>OZ012740.1:658155089-664138739 GCA_963859935.3 Lathyrus sativus
ACTACTTTTAATTTTTGAATGGAACATTGATGTTGTCTGTGGAAACTCGAAGTTCGCATAGTTCCCTTAGCCTCATATGAGAGGAAATTGTTACAGACTTGTCAAAATAGTCTAACATTCTTTAAGAATCAAGGTTAAAAGTAGTTTATATATAAGATACATACATCTTAATCTAAAAAATTATCTTTTATAAAAGACAAAGTCCCGAGAGTTCTGACATCCAAAAAAATAATACTTCATTTCTTCATTAAAGTGGGTTTGAAATGCATCAACACAATTAGTCAAAAATTCTTAAATTGATGAAATCTTAAGATGTATTTGAGATGTTTGCTACATTCACTACTAAAAATAAGACATTTGGCTAAATAATTTTACATTAGATTTTAAGATATATGATGTGAAAAATATTTGTCAAAGGATTTTACATTAGATTTGATAACAATATAAAGTGAAAAATATTTGATTTAAGGATTTTACATCAGACATATATTTCCACTGATGTGAAAAATAACAAAGTGACAGTTTCGTAAATAATAACAAATTTTGTTATAAATGATTTCACATCGGGCCTGGATTTGCACCCAATGTGAAAAGTTCACTGATGAAAAAAAACAAGGTGGCAGTTTCGTAAATAATGTGAAGATTTGCTATAAAGGATTTCACATCGGGTCTGCAATAGCAACCGATGTGAAAAGTTCTCTATGAAAAAATAATATGAAAGGATTTCATATTGGTCCTTAATTTGTGCCTGATGTAAAAGGTGTTAGAACATAGATTGGTTCTTAACAATATCTCTATGTTTTGATGATAACTATTATGAAATTTTGTAATTAAGAATTATATACTCTAAAATTTGCTTGAGAGTTTTTACTGCAGATAGTTAAGGAATTAACACTCCAGAAGCAAATCAGAACTGAACATAAGAAATTAGCTAGACTCTGAAGCGCCAGATGCATCCATTAGAAGATTCTGATTGCTGCCAACAGAAGATCCTGAGCGTAGCCTCCAGAAGATTATGAAGCAGAAGCTCCAGAAGAATCTGAAGCAGAAGCTCCAGAAGAATCTGAAGCAAGTCAGAAGCATCTGAACCAAAGAAGAATTTGGTATGAAGAGTTTTTCAAAGCATAGTTACTACAAAAGATTCTGAAAGTACTAAAGCTGCCAGTACTGAAGATATGTCTCAAATATGCTCTGATCTTAAACATGCTAAAAGCACACCTGCTGCAGAAGACTCTGATTCAGCAAAACTCTGATCATTATCAGAAGGCTCTGATCTAATTAGACTCTGATGAATTTGCTGAAAACTGAAGAAGAATTATTCAAAGTTTATATCCGTTGGAATGATCCAAACGACTCTTTCCTTATTTATGCTAGACACAAGAACACAAACAAAAATGATTTATCTGTGCTTTCTTCTTCTAGGAAATGTCACTTGATGTGAAGACAAAAAAGGCTCAGACCTTTTGGACACTCTTTGTTGCACCCTAAAATTTGACCAACCGATTCTCCTATCTGACTCATGGTGTAATTTCATATTCGCAGTTCAGATGTATGATTTTTGTGCACAAGCAGGGGGATATCAGAGTTTACAGCTTGATTTTTGTCTATCAGATATGGCAGACCCAGTCCAGATTATCGGGGTTTTATTTTCGGGAAATTGTGCGCTCCTCGGTGATTTATAGCTTGCATAGTGATTTTGAGGATATTCTGATGCCCGGGGATCTCCGTTCGATTCGATCTGGTCTCGTGCGCTTTTATGGGGGTCATGTGCATTCATCTGCATTTTTAGGGTTTAATAGGCTTTTGTGAATTTTTAACAGGCTTTATAGATTTTTCTGGAATTTAAATAGGGTTTCTGAACATTTTAATAGTTTAATCTCTTTTTTAGAATTTTATAGATTTTTTAAAATAGGTTTTTAGAATGTAAATAAGATTTTAAATAATTTTTAGAATAATAAAGAAAAAGGGGAATATAGTTTTTCTTTTATTACTAATAGATAATAATAGTTTAGAATTTTGTAGGTTTTTAAATAGGTTTAATTGTTTTTAAATCATTTTTAGGAATTTTGTATAGATTTTTAAATAGATTTTAATGTTTTTAGATAATATAGAAAATAATATAGTTTTTCTTTTATTAATAGATATTAAATAATACTAGATTTTTAATAGAAAATTAGATTGATATAGAATTAATTAGGTTAATTGACTTTTTAGAGTTTAATTAGGTTAATTGACTTTTTTAGAGTTTAATTAGGTTAATTGTTTGTTTAGGTTTAATTAGATTAATATGAGTTTTGATCTTTTTTTAGAGTTGATTAGTCATTAGTTAATTGTTTTGATATAATTAGATTAGATTTAATTGTGTTGTTTTTATTCAGCTTTTTTTTCAGTTCGTATGGGCCCAGATGGGGGTTCTGTTTGAGGCCCAGTCATTTTTTGTCCAAAGAATTCAGCAAAGAGTCCAGAAAAATGGTCCAGGAAAGCGTCCAAACTTCCAGCGTACACCAGAACGATCCAGAAGGTTCCACGCGTTTCTCAATCTCCACGCCACCACAGCCACTCAGAGCTCCCAGACTCCTCCACGCGTCCACAGGTGTCCCCACCACTCTCTCTCTCTCTGCGCATGCGCGCCATCTGTCCTCCCCACATCCCTCACCGGAGATTCACCAGAACGCCACCGGCGGCCATGCAAACGCCCTAGCACACCGCCGGCCACCGTCCAACTCCGGCCACCACCAAACGTCCAAAATCTCCAGAAAACCTCAGATCTTCTTCTTCCTCCTCAGATCCCTTCCGTCACCGTCATCAGCCCTTCGCCGGAAAACCAAAATTTCCAGAATACTTCGCACCACCTTCATCGTCTTCATCCCCTAATTTCCAGAAACCACCATTGAACATCAATCTTCCATCAACCGTTTCCAGAATAACATCAAACTTTCATCAAGATTTCCAGACATTCATCAACCTTCAAGCAGATTTCCAGAAATCATCCTCAGATCTCCATCCACCTTCAAGCAAATTTTTCCAGAAATCATCCTCAGACCTTCATCCTCCATCGAAGATCTCCAGAATCCACTCAGACATCCTACAATCTTCGAACAAGGTTCCCAGAAACGTCAAATCACGTTCAATCTTCAAGCAAGATTCCCCAGAAAACACCATCCGCGTTCAATCCTCAAGGAAGTTCTCCAGAAATCTCCAGTAATATCTCAACGCGAGAGCTTCAACGTAACGCCTTCAAGATCTTCAACAAGTTTCAAGTATCATTCGCCTTTCCAGGTTCCTAACTTCTTCCCTTGCATGTGTGTGTTGTAGATGCCGTTCCTGAGATGTTTAGGTTAGGGTTTCTGGTTTTAGTGAGTTCTGTTAATTGCATGATGGCGATTAGGGTTTGTTTGTGGAGAATTGATTGAATGTGTTTAAGGCTGAGAGGATGTTGCAGAGAGGAGATAGATTGAGGGAGACGAACGAGAGGGAGCGGCTAGGTTAGATGAGTGAACAGTACCAGAGTGTTTTGGGAAGAAGATAGTTTTGACTAGAGTAATTGGATTAGGGTTAGCTATTGGGCTTAGGCCCATGCGCGTTTTCTGAACGCTACACCCCCAAGCTGCTTGTCCCCCCCTGGCGTGTGGAAAGTCTGAGTGAGTGAGTTGGGCCTTAGGCCCCAGATTGCTTTCAACACCCCCCTCATTTGAGCCCAGTAATGAGAAACAATTGAAAACCCTACTAGCGCTGCACCCCCCTCTGGTTTCAATTCAGTTTTTTTGTTTTTTCTGGATATTAAACATGGGCCTGCGCCCAACTGCTAGTGGCACCCCCACCATTGAGGGCCCAATGAATTGAAAACTGGAATGCTTGCTGTTTAAACCCCCTCCATGTCATTTTATTTCAATTTCTTTTTATTTTCATATTTGTAAATAAATCATAATAAATTTGAAATAATTGTGGTTTTTTAATAATTCTTTTTCCATCCATCTCATGAAAATGTTAGGAAAATTAAATAAAAATAAAAGGGCATTTTATTTTTGTTTGCTATTTTTTGCATATTTTCCAATTAATTGATTTCTTTTTAATATTTTCAATGCATGCATATTATTAGAAAATTCATAAAAAATAGTAGATTTAGTCAAATAATTCCGTTCTTTTTTCTGTAGACTCGTAATTCAGTGTAGAATTTTATAATACAAAAACATTAGCTTAATCATGCATTTTCATTGTAATTGCATTTTTTCACTGTTATTGATGTTGAATAATTGGTCTGTGGATATGTCTGTGTTGCTGATTTTAGTTCTTTCATCTGGTGTTGAATTTTGTTCTGATTTTTTCAGTATGTTGCCATAGAGCCATGTAGGTCTCCCATTAGATTTTTATTAGATTTTTGTAGGGTGTTCTGATAGGATTTGTCTGAGCCTGAAAATAGGAGAAGTCTTGATGACTTCTAACTTTGAAGTTCAACTGTGGTTGAACTTCAGAGATAATCTCCTGTATTTTTTGGCCTGTGGGTGCTTCTTGAAGGTGGGAGCTGATTGAGGTCCTGTTGGAGCTTGCAAGGATGCAGTGGATTGTGGCTTAGTCTAGGAGCTTGTTGTCTGTTTGTGAGGTTCGAGATCCCGAAGTTTGAAAGGAGTTTATGGTACTTTCCTGAGGAAGGCACTATAAACGACTTTCATTCTTTCTTCTCACCTCTTTCGTAAGTATCCAATGATGTCGGAGCCGACTTGTGAGTTTAATTCCTCCTGAGGAGGAATGTAAACTGATCACCTGTTGTTGAGCCACATGGGATACGATTCCTAAGTGGAAGCCTCCTAGTACTTTCCTGAGGAAGGTCCTATGGGTCTATTCACTTAGTTCCAGTAGTTTGTCTAGGATTTCTCAAGTATCCAGTGACGTTGGAGCCAACTTGTGAGTTTAATTTCTCCTGAGGAGGAATGTAAACTGATCACAGTTGTTGAGCCACGTAGGATACGATTCCTAAGTGTCAGTCTACTAGTACTTTCCTGAGGAAGGTCCTATGAGTCTGCTCACTTAGTTCCCCTAGTGCATATAGGTATTTCTCAAGTATCCCGTGATGCCGGAGCCTTCATGTGAGTTTAATTTCTCCTGAGGAGGAATGTAAACTGATCACAGTTGTCGAGCCGCATAGGATATAACTCCTGAGTAGTAACCTCCTGGTACTTTCCTGAGGAAGATACCATGAGCTAGTCTGCTTAGCTCCCTTTTCTCTGGTAAGCTTGTTCTGAAGCTTGGAGACTGGGATTGATTCCTCCTGCTTAGGGTTTTGATTAGAGTTGTTGCTTAGATCCCTGCTTAGGGTATTGCATAGAGTTCTGTCTAGAGATAGATTAGGAGTTTGTTTCAGGTTTGTTAGAGGCCCTGCTCAGGGTTAGTCTCTTTGTGTTGTTTGACTTGTGTGATGCTACGTTGCATTAGACTTAGGTATTCATCTAGATAGTTCTGAATAGGTGCATCTTAGAAATAGACTTTGTGTGCATGAGAAGTTGAGGTGATCCTCCTTCTGCTTGTTTGTTATTGCGTGGCTTTGCTTGTTGGTATTTGGTAGAGCTGAGCTCCCTTGCCTTTGTGGTTTGCGGCCTCTGTGCCTTGTTTGCCTAATTGCTGCATTCATGCATATTTTCAGTATTCCTTTACTGTGCAGTTTCTTGTTTGTGGTTTAGTCCTGTTGCCATGATCCCTTAGGAGCTCTGACTTCTCCGCTGCGGAGTTGTTATGATAGACATTAGGATGGTCAACCAGGTGTGATAGCAGTAGGTAGATTCCCCTGTTTCTCAGCTATAGTTCTAGGGTTTCCCTTTCCTTTCTGTAGGAGTTTTTGAGTAGTTTGATCCGTAGTTAGCTGAACTACAGCTGCTCTGATTCTTCGTTCCCGACGAAGATATGTAGGCATAGGATGCGATATCCTAGCGAGCACACTAACGACTAACCTTTGTTCTCTCGCGGCTGTGCGATCGAGACTTTCCCGCTAACGACTAATTGTTACCCCTTTCTCTTGCCCGAGTGCATTTGAGACCAGATCGTAGTTGTAGGTTCCCGAGCCTTAGAGACCAGTTTGTTTTCTCACTGCTGTGTGAGAACCCCTGTTTACCCGTAGTTAGCCGAACTACGTTTGCTCTGATCTTTCATTTCAGATGAAAGTACGTAGGCACAGGACGCGATGTCCTGGCGAGCAACCTTTCCCTCGTTTAGACGTAGGTAGTCGAACTACGTTGACTCTGACTTTCCCCTTGCACGAGGGAATACGTAGGCCCAGAACACCGTATGTTCTGTCGAGTCCTGTCCTTTTATTTTCTTTTCAGACCAGCCATTAGCGTAGATAGATAACACACCCTTTTACCTATAAACACCAAGCGTGGATCCCATCGAGTACGATGGACGTGAGGGGTGCTAATACCTTCCCCTTGCGTAACCGACTCCCGAATCCAGGTTTTGGTTGCGATGACCATACCTTTTTCCCGTCTTTGCGAGGTTTACTTCGAGCGTTTCCTTTCCCGCTCTGAGGGATAAATAACGCACGGTGGCGACTCTCCTGTCAAGCCGGCGCCGATTTTCGCAGTAGCGACAGCTGGCGACTCTGCTGGGGACTTATAGCATCTAGGGACTTTTTCCATCCCTTATGCTGGGACCGTTTCCCATCCCCTACGCGAGTCAATCCTAGCGCTTGGGTGTTTATTTGTTGGGTGTTGTGCATATTGTGTTTTACTTTTCTGCACTTTACTTTTCTGTACCTTTACCTTTCCGCATTTATTTTCCAGCATTATATTATCATGATTATTGCTGTGGGCAAGGGGAGGTTACTGTGAGTGAAAAGCCGGACCTGGGCTTGAGTACACACCTAGATATAGTTGTGGAGAAGTAGTAGACGAACCTGTCTGCTGAGCAGGCACAGTTCCCTACGAAAATCTGCGCTCAGACGAGATTCTTGCAGAGGTGCTCCTTTCCGGTCCTGAGGATCTGAGGGGAGTCCAGACGTGAGGATTGTCGACTCTGGGGACCGATCATTTGGAAGTCAGCTAAGTGAGGCCTCTTCATGACTTGATGATGCCACTCCTTCTGGGAATCGTATCGTCACTCATGAAAGTCTGTGACGCTGATAACCGCATAGGATGCCGTACCTTTGTCCGTGGATTAGGTCTATCCTACCTGTGAGAGGGACTGGGTTATTGCAGGAAAACTGGCCTTCAGAAACCATGGTTCAGTACCTTTATCAGATGGTGTTCTTGATTCATCTCCAGGTGTGTTGTCTGGGTCAGATGGGTTTCTTATCTGAGGTTGATGTTATTATCAGATGGTATTCTCGTCAGATACAGAGGTTCAGATGGTTTTCTTACCAGGGGATTGATATTTTGAGTATCAGATGGTAGTTAGTGGCATGAGGTTCTGATGACCGTGTTGGTTTTCTGTTCTTGATCACAGAGATATTCCTCTTCAGGCTACAGCATAGCCCCTGTGTTCGCAGATTGCATTATTTATCATATTGCATCATTGCATTACCACCTGCATTCAACTAACGTGTGTGTATTGCAGGTACATATTTTCCCTTCCAGTTCTGGTGTTTGTTCCTAGCAAGACATGGAAAACCTGAAGAGAGTATTGCCCTATAAGTTTCCGTCGCCGAATATCAGTCTATTGTTAGAGTTGATTGCTATTGCTAAGAAGAGAGGAATGGGTGACTTCAGAAAGAGATATGGGAGGATTCTGACCTACGTTTATCAGCCATCTGTCTACGAGACCAGCGGCATCTATACTCTGTTACAGTTTTACGACGCAGAGCTCAGGTGTTTTGTATTTCCCGACTTTGTTTTGGCTCCTACCCTGGAGGAGTACTCTGCACTTCTGGATATACCGATCCGTGAGCAGATGCCTTTTTATCGTACGGACGCTGAGCCTAAGCTGGCTGAGCTTTCTGCCATCCTGTGTTTGAAAGAGTCTGAGTTGTCTGGGAAGATGATCAGAAGAGGAGATGTATGGGGATTTCCATTGGATGTCTTGGTGGAGAAGGCTCGAGAATATGCCCAGAAGGGTAGCTGGGAGGTTTTTGACGTCATTCTTGCTGTATGTGCGTATGGCATCGTGATGTTCCCGAATATTCCTGATTTCGTTGATTCTGATGCCTTCTATATTTTGGCTGCGGGAAACCCAGTTCCCACTTTGCTGGGAGATATCCACCATTCAACTCATTACCAGAATGAAAAGCGACGAGGAAGGAATGTGTCTTGCTGTGTACCTCTCCTATGCAGGTGGTTCACCAGTCATATGCCTAAGTCAGGCCCGTTTGTCACCTCTATCAATTCTCTAGGATGGCCCGAGCGCTTAATGGGATTAACTGCTGAGAACGTGGTATGGACCAATAAAGAGGTATTTGGAGCTGAAGTCATACTTAAAGGCGAAGGATTCCCGAATGTTCCGTTAATAGGAAGGAAAGGTTGTGTCAACTACAACCCTTCCTTATTGATCAAGCAGTTTGGGTACGTACCTCAAGGAGCGCCAAAGCCCGAGGAGATACAGGAATCTCTGTATCTCACTGGGGCAATAGGGAAAGAAATGCTGACCAAACTTGAGAAAGCCTGGAAAAACTTGCACAAGAGAGGGAAGCTTTCAGGTAGCAGAGGGGATACTCGAGTTCCTAGCCCATATGCAGAATGGATTCGTGAGCGAGCTGTGAAGTTCCTTATGCCGTATCCAGCAGTTCAGCCATTGCATCCTCCTCCGGTAGAGGAGCCTACCACTGTGGACATTCAGGTTTACAAGCAGCTGATGGCGGAGAAAGAAGAGCTAGCCAGGGCTAAAGAGGCTTTAGAACAGGAGAATGCCCAGCTTCGGCATGAAAATATTGAAACAGGATACTTTTCTAAGCAACAGGCTGAAACTCTGAAGCATCTGAAGACTACGCTATTGGAATTGACTGAAACCAAGAAGCGTCTGGAGTTAGATGTAGACTCCGTTAGTAGTGTGTTGGCCACTAAGAAGCAAGAGCTGGAAAGGGCCTACACAAAACTAGCCAAGTTCAGAGAACACTGGGATCTCACTATGACCAAGCGCAAGGAGCGAGAAGAAGGGCTGAAGACACAGATTGCTCAGTTAGAAGAACAGGTCAAAGTGAAGAACGAAGAGCTTGAAGAAGAAGCCTGTCGCCGATACGAGGCCGAGCGCAAGTTGACAGATGCCATGAAGAATTTGGAAGATTTCCAGCATAGAGCAGATGCCAAGAGACCCAAACCTGGGGGCGGTGCCAATGATAAGGCTTGGGAAGACTTTGTCAGAGACATCCAGGGGACGGTCAGGAAGAGGGATCGACTAATAGAAGGTTTGATTTATCAACCAGATCATGCAGAGACAAAGAAGATGGTCGAGGACTTCCGCAACCGTACCCGTATTTGATTTCTCTCTTGTATTCTGTATGTTGAGATCACCACCAGGCATGTTGGCTGGGATCCTCTTTGTCATATCAGCTGTATGGAGCATAGTTATGTAACTTCTTGACAAGACAGTTATTCTAAGCAATATATGAGGGTTTTTCCAAATATTGTCTCTATGGTTTATCTCGTCTTGCTATCACTGACACTGGAATTGGAGGGAAAATATCTCCAATGCACACATGCACGTTAGCATTTTTGTATTTTTGTTTGCATAAATCATATTGCATAGCATTTAGCAGGTCAGAGCACTTATCCAGCCTTTGTTTTCACCAGAAAGTGATTCTCGGGGAATTGTTTGAGGCAAGAGTAGAGTGGAGACGACCAAGGGGCTGAAGCAGATTTGAGCAGAATCAAGCAGCATAGTCGGTTACAAGTAATTGGTAGCTATGTCTGAAGGCAATTTCCAGTCTCCTAATACCCAGGCAGAGTTTACCGAGGCGTCCAACCATCAGTATGATTCTATGGAAGGCTTCCCGCAAGTGAACAATCTTATTACAGACCAAATTGTGCAGCCTGCTGTTGAGAACAGAGATCGGCATGAGCAGTTTGGTGCCCGAAATGAACGTTATCCTCCTGTTAACAATCAATGTGTTGCTTTCCCTGTGATGAATTACCGGAGGGATATTCCAGTGACCGGGTTAGTAGATCCAAGAGCTCTTGACTATGGTAGAAGAGTCCGAGTGTTGGAAGAGCAAATGAAAGCCTTGGAAGCGAAAGATGCCGTTAACCTGGATGCTGTAGCCATGTGCTTGGTCCCTGACCTCGTGTTGCCGTACAAGTTCAAAGTGCCGGAATTTGAAAAATACACAGGAGATAGCTGTCCGAAGTTGCATTTGATGATGTTCTGTCGAAGAATGACTTCGTTTGTGCGAAATGACAAATTGATGATCCATTGCTTTCAGTATAGCCTGACTGGGGCATCCCTGAGATGGTATGTGCAATTAGAGAGTAATCAGATTCGATCATGGGTGGGTTTATCCAGAGCTTTCATGAAGCAGTACGATTACAACTTGGATTTGACTCCTAGTCTCGTAGATCTGCAAGAATTGTCCCAAGCGGAGAATGAATCGTTCAGAGCGTATTTGCGAAGATGGAAAGAATTGGCTGCTAGTGTTCGACCACCGCTTCCGGAAAGAGAACTGGTTGACGTCTTCTTGGGTACTCTGAAAGGCCATTATTTTGACAAATTATTCAATTGCACAAGCTTTGTGGGCCTGATGAGGCTGGGAGAGATTGTTGAGAGAGGACTCAGGAGTGGAAAGTTTCGAGGTGTTCCTTACGTCCCAGTTAATAAGATTGAGCCAGTTGTCAGTTCTCAAGAAGAGTGGGAAGGAGATGATGCCACCTCAGAATCTCCAGCATCTCAGGATCAGTTTTCAGACACTTCAAGTCAACGGTCATCCTATCGCCGATCGCGTCAGCATGCCCCACGAAGACCAAGGAAGCCGGAAAGGCAGTTTACTCAGCTACCGGTGTCGTACAGTCAGTTGTTGCCAGATCTGGTCAGAAGCGGATTGATAGTGCCGAAAGAGACTAAGCCGGTGATTCCACCATATCCTCCAGGCTTTGATGCCAGCGCCCGTTGTGAGTACCATGCTGGGGCACAGGGGCATTCCACGAATGACTGTAAGGTGCTTAGAAGTCAGATTCAGGATCTGTTAGACTCTAGCCGTATTTGCATCACTCCTCAGGGTTGTGTTCAGATTAATGATTTTCCATCCTCCAGTTGTGCGGGTTCGTCAGTTAATGTCATGGAAGACTCCACAGGAAGTGTGTGCTCTGAAGATTGTCAATCAGAGAGTTCAGTCGAATATGGGGGAAGTTTCTAGAGGTTTCTGTGCCGGGTGTCGCATCTGTTTTCCCTGCCTAACCCGTTTAGCTTTTGTGCATCAGTATTTGTCGACCACCACCAGGATTGTTGGCTGGGGTCGTTATATTCATACTCATTTGTGCTTACCTACTGATTTTGCTGGTTGTGCATGTATGGGAGATGTTCATCTGTTTGCTTATAGCTTGAGTTTCTCTTTATCTCGTTGTGAATATGTGTTTGCTTTCTGCGTTGCATTATCATTTAACAGGTACATCAGAACCGTGGGCCTTATTTCCTCATCATCCAGTTTATTGCAGGAATTCCTTCAGAGATATGGAACAGAATCAGTTTGAATTAATCGAAGTCCAAAGCCAGCTGGAGCAGATGATGAGAGACATGCAAGAGATGCGTCTAGAGCAGAAGTTTCTCAAAGAGGAGAACAGTCAGCTGAAGACCCAAATGAGCTTGATCATGGAAGTAGTCAAGAATGTGCTTAGAAAAGAAGACGATCAGCTATTTGAAGCCGCAATGAAGAAGCTCGCGCCACCCGTGCATGTGGAACCTGAGCAGCAGCAACAGAAGATACATCCGGCCCAACAGAGGATCCAGGAAGGAAAGCCAAGGAGAATATTTGAGGCACCACCTATGACCTATGCTGAGCTCTTGTAGATCTTACTGAGGTTCAATCTGGTTGAAAAGAGAACGTTGGAACCGCCAACGAGAGCGTTTCCTCAAGGGTACGACGCCAGCAAGCAATGTGAGTTTCATTCCGGGGCATTCGGACATGACATCGAGGGTTGTCACGCTTTTAAGCACAATGTTCAAGACCTGATTGACTCGCACGATATCGAATTCACGCCGGGCGGCGTAGCTGTGCATATTGCTCCTGTCTCGATCGATGCTGAGATGACAGATGTTTCTAAAGCTGCAGTGGGTCAGAAGCGTATCCTGGACTCCATGGTGTCAGGATCTCCAGGCCCACAATTATTGCCTATTCCTGGGGCAGATCTGAGAAAGCAAATGGCTAAGCATAAGGAGAGCGTTAATCAGTACATCGAAGATCAAGAAACCGATGTTGCATTTGATACGAAGGGTGCTCAAGGGTCAACCCGATACCGGCAGCAGCAGCCCCAGCAACAGAATAATCGGGGGTATAAAAGAGGTCAGAATCAGGGTCCTTTGGCAAGCCGTCATTTGGAAACTCCTCCTATACCATACGCACAGCTTCTGCAGACATTGCTTCAGCTCCAATTGGTTCATAAAAGGACATTGGCTCCCTTAACGGGACCACCACCACCGGGGTATGATGCCAACGCTACTTGCGAGTTCCATACCGGGGCACCAGGCCATACGGTTGAGAACTGTAAAGCATTTAAGCACAAAGTGCAGGATCTGCTTGATAGTGCAGCAATCAGCTTCGGGCCGGGAGGTCCTCAAATCATCTGAATGAAGGAGTAAGGGCTCTATAATTTGGCTGGGTCGTTGAAAGCAGATCAGGACAGCAGCGAATTGCCTCTAATAAAGATAGCTGGTTCAGCAGCAGGGCAGATGCAAAAGCCGGTTCTCGGAAGCTAGCATATTTTCCTTGTTTTAGCTTGTCATTTCTTTACATTTGTAGTTGCTTTCCTGTTTGAATTTGTAATCTTGTTTGTAAAACTTGTTGTTTTCATTTCAAATTGATGATAATGAAATAAATATGTATGGTTTTGATTAAATCCATTCGTGTTCACTAACTGTTTTGCAAATATCCACTGCTTCGGTCAAGAAGAATTTGGGGAGGATGACGAAAATGACCGACATGCAACTACCGATATTGTATGCTTTTGAAATAAAACTTGCTGATGATGTACAGGCATTGTTTCCAATCCCTAAACACCGGAGATATAAGGAAGATAATCCCTTGTCAACCCCTTTGAGCCTTGTAGTAGGAGTTTCTTTCTATGAATGAAAAAACCCTCAATATTAACCTGGGGCAGGGTAGGTGTTAGCTAATTTGACTGAGCGTCCAAATTGCCAAAGGAGTGTCCATTCGAGGATCGATCACACCCCTAGAGGTCGTGCCTAAAAGACCATAATGGTTCAACCAAGAGTGGGACAGCCACATTGTTTCCCAAAGAGCCAGGCAACCAATGTCACACGCCTTGTTCGAAAGAAAGAAAAATGAAAAAGAAATCAAAAGCCCGCTAAGTCAAGAAAACTTCAAAACAAAAGGACTTAGGCAAAAATGAGGGCATCCCGCTGGACTTAAAAAATCAAAAGAAACTCAAAAAGAGTTAGTCCAGGCAAAAGTTAGGGATATGAAGAGAAAAAGATGAAAAGGATCAAAAGAAAAATCCTCAAATGAAATACGAGTCGCGTGATCTCAAATGTCAAAGACGAAAGGTGAGTGGTTGTCACTCCAAAATCCAAAAGTTTCTCGGGCTATCACTCCTATCTTTCAACCTCTGAGAGGTGAGCGCTAAGGTCAAATTAGCTGAACGTAGGATGGGAGAACATCAAGGAGAACGGGTGGGTTAAAAGCAAACTTTGAGCCTTTATCCTTTCTTTCAAAACCGTGAACCCGACCATGTTACAACCTTCAAAAGTCCTAATTGAAGCAGGTTGTTTCGAAAGCATCCGCCGGTAAAGGTCGCGTCGATTCTGACTCCTAAAAAGGTTCCTCTTACCATGTTGGTACTGATGTTGATAAATGTTTTATGCATCATATGCCATAAACTGTTTTCCTTTTCCCAGTGAACAGATTGGATGTCAAAGCTGTCATATGTGTTGCATTAATACATCTTTTATGCATAACAACTTGTTTTACTTGCGAGTAAGCGCTTGACAGCAGAAAAGCTTCCTACAATGGAAAGTATGGTCAAGATAGAATGCAGAACGCCCGAATGTTCCGAGAGCAGGGGCAAGCCATTATTGTGATCCCCAGTCAGGTCAGCTTTTCAAAATCAGTTATCCTGGGGCAATCAGGTTGAGATTCGGTGAATACGGCGTAGTCAAGGGGCACTACTCTGAATTAGATAATCAGGGGCAAGGTCATTGCAGTCAGGGGCAGACCATCTTAAGCACGCAGAAGTTACTCGAGAAGCATTCAAGGTGAAGTATCTCTCAGAAGGTCAGAACACTGAGGCATGTTATATCAGACCATCAAGGAACAGATTTGCGGATTTCCTTTCAGGGACTATCCCCACAGATGTCATGTAAGCTGGGGCATATCTGAAGCAAAAGGATTGTTGTTCTCCGTACCAGCAAGGCCATTCAGGGTTATTCGAGCAGATGCAGTCGATTTTCGAAAGCGAGATGAATGCGGGGAGTTGTGTCACTATCCCTTGACTCTTCACAAAAAGGCTGTGTATTCAGGAAGAATATTTTCCAGCGTCAGTTGTGCCTGACCCAGTAAGATAGCTTAAGAGCTCAAATCCGTGTTTGCGATTACTGTGAAGCCCATCCGTGTTGGCGCATCAATTTCCAGATCCGAGCGTCGTCAGTACGCAGGAGGGCTCCCTCCATTTTCTCCAGCAAAGACCAATTTGTCATTGGTATGGATAAGCTATCCCCCAGAGGAGTCTAATCCTATTCAGCACGTTTGCTATTTCACAGCGGAGTTATATACCCCAGCAAGGTATTACTTCGTTGAGGTGTTCGGTTAAGTTCCCAATATCCCCAGCGGAGTTGATTTCACTCTCCCAGCATTTATTTTGCTAGGACGATTCAGTGATATCCGGGTTTATCCCTAGCAGAGTTGGCCTCGCCTTCAGCATTTATTTTGCTGAAGTGGTTTTCTGTACCCAGCTCTCTCCGGCAGCTCGAGCCTGCTAGCATATTGCATGCATCATCATACTTGCATCATACTTGCATATCATTGTCAAAATGCGTAGCATTTCCATCTAGAATGGAGCATTACGCTGTAGAAAGATTAAAGCATTTGCATATGCATACAAAGCATAAGTCAGATTTTCTATCAGCCTCATATGGCGCGTGAATTACTCTGTGATCAGTTCAGGGGCATTTATCCAGCAACAGTATTCAGACCGTTCAGCAGATTATTTGTATCAGATCTTACGATAGTTGTGCTTTGATCAAGCAGTCATCTGATATCGACAGACTTTTCTTCCCGTCAATTCATATTGGCGATGTGTTCCTCCAATGAGTGGATTTCTCCGTCTATCATTAGACGTCTTGAGTACGAATGTGGTTTTCTTTCCGTCTATCCATAGACGATGTGAAGTTGCGGGTGATCAGTAGGTTTCAAGAAGGGGTTTCTCCCAGGATATGCTTTTCTTTCCGTCTATCAGTAGGCGATGTGAAGTTTTGATGGATTCTCAATAAGGTTCCAGATAGAGTTTCTCCAGCAAGTGACTTTCCTTTCCGTCTGTCAGCAGACGATGTGAAGTTTCGAGCTATTGTTCAGCGGGTTTCTTATTGCCAGATCATACATATGATGAGGTGTTTCCCCAGCAAGTCTTCTCCGGCTATCCTTAGTTGTTGAGGGGTTTCAAAATGATTTTGGATATTGGTTCTCTTTCTGGTTATTGGATATGATGACGTTTAAGAGGGATACTTTTCTGACTGTCAATCCTTATTGATGTCGAGACTCTTCGGAGAACGTTCAGTTTTCGTGATTATCGATTCTTATTGACGACATGGTTCTTTAAAGGTGGTTTCCTTCCCGTCGGTCCGTACTGACGATGTGGCCCCTTCAAAGATGTTGATCTTTCCATCAATTTCCGTAGACAGAGGGATTCTGAGATTCAAGGGATGGTGTGGAATTGCGTTATGGTGTCTTTCCGTCTATCCTTAGACGATGTGAATATAGAGATTATAAATTCCTTCCCGTCTATCCTTGGACGATGTGAATTGATTTGTTTCATCGATCAGGATGATCCCGTCTACTCTTAGACGATGTGAATTGATTTGAATATCAATCAAGATAATGCCGTCTACCCTTAGACGATGTGAATATTGATTTGTTCATCAATCAGGATGATTCCGTCTACTCTTAGACGATGTGAATAATGATTTGTTCATCAATCAGGATGTTCCCGTCTACTCTTAGACGATGAGAATATTGATTTGTTTCATCAATCAGGATGTTCCCGTCTACTCTTAGACGATGAGAATATTGATTTGTTTCGTCAATCAGGATGATGCCGTCTACCCTTAGACGATGTGCATATGGAGATTTATGTTGTCTTGCCGTCTACCCTTAGACGATGTGAATCGATTTGTTTTATCAATCAGGATAATGCCGTCTACTCTTAGACGATGAGAATATTGATTTGTTCATCAGTCAGGATGATGCCGTCTACCCTTAGACGATGTGAATTGATTTGAATATCAATCAGGATGATCCCGCCTACTCTTAGACGATGTGAGATGGAGATTATGGTGATGCCGTCTACCCTTAGACGATGAGAATATTGATTGGGTCATCAGTCAGGACGATCCCGTCTACCCTTAGACGATGAGAATATTGATTGATTCATCAATCAGGATGATGCCGTCTATCATTAGACGATGTGTGTATGGAAATAAGAATTTGATCCCGTCTATCCTTAGACGATGTGAATATGGAGATTATGGTGACTTTCCGTCTATCCTTAGACGATGTGAATTTGGAGATTAACGTTGTCTTTCCGTCTATCATTAGACGAGGTGAGTATTCAATCAGGGTGTCTTCCCGTCCATCTTTGGGCGATGTGAGTATATTTCTCTTCCTGCCTATCAGTAGGCAATGTGAAAGAATCAGGTATTTTGTCGTAACCCTCAGGGTTTGTTATATGGGGTATCACAAGCAACGGGTATTCAAGGCAGGAGTTCTTTATCAGATGATTAATCAGTTTGGTGCCGCAATGACTGGACTCGGTTTTCTGGACTTCATTCCCCCAAGCAGTTGACACTATATGCTCACGGTTGGCAAATTTTCGGGTTTTATTTGTATTCAACCGTCTCGTACCTCTGAATGTTTGAAGGCTGAGCGCTCTTCAAACCCTTCAGGTCCAAGTCGCTTGAATAGGGGCAGCTGTTGCACCCTAAAATTTGACCAACCGATTCTCCTATCTGACTCATGGTGTAATTTCATATTCGCAGTTCAGATGTATGATTTTTGTGCACAAGCAGGGGGATATCAGAGTTTACAGCTTGATTTTTGTCTATCAGATATGGCAGACCCAGTCCAGATTATCGGGGTTTTATTTTCGGGAAATTGTGCGCTCCTCGGTGATTTATAGCTTGCACAGTGATTTTGAGGATATTCTGATGCCCGGGGATCTCCGTTCGATTCGATCTGGTCTCGTGCGCTTTTATGGGGGTCATGTGCATTCATCTGCATTTTTAGGGTTTAATAGGCTTTTGTGAATTTTTAACAGGCTTTATAGATTTTTCTGGAATTTAAATAGGGTTTCTGAACATTTTAATAGTTTAATCTCTTTTTTAGAATTTTATAGATTTTTTAAAATAGGTTTTTAGAATGTAAATAAGATTTTAAATAATTTTTAGAATAATAAAGAAAAAGGGGAATATAGTTTTTCTTTTATTACTAATAGATAATAATAGTTTAGAATTTTGTAGGTTTTTAAATAGGTTTAATTGTTTTTAAATCATTTTTAGGAATTTTGTATAGATTTTTAAATAGATTTTAATGTTTTTAGATAATATAGAAAATAATATAGTTTTTCTTTTATTAATAGATATTAAATAATACTAGATTTTTAATAGAAAATTAGATTGATATAGAATTAATTAGGTTAATTGACTTTTTAGAGTTTAATTAGGTTAATTGACTTTTTTAGAGTTTAATTAGGTTAATTGTTTGTTTAGGTTTAATTAGATTAATATGAGTTTTGATCTTTTTTTAGAGTTGATTAGTCATTAGTTAATTGTTTTGATATAATTAGATTAGATTTAATTGTGTTGTTTTTATTCAGCTTTTTTTTCAGTTCGTATGGGCCCAGATGGGGGTTCTGTTTGAGGCCCAGTCATTTTTTGTCCAAAGAATTCAGCAAAGAGTCCAGAAAAATGGTCCAGGAAAGCGTCCAAACTTCCAGCGTACACCAGAACGATCCAGAAGGTTCCACGCGTTTCTCAATCTCCACGCCACCACAGCCACTCAGAGCTCCCAGACTCCTCCACGCGTCCACAGGTGTCCCCACCACTCTCTCTCTCTCTGCGCATGCGCGCCATCTGTCCTCCCCACATCCCTCACCGGAGATTCACCAGAACGCCACCGGCGGCCATGCAAACGCCCTAGCACACCGCCGGCCACCGTCCAACTCCGGCCACCACCAAACGTCCAAAATCTCCAGAAAACCTCAGATCTTCTTCTTCCTCCTCAGATCCCTTCCGTCACCGTCATCAGCCCTTCGCCGGAAAACCAAAATTTCCAGAATACTTCGCACCACCTTCATCGTCTTCATCCCCTAATTTCCAGAAACCACCATTGAACATCAATCTTCCATCAACCGTTTCCAGAATAACATCAAACTTTCATCAAGATTTCCAGACATTCATCAACCTTCAAGCAGATTTCCAGAAATCATCCTCAGATCTCCATCCACCTTCAAGCAAATTTTTCCAGAAATCATCCTCAGACCTTCATCCTCCATCGAAGATCTCCAGAATCCACTCAGACATCCTACAATCTTCGAACAAGGTTCCCAGAAACGTCAAATCACGTTCAATCTTCAAGCAAGATTCCCCAGAAAACACCATCCGCGTTCAATCCTCAAGGAAGTTCTCCAGAAATCTCCAGTAATATCTCAACGCGAGAGCTTCAACGTAACGCCTTCAAGATCTTCAACAAGTTTCAAGTATCATTCGCCTTTCCAGGTTCCTAACTTCTTCCCTTGCATGTGTGTGTTGTAGATGCCGTTCCTGAGATGTTTAGGTTAGGGTTTCTGGTTTTAGTGAGTTCTGTTAATTGCATGATGGCGATTAGGGTTTGTTTGTGGAGAATTGATTGAATGTGTTTAAGGCTGAGAGGATGTTGCAGAGAGGAGATAGATTGAGGGAGACGAACGAGAGGGAGCGGCTAGGTTAGATGAGTGAACAGTACCAGAGTGTTTTGGGAAGAAGATAGTTTTGACTAGAGTAATTGGATTAGGGTTAGCTATTGGGCTTAGGCCCATGCGCGTTTTCTGAACGCTACACCCCCAAGCTGCTTGTCCCCCCTGGCGTGTGGAAAGTCTGAGTGAGTGAGTTGGGCCTTAGGCCCCAGATTGCTTTCAACACCCCCCTCATTTGAGCCCAGTAATGAGAAACAATTGAAAACCCTACTAGCGCTGCACCCCCCTCATCTGATCACAGTTGTTGAGCCACGTAGGATACGATTCCTAAGTGTCAGTCTACTAGTACTTTCCTGAGGAAGGTCCTATGAGTCTGCTCACTTAGTTCCCCTAGTGCATATAGGTATTTCTCAAGTATCCCGTGATGCCGGAGCCTTCATGTGAGTTTAATTTCTCCTGAGGAGGAATGTAAACTGATCACAGTTGTCGAGCCGCATAGGATATAACTCCTGAGTAGTAACCTCCTGGTACTTTCCTGAGGAAGATACCATGAGCTAGTCTGCTTAGCTCCCTTTTCTCTGGTAAGCTTGTTCTGAAGCTTGGAGACTGGGATTGATTCCTCCTGCTTAGGGTTTTGATTAGAGTTGTTGCTTAGATCCCTGCTTAGGGTATTGCATAGAGTTCTGTCTAGAGATAGATTAGGAGTTTGTTTCAGGTTTGTTAGAGGCCCTGCTCAGGGTTAGTCTCTTTGTGTTGTTTGACTTGTGTGATGCTACGTTGCATTAGACTTAGGTATTCATCTAGATAGTTCTGAATAGGTGCATCTTAGAAATAGACTTTGTGTGCATGAGAAGTTGAGGTGATCCTCCTTCTGCTTGTTTGTTATTGCGTGGCTTTGCTTGTTGGTATTTGGTAGAGCTGAGCTCCCTTGCCTTTGTGGTTTGCGGCCTCTGTGCCTTGTTTGCCTAATTGCTGCATTCATGCATATTTTCAGTATTCCTTTACTGTGCAGTTTCTTGTTTGTGGTTTAGTCCTGTTGCCATGATCCCTTAGGAGCTCTGACTTCTCCGCTGCGGAGTTGTTATGATAGACATTAGGATGGTCAACCAGGTGTGATAGCAGTAGGTAGATTCCCCTGTTTCTCAGCTATAGTTCTAGGGTTTCCCTTTCCTTTCTGTAGGAGTTTTTGAGTAGTTTGATCCGTAGTTAGCTGAACTACAGCTGCTCTGATTCTTCGTTCCCGACGAAGATATGTAGGCATAGGATGCGATATCCTAGCGAGCACACTAACGACTAACCTTTGTTCTCTCGCGGCTGTGCGATCGAGACTTTCCCGCTAACGACTAATTGTTACCCCTTTCTCTTGCCCGAGTGCATTTGAGACCAGATCGTAGTTGTAGGTTCCCGAGCCTTAGAGACCAGTTTGTTTTCTCACTGCTGTGTGAGAACCCCTGTTTACCCGTAGTTAGCCGAACTACGTTTGCTCTGATCTTTCATTTCAGATGAAAGTACGTAGGTGTTGCACCCTAAAATTTGCTCAACCTTATTCCTTGGATTTATGTTTCATCATCAGTAGCATTTGCATGTAGGGTCATGTACATAGACTAACCATTTGCATAGCATAAGCATAGCAAGTCATTCAACAGGGGACCAATCATTATTCTCATCTCCAGAGGCCTATCAAGAGGTTATTATCCCAATTCAATCATATTCAAGTCATCAAGAAAGAATTTGAAAGCAAAGAGTTCAGCAGATCAAGCCTTGAGTCCATCTCCCAGCTGAGGGTATCTGAGGATCAACAAGAGGGTTATGAGCTGTGAAATGAAAGCATGGAGAGCATCTAGACATCTTGAGAGACCTATAAAGTCATTTGGAGAAGAAAACAAGTCATTGATAAAGGCACAAGAGCTACAGTTGAAGACAGTCAACTAGGGTTTTATCTGGGTCAACCCTAGGTCAACCCTAGGTCAGTTGACTGACTTAAGAGGGCATTCAAGTCTATTGGAGAGATGTGGGGATCAATATTGGACATGGAGAATAAAGATATGGAGATATGACAAGGAGAATTCAAGAAAAATCAAGGAGAAGAGGAGTTACTAAATTAGGGTTTCTCTGTAAAATCCCCTAGTTTAGGTCAAAGTTCCAAGCAAGATAAGTCAAAATGCTAACTTCAAATGGCTTCTTGGCCAACATGAAACTTGTAGAGAATCTCAAGACCTTTAATTTGAGTGGTGGAAGACCTCAAGGAGATTTATAGCACTCAAGTTATGGTCCTTGCAAGTTACAGGTCATCTGGGGTGTCTGAATTTTTGTCTGTGAAAGTGACTTGACTTCCAAGCTAGTTTTACCCCTCAAGGAGATTTCAAATGAATTCTTGGTCAACATAAGAGTTGTTCCTCATTGTTTTAGCTTTCTAGAATGGTATGGTATGCCTTCATATGATGTGGAGAACTCAACTTATGGTCTTGACAAGCAAAGGGTATTTTGGGCATTTGTGAATTACAGGTCATTTTAACCTATACCCAAAACTCATACAAGGAGGCCTCAAATGGAAAAACTTACAACATCAAACTTGCTCCAAATGGGATTTTAAGTCTAGAAAGAAGGTCACAAGTTATTGGAGAAGCTCATAGCATGGAGTTGCATGATTGGTCAAAATATGAACTAAAAAGGCTTATAAAGTGAATAATTTCAAGTTGGAAAATGGTTTGGGAGATTTACAAGTCCAAATGGAGACTTCCAATATATGATTTTGAATGGAAAAACAATTCTAAGAACAATGGTTCACCCACTTTTTTGAGTTTAGAAGGAAAAAATGAAGTTATCCATGGTTGCTTATCATTTAAGAAACATAATCAAAAATGAGCCAAAGTTTGAAAACAAGGGAATGTGCAAGATGGATCTAGAATGTACCATTGGGGTCTATATATTCATGAAAGGAGAATTTGGCAAGGGTTGGCCTCATTTGTACCAAGAATTTCACAAGATTTCTCACACTTTTTTCATAGAAGTTTCATTCCAAATCTCTCAAATTCTTCATCAATCTTCATCATAATCAATTCAATTTCACTCCATCATCATCATAGATCATAATTGAAGCAAGTTTCTGGTAGTTATCATCCATTTTCGAGTGCTTTTCTCAAGATCATCAAAATCACAAGTTCAAGTGGATTGCATGATTCAAGCAAGGAACCTCCAAGTTTGTGCATACAGAATTAAGTTCCTCAAGGATTGATCAAGATTCAACACTTAAAAGCTTCAGATCCACATCCTCCATAGCTGTTTCTCAAGATTTCTTACTAGGTAAGTTTTCATTCAAACTGCTTGATCTAGTTAATTTGGCATGATGTTGTTAGTTTAGATGCAATCTAGGTGGTTAGGAGATTAGTTTAGGTGAGTTTGGAACGATTTGGTGAGGTTTGTTAACAGGTGCCATGATCTGTTTGTGTTCGAATCTCTTGGATGAATGTGTTATAATTGCAACTTGATAGCATAGGTTAACCTCCATTAGTTGTAGTTCAGTTTAGGTTAAGTTTGATTGAGAATGGTGATGTTGCATATCAGTGTCCTTCCATGGAAATCAGAGATTGATGCTATCGGATTGAGAGATTTATTGAGTTTCAGATTGATGTGAGATCATAGGATTGTAGAGTGAAAGATTTTGAGCAGATTTCATGTTTATGGCGTGAGGATTCGTTGCGTGTGGAGTGAGAACAGAGAGGAGGAAGTTATGCGTGCATGGATGTTCATGGTGAAAGGAAACCCTAGTTTCAGATCCAAGTGGGGAAGACATAATCTGGTCCGTCCAATGCGTGTGAAGACTCTTGACTTGGGGAGAGATCTAATGGCTGTTGTTTAATTCTGTTTTGGAGGGAGTTGACTGGGTGCCAAACGCACCGTTTCATTAATTGAAACGGGCGGGCCTCAGCTTGTGATGCTATCCACACCCCCAATGTGAGCCCAATTCCAAATTTCAACGTGGTTTGGTTTCTATTTTCACCCCCTGCTGATTTTCTTTGATTTCAATAACTCTGAAGTGATTCTGGGCCTGAATTGATTTGCTATGCGCACCCTACCCTGTCTGGCCCATCCAATAATGAACTGAGCGCGCCTACTGAATGCACCCCCTCTGGCTCATTTAATTCATTTTTATTTTTTCTTATTTCATTTTAATTTTTCACCAATTTCATTAAATCATAATAAATTCATAAAAAATGCATTTTAATCCATTCTTTTTACCATATTTTCATTAAAATGTCTAGAATATTATAGGAAAATAAATTTTCATTTTTAGTTTTATTTCATATCTTTTTACATATTTTCTAAATAAATGTCATATTAAATAATTCATTTCATGCATCATTTTTATGATTTTTGTTCTCTCACTTGCTTTGATATTTTTTGATCATTCTTTTCATATTGTTTAGATGAGATATTAGGCTTATAGAAATATTTTAGCTCCCATTTTTAGAGGTTAATTTTAGGTGATTAATAAATGCTTGAATACCATGAACAAGACTAGGGTTTTAGGTGACAACTTAGGAAGTTCAATTCTTTCCCTTAGGACTTAGGGTTTGACTAGTTTAGCTATGGGACTATAGGGGCTATGGGTAGCTATTAGATCCCTTAGAAAAATCAGGATTCCCCTACTGATATTATATCTGTTGTTTGGGGTGGTGTGCCCTCTGGGGTTTATTGATTGTTTGTATGGGTATTGGGTTTGTCTGGGGCCCTGGGGAAGCTGAAGATTTGTGGAGATGAAGCTATTGGAGATTCAAATGCTGAAGATCAACTGTCAGAGTTGAGGAGGAGTTTCCTGCTATCAGTTGCTGAGGAGACTAGGGTTTAGGAGCTAGGCAGAGCTCTAGATTAGAATGATTATTTCTCAAACATGGATTGCCTTGTCTGCATCCATTCTTCTCTGTGATTCAGAGTCTCTCTAAGACACTCACCCCCTTCCTTTGGAAGGCTTGGTGATAGTGTCTATGAGATAGAACTCTTGAGAGAAAATGTCTCTTGTGTTAGAAGCAGTCTGTTCACCACCTTTGGTAGTCAGCTGACTGCTTAACACCCAATTCACTCTTGTGACTGATCCCTCATCCTGGAGGTTTGAGCATGAAGAAAAGCCATTGCAGATGGAAGGCTGATGATCAAGGCCCTTTGCCTAAAGGTCATGAAGATGGAGACTGATGCTTGTTGAAGCTTGTGAATGATTGGAGATTGCTTGAAGCCAGTTGTTGATTTAGAGCTGCTGATGCTGTTCTTGCTGTATTTCATTTGTTGATGTATTGATTGGTTTTCTGAACTGTATTGTTTGCTGTTTACCCTGCTGGGTTGAAAGTGAAGCCTGTTCACTTTTGCCTATTGTTTTCTAGGTTCGAGGCTGAGTGGGGCTCCCTTGCCTCGCTTGTACTGTTGCATCCATGCATTTTACTGTTTTACTGTATATATCTGATATTGTTTCTGTTTCTGCCTATCCCGTAGGATCTCTGTTTCTCTCTGTGCAAGAGAGGAGCATGATAGACACTAGGTCTCAACCCATGCATGATAACATTAGGATAGCTTGTTTCCCTTCGCAACCGTAGTTTAGAGTTCTGTCTCTTTCTTTCTCAAAACAAACAGAAAAACACATAAAGATTTCAAACACAATAAAAGACACTTCTTCCGTAAAAGAATGTGAACTCACCAAAACGTCATTTTTGTCCGCTTGGACCGCTAATCAGAAAACCTTTTTCAGAAGGAATAAAATCAACCAGGACAGACTTGTGTCGTACGTGGCCCGAACTACGTTTGCTCTGATCTTTCATGCTGTATGAAAGTACGTAGGCATAGGATGCGATATCCTAGCGAGCAACCTTCCCCTCCTTTCCAGTAGGTAGGCGAACTACGTTGACTCTGATTTCTCGTTCCAGGCGGGAATACGTAGGCATAAAGTGCGATACTTTGCCGAGTCATTTTTATTTTCGTTTTATTTTCTTTTTCACCCTTGACCTATAGTTTAGATAGAATAACAATCCATACCCGAAAACAAGCGTGGATCCCGTCGAGTACGACGGACGTGAGGGGTGCTAATACCTTCCCCTTGCGTAACCGACTCCCGAATCCAGGTTTTGGTTGCGATGACCATACCTTTCCCGTATTGTGCGAGGTTTACTCTGAGCGTTTCCTTTCCCTCCCGTGGGATAAATAACGCACGGTGGCGACTCTTCTGTTCAGCCGGCGCCGATTTTCGCAGTAGCGACAGCTGGCGACTCTGCTGGGGATCCAACGTCCCCTGGCTGCTAAGGACTGCGATGGTCCTTATGCATTTGGGATCCAACGTCCCTTGAGAGAGTCAATCCTAACGCTTGTTTTCCCGTCGAGGATTTTGTATGAAGTTATTGTATATTTCTAACCCTGTATCTTTCAGCTTTATATATTGTTTATTATTGCTGTATTGGGGTGTGACGGGTGTTCTGATATTGAGAGATAAGCCGGACCTGGGCTTGAGTGCACCTAGAATTAGAGTAGAAATTAGTGGGCGCCCGCTTGCTTTGCTTGCTTCGGTGTCCCATGAAATCTACACTCAGACGAGGTTCCTCTGGTTGGCCTCCTGCCCCTTCCTTTGGTTGGCGTGGGTTGCTGGTTAGTTGGATTGTCGACTCTGGGGACCGATCATTTGGAAGTTGGCTGAGTGAGGCCTCTTCAGGATTTGATGATGCCACTCCTTCTGGGAATCGTATCATTAACCCTGAAAGTCTGTGACGCCGACGACCGCATAGGATGCCGTACCTTGTGCCAGTTATAGGGCCACCCACCTGTGAGGGGATTCAGGGTTATGCAGGTAACTAGACCTCCAGATTACCGGTTATTTCTTGATCAGAGATCCGGGTTATTTATGGAGAGTTATGAGGTCTGCCAGAGACCATGTGGAGATTTATTTTGAGGTCTGTCAGAGACCATTGGGAGAGCTTTGAGGTCTGCCAGAGACCATGTGGAGATGTATTCTGAGGTCTGTCAGAGACCATGTGGAGATTTATTCTGAGGTCTGTCAGAGACCATGTGGAGATTTATTCTGAGGTCTGTCAGAGACCATTTGGAGATGTATTCTGAGGTCGGTCAGAGACCATTGGAGAGGTGTTTTGAGGTCTGTCAGAGACCAATTATGGATGTGATTTGAGGTCTATCAGAGACCAGTGAGTTATGGTTTGAGGTCTGTCAGAGACCAGTGTTGGAGTTCTATTTTAGGTCTATCTGAGACCAGGGTTTGATGACTTCTGGACGGTCTATTTGAGACCTTTCTTGATTGGGTTTAGGCTATTCAGCTGCAGCTTTGGTCCCTGTTGAATGTTACTTGCATTGCATCCCTGCATATACATTATCATTTGCATTTCACTAACGTGTGTCTGTGCTGCAGGTGCATTTGCATTTCCCTAGTTCTAGTGCCCAGACTTCTGAGTTTTGATCATGACTAGCTTACGGAGAACAGTTGCTTACAAATTGCCTACGCCTGATATTGTTCCTCTACTGGGGTTGATCTCTCTTGCTGATGAGGGTGTTCGCAGGAGTTTCCGGATGAGCTATGGTAGATTATTGAGATTGGTGTGCAAACCTACAGAGGTAGAGTTAGATGGGCTGTATGCTTTGATGCAATTCTATGACCCTGCTTTGAGGTGTTTTACGTTCTCTGACTTTATTATGGGACCAACCCTGGAGGAATACGCTGAGTGTGTTGAGCTGCCTGTGCAGAACCAGGTTCCGTTCATCCATTTTGATGCCAAACCCAAGCCGGAGGAATTGGCAAAAGCCTTGCATGTTGATGCTTCTGAACTTGTGACTACTGTTTCCCGTGGAGTTCCAGGCTTCTCATTTCAGTTCTTAGTTGGTAAAGCCCAGGAGTACGCCAAGAGCGGGTGCTGGGTTGCTTTCAATGCTGTGTTGGCTTTGTGCATTTATGGCATAGTTTTGTTTCCCAACATACCGGATTTTGTGGACTTTGATGCTTTCTACTTGTTTGCCGCTGGTAATCCTGTACCTACCTTACTCGGAGATCTCTACCACTCACTGCATTACAAGAATGAGAAGGGAAGAGGGAAGAATGTTCATCTGTGTGTACCCTTGTTGAGTATGTGGTTTGAGAGTCACCTTCCTAAGAGGGGATCTGCTGCAGAGACTACAGTCCCAGCTGGTTGGTCGGAGCGTCTGATGAGGCTATCGTCGGAAGATATGGAGTGGTTTGATAGAGACCTGTTGGGATCTGAGCTCATCTTTAGCTGTGCTGGGTACCCTAATGTACCGTTGATAGGAAGAAAAGGGTGTATCAATTACAACCCTTCTCTATTCATTCGCCAGTTCGGATATGCGCTGAAGAATCCACCTCAGGAGGAAGAAGTACAGGAATCTCTGTACTTCACCGGTGACGTAAAGGGGGAGTTATTAGCCAAGTTGCGACATGCTTGGACGCGTATTAACCGCAAAGGGAAGCCGTTGTTAGGAAAGAATGACTGTCAGGCCTATGCACCTTATAGAGCTTGGATTCAGGAGAGGGCTAGTCAGTTGAAGATGCCGTTTCCAGAGGCACCAATTCTTGATCCTATTCCGGTAGAAGAACCGACTACTGTTTCTAGGGAAGTCTATGAACAAGTTGTGAGGGAGAAAGAAGCCTTAATGAAGATTAATGAAGGGTTAGAGCAAGAGCTAGCCCAGGCACGCAGTGAGAAGAACAAGGCCGTATATGCTTTCCAACAACAGATTGAGCTGGTAAACAGGTTAGGAGCTGAGTTGACCGAGGAAAAGAAGAAGCGTGAACGTCTGGGGCAAGAGTTCAGAAGTTCCCATGACATGCTGGAAGCCAAAAAGAAGGCGCTTGACGCAGCACACCGAGAGATATCTTCTTGCAATAAGACTTGGAATGCTACACTCACCAACAACAAGCAGAGGGAAGATAAGCTAAAGCAGCAAATTTCCGACCTCGAGGAGAAGTTGAAGTCTAGCATCAAGAAATGTGAGGAAGAAGTGATGAACCGGTATAGTGTCCAGCATGCACTGAACAAGGCAATCAAATCCAGAGATGAAGCAGTGTCCCAGAAGCGAAAGTTAGAAGATTGCTTCGGAGAAGCGGCATGGGAAGAAACTGCTGAAGACGTACGCCGTGTTCTTAAGAAGAGAAACCAGCTTGTTGAAGGGCTGCTCGATCGACCAAGCCATCCGGAGACCAAGAAGTTGATAGAGGAGTACCAGACTTTTGGGAGGATCTGACCTGATCATTCCATTATTTGTATGCTTTATTTGCATAGTGCTGACCATCACCAGGATTGTTGGTCGAGGTCATGCCATCTTTGTACTCTCAGTGATATTGTACCCTGGGCTTATTGATTCTCTCTGATATGTATGAGGCTTTCTATGATTCAGCTCCGATATTCCTATTGTCAACACTGTCACTGCACCGGCACCCTCGCACTAGAACTGGGGGAATGAACTTCCCTAATGCACAGACACATTGCATTGCATTCATATTCATATTGCATAACAGGTAATCTATGAATGGTGTCTTATCTCCTGCTTTGATTCAGGTACTTTACAGGATTCCAGATCAACATCCACACCGCTATTCTACACGATCCAACTGTCGGAAAGTCATGGACCAGATTCAGAACGAGATGCAGGATGTACGCGAGAAGCTCGCCCTCTTCATGCAGACCATGGAGGCTATAGCAAAAGGGCAAGAGAATTTGCAGGCCATGGTCCAGCCTTTATTGGCTCGCAACGCTGGTCATGGTAACGAAGATCATCAGTCCGTCCGGGTTGATACTGCTCATGGAGATGGCACTCCAACGCCAGTGGCTCCGCCTGTCGTCAATGTGAATGCTGCTAACGTCAACAACGCTACCGCTGCTGTGAATGGTAACGTCGGAGTTGGAAATGAAACTGCTGTCCACAACGCTGGGCTGGGTGATGTCAATTTGGGAGATAATCTCGGAGGCAATGGTTTTATCAACGCTGGGTTCGGATTCAACGATCAGGGATTCGACAACACTGGCAAGTATGGCTTTAATGCTCAAGGCTTTGGGCAAGATGGTTATGGTATGGTCAATCAGGGCTACGGAGGTTTTGGAAACGGAAACGGTGCTGGTTTTATGGCTGGTGGTCCTGCTGGAGGTGTTCAAGGGTATGGCAACAGAGGTCGAGTTCCGGGGATGAATCAGGTCAGAGCTGGACGGAATAATGCATATGATGGATACGGGGCTGGAAACGGTATGTGGCAAGAGGATCAACAGGAAGACGCCTTCTCTGGAGGGGGTTTTGAAGGGCCGATGGATGATTCTCAAAAGATTAGAATGCTGGAAGAGCAAATGAAGGGAGTCCTAAATCAGAGTGCTGTAGGACTGGACATGGCAACAATGGGCTTGGTACCTGGGCTGAGGGTGCCAATCAAGTTCAAAGCGCCTGCGTTCGATAAGTACAAAGGAGATACATGTCCGAAGGTGCATGTCCGAGCTTATTACAGAAAGATGTCTGCATACTCCACTGACGAAAGAATGCTCATGCATTTCTTCCAGGATAGTCTATCGGGGCCTTCCTTAGAGTGGTACATGGGGTTGGAGCCCACTGATATCAAGACTTGGAAGCAATTAGCGGAGGCGTTCGTAGCCCATTACAAATATAACAGTGACCTGGCACCCAATCGGGTCCAGTTGGCCGGGCTTTCGCAGAAGAAAGGGGAGAGTTTTAAAGAATACGCGCAAAGGTGGCGCGATATGGCTGCCAGGGTTCGTCCTCCTGTGGAAGATAAAGAAATGAACGATATGTTTGTTGGCACATTCACCGGGCTGTTTCATGATATGCTGTTTCATACGTCTCTGGCTAGTTTTTCAGATCTGATTCTGATGGGTGAAAAGATTGAGCGGAACATTAAGCAAGGAAAGTTCCAAGTCGATGAATCAACTGCATCTGGCAGTAATAGGAAAGCTTATGGTGGGCGCCGTCAGGGCGAAGCTAGCGCGGTATTTGGAGGCCGAGGCCGAGGCCGAGGCAGGGGAAGAAATCAATATCGTCAGCAGCAGCAAGTGTCGAGTGTTACTATTCCTTATCAACAGCAACCAATCCAGCAACAACAACAGGTTCAGCAGCAACCAATGCCACAGCAGCAGCAGCCTCAGCAGGGGGCACAGCAAGCTCAGAGAAGATTCCAGGGTGGTAAGCCGAGAAGGGTGTTCGAGAGGCCTCCCTCTAACTACGCTGATTTATTGCAGACCTTGTTGGGATTGAATCTGGTGGAGAAAAGAACCTTGGCACCGATAACGGGAACTCCCCCGTTCGGCTATGATGCAAATAGGCACTGTGAGTTTCATTCTGGGGCCCCGGGCCATGATATTGAAGGTTGTCATGCTTTTAAGCACGTTGTGCAGGATCTCTTGGACAACAAGTCTATCAACTTCGGAACGACCGGTGCGAATATAGTCCAGAAACCCATGCCTAATCATGGGGCGAATGCCGTGCTGACTGAGGAAGGTCTGAATCTGATTATGAATGTTGAGGATTTAAAGACGCCGCTGAGCGAAATAAAAAGCCGACTGTTGCAAGGAGGTGTTTACCCGGGTTGTAATGAGTACTGCTTAGATTGTTGGGCCCTGTCTGGGGGGTGTGAGGATTTGAAGAAAGGCATCCAGGCCTTAATTGATGATGGTATATTGCAGTTTGATAGAACAGCAACTGATGAGCCGGCAGGGGCAGTAGTGGATAATCGGAGTGATGTTGCTACAGTGACAATTCCTAGGAAGACGATCACTATTTCAGCGCCAGCTCAGCGACCACCGATTACTATAACTAAAGTCGGGCCAATCCCGTATGAGAGCACGAAAGCGGTACCATGGTCATATGGGCTAGAGGTGTATTGTGACGGGATTAAAATCGATGTTAACAAGCAGTCAGCGGAGGTTGTGGATAATGTTGTGGGCTCAGGAGGCATGACGAGGAGCGGCAGAATCTTTATATCTCCTGAAGTAGAGGCCGAAAGGCTAGCGAAAGGAAAAGGGAAAGCGGTTGAGAATGTTCCGGTTCAAGCAAATGAAAAAGAAGCAGCATCTAAGGATGTCGAAGAATTCATGCGCTTAATTCGGAAGAGCGATTATAAAATCGTGGAGCATCTGCAGCAAACGCCATCCAAAATATCTATTCTGTCATTGCTGTTGTGTTCAGAGGCTCACCGAAACGCTTTGCTGAAAGTCCTGGACACTTCTTTTGTACCCCAGGATGTCTCCGTGAACCAGCTAGAAGGAGTATTAGCACATGTGAATGCAGGCCACAGTCTGGGCTTTACTGATTTCGACTTGACTCCGAAAGGAAGGGATCATAATATGGCATTACATGTATCTGTTGAGTGCAGAGGGTCGACAATGTCGCACGTATTGGTTGACACCGGGTCGTCTTTGAATGTGCTGCCTAAGAAGGCTATGATGAAGCTGGATGTTCGAGGGATTTTGTGTACACCAAGTGATTTGGTGGTCAGAGCGTTTGACGGCACGCGGAGAACAGTCTTCGGATCGATTACATTGCCTCTGCAAGTGGGGCCGGAAGTGTTTGCAACGGAGTTTTATATCATGGATATACAGCCTGCGTACAGCTGCTTGCTGGGAAGACCTTGGATTCACGGGGCAGGGGCAGTTACGTCAACCCTGCATCAGAAGTTAAAGTATATGGTCGGAGACAGTGTAGTCACCGTGTGCGGAGAAGAAGACATCCTGGTCAGCCATCTTTCTTCGTTTAAATATGTGGAAGTCGACGGGGAGATCCACGAGACGCCATGCCAGGTATTCGAAGGTTTGCGCATTAAGGACAAGAGTCCCGGGCCAAGCAAAGTGCCAGAGATAGCTGTTTCCTCGTATAAAGAGGCTCAAGCGCTAGTGAAGGCAGGAGAAGCCACGGGCTGGGGCAAAGTATTGGACATTCCGGTGAAAATGGACCGGTTCGGACTGGGGTACCGACCGTCGTCATCAACTCCTTCTGTGGGGGCCCCTCATTTCAGAAAGTCAATCACCATCTCTGCCAGTGGAGTATGCCATGAATCTGTCAATGCTGCTTCAGAATCCGATGAAGGGGACAGCGACTGTGATATGGATGCCTGGATTCAGCCAAGCACGCCAGGACAAGGACTGTGCAACTGGTCTATTCAGGAGCTTGTTCCTGTGACTTTTAAACAGTAATGCTTTGCTTTATTAATTGTTGAATAATCTGATGTCTTGCCCGGGGCATCAGGATTTGCTTAGGGCTGTGTTGTTATAAACATTGCTTCGTTAATCATTAAATAAATGGCGTTTTTTCATGTGCAAATACTGTAATCCCTGTCTTTCTTGTTTTGTATTTTTCAATAAAATGGCAACGTGGTTATCCGCTTTATACGCATTTTGAAGCACTTAACCCTTTCTTTTGCAGGATAACATTTTCAGATGACATCCTTGAACCACCTATGACTCGTCCCGACTTCGAGCACCCGGTATTCCAGACCGAAGAAGAGGTTGTCGAAGATAGCGACGTTCCTGAAGAACTGTCTTGGTTGGTGAAGCAAGAGGAAAGAGCCATTCTGCCTCACGACGAGGTTATCGAGATTATCAATTTGGGGTCGGAAGGGGTTGAGAAGAATATTCGTATCGGAGCCGCACTGCAGAGTGATATCAAGCGAAAACTGGTTGAAATGCTCCGAGAGTATAATGATGTATTCGCTTGGTCGTATCAAGATATGCCAGGGCTCGATACTGATATGGTTGTGCATCGTCTGCCACTGAAAGAAGACTGCCCGCCTGTCAAACAAAAACTTCGCAGAACTCGCCCAGATATGGCAATGAAGATCAAGGAGGAAGTTCAGAAACAGTGGGACGCTGGGTTCCTGGCTGTGACGAAGTATCCCTCATGGGTTGCCAACATTGTACCAGTGCCAAAGAAAGATGGCAAGGTTCGAATGTGCGTGGATTATAGAGATTTGAATAAAGCAAGCCCAAAAGACGATTTTCCACTTCCTCATATTGACGTATTAGTCGATAATACCGCTCAATACTCTGTATTCTCCTTCATGGATGGCTTTTCAGGCTATAATCAAATTAAAATGGCGCCAGAGGATATGGAGAAGACTACTTTCATAACGCCTTGGGGAACATTTTGCTATAAAGTGATGCCCTTTGGTTTGAAAAATGCTGGGGCAACATATCAGCGTGCGATGACAACTCTCTTTCATGACATGATGCATAAAGAGATTGAAGTTTATGTTGACGATATGATTGCCAAATCCCAGACGGAGGAAGAGCATCTGGTGAATCTGCTGAAGTTATTTAAAAGGCTTAGGAAGTTCAGGCTGAGGCTGAACCCTAACAAATGCACCTTCGGGTGAGATCGGGTAAGCTCCTGGGGTTCATAGTAAGCGAAAGAGGAATAGAGGTCGATCCTGCTAAAATAAAAGCGATTCAAGAAATGCCGACGCCTAAAACAGAGAAAGAGGTGCGCGGGTTTTTAGGGAGATTGAACTACATTGCCCGGTTCATATCTCACCTGACTGCTACGTGCGAACCATTATTCAAACTCTTGAAGAAAGATCAAGCTGTAACGTGGAACGATAATTGTCAAAAGGCGTTCGATAAAATAAAGAAGTATCTGCAGGAGCCTCCTATTTTGATACCCCCAGTGGCAGGGAGACCCTTGATAATGTATTTGACGGTTCTTGAGGGAAGCATGGGTTGCGTTCTCGGTCAACACGACGAGACGGGGAGAAAAGAGCATGCAATTTACTATTTGAGTAAGAAATTCACAGACTGTGAATCTCGATATTCAATGCTGGAGAAAACTTGTTGCGCGCTAGCCTGGGCCGCCAAGCGTTTGAGGCAGTACATGCTGAATCATACAACCATGCTCATCTCGAAGATGGATCCGATCAAATATATATTCGAAAAGCAGGCGTTGTCAGGTAGAATTGCCAGGTGGCAGATGATCTTGACTGAATACGATATTCAATACGTCTCGCAAAAGGCAATAAAGGGGAGTGTGTTGTCTGAATATCTGGCGGAGCAGCCTATTGAAGAGTATCAATCGATGAGATTTGACTTTCCTGACGAGGATATCATGTATCTCAAGATGAAGGATTGCGAAGAGCCGTTGCCAGACGAAGGACCAGAGCCGGGGTCCAAATGGCAGATGATATTTGATGGAGCTGTGAATGCTTACGGTAGCGGAATCGGGGCAATTATCACTACGCCGCACGGGTCGCACATCCCGTTTACTGCCCGATTGACCTTCGCCGTTACCAACAATGAGGCCGAATACGAAGCTTGTATAATGGGGCTTGAAGAAGCCATTGATTTGCGAATCAAACATTTAGACGTATACGGAGACTCAGCTCTGGTGGTGAATCAGATCAAAGGGGAATGGGAGACACGGCAGCCCAATTTGATACATTATATGAATTATGCAAGGAGATTGTTGCCTTTCTTCGACAAAGTTGAATTGCATCACGTGCCACGGGCAGAAAATCAAATGGCTGACGCCCTTGCCACTTTGTCTTCCATGTACAAGGTCAATTTCTGGAACGAAGCTCCCCAAATCACTATCTCTCGGTTGGACAGGCCAGCTTATGTATTTGCTATTGATGAAGCGTCTGATGACAAACCGTGGTATGTTGATATCCTTAATTTCCTGAAGAATAAAGAGTATCCGGCTGGGGCATCCAGTCAAGATCAGAAGACTCTCAGGAGATTAGCGGGTAATTTCTATTTGAACCCGGATGGCGTCTTGTACAGAAGGAACCACGACTTGGTGTTGTTGCGTTGTGTGGACGAGAAGGAGGCAAAGCTTCTCATGGAGGAAATTCACGAAGGTGCCTTTGGTACGCATGCTGGCGGGCATGCTATGACGAGAAAGCTGCTGAGGGCAGGTTACTTTTGGCTGACGATGGAAACTGATTGTTTCAAGTTCGCAAGGAAGTGCCACAAGTGCCAAATTTATGCTGACAAAATACATGTGCCTCCGAGTCCTCTAAATGTGATGTCATCTCCATGGCCATTCTCGATGTGGGGAATCGATATGATCGGAAAGATTGAGCCGACGGCTTCTAACGGGCATCGGTTCATACTAGTAGCAATCGATTATTTCACCAAGTGGGTGGAAGCAGCGTCTTACGCGAATGTAACGAAGCAAGTGGTGGCTAGATTCATCAAGAGAGATATCATTTGCCGATACGGAATTCCCGAGCGGATAATCACGGATAATGGTTCTAATCTGAACAACAAAATGATGAAGGAGCTCTGTCAGAATTTCAAGATCGAACATCACAACTCCTCCCCTTACCGACCCAAGATGAATGGCGCTGTCGAAGCGGCCAATAAGAATATCAAGAAGATCGTCCAGAAAATGGTGGTGACGTATAAAGATTGGCATGAAATGCTACCTTTCGCTTTGCACGGTTATCGTACGACGGTACGCACATCAACCGGGGCAACTCCGTTCTCGTTGGTATACGGAATGGAAGCGGTATTACCATTGGAAGTTGAGATCCCTTCTCTGAGGGTATTGCGAGACGTTCAGCTGGACGAGGCAGAATGGGTAACGAACAGATTGAACCAACTGAGTTTGATGGATGAGAAGAGGCTAGCTTCTCTGGCATACGGTCGTTTGTATCAAAGACGAATGAAGAAAGCGTACGACAAGAAAATACTTCCGCGAAGCTTTCAGACGGGCGACCTTGTGCTGAAAAAGATTCTCCCGCCGCAAGCAGATCACAGGGGCAAGTGGACCCCCAATTACGAAGGGCCATACATTGTCAGTAAGGTCTTTTCAGGAGGAGCTTTATTGTTGTCCACCATGGACGGGGAAGACTTTGCGTCACCTGTGAATTCGGACGCAGTTAAAAAATACTTTGCTTAAAATAGACCCGCTGGACAAAAAAAAGAGAGTCCAGGCAAAAATGGGGCATCCTGGCGAACCAAAAACAGAATGAAAGGTTCGGGCAAAAGTTAGGGATAAAATTGAAAGAATGTACACCCGCGAAGTCGAAAACCTACACTGGGCGGCTTCGGCAAAAAGGGGTATCCCGGTGAACTGAAAACCCGTAAAGGGCGGTTCACGCAAAAGTTAGGGATGAGAAAAGCAAATGACTGCGGTCCGAATTTGGTATTCAATGAGCATCAGTGCGGGAGAATATATTTGAGGAATTAGTTATCGGATACAACCTCTTCAGAAGACGGATACCGGGAAAGCATTAGAGTCGGACGAGTCATGGGAGGATCAGTTCGTGATGTTCATCTGCATCCAGTTGCCGACATGTGTACAAAATTTAATTTGTCAATATTTATGCTTCTTGTGAATACTTGCATACTTGTATATTTGCTTTGTGTAGCTTCCTCTTTTCAGGAGTTACATCCCGTGTACAAAAATTCCGCCCATTCAGGGGCCCAATCAATGAAAATGTGTTATTCAGTACTTGATGCCTGTTCTTTACTGTTTTGCGCATGATAAAACGCCTAAGTTTATTGAAGCTAGCATGAGTATAACATCACTGGCCCTTGCCAGCAATCGTTAAAGCTTTGAATTAACTGAGTGTAACAGTCACTAACCTGAATCGATTTGGATTGCATAGGCTGGTCGTGTTTTGTTTGTGCTGTTGCAGGTTTCATAACCGTACGAGGAGGGTGATCAAAAGATTGCGATAGTGAAAGGCTTGATCCCCACGCAGGTCATGCATGTTCTTCCTGAAGAAGGATAGAATTCCCCAGCTAGCCGTAGCTTATCCAAAGGACGTGCTCCAGAGAAGTTACTCGTCCTCAGCAGAGTTTAGGGATTCTGAGATCGTAAGGCTGTATTCAGACAGGTTCATCTCCCCCCGCAGGGTCCTGCATTCTCCCCCGGTGGAGTCAGTTAATTTTCCCTTAGAGAATCATCCACTCTCCAGCGGAGTTCTCTTTTCAGCAAATGTTCTTTCCTTCCAGCGGAATTCGAAGGTCAAGACTCTCCTAGGCAGAGTCGATGGTGGTTCCTGTCACTTATTTTGTCAGAGATACCTGGTGATATCGGTTCACACTCCAGCAGAAAGTCCGATCGTGTTGTGCGCATCTGCTATTCCTCAGCAAAGTCATATTCCCCAGCAGGGGGTTACCTCCGCAAGGTATTTCGTTTGAGTTATATTCCCCAGCAGGGGGTACTTCAACAAGACGTGTGGTTTGAGTTCCCAACTTCCCAGCAGGGGCGACTCCATCCTACCAGCATTTATTTTGCCGGAATAATTTTGTAGCATCAGGCTATCCCCGGCGAGTCGGCGTTATCCTTCCAGCATTTATTTTGCTGAAGCAGTTTCTGTATTCTAGTAGTTCAGGTGGAGAGAGCTCTTGCTCAAATAAATTACTAAACAGTCAAGATCTCGGCAGGAGATATTCAATGACAATGTCAGTTTCAGCGGTATTCCCCCACAGAGTTATCGTGATAAAACTCTCTTTGTCTCCAGCAAAGTCATTTACGCAAATGCATCTTATCTTCCCCAGCCAGAGTGGCCAGGATAAGAATCTCCTTATTCCCCAAGCAGAGTTCGTTTGTCATCAACGGGTCGCATGAATCAGAATTTCAGAGACCACCGCCGGTTATCAGAGCAGGCGTCCGATAGTTGGTTTTCAGACATCCCCAGTAGAGTTCACCTTGAAGTCGCTGTCACGTCAGTGCTAAGAAGTTTGTGGGTGAGGATCATTGAAGAACTAAGTCCTGACGTGGACCATTTACTCCTAGAATGACGGGGTTTCTTCAGAAGTGGGCGTCCTAACGTGGACAGGTTTGTTTTACCGGATTGGTAAGGTGTGTTAATCCTGACGTGGATAGATTCGGTCTTTTGAAATTTGGAGAAAGGGAGGTCATGACGTTGACAAAAGATTGGTTACTCTTCGTGTTGGTGTCCTGACGTGGATCATTTGTTTCCAGCAGATATCTGTATTCGTAATGGTGAAATGTGCGTCCTGACGTGGACAAGTTTGTAGTTCTTTGTGATGACAAGGTGCAAGAATCCTGACGTGGATAAATCTATCCTTTTTCGTGTTGTTGGCAAAGGGTAAGTCCTGACGCGGATATTTCCCCAGCAAGTCGAAGACGCGTGAGTCCTTACGTGGGCAAGTTATTTCCTCAGCGAGTCGAAGATGCCTGAGTCCTTACGTGGATAAATCAAGACGAGATCAGTGTCCTAACGCGGACAGATCAAAGAAACTATTATTCCTTACGTGGAAAGAAGTGGGTCCTAACGTGGACGATGTAGTCCTTACGCGGACGTATCAGAAGAGGTTTCCTTATGTGGAAATGACGGTATTCCTGACGTGGGAAAAAGAGAGTCCTTACGTGGACAGATTAAGATGGCGTTCCTTACGTGGAAAATGAGTCCTGACGCGGACAAATCAGAAAGAAGTTGGTATTCCTTACGTGGAAAGATCAGAGTCCTTACGTGGACATATCAAGAGCGTTCCTTATGTGGAAGAAAAATGGTTTCCTTACGTGGAAAGATGAGTTTATTCCTTACGTGGAAAGAGTGGAGTCCTGACGCGGACAGATCAAAGAAGGTATTCCTAACGTGGAAAGACGAGCATATTCCTTACGTGGAAAGATCGGAGTCCTGACGTGGACACGTCAAATGGTATTGGAGTCCTTACGTGGACAGATTGATGTAGTTCTCTTTACGTGGAAAGAAGATTGCTTCCTAACGTGGAAAGATAAAAGCGTTACTCCTAACGTGGACGACGTGATTCCTAACGTGGACAGGTGTTATTCCTAACGTGGAAGAGTTTTTCCTAACGTGGACGATTCAGTTTATGGAAATGCAGACGAATTATCCCCAGCGGAGTTGCCGAGATTTTCCTGGGTTGACAGTAAGTGGAGTCCTAACGTGGACAAGTTTTAGTGGAGATTTCTTCGTGTTGATGACAGACAGAGTCCTAACGTGGACAAGCAAGTAATCTGGTATGACAAAATCCTCTTCAGAACGATGAAGACAATCCCCAGCAAGGTCGTGCGAGATCAGTGGGTTATCGTAACAGTCAGATTCAGCTGACGAATGTCATTCCTCAAGCAGGAGCGCAGTTTATTTCTGCGGTTGGCAAATTTCTGGTTTCACTAGTATTCAACCGTCTCGTACCGCGAATGTCTGAAGGCTCCGGGCTCTTCATCCAATCGGGTCCAAGTCGCTTGAATAGGGGCAGCTGTTGCACCCTAAAATTTGCTCAACCTTATTCCTTGGATTTATGTTTCATCATCAGTAGCATTTGCATGTAGGGTCATGTACATAGACTAACCATTTGCATAGCATAAGCATAGCAAGTCATTCAACAGGGGACCAATCATTATTCTCATCTCCAGAGGCCTATCAAGAGGTTATTATCCCAATTCAATCATATTCAAGTCATCAAGAAAGAATTTGAAAGCAAAGAGTTCAGCAGATCAAGCCTTGAGTCCATCTCCCAGCTGAGGGTATCTGAGGATCAACAAGAGGGTTATGAGCTGTGAAATGAAAGCATGGAGAGCATCTAGACATCTTGAGAGACCTATAAAGTCATTTGGAGAAGAAAACAAGTCATTGATAAAGGCACAAGAGCTACAGTTGAAGACAGTCAACTAGGGTTTTATCTGGGTCAACCCTAGGTCAACCCTAGGTCAGTTGACTGACTTAAGAGGGCATTCAAGTCTATTGGAGAGATGTGGGGATCAATATTGGACATGGAGAATAAAGATATGGAGATATGACAAGGAGAATTCAAGAAAAATCAAGGAGAAGAGGAGTTACTAAATTAGGGTTTCTCTGTAAAATCCCCTAGTTTAGGTCAAAGTTCCAAGCAAGATAAGTCAAAATGCTAACTTCAAATGGCTTCTTGGCCAACATGAAACTTGTAGAGAATCTCAAGACCTTTAATTTGAGTGGTGGAAGACCTCAAGGAGATTTATAGCACTCAAGTTATGGTCCTTGCAAGTTACAGGTCATCTGGGGTGTCTGAATTTTTGTCTGTGAAAGTGACTTGACTTCCAAGCTAGTTTTACCCCTCAAGGAGATTTCAAATGAATTCTTGGTCAACATAAGAGTTGTTCCTCATTGTTTTAGCTTTCTAGAATGGTATGGTATGCCTTCATATGATGTGGAGAACTCAACTTATGGTCTTGACAAGCAAAGGGTATTTTGGGCATTTGTGAATTACAGGTCATTTTAACCTATACCCAAAACTCATACAAGGAGGCCTCAAATGGAAAAACTTACAACATCAAACTTGCTCCAAATGGGATTTTAAGTCTAGAAAGAAGGTCACAAGTTATTGGAGAAGCTCATAGCATGGAGTTGCATGATTGGTCAAAATATGAACTAAAAAGGCTTATAAAGTGAATAATTTCAAGTTGGAAAATGGTTTGGGAGATTTACAAGTCCAAATGGAGACTTCCAATATATGATTTTGAATGGAAAAACAATTCTAAGAACAATGGTTCACCCACTTTTTTGAGTTTAGAAGGAAAAAATGAAGTTATCCATGGTTGCTTATCATTTAAGAAACATAATCAAAAATGAGCCAAAGTTTGAAAACAAGGGAATGTGCAAGATGGATCTAGAATGTACCATTGGGGTCTATATATTCATGAAAGGAGAATTTGGCAAGGGTTGGCCTCATTTGTACCAAGAATTTCACAAGATTTCTCACACTTTTTTCATAGAAGTTTCATTCCAAATCTCTCAAATTCTTCATCAATCTTCATCATAATCAATTCAATTTCACTCCATCATCATCATAGATCATAATTGAAGCAAGTTTCTGGTAGTTATCATCCATTTTCGAGTGCTTTTCTCAAGATCATCAAAATCACAAGTTCAAGTGGATTGCATGATTCAAGCAAGGAACCTCCAAGTTTGTGCATACAGAATTAAGTTCCTCAAGGATTGATCAAGATTCAACACTTAAAAGCTTCAGATCCACATCCTCCATAGCTGTTTCTCAAGATTTCTTACTAGGTAAGTTTTCATTCAAACTGCTTGATCTAGTTAATTTGGCATGATGTTGTTAGTTTAGATGCAATCTAGGTGGTTAGGAGATTAGTTTAGGTGAGTTTGGAACGATTTGGTGAGGTTTGTTAACAGGTGCCATGATCTGTTTGTGTTCGAATCTCTTGGATGAATGTGTTATAATTGCAACTTGATAGCATAGGTTAACCTCCATTAGTTGTAGTTCAGTTTAGGTTAAGTTTGATTGAGAATGGTGATGTTGCATATCAGTGTCCTTCCATGGAAATCAGAGATTGATGCTATCGGATTGAGAGATTTATTGAGTTTCAGATTGATGTGAGATCATAGGATTGTAGAGTGAAAGATTTTGAGCAGATTTCATGTTTATGGCGTGAGGATTCGTTGCGTGTGGAGTGAGAACAGAGAGGAGGAAGTTATGCGTGCATGGATGTTCATGGTGAAAGGAAACCCTAGTTTCAGATCCAAGTGGGGAAGACATAATCTGGTCCGTCCAATGCGTGTGAAGACTCTTGACTTGGGGAGAGATCTAATGGCTGTTGTTTAATTCTGTTTTGGAGGGAGTTGACTGGGTGCCAAACGCACCGTTTCATTAATTGAAACGGGCGGGCCTCAGCTTGTGATGCTATCCACACCCCCAATGTGAGCCCAATTCCAAATTTCAACGTGGTTTGGTTTCTATTTTCACCCCCTGCTGATTTTCTTTGATTTCAATAACTCTGAAGTGATTCTGGGCCTGAATTGATTTGCTATGCGCACCCTACCCTGTCTGGCCCATCCAATAATGAACTGAGCGCGCCTACTGAATGCACCCCCTCTGGCTCATTTAATTCATTTTTATTTTTTCTTATTTCATTTTAATTTTTCACCAATTTCATTAAATCATAATAAATTCATAAAAAATGCATTTTAATCCATTCTTTTTACCATATTTTCATTAAAATGTCTAGAATATTATAGGAAAATAAATTTTCATTTTTAGTTTTATTTCATATCTTTTTACATATTTTCTAAATAAATGTCATATTAAATAATTCATTTCATGCATCATTTTTATGATTTTTGTTCTCTCACTTGCTTTGATATTTTTTGATCATTCTTTTCATATTGTTTAGATGAGATATTAGGCTTATAGAAATATTTTAGCTCCCATTTTTAGAGGTTAATTTTAGGTGATTAATAAATGCTTGAATACCATGAACAAGACTAGGGTTTTAGGTGACAACTTAGGAAGTTCAATTCTTTCCCTTAGGACTTAGGGTTTGACTAGTTTAGCTATGGGACTATAGGGGCTATGGGTAGCTATTAGATCCCTTAGAAAAATCAGGATTCCCCTACTGATATTATATCTGTTGTTTGGGGTGGTGTGCCCTCTGGGGTTTATTGATTGTTTGTATGGGTATTGGGTTTGTCTGGGGCCCTGGGGAAGCTGAAGATTTGTGGAGATGAAGCTATTGGAGATTCAAATGCTGAAGATCAACTGTCAGAGTTGAGGAGGAGTTTCCTGCTATCAGTTGCTGAGGAGACTAGGGTTTAGGAGCTAGGCAGAGCTCTAGATTAGAATGATTATTTCTCAAACATGGATTGCCTTGTCTGCATCCATTCTTCTCTGTGATTCAGAGTCTCTCTAAGACACTCACCCCCTTCCTTTGGAAGGCTTGGTGATAGTGTCTATGAGATAGAACTCTTGAGAGAAAATGTCTCTTGTGTTAGAAGCAGTCTGTTCACCACCTTTGGTAGTCAGCTGACTGCTTAACACCCAATTCACTCTTGTGACTGATCCCTCATCCTGGAGGTTTGAGCATGAAGAAAAGCCATTGCAGATGGAAGGCTGATGATCAAGGCCCTTTGCCTAAAGGTCATGAAGATGGAGACTGATGCTTGTTGAAGCTTGTGAATGATTGGAGATTGCTTGAAGCCAGTTGTTGATTTAGAGCTGCTGATGCTGTTCTTGCTGTATTTCATTTGTTGATGTATTGATTGGTTTTCTGAACTGTATTGTTTGCTGTTTACCCTGCTGGGTTGAAAGTGAAGCCTGTTCACTTTTGCCTATTGTTTTCTAGGTTCGAGGCTGAGTGGGGCTCCCTTGCCTCGCTTGTACTGTTGCATCCATGCATTTTACTGTTTTACTGTATATATCTGATATTGTTTCTGTTTCTGCCTATCCCGTAGGATCTCTGTTTCTCTCTGTGCAAGAGAGGAGCATGATAGACACTAGGTCTCAACCCATGCATGATAACATTAGGATAGCTTGTTTCCCTTCGCAACCGTAGTTTAGAGTTCTGTCTCTTTCTTTCTCAAAACAAACAGAAAAACACATAAAGATTTCAAACACAATAAAAGACACTTCTTCCGTAAAAGAATGTGAACTCACCAAAACGTCATTTTTGTCCGCTTGGACCGCTAATCAGAAAACCTTTTTCAGAAGGAATAAAATCAACCAGGACAGACTTGTGTCGTACGTGGCCCGAACTACGTTTGCTCTGATCTTTCATGCTGTATGAAAGTACGTAGGCATAGGATGCGATATCCTAGCGAGCAACCTTCCCCTCCTTTCCAGTAGGTAGGCGAACTACGTTGACTCTGATTTCTCGTTCCAGGCGGGAATACGTAGGCATAAAGTGCGATACTTTGCCGAGTCATTTTTATTTTCGTTTTATTTTCTTTTTCACCCTTGACCTATAGTTTAGATAGAATAACAATCCATACCCGAAAACAAGCGTGGATCCCGTCGAGTACGACGGACGTGAGGGGTGCTAATACCTTCCCCTTGCGTAACCGACTCCCGAATCCAGGTTTTGGTTGCGATGACCATACCTTTCCCGTATTGTGCGAGGTTTACTCTGAGCGTTTCCTTTCCCTCCCGTGGGATAAATAACGCACGGTGGCGACTCTTCTGTTCAGCCGACGCCGATTTTCGCAGTAGCGACAGTAGGCACAGGACGCGATGTCCTGGCGAGCAACCTTTCCCTCGTTTAGACGTAGGTAGTCGAACTACGTTGACTCTGACTTTCCCCTTGCACGAGGGAATACGTAGGCCCAGAACACCGTATGTTCTGTCGAGTCCTGTCCTTTTATTTTCTTTTCAGACCAGCCATTAGCGTAGATAGATAACACACCCTTTTACCTATAAACACCAAGCGTGGATCCCATCGAGTACGATGGACGTGAGGGGTGCTAATACCTTCCCCTTGCGTAACCGACTCCCGAATCCAGGTTTTGGTTGCGATGACCATACCTTTTTCCCGTCTTTGCGAGGTTTACTTCGAGCGTTTCCTTTCCCGCTCTGAGGGATAAATAACGCACGGTGGCGACTCTCCTGTCAAGCCGGCGCCGATTTTCGCAGTAGCGACACTCTTCTCAACGTGAAGCTCACCTTGGATCAGCTGCCTATAAAAGCAAGACTTCACCAATTTCTTCAGTTGACGCTTTTCCAAAAGAAATCAAAATTCAAGCTCTCATACTATTCATATTCTTTCTAAGAATTAATTTCTTTGTTCTTAATAGTTAAGTGAAAAATCACAGTTATGATAAAGCTTTATAGAAGCAATCTTAAACACTTGTATTTGTATTACATTTGATTGTAAACCTTAAGAAGATCCAGTTAGGATAAGTAGTTCTTGAGAAGACTTTGAACATTTATTCTTAGTGCTTACTATTGTAATCAGTTGATTAAATAGTGGATTAAGTCCTTGATTGAGAAAGGCAAATCACTCTAGGAAGGGTGGACTGGAGTAGTTGAGTTCAACGAACCAGGATAAAAATACTTGAGTTTTTATTTCTAAGTTTTAATCATCATACTTATTCAACCCCCCCTTCTAAGTATTATCTCACCTTCAAAATATTCTAAATGAAAAAATAAATAATAATGGATTTCACATTTCACATCGGGCCATAAATTGTAACCGATGTAAAATGGTCTCCGTGAAAGGATTTTACATCGGCCCACATGCCAACGATATAAAAACTACTTTAAAACTAAAACCATATTATAAGAATTAAGAAAATCATTACACGACCGAATCTTACCCTCCCTCAACAGCTGGAACGAACAAACATCTCTCTCCAGCGGCGCAATCTCGAATCTTCAATGGCGTAATCTGCAACATTTCACCGGCCGAATCTACAAACTCCACAATCCTATAACATACTGATAGATCCAAACCATTGAGAACTAAAACAAAAAGGGTGAAGGGGTTAGAATCGAGAACATTCAAAATCGTATGGTATTCACTCCGCCGCTCATCACTATTAAATATGACGGACACCACTAGCAACGAAGCACCAACATCAATACGTTCTTGATCAAACCTAATGACACCATTCTGAATCTCTCCGCAGTCAAATTCCTCACTGTCTTGCCGTTCTAAATCTCACAGCGGTCAAATTCCTCAACAATTAGGTTTTCATGAATCTCTTGTTTTGAGTTTTACTGGTGTTTGTATTTGGTTAAAAGTTATTGATGTTAATGTTTGATTGTATTTTGATTTTGATGCTTTAACTGAAGAAAAAAAATGAAATTATGATTTTGATTCTTCTTTCTGCACGACATATTCTCACTGTCACCGCGTCGCTTTCTTCTTCTCACTGTCGCGACCCTTTTGACTTCTATACCGCCGCAACGCTTTCATTTTCTTGAATATTATGGTAATATAAACTTTTTTCATTAATACTTTTTTCATAGCATTCCATGCTTCTAATAATGTGAAATTCCTGCATTACAGCCCAAATCTAGCTTGCATTATGGTACGTAATAATGAAAATAACTTATCTGATAGCATTATTTGTCATTAAGATTTAACTATTTAGTTATAATTATTGCTATATTGATTTGGTTATGGAGATTAATTTGGCTCCTCAAAAACATTAGTTTCAACTTTAGGCAACATTGTATTCATAGGTTTAATTACTTTCTTAGCATCAAGTAAGCAAGGAGTACAGTGACACTTCTTCTTTTCCCTTCAAAGTAATGAACTAGATATTTCTAAACATTTATTCATATGATGGATAGTTTCTAAACATTTATTCTTGTTAATTTTTATGATAATACCATTTTGTTAGGAATATTTTGTATGATAAGATCATTTTGTTAGAAATGGAATAAGTTTTATGATAATACTATTTTGTTATGAATAAATTTATTATTCTTGAGTAATAGAATTTTTATGATAATACCATTTTGTTAGGAATAATTTTTAGGATTTAATTTAATGTCATGTGTTTGTATGTAGAGACTTTTGTTCTCTCTAATGTGTCCAAAGAGGAACTATTATAGGTGTTCCAATGGTTTAACTTATATGTGTTAATTTTGGAACATACGTATAGATCGTAGTTGGATGAGAGCTAATCAATTAAGTGCTGAGTAAGAACATGGAGTGATGAGATTTCTACGTTTGCTGAATGTAATGCTAAAAAAAATCTTCCTCCTCCTAAAAGTAATGCTGAAAAAAGTCATCATGTTGTTTTTCTCTGTCCATGTGTTTGTTGTGCAAATCAAGAACCAAAACTTAATAAGAAAGAAATTATGGATCATCGAATTTGTGAAGGGATTTGTCATAGTTATACACAATGGATATGGCATGGTGAAGTAGCAGCAAAGTCAAATGTGTCCCAAAGATATAATGTTAGTGTAGAAATGGATGATCGTCTAGAAGACATGATGCGTGATATTGCACAAGATTCTTTTAAGAGGGCACATGCGTATGATACTTTATGCAGTGATAAGGATAAACCTCTGTACCCGAGATGCACAAATTCTACATGTTTGTCATCCGTGTTAAAATTGTTTAATTTGAAGCCAAATAATGGGTGGACTGACAAAAGTTTTACTGAATTACTTGAATTATTGACACAAATGCTTCCAGAATGTAACATAATTCCAAATCATTATTACGAGGCAAAGAAACTATTGTGTTCAGGGTTTGGAGTATGAAAAGATACATGCATGCCCTAATGATTGCATATTATACAAAACAGAGTATTTAAACTATAATCATTGTCCGAAGTGCAAGGCGTCACGCTACAAAAAGAAAGATGGTGATTATAATGATGATGAGGTGGTCAAAAAGGGTCCTCTCGCGAAAGTAGTAAGGTACCTACCAATAATTTCAAGATTCAAGAGATTATTCACTAATGCAAATGATGCAAAGAATCTTATATGGCATGCATAAAAAAGAAAATGTGATGGACAAATTCGCCATATAGTTGATTCTTTGCAATGGAAGAAAATCAATTCTTTATTTCCAAATTTTTGCAAAGAGTCGAGACACCTTAGACTTGGACTTTCTACTGGTGAAATGAATCAGTTTGGTAATCTAAGTACTAACGATACTTCTTGGCTTGTTCTCTTGATTATTTACAACCTATCTCCTAGGTTGTGCATGAATCCTAAATATATTATGTTATCGATGATGATTTTGGGCTCAAAACAACCATGAAGTGACATAGATGTTTATCTAAGTCCAATGGTTAATGATTTAAGAGTGTTGAAGGAGGAATGGGTGGATGTTTTTTATGCGTATTCTGGTGAACATTTTAATATGCGTGCCATGTTGTTTTGCACCATCAACGATTTTCTAGTATATGGAAATTCGTCTGGGTATAAAGTTAAACGGAATAAAGTGTATCCTATATGTGAAAAAAACACATGTTACCATCAACTTGAAAAAGGAAAGAAGACTGTTTATCTCGGGCATCAAAAATTTCTAAATCGTTATCATCTATATCATAGATTGCATAAAGCTTTCAATGGGAAACAAGAGCATGATGTTGCACCAAATCCCTTAACTGGAGAGGAAGTTTATCAATGATAACAAGCCATTAATGTTGTCTTTGGAAAGTACCAAAAGCAATCTACTGTGAAAAATATATGGAAAAAGAGGTTGATTTTCTTCGATCTTCCATATTGGTCTAGTCTTTATGTAAGACGTTGTATTAATGTGATGCACATGGAGAAAAATGTATGCGTTAGTTTAATCGGAAGACTTCTCAACATTCAAGGTAAGAAAAAAGATGGTTATAATGCTCGTATGGATTTGGGTTTGATGGGTATACAAGAAGAGTTAACTCCACAACATATAGGTAATAAGATATATTTGCCTCCTGCCTACTACACTTTGTCTAAAAAAGAGAAAACAAGTTTTTGTGAGTGTTTACAAAGTGGATATTCGTGGGATATTTCCTAACAATGTTAGGAAGACTATAACTAGGTTGTGCTTATTTTTCAACGCAATTTGTTGTAAATCCATTGACCCATTAAAGTTAGACGGTTTGGAAAATGAGGCTGCAGTTATCTTGTGCCAATTAGAGATGTATTTTCTTCCTTCATTTTTTGACATTATGGTTCACTTGATTTTTCATCTAGTAAGGGAGATTAGATTATATGGTCCAATTTATTTATGATGGGTGTATCTGTTGCACCCCAAAATTTGCTCAACCTTTTCTTTCCTGATTTATGTTTCATTGCATTTCATTTGCATAGTTACATCATGTACATAGTCAAGCATTGGCATATCATAGCATAGCATTGCATCCAACAAGGGATCAAGGATGTCTATCAAGAGAAGAGCCTAGCAAGAGGTCTTATCCAAGTTTGAGAAATCATCCAAGCCATCAAGAAGTGACTTGGGGTCTTGAGAATGTTTGAGTGCCTACATGTGGGTTTTGCTCCTATCCTGAGGAATATTGAGGATCATCAGTGGGATGTGAAGTAGGGAATGTGAATATGAGGTGTGTATGGATCTCAGGGGATATCTAGAGGGCCTTATTGAAGCTAAGGCAAGTCATTGATTCAAGTATGAGAGCCCCAGTTGAGGTGCAGTCAACTAGGGTTTCATCTGGGTCAACCCTAATTCAATTGAGTAGTTAGAGAGCATCAAAGCCTACCTTGAGGTCATGGGATTCATGAATTGGTATGTTGATACATGTGTGGTGTTGTTCCAAGGTTAAGCAAAGAAAGATCAAGAATGTGGGAAGTTGCTAAATTAGGGTTTCGGTGTAAAATCCCCTGTTTAGTGCCTAACTTCAAAGCTACATAAGTCAAAATACAAGTTTCAAATGGATCTTTGGCCAACATGAAACTTGTAGGGAATCTCATTACCTTTAATTTTAGTACTAGAATTCTTCAAGAAAATTTATAGAACTCAAGTTATGGCTCTTGCAAATTACAGGTCATCATAGGACTATGAAATTTATCTGTGAAAGTCACTTGACTTCCAAGCAATTTTTGCCCTTCAAGGAATTTTCAAATGGATTCTTGGCCAACATGAGAGTTGTAGATATTGATATTAGCTTTCCATATAGTACTAGAAGTCCTCAAGAGGATTTGTAGAACTCAAGTTATGGTCTTTGCAATCCAGGGGTATTTTGGGTATTGGTGATTATAGGTCATTCTCAAGAATGGGTCAAAATCTCCAACTTAGGGGCCTCAAATGGAAAATTGTTCAACTAGAAAGTTTCTCAAAATAGGGTTTTAACCTTGACCATGCATCAAGGAGGCTTTGAATTGGCTCATAGGAGAAGTTGGTTTGAAATGGCTTTTAAATGAAGAAATTAAAGTCATTTAAAAGGCAAAATTGTGATTTCTTGATTTTATGGTCAAACAAGTCCATGTTATATACCAAATTAATCAGAAAACATGTTTTGGCAAGGATGGCAATATTACTTTTTTGATTTGAGGTCATTTACACATGGTTCCCTTTAATACCTTAAGGTTGAAGTAACATAACCATCACACTCCATAAGATCAAAAACAAGGAGAATGCACATCCAATACATTTCTAAATGTCATAAGGTGAGAATTTCAGGTGAAATTGGAAGCTGAAACAGAGCAAGGCATGACTTTGGCATGTGAGATTTTCAAGGGATATGAGAAATTGAATTTCTCATTCAGTTAGTTACAGAAGGTTCTGGAGGTTTCTAATCACTTCTATATATTGTATGCAACTGATCCAGATCATTTTTGGGGCCAGCATTGGAGAGAATCGAGAGAGAGCATTTGAAAATTTCATCATTGCATCAAGAATCGGTTTTGAGGATTAAGGAGAATTCAGTGCAAATTGATCATTGGAATAGCTTGGGAAGTGGTTCTTGAGTGATTCTGCAAAAGATTGGAGGTTGATTCAAGCCAAATCTTCATTTGTTCATCATTTCAAACCAGGTCTACAACTTTCTTCTTTTAGCTTAATTCATAGGGAGATGCATAGAAATTGTTATGTGGTTAGGTTAGGGGTGGTGCTTAGATGGATTTCAGTCCAAGAATTGAGCAATTCGTGACATTTTGAGTGTGATACCATTTTCTGTGGAAGCTTATAACCTGAGATTCTTGAGGTATTAATGGTGTTTGGATAGCAAGTTTTAATTAGTGAAGAGTGTAGTTCATGTTAGTGCCTTTAATTTCAAGATTCGTGACAATTGAAGTTGGATGAATTTTCTGCAACTAGGATCGGATTTAGAGTTAGAGGGAGAATCAATAAAAATGGAGGTCATTTTTGGACTCAGGGGATGATTTTAAGTGGGATAGGGTGTTTCATTTTTGTGTGTGATGCGTTTTTGGGATTGCCTCGCCGGAGAAAACGGTGGCGCAAAGCTCAGGCCACCGTCTGAGTTTCTCCCTCCATTTTCAAATGTTTTGGGGACGATGAACCAAAACCCTAGGATCTTAGTTTGACCCTTGACTGAATCTTAATCCAATGGCCATGATTACAAGTTGAATTCTGAAGGGATTGAATTTTATCAAAACGCTCTGTTTCATTTAAACGTCATTGGGTGGGCTTAAGTAGTTCTTGCTGTCCACACCCCACCTTGGGCCCAATTGGAGATAATAACGTGAATGGATTGCTATTTGCCATGAGAGTTTTCCAATTTCCCTTTTTATTTTCTCTGATTTTCTTATGTGGTTTGGGCTTAAGGTTCATGTGCTATGCGCACCCCCTCTTGGGCCCAGGTTTGGATTTCAACTGAAATTAATTGCTATCTGACACGCAACTTTATTAATTTTCTTTATTTTCTTTTAATTTCATATTTTTCATATAGTTAGGAATTAATTCACCATAAATAGAAAAATTAGTCTTTTTAAGATATATTTGTTTCCTTGATTCCTTAGAATGTGTAGAATTTAATAGGATTGAGAAATTCATAATTCATGCATTTTAGAATTTAATTGTATTTCTTGCATTTTTATTGCTTTTATTTTCAATATGGTTGATATGTGCTTTTGTTGATTTTATTATGGATGATTGGTGATGTATTTTGAGTTAATTCTTTTTGGGCTATATAGCTTAGAAATGCATGTACCCATAGTAATTTTCTCATATTTTTGTGAGAGAATTTTAGGCTAGTTTGAGCATTGAACATTAGGTGTTGTAGAATTAGGGTTTTAGGATGATACCCTTAGGTTTAGGGGATAGTTTTAAGTTCAAATGAATGGTTAACCCCCTGGTTTTTGTATGGAGTGATTCTTAATAGGTTTAGGAAACCTTAGTAATTTTTGTAGGATTTTACAATCCCTTTTGGTATTTTAAGTAGAATTAGTTTTAAGACTAACTTCTAGGTGTTTCTGATGAACTAATTTGACTAGTTTGATTCAATAGTTCCCCTTAGACTAGGGTGGTGGTGCTTTTGATCTTGGATGATCCTGAAGACCAATTTAAGGTGCTTTGGAGAGCTTGAAGGATCTTGGATGTGAAGATTCTCTCATCTTGTGGATGCTTGTCAGGAGCTTAGGAAAACTAGGGTTTTAGGAAGAGCATCAGAGTAGTTTTGATTCTTTCTTCAAACATAGAGTGCATTGTTTGCCTCTATTCTATCTAATGACATAAAGTCCTCCTTGGGAAGCTCCATCTATCCTTAGGAGGGATGAGTGGTATGCCCAAGTGAGTAGAACTTTGAGGATATCTTTCATTTGCAATGATTAGGTTCTTAGTGGCTTCCTTTGGTTGTCATTAAGCTACTTAACATTTCAACTTGATCTTGTTAAATGATTCTCCCTTGGAGGTGCTTTTTGAAGCTTGGTAAAGGAAAGATGAGGTAGCTTGTTGAAGCTAGGGTTTTGTTTGCTTGTTGAAGCTAGGAGCTTGTTAAGGTCAGGAGCTGGTTGAAGCTGTTTACTGGCTGGGGTTTGAGCTTGTTTAAGCTCGTAGCTTGTTGAAGTTTGGTGTCTATTGAAGATTGAAAGTTTGTTGAAACTTGAAGATAGGAGCATTCATGAAGATGAAAGGTTGTTGCTGTCAACTTTTTGCTGGTTAATCATCTGTTGCTGTCAGAGCTGCTGTTTGCTGTAGGAGATTGGTGCTGCTGCTTGGGCTGCCTTCTCTGTTGTGGCTTTTGTTTTCTGTATTGTTTGTTGGCTTGTGTAGCTTGCCCCCTAGGTTTGAGGTGAATGTTGATTCACTTTGCCTGTTGTTTTCCCAGGTTCGAGGTTGAGTGGGACTCCCTTGCCTCGCTTGTATTGCTGCATCGCATGCATTTTACTCTATTTGCTTGCTTTCTTTTCTGTTTATCCCCTAGGATCTCTGATTTTCTCTGTGCAAGAGGAAATTATGACAGACATTAGGGTTCTTATCCATGCATGAAAACATTAGGTTAGTTTTATTCCCTTTCAACCCTAGGATTTTTAGAGCTTCTTTCTCTTTTCTCATCTCAAAACAATTCAAAAACACAGAAATAAGGATAACGCGCGCTGTACGCTACGAGCCTTAAGCTATTTGAGAACAGGTTGCTGGAGGGTCACTCTTCAGTAATCTGATTGCTTAGTATGGTACCCCTAGGGTGACGTGCGACGTAGTCACTCTCAGGTCACAAGTTTTTAGTACAGTACAAGTTGCAAACAGACTAAAAAAACATTTCTTTCGTAAAAGATTCAAAACAAACGTCAAAGTGTCATTTTTGTCCGCTTGGACTCTTAATCAAGAAAAACCCTTTCATAACGTAATAAAAAACCAGTCAGACAAGCTTGTGTCTTCCGTAGCCCGAACTACGTTTGCTCTGATCTTTCATGCTGTATGAAAGTACATAGGCATAGGATGCCGTATCCTAGCGAGCAACCTTCCCCTCCTTTCCCGTAGGTAGGCGAACTACGTTGACTCTGATTTCTTGTTCCAGACGAGAATACGTAGGCATAAAGTGCGATACTTTGCCGAGTCATTTTCTTTTCTTTTAACCCAGACTTGTAGAGTAGATAGAATAACATACCCTTAGATAGAAAACAAGCATGGATCCCGTCGAGTACGACGGACGTGAGGGGTGCTAATACTTTCCCCTTGCGTAACCGACTCCCGAATCCAGGATTTGGTTACGATGACCATTCCTTTACCTATTTGCGTTAGGTTTACTCTGAGCGTTTCCTTTCCCTTTTGTGGGATGAATAACGCACGGTGGCGACTCTTCTGTCATAGCCGGCGCCGATTTTTGCAGTAGCGACAATATCCAACAGAGCGATACATGAAGATCCTAAAAGGGTATATAAAAAACTCACATTGTCCGGAAGCATCAATTATTGAGAGGTACATTGCAGAAGTAGCAATTGAGTTTTGTTCAAACTATTTTTCAGAAGTAGATGTTATAGGGTTTCCCAAGTCTCATCATGATGGAAGATGTGAGGGTGTGAGTACACAAGGTTTAAAGGTCAAGAGCTTAAGTATTGAGGTGGTTGTTCAAGCGCATTTGTATATATTGAATAACCCTGATGAAGTTCAATCTTACTTATCTGCTCACAAAAGCATCATAAAGAAAAAGCACCCCAAGATGAATGAAAGAGGGTTGTTAAAAGAGCATAATAAGAGTTTCTATAAGTTATTTAAAGAAAAAATTGCTAATGATGATAGTGTTTCTAATACAATTAAGTGGTTTTTCTATGTGCCTAAATGTAACATAGTAACTTGAAGTGGATATGATATTAATAAAACTTCCTTTTATACAAAATCAACGGAAGACCATAGTACCACACAAAATAGTGGGGTTATGATTGTGGCCGAGTCCATGCACTTCTCTAGTTCTAAAGATGAAAACCCAGTTATGGAATTTATACCCCACTTTGGGGTGATTGAAGAGATTTGGGTAGTTGATTATGTTGTGTTTAAAGTTCCTGTATTTAAATGCAAATAGATTGATATCAATAGTGGTGTGAGAATAAATGAACTTGGATTTAAACTGGTTGATCTTAGCAAGTTAGCTTATGCGGACGAACCTTTCATCATGGAATCTCAAGCAAAAAAAAGTGTTTTATGTCACATATCCTTCTAATAAAAGATGGTTAGTGGTTATATAAGGAAAGGTGCATGGTAGTGATAAAAATCAAGATGTGAATCTTGATATTTCTAAAACTCCTCCTTTCTCAACAAATGCGCCTAGCTTCATTGAAGAAAATGAAGAGGATGATGTGCATGCTATTCGCATAGATCACGAAGGAGGGATATGGGAGAACTAGTAAGGTTTTTTTATAAGTTAATTCGACATTACTTTGATTTCTAATTCTTTTTATTTTGTGCTTAATTTAATGTCTAATTGTTTTTATTTTGTACTAGATTTGATTTCTAATTATTTTTATTTTGTGTAAACAGGTACATGGTTGATTCAACCGATAACACTTCTTCATCTAGTAACCCTAATAAAAAAGACTTAGAGGTCCTACTATGATGGCACAAATTGAAAAAGTTCATCAAATGGGTGAAAAGATAAAGGTCGAGTTTGATCCAAGAACCTATGAATGTACTTGTGTTAGTAAAAATGCTTCAACTTTTAGAAGTTATGTAGCATCTCTTGCTCGGAAAAGATATAGAATTTTGATAGATGAGTGGAAAGACATATGGAAAGACATAAAAGATGCTATTTGGATTGATGTTAAGGTATTTTAAAATCAACACTTTATTATATTTTATAATCATATACTAACAACATATGCCATATACTAACAACAAATTATTTATGTATATGTGTAGGCTCATTTCACTATTCCATAATGTGATGATCCAAAGGAAAATCTATTGAAGGATGAATGGATTAAATATACGAGAGAGCGATGGAGAGGTTTTAAGAGACAACTCACAAAAGAATATATTAGAAATCCCAAAGAAGGTCGCTCTCCTGCACATGTCAAGTATAATTATATTAAAGAAGAAACATGGAAAAAGTTTCTGAAGTCTCGAGATACCCCTGAATTTAAGGTTAGTAGGAGTTATATTTTTGTTGTTGTGCATAAATTTTTTATTATGTTTAGTGATTAATAACTTTTTAAGTTTATAATAGGAAAAAAGTCAAAAGGGAATGGAAAGTGTGGCTAGGAATGTATACCCACATGTATTATCTCGTGGAGGGTATCAGTTGCTTTAGGAGAAAATGAAAAATTAAATGAGATAATCAAGAGATGATTCCATATTAGATGATAATGATAGTCCATCTCCATTGTCACACAATGAAGTATGGAAGAGAGCACGACAAAATAAAGAGGGAGAATACACATCAAAGTCTACACAAGTTGTTGTTGAGAAAATTGTAAGTAAAATTTAAAAAATACTTCAAGTATCATTATATTTGTGATTGATAAAAACTATTTTGAAATTAGTTTTGGTTTTTACATTTTGTAGGATTCTCTAGTTGAAGAAGCTGAAAAGGGTGCCTTTGTTCCAGATGGACGTAACAATATCTTAACAGCAGCCATTGGAACATCTGAGCATGGAGGTCGTATTCGTGGTGTTGGAAAACACCATAAAATTAAAATTTTCTTTGGAAGATCATCTTCACATCAAAGATAACATATAGATTTATAAGAACAACTTGCGTAATTTTCATCTGAATTGGAAGCAAAACTTAGAACTGATTTTGATCAAAAGATGGTTGAAGAGCGTAAGGTGTTGCAACAATCTTTTATTGAGACACTTAGGTCTATGGGTTTCTCACAAAGCACATAAAATAATAAATGAATTAAATAAATGGAAGTTGTCGATGGAAGAGGAAAATGAAGTTGTTCAACTGCAAAAGGAAGCACAAAAGAAATGGAAGACGATGTTCAGAGATTGTTATTCATGGTTCTGAAAATGGATGGCACACACTTGGAAATAAAATTAAGTCATTGTGTGAGTGTCCCTAATTTTTATATGTTAGCTAAGTGTATCAGAGAGTTGTTGGTGGATTTTCATTGGCTTGACGTGTCTACTCTGCAAGTTTGGTGCACGTAAGTACATTTTCTTTTTTTATTACTGTCAATATCTATTATTATGTTATATCTCTCATCATTTTGATTCTAATATTTATTTTAAAATTATTCAGGTATATTCATCGTGTATGTATTGATAGTTCCACATCAGAAGTATATGGATTTATGGACCCTACTAGTTGTGTGTATATTGATAATGTGCCAAAAACTGAAATTGATGTCAAAACAATACATACAAGATAAGTTACATGATGAAAAGAGAGTGTGTCACTTACTATCATTTATTCATGGGTAAGTTTGTATGAAATTGTGTTTTTGATTTTTTAATTTTGATAACATAGATATTTTATGTGAATTTTTTGTTTCCACACACACTACAAAGATCATTGTCAATTAATAGTCATTTTTGTCCAAGAGACAATGTTGTGGTCGTCTTTTGTTCACTTCATCGGGAACTTAATCAAACCATGAGGAAAATTGTTACAAAGTAATGACTTTTTTTATAATATATGATATATCTTATATACATAAATTGTTACAAAAGTAATTTCATATTTTATGTGGCTTTATATGGATTTTTTTCTTCTGAATTAGTGCTTTTAGGGTTTAGAAAAACGGGAAATGACAATAGAAAAAAGGCTACATGGCTCCAACCCAAAGTAAGTGTGGTGTAAATTATAATTCTATATTTAATTTTATCATAAGTATTCACTAATTGTATCATTCGTTTGTAGACAAGGCGAAAACACGACTCTATTGATTATGGGTACTATATTATGAAAAATATGTTGGATATTGTCTCTGCCAATATAACCGAGTCTTGGTTGCAGGTAACAAAAATAAATTTACTTTTTATTTACTTTGCGTTTTGCAACTTAATGTGAATTTTCAAATAATAACTTTATATTGTTATTTGCGTATTGTAGGTGTTTGATGACCCAACAGAATTAGTCCCAAAGGACAGGGAAAATGTTGATAAAATCCAAGGGAAGAGAAACGGGAAAGGGGGTCAGTTATGCAAAAGGAAGGTACTTGATAACACGAAATCATATAGATATTTTTATGCATAATTCAACTAAAGTCTAACCGTTTTCGATCCGATTTCGGGTTATTTCCGTGTATTTGTCCGATGTTTTGCAGGTATTCAACGATCATGTCTAAACAAGGCAACATGAAGAAAAGAAGCAATCTCAGATGAAATATGGACGAAAAAGGAGTGAAAACACAATGAAAAGCGCAGGAAGCTGTTTTTACTGATGTGACGACCGTCATGCAGGCAAAAACGCCCCACCTCAATTACACGTTAAAGAATCAGTTCCAATTCCCACAGAGTGGACCATGACTCCCTAAATTATCTGCCTCAAAGTCCATCACCTTCAATGATAACCGTTGGGATTCCACTTCTATAAAAAGGGAAGCAGGGGACTTCAGAAAGGGTGCTGCATCCATACAACGAAGTGCTGCCAAATTTATTTTCCAGAGCATATTTTCCAGCAATATTCTTATTTGTTTCTCTTTACCTTTCCTGTATTCCATTTTTCATTCTTCTATAATTTCTACTTGTACTGTACAATCAAATTGGCATTAGAGATCAGAATCCTGCCAACATCTGTGGAGGATCTGCCCAAAGGCCAATTGGCATATTTACAAGTTTCTCATTTCAATCGATTCCAGTTTTATTATAATGCAAATCATTATTTATTATTTTTATTTATGTTTTATCTTTCCCAAATCCATGTCTAGATAAACTTAGGTAATCGATATGTAGTAATAATTCGAATGGGATTTGATAACAACTGGTTGAAAAACCTTCTTTTCAAAAGTAACTTATGGTCTGAGTGTTTAAAATTGATTTACTGAATAAACTTTGTCGCGAAAGCGAGAAATTATTTAAAAGTAGTTTTGCCACGAAAGTGGGAAATTAATTAAGATACGAACCAACAAGAGAAAGCTGCGGTAAGGTCAGATAGTAAACACTAGTCATTCATTTTAATAACAGCGAAAGCACTTTAAAATGAATTAGAACTTAGAGATTTCCAAAAAGTAATTTTAACCCCGAACGGGATACGAAAGTGTACGTTTGGCCCTTAGGATTATGATTAGCGTCAATAACCATTGTGAGGCGAGAGTCTTCAAATTACCATTTTTTGCTTAAATAAACTTTGAAAATTATTTCATACACCAGTAACTTATCAAATCCCTGAAGAACACAATTACTACGTATCGATTCCATCAATTATAATCTAAATAGTATTCTTAGTTCCCTTTTAGTGACAATCTTATTCCCTTAAACATATTCTACCTAGCTAAACATAGTAACTCCCGAGAACACTAGTTTGATTACGAGTCCCTGTGGGATCGATATCTATTATTACTACGCGATAGACTATGCACTTGCAGTTAGGTTGTATTAGACATAGAAAGTCGCGATCAAGTTTTTGGCGCCGTTGCCGGGGACCCGTTTAGTCAATAGTGTAACCTTCTGTTACGCCGTATAGACTAGGTTAACAATTTTCATTTTTCCTTTACTAGTGCTGTCGATTGTATGCCAAGAAATCGCCCGCAAAGCGATATCGTAAAACCTCCAGTCGCAGAACTAGAACGCTTCTTACATTTAAGAAGTAGAATCATTGAGTACCAACTCAAACAACTCAAAAATAACACTCCCGAACCTCTCACTCCCATTCCCAAATCAGAAGAAGAAGAACCAGAGATGGCTGAAGGACCTCCAAACAAACCGCTGAAGGCATACGCTACACCCTCTCAGATGGAGCCTAGAAGTAGCATTGCTGCCCCAGCTATTACCCGAAATGATTTTGAGCTGAAACCATCATTGCTGTCGGCTGTACAACAAAACCAATTCTCATGAAACGCAACTGAGGATCCGAACGAACATCTAACGAAGTTTGTACAATACGCAGACACAGTGAAAGCAAATGGAGTAACTCCAGATGCGATAAGACTTCGTATTTTCCCATTCTCTTTTAGAGACAGAGCGTGGACATGGTTACAATCGTTACCATCCAACTCCGTTACGACGTGGGAGCAATTGAAGAACGTCTTCTTAGCGAGATATTTTCCGCCAAGCAAAACTGCTATGCTTAGAGCTCAAATCAACGAATTTCGACAGAAAGATACTGAATCTCTTTACGAAGCATGGGAACGATTCAAAGACATGATGAGAACATGTCCTCACCACGGTCTAGAAGACTGGGTGACAATCCATACTTTCTATAATGGGCTTCTATACAATACTAGATTGACAATAGACGCTGCCGCGGGCGGTGCACTTATGGATAAGCCATACGATGAAGCCTATCAATTAATAGAAAACATGTCACAAAACCATTGCCAATGGGGAGGTGAACGCACTCCAACTGAGAAAACCACAACGAAAGGTGGGATGTACGAGATCAGCAGCCTTGAAAAGTTCAATGCTAAAGTAGATGCTCTAGCACAGAAGATCGATAGTCTGACTGTTAACCCCACTGCAACTGTCGCTGCAGTAACTCCAAATTGCGAGTTATGCAGAAGCACCACTCATAATGCACCCGAATGCCCATTGCTAGCCGGAACCCCACCAGACCAGGTAAATTATGCTCAAGGAAATCCCTACGCAAATACCTATAACCCAGGTTGGCGAAATCATCCAAACTTTTCTTACAAAAGCGAAAATGCATTGCAAATGCCTACTGCTCCGCAAGGATATCAGAAACCAGCTGCTCAGAATGCACCTAGGAAATCGAACCTCGAGTTGATGATGGAAAAGTTCATAGCAACTCAAGCTCAAACAAACAAAGAATTCTTGAATCAAAACATACACACTAGCGAGCAAATTAAACAGTTGACCGGAAAAGTAGACGCTTTAGCCACCCACAACAAAATGTTAGAAACACAGATATCACAAGTGGCTCAACAACAAGCCTCTGCTGCCGCACCTGCTGGCACGTTTCCTAGACAACCCGAACAGAATCCAAAAGGCCAAGAAAATGCTGTGATACTAAGAAATGGAAAAGAATTGGACGAACCGATCGATCCGAGGACCGAAAACTCAGCCATGCAACAAAAACCAACTGAACAAGCAGAAAAGGAATCCGAGTTAGAGAAGAAGGAAGACAACGAGAAGGAGGATACCGCAAGTGAAAAAACTCAAGCACCTCCAGCGCCATATAAACCACCTATTCCTTACCCTCAAAGATTAATAAACTCCAAAACTTCAGGACAGTTTAAGAAATTTGTAGAGCTCCTTAAACAGCTGAATATTACTATTCCTTTTACAGAAGCGATAACTCAAATGCCGTCATACGCTAAATTTCTCAAAGAAATCCTGTCGAATAAGAGAAAAATCGAGGATAATGAAACAGTTACACTTACTGCAGAGTGTAGCGCTATTATTCAAAACCGCATGCCTCCTAAATTAAAAGACCCAGGTAGTTTCTCCATACCCTGCGTCATAGGAAAGTTCGTAATAGACAAAGCTCTATGCGATTTAAGAGCCAGTATCAGTGTTATGCCCTTATCTATATGCAAAAAGCTGAATATGGGAGACCTCAGACCAACCAAAATGTCCGTACAATTAGCTGACAGATAAGTGAAATATCCAGTCGGAATACTGGAAAACGTTCCAGTACGCATAGGACAATTCTACATTCCAACCGACTTCATAATCATGGACATCAAGGAGGACACTGTAACCCCAATTATCCTAGGAAGACCGTTCCTAGCTACAGCCGGAGCTATTATAGACGTGAAGAAAGGAAGGCTAACATTCGAAGTAGGAGAAGAAAAGATAGAGTTCATTCTCACCAAGTTCTTACAAGCACCAGCAATAGACGATACCTGCTATTTAGTAGACGAAATTGACGAATGCATAAGAGAACTTGAAAATGAAGAGACCACATATTGAGAAATAATAAAGATTCAAATACCAGATATTTCTGAAGACGATAATTGGCGTAAACCGTATAAAGACGACAGCCTAAGCGAAAGCTTAGCACTGACCCCAAACCATATGCCAGGTCCAAAGAACCCATCTTTAGAACTCAAAACACTACCCAAAAACCTCAGATATGAATTTCTAGACGATGAACTAAAAAGACCAGTGATAGTCAACGCCGACTTAGGACAACCAGAAACCGAAAAGCTATTAGAAATCCTAAAGAAGTACCCCACCGTGTTAGGCTATAACATAAGCGATCTAAAAGGTATAAGCCCTTCAATCTGTATGCATCGAATTACAATAGAGGAAGACTCTAAAACCTCTCGAGAGCATCAGAGAAGACTGAACCCCATCCTGAGCACTGTAGTCAGAGATGAAGTAAAGAAATTGCTAGATGCAGGAATCATCTATCCAATCTCCGATAGTGAATGGGTCAGCCCAGTTCATGTCGTACCGAAGAAAGGAGGAGTCACAGTAGTTAAAAACGAAAAAGGTGAATCAATAACAAAAAGAGTCGTGACTGGAAGCAGGATGTGCATTGACTATAGAAAGCTTAACAAGGCTACGCGTAAAGATCACTTCCCGTTACCCTTCATAGACCAAATGTTGGAAAGATTAGCCAAACATTCATATTTCTGCTATCTAGATGGTTACTCAGGATTCTTCCAAATTCCCATCCATCCTGATGACCAAGAAAAGACTACATTCACCTGTCCTTATGGTACTTTTGCTTACCGCCGAATGCCGTTCGGACTCTGTAACGCTCCAGCAACCTTCCAAAGATGCATGATGGCAATCTTCGCAGATTTCATAGACGACATCATGGAAGTATTTATGGACGATTTCTCGGTATGTGGAAAAAGTTTCGAAGGATGCCTACAAAACTTAGAAATGGTATTAGAACGTTGCGTAAAAGTAAACCTCGTCCTAAATTGGGAAAAATGCCATTTTATGGTCCGACAAGGAATAGTTCTAGGACACGTCATATCAGATAGAGGAATCGAGGTAGACAAAGCTAAAATAGAGATTATAAAAGATCTCCAACCTCCAAAATCCGTACGAGAAATACGGAGTTTTCTAGGACATGCCGGTTTCTACAGAAGATTTATAAAAGATTTCTCGAAAATCACAAAACCTCTGACCGGCCTGTTAATGAAAGATGATGAGTTCGTCTTTGACGACGACTGTTTAAAAGCATTCGAAACATTAAAATCAGGCCTTATCACCGCACCAATCATGCAACCACCCGATTGGCGACTACCGTTCGAAATCATGTGCGATGCGAGTGATTACGCTGTAGGCGCAGTTCTAGGACAAAGGAAGGACAAGAAACTCCATGCTATCTACTATGCCAGTAGAACCTTAGATCCTGCCCAAATGAACTACGCTACCACAGAAAAGGAACTTCTAGCAGTTATATTTGCGCTTGACAAATTCCGTTCTTACTTAGTATGAGCAAAAATTATCATATACACAGACCACGCTGCCATAAGGTACCTAATAAGCAAAAAGGATGCCAAACCAAGACTATTGAGATGGATCCTGTTACTACAAGAGTTTGACTTAGAAATCAAAGATAAGAAAGGAATCGAGAACGTTGTTGCAGATCACTTATCCCGAATAGAAGGCATCAAACATGAACCAGTACCGATAAATGACGATTTCCCGTACGAACGTCTGATAGCCAAATTAGAAAGTGACACACCCAATTTAATCTCGAAAGATCCAGAATTCGAAAAAGCCGTAGAAGCCGTCTATGCCCAAGGCACATTACCTTGGTATGCTGACATCGTTAATTACCTCGCTGCGGGCGTGCTTCCACCGGATCTTACTTATCAGCAAAAGAAGAAATTCTTCCACGATCTGAAACACTATTATTGGGACGAACCTCTACTCTTCAAGAGAGGGGCCGACAACATATATCGTCGCTGTGTCCCAGAGGAAGAAATAGAAAATATTATTTCCCAATGCCATTCAACACCGTATGGTGGTCATGCTAGTACATCCAAGACGTGCGCTAAGATTCTTCAAGCCGGCTTATTCTGGCCTAATCTCCGGAAAGACGTTCACATCGCTGTGCAAAAGTGTGATAGATGCCAACGAACTGGCAACATCTCACGACGCGATGAAATGCCTCAGAAAGGAATCTTAGAGGTAGAAATCTTCGACGTTTGGGGAATAGATTTCATGGGACCATTCCCATCCTCTTTTGGTAATAACTACATACTCGTCACTGTCGATTACGCGTCTAAATGGATAGAAGCCATAGCTGCTCCAACAAACGACGCACGAGTAGTAATCAAACTCTTCAAAAACACAATCTTTCCTAGATTCGGTGTACCAAGACTCGTCATTAGTGACGGCGGATCTCACTTCATATCACGAATATTCGATAAACTTCTCTCTAGATATGGAGTCCGACACCAAGTAGCTACACCCTATCATCCGCAAACTAGCGGACAAGTAGAGGTCTCGAACAGAGAAATAAAACAGATCTTGGAAAAGACTGTCGCTACCTCAAGGAAAGATTGGTCGTCGAAGCTACAAGAAGCTTTATGGGCTTATAGGACCGCTTTTAAGACACCAATAGGAACCACCCCCTACAAATTAGTTTACGGTAAATCCTGCCATCTCCCTGTAGAGTTAGAGCATAAGGCCTTTTGGGCCATTAAGACACTCAACTTCAACTACACCGAGGCAGGAGAAAAGCAAATCTTGAACTTACACGAGTTGGAAGAACTTTGATTAGACGCTTACGAAAATGCCCGTATCTACAAAGAACGAACTAAAAAGTGGCATGATAAACATTCAATCAGGAAACAATTCAGTGTGGGCGACATCGTATTGCTCTTTAACTCACGATTAAAACTCTTCCCAGGTAAACTAAAATCTAGGTGGTCTGGACCCTATGAAGTGACTAAAGTACTTCAGAGTGGAGCTGTTGAAATTACCGATAAGACAAATGCACCATTTATCGTAAACGGGCAACGTCTAAAACATTACAATAAGAACGACAACAGTCTTCAAGTCAGCAATATAACATTGCTTGAGCTTCCAGCTCAGACACCCGAATAGCTTCTCACCAAGCTATCGTCAGGCTTTAGACGTTAAAAACAACGCTTACTGGGAGGCAACCCAAATTTCCCTCGTTATTGCATTTCATTTTTCTTTAAAAGTCCACTTTGAAAATCCACAAAAAAATTCTAAACTTATAATTACTACTACTTTCTACTTTCGTTTTTTTTCATATTCTATTTTATTTTTCCTCTTTTGTCTTTTGTTTCTACCGCTTTTCGTTTCTAAAAATCCTGACTTCAATTTCCTGTCTTAAACTTTTCAGGATTTTTTAAAAGCCTTCAAAACATTCCTTCTGTTTTCTCCAAATTACCTGCGAGTATGGCCGAATACGACTTCACAAAGGTTCACTTCCGAGGACTAGCTCAAAAGGCAAGATTTGCAGCACTGACCGAAAGAGAATTCGTCTTAACGCTGTATTATGATAAGGCTACTATGGATAAACTAGGGATCACAGATAGCATTCAATACCTGTTCAATCAACTGGGTTGGGAGAACACTGCTCTGAAAACACGTTTTGCTACCTATAAGGATCTTACCTATGAATTCCTTAGTTCTTTCAGATACATACCCAATTATGGTTTTGGATCCAGCACAGAGTTGATTACCTTCCGATTGTTTGGAATGGACCAAACCCATAGCCGGATGTCACTAGCTAACCTCCTAGGATTCCCTAGCGGACCGCATGTGTTCATCAGTGCAGAAGATGACGATATTGATTTTCAACTCGATCAATTCTGGGGTAGAATCACAGGCGACTATCACCCTGAACCAGACAGAATGTACAATGATGATATACACAACCCAGCCTTCAGATACTTCCATAAGATACTAGCACACACCTTGTTTGGAAAAGAAGAAAATATTAATGCAGTATCTAAAGAGGAGTTATTCATCATGTTCTGTGCTTCTCAGGGACGGACAGTAAATGCAGTGCCTTTCATGATGAGATCTTTCAAACGCCTAACGCTGGAACCTCAGACACCTATCCTTATAGGAGGCCTAGTAACAATGATTGCCCACGAGCTTGGCCTTAGATTCCACTTAAATGCCAGCACTCGTTTTGGCACCATCCAACCCATGAACATACAATTCTGCTTTAACAGGCGCATCTTAGGAACTATGGGACCTGGACCGTATGAGTACCTTATTAACGAAAAACCAGTACAGCTATTCACACTGCCTGATCATCTGATGACAAGTATCCACAACAAGGACAACTGGCTCTATGAATTGGATGAGCCTATGGGACCTCCTTCACCACAGTCAACACCACAGAACTATATGTATGACAGTGACCACATCTCTGAGGCACACGACTATATGTACTATGAGGATGCTGTATCCGAAGCTGAAGTAGACCCTACGACTCCTCCGCACTACAACACCTATCCTGAGCCTATCCCTGAGGAGACCACCGACAAAATGGATGCTGTGTTACTCAGATTGGACGACGTTGATACAACTCTAACTAATGTAAAAGCTGACATCGCAAGCATGCACAGCGAACTGGTAGGCTTCATGGATTTAGTCTGCGACCAACTCGACTACTACGCACGGAAATTCGATGAGTTGAAGACACGAAAAGACTAGTTATTAGTTCTTAGCAGTAGTTTCAGTTTAGTTTAGTCTAGTTTAGTTTCATTCAATCATTTGGATTTTTCGCATTGTTAGTTTTCTTTATGTACTACATACAATCATTTCAATTTTATGTTATTTCAATTCTAGTTTTTATTCAATTATTCTGTTTTCGCATTATTTGTTGTTTGTTGGCTGTTATATTACATCACCGTATCAATACTAAGCCTTAAAGTCACTACGAGTACGCCCTCAGAGAAAAATTCTGCGTTCTGCAGATTTTGCTGCTGTGACGACCGTCACAGCCTCATGACGAGCGTCACGCGGGTGACGATCGTCACACCTACGTGACAACCGTCACGCAGTCAAAAACTGATATCTGATAAAACAGGATTCGTGTTCTCTTCCACTTCCCCTATTACCACTTCCAATCATCTTAACTCCTACCCCACTACAAATTTTCGTCCTCCCCACATTGAACTCTATATTTCAACTTAAATCTCAACCTCCAAACCACACTTCTGTCAGTTCTTTCCTCTCTGCAGAAAAACCCCAATCTTCAGAAACCTCTCCATCTTCCAACAATGGCAAGGAATGCAGAAACCCTAGATATCAGCAACATTACCTTCAGTGAAGGAGACTTAGGCGAAAGACAACAAGTAAACTACATCGCATTTCATCAGAGGTCGCTCCAGCCGACTCATTATCCACACCTTCCATTGCTTACGGAGCTCGGACTCCTTGAAGGTGTAACCTGGATGCTTCAAAGAGCAGGCATCTGGAACCTCTGCACCAACCCACAGCCAACATACGAACAACTCACTCTTGAGTTCTTGAGTTCGTTCACTTACGTCACAAGCAGCGGAGAACTTAACCAGCACTCAGGTGCCGCTTGCTTCCGGATGTTTGGCGTCAACTACCAGATGCACCAAAATCAGATTGCCAGCATTCTACAGCTACCTCGCGGCGACAACGCTCACCGCCGCATCACCGATCAGTTCCAGCACGAAGCTTTCGCGCTGTGGTATCAGTTGACCGACCTCAATGCCGATGGTTGGGACTCCCTGCACGCCACTCATATCCATAACCCAACCATCCGGTACTTTCACAGAGCGTTGAGTAACACTATCTTCGCCAGAGACAGCAACCACAAAGTGAACTCGAAAGAGCTCTTCTTTCTTCATTGCGTCTTCAACAATGAGCCTGTCAACGCTGCTCCGTTTCTGCTGGCTCATATTCAGGCCAACTGCAACCGTGGCTCGAAGCCATTCTACTTTGGCGGGATTGTCACTGCTATTGCACTTGGGCTGAACCTTGGCGACCGCCTCCAGCACCTCCATTCCATCCCCTCGGTGTTCCTAGACACCGACCACTGCAGAGCCTCTCATCTTATCCGCTCCAGAGCTGACGGCAAATACCATCCGGTAGTGCGTGGCAAGACCGTCCGAAGCATCATCCTTCCGTCCCGCACCCGCACACACCCAGAGGACTGTACCAACTGGTTGTTCGACCTCACTGCCCCTCCTGCTGCCGCTGTTCCTACTCAGGATCACACTCACGATTCTGACGATGAAATCCAAGCTGAGTTGGACAGGTCTGAGCACCTAGAGGCATCACAGCCTCCTCCTCCAGAAGGTACATCCTCTCCTCGCCGACGCCATCATCCCGCGCCAGACTACATAGAAGAGGACCTTCGCCGCTCCCTAGACCAGCAGGCACAGATACTCGCGATGCAGCAGCAGCAGAATCAGCGAGCTGACCAGTTCGAAGCTTGGCACTGGACTCAAATGCAACAACTTCACACCGGCCAAGCTACTATCACTGAGAGCCTGGCGAATCTGACCTTGCAGGTCGAAGGACTCCGAGACACCGTCTACCACACCGGAGCTATGAGTTATGAGGACAGAGTAGCCCTTGCCAGAGCCAGAGGACGCCAGCGCGGACGTGACAGAGGCTGTGACTAGATCTCCATTTTTTCCCTTCATTGTTTACTATATTTCAGTTATTTGTATTTTCACTTTCAGTTGTATCTCCCACTCGCATGCTTCAAGAATCAGTGAGGACACTGATCGGGATAGTGTGGGAGCGGAGCCTTTATTTCCATTCCACTGTACTCTGAATTTCCTTTATTTCCTTTATTTCCATTTCACTGCACTTTGAATTTTCGTAATTTCTATTTTAACACTTTCTATTTCTAGCAAATAAAGCTCGTCTATATATTTTTCCCGTTACGCAAACAATCCCCACATTATTCAACGTAAACAAAAATTTTAGTTCGTTCCTCAAAAGCAAAAGCATCACGAGAATGCAACCGAGTTCAAAACAAGTTTTGAAACTCCGAGGAAACGACAGTTCTAACAAAACCAGTATCGTCCAGACACCTTAGATCTCTAGTTTATGCGAGTCGGTTTCACTACCTACGTGTACCAAAGTCTCAAGTGTCTGCGCAAACTCAACCCCAAGTAGTTTATACTAGCAGTCAGCACCATCCTAAAAACACTTCTAAGCGAGCGACCGATGCAAATAAGTGTATGATCTCCAAAAAGATGAAAAATCATGAAAAGGGAGCTAAATAGCCCAAAAATATAAGACACGTTTCCTTCTAAGTTAGGTGCTCCTCACCTGAGCATTTAGCCCAACGGCACGAAAACCCATTGAAAAATCAATGACATAAGCTTATGATCAATGAAGAAGATCAAAAACAAGAAATGAGATCATATTCACTAACAGGTCGACTTGCCATGAAAGTGTACGGACAACGGGCTTAATGTGATTGCGCTAGAACAAACAGGGTGAACTTGCCGCGAGAACCTTGACACCAAGCTACAGTAGCATGACTGGGACCGATTTGCATAAAAAGGAGACCTCCGAAGGCCTGTAGTCCAGTGTCGTCATGATACTCGTTTTGTTCCTACCAAGAATCCCGGTTTTTCCCGACTTTTGCGAACGAAGAAGCTGCCTCGCGCTTGCCGACCTTTTCACGTTTTACTTGAGGACAAGCAAAGATTCAAGCTTAGGGGAGTTTGATAACACGAAATCATATAGATATTTTTATGCATAATTCAACTAAAGTCTAACCGTTTTCGATCCGATTTCGGGTTATTTTCGTGTATTTGTCTGATGTTTTGCAGGTATTCAACGATCACGTCTAAACAAGGCAACATGAAGAAAAGAAGCAATCTCAGATGAAATATGGACGAAAAAGGAGTTAAAACACAATGAAAAGCGCAGGAAGCTGTTTTTGCTGATGTGACGACCGTCACAGCTTCATGACGACCGTCACACCTTGTGACGACCGTCATGCAGGCAAAAACGCCCCACTTCAATTACACGTTAAAGAATCAGTTCCAATTCCCACAGAGTGGACCATGACTCCCTAAATTATCTGCCTCAAAGTCCATCACCTTCAATGATAACCGTTGGGATTCCACTTCTATAAAAAGGGAAGCAGGGGACTTCAGAAAGGGTGCTGCATTCATACAACGAAGTGCTGCCAAATTTATTTTCCAGAGCATATTTTCCAGCAATATTCTTATTTGTTTCTCTTTACCTTTCCTGTATTCCATTTTTCATTCTTCTATAATTTCTACTTGTACTGTACGATCAAATTGGCATTAGAGATCAGAATCCTGCCAACATCTGTGGAGGATCTGCCCAAAGGCCAATTGGCATATTTACAGGTTTCTCATTTCAATCGATTCCAGTTTTATTATAATGCAAATCATTATTTATTATTTTTATTTATGTTTTATCTTTCCCAAATCCATGTCTAGCTAAACTTAGGTAATCGATATGTAGTAATAATTCGAATGGGATTTGATAACAACTGGTTGAAAAACCTTCTTTTCAAAAGTAACTTATGGTCTGAGTGTTTAAAATTGATTTACTGAATAAACTTCGTCGCGAAAGCGAGAACTTATTTAAAAGTAGTTTTGCCACGAAAGTGGGAAATTAATTAAGATACGAACCAACAAGCGAAAGCTGCGGTAAGGTCAGATAGTAAACACTAGTCATTCATTTTAATAACAGCGAAAGCACTTTAAAATGAATTAGAACTTAGAGATTTCCAAAAAGTAATTTTAACCCCGAACGGGATACGAAAGTGTACGTTTGGCCCTTAGGATTATGATTAGCGTCAATAACCATTGTGAGGCGAGAGTCTTCAAATCACCATTTTCTGCTTAAATAAACTTTGAAAATTATTTCATACACCAGTAACTTATCAAATCCCTGAAGAACACAATTACTACGTATCGATTCAATCAATTATAATCTAAATAGTATTCTTAGTTCCCTTTTAGTGACAATCTTATTCCCTTAAACATATTCTACCTAGCTAAATATAGTAACTCCCGAGAACACTAGTTTGATTACGAGTCCCTGTGGGATCGATATCTATTATTACTACGCGATAGACTGTGCACTTGCAGTTAGGTTGTATTAGACATAGAAAGTCGCGATCAGTACTAGCACCTTAAGCACCCTTCGTACCTGACGCGAACCATTTTCCTTTCTTCTAGGCTTGGATGGGTTATCTATCTAAAGGCTTCTAGCTAAAAGAGAGAGACAGAAAAGAAAGAAATGAAATTGCTCGCGGAGGATTGGGGCCCTCGTGACTACGTACCCTCATAGTGCAATGAGGAAGTCAGAGCTTCATAGTTGAAGGAACCAAGGAAGAAAGAAGAGGATCTGGACGGACCAGACAGACAGAAGAATGGAATAAGATGGAGGAAGGTGGCTCTCCAAGATTTCACAATCTTGTGCCTATGTACCCTCATCGTGCAATGAGGAAATTAGAGCCTACGTAGTTCGGGGAACTAACACTGAGAAAGAAAACAAAGACGACATCAAAGCCAAGAGCTAAAAAAGAAAGCAAGGCTCGGCTGGAGGAATACAGAAGGAATGGTGTCAAAAACAAGAAAAATGCAAAGGAAAACTCTGCTGAGGAAAGGAGAAGAAAGGTAAGAACTCTTATGGGAAATGCAGAAGAAAAGAGATGACCACACTGGGAAAAAACAAAACAATGGCATCGGAGACAAGAGAATAAAGGAGCAAAGGACAAGAATCAAAATAAATGTAAGACCCATAGGGGACTCGGTGGATTAAATGGTAAGCAATGATTAACCAAAGAAAGATAAAATTAACTTTGTGAGGAGAGCAAAAAGGTTGGTGTCAACAGACAGACTGCGACAAACCAAAAGAAAGAGAGTACTAAACCAAAGGGAGGTATTTAACTCTGAGGGGAAATCAATATATTAACTAATAAACAGTGTTTAACCGGAAGGAGAAAGGAGCTAGTTTTAACCGATAAATGGTGATCAACCAACAGACGGGTGTGGAACCAAGCAAAGGTTGTGACCTAAACAATGGGCGTGGAACCAAGCGAAGGTTGTGACCCAAAGAAAGGTACATTGACTGAATAAACGACACTTGACCAAAGGAAAGGGTATTCGAACCGAACAAAGGTAAGTAACCCAAAGCTGGCAGTATTTGAACCAAAGAAAGGTTGCTAACTGCAGGGGGTTCGGTGCTTAACAGACATACTATGATTAACCTGAGAGAATGAGTGATTAACCAAAAGAAGGTGATTAACTCAAAAGAAACTCATGATCTTAACAGACGGACTGTGTTTAACTGAGGAAAAGGGTGATTGGTTCAAACCAGAAGGCTGTGATTGACCAAAAGGCGGGTAACTAACTAAGAGAAGGTGATTAACCCAAAGAAAAAGCTGGTTTTAACGGGCAGACTGTGATCAACCAAAGATCAGGTGATTAGCCAGAAGGAGGCGATTAACCTAATGAAACCTAGCATTATCAGACGGACTGTGATTTATCTGAAAAAAGATGATTGTTATTTAACTTACAGGAAGTGATTAACCAAACAAGAAGGAGAGAGAACCAAGAAAAGTTTCAAACTATGATAGGGACTATGTTTTAACAGGAAGACTGTATAAACCGAAGAAGAAAGACTGACTTAGCTGAGGAAGAAGGGAATTAGGTTTTAAACCGAAGGACGGTTGATCAACCAAGGAAAGGAGTGATTACAAAACGCTGGGGAACCAAGAATGGACTGGCATCAAGAGAAGATAATGTTAAATTGAAATGTGAGAGTTACTTCCAAAGAAGAGATAAGGGTGCGAGTGATCAAGGACCGACTCGACTGGAGAAAGCAGGGATACCACAATAAGGAGATAGAGGAAACTATTCCATGCATAGGGTCATTCGTCCCCTACCCAAAATAGTCAGAATGAATGTAGGAATTATCCACTCTCATTCGTACTCTAACACTAAAGTGCGGTGCAAGAAACAGACAACACAACAACGCAAAATTCGTACAGTGCTCCAATGCATTGTGAATCCTCAACTCCGTGGGGGAAGAGGGAGGACAAACCTCTAGAAGATCCAAAGGAGAAGAAAAAAGGAAGGATCGACTAATCGAAACGAAGTTTCGATTAATCAATCAAAAGGGGATGATGCTAACAATTTTCCAAAGGGATGAAAAAATTGTTGAAGCAAAGGATGAGTTATTGATTATACAAGATTAAGTTCATTCCAAAGAGGAACAAACTTAATGCAAACATGAATATAAGTGTAAAATAGTACCATATGTTATTTAGTATGCATTACGAATCATGTAGCATGTGATCAAAGAATGTGAAAGAATGATCATGACCATACAATGTCAAAAATGCAAAGAATCGAGAATCGACAAGTCACACCTTGAGAATGTGCAAGAATGATCATGACCCTACAATGTCAAAAATGCAAAGAATCGAGAATCGACAAGTCACACCTTGAAAATTTGCATACATGCTTCAAACAAAAGTTTAATAGCTCATAAAACATCCACAAATACCAAGCATATCATGCCATGGAAGTTACATGAGGAAAGAATAGCAAACAAGCTTGAAAATAGGAAAAAAAAACGGCATTTTGTCACTGTGAACCGATTACCACATGCAGGTAATTGGCTACCTGCTTAAAACTGGAAAAATCACGTGAAAATTGTGCAGGATAACCGATTATCATATATAGGTAACCGGATACCACTGTAACAGTGGCAAAAACAACTTTTTGAAAAAGCACTTTCAACAACCAAAAGACTTATCCAATCATCCACATGCTATGGTGAACATTGGAGCACGAAAAATGAAGTTCAAAATCATTTAGGCATTAAATATACATCAATTGAAAGCATTAAACATGAAGATAAAAGATCAATTAATCACATGATCAATCAACACCAAAAAATGATCGAACTACATCGTAAACGCACAAAAGTGATCAAAATAGTAAATCAAGTGCGAATTACCAACCTACAAGGTGGAGGATTGCCTTGGTGATTGTTTATATTGATATGTGATGAGAATAAGCAAAGAAAACCATAGAATTCCAAGCTTGAGATCAAATCGTAACGAAACCGATAAAAACACGACAAATGCTCTAAATACCGATTTGCATCGAAGAAGCTTGAGATGATTACTTGAATTGGAGAAGAATCTAATATAGATCCATAAATCCAAGTAGGAATATGGTGGAATGAGGTTTAGCTCAAGAGAATAACAATTTTGATGTGAAGATTGTTACACTCTAATGGTGCAAATTGAACTTTTGTGAGGGTTTTTGGGAGAGGATGAAGATGAATGTGAAAATGTTATAGAAAATTCAGAGAGAATGTGAGAGGATTCACAGTGAAAAATGTAAAAGTTGAGAAAATGATTGAACCCCGTTATAAAATGGTGGTGATTTTCTTATATAGATGTTTGCTTTGGAGTTGCTAGGTTCAGAGTGAGCCTTTGATGTAGCCTTGGAACTAGCCTTGGAGTTAGTTAGCCTCAACTAACTGAGTTGGAGGTTAACTCAGTTAGTTACACAAACTTGAATCTAAGGGCTCACATGATTGGGAATGAAGCAACATGGTGGTCTTTAATCTGAATTGATGTATTGGAGCAAATGCCTTGAAGTGTTTAGAAAGGTCTTGAATTGTCTAGAGATCTCTAGAATGTTCCACACAATGCTAGAACCAAGTAGACCCTCAAAATGGTAGAGTGAAAATGGTTGTCACAAAAAATGCAGCAAAAACTGCATCTTTACAAAGGGTAACTGGTTACTATAGGCAAAATTTGCATATTTTGCTTACAAAATGGTGTTGTGGCCACGATTTCGAATTTTGACCTTTTGCTTTGATGAATATGCATACAAACCTTCATTTTGTGCTTGTTTTGGTGATATGATATCTTTGAGAGGATGTGATTATTTGGGCTTAGAAAACTTGAATATTGCTGCAACAAAAATCATATTGAAAAAGTGTGAATGCTTATGCCGATGATGTGAATGCTCGTGCTTATGCAAAAGGAAAAAGGGAGGTCATATTTCGGGTTACGAAAACTGCCCCTATTTAATCTTCTTGGACCTGAATATTTGAATTGCGCCAGCTTTTCATTATTCACGATGGAAGGATATCAAATAAAAGAGTAGCTCAAAAGTTTGACCGATAGCGAATGATAGGGGAAAAGGTAAAGGTTTTATCAAGAGTAAGGTTTCGCTAAGATCCGTTGGGGAGATAAATCAGTCAAAGGGAAGTATACTATGATGCATATGCTATGATGTTCAACATGATGCTCGATATCATGATACACACTAGCAAAGGTTGAGATGCGGTTTTTTTTCTGGCGAATAGAGATTGTAGCAAAACGAACTCTACATCCTTAGCTGGGGAACTCAACGATGTTGTTGGGGAAAGATCTTAGAAATCTCAGACTTCCAACACTACTGCCAGAGAGAAAGGAACTTTCTAACCAAAGTTGTCTCTGGCTAGAGAATGAAGGAATCATGGTTGATCTTCAACTCTTCCTGGGGAAGAATAAAGTCAAGATAATCAAAATGAAACAAAGCACCATCACCACTGGGGAATGACAACCTTAAACTGCTGAGGCGTTGTGAGAAATTCTGCTTCTACTGGGGAAAAGCAAACAAGTCTCTGCTTGGGGAATACAACTCTCTTTCTAAAGAACCAAATCGGTACTTGCTGGGGAAAAGGAACGCAATCAACATCCCTAACCAATCATGATGTTATTCACTGGGAATCAAGTGTATAAAGGAAAACTACCAATCTTCCTTTGATAATTTCAGATAAAGCATGCAATCCATAATGTTTTCCTGGTCGATTTTAGCTTTTTGTTATTCTCAACGCTTTATAGCATTATGTAGTAAAAAATAATTGTCCAATTTGCAAACAAAATACTAAAAAGAGAAAAATGAGAAATCAAAGGATGAAAGTTTTATTGAATGAAAAAAGCTTTTGTACATCAGATGTCGTTGCACCCCAAAGTTTGACCAACCTTTTCTTAACTTGGTTTATGTTTCATTTCATGTTCTTCTAGCATTTGCATTGCATAACATTGTTCATTTAGCAGGGGATCAAGAGAGTTGTGAATATCAAGAGGAGGTTACCAAGAGATTTGAGCCTAAGCAAGGGGTTTTACTCAAGTATGAGTGGTCATCAACACATCAAGAGGTGGTCAGTGTTCTTTGAGAGAGTTAATGGGTGTATGTGGATCAACTCCTAACATGGAGGCCAGTTGAAGATCATAAGAGGATTGTGAATTCATGATTATGGATATGGGATGTTGAGGAAGCTCATTGAAGGCTTTGAGAGTCATATTGGAGTTTATTCAAGTTGTTGTGTCATGTGTAAGAGGCCACAGTTGTAACACCCCATTTCTATATTCCCAAATAATCAAATAAATCATTTAGGCACATATAAAAAATTCATTTCATCAGAATATATTTAAAACATGGTATAAAAGAGGTATGTCACATTATCCATGAAATTAAAACATACAACACCTGCTCAACAAGATATGCATCAATGGGGTAACTTTTAAACAGAGGAACTTAGTCCTTACACCCACATCTCAATATTTAGAATAAAAGCGGAAAATCTAAACATTGAATACCTTCAAACATATATATATATATATATATATATATATATATATATATATATATATATATATATATATATATATATATATATATATATATATATATATATATATATATATATATATATATATATATATATATATATATATATATATATATATATATATATATATATATATATATATATATATATATATATATATATATATATATATATATATATATATATATATATATATATATATATATATATATATATATATATATATATATATATATATATATATATATATATATATATATATATATATATATATATATACATACATATCATTCAGTTTGATTCACATCATCATTCAACATGTTTTCATAAACATTCATCAGCAGATACATATACAATGTATCACAAAAGAATTCTATACAATCCTAGCTACCCGGTGCTACATATCAAAGCCAACCGACCAAAAAGAATGAAGCCACACTTCACAAAAAGACCTCCAGCAATCCTACTCTACAATGCCTCATAGAGCATCATAAAACAACAGAAGGGTGAGAAATATTATCATAATAATCAATGCATATAATTATATATTAACATAATAATACACACATCTCCATTCTCACCACATTCATCACCATTCAATCATATATATATATCACAACATATATATATATATATATATATATATATATATATATATATATATATATATATATATATATATATATATATATATATATATATATATATATATATATATATATATATATATATATATATATATATATATATATATATATATATATATATATATATATATATATATATATATATATATATATATATATATATATAATTCACCAAACATATTCATCATGCATATATTCACCATTCATTCATATATATATATCACAATGCATATTTTCATAACTAAGCATATTCATCAATCATGCTTCTATAATTCACATCATTTTCACATAAACATTTACAATTATGTACAATTATGTTTATTCACCAATACACAATTCATGATGATAAATGCAACACATAGAGACCGACTCACGACTCTATGCAGATGCATATGCGGTACCGACTCATTCAGTAGGTTCAATTGAAGAACCAAATGGAACCATCGCTCGTTACAGTAGTAACTCCCCGTCGGGCCTACGATGTTCACCCATCGCTCATACCCCATATGGGCACACGATGTTTCAGGATTGCTCACACCCCACACGAGCACACAATCCGATTGCTCACACCCCACACGGGCACACAATCGTTCAGCAGATTCTACGCGAAATCAATATACCCATTGCTCACACCCAACATGGGCACACAATGTTTAAGGATTGCTCACACCCCACCAGAGCACACAATCGTTAAGCAGATTCACCGAGGAATCAATCAGCACAAGAATGTATATCATGATGCTTCACATGCAAAATGACTCCATACACTTCTTGAAATGCATACATATTCACAAATACATAATCATGCATTCATCTCATGTAATCTCATATAATCATCATACATTCACAATGCATATTCATATTGTATTCATCATTGATCATATTCTATCACATACAATCTATATGCATTCACAATATCAAGCCAAACGACAACAGACTCCATCACAATCACCATGCATTTTTAATCAATTTAAACAATGCACACATATATGCCAAAATGCCACATTTCACAATCGATTCCATAATCTAGGATTCATACCATACGGCTACCCATAGCATATCATATAACAACATACATCTATACGTTATAAACATATATATCAGAATCGTCAACATTGGATGGAAGCAGCAAAATAAACAAGTTGTTGTCATACTCGCTAGCTCGCTCGCCTAGCGAGTTCCTAGCGAACACTCACTACCTGTTTGCCTAGTGAACAAGCTCGCGAAGGCAAACAGAAGCTACTGTAAGGCTTCGCTACCTACTCGCTGGGGCTTCGCTATAGCGAACCCCACGCTACCTCTCTCGCTACCAGCGAAGAGGATCATTTCCGTTCTGTCCAAGTCTGGGGTCGTTCGCTACTAGCTCGCTGCTAGCTTGCTACAACGAACACTTGCGACCTATTCACCTAGCGAAGGTGCTAGTGAGCGTCTGCGATGTTCAAAACCCCAATTGTCCAAAATCACATAAGTCCACAAAATCATCTGATTCAATTCCAACAAGTTCCAATAGTCTTAGCCTAACATTCCTCGACTAATCTACACCACTTATTCTCAATCTTAACCGTTAAAACTTCGATTCTACCGATTAAACCAACTTCTGCCCTAAAAGGGAAAATGAGTAAAAACTCTCCAACAATCCAACAAACACATACGTAATCATACACATTGAGAAAATAATAACATTTCACACCCTTGCCCGATTAAATCGAATCCTAGATGCTTGATCTTGATGATTTCCAAGTTTTCCTCTTTCTCCTCTTCTCTCTTTCTTTCTCTTCCTTTTCTCTTCTTTCTATTTCTATCTCTTTCTCTCCTCTTTCCACTTATATTCCTTCTATTCTATTTCTCTCAAAACATCTATCAATCTATTTTCTCACCAAATGTCCAACTTGACATTAAATACTAAATGTCTAAAATACCCTCCAATCTATTTTCCCCGAAAACTCTCTAAATCGGTAAAATAGCTTAATATGCAAACATAACATATTAACACATAATTATACAATTAAAATAATAATCATCCAATTAAATCAAAAAGACTCAACAAAAATGGGAAATCAGAATCGGGGCGTTACAACTCTCCCCCACTTTAGAAATTTTCGTCCTCGAAAATATTACCTGATTCAAACAACTTCGGATACGACTCTTGCATCCCACTCTATAATTTCCAAGTCATATTGCCTTCTGAAGTGCCTCCCCGCGCTACTTTCACAAGCGCAATATCCTTGCCTCTAAGTTTCTTAACTTCACGATCCAAAATCCTAATCGGTAAAACTTCCACTGTAAGGTTATCTCTCACCTCAACCTCGTCCATAGGAATAACATGTGACGAATCCGGAACATACTTCCGAAGTTGCGAAATATGGAACACATCATGCAAATTCGAAAGATTCGGAGGCAACGCCACACGATAAGGCACATCACCAACTCGTGCAGTAATCTGATACGGACCAATGAAACGAGAAGTCAACTTCTTCGACTTCAAAGCACGACCCACACCTGTAACCAGTGTAACTCTCAAAAACACATGGTCGCCTTCTTGAAACTCAAGATCCTTCCTTCTCTTATCATGATAGCTCTTCTGCCTACTCTGAGAAGCTTTCATCTTTTCCCAAATTAACTTCACTTTCTCCGTCGTTTGTTGTACCATCTCCGATCCAACTACCGACTTCTCACCAGTTTCATGTCAACACAAGGGTGTTTGACATCTCCGACCATACAAAGCCTCAAATGGTGCCATACCAATACTTGAATGAAAACTGTTATTATAGGTGAACTCAATCAACGCCAAATAACTATCCCAAGCACCACCTTGCTCTAGTACACAAGCACACAACAAATCCTCTAACGATTGAATCATCCTCTCGGTTTAACCATTCGTCTGCGGATGATAAGACGAACTCAATCTTAGCTTAGAACCCAAAGCCTTTTGCAAAATCTCGCAAAACCTCGATGTAAATCTAGGATCTCTATCTGATACAATACTCTTAGAAACTCCATGTAACTTCACAATCACACGAACATAAATCTCGGCTAACTTCTCCAAAGGATAGCTAATATTAATCGGAACAAAGTGAGCAGATTTAGTAAGCCTTCAACAATCACCCAAATAGCATTCTGACCTCTTTGCGTATTCGGCAACCCCGTAACAAAATACATCGATATACTATCCAATTTCCATTATGGAATGTCCAACGGTTGCATTAATCCACTAGGCTTTTGATGTTCCACCTTAGACTTCTAACAAGTCAAACATGCATACACAAATTGAGCTACATCCCTCTTCAATCCGGACCAACAAAAGATTTTCTTCAAATCTTGATACATCTTATTCGCTCCCGGATGAATACTTAAGTTACTTCGGTGTCCTTCTTCCAATATCATCTTTTTCAACTCCACATCATCGGGAATACAAATACGACCACGAAATCTCAAAACTCCAAAATTATCAACCTTGAAATCCTCATTCTCATTCATCATTAAATCAACGAACTTCAAATCCAACTTTTGCTTTTCACATACGGTCGCAAGAAAATCATTTGTAACATGTAGCATACCAAGTTTCACACTACTCGGCGTCACTTCACAAACCAAACTCAAGTCTCTAAAATTCTCCAATAATTCCCATTCTCTCGTCATCAATGCGAACATATGTAACAACTTCCGACTCAAGGCATCAGCTACCACATTTTCCTTACCCGGATGGTAATTCAAACCAAAATCATAATCCTTCAAAAGCTCTAACCACCTTTGTTGTCTCATGTTCAACTCTTTCTGATCAAATAAATATTTCAGACTCTTGTGATCACTAAAAACTTCAAACCTTGCACCATAAAGATAGTGCCTCCAAATTTTTAGAACAAACACCACGGTCGCTAACTCCAAATCATGCGTAGGATAATTCTTTTCATGTACTCTTAATGGTCCTGAAGCATAGGCCACAACTTTTCCATCTTGCATCAAAACACCACCCAAACCAGTCAAAGAAGCATCACAATAAACCACAAAAAGTTCCAACGGATTCAGCAAAATCAAGATTGGCGCCATCGTCAATCTTCTCTTTAGCTCAACGAAACTCTTTTCACAATCAACGTCCCAAATAAAAGTCTTTCCTTTACAAGTCAATTGCGTTAACGGAAGTGCCAACTTTGAGAATCCCTCAATAAACCTCTGATAATAACTCGCCAATCCTAAAAAGCTTCGAATCTCCGTAACTGATATAGGAGACTCCCATTGCATCACCGCATCAATCTTGGATGGATCCACACTAATACCATTACCGGAAATAACATGTCCAAGAAAACTTACTTCTGACAACCAAAATTAACACTTCGACAACTTAGCATAAAATTGCTTCTCTTTTAAGATCTGCAGCACAATCCTTAAACGCTCTTCGTGCTCCTCTTGAGACTTAGAGTAAATCAAAATATCGTCAATGAACACAACCACAAAACAATCCAATTGATCATGAAAAATACGATTCATGTATTCCATAAATACACCCGGCGCATTAGAGACCCCGAATGGCATCACTAAATATTCATAATGATCATACTGTGTTCTAAAAGCCGTCTTTTGAATATCCTCTTCTTTCACTTGAATCTGGTGATATCCTGATCTCAAATCAATCTTGCTAAAAACACACGCACCAATTAATTGATCCATCAAATCATCGATCCTTGGAAGCGAATACTTATTCTTAATCGTCACCTTATTCAACTGTCGATAATCAATGCATAACCGCATACTTCCATCTTTCTTATTTACCAACAATACCGGTGCACCCCAAGGAGAAACACTTGGTCTTACAAATCTCTTTTTCAACAAGTCACTCAATTGCTTCTTCAATTCTACCAACTCCGATGCCGACATACGATACGGTGCCATCAAAATCGGTCTAGTACCAGGAAATAGATCAATAGAAAACTCAACTTCTCTTTTTGGCGGTACATTCGTAATATCCTCCGGAAACACTTCTGGAAAATCACACACTACAGGAAACTCACCGAACTCAACTTTGCTCTCCACCGACAATGATGCAAACAAACCAAACAACTGAGCTTCATCCACTAAAAGTTTCTTCAACTCTTTAGTGGATAGAAAACTCTCATCTTCATCATCTTCCAAAGAAGGAAACCTCACTAACTTGTGATAACAATCTATACGAACTCTATTAAATTGCAACCAGTTCATACCCAATATCACATCCAAACCCTCTAACGGCAAACACACTAAATCCATAATGAAGTATTTACCATACATGGTCAAAGGACAACTTACACACACCAAAGAAGTAGTTACCGACCCTGAAGCAGGAGTCTCAATAACCATCTCACCACCACAAGAAGACACACACAAATCCAAACGCTTAGGACACTCAAAAGAAATGAACGAATGATTCGCTCCAGTATCAATAATAGTAACTAAAGGCATATTATTAATAAATCATGTACCTTTAATCAAACGATCTGCACTAGTAGTGTCTGAACTTGCTAACGCAAACACATTTCCGCCCGCTTGAGCTTGTTTTGGTTTAGTACACTTAGTACTAATGTGACCAACTTCTCCACAATTAAAACACTTTACCATATTCCTTCTACAATCAGTTGTAGCATGTCCAATACCTCCACAGTTAGAACAATTCATAATGGTCTTCCCACACTCAAAAGACTTATGGCCCATCTCGCCACACTTGTAGCACTTGACGAAACCAGAACTTCCTCCTCCGAATCTCTTCTCAAAGTTTCCCTTATGCTTGCCCTTATCAACAAGTGTCACATAAGGTCCACTCCTAACTTGTTGTTTTCCTTTCCTCTCATTCAAACTCTTATAATGAGTAGAACGAGCCTTGCTATCTTCCTCAAAAGTTCTACAACATTCGGTCAAATCCGAAAATCTCCTTATTCTTTGGTATCCCATCGCTTGCTTAATCTCAGGGCGCAAGCCATTCTCATACTTAACACACTTAGAAAACTCAGCAATAATAGCAGCATAATGAGGATGAAACTGAACCAATTCCACAAACTTAGCAGTATAGTCCACTACGAACATACTACCTTGTTTCAACTCAAGAAATTCCATCTCCTTCTTTCCCTTTACACTCTCGGGGTAATACTTCCTCAAGAACTCGGTACCAAATGGATTTCAAGTTATCTCTTCGTCATCTACTTCAAGAACTTGGCGCATACCGATCCACCAATCGTCGGCCTCTTCTCTCAGCATGTGAGTCCCAAGTCACACCTTATTCTCTTCTGCACAGCCCATGACTCTAAAGATTCTTTCAATCTCTTTCAACCAAATTTGGGCACCATCTGGATCAAATCTTCCTTTAAAGACCGGTGGTTAATTCTTCCTGAACTCATTGTTAGCATTCACATTCGGCGCACCCTGCACCGCCCTAGCCATTTCCTCCAATGCAATAACCATCACATTGTCATTATGACCAGCCATATTCTGATTATTCCCAAAAATAACAAGAAGGTTAAACAACCATTTAACCAACACAACAATGAGACAGACACAACTGACTCAACAATAGCTCTGATACCAGTTAATGTAACACCCCCTTTCTATACCCCCAAATAATCAAATAAATCATTTAGGCACATATAAAAAATCCATTTCATCAGAGTATATTTAAAACATGGTATAAAAGAAGTATGTCACATTATCCATGAAATTAAAACATACAACACCTGCTCAACAAGATATGCAACAGTGGGGTAACTTTCAAACAGAGGAACTTAGTCCTTACACCCACATCTCAATATTTAGAATAAGAGCGTAAAATCTAAACATTGAATCACTTCAAACACACACACACACACACACACACACACACACACACACACACACACACACACACACACACACACACACACACACACACACACACACACACACACACACACACACACACACACACACACACATATATATATATATATATATATATATATATATATATATATATATATATATATATATATATATATCATTCAGTTTGATTCACATCATCATTCAACATGTTTTCATAAACATTCATCAGCAGATACATATACAACGTATTACAAAAGAATTCTATACAATCCTAGCTACCTAGTGCTACATATCAGAGCCAACTGACCAAAAAGAATGAACCCACGCTTCACAAAAGACCTCCAGCAATCCTACTCTGCAATGCCTCATAGAGCATCATAAAACAGCAGAAGGGTGAGAAGTCTTATCATAATAATCAATTCATATAATTATATATTAACATAATAATACACACATCTCCATTCTCACCACATTCATCACCATTCAATCATATATATATCGCAACATATATATATATATATATATATATATATATATATATATATATATATATATATATATATATATATATATATATATATATATATATATATATATATATATATATATATATATATATATATATATATAGATATACATATATATATGTATATATATATATATATATACACATATATATATATATATATATATATATATATATATATATATATATATATATATATATATATATATATATATATATATATATATATATATATATATATATATATATATATATATATATATATATATATATATATATATATATATATATATATATATATATATATATATATATATATATATATATATATATATATATATATATATATATATATATATATATATATATATATATATATATATATATATATATATATATATAAATTCACCAAGCATATTCATCATGCATATATTCACCATTTATTCATATACATCACAATGCATATTTTCATAACTAAGCATATTCATCAATCATGCTTCTACAATTCACATCATTTTCACATAAACATTTACAATTATGTTTATTCACCAATACACAATTCATGATGATAAATGCAACTCATAGAGACCGACTCATGACTCTATGCAGATGCACATGCGGTACCGACTTATTCAGTATGTTCAATTGAAGAACCAAATGGAACCATCGCTCGTTACCGAAGTAACTCCCCGTCGGGCCTACGATGTTCACCCATCGCTCACACCCTACATGGGCACACTGTCGCTACCTCGAAAATAAGGTGTCGGCAAAACAGAAGAGTCGCCACCTTTCGTTATTTATCCCACAGAAAGGGAAAGGGAACGATCGGAAAAACCAGACGAAAAGGTATAAGACAAGGTCATCGCAACCAATGTCTGTATCCACGTACATCGTACTCGATGGGATCCACGCTTGTTGTGTTTATCTGACGGGTTGGTTTATCTATCTACGCCAAAAAGTCTGGTCTGATAAGAAAAAAAATGACTCGGCAGAACACATCAGTTCTATGCCTACGTATTCCTGTCTGGAACGAGAAATCAGAGTCAACGTAGTTCGGCTAACTACGGGTTACGGGGGAAGGTTGCTCACCGAGATATCGCATCTCGTGCCTACGTACTTTCACACGGCGTGAAAGATCAGAGCAAACGTAGTTCGGGCTAATAAGACCATAGGTTTGGTTCAAAAGTTTTACCCGAGTAGGGTTAACAAACGGTTCTAGCAGTTGGTGTATGCAGCTCGCTCGTCGGAGACTTAGGCGTTTACCGTTTGCGGTAGAACCGAGAGTTAGCAGAACTCTCCTTATGAAAATGGGTTTCCAAGGATTAAAGGTCCGAGAGGACTAAAAGAAGTTTGATCTTTGTTTTCTGTCTTTTAAAGAAGAAGTGTTTTGAGTTTTGTTTGTAACTCATGTTGCACTAAAGACTTGGACTTAAGAGTGAATGCGTCTCATGTCATCCAAAAGGTACAATGCTAAACACCCAAGATGTTGAAAAGAAACTCTCCAACAACCCTTCCTCAAGTGCTTAAGGCTCGTAGCGTACAACACGATACATTTTTATTAAGTGTTTTAAAGATATTTGTAGATGAGAAGAGAAAATACGCACTAAAGGGGACTAATCCAATCCTAAAGTTGTCATGCAAAGTTGATCCTATGATTGAGGTTAGGAGGGAACTACCTAATGTTATCATGCATGGTTAGAACCCTAATGTCTTTCATAACTTCTCCTAAGCAAGAGAAGTCAGAGTTCCTAGGGGAACACGGCAAAGGAAAGCAACAGCAAAAGAAATAACTCTGAAAGAATAAAACTGTAAGTAAAATGCATGCAATGCAGCAATACAAGCAGAAGGAGACAAACTCAACTTCTAGAGCAGGCAAGCAAAAGCAACACAAAACATAGGCAAGGGAGACAAACTCAACCTTCAGCCAACAAGCAAAGCCCAACAGTAACAGACAAGCAGAGGGAGACAGAATCAACCTCTAATGCAGACAAGCAAAGGGAGCCAGACTCAACCTTTCAATGCACTTAGGCCTAAACCAACTACATGGGAGCCTATTCTAATGCAACACCAAACAAACAGTCACACAAATACAGTCAATCAGCAAACACAACAAACAAAACAGCAAGCCAGCAACTCAACAACAAAGCAGTCTTCTATCAGCAAGGCAGCCCCACAGTCTGTAGTTGTCTTCATGTCCAATCTATCCATCAAGAGAAAATAGAACAAGGCCTTCACCTTCAAGCTTCAACTTACTCCATCAAGAGATGAGAAGAAACACAAAGATTATTGCATGATGAGGGGAAGCATGATAGAAACCAAAGGAATCCGTCATGGCACTCAACCACTCACCTAAGATTGGTATCCTCAAAGGTTTTACCTTTTGTGGTATGCCACACATTCTTCCAAAGGATGGATGAGGCCTCCATAAAGGAACCTTGCATCATAGAATGAGAATAGAATGCACACAAAGCAAACCACATTTGTGAAAGGAAAGATCAACTTCTAAAGGCTCTAAAAAACCTAATTCTACAAGCTATGAAAGCAAACCTCTAAAAGGGAACTAAAGCATCGAATCAAGCCTTAAAATTAAGTCTACATAAGCATCAACATTCATACTAAACCATCAAAAGAGATTTGGAAACTTATCATGAGCTAATGGCCACTTTTGGAGTTCAATTAGGGGAAGCACTATGTGAGAAGCACCCTAAAAACTACCTAAGTATTAAATCTAATTAAAATACTAATCCAACTCCTAAAAATCTATGAATTTTTCTAAGGGACCCTACATCTGTTGAGAACCTAGGGCAAAAAGATCAGGACCTAAATCTATGCTTAAGGTCACCTATGAAAATCTAAACCAAGAGGTATCCAATGAAGGTCCAAAAAGGGGAAGCCTCTAAAAACCTACTCCAAAACAGAACATAGATTTATCTAAAAATTAGGATAAAAATCCTACAATCTCATCAATGAGTCTACAACCAACCAGCAAAATATCAAGATCAAATTCTATACCAAAAAAGCATACAAAAATCAGCAAATAACAAGCATAAAATGCCAAAATTAAATGAAATCAAGAAAATGGAAAAATAGCCAATAAATTGGAAATTGCACAAAAATAAAATCCAAGAGCATCAAAAAATCAGAAATTAAATCAGGATCATGCACATATTTTTGTTATATTTTTCTGATGATTATTCTAATTACTATGAATTAAAAATGAAGAAAGCAATTTAAGAAAATAGAAAAATCAATTAACAAAATTAAAAGAATCAGAAAATGTTAGAAGCGTTGGATTAGGGGACTAGTCAATCCATCTAAAGGTCTCAGCGCGTGCCAGCGCATTAATGGAACGGCTGCGTTTTGGCTGGTCAAAGAGCAAGTCTCAGAATGAATCTCGTGCGCACGATCTGCTTACGAAGTCTTCAATTTCAACTCATCTAAGGGTCCCTGGTCATCGTCTCCATTTAAACTGAAAAGAGAGGGAATTGGTTCACTGTGGTTCTGGTGGCTGAGCAGCCGTCTTCTCCGGGGAAGGCATGAATTGGAGGTCATCAAATCATGTCAAACCTTATATGGATCTCTTCATTTTTTCACAAGGATTTCAAATATGCAATCCATTTTCTCTAACTCTCAATGATCAAAGAGAATCGAAGCCAAACAGAAAGTATGCCATTTCCACAATCATCATCAAACTTCAAATTAAAGCCAAGGATCTTTTCCTCACTCTTCAGAGATCATCCTAAGCTATTCAAATCATCCTAATACCTCCAGATCAAGTAGTTACGAAGCTCAACAGGATTTGGATCACATCCTAATTTGTCTCTAAACTCCAAAATTATGAACCTAAATCCATCTACATTCTTCGCTAATCCTTAACCACAGTCTAAATCATGCTGAAACAGTCTAAATCAAGAGCAATTTCGAAGTTCACCAACCTGAACTGAAGCTTGCAATTGGAGTGGTTGCAGAGCGAAACTTGCTTCCAGAAAGTGCATAATTCTTCACTGATGATCAATGAAGCTAATAGGATCCACAATTTGCCTTGGAATCTTCTGGAAAAGCAAAACTGATTTTGGATTTGAGAGCTTCAACCTTCAACTGTTGTAACTGATTTCTCCACCAATTTTCTCCAAAAAACCATCTGAACACGATTAGAAACTTATATATGATAAGTTTTGACAATTCTCAGGCCCATTGGAGGCCCAAATTGAGATATCCAAAATTTCATTTTCCTCCAAAGTTCAACAATGGAACATGCGTGTACTGGCTCTGTTTCCTCTCAAACTCCACTCAATTCACTGCATAACATCCCTTGAATGTAAATGGACAATTTTGAAGGCTTGAATTGATCCATGGTCAAGATTGATTATATTTCTTCATCATGAAGTAATCCACTCAATGTCTATGAAATGTGACTCAAATAAAAAATGCGAAATTTCCAATCTCTTTAAAATACCATTTCCAATCAGAAAATGCATAAACTTGTGAAGTTTTGAACACTTGTGAATTTATTTTGAATTTTCTCCTTTTATGCCTTTTAAAAATGCCTTTGTCAAATTTCTTCAAACCAACTCTTGTTCTAAGCCAAATCAATGCCTCATAGATACATGGTTGATCTTAAAATCTCATTTTGAGTAAGTTTCATGTTGGAAAAAACTTTATTTGAAGCTCACAAGATAGTGAAAATGACCCATAATGCAAAATGACCTATAATCTCACTTTCCCAAAATACCCCTAACTTGTAAACCTCATAACTTGAGTTCTACAAATCAGATGAAAGACTTCTAGTACATTTTGGAAATCTAAGACCAAGACCTACAACTTTCATGTTGGACAAATGTTGAGGAGAAACATCCTTCTAGGTCAAAAGTTCCTTGGAAGTTAGTGGACTTTTGCAGATAAAATTCACATTCATCTGATGACATGTAACTTGTCTGAATCATAACTTGAGTTCTATAAATCCAATCAAGGACTTCTAGTACTCAAATTAAAGCTAAGAACATGATCTACAAGTTCCATGTTTGTCAAAAGTTGAGATGAAACTTGTATCTTGAGATACGTGGTCTTGAAGTTAGGCACTAAATATAGGATTTTATCCTGAGAACCCTAGTTTAGCAACTCGTCACACTCTGAACTCTTCTTGAATTTATCTTGAAATATCACCTCATGTATCTCAACACAACATCCCATGATCACAAAGGCTTAGAATTGAGTCTCAATCCTCTTCAATTGCACAGTTGACATAGGGTTGACCAGACAAAAACCCTAACTGCCACACCCTCAACTGTGGCTCTTCACAGTTAGCATAATGACTTGACTGAGCTCCACCATGACCCTCAAGGCACTCCATGAGCTCTATCCATATATCCTATCCATGATCAGGGCTTCACAACCCACTGATGGTCTTCAATTGGCCCCCCAAGTTAGGAGATGAACCACATACCAGCATCCAAACTTCTCAAGAATACAACCCACTTTCTGATGACTTTGGTGACCTCTCAAGCTTGAATAAGACCCCTAGATAGGCTCCTCTTGATATAAACCACACTTGATCCCCTGCTAAATGAATAATTCTATGCTATGCAAATGCTAGACCAATGATATTCTAATGCAATGAAACATAAACCAAGTATGAAAAAGGTTAGGCAAATTTTGGGGTGCAACAACTGCCCCTATTCAAGCGACTTGGACCGACTTTCAGACAATCAAGGTAAAAGACGGTTGAATACCAAAGAACCCGAAAATTTGCTAACCAAAGAAATAACCTGCGAAAACTGCTCGGGGGGAAAAATATCCAGAAAATCAAATCCGGTTGTCACGGCAACAAACTGACCAATCATCTGATAAAGAACACCTAATTTCAACATCAACCACCTGTGTGACACCACAGGAATTGAATCCACATACTAGATCAACACAATCAATCTTTGAATATACGCTACAATAAGCGGGCACCGAGCCATAGGACCATATCAAAATATTATCCTTGACCTTCCATTTCCGAAGAAACGAGCAAAGCACTACGTAAAGCGCGTCATCAATATACTATCCTTGATCTTCCATTTTCGGAGAAACGAGCAAAGCACTACGTAAAGCGCGTCAGCCATGTACTATCCTGGATCTTCCATTTTCGGAGAAACGAGCATCACACTAAATAAAAGCGCGTCATCCATGTACTATCCTGGATCTTCCATTTCCGGAGAAACGAGCAAAGAACTACGTAAAGCGCGCCATCCATGTACTATCCTGGATCTTCCATTTCCGAAGAAACGAGTAAAGCACTACGTAAAGTGCGTCATCCATGTACTATCCTGGATCTTTTGTTTACGAGGAAACAAGCATACACTAAATAAAAGTGTGAACGGTCAATGTACTATCCTTGAACTTTCGTTTACGAGGAAACGAGCATACACTAAATAAAAGGGTGAACTTGGCATCCGAAGACTTGAACGAACAACTCCACGGGACCAACTCTATCAACACGGGTAACAACTCTGTCAACACAGGTAATAACTCCGTCACCACGGGTAATAACTCCGTCACCATGGGTAATAACTCTGTCAACACGGGTAACAACCCCGTCAACACAGGTAACAACTCCATCAACATGGGTAACATCTCTGTCAACACGGGTAACATCTCCGTCAACATGGGTGATAACTCCAAAGGTTTAATCCATGAGATTTTTTAACGCTGACGTAATAGCAATCCGAGGAAAACTCTTTTGGGGAAATTCTGACGTCAACTGCCAGACACTTACTTTGACAACAAGTAACGACCTCAAAGGTCTAATCCCTGAAATCTTTTAACGTTGACGTAACAACAATCTGAGGAAAACTCCACTGGGGAAGAAGAGAAACTCAATCAAGCAACTCTGATGAGGGATACATGATAGGACGAACGTTATCATCACATATACCATGCCAAGAATTTGAATATCCGAAAGCCATCCTGAATAAGAATTCCAATTACCTGCAGGGAAAAACTCCTGAAAACAAAGAGGTAACCAACCTGGCTTATGTTTCAAAATGCATATGTTTGAGAATGGCGTAATGCTGCATACGGAATGGAAATGCTACGCGTTTGTGTAGATGATATGCCCGACGCAAATGCAAAGAGGCATTCCCGCAAAATAAATGCTGGAGGAACTAAGCCAAACTTCCGCTGGGGAAGAAAAGAAACAATCCTGCTGGGGGATAGCTTAACAAATCCGGAGTTACGAACTCTGAAGAGGATGATCAACCATATTGGAGGAAGGACAACCTGCCGGAGAACCGAAAGAACAATCCTACGTGGGGATGATCCTTTCAAACCACCGATAACCTGGTTGTACTCTGTGAGGACTTCATTGGGGATTAAATGAGCCTATGACCACCTGCTGGGAATGCACATACCTGCCTGACTGCTTACTAGCCTGTATCCAACTCTTCCGGGGGATAAAATGCAAACTCCGTCTGCTGGGGAGGAATAAGTTTCACATAGAGCCTGCTCCTACGTTAAGGGACTCCGGCTGGGGAAACATGAACCCTTGGCTATTTGCTTCAAAGGTAACGACCCTGCAAAATATGAACGAAACAAGACAATTCTACACAAAAGGAACTATCTTGGTCAATATCTGTGACAAATGTTCAGTTAATTCAAAGTTTTAACAATTATTGGCCGAGGCCTGCAAGTTTATGCACGTGCAAGTTTATCAAAACATCGGCGTTTTCCACAAACAAAACAGTAAAAGTTAAAACAAGAAACAACCATCAAGTACTGAATAGTACCCGTTTATTGATAACAGGCCTGTACATAGGCAAAGTTTTTTACAGTGGATGCAACTCCTGAAAAGAGGAAGTTACGAAAACAAATACAGATATGTACATAAGTACAAAGAAATTTGTATACATGTCGGCAACGTGGTGCAGACAAACACTATGAGTTGATCCTCCTATGACTCGCCTGAATCCGAAGCTTTCCCGATGCTCCGTCTTCGGAAGAGACTGACTTGGATAATCAACCCTCAGGTACTCCCAAACCACTGAGCAATGTAATATCAAACTCATACCGCAGTCATTTTATTTTTCAATCCCTAACTTTTGCCTGAATCGCCCTTTCGGGTTTTCGATTCACCGAGATCCCCTTTTTTGCCGAAGTCACCTTTTCAGGTTTTCGACTTCGCGGGTGTACATCTTTTCAATTTTTATTCCTAATTTTTGCCCGAACCTTTTTCTCTTTTTTCCTTGGTTCGCCGGGATGCCCCATTTTTGCCTGGACTTTCTTTTTTCTTTCGAGCGGGTCTCTTTAAGCAAAGTATTTTTTAACTGCGTCCGAATTCACAGGGGATGTAAAATCCTCGCCATCCATGGTGGATAACAATAAGGCTCCTCCAGAGAAGACCTTTTGGATGACATATGGACCTTCATAGTTGGGAGTCCATTTGCCCCTGTGATCTGATTGTGGTGGGAGAATCTTCTTCAGCACAAGAATGCCCGTCTGAAAGCTTCGAGGGTGCAACTTCTTGTCAAAAGATTTCTTCATCCGGCTCTGATATAACCAACCATATGCGATAGATGCAAGTCTCTTCTCATCCATCAAACTGAGTTGATTCAGTCTATTCTTTATCTCAAAGAAGGAATCTCAACTTCCAATGGTAGGACAACTTCCATACCATACACTAGTGAGAAAGGTGTTGCCCCGGTTGATGTGCGTACCGTCGTACAATAACCGTGTAAAGCGAAGGGCAACATCTTGTGCTAGTCTTTGTATGTTACAACCATCTTCTGAACTATCTTCTTGAAGTTTTTATTGGCCGCTTCGACAACACCATTCATCTTGGGCCGATAGGGAGATGAGTTATGATGCTCCATCTTGAAATTCAGGCACAACTCCTTCATCATCTTATTATTCAAGTTCAAACCATTGTCAGTAATGATTCTTTCGGGAATTCCGTATCTGCAGATGATGTCCTTTTTGATAAACCGGGCTACTACTTGCTTGGTAACATTGGCGTATGACGCTGCTTCGACCCATTAGGTGAAGTAATCGATAGCTACAAAGATGAACCGGTGTCCGTTGGAGGCAGTGGGCTCAATCTTGCCAATCATATCAATGCCCCACATGGAGAAAGGCCACAGGGACGCCATAACATTCAAAGGGCTCGGCGGAACATGAATCTTGTCTGCATAAATCTGGCATTTATGGCATTTCTTTGCAAACTTGAAATAATCTGTTTCCATCGTCAGCCAATAATACTGTGCTCGTAATAACTTTCGAGACATAGCATGTCCACCGACATGCTTGCCGAAAGTACCCTCGTGGACCTCTTCCATAAGCAGATTAGATTCTTCCTCGTCCACACATCGCAATAGCACCAAATCGTGGTTTCTCCTGTACAAAACACCATCTGGATTCAAGTAGAAATTTCCAGACAATCTCCTAAGAGTCTTCTTATCGTGGCTAGATGCCCCAGTTGGATACTCTTAGTTCTTTAGGAAATTCTGGATATCAAAATACCATGGCTTGCCATCGGAAGCTTCCTCAATGGCGAATATGAAAGTGGGCCTATCAAGGCGACAGATAACTATTCTGGGAGCCTCATTCCAGAAGTTAACTTTGTACATCGAAGACAATATCAAAAGAGCGTCTTCCATCTAATTTTCTGCCCGCGGCACATGGTGAGACTCTACTCTGTCAAAGAAAGGCAACAACCTCCTTGCATAATTCATGTACGGTATCAGATTAGGCTGACGAGTCTCCCAATTCTCCCTTGATCTGGTTCACGACTAGCGTGGAGTCTCCGTACACATCAAGATTTTTAATTCTCAAATCAATAGCCTCCTCGAGACCCATGATACACGCTTCATATTCAGCCTCATTGTTGGTAACTGGAAACACCAATCTGGCCGTGAACGGGATGTGCGTCCCATGGGGAGTAGTAATGATTGCCCCAATTCCACTTCCGTATGAATTAATAGCACCATCAAATATTAGTTTCCATTGGGAACTCCGCTCAGGACCTTGACCATGCAACGAGTCTTCACAGTCTTTCATCTTTAGGTACATAATATCCTCGTTAGGAAAATCAAACTTCATTGGCTGGTAATCATCGATTGGCTGCTCGGCAAGGTATTCTGACAGCATGCTACCTTTGATAGCCTTTTGCGAAACATACTGAATGTCGTACTCTGTCAGTACCACCTGCCATCGGGCGATCCTTCCTGAAAGCGCCTGCTTTTCGAAGACATATTTGATCGGTTCCATCTTCAAAATCAGCATGGTTGTATGATTTAACATGTATTGTCTCAAACGTTTGGCAGCCCAAGCAAGTGCACAACACGTCTTTTCAAGCATAGAGTAATGGGACTCACAATCTGTGAACTTTTTACTCAAGTAATAGATCGCATGCTCTTTTCGTCCAGTCTCGTTATGTTGACCGAGAACACAACCCATGCTGTTCTCAAGAACCGTCAAGTACATGATTAATGGCCTTCCGGCTACTGGGAGCATCAATATTGGAGGTTCCTGCAAGTATTCTTTTATTTTATCAAACGCCTTTTGACAATTTTCATCCCAGACAATCGCCTGATCTTTTTTCAACAATTTAAACATTGGTTCACACGTGGCTGTGAGATGAGATATGAACCGAGCAATGTAGTTCAGTCTCTCCAAAAAGCCACGAACCTCTTTCTCTGTTTTTGGCGCTGGCATTTCTTGTATGGCTTTTATTTTTGCAGGATCAACCTCAATTCCTTTTTCACTAACAATGAACCCCAATAGCTTTCCAGATCTCACCCCAAAGGTGCACTTATTAGGATTCAGCCTCAGCCTGAATTTCCTAAGCCTCTCAAACAATTTCAGAAGATTCACCAGATGCTCTTCCTCCGTCTAGGATTTGGAAATCATATCGTCAACATAGACCTCAATCACTTTATGCATCATGTCATGAAAGAGCGTCGTCATATCACGCTGATATGTTGCTCCAGCATTCTTCAAACCAAAGGGCATCACATTGTAGCAAACGTTCCCCACGGGGTAATGAAAGTTGTTTTCTCCATATCCTCTAGCACCATCTTAATCTGATTATAGCCCAAAAAGCCTTCCATGAAGGAAAACACAGAGAATTGAGCAGTATTGTCGACCAACACGTCAATATGAGGAAGCGGGAAGTCATCCTTAGGGCTCGCCTTGTTCAGATCCCGATAGTCAACGCACATCTGTACCTTACCGTCTTTCTTCGGTACATGTACTATATTAGCAACCCAATGAGGGTAAGTTGTAACCGCTAGGAAACCAGCGTCCCACTGTTTTTGTACTTCCTCTTTAATCTTTACAGCCATATCTGGTCTCATTCTTCTGAGCTTCTGCTTGACCGGCAGACATTCTTCATGCAATGGCAAGCGGTGGACCATAATATCAGTGTATAACCTAGGCATATCTTCATAAGACCAAGCAAAGATGTCACTATACTCTCGAAGCACCTCGATCAGTCTTTGCTTGATATCGCTTTGCAGCGCAGCCCCTACTCGGACATTCCTGACAACTTCTTCGGAACCCAAATTAACGACCTCAATTTCCTCCTGATGAGGCAGAATGATTTTCTCTTCTTGTTTCAAAAGTCGAGTCAGCTCTTCTGGTAATTCGCCGTCCTCCACAGTCTCTTCCTCAGCTTGAAGTATCAGATGCTCAAGGTCGAAGCGAGTCATAGGGAGTTCTTGATCGATGTCATCTAAAATATCGATCCTGCAAGGGAAATGGTTAAATGCTTCAAATGATATGCAAACAAAGCACACAACCACGTTGCCATTTTATTGTTAAAATAAAAATAGAAAAACAAGGATCACAAAATTTGCATGAGAAAAACGCCTTTATTTGATGATTAAAGCAAAGCATACAAGTAGGCTTTGAAACAAAACCACTATGCCCCGGGTAGGACATAGGATTGTACAATAATAAAAAAAACAAGGCATTATTGTTTTGTCGTCACTTGAATAAAGTCCTGAATAGACCAGTTGCATAGGCTTTGTCCGGGCACGCTGGGCTTGATCAATGAATCCATGTCACAGTCGCTATCTCCATCTTCACTATCAGACACAACATTAATCCTTTCAAAACTGACTCCTTTTGGAGTAAACACAATCGGCCCCTTGAACCGTGGCACGCTCTGTGATGAAGATGACGGCGATGGACGATATCCCAAGCCAAACTTGTCCTGCTTATCAGGAATCTCCAGAACTTGCCCCCAACCTTTAGTTTCCCCGGCCTGAACTACCTCTTGGGCTTCTCTGTACGAAGACATAGCCACCTCTGGCCCTTCGCTCATGACAGGAGACTTGCCTTTGATCTGCACCCCTTCAAAATCTTGGCACAATGTCTCGTGGATCTCCCCATCCACTTTGACATATTTGAATGACGACAGGTGACTTACCAGGATATCTTCTTCCCCACATACGGTGACAATGCTACCACCGACCATATGCTTGAGCTTTTGGTGCAACGTAGACGTCACAGCCCCTGCAGAGTGAATCCAAGGTCATCTAAGCAAACAACTATAAGCTGGCTGAATGTCCATGATGTAAAAGACAGTATCAAACACCTCTGGACCGACCTGGACCGATAGAGTCAATTCTCCAAACACGGACCTTCTAGTCCCGTCAAAAGCTCTCACCACCAATTCGCTTGGCGTGCATATTATGCCTCGGGTATCCAGCTTCAAAAGCGCCTTCTTGGGCAAAATATTCAAGGACGAACCAGTGTCAACGAGGACATGAGACATGACAGTGCCCCTACACTCAAATGATATATGCAACACACTGTTGTAGTTGCGGCCCCTGGGTGTTAAATCAAAATCCGTAAATCCAAGGCCAAGCCCTGTGTTCACGTGCGCAATCACTCCTTCGAGCTGATTGACGGATATCTCCTGGGGTACATAGGCAGTGTCAAGAGCTTTCAGCAAAGCGTTCCGATGAGCTTCGGCACAAAGCAACAATGAAAAAATCGAGATTTTGGAAGGCGTCTGCTGCAGATGATCAATAATTTTATAATCACTCTTCCGGATTAGTCTCATAAATTCTTCCACATCTTTAGTCAAGGCCTCTTTTTCCTTCTCTTGAGAAGATCCTCTTTCACTGACTTTACCTTTCCCTTTGGCAATTCTCTCAGCTTCTACTTCTGGTGACGTGAAAATTCTACCGCTACGGGTTATGCCCCCTTCCCCCACGAGGTTATCAACTGACCCTACTGGCGGGCTCTCCAGGTTAATCTTTTCTCCATTGCAGTAAACTTCTGCCCCATAGTTCCAAGGGATAGCCTTAGTGCTTTCGTATGGAATGGGTCCAGCTTTGGTTATGGTGATGGTCGGCCGCTTGGGAGGCGCCGATATCGTGACAGTCTTAAACGTGATCGTACAGTCGAATTACTTTTCAGCTATTGCCTCAACAGGCTTCTCTTTAGCAGTACAGTCGAATTGCAGTGTTCCTTCATTAATCAGACCCTGAATACCTCTGCTTAAACTATCACACCCCTCAGGCCGGGCTAAACAGTCAACACAATCTCCATCACAACCAGGGAAACCTCCCCCTTTCAGCAACCTGTTCTTTACATAGCCCAGAGGCGTCTTCAGTTCATCTACATTCATGATCAAATTCAGAGTGATATCTTCCATGATAGCACCCACTTTTGCAGATCCGTGAGGCGGCATCGGATTTTTCTCGACATTGGGTGTACCCTGATCAAAGTTTATAGCCTTACTATCTATCAGGTCCTACACTTTGTGCTTGAATGCATGACAATTCTCTATGCTGTGACCGGGTGCCCCAGAGTGGAATTCACAATGTGCATTAGCATCATAACCAAAAGGAGGCGTGCCCTTCGGCGGAGCTAAGATTCTTTTCTCAACAAGCTGCAGTTGCAATAAAGTTTGAAAAAGATGAGCATACGACACTGAAGGCACATCAAATACTCTTTTCACGGCCCTATCCCGACCTTGGAACCTTTGTGGGGCAGAATTCCGTTGTCCCTGTTGCTGCTGTGGCTGTTGTTGTTGCTATTGAGGTACGAAAATTGTCACACTGGCGATCTGCTGCCTGCGCCAATTCTGGCTTCTATCCCTTCTCCTAGCACTATATACTGAATTAGTGTCTCCCTGCTTTTTATTCCCAAAAACCTTTTTACCCCCTCCAGCTGAGGTTGATTCTCCTGCTTGAATCTTACCGATCTTGACGCTGTTCTCTATACGTTCTTCCAAGAGTATCATATCAGAAAAACTACTCATCGTACAACCGAGAAGCTTGTCATAATACATTCCAGAGAAAGTTCCCACAAAGAGATCCATCAACTCACGCTCGACCATGGGTGGCTGCACCCTAGTTGCAAGCTCACGCCACCTCTGGGCGTACTCTTTAAAACTCTCGCCATTCTTTTGAGACAGATTTTGAAGTTTGACCCTGTTGGGAGCAAGGTCGCTGTTATACTGATAATGCTTTACAAAGGCTTCCGCCAACTCTTTCCAGCTACTGATATGAGTGGGCTCTAACCCCATATACCATTCGAGTGACGGTCCAGACAAGCTATCTTGGAAAAAATGCATCAGCATCTTTTCATCACTCGAATAAGCAGACACTCTCCGATAATAAGATCGTACATGAACTCTGGGGCAAGTATCCCCCTTATACTTGTCAAAAGTAGGCGCTTTGAACTTGAGCGGCACCCTCAAGCCAGGAACCAACCCCATATTAGCCATGTCTAACCCCATGGAATTCTGATTGGCCAGACCTCTCACTTGTTCCTCCAACAGCTTGAACCTTCGGTCATTTTCTGTGGGCATCTTGAGATTCATGCCCAGCGGAGGGAAAGAATCTTCTTGACGATCCTCGCCCCAATGAGGATCCTCATTATCATACCCAGCGTAAGCGGCATTAGGACCAAATCCAGTCTGATTGAACATGGGATCATACCCCACATTACCAAAGCCCTGATTAGCAGCACCCGACCCAAAACCAGCGTTGTAGGCACCCATCCCGAAACCATTATTGCTTGCATTGCCAAAACCGGCATTGCCGAAGCCCTAATTGACATAGCCTACATTGGCACCACCAATACCTACACCAGTGTTTCCAGCACCAATACCAAAACCAGCATTCCCAGCTCCAACATTTCCGTTGGTTTCCACATGTCCGTTACCATTACCAGTTACATTCCCATTCCCAGCTCCATTACCGTTCTCATCAGTATTGAGAACGACCACCGGTACCGCATCGCCCGCTCGAGGAGTCCCAACTTGAGAAGGATTAGTAGCAACCCCACCATGTATCACACCATGACCGTCAACTTGTGCAATCAGAGGCTGCACCAGAGTCTGAAGCTGCTCTTGGCCCTTGGCCACAATTTCCATAACCTGCATGAACTGCGCCATCCTGTCGCGCATCTCCTGTATTTGATCCATGGCTTTCTTGCAATTACTTCTCGTAGAGTAATGATGAATTTGCTGGTCAGAAATCCTGAAACCTGCATCGACAGAGGGTTAGGAAAACATCTCAAAGTACCTGTTATGCAAATGATTCATGCAAATGCAAGTGTGTCTGTGCATTAGGGAGATTTCTCCCCCGATTCTAGTGCCAGAGTGCCAGTGCTGATGATAAGAAGTCCGGATCCAGTCAGGGGAATAACGTCTCGTATATATAAGGCCCAACAAGGCAACATACAATGTCACTGAGTAGATGGAAAATCAACAGCATGACCTCGACCAACAAGCCTGGTGATGGTCAGCATACAACAATGATCACAAAATACAAAGGATTACAAGGATAGTCAAGTGCGACAGCGGGCGCGAAACTCTTCTAGCAATTCCTTCGTTTTGGGATGACCAGGCTGAGTGAGTAACCCTTCAACAAGTAACTCCCTCTGTATAACGGTATACTGGAGACCTTCAACAGAGTCTTCCCACGCTCCTTGGCCAAAACAGTCTTCTAACCTTCGCTTCTTAGAATCAAACATCTGTTTGCGATCCTTTAGGTTTGCAATAGCCTTATTTAACATGTCTTCAGTGGCATATCTACGAGCAGTTTTATCATCAAACTTCTTCTCGCTAGCCTTCAATTGAGCCTTCAACTTGGAGATCTGTTGCTTCAGCTTATCCTCCCGCTCTTTGTTGCTGGCTATAGTGGCATTCCACTGCTGGTTGAATTTGGAGATTCTCCGGTATGCTCATCCAGGTTCTGCTTCTTGGTGGCAAGCACATCGTTGACAGCCTTGAAGTCTAAACCTAAATGTTCACGGTCACCTATCTGTTTGGTCAAGTCCGTGCCTAACCGATTCACTAGCTCGATTTGTTTTTTGAAGGAGTAGACGGCTTCGTTTCTCTCGCTTCTAAGCAGTACCAGTTCTTTCTCCAAATCCTCGTTGGCCTTCTTCAGTTCTTCCTTCTCAGCTAATACCTGAGTGTATTTCTGAATGGACACCGTAGTAGGTTCTTCAACCACTGGAGGGCACTCTTGCTTAGCGGGTGGAAAAGGCATCCCTATTGACTCTGCCCTGCTCTTAATCCAAGTCACATAAGGAGCATAAGCCTGGCTATTGCTCTTACCTAATGTTGCGGTGAAATTTTGATATTAAGCTATTGATTAACTTGAATCTTAATTTATTTACAACCGGTCTTTGATTTATCCGAAGGAAAGGTTAAAGAAAGGGGAAAACCTATTTTGCATTGTAAACACAATGCGGGGAGAGATCTAAAGTTCGGGGATTGGTTAAGTTTAGGGAAGGTATTAGCATCTTAAACCTCTGTAGTACTCTACAGGAACCTCTTGTTTTAATATGTTTGTTATGCTAAGTGTTTATCTGTTTAAGGGCGTTGCTAAGGGTATAGTGAAGAGAAAGACCTAAAGGGTTAGTCCTAAGTATACTCGCCAAGACGTTGCATCTTGTGCCTACATACCCTGACGGGAATGGAATCAGAGTATTTGTAGTTCCCCTCACAGAGGGAGATGAGGAACTTCTTGACTGTGGTCAAGATTCCTGGGGGGAAAATAAACGTTCATAGGGAAGCGTTTACTTTGGAGTGCAGCGATTGCTATTTCTACATTGAAGCTCGAATTAAAAGGTGTGAGATAAGTATTCCACGGCGGGAAACTTATATGGAGTGTGGCGACTCCTAATCCTAAGGCTAGGATAAAGGGTGGATGTCCACGGCGGGATGCCTAAACATGAGTACGGCGACTCAAAGTTTTAAGGTTAAGGAAATAGTAAAGGTGGAGGTATTGACTCTACGGTCAAAATGTATAACCTTCCCTTCGGAGGGGAATACGATGAAATAAAACAGCGACAATGTAATTTGACAAGCATGTGATGATGTTAAGACTGAATTATGGTTAAGTAGATTTTAACAGTAGTGAAATTACTTTGAAATTAGAAGTTAAAATAGGTTTGAATATTTTTGTGGGAAGCTTTACGTAATGTTAGAATTGAATTATAATTAAACAACAAATTCTAGACTAATTAATTCATAGATTAAATAAAAGAGCTAATTATTTATTATTTTTGGTGAGATTTATGTCTAAGTGTAAAATGTGCTTAGAAGTTAAATTAATTTTCAAAATAGTGCTTATTTATTTTATTTTATAATTTTTTTTGTGAATATAAAAAGTGAAATTATAATTAAATCCAAACATATTTTAATTTTTGTTTTATAAGTTAAAAAAGGTTAATTAACAAATTTTATTTTTGAATAGAATTGAATATTAAATTAACACTAACATGCTTTTCTTGTTTTTTTTTATTATGAGAATTAAATATAGATATTTTTATTTTTATATATATTTTAAAATTTGAAATTAATCTTAATTATTTTATGAAAATTATTATCAGATTTCTTTTAAAATACTAATTAGTTAGTAGTTAGTTAGTTAATGGTTAGTATTAGTTTTATTAATTAATTATGATTACAAAATAAAACCAAAATAAAATAAATAGTAAAAAATAAAACTAAATGGGTTGGGTTGGGTGATGAAGCCCCAGGCCCGACCCGGTCCGGCTACGACGAAGGAAAGGGGGGAAAGGATTTTCGTGGAACCCTAATTTCGAATCTGGCGCCTCCTCTCCTCCTCTCCTCTCTCGCTCTTTCTTCCCCCTTCCACTTCCGTTTTCTTTCTCTTTTCTCCTTCCGTCGATCCTCTTTCTCTTCCGCTTCACATTTTCTTCTTCTTTTCCTATAAACACAAACACAACAAAAAGAACAAACGGTGAAGATGAGTAAATACCCCCGGTGCAGATTGGAGTGACTTCGATGCGAATGGTGGTTTCTGCGACGTCAGCCTTCTTCACAAATAAGTCTCTGTTTCCCTTTTCTCTGTGTTCATGTGAGCTTTTGTGAAATATGTGGATTTTGTGTAATATGATTTTCTAGATTTCTGTGAGTATATATTGTGAATCTCTGAATATTTTATGCCCTGTAAATTCGTGTTCCTCCCCCTTTCTGTGAAATTCGTTGATGCCTTTTATATTCTTATGAATCGAAAATTTGAATCAATACATGAGACTCTTTGTCTTGAATAAAAAACATGATTTAATTTGCATTGATATTTTTGGTTTCCTTGTCTCAATGACAGATTAAACAAATTAATTATTCCTTCCTTTTTTTTTCCGACTTACTGCTTTCATAATGATTATATTTGGAAACTTGGTAAATTTTGTGCTAATCTCATTTAATTATCTCCAACCAGGGTTGTATGATGATGATATCGTTTCTATTTCCATATGATTGTGTCTGAGACCTGTGTTGTTGTTATGAGTAACTTTCCTCTTCTAGCTGAAACATGTCTGATCTTGTTTGGAAATTTGATTGAGCCAAAAAATCTTAAAGCATTTCCATTTTTGAGCTATGACTGCTTTTCACCTTAACGAATTTAATGATGTTTTGTTTCTGTAATCTTTGATTATCAAACTAGTTACATAACTTACTTCAACTGCAGGTAAAACGTGAGGAATAGCGAAAGTGCTGAAATCAAAGGCTTCTGAGTTTGCAAGGATCATGGCAACATCACCTGCATTTAGAACTTATTGTCCTTTTACAATAATTGAAACACCAACTCCTACATCACATAATACTTCAAATTCTTCATCATTTCCTAGCTTTGTGGATGCTGCTATTTTTCTGTCAATTGTACTTGCACCTACTGTGATGATCCAAGGAGCTTCATTTGAGAGAGTGCTATAGCCAGGGCCAGAATTTGTTGCGGAGCAACTAACAGAAACTCCTTTTTGTATAGCAGCAAAAGCACCAATTGCAAATGGGTCTTCAAAGAATGAAAGAGACCTCTACACCATCTTCGATAGCTACATCTATTGCAGCTAAGATAGCACTTTCAGGGCATTCAACTTTGTCATTACAAACTTTGTACATTGCTATGTGAGCATTATGTGCCATACCAGCTGTTACACCTTTAGCAACATCAAGACAACTTGCATTTTATATGAACCCTCCTGCAGCTTCGCAGCAGTGTGTGTTTCGTGGAAAAAATTCTCAAACGGAGGCTCTTGAATTGCACCTTTGACTAAGTTTTTTGCACCAATGAGGTTATTGTTGCAAACTGTTCCACCAATGGATTCACAGTGACTCTTCCATTTTGCAGGTGGTGGTGGCATTCCTTCGTCGTTGAATGATGAGTGAAAAGGGTATATTCCTGTGTCTATGACTCCTTTTCCGAGTTTATCATCACTCCATAAGCCTTGTCCTTGTTTCAATCCCAAGAAAGTTGGAGTATGAGTTGTGTGTAATGAAAGTGTCCTTTTAGGTCTAGCCGACACAATTTCAACCTTCACTTGAAGATCTTTGGCTTCTTCGAGTGTCAACTTGACCGCTGTTGTTGAACTCTTTCCTGGAAGCTTTGAAGGGGTGATTCGTGGAGACAAAGTTGTTCTTTTCATAAGAGAAAACTTGGAGCCTCAACGTTGACATAAACATAACCCGCAGATTCTAATGTTTTTCTATCACCATATCTTTCAACGCGCTTCATCGTAAGGTAAAGTTGTCTCTATGCTTGAATTATTGAACTAGACTTCTTGTTTATTCGTGAATTCCTCAATGTGGTTTATTTTGGAGTTATGTTTGATGAGGACCCGTTTGTCTGCGGTTAGCTTGCAGCATATTAACAGAATGTGCAATTAACTATTTGCAGGAAACATAAAGAATCTGAAGCCTCCTCACTTTCGTCACTCCGAATAATGTCATGTTGATAGCTTCTTCAGGCAGGTTGAGCATTGTTAAGGGTCGCCCCAACAGTTGTAACATTATGAGGGCTACAATCTAACCGCTGCCGATTTATATCCGATGCTTGCCAACGGCTTGGGAAACAAAATAGTACACGAGCTTAACTCCTGTCCTTTTCTAGTCAATCATAAGACTTGTAATTTTAGTCTTTGTATGATGGTTAAAACTTGCTATTAGAAAATTGAAATTTGTATGGAAACTTGCTGTTATGAAACTTCAGCTTCTAAATTTTGAGTAATTTTGAAAGTGAAAGGAGGTATCATGACTTGCAATGAGCTTCGTATTCTTATATTTTCAAATTACACTCCCAGTGATAATAGTTTTGTCCAACTCTTACTCTTGTTAATCGATGGAGTCACAAATTCGTGTATTTTACAACGTTCCCATCTTGTACCAATTTAAACTTGTTATTTTGAACTAATGAAATTGTAAATAAAACTTGGACTCTCATGAATTTTCATTCTTGCGCTTTGGCAAAGGCCTCATCCTTTAAGTTTTTGCTACGAAAATGTTTCGACCCTGACATGTGAGATAATTACATGAACAACCTGGTTAAATTGTCTAAACAATCTGCGTTCATTACAGTGATCATGTCTAAACAAAATAAACATCCTGGTTAAATTGTTAATTAAAACGAAATATGTACTAGAATAAAATGCGAAAATGATCACTAATCTAAAGGTAAAATTTGGGTTATTAAAGTTTCCCCTAGTTAAATAACTTCACCGGATGATTCGAGTGACGGAGGCTCGAGAAATCATGGTGGAGGGATTTAAATATAGATAACCGAAAATTTTGCCCTTAGATGCGGTGATATGCAATGCTATGGACAAAAAGAACGAACTAACAATGCTGACAATGCCATGAATCTAGTATGATGCATATGCTGGGATGATAAATATAATGATGCAGACGGTACAGGGGACAGACGTAACGAGCACCCACCCACTGGGGAAGATCACGCACTGGGGAACCAGCACGAAACCGGGGGAATCTAAAGTGATGGACCAACAAGTTCAGGCATGACTAGTTGTTCACTTTAGAAAGAAAGCAATAAAAGGTTCTCAATGGAGATGACACCGACGCGATGGCCTCCATTGGGGACATATCTGAGAGTAACTGCTCAACAGGTCCAGGTATGACTAGTTGACACTCTGGGATGAAAAGGTAAACTCAGGATCCACACGGCGGTAGGATCAAGTAGACAGAATGTTGGAGCATTGAGCAAGAATAACATCTGAGCTTCTGAAAACAAGATCTTCAGGACTTATAGAAAATATACAGGGTAAAGACCTGCTGTATGCCAAAATAAATGGACTTTTAATGGAAATGCCCTGACAAGTTCCTCGAGAGAGAAATGCTACTTAACGTTGGGAGGGACTTACATGTCAAAATGGATAAGCTCTCAAATAAAGAGACTGTTACTTATCTGATGAAGATAAACTTCCATGAGATCTTCAATGAAGAAAGCACCGGCGAGACGGCCTCCACTGGGGAAATAAGCAATAAGTTAAAGGCTCAGCAGGTTCAGGCATGACCGGCTGATACTCTAAAGTAATGAATCAACAGGTTCAGACATGACCAGTTGGCACTTTAAAGGTAAAAGAGATCCTTAATGGAGATGGCACCGACGAGACGACCTCGACTGGGGAGAATATCCGAAAGTAGTTGTTCAACAGGTTCAAACATGATCGGTTGATACTCTAAGATAAAGGGTAAGCTTCCAAGATCAAAATATGATTTAGCTTCTTCTTTAACTAAATGATTCATTTAGAAAGGGTTAATAAACTTCTTCACGTTTCAAGGTCTGCTGCTCTTTGAAATGATTCAGTTTCTTCTTTTACTAAAGGATAAAATTTTCCACGGCGGGATACCTAAGCATGAGTACAGCGACTCAACGTTTTAAAGTTTAAATGATAATGATATGTCCATGGTGGGACGCCCAAGAATGAGTACGGCGACTCAATGTCTCTAAGTTTTGGGAAAGGATATGATATGTCCACGGCAGGACGCCCAAGAATGAGTATGGCGACTCAACGTCTTAAGGTTACGGTCATAATAAAGATAGGGTAAATTTCTCAGGCGAGAACTGTTGCATGTCTGATGTTGTAATAGGGCTCTTCTTGATAGATAGTGCAAAATAAATGCACGTCCAGGTAGGTTCGGCAACTGACAGGGACCGAAGTTCAATCTAGGCTCGAGCTAGAAAGAAATTTTCAAACAATACTCCATTGAGGGAACAAACTCAAATGGGAATTATCTATTCCTGACGCGGAAAAGATAACTAAAATAACCATCATCCACGAGGGTTGAACTCTATGGGGAGACTGGACATAGTAGGTATTTTATGCTTAAGGTTGACGACTCTATTTGGAGAGAGCGGACAAACTCAGTTACTTGGCAATAACCACAACCAAAGTAACGATAAAAGACAACGAGGATAGCGAACATGCAAATGCTAAAGCGTATGTCAATGCGTATGAAAATGCAAGAATGCAAATGAGTATGCAAAATGTTCATGCTCATGCCCATGCACATGCTGACAAAACAGACGAACGGAGGAAACAGGAGATGAGATAAATATCTCGACAGGATATCCCACAACCTCTGCAAAAGTACATCTATCAAGGGATAAGAAAGTTGATGGCGGAACTAAATCTTGCTTTAAAGCTCCGAATTCTCTGGGGAGAACAAATTTCCACTTGGGGACAAGATAACATGACCTCATTGGAGGATTACCATCATGGATCTAAATTTCTGATCAAAGGAAGACCTGTTTACTAGGAGAGTCATCTTAGGAGTAAAGGCTTCCGGGGATAAAATAAATATCTGTTTCAATGAGGAAGTGCGGGGCTAGGAAGCTTCATGGAGAAAGCAACAGCTTCCTGGAGAAGTACATCAGCTTCCCTGGGGACAATATCTCAACTTCTTGGGGAGAGCATGGAAATCTCATGGGGAATCTTTTCGGCTTTGTCCGAAAGCGTTTTCAAACACAGTTTTAAGCTTAGAAAACTCTTCACTTTCAAAATTATTATCAACAAATAGCAATTTGCATAACAAAAATGAAAACAGAGATAGTATAATAGATAATCATTGAATTGCAAAAGGTTTTAATTTATTAAAGAATGGTAGCTTGCTAAGGGCAAATCTCCATGGAAAATTACAATTGAAATTGGCAAGTAGGGAAAGGCTACATTGAATCCAACGACCTCTACTGACCCTAATAACTGAGACTACCCTGAATCCTGCTTTTGACGAGAGCGATTTGATTGGAATTTATCTTCTGTAAAATGTTCTTTGGTGCTCGGCGTCATCTAATGCAGTGAAATGCCTTTGTCCCTAACTTTTTCCTGGATCGCCCTTTCAGGTTTTCAATCCACCGGGAAGCTCATTTTTGCCTAAGCCGCCCTTTCAGGTTTTCAGCTTAGTGAGCTATGTATTTTTTTTTGTATTTTTATCCCTTATTTTTGCCTGGATCTCCTTCATAGATTATGATCCACCGGGATACCCATTGTTTCCTAAGTCGCCTTTTCAGATTTTCGACTTAGCGGGATATTTTAGGTATAATATTTTCTGACTGCATCAGAGTTTACAGGATGTGCAAGCTCTTCACCATCCATAGTTGTAAGAATTAATGATCCTCCGGAGAAGACTGTCTTCACAACAAATGGGCCTTCGTAGTTGGGCATCCATTTCTCGCGCATGTCTTTGTGAACTGGCAGGATTTTCTTGAGTACGAGTTCTCCCTGACGGAACTCACAGATTCAGACTTTCTTGTCAAAGGCTCTCTTCATCTGTTTCTGATATAACTGACCATGGCACATAGCTGTCATGCGTTTCTCGTCGATAAGATTCAGCTGGTCAAATCTGTCTTGAATCCATTCGGCTTCATCAAGCTTGGTTTCCCTCAATACCCGTAGGGAAGGTAACTCAACTTCGATGGGGAGGACGGCGTCCATTCCATACACCAATGAGAAAGGGGTTGTCCCTGTTGAAGTTCACACTGAAGTCCTGTATCCATGCAAAGCAAATGGTAACATTTCATGCAAATCTTTGTAAGTCTTGACCATCTTTTGCAGGATTTTCTTAATGTTCTTGTTCGCAGCTTCAACATCTCCATTCATCTTAGGACGGTAAGGAGAAGAATTGTGATGTGCAATCTTGAAACCTTCGCACAACTCCTTCATAGTTTTGTTGTTCAAATTGGTTCCATTGTCTGTTATGATCCGACTTGGAATTCCATAACGGCAGATAATCTCTTTTCTGATGAAGCGGGCAACCACTTGCTTGGTCACGTTGGTGTAGGATGCAGCTTCTACACATTTGGTGAAGTAGTCGATAGCGACTAGAATGAAACGGTGACCGTTGGAAACTTTCGGCTCAATTGCCCCAATCATGTCAATGCCCCACATTGAGAAAGGCCACGGTGAAGATAAAACATTCAACTGTGTTGGAGGTACGTGGACCTTATCAGCATAGATTTGGCACTTATGGCATTTCCTGGCATATTGGATGCAATCAGATTCCATGGTTAACCAGTAATATCCAGCTCTCAGAGTCTTCTTAGACATAGCATAACTGTTGGCATGAGTTCCAAAGGTTCCTTCATGAATCTCTTCAAGTAACATGTCTGCTTCACGTTTGTCAACACATCTAAGCAGGACCATGTCGTAGTTTCTCTTATATAGCACATCATTGCTGATGAAGAACTTGGATGCTAGTCTTCTCAAAGTCTTCTTCTCGAGAGTGGTAGCATCGGCTGGATATTCTTGCTTGAGCAGATAGTTCTTAATGTCATGAAACCAAGGCTTGTCATCAGATTCTTCTTCAACCATTTGACAGTAGGCAGGCTCAGTCTTGTGTTCAATTTGAATAAGAGTAGCATCATTAATGAATCGAACTCTCCACATTGAGTCTAACATGGCTAGAGCATCAACAATGTGGTTTTCAGATCTCGGCACATGTTTGAAAGTGATCTCCTCAAAGTACTCGATCATTTCAACAATGTAGGCTCTGTATGGGATTAACTTTTCATGTCTGGTTTCCCATTCACCTGTAACTTGATAAATAACCAAAGCTGAATCTCCACTCACTTCAAGAATTTTGATTCTGAGGTCAATTTCTGCTTCAAGGCCGAGAATGCATGCTTCATATTCGACAATATTGTTGGTACATTCAAAGTCTAACCTGGCTGTGAATGGGGTATAACCACCTTCTAGATTCATCAGAACGACGCCTATGCCATGCCCACTGTAATTAGAGGAACCATCAAATACCATTTTCCAACAAAGACCCGGCTCGAGACCCTCATCAGGACCTGGCTCTTCATAATCCTTTACTAACATAATGTCTTCATCAGGAAAGTCAAACTTGAGAGGCTCATAGTCTTCAACTGGTTGATCTGCAAGATAATCTGACAAGATACTACCTTTGATAGCTTTTTGAGTCACGTACTGGATGTCGTATTATGATAACAACATGTGCCAACGGGCGAGTCTTCCAGTCTAAGCAGGCTTTTCAAAAATGTACTTTATTGGATCCATTTTTGAGATCAACAAAGTGGTGTGACAGATCATGTATTGCCTGAGACGCCTAGCGGCCCATGTTAATGCACAACACTTCTTCTCCAAAAGTGAATATCTGCTCTCAAAATCAGTAAACTTCATGCTCAAGTAGTAAATGGCATGTTCTTTTCGTCCAGTCTCATCGTGTTGACCCAATACGCAACCCATAGACTTCTCAAGAACAGTAAGGTACATGAACATTGGTCTTCCAAGAACAGGAGGAATCAAGATAGGAGGTTCTTGCAGATAACCCGTGATCTTCTCAAATGCTTGCTGACATCAGAATTCCAATCAACAGTTTTCTCCTTGCAAAGTAATTTGAAGATCGGCTCACAGGTAGCAGTCATTTTAGAAATGAATCTGGAGATATAGTTTAGTCGTCCAAGAAAGCATCTCACTTGTGTTTCAGTTTGCGGAGCAGGCATGTCCTGAATGGCTCGAACTTTATCGGGATCTACTTCAATTCCTCGTTGGCTGACGATAAAACTAAGTAGTTTTCTAGATCTAACACCAAAGGTACACTTAGCAGGATTCAATTTCAACTAGTACTTCCTCATTCGTTCAAATAGTTTTAAAAAATGGTCCAAATGGTCCTCTTTATTTTGGGATTTGGCAATCATATCATCAACATAAACTTCGACCTCTTTATGCATCATGTCATGAAAGAGAGCGACCATAGCTCTTTGATATGTTGCCCCTGCGTTCTTCAAACCGAAAGGCATAACTTTGTAGCAATAGGTTCCCCAAGGAGTAATGAAAGTGGTATTTTCTCTGTTGGCAGGATCCATCTTGATCTGATTGTAACCAGAGAAGCCATCCATAAAAGAGAAAACTGCAAAACTGGCTATATTATCAATAAGTGTATCAATATGCGGTAGAGGGAAATCGTCTTTTGGGCTCGCCTTGTTCAAATCCCTGTAGTCTACACACACTCTGACTCTACCGTCCTTTTTGAGCACTGGAACAATGTTGGCCACCCAATCAGGATACTTCGCAACTGTAAGGAAACCTGCATCAAGTTGTTTCTTAACTTCATCTCGAATTTTCAAAGCCATGTCAGGTCTTGTTCTTCGAAGTTTCTGTTTGATAGGTGGACATTCTGGCTTAAGTGGAAGCTTGTGAACTACAATATCAGTGTCTAAACCGGACATATCTTGATACGACCATGCAAACACATCAGAATATTCTTCTAGAAGCTTTACCAATCTCTGCTTGACCTCAGCCCCAAGTGTTGTACCAATCTTGACCTCTCTCTTGTCTTCATCAGTGCCAAGATTAATCAAATCTACCTGCTCTTTGTATGGTTGAAGCTCGGTGTACTCATACTCGACCAATTTTTCCAGTTCAACGGGTACTTCAAAATATTCATCACCCTCATCCTCAACTTGATAAATGGGTGAGTCCCAATCAGGAGTGAAAGTAGGGTCGTCGGATTCAACAAGGTTTTGGATATCACTGCAATGTTTGGGCTTATTTTATTAAATGCACAAGGAAAATGCACAAGGAAGAAAAATGCTTTTTTAAATTTATTTTTTCGTAGTTTTTGAAAAGGTTTGCCATTTTCATTTTAAAAAGTGAAAACAAAAAAACGCAAGTGAAACAAATAGGATTTAACATAATGCATTTATTAATATCATTTTAGAAGGTGAAAAGGCGGCCCTACAAATTCTCCAATAGCTTCAGGCGTAGCTATGGAATTTTGAAAACAGCAAATGAAAACATTAAATTACTTTTAAATGGGAAAAATCACGGGGATCTATATGGCTTCCCAGTTGCTCAAAGCCGCATCGCTCTTGAATACCAGGTTGCTCAGGTTTTCATCCTCATCATCGTCGTTGATAGCATTGATTTGGAAACCTCCGCTGACAAATATTTCTTGGACAGTCTTCGGACGCCCTTTGGTAGTTGTAGAAGCTCTATCATGAGTTGGTTTGTAACCCAACCCGTGGCAATTAGTCTTGGTCTTGATGTCAATCACTTTTCCCCAACCTTCGGGTATGCCCCTGTCGATCGTTGATCTGGTGCTCTTGAAAGATGCAAAGGATGGATTACTCTGGCCCACTGTTTCTTTAACTTCCAATAGAACAGCATTGGCGATCTCAAGTGCTTGGAAGGAAGTTTCCAAAGCGTCTTCATCAGCCTCAATATAACGGAAAGAAGATAGGTTGCTGACCATCAGATCCTCTTCGTCATGTATGATAACCAACTTTTCATCTACCACAAACTTCATCTTCTGATGCAGAGTCGAAGTTACTGCCCCAGCGGCGTGGATCCAGGGTCTTCCAAGTAGACAACTGTAATTGGGATTGATGTCCACTACCTGGAACGTGATGTTGAATACATGTGGTCCAATTAAGATCGGAAGCTCTACCTCTTCGATCACGGATCTGCGAGAACCATCAAAGGCTTTGACAATCAAGGAAGTAGGCTTCATCACGGTCTTTTTATAAGCCAACTTAGCAATAACTCTCCTGGGTAGGACATTCAGAGATGAACCGGTATCCACAAGCACCCTTGATAAGTTATCCTCCAAACATTTCACTGATATATGTAAGGCACGATTGTGATTCAAGCCTTCTCTCGGTAATTCTTTGTTACTAAAGCTGAGAGTGTTGCAGATGTCGCTACCGCGAAAATAAGGTGCCGGCAAAACAGAAGAGTCGCCACCTTTCGTTATTTATCCCTCAGAACGGGAAAGGAAACGATCGGAAAAACCTGACGAAAAGGTATAAGACAAGGTCATCGCAACCATTGTCTGGGTTCGGGAGTCGGTTACGCAAGGGGAAGGTATTAGCACCCCTCATGTCCATCATACTCGATGGGATCCATGCTTGTTTGTATTTATCTAACGGGTTGGTTTTACTATCTACCTATCAAGGCCGGCTTAAAAAGAAAAGAAAATGACTCGGCAAAGCGTCACACTTTATGCCTACGTATTCTCATCAGAGAATGAGAAATCAGAGTCAACGTAGTTCGGCTAACTACGGGTTACGGGGAAGGTGGCTCGCCAATACGTCAGTATTGTGCCTACGTACTCTCAACAGGCTTGAGAGATCAGATCTTACGTAGTTCGGGATAATACGGATTACGGGGATTCAGATTCATCTGTTTTATCGAGTAGGGTTAACAAACAGTTCCAATAGTTTGGCGTATGCAGCTCGACCCTTGGAGACTTAAGCGTTACCGTTTGCGGTAGAACTGGGATTTAACGACACTCTTTTCTTCAGAAAAGCTTCCTTTGAATTACGGGCCCACGGGGCAAAAAAGGTTTGAAGTTTATTTTCTGTCTTTTACGGAAGAACTGTTTTTTATGGATGTTTGCATCTAATATCGCACTAGAGACTATGACCTGAGAGTGAATGCGTCACGTGTCACCCAAAGGGTACCATACTAACATCCAAGCTGTTGAAAAGAAACTCTTCGACAACCCTTTCTCAGATAGCTTAAGGCTCGTAACGTACGACATCAGTTAACCTTTATTACTGTATTTTAATTTTTTTTGAGATGAGAAGAGAAAACGAACATGTTCAACTAAAGGGAGACTATCAAGTCCTACTGTTGTCATGCCAAGGATTCATCCTATGGTGGAAGTTTGAAACAAGGAACTCCTAGAAGTTATCATGCATAGGTTTCAACCTAAAGTTCTAATCATCACCTCCTTATCAAAGGAAGTGAGATTCCTAGGGGATCATGTCAATGATAAACAGAAACAGATAAAACATCAGCTTAAACAGTAAACAGTAAACAACTGTAAAATCCATGCAATGCAAGTGAGGGAGGAAATGTGTGTGGGGCATCAGCCTCCACAAGCTCGTCTCGACCTCAATCCAGATATGAATAACTATAATCATACAGAAGAAATAAAATGACATCAAGCAAATCACAAACCACATAGGCAAGGGAGCTGGGCTCTACCAAATACCAACAAGCAAAGGCATACAGTAACAATACAAGCAGAGGGAGAAACTCAACCTCTAGTGCAATCATGCTCCTATCTTAACACAATCTAAACATGAACTTATTCTAATGCATCAAGCAAATCAAACAAGTCACATCAATACATTTGCACAGAAAGCAAACAGACAGGAAAGAAAGCAGATCAACAGCTTTTACAGCTCCACAGCAAAGCAATCTTCTGACAGTAGTTCAGTCCTCAGTCTATAACTGCTCTTCAAGTCTTTCATCTTCAATAGCAAGTATCAACTTGCTTCTTCAAGCTTTCAACACCTCACACACAAGTGTCAACTTGTTCTTCACCTTCTTCAAGCTTTAGCTCCAAAACAGACTCCACCTTCTGGCTTCAATCCCAATAGCAAGTGTCAACTTGTTCCTTCAGGATCTCAATGCATCAAACACACAAGTATCAACTTGTTCTCCAACTTCAAGCTTCAGCTCTTCATTCAATCTCAATTTGATCTTCTTCACAAGTGTCAACTTGCTCTTCTGGATCTTCAAGCTTCAGCTTCAATGGCAGTCTTCAGACAAAGGGAAGTGCAACCTCTAGCATCTTCAATCTTCTAGCAAGGAACTCCATCCTCTAGCAAGGGAGAAAGATTCATCTTAACAAGAGCAGGGTTTGGATAATGGACAGCAGAGTGAAGACCAAAGGTCACCACTAAGCACTCCATCATCAGAGAAAGGAACCCTCAAAGGTTCTACCAACTTGTGAAGGGCCACACATCCTACCAAAGGAGGGATGAGGCCTTCACAAGGGGACCTTACATCATGGGGAATAATGGAAGTGATCAACACCTTCCATGTTTATGAAAGAAAAGAATCTATCTAGAAGCTCTACTTACAAACCCTAATCTTAACACCTAAACAAAACTACACCAAAAGAAGGGAAATCTTCACATCCAAGCTTCTTCATGCATTCCTCAGCAGCCCACACAAGTCTTCAACATCAGCCAAGAGCAAGAGAGGCAAAAACCTAATCTAAGGGAACTAAAGAAATCATTCTAGTTGAATTAGCAAGTTAGGATCACCTAAAACCTAGTACTAAAATTAGTCCTAACTAAGATACTAAAACCAATTGTAAAATCCTACAAAAATAACTATGGGACCCTAATTCAATCATGAATCTACCATACAAAATCCATAGGTTGAATCATCCACCAAGTCCAAGAAATAAAACCTAAATCATGAAGTATTAAGGTTAAACCCTAAAACTAGAGCACCTAAAGCTTCACCTTAAAACTACCACCTAATTTCATCACAAAAATGTGCGAAAATTACTAGGGGAACATACATATCTATGCTATCTACACACAAAAAATCAAGGCAAGAATCATCACTAAATGCTCAAACAAAATTCAGCAAGACAAGGTATCAACCATGGCCATTTTAATATCAATTAATATTCAAAAAATGCAAATAAAATCACAAATGCATGAATTCCTAATATTTTTAATCTATAAAATTCTAGATTCAATCATGAATCAGGGGAAAAAAGTTTGGAATTAATTGAATTAATTTCCTATTTTTTATGAATCATTCTCTAACTAACATGAAATGAAGAAATTAAAAGAAATTAAATGGAAATTGGTAAACATGTGTGGCAGATAGCAATCCAATGCAGTTTAATTCTCAGAATTGGGACAAAGGGGGTGTAGATAACAATCTGAGTCCTAAGCCCAAAACACCAATTAAATGAAATGGTGCGTTTCATCTGGATATCTCTCTTAAGAGTTTAGAAGCAATCGTGGCCTTCCATTGCTCACCTGAGTCCAAGGTCAAACCCTAATCCAACGCTTGCAGTGCATCGTCCCCATTTTGAATCAGTTGGAGGGAGATAATCAGACTGTGGCCTGAACGGTGGCGCCACCGTCTTCTCCGGTGAGGGGTTCTTCTCAGGTCAACCAAATTCACAAAACTATACATCATCTTGTCCAGAATTCAATGTTGATCAAGAATCTCAACTCCAAATCATCTAAATCCTTCTCTAACTCAAAACACGATAACATTTTCAGAATTCATCACAATCTTGAATCTTACCATTCTTCAAATTAAAGGTCTCAATTCAATCCTCATCTCATGGTGATCACTTTGCACCATCTAATCTTGATTAACAGTCCAAGAATCACTAGATTTCAGCCCTAACAGAAATTGATCATCACCTTGTTTCGTCTCTAATTCACCAATTTCTGATCCTAAATCCAACTGTATCAATAGGGGAACCTAACCACATATGAATTTCTAAGCATCTCCTTATAGTTTAAGCATAAATTTAAAGTATACCAACCTGGTTTCAGACGCGTAACAGAAGGTGCTCTTGATCACTTCAACCTCCAAAACAATGCAGACACACTCCAAATTCACTCCTAAAGCCTTTGCACACCTTGATTTAGCTTGATTCTTCCTTGAACTCAAAAACCGATTTCAACTTGCAAGGGTGAATCTTCAATCTCACTCTTTGCTTCCAGCACCAATCTCTTCCAAAAAATGAACTGAATTCACTCATTGACTTATATAGAAGTGTTTAGACTCATCTAGAAACTTCTGGAATCATCCAAATGAGATTTTGGATTTTCAATTTCTCCTTCAAATATCATTCATGGCATATGCAATATCTCCTCTGTTTGGGCCTCAGCCAGCTTGGTTTTCACTCCTCATGAGCTAAGGAATTGAATGGTGATGATTGTTTCCTTGTTTGCAAGCCAAAGGTGGGAGTTTGATTATGTTGCTTCATCATGAAGAAATGAAATGGAATGGTATGGAAATGATCTCAAATCAAAATTCTAACATTGCCATTGTTTCTAAAATCATTTTTCCAATCAATTTGACCTATTATTTTGCTTCATTTGGTCACAAAATGAATTATTTGAATTTTTGGCCATTAAATCCTTTGAATTCTTCTTTTTTTTTCAAAATTTCTTGAACCAAACCTCTCCTTGAGCCATTTCAATGCCTCTTTGATGCATGGTCAAGGTTAAAACCCCATTTTGAACAACTTTCTAGTTGAACAAAATTTCATTTGAGGCCTCTAAGTTGGTGAAAATAGCCTATGATCACAAATGACCTATAATCACCAAATTCCCAAAATACCCTTGACTTGTCAAAGCCATAACTTGAGTTCTACAAATCCTTTCAAGGACTTCTAGTACTATATCGAAAGCTAAGAGGATAAGGAACAACATTCATGTTGACCAAACGTTCATAGGAATCATCCTTCTTGGGAAAAAGTTTCATGCAAGTTGGGTAACTTTCAAGCTCCAAATTCACATACCTCAGATGACTTGTAACTTGTCAAAGCCATAACTTGAGTTCTACAAATCCTATCAAAGACTTCTAGCACTCAAATTAAAGCTAAGATCATGCTCTACAACAATCATGTTTGGGGAAAGATGAGATGACAATCACATCTTGAGCTAAATTGCCTTGAAGATAGGGGTCAGACTAGGGGATTTTACACTGTCAAGCCTTAGAAACCCTAGCTTGAAATTTCTCAAACTCTTCAATCATGATGAGTTAACCTTAAAATAACTCTTATAACATCTCAATGTATCAATCCATGACCACATGGCTCTTGAACTAGGTCACAACCTTCTTCAAATCCTCAGTTGACTTAGGGTTGACCCAATCAAACCCTAGTTGTACCACTCATGGCTGAGCCTTCTTAATCTTGCACAATGACCTGTCTAGGCCTCAAAGTGATCTTCAACACTTTTCATGAGCTCTCTCAAGACCTCAAGTCCATCACCATGACCTCATAATCATCTGATGGCTTCCTACAACTCTCAAGTTAGGGGACCTACACTCTTGGCTTCAACCACTATCTCTGAGGATCTTTCAACTTCTCTGACAAGGATATCAACCCTTGAACACCTGAATAAGCCTCCTTATCTAGCTTCAAAGTCTTGTGTATCTCTTAATTGGTAATCATACCTCTTGATCTCCTGCACACATGTCAATGAAATGCAAATGATAATGCTAATGTGAATGAAATGAAACACAAGCTAGGTGAAGAAAAGTTGGTCAAATTTTGGGGTACAACAGCTGCCCCTATTCAAGCGGCTTGAACCTGACTGGGTGAGAAGCGAATGGCTCTCAAACAATCAAGGTAAAGGACATTTGAATACCAACAAACCCGGAAATTTGCCAACTGCCCAAGTACGCGGTACTCTGATGGGGAAAAATCTTCGGAAACTGGAATAATGGTTGCACGACAACTAACTGGAGAAATACTGATCTGAACCTCCATCAGGATGATTCTCTGATTTATCTGATATCATTGTGTCCTCAAATCATCGAGGGATCACTGGTTACACGGTAACGGGTGATTTGCGAAGCACGCACAGGTAAACGATACTCTGATTGTTAGGAACATCTTCAAAAACTGAGCATGACAGTTGCACGACAACTCTGCTGGGGAACTGGTCACACGGTAACCGGTGAAAGGTATAATCTCAAATCTCCGTTGGGATGATTATCATATTTCGCTACAGCTTCTTCCTCAAGTCATCAAGGGATCACTGGTCACTCGGTAACCGGTGATACATAGCTGGTATTGCCGTCAGGCATTCTGCGACACTATGGTAGAAGGATTCCTCGGGACTCATCAGGTCGTTAGGAACTTTTTAACAACCAAGTTAATTATGTCTTCGGGCATTCAAAGAACATCTCGGGCATTAGCCGGACTTCGTTAGCAAGTCTGAAATAGAATCCTCGGTCAATCATGAACCCAATAGGGATATCTATTCTTTCACCGTCGGGCACTCCGCGTCAGCTGGGAGAACTGCTTCGGCCTCGCAGTTGGACTTCATCAGTAAGTCTTGAAATGGGATACTTAGTCATTCATGGGTCAATAAGGATACACAATCTTTTGCCTTCAGACACTCTGCATCAGCTTAGAGAACTGCTTCGACGTCGCAGTCGGACTTCATCAGTAAGTCTTCAAATGGAATCCTTAATCAATCACGGACAAATAAGGATATACATTCTTTTGCCGTCAGGAACTCCGCGTCAGCTGGGAGAACTGCTTTGACCTCGCAGTGAGACTTCATCAGTAAGTCAGGGGTTTTGGCACCGCTGCCGGACTTTAATCATCAAGTTTTCAAGAAAAGTTTCAACTTCTCGGTTTAGAACCTGCTGGGGATGACACATCTCCTTTGGGGATTTTGGATAACTATCAAGTAACTCTGTTTCGGGTGATTCAGAAATCATTCTGGACAAATAGACTTTGCTGAGGACTTCAAGAATCATCTTGGACCAATAATTCCGCCGGGGACTTCAAGAATCATCCTGAACCAACAACTTTGCTGGAGATTTCAGGAATCATCCTGAGCAAACACTCTGCTGGGGCCTCTAAGCATCAACCTGAGCAACCAACTTTGGCGACCTCACTGGGGATTTTAAGATTCATCTTAGGCAATCAACTTCGCTGGGGAATACCTGCAAAACAAGAACGGTAACAACCTAGCTCATGTTTCATATGCATATGTTTGACTATAGCGCAATGCTCCACACGGTGGAAATGCTACACATTTAGGGTAAATGCTAAGCAATCATGCAAAATGCTACGACCCCATCAGCAAAATAAATGCTGAAGGGAAGATCCTCCTGTCAAGGAGAAAGAACCACTCTGGTGGGGGAAGGACTCATCCTGCCGAGGAGAAGAAGTCACACAAATCTCAATTGGATTCCACCTGGGGGAAACGAGCTTCAGTTGATCGCTGCAGGGGAATATAGCTCTCCGAGAACCTGAACTGTCGAGGGGACGATATCAATCGCAGAAATAAACTGCATGGCATTCGCAGCAGAACTTTCCGGGAGATAACGACTCCGTTGGGGAAATACAGCACCAGCTAATCAACACTCTACTGGGGAAAACCACTCATGGCCTCAACGGCTTTCCAAGAACTCGACTCTCCTGGGGATCTGCAAACTCGGCTGGGGAAGTAGGAATCATCCTGCTTACAGGGGAGAGTACAACTCTGCGGGGAATTTTAATTCTGCTGAAGACTTCAGTCTGTACTATCGAGTGCTGCACACTTCAGTATATGACTCAGCTGGGGAGACGACAATCCCTCAGGATACATTTGCTTAGGGTAGAAGGCATCATTCTGCTTGAGGAAACATACGGCGTACTGCCTGGAATATGCTATACCTGCAACAACACAAACAAACAGACAAGATACCCTTCTCAAAGGGACCTATCAAGATTATCATCTTGTGACAATGTTCAAGTAATTCATTGTTTCAACAATCAGTGGCCTAGGCCAGTAAGTTTATGTATGCGCATTTTATAAAAACATTGGCGTTCTTTTTCGCAAGCAAAACAGATAAATGCTAAACAAGCAAACAGAATTGCTGAATAGTATACATTTTATTGATAACGAACCCCTGAATGGGTGAAAATGTTTTACACCAGATGCAAGCTCCTGGAATGAGGAAGCTGAGAAAATATAAAAACATAAATTCATCAGTATATACACAAATGTCGGCAATGAGGCGTAGACGAACACCATGAGTTGATCCCTCTATGACCCACTCGACTTCGATACTTCTCCGACGCTTCAGCCTCAGCAGAGATTGATTCAGATAAACGGCCCTCAGGTCTTCCAAACCACTAAACAATGAAAGTCCATACGCGGAACGCAGTCATTTTCTTTTTCCAATCCCTAACTTTTTCCTGAATCGCCCTTTCGGGTTTTCGATTCACCGGGATACCCTTTTTTGCCATAGTCGCCCTTCCAGGTTTTCGACTTCGCGAGTGTACATTCTTTTCTTTATATCCCTAATTTTTGCCCGAACCTTTTTCTTTTTTATGGTTCGCCGGGATGCCCCATTTTGCCTGGATATTCTTTTTCTTTCCAGCGGGTCATTTTTTAAGCAAAGTATTTTTTAACTGCGTCCGCGTTCACCGGGGATGCAAAATCTTCGCCATCCATCGTGGATAACAACAAGGCCCCTCACGAGAAGACCTTGCTGACGACGTACGGACCTTCGTAATTAGGAGTCCACTTGCCCCGGTGATCGGAGTGTGGAGGAAGAATCTTCTTCAGAACGAGATCACCCGTCTGAAAGCTTCTAGGACGCACTTTCTTATCATAAGCTTTCTTCATTCGGCTTTGGTACAGACGACCATATGCAATCGATGCTAACCTCTTCTCGTCCATCAGGATGCGTTGGTTTAGTCGATTCTTAATCCATTCTGCCTCATCGAGTTTCACGTCAACCAAAACTCGTAAAGAAGGAATCTCAACTTCTAACGGTAGGACAGCCTCCATACCGTACACCAGTGAGAAAGGAGTTGCCTCGGTTGATGTACGTACCGTTGTACGATAACCGTGCAGTGCAAATGGAAACATCTCGTGCCAATCCTTATAGGTCACAACCATCTTCTGCACAATCTTCTTAATGTTTTTATTGGCCGCTTCAACGGCGCCATTCATCTTCGGCCGGTAAGGAGATGAGTTGTGGTGTTCAATCTTGAAACTCTGGCACAACTCCTTCATTATCTTGTTATTCAGATTCGAACCATTATCAGTAATGATTCGCTCGGGAATTCCGGAACGACAGATGATGTCCCTCTTTATGAATTTAGCCACCACCTGTTTGGTCACATTAGCGTATGAGGCTGCCTCCACCCACTTGGTGAAGTAGTCGATAGCTACTAGAATGAAGCGATGACCGTTAGATGCAGTGGGCTCGATCTTGCCTATCATGTCGATGCCCCACATGGAGAACGGCCACGGGGAGGACATGACATTTAACGGGCACGGCGACACATGAATCTTATTAGCATAAATCTGGCATTTAAGACATCTCTTCGCAAATTTGAAGCAATCCGACTCCATCGTCAGCCAGTAATATCCTGCTCTCAGGATCTTTCTTATCATAGCATGTCCGCCGGCGTGCGTACCGAATGTGCCTTCATGGACTTCTTCCATGAGCATACTCGCTTCTTTCTCATCTACACATCTGAATAGCACGAGATCGTGGTTTCTTTTATACAAAACTCCATCAGAATTGAGATAAAAATTTCCAGACAGCCTCCTCAGAGTCTTCTTATCCTGGGTTGATCCTCCCGCAGGATACTCCTTAGTCATAAGGAAGGCCTGGATGTCATGGAACCATGGCTTGCCGTCGGAGGCTTCCTCGATCGCAAAGACGAATGCAGGTATATCAAGACGAGAAAGGACAATTCTTGGAGCTTCATTCCAAAAATTGACTTTATACATTGAAGCCAACGTGGCTAAGGCATCAGCCATTTGATTCTCGGCCCTGGGCACATGATGGAGTTCCACTCGATCAAAGAACGGAAGCAGCCTTCTGGCATAATTCATGTACGTCACCAAATTCGATTGACGAGTCTCCCACTCCCCTTTAATCTGGTTAATCACAAGTGCCGAGTCACCATATACATATAGGTTCTTGATTCTCAAATCAATTGCCTCTTCTAGCCCCATGATGCATGCTTCGTACTCCGCTTCGTTATTGGTGACCAGAAACGTCAGTCTCGCAGTGAACGGGATATGGGATCCGTGGGGAGTTGTGATGATCGCCCCAATGCCACTTCCGTAAGAATTAACCGCCCCGTCAAATATCAATTTCCATTGGGATTTCCTATCTGGACCCTCGTTGGGCAACGGTTCATCGCAATCTTTCGCTTTAAGAAACATGATATCCTCATCAGGGAATTCAAATTTCATCGGCTGGTAATCTTCGATCGGTTGTTCGGCAAGGTACTCAGACAATACGCTTCCCTTGATGGACTTCTAGGAAACGTACTGAATGTCATATTCCGTCAACACCATTTGCCATCTGGCAATCCTTCCCGAAAGCGCTTGTTTCTTGAAGACGTACTTGATTGGATCCATCTTTGAAATTAGCATGGTTGTGTGATTGAGCATATACTGTCGTAAACGTTTGGCAGCCCAGGCTAATGCACAACACGTCTTCTCCAGCATCGAGTAACGAGATTCACATTCTGTGAACTTTTTACTCAAATAGTAAATGGCATGCTCCTTTCTGCCCGTCTCGTCGTGCTGACCGAGAACACACCCCATACTATTCTCAAGAACTGTCAAGTACATGATTAAGGGTCTTCCGGCCACTGGGGGTATCAAGATTGGAGGTTCCTGTAGATACTGTTTTATCTTATCAAATGCCTTCTGGCAATCCTCGTTCCAGATAATCGCCTGATTTTTATTTAGTAGTTTGAAAATCGGTTCACACGTGGCCGTGAGCTGAGAGATAAACCTCGCAATGTAGTTTATTCTGCCCAGGAAACCACGAACTTCTTTTTCGGTTTTTGGCGCTGGCATCTCTTGTATTCCTTTTATCTTCGCATGAAACATAATTAAGGGAGATATCGGAATGAAATTAAAATAACATTGAATCAAAAGTAAGTTTAAAGTAATACAATATCCAAAAAGAAACAATTGCAAAATTAAATAATGTGGAACAATGTGAAATGAAGTCAACTAAAATTAAAGAGAAACTAAAATATCACTCCTTTGGTTTCTTCAAGTTGTTGACCTGCTGAATAACGTCATTAAATTGGTCGCTAACTACGTCCATGTAAGTAACGAAATCCATGTGAAGCTGCGCTAATTCATCTTTTATAGTGGTTATTTCCAGCTTGAGGTCGTCCATAGTTCTCAGAACAGTGTCCAACTTGTCTGTGTTTTGTTCAGGAGTGGGGTCAGGAAAGTTATGATAGTTAGGAGGGGTCTTAGGATCTATCTCCACTTCGGACTCATAATCTTGATAGTACAAATAGTCATGTGCTTCTGAGATTTGATCACTGTCATACATGTAAGCCTGGGGTGTGGAATAAGGTGATGTGGGTCCCATAGGCTCGTCCAATTCATAAATCCAATTGTCTCTGTTATGGATACTGGTTAGCTCATGGTTGGGCAATGTGAAAAGGTGGACAGGTTGGTCAGCTATGAGGTATTCGTAGGCTCCTAGTCCTAAGGTACCTAAGATACGTCTGTTGAAGCAGAACTGGATGTCCATTGATCTGAGGTTGCCGAAACGAACGGCTTTGTTCAGGTAATACCTCAGGCCAATTTCATGGGCGATCATGGTGACTAGGCCTCCTATTAAAATGGGTGAGTGCGGTTCCTGATTGAGGCGTGTAAATTCCCTCATCATAAAAGGGACAACATTTACAGGGCGGCCTTGTGAAGCACAGAGAAGGATGAACAACTCTTCCTTTGAGACTGTTGTAATGTTTTCCTCCTTCCCAAAGAGGGTATGGGCTAAAATCCTATGGAAATAACGGAAGGATGGATTGTGTATCTCATTGTTGTGCATATCATTCGGTTCAGGGTGGTAGTTACCGGTGATGGTACCCCAGAATTGTTTTAACTCGAGATCAATATCCTCTTCAGTGGTGGTAAACACAAAAGGTTCGCTAGGGAAGCCTAGGATGTTAGCTAACGATGTACGGTTGTGTGTTTGGTCCATTCCAAACATTCTAAAGGTTATCAGCTTTTTAGTAGATCCATAGCCATGTTCGGGTAAGTAACTTAAGGAGCTAAGGAATTCAAACGTCAGTTCACGGTAGGTAGCAAATCGGGTCTTTAGAGCAGTTTGCGCCCAGCCTAATTGGTTAAATAAATACTGAACGCTATCCTGGATTCCTAGCTTGTCCATGGTGGGTCTATCGTAGTACAGAGTCGAAGCAAAGCTTCTCTGAGTTAGTGCCTCAAATCTGGCCTTATGAGCTAGTCCTCTAAACACAACAGTCGTAACGTCGATGTCAGCCATACTCGTTAGTCGGATAAAAACGGGGGAAAAGTAGAACGACTTTAAAATCCTGGAAAAGTTAAAATCGCATTCACTCATATCATATTTTTAAGAAGCAAAGGGTCATAAAAGAAAGAAAAATAAAATAAATAGTAGAAAAATAAGAAAATAAAAATTTATAGAAATTATAAGTTAAAAGGAAAACATAGTTTTAATAAATTTAGAAGGGAAAATGGGAAAAATTGGGTTGCCTCCCAATCAGCGCTGTCTTTAACGTCAGAAGCCTGACGATAGCTTGGCTATAAGCTATTGGGGAAGCTCGAGCAATTTCATATTGCTCACGTGGTCGCTGTGTTCATTTTGATTATAATGCTTTAAACGCTGTCCGTTTACTATAAACGGTGCGTTGATTTGATTTTTGATTTCAACAGCTCCACTCTTAAGGACTTCGGTGACCTCAAAAGGTCCAGACCATCTAGATTTTAATTTTCCAGGGAAAAGTTTTAATCTGGAGTTGAATAGGAGCACGATGTCTCCCACACTGAATTGTTTCCGGATCGAACGTTTATCATGCCATTTCTTGGTTCTTTCTTTGTAGATGCCTGCATTCTCGTACGCGTCTAATATGAGCTCTTCCAATTCATGAAGGTTCAAGATTCGTTTCTCTCCTGCCGCAATGTAGTTGAAGTTTAGCGTCTTAATAGCCCAGAAGGCTTTATGCTCTAATTCTACCGGCAGGTGGCATGATTTTCCGTAAACTAATTTAAATGGTGTGGTACCTATTGGTGTCTTAAAGGCGGTCCTATAAGCCCATAAAGCTTCGTTTAGCTTTGATGACCAATCTTTTCTGGAGGTTGCGACAGTCTTTTCTAAAATTTGCTTTATTTCTCTGTTTGAAACCTCCACTTGTCCACTAGTTTGTGGATGATACGGTGTGGCTACGCGGTGTTTGACTCTGTATTTGGAGAGGAGTTTGTCAAAGATTCGCGATATGAAGTGCGAACCACCGTCACTAATGAAGAGTCTGGGCACACCGAATCTAGGAAAGATTGTGTTTGTAAAGAGTTTAACGACTACTCGCGTGTCATTTGTTGGAGCGGCAACGACCTCTATCCATTTAGATACATAGTCGACAGCGACGAGTATATATTTATTTCCAAAAGAAGACGGGAAAGGTCCCATGAAGTCGATTCCCCAGACGTCAAAGATTTCTACTTCTAAAATTCCTCTCTGTGGCATTTCGTCGCGTCATGAGATGTTGCCAGTGCGTTGGCACCGGTCGCATTTTAGTACAGCGATATAGACATCCTTCCAGAGACTGGGCCAAAATAGGCCAGATTGTAGAATTTTAGCGCACGTCTTTGAGGTGCTAGCATGACCACCATAAGGTGCTGAATGGCATTGGGAGATGATGTCTTCTATTTCTTCCTCTGGGACACAATGACGGTATAAGTTGTCGGCGCCTCGTTTGAAGAGTAGAGGTTCGTCCCAGTAGTAATGCTTCAAGTCGTGGAAGAATTTCTTCTTTTGTTGATAAGTCAGGTCCGGTGGAAGCACGCCTGCGGCCAAGTAATTAACGATGTCGGCAAACCACGGCAAAGTGGCTTGGGCATAGACAGCTTCCACGGCTTTTTCCAGTTCTGGTTCTTCCGAAGTTGAGTTGGACATATCGCTTTCCAATTTGGCTATCAGACGTTCGTAGGGAAAGTCGTCATTGATAGGCACTGGTTCTTGTTTAATGCCATCTATACAGGATAAGTGATCTGCAACTACGTTCTCGGTCCCCTTCTTATCTTTAATTTCTAAGTCGAACTCTTGTAATAATAGGATCCATCTCAATAATCTTGGTTTGGCGTCCTTTTTGCTTATTAGGTACCTAATGGCAGCGTGATCTGTGTATATGATTATTTTGGCTCCTACCAAGTTGGAACGGAATTTGTCAAGAGCAAACACGACTGCTAGAAGTTCCTTTTCCGTTGTGGCGTAGTTCATTTGGGCAGGGTCTAAAGTTCTACTGGCGTAGTAGATAGCGTGAAGCTTCTTGTCTTTCCTTTGTCCTAGAATTGCGCCTACAGCGTAATCACTCTCATCGCACATGATTTCGAATGGTAGTCGCCAATCTGGGGGTTGCATGATTGGTACGGTGATAAGTGCTGACTTTAGAGTTTCGAATGCCTCTAAGCATTCTTTGTCGAAGATGAACTCGACATCTTTTATTAACAAACCTGTAAGAGGTTTTGTGATTTTCGAGAAATCCTTTATGAATCTTCGGTAGAATCCAGCATGTCCTAAGAAGCTTCGTATTTCTCGTACGGTTTTCGGAGGTTGAAGATCCTTTATGATCTCTATTTTAGCTTTGTCAACTTCAATCCCTTTTTCAGATATGACGTGTCCTAAAACGATGCCTTGTCGGACCATGAAATGGCATTTTTCCCAATTAAGGACAAGGTTCACTTTAGCGCATCTTTTGAGTACCATTTCTAAATTCGACAGACAGCTTTCAAAGCTTTTTCCGCATACAGAGAAGTCATCCATGAACACTTCCATGATATCGTCTATGTAATCTGCAAAGATTGCCATCATGCATCTTTGAAAGGTTGTTGGAGCATTGCATAGTCCGAACGACATTCGGCGATAAGCAAAAGTACCATAGGGACAGGTGAATGTTGTCTTTTCCTGGTCATCGGGGTGAATAGGAATTTGAAAGAATCCCGAATAACCATCTAGATAGCATTAGTACAAATGTTTCGCTAGTCTTTCCAACATTTGGTCTATGAAAGGTAAAGGGAAGTGATCTTTCTGAGTTGCCTTGTTCAGTTTTCTGTAATCGATACACATCCTGTTTCCGGTCACAACTCTTTGGGTTATCGATTCACCTTTCGCATTCTTCACTACAGTAACGCCTCCTTTCTTGGGTACTACGTGTACTGGGCTGACCCATTGGCTGTCGGAGATCGGGTATATGATTCCTGCGTCTAGTAACTTTTTCACCTCGTCTTTGACTACAGTGCTTAGGATCAGGTTTATCCTTCTCTGATGTTCTCTTGAAGTTTTGCAGTCTTCCTCTAGCATGATACGGTGCATACAGATGGAGGGACTTATGCCTTTTAGATCGCTTATATTATAGCCTAACACAGTTGGGTATTTCCTTAGGACTTCTAATAATTGCTCAGTTTCTGATTATCCTAAATTAGCGTTGACTATTACTGGTCTTTTGAATTCTGTATCTAGGAATTCGTACCTGAGGGTTTTAGGTAGCTCTTTAAGTTCTAAAGCTGGGTTTTTCGGATCTGGCATATGATTTGGAGTGAGTGCTAAGATCTCGCTCAGACTATCATCTTTGTATGGTGCACGCCAATTGTCGTCTTCATGAATAGCAGGGATCTGGATTTTCATGATTTCAGAATATGTAGTTTCTTCCTTCTCTAATTCTCGTATGAATTCGTCAATGACATCTACTATATAGCATGTGTGTCGCTACCGCGAAAATAAGGTGCCAGCAAAATAGAAGAGTCACCATCTTTCGTTATTTATCTCTCAGAACGGGAAAGGAAACGATCGGAAAAACCTGAGAAAAAGGGTATAAGACAAGGTCATCGCAACCATTGTCTGGGTTCGGGAGTCGGTTACGCAAGGGGAAGATATTAGCACCCCTCACGTCCATCGTACTCGATGGGATCCACGCTTGTTGTGTTTTCCTGACGGGTTTGTTTTAACTATCTACCTATCAAGGCTGGCCTGAAAAGAAAAGAAAATGACTCGGAAAAGTGTCGCACTTTATGCCTACGTATTCTCATTAGAGAATGAGAAATCAAAGTCAACGTAGTTCGCCTAACTACGGGTTACGGGAAAGGTGGCTCGCCAATACATCAGTATTGTGCCTACGTACTCTCAACAGGTATGAGAGATCAGAGCTTACGTAGTTCGGGATAATACGGATTACGGGAATTCAGATTCATATGTTTTATCGAGTAGGGTTAACAAATAGTTCCAGCAGTTTGGTGTACGCGGCTCGACCCTTGGAGACTTAGGCGTTACCGTTTGCGGTAGAACTAGGAGTTAACGACACTCTTTTCTTCAGAAAAGCTTCCTTTGACTTATGGGCCTACGGGGCAAAAAGGTTTGAAGTTTGTTTTCTGTCTTTTATGAAAGAACTGTTTTTTATGTTTGTCTGTAGTTCGTACAGCACTAGAGACTATGACCTGGGAACGAATGCGTCGCATATTGTCCAAAGGACGTATACTAAACATTCTAGACGATTGAGAGGAGGCCGCTCAATTATCATTACCCAAGTAGCTTAAGGCTCGTAACGCGCTTATACTAAAATGCCTTTATTATGTTTTTTACTGATGTTTGAGATGAGAAGAGAGAACAAGCTGAACTAAGGGGAGACTATCAAGTTCTAATGTTGTCATGCCAAGGATTCATCCTATGGTTGAAGTTTGAGAGAGGGAACTCCTAGAAGTTATCATGCATAGGTTTAAACCTAAAGTTCTATCATCACTTCCTTATCAAAGGAAGTGAGATTCCTAGGGGATCATGTCAATGATAAACAGAAACAGATAAAGCATCAGCTTAAACAGTAAACAGTAAACAACTGTAAAATGCATGCAATGCAAGTGAGGGAGGAAAGGTGTGTGGGGCATCAGCCTCCACAAACTCATCTCAAACTCAAGCCAAGTATGAATAACTGCAATCATAAAGGAAAATAAAATGCCATCAAGCAAATCACAAACCACACAGGCAAGGGAGCAGGGCTCTACCGAATACCCGCAAGCAAAGCCATATAGTAAAAATACAAGCAGAGGGAGCAACTCAACCTCTAGTGCAATCGTGCTCCTAGCTTAACACAATCTAAACATGAAATTATTCTAATGCATCAAGCAAATCAAACAAGTCACATCAATACATTTGCACAGAAAGCAAACAGACAGGAAAGAAAGCAGATCAACAGCTTCCACAGCTTCACAGCAAAGTAATCCTCAAACAGCAGCTCAGTCCTCAGTCTGTAACTGTTCTTCAAGTCTATCTTCTTCAAGAGAATGAAAGGTACTCCATTTTCAAGCTTCAATCTTCAATAGCAAGTATCAACCTGCTTCTTCAAGCTTTCAATGCATCAAACACAAGTATCAACTTGTTCTCTAACTTCAAGCTTCAGCTCTTTCTTCAATCTCAATTTGATTTTCTTCACACAAGTATCAACTTGTTCTTCCTGATCTTCAAGCCTCAGCTTCAAGGGAAGTCTTCAAACACATGGAAGTGCAACCTCTAGCATCTTTAGTCTTCTAACAAGGAACTTCATCCTCTAACAAGGGAGAGAGATTCATCTAACAAGAGCAAGGTGTGGATAGTGGTGAGCAAAGTGAAGACCAAAGGTCACCTCTGAGCACTCCACCATCAAGGAAAGGAACCCTCAAAGGTTCTACCAATTTGTGAGGGGCCAATCATCCTACCAAAGGATGGATGAGGCCTTCACAATGGGACCTTACATCATAGGGAGGGATGGAAGTGATCAACACCTTCCATGTTTCATGAAGGAAGAAAATCTATTCTAAGAGATCTCCCTAAAAACCCTAATCCTTAACCCTAAACAAACTACACCAAAGGGATAGAAATCTTCAAGTCCAAGCTCCACCATGCATTCCATAGCAGCCCACATAAGTCTTCATCATCATCCAAGAGCAAGAGAAGCAAATCCCTAGTCTAAGGGAACTAATGAAGTCATTCTGGTTGAATAAGCAAGCTAGGATCACCAAAAACCTAGTACTAAAGTTAATTCCAACTAAAATACTAAAACCAATTGTAAAATCCTACAAAAATAACTATGGGAACCTAAGTCAATCATGACTCTATCATGTTAATTCCAAAGATCAAATAATCCACTAAGTCCTAGAATTAAATCCTAAACTATGGGGTACCAAGGTTAAACCCTAAAACTAGAGCACCTAAAGTTCAATACAAAAACAGCCCTAAACTTCTTCACAAAAATGTGAGAAAATTACTAGAGGAGCATACATGTCTAAACTAGCTACACACAAAAAATCAATTCAAAAATCATCACCAAATGATCATACTAAAATCATCAAGACAAGGTATCAATCATAATGAAATTAATATCAATTAAAATACAAAAAATGAAATTAAAATAAAAAATGCATGAATTCCTAAACTCTTAATTTCCTAAAATCCTAGAGTCATTCATGAGTCAAGGGAAAAAAACCTGGATCAAAATGACCAATTTTTCTATTTATTATGAATTATTCCTAAACTACATGCAATGTGCAAAATAAAAGAAAATAAGGAGAAAATAACAAGATCAACGTGGCAAATAGCAAGTGATCTCAGTTCATTTCAAGAACTTGGGCCAAACGGGGGTGTGGTTATCAAACCGTGACTTAAGCCTAAAACTCGTTGGTTAATGAAACGCAGCGTATCAATCCAAATTCTCTCTTCAGAGTTTAAAACAAATCGTGGCCGTATAATCCTAGTCCAAGTCAATGGTCAAACACTCATCCAATGGCTCACATGCTTCGTCCCCAAAATTCAAACTGATAGAGGAAACTCTCCAGACGGTGGCCTGAGCTGCAGCGCCACCGTCTTCTCCGGCGAATTGGTGTCCACAGTTCATCAATAATAACAAACCAATACTCAATCTCACTTAATTTTATCTCCTGAATCCAAATCCAATCTCCAAATTCACTAATTCTTTCTCTAACTTAAAATCCGATCATACTTTCAGAAATGCCCCAATTCTTGATCATCACAATTCTTAAAACTAATGGCACTAATGGAAACTACACTCATCAGAGATCACAATCCACTATCCAAACATGATTATTCCTTCAAGAATCTTGAGATATCAGCCTCAACAGAAAGTGCACTACACCTAGAATTGTCTCTATCCATTAGTTTCTTGTACCAAAATCCATCTATGTCCTACCAAGAACCTAACCACATGCAAGTTTCTATGTATCTCCCTATAGATTAAGAAAAATTTTGATTGGTACAAACCTGGTTTCAGATGAAGAACAAGTACAATTTCTGCTCGATTCTTCCTCCAAGCTTGTCCAGAATCATTCCAAATTCACTCCTAAAGCTTTTGCACACCTTGATTAGCTCTGAATCTTCCTCAATCTCAGAATCTGATTGTGAGTTGTAGCTCTGCAAAATCGATCCCTTGCTCTGGTTTCCACTTCAATCTTCTCCAAAAAAAGCTCTGAACTCACTCAACTAGTTATATAGAAGTGAATGGAAATGTCTAGAAACTTCTTTAACCACCCCAAATGAGATTTTCAATTTCAATTTCTCTTTCAAAATCTCATGTGCACAGTCACGAATCCAGCTCTGTTTGGGCATGAAAACACTTGGAATCTTCATCTCATGAGATATTGAATTGATTGGTTATGATCATTTCCTTGTTTGCAATCCAATGGGTGTGAATTTGATATGTTACTTCATCATGAAGCAACAAAATGAAATGGCATGAATTTGACCTCAAACAAAAAATTTAATATTTCCATTGTTTCTAAAATGAATTTTCCAATCAATTTGACCTATCATTTTGCCTTGTTTGGATACAAATCAATTTATTTCAATTTTTGGTCATTAAATGCCTTTAATCCTTCCTTTTTTCACCACTCCTTGAACCAAGTCCTTCCTTGAGCCATTTCAATGTCTCCTTGATACATGGTCAAGGTTAAAACCCTATTTGAGAAACTTTCAAGTTGAAAAAAATTTCATTAGAGGTGTCTAGGTTGGTGAAAATGACCTATAACCATAAATGACCTATAACTATAACTTCCCAAAATACCCTTGGCTTGTCAAAGCCATAACTTGAGTTCTACAAATCCTATCAAGGACTTCTAGTACTCTATGGAAAGCTAAGAGAATAAGGGACAACATTCATGTTGACCAAAAGTTCATAGGAATCATACTTCTTGGGCAAACGTTTCATGCAACTTGGGTAACTTTAAAGCTCCAAATTCACATACCTCAGATGACCTGTAACTTGTCTGGCTCATAACATGAGTTCTATAAACTATATCAAGGACTTCTAGTACTCGAATTAAAGCTAAGATCATGCTCTACAACAATTATGTTAGGGTCAAGATGAGATGACAATCATATCTTGAGTTAAATAGTCTTGAAGTCAGGGGTCAAACTAGGGGATTTTACACTGTCAAGTCTTAGAAACCCTAGCCTGAAACTTCTCAAACTCTTCAATCATGATGAGTTAACCTTGGAATCATCCTTATAACATCTCAATGTATCAATCCATGATCATATGGCTCTTGGATTAGGTCTCAACCTTCTTCAAATCATCAGTTGACTTAGGGTTGACCCAGTCAAACCCTAGCTGCACAATTCATGGCTGAGGCTTCTTATTCTTGCACAATGACCTGTCTAGGCCTCAAAGTGATCTTCAACACTTCTCATGAGCTCTCTCAAGACCTCAAGTCTAACTTCATGGCTTCAGAATCATCTGATGACTTCCCACAACTCTCAAGTTAGGAGACCTACACACTTGGCTTCAATCACTCTCTCTGAGGATCTTTTAACTTCTCTGACAATGATATCAACCCTTGAACATCTGAATAACCTTCTTAGCTAGCCTCACAGTCTTGTATAGCTCTTGATTGGTAATCATACCTCTTGATCTCCTGCATACATGTCAATGAAATGCAAATGATAATGCTAATGTGCATGAAATGAAACATACGCTAGGTAAAGAAATGTTGGTCAAATTTTGGGGTGCAACAATGTGTCATCTATAGCTGGTGCCTTCAAGAACTTAGTAAGGATGAACTCTATCTTTTCTTCTCCTACTTTGAATGTTAACCTTCCTTTCTTTACGCCTATGATAGCTCCGGCTGTAGCTAGGAATGGTCTTCCTAGGATAATTGGGGTAACAGAGTCCTCTTTGATGTCCAAGATTATGAAGTCGGTTGGGATATAGAATTGGCCTATGCATACTGGAATGTTTTCCAATACACCGACGGGATATTTGACTGATCGGTCAGCCAATTGTACAGACATTTTAGTTGGTCTTAGTTCTCCCATATTCAGCTTTTTGCATATAGATAAAGGTATGACGCTTATACTGGCTCCTAGACCGCATAGAGCTTTGTCTATATCGAACTTTCCTATGACGCAAAGTATGGAGAAACTACCTGGGTCTTTTAGTTTAGAAGGCATGTTGTTTTGAATGATTGTGCTACATTCGGCAGTGAGTGTCAATGTCTCGTTATCCTCTATTTTCCTTTTATTAGACAAGATTTCTTTAAGAAACTTAGCGTATGACGACATTTGAGTTATCGCTTCTGTGAACGGAATAGTGATGTTTAGTTGTTTCAGAAGTTCAACAAATTTCTTAAATTATCCTGAAGTTTTGGAGTTTATTAATCTTTGAGGATAAGGGATAGGTGGTTTATATGGCGCTGGAGGCACGTATGAATTTTCATCTTTAGCGGCCTTTTGCTCGTCACATTCCTTCTTTTCTGTTTCAGACTCCTTTTCTGTTGGTTTATCAGATTTCTGATGCATTGCTAAATATTCATTCCTAGGATCTGTTGGGCCTTCCAATTCTTTTCCACTTCTCAATATAACAGCATTTGCGTGACCTTTCGGATTAGGTTCGGGCTGTCCTGGAAGTGTTCCAGCTGGGGCAGCTGCAGAGGCTTGTTGTTGAGCCACCTGTGATATCTGCGTTTCGAGCATCTTATTGTGGGTGGCTAAAGCGTCTACTTTTCCGTTCAGTTGTTTAATTTGCTCGCTAGTGTGTATGTTTTGATTCAGGAATTGTTTGTTTGTTTGAGCTTGAGTAGCTATGAATTTTTCCATCATCAATTCGAGGTTTGATTTCCTAGGGGCAGTATGGGCAGCAGCGGCTGGTTTCTGATATCATGGTGGAGCAGCGGGTGCTTGCAAGGCATTATCGTTCTTGTAGGAAAAGTTTGGGTGGTTCCTCCATCCTGGGTTGTAAGTGTTTGCGTAAGGATATCCTTGAGCGTAATTTACTTGATCTGGTGGGATTCCTGCCAACAATGGGCACTCAGGCGTATTATGAGTGGCGATTCCGCATAAATCGCAGTTTGGAGTTACAGCAGCTACGGTTGCAGTTGGGTTAACGGTCAGACTGTCGATTGTCTGTGCTAGAGCATCTACTTTAGCTCAACTTTTCAAGGCTGCTGATCTCGTACATCCCACCTTTTGCTGCGGGTTTCTCTGCTGGAGTTCGTTCGCCTCCCCATTAGCAGTGGTTCTGAGACATGTTTTTGATTAGTTGATAGGCTTCATCATATGGCTTATCCATAAGTGCACCGCCCGCGGTGGCGTCTACCGTTAATCTGGTGTTATACAGAAGCCCATTGTAGAAAGTATGTATCGTCACCCAGTCTTCTAAACCGTGGTGAGGACATGCTCTCATCATATCTTTGAACCTTTCCCACGCTTCGTAGAGAGATTCAGTATCTTTTTGTCGAAATCCGTTGATTTGAGCTCTAAGCATAGCAGTTTTGCTTGGCGGAAAGTATCTCGCTAAGAAAACGTTCTTCAACTGTTCCCACGTCGTAACGGAGTTGGATGGTAAGGATTGCAACCATGTACAAGCTCTATCTCTAAGAGAGAAAGGAAAAAGACGAAGTCTTATTGCGTTTCGAGTTACTCCATTTGCCTTCACTGTGTCTGCGTATTGCACAAACTTCGTTAAGTGTTCGTTCGGATCCTCAGTTGCATTTCTTGAGAATTGATTTTGTTGTACAGTTGACAGCAATGACGATTTTAGTTCGAAATCGGTTCGATTGATAGCTGGGGCAACAATGCTACTTCGAGGTTCCATCTGAGAGGGTGTAGCGTAGTCCTTCAGCGGTTTGTTCTGAGGTCCGTCAGCCATCTTTGCTTCTTCAACAGGAGGATGAGCTAGAAGATCAGGAATATTATGTCTTCGTTGATATTCGATGATGCGCCTTCTTAAATGTAATAAGCGCTCTAGTTCGGCGATTGTAGGTTGTAAGATGTCGCCTTGTGAGCGAGTACTTGGCATACAATCGAAGAACGAGTAGAGGGAGAGAGAATATTTAACCTAGTCTATACTGTGTAACAAAAGATTACACTATTGACTAAACGGGTCCCCGGCAACGGCGCCAAAAACTTGGTCGCGACTTTCTATGTCTAACTCAATTAACTGCAAGTGCACAGTCTATCGCGTAGTAATAACAGATATCGATCCCACAGGGACTCGTAATCAAACTAGTATTTTCGGGTGTTACTGTGTTTAGCTAGGTTGGTAATGTTTTAGGGGAATAATAACGAAATAAGTGCGTAAACTAAAGGGAACTAAAGCTTTTAATTAAGGTATAAATGCTTGAATCGGTATGTAATATGTTACTTCTTTAGGGATTCTATAGGTCACCGGTGTCTTTAGGTTTTCAAAAATAGTTTAAGAAGAAAATGATGGTTTAAAGACCTTTGTCTCACGATGGTTGTTGACGCTAGTCGCAAGTCTAAGGCGGAACGTATGTTGTCGCTATCCCGTTCGGGGTTAAAGTTACTTTTTGAAAACTATTAAGTTCTAATTCCTTTTAAAGCGCTGTCGCTGTTTTTAAAATGAATGCCTAGTTTTTACTATCTGGTCTTAGCCTCAGCTATCGCTTGTTGGTTCGTACCTTTATGAATTTCCTACTGTCGTGGAAAAACTACTGTAAATAATTTCTCGCTGTCGCGACGAAGGTTTATTTAGAAAAATCGATTTAAAAACTGAAGCCATAAATAAGTTTTGAAAAGGTAGGTGTACAACGATTAATTATCGAATCCCATCGGATTATTTATTACATACCGATTACTTAAGATTTAGCTAGACATGGAATATAAATTAACAACACGTAAATAATGGCAGAAAATAATAATATGCATTATAATGGGAAATAGCAATCAATAATCGATTAAAATAGAAACCTGTAAATAATTCGATTTGGCTTTTGGGGAAATCCTCCAAAATGGCGGCATGATTTAGTCTTTATGCCAATTACTCATACAGAATAGAAATGGGAAAGTAAAACAACAATTGCAAGGAAAGAAAGAAAAAGGAAACAAAATAACGATAAGAAAATGGGAAACTGAATATTGCTCTGAAAGTAAATTGGCAACACTTCGTCTCTTCAATGCGGCTCCCTTTTTCTGGTACCAGCTACCTCCTTTTATAGATGGGATTTTCAATGGTTTATTTCTTCGGGAAGTGGGAATAATATCAGAAAATATAGGAGTTAGTGGTCCACTCCTCTTTGGCACTTTCATCACTTCACAGCACGTGCAGAAAAACTGCATTTTAACTCCATGACGGTCGTCATGGACCTGTGACGGTCGTCACACGTATGACGGTCGTCACACCCTTGTGACGGTCGTCATATCAGCAGAACTCGTTTTTGCTGCTTTTTGGTCTGATTTTCACCTGGTTTTCACCTGTAAATGCTTCTTTTCTTCATCTTGCTCCATTTGAGCATGGACTTTGAATACCTGCAAAATACTGGACAAATAGTATGGAAATATCCGGAATTGGAGTGAAAACGGTCGCTGATTAGTAGAAAAGTACGTCATTATATATATATGATTTCGCGTTATCAGCAATATGCAACACATTCGCTCTTATGTCATAATCTTTAGTGCAACATGAGTTTCAAACTAACTCAATTCACTTCATCTAAAAAACACAAACCAAAATCAAACTTTTTCATCCTTCGGGATTGTTTTCAAACCTCATTTTCAGAAAGAGTATGTTACGTTTCTGTTCTACCGCAAACAGGCATTGTCCCTAACTGCTAGAATGAAGATTTAACATTGCTCGAACTACGTTTGCTCCGATTTCCCATACCAGATGAGGATACATAGGTACAAGACGGTGATGTCTTGGCGAGCAACCTTCCCCCCCATCACCCATAGTTTCCCGAACTATGTTGACTCTAACTTTCCCATTGCATGAGGGAATACGTAGGCATAGGGCGGTGATGTCCTATCGAGTTTGTTTTTTCGTTCACCACCGTTTAGTAGTAGCTTTTAGATAGCTTTCACCCATAGGTTAGACAACAAGTATGGATCCCGTTGAGTACAATGGACGTGAGGGGTGCTCATACCTTCCCCTTACGTAACCGACTCCTGAACCCAAGATTTGGTTGTGATGACCTTGTCTTTCCCTTTCTCTTAGGTTTTCTTTGATCGTTTCCTTTCCCTCTCTTTGGGATAAATAACGTTCGGTGGTGACTCTTCTGTCTGTTTGTCGGCCATTTTTCGCAGTTGCGACATTTAGGTAGATCATTATATTCTTCATTGTGTTGTGAATCATCTTGTTGTTGTTTTGGTTGATCACTTGCAACATCATTGAAAGTATCATCTTGAGAGGTTTCTACTACATCATCATCATTAACAATAATATTTTCCTCCTTGGAGGGGTTAGATTCATCAAAAGAAACATGGATAGATTCTTCAATAGTTAAAGTTCTTTTGTTAAAAATTCTAAATGCCTTACTAGAGATAGAGTAGCCGAGAAAAGGCACAACCTTATAACAATAAGTGCCCCAGGATGTGATGAAAGTTATCTTTTCCATATCAGCTAGGTCCATTCTTATCTGGTTATAGCCAGAGAAGCCATCCATGAATGAAAATATTGCAATGCTAGTTGTATTATCTGTTGCACCCCAAAATTTGCCCAACCTTTCTTTACCTGGCTTATGTTTCATTTCATTCACATTAGCATTATCATTTGCATTTCATTGACATGTGTGCAGGGGATTAAGAGGTATGATTACCAATCAAGAGCTATACAAGACTATGAAGCTAGCTAAGAAGGTTATTCAAGTTTTCAAGGGTTGATATCCTTGTCAAAGAAGTTAAAAGATCCTCAGAGAGAGTGATTGAAACCAAGAGGGTGTGTCTCCTAACTTGAGAGTTGTGGAAAGCCATCAGATGATTCTGAAGCCATGAAGTTGGACTTGAGGTCTTGAGAGAGATCATGAGAAGTGTTGAAGATCACTTTGAGGCCTAGACAGGTCATTGTGCAAGACTAAGAAGACTCAGCCATGAGTGGTGCAATTAAGCTTTGACTGGGTCAACCCTAAGTCAATTAAGGATCTGAAGAAGGTTGAGACTTAATTCAAGAGCCATGTGATCATAGATTGATAAATTAATATGTTCTAAGGATGATTACAAGGTTAACTAATCATGATTGAAGAGTTTGAGAAGTTTCAGGCTAGGGTTTCTAAGACTTGACAGTGTAAAATCCCCTGGCTTGACCCCTGACTTCCAGGACATTTAACTCAAGATATGATTTTCATATCATCTTTACCCCAACATGATTGTTGTAGGGCATGACCTTAGCTTTAATTTGAGTACTAGAAGTCCTTGATAGGGTTTATAGAACTCATGTTATGAGCCAGACAAGTTACAAGTCATCTGAGGCATGTGAATTTGGAGCTTGAAAGTTATCCAACTTGCATGACATTTTTGCCCTAGAAGGATGATTCCTATGAACTTTTGGTCAACATGAATGTTGTTCCTTATTCTCTTAGCTTTCTAAAGAGTACTATAAGTCCATGATTGGATTTGTAGAACTCAAGTTATGGCTTTGATAAGTCAAGGGTATTTTGAATATTTGGACAATACAGGTCATTTTGAATAATAGGTCAATTTCACCATCTTGTAAGCTTCAAATGGAGTTTTGTTCAACATGAAAGTTGCTCAAAATGATGTTTTTAGCTTAGCCAAGTAACAAGAGTCCATTGATATGGATTAAAACAAGCATTGGTTGAAGAAACTTTACAAAAAGATCATTTTAATGAATTAAAAGGGAAAAATTCAAAACAATTGATAATTGAATGATTTCAAGCCAAATTTGTGCTCATTTTGATTGGAAAATAAGTTCTAAACACTTTGGCATTATTAGAATTTTCATTTGGGGCTTGGTTTATGGTGTTCCAATTTGTAACTTCATGAATAAGCTACACATCCAAAATCATTCACAAGGCACAACCAATGTTTCCTTTTAATCCAAAATAATTCACAATGGTTCAAAAAATGGAAAATTGGTACATAATTTTATTGCAAATGAAATTCTAAACACAACGACATTGTTAGAATTTCAATTTGAGTCATATTTAATGGTCATTTTATGGATTGCTTCAAGAGGAAGTTACAGACCAAAATCATACCATTAATCTCCAAACCAATTTTCACAAGCCAAAGTCCAAACCTTACCTTGGGATCCAAGCCTAAGGAGTACTTAAGGGATCTACTCCAAACCAAAAATAAAAACTCCTCACAATTTTCATTTTTTCATTTTCAAGAATTCTCTCACTCTCTCAATTCTCTCAATTTCTTCATTCTCCAAAACCTCACCCATAGCTCCTTGTCATCGGATCCATTGATTTTTCATTAAAATCAATGAAATATTGAGCATAAACCTCCACTCATCATCATTATCGGATCAAGTTTCGTAATCTATTTTCGTGCAAATTGAAGTTGGATATTAGAGCGTAAGTTGGAAGCACTTATTCGGAGCAATTCGGATTCGAAGTGTTCGATCTTCAGCTTCTTGCAAGAATTATTGTGGATCTTGAATTTTTCCGTTTAATCTTGTTTGGATCTTTGAAAATTCACTTGATCAACGATCACCGGATCAAAGCTCCGATCCGTAGGTTGGTTTTCCGATTTAATTTAACCATTTGATTGTTGTTTTAATTTAATGGCATTAAAATTCTGTTTTGTGTGCTGTTTGATTTTAATTCATATAAAATAGCAAGAATGCTTAGAAAAATATGATAAAATTCGTGGATGATCCTTATCATATCTATGATCTTTGTGTGCAATTGAATTTTAGTTTCGTTTAATTTTCAATTTGATTTCGTTTTTCTCCTTTAGTTGGATAATAAAATGTCAAAAACTGCATAGTTTCTTGCCGATTTTTGTTCTGAAGTTTGGTATAGAATTTGGACTTAATTCTTTGCTGGTTTGTTATAGACATATTAAGGAACTCCCATAAATTTTTAGGATAACTTTTAGGTAGCTTTAGGTTATGTTTTGGACTAGATCTTTAGAGGCTTCCCCACTTGATTTCCCTTTTGACCACTTTTGGTGTGTGATTTCTTTAGTGCCTTTAAGCATAGTTTTAGGCTCTGGTATTTCTACTATAGATACCTAGCACATGTAGGATCCCTTAGAAAAATTTATAGGATTTTAGATGTAGTTTTAGTATTTTAAATAGATTTAATACTTAGGTTGTTCTTATGATGCTTCTAACATAGCACTTCCCCTAGTTGATTTTCAATGGTAACCATTTTGCATAATAAGTCTCTAATCTCTTTTGTTGATGTAATAGACATGTTTAGGCCTCTGTAGAATTAATTGTAGAAATTAATTTGGTGTTTTGATCCCCCTTTGATAGCTTTCTTATAGCTTGTTCTGATTAGGGATTAGGAAGAGCCTTAGTTGTTTCTTTCTTTATTCAAATAAACATGGATAACTTTGTTTGCTTTCCATCCCATCCCATGATTCAAATTCCTCATGCGAAAGCCCATCTCTCCTTTGGAGGGATGTATGGCATGTCATAATGAGTAGAACTTTTGAGGATGCCTTTCATGGATGCATGGTTGAGTGTCATGATGGATTCCTTTGGTTTCCATCATGCTACCCATCATCATGTACTCATCTCGTTGATTCTCTTCATCCTTGTTGAAGTATCTTGTTAAAGCTTGAAGATGGAGTATTCATTTCCTTCTCTTGAGTATGGTTTGAGCTTGAAAATTGGTTTAAAGATTGTAGGTTTGCTTTGCTGTCAGAAGATTGCCTTGCTTGTTGTCTTGTCTGCTGTATTTCTCTGGCTGCTCTGCTTTGCTTGTGTGACTGACTAACTGTGTGTTGCATTAGAATAGGTTTCTCATATAGTGATCTAGTCTTAAGAGCATCCTAAAGGTTTCTCATATACCTTTTAGATGATGCTTTATCTATTTCTGTATCCCATTGACATGATCCCCTAGGAATCTCACTTCCTTTGATAAGGAAGTGATGATTAGAACTGTAGGTTGAAACCTATGCATGATAACTTCTAGGAGTTCCCTGTTTCAAACTTTGATCATAGGATGAATCCTTGACATGACAACTGTTAGGACTTGATAGTCTCCCCTTAGTTGAGCCTGTTCTCTCTTCTCATCTCAAAACAAATCAAAATACAATAATAAAGGTTAACTATTGAAGGGTCACTCTTCAACAGTCAGGATGTTTAGTATGGTACCCTTAGGGTGACATGCAATACATTCACTCTCAGGTCATAGTCTCTAGTGCGATATTAGTTACAGACAACCATAAAAAAACACTTCTTCCGTAGAAAACAGAAAACAAACTTCAAACCTTTTTGTCCCGTGGGCCCATAATTCAAAGGAAGCTTTTCTGAAGAAAAGAGTGTCGTTAACTCCCAGTTCTATCGCAAACGGTAACGCATGAGACTCCGATGAGCAAGCTGCATACACCAAACTGCTGGAACTATTTGTTAACCCTACTCGGAAAACAGATGAATCTGAATTGCCGTAATCCGTCTTATCCAGAACTACATAAGCTATGATCTCTCAAGCCTGTTGAGAGTACGTAGGCACAATATTGACGTATTGGCGAGCCACCTTCCCCCGTCACCCGTAGTTAGGCGAACTATGTTGACTCTGATTTCTCATTCTTTGATGAGAATACGTAGACATAGAGTGTGACGCTTTGCCGAGTCATTTTCTTTTCTTTTTATACCGGCCTTGATAGGTAGATAGTAAATAAACCCGTCAGATAAACACAACAAGCGTGGATCCCATCAAGTAAGATGGACGTGAGGGGTGCTAATACCTTCCCCTTGCGTAACCGACTCCCGAATCCAGACAATGGTTGCGATGACCTTGTCTTATACCTTTTCGTCAGGTTTTTCCGATTGTTTCCTTTCCCGTTCTGAGGGATAAATAACGAAAGGTGGCGACTCTTCTGTTTTGCCGGCACCTTATTTTCGCGGTAGCGACATTATCCACTTAAGTGTCGATATATGGCAGAGGAAATTTGTCCTTCAGACTAGCTTTATTCAGATCCCTGTGGTCTACGCACATTCTAACTTTGCCATCCTTCTTTAGTACTGGCACAATGTTGGCCACCCATTCTGGGTATTTTGATACTGCTAAGAAGCCTGCATCTATCTACTTTTTAACCTCATCTCTGATCTTGAGAGCCATGTCGAGTCTGGAACTTCTAAGCTTCTAATTAACTAGAGGATACTCAAGTTTAAGAGGGAGCATGTGAACTACAATGTCGGCGTCTAATCCAGGCATATCTTGGTAGGACCAAACAAACACATCTATATATTCTTTGAGAAGTATTACCAATCTGCCTTTAACCTCTGCCTCAAGCGACGCTCCAATCTTGACCTATTTTTTCACTTCTTCAAAGCCCAAGTTGATAATGTCGATTTGTTCTTTGTAGGGTTGAAGATAGGCATCCTCGTACTCGGTCATTTTCATCAGTTCTTCAGGAATTTTAGAGTCCTCATCACTCTCGTCTTCAACTTGGAATACCGGTGAACCAAAGTCAGAAAGAACTGGATAATCATCGGATTTAGTAGGTGATGGAGGTTCTCTGCATGTGTTAACAGGCTTAAAATGATAAAACACATGCAAAGAGATGCAGATGATGAATTCTTTTTAGGTTTTTAAAAAAACAAAACATTGCCATTTTTCCTTTTTTACAAAAATGTCAAAATAATAAAAAATGCAATGAACAACAAACAATGGAGGTTTAACAAAAAACACATTCATTGATTGATCTTCTTAATTTAAAAAGTGTGGCCCATACAAAATGATCCACTGGTCCCGGGCAGGACCATATATTTAAAATAGAGAAAATGCTAACAAGCAAAAAGAATAAATTACTCGAATAGTGGTAACATGACATGAACTTCAATAGTCTCCCAATTTCCCAGAATGGCTTCACCTCAGAATACTAGGCCGTCGATGCAGCTCTCTTTAACATTTTCTTCGATAGTGTTTACTTGAACACCATCTCCTTCAGGGTATTCAAGCGCTTGCCGCCGACTTCTGATTCTTCATCTAGAGTTGGTTTATAACCTAACCCTTGTCAGTCGTTCTTTGCCCGAGTGTAGACCTAGATTATCTCTCCTCAGCCTTGCGGAAGTCCTTCCCTCATGGAGTTTTTAATACTCTGGGCGGAGACGAAAGATGGACAACATATAACAATAGCGTCCTCAACCAACATAACATGTTGAATCTCTAATGCTTTAAAAGTCGTTTCTAATGCATCTTCATCAACTTTAATGTATTGGAAGGAGGATAGATTGCTCACCATTAGGTCCTCTTTGTCGTGCACTACGAATAACTGATCCTCATTAATGAACTTCATCTTTTGAAGTAATGTAGATGTGACAGCGCCCGTTGCATGTATCCACAGCCTTCCCAGCAGATTGCTATACGCCGGATTTATGTCCATTACCTGGAAGGTGATTTCAATGAATTAGGGTCCCATCATGATTGGAAAATTAACCTCTCCTATTATAGTTCTCCTTGACCCATCAAAAGCCTTCACAATCAAAGATGTGGCTCTCATCTCTGCTCCTTTGTATGCCAACTTGGCTAATGTTCTTTTGGGCATTACATTGAGGGCTTATCTGGTGTCAATAAGTACTCTGGCGAGTGTATCCTCTTCACACATAATAGACACGTGCAAAGCACGGTTGTGCTTGTGACCCTCAGTGGCCAAGTCATTGTTGTCGAAGCTCAGCGTGTTGGAGGCGGTGATGTTAGCAACGATAGAGTCAAATTTCCCCCATGGTGATGTATTTCGTTACATGGGCTTGTGTTAGTATCTTCAATATAGTTTGTCGATGAGCAAGAGAGCTTAGCAGTAACGATATAATCAAGATTTTGGATGGTGTCTGGTTGAGTTGGTCCACTACCCGATAATGTCTTCGGCGAATTATCCTCAGAAATTCTTCCTCATCCTCCTTTGGGACTTCTTTCCCTTTTGTTTTTTTAGTAACATGCTCTTTTGAGGTGGCTTCCTTAGGAACAGTTTCCATAGGATTCATAGTGGTTTCTTTGGGAACGGCGAAAGCTTTCTGAGGAACAGTAAAATTTTCCCTGGGTAGATATACACGACCACTGCAGGCCATTTTTCTTGCCCCGACAATGTTTGTCACATCCTCCTGTTTTCTTTTGGCTTTCATGTTGTATCAGGAATAGTCGTACTCCAAGATACAACTTTTGGATTAGGGTCTGATCCCTTCCTCGGATCAAACCTTGGTTTTGGCTGGTCCGCGGTTGGCGCAGGGTTTTTGTGGAACACCGGCCTTGCAGCAGCGGACTTGCTACTCACAGTATTGAATACTGGCCTCTTTTCAGATTTCTTTGGTAAATTGAATATTGGCTTAATCATTGAGACATCTAGTTTTTTCTTCTTCCGACATATTTGTAGCAAACCTCTTTCGACCATTGACTGAATATCTCTCTGCACTAGGTTACAACCCTGCGGATTACAATAACAATCACTGCAGCTTTCATGGGAACCTTTGATCAGCCCCTCCAATATCAATTTTCTATGCAACTCGACCAATGGAGTCTTGACTTCAAACACCTTAGAAATTAATCTTACGTCAGAATCTTCTTCTACAACATAGACACCACCATGGTTTGGCAAAGGACGGTTTTCCACATTAGGCCGGTTATCCTCAAAGGTGAGGATCTTCTTTTCGATCAATTCTCGCATAATGTGTTAGAGTGCTATGCAACCTTCGAGGTCGTGCCCCACAACATTTTCATGGAATGCACATCGTGCATTCGAGTTATAGTAATATGGTAACGGAGTTGGAGGGGAACCCAACTTCCTGATCTGAATCAGGCCTTCCTGTACCATTAGAGGGTACAAGTAAGTATAACTCATGGAGATAGGCTGAATCCATGGCCTTCTATTTTGAAAAGCAGGCCTCAGAGTCGGTGCTCTTTATTGTTATCATGCTTGCTGATTGTGATTTTGTTGATAGGCGTTGGGAGCCTGTTGCTGAAAATTTTGTGGGTTTGGACGAGGTTGAAACACTAGCATGACTGCAGCCACATGTTGTTGTTGCTGATAATTTAGCAGAGGTTATTGATGAGGTAATCGTTAATTTTGTGGGTGGCTTCTTCTGTTCATAACCATCTCGTCGTACATTATAACTTTGGTCTCTCCTTCCTTTTTCTTGTGTAAGTTTCCCGGTGGATTTTTCATTGTGCTAATACTAGCCAAACTCGCCACTTTAACATTTTTCAAACCAGCTTCTACCTTTACACCGACGACCACAATATCAGAAAAGTTGGTCGTGATACTCCTAATCATTCTTTTATAGAGTTCGGGTCTGACGGTATCCACAAACCAATCAACCAACTCTTTTTCTGTTAGGGGAGGTTCCACCTGGGCGGCAGTCTCGCGCCATCACTGTGCATATTCTTTAAAGGATTACAAACTCTTTTGCGTCATTCTGAGCAACTGACGTTGATATGGCGCAAAATCCATGTTGTATTTATACTGTTGAATAAATGCATCAGACAGATCTTGGAAGCAGTGGATTTTAGATTGATCCAGACTTAAGTACCATTTAGCAGAGGCTCCTTTAAGATTGTCTTGAAAGCAGTGTATCAACAGTTTCTCATTCTCAATATGTGGGTGTTTCCCTTGAAAAATGGAAAACAACCGCTGATCTTCCAAATCTAACTTTGATGACTCACATGATCGATCTGATTGATCCTAGGACATGTACTAAAAGATTATGTTTTAAAATCTATCCAAGTTGCACACTTCAACAGTTTTGTGGTACAAGGTTTAAACAATAAGATTGCCTATTCGAATGAAAGGGAATAGAACATAGATTTTTAGATAGAAAGGGATAGAATTCTTAGAAAAGGATTGAGGATGAAGATAAATTAAAGTGCATAGAAAAGAGAAAGGTTGCAAGAAAAGTAAAGAAAATTTTCTAAAGTTAAGCAAATAAATTAAACTTCATTGAAAAGTAAAATGGTGTGTTTACATAACGTACATTCTCCTTGATACTCTTTCTCTACACTCGGATACTTCGAGTAAACTTATGAGTGACTTGCACAAATAGTAAATTACAACACACTGAATTCTATGTCTAAGACTCCTATTTGTAATAGTAAAAATGACTAACAATAACTTCCTAAGGCCATCATCTTTCGACAAGTGTCACAACGCATGAAGTCCTTTATCCCATGAACACCATTTGTCCCTCATAGCCACAGGAAAGTATAACTACTCCCTCCATTATTTGAATTTCAAATATTCACTCTAGAATCCTCAACCAACATCTAGGTCGAAGGCCACCTTCTTTAAAGTCCAAAATTTTCTCTAAGCCCCTCATTATTTGACTTCCCCCTTCGAAGATCCTAAGGCTCTCGAAAGAACCTTTTTTACCCCTGAAGGACTTTAATATTTTGTTTAAATATTTTAATGCATATGAGGTGTCGAATTTGTGAGCTAACAACTTGCCCCAAAAAAAATGTCTTTTTCGACCTCTATATAGAAAAAGAATCATTTTTTGACAGTGTCTAATTCGACGTTGTCATTTCGATTTTCACAAGGCACTAGTGTGATTCGACCAAGTATATGGAGATCTTCGGCTGCTGCCCCAAATTGAGAAAAATATCTCGACAAAGGCTAGTAGTGAGGCTGCTGCCTAGACTGCTGCTGCTGAGTCTGACAGCAAGATTGCAGAGCTGGAGGAGAAAAAGGCAAAGAACAAACAAGAGATTGCCACCAATGAGAAGAACATCGCTGGCTGGGAGCGCAAAATAAAGAAGCTTCAAAACAGAATATCAAAAGCCAAGAAGAGAAATACAAAACTATCTTCTTTTGATGACTCTAGTCTCTCGATTGAGCTTGATCGTGCCATCACCTTTTCTGAGGAGGCTCGACGTTTGGAAACATAGGTTACTAAATTGGAATCTGACAAGACCTTGTGTCAAAAGCTCCTCGAACTCCAAAAGTCGAGATATTTGAAGATGAAAGAGAATCTTCCTTTTTAGTTTATTGTAACCTTCTGTAATGCTTTTACCTTTTTGCTGGCCCTTGAGCCATAGTTTTTGATTTGATGCTTCATGTACTAAGCCATTTTGGCATTATATTAATACCATTTGTGGCTTTACTTTATGTGTTAAACTATTCTGTTGATATTTTCACTTCTTGAAGCGCAGGTTTGTATTTTTTCAAATACTTACCATTCACTTTTAAGATTTTCCTCTCTTCGTTAAGTTCTTCTACTTCGTATGCTCCATTGTAGAACACCTTCGAGACTTGCAATGGGCCTTCCCATTTTGGAGACCATTTGCCTAAAGGCCTGACCTTTTGATCAATGGATAAGATCACCCTTTAAACCAAATCTCCAACCAAGAAAGTCTTAGCCTTAACCTTCTTGTTATATGACTTATCTACTATTTTCTTTTTCCTTCCCAAAAGTTCCAGAGCCTTAAGTATTTCCTCGTCTAGATCCATCAACTCATCAAGCATCATGTCCCAATAAATTTCACGAGGGATGTCATGATGTCTCTGAATACTAACTAACTGTACGTGGATCTCGACAGGTAGTACTGCATCGTGGCAAAAGGTTAGTCGATACGGAGTGCTATTGGTTGCATCTTTAGGGGGCGTTCGACATGCCCATAGGATCTGGTCCAACGTTTTATGCCAATTTTTTGGTTTACTCCCTACTTGCTTTTTTATCAGCCCAATCACTACCTTATTTGCTGCCTCTACCTGCCCATTTGCTTTGGCATAGTAAGGTGTCGAGGTTAAGAGCTTGAATCGAATTTCTCTAGAGAACTCCTGAATCATTCGACCAGTGAACATCGACCCTTGATCCGTTGTGATTGTTTCTGGCAGCCCAAACCTATAAATGATATACTTCTGAATGAAGTCAATGACATCCTCTTGATCTACTTTTGGTAAAGGTGTCGCTTCGATCCATTTTGTAAAGTAATCTATTCCCACCAGGATATACTTTTTATTTCTGGAAGACGCCGGTCGAATCTCCCTAATCAGGTCCAAGGCCCATCCTCTAAAAGGCCAAGGTTTGATTATAGAGTATACTTCGCTCGCTGAGACGTGTTGTATGCCAGCTTTGACCTAGCACTCCTGGAAACCCTTGGCAAAATCGATGCAATCCTTTAACATAGTAGGCCAATACATGCCTTGCCGGAATAGTAACCATTTCATCTTCTGGCCCACTTGATGTGCCCCACACGTTCCACTATGGACTGATGATAATGCCAGGTATGCCTCAGATTCACTAAGGCATTTAAGTAGAACCCCCTCGGGTTTTTTTTTAGTAATTCGTTTCCTAGAAGAACATAGCTTAGTGCCTTGCAGACGCTGAAGGGTTTCGAAGGTATTCGACCAAAGGTTATCTCCAGTCTTTGTCCGTCAAACCCTCTACTGTAAAGATTTTGAAATTTTCTTCATCAGCATAACCAAATTTTGTTACTTCTAGGTCTGATGGTCGTAGGCCAACGAACACGACCTTACCTCTAACTTCGATTACTTCTTGCAGGTCTTCTTTTGAAACCCTATAGCCAGAGGTAATTTGCGCCAAGTCGTTCACCACTTGATTTTTTAGTCGCGATATATGTCAAATAGTTGACACCTCGAATTTCTTGAGTAACGTGTTAGCTATTACAAAGTACATAATAAGATTTTCTTTAACACATTTGTACTCCTTTGTTAGCTGTTTTATAACCAACTCTGAGTCTCCCATTACTTCGACTCGAGTTGCCCCCAATTCTAACAAAATTTCAAGTCCCGCTATCAAGGCCTCATATTCAGCCTCATTATTAGAGCATAACCTTTCGACTTTATACTTAAATTTTGTTGGAATTTTGTCAAGCGAAATAATCAACAGACCTATACATGTTCCATTCTTTTAGCTGGAACCATCGAAGTATAACTTCTAGGGTTCGAGCTCGACATAATTTAGAACAATTTCGTTTATGGAGTGGTCGACAATAAAGTCTGCCACTATTTGTCCTTTAACCGCCTTCAGCAGTCTATAGGTCAAAGAATATTCAGTTAATGCCAATGGCCACTTACCAATTCGACTATGCAAAATAGGCTTATACAACATGTGTTTGATAACATCAAAATGCGAAGAATCATACACATCAACTGGTTTTATATATTGCTTTAACTTTGTACATGAGAAATACAAACATAGACATAATTTTTCTATCACACTATATCTAATTTCTGCATCATTCAAAAGCCTACTAAGGTAGTAAATAGCCCTTTCAATGCCATTCTCATACTCTTGAGCTAACATGCTCCCTAGAGTCCTGTCTGATGCTGTTATGTACAACCTCATGCTCTTGCTCCTGCACGGTGGAGAAAGCACTGGAGGGTGGGTCAGATAGTCTTTGATTTTGTCGAAAGCCTCTTGCTGATCTTTCCCCCATTCGAACTCTTCTTTAGTGACTCGAAGTAATGGTGAAAAGGCTTGCATTTTGCCACTTAGGTTTGATATGAATCTTCTTAAGAAGTTTATTTTACCTAGTAGCGATTGCAGCTCCTTTTTGTTTGATGACGCGTTCGCTTCCATGACGGCTTTAGTCTTGTTCTGGTTGATTTAGATCCCTTTCTTGTGGACCACAAAACCCAAGAAATTTCCCGCTTGCACACAAAATGCACACTTTAGAGGATTCATCTTAAGACCATGTTTCCTCATCCTTATAAAGGATTGTCGAAGATGGTTCATGTGGTCTTTTCTTGACACATATTTCACCATAATTTCAAAATATATATCTGCATGAGGGACTCTATATAGTCATGAAAAATTGAATTCATTGCCCGTTGATATGTTGTCCTAGCATTTTTTAGGCCAAAAGGCATCACTACCCATTCATAAGTGCCTAAGGCCCCTGGACAATGAAAAGCTGTTTTGGGAACATCATCTTCTGCAATGAAAATCTGATTATAACCAGAGTATCCATCCAGCATGCTAAGGTATTCATGTCCTGCGGCGAAATTGACTAGCATTTCTGCCACCGACATCGAATACTCATCCTTAGGAGTTGTTGAGTTCAGGTCTCTTAATTCTATGCAAACTCTTAAAGAACCATTTTTCTTAATGAATGGGACAATGTTAGTCAGCCATTCGACATACCTGGTTGTGCGGATGAACCTGCATCGAAGGAGTCTTTCGACTTCCTCCTTTATTTTTGAGAGAATTTCTGGGGCAAAATGTCTTGGGTTTTGTTTGATTGGCTTTTTTCCAGGCTTGATTGGTAGCTTATGTTCGACCAACTCCCTCTTCAAACCAGGCATCTCATCATAATCCCAGGCGAAACAATCTTTGAACTCTCGCAGCAATTGAATAATTTTGGCCTTGAGTGGAAGGCTTAGGTTGGCACTGATATATGTTGGCCTTTTAACCGCCCCTTCCCCTAGATCAATTTCTTCCAATGGGTCCTGCGCTAGCATTTTGACGTCATTCACCAACGGATCCTTTTCGAATCCCAGAGGCTCCTCATCATATATAACATCAAGCCTTTGGTCTTCGTGTTGAATCTTGTCAGGTGGTTCTGGATCAAAGTCCTTTCCAGGACCCTCTTGCCAGGATTCCAATTTGGCCTTTCCAGCCATCTGCTTGCTGGCATCCTCCAAGGCCGTCTGTAATTTGGTTTCGGCCACATAGGCCAAAATTCTTTGTAGTGCTTCGAATTCAGTCATTATCACGGAATTCGGTTCCCCATCCTGTGGGGTCTACTGGAGTTGTGCCATGGTACGAAAGTCTCTCACCTAGGACCTCCTTGTCCCAACAAAAACCATCGACGGGATGCAAATACAATGAACATAATGTTTCATCATCTGGGACGAATTCAAAATCCGCTGGGGCACATGGCCCTACGGTGGCCAGATGTTTGTCGAACTGCCTCCGATCGACATGGTTTATGGGTGCTCTGTAGTACCCTTGGTCGGCTTCAATGTTTTCGACAATGTCGCCTGGTCTCCATATGGCAATTCGTTGGTGCATTGAAGACGGTATTGCGCCAATGCCATGAATCCACTTCCGTCCCAGTAGCAAATTTTAATTAGCCTTCGTTTCCACTACCATAAAAATGATGGGTCTGGTTATTGTTCCAACTGTTAGGTCCACCTGTATAACTCCCATTATCGAACCCACATTGCCTTCATAATTTGACAAGACCATGTTGTGTGGTTTTGTATCGGTATCACTTTTGTCGATTTTTCTTAACAAGAAGTGCGGCATCAGGTTCACTGTTGCGCCACAGTCTACTAGTATTTTATTACTTGGCACATTTTCTACCTTCCCTGTGATGTAAAGGGGGTTCAAATGGTTCTTCATCACTTCTGTGGGCCGCTCGAAAAAAGCATTATGCTCTTCGACACAACCATTATTCATAACATAGTAGCATATAGGCTTGTGTGCCGCCATTTCTGCCTCGGTATAGGCATCGATATTTTTGACTTCTAAGATCCTATCGAAACCCCTGGCATTACTGATACTACATTAACCAACAATTTCAGAGAGTCGTCGGAGTCAGAATCGAAATTGTCGATAATTTCTTCATCTTCTTTGACTGGCTTCTTATGTTCCACTACCTGGACGGGGAATAACCTTCGCCCGCAGGTGCTTTCTCCATAGTCTTCGACTGCCCCCCTTTATTCTCGACAGGGGCATTAGTTCTAGATTCTGCTTGGTTTTTTAATGAGCTTTCCTTGAGGGCTTTCCTCTTACGCTTCTCTCTTCTCCACTATGATCGAGACATGGGATTCTTTCCTTTGTAGTTTTCAGATATGTGCGCGGTTTTGGAGGACTGGAATTCCTTTCGATAAGTAATTGAAGATCCTCGATTGACCTTGAAGTTTTTCAATTTCTGTTGTTCTCGCTGTTTATCCTTATTTGGTTTTACCCACTTGTCGTTAGCAATCTCAGCAAATGGCTTGAAGCTAGCAGGTCTTACCCTTGGGGCCCTGATGTGAGGCTCAGACTTTCTTGGGGCATGGCTTCGAGGATCCAACCCGGATTTCTCCCATTTTTGTTTTGATTTGCATGTCCCTTCAAGTTTTTGGGAAGCCTTTCTGTCGAAGATGGCACTACATCTAGGACATAACATGACACTGAAAACTTTCTTCTGGCAACGGTGAAGCAAATCGACAATAGACTCTTCGTGTCCTGGATAAGCCACCTTGTTGTGTTCTTCCTGACAACTTAATTCATTATCCCTTGTGGTTTCATGTTGAGTTATCTCCACCATGTTGACATCGGTACCCTCACCTAGATCGAGCTTAACTATATCCAGTTCTAAGCCTCTGGTAGCCTGGTCTATCTCGATGAAACTATCAGCAGTTTCCTTAGTTACCATCACCAAACTTGGATTCTCCGTATTTTTCTGACTTGGATCAGCAACACCCTGGTTGAGGTCATCAGCAGCCTCCTTTAACCAATTCTCTTGTCCAAAACCCTTTCTGTTGCTTATAAATAACAAAGTAGCAATCCTAATTGGACAAGGGTTCTGGGCAGAGCTTTTGAGACAAAGAGTACAGAGTGTTTGTGAGTGAAGAATTCAGTCTATGTACTGTGATCTTCACGTGTGTGATTGTGTCTTAGGATAATTGTGAGTCAAGCAATTATCTCTTGGATGATTGCATTGGACTAGTGTGTTTTGAGTCGTACTTTGTGTGTGTCACTCTAAGCTTTTAAGCACGAGTGTTGTGTCTCTTGATTGAAGTTGTGAAGCAAAATCAAGGGTTGTTTGAAGTGTGTCTTCAATTTTATCTGTATCTATAATTGGTTGATATCACTTCTATGATTGAGGGGGAGTGAGTAGGAACTCAAGTCTAGTGTTAGGCTGAAGTTACATTGGGTAGGTCTTAAGTGAAGAGTGCAAACTGTTTGTTTGACTCTGAATTAATTCTACTAATAGTGGATTTCCTCCCTGGCTTGGTAGCCCCCAGATGTAGGTGTGATTTATACTGAACTGGGGCAATAATACTCTGTGTTATTTACTGCTTTCAATTCCTATTTATTTTTCAGTTCTGTAGTCTCCTCAGTAATGGATGTCATAACATCCACTGTAACATTGATTGTTTGTTACCTAGAATTTCAATTGGTATCAGAGCAGGCACCCTGCCTGTTATTTTCTAGGTGAGATCTAAGGAAGATAAATTATGGTACTATGGACAAGGATATAGGATTCACAAATAGACCACCAATTATGGATGGCTCTAACTATGACTACTGGAAACCTCGCATGATAACGTTCTTGAGGTCTCTGGATAGCAAGGATTGGAGAGCAGCTAATTCAGGATGGGAACATCCAGTGAAAACAGATAAAGATGGAGCAACTGTGCTAATCCCTGAAGAAGAGTGAAGCAAAGAGCAAGAAGCCTTGGCTCTTAAGAATATTAAGGCCTTGAATGCTCTATTCAATGGAATAGACAAGAACATTTTCAGACTTGTGCATCACTGTGAACTGGCCAAAGAGGTTTTGGATACCCTCAAAACAACTCATGAAAGTACTTCTAAGGTCAAGATGTCAATATTACAAATGCTGACCACTAAGTTTGAAAATTTGAGAATGAAGAAGGATGAGACTATTCATGAATTCTACATGAATATTCTTGAAATTGCCAATACCTCAGGAGCTTTAGAAGAAAAGATGTCTGAAGAAAGGCTTGTAAGGAAGATTCTCAGATTATTGCCTAAAAGGTTTGCCATGAAGGTTAATGCTATTGAAGAGGCTCAGGATATAAGCAACATGAAGGTTGATGAACTCATTGGTTCTCTCCAAACCTTTGAGATGGGTATGTGTGATCATGCTGAGAAGAAGAACAAAAGCATAGCCTTTGTATCAAATACTGCAGAAGACTCAGATGAAGACAATGGTGGAAGTGAGGAGAATATGTCAGAAGCTATAGCTATGCTTAGAAGAAAATTCAACAGACTCATGAAAAGAATAGATAAGAAGGGCGGACCTAATGTCAAAAACATTTCATCTGACATCGGCAGAAGAGTTAAATCTGAAGAAAGGGATAACCAAGGCAAAGAAATTCAGTGTCATGAATGTGAAGGCTATGGTCACATTAGAGCTAAATGTCCCACCTATCTCAAGAAGCAGAAGAAAGGCTTAACTGTCACCTGGTCAGATGGAGATTCTGATAGTGGATCAAAAGAAGAGTCTGCAAAACATGTCATTGCACTAAATGGTGTATGTGTATCTGATGATGATTCTAGTGAAGATGAGCTGACCTTTGATGAGCTTGCATCTTCATATAAAAAGTTATGCATCAGAAGTGAAGAAGTATATCAACAAAGGGAGCAGTAGAAGAAACTCATAAGGAAGTTGGAGGCTGAGAAGATAGAGCATCTTGCAACAATAGACTCACTCAAAAGTGAGGTCAGCTTGCTAAAATCTAAACTGGATCAGATGTCAAAATCCACAAGGATGCTAAATAACGGGACTGATACTTTAGAAGAAATTCTACAAAGTGGCCAGAAAGCAGGAAACATGGCTGGGCTAGGATTTCTTGATAAACAAGGACCCATCTTGGGGGACAAGAAGACAAACCCTGAAAATCATAGGTCAAAACGGATGTCACGACCAATGTCTCAACATCAGGGGAACAGAAGTATGAACCAGACCAAGAAAAAGTTTCAAAGATGGAGGTGTTACCACTGTGGAAGATTTGGACACATTAAAGCCTTCTGCTTCAGGTTACATGGATTTCCCAGGCATCCTTATCAAGGCAAACCCAAGCAGGGTGTCCATGTCAGGAAACAACAGCAAGTTAGACCCAAAAAGGATGCCCCTGTCAAGAAACAACAATGGGTTGCCAAGGAGGTTGCTCTAGTAGCTCATACCTCTCTAAGGATGCCAACCAAAGAAGACTGGTATTTTGACAGTGGCTGTTCTAAACATATGACTGGAATAGAGAACCTTTTGGTGAGCATCAAACCTCATTCTTCAAGTCATGTAACCTTTGGTGATGGAGCTAGAGGAGAAATTAAAGGTGCTGGAAAACTATAATGTCCTGGTGTTCCAGAACTGGATAATGTCATGTTGGTGAAAGGAATGATTATAAACCTTATCAGTATCAGTCAGCTCTGTGACCAAGGTCTCAGTGTCAAATTCACTAAGGGTGAATGTGTTGTCACCAATGGATAAGATAAGGAAGTCATGAGGAGATCTAGAGCTAAGAATAATTGTTACTAAAAATAAATTCAATGTTTTGACCATGGAAGAAAAGGAGGATCAACTGTGGCATAAAACAGGTAGACATCTTCAAAGGATAAAGAAGACTATATCCAAGGAAGCAGTAACAAGAACTCAAAAGTTAACACTAGATGGAAGAACAGACTGTGGTAAATGTCAGGATGACAGGCAAGCCAAGACAGCACATCCCAAGAATGGACACCATAGAAATCTAGATTTGTTATACTGGAAGTTCATGGAGTCCATGAAAGATAACCAGCATAAAGGGAGCAATGTCACTCAGGATGTTATGACATTATATTGTGACAATCTTAGTGCCATAAATTTGAATCCAATTCAGCCTAATGGAACCATGCATAGGGATAACGGACAGCTTTCTAGAGAAGGTTGTGTGAAGCTAGGGAACTCTAGGCTACAAATTGCTGACATGGTTACAAGAGATCTCAAGGCCACTCAATTTGAAAATTCAAGAAGCAAGGTGGGAATGTATCTTAATGAGGAGTTATAACAATTAATGGTAATAGGGAATTGTAATTTAAAAATTAATCATTTGCTGAGAAAGAATTGTCTGCTTCAGAAAACCAGATTTGCAAAATCATCACTGCAAATCAAGTCAAGACATGGCCATCAAAAGGCAAGCTATCTGTCGCAACTGCGAAAAACACCTGGCGGAAAACAGAAGAGTCGCCACCTTTCGTTATTTATCCCAAAGAGAGGGAAAGGAAACGATCGGAAAAACTTGACGAAAAAGGGAAAAGACGAGGTCATCGCAACCAAGTCCTAGATTCGGGAGTCGGTTACGCAAGGGGAAGGTATTAGCACCCCTCACGTTCTTTGTACTCGACGGGATCCACGCTTGTTTTCTATCTAAGGGTGTGTTTAAACTATCTAGCTACAGGCTTGCAGGACAAAAGAAAAGAAAAGAGACTCGGCAGAGCATCGCCGCTCTGTGCCTACGTATTCCCTCGTGCAATGGGAAAGTCAGAGTCAACGTAGTTCGGCTAACTATGGGCGATAGGGGGGAAGGTTGCTCGCCAAGACATCATCGTCTTGTGCCTACATATCCTCATCTGATATGAGAAATCAGAGCAAACGTAGTTCGGGTTGACACGAAAACACAGGTTGATTAAGTGTTTTAACCGAGTAGGGTTAAACCTCCATTCCAGCAGTTAGGAACAATGCCTGTTTGCGGTAGAACCGAAGCTTAACAACCCTCTTTTCTAGAAAAAAAAAGTTTTCGATTAATCCTGAAGGAAAAAGGTTTGAAGTTTTATTTTGTGTTTTTTAGTGAAGTGAATTAGTTCGGTTTGTGATTCACGTTGCACTAAAGACTATGACATAGGAGTGAATGCGTCGCGTATCGCCTCTAAACGGGACGTACACTAAACACTCTAGACAAGCGAGAGGAGACCCTTCACTCATCATTCCCCATGTAGCTTAAGGCTCGTAGCGCGTAACATTCATCGCATTTATTAGATGAGTTAGAATTGTTTTGAGATGAGAAAGAGATACGCACGAAAGGTCTAAGGGAAACTCGGCCCTAACGTTGTCATGCAAAATGGTCCAAAGGATGGGATTGAAAGGGGAAACATCTACCCGAATGTTAGCATGCATAGTTCGAATCCTAATGTCTATAATCAACCTTAAACAAGGTAGGTTAGGTCCTAAGGGGAACATGGCAAGGGAAAACAAAAGAAGAAAGCATAACAAAATGCAATATGCAAACATGAAAATGCACACTTAGAATGGAGGGAGGGAGGAAAAATGTGTGGGGCAGCAGCCGCCACAAGCGCATCTCGACCTCAACAGCGATGCAAACATGAAGGAAACGCAAAAGACGAAAACAAACGAACATGCAAGAGATCATCACCTTGAACCATATCCATAAGCATGCATTCAAGTGGAAAAACACGAATGTCGGTGAAATCTCGATTAAACAATCAAAACAGCAACATATATCCCAAAACATTTCACTTTTAATGCATCATATCGAATTACGATGATTCAAAGTGAAACGGTACTCAAACACGCAAGAAAACAACAAAACAGACCCACTGGCGCAATGTTAATCGGTTAACCCCAGGGGTTAATCGGTTAACACACTATTAACGTTTAAAAATTTTGAAAATTTGAACTGGTTAATCAGTTAAACATATGTGTTAACCGATTAACACTCTGAAACCTTTGAAAATTTTGAAAATCTGAGATGGTTAATCGGTTAACCATATGCGTTAACTGATTAACTCTGTGCCAACAGCAGAAAATCAGCAACAGAACAACATGTGCAGCAGATAAGCACGTATCCGATCAACCAGATGATTGCATAATCACTTAATCACAAAATTAAGCCAGCAAATCATGATTCAAATAACATGTAAACAGATCCAAACAGCAACATCCACAATCATGTCAACCAAAATTCAATCGAATATGAAAATCAACATGAACATGCAAATAAGAGCAAAAATGTTATGGATCTAGGATTCCAACCTTCGAAGCGGAGAATTGCTTCAGTTAATGTTGAATTAACTGAAATTGAACAGATCCAATGCTAGAAGTCCGGAATACTTCAAGATCCACACCAATTCTTGTTGTAGCAATGGAGATCCTTCAAGATTAATCCAAAATAAGCTAAATAATCACTTCCAAAATCACTTTCAGATCTAGATCCCATTATGCACGAAAATTGGATGAAGAAACCACTTCGATTGAGATGATGGATGGAGGTTTGAGCTCAAGAATTCATTGATTCCAATGAAGAATCAAAGAATTCAATGAAAAAGAGCTTTGAGTGAAGGTTTTGGAATTGGAAAGTTGAGAGAGAATTTGAGATAATTGAGATGAATTCTGAAAAATGAGAGTGAGAAATGAAGATTGGATCTCTTTGGTTTGGAGTGAATCACTTAAATATCACCTAGGTTTGGATCCAAAGGAAAGGCTTGGGAGTTGGTTTGTGAATTTTGGTTTGGCACTAGGAATGAGATTTTGGAAGGAAAATGAAATTAATCAAATTCTCAAATGATTTTGGAAGTAAAATTTGAATTCAAGTGATCAAAATTGGACCCCAAATGGCTCTGCATTGAAAAATCATGTGCAGAGGCAAAATCTGCACTGGTTAATCGGTTAACCATATGCGTTAACTGATTAACACTATTGAAAAACCCCACGTTGACCTGATTTGACTTGATTAATCGGTTAACCATATGCGTTAACTGATTAACACCTTCAAAAATTTGAATTTGGCGCCCTTTGGAGGGAAATCTGCACATTTGCCCTGTTTCAACTGTTTGGAGCTCTGTTAAGCTTTTGAATCTTGTTCTTGAATGTCATCACTATAAAAATGCTTGACATGAGCCTGAGTGCTGCTTTTCTGAACCACTGTTATCCTACAAAATAAAATAAATTGGTTGCTTGACTGCTGGGCAAAATAAATGCCCGAGCCTCTGATGCTCGCTGTTCGTTGTTCAGTCTTTTGCGTCGAAATGAACCTGAGCCACAGGAATGCCTCGACCTCATGCCTCGAGAGCAAATGTTATGAAATGCAAAAAAAAATGCAAAATGCAAAGAAACAAAAGCCAGTTAAGGTTAAAACGAAAGGGAAAATTTTGGGGTACTACAACTGCCCCTATTCAATCGACTTGAACCTGAAGGGATGAGAGCATCGGCTTTCAAACAATCAAGGTAAAAGACAGTTGAATACCAAAGAACCCAAAAATTTGCCACCTGCAGAAATAAACTGCAAACTCTGATTGGGGATAGAAATCTCCGGAAGTAGCTGAATCTAGTAAACATCTATATACTCCGCTGAGGAAGAGAGAAACTTAACCAAGCAACTCTGGTGAAGAAAACAAGAGAAATTTAAATAAATAACTCTGTCCTGGGAAAAACAGAAACTTAACCAAGTAACTATGTTGAGTAGGCGCCTAAGATGAACTCGTCCATCAAAAATTAGGCCAAGGTCTGAATACCATATCGGCTGAAGGGTAACACTTCAAATTGTCGGAATCTGGATATTCAACGAACAGAATGAATCGACAAGATTTGTCGGAGTCTGAATACTCAACGTAATGACCGGAGTATGGATACTCGACAGACAAAGGAACCGGAGCCTGCATGCTCAAGACTGACCAGAGTCTGGATACTCGACGGACAAAGTGAATCAATACACGAATTGTCGGAGTCTGGGTACTCAACGAACAAATCGGATCCTGAACGCTCAACCAAAATGACCGGAGTTTGGGTACTCAACAAACAAAGGGATTCAAAAATTGGAAATTTGTCGGAGTCTGGACACTCAATGAACAAAAACCGGAGCCTGAATGCTCAATGCGACAACCGGAGCCTGGATGCTCAACGAAATCGGCGACTTCACTGGGGATTTACCAGAGCCTGGATACTCGACGGAAATTGACCAGAGCCGGGATACTCAACGGTCCAAGAAATACAACCCGAATTGGAAATTCACCGGAGTCTGAATACTCGATGGAGAAACCGGAGCCTGAATGCTCAACGAAATAGCTGGAGCCTAAACGCTCAACGCAATAACCGGAGTCTGGATACTCGACGGAGAAACCGGAGCCTGAATGCTCAACGAAATAGCTGGAGCCTGGATGCTCGACAAAGATTGACTGGAGTCTGAATACTCAACGGACGAAGAAACATTCATTATAGCCTGAATGCCACCTGAGTTTGCAAAGATACCATCCATCGACGTCTGACGACACTGCTGGGGGGAAATAACACAAGCCGAGGTCTGGATACCACACGGGCTAACGGGAGCTGCCATGGTCTGGATACCATGTGAGTTTAAGAATACCATCTCAAACTGCCGGAGTCTGAATACTCAACGGGCAAAACGAATCAATGAAGTCTGCTGGAGCCGGGATACTCGACGACATAGGAACACACTTCTGCAATCGGAGTTTGCCGGAGTCTGGATACTCGACGACATTGATCGGAGTCTGAATACTCAACGGACAAAGAACATATGTCTGACACCACCATGGTCTGAATACCACAACTGTTTTTACCGGAGTCTGGGTACTCGACAGAAAGAGAAAAACAACAACATTTGGGGACTGACCGGAGTCTGGGTACTCGATAGACAGAGACATTCATCATAAATACTCATCAAGGTCTGACTACCAAATGAGTCCCAAAACAACATAATCATCTAAAATCCGATGATAATGCTGGGGAATAACGTAAGCCTGGGTCTGGATACCACGCAGGCTAACAAAAGCTGCCATGGTCTGGACACCAAGGGCCAAAAGATCAATTCTCCGAGGAATACACCTGAAACACAGAGATAACAACCTGGCTTATGTTTTACATGCGTATGTTTGAAAACGGCGTAATGCTCCATACTAAATGGAAATTCTACGCATTTGGGAGGATGCTAATGCGAAAATGAAAATGCAAAAGAACCGCCCTAGCAAAATAAATGCTAGAGAGAAAAACCAACTTTGTTGGGGAAAGGAAACAACCCTGCCGAGGACAGTTAGCACATGCCAGCAAACTGGACTTACTGGGAAAACAAGCCATGGACGGCCTCCTGGAACAAAGCCTGGGTAGAACTGCTCTTTCAAGAACAAAAATCCACTCTGCTGGAGATTAAATCACATCCTGCTGAGAAGAACACCCTGGATGGCCTTCCAGAATACAACTCTTCTGGGGAATCGAAAAACTCGGTTGGGAAACAAGCGACCTTCTACTTAAATAAAACCCCTTCTGTTGAGGAAGCCGACCCTGCAGGAAAAATACAACCAACCGCCTGAGATTGACTTTACTCCGCTCGGGAAGTCAGCCCTGAATGGCGTCCAGAAAACTCCGTCCTGCTTGGGAAAGAATCCACTCTGCTTGGGATCGAATCCACTCTGCTTGGGATTACATCAGGTATCAACCTGTCTTGCTGAGGAATATCAGATACCCCTACTAGGAACTCCATTATACTGGGGAAATCTCACACTCCTGTTCTACCACTCTCTCTAGCGAGGGAATCAGGACTGCACTCTGCTAGAGAAAATCCTAAATACTGATATTACTAGGAAAACACCTGAATGTTGACTCCATTAGGAAAGGACATCACAGACGTTGCCTCCGCTGGAGAAGAATACTGGTTTACAAACTACCCTGTCGTTGAGGGAACCATTTCTATCTTGCTCTGTTGGGAACAAACTCCACCCTGTCGGGGATTCACTTTCTCATGAAGATAAAGCTTTGTCCTGCTGGAGGTACAACATTTCAAACTTGATAATCGGATTCCGCGACCACTTCACTGGGGAAGCAAAATCTCTGCTATGGGTAAGCAACCATCCTCGTTGCTCATGCCTGACTGCATTCAACCTGTTAGGGACGAGTCCATTCTGCCGGAGGTATCAAAGTTAACCTGCTGAGAATACTCGACTGACAACAACTGCCATTTGCTGCGACTTTGAACTATTGAGGATAAGGAAATATCCATCGGCGGATAACCCTGCTGACCTGCAACAAAGAAAAACACCAGAAATGCTCTACATGCGAAATGGTTACGTCAGTTACCATTCATGATACTTGCCGCTCAAGCAAAGTCAGCACTTTCGTTATGCTCTGTACAACCTCTTGCTTTTACCTATAATGTTTACCAAAATAACAGACATTTCACAAACAAAACAGTAAAACGAACAAGAAAAAGAAAGCTCTTTGACTGAGGTGAATACTTTTTTGATGAAAGGCCTGTAAATAGGCGAAATACAATTCAGATGCAATTCCTGAAAAGAGGTAATTGCTCAAAAACAAGAAAAATAGTACAATATACAAATTTCGGCAATGTGGAAACAGACAACCACCATGTGTCGATTCGGCTATGACCTGTATGTCTTTGATGTTCCCCATGTTTCGTCTTCTGACAAGATTGACTGGATTGATTCCTTTCCTTCGGGATAACTGCTCACAAGCTTATAGATCGAACGCAGACCATGATCATTTGCTTTTTAAATCCCTAACTTTTGCCTGGACCACCCTTTCGGGTTTCCAACCCACTAGGATACCCATTTTTTCCAAAGTCGCCTTTTCAGGTTTTCAGCTTTGCGGGTTCATTCTTTTTCTTTTATCCTTACTTTTTGCCTGAACCTATTCTTTTTATGGTTCGCCGGGATGCCCCCATTTTTTCTTGGACTTTTCTTTTTGTGTCCAGCGGGTCTCTTTAAGAAAAGTATTTTTTAACCATGTCTGCGTTCACAGGAGAGGAAAAATCTTCACCATCCATGGTAGATAGTAATATGGCTCCGCTAGAGAAAAACTTTCTTACCACATACAGACCTTCATAGTTAGGAGTCCACTTTCCCCTGTGATCTGTCTGAGGAGGAATGATCCTTTTCAACACCAAATTACCCGTCTGGAAGCACCAAGGACGCACTTTCTAATCAAAGGCTTTCTTCATCCTACTCTGGTACACCCGACCATGCGCAATAGCCTCCAATCTCATCTCGTCAATCAAGCTCAGTTGATTTAACCTTGTTTGCACCCATTCAGCTTCGTCAAGCTTTACATCCGACAAAATCCTTAAAGAAGGAATCTTAACTTCTAATGGCAGGACCGTTTCCGTGCCATACACCAGTGAGAAAGGAGTTGCCCCGGTTTATGTATGCACCGAAGTACGATAACCGTGAAGAGAAAAAGGCAGCATCTTGTGCCAGTCTTTGTAGGTCACAACCATCTTTTGCGCAATCTTCTTGATATTCTTATTAGCTGCCTCAACAGCGCCATTCATCTTCGGACGATATGGAGAAGAGTTGTGATGTTCAATCTTGAAACTCTAACACAGTTCCTTCATCATTTTTTATTCAAATTTGAACCATTATCAGTAATGATTCTCTTAGGAATACCATAACGACAAATGATGTCCTTCTTTATGAATCGGGCGACCACCTGTCTCATCACATTGGAAAAGAACGTTGCTTCTACCCAATTCGTAAAGTAATCAATCGCAACCAGAATGAAGCGATGTCCATTAGAAGCAGTTGGCTCAATCTTTCCGATCATATCGATTCCTCACATGGCAAAAGGCCAAGGAGATGTCAACACATTTAGAGGAGTTGGTGGCACATGCACCTTATCCGCATAAATCTGGAATTTATGGCATTTTCTGGCGTATTTGAAACAATCGGATTCCATAGTCATCCAATAATACCCAACTCTCAACAATTTTCTAGCCATTGCATGTCCACGGGCATGAGTACCAAAAGAACCCTCGTGAACTTCCTCCATCAACAGGTTTGCTTCAAGTTCATCAACACAACGCAGCAAGACCATGTCAAAGTTTCTCCTATAAAGCACGTCGTTCTTGTTCAGATAGAAATTTACAGCTAACCTCCTCAGAGTCTTCTTATCCTTGCTGGATGCTCTAGATGGGTACTCATGAGTCTTGAGAAAATACTTGATATCGAAATACCAAGGCTTTCCATCGGATGCTTTCTCCACTGCAAACACAAAAGCAGGTCTATCAAGACGCATGATGGTGATAGCAGGAGTTTCATTCCAAAAGTTCACTTTGTACATCGAAGCTAGCGTGGCCAAGGCATCCGCCATCTGATTCTCAGTCCTCGGCATATGATGGAAATCAACTCTATCGAAGAAAGGCAGCAATCTCCTTGCATAATCTCTATAAGGCATCAGGTTGGCCTGACGAGTTTCCCACTCTCCTTTGATTTGGTTAACGACTAACGCTGAGTCACCGTACACATCCAGATTCTTAATCCTCATATCAACGGCCTCTTCTAAACCCATAATGCAAGCTTCATACTCGGCTTTATTATTGGTGCAGGCGAATGTCAATCGGGCGGTGAACGGTATATGAGAATCGTGAGGAGTAGTAATGATCGCACCGATTCCTTTACCATATGAATTAACGGCTCTGTCGAAAACCATTTTCCCCTAAGATCCAATCTCAGGACCCTCGTCAGGTAAAGGCTCATCACAGTCTTTCATCTTCCAAAACATGACGTTTTCATCTGGGAAGTCAAACTTCATCGACTGATAATCCTCAATCGGCTGTTCCGCTAGATATTCTGACAGGACGCTTCCCTTAATGGATTTTTGGGAAACGTACTGAATATCATACTCTGTTAACACCATTTGCCATTGAGAAATCCTTTCGGAGAGTGCTTGCTTTTCAAAGACATACTTGATCGGGTCCATCTTTGAAATAAATAGGTTTGTGTGGTTTAACATGTACTGTCTCAAACGCTTAGCGTCCCATGCGAGTGCACAACATGTTTTTTCCAGCATCGAGTACCTCGACTTATAATCGGTGAATTTCTTACTCAGGTAGTAGATGGCACGCTCTTTTTTACCTGACTCGTCTTGTTGACCGAGCACACATCCCATTGAATTCTCAAGAACCGTGAGATACATGATCAGTGGTCTCCCTGCAACTGGAGGCATGAGTATAGGAGGTTCCTGCAAATATTCTTTTATTCTTTCAAATTCTTTCTGGCAATTTTCATTCCACCTGGCCGTTTGATCTTTTCTTAGAAATTTGAATATTGGTTCACAAGTGGCTGTAAGATGAGATATAAACCTTGCAATGTAGTTTAATCTCCCCAGGAAACCACGAACCTCTTTTTCCTTTCTCGGCTCAGGCATTTCTTGTATAGCTTTTATTTTGGCAGGATCTACCTCAATATCCTTTTCACTGACAATGAAACCCAATAACTTTCCAGACCTCACCCCGAAGGTGCACTTATTAGGATTTAGCCTCAGCTTGAACTTCCTCAACCTTTCAAACAATTTCAGAAGATCGACCAGATGTCCCTCCTCTGTTTGTGACTTTGCAATCATGTCATCAACATAGACTTCCACCCCATGATGAATCATATCATGAAACAAAGTGACAATTGCCCGCTAATAAGTTGCCCCTGCATTTTTCAATCCAAAAGGCGTCACTTTATAGGAAAAAGTTCCCCACGGTATGATGAAAGTAGTTTTCTCCATGTCCTCTAGGGCCATCTTGATTTGGTTATACACAGAGAAGCCATCCATGAACGCAAAACATAGAATACTGAGCGGTGTTATAAACCAACATATCGATATGGGGGAGCGGGAAATCATCTTTCGGGATCGCTTTATTCAGATCTTGATAATCAACGCACATCCTGACCTTTCCATCCTTCTTAGGCAGAGGAACAATATTAGCGACCCACGGAGGGTAATTCATGACAGCAAGAAATCCAGCATTCAATTGCTTCTGCACTTCTTCTTTGATCTTGACTGCCATGTCAAGCCTTGTTCGTCTCAACTTCTGCTTGACTGGAGAGCATTCTTCTCTGAGAGGTAACCAGTGTACCACAATATCTGTATCCAGCCCAGGCATGTCTTGGTAAGACCAAGCGAAGATATCCTAATACTCACGGAGCATTTCAAACCAATCTTCTCCTGACACTGTCTCCCAATGCAACCCCCACTTTAACCTCTTTCTTGTCATCCTCGGTACCCAGATTGATAATCTCAATATCCTCCTGATGAGGCACAATGACCCTTTCCTCCTGCTTGAGAAGTCTGGTTAATTCTTCGGGTAGTTCACAGTCTTCGTCAGTCTCTTCTTCAGCTTGATAAAGGGGATTATCAAAGTCATACGAAATCATAGTTGAACCTGAATCGATGGCATCTGATAGAAAAGACATGCATGAGGATGTTATATTTATTATGCGATGCAACAAACAAAACACATTGCTATTTTTCTGTTAAGTATAAATGCAAAACAAAAACAAGAAAAGCAAGGATCACAATATTTGAATGCGAAACATCCTTTATTTAATGATAAATTGCAAATAACAAGAAGGCCACACAAATGGGTCACTACGTCTTGGGCAAAATGCAGGACTGAACATAATCAAAACAATGAACATTACTCTGCAGCAGTAACATGAATGACTTCTTCGGTAGTCCAGTTGCACAACTTCTGGCCGGGAGCACATGGACGAACCCACGCATCCATATCGCAGTCACTGTCACCTTCATCATCTCCGACGGCATTAATCCTGTCAAATATCACACCACTGCTGGTGAATTGAACAGGTCCCATGTACCTCGGAGTGCCCTGAGAAGAGTTGGAGGGTTTGTATCCTAGGCCGAACTTGTCCTGCTTGACAGGAACATCAAGAACTTGGCCCCACTTCTGAGACGAACTGGATTCTACGATAGCACGGGCCTCCTTGAGCGACGACATCGAAACCTCTGGGCCCTTGGCTTCTACAAGAGACTTCCCCTGAATCTGAACTGTTTTGAACGCCTGGCAGAGTGTTTCGTGGATCTCCCCATCCACTTCCACGTACTTGAAGGATGACAAATGGCTAACCTTAATGTCCTTTTCACCGTATACGGTGACTATCTTCCCTTCCAGCATATACTTCAATTTTTGATGCAACGTTGAGGTGACTAGGCCAGCAGCGTGTATCCAAGGTCGGCCAAGCAGACAGCTGTATGCTGGCTGGATATCCATAATATAGAAAGTTGCATCAAAGATCTCTGGTCCTATCGAATAGGCAGTGTGATTTCCCCAAACACTAATCTCTTAGATCCATCGAAAGCTCTCACCACCAGATCACTGGGCGTGCATATCAAACCTTGAATGTCCAACTTCATCAATGCCTTCTTCGGAAGCACATTGAGGGATGATCCTGTATCAACCAAAATATGTGACATCAGAGATCCTCTACACTCCAAAGATATGTGCAAATCACGGTTATGGTTCCTCCTGGCAGGAGTCAGATCCAAATCAGTAAAACCGAGGCCATTACCGGCGCTCACATGAGCTACTACCCCTTCCAACTGATTAACAGAAATCTCCTAAGGTACGTATGCTGCATTCAAGACTTTCAGTAGAGCGTTACGATGCGCCTCCGAACTCATCAACAATGACAGGATAGAAATCTTCGAAGGAGTTTGATTCAAGTGATCCACAATTTTGTAGTCACTTTTCCAAATTAGCCTCATAAATTCCTCTGCATCCTTCGAAAGATCATCAACACCGACCTATGGTTGGACATTCTCTCCAATCACAGCCTTACGCTTACTTGTGTCATTCTTATTGTCGCTACTGCGAAAATCGGCGTCGGCTGAACAGAAGAGTTGCCACCGTGCGTTATTTATCCCAAAGGAGGGAAAGGAAACGCTCGAAGTAAACCTACCGCAAAGACGGGAAAGGAATGGTCATCGCAACCAAATTCCTGGATTCGGGAGTCGATTACGCAAGGGGAAGGTATTAGCACCCCTCACGTCCATCGTACTCGACGGGATCCACGCTTGTTTTCTAGTACGGATTGTTATTCTATCTACTCTACAGGGTCAAGGGTTAAAAGAAAATAAAATGACTCGGCAAAGTATCGCACTTTATGCCTACGTATTCCCGTCTGGAACGAGAAATCAGAGTCAACGTAGTTCGCCTACCTACTGGAAAGGAGGGGAAGGTTGCTCGCTAGGATACGGCATCCTATGCCTACGTACTTTCATACAGCATGAAAGATCAGAGCAAACGTAGTTCGAGCTACGGAAGACACAGACTTGTCTAAATGTTTTTTATCTCCTTAAGAAAGGGTTTCTCCTGATTAAGAGTCCAAGCGGACAAAAATGACATTTTGATTGATTTTCATTCTTTTACGCAAGAACTGTTTTTTATGATGTTTGCAATCTCTGACGCACTAGAGACTATGATTTGAGAGTGACTACGTCGTATGTCACCCTAAGGGTAACACACTAAGCAATCAAATTACTGAAGAGTGACCCTCCAGCAACCTTTCTCAAATAGCTTAAGGCTCGTGGCGTACGACATTGATTATCTTTATTACTGTGTTTTGAAATGTTTTGAGATAGAAGAGAAAGAAGCTCTAAAACCTAGGGTTTGAAAGGGGAATCAAAACTACCCTAATGTTATCATGCACGGATTACAACCTAATGTCTATCATAATTCCCTCCTGCACAGAGGAAATCAGAGATCCTAGGGGATAAACGGAAAAGAAACAACAGATATACAGTAAGCAGTAAAATGCATGAGATGCAGGAAAACAAGCGAGGCAAGGGAATCCCACTCAACCTCGAACCTGAGAAAACAATAGGCAAAGTGAAACAGCTTCACTTCAAACCTAAGGGCAAAATCAACAAATAATACAGCAAAGAAAACCCCACACAACACCAGCTCAGACAGCCACCACAGCTCCTACAGCAAGCAGTTCAAACAGCACCAGCTCTAACAGCTACAGATGATTAACAACAAAAGGTTGACAGTAACAACTTCAAGCAAAATCCCATCCTTACTTTCCAATGATATTCAAGCTTCAGATAAGCTCTTATCTCCAATAATCTTCAACTTTTAGCAGGCACTGAATTCCAACTAGTAGACATCTGCTGTGGGCAGCAAACCCTAGTCTTCAACAGATATCCAGCTTTGACAGGTACAAGCTACCTCTTATGAACTTCTTATTTTCAATAGGTCTTCAACTTCAATGCAGACACTCACAGGAGAGAATCAACTTAATAGAGGAAGTTGGAATGTTAAGAGACTAAGTGAAAACCCAGGGAAATCACCAAGATCTTATCATAGCAAATGAAGGATATCCTCAAGGTTCTACCCAATCAAAGCATACTCTACATCCCTCCTAAGGAGAGATGGAACTTATTTGGGGGACCTTATGTCATAGGATGGAATAGAGGCACAAGAAGCTCTCTATGTTTGGCAGAAGAAATCAGTCTATTCTAAAGCTCTCCTTATATCTCCTATCTCCTAAGTCTTCATCAAGCATCCTCAGGCACAAGCAACTTCAAGCTCCAAGCATCATTATTTGTCTTCAATCATCCTCAAAGGTCTTCATAGACTCCTCAAGCCAAGCACAAGCCCCAACACCCAAAGAAGGGCCCAAAACCCATCAAACAACACAATATCCCAAGAGGGAACACACCAATCTCAACCAAATTGCAAAAATCAAATAAAATGGAAATACTCATCATAAAATCCTAGATTAATTTCTAAGGGATCCTATCTAGGTACCCTATACCCCACATAAACCCGAAGGCCTAAATCAAACTAAAAACCCAAAAACTATGTGTTGAAATGAACCTATGTCAAGTTGAAACCCTAATTCTAGCATACTAAAGTTCCTTATTCAAAACTAACTAAAATTAAATCACAAAAATGTGATAAAATTCCAAGGGGAACCTAATACAATATACTAACCAGAGCAAAATGAATTACATCAAAAATCAAAGCCACATGATCATACTAAAATCAGCAAGTTGCATATACCAAATGAAAATGAAATAAATGCCATAAAATGTAAAAATGCACCAGAAAATAAAAAATGAATGAAATGCCAATTTTCTTCTTTTATAATTTTCTTGATGTTTTAAGGAAAATGGGGAAAAATCCTATGTAAAAATAACCATTTTTCAATTTGTTATGATTTTTTAAAGAACTTAAAAATAAATGTGAAAATAAAAGAAAATATGAGAAAAAGGAAAAATGAGCGTGTCAAATAGCAATCAAGACTAGTTCATTCACCAACTGGGCCCAGAGAGGGGGTGGGGATAGCAGAGCGCATTAGGCCCAGTTATCCATCAGAAAATTAAAACAAAAATATAATGGAAAATGGAAAAGTTATGTGGCAAATAGCAATAAAACTACGTGTATTTATCATTGGGCCTTGGAAGTGGGGTGTGGATATCATGTTCTCACTTAAGCCCATTCTACAACTTAAGTGAAACGCTGCGCTTTGATCACTCTTCAGACTCTCTCACAAAATGAATCACGCATGGCCATTGGATTTGGATTGGGTCAAAGTCTCCTCTGAGATCTAATGGTTGTAAAGTCATCTTCAACCTTTAAACATTTTGGGAGGGAAAAGCCATGGAAGAACAGAGTTATGAGCTTCATCTTCTCCAAGTCGTGCTCCCTCAATTCTCCATCAAAAATCAAAAATAAAAACCCTAACTCACTTGAAATTCCACAAGGAATTCAACCATGGTAATCAAAATCACTGAATCACTCTCCTTCTCCAAACACGATTGAATCATCAGAAATCACTCAAGAATGAAATCTCACCAAACCTAAAATTGAGTGGCCTAAACTCTTCACCACTTCACCCTGATCAATTCTAACTATCAAACTAAGATTATAACACCAAGAACACGAAGATAATTGCATGAACAGAATTTATGTCATTCAACTAATTGTCTCTAAATCAACCCTAAAGCTACTAGAAAGCTTCATACACTAACCTACATTGGATCTAACCATTCAAAGCCTATTGAAACTGCCTAAGTCAAGCCATGGAGTGGAGTTTTCATACCTGCAAATTTGAGATGAACAGAGTCCTCAAACCTTCAAATCAATCCTCAAAAGCTTCCAGATTCCTTCAATGGAGTATAAGCAAGCTTCTATATTCAAAGAACTTGATTGAAATGACTTGAATCTTTGAATTCGATTCTGAGTTGCAGACTGAAAATTCCAAATGCAAACACACGATCCTTCACCAATCTTGCTCAATTATCCATCTGGAATCATTCACCAATGCTAGAGCAAGCTAATGCAATCAAGAATTTGGATTGAAAGTGGTTGAAATGATGTAACCGATTTTGGTTTGCAATGGAAAAGTTGAAAATGCAATTTCACAAATCTCTCTCAATTCTCTCCAACTCTTGCTCTGAATCACTTCATATGTATATATAGAATATGGATGAAGGCTCTAGAATCTTCTGGATCAATCTAATGAGAAATTCACCATCTCATGTCATGAAATCTCATGTCATGCTATATTCATACCAACTCATGATAGAAGCTTGCACTTTCACTCAATTCTGATCCAAATTGTCTTCTAATGAGATATTAGAAGTGTTAGGATGCACTAAAGCCTTGCAGTTGCCTTGAAGTGTGGTTTTGCAATTGTGCCTTATGATTCAAGTAACCAATTTACAAAGCAAGTCATTTAAATAACCCTCAACTCCAAATTGTGGCAATGTCAATGTTCTCAAAATGCATTTTACAATCAAATTGGTATGTCATATGGCTTGGTTTGGTTTTGTAGATCAAAAACCCCAATTTCCAACCTTGGTTCATTTAAAATATACCCTTATTTTAGGCCATTTTGGTGACTTTGTGAAGCAAGCCATTTCAAACTCTCATGACCTATTATCTAGCCTAAAAACATCATTTTGAACACATCTCATGTTGAACATTTTTTCATTTGAGGAGTAGAAGATGGAGATTTGGACCTATGTTGAAAAATGACCTGTAATTCAACTTTCCCAAAATACCCCTGGGTTGCCAAGACCATAACTTGATTTCCACAAATCCTCTTGAGGACTTATAGTACTAAAATTAAAGCTAATATCAAGATATACAACTCTTATGTTGGCCAAGAATCCATTTGAAAACTCCTTCATGGGCAAAAGTTGCTTGGAATTCAAGTGACTTTCACAGATAAATTTTAGTGTCCTCTAGGGACCCATAACTTGCAAGAACCATAACTTGAGTTCTACAAATCTTCTTGAAGACCTATAGTACTTAAATTAAAGCTATTGATAAGCTCTACAAGTTTCATGTTGACCAAGAATTCATTTGACACCTGCATTTTGACTTATCTGGCTTGGAAGTTAGGCCTAAATTAGGGTTTTTTTTATACTGAAACCCTAATTTAGTAACTTCTCTTCTTCTTGATTCTCTTTGATTTATCCTTGGCGCAACACCACACTTGTATCAACATATCAATTCATGAATCCCACATCCTCCAACTAAGCCTTTATGCTCTTCAATCACTCAGTTGACCTAGGGTTGACCTAGGGTTGACCCAGATGAAACCCTAGTTGACTGCACTTCAACTGTGGCTCTTGTACTTGAATCAATGACTTGTCTCATCTTCAAAATGACCCTCTAGGTCTTCCATGATATTTTTGCCCATTCCATACCCTCAATTTGTAGTTCATACTCCCTTGATGATCTTCAACCCCCTAAGATTAGGAGAGAAATCCACTTGTTGACCTTCAAAACTCTCAAAGCTTCAAACATTTCTTGATTACTTGGATGGTCTTGAGCTTGAATAAAACCCCTAGCTAGACTTCTTCTCTTGATAGACACCTTGATCCCTTGTTGGATGACTTGCTATGCTATGCTATGCAAATGATTAGACTATGTACATGACTTAGCATGCAAATGACAATGCAATTGAAACATAAACCAGGTGAAGTAGGTTGAGCAAATTTTAGGGTGCAACAGCTGCCCCTATTCAAACGGCTTGGACCCGACTGGGTGAAGAGCGAGCGGCCTTCAAACATTCGAGGTACGAGACAGTTGAATACCAAGAACCCGGAAATTTGCCAACCGCAGAAATAAACTGCACCACTGCTTGGGGAACCCCATCCATCAATTGAACCTGATTGTTACGGTAACAACTGATCAACCACCTGATACAGATCTGATTTCAACACTAACCGCTTGTGTAGCACCAAACTTGTCAATATAGGAATAATCTGGACGACTTCAATAGGGAAGTACTTTTTGTCAACAAAACATGACTCTGCCAACGATACAGGGAGATAACTCTGCCACCACTACGGGAAAATAAACTCCGTCACCACTACGGGAAGATAACTCCGCCACCACTACGGGAAATAACTCCGCCATCACTACGGGAAATAACTCCGCCACCACTACGGGAAGATAACTCCGCCACCCCTACGGGAAAATAACACCGCCATCGCTACGGGTAATACTCTGTCACCACTACAGGAAACTACTCTGCCATCGCTACAGGAAAATAACACCGCCATCGCTACGGGTAATACTCTGTCACCACTACAGGAAACTACTCTGCCATCGCTACAGGAAAATAACACCGCCATCGCTACGGGTAATACTCCTGATTACAACTTCTCTGCCTATCTTTGCAGTAGCTGACTCCATCAATCAAATGGGTAACACAATACTGGTCCAATCTTCAAACTTTTAGCGCGGACATGGCAGCAAATCTGAGAAGGACTCTACTGGGGATTTTCTGAACCCAAACTGCCAGACACCTACTTCGCCATAGGCGGCAACTTCCAAAAATTGACTCACGAAATCTTTTGATAACAACAATCTTGAAGAAATACTCCGCTGGAGGGGTAAGAGAAACTTAAACAAGCACCTCTGTGGGGGAATAATGACAAGACGAGCATTATCATCACATGTCTTATGCTGAGATTTTCAATATTTGGTAATTGATCTGAGCAAGAGCTCTCTCCACCTGCAAGGGAAACAACACTTGAAAACCAAAGGTTAACCAACCTGGCTTATGTTTCAAAATGCGCATGTTTGACAATGGCGTAATGCTCCGTACAACACGGATATGCTACGCGTTTTTGGGTAGATGCAAATATGACACTATATGCAAATGCGAATGCAGGCTCAAGCTGCTGGGGAAACTTTGACAAGCTTGCTTCAACAAGGCTGCTGAGGACAAAAACCACCCTGTTGGGGATGAATGGGTATCATAAAATCCTCCGGCAAAATAAATGCCGAACATACAACCAACTCCACCGGGGAGAGATTAAACTTCTATTTCCACTGGGAGGAACGAACATCCTTGGCTGGGGAGAGTAATCTGGCTGGGGAAGAAACGACCCGTCCGGGAAACATGAACCTTTCGGGGAAACGCACTGTCTGGGCACAGCTTACAAACTCGGAGTTACCACTCCGCTGGGGATAATCATCTTGCCGAAGGCATGACGACTCGACTCTCTGGGGAGTGCAACCTCTGTAGGGGATACTGATTTTGACCGACTGGGGATATCCTCGGGGGATAAGCTGCGACTAGCTGGGGAAATTGATCTCTTCGGTAAGGGACAAAGTCATCTCAACTTTTGAAGGTGATATGCGACCTGCATGGGGATTGGCGTCGCACAAAGTTAATTCTTTCACTACGAACCTCCGGCTAGGGACCACAAGTTCTGATTGTCCGCTTTAAGGGCGAGAACCCTGCAAAACACAAACGAGACAAGACAAATCTATACAACCAAATCTATTCGGGTTAGTGTCCGTGACATTACTTAAGTCAATTCGAAGTTTTAGCAATTATTGGCAAGGGCCAACAAAGTTATGCAGATGCAAGTTCATCGGAACATTGGCGTTTTCTACGTACAAAACCAAATACTGAATAACATGTTTTATTAATAACAGGCCTCTGAATAGGCAAAGTTTTGTACATCAGATGCAACTCCTGAAAAGAGGAAGTTACGCACACACACATACATATATGCACAGGAAGCCTAAAAATACAAATACAACTCGAATTTGTACACATGTCGGCAACGTGGTGCAGACAAACATTGTGAGCTGATCCTCCTATGACTCGCCTGACTCTGGCGCTTTCCTGGTATTCAATTTTCGGAAGAGATTGTGTTGGATAAACGAACCCTCAGGTGCTCCCAAACCACTAAGCAATGTAGCATCGAATTCGGACCGCAGTCATTTGCTTTTTCCAATCCCTAACTTTTGCGTGAACCGCCCTTTGCGGGTTTTCAATTCACCGGGATACCCTTTTTTGCCGAAGTCGCCCAATGTAGGTTTTCGACTTTGCGGGTGTACATCTTTTCAACTTTTATCCCTAACTTTTTCCCGAACCATTTATTCTGTTTTTGGTTCGTCGGAATGCCCCATTTTTGCCTGGACTCTCTTTTTACTGTCCAGCGGGTCACTTTCAAGCAAAGTATTTTTTAACTGCGTCCGAATTCACAGGAGACAAAAAGTCTTCACCATCCATGGTAGATAGTAGCAAGGCTCCTCCAGTGAAGACTTTTCTGACAACGTAGGGCCCTTCGTAGTTTGGCGTCCATTTTCCCCTGTGATATGTTTGTGGCGGTAGAATCCTCTTCAGCACAAGGTCACCCGTCTGAAAGCTTCGCGGACAAATCTTCTTATCATACGCTTTCTTCATCTGGCTCTGGTACAACCGACCGTATGCGAGAGAAGCTAGCCTCTTCTCATCCATTAAACTCAGCTGATTCAACCTGTCTTTAACCCATTCCACCTCGTCAAGTTAGACATCTCGTAATACCCTCAGGGAAGGAATCTCAACTTCCAATGGTAACACTGCCTGCATTCCGTATACCAATGAAAAAGGGGTTGCCCCGGTTGATGTGCGTACCGTCGTACGATAACTGTGCAAAGTGAAAGGTAGCATCTCGTGCCAGTCCTTGTACGTCACAACCATCTTCTGAACAATCTTCTTTATGTTCTTATTGGCCGCTTCAACAGGTCCATTCATCTTGGGCCGGTAAGGAGAAGAGTTGTGATGTTCAATCTTAAAATTCTGGCACAGCTCTTTCATCATCTTGTTATTCAAATTCGAACCGTTGTCGGTGATAATCCACTCTGAGATTCCATATCTGCAGATAATATCTCGTTTGATAAATCTGGCTACCACTTGTTTGGTGACATTGGCATATGATGCTGCTTCCACCCACTTGGTGAAGTAATCAATTGCCACCAAAATGAACCGGTGTCCGTTTGATGTCGTAGGCTCGATCTTACCAATCATATCAATTCCCCACATCGAGAACGGCCAGGGTGATGACATAAAATTCAGAGGACTCAGAGGCACATGGACTTTATCCGCATAAATCTGGCACTTATGACACCTCTTTGCAAACTTGAAACAGTCTGTTTCCATAGTTAGCCAGTAATAACCTGCCCGCAACAGTTTTCTCGTCATAGCATGCCCGCCGGCATGTGTACCAAATGTACCCTCATGTATCTCTTCCATGAGCAGCTTTGCTTCCTTCTCGTCTACACAGCATAGCAATACCAAGTCATGGTTTCTTTTGTATAGGACACCGTCAGGATTCAAATAGAAGTTGTCGTCCAATCTCCTGAGAGTCTTCTGATCTCGACTGGATGCCCCAGCCGGATACTCCTTATTCTGCAGGAAATTCTGGATGTCAAAGTACCAGGGTTTACCATTGGGAGCCTCGTCGATGGCAAATATGAAGGCATGCCTGTCAAGCCAAGAGATAACAATTCGGGGAGCCTCGTTCCAGAAGTTAACTTTATACATGGAAGACAATGTCGCCAGGGCGTCAGCCATTTGATTTTCTGCTCGCGGCACATGATGCAATTCTACCTTGTCAAAGAAAGGAAACAATCTCCTTGCATAATTCATATATGGTATCAAATTGGGCTGTCGTGTCTCCCATTCTCCTTTTATCTGATTCACCACTAGAGCTGAGTCTCCGTATACATCCAGATTCTTAATTCGCAAATCAATAGCTTCTTCAAGACCCATGATGCAAGCCTCATATTCAGCTTCATTATTGGTAACCGGAAAGGTCAATCGAGCAGTAAATGGGATGTGCGACCCATGGGGAGTGGTAATGATTGCCCCTATTCCGCTACCATAGGAATTCACAGCTCCGTCGAATATCATCTGCCACTTGGAACCCAACTCTGGTCCTTCGTTAGGCAACGGTTTTTCACAATCTTTCACCTTTAGGTACATGATATCCTCGTCAGGAAAATCAAACCTCATCGATTGGTAGTCCTCAACAGGCTGCTCTGCAAGGTACTCTGACAAAACGCTACCTTTAATAGCTTTTTGCGAGACATACTGAATATCATATTCAGTTAACACCATCTGCCATCGGGGAATTCTACCGGAGAGTGCTTGTTCTCAAACACGTATTTGATTGGATCCATCTTTGAAATTAGCAGGGTTGTATGATTTAGCATGTATTGCCTCAAACGTTTGGCGGCCCAGGCTAGCGCACAACACGTTTTTTCGAGCATTGAGTATCGAGACTCACAGTCAGTAAACTTCTTACTCAAATAGTAGATTGCATGCTCTTTACGCCCAGTCTCGTCGTGTTGACCGAGAACACAACCCTTACTTTCCTCAAGAACCGTCAAATACATAATCAAGGGTCTCCCGGCCACTGGGGGTATCAAAACAGGAGGTTCCTGCAAGTATTCTTTTATCTTGTCGAACGCCTTTTGACAATTTTCATTCCAGGCCATAACCTGGTCCTTCTTCAACAATTTGAATAACGGCTCGCACGTTGCGGTTAAGTGAGATATGAACCGGGTGATATAGTTCAACCTCCCTAAAAACCCACGCACTTCTTTTTCTATTTTGGGCGTCGACATCTCTTGTATTGCTTTTATTTTCGCAGGATCAACCTCTATTCCTTTTTCGCTCACGATAAATCCCAGTAGTTTACCCGATTTCACCCCGAAGGTGCATTTGTTAGGGTTCAGTCTCAGCCTGAACTTCCTAAGCCTCTTGAACAATTTTAGCAGATTAACCAAATGCTCCTCCTCCGTCTGGGATTTGGCAATCATATCATCCACATAAACCTCGATTTCTTTATGCATCATGTCATGAAAGAGAGTCGTCATAGCACGTTGATATGTTGCCCCAGCATTCTTCAATCCGAAGGGCATCACTTTGTAATAAAATGTTCCCCAGGGAGTAATGAAAGTAGTCTTCTCCATGTCTTCTGGCGCCATTTTGATCTGATTATAGCCCGAGAAGCCATCCATGAAGGAGAATACGGAGAATTGAGCAGTGTTATCAACCAGCACATCGATGTGAGGAAGTGGAAAGTCATCTTTCGGGCTCGCTTTATTCAAGTCACGGTAGTCTACGCACATTCTCACTTTACCGTATTTCTTTGGCACTGGCACAATATTAGCGACCCATGAGGGATATTTTGTAACAGCTAGGAAACCAGCATCCCACTATTTTTGAACTTCCTCCTTAATCTTCACAGCCATGTCTGGTCTAGTTCTTCAGAGTTTCTGCTTAATAGGAGGACATTCTTCTTTTAATGGCAGACGGTGAACAACCATATCCGTATCCAACCCAGGCATATCCTCGTACGACCAAGCGAATATGTCACTTTACTCCTTGAGCATGTCAATCAACCTTCGCTTGACGTCGTTCTGCAGCGCCGCCCCTATACGGATGTTTTTCTCGGCCCCTTCCGACCCCAAATTGATAATCTCAATGACTTCCTCATGAGGCAGAATGATTCTTTCTTCTTGTTTTAATAACCAGGTCAGCTCTTCTGGTACGTCGCCATTTTCAACAATCTCTTCCTCAGCCTGAAATACCGGGTGCTCGAAGTTGAAGTGAGTCATAGGCGGTTCATAGATGTCATCTGAAATAGTAATCCTGCAAAGGAAATGGTTAAATGCTTCAAAACGTATACAAAGCAAATAACCACGTTGCCATTTTATTGTAAAAGATAAAAACAGGAAAAACAGGGATCACAACATTTGTATATGAAAAACGCCTTTATTCATGATTAAACAATGTATTGTACATAACCAAATGGCCCTAAGAAAAATCACTATGCCCCGGGTAGGACACAGGATTATTCAACAATTAAGAAAACAAATCATTACTGTTTAGTTGTCACAGGAACAGTCTCCTGAATAGACTAATTGCAGAGACTTTGTCCTGGCACGCTTGGCTTGATCCACGCGTCCATGTCGCAGTCGCTATCTCCGTCTTCAGAATCGCTGTTGCACCCTAAAATTTGCCCAACCTTATTCACTTGGTTTATGTTTCAATGTTATTAGCATTTGCATATAGAGTCATGTGCATAGACTAACCATCTGCATGGCATAAGCATAGCAAGTCATACAACAGGGGGACCAATCATTATTCTCATCTCTAGAAGCCTATCAAGAGGTTATTATCCCAATTCAATCTCATTCAAGTCATCAGGAAAGAATTTGAAAGCAAAGAGTTCAGCAGATCAAGCCTTGAGTCCATCTCCTAGCTGAGGGTATCTGAGGGTCAACAAGAGGGTTGTGAGCTGTGAGTTGAAGGCATGGAGAGTATCTAGACATTATGAGAGACTTAGAAAGTCATTTGGAGAAGGAGACAAGTCATTGATGAGAGCACAAGAGCTATAGCTGAAGGCAGTCAACTAGGGTTTCATCTGGGTCAACCCTAGGTCAACCTTAGGTCAATTGACTGATTTAAGGGGCATTCAAGTCTAGTGGAGAGATGTGGGGTTCATCATTGGACATATAAAGAAGGATATGGAGATATGCCAAGAAGAATTCAAGAGAAATCAAGGAGAAGAGGAGCTTCTAAATTAGGGTTTCTGTGTAAAATCCCCTAGTTTAGGTCAAATTTCCAAGCAAGATAAGTCAAAATGCTAGCTTCAAATGGCTTCTTGGCCAACATGAAACTTGTAGAGGATCTCAAGACCTTTAATTTGAGTGGTGGAAGACATCAAGGAGATTTATAGAACTCAAGTTATGGTCCTTGCAAGTTACAGGTCATCTGAGGTATCTGAAATTTTGTCTGTGAAAGTGACTTGACTTCCAAGCAATTTTTACCCCTCAAGGAGATTTCAAATGAATTTCTGGTCAACATAAGAATTGTTCCTCATTGTCTTATCTTTCTAGAATGGTATGGCATGCCCTCATATGATGTGTGGAACTCAACTTATGGTCTTGGCAAGCAAAGGGTATTTTGGGCATTTGTGAATTACAGGTCATTTTAAATCATGTCCAAAACTCATACAAGGAGGCCTCAAATGGAAAAACTTACAACATCAAACTTGCTCCAAATGACATTTTGAGTCTAGAAAGAAGGTCACAAATTGTTGGAAAAGCTCATAACATGAAGTTGCATGATTGGTCAAATTTGAACTAAAATGGCTTATAACTTAAAGAAAGTCAAAGTGAAAAATGGTTTGGGAGATTTATAAGTCCAAATGGAGACTTCCAATATATGATTTTGGGTCCAAAAGACATTCTAGAGACAATGGTTCAAGTACTTTTTTGAGTTTAGAAGGAAAAAGAAAAGTTATCCATGGTTACTTGTATGTAAAGAAACATAACCAAGATCAACCAATTTGGAATGCAAGGGAAGTTGTAAGATGGATCTAGAAAGTTCATGTGAGCCCTATATATTCATGAAATCAGAATTGAGCAAGGGTTGGATTCATTTTTCACCAAAAATTTCCCAAAGTTTCTCATTCTTCCTCTTGCAAATTCTTTTCAAACTTCATCAATTCTCCATCAATTCTCATAATCCTTGATTCTATTCCACTCCATAATCATCAAAGATCAAAGATCACTCAATATCTGGCTGGTTTTGATCCATTTTCATGTGCTGTTATCATCCTCTTCAAAAGTGAAAAATCAATCGGTTAGCAAGATCCAAGGCCAAGAAACAAGAGGTGTTGCATACAGAAGCAAGAGCTTCACTCACTGATCAAGATCTGAGCATTGGTGGTGGTGGATTCACGAGTTTCCATAGCTGTTTTCAAGCTTTTGCATCAGGTGCGTTTTCATTCAAATTGATTAGTTCAGTTAGTTTAGCATGGTTTTATTAGTTTAGATGTGATCTAGGTTGTTAGTAGATCAATTAGGATGAGTTTGGTGCTGTTTGGTGATGATTGTTAGCAGGTTGTTAGAACTGTTAGGATGTAGAACTCATGGCGTAGTGCATTATAATCTTAGGTTGTTAGCGCAGAATGATCACCATTATGCATAGAGTAGATTAGTATAGGTTTGGTTGAGAATTATTGTGATGCATCTCAGTGTATTTTCATGGAGCCAGAACTTGTTGTGATCGGGTTGAGTGATTTGTTAAGTTTCAAAACCAACTAATGCCATAGGCTTGTAGAGGGAGAAATTCTGAGTAAGTTTCATGTTTATATCGTGGTGTTTCATGGACTGTGGAGAGAGAACAGATTGATGGAAGTTGGTTCGTGCATGTGCATTCATGGCAGAAACCCTAGTTCTCATAGATTCAAGGTAGGAGACGAAATCAGGATCGTCCATTATGTGTTAGACTTTGACTCAGAGCTTAGATCGTATGGCTCTCATTTAATTCTGAATTTGGAGGGAAGCGTGGTGCCCTAAACGCACCGTTTCATTTAATGAAACGGGCGGGCCTAATTCAAGCTTTCTATCCCCACCCCCCATGTTATCAGGCCCAATCAATTTGAACGTGAATCCATTGCTGTTCTCACCCCCTGCTTGTTTTTTATTTTTAATAATTCTGAAGTTGTTCTGGGCTTAGTACGAAGTGCTACGCACACCCCCCGTTTGCTGGCCCACTGGATTATCAACTGAGCGTGATTGCTATTCTTACCCCCCTCCCTCTCATTTTAATTTCAATTGTTTTTAATTCCACTTTAATTTTACCAACTTTAAAAAAATTCATAATAAATAGATAAAAAATCATTTTTAATTCATTCTTTTTACATCATTTTCATTAGAATGTGTAGAAAATTGTCATTAAATAAAATTGCATTTTTAGTTTTATTTGATATTTTTCCCATATTTTCCAAATAAATGACATTTTAAATAGCTTCATTTCATGCATGATTTTATTAATTTTTGTTCTACTAGATGCTTTAATATTTTTTGTTCATTCTTTTTAGGTTGTTTAGATGAGATATTGAACTTGTAGAAACAATTTAGTTCCCATTTTTAGGAATTAATTTTAGGTGCTTAATGTAGGCTTGAACAACATGAACAAATTAGGGTTTTTAGGTGATGACTTAGGAAGTTTGATTCTTTCCCTTAGGACTTAGGGTTTGCCTAGATTAGTTATGGGACTATAGGGGCTATGGGTAGTTATTAGATTCCTTAGAAAAAAGTCAGGATTCCCCTACTGCTATTAATACTCTCTATATATCTGATTGACTGGTGTGGTGTGCCCTCTGGGGATTATTGCTTGCTTGTGTGGATATTGGGATTGTCTGGGGACTTGGGGAAGCTGAAGACTTGAGGAGATGAAGACCATTGGAGATCCAGAGATTGAAGATCAACTGCCAGAGTTGAAGAGAAGATTCTTGCTAGCAGATGCTGAGGAACTAGGGTTTAGGAGCTAGGCAGAGCTCTAGGTTAGAAAGTTTGTTTCTCAAACATGGATTGCCTTGTCTGCATCCATTCTTCTCTGTGATTCAGAGTCTCTCTAAGACACTCACCCCCTTCCTTTGGAAGGCTTGGTGATAGTGTCTATGAGATAGAACTCTTGAGAGAAAATGTCTCTTGTGTTAGAAGCAGTCTGTTCACCACCCTTGGTAGTCAACTGATTGCTTAACACCCAATTCACTCTTGTGACTAATCCCTCATCCTGGAGGTTTGAGCATGAAGAAAAGCCATTGCAGATGGAAGACAGATGATCAAAGCCCTTGCCAGAAGGCCATGAAGATGGAGATTGATGCTTGTTGAAGCCTGTAGCTGATTGGAGATTACTTGAAGCCAAATGTTGATTCAGAGCTGCTGATGCTGTTTCTTTTGCTGTTGTATTTCATTGCTGATGTATTGATTGGTTTTCTGGACTGTATTGTTTGCTGTTTACCCTGCTGGGTTGAAAGTGAAGCCTGTTCACTTTTGCCTATTGTTTTCCAGGTTCGAGGTTGAGTGGGACTCCCTTGCCTCGCTTGTATTGTTGCATCCATGCATTTTACTGCTTTACTGTATATATTTGATATTGTTTCTGTTTCTGCCTATCCCGTAGGATCTCTGTTTCTCTCTGTGCAAGAGAGGAGCATGATAGACATTAGGTCTTAACCCATGCATGATAACATTAGGTTAGTTTGTTTCCCTTCGCAACCGTAGGTTAGAGTTCTGTCTCTTTCTTTCTCAAAACAAACAGAAAAACACCATAAAAATTTCAAACACAATAAAAGACACTTCTTCCGTAAAAGAATGTGAACTCATCAAGACGTCATTTTGTCCTCTTGGACTGTTAATCAGAAAAACCTGTTTCAGAAGGAATAAAATTAACCAAGACAAGCTTGTGTCGTACGTGGCCCGAACTACGTTTGCTCTGATCTTTCATGCCGTGTGAAAGTACGTAGGCATAGGATGCGATATCCTAGCGAGCAACCTTCCCCTCCTTTCCCGTAGGTAGGCGAACTACGTTGACTCTGATTTCTCGTTCCAGACGGGAATACGTAGGCATAAAGTGCGATACTTTGCCGAGTCATTTTTATTTTCATTTTATTTTCTTTTTTACCCTTGACCTATAGTTTAGGTAGAATAACAATCCATACCCGAAAACAAGCGTGGATCCCGTCGAGTACGACGGACGTGAGGGGTGCTAATACCTTCCCCTTGCGTAACCGACTCCCGAATCCAGGTTCTGGTTGCGACGACCATACCTTTCCCATGTTGTGCGAGGTTTACTCTGAGCGTTTCCTTTCCCTCCCGTGGGATGAATAACGCACGGTGGCGACTCTTCTGTTCAGCCGGCGCCGATTTTCGCAGTAGCGACAGCTGGCGACTCTGCTGGGGATCCAATGTCCCCTGGCTGCTAAGGACTGCGATAGTTCTTATGCATTTGGGATCCAACGTCCCTTGAGAGAGTCAATCCTAACGCTTGTTTTCCCGTCGAGGATTTTGTATGGAGTTATTTTATATTTCTAACCTTGTATTTTCAGCTTTATATATTGATTATTGTTGCTGTATGTTGGGGTGTGACGGGTGTTCTGATATTGAGAGATAAGCCGGACCTGGGCTTGAGTGCACCTAGAATTAGAGTAGAAATTAGTGGGTGCCCGCTTGCTTTGCTTGCTTTGGTGTCCCATGAAATCTACACCCAGACGAGGTTCCTCTGGTTGGCCTCCTGCCCCTTCCTTTGGTTGGCGTGGGTTGCTGGTTAGTTGGATTGTCGACTCTGGGGACCGATCATTTGGAAGTTGGCTAAGTGAGGCCTCTTCAGGAATTGATGATGCCACTCCTTCTGGGAATCGTATCATCAACCCTGAAAGTCTGTGACGCCGACGACCGCATAGGATGCCGTACCTTGTGCCAGTTATAGGGCCACCCACCTGTGAGGGGATTTGGGGTTATGTAGGTAACCAGGCCTTCAGATACCGGTTTGTTCTTGATCAGAGATCCTGGGTATTTGTGGAGAAGTATGAGGTCTGTCAGAGACCATTTGGAGATGTGTTCTGAGGTCTGTCAGAGACCAATTAGAGATGTGATTTGAGGTCTACCAGAGACCAATGGGAGTTATGGTTTGAGGTCTGTCAGAGACCAGTATTGGAGCTTTGTTTTAGGTCTATCTGAGACCAGGGTTTGATGACTTCTGGATGGTCTATCTGAGACCTTTCTTGATTGGGTTCAGGCTATTCAGCTACAGCTTTGGCCCCTGTTGCATGTTGCTTGCATTGCATCACTGCATATCCATTACCATTTGCATTTCACTAACGTGTGTCTGTGCTGCAGGTGCATTTGCATTTCCCTAGTTCTAGTGCCCAGACTTCTGAGTGTTTGATCATGACTAGCTTAAGGAGAACGGTTGCTTACAAATTGCCTACGCCTGATATTGTTCCTTTACTTGGGTTGATCTCTCTCGCTGATGAGGGTGTTCGTAGGAGTTTCCAGATGAGCTATGGTAGACTACTGAGATTGGTGTGCAAACCTACAGAGGTAGAGTTGGATGGGCTGTATGCTTTGATGCAATTCTATGACCCTGCTTTGAGGTGCTTTACGTTCTCTGACTTTATTATGGGACCAACCCTGGAGGAATACGCTGAGTATGTTGAGCTGCCCGTGCAGAACCAGGTTCCATTCATTCATTATGACGCCAAGCCCAAGCCGGAGGATTTGGCAAAAGCCTTGCATATTGATGCTTCTGAACTTGTGACTACTGTCTCCCGTGGAGTTCCAGGCTTCTCACTCCAATTCTTAGTTGGTAAAGCCCAAGAGTATGCCAAGAGCGGGTGCTGGATTGCTTTCAATGCTGTGTTGGCTTTGTGCATTTATGGCATAGTATTGTTCCCCAATATACCGGATTTTGTGGACTTTGATGCTTTCTACTTGTTTGCCGCTGGTAATCCTGTACCTACCTTACTCGGAGATCTCTACCACTCACTGCATTACAAGAATGAGAAGGGAAGAGGGAAGAATGTTCATCTGTGTGTACCCTTGTTGAGTAGGTGGTTTGAGAGTCACCTCCCTAAGAGAAGATCTGTTGCAGAGACTACAGTTCCAGCTGGTTGGCCAGAGCGCCTGATGAGGCTATCGTCGGAAGATATGGAGTGGTTTGATCGAGACCTGTTGGGATCTGAGCTCATCTTCAGTTGTTCTGGGTACCCTAATGTGCCGTTGATAGGAAGAAAAGGGTGTATCAATTACAACCCTTCTCTATTCATTCGCCAGTTCGGATATGCGCTGAAGAATCCACCTCAGAAGGAAGAAGTACAGGAATCTCTGTACTTCACAGGTGATGTGAAGGGGGAGTTATTGGCCAAGCTGCAGCATGCCTGGACGCGTATTAACCAAAGAGGGAAGCCGTTGTTAGGGAAGAATGACTGTCAAGCCTATGCACCTTACAGGGTTTGGATCCAGGAGATAGCAAGTCGGTTGCGGATGCCATTTCCAGATGCACCAGTTCTTGATCCTATTCCGGTAGCGGAGCCAACTACTGTTTCTAGGGAGGCCTACGAGCAGGTTGTGAAGGAAAAAGAAGCCTTGATGAAGGTCAATGAAGGGTTAGAGCAAGAGCTAGCTCAGATACGCAGCGAGAAAAACAAGGCTGTGTATGCTTTCCAACAGCAGATCGAGCTAGTAAACAGGTTAGGGGCTGAGTTGACTGAGGAAAAGAAAAAGCGTGAACGTATGGGGCAAGAGTTCAGAAGCTCCCATGACATGCTGGAAGCCAAAAAGAAGGCGCTCGACGCAGCACACCGAGAAATCTCCTCTTGCAATAAGACTTGGAATGCTACACTCACCAACAATAAGAAGAGGGAAGATAAGCTGAAGCAGCAAATTTCCGACCTCGAAGAGAAGTTGAAGTCTAGCACCAAGAAGTGTGAGGAGGAAGTGATGACCCGGTATAGTGTCCAGCATGCACTGAACAAGGCAATCAAGTCCAGAGATGAAGCAGTGTCTCAGAAGCGAAAGTTAGAAGATTGCTTCGGAGAAGCAACATGGGAAGAAACTGCTGAAGACGTACGCCGTGTCCTTAAAAAGAGAAACCAGCTTGTTGAAGGGCTGCTTGATCGACCAAGCCATCCGGAGACCAAGAAGTTGATAGAGGAGTACCAGACTTTTGGGAGGATTTGATCATTTCATGTAGTAACTTGTATGCTTTATTTGCATAGTGCTGACCATCACCAGGATTGTTGGTTGAGGTCATGCCTTCTTTGTACTCTCAGCGATATTGTACCCTGGGCTTATTGATTCCCCCTGCAATATATGAGGCTTTCTATGATTCAGCTCCGATATTCCTATTGTCAGCACTGTCACTGCACCGGCACCTTCGCACTAGAACTGGGGGGATGAATTTCCCTAATGCACAGACACATTGCATTGCATTCATAGTCATATTGCATTACAGGTAATCTTTGGATGGTGTCTTATTTCTTGCTTTGCATCAGGTACTTAACAGGATTGCAGATCAGCATCCGCACCGCTATTCTACACGCTCCAATTGTCGAAAAATCATGGACCAAATGCAGAATGAGATGCAAGATGTGCGCGAGAAGCTCGCCCTCTTCATGCAAACCATGGAAGCTATAGCAAAAGGGCAGGAGAATTTGCAGGCCATGGTCCAGCCTCTGTTGGCCCGAAGCGCTGGTCATGGTAATGAAGATCATCAGTCTGTCCGGGTCGATACTGCTCATGGAGACGGTACTCCCACGCCAGTGGCTCCGCCTGTAATCAATATCCCTGCTGCTAACATCAACAACGCTACCGCTGCTGTGAATGGTGACGTCGGAGGGGGGAATGAGACCGCTGTCCATAATGTTGGGCTGGGTGATGTCAATTTGGGAGATAATCTATGAGGCAATGGCTTTGTTAATACTGGGTTCGGATTCAACGATCAGGGATTCGATAATACTGGGAAGTATGGCTTTAATGCTCAAGGCTTTGGGCAAGATGGTTATGGTATGGTCAATCAGGGTTACGGAGGCTTCGGAAACGGGAACGGTACTGGATTTATGGCTTTTGGTCCTGCTGGAGGTGTTCAAGGGTACGGCAACAGAGGCCGAGGTCCGGGGATGAATCAGATCAGAGCTGGACGTAATAATGGATATGATGGGTACGGGGCTGGAAACGGTATGTGGCAAGAAGATCAGCAGGAGGACGCCTTCTCCGGAGGAGGTTTTGAGGGGCCGATGGATGATTCCCAAAAGATTAGAATGCTGGAAGAGCAGATGAAGGGAGTCTTAAACCAAAGTGCTGTGGGCTTGGACATGGCAACAATGGGCCTGGTACCTGGCTTGAGGGTGCCAATTAAATTCAAAGCTCCTGCGTTCGATAAGTATAAAGGAGACACATGTCCGAAAGTGCATGTACGAGCTTATTACAGAAAGATGTCTGCATACTCAACTGATGAAAGAATGCTAATGCATTTCTTTCAGGATAGTCTATCGGGCCCTTCCCTAGAGTGGTACATGGGGTTGGAGCCGACTGATATCAAGACTTGGAAGCAATTAGCAGAGGCATTTGTAGCCCATTACAAGTATAACAGCGACCTGGCACCCAATCGGGTCCAGTTGGCCGGGCTTTCGCAGAAGAAGGGGGAGAGTTTTAAAGAGTACGCGCAAAGGTGGCGCGATATGGCTGCCAGGGTCCGTCCTCCGGTGGAAGATAAGGAAATGAATGACATGTTTGTCGGCACATTCACAGGGTTGTTTCATGATATGCTGTTTCATACTTCTCTGGCCAGTTTTTCAGACCTGATTCTGATGGGGGAAAAGATTGAACGTAACATTAAGCAAGGAAAGTTCCAAGTCGAGGAATCAACTGCATCTGGCAGTAATAGGAAAGCTTATGGTGGGCGCCGTCAGGGCGAAGCTAGCGCAGTATTTGGAGGCCGAGGCCGAGGCCGAGGCAGGGGACGAGGTCAATATCGTCAGCCGCAGCAGGTGTCGAGTGTTACTATCCCATATCAACAACAACCACTCCAGCAACAACAACCGGTTCAGCAACAGCCAATGCCACAGCAGCAGCAGCCTCAGCAGGGGGCACAGCAGGCTCAACGAAGATTCCAGGGTAGTAAACCGAGAAGAGTGTTTGAGAAGCCTCCCTCAACCTATGCCGATTTATTGCAGACATTGCTGGGATTGAATCTGGTAGAGAAAAGAACTCTGGCACCAATAACGGGAGCTCCCCCGTTCGGCTACGATGCAAGCAGGCACTGTGAGTTTCATTCTGGGGCCCCGGGTCACGATATAGAAGGTTGCCATGCTTTCAAGCATGTTGTGCAGGATCTCTTAGACAACAAGACTATCAATTTCAGAACGGCAGGTCCAAATATAGTCCAGAAACCCATGCCCAATCATGGGGCAAACGCCGTTCTGACTGAGGAAGGTCTGAATCTTATTATGAATGTTGAAGATTTAAAGACGCCGCTGAGCGAGATAAAGAGCAGACTGTTGCAAGGAGGTGTTTACCCAGGATGTAATGAGTACTGCTTAGATTGTTGGACCCTAGCTGGGGGGTGTGAGGATTTGAAGAAAGGCGTTCAGGCTTTAATTGATGAGGGCATATTGCAGTTTGATCGAGCGGCAACTGACGAGCCTGCAGGGGCAGTAGTGGATAATCAGAGTGATGTGGCCACGGTAACGATTCCTCGGAAGACGATCACTATTGCAGCACCAGCTCAGCGACCACCGATCACCATAACTAAAGCCGGGCCAATCCCGTACGAGAACACGAAAGCAGTCCCATGGTCATACGGGCTGGAAGTGTATTGTGATGGGATAAAGATTGATGTTAACAAGCAGCCAGCGGAGATTGTGGATAATGTTGTTGGCTCAGGAGGCATGACGAGGAGTGGCAGGATCTTTATATCTCCTGAAGTGGAGGCTGAAAGGCTAGCGAAAGGAAAAGGGAAAGCGGTTGAGAATGTTCCGGTACAAGCAAGTGAAAAAGAAGCAGCATCGAAGGATGTAGAAGAGTTCATGCGCTTGATTCGAAAAAGTGATTATAAGATTGTGGAGCATCTGCAGCAGACACCGTCCAAAATATCTATCCTATCATTGCTGTTGTGTTCGGAAGCTCACAGAAACGCTTTGCTGAAAGTCTTGGACACCTCTTTTGTACCCCAAGATGTCTCCGTAAATCAGCTAGAAGGAGTATTGGCACATGTGAATGCAGGCCACAGCTTGGGCTTTACTGATTTTGACTTGACTCCGAAAGGGAGAGATCATAATATGGCATTACACGTATCTGTTGAGTGTAGAGGATCAGTAATGTCGCACGTATTGGTTGACACCGGGTCATCTCTGAATGTGTTACCCAAGAAGGCGATGATGAAGCTGGATGTTCGAGGGATTTTGTGTACACCCAGTGATTTGGTAGTCAGAGCATTTGACGGCACGCGGAGAACAGTCTTCGGATCGATTACCTTGCCTCTGCAAGTGGGGCCGGAAGTGTTTGCAACTGAATTTTATATCATGGATATACAGCCTGCGTACAGCTGCTTGCTTGGAAGACCCTGGATTCATGGGGCAGGGGCCGTCACGTCTACCCTGCATCAGAAGTTAAAATATATGGTCGGAGACAGCGTAGTCACCGTGTGCGGAGAAGAAGACATCCTGGTCAGCCATCTATCTTCGTTTAAATATGTGGAGGTCGACGGAGAGATCCACGAAACACCATGCCAGGCGTTCGAAGGTTTGCGCATCAAGGACAAAGGTCCCGGGCCGAGCAAAGTGCCAGAGATAGCTGTCTCATCGTATAAGGAAGCTCAAGCTCTAGTAGAAGCAGGAGAAGCCAAGGGCTGGGGCAAAGTGCTGGACATTCCTGTGAAGATGGACCGGTTCGGACTGGGGTACCGACCGTCATCATCAACTCCTTCTGTGGGGGCACCCCGTTTCAGAGAGCCGATTATCATCTCTGCCAGTGGAGTGTGTCGTGAAACTGTCAATGCTGCTTCAGAGTCCGATGAAGGAGACAGCGACTGTGATATGGATGCCTGGATTCAGCCAAGCACGCCAGGACAAGGACTGTGCAACTGGTCTATTCAGGAGCTTGTTCCTGTGACTTTTAAACAGTAATGCTTCGCTTTATTAATTGTTGAATAATCTGATGTCTTGCCCGGGGCATCAGGATTTGCTTAGGGCTGTGTTGTTATAAACATTGCGTGTTAATCATTAAATAAATGGCGTTTTTTTTCATGTGCAAATACCGTAATCCCTGTCTTTCTTGTTTTGTATTTTTCAATAAAATGGCAATGTGGTTATTCGCTTTATACGCATTTTGAAGCACTTAACCATTCCTTTTGCAGGATAACATTTTCAGATGACATCCTTGAACCACCTATGACTCGTCCCGACTTTGAGCACCCGGTGTTTCAGGCTGAAGAAGAGGTTGTCGAAGATAGCGACGTTCCTGAGGAACTGTCTTGGTTGGTGAAGCAAGAGGAAAGAGCCATTCTGCCTCACGACGAGGTCATCGAAATTATCAATTTGGGGTCGGAAGGGGTTGAGAAGAATATTCGTATCGGAGCCGCACTGCAGAGTGATATCAAGCGAAGACTGGTTGAAATGCTCCAAGAGTATAGTGATGTATTCGCTTGGTCATATGAAGATATGCCGGGGCTCGATACAGATATGGTTGTGCATCGCCTGCCACTGAAAGAAGATTGCCCGCCGGTCAAACAAAAGCTTCGCAGAACTCGACCAGATATGGCAATGAAGATCAAAGAAGAGGTTCAAAAACAGTGGGACGCTGGTTTCCTGGCTGTGACGAAGTATCCTTCATGGGTTGCCAACATCGTACCAGTGCCAAAGAAAGATGGCAAGGTTCGAATGTGCGTGGATTATAGAGATTTGAATAAAGCAAGCCCAAAAGACGATTTTCCACTTCCTCACATTGACGTGTTAGTTGATAATACTGCTCAGTACTCCATATTCTCCTTCATGGATGGCTTTTCAGGCTATAATCAGATTAAAATGGCGCCAGAGGATATGGAGAAGACTACTTTTATAACGCCGTGGGGAACATTTTGCTACAAAGTGATGCCCTTTGGTTTGAAAAATGCTGGGGCAACATATCAGCGTGCGATGACGACTCTTTTCCATGACATGATGCATAAAGAGATCGAAGTTTATGTTGACGATATGATTGCCAAATCCCAGACGGAGGAAGAGCATCTGGTGAATCTGCTGAAGTTGTTTAAAAGGCTTAGGAAGTTCAGACTGAGGCTGAACCCTAACAAATGCACCTTCGGGGTGAGATCGGGTAAACTGCTGGGGTTTATCGTAAGCGAAAGAGGAATAGAGGTCGATCCTGCTAAAATAAAAGCGATTCAAGAAATGCCGACGCCTAAAACAGAGAAAGAGGTGCGCGGGTTTTTAGGGAGGTTGAACTACATTGCCCGGTTCATATCTCACCTAACGGCCACGTGTGAACCGTTATTCAAGTTGCTAAAGAAAGATCAAGCTGTAACGTGGAACGAAAATTGTCAAAAGGCGTTCGATAAAATAAAGAAGTATCTGCAGGAGCCTCCTATTTTGATACCCCCAGTAGCAGGGAGACCCTTGATAATGTATTTGACGGTTCTTGAGGGAAGCATGGGTTGTGTTCTCGGTCAACACGACGAGACGGGGAGAAAAGAGCATGCGATCTATTACCTGAGTAAGAAATTTACAGACTGTGAATCTCGATACTCAATGCTGGAGAAAACTTGTTGCGCGCTAGCCTGGGCCGCCAAGCGTTTGAGGCAGTACATGCTGAACCATACAACCATGCTCATCTCGAAGATGGATCCTATCAAATATGTATTCGAAAAGCAGGCATTGTCAGGTAGAATTGCCCGTTGGCAGATGGTCTTGACTGAATATGATATTCAATACGTCTCGCAAAAGGCTATAAAGGGGAGTGTGCTGTCTGAGTATCTGGCGGAGCAGCCTATTGAAGAATACCAATCGATGAGGTTTGATTTTCCTGACGAGGATATCATGTACCTAAAGATGAAGGATTGTGAAGAACCGTTGCCAGACGAGGGACCAGAGTTGGGTTCCAAATGGGAGATGATATTTGACGGAGCTGTGAATGCTTACGGTAGCGGAATAGGGGCAATCATCACTACGCCACACGGGTCGCACATCCCGTTTACTGCCCGATTGACCTTTGCCGTTACCAACAATGAGGCCGAATACGAAGCTTGTATAATGGGGCTTGAAGAAGCCATTGATTTGCGAATCAAGCATCTAGATGTATACGGAGACTCAGCTCTGGTGGTGAATCAGATCAAAGGGGAATGGGAGACACGTCAGCCTAATTTGATACATTACATGAATTATGCAAGGAGATTGTTGCCTTTCTTCGACAAAGTTGAATTGCATCACGTACCGCGGGCAGAAAATCAAATGGCTGACGCCCTTGCCACTTTGTCTTCCATGTACAAGGTCAACTTCTGGAACGAAGCTCCCCAAATCACTATCTCTCGGTTGGACAGGCCAGCTTATGTATTTGCTATTGATGAAGCATCTGATGACAAACCGTGGTATTTCGATATCCTTAATTTCCTGAAGAATAAAGAGTATCCAGCTGGGGCATCCAGTCAAGATCAGAAGACTCTCAGGAGATTAGCGGGTAATTTCTACTTGAATCCAGATGGTGTCTTGTACAGAAGAAACCACGATTTGTTGTTGTTGCGTTGTGTAGACGAGAAAGAGGCAAAGCTTCTCATGGAGGAAATTCACGAAGGTACCTTTGGTACGCATGCCGGTGGGCATGCTATGACGAGAAAGCTGCTGAGGGCAGGTTATTTTTGGCTGACGATGGAAACTGATTGTTTCAAGTTCGCGAGGAAGTGCCACAAGTGCCAAATCTATGCTGACAAGATACACGTGCCTCCAAGTCCTCTAAATGTGATGTCATCCCCATGGCCATTCTCGATGTGGGGAATCGATATGATTGGAAAGATCGAGCCTACGGCTTCTAACGGGCATCGGTTCATCCTAGTAGCAATCGATTATTTCACCAAGTGGGTGGAAGCGGCGTCTTACGCGAATGTCACGAAGCAAGTGGTGGCTAGATTTATCAAAAGAGATATCATTTGCCGATACGGGATTCCCGAGCGGATAATCACGGATAATGGTTCAAATCTGAACAACAAAATGATGAAGGAGCTCTGTCAGAATTTCAAGATTGAACATCATAACTCCTCCCCTTACCGACCCAAGATGAATGGTGCTGTCGAAGCGGCCAATAAGAATATAAAGAAGATTGTTCAGAAAATGGTGGTGACCTATAAGGATTGGCATGAAATGCTACCTTTTGCTTTGCACGGTTATCGTACGACGGTACGCACATCAACCGGGGCAACTCCGTTCTCGTTGGTATACGGAATGGAAGCGGTGTTACCATTGGAAGTTGAGATCCCTTCTCTGAGGGTATTGCGAGACGTTCAGCTGGACGAGGCAGAATGGGTAACGAACAGATTGAACCAACTGAGCTTAATGGATGAGAAGAGGCTAGCTTCTCTAGCATACGGTCGTTTGTACCAGAGCCGAATGAAGAAAGCGTACGACAAGAAGATACTTCCGCGAAGCTTTCAGACGGGCGACCTTGTGCTGAAAAGGATTCTCCCGCCGCAAGCAGATCACAGGGGCAAGTGGACCCCCAACTACGAAGGGCCATACGTTGTCAGTAAGGTCTTTTCAGGAGGAGCGTTGTTGTTGTCCACCATGGACGGAGAAGACTTTGCGTCACCTGTGAATTCGGACGCAGTTAAAAAATACTTTGCCTAAAATAGACCCGCTGGACAGAAAAAGAGAGTCCAGGCAAAAATGGGGCATCCTGGCGAACCAAAAACAGAATGAAAGGTTCGGGCAAAAGTTAGGGATAAAATTGAAAAATGTACACCCGCGAAGTTGAAAACCTACACTGAGCGGCTTCGGCAAAAAAGGGTATCCCGGTGAACTGAAAACCTGTAAAGGGCGGTTCACGCAAAAGTTAGGGATTTGAAAAGCAAATGACTGCGGTCCGAATTCAATGAGCATCAATGCGGGGAAATATGTTTGAGGAGCCAGTTATCGGATACAATCTCTTCAGAAGTGGGGATACCGGGAAAGCATTAGAGTCGGACGAGTCATGGGAGGATCATTTCGTGGTGTTCATCTGCATCCCGTTGCCGACATGTGTACAAAATTTAAGTTGTCAAAATATTCATGCTTCTTGTGCATACTTATGTATTTGCTTTGCGTAGCTTCCTCTTTTCAGGAGTTACATCCCATGTACAAAAAACTCCGCCCATTCAGGGGCCCGATCAATAAAATATGCTATTCAGTACTTGATGCTGGTTCTTTACTGTTTTGAGCATGATAAAACGCCTAAGTTTGATGAAACTAGCATGAGTATAACATCACTGGCCCTTGCCGACAATTGTTAAAGCTTTGAATTAACTGAGTGTAACGTCACTAACCTGAATTGATTTGATTGCATAGGCTTGTCGTGTCTTGTTTGTGTTGTTGCAGGTTTCATAACCATACGAGAAAGATGATCGAAAGATTGCAATAACGAAAGACTTGATCCCCACGCAGGTCATGCATGTTCTTCCTGAAGAAGGATAGAATTCCCCAGCTAGCCGTAGCTTATCCAAAGGACGTGCTCCAGAAAATTTATTCGTCCTCAGCAGAGTTTGGCGATTCCAAGATCGTAAGGCTGTATTCAGACAGGTTCATCTTCCCCCGCAGGGTCATGCACTCTCCCCCAGCGGAGTCAGTTAATTTTCCCCAAGAGAATCATCCCATCCCCAGCTAAATTCTCTTTGCAAGTGTTTTCATTCCTTCCAGTGGAATTCAAAGATCAAGACTCTCCAAAGCAGAGTTGAGGGTGGTACCTGTCATTTATTTTGTCAGAGATACTGCGTAATATCAGTTCACGTTCCAGCAGAAGGTCCGATCGTACTATGCACATCTGCTATTCCCCAGCAAGGTTATTTTCCCCAGCAGAATGTTACCTCAACAAGGTGCTCGGTTTGAGTTCCCAATTTCCCAGCAGGGTTGACTTCACCCTTCCAGCATTTATTTTGCTGGAATAATTCTGTAGCATCTGGCTATCCCCGGCGGAGTTGGCATTATCTTCAGCATTTACTTTGCTGAAGCGGTTCCTGTATCCCAGCAGGTGGGGAGAGCACTTGCTCAAATGAACTACCAAACACTCAAGATCTCGGCATGAGATATTCAATGATAATGTCAGTTTCGGCAGTATTCCCCACAGAGTTACCAGGATAAGTTTCTCTTTATTCCCAGGCAGAATTAGTTGTCATCAAAAGGTTTCATGAATCAGAATTTCAGAAGCCACCGCCGGTTATCAGAGCAGGCGTCCGATAGTTTGGCTTCCAGACATCCTCAGTAGAGCCCGCCTCAAAGTCGCTGTCACGTTGGTGCTGAGGAGTTTGTGGGTGAGGATCATTGGAGAACTAAGTCCTGACGCGGACAATTTACTCCTAGATTGACGGGATTTCTTCAGAAGTGGGCGTCCTAACGTGGACAGGTTTATTTCCCGGGATTGGTGAGGTGTGTTAGTCCCAACGTGGGCAGATTCGAGTTCTCGAAATTAGTGGAATGGGAGGTCATGACGTTGACAAAAGTGATTACTCTTTGTGTTGGTGCCCTGACGTGGACAGATCAGACAAGGGCGTGAGTCCTTACGTGGACAAGTCTTATTTCCTCAGCAGGTCGAAGACGCCTGAGTCCTAACATGGACAAATCAAGACGAGATCAGTGTCTTGGCATGGACAAATCAAAGAGATTATTATTCCTAACGTGGAGAAGTGGGTCCTAACGTGGACGATGCAGTCTTTACGTGGACATATCAAGAGCATTCCTTACGTGGAAGAAAAATGATTCCTTACGTGGAAAGACGAGTTTATTCCTTACGTGGAAAGATTGAGTCCTTACGTGGACATATCAAGAATGATTCCTGACGTGGAAAGAAAGTGATGACTCCTTACGTGGAAAGATTGAGTCCATACGCGGACATATCAAAAGTCATTCCTTACGTGGATAAGAGCATTCCTTACGTGGAAAAGAAGTTATTCCTAACGTGGAAAAATGGTGATTCCTTACGTGGAAAAATGGTGATTCCTTACGTGGAAAGATTGGAGTCCTTACGGGGACAGAGAAAGAGTGCATTCCTAACATGGAAGAGTTTAGTCCTGACGCGGACAGATCAAAGAAGTTATTCCTAATGTGGAAGAAGAAGATTTACTCCTTACGTGGAAAAATTGGGGTCCTTACGTGGACAGATTCAAGAAAAGTTGGTTCCTGACGTGGAAGAATGATGTACTCCTTACGTGGAAAGTTGAGTCCTGACGGGGACAGGTTCAGAACCAAAGTTGAATTCCTTACGTGGAAAGATTGGAGTCCTGACGCGGACATGTCAAGTGGTAGTGGAGTCCTTACGTGGACGGATCGATATAGTTCTCCTTATGTGGAAAGAAGATTGCTTCCTGACGTGGAAAGATGAAAGGGTTAGTCCTGACGTGGACAGATACAGAAGAAATGATTCCTGACGTGGACAGGTGTTACTCCTAACGTGGACGATGTTATTCCTAACGTGGACAGGTGTTACTCCTAACGTGGAAGAGTTTTATTCCTAACGTGGACGATTCAGTTATGGAAATACAGACGAATTATCCCCAGCGGCGTTGCCGAGAGTTTTCTGGGTTAACAGCAAGTGGAGTCCTAACGTGGACAGGTTTTAGTTAAGATTTCTTCGTCTTGATGACAGACAGAGTCCTAACGTGGACAAGCAAGCAATCTGTTATGACAGAATCCTCTTCAGAATGATGAAGACAATCCCCAGCACGCTCGCACGAGATCAGTGGGTTGCCATAACAGTCAGATTCAGCTGATGAATGTCGTTCCTCAAGCAGGAGCGCAACTTAGTTTTGCGGTTGGCAAATTTCTGGTTTCACTAGTATTCAACCGTCTCGTACCGCGAATGTCCGAAGGCTCCGGGCTCTTCACCCAATCGGGTCCAAGCCGCTTGAATAGGGGCAGCTGTTGCACCCTAAAATTTGCCCAACCTTATTCACTTGGTTTATGTTTCAATGTTATTAGCATTTGCATATAGAGTCATGTGCATAGACTAACCATCTGCATGGCATAAGCATAGCAAGTCATACAACAGGGGGACCAATCATTATTCTCATCTCTAGAAGCCTATCAAGAGGTTATTATCCCAATTCAATCTCATTCAAGTCATCAGGAAAGAATTTGAAAGCAAAGAGTTCAGCAGATCAAGCCTTGAGTCCATCTCCTAGCTGAGGGTATCTGAGGGTCAACAAGAGGGTTGTGAGCTGTGAGTTGAAGGCATGGAGAGTATCTAGACATTATGAGAGACTTAGAAAGTCATTTGGAGAAGGAGACAAGTCATTGATGAGAGCACAAGAGCTATAGCTGAAGGCAGTCAACTAGGGTTTCATCTGGGTCAACCCTAGGTCAACCTTAGGTCAATTGACTGATTTAAGGGGCATTCAAGTCTAGTGGAGAGATGTGGGGTTCATCATTGGACATATAAAGAAGGATATGGAGATATGCCAAGAAGAATTCAAGAGAAATCAAGGAGAAGAGGAGCTTCTAAATTAGGGTTTCTGTGTAAAATCCCCTAGTTTAGGTCAAATTTCCAAGCAAGATAAGTCAAAATGCTAGCTTCAAATGGCTTCTTGGCCAACATGAAACTTGTAGAGGATCTCAAGACCTTTAATTTGAGTGGTGGAAGACATCAAGGAGATTTATATAACTCAAGTTATGGTCCTTGCAAGTTACAGGTCATCTGAGGTATCTGAAATTTTGTCTGTGAAAGTGACTTGACTTCCAAGCAATTTTTACCCCTCAAGGAGATTTCAAATGAATTTCTGGTCAACATAAGAATTGTTCCTCATTGTCTTAGCTTTCTAGAATGGTATGGCATGCCCTCATATGATGTGTGGAACTCAACTTATGGTCTTGGCAAGCAAAGGGTATTTTGGGCATTTGTGAATTACAGGTCATTTTAAATCATGTCCAAAACTCATACAAGGAGGCCTCAAATGGAAAAACTTACAACATCAAACTTGCTCCAAATGACATTTTGAGTCTAGAAAGAAGGTCACAAATTGTTGGAAAAGCTCATAACATGAAGTTGCATGATTGGTCAAATTTGAACTAAAATGGCTTATAACTTAAAGAAAGTCAAAGTGAAAAATGGTTTGGGAGATTTATAAGTCCAAATGGAGACTTCCAATATATGATTTTGGGTCCAAAAGACATTCTAGAGACAATGGTTCAAGTACTTTTTTGAGTTTAGAAGGAAAAAGAAAAGTTATCCATGGTTACTTGTATGTGAAGAAACATAACCAAGATCAACCAATTTGGAATGCAAGGGAAGTTGTAAGATGGATCTAGAAAGTTCATGTGAGCCCTATATATTCATGAAATCAGAATTGAGCAAGGGTTGGATTCATTTTTCACCAAAAATTTCCCAAAGTTTCTCATTCTTCCTCTTGCAAATTCTTTTCAAACTTCATCAATTCTCCATCAATTCTCATAATCCTTGATTCTATTCCACTCCATAATCATCAAAGATCAAAGATCACTCAATATCTGGCTGGTTTTGATCCATTTTCATGTGCTGTTATCATCCTCTTCAAAAGTGAAAAATCAATCGGTTAGCAAGATCCAAGGCCAAGAAACAAGAGGTGTTGCATACAGAAGCAAGAGCTTCACTCACTGATCAAGATCTGAGCATTGGTGGTGGTGGATTCACGAGTTTCCATAGTTGTTTTCAAGCTTTTGCATCAGGTGCGTTTTCATTCAAATTGATTAGTTCAGTTAGTTTAGCATGGTTTTATTAGTTTAGATGTGATCTAGGTTGTTAGTAGATCAATTAGGATGAGTTTGGTGCTGTTTGGTGATGATTGTTAGCAGGTTGTTAGAACTGTTAGGATGTAGAACTCATGGCGTAGTGCATTATAATCTTAGGTTGTTAGCGCAGAATGATCACCATTATGCATAGAGTAGATTAGTATAGGTTTGGTTGAGAATTATTGTGATGCATCTCAGTGTATTTTCATGGAGCCAGAACTTGTTGTGATCGGGTTGAGTGATTTGTTAAGTTTCAAAACCAACTAATGCCATAGGCTTGTAGAGGGAGAAATTCTGAGTAAGTTTCATGTTTATATCGTGGTGTTTCATGGACTGTGGAGAGAGAACAGATTGATGGAAGTTGGTTCGTGCATGTGCATTCATGGCAGAAACCCTAGTTCTCATAGATTCAAGGTAGGAGACGAAATCAGGATCGTCCATTATGTGTTAGACTTTGACTCAGAGCTTAGATCGTATGGCTCTCATTTAATTCTGAATTTGGAGGGAAGAGTGGTGCCCTAAACGCACCGTTTCATTTAATGAAACGGGCGGGCCTAATTCAAGCTTTCTATCCCCACCCCCCATGTTATCAGGCCCAATCAATTTGAACGTGAATCCATTGCTGTTCTCACCCCCTGCTTGTTTTTTATTTTTAATAATTCTGAAGTTGTTCTGGGCTTAGTACGAAGTGCTACGCACACCCCCCGTTTGCTGGCCCACTGGATTATCAACTGAGCGTGATTGCTATTCTTACCCCCCTCCCTCTCATTTTAATTTCAATTGTTTTTAATTCCACTTTAATTTTACCAACTTTAAAAAAATTCATAATAAATAGATAAAAAATCATTTTTAATTCATTCTTTTTACATCATTTTCATTAGAATGTGTAGAAAATTGTCATTAAATAAAATTGCATTTTTAGTTTTATTTGATATTTTTCCCATATTTTCCAAATAAATGACATTTTAAATAGCTTCATTTCATGCATGATTTTATTAATTTTTGTTCTACTAGATGCTTTAATATTTTTTGTTCATTCTTTTTAGGTTGTTTAGATGAGATATTGAACTTGTAGAAACAATTTAGTTCCCATTTTTAGGAATTAATTTTAGGTGCTTAATGTAGGCTTGAACAACATGAACAAATTAGGGTTTTTAGGTGATGACTTAGGAAGTTTGATTCTTTCCCTTAGGACTTAGGGTTTGCCTAGATTAGTTATGGGACTATAGGGGCTATGGGTAGTTATTAGATTCCTTAGAAAAAAGTCAGGATTCCCCTACTGCTATTAATACTCTCTATATATCTGATTGACTGGTGTGGTGTGCCCTCTGGGGATTATTGCTTGCTTGTGTGGATATTGGGATTGTCTGGGGACTTGGGGAAGCTGAAGACTTGAGGAGATGAAGACCATTGGAGATCCAGAGATTGAAGATCAACTGCCAGAGTTGAAGAGAAGATTCTTGCTAGCAGATGCTGAGGAACTAGGGTTTAGGAGCTAGGCAGAGCTCTAGGTTAGAAAGTTTGTTTCTCAAACATGGATTGCCTTGTCTGCATCCATTCTTCTCTGTGATTCAGAGTCTCTCTAAGACACTCACCCCCTTCCTTTGGAAGGCTTGGTGATAGTGTCTATGAGATAGAACTCTTGAGAGAAAATGTCTCTTGTGTTAGAAGCAGTCTGTTCACCACCCTTGGTAGTCAACTGATTGCTTAACACCCAATTCACTCTTGTGACTAATCCCTCATCCTGGAGGTTTGAGCATGAAGAAAAGCCATTGCAGATGGAAGACAGATGATCAAAGCCCTTGCCAGAAGGCCATGAAGATGGAGATTGATGCTTGTTGAAGCCTGTAGCTGATTGGAGATTACTTGAAGCCAAATGTTGATTCAGAGCTGCTGATGCTGTTTCTTTTGCTGTTGTATTTCATTGCTGATGTATTGATTGGTTTTCTGGACTGTATTGTTTGCTGTTTACCCTGCTGGGTTGAAAGTGAAGCCTGTTCACTTTTGCCTATTGTTTTCCAGGTTCGAGGTTGAGTGGGACTCCCTTGCCTCGCTTGTATTGTTGCATCCATGCATTTTACTGCTTTACTGTATATATTTGATATTGTTTCTGTTTCTGCCTATCCCGTAGGATCTCTGTTTCTCTCTGTGCAAGAGAGGAGCATGATAGACACTAGGTCTTAACCCATGCATGATAACATTAGGTTAGTTTGTTTCCCTTCGCAACCGTAGGTTAGAGTTCTGTCTCTTTCTTTCTCAAAACAAACAGAAAAACACCATAAAAATTTCAAACACAATAAAAGACACTTCTTCCGTAAAAGAATGTGAACTCATCAAGACGTCATTTTGTCCTCTTGGACTGTTAATCAGAAAAACCTGTTTCAGAAGGAATAAAATTAACCAAGACAAGCTTGTGTCGTACGTGGCCCGAACTACGTTTGCTCTGATCTTTCATGCCGTGTGAAAGTACGTAGGCATAGGATGCGATATCCTAGCGAGCAACCTTCCCCTCCTTTCCCGTAGGTAGGCGAACTACGTTGACTCTGATTTCTCGTTCCAGACGGGAATACGTAGGCATAAAGTGCGATACTTTGCCGAGTCATTTTTATTTTCATTTTATTTTCTTTTTTACCCTTGACCTATAGTTTAGGTAGAATAACAATCCATACCCGAAAACAAGCATGGATCCCGTCGAGTACGACGGACGTGAGGGGTGCTAATACCTTCCCCTTGCGTAACCGACTCCCGAATCCAGGTTCTAGTTGCGACGACCATACCTTTCCCATGTTGTGCGAGGTTTACTCTGAGCGTTTCCTTTCCCTCCCGTGGGATGAATAACGCACGGTGGCGACTCTTCTGTTCAGCCGGCGCCGATTTTCGCAGTAGCGACAATCGGAAACAGCATTGATAGTCTCGAAGCTCACTCCACTTGGCATAATGGTTATTGGCCCTCTGAACTTGGGCGTTCCTGAAGAGGATGCTGATGACGAAGAATGATATCCAAGCCCGAACCTGTCATTCTTCACGGGAATATCCAACACCTGACCCCAGCCCTTGGTTTTGCCTGCCTGCACGAGAGCCTGAGCCTCTTTATAAGATGACACTGCCACATCTAATATCTTGGGTACTGGAGCCTTGTCTTTAATCTTTAGCCCTTCAAATGCCTGACAGGGTGTCTCATGAATTTCGATGTCGACCTCCACATATCTGAATGAAGACAGATGGCTAACCAGAATATCTTCTTCTCCACAGACAGTGACGACACTATCCCCCACCATATACTTCAACGTTTGGTGCAACGTGGATGTGACTGCCCCAGCAGCATGAATCCATGGGCGTCCAAGAAGACAACTATACGCTGGCTGGATGTCCATTATATAGAATTCAGTTTCAAAAACTTCAGGCCCCACCTGCAATGGTAATGTTATTGATCCGAAAACTGACCTCCTCATTCCATCGAACGCTCTTACCACTAAGTCACTGGGCGTGCAGAGAATCCCCCTGATATCCAACTTCATCATGGCTTTCTTCGGTAGCACATTCAGGGAAGACCCCGTATCTACCAACACATGGGACATAACCGTGCCCCTGCATTCAACTGAGACGTGCAGCGCCATATTATGCTCTCGCCCTCTCGGAGTCAAATCAAAATCTGTAAATCCCAAACTGTGCCCTACATTAACATGCGCCATCACCCCTTCTAATTGATTAACCGAAACGTCTTGGGGTACAAACGACGTGTCTAGAATTTTCAATAAAGCGTTCCGATGGGCCTCAGAACATAATAGCAGTGACAAGATCGAGATATTTGATGGCGTTTGCTGGAGGTGCTCCACGACTTTGTAATCACTTTTATGGATGAGCCTCATAAACTCTTCCATATCCTTAAGCGATGTTTCCTTTTCCTTTATCTGCGAGGGGCCACTCTCGTCTACCTTGGCTTTCCCCGTAGGTAGGCGATGTGAAGATTCTTCCACTTCTGGTCATACCTCCTGTTCCAACAACATTATCTACAACCCCAGCTGGTTGTTTATTTACTTCAATTTTCTCACTGTCACAATATACCTCCAACCCGTAAGTCCACGGCACTGCTTTGGTACTTTCAAAAGGAATTGGTCCTGCTTTAGTAATAGTGATCGTTGGCCGCCTGGCGGGCGCCGTTATTGTTATTGTTTTCCTTGGAATTGTCACTGTAGCAACATCATTCCGTTTATCACACAATGCCTCTACAGGCTCTTCTACCGTGGTTCTATCAAACTGCAATGTTCCTTCATTCATCAAAACCTGAATACCCTGTTTCAACTCTTTACAACCCTCTGGCTGTGTCCAACAATCCAAGCAGAATTCGTCACACCCCGGGAATACACCCTCTTTTAACAACCTGCTTTTAATCTCACCCAATGGTGTCTTCAGCTCATTGACGTCCGTCACTAGATTCAAATTCTCTTCGGTTAGGATGGCGTTTGCCCCGTGATTGGGCATAGGCTGTTGTACTATATTTGGACCTGCCTGTCCAAAGTTGATAGCTTTGTTGTCCAATAGGTCTTGGACTTTATATTTAAACGCATGACAGCCTTCAATATCATGTTTGGGCGCCCCGGAGTGAAACTCACAGTGTTTACCAACATCATAGCCAAATGGAGGAGTGCCCGTTAACGGCGCCATGGTCCTTTTCTCGACCAACTTTAACCCTAGCAGTGTTTGAAGCAGTTCGGCGTATGTTGAAGGAGGCGTTTCAAATACTCGCCTTGGCTTGCCCTCTAGGATTCTGCGTTGGGCGGGGTGTTGCCTTTGTTGTTGCTGCTGCTGTTGTTGTGGTGGAAACGGGATGGTAACGCTAGCGACCTGCTGATGCTGAGCATACTGACTTCGTCCTCTGCCCCGGCCCCTACCACCAAACACGGCACTAGAATCACCTTGACGTCTACCACCGAATGCCTTTCTTGTACCTCCTGTGGGGGCAGACTCACCTGCGTGGAATCTTCCAACCTTAATACCGTCTTCGACCATCTCACCCATAAGAATCAAATCTGAAAAACTACTCAACGAAACATTAAACAACTTTTCGTAATATATCCCCGTGAATGTCCCAATGAACATACTATTCATTTCTCTTTCAGCCAACCGAGGATGTACTCTTGCTGCCATATCACGCCATCTCTGTGCATACTCTTTAAAGCTTTCCTCGTTCTTCTGCGACAAACCTTGCAATTGAACTCGGTTCGGTGCCAGATCACTATTATATTTATAATGCAGGACGAAAGCATCCGCCAATTGCTTCCAGGTTTTGATTTGAGCGGGCTCCAACCCCATGTACCACTCGAGTGATGGCCCTGACAGGCTGTCTTGAAAGAAATGCATAAGCATCCTTTCGTCATCTGAATACGCGGACATCCGTCTGTAATAAGCGCGGACATGCACCTTAGGGCAAGTGTCCCCCTTATATTTGTCGAACGTGGGAGCTTTGAGTTTCAGCGGTACCCTCAGCCCAGGCACCAATCCCATTGTAGTCATATCTAAGCCAGTAGTATTCTGATTCACTACACCCTTCATTTGTTCCTCAAGCATTCTGATCCTCTGCGCAGGATCCACAGGTCCTTCAATACCTCTACCCGAAAAGGCATCTTCCTGTTGGTCTTCAACCCAATTGACATTCTCATTTCCGTACCCGTCATACCCATTGTTACGACCAAATCCAGTCTGATTCATCATAGGACCCCGTCCTCTATTACTATACCCTTGAGTGACCCCGACAGGTCCAAAAGGCATCACTTCAGCACCATTTCCGTTACCGAATCCACCATAGCCCTGATTAGTGTTACCAAAACCGTCGTAGCCGAAACCCTGAGTGTTGAAGCCGAACTTTCTGCCCTGATTGCCGTACTCAAACCCCTGGTCGTTATAGCCGAACCCATTGTTACCAAAACCATTACCGCCATTGTAGTTACCACCGCCCAGATTGGTATCTCCAAATCCAACATTGTTAACAACAGTCTCATTTCCATTCCCTGCGTTACCGTTGCCAGCGCCAGCGTCATTGTTCACAACCACAACAGGTGGGGTCACCACAGGAGGAACCACGGGCGTAGGGGGACCATCCTCATGAAGAGTTTAGACATGCACAGAGTGGTGGTCATTGTTGCCATTCCCATTAGCCCGCGTCAGCAGCGGCTGTACCAAAGTCTGGAGATTCTCCTGGCCTTTAGCAATGCTCTCCATTGCCTGCATGAACAGGTTCAACTTCTCGCGAATTTCCTGTATCTCCACTTGGACTTGATCCATGATTCTTTTGCAGTTGTTTCGGGTTGAGTAGCGGTGAACCCTTTGTTCGTCAATCCTGAAAACCTGAAGATGCAGGAAATAAGATACAGATTCAAGCATACCGGTCATGCAATATGAATGCAAATGCAATTATGTAAATATGCTACAGGTTATATTCCCCCCGATTCTATTTTCGGAGAGAAAACCATCATGAACATGGAGTCCCTATCCAGCAAGCAAGGAATCGGAAAACCCTCATATATAAACACATGCCAAGAGGCTGAGTACAAGAGTACAACTGAATACAACTGAAGAGACCTTGGCCAACAAGCCTGGCGATGGTCATAATACAAGTACAAAAGGCAAGGCAAAGATAAATCAGGCCAAATGGCATGCTCTGAAGTCCTCCAATATCCTCATCATCTCCGAGTGCCCTAGTCGGGAGATCAGCTCCTGTATCAGTAAAACATGTCGCTCGGTAGTGGATCTCAGCTTTTTGGCATCGCCTTGGTAGGTTCCTTTGCCAGAACTCTCGTCAAATCTGTACCTTTTGGAACCGGCCTTCTCTTCATAACCTCTTGGCTTCTCGTCAATGTCATTTACTCTGAGCTCAGCAGCGCTCCTAAGTGATGTCTCTTCAGCAAACTTTGCGTCTTGGGCTCTAATATGTGCCTCTAGCGTGGCAATCTGCAGTTTCAATTCGTCTTAGCGCTCTTTCCGCTTGGCAAGTGTGGTATTCCACAAGGCTTCCCACTTGCTGATACGGGCATAAGCTTTGCTTAGAAGTTCCTTCTTGGAAGTAAGCACCTTGCTAACACCGTTTAAGGCTATTCCCACTTTTTCTTTCTTGTTGGTCTCTTCCATCAGCTCTGATCCCAACCTGTTAATCAATTCAGTTTGTTCCTTCACAGTGTAGGTGGCTTCCTTCTTCTCACGACGTAATTGGAAGATCTCCTTCTCTAATTCCTCATTGGCTTTCTTCAATATTTCGTTTTCAGCCAACAATTTGTTATACTTCTCACTCTCTTCCGAAGGAGGTACCTCAATCAATGGAAGATACAGGGGTTCCACAGCAGGATAAGGAATCAAAGAAGTACTAGCTCTCTCACGAATCCACGCCAAATAAGGATCATAAGCTCTGCTATTGCTCTTACCGAGCAAAGCTTTCCCTCTCCTATGGATGTTAGCCCATGCATGTCTCAATCTGATCAAAACAGACGCGTCTAATAAGCCTGTGAGATACAGAGATTCCTGTATCTCCTTCTCAATAGGAGCATCCCTCAAAGCATAACCGAACTGTCGTACCAGCAATGAAGGGTTATAGTTAATACAGCCTTTCCGTCCAATCAGGGGGACATTCGGAAAGCCACTGCAACTATATATAATGTCAGTACCAAGCATACTCTGGTCAAACCAAATGATATTCTCAGCAGACAGCCCCATCAACCGGGAAGACCAATCCAAAGTGTCAACAACATCAACAAAAGGTCCTGTCTTCGGAAGGTGCCCCTGGAACCACCTGTACAAGAGAGGAAGACAGCAGGAAACATTCTTGCCACGACGTTTCTCATTCTTGTAGTGAATGGAATGATAAACATCGCCCAAGAGAGTAGGAACCGGATTCTTTGAGGCAAGAATCAAGAAGGCGTCTGAGTCAACAAAATCTGGCACGTTAGGAAACAAGATAATCCCATAGATGCAGACAGCTAGAATAGCACTGAAGGCAACCCAACATCCACTCTTTGCACACTGTGTAGCCTTCTCAACCAGGACAGACAGGTGAAAACCATAAGCTCCGTTCAGCTTGACCAAGCCTCCCGGGAACTCAGAAGCGTCTAAGCTGACAATCTCAGCAAGGGCAGATAACTTAGGCTCAGCATCAACATGTACAAAGGGCATCTGGTTTAACACAGGAACTCCCAACATCGCAGAATATTCCTCCAAAGTGGGTGCCAGAATATAGTCTGGAAATAAGAAACATCTCAGCTGCGGCTCATAAAACTGCAACAAAGTATACACCCCAGTCGTCTTAAATGCTGAAGGTCTGTACAACAAGCTAAGCAATCTCCCATAAGATATTCTGAACTCAGCCCTCACTATGCAGACTTTTTGTTTTAGATTGTAATTATAAAAGCCTTAAGATTTACTACCCATGTATATATTTAGAAATCTTAAGTGTTTTACCTCTTTGTTATGGTGATCTCCCGTACCTCTGATGTGTGCATCATGTACACCTTATTTTCTATTCTACCGAGCCTTTAATAGTTCATATTATGTGCTTAAGCAAAAAGTCTTATCTCATTGGGATTCAAGCAACAAGTCTTGAGTTAAGATGCTTAAGCCACGTAAGTCTCGTTGCTTAAGTGCTTGAGCTGTGAAAGTCTTATTCAGCTAGTCTGATTGAGCAAAGGAAGTATTAGACATGTGCTCTAAGCAAAGGAAAGTCTCAACTAGAAGACAGATAAACAGGCAGCTCAATTTGATGGTGTGAGCAAAGGAAGTCTTAGACATGTGCTATAAGCAAAGGAAAGTATCAACTAGAAGACAAATGAGCAGGTGGCTCAGTCTGATGGTGTGGGCAAAGGGTAAGTCTTAGACATGCGCTCTAAGCAAGGAAAGTCTCAGATAGTTCATCTGAGCAGTTGTAAAAGCCTTATGCAAAAGCATAAGCGATTGTAATTATGAAGTGGCTATAATGAAAAGCTCTTATGAGACAAGGGGACTGAACTACTCTCAGTTAGGGGAGGAACCAGTATAAATCTTTTGTGTCTTTTGCTGTTATTTTATTTACTTATGTTGTATCTACTGCCAAGTGAATTAACTCAGAGTTTGAATATCAGTTCTGATTCTGAGACTCTGATCAGAAGATAAATAATAAGAAAATGCGAAACACAATTCAACCCCTTTTCTTGTGTCCTTTTCACACCTTCACTATTTTATGTTTTTATCTCTTTTTTTAAATCTATATTTTGTATATTGAATCTGAAGTTTTTGTTTTAATATGATGAGTTTTGTTGTTAATATTTGATATTTATGAATGACTATACACAAAGTTGTTTGTTCTTTATAGATGATTGTATCAATAAAGTTTTTGTAAAAAACTGAATCAATTCAAGCTGCATTTGTTTGGTTTTGTTCGGTTTAATTTTATTTCTAAAAGTCAACTGAAATAAATCGAACCGAGTGTTTTTTATCTAGTGGTTCGGATTATTTTTACCCTTAAAACCGCTCAAACCACATCGTAAACATCCCAAAATTTCACTAAAATTGGGCTTTTTAATTAATGTGATAATTTACTATTTGAATTTGGATCTATTGTAAGCAGCATTTAACTTGCCACCCCCTCACTTGTACCTGACAACCCCCCCCCCCCCCCCCCCCCCCCCCCCCCCCCCCCCCATTTAATGCGCTTTTACCATTATACCTTTTGTAAAAAATCAGATTTTTTTTTAAAATTTATCTATTTTATCAAAAATTTGCAATATGTATCAAAAGATTTTGAATTTTCCATTTTTTATTGGAAAATATGAAGATTACTTGAAATTCTATTTTTTTAACGGAAATTTCGAAAATTCCGATAAAAATGAAAATTTTTGAAAATAGTATAAAAAAAAAATTCTACCTTATTGAAAATTTCGAAATTTTTAATTTTCTTTTTTAAAATTCCATTATTCTTTATATTATTTTCGAAAATTTTAAATTTTCCAATAATAAAAATAGAATTTTCTATAAAAATTTGTTTCAGGTTTTTTTAGAAAGAGTTTTGGAATTATAAAACTATAAGGGGGTGTGAGGTTGAAATTGGGTTGCCAAGTTAAAATGTCGACTGTAAGCCATTGCTCCAACTTTTACTAAGGCCTGAAGACAATGGGCTTTTATCTTTCTTTATAGTACTCGGTCCAATTTTTTATTTGATTGTTTAAGTCGATTTAAAATTCCAGAATTTCAAGAGACTGGTTAATTAATTAATGTTTTCTCCATCTACGTTGTATTATGCGTGCTCAAAACTGTTAAAATACACCATTAAAAATGTTCTTATAAAAAGTCTCATTTTAGAAACAGATTAAAAAATATCAATCAATTGTTCTTGATGTTACAACCGAATAAGTTTGGTTGTCAAAACATCAAGAGTTCAGATTCTGGTGGTCACAATCTTTTTTTAGTATAGTTAATCAAAAAGTAGTGTTAAACACTGTACCAATAATAAAAAATAAAAATAAAATATCAATAACTTTCAAAACCAAATAGAACATTCAAAATTTGCAAAGTATAATACCATAGTTAGTCCCTTTTTTTTAATAACCATAATTAATTAATGCATCTTGTAACATCTATTTGAATTAAGAAAAAAATAGTACATTAAAAAAATCATTTTAAAAATTATAAATAAGTTTTTTTAATAAAGATAAATTATTGAATAAAAAAGAAAAAAAATGGACATAAAACCTAACTTATCAAACAAGTAGAAAAAATTATAGTTGGACATGTTCAACCTATCTTTAAAAACAAATTTAAAATTACATATAGAAAGTGAATTTCCACCAAATATCATTAAAAAAAAAAGACTTGTATTGTCTAATCTACATGCACATGCATTTTTCTCTCTAATAATATGAGATATCTTGAATATAAAATGACATATAGTGTGTAAAATGTTCTTCCATTTAATTAGAAGTTGTCAAGAGAGAATATTCACATTAAAAAATGCATGACCAACATTTAGTTAGTTTTAAGGCAAAGATTTATTCAATTCCCCTTGTTAGCAAATTCAGCAAATCATATTGAAAGAAGGTACAAACTCCAATCTTATATAAGAAAGCTCTCAAGAATGTTTTTAAATTATCCTTGAACATTTCACCATGTGAGATATTGGATCGAACTCTAGTATGTTGTTGGAGTAATGCGTGTTGTGGTCGAAGTTTGTTCTAACATGCATTAGTTAATATTGCTAGGTTTGTTAGCATGTTGAATTGGCCTTGCTTGTAAGCCCAATTGTTTAAGTTAGCTTGTACCCTAAGTTAGCTTGCAATGGGTAATTGTTAAAAAGCCTATTAGGTTATTGTCTATTTTTATTATAAATAGCATGCTAGTCACTCATCTAATATAAGGAAAAATAGGAAGATAAAATCCTAATTCGAGAGAGAGAGGTTATTTGTTATTTTTGTATACTTGTAATCTTGTTTGATAGATAAAGGAAATAATAGCAGTTTATAACCAATCCTTGTTGTTTTCCCTTGTTTTCTTTATTAACCCTAACCCTTGTGCGTTTCTTGTCTATAAAGAAATCGTTTATATTTTGTTTCAATGTATTCTATTCACAACACACCACAAGTTGGTATATCAAAATGTTCTCTTAAAGCTCTATTTGTTTTGCACTTAATTCAATTATGACTAGGAAAACACCAATTAACTTGTATGATTCTAGGTGTGGGTGGAGGTCACTATTTGATGTCAAATAATTTAATAATTGTAAACTCATGAATTGAAAAATACATGTTCCCCTTGAAAGAAGTAAATTTCATATAGAACAATTGTTTAACATGAAAAGTGTTTCTATCAAAGTTCGTTTTAACATTTTAAAACATGATATTGTTTCTTGTGTGTCAAGTTTTTAAAAGAGTTATTATGTTGTGAGTCATGATTAGATTATGAATTTGATAGTTGTAACTTCTACCAACAAGTTTAAATAAGCTTTCATAACTAATCCTTTAAATATTAATGCCAACCAATCACTTCATCCATTGCCAAAAAAGTAAGGTATACGTGCATGTAAAATAAGTGGTCTCCAATTTCCACATCATGATTGTAGAGAGAGAGAGAGAGAGAGAGAGAGAGAGAGAGAGAGAGAGAGAGAGAGAGAGAGAGAGAGAGAGAGAGAGAGAGAGAGAGAGCCTTGAAACCATATGCATTCTCCTTCGAATTGGATTGTCCTATGTTGTAATAACATTATGCACCATCTTCCAAATTAATAATTGCTTAGCAGAAGGTAGGTAGGGATGCCAAACAAAATTTGTCTAAGAAGACTCAATGTGACCCCTTAATACAGATGTAGGCATCTTTAAATGATAGATCACCATTTGTAGATCATGTCCAAATGAGTTCATCAGCAGTAGCATTATCAAATTACAAGTTGATGCTCAAAATATCTTAAGCAATTTGAGGAGTCAAAATGGATAAGTCATGCAAAATATTTTAATTGATGCCCTGTATAGTTGAATTAAACTTAACAATTTTCATAAGTTGAATATCCATTGGTAATACTAGGCGTAAATCTTTAATTTTGTATCACATCCAATTGTTAGTCACTAAAATCAATATCCTTCCCATTACCAATCAGACATCTATAATGTTCCTCAAATAAGGAAAAGAATGTTAATGTCAGGCCATTTTAAAAAAGAAATATGACACATGATTAGATTTTTGTTCCTGGAGTATCTAAAAATAAGCTTAAAATACCATTAATTATTGGTAGGCAACAACTTCCAACAAAGAGATAGACAACCAATTTTTCTATTGTTTTATTTTCACTAAAGATGACAAAAAAGGCATGTCATATAAGATGAGGATAACTATAGATGAGGATAACTATAAAGATAAGCCTAACATGATTAGGTTCAATGAAGATGATGTATGACTAAGAATTTTAATTTTGAGATATGAATGGAATTCTCCTTATTAAGGAAGTTCGAGGATGTAATACTGGAGCATAACGTGTTGAATGATATGGAAGTCATACTTGCAAAAATTGATGCAAAGAGGTGTAATATGGTATCCGAGAATGAAGAAAAATGTGACTACATTGTGTTGTGTAGTAGGGTAGTAAGAAAGAACCAATACATTCAATATTAATACATTATGTTCTAATCATAAACGTGGAGACAATTCAACTACAAAAATTCCAAGGTAGATTAGGTTCCAAATGTTATTGTTCATAAGCTAGAGAAGGATACTAAAATTAAGTTATAAGAGGTTGTCACAGAAGTGAAACTTAGGTATGCAAATGAGATCCCTGGTTCTAGGGAATTTAAAGTTAGGAAGCTTGCTATAAAAGTTATCAAAGGGAACACTAGAAGGAAATATAGTTTGGTATGGTCATATGGTGCATAATTGATGAAGGCTTTACCTTGAAATACATTCAAGTTAAATAAATAGTTCCTTGGGCTAGGTTTGCAACCCAAGTTTGGAAGGTGTTACTTTCTTTACAATCCAGCGAAAGCTTTGATAAATACATGTAGAACATTTATAAGATTAGGCAAATGTTTAAGAACAAATGTTGTGGAATACTTAGGATTGTTGTTTTGAGAGATCGAAAAGATCAATAGTTACCTATAGCTTTTGGGGTTGTTGAGACTGAAACCAAAGAATCTTGTAGTTGGTTTATTACTCTTCTTCTTGAAGACATTGATGATTGTATATGGTGTTTTATTTATGATCATCATAAGGCATGTCTTAACATTGCTTTATCAATTTTGTTTTTTAATAATTGTCTAAGTACCATGAAGTTTTATAACCTATTTAATATTGTAGGAATTATAACAAGTCTTTGAAGAGCAATACCATGCAATTTAGCACAAGTTCTAACTTAGGCATATTTATATGCCAATTTCAAGAATAATTTCGGAGGGGTATTTTATTGAGAGACCACATAATGGTTACAACTATAGCAACCTAATTTCAAGCACATGAATCTAAGATGTTGAAAATAAAGGATATTAGTGGATAAGCTAATGACTCGTTATAGCTTATTCTTGAACAAAAATGGTTTAAGCATGCATATCCATTTTACTCTAAGTATCATTTTCTTATGAAAAATCTAGATGAATATTTTAATGCCACAATGTCGCTACAAAGGGACAAACCCAATATAACCGTGTTTCAATGAATAAGGAATTATCTTATGGGTAAGTTTTCCTCACTGATGGAAAATGTATATGGGTATAAATGGAAGCTAATGTCTAAAACCCTAAGGAAGATAGTGTTCGCATGCAGTTTTCGCGTGAACAATCTCTGACCTCCTAACACAGGTTTACTTGCGGGACCGGCCAAATAAGTCCCATAATGAATGTTTGTAGTGTATGGGATGGTGGTGGAATGGTTTTGTTTAGAGTAGGTTGAAGATAAATTTGAGAAAGACTATGTAAACTTAAATAAAGATGAATGCATAAACAAGAAAAGAAAAAAAAACAACAAGAAATCTTTAAAGTTGATGATATAAATGGCTTATTAAGAGGAAATGTGGATGAGATCATACATTTTGCAGGAATGAAACTCTTTTCTCTTAACGCTTGCTACTCAGAGTGTTTTTCCCTCACAATGTTACAAAATGCGCCCCTTAAAATGAAACTGGGCATTTCCTTAAATAGGAAAATAAAATAACTGCCATGTTGAATTTGGTGGTGCCACGTGTCCGTCCACTACTTCTGCAACTTCCCACATTTTCAGCTTTCAAATCTTCTTCCTGCTCAAATGTTTTCCTCCATTGCGTCGGCCTCCTTTCCCATTAGTCGACCTTGTCGATAGAACTTGCCTGAGTCAACCCACAAGCCTTCCTCTGCTGGCATCGACTCACCTTATTTCCTTCACCATCCTTCCCTAGCCTATCCACCCATAAGCTAGTTTTTGTGTCGTCTTTCTTTAGTCGAAAATTCTAGCCAACAAGATGTCCCTTTAAAACTCATTTTCGACAGATCACTCTGTCGACCAAGAAACTTGGCGTTTTGGTTCTATGGAGTTTCGACCGCGTCATGGTTATGACACATCAATACCATCATTGTTTTCTGTCGAATAAGTCACACGTCACCCATAGTCTAACGTGATAATGGCGCCTTTCTGCGCCACGATTTACAAGAAAACTAATCATGTTTGGTCACATCCCAACGTCATGGGTTTTGAACCAATCCCACTCACTCTTAGAATTACAACTGCCTTTTTCCTTTTCAATTATGCGCCAGCTTACCTATAAATAGCTCATTTCTATACTTGGTTTCTTTTCCCCAACTCTCCTCTTGCTTCACCTTTCCTGCAACCTTTGCTTTTTAAACTTTATTCAACTTCCTTTCCAATCGATTCTTCAACCATTTCCACCACTCACACCACCGACAAAAATCCTATCGCGTTTGTTCTCTCTAAAGCTGACTCTCTTAGGCCCCTTTCAAACCCGACGTCTATTGATGACATGGTGGTGGCTGCCTGGCAACGCCAGATGGTCATCCCTTTTGCAGTTGCTGGAAATCTGCATGCTTTCCATGGGTCGTATCTTGCTAACAAGCCCAACCATGAAGAGCTTCAGGCATTCTTTCCTTGTTTTTTGGCCACCATCCCCCCAACTTTCCAGAAGGATGGCACTCTCGACCTAAAATTCATGGCGCCAGAGGCCCGTTTTTTCGGTCAATGCCTACCCTAGGCAACAAGGACTATATTTCTTGGTTAAACAAAGTCTAGAACAAACGTCAGGACCAATGGAAGACGACTGACATCTTCGACGCCATTCAGCTCTCTAGGAAAGCACATTAGGTCAGCCTTTGTCTACTGTTGGCGTCAATGTTTTTCTGAGAAGGTTCGACCAACACATTCCACTTCCCTAGTGGCATGTTGACGCCAACTTTCTTTGATGTGGCAGCCATTACGGGTCTTTCTTCTCTGGGTGAGACATTTGATCTGACCCTAGAGAGGGACGCTACCTTCGACTTCAATCATGCTGGATTCTAGAACTTCATAGAGGATCACATGATAAAGGTTCCAACGACGTGTCGGAAGAATAACACATTGCCTTTCTGACTCTCTGGCTGTCCTACTACCTCTTATGTCCTAGCTCTCTATAAATAGCCAAGATTTATATCACCCTGGTGATCTAGATACATGAGGGTCGACAGGTATCTTTGGGTAAGCTGTTGTTGTCCTCCCTCTATCACTCTCTTGGTTTGTTGGCTCTGAGAATAAAACTTCTCCATGAAACTATCAAGTCCTTGAACGTTTTAGGGCCCATGTGGCTGCTACAGCATTGGCTCAACGCCAACTTCGAGCATCAAATGGGTTATCCTGTGTCTGCAACAATGCAACGTCTAAATGACGAACGTCCCATAGAAGGTGTTCGACTCGCCTTGATGACCATGCAAGAGACCCCCAACAAAACTATTTTCATGAAATACCCATAGGTGAAAGTGGTACTTAGAATATAGGAGCAATAATAGGACATGGAAAATACCTGATCTAAAATATGGTAAGACACTTGATAAAGAAGTGAAACGTCGGACCTATTATTAATGGATAATTACCTATTAATAATTAATATATGGAACTTGTTGTTGAAACTGCAAAAAACACCCAGCGGAAAACAGAAGAGTCGCCACCTTTCGTTATTTATCTCAATGAGAGGGAAAGGAAACGATCGGAAAAAACCTAACGAAAAAGGTAAAAGACGAGATCATCGCAACCAAGTCCTAGATTCGGGAGTCGGTTACGCAAGGGGAAGGTATGAGCATCCCTCACGTCTGTCGTACTCGACTGGATCCACGCTTGTTGTCTATCTAAGGGTGTGTTTAACTATCTAGCTACAGGCTCATAGGACGAAAAGAAAAGAAAAGAGACTCGGCAGAGCATCACCGCTCTGTGCCTATGTATTCCCTCGTGCAATGGGAAAGTCAGAGTCAACATAGTTCGGCTAACGAGAACACCGGTTGGTTCAGCATGTTTTACCTGAGTAGGGTTAAACCTTCGTTCTAGCAGTTAAGGACGATGCCTGTTTACGGTAGAACCAAACCTTAACAACACTCTTTTTTATGAAAAAGGTTTTCCAATTAATCCCGAAAGAAAAAGGTTTGAAGTTTGTTTTGAGTTTTTTAGTGAAGTGAAGTGAATTAATTCGATTTGTGATTCAAGTTGCACTAAAGACTATGACCTAGGAGCAAATGCGTTGCATATCACCCAAAGGGTGTACACTAAACACTCTAGGCCATTGAAAGGAAGCCCCCCAATCACCATTTCCCAAGTAGCTTAAGGCTCGTAGCATATAACATTCATCGTATTTATTAGATGAGTTAGAATTTTTTTGAGATGAGAAAGAGAGAGACATAAGGAAGGTCTAAGGGAAACTCGACCCAAACATAGTCATGCAAAATGGTCCTAAAGTTTGGATCAAAGGGGAACATCTACCTTAATGTTAGCATGCATGGTTTGAGTCCTAATGTCTATCATAACCAACCTCAAACAAGGAAGGTTAGATCCTAGGGGGGCATGGAAAAGAAAGACAAAGGAAGAAGAAAGATCAAACACAAATGAGAGTGAAAATAGGGACGCAAACATGGAATGCAACACACAAGCAAAGGGAGGAACAAAGTGTGGGGTAAACACCATCACAAGCACATCTCGACCTTTATTAATGCAAGAAATAAATGTGCAAAACACAAGAGGAAATGCAAATGCAAGGACATCATCATTATGAACAACAACACATAAGTGTGCATCCAAGTGGAAAACAAATACAAGTCGACGAAGTCTCGATTAAACAACCAAAACAGCGACGTATATTCCAAAACATTTCACTTCTAATGCATCATATTGAACTATGATGATTCGATGTGAAACGGTACCCAAACAAGCAAGAAAATCAGCAAAACAGACCCACTGGCACAGTGTTAATCAGTTAACCATATGCGTTAATCGATTAACCACTTAAAAATGGCTGAAAATCTGGAAATTTGTACATGTTAATCGGTTAACACCAGGCGTTAACCGGTTAACACCTTGAAAACTTTCAAAAATTTGAATATTTGAAATGGTTAATCGGTTAACCATATGTGTTAACCGATTAACACTGTGCCAACAGCAGAAAAACAGCAACAGAACATCATTTTCAGCAAATAAGCACTTATCCGATCAACCGGATGGCCGCATAATCACTTAATCACGAAATTAAACCAGTAAATCATGATTCAAACAACATATGAACAGATTAACACAACCAAATCATGAATCAATTGGATCAAATTAACCAAAAGCTAATCAAATATGAAAATTCACATGATTATGGAAATAAGCTAAAAACAGATTCGGATCCAACCTTCGGAGCGGAGATTTGCTCCAGTTAATGTTGATTCAACTGTAATTGAATAGATCCAATGCTAGAAGTCTGGAATACTTCAAGATCCACACCAATTAGTAGCAATGAAGATCCTTCAAGATTAAACCAAATTGAGCCAAATAATCACTTCCGAAATTGCTTCCAAGTTCAGATCCAATTTTGCACGAAAATTGGATGAAGAAATTGATTCAATGGAGAGAATGGATGAAGGTTTAGCTCTTAGAAATCAAGGATTCTAATGAAGAATCAATGATTTCAATGAGAAGAGCTTTGGTGAGGGTTTTGGAGATTGGGAAATTGAGAGAGAATGAGATCAATTCTGAAAATGAGAGTGAATTATGAGTGATTAGTTGTGTGTGGTTTGGAGTGGATCACTTAAATATCACTTAGGCTTGGATCCTAATGTAAGGTTTGGAAAAATTGGATTGGAATGAGGAATGGGCATTTGGAGGGAAAATGAAATTAACCAAATTTCAAATAGGTTCTAGATCCTTCCCAAAGTGAAAATCACACTTGCACATGACCAAAATTGGACCCCAAAGTGGTTTGCATTGAAAATTCACGTGCAAAGGAAAAATCTGCACTAGTTAATAGATTAACCATATAGGTTAATTGGTTAACACTTCAAAACTTCAGGTTTGACCTGATTTTGACTTGGTTAATCGATTAACCATATGTGTTAATCGATTAACACCTCCAAAATTTGAATTTTGGCGACTTTTGGAGGGAAATCTGCCCGTTTGTTCGTTTCCAACTGTTTTGAGCTCTGTTCAACTTCTGAAACTTGCTTTTGAATATCATAACCATGAAAATTCTTACGATAGCCTGAATACTGCTTTCTGAGTTGAAAATATCCTGCAAAATAAAATAAATGCCAGAGCCTCTAATGCTCGTTGTTCAGGTTCATGCACTGAGATGAATTAGCCACGGGAAAACCTTGATCCCCTGTCTCAAGAACGAATGCTATGCAAATGCAGAAATGCGAAAATGCAAAGAAACAAAAGTCAGATGCTGCCAAAACGGAAAGATAAATTTTGGGGTGCTATAACTGCCCCTATTCAAACAACTTGGACATGAAGGGAGGAAAAGCATCTGATTTCAAACATTCAAGGTACAAGGTGATTGAATACAAAAGAATTCGGAAATTTGCACTCCGCGGGGATGCAAAACAGCGAATACCAGCCAATAGTTGGAATACGACACGCTGGGGATAACAATCCAATACGATCTGAACTTCATCCAAAAGATGCCAACCAAGAGTTGGGACACCAAACCCAGGATACCAACCAAGAGTTGGGATAAAGAACACCAGATACCAACTAGAGATACCAACCAAGAGTTGGCATAACGCCCAAAGGATACCAACCAAAAGTTGTAACAAAGATCAACGGATACCAACCAAGAGTCGGGATAACGAACCAAGGAATACCAACCAAGAGTTGGGATAGCAAACCCCGAATACCAACCAAAAGTTGGGGAAAAACCAAAGATACCAACCAAAAGTTGGGATGAAACCAACAATAGATACCAACCAAGAGTTGGAACGACTCTCCCACAAAATACCAACCAAAAGTCGGGATACAACCCTGCTGGGAAACAAAAGGGAACATTAGCCAAACAACTTTATGGCAACTTCACTGGGGAAATAGTAGACTAGCCAGACGACTCTGCACGGGACAAACATCTATTACAAGACAATAATCGACAAATACCATCCAAAAGATGGAATAAGGGTTACTCTCTGAGGATAAAACCACACAATACCAACCAAGAGTTGGAATCACCACAACACTCACCGAAATTTAAATAGAGAGACGACTTCGCTAGGGATGTATACTGACCAAAAGTCGAAATCAACAATCGAATAACAAAGGTTACCAACAAAGAGTTGGAACAACGCCGACAAGATGACCAAACCGGATATTATGACCCTAATGGGGAATCAAAGACTACCAACCAAAAGTTGTAAAATGTCAACCAAACCTCACCAACCAAAAGTTGGGACAACAACTCCGCTGGGAAATGGAGGAGGACTGCCAACCAAAAGTTGGAACAAAAACCCGCCAGGCAATAGACCACCAACCAAGAGTTGGAATAACAACTACAGGAGATAACATCCAACCAAGAGTTGGGAAACAAAGCTACTAACCAAGAGTTAGGATTGCTGGGGAAATCCTCATCGACCAAAAGTCGGAACCAAAGCTACTAACCAAGAGTTAGGATCACCGGGGACGCTATATGAAGCTGACTCCACCACCGAAGACTACCAACTAAAAGTTGGGATAACACCCCGAATTACCAACCAAAAGTTAGGATGATCATCCAGAACTACCAACCAAGAGTTGGGATAAAAGCTACTAACCAAGAGTTAGAATAGCTAATATTGCCAACCAAGAGTCGGACCAAGGACTCTGCGAGGGGAAGCTAGAAATTACCAACCAAAAGTTGAGATCACCTTCTAGGCTAACTAGAAGTTGGAACACCAAACACAAATAATTTGAACTACGCCGAGGAGTACCAACCAAGAGTTGGAATCCCCGACTTTGCTGAGGAAAATAAGGATTAACCACCAAAAGTTGGAATAACAAGCACCCATGGGTCACCAACCAAGAGTTGGAATAAAGCAAAGATGACCAACCAAGAGTTGGAATAAGGACTCTGCAGAAGAAATCGAACAACTCTGTTGGGGAAAAGAACAACAGACTTGACCAGGGAAGACAACACTCGCAAGTGACTCACCTGGGGAGAGCGAAGACATTTAACCAAACTACTCAGCTGGGAAGAATCTGATAAAATAACCAACCCAAAGATCCATCCTGACACGGATAACACGAAAATCCCTTGAATCAAAAAGTCTCTGCTGAGAAGATATCTGGTCTTAAAGATACCAATTCTGGCTTATGCTTCAGATGCATATGTTTGAAAATGGCGTAATGCTCCATACGAAATGGAAATGCTACGCATTTGGGAGGATGCTATGAAAAAATGCAAATGCAAAGGGACCACCTTAGCAAAATAAACGCTAAAGAGAGGAAACTAAACTCTGTTGGGGAGAAACATAGGGCGTTCCGCGTACGATCGGACTTATACTGGGGAACAAACAAGCCATGGATGACTTCCTTGTAAAACACCTCTCGGATACAATTGTTCTAAAGAGAACAACAAATCACCCTGCTGGGAATCAGAACTCTACTGAGGAAAATGCCCTGGATGGCTTCCCAAGAAATAACTTTTATAGGGTATCAAAAGCATAGGCTGGGGGAAACACCCGGAACAGCCTTCCAACACTCTGGGGAATCCACACTCAACTGGGGGGAACCATTCAGAATACGACATTATCGGGAAGGAAAGTAAACTGTTGGGAAATAGCTCTACTCTGCTTGGAAAGAAATCCCACCCTGCTAGAGGATATCAGATACTTCTACTGAGACATGAATCCTGTTTCGCCTAAACATCTGTCACATCGAGGGAACCAGCACTGAACCCTGCTTGGGGAAGAAACCCTGAATACCGATACTACCGGGAAACACCAGAAAGTCAACTTCCTTAGGGGAAGAGGGCATCGAAAACGTTGCCTCCGCTGGAGAATCACTACACTAACCTCCGCTGACCTGATCGGATAGTGAGACTCTGTGGGTACGATAAAATCTCTGCTAGGGGAGAAATGAATTTGTATCATAATTTCAATGTCATGGAGGAACACATCTGTTGGGGAGTGCTTATGTCCTACAATAAGAGAAAAGAAAGCATACATGCGAAATGGTTACCTCAGTTACCATTCATGACACTTACCATGCGAGCAAAGTCATTTGCCTTCGTTACACTCTGTAAAGCCTCCTGTTTTCTCCTACAATGTTTATCAAAATATCGGACGTTTTTGCAAACAAAATAGTAAAAGTAAAACAAGAAAAGGGAAAGCTCTTTGACTGAAGTGAATACTTTATTGATAAAAGGCCTGTAAATAGGCAAATTACAATTCGGATGCAATTCCTGAAAAGAGGCAATTGCACAAAAGCACGAAAAATAAAATATATACAAATGTCGGCAATGTGGAAACAGACAACCACCATGTGTCGATTCGTCTATGACCTATATGTCTTCAACGTGCCCCGTGTTTTGCCTTCTAAAAAGACTAACTGGACTGATTCCTTTCCTTCGGGATAACTGCTCTTAAGCTCACGGATCGAACGCAGACCGCGGTTGTTTGCTTTCAAATCCCTAACTTTTGCTTGGATCTCCCTTTCGGGTTTTCAGTCCACCGGGATACACATTTTTTCCAAAGTCGCCTTTTCAAGTTTTCAACTTTGCAGGTTTACATATTTCCTTTTTCTTTTCCCTAATTTTTGCCTGAACCTTCTCTTTTTCATGGTTCGCCGGGATGCCCCATTTTTGCCTGGTATTTCCTTTTTCTGTCCAGCGGGTGTCTTTAAGCAAAGTATTTTTTAACCACGTATGTATCGCTACTGCGAAAACAAGGTGCCGGGAAAATAGAAGAGTCGCCACCTTTCGTTATTTATCCCACAGGAGGGGAAAGGAAACAATCGGAACAAACCTGGCAAAAAGGAAAAGACGAGGTCATCGCAACCAAGTCTGGATTCGGGAGTCGGTTACGCGAGGGAAAGGTATTAGCACCCCTCACGTCCATCGTACTCGATGGGATCCATGCTTGTTGTATTTATCTGATGGGTTGGTTATCTATCTACCTATCCAAGTCTGGTTCAAAAGAAAAGAAAATTGACTCGACAAAGCATCGCGCTCCGTGCCTACGTATTCCCATCTAGAACGAGAAATCATAGTCAACGTAGTTCGGCTAACTACGGGTTAAGGGGGAAGGTTGCTCGCCAAGACATCGCATCTTGTGCCTACGTATTCCCATCAGAGAAATCAGATCGAACGTAGTTCGGGAAAACGAAACACAGGTTGATTCAAGTGTTTTTACCCGAGTAAACTTAAACAACAATTCCAACAGTTAGGGACAATGCCTGTTTGCGGTAGAACTGAAGTTTAACAGTACTCTTTTCATCAGAAAAGGTTTTCCTTGAGTTATGGGCCCACGAGGCAAAAAGGGTTTGATGTTTGTTTTTTGGTCTTTTACAGAAAGAAGTGTTTTTTATGGATGTTTGTAATTCATATTGCACTAGAGACTATGACTTAGGAGTGAATGCGTCACGTGCCACCCTAAGGGTGCCACACTAAACATCTTGAGTGTTGAAGAGTGACCTTTCAACAATCATTTCCTGAGTAGCTTAAGGCTCATAACGTACGATATTCATTAACCTTTATTAATTTTTTTAATTTGTATGAAGATGAGAAAGGAGGGACTACAGGGGAGACTATCAAGATTCCTACTGTTGTCATGCAATATGGCCCTAATGGTTGGGTTTGAAACAGGGAACTCCTAAATGTTATCATGCATGGTTTCAACCTAACATTCTATCATCACTATCCTTATCAAAGGAAGTTAGAGTCCTAAGGGAACATGTCAAAGGTAAACACCAGCAAAAATCATTAAGCAGATGAGTACAAAGCTATCAAGCTATTGAGATAAGAACATGAATGGATATGTAATGCATCATCACAAGCAGAAGGAGGAAACCTCAACTTCTAATGCAAATAAGGCAAGCACAGAAGAAAAAGAAACACACAAGCAAGGGAGGATCACCTCAACCTTGAATACAAACAAGCAAAGGGAGCTCAGCTCAACCTTTCAGTGCAGTCATGCTCCTAAGCTTAACATATTCTATATATGAACCTATCCTAATGCATCAAGCAACAGGAAAACAGACACACAACAATCCATCAGGAGAGAAGAAATAGACTGGAAGAGCAATAAGGAAGTCATCCCAAGGCTACATCCAGTTGATGTGTGTCAACACATGAGTCCATCAGAGGCTCAACCTCTTGAGGAATGCACAGAGCACTTCCTAAGGAAGGCCAGGCTCTCCCAAGAGGGATCCTATGTCAATAGGACAGATAAAGGAATTGGGGTAAATCCTAGATGTCAATCTAAGGTGTTAGCTCAATGTGCATCAGCACAGGAGTCCATCAGAGGCTCAACCTCTTGAGGAATACACAGAGTACTTCCTAAGGAAGGTCAGGCTCTCCCAAGAGGGATCCTATGTCAATAGGACAAATAATGATTTAGGGAATGAACCTAGGTGTCAATCTAAGGCACTTGATTAATGTGCATCAGAACTGGAGTCCATCAGAGGCTCCACCTCTTGAGGAATACACAGAGCACTTCCTAAGGAAGGCCAGGCTCTCCCAAGAGGGATCCTATGTCAATAGGATAAAGAAAGATGGGTGAGGAACCTAGGTATCAATCTAAGGTGTCAAGGCAATGTACATTAGTACAAGAGTCCATCATAGGCTCCACCTCTTGAGGAATGCACAGAGCACTTCCTAAGGAAGGCCAGGCTCTCCCAAGAGGGATCCCATGTCAATAGGACAAGGAAAGATGGGTAAAGAACCTAGATTTTAATCTAAGGTTTCAAACTTAATGTGCATCAGCACAGGAGTCCATCAGAGGCTCCACCTCTTGAGGAATGCACAGAGCACTTCCTAAGGAAGGCCAGGCTCTCCTAAGAGGGATCCTATGTCAATAGGACAAAGAATGATTTTAGATGATGGGAGGCATGGTGAAAACCTAAGGAATTCACCAAGGCACTCAACCAAATTCATTTGATTAAGAAATGATGGGAAGCATGGTGTATACCAAAGGTATCCACCATGACACTCAACCATTCATGGGAGAAATTGAATTAAGATGGGAAGCATAATGTATACCAAGGGTATCCATCATGACACTCAACCAATCATGGATGATTACGAGCAATGCAAAGCAAAGCTAGAAGGGGAATCATCCTCCTAAAGGTTTTAGTGGAAACCCTAATGATTAGTTCTAGAGATTAACCATCTAAATGAATTTAGAAGCTATATCAAGGCTTAAAAATTGTTCTAAATAGGTGTCAACCTATGCTCTATTCTATCAAGAAGGAATTAGAAGCCTAAAGTTAGCTAAAGTTCACATTAGAAACTAAACTATGAGGTAAGCTAAGTTAGGATCACCCTAAACACAATCAACTTGTAAATTCTTGGAAAAATACTAAAATCAATCCTAAAAGGCTAGGAAAAATTCTAAGGCTTCCTAAGTGTGTTAAGGAATCATGGTACAAAATCCAGAGCCAAGACCTAAGTGTAAAAGTCCTAAACAAATTCTACACTTAAAGGTATACTTAAGGGAATCCACAAGGGAGAGGTCCTAGAAATCTATCTCAAACCTATACCTAAAAGTTTCTAAAAAACCAAAGAAAAATCATACAACTCTATCAAGACGTCTAAAGCAATCATGCAAAAATTTAGAAATAAATTCAAATCCATGAGCTAGTACAAAAATTAGAAAGGAAATCAATCATTTTTTGACATTTATTTAAATGGCCATTTAAATGGAAAAATCATATTAAATTGGAAAGTAGTCCTAAATTCAATTAAATTGCACACAAAAACAAAGGACATGGCAAGAATCACTCATGATTTTTTTCATAATTTTCTAACAATTTCTACTATTTTTCTTGAATTAAAAATAATCAATGCATTAAAAGAAAAAAGAAAATGAAATAAAAGAAATTAAAATGCAAGAAAAAGTCACAGCCATCAGATCACAAGATCGGTCAACAGATCTGATGCTTCCTAGCGCGCCACACAGGTAGTCAAAGCTCAACACAACAATCCCAATGGATCCTGACCATCAGATCAGGTCAAGGTCTACTAAATCAAAGGCTCTGAGGGAGGGGGCCAAAATGTCGCGTTTCATTAAACGGGCTCAGGCGAGATCATGTCCACACACACTGAAGACTGGTCAAGCCATACTAAGACCCACACACTGCCACGTATGCTGGTCAACTTTAGTTCAACATGAGACGGAATCTGATCCACACGATGGGGAGACTACTCAAGCTTTTTACACAGATCCTAAGGCCTCGATTTGAACTGAGGAAATGGAGGGATATTACAGCTCGCCGGAGAAGATGAACCTACGGTGGTTCCGGTTGTCTTCTCTGGCCACCCAAAGTTGCAGGGGATTCTAACCTTAACCAAAACCTATGATTTTTTATATCAATGTGCTCGCCTTTTCTAGCAGATCACAAATCTATCAATCTTTTTAGTTTTTCTCGCCTAAATCCCTCAAAACGCAAGCCAACCAGAGAAAAGGCACTTCCAAGAATCATCTCAATCAGCCACCATTTCAATCCTAAAATCATCTAGGTTGCTCCAGAAACCTAACCACATGTTTAATCTAACCTAATCGTGCATAAATTAAGAGCAATGGTGAAGGGAAGAAACCTGGTCAAAAGCTTTAAATGTGGCACTCTCAAGTGTGAATCCTTGCTCCAAACTGTGCAGAATCAATCACTGATCAATGCTGGTTCAATCTTGATGCTTAGCACTTCTTGATTTTGCTTCAAACTCCAAAATCGAATCTCAGTCTTCAAGCTTCAAAATGTCAACTGTTCTAACAGAATTTCCCTCCAAATTCCATCCCTTTTCATCTGAACTCCATCTAGAGTTTATATAGATGATGTTTGGATCAATCTCTGGCCCAATCATGGCCCATTCAATCCATTTCAATTTTCACTTTTCCTTCCAAAACTCACTATGGCAGTGCATGAAAACAGCCTCATTTTGCCTCCAATTTGGCTCAAATGCATTGCTTGTATGATGGTGAAGATGAAGGGCTAAGATTCACTCCTTAATCTCAATCAATGAATAATCTTTGTTATGTAACTTCTCCTTGAAGCAATTCCAAAATTGGCCATGAAATGTGACTCACTTTGAAATTCTACCAATTCCAATGTGTTCCAAATATCTAATGCACTCAAAATATGCACCTACTTGCAATATTTTGAGCCAATGTGAATTATTTTGGATTTTTCTCATTTTAATGCCTTTTAATCTCTTTTTGTCAAATTTTCTTCAACCAACTCTCATTCTAATCCATATCAATGAACTCTTAATGCTTGGTGGAGTAAATAACCCCATTTTGAGAAACTTTCAAGTTGAACAAAATTCCATTTGATGTGTGTAAGATGGTGAAATTGACCCATAATCAAAAATGGCCTATAATCTTAACTTCCCAAAATGCCCCTGTCTTGCAAGCAGTGTATCTTGAGTTCTACAGATCCAATCATGGACTTCTAGTACTTTTTGGAAATCTAAGAAGATGAGGAACAACATTCATGTTGGCCTTAAGTTGAGGAGAAGCTTCCTTCTAGGTCAAAAGTGGCATGGAAGTGGGTGGCTTTCAAGTACCAAAATCACATTCATCTGATGACCTGTAACTTGTCTGCCTCATAACTTGAGTTATATAAACCCTATCAAGGACTTCTAGTACTCAAATTAAAGCTATTATCATGATCTACAACAATCATGTTAGGGTCAAGGTGAGATGAAAATCACATCTTGAGAGTTAGGCACCAAACTAGGGGATTTTGCACTGTCAAGCCTAGAAACCCTAGCCTAGGAACTCCTCACACTCTTGATTCATAATGAGTTGACCTTGGAATCATCACTTAGGCATCTTAATACATCAATAAATGATCACATGGCCTTGAAATTAGGTCTCAACCTTCTTCAAATCATCTGTTGACCTAGGGTTGACCAGATGAAACCCTAGTTGCACCAATCTTGGTTGTAGCTTCATATACTTTGCATATTGACCTGTCTAGGCTTCAAAATGACTTTCAATACTTCTCATGAGCTCTCTCAAGGCTTCAAGTCCAACTCCATGGATTTAGAATCATCTGATGGCCTTCTACAACCCTCAAGTTAGGAGATATGCATTCTTGTGTCCAACCCTCTCTCTGAGGATCTTTGACTTCTCTGATGAGGATATCAACCCTTGAATACTTGAATAAAGACTCTTAGATAGATTCATAACCTTGATAGCCCTTTGTTGGTAGTCATACCTCTTGATCTCTTGCACACATGTCAATGCAATGGAGATGATAATGCTAAAATGAATGCAATGAACCACAAACTAGGTAAAGCAAAAGGTTAGCCAAATTTTTTGGGGCAACAGCTGCCCCTATTCAAACGGCTTGGACCTGACTGGGTGAGAAGCGAACGGCTCTCAGACAATCAAGGTAAAAGACGGTTGAATACCAATAAACCTAGCAATTTGCCAACCGCACAAGTAAACGATACTCTGATTGGTAGGAAAATCTTCGGAAACTAAAATGATAGTTGCACGGCAACTTGCTGGTGAATGATTAATCTCAAATCTCCGTCAGGATGATCATGTAATTTCGCTGTAGAACTGCGTCCTCAAGTCATCAAGGGATCATTGATTACATGGTAACTGGTGAAGGATAACTGATATTGCCGCCAGGCATTCTGCGCCACAGCAAAGGAATTCCTCTTGACTCGTCAGGTCATTAGGAACTTTTGACAATCTCTGTCGGACTTCGTCAGTAAGTCAATAAGGGATTGCTAGTTACACGGTAACTGGTGACAGATCGTCTATTATGCCGTCAGGCATTCTGCGTCACAACAGAAGAATTCCTTAACGTCCCCTCTAGACTCGTCAGGTCACTGGACGCTTGACAATCAAGTCAATTATGCCGTCGGGCATTCAAGGAAATTCTCGGGCGTCAGCTGAACTTCTTCATCAAGTCGAAAGTAGAATCCTTAGTCAATCATGAACCAATTGGGATATCTAAACTTCTGCCGTCAGGAACTCCGCGTCAGCTAGGAGGAACTCCTTCGACATTACAGTCGGACTTCATCAGTAAGTCAGGAAATAGAACCCTTGGTCAGTCATGAACCCATAAGGATATCTAATCTTTTGCTGTCAGGCATGCCGTGTCAGCTAGGAGAACTCTTTAACATCATAGTCGGACTTCATCAGTAAGTCAGGGGATAAAATCCTTAATCAATCATGAACCAATAAGGATATCTAATCTTTTGCCTTCATGCACTCCACGTCAGCTAGGAGAACTTCTCAACATCACAGTCGGACTTCATCAGTAAGTCAGGAAATAGAATCTTTAATCGATCATGAACCAATAAGGATATCAGATCTTTTGCTGTCAGGCACTCCGCGTCAGTTAGGAGAACTCTTCGACATCACAGTCGGACTTCATCAGTAAGTCAGAGGGTAGAATCCTTAGTCAATCATGAACCCATAAGGATGTCTAGTCTTTTGCCGTCAGGCACTTCACGTCAGCTAGGAGATCTTCTCGACATCACAGTCGGACTTCATTAGTAAGTCAGAAAATAGAATCCTTAGTCAATCATGAACCAATAAGGATATCTAATCTTTCCGTCATGCACTCCGCGTCAGCTAGAGGAACTCCTCGACATCACAGTCGTACTTCATCAGTAAGTCAGGGGAGTTTGGCACTGCTGCCGGACTTCAATCATCAAGTCTTCAAAAGGGAAATTTCAACTTCTCTGTTTGAATCCTGTTGGGGATGATGAAGGTGAGAAAAACGCTTAGAAGGGGGGGGGGGGGGGGGGTTGAATAAGAGTTTTAAGAAATATGGCAATAAAAACAACTCAAGATTTTTATCCTGGTTCGTTGAACTCAACTACTCCAGTCCACCTTATCAAAGATGATTTGCCTTTCTCTGCAAGGACTTAATCCACTATTGATCAACTGATTACAATAGAAAGCACTAAGAACAACTGTCTTAGTCTTCTCAAAAACTACTGACCACACCTTGGTCTTCTTAAGGAACTTCTTACAATTTAATGTAAACTAACAAGTGTTTGAATGCTTCTAATAAGCTGTATCACAATTGTGATGTTTACACTTAAGATTAAGTACAACAAAAACTATATGGTTTTATGAAAGATCAAATGAATAAGATCTTGTGAGATTTTCTCTTTTATGAATCAAGCGTGTATTTCTTTCTGAGTGAACTTGCAATGAGCAAATGATGAGTAGTAAATTAGCAACCTCAAAATGTTGAAGTAGTTCTCCTTTTATAGCTTTTTTCAAATGCCTTGAGTCATGTGCAGCTGAATTTAATATTAAGTTTGTAAGACTTTTCATCACCAAAAGTATGGGCAGAGATATGCTTTCTGCAGAAAGGTATGGTTGTAGAAGCCTTGGGACTTGTACCACGTCACTTCTTTGGACAAATTAGCTGTTGGTTACTTTGGAAGTAGCACCACGTCTAGTCAAGTTTACAGCTTCTTCAACAAGCTTCCTTCAATATGAAGTCTTCATAATCTGCACTTCAGAACTTGTAGTAAGCTTAAAAGGTATGGAATACTTTAAGATGATCAGAGCTTAAGATGAATGAGAAGTTCAGAGTCTTCATAAATGATCAGATCTTTAATGTATCAGAGTCTCAATCTTGATCAGAGTCTTTTTCAGAGTGTGCAACAGTATGTGCTTTGAGCATGAATATTAATGATGAGAGTCTGGTTATCAATGCTTCTGAACTTGCAGTGAAAAGAACTTCAGAGTCTGATAAGATCAGAGCTTTCAGCTTTTGTATACTTCTTTCATTATCCCTTCAGATTATTCTGTAGCTTCTGCTTCAGATCCTTCTGGCAGCGCTTCAGAATCTTCTGATAGTCTTGCATCTGATGCTTCAGAGCTTTGCATAGTTTCTTTGTACTTATGTATTTTGCTTCTTTAAGAGTATTTAATTTTATACCTGAAACAATAATACTTGAACAAATTTTAGAGTGTATATATTCTTAATACAAAATTCCATAAAAGTTATCATCAAAACATAGAGATATAAGAAACACCAATCTGTGTTCTAACAATCTCCCCCTTTTTGATGATGACAAAACATAGGGAATTTTGTTCAATAAAGAAAACTGAAATAAATAACTCCCCCTGAGATTAAGAATCTCCCCCTGAAATTAATACTCTTAATAGAAAAGAACACTTCCCTTTTTGCTTGAGTATATTTCAGAACCTGGTAGAAATCCTTGTTGAGAGAAAGAATCAGAGCCTGGATGCTTTCCAGAATTAGAGTCTGATGATTTCTTTCAAAATGAAGAGTCTGGTAAATCTTCCAGATTCAGAGTCAAATTTTCTTCAAGGATCAGAGCCTGGTTGGGTAATTCTCAGGGTAACTTCAGATCATTTTTGTCAGATGAATTAATAAGATCTGATGGTCTTAAGATTCAATGTTAGTTTAAAACAATGTCTGAATTTCATTTTAGTATTGCTTATTGATTGAACAATCAAATTCTCTTTCTCCCCCTTTTTGTCATAATCAAAAAGAATTTTAAAGACAGAAAAGATAACAGAAGAAGAGAAAAACACAAAACATAAATGAAAAACATAGCAGCTAGATTCATTCAGATCAAAGTAGCACAAAAAGCATAAGATGTTCATACAACAGATGATAGAAAATAAAACAAACAGAAAATAAGTGCAAAACAAGAATGCAAAGACATGAAAAAGAAAACTAGGGCTGGCGAGAAGCAATTAAGGTCAGAAGATCAGTAATCTTGGCAGTGGACTCTTCTTGCTTGGCCATCCAAGTCTTGATCTCTTCAGTGGTCTGTTCCTATTTTATCATCCATGTTCTGATTTCTTTGACTTCTTGGACAACATCTGGAATCTCAGTCTTCATCTCAGATGCAGAAGGTTCAGAAGCATATGCAGTTGCCATTGGATGATCAATCTCCATGTCAGATGCAGGAGTATCTTCTATCATTGCAGAGTCTTCAGCAGGAGCATCTTCCAGAAAAAGCACTGGGGTTGTGATAATGCTCAGCAGAGTCTGTCTGACCATTTCAGCAAACTTGGCCTTTGCATCATCAGCACAGAGTGTTCTGAGGTCAGATGCAACAAAGTTGAACTTAGATATGAATCTATTCCAAGAAGCTTCAGATTCAGCAGGATCCATACTAGCCATGCACTCTTTCTCCACAGAGGCAATCCCCATACGTATTTCCTTCTTGAAATTCTTGAACAGAGTAGAAACATCTGATCTAGGTTTTGGGTTCAGAAAGTCCTCTATGGTGACTGGTTGTGATGGTTCAGGAGGGGTTTGGTTTTGTTCAGGAGGTGGGTAATCAGATGATGGTTGTTAAGATGTTGGTTGTTCAGATTGTTGGGTTATAGATGGTTGTGGTTCAGATGGTTGTGGTATGGATGTTTGTGGTATGGTGAGTTGAGGAATGGAGGTGTCATCATCAGATGGTATTGATGTAACAATATCAGATGAGGGTGGTATAAAATCTGTGAAATTGAATTTGAAGCGAAGAGGTTTGTCAGATGCAGGTAGGTCAGATGGTAATGGTTTATAAGGATCAAGAATTTGTAAGCTAGTTGGTGAGGGGACTTCAGATTCATCAGAATCAGATGATTCAGTTGAATGACATGAAGTTGAAGAGAGGACATACATGGTTGCAAGTGGTGATACATCCAGAATGTCTTCAGATGGTTGTTGGACAGATGGTTCAGGATTTTGGATGATTGGTTCTTCTGGTGGTTGAGTAGTAGAGAGTGGTTCAGAAGATGGTTGTTGTTGTTGTTCAGATGTTGTTTGTTGTTCAGATGTTTGTTGTTTTTGTGATTCAGATTGTGTTTGTTGAGGGGGTTGTTGTTCAGAAGATATTTGTTGAGGGAGTTCATATGGTAGTTGAACAGAAGATGGTTGAGAATGTTTGTTAGGAGATGAAATGGGTTCAGATGATTGATGTTCAGATGTTTTAGAAGGAGATGGTGGAGGTGAAGGTGAGGGTGAAATGACAAATGGTTTGGGATCAGATGTTAATACCTAGTGAATTGTTTCTCTAATTTCTTCCACAGTAGCTTCTGGAGGATTTTCCTTCTGCTTCTTGTCCTTCTCAAGTCTGTCAGCAGCATCAGAGGCTTTCCTCTTAGGCTGTGCAACAGATCCTTCCTCAGCTTTTCTCTTCCTGCGCCTTTCTCTCAGAAGATTTGGCAAAACTTCTCCTTCCTTCTAGACTATGTTAGCAGGCAGAGGAATACCATTCTTCAAACAATCAACAATGTATGTCAAAATGATGTTCCTAGGTTCATCAGCACTGAACATAGGAAAATCTGCTAAAGGAATTCTCCTTCTGCTGACTTCTTCAGAGTTAAATTTCTTGGGTTTTCCAGCAAGTTCTGAAATGACCTTCATTCTTTTCAGAGTGTTCCCATTGATAACAAATCCTATAACATAAGACAGATCATCTGTCACTCCAGTATCAAACAGATGTTTCACAAGACCATTCTCTGTTAGAATGTCTGATATCAATCTTCCCATAGGGATCCAAGTTCTGATTTTTCCAGCTTTAACCCTTACTTCTTCTCTTGTTTCTTTGATATGGTCCAGAAGATGACTGAACAGAAGATAAGGTAAATCCACCTTTTTTCCTCTACTCATACAGAACATGAAGTACATTTATTCTGAGTTCACATAATCTGGTGAGTTAGAAGATTTCCTATGAAAGATAGAACTCATGAAGATCTTAGCCCATATTCTGTAAACAGGCTTCAGATCTCTGACCTTGTTGGATGGTTCCCCAGAAACACACACTTCTTGAAAAATGTCAGCCAAATTCACACGATCAGTAGCCATACTTGTGATTCCCTCAGTTTCCTTATACTCAAGTAGTTGTCTGATTAATTTTTCAGTGATGATAATTTCCTTCCCAAGAACAGATGAATGAATGAATTTAGGGCAAACTTGAGCGTGTATCCAGAATTCCTTCACCAATGTTGGACAAAAAGGACCCATCATCCTGTCAAAATATTTTTCCCAGTTCTGAGTTTTGATGGTTGAATAGAGATCAAAACCATTTTCTTTGATGGATTCAAAATCCACAAAGTTCTCACACAGAACTTCAAGTTCTTTGATTGGAGTGAGAAGAGTTCTCACAGGTGCCTTGTACACAACAATAGTTTAGGATGAACCAGCAGCATTAGTAGATGATGCAGCAACAATTGAAGTTTGCATCTGAGCAGATGTTGAAGATGGTGAAGCCATTGAAGTTCTTGAGTTGCGTATGGGTTTACGAGAGGCTTTTGGTTTTGAAATAAGATGGAAACAATAGAGAAGGCAGAAATGCATATGAGAGATGAAGAGAGTGTAAAGTGTGATTTGTGAAGTGTTGTGAGAATTTATAGAAAAAATTTAGGGCATGCACAAAGACACACAATCTCAAGCGTGCACAAGCATTGAATGAAGTGAAACATAATCATATCAAGCAATTAATGCAAGGAATAAAATCATATCAAGCATTTAAGATTCTGACAGAAGGGGGGAAAATCAAGAGATTTTGGATTTTCAAAGCAATACCTCAAACGTCACTTCAGTATGGTGCACTCTACCTTTCCAGATTCTGAGCTACACGTGTTTGCTTGCATGTGCCTCTCTGTAAAGTTTTTGATCAACTTTGTTACTTACCTCTTCCTTACCAAGTGTGCTTGTAGGATGCATTGGAGTCTTTTCCAATTTGCTTTCGCTTAGATTGAATTTCTTCATAAGTTCTTTAACATATTTAGTCTGGTGAATATATGTGCATTCTGGAGTCTGATTTACTTGGATTCCCAGAAAGAATCTAAGTTCTCCCATCATGCTCATTTCAAATTCAGTCTGCATAGACAAAGCAAACTCCTTTCCCAGCATAACATTGGTAGATCCAAAAATAATATCATCCACATAAATTTGACACACTAGTAAATCTTTCTTAAATGTTTTACAGAAAAGAGTTGTGTCCACTTTGCCTCTGATAAAGTTCTTTTCCAGAAGAAAATTACTTAATCTTTCATACCAAGCTCTGGGAGCTTGTTTCAAACCATAAAGAGATTTTTTGAGTTTGAAAACATGATCTGGAAATTTATCACTTTCAAAACCAGGAGGTTGATGGACATAAACTTCTTCTTCTATAATGCCATTTAAGAAGGCACTCTTAACATCCATTTGATATAGAGTGATGTTATGTTATGCAGCAAATGAAATAAGAAGGCATATAGATTCTAACCTTGCCACTGGAGCATAAGTTTCAGTGTAATCAATACCTTCTTGTTGACTGTACCCTTGAGCTACCAGCCTTTCCTTGTTCCTTACAACTTCTCCTTGCTCATTTAATTTATTTCTGAATACCCACTTTGTTCCAATAATGTTGAAACCTTTTGGTCTAGGAACCAGATCCCACACATCATTTCTTGTAAATTGATTTAGCTCATCTTGCATTGCAAGTATCCAATCATTGTCACTCAGAGCCTCATCCACAGATGTTGGTTCAATAATAGACACCAACCCAAGAAGTGATGTTCCAGATAATCTGACAAACGACCTTGTTCTTATAGGGTGATCTTTCTTCCCAATAATCATTTCTTCTGGATGAGAAGCCTTGATTCTGGATGATCCTTTAACTGGTGGTTCTTCAGAAATATTCATGTTATTCATCTGAGCAGCCAATGGAGTTGCATCTGGCGTAGCTTCTTCTTGAGCTTTCTCTACCTCTGACTTCTCAGATTCTATGAGAATAACTTCTCCATCTGCAAAGTTTTCAATCTGCTTTGGCTTTTGATTGCCAAGCTTTTCATCAAATCTAACATGTATAGATTCTTCCATAATCTGTGTCTCAGTATTGTATACTTTGTAGCCTTTAGAGCATTCAGAATATCCAAGCATGAAACACTTTTGTGCTTTAGAATCAAACTTGTTAAGATTCTCTTTAGTGTTTAGTATAAAACAAATACATCCAAAAGGATGGAAATAGGAAATGTTTGGCTTTCTATTCCTCCACAATTCATAAGGAGTCTTTTCCAGAAGAGGTCTAATTGACACTCTGTTCTGAATGTAACATGCTGTGTTAATTGCCTCTGCCCAAAAATGTTTTGCCATGTTATTCTCATTGATCATGGTTCTGGCCATCTCTTGCAAAGTTCTGTTTTTCCTCTCTACAACTCCATTCTGTTGTGGAGTTCTAGGACAGGAGAAATCATGAGCAACGCCATTTTCATTAAAATATTTTTCAAAATGTTTGTTTTCAAATTCACCACCATGATCACTTCTGAATTTAACAATTTTGAAATCTTTTTCAGTTTGGACTTGTTTGCAGAAGTCAAAGAACACAGAGTGTGACTCATCCTTGTGTTTTAGGAATTTTACCCATGTCCATCTGCTGTAGTCATCAAGAATGACTAATCCATACTTCTTGCCTCTGATGGATGCAATTTTCACTGGTCCAAACATATCAATGTGAAGTAACTCTAATGGTTTTGAAGTTGAAACAACATTTTTGGATTTGAGAGAAGATTTTTAAAATTTTCCTTTCTGACATGCTTCACAAAGAGCATCTGAGTTGAACTTCAGATTAGGAAGTCCTTTGACCAGATTAAGCTTATTAATCTGAGATATACGTCTCATATTAATATGAACCAATCTTCTGTGCCAGACCTATTGCTCCTCATTAACAGACATAAGGCATTTAACATTCTGAACCTTAAGTTCTGAAAGACTAATTTTATAAATGTTGTTTTTCCTTTTACCATTAAAGAGGATTGAGCCATCCTTTTGACTAACAGCTTTGCAACACTTTTGATTACAGATAATGTCATAACCATTGTCACTTAATTGACTTATGGAAAATAGATTATGAGCTAACCCTTCAACAAGCAAGACATTAGTTATGGAAGGAAGTTTACCATTGCCTATGGTTCTAGAGCCAATTATTTTGCCCTTCTGATTCCCTCCAAACTTGACATCTCCTCCAGATCTAAGCTCCAGACTTTGGAACATAGACCTTTTTCTCGTCATATATCGTGAGCATCCAGAGTCCCGGTACCATGAATGGAGTCTTGACTTTGCTGCTAAGGATGTCTACAACATAGATTATCTTATCCTTAGGTACCCATATTTTCTTGGGTCCTTTTTGGTTAGTTTCCTTAAAGCTTTTTCTGAACTTCTATCTTTCAACATAAGACTTGTTCTGATTAGCTTTAGATTTATTAAACACAGGTTTGTTCTGATTAGAACTTGTGTGTTTAATATCATTCAAGTGACCAAATGTAAATTGAGAATATAAAGGAGGATACTTGATATCCAGTTTATCTACAAATTTTGGATTTGAATCTTCATAAGAGAAAGATTTATATCCAACACCTTTTCTATAGTTTCTGCTAATACCATAGATCATTGAAGCCATTTTGCATCTATCTAGGCTTTTAGTTAGAAACTTTCTGAAACTATAGTCATACTCTTGTAAAATATTTTTAGAGCATGGTTTAGATTTTGAATCAGAGTTTAGTTGAGCAGATTCTAAATTATTTTTCAATTGAAGATTTTTAGCTTTTAGTTCAGCTATTTCTGATTCAAACTTGTTACTCTCAAATTCAATATGCTTTAGAAGCGTTTTGTATTTGAGTTTAACTTTACTATAGTTTTCAAGAATATCAGATAAACTTTCAACAAGTTCCTGTCTAGAAAGTTCAGCAAATACCTCCTCAGAATCAGATTCTAATTCTGATCTAGATGATTCAGCACTGTCCTCAATGTCAGCCATGAATGCCACATTTGCACATTCCTCTTTTGACTCAGATGACGAATCAGATGCGTCTGAGTCATCCCAGGTAGCCATCAGAACTTTCTTTTTGTGATCTGACTTTCTTTTTGGGTTCTCCTTCTGAAGCTTTGGACATTCACTCTTGTAGTTCCCAGGTTCTTTGCATTCATAGAAAACAACCTCTCTTTTTCCAGATCGTCTGTGTCTAGAGGATTCTCCAGATCTTCTGTATCCAGAGTGTTCTCCAGATCTTCTGTGCCTAGAAGATTCTTTGTGTTGATCTGGTTTTCTAAAGTTCTTGAACTTCCTTTGCTTATTCTTCCAGAGTTTGTTGATTCTTCTGGATAGCAAGGATAGTTCTTCTTCATCTTCAGAAGCAGACTCTTCAGAGCTTTCTTCTATTACCTGCAATGCTTTAACAGATTTATTAGATTTTAAAGCAATTGACTTACCTTTCTTTAGAGGCTCATCTTCCTCTAATTCAATCTCATGACTCCTTAGAGAACTAATTAGTTCCTCCAGCGTAATCTTGTTCAGATCCTTTGCCAGCTTCAGAGCAGTGACCATGGGTCTCCATCTGGTTGGCAAGCTTCTGATTATTTTCTTGACATGATCTGCTGTAGAGTAACCCTTGTCCAGAACCTTTAGGCCAGCAGTGAGGATCTGGAATCTGGAAAACATTGCTTCAATAGATTCAGATTCTTCCATCTTGAAAGCTTCATACTTCTGGATCAACGCCAGACCCTTGGTTTCTTTAACTTGAGATTTCCCTTCATGAGTCATCTTCAGGGATTCAAATATATCAAAGGAAGTTTCTCTATTTGTTATTTTCTCATACTCAGTATGAGATGTAGCCTTTAGCAATATAGTTCTAGCCTTGTGGTGATTTCTGAATTCCTTCTTTTGCTCCTCAGTCATTGATTTTCTGTCAACTTTCTTGCCATTCCCATCATTGGGATGAACATATCCATCAATAACTAAGTCCCAAAGATCAGCATCAAATCCTAGAAAGAAACATTCCAGTCTATCTTTCCAATAATAAAATTTCTCTCCATCAAACATGAGAGGTTTTGTGCTGACTCTTTCTTCATATTTGTTGTTGTTGGGTGTTGAGGTTTCCACAGCCATAATGAGTATCAACCAAGAGTATCAAGAGTTTTTCCCACTGGATCTTTTCTGGTCACGGTTAAGTGATAGCACAAATAGAATCGGAGCTCTGATGCCAACTGAAGGTGAGAAAAACGCTTAGAGGGGGGGGGGGGGTTGAATAAGAGTTTTAAGAAATATGGCAATAAAAACAACTCAAGATTTTTATCCTGGTTCGTTGAACTCAACTACTCCAGTCTACCTTATCAAAGATGATTTTCCTTTCTCTGCAAGGACTTAATCCACTATTGATCAACTGGTTACAATAGAAAGCACTAAGAACAACTGCCTTAGTCTTATCAAGAACTACTGACCACACCTTGGTCTTCTTAAGGAACTTCTTACAATTTAATGTAAACTAACAAGTGTTTGAATGCTTCTAATAAGCTGTATCACAACTGTGCTGTTTACATTTAAGATTAAGTTCAACAAAAACTATATGGTTTTATGAAAGATCAAATGAATAAGATCTTGTGAGATTTTCTCTTTTATGAATCAAGCGTGTATTTCTTTCCGAGTGAACTTGCAATGAGCAAATGATGAGTAGTAAATTTGCAACCTCAAAATGTTGAAGTAGTTCTCCTTTTAAAGCTTTTTTCAAATGCCTTGAGTCATGTGCAGCTGAATATAATATTAAGTTTGTAAGACTTTTCATCACCAAAAGTATGGGCAGAGATATGCTTTCTGCAGAAAGGTATGGTTGTAGAAGCCTTGGGACTTGCACCACGTCACTTCTTTGGAAAAATTAGCCGTTAGTTACTTTGGAAGTAGCACCACGTCTAGTCAAGTTTACAGCTTCTTCAACAAGCTTCCTTCAAGATGAAGTCTTCATAATCTGCACATCAGAACTTGTAGTAAGCTTAAAAGGTATGGAATACTTTAAGATGGTCAGAGCTTAAGATGAATGAGAAGTTCATAGCCTTGATAAATGATCAGATATTTAACGTATCAGAGTCTCAATCTTGATCAGAGTCTTTTTCAGAGTGTGTAGCAGTATGTGCTTTGAGCATGAATATTAATGATGAGAGTCTGGTTATCAATGCTTCTGAACTTGCAGTGAAAAGAACTTCAGAGTCTGATAAGATCAGAGCTTTCAGCTTTTGTATACTTCTTTCATTATCCCTTCAGATTATTCTGTAGCTTATGCTTCAGATTCTTCTGGCAGCGCTTCAGAATCTTCTGATAGTCTTACATTTGATGCTTCAGAGCTTTGCATAGTTTCTTTGTACTTATGTATTTTGCTTCTTTAAGAGTATTTAATTTTATACCTGAAACAATAATACTTGAAGAAATTTTAGAGTGTATATATTCTTAATACAAAATTCCATAAAAGTTATCATCAAAACATAGAGATATAAGAAATACCAATCTGTGTTCTAACAGATGACACATCTCTACTGGGGATTTTGGAGAACTATCAAGTAACTCTGCTCTGGGGGATTCAGGAATCATCCTGGACGAATAAACTCTACTGAGGAATTCAAGAATCATCCTGAACAAACAACTACGCTGAGGAACACCTGCATAAAGGAACGGTAACGACCTAGCTCATGTTTCACATGCATATGTTTGGCAATGGTGTAATGCTCCATACGATGGAAATGCTACGCGTTTAGGGTAGATGCTATGCAATCATGCAAAATGCTACGGAACCAGATCAGCAAAATAAATGCTGAAGAGAAAATCCTCCTGTCAAGGAGAAAGGACCATCCCGATGGGGAAAAGGAATCATCCTGCCGAGGAGAAGAACTCACACTAATCTCAATTGGACTTAACCTGGGGAAACGAACCTCAGACGACTTTCCACTAGGAAACAGAATTCTACGAGAACCTGTACTCACTCAACTGGGCATACGAACCACAAACTGCAGAGGAAACGATGTCAATCGCAGAAATAAACTGCACGCTCTTTGCAGATAGAATTTCCTGGAGATACGGACTCCAATGGGGAAGTATAACAACATCTATTCAAACACTCTTTCCTGCTGGAGAAAACCAATAATGCCCTGGACGACTTCCAAGGACTCGGCTCTCTTGGGAGACTGCAAACTCGGTCGAGGATAGACAACTAGACGCTTGAATAACTCCTACCTGTTGGGGAGAATACCAGTCTGTGGGGAATTCAACTCTGCGGGAGACTTCAGTATGATCTATCGAGAGCTGAACACTTACGGATAATCTTCTACGAGAAAATTGCACATTGACCCACTGTTGGGAATGAGTACACACCTCTACGCCTGACTCAGCTGGGGAAATGATGATCCTAACTCCATTTGCTGGGGAATGGACTCTGGTTGGGGAGAATCTATCTCCATTTGGGGAGACACATCAATGCTCACAGCCCCATGTTCAGACTCTGTGGGGAAACACGACTGAACCTGCTGGGGAAGAAGGAGTCATCCTGCTTGGAAAAACATGCCACGAAACGAACTCGAGATGGCTTGCCCTAGAATATATAATGACTTCTGATAACTCTTCCGATATGGAGAGGAACGATTCCTTCGCCTTCAGCTTTTTTCCCCAGCCTGTGGGATCTTCGCAACATCCTCTCGAAAGGAAACCTGAGATCTCTGTACTCTAGCGGTTTGATATGAATGGCACCAACACTTTGAACCTTACAAAGGTGCTTCAAGTTAATCGCCTTCAGGATAAGATAGCCTCGGCGCTCTCGGGATGGCCTGCCCCAGCCTTGTCGTGACTTTGCCCCTCATGGGCAGATTTGGGGGGAGCAGTACCCTGGGCTGTGAGGGATTCATCAGATCTCGACCTGATTGCCCTGGATTACTGACTTCTGGAATGGCTGATTCCCATGCTGTGATCGCTTGACATAGCTTGCCCCGGTTCACCGGAATATTCTGACATTCTGCATTCTGTCCTGATCAAATCTTTCCATCGTGGAAACTTTCCCGCTGTCAAGCGCTTACTCGTAAGTAAAACAAGTTGTTCTGCATAAAACAAGTCAGTTCTGATGCGATCTTTACCGAAGTATGCTTTTGAAACAAACCTATTTCAATTAGGACTTTTAATGGATGTAACGTGGTCAGGTTCACGGTTTAAGAAAGAAAGGATACAGGCTCAAAATTCATTTTAATCCACCTATTCTCCTTGATGTTCTCCGATTCTACGTTCAGCTAATTCGACCTTATCATTCACCTTTCAAAGGTTGAGTGGCGGTTCAGGAAATCACACTTTTCGAAGTGACAATTACTCTCTTTTCGTCTTTTGGCGTCCGAAGCCACACGATTTCGTTCTTGTTTGAGGATTTTTCTTTTGAAATCCTTTTTCGCTTTTCGTTTTTCGTTTCTCCCTAACTTTTTCCTGGACTAACTCTTTAGAGTTTCTTCAATTTTGAAGTCCAGCGGGGTGCCCTAATTTTTGCCTAAGTCGCTTGTTCGCAAGATTCGACTTAGCGGGCTTTTTCTTTTGATTTTTTTCTCTCTCTCTTTTTTCGTCTGAACAAATCGTATGACACCGGCTCGCATGACTTGTTTGAAAAGAGATTGTGACCGTTTCACTCCTGATCGGCCAGGTTTAACCATCATGGTTTTTTAGGTACGACCTATATAAGTGTGGTTTATCCTCAAACGGGAACACTCCTGTTGTAATCTGAACGCTTGGTCAAATTAACTGACACCTACCCTGCCCCGGGTTAAGATTGAGGGTTTTCTATCTTCAGAAAGAAACTCCTACTACTCGGCTCAAAGGGGTTAACAAGGGATTATCTTCCTTATATCTCCGGTGTTTGTGGATTGAAACAATGCCTGTACATCATCAACATGTTTTTATTCAAAAGCATAGCATCAGAAGCTTACGCATCGTTGGATTTCGTCATCCTCCCCGGATTCCACTTAAACAAGCGTTTGAAATAAAAGAAAGCAATAGAGTGAACACGAATGGATTAGTTCAAAACATGCATATTTATTTCATTATCAATATCAATTGAAAAACAACATGCTTTACAAAAGAAATTTGCATTCTAACAGGAAAGAAACTACAAATGTAAAGAAATGCCATGATAAAATGCAGATTGCCAGCTTCTAGGAACTGGGCTTTCACACTTGATTTGCTGTTGAGGGGATCGACCATTTGAAGTCTTCAGACTCAATTAGAAGAGCGGTTGTTGTGAGGTCGACTCTGATTCGGGCTCCGATAGTTTTGTTGCAATGGAGCAAGAGGTTGCTGATTCTGAATGGCAGAAACATCTGGAGACGAGGTCTGAACTAGTGAGGATTCTCTCTGTTCAGGGGCTTTCATCCTTAAGCTCGATCCAGGAACAAGAAAAAATTGTGGGTAAGGCGATTCAGACTTCAAAGACCGCAGGATATACTCCTGATCTTTCTCAACTTCAGGTGAGGTAATGCAAACATCCATCTCTTTTGCATGATAAGGGATGAATTTTCCTAATGCTTTCATGCCGCCCGGTACGAATTCAATTGCTCTCGAATCAATCAAGTCTTGAACCTTATGCTTAAAAGCTTTACAGTTTGTTACATCGTGCCCCGGTGATCCAGAGTGGAATTCGCAACGGGCGTTTACGTCCCAGCCAGGTGGTAGTTCCTCAGTCAATGGAGCCATAAGCCGTGGTTTAACCAACTGAAGTTGGAGCAAGAGTTGCACCAACTGGGCATAATCCAAAGGGATTGGATCGAGGATTCTGTCAGATAGCTTCATCCTTTTACCATACCTTCTAAGGTTATCCTGAGAAACCGGACGTGGTCGCTGACGGGGAAAATCCTGGGCTTCAAGCTGTGCAGAGGGTCTCTTAGGCCTATCATGCCTTGGTGCAGGTTCTTCAGACACCTGTGGAGCAAGTATGCCAGCTGTAGCTTCGGGCATTTGCTCACATTCTCTTCGGAGTACGTTCCTTAACACTTCTGCCATCAAACCCAACTGACTCTTCAACTGGTTGTTCTCCTCTTTGAGCGCATATTGATTCCACCACAACTCTTGCATGTCCTTCATGAACTGCCCTAGCTGGATCTGAACGTCCTTCAGTTCCACTTGTACTTGTTCCATCGCTCGGATCAACCTGAAACAACCCTGAAACAACCTGTAACAACAGAGGGTTAGATAAATAAACCGGAGGCACATGTTGTGCAAAATGATTATGCAAGTGCAAACGTGTGTCTGTGCCTAGGGAGAGATTCCCCCCTGATTCTAGTTTCCGAGACAAATAAAGTCTGACATCCAATCATGGAAAGAAAACCTCATATATATCTGAAAAACCCACGCGGGCAGCGTACAACTATAATCGAATACAACTGAAGAAACAAGTGTGACCCCAACCAACAAGCCTGGGGGTGGTTAGCATATCAATGCATAAAAGATACAAAGAAATATAAAGAAATCAAGTGTGGCTACAGGCACGGAAATCTTCCAATAACTCCTTCGTAGTGGGATGGTCAGGCTTGGTGAGCAGACCCCGGATCAGCAGATCCCTCTGCCTGGTGGTATCCTGGAGATCCTTGGCAAAGTCCCCACGAGCACCTTCTCCAGAGAAGTCTTCCACTCTGCACCTCTTAGCATCAACTCTGAGTTGGAAATCCTTCAGGTTTATCGTAGTTTCAACTAACCGATATTGAGCGTCGAAGCGATGCCTCAGCCTCAATCTTCTTGTCCTTTATCTCAATCTGGACCTCTAGCTTGGCTATTTGTTGCTTCAGCTTCTCCTCTCGCTCTTTGTGGTTGGTCAGAGTATTGTTCCATAATGTCTCGAATTTGGATAGCTTCAGATACGCCCTATCCAAGTCTTGCTTTTTAATGGTGAGGACACTGTTAACAGCTTTAAAATCCAAACCTAAGCGTTTACACTTAGCCCTCTGTTTGGCCAAGTCTGTTCCTAGCCGGTTCACCAACTCGGTCTGATTTTTGAAGGAATAGACGACTTCATTTCTCTCGCTTCTAAGCTGAACAAGTTCTTTTTCCAACTCCTTGTTAGCCTTCTTCAACTCTTCCTTTTCAGCCACTACCTGCTCATACTTCTGGATGTCCACAATGGTAGGCTTCTCATTCATGAGGGGAACCGTAGGAGCCATTGGAGGAAATGGCATCAAAGACTATTTTGCTCTAGCCTGAACCTAACCCCGATAAGGCTTATAAGTCTGGTTGTTGCTCTTACCCAATAGTGTCTTTCCTCGTCTGTGGATGTTAGTCCAAGCATGCTCCAACTTGGTCAACATGTCACTTTCAAGCAACCCGTTGAGGTACAGAGATTCCTGCACCTCCTCATCCTTCGGTGGACCTCTCAAGGCGTACCCGAACTGTCTGATTAATAAAGTTGGGTTGTAGTTAATACATCCCTTACGTCCAATCAACAGAACATTAGGGAATCCACTGCAGCTATAAGCAATCTCAGTCCCAAGCGTATCCCAGTCAAACCAGGTGATGTCTTTGGCTGATAAAGCCATCAGGCGTTCAGACCACTCGGCTGTGTTGGCAGAAGAAACGAAAGGACCTCTCTTGGGCATGTGGCTATCAAACCACCTATATAACAAAGGAGTGCAGCAGGACACTATTTTCCCTCTCCTGTTCTCATTCTTGTAGTGGATAGAATGATACAGATCACCAAGCAAAGTGGGAACCGGATTCCCCGAGGCAAGCAAGTAGAAAGCATCTACATCTATAAAGTCAGGAAGATTTGGGAACAACACAATCCCGTATATGCACAAAGCCAGAATAGCGTTGAACACGCCCCAACGACCTTTTTTAGCAAACTTCTGAGCTTTTTCCACCATAAAAGATAGAGGGAAGCCATACATCTTGTTCCTCCGAGTGAACTCTCTTCTCAATTCAGTCTCCTCCAAGTGCAAGATAGCTGCAAGGTCAGCCAACTTAGGCTCAGTGTCAACATGGTGAAAAGGCATTTGATCCTTAACAGGAATTCCTATCAAGTTAGCATACTCCTCCAGAGTAGGGGCCAAAACAAAGTCGTGGAACATGAAGCATCTCAGTGGAGCCTCATAAAATTGTAGCAACGTGTACAAACCACTGATCTCGTGGGCGGAGGGCTTGCAAACATACTTCAGCAACCTCCCATATGTCTGTCGGAAATCTGCTAAAATAGCCCCATCAGCCAGGGTCTTCAAACTCAGGATGGCACTAACATCTGGTGTGGGAAATTTGTATGCAATAGTTCTCTTCAGAGTCTCCATAATGGCAAGGGAAGCAAGATCACTAGAATCAAGGATGAAGTATGCACCTGCAACACAGACACACGTTAATGATATGCATATGGAGATGCAAAAAATGCAAGATGCACGATGCAAGAATGCTAGGATGCTGCAGGAGATCAAGAGTGTGTTGTTGATTGGGGAAGACCAAAACTCTGTTTCAACAGAACCACAACACTGTTATGCCAATAAGACCCTGATATCAATATCGCTGATTCAAATTGTCAAGAAAACCAGGTTGTCTGGAGGTCAAAGTTTCCTGCATAACCTAGCCCCGCTCACAGGCATGAATCCTATCCACTGACAAGGTATGGCATCCTATGCGTTTCCCAGCATCACAGACTTTCACGAAATGATGATACGTTCATCATTTCTGGTTTGGCATCATCACTCCCTGAAGAGGCCTCACTTAGCTGAGTTACAAATGATCGGTCTCCAGAGTCGACAACCCTCAGATCCAACCTCCCGTCGAGCCCTAAGGCCAGAAGAGAAGTCATCAAAGAGAATCTCGTCTGAGCATGGATTTCATGGGGACTGGTGCATGCTAAGCATACAGGTCCACCACTAATTTCCACAACTAATGCTAGGTATATGCTCAAGCCTGGGTCTGGCTTATCACATATCAGGATCTCCCTCCCACAACAGCACAACAAATAATCATAATATACTGAAAGTAAAGTGCAGGAAAGTAAAGTGTGATAAATAAATGCAAACCCAACAAGTAAACAAACAAGCGTTAGGATTGACTCGCATAGGGAATCGTCCTTGTCCCCAGCAGAGTCGCCAGCTGCCGCTACTGCAAAAATAAGGTGCCGGCAAAACAGAAGAGTCGCCACCTTTCGTTATTTATCCCACAGGAGGGGAAAGGAAACGATCGGAACAAACCTGACGAAAAGGAAAAGACGAGGTCATCGCAACCAAGTCTGGATTCGGGAGTCGATTACGCTAGGGGAAGGTATTAGCACCCCTCACGTCCATCGTACTTGATGGGATCCACGCTTGTTGTGTTTATCTGACGGGTTGGTTATCTATCTACCTATCAAGGTCTGGTTCAAAAGAAAAGAAAATTGACTCGGCAAAACATCGCGCTCCGTGCCTACGTATTCTCGTCTGGAACGAGAAATCAGAATCAATGTAGTTCGGCTAACTACGGGTTAAGGGGGAAGGTTGCTTGCCAAGACATTGCGTCTTGTGCCTACGTATTCCCATCAGAGAAATCAGAGCGAACGTAGTTCAGGCTAACGAAACACAGGTTGATTCGAGTGTTTTTGTAATACCCCAAATTTTACCCTTTCTTTTTATTTTTATTTTAAATTCTGATTAACTTAATAAATTAACCTTCTTTTTTTAAATCTTGTTTTTTTAACTAATAATAATTTAATTAAATTTTTTTTTATAACTTTACTAATGTTTTTTATTAACTTTTTTTTTTCTATTTAGTTTATTTATTTAAATCATTTTAAGCTCTTCTTACTAACTTTTAGGATTTAGATTAAAATTTAATTTTTTTTCTTTTCTTTAAGAGTAAATTTTTTTATAACCTTTTTTAAATTAATTTCTAACACATTTTTTAATCAAATTCTAATACCTCTTTTAAAATAAAAATCTAACTTCTTTTTAAAATTAAATCTTTTTCCTAACTTTTTTTTAAATCTTTTTCCTAACTTTTTTTTAAATCTTTTTTCTAACTTTTTTTAAATCTTTTTTCTAACTTTTTTTAAATCTTTTTTCTAACTTTTTTTAAATCTTTTTTCTAACTCCTCTTTAAAGTTAAATCTTTTTTCTAACTTTTTTTAAATCTTTTTTCTAACTCCTCTTTAAAGTTAAATCTTTTTCTAACTTTTTAAAATTAAATCTTTTTTCTAACTTTTTTAAAAGCTAAATCTTTTTTTTCTAACTTTTTAAAATTAAAACTTTTTTTTCTAACTTTTTTAAAGCTAAATCTTTTTTTTCTAACTTTTTTAAAGTTAAATCTTTTTTTCTATTTTTTTTTTAAAAAAAATCAAATCTTTTTTCTAACTATTTTAAAAGTTAAATCCTTTTTTTTTTCTACCTTTTAAAGTTAAATCTTTTTTCTAACTTTTTTAAAGTTAAATCTTTTTTTCTAACTCTTTTTAAAAATTAAATCTTTTTTTCTCTAACTTCTTTTTAAAATTAAATCTTTTTTTCTCTAACTTCTTTTTAAAATTAAATCTTTTTTTTTTCTAACTATTTTAAAAATTAAATCTAACCTTTTTTTTATAAATTAAATCTATCCTTTTTTTTTAAAATTAAGATCTAAATTCCTTTTAAAATTAAATTCTAACAGTTTTTAAAATAATTCTAACATTTTTTAAAACCAACATTCAAATATTTTTTTTATTTTAAAATTCTAACTCAGTTTTTTTAAACTTAAAACTCTAATTTTTATTTAACTTGAAACTCTTATTTTCTTTGCTAACTTTTAAATTTAAATCCCAACAATTTTTTAATCAAATCCAATCCCAATGAATTCCAGATCAAATCAATCAGATCATATCATCATCATAAGAAAATCAGCATCACCATCATTGAATCAAATCTGAAATCATCATAAAAATCTATTCAAATTAAATCTGAGATTAAAAAAGATTTAAAAAAACAAGTATAAAGGGGACGAAAATCATAACAAGAAGAGAAAAAACTTTTTCGTAAAAATCCAAGCAAACCCCGTCAAAAATCCTCTAGCCTCAGGACAAAGCATCATCGGCCATCATCATTCCGTAAGGATCAAAAAATATAATTACAATTTTTGTGTTGCTTTTCATGTTTTTCAGGAAAAAGAGATGAAGAAGACAAATCGGCGGCCATGCAAAAGAAGAAGAAGATAACATCCGTGAGAGGCAAACAAGAAGGAGAGGAACACACGCAAACTCAGAGAGCAGAGAGAAGAAGAGTGATGACCGGCCCAACCTTTTTTTTTTATTTATTGTTTTTCCATTTGTTATTTTATTTTGTTTATCTTTTTAAAAAAAAATCAAGAAGCCCCTTTCTTTTTTATAACCAAAAACCTTTTTTTAATTAATTAAAACTCTTTTTAAATAAAATAATCAAATGTTTTTTTTCAAATAATAAAACTTTTTTATAACTTTAAAGTAAAACGTGTTTTTTAACTAACATTAAGATTTTTTAAATTAAACCAATTGTTTTTTTTAATGATTAAATCTTTTTTTCAAAATATTATCACTAAAACTCCTTTTTTAGAATAATTAACCAAACTTTCACTTTTTTATTAATAAATTTTTTTTAAAACTCAAAACTCTTTTAATTAAAATTAATCTCTCTTTTCACAAATTTAAATCCTTGGTTAAAAAGACCATAAAAGTCCTCCAAAATTCATACGGTTTGTTTCTCGTTCAATTTTGATTTCGTTTTCGTCTAACCCCACATACTGACATTTTTGTTTGTTTTGTTTCTTGCAGCTATTATGTTCAATTTGAAACTTATTTTCGGTTTTATATTTAGCTATTATAATTGTAACTGCTTATGGGATGTAATTTTGCGAGACAATTGTCGCATTTATCTTTCCGCACTTTATTTTCTGCCGTTGTATGTATATTTAATTTCATCGCATCTTTATAATTAATTTCACTCCTCCGAAGGAATTAGGTCTAGCCGTTTGACCGCCGTGTCAATAGTCCATAAACCCTCACACATTCAAAATTACACCCTTACAAACCCTAATTTTCACAAATGCCTCGTCGTAGGCTAATTTACAATTTTATCCCTAGCATTAGGTCAAAGAGCCGTCGCGCTCATTTTAGGGTTTCCCGCCGCGGAATCCCTAATCTAATTTAACCCTAATTACAACTTAACATTTCAACGTAGAGATTTGGAGTTTCTACACTCCGCGTAAGCGTGTCCTTAAGACATGTTTATTCCCCTTGAGACCTTGATCACAGTCAAGAAGTCTTTAACCTCCCTTTTGAGGGGAACTACGATTACTCTGATTCCACTCCCGTAAGGATACGTAGGCACAAGATGCGATGTCTTGCCGAGTAAACTTAGAATTAACCCCTTAGGTCTCTTTTCTCACTTTTAATCCTTTGTACATATACCTTAAGCAAATAAATAAAGCAAAATAGTAAACATTTGAACAAAAGGTTCCTATAGAGTACTACAGAAGTTTAGGATGCTAATACCTTCCCTAAATTTAACCAACCCCCGAACCCTAGATCTTTCCCCGCATTGTGTTTACGATGCAAAATAGGTTTTCCCTCTTTTGACCTTTTTCCTTCGGATAAATCAAAGAGCGGTTGTGAATTGAATTGCGATTCAAACTCATTAATAGTTTGTGATCCTATTTCCACCGCAACAGAAAATGGCGACTTCACTGGGGAATGTTCTAAACTTTTGAGGGTTATCCCTAACTTGTTCATATTTATTACTATCTGTGTTATTATTCATTTGCATGTATATATTTGTGCTTTGATTGTGGGACTGTTCCTTGTGCTGTGAGATAAGTCCTACACCCGGATCTAGTGTACCTTAGGTAAATGGCAATAGACCAAGGAAACTGTACGACGTATATCGATACGGTTGATCTGGTGGCCATAGTTAGTGCGACTTCTTGGTTGGTGCTTATATTCCTTAAGTCAAGTTGAGGATAATATTGAGGCTGCCATATGTTGCCAATGCACTAACTGACTTTTAGAACCCTAGTTAACTCATCTTGGCCGTTAGAAAGTAGTGAGGTAACCGGCTTTGGTGCAGACTGAAGTTGGTTGACACTCGATACTACGCTCATTGAGATCTTAAACTTGGAGGGTTTTGGTTGGTAAGTAAGTTGCCTTCTGAACAACCACCCTTGTGAAGGATCAATGATATTGAGATCCCTTAGAACCTGGTTACTTTTGTAGGACAGGATGAACCATCTAACTTCAGGGGAGGGTACTTGCCTTTGAACCTCATGCAAGCCTTTAACCTAGGACTTTGTGTGTTTTCATGCATTGCATCCATAAAGCATCTCATCGCATTGTATTTCATGGAGTTCAAACATCATTTATGGATATCGCAGGATACCATAAATAAAAAAAATATATATATATAAAATGAAAAAACAAGAAAAAGATTTCCTTGGTACCCCACGACATTAGTAAATGTTTTGAATTCCATGAAATCTTCATTTACATTCACATTTTAGCATCATACTTTTGCATTGCATGTGTCTCCCGATTTCTCACACTCGGTTCTCTCACCTTCCAGTTTCGTCACCCTGAGTTCTCGGCACCAATACAACACCAGAGCTCAAACTCGGAAAAGAATGGAGGATCAGGCAAAAGAGATTGATCGCCTTAGCCATGAACTCGAAGACCTTCGAGGGGGTATGGGGCGAATGATGGAATTGTTACATGTCATGAATGCTAAGATGGATACCCAGCCCACTGTTGTTTCTGAGATTACCGGCGTTACTGTGGACCCTTCACCAAGTGTGACCGTAGCAAGGGACCCACCTTATGGTCTTGCTCCCGGTTTTGTGCCTCCTCAAGCCACTGTTCCGATTAATCAACCTGTTCAGCAAGCCGTGCCCTTGTTTTCTGAAGTTTCTAGGGGGGCTCCTATCTTTGCACCACCTGTTGTACACACTCGTGCGCAACCGTACTCCAATGAGACAGTTTTTGATAATCTTGATGAGAATGTTGAGGGTTATGAGAAACATGATAAGCTTCGTGAGGAAGTAAACACTATCGTCCAGAGATTGAAAAAGGTAGAGGGTGATCAAATTTTTGGGACTGCTGCAAGGGATGTTTGTTTGGTCTCGGGTTTAGTTATTCCCCCGAAGTTCAAAACTCCGAACTTCGATCGCTATGAAGGTGCCACCTGTCCTAAGAGTCATTTGATCATGTATTATCGCAAAATGGCTGCCCATGTTGAGAATGATAAACTGATGATTCATTGCTTCCAAGATAGCTTGAAGGGTGCTCCCTCCAAATGGTATTTAACTTTAGACCAGTCTCGCATTAAGAGTTTCCAAGATTTATCTGACGCTTTCATCAAACACTACAAGTACAATATGGATCTGGCTCCTGACAGAAGACAATTGCTGAGTATGTCACAAAAGAATTCTGAGTCATTCAAAGAGTATGCTCAAAGGTGGAGAGAGACTGCTTCGCAGGTAGAACCTCCTTTGACCGAGAAAGAGTTAGCTGATTGGTTTGTCGACACAGTCCGTCCAGAATTTTACGAGAGAATGGTGGGTAGTGTGACTTCAAATTTCTCCGACATCGTTGCTGTGGGTGTCAAGATCGAATTGGGTATGAAGAGTGGTAAAATGACAAATAATCATGGTACTTCTAAGGATCAGCCGAAGAAACCTCCGTATAGCTCCCAGAAAAAGAAGGAGAGTGAGACTAATGCTATATCCTCTGGTAGACCAAGGGAACGCTTTTATCGACATCTGCAAGGTTATGCCCTTGACGTTGAACAAATTAAGACTCCTCTCAAGATGTTCCACTCGAAACTGTTTGAAGTTGGTTTGGTAGATACTTCCCACGTTGCATGTGTAAGTTGTGAAGCCAGTACTAAGGGTTGTGTGTTGGTTCAGAATGATGTTCAGAGGCTGATTAATGAGGGTGTTTTACAAGTGACAAGCCAAGCCAAGAAGGATGTAGTCGCTGTGGTTGAGCCTGTCTTCCATCAGCCTGAATCAAAGGGTAAGGTACCAGTGTTTAATTTATCAGGGGCAGGCTCCGCCAACCTCGTGTTCGATATACCGAGGTCGTATATCCCTGAAGTGAATCAGCCTAAGCCTATAGTTATTCGAAGACCGAGTCCGTTTCCTTTCAGTGATCCTAAAGCTGTGCCTTGGAAATATGACGTGACGATGATTGACAAGGAGTCTGGGAAGGTTATTTCAAAGGAAGAGGTTAAGGATACTGTGACCAATATCGCAGAGGTAAGCAGGATGACTCGCAGTGGCCGTGTGTACACTCCCCATTCTAATGAGGATCCATCTAAGGAGACCACTAATATCCCTGTGCCTGCCAAAGACAAAGGTAAGGGAGCCGTCACGAATGATGAAGATGCCGAATTTTTGAGGATCATCAAGAAAAGTGACTATAAAGTTATCGATCAACTTCATCAGACTCCTTCCAAGATCTCAATTCTATCTCTGTTAATGAATTCACCCGCTCATAGGATGGCCTTGCAGAAGGTTTTGACCCAAGCACATGTGGATCAAGATATTAGCACCAGTCGGTTTGATAGTGTGATTGCCAATTTAACCGCTTGTAACACCCTCAGTTTCAGCAATGAAGAGTTACCGAAGGAGGGTCCAAACCATAATCGTGCTTTACATATATCGGTAAAATGTCAGGAGGACAATTTAGCAAGAGTGCTAGTAGACACCGGGTCCTCTCTGAATGTGCTACCCAAGAGGGTTCTCGACAAGTTGGCCTGTAAAGAGACTGTGTTGAAGCCTACTCCTTTGGTTGTCAAGGCTTTCGACGGCTCTCGCCGATCGGTAATGGGGGACGTTGAGCTTCCCATCCTGATTGGTCCGCAAGTTTTTAATATCACGTTTCAAGTCATGGACATTAATCCCAACTACAGTTGTTTACTCGGAAGGCCGTGGATTCATGCCGCTGGGGCAGTGACCTCAACATTACATCAAAAGATGAAGTTCGTGATCGATGGAAAGTTGGTTATTATACACGGTGAGGAGGATCTGATGGTCAGCAACCTGTCCTCTTTCCGTTACATCGAGGCCGATGAGAATGCTGTAGACATTTCCTTTCAAGCACTTGAGATCGCCAATGCTGTTCTGCTGGAGGTCGAAGAGACAGTGGGTCAGGGTAATCCATCTTTTGCATCTCTGAAGAGTACCAAAGCAACAATTGACAGGGGCATTCCTGAAGGCTGGGGAGAGGTAATTGATGTCAAGACCAAGACTGATCGCTCTGGGTTGGGTTACAAACCAACTCAGAATGGAGCTGCCACGACTGTCGAAGGGCGTCCGAAGGTTATCCAAGAAGTATTTGTCAGCGGAGGCTTCCAAGTCAATGCCATCAGCGACTGTGAAGAAAATGAAGAGCTGAGCAACCTGGTGTTTAAGGGTGATGCAGTTTTGAACAACTGGGAGGCCGTAGAGATCCCTGTTATTTTTCCCTTGTCAAAGTAATTGTATTTTTTAAGTTTCATTTACATTTTCAAATAAAAATCTGTAGCTCTGCCCAAGGCTATAGGGTTGTTTTGTCGGGCCACCTTCCATTTCTAAAAAGATATTAATAAAAAGCATTTTGTTCAATTCCACTTTGGTTCATTTGCGTTTTTCGTTTTCACCTTTAAAAATGAAATTGGCAACCTTTCTTCCAAAAAAAATAATAATAAAAAAACAGCATTTCATTCTTACATGTCTTCGAGCATTTTAATTAAGTAAGCCTTCCATCATGCAGAGATATCGTAAACCTTGTTGGATCCAATGACTTTACTGACACTCCTGACTGGGATGCACCCATCAATCAAGCTGAGGACGAGGGTGAAGAAGATTTTGAAGTACCCGCGGAACTGACAAGATTGATTGAATACGAGTACACAGAGCTTCAACCGCATAAAGAGCAGGTGGACCTAATTAATCTCGGTACAGATGAGAACAAGAAAGAGGTCAAGATTGGTGCAATGCTTGGGACAGAGATTAGGCCGAGGTTGATTGAGTTGTTAAAAGAGTATATTGATGTGTTCGCTTGGTCGTATCAAGATATGCCGGGCCTAGACACGGATATTGTTGTTCACAAGTTGCCGCTTAAGCCAGATTGTCCGCCTATCAAACAAAAGCTTCGAAGAACGAGACCCGACATGGCTTTGAAGATTCGAGATGAGGTTAAAAAGCAGTTGGATGCAGGTTTCTTGGCAGTCGCGAAATATCCAGATTGGGTTGCCAACATTGTGCCAGTGCCCAAGAAGGACGGTAAGGTTAGGATGTGTGTAGACTACAGGGATCTGAACAAAGCAAGTCCAAAGGACGACTTCCCACTGCCACATATTGATACACTTGTAGACAATACAGCCAGTTTTGCGTTGTTTTCGTTTATGGATGGTTTCTCTGGCTATAATCAGATCAAGATGGATCCCGATGATCGAGAGAAGACTACTTTCATTACTCCTTGGGGAACCTTCTGCTACAAAGTCATGCCCTTCGGTTTAAAGAATGCAGGGGCAACTTACCAACGCGCTATGACCACTCTTTTTCATGATATGATGCACAAAGAGATTGAAGTGTATGTGGACGATATGATAACCAAATCTCAGAGTGAAGAGGAGCATTTATACCATTTGGTGAAGCTGTTTGAACGACTCTGGAAATATCAGTTGAAATTGAATCCTGCAAAATGTACCTTCAGTGTCAGATCCGGAAAATTGCTTGGTTTCATTGTTAGCCAGCGAGGGATTGAGGTGGATCCTGACAAAGTCCGAGCCATTCAAGATATGCCGGCTCCGCGAACCGAGACGCAAGTTAGGGGTTTTCTGGGACGTCTGAATTACATTTCCAGGTTTATCTTTAATATGACCGCTACTTGTGAACCGATATTCAAGTTGCTTTGCAAGGGGCAGACAGTTGAGTGGAACCCTGATTGTCAGAAAGCGTTTGAGAAGATTAAGGTTTATTTGCAAGATCCCCCTATTCTGATCCCGCCCGTACCTGGAAGACCGTTGTTTATGTACCTTACTGTTCTCGAGAAGTCTATGGGTTGTGTGCTTGGACAACATGATGAGACTGGGAAAAAGGAACATGCAATTTATTACCTGAGCAAGAAGTTTACCGATTGCGAAAACAGATACTCACCATTAGAGAAAACTTGTTGTGCATTGGCATGGGCCGCTAAGCGCCTTCGGCAGTATATGGTCTGTCATACCACGTTATTGATTTCTAAAATGGATCCGATCAAGTATATTTTTGAAAAACCTGCTCAAACCGGGAGGCTAGCCCGTTGGCACATGTTGTTATCCGAATATGACATCCAGTATGTACCCCAGAAGGCAATTAAGGGTAGTATTTTATCTGATTATCTTGCAGACCAGCCAGTTGAAGATTATGAACCTCTTAAGCTCGATTTTCCTGATGAGGATATATTATTGATTAAAAGAGATTGTGAAGAGCCCGATCCGAGTGAAGGTCCAGAACCAGGTCTTTGGTGGAAGATGATGTTTGATGGTTCCTCGAATTTCAATGGGCATGGTATAGGCGCCGTTTTGATGAATCCAAAGGGTGGATTTACTCCATTTACAGCAAGGTTGGACTTTGAGTGCACTAACAACGTCGCAGAATATGAAGCATGTATCCTCGGCCTCGAAGCGGCAATTCACCTCCGAATCAAACTTCTTAAAGTAAGTGGTGACTCAGCCTTGGTTATTTACCAGGTACAAGGCAAATGGGAAACGAAGAATGAGAAGCTGATCCCTTATAAGGACTACATTATTGAGCTGATCAAGTATTTCGACGAGATAGAGTTCGAGCATGTTCCTAGATCCGAGAATCACGTGGCTGATGCATTAGCCATGTTAGCATCTATGTGGAAAGTTAAATTCGTTAATGAAGCACCTCTTATCCATATTGAGCGCAAGGTTGAGCCCGCTTATTGTCAGTTGGTCGAAGAAGTTGAGGTGGATGAAAAGCCTTGGTTTCACGATATCAAGAACTATCTCGTCAAGCAGGAATATCCCGATGGTGCTACTGGTCTGGACAAAAAGACATTGAGAAGACTGGCGTCCAAATTCTTTATCAGTAATGGTGTGTTGTACAAGAGAAATCACGACATGGTCCTGCTCAGATGTGTTGATAAACGGGAAGCGGACATGTTACTGCAGGAAATTCATGAAGAGACCTTCGGGACTCATGCCAATGGTTACGCTATGTCCAAGAAGATGTTAAGGGCTGGGTATTACTGGTTAACCATGGAAGCTGACTGCATCCGATACGCTAGGAAATGCCATAAGTGCCAAATCTATGCTGATAAAATGCACGTGCCTCCGTCACCGTTGAATGTTTTGTCTTCACCATGGCCGTTCTCTATGTGGGGCATTGACATGATTGGGGCGATTGAGCCGAAAGCTTCTAATGGACATCGTTTTATCCTCGTTGCTATAGATTATTTCACCAAATGGGTAGAGGCTGCCTCCTACACCAACGTGACCAAGCAAGTGGTCGCCCGCTTCATCAGGAAAGAAATCATCTGCCGTTATGGAATCCCAAGTCGGATAATAACTGACAATGGCACCAATCTGAATAATAAAACTATGAAAGAGTTGTGTGACGATTTCAAGATCACTCACCACAATTCTTCTCCGTACCGTCCTAAGATGAATGGGGCCGTTGAAGCTGCAAATAAGAACATCAAGAAGATCCTGCAAAAGATGGTTGTAACTTACAAAGATTGGCATGAGATGTTACCGTTTGCTTTGCATGGATACAGAACCTCAGTAAGAACTTCGACAGGGGCAACACCTTTCTCATTGGTGTATGGAATGGACGCCGTGCTCCCCATCGAAGTAGAGATACCTTCGCTAAGAGTGTTAATGGAGGCTGAACTTGAGGAAGCTGAGTGGGTTCAAGACAGATTGGATCAGTTGAATCTCATTGACGAGAAGCGCTTGACAGCCATGTGCCATGGGCAATTATATCAGAAACGGATGAAAAGAGCGTTTGATAAGAAGATTCGTATCCGCGAGTTCCGTCAAGGAGAGCTCGTACTCAAAAAGATCTTACCAGTACATAAAGATATGCGTGGAAAGTGGATGCCCAATTATGAAGGCCCGTTCGTTGTAAAGACTGTCTTCTCCGGAGGGTCTCTAATACTTACGACAATGGACGGTGAAGAACTAGCACATCCCGTGAATTCTGATGCAGTCCGAAAATATTATGCCTAAAAACCCGCTAAGTCGAAAACCTGCAAAAGGCGACTTAGGCAAAAGTAAGGGTTGAAAAAAAGAAAAAAGAAATAATAACAAAAGCTCGCTAGGTTGAAAACCCGAAAGGGCGGCTTAGGCAAAAAAGAGCGTCCCGGTGGATTGAAAACCCGAAAGGGCGGTCCAGGCAAAAGTTAGGGACAGAGGCATTTCATTGCATCAGAAGACACACTTTCCGCATGAGAGCCATGTTTCAGCTCTTTCACCCTTGCCCAAAGCAGGATTCTGGATTAGTCTTAGTTAGTAGTGTCAGTAGGTGTCGTTGGATTCAATGTAACCTTTTTTCCCATGTTGCCAATTTCAAAATGTAATCATCTGTGGAGCTATGCCTTCAGCAAGCAGCCACCCTTTAATAAAAGATACCATCTCGTTACTTACATTCTTTGGTGCTTTGCTCTTTGCTTTCTATTGTTATGCAAAATGCGTTTATTCTTAAAATTTGAAAATGAAAGGTGCATTGTAGATTTTTCAAAACTGTTTTTCAAAAAACAAACAAATTTGAAATGTAATAAATTACTTTGACTAGTGGAAATTCCGACAGGATCTCTTCATTCCCCGGAAATATCATTATTGCAGAAACACTTTCAAACCATTGCCCAGTGATAGTCCCAGAGAGACTATAAGATGACAACCTTTTCTTGGGTAACTCAAAAGTGTCCCTCAGGTTTTCTTCTCCCCATGTGAAGACGTGATACTGTACACCACAAGCAGATTACCTTCTCCCCAGAGAATTCCAAACTTTAAAACCAGACTTGGTTCTACCATTGATCTTTCTTACCCATGATTGACGTATTGGTTGCAGAGAACGCAGGGTATTTCCGTCGAGATGTTTATTTCATCTCTCGTCCCGTCTCTAGTCTGTTTCGTCAGTATACGCAAGGGCATAAGCATCACATGCCTATTTCATTTCATATTCATTACATACTCATTACATACTCATTTCATAACATCTTGCATAGTTACATACATAGACATCAACATACATTCATATTAACATATCCATTAACATACGCGATAACATGCACAGGTTCATCGTGTCTCCATCATTTGGTTGTTACCACCGAGTAACTGGGTCTGTCCATTCTCTCCAAATAGATTGTCAGCCCTAAGCATAAAATACATATGCGTTTCCAGTTTCCCCACGGAGCTCGATCCTCGTGGATGACGGTTACTTCAGCTATCTTTCCTCACCAGGATAAGATATTTACCCTCCGAGATCATTCCCTCGATGGAGTTTTGATTACCAGTCTTCTTTCTAGCTCGATCCTAGATTGAATCTCAGTCTTGTCGGTCGTCAAGCCCAACCGGACGTGCATTTATTTTGCACCATCTAAAGATTTTCACCATACCATGACAGATACGCGACTATCTCGCTTGAGAAGTTTATCACCGTACCCGGACGTGCATTTATTTTGCACTATCTTTCAAGAAAATCAACTACAATCCTTTACAGATACACGCCAGTTCACGCCTGGAAAATATATCAGTACAACACTTTACGATCCTACATGTTACAACCCTTTACACTTTACATCTTACAGCATCACCATACGACATTTCTCACCTAAGAAGTCGATCATATCCTCGTTACGACTCGCAGCAAATGGCCATCTCCATGGAGCAGTTGGGCTTCCATTTATCTGCCGTCTTGAGGTACGAACCAATTCGTATTCAGGAGAGCACGATCTTGAGTTACGGGGAGGTTTGAGCAGTTTCATATTCAGGAGAGCACGATTCTGAGTTATGAAGAAGTTCATTTATCCTTTAGTAAAAGAAGGAGCGGAATCATATTCAGGAGAGCACGATTCTGAGTTATGAGAAAGTTCAGTTGGCCGTTTTTCAGGAGAGCACGATTCTGAAAAATGAAGAAATTTCAGGAGCCGAATCATATTCAGGAGAGCACGATTCTGAGTTATGAGGAAGTTCGATTATCCAGTTTCATATTCAGGAGAGCACGATTCTGAAATATGAAGAAATTCAGTCATCCAGTTTCATATTCAGGAGAGCACGATTCTGAAATATGAGTATCTTCAGTCATCCAGTTTCATATTCAGGAGAGCACGATTCTGAAATATGAGTATCTTCAGTCATTCAGTTTCATATTCAGGAAAGCACGATTCTGAAATATGAAGAAATTCAGTCATCCAGTATCATATTCAGGAGAGCACGATCCTGAAGTATGAGGAAGTTCAGTTTACCCTTTTCATGTTCAGGAGAACATAATCTTGAAGCATGAAGAAGTTTATTTATCCTTCAGTAAGAGAAGAATCAGAATCGTATTCCAGGCGCCGACCTTAAATGCGAGAAGATTTATTTATCAGATAAGCAGCAGCCTCTTTATTTGAGTGCTTATCCATTCTTTGCACATAAGTCCCTTCCAACGATAAGTGACAGTTCTCCCTCGAGAAGCTTATCAGGGCAATTCCCATCAAAGTCCATTTATTTTGGCATACAGTCGGTCTTTACCCTGTATATTTGCTACGGAGTTCCGAAAAGTCCGTTTGATCCTGTCACGAGGGGTAGTTTACAGAAGCTTGGATGTTATTCCTTGCTCAATGCTCCAGCATTCTGTAATCGATCTTACAATCGTACGTGATCCAGTTTTATTTTTAGATTCCCCAGTGGAGGCCGTCTCATAGGTACCATCTCCATTCGAGGATCTCGTTCCTTTTCTAAAAGTGACAATTGGTCATTCGCACCAGTTGACTATCATTTTTAGAATTCCCCAGTGATGTACTGTGTCTCAGCGCGTCATTTTCCCCAGTGTGTTTCTTCTCGTGGCGTCTGTCTCGGTGTCGTCATGTTTCGTCAGCATTTTCGCATTCATTATTCCAGCATACGCATCATATCATAGTCATGGCATCATCTGCATTAAGTCGTTCCAGTTTTGTCCATAGCATTGCATATCGTCGCATATAAGGGCAAAATTTTCGGTTATCTATATTTAAATCCCTCCACCATGATTCCTCGAGTCTCCGCCACTCAAATCATCCGGTGTAGCTATTTAAATAGGGGCAACTGTAATACCCCAAATTTTACCCTTTCTTTTTATTTTTATTTTAAATTCTGATTAACTTAATAAATTAACCTTCTTTTTTTAAATCTTGTTTTTTTAACTAATAATAATTTAATTAAATTTTTTTTTATAACTTTACTAATGTTTTTTATTAACTTTTTTTTTTCTATTTAGTTTATTTATTTAAATCATTTTAAGCTCTTCTTACTAACTTTTAGGATTTAGATTAAAATTTAATTTTTTTTCTTTTCTTTAAGAGTAAATTTTTTTATAACCTTTTTTAAATTAATTTCTAACACATTTTTTAATCAAATTCTAATACCTCTTTTAAAATAAAAATCTAACTTCTTTTTAAAATTAAATCTTTTTCCTAACTTTTTTTTAAATCTTTTTCCTAACTTTTTTTTAAATCTTTTTTCTAACTTTTTTTAAATCTTTTTTCTAACTTTTTTTAAATCTTTTTTCTAACTTTTTTTAAATCTTTTTTCTAACTCCTCTTTAAAGTTAAATCTTTTTTCTAACTTTTTTTAAATCTTTTTTCTAACTCCTCTTTAAAGTTAAATCTTTTTCTAACTTTTTAAAATTAAATCTTTTTTCTAACTTTTTTAAAAGCTAAATCTTTTTTTTCTAACTTTTTAAAATTAAAACTTTTTTTTCTAACTTTTTTAAAGCTAAATCTTTTTTTTCTAACTTTTTTAAAGTTAAATCTTTTTTTCTATTTTTTTTTAAAAAAAAATCAAATCTTTTTTCTAACTATTTTAAAAGTTAAATCCTTTTTTTTTTCTACCTTTTAAAGTTAAATCTTTTTTCTAACTTTTTTAAAGTTAAATCTTTTTTTCTAACTCTTTTTAAAAATTAAATCTTTTTTTCTCTAACTTCTTTTTAAAATTAAATCTTTTTTTCTCTAACTTCTTTTTAAAATTAAATCTTTTTTTTTTCTAACTATTTTAAAAATTAAATCTAACCTTTTTTTTATAAATTAAATCTATCCTTTTTTTTTAAAATTAAGATCTAAATTCCTTTTAAAATTAAATTCTAACAGTTTTTAAAATAATTCTAACATTTTTTAAAACCAACATTCAAATATTTTTTTTATTTTAAAATTCTAACTCAGTTTTTTTAAACTTAAAACTCTAATTTTTATTTAACTTGAAACTCTTATTTTCTTTGCTAACTTTTAAATTTAAATCCCAACAATTTTTTAATCAAATCCAATCCCAATGAATTCCAGATCAAATCAATCAGATCATATCATCATCATAAGAAAATCAGCATCACCATCATTGAATCAAATCTGAAATCATCATAAAAATCTATTCAAATTAAATCTGAGATTAAAAAAGATTTAAAAAAACAAGTATAAAGGGGACGAAAATCATAACAAGAAGAGAAAAAACTTTTTCGTAAAAATCCAAGCAAACCCCGTCAAAAATCCTCTAGCCTCAGGACAAAGCATCATCGGCCATCATCATTCCGTAAGGATCAAAAAATATAATTACAATTTTTGTGTTGCTTTTCATGTTTTTCAGGAAAAAGAGATGAAGAAGACAAATCGGCGGCCATGCAAAAGAAGAAGAAGATAACATCCGTGAGAGGCAAACAAGAAGGAGAGGAACACACGCAAACTCAGAGAGCAGAGAGAAGAAGAGTGATGACCGGCCCAACCTTTTTTATTTATTTATTGTTTTTCCATTTGTTATTTTATTTTGTTTATCTTTTTAAAAAAAAATCAAGAAGCCCCTTTCTTTTTTATAACCAAAAACCTTTTTTTAATTAATTAAAACTCTTTTTAAATAAAATAATCAAATGTTTTTTTTCAAATAATAAAACTTTTTTATAACTTTAAAGTAAAACGTGTTTTTTAACTAACATTAAGATTTTTTAAATTAAACCAATTGTTTTTTTTAATGATTAAATCTTTTTTTCAAAATATTATCACTAAAACTCCTTTTTTAGAATAATTAACCAAACTTTCACTTTTTTATTAATAAATTTTTTTTAAAACTCAAAACTCTTTTAATTAAAATTAATCTCTCTTTTCACAAATTTAAATCCTTGGTTAAAAAGACCATAAAAGTCCTCCAAAATTCATACGGTTTGTTTCTCGTTCAATTTTGATTTCGTTTTCGTCTAACCCCACATACTGACATTTTTGTTTGTTTTGTTTCTTGCAGCTATTATGTTCAATTTGAAACTTATTTTCGGTTTTATATTTAGCTATTATAATTGTAACTGCTTATGGGATGTAATTTTGCGAGACAATTGTCGCATTTATCTTTCCGCACTTTATTTTCTGCCGTTGTATGTATATTTAATTTCATCGCATCTTTATAATTAATTTCACTCCTCCGAAGGAATTAGGTCTAGCCGTTTGACCGCCGTGTCAATAGTCCATAAACCCTCACACATTCAAAATTACACCCTTACAAACCCTAATTTTCACAAATGCCTCGTCGTAGGCTAATTTACAATTTTATCCCTAGCATTAGGTCAAAGAGCCGTCGCGCTCATTTTAGGGTTTCCCGCCGCGGAATCCCTAATCTAATTTAACCCTAATTACAACTTAACATTTCAACGTAGAGATTTGGAGTTTCTACACTCCGCGTAAGCGTGTCCTTAAGACATGTTTATTCCCCTTGAGACCTTGATCACAGTCAAGAAGTCTTTAACCTCCCTTTTGAGGGGAACTACGATTACTCTGATTCCACTCCCGTAAGGATACGTAGGCACAAGATGCGATGTCTTGCCAAGTAAACTTAGAATTAACCCCTTAGGTCTCTTTTCTCACTTTTAATCCTTTGTACATATACCTTAAGCAAATAAATAAAGCAAAATAGTAAACATTTGAACAAAAGGTTCCTGTAGAGTACTACAGAAGTTTAGGATGCTAATACCTTCCCTAAATTTAACCAACCCCCGAACCCTAGATCTTTCCCCGCATTGTGTTTACGATGCAAAATAGGTTTTCCCTCTTTTGACCTTTTCCTTCGGATAAATCAAAGAGCGGTTGTGAATTGAATTGCGATTCAAACTCATTAATAGTTTGTGATCCTATTTCCACCGCAACAGAAAATGGCGACTTCACTGGGGAATGTTCTAAACTTTTGAGGGTTATCCCTAACTTGTTCATATTTATTACTATCTGTGTTATTATTCATTTGCATGTATATATTTGTGCTTTGATTGTGGGACTGTTCCTTGTGCTGTGAGATAAGTCCTACACCCGGATCTAGTGTACCTTAGGTAAATGGCAATAGACCAAGGAAACTGTACGACGTATATCGATACGGTTGATCTGGTGGCCATAGTTAGTGCGACTTCTTGGTTGGTGCTTATATTCCTTAAGTCAAGTTGAGGATAATATTGAGGCTGCCATATGTTGCTAATGCACTAACTGACTTTTAGAACCCTAGTTAACTCATCTTGGCCGTTAGAAAGTAGTGAGGTAACCGGCTTTGGTGCAGACTGAAGTTGGTTGACACTCGATACTACGCTCATTGAGATCTTAAACTTGGAGGGTTTTGGTTGGTAAGTAAGTTGCCTTCTGAACAACCACCCTTGTGAAGGATCAATGATATTGAGATCCCTTAGAACCTGGTTACTTTTGTAGGACAGGATGAACCATCTAACTTCAGGGGAGGGTACTTGCCTTTGAACCTCATGCAAGCCTTTAACCTAGGACTTTGTGTGTTTTCATGCATTGCATCCATAAAGCATCTCATCGCATTGTATTTCATGGAGTTCAAACATCATTTATGGATATCGCAGGATACCATAAATAAAAAAAAATATATATATAAAATGAAAAAACAAGAAAAAGATTTCCTTGGTACCCCACGACATTAGTAAATGTTTTGAATTCCATGAAATCTTCATTTACATTCACATTTTAGCATCATACTTTTGCATTGCATGTGTCTCCCGATTTCTCACACTCGGTTCTCTCACCTTCCAGTTTCGTCACCCTGAGTTCTCGGCACCAATACAACACCAGAGCTCAAACTCGGAAAAGAATGGAGGATCAGGCAAAAGAGATTGATCGCCTTAGCCATGAACTCGAAGACCTTCGAGGGGGTATGGGGCGAATGATGGAATTGTTACATGTCATGAATGCTAAGATGGATACCCAGCCCACTGTTGTTTCTGAGATTACCGGCGTTACTGTGGACCCTTCACCAAGTGTGACCGTAGCAAGGGACCCACCTTATGGTCTCGCTCCCGGTTTTGTGCCTCCTCAAGCCACTGTTCCGATTAATCAACCTGTTCAGCAAGCCGTGCCCTTGTTTTCTGAAGTTTCTAGGGGGGCTCCTATCTTTGCACCACCTGTTGTACACACTCGTGCGCAACCGTACTCCAATGAGACAGTTTTTGATAATCTTGATGAGAATGTTGAGGGTTATGAGAAACATGATAAGCTTCGTGAGGAAGTAAACACTATCGTCCAGAGATTGAAAAAGGTAGAGGGTGATCAAATTTTTGGGACTGCTGCAAGGGATGTTTGTTTGGTCTCGGGTTTAGTTATTCCCCCGAAGTTCAAAACTCCGAACTTCGATCGCTATGAAGGTGCCACCTGTCCTAAGAGTCATTTGATCATGTATTATCGCAAAATGGCTGCCCATGTTGAGAATGATAAACTGATGATTCATTGCTTCCAAGATAGCTTGAAGGGTGCTCCCTCCAAATGGTATTTAACTTTAGACCAGTCTCGCATTAAGAGTTTCCAAGATTTATCTGACGCTTTCATCAAACACTACAAGTACAATATGGATCTGGCTCCTGACAGAAGACAATTGCTGAGTATGTCACAAAAGAATTCTGAGTCATTCAAAGAGTATGCTCAAAGGTGGAGAGAGACTGCTTCGCAGGTAGAACCTCCTTTGACCGAGAAAGAGTTAGCTGATTGGTTTGTCGACACAGTCCGTCCAGAATTTTACGAGAGAATGGTGGGTAGTGTGACTTCAAATTTCTCCGACATCGTTGCTGTGGGTGTCAAGATCGAATTGGGTATGAAGAGTGGTAAAATGACAAATAATCATGGTACTTCTAAGGATCAGCCGAAGAAACCTCCGTATAGCTCCCAGAAAAAGAAGGAGAGTGAGACTAATGCTATATCCTCTGGTAGACCAAGGGAACGCTTTTATCGACATCTGCAAGGTTATGCCCTTGACGTTGAACAAATTAAGACTCCTCTCAAGATGTTCCACTCGAAACTGTTTGAAGTTGGTTTGGTAGATACTTCCCACGTTGCATGTGTAAGTTGTGAAGCCAGTACTAAGGGTTGTGTGTTGGTTCAGAATGATGTTCAGAGGCTGATTAATGAGGGTGTTTTACAAGTGACAAGCCAAGCCAAGAAGGATGTAGTCGCTGTGGTTGAGCCTGTCTTCCATCAGCCTGAATCAAAGGGTAAGGTACCAGTGTTTAATTTATCAGGGGCAGGCTCCGCCAACCTCGTGTTCGATATACCGAGGTCGTATATCCCTGAAGTGAATCAGCCTAAGCCTATAGTTATTCGAAGACCGAGTCCGTTTCCTTTCAGTGATCCTAAAGCTGTGCCTTGGAAATATGACGTGACGATGATTGACAAGGAGTCTGGGAAGGTTATTTCAAAGGAAGAGGTTAAGGATACTGTGACCAATATCGCAGAGGTAAGCAGGATGACTCGCAGTGGCCGTGTGTACACTCTCCATTCTAATGAGGATCCACCTAAGGAGACCACTAATATCCCTGTGCCTGCCAAAGACAAAGGTAAGGGAGCCGTCACGAATGATGAAGATGCCGAATTTTTGAGGATCATCAAGAAAAGTGACTATAAAGTTATCGATCAACTTCATCAGACTCCTTCCAAGATCTCAATTCTATCTCTGTTAATGAATTCACCCGCTCATAGGATGGCCTTGCAGAAGGTTTTGACCCAAGCACATGTGGATCAAGATATTAGCACCAGTCGGTTTGATAGTGTGATTGCCAATTTAACCGCTTGTAACACCCTCAGTTTCAGCAATGAAGAGTTACCGAAGGAGGGTCCAAACCATAATCGTGCTTTACATATATCGGTAAAATGTCAGGAGGACAATTTAGCAAGAGTGCTAGTAGACACTTGAGGAATGCACAAAGCACTTCCTAAGGAAGGCCAGGCTCTCCCAAGAGGGATCCTATGTCAATAGGACAGATAAAGGAATTGGGGTAAATCCTAGATGTCAATCTAAGGTGTTAGCTCAATGTGAATCAGCACAGGAGTCCATCAGAGGCTCAACCTCTTGAGGAATATACAGAGCACTTCCTAAGGAAGGCCAGGCTCTCCCAAGAGGGATCCTATGTCAATAGGACAAAGAATGATTTAGGGAATTAACCTAGGTGTCAATCTAAGGCACTTGATTAATGTGCATTAACACTGGAGTCCATCAGAGGCTCCACCTCTTGAGGAATACACAGAAAAAGTCACAACCATCAGATCACAAGACCGGTTAACAGATCTGATGCTTCCTAGCGCGCCACGCATGTAGTCAAATCTCAACACAACAATGCAAATGGATCCTGACCATCAGATCAGGTCAAGGTCTACTAAATCAAAGGCTGTGAGGGAGGGGACCAAAACGCCGCGTTTCATTAAACAGGCTGAGGCGAGATCATGGCCACACACACTGAAGACTGGTCAACCCATCCTAAGACCCACACACTGCCACGTATGCTGGTCAACTTTAGTTCAACATGATACGAAATCTGATCCACACGATGGGGAGACTAGTCAAGCTTTTTACACAGATCCTAAGGCCACGATTTGAACTGAGGAAATGGAGGGATATTATAGCTCGCCGAAGAAGATGACCCTACAGTGGTTCCGGTTGTCTTCTCCTGCCACCCAAAGTTGCAGGGGATTCTAACCTTAACCAAAACCTATGATTTTTTACATCAACGTGCTCGCCTTTCCTAGTAGATCACGAATCTATCTATCTTTTTTACTTTTTCTCGCCTAAATCCCTCAAAACACAAGCCAACCAGAAAATAGGCACTTCCAAGAATCATCTCAATCAGCCACCATTTCAATCCTAAAATCATCTAGGTTGCTCCAGAAACCTAACCACATGTTTAATCTAACCCAATCGTGCATAAATTAAGAGCAATGGTGAAGGGAAGAAACCTGGTTAGAAGCTTCAAATGTGGCACTCTCAAGTGTGAATCCTTGCTCCAAACTGTGCAGAATCAATTACTAATAAATGCTGGTTCAATCTTGATGCTTAGCTCTTCTTGATTTTGCTTCAAGCTCCAAAATCGAATCTCAGTCTTTAAGCTTCAAAATCTCAACTGTTCTAACAGAATTTCCCTCCAAATTCCGTCCCTTTTCATCTGAACTCCGTCTAGAGTTTATATAGATGATGTTTGGATCAATCATTGGCCCAATCATGGCCAATTCAATCCATTTCAATTTTCACTTTTTCCTTCCAAAACTCACTATGGCAGTGCATGAAAACAACCTCATTTTGCCTCCAATTTAGCTCAAATGCATTGCTTGTATGGTGGTGAGGATGAAGGGCTAAGATTCACTCCTTAATCTCAATCAATGAATGATCTTTGTTATGTAACTTCTCCTTGAAGCAATTCCAAATTTGGCCATGAAATGTGACTCACTTTGAAATTCTACCAATGCCAATGTGTTCCAAATATCTAATGCACTAAAAATATGCACCTACTTGCAATATTTTGAGCCAATGTGAATTATTTTGGATTTTTCTCATTTTAATGCCTTTTAATCTCTTTTTGTCAAATTTTCTTCAACCGACTCTCATTCTAATCCATATCAATGAACTCTTAATGCTTGGTGGAGTAAAGAACCCCATTTTGAGCAACTTTAAAGTTGAGCAAAATTCCATTTGATGTGTGTAAGATGGTGAAATTGACCCATAATAAAAAATGGCCTATAATCTTAACTTCCCAAAATGCCCCTGTCTTGCAAGCAGTGTATCTTGAGTTCTACAGATCCAATCATGGACTTCTAGTACTTTTTAGAAATCTAAGAAGATGAGGAATAACATTCATGTTAGCCTGAAGTTGAGGAGAAGCTTCCTTCTAGGTCAAAAGTGGCATGGAAGTGGGTGGCTTTCAAGTACCAAAATCACATTCATCTGATAACCTGTAACTTGTCTGCCTCATAACATGAGTTATATAAACCCTATCAAGGACTTCTAGTACTCAAATTAAAGCTATGATCATGCTCTACAACAATCATGTTGGGGGTCAAGGTGAGATGAAAATAACATCTTGAGTTATGTGGTTTTGAAGTTAGGCACCAAACTAGGGGATTTTGCACTGTCAAGCCTAGAAACCCTAGCCTAGGAACTCCTCACACTCTTGATTCATAATTAGTTAACCTTGGAATCATCCCTTGGGCATATTAATACATAAATCCATGATCCCATGGCCTTGAAATTCGGTCTCAACCTTCTTCAAATCATCTGTTGACCTAGGGTTGACCAGATGAAACCCTAGTTGCACCAATCTTGGTTGTAGCTTCATATACTTTGCATATTGACATGTCTAGGCTTAAAAATGACTTTCAATACTTCTCATGAGCTCTCTCAAGGCTTCAAGTCCAACTCCATGGATTTAGAATCATCTGATGGCCTCCCACAACCCTCAAGTTAGGAGATATGCATTCTTGTGTCCAACCCTCTCTCTGAGGATCTTTGACTTCTCTGATGAGGATATCAACCCTTGAATAGTTGAATAAAGACTCTTAGATAACTTCATAACCTTGATAGCCCTTTGTTGGTAGTCATAGCTCTTGATCTCCTGCACACATGTCAATGCAATGCAGATGATAATGCTAAAATGAATGCAATGAAATACAAACTAGGTAAAGCAAAAGGTTAGGCAAATTTTGGGGTGCAACAATATGCGTTCACAGGAGACGACAAATCTTCATCATCCATGGTAGATAGTAATAAGGCTCCGCCAGAGAAAACCTTTCTTACCACATAAGGACCTTCATAGTTAGGAGTCCATTTTCCCCTGTGATCTGTCTGAGGAGGAAGGATCCTTTTCAACACCAAATTACCTATCTGGAAGCACCGAGGATGCACTTTCTGATCAAAGGCTTTCTTCATCCTACTCTGGTACACCCGACCATGAACAATAGCTGCCAATCTCTTTTCATCAATCAAGCTCAGTTGATTCAACCTGGTTTGCACCCACTCAGCTTCGTCAAGCTTTACACCCAACAATACCCTTAAAGAAGGAATCTCAACTTCTAATGGCAGGACCGCTTTCGTGCCCTACACCAGTGAGAAAGGAGTTTCCCCGGTTGATTTACGCACCAAAGTACGATAACCGTGAAGAGCAAATGGAAACATCTCATGCCAATCCTTATTGTCACAACTGCGAAAAACATCCAGTGGAAAACAGAAGAGTCACCATCTTTTGTTATTTATCCCAAAGAGAGGGAAAGGAAACAATCGTAAAAACCTGACGAAAAAGGGAAAGACAAGGTCATTGAAACCATGTCTAAATTCGGGAGTCAGTTACACAAAAGGGAAGGTATTAGCACCCCTCACGTTCGTCGTACTCGACGGGATCCACGCATTGTTGTCTATCTAAGGGTGTGTTGAAACTATCTACGCTAATGGTCAAGGGACAAAAGAAAAAATAAAGGAGACTCGACAGAGAATCGCAGCTTTGTGCCTACGTATTCTCTCGTGCAATGGGAAAGTCAGAGTCAACGTACTTCGGCTAACTACGGGTGAAAGGGAGAAGGTTGCTCGCCAAGACATCGCGTCTTGTACCTACGTACTTTCATCTGGCATGAAAGATCAGAGTAAACGTAGTTTGGGCTAACAAGACCACAAGTTGGTTCAAATGTTTTTAGGACCGAGTAGGGTTAACAAGTAGTTCTAGCAGTTGGTGTATGCAGCTCGACCATTGGAGACTTAGGCGTTACTGTTTGCGGTAGAACTAAAAGTTAACGACACTCTTTTATCTGAAAAGATTTTCCTGATTAAGATCCCGAAGGATGAAAAAGGTTTGAAGTGTTTTTTGTGTTTTTTAGAGAAGAAGTGTTTTGAACTTGAGTGTTTATAATGTATGTTGTACTAAAGTCTAAAACCTAGGATCGAATGCGTCGCATATCGTCCTAAGGACGTATACTAAACACTCTAGGCAATTGAGAGGTAACTGCTCAATCACCATTTCCCAAGTATAAGGCTCATGGAAAAACAACCATTATCTTTATTAAGTGTGTTAAGATTGTATGAAGATGAGAAGAGAAGGAAGGACCACTAATGGGAGACTAATCAATCCTAAAAGTTATCATGCAAAGTGGACTTAAATTTGGGATACAAAAGGGAACTACCTAATGTTATCATGCATGGTTAAGCACCTAATGTATATCATAACCTCAAAAGGTTAGAGAACTTGTGGGGAGCATGGCAAAGAAAAGCAAAAGAAGAAGAAGAAGAAGAAGAAAGAACATGAAAATGTAAACATGCAAACATAGAATGGACAAGTAAGAATGAAAGTGGGAGGAAAATAGTGTGGGGAAGTAGCCTCCACAAGCTCATCTAAACCAAGCATGCATATGGGAATGCGAGAAAATAAGAGAGAAAGAAATGCACAAGATGATGTCGCTACTCGAAAAATACGTGCAACGTCGGGGATGGCGAAAAGGAAAAGGACAGAAGAGTCGCCACCGAACTTTATTTATCCCATGAGGGGAAAGGAAAATATCGAGAAAACCTTAAGAAAAGAACGGATAAGATGGTCTCGCAACCAAGAACGGGTTCGGAAGCCGGTTATGCGAGGAGAAGGTATTAGCACCCCTCGCATCCATCGTACTCGATGGGAACCATTTGTTTGTCGTGTGTGAATTTATTTGCTTAAATTTTACTACGAAGAGTGTTCCAAAAGATACAGAAAAAGGGTTTAGAAATGGGGAAAGAAAGGTAACGCGAGGAAGAAGGGAAAGAACGGACTCGGTAGGACTTCGCGGTCCTAGGCCTACATATTCTCAACGGACATGAGAAAGTCAGAGTCGACGTAGTTCGGGAAACTACGGGTATGAGGGATTGTGCTCGCCAAGGATTGTGGCCCTTGTGCCTACGTATCTTTACTTGAAGAAGTAAAGAATCAGAGCAGTCGTAGTTCGGCCTACGATTTGTTGATGTTTTTATGGATGATGCTATCGTACGCATTCTAGCAGTTAGGTGTATTGCTGCTCGCTCGTTGGAGACTTAGGCGTTACCCATTTGCGGTAGAACGGACGTATCATATCCTTTTCGAAAGATAAGTTTTCGCCATGCGAGGCAAGATGTCACATTTGATTTGTTGAATTGTTTTTTTTAGGGGCGAGATAGGTCCTCGGATAGTAACCCCTACGGGTAGTACCCAATTCTTTATCTCAAAGTTTTTGTTATGAAAGGGTGTGGCGAACATAGCGTCTTCGTATTGAAAGACGAGTATCAAAACCACACACACTACAGTGAGCATCTCGACACTCGGAGAGGAAGAAGTCTACACTTAATCGTCTCTCCTTAGTTCAATACAAAGAGAACTTCATTCTCTTATTAAAGTGTTTTTGGTTTTGAATGGTAAGTGCTTTTGCGACGCGCAAGGCAATCGGCTTACAAGGTCAAAAAATGGCTCGATGAGAATCGAGAGTTTGTTTTCTTGAAAATAGTTTTTAGAACCAAAGGTAAAAACAATTACCGACAATAAATATGCACAAAAAAACCAAACCAAACACAACGGGCGGCCGTGTTGTGTGACACGGCCCGTGTCACAGTTCCAGGAAAAAAGTGAGTTTTTGGTCAAACAGCGGTGTGACACGGGTGGCCGTGTTGTGTGACACGGCCCGTGTCACAAGGTCTGGGCCAAAAACAAGTTAAAATCTCAAACAGAGGTACAACACGGGTGCCCGTGTTGTGTGACACGGCCCGTGTTGTGAGCCCAGGGCATTTTGCACTTTGAAAAACCACACAGAGATGCAACACGGCCCGTGTCAGGGTTCCAGATGAAAAATTCAAACTTTTCTCTTGTTTTTTGCTTCTTTTTGTGGTTCTTTCAAAAGGGTTTCTTGGTCCCTTTTAGGACCTTACATGACATATACAGTACAACAACACACAAGAGAATAAATGAAATGAATATAAAAGCAAAAAGTAAAGAGAGAAAGGTTTGAAGGAATGGTTACCCAAGATCTTTCTATTCTTCTTGCAAGTCCTCCTTGGTTCTGGTTGAATATGCTTCACCACTCCTCACCTTGTGTTATGAAGGTTTTTTTCTCAATGATCCTCTTGGTTCTATCTCACCTTCTTCTTTTTCTGTTTTTAGGGTTTTGTTTGCTCTCTCTATTTTTCTGGTTTTCTCCCTTACTCTTTGCTCTCAATATCTCTATCTCAATCTGTTGTGAATGATAGTGTATGTTAGTGAGTGATCCTTTTGTGCAGCCTCCAAGCCTCCTTATCTCACTTTTTCTGCTGCCTTTTCTGATGTACCAAAGCAATAGCTCTTGCACAAGCTTCAACTTTCAGAATTTCCATTCCTGGCAACAATTATGGCCACTTTCTTGGTGCAACCCTGCTTTTTCCACTTCTAGTATGTTGCTTTTGCTATATTTCTTGCTGTACCAAAAGCATAGCTCTTGCACAACTTTCAATCTTCAAAGCTTCCATTTTTGGGAGTACTTATCACCTCTTTCTTGGTGCAGCCCCACATCTTTCCATTTCTAGGCCTGTTTTGCTGTATTTTTCTACAGCACTCTACCTTGCCCTTCATCCTTGTATCCATTGGTTGGCTTATGCTTGGACACACACACATGTAACCAATAACACTACCTTTTGGACATCATTTTCAAATTCTGATTTTTGATGTGTAGATGTATCAACATAATCTTATAGCCTTGGTTTTGTGACATAAAAATGATTTTGTAATATGATACACATTGCCACTTCTTGCATGGGGCTGTTTTGGACCATATTCAAATTGTTCATGGTTGAACATGCATGGTATTGATCTTGAGATATTCCAACATTGAATTAACTCTTAAATAATTTCCTTTCATGTTTGTAAACACAAAGAGGACCATGTGGACTTGATGGGGTATGGGGGATACCATGGCATGAAGTTATTTAGAATCTTGAATTAAGACTAGAAATAGCCTAATTTCCTAAGTATTACCAAGAGTTTGGATTTTGTAACAAATGTGACATTGTTGTGAATGTCATGAAATTTCTCTTTGCAATATTCTTGAATCTAGCCTTGAATTTATGAACCTTGAATTTGGAATGATGGGCCTCCCTTATGTCATTGAATTTGAAAGAAATGAAGAAATGAGTCAAGCCTTGAAAGAGGGCAAATTTTGGGGTGCAACAGATGATATCAAACAACAAGAAGAAACCACACAAAAATGCACCAAAAGTGGGATGAAATGACCTAAGTCAAACAACATCAACCACAAGTTCCGAAAACTAAACCAAATGAAATTAAAAGAATCTCAAAACAAAAGTGAGGCCATATGAGGACAGCAAGGAACTCATAATATGTACTCAACCATAAGCATCACCAACAAATTGCAAAAGAAGCACAAAGGAGTCCTCATGGATTCATCATTTTAGGTATGCTTCAAGTACCTCCTAAGGAGGGACTAAGATGCCTTAAATGAGACTCCAAAGTCATGGGACAGAATGGGAGATGAGAGAAGAGAGATAAAAAGAAAAAGCAAACCAATCAAAGGAAAATTCAAGCAAAAACACAAGGGAAAGCAAGCATGCATCACTTAGAAACCCTAATTAAAAGCTCAAAAGAAAACAACCAAATGATCAAGCAAAACAAAATGTTATAACCTAAAAATGAGCAAGCATCCTCCTTAACATGTTAGCAACATGAATCAAAAGGCATTGAGGGCTCAAAGGATCCATAAATGTCATCTCCAAGACAAACTAGGTCAATGTGTATGTATGAACCTCCCTTGGAGGTGACTTGACTTGCAAGTTACCTCAAAATTAGGAAAATGGTTCAAAAATGATCAAATAAAATGCAAATAGCATCTAAACTTGTTGGCAAACAGAAACCAAAAGATCACAATTCAAATGAATTCACAACACCACCAAAGAAATTGATTCACAAGGGTGTTCCATTGTGAATGAGGATTGTCGAGGGTCAAATAAAATGCAACAAAAGTCAACCCAAAAGTCAACCAACAGGGGCAAAATGGTCCTCAAAAATTCATCAACTCATCATGGACATGAGAATGAATTTTTAGTCATTGGATCAAAAGGAGATGGAAGAAACAAATAAAAAACAAACACATGTTAAGAATTAATCCAAACCAAAATACCTCCAATTCATAATTCCTTTTTTTAATGAAAAATAATCCAAAAAAATAAAGTAAAAATTCTAAAAATAAAGACATTTCAAATTGTCAAGAAAATATTTTTGGGGAATTTTATTAATTGGAGAACTATTTTATTTTGAATTAATCCTAAACAATCACAAAAATAAAATGAAAAGAAAATAAAACAAAAAGAAATAAATCCACGGTGCAAAAAGCAGCCCAATAACATGTAAAAACAAGCTGGGCCCAAACAGGGGGTGCAGAAAGCATCAGAGGCCCAATCCAATTCAAAATTCAGTTAACCAGCGAGAAGGAATCTCAGCCATACAATGACATTACCAGTTACACAATCCAAAGGTCTAAAAAAAGACACGCGTGCAATCAACATTAGAATATAAAAAACAATTAAATCACAGCCATCAGATCAAGGCAGTCAAACAATCCAACGGCTGGGAAACAAACCAATGAAACACATCGTTTCATTAAAAGCATAGTCAACTAAATCTCCACCACACATTATGATTACTAAACAACCATCCAAGGGTCCACATGCTGCCACGCCATAAATGAAAACCAGCACAAACATGAGATCAAATAAGGACCATCAGATCAAGGTCCAGTCAAACAATCAAACACAGATACAACGCTCACAAGCAAGCCACGTAGTCATCTTCCACATTCAAACCTGAAATAAGGGAGGGAAAACCAAACGGTGGCCGGATTCCCTCCGGTCATCTTCTCCGGCCACGATGAACAGTGGCCAGTTAAAAAAACTCATGAAACACCAAAATTCTTACACCAATCAATTCCTCATGCTTCACACAACTCAAATCCAAGTGTTGCGGTGAAAATTGGATATCAAGCTATTAAATTAACTTGAATTTTAATTCTTGTACAACCGAACTTTATTTTATCCAAAGGAAAGGTCTAAAGAAAGAAAAACCTTTTTCGCGATGTAACGACAACGCTTAAGAGATTCAGGGATCGGAGGTTGGTTATACCTAAGGAAGGTGTTAGCACCCTAAGCATCTGTAGTACTCTACAGGAACCTTTTGTTTGATTTCTTGCTAAGTTTTGTGAATATGTACTATGGATTGGGATATGGATTAGGGATAGGTAAAGACCTAGATGACTTTCTAAGTTTGCTCGCAAAGACATCGCATCTTCTGCCTACGTATCCTAACTAGGATAGAATCAGAGCAATCGTAGTTCACCTCACAAGGGATAAAGAACACTTGATTATGGTCAAAGTTCAAGGGGGAACAAACATGACAATGTTTGTGTGGAGTTTGACAAAACTCCCTAATATAAGTTGTAACACTCAAAAGGGGAAGTAAGAAATCATGACGATGATTCTTACATAGAGTTGACAAACTCTATCCTAGGGTTCTAATTGAAGAACACTCCTAGTACAGGTGGGTTTCTTAGACTTGAGGCAAAGTCTAATGGTTTCTAGACAAAGTTTAAAGTGACTTAACAAAGTCAAGGGAAGGGGTGAATGAGTTATCCATAACATCAGGGTTATTGGAAAGACTTTTTCTTTGGAGAGGGACAGGAGAGGCAACTGGGATGAGAGCTAACAAGCTTCATCACTTGGGGAAAGAAAATAATAAGAAAAGTAACAACATGATTAAAGGCACATACATGGTGACAACCATTAAATGAGCATGTAAAAAGATGAAAATAAAGATGCATTGATGACAATCAAAGCAGATAAGTGAAGCGAGAAATGTGACGACAGATCAAGCTTGAATTAAACCACAGATGAAACAAAATATTTTAAGGTAACAACCCAAAAAGAAAATCCTACTATGTTGACTATCATAAAGTGCATGAAAATGAGAAAACATCATAGCACAAAAGACCAAGGTAAAAAAGAAATTCATCTGCATGCGCGAGATAACGATCCCAATATACAGGCAATGTGCAAGCAATTAAAATGTATGACAATTTGGACGAACATGGAATTTTAAAATATATCATGGAAATAGACATTACAAGGAACAAAGCAAAAAAAGAATGGGATGCAAATGATAAAAAAACAAGCAAGTTATGATTTTTTGAAGTTTGGATGAAAAATAGCAAAAATAACAAAAGGGTTGACCCTCCTCAGGGGTCGAACCCAGGTCAGGCAGGTACAAGGCGCGTTTTGGCAAAGTTTCTTACCACTGGGGTGGCTATACATCCATTGATGAAGCCACCCCCATAAATATATATTGTATATCTATGTGGATTTCTGGGCAAAACAAGAATACTCAAACATGGCTTGCATTTTGTGTCATAACTTTCTCAATTCTTTATGAAATTAGACAAACTTTTAGTGCAAATTGAAGAATTTTTCATGAGGAACAAGATGACACTTTTAGTTTTTTGAAATTCTTCCTCTAATTTAAAACCCGATAGTGCTTGTGTTTTGGAGGTTTGATGTGCAATTTGATATGAATCTCATGTTACAGCCAGTTTCAGTCCAAAGTAATCATGCACACATACCACATGAATGATAATGAATGAGTTCATGCAAGAGTTAGTGTTCAAATCATGCTGTGATGAAAATGGATTGTCAAGTTGCCACTTTGTCATGAATGACATGCAAGCTGATATGCAATTCTGTTTCTAGGCATATATTGATCAAACTAAACACATACACACATCAAATACATGATATAGGATGAATTTGGTCACAAGCTGAGGCTCCAAACAAACTGTAGTGAAACATGACATTCAAAATGCAAGTTTGTGCTTGTGAAGTGCATGAAACTTTTCATTTTCAATTCAAAACATTTCCAGATCAATTTAAACATCCACACATCACATATACATGGTATTGAATGGATTCAGACACAAATTGAAGAAAAAAAGAAACTGTCATGAAAAATGGTTCTTTGAGTTACAAATTGTGCTTGTGAAATGCATGATGATGAGCAATTTCAATTCCAGACATGTTCAAATCAAACCAATCATACACACACAACACCTACATGATATTAAATGGATTTGATCACAAAATGAGGCCTAAATCAGACTCGTGTGGAAGAATGTGTTCAATGTGCAAGTGAGCTTGTGAGATGCATGAACATGCTCAAATTCAGTTCAAAACCAATTCAGATCAATTTAATCACCTACACATCTTATATTCATGATATTGAGTGAGACCAAGCAAGAATTGAAATTCAAAACACTCTGTTATGGAAAATGACCAATAAGTTGCAGCTTGAGGTTTTTGGTGATGCACAAAAAGGTTCAGTTCAGGTCTTATGCACATTTAAGCCAAGTGAATCATACATACACCTTGCAAACATGTTAAAAAATGAAATCAAGCAAAAGAAAGGATTCAAAACTGGCTGTATCAAAAAATGACATTTAAGTTGCTCTTTGGTTTTAGGATGATGCAGTAGATTACTCAAAACCAGATTTAGGCACATTTTGATCATACGAATCATATACACATTCCTCATATATGCAAACAAGTGAGTCCAGGCAAGAAAAATGGTTCAAACATGGCTGGTGTAAAATTTGGTGATCAAAGTGCTAGGTTTGTGAAGTGAAGTGCAGTGTGAAGTCAAGTTTGAGTTCAAAGCATTTTCAAACTAATTCAACCATAGGCACATCACATATACATGATATTGAATAAGTTCAAACAAAATTTGGGGCTAATATAGGACTGTCATCAAAAATGAGGGTTTGAGTTGCAAATTGGTCATTTTGAGGCAAGACATGAAAAAGTGTAGTTCAACATTTTAAACACTATTGACCAAGTTAACTCCACACACATATTGAATACATGATGTTGGATGAATTTGAGCACAAATTTAACCATCTCTAGGCCTGAGATCACAGCCGGTACATTCATGGTAGAGTTTTGATACAAGACATAACACACTTCCAAATAATGAACCAAAAATGCTAAAACATGAAATTATGGTGTAAAGCAAAGATGGAGTGTTTACATACCTCTAGTGGACTGTGTTGAGTATATTAGAACACCAAGAAACCCAGAGGAACTTCCAAATAACACTAGCTTTGAAGCTTTCTTCCTTTTGAAGCAAGAATGCAAACCTTGAGGCAGTTGGAGAAATAAACTCCACCAGTGATCTTTAACACTTTAGACAGTTGAGAAATCATATATGAGAGGTGTTTGATTGATTAAAACACCAAGAAAGTGCATAGAACAAGTTTTGGCTGATTTTGTGGCTTTTGGTCAAAGTAACTTGTTATGGAAGTTGACTTTTTGAATGGTGAGGTTTTTGAGTGGTCTAAGGTCTTGGACACCTTCTATATCATATTTAGAGATTGTGTGGATGATTGTTAGGGTGTTTGAATGTAGATAACTGAGTTTGGCAGCAAATGTACCAAGACAGATTTTTGGTGGTTTTTGACAATTTTGTGATTTTTGTGATTTTGGAGTAAGGTGTGAAAGAGACAAGGCTTGAACTTTCTCTGGTTTTTAGAATCAATATTGTGTGGAAAATGAAGTGATGAGGGCTCCCTTTTATAGGCAAATGATGAGAGGGGGCAGATTTGGAGATTTCTTCATATGGAAGAAAGGTTTTACACTTTGGATCAAACCTCCACAAAGGGGTTTCCTTGGCTGATAGGTGGGCTCCAAAGTCAAGTGTTATAATGATTTTTAAAGGGATAAATGCAGGCTAGAAGGTATAGGCTTGTGGTTGGTTCAGAATTGCTTTCCACCTCTTGCTTGGTTTAATCATTTTTAAATGCAACTTGCAAGGCAACTTGCAAGCTTGGAGAATTCACTTCTTCTGCATAATTTTATCATTTCTAGGCTTCAAAACATCCAAATATCATAAATAATAATATTCAAAGGCTGAGAAATGATCCAAGTGACCAAAGGATGAACTTATGAAAAATCACCAATGTGGGATTCAAGTATGAAATCACCAACTTGCCATAACCATAACATTCAGCTCACAAATCCTTTTGAGATGTGCTAGTACTTTTTAGAAAGCCCTCAAATATCTCTTAAACATTCATGTTCTCATGAGTTTCAATTTCCCAAAGGAACTTGGTCAAAAAGTCTCTCAAAGTGGCTAAAAAATGAACTTAAAAGTGAAATATCTGTAAGTCTTTTTCGTTTCTCAAAATGAATTTGATCATAACTCCAAATCTATGCATTTTCTGATCATGGACCACTTAGGGAATTTTTTAGGATTTGTCAAGAGCTTTCAAATGAGCTTTGAACCAACTCAATTGGATGTGTGGTTAAGGAGTTATGGTTTAGCCCCTTTCAAAACCCTAATTTCCCGATTTTTCGATTACTCCTTCATCCTTGATCCAATGGTCATGAAAATTGATAAGAAAGTGCAATATGAGATAAGGAACATTTTTGATTCACACTTTGAAGTCCAATTCATTAAATTTGAAGAGTTGACTTTTTGGTCAACCGTACGATCGATCGGTGACTACCGAGTTGTCTGTTGACGCTCTGGACCTCCTGAGACTTTGAAACTTCTTGAATGAACTTTATTAAGCTATATGAACTTCATGGATCATAATCCCACCATTAAAACATCTTCCAACATCAAAGTCAAACTACAGTTGACTTTTACTAGTCAAAAAACCCTAATCGGGTGCCCTGAAATACACTGTTCTTGATTCTGGGGTAACAAATTCAAATTGGATTCTCAATTGACATCATATGATACCCTTGATCTTGTTTCATGATTGAATTAGCCTAACTTTGATTGATCACGAACCCTGAAGTTTTGATTTGACTGTACACAACCCCGATTCACCTGTAACTTGACAAACACAAACTTGCACTGGGTTAGGGTTAGATAATTCATGAGTATGCTCCTAAAATGATAATGAGAATCTAAGGGGTCAAAATTTGGGGTATGACAGTTGCCCCTATTCAAATATCTTTCACTAGATGGCGGTGGGAGATGACAATCCTCACAGAATCATAGTGAAAGGTATTTAAATATAGAAAACAAAAAATTTTGTTCCTTAGATTTGATGATATGCAAAAGGAAAGGTCATGATATGACATGAATTCTATATGATGCTTCATGATGCTTGGATGCAAGACATATGCAGAAGACAGAAAAACAAAACAACGAGTAACTACTCACGGGACCTGATTTTGTGGATTCGACACTGGGGAAAACTACGATATAACAATCAATAGTTCAAACATGACTAGTGATAACTGAGAGGAAAATTTCACATGAGGATGCACAAAGTCCAATGAAGATGACAATCTCACTAGGGAAGAGCATACACCCTACTGGGGAAAGAGGTAGATTTCCACCGGGGAAAAAGAGCGATTTTATACTAGGGAAGTGGAGAACTAGAGACGTAAACCTCACTGGGGATGATCAGATGAGGAACTTCCTATAGTGAAGAGTTCGAACGGGATCTTCAGGAATGGACTAGAAACAAGGACCAAACACACTGGGGATACTAGTGACGACTAGATCTCTGAGACTTGTCTGGGGAGGAAGATTTCACTGGGGATAATGATGTCACCCAGTTTTAACAAATGGTTCAAGCAGTGCTAGTAACCACTAGACTTTCCGCAGGTAATGGTGACGACCAACCTGGGTTAATAACAAATGAGATTTCTCAAATCCAATCGATAACACGTAAGATTTCGACTGGGGAAATTGGTGATGACCAAATTTCAAGCAATGCCAGTAATTACTGGACTTAAAGGAGATTGGTAACGACCAAGTCCGGGTACCAATGACGTTTGGGTTTCAAGTAATGCCAGTTACGACTGGACTTTGAAAGAAAACATGGTGACGACCAAATCAGGGTATACCAACACATGTGGTTATGAGAATGCTAGCAAGCTACAAGGCTTTAGCTGGGGAGGTTGGTAACGACCAAACCAAGAGATGCCAATAACGATTGGATTCCAAGTAACGCCAGTTACGACTGGACTTCCATGGGGAAGGTTGGTAACGACCAACAAGATATCAATGCCGATAGGACTTCACAAGGAATTTGCCAGTGACGACTAAACTTCAGAGGAAAAAGGTTGGTAACGACCGAACCAAAAGGTAATAACGAGTGAAGTTAAGCCAATGCCAGTTACGACTGGACCTCAAAGGAAAATATGGTGACGACCAAAAGAATACCAATAACGATTGGATTTCGAACACTGCCAGTTATGACTGGTCTTTAAAGGAGAAGGTGGTGATGACCGAATCAAAAGATACCAACGAGTGGAGTTTAAGACAATGCCAGTTTACGACTGGTCTTAACAAGAAATATGGTGACGACCAAAAGAATACCAATAACGATTGGCTTCTTAGACAATGCCAGTTACAACTGGATTTTAAAGGACAATAACTAGTTATGACTAGACATTCACGGGGGATCAACAAATAGCACACTGACCCTGAGAGACAAAATGAATCACACTGAACCCAGGCGAAAGGGGGTATGTAGTTTTGAAAATAAATCCAATCTTTAATAGGGGAACAGAGCTTTAAACAATCTAGTTGGAGATGCCAAAGTAAATTCGAACCAATGTTCAGACATCTTTTACTGGGGACGAGTCCTCGTATCATCATAAGAGGTTCTGAGAGGCAGTCTTCCAACTTGATACTCACACATGACCAAAGGAGACTCAGCAGTTCAGCGTACTTACACTTCACCAAGCTTGTGCGATAGGATTGCGTATCAACGTTTCCGCTACCCTGAGGTTTCGGGGAAGTATGATTTTCCTCGACTCTTTTCCATGAGTTGAAGTTTTTTATGTTTATTAATCTTTTCAAGTTTTATTCAAATAATTTGACCCCTAATGCTTTCAAAATTATCGTTGATCAACAAACAATATTTTGCATAACAAAAATAAAGGAAATGATAAATTTGCAAAAGAAAGAATGGCTCAAAACTGATTTTATTCAAGAATGAAATCTTGCAAATGACAAAACTCCATAGAAATTTTACAAGTGAAAAATGGCAAAGTGGACAAGGTTACATTGAATCCCATGACCAACCACCCCTAAAGACTAAAAACTCCCCAAAATCCTTGCTTCTGACGAGAGCGGCTGGAGTGAATTCTTGTAGGACCTTCTGCGTTAGTGACAACTCATCTGATACAGTGAAACGCCTTTGTCCCTAATTTTTGCCTGGATCGCCTTTTCAGGTTTTCAATCCACCGGGACGCTCACTTTTGCCTAAGCCGCCCTTTCGGGTTTTCAACTTAGCGAGCTCTTCTTTTTTCTTTTCTTTTTCTTCAACCCTAACTTTTGCATAAGCCGCCCTTTTGAGTTTTCGGCTTATCGAGTTTTTTTTTATTTTTATTTTAGGCTTAATATTTTCGTACTGCGTCAGAATTCACTAGATGAGTAAGCTGCTCTCCATCCATGGTAGTGAGAATCAACGAGCCTCCTGAGAAGACTGTTTTCACAACAAACGGACCGTCATAGTTAGGCATCCACTTTCCCCGTGCATCTTTATGAACTGGTAAAATCTTTTTGAGTACAATTTCCCCTTCTCGGAACTCTTGGACACGAACTTTCTTGTCAAAAGCCCTCTTGATCCTCTTCTGATATAACTAACCATGACACATTGGAGACATGCACTTTTCGTCGATAAGATTCAACTGATCAAACCTTTCTCTCACCCATTCCGCTTCTTCAAGCTTGGCTTCCATTATGACTCTCAAAGAAGGTATCTCGACCTCAATAGGAAGTACCGCATCCATTCCATATACCAAAGAAAAAGGGGTTTCCCCTGTTGAAGTGCGGACGGACGTTCTGTACCCATGCAAGGCGAATGGTAGCATCTCATGCCAATCTTTGTAAGTTTTCACCATCTTTTTGATGTTTTTATTCGCAGCTTCTACTGCTCCATTCATCTTGGGACGGTAAGAAGAAGAATTGTGATGTTCAATTTTGAAGTCATCGCACAACTCCTTCATGATTTTGTTGTTCAAGTTGGTACCATTGTCCGTTACGATCCTGCTTGGAATTCCATAACGACAGATAATCTCCTTCTTGATAAAACGGGCCACCACTTGCCGAGTAACATTAGTGTAGGACGCGGCTTCAACCCACTTTGTGAAATAGTAAATGGAAACCAGAATAAACCGGTGTCTGTTAGAAGCTTTTGGTTCAATTGCCCCAATCATGTCAATGCCCCACATAGAGAAAGGCCACGATGATGACAACACATTTAGCAACGTCGGAGGTACATGCATCTTGTCTGCATGAATCTGACACTTGTGGCATTTCCTGGCATATTGAATACAGTCAGTTTCCAAAGTTAACCAGTAGTAACCAGCCCTCAAAATATTTCTAGACATAGCATATCCATTGGCATGAGTACCAAACATTCCTTCGTGAACATCTTGCATTAACAACTCTGCTTCTCGTCTGTCGACACATCTAAGCAGGACCATATCATGATTCCTTTTGTAGAGCACATCGTTACTGAGAAAGAACTTGGATGCTAATCGTCTTAGAGTTTTCTTGTCAAGTGATGTAGCATCTGCTGGATACTCTTGTTTTAACAGATAATTCTTTATGTCATAGAACCATGGCTTATCATCAGTTTCTTCTTCAACCATCTGACAGTAGGCGGACTCGGTCTTGCGTTCAATTTGGATGAGAGTGGCATTATTGACATCCCTGATTCTCCACATTGAGGCTAACATGGCTAAGGCATTGGCGATGTGATTCTCAGATCTCGGAACATGCTTGAAGGTGATCTCATCGAAATACTCCATCATCTTGATGATGTAGGCTCTATAAGGGATCAAATTCTCATGTCTAGTTTCCCATTCTCTAGTAACCTGATAAATATCCAAAGCTGAATCCCCACTGACTTCAAGAAGTTTGATTTCAAGGTCGATAGCTGCCTCGAGCCCGAGAATGCATGCTTCATATTCGGCGATATTGTTTGTGCAGTCAAAATCCAACCTGACCGTGAATGAAGTGTAACTACCTTCCGGACTCATTAAAATGGCGCCTACACCATGCCCACTGTAGTTGGAGGAACCATCAAACATCATTTTCCAACGAAGACCTTCTTGCGGACCCTCATCAAGACCTGGCTCTTCACAATCTTTTACCAGTATGATGTCTTCATCTGGGAAATCAAATTTGAGAGACTCATAATCTTCCACTGGTTGATCTGCAAGATATTCTTACAACATACTACCCTTGATAGACTTCTGAACTACGTACTGGATGTCGTATTCTGATAATAACATGTGCCAACGGGCGAGTCTTCCAGTCTGAGCAGGCTTCTCAAAAATATACTTTCTTGGATCCATTTTTGAAATCAACAAAGTGGTATGACAAATCATGTACTACCTCAAACGTTTGGCAGCCCATGTCAGAGCATAACAAGTCTTCTCTAGAAAGTGAATATCGGCTTTCACAATCAGTAAACTTATTACTCAAATAATAGATAGCATGTTCTTTTCGTCCGGACTTGTGTTGTTGACCTAACACACAACCCATTGAATTCTCAAGCACTGTCAAATACATGAAGAGAGGTCTTCCTGGAACAGGAGGTATTAAGATCGGAGGCTCTTGTAGGTAACCCTTGATCTTATCAAACGCTTGCTGACAATCTGAATTCCAAACAACCGTTTGGTCTTTGCGTAATAATTTGAAGATGGGCTCGCAAGTAGGAGTCATATTGGAAATAAATCTGGATATGTAGTTCAGTCTTCCAAGAAAACCTCTGACTTGCTTTTCCGTTTGGGGAGCTGGCATGTCTTGAATGGCTCGGACTTTATCTGGATCTACCTCAATCCCTCAGTGACTGACAATGAAACCGAGTAACTTCCCAGATCTTACTCCAAAGGTACACTTGGCTAAATTCAGTCTCAACTGATATTTTCTGAGTCTCTTAAATAATTTCAAAAGATGTTCCAAATGGTCCTCCTCGCTTTGAGATTTGGCTATCATGTCATCAACATATACCTCTATCTCCCTGTGCATCATATCATGAAATAAAGTTACCATGGCCCTTTGATAAGTAGCACCTGCGTTTTTCAGACCGAAAGGCATAACTTTGTAACAGTAAGCCCCCACGGAGTAATGAAAGTAGTTTTTCCCATGTCATCGAGATCCATCTTAATCTGATTGTAACTGGAAAAACCATCCACAAATGAGAAAATTGCAAAACGAGTCGTATTATCTACCAACGTATCGATATGCGGCAAAGGGAAATCATCCTTCGGACTGGCCTTGTTTAGATCTCTGTAATCCACACACATTCTGACTTTCCCATCCTTTTTCGGCACAGGTACAATATTGGCTACCCATTCGGGGTATTTGGACACTGCTAAGAAACCCGTATCAATCTGTTTCTTCACCTCATCTCGAATCTTGAGAGCCATGTCAGGTCTTGTTCTTCGGAGCTTTTGCTTGACCGGTGGGAATTCTGGTCGAAGTGGTAATTTGTGAACCACTATGTCAGTGTCTAAACCCGGCATATCTTGGTACGACCAAGCAAATACATCCACATATTCTTTCAAAAGTTCTTCTAGTTTCTGCTTGACTTTTGCCCCTAGAGCTGCCCCAATCTTGACTTCTTTCTTGTCTTCTTTGGTGCCAAGATTAATGACTTCTACCTGTTCTTTGTAGGGTTGAAGCTCTACATACTCATGGTGTGCCAATTTTACCAGTTCATCAGGGATTTCGAAATCTTCGTCCTCATCTTCAACTTGGTATATTGGTGAATCAAAGTCAGGAGGGAATGCAAAGTCATAGGATTCAATGGGTTTTAGGACATCACTGCATGTTGGAATGGCTTGATTTATTAAAACACACAAAGGCAAATGCAGCACACAAAAGAGAAAATTGTTTTGGGTTTTTTAAGATTGCCATTTTTCTTTTAAAATGAAAGCAAAAGCAGTAAAGGAAATAACACAAGGAAATTAACAAAATAGTTCGTTTTTCATTGATTTTCTTGAAAGCTCGGGGCCTTTACAAAACATTCCTATAGCCTTGGGCATGGCTATGGAGATTCAAAACAAAAACAAGAAAAGAAAGACAAACAAATTACTTTAACTCAGGAACAACCAAAGGAATCTCAATAGCTTCCCAGTTGCTCAAGGCAGCGTTGCAACGATACACTAACTGTTCAAGGTCTTCACCTTCACAACCTTCTTCCACAGCACTGACTTGGAAGCCTCCATTGATGAATACTTCTTGTATAGTCTTTGGGCGTCCTTTGTCATGTGTCGGTGCTTCATCATGAGTTGGTTTGTAACCCAACCCTTGGCGATCCATCTTTGCCTTCACTTCAATAATCTCTCCCCAACCTGCAGGAGTACCTTCTTCCAGTGTAGACTTGATGCTCTGAGCGGATGCAAAAGACCACTCTTAGCCACTGTTTCTTCCAACATCACTGAATTAGCTATCTCGAGTGCCTGAAAGGAAGTTTCTAACGCGCCCTCATCTGCTTCAATATACTTGAACAATGACAGATTGCTCACCATTAGGTCCTATTTACCGTGTACAATCACTAACTTATCATTCACAACAAATTTCATTCTCTGATGCAATGTGGAAGTCACTGCCCCAGCAGCGTGAATCCATGGTCATCCCAACAAACAACTATAAGCTGGGTTAATGTCCATGACTTGGAATGTAATATCGAACATATGAGCTCCGATCATGATTGGCAATTCTACCTCTCCTACAAATGTTCTTCTTGAACCGTCAAAAGCTCTTACAATTAATGACGTCGGTTTCATTTCCGCCCCTGCATATGCTAACCTTGCGAGCGACCTTGCGGGCAATACATTCAACGAGGATCCAGTATCGACTAAAACTCGTGCCATTGTGTCTTCTTGGCATCTAACAGATATGTGCAACGCACGGTTGTGATTACGTCCTTCTTTTGGCAACTCTGCATTGCTAAAGCTCAGGGTGTTACAGGCTGTAATGTTGGCTATTTCTGAATCAAATTGTCCGAGAGTTATGTCTTTTGTCACATGTGCCTGCTTCAATACCTTTTGCAGAGCCTCTCTGTGAGCTGAAGAGTTTATCAAGAGAGACAGGATCGATATCTTTGATGGGGTTTGGTGAAGCTGATCAATAACCCCGTAATCACTTTTCCGAATAATCCTTAAGAATTCTTCGTCGTCTCCTTCAGTACCTGGTGTCGCTACTGCGAAAATCAGTGCCGACTATGACAGAAGAGTCGCCACCGTGCGTTATTTATCCCACAAGAGGGAAAGGAAACGCTCAGAGTAAACCTAACGCAAAGAGGGAAAAGAATGGTCATCACAACCAAATCCTGGATTCGGGAGTCGATTACGCAAGGGGAAGGTATTAGCACCCCTCACGTCCGTGGTACTCTACGGGATCCACACTTGTTTTCTATCTAGGGTATGTTATTTTATCTACTCTAAAGGTCTGGGTTTAAAAGAAAAGAAAAATGACTCGGCAAAGTATCACACTTTATGCCTACGTATTCCCGCCTGGAATGAGAAATCAGAGTCAATGTAGTTCGCCTAACTACGGGTTATGGGGGGAAGGTTGCTCGCCGAGATGTCGCATCTCGTGCCTACGTAATTTCATACGGCATGAAAGATCAGAGCAAACGTAGTTCGGGCTACGGAAGACACAAGCTTGTTTGACAGTTTTTTATCTCCTTAAGAAAGGGTTTTCCTGATTAAAGGTCCAAGAGGACAAAAACAGAGTTTGAATGTTTGTTTGAATTTTTTACGAAAGAACTGTTTTTTAGGATGTTTGCAATCTCAGTTGCACTAGAGACTATGACCCAGGAGTGAACGCTTCGTATGTCACCCAAAGGGTACCACATTAACATCCAGATTACTGGAGAGAGACCCTCCACCAACCTTTTCCCAGATAGCTTAAGGCTCGTGACGCATGACTTCAATTAACCTTATTATTGTGTTTTTGAATTGTTTGAGATGAGAAAAGAAAGACACCCTAAGACTATGGTTGAAAGGGGAATCTACCTACAGTTATCATGCATGGGTCAAAACCTAATGTCTGTCATAATTCCCACTTGCACAGAGAAAATCAGAGATCCTAGGGGAAACAGCAAAAGGAAGCAAGCAGTAAACAGTAAACAGTAAAATGCATGCTATGCAACAATACAAGTGAGGCAAGGGCGAAAACAACAGGCAAGAAGAGACAAGCTCCATTTCAAACCTAAAGGTAATCAACACAAGCAAACAGACAATACAACAAAAGAAAATAAACAGAGAAACAGCCCAAGCAACAACAACAGTCTTCAGCAGACAGCAACTTCAATACTCAGCAGCAACAACTCTAAACAGCAAATCCTCTTGACAACAAAGTTGACAGCAAAAGACTTCATCTTCAAGCTAGCTTCTACATTCAAGCTTCATCAAAATTCATCTTCAAGCTCTAGCAGGCACACTCCAAGCAAAGGATTAATCACTAAGATCAAGGTTGAAATGTTGAAAACTTAATGAAAACCAAAGGAAATCATCAAGTACCAACATTGAAATAGAAAGGCATCCTCAAAGTTCTACTCAACTATGGGCATACCACACATCCCTCCAAAGGAGAGATGGAGTTTCCCTAGGAGGACTTTACATCATTGGATGGAATAGAAGCACACAATGCATTCTATGTTTGATGAAAGAATCAAAACTAGTTCTAATAGCTCTTCCTAAAACCATAATTTCCTAAGCTCCTAAAACAACTCCTAAAAGAAAAGGAAACTCCAACTCCAAGCTCCAATATTCAAGCCACAGCAGCTACACTGAGTCCAGAAAACCTCTCAAAAAGGAAACCAAGCAAATCCAGCTCCAAAGTCACCAACAAGACCAAGCAAACCAAGGCACACAAGATAGAACATCATAAGCACAAACAACTTGCAAAATACAAATAAAATAGAAAAAAAAGTTTTAAAATTCTAATGAAATTCCTAGTGTAACATACATGTTTTAACAACCTAGGGTTAAAATATTAAAGCCTAATTCAACTTCTAAGTCACCTAAATAATTTCTAGATTGAAAGGTATCAAGGTAATCCACATGTTTGGGAAGGCTCTAATCTCAACACCTAAAATAGAACCTAAAGTTGTTCTAAAATTCTAACATAAATTCTAAGGGAGCATACATGTCTACCCTAACACATACTAAAAACTCAAAGCCAAATTCATCACCAATTGGAAGAACAAAATTCAACAAAACAGATGGTCAAGTATGCAAAATTAAAAGAATTAAACAAAATAAGAAAAATCAAATTAAAATGAAAAATGAATGAAAATGCATTTTATTGATTTCAGAAAATCACAAATTCTCTCAAGATCATGGAGATATTTTTAAAATAATTTTTGGATCAAAATTGAATTTATTGTGATTTTTTGAATCAATAAAGCATTTAAAATAAACAAAATGAAATAAAAGAAAATAAAAACTCAGAATAAAACATGAGCCACAGGATGAGGAGACTGGTCAAGCAATCCAAGAGCCAGGAGCGTGCCAACGCATTAATGAAAATGCCTGCATTTTGGACTCAAAGTTTCACTTCTCAGATTAAAACACAACCATTGGATCTGGTGGAAAGTCTTTGGTCAAAGGCAGATCTAATGGTTCAGAGATCATCTTCTTCATTTCTCAGGCTGCCCAGGTGGAGACTCCGTGTGGTGGCCAGAGAAGACTCCGATCGTCTTCTCCGGTGAGCAGGTGGTTGCAGGTGTCCAGAAACAGCAATCCTTATACCAATCTCACTCAGAATTTCAACAGGAATTCAAATCTCCTATCCATATGTTCTAACTCTCCATAGATTTCAAGATTCGAAGCAATGTTCAGAACATACATCCAGATCAATCATCACCAATTGCAAATCTAATGATACAGAAATCATCCTCATGCTACATACATCACTCTGATCTATCTAGATTGCGCTAACTCTTCATGAATCAAGAGATTCGAATCAAAACAGAAATGCTATGTCATGATCAATCATCACCAAATGCTTCCAAATTGATCCTAAAACGATCTACATCTTGTCTAGATCCTAACCACGAGTTCAAATCTAACTACATCATGCTAATTCATGTGGAAATTTGAAAGTTACTAACCTGTTGTAGATCTAGTAACAGAGGTAGTTAGAGCTTGATTCAACCTTCAAAACTCTCCAGAATCATTCAAGGATGCAATAGGATGATGCTTCCACCTTCAATTTGCTCTGAATCAGCCTGGAACTCAAAACACGATTTCACTTGCTCCTCTTGAAAATGAATTTTCTATCTCTGCTTCAGCCACGAAACTTGCACCAAAATGATTCTGAAATCATCCAAGAACTTAAATAGAACATGTCTATGGGCTTTAGAAGCTCAATTGAGGCCCAATCCAGCCAATCCAAATTTTTGTTTTCCTCTTCACATGTGCAATGTAAAAGTCACGAATTGGCCATGAAAATTGCTCTAGAAGCTTCCCTTTCACTTGCAAATTCCCTTGTGAGTGTATTCAGACCAAAAAGAGCACTTGAATTGCATTGGTAAGGAACTTGGATGTGTGACTTGCAAATGAAGAAATCAAATGACAATTCATGAAACTTGGCCTAAACTCAAAATTCTGGTAATGCCAAAGTGTCTAAAATTCAATTTCCATTCAAAAAAGTAGTTACTTGACATGTTTTGGTCATATAACTCAAAATTGGCATTTTCCCTCCTTAATTCATTTGAAAATTTCCCTTTTTGAAACCATTTCAAACCAAGTCTTGCTATGAGCCCAATCAATCCATCATGACCTCTTGGCTATCCTAAAAACCCCATTTTGAACAACTTTCCTGTTGAACAAAAATCCATTTGACAAGTGCAAGTTGGAGATTTTGTCCTATGATTGAAAATGACCTATAATCTCACTTTCCCAAAATACCCCTGACTTGTAAACCTCACAACTTGAGTTCTACAAATCAGATGGAAGACTTTAGTATAATTTAGAAAGCTAAGATCCTGAGGAACAACTTTCATGTTGGACAAAAGTTCAAGAGAAACCTCCTTCTAGGTCAAAAATAGCTTTGAAGTCAGATGATTTTCACAGACAAATTTCAGAGGCATCTGAGGACTTGTAACTTGTCTGGGTCATAACTTGAGTTCTATAAATTCCCTTGAGGACTTCTAGTACTCAAATTAAAGGTATTGAGATGCTCTACAGGTTTCATGTTGGCCAAAGATCCATTTGAAACTTGTATCTTGACTTATGTGGTCTTGAAGTTAGGCACTAAACATAGGATTTTTGCACTGAAACCCTAATTTAGCAACTTCCCACACTCTTGACTTTTATTGACTTGATCTTGGCACAATACCACAAATGTCTTATCATATCATTTCATGAACTCCATGACCTAAAAGTAGGCTTTTGATACTCTTCAATTGCCCAGTTGACCTAGAATTGATCCAGATGAAACCCTAATTGCTTGCACCTCAACTGTGGCTCTTGCATTTGACACAATGACTTGATTAAACTCTCCCATGGACCTCTAGGAATCCTATGAGCTTCATATACATCCTCTTCTCACATTCAACACTTCACAACCCTCTGATGGTCTTTAGTTGATCCTCAAGTTAGGTGAAGATTCACACTCCAACATCTAAACTCTTAAGCATTCAAACCACCTTCTGAGGACTTTGACAACTTCTCAATCTTGAATGAGACCTCTTGCTAGGCTTCTCTTGATAAGAATCACACTTGATCCCCTGCTATATGAATGATATCATGATATGCAAATGATATAACTATGCAAATGTTAATACAATGAAACATAAACCAGGTAAGAAAAGGTTGAGCAAATTTTGGGGTGCAACACCTGGTACCTCTTTTTCTCTTGTCGCAGCGGGGGTAACCTCTTTTGGAGCGGCTACTGTCATCTTTGTTTGATAGATTCAACCACTACGGGTCATTTTGCTTGTACCTGCAATGTTTTTCACGTCCATTTGGTCGTCTTTCACTGTCTCTTTCTGACTAACTTTCCCCGATCCTCGGTTTATCATAGTCATTTCATACTTCCATGGGACAGCCTTTGTGCTTTCGAAAGGAAACGGTCTTGGTTTCTGAATAATAACCGGTCGAGGTTGATCGATAGCTGACTTGTTGAAAACAGGCTTCATACTTTTATTGGTCATTTTAAACACTAGAACTTTCTCACCTTTCTTTGGTATATTAAAAACAAGCTCAATTACTGAAACTTCTTCTTTCCTCACCTTGCTACACACTTGCAACACTCCATCATCAATCAATCTTTGTATATCTCCTCGTACCACATCACACCCTCTAGAATCACTAGAACATTCTTTAGAATCATTATGGGTACCTTCTATCAATCCTGCTTTCAACAGTTTCCCGTGAAGTAACCTCAACGGGGTTTTGATTCGGTAATGGATTACTTTTAACATTTGGGGGTACATCATCAAAAGACAAGATCTTCTTTTCCATCAACTCCCTGACAAGATGTTTTAAAGCAAGACAACCTTCTAAATCATGACCGGCAGCGCCTTCGTGAAAGGCACAATGAGCATTTGGATTGTAATGAGGGGATGTAGTGTCTGGATTTAGAGGTCGCGTTGTTACCAATCCTTGTTGTACTAAGGAGGGGTACAATTCTGTGTAAGTCATCGGTATCTGAGGAAGTGGAGGTTTTATTGTTGGTCTCCGACTCTGGTAGTTCTGTCTGGGTGCCTGAGCTCTAGGCTGATGGTGTTGCTGATAGGGTGGAGTGTTGGGCGCTCGTTGATACCCTTGTTGAATTGGCTGATATACAGGTGCTGGCTGCACTGTCTGATAACTGGGAACAGGATGATTGAAAGCCGGAGTTACAGCTGCCACATATGGTTGTTGGGCATACTGCAACGGATACATTGGTCGTTGTTGCTGGGATTGCTGAACATAACTTGCTTGAGGCTGCTGAACAAAGCCTTATTGAGGTTGTTGAACATAACTCTGCTGATACTGTTGGTAAGGCGGTCTCCAAGTGCGACTCTTTCTTCCCACAGTTACTGCATTTGTCTCCCCTTCTTTCTTTTTATGAAAATTACTGCTGAAATTCTTAACATTGTTGTTACCAGAACTGCTGGAACTACTAGCCACCTTCCCATTCTTCATTCCTAAATCCACTCTCACCCCTACTGCTACTATATCAGAAAAACTTGCGGTTACACTACTGATCATCTTCTCATAAAAATCCGGTCTCACTGTATCGACGAACCAATCTGGTAACTCTTTTTCACTCAAAGGAGGTTCTACCTGAGAGGCAGTTTCCCTCCACCTTTGTGCATACTCTTTGAAAGATTTCGAACTCTTCTGTGACATACTCAGTAACTGTCTTTTATCAGGGGCTAAATCCATGTTGTACTTGTAATGTTTCACAAAAGCATCGGCCAAGTCTTGGAAACTATGAATACGAGACTGATCCAAGCCCAAATATCATTTAGTAGGAGCTCCTTTCAAACTATATTGGAAACAGTGAATCATCAATTTTTCATCTTCCACATGAGCGGCCATTCTTCGGTAATACATAATCAGATGTGTACGAGGACAAGTAGCCCCAGAATACTGATCAAAATTGGGAACTTTGAATTTCGGCGGAATTACCAATCCAGACACTAAGCACATATATCTGGAATCAGTACCAAAGATGTCATTCCCTTCCATTACTCTGACTTTCCTGCCGATAGTCTCTACACTTTCTTTCAACTTATCATGTCGTCCACTCTCCTCTTCATACCCATCAAGACCTTCGTACACTTGCGGAGGATTATGAAAAACAGGGCGTGCTTGAATCTGAACAGAAGGATGAGTGTAAGTAGGAATAGCTTGAGGAACTTCTGGCCCTAGAGGAACTGATTGTTGATTGACTACTGGTGGAGGTACAAAACCAGGCGGCAACCCATATGGTGGAACATTTGCAACAGTGACTGCCGTTGGGATCAGCTCCACATCTATGCCAGTGATTTCAGAAACAACAGTAGCTTGAGTGTCCAACTTTGCACGAATGACTTGTAGGGCTTCCATAATCTGCCTCATGCCTCCTCGTAGCTCTCCGAGTTCATTATCAATCTTGTCCACATGCAAATTCTATCCTTCCATTCTTAGGCGAGCTTGGGCTCGGGTGTTGTATCGGTGTTAAGGATTCAGTGTGATTCTTTCTGGAGACAAGACAGCGAGATGAGACACAACACAAGAACATGCACATGCAATGCTTATGAATGCAAAATGCAAAATTAATCATTCAAGGAATCCAAAGAAATATTTGCAAAAATTACACAATGGGGAAATAAGCAAATTCATAAGTCTTCATAGATTAACAACTGGGAGTTTTACAACAACGATTCTGAAACTGAAATACAAGTCTTTAATACAGATATATGATGAAATAAAACGGAAAACAAAAGGATTTTAGGTCTTCTGGTTGGATGGCCCTTCGTCTTTTGGCTGACTTCTCTTTCCACCTTGACGGATCAACTCTTGAAGTTCTTCCTTCTCTTGCATAGCCTTGAAATACTTATCTCTCCAAGTCTTTCCTTCTTTTTCAGCTTTTGCCAAAGCAGCTTTTAATTCTTCTACGAGAGTAGGTTTGGGTGAGTCAGGCTCAAAACGAGTATAGAACATCTTCAACGCTGCTTCTTTTACCCATGATAAGTAAGATTCTGAAACAGTAGTGTCGTGGTAACCTAGGGCAGTTACTCCCCTCATGTGGACGTAATGCCAAGCATACACAATTCGAGCCCTGTAAGCGGGATTCTTCCCCTCTTCAATGTAAAAGCTTCTCAAAAAGTCTGGGTCTGGTTCATCCTCCATGGGGTGCCCCAACTGTCGACGAGCCAGAATAGATTTATAGCTTATGCAACCATTGACGCTGATAAGCGGTACATTCGGGAAATCTCTACAGCTTTGGATCATGGCAATACCTCCATACATAGGGTCATACCACTTAATATCTGAGTGTTTGAGTAATAGCAGCTTTTCTATCCATGAGAGCCCATTTTTCTTACCCCAGAGGGCTGGAATTTTTGGCAAGTGCGAAATAAACCACTTATGCAGGAGAACAGTGCAACACTCAATCCGTCCAACTCCATAACGGTTCCTACGGTGGATGGTAAAGTACATATCAGCCAACAAGGTAGGTACAGGGTTTTTGATTAAGAAAAGGTTGATTGCATTTGCGTCCACGAAATCATTAGTAGTCAGGAACAGGAACAATCCATAGATTAGTAAAACCAGGATGGCCTCAAATGCCTCAATATTCTTCGACAAGGCATAGCTTTGAGCTTTTTCATACAGGAACATAGCAGGAAATCCATATAACCCTCCTTTAGCAATCATATGAGATCGTACCTCGTCCACCTCTAAATACGCGGCCTCTTGAACTGCTATTTCATTAGGAGTCCCTTCTCTTCTAGAAAATGGTATAGGAGTGACGCCTACTCCCATCAGGGCAGAATATTCTTCCAAGGTTGGTAGCAACTGATAGTCTGGAAAGGTGAAACAATGATAGGTTGAATCATAGAACTGCACGAGTGCGGATAACATCTCTTCATACACTTGAACTTCTAGCAAAGACAGCATATTCCCATGCTTCTCTCTGAATGCCTTGGGGTCTTCTATTAAACTTCCCAGTTTCTTCAAGTTCTCTAATTTTGGTCTTTGGAACACAACCTCTGCTTTCTTTTCAGAATCCATCCTATAATATATGCAAAACAATCTTTAGTTCCTTGAATGATTAATTAGTGAGAATGCAAATGCAAAGGTTTCATGGAACTCAGATCAAAACATCATTTCATTTCATTGATTTTCAAGATTTGAATTACAAAATATCTAGTACATTTTACAAAAGTCCTAAGGCTGACAATATTCTAAATAAAAGTCCTCTTTTACTTTGAGCTTCTTGATTTCTTCTTCTATCTGAGTCTTCTCAAGAATGAGTTTGTCCACAACTAGCTTCCATGGAGTTGACTGAGAGCTGGAAGGAAATAAACCTTCCTGTGTCTTCCTCTTCTTACAAGCAATCATTTCTTCATCCTTCGCCTGGAGTTGTCTACGGAGTTCATCATTTTCTTCCATGGCCACTTGGTACTTGTACTTCCAGGCTATTTCAGTTTGTTGTGATTTCCTCAAAGCAATCTTTAACTTCTCCTCTTCAGACATAAAGATCATTGGGGGTTCCTCTTTCAACACCAAGGGTTTCTGCTGAGGATAAGGCATCTTCAACTGAATAGCTCTCTTTCGGACCCATTGGAGATAAGGCTCGAGAGAGACGCAATTAGGTTTCCCTCTTCTTTTCCTTTCTTGTGTACATGACCCCAAGCTTTTAGAATTTCTCCTTTCAATTCTGAACTTCCCTTGAAGAAAATATTCTCCACATGAGCGCTATTTGGTTTGTCCTTCAAAGGATATCCAAGCTATCGGCGAGCGAGGACAGGGTTGTAACTGATTCTTCCATTTGTACTAAGAAGAGGTACGTTACCAAAACTTCCACAACTGTCAATGATCTTTATCCCATCGTAATTACGACTGTACCAATCGATATCAGAATGGGTAAGAGCCATAACCTTCTGAGACCACCAACTTTCCTTCCAAAAAGCATGAGCTTTAGGTAAGTGAGAAATAAGCCACTTGTATAGTAAAGGGACACAACAGGTAACCATTCCTCCTTTATGAAGATTCCCCAAGTGAACAGAATGATAGGCGTCAGCTAGTAAAGTAGGCACAGGGTTTTTCTTCAAGAAAATCTTAATGGCATTGAGATCCACAAAATTATCAAAACTTGGAAACAAGAAGATCCCATAAATGAGCAAGGCAAGGATAGCCTCGAATGCATCCATACTCAAATGATCGGATAGTATTGTGCTTTCCCAACCAAGAACTCGACAGTCAAACCAAATACTCCTCCTTTAGTAACCATATTTTTCTGAATATCTATCAATCCTAAACGTGTAGCTTTAGCAATTTCTTCCTCCTTAGGGTCCTTCTCCATGATTGAAAAAGGAGAGTCTTCAAGAATAATCAAACTAATCAAGCAAGAATATTCCTCAAGTGTGGGTACTAGCTGGTAATCAGGAAAAGTGAAACAATGATAGAGTGGATCATAAAACTGGAGAAGCATGGAGAGAAGTCCCAGATCCATCTTCTTCTTTACTTTCATCAATGACAACAAGTTCCCATACCTGCTCTTGAATCCTTCTAGATCTGTTAACAAAGTGCTCAACCTCTCTATGTGATCCAAATTAGGACTTTTGTAAGTGTACTTCATAGTTTTCTTTTTTCCATTATCCATGATGATCCTAATGTTTACAAACAAAAGATCTGAGTTCCGTGAAACTTTTATGATATGATGTTCATGAATGCATGAATGCAAAAACACAGGTAAGCACAAATTCACATATACACATGGGTAAACAGATAAAGGTTTTGGTTTAGAGAACATGAGTATGGAGTCAAGGTCTACCCACCCTAAAGGTATGTACTAAGGCTTTCAAAAACTGTAGGACAAGGTTCTAAAAAGAGTTCCCAGAGTCCTCGACCCATCTTTCGGATATTATCAATTTCCCAAATACTTGGTGGTCGATAATATTCTCAAGAGAGTCTCGTCCAAGTGTAGTATCGCGTATCAACTATTTTAGAATTACTTCCTTATAGTCATCGCACTACATCCTAATAAAGCCATAGTGGGGAAAAAGGTAATCTAAAGGTCCTCAGTATCACGGGCTCCCATGTAGAAAGTAGCATTGTTTTCACGAATACTCGATCAACAATACTAACTCTCAGAAGGGCCTCTACTGAGTGGAGGTTTTATCAAGTCAACTTGGTCGGGAATCAACTCCCTATAAGTCTCCTTAAATATACCACCATCCTATCATAAGTACGCTCGAACACAAGTATAGTGTTGTCTCACCACTCAAAGTTCCCAAGATCCAACAGAGCACATATATACATATTTACAAGTATTCACAAATAAGCAAGTAATCAAACAAAATAGGCTAAACCCTCAAAACATCTGTTTTTCCCCAGTGAAGTCGCCATTTTTGTTGCGGTGAAAATTGGATATCAAGCTATTAAATTAACTTGAATTTTAATTCTTTTACAATCGAACTTTATTTTATCCAAAGGAAAGGTCTAAAGAAAGAAAAACCTTTTTCGCGATGTAACGACAACGCTTAAGAGATTCGGGGATCGGGGGTTGGTTATACCTAAAGAAGGTGTTAGCACCCTAAGCATCTGTAGTACTCTACATGAACCTTTTAATTTATTGCTTGCTAAGTTTTATGAATATGTACTATGGATTAGGATATGGATTAGGGATAGGTAAAGACCTAGATGGTTTTCTAAGTTTTCTCGCAAAGACATCGCATCTTCTGCCTACGTATCCTAACTAGGATAGAATCAGAGCAATCGTAGTTCACCTCACAAGGGATAAAGAACACTTGATTATGGTCAAAGTTCAAGGGGGAACAAACATGACAACATTTGTGTGGAGTTTGACAAAACTCCCTAATCTAAGTTGTAACACTCAAAAGGGAAAGTAAGAAATCATGACGATGATTCTTACATAGAGTTGACAAACTCTATCCTAGGGTTCTAGTTGAAGAACACTCCTAGTACAGGTGGGTTTCTTAGACTTGAGGCAAATTCTAATGGTTTCTAGGCTAAGGTTAAAGTGACTTAACAAAGTCAAGGGAAGGGGTGAATAAGTTATCCATAACATCAGGGTTATTGGAAAGACTTTTCCTTTGGAGAGGGACAGGAGAGGCAACTGGGATGAGAGCTAACAAGCTTCATCACTTGGGGAAAGAAAATAATAAGCAAAGTAACAACATGATTAAAGGCACATACATGGTGACAACCATTAAATGAGCATGTAAAAAGATGAAAATAAAGATGCATTGATGACAATCAAAGCAGATAAGCGAAGCGAGAAATGTGACGACAGATCAAGCTTGAATTAAACCACAGATGAAACAAAATATTTTAAGGTAACAACCCAAAAATAAAATCCTACTATGTTGACTATCATGAAGTGCATGTAAATGAGAAAACATCATAGCACAAAAGACCAAGGTAAGAAAGAAATTCATCTGCATGCGCGAGATAACGATCCCAATATACAGGCAATGTGCAAGCAATCAAAATGTATGACAATTTGGACGAACATGGAATTTTAAAATATATCATGGAAATATACATTACAAGGAACAAATCAAAAAAAGAATGGGATGAAAATGATAAAAAAAACAAGCAAGTTATGATTTTTTGAAGTTTGGATGAAAAATAGCAAAAATAACAAAAGGGTTGACCCTCCTCAGGGGTCGAACCCAAGTCAGGCAGGTACAAGACGCGTTTTGGCAAAGTTTCTTACCACTGGGGTGGCTATACATCCATTGATGAAGCCACCCCCATAAATATATATTGTATATCTATGTGGATTTCTCGGCAAAACAAGAATACTCAAACATGGCTTGCATTTTGTGTCATAACTTTCTCAATTCTTTATGAAATTAGACAAACTTTTAGTGCAAATTGAAGGATTTTTCATGAGGAACAAGATGACACTTTTAGTTTTTTAAAATTATTCCTCTAATTTAAAACCCGATAGTGCTTGTGTTTTGGAGGTTTGATGTGCAATTTGATATGAATCTCATGTTATAGCCAGTTTCAGTCCAAAGTAATCATGCACACATACCACATGAATGATAATGAATGAGTTCATGCAAGAGTTAGAGTTCAAATCATGCTGTGATGAAAATGGATTGTCAAGTTGCGACTTTGTCATGAATGACATGCAAGCTGATATGCAATTCTGTTTCGAGGAATATATTGATCAAACTAAAGACATACACACATCAAATACATGATATAGGATGAATTTGGTCACAAGCTGAGGCTCCAAGCAAACTGTAGTGAAACATGACATTCAAAATGCAAGTTTATGCTTGTGAAGTGCATGAAACTTTTCATTTTCAATTCAAAACATTTCCAGATCAATTTAAACATCCACACATCACATATACATGGTATTGAATGGATTCAGACACAAATTGAAGAAAAAAAGAAACTGTCATGAAAAATGGTTCTTTGAGTTGCAAATTGTGCTTGTGAAATGCATGATGATGAGCAATTTCAATTCCAGACATGTTCAGATCAAACCAATCATACACACACAACACCTACATGATATTAAATGGATTTGATCACAAAATGAGGCCTAAATCAGATTGGTGTAGAAGAATGTGTTCAATGTGCAAGTGTGCTTGTGAGATGCATGAACATGCTCAAATTCAGTTCAAAACCAATTCAGATCAATTTAGTCACCTACACATCTTATATTCATGATATTGAGTGAGACCAAGCAAGAATTGAAATTCAAAACACTCTGTTATGGAAAATGACCAATAAGTTGCAGTTTGAGGTTTTTGGTGATGCATGAAAAGGTTCAGTTCAGGTCTTATGCACATTTAGGCCAAGTGATTCATACATACACCTTGCAAACATGTTAACAAATGAAATCAAGCAAAAGAAAGGATTCAAAACTGGTTGTAACAAAAAATGACATTTAAGTTGCTCTTTGGTTTTAGGATGATGCAGTAGATTACTCAAAACCAGATTTAGGCACATTTTGATCATACGAATCATATACACATTCCTCATATATGCAAACAAGTGAGTCCAGGCAAGAAAAATGGTTCAAACATGGCTGGTGTAAAATTTGTTGATCAAAGTGCTAGGTTTGTGAGGTGAAGTGCAGTGTGAAGTCAAGTTTGAGTTCAAAGCATTTTCAAACTAATTCAATCATAGGCACATCGCATATACATGATATTGAATAAGTTCAAACACAATTTGGGGATAATATAGGACTGTCATGAAAAATGAGGGTTTGAGTTGCAGATTGGTCATTTTGAGGCAAGACATGAAAAAGTGCAGTTCAACATTTTAAACACTATTGACCAAGTTAACTCCACACACATATTGAATACATGATGTTGGATGAATTTGAGCACAAATTTAACCATCTCTAGGCCTGAGATCACAGCTGGTACATTCATGGTAGAGTTTTGATACAAGACATAACATACTCCCAACATAATGAACCAAAAATGCTAAAACATGAAATTATGGTGTAAAGCAAAGATGGAGTGTTTACATACCTCTAGTGGACTGTGTTGAGTAGGTTAGAACACCAAGAAACCCAGAGGAACTTCCAAATAACACTAGCTTTGAAGCTTCCTTCCTTTTGAAGCAAGAATGCAAACCTTGAGGCAGTTGGAGAAATAAACTCCACTAGTGATCTTTAACACTTTAGACAGTTGAGAAATGATATATGAGAGGTGTTTGATTGATTAAAACACCAAGCAAATGCATAGAACAAGTTTTGGCTGATTTTGTGGCTTTTGGTCAAAGTAACTTGTTATGGAAGTTGACATTTTGAATGGTGAGGTTTTTGAGTGGTCTAAGGTCTTGGACACCTTCTATATCATATTTAGAGATTATGTGGATGATTGTTGGGGTGTTTGAATGTAGAGAGCTGAGTTTGGCAGCAAATGTACCAAGACAGATTTTTGGTGGTTTTTGACAATTTTGTGATTTTTGTGATTTTGGAGTAAGGTGTGAAAGAGCCAAGGCTTGAACTTTCTCTGGTTTATAGAATCAATATTGTATGGAAAATGAAGTGATGAGGGCTCCCTTTTATAGGCATATGAAGAGAGGGGGCAGATTTTGAGATTTCTTCATATGGAAGAAAGGTTTTACACTTTGGATCAAACCTCTACAAAGGGGTTTCCTTGGCTGATAGGTGGGATCCAAAGTCAAGTGTTGTGATGATTTTGAAAGGGCTAAATGCAGGCTAGAAGGTGTAGGCTTGTGGCTGGTTCAGAATTGCTTTCCACCTCTTGCTTGGTTTAATCATTTTTAAATGCAACTTGCAAGGCAACTTGCAAGCTTTGAGAATTTATTTCTTCTGCATAATTTTATCATTTCTAGGCTTCAAAACATCCAAATATCAGAAATAACAAGATTCAAAGGCTGAGAAATGATCCAAGTGACCAAAGGATGAACTTATGAAAAATCACCAATGTGGGATTCAAGTATGAAATCACCAACTTGCCATAACTATAACTTTCAGCTCACAAATCCTTTTGAGATGTGCTCGTACTTTTTAGAAAGCCCTCAAATAGCTCTAAAACATTCATGTTTTCATGAGTTTCAATTTCCCAAAGGAACTTGGTCAAAAAGTCTCTCAAAGTGGCTAAAATATGAACTTAAAAGTGAAATTTCTCTAAGTCTTTTTCCTTTCTCAAAATGAATTTGATCATAACTCCAAATCTATGTATTTTCTGATCATGGACCACTTAGGTAATTTTGTAGGATTTGTCAATAGCTTTCAAATGAGCTTTGAACCAACTGAATTGGATGTGTGGTTAAGGAGTTATGGTTTAGCCCCTTTCAAAACCCTAATTTCCCGATTTTTCGATTATTCCTTTGTCCTTGATCCAATGGTCATGAAAATTGATAGGCAAGTTAAGTATGATATAAGGAACATTTTTGATTCACACTTTGAAGTCCAATTCATTAAATTTGAAGAGTTGACTTTTTGGTCAACCGTACGATCGATCGGTGACTACCGAGTTGTCTGTTGACGCTCTGGACCTTCTGAGACTTTGAAACTTCTTGAATGAACTTTATTAAGCTATATGAACTTCATGGATCATAATCCCACCATTAAAACATCCTCCAACATCAAAGTCAAACTACAGTTGACTTTTACTAGTAAAAAAACCCTAATCGGGTGCCCTGAAATACACTATTCTTGATTTTGGGGTAACAACTTCAAATTGAATTCTCAATTGACATCATATGATACCCTTGATCTTGTTTCATGATTGAATTATCCTAACTTTGATTAATCACGAACCCTGATGTTTTAATTTGATTGTACACAACCCCGATTCACCTGTAACTTGACAAAGACAAACTTGCACTGGGTTAGGGTTAGATAATTCATGAGTATGCTCCTAAAATTATAATGAGAATCTAAGGGGTCAAAATTTGGGGTATGACACCAAGGTTTAATTTAACTTTCAGTCCATGAATAAAGCAAATCGAAGCCAAACAAAAAACACATGTCATATTAAAATGTTCACAAACAACACTCAATTGCATCCAGAATCCAAGCATGAAGTTCATACATCACAACAACACAAAAATGGCAAGCTAAATCATCATGGATCGAGAGAATTTTGGAATTGTAGCTTACCTAGTGGAGAGCTTCTACTGAGCCTTGTTCCTTGATGAAGCTTAATGAAAACCAACCAGAATCACTCCTTGATCTTCACTGAATCCTTAGATGTGCTTAATTCTCCTTGAAACGTGATGAAATTCCAAAAATGATTTTCACTTTTCTCTCCTTTTTTCAAACTGTTTTCTCAGCAATTTTCGATCCAAAACCTCTTCTGATGGCTAGTGAATGATCATGAAGTTAAATATGATGGACTTGGAGGGAATTGAGGCCCAATTGCAGTGGTTTTAGGTCCAATTGAAATCCAAGAATTTTGCACATGGAGCTTCATGAATGTGCACGAAAACTGAGCTGCAAGCCTTAGAAATTCACTCATTTAGCTTGCTGGGATCTCATATTTATCAAATGGATAGTATTCAAGCCTTGAATTGATCAAATGGTTGAGATTTGATTACCAATTTTTCACTTGAAATGGCAATTAAAAAACAGATGAAAATGGTACCAAAACTAAAATCCAATGTGTGCATCTTGTTTGTTATATCTTCGGCACTCAAAAAATGCATAAGGTTGGTACAAAATGATCCAAAATCAATTAATTCCATTTTCTCCTTTTAAGCTTTTCTTCATGAAAAAGTCACACACCAATTCTTCAATCCAAGCCAAATCCATGACTCTTTGATGTTTGGTTGAGAAAATGACCCCATTTGGAGCACATTTGATGTTGGAAATATTTTCATTTGAAGTGTGCAAGATAGTGAAATGGACCTATAATGAAAATGACTTGTAATCTTACTTTCCCAAAATACCCCTGCCTTACAAGCCTCATAACTTGAGTTCTTCAAATCAGATACAAGACTTCTAGTACTCTTTGGAAATCTAAGATCATGAGGAACAACTTTCATGTTTGAGTAAAAGTGAGGTGAAACATCCTTCTAGTTCAAAAGTGGCTTGGAAGTTGGTTGACTTTTGTTGACCAAAATCACATTCATCTGACGACCTGTAACTTGCCAGCATCATAACTTGATTTATAGATATCAGATGAATGACTTCAGGTACTCAAAATAAATCTATAAACATGCTCTACAAGTTTCAAGTTAGGGTCAAGATGAGATGAAACTTGTATCTTGAGATAAGTGGTCTTGAAGTTGGGCACTAAACAGGGGATTTTACACTAAGAACCTTAATTTAGTAACTCCTCACACTCTTTATTCTTGATGAATGGATCTTGAAATCATATATTAGGCATCTCAACACAACATTCCATGACCATAGAGACTTGGAATTGAGTCTTAATCTCCTTCAATTTCACAATTGACTGAGGGTTGACCAGATGAAAACCCTAGATGCAACACTCTTGACTGTGGCTTCTTCCACATGACACAACAACTTGAACAAGCTCCAATATGGCTCTCAAAGAACTCAATGAGATTTCTCAACATCCCATGTCCATAATCATGAATTCACAATCCTCTGATGATCTTCAACTGGTCTTCAAGTTAGGAGATATTCTACATACACCCATCAATTCTTTGACCATTTCTTGGTGCCTTGATGACCACTTATGCTTGAGTAAAACCCCTTTCTTAGGCTCAACACTCTGGTGACCTTCTCTGGCTAGTCACACCTCGTGATCCCTGTTGCACCCCAAAATTTGACCAACACTTCTTTACCTACCTTATGTTTCATTTCATTCACATTAGCATTATCATTTGCACTTCATTGACATGTATGCAGGAGATCAAGAGGTATTATTACCAATCAAGGGCTACACAAGACTTTGAAGCTAGCTAAGAATGTCATTCAAGTGTTCAAGGGTTGATATCCTTGTCAGAGAAGTTGAAAGAGCCTCAGAAAGAGTGGTTGAAGCCAAGTGTGTAGGTCTCCTAACTTGAGAGTTGTGGAAAGCCATCAGATGATTCTGAAGCCATGAAGTTGGACTTGAGGTCTTGAGAGAGCTCATGAGAAGTTTTGAAGATCACTTTGAGGCCTAGACAGGTCATTGTGCAAGATTAGGAAGCCTCAGCCAGGAGTGGTGCAATTAGGGTTTGACTGGGTCAACCCTAAGTCAACTGATGATTTGAAGAAGGTTGAGACCTAATTCAAGAGCCATGTGATCATGGATTGACACATTGAAATGTTATAAGGATGATTCCAAGGTCAACTCATCATGATTGAAGAGTTTGAGAAGTTTCAAGCTAGGGTTTCTAAGGCTTGACAGTGTAAAATCCCCTAGTTTGACCCCCATCTTCAAGGCAATTTAGCTCAAGATGTGATTGTCATCTCATCTTGCCCCCAACATGAATGATGTATAGCAGGATCTTAGCTTTAATTTGAGTGCTAAAAGTCATTGATAGGATTTGTAAAACTCAAGTTATGGCTTTGACAAGTCAAGGGTATTTTGGTCATTGAGAGATTACAAGTCATTTCAACCATAAGGCCATAACTCCTATTTGCAAGCTTCAAATGGGAAAATGTTCAACATCAAACTTGTTCAAAATGATGTTTTAAGGCTATTCAAGAGGTCATGAGAGGTTGGAATTTCTTGTAACTCAATATTGCAAAATTGGCTTAAAAAGGAAGATTTAAAGTTCATTAAAAGGACCAAGTTTGGGATTTTTCATTTCAAGGACAAGATAAGGCATGTAATATGTCATTTTGATCAGAAATGACATTTTAAAGACAATGGAAATATCACTTTTCTCATTTGAGGTCAAAATCATGGAGTTGCTTTTGCTTGCTTAAGGTTTAAGTAACATATGCCAAACTTCTCATAAGATTAAAACCAAGGTACAAGCACATCTTAACACTTTCATAATCTCATTTAGAGAGAATTTGGATGAAAAGCATGATGAATACAAGCTGCTACAAGGACTGTCATACACATAGCATATCATGATATGTCAAGTGAGATGAGATATTGAAATACTCATTGGATTGATCTAGAACTTTCTAGATTATTCATCCATGTCCTATATATGATCATGAAGTGGTTCAGAGTGAAGGTTGGTGAGAATTGAGAGAGGAGAGTGAGATTGCACTTTGAAATTTCTTCTTGCAAATCAAAATCTGTTACAAGGTTTGAAGCCATTTCAATCTAAGATATTGATCCCAATAGCTTGCTCTGAGGTTGGTGATCAATTCCAGATCAAATTCAAGGCCAAAATGTGGAGGAATCGTGAGTTAGCCATTGGAGTTGGAAGCCTGCAACTCAGAATCGGTTTCAAGAATCCAAAGCATTTCAACTCTTTTCTTTGCATACAGAAGATTGATTGGAGGCTAGTGAAGGAGTCTACAAGTTCTTGAGGGTTGATTTGAAGATCCAACCACTCTGTTCACACGATTTTACCAGGTATGCAATTCTCATTCTATGGCTTAATTTAGGTAGAATCAAGGGGAATTGTTATGGTAGATGCATTGTAGATTCATGTAGGAAGGTTTCTGGATCATCAATTTGGAGATTAGTGACCAATTAGGGTTGTTGCAATTTTCGGTTGAGATTGTGTTCTTGCAAATCTTGAGCTTTTAGAATGAATTAGTGGCATGAGTGAATTCCTGAGGAAATTTGGGACAAGATTCATCAAGGAATCGTGGCCAATGGTGGACTCTAGAGAGAGTTAGGGTTGTGGAAGGTTGATCGGAGAAGTCACTGGCGGTGACTCTAGCGCGCGCAGGTGAACTGAACTCAGAAATTTGAAATGAGGAAGATGATCCCAGAGCCATTGGATTAGGGGAGGACCTTTGACCAGATGAGGATCCAACGGCCACGAGCGATGGAAATTTTGTGAAGGATTTCTGAGTTGAGATGAAACGCAGCGTTTCATTTATTTGTTGGTTTTGGGCTTAAGTCAATAGTTGATACTCCCACCCCCCTTATGGCCCAATCACTGAAATGAACTGAATTCATTTGCTATTCACACCACGCGCCTTTCATTTTCTCATGATTTTCCTTTTATTTTTCCTTTCATTCATGATTATTGAATAATTCATAAAAAAATGGAAAATGATTCAATTAATTCCATTCTTTTTTCCATGGATTCATGATTGAATCTAGTATTTTTGTTAGATAAAAAATATTAATATTCCATGCATTTCTGATTTTATTAGCATTTTTTACATTTTAATGGATATTAAAATGACCATGGTTGATGCTTGATCTTGTTGAATTTGGTTTGATCATTTGATGATGGTTCTTGCCCTGATTTTTTGTGTGTAGCTAGCATAGATATGCATGCTCCCCCTAGAGTTTTCTCACATATTTGTGATGAATATAAGTGGTAGTTTTAAGTTGAAACTTTAGGAGCTCCATTTTTAGGGTTTATGGTTGATACATTTTGATTTAGGGTTTATTCTTAGAACTTGGTGGATGATTCAACCTCTGATTTTTGTATGGTAGATTCATGATTGAATTAGGATCCCTTAGGAATTTTTGTAGGAATTTACAATGTGGTTTACTATTTTTGTTTGATTTTAGTTTAGGTGCTAACTTTAGATGATTCTAATGCACTAATTCAACTAGAATGACTTCTTTAGTTCCCGTAGATTAGGGTTTTGCCTCTCTTGATCTTGGATAATGTTAAAGACAAGCTTGGGCTACCATGGATTGCTTGAAGAAGCTTGGATGTGAAGATCCTCCCTCCTTTTAGTGTAGTGTTGATTAGGTGTTAAGATTAGGGTTTGTAGGTAGAGCTTCTAGATAGATTCTCTTCCTTCATAAACATGGAAGATGTTGACCACTTCCATTCTTCCCTGTGATACAAGGTCCCCTTGTAAAGGCCTCATCCCTCCTTTGGTAGGATGTGTGGCTCTTTACAAGTTGGTAGAACCTTTGAGGGTTCCTTTCTCTGATGATAGGGTACTTAGTGGTGACCTTTGGTCTTCACTCTGCTACCAATCATCCAAACCTTGCTCTTGTTAGATGAACCTTTCTCCCTTGCTAGAGGATGGAATTCCTTGTTAGAAGATTGAAGATGCTAGAAGTTGACACTTGCTATTGAAGACTGTCATTGAAGCTGAAGCTTGAAGACCAGTGAGTACAAGTTGACACTTATGAAGGGCGTCCAGTTGGGATCAGATGAAGAGCTGAAGCTTGAGGAAAACAAGTTGATACTTGTGTTTGATACTTTGAGAGCCTGAAGGAACAAGTTGGTACTTGCAATTGGGATTGAAGCCTGATGGTGGAGTCTACTTTGGAGCTGAGGCTTGAAGAGGGATAATTTGATACTCATGTTGATGCATTAGAAGCTTGAAGAAGCAAGTTGATACTTGCTATTGAAGATGATAGCCTTAAAGAGCAATTGAAGGCTGAGGACTGAGCTGCTGTTAGAGGAGCTTTGCTGTGAAGTTGTGGAAGCTATTGATTTGCTTTCTTTCCTGTCTGTTTATTTTCTGTGCAACTGTATTGGTGTGACTTGTTTGATTTGCTTGATGCATTAGAATAAGTTCATATTTAGACTGACTTAAGCTAGGAGCATGATTGCACTAGAGGTTGAGTTTCTCCCTCTGCTTGTATTTTTACTGTATGGCTTTGCTTGCTAGTATTTGGTAGAGCCCAGCTCCCTTGCCTATGTGGTTTGTGATTTGCTTGATGGCATTTTATTTTACTTCTGCTGTATGATTGCAGTTATTATATCTTGCTTGATAGCATGTTGTTTCTTCTGTATGATTGCAGTTATTATATCTTGCTTGATAGCATGTTATTTCTTCTGTATGATTGCAGTTATTCATATCTGGCTTGAGGTTGAGATGAGCTTGTGGAGGCTAGTGCCCCACACACATTTCCTCTCTCACTTGCATTGCATGCATTTTACAGTCGTTAACTGTTTACTGTTAAGCTGATGCTTTATCTGTTTCTGTTTACCATTGACATGATCCCCTAGGAATCTCACTTCCTTTGATAAGGAAGTGATGATTAGAACTTTAGGTTGAAACCTATGCATGATAACTTCTAGGAGTTCCTTGTTTCAAGCCTCTACCATAGGATGAATCCTTGGCATGACAACATTAGAACTTGATAGTCTCCCCTTAGTTGAACCTGTTCGTTCTCTCTTCTCATCTCAGAACAAATTAAAATACAGTAATAAAGGTTAACTGATGTAGTACGTTACGAGCCTTAAGCTGCTTGAGAAAGGGTTGTTGGAGAGTTTATTTTCAACAGCTTGGATGTTTAGTATGGCACCCTTTGGGTGACATGCGACGCATTCACTCTCAAGTCATAGTCTCTAGCACGATATTGGTTGCAAACATCCATAAAAAACAGTTCTTTCGTAAAAGACAGAAAACAAACTTCAAACCTTTTTGCCCCGTGGGCCCATAATTCAAAGGAAGCTTTTCTGAAGAAAAGAGTGTCGTTAACTCCCAGTTCTACCGCGAACGGTAACGCTTAAGTCTCCAAGGGTCGAGCTGCGTACATCCAACTGTTGGAACTGTTTGTTAACGCTACTCGAAAAACAGATGAATCTGAATTCCCGTAATCCGTATTATCCCGAACTACGTAAGCTCTGATCTCTCATACCTGTTGAGCATACGTAGGCATAATACTGATGTATTGGCGAGCCACCTTCCCCATAACCCGTAGTTAGCCAAACTACGTTGACTCTGATTTCTCATTCTCTGATGAGAATACGTAGGCATAAAGCGCGACGTTTGCCGAGTCATTTTTCTTTTTCTTTTTAGACCAGCCTTGATAGGTAGATAGATGAAACCAACCCGTTAGATAAAACACAACAAGCGTGGATCCCATCAAGTACGATGGACGTGAGGGGTGATAATACCTTCCCCTTGCGTAACCGACTCCCGAACCCAGACAATGGTTGTGATGACCTTGTCTTATACCTTTTCGTCAAGTTTTTCCGATCGTTTCCTTTCCCGTTCTGAGGGATAAATAATGAAAGGTGGCGACTCTTCTGTTTTGCCGGCACCTTATTTTCGCGGTAGCGACAATCCCCTGCTAAATGAACAATGATATGCAATGCAAATGCTAGAACAATGCAAAGAAACAAAAGCCAGCTAAAGAAAAAGGCTAGGTAAATTTTAGGGTGCAACAACTGCCCCTATTCAAATGACTTGGACCTGACTGGGTGAAAAGCGAATGGCTTTCAAAGAATCATAGTAAAAGAAGGTTGAATACCAAAGAACCAAGAAATTTGGCAATCGTAGAAATAAACTGCAACTCTGATTAGGAAAACACTCTCCAGAAAAACTGAATACAGACAGTTGCAACAGCATCAATCTGACTGATCATCTGGTAAAGAAACCCCGGGAAGAAAAACATACTCACATCGTCCAAAGGTAGACAGAAAGACACCAATATTCACATCGTCTAGGGATAGGCGGAAAGAAAAACAATATCCAACGTTCACATTGACTAAGGATAGACAGAAAGAGAAACAATACTCATATCGTCTAATGGTAGACGGAAAGACACGAAATACTCACATCGTCTAAGGATAGACGGAAAGACACCCATGAAAGGTTCACATTGTCTAAGGATAGGCATAAAGAAATATCAATACTCACATCTTCTAATGGTAGACGGAAAGACACCAAATACTCACATCGTCTAGGGATAGACGGAAAGAAAAACAATACTCACATCGTCTAACAAATAGACGAAAAGACACCAAAACCGAACTTTAAAACCATTCATCAAACTGCAGAATTCTTTCGTCCATAAGAATTGATGGAAATAAAATATCTTCAAATGGACACATCGTCAATAGGAATTGACAGAAAGAAAACCATCTTCAAAGAGCCATGTCGCCAATAGGAATTTCTAACAAGGGAAACCAAACATTCTTCAAAGAGTCACGGTGTGAATAGGAATTGAAAACACGAAAACTCTCCTAAAACGTCATCTCATCCAATAAATGGAAAGAAGAACATGTCCGAAACTCACATCGTCTAAGGATAGACGGAGAGAAAAACCATATCCAAAACTCACATCGTCTAAGGATAGACGGAGAGAAAACCATATCCAAATCTCACATCGTCTAAGGATAGACGGAGAGAAAACCATATCCAAATCTCACATCATCTAAGGATAGATGGAGAGAAAACCATATCCAAATCTCGCATCATCTAAGGATAGACGGAGAGAAAACCATGTCGGGGGAACACGTCGTCAATAGGAATTGGCGGCAAGAAAATCTGTTGAGATGTCGTCATCAGAGGACTGATGGGCAAAGAAAAATTTGTTTGGAGATGTCATCATCAGAGGACTGATGGACAAAGCTCATATGCTTGGGGATGTCATCATTAGAGGACTAATGGACAAAGCATAACTGCCGTATGATCTGAAACCCGTATAAACCGATAAGCTGTCTGAACAAAGATGTTGGAGAAATGCCCTTGTACTGATTGAAGAGTGATTCAAGTTGCCACAGAAAGCTGACAGAAACTGGCTTATGCTTCGCATGCACATGCGTATGTTTGAATATGGCATAATGCTCCATACGAAATGGAAATGCTACGCATTTGAGGATGAAATGCAAAGATGATGCGAATATGATAATTATATGCAAAGCAAATGCAGGCTCAGGCTGCCGGGGAAAGTTGGATAACCACTTCAGAAAAATAAATGCTGAAGAGGTAAATCCGACTCCACTGGGGGATAACCGGATATGCCAAGTATGATTGGACTTTTGCTGGAGAGAACAGACGAAGTCTTCCTGTGTACCAATTAGATTTTGGAATGATGCAAAGGGTCAGGTACGATTGACACTGGAAAAATATCCTATCTGAACTCAAAGGTTTTTTTGGTTGAAGGGTCAAGGGATAGTAACATGACTTCCCAACATCCGTCTTGCACTTAAAGATTGATTGAACCTGCTTGAACAGCTCTGAGAACATGGAGAGGACACATCCTTTTACTTCCAAACTTGCCCCAGCCCGTGGAATCTCTAAGGGGATATTCCTTGAAAGGAAATCTGAAATCTCATGCCCCGACAGCTTGATATGCACTGCCTAAACACCTTGAACCTCGGGGAGGTACTTCAGATAGATTGTCCTCTAGATAAGGATAATTTTTTATGCTCTTGGGGTGACCTTCTCAAACCTGCAATGACTTTGCCCTTGATTGGCGACTTCACTGGAAATGATACCTATAGCTACGAGATATCCACCAGATCTCAACCTGATTTCCCCTATTAACTTCCTTTTGGCTGGCTGGCTGCCATGTTGTGATCATTTGATAACACGTGCCCCAGTTCGACGGAGTATTCAGGCATTCCGCATTCTATTCTGATCAACCTTTCCATTGTGGAAACTTTCCTGCTGTCAAGCGCTTACTCACAAGTAAAACAAATTGTCCTGCATAAAAGATATATTAAATGAAATGCATATGAGAGTTTTGAAATTCCAATTTGTTCACTGGAAAAATTTTGTTGTGACATATGGTGAACGAATCACTTATCAGAATGTCAACATTAATACAACGTTGTAAGAGGAATCCTTTTAGGAGTCAGTTTCGATGCGATCTTTACCAAAGTATGCTTTCGAAACAAACCTGCTTCAATTAGGACTTTTTCAGGTTATAACGTGGTCAGGTTCACGGTTTAAGAAAGAAATGATATAGGCTTAAAATTTATTTTAACCCACCCATTCTCCTCGATTTTCTCCAATCCTATGTTCAGCTAATTCGACACTAGCGCTCACCTTTCAAAGGTTGAATGACAGGAGTGATGGTTTGGGAAACCACAAGTTTTTGAAGTGACAGCCACTCGCTTTTTCGTCTTTTGGTGCCTGAATCACAAGACTTATTTTTTATCATCATTTTTTGATTTCCCTCACTTTTGCATGGACTGGCTCTTTTGAGATTCTTTTGATTTCAAAGTCCAGAAGGATGCCTTAATTTTTGCCTAAGCCGCTTGTTTTCAAGATTCGACTTAGCGGGCTTTTTTTCTTTTTCTCTTTTTTTTTTAACAAGTCGTGCGACACCGGCTTGTCTGACTTGTGGAAAAGGGATTGTGACTGTTGCACTCTTTGGTCTATAAGGTTTAACCATTGTGGTTTTTTAGGCACGACCTATAGAAGTGTGATTGATCCTCGAACAGGAACACTCCTTCCGTAATTTGGATGTTTGGTCAAATTAACTTACACCTACCCTGCCCCAGGTTAAGATTGAGGGTTTTTCGTTTTCAGAAAGAAACTCCTACAACTAAGCTCGAAGGGGTTGACAAGGGATTATCATCATTATATCTCCGGTGTTTAGGAATTTGTAACAATGCCTGTACATCATCAACAGGTTTTTTTATTCAAAAGCATACATTCGAAAGCTTGCGTGTCTTTCAACTTTGTCATCCTCCCCCGATTCCGCTTAAACAAACGTATGACATCTGTAAAAAGCAATTAGTGAACATGAATGGGTTTAATCAAAACATGCATATTCATTTCATTAATATCAATCGAAAACAAACAAGTTTTACAAATGAGTTTGCACTTTAACAGAAAAGAAACTACAAACATAAAGAAATAACAGGATAAAACGAAAATTGCCAGCTGACTAGGTTTTCACACTGATTAGTTGCTGGGGGATTTGACCCTTGAAGTCTTCACACTCAATCAGACGAGCGATGTAAGACCAACCTTCCTCCTGGAAAGGATATGCACCTTCGGTCCATAAACTGTTGTACCCTGGCTTGAAAAGCCTCACAATCTTCAGTAGAATGCCCTATGGATCCTCTATGATATCCACATTGAGCACTGGGATCATACTTGGGAGGGTAAGGTTCTGGCACCGTTTTGAGAGCTTTGGGCTCCACCAAAGAGTTCCGAACTAGGTGTGGCAGCAGCTGACTGTACAACATAGGCACTAGACGCAGAGGAGCATTCCTTCTTTTCAAATTTTTGTGAGGCCTATTTCAATTCTGGTACTGATAGTTTTGGTGCAAAGACTCAAAAGGTCGTGGACTTTGAATAGCAGAAACGTCTGGCGACTGGGTTTGGACTCTGGAGGACTCTCTTTGTTCAGGCGCTTTCATCCTTAATCTTGACCCAGGAACATGCAACAGTTGTGGGCAGGGGGATTCTGACACCAAAGATTATAGGATATACCCTTGACCTACTGCAGCCTCAGGAATGGGAATAGTAGTATCCATCTCTTTTCCATGATAGGGAATTAATTCGCCTGATACATTCATGCTGCCCGACATGAATTCATTTGTCTTCAAATCAATCAGGTCCTGATCTTTATACTTAAAAGCTTTACATTTCACGATGTTGTGCCCCTATCCCCCAAAGTGGAAATCACAATGAGCATTGATATAAAAGCCCGGTGGTGGCTGGCCAGGAAATGGAGCCAAAGTCCGAGGCTTAACCAACTGAAGTTAGAGCAAGAGCTGCACCAACTGAGCATAATCCATGGGGATCTGATTGAAGACTTTGTCTTGTGATTTTGTCTTTTGACCATATCTTCTAATCCTGGGATTCTCCTGAGAAACGGGACGCAGCTGATGACACGGGAATTTTGGAACCTCCGGTTGTACAGAAGATCTCTGACACACATTACGCTCTGGCACAGGTTCCACAGACAGAAGTGGAACAAGCATCTTTGCTGCAGTTTCGGGCACCTGATCACCTTCTTTTCTGAGCACGTTCCTTATCACTTCCATGATTAAGCCCACCTGAGTTTTCAACTGCTGGTTTTCCTCACTGAGCGCATTCTAATCCAAGTGCAACGCTTGCATGTCCACAATGAACTGCCCTATCTGGCTCTTTACTTCTCTCAGCTCTGCTTGAACTTGCTCCATAACTTTGCGAGGATTCCTGTGATCTATCTGATTGTATAACATGCAACAAACTAGTGGAGTACATGAAGTCATATTAACAGTTTTGAGGTAACTGTTATGCAAAAACAATATGCAAGATGCAGACAAGTATCCAACAGGGAAATCTCAGAATAGCACCAAGGCAAAAAGGAACCCAAGATCCAATTAAGGATAACCATCACACATATATGCACTATACATGAATAACTGAATACAAACAGAGTGACCTCGACCAACAAGCCTGGCGATGGTCAGCATACAGTAATGAACAAATACTACACAGGGATACAACCCTCAACTGAGTCTTCAGTTTGATACTCTTCCCAACAACTAATCTCGGTGAATTCCTCCATAACATGAACTGATACACCTACTTGACTTGATGAAGGAAAATCATTGATGTGTGTTGCACCCCAAAATTTGCTCAACTTTTTTCTTTAACTGGTTTATGTTTCATTGCATTATCATCTGCATAGTTATATCATTTTCATATCATGATATCATTCATATAGCAGGGGATCAAATGTGTTTCTTCTCAATAGAATCCTAACAAAAGGTCTCATTCAAGATTGAGGAGTGGTCAAAGTCATCAGAAGGTGGTTTGAGTGCCTAAGGGCTTAGATGTTTGAGTATGAATCTTCTCCTAACTTGAGGATCAACTGAAGACCATCAGAGGGTTGTGATGTGTTGAATGTGAGAAGAGGATGTGTATGGATCTCATAGAATTCCTAGAGGGCCATGGGAGAGTTTGGTCAAGTCATTGTGTCAAATGCAAGAGCCACAGTTGAGGTGCAAGCAATTAGGGTTTCATCTGGATCAATTCTAGGTCAACTGGACAATTGAAGAGTATCAAGGCATACTTTTAGGTTATGGAGTTCATAAAATGATGTAATAAGACATTTGTGGTGTTGTTCCAAGATCAAATCAAGAGGAATCAAGAGTGTGGGAAGTTGCTAAGTTAGGGTTTCAGTGTAAAATCCCCTATTTAGTGCCTAACTTCAAGACCACATAAGTCAAGATACAAGTTTCAAATGGATCTTTGGCCAACATGGAACTTGTAGAGAATCTCAATACCTTTAATTTGAGTACTAGAAGTACTCAAGTGGATTTATAGAACTCAAGTTATGGTTCAGACAAGTTACAGGTCACCAGATGAATGTGAAATTTATCTGTGAAAGTCGCTTGACTTCCAAGCAACTTTTGACCTAGAAAGATGTTTCACATGGACTTTTGGTCAACATGAAAGTTGTTCCTCATGATCGTATCTTTCTAAAATGGTATAGAACTCCCCATTATGATTTGTAGAACTCAAGTTATGATTTTTGCAAGCCAGGGGTTTTTTGGGAAAGTGAGACTATAGGTCATTTTGGACTATAGGTCCATATCTCCAACTTGCACTCTTCAAATGAAGATTTGTTCAACATGGAACTTACTCAAAATGGGATTTTAAGTGCAACCAAGTGATCATTTGGGATTGGTTTGGCTTGTAGCAAAAAGTCACTTAAAATGGACTAAAAAAGGGAATTTTTCAAATGGATTAAGGAGGGAAAATTGACTTTTTGAGTTAGAGGACCAAAACATGTCATGTGAGTACATTTTTTAAATGGAAATCACATTCTAAGCACATTGGCATTGGCAGAATTTTGAGCATAGGCCAAGTTTTGGGAGATGTCATTTAGATTACTTCACCGTGAAGTTACATAATCAAAAATATCCATTGGATCAGATACAAGGATCAAATCCCAGTCATTCACACTCCACATGCTGCTATTAGTTGAATTGAACCATTTTGGAGCCAAAACATTGCCATTTTCGTGTACACTCAAGAGCAAAAAGTGGTGAAATTTTGAAAATTCATTTTGGGCCTAAAGACAAGGTTTGGGCTTTCTTTGGATCCATATCCCTTGTATATAACATTTCCAACCTTCACAAATCACGAGTTTTTTGAAATTTGGAGCAGAATTGATCAAGAACAAGCTTGAAAAAGTGAAGAAAACTCAAAAAGTGAATTCTCAGATCTAGATTGTTCCAAGCCAAATTGTGAGTTGAGAAAGCTTTATTGAAGATTATTGAACGATTCTGGAGATTTTTGTGAAGCTTCATCAAGGATTAAAGGCTCAGTGGAAGTTCTCCACTAGGTACTTGAATTTCAACATATCTCTCTTAATACTTGATGATTCTTTGCCATTTTTGTTTCTTTGCACTCCTTGAAGCATGTAGATCATTTCTGGATGATAATTATTGATGTTTATGACGTTCGAAATTTGGAGCTCCAAACTTGAGAGATTTTGTATGGACTGTTATTGCATGATTTTACTTAGTTTTTGCTTGATCTATAACCTCCATGACATGAGGTTGAGTTTAGAATTAATTTGGAGAGGTTTTGATGAACTTGAGTTTTTGGTACAAAACTTTATTTGCTTCGTTTTTCTCTCATGTTGCATTATAAATAATTTTGGTTGATATATTTGGAATCCTTGCGAGACGTAGATGAATTTTGACGTAAAAAACTCTAAAAACGGTTGAGTTTTGCATTTTATGTGTGTTGTTGTACACTTTGTGGTGGCCGGAATGCTTGGTAGGGGTGACCGGAGTGTTGCTCCGGCGGTGGAAATTCTGGTTGGAGAAGAAGGACGGTAGCCGTCCGATTTGAGAGAGATAGGAAACTGAGTCTTCCCATCGTGGGGGCGAGGATGCGCCACACGTGCAGCTGGCTGGAACGACGTCGTTTGTGCTCTTGTAGGAGACTTCGCGCGCATGAGTTCGATACTTGGCTTGCGCACATTTCCCTTTCTTTGCCTTGTTTTCGTTTTGCTTTTTTTTTTGGCTTAGTGTGAAGAACTTCATGTGCATCTGTTCGATTCCTGGAGTGTGCAGTTTCTTTTATTTCTCCCTTGTTTTTTCGTTTGCGTTTTGTGTGTTGGGTGAGGTAACCTCGCGTGCGTGAGTTCGATACCTTGGTGCATCATTTTCATTTTCTTTTCTTTTGATATTTGTTTGCTATATTGTTTTACTAGTTTCATTTGTTTCATGGGCCTGTAGCGCATTACTTCTCACACCCCTGGTTTACGCCCAGTCTTCGTTTTGCATTTGTTTTAATTGCTGTCTACACCATTTATTTTCTGTTTTAATTTTAGTTGGTTTTATTTTCTGTTTTGTTGTTGTTCCAATTTAAATCATTTAAAATAGTTCGAACAGTCATAAAAATACACAAAAATAATTTTCAGAAACCTTAAGATGTCTAGTTTTTTTTGGACATTTTTATTTTATTTTTTCGTTTCATTTTCTATTTTAAAACAAATTAAATGTTGGAGCTGTTTTATTTGATTTAAATTACAGTTCTGTTCTTTCTTGATTTTATTTCCATGTTTAAACTTCTTATTTTTGCATGAGTTTTTTTTAGCATTGTATTAACATGTTAATTGATATTTGGATATTTTTTTCATAATTTTTAACTGTTGTTTTCTTGTGATTTGAATTGCTTTTTATTCCCTCTCCATTTCTACCTTTGTTTGGGACACTCTTGGTGTTTGCGCTCTGTTGGGGCACTTCCCTTTTGATTCTTAATCTCCCCTTTTTACCTCTGGTCCCTGATACCTTAGGGGTTCTTTGACATTTTATTTGGCATTTTTAGATGTATTTTCGTATTTTTCATGTATTTTGCAAGTTGCTTGTGTTTGTGTTGTTCTCTCTTGAGTGCCTTTGCTTGTTTGGCTTGGTTGGTGACTTTGGAGCTTGCTTGGCTTGGAATCCTTTTTGGGAGGTCTTCTGGACTTGGTGTAGATGCTGTGACTTGAAGATTGGAGCTTGGAGTTGAAGTTTTCTTATCTTTTAGGAGCTTTTTTAGGAGCTTAGGAAATTAGGGTTTTAGGAAGTGCCCTTAGAATTAGTCTTTCTTCTTCTTCAAACATAGAATGCATTGCTTGCTTCTATTCAATTCAATGATGCATAGTCCTCCTTGGGGAGCTCCATCTCTCCTTTGGAGGGATGAGTGGTATGCCTAAGTGAGTAGAACTTTGAGGATACCTTTCCATTTGAATGTTAGATCTTTATGATTTCCTTTGGTTGTCATTAAGTTTCTTAACATTGCAACTTGATCTTGATGTGTGATCCTCTTCTTGGAGTGTGCTTGATGGAGCTTGAAGATTGATAAAGCTTGAAGATAGAAGCTAGCTTGAGGATGAAGTCTTTCGCTGTCAACTGTGTTGTCTAGAGCTGCTGCTGTTGAGTATTGAAGCTGCTATCTGCTGAGGACTGTTGTTGCTGCTTTCTCTGCTTCTTTTCTTTTGTCTGTTTGCTTGTGTTGATTACCCTCAGGTTTGAGGTGGAGCTTGTCTCCTCTTGCCTGTTGTTTTCTCCTTTGCCTCACTGGTACTATTGCATAGCATGTTGTTTACTGTTTACTGCTTGTTTTCCTTTGCTGTTTCCCCTAGGATCTCTGATTTCCTTTGTGCAAGAGGGAATTATGACAGACATTAGGTTTTGACCCATGCATGATAACATTAGGTTAGTTTCCTTTTCAACCCTAGGCTTTTTAAAGCGTCTTTCTCTTCTCATCTCAAAACAATTCAAAAACACAGTAATAAGGTTAATTGAAGTCGTACGTTACGAGCCTTAAGCTATTTGAGAAAAGGTTGGTGGAGGGTCTCTCTCCAGTAATCTGACTGTTTAGTGTGGTACCCTTTGGGTGACATGCGACGTAGTCACTCTCCGATCATAGTCTCTAGTGCGACAGAGATTGCAAACATCCTAAAAAATAGTTCTTGCATAAAAGACTGAAAACAAACATTCAAACTCTTTTTGTCCGCTTGGACCCGTAATCAGGAGAACCCTTTTCAGAAGGAGATAAAAAACTGTCAGACAAACTTGTGTCTTCCGTAGCCCGAACTACGTTTGCTCTGATCTTTCATACCGTATGAAAGTACGTAGGCACGAGATGCGACATCTCGGTGAGCAACCTTCCCCCTTGACCCGTAGTTAGGCGAACTACGTTGACTCTGATTTCTCGTTCAAGACGGGAATACGTAGGCATAAAGTGCGATACTTTGCCGAGTCATTTTCTTTTCTTTTTAACCCAGACCTTTAGAGTAGATAGAATAACATACCCTAGATAGAAAACAAGTGTGGATCCCGTCGAGTACGACGGACGTGAGGGGTGCTAATACCTTCCCCTTGTGTAACCGACTCCCGAATCCAGGATTTGGTTACGATGACCATTCCTTTCCCTCTTTATGTTAGGTTTACTCTGAGTGTTTCCTTTCCCTCTTGTGGGATAAATAACTCACGGTGGCGACTCTTCTTTCATAGCCGGCGCTGATTTTCGCAGTAGCGACAGCTGGCGACTCTGCTGGGGAGTCTGGTTCCCTATGCGAGTCAATCCTAGCGCTTGTTTTCCTGTCTGGGGTTTTGTATGTATTTGCCTTTCTGTCTTTACTTTCAGTACTATATATTATTGTTATTGTGTTATGGGTAGAGGGTTAGATTGAGAGATAAGCCGGACATGGGCTTGAGTGCACATAGACTTAGAAGTAGAGAGTAGTGGTTAGCCTGCTTGCTTTGCTCGCACCAGCTAGCTACGAAATTTACACTCAGACGAGATTCTCTTTGATGGCATCTTGCCTGGCCCTTTGGGCTCGATAGGTTGTTGGATTTGAGGGTTGTCGACTCTGGGAACCTATCATTTGGGATTCGGCTAAGTGAGGCCTCTTCAAGGGATGATGATGCCACACCTTCTGGGTATCGTATCATCGCTCTTGAAAGTCTGTGACGCTGATGACCGCATAGGATGCCGTACCTCGTCTCCGAGTTAGGTACATACCTGTGAGAGGGTAGGTGGGTCTTTTTGCATGAAAACTCTGACCTCCGAATACCTGGTTTGTCTCTGTTAATGAGAATTGGTTGTGAGGGTTCTTTTGTGGTTGGTTTGGTTTGAGGAGAAGATCTGATGGTTCTCAAGTGGCAGTACAGCACAGCACAGTTCTTCATTATTGCACTTGATCCCCTATTGCATATGCATCTGCATTTTCATGTTTGCATTTCATTAACGTGTATTTATGTTGCAGGTGTGTTTTCCCCCTCAGGTTCTAGTGTTCTTCTTCCCAGACATGGAGTCCATGAAGAGAACAGTTGCTTACAGGTTGCCTTCTCAGATATCAGTTCCTTGTTGCAGTTGGTTGCTCTAGCAGATCAGAGAGTGAGGGCTGAGTTTAGAGGGTCTTATGGGAAGCTGCTCAGTTTATTGTACAGACCTTCGGTGTTTGAGACGACTGGATTGTATACTTTGATGCAGTTTTACGAACCTCAGTTGAGATGCTTCCTGTTCCCTGATTTTATCCTGGCTCCTACTTTGGAGGAGTATTCTGATATGCTAGGAGTTCCTGTGTTAGATCAGATGCTTTTTGTTCATGAGGATACTGAGCCTGAGTTGGCTAAGCTTGCTGAGATTGTTAGTTTAGATGCTTCTGAGTTCCCCGAAGGTTTGGTCAAGCTGAATGGAGCTTATGGTTTTCATCTTTCTTGCTTGGTTGAGAAGGCTACGCAGTGTGCGAAGGATGGATGTTGGATTGCCTTTAGTGCTATTCTGGATGTTTGCATTTATGGGATTGTATTGTTCCCGAACTTGCCTGATTTTGTTGATTCATATGCTTTCTTTATTCTTGCCTCAAAGAATCCGGTGCCTACTCTCTTGGGTGACGTTTATCATTCTATTCACTATAAGAATGAGAAGCGTCAGAGAAAGAATGTTTCTTGCTGTGTACCTCTTCTATACAGGTGGTTTCAGGGACATCTTCCTAAGAAGGGACCTTTTGTTGATACTGCCGGTACTTTAGATTGGTCTTCCAGATTGATGGGATTGTGTGCTGAGAACATTGTTTGGTTTGATTAGAACCTGCTCGGAGTGGATATTATATATAGTTGCAGTGGCTTTCCGAACGTTCCTTTGATTGGACGGAAAGGTTGTATTAACTATAACCCTTCTCTGCTTGTGAGACAGTTTGGCTATGCTTTGAGGGACTCTCCGGTTGAAGACGAGATACAGGAATCTCTGTATCTCACAGGTTTATTAGATGGAGATGTTTTGGCCAGATTGAGGCGTGCTTGGGGTAATATTCACAGAAGAGGAAATACATTTCTTGGTAAGAGTGACAGTCGAGCTTATAATCCTTATCGGCTCTGGATCCATGAGAGAGTTAGGACTTCTTTGATGCCATATCCTGCTGCAGAACCTTTGTATCTTCCGATGATTGAAGAACCTACTTCAGTAGAGATTGAGAAATATAACAAGCTGCTGGCTGAGAAGGAAGAGTTGCAAAGAGCGAATGAAGAGCTAGAGAAAGAGATTTTTCAGCTTCGGCATGAGAAGAATGAGGCAACTTTCACTTTGAAGAAGCAGACTGAGATGATTAATAGGTTGGGTTCATATTTGACCGAAGAGACCAGCAAAAGAGAGAAAGTAGGAGTAGCCCTAAATGGTGTTAGTAGTGTACTTGCTACTAAGAAAGAACTTCTGAACAAGTCTTATTCTCGACTTTCCAAGTGGGAATCTTTGTGGAATGCCACACTTACTAGCCGGAAGGAGCGTGAAGATGAGTTGAAGCTTCAGATTTCCCAGTTAGACGAGCAGCTCAGTGCTAAGGATGTGAAGATTGCTGAAGAGGTATCTCTTAGACGTGACGCTGAGTCTAGAGTGAGCAACATGGTTCAAGAGACTAGGGGTGGTGAATTGAAGGCTGGCTCTAAGAGATGCAGGGTTGATGAGTGTTCTGGCAAGGGAGCCTGTGAAGAGGACGCCAAAAAGCTGAGATCTACTGTTGAGCGGCATGCATTACTGATACAGGAGCTAATCTCCAGACTAGGTCATATAGAGACATTGAGGTTATTGGAAGATGTCAGGGCGCGCCATTTGGCCTGATTTATCTTTGCTTTGCTCTTGTTATTTGTACTTGTATTTTGACCAACGCCAGGCTTGTTGGCCGAGGTCTTTTTCAGTTGTATCCAGTTGTATCTTTGTACTCTGCCTCTTGGTATTTGTTTATGTATGAGGTTTCTGATTCTGCGCTTACTTGGGACTTCATTGTCGTTATGGCTTCTTCTCCGGAACTAGAATCGGGGGGGGGGGGGGGGGGAATTAACCTGTTGCATATTTACACGTGTGCATTTGCATATTCATATCGCATGGCAGGTACATTTTTGAGCTCGAATCTTATCTCCTGCATCTTACAGGTTGTTTCAAGATTGACGAACAGAGAATTCACTGGTACGCTACAAGAAGCAACAGTAAGAAGATTATGGATCAAGTACAGTCCGAGATGCAGGAGATCCGAGATAGGTTGGCCCAATTCATGCAGACCATGGAGGCTGTGGCTAAAGGCCAGAAACATCTTCAAACTCTGGTGCAACTGCTACTGGCGCGAGCGGCTGGTAATACTGAATACAACTTTGCTCATGTTGAGACTCCTCGCAGGGAGGAAGTGATACCAAATGCTGGTGAGACTGGTACTGGCAACGGCAACGCTGGTAATAGAAATGCTGATAATGTTAATGGGAACATGAAAACCAACAGGAATGTTGGTATCAACACTGGTTTCGGTGACAACAATCAGGATCTTGGCTTTGGCAATCGGGATGGCAATGATGGTTTCAATAATCAGGGCCTCGACAACGGAGGGTTTGGTGATAACAATCAAGGTTATGGTAATAATGGCTACGGTAATGCTGGGTTTGGCAATGTGAATACCAATGGTGTTGGTATGGGTCCTTTCAATACTGGTTTTGGGACAGTGGCTGCTAATCAAGAGCTTGGTAACCTGAGGTATGACACCAGGTGTTTCCAAAGTGGTCATGGTCATGGTCGTAATGCTGCTTATGACGGATATGGTAATGAGGGGCCATACTGGAATAGAGATCGTCAGGAAGATGCCTTTTCTGGGCAAGGCATGGGTTTTGAGGGTCCCACTGATAGTGATCGGAGGATTAAAATGTTGGAGGAACAGATGAAAGGTATAGCCAATCAAAATTCTGCAGGTTTGGACATGGCTACCATGGGGCTGGTTCCTGGGCTGAGAGTGCCATTGAAGTTCAAAGCTCCCATTTTCGATAAATATAAAGGGGATACATGCCCACGGGTTCATGTGCGTTCATACTACCAGAGGATGTCTGCTTACTCTGATGATGAGAAGATGCTTATGCATTTTTCCAAGATAGTTTGTCAGGACCATCGCTGGAATGGTACATGGGACTAGAGCCTGCACAGATCGGAAGTTGGAAAGAATTGGCTTATGCTTTCGTCAGACACTACTAATACAACAGTGACCTTGCGCCAAATAGGGTCCAGCTTCAAAGTCTTTCACAGAAGAACGAGGAAAGTTTCAAGGAGTATGCTCAGCGATGGCGGGATCTGGCGGCAAGAGTCCAACCACCTATGGTTGAAAGGGAATTGATTGATATTTTTGTTGGAACATTCTCTGGGATGTATTATGATAAATTGCTCAATTGCTCGATGGGTAGTTTCTCTGACATGATACTCATGGGGGAACGGATTGAAAATGGCATCAAAATTGGTAAGATTCAAGTCAGTGAATCAACCTCAGCCGGAGGTGCGAAAAATGTCTTTGGTGGTAAAAGGCAAGGAGACGCAAGTGCAGTGTATGGTCGTCGAGGACGAGGTAGAGGTTGGAATTAGTATATTCAACAACAGGTTGCTAGTGTGACAATCCCTATACCTCAACAACGACAATAGCCACAACAGCAGCAACAACAACAACAAAGGTATAATTCTACTCAGAGAAGGATCCAGAATGGGAAGCTGAAGAGGGTATTTGATACACCTCCGTCAACGTATGCAGAACTGCTTCAGACACTGTTAAGTTTGAATCTGGTTGAGAGGAGAACGTTGGACCCACCCACAGGAGCGCTTCCTTACGGGTATGATACTAGTAAGCAGTGTGAATTTCATTCCGGGGCACCCGGACATGATATCGAGAGTTGTCATGCTTTTAAACACAAGGTCCAAGATTTGATTGATAGTAAAGTCATCAACTTCAGTAATGATGGTCCTAACATTATACAGAAACCAATGCCAAATCATGGAGAGAATGCTATTTTGATAGAAGAGGATTTGGATTGGTTATGGACGTAAATGATCTGAAGACACCTTTAAGTTATGTTAAAAGAAGATTGTTGAAAGGAGGGGTCTTCCCCAGATGTGATGAGTACTGTTTGGATTGTTGGACCCGACCAGAGGGTTGTATTGATTTGAAGAGAGGTATTCAGGCCATGATTGATGAGGGAACCTTGCAGTTTGACCGCACTTCTGTTGAAGAACCTGGTGAGGTAACATGTGAAAAGCAGGGTGAGGTCGCAACAATTACAATTCCACGAAAAACTATTACGATATCAGCGCCCGCTAAGCGGACAACTATCACGATAACGAAAGCAGGGCCCGTTCCTTATGAGAGTACGAAATCCATTCCGTGGAATTATGGGTTGGAAGCTTTTTGCAACGGGGAAAAGATTAATGTGGATAGCCAGCCAGCAGGGGCAGTAGGTAGTCTTGTTGAAGCGGGAGGTATGACTCAAAGTGGTAGAATCTTCACTTCACCTGAAATCGAGGCTGAGAGGATTTCTAGAGGCAAAACCAAGGTGAATGAAGGAGGACCTTCCCAGTCGAAAGAGAAGGAAACATCGGTCAAAGATGTAGAAGAGTTTATGAGGTTGATTCGCAAAAGTGACTATAAGATTGTGGAGCACTTGCAGCAGACGCCCTCCAAAATTTCAATACTATCCTTGTTGCTTTGTTCAGAGGCCTATCGAAATGCATTGTTGAAAATCTTGGACACGTCTTTTGTACCTCAGGAAGTAACTGTCAATCAGCTTGAGGGGGTACTGGCGCATGTGAATGCTGGCCACAGCTTGGGATTTACTGATTTTGATTTGACGCCTAGAGGTCGGGACCATAATATGGCTTTGCACATTTCAGTGGAGTGCTGAGGCGCTGTTATGTCGCACGTTCTTGTAGACACTGGATCATCTTTGAATGTGTTGCCGAAGAAGGCTACGATGAAGCTAGATGTTCAGGGAATCATATGCACGCTAAGCGATTTGGTCGTGAGGGCTTTTGATGGGACCAGAAGGTCAGTGTTTGGGTCCATAACATTTCCACTCCAGGTCGGGCTGGAAGTGTTTGACACCGTGTTCTACATCATGGACATACATCCAGCCTACAACTGTTTACTTGGGCGACCATGGATACATTTTGCAGGGGCTGTGATGTCCACGCTGCATCAAAAGCTTAAGTACATGGTTGGTGACAGTGTTGTTACTATTTGCGGAGAGGAGGACATTCTGGTTAGTCATCTCTCGTCATTCAAGTATGTCGAAGTGGATGGGGAGATCCATGAGACGCCATGCCAAGCCTTCGAGGGGTTGCAGATCAAGGACAAGTCTCATGTTCCCGTCAAAGGGCCAGAAGTGGCCATGTCTTCGTACAAAGACGCTCAGGCAGTGGTTTAGGCTGGAGCAACCAAAGGATGGGGCCAAGTCTTGGAAATTCCGGTCAAGATGGAAAAGTTTGGATTGGGGTATCGCCCGACATCGTCATCTTCTGCATCAGGTGTGCCAAAGTTCAAAGGACCAGTGGTGATCACTCCAGGTGGGGTCTGCTATGAAATAATCAATGTTGTTTCCGATGCTGAAGACGGAGATAGTGACTGCGATATGGACTCGTGGATCAAGCCTGGCGTTCCAGGACAGAATCTGTGCAACTGGTCTATCCAGGAACTTACCCCAGTGACTACAAAACCGTAATGGATTGGAGTTGTTTTATTTGATTTAAATTGCAGTTCTGTTCTTTCTTGATTTTATTTCCATGTTTAAACTTCTTATTTTTGCATGAGTTTTTTTGAGCATTGTATTAACATGTTAATTGATCTTTGGATATTTTTTTTCATAATTTTTAAGTGTTGTTTTCTTGTGATTTGAATTGCTTTTTGTTCCCTCTCCATTTCTACCTTTGTTTGGGACACTCTTGGTGTTTTCCCTCTGTTGGGGCATTTCCCTTTTTATTCTTAATCTCCCCTTTTTACCCCTGGTCCCTGATACCTTAGGGATCCTTTGAGATTTTATTTGGCATTTTTAGATGCATTTTCATATTTTTCATATATTTTGCAAGTTGCTTGTGTTTGTGTTGTTCTCTCTTAAGTGCCTTTGCTTGTTTGGCTTGGTTGGTGACTTTGGAGCTTGCTTGGCTTGGAATCCTTTTTGGGAGGTCTTCTGGACTTGGTGTAGATGCTGTGACTTGAAGATTGGAGCTTGGAGTTGAAGTTTTCTTATCTTTTAGGAGCTTTTTTAGGAGCTTAGGAAATTAGGGTTTTAGGAAGTGCCCTTAGAATTAGTCTTTCTTCTTCTTCAAACATAGAATGCATTGCTTGCTTCTATTCAATCCAATGATGCATAGTCCTCCTTGGGAAGCTCCATATCTCCTTTGGAGGGATGAGTGGTATGCCCAAGTGAGTAGAACTTTGAGGATACCTTTCCATTTCAATGTTAGATCTTGATGATTTCCTTTGGTTGTCATTAAGTTTCTTAACATTGCAACTTGATCTTGATGTGTGATCCTCTTCTTGGAGTTTGCTTGATGGAGCTTGAAGATTGATGAAGCTTGAAGATAGAAGCTAGCTTGAGGATGAAGTCTTTTGCTGTCAACTGTGCTGTCTAGAGCTGCTGTTGTTGAGTATTGAAGCTGCTGTCTGCTGAGGACTGTTGTTGCTGCTTTCTCTGCTTCTTTTCTTTTATTTGTTTGCTTGTGTTGATTACCCTCAGGTTTGAGGTGGAGCTTGTCTCCTCTTTCCTGTTGTTTTCTCCTTTGCCTTACTGGTACTATTGCATAGCATGTTTTTTACTGTTTACTGCTTGCCTTCCTTTGTTGTTTCCCCTAGGATCTCTTCCTCTGTGCAAGAGGGAATTATGACAGACATTAGGTTTTGACCAATGCATGATAACATTAGGTTAGTTTCCCTTTCAACCCTAGGCTTTTTAGAGCGTCTTTCTCTTCTCATCTCAAAACAATTCAAAAACACAGTAATAAGGTTAATTGAAGTCGTATGTTACGAGCCTTAAGCTATTTGAGAAAAGGTTGGTGGAGGGTCTCTCTCCAGTAATCTGACTGTTTAGTGTGGTACCCTTTGGGTGACATGCGACGTAGTCACTCTCCGATCATAGTCTCTAGTGCGACAAAGATTGCAAACATCCTTAAAAATAGTTCTTGCGTAAAAGACTGAAAACAAACATTCAAACTCTTTTTGTCCGCTTGGACCCGTAATCAGGAGAACCCTTTTCAGAAGGAGATAAAAAAATGTCAGATAAACTTGTGTCTTCCGTAGCCCGAACTACGTTTGCTCTGATCTTTCATGCCGTATGAAAGTATGTAGCCACGAGATGCGACATCTCGGCGAGCAACCTTCCCCCTTAACCCGTAGTTAGGCGAACTACGTTGACTCTGATTTTTCGTTCAAGACGGGAATACGTAAGCATAAAGTGCGATACTTTGCTGAGTCATTTTCTTTTCTTTTTAACCCAGACCTTTAGAGTAGATAGAATAACATACCCTAGATAGAAAACAAGCGTGGATCCCGTCGAGTACGATGGACGTGAGGGGTGCTAATACCTTCCCCTTGCGTAACCGACTCCCGAATCCAGGATTTGGTTGCGATGACCATTCCTTTCCCTCTTTGCGTTAGGTTTACTCTGAGCATTTCCTTTCCCTCTTGTGGGATAAATAACGCACGGTGGCGACTCTTCTGTCATAGCCGGCGCCGATTTTCGCAGTAGCGACAATGTGAATACCCTGAGGCATGACTGAGATGCTGTTGGAATCCAGCAGAGTCTGAACTTGGCTTCTAAGCACCTTACAGTCTTCAATTGAATGCCTCTGTGCCCCAGCATGGTACTCACAGTGGGCGCTGACATCGAAGCCTGGCGCATATGGAGGAATCTCTGGATTAATCTTCTTTGGCCCTATCAACCCACCTCTGATCAAATCCGGCAACAACCGACTGTACAATACTGGCAACTGAGTAAATTCCTTTCTGGTTTCCTTGGTCTTCATCTAGCGTGCTGACGCAGTTGATGACGGTACAACTGTTGACTCTGGAGAGAAACAGATACCTGATACACAGACCCAACAGACTACTAACTCTGAACACTCGAAGTATCCGAAAACTGAATATGTGGTACAGGAGATTCCGGGATCACATCACTTCCCCTTTCCCATTCTTCCTGAGAACTAACAACTGATTCATTCTCATCAACTGAAATATAGGGGATGTTTCGAATCTTTCCGCTCTTGAGTCCACTCTCAATACGTTCACCCATTATCACCAAGTCAGCAAAGTTTGACATTCCACCACTGATCAAATTGTCAAAGTAATGGCCTTTCAAGGTACCCAATAATATATCAACCAACTCTGTGTCTTGAAGTGGGGGTTGAACACGAGCAGCTAACTCTCTCCATCTCTGCACATACCCTTTGAAGGATTCATTGTCCACTTAAGATAATTCTTGCAATTGCACGCGACTAGAGGCCATGTTGAGATTGTAGTTGTACTGCTTCACAAAGGCATTGGCTAAATCTGACCATGATCGGATGCAATTACTTTCCAACTGCATATACCAACTCAACGATGCTCCACTCATACTGTCCTGAAAACAGTGAATCATAAGCTGATCATTGTGGACATGTGAGGTCATTTTCCTGTAGAACATTACCAAATGCTGCTTCAGGCAACTATCCCCTTTGTACTTCTCAAAATTTGGCGTCTTGAACTTCGGAGGTATCACAAGACCTAGTACCAAACACATGCTCGAAGCATTCAGATTAAGAGTATTCTAACCCATCAGGGCATCAAGCTTTTCATCCAATAGACGACATTTTTCCATAAACTCAACAGTCCGTGAGTCCTTAGCATTAATCTTCGGAACAACCCTCTGAACATCTGGCACAGAGAAATTGAAGCTCTGATAGTCTGTGTCATGAAGAGAAGATGAATCTCTACCTCTGGCAATAGTATGTTCTTCAACAGGAATCGACACAGGCTGAGCTTGAGCAACATTGTTCACTGGGGTCCTTTGAATACCGACCTCTCCTCTAATCATAGTTGTCATAGCTTTCACGAGTTGATCTAACTGATTCTTCATCAATTCAAACTCTACCCTTGTAACAACCAAATTCTGCTCTCTTGAGTTCATGATTCTTCCAGAAGCTAATTCAAGTCCAATGCGAATATCGGGAAATCAACTAACGAAGCAGACAAAAGATGGGTGAGCTCCCCGTTCCGGCTGAGGATGGATATGCAAAATGAAACGCAAATGCAAAACAATGCTAAATGCAAAATGCTAATGCACACACAAGGGATCAAGACTGTTGTGCTGTAGACTGAGAAAGATCAAAGCTCTGCTTCAGCAAGAACATATCACTGCTCCGATAGAAACCAATTGATACCAATAATCCAGATTCAAACTGTAGAGAAAACCGGGTAATCTGAAGGTAAAAGTTTACTGCATAACCCCAGTCCGACTCACAGGTATGGACCTATTCACTGATAAGGTATGGCATCCTATGCGTTCATCAGCGTCACAAAATTTCAAGAAATGATGATACGTTCACCATTTCTGGTTTGGCATCATCATCTCCTGAAGAGGCCTCACTTAGCTGACTCACAAATGATCGGTTCCCAGAGTCGACAACCCTCAGATCCAACATTCCGTCGAGCCCTAAGGGCCAGAGGAGAAGTCATCAAAGAGAATCTCGTCTGAGTGTGAATTTTATGGGAAACTATACCTGCTAAGCAAGAAAGCCCCCCACTAATCTCCACTACTAATGCTAGGTTTGTACTCAAGCCCAGGTTCGGCTTATCACTCATCAAAACTTCCCACCGCATAGCACATCAATAATGATACAATGCGGGAAAATAAAGTGCGGAAGTAAATGAAGCACATATATACAACACCCAAAGATAAACAAACAAGCGTTAGGATTGACTCGCATAGGGAACCAGAGTCCCAAGCAGAGTCGCCAGCTGTCGCAACTGCGAAAAACACTTGGAGGAAAATAGAAGAGTCTCCACCTTTTGTTATTTATCCCAAAGAGAGGGAAAGGAAACGATCGGAAAAACCTGACGAAAAAGGGAAAGACAAGGTCATCGCAACCATGTCTAGATTCAGGAGTCGGTTACACAAGGGGAAGATATTAGCACCCCTCACGTCCGTCGTACTCGACGGGATCCATGCATTGTTGTCTATCTAAGAGTGTGTTGAAACTATCTACACTAATGGTCAAGGGACAAAAGAAAAAAGATAGGAGACTCGGCATAGCATCGCAGCTCTGTGCCTACATATTCCCTCGTGCAATGGGAAAGTCAGAGTCAACGTAGTTCGGCTAACTACGGGTGAAAGGTTGCCTGCCAAGACATTGCGTCTTGTGCCTACGTACTTTCATCTGGTATGAAAGATCAGAGCAAACGTAATTCGGGCTAACAAGACCACAGGTTGGTTCAAAAGTTTTTAGGCCCGAGTAGGGTTAACAAGTAGTTCTAGCAGTTGGTGTATTTAGCTCGACCATTGGAGACTTAGGCGTTACAGTTTGCGGTAGAACTAAAAGTTAATAACACTCTTTTATCTGAAAAGATTTTCCTGATTAAGATCCCAAAGGATGAAAAAGGTTTGAAGTGTTTTTGTGTTTTTTAGAGAAGAAGTGTTTTGAACTTGAGTGTTTATAATGTATGTTGTACTAAAGTCTAAAACCTAGGATTGAATGTGTCGCATATCGTCCTAAGGACGTATACTAAACACTCTAGGCAATTGAGAGGTAACCGCTCAATCACCATTTCCCAAGTATAAGGCTCATGGCACAACATCCATTATCTTTATTAAGTGTGTTAAGATTGTATGAAGATGAGAAGAGAAGGAAGGACCACTAATGGGAGACTAATCAATCATAAAAGTTATCATGCAAAGTGGACTTAAAGTTGGGATACAAAAAGGAACTACCTAATGTTAACATGCATGGTTAAGCACCTAATGTCTATCATAACCTCAAAAGGTTAGAGAACTTATGGGGAGCATGGCAAAGAAAAGCAAAAGAAGAAGAAGAAGAAAGAACATGAAAATGTAAACATGCAAACATAGAATGCACAAGTAAGAATGAAAGTGGGAGGAAAATAGTGTGTGGCAGTAGCCTCTATAAGCTCATCTTAACCAAGCATGCATATGGGAATGCAAGAAAAGAAGAGAGAAACAAATGCACAAGATGATATCAAACAACAAGAAGAAACCACACAAAAATGAACCAAAAGTGGGATGAAATGACCTAAGTCAAACAACATCAACCACAAGTGCCAAAAACCAAACCAAATGAAATGAAAAGAAGCTCAAAACAAAAGTGAGGATGGGAGGCCATATGAGGACAACAGGGAACTCATAATATGCACTCAACCATAAGCATCACCAACAAAGTGCAAAAGAAGCACAAAGGAGTCCTCATGGATTCATCATTTTAGGTATGCTTCAAGTACCTCCTAAGGAGGGACTAAGATGCCTTAAATGAGACTCCAAAGTCACGGGTCAGAATAGGAGATGAGAGAAGAGAGATCAAAAGCAAAAGCAAACCAATCAAAGAAAAATGCAAGCAAAAACACAAGGGAAAGCAAGCATGCATCACTTAGAAACCCTAATTAAAATATCAAAAGAAAACAACCAAATGATCAAGCAAAACAAAATGTTATGACCTAAAAATAAGCAATCATCCTCCTTAACATGTTAGCAACATGAATCAAAAGGAATTGAGGGCTCAAAGGATCCATAAATGTCATCTCCAAGACAAACTAGGTCAATGTGTATGTATGAACCTCCCTTGGAGGTAACTTGACTTGCAAGTTACCTCAAAATCAGGAAAATGGTTCAAAAATGATCAAATAAAATGCAAACAGCACCTAAACTTGTTGGCAAACAGAAGCCAAAAGATCACAATCCAAATGAATTCACAACACCGCCAAAGAAGTTGATTCACAAGGGTGTTCCATTGTGAATGAGGATTGTCGAGGGTCAAATGAAATGCAACAAAATGAAGGTGAGAAAATACTTAGAAGGGGGGGTTGAATAAGTATGACAGAAAATAATCAAAGATAAAAACTCAAGTATTTTTATCCTGGTTCGTTGAACTCAACTACTCCAGTCCACCCTTTTCAAGAGTGATTTGCCTTTCTCAACAAGGACTTAATCCACTATTCAAATCAACTGATTACAAATAGCAACACCTAAGAACAACTGTTCTTAGTCTTCTCAAGAGCTACTGATCTAACCTAGATCCTCTTAAGGAAAACTTCCTTTACAAATTAATGTAATACAATGTAAGAGTAAGAAATTGCTTCTAATAAAGCTATAAACACAACTGTGTTATTTCTCTAAGTTTAGAACAATGTATGAACAGCAAAGAATATGAGAGCTTGAGAGTTTCTTCGCTTGAGAGAAGTTTGTCAAATTCGTCACTTGAAGAATGAGCTATGATTTCCTTTATATAGCCACTTGAATATTGGAGAGAATATTTTACCGTTGGAGAAGATATTTCCAATATCAAATAGTACTGTCCTTTGTACTATTGCAGCAGAGAGACGGCGCACAAAATGTGGGTGTAGCAATTGTCTGCTGAGCTGTGAGTTTACCATATATGGAATGTATCAGAGGAATAATCTTCTTGCAGAGAATTATGTCTATCCCAATTAAGGAAAGATTTGCTGGCATATTCCAACGGATATATTAAAATAATCTTCTTCAAATAATTCTTCAGATAGTTCAGATCAACAATCAATATCAGAGTCTTCAGTCTTCAGAACCTTCTGGAAACTTCAGAGCCTAAGATGTTCTTCAGATGTTGATGAATCAGAGTATGGTGCAGCTGTGTGCTTGAAGCGTATCATGCTCTTAGATCAGAGTCTTCACTCAGATCAGAGTCTTCTCTCATTCAGAGTCTCTTCACTCAGAGTCTTCTTTCATTCAGATTCTTGATAATATATGCAGCGTGTTGTATCTTCAGAATCTTGATGACTAAGCTCTTATACTTCAGATTCTTCTAATCTCCAGATGCTCTTGAGCCATTCAGAATTTATTGTTCACATCAAATTTGCTCTTTAAGATTAAAATCTTTTGTGCCTGTAGAAAACAGTTTAGAACAAATTTAGAGAGTATAATTCTTGTATACAAATTATCATTAATGTTATCATCAAAACATTGAGATATTACTAAGACACAATCTGTGCTCTTACAATCTCCCCCTTTTTGATGATGACAAAACATGAGAAATTTGTTCAATAAAAATATGAATTAAAGTTACTCCCCCTGAGATTAACAATCTCCCCCTGAAATGAATACTCTAATGGAATTAGATACTTCCCTTTCTGGTTGAGTATATTTCAGATTCAGAGCCTGATTACATTTCAGATTCAGAGCCTGATTGAAGCCTGGTTAACATCCTGATTGAAGCCTGGTTGACATATGTTTGACTTCTAGAGTCAAAGCTTGATGCCATATTAAAGCTTGATGCCAGATGAACAACTTCAGAACACTTGGTTGTTTATCTTGCCATTTCCTGTCTTGAGTTATCTTTTAGATCATAGTACTCAAGGTTAGATATCAGAGTCTGGTCTACTCAGATTTAGCTATTTTTGATCAGGTTCTGAAAAGATAGATCTCAGGAAAAACTTCAATGAAATTTGTCAGAGTCTGGTTAAATTCAAAGAATGATAGTAACATGTCTGACTTGGTTCAGATAATTTGCTTATAGATTTGAACAATCAGATTCTATTTTGTTTCTCCCCCTTTTTGTCATAATCAAAAAGAATTTTAGAAGACAGTAAAGATGCAGAAGAAACACATATCAGATAAGCAAAAAGATCATTGTCATTAAGTCAAGAGAACATCCAGATTCAGATAAAAGCATATAAAACATATCAGAAGAAAATCAAAACAAAGCAAAACATGAAAAACTTGTGCAAAACATCAAGTAGGTTTAGCAGATGAGGCTTGTTGAGAAGCAATGAGTTGCAGCAGTGCTGTAATCCTTTCTGAATTTTCATCTTGCTTAGCCATCCAAGTTTTCATTTCTTCATTTGTTTTCTTTTGATCAACCATAAAATCCTTAAGTTCTTTGACATCCTTCTGAAGATCTGTAGATTCTGAAATAGTAGATTCTGGAACAGTAGATTCTGAAACAATCTTAGTAACATCAGGTGCAGGAATTTCTGGAGGTGGAGGAGCTTCTAGAAGAAGAATAGGAGGAGTGTTTCTCTTAATCCGTTTTTGATAAGCAGCAAACCTTACTTTTGACAATCTAAGACATTGAGTCCTGATTTTCAAAGCCTCCCTATTCAGTCTGTAAAGATATTTCTTCCAAACAGCGTTAGCAGCCTCTTTGTCCATAGTAGTCATGCAAACATCCATAATGTCAGCAAAGTCTGAGACATTATCCTTATCAAAGTCTCTTAACAGAGTATAAACACTTGATCCCAATTCTGCTTCATCAGGGATTCTGGGTTTGGTTGGTTGTGTTTGTGGTGTTTGTTCAGAAGGTTGAGGTTGTGAGGATGGATGTTCAGATGTTTGTGGTTCAGAAGGTTGAGGATTGATTTGTGGTTCAGATGTTGGTTGATTGGTTTGTGGTTCAGATGTTTGTTGGTCAGAGTGTTGTGGTTGAGGTATTGAGGGAATTGGTTGGGTTTCTGTTGGTTGTGGAGTGTTTTGGATTTCAAGAGGTTGTGGAGTGAGAGTTTGAGTTGGGGAATTTTGTGGAGAAGGTGGATGTTCAGAAGTTGGAGATTTAAACAGCTGTTTCCAAACACTCTCAGAACGAGGTTGTTTGAGATCATTCAAGCATTCATTAATGTAACCAGATGATTCATCATCAGATGATGTATCAGAGTGGTTAGATTTTTCAGAAGTTGAAGATAAAATGACAGACTGGTTTAAAGGTGTGACATCTAATATCTCATTAGGATCAATGAGATTTTCAGGTTGGTCAGAGTGTTCAGGGTGAACATCCTCTGGAATGGTAGATTCTGGGATAGTGTTTTGTGGTTGTGGTGTTGTTTGTTGAGTTTGTTGTGGAATGTTTGTTTGTATGTTTGTTGGTTGTGGTGTATGAGTCTCAGATGGTCTAGATCTTTTAAATATAAGGGGTGAGTCAGATGGTGTGGGGGTAGCAGAATGATGAACATGATTAGAATCAGTGTTAAATACCTGTTTCAGAGTATCTCTAATTTCTTCAAAAGTTGCTGCAGGAGGATTTGGTTGAACCTTCTTCAGCTTCTTCCTTTTCTTCTTCTTTTCAGCATCTGAATGCTTCCTTTTCTTCTGATGACCTTCACTATCAAATTTTCTCTTACGTCTTCTTTCCCTTGTCAAATCAGGAAGAACTTGGCCTTCCTTCTGCACAAGATTGGCAGGAATCTCAACACCATCTCTTATGCAGCGAGCAACATACTCAGCAATAAGTTCTCTAGGTTCATCTGAGGTGAATAAAGGAAAATCCTCAACAGGAATCCTTCTTCCCCTAACTTCTTCAGAGTTAGTTTTCCTTGGTTTCTCAGATAAATCATCAACCAGTTTCATCCTTCTCAGAGTTAAACCGTTTATTTCAGAGCCAATGATATAAGTCAGATCTTCTGTCAACCCAGCCTCTTGCAGATGCGCCACAAGTTGGTTTTCTATCAGAATATCTGAAATCAGCCTTCCCATAGGAATCCATGTTCTGACTTTTCCAGATTTATCTCTGGCTGTTTCCCTTGTTTCCTTGACGTGAGACACCAGATGATTAAACAACAAGTATGGAAGATCAATCTGAATGTTTTGGTGTAAACAATACATGAAGTAAAGTTGTTCAGCATTAACATAATCAGAAGAGTTTGAAGAGGGTCTGTGAAAGATGGTGTTCATGAAAATCTTAGCCCATATCTTGTAAGTGGGTTTCAAGAACTTAACCTTCTTACAAGGTTCACCAGTAGTGCAGATTTCTTGACATACATCTTTCAGGTCTTCACGCGCAGAAGACAGAGAGGTTACTCCATCAGTTGCCTTAAAACCTATGAGTTTCCTTATCAGGTTTTCAGTGATAACTATCTTTTTTCCCAGCACAGAGGAGTGAATGAACTTTGGAGTAGCAAATGCATGGATCCAGAACTCCTTCACTAACTTTGGATATACAGGACCCATAAGCCTGTCAAAGTAACCGTCCCAGCCTTGTGCTTTGATTGAAGAAATCAGATCAAACCCATTTTCAGCAAGATCTTCTAAGTCCACGAAACTTTCACACAGTACTTCTAGTGAATCAACAGCAGTTAGGAGAGTGCGTACTGGTTCTTCGACAGTGGTAGCATTTTTGGTAGAAACAGCTTTTGAAGTAGATGCCATTGTTGACGATGATGAAGAAGATGAGGGTTTCTGAGTTCTTTTAGGGTTTGCAAAGAGAGAGAACAACAAACAAAAGCGCATATGTGTTTGAGAATGTGAAAAGTGTGAATGTGTTATGAGAGTGGTTTATATAGACAAATAAAGCAAGCATGGGAAACACAACAGACACACATAGGACACATACGCACGTTTGCATTAAATGAAAAGTAATCATTTTTAATTATGATATGACATTTGGGGGAAAATCAAGACAGAATGAGATTTTCAAAGCAATACCTTAAACGTCATAATCAGTAGGTGTACTCCATCTTTTCAGATTCTGAGTGACACGTGTTTGCTTGCATGTGATTCTATAACTCTTAAGAAATGAAACGTTTTCAACTTTCAGATCCTCTGAGATGGTCAGTTCAGAGTTTCACACAAAAAAATAATAATTCACAGATAAATTAAATAAGCAAGACAGATGAAATACTTCAGAGTGTTAAACACTTAGCATCTGAGAAGTTGACTCTGAGAAATATTACTCTGGACAAAAATCCATACAAATATTTTTCAGAATAAACTTAAACCTATCTTCAGCAAGGGGTTTTGTGAAAATATCTGCCCATTGATGATCTGTATCAACAAAGGCTAAATTTATTACACCCTTCTGAACATAGTCTCTGATGAAATGATGTTTAATCTCTATATGTTTGGCCTTAGAGTGTAAAATTGGATTTTTGGATAAACATATAGCAGAAGTATTATCACAGAAGATAGAAAGATTACTCTCATAGATTTGATAATCTTCTAGTTGACTCTTCATCCAGAGCATCTGAGTGGAACATCCAGCAGCAGCAATGTATTCTGCCTCTGTGGTTGATAGTGCAATTGTTGGTTGCTTCTTGCTGTACCACGAGATCAGATGACTTCCAAGAAACTGACAGCTTCCAGAAGTACTTTTGCGCTCAACTCTATCTCCAGCATAGTCAGCATCACAGAATCCAACTAGTGAATATTCGTCAGATCTTCTGTAACACAAACCAACATTAGCAGTACCTTTCAGATACCTTAGAATCCTCTTAACAGCAGTTAAGTGTGATTCTCTAGGATCTGATTAGAATCTAGCACATAAACAAACACTAAACAGAATGTCTGGTCTAGAAGCAGTCAAATAAAGAAGAGATCCTATCATACCTCTGTAGAGTTTCTGATCTACCTTCTTACTTACCTCTTCCTTACCTAGAGTGCTTGTAGGATGCATTGGAGTCTTTGCCATTTTGCTATCCAGCATGTTAAACTTCTTCAGAAGCTCTTTAACATACTTGGTCTGATGTATGTAGGTGCACTCTGGAGTCTGATTTACTTGGATTCCCAGAAAGAATCTCAGTTCTCCCATCATGCTCATCTCAAATTCTGCCTGCATACATTCAGCAAACTCCTTTCCAAGCATAATATTTGTTGATCCAAAAATAATATCATCTACATAAATTTGACAAATCAACAAATCTTTCTTGATGGTTTTACAAAATAGTGTGGTATCCACTTTTCCTCTGATGAAGTTTTTCTTCAGAAGAAAATTACTCAACCTCTCATACCAAGCTCTGGGAGCTTGTTTTAGTCCATAAAGAGATTTTTTCAGTTTGTAAACATGATCTGGAAAATTTTCATTTTCAAAACCAGGAGGTTGGTGGACATACACTTCCTCTTCTATAATTCCATTAAGAAAAGCACTTTTAACATCCATCTGATAAAGAGTGATGTTATGTTGTGCAGCAAATGAAATAAGCAAGCGTATAGACTCTAACCTTGCAACAGGAGCATATGTTTCTGTGTAGTCTATGCCTTCTTGTTGACTGTAGCCTTGAGCAACCAGTCTTGCTTTGTTCCTTTCAACTTCTCCTTTCTCATTAAGTTTATTTCTGAAAACCCATTTTGTTCCAATGACATTGAAACCTTTAGGTCTTGGAACCAGATCCCAGACTTCATTCCTTGTGAATTGATTCAGCTCCTCTTGCATAGCTAAAATCCATTCATTATCTTCCAGAGCCTCATCAACAGATGTTGGTTCTATAATTGACACTAAGCCACAGAAGGAAGATTCAGAAGTTCTGAGAAATGCTCTTGTCCTTATTGGATCATCTTTCTTTCCAATTATCACATCCTCTGGATGAGAAGCTTTCATTCTGGAAGAAGATCCTCTGACTGTTGGTCTTTCAGAAATATGCAGATTGTCAAGTTGGGAAGTTAGAGGCGTAGCATCTGGGTTTGCTTTAGAGTCTTTGTCTTCAGTCTTGTCTGCCTCTGAGCCTTCAGAGTCTGTGAGAATAACTTCTCTATCTGCAGAACTTTCAACTTGCTTTGGCTTTTCAGAGCCAAGCTTATCATCAAATCTAACATGAATAGATTCTTCCACAATCTGTGTTTCAGTATTGAATACTCTGTAGCCTTTAGAGCGTTCAGAATAACCAAGCATGAAACACTTCTGTGCTTTGGAATCAAACTTGTTCAGATGATCTTTAGTGTTAAGCATATAACAAATACATCCAAATGGATGAAAATAAGCAATGTTGGGCTTTCTGTTTCTCCACAATTCATAGGGAGTCTTTTCCAGAAGAGGTCTTACAGACACTCTGTTCTGAATATAACATGCTGTATTTATTGCTTCTGCCCAAAAGTATTTTGCCAGATTTGTCTCGTTGATCATGGTTCTGGCCATTTCTTGCAATGTTCTATTTTTCCTCTCTACAACTCCATTTTGTTGTGGAGTTCTAGGACAGGAGAAATCATGTGCAATTCCTTTTTCAGAAAAATATTTTTCAAAATATTTGTTTTCAAATTCACCACCATGATCACTTCTGACTTTAATAATTTTGCATTCTTTTTCAGTCTGGACTTGATTGCAGAAGTCAATGAACACAGAATGAGACTCATCCTTGTGTTTTAGAAACTTTACCCATGTCCATCTGCTGTAGTCATCTACAATGACTAACCCATACTTCTTGCCTCTGATGGATGCAGTTTTCACTGGTCCAAACAGATCAATATGAAGTAATTCCAATGGTCTAGAAGTGGAAACAACATTTTTTGGTTTAAAATGAGATTTTGAAAATTTACCCTTTTGACATGCGCCACACAGAGCATCTGAATTGAACTTCAGATTAGGGAGTCCTCTGACCAGATTGAGTTTATTAATCTGAGATATACGTCTCATATTAATATGTCCCAATCTTCTATGCCAGACCCATTGCTCATCATTCACAGATAAAAGGCATTTTACATTTTGAACTTTAAGTTCTGAAAGGTTAATTTTGTAAATGTTGTTTTTCCTCTTTCCACTGAATAGGATTGAACCATTCTTTTGACATACAGCTTTGCAACATTTTTGATTAAAGATGATATCATAACCATTGTCACTTAATTGACTTATGGACAATAGATTATGTTTCAATCCTTCAACTAACAGAACATTAGAAATAGAGGGTAGGTTACCATTACCTATTGTACCAGAGCCAATGATCTTGCCCTTCTGGTTCCCTCCAAATTTCACGTCCCCTCCAGATTTAAGTTCCAGGCTTTGGAACATAGACCTTTCGCCCGTCATATGTCGTGAGCATCCAGAGTCCAGGTACCATGATTGGTGTCTGGATTTTGCTGCTAAGAACATCTGCAACAGGTATTATTTTGCTTTTAGGTACCCAGATCTTCTTGGGTCCTTTGGGGTTAGATGTTCTGTGGTTTTGCCTAAACTTCTGTTTTTCAACATAGTGTTTATTTTGGCTAGCCCTTGGCTTAAACACATAAGTACTCTTTTCAGAGCTTGTATGTTTAATATCATTCAGATGCCCAAACTTAAAATGAGAATACAGAGGAGTCTTCTTGATGAAGAGTTTATCAACAGATTTTGGATTGCTTCCAGAGGAAGATTCACATCCAATGCCTCTTCTGTTGTTCCCACTAACACCATAGATCATAGAAGCCATTTTGCTTCTGTCTATGCTTTTAGTGAGGAATCTTTTAAAACTGGAGTCATATTTTTCTAAAATATTTTCACTTGACTCTGTTTCAGTATCAGATTCTTGTTGAGTTGTTTCTAAATCATTTTTGAGTTTTAAATTTATTTCTTTCTGCTCAACAAGTTCTGTTCTCAGAAGATCAATCTCAGATTCAAGATTGCTTTTCAGCTTCTTGTATTTGAGTTTAATCTTGCTGTAGCTTTCCAACATGTCAGATAAACTTTCAACAAGTTCAGCTCTGGAGAGTTCAGAAAATACCTCTTCAGAGTCAGAGTCTGATTCTGACTCAGATTCAGATGATGACGTTCCTTCATCTTGATCATTTGTGTTGGCCATCAGCGCAACATTTGCACATTCTTCCTCAGATTCAGAAGATGATTCAGATTCATCTGAGTCATCCCATGTAGCCATCAGAACCTTTTTCTTTTTATCAAACTTCCTTTTGGGTTTTTCCTTTTGAAGTTTGGGACATTCACTCTTGTAGTGTCCAGGTTCTTTACATTCAAAGCAAGTGACCTCTTTCTTGCCAGATCTTCTGTGTCCAGAAGATTCTCTCTTTTGATCAGATTTTCTGAAGTTGTTGAACTTCTTCCCTTTGTGCTTCCAGAGTTTGTTGATCCTTCTGGACAGCATGGATAGTTCATCTTCTTCTTCAGAAGAAGATTCCTCAGAGCTTTCTTCATTTACCTGCAAAGCTTTAACAGATTTGTTAGATTTAAAAGCTAAGGATTTACCTTTATCTTTCTTCTGGGGTTCATCTTCCTCCAGCTCAATCTCATGACTTCTCAAAGAACTGATGAGTTCTTCTAATGAGATTTTGTTCAGATCCTTGGCCAGCTTCAATGCAGTCACCATAGGTCTCCATCTGGTAGGAAGACTTCTGATGATCTTCTTGACATGGTCAGATGTTGAGTAGCCCTTGTCCAGAACTTTCAACCCAGCTGTTAGAATCTGAAATCTGGAAAACATAGTCTCAATGTTCTCAGATTCTTCCATCTTGAACGCTTCATACTTCTGTATTAGCGCCAGAGCCTTTGTTTCTTTCACCTGAGAATTTCCCTCATGAGTCATTTTGAGAGACTCAAACATATCATGAGCAGTGTCTCTGTTGGTAATCTTCTCATACTCTGTATGAGAGATTGCATTAAGAAGTATGGTTCTGGCTTTGTGATGATTCTTGAATTCTTTCTTCTGCTCCTCAGTCATTGATTTTCTATCAATCTTTTTGCCATCCTTAGTAGGATGTTCATATCCATCAATGACTAAATCCCAGAGATCAGCATCATACCCCAAGAAAAAACTTTCAAGTCTATCTTTCCAATAATCAAATTTTTCTCCATCAAACATTGGAGGTTTGGTGCTGATTCTGTCTCCTTCATATTTGTTGCTTGATGTAGGAATATCACCCATATTAGCAACCAAATAAATAACAGAGTATTCTTCTCACTGGATCTTTATCTGTCACGGTTAAGTGAATGCACACTCAGAACCGGAGCTCTGATACCAACTGAAGGTGAGAAAATACTTAGAAGGGGGGGTTGAATAAGTATGACAGAAAATAATCAAAGATAAAAACTCAAGTATTTTTATCCTGGTTCGTTGAACTCAACTACTCCAGTCCACCCTTTTCAAGAGTGATTTGCCTTTCTCAACAAGGACTTAATCCACTATTCAAATCAACTGATTACAAATAGCAACACCTAAGAACAACTGTTCTTAGTCTTCTCAAGAGCTACTGATCTAACCTAGATCCTCTTAAGGAAAACTTCCTTTACAAATTAATGTAATACAATGTAAGAGTAAGAAATTGCTTCTAATAAAGCTATAAACACAACTGTGTTATTTCTCTAAGTTTAGAACAATGTATGAACAGCAAAGAATATGAGAGCTTGAGAGTTTCTTCGCTTGAGAGAAGTTTGTCAAATTCGTCACTTGAAGAATGAGCTATGATTTCCTTTATATAGCCACTTGAATATTGGAGAGAATATTTTACCGTTGGAGAAGATATTTCCAATATCAAATAGTACTGTCCTTTGTACTATTGCAGCAGAGAGACGGCGCACAAAATGTGGGTGTAGCAATTGTCTGCTGAGCTGTGAGTTTACCATATATGGAATGTATCAGAGGAATAATCTTCTTGCAGAGAATTATGTCTATCCCAATTAAGGAAAGATTTGCTGGCATATTCCAACGGATATATTAAAATAATCTTCTTCAAATAATTCTTCAGATAGTTCAGATCAACAATCAATATCAGAGTCTTCAGTCTTCAGAACCTTCTGGAAACTTCAGAGCCTAAGATGTTCTTCAGATGTTGATGAATCAGAGTCTGGTGCAGCTGTGTGCTTGAAGCGTATCATGCTCTTAGATCAGAGTCTTCACTCAGATCAGAGTCTTCTCTCATTCAGAGTCTCTTCACTCAGAGTCTTCTTTCATTCAGATTCTTGATAATATATGCAGCGTGTTGTATCTTCAGAATCTTGATGACTAAGCTCTTATACTTCAGATTCTTCTAATCTCCAGATGCTCTTGAGCCATTCAGAATTTATTGTTCACATCAAATTTGCTCTTTAAGATTAAAATCTTTTGTGCCTGTAGAAAACAGTTTAGAACAAATTTAGAGAGTATAATTCTTGTATACAAATTATCATTAATGTTATCATCAAAACATTGAGATATTACTAAGACACAATCTGTGCTCTTACACAAAAGTCAACCCAAAAGTCAACCAACAGGGGCAAAATGGTCCTAAAAAAGTCATCAACTCATCATGGACATGAGAATGAATTTTTAGTCATTGGATCAAAAGGAGATGGAAGAAACAAATCAAAAATAAACACATGTTAAGAATTAATCCAAACCAAAATACCTCCAATTAATAATTCCTTTTTTTAATGAAAAATAATCCAAAAAAATAAAATAAAAATTCTAAGAATTAAAAGACATTTCAAATTGTCCAGAAAATATTTTTGAGGAATTTTATTAATTGGAGAACTATTTTATTTTGAATTAATCCTAAACAATCACAAAAATAAAATGAAAATAAAATAAAACAAAAAGAAATAAATCCATGGTGCAAAAAGCAGCCCAATAACATGTAAAAACAAGCTGGGCCCAAACAGGGGGTGCAGAAAGCATCAGAGGCCCAATCCAATTCAAAATTCAGTTAACCAGCGAGAAGCAATCTCAGCCATACAATGACATTACCAGTCACACAATCCAAAGGTCTAGAAAAAGACACGCATGCAGTCAACATTAGAATATAAAAAATAATTAAATCACAGCCATCAGATCAAGGCAGTCAAACAATCCAACAGCTGGGAAACAAACCAATGAAACACGTCGTTTCATTAAAAGCACAGTCAACCAAATCTCCACCACAGATTATGATTACTAAACAACCATCCAAGGGTCCACATGCTGCCACGCCATAAATGAAAACCAACACAAACATGAGATCAAATAAGGACCATCAGATCAAGGTCCAGTAAAACAATCAAACACATATCCAACGCTCACAAGCAAGCCACGTAGTCATCTTCCACATTCAAACCTGAAACAAGGGAGGGAAAACCAGACGGTGGCCGGATTCCCTCCGGTCATCTTCTTTGGCCACGACGAACAGTGGCCAGTTAAAAAAACTCATGAAACACCAAAATTCTTACACCAATCAATTCCTCATGCTTCACACAACTCAAATCCAAGGTTTAATTTAACTTTCAGTCCATGAATAAAGCAAATTGAAGCCAAACAGAAAACACATGTCATATTAAAATGTTCACAAACAACACTCAATTGCATCCAGAATCCAAGCATGAAGTTCATACATTACAACAACACAAAAATGGCAAGCTAAATCATCATGGATCAAGAGAATTTTGGAGTTGTAGCTTACCTAGTGGAGAGCTTCCACTGAGCCTTGTTCCTTGATGAAGCTTAATGAAAACCAACCAGAATCACTCCTTGATCTTCACTGAATTCTTAGATGTGCTTAATTCTCCTTGAAACGTGATGAAATTCCATGTAATACCCCAAATTTTACCCTTATATTTAGTCCGTCATTTCGCATATCATCTCATATGTACATTTGCTAACCACTAACAAGTTATGAAGGTGTTTTTTTTGCAGATTTGGTCCCAGGGGTATTTTGGTCATTTTACGCAAATTCTACCAATTCCTTGAAGACGGGCTGTTATTAAAATTCTGAGGCGTTTGATACATTTATCTATCACCAGGTCTGATCATATCAAGCTCTTGGCATTTGGTCAGTGGAATTTAATTACGAGTAGTAACTGTTGTGATTACGGTGCACATACGTGTTTGGTTATGAAATGTTTGGTTAACGTTTCAATGGGATTTTAATCAGAGGATGAGATTAGAATTACAAATGAGACAAGTGCACAAATAAGAATATCACTTGGGAGTGTTTATGTTTTATGACTATGTTAATGAATTTAAATACTTGTGGATTTATTCACAAATGTTTATATTTTTTAACTAAGAATAAAACATAAATGAATTCGAATTTTGGGAGTTTTATTTCATAAAAAATCTCATCATACAAGAAATGGAGTGCTTCACATTTTATACGCACTGTTACAAGGAATTACATTAAAGTTCTAAGTCCTAAGGAATTACATTAAAGTATCTATCCTAAATTCTAAGAACATCTAAGTGTCTTCAGGTCATCTCTGAGCTTCTCCACAAATCCTCGACTAACCTGCACATCAAAAAGAAAACAAATCTGTACCAAACAGAATGAAGACCCATGGTCCAGCAGAATGAAAATCAAGTTCGAAATAGAACAAGAGAAGCCAAACTATGGCATCAAGTTGCACAAGACAGAAAACAAACCATCAAACGATGCAAGTTCATGTGCAAAGGTCCTACAAATCTGTCATGAATGAAAAATATTCAGCAGGATCCAAAGAAGCGCAACAGCATACCAAAACAAGAGAGCAGGTCAATTCACAACAGCTCTGAACCAAACAAGTGAGTTCACATCATAAAAATCAGAAGTGAATAAACGGACTGCACATCCAAATATGATGCCTAAAGCGCCTCAACAAGAATGAGAAACGGGGGCAAGATGTAAGTTCAGAAAGATTATCAGAACCAGCTCGAATACAAGGGACTCGGTCCATACCAATAAAGACTGTCACAGACATTACAATTGGAAGCACTGGGCTCAGCTTAACATCATAGCCCATTGAATCAACCTGCCAAAACTGCATAGAAGAGCTGAAATTCACGTCAGTTCAGAATTGCAAGCAGTATTAAATCATGGCACAGATTGTACCAGCAAGAATAATCTAATATAAACAAGTTATCAAACCATACTCGGTTCATAAAACAAACAAGTGCATAAACACGGGGCTCAGTTAATCAAACATCATAGCCCAGGTCATCATCACCAATTCAATCAGAAGCAGCAATATGATCAGAAGCCAGGATGTAGTATCCTGTTCCAAATGGTTCAGACAAACGTCATCACTACCATGTACCCTTCTCGGCGGCAAAGATCAAGGCAAAGTGTCCATCCTGAAAGAAGAAAAAGAAAAGTAAGTGCCAATGATCAGGATTGAATCAAAACAAAATCGCATCAGGAACCAAATCAGTATCCAAATTCCCCAAAAGCAATCCAATTCACATCTGCAAGAGTCTAATCAGAAGATGATCAAATCAAATTGAATCTGGAAATGGAAAGTTTCGAGTCAGGAATCAAATCGTATCCCATTGGAACTCAATCTGGGAAAAATCAAAACAAGTCAAAATGAATCCATCAAGAAGTTCTGTGAATTAATATCAGATACCAATCAATCCAATCTGAAGGCAAACCATATCAGAAAATAATAGAGATTTTGATTTGATATCAATCCCAAAGCAGATCAAAACAAATCAGTTCAGGTTATTAAATCAAATAGGGTCAGAAGAATCAGCTGGACCAAATCAAATCCTAAAAGAGGAACAGAATATCCAATTGTAAGCAAATCAAATCGCATCAACACGAAATCAAATCTCAGAGCAATACAAATCCAATACAGATTGAAAGCCCAACAAATAAAGCGTATATAAAAAGGGAGATACAACCTGATGGAAAGGGAGATCGTTGAAACCCTAGACGGAGAGTACCAGAAGCGGCGAAAGAGTCTCATGCGAAAACCCTAAACGGCGCGAGCTCAGACAAAGCAATCGTCATCACCGCTCAAGGAACCACCAAACGCGATCAACAATACCCAGAGAGATCACCTTCATCGTTCGCGAAGAACGACGGGCAATCCAACCGTCCAGCCTCAGAATTTCTTCATCATTGGCCGTCAATCGCGCGCAAAAACAAAACGTAAAGCATCCGCCTCTTCATTAGACATCTTGCATGTTCATTTTTGTTGCAGAAAAATGAAGAACGAGAGATATTATGGTGAAGAGAAGCAAGAAAGACGGTGAAGAGAGGAAAGAGAGATGAGAGAAGAGGAATGTGTGAACGGCGCCGAAGGAGTATTAGGGTTCCCAGAACCCTAATCATTTCTCAATTAAGCTACTAACCGGGTTGGGTCCGGACGTGGTGACCGGCCCAACCCCCCCTTTTTTTTTATTTATTTTATTTTATGTTTTGTTTTAATTTGTTTTATGTTTTTAAAAAAAAAACCTATTTTAACATTTTAATTTTTATAATATAAAAAAAAATCTTTATAAAAAAATAATATAACATTTTAGTTTTGTAATTATAAAAGAGAAAAAACTTTTTTTAAAAATAAATATTAAGGATAGTAAAATTTTTTTTTTTAATAAAATAATGAAAAACTCTTTTTAAAATATAAAAATAAAACCCTTTTTTAAATTCTTTTGCAAGCTAACATTAAATTAGTAAGATTTTTTTAAATAAACATTAGTAAAGTCTCTATTTATGTCTTCTCGTAACTCATTGATGCCTAACTCTGCCTACTAACGGGTGTTCGTTTTTGCAGTTCATATTTATTGCTATCATGTCGAGTTTTCATTTAAGTTTCTTTATATTTGTATCTGCTTCTCATATGTAACCTCGCGAACCAATAATCGCGCTTTAAGTTTCTGCCATTTAATTTTTGTTTATATAGCCGTAACTGCTGTCTTTATTTTTCTGCTTGCATGGTTCAGTCACCTCAATATTCCTTGTCACCTTACACTCCGAAGGAATTAGGTCTAGCATTTGACCGCAGTGTCAATAGTCCTCACCTTCAACCCTTACACCTTTTCAACCCTAAATTTTCACAAATGCCTCGCCGCAGGCAAGATTACAATTTTACCCCTAGCATTAGGTCAAAGAGCCGCCGCGCTCATTTTAGGGTTTCCCGCCGCGGAATCCCTAACCTAATTTAACCCTAATTACAACTTAACAATTTACAACGTAGATATTGGAGTTTCTACACTCCACGTAAGCGTGTCCCTAAGATACGTTTATTCCCCATTGAGACCTTGACCACAGTCAAGAAGTCTCTAACCTCCCTTTTGAGGGGAACTACGATTACTCTGATTCCACTCCCGTAAGGATACGTAGGCACAAGATGTGATGTCTTGCCGAGTAAACTTAGAATTAACCCCTTAGGTCTCTTTTCTCACTTTTAATCCTTTGTACATATACCTTAAGCAAATAAATAAAGCAAATAGTAAACATCTGAACAAAAGGTTCCTGTAGAGTACTACAGAAGTTTAGGGTGCTAATACCTTCCCTAAATTTAACCAACCCCTGAACCCTAGATCTTTCCCCGCATTGTGTTTACGATGCAAAATGGGTTTTCCCTCTTTTGACCTTTTCCTTCGGATAAATCAAAGAGCGGTTGTGAATTGAATTGCGATTCAAACTCATTAATAGTTTGTGATCCTATTTCCACCGCAACAGAAAATGGCGACTTCACTGGGGACGTCTTAACTTTTGAGGGTTATCCCTAATTTGTTCATATTTATTACCATTTGCTTTGCTATTCATTTGCATGTATATATTTGTGTTTTGATTGTGGGACTGTTCCTTGTGCTGTGAGATAAGTCCTACGCCCGGACTAGTGACATTATTATAGGATGGGGATATATTCGATGAGGCTTATAGGGAGTTGAATCCCGACCAAGCTGATTCGAGAATCACCGCTCAGTTGAGACCCTTTCGAAAATGGTTCGGTTGAACGAGTAATCGCGAAAACTTTTTCCATGGTCGACTGGAGTCAGTGATATTGAGGACCGTAGTACCTTAACACCACCTCGGCCTTATTTAGGACGTAGTGCGGGAGCTATGTGGGAGTAATCTTACAATAGCTGCTACACAATACTACACTCAAAAGAGATTCTCTTGAGAATATTATTAACCCCTGAGTCAGTCGGAAGGTTGATAATATCCGAAAGATGGGCTGATGACTTTGGGCACTTTGTAGAACCTTGTTCGGCAGGTACAACTAACCTATAGTACATTCCTTTTGGGATGGGTAGACCTTGACTCCGCTCACGTTCTTTTAACCTAGGACTTTGTGTGTTTTCATGCATTGCATCCATAAAGCATCTCATTGCATTGTATTTCATGGAGTTCAAATACCATTTATGGATATCGCGGGATACCATGAATAAAAAAAAAATATAATAAGATGAAAAACAAGAAAAAGATTTCCTCGGTACCCCACGACATTCGTAAATGTTTGAATTCCATGAAATCTTCATTTGCATCATAGCATCATTTATTTTCTTGCATTGCATGTGTCTTCCGTTTTCTCATGATCGGTTCTCTCGCCTTCCAGTTTCGTCACCCTGAGTTCTCGGCACCAATACAACACCAGAGCTCAAACTCAGAAGAGAATGGAGGATCAGGCAAAAGAGATTGATCGCCTTAGCAATGAACTTGAAGACCTTCGAGGGGGTATGGGGCGTATGATGGAATTGTTACATGTCATGAATGCTAAGATGGATACCCAGCCCACTGTTGTTTCTGAGATTACCGGCGTTACCGTGGACCCTCCACCAAGTGTGACCGTAGCAAGGGACCCACCTTATGGTCTTGCTCCTGGTTTTGTGCCTCCTCAAGCCACTGTTCCGATTAATCAGCCTGTTCAGCAAGCCGTGCCTTTATTTTCTGAAGTTTCTAGGGGGGCTCCTATCTTTGCACCACCTGTTGTACACACTCGTGCGCAACCGTACTTCAATGAGACAGTTTTTGATAATCTTGATGAGAATGTTGAGGGTTATGAGAAACATGATAAGCTTCGTGAAGAAGTAAACACCATCGTCCAGAGGCTGAAAAAAGTAGAGGGCGATCAAATTTTTGGGACTGCCGCAAGGGATGTCTGTTTGGTCTCAGGTTTGGTTATTCCCCCGAAGTTCAAAACTCCGAATTTCGATCGTTATGAAGGTGCCACCTGTCCTAAGAGTCATCTGATCATGTATTATCGCAAAATGGCTGCCCATGTTGAGAATGATAAACTGATGATCCATTGCTTCCAAGATAGTTTGAAGGGTGCTTCCTCCAAGTGGTATTTAACTTTAGACCAGTCTCGCATTAAGAGCTTTCAAGATTTATCTGACGCTTTCATCAAACACTACAAGTACAATATGGATCTGGCTCCTGACAGAAGACAGTTGTTGAGCATGTCACAAAAGAATTCGGAGTCATTCAAAGAGTATGCTCAAAGGTGGAGAGAGACTGCTTCGCAGGTAGAACCTCCTTTGACCGAGAAAGAGTTAGCCGATTGGTTTGTCGACACGGTCCGTCCAGAATTTTACGAAAGAATGGTGGGTAGTGTGACTTGAAATTTCTCCGACATCGTTGCTGTGGGTGTCAAGATTGAATTGGGTATGAAAAGTGGTAAAATGACAAATAATCATGGTACTTCTAAGGATCAGCCGAAGAAACCTCCGTATAGCTCCCAGAAAAAGAAAGAGGGTGAAACTAATGCTATATCCTCTGGTAGACCAAGAGAACGCTTTTATCGACATCCGCAAGGTTATGCTCAACCTCAAGGGTACCCAGTCCAATATGCTCAACAACCCTATGTGGCAGCTATTACACCTTCTTTCAATCAACAGGTTCCCATGTATCAACCTATGCAACAACCTCCTGTTTATCCGCCTCCTGTCAACTATCTACAGGCGCCCAACACTCCTGCTCCTCAACAGCCAAAGAGTCCGGCTCCTCGCCAGAATGTGCCGAACAGAAGAACGTATAAGCCTTGTCCGCCGATTCCGATGACTTTTACCGAGTTGTATCCTTCTTTGGTCAAGCAAGGTCTCATCACTACTCGGGCTTTGGGTCCGCCTCCTAATCCTCTACCCGCCAATTACAACGCCGCCGCTCATTGTTTATTTCATGAGGGTGCGCCTGGTCATGATCTGGAGAATTGTTATGCTCTCAAAAATATTGTCAGGGATTTATTGGAAAAGAAGATTTTGTCATTTGAAGATCCTCAACCGAATGTTAAGAAGAACCCTTTTCCTAACCATGAGAGTGTCAATGCCATTGGTGCTGATTCGGAGGAAGGTTATGCCCTTGACGTTGAACAGATTAAGACTCCTCTCAAGATGTTCCATTCGAAACTGTTTGAAGCTGGTTTGGTAGATACTTCCCACGTTGCATGCGTAAGTTGTGAAGCCAGTATTAAGGGTTGCGTGTTGGTTCAGAATGATGTTCAGAGGTTAATTAATGAGGGTGTTTTACAAGTGACAAGCCAATACAAGAAAGATGAGGTCGCTGTGGTTGAGCCGGTCTTCCATCAGCCTGAATCAAAGGGTAAGGTACCAGTGTTTAATCTATCAGGGGCAGGTTCTGCCAATCTCGTGTTCGATATACCAAAGTCGTATATCCCTGAGGTGAATCAGCCTAAGCCTATAGTTATTCGAAGACCAAGTCCGTTTCCTTTCAGTGATCCTAAAGCTATGCCTTGGAAATATGGCGTGACAATGATTGACAAGGAGTCTGGGAAGGTTATTCCAAATGGAGAGGGTAAAGGCACTGTGACCAATATCGCAGAGGCAAGCAAGATGACTCGCAGTGGCCGTGTGTATACTCCCCATTCCAATGAGGTCTCACCTAAGGAAACAACTAGTATCCCAGTGCCCGCCAAAGACAAAGGTAAGGGAGCTGTTACGAATGATGAAGATGCTGAGTTTTTGAGGATCATCAAGAAAAGTGACTATAAAGTTATCGATCAACTTCATCAGACTCCCTCCAAGATTTCGATTTTATCTCTGTTGATGAGTTCACCCGCTCATAGGATGGCCTTGCAGAAGGTTTTGACTCAAGCACATGTGGATCAAGATATCAGCACCAGTCGGTTTGATAGTGTGATTTCCAATTTGACCGCCTGTAACACCCTTAGTTTCAGCAATGAAGAGTTACCGAAGGAGGGTCCGAACCATAATCGTGCTTTACATATATCGGTGAAATGTCAGGAGGACAATTTAGCGAGAGTGTTAGTGGACACCGGGTCTTCTCTGAATGTTCTATCCAAGAGGGTTCTTGATAAGTTGGCTTGTAAAGAGACTGTGTTGAAACCTACTCCTTTAGTCGTCAAGGCTTTCGATGGCTCTCGTCGGTCGGTAATGGGGGAGGTTGAGCTTCCTATCCTGATCGGTCCGCAAGTTTTTAATATCACGTTTCAAGTCATGGACATTAATCCCAATTACAGTTGTTTACTTGGAAGGCCGTGGATTCATGCCGCTGGGGCAGTAACCTCAACTTTACATCAGAAGATGAAGTTCGTGATCGATGGAAAGTTGGTTATTATACACGGTGAGGAGGATCTGATGGTCAGTAACCTGTCTTCTTTCCGTTACATCGAGGCCGATGAGAATGCTTTAGAAATCTCCTTTCAAGCACTTGAGATCGCCAATGCCGTTCTGCTAGAAGTCGAAGAGACAGTGGGTCAGGGTAGTCCATCTTTCGCATCTCTGAAGAGTACCAAATCAACAATTGACAGGGGCATTCCTGAAGGTTGGAGAGAGGTAATCGATGTCAAGACCAAGACTGATCGCTCCGGGTTGGGTTACAAACCAACTCAGAATGGCGCTGCCACAACTGTCGAAGGGCGTCCTAAGGTTATCCAAGAGGTATTTGTCAGCGGAGGTTTCCAAGTCAATGCCATCAGCGACTGTGAGGAAAGTGAAGAGCTGAGCAACCTGGTGTTTAAGGGTGATGCAGTTTTGAACAACTGGGAGGCCGTAGAGATCCCTGTTATTTTTCCCTTGTCAAAGTAATTGTTTTTAAAGTTTCATTTACATTTTCAAATAAAAATCCGTAGCTCTGCCCAAGGCTATAGGGTCACTTTTATTGGGCCACCTTTCATTCCTAAAAAGATATTAATAAAAGCATTTTGTTCAATTCCACTTTGTTTCATTTGCGTTTTTCGTTTTCACTTTCAAAAATGAAATTGGCAACCTTTTTTTCTGAAAAAAAACAAAAAAACAGCATTTCATTCTTACATATCTTCGAGCATTTTAATTAAGTAAGCCTTCCATCATGCAGAGACGTCGTAAACCTTGTTGGATCCAATGACTTTACTGACACTCCTGACTGGGATGCACCCATCAATCAAGCTGAGGACGAGGGTGAAGAAGATTTTGAAGTACCCGCTGAACTGACAAGATTGATTAAGTACGAGTACACAGAGCTTCAACTGCATAAAGAGCAGGTGGACTTAATTAATCTCGGTACAGATGAGAGCAAGAAAGAGGTCAAGATTGGCGCAATGCTTGGGACGGAGGTTAAGCCGAGGTTGATTGAGTTGTTAAAAGAGTATATTGATGTGTTTGCATGGTCGTATCAAGATATGCCGGGCCTAGACACGGACATTGTTGTTCACAAGTTGCCACTTAAGCCAGATTGTCCGCCTATCAAGCAGAAACTTCGAAGAACGAGACCCGACATGGCTTTGAAGATTCGAGATGAGGTTAAAAAGCAGTTGGATGCAGGTTTCTTGGCAGTCGCAAAATATCCAGATTGGGTTGCCAACATTGTGCCAGTGCCTAAGAAGGACGGTAAAGTTAGGATGTGTGTAGACTACAGGGATCTGAACAAAGCAAGTCCGAAAGACGACTTCCCTCTGCCACACATTGATACACTGGTAGACAATACAGCCAGTTTTGCGTTATTCTCATTTATGGATGGTTTCTCTGGCTATAATCAGATCAAGATGGATCCTGACGATCGAGAGAAGACTACTTTCATTACCCCTTGGGGGACCTTCTGTTACAAAGTCATGCCCTTTGGTTTGAAGAACGCGGGGGCAACTTACCAACGCGCTATGACCACTCTTTTTCATGATATGATGCACAAAGAGATTGAGGTGTATGTGGACGATATGATAGCCAAATCTCCGAGTGAAGAGGAGCATTTAGACCATTTGGTGAAGCTGTTTGAACGACTCAGGAAATATCAGCTGAAATTGAATCCTGCTAAATGTACTTTCGGTGTCAGATCTGGAAAATTGCTTGGTTTCATTGTTAGCCAGCGAGGGATTGAGGTGGATCTTGACAAAGTCCGAGCCATTCAAGATATGCCGGCTCCGCGAACCGAGACGCAAGTTAGAGGTTTTCTGGGACGTTTGAATTATATTTCCAGGTTTATCTCCAACATGACCGCTACTTGTGAGCCGATATTCAAGTTACTTTGCAAGGGGCAGACGGTTGAGTGGAACCCCGATTGTCAGAAAGCGTTTGAGAAGATTAAGGGTTATTTGCAAGATCCCCCTATTCTGATTCCTCCCGTACCTGGAAGACCGTTGTTTATGTACCTTACTGTTCTCGAGAAGTCTATGGGTTGTGTGCTTGGACAACATGATGAGACTGGGAAAAAGGAACATGCGATTTATTACCTGAGCAAGAAGTTCACCGATTGTGAAAACAGATACTCACCATTGGAGAAAACTTGTTGTGCATTGGCATGGGCCGCTAGGCGCCTTCGGCAATATATGGTCTGTCATACCACATTGCTGATTTCTAAAATGGATCCGATCAAGTATATTTTTGAAAAACCTGCTCAAACCGGGAGGCTAGCCCGTTGGCACATGTTGTTATCCGAATATGACATCCAGTATGTACCCCAGAAGGCGATTAAGGGTAGTATTTTATCTGATTATCTTGCAGACCAGCCAGTTGAAGATTATGAACCTCTTAAGCTCGATTTTCCTGATGAGGATATTTTGTTGATTAAAAGAGATTGTGAAGAGCCAGATCCGAGCGAAGGCCCAGAACCAGGTCTTTGGTGGAGGATGATGTTTGATGGTTCCTCGAATTTCAATGGGCATGGTATAGGCGCCGTTTTGATGAACCCAAAGGGTGGATTCACTCCATTTACAGCGAGGTTGGACTTTGAGTGTACTAACAACGTCGCAGAATATGAAGCATGTATTCTTGGCCTCGAAGCAGCGATTCACCTCCGAATCAAACTTCTTAAAGTAAGTGGTGACTCAGCCTTGGTTATTTACCAGGTACAAGGCAAATGGGAAACGAAGAATGAGAAGTTGATCCCTTATAAGGACTATATTATTAAGCTGATCAAGTACTTCGACGAGATAGAGTTCGAGCATGTTCCTAGATCCGAGAATCACGTAGCTGATGCTTTAGCCATGTTAGCATCCATGTGGAAAGTTAAATTCGTTAATGAAGCACCTCTTATCCATATTGAGCGCAAGGTTGAGCCCGCTTATTGTCAGATGGTCGAAGAAGTTGAGGTAGATGAAAAGCCTTGGTTTCATGATATCAAGAACTATCTCGTCAAGCAAGAGTATCCCGATGGTGCCACTGGTCTGGACAAGAAAACACTAAGAAGACTGGCGTCCAAATTCTTTATCAGTAATGGTGTGTTATACAAGAGAAATCACGACATGGTTCTGCTCAGATGTGTTGATAAACGGGAAGCGGACATGTTACTGCAGGAAATTCATGAAGGGACCTTCGGGACTCATGCCAATGGTTATGCTATGTCCAAGAAGATGTTAAGGGCTGGGTATTACTGGTTAACCATGGAAGCCGACTGCATCCAATACGCTAGAAAATGCCATAAGTGCCAAATTTATGCTGATAAAATGCATGTACCTCCGTCACCGTTGAATGTTTTGTCTTCACCATGGTCGTTCTCTATGTGGGGCATTGACATGATTGGGGCAATCGAGCCGAAAGCTTCTAATGGTCATCGTTTTATCCTTGTTGCTATTGATTATTTCACCAAGTGGGTAGAGGCTGCCTCCTACACCAACGTGACCAAGCAAGTGGTTGCCCGTTTCATCAAGAAAGAGATCATCTGCCGTTATGGAGTCCCAAGCCGGATAATAACTGACAATGGCACCAATCTGAACAACAAGACTATGAAAGAGCTGTGTGATAGTTTCAAGATCACTCACCACAATTCTTCTCCATACCGTCCTAAGATGAATGGGGCCGTTGAAGCTGCGAATAAGAATATCAAGAAGATCCTGCAAAAGATGGTTGTGACTTACAAAGATTGGCATGAGATGTTACCGTTTGCTTTGCATGGATACAGAACCTCAGTAAGAACTTCGACAGGGGCAACACCTTTCTCACTGGTATATGGAATGGACGCCGTGCTCCCCATCGAAGTAGAGATACCTTCTTTAAGAGTGTTGATGGAAGCTGAACTTGAGGAAGCTGAGTGGGTTCAAGATAGACTGGATCAGTTGAATCTCATTGACGAGAAGCGTTTGACAGCCATGTGCCATGGGCAATTATATCAGAAACGGATGAAAAGAGCGTTTGATAAAAAGATTCGTATCCGCGAGTTCCGTCAAGGAGAGCTCGTACTCAAAAAGATCTTGCCAGTACACAAAGATATGCGTGGAAAGTGGATGCCCAATTATGAAGGCCCATTTGTTGTAAAGACCGTTTTCTTCGGAGGGTCTCTGATACTTACGACAATGGATGGTGAAGAACTAGCACATCCCGTGAATTCTGATGCAGTCCGAAAATATTATGCCTAAAAACCCGCTAAGTCGAAAACCTGCAAAAGGCGACTTAGGCAAAAGTAAGGGTTGAAAAAAAGAAATAATAATAAAAAGCTCGCTAAGTTGAAAACCCGAAAGGGCGGCTTAGGCAAAAAAGAGCGTCCCGGTGGATTGAAAACCCGAGAGGGCGGTCCAGGCAAAAGTTAGGGACAAAGGCATTTCATTGCATCAGAGGACACTGATCATCTCGAACACACTTTCCGCATGAGAGCCATGTTTCAGTTCTTTCATCCTTGCCCAAAGCAGGATTCTGGATTAGTCTTAGTTATTAGTGTCAGTAGGTGTCATTGGATTCGATGTAACCTTTCCCATGTTGCCAATTTCAAAACATAATCATCTGTGGAGCTATGCCTTCAGCGAGCTACCGCCCTTTAAATAAAAGATACCATCTTGTTACTTATATTCCTTGGTACATTGCTCTTTGTCTTCTATTGTTATGCAAAATGCGTTTATTCTTAAAATTCGAAAATGAAAGGTGCATTGTAGATTTTTCAAAACTGTTTTTCAAAAACAACAAATTCGAAATGTAATAAATTTCTTTGACTAGTGGAAATTTCGGAAGGATCTTTTCACTCCCCGGAAATATCATTATTGCAGAAACACTTTCAAACCATTGCTATGACACAGTCCCCAGCGAGACTATAAGCTGACAGCCTTTTCGGGTAACTCGAAAGTGGCCCTCAGGTTTTCTTCTCCCCATGTGAAGACGTGATACTGTGTACCCAAGCAGATTACCTTCTCCCCATAGAGTTCAGAACTTTAAAACTAGATGTGGTTCCGCCATCGATCCTTCTCACCCATGATTGACGTATTGGTTGCAGAGAACGCAAGGTATTTCTGTCGAGATGTTTATTTCATCTCTCGTCCCGTCTCTAGTCTGTTTCGTCAGCATACGCAAGGGCATAAGCATCACATGCCTATTTCATTACATATTCATTACATATTTCATTACATATTCATTACATATTCATTACATACTCATTACATACTCACTTCATAACATCCTGCATATTTACATACATAGACATTAGCATACATTCACATTAACATATGCATTAACATATGCATTAGCATTCACAGGTTCATTGTGTTTCACCATCATTTGGTTGTTACCGCCGAGTAACTGGGTTCGTCCATTCTCTCCAAATAGATTGTCAGCCCTAAGCATAAAATACATATGGGTTTCCAGTTTCCCCACGGAGCTCGATCCTCGTGGATGACGGTTACTTCAGCTATCTTTCCTCGCCAGGATAAGATATCTACCCTTCGAGTTCATTCCCTCGATGGAGTCTTGATTACCAGTTTTCTTTCTAGCTCGATCCTAGATTGAATCTCAGTCTTGTCGGTCGTTAGTCCCAACCGGACGTGCATTTATTTTGCACCATCTAAAGGTTTTCACCATACCATGACAGATACGCGACTGTTCTCGCCCGAGAAGGTTATTACTGTACCCGGACGTGCATTTATGTTGCACTATCTTTCAAGAAAATCAACTACAATCCTTTACAGATACACGACAGTTCACGCCTGGAAAATCTATCAGTACAACACTTTACAATCATACATGTTACAACACTTTACAATCCTACATGTTACAACAACACTTTACACTTTACATCTTACAGCATCAATATACAACATTTCTCACCTAAGAAACCGATCCTATCTTCGTTATGACTTGCAGCAAATGGCCATCTCCATGGAGCAGTTGGGCTTCCATTTACCTGTCGTCTTGAAGTATAGGTGGTATGAACCAAATCGTATTCAGGAGAGCACGATCTTGAAATACGGGGAGGTTTGAGCGGAATCATATTCAGGAGAGCACGATTCTGAAGTTATGAAGAAGTTCATTTATCCTTTAGTAAAAGAAGGAGCGGAATCATATTCAGGAGAGCACGATTCTGAAGTTATGAAGAAGTTCATTTATCCTTTAGTAAAAGAAGGAGCGGAATCATATTCAGGAGAGCACGATTCTGAGTTATGAGGAAGTTCAATTGGCCGTTTTTCAGGAGAGCACGATTCTGAAGAATGAAGAAATTTCAAGAGCCGAATCATATTCAGGAGAGCACGATTCTGAGTTATGAGGAAGTTCGATTATCCATTTTCATATTCAGGAGAGCACGATTCTGAAGTATGAAAAAATTCATTTACAACCAAATCATATTCAGGAGAGCACGATTCTGAAGTACGAGGAAGTTCAGTTCACCCTTTTCATATTCAGGAGAGCACGATTCTGAAGTATGGAGAGTTTCATTTACACGAGAAAGCCGAATCATATTCAGGAGAGCACGATTCTGAGGTATGATGAAGTTCAGTTTACCCTTTTCATGTTCAGGAGAGCACGATCTTGAAGCATAGAGAAGTTTATTTATCCTTCAGTAAGAGAAAAAATCAGAATCGTATTCCAGGCGCCGACCTTAAATGCGAGAAGATTTATTTATCAGATAAGCAGCAGCCTCTTTATTTGAGTGCTTATCCATTTTGGCATATAAGTCCCTCCCAACGATGAGTAACAATTCTCCCGCGAGAAGCTTATCAGGGCATTTCCCATCAAAGTCCATTTATTTTGGCATACAGCCGGTCTTTACCCTGTATATTTGTTACGGAGTTCCGAAAAGTCCGTTTGATCCTGTCACGAGAGATAGTTTACAGAAGCTTGGATGTTATTCTTTGCTCAATGCTCCAGCATTTTGTAATCGATCTTACAATCGTACAGTTTTATTTTTAAGATTCCCCAGTGGAGGCCGTCTCACAGGTGTCATCTCCATTTGAGGATCTCGTTCCCAAAATGACAATTGGTCGTGTTCGCACCAGTTGACTATCATTTTAGGATTCCCCAGTGTTTGTACTGTGTCTCAGCACGACATTTTCCCCAGTGTGTTCTTCTCGTAGCGTCTGCCTCGTAGCGCTTGTCATCATTTTCATATTCATCATTCCAGCATACGCATCACATCATATCCATATCATCTGCATTAAGCGGTCCTCGCTTTGTCCATAGCATTGCATACCGTCGCATATAAGGGCAAAATTTTCGATTATCTATATTTAAATCTCTCCACCACGATTCCTCGAGTCTCTGTCACTCAAATCGTCCGGTGTAGCTATTTAAATAGGGGCAACTGTAATACCCCAAATTTTACCCTTATATTTAGTCCGTCATTTCGCATATCATCTCATATGTACATTTGCTAACCAATAACAAGTTATGAAGGTGTTTGTTTTGCAGATTTGGTCCCAGGGGTATTTTGGTCATTTTACGCAAATTCTACCAATTCCTTGAAGACGGGCTGTTATTAAAATTCTGAGGCGTTTGATACATTTATCTATCACCAGGTCTGATCATATCAAGCTCTTGGCATTTGGTCAGTGGAATTTAATTACGAGTAGTAACTGTTGTGATTACGGTGCACATACGTGTTTGGTTATGAAATGTTTGGTTAACGTTTCAATGGGATTTTAATCAGAGGATGAGATTAGAATTACAAATGAGACAAGTGCACAAATAAGAATATCACTTGGGAGTGTTTATGTTTTATGACTATGTTAATGAATTTAAATACTTGTGGATTTATTCACAAATGTTTATATTTTTTAACTAAGAATAAAACATAAATGAATTCGAATTTTGGGAGTTTTATTTCATAAAAAATCTCATCATACAAGAAATGGAGTGCTTCACATTTTATACGCACTGTTACAAGGAATTACATTAAAGTTCTAAGTCCTAAGGAATTACCTTAAAGTATCTATCCTAAATTCTAAGAACATCTAAGTGTCTTCAGGTCATCTCTGAGCTTCTCCACGAATCCTCGACTAACCTGCACATCAAAAAGAAAACAAATCTGTACCAAACAGAATGAAGACCCATGGTCCAGCAGAATGAAAATCAAGTTCGAAATAGAACAAGAGAAGACAAACTATGGCATCAAGTTGCACAGGACAGAAAACAAACCATCAAACGATGCAAGTTCATGTGCAAAGGTCCTACAAATCTGTCATGAATGAAAAATATTCAGCAGGATCCAAAGAAGCGCAACAGCATACCAAAACAAGAGAGCAGGTCAATTCACAACAGCTCTGAACCAAACAAGTGAGTTCACATCATAAAAATCAGAAGTGAATAAACGGACTGCACATCCAAATATGATGCCTAAAGCGCCTCAACAAGAATGAGAAACGGGGGCAAGATGTAAGTTCAGAAAGATTATCAGAACCAGCTCGAATACAAGGGACTCGGTCCATACCAATAAAGACTGTCACAGACATTACAATTGGAAGCACTGGGCTCAGCTTAACATCATAGCCCATTGAATCAACCTGCCAAAACTGCACAGAAGAGCTGAAATTCACGTCAGTTCAAAATTGCAAGCAGTATTAAATCATGGCACGGATTGTACCAGCAAGAATAATCTAATATAAACAAGTTATCAAACCATACTCGGTTCATAAAACAAACAAGTGCATAAACACGGGGCTCAGTTAATCAAACATCATAGCCCAGGTCATCATCACCAATTCAATCAGAAGCAGCAATATGATCAGAAGCCAGGATGTAGTATCCTGTTCCAAATGGTTCAGACAAATGTCATCACTACCATGTACCCTTCTCGGCGGCAAAGATCAAGGCAAAGTGTCCATCCTGAAAGAAGAAAAAGAAAAGTAAGTGCCAATGATCAGGATTGAATCAAAACAAAATCGCATCAGGAACCAAATCAGTATCCAAATTCCCCAAAAGCAATCCAATTCACATCTGCAAGAGTCTAATCAGAAGATGATCAAATCAAATTGAATCTGGAAATGGAAAGTTTCGAGTCAGGAATCAAATCGTATCCCATTGGAACTCAATCTGGGAAAAATCAAAACAAGTCAAAATGAATCCATCAAGAAGTTCTGTGAATTAATATCAGATACCAATCAATCCAATCTGAAGGCAAACCATATCAGAAAATAATAGAGATTTTGATTTGATATCAATCCCAAAGCAGATCAAAACAAATCAGTTCAGGTTATTAAATCAAATAGGGTCAGAAGAATCAGCTGGACCAAATCAAATCCTAAAAGAGGAATAGAATATCCAATCGTAAGCAAATCAAATCGCATCAACACGAAATCAAATCTCAGAGCAATACAAATCCAATACAGATTGAAAGCCCAAAAAATAAAGCGTATATAAAAAGGGAGATACAACCTGATGGAAAGGGAGATCGTTGAAACCCTAGACGGAGAGTACCAGAAGCGGCGAAAGAGTCTCATGCGAAAACCCTAAATGGCGCGAGCTCAGACAAAGCAATCGTCATCACCGCCCAAGGAACCACCAAACGCGATCAACAATACCCAGAGAGATCACCTTCATCGTTCGCGAAGAACAACGGGCAATCCAACCGTCCAGCCTCAGAATTTCTTCATCATTGGCCGTCAATCGCGCGCTAAAACAAAACGTAAAGCATCCGCCTCTTCATTAGACATCTTGCATGTTCATTTTTGTTGCAGAAAAATGAAGAACGAGAGATATTATGGTGAAGAGAAGCAAGAAAGACGGTGAAGAGAGGAGAGAGAGATGAGAGAAGAGGAATGTGTGAACGGCGCCGAAGGAGTATTAGGGTTCCCAGAACCCTAATCATTTCTCAATTAAGCTACTAACCGGGTTGGGTCCGGACGTGGTGACCGGCCCAACCCCCCCTTTTTTTTATTTTTTTTATTTTATGTTTTGTTTTAATTTGTTTTATGTTTTTAAAAAAAAAACCTATTTTAACATTTTAATTTTTATAATATAAAAAAAAAATCTTTATAAAAAAATAATATAACATTTTAGTTTTGTAATTATAAAAGAGAAAAAACTTTTTTTAAAAATAAATATTAAGGATAGTAAAAATTTTTTTGTTTTAATAAAATAATGAAAAACTCTTTTTAAAATATAAAAATAAAACCGTTTTTTAAATTCTTTTGCAAGCTAACATTAAATTAGTAAGATTTTTTTAAATAAACATTAGTAAAGTCTCTATTTATGTCTTCTCGTAACTCATTGCTACCTAACTCTGCCTACTAACGGGTGTTCGTTTTTGCAGTTCATATTTATTGCTATCATGTCGAGTTTTCATTTAAGTTTCTTTATATTTGTATCTGCTTCTCATATGTAACCTCGCGAACCAATAATCGCGCTTTAAGTTTCTGCCATTTAATTTTTGTTTATATAGCCGTAACTGCTGTCTTTATTTTTCTGCTTGCATGGTTCAGTCACCTCAATATTCCTTGTCACCTTACACTCCGAAGGAATTAGGTCTAGCATTTGACCGCCGTGTCAATAGTCCTCACCTTCAACCCTTACACCTTTTCAACCCTAAATTTTCACAAATGCCTCGCCGCAGGCAAGATTACAATTTTACCCCTAGCATTAGGTCAAAGAGCCGCCGCGCTCATTTTAGGGTTTCCCGCCGCGGAATCCCTAACCTAATTTAACCCTAATTACAACTTAACAATTTACAACGTAGATATTGGAGTTTCTACACTCCACGTAAGCGTGTCCCTAAGATACGTTTATTCCCCATTGAGACCTTGACCACAGTCAAGAAGTCTCTAACCTCCCTTTTAAGGGGAACTACGATTACTCTGATTCCACTCCCGTAAGGATACGTAGGCACAAGATGCGATGTCTTGCCGAGTAAACTTAGAATTAACCCCTTAGGTCTCTTTTCTCACTTTTAATCCTTTGTACATATACCTTAAGCAAATAAATAAAGCAAATAGTAAACATCTGAACAAAAGGTTCCTGTAGAGTACTACAGAAGTTTAGGGTGCTAATACCTTCCCTAAATTTAACCAACCCCCGAACCCTAGATCTTTCCCCGCATTGTGTTTACGATGCAAAATAGGTTTTCCCTCTTTTGACCTTTTCCTTCGGATAAATCAAAGAGCGGTTGTGAATTGAATTGCGATTCAAACTCATTAATAGTTTGTGATCCTATTTCCACCGCAACATTCCAAAAACGATTTTCACTTTTCTCTCCTTTTTTCAAACTGTTTTCTCAGCAATTTTCGATCCAAAACCTCTTCGAATGGCTTGTGAATGATCCTGAAGTTAAATATGATGGACTTAGAGGGAATTGAGGTCCAATTGCAGTGGTTTTAGGTCCAATTGAAATCCAAGAATTTTGCACATGGGGCTTCATGAATGTGCACGAAAACTGAGCTGCAAGCCTTAGAAATTCACTCATTTGGCTTTCTAGCATCTCATATTGATCAAATGGATAATATTCAAGCCTTGAATTGATCAAATGGTTGAGATTTGATTACCAATTTTTCACTTGAAATGGCAATTGAAAAACACATGAAAATGGTACCAAAACTAAAATCCATTGTGTGCATCTTGTTTGTTATATCTTCGGCACTCAAAAAATGCATAAGGTTGGTACAAATTGATCCAAAATCAATTAATTCCATTTTCTCCTTTTAAGCTTTTCTTCATGAAAAAGTCACACACCAATTCTTCAATCCAAGCCAAATCCATGACTCTTTAATGTTTTTTTGAGCAAATGACCCCATTTGGATCACATTTTATGTTGGAAAGATTTTCATTTGAAGTGTGCAAGATAGTGAAATGGACCTATAATGAAAACGACCTGTAATCTTACTTTCCCAAAATACCCCTGCCTTGCAAGCCTCATAACTTGAGTTCTACAAATCAGATGAAGGACTTCTAGTACTCTTTGGAAAGCTAAGGTCATGAGGAACAATGTTCATGTTTGAGTCAAATTGAGGTGAAACATCCTTCTAGTTCAAAAGCGGCTTGGAAGTTGGTTGACTTTTGTTGACCAAAATCACATTCATCTGAGGACCTGTAACTTGCCAACATCATAACTTGAGTTCTAGAAATCAGATGAATGACTTCTAGTACTCAAAATAAAGCTAGAAACATGCTCTACAAGTTTCATGTTGGGGTAAAGATGAGATGAAACGTGTATCTTGAGATAAGTGATCTTGAAGTTGGGCACTAAACAAGGGATTTTACACTGAGAACCCTAATTTTGTAACTCCTCACACTCTTGATTCTTGATGAATTGATCTTGAAATGATATATTATGCATCTCAACACAAAATTCCATGACCATAGAGACTTGGAATTGAGTCTTAATCTCCTTCAATTTCACAATTGACTAAGGGTTGACCAGATGAAAACCCTAGATGCAACACTCTTGACTGTGGCTTCTTCCACATGACATAACAACTTGAACAAGCTCTAATATGGCTCTCAAAGCACTCAATGAGCTTTCTCAACATCCCATATCCATAATCATGAATTCACAATCCTCTTATAATCTTCAACTGGTCTCCAAGTTAGGAGATATTTTATATACACCCATCAATTCTTTGACCACTTCTTGGTGCCTTGATGACCACTTATGCTTGAGTAAAACCCCTTGCTTAGGCTCAACACTCTGGTGAACTTCTCTGGCTAGTCACACCTCTTGATCCCCTGCTAAATGAACCATGATATGCAATGCAAATGCTAGAACAATGCAAAGAAACAAAAGCCAACTAAAGAAAAAGGTTGGGCAAATTTTGGGGTGCAACACTTATAGGTCACTACCATCTTCTGCACAATCTTCTTAATATTCTTGTTAGCTGCCTCAATAGCGCCATTCATCTTCGGATGATATGGAGAATAATTGTGATGCTCAATCTTGAAACCCTGACACAGTTCCTTCATCATTTTGTTATTCAAATTTGAACCATTATCAGTAATGATTCTCTCAGGAATTCCATAACGACAAATAATGTCCTACCTTATGAATCGGGCGACCACCTGTTATGTGACATTGGCGTAGGACGCTGCTTCTACCCACTTCGTAAAGTAATCAATCGCAACCAGGATGAAGCGATGTCCATTAGAAGCAATCGGCTCAATCTTTCCAATCATATCAATTCCCTACATAGCAAAAGGCCAAGGAGACGTTAACACATGCAGAGGAGCCTGTGGCACATGCACCTTATCCGCATAAATCTGGCATTTATGACATTTTCTGGCGTATTTGAAACAATCGGATTCCATAGTCATCCAATAATACCCATCCCTTAACAATTTTCTAGCCATTGCATGTCCATTGGCATGAGTACCGAAAGAACCCTCGTGGACTTCCTTCATCAACAGGTTTGCTTCAAGTTCATCAACACAGCGTAGCAAGACCATGTCAAAATTTCTCCTATAGAGCACATCGTCTTTGTTCAGATAAAAGTTACCAACTAACCTCCTCAAGGTCCTCTTATCTTTGCCAGATGCCCCTGATGGGTATTCCTGAGTCTTGAGAAAATGCTTGATATCAAAATACCAAGGCTTTCCATCCGATGCTTTCTCAATTGCAAACACAAAAGCAGGTCTATTAAGACGCATAATGGTGATGGATGGAGTTCCATTCCAGAAGTTCACTTTGTACATCGAAGATAGCGTGGCCCAGGAATCTGCCATCTGATTCTCGACTCTTGGCACATGATGGAACTCGACTCTATCAAAGAACGACAACAATCTCCTAGCATAACCCCTGTAAAGCACCAGGTTGGCCGGACGAGTTTCCCACTCTCCTTTGATTTGGTTAACGACTAACGCTGAGTCACCATACACATCCAGATTCTTGATCCTCATATTAACGGCCTCTTCTAAACCCAATATGCACGCTTCGTACTCGGCTTCATTATTGGTGCAGGCGAAAATCAATCGGGCAGTGAACGGTATATGAGAACCGTGAGGAGTAGTAATAATAGCTCCGATCCCACTGCCATATGAATTAACCACTCCTTCATAAACCAGTTTCCACTTAGATCCCCTCTCAGGACCCTCGTCAGGTAAAGGCTTATCACAATCTTTCATCTTCAAAAATATGATGTCTTCATCTAGAAAATCAAACTTCATCGGCTGATAATCCTCAATTGGTTGTTCCGCGAGATATTCCAACAGGACGCTTCCCTTAATGGCTTTCTAGGAAACATACTGAATATCGTACTCTGTTAAAGCCATTTGCCAACGGGCAATCCTTCCGGAGAGTGCTTGTTTTTCAAAGACGTCCTTGATTGGATCCATTTTCGAAATCAACAGGGTTGTGTGGTTTAACATGTACTGTCTCAAACGCTTACCGGCTCAAGCGAGTGCACAACATATTTTTTCCAGCATCGAGTACCTTGACTCACAATTAGTGAATTTCTTACTCAGGTAGTAGATGGCATGCTCTTTTCTACCTGACTCGTCTTGTTGACCAAACACATCCTATTGAATTCTCAAGAACCGTGAGGTACATGATCAATGGTCTCCTTGCAACTGGAGGCATGAGTATTGGAGGTTCCTGCAAATATTCTTTTATTCTTTCGAACGCTTTCTGGAAATTTTCATTCCACCTGACCGTTTGATCTTTTCTTAGCAATTTGAATATTGGTTCACAAGTGGCTATAAGATGAGATATGAACCTTGCAATATAGTTCAATCTCCCCAGAAAACCACGAACCTCTTTTTGCGTTCTCGACTCAGGAATATCTTATATAGCTTTTATTTTGGCAGGATCTACCTCAATACCCTTTTCACTGACAATGAAACCCAGTAACTTTCCAGATCTCACCCCAAAGGTGCACTTGTTAGGATTCAACCTCAACTTGAACTTCCTCAACCTTTCAAACGATTTCAGAAGATCGACCAGATGTCCCTCCTCTTTCTGTGACTTTGCAATCATGTCATCAACGTAGACTTCAACCTCATGATGAATCATATCATGAAACAAAGTGACCATCGCCCGCTGGTAAGTTGCCCCTGCATTTTTCAATCCAAAGGGCATTACTTTGTAGCAAAAAGTCCCCCATGGTGTGATGAAATTAGTTTTCTCCATGTCTTCTGGGGCCATCTTGATTTGGTTATACCTAGAGAAGCCATCCATGAATGAGAATACAGAATATTATGCGGTGTCAACCAACACATCGATATGGGGGAGCGGGAAATCGTCTTCCGGGCTCGCTTTATTCATACCTCGATAATCGACGCACATCCTGACCTTTCCATCTTTCTTAGGAACAGGAACGATATTAGCGACCCACGGAGTGTAATTCGTGACAGCAAGAAACCCAACATTCAGCTGCTTATGAACCTCTTCTTTGAACTTGACTGTCATGTCAGGCCTTGTTCGTCTCAACTTCTGCTTGACTAGCGGACATTCTTCTCTGAGGGGTAACCGGTGTACCATAATACTTGTATCCAACCCAGGCATGTCTTAGTAAGACCAAGAGAAGATATCCTTATACTCACGGAGCATTTCAACCAATCTTCTCTTGACACTGTCTTCCAATGCAGCCCCTACTTTAACCTCTTTCTTATCATCCTCGGTGCCCAAATTGATAATCTAAATATCCTCTTGATGAGGTACAATAACCCCTTCCTCCTGCTTGAGCAGCCTGGCTAACTCTTCGGGTAGTTCACAGTCTTCGTCAGTCTCTTCTTCAGCTTGATGAATGGGATTATCAAAGTCATACGAAGTCATAGCCGAACCTGAATCGATGGCATCTGCTAGAAAAGACCTGCATGATGATGTTATGTTTATTATGCGATGCAACAAAAAAAACGCATTGCCATTTTTTTGTTTAATATAAATTCAAAACAAAAACAAGAAAAACAGGGATCACAATATTTGAATGCGAAAAACGTCCTTTATTTAATGATAAAGTGTGAATAACAAAAGGCCCCACAAATTGGGTCACTACGTCGCGGTAGAACGTAGGACTGAACATAAACAAAACAATGAACATTACTCTGCAGTAGCAACATGAATGACTTCTTCGGTAGTCCAGTTGCACAGCTTCTGACCAGGAGTACATGGACGAATCCAAGCATCCATATCGCAGTCACTGTCATCTTCATCATCTCCAACGGCATTAATCCTGTCAAATATCACACCACTGTTGGTGAACTGCACAGGTCCCCTGAGAAAAACTGGAGGGTTTGTATCCCAGGACGAACTTGTCCTGCTTGACGAGAACATTAAGAACTTGGCCCCACTTCTGCGATGTACCGGATTCTACGATAGCACGAGCTTCCTTGAGCGATGACATCGAGACCTCAGGGCTCTTGGCTTCTACAGGAGACTTCCCCTGAATCTGAACTGTTTCGAACGCCTGGTAGAGTGTTCCGTGGATCTCCCCATCCACTTCCACATACTTGAAGGATGACAAATGGCTAACCATAATATCCTCTTCAACGCATACCGTGACTATCTTCCCTTCCACCATATACTTCAACTTTTGATGCAACGTTGAGGTGACTGCCCCTGCAGCGTGTATCCAAGGTCGGCCAAGCAAACAGCTGTATGTTGGCTGGATATCCATAACGTAGAAAGTTGCATCAAAGATCTATGGTCTTATATGAATAGGCAACGTGATCTCCCCAAACACTGATCTCTTAGATCCATCAAAAGCCCTCACGACCAAATCACTTGGCGTGCATATCAAACCTTGAATATCCAACTTCATTAATGCCTTCTTCGGAAGCACATTGAAAGGTGATCTTGTATCAACCAAGAAATGCAACATCAGAGAACCTCTACATTATAAGGATATATGCAGAGCACGGTTATGGTTCCTCCAAGCAGGAGTAAGATCCAAATCAGTAAAACCAAGGCCATTACCAGCGCTCACATGAGCTACTACCCCCTCCAACTGATTAACAGAAATCTCCTGGGGTATGTATGTTGCACTCAAGATTTTCAATAATGCATTGCGGTGTGCCTATCTTCGAAGGAGTTTGATTTAAGTGGTCCACAATCTTGTAGTCACTTTTTCGAATGAGCCTCATAAATTCCTCTGCATCCTTTGAAAGATCATCAGCTCTGACCTGTGTTTGGACATTCTCTTCAATCACGACCTTACGTTTACCTTTGTCATTCTTATCAGCATTAACCTCTGATGGTGAAAAGACCCTACCACTTCTAGTGATACCTCCGGCCCCAACGATATTCTCGACCGACGAACTTCCATCTGTAGACGCGGTCCATTCCTGTTTTTTCCCATTACATAACACCTCTCCCCTATAATTCCATGGGATGGCTCTAGTTCTCTCGTATGGCACCGGTCCAGGTATAGTAATGATAACCGAAGCTTGCCTAGTAGACGCTGAAATATTGATTGTCCGATATGGAATGGATATCGTAGCAACTTCGCTTCCACCATTACTCACTTTATCATCGTCTTCTTTCACAACTCTATCAAATTGCAAATAACCCTCATCCATCATTCTTTGAATACCCTTTCTCAAAAGATCGCAACCCTCTGGATGCACTTCACACTTTGAGCAGTCAGCAGAACAACCTGGAAATACCCCCTTCTTCAATAAGCTAGACTTCACAAACCCCAGCGGAGTCTTCAAATCCCCAACATCAGTTACCAGATTTTGCTTCTCCTCCTTAATAATGGCATTGGCTCCTTCTTCCCCATGATTCAACATCGAGTTTTGAGTCACATTGGGCCCATCGCTGGTGAAGTTGATAGCTTTGGAATCAAGCAGATCCTAGACTTTGTGCTTGAAGGCTTTGCAATGGTCAATATCATGGCCTGGGGCGCCTGAGTGAAACTCGCAATAAGCATTCGCATCGTATCCAGGAGGTGGTGTACCAGTGAGAGGAGCCAGAGTCCTCTTTTGAACCAACTGTAACTGCAACAGATGTTGTAACAACTGAGAATACGACAACAGGATTCGCGAACTGTCTGCCAGGCATTCTGCGTCTAGCAACATAAGGTCGCGGAGCTGCGGCCGGGATATTTATTGTATCAAATTGTTGATGACGGGACTGAGCTCTACCTTTACCCTTGTGAGAAATAACATTCGCGTTCCCTTCCCTCCTCTTAGGGTTCGCTGAATATGGTTTCTTCGTTCCTCCCGAAGAGGATCCACCACCATTTGGAATCTTTCCATACTTGATTCCACTTTTAACTCTCTCACTAGCAATTACCAGATCCGAAAACCCCGCAGACATGCAGCCTATCAACTTCTCAAAGTACACACCCGGTAACGAAGCCATGAACATGTCGATCAACTCCCTTTCAACCATATGAGGCTATACTCTTGCAGCTAAATCACGCCACCTCTGGGCGTATTCCTTGAAGCTCTCATTACTCTTCTGCGACAAGCTCTGCAATTGTACCCTGTTGGGTGCTAAATCACTATTATAATGATAGTGACGCACAAAAGCTTCAGCCAATTCTCTCCAGTTACGGATATGAGTTCTCTCAAGTCCCATATACCACTCCAAAGACGCCCCTACCAGACTGTCCTGGAAAAAATGCATCAGTAGCTTTTCATCATTGGAATAAGCAGACATCTTCCTGAAATACGCCTGAATATGCACTCTTGTACAGGTCGTCCCTTTGTATTTGTCAAAACCGGGCACCTTGAATTTGAGAGGAATCCTGACCCCAAGAACTAGACCAAGATCGGGCATATCAAGGCCCAAAGAGTTCTGATTCTCAAAAGATTTCATCTTCTCCTCGATCAGTTTAACCCTTCGGTCAGCTTCTGTCGGTAAACCACTCCATATCTCTCATGGAAAACACATCATCCTGGTTATCTTCCCAATGAGGACCAGCAACCCCGTGCACATCGCACACACTTCCATTACCAGCAACATTACCATTATCATTTGCAGCTCCTCCGCCCGGGGGTATGACAAAAGTAGGAATACCCTGTGGGATAGATCCACCGATCGGTGGAGGAACAACACTAGCTCCTCCGTGAAAAACGCCCTCTTCGTCAACCCGTGCTATTAACGGCTGGATCAAAGTTCTCAATTGTTCCTGCCCACTAGCAACAGTCTGCATCAACTCCATGAATTGAGCCATGCGAGCCCTAACTTCCTTCAACTCGGCTTGAACCTAATCCATTACTTTTCGCTGATTCCCTCGAGTTGGATACCTGTAGAAACTAAACTCCTCAACTTCCTCAATCCTGAACTAAAGAAAACCAAGCAGAGTTAGGAACAAAAGCCATTGAGAACACCTGCGATGAAAATGAAAATGCAAGATGCAAAATACAAGCATGTATATATGCAACAGGGAAATTCCCCCCGATTCTAGTTCCGAGAATAACAGGTCGACAATGGAGAACCCACAAGCATAGAGAAAAACCTCATATATACAAATGAACAGCCCAAACAGGCAACATACAGGCATAACACTGAGTACAAACAAAATAACCTCAACCAACAAGCCTGGTGATGATCAATACAATAGTAACAACAAGCCACAAAGAAGTAAAAAACATCAAGTGCGATGCCAGGCCTGAAACTCCTCTAACAACTCCTGTGTCTCAGGATGGTCCGGTCTGGTGAGCAACCCCTGGATGAGTAGCTCTCGCTGGCTAATAGTGCGTTGTAGGTCCTCAGCGTAGTCTTCCCAAGCACCTTCACCAAAGACTTCTTCAAGCTTGCACCTCTTCGAATCATCCCTGGATCTGAAATCCTCCAAGGTTGCAAGCGCTTCGTGCAGCTTATAATCGCTATGTCGTCTGAGAGAGGCTTCATCTGAAATCCTCTCATCTTTCGCTCTAAGCTGAGCCTTCATCTTGGAAATTTGTTGCTTCAACCCATCTTCATGTGCTTTGTTGTTGGTGAGAGTTGCATTCCACTGCTCATTGAACTTCGAAATCTCCAGATAAGCTTTGTCTAATTCTTTCTTCTTGGAAGCGAGAACATCATCAACAACTTTGAGATCCAAACCCAAACGCTCTCGAGAACTAGTTTGCTTGGTCAAATCCATGCCCAATCTGTTCACCAGCTCAGTCTGCCTCTTCAAAGAATAAGTTGCTTCATTCTTCTCGCCCTGAAGCTGAGTAATCTCTTCTTCCAACTTCTCATTCGTCTTCTAGAACTCTTCTTTCTCAGCCCACAACTGATTATACTTATGAATATCTACCGTGGTTGGCTCCTCAATCATAAGAGGATACAGAGGCCCAACAGAAGGAAACGACATCAGCAACCTCTTCGCTTTATCCTGAATCCAGCTCAAGTAGGGATCATAGGCTCGGCTATTACTTTTCCCCAACACTGCTTTTCCTCTCCTGTGAATATTGTTCCAAGCGTGCTCAAGTTTGGCCAGTGTATCACTATCCAACAGCCCGGTAAGGTACATAGATTCCTGTACCTCTTCTTCCTTGGAAGGATCCCTCAATGCATATCCAAACTGCCTAACCAACAATGACGGATTGTAGGTAATACACCCCTTCCTTCCGACCAAAGGGACGTTAGAAAATCTGCTGCAGCAATAGATGATTTCTGTACCAAGTATATTCCTATCAAACCAAGTGATATTCTCAGTTGACAAACCCATCAGATGTTCAGACCACTCTGATGTACCTGCAGAAGTAACAAAAGGACCTGTTTTGGGCATATGACTGTCAAACCACCTGTACAGTAAGGGAACACAACAATATACACTTTCCCCCTTCGGTTCTCATTCTTGTAGTGAACCGAGTGATAAATGTCATTGAGCAGTGTAGGTATTGGGTTCCCTGAGGTGAATAAGTAGAAAGCATCCGTATCCACGAAATCTGGAAGATTAGGGAATAATAGAGTACCGTAGATACAGAGAGCTAGAATGGCGCTAAATACGATCCAACAACCGTCTTTGGCACACTGTTGAGCTTTCTCCACCAGAAGGGGCAAAGGAAAACCAAACAACCCAAGCCTTTTGATCATATTGCCCTCCAACTCTAAAGCATCCAGATGCAGAATAGCAGCGAGCCTATCCAGATTAGGCTCAACGTCAGTATGGAAGAACGACATCTGATCCAGAATAGGCACATCTAACAATGCAGAATACTCCTCCAGAGTAGGAGCCCGAACATAATCAGGGAAGACAAAACACCTCAGTTAAGCGTCATAAAACTGTACAAGAGTATAGATACCACTGATCTCATATGCTGAAGGTTTATAGACACATCTCAACAGTCTCCCATAAGATTGCCTAAAGTCTTCCATCACCTTCTTATCGGCCATAGCAATCAAACTCAACAAAGGAATGATATATGGAGCCGGAAACCTGTAAGCCACTGTCCTCTTCAAGGGTTCCATGTCTGAAATAAGGAACAAGACCACTAGAATCGGGGAAGCAATATGCACCTGCAACATAAATACATGTTAATGAAAATGCAGATGAAAATGCACATGCAAATGCAAACAGGGGATCAAGATTGTTGTGTTGTAGATCGAGAAGAACCAGCGCTCCGCTTTAGCAAGAACATAGCACTACTCTGATAATAGGAACCTCTGATATCAAGAACACAGATTCACACTACAAAGAAAACCAGGTAATCTAAAAGTCAAGGTTTCCTGCATAACCCAATCCCTCTCATAGGTATGGACCTATCCACTAATAAGTTCTGGCATCCTATGCGTTCATCAACGTCACAGACTTTCAAGAAATGATGATACGTTCGCCATTTTTGGTTTGACATCATAATCTCCCGAAGAGGCCTCACTTAGCTGAATCACAAATGATCGGTCCCTAGAGTTGACAACTCTCAAATCGAAAATCTCGACAGATCCTAAGGATCAGAAGGGAAATCATCAAAGAGAATTTCGTCTGAGAACGGATTTCATGGGGAACTGTGTCTGCTAAGCAAACAGGACCCCCACTAGTCTCCACTACTAATGCTAGGTTTGTACTCAAGCTTGGGTCTGACTTATCACTCAATGGAACATTCCCTCCCCACAGGACAACAATATTGATACAATGCGGAAAGTAAAATGCGAAAGTAAATAAAACAAATATATATACAACACCCGAGATAAACAAACAAGCGTTAGGATTGACTTGCATAGGGAACCGGAGTCCCCAGCAGAGTCGCCAGCTGTCGCAACTGCGAAAAACACCCGGCGGAAAATAGAAGAGTCGCCACCTTTCATTATTTATCCCAAAGAGAGGGAAAGGAAACAATCGGAAAAAACCTAACGAAAAAGGGAAAAGACGAGATCATCGCAACTAAGTCCTAGATTCGGGAGTCGCTTACGCAAGGGGAAGGTATCAACACCCCTCACGTCCGTCGTACTCGACGGGATCCACGCTTGTTGTCTATCTAAGGGTGTGTTTAACTATCTAGCTACAAGCTCACAAGACAAAAAGAAAAGAAAAGAGACTCGGCAGAGCATCGCCGCTATGTGCTTACGTATACCCTTGTGCAATGGGAAAGTCATAGTCAACGTAGTTCGGCTAACGAGAACACCGGTTGGTTCAACACGTTTTACCCGAGTAGAGTTAAACCTTCATTCTAGCAGTTAAGGACGATGCCTGTTTGCGGTAGAACCAAAGCTTAACAACACTTTTTTTATGAAAAATGTTTTCCAATTAATCCCGAAAGAAAAAGGTTTGAAGTTTGTTTTGAGTTTTTTAGTGAAGTGAATTAATTCGGTTTGTGATTCACGTTGCACTAAAGACTATGACCTAGGAGCGAATGTGTTGCATATCACCCAAATGGTGTACACTAAACACTCTAGGCCATTGTGAGGAAGCCTCCCAATCACCATTTCCCAAGAAACTTAAGGCTCGTAGCATACAACATTCATCATATTTATTAGATGAGTTAGAATGTTTTTGAGATGAGAAAGAGAGACACACACGAAAGGTCTAAGGGAAACTCGACCCTAACGTTGTCATGTAAAATGGTCCTAAAGTTTGGATCAAAGGGGAACATCTCCCTTAATGTTAGCATGCATGGTTTGACTCCTAATGTCTATCATAACCAACCTTAGACAAGGAAGGTTAGATCCTAGGGGGGCATGGCAAAGAAAGACAAAGGAAGAAGAAAGGTCAAACACAAATGAGAGTGAAAATAGGGATGCAAACATGGAATGCAACACACAAGCAAAGGGAGGAACAAAGTGTTGGGTAAACACCACCACAAGCACATCTCGACCTTTATTAATGCAAGAAATAAAGGTGCAAAACACAAGAGGAAATGTAAATGCAGGGACATCATCACTATGAACAACAACACATAAGTGTGCATCCAAGTGGAAAACAAATACAAGTCGACAAAGTCTCGATTAAACAACCAAAACAGCGACGTATATTCCAAAACATTTCACTTCTAATGCATCATATTGAACTACGATGATTCGATGTGAAACGGTACCCAAACAAGCAAGAAAATCAGCAAAACAGACCCATTGGCACAGTGTTAATTGGTTAACCATATGCGTTAACCGGTTAACTACTTAAAAATGGCTGAAAATCTAGAAATTTGTACATGTTAATTGGTTAACACCAGACGTTAACCGATTAACACCTTGAAAACTTTGAAAATTTTGAATATTTGAAATGGTTAATCGGTTAACCATACGTGTTAACCGATTAACACTGTGCCAACAGCAGAAAAACAACAACAGAACAACATTTTCAGCAAATAAGCACTTATCCGATCAACCGGATGATCGCATAATCACTTAATCACGAAATTAAACCAGTAAATCATGATTCAAACAACATATGAACAAATTAACACAACCAAATCATGAATTAATTAGATCAAATTAACCAAAAGCTAATCAAATATGAAAATTCACATGATTATGCAAATAAGCTAAAAACAGATTCAGACCCAACCTTTGGAGCAAAGATTTGCTCCGGTTAATGTTGATTCAACTGTAATTGAATATATCCAATGCTAGAAGTCCGGAATACTTCAAGATCCACACCAATTCTTGTAATAGCAATGAAGATCCTTCAAGATTAAACCAAATTGAGCCAAATAATCACTTCGAAGTTCAGATCCAATTTTGCACGAAAATTGGATGAAGAAATTGATTCAATGGAGAGAATGGATGAAGGTTTAGCTCTTAGAAATCAAGGATTCCATTGAAGAATCAATGATTTCAATGAGAAGAGCTTTGGTGAGGGTTTTGGAGATTGGGAAATTGAGAGAGGATTGAGAGAGAATGTGATCAATTCTGAAAATGAGAGTGAATTATGAGTGATTAGTTGTGTGTGGTTTAGAGTGGATCACTTAAATATCACTTAGGCTTGGATCCAAATGTAAGGTTTGGAAAATTTGGATTGGAATTAGAAATGGGCATTTGGAGGGAAAATAAAATTAACCAAATTTCAAATAGGTTCTAGATCCTTCCCAAAGTGAAAATCACACTTGCACATGACCAAAATTGGACCCCCAAAGTGGTTTGCATTGAAAATTCACGTGCAGAGACAAAATCTGCACTGGTTAATCGATTAACCATATAGGTTAATCGGTTAACACCTTCAAAACTTCAGGTTTGACCTGATTTTGACTTGGTTAATCGATTAACCATCTGTGTTAATCGATTAACACCTCCAAAATTTGAATTTTGGCGCCTTTTGGAGGGAAATCTGCCCGTTTGTCTGTTTCCAACTATTTTGAGCTCTATTTAACTTCTGAAACTTGCTTTTGAATATCATAACCATGAAAATGCTCGCGATAGCCTGAATACTACTTTCTGAGCTGAAAATATCCTGCAAAATAGAATAAAATTGGTCGCCCGACCGCTGGACAAAATAAATGCCATAGCCTTTGATGCTCGTTGTTCAGGTTCATGCACTGAGATGAATGAGCCACGGGAAAACCTTGATCCCCTGTCTCAGGAAAGAATGCTATGCAAATGCAGAAATGCGAAAATGCAAAGAAACAAAAGCCAGATGCTGCCAAAACGGAAAGGCAAATTTTGGGGTGCTACACTTGTCCAATGTGAACATATAGATTCCGGTCATGTGACTACAAAGATGCCAACACAAGTAAGTCAGACCAAAAATGTGTCGACAAAAAAAAAGAGGTTAGTTTGTAAATATTGTGCATATAGGTTATTTTATATGACTCAAAAGTTATGTAATAACTTATGTTTTCATTTATCAGGGGAGGCCTATAGGGTCTTTAAACCTAAATCGCTTCGACATCACTCCTTCGGTTCATTCCTTAACCTTGAAGGTCCACTTACAACAGACTAACCTGGTCCCTGCAGATTTATCGGTCAGCTCCCAAGTGTTATTATCATGAAGAGATTTCATCTCATCATCCATGGCTTTAAGCCATTCGGTCTTGTCTCGACTCATCATAACTTACATATAGTCTCTAAGTTTTTCATCCAGAAACTCACTTGCCGTGACTAAGTCATAAGTTATGAGATTTGCATAACCAAGTCTCTGAGGTGGTTTGATGACTCTTCTCGACCTATCTCTTGACAGCAGGTAGTCATTATTAGTCTTCTCAACTTCATTATTGGCCTACCTCTTTTTATTTTTGTTGTGAGACGATGCCCAAGAAAACAAAGTATGATCGGTTTCTCGATCAACAAGAAAACCACAAAGAAAAAGAAAAGACGGAAAAGAAATATAATTCAAAGTGGTTAAAAGTGGATAATTTATTCAATTATGCATTAGGGTATAATATTTACAATTGAATTTTAACCACACAACTTTCTCCACCTGAATAGGACTATCAAGGATTGATGGAGAATTAGTGACTAGTATGTTATTTATAGGAAAACTAAACCCTAGATTTCGACTAACATACTATACTATTGGCTCAAGACACTGACTCAATTTGACATGCTAACTTAAACAACAAGCTAACATATACATCTACATGCAAGAACAAACTCCAACTACGACATGCACATCTTTGACTGCTGTGGAACCATGAAGCTAACCTTGTAGAGGTTAGAGTTCCATCGAAATACCACAATTATAATACAAACGACCATACTCCTAGGCTTTTCTTACAAAAATAGAATACCATATGAGCCGGATAAACACACAAATTTATTGGGTCTGTTTTTTTTTCTAAAGAAGACAAAGACAAGGTAACTAATTTTGTTCATTTATAATTAGATGTTGTTATGTCTAAGATTTGGGAATAGGGAAAGAAGAAACACAAGATGTTAGTTCAAAACTATGAAAATATGATGACTTTGTGAAGTAGAGTTTCCGCACATGATAAACAAGAGAGGGAGAAGAAAGCTTCAGTTAGGAAGAATATGGAGTTCTAGACAATGCTATAAGATAAACGAAGAAGAAAAAAGGAAATAATTGCAACTTTAATTTATGGATTAATTTCCCCGTCTTCTATTTCACAATATTTTTGTTTTCAACAAATGAATTAATAAAGACTAAAATCCATGTTGTGATTACTAATATCCTAACTGGCAACCATGTAACCACCAAATAGGCGTCTAACATGTCTAAAAATTGCAAAGTATTCCTCCGCTTTCAGTTTGTGTTAACGTAAGTTAATTAAAGAGACTAAAACCGTGGATGGAAAATATTATAAGGATAATTGTTTCAAAAAAAATTTAGAAGACTAAAATTGAATGTATATTTAGAGTGACCACATACTTATTTAATCTTTTTTATATCAAATAATTTGCATAATTTAATTAGATCCTACAGTTGACAATATATTTTCTCTTTCTTTAAAGTTTGTCTGTAAATTAGATTGGGAAATGAGTGAATTCTAAACAAAAACAAGAGATGGAACATTCAAGAGCGGCTTAAAAATTCATAACGGTTGAACCTCATACACACCTTCGAGTCTGTCCAAAGACAGATAAAGTTTGAAAAACTAAACAATTTCAATCAAGTCTTATTCTATTAAGTTGAAGTAGCTATATGAATCAACTTCTATATGAATCAATTTCTACCATAATATTTTATTCTAAAATAGTTTTAAACAAAAATCATAATATTTAAAAAATAAAATATCATAATAAAACGAACAATACTTTAATGCAAGAGGATTAAGATGAGATGAGTATCTTCCACCTTAATTACTTGCAATGTCTCTCCCAATCACAACACAAAAGTAAAGGTAACACTTATCAATTCAAAATTTGACTCCTTGAAAACAAGAAAAACCAATGAAAACAACTTTCTCTCCTGATTGTAAGTTACCTAGTAATCTAGACTTCCAAATAATAGAACAACATATTTGTTGGATTTATTACCTAATTAATCACAAAATCCCAACATTGGACCACCTAAAAAGTAATCATAGTATCTACACACACTTGCTAGAAAATTTCAGATAGTTTATACGCCCCTTGATTGCATGATATTCAGATTTAAAAAACATAAAAATAGTGACTAATCCTTCATCATGTAATATAGTACCAACTAGCTAGTCAATGGCAACTCCACTAGAGTGGTCCATTAATTCACCTGATTTTAATGCCTACCTCTCTTTCTTATTAGGTAACGTCTTTGTTTCTTCTTTATAACCATTTCAGGTGTGTGTAGTAGAGCCACTCATCAAACCTCTCTCTTGTCTCTTTTTTTTTCATAGCTCCAAATCAAAAGGAAATTATCTAGTTACATTGTAACCATCTAGTTATAATAATAAATGATTAATGCAAATATATGAGAAGGTAGAGAATAAAATCACGACATGAATCAAACACTTGAACTTGAGTAGTAAGCGAGCACCAGCTACTAAGGAATAAATGTTCAAAAAATACCGAATTCGATTTTTGATAAAAATAGTATTTAGTCAGATTTATAACTTCACAAACCAAATTCTGAATTGCTATAATCTATTTTCCCTAGGAATGAGAGGGTGGAAATAAAAACAAATGATCAGATATGATATCTTAATAGATCTATAATGAAAAGGACTATGTAAATGTAATGTAAGAGACATAAAAAGTTTAGAAAGAATAAAAACAAGAGAAGTGGGGTTAAGAGATTGATATGGCCCCAACCCAAGTTAGATTGGAAAAAACCCTAATGATAGATATTGATAGCAACTTTTCTATGAAGCAAGTGTAAGTCCCATGGGTAGAATTTTACACCCAGGAAGGAGGCATTGAGCTATTGTGGACCATACATGACCTGTTTCTCAAACATGTCCCCCCTCTTTTAGCACAATAACCACGCTAAATGTTTCTACGTACCCTATTGTCTTGTCTTCCTTTCTTTATTTCTACTACTATAAATGCTTTGCTATTTTTCATTCTTAGGGCAACCCAACTTTAATGCTCCTAACTTTTACATATTTATCTTGTACTCTACACATTTCATTTTTATTTTCTGTCCTATTCTTTCAAAAATGTTTTGTTATTTTATTTTTAATATTAAGTATATGAATTGTTTAGTTATTTTAATTAATCATTTTATTGACATTTATGTGTGTATATTTTAGTCTTCATTTTTCCCTACTCTAGGGCAAAAAATAACTATATCCAAAATTAGAACAATATACATACATAGTACATAGTTATTTTACGTTGACTAATTAATAATAATTATTAAAAATTCATAACCCTACCGATAACATCAAATCTAACCATATTAATTTCTATTAATTGAGCTGTGATTTGATAGTACATAAATATTACTATGAAAAATGAGCGATACTTAATATGTTATTAACATTAATTAGTATATATATCATCAGGACTATGTGATTTTATGAATTTGCAACACAAACTATCAATAACTATAATACATTGACGAAAATATTAATTTAGTAATATAAATTAATTGAATTAATTGTATGTATTATGTCATATATCAGATACATCTTAAATTAGAAATATGGTGTTTAATAAATTATGTTGGATTATTGCTTTAGTTTTTTTTTCAAAAATATTTCTTTAGTATCATTTGATTTGTGAAGACTCTCAACCAAACTGGACTAAGCTAGTTAGCTAGAAATTAGCAAGTAATCTGATTAAGCTAGCTATACTCACACACACTCTTTTTAAAGTCACGAGAAGCCACTGTCCCATTGTTCATTCAATTTTATGTGTGTGTGTGGAGAGATAAAGAGAGAGATTCCAGAGAGAGAGAGAAGGAGGTGGCAGAGGAACTGATAGAGAACTTTCAAAGCTCTTTATCTTCTACCATCACTCAACTAGCCTCTATATTGCAGTCACAAACTGAAAGTCTCACAAATTTTCTTAAAAGCCTTAGTTTTATTTTATCTTCCTTTCTCAAACAAAGTGGTGTTCCTTTGTTTTTCTCATCATATTATCATTTCATTTTTCACCTCTTTCTGTCTCTCTTTCTCTCTGTCGGTACCATCATCATGTAGGTCTTCCCCCACTATTCTACTACTATACACCTTCTTCTCGTTCACATTTATCTCCATCATTAACTCTTTCTCTCTTTCTATTTTCTCTCTCTATTTTTTTCAGGAGACCACAAGGAAACCCTTTAGATCTTAACAATTTGCCTGATGAATACTCTAGAGATCACGGTAAACAACTCCTTGAAGACACCGATCCACCCGGTAATAACTAGTTCAACTTTCTTCTTCACAAATCATAATAATCCAATAATAATATCATATACAAATCATATGATATATCATAAAAAAACCTATATGTATATATCAAAATAATTATATAGTATTATATTCCATAATTTTACATTATACTTTGCGAAGGTATATTCTTTTGATCATGAAACATGTTTTTGTTTTTCCTTATCTCTTTTCATGTTCCCTTAAACTTCAAAGATATGATACTCCATTGATTCTTCCATAAATTTAAAAAGTAGTTTTTTTTCTTATATTAAGGACTATAGAGATATAATACTAATGAAAAATGAGATAATAATATAAAAATGGATGAAGTTTAAGGAAAAGTAAAAGTCTCATCGAAAATGCTTAAATTGGAAGGTGTTTTTGTTTTTTTGGTGTTGACAGGTTGTAGGAAAAAGAAAAACGGCGGGAAGGAAGGAAAAGATGAGTGTGGGAAGGTGTATGAGTGTAGATTTTGTTCCCTCAAGTTCTGTAAATCTCAGGCTCTTGGAGGGCATATGAACCGTCACCGACAAGGCTAGTTCATTTTTTTCTTAAAAAATATTTAAGGTCACTAGTAGTTGGTTCTTAATGATTTGTCCATGAAGGGTTGTCACTTGTCATCTCAAACACAAAAGGATGTGAAAATTGGTTAAATTCTTTTTCTTGGTTTTGATTTTGATTTGAAAGGTATCTTGTGTTTGTGTTTGATTTGATGTGTATTTCTTGTGATTGTTTTGTTGGGTTTGGTTTGGATGCAGAAAGGGAAACAGAAACACTTAACCATGCTCGTCAGTTAGTCTTCAGAAATGATCATAACATTGCACCACAACCTCCTTCTCACCTTGTAGGGTATGTATAAAATGCACCAGTTCTTCTCAAATATTACTTTTTGTTTGAAAAAAATTTAATATTTTTTTCAAAATAATTATTCAATTTTAATTTTTGGTTTAGCCAAAAAAAATCTTAAATCTTTTGAAGGAAAATTTTATAGTTTTTCTTTAACGGAATAAATTAGTATATGCAGAGTTGCTAAAATTTTATTGTTTTTCTAATGCAGACTTACATATGGCATTAGAAAAATTGAAACTATATAATGAATATTTTGAAGGAGAGTAATCAAATGAATCTGTCATATAGTCTTGTTAAACTCATTGTAATTTCATTTTATATATGTATGTATATAATATATTACTCATTACTTTAATTTCTCAACCACATCAAATTTCTTTTGTTAATTTGTATTGAATTATATGTCTCAGATGTTGTCCACCACCAATAGCAACAGGAGGCTATATTCCAGCAAATACCATGGGAGTTGTTGATCCAACAATGCCACCGAGATTTCCGAGATACTTCTCCGGTTCATCGTCTGCATCTCACATTCCTTCGCCTCCACCGCCACCAACGCAACCATTTTTATACTCCTCGCCTTCGCGTCCGGTTTCATTTCCAGCACACTTGATTCCTCACCATCCGATGAACGAATATCACGTCGGACACGTGATGAGTAGCAGCCACAGCCACCAGCAGCAGCAGTATGGTGGACATGGACAACACAGCTTTGGCGGAGGTGAGTCGAATTACACGTGCATAGGTGCACCGGTTGGACAAGGCTTCAGCGGCGGTGGTGGGGGGAAGGATCATCATCAAGAGGAAGGAGGAGTAGGAGCGTTGAACTGGGGAAGAAGCTATTCAGGAACAACACAGCAGCAGCATCGTTTGGATAGTCATTCAGCAGCGATCAATCGGTTTCAAGATGGTTTCTAATGAGAGTGAGAGAGATTCTTTATGTGATTGTGTTCTCTGTTCAATGATAACAACAAAATGTGACAGATATGCAGGTGTGGTTATGATGAGTCATGAAAGAGAGAGAAAAAGGGTTGGGTTTTATTTTGGTTTTTATGTTAATTTTTCTACAAAAACAGCTTTTGAGATCACTCACACTCTCAGCTACTTTGGCTTGGAGCTGTGGGAATTGGTATGGGAATTAACAACATCAAGTTCCTTATCAACTCAAACTTTTCAATCCTTTTTTGTACTTTAATTCAATCTTTCTTTTGCATATTAATTGATTTTTATGTTAGAAACTGCTAATAAAACTCAAAGGATAGGAGTGTTAAATTCTTGGGCTTTAATTTATACGAACAAAAAAAAATTAAAATAAAAAAAATTTATTTTGTTAAAAAATAAATATAAAAATAATAACATTAAATATGTACTATCCATCACAAAATATAAGAAAAAAAAAATAAAAATCACGTTTATTAAAAAAAATAAAAATATAATTGTTTTACTAAGATTCTATTGATATAAATTGCTTTGAAATATGAAAAATGATTTTTTCTCTCATATTCTGAAAAATTTGATGCTATATATTTGTAAACATTAAAAAGTTTAAATTAAATTAAATTAATAGTAAAACAAAATTAAATTTTAACTACAATTTTTTTTAATTTAATTCATTTTGATTATTATTATCTCTATCTCAAATTACAAGACATTTTGCACCTTTTACGCAAATTAAAAAACCTAATTATTATTACACGAGAATGATAAATTATTCATGATTTTTATAATATTGTGTTTTATTTATTATAAATGAAAGAGAAATTTAAAGAATTAAAATAATAAACAACAATAAATGATAGAGGATATGTTAAAAAAAACATTAATATTGCATTGGGATTATAACCTAATTTATTAATTTAGACAAATATTTTTTTTGATAAAATGAATTATAATTTAGGAAAGAGATAGTATTCCAGCATTTGAAATCACAACAGATGAATCACCGTTGAGATTCTTAAGATGCAAGTTGATATCTTTAAATACAACTGATTATTTTGATATGCCAACATGAATTTTTATCTAAAAAAATAATTGATTTTTTTTAATATATTTGTCGATTTTTTTTCTAACTATACTTATTAATATAGTCAGAAAATTCAATCTTTGTCTCCCTTACTCTCACTCCCTGTAATTATTCGAACCAAATTTGGAATTTTCTACTTTCTTGAAATGCTTTTGGTCTCAATGTCACACCATGTTTGCACGATTAGGGTAATAGGACAGAAAGAGATACTTAGAATCCTCTTGAGTTGAGACTTGACACAACCATTTTGCTCTGAATATATCATCGAATGATATTGCTACATAAATAGGAGAGGATCGATATTAACCAAATTGTTCCATGTAACTTTATATTAATGGTTAAAAACTAGTTGCATTATTAGAAGAGTTTATGATATATATTTAATTTGTTTAAGTTGTAGATACCAAACAAAACTTCTACTCATGGTGTCAGTTCAGCTAGATCGAACAGCTTCTTCCGAATATTGAAGCAGCTTTAGAGGAATATATACTTCCTAAGTGAACTAGGTGTGTGTGTGTATTCAACATTATTGTATACAGTAAAACACGTGTAAATTTGAATATTCAAACCACTTCATTTCATATTCTTTGACGTATTCATCATCCCATGTTTTTTGGTTGGATATACATATAATATAATATGGAAATCATATTTCAACATTAAACTTTTCTATTTTGGTTTGTTCTATTACACACAAGATAGGTCCAATTCACATAGGTTCTTCTTCTTTAAGAATTTATTGTGATGTTATACAATTGAACTTATCTCATGTATCACCACACAACTATACATCTCGTGTTTTACGTCTGACAAAACATATATAATTATAATTGTCTCTTTTATGTAAGTGCGACTCAGAGTCACACATAAATATGATTTATTATACGTTTGTAAAGTTTCATCTCAATCTCTTAATAACTTCAATATTAAAGTGATAACCATTTTGGTATATGCCTTCCCTTTCTCCAAAGTATCATCTCAACCGAATTGGAAGCATTTTATGATGATCTCTGTCACCAGACAAAACATCTTTGATTTTAAGATTGCTCAGGGGTTGTGGTACTGATAAATCATTATTTGTGAGATGTTTAAGCCTCTTATATTTGAATCTTCAGTTACAATTAAACCCTAATAGAGTCATATATTTATATTTTATTTAACTTTAATTAAAATAGAATGAAGTACATTATGTGCTCTCTTTTGTTGTTGTATATGTGCTTTTGTGTTTTGTGCAGAAATAACTATAATGACATGTTTTGTCACACCATAAGTTCATGAACACCACCCAATTCGCCTTGAGATAGAAGATGCTGGTATCAGTTTTTAAACTCATAAATAGAACTAACGTGGCAAAGTTTTGAGAAGAAAAATTAGGATTAGGTTAGAGGAGCTAATCATATAAGGATCAACACTAAAGACAAACTCCGAAAAGTTGTATTTGAGGCGCTAAAGGATCCATCATGCATAACAGGTCTTTGGTGAGAAGTTTTGTCTCCTAAAGACATTGTGTAACAACCCATTACATGTACTATTGGATAAAAAAGGAATATGCTTTATTCTTTGGATCACATCAATAGATAATCAACGCGATTTGATAAATTAAAGGCTCAATTTGGAACTTTTAAAAATTAAGGGACTAAAATGGACCCCGAGGTAAACATAAGGGATCAAAAAGGGTATTTTGCCAAATAATTTTATTTGATATATTTTAAATATTATTTTTAAATTGTTTTAAATAATTTCTTTTTTTTGATATTTTTAAATCAAAATAATTTTAAATATTTATGTGGATAAAATGCTATTTTTCATAAACTTTAATCCTTGTTTTTAACATGATTAATGATTTTATTTGATAAATTATGCATATTTTTATTTGATTTTTCTTTGAAAAATATCTTAAAAAATATGAAATTAGGGTTTTGTTTTGATTCAATCTTTCAAACTTCATTTCAACACTCATGGGCCTCTATTAGAGTGTAAGACCCAACCCCCTATGTACATAAATAAATTTTGGACCTCTACTATAGTATAAGTCCCACAACGTCTTTCGGTATCGCGGTGCGATCACTGTTTTCAAATAAATCATTTGGGTCTCTCCTTGAGTATAAGCCACAATATTTTGTACATAACTTTGATTTAAACAATAAACAACCTCTATGGGCCTCTCCTTGAGTTGTAATCCTCATACCTCTATTTTCAAAATCATCTGTCTGTTTTAAACTGCTTGAAAACATCTGGGCTTCTCCCCGAGTATAAGATATAATACTATTCTCATTCAAAATACATTATCCTGGGCCTCTTATTAGAGTGTAAGCCCCATCCCTTTCCCTTTTATAATAAAATGAAGTAGATTCAAATTAAATACACTAGTACTAAGAGGAACATTTTTCAGATTGAAACTGCCCTTAGACCACATGGGCCTCTGCTATGAGTGTAAGTCCCATCTCTCTGCACATAAACTTTGTTTTCAATCATCATGGTCATCTAATAGAGTGTAAGACCTAACACCTTTTTTAAATAGAAAATCTTTTAGCTTCATTCATCCCGAGCTTTATACAGGATACAAACAATAATCTGGATCTCTATCTAGAGTGTAAGACCCAACACCTTTGTTTACTTAAAGATCAAGTCATCTTAAAAGTCAAAACTTTCTTCAATTTCTCAAAACCCTAACTCAATCTTGAAGAAAACATCTAATAAAAAACAATATACATGGGCCTCTATGCAAAGTATAAGACCCACCACCTTTTTCAATTCAATCCATACTTGTTTATATACTTATATCATATCTCTGTATATAGGCTTGTACATATCTTGTTAAGTTTCTCTTATCATTTTTAATCATCCTTAGTTTAGACTAGTTCAAACCATATGATCCTTGTCAACCAGTATAACTTAGTTCAAACAACTAGTTTCCCCATGTACAAAGGAACGCTTATTCCTAATACAGTCAACCTCCTCTTGGGCTTTGTTCAATTGATTTAACCTTGAAAAACTTCAATAAAGAGAGTATTATTTCTCGGTGAAACCTCTTCTTTAGCCCCTTTAATCTGAGAACAGTTCAATAAAGAAAGGATTATTTCCCGATGAAACCTTTCTTGAACTCTTCTTAAGACTTGGACAATATAAATTCCCCTGCCTCCTCTTGGGCTTAGTACAAGGACCTACAGGCTTCCTTGAAGCATCCTCAGCCTCCTCTTGGGCTTTATACAAGGACCCTCAGGCTTCCTAAAAGCACAGGATAAACCCTAGTCATTCCTATCCCTACATCAATTTCAAGGAAAGCAAAAACCTCTTAAACATTCAAACTCAACCTTTGAATCTTCTCTGATCCTCAACAAGGCTTGAATTCCACCTTAAATCCCCAACAAGGGTCAACTTACAATCAATAAATCCCTAAAAGAATGAAAGCCTTTATGGCAGTTCAATAAATCCAACTCTCCTCTAATTTCCAGCAAAAGTTAGTTTCTCTTTTGATTCCTCAAAGAAGTTGGATCCTGCTCTTGGATTTAAGTTTTCCTTATCAAGAATCAGTCTCCACTTAAATTCCATCAGCCTCCTCTTAGGCTTCATATAAGGATTTTCCCCCATCAGCCTCAATCAAGGGCTTTGTACAAGACAGATATAATACTTCCCCAATTGAGTCAGTTTTCAATCTTTTTTTAGCTTCAACCTTGGGCTTTGATCAAGGCACAAAACTCAACATCCCCACAGATGAGACTTTAAGTCCTCTTTGTAGAAGGGTATTTCCTCTATACATCACATTTCAAAACAAACAATTAAAATATTTTCCAGATAATTGATGTAAGTGGCATACTTGTTGACTCAAAATCCAAGCTGGAGTCCCTCCTTTATCATGGCCAAATTTCTATTTCATCTAAGTGATGTAAGTTGAAAGCCTCTAGAACACATTCAAGCTAATGTCCCTCTCTTAGCATGCAAAGATTCATCAAGGAACAAGTGGCATTGATCTACACTGAGTTAAAGCTTCTTCCTTCATGACATTTATATTCTATTATAAAGAAAGATATGGCATTGTTGGATTACACATATCCCAGTTAAAGCAACTTTCCTTATAAACAAAGCCTCAATTAATTTTGATGAATAGGTGAGATATCTCCCTTTAGAGATGATAAATCATCTCTCAAAAATTTCTCTTTTAGCTTCGATCTTGGGCTTTAAATAAGATATAAAATTCTATTTTAGCTTCAATCTTGGGCTTTGGACAAGAAACCAAACATTTTTCCTCCCATAGAATAGGAGGAACTACAAACGCTCTGACTTCTTAGTTTCCTTTTTTTTTGGAATACGTAGGCATAAGATTGCGAAATCTTAGCGAGCGCACTAATAAAAAAAACCTTAAGTCTAGATACCTTTCCAAAAACAATAGAAAATCCTAAAACAACAAAAACATTTCCTCAACCTCCCAAAGGAGAAGCTTTCCCCACATGACAACAAATAGACTCAAGAAAGCAATTCAAACATTAAAAATAGATGTAAATGAAGGTTCCTATAGATTACTATTGATACTCTGGGTGTTAATAGCTTCTTTTTATATAACCAACCCCCGTTTCTAGATCTCTCCGCATTTGTAGGGAAAACACTTGCGTGCAGGGTTAGTTTAAGATGTCTTCCCCTTCATTTTAAGCTTCATAATATAAATATATAAATCAGAAAGTAACACTAGGAGGGGTAGGGGTCTTCAGCCACAAAAACCAACCTCTACAGGTGTAACCGAGAATAATGGGTTGGGGGCTTTGTATGTGTCAAATAAAAAAACCAAGGCGGGGTTTCCTTCAAGATCGGGTTATTTTGAAGGTTTTGGATGAGATCACGTCAACACAGGTTCGACCGAGTGAAGGCATTAGGACAAGGTGGTTTCCTTACAAGGGAGTAGCGTGAGACGGTTAATTGTGTTCAGGAATCTCAAGTTTCAAGAAGTTGTGTGCTCGAGATAATAGGAGGATTGTAGCCGCATTATTGGTCACTTGATCAAGCTTTGATAAAGGGTTTAGAGGTAGAAGAATCAACACAAAACAATAGGGTTTTTGGAGTTTGCATTCTTCATCTCTTGTATAAACATTTTTGCAAAGAAAGGATTAATACCACTATCTCAATTTGATTTTGAATTAAGGGAAGACGTGTCAATAGCGAGGCCGATTGGGGAACTGTGTAACACCCCCTTTCTATACCCCCAAATAATCACATACTCATTTAGCCACATATTAAATATATTTCATCAGAGTATAATTAAAAACATGGTATAAAAGAGGCGCCTCACATTACGCTTGAAATTAAAACATACATCACCTGCTCACAAAAGATATGCAACAGTAAGGTAACTATGCAACAGAAGAACTTAGTCCTTACCCCCACATCTCAATATTTAGAATAAAAGCGGAAAATCTAAACATTGAATAACATCAAACATATATATATATATATATATATATATATATATATATATATATATATATATATATATATATATATATATATATATATATATATATATATATATATATATATATATATATATATATATATATATATATATATATATATATATATATATATATATATATATATATATATATATATATATATATATATATATATATATATATATATATATATATATATATATATATATATCATCCAGAATTATCCAACAACAAGGTCATGTTTACAGAAACATCCAACAGCAAGATACATATACAAATGTATCACAAAAGAATCATAAACACCCTAGCTACCCGGTGCTACATATCAGAGCCGACCGACCAAAAGAATGAAGACACGCTTCACAAAAAGAACTCCAGCAAACCTACTATGCAATGCCTCATAGAGCATCATAAAACAACAGAAGGGTGAGAAATATTATCATAATAACAATGCATATAATCATATATATAGCATAACATACACATATTCCACATTCTCACCACAATTCATCACAATTCACTCACATACATCACAATGTATATATAAATATAACCAAGCATATCCATCATGTATACCTTCACAATTCTCATCATTCCACATAAACATACACATTCATATTTATTCACCAATACACAACCAAGCATATCCATCATGCATACTTTCACAATTCTCATCATTCCACATAAGCATACACATATATGTTCATTCACCAATACACCATTATAAAGATGATAAATGAAAATCATAGAGACCGACTCACAACTCTATGCAATTGCAATGAGGTACCGACTCAATCATCACAAGTTCAATCAGGAACTTATTGGAACCATCGCTCACACCCCACATGGGCACACGATGTTCACCCATTGCTCACACCCCACATGGGCACACAATATTTATGGATTGCTCACACCTCACATAGGCACACAATCCGATTGCTCACATCCCACCTGGGCATACAATCATTTGTAATCATCGCTCACACCCCACATGGGTACACGATGTTACAACAGATTCTCATTAGAATCTACAATACAAGAATGCACTTCATGATGCTTCACATGCAGAATGACTCCAAACATTCTTGAAATGCATACATATTCACAATATATATATATATATATATATATATATATATATATATATATATATATATATATATATATATATATATATATATATATATATATATATATATATATATATATATATATATATATATATATATATATATATATATTCATGCATTCATCTCATACCATCACATACAATCCATACACATTCACATTCAATTACGCCAACGGTAATGAACTTCATCACATTTATCATGCATTCACATTCAATTTAAACAATGCATTCATTTGCCAAAAGGCCATATTTCACAATCCATTCCACAATCTAGGATTCACGCCATACGACTACCCACAGCATAACATATAACAGCACACAAGCTATACATCGAAGAATTGATATTGGATTGAAACAAAAATAAAATGTTGTTCTATCACGCTCGCTATACTGCTCGCTTAGCGAAGTCATAGCGAACACTCGCTATTGGCTCGCCTAGCGAACATGCTAGCGAAGGCTGTCATTATGCTACTGGAAGTGTTCGCTACTTACTTGCTGGTTCCTCGCCTAGCGAGCACTTCGCTACTTCCCTCGCCAGAGCGAATGAGGGTCTTTTTGGTTCTGTCCAAATCTGAGAGTGTTCGCTACTGGCTCGCTAGGTGCTCGCCTAGCGAACGCTTCGCTAGCTCACTCGCCAGCGACTCGCCTAGCGAATACTGCGATACTCAAACCCTCTCTTCTCCAAAAATGTAAAAAAGTCACAAAATCACCCGATTTTATTCAAACCTGTTCCAATAGTCTCGGCCCAACATTCTTCGACTAAACTACACAATTTATTCCAAATTCTAACTGTGAAAACATCGGTTTCTAACGATTTTACCACTTCCAACCTAAAATGGAAAATGTAGAAAAACATCCAAACAATCCAAACAACACATACATAATCATACGCATTGATAAGATAATAAGATTTCACACCCTTAACCTATTAAATCAATTCTTAGAAGTTGTTTTGAAGATCTACAAACTTTTCCTCTTTTTCTTCTCTTTTCTCTTCTCCCTCTTTCTTTCTCTCCTCTTTCTTCTTTCTCCTTTCTTTTCCTTTTCTCTCCACTTTCTATCTTATATCTTTCTATTTCCAATTCTCTCTATTTCTTTCCTCACAAAATATCTACTAATTCATTTTCTCACAAAATTTCTAGCGTATCATTAATTAAGAAATATCCAAAATACCCTCCAACTTAATTTCCCCGAAAACTCTCAAAACGATAAAATAGCCCAATATGCAAACATAACATATTAATACACCAATTCCACAAATAAAATAATAATCACCCAAATAAAATAAAAGACTCAACAAAAATGGGAAATCAGAATCGGGGTGTTACAAACTGCTTAAAAAAATCTTGGTTTCTATCCTTTCATCTCTTTATTTCTTTTATTTTTGATTATGTAATTTATCGATTTTGTCATTGTTTGATCAATTCATTTGGAAATTGTTTTCTATTATCTTTTAAAAGTATTGTTGTTTATATAACCACAATCACTTTGATTGTGATAGGTTTTAACGTAAACAAAATATACTATATTTCCAATTGTTATTGATCGCACATCAAGTGTTCGATAAACTGTTTGTGTGTATTTTATTTGCATATTTGTTCATTAGATATACGAGTTATGATTAGCATTGCATTTAATTGATCCGTAGCTTGTTTATTGTTGAACATTTACGTTCGTTATCACTCTGTTTTTTTGTGTTACACCTATTTCTTTTCGATAGTAGGTTCGGTTAGACGATTTGATCCGAGTCGTTTTTCCGCTGCACCATATTTTTGAAAACAGAGTTTTGCCAAAAGTTTTTGGTTCTAAAATGTGTGATCTATTCACCCCCTCTAGATCGAAGCCTATCATCTAACAATAAGAGCAATTTGGTCTCGATAGTGTTTTATGGCACATGTTGCATTTATTTCAACTTTCGTTCAAATGTTTGTGGAATGCAAGTGCGTCCTCCGTCCTGTGTACGGTGAAATAATATCTTTTCAATCCTTTTTCTTGTTACGTACGTAAGTGTTTCTTTTACCTATTTATTTCATGAAGGTATATTATGAACTATATGTGTGATATTTGTGATATGGGTTTACTTCTTAAAATATCAAATGTGATTGTTATATGTTGAATTTTACATGTTTATAGTAACTATACATAAACGCCATCATATTTCACATTTATCTTAAATCAAATCATGCTTACCTTTTGAATATTGCATGAATCAAGTAAACAAACCATTGAACATAATCACATGCATGTGTACCACATCAACTTTTTGTACATGATCACCACAAGTCTCTCAAAGTCACTAAGAACCCACTTGTGTCAAGATTTTTGAAATTTTCAAGTCCTCAGGTCGACACGTTCTTGCATTGATAGACTATGCAAATTAAATTTTGCATTTGTCAAAAATATTCCAGTACAGGTTGACCTGACCTCGTATAGGTTAGCCTATATGTCGCAACTACGAAAAACACCCGGCGGAAAAATAGAAGAGTCGCCACCGAACGTTATTTATCCCAAAGATAAGGAAAGGAAACAATCAAAGAAAACCTGAAGAAGGGGAAAAGGCAAGGCCATCGCAACCAAATCTTGGGTTCGGGAGTCGGTTACGCAAGAGGAAGGTATTAGCACCCCTCACATTCGTTGTACTCAACGGGATCGATGCTTGTTGTCTAATCAAAGGGTGTGTTATCTGTAAGCTACTGCTAAATGGAAACGAGAACAAAAGGAAAAAGAAAGAGACTCAATAGGACATCGCCACCCAATGCCTACGTATTCCCTCGTGCAATGGGAAAGTCAGAGTCAACGTAGTTCGGAAAACTACGGGTGATGGGGGGAAGGTTTCTCGCCAAGACATCACCGTCTTGTGCCTACGTATCCTCATCTGGTATGAGAAATCATAGCAAACGTAGTTTGGGTAACAAAACCACAGGTTGTTTAAGTGTTTTTTTATGAGTGACGTTAAGTTCCCATTCCAACAGTTAGGGACGTTGCCTGTTTGCGGTAGAACGGAAAAGTGATGTACTCTTTTCTGAAAATGAGTTTGGAACACAAATCCCGAAGGATAAAAAGTTTGATTTTTGTTTGTGATTTTTAGTGAAGTGAATTAGTTTTATTTTTGATTCATGTTGCACTAAAGACTATGACATAGGAGCGAATGCATCGCATATCGCCCAATGGGCATACGCTAAACACTCTAGACAAGTGAGGAGAAACCCCCCACTTATCATTTCCCATGTGCTTAAGGCTCGTAGTGTACAACGTTCATCGTATTTATTAGATGAGTTAGAATGTGTTTTGAGATGAGAAGAGAGATGCACGAAAGGTCTAAGGGAAAACTCGGCCCTAATGTTGTCATGCAAAGTGGTCCTAAGGTTGGGATGCGAAAGGAGATTCAATCATAATGTTAGTATGCAAAAGATGGAACTAAGGTTTAGGTTAAAAGGGATTAGCCTAATTGTTATCATGCATGGATTCAACTTCTAATGTCTATCCTACTCCAAATTTAATCGAAAATTAAATTGGAATAAGAAACCTAAGGGGACATGCAAAGACAAAGTAAAAAGCAAGGAAACAAGGCAAAAACATCAGCTACAACAACGCCTCCTGCACAAGACAGCCGTAAAATCCAGCACACAAGCAAGACAGCCTATAACAGCACATGTTTCAGCATAAAAGCAGGTGTAAAAGGCAGGCAGCAAGCAAGCAAGGCAAAGACAACATGCAAAGTTCAGAATAACCACAGTTGTGGAGAGTTGAGTAGCAAATAAGCATGAATGCAATTAATCAATAGCAAACATCAATCATGGATAGATATCATGCAAGTATGAACATGCTTCAACAATCAAACATAGTTGATCAACAACATTGCATCAATAAGAATCAACAAGATCAACATGTTTTTCAAATTAAATTGGACAATCGACCGATCAAACAAACGTGCAACAAGCGGCATCAGAAATAAATGCAAACACGCAACAAACACCCAACAAAGTGATCAACAATGATAATAAATTAACATGATATAAGCGAGCAAAGCATGAGAAAATCAACTTATCTTCAAATGATGTGCCACACCATCACTTGAGGCCTTGGAGTTTCTGCTTGATGTCACAACTTTGGTTGAGACATTCAGCTGGAGAGTTCAGGCTTTCATTCTGCCACTTGGAAGATTCTCTTCACTCAATCAGATCCAGAGTAGATAGGCTTGATATCCAGTTAGAGTAGACAACCTCAATCCTGCTTTGTTGTGCCTCAACAATTACCTTGAAGTGCATTTGCTTCATGAAACTCCTCTTGAGAGAAACCAAACATGCCAAAAGCTTGATTCTTCTTAGGGAGGAAGACAACTTGATCATCAACTAAGGATAATTCATTAAATATTTGAGAATATCTCAAATAGCAAAGAATCTTAAATCCTTATGATGAATCCTTCTCTGAACTTCATGGATAACCAATTAAATACGTGTGTAGTCCACAAATAGCAATTGGTCTTAAATCCACATAACTTCAGGAATACCAGGGCTGAAGCACCTTGACTTAACCTGTCTATGTCTTCTTCTACTAATAAAATCCTTGCACGTCATGAGTGGTGAAAATAAATCACCTCCCACTATCTTCTCTACATAGCTTCCAACAAACTGTAGAACACAACAGAACAGCCCAGGCACATAACCAAACACAGCTGCAGGTACCATCTTCCAATCATCTACGCAACTGCCACAGTCATGCATCAAACTGAATATAGGCTAATCTTCTTCCAGGCGTATCAGAGTTCTTTTATCAAAGAAATATGCAGCGGAACCACCAAAAGAACACGCCCTACACAGGATGTCTGATCATCCAACAAGCCATAGGATAGAAGTAGCCACTCTTCCTTTGGCATAACATACAGCTGGTCATAAAGCTCCTATATCAGAGGGCACAACAGCAATTACAAGCTTCTCTTTAGCTCCATAAGCACTAGCTCAACCATTCAGCAAGATCAGCAACTTAGCTACAACTTCTCCTTGTTCAAAACACCAGAAAGTATCTCCCAAGATCTCATCCAGAACAGACAGGATGCCTACTCTGATACCAATTGAAATTCTGGTATGCAGATCACATGTGTTTCAAGAACATTGATCTCTTCTCAACAAGGACGAGGACAGATCATGACCAATTTAAATTTCTTTAAATTGTCCCAATGTCATGACCAATGTCACAACCTATATTGTGACATCTGCAGTCTATCATACTATTTATCTAGTCATTTAACTTACAGAATTGTAAATGCAGAAAGATAAATAACACAGTAATTGTTCACCCAATTCGGTATCAACAACACCTACATCTGGGGGCTACCAAGCCAGGGAGGAAATTCACTATTAGTAGAATTAATTCAAAGTCAAACCTCCAATTTGCACTTCTCACTTAATCTCTACCCAATGACACTTCAGCCTAGAGACACTCTAGTACCTGAGTATACCCACTCACTCCCCTGCTATCACACAATAGTGATATCAAACAATTACAAAAACAGTATGAAGAGACACTTTATACATACCTTGATCTTGCTTCACAGCTTTGATCAAGGAATTCACACACTCTTGCTTCACAGCTTCGAGTGAGACACAACCTAGAATCTACCTAACCAAAACAATCATCCACCAGACAATTGTTTGGATTACAAGTATTCCTAAACAGACTTTGCACGTGAAGAACATCCCTCTTCACTTACAATTATGTCTACCACAATGCATCATACAATGCAAGGGGTGACTTACACACAAGGGACTCTCAACCCTAGACCTCTATTTTACACTCTGATTTTTCTTGATGTGAGTGCTTTCTTTTCTTCTACTTCTGCTCCTCTTTTTATAGTCGTGCAGACTGGGCTTGGGCTGTGCACAAGTAACAAATATTAGTTTTAATAAATCAAAACTAATTTCCACAATTCAAGGTGTTGTCCAATTAGGTCATGACATGGTCAGCATTGCCTTGAATCTCTCCTGTGATAACTCAGAAGTCATAACATGTTTCCTGATATTTAGCCTGATATAAATCAGGTATCATAACAGAAAAACAAACTCAACCCGTCTGATGTCATACGATCCATGTCATGACATTCAGCTTTTGCTCACTCTTAGCTGACCAGCTTGCTTTGCTGAACACTTCTGTAGAATCTTCATCATGAAAGTCATGGTTTCTCCAATCTTCTGCAGAATAATATTAGAAATAAGTATATTCAAGTTTCTTAAAAGGTCTCCAAGATCCTTTTATGAATCCCAATACAATCTGTTCTTGTTCCTAATCCATCTCCTTGACATATTTACTGATGAGGTGTTTTCAACATGGTCTCATCAATCCAAACCAATTCTGTCAAGAGATATACACTAGCAGCTCCTTATGTTGTCATGTAGCTATGACTTGCTTAAAACACATGACAACACACTTCACTCACCACAACACACATTGTTGTGGTTGCACACCTCACACTAACTGTGAGGAACTTCATCATAACTTAACCTGTTGTGGCTGCACACCTCACACTGCCTGTGAGGAACTAGGCTACTGCTAACCCATAGTAGTGTCTGTTGTGCCAGACAGCTATGTTATTACTTTGGTGATGACAACTGTCCTTTCTTCAGCCTCTGCTAGCTCTTGCTTGCTATTGCAGTGCCTGTTGTACCAGACAGCTATGAGACAGCTATGTCATTACTTTGGTAATGACATCCATGTCAGCTGTCCTTTCTTCAGCCTCTGCTGGCTATTGCTTGTTGTTGCTGCACTCGACCTTGATGTCAGCCTCTGCTAGCTCCTGCTGCATCCATGACACCAGTTATGTCATCCGCTTTTGTTAGCTCCTGTTACACCTTTAGTGATGTCATAACTCTGGTAATGACATCCTGCTTAACATTAGTGCAGAATTTCAACCTTTAATAATGTCATAACTCTGGTAATGACATCCTGCTTAACATTAGTGCAGAATCTTGTTTTACCACAATTTAGCCAATCATGGAACCATGGACAATTCTATATCATAGAACCATGGAACTAACAGTTAGAACACAGATTGGTGTTTAATATTATCTCTATGTTTTGATGATAACTCTAATGAAATTTTGTATTAAGAAAATATATACTCTAATTTTGTTCTGGTGTTTTTGTTTCAGATATTAAATTAAATATTCTTATGGAAGCAAAAATGCATCTGAACAGTATTCTACGCAAAGCTCTGAAGCATCAGAAGCAAGTGATCAGAAGACTCTGAGCGCTGCCAAAAGAGACTCTGAAGCAGAAGCTGCAGAAGACTCTGAAGCGTAGTTGAAGAATTTGTATGAAGAGTTTCAAGCATTGTTTCAAGAAGACTCTGAATGTACTTTATGTTGCAAGTACATAGGCTTTGTTATTCAAACTCTGCCCTGATTGATATTCACGCTGAAAGCACTGACTGCAAAACTCTGATGACAACAAGACTCTGATGTTGATAACTTTGAGACAGAAGCATTGTTGAAGAAAATATTATTCAAAGATATATCCGTTGGCTTATTCCAAACGACTCTTTCCTTATTCATGTATGGCACAGGAAATCAGACAAAAGGGATTTGTCTGAACATTCCTCTTCTGGGAAAGCTAGAGTCAATAGAAGACAAAAGGCTACAACTACTCAGCAGTGCACGGTCTTCAAGCATTGGACTTTCAGCCTATAAAAGGATGTCTTCAACAACATTTCAAGGTTAATGAATTATTGACGAAATATTGATAAATCAAATTAAAACTACTCTCAAGCTCTCATACAATTTCATTTCATAAGATGAATAGTTTTTATTCGTTCTTAATCTAAGTGTAAAAATCACAGTTTGTGATATAGCTTTTTAGAAGCAACTTAAACACTTGTTTAATTTACATTAATTTGTAAAAGGTTCCTTAAGAAGACCAAGTTGTGGTCATAATTCTTGAGAAGACTAAGACAATTGTTCTTAATGGTTGACACTGTAACCTGTTTGAATATAGTGGATTAAGTCCTCGTGGAGAAAGGCAAATCATTGGATTAGTTGAGTTCAACGAACCAGGATAAAAATCTTGTGTTGATTTTATTGCCATAATTATTTTTAAACCCTTATTCAACCCCCCATTCTAAGCGTTTTTCTCACCTTCAGTTGGCATCAGAGCTCCGGTTATGTTAGTGCTCTCACTTTACCGTGAACAGAAAAGATCCAGTTGAGAAAAACTCCATATATATTGTTCTTTATTCATCATTGCTGCTGAAGCTTATACTTCAACTTCTTACAACAACAGATACGATGATAAAGATAGAATTAACACCAAACCTCCCATGTTTGATGGTGAGAAGTTTGACTACTGGAAAGACATAATAGAAAGCTTCTTTCTGGGTTATGATACTGATCTGTGGGATTTAGTAACCGATGGTTACACTCATCCTACCAATGATGAAGGGAAGAAGATTGACAGAAAATCTATGTCTGATCTTCAGAAGAAGGAGTTTAGAAACCACCACAAAGCAAGAACCATCTTATTGAATGCAATATCTCATATAGAGTATGAGAAAATAACAAACAAAGATACTGCATTTGATATGTTTGAATCTCTGAAGATGAATCATGAAGGGAACTCACAAGTTAAGGAGACTAAGGCGCTGGCGCTGATCCAGAAATATGAAGCCTTCAAAATGGAGGAGTCTGAATCTGTAGAAACTATGTTCTCTAGATTTCAGATTCTCACAGCTGGCTTGAAAATGTTGGACAAGGGTTATTCCACTGCTCATCATGTCAAAAAAATCATCAAAAGTTTGCCAACCAGATGGAGACCAATGGTCACAGCTCTGAAGCTTGCAAAGGATCTGAACAAGATCACGCTGGAAGAACTGATCAGCTCCTTGAGGAGTCATGAGATTGAACTAGAGGAAGACGAGCCTCAAAAGAAAGGCAAGTCAGTTGCTTTAAAGTCTAACAAATCTGTTAAAGCGTTGCAGGTTATAGAAGAAAGTTCTGAAGAAGAAGATGAATTATCCCTGCTGTCCAGAAGGATCAACAAACTCTGGAAGCATAAACAGATAAAGTTCAAGAACTTCAAGAAACCAGATCAACGTAAAGAGTCTTCTGGACACAGAAGATCTGGAAAGAAAGAGGTTGTCTGTTATGAATGCAAGGAACCTAGGCACTATAAGAATGAATGCCCAAAACTTCAGAAGGAGAAGCCAAAAAGAAAGTCTGATCATAAAAAGAAAGTTCTGATGGCAACCTAGGATGATTCAGATGCATCTGATTCGTCATCAGAGTCAGAAGAAGAATGTGCAAACATGGCACTTATGGCTGACGTAGAAGACCATGCAGAAACTTCTGGATCAGAATCAGAATCAAATTCTGAGGAGGTATTTTCTGAACTCACTAGAGAAGAACTTTCTGAAAGTTTATCAGAAATTTTGGAAAGCTACAGCCAAATCAAACTCAAATACAAGAAGCTTCAAAGCTGTCATGCATTTGAGAATGATCAGCTGAAGTCTGAGGTTGCTGAGCTTAGAGTAGAAAATCTTAAAATAAAAAATGATTTGGAAAATGCTCAGAAATCTGACTCAGAACCTATATCATGCTCAAAAAATATTTTAGAAGAGTATGACTATAGCTTTCAGAAGTTTCTAGCTAGAGGCCTAGATAGAAGCAAGATGGCTTCAATGATCTATGGTGTTAGCAGAAACAACAGGAAGGGTGTTGGATATGAATCTTCTTCTGGGAAGGGTTTAAATCCAAAACCTGTTGATAAAATGATCATAAAGTATTCTCCTATATATACTAATTTCAAATTTGGTCATTTGAATGATATTAAACACACAAGTTCTGATCTGAACAAACCTGTGTTTAAATCAAAACCTCAGAAGAACAAGGATGCTTATAAGGGAAAGAAATTCAGAAAAAATTTCAAACCTACTAACCCCAGAGGACCCAAGAAAATATGGGTACCTAAAGAAAAATTATTTTTGTTGCAGACATCCTTAGTAGCAAAGTTGAAACACTAGTCCTGGTACCTAGACTCTGGCTGCTCGCGTCATATGACGGAAAGAAGGATTATGTTCCAAAGCCTGGAGCTTAGATCTGGAGGTGACAACAAGTTTGGAGGGAACCAGAAGGGCAAGATAATTGGCTCTGGAACCATAGGTAATGGTAACCTTCCTTCCATTTCTAATGTGTTACTTGTTGAAGGATTAACGCACAATCTATTGTCCATAAGTCAATTAAGTGAAAATGGTTATGACATAATCTTCAATAAAAAATGTTACAAAGCTATCAGTCAAAAGGATGGCTCAATCCTCTTTAATGGAAAAAGGAAGAACAACATTTATAAAATCAACCTTTCAGAACTTAAGGTTCAGAATGTAAAATGCCTTCTGTCTGTTAATGAAGAGCAATGGGTCTGGCATAGAAGATTGGGGCATATTACTATGAGATGTATATCTCAGATTAATAAACTCAATCTGGTCGGAGGACTTCCTCAGATGAAGTTCAACTCAGATGCTTTTTGTGAAGCATGTCAGAAAGGAAAATTTTCAAAATCTTCTTTCAAAACAAAAAATGTTGTTTCAACCTCAAGACTATTAGAGCTGCTTCATATTGATCTGTTTGGACCAGTGAAAACTGCATCCATCAGAGGCAAGAAGTATGGATTAGTCATTGTTGATGACTACAGCAGATGGACATGGGTAAAATTTCTGAAACACAAGGATGAGTCTCATGTTGAATTCATTGACTTCTGCAAACAAGTCCAGAACGAGAAGGATTTTAAAATTGTTAAAGTCAGAAGTGATCATGGTGGTGAATTTGAAAACAAATATTTTGAAAAATATTTTAAAGAAAATGGCATTTCACATGATTTCTCCTGCCCTAGAACTCCTCAATAGAATGGAGTTGTAGAGAGGAAAAATATAACATTGCAAGAAATGGTCAGAACCATGATCAACGAGACTAATCTGGCAAAACATTTTTGGGCAGAAGCAATGAATACAGCTTGTTATATTCAGAACAGAGTGTTAGTTAGACCTCTTCTAGAGAACACTCCCTATGAATTATGGAGGAATAGAAAGCCCAACATTTCATATTTCCATCCTTTTTTATGTGTATGTTTTATGTTGAATACTAAAGAGAATCTGAACAAGGTTGATTCTAAAGCACAGAAGTGTTTCATGCTTGGGTATTCTGAACGCTCTAAAGGCTACAGAGTATACAATACTGAGACACAGATTGTGGAAGAATCAATACATGTTAGATTTGATGATAAGCTTGGCAATCAAAATCCAAAGCAGCTTGAAAATTCGGCAGATAGAGAAGTCATTCTCACAGACTCTGAAGACTCAAAGGCAGATAAAGCTCAAGCAGAAGCAACGTAAGATGCAACTCCATTGGCTGCTCAGATGAACAATTTGAATATTTATGAAGAACAAAATGTTAAAGGATCATCATCCAGAATCAAGGCCTCTCACCCAGAGGATATGATAATTGGAAAGAAGGATGACCCTATCAGAACAAGGTCTTTCCTCAGATCATCTGGAACGTCACTTTTTGGGTTGGTGTCTATCATTGAACCAACTTCTGTTGATGAGGCTCTGAACGATAATGAGTGGATACTTCCTATGCAAGAAGAGCTAAATTAATTCACCAGAAATGACGTCTGGGATATGGTTCCAAGACCAAAAGGTTTCAACATCATTGGAACTAAATGGGTGTTCAGAAACAAATTGAATGAGCAAGGAGAAGTTGTAAGAAACAAAGCAAGGCTAGTTGCTCAAGGATACAGTCAGCAAGAAGGAATTGATTACACATAGACTTATACTCCTGTGGCCAGGCTGAATTTCAGATGAGCATGATGGGAGAACTCAGATTCTTTTTGGGAATCCAAGTCAATCAAACTCTAGAATGCACTTACATACATCAGACTAAGTATGTGAAGGAGCTTTTGAAGAAGTTTAATATGACTGAAAGCAAATTGGCTAAAACCCCAATGCATCCCACAAGCACTCTTGGTAAGGAAATGTAAGTAAGAAAGTAGATCAAAAGCTTTACAGAGGTATGATTGGATCTCTTTTGTATTTGACTGCTTCTAGACCTGATATTCTATTTAGTGGTTGTCTGTGTGCCAGATTCCAATCAGATCCTAGAGAATCTCATTTAACATCTGTTAAGAGGATTCTAATGTATCTAAAAGGTACTACTAACGTGGGTTTGTGTTACAGAAGATCTGATGATTATAAATTAGTTGGATTCTGTGATGCTGACTATGTTGGAGACAGAGTTGAAAGAAAGAGTACTTCTGGAAGCTGCCAGTTTCTTGGAAGTCATCTGATCTCTTGGTTCAGCAAGAAGCAACCCACAATTGCACTTTCAACAACAGAAGCAGAATACATTGCTGCTGCTGGTCGTAGCACTCAGATGCTCTGGATGAAGAGTTTACTAGAAGACTATCAGATCCATGAGAGTAATATTTCAATCTTCTGTGATCATACTTCTGCTATATGCTTGTCTAAAAATCCTATTTTACACTCTAAGGCTAAGCATATAGAGATAAAACATCACTTCATCAGAGACTATGTTCAGAAGGGAATTATCAGTTTAAACTTTGTTGATACAGATCATCAATGGGCTGATATTTTTACAAAACTCCTTGCTGAAGATAGAGTCAAATTTATTCTGAAAAATATAAGTATGGATTTCTGTCCAGAATAAAATGTTTATCAGAAGAAAATTTTCTCAGATGAAAATGTTTTAACTCTGAAGTATTACATCTTTTTATTTATTATTTATTATCTCATTTATTGTGTGCAAATCTGAACTAACAAGCCTCAGAGGATCTTAACGTTGCCTAACGTTTCATTTCTCAAAGAAGTTTCAGAAGCACATGCAAGCAAACACGTGTAACTCTGAATCTGAAAAGGTGGAGTGCACATTACTGAATTGACGTTTGAGGTACTGTTTTTGAATATTGAGTTTCTCATTTTCCCCCCAATGGTCAGAATCATTAATTGCTTAAAATGATTATATTCTTTTTATTAAATGCTAAGTGTAAGCGTGCTGAACGTGTGACTCTTGTGTGCCCTAATTTCTTCTATAAATACCACAACACTTCACTTTTCACACTTTTCACTCTCTCACACTCTTGTATGCATTTCTGTTTGTTTCATTGTTTTCATCTCTCTCCCAAACCCAAAACCGTTCGTAACCCTAAAACTCTCTCAAGAACATCAATGGCTACTTCTTCATCAACTTCTGCTCAGTTTCAATCATCAATGGCTATTGTTTCTTCTTCCAACATGGGTGTTGTTGCCTTCAAGGAACCTGTTAGAACATTACTCACACCTGTTGACAAACTGGAAGTCTTGTGTGAATCCATTGTAAACTTTGAATCTATTGCTGAAAATGGATATGATCTTCGTCCCATTGTTGATGCTCAATGCTGGACTAAGTTCTCTGATAGGATGATGGGACCAGTTTATCCATGTTTGGTAAAGGAATTTTGTATCCATGCTTCTACATGCCCTAAGTTCATAGTTTCATATGTTCTAGGGAAAGAAACCATCATAACTGAGGATCTGATAAGGAAGCTCATAGGTTATGAAGAAACGGATGGTGTCACAAATCTGCCAGGTGGGCGTGTTGATATGAATGATGTGTATAAGGATGTTTGCTCATCTGGAGAAGCTTCTAACAAGGTGAAAGATCTGAAGCCAAACTATAGGATTTGGGCCAAGATCTTTATGGGTTTCATTCATCACAGGAAGTCTTCAAACTCTCCTGATTATGTAAACACTGATCAGATGTACTTCATGTACTGTCTGAGTCAGAGCACAAAGGTGGATCTGCCGTATCTTCTTTTCAATCATCTGTGGACATACGTAAAGCAATAAAGGGAAGAATTCAGAACCAAACATTAAAAGATGAGGAACTGGATTCCAATGGGAAGACTCATTTCAGACATTCTGACTAAGAATGGTCTGGTTGGACATCTGACAGAAGCAAGATTAAAGGAAGAGTTAGCTTCTGTAGTAGGAAAACCTCTGAATGGAAAGAGTCTTCAGAGGATGAAAGTTGTAGAAGGAGTCACTTTTGCACCAAAGTAAATAAATACTGAAGAGGCGGTAAAAGAAGGATACCAGTGGATGATTTTCCTATGTTCTTCGCTAATGAACCAAGGGAAATTATTTTGAATTACATTGCAACGTGTCTGCAAGATGGAACTCCTCTACCAGCAAATATGGTTCAGAAAGCAGGTGAACCTGCACCAGATCTTTATGAGGCAAGACACAAGAAGAAGAGGAAGGTTGCTGAAGAAGGATCTTCAAAACCCAAAAGGAAGGCTACTGGTGAAGCTGCTGCTATCAAACCCAAAAGGGTCAAGAAGCAAAAGGCTAATCCTCCTGAGGCAAGTTTAGATTCTATTTTGCAAACTGTCAAAGAGGTACTAACATCTGATCAACCTATCCATGAACCTTTACCCTCACCTTCACCTTCTCCTCCTCGTGTTTCTAAGCCAAAGAAACCATCTGTTACATCTCCTTCTGTACCTCAACAACAACCAACTCCATCTGAACCAACACATTCTCAACCAGCTCCTTCTGCTACCCAACAAGCAACTCCATCTGAAAAGCAAACCTCTGCACCAAAACAACAAAACTCTGAAATACCCCCACCAGAACCACAAACTTCTAAACCACTACCAGAAGAACCTACTCCATAACAACCTGAACCACAACCAGAACAACCCATCCCATCTGATCCTCAACCAATTGTTCCTCAACCAGAACAACATCAACCTTCTGAATCATTCACATCTGATTCTGAGGTTCTTGACGTTCAACCTTTGAAGATGTTGTTTGATGTTTCTTCAACATCCTGTCATTCTTCTGCATCATCTGATTCTTCTGAATCTGATGTTCCCCTAGAAGTAAACTCACCACCCTCACTCCGTGGCTATGAACCAAGATCATATGATTTTGTTTCTTTTGCTTCTTTCAAACCTTTACCATCTGATAACCTTCCCTCTGAACTCAAGCTTAAACACTTCTATCCTAAACATCAAGATATTCCTGAATCATCTGGCCAAACATCTTCTACACCCTATCCTCGTCCTCTGTTCATTATCCCAACCTTCACAATACCATCCCCACCAGAACAACCAAAAACACCTTCTCTAGAAAACTTTCATAAACCTAAACCCAGAATGGATGTTGGTACGATTTTTGATGGCTTTAAGAAAGAAATGAATGTGCGGATCTCTTCTGTGAAGAAAGACTGTTTGTCAAGTGTGAATCCATATGCTTCTGAAGCTACTTGGGACAGATTCATCTCAAGGTTCAACACTGTTGCTTCAAATCTTCGCACCATTTGCTCTGATGATGCAAAGGTGAAATTTGCTGAAGTTATTAGACAGACTTTTCTGAACATGAGTAGACCTCAAGTTTTGGCTCTGGAAAATGCACCTGCTGCTGAACCTATGTCTGAAGACATTCCTCCAGAAGCTGTTGTTGTTGAAGAAACTGTTATGCCTCATCAGTCAGCTCTGATGATTGTGGGACAAGCTTTTACTTTTGTGATTCAAGAACCTGCATCTGCATCTGCAATGGTCATAGATAGTGCTCCAGCTACTGAATCTGCATCTGCACCTACTTCTTCTGAAATCAAGACAGAAAGACCAGATCTAGAAGAAAAGTTTGCTCTGCTAGAAGCCAACAACAAAGAGATCAAAACATGGATGGTCAAGCAAGAACAAACAACAGATGAGATTAAGACTTGGATGTCTAAACAAGAGGAATCTAATTCTCAGATTACATACCTTCTGAAGTTGATAGCCTCTCGCCAAACTTAGTTTATTTTTCTGTTATGTTTGTGCACATGTTTGCTGTGTTTTGTTATCTTGTTGTTTTCTCTGAATGTTTTTTGGGTTCTATTTATCTATGAAGTTGGATGTTTCATTATCTGCTCTTATATTGTTTTTTCTCTGTTAATCTTTTCTGTCTTAAAAAAGTTTTTCTTTTTGATTATGACAAAAAGGGGGAGAAAAATAAATTGTGTTTGTTCAAAAATAAATAGTTACTAAAATGGAATTCAGATTTAATAATTTATAACTAACATTGAATTTTAGTCTTTCAGAACTAACGTATCATCTGAAAAAATTCATTGAAGTTACCCTGAGAATCCCCAAACCAGACTTTTATTCAAACCAGGTTTACCAGGCTCTGATAATTCAAACCAGGTTCTGATTACCAGGCTCTGATCCTAAAAGTAAACCAGGCTCTGATTATGGAAAATAAGTCAGGCTCTGTTTCTAGAAAGAAAATCAGTAAGAGTAAACCAGGCTCTGCTTCTGGAAAGCAAATCAAGCTATTACCAGGCTCTGTTTCTGGAAAGCAAATCAAGCTATTACGAGGCTCTGATTCTGGAAAGCAAATCAAGCTCTGATTTTGGAAAGTATATTCTAACCAGGATTCTAACCATGCTCTTTATCTGAAAAGTATACTCATGCAAAAAGGGAAGTATTTTCTTCTATTAGAGTATTCATTTCAGGGGGAGATTCTTTATCTCAGGGGGAGTTATATATTTATCCTTTTTATTGAACAAAATTTCCTATGTTTTTGTCACCATCAAAAGGGGGAGATTGTTAGAACACAAATTGGTGTTTAATATTATCTCTATGTTTTGATGATAACTCTAATGAAATTTTGTATTAAGAAAATATATACTCTAATTTTGTTCTAGTGTTTTTGTTTCAGATATTAAATTAAATATTCTTATGGAAGCAAAAATGCATCTGAACAGTATTCTATGCAAAGCTCTGAAGCATCAGAAGCAAGTGATCAAAAGACTCTGAGCGCTGCCAGAAGAGACTCTGAAGCAGAAGCTGCAGAAGTTTTGAAGCAGAAGCTGCAGAAGTTCTGAAGCAGAAGCTGCAAAGACTCTGAAGCGTAGTTGAAGAATTTGTATGAAGAGTTTCAAGCATTGTTTCAAGAAGACTCTGAATGTACTTTACGCTGCAAGTACAGAGGCTTTGTTATTCAAACTCTGCTCTGATTGATATTCACGCTGAAAGTACTGACTGTAAAACTCTGATGACATCAAGACTCTAATGTTGATAACTTTGAGACAGAAGCATTGTTGAAGAAAATATTATTCAAAGATATATCCATTGGCTTATTCCAAACAACTCTTTCCTTATTCATGTATGGCACAGGAAATCAGACAAAAGGGATTTGTCTGAACATTCCTCTTCTGGGAAAGCTAGAGTCAATAGAAGACAAAAGGCTAGAGCTACTCAGCAGTGCACAATCTTCAAGCGTTGGACTTTCAGCCTATAAAAGGATGTCTTCAACAACATTTCAAGGTTAACGAATTGTTGACGAAATACTGAGAAATCAAATCAAAACTACTGTCAAGCTCTCATACAATTTCATTTCATAAGCTGAATAGTTTTTATTCATTCTTAATCTAAGTGTAAAAATCACAGTTTGTGATATAGCTTTTTAGAAGCAACTTAAACACTTGTTTAGTTTACATTAATTTGTAAAAGGTTCCTTAAGAAGACCAAGTTGTGGTCAGAATTTCTTGAGAAGACTAAGACAGTTGTTCTTAATGGTTGACACTGTAATCTGTTTGAATATAGTGGATTAAGTCCTTGTGGAGAAAGGAAAATCACCTTGATAGGGTGGACTGGATTAGTTGAGTTCAACGAACCAGGATAAAAATCTTGTGTTGATTTTATTGCCACAATTATTTTTAAACCCTTATTCAACCCCCCCCCCCCCCTTCTAAGTGTTTTTCTCACCTTCAGTCAATTCTTCAGGTAGGTCACAATCTTCACCAGTCTCTTCTTTGGCTTGGTAAATATGGTTATCAAATTCATATCGAGCCATAGTCAAATCCGGATCGATGGTATTTGAGATGTGAAACCTGCATGATTGATGTTTTATGCTCATTATAATATGCACACAAACACAAACACATTGCCATTTTTCTGTTTTTGTTAAAAATATAAAAAAAGAAAAACAAGGATCAAAATATTTGAATGTGAAAAGCACGTATTTCATTCATGATAAAAATTTGAAAATAAACAGAGGGGCCCTACAAGGAAAAGCCACTACGTCTTGGGCAGAATGTAGGATCATACATAATAAAAAACAAATAAATATTACTCTTCTGATGTAACTTGGATGATTTGTTCCATAGTCCAGTTGCAAAGCTTTTGTCCAGGGACACACGGACGAATCCAAGCATGCATATCACAAGCACTGTCTCCTTCGTCATCCTCAACAACATTTATCCAGTTAAATATAACCCCATTGCTGGTAAACTGAACAGGTCCTCTATATTTAGGAGGATCCCTTGAAGAAGAAAATGGGTTGTATCCCAGACCGAACTTGTCATGCTTAGCAGGAACATCAAGCACTTGGCCCCATTTCTAGGAAGACCCAGATTCCACTATAACACGGACTTCCTTGAATGAAGACATCGAGACCTCTGGACCTTTAGCTTCTATAGGAGGCTTCTCCTGAATCTGCACAGTTTCAAAAGCTTGGCAAAGAGTCTCGTGGATTTCACTGTCCACTTCCATATACTTAAAAGATGATAACTGATTGACCATAATGTCCTCCTCTTCGCAAACAGTAACCACTTTCCCATCCACCATATATTTCAATTTCTGATGCAACATGGAAGTAACTTCCCCAGCAGAGTGTATCCAAGGCCGACCAAGCAAACAGTTGTAGGCTGGCTTGATATCCATGATATAAAACATTGCTTCAAAAATCTCCGGCCCCACCTGTATGGGCATAGTGATATCACCAAACACTGACCTCTTAGAACCATCAAAAGCTCTCACAACTAAGTCATTCGGTGTGCAAATCAGCCCTTGAGTATCCAGCTTCATCAAGGCCTTCTTCGGTATTACAATGAGGGATGAACCTGTGTCTACCAAGACATGAGACAACAGAGCCCATATGCACTCCATAGATATATGTAGAGCATGATTATGATTCCTCTTGGCAGGAGTCAAATCCAAGTCTATAAAACCCAATCTATTTCCAGCATTCACATGAGCCACCACTCCTTCTAGCTGATTCACTAAAATCTCTTGCGACACAAATGCCGAATTCAAAATTTTTAGTAGCGCATTCTGGTGTGCCTTAGAGCATAATAACAGCGAGAGAATAGAAATCTTTGACGGTGATTGGTGTAAATGATCTACAATCCTGTAATCACTTTTACGGATAAGCCTCATGAACTCTTCAGTATCCTTTGTAAAAGAATCTTTGTCGACTTGTTGATGCATATCTTCTCCCACTACAAACTTACCTTTACCCTTATCATTTATGCCAACACTAACTTCAGGCGGAGAGAAAACTCAGCCACTCCTAGTTATTCCCCCTGCTCCGATAATATTTTTAACAGAAGTGCCTCAAAACGATGCCCTACCAGCTCTTGTGTTTGGTCCGTTGCAAAACACCTCTGCCCCATAACTCCAAGGAATGGCCTTGGTGCTTTCATAAGGTACCAGCCCTAGAGTAGTAATAATAATTGGAGCTGGCCTTGGCAGCGCTGAGATGTTAATTGTCTAGTATGGGATTGAAATCGTTGCACCCTCATCCTGCTCATTATTAACTTCCTCGATTTCTTCTTCTCCCACAATTCTGTCAAACTGTAAACTACCTTCATCAATCAAACTATGAATATGACTTCTCAAAGAAACGCAACCCTCTAGATGCACAACACATTCTATACAACCCTCTAAATAACCCGGATATACACCTCCTTTTAGCAATTTATCTTTCACAAAGCTCAAGGGTGTCTTCAATTCTGCAACATCAGTTATCAAGTTCAGCCTCTCTTCTTCAATAATAGCGTTTGTCCTAGCCACCCCATGATTCGGCATCGGGTTCTGATTTACGTTAGGGGTCTCGTTTATGAAATTTATTGCTTTTGAGTCATGTAAATCCTGAACCTTATGCTTGAACGCTTTGCAGTTGTCAATATTATGGCCTGGAGCTCGAGAGTAGAACTCACACCTAATGTTTACATCATAACCTGGAGTAGGTATACTAGTGAGTGGCGTCAAATTTCTCTTCTGAATAAGCTATAATTACAGCAGATGTTGCAAGATCTGTGAGTAAGGCATGAGAGGCATGTCAAACTGCATGTTGGTAACAATGAGGCGCAGTAGTTTGTTATTGTGGTACAACCGGAATAACTATACTGGCAACTTGTTGTTGATGCTGATGTTAAGGTTGATATTGATGTCGAGGTTACACCTGATCTCTACCTCTATAGGCTGATATAACATTCATATCCCCTTCTATCTTCTTCGGGTTCCCATTATATACTTTCTTCATTCCTCTCGATGAAGGTCCTGCCCCACTCGGTATCTTTCCTGTTTTATCCTATTCTTTACCCTCTCTCCTGCCATCACCAGATCTGAAAAACTTCCAGACATACAACCGATCAACTTCTCATAATATGTTCCTGGCAAGGTCACCATGAACATGTCAATTAATTCACGTTCCACCATTGGGGTCTGCACTCTGGCTGCTAACTCCCACCACATCTGGGCGTACTCTTTGAACCCTTCATTATTCCTTTGTGACAAATTTTGCAATTGCATCCTATTAGGCGCCAAGTCATTGTTGTATTGATAGTGACGCACAAATGCTTCTCCTAATTCTCTCCAACTTCTTATATGTGTCCTTTCTAGACCCATATACCACTCCAAAGAAGGACCCGACAGACTGTCCTGAAAGAAATGCATCAAAAGTTTCTCATTATCCAAGTATGTTGACATTTTCCGAAAATAAGCCCTAAGGTGTACTCTAGAACAAGTCATCCCTTTGTACTTATCAAAATCTGGTACTTTAAACTTAGGGGGAATCTTGACCCCTGGCACCAGTCCCAGATCTGACATGTCGAGTCCCAAAGAATTTTGGTTCTCGAAGGTTTTCATCTTCTCTTCAAGCAGTTTAAACCTCTTATCAGCTTCTGTGGGGAGACCCACATCCAAATCTCTCATTGAAAAAACATCCTCCTAATCATCCTCTTCCCAATGGGCACCTGTAGCTCTGTGTACAACACCTACACTGCCTCCAGGACCAGCCATATGAATTCCTCTTTGATGACCTCCGCTTGGAGGGTTAACTACAGTTAGAATACCGTTGACCTAAGGAACATCACCATCAACTAGAGGAGGGATAACAATAGTCCCTCCATGAAGAACACAATTACTATCGACCCGTGCTATCAGTGGTTGAACTAAAGTTCTCAATTTCTCCTGCCCATTGGCTACCCCTTGCATCATTTCCATGAACTGTGCCATTCTGTCCCTGACCTCCTGCAGCTCCTGTTGTACTTGATCCATAACTCTCTGTTGATTCCCTCTTTTAGAATACCTATGGAAAACTGGATCTTCGATCCTGTTAACTGTTGTAGAAAACCAAGCAGAGATAAGATTGAAAGCTCCAAGAACACCTGCTAAGCAAATGAAAATGATGATGCAAAATGCAAGGATGTATATATGATTCAGGGAGATCTCCCCCATGATTCTAGTTCCACGAATAAATAGCAAAACATGAGAATAAATGATAGAATCACAAGCCTCTCTCATAAATAAAATGAGAATGGAAGTCATGGTATACAAAACAAAGGCAGGAAATACAACTACATACGATCCTACGACCTCGTCCAAAAATTATGGTGATGGCTAAAATACCGAACAAAAACAAAAGAAAAACTAGTGGAATATTGTATCAAATAACTTTCTTCAACGACTGTCATTCCTGTGATGAGTCTGAACTTCCTTTAGCAGCTCTCTTGTTTTAGGATGTTTAGGACTTGCAATCAACTCCTGTATGAGCAAGTCTCTTATGCAGATAACATCTTTCAAGCCTTGAGCATATTCCTCCCAAGCATCCTCTCCACAGGCATCTTCAAGTCTTAGTTTCTTCAATTCTGCCCTCACCTTGAGCTCCTCCACTGCTGATAATGTTTCTTGTAATTTTTGATCACTTGCATACCTACGGGACAATTCTGTTGAAACTTCTTCATCTTTGACTTTGAGTTGTATCTTCAACCTTTCAATCTGTCTACGAAGCTCATCCTCCCTTCCCTTGTTAGCAGTTAATGGAGTGTTCCATTGATCATTGAACTTAGATATTTCCAGGTAGGCTTTATCCAGTTCTTTCTTCTTATGCTTAAGGATACTATCAATACATTTCAAATCTTGGCCGACTCGTCCTCGCACTCGGATCTCTTCAGCTAACTCCTTTTCCACATAAACCAAAACTTTTGTCTTTGCCTTTGTTAAGTAAACAGCTTCATTCTTGTCAATCTTTAGTTGACTAATTTCCCTTTTTAGCTCTTCATTTTCTTTATGCAATTTTTCTTTTTCCGCCTACAGCTTATTGTATCTTTGAATATCAACCGTTGTAGGCTCTTCAATGACTAAAGGATATAAGGATTCTCTGACAGGAAAGGGTAGCAATACTTTCTCCACTCTCTTCTGGATCTAATCCAAATAAGGGTCATAAGCTCTGCAATCACCTTTACCCAAAGAAAGTTTCCCTCTTCTATGAACTCTTCCCCAGGCTTCCTTTATCTTGGCCAAAGTATCAAAATCAGCTACACTTGTGAAGTACAGAGATTCCTACACTTCCTCCTCCTTCGGGGGTCCTTTCAAGGCATAACCAAACTGTCTGACAACAAGAGAAGGGTTGTAGTTAATCCCACATTTTCTTCCTATCAAAGGTACATTAGGAAAACTCCTACAGCAAAAGATGATCTACATACCAAGCAGATCTCGATTAAACTAGATAATATCCTTAGATGTCAGGCCCATAAGCTTTTCTGACCATTTAGACGTATCCCTTGTATCAACAAAAGCTCTGATGTAAGGAAGACGATCCATGAACCACTTTTGAAAGAGAGGTGCACATCAAGAAACATTTTCCCTCTCCTATTTTCATTTTTGTAATGTACTGAGTAATACAAATCCCCTAGAAGAGTAGGTACAGGGTTCTTGGAAGCAAAGATGTGAAAAGCGTCCATATTAACAAAATTTGGTATGTTGGGAAACAGAACAATACCATATATTTACAATGCCATAATAACATTGAAGAATACCCAACACCCTTCCTTAGCAAAATACTAAGCCTTACCCATCAAGAAGTACAAGGGAAAACCAAAAGCTCCACTCCTACAAACCACATTACCCACCAATTCAGACTTGCTCAAATAAAGAGCGTTGGCCAACTTCTCCAGATCAGGTTCCTCCTCAAAATGAAAGAAAGACATTTCTTCTAATACTGGAACTCCCATTAGAAAAACAAATTCCTCCAAAGTAGGAACTAGAATGTAATTAGGAAATGTGAAACAGCGCAGCTGAGGATCATAAAACTGTAGTAAATTATGGATAGCTCCTTGTTCGTAGTTTGTAACTTTGTGGACGAAACTCAGAATCCTCCCATAGTCCTTTTTGAAATCTTTCATGACACCAGAACTAGACATGGAAATAAGACCAAATAAAGGTCTTAACTCTGCCAGCGGGAACTAATAGATGATAGTCTTCTTCAATTCATGCTCCATGTTGATAGCTTATCTGATTACCAGAATCAAAGGGAAGACGAGAACCTGGGATCACACATACATGCAGATGTTAATATGAAACATGAATATGTAAATGCAAATAGAGGATCAAGGTATCCAAAACTGCTGTATTGTTGACTGAGTTGAACCAGAGCTTTGCTCTGATAAAAAATCCAGAATACCAGAACACTTAAGATCAAAAGTCTGCTTTGAGAGAAAATCAGGTCGGTTGAAAGTCAAGGTTTCCTACAAAACCCTCCCCACTCACAGGTAGGACCTAGTCTCTAAAAAGGTACGACATTCTTATCACAGACTCCCAGGTCAAGAAATGATGATACATTCACCATTTTTGGTTTGGCATCATGGTCAATCAAGAAGGTCTCAGCTGGCTTCCCAAAGAGCGGTCTCCAGAGTCGTTAGTTTTCATATCTAACACCCTCTCAACTGTCCAAAATGCACATGATAGGATATCTTCAAAGAAAACCTCGTCTGGACGCGAATTTCATGAGGGCTCGTGCATGCCAAACATGCAATCCCGCACTACTCTCCACACTAATACTAGGTGTATACTCAAGGCTGAGTATTGGGCTTATCTCTCAGTGGAACAACCTACCTGATGCGTGCGTGTTTTTCGCAAGTGTACGAATCACGTCAAAGTAATATAAAAGATTATCGAATCCACAGAGACCAAGTGTCAATCTATCGTACCTGTTGTTATGGTGTTTATCTAAGGCAACTATTTTTAAGGGTTTTAGTAAGGGTGCAATGGTAAATAAAATTATAATTTTAAATAATAAATAAAAGACAGGCTCGAATGTAATTCACGTAATCAATGATAATCCAGTACTTGTTAATGGAACTACTTATGGGCAATGTTTTCTCCTTTGAAAAGAACTAATTTAACAGGAACTGTCGCTTTCGCGTATTCAGAACCGAGTTGTACTCTCTAATCAACCCCTCCTATTGTCACGGATAAGAAGGTGCGTACTGCGTTAGAGTAGTAAACCTATTTTTAAGAAATATAGTTTCTTAACAAAGTTGAAAAGTATTTTAACCTGGACTTCTTAGCAAAAAGAGGTTCTTATGAACCAGACTCTAAACCTCATAACGCGTCCGAAAATCGTTTTAAAATCTCTTTTCTTTTTAATCTAAAAACTCCTAATGAACTATACAAAGCGCTTTTGGCTGTTTTTGAAATAGTTAAAAACAATTACTTGAATTGAAAGATAAAATAGCCCTTAGGTGTTTCCACGAACAATTATACTGATTACTGGTTTAATTACGATCCTTACATTCTAACCTTTATGGGATTAGTTAGACATGATAAAGTAAATATTCTTTTTATAGTTTTTCATATAAGTAATTTAAAGCGAGTGCGGGAAGTAAACAAAGTAAATGTGCGAGTGCGGGAAATAAACAACGTAAATGTGCGAGTGCGGGAAATAAACAACGTAAATGTGCGAGTGCGGGAAATAAACAACGTAAATGTGCGAGTGCGGGAAATAAACAAAGTAAAGTGCGAGAAAATAAATAAAAGTAAAGCAATGCGGAAAAATAAAATACTAACTGGAATTAAAATGGCGGCAGGATTAACTTCCTCCAGAGTGCTCCAAAACTCGAACCACAGACAGATTACAGACTCGATCACTCGATTGCAGAGGCACCCCGATGTGGAATGGCAACTGCTTTATAACTGATATATGCCTAGAGAATTCTAATTCTGGATGCAGAAAAACGAAAATCTAAGGTCCTATTTATAGGAGAAACTGGAAGCGCGAAATGACCGGGACGCCCCTCCACTAAAAAGTGGAGGTTGAAGATTTTTGCCTTGTGGCGCCCGCCACAGGCCTATGGCGCCCGCCACGGTCCCTACAGGGGATGATGTAGTGGGGATCGTGGGTCTTGGAGGTTGAGGAGTGGTCTTGATACGTGGCCACGTCATGGCTAACCCCATGGCGCCCGCCACAGTGGGTGCCGTAAGTGCAAAATGCTGAATTTCTAGGTTTTCGTCCGTTTTCACTCCTTTTTCGCTCCTTTTCCCGATTCAAGCTCTGATTATTATAAAAACCTGAAAACATAAGAAAACAAAGCAATAACAAAGCAAAACAACAATAAAAGCTAAGAATGCATGCGAAATCGGAGTCAGAAATACGGTGAATTTTAGTGTGATCAAATTCTCCCACACTTAAACCTTTGCTTGTCCTCAAGCAAACATTAAAGCTTAAGAAAATATGGTGTCAACACTTGTCTTCGGGCTAAAGGGATTCTAAGTTCAAGTCAGGATGCAGTGACAGATACTAACTAAGTGAACCAAGGGTACCATAGTAACACAAACACAAACTTCAATCCTATATTAACCACTCCATGTCATCCCACGATACCTAGGCCTATCTTCTCATCCTTTTTTGTGTCCTTTTCATTCAGGCGCAATCACATTAAGCCCGTTATCCGTACATGCTTCATAGTAGAGTGACCGGTTAGTGATTCTGATCCATAACATAAGGTTTCTGGCACATAAGCATGTGTAAACCTGTTTTTATTTCGCCTAAATGTAGCTGCGGGGGATCGGATCGTAATCCGCCCTACCAAGTTCAGTGCCAGATACCTCTGAACCAACTAACAATAGGTGACTTGCAAATTTTTTTTTTTTTTTTTTTTTTTTTTTTTTTTTGTGGCAAAAATTTTTTCTTCTCTTTTTTCGGTTTAAATGACTTTGTGAGGGTCACCTATACCAGAGTTTGCCCTTTTTTTTTCTTTTTATTAGCACTGGATCATTCACTTATATTCATCGGCCCCCTACGTAGAGTATGCTTAGGCCGGAGCTGACTGCTAAAATAAACTACTTAGGACAATTTTTTTGAATGATAGTAAAGGCCATGGTGGTGGGGTTTAGGAGTGATTCCTATATTCAAGAGGTCTATGGTGCTAAAATGGTTCTGATGTTTCAAAAAGTTGACCTAAGTCACCACATCCTAATCTAAACCTGTCTCAAAGCCCAAAAAACATGTGAAACAACATTGTTTTCTTTTTAAAAATTTTCTGGTAAGGCTAAGGAAATGGGAAAAGATGAACTAAAAAGACACTATACTGGTGACTCGTCAGACTCATGCATTATCTAAGAAAAATAAATTACTGAAAAGGGAAATAACTGAAAGGAAATTAACTAAAAAGGGAAATAACAGAAAGCAATAAAATCCCCTCCCACACTTAAATCGAACATTGTCCCCAATGTTTCGAGATAAGATAAGGGGGGTAACCTGGAAAAAGACTACTGAGGAGGGGCACTGGTGCCTTCGCCGTCCTGATGTGATGGTCTGGAACGACGGGATCTACTACGATGCTGGTCCCTCCGGTCGAGTCGTGCTGATAAAGCAGCCTGAGCACTCCGGACCTCTCGAAGGTTACCCAAGATGGAACCCTGAGTAGCTTCTACAAGCTGGTAGTGTCGGCTGTTGAACTCTCTCTGACGGTTCTGCTCTAATGAAATAGCGTTCAAGGTACGACAAACGTTGCTATAGGAACGATCCGAAACCAATCGCGATTGTTGCATGAAGTTCATATTGTCCGTCAGCTGTTGTGAAATAGTAGAGAGAAGGCCATCACGCCTTTCTTCTCTAGCTGTCATATCACGCCACATCTCCTCGATGACAAAGAATCCAGGAGCAGTACCTGCAACAGGGTTAGAGGAAGATGGTGCAGTGTGTGACTGTGAAGGACGATGGGGGGACATGTGAGGGATGGGAGACTGCTCTCTCCGATCATACTCATCATCAGTGTCATGTGCCTCCCCATCGGGAATATTAGGAGGAAGTGGACCCAAAACACGTGGAGCATTAAGATCATAGGTCCAGTTCCTTTCATCACGTACATCAGTACGTCTACTGCATGGTAAAGCAACAGATGGGATAGCTACCCCATGAATCATCAACTCATAACCACCTTCTCTCCTTGTTCGGCACAATTTCATGTCTTTCAGAAATTTTAAATTAATTGTGCGAGGAGGTAGTGGTTCAAGTGTAGCTATCTCATCATTCAGGCCAAGAGCCCGAGCAATAGACGTAACAAGCCCACCAAAAACAATCGGTCCTGTTTTATTAGTAAATAAAGTCATGTGGGCAAGCATAAACGGGACCGGATTGATGTGGGTTCTAGTGAGGCATCCTTGCAAAAATAGGAGTTCACGAGCATTAACCTTGTTTGGACTTTCCCGGCCAAAAATAGTGCATGCCAAAAGAAGTCTAAAAACTCTTATGGCCGGGTTGTGAATGGTCGACGCAAGTATCCCTTCAAAAGAATTAATTGAAGTACTTGAAAGCCTTAGCCAGAAGGTAAATACCTCGGCCGACCATTCAGCATCCAAAGGTGCCTCTCAAATCGAACCTTCCCTATGAGGGATTCCTAACAAATCTGCTAGCTCATTGGTACTGAATTCATATTCAATTCCAAATAATCTAAAAATAACAGTACCGACAGTGCTAGCAGTGTCAGGACTGACAGTGTATATCAAAGAACTCAAAAACTCAATTGTCAGCCTCTCATAGGTAGGTTCCTGATTAATGAAAATATTATGCAAGCCTAGAAATTCTAATAAATTAAAAACACTATGATAAATACCCAAAGCATACAGACAGTTATCGTCGACGTACCTAGTCGAGAGGATTTCTCGACTTTGAAGCCTCTGAATAATTTTCCGTTGCCTTTCGCCCGGTCTTCCATCACGAAGAATAAATCCGTTGAACTCCATTGTTGAAAAAGCTCCTTAGGTAGTGAAAATGGTAGAAAAGTGGTTTATGAGGGGAATGATAAAGTTTTGATTTTTTTGGTTTTTGATGGATGAAAATGGAAATGGATGTTGGATATGTTATGTGGATGGAGGGTATTTTGGAAATGGGGGAGCTTTAATGGGGTTCAAGGAGGATTTGGAAGGTTGGAAAAATGGGTTTTTGGTGAAGAAAGGGATGAAAATGGTGGAAATGGGGATTTGAATCCCGTATTTGATGATGACAACGGTGTGGCGCCCGCCACAGGGCCTATGGCGCCCGCCACAAGGCCAATTCCTGGGCCTTGTGGTTTTGGGTCCTCCTTTTGGGCCTTCCTTGCACCTTGGTCTTCGGGGGGTCTGAATAGCGTTTTCTTCTTCTTTTCAAGGCTTGAGGCTTGCATATTTTTTTTGTAAAGACAAAAATGAAAATATTTTTGTCTTATATTTTTTCTTTTGCACGACAAAAAATAAAATACTTAAAAATCAAAAAAGAAAAAGAAAAATTAGTGCATAATATGTATGTATATAAGGAATTCAAAGTGTATGAAAATGTAAAAGCTGCAATAAAGTAAAATATGTCTGGAAATGCGATAAATAAAAGTAAGTTAAATACTAGGGTAGTGCTGTCAGGGTGGAATGAGTCATGTGGTAGGTTTCTTATCCTGGCTTGAGCCACGAATCTCAGCTATCTCCCTCCGAAGCTCGTCGATCGCCTGATGTAGAGCATCGGTCTCTGAGGCATGAGTGAGATCAGAAACCTGCATCTGTAACTCTAAGTCTGCCACTTCCTGCTTGAGCAGGGCAGTCTCCTTGCGGAGCTCATAAATCTGTGTTTGTAGGTCGGGTGGCTGCAGAGACATATTGTTAGTCATAACAGTGATTCGGGGAGTAAGAGGTGTAGGAGTGTACTCAGCGGCGGGAGGCGATTTCGGCTCTTCGACAGTCTCTCCATAACCCTCTAGAGCATAACTCCAGTTGGCAGGATCATGGACACTGGTCATCAGCGGATCTGGTAATGTAAAGTAGTGTATCGCTTCACCGTCGATCAGCAATCTAAACATGTTGGGCTCAAAAGAAGCCCTCCTCATCAGTCCTCTATCAAGACAAAAATCAATATCCAGTGTGGTGTAGCGGCAGAAGGTCCTGAGGTGCAATAGCTTGCGAGACAAACCCAATGCAGTAGCAATCTGTGTAACAATCCCACCGACATGGATGATTCCTACTGATGATCTGGCAACACTAGCAAGGCCCTTCAGTAGAAAGTTGCCACAAGCAACAGGGCGAGACTGAGTCGCACAAAACAGTAGGAAAATCTCCTCTTCACTTAGCAGTGTCTCTGTATCTGGAAAACCTAGGAAAGAATGTGCTAGAATCATCTGGAAGTACCTCAATGCAGGGTTGTGGATTACCTGAGAAAACTGGGTAGAAGGATCTTGGCTCCCTCCGCCTGATATTTTAGTCCAAAACTTTTCCACTTCTCTGCTCATAAAATACCCCATCGGAGTCTCTGGAATAGCATCAGGAGTAGTCTGGAAACCTAGTAAATCACCAAACCCTTTGTGAGAGAATGAGTAGTCAATCCCGAACAACCTGAAAACAGCGAGTCCATCGGGTCCAGCCCAAGGGTCATGATGAAACGAGCTGAGGAACTCAAGAGTCAAGTTCCTATAAGTGTCGTTCCTGTCGTCAAACTGGTCCCACTGGAGTTGATGGCATAAAAATCTGACGCTTGGCTCTATCCCCAAGGCATCCATGCAGACATGGTCAGGGTACCTGGTAGGAGCCATAGGGCGTCTCATGTGAACATAGTAACGCTCTCTCTGTGCATCATCTCTAAAGGCCACGTGCATGTCATCAGGGTTCTGCATTCTGTACAAGGTTAGCAAACAAGTCCTGAAAGCACATAAAACATTCAATCGTGAGTCCTGACATAATAATAAAATAAACAGATTAAAATAAAGTAAAAATAAAAAGTACAAAAAATAAGAAAAACCATGGGTTGCCTCCCATGCAGCGCTTGTTTAACGTCATTAGCTCGACGACCGATATTTAAACATCATTGGAAGGATATGGTGGATCACTCAGAGTATGACAGGTGTCTGTTGTTGGAATGTCACCTCCTTCGTAGGGCTTCAACCTCTGTCCATTGACTATGAACGGTTTACATGTTTGGTTCTTGATTTCAATAGCACCGGATCTCAGGATCTTAGATACTTCGAAAGGGCCAGTCCATATCGAACGGAGTTTACCTGGAAATAGTCGTAACCTGGAATCGAACAGGAGAACAGGATCGCCTATTTTGAAGTCTCTTCTTATGATTCTTTTGTCATGCCAAGCTTTTGTTCTTTCTTTGTATATGATGGCATTTTCGTAGGCAGATTGTCTGAGCTCTTCTAATTTGTGGATATCAAGGATACGTTTCTCACCAGCTGTCAAGTAATCCAAATTCAAAGTTTTGATGGCCCAATAGGCCTTATGCTCCAACTCAAATGGTAAGTGACATGATTTTCCATAGACCAGTTGATAAGGGGTTGTTCCTATAGGAGTTTTGAAAGCGGTCCTATAGGCCCATAATGCTTCTTGAAGTTTCTGCGACCAATCTTTTCTAGATATAGAGACAGTCTTCTCGAGGATTTGTTTTATCTCCCTATTAGATACTTCCACTTGTCCATTGGTCTGTGGGTGGTATGGTGTTGCTACTCTATGCTTAACTCCATACTTGCTTAAAAGTTTATCAAATATTATCGATATGAAGTGTGATCCTCCATCACTTATGACTAAACGGGGTGTTCCAAACCTGGGAAATATATAATTCTTGAATAATTTGATGACTACTCTGGTGTCGTTTGTGGGTGCGGCGATAGCTTCAATCCATTTAGACACGTAGTCAACAGCTACTAATATGTACTGATTTCCAAAAGATGGTGGGAACGGTCCCATAAAGTCCATACCCCATACGTCGAAGAGTTCTACTTCTTGGATATTTCTTAACGGCATTTCATTACGTCTTGAAATATTTCCTGTGCGTTGGCATCTGTCACACTTGACAATGAAAGCATGGACATCACGCCACATAGTAGGCCAGAATAGGCCAGCTTGAAGAATCTTGGCGTAGGTCTTAGATGTGCTTGCATGTCCACCATAGGGTGCAGAGTGACAATGCTCAATTATATTATTTACCTCTTCTTCTGGAACACAACGGCGGAAAATGCCATCTTTACCTCTCTTGAAAAGAAATGGATCGTCCCAATAGAAGTTTCTCACATCACTATAGAACTTCTTCTTCTGGTGGTAGTTTAGATCAGGGGGTATGATGTCAGCGGCTAGGTAATTAACAAAATCTGCATACCAAGGTACATTGCTTATAGCTAAGGATTTATGAAATTGCTCATGAGGGTCTGGGTTATCATCTTCAATGGTTTCTAGTTGGGCTATCAGTCTATCGTAGGCAAAATCGTCATTTATGGGTACTGGATCAGGTTTCAGGTATTCTAGCCTAGATAGGTGATCAGCTACCACATTATCAGTGCCTTTCTTGTCACGGATATCCAAATCAAACTCTTGTAATAATAGAATCCATCGAAGTAACCTAGGCTTGGCATCCTTTTTGCTTAGTAAGTAACGAATGGCAGCATGGTCGGTGTAAACTATAATCTTGGCTCCTACTAGATAAGATCTAAATTTGTCTATTGCAAAAACTACAGCTAGGAGCTCTTTTTCGGTTGTTGCGTAGTTGAGCTGTGCAGCGTCTAGGGTTCTACTGGCATAATAAATCACATGTAACTTCTTATCTTTTCTCTGACCTAGAACGGCTCCAACAGCATAATCACTGGCGTCACACATTATCTCAAACGGTTCCGACCAATCAGGGGGTTTCATTATAGGTGCTGAAATCAGAGCTTGCTTCAGAAGATTAAATGCTTCAGTACATTTTTCATCGAAGATGAACTCAGCATCTTTCATTAAAAGACCAGTTAAGGGCTTTGTTATTTTGGAGAAATCCTTGATAAAACGTCGGTAAAATCCGGCATGTCCAAGAAAACTTCTTATCTCCCTGATAGTCTTCGGCGGTTTTAGATTCTCTATGACTTCTATTTTTGCTTTATCTACCTCTATACCTTTTTCGGAAACTATATGTCCTAAAACAATCCCTTCGGTGACCATGAAATGACATTTTTCCCAATTTAGCACAAGGTTTACCTCCACACATCTCTCCAGGATTTTCTCAAGGTTGACAAGACAATTTTTGAAATCTGACCCACAAACTGAGAAATCGTCCATAAATACTTCCATGATTCCATCCAAATAATCAGCAAAGATAGACATCATGCAGCGTTGGAAAGTTGCAGGAGCATTACAAAGTCCAAAAGGCATTCTTCTATAGGCAAAGGTTCCAACTGGGCATGTAAAGGTAGTTTTTTCTTGATCTTCGGGGTGAATAGGTATTTGGAAGAATCCTGAATATCCATCTAAATAACAAAAGTAAGAGTGTCTGGCTAGGCGCTCCAACATTTGGTCTATGAATGGTAATGGGAAATGGTCCTTCCTAGTTGCTTTATTTAATTTTCTATAATCTATGCACATACGCCAACCTCCATCAGTTCTTTTTGCTACAGGTTCGCCCTTCTCGTTTTGCACGACTGTGATGCCTCCCTTTTTAGGTACTACATGCACAGGACTCACCCATTTACTGTCCGAGATCTGATATATTATACCTGCCTCTAGTAACTTAAGAACTTCAGTCTTAACTACAGTACTCATTATAGGATTTATTCTACGTTGGTGTTCTCTAGAAGGTTTTGAATCTTCTTCAAGCAAAATCCGATGCATGCATACGGATGGGCTTATTCCTTTTAGATCAGAGATCTTATATCCTAAGGCTGAGGGGTACCTACGTAAAACTTCTAATAATTGATCGGTTTCTTCTTGGTTTAAGGTAGCACTGACTATAACTGGACGGTTCATATCTTCATCAAGAAATTCATATCTCAGGTTTTTAGGCAGTTCCTTAAGTTTTACGGTCGGTTTTATAGGGCAAGGCATAGGATCTGGGGTAAGAGATAAACATTCGTGAAGGTTATCATCAATGTAGGGTGTTTTATAATTGTCATCTTCCAAAATAAGGGTTGATGGCAATTTTATAGATTCAGTTTCTTCTTTTTGTTCTAATTCCCTAATACATTCTTCGATGATATCTAAGGCATAACAAGAATCTCCTATCACAGGTGCCATAAGAAATTTTGACAATATAAATTCTATCTTCTGGCCACCTACCTCAAAAGTTAGTTTTCCCTTTTTAACATCTATTACGGCTCCAGCAGTCGATAAGAACGGTCTACCTAGGAGGATTGGTATGTCGTCATCTTCTTTAATATCCATGACAACAAAATCAGTAGGTATAAACAGCTGACCTATCCTAACAGGGACGTCTTCAAGTATGCCTATAGGGTATTTAACGGATCTATCGGCTAATTGAAGTGACATCTTAGTAGGTTGTAATTCCCCTAAGTTTAATCTCTCACAAACTGCTAAAGGCATTAAGCTCACACTAGCTCCTAAGTCTAGAAAAGCTTTTTCGATGACATGATTCCCCAAAACACAAGGAATGGAAAAATTTCCGGGATCTTTATCTTTCTTTGCTAACCTATTTTCGGAAATAGAATTACATTCCACGGGTTTCGGATCTTCGAGTCTACGTTTATTTGTAAGTATGTCTTTGAGAAACTTAGCATAAGAAGGTATTTGGGTGATGGCTTCTGTAAAGGGGATTTCTACGTGAAGTTTTTCTATAACCTTAACGAATTTTTGATATTGATTATCGATTTGGGTTTTCTTTAATCTTTGAGGGTAAGGTATTGGTGGTTTGTATGGCGGTGGCGGTACATAGGTTTTATTTTTAGGTTCTTCTCCTTTTTCTTGACTTTCCGGGGTTTCAGGCTTCTCTGGTTCCTTTTCCTCATTCCTCTCAGAAGTTTCGGGCTCACTTAATCTAGGGTTTAAAGGTTCCTTATAAGCGGTTCCACTTCGTAGAGTAATGGCATTAGCTTGCCCTTTCGGGTTTTGTTGAGGTTGTCCAGGGAACTGTCCTCCAGGTGTAGTCTGTGGGGCTTGGTTTAACGCTACCTGAGAGATCTGGGTTTCAAGCATCTTATTATGAGTAATGATTTGATCAACCTTGGTTCCTAACTTGGTAATTAGTTCGTTAACATGGACGTTATGGTTCATGAACTCTTTGTTTTGTTGTTTTTGAGCAACGATAAAATCTTTTACAACTTCCTCAAAGCTCGGGCTAGGTGGTACAGGTTGCATAGGTTGATTTGTTCTAGGGGCTTGGTAACCTTGTTGTCTCGGAGGTGCGGTATTTTGGATAGGGTTATTATTTTTGTAGGAGAAGTTTGGGTGATTCCTCCATCCAGGGTTATATGTGTTTGAAAATGGGTTCCCTTGGGTATAGTTCACTTGCTCAGTGTTGGTTTCATTCAACAGATTGCATTCGGCGGATTGGTGTCCTTGCGTTCCACATATCTCACAATTCGGCGAAACTGCGGCAACAGTATTCGGAGTTGTACACATATGTTCGACTCTAAGGGCCAACGCGTCCATTTTAGCCTGCATCATGTCTATAGAGCTTAGCTCATGTATTCCTCCTTGGGCTTCCTTCTTTTCCACTGTCGCTCGTTCTACTCCCCATGATTGATGGTTTTGGGCCATATCCTCGATAAGGGCACTAGCTTCAGGGTAAGGCTTGTTCATCAGTGCGCCACCAGCGGCAGCGTCGATGGTCATTTTAGTGTTATAAAGAAGTCCATTATAGAAGGTTTGGATGATTAGCCAATTCTCTAAGCCATGGTGTGGGCATGCTCTTAATAGTTCTTTATATCTCTCCCAGGCTTCGAACAACGACTCTCCTTGGTGTTGGGTAAATCTAGTTATTAGGTTTCGAAGAAGAGCGGTCTTACTTGGGGGAAAATATCTAGCAAGGAAAACTTTTCTAAGGTCATCCCAAGTTGTTATTGAATTGGGTGGAAGGGAATCTAACCATGATAGAGCTTTATCTCTGAGGGAAAAGGAAAATAATCTTAAGCGTATTGCCTCAGGAGAAGCTCCATTCGTTTTAAAGGTGTCTGCTAATTGAAGAAAGTTTTTTAAATGTTGGTTCGGGTTATCAGTAGCGAGACCTGCGAATTGTCTCTGTTGCACTAATTGCAGCAGAGATGGTTTAAGTTCAAAATTATTGGCTGGGATAGCGGGGTTTACTATACTGGAACTAGGTTCCTCGTTTGATGGTTGGGCGAAGTCCTTAAGAGGTCTTCGGTTTTGATCTTCGGCCATAGCTCTCCTATTCCTATGGAAAAATAAACGTGCGCGAGCGTAACGTTCAGGTTCAGCTAGAGGGTCTACTAAACTTCCGGCACTGCGAGTCTTTCGCATTGACCGGTGGGTAACAACCTTAGTCTAAACGGTATAACTACAGGGTAATGAAATTTGACGATATTGGTCCCCGGCAACGGCGCCAAAAACTTGATGCGTGCGTGTTTTTCGCAAGTGTACGAATCACGTCAAAGTAATATAAAAGATTATCGAATCCACAGAGACCAAGTGTCAATCTATCGTACCTGTTGTTATGGTGTTTATCTAAGGCAACTATTTTTAAGGGTTTTAGTAAGGGTGCAATGGTAAATAAAATTATAATTTTAAATAATAAATAAAAGACAGGCTCGAATGTAATTCACGTAATCAATGATAATCCAGTACTTGTTAATGGAACTACTTATGGGCAATGTTTTCTCCTTTGAAAAGAACTAATTTAACAGGAACTGTCGCTTTCGCGTATTCAGAACCGAGTTGTACTCTCTAATCAACCCCTCCTATTGTCACGGATAAGAAGGTGCGTACTGCGTTAGAGTAGTAAACCTATTTTTAAGAAATATAGTTTCTTAACAAAGTTGAAAAGTATTTTAACCTGGACTTCTTAGCAAAAAGAGGTTCTTATGAACCAGACTCTAAACCTCATAACGCGTCCGAAAATCGTTTTAAAATCTCTTTTCTTTTTAATCTAAAAACTCCTAATGAACTATACAAAGCGCTTTTGGCTGTTTTTGAAATAGTTAAAAACAATTACTTGAATTGAAAGATAAAATAGCCCTTAGGTGTTTCCACGAACAATTATACTGATTACTGGTTTAATTACGATCCTTACATTCTAACCTTTATGGGATTAGTTAGACATGATAAAGTAAATATTCTTTTTATAGTTTTTCATATAAGTAATTTAAAGCGAGTGCGGGAAGTAAACAAAGTAAATGTGCGAGTGCGGGAAATAAACAACGTAAATGTGCGAGTGCGGGAAATAAACAACGTAAATGTGCGAGTGCGGGAAATAAACAACGTAAATGTGCGAGTGCGGGAAATAAACAAAGTAAAGTGCGAGAAAATAAATAAAAGTAAAGCAATGCGGAAAAATAAAATACTAACTGGAATTAAAATGGCGGCAGGATTAACTTCCTCCAGAGTGCTCCAAAACTCGAACCACAGACAGATTACAGACTCGATCACTCGATTGCAGAGGCACCCCGATGTGGAATGGCAACTGCTTTATAACTGATATATGCCTAGAGAATTCTAATTCTGGATGCAGAAAAACGAAAATCTAAGGTCCTATTTATAGGAGAAACTGGAAGCGCGAAATGACCGGGACGCCCCTCCACTAAAAAGTGGAGGTTGAAGATTTTTGCCTTGTGGCGCCCGCCACAGGCCTATGGCGCCCGCCACGGTCCCTACAGGGGATGATGTAGTGGGGATCGTGGGTCTTGGAGGTTGAGGAGTGGTCTTGATACGTGGCCACGTCATGGCTAACCCCATGGCGCCCGCCACAGTGGGTGCCGTAAGTGCAAAATGCTGAATTTCTAGGTTTTCGTCCGTTTTCACTCCTTTTTCGCTCCTTTTCCCGATTCAAGCTCTGATTATTATAAAAACCTGAAAACATAAGAAAACAAAGCAATAACAAAGCAAAACAACAATAAAAGCTAAGAATGCATGCGAAATCGGAGTCAGAAATACGGTGAATTTTAGTGTGATCACTACCCAACAGAACAACATTAGTATAATATGATAACAATGATAAAATGCAGAAAATAAAATGCAAATGCAATGATATACAACAAAATATATACAAATACAACATATACACACCTAAAAATATAAAATAGACAAGCGCTAGGATTGACTCGCATAAGGAACCAGAGTCTCCAGCAGAGTCGCCAGCTGTCACAACTGCAAAAAGGGTCGGCGTAAACAAACATAAGAGTCTCCACCGAACGTTATTTATCCCAAAGAGATGGAAAGGAAATGATCAAAGAAAACCTAAAAGAACAAGAAAGACAAGGTCATCGCAACCAAATCTTGAGTTCGGGAGTCGGTTACGCAAGGGGAAGGTATGAGCACCCCTCACATTCGTTGTAATCAACGGGACCCACACTTATTGTCTAATCAAATGGTGAGTTATCTAAAAGCTATTTCTAAACGGGGGAGGGAAAAGAAAGAAGAGACTCGATAGGACATCGTCGTCCTATGACTACATATTCACTCGTGCAATGGGAAAGTTAGAGTCAACGTAGTTCGGAAAACTACGGGTGATGTGGGAAGGTATCCTCATCTGGTATGAGAAGTCAAAGCAAACATAGTTCGAGAAACTACAGGATGGTTAAGTGTTTTTTATGAGTGGCGATAAGTTCCCATTCCAGCAGTTAGGGTCGATGCCTGTTTACGGTAGAACAAAAAAACAACGTACTTTTTTTTGAAAATGATTTGAAGAACAATCCCAAAGGATAAAAAGGTTCGAATTTGGTTTGTTAGTTTTAGTGAAGTGGATTGAGTTAGTTTGAGACTCACGTTGCACTAAAGACTATGACATAAGAGCGAATGCGTCGCATATCGCCCAAAGGGCATACACTAAACACTCTAGACAAGTGAGGAGAAACCCCTTCGTTCATCATTTCTCATGTACTTACGGCTCATAACGTACAATGTTTGTCGTTATTTATTAAGTTTCTTAAAGAAGTTTGAGACAGGAAGAGAAGACACAAGGAAACACTAAAGGGAAACTGAAAACCCTAATGTCATCATACAAGATGGTCCTAAGGTTGGGATGAAAGGGAATTGTATTTAAATTTTATCATGAAAATGATGGACCTAGAGTTATGGTCAAAGAGGGACTATCCTACTTGTTATCATGCAAAAGATTGAAAGCCTAATGTCTGTCTGTCGCTACTGCGAAAATCGGCGCCGGCTGAACAGAAGAGTCGCCACCGTGCGTTATTTATCCCAACGGAGGGAAAGGAAACGCTCGAGGTAAACCTACCGCAACACGGGAAAGGTATGGTCGTCGCAACCAAAACCTAGATTCGGGAGTCGGTTACGCAAGGGGAAGGTATTAGCACCCCTCACGTCCGTCGTACTCGACGGGATCCATGCTTGTTTTCGGGTATGGATTGTTATTCTATCTAAACTAAGGGTTAAGGGTTAAAAAGAAAAGAAAATGACTCGGCAAAGTATCGCACTTTATGCCTACGTATTCCTGTCTGGAACGAGAAATCAGAGTCAACGTAGTTCGCCTACCTACGGGAAAGGAGGGGAAGGTTGCTCGCTAGGATATCGCATCCTATGCCTACGTACTTTCATACAGCAGGAAAGACCAGAGCAAACGTAGTTCGGGCCACGGAAGACACCAGTCTGTTTTGATTGTTTTTATTCCTTCTGAAAAGGGTTTTTCTGATTAACAGTCCCAGCGGACAAAAATGAAGTCTTGATGAGTTCACATTCTTTTACGGAAGAAGTGTCTTTTATTGTGTTTGGAATATTTATTGTGTTTTTCTGTTTGTTTTGAGAAAGAAGAGACAGAACTCTAACCTATGGTTGCAAAGGGAATCAAACTAACCTAATGTTATCATGCATGTGTTAAGACCTAGTGTCTATCATGCTCCTCTCTTGCGCAGAGAGAAACAGAGATCCTAAGGGAATAGACGGAAACAGAAACAATAGATATATACAGTAAAGCAGTAAAATGCATGGATGCAGCAATACAAGCGAGGTAAGGGAGTCCCACTCAACCTCGAACCTAGAAAACAATAGGCAAAAGTGAACAGACTTCACTTTCAACCCAACAGGTTAATAACAAACAATACAGTCAGGGAAACCAATCAATACATCAGAAATGAACAACAACTAAAAATAAACAGCCACAGCAGCTCTGCACCAACACCTATCTTCAAGTCATCTCCAATCAGCTACAAGCTTCAGCAAGCCTCAATCTCCATCTCCACAGCCTTCAAGCAAGGTCTTTGATCATCAGTCTTCCATCTGCAATGGCTTTTCTTCAAGTCTCAATCTCCAAGCTGAGGAATCAATCATAAGAGTGAATTGGGTGTGAAGCAATTAGTTGACTACCAAGGGTGGCAAACCAACTGCTACTAACACATAAGATATTTTCTCTCAAGAGTTCTATCCCTTAGACAGTAGCACCAAGCCTTCCAAAGGAAGGGGGTGAGTGTCTGAGAGAGACTCTGTATCACAGAGAAGAATGGAGGCAGTCAAGACCTTCCATGTTTGAGGATCAAGTTTACTACTCTAGAGCTCTGCCTAGCTCCTAAACCCTAGACTCCTCAACAGCTGCCAGCCAAGGATGCTCCTCATCAACTCTGGAAGTTGGTCTTCATTCTCTGATCTCCAATGGCCTTCATCATCACAAGTCTTCAACTCTCCCAATCCCCAAGCAATCCCAATACCCACACAAACAAGCAATAATCCCCAGAGGGCACACCACACCAGTCAAACAAATATAGACAGTAATAATAGCAGTAGGGGAATCCTAATAATTTCTAAGGGATCTAATAACTACCCATAGTCCCTATAGTCCCATATCCCAAACTTTCAGTCTCTAAATCCTAAGGGGAATGATTCAATTCTCCTAAGTCATCACTTAAACCCTAATTTTGTTCATGTTGTTCATACCTAAACAAATCTCCTAAAATTAATTTCTAAAATTGTGAATTAAATCCTATATTCAAGTTAAAGTCCTAAACTAATCAACCTAAAAAGAATGGATTAAAAATAGTAAAGCATCTATTCAAACCAAAATTAACAAAATCATGTACTAAACAAAACTATTATTTATGCCTATTAAAAGAAAAATATGCTAAAAATATAAAAATGAAATGAACTATTAATTTTTTTGGATGATAATTTTCTTGACAAAATTAAGAAAAGAATGCAAAAACAACCAATGAAAAATAAGCATTTTATGATTTGTTATGATTTTTGAAAGATTTAATGTTTTTTAAAAAGAAAATAAAATGAATTAATATGCATAGAGGGTGCAGAAAGCAAACACGCCTGGTTATAAATGCAGATGGGCCATGATGAGGGGGTACGAATAGCAACTTGGCACTAGGCCCAGGAGGCGCCAGAAAATAACAAAAATAAAAAAAAACTAGACGCGGTGCAAATAGTAAGTATCTCAGTTCATTCACGCTTTCGGCCTAATTGGGAGGGTGTCATTAGCAAGCCAAGGTTGAGCCCATTCAGAAAACTTAAATGAAACGATGCGTTGCACCATTCAAATCTCCCTCTGTTTTCCAAGTAAATCGAGGCCGTTGGATTGGAAGCCAAGTCAATAGTCAAAGGGTGATCGAACGGTCCAAAGGTTATCTTCAACCTTGGACAAACCCTAACCTCTGAAAACCCTAGCCATGCACGATTTTCCATTCCTCTGTTTTCCCTCATCTCTCCATGGATGCCTTCGATCCAAAGAGCAAAGTTGCTCTAGAAACTCCCCTCTACACAGCCATAACCATAACTCCTCCTAAAACTCAAGCAACAATGGAACCCGATACACATAGCAGTTGGGATCCACCATTTTCACCTGTGATCAAACCTCTCAATTCTCCATAATTCTTGCCCTAACATACTCTACACATTATGCTGATCATCACAAGCTAATAACCTAATATTTTCATGCAATATTCCAAGAGTTATCCATCCAAACAGTTTTGGTACACCATGATCAAACTCCATGAAAGCTCTCCAAACTTGGTGGAATCAGTCATCTAACCTATCTTACCATTTCTATGCTAACAAAACCTAGTAATTCTACCTAAATTAAGCAAGTCGTGCGAAAGTACCAACCTGGTGTGATGGTGAAAACAGCTATGGAATCCTCTTGATCCAAGGCTTGAAATGAGTGGAAAATGATCTAGGAACTTGATGATGAGTTCTGTATGCAATGAATCGTGCTCCAATGCTTTGAATCTCACAATTCCAAAATTCTTGCTTCTTGGATGATCAACTTGAACAACATGAATCTTCCTCAATTCTACCAGATGATTGTGTGAATTATGATCCTTGGATGATGATGATGAATACCAGATCAAGAAGTGTGGAAATTGATGAGAATTTGAGAGAGTTTGAATTGATTTTGCAAGTGGGAGAAAGTGTATGAAACTTGTGTTTATGAGTAATGTGATTCACCAACCATGGCATGGAGTTACTCATATCAATATATAGGTGAGGTTAGAAACTCCTAGAAGCTTGGAGAAACTTCCCATGTATGATTTCCCTTGGATTTGGCTTATGTACCTTCCATTATAAGTAACCATGAGTAACTTTCAAAACTTGAACTGAACTCAAATTTCCACTTTAGCCAATGTTTTCAAAATGATTTTTCCAATCAAAATGACCTATCATTTCACCTCATTTGGCCAAAATATGAAAAATCTCATTTTTTAAGTCATTTTTATTCATTAAATCCACCAATTTTGAAACCTTGTGCTATGAATCTTTCCAATCTTTCATGGTCACTTTTCTAGACTCAAAATGTCATTGGGAGCAAGTTTTATGTTGTAAAGTTTTCCATTTGAAGCTTCCTTGTATGAGTTTTGGGCATAGGCTTGAAATGACCTGTAATTCTCAGATGACCAAAATACCCTTTGATTGCCAAGACCATAAGTAGAATTCCACAAATCAGATGAAGGCATACCATACCTATTTAGAAATCTAAGACAATGAGGAACAACTCTTATTTTGACCAGAAATCCATTTGAAATCTCCTTGAGGGGTAAAAATTGCTTGGAAGTCAAGTCACTTTCACAGACAAAATTTCAGATACCTCAGATGACCTGTAACTTGCAAGGACCATAACTTGAGTTCTATAAATATCCTTGATGTCTTCCACCACTCAAATTAAAGGTCTTGAGATCCTCTACAAGTTTCATGTTGGCCAAGGATCCATTTGAAGCTTGCATTTTGACTTATCTTGCTTGGAAATTTGACCTAAATTAGGGGATTTTACACAGAAACCCTAATTTAGAAACTCCTCTTCTCCTTGATTTCTCTTGATTTCTTCTTGGCATATCACCATATCCTCTTCTACATGTCAAATTATGAACCCCACATCTCTCCAATAGACCTTAATGCCTTTCAATCAGTCAATTGACCTAGAGTTGACCCAGGGTTGACCCAGATGAAACCCTAGTTGACTGTCTTTAACTGCAATTCTTGTGATCACACCAATGACTTGTCTCCTTCTCCAAATGACTTTCTAAGTCCTCTATGATGTCTCCATACTCTCTCCATGCTCATCCCACAGCTCATAATTTCTTTGGGTGGTCCCCAGATACCCTCAGATAGGAGATAAATGGCTTGCTTGATCCACTGACTTCTTTAGCTTTCAGATGCTTTCTGATGACTTGAATAGGATTGAATTCAGATAATAACCTCTTGACAGGCTCATAGAGATGAGAATAATGATTGGTCCCTGTTGGATGATTTGCTATGCTATGCTATGCAGATGATTAGACTATGTACATGCCTCTATATGCAAATGCTAATGATATTGAAACATAAACCAAGTGAATAAGGTTGAGCAAATTTTAGGGTGCAACAGCTGCCCCTATTCAAGCGACTTGGACCCGATTGGGTGAAGAGCCTGGAGCCTTCAGACATTCGCGGTACGAGACGGTTGAATACTAAGAACCCAGAAATTTGCCAACCGCAGAAATAAACTGCGCCACTGCTTGGGGATTATTTTCATCAGCCTGAAAAGCTTCTCTCATTGCAAGAATAAAACTTTGCTTGTCCACGTTAGGACGCCTGTGTCGTCAACACAAAGAAATCTCAACCAAACCTGTCCCCGTTAGGACTCCACCTGCTGTTAACCCGAAAAAAACTCGGCAACTTCGCTGGGGATAATTCGTCTTCACTTCATCAGAAATAAATCGTCCACGTTAGGAATAAACTCTTCCACGCCAGGAATAACCATTGTCCACGTTAGGACTCATCTTTCCACGTAAGGAATAACTTCTTTCCACGCTAGGAATAACACTGTCCACATTAGGACTCAACTTTCCACGTAAGGAATCACCGTTCCACGTTAGGAATAACACCGTCCACGTTAGGACTCACCTTTCCACGTAAGGAATAACCTTTCTTTCCACGCTAGGAATAACACTGTCCACATTAGGACTCAACTTTCCACGTAAGGAATCACCGTTCCACGTTAGGAATAACACCGTCCACGTTAGGACTCACCTTTCCACGTAAGGAATAACCTTTCTTTCCACGTCAGGAATAAACTTATCTTTCCACGTGAGGAATAAAACTCTTTCCACGTAAGGAAACATCTCTTCTTCCACATAAGGAATACAAACTTTCCACGTAAGGAATCTCCATCTTTCCACGTTAGGAACACAATCTTCCACGTAAGGAATCACCGTCTTTTCCACGTTAGGAATCAAATCTTTCTTGATCTGTCCACGTAAGGACTACATCTTTTTTCCACGTAAGGAATCTCATCTTGATATGTCCACGTAAGGACTCAATCTTTCCACGTTAGGAATCAAACTTTGATCTGTCCACGTCAGGACTAAACTTTTCCACGTAAGGAAACAACTTCTCTTTCCATGTTAGGAATAACTTCTTTGATCTGTCCGCGTCAGGACTAAACTTTTCCACGTAAGGAAACAACTTCTCTTTCCACGTAAGGAGTCAACTTCTTTTCCACGTTAGGAATAACTTTCGTTCCACGTAAGGAATCACAATCTTTCCACGTAAGGAATAATTTCTTTTTTCCACGTAAGGAATACATCATCCACGTTAGGACCCACCTTTCCATGTTAGGAATCACCATCTTTTCCACGTAAGGAAACCAACTTGATCTGAATCTGTCCACGTCAGGACTAAACTTTCCACGTTAGGGATAAATCGTTCTTCCACGTAAGGAATACAAACTCAATCTGTCCACGTAAGGACTCCGACTTGGTATGTCCACGTAAGGACTCAATCTTTCCACGTTAGGAATCAAACTTTCCACGTTAGGAATCATCATTGTCCACGTTAGGACTCATCTTTTCTTAGCTTGTCCACGTAAGGACTCCAATCTTTCCACGTGAGGAATACAATCTTTCCACGTAAGGAATAAACTTCGTTCCACGTAAGGAATCACCACTTTTCCACGTAAGGAATCTCCAACTCTTTCCACGTAAGGAATAACTTGTCCACGTTAGGACTGCATCGTCCACGTTAGGACCTCCCTTTCCACGTTAGGAATAACTCTCTTCTCAACCTGTCCGCGTCAGGACTAAACTTTCCACGTAAGGAATCAATCTCTTTCCACGTAAGGAAACCATCCTCTTTCCACGTAAGGAATCCACTTGTCCACGTTAGGACTTGATCGTCCACGTTAGGACCTCCCTTTCCACGTTAGGAATGCATCTTTTTTCCACGTAAGGAACTAAAACTTCTTTTCCACGTAAGGAATCAACTTCTTTCCACGTAAGGAATAAACTTTTTCCACGTAAGGAATCTATCTTGATATGTCCACGTAAGGACTCAATCTTTCCACATTAGGAATCCAACTTGATATGTCCACGTAAGGACTCAATCTTTCCACGTAAGGAATAAACTTGCTCTTCCACGTAAGGAACTGGAGCCTCTCTTTCCACGTAAGGAATAAACTCGTCCACGTCAGGACCCATGTTTCGTCTTGATTTGTCCATGTCAGGACTCAGGCGTCTTCGACCCGCTGGGGAAATAAAACTTGTCCACGTCAGGACTCACATCTCCTCTGCTGAGAAAATAAAACTTGTCCATGTCAGGACTCCCATCTTCGTCTGATTTGTCCACGTAAGGACCCCCGCTTCACCAATACGAAGAAAGATAACTGTTGAAAATAAATGGTCCACGTCAGGACACCAACACAAAGAATAATCAATTTTGTCAACGTCATGACTTCACATTCAAACAATACGGAGAAATCAAATCTATCCACGTTAGGACTAGCACATCTCATCGACCCGAGGAAATAAATCTGTCCACGTTAGGACGCCCACTTCTGAAGAAATCCCGTTAATATAGGAATAAATTGTCCACGTTAGGACTTAGTTCTCCATTGATCCCAACCCACAAACTTCTTTAGCACTGACGTGACAGCGACTTTGAGGCGGAATCTACTGGGGATATTTGGAAACCAAACTACCGGATGCCTGTTCTGATAACCGGAGGCAACTTCTGAAGTTCTGATTCATGAAACCCCTGATGACAAACAACTCTGCTTGGGGACAAAGAGAGACTTATCCTGGTAACTCTGTGGGAAATACTGCCGAACTGACATTATCATTGAATGTCTCGTGCCGAGATCTTGAATGTTTGGTAATTCGTTTGAGCAAGAGCCCTCTCCACCTGAACTGCTAGAATACAGAAACTGCTTCAGCAAAATAAATGCTGAAGATAATGCCAACTCCGCTGGGGATAGCCAGGTGCTACTGAATTACTCCAGCAAAATAAATGCTGGAAGAGTGAAGTCAACCCTGTTGGGAAATTGGGAACTTAACCCAAACACCTCGTCGAAGTAACATCCTGCTGGGGAATATAACTCTGCTGGGGAATAGCAGATGTGCCAAGTATGATTGGACTTCTGCTGGAGAGTGGACAGGTATCCCGCGGTACCCTGACAAAATAAATGTCAGAACACGACCAACTCTGCTGGGGAGAGTCTTAATCTTTGAGTTCCACTGGGAGGAAAGAACCACATTTGCTGGGAGGAGAACTCCGCTGAGGACGGAATGATTCTCTTGGGGAAACCAAGTGACTCCGCTAGGAGAGAGTAAATGAACCTGCGGGGAAATGTAGACTGCCTGAATACAGCTCACAGATATTAATCTTCTGCGGCTAAACCCACTCTGCTTGAGATACACTGTCTGAATACGGCCTTATAATCTTAGGATTGCCAAACTCTGCTGAGGATGAATGACTTTGCTGGAGAATGTCCTCTGGATAAGCTACGACTAGCTGGGGAATTCGATCCTTCTTCAGGAAGCACATTGTTATCTCGGAAATGCGACCTGCGCGGGGATCGAATCTTTCGCTACGAACTCCTGGTCCACACTGCAATCTTTTGATAGCCCACCTTCTCGGAACTCTGCTTCGGGGATACTAACATGCCCCAGTCTGTGTTCCTGCATACTTCTTCTCGAACGGAAATCCTAGTCAGGACTCTATCTTGAAATAGCTTGCCCCTGAATCTGCAACAACTTTGGAATGGACCCTGTAGTCTTTGCATCCTGACGTCCAGACATGGACTGCTTCTACATTTCGAACTTCGAAGAGGTGCTCTGTCAAAAGTAGCCCTCGTGCTCTTAGGGTGACCTATCCCGGTCTCGCAATTAATCCTTTGTCTCTGATTGACGAATTCGTGGAACAATGCCCATAGCTATGAGAGATTTGCCAAATCTTGACCTGACTGCCCCAGATTTACTGATTCTAGGATGACTGACTCTACCTGAATTAATCAGTATAGCTTGCCCCAGTTCACGAAACATTTGGGCATTCTGCACTTTATCCCGATCATACCTTCCACTGTAGGAATCTTTCCTGTCGGCATGCGCTTACTCGCAAGTAACATAGGTTGTTCTGCATAAAAGATATATTAAACGCAATGCATATGACAGTTTCAAAATCCAAGTCTGTTCACTGAAAAATTTTGCGACATGTAATGAATCAATTATCAAAATGTCAATATGAAAGCTGGCAAGAGGAACCCTTTTAGGAGTCAGAATCGACGCGATCCTTACCGACGTATGCTCTTGACCAAAACCTGTTTCAATTAGGACTTTTTCGGGTTGTAACGTGGTCAGGTTCACGGTTAACAAGGAAAGACAAAGGCTCGAAGTTTATTTTAACCCACCCATTCTCCATGATGTTCTCCAATCCTATGTTCAGCTAGTCTGACTTCAGCGTTCACCTATTAGAGGTGGAATGATAGGAGTGATGGTTCAGGATACCACACATTTTTTTGTTTTTGAGTGACAGTCATTTGCTTTTCGTCTTTGGGTACCTAGAGTCACACGACTTTGTCCTTTTCGAGGATTTTTCTTTTCTTTGGCAATCCTTTCCGTCTTTCGTTTTTTTTTCCGTTCCCTAACTTTTGCCAGGACTGAGTATCTTTTGAGATTCTTTTGATTTTCCAGTCCAGCGGGATGCCCCTGTTTTTTGCCTAAGTCATTTGTTTTCAGGTTTTGACTTAGCGGGCTTTTGATTCTTTTCGCTTTTCGTTTTTTTCCGACCAAGTCGTGTGACACTGGTTTGTCTGACTTTTTGTGGAATAATGTGTCTGTTTCACTCTTGGGTTGGCGAACCTTAACCATTGTGGTTTTTTAGGCACGACCCATATGGGTGTGATTTATCCTCGAACGGACACTCCTTTCGTAATTCGAACGTTTGGTCAAATTAACTGACACCTACCCTGCCCCGGGTTAAGATTTAGGGTTTTTTCATTTTCAAAAAAGAAACTCCTACTACTGGCTCAAAGGGGTTATCAAGGGATTATCTTCCTTATATCTCCGGTGTTTATGGATTGAAACAATGCCTGTATCTCATCAACAAGTTTTTTTTTATCCAAAAGCATACAATCGGAATATTATTCGTCATCTGTTTTCGTCATCCTCCCCGGATTCCTGCTAAAATAAGCATTAAGCATTAAAGAAACACAAAGAGTGAACATGACTGGATTAATTCAAAACACGCATATTCATTTCATTTATCAATATCAATTGAAAAACAACAAGTTTTAGAAGCGAAATTTGCAATTAAACAGAAAAGAAACTACAAATGCGAAGACATGAACAAGATAACATGAAAAATGTCGGTGTCTCAGAACTGGACTTCCTGCACTTGGACTTATTGGCGAGTCAACCATCCTCAGAAACCATTATCAGGGGTAGTGTACTGCTGTCTCGATCTTCTTTCAACGGCCCGATCAAACCTGGGAAACTTTTTCATCACCCCGGCTTTCGCTTGTCTATGGCCTTGCACCACCTTGGGGACCCTATCAGAGAAGTTAATAACCCTGCTGTCGATTAAATCCTGGACGTTATGCTGGAACGCGTGGCAACCCTCAATATCATGTCCGGGAGCCCCGGAGTGGAATTCACAGTGCCTGCTTGCATCATAGCCATATGGAGGAGTGCCTGTTATTGGCGCCAGAGTTCTTTTCTCCACCAAGTTCAAGCTTAGTAGTGTCTGTAACAAATCTGCATACGTTGAGGGAGGCTTTTCAAACACCCTCCTTGGCTTCTTTCCCCGAATTCTTTGTTGAGCCGGATACTGGCATCTTGTATGTTGCTGGCTTTGCTCGGACGATTCCTTAGGCTCAAGCGCTATCATCCTTAAATTCAACCCCGGCATCGGCAACTGTTGTGGACATGGGGACTTAGCTTCCAGTGGCTCTGGGACATACCTCGATTCGTCTGCAACCTCTGACAGAGAAATGGGAATATCAGTCCCTGAAACTTTTATGCCCCCTGGTACAAACTCAATTATTTTCTCATCCAGCAAATCTTGAATCTTATGCTTAAAATCTTTGCAGTTTGCAATGATATGCCCCGGTGCACCGGAGTGGAAGGCACAATGGGCGTTCAGGTCATAGTCTGGTGGCGGCTGCCCTGTCAGTGGAACCAAACTGCGGGGCTCAACTAGTTGAAGTTGGAACAAGAGTTGCACCAGCTGATCATAATCCACAGGGATCTCATCAAATACTCTGTTAGAAGACCTCACCCTCTTACCACACCTCCTTGAGTTATCCTGCAAAATCAATTGCGACTGCTGACGAGAAGAATCCTGAGCTTCGAACCGTGGAGAGGGTCTCTTAAGCCTATCCTGCATGGGTAATGGTTCTTCAGACCCCTGAGGAACAGATAAGCCAGCCGCGTCTTCAGACATTTGCTCTCCTTCTCTCCTGAGTACGTTCCTTAATATTTCTGCCATCAACCCTATCTGTGCCTTCAATCGGCAGTTCTCTTCTTCTAGCGTCTCTTGATTCGAGCGCAACTCTTGCATATATTTCGTGAACTGCCCCAGCTGGGCTTGAACATCAATTAATTCTGCTTGAACCTGCTCGATGTCTATCCCCACAAGCTGGCGTCTGAGGCCTGGGAGAAAACCTTGGTTCTCTTGCTGAGCAAAATCGGCAGTCCTATCATTAGCCCGTGCAATCAGAGGCTGCACCATATTCTGCAACTGTTTCTGACTCTCGGCCATGGCTTCCATTACTTGTATGAGCCGCATTATGTTGTCGTGCACCTCTTGCATCTCAGTCTGATCCTGACTCATGACTTCCTTACTGCTGCTTCTGGCTGAATGCCAGGGAATTCTTCGGTCGCTAATCTTTGGAGGACCTGGAAGATGCAGGAGATGAGATACAGTTTGATGATTACCTGTAATGCAGTATGAATGTGAATGCAATGCAGTGTGTGTATGTGCATTAGGGCAGATCATTCCCCGATTCTAGTGTGAAGGTGCCAGTGCAGTGACAGTGCTAGCAATACAAAGATCGGAGCTGAATCACAAAAAGCCTCATATATTGCTGAGAAAACCAATAAGCCAAGAGTACAATGTCACTGAGTACAAAGAAAGGCATGACCTCAACCAACAATCCTGGTGATGGTCAGCACTGTGCAAATAAAGCATACAAGTTAGTACCCTAAATGATCAAGTACTCCCATAAGCCCGGTGCTCTTCTATTAACTTCTTGGTCTCTGGATGACCTGGTCGGGTAAGCAGCCCTTCAACAAGTTGGTTTCTTCGTTTGAGCACACGTCGCACGTCTCCGGCAGTTTCCTCCCATGCCCCTTCTCCGAAGCGATCCTCTAACTTCCGCTTCTGAGACACGGCTTCGTTCCTTCCTTTAATGGCCTTGTTCAAAGCATTCTGGAGACTGTACCGGGTCATCACTTCTTCTTCATACTTCTTGATGCTAGCCTTCAACTGCTCATCGAGATCGGAGATTTGCTGCTTCAACTTATCTTCCCTCTTCTTATTGTTGGTGAGCGTAGCATTCCAAGTCTTATTGCAAGAAGAGATCTCTTGGTGTGCTGCGTCGAGTGCTTTCTTTTTAGATTCCAGCATGTCATGGGAGCTTCTGAACTCTTGCCCCAGACGTTCGCGCTTCTTCCTCTCTTCAGTCAATTCAGCCCCTAGTCTGTTTACTAGCTCGATCTGCTGTTGGAAAGCATGCACGACCTTGTTTTTCTCGCTGCGTATCTGGGCTAGCTCTTGCTCTAACCCTTCATTGATCTTCATCAAGGCTTCTTTTTCTTTCACAACTTGCTCATAGGCCTCCCTAGAAACAGTAGTTGGCTCTGCTACCGGAATAGGAACGAGGGCTGGTGCATCTGGAAATGGCATCTGCAACTGACTTGCTCTCTCCTGGATCCAAACTCTGTAAGGTGCATAAGCCTGACAGTCATTCTTCCCTAACAGCGGCTTCCCTCCTCGGTTAATACACGTCCAGGCATGCTGCAGCTTGGCTAATAATTCTCCCTTCAAATCGCCGGTGAAGTACAAAGATTCCTGTACTTCTTCCTCCTTTGATGGGTTCTTCAGCGCATATCCGAACTGACGGACCAACAGAGATGGGTTGTAGTTGATACACCCTTTTCTTCCTATCAACGGAACATTAGGGTACCCAGAACAGCTGAATATAAGCTCAGACCCTAGCAGGTCTCGATCAAACCACTCAACGTCTCCGGAAGATAGCCTCATCAGGCCCTCTGACCAGCTAGCTGTAGTTGCACTGTCCATAAATGATCCCTTCTTGGGAAGATGACTCTTAAACCACATGCTCAACAAAGGCGCACAGCAGTAAACAACCTTTCCCCTTCTGTTTTCATTCTTGTAGTGCAATGAATGGTAGAAGTCTCCGATCAACGTGGGCACTGGGTTACCAGCAGCAAACAGATAGAAAGCATCCAAGTCTACGAAATTGGGCAAGTTAGGAAACAGCATAATTCCATAAATGCATAGAGCCAAAATAGCATTGAAAACCACCCAACATCTGTTCTTGGCATACTCCTGAGCTTTGCCCACCAGGAAATCAAGAGAGAAACCTGAAACCCCAAGCCAAGAAGTCACTAATAGTTCGGCAGCATCCATATGCAAGGCCTTGGCTAAGTCCTCCAACTGGGGCTCAGCGGCAGAGTGAATAAAGGGAACCTTATTCTGCACTGGTAGCTCAGTAAACTCCACATACTCTTCAATGGTAGGCCCTAGAATGAAGTCAGCAAACGTAAAACATCTCAATGCGGGGTCATAGAACTGCATCAAGGTGTACAACCCGTTCATCTCATCAGCAGTGGGCTTGTAGACTAATCTCAGTAATCTCCCATGACTCATTCTGAAGCTTCTCCTAACCTCCTCATCAGCAAGAGATATCAGACCGAGCAAAGGAGTAACATCAGGTGCAGGCAGCTTATACGCAACTGTTTTCCTCAAACCAGCCATAATCAATACTCAGAAGTCTTGGCACTAGAACCGGGGGATATGCAAATGCACCTGCAGCACAGACACACGTTAATGGGATGCAATGATAATGAGTATGCAAACAATGCAATGCAAGTAACATGCAACAGGGACCAACTGCCGTAGCTGAATAGCCTGAACCATATCAAGAGGTCTCAAACAGACTCTTTAGAAGTCCTCAAACTCTGGTCTTAGATAGACCTAAAACAAAGCTCCAACAACGGTCTCTGACAGACCTCAAACCATAACTCCAACTGGTCTCTGGTAGGCCTCAAATCACATCTCCAACTGGTCTCTAACAGACCTCAGAACTCTCCAACTGGTCTCTGACAGACCTCAGAACTCTCCATAAATACCTAGAATCTCGGATCAAGAAACAAACCGGTAGTCTGAAGGTCTAGTTACCTGCATAACCCCAAACCCTCTCACAGGTGGATGTCCTAGTAACTGACAAAGGTATGGCATCCTATGCGGTCGTCGGCGTCACATACTTTCAGGGTTGATGATACGATTCCCAGAAGGAGTGGCATCATCAAATCCTGAAGAGGCCTCACTTAGCCAACTTCCAAATGATCGGTTCCCAGAGTCGACAATTCAACTAACCAGCAACCCACGCCAACCAAAGGAAGGGGCAGGAGGCCAACCAGAGGAACCTCGTCTGAGTGTAGATTTCGCAGGACACCAAGGCAAGCAAAGCAAGCGGGCGCCCACTAATCTCTACTCTAATTCTAGGTGCACTCAAGCCCAGGTCCGACTTATCTCTCAATATCAGAACACCCATCACAACCCCCAAATACAGCAATAATAACAATATATATAATGCTGAAAATAAAGGTAAGAAATATAAATCCATACAAAATCCTCGACGGGAAAACAAGCGTTAGGATTGACTCTCTTAAGGGACGTTGGATCCCAAATGCATAAGAACCATCACAGTCCTTAGCAGCCCGGGGACGTTGAATCCCCAGCAGAGTCGCCAGCTGTCGCTACTGCGAAAATCGGCGCCGGCTGAACAGAAGAGTCGCCACCGTGCGTTATTTATCCCAACGGAGGGAAAGGAAACGCTCGAGGTAAACCTACCGCAACACGGGAAAGGTATGGTCGTCGCAACCAAAACCTGGATTCGGGAGTCGGTTACGCAAGGGGAAGGTATTAGCACCCCTCACGTCCGTCGTACTCGATGGGATCCACGCTTGTTTTCGGGTATGGATTGTTATTCTATCTAAACTAAGGGTTAAGGGTTAAAAAGAAAAGAAAATGACTCGGCAATTCAGACTTGCTCAAATAAAGAGCGTTGGCCAACTTCTCCAGATCAGGTTCCTCCTCAAAATGAAAGAAAGACATTTCTTCTAATACTGGAACTCCCATTAGAAAAACAAATTCCTCCAAAGTAGGAACTAGAATGTAATTAGGAAATGTGAAACAGCGCAGCTGAGGATCATAAAACTGTAGTAAATTATGGATAGCTCCTTGTTCGTAGTTTGTAACTTTGTGGACGAAACTCAGAATCCTCCCATAGTCCTTTTTGAAATCTTTCATGACACCAGAACTAGACATGGAAATAAGACCAAATAAAGGTCTTAACTCTGCCAGCGGGAACTTATAGATGATAGTCTTCTTCAATTCATGCTCCATGTTGAGAGCATATCTGATTACCAGAATCAAAGGGAAGACGAGAACCTGGGATCACACATACATGCAGATGATAATATGAAACATGAATATGTAAATGCAAATAGAGGATCAAGGTATCCAAAACTGCTGTGCTGTTGACTGAGTTGAACCAGAGCTTTGCTCTGATAAAAAATCCAGAATACCAGAACACTTAAGATCAAAAGTCTGCTTTGAGAGAAAATCAGGTCGGTTGAAAGTCAAGGTTTCCTACAAAACCCTCCCCACTCACAGGTAGGACCTAGTCTCTAAAAAGGTACGACATTCTTATCACAGACTCCCAGGTCAAGAAATGATGATACATTCACCATTTTTGGTTTGGCATCATGGTCAATCAAGAAGGTCTCAGCTGGCTTCCCAAAGAGCGGTCTCCAGAGTCGTTAGTTTTCATATCTAACACCCTCTCAACTGTCCAAAATGCACATGATAGGATATCTTCAAAGAAAACCTCGTCTGGACGCGAATTTCATGAGGGCTCGTGCATGCCAAACATGCAATCCCGCACTACTCTCCACACTAATACTAGGTGTATACTCAAGGCTGAGTATTGGGCTTATCTCTCAGTGGAACAACCTACCCAACAGAACAACATTAGTATAATATGATAACAATGATAAAATGCAGAAAATAAAATGCAAATGCAATGATATACAACAAAATATATACAAATACAACATATACACACCTAAAAATATAAAATAGACAAGCGCTAGGATTGACTCGCATAAGGAACCAGAGTCTCCAGCAGAGTCGCCAGCTGTCACAACTGCAAAAAGGGTCGGCGTAAACAAACATAAGAGTCTCCACCGAACGTTATTTATCCCAAAGAGATGGAAAGGAAATGATCAAAGAAAACCTAAAAGAACAAGAAAGACAAGGTCATCGCAACCAAATCTTGAGTTCGGGAGTCGGTTACGCAAGGGGAAGGTATGAGCACCCCTCACATTCGTTGTAATCAACGGGACCCACACTTATTGTCTAATCAAATGGTGAGTTATCTAAAAGCTATTTCTAAACGGGGGAGGGAAAAGAAAGAAGAGACTCGATAGGACATCGTCGTCCTATGACTACATATTCACTCGTGCAATGGGAAAGTTAGAGTCAACGTAGTTCGGAAAACTACGGGTGATGTGGGAAGGTATCCTCATCTGGTATGAGAAGTCAAAGCAAACATAGTTCGAGAAACTACGGGATGGTTAAGTGTTTTTTATGAGTGGCGATAAGTTCCCATTCCAGCAGTTAGGGTCGATGCCTGTTTACGGTAGAACAAAAAAACAACGTACTTTTTTTTGAAAATGATTTGAAGAACAATCCCAAAGGATAAAAAGGTTCGAATTTGGTTTGTTAGTTTTAGTGAAGTGGATTGAGTTAGTTTGAGACTCACGTTGCACTAAAGACTATGACATAAGAGCGAATGCGTCGCATATCGCCCAAAGGGCATACACTAAACACTCTAGACAAGTGAGGAGAAACCCCTTCGTTCATCATTTCTCATGTACTTACGGCTCATAACGTACAATGTTTGTCGTTATTTATTAAGTTTCTTAAAGAAGTTTGAGACAGGAAGAGAAGACACAAGGAAACACTAAAGGGAAACTGAAAACCCTAATGTCATCATACAAGATGGTCCTAAGGTTGGGATGAAAGGGAATTGTATTTAAATTTTATCATGAAAATGATGGACCTAGAGTTATGGTCAAAGAGGGACTATCCTACTTGTTATCATGCAAAAGATTGAAAGCCTAATGTCTGTCTGTCGCTACTGCGAAAATCGGCGCCGGCTGAACAGAAGAGTCGCCACCGTGCGTTATTTATCCCAACGGAGGGAAAGGAAACGCTCGAGGTAAACCTACCGCAACACGGGAAAGGTATGGTCGTCGCAACCAAAACCTGGATTCGGGAGTCGGTTACGCAAGGGGAAGGTATTAGCACCCCTCACGTCCGTCGTACTCGACGGGATCCATGCTTGTTTTCGGGTATGGATTGTTATTCTATCTAAACTAAGGGTTAAGGGTTAAAAAGAAAAGAAAATGACTCGGCAAAGTATCGCACTTTATGCCTACGTATTCCCGTCTGGAACGAGAAATCAGAGTCAACGTAGTTCGCCTACCTACGGGAAAGGAGGGGAAGGTTGCTCGCTAGGATATCGCATCCTATGCCTACGTACTTTCATACAGCATGAAAGATCAGAGCAAACGTAGTTCGGGCCACGGAAGACACCAGTCTGTTTTGATTGTTTTTATTCCTTCTGAAAAGGGTTTTTCTGATTAACAGTCCCAGCGGACAAAAATGACGTCTTGATGAGTTCACATTCTTTTACGGAAGAAGTGTCTTTTATTGTGTTTGGAATATTTATTGTGTTTTTCTGTTTGTTTTGAGAAAGAAGAGACAGAACTCTAACCTATGGTTGCAAAGGGAATCAAACTAACCTAATGTTATTATGCATGTGTTAAGACCTAGTGTCTATCATGCTCCTCTCTTGCGCAGAGAGAAACAGAGATCCTAAGGGAATAGACGGAAACAGAAACAACAGATATATACAGTAAAGCAGTAAAATGCATGGATGCAGCAATACAAGCGAGGCAAGGGAGTCCCACTCAACCTCGAACCTAGAAAACAATAGGCAAAAGTGAACAGACTTCACTTTCAACCCAACAGGTTAACAGCAAACAATACAGTCAGGGAAACCAATCAATACATCAGAAATGAACAACAACTAAAAATAAACAGCCACAGCAGCTCTGCACCAACACCTATCTTCAAGTCATCTCCAATAAGCTACAAGCTTCAGCAAGCCTCAATCTCCATCTCCACAGCCTTCAAGCAAGGTCTTTGATCATCAGTCTTCCATCTGCAATGGCTTTTCTTCAAGTATCAATCTCCAAGCTGAGGAATCAATCATAAGAGTGAATTGGGTATGAAGCAATTAGTTGACTACCAAGGGTGGCAAACCAACTGCTACTAACACATAAGATATTTTCTCTCAAGAGTTCTATCCCTTAGACAGTAGCACCAAGCCTTCCAAAGGAAGGGGGTGAGTGTCTGAGAGAGACTCTGTATCACAGAGAAGAATGGAGGCAGTCAAGACCTTCCATGTTTGAGGATCAAGTTTACTACTCTAGAGCTCTGCCTAGCTCCTAAACCCTAGACTCCTCAACAGCTGCCAGCCAAGGATGCTCCTCATCAACTCTGGAAGTTGGTCTTCATTCTCTGATCTCCAATGGCCTTCATCATCACAAGTCTTCAACTCTCCCAATCCCCAAGCAATCCCAATACCCACACAAACAAGCAATAATCCCCAGAGGGCACACCACACCAGTCAAACAAATATAGACAGTAATAATAGCAGTAGGGGAATCCTAATAATTTCTAAGGGATCTAATAACTACCCATAGTCCCTATAGTCCCATATCCCAAACTTTCAGTCTCTAAATCCTAAGGGGAATGATTCAATTCTCCTAAGTCATCACTTAAACCCTAATTTTGTTCATGTTGTTCATACCTAAACAAATCTCCTAAAATTAATTTCTAAAATTGTGAATTAAATCCTATATTCAAGTTAAAGTCCTAAACTAATCAACCTAAAAAGAATGGATTAAAAATAGTAAAGCATCTATTCAAACCAAAATTAACAAAATCATGTACTAAACAAAACTATTATTTATGCCTATTAAAAGAAAAATATGCTAAAAATATAAAAATGAAATGAACTATTAATTTTTTTGGATGATAATTTTCTTGACAAAATTAAGAAAAGAATGCAAAAACAACCAATGAAAAATAAGCATTTTATGATTTGTTATGATTTTTGAAAGATTTAATGTTTTTTAAAAAGAAAATAAAATGAATTAATATGCATGGAGGGTGCAGAAAGCAAACACGCCTGGTTATAAATGCAGATGGGCCATGATGAGGGGGTACGAATAGCAACTTGGCCCTAGGCCCAGGAGGCGCCAGAAAATAACAAAAATAAAAAAAAACTAGACGCGGTGCAAATAGTAAGTATCTCAGTTCATTCACGCTTTGGGCCTAATTGGGAGGGTGTCATTAGCAAGCCAAGGTTGAGCCCATTCAGAAAACTTAAATGAAACGGTGCGTTGCACCATTCAAATCTCCCTCTGTTTTCCAAGTAAATCGCGGCCGTTGGATTGGAAGCCAAGTCAATAGTCAAAGGGTGATCGAACGGTCCAAAGGTTATCTTCAACCTTGGACAAACCCTAACCTCTGAAAACCCTAGCCATGCACGATTTTCCATTCCTCTGTTCTCCCTCATCTCTCCATGGATGCCTTCGATCCAAAGAGCAAAGTTGCTCTAGAAACTCCCCTCTACACAGCCATAACCATAACTCCTCCTAAAACTCAAGCAACAATGGAACCCGATACACATAGCAGTTGGGATCCACCATTTTCACCTGTGATCAAACCTCTCAATTCTCCATAATTCTTGCCCTAACATACTCTACACATTATGCTGATCATCACAAGCTAATAACCTAATATTTTCATGCAATATTCCAAGAGTTATCCATCCAAACAGTTTTGGTACACCATGATCAAACTCCATGAAAGCTCTCCAAACTTGGTGGAATAAGTCATCTAACCTATCTTACCATTTCTATGCTAACAAAACCTAGTAATTCTACCTAAATTAAGCAAGTCGTGCGAAAGTACCAACCTGGTGTGATGGTGAAAACAGCTATGGAATCCTCTTGATCCAAGGCTTGAAATGAGTGGAAAATGATCCAGGAACTTGATGATGAGTTCTGTATGCAATGAATCGTGCTCCAATGCTTTGAATCTCACAATTCCAAAATTCTTGCTTCTTGGATGATCAACTTGAACAGCATGAATCTTCCTCAATTCTACCAGATGATTGTGTGAATTATGATCCTTGGATGATGATGATGAATACCAGATCAAGAAGTGTGGAAATTGATGAGAATTTGAGATAGTTTGAATTGATTTTGCAAGTGGGAGAAAGTGTATGAAACTTGTGTTTATGAGTAATGTGATTCACCAACCATGGCATGGAGTTACTCATATCAATATATAGGTGAGGTTAGAAACTCCTAGAAGCTTGGAGAAACTTCCCATGTATGATTTCCCTTGGATTTGGCTTATGTACCTTCCATTATAAGTAACCATGAGTAACTTTCAAAACTTGAACTGAACTCAAAATTCCACTTTAGCCAATGTTTTCAAAATGATTTTTCCAATCAAAATGACCAATCATTTCACCTCATTTGGCCAAAATATGAAAAATCTCATTTTTTAGGTCATTTTTATTCATTAAATCCACCAATTTTGAAACCTTATGCTATGAATCTTTCCAATCTTTCATGGTCACTTTTCTAGACTCAAACTGTCATTGGGAGCAAGTTTGATGTTGTAAAGTTTTCCATTTGAAGCTTCCTTGTATGAGTTTTGGGCATAGGCTTGAAATGACCTGTAATTCTCAGATGACCAAAATACCCTTTGATTGCCAAGACCATAAGTAGAATTCCACAAATCAGATGAAGGCATACAATACCTCTTTAGAAAGATAAGACAATGAGGAACAACTCTTATGTTGACCAGAAATCCATTTGAAATCTCCTTGAGGGGTAAAAATTGCTTGGAAGTCAAGTCACTTTCACAGACAAAATTTCAGATACCTCAGATGACCTGTAACTTGCAAGGACCATAACTTGAGTTCTATAAATCTCCTTGATGTCTTCCACCACTCAAATTAAAGGCCTTGAGATCCTCTACAAGTTTCATGTTGGCCAAGGATCCATTTGAAGCTTGCATTTTGACTTATCTTGCTTGGAAATTTGACCTAAATTAGGGGATTTTACACAGAAACCCTAATTTAGAAACTCCTCTTCTCCTTGATTTCTCTTGATTTCTTCTTGGCATATCACCATATCCTATTCTACATGTCAAATTATGAACCCCACATCTCTCCAATAGACCTTAATGCCTTTCAATCAGTCAATTGACCTAGAGTTGACCCAGGGTTGACCCAGATGAAACCCTAGTTGACTGTCTTTAACTGCAATTCTTGTGATCACACCAATGACTTGTCTCCTTCTCCAAATGACTTTCTAAGTCCTCTATGATGTCTCCATACTCTCTCCATGCTCATCCCACAACTCACAATTTCTTTGGGTGGTCCCCAGATACCCTCAGATAGGAGATAAATGGCTTGCTTGATCCACTGACTTCTTTAGCTTTCAGATGCTTTCTGATGACTTGAATAGGATTGAATTCAGATAATAACCTCTTGATAGGCTCATAGAGATGAGAATAATGATTGGTCCCTGTTGGATGATTTTCTATGCTATGTTATGCAGATGATTAGACTATGTACATGCCTCTATATGCAAATGCTAATGATATTGAAACATAAACCAAGTGAATAAGGTTGAGCAAATTTTAGGGTGCAACACTGTCCTACTTCCATCTTAAACAGAGGGACTAGGAATCCTAAGGGATCATGTGAACAAGCACAAGTAAACATATTACTAATCAATCACAAATGAAAACAAATGTATGACTTAAACAAGTCACAAGGGAAGCAAGGGGAGAAAGAAGAATGAAAGATGAAGAAGGTGAAGTAACACCAAGATAAGTAGACAAGGCGGTTCAAATCAATAGTGAATCAATCCAAACTCATATCTCAATTATGCAAGATGAAACCGAATATCATGTCAAGATATCAAGGAAGAAAACACATGCCAAACCAAGTCAAAAGATCAAAACATCATGGCAAAGCAAAACACTCTCACACATTCAAATAACATAAACATCTTACAAGAAGCAATGTCAATCACAAAACAAAATGAAGAGGGGTCAAATGATATGAGCAAGAAAGTGGGATAGTAGCAACATCATACCATATCCAACACATGTCCATGATTAAAGAAGGAACTCAAAGACTCAAATCATGTACCACATTCACAAACAAAATAATTGTCATACAAAACAAACATGCAAGACATGGTCTTAAAGGAAAAGACATGAGATTAGGACATGATATCAAATGTGGGAAGAAACATGAACATGGTTATCAAATCAAACATTCATTCATAAACACACAAAAGAGACATCACAATTGAATTCAAAGCAAAACTCAAAAACAAGCTCACACAACAATGTCATTCTTAATGAAAATAGGCATATCACAAAGGCAAAAATGATCAAACATCAACTCAATCAAACTCAAAAAAATTCAAATGATATTTAACAAGTACAAATTCAAGTTATCAATCAATATCAAGAAGAGTCAAACTCAAGTTGAAGCACAAAAGTCATGCAAACATCTCACAAGTCACCCACAAAAGGAATACATGATCATGTAAAGCATATGAGATGAATTGATCATTCAATGAGCCCCTAATCATGAAAATCAGAACCTCAAACATATCGTCAAGAGCATACATGACTCATCAAATATCCATGGAACCATACAAGAAGCAATCTCAAAAGACTAGGTCAAGATATGCACAAACACATGATCGAATCAACAAGAACTTGATGCAACATACAAAAATAGACACATGACCAAATAAAATCCAAATAAATGCTCAAACTCAAGTTAGGTCTATCAAGAATCAATGTGCAAAGGATCACAAAAATAAAGGCAAGAGAGAATCATCAATTGCATCAAGCAAAGCAAGATAAGCAATTTGTCGAGCATACATTAAGGGTCAAACAAAGTCAAATGAAAAATATCCAAGAAATGATCACCAAGGCATCAAACTAGAACTTAAATAACCTACATGTATGTTCCTAAGTATGTGCAAAAACATGGATCAAAATTCAATTAGGAAGGGCAAGAATTAAAGACATGTTTCAAAATAGGTCAAATAAAACACATTAAATTAAAAATTCAAAATAAAATATCAAAATAAAATAAAAGTTAAAATAAAAAATATGAAAAATTAAATAAGATGTGAAAATATTTGAAAAGTATTTTTGTGGAATTTTTAAAAGAGCTTAACTATTAAAAATAAAAATAAATGGAAATGGGAACAAAATAGAAATAAAAAAGAAAGAAATAAAAGAGTGAGGTGTATAAACAAATCAGTCTTGAACTGATTTCAGGTCATGCACGCACATGGGCCATAAATTGGGGGTGTGGATATCAAATAATGCACAAGCCCAATCCAATAATAATCCGAAAACAAACAAAATGACTTCTAAAGTGAAACGCATCGTTTCATTAATACATGTCATCAACCAGGTTACAAAATTCAAGGCCACGCACATAATCAACCATCCCACTGACCCAAACACCTCAGCAAACCAGTCAACCCACTGGAACCCTACTTTGGTCATCTTCTCCAGCCAGCCTCGCCGGAGAAGTCTGTAAAACTTAATAAAAATTGAAACCCTGAACATGTTTTTGAAGGATTTTTCAAGGAGAGAAAGAATATCGCATTGGTTTTTCAAAAAGGTTCTTCTATCATTCTTAAAACTCAACACAAATTTTTTTTGTTCAAACTGAAACTTATTCAAACGAACACACCAAACATTCAATCATTTCCTACACAAGGTAGGGCTTCAGATGCAACCAACATGAGCCTATTTTGATGCCTAAAATGAGATATTCAGAGTGAAGGACATTACCTAACGGAGCAACTCTGTTGGTCCGTTAAATGATGCTTGAGCTTCAATCCAAAGCTACCAATGAGTTCCTTGTGCTGCACTAAGTAGGAACCAACCAAGAAATGGAAGAAAGCTTCACAAAAATGAACAATTCAAAGAGAGAGAAAAGCTTGATAATTTTTTATGTTTTGAGCTCTCTCTGAAGCAGAATGATCTTCTCTCCATGTTAGGGTTTTCTTGCACCTTATATATGATGGTTTAAGGGAATTTTTGAAGGCCCATGATGTGTTTATGAGTTGCTTTCATAAACTTGCCAAAAATTCCTCCAATGAGGTACACATAGGTTCATCCGTGTTCCAACTTCTTTTGGGCATTCTATCAGCATAAGGGAGGGTGAGGAAGTGAAGTGTAAAGGTTGGAAGGAAGGGAAATAACTTTGTCATGTGTTTTGAATGATTTCCTCATTAAGTGCAAAACTTGGAAAATGCTTAAAAACATGAACTTATGTTGGTTCATTTTAGGTAAAAATTTGTGTTGCCATGACATGATGATGATATGGTACCAAAAAGAACAAAAACAAATCAATTTTGTGGCTTGAAATGCAAGAAAGTCAAGCTAGGTAAAAAATTCATGTTTTCATTATCATCATCCTTTACTGGCCTTACAAATAATCAAAATTCATGGATTTGAGGTCATGGTGTAGGAAATATCTTGATACAAAGGTTTCATGTTGCAACAATCTTGATTTGAAGTCTTGAAGTTCATGAATTTTGACCTTGAAGTGAATGACCTAAAACTAGGTCATCCAAAATGACCTTGACTTGATAGGATCATAGCTTGAGTTCAACACATGGGAATGATGAGTTCTTGTACTTTTTGGAAAGCTTAGACAATTAGGAACAACTCTTATGTTTGAGGAAAATTGAGGAAAAACTTGAATCCATGTGTAAATTGCCTTAGAAGTAAGTTACACTTGAATGCCTCTAAATCCTCTCCATTTTGTAAAACCAATTTGTAAACACCATAACTTGAGATGTATAAATCCAATGAAGAAGTTCTTGTACTCAAAAGAAAGCTTAATGGACAAGGAACAAGTATCATGTTTGATGAATCTCGCTACTGCGAAAAGAAAAAAAAAAGCCGACTATGACTAACAGAATCGCCACCTATCGTTATTTATCCCAAAGAGAGGGAAAGGAAACGATCGGAAAAAACCTGACGAAAACGAGAAAAGACAAGGTCATCGCAACCAAGTCGTAGGTTCGGGAGTCGGTTACGCAAGGGGAAGGTATGAGCACCCCTCATGTCCGTCATACTCGACGAGATCTACGCATGTGTTGTCTAGCTAAAAGGGTGTGCAAACTATCTACGCTAATGGCTTATGGACAAACAAAAAAAAGAAAAAGGACTGACTCGGCAGAGCATCGCCGCTCTGTGCCTACGTACTCCCTCGTGCAATGGGAAAGTCAGAGTCAACGTAGTTTGACTAACTACGGCTAAAGAAGGGGGGGAGGTTGTTCGCCAAGACGTCGCATCTTGTGCCTACGTACTTTCATCTGGTATGAAAGATCTGAGCAAACGTAGTTCAGGCTTAAGAGACCACAGGTTGGTTCAAAATTTTTACCCGAGTAGGGTTAACAGATAGTTCTAGCAGTTTGATGTATGCAGCTCGACCATTGGAGACTTAGGCGTTACCATTTGCGATAGGAATGAAAGTTAACAACACTCTTGTTTATGAAAAAGGTTTTCCTGATTAAGATCCCGAAGGATAAAAAAGTTTGAAGTGTTTTTGTGTTTTTTAGAGAAGAAGTGTTTTGAATTAGAGTGTTCATAATGTATGTTGTAACAAAGTCTAAAACCTAGGATCGAATGCGTCGCATATCGTCCTAAGGACGTATACTAAACACTCTAGGCAATTGAGAGATAACCATTCAATCACCATTTCCCAAGTACAAGGCTCATGGCACAACATTCATTATCTTTATTAGGTGGATTGAAGTTGTTTGAAGATGAGAAGAGAAAGGGACAAAATAGAGGGGACTAGACCAAACCCTAAAAGTTGTCATGCAAAGTGCTCCTAAAGTTGAGATTACAAAAGGGAAACCTCTACCTAATGTTATCATGCATGGTTAGAACCCTAATGTCTATCATAACCTCTCTTGAACAAGAGAGGTTAGAAATCCTAAGGGGAGGAAGACAAAAGAAGAAGAAGAAACAATAAAGGAAACAATGCAAATGAAGGATGCGAACACAAATGCACAAGTAAGAACACATAGAATGAAAGTGGGAGGAAAACATGTGTGGGGCAGTAGCCACCATAATCTCATCTCAACCAAGCATGCATATGAAGATGCAAATAGAAAAGGGAGAGATATGCAACAAAAACAAACAAAAACATGTGACAAAACAATGAGAAAAAGTCCTCATGGATTCATTACTTTAGGTAAACTTCAAGTTCCTCCTAAGGAGGGACCAAGCATCCTTAAATAACATTCCAAAGTCATGGGACAAAATGGAGGATGAGGAGATAGTGCACAAATGCAAAAGCAAACATAACACAAGGGAAAACAAGCATATGCACAAAGGAAAAGCAAGAAAGCTCCACATAGAAACCCTAATCAAAAGATTCAAAGATGAACACAAAAGAGCAAGCAAAAAGAAGTGTCATGACCTAAAATTGAACCAAAAACATCCTTAACATGTTAGCAACATGAATTACAAGGCATTGAAAGCTCAAAGGATCCAAAAGTGTCATATCCAAGTCAAACTAGGTCAAGATGTGTGTAGGAACCTCCCTTGGAGATGACTTGACTTGCAAGTCATCTCAAAATTAGGAAAAAGGCTCAACAAATACCAAATAAAATGCACAAGATAGCCAAACAAGTTGGAAAACAGAAACCAAAGGCACAAGGTCCATATCCCCTCAAAGCACCATCAAAAGGATATTAGATTCAAGATGTACCACTTTGAAATGGGGAAATCGAGGGTCAAAAGGCAAGCATCAAAAGTCAACCCTAAAGTCAACCAACCAGGGGAAAAATGGTCCTCAAAATTTTTTCAACCCATCAAGAGTATGAGAAACAATTTTCACTCATTGGACCAAAAGGAAAAGGAAGAAACAAATAAAAGAAACCACAATGTCACAATTTAATTCAAATAAACCTCTCCAACTAATTAATTCATTTTTAAATGAAAAATAAAATAAAAGTCAAAATGACCAAAACATATTTTTGGTGAATTTTAATAGTTGGAGAATATTTTTAAATGAATTAAATTGAAACAAGAACAAAACAGAAAAATAAAAGAAAATAAAAAGAAAAGAAAAAAAAGGTGGTGCCATAAGCAAATAAACTCAGTACAAAACTGAGCTGGGACAAAGAGGTGGCGCATATAGCAGGCCCAACCCAGCGTGCCAAAATTCAGAAAAAACAAACATAAATTGAGTGTGTGTTGGTCAACAGGCGTATACGATGGTCAATCAGCCTGGGAACGCTTGATCAAAAGTATGAAGATCATGTGGACTAAATTGTACCAACGAATAAATGAAATTTCAAACATGATATGGTGTGACATGGTCAAACAACTACCAACGTGTTTCTTAATCGTGCGGTCCACAAAGAAAGCAAGCAAATCAGACGGCGGTTCTGGCCAAATGTGGCAGAATCTGGCTATACGACACAGGCACTGGATAAGAAGGAGCATTCCTTTGTTCTAAGTTGTTACGAGGCCCGTTCTGATTCTGACGCTGGTTCTGATAACCCCGGCCACGAGTTCGCTGATTTGCCAAAGAAGCGACATAAAGTTCTGGATATGGTGCCCTAGGCGCAATTGTCTGTCCCGCATAACAAGACACAGAAGATGAAGAACCAACAGATTCACTGATTCATCTCGAGGATACTCAACATCTGGCATGATTGCATTGATCACAACTCCTTCTTCAGTTTGGTAGCTATAGAGAGATTCAGTTTCACTAGCCTGACCGCCTGAAACAATCTGAATTTTCCCAATTTTCACGGCATGCTCGATGTGTTCTCCTAATCTTACCAATTCAGAGAAATTTGGCGCATTTCCAAGCATTCTTTCGAAGTACGGGCTCTCCAGGGAGTCTACAAACATGCCCATTAACTCTCGGTCTAGAAGCGGTGGATGCACTCTGGCAGCAAATTCTCTCCATCTCTGAACATACTTCCTGAAGGGTTCATTGTTCTCTTGAGACAATTCCTGCAACTGCATGCGATTAGGAGCCATGTCTAGGTTATAATCATAATGTTTCAGAAAAGCTCTGGCTAAATCCATCCATGATCGGATCTGATTACTCTCTAACTGCATATACCAACTCAGAGATGCCCCAGTCAGACTATCCTGAAAGCAGTGGATCATCAACTTGTCGTTTTGCACAAACGAAGTCATTCTTTGGCAGAACATCACCAAATGTTGCTTCGGACAGCTATCTCCTCTGTACTTCTCAAATCTCGGCGCTCTGAACTTAGGAGGCAATACCAGGCCAGGAACCAAGCACATGTCTGCAGCATTGAGGTTGACAACATCTTTAACTTTCAAGGCTTTGACTCCTTCTTCCAACACTCGGAGCCTTCTATCATACTCGAGAGCTCTTGGGTCTTCAGTCCTGACTACCGGGATCTCTCTTCGGATATTCGCCATAGGGAAAACAACACCTTGACTGTTAACAAGAGGAGGGCGTTCATTTCGGACAACAAAATGCTCACGTCGATCTCGGTCTCTAACTGGAGGTTGCACAAATTGGTCTGTAGTAACGTTGTTCACTTGCGGAAGGTCCTCCACAGACATAGAGCCATACAGAGGATTGGTCGTCATAGTGAAACCCGTCAAGGTGTTACGAGACTGGAAGTGGCTCTCAGACATAGCTACCAATAACCTTCAACTGACTTCACTGCTCGATTCTGCTCAAATCTGCTTCAACCCCTTGGTCGTCTTCTAACAATCAACAGTTGCTCAGGCCAAACACCGGATAATCACCTTCAGAATCGAAACAAAGGCTGGATAAGAGCTCTGGCTAGCTGGAGAATGGTATGCAACATGATGCAACAATGTTTATGCAAATGTAATGCAATATGCAGCAAACACGGGATCACAGCCCCCACAAATCTCTGAATACTGTTGCACTGCTGACTGAGTACATTCGCTCTGAAGAGAAGACCAAGATATCGGGTAGGCTGGAAGTCAAGTTTCCTGCAAAAACCCTCCCACTCACGGGTATGGACCTAAACTGACACAAGTTCGGCATCCTATGCGGTCATCAGCGTCACAGACTTTCAAGACTGATGATACGATACCCAGAAGGTGTGGCATCACCATATCCTGAAGAGGCCTCACTTAGCTGAATCACAAATGATCGGTCCCCGGAGTCGACAATCCAACTAACCAACAACCCCCTCAACCCAAAGGGTTGAAAAAGAAGTCAACCAGAAGAACCTCGTCCGAGCGTGGATTTTGCGTGACACTAGTACATGTAAAGCATGCACGCGCCCACTACTTTCCACAACTAATTCTAGGTGCACTCAAGCCCAGGTCCGGCTTATCTCTCAATAGATCACCCCAGCCAACAACACAACAGCAACAGATAATAGCAAAGGTGCAGAAATCGTAAATACAGTAAAATACAACACTCCAAAGGTAAACACCCAAAGACGAGCAAACAAGCGCTAGGATTGACTCTCTTAAGGGACGTTGGATCCCAAATGCGTAAGGAACCATCGCAGTCCCCAGCAGAGTCGCCAGCTGTCGCTACTGCAAAAATCGGCGCCGACTAAACAGAAGAGTCGCCACCGTGCGTTATTTATCCCAACGGAGGGAAAGGAAATGCTCGAAGTAAACCTAACGCAAAACGGGAAAGGAATGGTCATCGCAACCAAATCCTAGATTCGGGAGTCGGTTACGCAAGGGGAAGGTATTAGCACCCCTCACGTCCGTCGTACTCGACGGGATCCACGCTTGCTGGTTTGTTGTCATACCCCAAATTTGTCCTACTCTTGTATACTTTCCATATGCACATCCATCCAATAACCATACCCATAAAATTCAAAAAAAGAGAGTAGTTGTTCAAGAAGGTTCAATGATTGATTCAATGACTTCAATTCAAGCCCATTATTCATTCTGAGATCAATTCAAGATGGATTTAAGTGTTGTTCATTTGTCAAAGATCAAATTGAGTTACTCCATTTATGAATGAGGATTTCAAGATGTCGAGAATTTATTTCAAGGTTGATTTTGGGTCAAGACAGACATACCATTTATTTAGAAAAAAATTGCAAGTTTGATTCAAGCATGTCAAGATTCAAGACTATTGCAGATTCGGTCAAAAGTTAATTCAATAAATTGGTTAAAGTTCAAGGTTTAATGATCATGATCAAATCAATGACAAAGTCAAAGGTTTATGCCAACATGGAGGTGCAAATTAAAAAATGTATCAAGGCCCGTTGACTATTATAACTATGTCCAAAAAATGTTGCTTATGAAATCAAAAAATGTAATTGGCTGAAATCCACTTACAAAGATGCAAGGTTTGAATTGAGCTCAAGAAAAATTACAAAATAAAATTGATGAGAGCCCATTACATGCTTTAGGCCCATTAATGTTTTTACAAGGATTACAATATTTCAAAATTTGAAAAAAAAGAGAGTTAAATTCAGCACACAGTCTCCATGCCCATTCTTTGACTCTCCACACCATGCGCACTAAGATGTTCTCACTCAGCGGCATGTGCATATTAAGCAGAGCCCAAATTGTGAGCAGGCGGCCATTACTTGCAGGTCATTCCATATTAGTTGCCTCCATAAGCACCTCACGACAATAACAACTATCCGCGCAATACCAACAAGGCCATAACGTTCCGCATCGCATCACACGGTAGACGGTACACTACTCTGTACCTGCAGAATTTCAAAACAAGAAGAAAAGGAAAATGTTATCCAACACTCATTAAACATGTATGTGTTAAATTCCAAAGAAGAAGGAAGCTTGTAGAAACCGACACACGTACATGTGCCCAACCACCTTCAATAAAGTACATGGCTCACCTATGATGCACCTACAATGTGCCAAAACATGTACGAAGAAACAGGACTATGATCAGAAGGATAATCTGTTTTTGATATTCATAAAACGAGAGGCTTACCACTCTCTATTTTGTTGAAAAAAACGAAAGCTAAAGAGTCTGTGAATACGCACAATACGCAATACGCACCCTGCAAGACCCCAAGCAGCAACCTTCCCAAAACCATGCCTACACCAGCAGCTAAAACAAGGTCGTACGTCTGCGAATCTGCTGCTACCAATAACCCACAATTTTCCTCGCACACCAGCAAGGACAACAGCAAACCTGCTGTGTCTTGGTACAAACCTGCAAGAAACCATATGGAATTGTGAAGGGACAAACACCCAAATCATAAAAATGCAGCTCATGTGAGGTGACTCGTTTCACAACAAAAAAGATAGCAAGTCATCATCCCCTTTTCCTTTGAGCATCACCATCACAGTACAACAAGGAAAAATGAAAAAGGGGAGGAAAGTTAAGCATACCTCATGATTCCCCGACAGAAACTCGTAAAGATCACTCACAATGGGGATTTTTTCTCCTTCGGTAGAACTTTGAGCAACCCTTCTATTCTTCCCTCACCAAAACCTCTTTCTTCATCCCCTAAAAAACAACAAAACCTCACAATTTAAAAAAAAAAAAACCACACCCTGCTGCAAAACCAACAACACATTCCTCACAAAACCGTTTTGGTTTCTCTTTCGTACATCATGGTACAACTTGCAAAACGAGAAATAAAATAACACAACCATATACCTATTTGCAAATAAAAAAGAAAGATAATACAAAACATGTGTTAGCAGACACCAAAAAGCCACCAGCTGCGCAAGTTGTTGCTCACAACTCTTGGTACCTTCAAAAAACTGATAAAAGAAAAACAGCAGCTCCCAATATCACTACAGCCAGCACTACAAAACCTGCAACAGCAGAAAAAGCAGAGACAACCATTAAAATACCAGCCCACTAACAATTCAAAAAGAAAAAAGTTGTTGAAGTATCCAAAAGGGACCTGCAAAACAACAAAGAGGGAAGCAAATATCAGCCTGAGATATTATCCATTAAACCCTATAAAACTCTACTCTGAAAAGAGGACCAGGGGGGCTCTTCTGATTCCACCAAACCAAAACCACCTCCGAACTTTCCCTCAAACTTCTTTATAACCATTTAACCCTTTCCTTCATCTTGGGGGGATGAACTTCAACAACCCCTCAAATCTTCAACAACAAACTAAAACCTAAACCTCACGAATTGACCCTTCATTGTTCTTCACTTTCAAATTTCAACAATCCTCTCTTTCTGAAGAACCATGTCTCTTCACTCTCACTAAAAAAAACATTTCCATAAAACCCTTCTTCAACCTTCATATCCTCAAATCCACAATCTGTTCTCATACATCCTTCATCAACCACATTAAAACCCTCACCAGTCCTGTTATTTTTTTTCTCTTCATCCCAAAAATCTTCAAAAACTGACCACAAAACTTATTTAACCTGAACCCAGACTTCAAAAGCTCTCCAAATGATACAGAACACGTAAATTCTAATCTCCTTCAAAGATAAAACCCTTTTTAACAACAAAATCACAAATCCTTCAGACCATAACCTTCTCCTTTCAACCTAGAAACCAATTTTTAATCAATATCCTCAGTTCTCTTCTTCACCATCCACACAGAAAAAAACCTCAACCTAAACTTCAAATCCTTTAAACCAAACAACAACAAATTGAGCCGAACACTAGAGATTAAGAGAGCGAGGTTTGTGGTTGTTCATGGCTTCAGATGACTTTGTTGGAGTCGTAGCCGTTTTTTTTTCCATTCTAGATAGTATCTTTTTGTTGGGAAAGAAAAGTGTTTGCTGGGGATCACGCTCAAACCCCATCTTCAACTTTAAACCATAGCCTTCTCGCCCAATCATCAACAATCACTCTTGTAAAATTTCATTTCCCTCTTCGTTCAGAACGACCACACATCACAAGACCCCAATTTGAACATAAACCAAAAACCCTTTTCTTTTGTCAAATCCCAAAACATCAACAAATAATCCATGAAACCAAAACCCAACTACAATGTTCAATCAACAAACCTGGAAACAGAGTAAAACGGGGAGGAAGATGCGATGACGCGTTTGAAATAACACGGAGAGAACAAAATTTGAGGTGAATCGCTTCTTGCGCAAACATGGTCTTCTCGCGATGTATTCTCCTGTTTCCCCTTTCTGCTTCGTCCGAAATTTCCCGTGGCAAAGGGCGAAGTAGGTTGTACTACTTTTGCTTGGTGACTGGGTCGGATCCGACCCATCCCAGTTTGTTTTAGGGCCCACGTGTTATTTCCAGTATACACCTTTTTTTTGCTGTTTTGTTACTAGGGAACATGGGCTCGTGAAGCCCATGTTGTTTTCACACCTTTTGTTTTTTTTTTCCGTTCAAACCCCCTTTTTTTTTGTTTAATACAACTAATTTCAAACATTTTTTTTGGAGTTTTATTTATAATACTAGAAATTTAAATTTTATTTCTTTTATTTTTATTTGAGGATTTATGTTTATATGTCCCCTTCTTTTTTGGGTCGATGACGATACCCCGAGTTATAGTTTGTCAAATTATGGATAGATAATAACAAACCCGAGACCATTTCTTTTCAAAACTTTCATTTTCGTTTTTATCCAGTTTTTCTTATTCCCTAGTCAATGATGACTTTAATGATTATTATCGGTCAAATTATTGATAGATGATAATTCAGTCAAGACTATGTCACTTTCGCTTCAAATGATCTTTTAAACATTTTCTCGAAAAAACTCCAAAAGAAGGGGATTCTTGAAATCTAGCATTTCTTGGATCTTCGAGTGAATAATTCTCGAGGCACGCTCTTGAGTTGTTATTCATTCAATCTTTTGATTTTCTCAAACACGTTCTCAACGTCTTTTTTTCGATCAAAACTCCGAAAGAAGGAGGCACTTGGAATCTAGCATTCCTTGTGTCTTCGAGTGAATAATTCTCGAGGCACGCTTTTGAGTTGTTATTCACTCAACCTTTCGACTCTTTTTCAAACTCAATCATTTTGCAACGTTCTCCTAAGTCGAGTGCTCGTACGCATTCACAACTCACATTTCGCACATATTCACAACCCCTCGTGGTTTCGTTATTGGGGGCACCCTCAGGGACTATTATCGATTCTCACAATCTTAACCCTTGACACGTCGTCAAGCCGGTTTCATTTTCAATCAAATCCTCGACACGTCGTCGAACTACTTCCAAACCAACTTCCTTTTGGCCTCGCATGCCATCTTTCGATTCGATCTTTTCACATACGTTTTTTTTAAAACTTACGAAAGAGGGATATTCTTAGAATCTAGCATTATTTGGATACTCGAATGAGTAACTCTCAAGGCGCACTCTTGAGTTGTTATTAGTTCATTCTTTCAATTTCAAAGCATCCAACTCTTTTCAACCTAATCTCCGAAAGAACTGAGTTCTTGGGATCTTGCATTCCTTGAATTCTTGAGTGACAAGCTCTCGAGACACGCTCTTGGGTTGCTTGTCAGTCACTCTTTCGTTTCAAACTCAAACTTCAACCCTTTTCAAACCTCATCTTTTCGTGGTTGTTATCACGAACTACGACTGCTCTGATTTTTCATTCTACGTAGGCACAAGATTGCGATGATCTTGGCGAGCACATTTCCCATTCTTTCCCCTATTCCACTTTTCTATCTTCCTCCATTATTCCGTCCATTTCCTAACCTTTCCCGTAGTCGAACTACGACGCTCTGATTTCTCATTCTCGTCCGAATGAGTATACGTAGGCATAAGGGCCCCAATCCTTGGCGAGCACCCTATCCTCTAACCACCCATCTCTCATTTGCGTCTTTAACCTTTTAATCTACCAATCCTACCTTTAACAACGAGAATCTAACAAGTAAACCTAGACAACACTCCCCACAATTACCTTAAGAGGTTCCCGTCGAGTACGACGGACGTGAGGGGTGCTAATACCTTCGCCTCACGTAACCGACTCCCGAACCCGGAACATGGTTGCGACAGCCCTGTTCCTATCCTTTAGTTTTAAGAGGTTTTCTCGATATTTTCCTCTCTCGTTTATTCGGGAAAAATAAAGTTCGGTGACGACTCTGTCGAACCGCATTTCCGCGCCTTTCGCGCGAAGGTCGTGTTCTCGAATGTGAATTTTCGAGGTGTGACAGTTGGCGACTCTGCTGGGGAATTTTACTCCATGCAAAGAGAGAGTCGAGCCTATCTTTTGGTTTGTGAGGGGTGTTTGTTTTTTATTTGTTTTCCTTTTGTATTTGTTCTCTTGTGGATTTTATTTGTGCTTGTTATCTTGGTTGCCTGTTGGGATGACATCATGAGTAAAGCTCTACGCCCGAGCTTTGGTAAAAGCAGAGAGAACACATAGTTTAGAATTGGTAGTCAAGTAGTGTTAGTCCCCAAGGACTCGCTCCTTGTGTGCCTAACATGAAAGCTCCTCCAGAGGAGACCTATTCGTGGATCTTGTTGAAACACAGCTAGCCTGTTGCACGACTTGATTAATGAAGGGTCCATGATTCTGGGAACCTTTTGTTAGCACCAGTTCCGATATTGGTGGTCGTGTAGTGTTAGTCTCCAAGGACTCGCTCCTTGTGCGCCTAGCATGAGGACCCCGCTCAGGAGAGACCTTATCGTCATTATCGTCGTAATACAACCAACCTGTTGCGTGACGCTAATATGACTAGTGTCCGTGATCCTGGGAACCAAAGTAGAAACCATCCCGTGAGTGGATTTATGGGTAGAGTGTCTAGATCTTCCCATATAGGGTTTACCTGTCAATTTTCTTTGAGATGGAATTGTGGTTATGTATCTGTTACAGTTATCAGCTCCAAAATTGTTTGATTGTGATCCTGTGATCCTGGATCTTGTATCTTGCATTGCATCTTGCATATCATTTGCATTGCATTTCATATGTTGTGCATTTTGCATTTCCAGTCCTTCAACAGAATCTTATGTCTTCGTTCCTTCCTCTCCAGTAAATCAAGCTGATTCCTCGACACCAGTACGCAACTAGAGCCAATACAAGACGAACAATGGAGCAGATTCAGCAAGAACAAGTTGCTATCAGGAAGGAGTTGGAATCCCTCAACAGAAAGATGGATCAGATCTTCGAAGCCCTCTCCATAACTGGAAAGGAATCAGAACAGCGAACCGTTCAACGACCGCGTCAGCAAAATCAACACAGAACATGCAAGCCAAATAGAGTATTTGATAGTCTTCCAATGACATATGCAGATATCTTTGCTCAACTAATGGAGAAAAAGGCTATCATTCCGAGAGATCTAGCTCCCCCGACTGTCCTTCCTGCTGATTACGACGCGAATGCTCATTGTGAGTTTCATAAGGGCGCTCCAGGTCACAACATTGAGAACTGCAGGTTTCTCAAGCACAAAATTCAAGACCTGATTGACAAGGAAGCTCTCACCTTTGATGGGAAGTATCTCAGTGCCATCAACAACCCGATGCCGCCAGCCAACTAGTGCTAATATCAGATCGATTCCAGTCAAGTTCATTCCTTGAATAAGGCAGTCATGCTGCCATTTCATTATTCGCAGTTCTTATGTTTTGTCTTTGTTTGTTTAAGTACTGTATGCTTTGAACAATTGCCATTCGTATCTGGTTTCATTAATGTATCGTTTATGCATGTTTTGAATTAGTTATGTCGTATTCACTCATTTTTCACTTATCACCGACACGTTTGTTCACTCCACTCTATTCACTGTTGTTTAGCTTGATTTGAGGGAGGATGATGAAAACGAGATACCCATAATCGGGAACTCATATGCTTTCAGATAGAATCTCGTCAATGATGTACATGCATTGCTTCAATTCCCCAAACACCGGAGATATAAGGAGTTAATCCCTAGTAAACCACTTCGAGCCTAGAAGTAGCAGTTTCCTTCGGATATTCAAACCTTACACTCAACCTGGGGCAGGGTAGTGTTCAGTTAATTCAATTCCTCACTCGAATCAACAAGCAATAGCCCATGCTATGGCAGTCACAACCTTCCCAAAAATCCAAAAAAATCGAAAGCCTGCTAAGTCAAGCACCTTAGAGGGGACTTAGGCAAAATCAAGCCAATCCCGATGGATCTGACAAGCAAAGTCAATCCATGCAAAAGTTAGGGATCAAAACAAAAGCAAAAGAGGACCCTGAAATCCTCAATAAAAACAAAAAGGTTCAGTAGCCACCCAGATCAAAGGGGGCACTGGCATCCATCAAAATAAGGTGACTGCCACGTCGAGCAAACCTTGAATCATCAAGTTTATACCGTCAAGACAAGTGCAGAATTAACTGAACGCAGGACTGGAGATCATTAAGAAGAATGGGTGGGTACAAATTATACTTTGAGCCTAGCATCCTTTGTTTTCATAACCGTGAACCAAACCACGTTACAACCCTCGAAAGACCTAATTGAGGCGAGGTTTATTCTGAAAGCATACTATCGCAAGGTTGCGTAACCTGACTCCTCACATGATTGCTAATCACCAGCATTGGTGTCGTTATCCTTACACTATCTTTTACACCAATCAAACAACACAATGTTTGGGCTAATGGCCCATTCATTTCACTATCACAACACTTCAATAAACGATACTTTTTCAGACTTGCATCGAACTTTGCATTAATTATTACCATTTGTGAATGTACAATTTTAACTGCAAAACAGTGCTAGGTATTCAAAGACATTTCAACAAGGGGAAATCAAGGAGGAGCTTGACTTTCAGTGGCGTACACGAGACAAATGTCACTTCAAAATCCACAGGCTGTGGAAAATCATTCAACAGCTCGAGCAGGGGCATATCATTACCATATTCAGACTGGGGCAAGACCAGGTCGTCCTGACCATCAAGCAGAGTTGCAACCTTCTCTGAAGCAAATTCATAGTAAACCACAAAGTACCCAGACTTGGGGGCATCCTGAGCATCATCTTCTGCTTCAATCGTGACGTCTTCAACAAACTGCGTGTCGAGGAAGTCAATCCCTCCCACCATCCAAAGTCCAATACGCATTGGCAACTACCCGGAGTCCACCATGCTGGCGTCTCCGCCTGCATTTCCAATCACTTGTCTACAATCATGTGCATCATACGCATTGTATTCGCAATCATAAGCATCTTGCATCATATGCATACTCAAATCATATCATACTTCCCCAACTCTTGCATCTCCTCTCGTCAAGCATTTGCATTTGCACTTCCACTCGTATGGAATATCATTTATCATCCAACATTCATATATGCAAGTCAAGGTCCAGGATCAACCTCGAAGACTTCCAAGACTGTCATCAGCCCAGTCAGGGGCATCCTCCGCAGGATTGTAGGTTTGTCCCATGATTTTCAAGAGCTTCAAGGCAATCATCAGCCCAGTCAGGGACAATCTTCTCCAACTGCGGGTTTCTCCCATCAAAATTTGAAGTTGTTCAAAGCAAGATTCAGCCCAGTCAGGGGCATTTTTCAAAGACCATGGGCGTCTCCCGTGACGTATTTCAACCTCGTGGTTGATCAGATATGCAAATCTAGATTCATCCTAGTCAGGGGCATTTTTTTTCAAGACCATGGGTATTTCCCATGACGTATTTCAACCTCGTGGTTGATCAGATCTTCAAGTTAATATACATCCTAGCCAGGTGCGTACCATTCAAGACCGTGGGCGTTCTCCACGAAGTTGTTCAACCTTTTGTTGGGAAAATCCAAGAGGTTTAAATGCAAGATCCAGCCCGAGCAGGGGCATCTTCAGCAGAACCGTGAGCGTTCCTCATGAAGTTGGTCAACCTTTTGTTGAGCAAACCAAGACATCAAGACAAACTCAGCCCAGTCAGGGGCATCCTCCTCAGAATTCATGGGCGTAACCATGAAGTCATTTCAGCAAAACTATGATCTCCAATAAAGACGGTGGGCGTACCCCGTTGACTCATTTCAATCCAATCTTCCTCTTGGGTGTTCCCCAATGAGCTGTATCCAGCAGGCGTGACTGTTGTCAATTGCCTTACTATCATCCTTTTGGTGATAGCCGAACTTCGTCGGTTCAACCTAGCCTGCACCCTTTTGGTGTTGGTAGCCTTCAATTTGTATTTGTTCTATCATCGTTTTCGTGATAGCAACCTGTGTGTATGTTTCGCTCTGTCATCCGTTTGGTGGGGGGTCTATCATAGTCATCTATGATAGATTGTGCAATTGTGTTCTTCCTATCATCCTTTTGGTGGTAGTGACTGAGGTGTTTGTGTTTGCCCTATCATCCTTTTGGTGGTAGTGGCTGGTGTGAGTTTCGCTCCGTCATCCTTTTGGTGGTGGGTCTGGCATTTCGTCGATGTCAGATTGTGCGATGTGTGTTTGTGTTTGCCCTATCATCCTTTTGGTGGTAGTGGCTGGTGTGAGTTTCGCTCCGTCATCCTTTTGGTGGTGGGTCTGGCATTTCGTCGATGTCAGATTGTGCGATTGTGTTTGCCCTATCATCCTTTTGGTGGTAGTGGTTGGTGTGAGTTTCGCTCCGTCATCCTTTTGGTGGTGGGTCTGGCGTTTCGTCGATGTCAGATTGTGCGATTGTGTTTGTCCTATCATCCTTTTGGTGGTAGTGACTGGTGTATGTTTCGCTCCGTCATCCTTTTGGTGGTGGGTCTGGCATTTCGTCGATGTCAGATTGTGCGATGTGTGTTGTGTTTTGCTCCGTCATCCTTTTGGTGGTGGGTCTGGCATTTTGTCGATGTCAGATTGTGCGATATGTGTTGTGTTTCGCTCCGTCATCCTTTTGGTGTTGGGTCTGGCATTTCGTCGATGTCAGGTTGTGCGATGTGTGTTGTGTTTCGCTCCGTCATCCTTTTGGTGGTGGGTCTGGCATTTCATCGATGTCAGATTGTGCGATGTGTGTTGTGTTTCGCTCCGTCATCCTTTTGGTGTTGGGTCTGGCATTTCGTCGATGTCAGATTGTGCGATGTGTGTTGTGTTTCGCTCCGTCATCCTTTTGGTGGTGGGTCTGGCATTTCGTTGATATCAGATTGTGCGATATTTCGTTGAGTTTCGCTCCGTCATCCTTTTGGTGGTGGGTCTGGCATTTCGTCGATGTCAGATTGTGCGATTGTGTTCGCCCTATCATCCTTTTGGTGGTAGTGGCTGGTGTGTGTTTCGCTCCGTCATCCTTTTGGTGGTGGATCTAGCATTTCGTCGATGTCAGATTGGGCGATTGTGTTTGTCCTATCATCCTTTTGGTGGTAATGACTGGTGTGTGTTTCTCTCCGTCATCCTTTCGGTGGTGGGTCTGGCATTTCGTCGATGTCAGATTGTGCGATTGTGTTTGTCCTATCATCCTTTTGGTGGTAGTGACGAGTGTGTGTTTCGCTCCGTCATCCTTTTGGTGGTGGGTCTGGCATTTCGTCGATGTCAGATTGTGCGATTGTGTTCGCCCTATCATCCTTTTGGTGGTAGTGGCTGGTGTGTGTTTCGCTCCGTCATCCTTTTGGTGGTGGGTCTGGCATTTCGTCGATGTCAGATTGGGCGATTGTGTTTGTCCTATCATCCTTTTGGTGGTAATGACTGGTGTCTGTTTCGCTCCATCATCCTTTTGGTGGTGGGTCTGGCATTTCGTCGATGTCAGATTAGGCGATTGTGTTTGCCCTATCATCCTTTTGGTGATAGTGACTGGTGTGTGTTTCGCTCCGTCATCCTTTTGGTGGTGGGTCTGGCATTTCGTCAATGTCAGATTGGGCGTTTGTGTGTGCCCTATCATCCTTTTGGTGATAGTGGCTGGTGTGTGTTTCGCTCCGTCATCCTTTTGGTGGTGGGTCTGGCATTTCGTCGATGTCAGATTGTGCGATGGTGTTTGCCCTATCCTCCTTTTGGTGATAGTGGCTGGTTTATGTTTCGCTCCGTCACCCTTTTGGTGGGGGGTCTATCATGGTCATTAATGATAGATTGTGCGATGTGTTTATTTGTGTTTCTCTCCGTCATCCTTTTGGTGGGGGGGTCTATCATGGTCATTAATGATAGATTGTGCGATGTGTTTATTTGTGTTTCGCTTCATTATCCTTTTGATGGGGGGTCTATCATGGTCATTAATGATAGATTGTGCGATAGTGTGTTTGATCTATCGTCCTTTTGGGGATAGTAGCCGTATATGTTTCATCCCATCATCCTTTTGGTGATAGTGACCTTTTGCCAGTTATTTACAATCTACTCAGAGGTACTCCCATCCATCATTTTCAATTCCCAAGATTTCCTTTCTTTTTCGGACAAATTCAGGGTCTTCTTTATATCTAATTGTCTTCTACCTCGAAAGAATGAACGCTGCAACATTTCATCTTACTCGGTCTAAGTCAATTAGATAGGGGCATCTGTCATACCCCAAATTTGTCCTACTCTTGTATACTTTGCATATGCACATCCATCCAATAACCATACCCAAAAAATTCAAAAAAAGAGAGTAGTTGTTCAAGAAGGTTCAATGATTGATTCAATGACTTCAATTCAAGCCCATTATTCATTCTGAGATCAATTCAAGATGGATTTAAGTGTTTTTCATTTGTCAAAGATCAAATTGAGTTACTCCATTTATGAATGAGGATTTCAAGATGTCGAGAATTTATTTCAAGGTTGATTTTGGGTCAAGACAGACATACCATTTATTTAGAAAAAAATTGCAAGTTTGATTCAAGCATGTCAAGATTCAAGACTATTGCAGATTCAGTCAAAAGTTAATTCAATAAATTGGTTAAAGTTCAAGGTTTAATGATCATGATCAAATCAATGACAAAGTCAAATGTTTATGCCAACATGGAGGTGCAAATTAAAAAATGTATCAAGGCCCGTTGACTATTATAACTATGTCCAAAAAATGTTGCTTATGAAATCAAAAAATGTAATTGGCTGAAATCCACTTACAAAGATGCAAGGTTTGAATTGAGCTCAAGAAAAATTACAAAATAAAATTGATGAGAGCCCATTACATGCTTTAGGCCCATTAATGTTTTTACAAGGATTACAATATTTCAAAATTTGAAAAAAAAGAGAGTTAAATTCAGCACACAGTCTCCATGCCCATTCTTTGACTCTCCACACCATGCGCACTAAGATGTTCTTACTCAGCGACATGTGCATATTAAGCAGAGCCCAAATTGTGAGCAGGCGGCCATTACTTGCAGGTAATTCCATATTAGTTGCCTCCATAAGCACCTCACGGCAATAACAACTATCCGCGCAATACCAACAAGGCCATAACGTTCTGCATCGCATCACACGGTAGACGGTACACTGCTCTGTACCTGCAGAATTTCAAAACAAGAAGAAAAGAAAAATGTTATCCAACACTCATTAAACCTGTATGTGTTAAATTCCAAAGAAGAAGGAAGCTTGTAGAAACCGACACACGTACATGTGCCCAACCACCTTCAATATAGTACATGGCTCACCCATGATGCACCTACAATGTGCCAAAACTTGTACGAAGAAACAGGACTATGATCAGAAGGACAATCTGTTTTTGATATTCATAAAACGAGAGGCTTACCACTCTCTATTTTGTTGAAAAAAACGAAAGCTAAAAAGTTTGTGAATACGCACAACACGCAATACGCACCCTGCAAGACCCCAAGCAGCAACCTTCCCAAAACCACGCCTACACCAGCAGCTAAAACAAGGTCGTACGTCTGCGAATCTGCTGCTACCAATAACCCACAATTTTCCTCGCACACCAGCAAGGACAACAGCAAACCTGCTGTGTCTTGGTACAAACCTGCAAGAAACCATATGGAATTGTGAAGGGACAAACACCCAAATCATAAAAATGCAGCTCATGTGAGGTGACTCGTTTCACAACAAAAAAGATAGCAAGTCATCATCCCCTTTTCCTTTGAGCATCACCATCACAGTACAACAAGGAAAAATGAAAAAGGGGAGGAAAGTTAAGCATACCTCATGATTCCCCGACAGAAACTCGTAAAGATCACTCACAATGGGGATTTTTTCTCCTTTGGTAGAACTTTGAGCAACCCTTCTATTCTTCCCTCACCAAAACCTCTTTCTTCATCCCCTAAAAAACAACAAAACCTCATAATTTTTTTTAAAAAAAACCACACCCTGCTGCAAAACCAACAACACATTCCTCACAAAACCGTTTTGGTTTCTCTTTCGTACATCATGGTACAACTTGCAAAACGAGAAATAAAATAACACAACCCTATACCTATTTGCAAATAAAAAAGAAAGATAATACAAAACATGTGTTAGCAGACACCAAAAAGCCACCAGCTGCGCAAGTTGTTGCTCACAACTCTTGGTACCTACAAAAAACTGATAAAAGGACAACAACAGCTCCCAATATCACTACAGCCAGCACTACAAAACCTGCAACAACAGAAAAAGCAGAGACAACCATTACAATACCAGCCCACTCACAATTCAAAAAGAAAAAAGTTGTTGAAGTGTCCAAAAGGGACCTGCAAAACGACAAAGATGGAAGCAAATATCAGCCTGAGATATTATCCATTAAACCCTATAAAACTCTACTCTGAAAAGAGGACCAGGGGGGCTCTTCTGATTCCACCAAACCAAAACCACCTCCGAACTTTCCCTCCAACTTCTTTATAACCATTTAACCCTTTCCTTCATCTTGGGGGGATGAACTTCAACAACCCTTCAAATCTTCAACAACAAACTAAAACCTAAACCTCACGAATTGACCCTTCATTTTTCTTCACTTTCAAATTTCAACAATCCTCTCTCTTTCTGAAGAACCGTGTCTCTTCACTCTCACAAAAAAAACATTTCCATAAAACCCTTCTTCAACCTTCATATCCTCAAATCCGCAATCTGTTCTCATACATCCTTCATCAACCACATTAAAACCCTCACCAGTCCTGTTATTTTTTTTCTCTTCATCCCAAAAATCTTCAAAAACTGACCACAAAACTTATTTAACCTGAACCCAGACTTCAAAAGCTCTCCAAATGATACAGAACACGTAAATTCTAATCTCCTTCAAAGATAAAACCCTTTTTAACAACAAAATCACAAATCTTTCAGACCATAACCTTCTCCTTTCAACCTAGAAACCAATTTTTAATCAATATCCTCAGTTCTCTTCTTCACCATCCACACAGAAAAAAAACCTCAACCTAAACTTCAAATCCTTTAAACCAAACAACAACAAATTGAGCCGAACACTAGAGATTAAGAGAGCGAGGTTTGTGGTTGTTCATGGCTTCAGATGACTTTGTTGGAGTCGTAGCCGTTTTTTTTTTCCATTCTAGATAGTATCTTTTTGTTGGGAAAGAAAAGTGTTTGCTGGGGATTACGCTCAAACCCCATCTTCAACTTTAAACCATAGCCTTCTCGCCCAATCATCAACAATCACTCTTGTAAAATTTCATTTCCCTCTTCGTTCAGAACGACCACACATCACAAGACCCCAATTTGAACATAAACCAAAAACCCTTTTCTTCTGTCAAATCCCAAAACATCAACAAATAATCCATGAAACCAAAACCCAACTACAATGTTCAATCAACAAACCTGGAAACAGAGTAAGACGGGGAGGAAGATGAGATAACGCGTTTGAAATAACACGGAGAGAACAAAATTTGAGGTGAATCGCTTCTTGCGCAAACATGGTCTTCTCGCGATGTATTCTCCTGTTTCCCCTTTCTGCTTCGTCCGAAATTTCCCGTGGCAAAGGGCGAAGTAGGTTGTACTACTTTTGCTTGGTGACTGGGTCGGATCCGACCCATCCCAGTTTGTTTTAGGGCCCACGTGTTATTTCCATTATACACCTTTTTTTTGCTGTTTTGTTACTAGGGAACATGGGCTCGTGAAGCCCATGTTGTTTTCACACCTTTTGTTTTTTTTTTCCGTTCAAACCCCCCTTTTTTGTTTTGTTTAATACAACTAATTTCAAACATTTTTTTTGGAGTTTTATTTATAATACTAGAAATTTAAATTTTATTTCTTTTATTTTTATTTGAGGATTTATGTTTATATGTCCCCTTCTTTTTTGGGTCGATGACGATACCCCGAGTTATAGTTTGTCAAATTATGGACAGATAATAACAAATCCGAGACCATTTCTTTTCAAAAGTTTCATTTTCGTTTTTATCCACTTTTTCTTATTCCCTAGTCAATGATGACTTTAATGATTATTATCGGTCAAATTATTGATAGATGATAATTCAGTCAAAACTATGTCACTTTCGCTTCAAATGATCTTTTAAACATTTTCTCGAAAAAACTCCAAAAGAAGGGGATTCTTGAAATCTAGCATTTCTTGGATCTTCGAGTGAATAATTCTCGAGGCACGCTCTTGAGTTGTTATTCATTCAATCTTTTTATTTTCTCAAACACGTTCTCAACGTCTTTTTTTCGATCAAAACTCCGAAAGAAGGAGGCACTTGGAATCTAGCATTCCTTGTGTCTTCGAGTGAATAATTCTCGAGGCACGCTTTTGAGTTGTTATTCACTCAACCTTTCGACTCTTTTTCAAACTCAATCATTTTCCAACGTTCTCCTAAGTCGAGTGCTCGTACGCATTCACAACTCACATTTCGCACATATTCACAACCCCTCGTGGTTTCGTTATTGGGGGCACCCTCAGGGACTAATATCGATTCTCACAATCTTAACCCTTGACACGTCGTCAAGCCGGTTTCATTTTCAATCAAATCCTCGACACGTCATCGAACTACTTCCAAACCAACTTCCTTTTGGCCTCGCATGCCATCTTTCGATTCGATCTTTTCACATACATTTTTTTAAAACTTACGAAAGAGGGATATTCTTAGAATCTAGCATTCTTTGGATACTCGAATGAGTAACTCTCAAGGCGCGCTCTTGAGTTGTTATTAGTTCATTCTTTCAATTTCAAAGCATCCAACTCTTTTCAACCTAATCTCCGAAAGAACTGAGTTCTTGGGATCTTGCATTCCTTGAATTCTTGAGTAACAAGCTCTCGAGACACGCTCTTGGGTTGCTTGTCAGTCACTCTTTCGTTTCAAACTCAAACTTCAACCCTTTTCAAACCTCATCTTTTCGTGGTTGTTATCACGAACTACGACTGCTCTGATTTTTCATTCTCGTCCGAATGCAAGATACGTAGGCACAAGATTGCGATGATCTTGGCGAGCACATTTCCCATTATTTCCCCTATTCCACTTTTCTATCTTCCTCCATTATTCCGTCTATTTCCTAACCTTTCCCATAGTCGAACTACGACGCTCTGATTTCTCATTCTCGTCCGAATGAGTATACGTAGGCACAAGGGCCCCAATCCTTGGCGAGCACCCTATCCTCTAACCACCCATCTCTCCTTTGCGTCTTTAACCTTTTAATCTACCAATCCTACCTTTAACAACGAGAAGCTAACAAGTAAACCTAGACAACACTCCCTATAATTACCTTAAGAGGTTCCCGTCGAGTACGACGGACGTGAGGGGTGCTAATACCTTCCCCTCACGTAACCGACTCCCGAACCCGGAACATGGTTGCGACAGCCCTGTTCCTATCGTTTCGTTTTAAGAGGTTTTCTCGATATTTTCCTCTCTCATTTATTCGGGAAAAATAAAGTTCGGTGGCGACTCTGTCGAACCGCATTTCCGCGCCTTTCGCGCGAAGGTCGTGTTCTCGAATGTGAATTTTCGAGGTGCGACATTTGTCTAAAGGATGCAAAAAAAATCTATCTATGGCTGCTAAATCTAAACAGAAAGAAACTGACTCGATAGAGCATCACACTCTATGCCTACGTATTCTCAAGAGAGAAAGTCAGAGTCATCGTAGTTCGGGAAACTACAGGGAATTGGGCTCGCCAAGACTTCGCGTCTTGTGCCTATGTACTTCCACACAGCGTGAAAGATCAGAGCTTACGTAGTTCAGGCTCACTACGGCTAAACAGGGTGTTCTCAATCACACAGGGGTGAGAGATTAAGTTGGCTTGAAAGGTATGGGAACCTACGGGAACTAGAACTACGGTCTGGTCTCAAATTCACAAGGGCAAGAGAAAGGGAAACATTAGTCGTCAGCGGGAAAGTCTCGATCGCACAGCAGCGAGAGAACAAAGATGTTAGTCATTAGTGTGCTCGCTAGGATATTGTATCCTATTCCTACATATTCTCATTCGGTATGAGAAATCAGAGCAGCTGTAGTTCAGCCTACTACAGCTAAAACGGGGAAACGGGAAGAAGGTAGCTCGCTAGGATATTGCATCCTATGCCTACGTACTCTCGTCTAGTACGAGAGATCAGAGCAAACGTAGTTCGACGGGAAAACGAGTCTCGATTGCACGGGGGCAAGAGAAGGGGTCTCGATCGCCTGAACGCGAGAGAAAAGGGGTTTTGCTCGCACGGGGGTGAGAACAAAGAGGAAGCAGGCCTACGCCTAAATGGGAAGGAACCCGGGACACACACACAAGAACCTAAGATGTAGGAGCGAATGCGTCGCATGTCACCCAAAGGGTACCACACTAGACATCCTAGACGATTGAGAAGAAACTCCTCAACTGTCATTTCCTACGTATCTAACGATACAGCTCACAACACTCGACGGTTTCCTAAAGACTTGAATAAGATGATGATGATGAACGAAGCGGCTCTGTTGGCTCCTGACATGCGCGCAAGCTCCATTCAGTCTTCTCCTCTCTGGATCCTTGATGAGGACGCTCGAATCAGAACCAATGTAACGCTTAGACCGTCATGGTTCGACTTATACGAGAAATCAAACTCTAAGAGGTAGCGTATTGATGTCCGTGTCAAAGACAAGATAGAGAAATGATATCGAAAATCATTCTCCAATTGAATCGTGTCACACGGCCATCCAGAAATAAAATCGAGAATAAATTCGGATAGAAAAGAAAATAGGAGAGAAATCCAACGACAAAATGGAAATAACAGTCTACTCCTAAGATACGACAAAAATAATCTCCTAAGGAAAATATATCCTGAAAAGAATTAAATCTATGAATCTCCTTAACAAGAAAATAACTAAGTCCTAAATTCTCTTAAAAGAAAATTAAACTAATTTCCTAAATGAAAAATATTATCTAAATTTCCTAAAAGAAATTATACCTAAAAATTCTATTCTTTGAATTATAAAACTATCCCTAAAATATTACAATTAAAATTGTAATAAAAACAATGCAAGAAAATAAAGGAAATAACAACTGCAGGGGGGTTTCTTAGTTCATTAGGGGTGTGCTGCAGCAAAAACGTAGAGCCCAGCCCAACAAAAAAAACCAGCAGCAAAAAAAAAACTAAGGAAACGGGGGGTGTAGGAAGCAAAATGGGGATATGCCTCAGGAAAAGCACAAGTGAGCCATGCCCACGTCCACCACAATCAACCAAAAACGGGGAGGGGGAAAGAGAGAAAAAAACGGAGGTGAAAAAATCAAAAAAACAAACGGGCTTGAGGCCCAATCCAACTCACTTCCATTCTCTCCTCTCCCAAACGAAACCCTAATCCTTCTCTACTCTCCTTCCACTGTTCACACCGTTCTCCCTCTCTCAGCCTCTCTCTCGTAACATCTCTCGCAACTCTCTCAGTCTCCAAACTTCCCTCTCGTTTCGTCAATTCTTTCTGACAAACTTATCTTCGTTCTACAACCTTCACAACAAGAAAAATAAAACCACAAACCATCACGATCTGGAAACAAATACTCAATTCCTCTGATGTTCTTGAAGATTCTAATCGGTGATGAAGATTCTTGCAATTCGATATTCATGAAAGTCCACGGATGGAGATGTTGATGGAGTTCTGTGAAGAAACTCAAAGGAGATGAAGATTCGCTGATGATTTGTGAGGATAGCGAAGGAGTTGCATGTTTGAAGTTCATCAGAGACTTTGGATCTGACTGTGAAGATGATGGCTGGGAGACTCGAGCGATGCGTATGACGAAGCTTCTGGAAACGAAAGAGGATCTTGATGATGTTTGAAGATGTTAATGAAGATCAAGATCAGATCTGGCGATCTGGAAAAAATGCCTGAAGATCATACGAAGACGGATGAACATTGGAACTCCGATGAAGTTTGAGGACGATCTGGAGAATTGATGAAGATTGCTCTGTGATGAAGCTTCCGTTGAAGGTGTGATGATTTCTGGAGAACGCGATGAGCACGATGAAGATCTTGAAGACGTTATTGATAAACGTTCTTGACGAAATCTGAAGATCAAGATCTTGAACAAATTTCTGGAAAACTGATCGAAGAACTGATGATGATTGCTGAAATCACATGTTGGAGAACTTTGAACGATGATGACTTATGGAGGATCTGGAAAAGAAACTGGAAAAAAGATTGTGAGCGGTGAATGTGTGCATGGCCGGCGACGAGGGTTTCCGGCGAGAAGCACGTGGCGCTCATGCAGGGGATGAGGAGATAGTGGGACAGGTGGGAGAGAGAAAGAGAGAGGGTGATACGTGGCAGTGAGACTGAGTGGTGGAAAGTGAGGTGTCAACCCCAGAAAAGCACGCGTGGCATACCCTTTATAGGACATGTGGCGCTGAGATTTGGACTTGTGAACTGGGCCCTACGAATTGGACATTTGGCCCATTAAGGACAAAACCTGATTAAAGACTCTAGTTGACTCACTTAAGACTAATTAACCGAACTAATTAAAATGGGTACTAATGATTAAGACCTAATTAATGAAAGACTAATTCTGAATTAAAACACCTAATTAATACGAAAATGACCCTAATTAATTGAACTAATCTAATTAAGACTCCTAATAAAATCTAGTAACAAAAATATATTAAACCACAATCTATTTAAATTCTATATTAAAACCTATTAACTCTATTTACTATTTATTCTATAAAAAGAAACTAATATTATAATATATCTAATAAAACTCTATTAAAACTAGAGAAAATTATTTAAAAAGAAATATCTATTAATATCTAAAATGAATTATTCTAAAAATAGAAAATTGTTATTAAAACTCTATTAAAAGAATTAAAATCCTAGAAAAATGATTAAAATTCAATTAAAACTCTAGAAAATAAAGGAAAGATCTAAAAAGGGCAATAAAGTTGATTAAATCGATTAGAGAACAACTACGCAATTATAGCGAAATAAGCGGTAAAAACCGGACACCGAAATGTCCTCAAAAATAACAGCGAGAGCTAAAAACACCGGGACGGACACAATTCTCAAAATACACCTATTCGAACTGGCCTGAACTGCCTGAAACGCCAGGGGAGGCTGTAATCCCGATAAAGTCAATCTGGCTGAGAAAATGCAATGTATGCAGTATGCAAATGCGAGTGCAAAATGAGCCGAAACATAAACCGGATGTGGGAACCGGTTGGTCAAATTTTGGGGTGCAACAGCGGGGAGGTTGTCTTCTCCATTGAGAAGTCAACAAAAATGGTAGCAAACAGGGCCGGCCAGAGCAACAGTCTGATCATCTTCCCCACGTCTCTGGCCGCCGCGAATAATGAACAAAACAACACTGAACGTTATACCCCACCAAATCCAATGAAATTTATATGTAAACTCATATATGGATCAAGGGGAGTTCAAATCCATCATTGGTTTAGCCTAAAACCTCAAGATGACAACAAATCGCAAACAACAAGCTTATGGCTCAAAACATCAAAGTTCACGAAAATCCATCAAACTTGCCCAGAAATTATCTACATGTTGTGTAGATCATGAATCAAGCAACAAACAAGCATAAAACCTCAAAAATAGATCATACTAAGTCAACAAAGTTTTGAGCTCATAACATCAAACATCATAAGCAACAACCAAATAATAACAGAAACGATCTACCATGTTCATAGTTCACACATACACAAAAATGGCAAGAAATGGCATTGTGAATTGAGAGAAAAGTTGAAAAATAGTTTACCTAGTGGAGACCCTCCACTGGGCCTTGAAATGTTGTTGAAGCTTAAAGAAAAACGCCCAGAATCAATCCATGAACTTCATTAAAGATGTTTGAATGCTCAATTTTGCTTGTAATGATGTGTAGCTCCAAAAAAGAATTTCAAGTTGCTCTCACTTTTTCACACTTTGCTCTTGCTCCTCTTGCACGAAAATGATCCTCTCTGCATCCATAAATGACCTAATGCTTATATGTGATGGGTTTGGCAACTTATTGAGGCCCAAAAGTGGCCAATTTGTGAAAATGAAAAATCAAATTTCCTCTAATTTTTGCTTGCCATATCTCACGAATTATGCACTGCACCTGCCTTAATTTTGGTCCCACTCAAATGCAAATGGCCTGAATTGATCAAAGGGCCAAGAATTGGACCTTGTATTGATTCCATAATGGATTTCCAATTTGTTACTTCAAGATGAAGAAACCATGAAAATGACCATTCTAAGGACCTCAAATTGCAAATGTGAAATTGGCATTGTCTTTGAAACATCATTTGCACTCAAAAAAAGTACAAATTTGCCTTGAGAAAGTTTAAAATCATTTAAATCTCAATTTCTCATTTTAAGCCTTCTTTATGAAAAATTCAAATCCCAAATCTTCAATCTAAGCTCCCCACCATTACAAGAGATGATTTGGTAATGCAAATGGCCCTATTTGGAGCAAGTTTCGTGTTGAAAAGATTTCCATTTTGAGTGTGCAAGTTGGTGAAATGGACCTATAATTTTATGACCTATAATCTTACTTTCCCAAAATACCCCTGACTTGTAACCCTCATAACTTGAGTTCTACAAATCAGATGAAAGACTTCTAGAACTTTTTGGAAAGCTAAGACCAAGACATACAACTTTCATATTGGCCAAATGTTCAGGAGAAACATCCTTCTAGGTCAAAAATGGCTTGGAAGTTAGTTGACTTTTGTTGACCAAAATCACATCCCTCTGGTGACCTGTAACTTGTCTGGATCATAACTTGAGTTCTATAAATCCAATAAAGGACTTCTAGTACCCAAAAGAAAACTAAGAACATGCTCTACAAGTTCCATGTTGGCCAAAAGTTGGGATGAGACTTGTATCTTGAGGTAAGTGGTCTTGAAGTCAGGCACTAAATAGGGGATTTTACCCTGAGAACCCTAATTTAGTAACTTCTCACACTCTTGATGCTTGATGAATTGATCTTGAAATGATATGTTAGACCTCTCAACACAACATCCCATGACCATAGAGACTTTTAATTGAGTTTCAACCTCCTTCAATTTCACAGTTAGCTGAGTGTTTACCAAATGAAAACCATAGATGCCACACTTTTGACTAGGGCTTGTTCCACTTCACACAACAACTTGAGTAAGCTGCAAATGGATCTTCAAGGCACTCAATAAGCTCTCTCAACATCTCATACCTATAATCATGCATTCAAAATCCCCTGATGCTCTTCAGTTGGCCTCCAAGTTAGGAGCTGACCCACACATATTCATCTATCCTTTCACAAGACATTGACCACTTCAAGATGTCCTGATGACCATTCAAGCTTGAGTAACACCCCTTGCTTAGGCTCAAATGCTTTAAGAAGACTCTCTTTCTATGCACAACCTCTTGATCCCCTGTAAAATGAAATTTTTTATGCAATGCAAATGCTAGAACAAAATGAAATGAAATGAAACATAAACCAAGTTAAGAAAAGGTTGAGCAAATTTTGGGGTGCAATAGCTGCCCCTATTCAAACGAATTGGACCTAAATGAGTGAAAAGCGAACGACTTTCATGCAATCAAGGTAAAATACGATTGAATACCAAAGAACCCGGAAATTTGCCAACCGCAAAAAATCTGAATACAACAGTACTGATATCAAAGCCACTCCGTTGGGGACAAAGAATACAGACGTCAAAAGCGGCGCCATGGTCTGGATACCAAATTGGCGAAAAGTAACAATCCCAATTACCGGAGTCTGGGTACTCCACAAAAATCGAGGCCTGAATGCTCGAAGTAATCGGAGCATGAATGCTCAAAAACACAAATTGGAACCTGGATACTTGAAAACTGGAGCCTGGATGCCCAAAGAAACAAATCCGAGTCTGGATACTCAAAGATTGGAGCCTAGATGCTCAAAAAACACAAATCTGAGTCTGGATACTCAATAAACAGAGCCTGACTGCTCGGTAATAAATCTGAGTATGGATACTCGAAGACTGGAGCCTGGATGCTCAAAAAACACAAATTGGAGCCTGGATGCTCAAAAACACAAATTTGAGTCTAGATACTCAATAAACGGAGCCTGACTGCTCGGTAATAAATCTGAGTTTGGATACTTGATGAATAAATTTGAGTCTGGATACTCGAAAACTGGAGCCTGAATGCTCAATGCAATTCGGAGCCTGGATGCTCTATGCAAATAACCTAAGTCTGGATACTCGGTTAATAAATCTGAGTCTGGATACTCAATAACCTGAGCCTGGATGCTCAATGCAATCTGAGCCTGGATGCTCTATGCAAATAACCTGAGTCTGGATACTCGGTTAATAAATCTGAGTCTGGATACTCAATAATCTGAGTCTGGGTGCTCAATGCAATCTGAGCCTGGATTCTCTGTGCAATAGAAATATATTCATCAGGATCTGTATATCCTTCCAGTCGAACGACGTTGCTGGGAGACAACAATACTTGACCTGGATATCACGGAGCATCAGATAAACTAATATGGTCTGGATACCAAATCTGCCTTTACCGGAGTCTAGATACTCAACGGAGAAAGTACAAACAAGATTCATCAGGGTCTGGACACCCAACCGACTTTACCGGAGTCTGGATACTCAACGGAGAAAGCAAAATAAAACGAGCATAAGCCATGGTCTGGATACCATAAGGCAAAAAGAACACAAATAAACTTGTTGTGATCTGGACATCACACAGGAATTTGACCGGAGTCTGGATAGTCAACGGATCAAGAAAATACCTGTTAGAAAAACACCGGAGTCTAGATACTCAACGAAACTGATCGGAATCTAGATACTCTACGGACAAAACAAACATAATAATATCAACCACCGTGGTCTGGATACCATAACCATCTTTACCGGAGTCTGGATACTCAACGGAAAAAGGAAAACTCCATCAACTAGGAATGGGCCGGAGTCTGGATACTCAACGAGAGAAGGAGATCATCACTATACCTATCATGATCCACTCAGATCCGAAGATACTGCTGGGAAATAACATGAGCCGGGGTCTGGAGACCATGCGGGCTAAGAGATAATAACATGGTCTGGATACCAAAGGAGAAGATCAAACCTCCGAATATACACCTGAAACAAAGAGATAATAACCTGGTCTATGTTTCACATGCAAATGTTTGAAAATGGTGTAATGCTCCATACGAAATGGAAATGCTACGCGTTTGGGTAGATGCTATGCACACATGCAGATGCAACGGAACTGAAACAACAAAGTAAATGCTAGAGAAACAGAAACCATCCTGTTAGGCACAACAAACAACCCTGCAGGAAAAAGCTTACCCATGCCAATAACAATTGGACTTAAACTGAAACGAAAAGGCCTCGAAAGGCTCACCTACCGGGGATAAAGTTCATTCAAGAACAGGAAATCCAAACTCAACTTAGGATGTAGATCACTACTTGCTGAGCGAAATGCCCGGGCTGACTCTCCGGAATACAAACTTTCTGAGGAACAGATAACTCACTGAGTACTTAAAACATCTAGGCTAAACAACCTAATTTACCTGATAGAGAACAACAATGCCCTGAACGACCTTGCAAGATGCAACTCTCTTGGGGAACAAAGACCTAACTGCCGGAGGCCTCCGTCTGCATTGCTGGAAGTTGAGTTCCTACAATCAGACTGAATGAGAGGGAAACATACCAGGCTACTGCTGGGGAAAACTTGGCACCTTCTCTATGGGGATATGCCCGAATCTCGACTCGCTGGGGAGTAAGCACATACCCTTACTCTGCAGAGGATTTAAAGCGCACCGGCAGACTGCCAGGGACATGCTAAAAACTGCATATAACTTTACTGGGATAGAGATGCCACCTCAACGGCTGGGGAACAACACTGTTTGGGGGGAACAGATGAATCCATCCATATTCATAAAACCTTGCCCCAAGGGTAACAACCCTGCAAAAGACAAACAGACAGGACATCCTATACAACAAGACTATCTTGGTCATCGTCCGTGACATTGTTCAGTTAAAATCAAAGTTTTAGCAATTATTGGCCAAGGCCTTCAAGTTTATGTATGCAAGTTCATCAAAAACATCGGGTGTTTTTCACAAACAAAATAGTAAAAGCATAAAAAACAAAGCACATAGACAAGTACTGAATAGTATATGATTATTGATAAACGGCCTGTGAATAGGCAAAGTTTTACAACAGATGCAACTCCTGAAAAGAGGAAGCTGTGCAAAACTACAAGTATGCATAAAAGCAAATACACAAGTGTACACTTTAAACAAAAAGTACAGCAATGTCGGCAATGTGGCGCAGACAAGCACCATGAGCTGATTCCTCTATGACTCGCTTGACTCTGACGCTTTCTCGACGCTTCATCTTCAGAAGAGATTGATTCGGATAAACGGCCCTCAGGTTCCCCCACTCCACCAAGCAATGAAGTTCATACGCAGACCGCATTTTCTTTTTAATCCCTAACTTTTGCCTGAACCGCCCTTTCGGGTTTTCGATTCACCGGGATACCCATTTTTGCCAAAGTCTCCTTTCCAGGTTTTCGACTTTGTGGGTTTACATCTTTTTTCAATTTTATCCCTAATTTTTGCCCGAACCTCTTTTCCTTTTTTATGGTTCGCCGGGATGCCCCATTTTTGCATGGACTTTTCTTTTTGTGTCCAGCGGGTCTCTTTTAAGCAAAGTATTTTTTAACTGTGTCTGTGTTCACAGGGGATGCAAAATCTTCACCGTCCATGGTGGATAATACTAAGGCTCCTCCATAGAAAACATTTCGTACAACAAATGGACCTTCCTAATTGGGAGTCCATTTGCCCCTGTGATCTGACTGTGGTGGGAGAATCTTTTTCAGCACAAGATCGCCCGTCTGAAAGCTTCGAGGGTGCACCTTCTTATCGTAAGCTTTCTTCATTCGACTCTAGTACAAACGACCACATGCAATTGATGCTAGCCTCTTTTCATCCATCAGACTAAGTTCATTCAATATGTTCTTGATCCATTCTGCCTCATCAAGTTTTACGTCAACCAAAACCCTTAAAGAAGGAATCTCAACCTCTAGCGGTAGGACAACTTCCATACCGTACACTAGTGAGAAAGGAGTTTCCCCGGTTGATGTGCGTACCGTCGTACGATAATCGTGCAAGGCGAAAGGCAACATCTCATGCCAATCTTTGTAGGTAACAACCATCTTTTGCACTATCATTTTGATATTCTTATTGGCCGCTTCAACAACGCCATTCATCTTCGGCCTAATAGGGCGATGAGTTGTGATGTTCAATCTTGAAGTTTTGGCATAACTCCTTCATCATCTTATTGTTCAGATTCGAACCATTATTAGTGATGATTCACTCGGGAATTCCATATCTGCAGATGATGTCATTCGTTATGAATCTTGCTACCACTTGCTTGGTCACATTAGCGTACGAGGCTGCCTCCACCCACTTGGTGAAGTAATCGATGGCTACCAGGATAAAACGGTGTCCGTTGGAAGCAGTGGGCTCGATCTTTCCAATCATATCGAGGCCCCACATGGAGAACGGCCAAGGGGATGACATTACATTCAACAGGCACGGCGGCACATGAATCTTATCAGCATAAATATGGCATTTATGGCATCTCTTCGCGAATTTGAAGCAATCCGACTCCATTGTTAGCCAAAAATAATCTGCTTGTAGTATCTTCTGAGTTATGGCATGCCAGACGGCATGCGTGCCAAAAGTACCCTCGTGGATTTCTTCCATAAGTAAAGTTGCTTCTTTTTCGTCCACGCACCTGAGTAGCACTATATCATGATTCCTTCTATACAACATACCATCTGGGTTGAGGTAGAAGTTACCAGACAATCTCCTAAGAGTTTTCTTGTCCTGGGTCGATGCCCCTGGTGAATACTCTTGGTTCTTAAGGAAATTCTGGATGTCATGGAACCACGGTTTACCATCAGAAGCTCCCTCAATGGAAAATATGAAGGCGGGCTTGTCGAGGCGTGAGATAACAATCCTTGGAGCTTCATTCCAAAAATTGACCTTGTACATTGAAGACAGTGTAGCCAAAGCGTCTGCCATTTGATTCTACGCTCTTGGCACATGGTGGAAGTCTATACAATCAAAAAATGGTAACAGTCTTCTTGTATAATCCTTGTAAGGGATCAGATTGGGCTGACGAGTTTCCCATTCTCCTTCGATCTGATTAACAACTAGCGCTGAATCGCCATATACATCGAGATTCTTGATCCTCAGATCAATAGCTTTTTCCAACCCCATGATACATGCCTCGTACTCGACTTCATTGTTGGTACAAGGAAAAGTTAATCTGGCGGTGAAAGGGATGTGAGTTCCATGAGGAGTCGTGATGATTGCCCCGATTCCACTACCATATGAATTAACTGCGCCATCGAAAATCATTTGCCATTGAGAACCCTTCTTCGGACCTTCAGTGGGTAATGGCTCATTACAATCTTTTGCTTTCAAGTACATAATGTCCTCGTCAGGAAATTCAAATCTCATCGGTTGGTAATCATCAATTGGTTGTTCAGCAAGGTATTCTGACATAACACTCCCTTTAATGGCTTTCTGGGAAACATACTGGATGTCGTACTCTGTCAGTACCATTTGCCATCTGGCAATCCTTCCGGAAAGTGCCTGCTTTTCAAAGATATATTTAATCGGGTCCATCTTCGAAATTAGCATGGTTGTATGATTGAGCATGTATTGTCTTAAACGTTTGGCCGCCTAAGCGAGTGCGCAACACATTTTTTCGAGCATCGAGTAACGGGACTCACAATCTGTGAACTTTTTACTCAGGTAATAAATCGCATGCTCTTTTCTCCCTGTCTCGTCGTGTTAACCGAGAACACAACCCATACTATTCTTAAGAACCGTTAAATACATGATTAATGGTCTTCCAGCAACTGGGGGTATCAGTATCGGAGGCTCCTGCAAATACTATTTTATTTTGTCGAATGCTCTTTGACAATTTTCGTTCTAGACAACCGCCTGATCTTTCTTTAACAGTTTAAACATTGGTTCACATGTGGCTGTTAGATGAGATATGAACCGAGCGATGTAGTTCAATCTCCCTAAAAAGCCACGAACTTCTTTTTCAGTCTTCGGCGCTGGCATTTCTTGAATAGCTCTTACTTTTGCAGGATCTACCTCGATTCCTTTTCTGCTGACAATAAACCCCAATAACTTTCCGGACCGAACTCCAAACGTGCACTTATTTGGATTCAACCTCAATGTGAACTTCCTCAACCTCTCAAACAGCTTCAATAAGTTGACCAGATGCTCTTCCTCCGTTTGGGACTTCGCAATTATGTCATCAACATAGACCTCGATCTCATGATGAATCATATCATGAAAGAAAGTCACCATTTCCCGTTGATAAGTTGCCCCTGCGTTTTTCAACCCAAACAGCATCACCTTATAGCAAAATGTTCCCCACGGTGTAATGAATGTTGTTTTCTCCATGTCTTCCGGTGCCATTTTTATCTGATTATAATCGGAGAAGCAATCCATGACAGAAAACACCGAAAATTGAGTCGTATTGTCGACCAATACGTCAATATGAGGGAGCGGGAAATCATCCTTTGGGCTCGCCCTATTCAAGTCTCTATAATCAACGCACATCTGTACCTTACCATCCTTCTTAGGTACAGGTACAATGTTGGCGACCCACGGAGGGTAAGTTGTCACGGCTAAAAATCCAGCGTCCAACTACTTTTGAACTTCTTCTTTGATTTTTACAACCATGTCTGGTCTCATCCTCGTAAGCTTCTGCTTGACGGGTGGACATTCTTCCCGAAGTGGAAATCGATGAACCATGATGTCAGTGTCAAGTCTGTGCATATCTTCGTAGGACCAAGCAAAGATGTCACTGTACTCTTAGAGCATCTCTATCAACCTTTGCCTGATGTTCTCTTGCAATGCAGCCCATATTCTGACATTTCTAACAACCTCTTCAGAACCCAAGTTGATGACCTCAATCTCTTCTTCATGAGGCAGAATGACCTTCTCTTCTTGTCTCAAAAGTCTAGCTAACTCTTCAGGCAAGTCTTCATCCTCATCAATCTCTTCTTCAGCTTGAAATACCGGGTTATCAAAGTCAAAGCGAGTCATAGAAGATTCTTGATCGGTGTCATCTGCAATGATGTGAGTCCTGCAATGAAAATGGTTAAGTGCTTCAAATGATATGCAAACAACACATTGCCATTTTATTGTTAACAAATAAAAACAAGAAAAACAGAGATCTCAAAATTTGAATGGAAAAACGCCCTTTGATTAATAGATGAAACAGTATTCAAACATAAACAAACAAGCCCTGAAATAACAAACCACTATGCTCCGGGTAGAACATAGGGTCGTACAATAATTGAAAAACAAAAGCATTACTGTTCATTGGTCACTTGAACAAATTCCTCAATAGACCAGTTGCATAGACGTTGTCCTGGAAGGCATGGCTTGATCTAGGCATCCATATCGCAACCACTATCTCCAGCTTCATCGTCAGAAATGGCATTAAGCTGCTCGAAGAAGACACCCCCGCTAGTAAACCTGATCGTCCCCTTGAACTTCGGCGTGCTTTGTGAAGGCGATGAGTGGTACCCCATACCGAACTTGTCTTGCTTTTGAGGGATATCAATCACCTGCCCCCATCCTTGGGCTGAACCAGCTTGCACTACAGCTTGTGCTTCTTTGAAAGAAGACATAGCCACCTCAGGCTCTTTTCTCACCACCACAGATTTATCCTTCAACTGAACGGTTTCAAACGCTTGATACAGGGTCTCATGAATTTCCCCGTCTACCTCTACATGCTTGAAAGAAGAGAGGTGACTAACCATGATGTCCTATTCTCCACATACTGTTACAACACTGCCACCAACCTTGTATTTCAGCTTTTGATGCAGAGTCGATGTAATAGCCCCAGTTGAGTGGATCCAAGGTCTGCCTAACAAACAACTATAAGTAGGCTGAATGTCCATGATATAAAATACAATGTCAAAAACTTCTGGGCCCACTTGGATAGGCAAAGTCAGCTCACCAAAGACAGACCTCCGAGTACCATCGAAAGCACGTACAACCAAATCACTTGGTGTACAGGTAATGCCCCTAGTATCCAGCTTCATAAGTGCCTTCTTTGGCAGCACATTCAAAGATGACCCTGTGTCAACAAGGACATGAGACATAACCAATCCTCTACCTTCAACAGAAATGTGCAGCGCACAATTGTGGTTTCTGCCCCTTGGCGTTAAGTCTAGATCTGTGAAGCCAAGGCCATTTCCTGCGTTTACATGCCCAACAACCCCTTCAAGCTGATTTACTGATATTTCTTGGGGCACGAAAGCGGTACTCAACACTTTCATCAATGCATTCCTGTGAGCTTCAGAATTCAACAACAGCGATAATATTGAAATTTTAGAAGGTGTCTGCTGTAAGTGCTCGACTATTTTGTAGTCGCTTTTGCGTATCAGCCTCATGACTTCCTCCACATCATTCTCCAAAGATTCCTTTTCACTAGACGGGGAAGTTTCTTCTATTACCATCTTACCCTTCCCTCTACCTACTTTTTCAGACATCACTTCGGGCGATGCAAAGACCCTGCCGCTTTGGGTAATTGCCCCTGCTCCCACAATATTCTCTGCTGACTCCACAGGAAAACTTTTCAAATCTACCTTCTGACCATTACAATACACCTCAGCTCCGTAGTTCCACTGAATCGCTTTGGTGCTTTCGTAAGGCACAGGTCCTGCTTTAGTAATAGTGATTGTTGCTGGCCTAGGAGGCGCTGAAATAGTTATAGTCTTATATGGGATCGAGATCGTAGCGACCTCATCCCTCTCCTCACTTACTTCCTTAACAGGTTTCTTTTCTGCGGTTCGTTCAAACTGCAATGTCCCTTCATCTATCATTCCTTGAATACACTTTCTCAAATCAACACATCCCTCAGGATGACTTAAATAACCAACACAATCCTCATTGCAGCCTGGGAATACACCTCCTCCTAGCAATTTGTCTTTTACAAACTTCAATGGAGTTTTCAGTTCATTCACATCCATTATCAAGTCTAAATCCTCCTCTACCAAGATAGCACCAACCCTAGCCTGGCCATGGTTAGGCATAGGGTTCTGCACAACGTTAGGTGCGTGATAACGCGAAATCATATCGTTTATTTGGCTTGATTTACATGCATTTATTTGTGACTATTATTAATTTATCTTGATTTATGTTATGTTATATGATTAATTTACTTTGTTTAGCAGATTGGGGAGAATTTGGACTAAAGAAAGAAAATCAGAAGAAATGGAAGAAAAACAGATGAAAAACAGCAGATACGGATTTTGCTGATATGACGGTCGTCACATGACCCTTACGACCGTCACATTTCATGACGAGCGTCACGCAGACAAAATATCAGTACGTTCAAATCAGAAGTAACCACGATCACTCTCAACTTAATTTCTTCCTACACTTTCTCCACTCACTGCCCACTACTGGAAGTTACTCCCACTCCCTCCATAACTCACCCATGATCTCTGGAAGTTGAAGAATGAATTATCTCCTATAAATAGGCCTTAGATTCAGAGATTCTGGGGGGGGGGGCTTTGACGTATCGAAGTGCTGCCGAAATTACCAATTGAAGCTGAATTTACGTTCTTGCATTATTTTCCCGTTTCCTTTTCCTTTTATTCCCATTTGTATGGTTTTATTTGTTCCTGTACCTTTTACTTCTTGCCAAAGTAGAATCCTTCCGACATTGTGGGGGACTACCCAAGGATTTGAGATCAGTACAATTTACAGGTTTTTATTAATTGAATTACTACTTTATTTCTGTCATAATGCATGCTTTATTATTCAGTTGTTTATGTCTATTTCCGTTTGCATTAATTATCATGTCTAGCTAAATTAGTTTTATCGGTATGTAACCGAATTAGTAGGACAGGATTCGATAGTAACCGGTACCTTCCCTTTTTACAAACAACCTTTCTGGCCGTAGTTTTTAATCTTAATTTCTAAATAAACGTTCGTCGCGACAGCGAGAACTTATTTAAAAGTAGTTTTTCCACGACAGTGGGAAATTCATAAAGGTACGAACCAACAAGCGACAACTGCGGCTAAGACCAGATAGTAAAAACTAGGCATTCATTTCAAAAACAGCAACAACGCTTTAAAAGGGATTAGAACTTAATGGTTTTCAAAAAGTAATTTAAACCCCGAACGGGATAGAGATAGCATACATTCCGCCTTAGAGTTGCAACTAGCGTCAACAACCATCGTGAGACAAAGGTCTTTAAACCGTTATTTTCTTCTTAAAAGTGTTTGCAAAGAGTAGAAAGCCCCGGTGACCTGTCGAATCCCCGATAACTAAGTCCTTGCATACCGATATCCCTTTACCGCTTTTTCTTTAAACCAATTATCTTTATTTCCTTTGCATTTAATTTCATTCACATTCAACTTTCCTAATTCCATTAGCCTTAGCTTTACGCTGTAATAATAGATAATGGTAGATTGACATTGGTCTCTGTGGGTTCGACAATCTTTTATATTACTTCGATATTTCCGTGCACTTGCGGACGCATCAGTGCATCATGAGAAAAATTTATTGCTTTGCTGTCAATGAGATCTTGCAGCTTGTGTTTGAAAGCCTTGCAATCGTCAATAGAGTGACCAGGCGCCCCAGAGTGAAACTCACAACGGGCATTTGTGTCATAGCCAGGTGGGGGAGGACCTGTCAAAGGATCTAGAGTCCTTTTCTGAATTAATTGCAGTTGTAATAAAGTTTGAAGCACTTGAGAGTAGGGCATCAGTGGAGTGTCAAATACTCTATTCGGCCTAGATATATCAGGATACCTCCTATATCCTTGCTGGTTTTGTTGTTGCGGCTAATACTGTCTTTGCTATTGTTGTTGTTGTTGTTGTTGTTGCACACGAATAGTGACACTGGCCACCTACTGTTGGCGATATTGATTTTGTGGTTGACCCCTTCCTCTTCCTCTAGAACTTGCCACTGAGTTAACGTCACCTTCATGCTTCTTATTTCCAAATACCTTTTTTCCTCCTCCTCCACATGAGGGTACTTCTCCCGCCTGAATCTTTCTGAGCTTGATGTTGTTTTCCACCCTTTCACCGGTGATTATCAAGTCTGAAAAACTTCCCGACATACTGCTTATAAGCTTTTCATATTACACCCCTAGTAAAGTAGCAACAAACATGTCCACAAGCTCCCTTTCTACCATTGGTGTTTGTACCCTAGCAGCAAGCTCTCGCCACCTCTGGGCGTATTCGTTAAAGCATTCGTTATTCTTTTGGAAAAGATTCTGCAACTGGACTCTATTTAGTGCAAGGTCACTGTTGTACTGATAGTGCCTTACAAAAGCTTCAGCTAGGTCTTTCCAGCTGTGGACGTTAGTGGGCTCCAGCCCCATGTACCACTCCAAAGAGGGACCGGACAGGCTGTCCTGGAAAAGTGCATCAAGAGTTTTTCATCGTCCGAGTACGCAGACATCTTTCTATAGTACGAGCGCAGGTGAACCCTCGGGCAAGTAGTGCCTTTGTACTTATCGAAGTCAGTCACTTTAAATTTGTGAGGCACTCTCAAGCCTGGGATCAGCCCTAGGTTAGACATATCCAGCCCCATAGAATTTTGGCATTCAAGAGATCTCATCTTCTCTTCGATCATCTTAATCCTTCTGTCAGCCTCAGAAGGTATTACAACATTTATAAATCTAGGCGAAAACAAATCCTCCTGCCTATCCTCATTCCATGTATAGTCCATGATACCCTGTACAGCACCTGTAGTGTCGAGGCCAAAGCTGTTTCCATTACCATTACCCCCATTAGCAAAACCAGCATGATTAAAACCTGCCGTATTTCCAGCGCCAGTAGCGTGACCACCCCCTCCAACATTAGGGATGACTAAAGTTGGCATAGAATTGTCTGCACGAGGAGTTTCTTTATTAGGAGGGTTAGAAGCAACCCCACCATGTAACACCCAATCACTATCAACTCGTGCAATCAGAGGTTGCACTAAAGTCTGAAGTTGCGCCTGGCCACTAGCAACCCCTTGCATGACCTCCATCATCTGTGCCATACGATCTCTCATCTCTTGCATTTCTACCTGCATCTGATCCATCAGCCTTTTCTGGTTTCCTCTGGTACCGTAGCGGTGAGTTATCTGTTCTGCAATCCTGAAACACTAGTGGCACAAGAAACAAGATAAGGTTAACAGTTCCGATGCACCTGCAAATGCGAGAAACATGCTAAAATACAAACATGTATATATGAAAACAGGGAAATTTCCCCCATGATTCTAGTTTCGGGATAACAACCAAGACGATGGAGAACCCCGCAGGCAAGCATAGAATAAAAACTCCTCATATATACAAACATAAGTCCACAGGCAAAGTATAAACATCAAATGAGTACAATCATAAAAGGACCTCAACCAACAGGTCTGGTGATTGTCCATACAAAAGTCTAAGCTACAGAATACAAAGAAATAAATCAAACTGGGTGGCGAGACTGGAAATCCTTCAGCAACGCCTGTGTATCCAAATGGTCTGGTCTAGCGAGAAACCACGTATGAGCAACTCCTGCTGACTGATAGTGGACTGAAGATCCTCGACCGAGTCCTTCTTCCCAACAACCTCCTCAAGTCTACGCCTCTTAGCACTAGCTTCCTCTCTATGCTTCTCCAAGGTTGCAAGCGCTTCATACAGTTTGCAGTCACTATGTCTCCTGAGCGAAGCTTCCTTTGAGATCTCCTCATCTTTAGCTCTGAGCTGAGCCTTCTGTTTGATGATATGCGCCTTCAAATGGTCCTCACGCTGCTTACTGTTGGACATGGCAGCGTTCCATTGAGCCTCAAACTTGGAAATCCGCGAATAGGCCCTATTCAAGTCTTGATTTTTAGTAACAAGCACACTACTAACAATGTTTATGTCTAAACCCAACCGCTCTCTATTGCTCATCTCCTTAGTCAAGTGTGTTCCCAACTTGTTCACCAACTCAGTTTGCTTTTTCAAAGAATACTTTGCTTCACTCCTCTCACTTCTGAGTTGAGCAATCTCATTCTCTAACTCTTCGTTTGTCTTCTGCAACTCTTCTTTTTCACGACATACTTGATTATACCTTTGGATGTCCACTGTAGTAGGATCCTCAATCACGGGAGGGCAAACTGGTTCCACTGGAGGATATGGCATCAAGAACTTTGCGGCCCTCTCATGAATCCAAGCCACGTAGGGGTCATAAGACTGACTGTTGCTCTTCCCTAGTAGTTCTTTGCCTCTCCTATGGATGCTTCACCAAGCGCGCTCGAGTCTGATCAAATCATCACCCTCTAACAAACCCGTGAGATACAGAGATTCCTGTATCTCTTCTTCTTTTGGAGCGTCCCTGAGAGCATATCTGAATTGTCGTACCAACAGAGAAGGGTTATAGTTGACGCACCCTTTCCTTCCGACCAGGGGTACGTTAGGAAATCCGCCACAACTATAAATAATGTTTGTGCCAAGCATGTCTCTATCAAACCAAATAATATCCTTGCAGTCAAGCCGATCATCCTCTCAGACCAGTCTGAGGTAGCAATGGTGTCCACAAACTGACCAGTCTTAGGTATGTGACTCATCAACCATCTATAAAGCAAAGGAACACAACACGAGACATTCTTCCCCCTTCGGTTTTCATTCTTGTGGTGTACAGAATGATAAACGTCTCCTAAGAGTGTAGGGACCGAATTCCCTGAGGCTAGCAGGTAAAAGGCATCCACGTCTACAAAGTCAGGCAGATTCAGAAACAAAACAATGCCATAAATGCAAAGTGCCAGAATAGCACTAAACACAATCCAACAACCATTCTTAGTGAACTCCTGAGCTTTCTCAACAAGAAATGGCAACTGAAAGCCATAAGTTCCTTTACTCTCAACTAGCTTCCCCTTTAACTTTGTAGCGTCCAAATGTAATATAGTAGCGAGTACAACCAGATCAGGCTCTGCATCTGTGTGGACAAAAGGCATCTGATCACGGGTAGGCACCCCCAACATATCAGAATACTCTTCCAAAGTAGGCGCCAAAACAAAATCCAGAAAGACAAAGCACCTCAACTGGGCGTCGTAGAACTGCAAGAGAATGTAGATACCACTGATCTCAAAGGATGAGGGTTTGCAGACACATCTGGCCAATCTCCCATAATCTTGTCTAAACTGTTCCATCACATTCGCTTCAGCCATAGCAATCAGACTCCTCAAAGAACTGACATCTGGGGTAGGAAACCTGTAAGCAACTGTCCTTTTCAAGGGCTCCATGTCAAGAACGAAGAACAAAACCACTAGAATAAGGATGGAAATATACACCTGCATCATAAATACATGTTAATGAAGAGATGCAAATGCAAATGTGTTGCGGTGGAAATAGGATATCAAACTATTAATGAGTTTGAATTGCAATTCAATTCACAACCGCTCTTTGATTTATCCGAAGGAAAAGGTCAAAAAGGGAAAACCTATTTTTGCATCGTAAACACAATGCGGGGAAAGATCTAGGGTTCGGGGGTTGGTTAAATTTAGAGAAGGTATTAGCACCCTAAACTTTTGTAGTACTCTACAGGAACCTTTTGTTCAAATGCTTACTATTTTGCTTTATTTATTTGCTTAAGGTATATGTACATAAGGATTAAAAGTGAGAAAAGAGACCTAAGGGGTTAATTCTAAGTTTACTCGGCAAGACATCGCATCTTGTGCCTACGTATCCTTACGGGAGTGGAATCAGAGTAATCGTAGTTCCCCTCAAAAGGGAGGTTAGAGACTTCTTGACTGTGGTCAAGGTCTCAAGGGGAATAAACGTGTCTTAAGGGCACGCTTACGCGGAGTGTAGAAACTCCAAATCTCTACGTTGAATTGTTAAGTTGTAATTAGGGTTAAATTAGGGATTCCACGGCGGGAAACCCTAAAATGAGCGCGGCGGCTCTTTGACCTAATGCTAGGGGTAAAATTGTAAATTTGCCTGCGGCGAGGCATTTGTGAAAATTAGGGTTTGTGAGGTTGTAAGGGTTGGAAGTTGAGGACTATTGACACGGCGGTCAAAAGTTAGACCTAATTCCTTCGGCAGTGCGTGCAATGTGACAGAAATATCGATAAAGGTGTGAGATAATTGAATTGTAAACAGGGAATAAAACAGAAGTTAAAGTCATACAAACAGAAATTTAAAGGCAGAAACTTAAAGCGCGATTATTGGTTCGCGAGGTTACAACCGAGAAACATATACAATATGATAAGATGAAATAAGTAATGGTAAAGGTAATGAGCTGCAAAATGAACAAACGATATTAGTGGGCGGAGTTAGGCGGCAATCAAATGAGTTACGAGACGATGAAGAAAAAAAATGCAAATTTGAGATTTTATTATTGTTTTAAAAAATCTTAAATAATTTAATGTTAGCTTGCAAAAAAAAGTTTAATTTAAAATGTTTTACTTTAAAAAAAAAGTTTTATTATTTTTTAATATTTTTAAGAAAAGTTTTTCTTATTTTATTAAACAAATTTATTTATCCTTAATATCTACATAAAAGGTCTTTTTTATTTTATTTTCTAAAACAGTTTTTTTTTTTGAATTATAAAAGTAAAATATAAAAAAAAACAATTTAAAAAAACATAAAAAACAATTTTTTAAAAACAAAACAAAAAAAATAAATAAAAGGGTGTTGGGCCGGTCATTACCCCGGACCCAACCCAGGTGGTGTAAAATAAGGTTTTTGCAGAATTAGGGTTTCAGACCCTAATTCCCTTTCGCGGCGCCGTTTACACTTTGCTCTTCGTCTCGTCTTTCTTCCTCGATCCTCTGCATCTTCTTCTACAAAAACCTGAAAAATAATGAACATGTGAGTTAACGCGTGAGGGTTTACATTTGTCTTTAGCCGATGATGTTTGAAGCTGAGGCTACGGAGTTGATTGCCCGCCGTTTGTAGTGAACGGCAAAGGCGATCTCCTCGTCGGTGCTTCGCTCGTGGTTTTATGATGTTTGTTCGTCGATGAACGGAGACGATGATGAAGGTTCCGGTCCCTCTGAGTCTCGGCCGCCTCCTTCTCGCGCCGCCTAGGGTTTTCGCGATCTCCTTCCTTCGTTAGGGTTTCGCTCGTGATCTTCGTTAGGGTTCGTACGAGGTGATACCTTTCCCCTTTTATAGTCTCTGACTTGGCTCTTTTTTGGGCCTTGGATACCATATCTGATTTGTGATTCGCTTTTACTTTGATCTTATTTGATTTGATTGAATCGTATTTCCCTTTTTAAGATTTGATTGGGATTTCTGTTGATATGATTCTGAGCTCGTTTTGATTCACTTGATACGATTTAATCCATCCCTGATTTGGAATTGATATCGATGTCAAATTTGTTTTCTGTTATTCTCTGATACAGCTTGCCTTACACCTTCAGGTTGGATTGATTAATATCTGATATTGATTCACACCTTCCTTTTCCAGAACTCCTTGATTGATTCGATTTTGTTTGATCATTTTCTGATATACTGATTGGATTTTTGCAAATGTGGATTGGATTGCCTTTGAATTTCACTTGATAAGTTCGATATCTGAATTAATTCGTTTTTGATTTCGAACTAATTTGTTTGATTTCATTTGGATTCTCTAATCAGTTTGTTTTGCTGACACGAATTCTTTTCCTGATGCAGTTAGCTTTTCCTCTTCTTCTTTCAGAGAGGGCTGATACCACGGCTTTGGTTGAGTCAGAATTGCCGGGAAAGGTCTACGGCGATGATGTTCATCTGAGCCGTGATAACTGGTATTCTTTGATGACGCTGCGGTTGCCTCTGACAATCTTCGCTTGTGGTTTATCATTTGTTGCGATTTCTGGCTTTTTGCACTTGTTTCACTCTCTGAACTGGTGTGTTTTGTTTGTTCTGAACTGGTTTGATCTTCACGACCTTCTTTCTCTTTTCAGAAGCGCTACTACGCCGCGGTTGCCTTCGAGATTGGTTGCTTTCGACGCTTGATTGGATTCAGAACATGAGTTCTTGGCTGCTATTGGCTTTCAGACTGATTGTGAAGCCATGATATGCGATAACTGATGCGGTTTACCCTCGTACTTTGAACTGATTTTCGTGACTCGTTTATTGGGGTAATGATGCTTGCTGAGCCCTCGTCTATTCTGGTACAATTCATGCCATGATTTAGTGCTGCTTGCATTCTGAACTGACGTGATTACTTCGTGATAGCCTCGCTGCTAAACCATGTTTGATGCTGTTGTGCTTTTTTGGATCCTGTTGAATACTTTTCTGTCAACAGGAACTACACTTTATGTGACAGATTTGTTGCTTTGTTCTTTTCCTGCTCTTGCGCACAAACTTGCCTTTTGATGCGTTGTTTGATGGTTTGTATTTTCTGTTCTGTTCAGAATTGATGTAGTTTGATGCCTCTTCACGTTTGTATGGCGCGAGCTCCCTTTGGCCTAGTTTTGTTTATGCAGCTTATTATGCTTTGAGTTCTGTTGTACTGATGATGTTTGTGGCTTTTCAGGTGTTGGAAATTTCGAAACCAAAGCGACTCAGACCTGCCGGCATCCGGGTCTGAGTCCAAACTTGCCTATGTTGCCTTATTCTCGTATCAGTTTGGGAATCCAATCGCGGCAAAACGAATCAGTCCCGCTTCTTTTATTACTTCTATCTCTCGGATGTCCCGTAACGATAAGAACAGGTGTTACCTGATCTGACGCCAACGGCGCGGATCGGTAACGGGGGTAGGACGCAGCTTCGGTTGTGCCACTCCCGGCACTCGATGATGACACTGTTCTGAGAGTGTCGAAAACAAACTCTAACATTTCTATTCTGTTTGTTCCTTTTTGATGTGCAGGTTAATCGAGGACTCGTGGAGAAGCTCAAGGGCCATCATGAAGACACTTAGCAATTTTAGGACTTAGGATTTTTAGAGTTAATGTAATATCCGTAATTGTAACTTTATCTCAATTAAGAATGTGAAACAATTCACTCCCTTTTGTATGATGATCCTTTTTATGAAATAAAATGTCAGATTTTCCTTTATATTCATGACCTGCTCTTGAATTTACTTACTTTATTTCTAGTTATAAATTATAAATATTTGTGAATAAATCCACAAATGTTTAAACTCATTAACATAGTCATAAACTGTAAGCATTTCCCGAACGACATTCTTGTTCGTTCATTTGTAGTCTTAATCCCAGCAATTGATTAAATTCAAATCGCATTCCAATTTTAGATTCTAACCAATCATTTTATAACCCAAACACGGATGCACGCTGTAATCAATCACCGATTTAATATCAATGATAACCTTGCCCGTAATTGAATTCCATCGACCAAAGACTGTGAGCAACAATCCAATAATACCCCAGTAGAACTGTGCCTTATTAACGGAGGTGTGCCGGGAATAAGCCACGAGCAGTAAAATAAGTCTTAAATCCAGTTGTGCTCGACAAACTTTAATATCGACCACGTCGAATTGGCACCTTGATATAATCAGACCTGGTGATAGGTAAATGCCTCAAAAATAGTGTATCAAACGTCTCAGAACTTAATAACAGCCCGTCTTCAAGGAATTAGTAGAATTTGCGTAAAATGACCAAAATACCCCTGGAACCAAATCTGCAAAACAAAACACCTCCATAACTTGTTAGTGGTTAGCGAATGTACATATGGGATGCTATGCGAAATGACTGACTAAATATAAGGGTAAAATTTGGGGTATTACAGTTGCCCCAATTTAAATAGCTACACCGGACGATTTGAGTGACAGAGACTCGAGGAATCGTGGTGGAGAGATTTAAATATAGATAACCGAAAATTTTGCCCTTATATGCGACGATATGCAATGCTATTGGACAGAGCGAGGACAGCTTAATGCAGATGATGCCATGAATATGATATGATGCGTATGCTGGAATGATAAATGACGAATACTACGACCCAGGGACAGACGCTACGAGAGGGACACACTGGGGAAAACGACGCGCTGAGACACAGTACAACACTGGGGAATTCTAAAAATGATGGTCAACTGGGGCGAACACGACCAATTGTTATTTTGGGAATGAGATTCTCAAATGGAGATGACACCTGTGAGACGGCCTCCACTGGGGAATCTAAAACTAAAACTGGATCACGTACGATTGCAAGATCGATTACAGAATGCTGGAGCATTGAGCAAAGAATAACATCCAAGCTTCTGTAAACTATCTCTCGTGACAGGATCAAACGGACTTTTCGGAACTCCGTAACAAATATACAGGGTAAAGACCGGCTGTATGCCAAAATAAATGGACTTTGATGGGAAATGCCCTGATAAGCTTCTCGCGAGAGAACTGTCACTTATCGTTGGAAGGGACATTATGTGCCAAAATGGATAAGCACTCAAATAAAGAGGCTGCTGCTTATCTGATAAATAAATCTTCTCGCATTTAAGGTCGGCGCCTGGGATACGATTCTGATTCTTCTCTTACTGAAGGATAAATAAACTTCTTCATGCTTCAAGATCGTGCTCTCCTGAACATGAAAAGGGTAAACTGAACTTCCTCATACTTCAGAATCGTGCTCTCCTGAATATGATTCCGCTCTTTCGGGTAAATGAAATTCTTCATACTTCAGAATCGTGCTCTCCTGAATATGAAAAGGGCTAACTGAACTTCCACATGCTTCAGAATCGTGCTCTCCTGAATATGATTCGGCTCTTTCTTGTAAATGAAATTCTTTATACTTCAGAATCGTGCTCTCCTGAATATGAAAAGGGCTAACTGAACTTCCTCATGCTTCAGAATCATGCTCTCCTGAATATGATTCGGCTCTTTCTTGTAAATGAAATTCTTCATACTTCAGAATCGTGCTCTCCTGAGGATGAACTGAACTTCCTCATAACTCAGAATCGTGCTCTCCTGAATATGATTCCGCTCAAACCTCCCCTTACTTCAAGATCGTGCTCTCCTGAATACGATTTGGTTTCTTCTTTTACTAAAGGGTAAATGAACTTCTTCATAATTCAGAATCGTGCTCTCCTGAATATGATTCCGCTCAAACCTCCCCGTATTTCAAGATCGTGTTCTCCTGAATACGATTTGGTTCAAACCTCCCCATACTTCAAGACGACAGGTAAATGGAAGCCCAACTGCTCCATGGAGATGGCCATTTGCTGCGAGTCATAACGAAGATAGGATCTGCTTCTTAGGTGAGACATGTTGTGTATCGATGCTGTAAGATGTAGGATTGTAATAATAAATTATCCAGGCCTGAACTGACACATATCTGTAAAGGATTGTAGTTGATTTTCTTGAAAGATAGTGCAAAATAAATGCACGTCCGGGTACAGTGATAAACCTCTCAAGCGAGATAGTCGCGTATCTGCCATGGTATGGTGAAAATCTTTAGATGGTGCAAAATAAATGCACGTCCGGTTGGGCTCGACGACCGACAAGACTGAGATTCAATCTAGGATCGAGCTAGAAAGAAAACTGGTAATCAAGACTCTGTCGAGGGAATGAACTCGAAGGGTAGATATCTTATCCTGGCGAGGAAAGATAGCTGAAGTAACCGTCATCCACGAGGATCGAGCTCCGTAGGGAAACTTGGAAACACATATGTATTTTATGCTTAGGGATGACAATCTATTTGGAGAGAATGGACAAACCCCAGTTACTCGGCAGTAACAACCAATGATGGCGAGACATAATGAACCTGTGAATGCTAATGCCCATGTTAATGAATATGTTAATATGAATGTATGTTAATGTCTATGTATGTAAATATGCAGGATGTTATGAAATGAGTATGTAATGAGTATGTAATGAATATGTAATGAAATAAGCATGTGATGCTTATGCCCTTGTGTATGCTGACGAAACAGACTAGAGACGGGACGAGAGATGAAATAAACATCTCGACGGAAATACCCTGCATTCTCTGCAACCAATACGTCAATCATGGGTGAGAAAGATCAATGGTAGAACCAAATCTGGTTTTAAAGTTCTGAATTCTCTGGGGAGAAAGTGAATTGCTTGGATGCACAGTATCACGTCTTCTCATGGGGAGAGGAAAACCTGAAGGACGCTTTCGAGTTACCCAAGAAAAGGTTGTCAGCTTATAGTCTCGCTGGGGACTGTGTTAGAGCAATGATTTGAAAGTGTTTCTGCAATAATGATATTTTCGGGGAGTGCAGAGATCCTTCCGAAATTTCCACTAGTCAAAGTAATTTATTATATTTCAAATTTGTTTTTTTTTTTTTTTGAAGAACAGTTTTGAAAAATCTACAATGCGCCTTTCATTTTCGAATTTTAAGAGTAAACGCATTTTGCATAACAATAGAAAACAAAGAGCAATTCACCAAGGAATGTAAGTAACAAAATGGTATCTTTTATTAAAGGGTGGCAGCTTGCTGAAGGCATAGCTCCACAGATGATTATGTTTTGAAATTGGCAACATGGGAAAAAGGTTACATTGAATCCAATGACACCTACTGACACTAATAACTAAGACTAATCTAGAATCTTGCTTTGGGCAAGGATGAAAGAAACTGAAACATGGCTCTCATGCGGAAAGTGTGTTTGCGATGGTCAGTGTCCTCTGATGCAATGAAATGTCTTTGTCCCTAACTTTTGCCTGGACCGCCCTCTCGGGTTTTCAATCCACCGGGACGCTCCTTTTTGCCTAAGTCGCCCTTTCGGGTTTTCAACTTAGCGAGCTTTTTATTATTATTTCTTTTTTCCAACCCTTACTTTTGCCTAAGTCGCCTTTTGCAGGTTTTCGACTTAGCGGGTTTTTAGGCATAATATTTTCGGACTGCATCAGAATTCACGGGATGTGCTAGTTCTTCACCGTCCATTGTTGTAAGTATCAGAGACCCTCCAGAGAAAACGGTCTTTACAACAAATGGGCCTTCATAATTGGGCATCCACTTTCCACGCATATCTTTATGCACTGGCAAGATCTTTTTGAGTACGAGCTCTCCTTGACGGAACTCACGGATACGAATTTTCTTATCAAATGCTCTTTTCATCCGTTTCTGATATAATTGCCCATGGCACATAGCTGTCATGCGTTTCTCGTCAAGGAGATTCAACTGATCCAGTCTGTCTTGAACCCACTCAGCTTCCTCAAGTTCAGCTTCCATCAACACTCTTAAAGAAGGTATCTCTACTTCGATGGGGAGCACGGCGTCCATTCCATACACCAATGAGAAAGGTGTTGCCCCTGTCGAAGTCCTCACTGAGGTTCTGTATCCATGCAAAGCAAACGGTAACATCTCATGCCAATCTTTGTAAGTCACAACCATCTTTTGCAGGATTTTCTTGATATTCTTATTCGCAGCTTCAACGGCCCCATTCATCTTAGGACGGTACGGAGAAGAATTGTGATGAGTGATCTTGAAACTGTCACACAGCTCTTTCATAGTCTTGTTATTCAGATTGGTGCCATTGTCAGTTATTATCCGGCTTGGGATTCCATAACGGCAGATGATTTCTTTCCTGATGAAACGGGCAACCACTTGCTTGGTCACGTTAGTGTAGGAGGCAGCCTCTACCCACTTGGTGAAATAATCAATAGCAACAAGGATAAAACGATGACCATTAGAAGCCTTCGGCTCGATTGCCCCAATCATGTCAATGCCCCACATAGAGAACGGCCATGGTGAAGATAAAACATTCAACGGTGATGGAGGTACATGTATTTTATCAGCATAAATTTGGCACTTATGGCACTTTCTAGCGTATCAGATGCAGTCAGCTTCCATGGTTAACCAATAATACCCAGCCCTTAACATCTTCTTGGACATAGCATAACCATTGGCATGAGTTCCGAAGGTCCCCTCATGAATTTCCTGCAGTAACATGTCCGCTTCCCGTTTATCAACACATCTGAGCAAAACCATGTCGTGATTTCTCTTGTATAACACACCATTACTGATAAAGAATTTGGACGCCAGTCTTCTCAATGTTTTCTTGTCCAGACCAGTAGCACCATCGGGATACTCTTGCTTGACGAGATAGTTCTTGATATCATGAAACCAAGGCTTTTCATCCACCTCAACTTCTTCGACCACCTGACAATAAGCGGGCTCAACTTTGCGCTCAATATGGATCAGAGGTGCTTCATTAACGAATTTAACTTTCCACATGGACGCTAACATGGCTAAAGCATCAGCAACGTGATTCTCGGATCTAGGAACATGCTCGAACTCTATCTCGTCGAAATACTTGATCAGCTCAACAATGTAGTCCTTATAAGGGATTAACTTCTCATTCTTCGTTTCCCATTTGCCTTGTACCTGGTAAATAACCAAGGCTGAGTCACCACTTACTTTAAGAAGTTTGATTCGGAGGTGAATTGCTGCTTCGAGGCCAAGAATACATGCTTCATATTCTGCGACGTTATTAGTACACTCAAAGTCCAACCTTGCTGTAAATGGGGTGAATCCACCCTTTGGGTTCATCAAAACGGCGCCTATACCATGCCCATTGAAATTCGAGGAACCATCAAACATCATCCTCCACCAAAGACCTGGTTCTGGACCTTCGCTCGGGTTTGGCTCTTCACAATCTCTTTTAATCAACAGAATATCCTCATCAGGAAAATCAAACTTAAGAGGTTCATAATCTTCAACTGGCTGGTCTGCAAGATAATCAGATAAAACACTACCCTTAATCGCCTTCTGGGGTACATACTGGATGTCATATTCGGATAACAACATGTGCCAACGGGCTAGCCTCCCGGTTTGAGCAGGTTTTTCAAAAATATACTTGATCAGATCCATTTTAGAAATCAGCAATGTGGTATGACAGACCATATATTGCCGAAGGCGCCTAGCGGCCCATGCCAATGCACAACAAGTTTTCTCCAATATTGAGTATCTGCTTTCACAATCGGTAAACTTCTTGCTCAGGTAATAAATCGCATGCTCCTTTCTTCCAGTCTCATCGTGTTGTCCAAGCACACAACCCATAGACTTCTCAAGAACAGTAAGGTACATAAACAACGGTCTTCCAGGCACGGGAGGAATCAAAATAGGGGGTCTTGCAAATAACCCTTAATCTTCTCAAACGCTTTCTGACAATCAGGGTTCCACTCAACCGTCTGCCCCTTGCAAAGTAACTTGAATATCGGCTCACAAGTAGCGGTCATGTTGGAGATAAACCTGGAAATATAATTCAAACGTCCTAGAAAACCTCTAACTTGCGTCTCGGTTTGCGGAGCTGGCATATCTTGAATGGCTCGGACTTTGTCAGGATCCACCTCAATCCCTCGCTGGCTAACAATGAAACCAAGCAATTTTCCAGATCTGACACCGAAGGTACATTTAGCAGGATTCAATTTCAACTGATATTTTCTGAGTCGTTCAAACAGCTTCACCAAATGGTCTAGATGCTCCTCTTCACTCTGAGACTTGGCTATCATATCGTCCACATACACCTCGATCTCCTTGTGCATCATATCATGAAAAAGAGTGGTCATAGCGCGTTGGTAAGTTGCCCCCGCGTTCTTTAAACCGAAGGGCATGACTTTGTAGCAGAAGGTCCCCCAAGGAGTAATGAAAGTAGTCTTCTCTCGATCGTCGGGATCCATTTTGATCTGATTATAGCCAGAGAAACCATCCATAAATGAAAACAACGCAAAACTGGTTGTATTGTCTACAAGTGTATCAATATGTGGCAGAGGGAAGTCGTCTTTCGGACTTGCTTTGTTCAGATCCCTGTAATCCACGCACATCCTAACTTTACCGTTCTTCTTGGGCACTGGCACAATATTGGCAACCCAATCTGGATATTTTGCAACTGCCAAGAAACCTGCATCCAACTGTTTTTTAACCTCATCTCGAATTTTCAAAGCCATGTCAGGTCTCGTTCTTCGAAGTTTTTGTTTGATGGGCGGACAATCCGGCTTAAGTGGCAACTTGTGAACAACAATATCTGTGTCCAGACCCGGCATATCTTGATACGACCACGCAAACACATCAATATATTCTTTTAACAACTCAATCAACCTCGGCTTAACCTCTGTCCCAAGCATTGCACCAATCTTGACCTCTTTCTTGTTCTCATCTGTACCAAGATTAATTAAGTCCACCTGCTCTTTATACGGTTGAAGCTCTGTGTACTCGTACTCAATCAATCTTGTCAGTTCAGCGGGTACTTCAAAATCTTCTTCACCCTCGTCCTCAGCTTGATTGATGGGTGCATCCCAGTCAGGAGTGTCAGTAAAGTCATTGGATCCAACAAGGTTTACGATGTCTCTGCATGATGGAAGGCTTAAAATGCTCAAAGATATGTAAGATAAAAAATGAAATGTTGTTTTTTTTTGGAAAAAAAGGTTGCCAATTTCATTTTTAAAGGTGAAAACGAAAAACGCAAATGAACCAAAGTGGAATTGAACAAAATGCCTTTATTAATATCCTCCTAGAAATGAAAAGTGGCCCAACAAAAACGACCCTATAGCCTTGGGCAGAGCTTACGGATTTTTATTTGAAAATGTAAATGAAACTTTTAAAAAAAATTACTTTGACAAGGGAAAAATAACAGGGATCTCTACGGCCTCCCAGTTGTTCAAAACTGCATCACCCTTAAACACCAGGTTGCTCAGCTCTTCATTTTCCTCACAGTCACTGATGGCATTGACTTGGAAACCTCCACTGACAAATACCTCTTGGATAACCTTCGGACGTCCTTCGACAGTTGTGGCAGCTCCATTCTGAGTTGGTTTGTAACCCAACCCAAAGCGATCAGTCTTGGTCTTGACATCAATTACCTCTCCCCAACCTTCAGGAATGCCCCTGCCAATTGTTGATTTGGTACTCTTCAGAGATGCAAAAGATGGATTACCCCGACCCACTGTCTCTTCGACTTCTAGCAGCACAGCATTGGCGATCTCAAGTGCTTGAAAGGAGATTTCCAAAGCATTCTCATCGGCCTCGATGTAACGGAAAGAAGACAGGTTACTGACCATCAGATCCTCCTCACCGTGTATAATAACCAATTTTCCATCGATCACGAACTTCATCTTTTGATGTAACGTTGAGGTTACTGCCCCAGCGGCATGAATCCACGGCCTTCCAAGTAAGCAGCTGTAATTGGGATTAATGTCCATGACTTGAAACGTGATATTAAAAACTTGCGGACCAATTAGGATAGGAAGCTCAACCTCCCCCATTACCGACCGGCGAGACCCATCGAAAGCCTTGACGATCAAAGGAGTAGGTTTCAACATAGTCTCTTTGAAAACCAACTTATCAAGAACCCTCTTGGGTAGAACATTCAGAGAAGAGCCGGTGTCTACTAGTACTCTCGCTAAATTGTCCTCCTGACATTTCACCGATATATGTAAAGCACGATTATGATTCGGACCCTCCTTCGGTAACTCTTCATTGCTGAAACTAAGGGTGTTACAGGCGGTCAAATTGGCAATCACACTATCAAACCGGCTGGTGCTGATATCTTGATCCACATGTGCTTGAGTCAAAACTTTCTGCAAGGCCATCCTATGAGCGGCTGAACTCATCAACAGAGATAAAATCGAAATCTTGGAAGGAGTCTGATGAAGTTGGTCGATAACTTTATAGTCACTTTTCTTGATGATCCTCAAAAACTCAGCATCTTCATCATTCGTAACGGCTCCCTTACCTTTGTCTTTGACGGCCACTGGGATATTAGTGGTTTCCTTAGGTGGAACCTCATTGGAACGGGGAGTATACACACGGCCACTGCGAGTCATCCTGCTTGCCTCTGCGATATTGGTCACAGTGTCCTTAACCTCTTCATTTGGAATAACCTTCCCAGACTCCTTGTCAATCATCGTCACGTCGTATTTCCAAGGCACAGCTTTAGGATCACTGAAAGAAAACGGACTTGGTCTTCGAATAACTATTGGCTTATGCTGATTCACCTCAGGGATAGACGACTTTGGTATATCGAACACGAGATTGGCAGAACCTGCCCCTGATAGATTAAACACTGGTACCTTACCCTTTGATTCAGGCTGATGGAAAACAGGCTCAACCACAGCGACCTCATCCTTCTTGGCTTGGCTTGTCACTTGTAAAACACCCTCATTAATCAGCCTCTGAACATCATTCTGAACCAACACACAACCCTTAATACTGGCTTCACAACTTACGCATGCAACGTGGGAAGTATCTACCAGACCAGCTTCAAACAGTTTCGAATGGAACATCTTGAGAGGAGTCTTAATCTGTACAACGTCAAGGACACAACCTTCCTCCGAATCAGCACTAATGGCATTGACACTCTCATGGTTAGGAAAAGGGTTCTTCTTAACATTCGGTTGAGGATCTTCAAATGACAAAATCTTCTTTTCCAATAAATCCCTGACAAGATTTTTGAGAGCATAACAATTCTCCAGATCATGACCAGGCGCACCCTCATGAAATAAACAATGAGCGGCGGCGTTGTAATTGGCGGGTAGAGGATTAGGAGGCGGACCCAAAGCCCGAGTAGTGATTAGACCTTGCTTGACCAAAGAGGGGTACAACTCGGTGAAAGTCATCGGAATCGGCGGACAAGGCTTATACGTTCTTCTGTTCGGAAAATTCTGGCGAGAAGCCGGACTCTTTGGCTGTTGAGGAACAGGAGCGTTGGGCGCCTGTAGGTAGTTGATAGGAGGCGGATAAACAGGAGGTTGTTGCATAGGTTGATACATAGGAACCTGTTGATTGAAAGAAGGTGTAACAGCTGCCACATAGGGTTGTTGAGCATATTGGATTGGGTACCCTTGAGGTTGAGCATAACCTTGCGGATATTGATAAAATTGGTTTTTTAGTCTACCAGAGGATATAGCATTAGTCTCGCCCTCTTTCTTTTTCTGGGAGCTATACGGAGGTTTCTTCGGCTGATCCTTAGAAGCACCATGATTACTTGTCATTTTACCACTTTTCATACCCAATTCAATCTTGACACCCACAACAACGATGTCAGAGAACTTTGAAGTCACACTACCCACCATCCTCTCGTAAAATTCTGGACAAACCGTGTCGACAAACCAATCAGCTAACTCTTTCTCGGTCAAAGGAGGTTCTACCTGCGAAGCAATCTCTCTCCACCTTTGAGCGTACTCTTTGAATGACTCAGAATTCTTTTGTGACATACTCAACAACTGTCTTCTGTTGGGAGCCAGATCCATATTGTACTTGTAGTGTTTGATGAAAGCGTCAGATAAATCCTGGAAACTCTTAACGCGAGACTGGTCCAAAGTTAAATACCACTTAGAAGAAGCACCCTTCAAACTATCTTGGAAGCAATGAATCATCAGTTTATCATTCTCAACATGGGCAGCCATTTTACGATAATACATGATCAGATGACTCTTAGGACAGGTGGCACCTTCATAACGATCGAAGTTCGGAGTTTTGAACTTCGGGGGAATAACCAAACCCGAGACCAAACAAACATCCCTTGCAGCAGTCCCAAAAATTTGATCACCCTCTACTTTTTTCAATCTCTGGACGATGGTGTTTACTTCCTCACGAAGCTTATCACGTTTCTCATAACCTTCAACATTCTCATCAAGATCATCAAAAACGGTCTCATTGAAGTACGGTTGCGCACGGGTGTGTACAACAGGTGGTGCAAAGATAGGAGCCCCCCTAGGAACTTCAGAAAATAGAGGCACGGCTTGCTGAACAGGCTGGTTAATCGGAACAGTGGCTTGAGGAGGCACAAAACCGGGAGCAAGACCATAAGGTGGGTCCCTTGCTACGGTCACACTTGGTGGAGGGTCCATAGTAACACCGGTAATCTCGGAAACAACAGTGGGCTGGGTATCCATCTTAGCATTCATGACATGTAACAATTCCATCATACGCCCCATACCCCCTCGAAGGTCTTCAAGTTCATTGCTAAGGCGATCAATCTCTTTTGCCTGATCCTCCATTCTTTTCCGAGTTTGAGCTCTGGTGTTGTACTGGTGCCGAGAACTCAGGGTGACGAAACTGGAAGGCGAGAGAACCGAACATGAGAAAACGGAAGACACATGCAATGCAAGAAAGTACATGATGCTATGATGCAAATGCAAATGAAGATTTCATGGAATTCAAACATTTACGAATGTCGTGGGGTATCAAGGAAATCTTTTTCTTGTTTTTTCATTTTATTTTCTTATTTATGGTATCCCGTGATTTCCATAAATGATATTTGAACTCCATGAAATGCAATGAGATGCTTTATGGATGCACTGCATGAAAACACACAAAGTCCTAGGTTAAAGGAACGTGAGCAGAGTCAAGGTCTACCCATCCCAAAAGGAGTGTACTATAGGTTAGTTGTACCTGCCAAACAAGGTTCTACAAAGTGCCCAAAGTCATCAGCCCATCTTTCGGATATTATCAACCTTCCGACTGACTCGGGGGTGAATAATATTCTCAAGAGAACCTCTTTTGAGTGTAGTATCGCGTAGCAGCCGTTGTAGGATTACTCCCACATAGCTCCCGCACTACGTCCTAAATAAGGCCAAGGTGGTGTTAAGGTACTACGGTCCTCAATATCACAGACTCCAATCGACCATGGAAAAAGTTTTCGCGATTACTCGTTCAACCGAACCATTTTCGAAAAGGTCTCAACTGAGCGGTGATTCTCGAATCAGCTTGGTCGGGATTCAACTCCCTATAAGCCTCATCGAATATATCCCCATCCTATAATAATGTCACTAGTCCGGGCGTAGGACTTATCTCACAACACAAGGAACCATCCCAAAATCAGAGTACAATATATACCTCCAAATGAATAGTAAAACAAATAGTAATAAAGATGAAGAAATTAGGGATAACCCTCAAAAGTTTAGGACTCCCCAGTGAAGTCGCCATTTTCTGTTGCGGTGGAAATAGGATATCAAACTATTAATGAGTTTGAATCGCAATTCAATTCACAACCGCTCTTTGATTTATCCGAAGGAAAAGGTCAAAAAGGGAAAACCTATTTTTGCATCGTAAACACAATGCGGGGAAAGATCTAGGGTTCGGGGGTTGGTTAAATTTAGGGAAGGTATTAGCACCCTAAACTTCTGTAGTACTCTACAGGAACCTTTTGTTCAAATGCTTACTATTTTGCTTTATTTATTTGCTTAAGGTATATGTACATAAGGATTAAAAGTGAGAAAAGAGACCTAAGGGGTTAATTCTAAGTTTACTCGGCAAGACATCGCATCTTGTGCCTACGTATCCTTACGGGAGTGGAATCAGAGTAATCGTAGTTCCCCTCAAAAGGGAGGTTAGAGACTTCTTGACTGTGGTCAAGGTCTCAAGGGGAATAAACGTGTCTTAAGGGCACGCTTACGCGGAGTGTAGAAACTCCAAATCTCTACGTTGAATTGTTAAGTTGTAATTAGGGTTAAATTAGGGATTCCACGGCGGGAAACCCTAAAATGAGCGCGGCGGCTCTTTGACCTAATGCTAGGGGTAAAATTGTAAATTTGCCTGCGGCGAGGCATTTGTGAAAATTAGGGTTTGTGAGGTTGTAAGGGTTGGAAGTTGAGGACTATTGACACGGCGGTCAAAAGTTAGACCTAATTCCTTCGGCAGTGCGTGCAATGTGACAGAAATATCGATAAAGGTGTGAGATAATTGAATTGTAAACAGGGAATAAAACAGAAGTTAAAGTCATACAAACAGAAATTTAAAGGCAGAAACTTAAAGCACGATTATTGGTTCGCGAGGTTACAACCGAGAAACATATACAATATGATAAGATGAAATAAGTAATGGTAAAGGTAATGAGCTGCAAAATGAACAAACGATATTAGTGGGCGGAGTTAGGCGGCAATCAAATGAGTTACGAGACGATGAAGAAAAAAAATGCAAATTTGAGATTTTATTATTGTTTTAAAAAATCTTAAATAATTTAATGTTAGCTTGCAAAAAAAAGTTTAATTTAAAATGTTTTACTCTAAAAAAAAAGTTTTATTATTTTTTAATATTTTTAAGAAAAGTTTTTCTTATTTTATTAAAAAAATTTATTTATCCTTAATATCTACATAAAAGGTCTTTTTTTATTTTATTTTTTAAAACAGTTTTTTTTTTGAATTATAAAAGTAAAATATAAAAAAAAACAATTTAAAAAAACATAAAAAACAATTTTTTAAAAACAAAACAAAATAAATAAATAAAAGGGTGTTGGGCCGGTCATTACCCCGGACCCAACCCAGGTGGTGTAAAATAAGGTTTTTGCAGAATTAGGGTTTCAGACCCTAATTCCCTTTCGCGGCGCCGTTTACACTTTGCTCTTCGTCTCGTCTTTCTTCCTCGATCCTCTGCATCTTCTTCTACAAAAACCTGAAAAATAATGAACATGTGAGTTAACGCGTGAGGGTTTACATTTGTCTTTAGCCGATGATGTTTGAAGCTGAGGCTACGGAGTTGATTGCCCGCCGTTTGTAGTGAACGGCGAAGGCGATCTCCTCGTCGGTGCTTCGCTCGTGGTTTTATGATGTTTGTTCGTCGATGAACGGAGACGATGATGAAGGTTCCGGTCCCTCTGAGTCTCGGCCGCCTCCTTCTCGCGCCGCCTAGGGTTTTCGCGATCTCCTTCCTTCGTTAGGGTTTCGCTCGTGATCTTCGTTAGGGTTCGTACGAGGTGATACCTTTCCCCTTTTATAGTCTCTGACTTGGCTCTTTTTTGGGCCTTGGATACCATATCTGATTTGTGATTCGCTTTTACTTTGATCTTATTTGATTTGATTGAATCGTATTTCCCTTTTTAAGATTTGATTGGGATTTCTGTTGATATGATTCTGAGCTCGTTTTGATTCACTTGATACGATTTAATCCATCCCTGATTTGGAATTGATATCGATGTCAAATTTGTTTTCTGTTATTCTCTGATACAGCTTGCCTTACACCTTCAGGTTGGATTGATTAATATCTGATATTGATTCACACCTTCCTTTTCCAGAACTCCTTGATTGATTCGATTTTGTTTGATCATTTTCTGATATACTGATTGGATTTTTGCAGATGTGGATTGGATTGCCTTTGAATTTCACTTGATCTGTTCGATATCTGAATTAATTCGTTTTTGATTTCGAACTAATTTGTTTGATTTCATTTGGATTCTCTAATCAGTTTGTTTTGCTGACACGAATTCTTTTCCTGATGCAGTTAGCTTTTCCTCTTCTTCTTTCAGAGAGGGCTGATACCACGGCTTTGGTTGAGTCAGAATTGCCGGGAAAGGTCTACGGCGATGATGTTCATCTGAGCCGTGACAACTGATATTCTTTGATGACGCTGCGATTGCCTCTGACAATCTTCGCTTGTGGTTTATCATTTGTTGCAATTTCTGGCTTTTTGCACTTGTTTCACTCTCTGAACTGGTGTGTTTTGTTTGTTCTGAACTGGTTTGATCTTCACGACCTTCTTTCTTTTTTCAGAAGCGCTACTACGCCGCGGTTGCCTTCGAGATTGGTTGCTTTCGACGCTTGATTGGATTCAGAACATGAGTTCTGGGCTGCTATTGGGTATTGGCTTTCAGACTGATTGTGAAGCCATGATATGCGATAACTGATGCGGTTTACCCTCGTACTTTGAACTGATTTTCGTGACTCGTTTATTGGGGCAGTGATGCTTGCTGAGCCCTCGTCCGTTCTGGTACAATTCATGCCATGATTTAGTGCTGCTTGCATTCTGAACTGACGTGATTACTTCGTGATAGCCTCGCTGCTAAACCATGTTTGATGCTGTTGTGCTTTTTTGGATCCTGTTGAATACTTTTCTGTCAACAGGAACTACACTTTATGTGACAGATTTGTTGCTTTGTTCTTTTCCTGCTCTTGCGCACGAACTTGCCTTTTGATGCGTTGTTTGATGGTTTGTATTTTCTGTTCTGTTCAGAATTGATGCAGTTTGATGCCTCTTCACGTTTGTATGGCGCGAGCTCCCTTTGGCCTAGTTTTGTTTATGCAGCTTATTATGCTTTGAGTTCTGTTGTACTGATGATGTTTGTGGCTTTTCAGGTGTTGGAAATTTCGAAACCAAAGCGACTCAGACCTGCCGGCATCCGGGTCTGAGTCCAAACTTGCCTATGTTGCCTTATTCTCGTATCAGTTTGGGAATCCAATCGCGGCAAAACGAATCAGTCCCGCTTCTTTTATTACTTCTATCTCTCGGATGTCCCGTAACGATAAGAACAGGTGTTACCTGATCTGACGCCAACGGCGCGGATCGGTAACGGGGGTAGGACGCAGCTTCGGTTGTGCCACTCCCGGCACTCGATGATGACACTGTTCTGAGAGTGTCGAAAACAAACTCTAACATTTCTATTCTGTTTGTTCCTTTTTGATGTGCAGGTTAATCGAGGACTCGTGGAGAAGCTCAAGGGCCATCATGAAGACACTTAGCAATTTTAGGACTTAGGATTTTTAGAGTTAATGTAATATCCGTAATTGTAACTTTATCTCAATTAAGAATGTGAAACAATTCACTCCCTTTTGTATGATGATCCTTTTTATGAAATAAAATGTCAGATTTTCCTTTATATTCATGACCTGCTCTTGAATTTACTTACTTTATTTCTAGTTATAAATTATAAATATTTGTGAATAAATCCACAAATGTTTAAACTCATTAACATAGTCATAAACTGTAAGCATTTCCCGAACGACATTCTTGTTCGTCCATTTGTAGTCTTAATCCCAGCACTTGATTAAATTCAAATCGCATTCCAATTTTAGATTCTAACCAATCATTTTATAACCCAAACACGGATGCACGCTGTAATCAATCACCGATTTAATATCAATGATAACCTTGCCCGTAATTGAATTCCATCGACCAAAGACTGTGAGCAACAATCCAATAATACCCCAGTAGAACTGTGCCTTATTAACGGAGGTGTGCCGGGAATAAGCCACGAGCAGTAAAATAAGTCTTAAATCCAGTTGTGCTCGACAAACTTTAATATCGACCACGTCGAATTGGCACCTTGATATAATCAGACCTGGTGATAGGTAAATGCCTCAAAAATAGTGTATCAAACGCCTCAGAACTTAATAACAGCCCGTCTTCAAGGAATTAGTAGAATTTGCGTAAAATGACCAAAATACCCCTGGAACCAAATCTGCAAAACAAAACACCTCCATAACTTGTTAGTGGTTAGCGAATGTACATATGGGATGCTATGCGAAATGACTGACTAAATATAAGGGTAAAATTTGGGGTATTACAAAATGCAAATGCAACAGAGGATCAAGCTTGTTGTGTTGTAGCTTGAGAAGAACCAGCGCTTCGCTTTAGTACTGATAAATCAATGACATAAGAATCCCTTTGTACCATATGTCGCTACTACGAAAATCGGCGCCGGCTATGACAGAAGAGTCGCCACCATGTGTTATTTATCCCACAAGAGGGAAAGGAAACGCTCAGAGTAAACCTAACGCAAAGAGGGAAAGGAATGGTCATCGCAACCAAATCCTGGATTCGGGAGTCGGTTACGCAAGGGGAAGGTATTAGCACCCCTCACGTCCGTCGAACTCGAAAGGTCTGGGTTAAAAAGAAAAGAAAAGGACTCAACAAAGTGTCGCACTTTATGCCTACGTATTCCTGTCTGGAACGAGAAATCAGAGTCAACGTAGTTCGCCTAACTACGGGTTAAGGGGGAAGGTTGCTCTCCGAGATATCGCATCTCGTGCCTACGTACTTTCATACGGCATGAAAGATCAGAGCAAACGTAGTTTACGCTATGGAAGACACAAGTTTGTCTGACACTTTTTTATCTCCTTAAGAAAGGGTTTTCCTGATTAAAGGTCCCCGAGGACAAAAATAGAGTTTGAATGTTTGTTTGAGTCTTTTACGAAAGAACTGTTTTTTAGGATGTTTGCAATCTCAGTCGCACTAGAGACTATGACCCAGGAGTGAACGCTTCGTATGTCACCCAAAGGGTACCACACTAACATCTAGATTACTGGAGAGAGACCCTCCACCAACCTTTTCCCAGATAACTTAAGGCTCGTAACGTACGACTTCAATTAACCTTATTACTGTATTTTTGAATTGTTTTGAGATGAGAAGAGAAAGACACCCTAAAACTATGGTTGACAGGGAATCTACCTACAGTTATCATGCATGGGTCAAAACCTAATGTCTGTTATAATTCCCTCTTGCACAGAGGAAATCAGGGATCCTAGGGGAAAACAGCAAAACAAAGCAAGCAGTAAACAGTAAACAGTAAAATGCATGCTATGCAACAGTACAAGCGAGGCAAGGGAGTCCGGCTCAACCTCGAACCTAAGAAAACAACAGGCAAGAGGAGACAAGATCCACCTCAAATCTAGAGGTAATCAACACCAGAAAACAGACAATACAACAAAAGAAATGAAACAGAGAAAGCAGCCCAAACAACAGCAACAGTCTTCAGCAGACAACAACTTCAATGCTCAACAGCAGCAGCTCTAAACAGCAAATCCTCTTGACAACAAAGTTGACAGCAAAAAGTCTTCATCTTCAAGTTAGCTTCTATCTTCAAGCTTCATCCAACTTCATCTTCAAGCTCTAGAAAGCACACTCCAAGCAAAGGATTAATCACTAAGATCAAGGTTGCAATGTTGAGAACCAAATGAAAACCAAAGGAAATCATCAAGTACCAACATTGAAATGGAAAGGCATCCTCAAAGTTCTACTCAACTATGGGCATACCACACATCCCTCCAAAGGAGATATGGAGTTTCCCTAGGAGAACTTTACATCATTGGATAGAATAGAAGCACACAATGCATTCTATGTTTGATGAAAGAATCAAAACTAGTCCTAATGGCTCTTCCTAAAACCCTAATTCCCTAAGCTCCTAAAAAAGCTTCTAAAAGAGAAGAAAGCTTCAACTCCAAGCTCTAATCTTCAAGCCACAATAGCTACACCAAATCTAGATGACCTCCCAAGAAGGAATCCAAGCAAATCCAGCTCCAAAGTCACCAACAAGACCAAACAAACAAGAACACTAAAGATAGAACACCACAAGCATAAGCAACTTGAAAAATAAAACTAAAATAGAAAACAAAGTTGTAAAATTCTAATAAACTTCCTAGGGGAACATACATGTTCATAAAGCCTAGGGTTAAAATATTAAAGCCTAATTCAACTTCTAAGTCACCTAAATAATTTCTAAATTGAAGGGTATCAAGGTTATCCACAAGTTTGGGAAGGCTCTAATCTCAACACCTAAAACAGAACCTAAAGTTGTTCTAAAATTCTACCAAAAATTATAAGGGAACATGAATATCTACCCTAAAACATACTAAAAAATCAAAGCCAGATTCAACACCAATTGAGAGAACAAAATTCAACAAGACAGATTATCGAATATGCAAATATTAAAGAATTAAACAAAATAAGAAAAATCAAATTAAATTGAAAAATGCATGAAAATGTATTTTATTGATTTTAGAAAATCACAAATTCTCTCAAGATCATGGAGATATTTTTAAAATAATTTTTGGATCAAGAATGAATTTATTGTGATTTTTAGAATCAATAATGCATTAAAAATAATCAAAAATGAAATAAAATAAATTCAAATGCTGAAAATAAACCACGGCCACAGGATTGCATGACCGGTCCACTGATCCAAGCGCTGAGGGCATGCCACTTCATTAAGTGAAACTACTGCGTTTTGATGTTCAGAGAGTCAAATAAAACTTTAAGTCGTGGCCGTTGGATGATTGGCTTGTCGTTGGTCAAAGAGTGGTCCAAAGGTCATGAGCTCATCTTCTCCAAAATTCAGACTGGCCTGAGTGAGAGCAAACGCGGTGGCCGGAGAAGACTCTGGTCGTCTTCTCCGGTGAAGGTCCATTTACAGTCAACCAAAAATCACAAAGTTTATACCAAATTCACTCATTTTCTCACGAGGATTTCAAATCTCCAACTCAAATTATCCAACTCTCAAAGGATTTTAAAACACGAAGCAATGTTCAGAAATGTCATCCAGATCAAACATCACCAATTGCAAATCTAATGATACAGAAATCATCCTCATGCTACATACATCACTCTGATCTATCTAGATTGCTCTAACTCTCCATGAATCAAGAGATTCGAATCCAAACAGAATTACTATGTCATGATCAACCATCATCAAATGTCTCCAAATTGATCCTAAAACGATCTACATCTTGCCTAGATCCTAACCACAAGTTCAAATCTAACTACATCATGCAAATTCATGTGGAATTTTGAAAGTTACTAACCTGTTGTAGATCTAGTAATAGATGCACTTGGAGCTTGATTCTCTCTCAAAAACTCTCCAGATATGTTCAATGATGCACTAGGAAGAGTTTGCAACCTTCAATTTGCACTGAATTGGCCTGGAACTCAAAACACGATTTCACTTGCTCCTCTTGAAAACTCAACTGCAACTTCAGCTTTCTGGCACGAAAATGGTTCCAAAATTGATCTGAAATCAATCCAATGAATATATAGAATGTTTCCATGGGCTTTTGAATTCAATTTGAGGCCCAATCCAGCCAATTGCATTTTCTGGTTTTGCTTCGCATGTGCAATGTAACAGTCACGAATTGGCCATGGAAACTATTCTAGAATCTTCCCTTTCACTTGCAAATTGCCTTGTGAGTGTATTCAGACCAAAAGGAGCACTTGAAATGCCTTGGTGAAGAATTTGGATGTGTAACTTGCATTTGAAGCAACCATATGATAACTTGTACAACTTGACCTAAACTCGAAATTCTGCTAATGCCAAAGTGCTTAAAATTCAATTTCCATTCAAAAAATGTAGCTACTTGACATGTTTTGGTCTTTTAACTCAAAAAAATCAATTTTCCCTCTAATCATTTGAAAATCTTCCTTATTCAAACCATTTCAAACCAAGTCTTGCTATGAGCCCAATCAATCCATCATAACCTCTTGGCTAGCCTAAAAACCCCATTTTGAACAACTTTCATGTTGAACAAAAATCTATTTGACAAGTGCAAGTTGGAGATTTTGACCTATGATTGAAAATGACCTATAGTCTCACTTTCCCAAAATACCCCTGACTTGTAAACCTCATAACTTGAGTTATACAAATCATATGGAAGACTTCTAGTACAAATTAGAAATATAAGATCATGAGGAACAACTTTCATGTTGGCCAAAAGTTCAGGTGAAACCTCCTTCTAGGTCAAAAATAGCTTTGAAGTCAGATGATTTTCACAAACAAATTTCAGAGGCATCTGAGGACTTGTAACTTGTCTGGGTCATAACTTGAGTTCTATAAATCCCCTTGAGGACTTATAGTACTACAATTAAAGGTATTGAGATGCTATAAAAGTTTCATGTTGGCCAAAGATCCATTTGAAACATGCATCTTGACTTATGTGGTCTTGAAGTTAGGCACTAAACAGGGGATTTTACACTGAAACCCTAATTTAGCAACTTCCCACACTCTTGACTCTTCTTGACTTGATCTTGGCACAACACCACAAATGTCTCATCATATCATTTCATGAACTCCATGACCTAAAATCAGGATTTGGTACTCTTCAATTGCCCAGTTGACCTAGAATTGATCCAGATGAAACCCTAATTGTTTGCACCTCAACTGTGGCTCTTGCATTTGACACAATGACTTGATAGAGCTCTCCCATGGCCCTCTAGGCATTCTATGAGCTCCATACATATCCTCTTCTCACATTTAACACTTCATAACCCTCTGATGGTCTTCAGTTGATCCTCAAGTGAGGAGAAGATTCACCCTCAAACATCTAAACCCTTAGGCACTCAAATCACCTTCTAATGACTTTGGCAACTTCTCAATCTTGAATGAGACCTCTTGCTAGGCTTCTCTTGAGAAAAATCACACTTGATCCCCTACTATATGAATGATACCATGATATGCAAATGATATAACTATGCAAATGATAATGCAATGAAATATAAACCGGGTAAGAAAAGGTTGAGCAAATTTTGGGGTGCAACAGCTGCCCCTATTCAAACGGCTTGGACCCGACTGGGTGAAGAGCGAACGACCTTCAAACAATCGAGGTAGAAGACGGTTGAATACCAAGAAACCCGGAAATTTACCAACCTCAGAAATAAGCTGCGAAAACTGCTTGTAGGAACAACATCCATTACACTAAGCCCAGTTGTTACGGCAACAACTGACCAATCATCTGATAAAACTTTGAATCTCAACATTAACCCCCTGTGTGACGCCACAGGCATCAAATCAACTTTGCAAGAAACACCTCCGTCCACAACTGAACTAAACTTCGTCAACACGAGGAGAGACTCCATCTCCATGGGTACAATTCCGTCCATAATTGGAATAACAATCTCTGTCAACACAGGTAACGATCCCTTCAACACAGATGCCAATCACCGTCAGCACGGGGAAACAATTCCGTCAACACGGATAACAATCACTATCAACACAGGTACGATTCCGTCAACACAGATAACAATCTTTGTCAATCACAGGTAACAAGTTCGTCAACACGGATAAAAATCACTATCAATCACAGGTAACAAGTCCATCAACACGGATAGCAATCACCGTCAGCACGGGTAACAATCACTGTCAACTTCACTGGGGACAACTCCGCCAATCACGGGTAACGATTCCGTCGACATGGATAACAATTCCGTCAACACGGATAACAATCATCATCAGCACGGGGAAACAACCACTGTCAACACAGGTACAATTCCATCAACACGGATAACAAATCACTGTCAACACAGGCACAATCTCTGTCCATCACAGGTAACAATCTCTGTCAATCACAGGTAACAATTCCATCAACACGGATAGCAATCACCCTCAGCACGGATAACAATCACCGTCAGCACGGGGAAACAACCACTGTCAACACAGGTACAAGTCCGTCAACACAGATCCGTTTGAAGAATACTTTGTTGGGGAATACAAGAAACTTAACCAAACCACTCTGTGGGAAAAAATTCACCGGGGAAATCACTAATAACAACTCCGAAAGTTTGAGCCAGGAAATCTTTTAATGCTACGTAACAGCAACCTGAGAAGAATCCCGCTGGGGACAAAGAGAAACTTAACCAAGCAACTCTGTTAGGGGACGAATGTTATCATCACCTATCTCACGTCGAGAATTTGCATATCTAGAAATCCTTCTGAGCAAGAATCCCACTCCTCTACAGGGAACAACACCTGAAAACAAGGAGGTAACCAACCTGGCTTATGTTTCAAAATGTGTATGTTTGACAATGGTGTAATGCTCCATACGGCATGGAAATGCTACGCGTTTAAGTAGATGCAAATATGATGATATATGCAAAATGCAAAGATGCCCAGAGGCGCTTCAGCAAAATAAATGCTGAAGACAAGACCAAATCTGCTGGGGATAACCGGGTATCATAGACATATTCCAACAAATCAATGCTGGAACGATGCAACCAACTCCGCTGGGGATAACCATCCTGTCGGAGGATGACTCACAAGCTTGAAATTACGAACTCTGTTGGGGATGTTCATCCTGTCAGAGGAAAAACAAACTGCTGGGGAGAAGGAAAAACAATCCTGCACGAGGATAATCCTTCTGAACCAAAGGCGACTTGGTTATATTCTGCGGGAATTACCCATGATGGGAATGGAGTGTGCACATACTCACTGCTGAGAATGCACTTTCCGTTGGGGACATCAAGATCCACTGAAGATACTCTCTGAGCAGCTTTCCTGGGGAATACTCTTCTGGGGATGACAACCCACCTCCAATAGGGATAAGCGCCATCTCAAATCTCTCTGGGATAAGATTGTGACTTCCATCTGCTGAGGAGTGATACCATCACTATGTCACAGGACCCTGGCTGGGGAACACAAATTCCTTGACTATTTACTTCAAAGGTGAGAACCCTGCAAAACACAAACGAGACAGAACAAATCTACACAACAAGATCTATCCCGGTTAGTATCTGTGACATTCATTCAGTCAATTCGAAGTTTTAGCAATTATTGGCAAGGGCCAGCAAGTTTATGCACATGCAAGTCTATCAAAAACATTGGCGTTTTTCACAAACAAAACAGTAAAGAACAAGCATCAAATACTGAATAACATGCTTTATTATCAAGGGCCTGTAAATAGGCAAATTTTCGTACACTGGATGCAACTCCTGAAAAGAGGAAGTTACGCACAAACAAAATACAAATATTACAGAAACACAAAGAAAAATTTGTGTACATGTCGACAACGTGGTACAGACGAACACCATGAGCTGATCCTCCTATGACTCGCCTGACTCTGACGCTTTCCCGATACTCGATCTTCGGAAGAGATTGTTTCAGATATACGACCCTCAGGTACTCCTAAACCGCTAAGCAATGCAGTATCAAACTCGGACCGCAGTTATTTGCTTTTTTCAAATCCCTAATTTTTGCGTGAACCGCCCTTTGCGGGTTTTCAATTCACCGGGATACCCTTTTTTGCCAAAGTCGCCCTTTTCAGGTTTTCAACTTCGCGGGTGTACAATCTTTTTTTTCAATTTTATCCCTAACTTTTGCCCGAACCTTTTATTCCCTTTTTTATGATTCGCCGGGATGCCCCATTTTTGTCTGGACTTTCTTTTTTCTGTCCAACGGGTCTCTTTAAGCATAGTATTTTTTTTACTGTGTCCGAGTTCACATGGGATGTAAAATCCTCACCATCCATGGTGGACAACAGTAAGGCTCCTCCAGAGAAAACCTTTATAACGACATATGGACCTTCATAGTTGGGAGTTCATTTGCCCCTGTGATCTGATTGTGGTGGGAGAATCTTTTTCAGCACAAGATCGCCCGTCTGAAAGCTTCGAGGGCACACCTTCTTATCATAAGCTTTCTTCATCCGGCTCTGATACAGCCGACCGTATGCTAGAGAAGCCAATCTCTTCTCATCTATTAAACTAAGCTGATTCAATCTATCTTTCACCCATTCTGCCTCATCATGTTGGACATCACGCAAAACCCTCAGAGAAGGAATCTCAACCTCCAATGGTAGGACAGCCTCCATACCATATACCTGTGAAAAAGGAGTTGCCCCGGTTGATGTGCGTACCGTCATACGATAACCGTGCAAAGCAAAAGGCAACATCTCATGCCAGTCTTTGTAGGTCACAACCATCTTCTGAACAATCTTCTTTATGTTTTTATTGGCCGCTTCAACAGCGCCATTCATCTTGGGCCGATAAGGAGAATAGTTGTGATGTTCAATCTTGAAACTCTGGCACAATTCCTTCATCATCTTGTTATTCAAATTTGAACTGTTGTCCGTGATAATCCGCTCCGGGATTCCATATCTGCAGATAATATCCTTCTTGATAAATCTGGCTACCACTTGCTTGGTAACATTAGCATATGACGCCGCTTCAACCCATTTGGTGAAGTAATCAATAGCCACCAAGATAAAACGATGTCCGTTGGATGCCGTGGGCTCAATCTTTCCAATCACATCAATTCCCCACATGGAAAAAGGCTAAGGTGACGACATAACGTTCAGAGGGCTCGGAGGCACATGAATCTTGTCCGTATAAATCTGGCATTTATGACACTTCTTTGCAAACTTGAAACAATTTGTTTCCATTGTCAGCCAATAGTACCCTGCTCTTAATAACTTTCTCGTCATTGCATGTCCGCCGGCATGCGTGCCAAATGTACCCTCGTGGATTTCTTCCATGAGAAACTTAGCCTCTTTCTCGTCCACACATCGCAACAACACCAAGTCGTGGTTTCTTTTGTACAAAACACCATCCGGATTCAAATAGAAATTTCCATCCAATCTCCTAAGAGTCTTCTGATCACGACTGGATGCCCCAGCCAGATACTCTTGGTTCTTCAGGAAATTCTGGATATTATAATACCACGGTTTGCCATCGGAAGCTTCCTCAATGGCGAATATGAAAGCGGGCCTATCAAGGCGAGAGATAACTATCCTGGGAGCCTCATTCCAGAAGTTAACCTTATACATCAAAGACAAAGTCGCGAGAGCGTCTGCCATCTAATTTTCTGCTCGTGGTACATGGTGCAGTTCCACCTTGTCAAAGAAAGGTAACAACCTCCTTGCATAATTCATATAGGGTATCAGATTGGGCTGACGAGTCTCCCACTCTCCCTTGATCTGGTTCACAACTAGAGCAGAGTCTCCGTACACATCAAGATTTTTAATTCTCAGATCAATAGCTTCTTCAAGCCCCATAATGCACGCTTCATATTCGGCCTCATTGTTGGTATTTGGAAAGGTCAATCTAGCAGTGAATGGGATGTGCGACCCATGGGGAGTAGTAATGATTGCCCCTATTCCACTTCCATATGAATTGACGGCACCGTCAAATATCAATTGCCATTTGGAACCAATTCTGGACCTTCATCCGGCAACGGCTCCTCACAGTCCTTCATTTTTAAGTACATGATATCCTTGTCAGGAAAATCAAACCTCATCGACTGGTAATCATCAATTGGCTGCTCAGCTAGGTACTCTGACAGAACACTACCTTTAATAGCCTTTTAAGAAACATACTGAATATCGTATTCTGTCAATACCATCTGCCATCAGGCAATCCTTCCGGAAAGTGCTTGCTTTTCAAACACGTATTTGATCGGATCCATCTTTGAAATTAGCATGGTTGTATGATTGAGCATGTATTGCCTCAAACGTTTGGCAGCCCAGGCTAGCGCACAACACGTTTTTTCGAGCATTGAGTAGCGGGACTCACAGTTTGTGAACTTTGTACTCAAGTAGTAAATCGCATGCTCTTTACGTCCAGTCTCGTCATGCTGACCGAGAACACAACCCATACTTTTCTCAAGAACCGTCAAATACATAATCAATGGTCTCCCGGCTACTGGGGGTGTCAATATTGGAGGTTCCTGCAAATATTCTTTTATTTTCTCAAACTCCCTTTGACAATATTCATTCCAGGTCACAGCCTGATCTTTTTTCAACAATTTGAATAATGGCTCACACGTGGCCGTTAGATGAGATATGAACCGAGCAATGTAATTCAATCTCCCTAAAAAGCCACGAATTTCTTTTTCTGTTTTCGGCGTAGACATTTCTTGTATTGCTTTTATCTTAGCAAGATCAACCTCAATTCCTTTTTCACTCACAATAAACCCCAATAGCTTACCAGATCTCACCCCGAAGGTGCACTTGTTAGGATTCAACCTCAGCCTGAATTTCCTAAGCCTCTTGAACAATTTCAGAAGATTGACTAGATGCTCTTCCTCCGTCTGGGATTTGGCAATCATATCATCAACATAGACTTCGATCTCCTTATGCATCATGTCATGAAAGAGTGTCGTCATAGCTCACTGATATGTTGCCCCGACGTTCTTCAAACCATAGGGCATCGCTTTGTAGAAGAACGTTCCCCATGGGGTAATAAAAGTTGTTTTCTCCATATCCTCCGGCGCCATCTTTATCTGATTATAGCCCAAAAATCCGTCCATGAAGGAAAACACGGAGAATTGAGCGGTGTTGTCGACCAGCATATCAATATGAGGAAGCGGAAAGTCGTCTTTTGGGCTCGCCTTATTCAAATCTCGATAGTCTACGCACATTCGCACCTTACCATCTTTCTTTGGCACATGTACTATATTGGCGACCCATGAGGGATAAGTTGTGACATCTAGGAAACCAGCATCCCATTGTTTCTGAACTTCCTCCTTAATTTTCACAGCCATATCTGGTCGAGTTCTTCTGAGTTTCTGCTTAACCGGCGGACATTCCTCACGCAATGGCAAACGGTGAACCACCATATCAGTATCCAACCCATGCATGTCTTCATAAGACCAAGCAACGATATCACTGTACTCCCGCAACATCTCGATAAGCCTTTGCTTGATATCACTTTGCAATGCAGCCCCTATCCGGATATTCCTGACAACCTCTTCGGACCCCACGTTGATAATTTCAATATCCTCCTAATGAGGCAGAATGATTCTCTCTTCTTGTTTCAAAAGTCAAGTCAGCTCTTCTGATAAGTCATTATCCTCAACAATCTCTTCTTCTGCTTGAAATATCGGGTGCTCGAAGTCGAAGCAAGTCATAGGAAGTTCGTGATCGGTGTCGTCTGAAATATGAATCTTGCAATGAGAATAGTTAAATGTTTCAAATAATGCAAGCAAAGCACATAACCACATTGCCATTTTATTATTAAACAAAAACATGAAAAACAAGGATCACAAAATTTGCATGAGAAAAACGCCTTTATTAATGATTAAACAAAGTACACACATAAGCAGGTAGCCCTAAAAACAGAATCACTGTGCCCCGGGTTGGACACAGGATTATACAATAATTGAGAAAACAAATCATTACTTTTTTTGTAGTCACTGAGACAAATTCCTGGATAGACCAATTGCACAGATTCTGTCCTGGCACGCCGGGCTTGATCCACGAGTCCATATCGCAGTCACTATCTCCGTCTTCAGCATCGGAAACAACATTGATCATTTCATAACAGACCCCACCTGGAGTGATCACCACTGGTCCTTTGAACTTTGGCACGCCTGATGCGGAAGGTGACGATGTCGGGCGATACCCCAACCCAAACTTGTCCATCTTGACCGGAATTTCCAAGACTTGGACCCATCTTTTGGTTTCTCCAGCCTGAACCACTGCCTGAGCGTCTTTGTACGAATACATGGCCACCTTTGGCCATTTGCTAGGAACATGAGACTTGTCCTTGATCTGCAACCCCTCGAAAGCTTGGCATGGCGTCTCATGGATCTCCCCATCCACTTCGACGTACTTGAATGACGAAAGATGACTAACCAGAATGTCCTCCTCTCTGCAAATAGTAACAACACTGTCACCGACCATGTATTTAAGCTTCTGATGTAGCGTGGACGTCACAGCCCCTGCAGAATGTATCCATGGTCACCCAAGTAAACAACTGTAAGCTGGATGTATGTCAATGATGTAGAACACGGTGTCAAACACTTCTGGCCCGACCTGGAGCGGCAACGTTATGGATCCAAACACCGACCTCCTAGTCCCATCAAAAGCCCTCATGACTAAATCACCTGGCGTGGATATGATTCCTCGGAAATCTAGCTTCATCATAGCCTTCTTCGGCAACACATTCAAAGATGATCCGGTGTCTACAAGAACGTGCGACATAACAGTACCCCGACATTCCACTGAAATGTGCAAATCCATATTATGATCCCGACCTCTAGACGTCAAATCAAAGTCAGTAAATCACAGGCTGTGTCCGGCATTCACATGCGCCAGTACCCCCTCAAGCTGATTAACAGTTACTTCATGAGGTACAAAAGACGTGTCCAAGATTTTCAACAAGGCATTCCGATGAGCCTCGGAACAAAGCAACAAAGATAGTATTGAAATTTTGGAGGGCGTCTGCTGCAAGTGCTCCACAATCTTATAGTCACTTTTGCGAATCAACCTCATAACTCTTCTACATCCTTAACCGATGTTTCCTTCTCTTTTGACTGGGAAGGTCCTCCTTCATTCACTTTGGCTTTGCCTCTAGCGATCCTTTCAGCCTCAATTTCAGGTGAAATGAAGATTCTACCACTTCGGGTCATACCTCCTGCTCCAACAATATTGCCCACTGCCCCTGCCGGCTGACTATCCACGTTAATCTTTTCCCCGTTGCAAAAAGCTTCCAACCCATAATTCCATGGAATGGCTTTAGTACTCTCATAAGGAACGGATCCTGCTTTCGTTATCGTGATAGTTGGCTGCTTGGCGGGCGCTGATATCGTAATAGTCTTTCGTGGAATTGTAATTGTTGCGACCTCACTCTGCTTTTCACATGTTACCTCATCAGGTTTCTCAACAGCAGTGCGGTCAAACTGTAAAGTTCCCTCATCAATCATGGCCTGAATACCTCTCTTCAAATCAATACAGCCCTTTGGTCGGGTCCAACAATCCAAACAGTACTCATCACATCCGGGGAAGACCCCTCCTTTCAACAATCTGCTTTTAACATAGCTTAGAGGTGTCTTCAGATCATTTACGTCCATAACCAAATCCAAATCCTCCTCTGTCAGAACAACATTCGCTCCATGATTCGGCATTGGTTTCTGTACAATATTGGGACCATCATTACTAAAGTTAATGACTTTACTATCAATCAAATCTTGGACTTTGTGTTTAAAAGCATGACAACTCTCGATATCATGTCCGGGTGCCCCAGAATGAAATTCACACTGCTTACTAGTATCATACCCGTAAGGAAGTGCTCCCGTGGGTGGGTCCAACGTTCTCTTCTCAACCAGATTCAAACTCAACAGCGTCTGAAGCAGTTCTGCATACGTTGACGGAGGTGTATCAAATACCCTCTTCGGCTTCCCATTCTGGATTCTCCTCTGAGCGGGATTCTGCCTTTGTTGTTGTTGCTGTTGTTGTTGTGGTTGTTATCATTGTTGAGGTATAGGGATCGTCACACTAGCAACCTGTTGTTGAATATACTGATTCCTACCTCTACCTCGTCCTCGACCACCATACACTGTGTTGGCGTCTCCTTGTCTCTTACCACCAAAGACCTTTTTTGCACCTCCAGCTGAGGTCGATTCACTAGATTGAATCTTACTAATTTTGATGCCATTTTCAATTCGTTCTCCCATGAGTATCAATCAATTCCCTTTCAACCATAGGTGGGTGGACTCTTGCCGCCAGATCCCGCCAACGCTGAGCATACTCCTTGAAACTTTCCCCATTCTTCTGTGAAAGACTTTGAAGCTGAACCCTATTTGGTGCAAGGTCACTGTTGTATTGGTAGTGTCTGACGAAAGCATCAGCCAATTCCTTCCAGCTTCCAATCTGTGCAGGCTCTAGTCCCATGTACCATTCCAGCGATGGTCCTGACAAACTATCTTGAAACAAATGCATGAGCATCTTCTCATCATCAGAGTAAGCAGACATCCTCCGGTAATATGAACGCACATGAACCCGTGGGCATGTATCCCCTTTATATTTATCGAAAATGGGAGCTTTGAACTTCAATGGCACCCTCAGCCCAGGAACCAGCCCCATGGTAGCCATGTCCAAACCTGTAGAATTTTGATTGGCTATACCTCTTATCTGCTCTTCCAGCATTTTAATCCTTCGGTCATTATCAGTGGGACCCTCAAAACCCATGCCTTGCCCAGAAAAGGCATCTTCCTGACGATCTCTATTCCAGTACGGACCCTCATTACCATATCCGTCATAAGCAGCATTACGACCATGACCATGACCACTTTGGAAGAACCTGGGATCATACCTCAGATTGCCAAGCTCTTGATTAGCAGCCACTGTCCCAAAACCAGTATTGAAAGGACCTATCCTAGCACCATTGGTGTTCACATTGCCAAACCCAGCATTGTCGTAGCCATTATTACCAAAACCTTGATTGTTATCACCAAACCCTTCGTTGCCGAAGCCCTGATTATTGAAGCCATCATTGCCATCCCGATTGCCAAAGCCAAGACCCTGATTGTTGTCACCGAAACCAGTATTGATACCAACATTCCTGTTGGTTTCCACGTTCCCATTAACATTATCAGCATTTCTGTTACCAGCGTTGCCATTGCCGTTGCCAGTACCATTCTCACCAGCATTTGGTATCACTTCCTCCTTGCGAGGAGTCTCAGCATGAATAAAGTTGTATTCAGTATTACCATCCGCTCGCGCCAGCAGCGGTTGCACCAGAGTTTGAAGATGTTCCTGGCCCTTGGCCACAGCTTCCATTGTCTGCATGAATTGGGCCAACCTATCCTGGATCTCCTGCATCTCAGACTGTACCTGATCCATGATCTTCTTACTGTTTCTTCTTATAGCGTACCGGTGAGTTCTCTGTTCGTCAATCTTGAAACAACCTGTAAGATGCAGGAGATAAGATTCGAGCTCAAAAAGGTACCTGCCATGCAATATGAATATGCAAATGCACACATGTAAATATGCAACAGGTTAATCCCCCCCCCCCCCCCCCCCGATTCTAGTTCCAGAGAAATAAGCCATAACGACAATGGAGTCCCAAGTGAGCAAGCGTAGAATCAGAAACCTCATACATAAACAAATGCCAAGAGGCAAAGTACAAAGATACAAATGAATACAACTGAACAGACCTCGGCCAACAAGCCTGGCGATGGTCAAAATACAAGTACGAATAACAAGAGAAAAGCAAAGATAAATCAGGACGGATGGCGCGCCCGGACATCTTCCAATAGCCTCAGCGTCTCCGGATGACCTGGTCTGGAGATTAGTTCCTGTATCAGTAATGCGGGTCGCTCAACATTGGATCTCAGCTTTTTGGCGTCCTCTACACAGGCTCCCCTGCCAAAACACTCATCAAGCCTGCATCTCTTGAAGCCAGCCTTCAATTCACAACCCCTAGTTTCTTTGATCATGCTACTCACTCTAGATTCAGCGTCACGTCTAAAAGATGCCTCTTCAGCAATCTTTGCATCCTTAGCGCTGAGCTGCTCCTCCAACTGGGAAATCTGAAGCTACAACTCATCTTCACGCTCCTTTCGGCTAGTAAGCGTGGCATTCCACAAAAATTCCCATTTGGAAAGTCGAGAATAAGCCTTGTTCAGAAGCTCTTTCTTAGTATCAAGTACACTACTAACACCATTCAGGGCTACTCCTATTTTCCCTCTCCTGCTGGTCTCTTCAGTCAAATCTGAACCCAACCTATTAATCATCTCAGTCTGCTTCTTCAACGTGAAGGTTGCCTCATTCTTCTCATGCCGAAGCTGGAAAATCTATTTCTCTAGCTCTTCAGTTACTCTCTGCAACTCTTCCTTTTCAGCCAACAGCTTGTTATACTTCTCAATTTCTACTGAAGTAGGTTCCTCAATCACCGGAGGACACAAAGGCTCTGCAGCAGGATATGGCATCAAAGAAGCCCTAACTCTCTCATGGATCCAGAGCCGATAAGGATTATAAGCTCGACTGTCACTCTTGCCAAGCAATGTCTTTCCTCTTCTGTGAATATTACCCCAAGCACGCCTCAATCTGACCAAAACATCTCCATTTAATAAACCTGTGAGATACAGAGATTCCTGTATCTCGTCTTCAACCGGAGAGTCCCTCAAAGCATAGCCAAACTGTCTCACAAACAGAAAAGGGTTATAGTTAATACAACCTTTCTGTCCAATCAAAGGAACGTTCGGAAAGTCAATGCAACTATATATAATATTCACTCCAAGTCAGTTCCGATCAAACCAAACAATGTTCTCAGCACACAATCCCATCAATCTGGAAGACCAATCTGAAGTACTAGAAGTATCAACAAAAGGTCCCTTCTTAGGAAGATGTCCCTGAAACCACCTGTATAGAAGAGGTACACAGCAAGAAACATTCTTTCCCCGACGCTTCTCATTCTTATAGTGAATAGAATGATAAACGTCACCCAAGAGAGTAGGCACCGGATTCTTTGAGGCAAGAATAAAGAAAGCATTTGAGTCAACAAAATCAGGCAAGTTTGGGAACAATACAATCCCATAAATGCAAACAGCCAGAATAGCATTGAAGACAATCCAACATCCATCCTTCACACACTGTGTAGCCTTCTCAACCAAGCAAGAAAGATGAAAACCATAAGCTCCATTCAGCTTGACCAAACCTCCGGGGAACTCAGAAACATCTAAACTGACAATCTCAGCAAGCCTAGCCAACTCAGGCTCAGTATCCTCGTGAACAAAAGACATCTGATCTAACACAGGCACTCCTAGCATATCAGAATATTCCTCCAAAGTAGGAGCCAGAATAAAATCAGGGAACAAGAAGCATCTCAACTGAGGCTCGTAAAACTGCATCAAGGTATACAATCCAGTCATCTCAATCACAGAAGGTCTGCACAACAAACTGAGCAGCTTCCCATAAGACCCTCTAAACTCAGCCCTCACTCTCTGATCTGCTAGAGCAACCAACTGCAATAAGGAACTGATATCTGAAGAAGGCAACCTGTAAGCAACTGTCCTCTTCATGGACTCCATGTCTGGCAAGAAGAACACTAGAATCTGAGGGGAAAAACACACCTGTAACATAAATACACATTAATGAAATGCAAACATGAAAATGCAGATGCATATGCAGACAGGGGATCAAGTGCAGTGATGAAGAACTGTGTTGTGCTGTACTGTAGCTTGAGAACCATCAGATCTTCTCCTCAAACCAAACCAACCACAAAAGAACCCTCATAACCAATTCTCACTGATAGAAACAAACCAGGTGTTCTGAGGCCAGAGTTTTCTTGCAAAAAGACCCACCTACCCCTCACATGTATGTACTTAACTCGCAGACGAGGTACGGCATCCTATGCGGTCATCAGCGTCACAGACTTTCAAGAGGGATGATACGATACCCAGAAGGTGTGGCATCATCATCCCTTGAAGAGGCCTCACTTAGCCGAATCCCAAATGATAGGTTCCCAGAGTCGACAACCCTCAAGTCCAACAACCTGTCGAGCCCAAAGGGCCAGGCAAGATGCCATCAAAGAGAATCTCGTCTGAGTGTAAATTTCGTAGCTAGCTGGAGCGAGCAAAGCAAGCAGGCTAACCACTACTCTCTACTTCTAAGTTTATGTGCACTCAAGCCCAGGTCCGGCTTATCTCTACAACTAACCCTCTACCCACAGCACAATAACAAATATATACAGTACTGAAAGTAAAGACAGAAAAATAAATACATACAAAACCCCAGACGGGAAAATAAGCGCTAGGATTGACTCGCATAGGGAACCGTTAGAGTCCCCAACAGAGTCGCCAGTTGTCGCTACTGCAAAAATCGGCGCCGGCTATGAAAGAAGAGTCGCCACCGTGCGTTATTTATCCCACAAGAGGGAAAGGAAACGCTCAGAGTAAACCTAACACAAAGAGGGAAAGGAATGGTCATCGCAACCAAATCCTGGATTCGGGAGTCGATTATGCAAGGGGAAGGTATTAGCACCCCTCATGTCCGTCGTACTCGACGGGATCCACGCTTGTGTTTCTATCTAAGGGTGTGTTTATCTATCTACTCTAAAGGTCTGGGTTAAAAAGAAAAGAAAATGACTCGACAAATTGTCGCACTTTATGCCTACGTATTCCCGTTTGGAACGAGAAATCAGTGTCAACGTAGTTCGCCTAACTACGGGTTAAGGGGGAAGGTTGCTCGCCGAGATATCGCATCTCGTGCCTACGTACTTTCATACGGCATGAAAGATCAGAGCAAACGTAGTTCGGGATACGGAAGACACAAGTTTGTCTGACACTTTTTTATCTCCTTAAGAAAGGGTTTTCCTGATTAAAGGTCCCAGAGGACAAAAACAGAGTTTGAATATTTGTTTGAGTCTTTTACGAAAAAACTGTTTTTTAGGATGTTTGCAATCTCAGTCGCATTAGAGACTATGACCCAGGAGTGAACGCTTCGTATGTCACCCAAAGGGTACCACACTAACATCCAGATTACTGGAGAGAGACCCTCCACCAACCTTTTCCCAGATAGCTTAAGGCTCGTAACGTACGACTTCAATTAACCTTATTACTGTATTTTTGAATTGTTTTGAGATGAGAAGAGAAAGACACCCTAAATATGGTTGACAGGGAATCTACCTACAGTTATCATGCATGGGTCAAAACCTAATGTCTGTCATAATTCCCTCTTGCACCGAGGAAATCAGAGATCCTAGGGGAAAACAGCAAAAGAAAGCAAGCAGTAAACAGTAAACAGTAAAATGCATGCTATGCAACAGTACAAGCGAGGCAAGGGAGTCCGGCTCAACCTCGAACCTAAGAAAACAACAGGAAAGAGGAGATAAGCTCCACCTCAAACCTAGAGGTAATAAACACAAGCAAACAGACAATACAACAAAAGAAATGAAACAGAGAAAGCAGCCCAAACAACAGCAACAGTCTTCAGCAGACAGCAACTTCAATACTCAACAGCAGCAGCTCTAAACAGCAAATCCTCTTGACAGCAAAGTTGATAGCAAAAAGTCTTCATCTTCAAGTTAGCTTTTGTCTTCAAGCTTCATCCAACTTCATCTTCAAGCTCTTGCAAGCACACTCCAAGCAAAGGATTAATCACTAAGATCAAGGTTGCAATGTTGAGAACCAAATGAAAACCAAAGGAAATCATCAAGTACCAACATTGAAATGGAAAGGCATCCTCAAAGTTCTACTCAACTATGGGCATACCATACATCCCTCCAAAGGAGATATGGAGTTTCCCTAGGAGAACTTTACATCATTGGATAGAATAGAAGCACACAATGCATTATATGTTTGATGAAAGAATCAAAACTAGTCCTAATGGCTCTTCCTAAAACCCTAATTTCCTAAGCTCCTAAAAAAGCTCCTAAAAGAGAAGAAAGCTTCAACTCCAAGCTCTAATCTTCAAGCCACAGCAGCTACACCAAATCTAGAAGACCTCCCAAGAAGGAATCTAAGCAAATCCAGCTCCAAAGTCACCAACAAGACCAAACAAACAAGAACACTAAAGATAGAACACCACAAGCACAAGAAACTTGAAAAATACAACTAAAATAGAAAACAAAGTTGTAAAATTCTAATAAAATTCCTAGTGAAACATACATGTTTTAACAGCCTAGGGTTAAAATATTAAAGCCTAATTCAATTTCTAAGTCACCTAAATAATTTCTAAATTGAAGGGTATCAAGGTGATCCACAAGTTTGGGAAGGCTCTAATCTCAACACCTAAAATAGAACCTAAAGTTGTTCTAAAATTCTAACAAAAATTCTAAGGGAACTGATAACGCGAAATCGTATATATATAATGACGTACTTTTCTACTAATCAGCGACCGTTTTCACTCCTATTTCGGATACTTCCATACTATTTGTCCAGTATTTTGCAGGTATTCAAAGTTCATGCTCAAATGGAGCAAGATGAAGAAAAGAAGCATTTACAGGTGAAAATCAGGCCAAAAAGCAGCAAAAACGAGTTCTGCTGATATAACGACTGTCACAAGGGTGTGACGACCATCATACGTGTGACGACCGTCACAGGTCCATGACGACCGTCATGAAGTTAAAATGCAATTTTTCTGCACGTGTTGTGAAGTGCTGAAAATGCCAAAGAGGAGTGGACCACTAACTCCTATATTTTCTGATATCATTCCCACTTCCCGAAGAAATAAACCGTTGAAAATCCCATCTATAAAAGGGGGGAGATGATACTAGAAAAGGGGGCCGCATTAAAGAGACGAAGTGCTGCCAATTTACTTTCAGAGCAATATTCAGTTTCCCATTTTCTTATCGTTATTTTGTTTTCCTTTTTCTTTCTTTCCTTGCAATTGTTGTTTTACTTTCCCATTTCTATTCTGTACGAGTAATTGGCATAAAGACTAAATACTGCCGCCATTTTGGAGGATTTCCCAAAAGCCAATCGAATTGTTTACAGGTTTCTATTTTAATCGTTAATTGATTTCTATTTCCCATTATAATGCATATTATTATTTTCCGCCATTATTTACGTGTTGTTAATTTATATTCCATGTCTGGCTAAATCTTAAGTAATCGGTGTGTAATAAGTAATCTGATGGGATTCGATAATTAACCGGTGTATAACTACCTTTTCAAAACTTATTTATGGCTTCAGTTTTTAAATCGATTTTTCTAAATAAAACTTCGTCGCGACAGCGAGGAATTATTTACAGTAGTTTTGCCACGACAGTGGGAAATTCATAAAGGTACGAACCAACAAGCGACAACTGAGGCTAAGACCAGATAGTAAAAACTAGGCAATCATTTTAAAAACAGCGACAGCGCTTTAAAAGGAATTAGAACTTAATAGTTTTCAAAAAGTAACTTTAACCCCGAACGGGATAGCGACAACATACGTTTCGCCTTAGAGTTGCGACTAGCGTCAACAACCATCGTGAGACAAAGGTCTTTAAACCATCATTTTCTTCTTAAACTATTTTTGAAAACCTAAAGACACCGGTGACCTATAGAATCCCTGAAGAAGTAACATATTACATACCGATTCAAGCATTTATACCTTAATTAAAAGCTTTAGTTTCCTTTAGTTTACGCACTTATTTCGTTACTATTCCCCTAAAACATTACCAACCTAGCTAAACACAGTAACACCTGAAAATACTAGTTTGATTACGAGTCCCTGTGGGATCGATATCTATTATTACTACGTGATAGACTGTGCACTTGCAGTTAATTGAGTTAGACATAGAAAGTCGCGATCAAGTTTTTGGCGCCGTTGCCGGGGACCCGTTTAGTCAATAGTGTAATCTTTTGTTACACAGTATAGACTAGGTTAACTATTTTCTCTCCCTCTACTCGTTCTTCGATTGTATGCCAAGTACTCGCTCACAAGGCGACATCTTACAACCTACAATCGCCGAACTAGAGCGCTTCTTACATTTAAGAAGGCGCATCATCGAATATCAACGAAGACATAATATTCCTGATCTTCTAGCTCATCCTCCTGTTGAAGAAGCAAAGATGGCTGACGGACCTCAGAACAAACCGCTGAAGGACTACGCTACACCCTCTCAGTTGGAACCTCGAAGTAGCATTGTTGCCCCAGCTATCAATCGAACCTATTTCGAACTAAAACCGTCATTGTTGTCAAATGTACAACAAAATCAATTCTCAGGAAATGCAACTGAGGATCCGAACGAACACTTAACGAAGTTTATGCAATACGCAGACACGGTGAAGGCAAATGGAGTAACTCCAGACGCAATAAGAATTCGTCTTTTTCCTTTCTCTCTTAGAGATAGAGCTTGGACGTGGTTACAATCCTTACCATCCAACTCCGTTACGACGTGGGAACAGTTGAAGAACTTTTTATTAGCGAGATACTTTCCGCCAAGCAAAACTGCTATTGTTAGAGCTCAAATCAACAGATTTCGACAAAAAGATACTGAACCTCTCTACGAAGCGTGGGAAAGGTTCAAAGATATGATGAGAGCATGTCCTCACCACGGTTTAGAAGACTGGGAGACAATCCATACTTTCTACAATGGGCTTCTGTATAACACCAGATTGACGGTAGACGCCGCCGCGGGCGGTGCACTTATGGATAAGCCATACGACGAAGCCTATCAACTTATTGAAAACATGTCTCAGAACCACTTCCAGTGGGGAGGCGAACGAACTCCAGCAGAGAAACCCACAGCGAAAGGTGGGATGTACGAGATCAGCAGCCTTGAAAAGTTCAACGCTAAAGTAGATGCTCTAGCACAGAAAATCGACAGTCTGACCGTTACCCCAACTGTAACCGTAGCTGCTGTAACTCCAAACTGCGAGTTATGTGGAATCGCCACTCATAATGCGCCCGAGTGCCCATTGTTGGCAGGAATCCCACCAGATCAAGTAAACTATGCTCAAGGAAATCCTTACGCAAATACTTACAACCCAGGATGGAGGAACCACCCAAACTTTTCCTACAAGAACGATAATGCCTTGCAAGCACCCGCTGCTCCGCCAGGATATCAGAAACCAGCCGCTGCTGCCCAGACTGCCCCTAGGAAATCAAACCTCGAAGTGATGATGGAAAAATTCATAGCTGCTCAAGCTCAAACAAATAAAGAATTCCTGAATCAAAACATACAGACTAGCGAGCAAATTAAACAGCTGACCGGAAAAGTAGACGCTTTAGCCACCCACAATAAGATGCTCGAAACGCAGATATCACAAGTGACTCAACAACAAGCCTCTGCAGCCGCCCCAGCTGGAACATTTCCAGGCCAGCCCGAACCTAATCCGAAAGGTCACGCAAACGCTGTTATATTGAGAAGTGGAAAAGAATTGGAAGGCCCATCAGATCCTAGGAATGAAGATTTAGTAATGCATCAGAAATCTGATAAACCAACAGAAAAGGAATCTGAAACAGAAAAGAAGGAATGTGATGAGCAAAAGGCCACCAAAGATGAAAACTCATATGTGCCCCCAGCGCCATATAAACCACCTATCCCTTATCCTCAAAGATTAATAAACTCCAAAACTTCAGGACAATTTAAGAAATTTGTTGAACTTCTGAAACAACTAAACATCACTATTCTTTTCACAGAAGCGATAACGCAAATGCCGTCATATGCTAAGTTTCTTAAAGAAATCTTGTCTAATAAAAGGAAAATAGAGGATAACGAGACAGTGACACTTACTGCCGAATGTAGCGCAATCATTCAAAACAACATGCCTCCTAAACTAAAAGACCCAGGTAGTTTCTCCATACCTTGCGTCATAGGAATGTTCGTTATAGACAAAGCTCTATGCGAACTAGGAGCCAGTATAAGTGTAATGCCTTTATCTATATGCAAAAAGCTGAATATGGGAGAACTAAGACCGACTAAAATGTCCGTGCAATTGGCTGACCGATCAGTCAAATATCCCGTCGGTGTACTGGAAAACGTTCCAGTACGCATAGGCCAATTCTATATCCCAACCGACTTCATAATCATGGACATCAAAGAGGACTCTGTTACCTCAATTATCCTAGGAAGACCGTTCCTAGCTACAGCCGGAGCTATCATAGACGTAAAGAAAGGAAGGCTAACATTTGAAGTAGGAGAAGAAAAGATAGAGTCCATCCTTACTAAGTTCTTGAAGGCACCAACTATAGATGACACATGCTATATAGTAGATGTCATTGACGAATGCATACGAGAATTAGAGAAGGAAGAAATTACATATTCTGAAATCATGAAAATCCAGATCCCTGTTATTCATGAAGACGACAACTGGCGTGCACCATACAAAGATGATAGTCTGAGCGAGATCTTAGCACTAACTCCAAATCACATGCCAGGTCCGAAAAACCCAGCTTTAGAACTTAAAGAGCTACCTAAAACCCTCAGGTACGAATTCCTAGATACAGAATTCAAAAGACCAGTAATAGTCAACGCTAATTTAGGAGAGTCAGAAACTGAGCAATTATTAGAAGTCCTAAGGAAATACCCAACTGCGTTACGCTATAATATAAGCGATCTAAAAGGCATAAGTCCTTCCATCTGTATGCACCGTATCATGCTAGAGGAAGACTGCAAAACTTCAAGAGAACATCAGAGAAGGATAAACCCGATCCTAAGCACTGTAGTCAAAGACGAGGTGAAAAAGTTACTAGACGCAGGAATCATATACCCGATCTCCGACAGCCAATGGGTCAGCCCAGTACATGTAGTACCAAAGAAAGGAGGCGTTGCTGTAGTGAAGAATGTGAAAGGTGAATCGATAACCCAAAGAGTTGTGACCGGAAACAGGATGTGTATCAATTACAGAAAACTGAACAAGGCAACTCGGAAAGATCACTTCCCTTTACCTTTCATAGACCAGATGTTGGAAAGACTAGCGAAACATTTGTACTTCTGCTATCTAGATGGTTATTCGGGATTCTTTCAAATTCCTATTCACTCCGACGACCAAGAAAGGACAACATTCACCTGTCCTTATGGTACTTTTGCTTATCGCCGAATGCCGTTCGGACTATGCAATGCTCCAGCAACCTTCCAAAGATGCATGATGGCAATCTTTGCGGATCTCATAGATGACATCATGGAAGTATTCATGGATGACTTCTATTTATGCGGACAAAGCTTTGAAAGCTGACTGTCAAATTTAGAAATGGTACTCAAAAGATGCGCTAAAGTGAACCTTGTCCTTAATTGGGAGAAATGGCATTTCATGGTCCGACAAGGCATCATTTTAGGACACGTCATATCTGAAAAAGGGATCGAAGTTGACACAGCTAAAATAGAGATCATAAAGGATATTCAACCTCCGAAAACCGTACGAGAAATACGAAGCTTCTTGGACACGCTGGATTCTACCGAAGATTCATAAAAGATTTCTCGAAAATCACAAAACCTCTTACAGGTTTATTAATGAAAGATGTCGAGTTCATCTTCGACAAAGAATGCTTAGAAGCATTCGAAACTCTAAAGTCAGCACTTATCACCGCACCAATCATGCAACCCCCAGATTGGCGACTACCATTCGAAATCATGTGCGATGCAAGTGATTATGTTGTAGGCGCAGTTCTAGGACAAAGGAAAGACAAGAAGCTTCACGCTATCTACTACGCCAGTAGAACTTTAGACCCTACCCAAATGAACTACGCCACAACGGAAAAGGAACTTCTAGCAGTCGTGTTTGCTCTTGACAAATTCAGTTCCTACTTGGTATGAGCCAAAATAATCATATACACAGATCACGCTGCCATTAGGTACCTAATAAGCAAAAAGGATGCCAAACCAAGATTATTGAGATGGATCCTATTATTACAAGAGTTTGACTTAGAAATTAAAGATAAGAAGGGGACCGAGAACGTAGTTGCAGATCACTTATCCCGTATAGAGGGCATTAAACAAGAACCAGTGCCTATCAATGACGATTTTCCCTATGAACGTCTGATAGCCAAATTGGAAAGCGATGTGTCCAACTCAACTTCGGAAGAACCAGAATTGGAAAAAGCCGTGGAAGCTGTCTATGCCCAAGCCACTTTGCTGTGGTTTGCCGACATCGTTAATTACTTGGCCGCAGACGTGCTTCCACCGGACCTAACTTATCAACAAAAGAAGAAATTCTTCCACGACTTAAAGCATTACTACTGGGACGAACCTCAACACTTCAAACAAGGCGCCGACAACTTATACCGTCGATGTGTCCCAGAGGAAGAAATAGAAGACATCATCTCCCAATGCCATTCAGCACCTTATGGTGGTCATTCTAGCACCTCAAAGATGTGCGCTAAAATTCTACAATCTGGCCTATTTTGGCCCAGCCTCTGGAAGGATGTCCATATCGCTATACAAAAATGCGACCGGTGCCAACGCACTGGCAACATCTCACGACGCGATGAAATGCCTCAGAAGGGAATTTTAGAAGTAGGAATCTTTAACGTCTGGGGAATAGACTTCATGGGACCTTTCCCGTCTTCTTTTGGAAACAAATATATACTCATCGCTGTCGACTATGTATCTAAATGGATAGAGGCCGTTGCCGCTCCAACAAATGACACACGAGTAGTCGTCAAACTCTTTAAAACCAAAATATTTCCTAGATTCGGTGTGCCCAGACTCGTCATTAGTGACGGTGGTTCGCACTTCATATCGTGAATCTTTGACAAACTCCTCTCCAAATACGGAGTCAAACACTGCGTAGCTACACCGTATCATCCACAAACTAGTGGACAAGTGGAGGTTTTGAATAGAGAAATAAAGCAAATTTTGGAAAAGACTGTCGCAACCTCCAGGAAAGATTGGTCATCAAAGCTGAATGAAGCTTTATGGGCTTATAGGACCGCCTTTAAGACACCAATAGGTACCACACCATTTAAACTAGTTTACGGAAAATCATGTCACCTGCCGGTAGAATTAGAGCATAAAGCCTTATGGGCTATTAAGATGCTAAACTTCAACTACATTGCGGCAGGAGAGAAACGGATCTTAAACCTTCATGAATTGGAAGAGCTCAGATTGGACGCATACGAGAATGCACGTATCTACAAAGAAAGAACCAAGAAATGGCATGATAAACGTTCGATCCGGAAACAATTCAGTGTGGGAGACATCGTGCTCCTATTCAACTCCAGATTAAAACTTTTTCCTGGAAAATTAAAATCTAGATGGTATGGACCCTTTGAGGTCACCAAAGTCCTTAAGAGTGGAGCTGTTGAAATCAGAAATTAGATCAATGCACCATTTATAAAAAAACGGACAGCGTTTGAAGCATTATAATCAAAATGAACACAGCGACCACGTGAGCAATATGAAATTGCTCGAGCTTCCCGAATAGCTTATAGCCAAGCTATCGTCAGGCTTCTGACGTTAAAGACAACGCTGATTGGGAGGCAACCCAAATTTTTCCCTTTTTCCCTTCTAAATTTATTAAAACTATGTTGTCCCTTTAACTTATAATTTCTATAAATTTCTATTTTCTTATTTTCTACTATTTATTTTATTTTATTTTTTCTTTTATCACCTTTTGCTTCTTAAAAATATGATCTGAGTGAATGTGATTTTAACTTTTCCAGGATTTTAAAGTCGTTCTACTTTTCTCCCATTTTTATCCGACTAACGAGTATGGCTGACATCGACGTTACGACTGTTGTGTTTAGAGGACTAGCTCATAAGGCCAGATTTGAGGCACTGACTTAGAGAAGCTTTGCTTCGACTCTGTACTACGATAGACCCACCATGGACAAGCTAGGAATCCAGGATAGCATTCAGTATTTATTTAACCAATTAGGCTGGGAGCAAACTGCTCTAAAGACCCGATTTGCTACCTTCCGCAAACTGACGTTCGAATTCCTTAGCTCCTTAATTTACTTACCCGAACATGGCTATGGATCCACTAAAGAGCTGATAACCTTTAGAATGTTTGGAATGGACCAAACACACAACCGTACATCGTTACCACCACTGAAGAGGATATTGATCTCGAGTTAGAACAATTCTGGGGTACCATCACCGGTAACTATCACCCTGAACCGAATGACATGCACAACAACGAGATACACAATCCAGCCTTCCGCTATTTCCATAGGATTTTAGCCCATACACTCTTTGGGAAGGAGGAAAATATTACAACAGTCTCAAAGGAAGAGTTGTTCATCCTTTTCTGTGCTTCACAAGGCCGCCCTGTAAATGTTGTCCCTTTTATGATGAGGGCATTTACACGCCTTAATCAGGAACCTCACTCACCCATTTTAATAGGAGGCTTAGTCACCATGATCGCCCACGAAATTGGCCTGAGGTATTACCTGAATAAAGTCGTCCGTTTCGGCAATCTCAGATCAATGGACATCTAGTTTCTGCTTCAACAGACGTATCTTATGTACCTTAGGACCAGGAGCCTACGAATACCTCATAGTTGATCAACCTGTCCACCTTTTTTCCTCAACCTATCCCCCCCACCCCCTTTTCACAATCTGCTACAACACAAATTGCCTAACCAGTATCATAACCGAGTTCCAATCTGGCTTTATGAATTGGACGAGCCTATGGGACCCCCATCACCTTACTCCACACCCCAGGCTTACATGTATGACAGTGATCAAATCTCATAAGCACATGACTATTTGTATTACCAAGATTATGAGTCCGAAGTGGAGATAGATCTTCAGACCCCTCCTAACTACCATAACTTTCCTGACCCCACTCCTGAACAAAACATAGACAAGTTGGACACTGTTCTGAGAACTATGGACGACCTCAAGCTGGAAGTAACCACTATAAAAGATGAATTAACGTAGCTTCACATGGATTTCGTTACTTACATGGACGTAGTTAGCGACCAATTTAATGACGTTATTCAGCAGATCAACAACTTGAAGAAACCAAAGGAGTGATATTTTAGTTTTCTCTTTATTTTTAGTTTACTGCATTTCACATTGTTTCACATTATTTAATTTCACAATGGTTTCTTTTTGGATATTGTATTACTTTAAACTCATTTTTGATTCAATGTTATTTTAATTTCATTCCGGTATTTCCCTTAATTATATTTCATGTTATTTTCTATTTTGTAATCAGTCTATCATACTGCAAAAGTCTTCAAAAAATCATATTTTCCACTGTTAAAACACCCCACAAGCAAATTTCTGCATTTCTGCAGAATTTGCTGCTGTGACGGTCGTCACGCGTGTTACGACCGTCACACACCCCTGACGGTCGTCACGCAGATAAAACCCCAATTCTATCAAAACAGAGGTCACGCACCTCTCCACCTTCACTCTCCTAATTCTCCACTTTCCCACATTTAAACCCCACTAAAAACCCTCTGAATCCCCCATTAAACCTCCACCATTTCAACTTCCAATTCAATATTATATATTAACCTCTGCACTCCCATACCTCACCATCCACATAAACTTCCTATTCTCAACCTCTGCACTTCTCTCACGGAAATGGCCAGACAAACTCGTGCAAACCCCGACTTGAGCACTATCACTTTTCGAGAAGGCGAGGCCGACGAAAGGCAGCAGACCAACTTCCTAGCTTTCCATCAGCGGTCGCTTCAGCCGACCCGGTATGCTCACCTGGATTCTCTGACAGAACTAGGGATTCTGGATGGCGTAACATGGATGTTACAGAGAGCCGGCATCTGGCATCTATGCACCAATCCCCAACCCACCTACGAGCAACTCACACTGGAGTTTCTCAGTTCCTTTGCGTACGCAACATCACCCGGCGATACCAACCAACTTACCGGCGCCGCCTGCTTTCGCTTGTTCGACACAGAATATCAAGTCCCCCAGGACCGCATCGCTGTCATTCTACAGTTCCCTCACAGCGACGATGCTCATCGCCGCCTATCCGATCAGTTCTACCAAGAAGCTTTCCCTTTATGGAACCAACTGACCGACACCACTCCAGAAAGTTGGGACACTCTGAACGCTACTCATATCCACAACCCAACAATCCGCTACTTTCACCGTGTGTTGAGCAACACCATATTCGCTCGTGACAGTAACCACAAGGTCAACTAGAAGGAGTTGTTTTTCCTCCGTTGCGTGTTCGCTTCGGAACCTGTTAACGCCGCCCCGTTCCTCTGGGCTCACATTCAAGCCAATTGTAACCGCGGCTCAAAACCTTTCTATTTTGGTGGCATCATCACATCCATTGCCATAGGCCTCGGCCTTGGCGACCGCCTCCAGACCCTCCGCCAGATGCCCCCTGTCTTCCTAGACACCAACCACTGCCGCGCCTCCCACCTCATCAGATCCCGCGCAGATGGGAGATACCATCCTGTAGTGCGCGGCCGCACTATCCAGAGCATCATCATGCCTTCACGCACCCGAATGCATCCGCAGGATAGAGCCAACCAGCTTTTCGACACCACTGCCCCTGCTGCCCCAACTCAAGATAATGCCCAAGAGCCCAGGGGTGAAGTTCAAGAGGAGTTAAACCGAGCCGACCATCCTGAACCATCACAAGCAACTACTGCCGAAGGCCCTTCCGCGCGCCGCCGCCGCCGTCTTGCCACTGATGACACATCGAAGGCCCTCCTCCGCTGCATCGAACAACAGAATCAGATGATGCTTATGATGGAACAGCAGAACCGATGGGCTGAAGAATTCGAAGCATGGCAGAGAGAACAAACCGGTCACATGAGGCAATCTTTGCAGATGATTCAGGATGTCCATTCCGGAATGGCCGATGAGATGGCACACCTCACTGTGCGAGTCGATGGCCTCCGCGATTACATCTTCCACACCGGAGCTTTGAACCTCGCGGCACGCGACGGCACAGCCAGAGGTCGAGGTAGAGATCGAGGAAGAGGAAGGGACTTGTAGTATTTTTCATTTTTTGTCTTTTTGTTTTTCTTTCTTTTGTATTTTTCCCTTTCGCATTCTTTCAAATCAGTGAGGACACTGATTGAGATAGTGTGGGAGCGGACCGTTATTTCTCTTTTCCCTATTATTTCCCATTTCCGATTGTACTCTTTCTTTCGAATTTTCAATTTAAAGTATTTTTAATTTTCGGCAAATAAGCTCTTATATATATATAATATCTCCGTTACGTGAACTCCCCGCGCTTCATCTGACAGATACAAAGAAACTTTTATCCTCTCCAAAGCATCACGTGACACGCCTAGACTTTACCAAGTTGGAATTTCCGAGAAGAAAATTTTAACAAAGCTTCTACGCCCTGACACCTTAGACCTCTGGTTTATGCGAGTCAGTCTCACTACTTACTCGTACCAAAGCCTCAAGTTTCGACTCGAACGGAGCCCCCAGTAGTTTATACGAGCAGTCAGCACCATCCTAAACACTTCTAAGCAAGAAACCGATGCAAATAAGTGTATGATCTCTTGTAAGAATTCAATAATCTTGAAAGAAAAGAAAAGCCATATAGCATGAATATAGAGATATGTCCCTTCTAAGTTAGGTGCTCCTCGCCCGAGCATTTAGCCCAACGGTACGAAACTCTTGCAGATTTATAGCAGAATGAGCATATGTTCAAAAGAAAAAAATAAAACTAGCAAAGAGATCATAGTCACCAATAGGTTTTCTTGCCATGAACATGTATGGATAACGGGCTTAATGTGACTGCGCCAGAGCGAAGCCGGGTAAAATTTGTTGCGAGAAACTTGAAGCCGAACTGCAGTAACATGATTGGGACTAGCTTGCATAAAAGAGAGGCCTTCGAAGACTTACAATCCAGTGTTGTTGCCGTATACGCTTTGTTTCCATTGGACCCCCGGTTTTTCCTAACTTGACGCCCGAGAAACCTTATCAAAGAAAGAGTGTGCCGCGTGCTTGCCGAACTTTAAATTTTTCCTACCTTTACTTGAGGACAAGCAAAGATTCAAGTTTAGGGGAGTTTGATAACGCGAAATCATATATATATATATATATATATATATATATATATATATATATATATATATATATATATATATATATATATATATATATATATATATATATATATATATATATATATATATATATATATATATATATATATATATATATTTATATATATATATATATATATATATATATATATATATATATATATATATATATATATATATATATATATATATATATATATATATATATATATATATATATATATATATATATATATATATATATATATATATATATATATATATATATATATATATATATATATATATATATATATATATATACATATATATATATATATATATATATATATATATATATATATATATATATATATATATATATATATATATATATATATATATATATATATATATATATATAATGACGTACTTTTCTACTAATCAGCGACCGTTTTCACTCCGATTTCGGATATTTCCATACTATTTGTCCAGTATTTTGCAGGTATTCAAAGTCCATGCTCAAATGGAGCAAGATGAAGAAAAGAAGCATTTACAGGTGAAAACCAGGTGAAAATCAGGCCAAAAAGCAGCAAAAACGAGTTCTGCTGATATGACGACCGTCACAGGTCCATGACGACCGTCATGAAGTTAAAATGCAGTTTTTCTGCACGTGCTGTGAAGTGATGAAAATACCAAAGAGGAGTGGACCACTAAATCCTATATTTTCTGATATCATTCCCACTTCCCGAAGAAATAAACAGTTGAAAATCCCATCTATAAAAGGGGGGAGCTGATACCAGAAAAGGGGCCGCATTGAAGAGACGAAGTGCTGCCAATTTACTTTCAGAGCAATATTCAGTTTCCCATTTTCTTATCGTTAGTTTGTTTCCTTTTTTCTTTCTTTCCTTGCAATTGTTGTTTTACTTTCCCATTTCTATTCTGTACGAGTAATTGGCATAAAGACTAAATCCTGCCGCCATTTTGGAGGATTTCCCAAAAGCCAATCGAATTGTTTACAGGTTTCTATTTTAATCGTTAATTGATTTCTATTTCCCATTATAATGCATATTATTATTTTCCGCCATTATTTACGTGTTGTTAATTTATATTCCATGTCTGACTAAATCTTAAGTAATCGGTGTGTAATAAATAATCTGATGGGATTCGATAATTAACCAGTGTATAACTACCTTTTCAAAACTTATTTATGGCTTTAGTTTTTAAATCGATTTTTCTAAATAAACCTTCATTGCGACAACGAGAAATTATTTACAGTAGTTTTGCCACGACAGTGGGAAATTCATAAAGGTACGAACCAACAAGCGACAGCTGAGGCTAAGACCAGATAGTAAAAACTAGGCATTCATTTTAAAAACAGCAACAGCACTTTAAAAGGAATTAGAACTTAATAGTTTTCAAAAAGTAACTTTACCCCCGAACGGGATAGCGACAGCATACGTTCCGCCTTAGAGTTGCGACTAGCATCAACAACCATCGTGAGACAAAGGTCTTTAAACCATCATTTTCTTCTTAAACTATTTTTGAAAACCTAAAGACACCGGTGACATGTAGAATCCCTGAAGAAGTAACATATTACATACCGATTCAAGCATTTATACCTTAATTAAAAGCTTTAGTTTCCTTTAGTTTACGCACTTATTTCGTTACTATTCCCCTAAAACATTACCAACCTAGCTAAACACAGTAACACCCGAAAATACTAGTTTGATTACGAGTCCCTGTGGGATCGATATCTATTATTACTACGCGATAGACTGTGCACTTGCAGTTAATTGAGTTAGACATAGAAAGTCGCGATCAGGAACATGAATATCTACCCTAAAACATACTAAAAAATCAAAGCCAGATTCAACACCAATTGAGAGAACAAAATTCAACAAGACAGATGATCAAATATGCAAATATTAAAGAATTAAACAAAATAAGAAAAATCAAATTAAATTGAAAAATGCATGAAAATGCATTTTATTGATTTCAGAAAATCATAAATTCTCTCAAGATCATGGAGATATTTTTAAAATAATTTTTGGATCAAGAATGAATTTATTGTGATTTTTAGAATCAATAATGCGTTAAAAATAATCAAAAATGAAATAAAATAAATTCAAATGCTGAAAATAAACCACGGCACAGGATTGCATGACCGGTCCACTAATCCAAGCGCTGAGGGCATGCCACTTCATTAAATGAAACTACTGCGTTTTGATGTTCAGAGAGTCAAATAAAACTTTAAGTCGTGGTCGTTGGATGATTGGCTTAGTCGTTGGTCAAAGAGTGATCCAAAGGTCATGAGCTCATCTTCTCCCAAATTCAGACTGGCCTGAGTGAGAGCAAACACGGTGGCCGGAGATGACTCTGGTCGTCTTCTCCGGCGAAGGTCCAGTTACAATCAACCAAAAATCACAAAGTTTATACCAAATTCACTCAGTTTCTCACGAGGATTTCAAATCTCCAACTCAAATTATCCAACTCTCAAAGGATTTTAAAACACAAAGCAATGTTCAGAAATGTCATTCAGATCAAACATCACCAATTACAAATCTAATGATACAGAAATCATCCTCATGCTACATACATCACTCTGATCTATCTAGATTGCTCTAACTCTCCATGAATTAAGAGATTCGAATCCAAACAGAATTACTATGTCATGATCAACCATCATCAAATGTCTCCAAATTGATCCTAAAACGATCTACATCTTGCCTAGATCCTAACCACAAGTTCAAATCTAACTACATCATGCTAATTCATGTGGAATTTTGAAAGTTACTAACTTGTTGTAGATCTAGTAACAGATGCACTTAGAGCTTGATTCTCTCTCCAAAACTCTCCAGATACGTTCAATGATGCACTAGCAAGAGTTTGCAACCTTCAATTTGCACTGAATTGGCCTGGAACTCAAAACACGATTTCACTTGCTCCTCTTGAAAACTCAACTGCAACTTCAGCTTTCTGGCACGAAAATGGTTCAAAAATTGATCTGAAATCAATCCAATGAATATATAGAATGCTTCCATGGGCTTTTGAATTCAATTTGAGGCCCAATCCAGCCAATTGCATTTTCTGGTTTTCCTTCACATGTGCAATGTAACAGTCACGAATTGGCCATGGAAACTGTTTTAGAATCTTCCCTTTCACTTGAAAATTGCCTTGTGAGTGTATTCAGACCAAAAGGAGCACTTGAAATGCCTTGGTGAAGAATTTGGATGTGTAACTTGCATTTGAAGCAACCATATGATAACTTGTACAACTTGACCTAAACTCAAAATTCTGCTAATGCCAAAGTGCTTAGAATTCAATTTCCATTCAAAAAATGTAGCTACTTGACATGTTTTGGTCTTCTAACTCAAAAAATCAATTTTCCCTCCTTTAATCATTTGAAAATCTTCCTTATTCATACCATTTCAAACCAAGTCTTGCTATGAGCCCAATTAATCCATCATGACCTCTTGGCTAGCCTAAAAACCCCATTTTGAACAACTTTCATGTTGAACAAAAATCTATTTGACAAGTGCAAGTTGGAGATTTTGACCTATGATTGAAAATGACCTATAATCTCACTTTCCCAAAATACCCCTGACTTGTAAACCTCATAACTTGAGTTCTACAAATCATATAGAATACTTCTAGTACAATTTAGAAAGCTAAGATCATGAGGAACAACTTTCATGTTGGCCAAACGTTCAGGTGAAACCTCCTTCTAGGTCAAAAATAGCTTTGAATTCAGATGATTTTCACAGACAAATTTCAGAGGCATCTGAGGACTTGTAACTTGTCTGGGTCATAACTTGAGTTCTATAAATCCCCTTGAGGACTTCTAGTACTCCAATTAAAGGTATTGAGATTATCTACAAGTTTCATGTTGGCCAAAGATCCATTTGAAACTTGAATCTTGACTTATGTAGTCTTGAAGTTAGGCACTAAACAGGGGATTTTACACTGAAACCCTAATTTAGCAACTTCCCACACTCTTGACTCTTCTTGACTTGATCTTGGCACAAAACCACAAATGTCTCATCATATCATTTCATGAACTCCATGACCTAAAAGTAGGCTTTGATACTCTTCAATTGCCCAGTTGACCTAGAATTGATCCAGATGAAACCATAATTGTTTGCACCTCAACTCTGGCTCTTGCATTTGACACAATGACTTGATAGAGCTCTCCCATGGCCCTCTAGGCATTATATGAGCTCCATACACATCCTCTTCTCACATTTAACACTTCACAACCCTCTGATGGTCTTCAGTTGATCCTCAAGTGAGGAGAAGATTCACACTCAAACATCTAAACCCTTAGGCACTCAAATCACCTTCTGATGACTTTGACAACTTCTCAATCTTGAATGAGACCTCTTGCTAGGCTTCTCGTGAGAAAAATCACACTTGATCCCATACTATATGAATGATACCATGATATGCAAATGATATAACTATGCAAATGATAATGCAATGAAACATAAACCAGGTAAGAAAAGGTTGAGCAAATTTTAGGGTGCAACACCATAAACACAGGTTCACACTGTCAAGAACTGGGTAGTCTGGAGGTCAAAGTTTCCTGCATAACCCACCCACTCACAGGTATGGACCTATCCACTGACAAGGTTCGGCATTCTATGCGTTCATCAGCGTCACAGACTTTCAAGAAATGATGATACGATCACCATCTCTGGTTTGGCATCATCATCCCTTGAAGAGGCCTTACTTAGATGAATCCCAAATGATCGGTCCCCAGAGTCGACAACCCTCAAATCCAAATTCCAGTCGGATCCTAAGGATCGGAAAGGAAATCGTCAAAGAGAATCTCGTCTGAGTGTGAATTTCGTAGGGAACTGTGTCTGCTAAGCAAACAGGTCCACCCACTAGTCTCCACTACTAATACTAGGTTTATACTCAAGCCCAGGTCCGGCTTATCACTCAATGGAACTCCCCTCCCCGCAGCACAACAAGTATGATACAATGCAGAAAGTAAAATGCGGAAGTAAATAGAAATAGAGCCCATATATACACACACCCAAAAGAAAACACACAAGCGCTAGGATTGACTCGCATAGGGGATATTCCTGTCCCCAGCAGAGTCGCCAGCTGTCGCTACTGCAAAAAGAAAAAAAAGCCGGCTATGACTAACAGAGTCGCCACCTATCATTATTTATCCCAAAGAGAGGGAAAGGAAACGATTGGAAAAAACCTGACGAAAACGGAAAAAGACGAGGTCATCGCAACCAAGTCGTAGTTTCGGGAGTCGGTTACGCAAGGGGAAGGTATGAGCACCCCTCACGTCCGTCGTACTCGACGGGATCCACGCATGTGTTGTCTAGATAAAAGGGTTTGCAAACTATCTACGCTAATGGCTTATGGATAAAAGAAAAAAAGAAAAAGGACTGACTCGGCAGAGCATCGCCGCTCTGTGCCTACATACTCCCTCCTGCAATGGGAAAGTCAGAGTCAATGTAGTTCAACTAACTACGGCTAAAGAAGGGGGGAGGTTACTCGCCAAGACATCGCATCTTGTTCCTATGTACTTTCATCTGGTATGAAAGATCTGAGCAAACGTAGTTCGGGCTTAAGAGACCACAGGTTGGTTCAAAAGTTTTACCCGAGTAGGGTTAACAGACAGTTCTAGCAGTTTGGTGTATGCAGCTCGACCATTGGAGACTTAGGCATTACCGTTTGCGATAGGACTGAAAGTTAACAACACTCTTGTTTGTGAAAAAGGTTTTCCTGATTAAGATCCCAAAGGATAAAAAGGTTTGAAGTTTTTTTTTGTTTTTTAGAGAATAAGTGTTTTGAATTAGAGTGTTCATAATGTATGTTGTAATAAAGTCTAAAACCTAGGATCGAATGTGTCGCATATCGTCCTAAGGACGTATACTAAACACTCTAGGCAATTGATAGGTAACCACTCAATCACCATTTCCAAAGTGCAAGGCTCATGGCACAACATTCATTATCTTTATTAGATGGATTGGAGTTGTTTGAAGATGAGAAGATAAAGGGACAAACTAGAGGGGACTCGACCAAACCCTAAAAGTTGTCATGCAAAGTGCTCCTAAAGTTGAGATTACAAAAGGGAAACCTCTACCTAATGTTGTCATGCATGGTTAGAGCCCTAATGTCTATCATAACCTCTCTTGTTAGAGAGGTTAGAAATCCTAAGGGGAGGAAGAAAAAAGAAGAAGAAGAAACAATAAAGGAAACAATGCAAATGAAGGATGCGAACACAAATGCACAAGTAAGAACACATAGAATGAAAGTGGGAGGAAAACATGTGTAGGGCAGTAGCCATCACAAGCTCATATCAACCAAGCATGCATATGAAGATGCAAAGAGAAAAGGGAGAGAGATGCAACAAAAACAAACAAACAAATGTGACAAAACAATGAGAAAAAGTCCTCATGGATTCATTACTTTAGGTAAACTTCAAGTTCCTCCTAAGGAGGGACCAAGCATCCTTAAATAACATTCCAAAGTCATGGGACAAAATGGAGGATAAAGAGAGAGTGCATAAATTCAAAAGCAAACATAACACAAGGGAAAGCAAGCATATGCACAAAGGAAAAGCAAGAAAGCTCCACATAGAAACCCTAATCAAAAGATTCAAAGATGAACACAAAAGAGCAAGCAAAAAGAAGTGCCATGACCTAAAATTGAACCAAAAACATCCTTAACATGTTAGCAACATGAATTACAAGGCATTGCAAGCTCAAAGGATCCAAAAGTGTCATATCCAAGTCAAACTAGGTCAAGATGTGTGTAGGAACCTCCCTTGGAGATGACTTGACTTGCAAGTCATCTCAAAATTAGGAAAAAGGCTCAACAAATACCAAATAAAATGCACAACATAGCCAAACAAGTTGGAAAATAGAAACCAAAGGCACAAGGTCTATATCCCCTCAAAGCACCATCAAAAGGAAATTAGATTCAAGATGTACCACTTTGAAATGGGAAAATCGATGGTCAAAAGGCAAGCATCAAAAGTCAACCCTAAAGTCAACCAACCAGGGGTAAAATGGTCCTAAAAAATTTTTCAACCCATCAAGAGTATGAGAAACAATTTTCACTCATTAGACCAAAAGGAAAAGGAAGAAACAAATAAAAGAAACCACAATGTCACAATTTAATTCAAATAAATCTCTCCAACTAATTAATTCATTTTTAAATGAAAAATAAAATAAAAATACTATAAAATAAAAGACAAGTCAAAATGACCAAAACATATTTTTGGTGAATTTTAATAGTTGGAGAATATTTTTAAATGAATTAAATTGAAACAAGAACAAAATAGAAAAATAAAAGAAAAAAAAACGTGGTGCAATAAGCAAATAAACTCAATACAAAACTGAGTTGGGCCAAAGAGGGGGGCGCATATAGCAGGCCCAACCCAGCGTGCCAAAATTCATAAAAAACAAACATGAATTGAGTGTGTGTTGGTCAACAGTTGTATACGATGGTCAATCAGCCTGGGAACACTTAATCAAAAGTATGAAGATCATGTGGACTAAATTGTGCCAATGAATAAATGAAATTTCAAACATGATATGGTGTGACACGGTCAAACAACTACCAACGTGTTTCTTAATCGTGCGGTCCACAAAGAAAGAAAGCAAATCAGACGGCGGGGAGGTTGTCTTCTCCATTTAGAAGTCAACAAAAATGGTAGCAAACTAGGGCCGGCCGGAGCAACAGTCCGGTAATCTTCCCTACGTCTCCGGCTGCCGCGAATAATGAACCAAACAACACAGAACGCTATACCCCACCAAATCCAATGAAATATATATGTAAACTCATCTACGGATCAAGGGGAATTCAAATCCATCATTGGTTTAGCTTAAAACCTCAAGATGACAACAAATCGCAAACAACAAGCTTATGGCTCAAAACATCAAAGTTCACGAAAATCCATCAAACTTGCCCATAAATTATCTACATGTTGTGTAGATCATGAATCAATAATAAACAAGCATAAAACCTCAAAAATAGATTATACTAAGTCAACAAAGTTTTGAGCTCATAACATCAAACATCATAAACAGCAACCAAATGATAACATAAACGATCTACCATGTTCATAGTTCACAAATACACAAAAATGGCAAGAAATGGCATTGTGAATTGAGAGAAAAGTTGAAAAATAGTTTACCTAGTGGAGAGCCTCCACTGGGCCTTGAAATGTTGTTGTAGCTTAAAGAAAAACGCCCAGAATCAATCCATGAACTTCGTTAAAGATGTTTGAATGCTCAATTTTGCTTGTAATGGTGTGTAGCTCCAAAAACGAATTTCAAGTTGCTCTCACTTTTTCACACTTTGCTCTTGCTCCTCTTGCACGAAAATGATCCTCTCTGCATCCATAAATGACCTAATGCTTATATGTGATGGGTTTGGCAACTTATTGAGGCCCAAAAAGTGGCCAATTTGTGAAAATGAAAAATCAAATTTCCTCCACTTTTTGCTTGCCATATCTCACGAATTATGCATTGCACCTGCCTTAATTTGGGTCCCAATCAAATGCAAATTGCCTGAATTGATCAAAGAGCCAAGAATTGGACCTTGTATTGATTCCATAATGGATTTCCAATTTGTTACTTCAAGATGAAGAAACCATGAAAATGACCATTCTAAGGACCTCAAATTGCAAATGTGAAATTGGCATTGTCTTTGAAACATCATTTGCACTCAAAAAAAGTACAAATTTGCCTTGAGAAAGTTTAAAATCATTTAAATCTCACTTTCTCATTTTAAGCCTTCTTTATGAAAAATTCAAATCCCAAATTTTCAATCCAAGCTCCCACCATGACAATAGATGATTTGGTAATGCAAATGGCCCTATTTGGAGCAAGTTTCATGTTGAAAAGATTTCCATTTGGAGTGTGCAAGTTGGTGAAATGGACCTATAATTTTATGACCTATAATCTTACTTTCTCAAAATACCCCTGACTTGTAACCCTCATAACTTGAGTTCTACAAATCCGATGAAAGACTTATAGTACTTTTTGGAATGCTAAGACCATGACCTACAACTTTCATGTTGGACAAAATTTGAAGAGATACATCCTTCTAGGTCAAAAATGGCTTGGAAGTTGGGTGACTTTTGTTGACCAAAATCACATCCCTCTAGTGACCTATAACTTGTCTGGAACATAACTTGAGTTCTATAAATCCAATCAAAGACTTCTAGTACTCAAAAGAAAACTAAGAAAATGCTATACAAGTTCCATGTTGGTCAAAAGTTGGGATGAGACTTGTATCTTGAGGTAGGTGGTCTTGAAGTCAGGCACTAAATAGGGGATTTTACCCTAAGAACCCTAATTTAGTAACTTCTCACACTCTTGATCCTTGATGAATTGATCTTGAAATGATATATTAGACCTCTCAACATAACATCCCATGACCATAGAGACTTTGAATTGAGTTTCAACCTCCTTCAATTTCACAGTTAACTGAGTGTTTACCAGATGAGAACCCTAGATGCCACACTTTTGACTGGGGCTTGTTCCACTTCACACAACAACTTGAGTAAGCTCCAAATGGATCTTCAAGGCACTCAATAAGCTCTCTCAACATCTCATACCCATAAGCATGCATTCACAATCCCCTGATTCTCTTCAGTTAGCCTCCAAGTTAGGAGCTGACCCACACATATTCATCTATCCTTTCACAAGACATTGACCACTTCAAGATGTCCTGATGACCATTCAAGCTTGAGTAACACCCCTTGCATAGGCTCAAATGCTTTGAGAAGACCTCTCTTGCTATGCACAACCTCTTGATCCCCTGTAAAATGAAATATGATATGCAATGCAAATGCTAGAACAAAATGAAATGAAATGAAACATAAACCAAGTTAAGAAAAGGTTGAGCAAATTTTGGGGTGCAACAATGGAAAATGATATAGAGCTTGTATCATGATGAAACTTGTCATGGAAGTTAGGTGCTAAAAGAGGGGATTTTACACTTATAATCCTCTAAAACCCTAATTTAGAAACTTCTTGATCTCTTTGACTCTTCTTGACCAAGCTTTAACACAATACTTGTGATGACTTAGGATAACCTCTCATGTCTTAAATGATCAAAATTCAATCCTTAAGCCTTCTCAAACTCCCAGTTGACTTTTGTTGACCAGATGAAACCCTAACACCTTATCCACTGATTGAAGCTCTTGCAAATGATTTAGGTAATCCTATAATCCCCATAGAGGACCCTCGAGATGTGTATTGAGTTTTAGAGTCAAGATTCACCCAAGGAACTAAGTATATGTGCCTCTTGCACCAAAACCATAATCTAACTGCCCTCATGATAGGAGGAGCTGACCTATGCTTGAATTCTCACTTCCCAAAGTTATGAGTTATGCTTTGATGGTGATGTGACCTTGTGCTTTGAAATTTCCGCAAAATGGAAGATGTATCCTTGTTTGGAGCTTTGAAGATGAAGCTTCCTTTTTGAGCAGTGAATAAGATACCTTAATCCCCTATCTAGAACCAATGTTATGCACAAATGCCAATGAAATATGCTATGAAACATAAGCCAAGATACAAAGAAAAAGATGGGAAAATTTTTGGGTGCTACAAGAAGCAATAGAAATCAAACGATCAAACCCAATTGTTGATGCAGAGCCTATTCCTTCTCTTCCCTTGATTCAAGTTGAATCAAGTCCTTCGAACGCGATGAATAAACCTCCGATTATGACACACCCTTTGAACAACCCTATGATCTTCAAATCTTGCTTGGCTGATTTCAATTACCAACACTTCGAACTCGAGTCTTCCTCTCACAATCATTCGGTTACCGCTACTAAACCCACATAACCACCCATTTTTCGATTACCTTTTCTAGGTTGAATCTGTGATGGACCGATTCATGCAACAACCCCCCAAAGTCCAAGATTCTTGGAGGACAAAACCCTAACGGTTTTATTCAAGAAAACCCCACTGATTTCTCAATCCAAATCTGATTGCACCAATCCTATGTTTGGACGTTATCACCTTAATAATGTAGAATGCACAACAAAAATGATTATGTATAGTTGTTGAGAAAATGCAAGAAAGAGGATGAAGATGATGAGATCAAAACCAATGTCTATTTTCACTTTTTCTGTTTGTTGGTTGAAGAAGCTAACTTAATATATATATATATATATATATATATATATATATATATATATATATATATATATATATATATATATATATATATATATATATATATATATATATATATATATATATATATATATATATATATATATATATATATATATATATATATATATATATATATATATATATATATATATATATATATATATATATATATATATATATATATATATATATATATATATATATATATATATATATATATATATATATATATATATATATATATATATATATATATATATATATATATATATATATATATATATATATATATATATATATATATAAGTCAAAAATAATTAACCAACTTCACAAAAAATTTGAAATTTTCACATAACATAAATTTAGTCAAAAACATGCGAGCGGTCGACCTATACACAGGGAAGGTTCGACCTGAGCTCACCCAAATTTTAGATTGTGCAGAAAATAACACTTTGCGTCTACCGGAACAGGTCACGTGTCAACACAAAGCATACAAAATTAGACATACAAAAATGAACACAATATGAGTCAACTGGAGGGTCGACGTGAGCACTCCTGAAAGTAGACCATGCAAAATACCTTTTGTATGAGTCGACCGGAACATTGAGTCGGCTCAAAGACACAAAATATGCAAAAATGCATATTTTCATGTATTTAGCTACTTTTGAGATACTCCACCATATTGCAAGCTAGACCAACATGATCAAACCTTTATGGAGCATATATTGTACAATATTTATATGAATCTAAAAAAAATTTGACCGATTTTTGACGCAACAGAAACAAGGTATGCATATGCGACACAATGTTACCATCCAAAGTATATTTTTCTACCTATCTAAGTTTTGACATCATTAAAACAAGTATAGCTAACTATGAGGAACTTTTCCCTTACAAGAGTGTCTTCCTGGCTCTTAACTGATACATGTAAAGCACGATTGTGCTTACGACCTTCGACAAGAAATTCATCGTTGCTAAAACTCAAGGTATTACATGCAGTGATGTTGGAAATCACCGAATCAAATTGACCAATTGTTATGTCCTTGGTTACATGCTCCTGTGCCAGCAGTTCCTGTAGTGCAGAACTGTGGGTGGGAGAGCTCAAAAGGAGAGACATGATAGAGATTTTTGAAGGAGTGTTATGTAGTTGATCTATGATTTTGTAGTCGCTTCTTTTGATGATCCTTAAAAACTTCTTGTTTTCTTCATTTGGTACTTCTTTGGTTTTTGCAGGTTCCACAGGGATGGTTTCCTTGATAGGGACCACAGTTACCTTACTTTGGTAGATTCGACCGCTTCGAGTCATTTTGCTCGTACCAGCAATATTAGAGACGTCTTTATGTTTACTCTTCGTCTTTTCATTATGAACTTCTTTACCGGATCTCTGATTTCTCCACGCGTCATCATATCTCTAAGGTATTGCCTTGGTACTCTTAAAAAATAACAGTTTGGGTTTCTGAGCATTGACCGGCTTTGGCTGACTAGCCTTTGGTTTGGCAGGTTTTTCAACGATACCTCTTCCTTCTTCATTTGGCAGCAAATTTGAAAAAGTCCGTCGTTCATCAATTTCTGGATGTCTTCTTAGACTAGAGTGACCCACTTGGGATTCCCAACACATTCTTCACATTCTGAGTGGGTACTCTCAATCATACTGGCTTCGACTAATCTTCTATGGAGAGTCTGGAGTGGAATTTTGATTGCTGTAACATCAGAAATTACCATTTCATGCGTGTCTTCGACTTCATTGACGCTTCCATGGTTAGGCAATGGGTTGTCTTTGACATTGGGTTGGCGGTCCCCAAAGGACAGAATCTTTTTTTCCATTAGTTCTTGGACAATATGCTTCAAAGAAAAGCATCCTTCTAAATCATGTCCAACTCCTCCTTCATGAAACGCACATCGGGCGTTAGGATTATAGAATGGTGGAAGAGGATCTGGTGGAGGTTCTATCTTTCTAGTGGTAATTAGACCTTATTGTACCATGTATGGGTACAATTCGATGTAGCTCATTGGAATTGGTGGAATAGGAGGTCTTTCCCCTGGTCTTCTTTTTTGTACATTCAGTCTGGGGATCGGAGCCCTAGGTTGTTGTTGTTGATAGGTGGAGGCGGTGGGCACCTGCTGGTAGCCTTGTTGATATGAGGGTGGTGATTGATTTGACTGGAAAATCGGAGTTTGATTATGAAAGGTAGACGTTATGGCCGCCACAGGGCTGCTGAGTGTATTGTACAGGATATGATGGTTGTTGTCAAAATTGTTGTTGACACTGAGGTTTTCTGATCTGACTCCTTCTTTCAGAAGAAATGGCATTGGTTTCGCCTTCCTTTTTCTTATGAATATTTCCAAAGGAATTTTTAGTGATGCCTCCACTCGAACTGCTAGCGATACTCGTCATCTTTCCATTTTTTAATCCCAACTCCACTTTTACTCCCATAGCTACAATGTCGGAGAAATTAGCACTCACACTGCTAATCATCCTCTCATAGAATTCCAGCCTTACCGTGTCTACGAACTAATTAGCTAGTTCTTTATCAGTCAGAGGGGGCTCCACTTGCGAGGTAGTTTCCCTCCAACGATGGGCATACTCTTTGAAGGATTCAGAACTTTTCTAGGCCATACTTAACAATTGTCTCCGGTCCAATGCCACTAATCTCAGAAACCACGGTCTGTTGAGTGTCTATCTTTTCACGGATCACTTGCAACATTTCCATCATTTGGCCCATACTGCCTCGTATGTCATCCATTTCATTATTGACTCTGTCAAACTCTTGATCTTGCTCAGCCATTCTCCTTTGGGCTTGAGCTCTTGTATTGTAAGGATGTGGATGATTTAGTGTGACCAACTGGAGATAAAACTGCATAGAATAAGCCACAGAGTAAGAGAAGAAATACACATCTAAAGCCTAAGTGTGGACATAAATTAAAATATTAATAATGGAGTAAAGAGCAAAGAAAAGTAAGTTTTTCATTAATAATGGAGGAAAGAGCAAAGCAAAGTAAGTTTTTCATTAACAAATGAAAGTTTTACAGGAAAAGAAATACACATCCAAAGCCCAAGTATGGACATAAATTACAAGATTTGAAAATTGAAACTGAGAGATCTAATCTTTCTTACTAGAAGATCCTTCCCCTTCTTGAAGCTTCATCTTTCTTGTAATTTCTTATTTCTGGTTCTGACGAAGCAACTTCCAGAGTTCTTCGTTCTCTTGAATAACCATGAAGTGTTTATCCTTCCACATCTTATTCTCCCTTTTAGCTTTGACCAAAGCATCCTTCAATTCTTCCAAAGAGAAGGGTTCTTTCGGAGTTGTCGGAGTAGACTCGAAGCTATTGTAAAACATTTTAAGGCTATCTTTTTAGACCAAAGAAGATACGCCTCTGAAACAGTACAATCTGAGTGCCCTAGAGCAGTCATCCCTTGGGTATTAAGGTGACGCCAAACATACTCAATTCGTGCTTTAAGATATGGGTTTCTCCCTTCTTCGAGAAAGCATTTTTCCAAAAGGATTGGATTAGGCTCTTCCTTTGTAGGATATCCTAGCTGGCGGTGAGCTAGGGTAGAGTTGTAACTAGGGCTGGCAATGAACCAAACCAACTCGAAGATAGTTTGGAATTCGACTCGACAATTAAATCGTTGAACTAGGTTCATGAACCAAATGAGTTGAGTATGAGCGAAAAATTAAGTCCGTTAACTAAATGAGCTGAACATGAACTATACATAGTTCGACTCGTTAGGTTCATGAGTCAACTCGATCACATATGAAAATAATTATACTGTCTTTAAGATTAGGTTTAAATATTTATTTCAAATCTTAGACAAATTTAATCTTCAATTTAGTAGTTTTTGAATTAGACTCTCAAATGTATCTCTTGAAAGTTGTGTAGGTTTTGAATTAGTAGATTTCGAAGATAAAGTTAAATTTCAATATGATAACTTTTATTTTATTTTAATATTTTATTTTAAAAATATATATTTATTTAAAATGTCAAATATACTAAAAAATATATATATTTGAAAAAATAGTTTTTAAGTTCGTGAACCATGTGAGCTGAACCTAATGAGATGAACCTAACGAGTCGAACCGAACTATTCGTGAACTTATAACGAGTCGAGTTTGAGCTTAAAAAAAAGTTCGTGTCGAACTCGAACTCGAACTCGAATTCGAACAATTCTTAACGAGTCGAGTCGAGCTGAGGTGAGTTCGACTCGACTCGACTCATTTCCAGCCCTAGTTGTAACTAATACATCCTTTTGTGCCAAGGAGAGGCACGTTAGGGAAATCCCCATAGTTGTGAATCATGGTAACCCCCTCAAACATGGGATCGTACCAACGGATATCTTAGTGTTTGAGCGATAGAAGCTTTTCTGACCAAGCAATGTTGTTCTTTAGATTCCATAAAGAAATTGTCCTTGGCAAGTGCGAAATAAACCACTTGTGAAGGAGAGTTGTACAACAAGTAATTTGGCCTTCTCCATGAGAGTTCTTTAGATGAACGGAGAAGTATGCGTTAGCTAGTAGGGAAAGAATAAGATTCCTGATTAGAAACAAGTTGATGGCGTTTAAGTCTATGAATTCGTAGCACTTAGGATTAGAAGGAGACCATAAATAAATAAGGTCAAGATAGCCTTAAAGATTTTTTAGTCTTCCTTATTAGCGTGAGCCTCAACTCTTTCCATCAAAGGTCTTTCTTGCAAACCATAGAATCCATCTCTGACATCCAAATGAGTCTGAAGGTCAGATGGTTTTAGGTATAAGGCTTCAGCCAAGACTCTCCTATTTGGTCTTCTTTCTCTCCCAAAGAATGGTTTAGGAGTGACACATAATCCCATCAAAGCAGAATATTCTTCCAACGTTGGTAGCATTTGGTAGTCTGGAAACGTGAAGCAATGGTAAATGGGTCGTAGAATTGAACAAGAGCCATTAACATCTTCTCATCTACTTGGAGCTCTAATAGAGGTAGAAGATTTCCTTACTTGTTGCTAAACGACAAAGGATCTTCCACTAGGCCTCCTAGTATTCTCAGATTGTCCAACATTAGGCTTCTGAATGTGCATTTTGGAGTCGCTTTCTTACTCGAGTCCATTACAATGTCTACAAAAAGGTTAGGACTCCTTTGAATGTTAACAAAAACAAAGAGATGCAATGCAATTGGTTTTACAAAACTCAGAAGATTGATTTGCAAAAGGTACACTTTTTGCCACAGAACCTTACTTCATTAATATTGGAAAAAGTTATAACTTTAAAGTACAATACAAGAGACTAAAATACAAAGGGAAAAGACTAGGCCCTAGAGTCTCCACGGAGTCTAGCTAGAATGGTCTTATCTGTGCATCCTCTTCTGTCTTTTCAACTATACATTCTCGAATACTAGCTTGTCGATGATTCCCTTCCAAGCACCGGATGTAGGTGGCATGTCAGAGTACTCATGGATACTAAGCACGAGCTAAACACTAGAGAAAAATAAATTCTCTTGTGCCACATATCTGTAAATAAACCTCCTCTCAAGTAACTCAATCAAATAATCCTTCTCTTTCAGCTAACTTTTCATCTCCATTTACTCGGAATGAATGACATGGTACTTTCCCTCCCAAGTATCTTACTCAAGCTTCAATCTAACCAAAGTTTCTTAGCATTCCTCCATTTGCTCAACAGGAATGGTAGAGGAAGAATCCACAATAATGTGAAAAGGTCTCTCTGGGAGATAAGGCATCTTAAGATCACGGGCTTTAGCACAGACCCATTGTGTGAAAGGCTCAAGTGATATACAGTTCTTCTTCCCTAGATCAATATTGGTCTTATTGTGGATAGTCTTCTAAGCATCTGTAACGCTGTCTCTAAATCTCATATTAGCTTATGCGATGAGGTAGAAGAAACCTATCAATAGGACATTGCTAGGCTTCTCCTTCGTGGGAAACCTAAACTGATGTCTAGCAAGGATGGGGTTGTAACTGATTCCTCCTCGTACACTGAGAAGAGTTACGTTGGGAAATAAACCACAATTATCGATGATCACTTCTTTTTCGTAAGTGGGATCATACCAATGTACATCGGTCTGAGTCAGGGCCATGAGCCTTTGAGACCACCTTAGTCCATTTGGATTTTCTTTGAAAAGATTTGTTCTCGGTAAATGTACAACAAACCATTTATACAATAGAGGAGTACAACATAGGATAGTCCCACCTCCTTTCAGAGTCCTATAGTGAATAGAATGGTACATATCTCCAAGCAGAGTAGGTACGGGATTACCAATGATGAAGATCTAGATATTGTTGATGTCAATGAAATTTTCTTCTTCGGGGAAGAGGACCAAACCATAGATGAGCAATGCAAGGACTAGTTCAAAAGCATCTAGGCTATTTTCTTTGGAAAAGAGAGCAGCTTTTCTTATCATAAATTAAGTAGGTATACCTCTGAGTCCATACTTGGAGACGAGATTAGTTTTGACTTCAGAAGCTTCTAGGTGGACGACATTTGCAACGTCTTTTGGTGAAGGGAACTTCTCCAAACCACTGAACGACTTTTTGTCCAATACTGGCAGACCAATGTGATATGACTAATCTTTCAGAGTCAGGACGAGTTGATAATCGGGAAAGGTGAAACAATGATATAGAGGGTCATAGAATTGCACAAGAGTGTTGAGAACTTCTTCTTGCATCTTAATCCTGACAAGTCCCAATAATCTTCCATATCTCTTTTCAAAATATTCAGGACAAGACACTAAGGCCATCAATTTCCTTAATTCTGTCAAATGTGGTTTCTTGAAATTGTACTTTCGGGTGTTTCTTTTTCCAAAATCCATGACCTAAGTTTTTCGCAATAAAGAAAACAAAATGAGTTTCTCAAAACCAACTGCATGAATGCTTATGATGGGATGATGAGATGATGCACAAGCAACACATACACAAGTATTCACATAGTTACATATATGCATATGCAAACAAACAAGGGTCCTAGGTTTGGGTTACAAGCATGGAGACATGGTATACCCTTCCCAATTGATATGTACTATGGTTTGTTTGTATCTGCATAACAGGTTCTACAAGGTTCTCAGAGTCATGGATAAATCTTTTGGATGTTATTAACCTACATGACTACTCATGTGAGTCAAGAATATTCTCAACATAAACTCGTTTGAGTGTAGTATCGTGTAGCAACCATTCGGGACTACTTCCTTACAGTCATCGCACTACGTCCTAAAAGGCCAAGTGGGGTAAGTGGGTAACTAAAAGGTCTATCAGTTTCACGGACTCCCAGGTCGGAAAAAGTAATGAACGTATGACTACTCATGCGCCATCAATAATACCAAAGGGGCCTCGACTGAGTGCGGTTACAATATATGTCAAACATGTTAGGATTACTCCTAACCTGTCAACTATTGATCATACCACAATCTTATCCTAGGTGTACACTCAAGTCCAGGCTAGGACTTATCTCACCTCTCAAGGTAGCAACCCAATGCACATATGAAATACAACAGGTATAATATATAGATATTCATAAATATACATGTATAAAGGAAACGAACATGAACAAAACACAACTGCAGAGAAGGTGGGCTTAACCCTCAAGACTCCCTAGTGAAGTCGCCATTTCTGTTCCAGCGAGAATCAGATATCAAGCTATTGATTAACTTGCATCGCAAATATTTATTACGAAGCTAAGAGATCAATGGGTTCGGGGGTTGGTTATACTAAGGGAAGGTATTAACACCCTAAGTATCTGTAGTATTCTACAAGAGTCTCTTATTTGATAGTTGTGTTATTGTCAATGTCTGTTTGCTAATGGTTATGTGCTAAAGTAAAGATTGCTAAAGGTAAATACCTACGGGTATGTACACTAAGTATGTTCGCCAAGACGTTGCATCTCGTGCCTACGTATTCTAACAAGGATGGAATCAGAGCAACCGTAGTTCTCCTAACTAGGGAGAGAACTTTTGACCATGGTCAAAGTTCCAAGGGGAATAAGCATCAATAATAATGATACTTAAGTAGAGTTAACAAGCTCTCTAAGTCTAAGTTTAAAGACTAACTAGGGATTGACTTTAACAAAATCCAAAAGGGGAAAAGGGAGTACCCATAACAATGGTACACACATAGAGCTAACAAACTTTTAGCCTAATTTCTAAGTTCTAAGTTATAAGATTCCTAACAAGGTATGTGTTGCGGTGAAAATTGGATATCAAGCTATTAAATTAACTTGAATCTTAATTCTTTTACAACCGAACTTTATTTTATCCAAAGGAAAGGTCTAAAGAAAGAAAAACCTTTTTCGCGATGTAACGACAACGCTAAAGAGATTCGGGGGTTGATTATACCTAGGGAAGGTGTTAGCACCCTAAGCATCTGTTAGCACCCTAAGCATCTGTAGTACTCTACAGGAACCTTTTATTTGATTGCTTGCTAAGTTTGTGAATATGTACTATGGATTGGGATGTGGATTAGGGATAGGTAAAGACCTAGATGGTTTTCTAAGTTTGCTCGCAAAGACATCGCATCTCCTGCCTACGTATCCTAACTAGGATAGAACCAGAGCAATCGTAGTTTACCTCACAAGGGAAGAAGAACACTTGATTATGATTAAGGTTCAAGGGGGAACAAACATGACAATGTTTGTGTGGAGTTGGACAAAACTCCCTAATTGTAACACTCAAAAGGGGAAGTAAGAAATCATGACGATGATTCTTACATAGAGTTGACAAACTCTATCCTAGGGTTCTAGTTGAAGAACACTCCTAGTACAGGTGGGTTTCTTAGACTTGAAGCAAAGTCTAATGGTTTCTAAACTAAGGTTAAAGTGACTTAACAAAGTCAAGGGATGAGTAATGAGATATTCGTGACATAAGGGTTAATGGAAAGATCTTTTCCTTTGGAGAGAGAGAGAGAGGAGAGGCAACTTGGATGAGAGCTAACTAACTTCATCACTTGGGGAAGGAAAACAATAATCAAAGTAACAACATGCTAAAGATAAAGAGCATGGTGACAACCATTAGATGAGCATGTGAAAAGATAAAGATGCATTAATGACAATCAAAGCATTTGATTAAGCAGGAAGTGTGACGAGAGATCGAGCTTAAGTAAATGCAACAGGGGGGAAAAATAAACATGGTAACAACCATAAATAAAATCCTAGAATGTTGACTAACATCAAGGAAAAGAGGGCAAGCAAATACCATGACATTCACAAGTATAACAAGAGAGAAATTCATCTGCATATGTGGAAACGGTTACAAAATGTATTTAACTTGCACATAGTCAAAAGAGATGAAAAATTAGGCAAACATAAAAATAAAAAATATGGCATGAAAGTAGACATCAAGATGAACACACTGCAAAAAGAATGGGTGGAAAATGATTAAAATTGAGAGAGATAGGAATTTTTGAAGTTTGGTTAAAAAATAGAAAAAATAACAAAGATAAACAAAAGGGTTGCCCTCCTCAGGGGTCGAACCCACGCTTGCATGGTCAAAGGCGCTTAAGTGACAAGTTGCTTACCACTGGGGTGGCTATACATCCGTTGATGAAAGCCACCCTATAAATATATATGGGATGCCTACAAAACTGGCTGGGCAAGAACATGAAGCAAAAAACACCAACTTGCATTTTCATCACAACTCTCTCAAATCTTAATGGTTTTTGACAAAATTTTAGTGTAACTTGAGTATTTTTGAACAAGGAATAAAATGGAAATTTTAGTTTTTTGAAATTCTTCTTCCATTTTAAAATCCGATGGTATGTGTGTTTTGAAGCTTGAAAATGCATTTTGAGATGGAGTTCATATACCAGCCAGTTTCAAATCAAAGTAATCATGCTCACACACCATATAAATGATAAAGAATGAATTCATGCAAGAGGTAGGGTTCAACTCATGCTATAATGAAGAAAGGCTATGTGAAATGCAAAAAAAAAATCATGAATGAGATGCATGGTTCATGGCAGTTCAGTTTCAAAGCACATATTGATCAAAACAAACACACACACACATTGAATGCAAGCTGATGGATGAGTTTGAACATTAAATAGGGGTCTGCACTGATTATTGTGAAATGTAGTGATTAATGTGCAAGTGTGTATGTATTAAGTGCATGAAAACACTCAGTTTTAGTTCCAGTTGGTTTTTCATCATACCAATCATATACACATATCATACAAATGTTCATGAGTGGACACAAACACATATTCAGGTTAAAAGCAAATTGCTGTGGAAAATGGTGTTCAAGTGTAGGTTTGTGCTTGTGAGATGCATGAACATGCTCAATTTCAGTTCAAAACCAATTTAGATCAATTCAATCACTTACACATCTCATATTCATGATATTGAGGGGGTTCAAACACCAAAATAAGTTGGAAGCAGACTGTCATGAAAAATGATTCACAAATTGCAAGTTGTCATGAAAATGAGGCATGAGATATGAAATTCCAATTCCAAACATTTTCTGATCCAATCAACCACATACATAGCATATATACATGATATTGAATGAGTTTGATCACAATTTAAAACCAAAAAGGAACTATCATGAGATATGGCACTTGAGTTGCAAATTATATGGACATGATGCATGATGAAGTGTAAATCCAAGTTCAGCAAGTTTTTAACCAGTACAAACATACATACACACTAAAAATGTATTATTGAGTGAGTGTGTGCACAAAATGGACTAGAAAACAAACTGAGGTAAAGATTGTCATGTAAGTTGCAAAATTGACAAGTATGAGATGCATTTTGAGATGAATTTCAAATGTCAAGCAAAATCATGTTAATTGGCTCACACACACACATTGCATATATGACATTGGATGAGATTGAACATAACATGTAGCTTAAAACTCAAATCAGTTTCCAGTCATGTTTAAACCAAACCAAAGGCACACACAAGTTACAAATGCATGAAGGGATGATTCTGCACTCAAACTTAAATCAACTTTAGCCTTTAACCAAAACTAACATGTCTAAGGCACTAATATGCAAAGAATGGGATTTTGTGAATGATCAAGCAAACCAGATGCAAAAAGCTCTAAAGAAACCTACATATCCAACTTATTCATGATTTTAAAGGTGTCTCAATTCAATCAAACAACCACTCCTTGTCATGACAAAAATTATGCACAAGACACATACATGACATATTTTCACATAATGAACTCAAAATGCCAAATCATGGAATTATGGTGCAAAGCAAGAATGGAGTGCTTACATACCTCTAGTGGACTGTGTTGAGTAGGTTAGAACACCAAGAAACCCAGAGAAACTTCCAAATAACACTAGCTTTGAAGCTTTCTTCCTTTTGAAGCAAGAATGCAAACTTTGAGACAGTTGGAGAAATAAACTCCACCAATGATCTTTAACACTTTAGAAAGTTGAGAAATGATATATGAGAGGTGTTTGAGTGATTAGAACACCAAGCAAATACATAGAACAAGTTTTGGCAGATTTTGTGGTTTTTGGTCAAAGTAACTTGGTATGGAAGTTGACTTTTTGAATGGTGAGGTTTTTGAATGGTTTAAGGTCTTGGACACCTTCTATATCATATTTAGAGATTGTGTGGATGATTGTTGGGGTGTTTGAGTATGGAGAAATGAGTTTGGCAGCTGGACTGTCAAGGCATATTTTTCATGGTTTTGTGATTTTGTGATTTTGGTGAAAATGAATCAAAGAGTGGAAAAGTGAGAGCTTTGTGTTTCTCTGGTTTTTAGAATAGATATTATGTGTAGAATAAGGTGGTGAGGGCTCCCTTTTATAGGCAAATGAAGAGAGTGGGCATATTTGGTGGTTTCTTCATGTGAAAGAAAGGTTTGCTTTTTTGAATCAAACCTCCACAAAGGGGTTTTCTTAGCAGATAGGTAAGCCCAATAGTCAAGCAAAATGATGATTTTGAAAGGGCTAAATGCAGGCTAGAGGGCATAGCTTGATGGTTGTGGCAGATTTCACTTTACACCTCTTGCTTGGTTTAATCATTTTTAAATGCAACTTGCAAGGCAACTTGCAAGCTTGGAGAATTCACCTCTTCTGCATAATCTTCTCATTTCTATGCTTCATAGTCTCTACATATCAGAAATAATATCATCCAAGGGCTGAGATTGGCCAGTTTGATCAAAGGAATGATTTTTGAACTTTGGACAATGTGGGACTAAATTGTGAAATCACCAACTTGCCATAACCATAACTTTCAGCTCACAAATCCTTTTGAGATGTACTAGTACTTTTTAGAAAGCCCTCAAATAGCTCTAAAACATTCATGTTTTCATGAGTTTCAATTTCCCAAAGGAACGTGGCCAAAAAGTCTCTCAAAGTTGCTAAAAAATGAACTTAAAAGTGAAATTTCTCCAAGTCATTTTCCTTTCTCAAAATGAATTTGATCATAACTCCAAATCTATGCATTTTCTGATCATGGACCACTTAGGGACTTTTGTAGGATTTGTCGAGAGCTTTCTAATGAGTTTTGAACCAACTCAATTGGATGTGTGGTTAAGGAGTTATGGTTTAGCCCCTTTCAAAACCCTAATTTCCCGATTTTTCGATTACTCCTTCATCCTTGATCCAATGGTCATGAAAATTGATAGGCAAGTGCAATATGATATAAGGAAAATTTTTGATTCACACTTTGAAGTCTAATTTCTTAAATTTGAAGAGTTGACTTTTTGGTCAACCGTACGATCGATCGGTGACTAACGAGTCGTCTGTTGACACTCTGGACCTCCTGAGACTTTGAAACTTCTTGAATGAACTTTATTAAGCTATATGAACTTTATGGATCATAATCCCACCATTAAAACACTTTCCAACATCAAAGTCAAACTACAGTTGACTTTTACTAGTCAAAAACCCTAATCGGGTGCCCTGAAATACACTGTTCTTGATTCTGGGGTAACAACCTCAAATTGGGTACTCACTTGATATCATATAATACCATTGATCTTGTTTCATGATTGAATTAGCCTAAAACTTTGATTGATCACAAACCCTGAAGCTTCGATTTGACTGTACAAAACCCTGATTCATCTGTAACTTGACAAAGACGAACTTGCACTGGGTTAAGGTTAGATAATTCCTGAGTATGCTCATAAAATGATAATGAGAATCTAAGGGGTCAAAATTTGGGATGCAACAGTATGTTAAAGGTCTTTGACTTGACAATGTCAAAGGGGAAGGTTCTCTTAAAAGAATCCTAATGATTCTAACAAGGTCAAAGGGATATGGGGACAAAATGAACTATCTATGACATTAAGTCAATAGAGAGACTTTCCTTTGGACTTAGGGACACAAGGCAACTCCTTATGATGAGATCTAACAAGCTACATCACTTGGGGAAAATTACCAAAGTATACATACATTCATTCAAACATGTTGAAGATGTAATATCATGGTAACAACCAAGAAGGTAAAGGCAAGCATGTAACAATATCAAGCAAAACAAATAACAAAGTTACAACCAAGTATTCATCCATAGAGTTTTAGAATCAAACCAAATGGTTAAAACCAAAGATAACAGAGATGTTAAAAGATCTAAAAGGGGTTCATGAACTAAGGTTCTTACAAGACCAAACATCATAGATGAGAAGTTGAAGTTTAAACAATCATGCATAAGTCAAAACATTACTTATCATGGCAAAGTTCAAAAGATCAACATGTATAAATAATAACAGTATTAAAGCATGGATACAAGTAGAGAATCATGTATAAGTCAAAAAATTACTTATAACAAAGTTCAAAGGATCAAGGTTGACATTCATAAATTATAACAATATTTAAGCATGGAACACATAGAGGATCATGTATAAGTCAAAACATTACTTATCATGGATATGTTCAAAAGATCAACATGCATAAATCATAACAATATTTAAGCATGGAACACATAGAGGATCATGTATAAGTCAAAATATTACTTATCATGGCAAAATTCAAAAGATCAACATGCATAAATCATAACAATATTCAAGCATGGATACAAGTAGAGAATCATGTATAAGTTAAAACATTACTTATATAAAAGTTCAAAGGATCAAGATTGACATGCATAAATCATAACAATATTTAAGCATGGAACACATAGAGGATCATGTATAAGTCAAAACATTACTTATAACAAAGTTCAAAGGATCAAGATTGACATGCATAAATTATAACAATATTTAAGCATGGAACACATAGAGGATCATATATAAGTCAAAACATTACTTATCATGGATATGAACCAAGTAGAGGTAACAACCAAAATAACTTGAGCATGTGTGGGACATATGTGTAAACAATCATGTGATTTATGGTGAATCATGGTAGACAAGTAGGTAACAACCAAACATACAAATTGGATTCAATCATGGATCGTAATAACCGTGACTATGTCGGGTAAGATTGAAAGTCGTTCGACACTTTAGATAAGAGTTGGTAAGTTTTTAATTGGTAAAAATAGCGAAAGCGCTTTATTATTTAATTAGGAAAGTTTGATATTACTAGAAAGTGATTTAAAACTATTTTCTGACGCATTTATAGATTTGGGATCCAATTGGTCGGGCATATGCCAGAAACCCTTTGATATTGAAAGTTTCCAATTAAAGACACTTTTTAACTAAGTCTTAGAGGTAGTTATATAAAAAAGGACTTCTTCACTTCAATGCAAGATATGACCGGTGCAGCATGAGTGGCTGGTATAGATTAAAGGTTAGCTCCGGTTCAGATTACGCTAACGTGATGGTTCCTTTTTAATTAACTCTTTTTCAAGGAAGAAAATATTGCCCCATAAGTATTACTACTTATACAATAGGAGTAATGTTTGATCGATGGAAATTACATTATGGTATGCCTTTATTATGAATTTTAATTCATTTCTTAATTGTTATTTTCGCTACGCAAAATACTCTCTGTTTTCATTAGCTTTAGATAAACACCGTAACAATAGTAATTGATAGATTGACATTGGTCTTTGTGGGACCGATAATCTTTTATATTACTCTGGCGTACTCTGTATACTTGTGGATAGCACACATCAGGCACACAAGGAACGAGTACTTTGAAACTAACACTACACGACCACCAAGATAGAACTGGTGCTAAAAGGGTTCCCAGAATCACGAGCCCTTCATTAATCAAGTCGCGCAACAGGCTAGCTGTGTTACAACAAGATCTATGAATAGGTCTCCTCTAGGGGAGCTTTCATGCTAGGCACACAAAGAGCGAGTCCTTGAGGACTAACACTACTGGACTACCAATTCTAAACTATGTGTTATCTCTGATTTTTACCAAAGCATGGGCGTAGAGCCTTATTCATTATGTCATCCTAAGATCCAACAGGTGAGGATAATAACAAGCATATAAAAGAGAAAGCAATTAATGAAAAAATACGTAAACAAGAAGAAACGAAGCAAACGAAGATGATGCTCTTCGCAAAACCCTAAGTTAGACTCGACTCTCTCTTGCATGGAGAAAATAGTCCCCAGCAGAGTTGCCAGCTGTCGCACCTCAAAAAATCATATTCGATAATTCGAACATACGAACCTCGCGCGAAAGGTGCAGAATACGGTTCGACAAAGTCGCCACCAAACTTTATTTATCCCAAAGAGATGGGAAAGGAAAATATCGAGAAAAACTTTTAAAAGAAAGACAAGAACAATGGTCAATGTAACCACGTTCTGGGTTCAGGAGTCAGTTACGCAAGGGGAAGGTAATAGCATCCCTCACGTCCGTTGTACTCAACGGGAACCTCTTAGTACAATTTGCGATAGACGTTACATTAACTTGTTTGTTTTCTTCTTAATGATAAATAATAAACGGTAAGTTTCATGGTGAGAATCGAATATCAAGCTATTAATTAACTTGAATCACAAATCATAATTCACCATCAGTCTTTAATTTGTCAAAGGGAAGGGAAAAAGAACGAATAAACCAAAATGTGCAATGCAATGCAGAGCAAAAGAAAATCTAAGGTTCGGGGGTTAGTTATACCTATGGAAGGTGCTAGCATCCTAAGTATATGTAGTACTCTACATGAACCTTTTGTTTTATTGTGTTATTTGTTATTTTGTCTGCTAAAGGGTGAAAAGGTAAAGAGACCTAAGGTGTTATTTCTAAGTATGCTCGCCAAGACATCGCATCTTGTAACACCCTTTTCTACCCCACAAATATTATGGCAAAATATTCAATTTATCAGAGTAAAATTTTAAACACCATAAAAATCACCTCAAAGGGCGTACATTTCTCAATAAACTCAAATCAAGGTCAATGCTCTGTAAGCAACAAATTTTTCTCAAAACTACTCAAAAGTGCTCAAATGGCAACGGAACTCAAAAGGAAAAAATCCAAAGTTTTCCTTTTACTGCAAGGAAATCAACATGACAAAAACTCAATAAAATAGTTTCACTCAAAGAAATCAAGGTCCTGAACTGAAGTCTGGATGCACATGAATGCATGATGCACACGTCAAAAATCATACTCATAATAACATCATAGGTGCATCATCATTCATCATAATCATCATCATCAAGAATCATGTCGTCAAAAAATTCATCAAAACTCATGGAAATATCATTATAGCTCATCATCATTACATCATCATCATATATCATGTCATCATAGAACCATCAAAACTCGTGAAATTATCATTATAGCTCATCAATCATTACCTCATAGAAATCATCATAAAATCATGTACAAATCACGTCGAACTCACAGTCATACTCATGGTAATTCATCATATTATCACATATTAATCACATAGAATTCATAATTATACTCATGGTAATCATTATACTATCACATATTAATTATATAGAAATCACAGTTAACCTCATGGTAATTCATCCGGAAAATCATAGCATCAAAACATCAAGACATCGCTAAACCAGAACATGATTCATTAATAAAACATATACACAATTGACTTCTCAAACATAATTATATATAAAATATTGGGAAACCAATTCCCTTATCTATATTATGTTAAATCTGTTGGTGCAAAGATAGAATAAATGATGAAATAGGGAAATATTCTATTAAAGAGAATGACGGCTACAAAACATGATATTTGGTTACAATGATTGTCACCCTATTTATAAGCTAAAACTAGGGTTACTAGAATAAGATAAATACTAAAATACCCTCTAACAAACTTATGGGCTTAAGAAAGTAATATAATAAAAATATGAATTATTACTAATACCATCCCTTAATTCATATTCAATCAAAACTTGTAACACCAATTCCATCCCTTAATATGAGAAATTGATCAGTCTTGATAGCTTTCGTCAGAACATCTGCCAACTGCTTCTGAGTGCTGCAGTGTACAACTTCTAACACTCCACTTTGAACTTGATGTCTCAGAAAATGATACTTGGTCTCAATATGCTTGCTTCTCCCATGCAGCACTGGGTTTCTGGCAAGGTTGATTGCAGACTTGTTGTCAATCATCAACTTCAGAGGTTTGCTGACTTTAATCTTCAGATCCTGCAACAGATTCAGAATCCACACAGCTTGGCATGCAGTAACAGCACCTGCAATGTATTCAGCTTCACAGGTTGATAACGCCACAACAGGTTGCTTCTTGGAACACCAAGAAATAGGACCTCCCAGAAATTTGAACAAGTACCCAGATGTACTTCTTCTGTCAACTCTGTCTCCACACCAATCAGAGTCTGAATAACTCAGAAGTTCTGACTCATTATTTCCTCCAGAGGGAAATAACACTCCATACTTCAGAGTTCCTTTGATATACCTCAGAATCCTGACAGCAGCTTGATAATGGGACCACTTAGGTTTACTCATGAACCTACTAACCATCCCAACAGAATAGCAAATATCAGGTCTGGTATTGCACAGATACCTCAGAGAACCAACCAACTGTTTGAAGGTTGTAGCGTCCACATCCTTTCCTTCAGAGTCTGAATCCAGTTTCTGATTTGTATCAGAAGGTGTGACAGCAATCTTACAATTCTTCAGATCAAATCTCTTCAGAAGTTCTAATTCATACTTGAGCTGATGCAAAATGATACCTTTCTCAGAATATCTGAACTCCATCCCTAGAAAGTATGTCATTTTGCCTAGATCAGTCATTTCAAATTCATTCATCAGAACTTTCTTGAACTTGGCTATCTCCTGTTCAGAACTTCCAGTCAGCAGTATATCATCAACATATAAACATACCAGAGTCATATTGCCTTCAGAAGTATCCTGAACATAGACACCGTACTCCATCTCACATTTCTGAAAGCCTTGCTTCTTGAAAAATGAATCAATCTTCTGATTCCAAGCTCTGGGCGCTTGTTTCAGTCCATATAGAGCTTTGTATAATCTGTACACCATCCCTTCCTGATTCTTTTTCACAAATCCAGGAGGTTGTGACACGTAAACTTCTTCTTCTAATGGACCATTCAGAAATGCAGATTTTACATCTAAATGCATCAGAGGCCAATTCCTGTTAGCAGCTATTGCAATCACCATTCTGATTGTTTCATGTCTTGCTACAGGTGCAAACACTTCAGAATAATCCAGCCCAGGTTTCTGTAGAAATCCTCTGGCTACCAACCTTGCTTTATGTTTGCCAACTGAACCATCTGGCTTTAACTTCTGCTTGAAAACCCATCTGACGCTGATGGCTTTCTTGTCTTTTGGAAGTTCTGTCAGCTTCCAAGTCTTGTTTCTCTCTATAGCATCAAGTTCTTCTTTCATGGCCTTCAGCCAGAGCTTCTGCTTAAGAGTCTCCTCTGTACTTATAGGTTCAGAGTCTACTAACATGGCACACTGAATAACTTCTCCTTCAGAGTCTACTTCAGTGTCTTACAGCATGTCAAATTCTGCAAATCTTCTGGGAACGCTTCTGATTCTTTGTGGTCTCTGAACTTGTTCAGAGTCTTGGGCTTCAGATGATTGACTTTCTCCAGAGCTTTGACCAACTTCAGGATCTGGCATATTTCCAGAGTTTTGAACTTCAGAATTTCTAGCTTCAGAGGCTTGACTTCCTCCAGAGCCTTGGCCATCTTCAGAGTCTGAATTTCCACCAGAATCTAGATTATCAGAGTCACCTTCATCTTCTGAGTCTTCTCCAGAGTCAGAATCACTATCAGAGTCAGAATCAAAGTCAGAGTTTACTTCAACTTCAGAAATTCTTAACTCTGACCTTTCTTCAGAAGTTCTAACATCAGAATCAGATTGAGACTTATCCCAATTCCAAACTTCTGATTCCTTCACAATTACATCTCTGCTGAATTCAATTTTATTGGTTTCTGGACAATAGAGCTTGTATGCACCTGTACTGTGGTACCCTATCAGAATCATCACTTTGCTTCTATCATCCAGCTTCTGTCTTTTGGCTTCTGGAACATGTTTATAGCAAACAGAACCAAACACCTTCAGATGACTAACACTTTGCTTGTCTCCAGTCCACTTCTGCATAGGAACTATTTCCTTCAACTTCTTCGTAGGACATCTGTTGAGTACATACGTTGCAGTGGCAACAGCTTCTCCCCAGAGCTTCTAAGGAAGCTTCTTCTCCTTTAGCATGCTTCTCACCATATCAAGCAGAGTGCGGTTTCTTCTTTCAGCAAGACCATTGTGTTGAGGGGTATAGGGAGCAGTAACCTCATGCTCAATTCCATTCTCCTCACAGAACTTCTGGAACTCTTTGGAGTTATACTCACCTCCACCATCAGTTCGAAGAATCTTCAACTTCTGACCACTCTGATTCTCAGCCTTCATTCTGAACTTCTTGAATTCATCAAACACCTCGTGTTTGAACTTAATAAGGGATACCCATGTCATTCTTGTGAATTCATCAACAAACAACACAAAGTATTTATTCCCTCCAATTGATGCTACTGGAAATGGACCACACACATCAGAGTGTACAACTCCCAAGACATGTTTTGCTCTTGGAGCAACTTCTGATGCAAATGGCAATCTTGGTTGTTTTCCTTCCATGCAAACTTTGCATGACTTTTCAGGCTTCTTAATTGCAGGAATTCCATGTACCAATTTCTTTGAATTCAGATGTTGTAAGCTTCTGAAATTCAAATGACCAAATCTTCTGTGCCACAGCTCACTCTCCTTCTCAGTACTTATTGCACTAAGACACTCTGAGTCTGCAGTTCTGACATTCACCTTGAATGTTCTATTCCTTCCCTGTTCTGACTCCATAATCAACTTCTGATTACAGTCATACAGCTTCAGAAGATTGTCCTTCATGGTAACTGAGAAACCTTTCTCAATTAATTGTCCCACACTCATCAGATTGCTTCTGATTCCAGGTACATACCACACATTCTGAATCAATGCTGTTTTCCCATTGCTCAGAGTCACTCTGACATTTCCCATACCTTCTGCATTGAGATATTTGTCATCAGCACATCTGATCTTTGTCCTCTTTTCAGAGTCAAAGTCAACCAGCCATTTCTTGTTTTCAGTAAGATGATTTGAACAGCCAGTGTCCATATACCACCAGTCTGTCAGATCATCAGATTCAGAGGCCATCAATAGCACAGATTCATCATCAGAACTTCTGGCTATATTTGCTTCTTCTGATTTCTTCTCCTTTTTTGACCAACAATCTCTAGCAAAGTGACCAAACTTCTTACAACAGTAACATTGGATCTTCTTCTTGTCATACTTCTCTTTTCCCCTCTGAGCATTCTTTTGTCTATCAGAGGTTGAGCTTTCTGACTTCTGACCACCATCAGATCTTCTCCTGGCTTCTGACTGCTTCTGATACCTCCTATCAGAAGTTGCTTTCAGAGCCTGCTGTTCTACTTCCTTTTCAGAGTTTCTCTCAGTCAGATGCAACTCTTGCGCTTCTAGACTGCTCTGCAGCTCTTCAATTCTCATTGTGCTCAGATCTTTGGAATGTTATATTGCTACCACAATGTAATCAAATTGAGGAGTAAGGGATCTCAACACTTTCTCCATGATTGTTTCTTCAGAAAGAGTTTCTCCACATGCCTTCATCTCATTAGTGATCAGAATCACTCTGGAGATGTATTCAGAAACTTTCTCATTATTCTTCATGTTGAGATTCTCATATTTCTTTCTCAAGGACTGAAGCTTCACCTTCTTCACTGATGCGTCACTACCATAACATCTCACTAGAGTGTCCCATGCAGCCTTTGCTGTTGTAGAGTCTGCAATCTTTTCAAACACGTTTACATCCACACATTGATGAATGAAGAACAATGCTTTCTGATCCTTCTTCCTTACTTCCTTCTGCGCGTTTTTCTGTTCATCAGTTGCATCTGCTGCTACTGGAACATAACCATCAGTGACAAGATCTAGAACATCTTGAGCACCAAATAGTACGCGCATTTGGATCATCCAACGATTCCAGTTTTTACCATCAAATACTGGAAGTTTGGTGTTCATGTTGCCGTTTCCGTTCATCTTCTACTTTGCACAATACACTCAGAGTTTTCTCACACAGTGTTTCCCAACCTACAGAATTAAAAAATTCTGATCAGATTTTGTTCAAGATTCAACAAGAATCTGAGAAACAAAATCAAACACACAAGACCTCACGTTCACTCGTGTTTCCCGTGATTCCCAATGAATCTGAACCGGAGCTCTAGATACCAATTTGTTGGTGCAAAGATAGAATAAATGATGAAATAGGGAAATATTCTATTAAAGAGAATGACGGCTACAAAACATGATATTTGGTTACAATGATTGTCACCCTATTTATAAGCTAAAACTAGGGTTACTAGAATAAGATAAATACTAAAATACCCTCTAACAAACTTATGGGCTTAAGAAAGTAATATAATAAAAATATGAATTATTACTAATAATATCCATATTCATTAGCTTTCCAACGCTTCAAACGGGGGCCAAAACGGACTTACGGATCAAAAGTTACGTCCAAAACAATTTCGACCGAAAACATGAACAGTCGCGACGGACATAATGCAATTTTCTGCGTTTTTCCATCGTTGGAGGCCTTCCAGACCTCAGATTTTGATTTCGTAAAAACCCAAACTCTCAGAAAATTATAACCCATTCAACACTGTAATTATCTCAAGTAAATTTACAATTTTAACACAATTAAATCATCCAATCATCGTTTTAAGATTATGCCTACATTTCCCATAGTTTCCTTACAACTACTCCACAATCATTAGAGTTTCTCACTATCAAATTTCCCTACAGGGTTAGACAAATGTCAAATCAGAGCTTTGGCCACGAAGGCTAAATTTCCCTTAAACCCAAATAAATCTCTATAATGTTAAAACCTCACAAATAGGATTTGGCCACGAAAGCCTAATTCCCTTTATCTTAAAATCAGCCTCAAACCTTTTAAACCCTTAAATCGGCTTTAAATACCTTGAAATCATACATTGAAAACAATGAAGGCAATACTCCTCATACCTTAATTGCCGACTCTAAGCCTTCTCAAATCTTTCAAAAAAACCTTTCGAAGCTTTTGCCTCAAACCTCCTCCTCAGAGTTATGGCCTCAATTCTTTTCATGGTCTAACAAAATGAATCCTAATCCCATCACAATTCCTTTTTTGTTAAACCTAACTTTGAGCCTTAAAATTGGGCTTTCCAATATTACCCTCACTAACTCCTCCATAATTGTCCAATTTGCCCTTAGTTAACTTATATTTATTTAAATTAATAATAATACTAATATATTCATATTATATACTATTATTTAAATAAGTAACCCAAAATTCATAATTCATAATATTTCACACCAATCACCGAAAATCACCGAAATGCGAATATTCTTATTTAAATAAATTAAATAAATATTCCAAGAATTTAGGTGTTACACATCTCGTGCCTATGTATCCTGACGGGAATGGAATTAGAGCATTCGTAGTTACCCTTTCTAAGAGTAAACAAAGTTTGTTGGTTGATTTTTAGGAGAAGCGACAAGTTTTTATCTTAAGGAGAATACTCAACTAAACAACCACAAACACATAAAAGATGGATCTTTGCTTCACATTGAAAGAAGGGCCTTAACTCGGATATAGAAACGATGAGTATGCCATATACCTCTCTCATATGAAAAAGAATTGACATCTTTCTCAACAATGTCATGGGGTATGAGAGTTATATCTCAACTAAGGATGACTCATTTCTAATCCTCTCATGAAAGAATGGACTTAACTGTAATTTGTTTAAAGTAGAAGGATCCTAATGGTATCTACCTAAAAAGATAAACCTAAAAATAAATCTAAGGTAAAAAATCTAAGTATGTACAACCTAAGGGAATTGACCTATAGGGAAACAAGGATCAAGCAAAGAGGTAAAAGAAATGAAACAGAATGCAACGTACATGACTGTATATCCTAACACAAGTTCTTCCTTTGGACTTAAGCATAAATGAGCAACAGATAATCGAGACATAGTTCAAAAGTCAAAAATGAATTAGCGAGTAGACAAACCTAAAACATAGAAGTAAAAAGCATAGGATGAAATCAAACGAAAAGAGACATATTATAACATAACCGAAAATGCATGAATCAGATGAATAATGTACGCAGGATATGAACAGAAGAATAATCAAAATAAGAGTTGAAATCAAAATTCAAATAGAAAGAGCCAAGACCTTAAGCTACGGAATCAAGTCAAGTTACGAGTTAGTAGTTAGACCGACAAAGAAATTAATTAAATTAAAAACTAAATATTTTAAGTTTTAAATCGAAAGATTAGTTAAAAAGAACACTATTTAAGGAAAATATTTTTGGGTTTTATTATTATAGAAATAAATTAAATAGGAAGATATATTCCTAAGAAAAAGGCTAAATAAAACCAAATATTGACAATTAAAAGACACTAAATAATATAAAATACTATAGATTAAAATAAGATAAAAATATCAACAAATATCGTTAACAATATTATTAACAAAATAATTAACGAGATTTATTATAAAAAATATTAACTAATAATTAACAAGGATTTTTTTTTGACAAAATAATTAATAAAATTGCTTAACTAAATTATTAAAGGAAAATTAACAAAGTTATCAAAAGAATTAACAAAATTAACAAGGCTATAAAAAAGAATTTTTAACAAAGTGCTAATTAAAATATTAACAAGAATTTTTAATAAAGATAATTAACTAAACTAATTAAAAAATATTTCACAAATATTTTTTTACACAAAAAATGATTATTAATTAATAAAAAATATCAACACAACAATAATAACAAAATGCTAATTAGCATGATTAATAAAATAAAAAAATAAAAAATATTAACAAAAACTAAAAAAAAAACATGGACAGAGGAAAATATCAAGGGCTGTATGAATCAAACATGGGTCACACATCCAAACTAAATCTAAAGCAATGTTAAGAAAAAAATCACCTTTCCAATTCTTTTGCATCATCTCCAAATTCCTCCCACGCTCTCTCTGTCTCTTTCTCTCGATGTCATGTCATGGTTTGTGAAAAACTTTGCGGTTTAGATGTGAGGAAGATGAAGTGTGAGTGTTTTTTTTCTTTTTTATGTGATTGCTTGTTTTTCTAATGCGTATATATAGGACTAGAAAATATACAAGAATGATAATAATAATTAACACAATGTTTTTTTATAATAAAACAAGAATAAAAGGAATTAAAAATCATGTTTTTATGTCTTTTTATGATAAAACAATAATAAAAAGAATTAAAAATCATGTTTTTGTGTTTTTATGACAAAACAAGAATAAAAGGAATTAAAAATCATGTTTTTTGTGTTTTTTATGATAACACAAGAATAAAAAGAATTAAAAATTGTGTTTTTTTTGTGTTTTTTATAATAATACAAGAATAAAAAGAATTAAAATTTATATTTTTGTATTTTTTTTATGATAAGACAAGAATAAAAAGAATTAAAAATCATGTTTTTATGTTTTTTTAAAAAGAAAATATTAATAAACAATTTAAAAATAAAATTAGTTAATAAAAATAAAAATTTACATTAAATATCTAATTAAATCTAAATAAATTAGATGATTATTTAAATAAAAATGGTTAAAAAACAAAATGAAAAGTCAGGCAGAAAAGTGCTCGAAAAAATAAAATGAACACGCCAAATAATCAGCGCGAAATAAACATTAAAAAAATACAGCGTTTGGCCAGATTTTGAAATAAATTTAGACCAGTTTGTCTGTAAGTCCAATAAATTTATTTTGGCTGACATTTCAGACACTATGCAAGATGAAGTGCATGTTATGCTATGCAGATGATACCAAATACAATCTTAGGGTAAAAAATTAGGGTATGACAGTTGTCAATACCGCGAAAATAAGGTGCCGGTAAAACAGAAGAGTCGCCACCTTTCGTTATTTATCCCACAGAAAGGGAAAGGAAACGATCGGAAAAACCTGACGAAAAGGTATAAGACAAGGTCATCGCAACCATGTCTAGGTTCGGGAGTCGGTTACGCAAGGGGAAGGTATTAGCACCCCTCACGTCCGTTGTACTTCACGGGATCCACGCTTGTTGTGTTTATCTGACGGGTTGGTTTAACTATCTACCTATCAAGGCTGGTCTGAAAAGAAATTAAAAATGACTCGGCAAAGCTCCGCGCTTCGTGCCTACATATTCTCGTCAGAGAACGAGAAATCAGAGTCAACGTAGTTCGGCTAACTACGGGTAAAAGGAACGGGGAAGGTGGCTCGCCGATACGTCAGTATTGTGCCTACGTACTCTCAACAGATATGAGAGATTAGAGCTTACGTAGTTCGGGATAATACGGATTACGGGGGTTCAGATTCATCTGTTTTTCCGAGTAGGGTTAACAAACAGTTCCAGCAGTTTGGTGTATGCAGCTTGCTCGTCAGAGACTCGTGTGTTACCGTTTGCGATAGAACTGAGAGTTACCGACACTCTTTTCTTCAGAAAATTTTTCCTTGACTTATGGGCCCACGGGGCAAAAAGGAGGTTTGAAGTTTGTTTTCGTCTTTTACGGAAGATGTGTTTTTTATGGTTGTTTGTAGTCCGTACAGCTCTAGAGACTATGACCTGGGAACAAATGCGTCGCATATCGTCCAAAGGACGTATACTAAGCACTCTAGACGATTGAGAGGAGACCGCTTAATTATTATTTCCCAAGTGGCTTAAGGCACGTAACTCGCTTGTACCAACTTGCCTTTATTATGTTTTTTACTGTTGTTTTAGAGAAAGAAGAGAGCGAACTCTACAGGGAAACTATCAAGCCCTAATGTTGTCATGCCAAGGATTCATCCTATGGTTGAGGTTTGAAACAGGGAACTCCTAAATGTTATCATACAAAGGTTTCAACCTAAAGTTCTATCATCACTTCCTTATCAAAGGAAGTGAGACTCCTAGGGGATCATGTCAATCGGAAACAGACAATAACTGCAAGAATCATCAAAGCAGATAAAACAGGAAAGAAAACAGTAAAGATGCAGATGCAATGCAGCAATACAAGCAAAGGGAGACTCACTCAACCTCTAAGCAGTCAAGCAAAGAAAACAATCAAAACAGACAAGCAAAGGGAGTTCAGCTCAACCTTTCAATGCAAACACATCAACTACAAAAGGAAAACAACACACAAGCAAGGGGAGGATCACCTCAACCCTTAATGCAAACAAGCAGATGGAGACCCACTCAACCTCTTAATGCAGTCATGCTCCTAGCCTAAAATATTTTATATATGAACTTATTCTAATGCATCAAGCAATGTCAAACAAGGAAGAGAAATGAAACCAAAATGAGCAACAGGGAAGTCATCCCAGGCTACATCAGGTTAGAGGTGTATCAACACCAGAGTCCATCATGGGCTCAACCTCTTGAGGAATGCACAGAATCCAACCAAAGGAAGGATTAGGCTCTCCCAAGAGGGATCCTATGTCAATAGGACAGAAAACTGGGTATGATCCTAGATATCAATCTAAGGTAACTGGTTTAAGTGTATCAACACAGAATGTCCATCTCAGGCTCAACCTGTTGAGGAATGCACAGAATCCAACCAAGGGAAGGATTAGGCTCTCCCAAGAGGGATCCTAAGAAAAGGACTTGGAGATGGATGACAGTATATAAACCAAGGTAATATACCATGCCAAGAATGTCAATCTAAGGCTCAACCTCCTGAGGAATTCACATAATCCAACCAAAGGAAGGATTAGGCTCTCCCAGAAGGGCTCCTCATCAAGACTTGAAGGAGAAAGATAGTGCAGACCAAAGGAATGTACTATACTGATGAATATTAATTCAAGGCTTAACCTCCTGAGGAATGCACAGAATCCAGCCAAGGGAAGGATTAGGCTCTCCCAGGAGGGCTCCTCTTCAAGACTTGGAGAAAGAGGATAGGGCAAAGCCCAGGGAATGAATCACATAAGGGAAAGAAGGCACCACAACAACTTCTAAGACCCTAAAGACTAGCTACAAGGATCACCTAAACTAGGGGAATTCAAAAGCTCTATCAAGGCCTAAACAAGGTTCTAATGAGGTATCTACCTAAGTTCTATTCTATCAAGAAAGGATTTGAAACTTAGAGTTAACTAAAGCTCACCTAAAAGACTAATCTGTGAAGTTATCCTAGTTAGGGTCACCTAAACCATATGCAACTTGCAAAATGGGGGAATAATAGAAAATCAATTCTAAAAATCTTAAGAAAAATCCTATATTATCCTAAATGGGTTAATAATCTATGGTAGAAAATTCAGGGGTAAAACCTAATCCTAAAGGTTCTAACAAAATCTAAACTCAAAGGGTGTGCTAAAGGGGATCCATCATGGAATGCTCCTAAATATCTATCTCAAACTCCTACTTAGAATCATATAAAAAATACAACAAAAATCACCCAAACCTATCAAGGAGTCTATAACAAGCATACAAAATTTCAGCCTTAAATTCTAAAGCATGAACTAGTAATAAAATCAGCAAGTAAACTACTCATTTTATGCATTTTTAGTCAACTATTAAAAATAGAAAAATGGAAATTAAATTGAAAACAACACAAAATTAAAATCCAAAAGCATAGAAAAATCAGAAATTAAACAAGGATCACTCACATATTTTTTCCATAATTTTTTGATCAATATTGCTATTTAAAATGAATTAAAAATGATGAATGTAATAAAAGAAAATAAAAAATGAAATAAAAGAAATAAAAGGCCTCAGAAAAAACCACAGCCCTAGGATTAGATTACCAGTCTACACATCTAAAGGCTACGCGTGTGGCACCTCAATTAATTAAACGATCCGTTTTGGGGTAGGCACGGTGTGGTTCAGTTGACTGAGGTATACAGTATGGTCTAATCATGTGCGTTCATTGAAAAAGTATGTTGATCTAAGGCTCCAGGTCTTGCCAACTCACGAAGACCTAGTCAAACTAAATCTTATACGTTGGATGCTAAGACCAAGTCCATGAATTCAAATGGATCCAACGGTTTCAGACCTTTCTTCTTCATTTGAACTGATACTAGAAGGGAAAATAGTTTGTGGTGGCCGGAGAAGAGCTCCACCATCTTCTCTGGCAAGAGCAACAATGCTCTGGATTCAAACTCCACTAAACTTAATGAAAATTACACGAATCCACTCGCCTCCTCACCCTGAGCATCATGATCTATTCTATTCTCACTGATTCTCCATGAATAATCAAACACGATGATGAACAGAAAAAACGCCAATTCAACAATTGTCATCAAACTCTAAATTATCTATACAGAACTCTTCCTCACCTCTCAAGGATCATCCTGACCTATCTAATTCTTGCTACCTCTCAAAGAACAGCCAGATACGATGCTCAACAGAAATGTCATCCAATCCTAAATCACCTTTAAACCTCAAGATTCCAATCCTAAAATGATCTAGGCTATATCTACAACCTAACCACATGCCAAATTCATCTAAGATGTGCATAAATTAAGAGGAATTTTGAGAAATGAAAACCTATTCAGAAGCTCAGATTGAGTTGTTATTGAGTGCTCCACTTGGCTTCAATTGCTGCAGATTTCTTCACTGAACGATCCTGAATGATTCTTGATCTCAAGAAGCTCTTGATTCTTCCTCAAACTCCAAAATTGTTTCTTGCTCGAAAGCTCCAAAACTCCAACTATAATAACTGCTTCTTCACCAAAATGCCACCCAAAATTGATCTGAACTGGATCCAGGGTTTATATAGAACTGTTTTGGATACTTTTTAGGCCCAATGGAAGCCCAATTCAAGCAATCCAAAATTTCAATTTTCCTTCAATGTGCAACTATGGAAGTCGTGTTTCAGGCCCTGTTTAAGCTCAATTCTTGTTCAAATGGCTTGCATAACACTCCTTGAGTATGAATGGATCAGATTGCTTCCTTGATTTCATCCAATGGTCAATCTTTGATGTGTAACTTCATCATGAAGCAACCAAATGAAAGTCCATGAATTATGTGTCAAAATGAATTTCTAACAATGCCATTGTGTTCAAAATGTTATTTCCAATCAAAATATGTACCAACTTGTCATTTTTTGAACACTTATGATTTATTTTGAATTTTTCCTTTTTTATTGCCTTTAATAATCTTTTTTTCAAATTTTCTTCATACACTTCTCAATTCAATCCATATCAATGAATCTTTGGGTCATGGTTAGACAAATCACACCATTTTGAACAACTTTCAAGTTGATCAAAAGTCCATTTGAGATGTCTAAGTTGATGAAATTGACCCATAACCAAAAATGACCTATAATTCCAAATTCCCAAAATACCCTTATCTTATAAAGCTTGTAACTTGAGTTCTATAAATCCAATCATGGACTTCTAGTACTTTCTAGAAAGATAAGAAGATACGGAGCAACATTAATGTTGGCCAAAAGTTCATGAGAATCATCCTTCTAGGGCAAAAGTGTCATGCAAGTTGGTTGACTTTCAAGCTCCAAATTCACATTCCTCTGATGACCTGTAACTTGTCTGGCTCATAACTTGAGTTATATAAACCCTATCAAGGACTTCTAGTACTAAAATTAAATCTATGATCATGCTCTACAACAATCATGTTGGGGTCAAGGTGAGATGAAAATCACATCTTCAGCTATGTGGTCTTGAAATTAGGCACCAAACCAGGGCATTTTACACTTTCAAGCATAGCAACCCTAGCATAGGAACTCCTCACACTCTTGATTCATGATGAATTGACCTTGGAATCATCCCTTGGGCATCTTAATACATCAATTCATGATCACATGGCCTTGGAATTAGGTCTCAACCTTCCTCAAATCATCAGTTAACCTAGGGTTGACCAGATGAAACCCTAGTGGCACCCATCTTGGTCGTAGCTCCTTATCTTTTGCATAATGACCTGTCTAGGTTTCAAAATGGCTTTCAACACCTCTCATGAGCTCTTTCAAGGCTTCAAGTCCAACTCCATGGATTCAAAATCATCTGAATAGCTTTCCCCAACTCTCAAGTTAGGAGATGTGCACACTTATATCCAACCCCTTCTATGAGGATCCTTGGCTTCTCTGATGAGGATGTCAATCCTTGAACACTTGAATAACCCGCTTAGCTAGCTTCATAGTCTTGTGTAGCCCTTGATTGGTAGTCATACCTCTTGATCTCTGTTGCACCCCAAAATTTGACCAACCAATTATTGTATTTGGCTTATGTTTTGACTCATTTTGCATTTTGCACTTACATACCTCATCCATTGCATTTTTGTAGTCAGATTGATTCTATCGGGATTACAGTCTCTCCTGGCGCTTCAGGCATTTCAGGCCAGTTCGAATAAGTGGTTTTGAGAATTTGTGCTCGTCCCGGTGTTTTCAGCTCTCGCTGTTGTTTTTGAGGATATTTCGGTGTTTGGTTTTTACTGCTTATTTCGCTATAGTTGCGCATTTGTTTTCTAATTAATTTAATCGGCTTTATGGCATTTTTAGAATTTTCCCTTTTATTTTCTAGATTTTTAAATAGATTTTAATAGATTTATTTGAATTTTTCTAGATATTAAATAGGAATTTTTAATATTTTCTTATGGGTTTTAATGGTTCTTCTAGAATTTTAAATAGATAATTCTTCTTTTAATTAGTTAAATAGATTTTTGTTTTTTTCACTAAATAGATTTTTAATAGGTTTTTTTAGAATCTTTTATTTTAAAAATTGATAATAAATAGTAGTTTAGATATTAATTGAGTTGTTTAGCTTTAATAGTTTCTCTTTTATTAGAATTTACTAGTTTAGACTAGTTTAATCAACAGTTTAATTAGGGTCAGCTTTTATTAATTAGTAGTATTAATTGAAGCCATTAGTCCTTTATTTTCAATATTAAGCTGCATTAGTCATTAATTCGTTTTAATTAATTAAGTCTTAGTTCAGTTAATTAGTCTTTAGTGATAGTGGGCCAGATGTCCAATTTTCCCAGGCCCAGTTCGTGACACTTGTCACAGTATAAAGCCTGCCACGCTTCACTCTCTCTCACCGCCAACTCACCATTCCACTCATTCATTGCATGACACATCACTGCACACTTGTCTCTCTCTCACTCCCTCCTAGCCACACGTGTCTCGATCTCCTTCACCGTTCCCCTTCCACCGCCGGCCATGCATCAGCCGCAACGGTCGCCGGAGATCTCGCTGGAATCTGCATATTGCTCCCCGGAAACTTCATCAGTTCATTCCAATTTTCCAGATCTTGACATGATTCAACGCAATGTTCATAAATTCAGCACAGGAATCTCCAGAAACTCAAATATTTTCGTCGATCTTCATAGAACATTCAACATCATTCATCGCCATCTCCAGATCGCGTATGAACCTTCATCCACTTCATCATATTTTCCAGATCGCGTATGCATCTTCATCAATTCATCATGAGTTTTTTTCTAGAAATTATCACATTCAAAGATCTTCATAGATCTTCATCATCGTTCATCAATTATCACCAGAAACTTCAAAGTGTTGCCCAGATCTTCATCATGTTCGTCATGATCCTTCATCCTGCTTCATCAATTGTTCATCATGGAACCTTCATCTTCATGTTCATATGTCGTTTCAAGATCTTCAAGAATCACCTGTTCTCGTCATGTTCTTCATTCGAGGTTCATCACTTGTTCTCGATCCTCATCCAACTTCAAGAACGATCGTCACCATCTCCGATCCAAATCAGATCTCCTTCGTGTTCATCATACGCGATCTTCATCCTCGTTTCACCAGATCCTCTACTCGTCTCCAAGTTTCACACATCCTTCATCTTCGTCCACAGATCTTCAAGTTCCTCGAAGCTTCATAGATCTCCAGAATCATCAGTGAGCCATCATCATCAGACTTTGACGAAGAAGAAGCCGACGGGACGCTGTTGATTTGGATTGTTTTTTTTCATTTTTCTTTTCGTATGGTAAAGTGGTAGAGAGAGGATGGTGGAAGGTTGAAACGGAGTAGTGGTTGACGGCGGCGGGTGAAGTGAGAAGGAGAATTATGGTTTCTGAGGAGTGGGAGAAGGGAGAAGGCTTGTGGGTGGAGATTGGGCCTCAAGCCCAACGAGTTGTTTGGAGCTACACCCTCCGTTTCCTATTGGACCCCTGGTCCACACGTTTTTTTGGTTGTTTTTTTTTTGTGATTGTAGTGGGCCTGAGCCCAACTCACATTTTCTGGCCATGCACCACATATCCCAGCGCACCCCCCCTATTTTTACTCTCTTTTATTTTGTGACTTTTTTTGTATTGTGGGCTTAAGGCCCAGTGGCTGTTTTTTTTTCTGCATACACCCAGTCTGCAATTTGTACCCCCTCCCCTTTGGATTTATTTTTCCCCTTGTATTGGATGATATGCTTGTAATAGTTTAGTATTATTTTCTTATTTTCTTTTAGGAGATTAATTTTTTAGGGATTATAATTTAGAATATCATGCATATTTTTGTAATATAGATTTAAATATAGTTTTTTTTTCTATTTTCTTTATAGAATATTATAGTATTGTTAATTTTAGGAGTAGACTTTTATTTCTATTTGTTAGTGGATTTTTCTCCTATTTTCTCTCTTATTTTCCTTTCTATCCAATTTTATTCTCGATTTTATTTTTGGCTGGCCGTGTGACACGATTCAATTGGAGAATTATTGTCGATATCATTTCTCTATCTTGTCTTTGACACGGACATCAATACGCTACCTCTGAGAGTTCGATTTATCGTATAAGTCGAACCATGACGGTCTAAGCATTACATTGGTCCTGATTCGAGCGTCATCATCAAGGATCCAGAGGAGAGAAGATTGGAATGGAGCTTGCGCGCATGTCAGGAGCCAACGGAGCCGCTTCGTTCAACATCATCTTCTTCAAGTCTTCAGGAAACCGTCGAGCGTTGTGAGTTGTATTGTTAGATATGTAGGAAATGACAGTTGAGGAACTTCTTCTCAATTGTCTAGGATGTCTAGTATGGTACCCTTTGGGTGACATACGACGCATTCGCTCCTACGTATTAGGTTTGTGCGTGTGTGTCCCGAGTTTCTTTCCGTTTAGGCGTAGGCCTGCTTCCTCGTTGTTCTCGCCCTTGGCGATCGAAACCCCTTTTTCTCTCGTGTTCAGGCGATTGAGACCCCTTCTCTTGCCCCTGTGCAATTGAGATTTGTTTTCCCGTCGAACTACGTTTGCTCTGATCTCTCGTGCCCGACGAGAGTACGTAGGCATAGGATGTGATATCCTAGCGAGCTACCTTTTTCCCTTTCCCTTGTTTCGCTGTAGTTGGCTGAACTACAGCTGCTCTGATTTCTCGTATCAGACGAGAATATGTAGGCACAGGATGCGATATCCTAGCGAGCACACTAACAACTAACTGCTTTGTTCTCTCGCTGTCGTGCGATCGAGACTTTCCCGCTGACGACTGATGTTTCCCTTTCTCTTGCCCGAGCGCAATCGAGACCAGACCGTAGTTCTAGAACCCGTAGGTTCCCATACCTTTCAAAACCCGACATACTACGTCCTATCTACCGCAAACAGGTAATGCCTAAGTCTCCGTCGAGCGAGCAGCAAACACCTAACTGCTAGAATGCGCACGCTAGTATCGTCAATCCTTTCTCTCACTCCTGTGTGATCGAGAACACCCTGTCTAGCCGTAATTAGCCTGAACTATGAAAGCTCTGATCTTTCACGCCATGTGGAAGTACGTAGGCACGAGATGCAACATCTCGGCGAGCCAATTCCCCGTAGTTTCCCAAACTACGATGACTCTGACTTTCCCATTGCACGAGGGAATACGTAGGCATAGAGTGAGATGCTCTATCGAGTCAGTTTCTTTCTGTTTAGCTTTAGCAGCCGTAGCTAGATTGTTTTTCACCCGTAGACAAACCAGCAAGCGTGGATCCCATCGAGTACGATGGACATGAGGGGTGCTAATACCTTCCCCTTGCGTAACCGACTCCCGAACCCGGACAATGGTTGCGATGACCTTGTCTTATACCCTTGCGTCGGGTTTTTCCCGATCGTTTCCTTTCCCGCTCTGAGCGATAAATAACGAAAGGTGGCGACTCTTCTGTCATAGTCGGCACCGATTTTCGCAGTAGCGACAGTTGGCGACTTTGCTGGGGACAGGAATATCCCTTATGCGAGTCAATCCTAGCGTTTGTTTGCTTGTCTTCGAGTGTTTATTTTTACGCGTTGTATATTACTGTTGTATTTACATTTCCCGCACTTATTATTATCTGTTGCTATTGTGCTGTTGTGGGAGGGGAGCTCTGATGAGAGATAAGCCGGACCTGGGCTTGAGTGCACCTACCATTAGAGTGGAGATTAGTGACGAACCTGCTTGCTTTGCTCGCACTAGTCCCGATGAAATCCACACTCAGACGAGATTCTCTTTGATGGCATCTTGCCTGGCCCTTTGGGCTCGACAGGTTGTTGGATTGGAGGGTTGTCGACTCTGGGGACCGATCATTTGGGATTCAGCTAAGTGAGGCCGCTTCAAGGGATGATGATGCCACACCTTCTGGGTATCGTATCATCGCTCTTGAAAGTCTGTGACGCTGATGACCGCATAGGATGCCGAACCTGTGTCGGTTTAGGTCCATACCCGTGAGTGGGAGGGTTTTTGTAGGAAACTTGACTTCCAGCCTACCCGGCATTTTGGTTTTCTTTCGTCAGAGCAAACTTCTCCCGTCAGCAGTGCAGCAGTATTCAGAGCTTTGTGGGGGCTATGATCCCGTGTTTGTTGCATTTTGCATTGCATTTCATGTGCATATCATGCTTGCATGTACGTACTCAGCTGGAACAGAGAGCTTACCAGTCTTTTGTCCAACTCGCAGTTGACTTCCCGACATTCATATTGGACTTGAGTTAGTTTCAGGAAGGATCATGGACTCAGCAGAGCAGAATCAGTTTGTTACCAGGGCCGAGTTTGAACTGTTGAAGAGCCAGGTGAGCCAGGTCATGGAAGCCATAACAGCTATGAGTGGAGGAGAGAACAACATTCAGAGGACTTCAGTGAACAATGTAGCCCAGAATGTGCAAATTCCTGTCAGAGACAGAGATGCATCTTCTCTCCGTGACATAGACTATCAGCGTTTCACCTTCCCTGTGCCAGATCGTCAGAGGGCTGCTCCGAGGGTCAATGCTGAGAACACTAGAGCTGCTGAGGATATGAGAAGACTTCAGCTGTTGGAAAATCAGGTGGCTTCCTTGATAAACAAGAATACTCTTGACCTGAATGCTGCGAGCATGTGTTAGGTGTCAGGCCTTGTGTTGCCTCCGAAGTTCAAAATGCCCAATTTTGAGAAATACAAAGGGGATAGTTGTCTGAAGCTACATTTGGCTATGTTCTGCAGAAGAATGACTTCACATGTCACCAATGACAAGCTTATGATTCACTGTTTCCAAGATAGTTTAATCGGAGCATCTTTGGATTAGTACATGCAGTTGAAGAATGACAACATCAAGTCATGGTCGGATTTAGCCAATGCCTTCATGAAGCAGTACAACTACAACCTGGATATGGCTCCTAGTCGCGTGCATTTGCAAGAATTATCTCGGGCAGAGAACGAATCCTTTAGGGGGTATGCGTAGAGATGGAGAGAATTGGCTGCTCGTGTTCAACCACCGCTTGTGGATAGAGAAATGGTTGAGCTTTTCGTGGACACTTTGAAGGGCCGTTACTACGACGCATTGTTCAGCTGTGGAAATGCAAGCTTTGCGGACTTGATAAGACTAGGAGAACGTGTTGAGAGTGGAATCAAGAGCGAAAAGATTCAAGACATTCCTTATACTGCAGTTTATGAAGATGAATCAATTGTCAGTTCTCAAGAAGAATGGGAGAAAGGAAGTGATGTTGTCTCAGAATCTCCCGTACCTCAGATTCAGAATCCTGACACTTCGAGTGCTCAGAGTCAGCAACTTGTTGGGTTTGTATGTCAGATATCTGTTACCCGCCAGAGTCAACAGCCGTATCATCGTCAGCCACGTCAGCACGCCTAACGAAGACCAAGGAAACCTGAAAGGCAGTTTACTCAGCTACCGATGTCGTATAGTCAATTGTTGTCGGATTTGGTCAAAAGGGGGCTGATAGTGCCGAAGGAGACCGATCCAATGATCCCGCCTTATCCCCCAGGTTTTGATGCCAACGCTCGCAGTGAGTACCATGTTGGGGCACAGGGGCATTCAACAGATGACTGTAAGGTGCTTCGAAGCCAAATTCAAGCCTTGATAGATTCTAACAGGATATCTGTCACGCCTCATGGTGTCGACCTTCCTTTATCCAGCCAAGTGGGTGAATCAGTTCAGGTCATGAGAGAGTTCACTGATAGCAGATGTTCAGAAGAGTATCAGGATGACTTCGAAGGTCAATTCTGAAGAGGGATGGCTCAGCAGTAAATCAAGTTCTAAAAGCCCGGTTCCCAGAAACTGGCAATCTGTGTTTTATCATGTCATTTCTTTGCATTTGTAGTTTCTTTCCTGTTTAAATTGCAATCTTGTTTGTAAAACTTGTTGTTTCCATTCAATTGATGATAATGAAATGAGTATGCATGTTTTGATTAAATCCATTCGTGTTCACTAATAATGTTTTACAGATGCCCAACGCTTGGTTAAGCGGAATCTGGGGAGGATGACGAAGTTTAAAGACGCACGAGCTTCCGATTGTATGCTTTTGAAACTAAAACCTGCTGATGATGTACAGGCATTGTTTCAAATCCCCAAACACCGGTGATTTAAGGAAGATAATCCCTTGTTAACCCCTTTGAGCCTAGTAGTAGGAGCTCCTTTCGGAAAACGAAAAACCCTCAATCTTAACCCGGGGCAGGGTAGGTGTTAGCTAATTTGACTGAGCGTCCAAATCGCAGAAAGGAGTGTCCGTTCGAGGGTCAATCACACCTCTAGAGGCCGTGCCTACAAAACCACAAGGGTTAAATTTCAAAAGTGAACAGTCACATTATTCCCCAATGAGTCAGACAGCCAGTGTCACACGACTTGTTCGGAAAAAAAGAGAAAGCAAAAAGAATCAAAAGCCCGCTAAGTCAAAACTTGAAAGCAAATGACTTAGGCAAAAAAGAGGGCATCCCGCTGGACTTCAAAACAAAAGAAGCTCAAAGGAGCCAGTCCAGGCAAAAATTAGGGAAAGCAAAAAACTAGAAATAGAAAATGAAAAGGATTACAAAAGAAAAATCCTCGAACAAAATACGAGTCGTGTGACCCCAAGTGTCAAAGACGAAGAGTGAGTGACTGTCACTCCAAAAATTCATGGTTTCTCGAACTATCACCCCTATCCTTCAATCTTTAAGAGGTAAACGCTAAGGTCGAATTAGCTAAACGTAGGATTGGAGAACATCAAAGAGAATGGGTGGGTTAAAATAAACTTTGAGCCTTTATCCTTTCCTTTCAAAATTGTGAACCTGACCACGTTACAACCTTCAAAAGTCCTAATTGAAGCAGGTTTGTTTCGAAGGCATACATCGGTAAAGATCGCGTCGAAGCTGACTCCTAAAAGGGTTCTTCTTACCATGTTGGTACTGATGTTGATATTCTGATAGATGATTTGTGCATTATATGCCATAAATTGTTTTTCCTTTTCCAGTGAACAGATTGGATGTCAAAACTGTCATGTGTATTGCATTAATATGTCTTTATGCAGAACAACTTGTTTTACTTGCGAGTAAGTGCCTGACAGCAGGAAAGTTTCTACAGTGGAAAGTCCGATCATGATAGAATGCAGAACGCCTGAATACTCCATGAACTGGGGCAACCTATAATCCCTAGTGATGTCAGCCATCCGAAGTCGGTTATTCTGAAGCAGTCAGGTCAAGATTTGGTGAATCTCTCGAGGACAACCAGTGTATCTCCCCGCAGATCAGCCAATCAGGGGCAGAGTCATCGCAGACAGGGGCAGGCCACCCTAAGAGCGCAAAATTTATTCCATATCCGAGGGGAAATTGATCCGAAGCATCTCTCCGAGGTTCAGAGTGTTGAGGGAGTTCATATCAGACCATCAGGGTACAAACTGTTAGTTTTCCATTCGAGGAGTATCCCCCCAGAGATCCCACTGGCTGGGGCAATATCAGAAGCGAAGGAATTGTTCTTCTCTGTGTCATCAGAGTTACTCATAGCTACTTGAGCGGATTCAGCCGATCTTCAAGTTTGAGACGAATGTCGGGAAGTCGTATTATCCCTTGACCTTTCAATCAGAAACTGTGAATTCAGACAGGATATTTTCCAGCGTCAGTCGTACCTGACCCATCATGGATAGCCCAAGAGCCCAATCCTTATTGGCAATTTTCAAGAAGCCCAATTCTCATTGGCGAGCCGTTCCTAAAGCCCAATCCACATTGGCAATCACTGTGAGGCCCATCCGTGTTGGCGCATCAGTTTCAAAATCCAAGCTTCATTGGTATGTAGGAAGACTCTGTCTGTTTTCCCCAGCAAAAGTCCAATCTTCATTGGCATGTGTGAGCTATTCCCAGGGAAGTCCGATCATGCTTAGCACAGTTGGTTACCCCCAACGGAGGTGGTTTCACTCTTCCAGCATTTATTTTGCTGGAATAATTCTGTGATACCCAGTTATCCCCAGCAGAGTTGGCTTTGTCTTCAGCATTTATTTTGCTGAAGCGGTTCCGTATCCAATTTCTCCATCAGTGGAGTTGGCTTCACCTTTCCAGCATTTATTTTGCCGGAATGGTTCTTCTGTGTACAGCTTTCTCCCGCGGCCCGAGCCTGCATTTACATCTTGCATATATCATCATATTTGCATCATATTTGCATTTCATCGTCGAATGTGTAGCATTCCATCTTATATGGAGCATTTACGCCATAAAAAAATTCAAACATACGCATATGCATACGAAGCATAAGCCAGTTTTTATCAGCCTTACGTGGCAACATGAAGTAATCTGTAATCAGTTCAGGGGCATTTATTCAGCAGCTTTGATCAGACAGCTCTTTGGTATTTGATTCTCAGATCATACGATGGTTATGCTTTGTCTATCGATCATCTGATAAAGACAGACTATTCTTCCCGTCAATTCCTATTGACGATGTATTTCCCCAGCAGGAATTTTCTCCGTCTATCTTTAGACGTCCTGAGTTCGATTATGGTTTTCTCCGTCTATCTTTAGACGTCCTGAGTTCGATTATGGTTTTCTCCGTCTATCTTTAGACGTCCTGAGTTCGATTATGGTTTTCTCCGTCTATCTTTAGACGTTGCGAGTTCAGGAATGGTTTTCTTTCCATCTATCTTTAGGTGATGTGAAGTTTCAAAGTTGTTTCTCCGTCTATCATTAGACGTTGCGAGTTTGGATATGGTTTTCTCCGTCTATCTCTAGACGTTGTGAGTTTGAGCAGGTAATTTTTCAGCAGGTTTCTTACCGTCAGTTCATATTGACGATGTGTCTCCCCAGCGAGTTTTCTCCGTCTATCATCAGACGTCGTAAGCTTGGATATGGTTTTCTCCGTCTATCTTTAGACGTTGAGAGGTTTCAAGGCGATCTTTCAGATATTGGCTTTCTTTTTGTTTATCGGATGAGATGACATTTCAAGAGGGGTTTTTCTGACTGTTGATCCTTATTGACGTCGAGGCTCTTTGAAGAATGTTTGGCTTTCCTAGTTGTTGATCCTTATCGACGACATGGCTATTTGAAGGTGGTTTTCTTCCTGTCAATCCTTATTGATGATGTGGCCCCTTTGAGGATATTGTTCTTTCCATCAATTCCTGTAGACGAAAGGATTCTGAAATTTGATGGGTAGTGTTGAAGTTTATATGGCTTTCCTTCCGCTAGTTCTCACTGACGATGTGGCTCTTTGGATAAGGTTTTCCTCTCGTCTATCATTAGACGATACGAGATCAAGATTGTTTTTCTTCCTGTCTATCATTAGACAGTGTGAGCCTTTGGGATGGTGCCTTTCCGTCTATCAGTAGACGAGGTGAGTACGGATATTGTTCTCCTTCGGGGTGGTGTCTTTCCGTCTTTCTTTAGACGATGTAAGTATTTCTCTTCTTGTCTATCTTTAGACGACGTGAGAGGATCAAGTGCATATTGATCCAACCTTCGGGTTTGTTACCTGTGGCGTCACGCAGGTAATTGGTGCTAAAGTCAGGTTCTTTGTCAGATGATTGATCAGTTTGTTGCCGTGACAACTGGATTCGGTGTTCTGGATATTTTCCCCAAGCAGTTGGTGCAGTTTATTTATGCAGGTTGGCAAATTTCTGGGTTTCTTTTGTATTCAACCGTCTTCTACCTTTGAATGTTTGAGAGTCGTTCGCTTCTCAACCCTTCAGGTCCAAGCCGTTTGAATAGTGGCAGCTGTTGCACCCCAAAATTTGACCAACCAATTATTGTATTTGGCTTATGTTTCGACTCATTTTGCATCCTGCACTTACATACCGCACCCATTGCATTTTTGCAGTCAGATTTATTCTATCGGGATTACAGCCTCTCCTGGCGCTTCAGGCATTTCAGGCCAGTTCGAATAAGTGGTTTTGAGAATTTGTGCTCGTCCCGGTGTTTTCAGCTCTCGCTGTTGTTTTTGAGGACATTTTAGTGTCCGGTTTTTACTGCTTATTTCGCTATAGTTGCGCATTTGTTTTCTAATCAATTTAATCGGCTTTATGGCATTTTTAGAATTTTCCATTTTATTTTCTAGATTTTTAAATAGATTTTAATAGATTTATTTGAATTTTTCTAGATATTAAATAGGAATTTTTAATATTTTCTTATGGGTTTTAATGGTTCTTCTAGAATTTTAAATAGATAATTCTTCTTTTAATTAGTTAAATAGATTTTTGTTTCTTTCACTAAATAGATTTTTGATAGGTTTTTTTAGAATCTTTTATTTTAAAAATTGATAATAAATAGTAGTTTAGATATTAATTGAATTGTTTAGCTTTAATAGATTCTCTTTTATTAGAATTTACTAGTTTAGACTAGTTTAATCAACAGTTTAATTAGGGTCAGCTTTTATTAATTAGTAGTATTAATTTTCGTATTAATTGAAGTCATTAGTCCTTTATTTTCAATATTAATCTGCATTAGTCATTAATTCGTTTTAATTAATTAAGTCTTAGTTCAGTTAATTAGTCTTTAGTGATAGTGGGCCATATGTCCAATTTTCCCAGGCCCAGTTCGTGACACTTGTCACAGTATAAAGCCTGCCACGCTTCACTCTCTCTCATCGCCAACTCACCATTCCACTCATTCATTGCATGACACATCACTGCACACTTGTCTCTCTCTCTCACTCCCTCCTAGCCACACGTGTCTCGATCTCCTTCACCGTTCCCCTTCCACTGCCGGCTATGCATCAGCCGCAACGGTCGTCGGAGATCTCGCCGGAATCAGCATATTGCTCACCGGAAACTTCATCAGTTCATTCCAATTTTCCAGATCTTGACATGATTCAACGCAATGTTCATCAATTCAGCACAGGAATCTCCAGAAACTCAAAGATTTTCGTCGATCTTCATAGAACATTCAACATCATTCATCGCCATCTCCAGATCGCGTATGAACCTTCATCCACTTCATCATATTTTCCAAATCGCGTATGCATCTTCATCAATTCATCATGAGTTATTTTCCAGAAATTATCACATTCAAAGATCTTCATAGATCTTCATCATCGTTCATCAATTATCACCAGAAACTTCAAAGTGTTGCCCAGATCTTCATCATGTTCGTCATGATCCTTCATCCTGCTTCATCAATTGTTCATCATGGAACCTTCATCTTCATGTTCATATGTCGTTTCAAGATCTTCAAGAATCACCTGTTCTCGTCATGTTCTTCGTTCGAGGTTCATCACCTGTTCTCGATCCTCAACCAACTTCAAGAACGATCGTCACCATCTCCGATCCAGATCAGATCTCCTTCGTGTTCATCATACGCGATCTTCATCCTCGTTTCACCAGATCCTCTACTCGTCTCCAGGTTTCACACATCCTTCATCTCCGTCCACAGATCTTCAAGTTCCTCGAAGCTTCATAGATCTCCAGAATCATCAGTGAGCCATCATCATCAGACTTTGACGAAGAAGAAGCCGACGGGACGCTGTTGATTTGGATTGTTTTTTTTTTCATTTTTCTTTTCGTATGGTAAAATGGTAGAGAGAGGATGGTGGGAGGTTGAAACGGAGTAGTGGTTGACGGCGGCGGGTGAAGTGAGAAGGAGAATTATGGTTTCTGAGGAGTGGGAGAAGGGAGAAGGCTTGTGGGTGGAGATTGGGCCTCAAGCCCAACGAGTTGTTTGAAGCTACACCCTCTGTTTCCTATTGGACCCCTGGTCCACACGTTTTTTTGGTTGTTTTTTTTTGTGATTGTAGTGGGCCTGAGCCCAACTCACATTTTATGGCCATGCACCACATATCCCAGCGCACCCCCCTATTTTTACTCTCTTTTATTTTCTGACTTTTTTTTGTATTGTGGGCTTAAGGCCCAGTGGCTGTTTTTTTTCTACATACACCCGGTCTGCAGTTTGTACCCCCCTCCCCTTTGGATTTATTTTTTCCCTTGTATTGGATGATATGCTTGTAATAGTTTAGTATTATTTTCCTATTTTCTTTTAGGAGATTAATTTTTTAGGGATTATAATTTAGAATATCATGCATATTTTTGTAATATAGATTTAAATATAGTTTTTTTTTTCTATTTTCTTTATAGAATATTATAGTATTTTAGATAGGAATTTCCTATGCTATTTTCATATGCATTTTCTTTTATTTTCTTTAGAATATTTTTCTAGTAGAATTTAATTGTTAATTTTAGGAGTAGACTTTTATTTCTATTTGTTAGTGGATTTTTCTCCTATTTTCTCTCTTATTTTCTTTTCTATCCGATTTTATTCTCGATTTTATTTTTGGCTGGCCGTGTGACACGATTCAATTGGAGAATGATTGTTGATATCATTTCTCTATCTTGTCTTTGACACAGACATCAAAACGCTACCTCTGAGAGTTCGATTTATCGTATAAGTCGAACCATGACGGTCTAAGCATTACATTGGTCCTAATTCGAGCTTCATCATCAAGGATCCAGAGGAGAGAAGATTGGAATGGAGCTTGCGTGCATGTCAGGAGCCAACGGAGCCGCTTCGTTCAACATCATCTTCTTCAAGTCTTCAGGAAACCGTCGAGCGTTGTGAGCTGTATCGTTAGATATGTAGGAAATGACAGTTGAGGAGCTTCTTCTCAATTTTCTAGGATGTCTAGTATGGTACCCTTTGGGTGACATACGACGCATTCGCTCCTACGTATTAGGTTTGTGCGTGTGTGTCCCAAGTTTCTTCCCGTTTAGGCGTAGGCCTGCTTCCTCGTTGTTCTCGCCCTTGGCGATCAAAACCCCTTTTTCTCTCGTGTTCAGGCGATTGAGACCCCTTCTTTTGCCCCTGTGCAATTGAGATTCGTTTTCCCGTCGAACTACGTTTGCTCTGATCTCTCGTGCCCGACGAGAGTACGTAGACATAGGATGCGATATCCTAGCGAGCTACCGTTTTCCCTTTCCCCTGTTTCGCTGTAGTTGGCTGAGCTACAGCTGCTATGATTTCTCGTATCAGACGAGAATATGTCGGCATAGGATGCGATATCCTAGCGAGCACATTAACAACTAACTGCTTTGTTCTCTCGCTGCCGTGCGATCGAGACTTTCCCGCTGACGACTGATGTTTCCCTTTCTCTTGCCCGAGCGCAATCGAGACCAGACCGTAGTTCTAGAATCCGTAGGTTCTCATACCTTTCAAAACCCGACATACTACGTCCGTTCTACGGCAAACAGGTAACGCCTAAGTCTCCATCGAGGGAGCAGCAAACACCTAACTGCTAGAATGCGCACACTAGTATCGTCAATCCTTTCTCTCACTCCTGTGTGATCGAGAACACCCTGTCTAGCTGTAGTTAGCCTGAACTATGAAAGCTGTGATCTTTCACGCCGTGTGGAAGTATGTAGGCACGAGATGTGATATCTCGGCGAACCAATTCCCTGTAGTTTCCTGAACTACGATGACTCTGACTTTCCCATTGCACGAGGGGATATGTAGGCATAGAGTGCGATGCTCTATCGAGTCAGTTTCTTTCTGTTTAGCTTTAGCAGCCGTAGCTAGATTGTTTTTCACCCGTAGACAAACCAGCAAGCATGGATCCCATCGAGTATGATGGACGTGAAGGGTGCTAATACCTTCCCCTTGCGTAACCGACTCCCCAACCCGGACAATGGTTGCGATGACCTTGTCTTATACCCTTGCATCAGGTTTTTGCCGATCGTTTCCTTTCCCGCTCTGAGGGATAAATAACGAAAGGTGGTGACTCTTCTGTCATAGCCGGCGCCGGTTTTTGCAGTAGCGACAATCTCCTACACACATGTCAATGCAATGCAGATGATAATGCTAATATAAATGCAATGAAACACTAGCTAGGTAAAGAGAGGTTAGGCAAATTTTGGGGTGCAACAGCTGCCCCTATTCAAACGGCTTGGACCTGACTGGGTGAGAAGCAAACGACTCTCAAACAATCATGGTTAAAGACGGTTGAATACCAATAAACCCAGAAATTTGCCAACCGCACGATTGAGCAATACTCTGATGGGAACAAATCTTCGGGAAATGAAATGACAGTTGCACGACAACTAGCTGGAGAATTACTGATCTGACATATCTGATATCACTGTGGAATTTCGTCCTCAAGTCATCAAGGGATCACCGGTTACACGGCAACTGGTGAAGGATAGCTGATATTGATAGTTGCACGGCAACTCACTGGTGAATGATTAATCTCAAATCTTCGTCAGGATGATCATCTGATTTTACTGTAGATCTTCGTCCTCAAGTCATCAAGGGATCGCCGGTTACACGGTAACTGGTGAAGGATGGTCGATTATGTTGTCAGGCATTCTGCGCCATAGCAGAAGAATTCCTTATCGTCACCTATGGACTCGTCATGTCGCTAGGAACGTCGATAATATCTTTGTCGGACTTCGTCAGTAAGTCAATAAGGGGTCACTGGTTACACGGTAACTGGTGAAGGATGGCTGATTTTGCTGTCGGGCATTCTGCGCCACAGCAGAAGAATTCCATATCACCGCCTATGGACTCGTCAGGTCGCTAGGAACGTTCGACAATCTTCGTCAGACTTCATCAGTAAGTCAATAAGGGATCACTGGTTACACGCTAACTGGTGATTTGCCAACCGCACGGGTAAATGATACTCTGATTGGTAAGAACATCTTCGAAATCGGAAATGACAGTTGCACGACAACTTGCTAGGGAATCGGTTACACGGTAACCGGAAATTTTCCAACCGCACAATTAAACGATACTCTAATTGGTAGGACAATCTTTGAAGTCTAAAATGGCAGTTGCACGGAAACTGGCCCAAATCTCCGTCAAGATGATCATCAGATTTCACTGCATCTTCTTCCTCAAGTCATCAAGGGATCACTGGTTACATGGTAACTGGTGATGCATAACTGATATTGTCGTCAGGCATTCTGCGGCACGACAGTAGAAGGATTCCTCGGGACTCATCGGGTCATCAGGAACTTTTTAACAATCAAGTTAATTATGCTGTCGGGCATTCAAAGATATTCTCGGGCGTCAGCCGGACTTTGTCAGTAAGTCGGAAATAGAATCCTCAATCACTCATGAACCAATAGGGATATCTAAACTTCTGCAGTCAGGCGCTCCTCGTCAGCTAGGAGAACTGCTTCGACATCGCAGTCGGACTTCATCAGTAAGTCTTCAAGGGAAATCTCAACTTCTCTGTTTGAAACCTGTTGGGGATGACACATCTCCGCTAGGGACTCTGGAGAATTATCAAGTAACTCTGCTCTGGGGATTTCGGAATCATCCTGTACGAATAAACTCTGCTGAGGAAATTAAGAATCATCCTGACCAAACAACTCCGCCGGGGACTCTAAGAATCATCTTGAGCAAACAACTCTGGCGACTTCACTGAGGATTTTAAGAATCATCTTAAGCAAACAACTTTGTTGAGGGACGCCTGCAAAACAAGAACGGTAACGACCTAGCTCATGTTTCATATGCATATGTCTGACGATGGTGTAATGCTCCACACGGTGGAAATGCTACGCATTTAGGGTAAATGCTATGCAATCATGCAAAATGCTACGACCCCATCAGCAAAATAAATGCTGAAGAGAAATCCTCCTGTCAAGGAGAGAGAACCACTCTGGTGGAGAGGAGGAATCATCCTGCTGTGGAGCAGAAATCACACCAATCTCAATTGGACTTAACCTGGGGAAACGAACTTCAGACGACTTTCTACAGGGGAACAAAGTTCTACGAGAACCTGTACTCACTCAACCGGATATACGAACCACAAACTGCTGAGGAAACGATGTCAACTGCAGAAATAAACTGCATGGCCTTCGCAGATAGAATCTTCCTAAAGATACAGACTCCGATGGGGAAGTACGGCAACAACTATTCAACATTCTTTGTTGGGGAAAACCAATGATGGCTTGAACGGCTTCTAAGGACTCGGCTCTCTGGGGGAACTCGGCTGGGGATACGCAACCAGATGCTGGAATCACTCCTACCTGCCGGGGAGAATACAACTCTGTGGGGAATTGAACTCTATTGGAGAAGTCAGTCTGAACTATCGGGAGCTAAACACTTGCGATAGTCTTCTACGAGAAAACTGCAGGTTGACCCACCGCTGGGAACGAGTGTAACCCGGTGAACTGACTTTAAACAATGTTGCGGATAGCAAGAGTCGCCACCGACTTTTATTTTATCCATAAGGAAAGGTTATAAAAGAACAGGAAAGACCTTAGAGAATATTTTGGGTCCGGGGGGTAGGTTATGAAAAGGGAAGGTATTAGCATCCTTTTCATCCATGGTTATCCATGGGCTCTTAGGTACTTAAGCTCACTTTTGAATTGTTTTGAAATTGTAGTGTGTGAATAGAAAATTTTCAGAATAGTTAATAAATAATCCATGTAAGGATGTGTTAAGAACTTGTTTGAAAACTTGTTGAAAATTTGTTTAAGTGTGAAACAGTTTTGAAGTGAGCAAGCACCTAGGAGTAACCTACCCTAATGTTTAAAAGTCTTTCTTATTCTTTATTCTTTCCTTTAGTAAGACTATCCCTACTATAATGGAGTAGGTAGTCCTTACTTTGGATGTTAAGGGACATGTGAGGGACAATTTGACTTTGAAGGCCATTGTGGGATGTAATAAGCACATATAAGGGACCATCATCATTTTTCGAAAGGGACTCGATTCGTAAAGGCAACCATAAGGGACTTTGATGATTTTTCTATTTTGAGGGACTTGCTTTATACACCCCACTTAACCATTATTCGTAGGCAACTTGAGGGATATCCTTAGGAAGTGAGACGGCGATTAAAATCGACTTACGTGTGTGACGTATTTATTTTAATTATCTTTATTTAAAAGTGATCTAAGTTTATTTTAATATTACATACATGTTGTTACACTCCCTAATTACTAACCATAATAATAATTAAATAATTAAACAACTTTACATCCAAGAAACAATTACAAAATAATAAGCAAAATAATTAAATAGCAAAGATAAATAAAATATAAATAAGCAATAATAAATAATAAAGGGGGTTAATTCTAAGTTTACTCGGCAAGACATCGCATCTTGTGCCTACGTATCCTTACGGGAGTGGAATCAGAGTAATCGTAGTTCCCCTCAAAAGGGAGGTTAGAGACTTCTTGACTGTGGTCAAGGTCTCAAGGGGAATAAACGCATCTTAAGGACACGCTTACGCGGAGTGTAGAAACTCCAAATCTCTACGTTGAATTGTTAAGTTATAATTAGGGTTAAATTAGGTTAGGGATTCCGCGACGGGAAACCCTAAAATGAGCGCGGTGGCTCTTTGACCTAATGCTAGGGGTAAAGTTGTAATTTTGCCTGCGGCGAGGCATGTATGAAAATTAGGGTTTGTAAAGACGACATAGGTTGGAATGTGAGGACTATCGACGCGGTCAAACGACTAGACCTAATTGCTTCAGGGGGATGAAATTAACGGTAAAATGCGAAGGAAGCAAATAACCATACAACGACAGAATATAAAGTGCGGAAAGATAAATGCGACAATTGTTCGCGAAATTACATCCCATAGGCAGTTACAAATATAATAATATTTAAACTGAAATAAAAGTCCATTGAACACAAACAGCTGCAAGAACCAAACAAACAGAAAAAGTCAGTATATGGGGTTAGACAGAATAATAATGAAGTAAACTTGAGATTTCTCTCATTATTCTTTGTGATTTTTGAAAAGGTCTCTAACGGAGGACAATGAATCTTGAATTAAAAAAAGGGTTTTCAGTTTTCTTAAAAATTTACTTCAAAAAAGAAAGAAAATGTTTTGTCAATTATTTTTAAAAAGGTTTAATATCAATATTTTGAAAAAGGATTTAATTATCTTAAAAAAACAATTGGTTTAATTTTCTGAAAAAAAGGTTTAATTATTTAAAAAAAAACTTAATTTTAGTTTAAAAGAGTTTGTTTTTTTTTGTGAAAAAGGTTTTTTAGTGTTTAAAGGAGAAAAAAAAAACTTGATCATTTTAAAAACGTTCGGTTAAAAAAAATTTAATTTATGCTAAAAAATGTTTTATTCATTGAACTCAAAACAAAAACAGACAAAACAATAACCCTAATAAGAAAAAAAACTGGGCCGATGCATTCATCTCTTTGAGCTTTCAGGGTTCGTCTTGAACCCTTATGTTCGCGGCGCCGTCCATACAGAATGCCCCTTCTCTTTCGTAGCACTTTCCTCATCTCCCTTGTATTCCTGATTCTCTCGATGTTGTCTTCTCCCTCATCCTGAGATTCCTGAAAAACGACAAAAGAAAACCATGAAATATTTCACAAATTACTCACCCTTTTGTTAGGGTTTGTAGCGGTTTGTCTCAATTCGTTGTGATAATGGCCGATGATTGTTGTTGATGTTCGTTTTGCTAGGGCCAGTGATGCCTGAACTGAGGCCAACGGTTTCAGATTGATGGACGAACTGGGTTCCCTGTGGTTCGCGATAATGGCGATGATGAGGACTTTGGCTTTCTCTGAGTCTAAACGGATTTTTGTTGGTAGTCACGGATGAGTTCTCTTCCTTCTGGGTTGAGCGCCGTTTTTTTATCGTTTTGGTTTTCTGGTGAGTTCGTTCCACTTTATACCTCTCTTCTTTCTGATTTTTGTGGGCTTGGGTAACATGATGTTTACGTTATTTTTTGTGAATCAACTTTGATTTGATTTGATGATCCGAAATTGATTTTGTTGGATATGCAGAGTTGGTTCGTATTGATTTTATCCTGATTGAGACTTTCTTATTTTGATTCACTTCCTGATGTTATTTGATTTCGCTGGGTTTTCAGAACATATCTTTTTGATTTGGTTGAAATTTCCTTTTTCGAACTTGCCTTGATTGGATATTGTTTGACCCTTTTTCGAATATGGATTTGCTCGGATTTTCTGGATTTTATTTGATTTGTTTGATAACTGGATTGATTTGTTTTTTTCAGATGTGGATCCCTTTTGACACGAACTGAACTGGTTTTTTCGGATGCGGTTTGGATATGCCAATTCAGTTTATTGCTGCTGACCTGACTTCTCCGATGCTCTCAAATCTTTCGTGGATTTTAAGGCTGGGGTGTTTGGATTCACGAACTGATTGTGCTGCTGGCTGTTGTTGTCTGATGATCGGGGCTGTGATGTTCTCAAACTGAGCCCACATATCGGTTTCGGATTTCTTGCTTGCTATAAAATATGAGTTTGAGTTGTGATTTTTTGCAGGTGGATTCGGACTTTTGAGCACTTGGATGTGTAGTTCTTCATTTCTGATTTTCTGATGTGCATTCACTTGTTCAATTTTGGATTTCAATCCACTTCGGTTATGAACATCAGTTTGGGATCCTGGTTTTATCTGATAGCATCACCACATTTACTTGATAGTGCTACCATATTTACTTGATAGAATGGTGCTTAGCTTGACTTAGAAACAAAAATCCAATTTTCGGCACGTGCCCCTTTTCAGTTAATCATTTATCGGCCCGAACTTCTTTTATCTCTTCATCTTTCTCGGCTGTCCCGTATTGATAAGAACAGAAATTGCTTGATCTGACGCCGATGGCGCGGATCGGTAACGGGGGTAGGACGCAGCTTCGGTTGTGCCACTCCCGGCACTCGATGATGACGCTGTTCTGAGAGTGTCGAAAACAAACTTCTAACCCTTCTTTGCTTCTGTTTTGTTCTGTTTCTCTTTGTGCAGGTTAATCAGAGATTTGCGGTGAAGATCGAGGGACATCATGAAGACTTAGAATTCTTTAGGACTTAGGGCTTTTTAGGATAGAAGTAACATCTGTAGTTGAAATTTTACAGCAATTCAGAATGTGAAACAATTTATTCCTTTTTGTATCATGATATCTTTTATGAAATGAAAATGTCAGAACTTCATTTATATATCCATGACTGTTCAGCTTTGAATTTATATTTATTTCTTAGTTATAAATTATAAACGTTTGCGAATAAATCCACAAATATTTAAAATCATTAACTTAGTCATAAACCATAAATATTCACGAATGATATTCTTGTCTGTGTACTTGTCTCGCCCGTAATCCTAATCTCATCCACTGATTAAATTCACTTGCATTCCAACTTAAATTCTAGCCAGCAATTTCATAACCAAACACGGATGTGCGCCATGGTCACAACATTTTCAGCATCAACAGCAAAACTAATCGTAATTAAACTCCACTGACCAAATGCCAAATCTCAATATGATCAGAACTGGTGATTGATAAATGCCTCAAAACCATAACGCATCAAATGCCTCAGAATTTTAATAACAGCTCGGCTTCAAGGAATTGGTAGAATTTGTGTAAAATGACCAAAATACCCCTGGGACCAAATCTCTCTTTGATGTTGGCAAAAAAAAAATCATGAAGTTTGACTTTGGTTTGACCACAGTTGACCTCAGTTTGACTTTTTAACTGCATTGACTGCTTTTGACTTATCTGATCATCTGACTGAGCAAACTTTTGAGAAAAGTCTTGAAACTTGACATGGGGGTTCTTATACACATATAAGATGTTATGAAGCTCACTTGAAGTCTTGGAAGTCCATTTAGCCTGATTAAAGTCAAAACCCTAGTTTTGGATGCACTGCTTAGGAGGTGCATTGTCTGAGGGAATTGTCAACTCTTCTGACCAATTGTGAACTTTGTGAACCTTGTGAATCTTCATAAGATATCTTGTGATACTCATGGGAGGTATTGTGAAGCTTGTGAACCTTCAAGAAGCAACCTATGGACTTCATGAACCTCATGAAAGGTATTGGAAGCACTGTGGGACTTGTGAACCTTGTGAACCTTCATAAAGTAGCTTGTAGACTTTACGAACTTCATGAAAGGTTATGCAAGTTGTTGGAGAACTTGTGAACCTTGTGAACCTTCTTAGAACACAAAGTCTTGTATTGTGAGGGCAAATTTTGGGGTGCAACAGCTGCCCCTGTTCAATTTTCTGAAACCTGAGGGGTTAGATTGGTATATTTGCCAGTCGTAACCTGGAAGGTTGAAGGGGATTGAACACAAAAGCCCAAAAATTTGCACTCACCAGTGCACTAGAGTGGTACAGATGGCTAGTTGAATATGATTGAGTGGGCTTAAAGATGCCACTAGGGGGGAGCAGTTCAAAATATGGGTGTATGATGAAAGCTGTCAGGAGTCTGGAATAATAATGATGTAGCAGCATGTCTTCATGAGGATAGAGCAGTCAATAGTGATAACCCTAAAGCAGTCTTGAAGCAATGATATGATTTCAGGAGGATATAACAATGCATGGCTCTAAAGCAGTCTTGAAATAATAATGTGATATGTCTTCAGGAGGATAGAGCAATCAATAGCTCTAAAGCAGTCTTGAAGTAATGATTTCAGGAGGATAGAGCAATGGATAGCTCTAAAGCAGTCTTGAAATAATAATGGCTTCAGGAGGATAGAGCAATGAATAGCTCTAAAGCAGTCTTGAAGTAGTAATATGACCTCATGAGGATAGAGCAATGAATAGCTCTAAAGCAGTCTTGAAGTAATAGGATGATTTCAGGAGGATAGAGCAATCAGTAGCTCTAAAGCAGTCTTGAAGTCATGAGAGGCTATCAGGAGGATAAAATAACCCTGAGGTTACAATAAAGCAGTCCCAAAGTAATAAGAAGCTCATCAGGAGGATAAAGTAACCCTGAGGTTACAATAAAGCAGTCCCAAAGATCATAAGCTTGTTTGTTGGATAATTATCCTGAAAACAAGGTAGCATTCTGTATAACAACATTAGTTTATGCTTTATGTATGCATGTATGACATGATGCACTTAGGTAATGTACTATAGACATATATGTTATGGTATGATGTAAATGATGTATGTATGCTATGACACTGCTGGAAGTGTCTGGATATCCTTGTATAACAACTGCTGGCCAAGGAAAATAAATCCCGATTCGTTGTTGAAGAATATATAACCCTCCGTCTGCTGGGGATAACAAGGTATAGATAACCTCCCGTTGTTGGGGATAACAAGGTATAGATAACCTCCCGTTGTTGGGGATAACATGGTATAGATAACCTCCCGTTGTTGGGGATAGCATGGTATAGATAACCTCCCGTTGTTGGGGATAGCAGGGTATAGATAACATCCCGTCTTCGTTCATCGTGCCCTTATTGGAAAGTAATTTCCCGTATATCCATATGAGGATAAAAGAGATGGATATAAATTCCAGGGGAGATTAGACTTTGTGAAAATGGATTAGTCCTACTGATGGTTTGTAACTGTCTTGTAAAGATGAACCGGCGAGGCTTCGTTGAAATCCTTCCCTCGTTCGTCCTTAGTAAATACTATTACTGCATTTTCATGCATTTCTGGTAAACATCAATCATATTAAAAGCATACATGCATTTCTGGTAAACATCAATCATATTCAAAGGCATACATACATTCAAACACAACCAATGGACGTTTCGCTTATGTAAATAGGGTAAAAGTAAATCTGGATTCAAAAGATGGAATTTATTTATATCAAAAGTGACCCATACACGGGTAAGTTTGTACAAGGAGACATAAACCCTAGTAAGAGAATTTTGTCATGAAGTTTTACAAAAAGAATCAGCTATGTGGGAAATAATCCTATTGAGTTTCAATTCTACTTTTGCCACTCAAGTATCTCATCTTCTTGCTGTTGAGACGGAAACGATTGGATTGAGCTTTATCTGTTTGAGCTTGAGTAAGTAGTACAACTGGTTGCAGTTTCATGAGTGATCCAAACGAGACATAGTCATACGCTTTAATCCCTAACTTTTGCCTGGATTGCCCTTTCAGGTTTTCAATCCACCGGGATACCCTTTTTTGCCCAAGCCGCCTTTTCAGGTTTTCGACTTGCCGGGTGTACATCTTTTTATATATATATCCCTAATTTTTGCCCAAACCCTTTTGGTTTGCCGGGATGCCCTTATTTTTGCCTAGGCCTGTCAACCTAGCGGGTCTCTTTTTATGCGTAGTATTTTTTAACTATGTCTGCGTTTACAGGTTGTGGGAAGTCTTCACCATCCATTGTAGTCAGTATCATGGCACCTCCTGAGAACACTGTCTTGACTACAAATGGTCCCTCATATGTTGGAGTCCACTTGCCCCTAGGATCACCCTGTGGTAATATGATACGCTTGATTACCAAGTCACCAGCCTGATATACCTTTGGCTTAACCTTCTTGTTAAAAGCTTTGATCATCCGTTTCTGGTACATCTGGCCATGACAAACTGCTGCTAACCTTTTCTCATCAATCAAATTTATCTGGTCAAGTCGAGTCTGAATCCACTCATCTTCATCCAAGCCTGCATCCTTCATAATTCTCAAGGAGGGGATCTGAACTTCAATAGACAGAACTGCTTCCATACCATAGACTAAGGAGAATGGGGTTGCCCCTGTTGAAGTACGTATTGTAGTACGATAACCATGCAGAGCAAATGGTAACATCTCGTGCCAATCCTTGTAAGTAACAGTCATCTTCTGTACAATCTTCTTAATGTTCTTATTAGCAGCTTCAACTGCCCCATTCATCTTTGGACGATACGGAGAAGAGTTGTGATGCTTAATCTTGAACTGCGTACAGAGATCAGTAATCATAGTGTTGTTCAGATTAGAGCCATTGTCAGTGATAATCCTTTCAGGGATACCATACCTACATATGAGATTATTCTTAATGAACCGAGCCACAACATTCTTAGTCACAGATGCAAATGAAGCTGCCTCTACCCACTTCGTGAAGTAATCAATAGCAACCAGGATGAAACGATGCCCATTAGAAGCAGTAGGCTTGATCTCACCAATCATATCAATGCCCCACATGGCAAAGGGCCAAGGAGCAGTCAACACATTCAATGGAGATGGAGGTACATGTACTTTATCAGCATAGATTTGACATTTGTGACATGTTCTGGAGTGTTGATAGCAATCAGCTTCCATGGTAGACCAATAGTAACCTGCTCTCAAAATCTTCTTTGCCATGGTATGACCACTAGAATGAGTGCCAAAGGTCCCATCATGCATCTCTTCCATAATTTCTGTAGCTTCCTTCTTATCCACACAACGAAGCATAGTTGAATCATGATTACGCTTATACAGAATGCCATTACTCAGGAAGAACTTAGCAGAAAACCTTCTCAGGAACTTCCTATCTTTGACAGATGCCCCTTCAGGGAACTCCTGAGCTTCAAGATAGTTTTTCACTTCATAGAACCAAGGCTTCTCCTCTGCCCCTTCAGTGTCAATCTCATTGCAGTATGCAGGCTTCTCAAATCTATCAATGGTAATCTTGGGAGCTTCATCATCCCAGCTTATCTCAAACATAGATGCCATGGTGGCCAATGCGTCTGCCAACTGATTCTCTCTTCGTGGAATATGTCCAAAAGTAATCTCTTTGAAATGTGGGATCAAAGACAACACATGTTCTCTGTAAGGAATGAGATTATCATGCTTTGTATCCCAATCTCCTTTAATCTGACTTACTACCAGAGCTGAATCTCCATACACCTCAAGGAACTGAATCTTCATATCAATAGCAACTTGCATACCCATGATACATGCCTCATACTCAGCCATGTTATTGGTACAATAGAAACAAAGTCTGGCAGTAATCGGGGTATGACAACCTTCAGGGGAACTAATCACAACACCAACACCATTACCATGTGCATTGGAGGCACCATCAAAAACCATAGTCCATCGGGATCCTTGTTCAGGTCCGTCATATTGTCCAGGTTCTTTGGTAACAGACATAATGTCTTCATCAGGGAACTCAAAATTCATTGACCGGTAATCGTCTACTGCTTGATGAGCCAAATGATCAGCAACAACACTCCCCTTAATGGCCTTCTGAGTAGTATACTGTATATCATATTCCGTCAAGATCATTTGCCATCTTGCAATTCTTCCGGAGAGAGCAGGTTTCTCAAATATGTACTTGATTGGATCCATCTTCGAAATCAACAAGGTAGTATGGGTCAACATATACTGTCTTAGTCGGCGAGCAGCCCATGCCAAAGCGCAGCAAGTTTTCTCGAGCAGTGAGTATCTTGTTTCACAGTCGGTAAACTTTTTGCTAAGGTAGTATATTGCCTGCTCTTTTCGACCAGACTCGTCATGTTGCCCCAATACACACCCCATTGAGTTGTCTAATACTGTTAAATACATAATCAAGGGTCTTCCATCAACTGGTGGCATTAAAATTGGAGGTTCTAGCAAATATCTCTTGATTTCATCAAAGGCAGTCTGGCACTCATCATTCCATTCCATCACCTGATCTTTCTTCAACAACTTGAAGATTGGCTCACATATGGTAGTTAATTGGGAAATAAATCTTGCAATGTAGTTCAATCGTCCCAAGAAACCTCTAACCTCCTTCTCAGTACGGGGAGCTGGCATCTCTCGTATAGCTTTCACTTTTGCAGGATCCACTTCAATACCTTTTCCACTGACAATGAAACCCAGGAGCTTTCCAGATCTAACTCCAAAAGTACACTTGTTTGGATTTAATCTCAACCTGTATTTCTTCAACCTCTCAAACAACTTGTGCAGATGATCAAGATGTTGTTCTTCATTCCGAGACCTGGCTATCATATCATCCACATATACCTCTATCTCATGATGAATCATATCATGAAACAAAGCCACCATGGCACGCTGATATGTTGCCCCTGCATTCTTCAAACCAAATGGCATTACCTTATAGCAAAAGGTGCCCCACTGTGTCACAAATGTAGTCTTCTCCATGTCTTCAGGTGCCATCTTGATTTGATTGTAACCAGAGAAACCATCCATAAAAGAGAATACCTTATGCTGAGCAGTGTTGTCTACCAGGATATCAATATGAGGAAGTGGAAAGTCATCTTTAGGGCTAGCCTTGTTCAGATCTCTGTAGTCTACACACATACGTACCTTACCATCTTTCTTAGGAACTGGTACCACATTTGCAACCCACTGAGGATAAGAAGTTACGGCCAAGAACCCTGCATTGAACTGTTTCATTACCTCTGCTTTGATCTTTTCTGACATTTCAGGACGCATACGACGAACCTTCTGCTTCTTTGGACGACAATCTTCTTTCACTGGCAAACGGTGAACCACAATGTCTGTATCCAACCCTGGCATATCTTCATAAGACCAAGCAAAGATCTCCACATAGTCACGTAGCATCTGAATCATCCTGCTCTTGACACTGTCCTCTAAATCAGCCCCTATTTTGACCTCTTTTCTGTTTTCTTCAGTTCCCAGATTCACAACTTCGACTGGCTCTTCATGTGGCTGTATAGCTTTCTCTTCTTGTTGTAACAACCTAGCAAGCTCTACAGGTATTTCACAATCGTCCTCGTTTCCGTCTTCAGTTTGATAGATCGGATTCTCGAAATTGTAATTGGCAATAGTAGAACTGTTATCAACTGGATCCAGAGTGGATGAGGATCTGCATTTTAGTGACGTGGGTGTGTGTAAGAACACATAGCTGATAAAGCAAAAATAAAAGAAAAAGAAAGACAAGGAACACAATATTTACGAAAATGAAACGTCCACTGATTTTATTGAATGAAGTATGCAAATGAAATGACAACCCGTAACAAGCACACCATTGTGCCCCGGGTAAGGCACATGGCTTGAAAGTTTTAATTGTTCCAGAAATCATAAATTTAAAAACATAACACAGTAATAGTATTTACTCCTGACTAAAGGAGATAGGGATAACATCTTCAGCTGTCCAATTATTGAGTCCAGCACCCACAGTAGGAAAAATCCATGCCTCCAAGTTGTAGTCTTCATCTTGATCTCATTGATAACCCCTTGATTGGTGATACGAACAGCACGGGCACGACGGACAGCCTTCTGGGACTCTGCAGTGAAACCCAAACCAAACTTGTCAGACTTGTATGGAATATCAGGAAGCTGACCCCAAATAGTACAACCACCTTCTTCCACCACAGCTTTTGCATCATTGAGGGAGGCCATTGCCATTGTTGGAGGGTTTCTGATGACCACAGGAACCTTCTTCACAGCAGGAGGAGTCACACAATCCTTAACAGCCTAGGGAACCACTTCAAATGACTGACATGGAGTTTCAATGTATTCACCTTCTACTTCCAGATACTTGAAAGTGTTTACATGGCTGACAAAGTATTCTTCCTCTCCAAAGACAGTAACAACTTTTCCATTCACCGGATATCTCAACTTTTGATGTAATGTGGAGGTCACAGCACCTGCCCCATGGATCCAGGGACGACCAAGCAGACATGAGTATGAAGGACGAATATCCATCACATAGAAGGTAGCAGTAAACACCTGAGAGCCAACCTTGATTGGAAGATCAATTTCCCCATGCACTACTCTTCTAGAACCATCAAAAGCCTTTACCACAATATTACTGGGCTTCAATACCGTATCTTCAGGACTCAGCTTGTTCAGGACTTCCTTAGGCAACACATTCAGAGAGGAACCATTGTCTATCAGCACATGAGACAGGGTAGTGCCCCTGCATTCAATTGAAATATGCAAGGCCCTGTTATGATCCCTCTTGGCAGGGGTCAAGTCAGCATCAGAAAATCCTAACCCGTTGTCATAGGTCAGGTGAGCAACACAATTCTCAAACTGGTCCACAGAAATTGCACTGGGTACATGAGCCATCTTTAGAAACTTGATCAATGACTTGGCATGAGCCTCAGAACATAATAACAGGGAGAGCATGGAAATCTTTGAGGGAGTATGCCCCAGCTGATCAACAATATCATAATCACTCTTGCGAATGATTTTCAATACTTCTTCCATCTGCTTAGAGAGGTCATCAGCAGCTGGCACATCAGTAGATACAGGCTCAATAACAGGACCCTTGCCCCGAGCATCAGTGGTGGAAGTAACAGCAGGAGTAACTGCACTCTTAGAAGCAACTGGAGGAGAGAAGACTCTTCCACTACGAGTGATCTTGCTAGATCCAGCAATATTATCAATGTCAACAGGCATATCAGGTAAAGGCTCCTGCTTGACACCATGGATGTAAACATCAGACCCATAGTGCCAAGGCACAGCTTTGTCAGATGTATAAGGAATAGGACCAGGAGTGGTAATGATCAGAGGAGCTACTCTGGCTTCAGCAACAACTTTCACAGGACCTTCAGCAGTAATCTTGATTGGGCCCTGATGAGTGATTTTAATGGGACCCTTTGAAGTGATTCTTAGTGGTACTTTGTCAACCATGTCAACCTCTTCAATCTTCTTACCCTGAGTCAGATGATCCACCATACTTTCTACAGATGCTGGTCTTCTTTCAAACACTATAGTATATTTATCCATGAGACGTTGAATCCCATCTCTCAAAATGAAGCAACTATCCGGCTTATAGGTACAATATAGACAATCTTCATGACAACCTGGAAAGATCCCAGCTTGTACTAACCTCTTTTTGATAACAGACAATGGTGTGCTCAACTCCATAACTGAATAGACATGCAGATCTTCATCAATATCTTCATCAATGGCGTTGACAGTCTTCTCGTGATTTGGCATTGGAGCTGTAATCACATTTGGAGTACCTGGTGGATCAAACTCAATTTCTCCAGCATCAATCATATCCTGAATTTTGTTCTTCAAGACCCAGCAGTTATTAGTATCATGTCCTGGACAGTTTGAATGATATGCACATCGTGCATTGGGATTGTACTTGGGAGAGGTAACATTGGGATTCTGAGGGGCCTCCCTCAGGGTAATAAGTTCAGCTTTCAACAAGTGTTGCAATGCCTGAGCCATTGACATGTTGATCTTCGTGAACTGTCTTCTAGCCCTCTGTTGGTTGCCTTGAGGCTGCTCTGTTGTTGCAGGAGTTGGATTTGAAATATGAACTGCACTAACAGACTGATGCCTTCTGTTACGATCAGGCTGACCATACACAGCATTAGATTCTTTCTTCCCAGTGGGAGGCTTCTTTGCAGCACCTGATGAAGAAGTGCCCACTTGGATCTTACCACTCTTGATACCATTCTCTACTCGCTCTCCTGTCATGATCGACTCAGTGAAGCCAGATGATGAGCTTCCAATGAGATGACTGTAAAACGGACCATTCAGCGTACACATGAACATATCAACCAACTCCCTATCAGTCAAAGGGGGTTGAACTCTTCCAGCTAAGTCTCTCCACTTCTGAGCATACTCCTTAAAGCTTTATTTGGCACCCATAGACATGCTTTGAAGCTGCATGCGAGTGGGGGCTAAGTCAGCATTGTATTGATACTGCTTGTAGAAAGCTTCAGCAAGGTCATTCCAATCTCTGATGTTGACACTCTCCAACTGATAATACCACTCTAGCTGAGCTCCAGATAAACTCTCTTGAAAGAAATGGATCCACAACTTCTTATCAACAGTGTGGGGTTGAATTCTTCTGACATAAGACCTCAGATGCAATTTGGGACAAGAGACCCCATCATAGACAACAAATGTAGGAACTTTGAACCCAATGGGTATGACCACCCCAGATATCAAGCTCAAATCCTCAAAATCCAGCCCAGATGATTTCTGTAATTCCATAGCATCCATTCTATCCACCAGCATCTTGAATTTGTCTTCGTTAGGCTCATGGTAGTAGTTAGCCTCAGAATCAGAGTCCCCCATAGTGTTGTGGAGACTGCCTCTCTCCTGCTCAGATTCTTCAGATTCATAGTCTTCAACATGTTCCTTGGTCTTGGCAGGACCTTTGAACCTTCTTCCCATGTTGAGCAACCCAGCAGACCTTCTAGCCTTCTTAGTCTTCTTGGCCAGCAGTGTCTTCAATTCATCCTGCCCCTTGGATAGGTTCAGGATCAGCTCTTGGAACTGTGCATTCTGTGCCTGGAGATCCTTAACTGATTGTTCAAGAGCCATTGCTGAAATAAACGGCGAGAAGATGAGAAACCTGTGCACAATTATAAACCTGTGATGCAATGATATGGGAATGCATATGCAATGTTTTCAAGGACCGCAGGATTTAAATTTGCTTAAACAAACAAGAAAGTAACTTTTTATTAGTAATAACTTGTTTTGCCTTTTAGGCTTACAAAAAAATGAAAACGAAATAAGTACAAAAGATGGGGTTTTAAGTCTCCCATGGACGTTTCCTCTTTGTGTTGAGGTATGAGTTGAGGTTTCGTTCCTCATGAAGTAGCTTTGTTAGCTCTAGGATCCTTGCTTGGCTTGCTTTGTAATGAGCCTCGAAAGTATCCCTTTGCTCTTTCAGTTGGATCCATGATCTCTGCAAGTCTTCCATATCAGTAGGCATGTCTGGGTGAAGGATGATATAAGCTGTGTCTCCTTCAGCAACAGGTTCCATGGTAACTGGTAGGATGGCAGGATATGGCATCATGAGTGTCTGAGCACGAAATCGTACCCATCTGAGATAAGCCTCCATAGGAATGGTGTACTTAGGCTCCAGTGTCTTGCTGTCAATCCTGTTTACCTTTCCCCAAGCTCGTATGAATCTCTGACGGTAACCCTGAAGATCGTTGTCGTAGTCAAACACGATGCCCTGAATCAACATGTCATGTGGACCATCGCTCCGGGCGTAACCAAACTGTCGTAAAGCTAGAGATGGGTTGTAGGTGATGCCTCCTCTTATGCCCAGAAGTGGCACATTAGGAAACTCCCCACAACGGTCAATGATGGTGACATTCTCCATAGATCTGGAGCACCAATGGATGTCTGAGTGAGAAAGTGACATGATCCTCTTGGACCATCTGAACCCTTGCTCATTCTTCATTACTGAGCGAGGAAGGTGAGAAATAAACCACCTAGAAAGTAAAGGTATGCAGCACATCAAAGTTCCTCTTGCCCTTGTAGTACGGGTGTGAAGAGAATGTAGGATGTCTCCAAGTAAGGTAGGCACTGGATTGTGACTCAGGAATATGTTGATGGCATGAACGTCTATGAACTGATCAGGATTGGGGAACAACACTAAGCCATAAATCAATAAGGCTAAGATCTCCTCAAAAGCATCGTAGCTCATAGCCTTCAAGAACATTTGAGCTTTATCCACTAATACCTTGGCAAGAATACCTTTAACTCCACTTCTCGTCTCTAGAACAATGTCAGACTTCTTCAGATGTAGAGCTGCAGCAATAACTTCTGGTTTAAGCTCCTTCTCTAAGCCTGTGAATGGCTTCTGATCAAGAACAGGTATACCCAGAAGTTTAGAGAACTCCTCCATGGTTGGAACCAGCTGATAATCAGGAAATGTAAAGCAATGGTGCTTAGGGTCAAAGAACTGAAACAGCACACTCATCATGCCTTCACTGAACCCTGAAGTAACTAGATCCAATAAGTGACCATGTCTCTTGTTGAACTGGGAATGATCAGGCACTAGGGAAACCAACTCCTTGAGCTTAGCAGGTATCCCTACAAAGTTGATCCTGATGGTGTTTCTACGAGCAGAAGCCACGACCTGCAACAAAGAACAAAGATAAATCCTTTGGTCCTTGAAATGGTTAGGGAAAATGATATGCTTATGATGCATGATGATGTCATGATGTCATGCTCAATCACAAACATGTGGCACACACAAACAAGTCACACCATAGCCCTAGGTTTAAAGGCTTGCATGAGGTTCAAAGGCAAGTACCCTCCCCTGAAGTTAGATGGTTCATCCTGTCCTACAAAAGTAACCAGGTTCTAAGGGATCTCAATATCATTGATCCTTCACAAGGGTGGTTGTTCAGAAGGCAACTTTCTTGCCAACCAAAACCCTCCAAGTTTAAGATCTCAATGAGCGTAGTATCGAGTGTCAACCAACTTCAGTCTGCACCAAAGCCGGTTACCTCACTACTTTCTAAAGGCCAAGATGAGTTAACTAGGGTTCTAAAAGTCAGTTAGTGCATTGACAACATATGGCAGCCTCAATATTATCCTCAACTTGACTTAAGGAATATAAGCACCAACCAAGAAGTCGCACTAACTATGGCCACCAGATCAACCGTATCGATATACGTCGTACAGTTTCCTTGGTCTATTGCCATTTCCCTAAGGTACACTAGATCCGGGTTAGGACCTTTCACACATAAGAGCACCCCAACAATATAATAATAAAGCAAACAAGGCAAACAATTTAAAGTGATCTTAATTCCTAAGGGTACCCCTCTTAAATAGATCCCCAGCAGAGTCGCCAGTTCTGTAACCCGGTGAACTGACTTTAAACAATGTTGCGGATAGCAAGAGTCGCCACCGACTTTTATTTTATCCATAAGGAAAGGTTATAAAAGAACAGGAAAGACCTTAGAGAATATTTTGGGTCCGGGGGGTAGGTTATGAAAAGGGAAGGTATTAGCATCCTTTTCATCCATGGTTATCCATGGGCTCTTAGGTACTTAAGCTCACTTTTGAATTGTTTTGAAATTGTAGTGTGTGAATAGAAAATTTTCAGAATAGTTAATAAATAATCCATGTAAGGATGTGTTAAGAACTTGTTTGAAAACTTGTTGAAAATTTGTTTAAGTGTGAAACAGTTTTGAAGTGAGCAAGCACCTAGGAGTAACCTACCCTAATGTTTAAAAGTCTTTCTTATTCTTTATTCTTTCCTTTAGTAAGACTATCCCTACTATAATGGAGTAGGTAGTCCTTACTTTGGATGTTAAGGGACATGTGAGGGACAATTTGACTTTGAAGGCCATTGTGGGATGTAATAAGCACATATAAGGGACCATCATCATTTTTCGAAAGGGACTCGATTCGTAAAGGCAACCATAAGGGACTTTGATGATTTTTCTATTTTGAGGGACTTGCTTTATACACCCCACTTAACCATTATTCGTAGGCAACTTGAGGGATATCCTTAGGAAGTGAGACGGCGATTAAAATCGACTTACGTGTGTGACGTATTTATTTTAATTATCTTTATTTAAAAGTGATCTAAGTTTATTTTAATATTACATACATGTTGTTACACTCCCTAATTACTAACCATAATAATAATTAAATAATTAAACAACTTTACATCCAAGAAACAATTACAAAATAATAAGCAAAATAATTAAATAGCAAAGATAAATAAAATATAAATAAGCAATAATAAATAATAAAGGGGGTTAATTCTAAGTTTACTCGGCAAGACATCGCATCTTGTGCCTACGTATCCTTACGGGAGTGGAATCAGAGTAATCGTAGTTCCCCTCAAAAGGGAGGTTAGAGACTTCTTGACTGTGGTCAAGGTCTCAAGGGGAATAAACGCATCTTAAGGACACGCTTACGCGGAGTGTAGAAACTCCAAATCTCTACGTTGAATTGTTAAGTTATAATTAGGGTTAAATTAGGTTAGGGATTCCGCGACGGGAAACCCTAAAATGAGCGCGGTGGCTCTTTGACCTAATGCTAGGGGTAAAGTTGTAATTTTGCCTGCGGCGAGGCATGTATGAAAATTAGGGTTTGTAAAGACGACATAGGTTGGAATGTGAGGACTATCGACGCGGTCAAACGACTAGACCTAATTGCTTCAGGGGGATGAAATTAACGGTAAAATGCGAAGGAAGCAAATAACCATACAACGACAGAATATAAAGTGCGGAAAGATAAATGCGACAATTGTTCGCGAAATTACATCCCATAGGCAGTTACAAATATAATAATATTTAAACTGAAATAAAAGTCCATTGAACACAAACAGCTGCAAGAACCAAACAAACAGAAAAAGTCAGTATATGGGGTTAGACAGAATAATAATGAAGTAAACTTGAGATTTCTCTCATTATTCTTTGTGATTTTTGAAAAGGTCTCTAACGGAGGACAATGAATCTTGAATTAAAAAAAGGGTTTTCAGTTTTCTTAAAAATTTACTTCAAAAAAGAAAGAAAATGTTTTGTCAATTATTTTTAAAAAGGTTTAATATCAATATTTTGAAAAAGGATTTAATTATCTTAAAAAAACAATTGGTTTAATTTTCTGAAAAAAAGGTTTAATTATTTAAAAAAAAACTTAATTTTAGTTTAAAAGAGTTTGTTTTTTTTTGTGAAAAAGGTTTTTTAGTGTTTAAAGGAGAAAAAAAAAACTTGATCATTTTAAAAACGTTCGGTTAAAAAAAATTTAATTTATGCTAAAAAATGTTTTATTCATTGAACTCAAAACAAAAACAGACAAAACAATAACCCTAATAAGAAAAAAAACTGGGCCGATGCATTCATCTCTTTGAGCTTTCAGGGTTCGTCTTGAACCCTTATGTTCGCGGCGCCGTTCATACAGAATGCCCCTTCTCTTTCGTAGCACTTTCCTCATCTCCCTTGTATTCCTGATTCTCTCGATGTTGTCTTCTCCCTCATCCTGAGATTCCTGAAAAACGACAAAAGAAAACCATGAAATATTTCACAAATTACTCACCCTTTTGTTAGGGTTTGTAGCGGTTTGTCTCAATTCGTTGTGATAATGGCCGATGATTGTTGTTGATGTTCGTTTTGCTAGGGCCAGTGATGCCTGAACTGAGGCCAACGGTTTCAGATTGATGGACGAACTGGGTTCCCTGTGGTTCGCGATAATGGCGATGATGAGGACTTTGGCTTTCTCTGAGTCTAAACGGATTTTTGTTGGTAGTCACGGATGAGTTCTCTTCCTTCTGGGTTGAGCGCCGTTTTTTTATCGTTTTGGTTTTCTGGTGAGTTCGTTCCACTTTATACCTCTCTTCTTTCTGATTTTTGTGGGCTTGGGTAACATGATGTTTACGTTATTTTTTGTGAATCAACTTTGATTTGATTTGATGATCCGAAATTGATTTTGTTGGATATGCAGAGTTGGTTCGTATTGATTTTATCCTGATTGAGACTTTCTTATTTTGATTCACTTCCTGATGTTATTTGATTTCGCTGGGTTTTCAGAACATATCTTTTTGATTTGGTTGAAATTTCCTTTTTCGAACTTGCCTTGATTGGATATTGTTTGACCCTTTTTCGAATATGGATTTGCTCGGATTTTCTGGATTTTATTTGATTTGTTTGATAACTGGATTGATTTGTTTTTTTCAGATGTGGATCCCTTTTGACACAAACTGAACTGGTTTTTTCGGATGCGGTTTGGATATGCCAATTCAGTTTATTGCTGCTGACCTGACTTCTCCGATGCTCTCAAATCTTTCGTGGATTTTAAGGCTGGGGTGTTTGGATTCACGAACTGATTGTGCTGCTGGCTGTTGTTGTCTGATGATCGGGGCTGTGATGTTCTCAAACTGAGCCCACATATCGGTTTCGGATTTCTTGCTTGCTATAAAATATGAGTTTGAGTTGTGATTTTTTGCAGGTGGATTCGGACTTTTGAGCACTTGGATGTGTAGTTCTTCATTTCTGATTTTCTGATGTGCATTCACTTGTTCAATTTTGGATTTCAATCCACTTCGGTTATGAACATCAGTTTGGGATCCTGGTTTTATCTGATAGCATCACCACATTTACTTGATAGTGCTACCATATTTACTTGATAGAATGGTGCTTAGCTTGACTTAGAAACAAAAATCCAATTTTCGGCACGTGCCCCTTTTCAGTTAATCATTTATCGGCCCGAACTTCTTTTATCTCTTCATCTTTCTCGGCTGTCCCGTATTGATAAGAACAGAAATTGCTTGATCTGACGCCGATGGCGCGGATCGGTAACGGGGGTAGGACGCAGCTTCGGTTGTGCCACTCCCGGCACTCGATGATGACGCTGTTCTGAGAGTGTCGAAAACAAACTTCTAACCCTTCTCTGCTTCTGTTTTGTTCTGTTTCTCTTTGTGCAGGTTAATCAGAGATTTGCGGTGAAGATCGAGGGACATCATGAAGACTTAGAATTCTTTAGGACTTAGGGCTTTTTAGGATAGAAGTAACATCTGTAGTTGAAATTTTACAGCAATTCAGAATGTGAAACAATTTATTCCTTTTTGTATCATGATATCTTTTATGAAATGAAAATGTCAGAACTTCATTTATATATCCATGACTGTTCAGCTTTGAATTTATATTTATTTCTTAGTTATAAATTATAAACGTTTGCGAATAAATCCACAAATATTTAAAATCATTAACTTAGTCATAAACCATAAATATTCACGAATGATATTCTTGTCTGTGTACTTGTCTCGCCCGTAATCCTAATCTCATCCACTGATTAAATTCACTTGCATTCCAACTTAAATTCTAGCCAGCAATTTCATAACCAAACACGGATGTGCGCCATGGTCACAACATTTTCAGCATCAACAGCAAAACTAATCGTAATTAAACTCCACTGACCAAATGCCAAATCTCAATATGATCAGAACTGGTGATTGATAAATGCCTCAAAACCATAACGCATCAAATGCCTCAGAATTTTAATAACAGCTCGGCTTCAAGGAATTGGTAGAATTTGTGTAAAATGACCAAAATACCCCTGGGACCAAATCTCTCTTTGATGTTGGCAAAAAAAAAATCATGAAGTTTGACTTTGGTTTGACCACAGTTGACCTCAGTTTGACTTTTTAACTGCATTGACTGCTTTTGACTTATCTGATCATCTGACTGAGCAAACTTTTGAGAAAAGTCTTGAAACTTGACATGGGGGTTCTTATACATATATAAGATGTTATGAAGCTCACTTGAAGTCTTGGAAGTCCATTTAGCCTGATTAAAGTCAAAACCCTAGTTTTGGATGCACTGCTTAGGAGGTGCATTGTCTGAGGGAATTGTCAACTCTTCTGACCAATTGTGAACTTTGTGAACCTTGTGAATCTTCATAAGATATCTTGTGATACTCATGGGAGGTATTGTGAAGCTTGTGAACCTTCAAGAAGCAACCTATGGACTTCATGAACCTCATGAAAGGTATTGGAAGCACTGTGGGACTTGTGAACCTTGTGAACCTTCATAAAGTAGCTTGTGGACTTTACGAACTTCATGAAAGGTTATGCAAGTTGTTGGAGAACTTGTGAACCTTGTGAACCTTCTTAGAACACAAAGTCTTGTATTGTGAGGGCAAATTTTGGGGTGCAACAACGAGTATACACTTTGGCGCATGACTCAGCTGGGGAGATGATGATCCTTCCTAGGATGCATCTGGTTGGGGAGAATCTTCTCTATTCGGGGAGACACATCAATGCTCACAGTCTCATGTTCAGACTTCGTGGGGGACCTCTGCTGAACTCGCTGGGGAATAAGGAATCATCCTGCTTGGAAAAACATGCCATGAAACGAACTCGAGATGGCTTGCCCCAGAATTTCCATAACTTCTGACAAACTCTGCAGATACGAAGAGGAACGGTTCCTTCGCTTTCTGCTTTTGCCCCAGCCTGTGGGATCTTCGTCACATCCTTTCAAAAGGAAACCTGATATCTCTGTACTCTGGTGGTTTGATATGGGCGGCTTCAGCATTTTGAACCTCTAAAAAGGTGCTTCAAGTTAATCGCCTTCAGGATAATGATAGCTTCGGCGCTCTAGGGGTGACCCGCCCCAGTCTTGCGATGACTTTGCCCCTTGCAGGCTGACCTGTGGGGAGTAGTACTCTTGGCTGCGAGAGATTCATCAAATCTCGACCTGATTTCCCCGGATTACTGACTTTTGGAATGGCTGACTCCCATGTTGTGATCATTTGACATAGCTTGCCCCGGTTCACCGGAATATTCTGGCGTTCTGCATTCTGTCCTAATCAACTCTTTCCACCGTGGAAACTTTCCCGCTGTCAAGCGCTTACTCGCTAGTAAAACAAATTGTTCTACATAAAAGACATATCAAATGCAATGCATATGGCAGTTTTCAAAATCCATTCCTGTTCACTGGAAAAAATTTGTGACCTAAAATGTATGAAATCATTTATTGACATGTCAACATTAATACAACGCTGTAATGGGGATCCTTTCTAGGAGTCAGTTCCGATGCGATCTTTACCGAAGTATGCTTTCGAAACAAACCTATTTCAATTAGGACTTTTAAAGGTTGTAACATGGTCAGGTTCACGGTTTAAGAAAGAAAGGATATAGGCTCAAAATTCTTTTTAACCCACCCATTCTCCTTGATGTTCTCTAATCCTACATTCAGCTAATTCAACCTTAGCATTCACCTTTCACAAGTTGAGTGACAGTTCAAGAAATTACACTTTTCGAAGTGACAGTCACTCTCTTTTCGTCTTTTGGCGTCCGGAGCCACGCGATTTCGTTCTTGTTTGAGGATTTTTCTTTCATAATCCTTTTTCGCTTTTCGTTTTTCTTTTTTTCATTTTTTGTTTTTCGTTTTTCCCTAACTTTTGTCTGGACTAACTCTTTAGAGTTTCTTCAATTTTGAAGTCCAGCGGGGTACCCTATTTTTTTCCTAAGTCGCTTGCTTTCAAGATTCGACTTAGCGGGATTTTTCCTTTTAATTCTTTTCTTTTCCTTTCTTTTTTTTTGAATAAATCGCATGGCATCGGCTTGTTTGACTTGTTAAAGAGATTGTGACTGTTTCACTCCTGATCGGCCAGGTTTAACCATCATGGTTTTTTAGGTACGACCTATAGCGGTGTGATTGATCCTCGAGCAGACACTCCTGTTGTAATCTGAACGCTTGGTCAAATTAACTGACACCTACCCTACCCCGGGTTAAGATTGAGGGTTTTCCATCTTCAGAAAGAAACTCCTACTACTAGGCTCAAAGGGGTTAACAAGGGATTATCTTCCTTATATCTCCGGTGTTTGGGATTTGAAACAATGCTTGTACATCATCAACAGGTTTTTATTCAAAAGCATAGCATCGGAAGCTTACGCATCATTGGATTTCCTCATCCTCCCCGAATTCCACTTAAACAAGCATTTGAAATAAAAGAAAGCAATAGAGTGAACATGAATGGATTAGTTCAAAACATGCATATTTATTTCATTATCAATATCAATTGAAAAACAACATGTTTTATAAATAAAATTTGCAATTCTAACAGGAAAGAAACTACAAATGTAAAGAAATGACAAGATAAAATGCAGGTTGCCAGCTTTCAGGGAACTGGGCTTTCACACTTATTTGCTGCTGAGGGGAGCGACCCTTTGAAGTCTTCAGACTCAATCAGATGAACGATTGACATGGATGATCAGCCTTCCCTCTAGAAAGGATATGTATTCTTGGTCCATCAGGTGTTATACTTTGCCTTGAAAAGCCTCGCAATCTTCAGTCGCGTGCCCCTTGGATCCTGCATGATAATCACATTGAGCACTGGGATCGTATCCCGGAGGATAGGGCTCTAGCCTTGGTTTGAGAGCCTTGGGCTCCACCAGAGAATACTGAATTAGATGCGGTAGCAGCTGACTGAGCGTCATAGGCACTGGATGCAGGGGAGCATTCCTTCTTTTCAAATTGCTGTTGCGAGGCCTATTCGAATTATGGCGCTGATGATAATCTTGCTGTTGAGAAACATGAGACTGCTGGTGTCGGTTGAGACATTCCTTATGCTCAGGCATCGTCATCCTCAGATTTGGCCCAGGAACCGGAAGCTGCTGTGGACAAAGGGATTCAGACTCCAACGATTCCAGGATGTACCCCGGACCTCTTACAGCTTTAGGTGGGGGAATAGGAATATCAATTCCTGATACCTTCATGCCGCCTGACACAAATTCAATGGCTTTCGAGTCTAGCAGGTCTTGAACATGATGCTTAAAATCTCTATAGTTTGCTATGTTATACCCCGGTGCTCCGGAGTGGAACTCACAATGGGCGCCCGCATCGTAGCCTGGTGGTGGTCGTCCAGTAAATGGAGCCAAAGTTCGAGGTTCAACCACTTGAAGTTGGAGAAAGAGTTGCACCAACTGAGCATAATCCATCAGGATTTCATCTAAGATTCTATCAGGTAGCTTCATCCTCTGTCTTCTAGGGTTATCTTGGGAAACCGTATGTGGTCGCTGATGGGAAACATTTTGAGCTTCAAGCTGTGCAGAGGATATTTTAGGCCTATCATGCCCTTGTGCAGGTTCTTCAGATACCCGTGGAGCAAGTATGCCGGCTGTAGCCTCGGGCTTTTGCTCACATTCTCTTCTGAGTATGCTCTTCAACACTTCTGCCATCAGGCCCACCTGACTCTTCAGCTGGTTGTTCTCCTCTTTGAGCGCCACTTGATTCCAGCGCAACACTTGCATGTCCCCCATAACCCGCCTCAGCTGGCTCTGAACGTCCTTCAGTTCTGCTTGTATCGGTTCCATTGCTCGGTTCAACCTGAGACAATCCTGAAACAACCTGTAAATACAAAGGGTTAGGTAAAACAGCTCGAGGTACCTGTTATGCAAATGATTCATGCAAATGCAAACGTGTGTCTGTGCCTTGGGGAGATTCCCCCCCGATCCTAGTTTCCAAGACAAATAAAGTCCAACATCCAATCATGGAAAGAAATCCTCATATATTTATCTGAAAAACCCGCGCGGGCAGCGTACAACTGTAATCACATACAACTGAAGCAAAAGGTGTGACCCCAACCAACAAGCCCGACGGTGGTCAGCATATCAATGCATAAAAGGTACAAAGAAAATACAAGGAGATCAAGTGTGGCTATGGGCATGGAAATCCTCTAATAAATTCTTCGTAGTTGGATGGCCAGGCTGAGTAAGCAGACCCTGGATCAGCAAATCCCTCTGCCTGATGGTATCTGGGAGGTTCTCGGCGACATCCCCACAAACACCTTCTCTAGGTCGGTCTTCCACTCTACACCTCTTAGCATCAGCTCTGAGTTGACAATCCTGTAGATTCGCCTTGGTCTCAACCAATCAGTATTGGACGTCTCGTTGAAGTGAGGCTTCAGCCTCTATTTTCTGGCCTTTGATCTCAATCTGGACCTCTAGCTCGGCTATTCGCTGCTTCAGCTTTTCCTCTCGCTCTTTGTACTTGGTTAGGGTGTTGCTCCATAATGTCTCGTACTTGGATAACTTCAGGTACACCCTATTCAGATCCTGCTTCTTGGTGGTCAACACACTGTGCACTGCCTTTAGGTCTAACCCAAGGTGTTCTCTAGAATCAGTCTCTTTGGTCAGATTACTGCCCAAGTGGTTGATCAATTTTGTCTGTTTCTTGCAGGTGTATACGGCTTCGTTTTTCTCGCTCCGGAGTTGAGCAATCTCTCTCTCCAACTCTTCGTTGGCTTTTCGTAGCTCTTCTTTCTCTCGGAGTACCTGGTTGAACTTCTGAATATCAACTGTGGTAGGTTCTTTGAACACGGGAGGATACAATGGTTCCACTGCAGGAAACGACATTAGAAACTTGGCGGCTCTTTCTCGGACCCAGGCCACGTATGGATCAAAGTCCTTATTGTTGCTCTTCCCTAGCAAAACTTTTCCCTTTCGGTGAATTTTGCTCCAAGCATTCTCTACCTTAGCCAAAGTGTCACCTTCAAGCAACCCTGTGAGATACAGAGATTCCTGTATCTCTTCCTCTTCAGGAGGACCTCTTAGTGCATACCCAAATTGTCGTACCAGCAAAGCGGGATTGTAATTAATACATCCATTCCTTCCGACTAGGGGGACATTAGGAAAGCCACAACAACTATGTACAATCTCTTTGCCCAGTATATCTCTATCAAACCAGATGATATTGTCAGCAGACAAACCCATCAAGCGTACAGACCAGGGTGAAGACTCAGCAGAATCAATAAACGGACCCGTCTTAGGAAGATGACTGGAAAACCACTTATACAGTAAAGGAGCACAACATGCCACATTCTTCCCCTTTCTGTTTTCATTCTTGCTGTGAACTGAATGATAAACGTCTCTGAGTAGAGTGTGCACTGGATTCCCGGAAGCAAATATGTGGCAGGCATCCATACCTATGAAGTTCGCATGACTTGGGAATAACACGATCCCATAAATGTAAAGGGCTAAGGTGGCATTGAATACATCCCAGCGACCCTTCTTGGCAGACTTTTGGGCTTTCTCCACCAGGAAAGGCAAAAAGAAACCGTAAACTCCAATCTTTCTGAATAACATCCCTTTCAACTCTGAGTCAACCACATGAAGAGCAGTAGCCAACTTACCCAAGTCAGGTTCACCATCAACACGGTAATAAGGCATCTGATTCAACAAAGGTACCCCTAGCAAATCAGAATACTTTTCCAAGGTCGGAGCTAGGACATAGTCTGGAAAAATGAAGCATCTGAGTTGCGGGTCATAAAACTGCAGGAGAGCGTAGAGGCCGTTAAATTCGTACGTAGAAAGCTTACACACAACACCCAGAAGTCTCCCATAACTCTTTCTGAAATCCTCCATCACTGTCTTACCAGCCAAAGAAATCAAAGCCCGTAACTCTCGGATGTCAGGTGTGGGTAGCTTGTAAGCCACTGTCTTCTTCAGAGATGCCATGTCAGCCATGAGGATCAAGATCACTAGAACCAGGGGAGAAATATGCACCTGCAACACAGACACACGTTAATGATATGCAAATGAGGATGCAAACAATGTAAAATGCAATCATGCAGCAGGAGATCAAGATGACTGTGTTGTTGAAGAGAAGGACCAAAACTCTGCTCTGTCAAGAACAAACACATCTCTGATGATAAGAACCCTCTGATACCCACAATACTGATTCACTGTCAAGAAAACAAGGTTGTCTGAAGGTTAAGGCTTCCTGCAATAACCCGACCCTGCTCACAGGTATGGACCTAATCACGGAAAAGGTTCGACATCCTATGCGTTTCCCAGCGTCACAGACTTTCACGAAATGATGATACGTTCACCATTTCTGGTTTGGCATCATCACTCCCTGAAGAGGCCTCACTTAGCTGAGTCACAAATGATCGGTCCCCAGAGTCAAGAATCCTCAGATCCAAAATCCCATCGAGCCCAAAGGACTGATAGGAAGTCATCAAAGAGAACCTCGTCTGAGTATGGATTACATGGGAACTGATGCAAGTAAAGCAAGCACGTCCACCACTAATCCACTCTAATACTATGTATCTCTCAAGCCTGGGTCTGGCTTACCACTCATCAGAGCCCCCCTCCCACAACAGCACAACAAATAATCATAATATACTGAAAGTAAAGTGCAGGAAAGTAAAATGTGATAAATAAATGCAAACCCAACAGATAAACATGCAAGCGCTAGGATTGACTCGCATAGGGAACCAGATTCCCCAGCAGAGTCGCCAGCTGTCGCTACCGCGAAAATAAGGTTCCGGCAAAACAGAAGAGTCGCCACATTTCGTTATTTATCCCACAGAAAGGGAAAGGAAACGATCGGAAAAACCTGACGAAAAGGTATAAGACAAGGTCATCGCAACCATGTCTGGGTTCGGGAGTCGGTTACACAAGGGGAAGGTATTATCACCCCTCACGTCCGTTGTACTCAACGGGATCCACGCATGTTGTGTTTATCTGACGGGTTGGTTTAACTATCTACCTATCAAGGCTGGTCTGAAAAGAAAAGAAAAATGACTCGGCAAAGCGTCGCCCTTCGTGCCTACATATTCTCGTCAGAGAACGAGAAATCAGATTCAACATAGTTCGGCTAACTATGGGTGAAAGGAACGGGGAAGGTGGCTCGCCAATACGTCAGTATTGTGCCTATGTGCTCTCAACAGATATGAGAGATTAAAGCTTACGTAGTTCAGGATAATACGGATTACGAGGGTTCAAATTCATCTGTTTTTCCGAGTAGGGTTAACAAACAGTTCTAGCAGTTTGGTGTATGCAGCTTGCTCGTTAGAGACTCACGCGTTACCATTTGCGGTAGAACTGAGAGTTACCGACACTCTTTTCTTCAGAAAAGTTTTCCTTGACTTATGGGCCCACAGGGCAAAAAGGAGGTTTGAAGTTTGTTTTCGTCTTTTACGGAAGAAGTGTTTTTTATGGTTGTTTGTAGTCCGTACAGCTCTAGAGACTATGACCTGGGAACGAATGCGTCGCATATCGTCCAAAGGACGTATACTAAACACTCTAGACGATTGAGAGGAGACCGCTCAATTATTATTTCCCAAGTGGCTTAAGGCTCGTAACGCGCTTGTACCAACTTGGCTTTATTATGTTTTTTACTGTTGTTTTAGAGAGAAAAGAGAGCAAACTCTATAGGGAAACTATCAAGCCCTAATGTTGTCATGCCAAGGATTCATCCTATGGTTGAGGTTTGAAACAGGGAACTCCTAGATGTTATCATGCAAAGGTTTCAACCTAAAGTTCTATCATCACTTCCTTATCAAAGGAAGTGAGACTCCTAGGGGATCATGTCAATAGGAAACAAACAATAACTACAAGAATCATCAAAGCAGATAAAACAGGAAAGAAAACAGTAAAGATGCAGATGCAATGCAGCAATACAAGCAGAGGGAGACTCACTCAACCTCTAAGCAGTCAAGCAAAGAAAACAATCAAAACAGACAAGCAAATGGAGCTCAGGTTAACCTTTCAATGCAAACGCATCAGCTACAAAAGGAAAACAACACACAAGCAAGGGGAGGATCACCTCAACCCCTAATGCAAACAAGCAGAGGGAGACCCACTCAACCTCTTAATGCAGTCATGCTCCTAGCCTAAAATATTTTATATATAAAATTATTCTAATGCATCAAGCAATGTCAAACAAGGAAGAGAAATGAAACCAAAATGAGCAACAGTGAAGTCATCCCAGGCTACATCAGGTTGGAGGTGTATCAACACCAGAGTCCATCATGGGCTCAACCTCTTGAGGAATGCACAGAATCCAACCAAAGGAAGGATTAGGCTCTCCCAAGAGGGATCCTATGTCAATAGGACAGAAAACTGGGTACGATCCTAGATATCAATCTAAGGTAAATGGTTTAAGTGTATCAACACAGAATGTCCATCTCAGGCTCAACCTGTTGAGGAATGCACAGAATCCAACCAAGGGAAGGATTAGGCTCTCCCAAGAGGGATCCTAAGAAAAGGACTTGGAGATGGATGACAGTATATAAATCAAGGTAATATACCATGCCAAGAATGTCAATCCAAGGCTCAACCTCCTGAGAAATGCACAGAATCCAACCAAAGGAAGGATTAGGCTCTCCCAGGAGGGCTCCTCATCAAGACTTGAAGGAGAAAGATAGTGCAGACCAAAGGAATGTACTATACTGATGAATGTTAATTCAAGGCTCAACCTCCTGAGGAATGCACAGAATCCAACCAAGGGAAGGATTAGGCTCACCCAGGAGGGCTCCTCTTCAAGACTTGGAGAAAGAGGATAGGGCAAAGCCCAGGGAATGAATCACATAAGGGAAAGAAGGCACCACAACAACTTCTAAGACCCTAAAGACTAGCTACAAGGATCACCTAAACTAGGGGAATTCAAAAGCTCTATCAATGCCTAAACAAGGTTCTAATGAGGTATCTACCTAAGTTTTATTCTATCAAGAAAGGATTTGAAACTTAGAGTTAACTAAAGCTCACCTAAAAGACTAATTTGTGAAGTTATCCTAGTTAGGGTCACCTAAACCATAAGCAACTTGCAAAATGGGGGAATAATAGAAAGTCAATTCTAAAAATCTTAAGGAAAATCCTATATTATCCTAAATGGGTTAATAATCTATGGTAGAAAATTCAGGGGTAAAACCTAATCCTAAAGGTTCTAACAAAATCTAAACTCAAAGGGTGTGCTAAAGGGGATCCATCATGGAATGCTCCTAAAGATATATCTCAAACTCCTACTTAGAATCATCTAAAAAATACAACAAAAATCACCCAAACCTATCAAGGAGTCTATAACAAGCATGCAAAATTTCAGCCTCAAATTCTAAAGCATGAACTAGTAATAAAATCAGCAAGTAAACTACTCATTTTATGCATTTTTAATCAACTATTAAAAATAGAAAAATGGAAATTAAATTGAAAACAACACAAAAATAAAATCCAAAAGCATAGAAAAATCAGAAATTAAACAAGGATCACTCACATATTTTTTCCATAATTTTCTGATCAATATTGCTATTTAAAATGAATTAAAAATGATGAATGTAATAAAAGAAAATAAAAAATGAAATAAAAGAAATAAAAGGCCTCAGAAAAAACCACAGCCCTAGGATTAGATTACCAGTCTACACATCTAAAGGCTACGCGCGTGCCACCTCAATTAATTAAACGATGCGTTTTGGGGTAGGCACGGTGTGGTTCAGTTGACTGAGGTATACGGTATGGTCTAATCATGTGCGTTCATTGAAAAAGTATGCTAATCTAACCACATGCCAAATTCATCTAAGATGTGCATAAATTAAGAGGAATTTTGAGAAATGAAAACCTGTTTAGAAGCTCTGATTGAGGTGTTCTTGAGTGCTCCACTTGGCTTCAATTGCTGCAAATTTCTTCACTGAACGATCCTGAATGATTCTTGATACTCAGAAGCTCTTGATTCTTCCTCAAACTCCAAAACTGTTTCTTGCTCAAAAGCTCCAAAACTCCAACTGTAATAACTGCTTCTTCACCAAAATGCCACCCAAACTTGATCTGAAATGGATCCAGGGTTTATATAGAACTGTTTTGGATACTTTTTAGGCCCAATGGAAGCCCAATTCAAGCAATCCAAAATTTCAATTTTCCTTCAATGTGCAACTATGGCAGTCGTGTTTCAGGCCCTATTTCAGCTCAATTCTTGTTCAAATGGCTTGCATAACACTCCTTGAGTATGAATGGATCAGATTGCTTCCTTGATTTCATCCAATGGTCAATCTTTGATGTGTAACTTCATCATGAAGCAACCAAATGAAAGTCCATGAATTATGTGTCAAAATGGATTTCTAACAATGCCATTGTGTTCAAAATGTTATTTCCAATTAAAATATGTACCAACTTGTCATTTTTTGAACACTTATGATTTATTTTGAATTTTTCCTTTTTTTAATGCCTTTAATAATCTTTTTTCAAATTTTCTTCATACACTTCTCAATTCAATCCATATCAATGAATATTTGGGTCATGGTTGGAAAAATCACACCATTTTGAACAACTTTCAAGTTGATCAAAAGTCCATTTGAGATGTCTAAGTTGATGAAATTGACCCATAACCAAAAATGACCTATAATTCCAAATTCCCAAAATACCCTTATCTTATAAAGCTTGTAACTTGAGTTCTACAAATCCAATCATGGACTTATAGTACTTTCTAGAAAGCTAAGAAGATAAGGAACAACATTCATGTTGGCCAAAAATTGATGAGAATCATTCTTCTAGGGCAAAAGTGTCATGCAAGTTGGTTGACTTTCAAGCTCCAAATTCACATTCCTCTGATGACCTGTAACTTGTCTGGCTCATAGCTTGAGTTATATAAACCCTATCAAGGACTTCTAGTACTAAAATTAAATCTATGATCATGCTCTACAACAATCATGTTGGGATCAAGGTGAGATGTGAAGGTGAGAAAATACTTAGAAGGGGGGGTTGAATAAGTATGACAGAAAATAATCAAAGATAAAAACTCAAGTATTTTTATCCTGGTTCGTTGAACTCAACTACTCCAGTCCACCCTTTTCAAGAGTGATTTGCCTTTCTCAACAAGGACTTAATCCACTATTCAAATCAACTGATTACAAATAGCAACACCTAAGAACAACTGTTCTTAGTCTTCTCAAGAGCTACTGATCTAACCTAGATCCTCTTAAGGAAAACTTCCTTTACAAATTAATGTAATACAATGTAAGAGTAAGAAATTGCTTCTAATAAAGCTATAAACACAACTGTGTTATTTCTCTAAGTTTAGAACAATGTATGAACAGCAAAGAATATGAGAGCTTGAGAGTTTTTCGCGTGAGAGTGTTCTTGCAATTATTTTCGTCTCAATTCGTCACTGAAGAAAGTGCTATGATATCCTTTATATAGCCACTTGAATATTGGAGAGAATATTTTACCGTTGGAGAAGATATTTCCAATATCAAAAAGGTACAGTCCTTTGTACTATTGCAGCAAAGAGACGGCGCACAAATAGTGGGTGTAGCAATTGTCTGCTGAGCTGTGATTATACCATATATGGAATGTATCAGAGGAATAATATTCTTGCAGAGAATTTTGTCTATCCCAATTAAGGAAAGATTTGCTGGCATATTCCAACGGATATGTTAAAATAATCTTCTTCAAATAATTCTTCAGATAGTTCAGATCAACAATCAATATCAGAGTCTTCAGTCTTCAGAATCTTCTGGAAACTTCAGAGCCTAAGATGTTCTTCAGATGTTGATGAATCAGAGTCTGGTGCAGCTGTGTGCTTGAAGCGTAACATGCTCTTAGATCAGAGTCTTCACTCAGATCAGAGTCTTCTCTCATTCAGAGTCTCTTCACTCAGAGTTTTCTCTTATTCAGAGTCTCTTCACTCAGAGTCTTCTTTCATTCAGATTCTTGATAATATATGCAGCGTGTTGTATCTTCAGAATCTTGATGACTAAGCTCTTATACTTCAGATTCTTCTAATCTTCAGATGCTCTTGAGCCATTCAGAATTTATTGTTCACATCAAATTTGCTCTTTAAGATTAAAATCTTTTGTGCCTGTAGAAAACAGTTTAGAACAAATTTAGAGAGTATAATTCTTGTATACAAATTATCATTAATGTTATCATCAAAACATAGAGATATTACTAAGACACAATCTGTGCTCTTACAATCTCCCCCTTTTTGATGATGACAAAACATGAGAAATTTGTTCAATAAAAATATGAATTAAAATTACTCCCCCTGAGATTAACAATCTCCCCCTGAAATGAATACTCTAATGGAATTAGATACTTCCCTTTCTGGTTGAGTACATTTCAGATTCAGAGCCTGATTACATTTCAGATTCAGAGCCTGATTGAAGCCTGGTTGACATATGTTTGACTTCTAGAGTCAAAGCTTGATGCCATATTAAAGCTTGATGCCAGATGAACAACTTCAGAACACCTGGTTGTTTATCTTGCCATTTCCTGTCTTGAGTTATCTTTTAGATCATAGTACTCAAGGTTAGATATCAGAGTCTGGTCTACTCAGATTTAGCTATTTTTGATCAGGTTCTGAAAAGATAGATCTCAGGATAAACTTCAATGAAATTTGTCAGCCTTTTTTAATAATATCTGGGACACTTAAATTCAAAGAATGTTAGTAACATGTCTGACTTAGTTCAGATAATTGCTTATAGATTTGAACAATCAGATTCTATTTTGTTTCTCCCCCTTTTTGTCATAATCAAAAAGAATTTTAAAAGACAGTAAAGATGCAGATGAAACACATATCCAGATAAGCAAAAAGATCATTGTCATTAAGTCAAGAGAACATCCAGATTCAGATAAAAGCAAACAAAACATATCAGAAGAAAATCAAAACAAAGCAAAACATGAAAAACTTGTGCAAAACATCAAGTAGGTTTAGCAGATGAGGTTTGTTGAGAAGCAATGAGTTGCAGCAGTGCTGTAATCCTTTCTGAATTTTCATCTTGCTTAGCCATCCAAGTTTTCATTTCTTCATTTGTTTTCTTTTGATCAACCATAAAATCCTTAAGTTCTTTGACATCCTTCTGAAGATCTGTAGATTCTGAAACAGTAGATTCTGAAACAGGCTGAGTAACATCAGGTGCAGGAATTTCTGGAGATGGAGGAGCTTCTAGAAGAAGAATAGGAGGAGTGTTTTTCTTAATCCGTTTTTGATAAGCAGCAAACCTTACTTTTGACAATCTAAGACATTGAGTCCTGATTTTCAAAGCCTCCCTATTCAGTCTGTAAAGATATTTCTTCCAAACAGCGTTAGCAGCCTCTTTGTCCATAGTAGTCATGCAAACATCCATAATGTCAGCAAAGTCTGAGACATTATCCTTATCAAAATCTCTTAACAGAGTATAAACACGTGATCCCAATTCTGCTTCATCAGGGGTTCTGGGTTTTCTTGGTTGGGTTAGTTGTGTTTGTGGTGTTTGTTCAGAAGGTTGAGGATTGATTTGTGGTTCAGATGTTGGTTGGTTGGTTTGTGGTTCAGATGTTGGTTGGTTGGTTTGTGGTTCAAATGTTTGTTGGTCAGAATGTTGTGGTTGAGGTATTGAGGGAATTGGTTGGGTTTCTGTTGGTTGTGGAGTGTTTTGGATTTCAAGAGGTTGTGGAGTGAGAGTTTGAGTTGGGGAATTTTGTGGAGAAGGTGGATGTTCAGAAGTTGGAGATTTAAACAGCTGTTTCCAAACACTCTCAGAACGAGGTTGTTTGAGATCATTCAAGCATTCATTAATGTAACCAGATGATTCATCATCAGATGATGTATCAGAGTGGTTAGATTTTTCAGAAGTTGAAGATAAAATGACAGACTGGTTTAAAGGTGTGACATCTAATATCTCATCAGGGTGAACATCCTCTGGAATGGTATATTCTGGGATAGTGTTTTGTGGTTGTGGTGTTGTTTGTTGAGTTTGTTGTGGAATTTCTGTTTGTATGTTTGTTGGTTGCTTGGATTGTGGTGTATGAGGGGGGACAGAAGATGGTTTAGATCTTTTAAATATAAGGGGTGAGTCAGATGGTGTGGGGGTAGCAGAATGATGAACAGGATTAGAATCAGTGTTAAATACCTGTTTCAGAGTATCTCTAATTTCTTCAAAAGTTGCTGCAGGAGGATTTGGTTGAACCTTCTTCAGCTTCTTCCTTTTCTTCTTCTTTTCAGCATCTGAATGCTTCCTTTTCTTCTGATGACCTTCACTATCAGCTTTTCTCTTACGTCTTCTTTCCCTTGTCAAATCAGGAAGAACTTGGCCTTCCTTCTGCACAAGATTGGCAGGAATCTCAACACCATCTCTTATGCAACGAGCAACATACTCAGCAATAATTTCTCTAGGTTCATCTGAGGTGAATAAAGGAAAATCCTTAACAGGAATCCTTCTTCCCCTAACTTCTTCAGAGTTAGTTTTCCTTGGTTTCTCAGATAAATCATCAACCAGTTTCATCCTTCTCAGAGTTAAACCGTTTATTTCAGAGCCAATGATATAAGTCAGATCTTCTGTCAACCCAGCCTCTTGCAGATGCGCCACAAGTTGGTTTTCTATCAGAATATCTGAAATCATCCTTCCCATAGGGATCCATGTTCTGACTTTTCCAGATTTATCTCTGGCTGTTTCCCTTGTTTCCTTGACGTGAGACACCAGATGATTAAACAATAAATATGGAAGATCAATCTGAATGTTTTGGTGTAAACAATACATGAAGTAAAGTTGTTCAGCATTAACATAATCAGAAGAGTTTGAAGAGGGTCTATGAAAGATGGTGTTCATGAAAATCTTAGCCCATATCTTGTAAGTGGGTTTCAAGAACTTAACCTTCTTACAAGGTTCACCAGTAGTACAGATTTCTTGACATACATCCTTCAGATCTTCACGCGCAGAAGACAGAGAGGTTACTCCATCAGTTGCCTTAAAACCTATGAGTTTCCTTATCAGGTTTTCAGTGATAACTATCTTTTTTCCCAGCACAGAGGAGTGAATGAACTTTGGAGTAGCATATGCATGGATCCAGAACTCCTTCACTAACGTTGGATACACAGGACCCATAAGCCTGTCAAAGTAACCGTCCCAGCCTTGTGCTTTGATTGAAGAAATCAGATCAAACCCATTTTCAGCAAGATCTTCTAAGTCCACGAAACTTTCACACAGTACTTCTAGTGAATCAACAGCAGTTAGGAGAGTGCGTACTGGTTCTATGACAGTGGTAGCATTTTTGGTAGTAACAGCTTTTGAAGTAGATGCCATTGTTGACGATGATGAAGAAGATGAAGGTTTCTGAGTTCTTTTAGGGTTTGCAAAGAGAGAGAACAACAAACAAAAGCGCATATGTGTTTGAGAATGTGAAAAGTGTGAATGTGTTATGAGAGTGGTTTAAATAGACAAATAAAGCAAGCATGGGAAACACAACAGACACACATAGGACACATACGCACGTTTGCATTAAATGAAAAGTAATCATTTTTAATTATGATATGACATTTGGGGGAAAATCAAGACAGATTGAGATTTTCAAAGCAATACCTTAAACGTCATAATCAGTAGGTGTACTCCATCTTTTCAAATTCTGAGTGACACGTGTTTGCTTGCATGTGATTCTATAACTCTTAAGAAATGAAACGTTTTCAACTTTCAGATCCTCTGAGATGGTCAGTTCAGAGTTTCACACAAAAAAAAAAATTCACAGATAAATTAAACAAGCAAGACAGATGAAATACTTCAGAGTGTTAAACACTTAGCATCTGAGAAGTTGACTCTGAGAAATATTACTCTGGACAAAAATCCATACAAATATTTTTCAGAATAAACTTAAACCTATCTTCAGCAAGGGGTTTTGTGAAAATATCTGCCCATTGATGATCTGTATCAACAAAGGCTAAATTTATTACACCCTTTTGAACATAGTCTCTGATGAAATGATGTTTAATCTCTATATGTTTGGCCTTAGAGTGTAAAATTGGATTTTTGGATAAACATATAGCAGAAGTATTATCACAGAAGATAGAAAGATTACTCTCATAGATTTGATAATCTTCTAGTTGACTCTTCATCCAGAGCATCTGAGTGGAACATCCAGCAGCAGCAATGTATTCTGCCTCTGTGGTTGATAGTGCAATTGTTGGTTGCTTCTTGCTGTACCACGAGATTAGATGACTTCCAAGAAACTGACAGCTTCCAGAAGTACTTTTGCGCTCAACTCTATCTCCAGCATAGTCAGCATCACAGAATCCAACTAGTGAATATTCGTCAGATTTTCTGTAACACAAACCAACATTAGCAGTACCTTTCAGATACCTTAGAATCCTCTTAACAGCAGTTAAGTGTGATTCTCTAGGATCTGATTGGAATCTAGCACATAAACAAACACTAAACAGAATGTCTGGTCTAGAAGCAGTCAAATAAAGAAGAGATCCTATCATACCTCTGTAGAGTTTCTGATCTACCTTCTTACTTACCTCTTCCTTACCTAGAGTGCTTGTAGGATGCATTGGAGTCTTTGCCATTTTGCTATCCAGCATGTTAAACTTCTTCAGAAGCTCTTTAACATACTTGGTCTGATGTATGTAGGTGCACTCTGGAGTCTGATTTACTTGGATTCCCAGAAAGAATCTCAGTTCTCCCATCATGCTCATCTCAAATTCTGCCTGCATACATTTAGCAAACTCCTTTCCAAGCATAATATTTGTTGATCCAAAAATAATATCATCTACATAAATTTGACAAATCAACAAATCTTTCTTAATGGTTTTACAAAATAGTGTGGTATCCACTTTTCCTCTGATGAAATTTTTCTTCAGAAGAAAATTACTCAACCTCTCATACCAAGCTCTGGGAGCTTGTTTTAGTCCATAAAGAGATTTTTTCAGTTTGTAAACATGATCTGGAAAATTTTCATTTTCAAAACCAGGAGGTTGGTGGACATACACTTCCTCTTCTATAATTCCATTAAGAAAAGCACTTTTAACATCCATCTGATAAAGAGTGATGTTATGTTGTGCAGCAAATGAAATAAGCAAGCGTATAGACTCTAACCTTGCAACAGGAGCATATGTTTCTGTGTAGTCTATGCCTTCTTGTTGACTGTAGCCTTGAGCAACCAGTCTTGCTTTGTTCCTTTCAACTTCTCCTTTTTCATTAAGTTTATTTCTGAAAACCCATTTTGTTCCAATGACATTGAAACCTTTAGGTCTTGGAACCAGATCCCGGACTTCATTCCTTGTGAATTGATTCAGCTCCTCTTGCATAGCTAAAATCCATTCATTATCTTCCAGAGCCTCATCAACAGATGTTGGTTCTATAATTGACACTAAGCCACAGAAGGAAGATTCAGAAGTTCTGAGAAATGCTCTTGTCCTTATTGGATCATCTTTCTTTCCAATTATCACATCCTCTGGATGAGAAGCTTTCATTCTGGAAGAAGATCCTCTGACTGTTGGTCTTTCAGAAATATGCAGATTGTTAAGTTGGGAAGTTAGAGGCGTAGCATCTGGGTTTGCTTCAGAGTCTTTGTCTTCAGTCTTGTCTGCCTCTGAGCCTTCAGAGTCTGTGAGAATAACTTCTCTATCTGCAGAACTTTCAACTTGCTTTGGCTTTTCAGAGCCAAGCTTATCATCAAATCTAACATGAATAGATTCTTCCACAATCTGTGTTTCAGTATTGAATACTCTGTAGCCTTTAGAGCGTTCAGAATAACCAAGCATGAAACACTTCTGTGCTTTGGAATCAAACTTGTTCAGATGATCTTTAGTGTTAAGCATATAACAAATACATCCAAATGGATGAAAATAAGCAATGTTGGGCTTTCTGTTTCTCCACAATTCATAGGGAGTCTTTTCCAGAAGAGGTCTTACAGACACTCTGTTCTGAATATAACATGCTGTATTTATTGCTTCTGCCCAAAAGTATTTTGCCAGATTTGTCTCGTTGATCATGGTTCTGGCCATTTCTTGCAATGTTCTATTTTTCCTCTCTACAACTCCATTTTGTTGTGGAGTTCTAGGACAGGAGAAATCATGTGCAATTCCTTTTTCAGAAAAATATTTTTCAAAATATTTGTTTTCAAATTCACCACCATGATCACTTCTGACTTTAATAATTTTGCATTCTTTTTCAGTCTGGACTTGATTGCAGAAGTCAATGAACACAGAATGAGACTCATCCTTGTGTTTTAGAAACTTTACCCATGTCCATCTGCTGTAGTCATCTACAATGACTAACCCATACTTCTTGCCTCTGATGGATGCAGTTTTCACTGGTCCAAACAGATCAATATGAAGTAATTCCAATGGTCTAGAAGTGGAAACAACATTTTTTGGTTTAAAATGAGATTTTGAAAATTTACCCTTTTGACATGCGCCACACAGAGCATCTGAATTGAACTTCAGATTAGGGAGTCCTCTGACCAGATTGAGTTTATTAATCTGAGATATACGTCTCATATTAATATGTCCCAATCTTCTATGCCAGACCCATTGCTCATCATTCACAGATAAAAGGCATTTTACATTTTGAACTTTAAGTTCTGAAAGGTTAATTTTGTAAATGTTGTTTTTCCTCTTTCCACTGAATAGGATTGAACCATTCTTTTGACATACAGCTTTGCAACATTTTTGATTAAAGATGATATCATAACCATTGTCACTTAATTGACTTATGGACAATAGATTATGTTTCAATCCTTCAACTAACAGAACATTAGAAATAGAGGGTAGGTTACCATTACCTATTGTACCAGAGCCAATGATCTTGCCCTTCTGGTTCCCTCCAAATTTCACGTCCCCTCCAGATCTAAGTTCCAGGCTTTGGAACATAGACCTTTCGCCCGTCATATGTCGTGAGCATCCAGAGTCCAGGTACCATGATTGGTGTCTGGATTTTGCTGCTAAGAACATCTGCAACAGGTATAATTTTACTTTTAGGTACCCAGATCTTCTTGGGTCCTTTGGGGTTAGATGTTCTGTGGTTTTGCCTAAACTTCTGTTTTTCAACATAGTGTTTATTCTGGCTAGCCCTTGGCTTAAACACATAAGTACTCTTTTCAGAGCTTGTATGTTTAATATCATTCAGATGACCAAACTTAAAATGAGAATACAGAGGAGTCTTCTTGATGAAGAGTTTATCAACAGATTTTGGATTGCTTCCAGAGGAAGATTCACATCCAATGCCTCTTCTGTTGTTCCCACTAACACCATAGATCATAGAAGCCATTTTGCTTCTGTCTATGCTTTTAGTGAGGAATCTTTTAAAACTGGAGTCATATTTTTCTAAAATATTTTCACTTGACTCTGTTTCAGTATCAGATTCTTGTTGAGTTGTTTCTAAATCATTTTTGAGTTTTAAATTTATTTCTTTCTGCTCAACAAGTTCTGTTCTCAGAAGATCAATCTCAGATTCAAGATTGCTTTTCAGCTTCTTGTATTTGAGTTTAATCTTGCTGTAGCTTTCCAACATGTCAGATAAACTTTCAACAAGTTCAGCTCTGGAGAGTTCAGAAAATACCTCTTCAGAGTCAGAGTCTGATTCTGACTCAGATTCAGATGATGACGTTCCTTCATCTTGATCATTTGTGTTGGCCATCAGCGCAACATTTGCACATTCTTCCTCAGATTCAGAAGATGATTCAGATTCATCTGAGTCATCCCATGTAGCCATCAGAACCTTTTTCTTTTTATCAAACTTCCTTTTGGGTTTTTCCTTTTGAAGTTTGGGACATTCACTCTTGTAGTGTCCAGGTTCTTTACATTCAAAGCAAGTGACCTCTTTCTTGCCAGATCTTCTGTGTCCAGAAGATTCTCTCTTTTGATCAGATCTTCTGAAGTTGTTGAACTTCTTCCCTTTGTGCTTCCAGAGTTTGTTGATCCTTCTGGACAGCATGGATAGTTCATCTTCTTCTTCAGAAGAAGATTCCTCAGAGCTTTCTTCATTTACCTGCAAAGCTTTAACAGATTTGTTAGATTTAAAAGCTAAGGATTTACCTTTATCTTTCTTCTGGGGTTCATCTTCCTCCAGCTCAATCTCATGACTTCTCAAAGAACTGATGAGTTCTTCTAATGAGATTTTGTTCAGATCCTTGGCCAGCTTTAATGCAGTCACCATAGGTCTCCATCTGGTAGGAAGACTTCTGATGATCTTCTTGACATGATCAGATGTTGAGTAGCCCTTGTCCAGAACTTTCAACCCAGCTGTTAGAATCTGAAATCTGGAAAACATAGTCTCAATGTTCTCAGATTCTTCCATCTTGAACGCTTCATACTTCTGTATCAGCGCCAGAGCCTTTGTTTCTTTCACCTGAGAGTTTCCCTCATGAGTCATTTTGAGAGACTCAAACATATCATGAGCAGTGTCTCTGTTGGTAATCTTCTCATACTCTGTATGAGAGATTGCATTAAGAAGTATGGTTCTGGCTTTGTGATGATTCTTGAATTCTTTCTTCTGCTCCTCAGTCATTGATTTTCTATCAATCTTTTTGCCATCCTTAGTAGGATGTTCATATCCATCAATGACTAAATCCCAGAGATCAGCATCATACCCAAAGAAAAAACTTTCAAGTCTATCTTTCCAATAATCAAATTTTTCTCCATCAAACATTGGAGGTTTGGTGCTGATTCTGTCTCCTTCATATTTGTTGCTTGATGTAGGAATATCACCCATATTAGCAACCAAATAAATAACAGAGTATTCTTCTCACTGGATCTTTATCTGTCACGGTTAAGTGAATGCACACTCAGAACCGGAGCTCTGATGCCAACTGAAGGTGAGAAAATACTTAGAAGGGGGGGTTGAATAAGTATGACAGAAAATAATCAAAGATAAAAACTCAAGTATTTTTATCCTGGTTCGTTGAACTCAACTACTCCAGTCCACCCTTTTCAAGAGTGATTTGCCTTTCTCAACAAGGACTTAATCCACTATTCAAATCAACTGATTACAAATAGCAACACCTAAGAACAACTGTTCTTAGTCTTCTCAAGAGCTACTGATCTAACCTAGATCCTCTTAAGGAAAACTTCCTTTACAAATTAATGTAATACAATGTAAGAGTAAGAAATTGCTTCTAATAAAGCTATAAACACAACTGTGTTATTTCTCTAAGTTTAGAACAATGTATGAACAGCAAAGAATATGAGAGCTTGAGAGTTTTTCGCGTGAGAGTGTTCTTGCAATTATTTTCGTCTCAATTCGTCACTGAAGAAAGTGCTATGATATCCTTTATATAGCCACTTGAATATTGGAGAGAATATTTTACCGTTGGAGAAGATATTTCCAATATCAAAAAGGTACAGTCCTTTGTACTATTGCAGCAAAGAGACGGCGCACAAATAGTGGGTGTAGCAATTGTCTACTGAGCTGTGATTATACCATATATGGAATGTATCAGAGGAATAATATTCTTGCAGAGAATTTTGTCTATCCCAATTAAGGAAAGATTTGCTGGCATATTCCAACGGATATGTTAAAATAATCTTCTTCAAATAATTCTTCAGATAGTTCAGATCAACAATCAATATCAGAGTCTTCAGTCTTCAGAATCTTCTGGAAACTTCAGAGCCTAAGATGTTCTTCAGATGTTGATGAATCAGAGTCTGGTGCAGCTGTGTGCTTGAAGCGTAACATGCTCTTAGATCAGAGTCTTCACTCAGATCAGAGTCTTCTCTCATTCAGAGTCTCTTCACTCAGAGTTTTCTCTTATTCAGAGTCTCTTCACTCAGAGTCTTCTTTCATTCAGATTCTTGATAATATATGCAGCGTGTTGTATCTTCAGAATCTTGATGACTAAGCTCTTATACTTCAGATTCTTCTAATCTTCAGATGCTCTTGAGCCATTCAGAATTTATTGTTCACATCAAATTTGCTCTTTAAGATTAAAATCTTTTGTGCCTGTAGAAAACAGTTTAGAACAAATTTAGAGAGTATAATTCTTGTATACAAATTATCATTAATGTTATCATCAAAACATAGAGATATTACTAAGACACAATCTGTGCTCTTACAAGATGAAAATCACATCTTGAGCTATGTGGTCTTAAAGTTAGGCACCAAACCAGGGGATTTTACACTGTCAAGCATAGCAACCCTAGCATAGGAATTCCTCACACTCTTGATTCATGATGAATTGACCTTGGAATCATCCCTTGGGCATCTTAATACATCAATCCATGATCACATGACCTTGGAATTAGGTCTCAACCTTCTTCAAATCATCAGTTAACCTAGGGTTGACCAGATGAAACCCTAGTGACACCCATCTTGGTCGTAGCTCCTTATCTTTTGCATAATGACCTGTCTAGGTTTCAAAATGGCTTTCAACACCTCTCATGAGCTCTCTCAAGGCTTCAAGTCCAACTCCATGGATTCAAAATCATCTGAATAGTTTTCCCTAACTCTCAAGTTAGGAGATGTACACACTTATATCCAACCCCTTTTCTGAGGATCCTTGACTTCTCTGATGAGGATGTCAACCCTTGAACACTTGAATAACCCTCTTAGCTAGCTTCATAGTCTTGTGTTGCCCTTGATTGGTAGTCATACCTCTTGATCTCCTGCACACATGTCAATGCAATGCAGATGATAATGCTAATATGAATGCAATGAAACACAAGTTAGGTAAAGAGAGGTTAGACAAATTTTGGGGTGCAACAACAGTAAGGTAAAAGGATAACGATTGTGTTAAATATGTGGTGATGTCATTTTGGAGACTTACTTCAATTTGTGTGCGTATCGCAAGGTATATCTTATGCCGGTTTTTTATTTGGAAATATAATTTTTGTCTTTTTCAAAAAAAAAAAAAATTGATCACGATAACAGCTTATGTCAAAACTATTTAATCATAATAAATATATTGTCTTCCTTTTCAAATTGAAAATTATATGTTATTATTGTAATTGTTTTATCATTTAAGATAATGTTTCATGTGCAACCAAAATATTGTATGATTATTTAGTTTATTTATCTAATCATTATTCATTTAATATTTAAATAAATCATTTTAAATACTATATTAAATAAATGATCTTGTATGCGTGCACAGGTTTCTTAATTATGATGTTTGATATTTGTTGTCAAGTTTACAATTATAGTTTCTTAAAATCTTATGACGACAAGGAAACAAAAATATTGATGTGATTAGAGGGAATTTTTCAATTACTGAATTTAATCCATAAACATTAGTATTTCTTATTTGATTCTCCCTGTATATACTATATGATTTTCAAAGTCCCTTCATGTGTTAAATATATACTTTAAGCATGTTTATTCTTGATGAGAGTTTCTGAATTTATTTTGGTAACATATGAATATATTGATTGATTTTTCTCCATAATTTAGACAACTTTGAAACTATTGGAAATCTATTTTATGAAGCAATTATGAACTATTGATTTAATTTTCTCAAATTCAAACAATTTTGGAACTACAGTGAAACCAGACGAAGATGTTAAGTCTTTCCCACACAATTAATTTGTGAAAGCTTCATTTGAAACACATACCAATAAGTAATGAAACTGAGTCAGACAAAAATCAGTGAATACAATAAAGAATTTCACAAGAATACAAATTCTTCACATAAAAGTTATTGATAAGAAGAATCAAAACACAATTTGAAGATTGCAGAAAACAAATTCAAAGCAGTCTTACAAAGAACAAGTCTTTCTCTATGCATTCATTAATTTTGTATTCACTAGCTATGGAATTTAGAGATCTAAGTTATAGAAATTTTAAAACTATTGTTATTTTTTCTGTGGAGAATTTTATGTATTAGTTATCCAATGAAACAAATAAAGCACGTTATTTGGAGATGTAAGCACGTTTTTCCTGTGAATATGTAAGCTATAGAACCTTCTTTATTTATTATATTTAAATTAAAGCACATTATTTGTAAATGCAACAAATAAAATATATAAATACACGTATAATTAGAGCTTTATTTAGATTCTCTCCAAGAAAAATGACTCAACAAAAATATTACATTTTTATTTTAAATATTTATTATATAATATGGCTAAAAAATATTTATGTATTTGTAAAATTCGAATACAAAGTTGCAAGTAAAAGATATATTAAAAATTGTTTTTCAATATTTTTTATATTAAATTATACTAAAGAATTCTTTTAATGATCAATTAATATAAAAAATCGTCTTTATAAAATATTTAGATTAAAAAACAAATATTTATCAAAGAGGCACAAACAAATGATGAACATATAAATTGTCTTAAAATTCATTTAATGCATGATCATATATGTCATAACTTTTAAGATTTATATAAATCGAGTCATTTTAAAAAAGATATATCATTTTTCTAAATCTTAGAAATTATTTTGTTTTTATTTTTTATTCTTTCTCTACTAGTTGTACTCATTGAAAACCAATGTTGTAGTAGTATTTGTAATTCTAAGTACTAGATTGATTCATGAGTATTATTGACCTAATGCCTCGTTCAAGTAATATTGTAGGGTCACTCAAGTTCATCTGGTCTGAGAGTTCGCAATCTTGTTAGGATTTCTTTAATTAATCTAAGATTTTTACGTAGTACTACTGGCTTAGTAGCTAGCTTAGCTATGACATTTTTAAAATCCTACACATAGGTAAGTCTAGGTAGCTGAAGTGATTAGATAGAACCCAAAGTTTCTGAGACATATTTCAGGCGGCCTAAGAAGCATAGACTTGAATTATAGACTTAATCCATTTTTGGGCAAGCCACGAGCATGCATGAATATATATGGGGTCAGACATTTGGTTCCAGGTAATTAAAAAGTACCAAAACCATTTTTTTAACAATAAAAGTACGGTAACCTGAAGGGTTCTGATGGATAATAAAATATGATAAATTTTAAATTATAAATTAGTATACAGTCAATAAAGGTTAGGGTATATTTGCTTCATTGAAATTTTATTGTTATAATTAATAAAGTTAAATTAAAATAGTTTATATATATATATATATATATATATATATATATATATATATATATATATATATATATATATATATATATATATATATATATATATATATATATATATATATATATATTAGAATTCAACCACAATCTATAGAGAATTTCTATTCAATCTTAATCTCAAGGTTGTTATCAATCACACAATGAAAATGAACAGTTGAGAAAGAAAGAAAGAAAGAAACGTTGGAGAAGAAGATGAAAAAATCTGTAGAGTTCTCTTTGCCCGCAAACTATGAAAAATCTTTATTCACTTGCAATTGCAAATTGTGAATATAATATTATGAGTTGTGTTCATAAAATAAGGGTTTCTCTCTATTTATAGATTTAGGTTAGCTTGCACCTCAAGCCAAATCTCAAATCTATAAAAGCTCAAAATAACTAACATTACTAAATTAGGCCTAAGTCGAAATCCTGTGTGAAGTAACCTATTTCAACACTTCGACACACTAATACAACTCAACACACACACACACTAGGCTAATTCGACTAGACCTTATTTCTGTCGAGCTACACTACTTCGACACAAGGAATTACATTTCAACACACCACCTAATTCATTGTGTCTAAGCTATCTACATTCATCATAACTCTTAGTCTTCTGAACACTTCGACCTGCACTCCCTTCATCATGATGTCTGCAATCTAATTCTCAACTCTGCAGTGTTCCAAGTTTATCTTCCCTTCGGCTACCTGCTCTCGAAGATAATGGAATCTCATTTCGATGTGCTTGCTTCGACCATGTGCTAATTCTTTGCCAAATTGACAGCTGACATGTTGTCGATCTTCATGGTAATTTCTTCATGACTCTTCCCTATAATCTCTTCGACCAGGTTCACCATCCATGTTGCTTAACATGCACAAAGAGAAGCAACTATGTATTCTGCTTTGCATGATGACAATGTCACTACTGGCTCCTTTCTCGAACTCCAAGCAACTGGTGCACCACCTAGCATAAACACATAGCCAACTATGTATTGTTTATCCTCAGCATCACTATACCAACTTGAATCAGTGTATCCCACTATCTTGCATTCTTTTCCTTCATCATAGAAAACAAAATTCCGTAGTCGAGAGTTCCTTTTAGATAGCTCAATGTCCTCTTCGTCGCTACTAGGTGTGATACATTTGGCTTATGCATGAATCTACTTACAATACTCACACTGTATGTTAAGTCAGGCCTTGTGTGACAAAGGCATCAAAGTGACTCAATAAGTCTTCTATATTGGGTTGGGTCGACATCATCTTCATTTGGGTATTTTGACTGTTGCAATATGGTCTCAGCTAGAGTAGAAGTTGGGTTTCAATCTTGCATCTCAAATCTCTTGAGTATATCGCCTGGATATCTTCTTTGGTGCATCGTCAAACCTCTACTACTTGATCGAACGTGAATCTAATTGCAAGTGCACAACCTATCGTGTAGTTTTAAAAGATATCGATCCCATAGAAGCCAATCGTCAAAAAAATCTATTGTTTTTAGTTGTTACGATGTTTAGCTAAGGCTAATGGAATAGTTAAAAAGAGGGCAAACGAAATAAATGAATTTAATAAAAATAGATGAATAATAATGTTGAAATGTAATTCACATTAATCGACAATACTCTGATTCTCTCTACTAAGATAACTTACGAGGCAATGTTTCCTATTTAGAAAAGAATTAATTTAACAGGAAATGTCGCTTTCACGTACTCAGAATCGAGTTTCATTCTCTAATTTATACCCTTCATTTGTCACATACGGAAGGCACTTACCGTGTTAAAGTAGTAAACTCATTTTTAAAAAATTAGACTCTTAAATTAATTGAAAAGTGATTTTGAATGGAGAGTTTAGCTAAAAAGGGTTCCTAGCTCTCGCTCAGGGAACCAGATCCTAAATCTATAAACGCGTTCGCAAATAGTTTTAAAACCTCTTTCTATAAAGGTTAAAGCTTCCTAATTAATTAACAAAGTGCTTTTGCGGTATTTGTTAACCAAAAACAAACCAATTTTAGCCTATAGTGTCAGACGGCTTTTGATCTTACTTGACATTTTCACTGCATCACTTTCGTGAAGGCAGGTTAAAATAAGTTCAAAAAAATTACATTTAAGTCAAAATAGCCCACAAAGGAAATCTTAGTGAGACAACATACCGAGCATCATCTACTGACGATCCTCACATGCCAGCATTCAATAATTTAGCAAGACATGGTTATTGGAAACAAAACATAAATGGTTTTGAGTGCGAAGGTAAACATAACGACGGGTAAAAATGTTATGAAATCAAATTGCGATAGAGGTAAATAAGATAAAGATAAAAATTACGAGGCAAATAAAATAGGAAAGTAAAGGCAAGACAAAGTAAATATAAAAATAAAATAAAATAAAAACTTGCTCCAAATGGAGTCTTGAATCTGATACAGAGTGTGATAACTTGAAATAAATCTTGTCGGAATGTAAAAGACGGAAATAAAGTGCTTCTTAAATAAACAAGGTGCTCAAAACTTGATACAGACTCAATCGACGGTGCAATAATTCTTTGATGTGAAGAGATTAATGCTTTACAATTTGACTGAATTTTGGGTTAAGTTTACATAAGCTTGGAAACCTTGAAAAATGGCATGACAAGGGTATTTATAAGAGCCTACAACCCTATAAATCACCAAGAAAACAATTCCAAGTCGTGGAAAAAATGTATAGATGGGTTTTGGGAGACTTGGAGACCAAGCTCGGTCTGTTCCCAACCGTTTGAGCTTTCTAAGGGTAGCGACCGCCACAACCCTCATGGAGACCGCCATGCTCACAAAGTGGGCATGATTTGGTTATCCCACTAGCTGGTACGTGGGCCACCTATGGCACCCCTAGGATGAACGCCATGGTGGTCTCCATATGTGCAAACCTGCTTCAATTCTTTGTTTTTCGTCCATTTTGCTTCGTTTCTTCATCCATAGCTCTTGATTGCTAAATTGCTTGAAATAATGGAAAAACACTAGTATGATAGTGGAAACAGAATAAAAATCATAAGGAAATATGCATAAGTCAAGTCAAATAAATGATAGTTTGAGATGTCATCAAACTCTCCCACACTTGAACTATTGCTTGCCCTCAAGCAAAATGTAAGTGAAACAGGTGAGCTCAATAGCTAATATGGGCTTTAAAAAGACTACACTTTGAATATATCACATCAATAGGCACTAAATTACTGAAAACAAAAGCATCGTGACAACAAGTTCTGTATTTTACGGTCATAAGAGTCTCCCCTAAACAGACCAATCTGAATTATATTATTATTCTTTGGCCTACCTTACCTATCTCTTTCTAATCCTTTTTCATTCATGCGCAATCTCATTAAATCTGTTATCTTGTACCCGCATGGTGAACAAATCTGTTGGTGATCATGATCCATATTTGTGTCAAAATTCAACATTTTATGCTATTTTCCAACTGACACATAAGCATAATTTTAAAGGTTCCTCTACCATTGGGCTAAGTAACCGAGTGAGGGTTACCTAACTTAGAAGGCGGAGTTTCTTTTCAAATCATTCACTTTTTATTACTTGTTTTCTTCTCTATTTTTTTTTCTTTCTATGAGATCATTCACTTATTTGCATCAATTTATTCACTTAGTGGTAACGTAGATGGTGCTGACTACTAGAATAAACTACTTAAGGATTAACTTAGATGTGAGAACTTAAGGCTAGAGCATAACAATTATTCAAATTGATCTCTATAGTTGAGAGATTTACAATGTTAAAATGATATTGATGTTTTAGGACTTCTCCCAAAGCTTTATAACACGTTTTAGTAGCCTACACATTGTTTACTTTTTGAAGAAAAAAAAACAGTATGGCTCAAGAAAAGGAAGAACGCCATTTTGGTTTAGGGCATTTTGGTGAAGAAAGCAGTTATTGCAGTTAGAGCTCAAGCTTCAAAAAGTGAGAATTCGTATTTGCAATTCAAGGCGTTTCAAGAAGAGTTGTGGATTCACAAAACACAAGCAAGTACCAGTGAAGGATTCTGCATAGTTTGGCATCAAGATTCACACTCAAACACCTCCAATTGCAAGCTTCAGTCCAGGTTCTTTCTCTTCAAAATTCCTCTCATTCTATGTTGTTTTAGGATGAATTAGACATGTGGCTAGGATATAGGAAGAGCATAGATCGTTTTAGGATCAGAATCTTGAAGTTTAGATATGATTTATGTTTTGGTGAATTTTCTGTTGGCCTTCGAAACCAGAGATTCATGGAGAATTAGAGGAAATGGAGATTAGATTTAGGATCTTTGTGAAAATCCAAGAAGAACAGTGCCGATTTTGTTGAGTTTGGATATGGTTTGATGTGTATCACTATTTGCCTCGTCGGAGAAGACAACCGGAGGTCTTCTCCGGCCACCGTCCCCTTCCCTCTCTTTTGCGCAGGTTTGAAACGGAGAAGATGAACATGAGCCGTTAGATCAGTTTGGTTTATGGACTTTGTAATCTAATCCTGCGTTCCAGATTTCACTTAACCTAGGGCTGACCTTGGCTGGTGACATGTCCCATTGATAGCCTTAGGATCACCCTACTTTTCCAATGAACGCCCTTGATTAGACCCTACCATGTGCTTGAGTCAACAGCGCTGTACCAAAACCCTGACCAAAATGCAGAGTTCCATTTAATATGCTGGCACGCGCGTGTCCCTTAGATGCGCTTACCTAGTCCTAGATCCTGTGGCTGTGGATTTTTCTGCCTTTTTAATTTCTTTTAATCCATTTTTTCATTTTCTTTTATTGTTTTCTTCAGTTTTAATTCATATTAAATAGAATATTGATCAGAAAATTATGAAAAAAAATATGTGCATGATCCTTGTTTAATTCCTAATTTTTTGATGCTCTTGGATTTTATTTTTGTGCTGTTTGCAATTTAATTTCCATTTTTCTATTTTCATTAGTTCATTTAATTTGGCATTTTGGACTTGTTGCTTGCTGATTTTTGTACCATTGTTTGCTTTAGAATTAGAAGTTGATATTTGGCTGGATGGTTATAGACATATTGAGGAGATTATAGGATTTTTGTGGTGATTTTTAGGTAACTCTAAGATTAGTTTTGGACTAGGTTTTTAGAGCTTTCCCCACTTGAACTTTCATTTGACAACTTTTGGTTTAGAATTTCATTAGTGCCCTTAAACATTGATTTAGGCCCTGTATTTTTTACCATAGGTTCTTAATACCTTTAGGACCTCTTAGAATTTTTTATAGATTTTTAGGAGTTGATTTACTATTTTAGTTAGATTTTACATCTAGGCTGTTTGTAGGATGCCTCTAGCATAGTACCTCCCATAGTTGAACTCCAAAAGTGACCATTAGCCCATGATAAGTTTCCAAACCTTTTCTAATGGTTTAGTAGACATGTTGATGCTTCTGTAGATTTAATTATAAGGCTTAATTTGATGCATTAGTTCCCTTTAAAGAGTTGCTTTTAGAGCTTGTGGAATTAGGGTTTTTAGAGCCTTTAGGAGTTTCTTCCTTTTTCATAATTGTGGTTTGCTTTGGTTTGCATTCCATTTCCTATCCAATGATGCAAGGTTCCTTTGTGGGAGCCTAGTCCCTCTTTTGGTAGGACTAAAGGCCTACCACACAAGGTAAAACATTTGAGGATACCAATCTTAGATGAGTGGTTAAGTGCCATGATGGATTCCCTTGGTTTCCATCATGCTTCCCCTCATCATGCAATAATCTTTGTGTTGGTTCTCATCATCTTTTGATGGAGAAAGTTGAAGCTTGAAGAGGAAGTCCTTATTCCCTTTTTTCTTGATGGATAACTTGGACATGAAGATAACTACAGACTGTTGGGCTGCTTTGCTGCTAGAAAACTGCTTTGTTGTTGCTCTGCTGGCTTGCTATTTTGTTTGTTGCATTCTTGTTGATTGACTGTATTTGTGTGACTGCTTCTAAGCCTAAGTGCATTGAAAGGTTGAGCTTGCCTCCCTTCGCTTGTTTGCATTAGAGGTTGAGTCTGTCTCCCTCTGCTTGTCTGTTACTGTTTGGCTTTGCTTGTTGGCTGAAGGTTGAGTTTGTCTCCCTTGCATGTTGTGTTGCTTTTGCTTGTTTGCTCTAGAATTTGAGTTTGTCTCCTTCTGCTTGTATTGCTGCATTGCATGCATTTTACTTACAGTTTTATTCTTTCAAATTATTTCTTTTGCTGTTGCTTTCCTTTGCCATGTTCCCTTAGGGACTCTAACTTCTCTTGTTCAAGAGAAGTTATGACAGACATTAGGGTTCTAACCATGCATGATAACATTAGGTAGCTCCCTCCTAACATCAATCATAGGATCAACTGTGCATGACAACTTTAGGATTGGAATAGGTACCCTTTAGTGCATCCTTTCTCTTCTCGTCTTCAAACATCTTTAAAACACTTAATAAAGATTAACGCGTGTCGTACGCTACGAGCCTTAAGCACTTGAGAAAGAGTTTTTGGAGGGTCTCTCTTCAATAGCTTGAATGTTTAGTGTGGTACCCTTTGGGTGACATGCGACGCATTCACTCTTAAGTCCAAGTCTTTAGTGCAACATGAGTTACAAACAAAACTCAAAACACTTCTTCTCTAAAAGACTTCAAAAACAAAGATCAAACTTCTTTTTGTCCTTTGGGACCTTTAATCCTTGGAAATCATTTTCATAAGGACAGTTTTGTTAACTCTTGGTTCTACCGCAAACGGTAAACGCCTAAGTCTCCAAAGGTCGAGCTGCATACACCAACTGCTAGAACCGTTTGTTAACCCTACTCGGGGAAAACATTTCGAACCAACCTGTGGTCTTGTTAGCCCGAACTATGTTTGCTCTGATCTTTCATGCCGTGTGAAAGTACGTAGGCACGAGATGCGATATCTCGGCGAGCAACCTTCCCCACCTTTCATCCGTAGTTAGGCGAACTACGTTGACTCTGATTTCTCGTTCCAGACGGGAATACGTAGGCATAGAACTGCTGTGTTCTGCCGAGTCATTTTTCTTTTCTTTTCAGACCAGCCTTGATAGGTAGATAGTTAAACCAGCCCGTCAGATAAACACAACAAGCGTGGATCACGTTGAGTACAACGGACGTGATGGGTGCTAATACCTTCCCCTTGCGTAACCGACTCCCGAACCCAGAAATGGTTGCGATGACCTTGTCTTTTCCTTTTCGTCAGGTTTTTCCGATCGTTTCCTTTCCCTTTCGGTGGGATAAATAACAAAAGGTGGTGACTCTTCTGTTTTGCCGGCACCTTATTTTTGCAGTAGCGACAGCTGGCGACTCTGCTCGGGAAGAACAACTGCTGGGGAATTTTCCCATCCCCTATGCTGGGACCATTTCTCATCCCTTATGCGAGTCAATCCTAGCGCTTGTGTGTGTATCTGTTGGGTTTGCATTTATTTATCGCATTTTACTTTCCACATTTTATTTTCAGTATGATATCATTATTGTGCTGTTGTGGGAGGGAGGCTCTGATGAGTGATAAGCCAGACCCAGGCTTGAGTGTATACCTAGCATTAGTTGTGGAAAGTAGTGGGCGCGTGCATGCTTTGCATGTACTAGTGTCTCACAAAATCCATGCTCAGACGATTCTCCCGGTTGACTTCTTTTCCGGCCCTTTGGGCTTGAGGGGTTGTTGGTTTGGAGAGTTGTTGACTCTGGGGACCGATCATTTGTGACTCAGCTAAGTGAGGCCTCTTCAGGGAGTGATGATGCCAAACTAGAAATGGTGAACGTATCATCATTTCGTGAAAGTCTGTGACACTGGGAAACGCATAGGATGACATACCTTGTCAGTGGTTAGGATTCATACCTATGAGCGGGGTCGGGTTATTGCAGGAAACCCTAACCTTCAGAAAACCTGGTTTTCTTGACAGTGAATCGGTATTGTTGGTATCAGAGGGTTCTTATCATCAGAGATGTGTTTGTTCTTGACAGAGCATAATTATTGACATCAGGGTCTTATTGTCAGAACAGTCCTGTGATTATGTTGGAACAGAGCCTTAGTCTCCTCAACAGCACACTCTTGATCTCCTGTTGCATGATTGTACTTTTGCATTTTCATTTGCATACCCATGTGCATGTCATTAACGCGTGTTTGTGTTGCAGGTGCATATACTATCCCCCGGTTCCAGTAATCTTGCCCTCTGTTTGCTAGCATGGGATCTTTGAAGAAGAATGTGGCTTACAAGCTCCCTACCCCAGATGTTACTCTGTTGCTTCGTTTGACTACCTTGGCAGATGATACACTGAAAGGGGAATTCGGGAAATCTTATGTGAAGTTGCTCAGTCTGGTTCGTAAACCTTCAGTCTATGAGTTGAACGAGTTGTATGCATTGCTACAGTTTTATGACCCTTCGTTGAGGTGCTTCACTTTTCCAAATTTCATTCTTGCGCCTACCTTAGAAGAGTATGCTAAGTTGTTGGGTGTACCTGTTAAGAATCAGATGCTGTTTGTTCACATGGATGCTAAGCCTAATCTGGCTAACCTAGCTACTGCCCTTCACCTGGATGCTTCAGAGTTGCTTCTAACCAGTTGGAATGGGTTCCTGGATTTTCTCTACAGTTTCTGGTTGGGAAATCCCAACAGTGCGCTAAGGACGGTTGTTGGATCGTATTCAACGCTATTCTCGCCCTCTGCATCTATGCATCATCTTGTTTCCTAACATGCCAGACTTTATAAATTTGGACGCCCTCCATATCTTTGCATCGAGAAATCCAGTTCCTACCCTTGTTCATTACAAGAACGAGAACAGAAGGGGTAAAAATGTATCGTGTTGCGCGCCCTTACTCTACAGATGGTTTGATAGCCACATGCCCAAGAAGGGTCTCTTTGTTTCCTCCGCAGCCACAGCTGAGTGGTCTGAACGCCTGACGGGTTTATCAGCAGAGAGCATCGTTTGGTTTGATCGGGATATGCTGGATGCTGAAGTCATCTACAGCTACAACGGTTTTCCTAATGTGCCCTTGATCGGAAGAAAAGGATGTATTAACTACAATCCCTCATTACTTATCAGACAGTTTGCGTACGCCTTGAGAGGTCCGTCAAAAGACGAAGAGGTGCAGGAATCTCTGTACCTCACGGGGGTTCTAGATGGGGATATGTTAGCCAAGCTCAAGCATGCATGGAACGACATCAGCAGGCGAGGGAAAGCACTATTGGGTAAGAGCAATATCCAGACTTATGCTCCTTATGTGACTTGGATTCAAAGTAGGGTAGAAATAGTAGGGATGCCTTTTCCACCTGCTAAGCAATAATGCTCTTCGGTAGTTGAAGAACCTACTACAGTGTCTATTCAGAAATACAATCAGGTATTAGCTGAGAAGGAAGAGCTATGAAAGACCAACGAGGAGTTGGAGAAAGAGCTGGTTCAACTTAGAAGTGAGAGGAATGAAGTCGTCTATTCCTTCAAAAACCAGACAGAGTTGGTGAACCGGCTAGGCACAGACTTGACCAAACAGATGGCTGAGCGTGAACGTTTAGGTTTGGATTTCAAGGATGTCAATGATGTGCTTGCCACCAAAAAGCAGAACTTGAATGATGCATACCGGAGAATCTCCAAATTCAACCAGCAGTGGAATGTCACTATAGCCAGCAACAAAGAGCGGGAGGACAAGCTGAAGCAACAAATTTCCAAGTTGAAGGCTCAGTTGAAGGCCAGTGAGAAGAAGTTTGACGATGAAACTGCCCGTAGGTACGCCACTAAAGACAGGTTGAACAAGGCTATTGCGAACCTGGCGGATCGCAAGCAGAGTTTTGAATCTAAGAAGCGAAGGTTAGAAGACTGTTTTGGCAGAGAAGAATGGAAGGACTCCATTGAAGGGCTTCAGTACACTATCATACAGAGGGAGTCACTCGTCGAAGGGTTACTCACTCAGCATGATCATCCCAAAACGAAGGGGTTGCTAAAAGAGTTTCGCGCTCGTGGTCGCACTTGACTACTTTGTTATCCTTTGTATTTTCTGATCATTGTTGTATGCTGACCATCACCAGACTTGTTGGTCGAGGTCATGCTTTTGATTCCACCTGTACTCAGTGACACTGTACGCTGCCTTGTTGGGCTTTTTATATATATGAGACGTTATCTCCATGACTGGATCCAGATTTCTTATTATCAGCACTGGCACTCTAGCACTAGAATCGGGGAAAAATCTCCCTAAGGCACAAACACACGTTTGCATTTGCATGAATCATTTGCGTAACAGGTATCTCGAGCTATTTTTCTAACCCTCTGTTGATACAGGTTGTTTCAGGATTGCGGATCAGCAAATTCATCGATACTCCACAAGAGGTAATTACAAGAAAGCTATGGATCAAATGCAAGCTGAGATGCAGGAGATGTGCGACAGGATGGCGCAATTCATGCAAGTCATGGAAACTGTGGCCAAGGGCCAAGAGCAGCTTCAGACTCTGGTGTAGCCTCTGATTGCACGAATTGATGGGAATAGTGTGCTACATGGTGGGGTTGCTACTAATCCTTCTCTAATAGAGACTCCTCGAGCGGGTGATGCTGTACCGGTGGTCGTTCTCAATGCTGGTGAGAACGGTAATGGAGCTGGGAATGGGAATGTAGCTGGTAATGGTAATGGACATGTGGAAATCAACAGAAATGTTGGAGTTGGGAATGCTGGTTTTGGTGTTGGTGCTGGAAACACTGGTGTAGGTATTGGTGGTTCCAATGTAGGCTATGGAAATGCGGGCTTTGGCAATGCAGGTTTTGGCAACGCAAGCAACAGCGGTTTTGGGATGGGTGCCTACAACGCTGGTTTTGGGCCGGGTGTTGCTAATCAGGGCTTTGGTAATGTGGGGTATGGTTCCAGGTTTAATCAGAATGGCTTTGGTCCTAATGCCGCTTACACTGGGTATGATAATGTGGATCCTCATTGGGGCGAAGATCGTCAAGAGGATGCTTTCTCTATGCCGGGCATGGGTCTCGAGATGCCCACAGAAAATGACCGAAGGTTCAAGCTGTTGGAGGAACAAGTGAGAGGTCTTGCCAATCAGAATTCCATGGGGTTAGACATGGCTAATATGGGGTTGGTTCCTGGCTTGAGGGTGCCGCTCAAGTTCAAAGCGCCTACTTTTGACAAGTATAAGGGGGATACCTGCCCAAGAGTTCATGTACGGTCTTATTATCGGAGAATGTCTGCTTATTCGAGTGATGAAAAGATGCTGATGCATTTTTTCCAAGATAGCTTGTCTGGACCGTCACTTGAGTGGTATATGGGGTTAGAGCCTACACAGATTGGTAGCTGGAAAGAGTTGGCGGAAGCCTTTGTAAAGCATTATCAGTATAACAACGACCTTGCTCCTAACAGGGTCCAGCTTCAGAATCTTTCTCAAAGGAACGACAAGAGTTTTAAAGAGTACGCCCAGAGGTAGCGTGAGCTTGCAGCGAGGGTGCAGCCACCCATGGTAGAGCGTGAGTTGATGGATCTTTTTGTAGGCACTTTCTCTGGTATGTATTATGACAAGCTTCTCGGTTGTACGATGGGTAGTTTTTCTGATATGATACTCATGGGAGAGCGTATAGAGAACGACATCAAGATCGGAAAGATTCAAGCAGGAGAATCAACCTCAGCTGGAGAAGGGAAAAATGTATTTAGAAATAAAAAGCAGGGAGACATTAATTCGGTATATAGTGCTCAGAGAAAAGATAGAAGTCAAAATTATCGCAGGCAGCAGATTGCCAGTGTGACAATTCCCGTACCTCAACAGCAACAACAACAGCCGCAGCAGCAACAAAGACAACAGAATTCTACTCCGCAAAGGTTCCAAGGTCGGGATAGGGCCGTGAAAAGAGTATTTGATGTTCCTCCAATGTCGTATGCTCAACTTTTTCAAACTTTATTGCAACTGCAGCTTGTTGAGAAAATGACGTTAGCTCTGCCGAAAGGCACGCCTCCTTTTGGTTATGATGCCAATGCACATTGTGAATTCCACTCTGGGGCACCCGGTCACAGCATAGAGAATTGTCATGCATTCAAGCACAAAGTGCAGGACCTGATAGATAGTACGACTATAAACTTTGATCATGGTGCACCCAATATCGAGAAAAATTCGATGCCGCCTCACGGATCTGCAAAGGTGGGTGCTATCTTGAAAGATATTAGTCTGAATTTGATCATGAATGTAGATGAGCTGAAAACGCCTCTGGGCTATGTGAAGAGCAGGTTGCTGAAGGGGGGAGTCTTCCCTGGTTGTGATGCTGATTGTGTTGACTGTTTAGCCCGGCCTGAGGGAAGTGATAGTTTAAGAAGAGGTATTCAAGGTCTGATTAATGAAGGAACGCTACAATTTGACCGTACTGCTGAAGAGAAGCCTGTTGAGGCAATAACTAAAAAGCAGGACAAGTTTGGCTTGGGATATAGCCCGTCGTCGTCATCTTCATCACAGAGCGCGCCACAATTCATGGGGCCGATTGTGTTTACTCAAGGAGGAGTTAGTTTTGAAAGAATTAATGTTGTGTCTGACAGCGAAAATGGAGATAGCGACTGTGACTTGGATTCATGGATCAAGCCCAGCGTGCCAGGACAAAGCCTATGCAACTGGTCTATTCAGGACTTTATTCAAGTGACGACAGAACAATAATGTCTTGTTTTTTCGATTATTGTACAACCCTACGTCCTATCCAGGGCATAGTGGTTTTGTTTTAGGGCCTACTTGTTTATGTTTGTGCTTTGCTTTAACCATCAAATAAAAGCGTTTTTCTCATGCAAATTTTGTGATCCTTGTTTTTCTATTTTTATATTAACAATAAAATGGCAACGTGGTTGTGTGCTTTGTTTGCATATCATTTGAAGCATTTAACCATTTCCCTTGCAGGATCCATATTTCAGATGACACCGATCAAAAACTCCCTATGACTCACTTCGACTTTGAGCATCCGATATTTCAAGCTGAGGAAGAGATTGTTGAGGATGACGACTTACCAGAAGAGCTGACTCGGCTTTTAAAACAAGAAGAGAAAATCATTCTGCCTCATCAAGAGGAAATTGAGGTCGTTAATTTGGGTTCCGAAGAAGTTGTCAGGAATGTTCGGATAGGGGCTGCGCTGCAAAGCGATATCAAGCAAAGACTGATCGAGATGCTTCGAGAGTTGTTGCGGTGAAATTTGGATGTCAAGCTATTGATTAACTTGAATCTTAATTCATTTACAACCGGTCTTTGATTTATCCGAAGGAAAGGTTAAAGGAAGGAAAAACCTATTTTGCATCGTAAACACGATGCGGGGAGAGATCTAAGGTTCGGGGGTTGGTTAATTTTAGGGAAGGTATTAGCATCCTAAACTTCTGTAGTAATCTACAGGAACCTCTTGTTTTAAAATGCTGTTATTGCTATGTTATCTGCTCAAGGGTATTGCTAAGAGTTAAGTGAAAAGAAGGACCTAAGGGGGTTAGTCCTAAGTATACTCGCCAAGACTCGCATCTTGTGCCTACGTATCCGAGGTAGGGGATGGAATCAGAGTATTCGTAGTTCCCCTCAAAAGGGAGGGATAGGAATTTCTTGACTATGGTCAAGACTCCTGGGGAAATAAACGTTCATAGGGAAGCGCTTATTTTGGAGTGTGGAAACTCTGATTTCTACGTTATGAGATTGAGTTAAAGGTGTAAGATAAGCGTTCCACGACGGGACACTTGAATGGAGTACAGAGACTCCTAATCCTAAGGCTAGGAATAGGTAAAGGTATGGATTATCGACTCGGCGGTCAAAATGTGTAACTTTTCCTTCGGAGGGGAATACGCTGAAATAAAATAGTGACAATATAATTTGACATATAAGTAATGATGTTAGGACTGAATTATGGCTAAGTAGATTTTAACAATGGTGAAATTACATAGAAATTAGAAGTTAAAATAGGTTTGAATATTTTTGTGGGAAGCTTTACGTAATTAAGAAAATGTTAGAATTGGATTATAATAAAAAAACAAATGCTAGACTAATTAATTCTTAGATTAAATAAGATAGCTAATTATTTATATTATTTTTGGTGAGATTTATGTTTAAGTTGAGAATGTGCTTAGAAATTAAATTAATTTGCAAAATAGTGCTTATTTATTTTATTTTATGATTTTTTTTTGTGTGAATACTATGAATTAAGTCTAAGTTAAATAAGAGATGATTAGTTTTAATATTTTATTCAATTAAGCTAGATCTAAAGTATGAGATTTTAATTGATTAAGTTGAGGATTAAAGAAAAGTTAAAAATGTTATTTAAATATAAGAAGAAAAAAAAAAGTTAATTAGAGAAAGGTTTATTAAATTCTAACAAAGTTCTAGATTATTATTATTATTTTTTAAAAGGTTGAATTAAATAGAAAGATATTTTTTAGACTTTTAAATATTTTTATGGATTTTGGCTATAAAAAGAAAAGGAACTTTAACTTATTAAATTTAACATTAACCTAAATATTTTTGTTTATTTATTATGGAAAGGATGAAATAAAATTAGAACTAACTTGAAACTTGTTAAATCACAAATTAACCTAAGACTAAATATTTTTGATTATTTTAAATTTTATATAAAACAGAAATCAAAGTTAAAACTAAAATTAATTTTATTATTAAATTGTTTTTTATTATTATTATTTTATTTTTAGGTTTTGATAATTATCCACAATTAATAAATAAGACTAAAAATTATATTTTTTTATATTTTTTTATATTTTTTGTTATTGAGTCAAATTAAGAGTTAATTAAACCAAACATATTTTATTATTTTGTTATATTTCAAAAAAACTTAAATTACCAAAGAAATGACCTATTTTTATATGGTTTTTTTTATTGAAATAAACATTAAGTATTAATATATATATATATATATATATATATATATATATATATATATATATATATATATATATATATATATATATATATATATATATATATATATATATATATATATATATATATATATATATATATATATATATATATATATATATATATATATATATATATATATATATTTTAACTAAATCAAATTAACCTTTTTTATAATTTCTAATTTTTTTTTATAGTTAGTATGTTAGTTATTAGTTAGTTAGTAGTTAGTAATTTTATTATTAGTAATAAATAATTACAACAAAAATATAAGCAGAATAAAACAGAAAAAATGAAAATAAAACAAATAAAAAAGTGGGTCGGGTTGGTGGTGATGAACCCATCGAACCCAACCCGGTCTGGCTATGACAAGGGGGAAAAGGGTTCTCGTGGAACCCTACTTTCTCAAAATTTCAGCGGCGCCTATCCCCTTTTCCCAGACTTCTTCTTTCTGTTCTTCTTTCTGTTCTTCTTCCGATCTTTTTTTCACCTTCTTCTTCCGATCCTCTTTTCCTGTAAACAACACAAAACAACGGATAATAGTTAATCAGCACAAAAGGACTACCTAACGTGTGAGGCGATGGGTTCGGTCAGCTAGTGGCTTCGTGGTGAAAATGGGGTTTCGCGGTGTCAACCGGCGAAGTTCCGGTGATGATGAAAAGTGTCATGGTGATTTCCGGCGACGGCTATCTAACGACACTGAGAGAGATATGTTTCTAACTCTCCTTTTCTTTTTCGTGAGTTTTAGGTTTCGAATATTGTCTCTGTAAATTTGCTTCATGAATGTCTGAGCCCTCTTTTCGTCATGTATCGTTTGCAATTTATAGACTCAAAGATCTCAAATTTGCCATCAAAATGTTACATAAATGTTATTGATTTTCATTTAGAACATGTTTTAATCTTGTCTTGGAAATTTGATTGAGCCAAAATATCTGTATTGATTTTTTCTCTTTTTGACAGTAACAACTTAAAAGCATTTCCATTTTGAGCTAAACCTGTCCAGACATGTTTTGTGCTATTTTAATCATCCTTGATTCTTCCTTTTTTGCTTGATTATGTTGGAAAAGTTATAATTGATGAAGGTACCACCATCTTGAACTGGTTATGGAAAGGAGCTTAATTTCGTCTAAAGCATACTTCACATGGTTTTTGGAAAGAATCTTGCTTTATCTGTTTTTAGTTTTTCCTTCACTAATTTCTTCCTTTTTATGTAGGATCTTGGTTTTCATGATGGTGAAGATATTTTCGTTTTTTTTTTTTTTTGCTTCGATCTTCTTCAATCACTTTGGGAATTTGGTGAATCTTATTTATTTGTTTTTATATTGCGAAAAAAAAGACTATTATTTTTAATCTATAATAAAAATTTGTTTTTATATTGTTATTTTTTTTATATTATAATGAAACAACAAAAAAAAATATTGTTATTGATAAAAAAATGATGAAATAAACTATTGATATTAAAATGCAAAAACATAAAAAAATTTGATGTTAAAATGAAATAATCATAATGAAATTTTTTTTAATATTAACATGAAATAAACCTAACAAAATTTTTTTTATATTAAAATGACATAATCATAATAATAATTTTTGATTTTAAAATAAATATGACAAAAATTGGTATTAAAAAAAACCTTTTTATTAAAATGAAATGAAACACATTTTTTTTATTAATAGTGAAATGAAACAACAATTTTTAGTGTTACTAATTAAATTTATTAAAAATGAAATGAAAAACATTTATAAAAATGAAATGAAATTGTTATTTTTCTTTTTCTTTTGATATTAAAAATGAAATGAAAATAATATAAAACAAGTATTTTTCTTGTTTTTTTTTTCTTTAAAAATGAAATAAAAACCATATCAAACAAACATTATTATTTTTATTTTCTTTTGATAAAAATGAAATGAAAAAAATTAAAAAAAAGAAATATTTTTGTTTTTAAAATGAAAATAAAAATAATAATAAAATTCTACTCTTTTTTTTTAATTCAAAACTCATCCAATTCATCCGATTAATGATCACGACTTTCTATGTCTAACAATTCTAACTGCAAGTGCACAGTCTATCGCGTAGTAATAAAAGATATCGATCCCACAGGGACCAATGTCAATCTACCGTTATTTATTATTACGGCGTAAAGCTAAGGCTATTGGAATTAGGAGAATTGAATGCGAATGAAATTAAATGCAAAAGAAATAAAGAAAATTGGTTTAAAGAAATGCGGTAAAGGATATCGGTATGCAAAGACTTAGTTATCTGGGATTTGACAGGTCACCGATGCTTCTTACTCTTTGCAAACATTGTTCAAAAGAAAATAGTGATCTGAAGACTTTCGTCTCACGATGGTTGTTGACGCTAGTCATAATTCTAAGGGCCGAATGTACGCTTTCGCAGTCCCATTCGGGGTTAAAACTACTTTTTGGAAATCTCTAGGTTCTAATCCATTTTAAAGTGCTTTCGCTGTTATTAAAACAAATGCCTAGTGTTTACTATCTGGTCTTGCCGCAGCTTTCGCTTGTTGGTTCGTACCTTAATTAATTTCCCACTTTCGTGGCAAAACTACTTTTAAATAAGTTCTCGCTTTCGCGACGAAGTTTATTCAGTAAATAAATTTAAACACTACGGCCAGAAAGGTTGTTTGTAAAAAGGGAAGATGCCGGTTACTATCGAATCCTATCCTACTAATTCGGTTACATACCAATAAAACTAATTTAGCTAGACATGATAATTAATGAAAAAGGGGACAAACATAAACAGCAGAATAATAAAGTGTGCATCATAACAGAAATAAAGTAGTAATTCAATTAATAAAAACCTGTAAATCGTACTGATCCCAAATCCTTGGGTAGTCCCCCACAATGACGGCAGGATTCTACTTTGGCGAGAAATAAAAGGTACAGGAAGAAAATACAATATTCTGAACTGAAGGAAAATGGAAAGGAAAATAAAAGTAACGATACAAATAACTTTGATGGAATTTTGGCAGAACTTCGGGATGAAGAATCCACCCTTTTCTCTGTGAATCTCTTGTCTATTTATAGGAGATAATTCATTCTTCAACTTCCAGAGATCATGGGTGAGTTATGGAGAAAGTGGTAGTAACTTCCAGTAGTGGGCAGTGAGTGGAGAAAGTGTAGTAACTTCCAGTAGTGGGCAGTGAGTGGAGAAGGTGTAAGACGGATTTAAGTTGAGATTTGATCGTGATTTCTGATTCTGCGTTTTTTTGCCTGCGTGACGGTCGTCATGAAATGTGACGGTCGTCACACGCATGACGGTCGTCATGGACCTGTGACGGTCGTCACAGCAGCAAAATTCGTATCTGCTATTTTTCATCTATTTTTCATCCATTTTTCATCTATTTCTTCTCCTTTTCATTCTTTAGTCCAAATTCTCCCCAATCTGCAAAACGAAGTAAATTAATCATATAATAGAACATAAATCAAGATAAATTAATAAAAGTCACAAATAAATGCATGTAAATCAAGCCAAATAAACGATATGATTTCGCGTTATCAATTAACCTTGTCTCCGATGTAACTTCCGACAAATCCTTCTGGCAATTTAAACAAAACTTTATCAGAAAAATCTAACCTGTCAATTAAACATATTTTTCCGATTATCTTCATCAACAATGAATTGAACCGGTTTAATTTCACTGGCTCAAACCCTTCCACAATTAAACTTTCCAATTAACCCCCATCAGCCTCGATTCGCAACAACAACCTCAAACGGCTCAAACCTCTTGACTAAAGCTCAGATCCATAAATTGACAACCGTCTACGAAGAAAACGACCATTTTGCCCTCCATATGCTAAAGAGCGTGCCACATGATTATTTCCTGTAAAAACTAACCAGCTACACAACTTGTTAGTAGTTAGCTGATGCAAAAATGGGATGTCATGCTACATGAATCGATTAAACCAAGGGTAAAATTTGGGGTATGACAAGAGTATAGTGACATCTTTGCTTGGTCTTATGAAGATATGCCTGGGTTAGACATTGATATTGTGGTCCACCGCTTGCCATTGCGTGAAGAATGTCTGCCGGTCAAGTAGAAGCTCAGAAGAACGAGACCAGATATGGCCGTAAAGATTAAGGAGGAAGTACAAAAACAGTGGGACGCTGGTTTTCTAGCTGTTACAACTTACCCTTCTTGGGTCGCTAATATAGTACATGTACCAAAGAAAGATGGTAAGGTACGGATGTGTGTTGACTATCGGGATTTGAACAAGGCGAGCCCTAAGGATGACTTCCCGCTTCCTCATATTGACGTATTGGTCGACAATACTGCTAAATTCTTTGTGTTTTCCTTCATGGACGGCTTTTCGGGCTATAATCAGATTAAGATGGCGCCGGAAGATATGGAGAAAACAACTTTCATTACCCCGTGGGGAACGTTCTGCTACAAAGTGATGCCCTTTGGTTTGAAGAAAGCTGGGGCAACATATCAGCGTGCTATGACAATGCTCTTTCATGACATGATGCATAAAGATATTGAGGTCTATGTTGATGATATGATTGCCAAATCCCAGACGGAGGAAGAGCATCTGGTGAATCTTTTAAAATTGTTTGAGAGGCTTAGGAAATTCAGGCTGAGGCTGAATCCTAATAAGTGCACCTTTGGGGTGAGATCTGGAAAGCTATTGGGGTTTATTGTTAGTGAAAAAGGAATTAAGGTTGATCCTGCAAAAATAAGAGCTATACAAGAAATGCCAGTGCCAAAAACAGAGAAAGAGGTTTGTGGCTTTTTGGGGAGATTGAATATGTCTTCGAAAAGCAGGCGCTTTCAGGAAGGACTGCCCGATGGTAGATGGTACTAACAGAGTACGATATTCAGTATGTTTCCCAAAAGGCTATCAAAGGTAGCGTTCTGTCAGAGTACCTTGCCGAGCAGCCAATCGATGATTACCAGCCAATGAAGTTTGATTTTCCTGACGAGGATATTATGTACCTAAAGATGAAAGACTGCGAGGTGCCGTTGCATGATGAAGGTCCTGAGCGGGGTTCCCAATGGCAATTAATATTTGACGGTGCTGTTAATTCATACGGAAGTGGAATTGGGGCAATCATTACTACTCCTCATGGGTCTCACATCCCATTCACTGCCAGATTGACATTTCTAGTTACCAACAATGAGGCTGAATATGAAGCGTGTATCATGGGTCTCGAGGAGGCTATTGATTTGAGAATTAAAAATCTTGATGTGTATGGAGACTCTGCGCTAGTCATGAACCAGATCAAGGGAGAATGGGAGACTTGTCAGCCTAATCTGATACCTTACATGAATTATGCAAGGAGGTTGTTGCCTTTCTTTGACAAGGTAGAATTTCACCATGTACCGCGGGCAGAATATCAAATGGAAGACGCTCTTGCGACATTGTCTTTGATGTACAAAGTTAACTTCTAGAATGAAGCTCCCAGAATAGTTATCTCTCGCCTTGATAGGCCCGCTTTCATATTCGCCATTGAGGAAGCTTCCGATGGCAAGCCGTGGTATTTTGATATCCAGAATTTCCTAAAGAACTAAGAGTATCTGACTGGGGCATCCAGCCGCGATAAGAAGACTCTTAGGAGATTAGCTGGCAACTTCTACTTGAATCCAGATGGTGTTCTGTACAGGAGAAACCACGATTTGGTGCTATTGCAATGTGTGGATGAGAAAGAAGCTAATCTGCTTATGGAAGAGATCCACGAAGGTACTTTCGGCACGCATGCCAACGGACATGCTATGTCTCGAAAGTTATTACGAGCAGGGTATTATTGGCTGACAATGGAAACAAATTGTTTCAAGTTTACAAAGAAATGACATAAATTCCAGATTTATGCAGACAAGATTCATGTGCCGCCAAGCCCTTTGAATGTTATGGCGTCCCTGTGGCCTTTTCTCCATGTGGGGCATTGATATGATCGGCAAGATTGAGCCCACCGCATCCAACGGACACCGGTTCATCTTGGTAGCTATCGATTACTTCACCAAATGGGTCGAAGCAGCGTCATATGCTAATGTTACCAAGCAAGTAGTAGCCCGGTTTATCAAAAAGGACATCATCTGCAAATACGGAATTCCCAAAAGAATCATTACTAACAATGGTTCGAACTTGAATAATAAGATGATGAAGGAATTGTGCCAGAATTTCAATATTAAGCATCATAACTCATCTCCCTATCGGCCCAAAATGAATGGCGCTGTGGAAGCAGCCAACAAAAACATCAAGAAGATAATTCAAAAAATGGTTGTAACATACAAAGATTGGCACGAGATGTTGCCCTTTCGCTTTACACGGTTATCGTACGACGGTACGCACATCAACCGGGGCAACTCCTTTCTCACTAGTGTATGGTATGGAAGTTGTCCTACCATTGGAAGTTGAGATTCCTTCTTTGAGAGTTTTGCTCGATGTCAAACTAGATGAGGCAGAGTGGATAAAGAATAGACTGAATCAACTCAGCTTGATGGATGAAAAGAGACTTGCATCTATCGCCTATGGTTGGTTATATCAGAGCCGGATGAAGAAAGTTGTTGACAAGATGGTGCGCCCTCGAAACTTTCAGACGGGCGATCTTGTGTTGAAGAAGATTCTCCCACCACAATCAGATCACAGGGGTAAATGGACTCCCAACTATGAAGGTCCATATGTCGTTCGAGAAGTCTTCTCTGGAGGAGTCTTATTGTTATCCACCATGGATGGCAAGGATTTTACATCCCCTATGAACTCGGACGCAGTTAAAAAATACTTTACTTAAAGAGACCCACTGGACATAAAAAAAAGAGAGTCCAGGAAAAAATGGGGCATCCCGGTGAACCAAGAAAAAAAAAGAGAAAAAGGTTCGGGCAAAAATTAGGTATAAAAATTGAAAAGATGTACACCCGCGAAATCGAAAACCTGAAAAGGCGACTTCGGCAAAAAGGGTATCCCGGTGAATTGAAAACCCGAAAGGGCGATTTAGGAAAAAGTTAGGGATTGAAAAAGAAAATGACTGCGGTCCGAGTTTGATACTACATCGCTCAGTGGTTTGCATTTGCATCATGCATAGCATCTACCCAAACGCGTAGCATTTCCATTCCGTATGGAGCATTACATGATTTTTCAAACATATGCATTCTGAAACATAAGCCAGGTTGGTTACCTCTTTGTGTTCAGGTGTTATTCCCTGCAGGTGATTGGAATTCTTGTTCAGGATGGTTTTCGGATATTCAAGTTCTTCGCATGATATATGTGATGATAACGTTCGTCCTATCATGTGTCCCTCATCAGAGTTTCTTGATTGAGTTTCTCTTCTTCCCCAGTGGAATTTTCCTCTGATTGCTGTTACGTCAGCATTAAAAGATTTCGTGGATTAGACCTTTGAAGTCGTTACCTGTTGTCATTTTACATAGGTGTCTGGCAGTTGACGTCAGAACTTCCCCGTAGAGTTGCTTGTTCAAGTCTTTGGATGCCCGATTCGCGCTTTTGCGCAGTGCTTTGCTCGTTTCTTCAGAAATGGAAGATCAAGGATAGTACATTGATGACGCGCTTTACGTAGTGCTTTGCTCGTTTCTTTGGAAATGGAAGATCAAGGATAGTACATTGATGGCGCGCTTTACGTAGTGCTTTGCTCGTTTCTTCGAAAATGGAAGATCAAGAATAGTACATTGGGTGACGCGCTTTATGTAGTGCTTTGCTCGTTTCTTCGGAAATGGAAGATCAAGGATAATACATTGATGCCACGCTTTACGTAGTGCTTTGCTCGTTTCTTCGGAAATGGAAGATCAAGGATAGTACATTGATGACACACTTTACATAATGCTTTGCTCGTTTCTTTGGAAATGGAAGATCACGGATAGTACATTCATGACGCGCTTTACGTAGTGCTTTGCACGTTTCTTCAGAAATGGAAGATCAAGGATAGTACATTGATGACACAATTTACGTAGTGCTTTGCTCATTTCTTCAGAAATGGAAGATCAAGGATAGTACATTGATGACGCGCTTTACGTAGTGCTTTGCTCATTTCTTCGGAAATGGAAGATCAAGGATAGTACATTGATGACACGCTTTACATAGTGCTTTGCTCGTTTCTTCGGAAATGGAAGATCAAGGATTGTACATTGATGACGTGCTTTACGTAGTGCTTTGCTCATTTCTTCGGAAATGGAAGATCAAGGATAGTACATTGATGACGCGCTTTACGTAGTGCTTTGCTCATTTCTTCGGAAATGGAAGATCAAGGATAGTACATTGATGACGCGCTTTACGTAGTGCTTTGCTCGTTTCTTCGGAAATGGAAGATCAAGGATAGTACATTGATGACGCGATTTACGTAGTGCTTTGCTCGTTTCTTCGAAAATGGAAGATCAAGGATAGTACATTGATGACGCGCTTTACGTAGTGCTTTGCTCGTTTCTTCGGAAATGGAAGATCACAGATAGTACATTCATGACACGCTTTACGTAGTGCTTTGCTCGTTTCTTCAGAAATGGAAGATCAAGGATAGTACATTGATGACACACTTTACGTAGTGCTTTGCTCATTTCTTCAGAAATGGAAGATCAAGGATAGTACATTGATGACGCGCTTTACATAGTGCTTTGCTCGTTTCTTCGGAAATGGAAGATCAAGGATAGTACATTGATGACGCGCTTTACATAGCGTTTTGCTCGTTTCTTCGGAAATGGAAGATCAAGGATAGTACATTGATGACGCGCTTTACATAGTGCTTTGCTCGTTTCTTCGGAAATGGAAGATCAAGGATAGTACATTGATGACGCGCTTTACGTAGTGATTTGCTCATTTCTTCGGAAATGGAAGATCAAGGATAGTACATTGATGACGCGCTTTACGTAGTGCTTTGCTCGTTTCTTCGGAAATGGAAGATCAAGGATAGTACATTGATGACGCGCTTTACGTAGTGCTTTGCTCGTTTCTTCAGAAATGGAAGGTCAAGGATAATATTCTTATATGGTCCTATGGCTCGGTGCTCGCTTATTGTAGCGTATATTTGAAGATTGATTGTTGTTGATCTAGTATGTGGATTCAATGCCTGTGGTGTCACACAGGTGGTTGATGGTAAAATCAGGTGTTCTTTATCAGATGATTGATCAGTTTGTTGCCATGACATCCGGATTCAATTTTCTAGATAGTTTTCCCCCCCAGCAATTTTTGTAGATTATTTCTTTGGTTAGCAAATTTCCAGGTTCTTTGGTATTCAACCATCTTTTACCTTGATTGTTTGAAAGTCGTTCGCTTTTCATCCAGTCAGGTCTAAGTCGCTTGAATAGGGGCAGCTGTTGTACCCCAAAAGTTTCCTAACCTTTTCTTACTTGGTTTATGTTTCATTGCATTAGCATATCATTGTTCTAGCATTCACATTTCATAGTCATGTTGCATTTTACAGGGGATCAGGAAAGGTGTGCTTAGCCAATTGAGGTTATCAAAGGTTCAAGGCCTAATCAAGGGATTATATTCCAGCCATCAAGTGGTTATCATCATCAGAAGCAAGTCAAAGCCATTGAAGAAAGGCAAGAAGGTGAATGGGATTCAACTTCTGTCTAGGAGCCTATCTGAGGATCACAAGCCCGTGGTTAGGGGTGGAGATTGTCATTGAAGCTCATTGGAGGCCTTGAGGGTCATGGTGGAGTTCAGTCAAGTGTTCATGGCAAGTGTGGAAAGTCACAGTTGAAGGTGTTGTAATTAGGGTTTTCATCTGGTCAACCTTGAGTCATATGTGCAATTGAAGGAGATTAAGACTCATTTCTAAGTATTTGTGATCATGGAAGGTTGTGTTGAGATGCATGAGGTATTATTCCAAGATCAATTCAAGAAGAATTCAAAGTGTGAGGAGTTTCTAAATTAGGGTTCTTAGTGTAAAATCCCTTATTTAGTGCCTAACTTCAAGACCACATAGCTCAAGATGTGATCTTCATCTCATCTTAGCATCCACATGAAACTTGTAGAGCATGTTCTTAGCTTTCTGTTTAGTACTAGAAGTCCTCCATTGTATTTATGGAACTCTAGTTATGGAGCTGACAAGTTACAGGTCATCAGATGAATGTGAAATTTTATCTGCAAAAGTCAACCAACTTCCATGCCACTTTTGACTTAGAAGGAAGTTTCGCATGAACTTTTGGCCAACATGAATGTTGTTCCTTATCTTCTTAGCTTTCTAGAAAGTACTAGAAGTCCATGATTGGATTTGTAGAACTCAAGTTACAAGCTTTGCAAGACAAGGGTATTTTGGGAATTTGGAATTACAGGTCATTTTGCATTATAGGTCATTTTCCCTATCTTGCACACTTCAAATGAAGCTTTGTCTAACATGAAACTTGCTCAAAATGGGATTTTAACTTCAACCAAGTCTTAAGGAGGCTTTGATTTGGCTTGGAACAAGAGTTGATTGAAGGAAACTTGACAAAGGGGATTATTAAAGGCATTAAAAAGGAAAAATTCAAAATAATTCATAAGTGTTCAAGAAATGACAAGTTGGTACATATTTTGATTGGAAATAACGTTTTGAACACAATGACATTGCTAGAATTTCAATTTGACTCATATTTCATGGACTTTCTTTTGTTTTCTTCATCATTGTTGCACCCTAAAAATTTGCTCAACCATATTCATGTGGTTCATGGTTCATTGTCACTAGCATTTGCATATAGAGTCATGTACATAGACTAACCATCTGCATAGCATAAGCATAGCAAGTCATTCAACAGGGGACCAGTCATTATTCTCATCTCTAGAGGCCTATCAAGAGGATATCATCATAATTCAATCATATTCAAGTCATCAGGAAAGAATTTGAAAGCAAAGAGTTCAGCAGATCAAGCTTTGAGTCCATCTCCTAGCTGAGGGTATCTGAGGATCAACAAGAGGGTTATGAGCTGTGAAATGAAAGCATGGAGAGCATCTAGACATCTTGAGAGACTTATAAAGTCATTTGGAGAAGAAAGCAAGTCATTGATGAAAGCACAAGAGCTATAGTGGAAGACAGTCAACTAGGGTTTCATCTGGGTCAACCCTAGGTCAACCCTAGGTCAATTGACTGACTTAAGAGGGCATTCAAGTCTATTGGAGAGATGTGGGGATCATCATTGAACATATAAAGAAGGATATGGAGATATGACAAGGAGAATTCAAGAGAAATCAAGGAGAAGAGGAGTTACTAAATTAGGGTTTCTCTGTAAAATCCCCTAGTTTAGGTCAAATTTCCAAGCAAGATAAGTCAAAATGCTAGATTCAAATGGCTTCTTGGCCAACATGAAATTTGTAGAGGATCTCAAGACCTTTAATTTGAGTGGTGGAAGACCTCAAGGAGATTTATAGAACTCAAGTTATGGTCCTTGCAAGTTACAGGTCATCTGGGGTGTCTGAACTTTTGTCTGTGAAAGTGACTTGACTTCCAAGCTAGTTTTGCCCCTCAAGGAGATTTCAAATGAATTCTTGGTCAACATAAGAATTGTTCCTCATTGTCTTAGCTTTCTAGAATGGTATGGTATGCCTTCATATGATGTGGAGAACTCAACTTATGGTCTTGACAAGCAAAGGGTATTTTGGGCATTTGTGAATTACAGGTCATTTTAACCTATACCCAAAACTCATACAAGGAGGCCTCAAATGGAAAAACTTACAACATCAAACTTGCTCCAAATGGGATTTTAAGTCTAGAAAGAAGGTCACAAGTTATTGGAGAAGCTCATAGCATGGAGTTGCATGATTGGTCAAAATATGAACTAAAAAGGCTTATAAAGTGAATGATTTCAAAGTGAAAAATGGTTTGAGAGATTTATAAGTCCAAATGGAGACTTCCAATATATGATTTTGAATGGAAAAACAATTCTAAGAACAATGGTTCACACACTTTTTTGAGTTTAGAAGGAAAAAATGAAGTTATCCATGGTTGCTTACCTTTTAAGAAACATAATCAAAATGAGCCAAAGTTTGAAAACAAGGGAATGTGCAAGATGGATCTAGAATGTACCATTGGGGTCTATATATTCATGAAAGATGAATTTGGCAAGGGTTGGCCTCATTTGCACCAAGAATTCCACAAATTTCTCACACTTTTTCATAAAAGTTTCATTCCAAATCTCTCAAATTCTTCATCAATCTTCATCAAGATCAATTCAATTTTACTCCATCATCATCATAGATCATAATTGAAGCCAGGATCAAGTGATTATCATCCATTTTCGAGTGCTCTTTGCAAGAATATCAAAGTTGCCAATTCCATTGGATAGCATAATTCTGGCCAAGTTTCATCCAAAGCTTGCATACAGAATCAAGTTCCTCAAGGATTGATCAAGATTCAACACTTAGAAGCTTCAGATCCACATCTTCCATAGCTGTTCTCAAGGTTTTACATCAGGTAAGTTTTCCTTCGATTTGCTTAATTCAGTTAGTTTCACATGATTATATTAGCTTAGACTTGATCTAGGTGGTTAGGAGATTAAGTTAGATGAATTTGGAAAGGATTGGTGATGATTGGTGACAGGTGCAACAAACTGTTAGTGCTTATATCTCTTGGATTAAGGCGTTAGAATGTTAGTTTGATTCATCAGATTAACCTCCATTATGTGTAGATTAGTTTAGGGTAAGTTTGAGGAAGAATGGTGAAGGTTCGTATCAGTGCATTTCAATGGTGGCCAGATGTTGATTCAATCGTGTTTGTCGTTGTGGTGAGTTTCAAGATGAATTGATGCCCTAGGATTATAGAGTGATGAATTCTGAGCATGATTCATGTTTATGGCGTGGCGTTTCACTGCGTGTAGAAGGAGAACCGAAGGGTGTAAAGCTTGCTCGTGCATGGATCCATGGTGATTTGAAACCCTAGGTTCAGTTGAATGGAGGAAGAAGAGATAATCTGGACCCTTCATGTTGTGTTGGACCTTTGACTGATAGAGTGATCCAATGGCCAGCATTTAATCTGAAGTTTGGAGGGAATTGGGGTTTGGCTCTAAACGCACCGTTTCATTAATTGAAACGGGCGGGCCTGAGTTGAATTTTGTTATCCCCACCCCCGTGTTAGGCCCAAAACCAAGTTTGAACGTGATTTTATTACTTCCTTCACCCCCCAGCGTGTTTTATTTGTTTCACTAATTCTGAGTGAACTCTGGGCCTTGGCAGAAGGCGCTATCTGCACCCCCCATTATGTGGCCCATCCAGATATCAACTGCGCGTAGTTTCTATTTCAACCCCCCTCCCTCATTTAATTCAATTTTAATTTTCTTAATTCCATTAATATTTTACCAATTTCATTAATTCATAAATAATTCATAAAAAATGCATTTTAATCCATTCTTTTTACCATATTTTCATTAAAATGTCTAGAATATTATAGGAAAATAAAATTTCATTTTTAGTTTTATTTCATATTTTTTACATATTTTCTAAATAAATGTCATATTAAATAGTTCATTTCATGCATCATTTTAATGATTTTTGTTCTCTCACATGCTTTAATATTTTTTAGTCATTATTTTTATATTGTTTAGATGAGGTATTCAACTTGTAGAAATATTTTAGTTCCCATTTTTAGAGGTTAATTTTAGGTGATTAATAAATGCTTGAATATCATGAACAAAACTAGGGTTTTAGGTGACAACTTAGGAGTTTGATTTCATTTCCCTTAGGACTTAGGGTTTGAATAGATTAGTTATGGGACTATAGGGGCTATGGGTAGTTATTAGATCCCTTAGAGAAAAGTCAGGATTCCCCCTACTGCTATTATTACTGTCTGTATATCTGATGTCTGGTGTGGTGTGCCCTCTGGGGTTTATTGATTGTTTGTATGGGTATTGGGTTTGTCTGGGGCCCTGGGGAAGCTGAAGATTTGTGAAGATGAAGCCATTGGAGATTCAAGGATTGGAGATCAACTGTCAGAGTTGGGGAGAAGTTTCTTGCTAGCAGATGCTGAGGAGACTAGGGTTTAGGAGCTAGGTAGAGCTCTAGATTAGAAAGCTTGTTTCTCAAACATGGATTGCCTTGTCTGCATCCATTCTTCTCTGTGATTCAGAGTCTCTCTAGGACACTCACCCCCTTCCTTTGGAAGGCTTGGTGATAGTGTCTATGAGATAGAACTCTTGAGAGAAAATGTCTCTTGTGTTAGAAGCAGTCTGCTCACCACCCTTGGTAGTCAGCTGATTGCTTAACACCCATTCACTCTTGTGACTAATCCCTCATCCTGGAGGTTTAAATTTGAAGAAAAGCCATTGCAGATGGAAGACTGATGATCAAAGCCCTTGCCTGAAGGCCGTGAAGATGGAGATTGATGCTTGTTGAAGCCTGTAGCTGATTGGAGGTTACTTGAAGCCAGATGTTGATTCAGAGCTGCTGATGCTGTTTCTTTTGCTGTATTTCATTTCTTGATGTATTGATTGGTTTTCCGAACTGTATTGTTTGCTGTTTACCCTGTTGGGTTGGAAGTGAAGCCTGTTCACTTTCGCCTATTGTTTTCTAGGTTCGAGGTTGAGTGGTACTCCCTTGCCTCGCTTGTACTGTTGCATCCATGCATTTTACTGTTTTACTGTATATATCTGGTATTGTTGCTGTTTCTGCCTATCCCGTAGGATCTCTGTTTCTCTCTGTGCAAGAGAGGAGCATGATAGACACTAGGTCTTAACCCATGCATGATAACATTAGGTTAGTTTGTTTCCCTTCGCAACCGTAGGTTAGAGTTCTGTCTCTTTCTTTCTCAAAACAAACAGAAAAACACATAAAGATTTCAAACCCAATAAAAGACACTTCTTCCGTAAAAGAATGTGGACTCATCAAGACGTCATTTTTGTCCTCTTGGACTGTTAATCAGAAAAACCTTTTTTCAGAAGGAATAAAATCAATCAAGGCAAGCCTGTGTCTTCCGTGGCCCGAACTACGTTTGCTCTGATCTTTCATGCTGTATGAAAGTACGTAGGCATAGGATGCGATATCCTAGCGAGCAACCTTCCCCTCCTTTCCCGTAGGTAGGCGAACTACGTTGACTCTGATTTCTCGTTCCAGACGGGAATACGTAGGCATAAAGTGCGATACTTTGCCGAGTCATTTTTATTTTCTTTTCTTTTAACCCTTGACCTATAGTTTAGATAGAATAACAATCCATACCCGAAAACAAGCGTGGATCCCGTCGAGTACGACGGACGGGAGGGGTGCTAATACCTTCCCCTTGCGTAACCGACTCCCGAACCCAGGTTTTGGTTGCGATGACCATACCTTTCCCGTGTTGTGCGAGGTTTACTCTGAGCGTTTCCTTTCCCTCCCGTGGGATAAATAACGCACGGTGGCGACTCTTCTGTTCAGCCGGCGCCGATTTTCGCAGTAGCGACAATCATGAAGCAACACATCAAAGATCAACCATTGGATGGAATTAAGGGTGCAATCTGAACCATTCAATCTCAACAGGTCACAAGCAATGAGTATGAAGCATTTTGGAGCAAAAATTATGCAGAATTTGTGGCTGCCATGTTCATATTTTGGAAGGAAAGTTGAATTTTGGATTACTTGATTTGGGCTTCCAATGGGCCTAAGAATTATCCAAACAGATCATATATAAGTTCTCGGTCCATTTCAGATTATTTTTGGTGGCATTTTGGTGAAGAAAGCAGTTATTGTAGTTAGAGCTCAAGCTTCAAAAAGTGAGAATTCGTATTTGCAATTCAAGGCGTTTCAAGAAGAGTTGTGGATTCCCAAAGCACAAGCAAGCATCAGTGAAGGTTTCTGCATAGTTTGGCATCAAGATTCACACTCAAACACCTCCAATTGCAAGCTTCAGTCCAGGTTCTTTCTCGTCAAAGTTCCTCTCATTCTATGTTGTTTTAGGATGAATTAGACATGTGGCTAGGATATAGGAAGAGCATAGATCGTTTTAGGATCAGAATCTTAAAGTTTAGAGATGATTTAGGTTTTGGTGGATTTTCTGTTGGCCTTCGAAACCAGAGATTCATGGAGAATTAGAGGAAATGGAGATTAGAATTAGGATCTTTGTGAAAATCCGAGAAGAACGGTACCGGTTTCGTTGAGTTATGGACTTTGTAATCTAATCCTATGTTCCAGATTTCACTTCACCTAGGGCTGACCTTGACTGGTGATGTGTCCCATTGATAGCCTTAGGATCACCCTACTTTTCGAATGAACGCCCTTGATTAGACCCTACCATGTGCTTGAGTCAACAACGCTGTACCAAAACCCTGACCAAAACGCAGAGTTCCATTTAATGTGCTGGCATGCGCGTGTCCCTTAGATGCGCTTACCTAGTCCTAGATCTTGTGGTTGTGGATTTTTCTGCCTTTTTAATTTCTTTTAAACCATTTTTTCATTTTCTTTTATTGTTTTCTTCATTTTTAATTCATATTAAATAGAATATTGATCAGAAAATTATGAAAAAAATTATGTGCATGATCCTTGTTTAATTCCTGATTTTTTGATGCTCTTGGATTTTATTTTTGTGCTGTTTGCAATTTAATTTCCATTTTTATATTTTCATTAGTTCATTTAATTTGGCATTTTGGACTTGTTGCTTGCTGATTTTTGTACTATTGTTTGCTTTAGAATTAGAAATTGATATTTGGCTGGCTGGTTATAGACATATTGAGGAGATTATAGGATTTTTGTGGTGATTTTTAGGTAACTCTAAGATTAGTTTTGGACTAGGTTTTTAGAGCTTTCCCCACTTGAACTTTCATTTGATTACTTTTGGTTTAGAATTTCATTAGTGCCCTTAAACATTGATTTAGGCCCTGGATTTTTTTACCATAGGTTCTTAATACCTTTAGGACCTCTTAGAATTTTTTTATAGAGTTTTAGGAGTTGATTTACTATTTTAGTTAGATTTTACATCTAGGCTATTTGTAGGATGCCTCTAGCATAGTACCTCCCATAGTTGAACTGCAAAAGTGACCATTAGCCCATGATAAGTTTCCAAACCTTTTCTGATGGTTTAGTAGACATGTTGATGCTTCTGTAGATTTAATTGTAAGGCTTAATTTGATGCATTAGTTCCCTTTAGAGAGTTGCTTTTAGAGCTTGTGGAATTAGGGTTTTTAGAGCCTTTAGGAGTTTCTTCCTTTTTCATAATTGTGGTTTGCTTTGGTTTTCATTCCATTTCCTATCCAATGATGCAAGGTTCCTTTGTGGGAGCCTAGTCCCTCCTTTGGAAGGACTAAAGGCCTACCACATAAGGTAAAACCTTTGAGGATATCAATCTTAGATGAGTGGTTGAGTGCCATGATGGATTCCCTTGGTTTCCATCATGCTTCCCCTCATCATGCAATAATCTTTGTGTTGGTTCTCATCATATCTTGATGGAGCAAGTTAAAGCTTGAAGAGGAAGTCCTTATTCCCTTTTCTCTTGATGGATAACTTAGACATGAAGACAACTACAGACTGTTGGGCTGCTTTGCTGTTGCTCTGCTGGCTTGTTGTTTTGTTTGTTGTATTCTTGTTGATTGACTGTATTTGTGTGACTGCTTATTTGGTGTTTTGCATTAGAATAGACTTTCATGTAGTTGGTTATAGGCCTAAGTGCATTGAAAGGTTGAGCTTGCCTCCCTTCACTTGTTTGCATTAGAGGTTGAGTTTGTCTCCTTCTGCTTGTCTGTTACTGTTTGGCTTTGCTTGTTGGCTGAAGGTTGAGTTTGTCTCCCTTGCTTGTGTATTGTGTTGCTTTTGCTTGTTTGCTCTAGAAGTTGAGTTTGTCTCCTTCTGGTTGTATTGCTGCATTGCATGCATTTTACTTACAGTTTTATTCTTTCAGATTATTTCTTTTGTTGTTGCTTTCCTTTGCCATGTTCCCTTAGGGACTCTAACTTCTCTTGTTCAAGAGAAGTTATGACAAACATTAGGATTCTAACCATGCATGATAACATTAGGTAGCTCCATCTTAACCTCAATCATAGGATCAACTATGCATGACAACTTTAGGATTGGATTAGTTCTCCTTTAGTGTGTCCTTTCTCTTCTCGTCTTCAAACATCTTTAAAACACTTAATAAAGATTAACGCGTGTCGTACGCTACGAGCCTTAAGCACTTGAGAAAGGGTTGTTGGAGGGTCTCTCTTCAATAGCTTGAATGTTTAGTGTGGTACCCTTTGGGTGACATGCGACGCATCCACTCTTAAGTCCAAGTCTTTAGTGCAACATGAGTTACAAACAAAACTCAAAACACTTCTTCTATAAAAGACTTCAAAAACAAAGATCAAACTTCTTTTTTTTTCCTTTGTGACCTTTAATCCTTGGAAATCATTTTCATAAGGAGAGTTTTGTTAACTCTCGGTTCTACCGCAAACGGTAAACGCCTAAGTCTCCAAAGGTCGAGCTGCATACACCAACTGCTAGAACCGTTTGTTAACCCTACTCGGGTAAAAAATTTCGAACCAACCTATGGTCTTGTTAGCCCGAACTACGTTTGCTCTGATCTTTCATGCCGTGTGAAAGTACGTAGGCACGAGATGCGATATCTCGGAGAGCAACCTTCCCCACCTTTCACCCGTAGTTAGGCGAACTACGTTGACTCTGATTTCTCGTTCCAGACGGGAATACGTAGGCATAAAACTGTTGTGTTCTGCCGAGTCATTTTTCTTTTCTTTTCAGACCAGCCTTGATAGGTAGATAGTTAAACCAACCCGTCAGATAAACACAACAAAAATGGATCCCGTTGAGTACAACAGACGTGAGGGGTGCTAATACCTTCCCCTTGCGTAACCGACTCCCGAACCCAGACATGGTTGCGATGACCTTGTCTTTTCATTTTCGTCAGGTTTTTCCGGTCGTTTCCTTTCCCTTTCGGTGGGATAAATAACAAAAGGTGGTGACTCTTCTGTTTTACCGGCACCTTATTTTCGCAGTAGCGACAGTTTCATCACATCATTCGTGTTTACATAAACATTTACCATCAGATACATATACAAAATGTATCCCAAAAGAATACTATACAATCCTAACTACTCGGTGCTACATATCAGAGCTAACCGACAAAAGAATGAAGCTATACTTCACAAAAGACCTCCAGCAAAACCTAATCTGCAATGCCTCATAGAGCATTATAAAATAGCAGAAGGGTGAGAAATATTATCATAATAATCAATGTATATAATCATACATACATACACAAGTATAGATTACATATCTTCCGCATTTCTCACCACAATTCATTATCATATATATATATATATATATATATATATATATATATATATATATATATATATATATATATATATATATATATATATATATATATATATATATATATATATATATATATATATATATATATATATATATATATATATATATATATATATCACAATACATATATATATATATATATATATATATATATATATATATATATATATATATATATATATATATATATATATATATATATATATATATATATATATATATATATATATATATATATATATATATATATATATATATATATATATATATATATATATATATATATATATATATATATATAAACAATTATGGAATAATCACCAAGCATATTTATCATGCACACATTCATAATTCTCATCAATTCACATAACATACACATATGCATACATTCACACAACATTTATCTCTATGCCATGTGACTTAATGAAACTCAATGCCATGTGATACAAACACTTGTTATCATTTTTTGGTTTTTACATTTAAACCGGGTCCACCCTTCTAGACCGATAACACAAAAGCCTGTTCCCTAAGCTTTCAAACCCACCCTTCTAGGTTTGGGACAAGTCACTAGTCTCCACGACACTAGCAAACATTGCCTCTTAACTAAATTATGCATATGCAATCAACCACCAAATGCACTTAAGACCGTTCTCGCATCTTAATCCCATGCATTCAAATAATTCATCACTCAAGAATTATAATAATGATTGCACATACAACATATCTCAAATAATCAAAATATTCATAATTCAATACCATCACCACAATTATCAAGCAATGCACACATATTTACGATATGTTCTCATGCATTCTTCACATACAATCGCATACAATCAATATGCATTCACAATATCGTGCCAACGACAATGAACACAATCACATTCATCATATATGTCAAGCATTTTTAATCAATTTTAAACAATGCGTAAATTTGTCAAAAAAGCACATTTCATAATCAATTCCACAACCTAGGATTCACGCCTTACGGCTACCCACAACACATCTTATCACAATAGTACACAAACTATTCAATTCAGATAAGGACTAAACATAATCAAACCACACAATCAACATTGGATGGAAAACACAGGAAAAGAAAAATGATATCACATTCGCTGACCTTCGCCTGGCGAAGCATCTGGCGAATGCTCGCTGCTTCACTCGCCTGGCGAACTCACATGCAAAGGCAGACAGTAGCTACTGGAAGTGTTCGCTACCACTCGCTACCTCCTTCGCCTGGCGAACACACCAGCGAAGACTGGGTTTGGCCACTGTAATGGTTTGCTACCCACTCGCTGGGCTTCGCCTGGTGAACCTTCACTTAATGTTCGCCTAGCGAACGCTAGCGAACCTGCGAACTCAGAACCCCAAACTGTTCAAAATCGTTCAATCCTCCTAAAATCAACCGATTCAATTCCAATCAACTCCAGTAATCTTAACCCAACATTTCCCGACTAAACTACGCCATTTATTCCCGATTCTAACCGTTCAAACATCGATTTTTACCGATTAAACCTCTTTCTGCCCTAAAATGGAAAATGTAGAAGAACATCCATTAATCCAAACAAATCATACATAATCATAAACATTCATAGAATAACAACATTTCACACCCTTACCTTGATTAATAGAAAATTGGAAGTTGTTCTTGAAGAATCCAAGTTTTCCTCTTTTTCCTTCTCTTTTCTCCTCTTCCTCTTTCTTTCTCTTCTCTTTCTCTTATGTTTCTATCTTTCCTTTTCTTTCCACTTTTCCTCTTATATGTCTTTCCCTTCTAATTCTCTCCAATATTTTGTTCTCTCAAATATCTACCAATTCATTTAATTAATCATCCAATAATTAAAATAACCAAATAAATCAATTAATTAATATGAATAATTAATTATTGAGAAATTGGGCTGTTACAACCCTCCCCCACTTTAGGAATTTTCTTCCTAAAAAATGTTACCTGATTCAAACAACTCGGGATAAGACTCCCTCATCTGAATCTCAAGTTCCCAAGTCACATTTCCACCAGCCGGTCCTCCCCAAGCGACCTTCACCAAAGCAATCTCTTTGCCTCGAAGTTGCTTCAACTCCCGATCCTCTATCCGCATAGGTGATGTCTCTACAGTCAGGTTATCTCTCACCTGCACATCATCTACTTGGACTACATGAGACAGATCCGCAATGTATTTCCTCAAGTGAGATACATGGAACACGTCATGGAGATTAGCAAGCGACGGCGGAAAAGCAACACGATAGGCTACCTCTCCTATCCTCTGTAAAATCTGATAAGGACCAATGAAACGCGGTGTTAACTTACGCAACTTCAATGCCCTACCAATACCATTCATCGGAGTGACTCGAAGAAACACATGATCTCCCTCTTGAAATTCAAGTGTCTTCCTCCTTTTGTCATGATAACTCTTTTGACGACTCTGAGAAACCTTCATCTTTTCTTGAATCTCTTAATCTTGTCGGTAGTCTACTGGACTATCTCGGGTCCAACCACAAAACTCTCTCCTAACTCATACCAACACAATGGCGTCCTACACCGTCTACCAAACAATGCTTCAGACGGTGCCATACCAATACTCGAATGAAAATTGTTGTTGTAAGTAAATTCAATCAAAGGTAAGTAGCTATCTCAAGCTCCTCCCTTATCCAATACACAAGCTCTCAAAAGATCCTCAAGTGACTGAATCGTCCTCTCTATCTGACCATCGGTCTGTGGATGATAAGCTGAACTCAAACGCAACTTCGTACCCAAAACACTTTACAAACTCTCCCAAAATCTCGAAGTAAACCTCATATCTTTATCTGACACAATGCTAGACGGAATACCATGCAAACTGACAATCCTTTCGATGTACAACTTTGCTAATCTCTCCAACGGGTAATCCATTCGCATAGGAATAAAGTGAGCAGATTTAGTCAATCTATCCACAATGACCCAAATAGCTTCAAAGTTACTCGGCGTCCTCGGTAAACCAGATACAAAATCCATAGAAATGCTATCCCATTTCCACTCAGGAATAAACAACGGTTTCATCAAACTTGACGGTTTCTGATGCTCAATCTTTGAATTCTGATAAGTCAAACAAGAATACACCAACTCGGCAATATCCTTCTTCATACGAGGCCACCAAAAGACTTTCCTCAAATCTTGATACATCTTAGTAGCACTCGGATGAATACTCAATCCGCTACGATGTCCTTCTTCAAGAATACTCTTCTTCAGCTCAATAACATCAGGAACACAAACTCTATCGCGACACCTCATGATACCATTTTCATCAATCCGAAAATCACCACCTTGACCTTGATTGATCAAAGTCAACCGATCAACTAAACTCAAATCAGATTTCTGTCCTTCTCGAATTTCTTCAAGAATACCACTAGTAAGCTTTAACATACCAAGCTTAAATCCGTAAGAAGTCTTCTCACACACTAAACTCAAATCATGAAATTGCTCAATCAATTCCAACTCTTTTACCATCATCATTGATATATGCAACGGTTTCCTACTCAATGCATCAGCTACCACATTTGCTTTACCCGGATGGTAATTCAAACCAAAATCATAATCCTTCAGAAGTTCCAACCATCTCCTCTGCCTTGCATTCAATTATTTCTGATCAAAGAGATACTTCAAACTCTTATGATCACTAAACACCTCAAATCTCGAACCAAACAAATAATGCCTCCAAAGTTTTAGCACAAATACAACGGCGGCCAACTCTAGGTCTTGCGTCGGATAATTCTTCTCATGCACCTTGAGTTGCCTCGAAGCATAAGCTACAACTTGTTTATCTTGCATCAACACACCTCCCAAACCCATCAAAGAAGCATCACAATACACAGCAAACGGTTCTGTCGGATTCGGCAAAATCAAAACAAGAGCTGTCGTCAATCTTCTCTTAAGCTCTTGAAAACTTCCTTCACACTTTGCATCCCAAACAAAAGCTTGACCTTTCCTAGTCAACTGCGTCAATGGTAATGATAACTTGGTAAATCCTTCAATGAATTTCCGATAATATCCCGCCAAACCAAGAAAACTTCTAATCTCAAAACTAATTTCGGAGACTCCCATTGCGATACCGCTTCAACCCTCGACGGATCAACTGCAATACCTTTACTCGAAATCACATGACCAAGGAAACTCACTTCCTTCAACCAAAATTCACACTTAGAAAGTTTAGCATATAACTGCTTCTTTTTCAGCACGGATAACACAATCCTCAGATGTTCGACATGCTCTTCTTCATTCTTCGAATAAATCAAAATATCATCAATGAACACCACCACAAACTTGTCCAAATAAGGATGGAAAATCCTATTCATGTACTCCATAAATACACCTGGTGCATTAGTCACACCAAATGGCATCACAGAATACTCATAATGTCAATACCTCGTTCTAAAAGGAGTCTTCTGAATATCCTCAGCCTTCACACGAATTTGATGATACCCAGATCTCAAATCTATCTTACTGAACACACTTGCACCAACCAACTCATCCATCAAATCATCAATCCTCGGAAGTGGATACTTATTCTTGATAGTCACCTTGTTCAAATGTCTGTAGTCCACACAGAGTCTCATAGAACCTTCTTAACCAACAACACTGGTGCACCCCACAGTGACACATTCGGACGAATAAACCTTTTATTAAGTAAATCTTCAAGTTGATTCATCAACTCTTTCAATTCCGATGTGGACATACGATATGGAGTCATCGATATCAGACTAGTTCCAGGAATTAAGTCGATCGTAAACTCCACTTCTCGTTCCGGCGGTAAATCTATTATCTCCTCAGGAAAAACTTCCGGAAAATCACGGACAATTGGTAAAGCATCCATTGCTCCATGTTCACCAATGTTCACAGTTGCCATCAACATGAATACCTTCGCACCATCTTGCATTGATTCCTTCACTTGCTTAGCAGTCATAAACAAATCCCCTTCATCTTCAGGTTCAGGAAAAATAACTGTTTTGTCAAAACAATTAATATAAACACGATTGAATTCCAACCAATTCATCCCAAGAATAACATCAAGTTTATCTAAGTGAAGACACACTAAATCAACTCCAAAGTCTTTACCAAAAATACTCAACGGACAATTCAAACACACATACGGGGTAGTCACCGAACCCATAGCAGGAGTATCAATAACCATACCACCACTCATAACAGACAACTCAAGATTTAATCTCTTAACACAATCCAAAGAAATAAAAGAATGTGTGGCTCCAGTATCAATTATAGCGATCAAAGGTATACCATTAATGAAACACGTACCTAGAATCAATCAATCATCACTAGCAGTCTCCGATCCTGATAGAGCAAACACTTTCCCATTACCTTGAGTCTTCTTTGGCTTATCACACTTGGTACTAATGTGCCCTTGCACACCACAGTTTTAGAAAGTCACATTCGCACCGCTTCTGCACTCAAGAGCTTTGTGTCTTGGCTTGCCACACTTAAAACATTTCTACTCCACACTTTTGCACTCGGGAGCACGATGTCCCTCTTCACCGCATCTAAAACATCTCACCGGAGTGGAAGCTCCTCCCCCACTCGGCTTCTTGCCGTAACCAGTTTTCTGTTTCCCCTTATCAGCAGGAGTCGCATATGGCTTTCCTCTAAATTGACATTTCCCTTCTTATCATTCAAACTCTTGTAGTGGCTAGACCGAGCCCTACTATCTTCATCATAAATTCTACTCTTGTTTACCAATTTAGAAAATCGCCTAATTTCCTGATAACCAACGACTTGCTTGATTTCATGCCTTAAACCATTCACAAACTTGAGACACTTGGATCTCTCAGCATTAGTAGTGTTATAATGAGGACAAAACTTAATCAATTCTTCAAATCTTGCCGCATACTCTGCTACAGTTGAGTTACCCTGCTTCAGCTCAAGGAATTCAATTTCCTTCTTACCACGCACATCTTTCGGAAAATACTTCTCCAGAAATGCCTCTATAAAAACATCCCAAGTAACCACAATCTCATCCTCTTCAAACCTTTGGCGAGTATTACCCCACCAATCCTCAGCTTCTTCTTCAAGCATATGAGTGCCAAACTGCACTCTCTGCACATCCGAACAGTTCATGACTCGAAAGATCTTCTCAATCGCTTTCAGCCATACTTGTGCTTTGTTAGGTTCATGTGTTCCCTTGAAAATCGGTGGATTGTTCCTTTGGAACCTTCCCAAAGCACGAAACTCGTCATCAGCGTTATTTCCAGCATTCACATTGGCCTGAGGATTCCACTCAATCGCTCCAGCCAACATCGCCAAAGCCTCCGCAACCGCTTCATCATTCCTGCCTGCAACCGTTGTTCTTGATTCCCACAACAAATCCTCGTTAGAACAACCATATGAATAGTGCTACCCACACATACCAAATGCATAAGGGAATGAACACATTAGCAACTTGGTCAACTGACCATCCTGCTCTGATACCACTTAATGTAACACCCCCTTTTATACCCCTAAATAAACAAATAAATCACATAATAAAATTTCATCAGAGTAAATTTGAAACCTAGTATAAAAGAAGTATGCCACATCATGCACAAAATAACATACAACACCTGCTCTATAAAAGACATGTAACAGTGGGGTAGCTTCAACAGAGGAACTTAGTCCTTACACCCACATCTCAATATTTAGAATTAAAGAAGAAAATTTAAACATTGAATCACTTAAAACATGTAATCATATAAATACATATCATTCATTTTGTTTCATCATATCATTCGTGTTTACATAAACATTTACCATCAGATACATATACAAAATGTATCCCAAAAGAATATTATACAATCCTAACTACCCGGTGCTACATATCAGAGCTAACCGACAAAAGAATGAAGCTATACTTCACAAACGACCTCCAGCTGAACCTAATCTGCAATGCCTCATAGAGCATTATAAAAGTGCAGAAGGGTGAGAAATATTATCATAATAATCAATGTATATAATCATACATACATACACAAGTATAGATTACATATATTCCGCATTTATCACCACAATTCATTATCATATATATATATATATATATATATATATATATATATATATATATATATATATATATATATATATATATATATATATATATATATATATATATATATATATATATATATATATATATATATATATATATATATATATATATATATATATATATATATATATATATATATATATATATATATATATATATATATATATATATATATATATATATATATATATATATATATATATCACAATACATATATATAAACAGTTATGGAATAATCACCAAGCATATTTATCATGCACACATTCATAATTCTCATCAATTCACATAACATACACATATGCATACATTCACACAACATTTATCTCTATGCCATGTGAATCAATGCAACTCAACGCAACTCAATGCCATGTGCTACCAACACTTATTATCATTTTTTGGTTTTTACATTTAAACAGGGTCCACCCTTCTAGATCGATAACAACAAAAGCCCGTTCCCTAAGCTTTCAAACCCACCCTTCTAGGTTTGGGACAAGTCACTAGTCTCCATGAAACTAGCAAACATTGTCTCTTGACTAAATGATGCATATGCAATCAACCACCAAATGCACTAAAGACCATTCTTGCATCTTAATCCCATGCATTCAAATAATTCATCACTCAAGAATTATAATAATGATTGCACACACAACATATCTCAAATAATCAAAATATTCATAATTCAATACCATCACCATAATTATCAAGCAATTCACACATATTCACGATATGTTCCCATGCATTCTTCACATACAATCGCATACAATCAATATGCATTCACAATATTGTGCCAACGGCAACGAACATAATCACATTCATCATATACATCATGCATTTTTAATTAATTTTAAACAATGCGTAAATTTGTCAAAAGACCACATTTCATAATCAATTCCACAACCTAGGATTCACACCCTACGACTACCCACAACACATCTTATCACAATAGTACACAAACTATTCAAATCAGATAAGGACTAAACATAATTAAACCACACAATCAACATTGGATGGAAAACACAGGAAAAGAAAAATGATGTCACATTCGCTGACCTTCGCCTGGCGAAGCATCTGGCGAATGCTCACTGCTTCACTCGCCTAGCGAATTCACTGGCGAAGGCAGATAATAGCTACTGGAAGTGTTCGCTACCATTCGCTATCTCCTTCGCCTGGCGAAACCTCTCGCCACCTCCTTCGCCTGGATAACACACCAGCGAAGACTGAGTTTGGCCACTGTAATGGTTTGCTACCCACTCGCTGGGCTTCGCCTGGCGGACCTTCGCTTCCTGTTCGCCTAGCAAACGCTAGCGAACCTGCGAACTCAGAACCCCAGACTGTTCAAAATCGTCCAATCCTCCTAAAATCAACCGATTCAATTCCAATCAACTCCAGTAATCTTAACCCAACATTTCCCGACTAAAATACGCCATTTATTCCCAATTCTAACCGTTCAAACATCGGTTTTTACCGATTAAACCTCTTTCTGCCCTAAAATGGAAAATGTAGAAGAACATCCAACAATCCAAACCAATCATACATAATCATAAATATTGATAGAATAACAACATTTCACACCCTTACCTTGATTAATCGAAAGTTGGAAGTTGTTCTTGAAGAATCCAAGTTTTCCTCTTTTTCCTTCTCTTTTCTCCTTTTCCTCTTTCTTTCTCTTCTCTTTCTCTTATGTTTCTATCTTTCCTTTTCTTACCATTTTTCCTCTTATATGCCTTTCCCTTCTAATTCTCTCCAATATTTTCTTCTCTTAAATATCTACCAATTCATTTAATTAATCATCCAATAATTAAAATAAAATCCAAATAAATAAATTAATTAATATGAATAATTAATTATTGAGAAATTGGGCTGTTACAATGGACGTTGCATTAACGAAAAAAGAGAAGACACGTATGATTGAGAAATCCCACAACACAATATTGTTGAGCCTTGGTGATAAGGTTCTTCAACAGGTATCAAAGGAGACTACAACATCGAGATTATGGGTGAAACTTGAAAGTTTGTACATGACCAAATCTCTGGTGAATCGACTCTACCTGAAGCAAGCTTTGTATTCATTCAAGATGAGTAAAGACAAAGTGTTGGTTGGGCAGTTGGATATGTTCAACAAGCTGATTCTTGATCTTGAAAATATTGATTTGAAGATCGATGATGAAGATCAAGCACTATTGCTGCTGTGTGCTTTTCCCAGAACACATGCTCACTTATAAGAAACTCTCTTGTATGGAAGGGAGTCCCTGACCTTTGAAGAAGTTCAATCAACCTTGTATTCTAATGACTTCAACGAACGAAAGGAGCATAAACCTTTGATGGTGGGCGAAGGTTTGGCCGTTAAGGGAAAATTCTTGCAAAAGGTTGGTAAGTTCGACAAGAAGAAAGGTAAAAATCAACAGAAATCTTATAGTGGCGAAACATCTGGTATTCGAAGTTATCACTGTAAGAAGGAGGGTCACACAAGAAAGGTGTGCCCTGAACGCCTGAAAGATCATGGAAGTAATAGCAACGCAGACATTGTTCAAGATGACTTCGACTCATCTGATGTTCTTGTGGTTTCAAGTGGTGACTCGAGAAAAGAGTGGATTATGGATTTAAGTTGCACTTGACACATGACTCCAAATAGAGAATTGTTCAAGGAGCTATGTGATCAAGGTGGTGGATCGATGTTGTTGAGAAACAAAAAATCTTACAAAATTGCAGCTATTGGATCTATGAGATTCAAGCTCCATGATGAGTCAATAAGGTTATTGACTGAAGTCACGTATGTACCTGACTTGAAGATAAATTTGATTTCTATTGGTGAATTCGACAGAAAGGGATATGTTTTCAAGGATATAAAAGTATCCTAAGAGTCATGAAAGGGTCAAAGGAAGTCTTGAGAGGCGTGAAGAAACAAGGCTTGTATACCCTTGAGGCTAAGGTTGTAAATGGTTTGACAAGAGACAGGCCGAGGAGAGTCATCAAGCCACCTCAGAGACTTAGATATGCAGATCTTATAGCTTATGCCTTAATCTCTGCAAGTGAGGTTTTAAACAAAGAACATAGAGGCTATAAGGAAGTTATGATGAGTCGAAAGAAGACTGGATGGCTGAAGGCCATGAATGATGAGATAAAGTCGCTTCATGATAACAACACCTGGGACCTGATCAAGAAACCTACTAGAGCTAGGTTAGTCAGCTGTAAATGGATTTTAAAATTTAAGGAAGGAATCGAAGAAGTTGCGTCGAAGAGATACAAGGCAAGATTGGTTGCTGGGGGTTCACTCAGAAAGAAGGTGTCAACTTCAATGATGTGTTCTCTCCTGTTGTGAAGTACAAATCCATTGTGAAGTACAAATGGATGTGAAGACTGCATTCTTGTATGGTGACTTAGATGAAACAATCTTGATGAGGAAACCTGAAGGGTATCTCGAAAAAGGGAAGGAAGATTATGTGTGCAAGCTGAATAGATCATTATATGGACTGAAACAATCTCCTCAACAATGGAATTGAAGATTCGACAAGTTCATGAATTGCATAAGTTTCATTAGAAGTCAGTTCGACCACTGTGTTTATTTCAGATTTCGACCGGGTAATTCATTTGTTATTTTGTTGCTCTATGTGGATGATATTCTAATAGAAAACAACAATGTCGAAGATGTAAAGAGGGTGAAGGCTGAACTTAATAAGGAGTTCGACATGAAGGCAGTCGAGATTATGATTATCTCAAGAGGCATACCTACGGAAGATTCTTTAAAAGTATGGTATGTCGAATTCAAAGCCTGTTGTGACTCCGACAAACCCTCAATTCAAACTGAGTATAGATCAGTGTCCTAAGGCTGATGTTGAAAGAACTTATATGAATAGCATTCCATATGCTAACATAATAGGTTCTTTTATGTATGCTATGGTCTGTACTAGACACGACATAGCATATGCAGTAAGTCTTGTAAGCAGGTACATGGCGAATCCTGGAAAGGCTCACTGGCAAGCATTGAAGTAGATTCTAAGGTACATACATGGGTCTCTGAATAGAGTCCTAATTTATAGTGGAGCATTGGGTGAAGATAGTAAAGCAACAATCGAAGGATATGTCAATTCTGGTTATGCAGGTTGTATGGATTCCAGAAAGTCTATTTATGGATATTTGTTCACTATGTTTGAGACAACAATTAGTTGGAAAGCAACACTTCAGAAGGTTGTTGCCTTATCAACCACTGAAGCAGAATATATTTCCCTAACTGAAGTTGTGAAGGAAGCATTGTGCCTTGAAGGTTTTGCAAAGGAGCTGAAACATCAAGGTCAAGTTATCGTTGTTAAATGTGATAGTCAAAGTGCAATACACCTTTAGAAGAATTTAGCCTATCATGAGTGAACCAAGCACATTGACGCGAGGATGCATTTTGTCAGAGGGGTAATCGAGCGTGGAGAAGTCCAAGTGGTAAAGGTTTCGACAGATCATAATGCTGCTGATATGATCACCAAGACGTTGCTCAGTTACAAGTTTTTCCACTATATGCAGCTGATAAAGCTGCATGAAGAAAGTTAGTTTCTTGATGTTATAGAGTTAGATCCAAGGTGGAGATTTGTGAGATATTGGATCGAACTTTAGTATGGTCGAAGGGTAGCTTCTGGTTCGACAGGAATTAAGCATGGGGTCGAGGTCTGTTTGCATGCTGTTGTCGGACTAATGCGTGTTGCAGTCGAAGTTTGTTCTAACACGCATTAGTCAATATTTCTATGGTTGTTAGCATGTTGAATTGGGTCTTTATTGTAAGTCCAATTGTTTAAGTTAGCTTGTAATGGGTAATTGTTAAAAAGCCCATTAGGTTAGTGTGCTATTTTTCTTATAAATAGGATGCTAGTTTCTCAATCTTGGCATAAGGAAAAATAGGAAGATAAAATCCTAATTTCAAGAGAGAGAGGTTATTTGTTATTCTTGTATACTTGTAATCTTGTTCTCAGAGTAAGGAAAGAATAGCAGTTTATAACTAATCCTTATTGTTCCTTGTTGTTTTACTTTGTTTTCTTTGTTAACCATAACTCTTGTGTGTTTCTTGATTATTAAGAAACCATTTATACTTTGTTTAAAAGTATCCGATTCACAACAACTTTCATTAGTCGATTGATGATTAGGACTATCTGTTACATGTGCATGCGAACGCGTGAAAAAAAAAGTTATTTAATTGTCAAAAATAAATTTTTGTAACATATGTCAATGCGCATATGTGTCTGCGCACAGGTGAATATACTGCTATTTAATGAAAAATACTTAAAAACTTAAAAATTAATTTGAAATGTTTAGTAAATTTAAAATTAATATTAAAAAAGAGGTTCTTTTATATTAAGAAAAAAACTCAAATTAAGTATGATTAATTATAGTTTAAAATTTTAATAATACCTTTTAATAATAATATTATCAACTCCCATTTTTTAAAATTAATATTTGAGTTTGAGATTTCACGTGATAAAAATTTCTTAAACACAAACCATTATATTAAGAATGAGATTCTATTTTCTCTATTTATAGGTATAAGAGCTTGTTTGAATGAGTTTTAATTTTAAGTTTTTAAAAATTATTTTATGAATCAATTTTTAAAAATAGTTTTGAAAATAAAAATTAAAAAATTTAATAATCTTATTTTTAAAACTTTTATAATATTATACATTTGCCATTAATTAAGAGTGTATCATTTTCTTGTTTTCTCCCAATTTTCAAAACTAAAAACCAAAATTTTTAAAATAAATTTTATTTTTTAATTTTTAAAACTCTTAAATAAATAATTGTTTTTAAAAATAGTTTTGTAAAATTTGATTATTAAATAAATTTTACTATTTTTAAAATTTAAAAACTTAAAAACACTTTTATAAAACCAAATCAAACAAGCTCTAAGTCATTTATATAGAGATCAACTCATACTTAATTATATATTGTTTTAGCATATAAAAAAAATATTAATTCAATTTATTTATATTTTTATATTATTAATGAATATTAATTTAATAAAACAAATTATAACTTCTTTTTTCATATAAAATTATTTAATATTTTAGTAGATATGAAAATGATAAATTGATACTACTATAAATAATAAAAATAGAGTAGATATTTTTATATATTTCTAATAAACATAGCATGTACTAGTAGTTAGGAGCTACTACAAGAGAGAAAGATACGGACATGTTTATATCGATGAAGCAAAGCGTACCTAGCTAAGCTATCAATAAAAGTATAAAACCTAACCTAAACATAAGCTACCATGTGAACATGATTTATAGATTTAATAATAGCTAGTTTCTGCTGAGAGTATCCATGCAAGATGTCGTGCGACCATTTTGGTTTCATATCAGGTATGCGTTTATTTCTCTATTAACGGAGCTACCACTTCGTTGGGAGGGCCCTCTAAACTTTGCATTCACCTTTGAGAACCAAAAAGTGAAGACTAGTGTGTGATTGACGTCTCAAATGTTCATTGCTTGTTCTCCTTTGTACTCCACTCCTCTTTGAGAGTCAACCTTATAAGAGAAAGAGAAGTGCTAGTTTTGCAGTTTATTGCTATACAAATAGTACTAGATAGCCAGATTTCATTTTACAAGTAATATTTTTTGAAATGTGTGAAGTTTTGTGATATTCTTTCTCGTTTCTATTTATAAAACCATACTTATCGAATTTTGTCAACCAAATAACCATCATATCCAACTTTACTATCATACTATGTATCTTTCCTTGAATTTTTTTTACTTAGATGCCACAAAATAAAAATTAAAATACTAAATTGTCACAAATTAATGAGTGAATCCTTCATATGTTGGTCAATTTTGCTGGTGTGGAAGTCCAAGGAAGCTTTGGCTGTATACTTTGAATACACTTAGAACCTTGAAAACATCTAGTATGTCCATGTTATGGTCCTGTCGTATACTGGCACATGCTGCGATTACATGAGAGCAAGGTAAATGAAATGCCTGAAACCTCCCACAATCGCACCACCCTCTCCTGAGATCAACGCTAAAAGTACCTAATGGCCGGCCATCGCGTTGATTAATGCTTTTGGCAACCATAAAACAGAATTTCTCGCGATCAAATTGAATGACATTATGGCTGCTAGATTTAATCGCCTCGTCGGCCATTCCCTTGTTACAATTTTGCGTGAAAGTTTGACTGGATGCCAACATTTTTGTCCAATCGTGTCCTCGTTTTCCAAACAACGATCCCAGACGATAGTACGTTGACTTGACCAATGCTGTAATAGGAAGGTTTCGGGTAGCCTTAAGTACCGAGTTCATAGATTCGGCCAAATTTGTGGTCATGTGTCCCTACCGCTGTCCTCCGTCGAACGCCCTCGGCCACTTCTCTCTGGGAATATTGTCAATCCACTCCAAAGCTGCTCTATCTGTTCTTTGTAATTCGCCCCTGTAGTAGTTAAATGTTACCTCTGTTAGTGCATATCTTGTAGATGAAAATATTTAAACAAAATGATCAGTAAAACATATGAAAATTATTAAGTCAAAAAATAAAAATTGAAACAACAACTTGTGAAGATGTAGACATACCCATGTTGACAACTGTTTTCCGTAGTGCTTTGTTTCTGAACTCACACATGAAGTTTTGCGCAATGTGTCTGATACAGTAAACATGTGAAGATGGAGGAAACTGTCACTCATTTTCAGGATCATCGTAAGCACTCTTGATTGATGGATGTCGGTCGGATATTAGACAAAGATGAGCTTGGGGGGTCACGTGCATTCTCAAATTCCTGAGAAAGAAACTTCAACCATCCTTTGTCTCTCCTTCAACCAATGCGAATGCTATCGGGAAAATGTTACCATTTCCATCTTGTGCCACAACCATCAACAAAGTCCCTTTGTACTTTCCGTACAACCAGGTTCCGTCAATTTGCACAATTGGTTTACAGTGACTAAAACCACGGATACACGGTTCAAATACCCAAAAAAGTCGGTGAAATTTCCATTTGTCATCCAATTGGGTTCCGTCCTCTGTAATAATTGGCAATGTTTCCAACTGTATAACAAATCCAGGAATGCACGAGTTCATCGTCACCCTCGTGTTGCACCCTAAAATTTGCTCAACCTTTTCTTGTCTGATTTATGTTTCATTGCATTGCATTTGCATAGTTACATCATGTACATAATTCAATCATTTGCATATCCTAGCATATCAAGTCATCCAACAAGGGATCAAGTGCTATTTATGTCAAAAGAATCTTATCTAGAGGTATTCTCTGAGCCTGAGAGACCATCCAACTCATCAGAGAAGGGTTGAAGTCAGGAGAAGTTTGAGTGTCCACAGGTGGATTTCTCTCCTAACTTGAGGTGTATTGAAGATCATCAACATGGAATTATGAATTTGAGGTGTGTATGGATCTCATGGGATGCCTAGAGGGCCCTATTGAAACTTAGACAAGTCATTGTATCAAGTTCAAGAACCACAGTTGAGGTTTGTACAAGTAGGGTTTCATCTGGGTAACCCTAGGTCAAGGGGAGTAAAGAAAGGGCATCAAGACCTAGCTCTAGGTCATGGAAGTCATGGATTGATATGTTGAAGCATATGTATGGATGATCCAAGATCAAGTTCAAGAGAATCAAGAGTGGTTGGAGGTGTTTGAGACAGGGTTCCTAGGGTAAAATCCCCTGTATAGCACTGGACTTCCAAGCCACATAAGTAAAAATAAAAGTTTCAAATGTATTCTTGGCCAACATGAAACTTGTAGGGCTTCTCAATATATTTAATTTGAGTACTAGAAGTCTTCAAGAAGATTTGTGGAACTCAAGTTATGGTTCTTGCAAGTTACAGGTCACCAGAGGACACTGAAATTTATCTGTGAAAGTCACTTGACTTCCAAGAAACTTTTTCCCCTCAAGGAGTTTTCAAATGGATTCTTGGCCAACATAAGAGTAGTAGGTATTTGTCTTAGCTTTAATTTGAGTACTAGAAGTCCTCAAGGGGATTTGTGGAACTCAAGATATGATCTTGGAAATCCAGGGGTATTTTGGGAAAGTTGAATTATAGGTCCTTTTTCAACATGTGCCAAAATCTCTATCTTCCACTCCTCAAATGAAAAATTGTTCAACATGAGATGTGCTTAAAATGTTGTTTATAGGTCATATATGAAGTCATGGTGAGTTGGATTGGCTTATTTCACAAAGTGCTCCAAAATGGCCTAAAAAGGGAGATTTTTCAAATGATTCAAGAGAGGGAAAATTGATTTTTTGACTTGCAAGGCATAAACATGGCATATGGGTAGTCATTTTGAATGGAAATTGGATTTCAAACACATTGGCAATATCAAAATTTTGAGATGAGTGTTGCACCCTAAAAATTTGCTCAACCTTATTCACTTGGTTTATGTTTCAATATCATTAGCATTTGCATATAGAGTCATGTACATAGCCTAACCATCTGCATAGCATAAGCATAGCAAGTCATCCAACAGGGGACCAATTATTATTCTCATCTCTATAAGCCTATCAAGAGGTTATTCAGTCTCATTCAAGTCATCAGAAGAGTTTGAAAGCTGAGAAGTCAATGGATCAAGCAGGGCATCTAGCTCCTATCTGAGGGTATCTGAGGATCAACAAAGAAATTGTGAGCTGTGGGCTGAGCATGGAGTGTATCTAGACACCATGAAAGACTTATAAAGTCATTTGGATAAGGAGACAAGTCATTGGTGTAGTCACAAGAGTTGTGGATGAAGACAGTCAACTAGGGTTTCATCTGGGTCAACCCTAGGTCAACTCTAGGTCAATTGATTGATTGAAAGGCATTAAGGGCTATTGGAGAGATGTGGGGTTCCTCATTTGACATGAAGAATAATGATATGGTGTTGTGCTAAGAAGAAATCAAGAGAAATCAAGGAGAAGAGGAGTTTCTAAATTAGGGTTTCTGTGTAAAATCCCCTAATTTAGGTCAAATTTCCAAGCAAGATAAGTCAAAATGCAAGCTTCAAATGGATCCTTGGCCAACATGAAACTTGTATAGGATCTCAATACCTTTAATTTGAGTGGTGGAAGACATTAAGGAGATTTATGGAGCTCAAGTTATGGTCCTTGCAAGTTACAGGTCACCTGAGGTATCTGAAATTTTGTCTGTGAAAATGACTTGTCTTCCAAGCAACTTTTACCCCTTAAGGAGATTTCAGATGAATTTATGGTCAACATAAGAATTGTTCCTCATTGTCATAGCTTTCTAGAATGGTATGGTATGCCTTCATATGATTTGTGTAACTCTACGTATGGTCTTGGCAAGCAAAGGGTATTTTGGTCATCTGGTGATTACAGGTCATTCTTAGCCTATGCCTAAAACTCATACAAGGAAGCTTCAAATGAAAAACCTCACAACATCAAAGTTGCTCAAAATGTCATTTTAAGTCTAGAAAAGAAGTTATGGAAGTTTGGAAATGCATGGAACAAGACTTGACCAAAGTTGGTGAAAAATGACCTAAAAAGGCATATAAGTTGAAAAAGTTGAAATAAAAAATTGGTTTGGGAGATGTACAAATCCAATATGGGTCATCCAATATACCAAATTGATTACCAACATCATTTTAAAAACAATGGTTCAAATAGATTTTTGATTTGAGGTCTTAAAATAGGGGCTACTTTGTAAAGTTCATTCTTGCATCATAAGGCAACTTGAGAAACTTCACATAAGGCAAAGGCAATGCTTGTTTTTCCACTCATTCCTTCTCAATATCTCTTGTAAGGAGATTTTAAAGCAAAATGACATGGCTTGGCACATGAGATATGAGATATACAATATGTCATTACAAGAGAAGTTCCATTACTTTCTAGATGATTCTCAAAGTTTCTATAAGCTTCTAGACCCTTCCTTTGGTTTCTATATATTGGTTTGATCATAATGAAGAAAGGGTTGGTGACTCCATTGGTGAAGAGTGAGAGGAGAAAGAGATATTCAAGGTGTCCTTCAAGTGCAAGCCACACACAATTTGATCTCTACAAGCCTTCTCCTTCAAGACTCTTGCAAACAGAACCCTATCCACCATTAGAGGAGTATTTTGAAGCAGGTTCAAGTGCCAAATCGAGCTCTAACATCACTCACCATTGATACTTGACAGGTTGGTAATTTTCACCATAGATCCTTATTTAGGTGCATACTGTTAGATTGCTAGGTGTAAGGATAACATGCTAGGTTAGGTGATGATTTTCTGAGGATTTGAGAGAGATCCATGGAGTTTCATGGCAGGGTGCCATTTCTTTAAGGTTCAAGAATAGGCTGTTCATGGAGTTTTAACGGATATGGTATAGCATAGTGTGGTTAGGGAAACATGTAGAACACGTTCACATCATTAGATTGAAGCTCTATCGTGATTGATCTCAGAGAATTATGGTGGAACCCTAATGTTCGTGCTTTCTGTTAGAGTGATACAAGAGGTTTCAGTAAAAATCATGGGTAGCATCGTGTTCTGGGGGATTAGTAGAGCATCTTTGCTCTTGGAAGTTTTGATTTTCATCGCGCATGGAGGGAGAACGAGGGACCTGAAATCTCATGCATGAAGCTGAATCCTGAAAACCCTAGATGGTCCGTTTGGGACGATGAGCCTCCACCGTTAGATCGTCCTGGTTCTTTGACTCATTAATCTGATCGCACGGCTCCAATTGAATTTCAGAAACGGAGGGAAAGTCCAACCTTGAAAAGTTGCCGTTTCATTTAATGGTGAATCCCGGGCTTCAGCAACTTGTGCTATTCACACCCCACCCAGCGGCCCAGTCCAGTTTTAAACTAAAAACCCTTACTTTCTGCACCGCGCTCATATTATTTTCTTTTGCATTTTTCTTTTGATTTCCTGATAACGCCTGGGCCTAACCAATGATATCTGCACCCCCTGATCTGGCCCACTTAATAAAAACAACTAGGGCGCTTCTAATTTTCTCACCCCCTCCCCCTTTTATTTCATATTTTGTTATTTTAATTTCTTTAATGTTTTTCTCATCTTTAAAAAATCATAAAAAATAGGAAAATTGAGATTTTTAATTCCTTCTTTTTGCTATAGGTCCATTATTCTGTCTAGAAAAATATGAAAAAATAAAAATGACATTTTATTTTGTTTTAATATTTTTCATGCATTTTTCTTGTAAATAGCATTTTAGTGGATTTAGTTTGATACTTAAATTTGATGATTTTTGTTCTAATAGTTGCTTTAACATTTTTAATCCATTCTTTTTAGGTTGTTTAGTTTAGACATTCAACTTGTACATACAATTTAGTTCCCATTTTTAGGACTTAATTTTAGGTGTTTAGTTTAGGTGTGAATAACATGAACAAAATTAGGGTTTAAGTGATAACATAGATGAAGTAGCTCATTTCCCTTAGGAGTTAGAGATTGAATTTTGGCCATGGGACTATAGGGATTATGGGTAGTTATTAGATCCCTTAGAAAATGTTAGGATTCCCCTACTGCTATTAATATACTACTATATTTGATTGATTGGTGTGGTATGCCCTCTGGGGATTATTGTTTGTCTGTGTGGGTATTGGGATTGTTTGGGGATTGGGAGAGCTGAAGACTTGTGATGATGAAGCCATTGGAGATTCAGATGCTGAAGACCAACTTCCAAAGTTGAAGAGGAGATTCCTGCTAGCAGCTGCTGAGGAGACTAGGGTTTAGGAGCTAGGCAGAGCTCTAGATTAGAAAGCTTGTTTCTCAAACATGGAGTGCCTTGTCTGCATCCATCCTTTCTCTATGATTCAAAGTCTCTTTCAAATATCCACCTCCTTCCTTTGGAAGGATCAGTGAATGTATTTGAAAGATAGAACTTTTGAGGGAAAATTGTCTATATAATGTTAACAGTTAATGAACCACCCTTGGTAGGTAATTGACTGGCTAACATTCATTCACTTCATCTTGTTGACTGATATTCCTCCTGGGAGTTTGAGACTGGAAGAAAAGCCATTGTATATGGAAGATTGATGATCAAGACCTTGCTGGAAGGCTGTGGAGATGGAGATTGATGCTTGCTGAAGCTTGTAGGTGTTTGTCAGATGTTGATTCAGAGCTGCTGATGCTGTTTATTTTGGCTGTATTTCATTTCTGATGTATTGATTGGTTTTCTGGACTGTATTGTTTGCTGTTTACCCTGTTGGGTTGAAAGTGAAGTCTGTTCACTTTTGCCTATTGTTTTCTAGGTTCGAGGTTGAGTGGGACTCCCTTGCCTCGCTTGTATTGCTGCATTCATGCATTTTACTGCTTTACTGTATATATCTGCTATTGTTTCTGTTTCCGTCTACTCCCTTAGGATCTCTGTTTCTCTCTGTGCAAGAGAGGAGCATGATAGACACTAGGTCTTAACCCATGCATGATAACATTAGGTTAGTCTGATTCCCTTTGCAACCGTAGGTTAGAGTTCTGTCTCTTCTTCCTCAAAACAAACAGAAAACACAAATAAAGATTTCAAACACAATAAAAGACACTTCTTCCGTAAAAGAATGTGAACTCATCAAGACGTCATTTTTGTCCGCTTGGACTGCTAACCAGAAAAACCTTTTTCAGAAGGAATAAAAAACAATCAAGACAAGCTTGTGTCGTACGTGGCCCGAACTACGTTTGCTCTGATCTTCCATGCAGTGTAGAAGTACGTAGGCATATGATGCGATATCCTAGCGAGCAACCTTCCCCTCCTTTCCCGTAGGTAGGCGAACTACGTTGACTCTGATTTCTCGTTCCAGACGGGAATACGTAGGCATAAAGTGCGATGCTTTGCCGAGTCATGTTTTCTTTTCTTTTCAGACCTCATCCTTTAGTTTAGATAGAAGTGTAATCCGTACAAACCAAGCAAGCGTGGATCTCATCGAGTACGATGGACGTGAGGGGTGCTAATACCTTCCCCTTGCGTAACCAACTCCCGAATCCAGGTTTTGGTTGCGACGACCATACCTTTCCCGTGTTGAGCGAGGTTTACTCTGAGCGTTTCCTTTCCCTCCCGTGGGATAAATAACGCACGGTGGCGACTCTTCTGTTCAGCCGGCGCCGATTTTCGCAGTAGCGACAGCTGGCGACTCTGCTGGGCAAAGGCGATAGTTCCCTATGCGATTATCTGCTGGGGATCCAACGTCCCCTGGCTGCTAAGGACTGCGATAGTCCTTATGCATTTGGGATCCAACGTCCCTCTAGAGATTCAATCCTAACGCTTGTTTTCCCGTCGAGGATTTTGTATGGATTTATATTTCTGACCTTTATTTTCAGCATTATATATATTGATTATTATTGCTGTATTGGGTTGTGATGGGTGGTTCTATGATTGAGAGATAAGCCGGACCTGGGCTTGAGTGCACCTAGAATTAGAGTAGAAAGTAGTGGGCGCGTGCCGACTTTGCTTGCATTAGTGTCTCATGAAATCTACACTCGGACGAGGTTCTTCTGGTTGGCTTCTTTTTCTACCCTTTGGGTCGAAGGGGTTGTTGGTCAGCTGAATTGTCGACTCCGGGAACCGATCATTTGGAAGTTGGCTAAGTGAGGCCTCTTCAGGATTTGATGATGCCACTCCTTCTGGGAATCGTATCATCAACCCTGAAAGTCTGTGACGCCGACGACCGCATAGGATGCCGTACCTTGTGTCAGTTACTAGGACACCTACCTGTGAGAGGGGTTTGGGGTTATGCAGGTAACTAGACCTTCAGACTACCGGTTTGTTTCTTGATTAGAGATCCTGGATATTTATGGAGAGTTCTGAGGTCTGTCAGAGACCAGTTGGAGCTATGTTTGAGGTCTGTCAGAGACCAGTCAGCGTTATGTTTGAGGTCTGTCAGAGACCAGTCAGAGTTATGCTGTAGGTCTATCAGAGACCAGTGTTGGAGCTTTGTTGTAGGTCTATCTGAGGCCAGGGTTTGAGGACTTCTGAAGGGTCTATCTGAGACTTCTTGATATGGTTCAGGCTTCTCAGCCGGGGCACTTGATCCCTGTTGACTGTGTGCATACGCATTCGCATTTTCATTCATATGTTGGTAGCATATTGCATATCCATTTTGCATTGCAGGTACTGGTTCGAAATTGTATCTCATCTCCTGCTTCTCACCAGGTGTTTACAGAATTGCTAGCCAACATTCTCATCGATACTCCACTCGCACCAACTGTCGAAGAATCATGGATCAAATGCAGAACGAGATGCAAGATGTGCGCGAGAAGCTAGCTCTCTTTATGCAGACCATGGAAGCTATTGCAAAAAGTCAGGAGAATTTGCAGACTATGGTGCAGCCTCTGTTGGTCAGAAATGCTGGTCACGGTAATGAGGATCATCAGTCTGTGTGAGTCGACACTGTTCATGGAGATGGCACTCCCACGCCAGTGGCTCCACCTGTAGTCAATATACCTGTTGTTAATGTCAACAACGGTGCCGCTGCTGGGAACGGTAACGTCGGAGTTGGGAACGAGACTGCTGTCCATAACGTTGGGCTTGGTGATATCAACTGGGTTGATAATACGGGAGGCAACGGCTTCGGTAATGCTGGATTCGGGTTCAATGATCAGGGATTCGATAATGCTGGGAAATATGGTTTCAATGCTCAAGGCTTTGGGCAAGACGGTTATGGTGTGGCCAATCAGGGTTACGAAGGTTTCGGAAATGGAAACGGCGCTGGGTTGATGACTGTTGGACCTGCTGGAGTTGTTCCGGGGTACGGCAACAGAGGCCGAGGCCCGGTGATGAATCAGATCAGAGCTGGCCGTAATGATGGATATGATGGGTATGGAGCTGGGAATGGTATGTGGCAAGAAGATCAGCAGGAGGACGCTTTCTCCGGCGGAGGTTTCGAAGGGCCGATGGATGACTCCCGGAAGATCAGAATGCTAGAAGAGCAGATCAGGGGGGTCCTGAACCAAAGTAATGTGGGCTTAGACATGGAAACAATGGGTCTGGTACCTGGCTTGAGGGTGCCAATCAAATTCAAAGCTCCTACGTTTGATAAGTATAAAGGGGACACCTGTCCGAAAGTGCACGTGCGGGCTTATTACAGAAAGATGTCTGCATATTCAACTGATGAGAGAATGCTAATGCATTTCTTTCAAGATAGTCTGTCAGGCCCTTCCCTAGAGTGGTATATGGGATTGGAGCCAACTAATATCAAGACATGGAAACAGCTAGCAGAGGCATTTGTAGCTCACTATAAGTATAACAGCGACTTGGCGCCCAATCGGGTCCAATTGCAAGGGCTGTCTCAGAAGAAGGGTGAGAGCTTTAAAGAGTATGCGCAAAGATGACGCGACATGGATGCCAGGGTCCGTCCTCCTTTAGAAGACAAGGAAATGAATGACATGTTCATCGGAACATTCACCGGCGTGTTTTATGACAAGTTGTTTCACACATCTTTGGCCAGTTTCTCAGACTTAGTTCTGATGGGGGAGAAGATTGAAAATAACATTAAGGTAGGAAGGTTCCAAGCAGGTGAGCCTACTTCAGCTGGAAACAATAAGAAAGCTTTCGGGGGTAGAAAACAGGAAGATGCCAATTCGGTATGCAGCTCTCGGGGAAGAAATAGAGGGTGGAGGCAATACCAACCGCAACAAGTTGCAGGTGTGACAATCCCCGCGCAACATCAGCAACAGCCGCAGCAGCAGGGGCAACAACATCCGGCTCAGCGAAGAATTCAGAATGGGAAGCCGAAAAGGGTATTTGATCCGCCGCCAATGTCGTACGCTGAGCTTCTTCAGAATTTGTTACGGTTACAGTTGGTCGAGAAAAGAACGATGGCTCCTCCGACAGGGATCCCCCCACCCAGTTATAACGCTAATGAGCATTGTGAATTCCACTCTGGGGTGCCCAACCATAATATCGAAAACTGCCACGCTTTCAAGCATAAAGTGCAAGATTTGCTTGATAGCACTGTTATTAATTTTGGTACGGAAGGGCCCAATATTACACAACAACCAATGCCAAAACATGAATAGGCTGGAGTATGGTGGACAAAGAGGAGTTCTATAGTTCGGGTGGGCCATTAAAAGTAGATCAGAACAGTGGCAGGCTGCCTCTAATAACTGATTGTGAAGATAGCTAGTTCAGCAGCAGGACAGATGTGAAAGCCTGGTTCTCGGAAGCTGGCATTTTTCTTTGTTTTATCTTGTCATTTCTTTACGTTTGTAGTTTCTTTCCTGTTTAAATTGCAATCTTGTTCGTAAAACTTGTTTTTTTCATTCAATTGACGATAATGAAATGAATATGCATGTTTTGATTAAACCCATTCGTGTTCACTAATTATTTTTATAAATGTCCAACACCTGGTTAAAAGGAATCTGGGGGGGATGGCGAAAATGAACGACATACAACTTCTGATTGCATGCTTTTGAAATAAAACCTGTTGATGATGTACAGGCATTGTTTCAAATCCCCAAACACCGGAGATATAAGGAAGATAATCCCTTGTCAACCCCTTTGAGCCTTGCAGTAGGAGTTTCTTTCTGTGAATGAAAAACCCTCAATCTTAACCTGGGGCAGGGTAGGTGTTAGCTAATTTGATCAAGCGTTCGAATCATGAAAGGAGTGTCCGTTTGAGGTAAATCACACTCGTATAGGTCGTGCCTAAAGAACCACAATGGTTAAACCTTGCCGACAAAGAGTGAAACAGTCACATCATTCCACAAAAAGTCAGACAAACCAGTGTCACACGACTTGTTCAAAAAAACGAAAAGCGAAAAGAATCAAAAGCCCGCTAAGTCAAAACTTGAAAACAGATGACTTAGGCAAAAATGAGGGCATCCCGCTGGACTTAAGAATCAAAAGAAACTCAAAAAGAGTCAGTCCAGGCAAAAGCTAGGGATAAGAAAACGTGAAAAGAAAAAAAAGATGAAAGGAGGACAAAAAGAAAAATCCTCAAATCAAATGCGAGTCGTGTGACCTCAAGGGTCAAAGACGAAAGGTGAGTGGCTGTCACTCCCAACAATAATAATTTCTCGAACTATCACTCCTATCTTCCAGCCTCTGAGAGGTGAGCGCTAAGGTCGAATTAGCTGAACATAGGATTGGAGAACATCACGAAGAATGGGTGGGTCGAAATAATTTTTGAGCCTGTATCTTTCCTTGTTAACTGTGAACCTGGCCACGTTACAACCTTCAAAAGTCCTAATTGAAGCAGGTCGTTTCGAAAGCATACTTCGGTAAAGGTCGTGTCGATTCTGACTCCTGAAAGGGTTCTTCATGCCATGTTGGTACTAATGTTGATAAATGTTTTGTGCATTATATGCTGTAAACTGTTTTTCCCTTTTCCCAGTGAACAGATTGGATGTCAAAACTATCATATGTGTTGCATTAATACGTCTTTTACGCAGAACAACTTGTTTTACTTGCGAATAAGCGATTGACAGCAGAAAAGTTTCCTACAGTGGAAAGTATGGTCAGGATAGAATGCAGAGTGCCCGAATGCTCCGCAAGCCGGGGCAAGCCATTAAGTGCTCCCCAGTCAGGTCAGCCATTCAAAGTCAGTTACTCTGGGGCAATCAAGTCGAGATTCGGTAAATCTCTCGTAGTTGGAAGTACTGCTCTGGATCAGCTAATCAGGGGCAAGGTCATTGCAATCGGGGGGCAGACCATCTTAAGAGCGCAGAAGTTACTCTTTATTCGAGAAGCATTTGGTGTGAAGTATTTCTCCGAAGTTCAGAATGCTGGGGCATTTCATATCAGACTATCGGGGTACAAATGTTCAGATTTCCTTTTGAGGACTATCCCCACAGAGGTCCCACAGACTGGGGCATATCAGGAGCGAAGGAATTGTTCTTCTCCGTATCATCAGAGCTACTCAGAGCTATTCGAGCAGATTCAGTCAATCTTAAAGTGTGAGACGAATGTCGGGAAGTCATGTTGCGATCTTCCGATTCTTCACCCAAATCCATGTTGGCGATCACTGTGAGGCCTATCCGTGTTGGCACATCAGTTTCCAAATCCAATCGTCATCAGTACGCAGGAAGACTCCGTCTATTTTCTCCAACAAAAGTCCAGTTTTTCAGTGGCACGGGTGAGCTATCCCCAGAGAAGTCCAATCATACTTGGCACACCTGCTATTCCCCAGCAGAGTTATATTCCCCGGCAGGGTGTTACTTCAACGAGGTGTTTGGTTGAGTTCCCAAATCCCCCAGCGGAGTTGGTGTCACTCTTCCAGCATTTATTTTGCTGGAATGGTTCTGTGATACCCGGTTTATCCCCAGCGGAAGAGGCTTCGTCTTCAGCATTTATTTTGCTGAAGTGGTTTTCTGTACCCGACTTTCTCCAACAGCCCGAGCCTGCATTAGCATATTGCATACAGCATCATATTTGCATCATACTTGCATTTCAATGCGTAGCATTTCCATCCTGAATGGAGCATTACGCCATAGAAAAGAGTCAAACATATGCATAGGCATATGAAGCATAAACCAGGTTGGTTACCTCGTTGGTTTCAGATGTTTGTCTTCCCCTGCAGATAATTGAGATTATGATTCAGGGAGATGTTCGGATAGCCGGATTTGTGGCGCAAGGCAAGCAGTGATCGTGTTCGTCCTATCATGTGGACCCCTAGCAGAGTTGCTTGGTTGAGCTTCTCTTTTCCCCAGCTGAGTCCTTCTCAGGTCGCTGTTATGTCGACATTACAAGATTTCATAGTTCAGATTTTTGGAGTTATCGTCGTGATTTCCCCCAGTAGAGTTTTCTTCCCCATCAGAGTTGCTTGGTTGAGTTTCTCTTCTTCCCCAGCGAAGTTTTCTTCAGACTGTTGTCACATCAGTATTGAAGATCTTGAAAGTACTACCTGCCGTCGAAGTAGACGGCTGTCGTCAGTTACTACCCTGGTTGAAGGAGTTATACCCCGGTTGAAGGAGTTGTATCCCTGGTTGAAGGAGTTGTACCCTGGTTGAAGGAGTTATACCCCGGTTGAAGGAGTTGTATCCCTGGTTGAAGGAGTTGTACCCTGGTTGAAGGAGTTACTACCCTGGTTGAAGGAGTTATACCTCGGTTGAAGGAGTTATACCCTGGTTGAAGGAGTTGTACCCTGGTTGAAGGAGTTACTACCCTGGTTGAAGGAGTTATACCCCGGTTGAAGGAGTTATATCCTGGTTGAAGGAGTTATACCCCGGTTGAAGGAGTTGTATCCCTGGTTGAAGGAGTTGTACCCTGGTTGAAGGAGTTATACCCCGGTTGAAGGAGTTGTATCCCTGGTTGAAGGAGTTGTACCCTGGTTGAAGGAGTTATACCCCGGTTGAAGGAGTTGTATCCCTGGTTGAAGGAGTTGTACCCTGGTTGAAGGAGTTACTACCCTGGTTGAAGGAGTTATACCCCGGTTGAAGAAGTTATATCCTGGTTGAAGGAATTATACCCTGGTTGAAGGGGTTATATCCTGGTTGAAGGAATTATTACCCTGGTTGAAGGAATTATACCCTGGTTGAGGAATTATTACCCTGGTTGATGGAGTTACACCCTGGTTTGAGGAGTTATTATGCCTTGTTTGAGGCAGTTATACCCGGTTGAAGGATTTATTACCTTTGGCTCGATGCATGCTTATTGTAGCAAAATTTGGAATTAATTGTGGATTCAAGGCCTGTGGCGTCACGCAGTTGGTTGAGGACGAAATCAAGTCAGTTCTTATCAGATGATTGATCAGTTGTTGCCGTGACAACCGGGTTCGGTTTTCTGAATGATATTTCCCGCAGTGGTGACGGAGTTACTTTCCCGCAGTGGTGGCGGAGTTATGTCCCGTGGTGGTGACGGAGTTATGTCCCGTAATGGTGACAGAGTCATTTCCCGTAGTGGTGACGAAGTTACTTTCCCGCAGTGGTGGCGGAGTTATGTCCCGTGGTGGTGACGGAGTTATTTCCTGTAGTAATGATAAAGTAGTACCCGTAGCGATGGCGGTGTTGTTTTTCAGATTATCTTCCCGCAGTGGTGGCGGAGTGATGACGGTGTTATTTTTCTGTAATAGTGACAGAGTGATTTTCCTGTATCGTTGGCAGGGTCATGTTGTGTTGACAGAAGTACTTCCCCAGTGAAGTCGTCCAGTTCATTCTAGTATTGACAAGATAATATTGAAATCAGACTTATTCCCCAAGCAGTGGTGTAGTTCATGTCTGCGGTTGGCAAATTTCTGGGTTCTTAGTATTCAACCGTCTCGTACCGCGAATGTCTGAAGGCTCCGGGCTCTTCACCCAATCGGGTCCAAGTCGCTTGAATAGGGGCAGCTGTTGCACCCTAAAAATTTGCTCAACCTTATTCACTTGGTTTATGTTTCAATATCATTAGCATTTGCATATAGAGTCATGTACATAGCCTAACCATCTGCATAGCATAAGCATAGCAAGTCATCCAACAGGGGACCAATTATTATTCTCATCTCTATAAGCCTATCAAGAGGTTATTCAGTCTCATTCAAGTCATCAGAAGAGTTTGAAAGCTGAGAAGTCAATGGATCAAGCAGGGCATCTAGCTCCTATCTGAGGGTATCTGAGGATCAACAAAGAAATTGTGAGCTGTGGGCTGAGCATGGAGAGTATCTAGACACCATGAAAGACTTAGAAAGTCATTTGGAGAAGGAGACAAGTCATTGGTGTAGTCACAAGAGTTGTGGATGAAGACAGTCAACTAGGGTTTCATCTGGGTCAACCCTGGGTCAACTCTAGGTCAATTGATTGATTGAAAGGCATTAAGGGCTATTGGAGAGATGTGGGGTTCCTCATTTGACATGAAGAATAAGGATATGGTGTTGTGCTAAGAATAAATCAAGAGAAATCAAGGAGAAGAGGAGTTTCTAAATTAGGGTTTCTGTGTAAAATCCCCTAATTTAGGTCAAATTTCCAAGCAAGATAAGTCAAAATGCAAGCTTCAAATGGATCCTTGGCCAACATGAAACTTGTAGAGGATCTCAAGACCTTTAATTTTAGTGGTGGAAGACATTAAGGAGATTTATGGAGCTCAAGTTATGGTCCTTGCAAGTTACAGGTCACCTGAGGTATCTGAAATTTTGTCTGTGAAAATGACTTGTCTTCCAAGCAACTTTTACCCCTCAAGGAGATTTCAGATGAATTTATGGTCAACATAAGAATTGTTCCTCATTGTCGTAGCTTTCTAGAATGGTATGGTATGCCTTCATATGATTTGTGGAACTCTACTTATGGTCTTGGCAAGCAAAGGGTATTTTGGTCATCTGGTGATTACAGGTCATTCTTAGCCTATGCCTAAAACTCATACAAGGAAGCTTCAAATGAAAAACTTCACAACATCAAAGTTGCTCAAAATGTCATTTTAAATCTAGAAAAGAAGTCATGGAAGTTTGGAAATGCATGGAACAAGACTTGACCAAAGTTGGTGAAAAATGACCTAAAAAGGCATATAAGTTGAAAAAGTTGAAATAAAAAATTGGTTTGGGAGATGTACAAATCCAATATGGGTCATCCAATATACCAAATTGATTCCCAACATCATTTTAAAAACAATGGTTCAAATAGATTTTTGATTTGAGGTCTTAAAATGGGGGATACTTTGTAAAGTTCATTCTTGCATCATAAGGCAACTTGAGAAACTTCACATAAGGCAAAGGCAATGCTTGTTTTTCCACTCATTCCTTCTCAATATCTCTTGTAAGGAGATTTTAAAGCAAAATGACAAGGCTTGGCACATGAGATATGAGATATACAATATGTCATTACAAGAGAAGTTCCATTACTTTCTAGATGATTCTCAAAGTTTCTATAAGCTTCTAGACCCTTCCTTTGGTTTCTATATATTGGTTTGATCATAATGAAGAAAGGGTTGGTGACTCCATTGGTGAAGAGTGAGAGGAGAAAGAGATATTCAAGGTGTCCTTCAAGTGCAAGCCACACACGATTTGATCTCTACAAGCCTTCTCCTTCAAGACTCTTGCAAACAGAACCCTATCCACCATTAGAGGAGTATTTTGAAGCAGGTTCAAGTGCCAAATCGAGCTCTAACATCACTCACCATTGATACTTGACAGGTTGGTAATTTTCACCATAGATCCTTATTTAGGTGCATACTGTTAGATTGCTAGGTGTAAGGATAACATGCTAGGTTAGGTGATGATTTTCTGAGGATTTGAGAGAGATCCATGGAGTTTCATGGCAGGGTGCCATTTCTTTAAGGTTCAAGAATAGGCTGTTCATGGAGTTTTAACGGATATGGTATAGCATAGTGTTGTTAGGGAAACATGTAGAACACGTTCACATCATTAGATTGAAGCTCTATCGTGATTGATCTCAGAGAATTATGGTGGAACCCTAATGTTCGTGCTTTCTGTTAGAGTGATACAAGAGGTTTCAGTAAAAATCATGGGTAGCATCGTGTTCTGGGGGATTAGTAGAGCATCTTTGCTCTTGGAAGTTTTGATTTTCATCGCGCATGGAGGGAGAACGAGGGACCTGAAATCTCATGCATGAAGCTGAATCCTGAAAACCCTAGATGGTCCGTTTGGGACGATGAGCCTCCACCGTTAGATCGTCCTGGTTCTTTGACTCATTAATCTGATCGCACGGCTCCAATTGAATTTCAGAAACGGAGGGAAAGTCCAACCTTGAAACGTTGCCGTTTCATTTAATGGTGAATCCTGGGCTTCAGCAACTTGTGCTATTCACACCCCACCCAGCGGCCCAGTCCAGTTTTAAACTAAAAACCCTTACTTTCTGCACCGCGCTCATATTATTTTCTTTTGCATTTTTCTTTTGATTTCCTGATAACGCCTGGGCCTAACCAATGATATCTGCACCCCCTGATCTGGCCCACTTAATAAAAACAACTAGGGCGCTTCTACTTTTCTCACCCCTCCCCCTTTTATTTCATATTTTGTTATTTTAATTTCTTTAATGTTTTTCTCATCTTTAAAAAATCATAAAAAATAGGAAAATTGAGATTTTTAATTCCTTCTTTTTGCTATAGGTCCATTATTCTGTCTAGAAAAATATGAAAAAATAAAAATGGCATTTTATTTTGTTTTAATATTTTTCATGCATTTTTCTTGTAAATAGCATTTTAGTGGATTTAGTTTGATACTTAAATTTGATGATTTTTGTTCTAATAGTTGCTTTAACATTTTTAATCCATTCTTTTTAGGTTGTTTAGTTTAGACATTCAACTTGTACATACAATTTAGTTCCCATTTTTAGGACTTAATTTTAGGTGTTTAGTTTAGGTGTGAATAACATGAACAAAATTAGGGTTTAAGTGATAACATAGATGAAGTAGCTCATTTCCCTTAGGAGTTAGAGATTGAATTTTGGCCATGGGACTATAGGGATTATGGGTAGTTATTAGATCCCTTAGAAAATGTTAGGATTACCCTACTGCTATTAATATACTACTATATTTGATTGATTGGTGTGGTATGCCCTCTGGGGATTATTGTTTGTCTGTGTGGGTATTGGGATTGTTTGGGGATTGGGAGAGCTGAAGACTTGTGATGATGAAGCCATTGGAGATCCAGATGCTGAAGACCAACTTCCAAAGTTGAAGAGGAGATTCCTGCTAGCAGCTGCTGAGGAGACTAGGGTTTAGGAGCTAGGCAGAGCTCTAGATTAGAAAGCTTGTTTCTCAAACATGGAGTGCCTTGTCTGCATCCATCCTTTCTCTATGATTCAAAGTCTCTTTCAAATATCCACCTCCTTCCTTTGGAAGGATCAGTGAATGTATTTGAAAGATAGAACTTTTGAGGGAAAATTGTCTATATAATGTTAACAGTTAATGAACCACCCTTGGTAGGTAATTGACTGGCTAACATTCATTCACTTCATCTTGTTGACTGATATTCCTCCTGGGAGTTTGAGACTGGAAGAAAAGCCATTGTAGATGGAAGATTGATGATCAAGACCTTGCTGGAAGGCTGTGGAGATGGAGATTGATGCTTGCTGAAGCTTGTAGGTGTTTGTCAGATGTTGATTCAGAGCTGCTGATGATGTTTATTTTGGCTGTATTTCATTTCTGATGTATTGATTGGTTTTCTGGACTGTATTGTTTGCTGTTTACCCTATTGGGTTGAAAGTGAAGTCTGTTCACTTTTTCCTATTATTTTCTAGGTTCGAGGTTGAGTGGGACTCCCTTGCCTCGCTTGTATTGCTGCATTCATGCATTTTACTGCTTTACTGTATATATCTGCTATTGTTTCTGTTTCCGTCTACTCCCTTAGGATCTCTGTTTCTCTCTGCGCAAGAGAGGAGCATGATAGACACTAGGTCTTAACCCATGCATGATAACATTAGGTTAGTCTGATTCCCTTTGCAACCGTAGGTTAGAGTTCTGTCTCTTCTTCCTCAAAACAAACAGAAAACACAAATAAAGATTTCAAACACAATAAAAGACACTTCTTCCGTAAAAGAATGTGAACTCATCAAGACGTCATTTTTGTCCGCTTGGACTGCTAACCAGAAAAACCTTTTTCAGAAGGAATAAAAAACAATCAAGACAAGCTTGTGTCGTACGTGGCCCGAACTACGTTTGCTCTGATCTTCCATGCAGTGTGGAAGTACGTAGGCATAGGATGCGATATCCTAACGAGCAACCTTCCCCTCCTTTCCCGTAGGTAGGCGAACTACGTTGACTCTGATTTCTCGTTCCAGACGGGAATACGTAGGCATAAAGTGCGATGCTTTGCCGAGTCATGTTTTCTTTTCTTTTCAGACCTCATCCTTTAGTTTAGATAGAAGTGTAATCCGTACAAACCAAGCAAGCGTGGATCCCATCGAGTACGATGGACGTGAGGGGTGCTAATACCTTCCCCTTGCGTAACCGACTCCCGAATCCAGGTTTTGGTTGCGACGACCATACCTTTCCCGTGTTGAGCGAGGTTTACTCTGAGCGTTTCCTTTCCCTCCCGTGGGATAAATAACGCACGGTGGCGACTCTTCTGTTCAGCCGGCGCCGATTTTCGCAGTAGAGACAATGAGCCATTATTTTATGAGTTGCTTTGAAAAGTGTTTTCTTACATCACAAGTAACATTTGCAAAACACTCCCTTAGATCAGAACCAAGGCTCTAACCAATGCCAATCAATTCAAAATGTCATATGGAGAGAAATTGGATCAAAATTAAGGTGCTGAATCAAGCTGAACCCAACTGTCATGTGCAAGCTTCTCATGAGATTTCCAAATGCAAGAGAAATTGAATTTATCACATGGATCATTCCAGAGCATTCTAGATGATTCCTACATGTTCTATATAAGGATCATAACTGATTCAGTTGCTTTTTTGGCCAAGAACTCTGAAGAATTGAGAGAGAGCAAAATGAGTTTCTTCATTGCAAATCAAAATCGGATTTGGTGATTCAGAGGGATTCAAAGCAGTTCATTGCATACAGAAGCTTCATCAAGCATTGTTGAAGGAAACTGGAAGTTTTTGGAGGCTAAATCGTGCTGCAACCACTTCTGTTCATCCAATTTTCTTAGGTTTGTAACTTTCAATTTCTGGCCATAATTGTAGGTAGTTGCTTGAGAATGACTATGCGGTTAGGTTAGTATAGATCCTGAGAAGGTTTTTGGTGCAAGAATTCCATGTTTAGAGACAAAATTAGGATGGATCAGTTTTCTTGTGAGGGACATATCTAGCTGTTCTTGGAGGTTTAAACATGTTTAGATGGTGATAATTACTCAGTGAAGTGTGTAGATGATGATAGGCTGATCAATTTTAAGAATGGTGAGGATTGAATTTGGAGCATATTCTGAGCTTGGAGTCGTATTTTGAGTTGTGGTGAGATTCAAGGAAAATGGAGGGTATCATTAGGTTCAGTGATGAAAAACGAGTTGATTAGGGTGTTTAGGGTTATGTTTGGAGGGATATTCACGGTGTTTGCATTTGGGGACGACGGTGGCGCCACCTCCGGCCACCGTCTGGTTCACTTTCCCCCCAGAATTTGAAATGGAGAAGATAATGATATGACCATTAGATCTAGGAAGACCATTGACTCAGATAATCATCCCACGGCCACGATTTGATTTCCATTTGTGAAGAAAGTCTGAACATAAGCAAAACGCACCGTTTCACTTTTGTTTTGTTTTGGGCTTAAGACATACCTTGCTATCCACACCCCTGTTTGAGGCCCACCAGCGAAATGCACATAAAGTAGTTGCTATTTGCCATAGAGTCTTCTCTATTTTCTTTGATTTTTTCCATAGTATTTTCTGATTGACATGGGCTTAAGGCGCGCGTACTAATGGCACCCCCTACTGAGCCCAATTGAGGAAATATACCAGACCTGATTGCTATTCATCACGCTCCTTTTCCATTTTCTTTTATTTTCTTTGTTTTTTATAGTTTTATCTAGGTTAGTTTAAAATTCATAATAAATTGAAAAATAATTAATTTTGAGTGAGATTTTTTCCCTGGTTTCCTTAGGATCTCTAGATTTTTATAGGATTAAAAAAATATTAATTTCATGCATTTTATATTTTCTGGCATATTTTACAATTTTAATGCTTTTATTTTACTTTTGTTTGATACTTCATTGTTATGAATTTAGTATGAGAGTTTGGTGAGGAATTTTTGAGTGATTCTTGTGAGGTTGATTAGATTAGGGAAGCATGTACCCTTAGGAATTTTTTCATATTTTTGTGATTAAAATTTAGGTTAGTTTGAGAGGTGAATATGAGAGGTGTTAGAATTAGGGTTTTAACACAACTAGTTGTAGTTTAGGGCATAGTTTGGGGACTTAGGGTTTGATTTAGGACTTGGGATTTATATGGGGTATTGGGTATAGGCTTAGGTTCCCTTAGAAATTTAATTAGGATTTTGTGATGAGTTTTAGCATTTTATTTGATTTTTGCAATTGGTGTGATGTTTATGGGTTTCTCCCTTGGGTATTTGGCTTGTTTATTTTATGTGGGGCTATTTTGGGTGTGCTTTTGGCTTGGGCTTTACATGGATGATTGAAGATCAAATGAATTTGCTTTGGATGGCTTGAAGAAGCTTGGAGTTGAAGATTTCTTCTCTGTTGGATTGCTTGTCAGGAGCTTAGGGATTAGGGCATATAGGAAGGGCAGTAGATTAGTCTTATTTCTTCTTTCAAACATAGAGAGCTTCTTGTGCCTCTATCCTATCCTATGATTCAAAGTCCTCTTAAGGAAGCCCATCTCTCCCTTGGAGGGATGATTGGCATACCTTAAAGAGTAGAACTTTTGAGGATACCCTTCTTTGCAGATGATGGTTTCTAGTGATTTCCTTTGGTTTCCACTAGCTTCCATTCATTATAACTTGATCCCAATAACAAATCTTTCTTGGTGGAGCTTGCTAGAGCTTGGGGATGAAGATTTGAGATGTTGAAGATGCCTTTCATGAGGGTTGCTTGAAGAGGGAGTTGTGTTACTGTCAATTTTGCTGTCAGGAGCTTGCTGGAGTATTGAAGCTAGGGTTTACTGTTGCTTTTGAGCTGGGGTTTTCTGTAGCTGTGGAGCTTAATTGTTTAGGTTTTAAGGAGCCTTATTTGAAGTGTGTTTTCTCTTCCCTGGAAGCTGGAGATTGAAGTTAATTGAAGTCTGAAGATGAAAGTTGTTGCTGTCAGAGCTGCTGTTTGCTGTAAGAGTTTGGTGCTGCTGTCTGGGCTGCCTCCTCTGCTGTGGTTTTTATTTTCTGTATTGTTTGTTGGCTTGTATAGCTTGCCCCTAGGTTTGAAGTGAATTTTGATTCACTTTGCCTGTTGTTTTCCTAGGTTCGAGATTGAGTGAGACTCCCTTGCCTCGCTTGTATTGCTGCATTGCATGCATTTTACTGTATTTTCTTGCTTTCTTTTCTGTTTATCCCCTAGGATCTCTGATTTCCTCTGTGCAGGAGGGAATTATGACAGACATTAGGATTCTTATCCATGCATGACAACATTAGGTTAGTTTTTATTCCCTTTTCAACCCTAGGCTTTTCAAAGCTTCTTTCTCTTCTCATCTTAAACAACTCAAAAATACAGTAATAAGGTTAATCGATGTCATACGTTACGAGCCTTAAGCCATTTGAGAAAGGGTTGCTGGAGAGCTTCTTTCCAGTAGTCTGGATGCTTAGTGTGGTACCCTTTGGGTGACACGCGACGTAGTCACTCTCAAATCATAGTCTCTAGTGCGGCAGAGATTGCAAACCAACTAAAAAACACTTCTTTCGTAAAAGATTCAAAACAAACATCAAAGTGTCATTTTTGTCCGCTTGGACTCTTAATCAAGGAAACCCCTTTCATAAGATAACAACAAAAACATTCAGACAAGCTTGTGTCTTCCGTAGCCCGAACTACGTTTGCTCTGATCTTTCATGTTGTATGAAAGTACGTAGGCATAGGATGCCGTATCCTAGCGAGAAACCTTCCCCTCCTTTCCCGTAGGTAGGCGAACTACGTTGACTCTGATTTCTCGTTCCAGACGGGAATACGTAGGCATAAAGTGCGATACTTTGCCGAGTCATTTTCTTTTCTTTTTAACCCAGACCTGTAGAGTAGATAGAATAACAATCCGTACTAGAAAACAAGCGTGGACCCCGTCGAGTACGACGGACGTGAGGGGTGCTAATACCTTCCCCTTGCGTAACCGACTCCCGAATCCAGGATTTGGTTGCGATGACCATTCCTTTCCCGTTTTGCGTTAGGTTTACTCTGAGCGTTTCCTTTCCCTCCTGTGGGATAAATAACGCACGGCGGCGCCTCTTCTGTCATAGCCGGGGCCGATTTTCACAGTAGCGACACCTCGTCATCGTCATCACCTAGATCTTCAAAGCGAACATCATCGAGTTCATCGTCACTGTATTCACCAACCTCCTCGTCCCAGATGAAAGGTTCATTATTTTGCGTTATTTCTTCATCAGTTGTTTGGCTCACTCCATATTAATGCGAATATGATGATTGTGTTGGATATGCTTCGTCTTCAAGGCGAACATATAACTCAATCGTCTTCAACTGGGGCATTGTGTAATGACATTGAAACATTGATTTGACTGCGCTGTCTGTGTCTATCTGCATCATTACATAGAAGACATCACCATTTACCCCTTTAGGTAATAGTTGACAGTAAGTAATATCCTGAACTGAACGATTCACTTTTTTTTTTCAATTCTATCTTTTAGATGAAGGATATCAGAACTTCGATGAAGTTTGAACATCACCGTATCTGTTCCGTTGAATGAAAAACCGATATTTTCATTAGTAAACGCAGAACCATTGTAGTGCATAGTGACTAATGTATTTCTATCTGCCATGAATGACAGTGTGTGAGTGGGAATTATATGTGTAGTCTGCAACAATTGCATGAAGAATATATAGAACAGTCGTGCATGCTGAGCTAGTTAAGGGTCGTCCATCCAAAGGACAAACCCATTTATTCCTAGTTAAGGGTCGTCCAACCAAAGGACGAACCCATGAGGCACGTGTAGAGGTTCGGCCATTCCAAGCCATATTTTGACCTTCTTTTCAATTCACTCCGATCCCTCAGCCTAATTTTGATTTCTCTTACCCCCAACCACAACACCAAACATTTAACCCTTCAATGTCTCAACCAACTTCAACCGTCCGCACTGACAATGTTTATTACCCTCCCATCCAACAAAGTCCTCCAACCACCTTCACCCAACCATTCCAGTCAGCCCCTAACTTTACCCTAACTGATGATCAACTCATGGAATGGTCAGGTTTTTCGATTACTGATGTGGACATGCTCGATACATCACATCAACCTGAAAATGAAGAGTTGACTTCCGACTCTACCCCATCACCTCCAAGACGGCAACCCCAAGAGTTAGGCAGGGGGAAACGTGTGAAAAAGACTAAAATGTGTGGAACTAGCGGTTATTTGCCTAGATAAAAATAATGTATTTTTTCAACTCTTAAATATTAATAAAATTTCCTTTATTTATGATTTAATTTATTATTTTCTATAATTATTTTGTTAAACAATTAATTACATAATGTGAAGAATATTTAATAATATTAAAAAATTATTTAAAATAATTGAATTATTTATTTATTAATATAAAATATCATTTAAATAATTTTAATATATAAAAAACAATTAATTAGATAATGTGAAAAATATTTACTAATATCAACAAATTATTTAAAATAATTAAATTATTTATTTATTAATACAAAATATCATTTAAATAATTTTAATATATAAAAAATAATTTAAAACATAAAATATAATATATAATATATATATAATTATTTTTGAAATAAAAAAAACCAAAAAAAAAACCACGTAGTGTTGGGTCGACCAACAGATGGCCGAACCCCAACTAGAGGAAATGCAACTTCATTAGGTCATCCAACCAATGGACGAATCCTAGTTAAGATAGTGGCATATTTGAAATTTTTTTCAACTTGTGGCAATTTGGTATTTTAATTTTCAGTTTGTGGCATTTATGTAAAAAATTCATCTTTCCTTCATATATTACATAATATTCATGTTTTAAAAAAAAATTAAAATTATACACGACATTTTCAATCAATTGGCACTTGCATATACAACACTTTAATGCTATTGGTGTTTCAATATAAATAAATTAGACATCGTTATATGAATTGGCGCATGCATCTAATGCAAAAGTAGATATCCGACAATTCTATTAAGATAATCTTGTTAATGTTCAAAAGAAATGTCAATAGGATGTAATGGTGTTCTTTTTGAATTATTTATTTGTTTTATAATAAATATTAATTTAATTGTGTAATATCCTAATTTTTACCCCTAAGATTTCACATGTCATTTGCATCTCATCCCACAAACAAGATTGTAAGCTTTGATTCTCTTGTCTTCTTCTGCATATTTGTTCTTGAGAGATCACCAGACTCCTTTGTTTTCTTGTTTGTTTGATATTTGTTTATGTTTATGTTTACTAACCATTGATTAAACAGAGGGGTGTCAAACATAAAAAATTCAAGGCCCAAAAAGAAGAAACCCACAATGGGGGGAGGGTCCAACGTCAACCCTCAGTTCAGTCTTGACCAACCAGCTAATCTGGGTCGTTGATCCCTCAAGGAGTCAAAGAAGATTCTAGATCCAAAGGTGGGGAGATGCCTGTAAGTTCAGAGTATGCCTAAGAGAGGGGGGGGGGGGTGAATTAGGCTTTAGAAACTTTTTCCGGTTTTTCGAAGCTCTTGAATTTTTCTTCTTTAAGTTCTTGGTGGTGAAAGCAGTAAAAGCAGAAAGAAAAATGAACACGGAGATCTATAGTGGTTCCCTTCACAATCCGAAGGTACTCCACCCCCCTTTCCACATGAAAGAGAGTTTTCACTATAGTTTTAGAAAGTACAACCTATCACACCATCAACCGGTGAGGCCTACAATCTAATAACTAATCAACAACTAGTGTGCAAGAACAATCCTCTTGCAAACACTACCCCTTGTGTCCAACAATCCTGAATCACAAGTCACAAAGAAATAATTCTTGTAATTTTGTAATTTGAGAGTGATGTAATAATAATAATATCAATACAAAGATTGATATTCTCCTTTTGATCAAAATTCACTTTTCAATATCAATACAAGTGTTCAAAAAACTGGATATGAAATTGTATGAACAATATGAACACTTTTTGAAAATATTTGAAAATATTTGAAAAGTAGTGAATTTGATTCAATGAATATTTTGAAAATTATTGGAGGTTGTTTTTTAATTTGAAATTTTTCAGAATTTATATGAGTAAAACACAATTTCAAAAAGGTATAATTGAGTAAAAATCAAAACATGAAAAGGTATAATCGGTTAACACTTAAACATTGGCTCAAAGAATTCAAAATTAAGGCCGTTAACCGATTAACCCATATGGTTAATCGGTTAACACTGTTAAAACTCAGAAAAATGCTTGAGTTAAAAAGTGTTATACCAATTCAAATGATTTTAAAACCATGCAAATGCAATATGTTATCATTTTAAAATATTTGAACAATTGTATATCAATTAAAGGAGTGAATATTGATATAGCGAAGCTTGAGTCTAAATCTTGAAAGTTGAATGATCATTTGCACATGATGCTTCTCGTTTTATCTTCAGTGTATATACCCCCATGGGTATATAGTGCAAGTAGCTTCTCAGTGCATATACCCCCACGGGTATATAGTGTAAGAATCTTGATCAATTTAGAGAGCTTTGACTTTTTGCTTGCAATCATGGAATGAGCTTGAGTCTTTGTTGACATCATCAAAACCTTGAGATTGAAATGTGCTTCTACATTCTCCCCCTTTTTGATGATGAAAAACAAGTGTGTCTTGTGCGATATCTTTTGACGATTTTCGTTCTAGGCTTGCTTCTTGTTTCTCCCCCTATGTCCAGCAACTCCCCCTATCTAAACAGAGGCAAAAATTCTGCACAGAGAGATATTAGACAGCAAGCTCTTCTCCCCCTTTGTCATTAACAAAAAGGAAGGAGCTTTCAAAACCAAACAAAAGCAATATCGGCATACATGACAGCATATAATCAAGCACAACATAATAGATTGAAATAAAATGCAGTACATAAACAATGCAACACATATTGTACGGTTACAAAAGAAATTAACAACTTACACAGGATCTGAAAGAAAAATAATAAAAACAACACATAAAAATACGTTTAACACACTTAATTTTCCAAAATTTGAATTAATTTTTCATTTTTGATTTTTGACCATTTTAATAGTGTTAATCGGTTAACCATATAGGTTAATCGGTTAACACATTTAAAAATTAATTTCCAAAATAAAAAGTATCAGTGTTAATCGGTTAACCCTATAGGTTAATCGGTTAACACATTAAAAAGTTAAGACAGAAGTGAAAAATTAACAGTGTTAATCGGTTAACTCTATAGGTTAATCGACTAACACACACGAATTTTGGAAAATTGCTAAAAACAGAATGCACAAACATTGGAAAAGCATACATTATGCAAACATAAACCAGAGAAAAGATCATATATCACCTTCATCGAGAATCCCAAGTTCTCGTCGAATTTTGAAGAATGGTTCTTTCGCCAATGGTTTGGTAAAGATGTCGACGAGTTGATTGTGTGTATCGACGAAAGTAACATCTACATCTCCATTTAGTACGTGATCTCGAAGAAAGTGATGTCGAATATCTATATACTTTGTCCTTGAATGCATGACCGGGTTCTTTGTAATATTGATGGCACTTGTATTATCACATCGAAGAGGAACGCAACCGAGATCTATACCGTAATCGAGGATTTGTTGCTTAAGCCATAGAATTTGTGCACAACAACTTCCTGCTGCAATATATTCTGCTTCGCCTGTACTGAGTGCCACACACGCTTGCTTCTTGCAGGCCCATGACACTAGTGCATTCCCGAGAATGTGACACGTACCACTCGTGCTTTTTCTATCGCTCTTACATCCTGCATAATCAGCGTCAGAATAACCAATTAAAGAACAAGTACTACCTTTTGGATACCATAATCCGACGTTCGTTGTTCCTTTGAGATACTTTATGAATCTCTTCACGACAGTGAGATGTGATTCCTTCGAACTTGCTTGAAAGCATGCACACAGATAAACGCTAAACATAATGTCAAGACGACTTGCCATTAAATATAATAATGAACCGTTCATACCTCGATATTTTGTAATATCAATTGGAGTACCAGATTCATCTTGATCAATATAAGTTCCGGATCCCATAGGAGTGGACATCACCTTGCAACTATCCATATCGAATTTCTTCAACAATTCTTTGCAGTACTTGGATTGGTTGAGGAATATGCCATCCTTTGTTTGCTTGATTTGTAGTCCCAGAAAATAGTTTAATTTTCCCATCATGGACATCTCGAATTCTCCTTGCATCATAAGTGAAAATTCTTCGCAAAGCTCTTTGTTTGTTGATCCGAAGATGATATCGTCGACATAGACTTAAACCAATAAGGTGTTACCCTTGATCTTCTTTATGAACAGCGTCTTGTCAACCTTTCCTTTTGTAAATCCCTTTTCACATAAGAAGTTGCTAAGGCGGTCATACCATGCTCTCGGTGCTTGTTTCAATCCGTAGAGTGCCTTTTTCAGTTTGTAAACATGCGAGGGATTCTTGAAGTCTTCAAAACCCGGAGGATGTTTGACGTAGACTTCTTCATTGATGTACCCATTCAGGAAAGCAATTTGACATCCATCTGGAACAACTGAAAATTCATAGAACAAGCGTAAGCAAGTAATAATCTAATTGCTTCTAACCTTGCTACCGGAGCGAACGTTTCATCAAAATTAATTCCTTCCTCCTGGTTTTAGCCTTGTGCGACCAATCTTGCTTTGTTACGAACTATGATCCCGTTCTCGTCAAGTTTGTTCTTAAACACCCATCTCGTTCCTATGATGTGCTTGTTATCCGGTCTTGGTACGAGACTCCAAACTTGATTCCTTTCGAATTGGTTGAGTTCTTCTTGCATAGCTACAATCCATTGGTCGTCACCTAAGGCTTCATCAATCTTGGTTGGTTCAATTTGAGACACAAAAGCCATGTTGAGATAAGCATCCTTAAGATTTAGTCGAGTTGCAACGTCTTGGCTAATATCACCAATAACTTTATCTATCGGGTGATCTCTATGCGTTCTCCATTCCTTCGGAAGATCTTGATGTTCTTCAATGATTTGAGTGACATATTCTTGTGGTATTGCTTAATCCTTTGAAGTCTCTTCTTGTTGTTGTGAAGAACCTACTATATCATCATCATCATCCACAATAATATTATCCTCTTTCGAGGGGTTAGTCTCATCAAAAGAAACATGAATGGATTCTTCAATAGTAAGAGTTCTTTTATTAAAAATTCTAAAAGCTCTACTAGAAAGAGAGTAACCAAGAAATATACCTTCGTCGGACTTCTCATCAAACTTACCGAGATTGTCCTTATTGTTGTTGAGAACAAAATATTTGCATCCGAATATGTGAAAAAATGCTATGTTTGGTTTCCTACCCTTGAACAGCTCATACGGAGTCTTCTTGAGAATTGGTCGAATATTGACACGATTGCTTACGAAACACGCCATGCTAACCGCCTCTGCCCAGAAATATTTAGGAAGATTCGAGTCGCTAAGCATTGTTCTTGCAAGCTCCACCAGTGACCTATCCTTCCGTTCTACGACACCGTTCTGTTGAAGAGTCCTTGGTGCGGAAAAGTTATGAGAGATTCCATGCTCTTCGCAAAAATCTTCAAAATCTGAATTTTGGAATTCTCCACCATGGTCGCTTCTTATGGAGGCTATGGTGAGTGACTTCTCATTTTGAATTTGCTTCACATACTTCTTGAATGCTTTGAAAGCATCATTTTTCTGCACTAAAAACAATGTCCATGTGTATCGAGAGAAATCATCAACAATAACTAAAGCATAAAGGCTACCTCCGAAGCTTTTCGTTCTCGATGGACCAAACAGATCCATATGTAACAATTGAAGTGGTCTTGATGTAGAAACCACTTGCTTGGATTTTAAAGTTGTCTTGGTCTGTTTCCCCTTTTGACATGCATCGCATAACTTATCCTTGATGAATTTTATCTTCGGAAGACCAACAACTAGATCATGCTTTATCAACTTATTTAAATGCTCCATGTGAATGTGAGCAAATCTTTTATGCCAAAGCCACACCTCGTTGTTGTTCTCCATAAGACATTTTACCTTCAAGGAAGAGTCATCAAAAGAGATCATCAAAATATTATTAAATCTTTTACCTTTTAGCAAGATGTCATGGGTGACTTCATGTTCTATCAAACATTCATCCTTTGTGAAGTTGATTCGGAACCCTTTGTCACACAATTGACTTATGCTAAGTAGGTTGTGTTTAAGGCCTTCCACATAAAGAACGTCTTCGATGATTATACATGGAGGTGCACCAACGGTTCCAACTCCAAGAATTTTTCCTTTATTATCATCACCGTAAGTAACGTATCCTTTGGCCTTTAATGATAGACTTGAAAATTTGTTTATGTCTCCCATCATATGCTTAGAACAACCGCTATCAAGATACCATTGATTAGAAGTTGTCTTCAAGCATACCTACAACACAAAATCAAGTAGTGTTAGGTCCCCAAATTGCTTTGGGTCCTTGATAGTTAGTACCCTTTTCAACCCATACATAATGCCCTTTAGCAACACCAATGTTGCGTACATAGCAAGAATTAGGTGTATGGCCTTTGATTCCACAATAAAAACAAGTAGGTTGAAAATGACTTCTATATCTAGGAACATAATTCTTTTTCTTCACAATTCTTTTCTTTTTATGACTTTGATGCATATTTTTAGAATTGTTTGCCTTTTCTTTAACAACTTGTTCACTTGCTTTCACAAAAATGGTTTCATTTGTGCTTGGTTTGGAAAACTTAGAATATCCTAATCCACTTTTATCATTAGAATATCTTTGGTGCCTAAGAATTTCCTCCAAGCCAATTTGACCATTTTCGTATCTTTCTAAAACTCTTTTAAGTTGAACAATTTAAAAGATAAGGATTCACAATTTTTGCATACAAGACTTTATTTTTCATCCACCAATTTTTGTTTTTCATTTTCAATATTTTTTATAAAAGCAGTATTTTGTTCTTCTAAAAATGAAATTCTTTTCTTTTGGGATGAGATGCTTTTACACAAAGTCTTGCATTCTTTTAGAAGTTCATCTATGACTTCTTGTGCATCATTATCATAAATAGAAAGATCGTTACTAACCTCATCAATTTCTTCATCGGAATGATGTGACGCCATAAGAGCCATATTTGCACATTCATCGCTTTCCGACTCCGATGATGAACTTATCTCGTTATCGTCCCAGGCAACATAAGCCTTTTTATTTTTGAAATCCTTCTTGCCTTTTAATACTCCTTTCTTTGCAAGTTTCGGGCAATCCGGCTTTATGTGACCTTGTTTCCCACATTCGTAGCAGGTGACTTCTTGGTTCGATGTGGAAGCATCCTTTTTCCTGAAATGTCTATTCTTTTTAGGAAAAGAGGAATTTTTATTATTATTAAAAAATTTACCAAGCTTCTTTACAAGAAGCATGAAATTTTCATCTTCGGAAGTTTCGTCGTCTTTGTCATCCTTTGTGTCAATCTTCAAAGCAATCCCTTTGGACTTCTTTTCTTGACTTTCGTGTTTCTCGAGTTTTCCAAGTTCCAATTCATGCTCTTGAAGTTTGCCAAATAAGGATGCGGATGTCATCGTTGAGAGACTCTTCTTTTCCGAAATAGCTGTCACTTTTGGTTGCCATTCTCTTGTTAAGGATCTTAGGACTTTCAGGTTGAGATCATCATTGGTGACGGTCTTCCCGAGAGCAATCAAGTGATTTGTTAGATGAACGAATATTTTTTGTAAGGCAACAATAGATTCACCGGGCTGCATACGGAACATCTCATATTCTTGGCTTAAAGTGTTGAGCCTTGATCTTTTTACTTCTGCAGTTTCTTCATGCGTTACCACCAAGGTGTCCCAAATCTCTTTTGCTGATCTACACTGTGATACACGGAAGAATTCGTCCATACTAAGAGCGCTTTGGAGTATTTTGATTTCTTTTTTCTCATCAAGAATCTTTTTCTTATCATTTTCATCATACGTGCTTTTCAACTTTACGGTTCCAACGCCATTGACCACATTTACTGGATTGTGTGGTCCTTCTTCGATTGCTTCCCATATACCTTCTCGTTGGGCTTCTAGATGCGCCTTCATTCTGATTTTCCAGAAATAGAAATACTCTCCAGAAAATAGTGGTGGTTTATTACTACTTCCGCCGTCTTTGAAAACCGGGTTGGTGTTAGCGGAAGCCATACTGAATCTTTTAGGAACATGTTACCTTAACCTGCTCTGATGCCAATTGTAAGTTCAGAGTATGCCTAAGAGGGGGGTGAATTAGGCTTTATAAACTTTTTCCAGTTTTTCGAAGCTCTTGATTTTTCTTCTTTAAGTTCTTGGTGGTGAAAGCAGTAAAAGCAGAAAGAAAAATGAACACGGAGATCTATAGTGGTTCCCTTCACAATCCGAAGGTACTCCACTCCCCTTTCCACATGAAAGAGAGTTTTCACTATAGTTTTAGAAAGTACAACCTATCACACCATCAACCGGTGAGGCCTACAATCTAACAACTAATCAACAACTAGTGTGCAAGAACAATCCTCTTGCAAACACTACCCCTTGTGTCCAACAATCCTGGATCACAAGTCACAAAGAAATAATTCTTGTAATTTTGTAATTTGAGAGTGATGTAATAATAATAATATCAATACAAAGATTAATCTTCTCCTTTTGATCAAAATTCACTTTTCAATATCAATACAAGTGTTCAAAAAACTGGATATGAAATTGTATGAACAATATGAACACTTTTTGAAAATATTTGAAAATATTTGAAAAGTAGTGAATTTGATTCAATGAATATTTTGAAAATTATTGGAGGTTGTTTTTTAATTTGAAATTTTTCAGAATTTATATGAGTAAAACACCATTTCAAAAAGTTATAATTGAGTAAAAATCAAAACATGAAAAGGTATAATATTCAAACAACATTTGAATTTTAACAGCAACAATTTTTCAAAATTCGTTCAGTGTTAATCGGTTAACCCTATAGGTTAATCGGTTAACACTGTAAGAACACAGATTGTTTCTTAGTAATATCTCTATGTTTTGATGATAACACTTATGAATTTTGTATTCAAGAATTATATACTCTAAATTTGTTCTAGACTGTTTGCTACAGGTACTAAAGAAAATATTCTTAAAGAGCAAATTTGGACCTGAACAATGATATTATGAAAGGCTTCAAAGGTTCAAGAGCATCTTAGATGAAGATCTGAACGCTGCCTCAAGAAGAATCTGAGTGCTATCTACTAAAGATTCTGAAGCAGAAGCCTCTAAAGAATAGAAGACTCTGAGAGCTCAGAAGCTTAGTCATCAGAAGACTCTGAAGATACTGCGCTGCATAAGTATTGAGAATCTGATATAGAAGACTCTGCTCTGACAGAATTACACGCTCAAGCACACAAGCTGCACATACTCTGATTCAGCACAATCTGAAGAACATCCCAAGACTCTGAAGATCCAGAAGATTTCTACTCTGGAGATTCTGAAGATCCAGACTCTAATGTTCATAGCTGAACTTACTTAGTGAAGAAGATTTGAATATGTACGTTGGCTTATCTCAACAGCTCTTTCCTATTTTGTGCTAGACACAAGAACACAGACAAAAAGGTTTTATCTGTGCATTCCATTCTTAGGAAAGTTTCTGCAAAGTAAAAGACAAAAGGCATCAGGCTTTTTCAGCACAACCTCCAATGTAAAGACAAAAGGCTCCAGGCTTTTCAGCACAACCTTCAACGTTGGGAAGACTTCATGGATCTATGTGCCTATATAAAGAAGTCCACTCCATCTTCTTCAGCACGAACCACTTGCAAAAATCACTTATCAAAGCAAATCTCTCAAAGCTCTTATATTTTATTTTGCTGTAACATTGTTCTTAAACTTAAGAGAAATATCACAGTTGTGATAACAGCTTCTTAGAAGCATTCTTACTCTTTTAATTGTTTTACACTGATTGAAAAAGGTTTTCCTTAAGAGGATCTAGTTGGGATCAGTAGCTCTTGAGAAGACTAAGAACAGTTGTTCTTAGGTGTTACTATTGTAATATGTTTGATTAAATAGTGGATTAAGTCCTTGACTAAGAAAGGCAAATCACTCTTGAGAGGGTGGACTGGAGTAGTTGAGTTCAACGAACCAGGATAAAAATAATTGTGTTTGAATCTTGGATTATTTGTCATACTTATTCAACCCCCCCTTCTAAGTAATTTTCTCACCTTCAGTTGGCATCAGAGCTCCGATTCTGCGTGTGCTACCACTTAACCGTGTCAGTAAAGATCCAGTGAGAAAAGTTACTTTGATAAATATTTGTTTGTCATTATGGGTGATACATCTACATCCAACTGTAACAAATATGAAGGGGATAGAATCAGCACAAAGCCTCCCATGTTTGATGGAGAGAAATTTGATTACTGGAAGGACAGGATAGAAAGTTTCTTCCTAGGGTATGATGCTGATTTGTGGGACTTGGTTATTGATGGCTATGAACATCCTACAAATGAGGATGGCAAGAAAGTTGACAGAAAATCAATGACAGAAGCCCAGAAGAAGGATTTCAAAAATCACCATAAGGCTAGGACAATATTGCTTAATGCAATCTCTCATACTAAGTATGAAAAGATTACTAACAGAGAAACAGCTCATGGAATGTTTGAGTCACTTAAAATGACTCATGAAGGAAATTCTCAAGTGAAGGAGACCAAGGCTCTAGCGCTTATACAGAAGTATGAAGCGTTCAAAATGGAAGAATCTGAAAATATAGAAACTATGTTTTCTAGATTCCAGATCCTTACAGCTGGTCTAAAGGTTCTGGACAAGGGATACTCTACATCAGATCATGTAAAGAAAATCATCAGAAGTCTACCTACCAGATGGAGACCAATGGTGACTGCCTTGAAGATGGCTAAAGATCTGAACAAGATCTCTTTAGAAGAACTCATCAGCTCACTGAGGAGCCATGAAATTGAGCTTGAGGAAGATGAACCTCAGAAGAAAGAAAAAGGTAAATCTGTTGCTTTAAAATCTAATAAATCTGCTAAAGCTTTGTAGGTTATTGAAGAAAGTTCTGAAGAATCTTCTTCTGAAGAAGAAGAGGAATTATCCATGCTGTCCAGAAGGATCAACAGACTCTGGAAGCACAAGGGAAAGAAGTTCAACAACTTCAGAAAATCTGATCATAGAAAGGAATCTTCTGGGCACAGAAGATCTGGCAAGAAAGAAGTTGTATGCTATGAGTGCAAAGAACCTGGGCATTATAAGAATGATTTCCCCAAACTTCAAAGAGAAAAACCTAAGAAGAAGGTTGACAAAAAGAAGAAGGTTCTGATGGCAACATGGCATGACTCAGATGAATCTGAATCATCTTCTAAATCAGAAGAAGAATGTGCCAATGTTGCACTGATGGCCAGCATAGAAGATCAGGAGGAAGGAACCTCAGGATATGAATCAGATTCTGAATCTGACGATGACGCTGAAGAGGTAATGGCTAAACTTACTAAAGAAGAACTGATAAAAGTTTTATCAGAAGTTCTAAAAAGTTATAACAATATCAAACTCAAATACAAGAAGCTGAAAAACAGTCTTGAATCTGAGATTGATCTTCTAAAGACAGAACTTGTTGAGTAAAAAGAAATTAATCTGAAAATCAAAAGTGACTTTGAAATAACTCAACAAGAATCTGAATCTGAGACTAAGTCATGTGAAAACATTTTAGAAAAATATGACTCTAGCTTTTAGAGATTCCTTACTAAGAGCATAGACAGAAGCAAGATGGCTTCTATGATCTATGGTGTTAGTGGGAATAACAGAAGAGGTATTGGATATGAATCTTCCTCTGGAAGTAATCCAAAATATGTTGACAAACTCTTCATCAAGAAGACACCTCTGTACTCTCAATTTAAGTTTGGTCACTTAAATGACATTAAACACACAAGCTCTGAGAAGAATACTTATGTGTTTAAACCCAAGGCAAGTCAGAATAAACATTATGTTGAAAAACAGAAGTTTAGACAAACCTACAAACCAACTAACCCTAAAGGACCCAAGAAGATCTGGGTACCTAAGAACAAAATAATCCCTGTTGCAGACGTTCTTAGCAGCAAGATCCGGACGCCAGTCATGGTACCTGGACTCTGGATGCTCACGACACATGACAGGAGAAAGGTCTATGTTCCAAAGCCTGGAACTTAGATCTGGAGGTGACGTGAAGTTTGGAGGGAACCAGAAAGGCAAGATCATTGGATCTGGCACTATTGGAAATGGTAAACTTCCCTCTATAACTAATGTTTTACTTGTTGAAGGCTTAAAACATAACTTATTGTCCATAAGTCAATTAAGTGACAATGGTTATGATATTACCTTTAATAAAAAATGTTGTAAAGCTATAAGTCAAAAGGATGGCTCTATCCTATTTAGTGGTAAGAGGAAAAACAACATTTATAAAATAAATCTTTCAGAACTTAAAGTTCAAAATGTTAAATGCCTCCTGTCTGTTAATGAAGAGCAATGGGTCTGGCACAGAAGATTGGGCCATATTAATATGAGACGTATATCTCAGATTAATAAACTTAATCTTGTCAGAGGACTCCCTAATCTGAAGTTCACTTCAGATGCTCTTTGTGAAGCATGCCAAAAAGGGAAGTTTTCAATAACATCTTTTAAATCAAAAAATGTTGTTTCTACTTCCAAACCACTAGAACTACTTCATATTGATCTGTTTGGACCAGTGAAAACTGCATTCATCAGAGGCAAGAAGTATGGATTAGTCATTGTTGATGACTATAGTAGATGGACTTGGGTAAAGTTCTTAAAACACAAGGATGAGTCACAATCTGTGTTCTTTGACTTCTGCAAGCAAGTCCAGAATTAAAAAGATTTCAAAATCATAAAAGTCAGAAGTGATCATGGTGGTGAATTTGAAAATAAATATTTTCAAAACTATTTTTCTGAAAATGGCATTGCTCATGATTTTTCCTGTCCTAGAACTCCACAACAAAATGAGGTTGTAGAGAGGAAAAATAGGACTCTGCAAGAAATGGCCAGAACCATGATCAATGAGACAAATCTGGCAAAACACTTTTGGGCAGAAGCAATCAACACAGCTTGTTACATTCAAAACAGAGTGTCTGTAAGACCTCTTCTAAAAAAGACTCCATATGAATTGTGGAAGAACAGAAGGCCTAACATTTCATATTTTCATCCTTTTGGATGTACTTGTTATATACTTAACACTAAAGAAAATCTTAACAAGTTTGATTCCAAAGCGCAGAAGTGTTTTATGCTTGGTTATTCTGAACGCTCTAAAGGTTACAGAGTATTCAATACTGAAACACAGATTGTGGAAGAATCTATTCATGTAAGATTTGATGATAAGCTTGGCTCTGAAAAGACAAAGCAGTTTGAGAATTCTGCAGATAGAGAAGTGATTCTCACAGACTCTGAAGGATCAGAGGCAGTAAAGGCTAAAGAAAAGGAATCTGAAGCAACTCCAGATGCTATTCCCCTATCTTCTCAATTGGACAACTTACACATTTCTGAAAGATCAAATGTCAGAGGATCTTCTTCCAGAATCAAGGCATCTCACCCAGAAGATGTGATTATTGGAAAGAAAGATGATCCAATCAGGACAAGATCCTATCTCAGAACATCTGAATCTTCATTGTTTGGCTTAGTGTCAATAATTGAACCAACATCTGTGGATGAGGCTCTGAAAGATAATGAATGGATTATTGCCATGCAAGAAGAGCTAAATCAATTCACCAGAAATGAAGTTTGGGATCTGGTTCCTAGACCTAAAGGATTCAATGTTATTGGAACAAAATGGGTCTTCAGGAATAAGTTGAATGAAAAGGGAGAAGTTGAAAGGAATAACGCAAGGCTGGTTGCTCAAGGATACAGTCAACAAGAAGGTATTGATTACACTGAAACTTATGCTCCAGTGGCAAGGTTAGAATCTATACGCCTTCTTATTTCATTTGCTGCACAGAATAACATCACTCTGTATCAGATGGATGTTAAAAGTGCCTTTCTTAATGGTATTATAGAAGAGGAAGTATATGTCCACCAACCTCCTGGTTTTGAAAGTGAAAACTTTCCAGATCATGTTTTTAAACTAAAGAAATCTCTTTATAGATTAAAACAAGCTCCCAGAGCTTGGTATGAGAGGTTGAGCAATTTCCTTCTGAAGAAAAACTTTATCAGAGGAAAAGTGGATACAACTTTATTCTGTAAAACTGTTAAGAAAGATTTGTTGATTTGTCAAATTTATGTAGATGATATTATTTTTGGATCAACAAATATTATGCTTGGAAAGGAGTTTGCTTAATGTATGCAGGCAGAGTTTGAAATGTGCATGATGGGAGAATTGAGATTCTTTTTAGGAATCCAAGTCAACCAGACTCCAGAGTGCACCTACATACATCAAACCAAATACGTTAAAGAGCTTCTGAAGAAGTTCAACATGGTTGATAGTAAAATGGCAAAGACTCCAATGCACCCTACAAGCACTCTAGGTAAGGAAGAGGTAAGTAAGAAGGTAAATCATAAACTCTACAGAGGTATGATAGGGTCTCTTCTATACTTGACTGCTTCTAGACCAGATATTCTGTTTAGTGTCTGCTTATGTGCAAGATTCCAATCAGATCCTAGAGAATCACACTTAACAGCTGTTAAGAGGATTCTAAGGTATCTGAAAGGTACTACTAACATGGGTCTGTGTTACAGAAGATCTGATGAATTTTCATTAGTTGGATTCTGTGATGCTGATTATGCTGGAGACAGAGTTGAACGTAAAAGCACTTCTGGAAGTTGTCAATTTCTTGGAAGTCATCTGATCTCATGGTACAGCAAGAAGCAACCCACTATTGCACTATCAACTACAGAGGCAGAATACATTGCTGCTGCTGGATGTTGTACGCAGATGCTCTGGATGAAGAGTCAGTTAGAAGATTATCAGATCTATGAGAGTAATCTTTCTATCTTCTGTGATAATACTTCTGCTATATGTTTGTCAAAAAATCCAATCTTGCATTCTAAGGCTAAACATATAGAAATTAAACATCACTTCATCAGAGACTATGTTCAGAAGGGTGTAATCAATCTACCCTTTGTTGATACAGATCATGAATGGGCTGATATTTTCATAAAACCCCTTGCTGAAGATAGATTTAAGTTCATTCTGAAGAATATTTGTATGGATTTTTGTCCAGAGTAATATTTATCAGAGGCAACTTCTCAGATGCAAAATGTTTAATGATCTGAAACATTTCATCTGACTAATTGTTCTTTTATCTTTAATTAATTTATTTGTGTGAAACTATGAACTAACAAACTCAGAAGATCTGAAAGTTGGAAACGTTTCATTTCTTGAGAGACATCAAATGCACATACAAAGCAAACACGTGTCACTCAACATCTGAAAAGATGGAGTGCTCAACTGAATTGACGTTTGAGGTATTGCTTTGAAAATCTCACTTTTCTTGGATTTCCCCCCAGTTGTCATAATTTTAATTTGAAATGATTACTTTCATTAAATGCTGTACAAACGTGCGTATGTGTCTTTTTATGTGCCCAATGCTTGATTTTTAGTTGTCTATAAATACCACCTATCACACTATTTTCACATTTTTCACACTCACTCCACCTATGCGTCTTTGTTCTCTCTTCAACCTCTACAAAAACCCTAAACCCAAATCAAGATCTTCTTCTTCATCAATGGCTTCTACATCAAATGCTGCTGAAATCTCCAACAAAACTATAATGTACAAGAAACTAGAACGCACCCTTTTTACTCCAGTAGTAGATCTTGAGGTTCTGTGTGAGAGCTTCGTTGATCTTGAATCTTTAAAGGAAAATGGGTTTGACCTAACAACTACCATTAAAGCTCAAGGCTGGGAGAAGTACTTTGAGAGATTGATGGGACCTGTGTACCCAACTCTTGTAAAGGAATTCTGGATTCACGCTAGCACTGGTCCTAAGTTCATTCACTCATCTGTCCTTGGGAAGGAGATAGTGATTACTGAGAAACTGATCAGGCAACTGTTCAGTTATACAGAATCTGATGGAGTTTCAAACCTAGCCTCTTCACGTATTGATATGGCTAAGGTATATAAAGAAATCACTGTAGTTGGAACACCAACAAGTAAGGTTAAAGATCTGAAACCTATCTACAGGATCTGGGCAAAGATATTTATGAGTACAATCTTTCACAGAAAGTCATCCAACTCACCAGACTATGTGAGTTCAGAACATCTGTATTTCATGTACTGCATCAGCCAGAATGTTAAGGTGGATCTGCCCTATCTAATCTTCAGTCATCTTCTGACTCATGTCAAAGAGACTAGAGAAGAGGTCAGAGCTAAAGCTGGGAAAGTTAGAACTTGGATACCTCTGGGAAGACTGATTTCAAACATCCTTGTTGAAAACAAGCTGGTAAAGCATCTGTCAGATGCAAAGATAACAGAGGATCTGTCATACATCATTGGATCTGAGATAAATGGACTCAATCTGAAAAGGATGAAAATCATTTCAGAGCTGAATGGAAAACTAAGGAAGATAAACTCTGAGGAGGTCAATGGCAGAAGGATTCCCTTAGAAGACTTTCCAATGTTCAGTGCAGATGAACCAAAGGATATTGTCTGGACTTACATTGCAGAGTGTCTGAAGGAAGGAATTCCTCTACCTGCTAATCTTGTTCAGAAACAAGGAGAAGAAATGCCCAATCTGATGAAGGAAAGGCGTAGTAAGAGGAAAGCTGAAGAAGGATTGGTTCAGAAGAAAAGGAAAGTATCTGAAGTTCCAAGGAAAAAGAAGAAAGGAGCAAAGAAAGCCAGAATCAGTTCTAGAGATGCCACTCTGGAAGAGATTAGAGACACTATTCATCAGGTATTAACATCTGATCCTACACCTGCTGTTCATCCACCCCTTTCATCACCACAACTCTCTCCAAACCTTAGACAAAGATCTTCAAAACCCAAATAATCTGCAAATCTTTCATCTGAACCACTCTCATCTGGACCAGTACATTCACAACCATTTTCTGTACCAATTCCCTCTGAACCCCAACCTCATATTATATCTGAACTCCCTCAAACAATTCAATCAGAAATTCCACAAACTCAAACACTTCAATCAGAAATTCCACAAACTCAATCAATTCAACCTGAAATTCCACAAACGGAAACAGTTCAACCAGAAATTCCTCAAACAGAAATTCCACAACTCGCAATGTCACAACCAGATAATCCCCAATTAGAGATTCTCTAACCAGAAATAATCATCTCAGAACCAAACCAACCAGAGACTGTTCAAACTGAACACTCTGAACAACCAATTCCATCAGAAGATCCAAATCTTTCTGACAATATTCTAGATATAGAACCCCTCAATCAATCAATTATCATTTCTTCAACATCTGTTCACTCAGATGAATCTTCTGATTGTGAATCATCTGATTCATCTGATTTTGAACCAGAGTCACTCAAACAAGCACGTTCTGAAAGTGCTATGAAGGAACATCTTAACATTTCCATGTTTCATACTCCACCAAACTCTCCACCTCAACCACAACCATCTGAAATTCAACCATCTGAAACTCAAACATCTGAAACCCAAACCATCCCTCAACCATCTGAAACCAATCCATCTGAAACACAAACCATTCCTCAACAATCTGAACTCCCTCAATCTGACATCCAAACATCTCAACCAACATCACCTCAACCACAACCATCTGAACCTACACCATCTGAACCTACTCCTGTTAACACTCATAATCCTAATCCCTCTGAACAGTCTGAACAGTCAGATCTAGGATCATGTGTTAATGCTATGTTTACAATTTTCAAAAAGGAGATAGATTCTGAATATACTCGTGTTAAGGATGTGTGCATGTCAAGTTTAGATCCAACTGTCTCAAATGTTGCTTGGAAGCGTTTCATCTAGATGTTCAACAAAGCTGCCTTAAAAGTTAGAGCTAAATGCTCTAAGCTTGCTAAGACTAAGTTTGCAGAATTAATCAAGGTAACTCTGATGAACATGCCTCCTCCTCCTCCTGTGTTACTTCTGGAAGCTGCTCCTCCAGAGGCTCCTGAATCTGAAATGGTTGAACAAGCCTCTGAAGAGAACCAATCTGAAGAGAACCCTGCTGCTCCTTCTTCATCTGTGGTCACAGAGCTTGTGAATGATGTTAAGGAAATAAAAGATTGGATGATCAAGCAAGAGAAGACAACTGATGAGATCAAGACCTGGATGTCTAAGCAAGAAGAGTCAACTGCCAAAATGACAGAGCTTCTGACCCTTATTGCTTCACGCCAGACTTAGTTTTATTTGTCATTTTTGCACATGTTATTGCGTTTGTTGTTTTCTTATTGTTGTGTTATGCGTTTTGGCATCTGCCTGTTTGACTGTGAACTTTGGTATGTTTAATTGCATGTTGATGTTTTTGCTTCTATATGCTTCTTTTCTTCTGTATCTTTATGTCTTTAAAAACCTTTTTGATTGTGACAAAAAGGGGGAGAAAAAGAGAATCTGATTGTTCAAAATATAAGCAATTACTAAAACTGAAATTCAGACATTTTATTAACTTACTTTGAATTTAAGTCTTTCATATTACATTGATATATCTGACATAATTCATTGAAGTTACCTTGAGACTTTTCCAACCAGAACCTGATCTTCAAAGCAAATATGAGTATTCAATCAATTCTGATAGCTTACTCTGATACCTTTACCCTGAAAGATAATTCAAGCAAGATGATAACCAGGTGCTCTGACTGAAGAAAGTATTAATTATCTGGTATCAAGATTTGACTCTGAAAGTCAAACCTCTTGCATCAGGCTCTGAATCTGAAATATACTTAATCAAAAAGGGAAGTGTTTTCTTCTATTAGAGTATTTATTTCAGGGGGAGATTGGTAATCTCAGGGGGAGTTATAATTCATATCTTTTTATTGAACAAAATTTCTCATGTTTTGTCATCATCCAAAAGGGGGAGATTGTAAGAACACAGATTGTTTCTTAGTAATATCTCTATGTTTTGATGATAACACTTATGAATTTTGTATTCAAGAATTATATACTCTAAATTTGTTCTAGACTGTTTGCTACAGGTACTAAAGAAAATATTCTTAAAGAGCAAATTTGGACCTGAACAATGATATTATGAAAGGCTTCAAAGGTTCAAGAGCATCTTAGATGAAGATCTGAACGCTGCCTCAAGAAGAATCTGAGTGCTATCTACTAAAGATTCTGAAGCAGAAGCCTCTAAAGAATAGAAGACTCTGAGAGTTCAGAAGCTTAGTCATCAGAAGACTCTAAAGATACTGCGCTGCATAAGTATTGAGAATCTGATATAGAAGACTTTGCTCTGACAGAATTACACGCTCAAGCACACAAGCGGCACATACTCTGATTCAGCACAATCTGAAGAACATCCAAAGACTCTGAAGATCCAGAAGATCTCTACTCTGGAGATTCTGAAGATCCAGACTCTAATGTTCATAGCTGAACTTACTTAGTGAAGAAGATTTGAATATGTACGTTGGCTTATCTCAACAGCTCTTTCCTATTTTGTGCTAGACACAAGAACACAGACAAAAAGGTTTTATCTGTGCATTCCATTCTAAGGAAAGTTTCTGCAAAGTAAAAGACAAAAGGCATCAGGCTTTTTCAGCACAACCTCCAATGTAAAGACAAAAGGCTCCAGGCTTTTCAGCACAGCCTTCAACATTGAGAAGACTTCATGGATATATGTGCCTATATAAAGAAGTCCACTCCATCTTCTTCAGCATGAACCACTTGCAAAAATCACTTATCAAAGCAAATCTCTCAAAGCTCTTATATTTTATTTTGCTGTAACATTGTTCTTAAACTTAAGAGAAATATCACAGTTGTGATAACAGCTTCTTAGAAGCATTCATACTCTTGTAATTGTTTTACACTGATTGAAAAAGGTTTTCCTTAAGAGGATCCAGTTGGGATCAGTAGCTCTTGAGAAGACTAAGAACAGTTGTTCTTAGGTGTTACTATTGTAATCTGTTTGATTAAATAGTGGATTAAGTCCTTGACTGAGAAAGGCAAATCACTCTTGAGAGGGTTGACTGGAGTAGTTGAGTTCAACGAACCAGGATAAAAATAACTGTATTTGAATCTTGGATTATTTGTCATACTTATTCAACCCCCCCTCTAAGTAATTTTCTCACCTTCAAACACTTGAACGTTGGCTCAAAGAATTCAAAATTAAGGCCGTTAACCGATTAACCCATATGGTTAATCGGTTAACACTGTTAAAACTCAGAAAAATGCTTGAGTTAAAAAGTGTTATACCAATTCAAATGATTTTAAAACCATGCAAATGCAATATGTTATCATTGTAAAATATTTGAACACTTGTATATCAATTAAAGGAGTGAATATTGATATACCAAAGCTTGAGTCTAAATCTTGAAAGTTGAATGATCATTTGCACATGATGCTTCTGGTTTTATCTTTAGTGTATATACCCCCACGGGTATATAGTGCAAGTAGCTTCTCAGTGCATATACCCCCACGGGTATATAGTGTAAGAATCTTGATCAATTTAGAGAGCTTTGACTTTTTGCTTGCAATCATGGAATGAGCTTGAGTCTTTGTTGACATCATCAAAACCTTGAGATTGAAATATGCTTCTAGAATGCCTTCACACAGTATGGAAATAGACAACATGCATGGGATAATGAAGGGGAAAAGACCGGTGACACCTATGATCGGTGCGGTTGGCCAACGAGGCCATCAAAAGTCATGCATGGCTTGTGAATTGAAAAGAGACAAACGTGGAAATCTACTTCATTCACACTATCCTTCCCCTCTCTACGCAAAAACGTATATATTAAATGCCATAGTTTTATGCTACTAATAGTTAATTTCACCCCGATTTCGGACCTCTCCACATTGTTTGTTAAGTATTTTTGCAGGTTTATAAAGTTCAAACTCAAATGAAGCAAGACAAAGAAAACAAATACTAGAAGACACAAAACAGAAGAAAAAGGACGAAAAAAATAACATAAATAGATTTTGCTGATATGATGGTCGTCAAAGGTCCCTCACGACCGTCACGTGTGTGACGACCGTCATGAACGTCACGAACGTCATGAGCTCCACGAATGTCATGTGTCCTTCACGATCGTCACGAGTGCAAAAACAGCTTAACGTCCACTTTTGAGAACTTGCAGTAGAAGCCCAAAAACAGAATCACGACTCCCTGGATTCTCTCACCCTCAACTGCACTTCCTGAGGTAGTTCACGTAGGAAACATTCACAATAAAAGGAGAGCTTGAGGACCGAAACTGGAGGGGAGCCGCATTGAAGACCATGAAGTGCTGCCCAATTTACTACAAAAAGCCATTCTTTGTTTTTGCTTTGTTTTTCCTTTATTTTCCTTTAAGATTTCAGTTGTACTTTTTGTTCTTTAAACTTTCCGTACGTTAACCGTCACCAAAGTAATCCTGCCGACATTGTGGGGGATTATCCAAGTGTCGAAGAAGAATTGTTTACAGGTTCCATTATTATTAATTAATTCCATATATAATGTATGTTTACATATTCTGTTGTTTTAATTCAATTATGTCTGCCTTAAGATTCATGTCTAGCTACTCCATATCGATCGGTATGTAATGAATTAGTAAGATGAGATTCGATAACATCCGGCGTTTTCCACTTTTTCAAACTTGTTTCTGGCCATAGTTTTTATCTAAAATAGTTAAACTAAACTTCGTCGCGACAATGAGAATTTGTTTAAAGTAATCTCGCCACGACAGTGGGAGATTCATTAAGGTATGAATCGACATGCGAAAGATGAGGCTAGGACCAGATAGTAAAAACTAGGTATTTATTTTAAATACAACGAAAGCACTTTAAAAGAGATTAGAACTCAATGGTTTTCAAAAATCAATTTTAACCCCGAACGGGATAGCGAAAGCATACGTTCCGCCTTAGAGTTGCGACTAGCGCCAACAACCAATGTGAGAGAAAAGTCTTTAAACCGTTATTTTCTTCTGAAAACTATTTTGAATTTATTAAACTATGCCGGTAACTTGTCGAATCCTCGAAGAACTAAGGCATTGCATACTGATCTCTCGTATTAATATTCTAAGAAACCTTTTAGCCTTTCTTTAATTTAGCCTTTACTTTTGCATCCTTTCCCTTAAACCATATCCAACCTAGCTAAACATAGTAACGCCCGAGAACACTAGTTTGATTACGAATCCCTGTGAGATCGATATCTTTTATTACTACGCGATAGACTGTGCACTTACAGTTAGTTCGGTTAGACTCAGAAAGTCGCGATCAAGTTTTTGGCGCCGTTGCTAGGGACCCGTTTAGTCAATAGTGTAAATCTTTGTTACATAGTATAGACTAGGTTAACTATTTTATTTCCCTTTTACTCGTTCATCGATTGTATGCCAATTACTCGCTCACAAAGCGAACATTTGCTACCAACAATCGCTGAACTTGAGCGCTTCCTACACTTAGGAACACGATTCGTAGAACATGAACAAAGACGTAATAATCCCTAACTTCTCGTTCACACTCCTAAATCTGAAGAAGAATCAACGATGGCTGAAGGACCTCAGAACAAACCTCTGAAGGATTACGCTACCCCATCTCAGCTAGAGCCTCATAGTAGCATTGCTTCCCCCGCTATAAATCGGAACGATTTCGAACTAAAACCGTCATTGCTGTCAGCTGTACAACAACATCAATTCTCAGGAAATGCAACCGAGGATCCGAACGAACACCTAACAAAGTTTGTGCAATATGCAGACACAGTGAAGGCAAATGGAGTAACTCCAGACGCAATAAGACTCCGTCTTTTTCCTTTCTCTCTGAGAGATAGAGCATGGGCTTGGTTATAATCCTTGCCATCCAACTCCGTTACGACGTGGGAACAGTTGAAGAACGTTTTCTTAGCGAGATACTTTCCGCCAAGCAAAACTGCTATGCTAAGAGCTCAAATTAACGGATTTCGACAGAAAGATGCTGAATCTCTCTACAAAGCATGGGAAAGATTCAAATATATGATGAGAGCATGTCCTCACCACGGTTTAGAAAACTGGGTGACCATTCATACCTTCTACAATGGCCTTCTGTATAACACCAGATTAACAGTAGACGCCGCCACGGGCGGTCTACTTATGGATAAGCCATACGATGAAGCCTATCAACTTATCGAAAACATGTCTCAGAACCATTGCCAATGGGTAGGTGAAAGAACTCCATCAGAAAAACCCGCAGCAAAAGGTGGGATGTACGAGATCAACAGTCTTGAAAATTTCAACGCTAAGGTCGATGCCTTAACGCAGAAGATTGACAGTTTAACTGTAACGCCGCTTGCAACCGTAGCTGCTGTAGCTACAAACTGTGAGTTATGTGTAATCACCACTCATAATGCGCCCGAATGCCTATTATTGGAAGGAATTCCACGAGACCAAGTAAACTACGCTCAAGGTAACCCTTACGCAAACACCTACAACCCAGGCTGGATAAACCACCCAAACGTTTCCTACAAAAGCGATAACGCATTGCAAGCACCTGCTGCTCCACCAGGATATCAGAAACCAGCCGTAGCTGCCCCGGCTGCCCCTAGAAAATCAAATCTTGAATTGATGATGGAAAAATTCATATCTACTCAAGCTCAAACGAACAAAGAATTCTTGAATCAAAACATACACACTAGCGAGCAGATTAAGCAGCTAACCAGCAAAGTAGACGCTTTAGCCACCCACCACAAAATGCTTGAAACACATATATCACAAGTGGCTCAACAAAAAGCATCTGCAGTCGCACCCGTTGGTACATTTCCTGGTCAGCCATAACCAAATCCGAAAGGTCATGCAAACGCTGTCATATTAAGAAGTGGAAAATAACTGGACGGACCGCCCGATCCTAGGAGTGAAAACTCAGCCATGCATCAGAAAACTGATAAACAAGCAGAAAAGGAGTCTGAAACCAAAAAGAAGGAAGATAACGAGAAGGAGGCCGCCAAAAATGAAAACCCATATGTGCCTCCACCGCCGTATAAGCCACCGATTCCTTATCCTCAAAGATTCATAAATTCCAAAACTACAGAACAATTCAAGAAATTCGTAGAACTTCTGAAGCAACTGAATATCACCATTTCTTTCACAAAAGCTATCACTCAAATGCTCTCATACGCTAAATTTCTCAAAGAAATCCTGTCTAACAAAAGAAAAATCGAGGATAATGAAATAGTTACACTTACTGCCGAGTGTAGCGCAATCATTCAAAATAACATGCCTCCTAAACTAAAAGACCCAGGTAGCTTCTCCATACCTTGTGTCATAGGAAAGTTCGTCATAGACAAAGCTTTATGCGATTTAGGAGCCAATATAAGTGTTATGCCCTTATCTATATGCAAAAAGCTGAATATGGGAGAACTAAGACCAACCAAAATGTCCGTGCAATTGGCTGATCGATCAGTCAAGTATCCCGTCGGTATACTGGAAAACGTTCCAGTACACATAGGTCAATTTTACATTCCAACCGACTTCATAATCATGGATATTAAGGAAGACTCTGTTACCCCGATTATCTTAGGAAGACCCTTCCTAGCAACAGCCGGAGCTATTATAGACGTAAAGAAAGGTAGGCTAACATTCGAAGTAGGAGAAGAAAAGATAGAATTCATCCTCACCAAGTTCTTAAAAGCACCAGCCATAGATGACACATGCTATTTAGTAGATGTCATTGACGAATGCATAAGAGAACTGGAGAAGGAAGAAACTAAATACTCTGAAATCATGAAAATCCAAATCCCTGAAATTCATGAAGACGACAATTGGCGTGTGCCATACAAAGATGATAGTCTAAGCGAAATCTTAGCACTAACTCTTAATCACATGCCAAGTCAGAAGAACCCAGCTTTAGAGCTTAAAGAATTACCTAAGACCCTCAGGTATGAATTCTTAGATACCGAATTCAAAATACCATTGATAGTCAATGCCGATTTAGGACAGTTAGAAACTAAGAAACTACTTGAAGTCCTAAGGAAATACCCAACTGCGTTAGGCTATAGTATAATTGACCTCAAGGGTATAAGTCCTTCCATCTGTATGCATCGAATCATGCTAGAGGAAGACTGAAAAACTTCTAGAGAACATCAGAGAAGGATAAATCCTATCCTAAGCACTGTAGTCAAAGACGAAGTGAAGAAGTTACTAGATGCAGGAATCATATATCCGATCTCCGACAGCCAATGGGTTAGCCCAGTGCACGTCGTACCCAAGAAAGGAGGCGTTACCATGGTAAAGAATGCGAAAGGTGAATCAATAACCCAAAGAGTAGTAACCGGAAGCAGGATGTGTATCGATTACAGAAAACTGAATAAAGCAACTCAGAAAGATCATTTCCCTTTACCTTTCATAGACCAGATGTTGGAGAGATTGGCCAAACATTCATATTTCTGCTATCTAGACGGTTACTCGGGATTTTTCCAAATTCCTATTCACCCCGATGACCAAGAAAAGACTACATTCACCAGTCCTTATGGCACTTTTTCTTATCGACGAATGCCGTTTGGACTCTGCAATGCTCCAGCAACGTTCCAGAGATGCATGATGGCAATCTTCGCGGATTTCATAGATGACATCATGGAAGTGTTTATGGATGACTTCTCTATACGCGGACAAAGTTTTGAAGGTTGTTTGTCGAACCTAGAGATGGTACTCGAAAGATGCGCGAAAGTGAACCTTGTTCTCAATTGGGAGAAATGCCATTTCATGGTCCGACAAGGCATAGTTTTAGGACACGTCATATCTGACAAAGGGATTGAGGTTGACAAAGCAAAAATAGAAATTATAAAGGATCTTTGTAATACCCCAAATTTTACCCTTTCTTTTTTATTTTTATTTTAAATTCTGATTAACTTAATAAATTAACCTTTTTTTTTTCTTGTTTTTTAACTAATAATAATTTAATTAAATTTTTTTTTATAACTTTACTAATGTTTTTTTATTAACTTTTTTTTTTATTTAGTTTATTTATTTAAATCATTTTAAACTCTTCTTACTAACTTTTAGGATTTAGATTAAAATTTAACTTTTTTTTTTCTTTTCTTTAAGAGTAAATTTTTTTTATAACCTTTTTTAAATTAATTTCTAACACATTTTTTTAATCAAATTCTAATACTTTTTTTAAAATAAAAATCTAACTTTTTTAAAGCTAAATCTTTTTTCTAACTCCTTTTTAAAGTTAAATCTTTTTTCTAACTTTTATAAAGTTAAATCTTTTTTTCTAACTTTTTAAAAAAAAATAAATCTTTTTTTTTCTCTAACTTCTTTTTAAAATTAAATCTTTTTTTTCTAACTTCTTTTTAAAATTAAATCTTTTTTTCTAACTATTTTAAAAATTAAATCTAACCTTTTTTTTATAAATTAAATCTATCCTTTTTTTTTAAAAATTAAATCTAAATCTTTTTTGACACCATCCTTTTTCAAATTAAAATTCTAAATTCCTTTTAAAATTAAATTCTAATGCCATTTTATTTTTTTTTTTAAAATTAAGATCTAAATTCCTTTTAAAATTAAATTCTAACAGTTTTTAAAATAATTCTAACATTTTTTAAAATCAACATTCAAATATATTTTTTTATTTTAAAATTCTAACTCATTTTTTTTAAACTTATAACTCTAATTTTTATTTAACTTGAAACTCTAACTTTCTTTGCTAACATTTTTAAATTTAAATCCCAACACTTTTTTTTATCAAATCCAATCACAATAAATCACAGATAGAGCAAAATCAAATCAATCAGATCATATCATCATCATAAGAAAATCAGATCTAAATATCAACATCACCATCATTAAATCAAATCTGAAATCATCATAAAAATTCATTCAAATCAAATCACAGATGGAAAAAGATTGAAATATTCAAATCAAAACTGAGATTGAAAAAGATTTAAAAATCAAGTATAAAAGGACCCTCAGAAGCAACAAAACGGGGGAGATCGGCAAGCATCAAAGACTCTTACAGTCTTTATCAAAACTGACTAAGTTCAATTGATTTTATTTTCAGTTTAAATATTCAATTATCATATTTGTAACTGCTTATGGTGTGTAATTTTGCGAGACAATTGTCGCATTTATCTTTCCGCACTTTATGTTCTGCCATTGTATGTTTATCGCGTCTTTACCAATAATTTCACTCCTCCGAAGGAATTAGGTCTAGCCGTTTGACCGTCGTGTCAATAATCCTCACCTTCAACCCTTACACCCTTACAAACCCTAATTTTCCATAAATGTCCCGCCGCAGACAAAGTTACCATTTTACCCCTAGCACTAGGTCAAAGAGCCGCCGTGCTCATTTTAGGGTTTCCCGCCGCGGAATCCCTAACCTAACCTAACCCTAATTCAGTTAACAATTTACAACGTAGATAGTGGAGTTTCTACACTCCGCGTAAGCGTGTCCTTAAGACATGTTTATTCCTCTTGAGACCTTGACCACAGTCGAGAAGTCTCTAACCTCCCTTTTGAGGGGAACTACGATTACTCTGATTCCATTCCCATAAGGATACGTAGGCACAAGATGCGATGTCTTGCCGAGTAAACTTAGAATTAACCCCTTAGGTCTCTTTTCTCACTTTTAATCCTTTGTGCATATACCTTAAGCAAATAAATAAAGCAAATAGTAAACATTTGAACAAAAGGTTCCTGTAGAATACTACAGAAGTTTAGGGTGCTAATACCTTCCCTAAATTTAACCAACCCCCGAACCCTAGATCTTTCCCCCGCATTGTGTTTACGATGCAAAATAGGTTTTCCCTCTTTTGACCCTTTCCTTCGGATAAATCAAAGAGCGGTTGTGAATTGAATTGCGATTCAAATTAATTAATAATTTGATATCCTATTTCCACCGCAACAATCTTCAACCTCCAAAAACCGTTCGAGAAATACAAAGCTTTTTAGGACACGCCAGATTTTACCGAAGATTCATAAAAGATTTCTCAAAAATTACAAAACCTCTGACAGGTCTGTTGATGAAAGATGTTGAATTCGTTTTTGACAAGGACTGCTTGGAAGCATTCGAAACTCTAAAAATAGCCCTCATTACCGCACCAATCATGCAACCACCAGACTGGCAACTACCATTCGAAATCATGTGCGATGCGAGTGATTACGCTGTAGGTGCAGTTCTAGGACAAAGGAAAGACAAGAAGCTTCACGCAATCTACTATGTCAGTAGAACTTTAGATCCTGCCCAAATGAACTACGCCACAACAGAGAAGGAACTTCTAGCAATTGTGTTCGCCCTCGACAAATTCCGTTCCTACTTGGTAGGAGCGAAAATAATCATCTACACAAACCATGTTGCCATTAGGTACCTGATAAGCAAAAAGGATGTCAAGCCAAGATTATTGCGATGAATCCTATTGTTACAAGAGTTTGATCTAGAAATTAAAGACAAAAAAGGAACCGAGAACGTAGTGGCCGATCATCTATCCCGAATAGAAGGCATGAAGCGAGAATCAGTGCCTATCAACGATGATTTCCCTTATGAACGCCGGATAGCCAAATTGGAAAGTGATATGCCACACTTAACCTCGGAGGAACTAGAACTAGAAAAAGCCGTGGAAGCCGTCTACGCACAAGTCACCCTGCCGTGGTATGCTGATATTGTAAACTACTTAGCCGCAGGCGTGCTCCCACCGGACTTCAGTTATCAGCAAAAGAAGAAATTCTTCCACGACTTAAAGCATTGTTATTGGGACGAACCTCTGCTTTTCAAGAGAGGAGCCGACAACATATTCCGTCGATGCGTCCCAGAGGAAGAAACTAAAGATGTCATCTCTCAGTGTCACTCCGCCCCTTACGGAGGACATGCAAGTACTTCAAATACATGTGTGAAAATCCTACAATTTGGCCTATTCTGGCCCAACATTTGGAAAGATGTCCACGCTGCTATACTAAGGTGCGACCGGTGCCAACACACTGGAAACATTTCAAGGCGCGACGAGATGCCCCAAAAAGGTATCTTGGAAGTGGAAGTCTTTGACGTATGGGGGATCGATTTCATGGGTCTATTCCCATCTTCTTTGGGAAACAAGTATATACTCATTGCTGTCGACTATGTATCGAAATGGATTGAGGCCATTGCCGCTCCAACTAACGACACGCGAGTAGTTATCAAACTCTTTAAGAATACCATCTTTCCTAGATTCGGTGTACCCAGACTTGTCATCAGTGACGGTAGTTCACACTTCATAGCGTGAATTTTTGACAAAATGCTATCGAAATATGGAGTAAAACACCGTGTTGCAACACCGTATCACCCGCAGACCAGCGGTCAAGTGGAGGTCTCCAACAGAGAAATAAAGCAAATCTTGGAAAAGACAGTCGCCACCTCCAGGAAAGATTGGTCATCAAAATTAAACGACGCTTTATGGGCCTATAGGACCGCTTACAAGACACCGATAGGAACTACACGATTTAAATTAGTCTATGGGAAATCATGTCACCTGCCAGTGGAACTAGAGCACAAAGCTTTTTGGGCTATTAAGACGCTAAACCTTAACTACATTGAAGCAGGCGAGAAACAGATCTTGAATCTGCATGAATTGGAAGAACTTAGATTGGACACATATGAGAATGCCCGCATATACAAGGAAAGAACCAAAAAGTGGCACGATAAGCGTTTAGTCCGGAAACAATTCAGTGTGGGAGACATCGTGCTCTTATTCAATTCAAGATTTAAACTCTTCCAGGAAAACTGAAGTCAAGATGGTCAGGTCCTTTCGAGATAACTAAAATCCTTCACAGTGGAGCTGTCGAAATTAGCAACAAAACCAATGCACCGTTCATAGTATACGGACAACGATTAAAGCACTACAATCAAAATGACCACAGTAACCACGTGAGCAGGTTGAAACTGCTAGAGCTTCCTGCTCAACATCCCGGCTAGCTTGTCATCAAGCTATCGTCAGGCTTTTGACCTTAAAAACAACGTTGAATGGGAGGCAACCCATTTTCCCTCGTTTTTCCCTTTGAATTTATTTACTTTATGTTTTTCATTTGATTTATACTATTGTATTTTCTTTTCTTTATTTTTATCACCTTCTGTTTCTTAAAATCTAATTTGAGTAAAATCTGTTTTCAACTATTTACAGGATTTTAAAGCCTTCCTACTTCTCTCCTTTCTATCTGACTAACTAGCATGGCTAACATCAACTACACGATTACCGTTTTTAGAGGACCATCTCAGCAAGCCAGATTTGAGGCTCTGACTCAGAGAGGCATCGCTTTGACCCTTTACTATGATGGATCCAATATGGATCAGTTAGGAATTCACGATAGCATCTCTATTTGTTTAACCAACTAGACTGGGAGCGAACTGCTCTAAAAACCCGTTTTGTCACCTATCGCAAACTCACATTCAAATTCCTTAGCTCCCTAGGCTACAGACGCGAATACGGCTATGGATCCACCAAGGAGCTGATATGCTTTAGACTGTTTGGGACAAAATTCACATACAACCGTAAGTCACTAGCTGATCTCTTAGGTTTCCCTAGCGGACCCTTCTCATATACTGATTCCCAGGAAGCTGATATGGATATCGAGTTAGATTATTTCTGGGGTACCATTACGGGTAATTATCACCCTGAGCCGAACGACATGAATTCTAACGAGATACACAATCCTGCACTCCGCTACTTCCATAGGATATTAGCCTATACCCTCTTTGGTAAGGAGGAAAACGTTACCGCAGTCTCTAAGGAAGAGCTGTTTATCCTGTACTGTGCATCCCAAGGTCGTCTAGTCAATGTCGTACCATTTATGATGAGAACCTTCGAAAAGCTTACTCAAGAACCGAATTCACCTATCCTTATAGGAGGCCTCGTCACCATGATTGCACACGCAATTGGACTTAGGTACCAGCTGAATAGAATCAAAGTTTCTGGCCAGATCAGACCTATGGACACACCATTTTGCTTTAACCAATGCATCATAGGTAACTTAGGACCAGGAACTTACGAGTACCTCATTGTTGACCGACCTGTTCAACTCTTCACATTGCCTAACCATGAGCTGACAAGTGTCCATAACCGAACCAATTGGCTGTATGAGTTGGATGAGCCTATGGGTCCTACCTCACCTCATTCTACACCTCAGGCTTACATGTACGACAATGATCATATATCAGAAGCTCAAGACTTTATGTACTATGAAGACTATGTGTCAGAAGCTCAGACAGACCCTGAGACTCCTCCAAATTACCATAATTTCCCTGACCCCGTTTCTGACCAACAAACAAAAAAGCTGAACACCATTCTGAAAACAATGGATGACGTCAAGTTGGAAATCAAAATAGTCAAGGATGAGCTAACAAAACTGCAAACGGATGTCACAACTTTCATGGACGTAGTTTGTGATCAGTTCGACTTCATTACTCAACAGCTCGACAAACTGAAGCAGCAGAAGGATTGATAACTTTAGTTTTATTTTAGTTTTTAGTTTTTACTGCATTCTGAAATATTTCCTGTTTTCTGCTTTTACAATTTGAACTACATTTTAATTCTTGTACTCCATTTCACATTTACTTTAATTAATGAAATTTCGTTTGCAATTTTAGTTTTAATCAAGAATTCTTCATTTACAATTCATTATTTGGTTTGATATACTGGCTTACGATAAGAATCAATATTACTACATAACTCCAGTACGAACCACAAAGCACAAATTCTGCAGCTGCAGAATTTGCTGCTATGACGACCGTCACGGCCCCGTTACGCTCGTCACGAGCTTCACGATCGTGACGCCCCTCACGATCGTCACACAATTACAACTTCTGCTAAATAGCAGAATACGACCGTTCTTAAATTCTTTCCCCTCCTTCACTTCAAAACTTCCCACTCTCTCACGTTCCAAATCCCTCTACATTTTCAACTTCCCAATTACTTTCTCATTCATTACATTCAACCCCATCATTGTTCGTTTCACCCGTTCACCTACAAATCCCTCATAATAAACTCACAGTTCTCATCTCATTCATTCCACCGAAAGAACCACTCTCCCTAAACACTCTCTCTTTTTTCACCAAACACAAAAACAATGGCACGCCACGATGAACTTCCCGATATGTCTAACATCATCTTCAGAGACGGCGAAAGAGGCGAACAGGAGCGAGCCAACTACGTTTCATTCTATCAGCGCTCTGTTCAACCGACTCGGTACGCTAATGTCGCATGCTTAACAGAATTGGGCATTCTGGAAGGCGTCCAATGGATGCTGCAGAATGCCGGTCTTTGGTTTCTCTGCACAACCCCGCAGCCAACGTACGAACAATTAACCCTAGAGTTCATGAGTTTGTTCTCGTACATCACCCCTATCGGCGAAACTAACCATCTCACCGATGTTGCATGTTTCCGCTTGTTCGCACGGGAATATCAGCTCAACCAAACTTAGCTTGCTCAGATGCTACAATTCCACCATGGTGCGGATGCTCACTGTCGTGTTCCCTCGGAGCACTTCTTTCAGTAAGCCTTCTCACTTTGGAACCAACTTACCGGCACCATCGCCGATGGCTGGGACAGCCTTAATGCTACATACATCCACCACCCCGCCATCCGCTACTTTCACCGAGTGCTCAGTAACACTATCTTTGCACGAGATAGCAACCACAAGGTTAACTCCAAATAGCTTTTCTTTCTGCAATGCGTCTTTGCTTCGGAAGCCATCAACGCTGCCCCGTTTCTGTTGGCCCACATCCAGGCAAACTGTGGTTGAGGCTCAAAGCCTTTCTACTTCGAAGGTATCATCACTTCCATTACCGTGTCCCTCGACCTCGTTAATTGCCTCCAAGACCTCCCATCCCTGCCTCCGGTCTTCCTCGATATCGACTACTTCCGTTCTTCCCACCTCATCAAGGTCCGACCCGACGGAAGATATCATCCGGTGGTTCGCAACCGCACTATCCGCAGCATAATCCTACCATGCCGTGACCGTGCTCATCCTCAGAACAGAGCCAACTGGCTCTTTGACCCAGCGGCACCAGAGGCTAATGCTGCAGCTGTTAGAACACAAATTGGTTCTTAATAAAATCTCTTTGTTTTGATGATAACTGTTAGGAAATTTTGTATTTAAGAATTATATACTCTAAAATTTGTTTGAGTTTTACTGCAGATTGAAATGAAATTAACTCTCTAGAAGCAAATCTGAATTGTATACAAGAAGTTATCTTGACTCTGAAGCGCCAGATGCATTCATTAGAAGATTCTGATTGCTATTTACAGAAGATCCTGAGCGTAGTCTCCAGAAGGATCTGAAGCAAGAAGCTCCAGAAGATTCTGAAGCAGAAGCATCTAAAGCAAGTCAGAAGCATCTGAAGCCAAGAAGAATATTGTATGAAGAGTTTCTCAAAGCATAGTTTCTACAGAAGCTTCTGAAAGTACTAAAGCTGCCAAGTACTGAAGTTCTGTGTCAAATATGCTCTGATGATCAACACGCTGAAAGCACACATGCTGCAGAAGACTCTGATACAGCAAAGTTCTGTATATCATTAGAAGACTCTAACTCATTCAGATTCTGATGAACTTGCTGAAAACTGAAGAAGAAATATTCAAATAATATATCCGTTGGAGTAAATCAAACGTCTCTTTCCTCATTTGTGCTAGACACAAGAACACAGACAAAAAGGATATTTCTGTGCTTTCTACTTCTAGGAAAGGTCACTTTATGTGAAGACAAAAAGGCTCAGACCTTTTTGGGACTCTCTTCTCAACGCTCAGCTTCCTTGGATCAGCTGCCTATAAAAGGAAGACTCCACCAAATTCTTCAGTTACACAATTTGCTGAAAAGAAATCATAATATTCAAAGCTTTCATTCTTTCATATTCTTCTTAGAATTATTTGTACTTAAACTTAAGAGAAAAATCACTGTTGTGATAAAAGCTTTTTAGAAGCATTCATACTCTTGTATTTGATTTACATTGATTGTAAAGGTTTTCCTTAAGAGGATTCAGTTGGAATCAGTAGCTCTTGAGAAGACTAAGAACAGTTGTTCTTAGGTGTTACTATTGTAATCTGTTTGATTAAATAGTGCATTAAGTCCTTGTTGAGAAAGGCAAATCACTCTAGGAAGGGTGGACTGGAGTAGTTGAGTTCAACGAACCAGGATAAAAATAATTGTGTTTTTATTTCTAAGTTTAATCTTTCATACTTATTCAACCCCCCTTCTAAGTATTATCTCACCTTCAGTTGGCATCAGAGCTCCGGTTCTGTGTGTGCTACCACTTAACAGTGACAGTAAAGATCCAGAGAGAAATACTTTGATATATATTTATTTGTTAAAATGGCTGATAATACAATATCCAACATTAACAATAAATATGAAGAAAGGGACAGGATCAGCACCAAACCCCCTATGTTTGATGGGGAGAAATTTGATTACTGGAAAGACAGAATTGAGAGTTTTTTCCTAGGATATGATGTTGATCTATGGGATCTAGTCATAGATGGATATGTCCATCCCACAGATGGGAATGGCAAGAAGATAGACAGAAAATCTATGACAGATGCTCAGAAGAAAGATTTTAGAAATCATCACAAAGCCAGGACTATATTATTGAATGCAATTTCCCATACTGAGTATGAAAAAATTACAAACAGGGAAACTGCTTTTGATATGTTTGAATCCCTAAAAATGACTCATGAGGGAAATTCTCAAGTCAAGGAGACAAAAGCTCTGGCTCTGATCCAGAAGTATGAGGCCTTCAAGATGGAAGACTCTGAATCTGTTGAAGCCATGTTCTCCAGGTTTCAGATCCTCACAGCTGGGTTGAAGGTTCTGGACAAGGGATACTCTACATCAGATCATGTAAAGAAAATCATCAGAAGTCTGCCTACCAGATGGAGACCAATGGTGACTGCCTTGAAGATGGCTAAAGATCTGAACAAGATCTCTCTAGAAGAACTCATCAGCTCACTGAGGAGCCATGAAATTGAGCTTGAGGAAGATGAACCTCAGAAGAAAGAAAAAGGTAAATCTGTTGCCTTAAAATCAAACAAAACTGCTAAAGCTTTGCAGGTTATTCAAGAAAGCTCTGAAGAATCTTCTTCTGAAGAAGAAGATGAATTATCTACGTTGTCCAAAAGGATCAACAGACTCTGGAAGCACAAGGGAAAGAAGTTCAACAACTTCAGAAGATCTGATAATAGAAAGGAATCTTCTGGGAACAGAAGATCTAGCAAGAAAGAAGTTGTGTGCTATGAGTGCAAAGAACCTGGGCATTACAAGAATGATTGCCCCAAACTTCAAAAAGAAAAACCCAAGAAGAAGTTTAACAAAAAGAAGAAGGTTCTGATGGCAACATGGGATGACTCAGATGAATATGAATCATCTTCTGAATCAGAAGAAGAATGTGCTAATGTTGCACTGATGGCCAGCACAGAGGATCAAGAGGAAGGTACCTCAGGATATGAATCAGATTCTGAATCTGATGATGACGCAGAAGAGGTGATGGCTAAACTTACCAAAGAAGAACTTATCAAAGTTTTAACAGAAGTTCTTAAAAGTTATAACAATATCAAACTCAAATACAAGAAGCTGAAAAGCAATCTTGAATCTGAGATTGATCTTCTGAAGACAGAACTTGTTGAGCAAAAAGAAATCAATCTGAAAATCAAAAATGACTCTGAAATAACTCAACAAGAATCTAAATCTAAGACTAAGTCATGTGAAAACATTTTAGAAAAATATGACTCTAGCTTTCAGAGATTTCTTACTAAGAGCATAGATAGAAGCAAGATGGCTTCTATGATCTATGGTGTTAGTGGAAACAACAAAAGAGGTATTGGATATGAATCTTCATCTGGAAGCAATCCAAAATCTGTTGACAAACTTTTCATCAAGAAGACACCTCTATATTCTCAATTTAAATTTGGTCACTTAAATGACATTAAACACACAAGCTCTGAGAAGAATACTTATGTGTTTAAACCCAAGGCAAGTCAGAATAAACATTATGTTGAAAAACCGAAGTTTACACAAACCTACAAACCAACTAACCCCAAAGGACCCAAGAAGATCTGGGTACCTAAAAACAAAATAATTCCTGTTGCAGATGTTCTTAGCAGCAAGGTTAGAACGCCAATCATGGTACCTGGACTCTGGATGCTCACGACACATGACAGAACAAAAGTCTATATTCCAAAGCCCGGAACGTAGATCTGGAGGTGACATGAAGTTTGGAGGGAACCAGAAGGGCAAGATCATTGGATCTGGCACTATTGGAAATGGTAAACTTCCCTCTATTACTAATGTTTTACTTGTTGAAGGTTAAAGCATAACTTATTGTCCATAAGTCAATTAAGTGACAATGGTTATGATATTACCTTTAATCAAAAATGTTGTAAAGCTATTAGTCAAAAGGATGGCTCTATCCTATTTAGTGGTAAGAGGAAAAACAACATTTATAAAATAAATCTTTCAGAACTTAAAGTTCAAAATGTTAAATGCCTCTTGTCTGTTAATGAAGAGCAATGGGTCTGGCACAGAAAATTGGGCCATATTAATATGAGACGTATATCTCAGATTAATAAACTTAATCTTGTCAGAGGACTCCCTAATCTGAAGTTCACTTCAGATGCTCTTTGTGAAGCATGCCAGAAAGGGAAGTTTTCAAAAACATCTTTCAAATCAAAAAATGTTGTTTCTACTTCTAAATCACTAGAATTACTTCATATTGATCTGTTTAGACCAGTGAAAACAACATCCATCAGAGGCAAGAAGTATGGATTAGTCATTGTTGATGACTTTAGTAGATGGACATGGGTAAAGTTCTTAAAACACAAGGATGAGTCACATTCTGTGTTCTTTGACTTCTGCAAGCAAGTCCAGAATGAAAAGAATTTCAAAATTATAAAAGTCAGAAGTGATCATGGTGGTGAATTTGAAAATAAATATTTTGAAAAATATTTTTCTGAAAATGACATTGCTCATGATTTTTCCTGTCCTAGAACTCCACAACAGAATGGGGTTGTAGAGAGGAAAAACAGAACTTTGCAAGAAATGGCCAGAACCATGATCAATGAGACAAATATGGCAAAACATTTTTGGGCAGAAGCAATCAACACAGCCTGTTACATTCAAAACACAGTGTCTGTTAGACCTCTTCTGAAGAAGACTCCTTATGAACTGTGGAAGAACAAAAAGCCCAACATTTCATATTTTCATCCTTTTGGATGTATTTGCTATATGTTAAACACTAAGGAAAATCTGAGCAAGTTTGATTCCCAAGCACAGAAGTGTTTCATGCTTGGATATTCTGAACGCTCTAAAGGCTACAGAGTATACAACACTGAGACACAGATTATGGAAGAATCCATTCATGTCAGATTTGATGATAAGCTTGGCTCTGAAAAGCCAAAGCAGTTTGATATGTCTGCAAATAGGGAAGTAGTCTTTATTGACTCTGAAGTTCCAGAAGCAGATAAAATTCAAGTGAAGGAACCAGAAGCAACTCCAGATGCTACTCCTTTAACTTCTCAGATGAATAATCTAAACATTTCTGAAGAGTCAACTATTAGAGGATCCTCATCCAGAATTAAAGCTTCTCATCCAGAGGATGTCATTATTGGAAAGAAGGATGATCCCATCAGAACAAGATCCTTTCTAAGATCATCTGAAGCATCACTATTTGGACTAGTGTCAGAAATTGAACCATCTTCTGTAGATGAAGCTCTGCAAGACAATGATTGGATTATTGCCATGCAAGAAGAGCTAAATCAATTCAGCAGAAATGATGTATGGGATCTAGTTCAGAGACCTCAAGGATTGAATATAATTGGTACAAAATGGGTCTTCAGAAATAAGATAAATGAGAAAGGAGAAGTTGAAAGGAATAAGGCAAGGCTGGTTGCTCAAGGGTACAGTCAGCAAGAAGGTATTGATTACACTGAGACATATGCTCCAGTGGCAAGGTTAGAATCTATACACCTTCTTATTTCATTTGCTGCACAAAATAACATCACTCTGTATCAGATGGATGTTAAAAGTGCCTTTCTTAATGGTATTATAGAAGAAGAAGTTTATGTCCACCAACCTCTTGGTTTTGAAAATGAAAATTTCCAGATCATGTTTTCAAATTAAAGAAATCTCTATATGGTTTAAAACAAGCTCCCAGAGCTTGGTATGAGACATTGAGCAATTTTCTTCTGGAGAAGAATTTCATCAGAGGCAAAGTGGATACAACACTCTTTTGTAAATCAATTAAGAAAGATCTTCTAATTTGCGAAATTTATGTAGATGATATTATTTTTGGATCAACAAATATTATGCTTGGAAAGGAGTTTGCTACATGTATGCAGGCAGAATTTGAAATGAGCATGATGGGAGAACTCAGATTCTTTCTAGGAATCCAAGTTAATCAAACTCCAGAGTGCACCTACATACATCAGACAAAATATGTTAAAGAACTTCTGAAGAAATTTAACATGTCTGACAGCAAGCTGACAAAGACTCCAATGCATCCTACTAGCTCACTTGGCAAGGAAGAGGTAAGTAAGAAAGTAGACCAGAAGCTCTACAGAGGTATGATTGGCTCTCTTCTTTATCTTACTGCTTCTAGACCTGACATATTGTTCAGTGTTTGCCTGTGTGCTAGATTCCAATCAGATCCTAGAGAATCACACTTGACAGCTGTCAAGAGGATTCTAAGGTATCTGAAAGGTACTTCTAATGTGGGTTTGTGTTACAGAAAATCTGATGATTTCAAATTCGTTGGATTCTGTGATGCTGACTACGCTGGAGACAGAGTGGAAAGAAAAAGTACTTCTGGAAGTTGTCAATTTCTAGGAAGAAATCTAATCTCCTGGTACAGCAAGAAGCAACCCACAATTGCACTTTCAACCACAGAGGTTGAATACATTGCTGCTGCTGGATGTAGCACGCAGATGCTCTGGATGAAGAGTCAACTAGAAGATTATCAAATTTTTGAAAGTAACATTTCTATCTTTTGTGATAATACTTCTGCTATATGTTTGTCCAAGAATCCCATTTTACATTCTAAGGCAAAACATATAGAAATTAAGCATCATTTCATCAGAGACTATGTTCAGAAGGGAATCATAAATTTAGCCTTTGTTGATACAGATCATCAATGGGCAGATATTTTTACAAAACCCCTTGTTGAAGATATATTCAAATTTATTCTGAAAAATATTGGTATAGATTTTTGTCCAGAATGATATTTATCAGAAGCAAATTTTTACAGATGCAAAAATGCTTAATGCTCTGAAGTATTTCTTCTGATTGCTTATTTTATTCTGATCAATATTTCTTTTGTGAAACTCTGAACTAACAATCTTTAGAAGACCTGAACGTTGCCTAACGTTTCATTTCTTAAGAGAATTCAGAACACATGCAAGCAAACACGTGTCACACCAAATCTGAAGAGGTGGCGTGTACATAACTGAAGAGACGTTTGAGGTGAAGTTTGAATAGTGAGAATCTTGATTTTCCCCCCAAATTGTCAGAAGCAATTAATGTTTTGATATGATTATTATTCTCTTCATTTAATGCTTGTTAAAACGTGCAATTTCTGACTGTTGATATGCCTAAGTGTTTTAGTATAAATACATAACTTGTATTCACTTTCACACTTTTCACACTCTCAGAAATTACATGCGTTTTCATCTCCTCTTTTCTCTGCATAAAAACCCTATACCTAAGTGTTTTACAAAGCATTCTTCAATGGCAACTTCATCATCAACAGCTGCTCAATTCCAATCTTCTATGGCTGCTGTAACTTCAGAAAACATGGGTGTTGCTCCCTATTCTCCTCCCAAAAGAACTCTTCTAATGCCTGTTGATAAGTTGGAAGTTCTATGTGAATCTATGGTTGAGTTTGACTCTCTGGCAGAAAATGGGTTTGAGTTTCGTTCCATCATTGGAGCTCAAGGATGGGTTTGATAGGCTCTTTGGACCAGTTTACCCTCTCCTTGTGAAAGAATTCTGGATTCATGCATCAGTTTACCCCAAGTTCATCTTATCTTCTGTGCTGGGAAAAGAGATCATTATCACAGAAGATCTAATAAGAAAGTTAATAGGTTATGAAGAAACAGATGGTGTTTCCCACTTGCCAGCTGGGCGTGTGGACATGGATGAGGTTTATGAAGAAGTAATGACTGCTGGTCAAGCTTCTAACAAATTCAAGGATCTGAAGCCTGACTACAAGATCTAGGCCAAGATCTTCATGGGATGCATCCACCACAGGAAGTCAACCAATTCTCCAGACTATGTCAATAATGAACAGCTCTATTTCATGTATTGCCTTAGTCAGAGCACAAAGGTAGATCTTCCATACATTCTTTTTATGCATCTGTGGAATCATATCAATGCATCTAGAGAATATGTGAAAGAGAAAGGACAGAAGATCAAAACTTGGATCCCCTTTGGAAGGTTGATCTCAGATCTTCTTACTGAGAATGGTTTGGTAACTGCTCTGTACGCTGCTGGAGTTACAGAGGAATTAGAATTTATTATGGGAAAGCCTCTGAATGCTAAAAGTCTTCAGAGACTCAAAATTGTTGATGAACTCACAACAGCTCCCAAGAAGCTGAATGTGTCAGAATTGAATAAGAAGGTTCCTGTAGATGACTTTCCTTTATTCTTTGCTGAAGAGCCCAGACATATAGTGGTTATGTATATTGATGAATGCAAGAAGGAAGGAAAACCTGTTCCTGCTAATGTGATTCAGCTAGCTAGACAACCACTACCAGATGCAGGAGAAGAAGAAGCACAACTCCAGAGGAAAAGGACTCAGCCTGTAGAAGAATCTGAACCTGCTCAGAAGAAGGTCAAGATTGCTGAGAAGCCAAAGAAGCTCTTGAAGAGAAAAGAATCTGAAGAAGCTGCTTCTGTACCTACCAAGAGGATCAAAATAAAAGGTACTAAATCTTCTGTATCTTCTGCAAAACTTGTTATTAATGATTCTAATGTTAAGTCTGTACCAAAACCACCTTCAACACAAACCACTTCTGTTACTGCTCCCAGCTCCATATCACCACAAAAACAATCACCTGTTCCAACTCAAACAACAACACAAACAATTCCAACACCAACAGTTTCTGTACCAAAACCATCTCAACCCAAAATTCATATCAAATAGTTTGTTCCACGAACACAACCATCAAAACAACAACCATCAGAACAACTACCACAACAATCTGTTCAACAACAATCATCTGAACAACCAGAAAAACAAAAAGAATCTCAACCAGAAAAAGCCTCTGACAATCCACCATCAAATAATCCACCTTATGAACCCATTGCACCTGTTACTTCTGAACCTACAAAGTAACTTCTGCTCCAGTTTCATCAGAACCAATAACTATTCCTTCTGATTCACCCATCTCAGAACAACCATCCAAACCATCTGAAATTCCTTCAGAACCTACCAATACTTCTGAACCTCACATCCCTGAGACAGAAGTTCTTGATGTCACACCCTTAAAAACGGTGTTTCAAGTATCTTCTACCTCCTGTACCCCAACCACATCCTCTAACTCCTCAGAATCAGAAATCCATCTAGATTTTCTTATCTCTCCTTCTGAAAAATACTCTGAGATAAACCAACCTGAACCTACCATACCTTCAATAGCTTCCATTCCAGATCCTATTCCTCTACCTGCACCATCATCTGAGATTTTAATCCCCAATTCCAATCCAACATCTTCTATATCTTGTGCCCAAGTATCATCTCTATTTAATAATCTGTCTTATGGTTTCAAACTGAAAGATTTTTATGACAGAGTTGAACCTTCTGAACCCATCAACCCTCTGAAACCAAAACCCACAATGACCCTTCCATCTGTGATTCTTGATTACTTAAAATCTATGTCAGATGTAAAACCTTTAGCAACCATATCATATTCTGCAAAATCTGATAAAGCTGTTGTTTCAGCTCTGCAAATTGCATCTGATAACACTGTTGCATCTGTTGAATCACCAAAATCTGCTTTCAAACCCTACTCAAATGCACCTTTTGATGTAGTTACCCCTTACAGAAGAGCAAAACCTCATTTGCTTAATGCTTTAATCAAATCTAAAGAAAAAACTTCTGAGATACCCTTCATTCCATACTATCCTCCTCCTCTGATCTCCATCCAACAATCACTTTTTCCACCAACTCCCCAACCTAAACCTGTAACTCTGGTAACTTTGTTACGTCCAAAGCCCAGACTTAATGTTGATCATTTATTTCAAACATTTTTGCAAGAAATACAGATGTATTTAGGTACTGTTCAGAAGAAATGCTCAGCAACAATGGATGCCAAAGAATCTGACATCATTTGGAATGGATTCATAAACAGATTCAATTCTGTAGCTTCAAATCTGAAGAACGTCTGTTTTGATGATGCACAGCTCAGATTTGCTGAGGCTGCAAGGACTCTATTCTGGACTATCAACAAATCTGAACCTCTGCTTCGTTTAGATGCTCCTCCACCATCAACAGAATCTACTGATAATGCATTGGCTATGACTCTGGTAGACCCTTCTTCAGAATCTACAGAACCAATGGAAATTGACTCTGTTAAGGCTACAGAACCTCATCATAATTCTTCATCTGAGATAAAGAAAGAACATCCAGATTTTGAAGATAAGATTGCTGCTCTGGAAGCTGGACAGTCAGAGATCAAATCCTGGATGGCAAAGCAGGATAAGAAGTCTGAGGATATGACAGAATGGATGTCAAAGCAAGATGAAAAGAATGAAACTATGACTAAGTGGATGTCCAAGCAAGAGCAATCATCCTCTGAGATTACAGATCTATTGAAGATGCTTTTGTCCAAACACTCTTAGATGTTTTTTCTCATTCTGATGTTTTTGCATCTATTGTTTGCATTTGTACTTTATTGCTATATCTTCTGATGTTTGCCTTTGTACTCTTGATCTGATCTAATGAATGAATCAAAGTTTTTCTCCATTAAATTATCTGATTTATTGTTTCCTTTTATTTGTCCTTTTAAAGTTTTTACTTTTTGCTTATGACAAAAAAGGGGGAGAAAATATAGATCTGAACTGTTTAATATAACTTCATCAGAATGAAACTTCAGACATATCTATTCTATCTAACATTTAATCTGACTATTTCAGAATATTTGATAAGTACATTCTATAAAAGAAACTCTGAGTCTCTCAGATCTTTTGTCTATTATCAAACTCTGAATCTTATATCTGCAATACATTCTGACCTTCAAATGTTTTAAGAACAAACAAGATCTAACTCTGAAGATTACTCAAGATAAAAGGGAAGTTTCTATTCCTTATTTGTATTTAACTCAGGGGGAGATTCATCATCTCAGGGGGAGTTATAATTCTAATATGTTCAGTTAAACAAAATTTCTGATACTTTTTGTCATCATCAAAAAGGGGGATATTGTTAGAACACAGATTGGTTCTTAATAATATCTCTTTGTTTTGATGATAACTGTTAGGAAATTTTGTATTTAAGAATTATATACTCTAAAATTTGTTTGAGAGTTTTACTGCAGATTGAAATGAAATTAACTCTCTAGAAGCAAATCTGAATTGTATACAAGAAGTTATCTTGACTCTGAAGCGCCAGATGCATTCATTAGAAGATTCTGATTGCTGTTTACAGAAGATCCTGAGCGTAGTCTCCAGAAGGATCTGAAGCAAGAAGCTCTAGAAGATTCTGAAGCAGAAGCATCTAAAGCAAGTCAGAAGCATTTGAAGCCAAGAAGAATATTGTATGAAGAGTTTCTCAAAGCATAGTTTCTACAGAAGCTTCTGAAAGTACTAAAGCTGCCAAGTACTGAAGTTCTGTGTCAAATATGCTCTGATGATCAACACGCTGAAAGCACACATGCTGCAGAAGACTCTGATACATCAAAGTTCTGTACATCATTAGAAGACTCTGACTCATTCAGGTTCTGATGAACTTGCTGAAAACTAAAGAAGAAATATTCAAATAATATATCCGTTGGAGTAAATCAAACGTCTCTTTCCTCATTTGTGCTAGACACAAGAACACAGACAAAAAGGATTTTTCTGTGCTTTCTACTTCTAGGAAAGGTCACTTGATGTGAAGACAAAAAGGCTCAGACCTTTTTGGGACTCTCTTCTCAACGTTCAGCTTCCTTGGATCAGCTGCCTATAAAAGGAAGACTCCACCAAATTCTTCAGTTACATAATTTGCTGAAAAGAAATCATAATATTCAAAGCTTTCATTCTTTCATATTCTTCTTAGAATTATTTGTACTTAAACTTAAAAGAAAAATCACTGTTGTGATAAAAGCTTTTTAGAAGCATTCATACTCTTGTATTTGATTTACATTGATTGTAAAGGTTTTCCTTAAGAGGATTCAGTTGGAATCAGTAGCTCTTGAGAAGACTAAGAACAGTTGTTCTTAGGTGTTACTATTGTAATCTGTTTGATTAAATAGTGGATTAAGTCCTTGTTGAGAAAGGTAAATCACTCTAGGAAGGGTGGACTGGAGTAGTTGAGTTCAACGAACCAGGATAAAAATAATTGTGTTTTTATTCCTAAGTTTAATCTTTCATACTTATTCAACCCCCCTTCTAAGTATTATCTCACCTTCAGCAGCACCTCAAGAAAATATTCAAGTGCCCGTTGATGAGGTACAAGAAGAATTGGATAGAGCTGCTGATGCATCCGCAAGTGCACGAAAATATCGAAGTAATATAAAAGATTGTCGAACCCACAGAGACCAATGTCAATCTACCGTTATCTATTATTACGGCGTAAAGCTAAGGCAAATGGGATTAGGAAAGTTGAATGCGAATGAAATTAAATGCAAAGGAAATAAAGATAATTGGTTTAAAGAAAAAGCGGTAAAGGGATATCGGTATGTAAGGACTTAGTTATCGGGGATTCGACAGGTCACCGGTGCTTTCTACTCTTTGAAAACACTTTTAAGAAGAAAATAAAGGTTTAAAGACTTTTGTCTCACGATGGTTGTTGACGCTAGTCGCAACTCTAAGGCGGAACGTATGCTGTCGCTATCCCGTTCGGGGTTAAAATTACTTTTCGAAAACCATTAAGTTCTAATCCCTTTTAAAGCGTTGTCGCTGTTTTTAAAACGAATGCCTAGTTTTTACTATCTGGTCCTAGCCTCAGCTGTCGCTTGTTGGTTCGTACCTTTATGAATTTCCTACTGTCATGGCGAAACTTCGATAAATAATTTCTCGCTGTCGCGACGAAGGTTTATTTAGAAATTAAGATTAAAAACTACGGCCAAAAAGGTTGTTTGTAAAAAGGGAAGGTACCGGTTACTATCGAATCCTGTCCTACTAATTCGGTTACATACCGATAAAACTAATTTAGCTAGACATGATAATTAATGCAAACATAAATAAACAATGGCAGCAGAATAATATAACATGCATACTGACAGAAATAAAATAATAATTTAATTAATAAAAACCTGTAAATCGTACTGATCTCGAATCCTTGAGTAGTCCTCCACAATGTCGGCAGGATTCTACTTTGGCGAGAATTAAAAGGTACAGGAACAAATAGAGCGATACAAATGAAATAAAAGGAAAAGAAATGGAAAATAATGCAGGAAAGTAAAATTGGCTTCAATGGGAATTTTGGCAGTCCTTCGGGATGAAGAATCACCCCTTTTTCTCTGTGAATCTCTTGTCTATTTATAGGAGATATTTCATTCTTCAACTTCCAGAGATCATGGGTGAGTTATGGAGAGAGTGGGAGTAACTTCCAGTAGTGGGCAGTGAGTGGAGAAAGTGTAGGAAGAAATTAAGTTAAGATTGATCGTGACTTCAGATTCTGCGTTTTTGTCTGCATGACGGTCGTCATGATATGTGACGGTTGTCAGGACTGTGTGACGGTCGTCACAGCAGCAAAATCCGTATCTGCTGTTTTTCATCTGTTTTTCATCTGTTTTCCTTCCATTTCTTCTTCTTTTCTTTCTTTAGTCCAAATTCTCCCCAATCTGCTAAACGGAGTGAATTAATCATATAATAGAACATAAATCAAGATAAATTAATAAAAGTCACAAATAAATGCATGTAAATCAAGCCAAATAAACGATATGATTTCGCGTTATCAAACACCCCCACACTTAAACCATTGCTTGTCCTCAAGCAATCAACCAACACGGTGAAAAGAAATAAGCATAGTTCGAAACAAAGACACGATGAGACTCTAATCATACGTGGCTGCTAGGCTAATGTTAGATCGATAGGTACTAAATATCGATACCAAGGATAACGTGACGACATAATTTCAAAAACTCCCTACTTATGCAAACCAATCGGAATCATGCCATTATAACTCATTCTATAACTCATGCTCTCTTTCACCCCGTTTCATTATAGTGCAATCACATTAAGCCCGTTATCCATACACATTCATGGCAAGTAAACCTGTTAGTGACTATGATCTCGATGCTATTTCATTTTTTTCTCTGCAAATATGCTTAAGCATCAATTGAACTTAAAGAGTTTGTACCGTTAGGCTAAGTGCTCGGGTGAGGAGCACCTAACTTAGAAGGAACATGTCTTTTTCTTCATAATTTTTTTCTTTATTTCTCATTTTACACTAGAGATCATACACTTATTTGCATCGGTTTCTTACTTAGTGTGTTTAGGATGGTGCTGACTGCTTAAATAAACTACTTAGGGATTACTATAAGAACCTGGAGCTTTAAGGTTTCGGCATAATGGGTACTCAAATTGATTTTGCATATTTAGGGGGTTAAGGGTGTCAGGGCGGTATCAATTTTATCAAAACTTTTCCACGTTTTTCTAACATAGCCTGGACAACCTATATACTTTCAGAGAATCATTTCATGAATCGAAGCAAAAATTTGTTGGAGGTTAGAATTTTGAAATTTTGAAATTTTTGGGGAAATTGAATAACAAGCGAAAACCACGCATAAAGACTCGACAGCTCATGCAAAGACTTTGACATAATGTTAAAAATAGATAAAAATTCCTAGAAGCATGAAATAAAATGTAAAACAATAGATAAAAATTCCTAGAAGCATGAAATAAAATGTAAAACAATAGAGTTCCTCCTCCACACTTAAACCAGACATTGTCCTCAATGTTTTAGTAAAATGTGGAAAAGGAAAGATAGAACCTGTATGAATGCTATTGCTCTTGCTATCCTTGTCTTTGTTGATCACTTCTACTTCGGCGGCGGGCATTTTGAGATACCTTTATTTGTGTAATTCTCGAACCAGCTCATCATGTTGCTCGCCTCCAGAGGAAGTGTAACACCCCCTTCTATACCCCAAATAAATGCATATAAAACAATTAAGCACATACACAATATCAGAGTAAAAAGGTTTTATAATAAGGTATAAAAGAAGAATGCCACAATTTCACCAATAAAACACTTTAACATTTTTGCTCCATAAAATATGTAACATTTTCGTAGTTTTAGAAATCACATTCCAACATTTAATTTAAGCGGAAGATAACATCATTTAATCAATTCCAAAATATTAATTCAAATGCACATAAGTCATCCAGATTAATACATCATATCAGTTAGATTACAAAACCACATCGGCTGATACATCGCAATGTATCACAAAAGAATGACTATACTAGTCTAACTACCCGGTGTTACATATCAGAGCAGCCGACTCAAAAGAATGAAGACTAACTTCACAAAAGGACTCCAGCATCCTAATCTGCAATGCCTCATAGAGCATTATAAAACAGCAGAAGGGTGATAAATATAACCATAATAATCAAGGCATAAGATTACGTATATATAGGTATCATATAACACATATTCACATTTCTCACCACACTTCAATTTCTTAGTTATGTATATTTGCCACACATATAATAACAACACGAATATTTGTAAAGCATGTCCACATCATGCATACTCTCACAATTTCACAATCTCATCATTCACACATAAGCATCACTTCATGCATATGTTATATATTAATGTGACTCAACAACTCAATGCAACTCATGCAATGCGGTACCGATTCTCGTTATCTTTTTTCGGTTTTTACATTAAACCGGGTCCATACTTCTAGACCGATAACCCGTTATCTTTTTTCGGTTTTTACATTAAACCGGGTCCACACTTCTAGACCGATAACCACAAAGGCCCGTCCTCTAAGCCTTCAAACCCACACTTCTAGGTTTGGGACAAGCCACTAGTTTCCACGAAACTAACAGACATTGCCTCTTGACTAAATGATGCATGTACAATCAACCACAACAAATGCACTTAAGACCGACATCTTAATCTCATGCATTCGAATAATTCACCCCTTCGAGAATTTCATCATGATTGCACATACAACATATATCAAACATTTATCAATGTATTCATTTCACACATCATCATATTCAACAACAATGCACACATATCACATATGTTCCCATGCATTCACACCACAATCGCATACATATATGCACTCACAATTCATTAGACGATACACATACATTTCTCATTGTATTCCCATGTATCTCTAATTATCACAACAATCAAGGTATTCCCATTACAATACCAATCATACAATTATAAGTTATGCACACATATTCAAAATGTTCTCATGCATACTCATTACATAATTGTATACACATCAAGCATTCGCAAATTCATTAAATAATACACACATAATCACTTATTATGTTCACATGTATTTTAACCGATTACAATTAATCCTTCATATCATAACTCTAGGATTCATGCCCGAAGGCTACCCACAGCACATGTTATCACAATAGATCATATCTATATTCATATCATAAGGTATCCACCTATGTGGAACAACCAAACCATCTCCACATGATCAACACAGCAAAAGAAAAATGCTGTCAAACTCGCCCACATTCGCCTAGCGAACCCTCGCGGAGAACCTTCGCCTGGCGAACTCCCTCGGTGAACACTCGCTAGGCTTCGCCTGGCGAGACTTCCCAGCGAACCCAAGTCAGTAGCTACTGACTTCATTCGCCACCATTCGCCAGCACCTTCACTGGGCGAACCTTCTCTATCCAACCTCGCCTGGCGAACTCGCCAGCGAAATCCACTGGGATTAACTTATAATTATTCGCTAGCATTCGCTAGGCTTCGCCTGGCGAAGCTTCGCCTTTGCTCGCCTGGCGAGAGCCAGCGAACCTGCGCAGAACAGAATCACACTCTGTTCCTCCTTCACCAATCCATCATCAACCCTCTCTTACACATCCAAATCAGTATAAACAGCATCAATACATGTTACCCGACTATTCTATGGCATTATTACTCAATTTCAACCGATCAAATCCTCAATCTACCGATTATCCAACATTTTGCCCTAAATGGAAAGTGATGGAAACTCTACCAAAACCCTAACCCAACATACATAACATCATACAATGATCAAATAGAAACATTTCTCACCCTTACCTCGATTAATCGGAGCTTTGATGTTGGTTCTTGATGATTTCCACTTTTCCTCTTCTTCTCTTCTCTTTCTCTCCTTTGTTCTTCTTTCCTCTTTCCTTCCAAATGTTTTTCTAACTTTCTTTTCTTTCTTTCTCTCTTATATATTTCCTTCATTTTCCTTCCTTCCAATTTCCTCCTCAATTCTCTATTAATTCCAATTAATAAAAATTAATTTCTAACATTAATAAAAATCCCACTAAATCAATTAATTACTACAATTAATTATTTAATGAAATTTGGGCTGTTACAACTCTCCCCCACTTTAGGAATTTTCGTCCTCGAAAATGTTACCTGATTCAAACAGCTCTGGATAAGACTCTTTCATCCGATTCTCAAGCTCCCAAGTAACATTTCCACCAGCCGGTCCTCCCCAAGCGACCTTCACTAAAGCAATCTCTTTACCTCGAAGCTGCTTCAATTTCCGATCCGCTATCCGCATAGGTGATGTCTCAACAGTCAGGTTATCTCTCACTTGCACATCATCTACTTGGACTACATGAGACGGATTCGCAATGTATTTCCTCAACTGAGATACATGGAATACGTCATGAAGATTAGCAAGCGACGGTGGTAAAGCCACACGATAGGCCACTTCTCCTATCCTTTGCAAAATCTGATAAGGACCAATGAAACGCAGCGACAACTTGCGCGACTTCAGTGCCCTACCAACACCTGTCATCGGAGTGACTCGAAGAAACACATGATCTCCCTCTTGAAATTCAAGTGCCTTCCTCCTCTTGTCATAATAACTCTTCTGACGACTCTGAGTAATTCTCATCTTCTCTTGAATCATCTTGATCTTATCAGTGGTCTGTTGAACTAACTCGGGTCCAACAACCGAACTCTCTCCGGACTCGAACCAACACAATGGTGTCCTACACCGCCTACCATACAATGCCTCAAATGGTGCCATACCAATACTCGAATGGAAACTGTTGTTGTAGGTAAACTCAATCAAAGGCAAGTAGCTATCCCAAGCCCCTCCTTTTTCCAATACACAAGCTCTCAAAAGATCTTCAAGCGACTGAATCGTCCTCTCTGTCTGACCATCAGTCTGAGGATGATAAGCTGAACTCAAACGCAACTTAGTACCCAAGGCACTCTGCAGGCTCTCCCAAAATCTCAAAGTAAACCGCGGATCTCTATCCGAAACAATACTTAACGGAATACCATGCAGACACACAATCCTCTCAATATACAGCTTAGCCAACTTCTCCAAAGGGTAATCCATACGCATAGGGATAAAGTGAGCAGATTTAGTCAATCTATCCACGATAATCCAAATAGCCTCAAAATTACTCGGCGTCATCGGCAAACCCGATACAAAATCCATGGAGATACTATCCCACTTCCACTCAGGAATAAACAACGGCTTCATCAAACCCGATGGCTTCTGATGCTCAATCTTTGACTTCTGGCAAGTCAAACAAGAATATACAAATTCCGCGATATCCTTCTTCATACTAGGCCACCAAAATACTTTCCTCAAATCCTGATACATCTTAGTAGCACCCGGATGAATACTCAATCCGCTACGATGTCCGTCTTCAAGGATACTCTTTTTCAGCTCAACAACATTTAGAATACAAACTCGATCCCGACATCTCATAATGCCATTCTCATCAATCCGAAAATCACCACCTCGGCCTTGGTTGATTAAAGTCAACCGATCAACTAAGCTCAAATCCAATTTCTGTCCTTCTCGAATTTCGTCCAAAATACCACTCGTAAGCTTTAACATACCCAACTTAAATCCAAAATAAGTTCTCTCACATACCAAACTCAAATCTCGAAATTTCTCGACCAATTCTAACTCTTTCACCATCAACGCCGACATATGCAATGATTTCCGACTCAATGCATCCGCTACAACATTCGCTTTACCCGGATGGTAATTCAAGCCAAAATCATAATCCTTCAAAAGTTCAAGCCATCTTCTTTGTCTCGCATTCAATTCCTTTTGATCAAAAAGATATCTCAAACTCTTGTGGTCGCTAAACACTTCAAATCTTGCGCCAAATAAATAATGCCTCCAAAGTTTCAACACGAACACAACGGCAGCCAACTCTAAGTCATGCGTAGGATAATTCCTCTCATGCACTTTGAGTTGCCTCGAAGCATAAGCTACAACTTGGTTATTCTGCATCAACACACCTCCTAAACCCATCAAAGAAGCATCACAATACACAACGAATGGTTCTTCTGGATTTGGCAGAATCAAAACAGGAGCTGTCGTCAACCTTCGCTTAAGTTCTTGAAAACTCGCTTCACACTTGGCGTCCCAAACAAAGGCTTGACCTTTCCTAGTCAACTGCGTCAACGGCAACGATAACTTAGCAAATCCTTCAATAAACTTCCGATAATAACCGGCTAAACCAAGAAAACTTCTGATCTCAAAAACTGACTTCGGAGTCTCCCATTGCGACACCGCTTCAACCTTCGACGGATCGACCGCAATACCACCACTAGAAATCACATGACCAAGGAAACTAACTTCCTTCAACCAAAATTCACACTTAGAAAGCTTCGCGAACAACTGCTTCTCTCTCAGCACAGATAACACAATCTTCAGATGCTCGGCATGCTCTCCTTCGCTCTTCGAATAAACCAAGATGTCGTCGATAAACACAACCACAAACGTATCCAAATACGGATGGAAAATCCTATTCATGTACTCCATAATTACACCTGGTGCATTAGTCACACCAAATGGCATCACGGAATACTCATAGTGTCCATACCTCGTCCGAAAGGCCGTCTTCTGAATATCCTCAGCTTTCACACGGATCTGATGATACCCAGATCTCAAATCAATCTTGCTGAACACGCTTGCACCAACCAACTGATCCATCAGATCATCAATCCTTGGAAGTGGATACTTATTCTTAATAGTCACCTTGTTCAACTGTCTGTAATCCACACAGAGCCTCATAGAACCCTCTTTCTTCTTAACCAACAACACCGGTGCACCCCACGGTGACACGCTCGGACGAATAAACCTCTTTTCAAGCAAATCCTCAAGTTGACTCTTCAACTCTTTTAACTCCGAGGCCGACATACGATATGGAGCCATCGATATCGGACTAGTTCCAGGAATCAAATCTATCGAAAACTCCACTTCTCGCTCCGGCGGTAAATCCTTTATCTCTTCAGGGAATACTTCCGGAAAATCTCTAACAATGGGCAAAAGCCTCAATCTCTTCACTTTCACTAGTCCTCAAAGTTGCCATAAGCATAAATACCTTAGCCCCATCTTGTACCGATTCCTTCACTTGTTTCCTTGTCATAAACAAATCTCTTTCAACATCCGAATCGAGAAAAATAACCGTTTTGTCAAAACAGTTAATATACACACGATTGAATTTTAACCAATTCATCCCAAGAATGACATCCAGTTGATCCAAATGAAGACACACTAAATCGATCCCAAAATCTCTACCGAAAATACTCAACGGGCAATTCAAGCAAACATACGGTGTAGTTACCGAACCCATAGCAGGAGTATCAATAACCATACCGCCACCAATCACAGACAACTCAAGATTCAACCTCCTAACACAATCCAAAGAAATAAAAGAATGCGTAGCTCCGGTATCAATTATAGCGATCAAAGGTGTACCATTAATAAAACACGTACCTCAGATCAATCGATCGTCGCTAGCAGTCTCAGATCCAGATAGAGCGAACACTTTCCCGCTCCCTTGATTCTTCTTCGGCTTATCACATTTGGTACTGATGTGCCCCTGCTCACCACAATTGTAGCAAGTAACACCCGCACCGCTTCTACACTCTAGAGCCTTGTGGCCTGGCTTGCCACACTTAAAACACTTTGGTTCAACACTTTTGCACTCCGGAGCACGATGCCCCGCTTCACCACAAGTGTAACAACTGACCTGGGTAGAAACTCCCCCACTTGGCTTCTTGCCAAAACCAACCTTTTGTTTCCCCTTATCAGCAGGAGTTACGTAAGGTTTTCCTCTGAATTGTCCTTTTCCTTTCTTGTCACTTAGGCTCTTGTAGTGGCTAGACCTAGCCCTACTGTCTTCATCATAAATTCTGCTCTTGTTAACCAACTCAGAAAACCGTCGAATTACCTTGCTTCAACTCAAGAAATTCGATCTCTTTCTTCCCCCGCACATCCTCTGGAAAATACTTCTCCAGAAAGGTTTCTCTAAACAAACCCCACGTAATCACCATATCATCTTCCTCAAATCTTTGGCGAGTATTACCCCACCAATCTTCAGCTTCTTCTTCGAGCATATGAGTCCCAAACTGCACCTTCTGTGCATCCGAGCAATTCATAACTCGAAAAATCTTTTCCACAGCTTTCAACGAAATTTGTGCCTTGTCCGGTTCATGAGTTCCCTTGAAGACCGGAGGGTTATTCTTTTGGAATTTTCCCAAAGCACGGAATCCATCATCAGCATGATTCCTCACATTCACATTGGCCGGAGGATTCTGCCCAATTGCCCCCGCCAATCTCGTCAATGCCTCCGCAATCGCTTCGTCGTTCCTTCCTACAACCATCTTACTAATTCCAACCACAGAACCACGTAAGAACAACCAACATTGATAATGCAACACACGTATATCAATAACACACAGGGAAAAACACTCTAACAACTTGGCCGGACGGACCGACCTGCTCTGATACAAATATTGTAACACCCCCTTCTATACCCCAAATAAATGCATATAAAACAATTAAGCACATACACAATATCAGAGTAAAAAGGTTTTATAATAAGGTATAAAAGAAGAATGCCACAATTTCACCAATAAAACACTTTAACATTTTTGCTCCATAAAATATGTAACGTTTTCGTAGTTTTAGAAATCACATTCCAACATTTAATTTAAGCGGAAGATAACATCATTTAATCAGTTCCAAAATATTAATTCAAATGCACATAAGTCATCCAGATTAATACATCATAACAGTTAGATTACAAAACCACATCGGCTGATACATCGCAATGCATCACAAAAGAATGACTATACTAGTCTAACTACCCGGTGTTATATATCAGAGCAGCCGACTCAAAAGAATGAAGACTAACTTCACAAAAGGACTCCAGCATCCTAATCTGCAATGCCTCATAGAGCATTATAAAACAGCAGAAGGGTGACAAATATAACCATAATAATCAAGGCATAAGATTACGTATATATAGGTATCATATAACACATATTCACATTTCTCACCACACTTCAATTTCTTAGTTATGTATATTTGCCACACATATAATAACAACACGAATATTTGTAAAGCATGTCCACATCATGCATACTCTCACAATTTCACAATCTCATCATTCACACATAAGCATCACTTCATGCATATGTTATATATTAATGTGACTCAACAACTCAATGCAACTCATGCAATGCGGTACCGATTCTCGTTATCTTTTTTCGGTTTTTACATTAAACCGGGTCCACACTTCTAGACTGATAACCCGTTATCTTTTTTCGGTTTTTACATTAAACCGGGTCCACACTTCTAGACCGATAACCACAAAGGCCCGTCCTCTAAGCCTTCAAACCCACACTTCTAGGTTTGGGACAAGCCACTAGTTTCCACGAAACTAACAGACATTGCCTCTTGACTAAATGATGCATGTACAATCAACCACAACAAATGCACTTAAGACCGACATCTTAATCTCATGCATTCGAATAATTCACCCCTTCGAGAATTTCATCATGATTGCACATACAACATATATCAAACATTTATCAATGTATTCATTTCACACATCATCATATTCAACAACAATGCACACATATCACATATGTTCCCATGCATTCACACCACAATCGCATACATATATGCACTCACAATTCATTAGACGATAAACATACATTTCTCATTGTATTCCCATGTATCTCTAATTATCATAACAATCAAGGTATTTTCATTACAATACCAATCATACAATTATAAGTTATGCACACATATTCAAAATGTTCTCATGCATACTCATTACATAATTGTATACACATCAAGCATTCGCAAATTCATTAAATAATACACACATAATCACTTATTATGTTCACATGTATTTTAACCGATTACAATTAATCCTTCATATCATAACTCTAGGATTCACGCCCGAAGGCTACCCATAGCACATGTTATCACAATAGATCATATCTATATTCATATCATAAGGTATCCACCTATGTGGAACAACCAAACCATCTCCACATGATCAACACAGCAAAAGAAAAATGCTGTCAAACTCGCCCACATTCGCCTGGCGAACCCTCGCGGCGAACCTTCGCCTGGCCTTCGCCTGGCGAACTCCCTCAGCGAACACTCGCTAGGCTTCGCCTGGCGAGACTTCCCAGCGAACCCAAGTCAGTAGCTACTGACTTCATTCGCCACCATTTGCCAGCACCTTCGCTGGGCGAACCTTCGCTATCCAACCTCGCCTGGCGAACTCGCCAGCAAAGTCCACTGGGATTAACTTATAATTATTCGCTAGCATTCGCTAGGCTTCGCCTGGCGAAGCTTCGCCTTTGCTCGCCTGGCGAGAGCCAGCGAACCTGCGCAGAACAGAATCACACTCTGTTCCTCCTTCACCAATCCATCATCAACCCTCTCTTACACATCCAAATCAGTATAAACAGCATCAATACATGTTACCCGACTATTCTATGGCATTATTACTCAGTTTCAACCGATCAAATCCTCAATCTACCGATTATCCAACATTTTGCCCTAAATGGAAAGTGATGGAAACTCTACCAAAACCCTAACCCAACATACATAACATCATACAATGATCAAATAGAAACATTTCTCACCCTTACCTCGATTAATCGGAGCTTTGATGTTGGTTCTTGATGACTTCCACTTTTCCTCTTCTTCTCTTCTCTTTCTCTCCTTTCTTCTTCTTTCCTCTTTCCTTCCAAATGTTTTTCTAACTTTCTTTTCTTTCTTTCTCTCTTATATATTTCCTTCATTTTCCTTCCTTCCAATTTCCTCCTCAATTCTCTATTAATTCCAATTAATAAAAATTAATTTCTAACATTAGTAAAAATCCCACTAAATCAATTAATTACTACAATTAATTATTTAATGAAATTTGGGCTGTTACAGGAAGTACTCATCATCAGTGTCCCCACCAGCAGCGACACTCGTAGGAATGTCCGTGGGTATAGCTCATCTTCTCAGATCATTATCTAGAGATTTTTCGCCTAGAAATAGCTAAAGCGTAACAAGCGATACATTTCTTTATTTTCTGCAAATTTAAACAAACAAATTAAAATAAAGACCTTGTGGGTTGCCTCCCACACAACGCTTTGTTTAGCGTCGATAGCTCGACGACTAAGGAGTGCAAGTACTCATGGAGGTTCTTTCGAGAATGGTTCCTCGATTGAACTTTGAATAGTCTTCGGTTTCCATGGCCACTTATCAAGCCATCTCTCATATCCCTCACGTTTTCGTTTCTTTCTTCTGTAGGGTGGTTCCTTGTTTTGAACGCGTGGTGGTGGTTCTGTATCTATCCTGCGTATCAGCTTTTCAAATTTGGGCATAGTTATTTCATCCACCACCTCAAAAGTTAATCGTACCCTTTTAACAGTAATAATGACCTTAGTTTCACGGTCCTCGAATTTTCTTTTCCTATGAGGGACCTTAGACAAAGGTGCATTGGTGTGGGTATTTTCCAGTACCTCCACATGTGTTTTGGATTGGGAGTCTACCCTGGCTTCCGCAAACAATTGTGAGAAAGAATTAGGTGGGGTATAGGGAGGAGGAGAAACAATGGGTGTTTCCTTCTCTACCTCTTCGACAACCTCCCTTTCGGGTGGTGTCAGTGGATTTTTCTCAATATTTGTGCTTTTCTCACCAAAACTCTCCTCGAACTCATCATCACTCTCCCTAAGATTTTCTATTTGTTCTTCATTACTGGTTGTTACAACATTCACATGGCCTTCTGGGACGGGTCCTAAAGGTGTTTGTCTAAGCAGGGAGGTTTGTGCCTCCAAAGCCTCGCTGTGAGTTGCGAGGGAATCGACAATAACGTTCATTTGCTTAAGATCTTCATTAATTTGGAGATGTTGTTTTCTAAAGTCTTCGTTTTGGAGAGTTTGTGTCTCCATAAAACGCTCCATCATAGATTCTATCCTAGAGTGAGTAAACGTCTCTTCGAATTCTTCTAGTAATAGTTCAAGTTTGGACGTTTCGAATTCTTGCGTTTCCTCAGAATATTGGGAGTGGTCATCATAGATGGAATTTGGTCGAGAATGCGTCGTATTGAAATCTTCTAATAATATTTCGAGGTCAGATTTAAGCGGATCTTGTGGTTCCTCAAAATAATGGGGGTGGTAGCTATAATAATGGGGATGGTAGTTATAAGGGAAATTTGGGTTATACATAGTAATTGATGATAAGAGTGCCTTAGTCTATACTATGCAATAATGGAATCACAATATTGACTGTTGGTCCCCGACAACGGCGCCAAAAACATGATGCGTCCGCAAGTGCACAAAAATATCGAAGTAATATAAAAAATTGTCGAACCCACAGAGACCAATATCAATCTACCGTTATCTATTATTAAGGCGTAAAGCTAAGGCAAATGGGATTAGGAAAGTTGAATGCGAATGAAATTAAATGCAAAGGAAATAAAGATAATTGGTTTAAAGAAAAAGCGGTAAAGGGATATCGGTATGCAAGGACTTAGTTATCAGGAATTTGACAGGTCACCGGTGCTTTCTACTCTTTGAAAACACTTTTAAGAAGAAAATAAAGGTTTAAAGACTTTTGTCTCACGATGGTTGTTGACGCTAGTCGCAACTCTAAGGCGGAACGTATGCTGTCGCTATCCCGTTCGGGGTTAAAATTAATTTTTGAAAACCATTAAGTTCTAATCCCTTTTAAAACGCTGTCGCTGTTTTTAAAATGAATGCCTAGTTTTTACTATCTGGTCCTAGCCTCAGCTGTCGCTTGTTGGTTCGTACCTTTATGAATTTCCCACTGTCGTGGCGAAACTTCGGTAAATAATTTCTCGCTGTCGCGACGAAGGTTTATTTAGAAATTAAGATTAAAAACTACGGCCAGAAAGGTTGTTTGTAAAAAGGGAAGGTACCGGTTACTATCGAATCCTATCCTACTAATTCGGTTACATACCGATAAAACTAATTTAGCTAGACATGATAATTAATGCAAACATAAATAAACAATGGCAGCAGAATAATATAACATGCATACTGATAGAAATAAAATAATAATTCAATTAATAAAAACCTGTAAATCATACTGATCTCGAATCCTTGAGTAGTCCTCCACAATGTCGGCAGGATTCTACTTTGGCGAGAATTAAAAGGTACAGGAACAAATAGAGCGATACAAATGAAATAAAAGGAAAAGAAATGGAAAATAATGTAGGAAAGTAAATTTGGCTTCAATGGGAATTTTGGCAGTCCTTCGGGATGAAGAATCCACCCCTTTTTCTCTGTAAATCTCTTGTCTATTTATAGGAGATATTTCATTCTTCAACTTCCAGAGATCATGGGTGAGTTATGGAGGGAGTGGGAGTAACTTCCAGTAGTGGGCAGTGAGTGGAGAAAGTGTAGGAAGAAATTAAGTTAAGATTGATCGTGACTTCAGATTCTGCGTTTTTGTCTGCATGACGGTCGTCATGATATGTGACGGTCGTCACCTGTGTGACGGTCGTCAGGACTGTGTGACGGTCGTCACAGCAGCAAAATCTGTATCTGCTGTTTTTCATCTGTTTTTCATCTGTTTTCCTTCCATTTCTTCTTCTTTTCTTTCTTTAGTCCAAATTCTCCCTAATTTGCTAAACAGAGTGAATTAATCATATAATAGAACATAAATCAAGATAAATTAATAAAAGTCACAAATAAATGCATGTAAATCAAGCCAAATAAACGATATGATTTCGCGTTATCAGCTGCTCAGGCTGATGCTCCAAAGTAACCACCTCCTAAAGGTCCTTCATCCTGTCGTCGCCGCCGACCCGTGACCGAAGCAACCAACAAAGAGATCCTTCGCAGCATTTGGCAACAAAACGAGACAGCAGCCCCGCTTGAACATCGTCAGCAAGAACAACACCAGCAGGTGATAAATTTGTTGGTTGCCCAAGGGGAACGCCTCAACAATGTAGTTGATGAGATGGTCGCTCTAAACGTCCGTGTGAACGACCTACGCGATGCCATCTTTCACACCGGCGCTCTACACCCCATGACCCGAAGAGGACGACATCACGGAAGAGGACGAGACAGAGAGTAGTGTACTTTTACTTATTTGCATTTTCTTTTTTGTTGTTGTACAACTTCCACATTCATTTCAAAGCAATGAGGACACTGCTTGAGATGGGGGGGAGCGGCACTTTATTCTAATTCATTTCTATTAATTACTCTATTTCCATTTCAATTATTTTAATCCAGTCATTTCAATTCAGTACAATAAAGCGCATTTTTTATATTCTTTTTCGTTACGAGAGTTTCCCCCACTTAATCCGTTTTCCTCGAGCTATGCAAAAAAATTTCCAAAAACCGATGCAACACCTGATGCGCCAAGCTTAAGGCCGAGTCAAGGAAACTCGAGAACGATTGCTAATGATACCTGTTGCGGTGGAAATAGGATTACAAACTATTGATGAGTTTGAATCACAATTCTTGATTCACAACCGCTCTTTGATTTATCCGAAGGAAAAGGTCAAAAAGGGAAAACCTATTTTGCATCGTAAACACAATGCGGGGAGATTCTAGGATCCGGGGGTTGGTTAAGGTTAGGGAAGGTATTAGCACCCTAAACTTCCGTAGTACTCTACGGGAACCTTTTGTTCAAATGTTTACTATTTTGCTTTATTATTCTTAAGGTATATGTACAAAGGATTAAAAATGAGAAAGGAGACCTAAGGGGTTAATTCTAAGTTTACTCGGCAAGACATCGCCTCTTGTGCCTACGTATCCTTACGGGAGTGGAATCAGAGTAATCGTAGTTCCCCTCAAAAGGGAGGTTAGAAACGTCTTGACTGTGGCCAAGGTTTCAATGGGGAATAAATGTATCTTAGGGACACGCTTACGCGGAGTGTAGAAACTCCAATATCTACGTTGTAAATTGTTAAGTGAATTAGGGTTAGGTTAGGGATTCCGCGGCGGGAAACCCTAAAATGAGCACGGCGGCTCTTTGACCTAGTGCTAGGGGTAAAATGGTAACTTTGTCTGCGGCGAGACATTTATGGAAAATTAAGGTTTGTAAGGGTGTAGTTTTGAGGTTTTGAGGTTGAGGACTATTGACACGGCGGTCAAACGGCTAGACCTAATTCCTTCGGAGGAGTGAAATTAATTATAAAGATGCGATGAAATTAAATATACATACAACGGCAGAAAATAAAGTGCGGAAAGATAAATGCGACAATTGTCTCGCAAAATTACATCCCATAAGCAGTTACAAATATGATAATTGAATATTTAAACTGAAAATAAAATCAATTGAACTTAGTCAGCTGCAAAAAACCAAAACAAACAGAGACTGTTATTATACGGGGTTAGACAAAAAATTAGACGGGAATGTTAGGAATTTAAGTAGAAAATTCTAATTTTAACGAAACAAGAAAAAAGTTAGAAATTTGGATCTTAAAAATGAGGATGTTAGCGAAAAATTAATAAACAATAAAAATTGATACGCAATGAAGATGATGATAATATACAAGTGATAATGGAATATGAAATAGCAACGATGATGTCAGATTATGTACAAATATAAAAATAAATACAAAAATAAATAAATAAATATTACTGAACATGTTCATGGATAATCAAGAATAATGTTATGAATGAAGGATGAAAATTGGAGTTGACGATAATTAGAAGTTAAGTGATGAACGTTTTGAGACGATGAGAATTTAGGTAATAAGAAAAAAGTTAGAATGGAATTAGGTTTTTTTTTGTGAGATTTGGAAAAGTTAGAACTTTAATGTGATTAAAAAGTTAGATTAAAAGTTAGAGTTAAAAGTTAGCAAAAAATTAGAACTTCGAAATTTGCTTTTTTAAAAAAAAAGTTTTGAAAATAAAAAAGAAAAGGTTAGATTTTAATTCAAAAAAAAGTTAATACTCTTGAAAAAAAACAAAAATAAGATTAGAAATTTTTTAAGAAAAGAAGAGTTAGTTACTTTTGATGAAGACTGCAAGAGTCTTTGATGCTTGCCGATCTCCCGTTTTGTTGCTCCTGAGGGTCCTTTTATACTTGATTTTTTAAAATCTTTTTCAATCTCAGATTTGATTTGAATATCTCAATCTTTTTCAATCTCTGATTTGATTTGAATGAATTTTTATGATGATTTCAGATTTGATTCAATGATGGTGATGTTGATATTTAGATCTGATTTTCTTATGATGATGATATGATCTGATTGATTTGATTTTGTTCCATCTGTGATTGGATTTGATAAAAAAAAGTGTTGGGATTTAAATTTAAAAAGTTAGCAAAGAAAGTTAGAGTTTCAAGTTAAATAAAAATTAGAGTTTTAAGTTTAAAAAAAATGAGTTAGAATTTTAAAATAAAAACATTTGAATGTTGATTTTAAAAAATGTTAGAATTATTTTAAAAACTGTTAGAATTTAATTTTAAAAGGAATTTAGATCTTAATTTTAAAAAAGAAAATAAAATGGCGTTAGAATTTAATTTTAAAAGGAATTTAGAATTTTAATTTGAAAAAAGGATGGTGTCAAAAAAGATTTAGATTTAATTTTTAAAAAAAAGGATAGATTTAATTTATAAAAAAAAGGTTAGATTTAATTTTTAAAATAGTTAGAAAAAAAGATTTAATTTTAAAAAGAAGTTAAAGAAAAAAAAAAGATTTAATTTTAAAAAGAAGTTAGAGAAAAAAAAGATTTAACTTTATAAAAGTTAGAAAAAAGATTTAACTTTAAAAAGGAGTTAGAAAAAAGATTTAATTTTAAAAAGAAGTTAGAAAAAAGATTTTAAAAAAGGTATTAGAATTTGATTAAAAAAATGTGTTAGAAATTAATTTAAAAAAGGTTATAAAAAAAATTTACTCTTAAAGAAAAGAAAAAAAAGTTAAATTTTAATCTAAATCCTAAAAGTTAGTAAGAAGAGTTTAAAATGATTTAAATAAATAAACTAAATAGAAAAAAAAAAGTTAATAAAAAACATTAGTAAAGTTATAAAAAAAAATTTAATTAAATTATTATTAGTTAAAAAAACAAGATTAAAAAAAAAGGTTAATTTATTAAGTTAATCAGAATTTAAAATAAAAATAAAAAAGAAACGGTAAAATTTGGGGTATTACAGTTGCCCCTATTTAAATATCTACACCGGATGATTTGAGCAGCGGAGACTCGAGAAATCGTGGTGGAGGGATTTAAATATAGATAACCGAAAATTTTGCCCTTAGATGCAGTGATATGCAAATGCTATGGACAACACGAAATGTAATGCTGACACACTGTGAATATGGTATGATGCGTACGATGCAAGTGATAAATGCAAGGATACAGACGACATGACGACACATGGGACGGACATGACGACCAAACACTGGGGAATTCTTAAAGTGGGGGCCAAATGGTGCGAACACGACCAATTGTCACTTTTAGAGCGGGAAATGGTACGAAATGGACCCTCGAATGGAGATGGCACTGATGAGACGGCCTCCACTGGGGAAATGCCTAAGAGTAAATGCTCAACGGGTTCAAGCGTGACCGGCTGACACTCTAGGATAAATAGTAAAACTGAATCTATACGACTGTAGGATCGATTAACAGAGTGTTGGAGCATTGAGCGAAGAATAACATCCGAGCTTCTGAAAAACTTTCCCTCGTGATAGGATCAAACGGAATTTAGGAATCCGTAGAAAGAAAAAAAAATATAGCGGGTAAAAACCAGTTGTATGCCAAAATAAATGGACTTTGAGTGGTTAGAACAAGATCCTAAATGGAGATGGCACCTATGAGACAACCTCCACTTGGGGAATATCTAACAATAAAACTGGATCTACACGACTGCAAGATCGATCACAGAATGCTGGAGCATTGAGCAAAGAATAACATCCAAGCTTCTATAAACTATCCTTCGTGATGGGATCAAATGCCAAAATAAATGGGCTTTGATGGGAAATGCCCTGATAAGCTTCTCGAGGGAGAACTGTCACTTATCGTTGGAAGGGACTTACATGCCAAAATGGATAAGCACTCAAATAAAAAGGCTGCTGCTTATCTGATATATAAATCTTCTCGTATTTAAGGTCGGTGCCTGGAATACGTTTCAGATTCTTCTTTTACTAAAGGATAAAATAAACTTCTTCATACTTCCGAGGACAGCGCGTCAGGCATGATTCCGCTTCTTCTTTTGCTAAAGGGTAAACTGAACTTTCTCATACTTCAAGATTCATGCTCTCCTGAATATGATTCTGCTCCTTCTTTTACTAAAGGGTAAATGAACTTCTTCATACTTCAAGATCTGTGCTCTCCTGAATATGATTCGGTTCAAACCTCCCCATACTTCAAGACGACAAGGAAAATGGAAGCCCAACTGCTCGATGGAGATGGCCATTTGCTGCGAGTCATAACGAAGATAGGATCAGCTTCTCAGGCGAGAAATGTCGCTTTTCTGCACGAGTGGCAATAATAAGCTTCTCAGGTAAGAACTGCTTGTAGAGGTGATAACAAGTAATAATGATGATAAGCTTCTCGGCAGAGAACTGTTGCATACCGTTGCTGAAGAATGTTAGGATAAGCTTCTTAACCGAGAACTGTTGCTGATCGATTGTAAAATGTTGTGATAAGCTTCCCTTGGCGAGAACTGTTGCTGATCGATGATAGGCTTCTCAGGCGAGAACAGTCGCATACCGATGTTGTAGGATGTAAGATTGCAAGGTGTTATACCGATAGGCTTCTCAGGTGAGAACAGTTGCATACCGATGTTGTAACATGTAGGATTGTTATATCGATAGGCTTCTCAGGCGAGAACAGTTGCATACCGATGCTGTAATATGTACTGATAGATTTTCCAGGCGTGAACTGGCGTGTATCTGTGAAGGATTGTGATTGATTTTCTTGATAGATAGTGCAAAATAAATGCACATCCGGGTACAGTGATAAGCTTCTCAGGTGAGAACAGTCGCATATCTGCTAAGGTATGGTGAAGATTTTTAGACGGCGCAAAATAAATGCACGTCTGGTTGGGCTTGACAACCGAAAAAACGAGACTCAATCTAGGATCGAGCTAGAAAGAAAACTAGCAATCAAGACTCCATCGAGGGAATGGACTCGAAGGGTAAATATCTTATCCCGGCGAGGAAAGATAGCTGAAATAACCGTCATCCACGAGGGTCGAGCTCTGTGGGGAAACTGGAAACACATATGTATTTTATGCTTAGGGCTGACGATCTATTTGGAGAGAATGGACCAACCCAGTTACTCGGCGGTAACAACCAATGATGGTGAAACACAATGAACCTGTGAACGCTAATGCATATGTTACTGCGTATGTTAATGTGAATGTATGTCAATGTCTATGTAGTTAAATATGCAGGATGTTATGAAATGAGTATGTAATGAGTATGTGTATGAAATAGGCATGTGATGCTTATGCCCCTGCGTATGCTGACAAAACAGACTAGAGACAGGACGAGAGATGAAATAAACATCTCGACGGAGATACCCTGTGTTCTCTGCAACCAATACGTCAATCATGGGTAAGAAAGATCAATGGTAGAACCAAGTCTGGTTTTAAAGTTCTGAATTCTCTGGGGAGAAGGTAATCTGCTTGGGTGCACAGTATCATGTCTTCACATGGGGAGAAAAAAAACCTGAGGGACACTTTCGAGTTACCTAAGAAAAAGTTGTCAGCTTATAGTCTCGCTGGGGACTGCGATGAGGCAATAGTTTAGGAGCCTGTTGCAACACTGAGATTTACTGGGGAATGAAGGCCGCTGTGAGTAAAATCCCTCGGGTGCACGAAGAAAAGTTATGAAACCCCATGGTTTTGATCTTGAAGGACCTCATAGTAGTCGCCATTTGGTTCCCTTTTTTTAGAAAACACGGTGCCCCAGGATACTTGCGTTGTGAGGTATGGTCATCTCAAGAGGATTTTATAGAGAACACGGAGTCTGGTTGCCCCACTGTTTTCAAACTCTTTGAGAGGTTTGTCAGGTCTCGACGTAACTGGCACAAATTAATCGTGTTACGACAAAATTTTTGAGAAATAGCTCTTAAGAACTTCAGACTCGCGTTAGTAAGCGAACTGGGAAACCGCCTGCCCCTGTTTAGCAGTGTAATACCCCAAATTTTACCCTCATATTTAGTCGGTCATTTCGCATATCATATCATCTGCGCATTTGCTAACCACTAACAAGACCTGAAGGTGTTTGTTTTGCAGGAAATACCCCAGGGGCGTTTTGGTCATTTTTGAAGCATAGTTCGTAATGTTGGGCGTAATGATGTTTTTTTGAGGCGTTTATTTACGTGGGTTTGATATCAAAGTCTGATCTGTGGAGCAGGGTTTAACAAGAAATCATTCTTCTTTCTTCCAGAGGGAAAACGGTGAAAACTTCGACTGATTAATGGAACTTATTCATGCAATGGTTGGATCGAATTAATTCCAGGATATTGGACTAGTGAGATTTAATCGGATGTTGAGGTGTTTTGCAAATTAAAGCATGGAGAAGCAATTGGGAAATGATTTTAATAGAATATGTGAATTTTATTCATAATATTTTATTATCATTATTACAAGTTTGCAAAGTGAATTACAAAGAAGAAAATGATTTGGATAAAAAATGTTATTTATTCATAATATTTTTTTTGGTTACAAGTTACAAGGAATTACATTAAAGTTCTAAGGAATTACATTAAAATATCTATCCTAAATCCTAAGAATATCTAAGTGTCTTCATGCTGTTTTTAAGCTTCGCCGCAAATCTCGACTAACCTGCACATCAAAGCAAAACAAGCAATATAGAAAATGTTAGAGGTTTTTGACACTCTCAGAACAGTGTCATCATCGAGTGCCGGGAGTGGCACAACCGAAGCTGCGTCCTACCCCCGTTACCGATCCGCGACGTGGGCGTCAGATCAGATAACACCAGTTCTTATCGTTACGGGACAACCGAGAGATGAAGAGTAAAAAGAAGTTTCGGGTCGAAATGGATTTTGCCGAAGGATTGCTTCGAAACCAGTACGTAATTGGAATCTATCAAGTAAATCCGGATGCCAACAGATTGCTAATTAGATCCATTGATAATCCCCAACTGAATGTGGAAAATCCAAACCATACGGATGTCCCAGATCAGAGAGAGGACTTGTCTGCAAAAATCCAACAGATAATATTAGAATCAAAGTCCATAGCAGCATCAGTATCCTGGCAAGTACATTAAAAGAATCAGGTTCAAGCCCAATTCACAATTAAGTTCAGAATACATCAGATTCAGTTCATGTTCAAAAAAACAAGAAGCCACAACAATAACAAGGTAATAAACCAAGGCATAAGCAGTTCATAAACAGAGTCAAGCTGTATCAGTTGTGACAAAAGACGAAGCTGCAAGCCAAACGAGAAAACAGCAAGATCGAGCCAATTCAAGACTAAAAAACCATGATGCAAGAGTTAGATCAGAGTCCATATTACCACTTGGAAAAGCAGCAGTCAAAAGGACCGTTCTTGCAACCAAACAGGATATCAAAGTGTAGTTATCAAATCACACCAAACAAAGCATAGAAACAGCCCAAATCATACCAGAAAAGCGAGGTAGGTTCATGTAATACCCCAAATTTTACCCTTATATTTAGTCAGTCATATCGCATAACATCTCATTGTTGCATCCACTAACCGTTAACTGGTTGCAAAAGGGTGTTTTGTTTTGAATTGCACCAAGGGCGTTTTAATTATAAAAAGGGCAAAATGGTAATTTGGACAATGTTACCAACCGTTTGTGACGATAGGCTGGCGCCGGGGTCCTTCGGGATAGTTGAAACCTTTTTCCCCGAAATATTTATTTTAGAGATAAACAGAAAGACAGGGTAAAATGTGGCAGCGGTACAGTAATTTATTTGAATGGAGAAATGGGCCATCAGTGATCTCCAAAATTTCTGTCAAAATCCCCAAGATTTATCAAGACGAGATGTTAATGAGAGATGGTTTGAATCAGTGCGAGTAACCTTGTTGGGGTTCATTTCGCAAAGCGGGCGTTTTCTGTTCCACTGTTTTCGGGTAGTTTAAATTTCAAAGAAAAAGAAATGGTAATAATTTTTGATTTTTAATCATGGTTTCAAACTACACCTGACCGAGGCTCAGGGGTTGAGTAGTTTTCGAAGTTGGTATGCCGTCAGTAGAGCAGGGCACAGTCCGATTTGAATTTATTTTGCGAGCAGTCTACTGTTCCACCGCTTTCTGCTGTTTTTTAAGAGAAGAGACAATATTAATCAGATGGCATTTCAGGCAGGGATTTATGTTGTGGGCCGAATTCAGTCAGAGGTATAAGTTCATCTGGAGTTAAGGAATCGAAATACCTTACTTAAAGCAATACGGTTGATACAATGAGATTTAATCCATTTTGACTTTTGATTCATTCATATTGAATTTATGCGGTGGAAATTAATTCCGTTTGTTTAAGTAAATTGCCTAAAGTCTAATTGTTTGGATTCGTTTGAGGTTGTTTGCTTAAATTCAGAATTAATCGGTTTGTGTTAATCATTACTCAAGTTGGATTTCAGTTGGAATTTTTGGATTACAACAAAATTCAAAGTAAAAGCTGGAATATAATTTGAATGAAGAAAATATTGGATTTTATTTCAATGATTCTTTGGTTACAAGTTACAAAAGGACTTTAAGTTACATTTTTTTTCCTATCCTAAAAAATCCTAAAAATTTAAATCATTCCAAGGACATCTTCAACCATGGTCTTCACGCATATTTCTTCTGATTACCTGCACAACGAAAACAAATCAAAGCATAAAGAAAAGTGTTAGAAGAAATAAGCGGACACCCTCAGAAAATCTTCATCATTGGGTGCCGGGAGGGCACGACCGAAGCCGCATCCTACTCCCACTTCCGAACCTCAACCTCGGCTACCGACCAGCAGTATCTGTTCCATTTTGGAACAGCCGAGAAAGAGAGGTAAAAGAAGCGTTTTTCGAGCCGAAATGGTTTGCGCGACGGTGGATTCAAATGAACACTATCAAGTAAATATGGCGAGCACTATCAAGTAAACCAGATCCCCAAACGGACTCGTAACCAAACCGAATTCCAAAGCTACTTCAGCTCTGAACCAGACAAGTGAATTCATAATAGAAGAACCAGCACATTAGTAAGGAAGTATGTATCAGCATCAAGACAGAGGCAGGCCAATTATGTCGAAACCGGTTTGAAACGAATCTGAATGAACACCAGAATAAAGTTTGGTTTTAACATCTGCAAAAACACCAAAACCATCAGACAATGCATGTCATATAAAAAACAACTGTGGTCCAAGATTTATCAGGAAAAAAAGCAATATAAACTGAACCAGAGTTACAGCAGGAAAGAACCACATCTGAACTGCATCAGAATAAGCAGTTCTGAACCGAGCAAATAAACTCTAGCCGAGAATATCAGCAATAATCCCAAACTGAATATCGAAGCTAATCACAACCAAACTGCATTAGAAAGTAGCCCGTTCGCAAACCCAGTTGGTGTCAAAAATCCGAACATCAGCTTATCAGAAAAAATCAGAGATGATCCAAACTGTAAACCAGTCCGTAAACAGGTCCAGCCAACATCGAAAATCAATGCCCAACATCTGCAAAGAAAAACCAAATCAGAAGCAGATAATAGAGAAACCAGTCAACTATTATAATGAGTTCCGACCATGAATCAAAATCAAAATGGATGGAACAGGGATTCAGCCCTCAGTTTAACCATTATTGGGCAGGAGAATTCGAGCGGCTGGGAAAGCCACGGCCGAAGCCGTTACCAATTCCCTACCGAACGTCGAACTGCAAGCATCGGTAATTTCGCACAAACTATCAACTCAATTCAAAATGACAGCTCAGACCCGTGGGTCATCATCGCTAAGGCCATGCGACCAAAACCAAATGGCAATGGTATCCAACGTAGGTTCAGACGAAGCGTCATCATAACCTTTAACCTTCACTCGGCCACCTCGACTTAATCGAAGTATCAGCATCAGTCCCCTGGAAAAAAGAAGAGGAAGAGTTAATTCGAAGTGAAAAATCCAAAAGCCGTGAAGACTAAAACGGAAGTCATCTTTAGAATCAAATCGAAATCCAATCCGTTATAGTGCATCAAGGTAAACCCCAATCAAATCCTAAAACGGAAACAAAATCCAATCAGTATCAGAAAAATCCAATCAGTTTATCAGGAAAAACAATCGAGCAAAAGTGAATCCGAAAAGGCAAGTTCCAATCACATTCAACAAAATCACATCATATCAGTAACGAAAACTCAAAGATCCAAGGCCCAAAAGAGAGTCAAAGGAAAGATATAAAAGAGAACCACATCACCTCGTAAAAACCCTAACAGCCGAGAGAGAGGAGGAGGGTTTCCTCAAAGGTAAGCATCAGAACGAGAGCGAAATCGACCGCAAACCGTTTCCAAGTCAGAACCGTGAAGCCTCAGGGAATTCATCATCGGCCCATGCGAAGCGAACATCATCCAACCATCAACGGAGACGTTTCCGGAAACCGCTTCAAACCCTAGTGAAGGGTGAGCAATCTCCTTATCACTTACGTCTTTATTGTGTGTTTTTTCAGGAAAATATAGAACAAAAGATACGAGGAATAGGGCGAAGACGAGAAAGAGAGATCGCGAGAGCAAGAGAGATCGCGAGAGAAAGAAGAGATCGCGAGAGAAAGAAGAGATCGCGAGAGAAGAAGAGAGCATGCGGCGCCGTGGAGGCCAAAGAAAGATTAGGGTTACCCTAATCTGAATCCTCCCCCATGTTTTTCTTTGTGTTCCAGGACCGGGTTGGGTCCGGAGGTAATGACCGGCCCAACCCTTTTATGTTTTTGTTTTCTTTTTCTTTTTTAATTTAATTATCAAATTTTAAAAAATATTTAGGTTGTTTTTTAAATAGTAAAATTAAATTCTTTTTTTAAGTAGTAAAAATTAAAAACATTTTTTTTTTAAAATCAAAAATATTTCTTAAAATATTAAAATTGAAACATTTTTATAGTTAGAGTCAATATATTTTTTTTAAAAAGAAAACCAAGAGAAAACATTTTTTTTAAAGATTAAGATCTCCTTTTTTTTATTTATTTACTCATTATCAAGTAAAAAAAATTAAGCTTAGATTAATAGTGAACTTCTCATAAAAAAAAAGAAACCAAAAAATGTCCCATAGCTTCATGCTTCTGTTTTGTGTTTACTAACCTAGTTTGTTCACTGTGCAGCTTACCATGTTGTTTCCTTATGTTCGCGTTTTTAAAATTGAATTGTATCATACTGTTGTAACTGTTCCTCCTCTGTAACCTTGCGAATCTTAACAATCGCATTTACGTTTCCGCATTTAAATTTCTGCTGATGAATGATTTCTCACACTGTCATTACTATTATTTTGTCACATTGCACACACATCCGAAGGTTAGGTCTAACCGTTTGACCGCCGTGTCAATAGTCCTCAAACCCTTAAAACTTCACCACTACAAACTTCAAACCCTAATTTTCACAAATGCCTCGCCGCAGGCTAAATTACAATTTTACCCCTAGCTTTAGGTCAAAGGGCCGTCGCGCTCATTTTAGGGTTTCCCGCCGTGGAATCCCTAATTTAACCCTAATTACAACTTAACAATTCAACGTAGATATTGGAGTTTCTACACTCCGCGTAAGCGTGTCCTTAAGACATGTTTATTCCCCTCGAGACCTTGGCCACAGTCAAGACGTTTCTAACCTCCCTTTTGAGGGGAACTACGATTACTCTGATTCCACTCCCGTAAGGATACGTAGGCACAAGATGCGATGTCTTGCCGAGTAAACTTAGAACTAACCCCTTAGGTCTCTTTTCTCACTTTTAATCCTTTGTACATATACCTTAAGCAAATAAATAAAGCAAATAGTAAACATTTGAACAAAAGGTTCCTGTAGAGTACTACAGAAGTTTAGGGTGCTAATACCTTCCCTAAATTTAACCAACCCCCGAACCCTAGATCTTTCCCCGCATTGTGTTTACGATGCAAAATAGGTTTTCCCTCTTTTGACCTTTTCCTTCGGATAAATCAAAGAGCGGTTGTGAATTGAATTGCGATTCAAACTCATTAATAGTTTGTGATCCTATTTCCACCGCAACAGAAAATGGCGACTTCACTGGGGATTAACTTTAACTTTTGAGGGTTATCCCTAACTTGTTCATATTTATTACTATCTGTGATATTATTCATTTGCATGTATATATTTGTGCTTTGATTGTGGGACTGTTCCTTGTGCTGTGAGATAGGTCCTACACCCGGATCTAGTGTACATTAGGTAAATGGCAATAGACCAAGGAAACTGTACGACGTATATCGATACGGTTGATCTGGTGGCCATAGTTAGTGCGACTTCTTGGTTGGTGCTTATATTCCTTAAGTCAAGTTGAGGATAATATTGAGGCTGCCATATGTTGTCAATGCACTAACTGACTTTTAGAACCCTAGTTAACTCATCTTGGCCTTTAGAAAGTAGTGAGGTAACCGGCTTTGGTGCAGACTGAAGTTGGTTGACACTCGATACTACGCTCATTGAGATCTTAAACTTGGAGGGTTTTGGTTGGCAAGTAAGTTGCCTTCTGAACAACCACCCTTGTGAAGGATCAATGATATTGAGATCCCTTAGAACCTGGTTACGTTTGTAGGACAGGATGAACCATCTAACTTCAGGGGAGGGTACTTGCCTTTGGACCTCATGCAAGCTTTTAACCTAGGACTTTGTGTGTTTTCATGCATTGCATCCATAAAGCATCTCATTGCATTGTATTTCATGGAGTTCAAACATCATTTATGGATATCACGGGATACCATAAATAAAAAAAATAAAATGAAAAAAACAAGAAAAAGATTTCCTTGGTACCCCACGGCATTAGTAAACGCTTTGAATTCCATGAAATCTTCATTTACATTCACATTTTAGCATCATACTTTTGCATTACATGTGTCTCCCGATTTCTCACACTCGGTTCTCTCACCTTCCAGTTTCGTCACCCTGAGTTCTCGGCACCAATACAACACCAGAGCTCAAACTCGGAAAAGAATGGAGGATCAGGCAAAAGAGATTGATCGCCTTAGCAATGAACTTGAAGACCTTCGAGGGGGTATGGGGCGTATGATGGAATTGTTACATGTCATGAATGCTAAGATGGATACCCAGCCCACTGTTGTTTCTGAGATTACCGGCGTTACTGTGGACCCTTCACCAAGTGTGACCGTAGTAAGGGACCCACCTTATGGTCTTGCTCCCGGTTTTGTGCCTCCTCAAGCCACTGTTCCGATTAATCAACCTGTTCAGCAAGCCGTGCCCTTGTTTTCTGAAGTGTCTAGGGGGGCTCCTATCTTTGCACCACCTGTTGTACACACTCGTGCGCAACCGTACTTCAATGAGACAGCTTTTGATGATCTTGATGAGAATGTTGAGGGTTATGAGAGACATGATAAGCTTCGTGAGGAAGTAAACACTATCGTCCAGAGATTGAAAAAGGTAGAGGGTGATCAAATTTTTGGGACTGCTGCAAGAGATGTTTGTTTGGTCTCAGGTTTGGTTATTCCCCCGAAGTTCAAAACTCCGAACTTCGATCGTTATGAAGGTGCCACCTGTCCTAAGAGTCATTTGATCATGTATTATCGCAAAATGGCTGCCCATGTTGAGAATGATAAACTGATGATTCATTGCTTCCAAGACAGTTTGAAGGGTGCTTCTTCCAAGTGGTATTTAACTTTGGACCAATCCCGCGTTAAGAGCTTTCAAGATTTATCTGACGCTTTCATCAAACACTACAAGTACAATATGGATCTGGCTCCTGACAGAAGACAATTGCTGAGTATGTCACAAAAGAATTCTGAGTCATTCAAAGAGTATGCTCAAAGGTGGAGAGAGACTGCTTCACAGGTAGAACCTCCTTTGACCGAGAAAGAGTTAGCTGATTGGTTTGTCGACACGGTCCGTCCAGAATTTTATGAGAGAATGGTGGGTAGTGTGACTTCAAATTTCTCCGACATCGTTGCTGTGGGTGTCAAGATTGAATTGGGTATGAAAAGTGGTAAAATGACAAATAATCATGGTACTTCTAAGGATCAGCCGAAGAAACCTCCGTATAGCTCCCAGAAAAAGAAGGAGAGTGAGACTAATGCTATATCCTCTGGTAGACCAAGGGAACGCTTTTACCGGCATCCGCAAGGTTATGCTCAACCTCAAGGGTACCCAGTCCAATATACTCAACAACCCTATGTGGCAGCTATTACACCTTCTTTCAATCAACAGGTTCCCATGTATCAACCTATGCAACAACCTCCTGTTTATCCACCTCCTGTCAACTATCTACAGGCACCCAATACTCCTGCTCCTCAACAGCCAAAGAGTCCGGCTCCTCGCCAGAATATGCCGAATAGAAGAACGTATAAGCCTTGTCCGCCGATTCCAATGACTTTTACCGAGTTGTATCCCTCTTTGGTCAAGCAGGGTCTCATCACTACTCGGGCTTTGGGTCCGCCTCCTAATCCTCTACCCGCCAATTACAACGCCGCTGCTCACTGTTTATTTCATGAGGGTGCGCCTGGCCATGATCTGGAGAATTGCTATGCTCTCAAAAATATTGTCAGGGATTTATTGGAAAAGAAGATTTTGACATTCGAAGATCCTCAACCAAATGTTAAGAAGAACCCTTTTCCTAATCATGAGAGTGTCAATGCCGTTAGTGTTGATTCGGAGGAAGGTTATGCCCTTGACGTTGAACAGATTAAGACTCCTCTCAAGATGTTCCATTCGAAACTGTTTGAAGCTGGTTTGGTAGATACTTCCCACGTTGCATGTGTAAGTTGTGAAGCCAGTACTAAAGGTTGTGTGTTGGTTCAGAATGATGTTCAGAGGCTGATTAATGAGGGTGTTTTACAAGTGACAAGCCAAGCCAAGAAGGATGTAGTCGCTGTGGTTGAGCCTGTCTTCCATCAGCCTGAATCAAAGGGTAAGGTACCAGTGTTTAATTTATCAGGGGCAGGCTCCGCCAACCTCGTGTTCGATATACCAAGGTCGTATATCCCTGAAGCGAATCAGCCTAAGCCTATAGTTATTCGAAGACCGAGTCCGTTTCCTTTCAGTGATCCTAAAGCTGTGCCTTGGAAATATGACGTGACGATGATTGACAAGGAGTCCGGGAAGGTTATTCCAAATGAAGAGGGTAAGGATACTGTGACCAATATCGCAGAAGTAAGCAGGATGACCCGCAGTGGCCGTGTGTATACTCCCCATTCTAATGAGGTTCCACCTAAGGAGACCACTAATATCCCAGTGGCCGTCAAAGACAAAGGTAAGGGAGCCGTTACGAATAATGAAGATACTGAATTTTTAAGGATCATCAAGAAAAGTGACTATAAAGTTATCGATCAACTTCATCAGACTCCTTCCAAGATTTCGATTTTATCTCTGTTGATGAGTTCACCCGCTCATAGGATGGCCTTGCAGAAGGTTTTGACTCAAGCACATGTGGATCAAGATATTAGCACCAGTCGGTTTGATAGTGTGATTGCCAATTTAACCGCCTGTAACACCCTCAGTTTCAGCAATGAAGAGTTACCGAAGGAGGGTCCGAACCATAATCGTGCTTTACATATATCGGTAAAATGTCAGGAGGACAATTTAGCGAGAGTGCTAGTAGACACCGGATCTTCTCTGAATGTGCTACCCAAGAGGGTTCTCGATAAGTTGGCTTGTAAAGAGACTGTGTTGAAACCTACTCCTTTGGTTGTCAAGGCTTTCGATGGCTCTCGCCGGTCGGTAATGGGGGAGGTTGAGCTTCCTATCCTGATTGGTCCGCAAGTTTTTAATATCACGTTTCAAGTCATGGACATTAATCCCAACTACAGTTGTTTACTCGGAAGGCCGTGGATTCATGCCGCTGGGGCGGTAACCTCAACTTTACATCAGAAGATGAAATTCGTGATCGATGGAAAGTTGATTATTATACACGGTGAGGAAGATCTGATGGTCAGTAACCTGTCTTCTTTCCGTTACATCGAGGCCGATGAGAATGCTTTAGAAATCTCCTTTCAAGCACTTGAGATCGCCAATGTTGTTCTGCTAGAAGTCGAAGAGACAGTGGGTCAGGGTAATCCATCTTTTGCATCTCTGAAGAGTACCAAATCAACAATTGACAGGGGCATTCCTGAAGGTTGGGGAGAGGTAATTGATGTAAAGACCAAGACTGATCGCTCTGGGTTGGGTTACAAACCAACTCAGAATAGAGCTGCCACGACTGTCGAAGGGCGTCCGAAGGTTATCCAAGAAGTATTTGTCAGCGGAGGTTTCCAAGTCAATACCATCAGCGACTGTGAAGAAAATGAAGAGCTGAGCAACCTGGTGTTTAAGGGTGATGCAGTTTTGAACAACTGGGAGGCCGTAGAGATCCCTGTTATTTTTCCCTTGTCAAAGTAATTGTTTTTTTAAGTTTCATTTACATTTTCAAATAAAAATCTGTAGCTCTGCCCAAGGCTATAGGGTCGTTTTGTCGGGCCACCTTTCATTTCTAAAAAGATATTAATAAAAGCATTATGTTCAATTCCACTTTGTTTCATTTGCGTTTTTTCGTTTTCACCTTTAAAAATGAAATTGGCAACTTTTCTTCCAATAATAAATAAATAAAAAAAAAACAGCATTTCATTCTTACATATCTTCGAACATTTTAATTAAGTAAGCCTTCCATCATGCAGAGATATCGTAAACCTTGTTGGATCCAATGACTTTACTGACACTCCTGACTGGGATGCACCCATCAATCAAGCTGAGGACGAGGGTGAAGAAGATTTTGAAGTACCCGCGGAACTGACAAGATTGATTGAGTACGAGTACACAGAGCTTCAACCGCATAAAGAGCAGGTGGACCTAATTAATCTCGGTACAGATGAGAACAAAAAAGAGGTCAAGATTGGTGCAATGCTTGGGACGGAGATTAGGCCGAGGTTGATTGAGTTGTTAAAAGAGTATATTGATGTGTTTGCGTGGTCGTATCAAGATATGCCGGGCCTAGACACGGATATTGTTGTTCACAAGTTGCCACTTAAGCCAGATTGTCCGCCTATCAAACAAAAGCTTCGAAGAACGAGACCCGACATGGCTTTGAAGATTCGAGATGAGGTTAAAAAGCAGTTGGATGCAGGATTCTTGGCAGTCGCAAAATATCCAGATTGGGTTGCCAACATTTGTAAGAGCACAGATTGTGTCTTAGTAATATCTCTATGTTTTGATGATAACATTAATGATAATTTGTATACAAGAATTATACTCTCTAAATTTGTTCTAAACTGTTTTCTACAGGCACAAAAGATTTTAATCTTAAAGAGCAAATTTGATGTGAACAATGAATTCTGAATGGCTCAAGAGCATCTGAAGATTAGAAGAATCTGAAGTATAAGAGCTTTGTCATCAAGATTCTACACGCTGCATGTATTATCAAGAATCTGAATGAAGAGACTCTGAATGAGTGAAGACTCTGATCTGAGAGAAGACTCTGATCTAAGAGCATGTTACGCTTCAAGCACACAGCTGCACCAAGACTCTGATTCATCAACATCTGAAGAACATCTTAGGCTCTGAAGTTTCCAGAAGGTTCTGAAGACTGAAGACTCTAATATTGATTGTTGATCTGAACTATCTGAAGAATTATTTGAAGAAGATTATTTTAATGTATCCGTTGGAATATGCCAGCAAATCTTTCCTTAATTGGGATAGACAAAATTCTCTGCAAAGAAGATTATTCCTCTGGTACATTCCTGATATAGTTAAATCACAGCTCAGCAGACAATTGCTACACCCACATTTTGTGCGCCGTCTCTCTGCTGTAATAGTACAAAGGACAGTACTATTTTGATATTGGAAATATTTTCTCTAACGGTAAAATATTCTCTCCAATATTCAAGTGGCTATATAAAGGACATCATAGCTCATTCTTCAAGTGCTGAATTACGACAATATTGACAAGAACTCTCTCACGCTAAAAGCTTTCATATTCTTCACTGTTCATACATTGTTCTAAACTTAGAGAAATAACACAGTTGTGTTTATAGCTTTCATAGAAGCAATTCTTACTCTTTCATTGTATTACATTAATTTGTAAAGAAAGTTTTCCTTAAGAGGATCTAGGTTAGATCAGTAGCTCTTAAGAAGACTAAGAACAGTTGTTCTTAGGTGTGCTATTTGTAATCAGTTGATTTGAATAGTGGATTAAGTCCTTGTTGAGAAAGGCAAATCACTCTTGAAAAGGGTGGACTGGAGTAGTTGAGTTCAACGAACCAGGATAAAAATACTTGTGTTTTTATCTTTGATTATTTTCTGTCATACTTATTCAACCCCCCCTTCTAAGTATTTTCTCACCTTCAGTTGGCATCAGAGCTCCGGTTCTGAGTGTGCATTCGCTTAACCGTGACAGATAAAGATCCAGTGAGAAAAATACTCTGTTATTTATTTGGTTGCTAATATGGGTGATATTCCTACATCAAGCAACAAATATGAAGGAGACAGAATCAGCACCAAACCTCCAATGTTTGATGGAGAAAAATTTGATTATTGGAAGGATAGACTTGAAAGTTTTTTCTTGGGGTATGATGCTGATCTCTGGGATTTAGTCATTGATGGGTATGAACATCCTACTAAGGATGGCAAAAAGATTGATAGAAAATCAATGACTGAGGAGCAGAAGAAAGAATTCAAGAATCATCACAAAGCCAGAACCATACTTCTGAATGCAATCTCGCATACAGAGTATGAGAAAATTACCAACAGAGAAACTGCTCATGATATGTTTGAGTCTCTCAAAATGACTCATGAGGGAAATTCTCAGGTGAAAGAAACAAAGGCTCTGGCGCTGATACAGAAGTATGAAGCGTTCAAAATGGAAGAATCTGAGAACATTGAGACTATGTTTTCCAGATTTCAGATTCTAACAGCTGGGTTGAAAGTTCTGGACAAGGGCTACTCAACATCTGATCATGTCAAGAAGATCATCAGAAGTCTTCCTACCAAATGGAGACCTATGGTGACTGCATTGAAGCTGGCCAAGGATCTGAACAAAATCTCATTAGAAGAACTCATCAGTTCTTTGAGAAGTCATGAGATTGAGCTGGAGGAAGATGAACCCCAGAAGAAAGATAAAGGTAAATCCTTAGCTTTTAAATCTAACAAATCTGTTAAAGCCTTGCAGGTTAATGAAGAAAGCTCTGAGGAATCTTCTTCTGAAGAAGAAGATGAACTATCAATGCTGTCCAGAAGGATCAACAAACTCTGGAAGCACAAAGGGAAGAAGTTCAACAACTTCAGAAGATCTGATCAAAAGAAAGAATCTTCTGGACACAGAAGATCTGGCAAGAAAGAGATCACTTGTTTTGAATGTAAAGAACCTGGACACTACAAGAGTGAATGTCCCAAACTTCAAAAGGAAAAACCCAAAAGGAAGTTTGACAAAAAGAAAAAGGTTCTGATGGCTACATGGGATGACTCAGATGAATCTGAATCATCTTCTGAATCTGAGGAAGAATGTGCAAATGTTGCGCTGATGGCCAACACAGATGATCAAGATGAAGGAACGTCATCATCTGAATCTGAGTCAGAATCAGACTCTGACTCTGAAGAGGTATTTTCTGAACTCTCCAGAGCTGAACTTGTTGAAAGTTTATCTGACATGATGGAAAGCTACAGCAAGATTAAACTCAAATACAAGAAGCTGAAAAGCAATCTTGAATCTGAGATTTATCTTCTGAGAACAGAACTTGTTGAGCAGAAAGAAATAAATTTAAAACTCAAAAATGATTTAGAAACAACTCAACAAGAATCTGATACTGAAACAGAGTCTAGTGAAAATATTTTAGAAAAATATGACTCCAGTTTTAGAAGATTTCTCACTAAAAGCATAGACAGAAGCAAAATGGCTTCTATGATCTATGGTGTTAGTGGGAACAACAGAAGAGGCATTGGATGTGAATCCTCCTCTGGAAGCAATCCAAAGTCTGTTGATAAACTCTTCATCAAGAAGACTCCTCTGTATTCTCATTTCAAGTTTGGTCATCTGAATGATATTAAACATACAAGCTCTGAAAAGAGTACTTATGTGTTTAAGCCAAGGGTTAGCCAGAATAAACACTATGTTGAAAAACAGAAGTTTAGGCAAAACCGCAGAACATCTAACCCCAAAGGACCCAAAAAGATCTGGGTACCTAAAAGCAAAATAATACCTGTTGCAGATATCCTTAGCAGCAAAATCCAGACACCAATCATGGTACCTGGACTCTGGATGCTCACGACATATGACGGGCGAAAGGTCTATGTTCCAAAGCCTGGAACTTAGATCTGGAGGAGACGTGAAATTTGGAGGGAACCAGAGGGGCAAGATCATTGGCTCTGGTACGATAGGTAATGGTAACCTACCCTCTATTTCTAATGTTCTGTTAGTTGAAGGATTGAAACATAATCTATTGTCCATAAGTCAATTAAGTGACAATGGTTATGATATCATCTTTAATCAAAAATGTTGCAAAGCTGTTTGTCAAAAGAATGGCTCAACCTTATTCAGTGGAAAGAGGAAAAACAACATTTACAAAATTAACCTTTCAGAACTTAAAGTTCAAAATGTAAAATGCCTTTTATCTGTGAATGATGAGCAATGGGTCTGGCATAGAAGATTGGGACATATTAATATGAGACGTATATCTCAGATTAATAAACTCAATCTGGTCAGAGGACTCCCTAATCTGAAGTTCAATTCAGATGCTCTGTGTGGCGCATGTCAAAAGGGTAAATTTTCAAAATCCCATTTTAAACCAAAAAATGTTGTTTCCACCTCTAGACCATTGGAATTACTTCACATTGATCTGTTTGGACCAGTGAAAACTGCATCCATCAGAGGCAAGAAGTATGGGTTAGTCATTGTAGATGACTACAGCAGATGGACATGGGTAAAGTTTCTAAAACACAAGGATGAGTCTCATTCTGTGTTCATTGACTTCTGCAATCAAGTCCAGACTGAAAAAGAATGCAAAATTATTAAAGTCAGAAGTGATCATGGTGGCGAATTTGAAAACAAATATTTTGAAAAATATTTTTCTGAAAAAGGAATTGCACATGATTTCTCCTGTCCTAGAACTCCACAACAAAATGGAGTTGTAGAGAGGAAAAATAGAACATTGCAAGAAATGGCCAGAACCATGATCAACGAGACAAATCTGGCAAAATATTTTTGGGCAGAAGCAATAAATACAGCATGTTATATTCAGAACAGAGTGTCTGTAAGACCTCTTCTGGAAAAGACTCCCTATGAATTGTGGAGAAACAGAAAGCCCAACATTGCTTATTTTCATCCATTTGGATGTATTTGTTATATGCTTAACACTAAAGATCATCTAAACAAGTTTGATTCCAAAGCACAGAAGTGTTTCATGCTTGGTTATTCTGAACGCTCTAAAGGCTACAGAGTATTCAATACTGAAACACAGATTGTGGAAGAATCTATTCATGTTAGATTTGATGATAAGCTTGGCTCTGAAAAGCCAAAGCAAGTTGAAAGTTTTGCAGATAGAGAAGTTATTCTCACAGACTCTGAAGGCTCAGAGGCAAACAAGACTAAAGACAAAGACTCTGAAGAAAATCCAGATGCTACACCTTTAACTTCCCAACTTGACAATCTGCATATTTCTGAAAGACCAACAGTCAGAGGATCTTCTTCCAGAATGAAAGCTTCTCATCCAGAGGATGTGATAATTGGAAAGAAAGATGATCCAATAAGGACAAGAGCATTTCTCAGAACTTCTGAATCTTCCTTCTGTGGTTTAGTGTCAATTATAGAACCTTCATCTGTTGATGAGGCTCTGGAAGATAATGAATGGATTTTAGCTATGCAAGAGGAGCTGAATCAATTCACAAGGAATGAAGTCTGGGATCTGGTTCCAAGACCTAAAGGTTTCAATGTTATTGGAACAAAATGGGTTTTCAGAAATAAACTGAATGAAAAAGGAGAAGTTGAAAGGAACAAAGCAAGACTGGTTGCTCAAGGCTACAGTCAACAAGAAGGCATAGACTACACAGAAACATATGCTCCTGTTGCAAGGTTAGAGTCTATACGCTTGCTTATTTCATTTGCTGCACAACATAACATCACTCTTTATCAGATGGATGTTAAAAGTGCTTTTCTTAATGGAATTATAGAAGAGGAAGTGTATGTCCACCAACCTCCTGGTTTTGAAAATGAAAATTTTCCAGATCATGTTTACAAACTAAAAAAATCTCTTTATGGACTAAAACAAGCTCCCAGAGCTTGGTATGAGAGGTTGAGTAATTTTCTTCTGAAGAAGGATTTCATCAGAGGAAAAGTGGATACCACACTATTTTGTAAAACCATTAAGAAAGATTTGTTGATTTGTCAAATTTATGTAGATGATATTATTTTTGGATCAACAAATATTATGCTTGGAAAGGAGTTTGCTAAATGTATGCAGGAAGAATTTGAGATGAGCATGATGGGAGAACTGAAATTCTTTCTGGGAATCCAAGTAAATCAGACTCCAGAGTGCACCTACATACATCAGACCAAGTATGTTAAAGAGCTTCTGAAGAAGTTTAACATGCTGGATAGCAAAATGGCAAAGACTCCAATGCATCCTACAAGCACTCTAGGTAAGGAAGAGGTAAGTAAGAAGGTAGATCAGAAACTCTACAGAGGTATGATAGGATCTCTTCTTTATTTGACTGCTTCTAGACCAGACATTCTGTTTAGTGTTTGTTTATGTGCTAGATTCCAATCAGATCCTAGAGAATCACACTTAACTGCTGTTAAGAGGATTCTAAGGTATCTGAAAGGTACTACTAATGTTGGTTTGTGCTACAGAAGATCTGACAAATATTCACTAGTTGGATTCTGTGATGCTGACTATGCTGGAGATAGAGTTGAGCGCAAAAGTACTTCTGGAAGCTGTCAGTTTCTTGGAAGTCATCTGATCTCATGGTACAGCAAGAAGCAACCAACAATTGCACTATCAACCACAGAGGCAGAATACATTGCTGCTGCTGGGTGTTCCACTCAAATGCTCTGGATGAAGAGTCAACTAGAAGATTATCAAATCTATGAGAGTAATCTTTCTATCTTCTGTGACAATACTTCAGCTATATGTTTATCCAAAAATCCTATTTTACACTCTAAGGCCAAACATATAGAGATTAAACATCATTTCATCAGAGACTATGTTCAGAAGGGTGTAATAAATTTAGCCTTTGTTGATACAGATCATCAATGGGCAGATATTTTCACAAAACCCCTTGCTGAAGATAGGTTTAAGTTTATTCTGAAAAATATTTGTATGGATTTTTGTCCAGAGTAATATTTCTCAGAGTCAACTTCTCAGATGCTAAGTGTTTAACACTCTGAAGTATTTTATCTGTTTTGCTTGTTTATTTTATCTGTGAATTATTATTGTTGTGTGAAACTCTGTACTGACCATCTCAGAGGATCTGAAAGCTGAAAACGTTTCATTTCTTAAGAGTTACAGAATCACATGCAAAGCAAACACGTGTCACTCAGAATCTGAAAAGATGGAGTACACCTACTGATTATGACGTTTAAGGTATTGCTTTGAAAATCTCAATCTGTCTTGATTTTCCCCCAAATGTCATATCATAATTAAAAATGATTACTTTTCATTAAATGCAAACGTACGTATGTGTCCTATGTATGTCTGTTGTGTTTCCCATGCGTGTTTTATTTTTCTATATAAACCACTCTCACAACACATTCACACTTTTCACATTCTCAACACATATGCGCTTTTGTCTGTTGTTCTCTCTCTTCTCAAACCCTAAAAGAACCCAGAAACCGTCATCTCCTTCTTCATCATCAACAATGGCATCTACATCAAAAGCAGTTACTACCAAAGATTCCACCACTATCATTGAACCAGTACGCACTCTCCTGACTCCTGTTGATTCTCTAGAAGTGTTGTGTGAGAGTTTCGTGGATTTGGAAGACCTTGCTGAAAATGGGTTTGATCTGATTCCTTCAATCAAAGAACAAGGTTGGGACGGTTACTTTGATAGGCTGATGGGTCCTGTGTATCCAAAGTTAGTGAAGGAGTTTTGGATCCATGCATTCGCTACTCCAAAGTTCGTTCATTCTTCTGTGCTGGGTAAGAAGATTGTTATCACTGAAAATCTGATCAGGAAACTTATAGGTTTCAAGGCAACTGATGGAGTAACCTCTCTATCTTCTGCGCGTGAAGACCTGAAAGATGTTTGTCAAGAAATCTGCACTACTGGTGAACCTTGTAAGAAGGTTAAGTTTTTGAAACCCACTTACAAGTTATGGGCTAAGATTTTCTTGAACACCATTTTTCACAGACCCTCTTCAAACTCATCTGACTATGTTAATGCTGAACAACTATACTTCATGTATTGTTTACATCAAAACATTCAGATTGATCTTCCTTATCTGTTGTTCAATCATCTGGTATCTCATGTCAAGGAAACAAGGGAAACAGCAAGAGATAAAACTGGAAAAGTCAGATCATGGATTCCTATGGGAAGACTGATTTCAGATATTCTGGTAGAAAACCAACTTGTGGCGCATCTGCAAGAGGCTGGATTAACAGAAGATCTGAACTTTATCATTGGCTCTGAGATAAATGGCTTAACTCTGAGAAGGATGAAATTGGTTGAAGATTTATCTGAGAAACCAAGGAAAACTAACTCTGAAGAAGTTAGGGGGAGAAGGATTCCTGTTGAGGACTTTCCTCTATTTACCTCAGATGAACCCAGAGAGCTAATAGCTGAGTATGTTGCTTGCTGCATCAGAGATGGTGTTGAGATCCCTGCAAATCTTGTGCAGAAGGAAGGCCAAGTTCTTCCTGATCAGACAAGGGAAAGAAGACGCAAGAGAAAAGCTGATAAAGAAGGTCATCAGAAGAAAAGAAAGCATTCAGATGCTGAGAAGAAGAAGAAAAGAAAGAAGCTGAAGAAGGTTCAACAAAATCCTCCTGCAGCAACTTTTGAAGAGATAAGAGATACTCTGAAACAGGTATTTAACACTGATTCTAATCCTGTTCATCATTCTGCTACCCCCACACCATCTGACTCACCCCTTATATTTAAAAGATCTAGACCATCTGAGACTCATACACCACAACCAACAATCATTCCAACACCACAATCCAAACAAACCCAACAAGCAACACCACAACCTCAAAACCCAACCCAGAATCCCTGATGAAGCAGAATTGGGATCAAGTGTTTATACTATGTTAAGAGATTTTGAGAAGGATAATGTCTCAGACTTTGCTGACATCATGGATGTGTGCATGACTACTATGGACAAAGAGGCTGCTAATGCTGTCTGGAAGAAATATCTTTACAGACTGAATAGGGAGGCTTTGAAAATCAGGACTCAATGTCTTAGATTGTCAAAAGTAAGGTTTGCTGCTTATCAGAAACGGATTAAGAGAAACCCTCCTCCTATTCTTCTTCTAGAAGCTCCTCCACCTCCAGAAATTCCTGCACATGATGTCTCTCAGATTGTTTCAGAATCCACTGCTCCAGAATCTTCTATTTCAGTATCTACAGATCTTCAGAAGGATGTCAAGGAACTAAAGGATTTCATGGTTGATCAAAAGAAGACAAATGAAGAAATGAAAACTTGGATGGCTAAGCAAGATGAGAATTCAGAGAGGATTACAGCACTGCTGCAACTCATCGCTTCTCAACAAGCCTCATCTGCCAAACCTTCTTAATGTTTTTGCACAAGTTTTTCATGCTTTGTTTTGTTTTTGATTGTCTTCTGATATGTTTTGTTTGCTTCTATCTGAATCTGGATGTTATCTTAATGAAAATGATCTTTTGCTTATCTGGATATGTGTTTCTTCTGCATCTTTACTGTCTTTTAAAAATCTTTTTGATTATGACAAAAAGGGGGAGAAACAAAATAGAATCTGATTGTTCAAATCTATAAGCAATTATCTGAACTAAGTCAGACATGTTACTAACATTCTTTGAATCTAATCAGAATCTGACAAATTTATCTAACCAGACTCTGACAAATTTCATTGAAGTTTTTCCTGAGATCTATCTTTTCAGAACCTGATCAAAAATAGCTAAATCTGAGTAAACCAGACTCTGATATCTAAAGACCAGACTCTGATATCTAACCTTGAGTACTATGATCTGAAAGATAACTCAAGACAGGAAATGGCAAGATAAACAACCAAGTGTTCTGAAGTTGTTCATCTGGCATCAAGCTTTAATATGACATCAAGCTTTGGCATCAAGCTTTGACTCTAGAAGTCAAACATGTATCAACCAGGATTTGTCAACCAGGCTTCAATCAGGATGTTAATCAGGCTCTGAACCCAAAAGGCAATCAGGCTCTGAATCTGAAATGAAATCAGGCTCTGAATCTGAAATATACTCAACCAGAAAGGGAAGTATCTAATTCCATTAGAGTATTCATTTCAAGGGGAGATTGTTAATCTCAGGGGGAGTAATTTTAATTCATTTTTATTGAACAAATTGCTCATGTTTTGTCATCATCAAAAAGGGGGAGATTGTAAGAGCACAGATTGTGTCTTAGTAATATCTCTATGTTTTGATGATAACATTAATGATAATTTGTATACAAGAATTATACTCTCTAAATTTGTTCTAAACTGTTTTCTACAGGCACAAAAGATTTTAATCTTAAAGAGCAAATTTGATGTGAACAATGAATTCTGAATGGCTCAAGAGCATCTGAAGATTAGAAGAATCTGAAGTATAAGAGCTTTGTCATCAAGATTCTACACGCTGCATGTATTATCAAGAATCTGAATGAAGAGACTCTGAATGAGTGAAGACTCTGATCTGAGAGAAGACTCTGATCTAAGAGCATGTTACGCTTCAAGCACACAGCTGCACCAAGACTCTGATTCATCAACATCTGAAGAACATCTTAGGCTCTGAAGTTTCCAGAAGGTTCTGAAGACTGAAGACTCTAATATTGATTGTTGATCTGAACTATCTGAAGAATTATTTGAAGAAGATTATTTTAATGTATCCGTTGGAATATGCCAGCAAATCTTTCCTTAATTGGGATAGACAAAATTCTCTGCAAAGAAGATTATTCCTCTGGTACATTCCTGATATAGTTAAATCACAGCTCAGCAGACAATTGCTACACCCACATTTTGTGCGCCGTCTCTCTGCTGTAATAGTACAAAGGACAGTACTATTTTGATATTGGAAATATTTTCTCTAACGGTAAAATATTCTCTCCAATATTCAAGTGGCTATATAAAGGACATCATAGCTCATTCTTCAAGTGCTGAATTACGACAATATTGACAAGAACTCTCTCACGCTAAAAGCTTTCATATTCTTCACTGTTCATACATTGTTCTAAACTTAGAGAAATAACACAGTTGTGTTTATAGCTTTCATAGAAGCAATTCTTACTCTTTCATTGTATTACATTAATTTGTAAAGAAAGTTTTCCTTAAGAGGATCTAGGTTAGATCAGTAGCTCTTAAGAAGACTAAGAACAGTTGTTCTTAGGTGTGCTATTTGTAATCAGTTGATTTGAATAGTGGATTAAGTCCTTGTTGAGAAAGGCAAATCACTCTTGAAAAGGGTGGACTGGAGTAGTTGAGTTCAACGAACCAGGATAAAAATACTTGTGTTTTTATCTTTGATTATTTTCTGTCATACTTATTCAACCCCCCCTTCTAAGTATTTTCTCACCTTCAACATTGTGCCAGTACCTAAGAAGGACGGTAAGGTTAGGATGTGTGTGGATTACAGGGACCTGAACAAAGCAAGTCCGAAAGACGATTTCCCTCTGCCACATATTGATACACTGGTAGACAATACAGCCAGTTTTGCGTTGTTCTCATTTATGGATGGTTTCTCCGGCTATAATCAGATCAAGATGGATCCCGATGATCGAGAGAAGACTACTTTCATTACTCCTTGGGGAACTTTCTGCTACAAAGTCATGCCCTTCGGTTTAAAGAATGCAGGGGCAACTTACCAACGTGCCATGACCACTCTTTTTCATGATATGATGCACAAAGAAATTGAGGTGTATGTGGACGATATGATAGCCAAATCTCAGAGTGAAGAGGAGCATTTAGACCATTTGGTGAAGCTGTTTGAACGACTCAGGAAATATCAGTTGAAATTGAATCCTGCAAAATGTACCTTCGGTGTCAGATCCGGAAAATTGCTTGGTTTCATTGTTAGCCAGCGAGGGATTGAGGTGGATCCTGACAAAGTCCGAGCCATTCAAGATATGCCGGCTCCGCGAACAGAGACGCAAGTTAGGGGTTTTCTGGGACGTCTGAATTACATTTCCAGGTTTATCTTTAATATGACCGCTACTTGTGAGCCGATATTCAAGTTGCTTTGCAAGGGGCAGACAGTTGAGTGGAACCCAGATTGTCAGAAAGCGTTTGAGAAGATTAAAGGTTATTTGCAAGATCCCCCTATTCTGATCCCGCCCGTACCTGGAAGGCCGTTGTTTATGTACCTTACTGTGCTCGAGAAGTCTATGGGTTGTGTGCTTGGACAACATGATGAGACTGGGAAAAAGGAACATGCGATTTATTACCTGAGCAAGAAGTTTACCGATTGCGAAAACAGGTATTCACCATTAGAGAAAACTTGTTGTGCATTGGCATGGGCCGCAAAGCGCCTTCGGCAGTATATGGTCTGTCATACCACGTTATTGATTTCTAAAATGGATCCGATCAAGTACATTTTTGAAAAACCTGCTCAAACCGGGAGGCTAGCCCGTTGGCACATGTTGTTATCCGAATATGACATCCAGTATGTACCCCAGAAAGCGATTAAGGGTAGTATTTTATCCGATTATCTTGCAGACCAGCCAGTTGAAGATTATGAGCCTCTTAAGCTCGATTTCCCTGATGAAGATATTTTGTTGATTAAAAGAGATTGCGAAGAGCCAGATCCGAGCGAAGGTCCAGAACCAGGTCTTTGGTGGAAGATGATGTTTGATGGTTCCTCAAATTTCAATGGGCATGGTATAGGCGCCGTTTTGATGAACCCAAAGGGTGGATTCACTCCATTTACAGCAAGGTTGGACTTTGAGTGTACTAATAATGTCGCAGAATATGAAGCATGTATCCTCGGCCTCGAAGCAGCAATTCACCTCCGAATCAAACTTCTTAAAGTAAGCGGTGACTCAGCCTTGGTTATTTACCAGGTACAAGGCAAATGGGAAACGAAGAATGAGAAGCTGATCCCTTATAAGGACTACATTATTGAGCTGATCAGGTATTTCGACGAGATAGAGTTCGAGCATGTTCCTAGATCCGAGAATCACGTAGCTGATGCATTAGCCATGTTAGCATCTATGTGGAAAGTTAAATTCGTTAATGAAGCACCTCTTATCCATATTGAGCGCAAGGTTGAGCCCGCTTATTGTCAGTTGGTCGAAGAAGTTGAGGTGGATGAAAAGCCTTGGTTTCACGATATCAAGAACTATCTCGTCAAGCAGGAATATCCCGATGGTGCTACTGGTCTGGACAAAAAGACATTGAGAAGACTGGCGTCCAAATTCTTTATCAGTAATGGTGTGTTGTACAAGAGAAATCACGACATGGTCCTGCTCAGATGTGTTGATAAACGGGAAGCGGACATGTTACTGCAGGAAATTCATGAAGGGACCTTCGGGACTCATGCCAATGGTTACGCTATGTCCAAGAAGATGTTAAGGGCTGGGTATTATTGGTTAACCATGGAAGCTGACTGCATCCAATACGCTAGAAAATGCCATAAGTGCCAAATTTATGCTGATAAAATGCATGTACCTCCGTCACCGTTGAATGTTTTGTCTTCACCATGGCCGTTCTCTATGTGGGGCATTGACATGATTGGGGCAATTGAGCCGAAAGCTTCTAATGGACATCGTTTTATCCTCGTTGCTATAGATTATTTCACCAAGTGGGTAGAGGCTGCCTCCTACACCCACGTGACCAAGCAAGTGGTCGCCCGCTTCATCAGGAAAGAAATCATCTGCCGTTATGGAATCCCAAGCCGGATAATAACTGACAATGGCACCAATCTGAATAATAAGACTATGAAAGAGTTGTGTGACAATTTCAAGATCACTCACCACAATTCTTCTCTGTACCGTCCTAAGATGAATGGAGCCGTTGAAGCTGCAAATAAAAATATCAAGAAGATCCTGCAAAAGATGGTTGTGACTTACAAAGATTGGCATGAGATGTTACCGTTTGCTTTGCATGGATACAGAACCTCGGTGAGAACTTCGACAGGGGCAACACCTTTCTCACTGGTATATGGAATGGACGCCGTGCTCCCCATCGAAGTAGAGATACCTTCGCTAAGAGTGTTAATGGAGGCTGAACTTGAGGAAGCTGAGTGGGTTCAGGACAGATTGGATCAGTTGAATCTCATTGACGAGAAGCGCTTGACAGCCATGTGCCATGGGCAATTATATCAGAAACGGATGAAAAGAGCGTTTGATAAGAAGATTCGTATTCGTGAGGTCCGCCAAGGAGAGCTCGTACTCAAAAAGATCTTACCAGTACATAAAGATATGCGTGGAAAGTGGATGCCCAATTATGAAGGCCCGTTCGTTGTAAAGACTGTCTTCTCCGGAGGGTCTCTAATACTTACGACAATGGACGGTGAAGAACTAGCACATCCCGTGAATTCTGATGCAGTCCGAAAATATTATGCCTAAAAACCCGCTAAGTCGAAAACCTGCAAAAGGCGACTTAGGCAAAAGTAAGGGTTGGAAAAAAAAAATAATAATAATAACAAAAGCTCGCTAAGTTGAAAACCCGAAAGGGCGGCTTAGGCAAAAAAGAGCGTCCCGGTGGATTGAAAACCCGAAAGGGCGGTCCAGGCAAAAGTTAGGGACAAAGGCATTTCATTGCATCAGAGGACACTGATTATCTCGAACACACTTTCCGCATGAGAGCCATGTTTCAGTTCTTTCATCCTGGCCCAAAGCAGGATTCTGGATTAGTCTTAGTTAGTAGTGTCAGTAGGTGTCGTTGGATTCGATGTAACCTTTTTTCCCATGTTGCCAATTTCAAAATGTAATCATCTGTGGAGCTATGCCTTCAGCAAGCTATCACCCTTTAATAAAAGATACCATCTCGTTACTTACATTCCTTGGTGCATTGCTCTTTATTTTCTATTTTGTTATGCAAAATGCGTTTATTCCTAAAATTTGAAAATGAAAGGTGCATGGTAGATTTTTCAAAACTGTTTTTCAAAAAAAACAAAACAAAATTGAAATGTAATAAATTACTTTGACTAGTGGAAATTCCGACAGGATCTCTTCATTCCCCGGAAACATCATTATTGCAGAAACACTTTCAAACCATTGCCCAGTGCTAGTCCCCAGAGAGACTATAAGCTGACAACTTTTTTCTTGGGAAACTCAAAAGTGTTCCTCAGGTTTTCTTCTCCCCAGGTGAAGACATGGTACTATGCACCCAAGCAGATTACCCTCTCCCCAGAGGATTCAGAACTTTAAAACCAGATCCGGTTCTACCATTGATCTTTCTTACCCGTGATTGACGTATTGGTTGCAGAGAACGCAGGGTATTTCCGTCGAGATGTTTATTTCATCTCTCGACCCGTCTCTAGTCTGTTTCGTCAGCATACGCAAGGGCATGAGCATCACATGCCTATTTCATTACATATTCATTACATATTCATTACATACTCCTTACATACTCATTTCATAACACCCTGCATATTCACATACATAGACATCAACATACATTCATATTAACATATTCATTAACATACGCGTTAACATGCACAGGTTCATCGTGTCTCCATCATTAGTCGTTACCCCCGAGTAACTGGGTTCGTCCATTCTCTCCAAATAGATTGTCAGCCCTAAGCATAAAATACTTACTTGTTTCCAGTTTCCCCACAGAGCTCGATCCTCGTGGATGACGGTTACTCCAGCTATCTTTCCTCACCAGGATAAGATATTTACCCTCCGAGATCGTTTCCCTCGGTGGAGTCTTGATCTTTCTAGCTCGATCCTAGATTGAATCTCAGTCTTGTCGGTCGTCGAGCCCAACCGGACGTGCATTTATTTTGCACCATCTAAAGGTTTTCACCATACCATGACAGATACGCGACCATCTCGCTTGAGAAGTTTATCACTGTACCCGGATGTGCATTTATTTTGCACTATCTTTCAAGAAAAATCAACTACAATCCTTTACAGATACACGCCAGTTCACGCCTGGAAAATATATCAGCACAACACTTTACAATCCTACATGTTACAACAACCCTTCACACTTTACATTTTACAGCATCAACACACGGCATTTCTCACCTAAGAAGTCGATCATATCCTCGTTATGACTCGCAGCAAATGTCCATCTCCATGGAGCAGTTGGGCTTCCATTTCCCTGCCGTCTTGAGGTTTGAACCAAATCGTATTCAGGAGAGCACGATCTTGAGTTACGGGGAGGTTTGAGCAGTTTCATATTCAGGAGAGCACGATTCTGAAGTTATGAAGAAGTTCATTTATCCTTTAGTAAAAGAAGGAGCGGAATCATATTCAGGAGAGCACGATTCTGAGTTATGAGGAAGTTCAGTTTGGCCGTTTTTTCAGGAGAGCACGATTCTGAAGAATGAAGAAATTTCAGGAGCCGAATCATATTCAGGAGAGCACGATTCTGAGTTATGAGGAAGTTCGATTATCCACTTTCATATTCAGGAGAGCACGATTCTGAAGTATGAGCATATTCAGTCATCCAGTTTTATATTCAGGAGAGCACGATTCTGAAAAATGAGAAAATTTCAGTCATCCAGTTTCATATTCAGGAGAGCACGATTCTGGAGTATGAGAAAGTTCAGTCAGCCCTTTTCATATTCAGGAGAGCACGATTCTGAAATATGGAGATTTTCATTTACCCGAATCATATTCAGGAGAGCACGATTCTGAATTATGAAAAACTTCATTTACAAGAAAGAGCCAAATCATATTCAAGAGAGCACGATCTTGAAGCAGTTTATTTATCCTTCAGTAAGAGAAAAATCAGAATCGCATTCCAGGCGCCGACCTTAAAATGCGAGAAGATTTATTTATCAGATAAGCAGCAGCCTCTTTATTTGAGTGCTTATCCATTTTTGCATATAAGTCCCTTCCAACGATAAGCGACAGCTCTCTCTCGAGAAGCTTATCAGGGCATTTCCCGTTAAAAGTCCATTTATTTTGGCATACAGCCGGTCTTTACCCTGTATATACGATATGGATTTCTGAAAAGTCCATCCGATCCCATCACGAAGGATAGTCTACAGGAGCTTGGATGTTATTCTTTGCTCAATGCTCCAGCAGTCTGTAATCGATCTTGCAGTCGTGTAGATCCAGTTTTATTTAGGTTCCCCAGTGGAGGCCGTCACGTAGGTGTCATCTCCATTTGAGGATCCCGTTCCTGTTCTAAAAATGACAATTGGTCGTATTTGCGCCGGTTGACCATCATTTTAGAACTCCCCAGCGCGTCGTTTCCCCAGTGTGTTTTTCTCGTAGCGTATGTCACTGTGTCGTCGTGTTCGGCAGCATTTTCACATTCATTATTCCAGCATACGCGTCGTATCATAGTCATGGCATCATCTGCGTTAAGTCGTTCCAGTTTTGTCCATAGCATTGCATATCGCCGCATATAAGGGCAAAATTTTCGGTTATCTATATTTAAATCCCTCCACCATGATTCCTCGAGTCTTCGTCACTCAAATCATCCGGTGTAGCTATTTAAATAGGGGCAACTGTAATACCCCAAATTTTACCCTTATATTTAGTCAGTCATATCGCATAACATCTCATTGTTGCATCCACTAACCGTTAACTGGTTGCAAAAGGGTGTTTTGTTTTGAATTGCACCAAGGGCGTTTTAATTATAAAAAGGGCAAAATGGTAATTTGGACAATGTTACCAACCGTTTGTGACGATAGGCTGGCGCCGGGGTCCTTCGGGATAGTTGAAACCTTTTTCCCCGAAATATTTATTTTAGAGATAAACAGAAAGACAGGGTAAAATGTGGCAGCGGTACAGTAATTTATTTGAATGGAGAAATGGGCCATCAGTGATCTCCAAAATTTCTGTCAAAATCCCCAAGATTTATCAAGACGAGATGTTAATGAGAGATGGTTTGAATCAGTGCGAGTAACCTTGTTGGGGTTCATTTCGCAAAGCGGGCGTTTTCTGTTCCACTGTTTTCGGGTAGTTTAAATTTCAAAGAAAAAGAAATGGTAATAATTTTTGATTTTTAATCATGGTTTCAAACTACACCTGACCGAGGCTCAGGGGTTGAGTAGTTTTCGAAGTTGGTATGCCGTCAGTAGAGCAGGGCACAGTCCGATTTGAATTTATTTTGCGAGCAGTCTACTGTTCCACCGCTTTCTGCTGTTTTTTAAGAGAAGAGACAATATTAATCAGATGGCATTTCAGGCAGGGATTTATGTTGTGGGCCGAATTCAGTCAGAGGTATAAGTTCATCTGGAGTTAAGGAATCGAAATACCTTACTTAAAGCAATACGGTTGATACAATGAGATTTAATCCATTTTGACTTTTGATTCATTCATATTGAATTTATGCGGTGGAAATTAATTCCGTTTGTTTAAGTAAATTGCCTAAAGTCTAATTGTTTGGATTCGTTTGAGGTTGTTTGCTTAAATTCAGAATTAATCGGTTTGTGTTAATCATTACTCAAGTTGGATTTCAGTTGGAATTTTTGGATTACAACAAAATTCAAAGTAAAAGCTGGAATATAATTTGAATGAAGAAAATATTGGATTTTATTTCAATGATTCTTTGGTTACAAGTTACAAAAGGACTTTAAGTTACATTTTTTTTCCTATCCTAAAAAATCCTAAAAATTTAAATCATTCCAAGGACATCTTCAACCATGGTCTTCACGCATATTTCTTCTGATTACCTGCACAACGAAAACAAATCAAAGCATAAAGAAAAGTGTTAGAAGAAATAAGCGGACACCCTCAGAAAATCTTCATCATTGGGTGCCGGGAGGGCACGACCGAAGCCGCATCCTACTCCCACTTCCGAACCTCAACCTCGGCTACCGACCAGCAGTATCTGTTCCATTTTGGAACAGCCGAGAAAGAGAGGTAAAAGAAGCGTTTTTCGAGCCGAAATGGTTTGCGCGACGGTGGATTCAAATGAACACTATCAAGTAAATATGGCGAGCACTATCAAGTAAACCAGATCCCCAAACGGACTCGTAACCAAACCGAATTCCAAAGCTACTTCAGCTCTGAACCAGACAAGTGAATTCATAATAGAAGAACCAGCACATTAGTAAGGAAGTATGTATCAGCATCAAGACAGAGGCAGGCCAATTATGTCGAAACCGGTTTGAAACGAATCTGAATGAACACCAGAATAAAGTTTGGTTTTAACATCTGCAAAAACACCAAAACCATCAGACAATGCATGTCATATAAAAAACAACTGTGGTCCAAGATTTATCAGGAAAAAAAGCAATATAAACTGAACCAGAGTTACAGCAGGAAAGAACCACATCTGAACTGCATCAGAATAAGCAGTTCTGAACCGAGCAAATAAACTCTAGCCGAGAATATCAGCAATAATCCCAAACTGAATATCGAAGCTAATCACAGCCAAACTGCATTAGAAAGTAGCCCGTTCGCAAACCCAGTTGGTGTCAAAAATCCGAACATCAGCTTATCAGAAAAAATCAGAGATGATCTAAACTGTAAACCAGTCCGTAAACAGGTCCATCCAACATCGAAAATCAATGCCCAACATCTGCAAAGAAAAACCAAATCAGAAGCAGATAATAGAGAAACCAGTCAACTATTATAATGAGTTCCGACCATGAATCAAAATCAAAATGGATGGAACAGGGATTCAGCCCTCAGTTTAACCATCATTGGGCAGGAGAATTCGAGCGGCTGGGAAAGCCACGGCCGAAGCCGTTACCAATTCCCTACCGAACGTCGAACTGCAAGCATCGGTAATTTCGCACAAACTATCAACTCAATTCAAAATGACAGCTCAGACCCGTGGGTCATCATCGCTAAGGCCATGCGACCAAAACCAAATGGCAATGGTATCCAACGTAGGTTCAGACGAAGCGTCATCATAACCTTTAACCTTCACTCGGCCACCTCGACTTAATCGAAGTATCAGCATCAGTCCCCTGGAAAAAAGAAGAGGAAGAGTTAATTCGAAGTGAAAAATCCAAAAGCCGTGAAGACTAAAACGGAAGTCATCTTTAGAATCAAATCGAAATCCAATCCGTTATAGTGCATCAAGGTAAACCCCAATCAAATCCTAAAACGGAAACAAAATCCAATCAGTATCAGAAAAATCCAATCAGTTTATCAGGAAAAACAATCGAGCAAAAGTGAATCCGAAAAGGCAAGTTCCAATCACATTCAACAAAATCACATCATATCAGTAACGAAAACTCAAAGATCCAAGGCCCAAAAGAGAGTCAAAGGAAAGATATAAAAGAGAACCACATCACCTCGTAAAAACCCTAACAGCCGAGAGAGAGGAGGAGGGTTTCCTCAAAGGTAAGCATCAGAACGAGAGCGAAATCGACCGCAAACCGTTTCCAAGTCAGAACCGTGAAGCCTCAGGGAATTCATCATCGGCCCATGCGAAGCGAACATCATCCAACCATCAACGGAGACGTTTCCGGAAACCGCTTCAAACCCTAGTGAAGGGTGAGCAATCTCCTTATCACTTACGTCTTTATTGTGTGTTTTTTCAGGAAAATATAGAACAAAAGATACGAGGAATAGGGCGAAGACGAGAAAGAGAGATCGCGAGAGCAAGAGAGATCGCGAGAGAAAGAAGAGATCGCGAGAGAAAGAAGAGATCGCGAGAGAAGAAGAGAGCATGCGGCGCCGTGGAGGCCAAAGAAAGATTAGGGTTACCCTAATCTGAATCCTCCCCCATGTTTTTCTTTGTGTTCCAGGACCGGGTTGGGTCCGGAGGTAATGACCGGCCCAACCCTTTTATGTTTTTGTTTTCTTTTTCTTTTTTAATTTAATTATCAAATTTTAAAAAATATTTAGGTTGTTTTTTAAATAGTAAAATTAAATTCTTTTTTTAAGTAGTAAAAATTAAAAACATTTTTTTTTTAAAATCAAAAATATTTCTTAAAATATTAAAATTAAAACATTTTTATAGTTAGAGTCAATATATTTTTTTTAAAAAGAAAACCAAGAGAAAACATTTTTTTTAAAGATTAAGATCTCCTTTTTTTTATTTATTTACTCATTATCAAGTAAAAAAAATTAAGCTTAGATTAATAGTGAACTTCTCATAAAAAAAAAAGAAACCAAAAAATGTCCCATAGCTTCATGCTTCTGTTTTGTGTTTACTAACCTAGTTTGTTCACTGTGCAGCTTACCATGTTGTTTCCTTATGTTCGCGTTTTTAAAATTGAATTGTATCATACTGTTGTAACTGTTCCTCCTCTGTAACCTTGCGAATCTTAACAATCGCATTTACGTTTCCGCATTTAAATTTCTGCTGATGAATGATTTCTCACACTGTCATTACTATTATTTTGTCACATTGCACACACATCCGAAGGTTAGGTCTAACCGTTTGACCGCCGTGTCAATAGTCCTCAAACCCTTAAAACTTCACCACTACAAACTTCAAACCCTAATTTTCACAAATGCCTCGCCGCAGGCTAAATTACAATTTTACCCCTAGCTTTAGGTCAAAGGGCCGTCGCGCTCATTTTAGGGTTTCCCGCCGTGGAATCCCTAATTTAACCCTAATTACAACTTAACAATTCAACGTAGATATTGGAGTTTCTACACTCCGCGTAAGCGTGTCCTTAAGACATGTTTATTCCCCTCGAGACCTTGGCCACAGTCAAGACGTTTCTAACCTCCCTTTTGAGGGGAACTACGATTACTCTGATTCCACTCCCGTAAGGATACGTAGGCACAAGATGCGATGTCTTGCCGAGTAAACTTAGAACTAACCCCTTAGGTCTCTTTTCTCACTTTTAATCCTTTGTACATATACCTTAAGCAAATAAATAAAGCAAATAGTAAACATTTGAACAAAAGGTTCCTGTAGAGTACTACAGAAGTTTAGGGTGCTAATACCTTCCCTAAATTTAACCAACCCCCGAACCCTAGATCTTTCCCCGCATTGTGTTTACGATGCAAAATAGGTTTTCCCTCTTTTGACCTTTTCCTTCGGATAAATCAAAGAGCGGTTGTGAATTGAATTGCGATTCAAACTCATTAATAGTTTGTGATCCTATTTCCACCGCAACAGTTCACAATCATGCTCGCGCGTCAATTTGAACACAAGCCTCAACCAAATGTGGTGATATTGGAGAACCAGAATGCGAAGCCGAGGCTCAGTTCACACATCCTAGCCTTAGACAAACAGTCCTATCAGTCGAAGCCAGAAGCAACCGTCGCAACATAATCGAAGGCGGCAAGCAGCGGTATCAATTCCCTGGTCAGTTCAGACTAGAATGTCATCATCACCGCATCGTACCCCCCTCGGCAACACCAATCCGGCAGTATCTGAAATTACCAGTTCTCTCTGAAAGAAGAAGAGGAAAAGAATCTGAGCTGCATCAAAGCGAACCAATCAAAAAATGAGTCAGTTCGAGTTCAAAGCATCAAACAGAGATACGAATCCATTAAGGAATCCTGGGAATTAAAATCAAACATCAATCAATAGAGAGATTTTGACTCGATAACTAATCCCAAAACAGATCAAAGCAAATCAGTTCAGACTAATAAAATTGAATCGAGTCGGGAAATCCTATCAGCTCAATCAGGATTCCAAGAGGAGAAACGACATCCCAATCGTATCAGAAAGCCCCTATTGGAACCCAATCTGAAAAAACCAAATGATCAAATCAAATCGAATCCCCATTTGCACTTAACCTGAATCAATCAAACAAATCAGTTCAGATTACATTCAATCACAAAGTTCTGAAGATAGAAATCTTTGAACCGAATCAGAATAATCATATCAGCTAGGATCGATTAAACCCTAAAAAGAGAAACAGAGTTCAATCAGCATCCAATCGTAATCCAATCAGTATCTGAGAAAATCACAACAAAATCAAATAATATCAACATAAGATCGAATCTCCGAAGTAACGCAAATCCAAGGCCCAGAAGTTAGTTATAAAAAGGAAGGTACAACCTGATGAAAGGGGGTAGCCGTGAGAGGAGTTGAAACCCTAGACGGAGAGTACCAGAAACGGCGAAGAATCCACATGCAAAAACCCTAAACGGTGCGAGCTCAGACGAAGCAATCGTCATCATCGCTCCAAGAACCACCAAGCGCGATCAACAATACCCAGAGAGATCACCTTCATCGTTCGCGAAGAACGACGGGCAATTAACTCCGTAGCCTCAGCCTCAAGCATCATCGGCCAAAGACAAATGTAAACCACCATGCATTAACTCACATGTTCTTATTTTTCATGTTTTGTTTCAGGAAATAAGAAGATCACAGCGAGAGAAAGAAGAAAGATGCGAGGGAGAAGTAGAAGAACGCAAGCGGCGCCGCGGCAAGACGTTTAGGGTTATGAAACCCTGAAGGCCCCCTTTGATTTCAGTTGCCTCAACCGGGTTGGGTCCGGGGTGATGACCGGCCCAACCCCTTTTATGTTTTTTATTTTGTTTTTTAATTATTTGATTTATTTTGTTTTTATTGTTTTATAATTAAAAATGGTTTTTTAGAAAACCCTTTCTTTTGTAAATATAAAAAAAAAACTGTTTTTTTTAAAAATAAATAAAAACTCTAAAACCTTTTTTTATAAAATCAAAAAACCTCTTTTCCTATAATAAATGACCTAAAAATCTTTTTTTAAAAAAATATCTAAGTTAAAATTTTTTTTTTAAAGATTAAAGTTAAAATATTTTTCTAATTAACATTACTCCTTTTTTATATATAAATTCATTTAACGTCTTTTTTTTTAAAACAACAAAGACCTCCAATATTGCACTTTTCCTCCTAACTCGTCCAATCATTGTCCAACCTTGTCTACTAACATTGTTCATTGGTTTTGCAGCTTGTCATGTTTACCGTTATTTATTTTATTTCTCGATTCAAGTTTCGTTTATGTTTGTATCTGCTTCTCAGTTGTAATCTCGCGAACCAATAATCGCGCTTTAAATTTCTGCCTTTTAATTTCTGTTTGTATGGCTTTAACTGCTGTCTTTATTTTCTGCTTGCATGATTCAATCACCTCACGCATTTATCAATATTCCAGTCACACCACACATCCGAAGGTTAGGTCTAGCTTTTGGCCGCCGCGCCAATAGTCCTCAACTTCAAACCCTTACAACCTTACAAACCCTAATTTTCACAAATGCCTCGCCGCAGGCAAAATTACAGTTTTACCCCTAGCATTAGGTCAAAGAGCCGCCGCGCTCATTTCAGGGTTTCCCGCCGTGGAATCCCTAACCTAACCTAACCTAACCCTAATTACAACTTAACATTTCAACGTAGAGATTTGGAGTTTCTACACTCCGCGTAAGCGTGCCCTTAAGACATGTTTATTCCCCTTGAGACCTTGACCACAGTCAAGAAGTCTCTAACCTCCCTTTTGAGGGGAACTACGATTACTCTGATTCCACTCCCGTAAGGATACGTAGGCACAAGATGCGATGTCTTGCCGAGTAAACTTAGAATTAACCCCTTAGGTTTATTTTCTCACTTTTAATCCTTTGTACATATACCTTAAGCAAATGAATAAAGCAAATAGTAAACATTTGAACAAAAGGTTCCTGTAGAGTACTACAGAAGTTTAGGGTGCTAATACCTTCCCTAAATTTAACCAACCCCCGAACCCTAGATCTTTCCCCGCATTGTGTTTACGATGCAAAATAGGTTTTCCCTCTTTTGACCTTTTCCTTCGGATAAATCAAAGAGTGGTTGTGAATTGAATTGCGATTCAAACTCATTAATAGTTTGTGATCCTATTTCCACCGCAACAGAAAATGGCGACTTCACTGGGGACATCCTAACTTTTGAGGATTATCCCTAACTTGTTCATATTTATTACTATCTGTGTTATTATTCATTTGCATGTATATATTTGTGCTTTGATTGTGGGACTGTTCCTTGTGCTGTGAGATGAGTCCTACACCCGGATCTAGTGTACCTTAGGTAAATGGCAATAGACCAAGGAAACTGTACGACGTATATCGATACGGTTGATCTGGTGGCCATAGTTAGTGCGACTTCTTGGTTGGTGCTTGTATTCCTTAAGTCAAGTTGAGGATAATATTGAGGCTGCCATATGTTGTCAATGCACTAACTGACTTTTAGAACCCTAGTTAACTCATCTTGGCCTTTAGAAAGTAGTGAGGTAACCGGCTTTGGTGCAGACTGAAGTTGGTTGACACTCGATACTACGCTCATTGAGATCTTAAACTTGGAGGGTTTTGGTTGGCAAGTAAGTTGCCTTCTGAACAACCACCCTTGTGAAGGATCAATGATATTGAGATCCCTTAGAACCTGGTTACTTTTGTAGGACAGGATGAACCATCTAACTTCAGGGGAGGGTACTTGTCGTTGAACTTCATGAAATCTTCATCCACATTTTAGCATCATTTACTTTTTTGCATTGCATGTGTCTCCCGATTTCTCACACTCGGTTCTCTCACCTTCCAGTTTCGTCACCCTGAGTTCTCGGCACCAATACAACACCAGAGCTCAAACTCGGAAAAGAATGGAGGACCAGGAAAAAGAGATTGATCGCCTTAGCAATGAACTTGAAGACCTTCGAGGGGGTATGGGGCGTATGATGGAATTGTTACATGTCATGAATGCTAAGATGGATACCCAGCCCACTGTTGTTTCTGAGATTACCGGCGTTACTGTGGACCCTCCGCCAAGTGTGACCGTAGCAAGGGACCCACCTTATGGTCTTGCTCCGGGTTTTGTGCCTCCTCAAGCACTGTTCCGATTAATCAACCTGTTCAGCAAGCCGCGCCCTTGTTTTCTGAAGTTTCTAGGGGGGCTCCTATCTTTGCACCACCTGTTGTACACACTCGTGCGCAACCGTACTTCAATGAGACAGCTTTTGATAATCTTGACGAGAATGTTGAGGGTTATGAGAAACATGATAAGCTTCGTGAGGAAGTAAACACCATCGTCCAGAGATTGAAAAAGGTAGAGGGTGATCAAATTTTTGGGACCGCTGCAAGGGATGTTTGTTTGGTCTCGGGTTTGGTTATTCCCCCGAAGTTCAAAACTCCGAATTTCGATCGTTATGAAGGTGCCACCTGTCCTAAGAGTCACTTGATCATGTATTATCGCAAAATGGCTGCCCATGTTGAGAATGATAAACTGATGATCCATTGCTTCCAAGATAGTTTGAAGGGTGCTCCCTCCAAGTGGTATTTAACTTTAGACCAGTCTCGCATTAAGAGTTTTCAAGATTTATCTGACGCTTTCATCAAACACTACAAGTACAACATGGATCTGGCTCCTGACAGAAGACAGTTGCTGAGTATGTCACAAAAGAATTCTGAGTCATTCAAAGAATATGCCCAAAGGTGGAGAGAGACTGCTTCACAGGTAGAACCTCCTTTGACCGAGAAAGAGTTAGCTGATTGGTTTGTCGACACGGTCCGTCCAGAATTTTACGAGAGAATGGTGGGTAGTGTGACTTCAAATTTCTCCGACATCGTTGCTGTGGGTGTCAAGATTGAATTGGGTATGAAGAGTGGTAAAATGGCAAATAATCATGGTGCTTCTAAGGATCAGCCGAAGAAACCTCCGTATAGTTCCCAGAAAAAGAAAGAGGGTGAGACTAATGCTATATCCTCTGGTAGACCAAGAGAACGCTTTTATCGACATCCGCCAGGTTATGATCAACCTCAAGGGTACCCAGTCCAATATGCTCAACAACCCTATGTGGCAGCTATTACTCCTTCTTTCAATCAACATGTTCCTATGTATCAACCTATGCAACAACCTCCTGTTTATCCGCCTCCTATCAACTACCTACAGGCGCCCAACGCTCCTGCTCCTCAACAGCCAGAGAGTCTGGCTCCTCGCCGGAATGTTCCGAATAGAAGAACGTATAAGCCTTGTCCGCCAATTCCGATGACTTTCACCGAGTTGTACCCCTCTTTGGTCAAGCAAGGTCTAATCACTACTCGGGCTTTGGGTCCGCCTCCTAATCCTCTACCCGCCAATTACAACGCCGCTGCTCATTGTTTATTTCATGAGGGTGCGCCTGGTCACGATCTGGAAAATTGTTATGCTCTCAAAAATATTGTCAGGGACTTATTGGAAAAGAAGATTTTGTCATTCGAAGATCCTCAACCAAATGTTAAGAAGAACCCTTTTCCTAACCATGAGAGTGTCAATGCCATTAGTGCTGATTCAGAGGAAGGTTATGCCCTTGATGTTGAACAGATTAAGACTCCTCTTAAGATGTTCCATTCGAAACTGTTTGAAGCCGGTATGGTAGATACTTCCCACGTTACATGCGCAAGTTGTGAAGCCAGTAGCAAGGGTTGTGTGTTGGTTCAGAATGATGTTCAGAGGTTAATTAATGAGGGTGTTTTACAAGTGACAAGCCAAGCCAAGAAAGATGAGGTCGCTGCGGTCGAGCCTGTCTTCCATCAGCCCGAATCAAAGGGTAAGGTACCAGTGTTTAATCTATCAGGGGCAGGTTCTGCCAATCCCGTGTTCGATATACCAAAGTCGTCTATCCCTGAGGTGAATCAGCCTAAGCCTATAGTTATTCGAAAACCAGGTCCGTTTCCTTTCAGTGATCCTAAAGCCGTGCCTTGGAAATACGACGTGACGATGATTGACAAGGAGTCTGGGAAGGTTATTCCAAAGGAAGAGGGTAAGGATACTGTGACCAATATCGCAGAGGTAAGCAGGATGACCCGCAGTGGCCGTGTGTATACTCCCCATTCCAGTGAGGTCCCACCTAAGGAAACAGCTAGTATCCCAGTGCCTGCCAAAGACAAAGGTAAGGGAGCCGTTACGAATGATGAAGATGCTGAATTTTTAAGGATCATCAAGAAAAGTGACTATAAAGTTATCGACCAACTTCATCAGACTCCTTCCAAGATTTCGATTTTATCTCTGTTGATGAGTTCACCCGCTCATAGGATGGCCTTGCAGAAGGTTTTGACTCAAGCACATGTGGATCAAGATATCAGCACCAGTCGGTTTGATAGTGTGATTGCCAATTTGACCGCCTGTAACACCCTCAGTTTCAGCAATGAAGAGTTACCGAAAGAGGGTCCGAACCATAATCGTGCTTTACATATATCGATGAAATGTCAGGAAGACAATTTAGCGAGAGTGCTAGTAGACACCGGGTCTTCTCTAAATGTGCTACCCAAGAGGGTTCTCGATAAGTTGGCTTGTAAAGAGACTGTGTTGAAACCTACTCCTTTGGTTGTTAAGGCTTTCGATGGCTCTCGCCGGTCGGTAATGGGGGAGGTTGAGCTTCCTATCCTGATTGGTCCGCAAATTTTTAATATCACGTTTCAAGTCATGGACATTAATCCCAACTACAGTTGTTTACTCGGAAGGCCGTGGATTCATGCCGCTGGGGCGGTAACCTCAACTTTACATCAGAAGATGAAGTTCGTGATCGATGGAAAGTTGGTTATTATACACGGTGAGGAAGATCTGATGGTCAGTAACCTGTCTTCTTTCCGTTACATCGAGGCCGATGAGAATGCTTTAGAAATCTCCTTTCAAGCACTTGAGATCGCCAATGTTGTTCTGCTAGAAGTCGAAGAGACAGTGGGTCAAGGCAATCCATCTTTTGCATCTCTGAAGAGTACCAAATCAACAATTGACAGGGGCATTCCTGAAGGTTGGGGAGAGGTAATTGATGTCAAGACCAAGACTGATCGCTCTGGGTTGGGTTACAAACCAACTCAGAATGGAGCTGCCACGACTATCGAAGGGCGTCCGAAGGTTATCCAAGAGGTATTTGTCAGCGGAGGTTTCCAAATCAATGCCATCAGCGACTGTGAAGAAAATGAAGAGCTGAGCAACCTGGTGTTTAAGGGTGATGCAGTTTTGAACAACTGGGAGGCCGTAGAGATCCCTGTTATTTTTCCTTTGTCAAAGTAATTTTTTTTTTTTAAAAAAAAAAAAAAAGAAAAAGTTTCATTTACATTTCAAATAAAAATCCGTAGCTCTGCCCAAGGCTATAGGGTCGCTTTTATTGGGCCACCTTTCATTTCTAAAAGGATATTAATAAAAGCATTTTGTTCAATTCCACTTTGGTTCATTTGCGTTTTTCGTTTTCACCTTTAAAAATGAAATTGGCAACCTTTCTTCCAAAAAAAAAAATAAAAAAACAGCATTCCATTTCTTACCTTGCATATCTTTGAGCATTTTAATTAAGTAAGCCTTCCATCATGCAGAGACATCGTAAACCTTGTTGGATCCAATGACTTTACTGACACTCCTGACTGGGATGCACCCATCAATCAAGCTGAGGACGAGGGTGAAGAAGATTTTGAAGTACCCGCTGAACTAACAAGATTGATTGAGTACGAGTACACAGAGCTTCAACCGTATAAAGAGCAGGTGGACTTAATTAATCTCGGTACAGATGAGAGAAAGAAAGAGGTCAAGATTGGTGCAATGCTGGGGACAGAGGTTAGGCCGAGGTTGATTGAGTTGTTAAAAGAGTATGTTGATGTGTTTGCGTGGTCGTATCAAGATATGCCGGGCCTAGACACGGATATTGTTGTTCACAAGTTGCCGCTTAAGCCAGATTGTCCGCCTATCAAACAAAAGCTTCGAAGAACGAGACCCGACATGGCTTTGAGGATTCGAGATGAGGTTAAAAAGCAGTTGGATGTAGGTTTCTTGGCAGTCGCAAAATATCCAGATTGGGTTGCCAACATTGTGCCAGTGCCCAAGAAGGACGGTAAGGTTAGGATGTGTGTGGATTACAGAGACCTGAACAAAGCAAGTCCGAAAGACGACTTCCCTCTGCCACATATTGATACACTTGTAGACAATACGGCCAGTTTTGCGTTGTTCTCATTTATGGATGGTTTCTCTGGCTATAATCAGATCAAGATGGATCCAGATGATCGAGAGAAGACTACTTTCATTACTCCTTGGGGAACCTTCTGCTACAAAGTCATGCCCTTCGGTTTAAAGAATGCAGGGGCAACTTACCAACGTGCTATGACCACTCTTTTTCATGATATGATGCACAAAGAAATTGAGGTGTATGTGGACGATATGATAGCCAAATCTCAGAGTGAAGAGGAGCATTTAGACCATTTGGTGAAGCTGTTTGAACGACTCAGGAAATATCAGTTGAAATTGAATCCTGCAAAATGTACCTTCGGTGTCAGATCCGGAAAATTGCTTGGTTTCATTGTTAGCCAGCGAGGGATTGAGGTGGATCCTGACAAAGTCCGAGCCATTCGGGATATGCCAGCTCCGCAAACAGAGACGCAAGTTAGAGGTTTTCTGGGACGTCTGAATTATATTTCCAGGTTTATCTTTAATATGACCGCTACTTGTGAGCCGATATTCAAGTTACTTTGCAAGGGGCAGACAGTTGAGTGGAACCCTGATTGTCAGAAAGCGTTTGAGAAAATTAAGGGTTATTTGCAAGATCCCCCTATTCTGATTCCTCCCGTACCTGGAAGACCTTTGTTTATGTACCTTACTGTTCTCGAGAAGACTATGGGTTGTGTGCTTGGACAACATGATGGGACTGGGAAAAAGGAACATGCGATTTATTACCTGAGCAAGAAGTTTACCGATTGCGAAAACAGATACTCACCATTGGAGAAAACTTGTTGTGCATTGGCATGGGCCGCTAGGCGCCTTCGGCAATATATGGTCTGTCATACCACATTGTTGATTTCTAAAATGGATCCGATCAAGTATATTTTCGAAAAACCTGCTCAAACCGGGAGGCTAGCCCGTTGGCACATGTTGTTATCCGAATATGACATCCAATATGTACCCCAGAAGGCGATTAAGGGTAGTATTGTATCTGATTATCTTGCAGACCAGCCAGTTGAAGATTATGAACCTCTTAAGCTCGATTTCCCTGATGAGGATATTTTGTTGATTAAAAGAGATTGTGAAGAGCCAGATCCGAGCGAAGGTCCAGAACCAGGTCTTTGGTGGAAGATGATGTTTGATGGTTCCTCAAATTTCAATGGGCATGGTATAGGCGCCGTTTTGATGAACCCAAAGGGTGGATTTACTCCATTTACAGCAAGGTTGGACTTTGAGTGTACTAATAACGTCGCAGAGTATGAAGCGTGTATCCTCGGCCTCGAAGCGGCGATTCACCTCCGAATCAAACTTCTTAAAGTAAGTGGTGACTCAGCCTTGGTTATTTACCAGGTACAAGGCAAATGGGAAACGAAGAATGAGAAGTTAATCCCTTATAAGGACTATATTATTGAGCTGATCAAGTATTTCGACGAGATAGAGTTCGAGCATGTTCCTAGATCCGAGAATCACGTAGCCGATGCTTTAGCCATGTTAGCATCCATGTGGAAAGTTAAATTCGTTAATGAAGCACCTCTTATCCATATTGAGCGCAAAGTTGAGCCCGCTTATTGTCAGTTGGTCGAAGAAGTTGAGGCGGATGAAAAGCCTTGGTTTCATGATATCAAGAACTACCTCGTCAAGCAGGAGTATCCCGATGGCGCTACTGGTCTGGACAAAAAGACATTGAGAAGACTGGCGTCCAAATTCTTTATCAGTAATGGCGTGTTATACAAGAGAAATCACGACATGGTCCTGCTCAGATGTGTTGATAAACGGGAAGCGGACATGTTACTACAGGAAATTCATGAGGGGACCTTCGGAACCCATGCCAATGGTTATGCTATGTCCAAGAAGATGTTAAGGGCTGGGTATTATTGGTTAACCATGGAAGCTGACTGCATCCAATACGCTAGAAAATGCCATAAGTGCCAAATTTATGCTGATAAAATGCATGTACCTCCGTCACCGTTGAATGTTTTGTCTTCACCATGGCCGTTCTCTATGTGGGGCATTGACATGATTGGGGCAATCGAGCCGAAGGCTTCTAATGGTCATCGTTTTATCCTCGTTGCTATAGATTATTTCACCAAGTGGGTAGAGGCTGCCTCCTACACCAACGTGACCAAGCAAGTGGTTGCCCGCTTCATCAGGAAAGAAATCATCTGCCGTTATGGAATCCCAAGTCGGATGATAACTGACAATGGCACCAATCTGAACAACAAGACTATGAAAGAGCTGTGTGATAGTTTCAAGATCACTCACCATAACTCTTCTCCGTACCGTCCTAAGATGAATGGGGCCGTTGAAGCTGCGAATAAGAATATCAAGAAGATCCTGCAAAAGATGGTTGTGACTTACAAAGATTGGCATGAGATGTTACCGTTTGCGTTGCATGGATACAGAACCTCAGTAAGAACTTCGACAGGGGCAACACCTTTCTCATTGGTGTATGGAATGGACGCCGTGCTCCCCATCGAAGTAGAGATACCTTCTTTAAGAGTGTTAATGGAAGCTGAACTTGAGGAAGCTGAGTGGGTTCAGGACAGATTGGATCAGTTGAATCTCATTGACGAGAAGCGCTTGACAGCCATGTGCCATGGGCAATTATATCAGAAACGGATGAAGAGAGCGTTTGATAAGAAGATCCGTATCCGTGAGTTCCGTCAAGGAGAGCTCGTACTCAAAAAGATCTTGCCAGTACACAAAGATATGCGTGGAAAGTGGATGCCCAATTATGAAGGCCCGTTTGTTGTAAAGACCGTTTTCTCCGGAGGGTCTATGATACTTACGACAATGGATGGTGAAGAACTAGCACACCCCGTGAATTCTGATGCAGTCCGAAAATATTATGCCTAAAGACCCGCTAAGTCGAAAACCTGCAAAAGGCGACTTAGGCAAAAGTAAGGGTTGAAAAAAAGAAGTAATAATAAAAAGCTCGCTAAGTTGAAAACCCGAAAGGGCGGCTTAGGCAAAAAAGAGCGTCCCGGTGGATTGAAAACCCGAGAGGGCGGTCCAGGCAAAAGTTAGGGACAAAGACACTTCATTGCATCAGAGGACACTGATCATCTCGAACACACTTTCCGCATGAGAGCCATGTTTCAGTTCCTCCATCCTTGCCCAAAGCAGGATTCTGGATTAGTCTTAGTTATTAGTGTCAGTAGGTGTCATTGGATTCAATGTAACCTTTTCCCATGTTGCCAATTTCAAAACATAATCATCTGTGGAGCTATGCCTTCAGCAAGCAGCCACCCTTTAATAAAAGATACCATCTCGTTACTTACATTCCTTGGTGCATTGCTCTTTATTTTCTATTGTTATGCAAAATGCGTTTATTCTTAAAATTTGAAAATGAAAGGTGCATTGGAGATTTTTCAAAATTGTTTTTCAAAAACAACAGAATTTGAAATGTAATAAATTACTTTGACTAGTGGAAATTCCGACAGGATCTCTTCATTCTCCGGAAATATCATTATTGCAGAAACACTTTCAAACCATTGCCCAGTGATAGTCCCCAGAGAGACTATAAGCTGACAACTTTTTCTTGGGTAACTCAAAAGTGTCCCTCAGGTTTTCTTCTCCCCATGTGAAGACGTGATACTGTACACCCAAGCAGATTATCATTCTCCCCAGAGAATTCAGAACTTTAAAACCAGATTTGGTTCCACCATGGATCCTTCCCACCCATGATTGACGTATTGGTTGCAGAGAACGCAGGGTATCTCCGTCGAGATGTTTATTTCGTCTCTCGTCCTGTCTCTAGTCTGTTTCGTCAGCCTACGCAAGGGCATAAGCATCACATGCCTATTTCATTACATATTCATTACATATTCATTACATATTCATTACATACTCATTACGTACTCATTACATACTCATTTCATACCATCTTGCATACATAGACATTAACATACATAGACATTAACGTATGCATCAACATATGCGTTAGCATTCCCAGGTTCATTATGTTTCACCATCATTGGTCGTTACCACCTAGTAACTGGGGTTTGTCCATTCTCTCCAAATAGATTGTCAGCCCTAAGCATAAAATACATATGTGTTTCCAGTTTCCCCACGGAGCTCGATCCTCGTGGATGACGGTTACTTCAGCTATCTTCCCTCGCCAGGATAAGATATTTACCCTTCGAGTTCATTCCCTCGATGGAGTCTTGATTACCAGTCTTCTTTCTAGCTCGATCCTAGATTTAATCTCCGTCATGTCGGTAGTCAAGCCCAACCGGACGTGCATTTATTTTGCACCTTCTGAAGGTTTTCACCATACCATGACAGATACGCGACTATCTCGCTTGAGAAGTTTATCACTGTACCCGGACGTGCATTTATTTTGCACTATCTTTCAAGAAAATCAACTGCAATCCTTTACAAATACACGCCAGTTCGCGCCGGAAAATATATTAGTACAACACTTTACAATCCTACATGTTACAACCCTTTACACTTTACATTTTACAGCATCAGCATACGACATTTCTCACCTAAGAAGTCGATCCTATCCTCATTATGACTCGCAGCAAATGGCCATCTCCATGGAGCAGTTGGGCTTCCATTTACCTGCCGTCTTGAGGTTTGAACCAAATCGTATTCAGGAGAGCACGATCTTGAGTTACGGGGAGGTTTGAGCAGTTTCATATTCAGGAGAGCACGATTCTGAGTTATGAAGAAGTTCATTTATCCTTTAGTAAAAGAAGGAGCGGAATCATATTCAGGAGAGCACGATTCTGAAATATGAGTAAATTCAGTCATCCAGTTTCATATTCAGGAGAGCACGATTCTGAAATATGAGTAAATTCAGTCATCCAGTTTCATATTCAGGAGAGCACGATTCTGAAATATGAGTATATTCAGTCATCCAGTTTCATATTCAGGAGAGCACGATTCTGAAGTATGAGTAAATTCAGTCATCCAGCTTCATATTCAGGAGAGCACGATTCTGAAGTATGAGCAAATTCAGTCATCCAGTTTCATATTCAGGAGAGCACGATTCTGAAGTATGAGGAAGTTCAGTTTACCCTTTTCATGTTCAGGAGAACATAATCTTGAAGCATGAAAAAGTTTATTTATCCTTCAGTAAGAGAAGAATCAGAATCGTATTCCAGGCGCCGACCTTAAATGCGAGAAGATTTATTTATCAGATAAGCAGCAGCCTCTTTATTTGAGTGCTTAATCCACTTTTTTGCACATAAGTCCCTTCCAACGATAAGTGACAGTTCTCCCTCGAGAAGCTTATTAGGGCATTTCCTATTAAAATCCATTTATTTTGGCATACAGTCGGTCTTTACCCTGTATATTTGATACGGATTTCCTAAAAGTCCGTTCGATCCTGTCGCGAGGGGTAGTTTACAGAAGCTTGGATGTTATTCTTTGCTCAATGCTCCAGCATTCTGTAATCGACCTTACAATCGTACGTGATCCAGTTTTATTTTTAGATTCCCCAGTGGAGGCCGTCTCATAGGTACCATCTCCATTGGAGGATCTCGTTCCTTTTCTAAAAGTGACAATTGGTCATTCACACCAGTTGACTATCATTTTTAGAATTCCTCAGTCTTGTACTGTGTCTCAGCGCGTCATTTTCCCCAGTGTGTTTCTTCTCGTGGCGTCTGTCCCGGTGTCGTCATGTTCGTCAGCATCTTCGCATTCATTATTCCAGCATACGCAGCATATCATATTCATGGCATCATCTGCATTAAGTCGTTCCAGTTTTGTCCATAGCATCGCATATCGTCGCATATAAGGGCAAAATTTTCGGTTATCTATATTTAAATCTCTCCACCACGATTCCTCGAGTCTCTGTCACTCAAATCGTCCGGTGTAGCTATTTAAATAGGGGCAACTGTAATACCCCAAATTTTACCCTCATATTTAGTCGGTCATTTCGCATATCATATCATCTGCGCATTTGCTAACCACTAACAAGACCTGAAGGTGTTTGTTTTGCAGGAAATACCCCAGGGGCGTTTTGGTCATTTTTGAAGCATAGTTCGTAATGTTGGGCGTAATGATGTTTTTTTGAGGCGTTTATTTACGTGGGTTTGATATCAAAGTCTGATCTGTGGAGCAGGGTTTAACAAGAAATCATTCTTCTTTCTTCCAGAGGGAAAACGGTGAAAACTTCGACTGATTAATGGAACTTATTCATGCAATGGTTGGATCGAATTAATTCCAGGATATTGGACTAGTGAGATTTAATCGGATGTTGAGGTGTTTTGCAAATTAAAGCATGGAGAAGCAATTGGGAAATGATTTTAATAGAATATGTGAATTTTATTCATAATATTTTATTATCATTATTACAAGTTTGCAAAGTGAATTACAAAGAAGAAAATGATTTGGATAAAAAATGTTATTTATTCATAATATTTTTTTTGGTTACAAGTTACAAGGAATTACATTAAAGTTCTAAGGAATTACATTAAAATATCTATCCTAAATCCTAAGAATATCTAAGTGTCTTCATGCTGTTTTTAAGCTTCGCCGCAAATCTCGACTAACCTGCACATCAAAGCAAAACAAGCAATATAGAAAATGTTAGAGGTTTTTGACACTCTCAGAACAGTGTCATCATCGAGTGCCGGGAGTGGCACAACCGAAGCTGCGTCCTACCCCCGTTACCGATCCGCGACGTGGGCGTCAGATCAGATAACACCAGTTCTTATCGTTACGGGACAACCGAGAGATGAAGAGTAAAAAGAAGTTTCGGGTCGAAATGGATTTTGCCGAAGGATTGCTTCGAAACCAGTACGTAATTGGAATCTATCAAGTAAATCCGGATGCCAACAGATTGCTAATTAGATCCATTGATAATCCCCAACTGAATGTGGAAAATCCAAACCATACAAATGTCCCAGATCAGAGAGAGGACTTGTCTGCAAAAATCCAACAGATAATATTAGAATCAAAGTCCATAGCAGCATCAGTATCCTGGCAAGTACATTAAAAGAATCAGGTTCAAGCCCAATTCACAATTAAGTTCAGAATACATCAGATTCAGTTCATGTTCAAAAAAACAAGAAGCCACAACAATAACAAGGTAATAAACCAAGGCATAAGCAGTTCATAAACAGAGTCAAGCTGTATCAGTTGTGACAAAAGACGAAGCTGCAAGCCAAACGAGAAAACAGCAAGATCGAGCCAATTCAAGACTAAAAAACCATGATGCAAGAGTTAGATCAGAGTCCATATTACCACTTGGAAAAGCAGCAGTCAAAAGGACCGTTCTTGCAACCAAACAGGATATCAAAGTGTAGTTATCAAATCACACCAAACAAAGCATAGAAACAGCCCAAATCATACCAGAAAAGCGAGGTAGGTTCACAATCATGCTCGCGCGTCAATTTGAACACAAGCCTCAACCAAATGTGGTGATATTGGAGAACCAGAATGCGAAGCCGAGGCTCAGTTCACACATCCTAGCCTTAGACAAACAGTCCTATCAGTCGAAGCAAGAAGCAACCGTCGCAACATAATCGAAGGCGGTAAGCAGCGGTATCAATTCCCTGGTCAGTTCAGACTAGAATGTCATCATCACCGCATCGTACCCCCCTCGGCAACACCAATCCGGCAGTATCTGAAATTACCAGTTCTCTCTGAAAGAAGAAGAGGAAAAGAATCTGAGCTGCATCAAAGCGAACCAATCAAAAAATGAGTCAGTTCGAGTTCAAAGCATCAAACAGAGATACGAATCCATTAAGGAATCCTGGGAATTAAAATCAAACATCAATCAATAGAGAGATTTTGACTCGATAACTAATCCCAAAACAGATCAAAGCAAATCAGTTCAGACTAATAAAATTGAATCGAGTCGGGAAATCCTATCAGCTCAATCAGGATTCCAAGAGGAGAAACGACATCCCAATCGTATCAGAAAGCCCCTATTGGAACCCAATCTGAAAAAACCAAATGATCAAATCAAATCGAATCCCCATTTGCACTTAACCTGAATCAATCAAACAAATCAGTTCAGATTACATTCAATCACAAAGTTCTGAAGATAGAAATCTTTGAACCGAATCAGAATAATCATATCAGCTAGGATCGATTAAACCCTAAAAAGAGAAACAGAGTTCAATCAACATCCAATCGTAATCCAATCAGTATCTGAGAAAATCACAACAAAATCAAATAATATCAACATAAGATCGAATCTCCGAAGTAACGCAAATCCAAGGCCCAGAAGTTAGTTATAAAAAGGAAGGTACAACCTGATGAAAGGGGGTAGCCGTGAGAGGAGTTGAAACCCTAGACGGAGAGTACCAGAAACGGCGAAGAATCCACATGCAAAAACCCTAAACGGTGCGAGCTCAGACGAAGCAATCGTCATCATCGCTCCAAGAACCACCAAGCGCGATCAACAATACCCAGAGAGATCACCTTCATCGTTCGCGAAGAACGACGGGCAATTAACTCCGTAGCCTCAGCCTCAAGCATCATCGGCCAAAGACAAATGTAAACCACCATGCATTAACTCACATGTTCTTATTTTTCATGTTTTGTTTCAGGAAATAAGAAGATCACAGCGAGAGAAAGAAGAAAGATGCGAGGGAGAAGTAGAAGAACGCAAGCGGCGCCGCGGCAAGACGTTTAGGGTTATGAAACCCTGAAGGCCCCCTTTGATTTCAGTTGCCTCAACCGGGTTGGGTCCGGGGTGATGACCGGCCCAACCCCTTTTATGTTTTTTATTTTGTTTTTTAATTATTTGATTTATTTTGTTTTTATTGTTTTATAATTAAAAATGGTTTTTTAGAAAACCCTTTCTTTTGTAAATATAAAAAAAAAACTGTTTTTTTTAAAAATAAATAAAAACTCTAAAACCTTTTTTTATAAAATCAAAAAACCTCTTTTCCTATAATAAATGACCTAAAAATCTTTTTTTAAAAAAATATCTAAGTTAAAATTTTTTTTTTAAAGATTAAAGTTAAAATATTTTTCTAATTAACATTACTCCTTTTTTATATATAAATTCATTTAACGTCTTTTTTTTTAAAACAACAAAGACCTCCAATATTGCACTTTTCCTCCTAACTCGTCCAATCATTGTCCAACCTTGTCTACTAACATTGTTCATTGGTTTTGCAGCTTGTCATGTTTACCGTTATTTATTTTATTTCTCGATTCAAGTTTCGTTTATGTTTGTATCTGCTTCTCAGTTGTAATCTCGCGAACCAATAATCGCGCTTTAAATTTCTGCCTTTTAATTTCTGTTTGTATGGCTTTAACTGCTGTCTTTATTTTCTGCTTGCATGATTCAATCACCTCACGCATTTATCAATATTCCAGTCACACCACACATCCGAAGGTTAGGTCTAGCTTTTGGCCGCCGCGCCAATAGTCCTCAACTTCAAACCCTTACAACCTTACAAACCCTAATTTTCACAAATGCCTCGCCGCAGGCAAAATTACAGTTTTACCCCTAGCATTAGGTCAAAGAGCCGCCGCGCTCATTTCAGGGTTTCCCGCCGTGGAATCCCTAACCTAACCTAACCTAACCCTAATTACAACTTAACATTTCAACGTAGAGATTTGGAGTTTCTACACTCCGCGTAAGCGTGCCCTTAAGACATGTTTATTCCCCTTGAGACCTTGACCACAGTCAAGAAGTCTCTAACCTCCCTTTTGAGGGGAACTACGATTACTCTGATTCCACTCCCGTAAGGATACGTAGGCACAAGATGCGATGTCTTGCCGAGTAAACTTAGAATTAACCCCTTAGGTTTATTTTCTCACTTTTAATCCTTTGTACATATACCTTAAGCAAATGAATAAAGCAAATAGTAAACATTTGAACAAAAGGTTCCTGTAGAGTGCTACAGAAGTTTAGGGTGCTAATACCTTCCCTAAATTTAACCAACCCCCGAACCCTAGATCTTTCCCCGCATTGTGTTTACGATGCAAAATAGGTTTTCCCTCTTTTGACCTTTTCCTTCGGATAAATCAAAGAGTGGTTGTGAATTGAATTGCGATTCAAACTCATTAATAGTTTGTGATCCTATTTCCACCGCAACAAGCAGGATCTTCAAGTTCCATGGGTTATGTCCATATATAAATCTCTAAGATATCAAGCAAAGTCGTCATGCCTGAAATGCCTATCCTGAGCTTGTCAATGCACACATATATTTGTCTTGAATTTTTGTTTTGAAAAAGATATCGCAATAACTTGTGACCGAAATCACTAGTCGGGATATAAGTTTTAATTATAATGCCAACATGAATTTTTTCTGAGCATAACTCGTAGGATTCAGGAAACGTGATCTTGTCGAGTATGCTTTCAACCGAAGTCCTACTTCAATTAGGTCTTTTAAAGGTTGTATCGTGGCTCGGTTCACGGTTTAAGAAACAAAAGGATAAAGGCTCAGAGTTATATTTGTACCCACCCCTTCTTCGCGATGTTCTCCAATCCTTATTCAGTTAATCGGATACGAACGCTCATATCTCAAGCGGATTTGCTATGGTGTTGCACCCCAAAATTTGCCCTCACAATACAAGACTTTGTGTTCCAAGAAGGTTCACAAGGTTCACAAAATTCACAATTGGTCAGAAGAGTTGACAATTCCCTCAGACAATGCACCTCCTAAGCAGTGCATCCAAAACTAGGGTTTTGACTTTAATCAGGCTAAATGGACTTCCAAGACTTCAAGTGAGCTTCATAACATCTTATATGTGTATAAGAACCCCCATGTCAAGTTTCAAGACTTTTCTCAAAAGTTTGCTCAGTCAGATGATCAGATAAGTCAAAAGCAGTCAATGCAGTTAAAAGGTCAAACTGAGGTCAACTGTGGTCAAACCAAAGTCAAACTTCATGATTTTTTTTTGCCAACATCAAAGAGAGGTTGGGTGAGAAATATTATCATAATAACTGTAATACCCCAAATTTTGCCCTAAGATTTGTCGTCGCATTTCATTGCATTTAATCAATTACTAACAAATTTGTGTAGTCGTTTGACTTTTTGCAGGTAAATATCATATGGCATGCATTTTTTTCCTAAAAAGTAAAAATGGCACAATTGGCAGGAGGACATGTGTAAGGAGTTATGAGTGTGAGAGGTTGAGAGTTCGAATCTCACCTTTGTCATTTTTTTTTGTTTTTTATTATTTTTACTCTAAATTTTTCTATCTTTCATTAAAAAAAATAACAAAAATAGTTTTTTATTATTATTTAATTATTATTTTCGTATTTTAATTAAATCATTTTTTAAAAATATTATTTTTTTTCACTTTTTTCTAAATTATTCATAAAAATATCCAAAAAATCATAAAATAAGAAATATTGAAAAAATTTTTGTTCTTTTTATAATATTTTTTATTTTAGGAATCAATAGGATTATTAGTTTTTATTTTAAGTTTATTTTAATTATTTTAAATTATTTAAATTTTATTTTTTCTTAACTAATTATTTAGTTTGGGCTTTAAAATGGGCTTTAGGGACATTATTGACAATTTGGTGTTAACCCTAATTTGTTCCCTATATATACATGTGTTGCCTTGTTGGAAAAGAGGAGAGAATGAAAAAAACCTAAGAGGAGTGAGTGCCGTTTGCCGTTATTTAGTTTTCTTCTTCATCCATTACTATTGTTTCTTTTTCTTCATCGTTTACCGTTATTTCTTTTCCTTCATCTATTACTGTTGTTTCTTTTTCTTCATCTTTTACCGTTATTTCTTTTTCTTCATCTATTACCGTTATTTCTTTTTCTTTATCTATTACTGTTACGTTTATATATATATAATTTTTAAATTGTTAGAGTTTATATATATAAGATTTTTGATCGAATTATGTCGATACGATGTTTGCACATTTGTGTGCATGACGCGTGACATTTGTGTTAGTTCGATCTGGTTGCGATGATCGCATTTTTGTGTGAGCAATAATACTATTTTTTGCTTAATTTCTTTTTCTTTGCGATAAATTTTGTTTCGTCCGATTTAGATCTGGTTGCGATGAGCGCATTTCTGCGTTAGCAACATTGTTGGGTTATTTGGCACATTTAAAATTCATTATTGCTTTATTATTATTATTATTATTATTATTATTATTATTATTATTATTATTATTATTATTATTATTATTATTATTATCATTATTTATTATTATTATCATTATTATCATTATTATTACCATTATTATTATTATTGTTATCATTAATTTATTAAAATTTGTTATAATATAAAAATCTGTTTTTTAAAATAAATAACATTAACATCTTTTCCAAATTAATATGAAAACCTATTATTTTTAAGAAAAACTTTTTTTTAGATAAATTTAAAATAATAACTAAAATCTTTTTTTTAAATAATAACTAGAACCGTTATTTATTTTATTTTATTATTGTTCAATTCAAATTTCATTATCATATTGTATCTGCTCCTCTCATGTAACCTCGCGAACTTAACAATCGCTCTTTAAATTCTGCCTTTAAATTTCTGCTTGCATGGTTTAAATTATGACATTATCTCTCTGTTTGCATGATTCAATTATCTCACGCGTTTACTATTATTTCTGTCACATTGCACACATCCGAAGGTTAGGTCTAACTGTTTGGCCGCCGCGCCAATAGTCCGTAAAACTTCACACATTCAATTTCAAATCCTCAAAACTACAAACTACAAACCCTAATTTTCACAAATGCCTCGCCGCAGGCAAAATTACAATTTTACCCTTAGCATTAGGTCAAAGAGCCGCCGCGCTCATTTTAGGGTTTCCCGCCGTGGAATCCCTAATTTAACCCTAATTACAACTTAACATTTCAACGTAGAGATTTGGAGTTTCTACACTCCACGTAAGCGTGTCCTTAAGATGCGTTTATTCCCCTTGAGACCTTGACCACAGTCAAGAAGTTTCTAACCTCCCTATTGAGGGGAACTACGATTACTCTGATTCCACTCCCGTAAGGATACGTAGGCACAAGATGCGATGTCTTGCCGAGTAAACTTAGAATTAACCCCCCTTTATTATTTATTATTGCTTATTTATATTTTATTTATCTTTGCTATTTAATTATTTTGCTTATTATTTTGTAATTGTTTCTTGGATGTAAAGTTGTTTAATTATTTAATTATTATTATGGTTAGTAATTAGGGAGTGTAACAACATGTATGTAATATTAAAATAAATTTAGATCACTTTTAAATAAAGATAATTAAAATAAACACGTCACACACGTAAGTCGATTTTAATCGCCGTCTCACTTCCTAAGGATATCCCTCAAGTTGCCTACGAATAATGGTTAAGTGGGGTGTATAAAGCAAGTCCCTCAAATAAAAAAATCATCAAAGTCCCTTATGGTTGCCTTTACGAATCAAGTCCCTTTCGAAAAATGATGATGGTCCCTTTTATGTGCTTATTACATCCCACAATGGCCTTCAAAGTCAAATTGTCCCTCACATACCCCTTAACATCCAAAGTAAGGACTACCTACTCCATTATAGTAGGGATAGTCTTACTAAAGGAAAGAATGAAGAATAAGAAGGACCTTTAAACATTAGGGTAGGTTACTCCTAGGTGCTTGCTCACTTCAAAACTGTTTCGCACTTAAACAAATTTTCAACAAGTTTTCAAACAAGTTCTTAACACATCCTTACATGGATTATTTATTAACTATTCTGAAAATTTTCTATTCACACACTACAATTTCAAAACAATTCAAAAGTGAGCTTAAGTACCTAAGAGCCCATGGATAACCATGGATGAAAAGGGTGCTAACACCTTCCCTTTTCATAACCTACCCCCCGGACCCAAAATATTCTCTAAGGTCTTTCCTGTTCTTTTATAACCTTTCCTTATGGATAAAATAAAAGTCGGTGGCGACTCTTGCTATCCGCAACATTGTTTAAAGTCAGTTCTCCCACCGTGTTACAGAACTGGCGACTCTGCTGGGGATTTATTTAAGAGGGGTACCCTTAGGAATTAAGATCACTTTAAATTGTTTGCCTTGTTTGCTTTATTATTATATTGTTGGGGTGCTCTTATGTGTGAAAGGTCCTAACCCGGATCTAGTGTACCTTAGGTAAATGGCAATAGACCAAGGAAACTGTACGACGTATATCGATACGGTTGATCTGGTGGCCATAGTTAGTGCGACTTCTTGGTTGGTGCTTATATTCCTTAAGTCAAGTTGAGGATAATATTGAGGCTGCCATATGTTGTCAATGCACTAACTGACTTTTAGAACCCTAGTTAACTCATCTTGGCCTTTAGAAAGTAGTGAGGTAACCGGCTTTGGTGCAGACTGAAGTTGGTTGACACTCGATACTACGCTCATTGAGATCTTAAACTTGGAGGGTTTTGGTTGGCAAGTAAGTTGCCTTCTGAACAAACACCCTTGTGAAGGATCAATGATATTGAGATCCTTTAGAACCTGGTTACTTTTGTAGGACAGGATGAACCATCTAACTTCAGGGGAGGGTACTTGCCTTTGAACCTCATGCAAGCCTTTAAACCTAGGGCTATGGTGTGACTTGTTTGTGTGTGCCACATGTTTGTGATTGAGCATGACATCATGACATCATCATGCATCATAAGCATATCATTTTCCCTAACCATTTCAAGGACCAAAGGATTTATCTTTGTTCTTTGTTGCAGGTCATGGCTTCTGCTCGTAGAAACACCATCAGGATCAACTTTGTAGGGATACCTGCTAAGCTCAAGGAGTTGGTTTCCCTAGTGCCTGATCATTCCCAGTTCAACAAGAGACATGGTCACTTATTGGATCTAGTTACTTCAGGGTTCAGTGAAGACATGATGAGTGTGCTGTTTCAGTTCTTTGACCCTAAGCACCATTGCTTTACATTTCCTGATTATCAGCTGGTTCCAACCATGGAGGAGTTCTCTAAACTTCTGGGTATACCTGTTCTTGATCAGAAGCCATTCACAGGCTTAGAGAAGGAGCTTAAACCAGAAGTTATAGCTGCAGCTCTACATCTGAAGAAGTCTGACATTGTTCTAGAGACGAGAAGTGGAGTTAAAGGTATTCTTGCCAAGGTATTAGTGGATAAAGCTCAAATGTTCTTGAAGGCTATGAGCTACGATGCTTTTGAGGAGATCTTAGCCTTATTGATTTATGGCTTAGTGTTGTTCCCCAATCCTGATCAGTTCATAGACGTTCATGCCATCAACATATTCCTGAGTCACAATCCAGTGCCTACCTTACTTGGAGACATCCTACATTCTCTTCACACCCGTACTACAAGGGCAAGAGGAACTTTGATGTGCTGCATACCTTTACTTTCTAGGTGGTTTATTTCTCACCTTCCTCGCTCAGTAATGAAGAATGAGCAAGGGTTCAGATGGTCCAAGAGGATCATGTCACTTTCTCACTCAGACATCCATTGGTGCTCCAGATCTATGGAGAATGTCACCATCATTGACCGTTGTGGGGAGTTTCCTAATGTACCACTTCTAGGCATAAGAGGAGGCATCACCTACAACCCATCTCTAGCTTTACGACAGTTTGGTTACGCCCGGAGCGATGGTCCACATGACATGTTGATTCAGGGCATTGTGTTTGATTACGACAACGATCTTCAGGGTTACCGTCAGAGATTCATACGAGCTTGGGGAAAGGTAAACAGGATTGACAGCAAGACACTGGAGCCTAAGTACACTATTCCTATGGAGGCTTATCTCAGATGGGTACGATCTCGTGCTCAGACACTCATGATGCCATATCCTGCCGTCCTACCAGTTACCATGGAACCTGTTGCTGAAGGAGACACAGCTTATACCCTCCTTCACCCAGACATGCCTACTGATATGGAAGACTTGCAGAGATCATGGATCCAACTGAAAGAGCAAAGGGATACTTTCGAGGCTCATTATAAAGCAAGCCAAGCAAGGATCCTAGAGCTAACAAAGCTACTTCATGAGGAACGAAACCTCAACTCATACCTCAACACAAAGAGGAAACGTCCATGGGAGACTTAAAACCCCATCTTATGTACTTATTTCGTTTTCATTTTTTGTAAGCCTAAAAGGCAAAACAAGTTATTACTAATAAAAAGTTACTTTCTTGTTTGTTTAAGCAAATTTAAATCCTGCGGTCCTTGAAAACATTGCATATGCATTCCCATATCATTGCATCACAGGTTTATAATTGTGCACAGGTTTCTCATCTTCTCGCTGTTTATTTCAGCAATGGCTCTTGAACAATCAGTTAAGGATCTCCAGGCACAGAATGCACAGTTCCAAGAGCTGATCCTGAACCTATCCAAGGGGCAGGATGAATTGAAGACACTGCTGGCCAAGAAGACTCAGAAGGCTAGAAGGTCTGCTGGGTTGCTCAACATGGGAAGAAGGTTCAAAGGTCCTGTCAAGACCAAGGAACATGTTGAAGACTATGAATCTGAAGAATCTGAGCAGGAGAGAGGCAGTCTCCACAACACTATGGGGGACTCTGATTCTGAGGCTAACTACTACCATGAGCCTAACGAAGACAAATTCAAGATGCTGGTGGATAGAATGGATGCTATGGAATTACAGAAATCATCTGGGCTGGATTTTGAGGATTTGAGCTTGATATCTGGGGTGGTCATACCCATTGGGTTCAAAGTTCCTACATTTGTTGTCTATGATGGGGTCTCTTGTCCCAAATTGCATCTGAGGTCTTATGTCAGAAGAATGCAACCCCACACTGCTGATAAAAAGTTGTGGATCCATTTCTTTCAAGAGAGTTTATCTGGAGCTCAGCTAGAGTGGTATTATCAGTTGGAGAGTGTCAACATCAGAGATTGGAATGACCTTGCTGAAGCTTTCTACAAGCAGTATCAATACAATGCTGACTTAGCCCCCACTCGCATGCAGCTTCAAAGCATGTCTATGGGTGCCAAAGAAAGCTTTAAGGAGTATGCTCAGAAGTGGAGAGACTTAGCTGGAAGAGTTCAACCCCCTTTGACTGATAGGGAGTTGGTTGATATGTTCATGTGTACGCTGAATGGTCCGTTTTACAGTCATCTCATTGGAAGCTCATCATCTGGCTTCACTGAGTTGATCATGACAGGAGAGCGAGTAGAGAATGGTATCAAGAGTGGTAAGATCCAAGTGGGCACTTCTTCATCAGGTGCTGCAAAGAAGCCTCCCACTGGGAAGAAAGAATCTAATGCTGTGTATGGTCAGCCTGATCGTAACAGAAGGCATCAGTCTGTTAGTGCAGTTCATATTTCAAATCCAACTCCTGCAACAACAGAGCAGCCTCAAGGCAACCAACAGAGGGCTAGAAGACAGTTCACGAAGATCAACATGTCAATGGCTCAGGCATTGCAACACTTGTTGAAAGCTGAACTTATTACCCTGAGGGAGGCCCCTCAGAATCCCAATGTTACCTCTCCCAAGTACAATCCCAATGCACGATGTGCATATCATTCAAACTGTCTAGGACATGATACTAATAACTGCTGGGTCTTGAAGAACAAAATTCAGGATATGATTGATGCTGGAGAAATTGAGTTTGATCCACCAAGTACTCCAAATGTGATTACAGCTCCAATGCCAAATCACGAGAAGACTGTCAACGCCATTGATGAAGATATTGATGAAGATCTGCATGTCTATTCAGTTATGGAGTTGAGCACACCATTGTCTGTTATCAAAAAGAGGTTAGTACAAGCTGGGATCTTTCCAGGTTGTCATGAAGATTGTCTATATTGTACCTATAAGCCGGATAGTTGCTTCATTTTGAGGGATGGGATTCAACGTCTCATGGATAAATATACTATAGTGTTTGAAAGAAGGCCAGCATCTGTAGAAAGTATGGTGGATCATCTGACTCAGGGTAAGAAGATTGAAGAGGTTGACATGGTTGACAAAGTACCACTAAGAATCACTTCAAAGGGTCCCATTAAAATCACTCATCAGGGCCCAATCAAGATTACTGCCGAAGGTCCTGTGAAAGTTGTTGCTGAAGCCAGAGTAGCTCCTCTGATCATTACCACTCCTGGTCCTATTCCTTATACATCTGACAAAGCTGTGCCTTGGCACTATGGGTCTGATGTTTACATCCATGGTGTCAAGCAGGAGCCTTTACCTGATATGCCTGTTGACATTGATAATATTGTTGGATCTAGCAAGATCACTCGTAGTGGAAGAGTCTTCTCTCCTCCAGTTGCTTCTAAGAGTGCAGTTACTCCTGCTGTTACTTCCACCACTGATGCTCGGGGCAAGGGTCCTGTTATTGAGCCTGTATCTACTGATGTGCCAGCTGCTGATGACCTCTCTAAGCAGATGGAAGAAGTATTGAAAATCATTCGCAAGAGTGATTATGATATTGTTGATCAGCTGGGGCATACTCCCTCAAAGATTTCTATACTCTCCCTGTTATTATGTTCTGAGGCTCATGCCAAGTCATTGATCAAGTTTCTAAAGATGGCTCATGTACCCAGTGCAATTTCTGTGGACCAGTTTGAGAATTGTGTTGCTCACCTGACCTATGACAACGGGTTAGGATTTTCTGATGCTGACTTGACCCCTGCCAAGAGGGATCATAACAGGGCCTTGCATATTTCAATTGAATGCAGGGGCACTACCCTGTCTCATGTGCTGATAGACAATGGTTCCTCTCTGAATGTGTTTCCTAAGGAAGTCCTGAACAAGCTGAGTCCTAAAGATACGGTATTGAAGCCCAGTAATATTGTGGTAAAGGCTTTTGATGGTTCTAGAAGAGTAGTGCATGGGGAAATTGATCTTCCAATCAAGGTTGGCTCTCAGGTGTTTACCGCTACACTCTATGTGATGGATATTCGTCCTTCGTACTCATGTCTGCTTGGTCGTCCCTGGATCCATGGGGCAGGTGCTGTGACCTCCACATTACATCAAAAGTTGAGATATCCGGTGAATGGAAAAGTTGTTACTGTCTTTGGAGAGGAAGAATACTTTGTCAGCCATGTAAACACTTTCAAGTATCTGGAAGTAGAAGGTGAATACATTGAAACTCCATGTCAGTCATTTGAAGTGGTTCCCTGGGCTGTTAAGGATTGTGTGACTCCTCCTGCTGTGAAGAAGGTTCCTGTGGTCATCAGAAACCCTCCAACAATGGCAATGGCCTCCCTCAATGATGCAAAAGCTGTGGTGGAAGAAGATGGTTGTACTATTTGGGGTCAGCTTCCTGATATTCCATACAAGTCTGACAAGTTTGGTTTGGGTTTCACTGCAGAGTCCCAGAAGGCTGTTCGTCGTGCTCGTGTTGTTCGTATCACCAATCAAGGGGTTATCAATGCTGTGGGAGATCAAGATGAAGACTACAACTTGGAGGCATGGATTTTTCCTACTGTGGGTGCTGGACTCAATAATTGGACAGCTGAAGATGTTATCCCTATCTCCTTTAGTCAGGAGTAAATACTATTACTGTGTTATGTTTATAATTTCTGGAACAATTAAAACTTTCAAGCCATGTGCCTTACCCGGGGCACAATGGTGTGCTTGTTACGGGTTGTCATTTCATTTGCATACTGCATTCAATAAAATCAGTGGACGTTTCGTTTTCGTAAATATTGTGTTCCTTGTCTTTCTTTTTCTTTTATTTTCGCTTTATCAGCTATGTGTTCTTACACACACCCACGTCACTAAAATGCAGATCCTCATCCACTCTGGATCCAGTTGATAACAGTCCTACTATTGCCAATTACAATTTCGAGAATCCGATCTATCAAACTGAAGACGGAAACGAGGACGATTGTGAAATACCTGTAGAGCTTGCTAGGTTGTTACAACAAGAAGAGAAAACTATACAGCCACATGAAGAGCCAGTCGAAGTTGTGAATCTGGGAACTGAAGAAAACAGAAAAGAGGTCAAGATAGGGGCTGATTTAGAGGACAGTGTCAAGAGCAGGTTGATTCAGATGCTACGTGACTATGTGGAGATCTTTGCTTGGTCTTATGAAGATATGCCAGGGTTGGATACAGACATTGTGGTTCACCGTTTGCCAGTGAAAGAAGATTGTCGTCCAAAGAAGCAGAAGGTTCGTCGTATGCGTCCTGAAATGTCAGAAAAGATCAAAGCAGAGGTAATGAAACAATTCAATGCAGGGTTCTTGGCCGTAACTTCTTATCCTCAGTGGGTCGCAAATGTGGTACCAGTTCCTAAGAAAGATGGTAAGGTACGTATGTGTGTAGACTACAGAGATCTGAACAAGGCTAGCCCTAAAGATGACTTTCCACTTCCTCATATTGATATTCTGGTAGACAACACTGCTCAGCATAAGGTATTCTCTTTTATGGATGGTTTCTCTGGTTACAATCAAATCAAGATGGCACCTGAAGATATGGAGAAGACTACATTTGTGACACAGTGGGGCACCTTTTGCTATAAGGTAATGCCATTTGGTTTGAAGAATGCAGGGGCAACATATCAGCGTGCCATGGTGGCTTTGTTTCATGATATGATTCATCATGAGATAGAGGTATATGTGGATGATATGATAGCCAGGTCTCGGAATGAAGAACAACATCTTGATCATCTGCGCAAGTTGTTTGAGAGGTTGAAGAAATATAGGTTGAGATTAAATCCAAACAAGTGTACTTTTGGAGTTAGATCTGGAAAGCTCCTGGGTTTCATTGTCAGTGGAAAAGGTATTGAAGTGGATCCTGCAAAAGTGAAAGCTATACGAGAGATGCCAGCTCCCCGTACTGAGAAGGAGGTTAGAGGTTTCTTGGGACGATTGAACTACATTGCAAGATTTATTTCCCAATTAACTACCATCTGTGAGCCAATCTTCAAGTTGTTGAAGAAAGGTCAGGTGATGGAATGGAATGATGAGTGCCAGACTGCCTTTGATGAAATCAAGAGATATTTGCTAGAACCTCCAATTTTAATGCCACCAGTTGATGGAAGACCCTTGATTATGTATTTAACAGTATTAGACAACTCAATGGGGTGTGTATTGGGGCAACATGACGAGTCTGGTCGAAAAGAGCAGGCAATATACTACCTTAGCAAAAAGTTTACCGACTGTGAAACAAGATACTCACTGCTCGAGAAAACTTGCTGCGCTTTGGCATGGGCTGCTCGCCGACTAAGACAGTATATGTTGACCCATACTACCTTGTTGATTTCGAAGATGGATCCAATCAAGTACATATTTGAGAAACCCGCTCTCTCCGGAAGAATTGCAAGATGGCAAATGATCTTGACGGAATATGATATACAGTATACTACTCAGAAGGCCATTAAGGGGAGTGTTGTTGCTGATCATTTGGCTCATCAAGCAGTAGGCGATTACCAGTCAATGAATTTTGAGTTCCCTGATGAAGACATTATGTCTGTTACCAAAGAACCTGGACAATATGACGAACCTGAACAAGGATCCCGATGGACTATGGTTTTTGATGGTGCCTCCAATGCACATGGTAATGGTGTTGGTGTTGTGATTAGTTCCCCTGAAGGTTGTCATACCCCGATTACTGCCAGACTTTGTTTCTATTATACCAATAACATGGCTGAGTATGAGGCATGTATCATGGGTATGCAAGTTGCTATTGATATGAAGATTCAGTTCCTTGAGGTGTATGGAGATTCAACTCTGGTAGTAAGTCAGATTAAAGGAGATTGGGATACAAAGCATGATAATCTCATTCCTTACAGAGAACATGTGTTGTCTTTGATCCCACATTTCAAAGAGATTACTTTTGGACATATTCCACGAAGAGAGAATCAGTTGGCAGACGCATTGGCCACCATGGCATCTATGTTTGAGATCAACTGGGATGATGAAGCTCCCAAGATTACCATTGATAGATTTGAGAAGCCTGCATACTGCAATGAGATTGACACTGAAGGGGCAGAGGAGAAGCCTTGGTTCTATGAAGTGAAAAACTATCTTGAAGCTCAGGAGTTCCCTAAAGGGGCATCTGTCAAAGATAGGAAGTTCCTGAGAAGGTTTTCTACTAAGTTCTTTCTGAGTAATGGCATTCTGTATAAGCGTAATCATGATTCAACTATGCTTCGTTGTGTGGATAAGAAGGAAGCTACAGAAATTATGGAAGAGATGCATGATGGGACCTTTGGCACTCATTCTAGTGGTCATACCATGGCAAAGAAGATTTTGAGAGCAGGTTACTATTGGTCTACCATGGAAGCTGATTGTTATCAACACTCCAGAACATGTCACAAATGTCAAATCTATGCTGATAAAGTACATGTACCTCCATCTCCATTGAATATGTTGACTGCTCCTTGGCCCTTCGCCATGTGGGGCATTGATATGATTGGTGAGATCAAGCCTACTGCTTCTAATGGGCATCGTTTCATTCTGGTTGCTATTGATTACTTCACGAAGTGGGTAGAGGCAGCTTCATTTGCATCTGTGACTAAGAATGTTGTGGCTCGGTTCATTAAGAATAATCTCATATGTAGGTATGGTATCCCTGAAAGGATTATCACTGACAATGGCTCTAATCTGAACAACACTATGATTACTGATCTCTGTACGCAGTTCAAGATTATGCATCACAACTCTTCTCCGTATCGTCCAAAGATGAATGGGGCAGTTGAAGCTGCTAATAAGAACATTAAGAAGATTGTACAGAAGATGACTGTTACTTACAAGGATTGGCACGAGATGTTACCATTTGCTCTGCATGGTTATCGTACTACAATACGTACTTCAACAGGGGCAACCCCATTCTCCTTAGTCTATGGTATGGAAGCAGTTCTGCCTATTGAAGTTCAGATCCCCTCCTTGAGAATTATGAAGGATGCAGGCTTGGATGAAGATGAGTGGATTCAGACTCGACTTGACCAGATAAATTTGATTGATGAGAAAAGGTTAGCAGCAGTTTGTCATGGCCAGATGTACCAGAAACGGATGATCAAAGCTTTTAACAAGAAGGTTAAGCCAAAGGTATATCAGGCTGGTGACTTGGTAATCAAGCGTATCATATTACCACAGGGTGATCCTAGGGGCAAGTGGACTCCAACATATGAGGGACCATTTGTAGTCAAGACAGTGTTCTCAAGAGGTGCCATGATACTGACTACAATGGATGGTGAAGACTTCCCACAACCTGTAAACGCAGACATAGTTAAAAAATACTACGCATAAAAAGAGACCCGCTAGGTTGACAGGCCTAGGCAAAAATAAGGGCATCCCGGCAAACCAAAAGGGTTTGGGCAAAAATTAGGGATATATATATAAAAAGATGTACACCCGGCAAGTCGAAAACCTGAAAAGGCGGCTTGGGCAAAAAAGGGTATCCCGGTGGATTGAAAACCTGAAAGGGCAATCCAGGCAAAAGTTAGGGATTAAAGCGTATGACTATGTCTCGTTTGGATCACTCATGAAACTGCAACCAGTTGTACTACTTACTCAAGCTCAAACAGATGAAGCTCAATCCAATCGTTTCCGTCTCAACAGCAAGAAGATGAGATACTTGAGTGGCAATAGTAGAATTGAAACTCAATAGGATTATTTCCCACATAGCTGATTCTTTTTGTAAAACTTCATGACAAAATTCTCTTACTAGGGTTTATGTCTCCTTGTACAAACTTACCCGTGTATGGGTCACTTTTGATATAAATAAATTCCATCTTTTGAATCCAGATTCACTTTTACCCTATTTACATAAGCGAAACGTCCATTGGTTGTGTTTGAATGTATGTATGCCTTTGAATATGATTGATGTTTACCAGAAACGCATGTATGCTTTTAATATGATTGATGTTTACCAGAAATGCATGAAAATGCAGTAATAGTATTTACTAAGGACGAACGAGGGAAGGATTTCAACGAAGCTTCGCCGGTTCATCTTTACAAGACAGTTACAAACCATCAGTAGGACTAATCCATTTTCACAAAGTCTAATCTCCCCTGGAATTTATATCCATCTCTTTTATCCTCATACGGATATACGGGAAATTACTTTCCAATAAGGGCACGATGAACGAAGACGGGATGTTATACTTATCCTACTATCAAACGAAAACGAAGGTTATCTATACCCTACTATCCCCAACAACGGGAGGTTATCTATACCTTGTTATCCCCAACAACGGGAGGTTATCTATACCTTGTTATCCCCAGCAGACGGAGGGTTATATATTCTTCAACAACGAATCGGGATTTATTTTTCTTGGCCAGCAGTTGTTATACAAGGATATCCAGACACTTCCAGCAGTGTCATAGCATACATACATCATTTACATCATACCATAACATATATGTCTATAGTACATTACCTAAGTGCATCATGTCATACATGCATACATAAAGCATAAACTAATGTTGTTATACAGAATGCTACCTTGTTTTCAGGTTAATTATCCAACAAACAATCTTATGATCTTTGGGACTGCTTTATTGTAACCTCAGGGTTACTTTATCCTCCTGATGAGCTTCTTATTACTTTGGGACTGCTTTATTGTAACCTCAGGGTTATTTTATCCTCCTGATAGCCTCTCATGACTTCAAGACTGCTTTAGAGCTACTGATTGCTCTATCCTCCTGAAATCATCCTATTACTTCAAGACTACTTTAGAGCTATTCATTGCTCTATCCTCATGAGGTCATATTACTACTTCAAGACTGCTTTAGAGCTATTCATTGCTCTATCCTCCTGAAGCCATCTAATTATTTCAAGACTGCTTTAGAGTTATCCATTGCTCTATCCTCCTGAAATTACATTATTATTTCAAGACTGCTTTAGAGTTATCCATTGCCCTATCCTCCTGAAATCATTACTTCAAGACTGCTTTAGAGCTATTGATTGCTCTATCCTCCTGAAGACATATCACATTATTATTTCAAGACTGCTTTAGAGCTGTTGATTGCTCTATCCTACTGAAGCCATTCTATTACTTCAAGACTGCTTTAGAGCTATTGATTGCTCTATCCTCCTGAAGCCATTATTACTTCAAGACTGCTTTAGAGCTATTGATTGCTCTATCCTCCTGAGGTCAGATTTATCACTTCAAGACTGCTTTAGGGTTATCATTATTGATTGCTCTATCCTCATGAAGACATGCTGTTACATCAGTATTACTCCAGACTCCTGACAGTTCTCATTATACTACTGAAGAACTTTCCCCTAGTGGCATCTTTAAGCCCACTCAATCATGTTCAACCAACCATCAATATCACTCCATGCACTGGTGAGTGCAAATTTTTGGGCTTTTGTGTTCAATCCCCTTCAACCTTCCAGGTTACGACTGGCAAATATACCAATCTAACCCCTCAGGTTTCAGAAAATTGAACAGGGGCAGCTGTTGCACCCCAAAATTTGCCCTCACAATACAAGACTTTGTGTTCCAAGAAGGTTCACAAGGTTCACAAAATTCACAATTGGTCAGAAGAGTTGACAATTCCCTCAGACAATGCACCTCCTAAGCAGTGCATCCAAAACTAGGGTTTTGACTTTAATCAGGCTAAATGGACTTCCAAGACTTCAAGTGAGCTTCATAACATCTTATATGTGTATAAGAACCCCCATGTCAAGTTTCAAGACTTTTCTCAAAAGTTTGCTCAGTCAGATGATCAGATAAGTCAAAAGCAGTCAATGCAGTTAAAAGGTCAAACTGAGGTCAACTGTGGTCAAACCAAAGTCAAACTTCATGATTTTTTTTGCCAACATCAAAGAGAGGTTGGGTGAGAAATATTATCATAATAACTGTAATACCCCAAATTTTGCCCTAAGATTTGTCGTCGCATTTCATTGCATTTAATCAATTACTAACAAATTTGTGTAGTCGTTTGACTTTTTGCAGGTAAATATCATATGGCATGCATTTTTTTTCTAAAAAGTAAAAATGGCACAATTGGCAGGAGGACATGTGTAAGGAGTTATGAGTGTGAGAGGTTGAGAGTTCGAATCTCACCTTTGTCATTTTTTTTTGTTTTTTATTATTTTTACTCTAAATTTTTCTATCTTTCATTAAAAAAAATAACAAAAATAGTTTTTTATTATTATTTAATTATTATTTTCGTATTTTAATTAAATCATTTTTTAAAAATATTATTTTTTTTCACTTTTTTCTAAATTATTCATAAAAATATCCAAAAAATCATAAAATAAGAAATATTGAAAAAAATTTTGTTCTTTTTATAATATTTTTTATTTTAGGAATCAATAGGATTATTAGTTTTTATTTTAAGTTTATTTTAATTATTTTAAATTATTTAAATTTTATTTTTTCTTAACTAATTATTTAGTTTGGGCTTTAAAATGGGCTTTAGGGACATTATTGACAATTTGGTGTTAACCCTAATTTGTTCCCTATATATACATGTGTTGCCTTGTTGGAAAAGAGGAGAGAATGAAAAAAACCTAAGAGGAGTGAGTGCCGTTTGCCGTTATTTAGTTTTCTTCTTCATCCATTACTATTGTTTCTTTTTCTTCATCGTTTACCGTTATTTCTTTTCCTTCATCTATTACTGTTGTTTCTTTTTCTTCATCTTTTACCGTTATTTCTTTTTCTTCATCTATTACCGTTATTTCTTTTTCTTTATCTATTACTGTTACGTTTATATATATATAATTTTTAAATTGTTAGAGTTTATATATATAAGATTTTTGATCGAATTATGTCGATACGATGTTTGCACATTTGTGTGCATGACGCGTGACATTTGTGTTAGTTCGATCTGGTTGCGATGATCGCATTTTTGTGTGAGCAATAATACTATTTTTTGCTTAATTTCTTTTTCTTTGCGATAAATTTTGTTTCGTCCGATTTAGATCTGGTTGCGATGAGCGCATTTCTGCGTTAGCAACATTGTTGGGTTATTTGGCACATTTAAAATTCATTATTGCTTTATTATTATTATTATTATTATTATTATTATTATTATTATTATTATTATTATTATTATTATCATTATTTATTATTATTATCATTATTATCATTATTATTACCATTATTATTATTATTGTTATCATTAATTTATTAAAATTTGTTATAATATAAAAATCTGTTTTTTAAAATAAATAACATTAACATATTTTCCAAATTAATATGAAAACCTATTATTTTTAAGAAAAACTTTTTTTTAGATAAATTTAAAATAATAACTAAAATCTTTTTTTTAAATAATAACTAGAACCGTTATTTATTTTATTTTATTATTGTTCAATTCAAATTTCATTATCATATTGTATCTGCTCCTCTCATGTAACCTCGCGAACTTAACAATCGCTCTTTAAATTCTGCCTTTAAATTTCTGCTTGCATGGTTTAAATTATGACATTATCTCTCTGTTTGCATGATTCAATTATCTCACGCGTTTACTATTATTTCTGTCACATTGCACACATCCGAAGGTTAGGTCTAACTGTTTGGCCGCCGCGCCAATAGTCCGTAAAACTTCACACATTCAATTTCAAATCCTCAAAACTACAAACTACAAACCCTAATTTTCACAAATGCCTCGCCGCAGGCAAAATTACAATTTTACCCTTAGCATTAGGTCAAAGAGCCGCCGCGCTCATTTTAGGGTTTCCCGCCGTGGAATCCCTAATTTAACCCTAATTACAACTTAACATTTCAACGTAGAGATTTGGAGTTTCTACACTCCACGTAAGCGTGTCCTTAAGATGCGTTTATTCCCCTTGAGACCTTGACCACAGTCAAGAAGTTTCTAACCTCCCTATTGAGGGGAACTACGATTACTCTGATTCCACTCCCGTAAGGATACGTAGGCACAAGATGCGATGTCTTGCCGAGTAAACTTAGAATTAACCCCCCTTTATTATTTATTATTGCTTATTTATATTTTATTTATCTTTGCTATTTAATTATTTTGCTTATTATTTTGTAATTGTTTCTTGGATGTAAAGTTGTTTAATTATTTAATTATTATTATGGTTAGTAATTAGGGAGTGTAACAACATGTATGTAATATTAAAATAAATTTAGATCACTTTTAAATAAAGATAATTAAAATAAACACGTCACACACGTAAGTCGATTTTAATCGCCGTCTCACTTCCTAAGGATATCCCTCAAGTTGCCTACGAATAATGGTTAAGTGGGGTGTATAAAGCAAGTCCCTCAAATAAAAAAATCATCAAAGTCCCTTATGGTTGCCTTTACGAATCAAGTCCCTTTCGAAAAATGATGATGGTCCCTTTTATGTGCTTATTACATCCCACAATGGCCTTCAAAGTCAAATTGTCCCTCACATACCCCTTAACATCCAAAGTAAGGACTACCTACTCCATTATAGTAGGAATAGTCTTACTAAAGGAAAGAATGAAGAATAAGAAGGACCTTTAAACATTAGGGTAGGTTACTCCTAGGTGCTTGCTCACTTCAAAACTGTTTCGCACTTAAACAAATTTTCAACAAGTTTTCAAACAAGTTCTTAACACATCCTTACATGGATTATTTATTAACTATTCTGAAAATTTTCTATTCACACACTACAATTTCAAAACAATTCAAAAGTGAGCTTAAGTACCTAAGAGCCCATGGATAACCATGGATGAAAAGGGTGCTAACACCTTCCCTTTTCATAACCTACCCCCCGGACCCAAAATATTCTCTAAGGTCTTTCCTGTTCTTTTATAACCTTTCCTTATGGATAAAATAAAAGTCGGTGGCGACTCTTGCTATCCGCAACATTGTTTAAAGTCAGTTCTCCCACCGTGTTACATATGGTCGAGAACTTATCAAGGCTTTGGCCATGGCAGTCACTCACCTATTTCTAATGGCAATTCGATCACACGACTTTGTTCTTTATAGGGATTCTAAAAAAACTACTGGTTTGTTGCTCTTATTCCCTAACTTTTGCCTGGACAGCGTCTATTGATTTGACTTTGGAGTCCAGCGGGATGCCCCAATTTTGCCTAAGTCTCCTTCATAGGTTTTGACTTAGCGGGCTCTTATTTTTTTGAATATTCTTTTATGCACAAGTCGTGTAAATCTTTTGAAAGGCTCGTGACTGCCCCACTCCTTAGGTAACCGAGGGATAGTCATTGTATTGGACTTCTTAAGATGCTAAGGATAAATTCTCGAAGGTTTGCTCTTCCTTTTTGAGGATCTAAGCGCTCGATCGGCTTAACTGAGACCTACCCTGCCCCAGGTTAGGATGAAGGTTCTTAAAAGAAAGAAAAACTCCTACTTCAAGGCTCAAAGAGGTTAACGAGGGATTATCATCCTTATATCTCCAGTGTATGGGATTTGAAACAATGCCTTACATCATCAGCGGGTTTTAATTGAAAGCATACGACAAGAAATCTGACGTTTTAGGTTCGTCACCCTCCCCCCAATTCTCCATCAGAACAAGAGATCGGGTAAAGTTGGCATTATGATTTATGAAAACGTTTTTTTGAATGAGTGAAACAAATGGATTTATTCAAGACAAACATATGCGTTGCATTAATTATTCAAAGATAAACAAGTTCGTACATGCTAAATATGCTTAATCAAAGAGAAATACATATAAATAAACAAATGAACTGTCGGAAAAATCCTTCTAAATGTTTATGAAATCTTGCATTCAAGAGTAACAGTTTCCTTTGGCGGAGCCTCAATGGAAGGGACGTCGGGTTTACGATCACTGTGAGTCGTCATGGCTTGCCCCAGTTACGCTGATCACATCTTCAACAGTTTTCAGTCGTTGCTTCAAAATAAATTTCCCAGATTCTTTGTTGATCCCGGTCATATCATCTTGAGGGTTACTGAGATGAAGCGAGCTAGGCCTTTGAATAATTACTGGATTCGGCTGATTTGCTGAGGGGACAACATACTTTGCAGATTTTAAGCTTGACAAGCGAGGAACCCCGAGAGGAGTCTCGATCTTCGGCTGAGCATCGCCAAAAGACAACTTCTTCGTTTCTAGCAAATTTCTGACAAAGTTCTTAAGAGCGTAGCAATTCTCTAGATCATGGCCGGGCGCACCCTCATGAAATAAACAATGAGCGGCCGTGTTGTAACCTGCAGGTAACGGATTAGGCGGAGGACCCAAAGCACGGGTGGTAATCAGACCTTGTTGTACCAAATGGGGGTATAACTCAGTGAAAGTTATCGGAATTGGAGGACAAGGCTTATACTGCCTCTTACGGGGATAAGGAACCTGATTCTGTGATTGTTGGTGAACAGGAGCGTTGGACACTCGTTGACTGTTGACAGGAACTTGCATGGGCGGATAACCGGAAGGTTGTTGATAAACCGGTGCTTGATGTACCAGAGCTGACTGCACAGGCTGGTATGTAGGAAACTGCTGATTGAAAGGAGGTGCAACAGTAGCTACATAAGGTTGTTGGACATATGGAAACAGATAACCTTGAACATAACTCTGCTGATGTTGCCAAGGTTGAGGAGTAGCCATTTTGCGGTTCCTCGAACGTGCAGGTCCTTTATCATGGTCGGAATTAGGAGTTTTGCACTTTGGTGGGGTAGCTCGTCGAACTGGTTGAGCACTAGGAGGCACCAAACCGGATTGAAGACCGTGAGGAGGTGCATTCTCGACAGTAACAGCTAGTTGAGGTTCCATAACGGTATTAGTAGTCTCAGAAACAACAGTAGACTGAGCATCCACCTTCACACTAAGAGCTCGTAGCATCTCCAAAATCTACCCTACACTTCCTCGAAGATCTTCGAGTTCATGGCTGACACGGTTGATCTCTTGGTTTTGATCTTCCATCCTTATGAAGGGTCGTATTGATGCAGAGAACTCAGGGTGACAAAACTGGAAGGTGAGAGAACCGCGTATGAGAAATCGGGAGACACATGCAATGCAAAAGTAAGATGCTAAAATGTGAATGCAAATGAAGATTTCATGGAATTCAAATATTTACGAATATTGCGGAATACCAAAGAAACTTTTAATTCATTGAAGACAGATTACAAATAATATTCTTGCAACCAAAATAGCTAAATAAAAGCCTAGAAAATCCTAGAGAAGCATCTTCCACAACTTCAGTGAGCAGACGGAGATTCGGAGGAAAATAAATATTCGTAGAGCCTTCTCTTCTTGTAGGATTGTATCTCATCATTCTTCGATTGAATCTGCTTTTGAAGTTCTTCGTACTTGCTGACCATCACATGGTATTTGTTCTTCCATGATTCTGCTTCGCATTGTGATTTCTTCAAAGTGATCTTCAAAGTCTCAGCTTCAGTCATGAAATACTGGACAGGTTCTTCTCTTTGAGGTAAAGGATCTTGGCGAGAGTAGGGCATCTTCAACTCAATAGCTCTTCCTCGAACCCATTGAAGGTATGGTTCCATAGACACACAATTAGGTCTGCCCAAACTTTCTTTGTCTTTCCTATGCAGATGATTCCAAGAAGATAGAATCTGATCTTGAAGCTTTTTGTCGTCTTTGAAAAAGATTTTCTCCACATGAATACCTTTAGGCGGTTCCTTCAAGGGGTATCCCAACTGTCGGCGAGCTAAGGCTGGATTGTAGCTAATTCCTCCATTGAAACTGAGCAAAGGCACATTGTTGAAGTTTCCGCAACTATCAATGATCGATATCCCATCGTACATGCGATTATACCAATCAATATCAGAGTGAGTTAAAGCCATGACTTTTTGCGACCAACGTTCTTGATTAGGTCTCCAGAACGGACCGGACTTGTGTAAGTGAGAAATAAACCACTTGTATAGCAATGGCACACAACATGCAATCATTCCTCCACCATGAAAGTTTCAGAGATGTACTGAATGATAAGTATTACCCAATAGCGTTGGAACTAGATTTCTCCTCATGAAGGTCTTGATTGCATTAAGGTCCACAAACCCCTCAAAACTAGGAAAAAGCAGCAACCATAAGTAAGCAAAGCAAAAATTATCTCGAAGGCAAACATGTCTTTATGATCGGCATAAAATTGGGCTTTCTTAATTAGGAAGTCCCTGGGAAAACCGGAGATCCCCCCTTTGGTGATCATATTGTTTTTGACCTCGGATATCCTTAGACAAATGGCTTTAGCAATATCTCGTTCTTTAGGGTCTTCCTCCAAGAAAGGGAATGGATACTTATCCAAGATATGTAATCCCACCAACTGAGAGTACTCTTCTAAGGTAGGTAAAAGCTGATAATCTGGAAAGGTGAAGCAGTGATAATCTGGATCATAAAACTGTAGCAAAGTCGCAAGAAGTCCTTCGTTTACTTGAACCTTCAACAAAGACAATAGCCTTCCATATCTGTTTTGGAACTTTTCTTGATCTTGAACCAAATCCCTTAGCTTCTCTAGGACTTCCAAATTAAAACCCCTAAAAGTAAATTTCAAAGTATGCCTTCTAGAGTGATCCATGGTATCCTGCAATGTTCATAAATAGAGTTTGAATTCCATGAAGTCTTAATGTAATATGATGCTTTATGGATGCAATGCATGAAAACACATAAAGTCCTAGGTTAAAAGAACGTGAGCGGAGTTAAGGTCTACCCATCCCCGAAAAGGAGTGTACTATAGGTTAGTTGTACCTGCAGAACAAGGTTCTAAAAAGTGCCCAAAGTCATCAGCCCATCTTTCGGATATTATCAACTTTCCGACTGACTCGGGGTTAATAATATTCTCAAGAGAACCTCTTTTGAGTGTAGTATCGCGTAGCAACCATTGTAGGACTACTCCCACATAGTTCCCGCACTACGTCCTAAATAAGGCCGAGGTGGTGTTAAGGTACTACGGTTCCCAATATCACAGACTCCAATCGACCATGGAAAAAGTTTTCACGATTACTCGTTCAACCGAACCATTTTCGAAAAGGTCTCAACTGAGCGGTGATTCTCGAATCAGCTTGGTCGGGATTCAACTCCCTATAAGCCTCATCGAATATATCCCCATCCTATAATAATGGCACTCAAGTCCGGGCGTAGGACTTATCTCACAACACAAGGAACCATCCCAAAATCAAAGTACAATATATACATGCAAATGAATAGTAAAACAAATAGTAATAAATATGAACAAATTAGGGATAACCCTCAAAAGTTTAGAAAATCCCCAGTGAAGTCGCCATTTTCTGTTGCGGTGGAAATAGGATTACAAACTATTGATGAGTTTGAATCACAATTCTTGATTCACAACCGCACTTTGATTTATCCGAAGGAAAAGGTCAAAAAGGGAAAACCTATTTTGCATCGTAAACACAATGCGGGGAGATTCTAGGATCCGGGGGTTGGTTAAGGTTAGGGAAGGTATTAGCACCCTAAACTTCCGTAGTACTCTACGGGAACCTTTTGTTCAAATGTTTACTATTTTGCTTTATTATTCTTAAGGTATATGTACAAAGGATTAAAAGTGAGAAAGGAGACCTAAGGGGTTAATTCTAAGTTTACTCGGCAAGACATCGCCTCTTGTGCCTACGTATCCTTACGGGAGTGGAATTAAAGTAATCGTAGTTCCCCTCAAAAGGGAGGTTAGAAACGTCTTGACTGTGACCAAGGTTTCAATGGGGAATAAACGTATCTTAGGGACACGCTTACGCGGAGTGTAGAAACTCCAATATCTACGTTGTAAATTGTTAAGTGAATTAGGGTTAGGTTAGGGATTCCGCGGCGGGAAACCCTAAAATGAGCACGGCGGCTCTTTGACCTATTGCTAGGGGTAAAATGGTAACTTTGTCTGCGGCGAGACATTTATGGAAAATTAGGGTTTGTAAGGGTGTAGTTTTGAGGTTTTGAGGTTGAGGACTATTGACACGGCGGTCAAACGGCTAGACCTAATTCCTTCGGAGGAGTGAAATTAATTATAAAGATGCGATGAAATTAAATATACACACAACGGCAGAAAATAAAGTGCGGAAAGATAAATGCGACAATTGTCTCGCAAAATTACATCCCATAAGCAGTTACAAATATGATAATTGAATATTTAAACTGAAAATAAAATCAATTGAACTTAGTCAGCTGCAAAAAACCAAAACAAATAGAGACTGTTATTATACGGGGTTAGACAAAAAATTAGACGGGAATGTTAGGAATTTAAGTAGAAAATTATAATTTTAACGAAACAAGAAAAAAGTTAGAAATTTGGATCTTAAAAATGAGGATGTTAGCAAAAAATTAATAAACAATTAAAATTGATACACAATGAAGATGATGATAATATACAAGTGATAATGGAATATGAAATAGCAACGATGATGTCAGATTATGTACAAATATAAAAATAAATACAAAAATAAATAAATAAATATTAGTGAACAGGTTCATGGATAATCAAGAATACTGTTAGGAATGAAGGATGGAAATTAGAGTTGACGATAATTAGAAGTTAAGTGATGAACGTTTTGAGACGATGAGAATTTAGGTAATAAGAAAAGAGTTAGAATGGAATTTGGTTTTTTTTTGTGAGATTTGGAAAAGTTAGAACTTTAATGTGATTAAAAAGTTAGAGTTAAAAGTTAGAAAAAAATTAGAACTTCGAAATTTGCTTTTTTAAAAAAAAGTTTTGAAAATAAAAAAGAAAAGGTTAGGTTTTAATTCAAAAAAAAGTTAATACTCTTGAAAAAAACAAAAATAAGATTAGAAATTTTTTATGAAAAGAAGAGTTAGTTACTTTTGATGAAGACTGCAAGAGTCTTTGATGCTTGCCGATCTCCCGTTTTGTTGCTCCTGAGGGTCCTTTTATACTTGATTTTTTTAAATCTTTTTCAATTTCAGATTTGATTTGAATATCTCAATCTTTTTCAATCTCTGATTTGATTTGAATGAATTTTTATGATGATTTCAGATTTGATTCAATGATGGTGATGTTGATATTTAGATCTGATTTTCTTATGATGATGATATGATCTGATTGATTTGATTTTGCTCCATCTGTGATTTATTGTGATTGGATTTGATAAAAAAAGTGTTGGGATTTAAATTTAAAAAGTTAGCAAAGAAAGTTAGAGTTTCAAGTTAAATAAAAATTAGAGTTTTAAGTTTAAAAAAATGAGTTAGAATTTTAAAATAAAAACATTTGAATGTTGATTTTAAAAAATGTTAGAATTATTTTAAAAACTGTTAGAATTTAATTTTAAAAGGAATTTAGATCTTAATTTTAAAAAAGAAAATAAAATGGCATTAGAATTTAATTTTAAAAGGAATTTAGAATTTTAATTTGAAAAAAGGATGGTGTCAAAAAAGATTTAGATTTAATTTTTAAAAAAAAGGATAGATTTAATTTATAAAAAAAAGGTTAGATTTAATTTTTAAAATAGTTAGAAAAAAAGATTTAATTTTAAAAAGAAGTTAAAGAAAAAAAAAGATTTAATTTTAAAAAGAAGTTAGAGAAAAAAAAGATTTAACTTTATAAAAGTTAGAAAAAAGATTTAACTTTAAAAAGGAGTTAGAAAAAAGATTTAATTTTAAAAAGAAGTTAGAAAAAAGATTTTAAAAAAGGTATTAGAATTTGATTAAAAAAATGTGTTAGAAATTAATTTAAAAAAGGTTATAAAAAAAATTTACTCTTAAAGAAAAGAAAAAAAAAGTTAAATTTTAATCTAAATCCTAAAAGTTAGTAAGAAGAGTTTAAAATGATTTAAATAAATAAACTAAATAGAAAAAAAAAGTTAATAAAAAATATTAGTAAAGTTATAAAAAAAATTTAATTAAATTATTATTAGTTAAAAAAACAAGATTAAAAAAAAAGGTTAATTTATTAAGTTAATCAGAATTTAAAATAAAAATAAAAAAGAAAGAGTAAAATTTGGGGTATTACAATACCCATACCACTTTGACACCTTAGACCTCCGGTTTATGCGAGTCAGTTCCACTACCTACTGTACCAAAGCCTCAGGTTCGAGCACCAAGCGAAGCCCTTAGTAGTTTATACAAGCAATCAGCACCGCCTTAAGCACATACCACGTGGAAAGCCGATGCAAATAAGTGATCGGTAAGATCGTAAAGAAAAGAATTGCTCCACAGCCATGTAGTGATTATCTACTTCTGATATCTCGGAATAACAAAAATAATCTTATAAAGAAAAGAAGTTCTCTTACAGTTGGTCCATAGGTCTCTGGTTATGGACTCGGTAGGGCGAATTACGGTTCGATCCCCCACAACATACAAAGAGGACATATCAAAGGGTACCGCACTCGTGCACCAGACCCCGTATAAAGAAAAGACCGAAATCACTAACAGGCTATTCCACTACGTGCGTGCAAAGAGGTAAAGGGCTTAATGTGATTGCGCTGGAACGAAATTGGGTAAAACTTGGTACGATGAACTTTACGCCGAGCTACAGCAGCATGATTGGAATCGGCTCGTATAAGAAGGAGGCCTTCGAGAGCATTACCGCTTAGTGTCACTGTCGTATGCGTGTTGTTATAAATCCTCTCTGAATTCCCGACTCAGCGCCTCTAAAGCTACTTTGAAAACGCAAAGGAACGCATCGTGTGACCGTATATATTAAATGCCATGGTTTTATAATGCAAAGATTGAAGTTTAGGGGAGTTTGATAACACGAAAACATATATATTAAATGCCATGGTTTTATGCTACTAATAGTTAATTTCACCCCGATTTCAGACCTCTCCACATTGTTTGTTAAGTATTTTTGCAGGTTTATGAAGTTCAAACTCAAATGAAGCAAGACAAAGAAAACAAATACTAGAAGACACAAAACAGAAGAAAAAGGACGAAAAAAATAACATAAATGGATTTTGCTGATATGACGGTCGTCACAGGTCCCTCACGACCGTCACGTGTGTGATGACCGTCATGAACGTCACGAACGTCATGAGCTCCACGAACATCATGTGTCCTTCACGATTGTCACGAGTGCAAAAATAGCTTAACGTTCACTTTTGAGAACGTGCAGCAGAAGCCCAAAAACAGAATCACGACTCCCCGGATTCTCTCACCCTCAACTGCACTTCCTGAGGTAGTTCACGTAGGAAACATTCACTATAAAAGGAGAGCTTGATGACTGAAACAGGAGGGAAGCCGCATTGAAGACCATGAATTGCTGCCCAATTTACTACGAAAAGCCATTCTTTGTTTCTGCTTTGTTTTTCCTTTATTTTCCTTTAAGATTTCAGTTGTACTCTTTGTTCTTTAAACTTTCCGTACGTTAATCATCACCAAAGTAATCCTGCCGACATTGTGGGGGATTATCCAAGTGCCGAAGCAGAATTGTTTACAGGTTCCATTATTATTAATTAATTCCATTTGCTTTATAATGTATGTTTACAATTTCTGTTGTTTTAATTCAATTATGTCTGCCTTAAGATTCATGTCTAGCTAATCTATATCAATCGGTATGTAATGAATTAGTAGGACGAGATTCGATAACATCCGGTGTTTTCCACTTTTTCAAACTTGTTTCTGGCCATAGTTTTTATCTAAAATTGTTAAACTAAACTTCGTCGCGACAACGAGAATTTGTTTAAAGTAATCTCGCCACGACAGTGGGAGATTCATTAAGGTATGAACCGAGATGCGAAAGCTGAGGCTAGGACCAGATAGTAAAAACTAGGCATTTATTTTAAATACAGTGAAAGCACTTTAAAAGAGATTAGAACTCAATGGTTTTCAAAAATCAATTTTAACCCCGAACGGGATAGCGAAAGCATACGTTCCGCCTTAGAGTTGCGACTAGCATCAACAACCAACGTGAGAGAAAAGTCTTTAAACCGTTATTTTCTTCAGAAAACTATTTTGAATTTATTAAACTATGCCAGTAACTTGTCGAATCCTCGAAGAACTAAGACATTGCATACCGATCTCCCGTATTAATATTCTAAGAAAACTTTTAGCCTTTCTTTAATTTAGCCTTTACTTTTGCATCCTTTCCCTTAAACCATATCCAACCTAGCTAAACATAGTAACGCCCGAGAACACTAGTTTGATTACGAGTCCCTGTGGGATCGATATCTTTTATTACTACGTGATAGACTGTCCACTTGCAGTTATTTCGGTTAGACTCAAATAATCGCGATCAACTCCACAACCATCGAGTCCAAGGTTTCTAAAGGTATCTCAGATTCATAGATTGAGGTTGAAAATATCATTGTCAGAATAACGATACGTTCAAAGGATCTCATCTGATTGGGGCTTTCATGTCAACCCTCTCAAATTAACACTACCAACCATAAAGGGAGAAAGGTTAGAAGGTTCTTAGAGTTATCAATTCAGGCTTGAAAACATTATAGCCATGACAAAGACTCACCACGAAAATAGCATTTCCAAGGGAATCAACTCTAAGTGGGGCTCTTGTATCCTCCCAACGAGAAAGTCTCCTCGAGGGATTCTACTACACAACCACCATTCTAATCCTAAGTTTTCCTCAGACTCGGGTATAGAGTCGTCTCACAGAGTGCTCATAATTAGAGAAACACAATAGTCACAAGCGATAAAGGTAGGATATATAATAAAGATAAATAAGTAAATAAATAAATCAAGCAAGCAAGAAAGAACAACACAAGAAGAAAACAAGCAAGCGAAATGTAACGCTTACTAACCAGTCAAGTTAGGCTTGACTCTCTCTTGTATATGGCAATGCATTTCCCCAGCAAAGTCGCCAGCTGTCGTACCTCAAAAAAACACAATCCTTCGCGAATGGTTGCGGAAAATAGAGTCACCATCAAAATTTATTTATCTCAAAAAAGGAAAGGAAAATATCAATAAAACCTTTATGGAAAGAACATGATCATCTCAACCAAGTTCTAAGTTCGGGAGTCGATTACGCGAGGGGAAGGTATTAGCACCCCTCACGTCTGTTGTTCTCAACGAGAACCTCTTGATTCGATTCGTGAAAAATGTTAGGTTAGTTTGTTTGTTTTATTCTAAGGGAAAAAAGCGTAAAGGTAAGGTAAAAGGATTTAAAATGCTAAAGGAAAAGGGGTTGTTTTTTGATTAGGGTGCTCGCCAAGGATTAAAGCCCTTGTGGCTACATACCTTCACTTGAAAGAATTAAAGAATCATAGCGTTTGTAGTTTGAACTATGGATATTGGTTTGATTTTATCGAAAGATACTTGTAAATGCTCTTGATTGGCTGCATTTTGTGGAAAAACATTAGTGTATGTATGAATGTCATATCTGATAATGATACATTCATAATATGGACTACGCAGGGTAAGTTAACTAAGCTAAATATAAGTTAAGCTGGATGTCATACTCAATGTTATGACATAGGTCGTATGACATCAACCGCAGGTTTGTTATTCTGGTAGCTAGAACTCAGGAAACAAATCTGAAACTCAAGTTGAGATTCAGGAAAAAGTTTAGAAGCCCTAAGCGACCTAAAAGGTCCCTGAATGAATTGGCAAGTGGGCAGAAAATTAAAGAAGAGGTTTTGTGATGAAAAACCTAGATTGTGCGCCCAGGCCCAAGGACTGATCTGCTGCTATAAATAACAGGAGAAGCAATCCTAGAAGGCAGCTGTTGAAGATAGAGAAATAGAGAAATCACCATAATGGTTTAGAAGTGAAGAGGTTGTCCTTCACGATTGTGTCTTAGGAACACTTGTAATCCAAGCAACTGTTGATTGCATTGGTTAGGTAGTTTCTAGGTTGTGTATCACTCGAAGCTGTTAAGCAAGAGTGTGTGTCACTTGATCAAAGCTTTGAAGCAAGATCAAGGTGTGTGTAGTTGAAGTGTTTCTTCCTACTACTGTTGAATTTGTAAGTGTTTTTGGATATCACTGAGGTGATTGTAGGGAGTTAGTGGGTATACTCAGGTCTAGAGTGTCTCTAGGTTAAATTGTCATTGGGTAGGTTTTAAGTGAGGAGTGCAAACTGGAGGTTTGACTCTGAATTAATTCTACTGATAGTGAAGTTTCTCCCTGCCTTGGTAGCCCCCAAATGTAAGTGTGTTGCACTGAACTGGGTCAACAACCAACTGTGTTATTTACTGTTTTATAATTACTGTATAATAGTAGGTCTATAGTGAATGTCACAGTGGATGTTATAATTTCTGTGGTAACATCCATCGTGGGCTGGCCAGAATTTTCAATTGGCATCAGAGCAGGCACCCTGCCTATTTATTCTGGGTGAGATATAGGGAAATTAAATTCTGGTACTATGGATAAAGATATTGGATTCACCAATAGACCTCCAATTCTGGATGGTTCTAACTATGACTATTGGAAGCCTAGGATGATTACTTTCCTAAGGCCCTTAGACAGCAAAGCTTGGAGAGCTGCAAACTCTGGCTGGGAACATCTTGTGAAGACTGACAAGGATGGGGTATCTGTGCAAATTCTTGAAGAGGAATGGTTCAAAAAGCAAGAGGCATTGGCTCTTGGGAACTCTAAAACATTGAATGCTCTCTTCAATGGTATAGACAAAAACATATTTAGACTGGTCCACCACTGTGAACTAGCAAAGGATGTTTGGGACACTCTCAGAACTACTCATGAAGGAACCTCCAAGGTCAAAATGTCAAGACTTCAAATGCTGAGCACCAAATTTGAAGGTCTGAGAATGAAGGAAGAGGAGACCATTCATGAGTTTTACATGAATGTTCTTGAACTTTCAAACACCTCAGGAGCTCTGGGAGAAAAGATGACTGAAGAGAAACTTGAAAGATTCTAAGATCACTACCTAAAAGGTTTGCCATGAAGGTAACAACCATTGAAGAAGCTCAAGACATATGCCACATGAAAGTGGATGAACTCATTGGTTCCCTTCAAAACTTTGAGATGGGGATGTGTGATCAGGCTGTGGAGAAAAAGAGAAAAAGTATAGCTCTTGTCTCAAACTCTGCTGAGGCTTCAGATGATGAGAAAGAGGAAGATTTATCAGAGGCAATTGCTATGCTTGGAAGACAGTTCAACAAACTGGTCAAAAGGTAAAATGCTAAGTCTAAACCTTATTCCAAAAGCTTGCCTGCTGTCAAAGAAAAATCTGAAGATAAAGCCAACCAAAGCAGAGGAGTACAATGCCATGAGTGTGAGGGATATGGACATGTTAGAAAGGAATGTCCCACATACCTCAAAAAGAAGGAAAAGGTCTAACAGTCACTTGGTCTGATGAAGATTCTGACAATGGATCAGAAGGAGAATCGTCCAAACATGTTACTATTCTAAACAGTGTGTGTGTATCTGATGGTGACTCAAGTGAAGAGGAGATAACTTATGATGAAATAGCTGAATCATATAAGAAGTTTTCCATCAGAAGCACAGAGCTGTACCAGCAAGGAGAGCATAAGAAGAAGCTCATCAAAGAGCTAGAAGCTGAAAAGAGAGAGCATCTAGCTACTATGAACTCACTCCAAGGAGAGGTAAAGGAGTTGAAAGGAGAAAAGGAGCAAATGACAAAATCCATAAGGATGCTCAACTCTAGAACTGACATCCTAGAGGAGATTCTTCAGAGTAGTCAGACTGCAGGAAATAGGTCTGGTCTAGGATTTGTTGAAAAACAAAATCCTGTCTTGAAACTCAAGAGGTTGAAGCCTGAGATTCAAAAGTTACAAAGGATGTCACAGTCAAAGTTACAACATCCTTCACACAGAAATTGGAATCAAGTCAAGAGACAATTCCAAAGGCATAGATGCTACCAATGTGGAAAACTTGGGCATATTCGAGTTGTGTGCTTCTGGTTGCATGGATTTCCAGGCCAAAGCAAGACCAGACAAAGTAAGCATGGAAAAATTCAGCATCATGCCACACATGGAAAAAGACAGCATCATGCCAAGCCTGGCAAGAGGTAGCATCAGGCTAAGAAAGAAGTGCATAACAAGCAAAATCAATGGATTGCCAAGACTGTTGCACTAGCAGTACACACTTCTCCAAGGATGCCTAAGAATGAAGATTGGTACTTTGATAGTGGCTGCTCCAGGCATATGACTGGAATTGAGGATCTGTTGATCAAACTCAAACCTCATTCATCTAGTCATGTAACCTTTGGTGATGGAGCTAGAGGAAGAATCACAGGTGCTGGACAACTTGACAGTCCAAAAGCTCCAAAATTGAAGGATGTCCTGCTAGTTAAAGGACTAACTGTCAACCTAATAACCAAAAGTCAGCTATGTGATCAAGGTTTAAAAGTCCTCTTTTCCAAAGACAAGTGTGTGGTGATCAATGAAGAGGGTAAGGAAGAAATGAGGGGATCTAGATCCAAGAATAACTGTTACCTATGGGAGCCCAGAAGTAACATAAATGGTTTGGTTAATGAGGAAAAGAAGGACCACCTAGGGCTAGAGAAAAGAACCAAGTCCAACTCATCAGCAAAAGGATACCAAGTCCAGAAAGACGGACAGGGTGTAAGAAAAGTCAGGTGGGAAGGCTAGCCAAGAAGGGATACCCAAAGATTGGTCATCAGGTAAAGCTAGATAGGCTATATTGGAACCTGATGGAGTCCATGGAAGCTACCCTGTAGAAAATAAGCAATGTCACTCCTGATGTCATGACCCTGTTCTGTGACATCTAGCGCACCAGTCAAACAAGTCCTGGTGAGTCCAAAGGAGGCATGTTAAGGGGTCACTCGTGTAAAGGGCAAGGGATTGGTGCAATACCTGATGAAGATGCAATGAATTGGGCTGAAATTGGTGCATGGAGGGTCAAGGCCCATAAAAATGATTTACAGAAATTAAGGCCTTTAAGTAATGGTGAGTTATATCAATTAATGGGAATAGGGAATTATAATTTAAAATTCAATCATTTACTGATTGGTAAAAATATTAAGTTCCCTCCTCATTTGCTATATCACCTAGTGAGCCCCTCCATATCAACCTTCTACTCAACTTGGTCCACTATCAAACTGTTCATCTTCCCTACAGCCTTCAATAAATGGAAACCCCTGTTCACACGATCAACGTCTTGTACAATGTCTCAACATTCACCAAAATCCTCTCCCTCCAAGAACATACCCACCAATGAGTCTGAGATAGGCACTGAGTCAAGCAACCCTAACTCAGTGCTTAAAATCGCACCCCTGCGCATGATGACTCCAGAAGGGGTTCTGGTAAAAAATCCAAGGAGCCAACACGCAAGAAGGTCCAAGGACCTCGTCTCAGGTAAAACTCCTACTCCAGAAACTTCTGATGTTAATGATGATGGATCCAAGAACACGCACAACATCATTGTTGGCATGGTAGCTAGGGCTCTGAACATCCCTATTCCACCCAGCAATGAGGGGTCTGGTCCAACTGTGCATGATCAAAGGGATGTTATGCCCAATGTTGGAACCTTGAAAGATCGTACTTCAGAAAAGAAAAACAAGGGTATAGACTCGGATGGTGGAGGTGATGAAGTACAAGACACAAAGAATGTTGAGTTGGTGGACCTTGATGAATATTCTGATAACAAGTTAATTGCAAACATCAATCCGGGCATAGCTAAAAGGCTTATGACAAGGAAAGATAAAAAGGTGGTTGAACAAATTCTCCCCAAGAAAAAGGCAGTTGAATAGACTATTGAGCAAGACAACCTCACAGAGAAGAAGACAGCTGAACATGACACTCCCTCAAGGAAGGCTAGGACTAAAAGAAGACCAGTTGGACCTCCCAAAACCTGGAGCAAAGTGGTCACCAAGAAAAGAAAGGCTGACTCTGGTACTGAATTAAAGACTGAGTCTGATGTTGCTGAAGATGTCATTGACATTCCAAACAAGAAGAAACTCTCCAAGAGCAAGCTGGCTGAAAAGGTCCCTGAAGTCCCAATTGACAATATTTCATTTCATTACCCCTCGTGTGTTAATAGGTGGAAGTATGTTGTTTAGAAAAGGCTGGCAGTGGAAAGGGAGCTCGGACAGAATGTGCTTGAAATTAAAGAAATCATGAGACTCATTAATGATGTAGGACTAATGCAAATAGTTAGTGAATTCTCTTCATGCTATGAGCTACTTGTCAAAGAATTCATAGTTAATCTCTCAGAGGAATGTGCTGACAGGAAATCTAAAGAGTTTGGCAAGGTGCATGTAAGAGGGGAATGTGTTATTTTTACTCCACCAACAATCAATAAATATCTGGGAAGATCAGATAGAGCTCATCCTGGTGTAAATGGTTCAGAAAACACAATATGCCAAGTGATAACAAGCAACCAGGTACAAAGATGGCCATCCAAAAGAAAGCTAGTTGCCAGCGAATTGAGTATCAAATATGCTATGTTGCATAAGATTGGAGCAGCAAATTGGGTGCCTAAAAACCATAAATCTATTATGGCAACTGGTCTTCGTAAAATCATCTATGTTATTGGGACCAAGGCTAAATTTGATTTTAGAACATATGTGTTTGATCAAACTATGAAGCATGTGGGCAGCTATAGCATCAAGAGTCCCATTGCATTCACTTCCCTCATATGTGGCATCATTTTGAAACAGTATCCCAACATTCTCAAAAAGACTGATGTTGCGAGCAAACAAGAAAGCCCCTTATCATTTCATCCTAAGCTGTTTCTTGGAAATCATGTTCCTGACCTTGTTGCAACATCAGCTGTGACATCACAGTCTACATCAACAAACGCAGAAGTGATTGTCAAGCTAAAAGAAACATGTCAAGAGATGGATGCGAGGAAAAGAACTCTTGAAGCACTAATCTGGACCCTTGAGCAAAATGACAAGGCTGAGTTCACTGATGAGTGTTGCGGTGAGAATCGTGATACCAAGCTATTGATTAACTTGAATCTTTAATTCTTAAATTCACAATCGGACTTTAATTTATCCAAAAAGGAAAGGTTTAAAGAAAGAAAAACCTATAAAAATGCAAAGCAAAAGGCAAGGCCTAAAGCTAAGAAAAGAGATATCTAAAGGTTCAGGGGTTGGTTATGCCTAGGGTAGGTATTTCACATCCTAAACATCTGTAGTACTCTACAAGAACCTCTTGTTAATATTTTTGTTTGCTAAAGTTTTCTTGCTAAAGAAAATGTGCTAAGGGTAAAGACATAAAGTATATATAAAGTTTGGTAAAGTTTGCTCGTGAAGACATCGCATCTCGTGCCTACGTATCCTAACGGGAATGGAATCAGAGCAACCGTAGTTCCCTTGGCGAGGGGTGAGGAAGTCTTGACTATGGTCAAGGTTCCAAATGGAAAGTAAATGTCTGCGGCGAGACACCTACATAGAGTGCGGCGACTCTAAGGTTAAGTTAGAAATGAAGTGAATGTCCACGGCGGGACGACTAAATAGAGCACGGCGACTCCAAGCCTAAGTTGCAAAGGTAAACATGGGGAATGTCCACGTCGGGACGACTAAATAGAGCACGACGACTCCAAATCTAAGTTTTAAATGTTAACAGGAAGTTAGTTGTTAGTGAGGGAGAAAGAAAAGATTGGTTGTTAGTTGGCTCGCTAAGACGTCGCATCTTATGCCTACGTATTCTCATCGAGAAATCAGAGTGTTCGTAGTTCCCCTAACTAAGGGGTGAGGAACCCTTGACTGTGGTCAAGGTTCTAGGGGGATGTAAGCATTCATAGGGAAGTACTTACATAGAGTGCGGCGACTCCTGAATCTACGTTGAAATTGTTATGGTAGAGAATGTCCACGGCGGGACGCTAAACATGAGTACGGCGACTCAGATCCTAAGGTTAGGATAAAGGGTAAAGGATGTCCACGGCAGGACGCTAAAAGTGAGCATGACGACTCAAATCCTAAGGTTAGGATAAAAGGAAAAGGATGTCCACGGCAAGACGCTAAATAGAGCACGGAGACTCCAATCCTAAGGTTAGGATAAAGGGGTAAAGGTAAAGGATATCATATGTAAACCATCAATGTCACAACAATGTAAACAAAAGGTTCAAAACCTCATGGGGATAATCAAAAGTTTTTAAAGGTGAACCACCTAAATGTGTACAGGAAAAGTTAAAATTCAAACTTAAATACCCAAGGAAGTAACAATCCATGTTCATAATCTCAAATTAAAAACTCAAAGAGAATGAAATCCAAATGTTTGAAATAAAGAAGGAAAGATAGGAGGGTGAAAACTCTAAAATGGGTTATAACTTAATCATAATGAAAAGTGTTTATAAAATAGGATTTTTAGAATTCTTTAAACATTATATGGAAATATGTTACAACACAAGAATTTTTCAAACATAACGACTTAAAAATGATTTAAAATGGAGAAGTTATGTGGTTTTTAAGTTTGTGAACAAAACATAAAAATCTAAATGATAAAAAGAATAAAATGCACATGGTAAGACAATGAATCAAACACATTTGATTATTTAAACATGTTAACAAACATGTATAAATAATACAAAATCAATATCACAAGAAAAATCAAGTTACAAGTTGAAAAAAGTTTAAGAACATCATGGTAAAAACCCTAAAAACAGTCATGGTAGCATGTGAAATGCAAATGGAAAGTTCACATTTATGAGTTTTAGATTTACCTATTGAAGAAAGATTAAGAAATAATAAAACCAGAGATCTTGAAAGCTCTTCCAATATCTTCAAGTGTTCCAAGGATGATGAATAGATGCTCCAAACAACCTCCAAGCAAGCTAGTGGACGAAATGCCTTGTAAATGAAGGAAAATATCCAAAATCCCAAGATTTCAAAGACCAACTCACTAGAACCTTGTTACATAAATATGGAAGTGACTTGGATAGCTTCAATACATCATATTTTATGTGTTTGAAGTGTTTCTTGAGTTTGAAGAAGTTTGGAAATGGTTTTGAAAGGTGTTTTGCACAAGTAGATTTTGAGGGATTTTGGAAACTTAATGAGATTTTGCAAGAACTTGTGATTGTGTAAGGAATGGAGTTATAGCTGGTTTCTAGCATGAAACTTGTGTGTTTTTTATTTAGGAAGTGAATTCTATTTATAGCCAAAAGCCTTGGATCAAGGTATGGGCAAAAGTGAAGTAAATTGCCAATTTTAACCTTCCATCATGAAAATCTTTGAGTTTTCCAATGCAATCTTCATCTTTGTCTTTAAGTCACTCTACTAAGATACTCTCCATGCCCCATAGATTTTTTTCGTCATGCTTGATAGGATAGGAGGTGACTTGTTGAATTAAAGTTGATGATTTGACAACGGTAGCCACTTTTATTCTCTTTCTTCACTATTCACTTTTGCAACTTGCATTATATAATGATTTCCTTTGATCTTTGTGCCATTTTTGTGGGAATTGATGTACAAATGTTCATTATCAATATAAACATCATAAATGAGGCTTAATCTTTGATTAGCATCGATTTGGAGAGGTTTTGGAATAAAAAGACTCATGCTGACCTGGTTTTGCCAATGTGAGTTTTTGCCAACTTGTGGACCTCGGTTCTCTCTAACCAGGAAGAGTTATGGAACCCACTTATACTTTTTAGAAATCCCCAATTAGGTACTAAAATATTTATGTTTGTTTTAGGAACTCATTCCTCTTGAAACTAGGTCAAAAACCCTTGTGTGGTTAAGGAGTTATGGCTTTGCCTTTTTCAAAACCTTAATTCCCCTAACTTTTCGATTACTTCTCAATTCTTGATCAATTGGTCACAAAACTTCATGATTAGATATTAAATGATGTTGGGAACATATTTGGCTTCAATTTTGGGTTAAAACCCTGTTGGTCAATGGGTTGACTTTTCAGTCAGACGAACCGAACGATCGAAAACCTCTGAATCGACTATTGGTATCGTGGGTCTTCTGAGGCCTTGAAACTTCTTGAGTGGACTTCCCTAATCCATATGAGCTTCATGGACCATAATTACATCATTGGAGAACCTTTTAAATCAAAAGTCAAACCACAGTTGACTTTTCTTGATCAGAAACCCTGAACTGCACTATTTTTAATCTTTGGGTGACAATCTCAAATTGGACTCATGATTGACCCAATGGAGTATCTTTGATGAAGTTGAGACTTGTTTCATGGAGAAACAATCCGATACCTTGACTGATTAAATTGTTGAAACCTCGATTTCCGACTGTACGGAACCCTGGTTCACCTGTAACTTAACAAAGAAAACTTGAAGTAGGTTAAGGTTAAATAATCAAATGAAAATGATCCTAGAATGATGATGAAGATTTAAGGGGTCAAAATTTGGGGTGCAACAGATGCCCCTATTTAAATATCTTCACCAGATGGCAATGAGAGATTATAATCCTCATAAAATCGTAGTGAAAGGTATTTAAATATAGCAAACCAAAAATTGTCCCTTAGATCGGATAGTACGCAAAAGGACAAATGTTGAAATGCAATGACAACTAAATAATGCTTTATGATGCTTGAATGCAGACACACGAGCAAAAATTAAAGAACGACAATACTGTTAGAACACAGATTGGTGTTTATTTATATCTCTATGTTTTGATGATAACTCTTATGGAATTTTGTATTAAGAAAATATATACTCTAATTTTGTTCAAGTGTTTTGTGTTTCAGATATTAAATTAAATATCATTATGGAAGCAAAATGCATATGAACAGCAAGTTACGTAAAGCTCTAAAGCATCAGATGCAAGCCATCAGAAGACTCCGAACACTGTCAGAAGAGAATCTGAAGCAGAAGCTGCAGAAGACTCTGAAGCAGAATCTGCAAAAGACTCTGAAGCAGAAGCTGCAGAAGCATCTGAAGCGTAGCTGAAGATTTTGTATGAAGAGTTTAAAGCATTGTTTCAGAAGACTCTGAATGTACTTTACGCTGCAAGTACAGAGACTCTGATAAACTGTTATGCTCTGATCATATCACTCACGCTAAGGCACTATTGCTACAACTCTGATCTCATTGAATCTGATCTGAAGAACAAGAAGCACATCAGAAGATCTGATGTTGTTTACGTTTGAAAAGATGTCAGCACGTGAATAGACTTGGTACTTTTCTCAACGTCCTCTCCAACGGAACTATTCCTTATTTGTGATAGACACAAGGATTCAGGCAAAAGGCATTTCTCTGAACATTCTACTTCTGAGAAAGGAAAAGTCATGTGAAGACAAAAGGCTACAGCTACTCTACTTGCACAGTCTTCAAGCATTGGACTTTCAACAATATAAAAGGACGTATTCAACATCTCTTCAAGGTTAACGAACTGATAACAAATCTTGAGAAAATTATTCAACAACTCTCATACACTCATTCTTATTCAAAGTTGAATAGTTTTATCTTTCGTTCTTAATACTTGTGTAAAAAATCACAGTTGTGATTAAAGCTTGTTAGAAGCAAACTCAAACACACTTGTTAGTTTACATTTATTTGTAAAGGTTCCTTAAGAAGACTAAGTTGTGGTCAGTAGTTCTTGAGAAGACTAAGACAATTGTTCTTAGTGTTTGACACTGTAATATGTATGAATATAGTGGATTAAGTCCTTGAGGAGAAAGGCAAACAACTCTTGATAGGGTGGACTGGATTAGTTGAGTTCAATGAACCAGGATAAAAATCATTGTGTTTTTATTTCCATATTTATTTCTAAACCCTTATTCAACCCCCCTTCTAAGTGTTTTCTCACCTTCAAATACGATGAGTAATTACACACAGGGAACCCGACACACTGGGGAAACAACAAACATCATCCATGAAAGGAACTGGATGGAAAAGAGTCACAACATTCAAAATATCAATGAATGAGTTGAGGAGAAATCTGGGAAATATAATAGGGACACAGAAAAAAACATCAGAGACATTTAGAAGAACATCGAATAAACTCTGAAATATACCAGAGATACTCGGAAAAACATCGAATAAACTCCAGAACATATCCAAATAAGCACATTGAAGACATATATCTTGAAGGTTCATCTGAAACACTTTAGAAGGGTATTTAAATGTACAGGAAAAGGTTTGAAGACATATCTGGAAGAACATCAGATAAGCAACAAAGGAGTTCTGAAAGAACATCAGAACAAAAGAGAAACATATCCAGAAAAACATAGGATAAATTCTAGAAAAACATCAGAATCAAGGTAAATATCTGGAAAACCATCAGATAAGTTCTGGAAAAACATCAGAACAAAGACTCAATCTAGAAAAACATCAGAGAGAGAAACATATCTGGAAAAACATCGGATAGATTCTGGAAAAACATCAGAATCAAGGTAAATATCTGGAAAACCATCAGATAAGTTATGGAAAAACATCAGAACAAAGACTCAATCTAGAAACACACCAGAGAGAGAAACATATCCGAAAAAACATCGGATAGATTCTGGAAAAACATCAGAATCAAGGTAAATATCTGAAAAACCATCAGATAAGTTCTAGAAAAACATCAGAACAAAGACTCAATCTGGAAAAACATCAGAGAGAGACAAACAAAGGTAACATTCAAGAATAGTGTTGGATAAAAGGAAACCAAACATCCAATAATGGCTTTGAATGAAAAGGTATAAACATAGTATCTGAGAATAGTATTGGATGTTCATAGGAACAGACATATCTGGAAGAACAATCGGGTAAGAAATGTCATATCTGGAAGAACATCAGATAGACACGACGCAAAAATCTGTTTGGTAGGTGCCAAGTGAGTTGGACTTTGACCACAAGGTAAGACGTGGATAAAACACGACCTCGGGAGAAATGCAAATGAGGATGAAACACTCATGATGTGCATATGTATATGAATTATGCAGATGATAGATGATCAAAATGTAAATGAAGACGCCAACGAAAAGGCTTAACTCTTTTGATGAGAAGACAAGACTGGAAGGCTGATTCCTCAACACGGAGATCACTGCCATTCTTCTGCTTGGGGACCAAAGATGCTACTGCTGAACATATCTTTGCCACACTAGTAAACTGTGTCAAGTTGATGATCCTTGTAGGAAGAATGAAGAGTTGCTTGGGGATTCTTCAAGTAAACTGCCCCAAATTAGCTGTCTGTTGTAGATAAACTGATAATCGCTTCAGCTTGTTGAAGATAACTAATCCACTGTGTGCTTGAAAAGCTTGCCCCAATCTAAGTCTTGAAATATCTTCTGGATAAAACATATTTTAGAAGACCTTGCCTTGAACAAATATTGAACTGATTCTTCGACAGGATGTGAAAAGAACTTGCCCCTGATAGGATCACTGACCAAGTTTCTCAATGTTTGAAAATTCCTTGAGAGGAAAGCCAGTTTGCAAACAAAAGTATTCATACAAATATGATAATGCAAAGTTCATGCAACTTTTGAAATCAAAATCATTTTTGAAAGATGAAAAATAAATGAGTCATTGGTCAGAACACGGTGGTTCAAGACACTCAAAGTTTAAAGGTAAAGCAAAAAGGTATGAATCCAAAACAAATGATCTGCAAAGATCTTTTGGAGTCAGTTTACGCAACCTTGTTGTAGTATGCCTTCAAAATAACCTTGTTTCAGTTAGGTATTTTGAGGGTTCTAGCGTGGCCTGGTTCACGGTTTAAGAAACAAAGGATAAAAGCTCAAAGTTTATTTGTGCCCACCCAATCTACATGATGATCTTCAGTCCTATGCTCAGCTAACTCAGAATATACACCCAGGTTCCTATAGGAATTGCACTGATTATAGGCATGATGATGGTTCAGCAGTCCAAGGACTCTTGAGACGGCAGTCACTGCTTCTTTACCACATTTGGTTGTTCTGACATTGAGGATTTTCAGGGTGAAGGATTTAAAGATCTCCTCTTTTATTGTCCCTAGCTTTTGCCTGAACTGTTTCTTTTAAAGCTTACAGTTAGCAGGATGCCCCAGTTTTGCCTAAGTCTCCTTCATAGGTTTTGACTTAGCGGGTTTTTTCTTTTGATATATATATATATATATATATATATATATATATATATATATATATATATATATATATATATATATATATATATATATATATATATATATATATATATATATATATATATATATATATATATATATATATATATATATATATATATATATATATATATATATATATATATATATATATATTTAAAAGAAAGAGAGTGACTGTCTGGCTTTAATGATTGCGGTGAACCATCATCGGCTTTTGACTTGGAAAACATCTTCGACACTTACTTGCGGCGTGCGAAGAAAAACTTGTGAATGCAACCTTTATATGAAGGGTGTATTGCGGGAAAGCACAACCAAGTTAACTGAGAAACTACCCATCCCAAGGTTAAAATTGCGGGTTTTTTTGTAAACAAAGAAACTCCAACTTCTAGGATCGAAGGGGTTAACGAGGGATTATCTTCCTTATTTCTCCAGTGTTTGGGAGTTGAAACAATGCCTTACATCATCAGCAAAGTTTGATTGAAAGCATACTGACAGCAGGTATGGGTGTAACGTTTTCATCATCCTCCATCAAATATTTGCATATCAAAATTTTAAACAAAAGGTGTATATTTTTAAAAGATAAAGCATAAAGATGCAAATATTAGACAAAATGAATTGAATCAAAAAGTTACAATGCTCATTCATTAACATAAAAGTACAAACATAATTTGAAGGCAAGCAGCTAGTATAAAATAAGGAAAGTACAAACAACAAGAAACAAAAGGCCTAGTGACTAAATCAGGACAAGGATGAGTCGTCTTGTCTGAAACACTAGCGTTTAGGAAGACAACCTGCTGAAGTCAGTCTGAAGCTTTACTTTTGATGCACTGACAAGGGATTGTTCTGGACATTTGGATTACTATCCTTAAAATCAAGGATTCCAGTTCTAACCAACTCACGCACTCTGGCTTTCCGTGCATAACAATGCTCCAAATCATGGCCTGGGGCACCCTCATGAAAAGCACAATGGAGATCAACCCTAAATCTAGTTTGAGGAGGATTAGAAGGAGGTTGCAAAGCCTTTGTAGTGATCAGCCCTTGTTGAACCAGGTCAGGATAAAGTTCTATGTATGTCATGGGACTAGGATCAAATTGATTCCTATTTCGATACTGGTTCTATCCAACAGCTGGACGTTGAGGCATCTGAGCTGGTCGTGGAGCAGTGACAACAGCAACAATAGGAGTAACATCAGCAATAGCTGTCGCTACTGCGAAAATCGGCGCCGGCTAAGACAGAAGAGTCGCCACCGTGCGTTATTTATCCCACAAGAGGGAAAGGAAACACTAAGAGTAAACCTAACGCAAAGAGGGAAAGGAATGGTCATCGCAATCAAATCCTGGATTCGGGAGTCGGTTACGCAAGGGGAAGGTATTAGCACCCCTCACGTCCGTCGTACTCGACGGGATCCACACTTGTTTTCTGTCTAAGGGTATGTTTATCTATCTACTCTAAAGGTCTGGGTTAAAAAGAAAAGAAAATGACTCGGCAAAGTATCGCACTTTATGCCTATGTATTCCCGTCTGGAACGAGAAATCAGAGTCAACGTAGTTCGCCTAACTACGAGTTAAGGGGGAAGGTTGCTCGCCAAGATATCGCATCTTGTGCCTACGTACTTTCATACAGCATGAAAGATCAGAGCAAACGTAGTTCAGGCTACGAAAGACACAAGCTTGTCTGACAGTTTTTTATCTCCTTAAGAAAGGGTTTTCCTGATTAAGGGTCCAAGAGGACAAAAACAGAGTTTGAATGTTTGTTTGAGTTTTTTACGAAAGAAATGTTTTTTAGGATGTTCGCAATCTCTGTCGCACTAGAGACTATGACCCAGGAGTGAACGCTTCGTATGTCACCCAAAGGGTACCACACTAAACATCCAGATTACTGGAGAGAGACCCTCCACCAACCTTTTCCCAGATAGCTTAAGGCTCGTAACGTACGACTTCAATTAACCTTATTACTGTATTTTTGAATTTTTTTGAGATGAGAAAAGAAAGACACCCTAAAACTATGGTTGAAAGGGAATCTACCTACAGTTATCATGCATGGGTCAAAACCTAATGTCTGTCATAATTCCCTCTTGCACAAAGGAAATCAGATATCCTTGGGGAAACAGCAAAAGAAAGCAAACAGTAAACAGTAAACAGTAAAATGCATGCTATGCAATAGTACAAGCGAGGCAAGGGAGTCCGGCTCAACCTCAAACCTAAGAAAACAACAGGCAAGAGTGTCGCACCTCAAAAATTCATTTCGAACATACGACCCTCGCGCAAAAGGCGCAGAAATGCGGTTCGACAGAGTCGCCACCGAACTTTATTTTTCTCGAATGAACGGGAGAGGAAAATATCGAGAAAACCTCATAAACACGGAAGGAACACGGCCGTCGCAACCATATTCCTGGGTTCGGGAGTCGGTTAGGCGAGGGGAAGGTATTAGCACCCCTCACGTCCGTTGTACTCAACGGGAACCTCTTAATTCGAGTTGTGATGGATGTTAGCTAAACTTAATTCTTCTCTTCTTACTACTAAATACTAAAAGGATACTAAAGGGATAAAGATGCTAGGGGAAAAGGAGTGGTTAGGAGAATGGGGTGCTCGCCAAGGATTGGGGCTCTTGTGCCTACGTATACTCATTCGGACAAGAATGAGAAATCAGAGCATCGTAGTTCGACTACGGGAAATGATGGGGGGAAATGGAAGATGGAAGGGATTGTGCTTGCCAAGATCATCGCAATCTTGTGCCTAAGTATCTTACATTCAAGAGTGAATGAAGAATTAGAGCAGTCGTAGTTCGTGGCAACGACCACGAAAGAAACTGGATTTGAATTGAGTTTGAAGGGGTACGGATGACGATTACTCAAAGTTTAAGAAAGACTTCTCGGACCTGAGTAATCGGGAGAGCGAACCAAAGACTTGGAACACTATCTTTTTCATCATGAAGGAATGATATGTTTGAAAGGATAAGGTTGAAATGATGACGATCACTTGAAGCCTAAGAAAGACTTCACAGACTCCAAGTAATCGGGAAAGCGAACCAAAGACTTGGAACACTCTCTTTTTCATCGTAAAAGAAGGTTGTTTGAATTTGAAATGGTGTATAAAAGGATGAGATTGGTCGGATGACGACTACTTGAAGCTTGAGAAAGGCTTCTCGGATCCAAGTAGTCGGGAGAGTGGACCAAAGACTTGGGACACTCTCTTTTTCATCATAAAAGAAGTTGTTTGAAAGGTGAGTGAAAAGATGAGTAATTGGAGATGGTTGAGTATTATCGAGTTTGTTAATATCATTTAAAGGCGTCAATTGCTCACACACGAATAAGATAACTCGCATATAAACAACGGAAAGCAAGATCAAAGACTTGAACCTACTCTTTACTCCTTGAAAAGAATTGAATAATTGTTAATTGATTGATAGTTTGTTACGAAAATCCACTTGACGTTGGATCAAGGGTTTGACTTATTATCGCGTGCAAAGCGTGTAATGTACATGGTTTGAGAAATGTGATCGACTTGACTTACACATCAAGGGTTGAGTTATGTAATAGGTTGATGGCGAATGCGTATGAGCACTCGACTTACAAGGGTTTGAAAATGGCTCGATGATGAATCGAGAATTAGTTTGAAAATAGTTTGATCCGCTCTAGTCCCTATGGGTGCTCCTAGGAGATAAACTAATAATCAAAGAAATGTGAAACATACATCGAAATGGGGAAGGGATACATGTAAGTTACACGGGATTGCACGAAATAAAGGGGTCTCATTGTAAGGTAGCCCAAGAGAAAGCCGTGTGTGTGCATTTGTGTCCTAAACTACGCCTTGAGAAAAGTCGGGCACAACTCAAAGTTAGGATACCTACAAATGACCAAAGATCCAACAGTCCACCAATTTGGCTTTTAGGAGTTTCGATAATTTATTAGGTATTTTCAAATATGGGTGAATGAATATGAATAATGAGATATGATAATATGAATAATAATATGACAATAATATTCACAATAATATTTAACGGAAATTAAATTTAACGGTTAGTGAATCGAATCGGGACACGAAAGAATGTATCTCATCTTAATCGCAAACATAATGCCGATTAATCGAAGGTAGCCTATCACGATCCCAAAGTACGGAAAATGACCCCAATGGTTATTCACCATAGATTTGAAATCGAGAAGGTTATCAACTTCGATACGCGACGCTTACGAATAAAAGACTTCATTGATCCAAAAATCAAAATAAAATCGGGGAAAGAAAGTGGTCTCAGATCCTTTGTTTCACGCCAATAATTTGATGGTTAAACGGTGGAAACACAAAAGATCAAAGTGTTTTGCTTCCCACCTTCAACCCGTTCTCACACAAGCTCTTTCTTTCTTTTCGATTCAAGCTTCGCTCAGGGTTTTGGTTTATTTTGATCCATGTTCCGACCATTCTCGCATCTTAATTTCGAACAAGGTTTGTGAGTTTCTGTTTGATTTCACTTCGTTCTTCTTGCTCTGTTTTCTGTTTTCGGTTTGTTTGGGGTTGAATCGGATGAAGAAAGTTTGAGGGGATCCAATGGAAATTGTTTGAAGATTTGGGGGGTATCGTGTTTTATGATTGAGGTTTGAAGATGAGAAATAGGGGTTTGTTTGAAGGGAGGCGGCGGATTAGGGTGGAAGGGCTTCGGAAAAAAGGGATATGGGTTGAAGGTTATAGGGTTCCGTCGGGTTTTTTACGGTGGAATGAGAGCGAGGTCGGCGGTAGCGGGTGAAGGGTTGAACGGAAGGGTGATGACAGTTTCTGGTTCGGTTTGTGCGTTTTTTGAAGGTGAGAGTTTGGAAAAGAAAATGGAGGTTTTTGAATGGTTTTCTTTATTTACCAGAGTTGAAGGTTGGCTTATGAGAATGGTGTTCTTGAATAGAAGGATTTGTGAGGTTTTGAAGGAAGCTCGAAGATGAAGTAGGTTGAAAGTTTTTCTGAAGAACATATTGGTTTTGTTTTTTTTGAAAAGAAAAATGGGAGAGGAGTTTTTTTCCAAAGCAACCGGCGGCTAGAGTTCCCTCCCCTCATCCCTTTCAAACTGAGGCTTTTATATCTAAGGTGAATTTGTCATTTTCCTCTCAACTCTGCATTTTACAACTTTGTATATTGGTGTTCTTGTCAGTGACCTTTTGAATAAGGTGATAATTTTAAAACTTACTGCAGTACATCTTTATTTTTTACTGCTGTGAAACTTGTTGTCACCTGTTGTCATGCTCACCTTATTACGCATACTGCCCTGTCATGTATTTATATATCGTTTTTTCTTCAGATTCATAGCCTTGTGGAGCAGCAACAAAGGGTTGCGAAATTCGTGATGAATCATCCTATGATCAATACTTGGAACCGGATTATTGTGTTTCTAACAAGGTTGTTGTGAAAATCAGCATGGGGTAAATTGTTCTTCTACTGCCTCTTCATAATTCTACTCCCAAGTTCTTTTCTTCTGTTCCTTCTTGTTGTCCTGACTTCATCCTCTGTAGGTGTAGCAAATTATTGGTGTTTCAAAGCGCAGGACCTGGACATGGGTGGTATGAAAGCTTCAAAGTTGGAACGGGTATAACTTGCATCTTTTGTGAATTGGTGAAGCTCAATTATTCAAGGTCTCGGTTGATGGCTGGTTTGATTTCCGTAAAATATGCATCAGGTAGTTACTTGTTACTAGCATGCTAGCAGCGTTGTTCTTTGCTTGAAATGATGCAGATTTGGCTCAAGTGTGGCGATGTTGGGGTGCGGTAAGAAGGAACATGTAAGTTGCGGCAGAAACTGCACTATATCATTTTCATGGCCTGCTATGAATTCTAATTATTCTCTGCATTGCATTTTTCTATTTGCAGATGATTCACTTGGTGAGTATCAGTAGGATTTCGCAAACAAGCAAAAATAAAATGGTAGCTGTAACTTCATTCCGTCTTTTGCGTGCCGGTCATTTCTTACGGAAAGTGAAGACTACTCACGTATGAGGCTCATGAGCTAATAATAAGGATTGCTTTGTGCACAAAAGGAGATGAGGTCCTTTTTTCCATTATGCATTTGCACTACAATGCTGATAATAACACGCTGTGGTGAAAATTTGCAAGCACGATGGGGAAGCTTCTCATGATCTACGGCGTGAGGACCATTGACTTGTTCGTGGAAGGCTTATTATAATTTTTTTATTTTTTGCTGCTGGCTGGATAAAATGGATAGTTTCCTTGCAGGAACCTAGGCTGAGTGGTTTGGTGTGGACGACGTGCGTGTACGGTTGTGCTGGTGGTCTTTGGTTTGATAGCAGCAAGTTGTTTGGGTAAGATTTGAAGGCGCAACATGGTGAATGTTATCCCTTCGAGTGTGGTGGATTTATGGTTCATCATCTTTGTGCTCTGCAAATTTCCTCACCTGTTGTGACAAAACTTTTATGCAGGTTGGGCTGTATTGTGTGCAGGACCATGAAACGGTAGATTGGTGCATTACAAATTGCTGGCTTATTTGGAATCAAGTTGGGTGAATGAAAGTTTTTACAATTCTGATTTCTTTTAAATCCCCAAAACTGACACAGTTCTTCTTCCGTTTTTCTAACAGGTTTAAATTTGAAACTGGTGCAGCTGAATCATGATTCAAAATCCGGCGGATAATTAAAATACATCGCCGTAATGTTTGAGGACTTTGATTTATCAGACACTTTCTTCCTCAGATGAAAACACCATCAACATTTTTCATATGGCTGCCATTTTAAATTAAACTTGGTCTGTCACAGGTTTGCGACTTTAATAACGTCTACAAAGTGAGATTTGACCCGTGTTGATACCGTGGCTAGACCGCATAATGACTTGCAGCAGGTGAAACCGTGGTTGGACCGCATAACAACTTGCAGAGAGAGCAACAATACGGTATGTATTACATGATTCGTAATTGTAGCCTTATTGTCTTGCTCACCCTTTCCTGGTGCCTAATATTGTTTTCCTTTCATTTGGCAGTATGCAATATGTGATGCGGCGAAGCTGAAGCTAGTAGTATATGCTCACACGAATCAAAACTTGGTTGTTTGCTCTACGTAACTCTGGAAGTAGCCACCACGGAACTCTTAATTAATTCACTTGGCCATCCATGCTAGCACATTTTTATCAAAGTTTTTCCTAGTCTGTTGCTTATGAATGAACTTGGGTGTGTGTGACATTGACGGTTTTGTTACGTTGGTAACTTGTGACCAATTTGGTGTATCCTTGTTAATCATGGTAAATTGCTCTTGTCTAAACTTGTTCCATTGTTTTTTCAAAGCTTTCTCAACTGATTTTCACGATTCTTTTTCATGCGTGACTTGCAAATCCGGAGTGAGAATTATGAACAGATTAGAGGATGCATTCTTGAGTGTGTCAGGCGTGAATGAATTTCATGTTGTGCAGGTTATCGTACAAATTGTGGTTGGGGCGAAGGAGTTCTACGTACGGCTTTCAACAATCCATGGTTTTGTTCATTTTGTCTGGTATGCTGCAGGTGATGACGGTAGGTCCCGCAGAGTTGGTGCGTGCCCCCATTTTGTATCAATGGATGCAAGGTGAAATCATGAACTCTAAAGGATCTTTTTATGAGAAAAAATATGCTATTTTATTTTGCTGCATAATGAGGAATCGTGTGTTGCAGGTTGGTGCATTAAAGATCAATCTTAAAGCTTGCTTGCAACTTATCCGAAGCCCATCCTTTAAAGCTTGTATTTGGTGCAGCTTGTATTGTTTTTGTTGTATGGTTGGTGCGTTCTGTGTCCTGTCAAATTCTGCAAGTACAGGCTCCATTGTGGGGCACAGTTTATGTTCTTTTTACGAAATGATTTTTATATTATGGCATGAAAAGAACTTTTCTTGTGTGGGTCTCATGCTATACGGTTTGTTTATTTCCCACCGTAAAAGTTTGTTGCAAAGTTCTTTGTGGATTGTAATTCTAAGCAACTGCTTGCGGTTTGTTTAGCCATCTTTGTATTTCGGGATGTTTTGATGAGCATTGAATAGAAAGGATTCTATTATATGCTGATTGTTGGGTGCTTGGGCTTTAAATTATAATACGAGTATTGCAACTGTGTATAGCCTTAGCAAAGTTCCCTCACGGCTTGTAATATAACATAAGCAACACTTGATAAAAAGATTTTCACGACTTGGCCCATGAGTGAATATAAACCCAATAATTTGGCTAACATTTTAATTCAACCATTTAAGTCAAAGTTTATTACTAATCTCAAAACCAACCAAAGCGTGGCTTGAAAGTAAATTAACCATGTCTTGAAATTTGAACAACCACCGCCCGAACTCAAAAGACGCACACGGGCTAACTGTCCCTGAACATAATGACGCATCGCTTTCTTATCTTAAACCAAATTCAGCATTGCAAGTGTCTCCAAACACAAAACAACCATGAAGCAAAAAAACGTATGGGCATAAAAGGGAAAGAAAGGGTAGGACAAATTCGGGGTATGACAGATGCCCCTATCTAATTGGCTAAGACCGAGTAAGATGAACGGCTATGGCGCTCACTCTTTCAAGGTAGAAGACAATTAGATATAAAGAAGACCCTAAATTTTTCCGAAAAGAAAAGGAAATCTTGGGAATTGAAAATGATGGATGAGGTATACCTCTGAGTAAACTGTAAATAACTGGAAAAAGGTCACCATCACCAAAAGGATGATGGGACGAAACACACACGGCTACTATCACCAAAAGGATGATAGAGTAAACACACACAAACAATATCACGCAATCTGACATTAATGACTATGACAGACCCCCCACCAAAAGGATGACGGAGTGAAACTCACACCAAACATTATCGCACAATCTATCATTAATGACTATGACAGACCCCCCACCGAAAGGATGACGGAGTGAAACTCACATAAAACACTATCGTACAATCTATCATGAATGATTATGATAGACCCCCCCCCCCCCACCAAAAGGATGACAGAGCGAAACACACACCGGCCACTACCACCAAAAGGGTGATAGGACAAACACTATCGCATAATCTGACACCAATCCAAGTGACAGACCTCCCACCAAAAGGATGACGGAGCGAAACACACACAAACAATATCGCAAAATCTGACACCAATCCAGATGACAGACCCCCGACCAAAAGGATGACGGAGCGAAACACACACAAACAAATATCGCACAATCTATCACCAATACAAGCGACAGACCCTCCACCAAAAGGATGACGGAGCGAAACACAAACAAACAAATATCGCACAATCTATCACCAATCCAAGCGACAGACCCCCCCACCAAAAGGATGACATAGCAAAACACACACAAACAATATCGCACAATCTGACACCAATCCAGATGACAGACCCCCCACCAAAAGGATGACGGAGCGAAACATAAACATAAATAAATATCGCACAACCTATCACCAATCAAAGTGACAGACCCCCCACCAAAAGGATGACGGAGCAAAACATACACACAGGTTGCTATCACCAAAAGCATGATAGAACAAACACAAATTGAAGGCTACCAACACCAAAAGGATGCAGGCTAGGTTGAACCGACGAAGTTCGGCTATCACCAAAAGGATGATAGTAGAGAAATTGAGAATAGTCACGCTTGCTGGATACAACTCATTGGGGAACACCCAAGAGGAAGATTGGGTTGAAATGAATCAGCGGGGACGACCACTAACTTGCTTAAAGATCATAATTTTGTTGAAATGATTTCATGGTTACGCCCATGAACTCTGAAGAGGATGCCCCTGACTGGGCCGAGTTTATCCTGATGTCTTGGTTTGCTCAACAAAAGGCTGAACAACTTCATGAGGAACGCTCACAGTTTTGCTGAAGATGCCCCTGCTCGGGTTGGATCTTGCACTGAACTTCTTGGATTTGCCCAACAAAAGGTTGAACAACTTCGTGGGGAACGCCCACGGGCTTGAATGGTATGCCCCTGACTGGGCTGAATGTTGATTTGAAGATCTGATCAACCACAAGGTTGAAATACGTCATGGGAGACGCCCATGGTCTTTGAAAAATGCCCCTGACTGGGCTGAATCTTGCTTTGAATAACTTCGAATTTTGTGGGAGAAACCCATAATTGCAGAAGATTTCCCCTGACTGGGCTGATGATTGCTTTGAAGCTCGTGATATTCGTGGGAGAAATCCACGACCTTTGTGGAAGATGCCCCTGACTGGGCCGCCAATGGTCTTAGAAATCTTCGGGATTGATCCTGGACCTTGACTTGCATATGTGAATGCTTGATGATATGATATTCCATAACGGATGGAAGTGAAAATGCAAATGCTGACGCGCCGAGAGGCAAGAGATGGGGAAGTATGATATGATTGGAGTATGCATATGATGCAGGATACTTATGAGGCTGAATGCGATGCGTATGATGCATATGATTGCAGACAGGTAATTAGAAATGCAGGGAGACGCCAGCAAGGTGGATCTTTGGTAGTTGCCAATGCGAATTGGACTTTGGGTGGTGGGAGGGATTGACTTCCTCGACATGCAGTTGGTTGAAGACGCCATGACCAAAGCAGACGAAGATGTTTTGGATATCCCAAGCCTGGGTACTCGGTGGTTGTGAATTTTCTTCAGAGAAGGTTGCAACTCTGCTTGATGGTCAGGATGATCTGCTCTTACTCCAGATTAACCAGTTCTAAACATATGGAAGTTGAACTCGAACGACTTGCCCCTGCTCGAGCTGTTGAGTGATTTGCCCCAGCCTGTGTGTTCTGAGGTATTCTTGCTTCGTGTACGCCACTGAAAGTCAATTTCCTCCCTGATTGCCCCTTATTGAGATGTCCTTGAATACCTAGCACTGATTTGCAATTAAAACTGTACATTCATAAATGGTAATATTAATGCAAAGTTCAATGTAAGTTTTGAAAAAGTATCGTTTATCTGAGAGTGTTATGGTAGTGAGACGAATGGACAGTTAGCCCAAACGTAATGCTAATTTTGAGTGGTGTAGAAGATATCGCAAGGACAATGATACCAATGCTGATGATTAACAATCATGTGAGGAGTCAGGTTACGTAACCTTGCGATAGTATGCTTTCAGAATAAAACTCGCCTCAATTAGGTCTTTCGAGGGTTGTAACGTGGTCTGGTTCACGGTTATGAAACAAAGGATATTAGGCTCAAAGTATGATTTATACCCACCCATTCTTCTTAATGATCTCCAGTCCTATGTTCAGTTAATTCTGCACATGCTTGACGGTGTAAACTTAATGGTTCAAGGTTTGCTCGAAATGGCAATCACCTTATTTTGATTGATATCAGTGACCCTATCGATTGGATGACCACTGAATCTTATTTTGTTTTTTTTATTTGAGGGTTTCGGGGTCCTCTTTTGTTTTTGTTTTTTATCCCTAACTTTTGCATGGATTGACTTTGCTTGTCAGGTCCATCGGGATTGCCTTGATTTTGCCTAAGTCCCCTCTAAGGTGTTTGACTTAGCAGGATTTTTTTTGATTTTTTTTTTTTTGAGATTTTGTTGAAAGGTTGTGACTGCCATAGCATGGGTCATTGATGAACAGTCATCTTCTGGATTTCACTTTGTTGATTCAAGTGCGGAGTTGGATTAACTGAACACTACCCTGCCCCAGGTTGAGTGTAAAGGTTCGAATATCCGAAGGAAACTGCTACTCCTAGGCTTGAAGTGGCTTACTAGGGATTAACTCCTTATATCTCCAGTGTTTAGGGGAATTGAAGCAATGCCTGTACATCATTGACGAGATTCGGTCTGAAAGCATACAGTTTGCAATTATGGGTATCTTGTTTTCATCATCCTCCCTCAAATCATGTTAAACAACAGTGGATAGAGTGAAGTGAACAAATGTGTCCGTGATAAGTGAAAATGAGTGAATACGACATAACTAATTCAAAACATGCATAAACGATACATTAATGAAAACCGAATACGAATGGCAATTGTTCAAAGCATACAATACTTAAACAAACAAAAACAAAACATAAGAAATGCGAAATATGAAATGGCAGCATGACGGCCTTCTTCGGGGATGAACTTTGACTTGACTGGATTTGATCTGAATAACGCTATTTGTTCGGCGGCATTGGATTGTTGATGACGTTTGGGGACTTCCCATTAAAGTTGATAGCATCCTTGTCGATCATGTCTTGGATCTTGTGCTTGAAGGCCCTGCAGTCCTCAATGGTGTGACCTGGAGCGCCCTTATGAAACTCACAATGAGCATTTGCATCGTAGTCGGCAGGAATGACAGTTGGGGGAGCCAAATCTCTCGGAGTAATATCCCTTTTCTCCATCAACTGAGCAAAGATACTAGCATATGTCATTGGCAGGCGATCAAATACTCTATCAGGCTTCCACGTCCTTTGCTGACGCTCTTGGCGAGCACCTTGTTGTTGTTAAGCAACTTGCATCTGCTGTTGCTGAGGAGGATACTGATATCCTTGCTGGCTGTAGGCCTGTTGCTGAGGAGCCTGTTATTGTGGCATCTGAGCTTGCACTGCTTGAACAGCTGGCTGATAAGGCATTGGAGCATATTGCATAGCAGCAACATACGAATACTGATAATAGGGAACTTGATAAGGCATAGGAGCGAGAGCTTGTTGAGAAGCTTGCCCTTTCTGCAAAGAGATGGCATTTGTTTCGCCCTCTTTCTTCTTGTATCCATTGAAAGGCTTCTTGGCATTGGCCTGGTTGTTAGAACTTCCTAGGATCTTTCCACTCTTCAACCCTTCTTCAATTCTCTCACCGATGATCACTAGGTCAGAGAATCCAGCAGAGACACTACCGATCATCTTCTCATAGTATTGGCCTTGCAAAGTGCCCATGAAGATGTCAATCAGTTCACGGTCAACAAGAGGTGGATGCACCCTTGCGGCTAGCTCTCTCCATCGTTGCGCATACTCCTTGAAGGATTCGTTGTCCTTCTGAGTCATACTTTGAAGTTGAGTACGATTCGAAGCAAGATCAGTGTTGTACTTATACTGCTTGACAAATGCATCGGCTAGCTCGGCCCAAGTGCGCACACTGTTACGTTCCAGCTGCATATACCATTCGAGTGATGCCCCAGACAAACTGTCTTGGAAGCAATGAATCATGAGCTTTTCGTCTCTGGCATAGGCAGCCATCTTGCGACAATACATCTTCAAATGAATGTTTGGACAACTGAGACCTTTGTACTTCAAAAATTTTGGCACTTTGAACTTGGGAGGAATGACAACATCAGGCACCAAGCATAATTCCAAAGCACTGAAAGAATTTGAACTGTGCCCTTCCATGGCTCGGAGTTTCTCGGCTAGATCTCGACACATCTTCATGGCTTCTGAATCCTGAGCAGCAACAGGACTGGAAATAGGGATAGCAGCATGATAGTTCTGAACATCGTCATAATGATCCATCAGAGTATCTTCGGTATGGGGAGCTAGGATCTGCACGAAAGTAGGCTAGACCTGCAGGATAGCTCCAATGGTAACTCCGGGCGCTGGGGTTGGATGAGAAGTGTTCCCTTCGGCTGCGTTATTAAAGTTCAACGGCATCCCATGAGGATTTGGAATTGGAACCAAAGGGATGGCAGTAGACCCTTGTCCTTGACCATTGTTGTTGACGACAGCAACAACTTTATGCTGTTCTTCCTCTCTTCTGGCTGTGAGGATGGCTTCGAGGATCTGGTCAATCTTTCCTTTGATGGAGTCCAACTCTTCTCTGAAGGCAACTTGCTCCTGCTGAATTTGCTCCATCATTCGTCTTGTATTGGCTCTAGTTGCGTACTGGTGTCGAGGACTCAGCTTGATTTACTGGATATGAAGGAAAGAGAAACATGAGAAACTGCTGAAGGAAGGAGAATGCAAGATGCACAACAAATGAGATGCAATGCAAATGATATGCAATGCAAGATGCAAGATCCAGGATCACAGGATCACAAATTCAAACAATTCTGAGATTAGCCGGGTGGACGGTTCAAGGATCACAGTCACTGCTCAAAGAAACCCCTACGGATAGGATTCTAAAACTGGTAGGTGCCTAGAGTCATGGATATCTTTCAAAGATATTACAGCCATGACAAAGCCTCATCACGACGATATTATCCTCAATAGAATCTCCTCTAGGTGAGGTTCTCGTATCTTCCACGCGAGAAAGACTTCTCAGAGGCATCAACTACACAACCATCGACACATGGATTCTAGAAAAGGTTCTTAGAGTCATAGATCGAGGTTGAAAATACTACTGTAAGGAAGTAATACGTTCAAGGGATCTCATCTAATTGGGGCGTTCGTATTTAATCCACGTAGAATTAACACTACCAACCACCATGGATAAAACAGTTTATGGTCCTTGGGATCAACGATTCAAACTCGAAAACATTATTGTCATGGCAAAGACTCACCACAACAATAATATCTCCAAGGAATCTACTCCAAGAGGGGTTTTCGCTTCAACTTAACGTGAAAGACTCCACGCAAGTCTCCACTACACAACCACTATCCTAATCCTAGGGTTATACTCGGACTCGGGTGTAGAGCCATCTCACAAAGTAATCATAAGCAGAACAACCCCACAATGCCACAATCACAAATAACCAAGATAAGGATACAAATAAAAAGCAAGAAGAAAATAAAAACAAAAAGCTAACAACTCGAACTAAGATAGGCTCGACTCTCTCTTGCATGGAGTAATAGTCCCCAGCAGAGTCGCCACCTGTCACACCTCGAAAATTCATTTCGAACATACAACCCTCGCGCAAAAGGCGCGGAAATGCAGTTCGACAGAGTCGCCATCGAACTTTATTTTTCCCAAATGAACGGGAGAGGAAAATATCGAGAAAACCTCATAAACGTGGAAGGAACACGGCCGTCACAACCATATTCCTAGGTTCGGGAGTCGGTTACGCGAGGGGAAGGTATTAGCACCCCTCACGTCCGTTGTACTCAACGGGAACCTCTTAATTCGAGTTGTGATGGATGTTAGCTAAACTTAATTATTCTCTTCTTGCTACTAAATACTAAAAGGATACTAAAGGGATAAAGATGCTAGGGGAAAGGGAGTGGTTAGGAGAATGGGGTGCTCGCCAAGGATTGGGGCCCTTGTGCCTACATATACTCATTCGGACAAGAATGAGAAATCAGAGCGTCGTAGTTCGACTACGGGAAAGGATGGGGGGAAATAGAAGATGGAGGGGATTGTGCTCGCCAAGATCATCAAAATCTTGTGCCTACGTATCTTACATTCAAGAGTGAATGAAGAATCAGAGTAGTCGTAGTTCGTAGCAACGACCACGAAAGAAACTGGATTTGAATTGAGTTTGAAGGGGTACGGATGACGATTACTCAAAGTTTAAGAAAGACTTCTCGGACCCGAGTAATCGGGAGAGCGAACCAAAGACTTGGAACACTCTCTTTTTCATCATGAAGGAATGATATGTTTGAAAGGTTAAGGTTGAAATGATGACGATCACTTGAAGCCTAAGAAAGACTTCACAGACCCCAAGTAATCGGGAAAGCGAACCAAAGACTTGGAACACTCTCTTTTTCATCGTAAAATAAGGTTGTTTGAATTTGAAATGGTGTATAAAAGGATGAGATTGGTCGGATGACGACTACTTGAAGCTTGAGAAAGGCTTCTCGGATCCAAGTAGTCGGGAGAGTGAACCAAAGACTTGGGACACTCTCTTTTTCATCATAAAAGAAGTTGTTTGAAAGGTGAGTGAAAGGATGAGTAATTGGAGATGGTTGAGTATTATCGAGTTTGTTAATATCATTTAAAGGCGTCAATTGCTCACACACGAATAAGATAACTCGCATATAAACAACGGAAAGCAAGATCAAAGACTTGAACCTACTCTTTACTCCTTGAAAAGAATTGAATAATTGTTAATTGATTGATAGTTTGTTACGAAAATCCACTTGACGTTGGATCAAGGGTTTGACTTATTATCGCGTGCAAAGCGTGTAATTTACATGGTTTGAGAAATGTGACCGACTTGACTTACGCATCAAGGGTTGAGTTATGTAATAGGTTGATGGCGAATGCGTATGAGCACTCGACTTACAAGGGTTTGAAAATGGCTCGATGATGAATCGAGAATTAGTTTGAAAATAGTTTGATCCGCTCTAGTCCCTATGGGTTCTCCTAGGAGATAAACTAATAATCAAAGAAATGCGAAACATACATCGGAATGGGGAAGGGATACATGTAAGTTACACGGGATTGCACGAAATAAAGGGGTCTCATTGTAAGGTAGCCCAAGAGAAAGCCGTGTGTGTGCATTTGTGTCCTAAACTACGCCTTGAGAAAAGTCGGGCACGACTCAAAGTTAGGATACCTGCAAATGACCAAAGATCCAACAGTCCACCAATTTGGCTTTTAGGAGTTTCGATAATTTATTAGGTATTTTCAAATATGGGTGAATGAATATGAATAATGAGATATGATAATATGAATAATAATATGACAATAATATTCACAATAATATTTAACGGAAATTAAATTTAATGGTTAGTGAATCGAATCGGGACATGAAAGAATGGATCTCGTCTTAATCGCAAACATAATGCCGATTAATCGAAGGTAGCCTATCACGATCCCAAAGTACGGAAAATGACCCCAATGGTTATTCACCATAGATTTGAAATCGAGAAGGTTATCAACTTCGATACGCGACACTTACGAATAAAAGACTTCATTGATCCAAAAATCGAAATAAAATCGGGGAAAGAAAGTGGTCTCAGATCCTTTGTTTCACGCCAATAATTTGACGGTTAAATGGTGGAAACTTCTTCATCGACCATAAAAATAAAATAAAAACTAACTTTTAATAAATAAAAATGAAAGAAATCTAAAAGAAATTATTTAAAGAGTTTTTTTTTAAATACAATACTAAAAGAAATAATATTAACAAACTGCTCTTAAATATTAACCAAAAAACAAATTATGCACTATAAAGAAATTATTAACAAAAATATCATTAATATTCTCCCTATTAAAACATTATAGAGAAAACCTTAAAGAAAAAGAGAAGGGAAAGCACATAGTGAAACGAACAGGAAAGCACATAGTGAAGCAAAAACCGGCCATCATCTTAACAAACCCAATTGTCTCAGCTTGTTTCCATCAACATTTAAACCAGTATGAATTGAAAATAAAATAAAAATCAATAAAATAATAGAAAAGGGGTAAAGAATATGGTATCCGCGAATCAAAAGCAAAATCCAAAGCAGAACCAACTTCTTTTCTTAAACGCAATGAGAGAAACGAACTATGGGGAAAAGAAAATCTAGATCAGAGCAAAACACAAAAGATCAAAGTGTTATGCTTCCCACCTTCAACCCGTTCTCACACAAGCTCTTTCTTTCTTTTCGATTCAAGCTTCACTCAGGGTTTTGGTTTGTTTTGATCCATGTTCCGACCATTCTCGCATCTTAATTTCGAACTAGGTTTGTGAGTTTCAGTTTGATTTCACTTCGTTCTTCTTGCTCTGTTTTCTGTTTTCGGTTTGTTTGGGGTTGAATCGGATGAAGAAAGTTTGAGGGGATCCAATGGAAATTGTTTGAAGATTTGGGGGTATCGTGTTTTATGATTGAGGTTTGAAGATGAGAAATAGGGGTTTGTTTGAAGGGAGGCGGCGGATTAGGGTGGAAAGGGCTTCGGAAAAAAGGGATACGGGTTGAAGGTTATAGGGTTCCGTCGGGTTTTTTACGGTGGAATGAGAGCGAGGTCGGCGGTAGCGGGTGAAGGGTTGAACGGAAGGGTGATGACGGTTTCTGGTTCGGTTTGTGCGTTTTTTGAAGGTAAGAGTTTGGAAAAGAAAATGGAGGTTGTTGAATGGTTTTCTTTATTTAGCAGAGTTGAAGGTTGGCTTATGAGAAATGTGTTCTTGAATAGAAGGATTTGTGAGGTTTTGAAGGAAGCTCGAAGATGAAGTAGGTTGAAAGTTTTTCTAAAGAACAGATTGGTTTTGTTTTTTTTTTTTAAATAAAAATGGGAGAGGAGTTTTTTTCCAAAGCAACCGGCGGCTAGGGTTCCCTCCCCTCTTCCCTTTCAAACTGAGGCTTTTATATCTAAGGTGAATTTTTCATTTTCCTCTCAACTCTGCGTTTTACAACTTTGTATATTGGTGTTCTTGTCAGTGACCTTTTGAATAAGGTGATAATTTTAAAACTTACTGCAGTACATCTTTATTTTTTACTGCTGTGAAACTTGTTGTCACCTGTTGTCATGCTCACCTTATTACGCATACTGCCCTGTCATGTATTTATATATCATTTTTTCTTCAGATTCATAGCCTTGTGGAGCAGCAACAAAGGGTTGCGAAATTCATGATGAATCAGTCTGTGATCAATACTTGGAACCGGATTATTGTGTTGCTAACAAGGTTGTTGTGAAAATCAACATGGGGTAAATTGTTCTTCTACTGCCTCTTCATAATTCTACTCCAAGTTCTTTTCTTCTGTTCCTTCTTGTTGTCCTGACTTCATCCTCTGTAGGTGTAGCAAATTATTGGTGTTTCAAAGCACAGGACCTGGCCATGGGTGGTATGAAAGCTTCAAAGTTGGAACGGGGTACAACTTGCATCTTTTGTGAATTGGTGAAGCTCAATTATTCAAGGTCTCGGTTGATGGTTGGTTTGATTTCCGTAAAATATGCATCTGGTAGCTACTTGTTACTAGCATGCTAACAGCGTTGTTCTTTGCTTGAAATGATGCAGATTTGGCTCAAGTGTGGCGATGTTGGGGTGCGGTAAGAAGGAACATGTAAGTTGCGGCGGAAACTGCACTATATCATTTTCATGGCCTGCTATGAATTCTAATTATTCTCTGCATTGCATTTTTCTATTTACAGATGATTCACTTGGTGAGTATCAGTAGGATTTCACAAACAAGCAACAAGAAAATGGCAGCTGTAACTTCATTCCGTCTTTTGCGTGCCGGTCATTTCTTACGGAAAGTGAAGACTACTCACGTATGAGGCTCATGAGCTAATAATAAGGATTGCGTTGTGCACAAAAGGAGGTGAGGTCCTTTTTTCCATTATGCATTTGCACTAAAATGCTGATAATAACACGCTGTGGTGAAAATTTGCAAACACGATGGGGAAGCTTCTCATGATCTACGGCGTGAGGACCATTGACTTGTTCGTGGAAGGCTTATTATCATTTTTTTATTTTTTGCTGCTGGCTGGATAAAATGGTAGTTTCCTTGCAGGAACCTAGGCTGAGTGGTTTGGTGTGGACGACGTGCGTATACGGTTGTGTTGGTGGTCTTTGGTTTGATAGCAGCAGGTTGTTTGGGTAAGAGTTGAAGGCGCAACATGGTGAATGTTATCCCTTCGAGTGTGGTGGATTTATGGTTCATCATCTTTGTGCTCTGCAAATTTCCTCACCTGTTGTGACAAAACTTTTATGCAGGTTGGGCTGTATTGTGTGCAGGACCATGAAACGGTAGATTGGTGCATTACAAATTGCTAGCTGATTTGGAATCAAGTTGGGTGAATGAAAGTTTTTTACAATTCTGACTTCTTTTAAATCCCCAAAACTGACACAGTTCTCCTTCCGTTTTTCTAACAGGTTTAAATTTGAAACTGGTGCAGCTGAATCATGATTCAAAATCCGGCGGATAATTAAAATACAGCACCGTAATGTTTGAGGACTTTGATTTATCAGACACTATCTTCCTCAGATGAAAACACCATCAACATTTTTCATATGGCTGCCATTTTAAATTAAACATGGTCTGTCACAGGTTTGCGACTTTAATAACGTCTACAAAGTGAGATTTGACCCGTGTTGATACCATGGCTAGACCGCATAATGACTTGCAGCAGGTGAAACCGTGGTTGGACCGTATGACAACTTGCAGAGAGAGCAACAATACGGTATGTATTACATGATTCGTCATTGTAGCCTTAGTGTCTTGCTCACCCTTTCCTGGTGCCTAATATTGTTTTCCTTTCATTTGACAGTATGCAATATGTGATGCGGCGAAGCTGAAGCTAGTAGTATATGCTCACACGACTTAAAACTTGGTTGTCTGCTCTACGTAACTCTGGAAGTAGCCACCACGGAACTCTTAATTAATTCACTTGGCCATCCATGCTAGCACATTTTTATCAAAGTTTTTCCTAGTCTGTTGCTTATGAATGAACTTGGCTGTGTGTGACATTGACGGTTTTGTTGCGTTGGTAACTTGTGACCAATTTGGTGTATCCTTGTTAATCATGGTAAATTGCTCTTGTCTAAACTTGTTCCATTGTTTATTCAAAGCTTTCTCAACTGATTTTCTCGATTCTTTTTCATGCGTGACTTGCAAATCCGGAGTGAGAATTATGAACAGATTAGAGGATGCATTCATGAGTGTGTCGGACGTGAATGAATTTCATGTTGTGCAGGTTATCATACAAATTGTGGTTGGGGCGAAGGAGTTCTGCGTACGGCTGTTGCACCCCAAAATTTGACCAACACTTCTTTACCTAGCTTATGTTTCATTTCATGCACATTAGCATTATCAATTGCATTTCATTGACATGTATGCAGGAGATCAAGAGGTATGATTACCAATCAAGAGCTACACAAGACTTTGAAGCTAGCTAAGAAGGTTATTCAAGTGTTCAAGGGTTGATATCCTTGTCAGAGAAGTTAAAAGATCCTCAGAGAGAGTGGTTGAAACCAAGTGTGTGTGTCTCCTAACTTGAGAGTTGTGGGAAGTCCTCAGATGATTCTGAAGCCATGAAGATGGACTTGAAGCCTTGAGAGAGCTCATGTGAAGTGTTGAAGGCCACTTTGAGGCCTAGACAGGTCATTGTGCAAGAGTAAGAAGACTCAGCCATGAGTGGTGCAATTAGGGTTTGACTGGGTCAACCCTAAGTCAACAGATGATTTGGGCAAGGTTGATACCTAATCCAAGAGCCATGTGATCATGGATTGATACATTGAGATGTTATAAGGATGATTCCAAGGTTAACTCATCATGATTGAAGAGTTTGAGAAGTTTCAAGCTAGGGTTTCTAAGGCTTTACAGTGTAAAATCCCCTAGTTTGACCCCTATCTTCAAGGAAATTTAGCTCAAGGTGTGTTTGTCATCTCATCTTACCCCCAACATGAATGTTGTAGAGCATGGTATTAGCTTTAATTTGAGTTCTATAAGTCCTTGATAGGATTTGTAGAACTCAAGTTATGACTTTGACAAGTTACAGGTCATCTGAGGTATGTGGATTTGGGGGCTTGAAAGTTGTCCAACTTGCATGAAACCTTTGCCCTAGAAAGATGATTCCTATGAACTTTTGGTCAACATGAATGTTTTTCCTTATCCTCTTAGATTTCTATAGAGTACTAGAAGTCCTTGATAGGATTTGTAGAACTCAAGTTATGGCTTTGACAAGTCAAGGGCATTTTGGTCATTTGGAGATTATAGGTCATTTCAACCATAAGGCCATAACTCCTATTTCCAAGCCTCAAATGGGAAAAAGTTCAACATAAAACTTGTTCAAAATGATGTTTTAAGGCTAGTCAAGAGGTCATGCGATGTTGGAATTGCTTGTAGCTCAAAGTTGCAAAAATGACCTAAAATAAGGAGGATTTTCAAATGAATCAATGTTGGAAATTGATACTTTTGATCTACATATCCAAACCAAGGCATGTAATAGGTCATTTTGACTCTAAAAAACATTTTAAGAACATTGGTTTAGCCATATTTTTGAATTGAAATTCAATTTGTGGACTTGCTTTGAAAAGTAGTTACTTACATCATAAGTAACATTTGCAAAACCCAAATTCAAGGCATGATCAAGGTCCCTTGCAAGCCAAACACTTCCAAAATGTCATGAGGGGAGAAATTGGAAGGAATTGAGAATGATTTCAAGCTGTTAGCAGGAGTTGTGCATACCATGGCATATCATGAGAATTCAAGTGAACTTCTCACGTCATGAGAGATTGATTTTCTCATTGGAAGGATCTAGAGGTTTCTAGATCATCCCTACACACTCTATATATTGAATAGAAGTGGTTCAGATCATTTTTTGGTGATGATTGAGAGAGAAAACTGAGCTTGCACTTTGAACTTTCTCATTGCAAATCAAAATCGGTTATAAGGTTAGAGGCCATTTCAGTCCAAGAAATTGATCTCAATAGCTTGCTCTGAGGTTGGTGATCAATTCCAGATCAAATTCAAGGCACTGTGGTGGAAGAATCGTGAAGTAGCCATTGGAGAGTGAAGCTTGCAACTCAGAATCGGATTTGATAATTCAAGAAGATTCAACTCTTTTCTTTGCATACAGAAGATTGGTTGTGATTCAGTGAAGGATTTTGCAAGTTCTTGAAGGATGATTTGAAGATTCAACCCTTCTGTTTGCTCAAGTTTACCAGGTATGCAACTCTTGTGCTATGGCTTAAATTAGGTAGAATTAAGATGAATTTTTATGGTAGATGCATAGTAGAATGGTGTAGGAAGATTTATGGATCATCAATTTGGGGATTAGTGACCAATTAGGGTTCATGGAATTTTCGGTTGAGATTGTTATTCTTGGATTCTTGAACTGTTAGCATGATTAAATGGCATAGGAAGATTCCTTGTGAAAATTGGAGTGAGTTTCATGTAGAGACCTCTTGGAATGGAGGGCTGTGGAGAGAGTTAAGGTTGAGGGACGATGACCGGAGCACCACCGGCGACGGCCATGGCTGCGCGCGTGTTTCAGGATTTCAAATGAAGAAGATGACTTGGTAGCCATCAGATTGGGGTTGAACTTTGACTGAGGGCATGATCCAATGGCCACGAATGCTTCTTATTTTGTGAAGGATTCTGAACTAATGTGAAACGCGGCGTTTCACTTAAGTTGTGTTTTGGGCTTAATGCATTAGCTGCTAACCATACCCCCTTTTTGGGCCCAACCCTGAATTGAATTGATTTTGTTTACTACCTGCACCGTGTGTTTGTTCATTTTATTTTGATTTTCTTTAATTTTTCATTTTATACATGGTTCTTGATAAAATCATAAAAAATGGAAAAATGATTCAATTGACCCCATTCTTTTTGCATTGAATTCATGATAGAATCTAGTATTTTTTAGATAAAAAATATTTTTATTTCATGCATTTTCTGATTTTATGGGAATTTTCACATTTTAATTGATATTAAAATAGTCATGTTTGATGCTTGATGTTGTAGAATTTTGTGTGATTAATGGGTGATGATTTTGATATTGATTTTTTGTGAGTAGTTAGAATAGATATGCATGATCCCCATAGATTTTTCTCACATTTTTGTGATGAACATAAGTGGTAGTTCTAGGTTGAAACCTTTAGAAGCTCCATTTTTAGGGTTTATGGTTGATACCTTTGGATTTAGGACTTAATTTTAGAACTTAATAGATGATTTAGTCCCTGGTTTTTGTATGAGGCATTCTTAATTGAATTAGGATCCCTTAGGAATTTTTGTAGAAATTTATAGTATAGTTTACTATTTTTGATTGATTTTAGTTTAGATGCTAGTTTTAGATGATTCTAATGCACTAATTTGACTAGAATGACTTATTTAGTTCCCTTAGATTAGGGTTTTGTCTCTCTTGCTCTTGTATGATGTTGAAGGCAAGTTGAAGATGCATTGGATTGCTTGAGGAGGCTTGGATGTGAAGATCTTCCCTTCTTGTGGTGTAGTTTTGATTAGGTTAAGATTAGGGTTTGTAGGCAGAGCTTCTAGATAGATTCTCTTCCTTCATAAACATGGAAGATATTGATCACTTCCATTCTTCCCTATGATGTAAGGTCCCCTTGTAAAGGCCTCATCCCTCCTTTGGTAGGATGTGTGGCTCTTTGCAAGTTGGTAGAACCTTTTAGGGTCCCTTTCTCTGATGATAGGATGCTTAGTGGTGACCTTTGGTCTTCACTCTGCTGTCAATCATCCAAACTTTGCTCTTGATAGATGCATCTTTCTTCCTTGTTAGAATATGGAGTACCTTGCCTGAAGAAGATTGAAGGGTGGAGTTGATACTTCCATGTGATTGAAGATTACTCTGAGGAGCTGAAGATTGTAGATGAAGAAGAGTTGGTTGATACTGGTGAAGAGGAGAGAGCAGAAGCTTGAAGACCAAGTTGAAACTTGTGAAGAGGATCCAATTAAGATTGAGTGAAGAGCTGAGGCTTGAAGAATAAAGGATAAGTTGATACTCATATTGATGCATTGAGAGTCTGAAGGAATCAAGTTGATACTTGTAGTTAGGATTGAAGCCTGAAGATGGAATTGACTGAAGAGCTGAGGCTTGGAGAAGAAAGAACAAGTTGATACTTATGTTTGATGTATTGAAACCTTGTAGAAGCAAGTTGATACTTGTTATTGAGGATGATAGTCTTGAAGGGTGGTTGAAGTCTGGTGACTGGACTGCTGTCAAAGTTGGTTTAGTTGTAGGAGTTGTTGATCTGTTTTCTTTTCTGTACTGATATGCATTGTTTGACTTGCTTGATGCATTAGAATAAGTTCATATTTAGACTGACTTAAGCTAGGAGCATGATTGCACTAGAGGTTGAGTTGCTCCCTCTGCTTGTATTTTTACTGTATGGCTTTGCTTGCGGGTATTCGGTAGAGCCCAGCTCCCTTGCCTATGTGGTTTGTGTTTGCTTGATAGCATTTCAATTCCTCTGTATGATTACAGTTTCTTCTATTTTGCTTGATAGCATGTCATTTCTTCTGTATGATTACGGTTATTCATATCTGGCTTGAGGTTGAGATGAGCTTGTGGAGGCTGATGCCCCACACACATTTCCTCCCTCACTTGCATTGCATGCATTTTACAGTCGTTTACTGTATATCTGTTTACTGTTAAGCTGATGCTTTATCTGTTTCTATATCATTGACATGATCCCTTAGGAATCTCACTTCCTTTGATAAGGAAGTGATGATTAGAACTTTAGGTTGAAACCTATGCATGATAACTTCTAGGAGTTCCCTATTTCAAACTTCAATCATAGGATGAATCCTTGGCACGATAACATTAGGACTTGATAGTCTCCCCTTAGTTGAACTAGCTCATTCTCTCTTCTCATCTCAAAACAAGTCAAAATACAGTAATAAAGGTTAACTGATGTCGTGCGTTACGAGCCTTAAGCTATCTGAGAAAGGATTTTTGGAGAATTTCTTTTCAACAGTCTAGATGTTTAGTATGGCACCCTTTGGGTGACATGCGACGCATTCACTCTCCGTTCATAGTCTCTAGTGCGATATTAGTTGCAAACATCCACAAAAAACAGTTCTTCCGTAAAAGACAGAAAACAAACTCCAAACCTTTTGCCTCGTGGGCCCATAAGTCAAAGGAAGCTTTTCTGAAGAAAAGAGTGTCGTTAACTCTCAGTTCTACCGCAAACGGTAACGCTTAAGTCTCCAAGGGTCGAGCTGCGTACACCAAACTGCTGGAACTGTTTGTTAACCCTACTCGAAAAAACAGATGAATCTGAATTCCCGTAATCCGTATTATCCCGAACTACGTAAGCTCTGTTCTCTCATACCTATTGAGAGTATGTAGGCATAATACTGACGTATTGGCGAGCCACCTTCCCCGTAACCCGTAGTTAGCCGAACTACGTTGACTCTGATTTCTCATTCTCTGATGAGAATACGTAGGCATAAAGTGCGACGTTTGCCGAGTCATTTTCTTTTCTTTTCAGACCAGCCTTGATAGGTAGATAGATAAAACCAACCCGTCCAGTAAACACAACAAGCATGGATCCCATCGAGTGCGATGGACGTGAGGGGTGCTAATACCTTCCCCTTGCGTAACCGACTCCCGAACCCAGACGATGACCTTGTCTTATACCTTTTCGTCAGGTTTTTCCGATCGTTTCCTTTCCCGATCTAAGGGATAAATAACGAAAGGTGGCGACTCTTCTGTTTTATCGGCACCTTATTTTCGCGGAAGCGACAACGACTTTCAACAATCCATGGTTTTATTCATTTTGTCTGGTATGCTGCAGGTGATGACGGTAGGTCCCGCAGAGTTGGTGCGTGCCCCCCTTTTGTATCAATGGATGCAAGGTGAAATCATGAACTCTAAAGGATCTTTTTATGAGAAAAAATATGCTATTTTCTTTTGCTGCATAATGAGGAATCGTGTGTTGCAGGTTGGTGCATTAAAGATCAATCTTAAAGCTTGCTTGCAACTTATCCGAAGCCCATCCTTTGAAGCTTGTATTTGGTGCAGCGTGTATTGTTTTTGTTGTATGGTTGGTGCGTTCTGTGTCCTGTCAAATTCTGCAAGTACAGGCTCTATTGTGGGGCACAGTTTATGTTCTTTTTACAAAATGATTTTTATATTATGGCATGAAAAGAACTTTTCTTGTGTGGGTCTCATGCTATACGGTTTGTTTATTTCCCACCGTAAAACTTTGTTGCAAAGTTCTTTGTGGATTGTAATTCTAAGCAACTGCCTGCGGTTTGTTTAGCCATCTTTGTATTTCGGGATGTTTTGATGAGCATTGAATAGAAAGGATTCTATTATATGCTGATTGTTGGGTGCTTGGGCTTTAAATTATAATACGAGTATTGCAACTGTGTATAGCCTTAGCTAAGTGCCATCACGGCTTGTAGTATAACTTAAGCAACACTTGATAAAAAGATTTTCACGACTTGGCCCATGAGTGAATATAAACCCAATAATTTGGCTAACATTTGAATTCAACCATTTAAGTCAAAGTTTATTACTAATCTCGAAACCAACCAAAGCGTGGCTTGAAAGTAAATTAACCATGTCTTGAAATTTGAACAACCACCGCCCGAACTCAAAAGACGCACACGGATTAATTGTCCCTGAACATAATGACGCATCGTTTTCTTATCTCCAACCAAATTCAGCATTGCAAGTGTCTCCAAACACAAAACAACCATGAAGCAAAAAAACGTATGGGCATAAAAGGGAAAGAAAGGGTAGGACAAATTCGGGGTATGACAAAGAGGAGACAAGCTCCACCTCAAACCTAGAGGTAATCAACACAAGCAAACAAACAATACAACAAAAGAAAAGAAGCAGAGAAAGCAGCCCAAGCAGCAACAACAGTCTTCCGCAGATAGCAACTTCAATACTCAACAGCAGCAGCTCTAAACAGCAAATCCTCTTGACAGCAAAGTTGACAGCAAAAGGCTTCATCCTCAAGCTAGCTTCTATCTTCAAGCTTCATCAAACTTCATCTTCAAGCTCTAGCAAGCACACTCCAAGCAGAGGAATAATCACTAAGATCAAGGTTGCAATGTTGAGAACCAAATGAAAACCAAAGGAAATCATCAAGTACCAACATTGAAATGGAAGGGCATCCTCAAAGTTTTACTCAACTATGGGCATACCACACATCCCTCCAAAGGAGAGATGGAGTTTCCCTAGGAGGACTTTACATCATTGGATAGAATAGAAGCACACAATGCATTCTATGTTTGATGAAAGAATCAAAACTAGTTCTAATGGCTCTTCCTAAAACCCTAATTTCCTAAGCTCCTAAAACAACTCCTAAAAGAAAAGGAAACTTCAAATCCAAGCTCCAATCTTCAAGCCACAGCAGCTACATCAAACCTAGAAGACCTCCCAAGAAGGAATCCAAGCAAATCCAGCTCCAAAGTCACCAACAAGACCAAACAAACAAGAGCACTAAAACTAGAACACCACAAGCACAAGCAACTTGCAAAATACAACTAAAATAGAAAACTAAGTTGTAAAATTCTAATAAAATTCCTAGGGGAACATACGTGTTTGAAAAGCCTAGGGTTAAAATATTAATGCCTAATTCAACTTCTAAGTCACCTAAATAATTTCTAGGTTGAAGGGTATCAAGGTGATCCACAAGTTTGGGAAGGCTCTAATCTCAACACATAAAACAAAACCTAAATTATTCTAAAATTATAACAAAAATTCTAAGGGAACATTAATATCTACCCTAAAACATACTAAAAAATCAAAGCCAGATTCAACACCAATTGGAAGAACAAAATTCAACAAGACAGATGATCAAATATGCAAAATTAAGAGAATTAAACAAAATAAGAAAAATCAAATTAAAATGAAAAATGCATGAAAATGCATTTTATTGATTTCAAAAAATCACAAATTCTCTCAAGATCATGGAGATATTTTTAAAATAATTTTTGGATCAAAATTGAATTTATTGTGATTTTTTGAATCAATAAAACATTTAAAACAATAAAAATCAAATAAAAGAAATATTAAAACTGAAATAAAACATGAGGCACAAGATGAGGGGACTTGGTAAGCAGATCCAAGAGCTATGGGCGTGTCCACGCAAGCATCCCAGTCACACGCTGGCTGGGATTAATGAAATGCAGCGTTTTGTGTTGAGAGTCAAATTCTCAGATCAAACGTGAGCCATCAGATGCTCCTACTAAGTCTTCTAAACAGACTAATCCAACGGCATTGAGTCATCGTCTTCGTTCAAATCCTCAGATGGAGGGAGCACTGTTCAGGTGGCCGGAGAAGACCTCCGGTCGTCTTCTCCGGTGAGCAGGTGGTTGCAGGTGATCAAAAACTCCAAACCTCATACCAATCTCACTCAAAATTTTATGCTGATCACGATTATGAGCTTAGAATTTCCTAAATCCTTATGCATTTTCAAAACCGACACCAGATCTAAATTATGTCATATTCTTGAATGTCACCAAAGCCTAAACTAAAGGTATAGATGTCTTCCTCAAGTTACACTGATCATCCTAAGCTATCACAATTGCATTGATTCCTCAAGATCAACCATAACTGAATCCAAACAGAAATCGTGACACCTTCTTGATCATCACCAAATGCTATCAAATGGATCCTAAATCGTTCTACAAGTCATAAGGAACCTAACCACATGCATAATATGAACTACATCTCCCTAGATCAAGAGGAATTTTGAATTATACCAACCTTGTTTCAAGCTTCAAATGGAGATGGTTCTGACTCGATCTTTGCTCCAAGAACTTCCAGAATCCTTCACTGATGATGATAGAAACCTCTTGCAACTTCAATTTGATCTGAAACCTCCCTGAATCTCAAATGCGATTTTGAGTTGGAGCTCCAAAATTCCAATGTCAATCTCTCTGCTCAGCCTCAAATAACCACCAACCCTTGCTCAATTCTTCTTTTGAGCATTTATAGAATGGTTTGGGACCTTCTAGAGTCCAAGCGCAGGCCCAAATTGGAAGATCCAAAAAATCCAACCTCTCCAAAATTTTCACATGGCAAATGCACGAATTTGCTTAAACAGCTTGCATTAGAAGCTTTGAATCACTTGCATACCACCTTTGGAGTGTATTCAGACCAATAAGAACCTCCCTATTGCCTTGGTGAATGAATTGCCATGAGGTTGCTTATATGTGAAGAATCAAGTGAAAAACTCATGAATTAAGGGTTAATTGAAAAATCTAAAAGAACCAATGTTTCCAAAACATGATTTCTAATCAAATCAAGTACTCATTTGACTGGTTTTGGTCACTTAACCAATAATTTTGAATTTTTCAATTTTGAATCCTTTGAAAATCTCCCTTATTCAAACCATTTCAAACCAAGTCTTGCTATGAGCCCAATCAATCCATCATGACCTCTTGGCTAGCCTAAAAACCCCATTTTGAGCAACTTTCATGTTGAACAAAAATCCATTTGACAAGTGCAAGTTGGAGATTTTGACCTATGATTGAAAATGACCTATAATCTCACTTTCCCAAAATACCCCTGACTTGTAAACCTCATAACTTGAGTTCTATAAATCATATGGAATACTTCTAGTACAATTTATAAAGCTAAGATCATGAGGAACAACTTTCATGTTGTCCAAAAGTTCAGGTGAAACATCCTTCTAGGTCAAAAATAGCTTTGAAGTCAGATGATTTTCACAGACAAATTTCAGAGGCATCTGAGGACTTGTAACTTGTCCGGGTCATGACTTGAGTTATATAAATCCCCTTGAGGACTTCTAGTACTCAAATTAAAGGTATTGAGATTCTCTGCAAGTTTCATGTTGGCCAAAGATCCATTTGAAACTTGTATCTTGACTTATGTGGTCATGAAGTTAGGCACTAAATAGGGAATTTTGCACTGAAACCCTAATTTAGCAACTTCCCACACTCTTGACTCTTCTTGATTTGATCTTGGCACAACACCAAAAATGTCTTACCATATCATTTCATGAACTCCATGACCTAAAAGTAGGCCTTTTATACTCTTCAATTGGCCAGTTGACTTAGGATTAACCCAGATGAAACCCTAATTGCTTGCACCTCAACTGTGGCTCTTGCATTTGACACAATGACTGGATAGAGCTCTCCCATGGCCCCCCAGGCATTCTATGAGCTTCATACACATCCTCATTTCACATTAAACACTTCATAACCCTCTGATGATCTTCAGTTGATCCTCAAATTAGGAGAAGATTCACACTCAAACATCTAAACCCTTAGGCCCTCAACTCACCTCCTGATGACTTTGACAACTTCTCAATCTTGAATGAGACCTCTTGCTAGGCTTCTCTTGATAAGAATCACACTTGATCCCCTGCTATATGAATGATACCATGATATGCAAATGATATAACTATGCAAATGTTAATGCAATGAAACATAAACCAGGTAAGAAAAGGTTGAGCAAAATTTAGGGTGCAACAATAGAAGAGTGATTATACCTTGGTTGGGGACGAGGATTTCTCACTTCAACCATGACAACATTGGTTTGCTCTTCTTTCTTCTTATGGAAAGTCCCAAAGGATTTCTTCGCACCATTAGAAGATTCAGCAGCTTTGGATACTTTACCATTTTTCAGTCCTTCTTCTATCCTTTGGCCAATAGTCACCAGATCTGTAAAGCTTGAAGATACACTTCCAATCATATTTTCCCAATAAAGAGGGGACAGATTATCCATGAATATTCCAGTTAGTTGCTTCTCTGCTAGAGGCGGTTCAACCTGGGAAGCCAACTCTGTCCATCGTTGAGCATACTCTTTGAATGACTCTTTCTCATTTTGAGACATATTTTGAAGTTGACGGCGATCAGGAGCCATGTCCAGGTTGTATTTATACTGCTTCATAAAAGAAGTGTCGAGATCTTGGAAGCAGTGGATGCTGTTATGCTCTAAGTTCATATACCATTTGAGAGAAACACCACTCAAGCTGTCCTGAAAGTAGTGGAGGAGCAGCTTCTGATTGTTGGTGTAAGCTGCCATCTTTCGGAAGTACATGATCAGATGGGCTCTTGGACATGAGTGACCTTTATATTTCACGAACTCAGAAATCTTAAACTTAACAAGCATAACGAGGCAAGAAACTAAGCACATGTTGTTCGCATCAACGTTGAAGAAATCTGTACCCTCGACAACCTTGAGTCTCTTGTCTATATTCTGAAAATGTTCATGGATAATCTCAGGCTCAACAAAATCTTCATAGTCTTCTCCTTTAGCACTGGCAGCATTGTAGTCAAAGAAAGGAGTCTCAAAGGGAGTTCGGCCATTCTGGGCAACAGTATGGACCACCGGTCTGGGCTCTGTAAAGACGGGAGCTTCAAAAACTGGTCTGACAGTCTGACCAATCATAGAAGTAGATGCAAGGGGTGGAGAGGAGTTGGGAGGTAAACCAAATTCTGGCCAAGTTGAAGGCGGCAATTGAACAGGAGCAGGATCGACACTTGAAACTTCCTAAAGGACAATCCTTTAAGATGGCTCTCCTTTGGAAATCAATACTTGAAGCATCTCGGTGAGCTTATTCATGCCTGACTTCAACTTATCGATCTCATTTCGGACTTCTGTGTTGTGTACTTCTTGCTCTAACATCTCGCGTCTATAATTTGCTCTAGTCCGATATCGGTGTCGAGGAATCAGTTTGACGACTCAAAGGCACACTATAAAATGGAGACAGATGAAGATGAATGATTGGACAAGCAGAGGTATACAACAAACTGTGAAAAGATGCAAATGTAATGCAAGACTGGATGCAAAACACACATAACAGGATCAAAGGTTCAAGATCACAGTGTCGCTACTGCGAAAATCGGCGCCGGCTATGATAGAATAGTTGCCACCGTGCGTTATTTATCCCACAAGAGGGAAAGGAAATGCTCAGAGTAAACCTAACACAAAGAGGGAAAGGAATGGTCATCGCAACCAAATCCTGGATTCGGGAGTCGGTTACGCAAGGGGAAGGTATTAGCACCCCTCACGTCCGTCGTACTCGACGGGATCCACGCTTGTTTTCTATCTAAGGGTGTGTTATTCTATCTACTCTACAGGTCTGGGTTAAAAAGAAAAGAAAATGACTCGGCAAAGTATCGCACTTTATGCCTACGTATTCCCGTCTGGTACGAGAAATCAGAGCCAACGTAGTTCACCTAACTACGGGAAAGGAGGGGAAGGTTGCTCGCTAGGATATCGCATCCTATGCTTACGTACTTTCATACAACATGAAATATCAGAGCAAACGTAGTTCGGGCTACGGAAGACACAAGCTTGTCTGACAGTTTTTTATCTCCTTAAGAAAGGGTTTTCCTGATTAAGGGTCCAAGCGGACAAAAAACAGAGTTTGAATGTTTGTTTGAGTTTTTTACGAAAGAAATGTTTTTTAGTCTGTTTGCAACTTGTACTGCACTAAAGACTTGTGATCTGAGAGTGACTACATCGCATGTCACCCTAAGGGTACCATACTAAGCAGTCAGACTACTGAAGAGTGACCCTTCAACAACCTTTTCTCAAATAGCTTAAGGCTCGTAGCGTACAACACGCGTTATCCTTATTATTGTGTTTTTGAATTTTTTTGAGATGAGAAGAGAAAGACCCTAAAACTATGGTTGAAAGGGGAACTAACCTAATGTTGTCATGCATGGTTCACAAACCTAATGTCTGTCATAATTTCCTCTTGCACAGAAGAAATCAGAGATCCTAGGGGATAAACAGCAAAAGACAGCAAGCAATTACAGTAAACAGTAAACATGCAATGCAGCAATACCAATAAGGCAAAAGGGAAAACAATAGGCAAGAGGAGACAAGCTCCACCTCAAAACTAGAGGTAATCAACACAATTAAATAGACAATACAGAGAAAAACAAAAGACTCAGGGGAGGCAGCTCAGGCAGCAATACCAAACTCCTACAACAAACAGCAGCTCTAAACAGCAAGGCTGACAGCAAAGGCCTCATCTTCAAGCAAGCTTCTATCTTCAACCTTCATCAAGCTTGAAGCTCCAACAAGCACACTCCAAGAAGAGGATTAATCATCAAGATTAAGTTATAATGTTAAGAAACTTAATGACAACCAAAGGAAATCACTAAGAACTCCACATTGCAAATGAAAGGTATCCTCAAAGTTCTACTCACTTGGGCATACCACTCATCCCTCCTAAGGAGAGATAGAGCTTCCCAAGAAGGACTTTGTGTCATTGGATAGAATAGAGGCAAATAATGCACTCTATGTTTGAAGAAATAAAATCAAAACTAGGTCTAAGGCCTTCCTACAACCCTAATTCTCTGAACTCCTAAACAAAAGCTCCACAAGAGGAAAAGCAATCAACTTCAAGCTCCAATCCTTCATCCCAAGCATCTTCAATGAATCCAGAAGCTCCAACAGAAAGAGCTCAAGCTCAAACCAACTCCATGGCAGCCAACCAAGCCCAAACAAACCAAAGCATTCAAGAGAGGAAATCATAAACACAAACCACTTGCAAAATACAACTAAAATAGAAAATCAAGTTGCAAAAATCTAATTAAATTCCTAGGGGAACATGAATGTTTGAACAACCTAATGTAAAAAGATTGAAGCCTAAATCAACTCCTAAGTTATTTAAACAATTCCTACATTGAGATAGGTCAAGGTGATCCACAAGTTTGGGAGGGTCCTAATCTCAATACCTAAAACAGATCCTAATATTGTTCTAAAAATCCAAGAAAAAATCTAAGGGAACATACATGTCTACCCTAGCACATATTAAAAAATCAAATCCAAACTATAAACCAAATGAAAGAACTAAATTCAACAAAACAGATAGCCAATTATGCAAAAATAAAGAATAAAATAAAATGAGAAAAATCACATTAAATTGAAAAATGCATGAAATGGTCTTTTGTTAATCTCAGAAAATCACAAATTCCATAAGGATCATGAGGATATTTTTAAAATAATTTTCTGATCAAAATTGGAATTAATATGATTTTTTGAATCAACAAACAATTAAAATAAAGAAAATAGAATAAAAAACAAATAAAAGCTGCGAAATAATGAGAGCCATTGGATCTGGAGACTGGTCAATCCATCCAACGCGTGAGAGAGTGCCAGCGCATAAAATGAAACTCTGCGTTTTGGCTTCAGAAGTTTCAAAACAAACTTTAAGTCGTGGCCATCAGATCCAAGTTGTAGTCAAAGGTCCAAGCTCAATCCAACGACAATGAGGTCATCTTCTCCAAATTTCAGGTCATTAGAGTGGAGATCAGTGATGGTGGTTGGTGGTGGCCGGAGAAGACTCCGGTCGTCTTCTCCGTCGAAGGTCTAGGTTCAGGCAACCAAAAATGACAAACAAAATACCAAATCAACTCAGTTTTTCACGTACATTCCAAATCCATCATCAAAATCATCCAATTCTCAACACAAATCAAACACGAAGCAAAGTTCAGAAATAGCATCTTCAACAACTTTCATTAAACTCAAAATTAATGATATAGATCTCTTCATCTCATTGCGTACATCAACCTGATCTAAACATTTAACATTGAAACCTTATGAATCAAGAGATTCAAGTCCAAACAGATCAGCTATGTCATCTTCAATCATCACCAATTCAGTTCAAATCAAGCCTAAAACGATCTATGTCATGTCTAGATCCTAACCACAAGTTCAAACCTAACTGAATCATGCTAAATCATGCTGAATTTTAAGAAGTGCAAACCTGGTATAGATCTTGCAACAGAGGTATCTAGAGCTCGTGGCTTGCTTCCAAATGCTCCAGATAGCTTCAATGATCCACAAGGAAGAGATTGCACACCTCAATTTGGCTTGAATTGGTCTGAATCTGAGAATTCGATTTCCACTTGCAGTTGAGAAAATTTTCTTGCTCTTGCTTGCTCTGGCGCGAAATGATGCTTAAAATTGATCTGAACTCACTCTAATGAATATATAGAAGAGTTTCATGGGCCTATGGATCCAAGTTGAAGCCCAAAACAGTGATTTGCATTTTTCTGATTTTCCTTCAAAATTCAATGTGACAGCCGTGCCTTTCAAGCTTGGCAGTGGTTCTAGAATGTTCTCACACCTTGCACATGTCATTTAGAATGAGTGTGGATGATGAAATTGGCCTGAATTGCCTTGTGCATTAATTTGGATATGTGACTTGTTTATGAAGTAACAACATGCTATCTCTCAAAACTTGAACTAAACTCCAAATTCTGGTATTTCCAATGATCTTAGAATGCAACTTCCAATCAAAAAATGCACTTACTTTCTTGGTTTTGGTTTTGTAACATAAAATCCCATTTTCCCCTCCTTTAATCATTTGAATTTTCTTCCTTTTCAAGCCATTTCAAATGTGTTTTTGATATGAGCAAAAAAAAACTATCGTGGGCACTTGGTTGCACTCAAAACATCATTAAAAGCAACTTTCATGTTGAGAAATTTTCCATTTGAAGCTTGCAAGTTGGAGATTTTGGCCTATGCTTGAAAATGACCTATAATCTCACTTTCCCAAAATACCCCTGACTTGTAAACCCCATAACTTGAGTTCTACAAATCAGATGGATGACTTCTAGTACAATTTAGAAAGCTAAGATCATGAGGGACACCTTTCATGTTGGCCATAAGTTCATGTGAAAACTCTTTCTAGGTCAAAAGTTGCTTGGAAGTCAAGTGACTTTGACAGATAAATTTCACATTCATCTGGCGACCTGTAACTTATCTGGACCATAACTTGAGTTCTTCAAATCCAATGGAGGACTTCTAATACTCAAATTAAAGGTATTGAGATGCTCTACAAGTTTCATGTTGGCCAAAGATCCATTTGAAACTTGTATCTTAACTTATGTGAGTTTGAAGTTAGGCACTAAACAGGGTAATTTGCACTGAAACCCTAATTTAGCAACTTCCCACATTCTTGATTATTCTTGATTTGATCTTTGCACAACACCACAAATGTCTTAACATATCATTCCATGAACTCCGTGACCTCCAAGTAGGCTTGAATGCTTTTCAATTGCATAATTGACCTAGGGTTGACCCAGATGAAACCCTAATTGTCTGCACTTCAACTGTGGCTCTTGCACTTGAATCAATGACTTGATTTAGCTCCAACATGGCTCTCTAAGAACTCCATGAGCTCTATACACATCTGATATTCACACCTCATGCATCACATCCCATTGATGGTCTTCAATTGATCAAGACCTCCCACCACCTCCTGATGACTTGGATGACTTCTCAAGCTTGGATAGGATTTCTTGCTAGGCTTCTCTTGATAATAATCACACTTGATCCCCTGTTGGATGAAAGATATGCCATGATATGCAAATGATAGAACTATGCAAAATGATAATGCAATGAAACATAAACCAGGTAAAATATATTGAGCAAATTTTGGGGTGCAACAGCTGCCCCTAATTAAACGGCTTGGACCCGACTGGGTGAAGAGCGAACGACCTTCAAACAATCGAGGTAAAAGACAGTTGAATACCAAGAAACCCGGAAATTTGCTAACTGCAGACATGAACTGCAAAAACTGCTTGGGGAACAACATCCGTTGTGTTGGACCCAGTTGTTACAGCAACAACTGATCAATCTTCTAATAAAACTTTTGATTTCAGCATTAACTCCCTGTGTGATGCCACAGGAATCGAATTAACTTCATGAGAAACAATTCCGTCCACAATGGTACTAAACTTCGTCAACACGAGGAATGACTCCATCCACATGGGTACAATTCCGCCTTTAATTGGAATAACGATCTCTGTCAGTCACAGATAACAACTCCACTGGGGATAATCCATCAATTACGGATAATAACTCCATCCACACGGATAGCAATCACTGTCAACACAGGTGCAAATCACTGTCAATCACAGGTAACAATCTCTGTCAACACAGGCGCGATCTCTGTCCATTACAGGTAACAATCTTTTCTGACGCTTTTACTGGGGAAACAACTCTGCCATCAACACAGGGAGTAACTTTAGCGACTTCCACTGAGGAAAAGGTTTTATCACAAAATAAAGAAATAACTCTGCCAACACACAGGAACTAACTCCGTCACCACTACAGGAAATAGCTCTGCTAAATACAGGAAAATAACTCTGTCATCACTACGGGACGTACTCTATCATCACTACAGGAAAATAACTCCGCCATCACTACGGGACATACTCTGTCATCACTACAGGAAAATAACTCCGCCATCGCTACGGGAATACTCTGTCATCACTACAAGAAAATAACTTCGCCATCGCTACGGGAATACTCTGTCATCACTACAGGAAAATAACTCCACCATCGCTACGGGAATACTCTGTCATCACTACAGGAAAATAACTCCGCCATCGCTACGGGACATACTCTGTCATCACTACAGGAAAATAACTCTGCCATCACTACGGGAATACTCTGAATACAGCTTCTCTGCCTATCTTTGCAGTAGCTAACTCCATCAATCAAATGGGTAACAAAATACTGGTCCAATATTCATACTTTTAGCGCGGACATGGCAGCAAATCTGAGAAGGACCCTACTGGGGATTTTCTGAACCCAAACTGCCAAGCACCTACTTCGACATAGGCAACTTCCAAAAATTGATTCACGAAATCTTTTTATATTTTCATAACAACGATTCTGAAGAAATACTCTGCTGGAGGGGTAAGAGAAACTAGTCTAAGCCACTCTGTGGGGAATAATGACAAACGAACATTATCATTACACGTCTCACACTGAGACCTTGCTTATCTGGTAATTAATCTGAGCAAGAGCTCCTTCCACCTGCAGGGAAAACAACACTTGAAAACAAAAGGTTAACCAACCTGGCTTATGTTTCAAAATGCATATGTTTGACAATGGCGTAATGCTCCATTCGACATGGAAATGCTACGCGTTTGGGTAGATGCGAATATGATGATATATGCAAATGCTAATGCAGGCTTAAACTGCTGAGAAACACTCTGGTATGAAATGGCTAAGAACAAAAACCAACTCCGCTGGGGATGAACGGGTATCACAAAGTATTCCAGCAAAATAAATGCCAGAAACAACATCCAACTCTGTCGGGGAGAGATCAGACATTTGGGAAGAAAACACAAACCCTGCTGGGGAAAGATGCGACCCTTCTGGGGGAAGAAAAACACTGCCGGGACACAGTCTACAAATTCAAAGCTACAAACTCAGCTGAGGATAATCATCCTGACGAAAGGATGACGACCTGTGGGGAAAGGGAATAACCATCCTCCGGGGAGACATCCTATGCAGGGGACATTTATTTTGACCTGCTGGGGATACCCTATGAACAACTTCCATGAGGATACTATTCAGGCGACATTCCTGGTAATACTCTCTCGGGGAGGACAATTCCACATCTGGTAGGAATGAGCGTCGTCTCCCCTCTCTGGGGATAAGATACGACTTGCTAAGGAACGACATCAACTGAAGTCAGGCCCTACATCAAGAGACTTTGGCTGGGGAATGCAATTCCTGACTGTTTGCTTCAAAGGTAAGGACCCTGCAAAACACGAATGAGACAAAACAAATCTACACAAAAAAAATCTATCCGAGTTAATATCTGTGACGTTCATTCAGTCAATTCGAAGTTTTAGCAATTATTGGCAAGGGCCAGCAAGTTTATGCAAGTGCAAGTTCATCAAAAACATCGGCGTTTTTCACAAACAAAACAGTAAAGAACAAGCATCAAGTACTGAATAACATGCTTTATTGAATGGGCCTGTAAATAGGCAAGACTTTGTACACTGGATGTAACTCCTGAAAAGAGGAAGTTACGCACAAGCAAGATACAACATATGCACAAGAAGCACAAAGAAAGATACAAAACAAATTTGATATACATGTCGGCAACGTGGTACAGACAAACACCATGAGTTGATTCTCCTATGACTCGATCTTCGGAAGAGATTGTTTTGGATATACGACCCTCAAGCACTCCCAAACCACTAAGCAATGCAGTATCAAACTCGGACCGCAATCATTTGCTTTTCTCAATCCGTAACTTTTGCGTGAACCGCCCTTTACCGGGTTTTCAATTCACCGGGATACCCTTTTTTGCCGAAGTTGCCCTTTTCAGGTTTTCAACTTCGCGGGTGTACATCTTTTCAATTTTATCCCTAATTTTTGCCCGAACCTTTTATTCCTTTTTTTATGATTCGCCGGGATGCCTCATTTTTGCCTGGACTCTCTTTTTTCTGTCCAGCGGGTCTATTTTAAGCAAAGTATTTTTTAACTGCGTCTGAATTCACAGGAGACGTAAAGTCCTCACCATCCATGGTGGATAACAATAAGGCTCCTCCAGAGAAAACCTTTCTAACGACATATGGACCTTCATAGTTGGGAGTCCATTTGCCCCTGTGATCTGATTGTGGTGGGAGAATCTTTTTCAGCACAAGATCGCCCGTCTGAAAACTTCGAGGACATACCTTCTTGTTGTAAGCTTTCTTCATCCGGCTCTGATACAACCGATCATATGCGAGAGAAGCCAGTCTCTTCTCATTCATTAAATTGAGCTGGTTCAGTCTATCTTTTACCCATTCTGCCTCATCAAGTTGGACATCGCGTAAAACCCTCAAAGAAGGAATCTCAACCTCCAATGGTAACACTGCGTCCATGCCATACACCAATGAGAAAGGGGTTGCCCCGGTTGATGTGCGTACTGTCGTACGATAACCGTGCAAAGCAAAAGGCAACATCTCATGCCAGTCCTTATAGGTCACAACCATCTTCTGAACAATCTTCTTTATGTTCTTATTGGCTGCTTCGACAGCGCCATTCATCTTGGACCGATAAGGAGAAGAGTTGTGATGCTCGATCTTGAAATTTTGACACAGCTCTTTCATCATCTTGTTATTCAAGTTTGAGCCATTGTAGGTGATAATCCGCTCCGGGATTCCATATCTGCAGATAATATCTCTTTTGATAAATCTGGCTACCACTTGTTTGGTGACATTAGCATATGACGCTGCTTCCACCCATTTGGTAAAATAATCAATAGCTACCAAAATGAACTGGTGTCCGTTCGATGTCGTAGGCTCATCTTGCCGATCATATCAATTCCCCACATCGAGAAAGGCCACGGTGATGACATAACATTCAGAGGGCTCGGAGGCACATGAATTTTGTCCTCATAAATTTGACATTTATGGCACCGCTTCGCAAACTTGAAACAATCTGTTTCCATCGTTAGCCAATAGTAACCTGCCCGCAACAGTTTTCTCATCATTGCATGTCCACCAACATGCGTACCAAATGTACCTTCATGGATCTCTTCCATGAGCAACTTAGCCTCTTTCTCGTTCACACATCGCAACAACACCAAGTCGTGGTTTCTCTTGTACAGGACGCCATTCGGATTCAGATAGAAATTTCCAGCCAATCTCCTAAGAGTCTTCTGATCACGACTGGATGCCCCAGCCGGATACTCTTTGGTCTTTAGGAAATTCTGGATATCGAAATACCACGGTTTGCCATCGGATGCTTCCTCAATGGTGAATATGAAGGCGGGCCTATCAAGGCGAGAGATAACAATCCTGGGAGCCTCATTCCAGAAGTTAAATTTATACATTGAAGACAGCGTCGCAAGAGCGTCGGCCATCTGATTTTCTGCTCGTGGCACGTGGTGCAATTCCACCTTGTCAAAGAAAGGCAACAATCTCCTTGCATAATTCATATAGGGTATCAGATTGGGCTGCCGCGTCTCCCATTCTCCTTTAATCTGGTTGACCACTAGAGCAGAGTCCCCGTATACATCAAGATATTTGATTCTCAAATCAATAGCCTCCTCGAGACCCATAATGCACACCTCATATTCAGCCTCATTATTAGTAACTGGAAAGGTCAATCTGGCAGTAAAGGGAATGTGCGTCCCTTGAGGAGTAGTGATAATTGCCCCTATTCCACTACCGTAGGAATTAACAGCGCCATCAAATATCAACTGCCATTTGGAACCCAACTCTGGACCTTCATCCGGCAACGGCTCCTCACAATCTTTCATTTTCAAGTACATGATATCCTCGTCAGGAAAATCAAACCTCATTGGTTGGTAATCTTCAATTGGCTGCTCCGCTAGGTACTCTGACAGAACACTACCTTTGATAGCCTTTTGAGAAACATATTGAATATCATATTCTGTCAGCACCATCTGCCATCGAGCAATCCTCCCGGAGAGTGCTTGCTTTTCAAATACGTATTTGATCGGATCCATCTTTGAAATTAGCATGGTTGTATGGTTTAACATGTACTGTCTCAAACATTTGGCAGTCCAGGCTAGCGCATAACACGTCTTTTCGAGCATTGAGTAACGGGATTCACAATCTGTGAACTTTTTACTCAAGTAGTAAATCGCATGCTCTTTACGTCCAGTCTCATCATGTTGACCGAGAACACAACCCATACTTTCCTCAAGAACCGTCAAATACATAATCAATGGTCTCCCGGCTACTGGGGGTATCAATATTGGAGGTTCCTGCAAATATTCTTTTATTTTTTCAAACGCCCTTTGACAATCCTCATTCCAGGTCACAGCCTGATTCTTTTTCAACAATTTGAATAATGGCTCGCATGTAGCGATTAGGTGAGATATGAACCGAGCAATGTAGTTCAACCTCCCAAAAAACCCACGCACTTCTTTTTCTGTTTTAGGCGTTGGCATTTCTTGTATTGCTTTTATCTTAGCAGGATCAACCTCAATTCCTTTTTCGCTCACAATAAACCCCAATAGTTTACCGGATCTCACCCCGAAGGTGCACTTGTTAGGATTCAGCCTTAGCCTGAATCTCCTAAGCCTCTTGAACAATTTAAGCAGATTAACCAAATGCTCTTCCTCCGTCTGGGATTTGGCAATCATATCATCAACATAAACCTCGATCTCTTTATGCATCATGTCATGAAAGAGCGTCGCCATAGCACGTTGATATGTTGCCCCAGCGTTCTTCAAACCAAAGGGCATCACTTTGTAGCAAAATGTTCCCCATGGGGTAATGAAGGTTGTTTCCTCCATGTCTTCTGGCGCCATTTTTATCTGATTGTAACCCGAGAAGCCATCCATGAAGGAGAACACGGAGAATTGAGCAGTGTTATCGACCAGCACATCGATATGAGGAAGCGGAAAGTCGTCCTTTGGGCTCGCCCTATTCAAATCACGATAGTCTACGCACATCCGTACCTTACCGTCTTTCTTTGGTACCGGTACTATATTGGCGACCCATGATGGATAAGTTGTAAAAGCAAGGAATCGAGCATCCCACTATTTTTGAACTTCCTCCTTAATCTTCACAGACATATCTGGTCTGGTTCTTCTGAGTTTCTGTTTAACAGGCGGACATTCTTCTCGCAATGGCAGACGATGAACAACCATATCAGTATCCAATCCTGACATATCCTCATACGACCAAGCAAAGATATCACTGTACTCTTGCAACATCTTAATCAGACCTTGCTTGATGTCGTTTTGCAGTGCAGCCCCTATCCGGATGTTCCTGACAACTCCCTCGGATCCCATGTTGATAATCTCAATTTCTTCCTGATGAGGCAGAATGATTCTTTCTTCCTGTTTCAACAGTCGAGTCAGCTCTTCTGGCAAGTCGCCATCCTCCACAATCTCTTCCTCAGCTTGAAATACCGGGTGCTTAAAGTCGAAGCGAGTCATAGGAAGTTCGTGTTCGGTGTCATCTGAAATATGAATCCTGCAAAGGAAATGGTTAAATGCTTCAAATGAGTGCAAACAAAGCTTATAACCATGTTGCCATTTATTGTTAAAATAAAAACAGGAAAAACAGGGAGCACAAAATTTGTATGAGAAAAATGCCTTTATTCAATGATTAAACAATGCATACACATAAGCAGGTGGCCCTAAAACAAAATCACTATGCCCCGGGTAGGACACAGGATTATACAATAATCAAGAAAACAAATCATTACTGTTTTGTAGTCACTAGGACAATTTCCCGGATGGACCAGTTGCAAAGACTTTGTCCTGGCACGCTAGGCTTGATCCACGCGTCCATGTCACAATCACTATCTCCGTCTTCAGAGTCGGAAACAGCATTAATCGTCTCAAAGCAGACTCTCTTTGGAGTAATCACCACCGGTCCTTTGAACTTGGGCGCGCCTGATGCGGAAGGTGCTGATGTTGGGCGGTACCCTAGTCCAAACTTGTCCATCTTGACAGGAATTTCCAGCACTTGACCCCAACCCTTGGTCTCACCAGTCTGAACCAACGCTTGAGCATCTTTGTACGAAGCCGCAGCAACCTCTGGCACTTTGCTGGGAACATTGGACCTGTCTTTGATTTGCAACCCTTCGAAGGCTTGGCAGGGCGTTTCGTGGATTTCTCCATCCACTTCAACGTACTTGAATGATGAGAGATGACTGACCAAGATGTCCTCTTCCCCACAAATAGTAGTGATGCCACCACCGGCTTCAAACTTAAGCTTCTGATGCAGCGTGGACGTCACAGCCCCTGCAGAGTGTATCCATGGACGCCCCAGCAAACAACTGTAAGCTGGATGAATATCCATGATATAAAATTCAGTGTCGAATATTTTCGGCCCGACCTGCAACGGTAACCTTATCGATCCAAACACCGACCTTCTCGTTCCATCAAACGCCCTCACAACCAAATCACTTGGCGTGCAAATAATTCCCCGGATATCCAACTTCAACATAGCCTTCTTAGGCAATACATTCAGAGATGATCCGGTATCCACAAGAACATGCGACATTACGGTGCCCCGACATTCACCGATATGTGCAAAGCCATATTATGCTCTCGGCCTCTGGGTGTTAGATCAAAATCAGTGAAACCCAAACTATGTCCAGCATTGACATGCGCCAGTACCCCCTCTAACTGGTTGACAGAAACTTCCTGAGGTATAAATGACGTGTCTAATATCTTCAACAAAGCGTTTCGATGAGCCTCAAAACACAGCAGCAAAGATAGGATTGAAATTTTTGAGGGTGTCTGTTGTAAGTGCTCAACAATCTTATAATCGCTCATGCGGATTAGCCTCGTGAACTCTTCTACGTCCTTGAGCGACGTGTCTTTCTCTTTCAACTGGGATGGTCCGCTTTCATTCACCTTGGCCTTTCCTTTAGCAACCTTCTCTGCTTCAACTTCAGGTGCGGTGAAGATTCTTCCACTACGGGTCATGCCTCCCGTTCCAACAACATTGTCAACTGCCCCTGCCGGCCGGCTATTCACCTCAATCTTTTCTCCATTACAGTACGCTTCTAACCCATATGTCCATGGAACAACTTTTGTACTCTCAAAAGGAACAGGTCCTGCTTTTGTTATTGTGATAGTCGGCCGCTTGGCGGGCGCCGATATCGTAATAGTCTTCCTTGGGATCGTAACAGTTGCAATCTCATCCTGCTTTTCAATTAATGCCTCAACAGGCTTCTCAATAGCAGTCCGATCAAATTGCAAAATTCCCTCATCTATCATGGCTTGGGTACCTCTTTTCAAATCAGAGCAACCCTCTGGTTGGGTCCAGCAATCCAGACAATATCCGTCGCATCCGGGGAATACACCCCCTTTCAACAGTCTACTTTTAACACAACTTAACGGTGTCTTCAATTCATTCACATCCATAACCAAGTTCAAATTCTCTTCCGTTAGGATAACATTCACTCCATGATTCGGCATGGGTTATTGTACAATATTGGGACCATCCTGACCAAAGTTAATGGCCTTACTATCAAGCAAATCTTGAACCTTATGTTTGAAAGCATGGCAACCTTCAATATCATGTCCGGGCGCCCCGGAATGAAAATCACAATGTTTACCAACGTCAAAACTAAATGGAGGAGTGCCCGTCAACGGGGCCATCGTTCTCTTTTCAACCAAATTCAAACTCAACAACGTTTGAAGAAGTTCAGCATAAGTTGAAGGAGGTGCTTCAAATACTCTCTTAGGCCTACCCTCTTGAATCCTACGCTGAGCAGGGTGCATTCTCTGTTGCTGCGGCTGTTGTTGTCGTTGCTGTTGTTGCTGTTGTTGTTTTTGCTGAGGTATCGGGATAGTAACACTAGCAACTTGCTGTGGCTGATACTGATTCCTACCTCTTTCACGACCTCGACCACCATATACCGCACTGGCATCGCCTTGTCTCCTTCCACCAAAGGCTTTCCTTGCACCTCCAGCTGAGGTGGATTCACCTGCCGGAATCTTCCCAATCTTAATTCTGTTTTCAATTCGTTCTCCCATGAGAATCATGTCGGAGAAACTACCCATCGAGACATTAAGCAATTTATCGTAATACATTCCAGAAAATGTTCCGATAAACATATCAATCAACTCTCTTTCAACCAAAGGAGGATGCACCCTAGCCGCAATATCACGCCAGCGCTGCGCGTACTCCTTGAAGCTCTCACCATTCTTTTGAGACAAACTCTGCAGCTGAACCCTGTTTGGCGCCAAGTCACTATTATACTGGTAATGTTTAACAAAAGCATCAGCCAATTCTTTCCAGCTTCTAATTTGGGTGGGCTCCAGCCCCATATACCATTCTAGCGATGGCCCCGATAAACTGTCTTGAAAGAAATGCATAAGCATCTTCTCGTCGTCAGAGTATGCAGACATTCTTCTGTAATAAGAACATACATGAACCCTAGGGCATGTATCCCCCTTATACTTGTCAAATGTTGGAGCTTTGAATTTCAAAGGCACCCTCAGCCCAGGCACTAGTCCCATGGTGGTCATATCTAACCCAGCAAAGTTCTGATTGACTATCCCTTTGATCTGCTCTTCCAGCATTTTGAACCTCCTATCATTATCATTAGGCCTTTCAAATCCCACGCCTTGTCCAGAGAAAGCGTCTTCCTGGCGATCCTCGCCCCAGCTCAAATTCTCATTGCCATATTCCTCGTAACCAGCGTTACGGCCATACCCCTGTTGATTGAAAATAGGACCCCGTCCTTTGTTACCGAATCCTTGGTTGACCCCACCTAGTCCATAACCAGTATTGAAAGGCACCACCCCAAACCGTTGTTATTCATGTTACCAAAGCCAACATCACCGTTTCCATACCCTTGATTGTTGTTACCATAGCCATTGTAGCCAAAGCCTTGATTGTTGAAACCAAAATTACCATCACGATTACCATTGCCAAACCCTTGATTTATTGTTCCCAAAACTAGTGTTGTCACCTAACCCTTGATCAGCATCTCCAGCATTGCCAGTATTGTTAACAACATTCCCATCACCATTTCCAGCGTTTCTAGTACCAATGTTACCATTACCAGCACCAGCACCAGTATTTCCATTGCCATTGCCATCACCGGCACCAACTCCACCACTTGTGGGAACAACCACTGTAGGTATCCCGTCTTCCCTGTGAGGAGTTCCGACAGAGTGATAATCAGTATTTCCATTCGCCCGCACCAGCAGCGGTTGCACCAGAGTCTGGATATTCTCTTGGCCTTTGACCACGGTTTCCATTGCTTGCATGAAAAGTGCCAACTTCTCACGAATTTCCTGCATCTCGACTTGAACTTGATCCATGATTCTCTTGCAGTTGTTCCTGGTAGAATAACGGTGCGTTCTTGGGTTGTCAATCGTGAAACCTGTGAGATGCAGGAAATAAGATACAGATTCAAAGAATACCGGTCATGCAATATGAGTATGCAGATGCAAATGTATAAATATGCTACAGGTTATATTCCCTCCCCCCCCCCCCCCCCCGATTCTAGTTTCAGAGAGAAGGCCATCACGACAATGGAGTCCCAATCAAGCGAGCAAGGAAACATAAAACCTCATACATAGACAAATGCCAAGAGGCAATGTACAAGAATACAACTAAATACAACTGAAGAGACCTCGGCCAACAAGCCTGGCGATGGTCAAAATACAAGTACAAATAACAAAAGCAAGGCAAAGATAAATCAGGCCAAATGGCGCGCTCTGACATCTTCCAATATCCTCAAAGTCTCCGAATGCCCTAGTCGGGAGATCAGCTCCTGTATCAGTAATGCATGTCGCTTAGCCGTGGATCTCAGCTTTTTGGCATCGTCCTTGCAGGTTCCTTCGCCAAAACACTCGTCGAGTCTGCATCTCTTGGAGGCGGCCTTCGATTCACCACCTCTTACTCTAAGCTCAACAACGCTCCTAAGTGATGTCTCTTCATCAATCTTTGCATCCTGGGCTCTAATCTGCGCCTCTAACATGGCAATCTGCAGCTTCAGCTCATCTTCACGCTCCTTCCGCTTGGTAAGCATGGTATTCCATAATGTTTCCCACTTGCCGAGTCGGGAATAAGCTTTGTTTAAGAGTTCCTTCTTGGAAGCAAGCACCTTGCTAACACCGCTCAAGGCTACTCCCACTTTTTCCCTCTTGTTGGTCTCTTCAGTCAAATCTGAACCCAACCTATTAATCAACTCCGTCTGTTCCTTCACAGTGAAGGTAGCTTCATTCTTCTCGTGACGCAACTGGAAGATCTCTTTCTCTAACTCGTCATTGGCTTTCTTCAATTTTTCGTTTTCATCCAACAATTTGTTATACTTCTCAATCTCTACCGAAGTAGGTACCTCAATCACTGGAAGATACAAAGGTTCCACAGCAGGATATGGCATCAAGGAAATCCTAGCTCTCTCGTGGATCCAAGCCAAATAAGGATCGTAAGCTTTGTTGTTGCTCTTACCTAGCAAAGCTTTCCCTCTCCTATGGATGTTAGCCCATGCATGTCTTAACCTGATCAAAACAACCTCGCCTAATAAGCCCGTGAGATACAGAGATTCCTGTATCTCAACCTCAATAGGAGCATCTCTCAAGGCATAACCAAACTGTCTCACCAACAGAGAAGGGTTATAGTTGATACAACCTTTCCGTCCAATCAAAGGGACATTCGGAAAGCCACAACAACTCTATATAATATCAGTGCCAAGCATACTCCGATCAAACCAAATGATGTTCTCAGCAGACAGCCCCATCAACCGGGAAGACCAATCCAAAGTACCAACAGCGTCAACAAAAGGCCCTGTCTTCGGAAGATGCCCCTGGAACCACCTGTATAAGAGAGAAAGACAGCAAGAAACATTCTTGCCACGACGTTTCTCATTCTTATAGTGAATAGAATGATAAACATCGCCAAGAGAGTAGGAACTAGATTCTTCGAGGCAAGAATCAAGAAAGCATCTGAGTCAACAAAATCTGGCACATTGGGAAACAAGACAATCTCATAGATGCAGACAGCTAGAATGGCACTGAAGGCAACCCACCATCCACTCTTCGCGCACTGTGTAGCCTACTCAACCAGGATAGACAAATGAAAACCATAAGCTCCGTTCAGCTTGACCAAACCTCCAGGGAAATCAGAAACGTCTAAACTGACAATCTCAGCGAGTGTAGCCAACTCAGGCTCAGCATCAACATGTATAAAGGGCATCTGGTCCAACACAAGAACTCCCAACATAGTAGAATACTCCTCTAAAGTGGGTGCCAGAATATAGTCGGGGAACAGGAAGCATCTCAGCTGAGGCTCATAAAACTGCATCAAAGTATACACCCCAGTCGTCTCAAATGCTGAAGGCCTATACAACAAACTAAGCAATCTCCCATAAGATACTCTGAACTCAGCCCTCACTCTCTCATCTGCTAGAGCAACTAATCCCAGCAAGGAACTGATATCTGGCGAATGTAACCGGTAACCAACTGTCCTCTTCATGGACTCCATGTCTGGCCAGAAGATACACTAGAATCAGAGGGGAATGATCACACCTGCAACATAAATACACGTTAATGAAATGCAAACATGAAAATGCACATGCGTATGTAAACAGGAGATCAAGTGCAATGCTGATGAACTGTGCTGCTCTGTATTGAAGCCTGAGAACCATCAAATCTTCGCCTCAAACCAGACCAACCACTCAAATGAACCCTGTAACCACATCTCACTGACAGAGATAAACCAGGTACTATGAGGTCAAAGGTTTCCTGCAAACAGACCTACCTACCCCTCACAGGTATGTACTTAACTCGCAGACGAGGTACGACATCTTATGCGGGTTCAACGTCACAGACTTTCAAGAGCGATGATACGATACCCAGAAGGTGTGGCATCATCATCCCTTGAAGCGGCCTCACTTAGTTGAATCCCAAATGATAGGTCCCCAGAGTCGACAATCCTCGGGTCAGACAACTTGTCGAGCCCTAAGGTCCAGGAAAGAAGCATCAAAGAGAATATCGTCCGAGCGCAGATTTCGTGGCTAGCTGGTGCGAGCTAAGCAAGCAGGCTAACCACTACTCTCTACTTCTCAGTCTATGTGCAAACTCAAGCCCACGTCCGGATTATCTCTCAATCTAACCCCTTTCCCAGCACAATAACAAAAATATAATACTGAAAGTAAAGGCAGAAAGGTAAATACATACAACACCCCCAGACGGGAAAACAAGCGCTAGGATTGACTCACATAGGGAACCAAGGGTATCCCCAGCAGAGTCGCCAGCTGTCGCTACTGCGAAAATCGGCGTCGGCTATGACAGAAGAGTCGCCACCGTGCGTTATTTATCCCACAAGAGGGAAAGGAAACGCTCAGAGTAAACCTAACGCAAAGAGGGAAAGGAATGGTCATCGCAACCAAATCCTGGATTCGGGAGTCGGTTACGCAAGGGGAAGGTATTAGCACCCCTCACGTCCGTCGTACTCGACGGGATCCACGCTTGTTTTCTATCTAAGGGTGTGTTATTCTATCTACTCTACAGGTCTGGGTTAAAAAGAAAAGAAAATGACTCAGCAAAGTATCGCAATTTATGCCTACGTATTCCCGTCTGGTACGAGAAATCAGAGTCAACGTAGTTCGCCTAACTACGGGAAAGGAGGGGAAGGTTGCTCGCTAGGATATCGCATCCTATGCTTACGTACTTTCATACAGCATGAAAGATCAGAGCAAACGTAGTTCGGGCTACGGAAGACACAAGCTTGTCTGACAGCTTTTTATCTCCTTAAGAAAGGGTTTTCCTAATTAAGGGTCCAAGCGGACAAAAAACAGAGTTTGAATGTTTGTTTGATTTTTTACGAAAGAAATGTTTTTTAGTTTGTTTGCAACTTGTACTGCACTAAAGACTTGTGATCTGAGAGTGACTATATCGCATGTCACCCTAAGGGTACCATACTAAGCAGTCAGACTACTGAAGAGTGACCCTCCAGCAACCTTTTCTCAAATAGCTTAAGGCTCGTAGGGTACAACACGCATTATCCTTATTATTGTGTTTTTAAATTTTTTTGAGATGAGAAGAGAAAGACCCTAAAACTATGGTTGAAAGGGGAACTAACCTAATGTTGTCATGCATGGTTCACAAACCTAATGTCTGTCATAATTTCCTCTTGCACAGAAGAAATCAGAGATCCTTGGGGATAAACAGTAAAAGACAGCAAGCAATTACAGTAAACAGTAAACATGCAATGCAGCAATACCAATAAGGCAAAAGGGAAAACAATAGGCAAGAGGAGACAAGCTCCACCTCAAACCTAGAGGTAATCAACACAATTAAACAGACAATACAGAGAAAAACAAAAGACTCAGGGGAGGCAGCTCAGGCAGCAATACCAAACTCCTACAACAAACAGCAGCTCTAAACAACAAAGTTGAATGGACAGCAAAGCTGACAGCAAAGGCCTCATCTTCAATCAAGCTTCTATCTTCAACCTTCATCAAGCTTCAAGCTCCAACAAGCACACTCCAAGAAGAGGATTAATCATCAAGATTAAGTTATAATGTTAAGAAACTTAATGACAACCAAAGGAAATCACTAAGAACTCCACATTGCAAATGAAAGGTATCCTCAAAGTTCTACTCACTTGGGCATACCACTCATCCCTCCTAAGGAGAGATGGAGCTTCCCAAGAAGGACTTTGTGTCATTGGATAGAATAGAGGCAAACAATGCACTCTATGTTTGAAGAAATAAAATCAAAACTAGGTCTAAGGCCTTCCTAAAACCCTAATTCTATGAACTCCTAAACAAAAGCTCCACAAGAGGAAAAGCAATCCACTTCAAGCTCCAATCCTTCATCCCAAGCATCTTCAATGAATCCAGAAGCTCCAACAAAAAGAACTCAAGCTCAAACCAACTCCAAGGCAGCCAACCAAGCCCAAACAAACCAAAGCACTCAAGAGAGGAAATCATAAACACAAACCACTTGCAAAATACAACTAAAATAGAAAATCAAGTTGCAAACATCTAATAAAATTCCTAGGGGAACATGAATGTTTGAACAACCTAATTTAAAAATATTGAAGCCTAAATCAACTCCTAAGTTATTTAAACAATTCCTACATTGAGATAGGTCAAGGTGATCCACAAGTTTGGGAGGGTCCTAATCTCAATACCTAAAACAGATCCTAATATTGTTCTAAAAATCCAAGAAAAAATCTAAGGGAACATACATGTCTACCCTAGCACATATTAAAAAATCAAAGCCAAACTATAAACCAAATGAGAGAACTAAATTCAACAAAACAGATAGCCAATTATGCAAAAATAAAGAATAAAATAAAATGAGAAAAATCACATTAAATTGAAAAATGCATGAAATGGTCTTTTGTTAATCTCAGAAAATCACAAATTCCATAAGGATCATGAGGATATTTTTAAAATAATTTTCTGATCAAAATTGGAATTAATATGATTTTTTGAATCAACAAACAATTAAAATAAAGAAAATAGAATAAAAAACAAATAAAAGCTGCGAAATAATGAGAGCCATTGGATCTGGAGACTGGTCAATCCATCCAACGCGTGAGAGAGTGCCAGCGCATAAAATGAAACTCTGCGTTTTGGCTTCAGAAGTTTCAAAACAAACTTTAAGTCGTGGCCATCAGATCCAAGTTGTAGTCAAAGGTCCAAGCTCAATCCAACGGCAATGAGGTCATCTTCTCCAAATTTCAGGTCATCAGAGTGGAGATCAGGGATGGTGGTTGGTGGTGGCCGGAGAAGACTCCGGTCGTCTTCTTCGTCGAAGGTCTAGGTTCAGGCAACCAAAAATGACAAACAAAATACCAAATCAACTCAGTTTTTCACGTACATTCCAAATCCATCATCAAAATCATCCAATTCTCAACACATAATCAAACACGAAGCAAAGTTCAGAAATAGCATCTTCAACAACTTTCATTAAACTCAAAATTAATGATATAGATCTCTTCATCTCATTGCGTACATCAACCTGATCTAAACATTTAACATTGAAACCTTATGAATCAAGAGATTCAAGTCCAAACAGATCAGCTATGTCATCTTCAATCATCACCAATTCAGTTCAAATCAAGCCTAAAACGATCTATGTCATGTCTAGATCCTAACCACAAGTTCAAACCTAACTGTATCATGCTAAATCATGCTGAATTTTAAGAAGTGCAAACCTGGTATAGATCTTGCAACAGAGGTATCTAGAGCTCGTGGCTTGCTTCCAAATGCTCCAGATAGCTTCAATGATCCACAAGGAAGAGATTGCACACCTCAATTTGGCTTGAATTGGTCTGAATCTGAGAATTCGATTTCCACTTGCAGTTGAGAAAAATTTCTTGCTCTTGCTTGCTCTGGCGCGAAATGATGCTTAAAATTGATCTGAACTCACTCTAATGAATATATAGAAGAGTTTCATGGGCCTATGGATCCAAGTTGAAGCCCAAAACAGTGATTTGCATTTTTCTGATTTTCCTTCAAAATTCAATGTGACAGCCGTGCCTTTTAAGCTTGGAAGTGGTTCTAGAATGTTCTCACACCTTGCACATGTCATTTAGAATGAGTGTGGATGATGAAATTGGCCTGAATTGCCTTGTGCATTGATTTGGATATGTGACTTGTTTATGAAGTAACAACATGCTATCTCTCAAAACTTGAACTAAACTCCAAATTCTGGTATTGCCAATGATCTTAGAATGCAATTTCCAATCAAAAAATGCACTTACTTGCTTGGTTTTGGTTTTGTAACATAAAATCCCATTTTTCCCTCCTTTAATCATTTGAATTTTCTTCCTTTTCAAGCCATTTCAAATGTGTTTTTGATATGAGCAAAAAAAAAACTCTCATGACCCCTTGGTTGCACTCAAAACATCATTACAAGAAACTTTCATGTTGAGAAATTTTCCATTTGAAGCTTGCAAGTTGGAGATTTTGGCCTATGCTTGAAAATGACCTATAATCTCACTTTCCCAAAATACCCCTGACTTGTAAACCCCATAACTTGAGTTCTACAAATCAGATAGATGACTTCTAGTACAATTTAGAAAGCTAAGATCATGAGGGACACCTTTCATGTTGGCCATAAGTTCATGTGAAAACTCTTTCTAGGTCAAAAGTTGCTTGGAAGTCAAGTGACTTTGACAGATAAATTTCACATTCATCTGGCGACCTGTAACTTATCTGGACCATAACTTGAGTTCTTCAAATCCAATGGAGGACTTCTAATACTCAAATTAAAGGTATTGATATGCTCTACAAGTTTCATGTTGGCCAAATATCCATTTGAAACTTGTATCTTGACTTATGTGGCTTTGAAGTTAGGCACTAAATAGGGTAATTTGCACTGAAACCCTAATTTAGCAACTTCCCACATTCTTGATTCTTCTTGATTTGATCTTGGAACAACACCACAAATGTCTTAACATATCATTGCATTAACTTCGTGACCTCCAAGTAGGCTTGAATGCTTTTCAATTGCATAATTGACCTAGGGTTGACCCAAATGAAACCCTAATTGTCTGCACTTCAACTGTGGCTCTGGCACTTGAATCAATGACTTGATTTAGCTCCAACATGGCTCTCTAAGAACTCCATGAGCTCTATACACATCTCATATTCACACCTCATGCTTCACATCCCATTGATGGTCTTCAACTGATCAAGACCTCCCACCACCTTCTGATGACTTGGATGACTTCTCAAGCTTGGATAGGATTTCTTGCTAGGCTTCTCTTGATAATAACCACACTTGATCCCCTGTTGGATGAATGATATGCCATGATATGCAAATGATAGAACTATGCAAAATGATAATGCAATGAAACATAAACCAGGTAAAATATGTTGAGCAAATTTTGGGGTGCAACACACAGCATGAGGTATGGGTAACGATTCAACCATAGGGCGTGTACTATGGGTAAAGCACCTGCATAACGGGTTCTAACAAAGTTCCCAGAGTCTTCGACCCATGTTTAGGATATTATCGACACACCAACTACTTGGAAATCAATAATATTCTCAAGCGCGTCTCGTCTGAGTGTAGTATCGTGTATCAACTACTTCGGGAATACTCCCTCATAGCCATCGCACTACGTCCTAAAAGGCCAAGTGGGGGTAAAAGGTAACTAAAATTCCTCAGTGTCACAGGCTCCTAGGTTGAATGTAGTAATGTTTTCATGAATACTCGTTCAACAAAACTACTCCCAAGAGGCCCTCCACTGAGTGGTGGTTTCTCAAGTCAGCTTGGTCGGGAATCAACTCCCTATAAGCCTTCTTGAATATACCACCTTCCTATCATAAATGCACTCAATTCCGGGTATAGGACTTATCCTTACCACCCAAGGTAACAACCCTGCATACAGAAAACCCAAGCACAGACAGATATATGTACAAATATACAAATATACAAATAAGCAAACATATAGCAAACAAAAATATAAACAAGGTGGGCTTAACCCTCTTAGGGGAGTCCCCAGTGAAGTTGCCATTTCTGTTGCGGTGAGAATCGTGATACCAAGCTATTAATTAACTTGAATCTTTAATTCTTAAACTCACAACCGGACTTTAATTTATCCAAAAAAGAAAGGTTTAAAGAAAGAAAAACCTATAAAAATGAAAAGCAAAAGGCAAGGCCTAAAGCTAAGCAAAGAGAGATCTAAAGGTTCGGGGGTTGGTTATGCCTAGGGTAGTTATTTCACATCCTAAACATATGTAGTACTCTACAGGAACCTCTTGTTAATATTTGTGTTTGCTAAAGTTTGCTTGCTAAAGGAAATGTGCTAAGGGTAAAGATATAAAGTATATACAAAGTTTGGTAAAGTTTGCTCGCGAAGACATCGCATCTCGTGCCTACGTATCCTAACGGGAATGGAATCAGAGCAACCGTAGTTCTCCTGGCGAGGGGTGAGGAAGTATTGACTATGGTCAAGGTTCCAAAGGGAAAGTAAATGTCTACGGCGAGACACCTACATAGAGTGTGGAGACTATAAGGTTAAGTTAGAAATGAAGTGAATGTCCACGGCGGGACGACTAAATAGAGCACGGCGACTCCAAGCCTAAGTTGCAAAGGTAAACACGGGGAATGTCCACGGCGGGACGAATAAATAGAGCACGACGACTCCAAATCTATGTTTTAAATGTTAACAAGAAGTTAATTGTTAGTGAGGGAGAAAGAAAAGATTGGTTGTTAGTTGGCTCGCTAAGATGTCGCATCTTATGCCTACGTATCCTCATCGAGAAATCAGAGCGTTCGTAGTTCCCCTAACTAAGGATTGAGGAACCCTTTACTGTGGTCAAGGTTCTAGGGGGATGTAAGCATTCATAGGGAAGTACTTACATGGAGTGCGACGACTCCTGAATCTACGTTGAAATTGTTATGGTAGAGAATATCCACGGCGGGACGCTAAACTTGAGTACGGCGACTCAGATCCTACAGTTAGGATAAAGGGTAAAGGATGTCCACGGCAGAACGCTAAAAGTGAGCACGGCGACTCAAATCCTAAGGTTAGGATAAAAGGTAAAGGATTTCCACGGCGGGACGCTAAATTGAGCACGGAGACTCCAATCCTTAGGTTAGGATAAAGGGGTAAAGGTAAAGGATATCATATGTAAACCATCAATGTCACAACAATGTAAACAAAAGGTTCAAAACCTCATGGGGATAATCAAAAGTTTTTAAAGGTGAACCACCTAAATGTGTACAAGAAAAGTTGAAATTCAAACTTAAATACCCAAGGAAGCTAACAATCCATGTTCATAATCTCAAATTAAAAACTCAAAGAGAATGAAATCCAAATGTTTGAAATAAAGAAGGAAAGATAGGAGGGTGAAAACTCTAAAATGGGTTATAACTTACTCATAATGCAAAGTGTTTCTAAAATAGGATTTTTAGAATTATTTTAAAATTATATGTAAATATGTTACAACACAAGAACTTTGCAAAAAGAACCACTTAAAAATGATTTAAAATGGAGAAGTTATGTGGTTTTTAAGTTTGTGAACAAAATATAAAAATCTAAATGATTAAAAGAATAAAATGCACATGGTAAGACAATGAATCAAACAAATGTGATTATTTAAACATGTTAACAAACATGTATAAATAATACAAGATCAATATCACAATAAAAATCAAGTTACAAGTTGAAAAAAGTTTAAGAACATCATGGTAAAAACCCTAAAAACAGTCATGGTAGCATGTGAAATGCAAATGGAAACTTCACATTTATGAGTTTTAGATTTACCTCTTGAAGAAAGATTAAGAAATAAGAAAACCAGAGATCTTGAAAGCTCTTTCAATATCTTCAAATGTTCCTAGGATGATAAATAGATGCTCCAAACAACCTCCAAGCAAGCTAGTGGACGAAATGCCTTGTAAATGAAGGAAAATCTCCAAAATCCAAAGATTTCAAAGACCAACTCACTAGAACCTTGTTACATAAATATGAAAGTGTTTTGGATAGCTTCAATACATCATATTTGATGTGTTTGAAGTGTTTCTTGAGTTTGAAGAAGTTTGGAAATGGTTTTGAAAGGTGTTTTGCAAAAGTAGATTTTGAGGGATTTTGGAAACTTAATGAGATTTTGCAAGAACTTGTGATTGTGTAAGGAATGGAGTTCTAGCTGGTTTCTAGCATGAAACTTGTGTATTTTTGATGTAGGAAGTGAATTCTATTTATAGTGAAAAGCCTTGGATCAAGGTATGGGCAAAAGTGAAGCAAATTGTTAATTTTAACCTTCCATCATGAAAATCTTTGAGTTTTCCAATGCAATCTTCATCTTTGTCTTTAAGTCACTCTACTAAGATACTCTCCATGCTCCATATATTTTTTTCATCATGCTTGATAGGATAGAAGGTTACTTGTTGAATTAAAGTTGATGATTTGACAAGGGTAGCCACCTTTTTTCTCTTTCTTCACTATTCACTTTTGCAACTTGCATTAAATAATGATTTCCTTTGATCTTTGTGTCATTTTCGTGGGAATTGATGTACAAATGTTCATTATGAATATAAACATCATAAATGAGGCGTAATCTTTGATTAGCATCGATTTGGAGAGGTTTTGGAATCAAAAAACTCATGCTGACTTGATTTTGCCAATGTGAGCTTTTGCCAACTTGTTGACCTCGGTTCTCTCTAACCAGGAAGAGTTATGGAACCCACTTATACTTTTTAGAAAGCCCCAATTAGGTACTACATTATTTATGTTTGTTTTAGGAACTCATTCCTCTTGAAACTAGGTCAAAAACCCTTGTGTGGTTAAGGAGTTCTGGCTTTGCCCCTTTCAAAACATTAATTCCCCAACTTTTCGATTACTTCTCAATTCTTGATCAATTGGTCACCAAACTTCATGATTAGATATTAAATGATGTTGGGAACATATTTGGCTTCAATTTTGGGTTAAAACCCTGTTGGTTAATGGGTTGACTTTTCATTCAGACGAACCGAACGATCGAAAACCTCTTAATCGACTGTTGGTGTCGTGGGTCTTCTGAGGCCTTGAAACTTATTGAGTGGACTTCCCTAATCCATATGAGCTTCACGAACCATAATTACATCATTGGAGAACCTTTTAAATCAAAACTCAAACCATAGTTGACTTTTCCTGATCAGAAACCCTGAACTGCACTATTTTTAATCTTCGGGTGACAATCTCAAATTGGACTCATGATTGACCCAATGGAGTATCTTTGATGAAGTTGAGACTTGTTTCATGGAGAAACAATCCAATACCTTGACTGATTAAATCGTTGAAACCTCGATTTCCGACTGTACAGAACCCTGGTTCACCTATAACTTAACAAAGAAAAACTTGAAGTAGGTTAAGGTTAAATAATCAAATGAAAATGATCCTAGAATGATGATGAAGATTTAAGGGGTCAAAATTTGGGGTGCAACAATGAGGACAGGCAAAATGATGGTGCAAAAGAGAGTGATCATCAAGAAGCTGATTCAGAGAAAGAGAGAGAGAGAGAGAGAGAACAGTGATGAAGATGAATCCCCTGAGGCTGAGGAGACTAGTGATGGAGAATCTGACAAAGGTAGGTCCAGTTCTGCATCTGAAGAAAAAGAATGACATGTGCTAATAAAATGTTGTGAAGCTCGTGCTGATTGAGCTGGTTTTGTGAACGGTTGTATTGATGTTTGTTTTGAGTTATGTTGGGCAAACCTATTTGACAGCAAGAATTGCACTGGTTGTGTAGTGCTCTCTATGAGCAGTTTTGTAATGTAACCCCATACATATGTATTGGTACAATTTATGGTCTATGTTATGTGTTAGTTGGATCTTAATTTGTGGCTAAAAAGGGGGAGAGAGTGTTAGATAAAAGCATGAACAGGTACAGCAGATGGAAGAATTGGCTGATAACCAATGTAAAAGCATGAACAGGTACAACAGATGGAAGAATTGGCTGATATCCAATGTGTACCACAGGTTATGTGGTAGTGGTAGTAACGGCAGGTGGAAGAACAAGACAAACATGAGTTATGCTTGAGCATATGCACCATGGTGCATATGATATTAAGATGTACATGGGTAACTACATGTGCTGGTAATGAGATATGTGTGTGTGTCATAACAGTTATTTGGGCTGTTAATGAGATGTGTGTGTGTGATAACAGCTATTTAGGCTGTTACTGATGTGATATGTATGCCATGTATGCTAGAACTAGGAACTATGTGCAGGAGTAGAATAAAAGCATAGTGCATCCCTTAGCATAGTGCATCCCTTCAGGGGGAGTAGCACAACTATGTGACTTCAGAATGTTATCCTGAAGGTCATAACATCCAGAGCAGGCTGGATTCATATGTGTGACTGCAGAGTGTTTGTAGGAGAAGTGTTCAACTAATGTGCATCAGTTGAGGGGGAGTAACTCTGTGTGTTACTCACTCAACAAAGAATGACACCTGTAGTGATAACTAACAGGTGGCTAACAAAGTGAGTGTTAACAGGGCTGAAAGCCAACTGTGAGGATCCTGAGGGCTTGAGCAGCTAGTGACTTTCCTGTATGACAGGACCTATGTTAAGTATTCTGCTATGTGTAAATCTCTGGTGTAAGTACAGAGTGTTTTAGCCAAAAAAATTTCCAAAGGGGGAGTTTGTAAGTGCTCTTGATTGGCTGCATTTTGTGGAAAAACATTAGTGTATGTATGAATGTCATGTCTGATGTTGATACATTCATAATATGGACTGTGCAGGGTAAGTTAACTAAGCTAACTATAAGTTAAGCTGGATGTCATACTCAATGTTATGACATAGGTCGTATGGCATCAAGCACAAGTTTGTTATTCTGGTAGCTAGAACTCAGGAAACAAATCTGAAACTCAAGCTGAGATTCAGGAAACAGTTTAGAAGCCCTAAGCGACCTAAAAGGTCCCTGAATGAATTGGCAAGTGGGCAGAAAATTAAAGAAGAGGTTTTGTGATGAAAAACCTAGACTGTGCGCCTGTCACACCCTAATTTTTGACCGTAGGATCCCACCTCTTCGTGCATTTCTCTGGTATCCTTTTGTTGCACATTATCGTTTATGTCGTTGTGTATGTTTACTATGGCTAACCAGCTCGTGCAGGTGTTTTAAGGTTTAAAAGATATTCGTATAGTCTACTAGGCCTCGAGCCAAGTTTATCATAGTTCGCAAACAAAACTCACAAGCTGATTGAGACTCATTGGTCTTCTACCTGGCCCTAAAATCAGGAAGAAGTTTAGATTGACGCGGGAAAAGTTGCATCCTATCAACGAGGTTTCATCATGTTCAAAACCTAGCTCAAAAGGATATTCAAAATTGCAAGTAATAGTGTCTGTTTTTTTTTCAATTCATTTAAGTCCCGGGAAAACTCCATACAATTGGCATTACAAGATGCATTGCAAGATCCAACTTCATGACTGGTTTCACGATACAAGCTCATCGTAAAATAAAAGTTTGAAATTTAAGAGCTACAAGGAACGAACTTCAAAATTCATCACAAGTGGAATTATTCGTATAAAAGTTCATTAGATTGGTCTTCGCCATACTACACGCCTTGGATAAAATACTAATCATACACAATTGATACAAGTTAACCATATGGAAATACGGTAATATTTGGTTTCTATACCATTAGAACACTCTTCGGGCACCCAAAGTAGTTCAGTTATATTCATATTGAGCAATAACTGATTACAATAAAAGCGCTTTATGATGTATGGATGACTCAGTAATTGAACAAAAGAAGAATTATCCAATTACAATGGTAGATTCCTACAGTTCTAGACTCTATTAACTCAACACTCTTCAAAGTCCTAAGACTAAGCTCGGGCTTGAGCTCTACCACCATCTCTGAGTCTTCATGAGCTCCTCAACGCCATTTTGTTCGCCTTTTGCAACCTGAACACAACCAGATAGTTAAGTTACCGGCAATCCTGCGAGTAAAGTATTAGCAGAACAATATCAGTTTGACATCAGTGAACAAAGAGAATTCAAAAGTCCAAGAATTGAATCAAAGTTTAGAGCCAAGAGGGAATAAGTGGATTTAGTTCTTCCCTCAGTTTCTTTTAAAGAGCATCATTGGGCAGACGCACGAGCGGCTGGGAAGGCAACAACAGAGGATGCCGCCAGTTCCTTACCGAACACCGAAGGATTGAATTATGGGACAGCAAAACAATTAATTTCAATGACCCAACACAACGCGAAGCATACAACTACAGACAGCTGCAGTTTCAAGCACACACGGTTCAGACCATCAAGTCATCATTACCGTTATACCTCTCTCGCCAGTGGCACTAGACCGACAACTTCCAGACTTACGATCAGATCCTGAAAGAAGAAGAGGAAATTAGCACATTAAATAACAGCAGGTAGCAATTTCAAACAAACAAGCATCAGCTGCATCAGTTAAAAGACAATAACAGGTTTGCAACAAACAGCAGCAGGCCACAATCGGAATTCAACAAGCTGCGACCAACAACAAGCTGTAAACAACAACATTGATCCTGCATCCCAAGCTGCCCCACCACCACTCTACCATCCAAAAACTGGTTTACTGTATAGAGCATAGAAGTCAAGTTAGACTTCAAAAATTAACCACAACAATTGACTCACGTGAAGACCAAGATAGCAAGCAGTTCCCCAAACTCCCGCATCAACACACGAAATGATGAAGGGATGTAGTTAGAAATCACAAGAAAAGCTCCTGCTCAGCTTGATGTAAACACCATCTTCCACCAACAATAATCAACGACAACCACTATTTAGGAGAAAACCGAAAACTCCAAGCAGAGTTGGGGAAATTAAACCCTCAGGACTATGAAGTGCATCATCGGGCATAGGAACGAGCAACCAAGAGGGAAACAACCGAAGCTGTCACCTACTCCCTACCGAACATCGAAGATTAAATTCAGTAAAGCAAAGCAATTAAGTCTCAATGGTCCAATACGATGCAAAACACAACTTCATCGAGGCAGCAGGGGCGTTCTTATTTCCCTCATGGCTCAGACCTGTAAGTCATCACTGCCACTTTGAACCTTCCTCGACGACAGCATAATAACCGGCAGCTGCTGAACTTCTAACAACATCTTGAAAGAAGAAGCAAAACAATATCAAGTCATCATCTGCAAACCATAACAGCACAACATGACAACATCAATAACATCAACTACAAGCAACAATGACCATGTCAGTTCAACAGCAACAAAAGTAAGAACAAAAGCAAGAGTATTATGTGGCAACAAAGAATGGCGCAGCCAACATAACAACAACAAGTATCAGTCACGAGTTAGCCACAATCACCAGCAAAACAGTCAATAATCCTAGTTCACCGTCCACCACAGCAGTAGCACAGCACCAACATGTTTCTCATATGTAAACATCAAAAACCATGTCAGTCCCTCAACAACTATATCAATTCAATAATAGTTATAGCAAACATCAGGGCAGCATCAACAACCAGTACGCCAGTCGCAAGCACCAAACATGTCAGTTGTGAATAAATAAATAGCATGTTGACCACCCAAAGCAAAAGGGTGTAGTCTTAGCCCTCAGGTGGTTCATCATTGGGCAAGGCTCGAGTAGCCAGGAGGACGACGAAAAATTCACCGCCAACACCCTACCGACTCAAGAACCCCGATAGACATTCGAAAGCAACAGCGGCAACCGTAAACCCCAGCTCAGACGCGATGTCGTCATCGCCGGCTCAACCTTATCTCAACCACAACATAAGACAAAGAAATATTTGAACTTAGACATGGCGTTCTCTGCGAAGAAGAAGAAAAGAAGTGTTAGCACAATCCCAGAACGGAAAGTTCCTACTTCCAATGGCAAAGAACCAAGTCACAAAGTCAACGAGTAAAAAGTAAAAATCAACACAGGAAGAAGAAAGATTAGAACTTCCATAGTCAAAACCATTTCGGGCTACTAATTCCTTTGGCCCATAATCCCCTGCTTTCCACACCTGCAAAAGACATGGGGTTTGGATTAGTAAAGGATATACCCTGTGCAGAAAATATCCCATTCAGATTCCTTTAGCACAAAGTGAATATTCCTCAAATCAAATCACACAGTCTGATCGTCATCAACACAATTAAACACAACCATCCGAAGAAGGAAGGTTTTTGAACCCCAAATCACACGAAAACGGAAAGCTTTAATACCAATTAATCAGAAATCTTCTACTCAGAGGCCTATAAATTGGATGGAAATCAACAACATTCAAAAAGGGGATCCATGAACAACCAGGAGTTCGAAACCCTAAAATCATTGCGAAAAAACACCAAAAGCTTAGAGCTCGTAAACCTAAGAGATTGAAGGAGGAGACTCATCTTCTTCGACCATCGAAAATCATCGTCGAAGGAGAAGAAGCACCATGCTCAAAGTCTAACTGAGAGAGCCATCACCGCCGATAAACTCGGACTACTCGCAAGTCTCATCATTGCCGGACGAAAGAAGAGAACAAAACTGTGGATTGACTCACAATCTCACCGCCGTCACCTTCTAGCCGCCGTCAACTCTTGTTCTTGGGTAAAAGAACTCATCCTTTTAATATATTCTTGCATGTTTGACCTGTGTGGATTTTGCAGTACAAACAAGGGCATCGAGAAGCCAGAGGCGGAAGAAGATCGAAAGGTCATCGGAAAAGAAGAATAGCCATGAAAGGAAGCCGAACAATTTGGGATTCGATTTTGGGGGGGGGGGGGAACGCAGAGGGGGACTAGGGTTCTTCGCATTTACCATTATTCTCTCTGTATTGTTTTTGTATATTATGATCACACATCACGCACATACCCACTACACCACTAATCCGTCACTAATTAACCCTCAATTTCTTAATCAGTTTTTAATTAACCTCTTAAACCAATATAATCAATCATCCTTTTTAATTAAACCAACAAATAAAACTTATTATTTAAATCTGGTTTATTTATTTATTTGATTAAAAACCCCTTTTAGAAATTATCTAAATCAGACTTTTTTATATAAAAAAAACTAGTAACCTTCTTTATTAATTAAATAAACTTTTTTCTATTTCATTAATTCCTTAAGTAATTTATTCAAACTCATTTCCCTAAATAATTTAGAAATATAATAATAAAACCTTTTAATATAAAATCAATCTCTAGTTTTAAATTTAGAACTCATTAAAATAACTTTTATAATATAAACCCCTCTCTTAATTAAGCCAACTATTCTATTTTATTCCCTTCATGACCTATTTATCTTTATCAATAAAATAATCTTTTATAGTTTAAATAACATTTAATAATAACTATTGAACCCTTCCTTTAAAGACATAATCTCCCCATAAAATCAATCTCACTAAAATCAACTCTTTTTTTCTCTTCCCCAAAAAAATATATAACCCTTATCAAATTTCACCTCAAAATTTAACCTATTAAAATCAACCTCTCGCCTAAAAATTCATCGACTAAAATCAATTCACAGCGTAATCAACAATTCGATCGTACACGCTTCACCATCAGCCATAGTATTCACACTCACATTCACTTATACACTTAGCGCTTTCATGCGTGTGAATGTTTACTTTATCTACTTTTATTTTATTCACAATTCACACACTCACTTAGCGCTTTCATGCATTGTGTATGTTTTACATTATCGCAATTTATCTAATCGCATCGCATTCCGTCCAAAGGAAAAACCTACACATGAGCCAACACTTGTGTGTAGTGCACATCATTTGCATCATTCTCCCACATGATCCTTGATCCCATTCAAGTCGATCTTTTAGGACAGATCCTACCCCATAGGAAAGACCTTTGTCTTTTATCTTTTACAACATAGATACAAAACAATACATCAAATTCATTCAAACAATAGAGAAATAGATGTTAGTCATCTTAAGCGAGATAGAATCTCCACCCCACATCAATTCAATCAATACCGTAGGAACTTTGCCTTAAGAGAGATAGAGGCGTACCTCGTCGATCCATATCCGAGTACTTGAGCCCTTCTCTTAAGACGATGCAAAGACTATTTTCCTACAACTTGTGGCGGTTAAATCTCCCTTAAAATGACAACTCATTTCCTTCTCCTAAAATCAATCAACTACCCTAAACCCGTAGAAACTTTGACCACAGTCAAAGAACTCCTCAAACCCTTTAGGGGAACTACAAAATACTCTGATTCCACTCCCGTAAGGATATGTAGGCATAAGATGCGATATCTTATCGAGTATACTTAGAAATAAACCCCTAGGTCTTTTAAACCTTAAGCAGATAACACATAGCAATAAACAAACATAAAACAAGAGGTTCCTGTAGAGTACTACAGAAACTTAGGATGCTAGCACCTTCCCTAAGTTTAACCAACCCCCGAACCTAAAACTCTCTAAACCTTGCATTTGCATTGCATTGTGGGAATTTCGATCTTTATCCCTTCCTTTGGAAAAATCAAAGTTCGGTTGCAAAATGAATTAAAGATTCAAACTAATCAATAGTTTGGTATCCAATTTTCACTGCGATAGAAATGGCGACTTCACTGGGGAAACCTCAGTGGGTTTCCCTATCTTGTTTTTACTTGTTTATTGCTTTATATTTGTATAATTGTTTACTTGTTTGTTTATTGCTTTTGGGTTGATGCTCTTGAGTGGTGAGACAAAGTCCTACACCCGGACTTGAGTGAACTTAAGATAGGATAGTGATATGTTCAAAAAGGCTTATAGGGGATGGAATCCCGACCAAGCTGAGTTGAAAATCACACTCATTGAGGCCCTCTCGAAAGTTGTATTGTTGAATGAGTCCTTAATCGTGAAAACATGCACTATATTCGATGTTGGATCCTATGATATTGAGGACCATAGTTACCTTAACCCCACTTTGACCTTTATTAGGATGTAGTGCGGGGCTATGAGGGGATACCCCCGAAATAGTGCTACGCGATACTACACTCAAAAGAAGTTCTCTTGAGAATATTATTAACCCCCGAGTACTTGGGAAGTTGATAATATCCGAAAGATGGGCTAATGACTTTGGAAACCTTATTAGAACCCTGTTCTGCAGGTACAATCAACCTTTAGTCCGCATCCTTTGGGAATGGGTATACCTTCGCTCCATGCTCGTTGCAAACCTAGGGTCCCCTTTGTTTGTTTATCCTTATGTTTCTACGTGCTTACTTATGTTTGTTGCATTCATAAAGCATCATACCGCATTGGACTTCATGGGATTCACTTTTGTTTATGAACATTGTAGGGTACTATGGATTCCAATAGAAGATACACTTTGAAATACACTTTTAAAAGTCCCAAATTGGATGACCTAAAGAAGTTGGTGACCTTGATTGAAGACCAAGGGAGGTTCAAAAGCAAGTATGGGAAGCTGATATCCTTATTGAGTCGCCAAGTAGACGAAGGACTTCTTTCCACTTTGTTGCAATTCTATGATCTGCTATATCACTGTTTTACGTTTTCAGACTTCCAACTATTACCTACATTGGAAGAATACTCCTTTTTGGTTGGTCTACCTATCTTAGAAGAGTCTCTTTTCCCTTTCCTGGAAAAAGACCCCGATGAAAGAGATATTGCTAAGGCCCTTTATCTAAAGGTATTCGACGTCAAGGGAAATTTGATTAGTAAAGGTGGTATTTTTGGTTTGACTACGAAATTCATAATCAGTTAAGCTATGTTTTATGCCGATTATACGAACAAGACTTCATTCAAGGCGATCTTTGCCTTACTTATTTATGGAGTGTTTTTGTTCCCAAGTTTTGAAGGGTTCGTCGACCTCAACGCAATTAAGATCTTTTTGAAGAACAATCCAGTGCCAACTCTATTGGGTAATGCTTATCATTCTGTGCATCTCCGAAACTTCTATGGTGGAGGAATGATCACCTGTTGTGTGCCCTTACTCTACAAGTGGTTTATTTCGCACTTGCCGAGGTCTACTTCCTTTTTGAATCTCGATAGAGGGCTTTGGTCTCCGAGTGTTATGGTGTTGACTCACTCAGACATCGTTTGGTACAACCGAACGTATGATGGAACTTTAATTATTGATGGTTGTGGCGACTTTGCTAATGTGTTGTTACTCAGTTTTAATGGAGGGATTAGTTACAATCCAGTCTTAGCTCGTCGACAGTTGGGATTTCTGTTGAAGGAGCCGCCTAAGAGTGTTCAAGTGGAGGGCGTTTTCTTTAGGGAAGACAAAGAACTCCGAGACAAGATTTTGGCTACATGGGATCATTTGCACAAGAAAGGGAAAGAAAGCCTTGGGAAACTTAACTGTGTGTCCTTAGAACCCTACCTTCGGTGGGTCAGAGAAAGGGAAGTCAAACTGAAAATGCCCTATTCTCGCCAAGATCCTATATCTCCAAGGAGGGAGCCCACTTATGTCTTTATGTCTGAAGCTGAGAAGTTAGAGGTTGCCTTGAGGAAGTCGCAACGTGAGTTAGAGTCATGGAAGAACAAGTACCAAGTAGTGGTTGCAGAAAATGATGAATGTCAGAAGCAGAAGACTGAACTTCAAAAAGAGAAAGATGAACTTCAGAAGCAGCTACAGTTGAAGGATGAAGAGTTGCTTCCTTGCAAGAAGAGGAAAGCCATGGAGGATTTATTCTTCTCCGACCCGCAATGTACTATTTGGAAGCTGATTGTGGACAACCTTATCCGTGAGAAGACCCAATTGGAAGAAGAGCTCAAGCAGCGGAATTCAAAACTTCTTTAGGGCTTTCATTAGCTTTTATTTAGATATTTATTTGGGACTTTTAAAAGAAATTATTTGTATTCCGTTTCAAAATTAATAAAGACGTTTTCTTTTACTGCAATGTTTATAAATAGTTGGGATCTCATGAAGTCCTATTCATCTTGCATTCTTTCTTTACTCATTTCAAGAAACTCAATTTTATTTCTCAGGTATTGTAACCATGGACTTCAAGAGAGAAGCATTGGAGTACACTTTTCAGAGTCCTAACATTGAAAGCTTAAGAGAACTAGCAGATCTCGTCGCAAACCGTCATGCTTTTGCAACAGAATATGGAGAAGTCTTCCGTTTTCTCGAGCTCAAGATGAAAGGAGGGTTGTTAGAGACCCTTGTTCAGTTTTATGATCCGTTATACCACTGTTTTACTTTCCCGGATTACCAGTTGATGCCGACTCTGGAAGAGTATTCTGATTTCTTAAGGATGTCTGTGACGGCCCGTCCCATATTCACCAGCCAGGAAGACGCACCCAGTCACCAAGAAATTGCAAACGCTACTCATCTCAGCCTAGCAGATGTTCAAGCGCACTTGACCACCGAGGAAGGAGTCCTTGGATTCCCAGCCGATTTCTTGATTGAAAAAGTTCATTACCATGCTGAAAAGAAGGAGGTCCTTATCGTGGAAGCTACCTTTGCTTTAATGGTCTATGGGATTTTCTGGTTCCCGAAGATTGATGATTTTGTTGACATGGATGCGATTAAGTTGTTCATCCTTAAGAATCTGGTTCCCACCTTGCTAGCTGACACATATTATTCCATCCATTTGAAGAATGCTGAAGGAGGAGGACATATTGTTTGTTGTACCGCTTTGCTGTATTCATGGTTCATTGCTCGCCTAACTCGACGCCCGTCTATTTGGGATGAGATAAAATCACCTCATTGGTCCGAGATATTCATGGCCCTTACTCACTCTGACATTGTGTGGTACGACCCTACCTATGGAGGTATATGTATGATTCCTAGCATCGGAGGATTTACTAACATAGCGCTTATTGGGAGAGAAGGATGCATAAGTTACAACCCTGCTTTGGCTCACCTCCAATTTGGGCATCCTATGGTCGAAGTACCTGACCAAGCTCTGTTAGAAGGGATCTTTTTCAAGGAAGGAGAAGATCCAGACCTGAAGACCGTCATAATTTACGCATGGAGATACGTCAATAAGGAAGGAAGAGCTGCTTTAGGATACCCCAATTGTGTTGTCTCTGAAGAATATCTACATTGGGTGCGAGAAAGAGCTCTCGACCTCAAGATTCCGTTTCCTTCCCATGAACCTATAGTTTTGGATTTTCATGATCCTGATTGGTTTGATGTGAGCGAAGTAGATCAATTGAAGGCCGCTTTGGATGAGGCTCGAAAACTGAAAGCCACTTGGAGGAACAGGTTTGTCACACTCAAGGTAGAGAAAGAGAAGTCTCAAAAGCTTCCAGAAGTAGAACTTGCAAGGAAAAGGAAAGCGCGAGAGGATTTATTTTCCTCTCACACCTCTTCAAGAGCCGTCACCAGTGATGATCTTCCCCCCAGATACTGTGGCTTGGAAGGAATGTGTCGATCGACTCATCAGAGAGAAGGTCGAGTTACAAGAACGCGTCAGTCAATTAGAAGAAGAACTTCGCGCACAGAAGAAACGTAGGGAGTAGATCTCTGAGTCCTCTTTTGCTTTTGGTTCAATGTGATAAACTCTTAAAAGAGTACTTTGCTTTTGTAATGCTTCAAATATCGAATAAAATAAGTTTTTATCCAACGTTACAATACCAGAAAAAATTTGAGTTTCTTGAAGTTTCATACTCATTTGCATTTTGCATAAGCATAGCATTGTTCGTATTCCAGGGTCTCACTCTTGCTTCATCTTCGTAGACAAGCTGAATCACCGATACAACACTCGAGCTAGTCAACACCAAAAGATGGATCAACTAGAGCAAGAGAACAGAGTGCTTCGTGATGAAGTTGCAGTTCTAAAAGAAAGTTTGGAGAGGTTGAATGGTCTAGTGGAAGCCTTGTCCAATCAAGCCTCGATCAACAACCAGGAGGTTCCAAGGACTGTGATCTCTGAAGTGACGCCAGCACCGATCCCAGTGGTGTCTTCTATTGCTGAAATGTCCTACACCATGCCTCAAGGTTTTCCGTGGGGTTGTCTCCTAATTTCTTTTCAACCGGTTACCGTTCGTCTGTGTCTGAGATCCCTGTTGTGACCGCTGTTCAAGCTACTCCTGTAGTTTCTGCTGTGATGACTACTGCATCTCCACATGTGAACGATGTTCCGTATATTCTGGATGAGCCAATTTTACAAGGGTCTCCGACCGAAACTGTGGGCTTGGAAGAGAGGATGGACGGATTTCAAGACCAATTTTCTGAAATGAAAAAAGAGTTGAAGGCTCTTCGTGGAAAGGATTTATTTGGAAAAAGGGCTTCTGAGCTGTGCTTGGTCCCAAATGTCAAGGTTCCGCCGAAATTCAAGGTCCCTGATTTTGAAAAGTACAAGGGGAACACTTGCCCTAAGAGTCATCTTATTATGTATGCCAGGAAGATGTCTGCCCAAACTGATAATGATCAACTGCTCATTCATTACTTCCAAGACAGTTTGATAGGCGCTACACTCAAGTGGTACATGGGGTTGGATAGTACGAAGATTCGAACTTTCAATGACCTAGGGGGAGCCTTTGTCAAGCAGTCTAAGTATAATGTGGATATGGCACCCGACCGAGATCAATTGAGAGCCATGATGCAGAAAGATAAGGAGAATTTCAAGGAATATGCTCAACGTTGGCGCGAGTTGGCCGCACAAGTCACACCACCATTAGAAGAAAAAGAGATGACCAAGATTTTTATGAAGACCCTTGGTCCTTTCTTTTATGAGAAGATGGTAGCTAGTGCACCCAGTGACTTTACTGAAATGGTTAACATGAGAATGCGCTTAGAAGAAGGTGTTTGTGAAGGAAGATTGGCTAAAGAAGAGATTGCTCCTAAGAAGTATGGGAGTGGTTTTGTGAAGAAAAAAGAGCAAGGTGTAAATGCCATTCAAAAGGGGCAATTTAGAAAAAGGTATTCGCCATCACACCAAGTTGCTGCCGTATCACCAGTGTTTAATGCTCCAGCTTATCAGCCTCAACTAAGTCCGCAGCCGTATCAGCAACCTCAGTCCCCTAGTGGTCAACAACCACAGCCTCAGCAAAATCCGCAATATCCTCAGCAGAATCGGCCATTCAACAATCAGGGTCGTGTGTATAGAAAGATAAACTTTGAGCCTATTCCTATGAAATACGCTGATTTGTTTCCAGCTTTGGTCCAGAAGGGTCATATTCAAACAAAAGCTCCACCTATGGTTCCTGCAAATCCTCCTCCTTCTTATAGAGCTGACAAGTTTTGTCCCTACCATCAGGGTGCTCCAAGGCATGATATCGAGAGTTGTTTTGGTATGAAAGCAGACGTCCAGAGGCTCATTAAGTGCGGAATCCTGTCCTTCAAGGATTCTGACCCTAATGTGCAAGTTAATCTGTTACCCCCGCATGGTTCACCCTCTGTTAACATGATTCAAGACTGTTTGGAAGATGATGATCAGAAAGTTTCAGTTGAAAGGGCCGAAGAGGTTTGTGTTATATTGCCTCACTTTAAAGAAGTGGAGCGTATCGAAATCGTGTATAATAGCAGAAAGCCGGCTGTTACCCCGTTGGTAATCAATGTGCTTGGACCTGTCCCTTATACTTCCAGTAAGGCTATCCCCTACAGGTACAACGCTACAATGGTGGAGAATGGAAAAGAAGTGCCTTTACCCACTGCACCTTCAGTAGTTAACATTGCAGATGTCAGTAGAGTAACAAGGAGTGGTCGAGTCTACCCGACTGTACCACCAAAAGAAAAAGAGGTCTCATTGGAACAAACAGGCTCAAAGGATCCAATTGTGGGGCAATCTGGTGGATCTAATTTATCCAATTCAGATGAGTGTTTAAAGGTGATCAAGAGAAGTGAATATAAGGTTGCAGATCAGCTCCTGCAAACCCCGTCGAAGATTTCTGTGTTGCTATTATTGATGAGTTCTGAGGCTCATAGGGAAGCGCTCCAGAAAATATTAGAACAGACGTATGTTGAACAAGATGTGACCATGGAGCAGTTTGACAATATCATTGGTAGTATCACTTCATGTGACAATCTGGGTTTTAATGAGGATGATATCCTAGAGGAAGGAAGGAAACACAACCTGGCTTTACACATTTCTGTGAATTGCGGGATTGACTCTCTGTCCAGTGTGTTGGTTGATACTGGATCTTCTCTAAACGTGATGCCTAGAACTACTCTATCTAAGCTATCTTATCAAGGACCGCCGATGAGGCCAAGTCATGTTATTGTCAAAGCTTTTGATGGGTCAAGAAAGACGGTAATTGGTGAGGTGGATTTGCCGATGACTATTGGATTGCAGACTTTTATGATCACGTTTCAAGTCATGGAAATTCGTGCCGCCTATAGCTACTTGCTAGGGAGGCCATGGATACATGAAGCTGGGGCAGTCACTTCTACCCTGCTGTTGCACCCCAAAATTTGACCAACACTTATTTACCAAGCTTGTTTCACTAGCATGATCATCTGCTTCCCATTGATATGTGTGCAGTATGTCAAGAGGTATGATTACCTAGCAAGAGTTATATGAGACTTTGAATCTAGCCAAGAAGGTTGTTCAAGTGTTCAAAGGTTGATATCTTTGTCAGAGAACTCAAGAGATCCTCAGAGAGATTGGTTGAAACCAAGGTTCTGTGTCTCATAACTTGAGAGTTGTGGGAGCTCCTCAGATGATTCTGAGACTATGAGGATGGACTTGAAGCTTTGATAAAGCTTATGAGATGTCTTGAAAGCCATCATGAAGCCTAGAGAGGTCATTGTACAAGAATTCATAAGATTCAGCCATGAGTGGTGGAATTAGGGTTTGACCGGGTCAACCCTAGGTCAACTGATGATTTGGAGAGGGTTGAGACCTAATCCAAGAACCATGTGATCATGGAATGATGCATTGAGATGCTATAAGGATGATTCCTAGACCAACTCATCATGATTGAGGAGTTTGAGAAGTTTCAAGCTAGGGTTTCTAAGGCTTGACAGTGTAAAATCCCCTAGTTTGATCCCTATCTTCAAGGCAGTGTAGCTCAAGATGTGATTGTCATCTCATCTTCCCCACAACATGAATGTTGTAGGGCTTGTTCTTAGCTTTAATTTTAGTGCTATAAGTCCTTGATAGGATTTGTAGAGCTCAAGTTATGACTTTGACAAATTGCAGGTCATCTGAGGTATGTGAATCTGGGTCCTTGAAAGTCACCCAACTTGCATCCAACTTCTGCCCTAGTAGGATCATTCCTATGAACTCTTGGTCAACATGAATGTTGTATATAATCTTCTTAGCTTTCTAGAGAGTACTAGAAGTCCTTGATAGGATTTGTAGAACTCAAGTTATGGCTTTGACAAGTCAAGGGCATTTTGGTCATTTGGATATTATAGGTCATTTCAAGCATAAGGCCATATCTCCTATTTCCAAGCTTCAAATGGAAAAATCTTCAACATCAAACTTGCTTAGAATGATGTTTTAAGGCTAGTAAGGAGGTCATGAGATGTTGAAAAGGCTTGTATCAAAAAGTGATAAAAATGACCTAAAATGGAGGCATAAGTTAAATAAGTTGAAATTGGAAATTGGAAATCCCAAGTTACACATCCAAACCATGTCATATAATAGGTCATTTTGACTCTAAAAGACATTCTAAAAACAATGGTTCAGCCACAATTTTGATTTGAGGCCTAGATCATAGGGCTGCTTTGGAAATGGTTTGCTTGCATGTTAAGGCACCAAAGCAAAACATGAGGAAACTCAATAAACAAGTTAGTTATGCATCTCAACATATCATACATCTCATATGGGGAGAATTTCAAGTCAGAATTGGTGGTTACAAGGGCTATGGCATGAGATAGCACATGAGGAGAAGTGAATTCATAATGTCATGACATGAGATTTCCATTTTCTCATGGGAAGGCTCTAGATGGTTCTAGATGATTCTAAACCACTCTATATAACATATAGAACTTGCTCATATGCAAGGTTGGTGTAAGATTTGAGAGAAGAGAGAGTTGGTCATTTCACTTGCCTCCATTGCAAGTTGAAAGTGAATTCCCTATTCTGAACCATTTCCATTCATTCTTTCCATCTAAACACACTTCATTGATGATAGTGAAGCTGTGCAGATCAATTTGAAAGCAAATCCATGGTGAATTGAGAAGTTGGCAATTGAATTTTCAAGGTAGCAAGTCAGAATCGAATTCTGAGATTCAAGCACTCTCCCTCAAAGTTTTTGCAAACAGTAGCAAGATTAGCACCTAAGGAAGCTTTCTGAAGAATTTCAAGGCTTGAAGTGGAGGTTTTCACCATCTGTTGATCAAGAAATACCAGGTTTTCAAATTCTCCATTACACCATGATTTATGCATCTTTAGGTAGAATTGTTAGTGTAGAAAGGTTAGAGACCAATAGGAGATGGATTTTGGAGAGTTAGAGAGCAATTGATGAAGATTGAGCTATGGACACCATTTCTTTGATGGTCAAGAACTCGAGCTATGGTGAGTTATAGAATGAACTAGACATCAAGAATCAATCAGTGTGAGTTGGTGATTAATCTGAGGTAGTTAATTGCAAGAATGGTTGAAGTTGATGATTGAGCATATCTTTGATCTTGGATCGGGTTTGAGGATTTAGGATGTTTCAATTGATTTTGAGATCATGGTTAGATTCAGCATGAAATTCTGGACAAGATAGGGTTTTAAATTTCTATTTTCCATGAAGAATTGATGAAGTTCGTGTTTGAGGAAGATGAAGCTTGGTGCCCTGCATTTTCATGGCTTCTCCAAGAACCCTAGCCAGAGGTAGAAGATAAGCGTGTGGTCATTGGATTATGGGCTGACTCTTGACTAAGACCAAGATCTCATGGTTGAGATTTAATTCCAATTTGAAGAGGGAAACCCTGAGTATGATGAAACGCGGCGTTTCATTAAAAGAACTTTGGGCTGGATTGCTTCCCACACCCCACCTTCGTGGCCCAATTGGTTTTGTACTATATTTGGTTGCTTTATACACCGCTTCTTTTTCTATTTTCCATTCATTTTTTAATTGATTTTCTGACTTAAATTGGGCCTAACACGTATGACTATTAGCACCCCCATTTTTAGCCCATTGATGAAATGAATTGCATCTGGTTACTATCTGCACCCCAGTCTCATATTTTAATTTCATTTTCTTCCATTTTATGTTAAACTTTGAAAAATCATAATAAATGGAAAAATAATGATTTTTAAGTGGGAATTTTTGCTCCCATTTCATATTCATGTCTAGAAAATTATCAAATAAAAATATTTGCATTTCATGAATTTTTAATATTTTTTGTATATTTTCTCTTTTAATAGCTTTTTTAATTCTTTTATGTTGATACATGAATTTGTAGAATTTTGTTTAGCTAGCTCCCTTAGTATTTTTAGGCCATTATTTTTAGGATAGTTATAGTAAGACTTTAGCTCCCCCCTGGATTTATTCCATAATTTTGTGATGAATTTTTAGGTTAGTTTTTCTTAGATGATTTTAGGTTGTGTAGAATTAGGTTAATCCTTAACATAGGTCCACAATAACACTAGAATTTTGGGTTTCTAGGTCAAGTTAGACATTGGGACATATAAGGGTATTAAGGGTAGGTATATAGGATCCCCTAGAAATTATATTAGGTTTTAATATAGTGGTATACTATTTTTAGATGATTTTTGTAGTTGATGATTGTTTGTGTTGCCCTTGTGGGCTTGTATTTTTGTTTGCCTTGCTTTGTGGGCTTGGAGAGCTTGGTCTTGTTCTGAGGAGCATTGAGGAGCATAGTAGGAGCATTGAGGAGCTTGAGAGCTTGATCTTTTTGTTTTGTTGATTGTTTTAGGGTTAGGGATTAGGAAGAGTTTAGACCTAGTTAACTTTTTTCTTAAACATGGATGGTATCTTTCACCTCCATTCCTCCCTATGATTCAAAGTCCTTCCAGGGTATACACCTCTCTCCTTTGGAGGGATAAGTGATTGTACCTAGGAAGTAGAACTTTTGAGGGAACCATTCCTTTGATGTTGAACCCTTATAGGTCACCTTTGGTAGTCAATAAGCAGTTCAATATCCCTAGCTTATCCAGTAAGTGATTTCCTCCGGTTTGAGTATCTTGAGAGATGTTGAGCTTGAGTTTGAAGATGAAGACTTCATTGAAGAGGAGTGTGGAAGAGGATGAATCCTTGAATATTGCCATTCCAGCTGAAGCTTGAAGAGAAACAAGAGCAAGTTGATACTTGAAGACCCCTGAAGATTAGGTGAAGCCTGAAGGTGGAACTGATCAAGGAGCTGAAGCTCAGAGAGGATAAGTTGAAACTTATGTTGAAGGGTTGAAACCTGGAAAAGGAAATTGATATTTGTCAAAGAGTGATGGAAGTCTGAAGACTGAGTTGCTGTTGGAAGAGCTGAAGCTTGAAGTGGAGAGAGGAGTTGGTCTGCTTTCTCATCTTTTTCTTTTACTGTATTGATGTGTTTTGTTTGACTTGCTTGATGCATTAGAATAAGTTCATATCTAGGATAAGTAGAATCTAGGAGCATGATTGCACTAGAGGTTGAGTTGCTCCCTCTGCTTGTATTGTTACTGTGTGGCTTTGCTTGCGGGTATTCGGTAGAGCCCAGCTCCCTTACCCATGTGGTTTGTTTGTCCTGGTGGCATTTTATTTTATATTTTTCTGTATGATTGCAGTTTACTGTATATTGCTTGATAGCATGTTTTATATTTTAGTATGATTACTGTTCTTCATTCTGGCTTAAGGTTGAGATGAGCTTGTGGAGGCTGAAGCCCCACAAACATTTCCTCCCTCACTTGCATTGCATGCATTTTACTGTTAAGCTGATGCTTTGTCTGTTTTGGTGTATCATTGACATGATCCCTTAGGACTCTCATTTCTTTTGATAAGGAATTGATGATAGAACTTTAGGTTGAAACCTATGCATGACAACTTCTAGGAGTTCCCTGTTCAAACCTCAACGATAGGATGAATCCATGGCATGACAACAGTAGGACTTGATAGTCTCCCTCCTAGTTGGGCATGTTCTCTTCTCATCTCAAAGCAGTTTAAGATACAGTAATCATGAATGATTTCTTTCGTACGTTACGAGCCTTAAGCTATCTGAGAAAGGATTGTGGGAGATTTTCTTTTCCACAGTCTGGATGTTTAGTATGGTACCATGTGGGTGACATGCGACGCATTCACTCTCAGGTCATAGTCTTTAGTGCGATTGAAATTGCAAACACAATAAAAAACACTTCTTTCGTAAAAGATAGGAAATAAACCGTAGTGTCCCGAACTACGTGAGCTCTGATCTCTCATACCTGTTGAGAGTACGTAGGCACAATACTGATGTATTGGCGAGCTACCTTTCCCCATAACCCGTCGTAGGCCGAACTACGTTGACTCTGATTTCTCGTTCTCTGATGAGAATACGTAGGCATAAAGTGCGATGCTTTGCCGAGTCATTTTCTTTTCTGTTTAAGCCAACCTTGATAGGTAGATAGATAAAACCAACCCGTCCAAGTAAACACAACAAGCGTGGATCCCGTCGAGTACGATGGACGTGAGGGGTGCTAATACCTTCCCTTTGCGTAACCGACTCCCGAACCCAGACAATGGATGCGACGACCTTGTCTTACCCGTTTTCGTTAGGTTTTTCCGATCGTTTCCTTTCCCGCTCTGAGGGATAAATAACGAAAGGTGGCGACTCTTCTATTGTGCCGGCACCTTATTTTCGTGCAAGCGCCAGCTGGCGACTCTGCTGGGGACTCCAACGGTTCCCTGCGAGAGTCAATCCTAACGCTTGTATGATTACTTGTTGGGTTGCGTTTATTTATCGCATTTTACTTCTCGCACTTTATTTCCCGCATTTTATTTTCAGTATAATATGATTATCTGTGCTGTTGTGGGAAGGGTCATTCTGATGAGTGAGAAGCCAGACCCAGGCTTGAGTGCACCATAGAATTAGTTGTGGAAATTAGTGGGCGCGTGCTTGCTTTACAGGCACTAGTGTCTCATGAAATCCACGCTCAGACGAGGTTCTCCCAGTTGGCTTCTCTTTCAACCCTTTGGGTTGAGACGGTTGCTGGTTTGGTGGATTGTCGACTCTGGGGACCAATCATTTGTGATTCAGCCGAGTGAGGCCGCTTCATGAGCTGGTGATGCCACAACTTCTGGGTATCGTATCACCCCTCTTGAATGTCTGTGACGCTGATGAACGCATAAGATGCCGAACTTGAGTCAGTTTAGGTCAATACCTGTGATCAGGGTTGGGTTTATTGCAGGAAACCTTGACCTTCAGACTACCTGGTTTTCTTGACAGTAAATCAGTTTTGTTGGTACCAGGGTTTCTCCGTTGCAGATTTGTCTGTTCTTGATAGAGCAGGTTTTGATCAGAGGACCTTATCACCGGATGTGTCTGTTCTTGATAGAGCAGGTTTTGATCAGAGGATCTTATCATCAGATGTGTATTTGTTCTTGATAGAGCAGAGTTTGGTCATCAGTTGTTTGTTCTTGATAGAGCAGATTTTTGATTGGGGTCTGAAGATCTCATCAGCAGATGTTGTTTGTTCTTGATAGAGCAGATTTTTGATTGGGGTCTAAAGATCTCATCAGCAGCTGTATGTTTGTTCTCGATAGAGCAGATTTTTTATTGGGGTCTGAAGACCTCATCAGCAGATATTTCTTGATCCTACATCAGAGGTCCTTATTATCAGACATTTGTTCTCGACAGAGCAGAATTACAATCCTATGTATATGGCCCTATCAGATGGTGGTTCTTGGCAGATCAGATTTGTGGTCCTACGCCAGGGTTTCTTCTTATCAGTGGTCGTTCTTGATAGAGCAAGATTATGGTTTTGTTGATACAGAATCTCCACAGCACCAGTTTCCCTGACCTCTTATTGCATGATTGCATTTTGCATTAGTTTGCATACTCATTTGCATTTCATTAACGTGTGTCTGTGTTGCAGGTACCGTTTTTCCCGACCCAGGATTTCTTGCCTCCTATTGTATTGTTATGGGTTCTCTGAGGAAGACCGTGGCTTACAGGTTCCCTGTCCCCGATGTGGTTAAGCTGACTGGTTTGATAGCTCTAGCAGATGATTCTGTGAGGGATGAGTTCAGAAAATCTTACGGCAGGTTGCTCAGTTTGGTTCACAAACCTTCTGCATTCGAGGTGAATGGGTTGCACGCTCTGTTGCAGTTCTACGACCCTCCGCTGAGATGTTTCACTTTCCAGGATTTTGTTCTCGCACCCACGCTGGAATAGTATGCTGATTTGCTAGGGGTGCCTATCAAGAGGCAGATGCCTTTTGTTCATATGGATGCTGAGCCTGATCTGGATGGTTTAGCTCCTTCACTTCATCTGGACGCCTCCGAGTTAGTATTGACTAGTTAGAACAAGGTTCTTGGGTTCTCCTTGCAGTTTCTAGTGGGTAAGGCTCAGCAGTGTGCCAAGGACGGATGTTGGGTCGCGTTCAATGCCATCCTTGCTCTATGCATATACGACATCGTTCTGTTCCCCAATATGCCCGATTTTGTAGACTTTGATGCGTTTCACATCTTTGCTTCAGGGAATCCAGTCCCTACCTTGATTGGAGATGTCTACCATTCTATCCACTACAAAAACGAGAACAGGAGGGGGAAGAACGTCTCGTGCTGCGTACCCTTGCTTTATAAATGGCTTGATAGTCATCTGCTCAAGAGGGGTCCTTTTGTCTCGTCTGCAGCCACAACTGAGTGGTCTGAGCGTCTGATGAGTTTATCTGCAGAGGATATTGACTGGTTTGACAGAGACAGGTTGGGTACTGAGGTGATCTTCAGTTGCAGCGGGTTTCCAAACGTGCCTTTGATAGGCAGGAAGGGCTGTATAAACTATAATCCATCGTTGCTGGTTCGACAGTTCGCATATGCTTTGAGAACTCCGCCGAAGGATGAAGAGGTACTGGAATCTCTGTACTTCACTGGTCTTCTAGAGGGGGATCTGTTGTCCAAGCTTCAGCACGCGTGGAATGGTATCAGTAAGCGAGGAAAGCCTTTACTGGGAAAAAGCAACAATCAAGCCTACCCTCCGTATTTGACTTGGATCAGAGCCAGAGTAGATGCTATAGGGATGTCGTTTCCTCATGCCAAGCCAGAAAGCCCTCCAATGATTGAAGAGCCTACTACTGTGCCCATCCAGCAGCATAATCAGGTGTTGGTTGAGCGGGATGAATTGAAGAAGGCAAACAAAGAACTGGAGAAGGAATTAGCTCAGCTCCGAAGCGAGAGGAACGAAGCCGTTCATTCTTTCAAAAGGCAGACAGAGCTGGTGAACCAGCTAGGTACAGACCTGACTAAGCAGATAGCCGAGCGTGAACGCATGGGTCGAGACTTCAAAGCTGTCAACGACGTACTGGCTACGAAGAAGCAGCACTTGGACAAGGTATATCGGAGGATATCCAAGTTCAACCAGCACTAGAAGGCTTCCCTGGCCACCAGGAAAGAGCGGGAGGATAAGCTGATGCTACAGATCTCCAAGCTGGAAGCCCAGGTGAAGGGAAGTGAGCAGAGGTTTGATGAAGAAACCGCCCGCAGATACGCCACCGAAGGCCAGCTCAACAAAGCTCTCGCTAACCTGAATGAGCGCAAGCTGACGTTTGAGTCCAAGAAGCGGAAGTTAGAAGATTGCTTCGGCGAAGGAGCATGGGAAGATTCGGTCGAAGGTCTTCAGTACACCATCGTGCAAAGGGAGTTACTCGTCGAGGGGTTGCTCACTCTGCCAGATCATCCAGAAACGAAGGAGTTGTTAGAAGAGTATCACGCCCGTGGCCGTACTTGACTATTTGTATTCCCTTTGTTTTGATCATTGTTGTATGCTGACCATCACCAGGCTTGTTGGCTGAGGTCACGCCGTTGATTCATCTTGTACTCGCTGATGCTATGTACTGCCTTGATAGGCTTGCTTTATATATGAGATTGTTATTTCCATGATTGGACCTGGACTTCTTCTTCTTATTATTATCGGCACTAGCACTCAGGCACTAGGATCGGGGGAGATCTCCCTAACACACAGACACACGCATGCATCTGCATGAAGCATTTGCATGACGAGCATTTTGTTGTTTTCCTAACCCTTCTATGTTTAACAGGTTTTTTAGGTTTACCGGTTGTCCCAGGTTGTTTCCGGTGGTTCCAGGATTGATCAGAGACTAATTCACCGTTATCCGACTAGAGCTAATCAGACCAGGATCATGGATCAAGTGCAAACCGATGTTCAGGAGCTCCGCGAAAGGATGGATCACTTCATGGAGCTCATGCAAGTGGTCGCCAATGGCCAGGACCAGCTCAGAACTTTGGTTCAGCCTTTGATCTCCAGGGTTGATAGCAACGGCGTGCTCCACGGTGGGACCGTGCCTACTCCTCCACCAGTTGAAACTCAGCAGAATGGTGTCTCCGTGGCCGGGGGCAACGGTAGTGCTAATGGAAATGTGATGGCCAACATCGGACTCAATACGACAGGCGTCGGTAATGGGAGTCTGGGAGCTAATGTCAATATCGGGCCGGGCAACGGCAATGCAGGCGTCAGGAATCTGTTGGTGCCTTAGCCATGGCTTGAGGATCATCAGGATGATGTGTTCTCTCAAAGAGGTGCTGAAGGGGAGCTGAATGCTGAAGCGCGGCTCAGATTCAAAGCACTTGAAGATAAAATGAGAGATATCGAGAATCAGAATACTTTGGGCATTGATATGTCCAAGCTGGGATTAATTGCTGATTTCAAGGTACCTCCTAAGTTCAGGGTACCTGAATTTGAAAAATATAAGGGCACCACTTGCCCTCGTGTCTACCTGAGATCGTACTACAGGAAGATGTCTGCTCATTCCGAAGACGAGAAGTTGCTGATGCACTTCTTCCAAGACAGTCTTTCCGGGCCATCCCTCGAGTGGTACATGGGTCTGGAGCCCACTAGTGTGCGCACATGGAAGGATCTCGCTGAAGCGTTTGTGCACCACTACCAGTACAATAGCGACTTGGCCCCGAACCGAGTCCAGCTGCAGAACCTGTTGCAGAGGAATAATGAAGGATTTAAGGAGTATGCCCAGCGGTGGTGTGAGTTGGCAGCTCGGGTTCAGCCGTCGATGGTTGAACGAGAGCTCGTGCAGATGTTTGTTGCCACCCTCCCAGGGGTTTACTATGAAAAGTTAGTCAGCGGTATGTCTGGGACGTTCTCAGCTCTCATCATCATGGGTGAGCACGTCGAGAATGGAATCAAGATCGGGAAAATTCAAGGTGAGTCATCCTCAGCTGGAGGAGGTGGAAATAAACCTTATGCTGGTAAAAGGCGAGAAGGAGAGACGAGCGCTGTGACCAACACTCGAAGAAAGGGCAAAGGCCCTCAGCAACAGATAGCCAGTATAAACATCCCGGCAGCTCCGCAGCAGCAATCGAATCAACAGGGGTATAGAAAATACCAGAATCGGGCATCTTTGGCAAACCGTCACTTCGAGGCACCGCCCATGTCGTATGCGCAATTGTTATAGACTTTGCTACAACTTCAGTTGGTCCAGAAGAGGACGATGGCTCCCTTGACAGGGGCACCTCCACAAGGGTACGATGCAAATGCCACTTGCGATTTTCATTCAGGGGCACCAGGCCACACAATCGAGAACTGCAAAGCCTTCAAGCACAAGGTGCAGGACTTGGTGGATGCCAAGATCATTAACTTCTCCGATAATGTGCCCAATGTCACGAAGAATCCTATGCCAAATCATAGGGGAGGCGGAGTGAATGCCATTATCGAAGAAGAAAGTGCAGATCTGTTGACTGATGTCAGAGACCTAAAGACGCCGCTTAGCTTCGTTAAAGCTAAGTTGCTGAAAAGAGGGTTCTTTCCAAGATGCAGAGAGTTATGCATAGACTGTGCCACACATTCTGATGGATGCGAGCAGTTGGTAGAAGGAATTCAATGTCTGATGACTGAGGGGATTTTGCAGTTTAGCCGGAAGGCTGAAGGTGGATCAAGAGAGGTAGTGCTGAAGCAGGCTGATGAAGTCGCCACCATCACCATCCCTCGCCGGCCGATAACCATTTCTACGCCTAGACCGCCCACAATTACTATTACTAAAGCTGGACTGATACCCTTCGAGAGCACTAACGTCGTTCCGTGGCATTATGGGGCTGAAGTCTATTGCAACGGACAGAAGTTGGAGCTGGAGCCGTATGGGTCGACTGCGGAGAATCTTGCAGGAATCAGTGGTATTACTCGCAGCGGCCGAGTGTATGCACCGCCAGAGGTCGTAGCGGATAAAGCGGTCAGAGCTGATGCGGCCGATAAGGGTAAAAGCAAGGTCGTTGAAGAGGTCCCGTGTGGGGCAGAAAAAGACTTGCTCGTTAAGGATGCCGAGGAGTTTATGCGGTTGATTAAAAAGAGTGACTACAAGATTGTAGATCATCTCCATCCGACGCCCTCGAAGATTTCCATTCTAAACTTGTTGCTGTGTTCCGAAGCACACCGCAATGCGCTGCTGAAGGTGCTGAACGCTGCCTACGTACCGCAAGAAATATCGGTGAATCAGCTAGAAGAGGTTGTAGCCCATGTAAATGCTGGCAATGGGCTAGGTTTCACAGACTTAGAGCTGACGCCAAAAGGGAGAAATCACAACAGCGCCCTGCACATCTCGATAGAGTGTAGGGGCACGATTATGTCTCACGTCCTGGTGGACACGGGTTCGTCGCTTAATGTCCTTCCGAAGAAGGCGTTAATGAAGTTGGACACTCGTGGAGTGCTCTGCACACCCAGTGATCTGGTTGTGAAGGCGTTCGACGGAACTAAACGCCACGTTTTCGGAGAGGTGACCCTGCCGGTCCAACTCGGTCCGGAAACGTTCGACACGGTCTTTTATATTATGGACATCATGCCTGCCTACAGTTGTCTCTTGGGCCGGCCGTGGATCCATGCTGCTGGTTCCGTGACCTCCACGTTGCACCAAAAGCTCAAATATGCTGTCGGAGGAAGCATCGTAACCGTGTGTGGCGAGGAAGACATAATGGTGAGCCATTTGTCGTCCTTCAAGTATGTGGAAATGGATTGCGAAATCCATGAGACTCTTTGCCAAGCGTTCGAAGCTGTTAAGGTGAAGGAAGTAGCTCCTGTAGTCACAGAAAAGCCAGAGATGAATCTCTCCTTGTTCAAAGAAGCTCAGGCCGCCGTCCAAGCTGGATTCACCCCAGGCTGGGGGCGAATTTTGGAGATACCCAACAAGCAGGATAAGTTTGGGTTGGGATATTCTCCTGGAGCTGAAGCTTCTTCTTCTTCGTCTAGCAGCGCGTCTCGAGGTAAAGGGCCGATCCAATTTACCAGTGGCGGAGTGATCTTCGAAAGCATCAACGCGACGTCTGAAGACAACGGGGATAGCGATTGTGACCTCGACTCTTGGATTCAGCTGTTGTACCCCAAATTTTGACCCCTTAGATCCTCATTATCATTTTTAGAAGCATGATCATGCATTATCTAACCCTAAACCAGTGCAAGTTTATTATTGTCAAGTTACAGATGAATCAGGGTTCTCGCACCGACAAATTCAAAACAATCAAGGAATGATCAACCAATGATTTGGGCCAATTCAATCATGGAATGAAATCCAAGATAATATCAAAGTCAATTGGGAAGTCAATTTGAAGAAATCGTTTCAGAATCAGGAACAGTGCAGTCAGGAGGCCCCGATTAGGGTTTTTAACCAGTGGAAAGTCAACTGTGGTTTGACTTTGATGTTGGGAAAGGTTTTAATGGTGGAAGTGAGGTCCATGAAGTTAATATAGGCTATTAAAGACTATTCAAGAAGTGTCAAAGTCCCAGGATGTCCAGAATATCAACAGGCGACTCAATCGGCACCGATCGATCGTACGGTTGACCGAAAAGTCAACTCCTCGAATTTTGAGAATTGGAATCCAAGTTGTGAATAAAAGTTGTTCCTTATGTCATAATGGACTTGCATATCAATTTTCATGGTCATTGGATCAAAAATGAGAGAGTAATCGAGAAATCGGGAAATTAGGGTTTTGAAAAGGGCTAAACCGTATCTCCTTAACCACACATCCAATTGAGTTGGTTCTAGTCTCATTTGAAAGCTCTTGACAAGTCCTACAAAAGTCCCATACTAGTCCACAACCAGAAAATGCATACTTTTTGAGATATAAACAAAAACATTCCTATAAGGGAAAATAACTTAGAAAATTTCTAAGTTATTTTCACCTTAAAAGCTAAAATCAGCCAACTTCAAGGGGGTTTTTCACCTAGTTTCAAATAGAATCAAGATTTCTGGCCAACATGAAAGTTTTAGTACTATGTGAGGGCTTTCTAAAAAGTACAAGTACATCTCAAGGGGATTTATGAGCTGAGAGATACATGTGTTCAAAGTTGGAAATTTGTCACTTTTGTCCCACATTGATGAATTTTGCAAAAAACACCTCTAGCACTCAAGTGGATCAATTTCAATGCTACAAACTCCTTCTATATGATATATTAATCATTCTTAGCAGGTTAGAACAAAGAAATAACAAGGAGATAGCATGGAAATAAGAATGGTGAGTTCATTGCCAAAGTTGAAATATTTGACTTTTCCAAGCATGAGGTGGAAAGTCATTTCTGTTCCAGCCACTCTACCAGGCCTCTAGGCATTGATTCCTCTGTAAAAACATCATACAAACTTGCCAATTAAGTCAAGAAAACAGCTAGCAATCAGAAAAGCCAAGCAAGTGGTCATTTGGAAGAGAAAATATCAAGGTTTCTTCATGGTGAAGCAAAATGACCAAGCAAGCTCCTCACTCATTTTTTCTATAAAAAGAGACCTCAAACTCCTCATTAGGGACATCAACATCATTCTAAAAACCTGCTAGAAGCAAGCTCCTCATTACATTTCTCTCTCACACCAAATTTGCAAAATCTCCAAAGTTGTCAAAAATGCCCAAAAATCAGCATTTGCAACTTTGATGCTACTTTGAGTTCTATACATTCCAGACCTCAAATCTTCATCCACACATCCTATAAATCATATATAGGAGGTGTACAAACACTTAAACCACCCAAAAACTCAAAGAATCCAAAAGTCAACTTTCCATGGAACTTACTTTGACCAAAGTCCACAAAAACCTCCAAACCTTGCTCCAAACATCTTCTTAAGGTTTTAACCATTTGAACACCTCAAATATAATATATATCAACTGTCCAAACCTTCATTTGTCATCAGAAATTCATAGAACTCATTTTGGCATCTCATTTGGCTTGTTGCTTAAGTTTCAAGTAAAATACCATACAAGCTTGGATTTCATTACCTCTGGGTTTCTCAACCAGTTTGACCTACTAAATAGAATCTCCAAACAGGTATGTATCATATACCTATCATCTCTTACATTATTTTTCATGACTTATACATTTTGGGTACTTTGTGTGAATGTTAAAGTTATAAGTGTGTAGTGGTTTCCATGATGTTGGATGAATACTATGTGCTTTTCATGACTTTGTGTTTGTTTCTTAGTTTTATCCCAAAAGCCATTTTCTGTTTTGCCTAAGGTTAATATTGTGGTTGGGTTTAAAGTTCATTTATAGGTATTATTATACATATGTGAACAAGGTATACATTGGTGTATGTGACAACCATGTTGTTCTGTACCTCTATGTGTGGGCTAGGTATGCTAACTTCATGTACAGGTCTTGCTTCCTGTTGAACCAAATACTGAGATGAACAAAAACTCACTAATGTAATGTTTGGGTTGTGTGAATCCTGTCTTGAGTTTGTTTTGGTCATAATTCATCATAAGCCCTCAATTGGTAACTATATGGTGGTCATGATGTGGAGTGTGTTTATTACCCAAAAATCTGGTTGCAGCAGTACTTGGAGGATTGGTTTTATGTTTAGGTATGCTGCTGAAACAGGTGGGGTTTGTAACATTATTATGATTAAGTTGGTGTCCATTATTTGTCAAGAGCATTTCTCATAATAAACTGATTTAAGTGAGTAGCAGGTGTAGGTTTTTAAAAGCTTGTCAATTTCACCTCAAGGTTTTGTTAAAGGTCAAGAACATTTAGGTTGGCTAGGTCATATGGCTAGCCCTAAGAACTTTCTTTAAGCTCTGTCATGACCTCATCAGGCTTGCAGTTAGTCAAACCCAATTTCTTTAATTGTCCATTTAAGTTGGCATTTGTTGTGGGGATCTTTGGTATGTGCTCTGAACAGTTGATGTTGGTGGAGCACAATAGTGTTGAGATTTTGGGGTGTGTCTGCTTCAAAATTTTGCTGTTTTGTGTCATTAGCCAAAACCACAGCTGATTGGTAGAGTATTTGCCCACTGTGTGATGTTACCAATAACATGAAATCTAGTACTGTCATTGACTGTTGTTGTTGGATGACTGTCCCAAAGCTAGGGCCATCCCTCATATATCCCAATATCAAGTGTGTTTGGATTGCAGTCCTAAATCTGGACCACCCCTGTAGAGCATAGCCTGCTGTGCTAAGTTTAGTTGGGCCAGGTTGTATTATTCAGTTGAAGAGATTTTGATCAGGAGTGTGAGTGTCTATGTTGGCCAAAGCATTTCTGTTTGGTGTATGCTGTTTGGTAAGCATTGTGAAAAATCAAGGTTGGCTTGGTCAAACAAACTCCCAGTTTGGATCAAGGATCAGTAGCTTAGTGCAGTGAGGTATGTTTGATTTTGGTATGTACAGTTTTTTCTCCCACCATGTCCTGTTTGTAGCTGCTGCTGATCCTATGTCTGCTTATGGCTAATTTACTTGTGTGGTCTGTTGAGATTCATGTGATGGTTTCTAAATGCTCTTGTTGTCTTTATTTCCCTTACTTCCCCAAGAATCTATTACTGATGAGGACTAGGACCTGCCAGCCAGAGGGTTTGTTTGAAATAGAAAGCAGTATAATCAGTTGTGGTGTGTGAACAACCTAGTTTTCCATCTGTCATGCACACCAGAAATGCTAATTCATGGGGGCCATCATTTGATGGGCCAGTTTAGTTAGGATGTTTGAATATTGTCATTTCCAGCATGTGTGTGCTATTCTTGTAAGACATGGTAGTAATTCATGGATGTTTTAACTGTCAAGGAAATCCATAACAAGTTGGAGGGTCAGTTTTAGCATAAGACCTAGGAACCTGATTTTTGATATCTGAACATACGTGCACCCATGTTTGAAAAGTGTATGAGGGATCTCCTTTGTCCTACCTTTCATAAAAATGATTTTTCATGTTTTCATGCTTATAACAAGTACTCATCAAGCACATTCATGAACCTTCTTCACATAAAAGCTGTTTCTCATCAAAAGCATTTTTGAAACATCTTATTTTGGTCATTGGTGAGATGCTTACATAATCATTGATTATCAAAACACACTGCATCAAGATTGCCACTTCCACATACACATTTCTTCACTAAATTAACAAATCACATACCAATTTTCAATGAAAACCTGTCCTGCATGAAATTCATATTGGAAAGCTTTGCATTAAGTATTTATGAGTTGTGTGCATGGTTCTTTATCATTTAAAACAACTATCATGAGTTGTCCATTGCAAATTGCATTTTCAATGTTAAAAATACAACTTGTTGGTCATTACTCACAACCAACTGTTTTCAACTGATCTCTTGCTTACTTTTACTCATCAGCATCATTTTAGTATGTGTATGTTTGTGATTTGATCTAAGGTTGGCTAGAGTAGGAGTTGAACAACAAAATGCATCACATAGCCTTAGAATCCAAGAACCATCGAATTTCTCACTAGATTAGGAATTTGGAAAAACTAACATCACCATCATCTTCCTCTCATCATTCTACCCCAAATCCATATAAATTTTGTCTCGTTTCGATAAACGGTTAAAAAGTTATGATACAAACCGTATTTGACTAGACAGTGTACTTTTGCCCTACTGACAGTACTGATTTCAAAACTTCAACGCATCGTAACTTTCTCATTTTTTATCGTTTTTCATCCGTTCTTTTTTTGTTATACTTGTTGTAAAATATAGTTTCATAATGTGTAATCAATTTTCATGTTTGATTACTTTTTATTTCGCGCGATCCGCGCACTGACGGTATTAACCCTAATCGGTTGCAGATGAAAATTAAGAGTGTTCCACTCACGTTTTCTCGGGGATTTTGATTTTTATCATGTTTTAATATGTTTGTCAACGTGTTAAAATATTCTCCTTGAATTATTATCTTTTATTTTTATCTGTACGCTAACAGTCGTTTCAGGGACAGACTGTCGTTACATACTAAGACTGCTGTTTTTTTTTATCATTTTTGCTTTTCATTTTAATTATTCGATATGGTTGTAATAATTAATTTATTAGTTGTATGTTGTAATATTTGCTCCTGTAATGTCTGTATGTGATCCCCAAGCGACAAAGCTCGTCCAATCACCGATAATACTGTCCTCCAAAGAAAAGTCTGTCCTGTTGACAATCAATGTCTTGGACCAAAATTCGAAATTCAAACATACCTCCGACTTGATTCCCGACTAAGCCAACTTGAAAACTGCCGCTCAATGGAGGTCCTTTTGAGGGTAGTGTTGTTGATCGAGTATTCGTGAAAACAATGCTGCTTTCTATAAGGGGCCCATGCCATTGAGGACCTTTAGAACACACATTACCCCACTTGGCCTTATTAGGATGTAGTGCGATGACTATGAGGGAGTATTTCCGAATAGTTGATACGCGATACTACACTCGGACGAGACTCTCTTGAGAATATTATCGACCCCCGAGTTATTTGGGCAGTTGATAATATCCGAAAGATGGGTTGAGAACTCTGGAAACTTTTTAGAACCTTGTTCTACAGGTGAAAAAGCTCTAGTACACTCCCTATTGGGAAGGGTAGACCTTGGCCCCATGCTTGAATTTCCCTAAACCCGAACCTGTTATCTATGTGTATATGTGAATACCTGTGTTTGCTGCATTCATGCATTCATGAACATCATGTCATAAAAAGTTTTATGGAACTCAGTCTCTTATTTTAAAACTTTAGGAAACATCATGGATCAAGAAAAAAAGAAAACAATCAAGTACACATACAAGAGTCCTAAGCTGGATGACATTGAAAGGTTGAGCACTCTTATCACAGATGTAGAAGGGTTCAAGAGCAGGTACGGTAATTTGTTGTCACTACTGAGGATGAAGAAGAGAATGGATCTAGGACTCCTTTCTACTTTGCTACAGTTCTACGACCCACTCTATCACTGCTTCACATTTCCAGATTATCAGCTTGTACCTACACTTGAAGAATATTCCTGTCTGATCAGTTTGCCTATCCTTGAAGATTCTCCTTTTCCATTCACGGAGAAGGACCCTAAGAAAGAAGAGATCGCCAGAGCAATACGCTTGGGAGTGAAAGATATACAAGAAAACATGACCACCAAGGGAGGAATTTCTGGTTTACCTGCTGGGTTCTTGATTAAGAAAGCGCAGTATTATGCCGATCACCTGAGTATGGATACTTTTGAGGCAATCCTAGCCTTGCTCATCTATGGCATCTTCCTGTTTCCCAACATTGATAATTTTGTGGACCTCAATGCTATCAAGATTTTCTTGAAGAAAAATCCGGTACCAACCCTGCTGGGTAATACTCATCATTCCATTCATCTCAGAAATCTTCACAAGGGAGGAATGATCGTCTGTTGTGTCCCGTTGTTATACAAGTGGTTCCATTCTCATATGCCCAAAGCTCAAGTCTTCTGGAGGAAAGGATGGTGGTCTGAAAAGATTATGGCCTTATCTCACTCTGATATCGAATGGTACAGTCGAGTTTATGATGGGATAAAGATTATAGACAGTTGTGGAAACTTCGGCAACGTACCTCTCCTTGCTATAGATGGGGGAATCAGCTACAGTCCGGTTCTCGCCCGACGACAGCTCGGGTATCCGTTAAAAGACAGACCCAACAGTGCTTGTGTAGAAAGTATGTTCTTTGTGGGAGAATCTGAGTTGAAGGAGGAGTTCTTGGAAGCTTGGAAACATGTCCACAAGAGAGGAAAAGAAAGTTTGGGAAAGCCTAACTGTGTCTCTTTTGATCCTTATCTCCAATGGGTTCGGAAGAGAGCTATCCAACTGAAGATGCCTTATGCCTTGCAAGAACCTATGGTCCTGAAAGAAGAACGCCCATTGATCTTCTTTTCTGAGGAGGAAAAGTTGAGGATTGCCTTGAGAAAGTCACAGCAGACTGAGGTGTCCTGGAGGTATAAGTATCAGGTGGTAATGGAAGAGAACGAAACGCTCCGCAAGCAGCTCCAAGAGAGAGATGAAGAGATAAGGGCATCCAAGAAGAGGAAGACCCAAGAGAACCTGTTCTATTTCAGTAACCAGTCTACTCCATGGAAGACAATGATAGAAAAGCTCATGAAAGAGAAAATTGAGGTAGAAGAAAAGCTGAAGAAAGCTGAAGCAACAATAGAGTTTCTGTCAGAAGACCTTATCTAGCACTGTTTCCTTTTTCTTGTAATGTGTACTATTTTGTAATGCAACGTCGAAAAATTAAATGAAATCCTGGATGTTTTGAATCTCGAGGTCTGAGTTCCATAAAACTTTGCGCATTTTTGCATTTACATCCGCATTTTATTTTAAACATTCAAGGGGTTTAAACTCATTTCACAGATATTAAAAAAATGGATCCAAGGAGAAGATCAACTGCAGAGTTCAAATTCCGACAACCAGATCTGGAGAATCTAAAGATGTTGGAAAGAATGGTAGAAGATCCTGAGGCATTCAAAGCCAAACATGGAAACGTGTTATCCTTACTTGAGATTCAGGTAGATGAGGGAATATTATCCGCGCTCGTAAAGTTCTACGATTCAACATATCACTGTTTCACTTTCCCAGATTTCCAGTTGTTACCAACCTTGGAGGAATATTCAGTATTAATGGGATTAAATGTTGCTCCCAGACCATTTTCTGGAAGGGAAGGGTTTCCCAACGAAGGAACAATCGCCGAAGCTATTCATCTTGAAGTAACTGAAGTACGAGCCATGATGATCGCTCAAGGACACCCATACGGGCTACCTACCAGATTCTTGTTTGAAAAAGCGCAGTTTCACGCCGAAGCTAAGAACTTGGAAGTTTTTGAAGCCTTGTTAGTGTTGCTGATCTACGGACTCTTCCTGTTCCCATCCTACGACAACTTCATCAACAAAGACGCAATCAACTTGTTCCTTCTCAGAAACCCTGTGCCTACTCTCCTAGCCGACACCTACATCTGTATAAAGCTGGACCTATTGAGTGTTGCTCCACTCTCCTTTACAAGTGGTTCCTTTCACGCTTACCAAGATTACCAGCACTTTGGGATGTCCAAAACAACAATCCATGGACTGATAGGCTACTGCTGCTCAAGCAGACTAATATTCAATGGTACGACCCTGTTTACGGAGGGGCCCCCATGATTCAAAGTTGTGGAGATTTTCCAAACGTGCCGCTCATCGGTACCAAAGGGTGCATCAGCTATAACCCTGTCCTTACTCGCAGACAATTGGGGCATCCAATGAGGGGTGAACCAAATTTCAACTTGATGAGGAGTTTCTGCATCGAAGACGGAGGAGACCAAGAATTCAAAGCTAGAATCATCTATGCTTGGCGCCGTATCAACGTCAGGGGCATGACTGCTTTAGATTACCCTGACACGGCAGTTTCAGATTCCTACCTAGCATGGATAAAAGAAGCTGCTTTGAAGATGTTCTATACCAGTTTCGAACCTGATTCAACAGAGTCCACACTTGAGAAAGAATTGCAGACTGCTTTGGTAAAAGCAGAGAAGGAGGGAAAAGCTTGGAGGAACAAGTACTTCTTGGCCATGCAAGAGAAAGAAGCTCTCTAGGGTTTGGGTCGTCAAGATAGAAGAAGGAATCAACCAGAAGAAGGGGGATCTTCGAGCTAGATAGTTCAGGATCTTTTGAGCTATTTTGTAATCTTTATTTTAAAAGTTGTATTTCAATTTCCAACTGTTGTAAAACTCCCCGGTAGAGGGATGCAAGAAGTGTCTGTAATGTTTTCCCGTTCTTAAAATCTATGAATGACGTTCTAAGACCCCTTGAATGTTCGAAATATTGCATCCGCATATCATAAGCATATCATAAACATAGCATAAGTGTCGTCTCCTGTGTCGTGTCTCATCCCGTTGTCTGATCCTTCAACAGAGGGGAGCACACTGAATCCAACACACAAGTACAACACGAGAGCCAGAGCCCGTCAACTAATGGAGGCCCAAAATCAAGAAATTGAAAGAATCGACGACGAGCTCGGAGATCTCCGAGGCGGGATCAAGCAGATTATGGAAGCTTTACAGGTGATAAGAGCGAAGATGGATACCCAAGCTACTGTAGTTTCTGAGATTACTAGTGCTGCTATAGATCCGGTTCCAACAGCTGTTACCATCGCCAACAATCCACCGTATGGCTTACATCCGGATTTTCTACATCCGACTCCAGTAAATCAGCAGAATGTTCCTTTGAGAGGGGAAGTGCCTCAGGCAATCCCTACCTACACTCCGGCAACTGTGCAGGCGCAAGTGCGCCCAATGTTTCACAATTATCATCCGGTGGTCGAAGATCAGGAAGAGTATGAAGGAGAGAATGAAGAACACGAGAGATTGAAAGAAAGTGTTGAAACAATGGGAAGGAAGTTAAAAGCTATGGAAGGAAATGATGTATTCGGGGCAGACACCCGGGACATGTGTTTGGTTTCTGGATTAGTAATTCCGCCAAAATTCAAAATCCCCAATTTTGACCAATACTCAGGGGCTTCCTGCCCACGAACGCATCTTCTCATGTATTGCCGTAGAATGGCAGCTTACGTTGAAAATGACAAGTTAATGATACACTGTTTCCAGGACAGTTTGAAAGGGGCTCCGGCAAAATGGTATTTGGGTCTAGATCAGTCCAAAATTCTCAGCTTTCAAGATCTAGCCAATGCTTTTGTCAAACACTATAAGTATAACATGGATTTGGCTCCAGACCGAAGGCAACTGCTAAGCATGTCCCAAAAGAGTTCTGAATCTTTCAAGGAATATGCACAGCGATGGAGAGAAATAGCTTCACAAGTGGAACCTCCACTAAGTGAAAAGGAATTGACTGATTGGTTTGTTGACACTGTGCGACCAGAATTCTATGAGAAAATGATCAGTAGCGTATCCGCTAGCTTCTCGGACATTGTAGCCGTGGGAGTCCGAGTAGAGCTAGGGCTGAAGAATGGAAGGGTAACGGGTAGTTCCAGTAGCTCAAGCGGCCAGGTCAAGAAAGCCAGTAATCCGTTCCACAAGAAAAAGGAAGGAGAAACTAACGCCATCACCAGTGGAAAAGGGGTACGTACACGAAAGCAGCCATACCAACAACAACCCTATCTGAACTACAATCAACCGCCGCCGCCAGGTTACATTCAACAGAGTTACCCCGGAGCAATATACCCACCGCAGTATGCTGCACAACCATATGTGGCAGCTGTAACTCCTGCTTTCACTCAACCAAACTACCAGACACCACAGCCTGTTCCCGGTTATCAGCCGTTTCAGCAAAGACAACAGAGAGCGCCCAACGCTCCGTCATTTCCTCAACAACAACAACAACAACCTCGAGCTCCAGCACCCCGCCAAAATTTCCAAAATAGAAGACCAACAAACAAGCCGAATTTCCCGCAGATCCCAATGACTTACACAGAACTGTACCCCTCGCTGGTGCAAGAAGGTTTAGTGACCACGAGACCGTTGAATCCTGATACAACTTCTCCTCATTACAATCTAAGCGCCCACTGCGCGTTTCATGAAGGTGCCGCTGGCCATGACTTGGAAAACTGTTTTGCTTTAAAACATTTGGTAAGGGAATTGATTGAGAAAAAGATCCTGTCCTTCAATGATATTCCACCGAACGTCAAAAGTAACCCATTGCCAAACCACGGAGGAGTTAATGCTGTAGACGACTCTTCAACTGAGAGATTAATCACTGAGGTATCAGAAATTAAGACTCCACTGAAGATGTTGCATGAGAAACTTGTAAAGGCAGGTTATATCCAGAACAATCACGCCAACTGTGGGAAGTGTTCCGACAATGCCGCCAGTTGTGGTACGGTACAAAGAGACATCCAAAGTTTAATTGACGAAGGATTGTTGCAAGTCTGCGGTAAGATCCAAAGTGAAAATGTTGCAGTAATAAAGCCTACTTTTGATCAACCAAACAAAGATAAGTGGACTCGGGCGTCTAGAAATACAGAACCCATGTTTGACAGGTCGGTAATCAACCAACACCGATCAGTCGTGATCCAAAGGCCGAAGCCGTTTCCCTACAATAATACAAAAGCAGTCCCCTGGAGGTATGACTTGACAGTATCCAAGAGAACAGATCAGAATGAAGAGATAAAGAAGGAACAAGATAATGTTACAAACATCGTGGGTACTAGCAAAATGACCCGCAGCGGTCGAATCTACCAGCCCAAGATTACCATAGTTACTCCAAAAGACACCACCCCGGCGGAAACTCAGAACAAAGAAGCGCCCAGACCTGAAGGTGAAGATGAAGAATTTTTAAGAATTATTCGGAAGAGTGATTACAAGGTGGTAGACCAGCTCCACCAAACGCCGGCTAAAATCTCCGTCCTTTCTCTATTGATGAATTCTCCCGCCCATCGGGAGGCTCTACAGAAAGTACTTCAACAAGCCCACGTAACTAAGGACATCACGCTGGGGCAATTTGACTCAGTAATAGCCAATATCACAGCATGTAACACGTTGAGCTTCAGCGACGCCGAGTTGCCGAAAGAGGGTCGCCATCACAACAAAGCATTACACATCTCCATCAAATGCCAAGAAGACACATTGGCACGAGTCCTGGTTGATAATGGGTCTTCTTTGAATGTCTTGCCTGCAAGGTCACTCGCAAGGTTAGCCTATACAGGAGCAGAGATGAAGCTCACGCCTTTGATCGTGAAGGCTTTCGATGGATCCAGAAGGGCTGTTATTGGAGAAGTAGAATTACCCGTCATGGTTGGACCACACGTATTTGATATAACGTTCCAGGTAATGGACATTAACCCGGCATTCAGCTGTTTGTTGGGACGACCATGGATACATGAAGCCGGGGCAGTAACCTCAACTCTGCATCAGCGATTGAAGTATGTGATCAATGACCAACTGATAATTGTGCATGGGGAGGAAGACTTTATGGTAAGCAACTTGTCATCCTTCAGATACATTGAAGCAGAAGAAGGTGCTCTGGAAACCTCATTTCAAGCTCTGGAAATAGCCCATGCAGTAACGATAGAAGAAACGGTAGCCAAAGGTAGTCCATCGTTCGCTTCCGCTCAAAGTATCAAAGCAGCGCTCGAAGAAGGCACTCCCGCAGGATGGGGAGAAGTTATTGAAGTACAGCTGAAGATGGATCGACAGGGGTTGGGTTACAAACCAACTCCTGCTGAAGACACTACACTAGACCAGAGGCGTCCCAGGACAATACAAGAAATATTCATCAGCAGCGGGTCCCAAGTCAACGCCGTAGGAGACGAAGAAGAAAGTGAATACATCGGGCATCTAGTGTATCGGTGCAAATCTCCCTTGAGCAACTGGGAGGCCATTGATGTTCCTGTAGTTTGTCACGAGTTAAAGTAATTTGCTTTGTGTCTTTTTCTTGTTTTGTTGTTTTAAAACTCCATGACCGTGCCCAAGGTCATAGGAATGTTTTGTACGGGCCCCGCACTTTCAAAATACATCAATGAAAATGAACTGTTTTGCTAAATTCCTCATTTGCTTTTGATGCTTTTATTCGTTTTCACTTTTAAAGAAAAAATGGCAATCATAAAAAACCGAAAGCAATCTTCTTTTTTGTGTGCTGCATTTATCTTTGTATGTTTAATAAAATTAAACCATTCCCCATCTGCAGCCACATCCAAAAACCCATTGATTCCCATGACCAGGCATCTCCTCCTGACTTTGATTCACCAATTCACCAAGCTGAAGAGGAGGACGAGGATCTTGAAATTCCCGATGAACTGGTAAGACTAACTCAAGACGAAGACATGGAACTCCAACCATACAAAGAGCAGATTGAAGTCATTAACCTGGGCTCAGAAGATGACAAAAAGGAAGTCAAGATTGGGGCAAGCCTCGGGGCAGACATCAAACAACAATTGAAAGAACTCCTGAAGGAATATGTGGATGTGTTCGCTTGGTCCTATCAGGACATGCCGGGTCTAGACACTGACATAGTGGTTCACAAGCTGCCGCTTAAGCCAGAGTGCCCGCCAGTAAAACAAAAGCTCCGCAGAACCAGGCCAGACATGGCACTCAAAATCCGTGATGAAGTAAAAAAGCAGGTAGATGCAGGTTTCTTGGCTGTATCCAAATATCCCGAGTGGGTAGCCAACATTGTCCCAGTGCCGAAAAAGGATGGTAAAGTCCGGATGTGCGTAGATTACAGGGATCTAAACAAGGCCAGTCCAAAGGATGATTTCCCGCTGCCTCACATTGATACATTGGTGGACAACACTGCTCGTTTCGAAGTGTTCTCTTTCATGGATGGTTTCTCGGGTTACAATCAGATAAAAATGGATCCAGATGATATGGAAAAGACTACCTTTATCACCCCGTGGGGAACCTACTGTTACTAAGTCATGCCATTTGGTTTAAAAAATGCTGGTGCCACCTACCAACGGGCCATGGTCACTCTGTTCCATGACATGATGCATAAAGAGATCGAAGTCTATGTAGATGACATGATTGCTAAGTCCCAAAGTGAAGAGGATCATCTAGAACATCTGTTGAAATTGTTCAAAAGGCTCCGAAAGTACCAACTAAGGTTGAATCCTGCCAAATGCACCTTTGGGGTAAGATCAGGAAAGCTGCTTGGTTTCATTGTTAGTCAACGAGGAATCGAAGTAGACCCAGATAAAGTCCGCGCCATCCAAGACATGCCAGCTCCTCAAACTGAAAAACAAGTCAGAGGTTTTCTGGGAAGGTTGAATTATATATCCCGTTTCATTTCTAATATGACACCGACCTGTGAGCCCATTTTCAAGTTGTTACGCAAAGATCAGCCAGTAGTTTGGAACGAAGATTGTCAGCAGGCCTTTGACAAAATCAAAAGTTATCTGCAAGAACCACCCATCTTGATACCCCCAGTTCCGGGAAGGCCGCTATTCATGTACCTCACTGTCCTTGAGAATTCTATAGGCTGTATGTTGGGTCAACAGGATGAATCCGGAAGAAGAGAACACGCCATCTATTACTTGAGCAAGAAGTTTACTGATTGTGAAAGCCGTTATTCGCTCCTTGAGAAGACAAGTTGTGCTTTAGCGTGGGCCACCAAACGACTACGACAGTACATGGTTTGCCACACTACTCTGTTGATCGCAAAGATGGACCCAATCAAATATATCTTTGAAAAGCCCGCTCAGACCGGAAGGCTTGCCAGATGGCACATGCTATTGTCAGAGTACGACATCCAATACACGACTCAGAAGTCTATCAAAGGTAGCATCTTGTCAGATTACCTTGCAGAGCAACCAGTTGAGAACGATGAGTCAGTTAAGCTTGATTTTCCCGACGAAGACATTATGGCAGTAAAAGATTGTGAAAAGGTTGATCCTGTTGAAGATTCACCACCAAATTCAAATTGGAGGATGATGTTCGATGGTTCCTCAAATTACAGCGGACACGGAGTAGGGGCTGTCCTAATGAGTCCTGAAGGTGGTTACACGCCGTTCACAGCGCGTCTGGATTTTGATTGTACAAATAACATTGCAGAATATGAAGCATGTATCCTTGGCCTCGAAGCAGCCATTGATCTCAAAATCAAAACTCTAGAAGTGAGCGGCGATTCAGCACTAGTCATCTACCAGGTCACAGGCGAATGGGAGACCCGACATGAAAACCTGGTCCCATACAGAGCATATATTGTCGACATGATCGAGTACTTTGACGAGATTACCTTCAAGCATGTACCCAGGTCTGAAAATCACATTGCCGATGCTTTAGCCATGTTGGCCTCCATGTGGAAAGTCCAAGATGTAAATGATGCTACTCTCATCCGGATTGAGCGAAAAACAGAGCCCGCTTACTGTCAAATGATCGACGAAGAAACAGATGATAAACCATGGTACTATGATATAAAGAACTTCCTGTTACAACAAGAATATCCGACCGATGCTACGTCTCTTGACAAGAAAACTTTAAGAAGACTAGCGTCAAAGTTCTTCCTCAGCAATGGTGTGCTTTATAAAAGAAATCATGACATGGTACTGCTCAGATGCGTCGACAAAAGAGAAGCAGAGCTGTTAATGAAAGATGTCCATGAAGGGATCTTCGGTACTCATGCCAATGGGTACGCGATGGCCAGAAAGATCTTGAGAGCCGGGTACTACTGGTTGACCTTAGAGAATGACTGCATCCAATTCTCCAGGAGGTGTCATAAATGTCAAATCTACGCAGATAAAGTGCATGTACCTCCGACATTGCTGAATGTACTGTCATCACCCTGGCCTTTCTCAATGTGGGGCATCGATATGATTGGGGCAATTGAGCCAAAAGCTTCCAACGGGCACCGTTTCATTCTAGTCGCCATTGACTATTTTACCAAATGGGTCGAAGCTGCTTCATACACCAATGTAACCCGACAAGTGGTGGCTCGCTTCATCAAGAAAAAGATAATCTGCCGGTACGGGATTCCCAACCGAATTATCACAGACAACGGAACCAATCTGAACAACAAAGTGATGAAAGAATTGTGTGATGAATTCAAGATTGAACACCATAACTCCTCCCCGTACCGTCCGAAGATGAATGGAGCTGTTGAGGCAGCTAACAAAAACATCAAGAAGATTTTACAAAAGATGGTGAAAACTTACAAAGACTGGCATGAAATGTTACCGTTTGCTCTACACGGATACAGAACATCAGTCCGCACCTCAACAGGGGCAACCCCTTTCTCTTTAGTGTATGGGATGGATGCTGTACTCCCAATTGAAGTCGAGATCCCTTCGTTAAGGGTTATAATGGAAGCAAAGCTGGAAGAGGCAGAATGGGTCAGGGAAAGATTTGACCAATTGAATTTAATTGACGAAAAGCGTATATCTGCGATATGCCATGGCCAGGTATATCAGAAAAGGATCAAAAGAGCCTTTGACAAGAAGGTCCGCATCCGGGAGTTCAGAGAAGGTGAGCTTGTATTGAAGAAGATCTTACCAGTCCATAAAGACGCCAGAGGGAAGTGGATGCCCAACTACGATGGCCCCTTCATTGTGAAGACAGTTTTCTCAGGAGGATCGTTGATTCTCACAACCATGGATGGAGAGCAGCTTACTCATCCAATAAATTCTGATGCAGTCAGAAAATATTACGCCTAAAGAAAAGCCCGATAAGTCGAAAACTCGCAAGAGCGACTTATGCAAAAGTTAGGGTAAAAAGAAAAAGAGAAAAAGAGAAAAGAATTGAAAGCTCGCTAAGTTGAAAACCCGAAAGGGCGACTTAGGCAAAAATGAGCGTCCCGGTGGATTGAAAACCCGAAAGGGCGATCCAGGCAAAAATTAGGGACAAAGGCGTTTCACTGCATCAGAAGGTTGTCACCAGTGCGGCAAGTTACACAGAGAAAACTCACTTCCGGTTGCTCTCGTCAGAAGCAAGGATGTTGGTGGATTTCTAGTCTTTAGGGATAAATGGTCATGGGATTCAATGTAATCCTTCCACTTTTGCCATTTTTCACTTGTACAATGTTCTAGGGAATCTTGCAATTGGCAAGACCTCCTGCTTGAATAAAATCAGCTTCGAACCATTCTTTTGTTTGCAACTACTACTTCTCTTTATCATTTTTTGTTATGCAAAACACTGTTTATTTGACAAACGATGATTTTGAAAAACGTAAGAGGCAAAATTTTTCATGATAAAACTTGAAAAGGTCAATAAAAAACAAATGCTTTAAACTCGTGGAAAACTCAGTAAGATCATACTCACCCTGATGTCTCAAGGTGGCAGGAGCATTGATATACATTTGCATTTTTCCCCAGTTGAAACACTTAGCAGATCTGTTCACTTGGTTCGCCTTTGGCCGTATGTAGTAACCAAGACTAAGAAGCCATCATGTAAAGTTTTGAAGGATCCATCCTCCACAGGATTGCCAAAGACAGAGATTACTGGTACATCGCGGGCTGACCTGACTAAGCTCCGTTCCCCAGTACAGTTGAGATTATTTGCACCACTTAGCCTGGATTCAGTGTGGTTCTACCCTCTCCCCCGGTTGTGGTATCTCATTTTCTGGTTGTTACCATCCAGTCCAGTTGTCACTGGCATTCATATGTTCTATCTCGTGGTTGTCACCACAGTCTTTTAAAAGTCCAGTCGTCACTGGCACCTTGTGTTTGTTGGTCGTCACCAACCCTTCCCCGGAAAAGTCCAGTTGTCACTGGCATCGCAAAATCCAATTGTAATTGGTACCCTTTCGTTGGTTGTCACCAACTTCCCTCAGTAAAGTCCAGTTGTCACTGGCATTGTTTAAATCCAATTGTTGTTGGTATCACTTGTTGGTCGTTACCAACTTTTTACTTTAAGTCCAGTTGTAACTGGCACCCTTCAACCGAACCGTGGTTAGTAATCATTATTGTTACATCCCCTGAAGTCCAGTCGTCACTGGCGTCGTTAAATCCAGTTGCCATTGGTATCATGTGTTGGTCGTCACCAACCTCCCCTACTGAAGTCCAGTCGTCACTGGCGTCTTTTAAATCCAATTGTTATTGATACCTGAGTTTGGTTGTCACCAAATCCTCATAAAGTCCAGTCGTAACTGGCGCGCTCACCCAAATTGTTATTTGTCGTTGTTATTTAAATTCCCCAGTAAGCCCAGTCGTAACTGGCATTCTTATCCGGCATCACTGGTTGGTCGTCACCAAATCCCGTGAAAAGCCAGTTGTAACTGGTATGGTCGTTTATTCATTTAACATTCCATCGGTCGTCACCAATCCCACTAGCTAAAGTCCAGTTGTCACTGGCATTCCCGTTTTCCTTATTTGTTTCCTCTGGGTTGGTAGTCACCAGTACCCCAGTAGGTCTTTGCTTTTCCAGTCTAGTCCCGGAGATCTAGTTGTCACTAGTATCCCCTGTGTGTCTGACTTTGTTCCTAGTCCATTCCTGGAGATCCCGTTTGAACTCTTCATTATAGGAAGGCCTCGTCTGATCATCCCCAGTGAGGTTGTCACCAATTTCCTTTATTCCCCATGTGAAAATTATTCTTTCCCCGGTGGAGTGCATCTCTTTCACCAGTGAACGGTTGTCCTCGTCAGGTTCCGTTTCCCAGTCGGAGTTTCTCAGATGATATCATCTAGTCACGTCTGAACTATTTGATCCCCAGTAAAGTATGTCCCTTTTCCCCAGTGAACGGTTGTCCTCGTCAGGTTCCGTTCCTCCAATCATAGTTTTATCCTCAGATGCTATCAGTTAGTCATGTCTGAACTATCTGATGCCTAGGTTTGAGTTTCTCTTCCCCAGTGCGAGTCCTTCAATAAGGACATCCTCTGTGTGTCAAGTTTCCAGAGTCTGTTCCCCGGTGGATAGCAGTCTGTCTTTACCGTTTTTTTTTGTGTGTCTTGCATTTTCAAGCATCATAAATCATCATTTAGGTCTCATAGCATTCAAGCATTGATCCTTTGCATAGCATTGGATCTAAGGTACAAAATTTTTGGTTTTTCTGTATTTAAATACCTCTCACTACGATTCCTCGAGGATTGTCATCCTCAGTTCCATCTAGTGAAGATATTTAAATAGGGGCAACTGTTGTACCCCAAATTTTGACCCCTTAGATCCTCATTATCATTTTTAGAAGCATGATCATGCATTATCTAACCCTAAACCAGTGCAAGTTTATTATTGTCAAGTTACAGATGAATCAGGGTTCTCGCACCGACAAATTCAAAACAATCAAGGAATGATCAACCAATGATTTGGGCCAATTCAATCATGGAATGAAATCCAAGATAATATCAAAGTCAATTGGGAAGTCAATTTGAAGAAATCGTTTCAGAATCAGGAACAGTGCAGTCAGGAGGCCCCGATTAGGGTTTTTAACCAGTGGAAAGTCAACTGTGGTTTGACTTTGATGTTGGGAAAGGTTTTAATGGTGGAAGTGAGGTCCATGAAGTTAATATAGGCTATTAAAGACTATTCAAGAAGTGTCAAAGTCCCAGGATGTCCAGAATATCAACAGGCGACTCAATCGGCACCGATCGATCGTACGGTTGACCGAAAAGTCAACTCCTCGAATTTTGAGAATTGGAATCCAAGTTGTGAATCAAAGTTGTTCCTTATGTCATAATGGACTTGCATATCAATTTTCATGGTCATTGGATCAAAAATGAGAGAGTAATCGAGAAATCGGGAAATTAGGGTTTTGAAAAGGGCTAAACCGTATCTCCTTAACCACACATCCAATTGAGTTGGTTCTAGTCTCATTTGAAAGCTCTTGACAAGTCCTACAAAAGTCCCATACTAGTCCACAACCAGAAAATGCATACTTTTTGAGATATAAACAAAAACATTCCTATAAGGGAAAATAACTTAGAAAATTTCTAAGTTATTTTCACCTTAAAAGCTAAAATCAGCCAACTTCAAGGGGGGTTTTTCACCTAGTTTCAAATAGAATCAAGATTTCTGGCCAACATGAAAGTTTTAGTACTATGTGAGGGCTTTCTAAAAAGTACAAGTACATCTCAAGGGGATTTATGAGCTGAGAGATACATGTGTTCAAAGTTGGAAATTTGTCACTTTTGTCCCACATTGATGAATTTTGCAAAAAACACCTCTAGCACTCAAGTGGATCAATTTCAATGCTACAAACTCCTTCTATATGATATATTAATCATTCTTAGCAGGTTAGAACAAAGAAATAACAAGGAGATAGCATGGAAATAAGAATGGTGAGTTCATTGCCAAAGTTGAAATATTTGACTTTTCCAAGCATGAGGTGGAAAGTCATTTCTGTTCCAGCCACTCTACCAGGCCTCTAGGCATTGATTCCTCTGTAAAAACATCATACAAACTTGCCAATTAAGTCAAGAAAACAGCTAGCAATCAGAAAAGCCAAGCAAGTGGTCATTTGGAAGAGAAAATATCAAGGTTTCTTCATGGTGAAGCAAAATGACCAAGCAAGCTCCTCACTCATTTTTTCTATAAAAAGAGACCTCAAACTCCTCATTAGGGACATCAACATCATTCTAAAAACCTGCTAGAAGCAAGCTCCTCATTACATTTCTCTCTCACACCAAATTTGCAAAATCTCCAAAGTTGTCAAAAATGCCCAAAAATCAGCATTTGCAACTTTGATGCTACTTTGAGTTCTATACATTCCAGACCTCAAATCTTCATCCACACATCCTATAAATCATATATAGGAGGTGTACAAACACTTAAACCACCCAAAAACTCAAAGAATCCAAAAGTCAACTTTCCATGGAACTTACTTTGACCAAAGTCCACAAAAACCTCCAAACCTTGCTCCAAACATCTTCTTAAGGTTTTAACCATTTGAACACCTCAAATATAATATATATCAACTGTCCAAACCTTCATTTGTCATCAGAAATTCATAGAACTCATTTTGGCATCTCATTTGGCTTGTTGCTTAAGTTTCAAGTAAAATACCATACAAGCTTGGATTTCATTACCTCTGGGTTTCTCAACCAGTTTGACCTACTAAATAGAATCTCCAAACAGGTATGTATCATATACCTATCATCTCTTACATTATTTTTCATGACTTATACATTTTGGGTACTTTGTGTGAATGTTAAAGTTATAAGTGTGTAGTGGTTTCCATGATGTTGGATGAATACTATGTGCTTTTCATGACTTTGTGTTTGTTTCTTAGTTTTATCCCAAAAGCCATTTTCTGTTTTGCCTAAGGTTAATATTGTGGTTGGGTTTAAAGTTCATTTATAGGTATTATTATACATATGTGAACAAGGTATACATTGGTGTATGTGACAACCATGTTGTTCTGTACCTCTATGTGTGGGCTAGGTATGCTAACTTCATGTACAGGTCTTGCTTCCTGTTGAACCAAATACTGAGATGAACAAAAACTCACTAATGTAATGTTTGGGTTGTGTGAATCCTGTCTTGAGTTTGTTTTGGTCATAATTCATCATAAGCCCTCAATTGGTAACTATATGGTGGTCATGATGTGGAGTGTGTTTATTACCCAAAAATCTGGTTGCAGCAGTACTTGGAGGATTGGTTTTATGTTTAGGTATGCTGCTGAAACAGGTGGGGTTTGTAACATTATTATGATTAAGTTGGTGTCCATTATTTGTCAAGAGCATTTCTCATAATAAACTGATTTAAGTGAGTAGCAGGTGTAGGTTTCTAAAAGCTTGTCAATTTCACCTCAAGGTTTTGTTAAAGGTCAAGAACATTTAGGTTGGCTAGGTCATATGGCTAGCCCTAAGAACTTTCTTTAAGCTCTGTCATGACCTCATCAGGCTTGCAGTTAGTCAAACCCAATTTCTTTAATTGTCCATTTAAGTTGGCATTTGTTGTGGGGATCTTTGGTATGTGCTCTGAACAGTTGATGTTGGTGGAGCACAATAGTGTTGAGATTTTGGGGTGTGTCTGCTTCAAAATTTTGCTGTTTTGTGTCATTAGCCAAAACCACAGCTGATTGGTAGAGTATTTGCCCACTGTGTGATGTTACCAATAACATGAAATCTAGTACTGTCATTGACTGTTGTTGTTGGATGACTGTCCCAAAGCTAGGGCCATCCCTCATATATCCCAATATCAAGTGTGTTTGGATTGCAGTCCTAAATCTGGACCACCCCTGTAGAGCATAGCCTGCTGTGCTAAGTTTAGTTGGGCCAAGTTGTATTATTCAGTTGAAGAGATTTTGATCAGGAGTGTGAGTGTCTATGTTGGCCAAAGCATTTCTGTTTGGTGTATGCTGTTTGGTAAGCATTGTGAAAAATCAAGGTTGGCTTGGTCAAACAAACTCCCAGTTTGGATCAGGGATCAGTAGCTTAGTGCAGTGAGGTATGTTTGATTTTGGTATGTACAGTTTTTTCTCCCACCATGTCCTGTTTGTAGCTGCTGCTGATCCTATGTCTGCTTATGGCTAATTTACTTGTGTGGTCTGTTGAGATTCATGTGATGGTTTCTAAATGCTCTTGTTGTCTTTATTTCCCTTACTTCCCCAAGAATCTATTACTGATGAGGACTAGGACCTGCCAGCCAGAGGGTTTGTTTGAAATAGAAAGCAGTATAATCAGTTGTGGTGTGTGAACAACCTAGTTTTCCATCTGTCATGCACACCAGAAATGCTAATTCATGGGGGCCATCATTTGATGGGCCAGTTTAGTTAGGATGTTTGAATATTGTCATTTCCAGCATGTGTGTGCTATTCTTGTAAGACATGGTAGTAATTCATGGATGTTTTAACTGTCAAGGAAATCCATAACAAGTTGGAGGGTCAGTTTTAGCATAAGACCTAGGAACCTGATTTTTGATATCTGAACATACGTGCACCCATGTTTGAAAAGTGTATGAGGGATCTCCTTTGTCCTACCTTTCATAAAAATGATTTTTCATGTTTTCATGCTTATAACAAGTACTCATCAAGCACATTCATGAACCTTCTTCACATAAAAGCTGTTTCTCATCAAAAGCATTTTTGAAACATCTTATTTTGGTCATTGGTGAGATGCTTACATAATCATTGATTATCAAAACACACTGCATCAAGATTGCCACTTCCACATACACATTTCTTCACTAAATTAACAAATCACATACCAATTTTCAATGAAAACCTGTCCTGCATGAAATTCATATTGGAAAGCTTTGCATTAAGTATTTATGAGTTGTGTGCATGGTTCTTTATCATTTAAAACAACTATCATGAGTTGTCCATTGCAAATTGCATTTTCAATGTTAAAAATACAACTTGTTGGTCATTACTCACAACCAACTGTTTTCAACTGAATCTCTTGCTTACTTTTACTCATCAGCATCATTTTAGTATGTGTATGTTTGTGATTTGATCTAAGGTTGGCTAGAGTAGGAGTTGAACAACAAAATGCATCACATAGCCTTAGAATCCAAGAACCATCGAATTTCTCACTAGATTAGGAATTTGGAAAAACTAACATCACCATCATCTTCCTCTCATCATTCTACCCCAAATCCATATAAATTTTGTCTCGTTTCGATAAACGGTTAAAAAGTTATGATACAAACCGTATTTGACTAGATAGTGTACTTTTGCCCTACTGACAGTACTGATTTCAAAACTTCAACGCATCGTAACTTTCTCATTTTTTATCGTTTTTCATCCGTTCTTTTTTTGTTATACTTTTTGTAAAATATAGTTTCATAATGTGTAATCAATTTTCATGTTTGATTACTTTTTATTTCGCGCGATCCGCGCACTGACGGTATTAACCCTAATCGGTTGCAGATGAAAATTAAGAGTGTTCCACTCACGTTTTCTCGGGGATTTTGATTTTTATCATGTTTTAATATGTTTGTCAACGTGTTAAAATATTCTCCTTGAATTATTATCTTTTATTTTTATCTGTACGCTAACAGTCGTTTCAGGGACAGACTGTCGTTACATACTAAGACTGCTGTTTTTTTTATCATTTTTGCTTTTCATTTTAATTATTCGATATGGTTGTAATAATTAATTTATTAGTTGTATGTTGTAATATTTGCTCCTGTAATGTCTGTATGTGATCCCCAAGCGACAAAGCTCGTCCAATCACCGATAATACTGTCCTCCAAAGAAAAGTCTGTCCTGTTGACAATCAATGTCTTGGACCAAAATTCGAAATTCAAACATACCTCCGACTTTGTCAAGTCATTCTAAACCTAATTTCATAAATTTTAGACTTTGCTTGAAGTCTACGAAACCTACCCGTACTAGGAGTGTTCTTCACCTAGAACCCTAGGACAGAGTTCGTCAACTCTGTGTAAGAATCATCGTCATGATTTCTTACTCCCCTCCAATGTAGCTTAGGGAGTTTTGTCAAACTCCACACAAACATTGTCATGTTTGTTCCCCTTTGAACCTTGATCGTCATCAAGTGTTCTTTCCCTTGTGAGGTGAACTACGATTGCTCTGATTCTATCCTAGTCAGGATACGTAGGCAAAAGGTGCGACGCCTTTGCGAGCAAACTTAGAAAACCACTTAGGCCTTTATTTTGTTTTATCCCAATTCCCAAATTAAACCATAATGCATGTTTCACACCTTAGCAAGTAATTGAACAAAAGGTTCCTGTAGAGTACTACAGATATTTAGGGTGCTAATACCTTCCCTAGATATAACCAACCCCCGAATCCCCGAATCTCTAAAGCGTTGTTGTTACATCGCGAAAAAGGTTCTTTCTCTCTTTAGACCTATCCTTTGGATAAATTAAAGACCGGTTGTAAAAGAAATATGATTCAAGTTAATTAATAGCTTGATATCAAATTTTCACCGCAACATCAGCCAAGCAAGCCAGGCGAGGGCCTCCACAATTGGACCATCAAGGATATCATTCAGATGACAAGTGAAGAGTAATGATTTACTTTTTCCAATCATTGTACAACCCTATGTCCTACCCGGGGCATAGCGTTTTTATTGTCAGGGCCTTGTTGGATTATGTACATGCATCTTGTTAATAAATCAAAGGCGTTTTCTTCGTATTCAAATTTTGTGATCTCTGTTATTCCTGTTTTATATTTGTTTTGAAAAACAGTAAAATGGCAATGGGGTTTGTGCTAACCTGCACATCCTTGTTTTAAACTTAACCCTTGTTATTGCAGGATCCACATAACAGATGACATCGACTCTGGACCTTCTACGGCTCACTTCGACTTCGATTGCCCGATCTATCAAGCCGAAGAAGAGATTGATGAAGACGAAGAGATTGATGAAGACGAAGACCTTCCTGAAGAGTTGGCCCGCTTGTTGAAACAAGAGGAAAAAGTTATTCTGCCTCATGAGGAGGAGATCGAGATCGTGAATTTGGCTTCTGAAGAGCTCGTCAGAAACGTCAGGATAGGGGCTGCATTGCAGAGTGATGTCAAGCAGAGATTGGTCGAGATGCTTCGAGAGTATAGTGACGTCTTTGCTTGGTCATACGAAGATATGTCCGGACTTGACACGGATATCGTGGTCCACCACTTGCCGCTACACGAAGATTGCCCTCTCGTTAAGCAGAAGCTTAGGAGGACGAGACCAGATATGGCCGTTAAAATCAAAGAAGAAGTGCAGAAACAGCTTGATGCTGGCTTCTTAGCGGTCACCACCTACCCTCCGTGGGTCGCCAACATAGTGCCTGTACCGAAGAAGGACAGTAAGGTACAAATGTGCGTCGATTATCGAGATTTGAATAGGGCGAGCCCTAAAGATGATTTCCCGTTGCCTCATATCGATGAGTTGGTCGACAACACAGCCCAGTTCTCCTTGTTTTCGTTCATGGATGGCTTCTCCGGTTACAACCAGGTCAAGATGGCGCCGGAGGACATGGAGAAAACGACGTTTATCACCCCCTGGGGAACATTTTGCTATAAGGTAATGCCCTTCGGTCTGAAGAACGCAGGGGCCACTTACCAGCGAGCAATGGTAACTTTGTTTCATGACATGATTCATCATGAGATTGAAGTCTATGTTGATGACATGATTGCGAAGTCCCAAACGGAGCAGGGACATCTGGTGAATTTGCTGAAGCTTTTTGAGAGGCTTAGGAAGTTCAGGTTGAGGCTGAATCCTAACAAATGTACTTTCGGAGTACGGTCCGGAAAGTTACTGGGGTTTATTGTGAGCGAACGAGGCATCGAGGTTGATCGTGCGAAGATAAACGCCATACAAGAAATGCCAGCGCCAAAAACAGAAAAAGAAGTTCGTGGTTTCTTGGGCAGAATAAACTACATTACAAGGTTTATTTCTCAGCTCACGGCCACGTGTGAACCGATGTTCAAGCTTTTAAAGAAAGATCAAGCAATTATCTAGAATGAGGATTGCCAGAAGGCATTCGACAAGATAAAGCAGTATCTCCAAGAACCTCCAATCTTGATACCCCCAGTGGCTGGACGGCCATTAATCATGTACTTGACAGTTCTTGAGAATAGTATGGGGTGTGTTCTCGGTCAGCACGACGAGACGGGCAGAAAGGAGCATGCCATTTACTACTTGAGTAAAAAGTTCACTGACTGTGAATCTCGTTACTCGATGCTGGAGAAAACGTGTTGTGCGCTAGCCTGGGCTGCCAAACGTTTACGACAGTACATGCTCAATCACACCACCATGCTAATTTCGAAGATGGATCCGATCAAGTACGTCTTCGAGAAGCAAGCGCTTACGGGCATGGATTTCCAGATGGCAAATGGTGTTAACGGAATACGATATTCAATACGTGTCCCAGAAGGCCATCAAGGGAAGCGTATTGTCTGATTACCTTGCCGAACAGCCGATCGAGGATTACCAGCCGATGAAATTTGAATTCCTTGATAAGGATATTATGTTTCTCAAAGCAAAGGATTGCGATGAGCCGTTGCCCGACGAGGGGCCAGATAGGAAATCCCATTGGAAATTGATATTCGATGGGGCGGTTAATTCCTATGGAAGTGGCATCGGGGCTATCATCACGACTCCCCACGGATCCCACATCCCGTTTACTGCGAGACTGACGTTTCCAGTCACCAACAATAAGGCGGAGTACGAAGCATGCATCATGGGTCTAGAAGAGGCAATTGATTTGAGAATCAAGAATCTAGACATATATGGTGACTCAGCGCTTGTGATCAACCAAATTAAAGGGGAGTGGGAGACTCGTCAATCGAATTTGGTGTCGTACATGAACTATGCCAAAAGGCTACTTCCGTTCTTTGATCGAGTGGAACTCCATCATGTACCCAGGGCAGAAAATCAAATGGCTGATGCCTTAGCCACGTTGGCTTCAATGTATAAAGTCAATTTTTGGAATGAGGCTCCAAGAATTGTGCTTTCGCGTCTTGATAGACCTGCATTTGTCTTTGCAATCGAGGAAGCCGCCCGCGGCAAGCCATGGTTCCATGACATCCAGAATTTCCTTATGACTAAGGAGTATCCTACGGGTGCGTCAACCCAGGATAAGAAGACTCTGAGGAGGCTGTCTAGAAACTTTTATCTCAATCCTGATGGAGTTCTGTATAAGAGAAACCACGATCTCGTGCTACTCAGATGTGTAGATGAGAAAGAAGCGAGTATGCTCATGGAAGAAGTCCATGAAGGCACATTTGGTACGCACGCCGGCGGGCATGCTATGACGAGAAAGATCCTGAGAGCAGGATACTACTGGCTGACAATGGAGTCAGATTGCTTTAAATTCGCGAAGAGATGTAATAAATGCCAGATTTATGCTGATAAAGTTCATGTGCCGCCGTGCCCGTTAAATGTCATGTCCTCCTCGTGGCCGTTCTCCATGTGGGGCATTGACATGATAGGCAAGATCGAGCCCACTGCATCTAACGGTCATCGTTTCATTCTGGTAGCTATCGACTTCTTCACCAAGTGGGTTGAGGCAGCCTCGTATGCTAATGTGACCAAGCAGGTAGTGGCTAAGTTCATAAAGAGGGACATCATTTGTCGTTACGGAATTCCCGAGCGGATCATTACTGATAATGGTTCGAATCTGAATAACAAGATGATAAAGGAGCTGTGCCAGAGTTTCAAGATTTAACACCACAACTCATCTCCTTACCGGCCGAAGATGAATGGCGTCGTTGAAGCGGCCAATAAGAACATAAAGAAGATTGTTCAGAAGATGGTTGTGACCTACAAAGACTGGCACGAGATGCTGCCATTTGCATTGCACGGTTATCGTACGACGGTACGTACGTCGACCGGGGCAACTCCTTTCTCCTTAGTGTACGGTGTGGAAGTTGTCCTACCGTTAGAGGTGGAGATCCCTTCTTTGCGAGTTTTGGTTGATGTGAAACTCGACGAGGCAGAATGGATTACGAACCGACTGAACCAACTCAGCCTGATGGACGAGAAGAGGTTAGCATCGATTGCATTTGGTCGTCTGTACCAAAGCCGAATGAAGAAAGCTTATGATAAGAAGGTGTGTCCTAGAAGCTTTCAGACGGGTGATCTCGTCCTGAAGAAGATTCTTCCTCCACACTCCGATCACCGGGGCAAGTGGACTCCGAATTACGAAGGTCCGTACGTCGTCAGCAAGGTCTTCTCGGGAGGAGCTTTGTTGTTATCCACGATGGATGGTGAAGATTTTGCATCCCCGGTGAACGCGGACGCAGTTAAAAAATACTTTGCTTGAAAGCGACCCGCTGGACAAAAAAGGAGAGTCCAGGCAAAAATGGGGCATCCTGGCGAACCAAAAACAGAATAAAAGGTTCGGGCAAAAATTAGGGATATAAATTGAAAAAGGTACACCCGCGAAGTCGAAAACCTACACTGGGCGGCTTCAGCAAAAAAGGGTATCCCGGTGAACTGAAAACCCGCAAAGGGCGGTTCACGCAAAAGTTAGGGATTTGAAAAAGCAAATGACTGCGTTCCGCGTGTGGACTTTCTTTGTTTAGTGGTTCGGAAGACCTGAGGGCCGTTTGTCTGAATCAATCTCTTCCGAAGCTGAAGCGTCGGATAAGTATCGAAGTCGAGTGGGTCATAGAGGGATCAACTCATGGTGTTCGTCTACGCCTCGTTGCCGACATTTGTATATACTGATGTATATTTATGTTTTATTTTTGCGCGGCTTCCTCATTCCAGGAGCTTGCATCTGTTGTAAAACATTTTTACCCATTCAGGGGTTCGTTATCAATAAAAGCATACTATTCAGCAATTCTGTTTGTCTGTTTAGCATTTATCTGTTTTGTTTGCGAAAAAGAACGCCGATGTTTTTGATAAAATGCGCATACATAAACTTACTGGCTCAGGCCACTGATTGTTGAAACAATGAATTACTTGAATATTGGCACGAGATAATAACCTTGATAGGTCCCTTTGAGAAGGGTATCTTGTCTGTTTGTTTATGGTGTTCCAGGTGTAGCATATTCCAGACAGTGCATCGTGCGCATCCCGAAGCAGGATGATTCCTCCCTCTCCAGCAGAGTTCAGTAGCCTTTCCCTGCAGAGTCTGAACGCGAGATCGTGAGCATTGATATGTCCCCCCAGGCAGAGATGATTCTCTCCCCAACCAGATGCGTCCTGAAGGAACGTCATCTCCTCAGTCGAATCAAGCGCCGAAGCGTATGTTCATCCCCCAGCACCGGGTCACAAGTGCAGGTTTCGTAGGAAACTATTCGTTCACTGAAGTGTGCAGCAATTGATGGTCTAGACTGAAGTCTCCAACGGAATTGAAATTCCCCACCAGAGTCGTACTCTCCCCCGAAGTCGGATGATTCCGTCTTCCCCAGCGGAATTGAGATTCCTCCGCAGAGTCGTACTCTCCCCGGCAAGCAGAATGATTTCTCCTTCCTCAGCCGAGTTTGCAGATCCCCAAGAGAGCCGAATCCTTGGAAGCTGCTCAAGCCATGATTGGTTCTCCCTAGTGGAAGTTTGAATAGCCGAAGTTGTTTCCCCATAGAGTCGTATCTCCAGGGAAGTAGCCGAGAAGGCCACGCAGCTTATTCACGCGATTGACATCACTTTCCCTCAGCAGGTCCAGGTTCCCGTGGAGCTTCGTTCCCCCGCAGCAGTCAACTGAAGTTGTGTCCCCTGCGGAGTCCAATTGAGATTGGCGTGACCATGTTCTCCTCAGCAGGATGATTCCTCTATCTGAGTAGTTCTTTCGCCTTGACAGGAAGTCCTCCTTTCAGCATGTATTTTGCTGATGGGATCGCATCATTGTGCATGATTGCATAGCATTTATCATAAACGCATAACATTTCCATCGTGTGGAGCATTGTGCCATTGCCGAAGCATATGCATAATAAACATGATCTAGGTTGTTACCGTTCTTGTTTCGCAGGTGTTCCGCCGCAGGATCGGTTGCTCAGGATGATTCCTGACATTCTCCCCAACGAAGTCGCCGATTCAAGATGATTCTTGAAGTCCCCAGTGAAGTCTTCGGTTCAAGATGATTCTTGAATTCCCCAGCAGGGCCGTTTGCTTAAGATGATTCTTAAGACCCCAGTGCAGTCACCAGAGTTGGTTGCTCAAGTTGATACTTAGAGTCCCCAGTAAAGGTTGCCCAGGATGATTCCTGAAATCCCCAACAGAGTGTTCGCTCAGGGTGATTCCTGAAAGCTCCAGCATGGTTATCGGTTCAAGATGATTCTTGAAGCCCCCGGCGGATTTATTTGTCCAAGATGATTCTTGAAGTCCTCGGCAGAGTTGATTCATCCAGAATGATTTATGGACCCCCGGAGCGGAGTTACTTGATAGTTCTCCAGAATCCCCAGCGGCGATGCGTCATCCCCAGCAGGTTTCTAACGGCGAAGTTGGAACCTCCCTAGAAGACTCCATGATTGAAGTCTGACTGTGTTAATGAAGCAGTTCTCTCAGCTGATGCGGAATGCCTGATGGCATGATCAACCTGATGGTTGAAGTCCGGCTGATGCCCGACAGATGTCTTTGAATGCCTGATGGCATGATCAACCTGATGGTTAAGGTCCGGCTGACACCCGACAGATGTCTTTGAATGCCTGATGGCATGATCAACCTGATGGTTGAGGTCCGGCTGATGCCCGAAAGATGTCTTTGAATGCCTGATGGCATGATCAACCTGATGGTTGAAGTCCGACTGATGCCCGACAAGTTCTTCGGATGCCTGATGGCATGATCAACTTGATGGTTGAAGTCCGGCTGATGCCCGACAGATGTCTTTGAATGCCTGATGGCATGATCAACCTGATGGTTGAAGTCCGGCTGATGCCCGACAAATTTCTTTGGATGCCTGATGGCATGATCAACCTGATGGTTGAGGTCCGGCTGATGCCCGACAGTTTTCTTTGAATGCCTGATGGCATGATCAACCTGATGGTTGACCTAGAGAGTCCCGAGGAATCGTGATGCCTGATGGCATGATCGACTATGTACTACCAGTTACCGCGTGACCAATTCTCCAGCTAGTTGCCGTGCAGCTATTATTCCAGTGTTCGAAGATTTGTTCCCATCAGAGTACCGTGTGCTTGTGCAGTTGGAAAATTTCTGGGTTCATCGGTATTTAACCGTCTCGCACCTCGATTGGCTGAGAGTCGTTCGCCTCACCCAGTCAGGTTCAAGCTGTTTGAATAGGGGCAGCTGTTGCACCCCAAAATTTGACCAACACTTATTTACCAAGCTTGTGTTCACTAGCATGATCATCTGCTTCCCATTGATATGTGTGCAGTAGGTTAAGAGGTATGATTACCCAGCAAGAGTTATATGAGACTTTGAATCTAGCCAAGAAGGTTGTTCAAGTGTTCAAAGGTTGATATCTTTGTCAGAGAACTCAAGAGATCCTCAGAGAGATTGGTTGAAACCAAGGTTGTGTGTCTCATAACTTGGGAGTTGTGGGAGCTCCTCAGATGATTCTGAGACTATGAGGATGGACTTGAAGCTTTGAGAAAGCTTATGAGATGTCTTGAAAGCCATCATGAAGCCTAGAGAGGTCATTGTACAAGAATTCAGAAGATTCAGCCATGAGTGGTGGAATTAGGGTTTGACTGGGTCAACCCTAGGTCAACTGATGATTTGGAGAGGGTTGAGACCTAATCCAAGAACCATGTGATCATGGAATGATGCATTGAGATGCTATAAGGATGATTCCTAGACCAACTCATCATGATTGAGGAGTTTGAGAAGTTTCAAGCTAGGGTTTCTAAGGCTTGACAGTGTAAAATCCCCTAGTTTGATCCCTATCTTCAAGGCAGTGTAGCTCAAGATGTGATTGTCATCTCATCTTCCCCACAACATGAATGTTGTAGGGCTTGTTCTTAGATTTAATTTGAGTGCTAGAAGTCCTTGATAGGATTTGTAGAGCTCAAGTTATGACTTTGACAAATTGCAGGTCATCTGAGGTATGTGAATCTGGGTCCTTGAAAGTCACCCAACCTGCATCCAACTTCTGCCCTAGTAGGATGATTCCTATGAACTCTTGGTAAACATGAATGTTGTAGAGCATCTTCTTAGACTTCTAGAGAGTACTATAAGTCCTTGATAGGATTTGTAGAACTCAAGTTATGGCTTTGACAAGTCAAGGGCATTTTGGTCATTTGGATATTATAGGTCATTTCAAGCATAAGGCCATATCTCCTATTTCCATGCTTCAAATGGAAAAATCTTCAACATCAAACTTGCTTAGAATGATGTTTTAAGGCTAGTAAGGAGGTCATGAGATGTTGAAAAGGCTTGTATCAAAAAGTGATAAAAATGACCTAAAATGGAGGCATAAGTTAAATAAGTTGAAATTGGAAATTGGAAATCCCAAGTTACACATCCAAACCATGTCATATAATAGGTCATTTTGACTCTAAAAGACATTCTAAAAACAATGGTTCAGCCACAATTTTGATTTGAGGCCTAGATCATAGGGCTGCTTTGGAAATGGCTTGCTTGCATGTTAAGGCACCAAAGCAAAACATGAGGAAACTCAATAAACAAGTTAGTTATGCATCTCAACATATCATACATCTCATATGGGGAGAATTTCAAGTCAGAATTGGTGGTTACAAGGGCTATGGCATGAGATAGCACATGAGGAGAAGTGAATTCATAATGTCATGACATGAGATTTCCATTTTCTCATGGGAAGGCTCTAGATGGTTCTAGATGATTCTAAACCACTCTATATAACATATAGAACTTGCTCAGATGCAAGGTTGGTGTAAGATTTGAGAGAAGAGAGAGTTGGTCATTTCACTTGCCTCCATTGCAAGTTGAAAGTGAATTCCCTATTCTGAACCATTTCCATTCATTCTTTCCATCTAAACACACTCCATTGATGATAGTGAAGCTGTGCAGATCAATTTGAGAGCAAATCCATGGTGAATTGAGAAGTTGGCAATTGAATTTTCAAGGTAGCAAGTCAGAATCGAATTCTAAGATTCAAGCACTCTCCCTCAAAGTTTTTGCAAACAGTAGCAAGATTAGCACCTAAGGAAGCTTTCTGATAAATTTCAAGGCTTGAAGTGGAGGTTTTCACCATCTGTTGATCAAGAAATACCAGGTTTGCAAATTCTCCATTACACCATGATTTATGCATCTTTAGGTAGAATTGTTAGTGTAGAAAGGTTAGAGACCAATAGGAGATGGATTTTGGAGAGTTAGAGCGCAATTGATGAAGATTGAGCTATGGACACCATTTCTTTGATGGTCAAGAACTCGAGCTATGGTGAGTTATAGAATGAACTAGACATCAAGAATCAATCAGTGTGAGTTGGTGATTAATCTGAGGTAGTTAATTGCAAGAATGGTTGAAGTTGATGATTGAGCATATCTTTGATCTTGGATCGGGTTTGAGGATTTAGGATGTTTCAATTGATTTTGAGATCACGGTTAGATTCAGCATGAAATTCTGGACAAGATAGGGTTTTAAATTTCTATTTTCCATGAAGAATTGATGAAGTTCGTGTTTGAGGAAGATGAAGCTTGGTGCCCTGCATTTTCATGGCTTCTCCAAGAACCCTAGCCAGAGGTAGAAGATAAGCGTGTGGTCATTGGATTATGGGCTGACTCTTGACTAAGACCAAGATCTCACGGTTGAGATTTAATTCCAATTTGAAGAGGGAAACCCTGAGTATGATGAAACGTGGCGTTTCACTAAAAGAACTTTGGGCTGGATTGCTTCCCACACCCCATCTTCGTGGCCCAATTGGCTTTGTACTATATTTGGTTGCTTTATACACCGCTTCTTTTTCTATTTTCCATTCATTTTTTAATTGATTTTCTGACTTAAATTGGGCCTAACACGTATGACTATTAGCACCCCCATTTTTAGCCCATTGATGAAATGAACTGCATCTGGTTACTATCTGCACCCCAGTTTCATATTTTAATTTCATTTTCTTCCATTTTATGTTAAACTTTGAAAAATCATAATAAATGGAAAAATAATGATTTTTAAGTGGGAATTTTTGCTCCCATTTCATATTCATGTCTAGAAAATTATCAAATAAAAATATTTGCATTTCATGCATTTTTAATATTTTTTGTATATTTTCTCTATTAATAGCTTTTTTAATTCTTTTATGTTGATACATGAATTTGTAGAATTTTGTTTAGCTAGCTCCCTTAGTATTTTTAGGCCATTATTTTTAGGATAGTTAGAGTAAGACTTTAGCTCCCCCCTGGATTTATTCCATAATTTTGTGATGAATTTTTAGGTTAGTTTTGCTTAGATGATTTTAGGTTGTGTAGAATTAGGTTAATCCTTAACATAGGTCCACAATAACACTAGAATTTTGGGTTTCTAGGTCAAGTTAGACATTGGGACATATAAGGGTATTAAGGGTAGGTATATAGGATCCCTTAGGAATTATATTAGGTTTTAATATAGTGGTATACTATTTTTAGATGATTTTTGTAGTCGATGATTGTTTGTGTTGCCCTTGTGGGCTTGTATTTTTGTTTGCCTTGCTTTGTGGGCTTGGAGAGCTTGGTCTTGTTCTGAGGAGCATTGAGGAGCTTGAGAGCTTGATCTTTTTGTTTTGTTGATTGTTTTAGGGTTAGGGATTAGGAAGAGTTTAGACCTAGTTAACTTCTTTCTTAAACATGGATGGTATCTTTCACCTCCATTCCTCCCTATGATTCAAAGTCCTTCCAGGGTATACACCTCTCTCCTTTGGAGGGATAAGTGATTGTACCTAGGAAGTAGAACTTTTGAGGGAACCATTCCTTTGATGTTGAACCCTTATAGGTCACCTTTGTTGGTCAATAAGCATTTCAATATCCCCAGCTTATCCAGTAAGTGATTTCCTCCGGTTTGAGTATCTTGAGAGATGTTGAGCTTGAGTTTGAAGATGAAGACTTCATTGAAGAGGAGTGTGGAAGAGGATGAATCCTTGAATATTGCCATTCCAGTTGAAGCTTGAAGAGCAACAAGAGCAAGTTGATACTTGAAGACCCCTGAAGATTAGGTGAAGCCTGAAGGTGGAACTGATCAAGGAGCTGAAGCTCAGAGAGGATAAGTTGAAACTTATGTTGAAGGGTTGAAACCTGGAAAAGCAAATTGATATTTGTCAAAGAGTGATGGAAGTCTGAAGACTGAGTTGCTGTTGGAAGAGCTGAAGCTTGAAGTGGAGAGAGGAGTTGGTCTCCTTTCTCATCTTTTTCTTTTACTGTATTGATGTGTTTTGTTTGACTTGCTTGATGCATTAGAATAAGTTCATATCTAGAATAAGTAGAATCTAGGAGCATGATTGCACTAGAGGTTGAGTTGCTCCCTCTGCTTGTATTGTTACTCTGTGGCTTTGCTTGCGGGTATTCGGAAGAGCCCAACTCCCTTGCCCATGTGGTTTGTTTGTCCTGGTGGCATTTTATTTTATATTTTTTTGTATGATTGCAGTTTACTGTATATTGCTTGATAGCATGTTTTATATTTCAGTATGATTACTGTTCTTCATTCTGGCTTGAGGTTGAGATGAGCTTGTGGAGGCTGAAGCCCCACACACATTTTCTCCCTCACTTGCATTGCATGCATTTTACTGTTAAGCTGATGCTTTGTCTGTTTTGGTGTATCATTGACATGATCCCTTAGGACTCTCATTTCTTTTGATAAGGAATTGATGATAGAACTTTAGGTTGAAACCTATGCATGACAACTTCTAGGAGTTCCCTGTTCAAACCTCAACCATAGGATGAATCCATGGCATGACAACAGTAGGACTTGATAGTCTCCCTCCTAGTTGGGCCTGTTCTCTTCTCATCTCAAAGCAGTTTAAGATACAGTAATCATGAATGATTTCTTTCGTACGTTACGAGCCTTAAGCTATCTGAGAAAGGATTGCGGGAGAGTTTCTTTTCCACAGTCTGGATGTTTAGTATGGTACCCTTTGGGTGACATGCGACGCATTCACTCTCAGGTCATAGTCTTTAGTGCGATTGAAATTGCAAACACAATAAAAAACACTTCTTTCGTAAAAGACAGGAAATAAACCGTAGTGTCCCGAACTACGTGAGCTCTGATCTCTCATACCTATTGAGAGTACGTAGGCACAATACTGATGTATTGGCGAGCTACCTTTCCCCATAACCCGTCGTAGGCCGAACTACGTTGACTATGATTTCTCGTTCTCTGATGAGAATACGTAGGCATAAAGTGCGATGCTTTGCCGAGTCACTTTCTTTTCTGTTTAAGCCAGCCCTGATAGGTAGATAGATAAAACCAACCCGTCCAAGTAAACACAACAAGCGTGGATCCCATCGAGTACGATGGACGTGAGGGGTGCTAATACCTTCCCCTTGCGTAACCGACTCCCGAACCCAGACAATGGTTGCGACGACCTTGTCTTACCCGTTTTCGTTAGGTTTTTCCGATCGTTTCCTTTCCCGCTCTGAGGGATATATAACGAAAGGTGGCGACTCTTCTGTTGTGCCGGCACCTTATTTTCGCGCAAGCGACACCTGCATCAGAAATTGAAATATGTTTTTGAGGGGAAAAAATTACAGTTTACGGAGAAAGAGCTTTAGTGGTGAGTCACTTGTCATCATTCTCGTATGTTGAAGCTGAGGAAGAGGTTGGCACGCAATTTCAAGCTTTGTCTATTGTGGGCGAGGGTGTACGAAAATCTCAGGCATCTATGTCATCATTTAAGGACGCGCAGCGAGTAGTGAACAGTGGTCATCAGACAATTTGGGGTAAGGTGTTGTCTTTGCCAGAGAACAGAAATAAGGAAGGTCTTGGTTTCACCAGCAGTTCTGCTCAACAAACTACTAAAAAACAAGGGTTTCCATTGATTAATGAAGTGTTCCGTAGTGGAGGAATCTTCCATCATCCTCAAGTAAATGTTGTGTCAGAGGATGAACTTGAAGGCTACATATCAGACGGTTCTGCAAGGTCCTCTATTCCTTACGAAGATTATGAGCCCTATATGGAAGATCCAGGTTATGTTTCAGACGGATTTGACTATACCTTTGGAGTTTATGCTGTTACCAATGAAGATTCAGATGAGGATATTCTAAATTTTGTAACCCCATGCGTTTTGGTCAAGAACTGGAGTGTGGTTGAAGCCCCTGTTGTCGTTCATATATCTAAGTAAAGCATTTGTTTTTAAAACTTTCGCTCTGCCCAAGGCGAAACTGCATTATTAGGGATTACTTTTAAATAATTCACTTTGCTCTGCCCAAGGCAAAGGTGACTCTGTTGGGTGTGTCCTTTTGGTTTTGCTATCATCAATAAATTACTTTCATTTTCATTTGTGTTTTTATATTTATGTACGACGTTAGGAAATAATAAGTAGCATCTCACGTACACACACTTTCCACTTTACAAAAACTTATTAAAAACCACATCACTTGCGCAGACTGCTACATAAATTACATCCTGGGAATAATGATCCACTGCCTCCTCCGAATTTCGAGTTTCCCGTGTACGAAGCCGAAGACGAAGGAGATGATATCCCAGAAGAGATTTCTAGGCTGCTTGAGAAAGAAGAGAAAGATATCCAACCTCATCAAGAGCCAGTGGAAGTAATCAATTTGGGAACAGAAGAAATCCGTAGAGAGGTGATAATTGGAGCCTTGCTCAAGCCTGATGTAAGGAAACAGCTGATTGATTTGCTTGGGGAGTTTGTTGATGTGTTTGCTTGGTCATATCAAGATATGCCTGGATTGGACACTGCTATAGTTGAACACCGTCTACCTTTGAAACCGGAATGCCCACCAGTAAAACAGAAGCTTAGAAGAACTCGACTCGACATGGCTCTAAAGATTTAGGAAGAGGTACAAAAACAGATTGATGCAGGTTTCCTTGTCACTGCCGAATATCTGCTCTGGCTGGCTAATATTGTGCCCGTTCCGAAGAAGGATGGTAAGGTTCGAATGTGTGTAGATTACAGGGATTTGAATAAAGTCAGTCTGAAAGATGATTTCCCGTTACCTCACATTGACATTTTGGTAGACAGTACCGCAAGATATGAGGTTTTCTCCTTTACGGATGGTTTTTCAGGTTACAACCAGATTAGAATGGCTCCCGAGGACAGAGAAAAGACATCATTCATCACACACTGGGGCACCTTTTGTTACAGAGTTATGCCGTTTGGATTAAAGAATGCAGGGGCAACATATCAGAGAGCCATGACTACTTTGTTCCATGATATGATGCACAAAGAGATCGAAGTCTATGTGGATGATATGATAGCTAAGTAAAAAACTGAGGATGATCATGTTAAACATTTATCTAAGTTGTTTGGTCGTTTGAGGGAATACAAGCTCCGCCTGAACCCCAATAAATGCACATTTGGAGTACGATCAGGGAAACTATTGGGTTTTATTGTCAGTCAAAGAGGGATTGAAGTGGACCCCGATAAAGTGAAAGCTATTCGAGAAATGTCAGCTCCTACCACTGAGAAGCAAGTCAGAGGATTTTTGGGACGTTTGAACTATATCTCCAGGTTTATATCCAACATGACTGTTACATGTAAACCTATTTTCAAGCTTTTGAGGAAAGAACAAGGGTATGTTTGGACTGAAGATTTTCAAAAGTCTTTTGATAGTATCAAAGAGTATTTGCTTGAACCACCTATCCTGATACCGCCAGTTGAAGGACGACCTTTGATTATGTATTTGACTGTTTTGGAAGATTCAATGGGTTGTATACTCGGTCAGCGAGATGAAACAGGAAAGCAAGATCATGTCACTTATTACTTGAGCAAGAAATTTACTAATTGTGAAACAAGATACACTATGTTAGAGAAGACTTGTTGTGCTTTGGCGTGGGCCGCCAAACGTTTGCGCCAGTATATGTTGAATCACACCACTTGGTTAGTCTCGAAGATGGATCCTATCAAGTATATTTTCGAGAAGCCCACTTTGACTGGGAGAATTTCTAGATGGAAAATGTTGTTATCGGAATATGATATCGAATACCACACTCAGAAAGCGGTCAGAGGAAGTGTTTTGGCTTATCATTTGGCTCACCAGCCCATTTTAGATCATCAGCCTTCAAATGATGATTTTCCAGACGAGGATGTTATGTTTTTAAAGATGAAGGATTATGAAGAACCCGTGCATGGTGAAGGACCGGAACCAGGTTCTCAATGGGGTTTGGTTTTTGATGGAGCCATCAACGCTCATGGAAAAGGGATAGGTGCTGTTATTATGACCCCTCAAGGGACCCACTTCCTGTTTACCTCCAGATTAACATTCCAGTGTACTAACAATGAGGCTGAGTACGAAGCATGCATTATGGGTCTTGAGGAAGCAATCGATTTGAGAATCAAGAATTTGGACGTGTTTGGTGATTCTGCAGTGGTAATCAATCAAATCACTGGAGAGTGGATAACTCGACATGATAATTTGGTCCCATATAGAGATTATGCTAGAAGACTGTTACCGTTCTTTGATAGGGTTGAATTCCATCATATTCCTCGTGATGAGAACAAAATGGCAGATGCGTTGGCAACTTTGGCCTCGATGATTGTGGTGATCTTTTGGAACGAGTGCCCTCGGATTGAAGTAAAACGTCTTGACAGACCCGCCTACATCTTTGCCATCGAAGAAGTAGAAGATGGCAAACCCTGGTACCATGACATTGAAGTATTCCTCAGAACTCAAGAATATCCTTTGGGGATTTCTAACAAAGATAAGAAAACTTTAAGAAGGTTGGCTGGAAATTTTCTTTTGAGTAACAATGTGTTGTACAAGCGGAATTTTGACATGATCTTGCTGAGGCGTGTTGAAAAACAAGAAACAGATATGCTAATGACGGAAATTCACGAAGGATCTTTTGGCACTCATGCCAACGGACATGCTATGGCTAAGAAGCTTTTAAGGGCTGGTTATTATTGGATCACGATGGAATCAGATTGTTACAAGTTTGCCAGAAAATGTCACAAGTGTCAGATTTACAAGATAAGATCTATGTGCCTCCGACTTTGTTGAATGTTATATCATCCTCGTGGCCGTTCTCTATGTGGGGAATTGACATGATTGGTATGATAGAGCCGAAAGCATCTAATGGACACCGGTTCATCTTGGTAGCCATTGATTATTTCACCAAGTGGGTCGAAGCTGCTTCCTATGCTAATGTAACTCGACACGTGGTTGTCAAATTTATCAAGAATCAGCTTATCTGTCGATATGGTGTGCCAAGCAGGATTATCATAGATAATGGGTCCAATTTGAATAACAGAATGATGAAAGAACTATGCGAAGAATTCAAGATAGAGCATCATAACTCTTCTCCTTACAGACCAAAGATGAATGGGGCTGTTGAAGCTGCCAACAAGAATATCAAGAAGATCATTCAGAAGATGGTTGTTACTTATAAAGATTGGCATGATTTGCTCCCGTTCGCCTTTCATGGGTATCGTATGATGGCGACTGGGGCAACTCCATTTTCACTCGTCTACGGTATGGAAGCAGTGCTCCCGATAGAAGTTGAGATTCCTTCTGTGAGGATTTTGATGGATGCAAAGTTAATCGAACTTAATCGAAGAAAAGAGGATGGCAGCGCTATGCCATGGGCAGTTGTATCAGCAGAAGATGAAGAAGGCATTTGACAAGAAAGTTCGACCCCGTGTATTCAAAGAAGGTGACCTCGTGCTCAAGAAGATTCAGTCTTTCCTCACTGATGTCAGAGGAAAATGGGCCCCGAACTATGATGGACCGTAAGTGGTAAGAAAGGTTTTGTCCGGAGGCGTGTTGATGTTAGCAACAATGGACGGAGAAGAGATCACCCGCCCGGTGAATACGGACGCTGTCAAAAAGTACTTCGCTTAGAACTCGGGATATCCTCGTTAGCTTAGGGAGAGCAAGATGTTATTCCCTTGATGTAATTTCTATTATTTTCCAACACTGTAATATTGGGGTCATGCCTTTCTGCTGACCCCCGTTCAATAAAAGTTTTTCGTCCATCAAAATCTTTATTCTTGATAGCAAAACCTAAATTGATTTTAGAAAGTGTTTTACCTGATATATGAATGACAAAAGGATGACCATGGATGTTTATTTCATCCATGGGAAAACGACAATCATATATGATTCTGCAAGCAGAGGATATTTATTTTATCCAGAGATGAGGATTGTTTACGTTCAAGATTTCCTTACAAGTGGTACGGGGCCTGTGGAGATTTGGCTTGAGTAACCTTCTGTTAGAGACGTTTATTTTCGCCTCTCCTGGTTTGTCAGCATACGCATAGCATATTGATAGACAGCATGGCATATGCACTTTTGCATTCTTTGTGTTTGTTTTATTCTATCGCTTTGACCGTGTGTAGCGGTAAAAATCGTGAGCGTAAGCTATTGATTAGCTTAACTCAAAAAACAAGAGTCGCCACCGCACTTTTATTTTATCCAAATAAAGGAAAGGAAAAAGAGCGAACAAAACCAAATAGTTCTAAAATAAGAACAAGAGACAGAGATCGGGGTAAGGGGGTTGGTTATGCAATGGGAAGGTGTTAGCACCCAAAACGTCTATAGTACTCTATAGGAGCCCTTTGAAATATTTACGCTTTTTGGTTTGAAAATGGTTTGTTTGAAAAGAGATTGGGGAGATGAGAAGAGAATTATTTTTTTAGATTTTTGTGTTTGGAGAGACTTATCGCCTCATGCCTACGTACCCACAAAGTGCAATATGGGATCAAAACCCCGTAGTTCGTGGTACAAATGACAAAAATTTGTTGGTTTTGATTGATTTTAGATGTAAAGACAAGTCGTCATTTCAAGGAGAAAACTGCGACTATCCACCCACGAGTATTAAGACAACATTTGCGTCACATAAAGATGGAGGATTTACTTGGATTATCAACAAGACTATCACTCAACATCAACGTGGAAAATGTCAAAGTCTTAATAATATGGGGAATAGGAGATTTACATCTCAACTATAGAAATGAATCATGTCTAAACTTTATGAAAAGTTTTAAAGTGAAAAAGTGCATAAAGGCACAAAAAGAGTTGATGAGTTTTTGTATTTTTTATGTCTTTTGAAAATGGTCAAAGCATGATTAACATTGATTGACTTTTATTAAGAAAAAACAAAGTTTAAAAATCACTTGACGAAAGTCAAAGTTTTATTGCGAAAGCGGTTTTGAAGTTTGAAATCAAGAAGGTTTTGAAAGAGGGAGAAAGTTTTGAAAATTTAAGAAGGGGAGGAGATGAAGTGACTATCCTAGAAACCAAAATATGAGCTAGAGGTAAGAAAGATCTAACCGACTTGTAGCACACTCCATAGCAAGCAAAAAGAATTCCATCCGATTTAAAGCATAAGCTAATGAGCGAGCCAAATAAAGGCTAAGATCCACAATACTCCAAGCATAGGAATAAGAGCCCTAATTCTAAGTCCAAAGGTCCATGAAGTCCAAGGTCTAAGAGTAGTCCAAGAGCATAACCACAAAGTTAACAACACCAAGTTTTTTTTTAGAGATTTTTTATCCTTTATTAGTGTTTTGAACAAGATATGGTCCAAGTGGACAAAAGAGAAATGACATAAACATAAACAAAGATATGATATGAAATGATAATATGGAAACATAAAAGTAACAAATAAGGAGTAAGAAGAGAATATAAACAAAATTAAACAAGGATATTGTTAGTGAATTAGTAGTTAGTGGTTAGAACATATGATCAATGATGATTAATTCTTACACTTTAGACCAAGGTTAATGAAAACTCATTAGAGGATTGATAGAATCAAAGCCTCCTAACAATGATTTTCATAGGTATTGGACTTAAGACAAGCAATTAAACATACTTGGACTTTTAAACGTAAGTTTGAGCCACGAATGATCATTTTCCGATTAAGGGACACTTTAGCGCTATGTTAAGCAATCGTAATCGGGTTTATGTAGAAACCACGACTATCTGAGGCCGGTCAATAATAATGTTAGTGTTAACACATGTTAGAGAAGTGATATGTAAATCACTCTCCTAAAACATGCCACACAAAAAGAAAAGAGGTAGTGATCTCATCATAATCAAGATTTTTAATCAATTAATCAAAGGTAATCTATCACTATTCCAAAGTACGGAGAATTATCTCAATGATTATTCATCCATAGATTTGAAATAATGAAGATTAAACAACCTTGATAATCAACAATCTATGATCCATAGATTTCATCGATCAAAAATAAAAGAAGAAGAAAGAAAATGAAATCACAATTTGAATCTCGAATCGATTAAATTATCGTCAATATCAATCACCTCTCTTGGTGGATAAAATCAACACCCAAAGTCCATTGATATTGATGAAATCTTATCAAATTCAAGATCCAAAACAACCAACACTTAATCAAAATATTTTCAAATAAATTTTTTTAAGAGCTTTTTCAAAAATGAAATTAAAATACAAATTTAATAATAAAAATAAATGTGGAAAAGTCCACACGGCTAAATTCTGAAGAGAAATAAAAAGAAAATAAAAAAAATGAAAAAAAAAAGACAATTGAAAAGAAGAAAGAGAAAACAATCAGAATCATCCTCTTCTCACGCGAGGCTTTGTTCACGGCCATGGATGTCACTTCAAAGCTCTCTCAAATCGGAGCGGCGGGACACGAAAAATACGCGGTTGCAATCGAAATCAAGAGCTCTTCACAACAGTACCAACAATTCAAAGAAACACAACAAAAAGTAACGGATCGAAACTGACGGTGAAGCTCAATCTACCTTCAAACTCAGGTGAATGATGAAATCGAAACTCTCTTCTTCTTTCTTCTTCTGAATGAATGAATTCTGGTTCGAAATTGATCTCTGTTTGAGGTTAATTGAAATTAATTTGGTGGAAGGAAGTCGGAGAAGAGAATATGAGCAAAAGGTTTTGTATTGAGGAATTGAGGAAGAAAATCAGCAGAGATTTTTTGGCTTGAAAAGCTTGAGAAAATGAGTGAGAGGTGGATTGTATTTATAGGTGAGAGTGAGTGAAAAATGATTTGCCGTTTGTGTGATTTTTCTGCGTTTTGGTTATTTGATGTGGGTTGTGCGTGAACTGTGATTGTGAATTTTTTCAAGTCGTTTTTGAACTAGTACCCTCACGCGTGATATGTCGTTTTGATATTTTCTATTTCAGCTCACTTAAGTGATGTGGATTATTTTATCTTTGTTGCAGCTGGCTCACTTGAATTTATAACACGGCTGGGATTTGGCTTTGGCTTTCATGGCTCAACCTCAATTTCAAACCACTTTTGCTCTGCTTCCTCTTCTGCAATACAGAAAACCTGAATCTTACAACTCTCAAAGCTCTCCTTGGTGTGTTGTCCGCTTCTTCAAGAAATAATACCTACTATTCTGATTAGCACTCTTTGCCGAAGGATATTCAGTGCCAACTTCAACATTTTCCTGGTAACTATGAACTTTGCCAAGTGTTGAACATCTTTGTTTCAGTCGCCGGTCATATGAGCCGGCCGATCTTGGTCTTTGAACTGATTGCCATCCATCATCTCCATCAGGATTTGCTTCAGACAATAATAATTCATTAGAAGTTTGTGGCTTTTCATCTGGGATCTTTTCTAAAATTAGTTGTTCTGGTTCAGGTGCCGAGTTGCTCTCATTCTCAGATTCTGCACTACCTTCTAGGTTGCTTTCGGCAATAGCCTCCATATTCCTTTCATTTGATGCTGGTACAGGAGCTGGAATAAAAAACTTTGCATTGGCGGGAAGAGCAGGTTTCACAGATGGAACGGAAGGGGACTGAAACAGGTTTGCAGAGCTTCCGCCATTTTGGTTCAAGGTGTCAACATATCTTAACCGAACACCCATGCGGCTGCGAGCAGAGAATTGATTTGAGCTAGGGGGTATCGGCGGCATCCCTGGGCTAGGTTCAGGACTTGAAGTTCTTGTGCTCGAATACTCATTCAGAGTTGAACCTTCGGTCTTCAATGCATATTTCAAGTTGTATTCAGTTGAACCATTCTGGAAAGCAGCAGTTGTCGGAGGTGGTGGTGGCAGAGCAGCTTCTTCAGCTGGAATTTCAGCACCTTCCTCTACCCATCTCTTCAGCTTTTCATCATAATAGAACTTGTTTTTCTCACCCAATTTAGCCTGGTTTCCAGAGCGAGATCTCATGACTAGCCCCATAGTCTTTTGGAGAAGTTGTGACCCAAAACCAAAACGAGAAAAGCGTGATCGAGCCCCTGATACCTGGACTTTTTCTTGTGCATCAGGCGATGTCGTTTCCTATCTAGGGATTCTACCAATATCTGACTCTGAAACACTTCTATTAGCCTTTTCCATTCTATTATTGTCAGTTGTCCACTCACTCATAGGTTCCATTGAGGCAGATGGAACTAAAGATGACATGGCCATTGTTGACTAGCTAGTGGATACTCTTGGTGCAATTTGCTGATAATGCTGTTCACTTCCGAGTACAGCCCCTTGTGATGATGATGGACCGGGTGGTGGTAAACCACCAACAACTCGATGGGCGGTGTGTTGCACCCCAAAATTTGACCAACAATTATTTATTTATTGAGTGTTTGAAAGTTGATACCTTCATCAGAAAGTTCAAGAGATCCTCAGAGGAGTGGGTTGAAACCAAGGTTGTGTGCTTCATAGCTTGAGAGTTGTGGGAGCTCCTCAGATGATTCTGAGACTTTGAGATTGAACTTGAAGCTCTGAGAAAGTTTATGAGATGTCTTGATAACCATCATGAAGCCCAGAGAAGTCATTGTGCAAGAATTCAGGAGATTCAAGCATGAATGGTAGAATTAGGGTTTTGACTGGGTCAACCCTAGGATAACTAAAGATTTGGGGAAGGTTGAGACCTAATCCAAGGGCCATATGATCATGGAATGATGTATTGAGATGTTATAAGGATGATTCCTAGACCAACTCATCATGATTGAGGAGTTTGAGAAGTTTTAAGTCAGGGTTTCCAAGGATTGTCAGTGAAAAAACCCTAATTTGATCTCTATCTTCCAGGCAGTTTTAGCTCTAGATCTGATTGATATCTCATCTTCCCCAAAACATGAAAGTTGTAGAGCTTGTTCTTAGCTTTAATTTGAGTGGTGGAAGTCCTTGATAGGATGTGCAGAGCTCAAGTTATGGTTTTGACAAATTACAGGTCAGCTGAGGTGTGTGAATCTGGGTCCTTGAAAGTCACCCAACTTGCAGACAACTTTTGCCCTAGTAGGATGATTCCTATGATCTCTTGGTCAACATGAATGTTGAAGGGAATCTTCTTAGCTTTCTAGAGAGTACTAGAAGTCCTTGATAGGATTTGTAGAACTCAACTTATGGTTTGAACAAGACAGGGGTATTTTGGTCATTTGGCAGTTATAGGTCATTTTAAGCAAAGGCCATATCTCCTATTTCCAAGCCTCAAATGGAAAAACTCAAAACATGAAAGTTGTTCAAAATGGAATTTTAAGCCTATAAAAGAGGTCATGAATTGTTGGAAAAGCTCATAGCATGGAATGACAAAGTTTGGTAAATTTGAACTAAAAATGGCTTATAAGTTAAAAAGTTGAAAGTGAAAATTGGTTTGGAAGATCTATGAATCCAAAATAGGTCATCCAATATATCATTTTGATTGGAAACATCATTTTGAGAACATTGGTTTAAACAAAATTTTCATTTGAGGCTTTAAAATGGGACATGCTTTGTAATATTGTTACTTGCATATTAAGGCACCTTTGCAAAACTCAACATAAGCCAAGGGTAAGTTTGTTTTTCACACATATCTTCTCAATATCTCATGTAAAGGTATTTTGGCACGAAATTACAAGGCTTAATGCATGAGATATGAGATATACCACTTATCATCACATGAGATTTTCAAGCACTTTCTAGCTCATTCTAGAAGGATCTAGGAGCTTCCATTGATGGTTATATAAAGAGTGCATTGTGGTGAAGTGAGGGGTTGGTGAGAGTTGGAGAATTGAGTGGAGAAAGTGAGATAAAAGTGAGGTTTTCAAGCATTCTTCAAGAGCAAGCAAAGCCACGAATTGATTGTTAGAGGCTTCATCCCTCAAAGTTCTTGCAAACAGAAGCAAATCCACCATTGGAGGATCATCCTGAAGCAACTACAAGGCTTGCAACCTTCTCTACATACCTCCACCATCACTTCTTGACAGGTTGGGATTCTTCTCCCTTTCTCCTTATTTATGTGTTTTCTGTTAGCTCTTTAGGTATAGAATTGTTAAGATAGGATAGATGATCAGATCCTGAGAATTATAGGGCATTCCATGGAGTTTCATAACAGGGTGTAGAATCTTTCATGATCAAGAATGGACTGGATTAGTGGTTTTAAGGCACGTGTTAGGGTTTATTGTAATCAGGATAACATGTAGAACATAATTGCACCATTAGATTTGAGCTTCCCCGTGATCGATAGCAGTGAAAACAAGTTGAACCCTAGTTTTCATCCATTCTGTTTGCGCGTTTTAAGAGGATTCAAGGGGAAATATGAGTATGGTTGGATTCCTGGGATTTAGTAGTGTGATTTTGGTTTTGGAATTTTTGGAATTCATCAAGAGATGAGAGAGCAAGAGATGATGGAAGTTTTGTGCATGGGAGGAGGAAAACTGAAAACCCTAGAAATCGTGTGAGGACGATGGCCAACAGCCGTCAGATCGTCCCTAAGATTTGACTAAATCATCTCATCCGACGGTCCTTGTTTAAATGAAAACGGAGGGAATTTTAAAAGAAGTAAAACGCGGCGTTTTGTTTAGTTAGTGAACATGGGCTCAGCAATGAATTGCTTTCCACACACCCACCATCAGGCCCATTTGGTTCAGCACGGGAAAACCCTACTTAATGCACCCCCCCGCGTTTTTGTTTTCTAACTTTCTGATTAGAGATTGGGCTTATCCCAAAAACGCTATTCACGCCCCCCACTTCATGACCCATCAAGCATACTAACTGGGCGAATTCACTTTTCTCACCCCCAGCCCATTTTAATTTCATTTCTTGTATTTTGATTTTCTTTAATATTTTCTTGTTTTTAATAAAATCATAACTAATTGAAAAATAATTGTTTTTTAATTCTTCTTTTTGCACCAGGTAGATAATAATGTGTAGAAAACATTAAAAATAAAAATGGGATTTTATTTAGTTTAGTATTTTTAATAGATTTTTCTTTTAAATAGCTTTTAAATAGGATTAATTTTGTACATGATTTTGTAGAATTTGTGTTAGGGCTTTCCCTTAGGATTTTTAATTCATTCTTTTTGGTGTGATTAGATATTGAATCATAGTTCCCCATAGGATTTAATTCTTGATTTTTAGTTTAAAATTTGATTAGTTTAATCAGGTTAGCATTAGGGTATCCTAATTAGGGTTTATGTTATGCATAGGTAAGGAAATTCATTTTCTTTAGATAGTTTTGTCTTGATTTTTGGGTAGGGGCATATGTGGATGTTATGGGTAGATGTTATAGACCCTTGTGAATAATTGATAGAATTTTCCCTCTTGTTTTAGTATTTCTAGGTATTTTCTGAAGTTGGCTGATGATTTTGTCTGTCCTGTGGTTATCTGTTTATCTCTGGGGTTTATTTTGGGGAATTTGTTGTGGGGCTTAGTTTGTTTTGAAGATCTTGTTGAAGAGCATGATGAAGAGAAGATTGTAGATCAAGACTCAGAGACCCAGAGCTTGGGGATTATTCCCTGTCTGTGAGGTTTGAGATCCTGAAGTTTGAAGGAAGTTCATGGTACTTTCCTGAGGAAGGCACTATGAATGACTTTCATTCTTTCTTCTCACCTCTTTCTTAAGTATCCAGTGATGTTGGAGCCTGCTTATGAGTTTAATTTCTCCTGAGGAGGAATGTAAACTGATCACAGTTGTTGAGCCACATGGGATACAATTCCTAAGTGGAAGCCTCCTAGTACTTTCCTGAGGAAGGTCCTATGGGTCTATTCACTTAGTTCCATTAGTTTATCTAGGACTTCTCAAGTATCCAATGATGTTGGAGCCAACTTGTGAGTTTAATTTCTCCTGAGGAGGAATGTAAACTGATCACATGTTGTTGAGCCACATGGGGTACAATTCCTAAGTGGAAGCCTCCTAGTACTTTCCTGAGGAAGGTCCTATGGGTCTATTCACTTAGTTCCACTAGTTCAGATAGGATTTCCTAAGTATCCAGTGATGTTGGAGCCTGCTTGTGAGTTTAGTTTCTCCTGAGGAGGAATGTAAACTGATCACAGTGGTCGAGCCACATAGGATATGATTCCTGAGTATACACCTCCTAGTGCTTTCCTGAGGAAGACACTATGAGTCTGCTTACTTAGCTCCCTTTCTTCGGTAAGCTTGTTCTGAAGCTTGAAGACTGGGATTGATTTCTTTTGGTTAGGTTTTGCTTTAGGGCTTTGCTTAGATTTGATCAAGATTCTGTGTTAGGGTTAGATTTAGAGAGTAGATGATTCTTTCTCAAGCATGTGTTTTGTTTTCCTGATGGCATTTCCATTTCTTTTATCTGTATGATTGCAGTTATATTGCTTGATAGCATGTTGTTTATTTTTCAGTACGATTACTGTTATTTCATGACTGGCTTGAGGTTGAGATGAGCTTGTGGAGGCTGAAGCCCCACACACATTTCCTCCCTCACTTGCATTGCATGCATTGTATTGTTAAAGCTGATGCTTTTGTCTGTTTTGGTGTATCATTGACATGATCCCTTAGGACTCTCATTTCCTTTGATAAGGATTTGATGATAGACTGTTAGGTTGAAACCTATGCATGACAACTTCTAGGAGTTCCCTGTTCAAACCTCAACCGTAGGATGAATCCATGGCATGATAACAGTAGGACTTGATAGTCTCCCTCCTAGTTGGGCCTGTTCTCTTCTCATCTCGAAGCAGTTTAAGATACAGTAATCATGAATGATTTCTTTCGTACGTTACGAGCCTTAAGCTATCTGAGATCGGATGTTTAGTATGGTACCCTTTGGGTGACATGCGACGCATTCCCTCTCAGGTCATAGTCTCTAGTGCGGTTGAGATCGCAAACACAATAAAAAACACTTCTTTCAGGAGATAACCCGTAGTTTCCCGAACTACGTTTGCTCTGATCTTCCATACAGTGTGGAAGTACGTAGGCATAGGATGCGACGTCCTAGCGAGCAACCTTCAACCTTTCCCCGTAACCCTTCGTAGGTCGAACTACGTTGACTCTGATTTCTCATTCTCTGATGAGAATACGTAGGCATAAAGTGCGACGCTTTGCCGAGTCATTTTTCTTTTCTTTTTCAGCCAGCCTTGATAGGTAGATAGATTATAACCAACCCGTCCAAGTAAACAAACAAGCGAGGATCCCGTCGAGTACGACGGACGTGAGGGGTGCTAATACCTTCCCCTTGCGTAACCGACTCCCGAACCCAGACAATGGTTGCGATGACCTTGTCTTACCCTTTTTCGTCAGGTTTTTCTGATCGTTTCCTTTCCCGCTCTGAGGGATAAATAACGAAAGGTGGCGACTCTTCTGTCATGCCGGCACCTTATTTTCGCGCAAGCGACAGCTGGCGACTCTGCTGGGGACGTATAGCATCTAGGGACTTTTCCCATCCCTTATGCTGGGACCGTTTCCCATCCCCTACGCAAGTCAGTCCTAGCGTTTGTATGTTTGCTTGTTGGGCTGCATTTATTTATCGCATTTTTACTTCCCGCACTTTATTTCCCGCATTTTATTTCCAGTTTGATATGATTATCTGTGCTGCTGTGGGAGAGGGATGTTACTATGAGTGAGAAGCCGGACCTGGGCTTGAGTATACACCTAGATATAGTTGCGGAGAAGTAGTAGACAAACCTGTCTGCTGAGCAGGCACAGTTCCCTACGAAAATCTGCGCTCAGACGAGATTCTTGCAGAGGTGCTCCTTTCCGGTCCTGAGGATCTGAGGGGAGTCCAGACGTGAGGATTGTCGACTCTGGGGACCGATCATTTGGAAGTCAGCTAAGTGAGGCCTCTTCATGACTTGATGATGCCACTCCTTCTGGGAATCGTATCGTCACTCATGAAAGTCTGTAACGCTGATGACCGCATAGGATGCCGTACCTTTGTCCGTGGATTAGGTCCATACCGGTGAGTGGGATTGGGTTATTGCAGGAAACTTTGACCTTCAGACCACCTGGTTTTCTTGACAGTGAATCAGTTATGTTGGTATCAGGGTTCTCAGTTGCAGATTTGACTGTTCTTGACAGAGCGAGTTTTTGATCAAAGGATTTTATCATTGGGTGCATGTCTGTTCTTGATAGAGCAGGTTTCGATCAGAGTATTGTCTTCAGAGGTTTGTCCTTGATAGGGCAGATTTTGAGTGGGGTCTGAAGATCTCATCAGCAGTTGTTGTTTGTTCTTGATAGGGCAGATTTTGAGTGGGGTCTGAAGATCTCGTCAGCAGTTGTACGTTTGTTCTTGAGAGGGCAGATTTTTGATTTGGGGTCTGAAGACTTCATCAGCGGACGTTTTCTGATCATACATCCCGGGTCCTTATTATCAGGCACTTACTCTTGACAGAGCAGAATTTTGATCTCGATCCTATCAGATGGTTATTCTTAGCAGATCAGATCAGTGGTTTTACACCGGGGTTTCCTTCTCATCAGTGACTGTCGATACCGAATCTCCATAGCAGCCACCTGGATATATTGTTGCATGCCTGCATTTTGCATTAGTTTGCATAATCATTCGCATTCCATTGGCGTGTGTCCGTGACAGGTACCGTTTCCCCGATCCAGGATCTCTCGCCTCTTATTGTGTTATTACAGCAAGACTATTGCGTGCGAGTTCTCGATCCCTGATGTGTCGGAGTTGGCTATCACCAATGCTATAGGCTTCCTGTATATATGTGAGATTGCTGTTTCCATGATGGGGCCCAGATTCCCCTCCTTATTATTGTCAGCACTGGTACCAAGGCGCCAGGATCGGGGGAAATCTCTCGAGCACACAGACACACGTATACATCTGCATAAAGCATTTTGCATGACATACATTCTGTTGCTTTTCCTAACCTTTAATGTTGACAGGTTTTTCAGGTTCCGAGTTGTCTCCGGTCTCCAGGATTGATCAAAGACTCATCCACCGCTACTCAACTCGCGCTAATCAGACAAGGATAATGGACCAGGTACAGTCATATGTTCAAGAGCTCCGTGAACGGATGGATCGTTTTATGGAGCTGATGCAAGTAGTCGCGAATGGTCAGGACCAGCTTCGCACTTTGGTTCAACCTCTGATCTCCAGGGGTGACAGTAATGGCATAATTCACGGCGGGGCCGTGCCTACTCCTCCTCCAGTGGACGCTCCACAGAATGTTGTTCCTGTTGCCGGGGGCAACGGCAGTGCTAACGGCAATCTGATGACTAATCTCAGACTCAATGCGGCAGGCGTCGGCAATGGTAGTTTGGGAGCCAATGTTAACATAGGCCCGATCAACGGCAATGCTGGTGCAGGAAATCTGTTGGTGCCTCAACCGTGGCTGGAGGACCATCAGGATGACGTATTCTCTCAGAGAGGTGTAGAAGCAGAGTTGAATGCTGAAGCTCGACTCAGGTTCAAGGCGCTGGAAGACAAGATGAGAGACATGGAAAATCAGAATACATTGGGCGTCGATATGTCCAAACTCGGGTTGATTGCTGACTTTAAGGTACCTCACAAGTTCAAGGTGCCTGTCTTTGAGAAGTATAAGGGTACTACTTGCCCCCGGGTCCACCTCCGATCTTATTATAGAAAGATGTCCGCCTATTCTGACGATGAGAAGCTGCTGATGCACTTCTTTCAGGATAGCCTTTCTGGTCCATCACTCGAATGGTATATGGGCCTGGAGCCCGCTACTGTGCGCACCTGGAAAGATCTTGCAGAAGCGTTCGTCCTCCACTATCAATACAATAGCGACTTGGCTCCCAACCGAGTCCAGCTTCAGAATCTCTCACAGCGGAACAATGAAAGCTTTAAAGAGTACGCCCAGCGGTGGCGTGAATTGGCTGCTCGGGTTCAACCGCCGATGGTTGAGCGGGAGCTAGTGCAAATGTTCGTGGCTACCCTTCCTGGAATCTACTATGAAAAGCTGGTCAGTGGCATGTCTGGAACATTCTCGGCTCTCATCACTATGGGCGAGCATGTTGAGAACGGTATAAAGATCGGAAAAATTCAGGGCGAATCATCCTCGGCGGGAGGAGGTAGTAAGAAACCCTACGCTGGCAAGCGTCGAGAGGGGGATGCAAGTGCTGTCACTAATGCTCGGAGAAAGGGCAAGGGCCCTCAGCAACAAATTGCTAGCATAAATATCCCAGCTGCTCCACCGCAGCAGCAGCAGCAGCCTCAGCAGCAGAATCAGCAGGGGTATAGAAGATATCAGAATCGGGCTCCTCTGACAAATCGTCATTTTGAAACTCCACCTATGTCGTATGCACAACTTCTGCAAACGTTGCTTCAGCTCCAATTGGTTCAAAAGAGGACAATGGCTCCCTTAACAGGGGCACCACCACCGGGGTATGACGCCAATGCTACTTGTGAGTTCCATACTGGGGCACCAGGCCATACGATTGAGAATTGTAAAGCTTTTAAGCACAAAGTCCAGGACTTGGTGGACGCCAAGGTTATTAACTTTTCTGACAGTGTGCCCAACGTTACCAAAAACCCCATGCCTCATCATAAGGGAGGCGGAGTGAATGCTATTATCACTGAGGGGAGTGCGGACTTGCTGACTGATGTCAAAGATTTGAAAACGCCGCTTAGTTTTGTCAAGGCTAAGTTGCTGAAGAAAGGCTTCTTCCCTGGATGTGGAGAGTTATGTATGGCTTGTGCTACGCTTCCTGATGGGTGTGAGCAGCTGGTTGAGGGTATCCAAAGTCTGATGTCTGAGGGTATTTTACAGTTCAGCCGGAGCGTTAAGAGTGCATCAGGGGAGGTCGTGCTAAAGCAGGCAGATGAAGTTGCTACCATTACCATTCCTCGTCACCCTATCACTATTTCTGCGCCCCGTCCGCCTACAATCACTATCACCAGGGCCGGACCAATCCCATTCGAGAGTACTAATGCCGTTCCATGGCATTATGGCGCCGAAGTTTATTGCAATGGTCAGAAGATAGAGCTAGAGCCATTCGGATCAACTGTGCAGAATCTTACCGGAGTCAGTGGTATCACTCGAAGCGGTAGAGTGTTTGCGCCAGCGGAGGTTGCAGCAGAGAAAGTGGTCAGGGCTGACGCTGCTGATAAGGGTAAAGGTAAAGCTGTCGAAGAGGTCCCTTCTGGGGCAGAAAAAGATTTGCTAGTTAAAGATGCTGAAGAGTTCATGCGACTAATCAAGAAGAGTGACTACAAGATTGTAGATCATCTTCATCAGACTCCGTCAAAGATCTCGATTCTTAACTTGTTGCTGTGTTCTGAAGCGCACCGCAATGCATTACTGAAGGTATTAAACGCTGCATACGTGCCGCAGGAGATATCAGTAAATCAGCTGGAAGAGGTGGTGGCCCATGTTAATGCTGGTAATGGGCTGGGTTTTACAGATCTAGAGCTGACTCCTAAAGGAAGAGATCACAATAGCGCCTTGCACGTCTCGATAGAGTGCAGAGGCACTATCATGTCGCATGTCCTGGTGGATACGGGTTCCTCGCTTAATGTGCTTCCGAAGAAGGCACTGATGAAGTTGGATACCCGTGGATTGCTGTGCACGCCCAGTGATCTGGTAGTGAAAGCCTTTGACGGAACCAAGCGCCACGTCTTCGGAGAATTGACCCTGCCAATTCAAGTTGGTCCAGAGACGTTCAATACAGTTTTCTATATCATGGATATCATGCCTGCCTACAGTTGCCTCTTAGGTCGGCCATGGATCCATGCTGCTGGTGCCGTGACGTCTACGCTGCATCAGAAGCTTAAATATGTTGTCGGGGGCAGCATAGTGACCGTCTGTGGTGAGGAGGACATCATGGTGAGCCACCTGTCGTCCTTTAAATATGTTGAAATGGATGGCGAGATCCATGAAACTCTCTGCCAAGCATTTGAAACCGTCAGGGTAAAAGAGGTAGCTCCTGTCGTCGCAGAGAAGCAAGAGATGAATCTCTCCTCGTTTAAAGAAGCTCGGGCCGTCGTCGAAGCCGGTTCCACCCCAGGCTGGGGGCATGTTTTGGATATACCAATCAAGCAGGATAAGTTTGGATTGGGGTATTCTCCTGAAGCTGAGGCTTCATCTTCTTCTAGCAGTTCGTCTCGTGGGAAGGGGCCGATCCTATTCACCAAGGGCGGAGTAATTTTCGAGAGCATCAACGCAGCGTCTGAGGACAGCGGGGATAGTGATTGTGATCTTGACGCCTGGATTCAACCGAGCAAGCCGGGTGAGCGCCTCCACAATTGGACCATCAAGGAGATTATCAAGCTGACAAGTGAAGAGTAATGATTTGCTTTTTACAATCTTTGTACAACCCTATGTCCTGCCCGGGGCATAGTGGTTTTACTGTCAGGGCCTTGTTGGATTATGTGTATGCATTTTGTTAATAAATAAAAGGCGTTTTCTTCGTACTCAAATATTGTGTTCTCTGTTATTCCTGTTTTATGTTTATTTCGAAAAACAGTAAAATGGCAACGAGGTTTGTGCTAACCTGCATATTCTTGCTTTAAACTTAACCCTTGTTATTGCAGGATCCACGTGACAGATGACATCGACTCTGGACCCTCTACGGCTCACTACGACTTCGATTGCCCGATTTATCAAGCCGAGGATGAGATTGATGAAGACGAAGACCTCCCGGAAGAGTTGGCCCGCTTGTTGAGACAAGAGGAAAAGGTTATTCTGCCTCACGAGGAGGATATTGAGATTGTAAATCTGGGTTCTGAAGAGCTCGTCAGAAATGTCAGAATAGGGGCTGCGCTGCAGAATGATGTTAAGCATAGACTGGTCGAGATGCTTCGAGAGTATAGTGACGTCTTTGCTTGGTCATACGAGGATATGCCCGGACTTGACACTGATATCGTGGTTCATCGCTTGCCGTTGCGAGAAGATTGCCCTCCAGTCAAGCAGAAGCTCAGGAGGACGAGACCAGATATGGCTGTAAAAATCAAAGAGGAAGTCCAGAAGCAGTTGGACGCAGGATTTCTAGCCGTTACCACTTACCCTCCGTGGGTCGCCAACATAGTGCCTGTACCGAAGAAGGACGGTAAGGTACGCATGTGCGTTGATTATCGGGATTTGAATAGGGCGAGCCCTAAGGATGATTTCCCGTTGCCTCATATCGATGTGTTGATCGACAACACAGCCCAGTTTTCCGTGTTTTCGTTCATGGATGGCTTCTCCGGTTACAATCAAATTAAGATGGCACCGGAGGACATGGAGAAAACGACGTTCATCACCCCCTGGGGAACATTCTGCTATAAGGTAATGCCCTTCAGTCTGAAGAACGCAGGGGCCACTTACTAGCGAGCAATGGTAACTTTGTTTCATGATATGATTCATCATGAGATCGAGGTCTATGTTGATGACATGATTGCAAAGTCCCAAACGGAGGAAGAGCATCTGGTCAACCTACTGAAGCTGTTTGAGAGGCTTAGGAAGTTCAGGCTGAGGCTGAATCCTAACAAGTGCACTTTCGGAGTGCGGTCCGGAAAGTTATTGGGGTTTATCGTTAGTGAGAGAGGTATTGAAGTTGATCCTGCGAAAATAAAAGCTATCCAAGAAATGCCAGCGCCGAAAACAGAAAAAGAAGTTCGTGGTTTCTTGGGCCGAATAAACTACATTGCAAGGTTTATCTCTCAGCTCACGGCCACTTGTGAACCGATGTTCAAGCTTTTAAAGAAAGATCAGGCGGTTACTTGGAATGAGGATTGCCAGAAGGCATTCGACAAAATAAAGCAGTATCTTCAAGAACCTCCAATCTTGATACCCCCAGTGGCTGGACGGCCATTAATCATGTACCTGACGGTTCTGGAGAATAGTATGGGGTGTGTTCTCGGTCAGCACGACGAGACGGGCAGAAAAGAGCATGCCATTTATTATTTGAGTAAAAAGTTCACTGAGTGTGAATCTCGATACTCGATGCTGGAGAAGACGTGTTGTGCATTAGCTTGGGCCGCCAAACGTCTACGACAATATATGCTCAACCACACCACTATGTTAATTTCGAGGATGGATCTGATCAAGTACGTCTTCGAGAAGCAGGCTCTTTCGGGCAGGATTGCCAGATGGCAAATGGTGTTAACGGAATATGATATTCAGTACGTCTCTCAGAAGGCCATTAAGGGAAGCGTATTGTCTGATTACCTTGCCGAGCAGCCAATCGAAGACTACCAGCCGATGAAGTTCGAATTCCCTGACGAGGATATTATGTTTCTCAAAGCGAAGGATTGCGATGAGCCATTGCCCGATGAAGGGCCAGATAGGAAGTCTCAGTGGAAGTTGATATTCGACGGAGCGGTTAATTCCTATGGAAGTGGTATCGGGGCTATCATCACGACTCCTCACGGATCCCACATCCCGTTTACTGCGAGACTGACATTTCCAGTTACCAACAATGAAGCCGAGTATGAAGCATGTATTATGGGTCTAGAAGAGGCAATTGATTTGAGAATCAAGAATCTAGACATATATGGTGACTCGGGGCTTGTAATCAACCAGATTAAAGGGGAGTGGGAAACTCGTCAAGCGAATTTAGTGCCGTACATGAATTATGCCAGGAGGCTGCTTCCGTTCTTTGACCGAGTGGAACTTCATCATGTACCCAGGGCTGAAAATCAGATGGCTGATGCCTTAGCCACGTTGGCTTCAATGTATAAAGTCAATTATTGGAATGAGGCTCCAAGAATTGTACTTTCGCGTCTTGACAGACCGGCATTAGTCTTTGCAATCGAGGATGCCGCCGACGGCAAGCCATGGTTCCACGACATCCAGACCTTCCTTATGACTAAGGAGTATCCTGCGGGTGCATCAATCCAGGATAAAAAGACTCTAAGGAGGCTATCTGGAAACTTTTATCTCAATCCTGATGGAGTGCTGTATAAAAGAAACCACGATCTCGTGCTACTCAGATGTGTAGATGAGAAAGAGGCGAGTATGCTCATGGAAGAAGTCCATGAGGGCACATTTGGTACGCATGCCGGCGGGCATGCCATGACGAGAAAGATCCTGAGAGCAGGATATTACTGGCTGACTATGGAGTCGGATTGCTTCAGATTCGCGAAGAAATGTCATAAATGCCATATTTATGCTGATAAAGTTCATGTGCCGCCGTGCCCATTGAATGTCATGTCCTCCCCTTGGCCGTTCTCCATGTGGGGCATCGACATGATAGGCAAGATCGAGCCCACTGCATCCAATGGTCCTCGTTTCATTCTGGTAGCTATCGACTATTTCACCAAATGGGTGGAGGCAGCCTCGTACGCCAATGTGACCAAGCAGGTGGTAGCTAAATTCATAAAGAGGGACATCATCTGTCGCTATGGAATTCCCGAGCGAATCATTACTGATAATGGTTCGAATTTGAATAACAAGATGATGAAGGAGCTGTGCCAGAGCTTCAAGATTGAACACCACAACTCATCTCCTTACCGGCCAAAGATGAATGGCGCCGTTGAAGCCGCCAACAAGAACATTAAGAAGATTGTTCAGAAGATGGTTGTGACGTACAAAGATTGGCACGAGATGCTGCCGTTTGCATTGCACGGTTACCGTACGACAGTGCGTACGTCGACCGGGGCAACTCCTTTCTCCTTGGTGTACGGTATGGAAGCTGTCCTACCGTTAGAAGTGGAGATTCCTTCTTTGCGAGTCTTGGTTGATGTGAAACTCGACGAGGCAGAATGGATTACGAATCGTTTGAACCAACTCAGCTTGATGGACGAGAAGAGGTTAGCATCGATTGCATTTGGTCGCCTGTACCAAAGCCGAATGAAGAAAGCTTATGATAAGAAGGTGTGTCCTAGAAGCTTTCAGACGGGTGATCTCGTCCTGAAGAAGATTCTTCCGCCACACTCCGATCACTGGGGCAAATGGACTCCGAATTACGAAGGGCCGTATGTCGTCAGCAAGGTCTTCTCAGGAGGAGCTTTGTTGTTATCCACGATGGATGGTGAAGATTTTGCATCCTCGGTGAACGCGGACGCAGTTAAAAAATACTTTGCTTGAAAGAGACCCGCTGGACAAAAAAGGAAAGAGTCTAGGCAAAAAAGGGCATCCCGGCGAACCAAAAACAGAATAAAAGGTTCGGGCAAAAATTAGGGATATATTGAAAAAAATGTACACTCGCGAAGTCGAAAACCTACACTGGGCGGCTTCGGCAAAAAAGGGTATCCCGGTGAACTGAAAACCCGTAAAGGGCGGTTCACGCAAAAGTTAGGGATTTGAATAAGCAAATGATTGCGTTCCGCGTGTGGACTTTCATTGTTTAGTGGTTTGGAGGACCTGAGGGCCGTTTATCTGAATCAATCTCTTCCGAAGCTGAAGCGTCGGAGAAGTATCGAAGTCGAGTGGGTCTTAGAGGGATCAACTCATGGTGTTCGTCTATGCCTCGTTGCCGACATTTGTATATACTGATGTATATTTATGTTTTCCTTTTGCGCGGCTTCCTCATTCCAGGAGCTTGCCTCTGTTGTAAAACATTTCTGCCCATTCAGGGGTTCATCATCAATAAAATGCACATTATTCAGCAATTCTGCTTGTCTGTTTAGCATTTATCTGTTTTGTTTGCGAATGAAAGCGTCGATGTTTTTTGATAAAATGCGCATGCATAAACTTACGGGCCTAGGCCCATTGATTGTTGAAACAATTAATTAACTGAATATTGTCACGAGATAATAACCTGGATAGGCCCCTTTGAGGAGAGTATCTTGTCTGTTTGTTTGTGTTGTTGCAGGTGTAGCGCCTTCTAGAAGACGTGCCGTGCGCATCCCCGAAGCGGGGCGAGTCCTCCTTCTCCAGCAGAGTTCAGTAGTCTCTCCTCCGCAGAATCTGAACGCAAGATGGTGAGCATTGATAGGTCTCCCCTGGCAGAGACGATTCTCTTCCCCAAGCAGACGCATCCTGAAGGAACGTCACCTCATCAGCTGAGTCAAGTCGCCGAAGCTCGTATGCCCCCAGCACTGGGTCACAAGTGCAGATTTCATAGAAATGTTCGGGTGCCGAAGCTCGTGTGTCCCCAGTAAAGTCGCCGAAGCAGGTGTCCCCCCAACACCGGGTCACAAGTGCAAGTCTTGTAGGAAGCTGTTCGTATGCCGAAGGATGCAGTAACTGATGGTGCCAGACTGAAGTCTCCCGCGGAATTGAGATTCCCCACCAGAGCCGTATTCTCTCCTGAAGTTGGATGATTCCCTCTTCCCCAGTAGAGTGCTGGAACAGCTGATGTTGTATTCCTCTGCAGAGTTGTACTCTCCCCCGAAGTCAGATGATTCTTTCTTCCCCAGCGAGATCGAAATTCCTCATCAGAGTTGTACTCTCCAGTGAAGTAGAATGATTTCTCTTTCCCCGGCTGAGTCCGCAGATCCCCAGGAGAGCCGAATCCTTGGTAGCAGTTGGGACCATGAGTGGATGTTCCCTAACAGAGCGTGGGGCAGCTGATGCTGTATTTCCCCAGAGTCGCACCCTCTCCAGCGAAGCAGAATGACTTCTCCTTCCTCAGCCGAGTTTGCAGATGTCCAAGAGAGCCGAGTCCTTGGAAGTTGATCAGATCATGATTGGTTTTTCCCCAGTGGAGTGTGAAGCAGCTGAAGTTGTTTCCCCACAGAGTTGTTATCCCCAGAAGAGTAGCCATGACGGCCGCGCAATTCATTCTCGCGATTGATATCAGCCGGTTCAGGTTCTCGCAGAGCTTCGTTCCCCGGCTGCAGTCAACTGAAGTTGTTTTCCCTGCAGCAGTCAACGGAAGATTGATTCCCCAGACAGAGTCCAATTGATATTTGCGTGTCCGCGCTCTCCTCAGCAGGATGATTCCTCTACCGGAATAGTTCTTTTCTCCTTGACAGGAGAATTCCCCTTCGGCATTTATTTTGCTGACGGGATCGCATCATGGTGCATGACTGCATAGCATTTAGCATAAACGCATAGCATTTCCACCGTGTGGGGCATGGCGCCGAAGCATACGCATCATAAGCATGATCTAGGTTACTATCATTCTTGTCTTACAAGTGTTCCACCAAAGGACCAGTTGCTCAGGACGATTCCTGACATTCTCCCCAACGAGGTCGCTTTCTTAAGATGATTCTTAAGACCCCGGTGTAATCCCCACAGTCGCTCGCTCAAGATGATTTTTGAGATCCCCAGCGAAGTCTTCAGTTCAAGACGATTCTTGAATTCTTCAGCAGGGCCATTTGCTTAAGATGACTCTTAAGACCTCAACGCAATTTCCCGAGTTGTTTGCTTCTTGAGCTCCCCAGTAGCGTCCCTAGCAAGGGTTGCCCAGGAAGATTCCTGGAATACCCAGCAGAAGGAAGTCGCCAGAAAGGTTATCAGTTCCGGATGATTCGTGAAGGTGCCCGACGGAGTTTGTTTGTTCAAGATGATTCTTGAAGTCCTTAGCAGCGTGATATGTTTGCTCCAACAACGATGTCTAATCTGAAGATGGACTTCGTAAGCGCCTGAAGGCGGTACCAGAATGTTCCTGTGGATTCAGGTTTCCGTGCTGATGAATCAGCGCTTGTCTAAAGACAAAGTTCGAAAATTTGTAGATACAGCTTTTGTTTGCAAGATGATCCGTGTTGGCCTGAAGACCAAGTCAGTTGTCCTGAGGTGGTGATTGATTGCGATCAAGTGAATAGTGTTTCTTCTGACTGAAGTCGAAGATGTTTCTCCAGCTGAAGCGGAGTTTTACCTGAAGGCAAAGTGTTTGAATCCCCGTAGAGTCATGAATGGCTCAGGATACCATTTCTCTGACTGAAGTCATAGATTTCCCAAGCTGAAGTGAAGGCGCCTAAGGGCAAGGTTATCCCCAAGGTCATGAATGACCTAGGATTCATTTTTCGGACTGAAGGCCGAAGTATATCCCTGACTGAAGTCACGGATGCTCTATAGCAGAGGTGGAGTTGCCTGAAGGCATATCCATGTATCCTTGAAGGCCAAGGACCATTTCTTCAGACTGAAGTCGAAGATACCTCCTGCAGAGTTGTCGACGGGCAAGGTTTATATCCTTGAAGGCCAAGGATACCATCTTCAGGAGTACTTGAAGATCCCTTCTAGCTGAAGCTGGAAGTGGCCAGGGGCCAGGGTTTCATATATCTTTAATGTCGAATTTCTACGGTGGGTCAGTTGTGCAGCAGTATTCCGATGTTCGTTATGGTTCTGAGGGTGAACCCCAGGTCAGAGTGTGCTAGGTTAAGTCTCTCATTCCCAGCGGAGTGGTTTCAAATATGCAAATGTACCTTTTGTTCCATTTACCAGGGGTGAACCCCAGGTCAGAGCAGGTTTGTGTTCGACGGCGAGGTTGAATGTTCGTTTGACGGCGAGGTCAGATTATGATTGGTTCGACGGCGAGGTTGAATGTCTGTTTGACGGCGAGGTCAGATTATGATTGGTTCGACGGCGAGGTTGAATGTTGTTTGACGGCGAGGTCAGATTATGATTGGTTCGACGGCGATGTTGGATTTGTTCGGCGGCGAGGTTGAATGTTTGTTTGACGGCGAGGTCAGATTATGTTTGTTCGACGGCGAGGTTGGATGTTTGTTTGACGGCGAGGTCAGACTCTGTAAATCCCCAGTAGAGATGATGTTTGTACGACGGCGACGTCGAGTGTCTCCCAGAGCGATGTTTGTTTCCGACGGCGATGTCAGATTCAGTTTTCCAGCAGCGATGTTGGGCATGTCAAGTTGATCCAGTCTTCTGACGGCGATGTTAGGTGATGCAGATCCTTTAGTTCTCCAGCGGCGATGCGGGGTATTTTGGCAGATTTAGTTCTCCAGCGGCGATGCGGGGTGTTTTGATTGTCCGACAGCGATGTCAGACGTAGTTCTCCAGCGGCGATGCGGAGTATTTTGTCAGATTCATTTCTCCAGCGGCGATGCGGGGTATTTTGTTCAGTATTGTATTTTCTCCAGCGGTGATGCGGGGCATTTTGGGTGATCAACGGCGATGTCAGATTTAGTTTTCCGGCGGCGATGTTGGATGTTTGTTTCCCCGAGTTATGGTTGTTCTTGACGGCGATGACAGGTGATTTGGTGTTCCAGCGGCGATGTTGGGTATATCAGATAGGTTAGTCCTCCAACGGCGATGTTGGGTGTTGTGGTTGTCTGAAGGCAATATTAGAAGAAGTTAACGTGGATGACTGACGGCGATGTCAGATCAGTATTTCTCCAGATAGTTGCCGTGCAGCTATTATTCCAGTGTTCGACGAGTTGAGCAGTTGGCAAATTTTCGGGTTTACCGATATTCAACCGTCTCGCACCTTGATTGGCTGAGAGCCGTTCGCTTCTCACCCAGTCAGGTTCAAGCCGTTTGAATAGGGGCAGCTGTTGCACCCCAAAATTTGACCAACAATTATTTATTCATTGAGTGTTTGAAAGTTGATACCTTCATCAGAAAGTTCAAGAGATCCTCAGAGGAGTGGGTTGAAACCAAGGTTGTGTGCTTCATAGCTTGAGAGTTGTGGGAGCTCCTCAGATGATTCTGAGACTTTGAGATTGAACTTGAAGCTCTGAGAAAGTTTATGAGATGTCTTGATAACCATCATGAAGCCCAGAGAAGTCATTGTGCAAGAATTCAGGAGATTCAAGCATGAATGGTAGAATTAGGGTTTTGACTGGGTCAACCCTAGGATAACTAAAGATTTGGGGAAGGTTGAGACCTAATCCAAGGGCCATGTGATCATGGAATGATGTATTGAGATGTTATAAGGATGATTCCTAGACCAACTCATCATGATTGAGGAGTTTGAGAAGTTTTAAGTCAGGGTTTCCAAGGATTGTCAGTGAAAAAACCCTAATTTGATCCCTATCTTCCAGGCAGTTTTAGCTCTAGATGTGATTGATATCTCATCTTCCCCACAACATGAAAGTTGTAGAGCTTGTTCTTAGATTTAATTTGAGTGGTGGAAGTCCTTGATAGGATGTGCAGAGCTCAAGTTATGGTTTTGACAAATTACAGGTCAGCTGAGGTGTGTGAATCTGGGTCCTTGAAAGTCACCCAACTTGCAGACAACTTTTGCCCTAGTAGGATGATTCCTATGATCTCTTGGTCAACATTAATGTTGAAGGGCATCTTCTTATATTTCTAGAGAGTACTATAAGTCCTTGATAGGATTTGTATAACTCAACTTATGGTTTGAACAAGACAGGGGTATTTTGGTCATTTGGCAGTTATAGGTCATTTTAAGCAAAGGCCATATCTCATATTTCCAAGCCTCAAATGGAAAAACTAAAAACATGAAAGTTGTTCAAAATGGCATTTTAAGCCTAGAAAAGAGGTCATGAATTGTTGGAAAAGCTCATAGCATGGAATGACAAAGTTTGGTAAATTTGAACTAAAAATGGCTTATAAGTTAAAAAGTTGAAAGTGAAAATTGGTTTGGAAGATCTATGAATCCAAAATAGGTCATCCAATATATCATTTTGATTGGAAACATAATTTTGAGAACATTGGTTTAAACACAATTTTCATTTGAGGCTTTAAAATGGGACATGCTTTGTAATATTGTTACTTGCATATTAAGGCACCTTTGCAAAACTCAACATAAGCCAAGGGTAAGTTTGTTTTTCACACATATCTTCTCAATATCTCATGTAAAGGTATTTTGGCACGAAATTACAAGGCTTAATGCATGAGATATGAGATATACCACTTATCATCACATGAGATTTTCAAGCACTTTCTAGCTCATTCTAGAAGGATCTAGGAGCTTCCATTGATGGTTATATAAAGAGTGCATTGTGGTGAAGTGAGGGGTTGGTGAGAGTTGGAGAATTGAGTGGAGAAAGTGAGATAAAAGTTAGGTTTTCAAGCATTCTTCAAGAGCAAGCAAAGCCACGAATTGATTGTTAGAGGCTTCATCCCTCAAAGTTCTTGCATACAGAAGCAAATCCACCATTGGAGGATCATCCTGAAGCAACTACAAGGCTTGCAACCTTCTCTACATACCTCCACCATCACTTCTTGACAGGTTGGGATTCTTCTCCCTTTCTCCTTATTTATGTGTTTTCTGTTAGTTCTTTAGGTATAGAATTGTTAAGATAGGATAGATGATCAGATCCTGAGAATTAGAGGGCATTCCATGGAGTTTCATAACAGGGTGTAGAATCTTTCATGATCAAGAATGGACTGGATTAGTGGTTTTAAGGCACGTGTTAGGGTTTATTGTAATCAGGATAACATGTAGAACATAATTGCACCATTAGATTTGAGCTTCCCCGTGATCGATAGCAGTGAAAACAAGTTGAACCCTAGTTTTCATCCATTCTGTTTGCGCGTTTTAAGAGGATTCAAGGGGAAATATGAGCATGGTTGGATTCCTGGGATTTAGTAGTGTGATTTTGGTTTTGGAATTTTTGGAATTCATCAAGAGATGAGAGAGCAAGAGATGATGGAAGTTTCGTGCATGGGAGGAGGAAAACTGAAAACCCTAGAAATCGTGTGAGGACGATGGCCAACAGCCGTCAGATCGTCCCTAAGATTTGACTAAATCATCTCATCCGACGGTCCTTGTTTAAATGAAAACGGAGGGAATTTTAAAAGAAGTAAAACGCAGCGTTTTGTTTAGTTAGTGAACATGGGCTCAGCAATGAATTGCTTTCCACACACCCACCATCAGGCCCATTTGGTTCAGCACGGGAAAACCCTACTTAATGCACCCCCACGCGTTTTTGTTTTCTAACTTTCTGATTAGAGATTGGGCTTATCCCAAAAACGCTATTCACGCCCCCCACTTCATGACCCATCAAGCATACTAACTGGGCGAATTCACTTTTCTCACCCCCAGCCCATTTTAATTTCATTTCTTGTATTTTGATTTTCTTTAATATTTTCTTGTTTTTAATAAAATCATAACTAATTGAAAAATAATTGTTTTTTAATTCTTCTTTTTGCACCAGGTAGATAATAATGTGTAGAAAACATTAAAAATAAAAATGGGATTTTATTTTTAGTTTAGTATTTTTAATAGATTTTTCTTTTAAATAGCTTTTAAATAGGATTAATTTTGTACATGATTTTGTAGAATTTGTGTTAGGGCTTTCCCTTAGGATTTTTAATTCATTCTTTTTGGTGTGATTAGATATTAAATCATAGTTCCCCATAGGATTTAATTCTTGATTTTTAGTTTAAAATTTGATTAGTTTAATCAGGTTAGCATTAGGGTATCCTAATTAGGGTTTATGTTATGCATAGGTAAGGAAATTCATTTTCTTTAGATAGTTTTGTCTTGATTTTTGGGTAGGGGCATATGTGGATGTTATGGGTAGATGTTATAGACCCTTGTGAATAATTGATAGAATTTTCCCTCTTGTTTTAGTATTTCTAGGTATTTTCTGAAGTTGGCTGATGATTTTGTCTGTCCTGTGGTTATCTGTTTATCTCTGGGGTTTATTTTGGGGAATTTGTTGTGGGGCTTAGTTTGTTTTGAAGATCTTGTTGAAGAGCATGATGAAGAGAAGATTGTAGATCAAGACTCAGAGACCCAGAGCTTGGGGATTATTCCCTGTCTGTGAGGTTTGAGATCCTGACGTTTGAAGGAAGTTCATGGTACTTTCCTGAGGAAGGCACTATGAATGACTTTCATTCTTTCTTCTCACCTCTTTCTTAAGTATCCAGTGATGTTGGAGCCTGCTTGTGAGTTTAATTTCTCCTGAGGAGGAATGTAAACTGATCACAGTTGTTGAGCCACATGGGATACAATTCCTAAGTGGAAGCCTCCTAGTACTTTCCTGAGGAAGGTCCTATGGGTCTATTCACTTAGTTCCATTAGTTTATCTAGGACTTCTCAAGTATCCAATGATGTTGGAGCCAACTTGTGAGTTTAATTTCTCCTGAGGAGGAATGTAAACTGATCACATGTTGTTGAGCCACATGGGGTACAATTCCTAAGTGGAAGCCTCCTAGTACTTTCCTGAGGAAGGTCCTATGGGTCTATTCACTTAGTTCCACTAGTTCAGATAGGATTTCCTAAGTATCCAGTGATGTTGGAGCCTGCTTGTGAGTTTAGTTTCTCCTGAGGAGGAATGTAAACTGATCACAGTGGTCGAGCCACATAGGATATGATTCCTGAGTATACACCTCCTAGTGCTTTCCTGAGGAAGACACTATGAGTCTGCTTACTTAGCTCCCTTTCTTCGGTAAGCTTGTTCTGAAGCTTGAAGACTGGGATTGATTTCTTTTGGTTAGGTTTTGCTTTAGGGCTTTGCTTAGATTTGATCAAGATTCTGTGTTAGGGTTAGATTTAGAGAGTAGATGATTCTTTCTCAAGCATGTGTTTTGTTTGCCTGATGGCATTTCCATTTCTTTTATCTGTATGATTGCAGTTATATTGCTTGATAGCATGTTGTTTATTTTTCAGTACGATTACTGTTATTTCATGACTGGCTTGAGGTTGAGATGAGCTTGTGGAGGCTGAAGCCCCACACACATTTCCTCCCTCACTTGCATTGCATGCATTGTATTGTTAAAGCTGATGCTTTTGTCTGTTTTGGTGTATCATTGACATGATCCCTTAGGACTCTCATTTCCTTTGATAAGGATTTGATGATAGACTGTTAGGTTGAAACCTATGCATGACAACTTCTAGGAGTTCCCTGTTCAAACCTCAACCATAGGATGAATCCATGGCATGATAACAGTAGGACTTGATAGTCTCCCTCCTAGTTGGGTCTGTTCTCTTCTCATCTCGAAGCAGTTTAAGATACAGTAATCATGAATGATTTCTTTCGTACGTTACGAGCCTTAAGCTATCTGAGATCGGATGTTTAGTATGGTACCCTTTGGGTGACATGCGACGCATTCCCTCTCAGGTCATAGTCTCTAGTGCGGTTGAGATCGCAAACACAATAAAAAACACTTCTTTCAGGAGATAACCCGTAGTTTCCCGAACTACGTTTGCTCTGATCTTCCATACAGTGTGGAAGTACGTAGGCATAGGATGCGACGTCCTAGCGAGCAACCTTCAACCTTTCCCCGTAACCCTTCGTAGGTCGAACTACGTTGACTCTGATTTCTCATTCTCTGATGAGAATACGTAGGCATAATGTGCGACGCTTTGCCGAGTCATTTTTCTTTTCTTTTTCAGCCAGCCTTGATAGGTAGATAGATTATAACCAACCCGTCCAAGTAAACAAATAAGCGAGGATCCCGTCGAGTACGACGGACGTGAGGGGTGCTAATACCTTCCCCTTGCGTAACCGACTCCCGAACCCAGACAATGGTTGCGATGACCTTGTCTTACCCTTTTTCGTCAGGTTTTTCCGATCGTTTCCTTTCCCGCTCTGAGGGATAAATAACGAAAGGTGGCGACTCTTCTGTCATGCCGGCACCTTATTTTCGCGCAAGCGACACGGTGCTATCAAAAAAGTTGAGCAATTTGCCCACTAATTTTGCAGGAGCTAAATTTGCTGCATATCCTCCCTGTTGGTGGGTCTTGATTCTCTCTTCAAGAGATAATACCAGCTGTTTCCACGTTTCTACTTCCGGAGCACGGCTAGTTTTCAAAGACTTCAATACTGCTTGGCAGTACTTCAACGAATCTGAAACCTTTCCCACTTCCGCTAACATATATGCATATATAAGCTTATATGGTTGAAATGAATGCAACACAAACTGAGAGTTTCCAAGCAGCTTTGAGTATTCATATAACTCTGTCCTCTGAATAGCTTCTGGACTAGCATAAGTTCGAAGACATTTCCCGTGATCTGCTCCTATTAAGCAAAGTCTTGCACTGTCTGAGTATGACTCGAAGTTTGCTTCAGCAACTAAATAGCAGATGTGTGCAGCAGTAATCTCCCGTTTTTCCTTCCATAAGCAATCACCGAGGTGAATAATTACAAGCTCATCACCTTTGGTTCTGTTTGAAGTTATTACAGCCAGATTCTCTTCCCAATCGTCAAGCATACCATTAGATCCAACCTGTTCAGATTGCTGAGGCATATTAAAACCACCAGGATACCCACTACTTGAGGTTTCGGTAGAGAACACTTCAACTGGGTGTCCAGCAATTAGAAGGCATAACGTGCGTAGAGGAGACCCCGCAACCAACTGGCGTAGAGCCATTTGCTTCACTGTATCAACATAGAACTGTTCACCAAGTTGTGAAGCCAGAACAAGTACAGGTCCCCACAATTGTCCTTCTTGTGCATGCTGTAATATCTATCGAACAACATCTTTTTTAGAATGCATGTTATTTGCTGCCTATGGACTAACTACAAGGACCATCCCGATGCCCATATTAAAAGTTCGCATCATCTCAGAATCTTCAATCTTCCCAGCCTCCTGAAGCCATTTGAACACTGCCGGTATATCCCATGAGTTTTCATGTATAAGAGCGTCGAGGCCTTCAGGAAAAACTCGAGGTATGTTATCTGTAAAACCACCACCAATGATGTGGGCAATTCCCTTCATATGTAAATCCATCTGCTGCAATTTGAGGATCATGCATTATTTCCTGAAGTATTGGACATAAGAAAACACGATGGTACGGGTCTCTCTTCTGAAACATGTAACTGTTCCAATTCTCTCACAAGAGCAGGTGTTAACTCTGGTCTGTTTCTGCGATTTTGAGCGCAAAATTGCAAACCCAGTTCTGCCAACCGTGATGCTACAGATAAAGGCCATTCTCCAGATGAAGAATCAAGAATTGAAGACAATTTTCCACATGAAACTGCATGGCGAACTAGAACTGCTAATCCAACTGGAGTCCTGCCAGTAAGGAGTTGCAAAATTATAAGCCCAAATGAGTAGGTGTCAGACTTGGGTGTCAGTACCCCAGTTCTCTGAAACTCGGGATCTATATATGTGAAAGCACCCTTTGGCTCCGTGCTCAAATGGAAACTAGCACTATAGTGAAACTCTTCTGTCACAAGCCTGCTGAACCTGAATTCACATATCTTGCAACTAAGTGAAGAATCAAGAAGTATAGTCTCAGGCTTAAGATCACCGTGGATAATAGCTTCTGGTTTAAATGAATGTAAGAAGCAGAGTGCACTGGATATTTCGGCAATCATTCGTGCTCTAATATTCCATGTCAAAGGAATAATGTTACTTTTACGGAATAGGTAGTCTTGAAGAGTTCCATTCGGGAGATACTCATATACAATTGACCATCCTTCGGGGCAAACACCAAGCAAGGTCAATAAATGAGGATGTTGGAGACTACTAAGAATTTGAACCTCTCGATGAAACTCTGCTGGTCCTTGCACGTTATGTTGATGGAACTTCTTTATAGCAACAGTTCTACCCAACATTTCCCCTTTATATATACAACCAAATCCACCTTGCGCAATTTTAAAGCTCTTGGAAAAATTACATGTAGCATTTTCAATATCAGATAATGAAAACTCTGCTAACTCAGGCAGTTCTTCGGCAAATCCAATGACCCCATTGTAATGTGCTGCTCCGATTTGCCCACGACTTTTCCACCGTTCCAACCAGCGGAGGGCTTCCATTTTCTGTCTCCTGATCTGCTGCCTTTCTTGCCACAAGGTTGATATTGATGTTTGAATTAGCAAGAGCTCATGTGCAGCTTCATCTCGCTGACGGGTTGCTTCCTTAGCACGGCTATCTAGTAGGGCCACATTTCTCATTGTCATTTGTAGCTCTCCGGAAATATCTTCACTCTCTTCTAAGAGCTTTTGTTGTTCTGTTACAGTAACTCTAAGTGCATCCTCAGCCTCTTTCCTGAGCTCCACCTCATGTGCATGGGCAGATTCAAACAATTTGACCTTCTGTATGGCCTCCATGGCCTCAGTTTAATAGTTCTGCAAAGGACTCATTTGTTGCTGCCTCAGCTTCTCTTTCGGTTTCAATAAGTTGACTGTTAATTCTTTCCTCCATGTCCTCTGAATATGCATCTTGATAAACCCCAACAGAATTTTGCGGAGAACAATAACTGCTAGCACTGGACAATTTGGATGAATTAGTGGCTCCAGTTTCTACGATTTCACCCAGATTCAAGCTTCTAATTCCAGAACATACTGTAGTTCTAGCAGAATTTGGTTGAAGATATTCCGAATGGGGTAATTCGTTCTTACCATTTTGAGAAGATCTAAATCTTAAGCTTTCTGTTGCTGCAATTTCAAGTTGAACACCTGAAGGCAAAGAACATGGTTTTTCAGAAGCCTCTCTTGTCCAAATGTGTCTGCCTTTATAGATAAGCCATATTTCACAAAACAAAGGAGCATGTTTGGAAGTGTAATTTGCTTTCCCAGAATTCCTTTTCACTTTCATGCAATTTTCCGATTCCGCTCCAATAACAAGCTTCGTAATATTATGTTTAACAACCAAATCAACAATTCCTTTTTGGACTTGGTTGGCTTCCGTTACAATAACACTCGCCTTCACCTTAGATGCAAAGCAAATTCTCAAATACTTATCAGTCAATCTCATAGTCTGTTCTCTTTCCTCTCCATTGGCGTTCAGATAATGGAAGAAGATGCTGCAAAATTGATGAACGCCATTCCCATTCTTCAATGAAACGTGTTGAGATTGACATTTGCCACTCAAGGGCCTGTCTGCTAGCTGTGCTTACTCCACCATCTAGTGTGTTTTCTAATGCAAACTAATGAAAGATATGACCATTTTATTCCCCTCTTCACAATTACTCTTCAAAGAAGATGTATTGGATAATTTAGAATCACTCCCTCGGGACCCACAACGCATGGAGTTCGCAGAAATATTATCCATATGTAGCAGTGAAATCATGACATTCACCACCTTTTGTGTAAACATAAATTTGAAATATCACAACACTTGAACTTCAAGTCTGCCTGAGAATGAGCAACCTCACCATCAGTATCATAACACTCATTATTTTCATGGAATCATCACTCATATCATCTTGGATGACCTCAAATTGTCTCTTTCCTTCTCCAAGAGGAACGCTTTGCACTTCCATGTATTTTGGAACTTCAATGATGCTTTAAGTTCACTTGAATGGCACACTTGAATGAATACCTCCATAAAAAATTAATCCAAATCAACTTGTAATCAAACAATAATTGAATATGCAATAAGAGGATCACAAAGAGGCCAACAACTATACTTTGTACTCGCATCTCAATAAAAACATCTGGATTGAATATTCACCAAACTTGACTTATACAGACAAACCTTTGAATCTTCGGTTAAAACTGAATCTCTTTGAGTTTATCTGAATTAATCTCTGGGAAAATAAATCTATAGATGAACACAACCTGGACTGATGAACCTTGACCATAATAGTCTGGAACAAACTTCTCATAGAACACTGTTTGATAAACCACTGGATTTCAATACAAGACAATTTGACCTTGAACAATCACAATAACCCACTGCCACAACCAATTTGCACTTGAAGCAATCTCTTGATAGTTTGACCAAGATAAGGTCAAACTTCCATCTGATTTAGACTTGAATTAACATCCTTGCCATCAATCTCCTTGCAAAACCCTAAACACACAGAGAAGAAGAAGAAACAAGCAAAATTGCAAAAATATTTTTGGTATTTTGGTTAGAGGTTAGTAAACAGAAATAAACATAAAGCAAGTAGAAAACACAAATGCACTGAGAGAACCAAAAAGTATGGTCTTGTTTGCGTATGTAATGATGCAAATGAAATATGGGATCTTAGGGGTAAAAATTAGGGTATTACACCGTGGTTATCTCCAAGCGTTTGGGTGTGTCGTATCCCTCCAAATAGAGTTGTCAACCCTAGGCAAAAAGAGTACGATGTTTCTACTTTCCCCATGGAGTTTGATTCTCGTGGAAGACGGTTATTCCAGTACATTCCATTTTAGTTCATACCTCAATGGTTGAGTCTTACTTGATAGTCTTCTCTTCGGCTACTTCCCGAATTGAACTTCGGGCTTTGACGATCACGTCGTGGATTTCTCCAAATTTTAAGTATGGATTAAGGGTGCATTTACTTTGCACTCTATTCCCCAAGAAGAATATTCATGAAGACAGACTTTTCACCGACAATGGCATCACAGGATTTTCTCGAACTTCAATCTCTTCATTTGAGCAACTCGTTTTGACTAAGATCTTATTCAAAACGACAAACGACAGTTTCTACAAGACAATTCATTCACCCTCAGCGGTTCTTCAAAATTATCAACCCGTCAAATGGCATCGCTTCGGCAATCCATCAGAAAGGTCCGCCAAAGAAATTACAAGACACTTAACTTATTTGAAAATTCCCACTACAAATACTTCTCTTCAGTTGAGAATCTGCAATGATATATAACTACAGTAAAGATGCTCCTCGGAAATGAATTCCCCATTAAGTTCATCACGCAAGTTCATTTCCCCAGAAAATCGAGGAAGTTTATCACATTAGTCTCTCTTTATTTGAGAAGGCATACTTTACAAATCAACCGGCCTACATCTCTTTTGAAGATCCCCGATGAAGTTCTGCAACCTCCAATACATTATGGCTTACAGCCGAAAGTCTACAACTTACACCTACAAAATTTCACAATCCACAACACACTATGGCTCACAGCCAAGAAATTCTACGATCTACGATGACATTTTGATCCCTTGTGAAGATACTCGCAAGAGTTTTCGTCATTTCGGGCAGAGACTGAGACCAGCTCATGATTCCCATATCATGACGCTCGGGGAGGTCATTCATCAGAGACTGAGACCAGCTCATGGTTCCCATATCATGACGCTCGGGAAGGTCATTCATCAGAGACTGAGACCAGCTCATGGTTCCCATATCATGACGCTCAGGGAGGTTCTACATCAGAGACTGAGACCAGCTCATGGTTCCCATATCATGACGCTCGGGGAGGTCATTCATCAGAGACTGAGACCAGCTCATGGTTCCCATATCATGACGCTCGGGGAGGTTCTGCATCGGAGACTGAGACTAGCTCATGGTTCCCATATCATGACGCTCGAGGAGGTCATTCATCAGAGACTGAGACCAGCTCATGGTTCCCATATCATGACGCTCGGGGAGGTTTTGCATCAGAGACTGAGACCAGCTCATGGTTCCCATATCATGACGCTCGGGGAGGTCATTCATCAGAGACTGAGACCAGCTCATGGTTCCCATATCATGACGCTCGGGGAGGTTCTGCATCAGAGACTGAGACCAGCTCATGATTCCCATATCATGACGCTCGGGGAGGTCATTCATCAGAGACTGAGACCAGCTCATAGTTCCCATACCATGACGCTCGGGGAGGTTATACCTTTTACTATTTCCAGTTGGATTTCAAAAGAAATAAGAAAGAAAGAATACGAAACAAAACTGAACTATTGACTGAATCAGAAAAGTCACTATGGGTATTGTTGTTGCCTGGATTGCTCCGTTCTGGTAACAAGTTATCCTTCGAAATTCTCATTCATTATTTAAATCGACATATCCTTGGTGTAGGTGCTACTGTTATGCTAAGGAGATTCCCGATTAGTGGTTTCTTGTCCCCGTGGAGTCCCGCTTCGTTGGGTCTGTTGCTCCTTTGTCTCGCGTGTCGTGTCCAGTCCCTCTCCTGTGGCATCATGTCTCCACAGGATCTTCTGTCTCGCATTTTCATATCATTGCATATCATTTGCATTCGGTGGTTTCTTAGGGCCAAAAATTTGTGCAATGTTTATATTTAAGTCCCTCCTATCTCGTCGAGACGGAGATTTCAGTCTCCATATCTCCGGATAGAAATAACTTAAATAGGGGCATCTGTCACACCCTAATTTTTGACCGTAAGATCCCACCTCTTCGTGCATTTCTCTGGTATCCTTTTGTTGCACATTATCGTTTATGACGTTGTGTATGTTTACTATGGCTAACCAGCTTGTGCAGGTGTTTTAAGGTTTAAAAGATATTTGTATAGTCTACTAGGCCTCGAGCCATGTTTATCATAGTTCGCAAACAAAACTCACAAGCTGATTGAGACTCATTGGTCTTCTACCTGGCCCTGAAATCAGGAAGAAGTTTAGATTGACGCGTGAAGAGTTGGATCCTATCAAGGAGGTTTCATCATGTTCAAAACCTAGCTCAAAAGGATATTCAAAATTGCAAGTCATAGTGTTTGTTTTCTTTTTTTCAATTCATTTAAGTCCCGGGAAAACTCCATACAGTTGGCATTACAAGATGCATTGCAAGATCCAACTTCATGACTGGTTTCATGATACAAGCTCATCGTAAAATAAAAGTTTGAAATTTAAGAGCTACAAGGAACGAACTTCAAAATTCATCACAAGTGGAATTATTCGTATAAAAGTTCATTAGATTGGTCTTCGCCATACTACATGCCTTGGATAAAATACTAATCATACACAATTCATACAAGTTAACCATATGGAAATACGGTAACATTTGGTTTCTATACCGTTAGAACACTCTTCGGGCACCCAAAGCAGTTCAGTTATATTCATATTGAGCAATAACGGATTACAATAAAAGTGCTTTATGATGTATGAATGACTCGGTAATTGAACAAAAGAAGAATTATCCAATTACAATGGTAGATTCCTACAGTTCTAGACTCTATTAACTCAACACTCTTCAAAGTCCTAAGACTAAGCTCGGGCTTGAGCTCTACCACCATCTCTGAGTCTTCATGAGCTCCTCAACGCCATTTTGTTCGCCTTTTGCAACCTAAACACAACCAGATAGTTAAGTTACCGGCAATCCTGCGAGTAAAGTATTAGCAGAACAATATCAGTTTGACAATAGTGAACAAAGAGAATTCAAAAGTCCAAGAATTGAATCAAAGTTTAGAGCCAAGAGGGAATAAGTGGATTTAGTTCTGCCCTCAGTTTCTTTTAAAGAGCATCATTGGGCAGACGCACGAGCGGCTGGGAAGGCAACAACAGAGGATGCCGCCAGTTCCTTACCGAACACCGAAGAATTGAATTATGGGACAGCAAAACAATTAGTTTCAATGACCCAACACAATGCGAAGCATACAACTACAAACAGGTGCAGTTTCAAGCACACATGGTTCAGACCATCAAGTCATCATTACCGTTATACCTCTCTCGCCAGTGGCACTAGACCGACAACTTCCAGACTTACGATCAGATCCTGAAAGAAGAAGAGGAAATTAGCACATTAAATAACAGCAGGTAGCAACTTCAAACAAACAAGCATCAACTGCATCAGTTAAAAGACAATAACAGGTTTGCAACAAACAGCAGCAGGCCACGATCAGAATTCAACAAGCTGCGACCAACAACAAGCTGCAAACAACAACATTGATCCTGCATCCCAAGCTGCAAACAACAACATTGATCCTGCATCCCAAGCTGCCCCACCACCACTCTACCATCCAAAAACCGGTTTACTGCATAGAGCATAGAAGTCAAGTTAGACTTTAAAAATTAACCACAGCAATTGACTCACGTGAAGACCAAGATAGCAAGCAGTTCCCCAAACTCCCGCATCAACACACGAAATGATGAAGGGATTTAGTTAGAAATCACAAGAAAAGCTCCTGCTCAGCTTGATGTAAACACCATGTTCCACCAACAATAATCAACGACAACCACTATTTAGGAGACAACCGAAAACTCCAAGCAGAGTTGGGGAAATTAAACCCTCGGGACTATGAAGTGCATCATCGGGCATAGGAACGAGCGGCCAAGAGGGAAACAACCGAAGCTGTCACCTACTCCCTACCGAACATCAAAGATCAAATTCAGTAAAGAAAAGCAATTAAGTCTCAATGGTCCAATACGATGCAAAACACAACTTCATCGAGGCAGCAGGGGCGTTCTTATTTCCCTCATGGCTCAGACTTGTAAGTCATTATTGCCACTATGAACCTTCCTCGACGACGGCATAATAACCGGCAGCTGCTGAACTTCTAACAACATCCTGAAAGAAGAAGCAAAACAATATCAAGTCATCATCTGCAAACCATAACATCACAGCATGTCAACATCAATAACATCAACTACAAGCAACAATGACCATGTTAGTTCAACAGCAACAAAAGCAAGAACAAAAGCAAGAGTATTATGTGGCAACAAAGAATGGCACAGCCAACATAACAGCAACAAGTATCAGTCACGAGTTAGCCACAATCACCAGCAAAACAGTCAATAATCCCAGTTCACCGTCCACCACAGCAGCAGCACAACACCAACATGTTTCTCATATGTAAACATCAAAAACCATGTCAGTCCCTCAACAACTATATCAGTTCAACAACAGTTATAGCAAACATCAGGGCAGCATCAACAACAAGTACGCCAGTCGCAAGCACCAAACATGTCAGCTGTGAACAAATAAATAGCATGTTGACCACCCAAAGCAAAAGGGTGTAGTCTTAGCCCTCAGGTGGTTCATCATTGGGCAAGGCTCGAGTAGCCAGGAGGACGATGAAAAATTCACCGCCAACACCCTACCGACTCAAGAACCCCGACGAACATTCGAAAGCAACAGCGGCAACCGTAAACCCTAGCTCAGACGCGATGTCGTCATCGCCGGCTCAACCTTATCTCAACCACATCATAAGACAAAGCAATATCTGAACTTAGACATGGCATTCTCTGCGAAGAAGAAGAAAAGAAGTGTTAGCACAATCCCAGAACGGCAAGTTCCTACTTCCAATGGCAAAGAACCAAGTCACAAAGTCAATGAGGAAAAAGTACAAATCAACACAGGAAGAAGAAAGATTAGAAGTTCCCTAGTCAAAACCATTCCGGGCTACTAATTCCTTTGGCCCATAATCCCCTGCTTTCCACACCTGCAAAAGATATAGGGTTTGGATTAGTAAAGGATATACCCTGTGCAGAAAATATCCCATTTAGATTCCTTTAGCATAAAGTGAATATTCCTCAAATCAAATCACACAGTCTGACCGTCATCAACACAATTAAACGCAATCATCCGAAGAAGGAAGGTTTTTGAACCCCAAATCACACGAAAACGAAAAGCTTTAATACCAATTAATCAGAAATCTTCTACTCAGAGGCCTATAAATTGGATGGAAATCAACAACATTCAAAAAGGGGATCCACGAACAACCACGAGTTCGAAACCCTAAAATCATCGCGAAAAAACACCTAAAGCTTAGAGCTCGTAAACCTAAGAGATTGAAGGAGGAGACTCATCAGCTTCGACCGTCGAAAATCATCACCAAAGGAGAAGAAGCACCGTGCTCAGAGTCTAACCGAGAGATCCATCACCGCCGATAAACTCAGACTACTCGCAAGTCCCATCATTGCCGGACGAAAGAAGAGAACAAGATCGTGGATTGCCTCACAATCTCACCGCCGTCACCTTCTAGCCGCCGTCAACTCTTGTTCTTGGGTAAAAGAACTCATCCTTTTAATATATTCTTGCATGTTTGACCTGTGCGGATTTTGCAGTACAAACAAGGGCATCGAGAAGCCAGAGGCGGAAGAAGATCGAAAGGTCATCGGAAAAGAAGAATAGCGATGAGAGGAAGCCGAACGATTTGGGATTCGATTTGGGGGGGGAACGCAGAAGGGGACTAGGGTTCTTTGCATTTACCATTATTCTCTCTGTATTGTTTTTGTATATTATGATCACACATCACGCACACACCCACTACACCACTAATCCGTCACTAATTAACCCTCAATTTCTTAATCAGTTTTTAATTAACCTCTTAAACCAATATAATCAATCATCCTTTTTAATTAAACCAACAAATAAAATTTATTATTTAAATTTGGTTAATTTATTTATTTGATTAAAAACCCCTTTTAGAAATTATCTAAATCAGACTTTTTTATAAAAAAAAACTAGTAACCTTCTTTATTAATTAAATAAACTTTTTTCTATTTCATTAATTCCTTAAGTAATTTATTCAAACTCATTTCCCTAAATAATTTAGAAATATAATAATAAAACCTTTTAATATAAAATCAATCTCTAGTTTTAAATTTAGAACTCTTTAAAATAACTTTTATAATATAAACCCCTCTCTTAATTAAGCCAATTATTCTATTTTATTCCCTTCATGACCTATTTATCTTTATCAATAAAATAATCTTTTATAGTTTAAATAACATTTAATAATAACTATTGAACCCTTCCTTTAAAGACATAATCTCCCCATAAAATCAATCTCACTAAAATTAACTCTTTTTTTCTCTTCCCCGAAAAAATATATAACCCTTATCAAATTTCACCTCAAATTTTAACCTATTAAAATCAATTCACAGCGTAATCAACAATCCGATCGTACACGCTTCACCATCACCCATAGTATTCACACTCACATTCACTTATACACTTAGCGCTTTCATGCGTGTGAATGTTTACTTTATCTACTTTTATTTTATTCACAATTCACACACTCACTTAGCGCTTTCATGCGTTGTGTATGTTTTACATTATTGCAATTTATATTATCGCATCGCATTCCGTCCAAAGGAAAAACCTACACATGAGTCAACACTTGTGTGTAGTGCACATCATTTGCATCATTCTCCCACATGATCCTTGATCCCATTCAAGTCGATCTTTTAGGACAGATCCTACCCCATAGGAAAGACCTTTGTCTTTTATCTTTTACAACATAGATACAAAACAATACATCAAATTCATTCAAACAATAGAGAAATAGATGTTAGTCATCTTAAGTGAGATAGAATCTCCACCCCACATCAATACAATCAATACCGTAGGAACTTTGCCTGAAGAGAGATAGAGGCGTACCTCGCCGATCCATATCCGAGTACTTGGGCCCTTCTCTTAAGACGATGCAAAGACTATTTTGCTACAACTTGTGGCGGTTAAATCTCCCTTAAAATGACAACTCATCTCCTTCTCCTAAAATCAATCAACTACCCTAAACCCGTAGGAACTTTGACCACAATCAAAGAACTCTCAAACCCTTTAGGGGAACTACAAAATACTCTGATTCCACCCCGTAAGGATATGTAGGCATAAGATGCGATATCTTATCGAGTATACTTAGAAATAAAACCCTAGGTCTTTTAAATCTTAAGCAGATAACACATAGCAATAAACAAACATAAAACAAGAGGTTCCTATAGAGTACTACAGAAACTTAGGATGCTAGCACCTTCCCTAAGTTTAACCAACCCCCGAACCTAAAACTCTCTAAACCTTGCATTTGCATTGCATTGTGGGAATTTCGATCTTTATCTCTTCCTTTGGACAAATCAAAGTTCGGTTGCAAAATGAATTAAAGATTCAAACTAATCAATAGTTTGGTATCCAATTTTTACCACGACAGTGCCCAGGCCCAAGGACTGATCTGCTGCTATAAATAACAGGAGAAGCAATCCTAGAAGGCAGTTGTTGAAGATAGAGAAACAAAGAAATCACCATAGTGGTTTAGAAGTGAAGAGGTTGTCCTTCACGATTGTGTCTTAGGAACACTTGTAATCCAAACAACTGTTGATTGCATTGGTTAGGTAGTTTCTAGGTTGTGTATCACTCGAAGCTGTTAAGCAAGAGTGTGTGTCACTTGATCAAAGCTTTGAAGAAAGATTAAGGTATGTGTAGTTGAAGTGTTTCTTCTTACTACTGTTGAATTTGTAAGTGTTTTTGGATATCACTGAGGTGATTGTAGGGAGTGAATGGGTATACTCAGGTCTAGTGTGTCTCTAGGTTAAATTGTCATTGGGTAGGTTTTATGTGAGGAGTTCAAACTAGAGGTTTGACTCTGAATTAATTCTACTGATAGTGAAATTTCTTGCACTGAACTGGGTCAACAACCAACGGTGTTATTTACTGCTTTATAATTACTGCATTATAGTAGGTTTGTAGTGAATGTCACAGTGGATGTTATAACTTCTGTGGTAACATCCATCGTGGGTTGGCCAGAATTTTCAATACTTACATTCGACATAAAATATTGCTTTACCCAAACGGGTGAGGATATGACACTTGCATCACTTTGAATGGATTAACATTTATCAACATTCATGGGAAGCACACCACTTATATCGACTCAAATAGATTACAGACGAAGCAATATTTTGCGTCGTCTCAAGACGTCATATCTCAGGTTTGTGAAACGGTTTGACGGCCCGCGCGACGGCAAGAAGTTGAATTAACATATTGATGTATTGTTGGATGACGATTACTTGAAGCTTAAGAAAGGCTCCTCGGGCCCAGGTAATCGGGAAAGTGGGTCAAATACTTGACTCTATCTCTTTTCCATCTCGAAAAGAGGTCGTGCTTAAGAAATTTTTTGAATGATAAGATGGCTTAAGCATTTTAGTCAGATGAGGATTGCTTGAAGCTTAAGAAAGGCTCCTCGGGCCCAAGTAAACGGGAGAATGAGTCAAAGGCTTGACTCTCTCTCTTTTTCATCTTAGTTGCGAAAGGGTTTTGATATAGTTTAAGTATTTTAAATCGGATGACGATTACTTGAAGCTTAAGAAAGGCTCTTCGGGCCCAAGTAATTGGGAGAATGAGTCAAAGGCTTGACTCTCCCTCTTTTTCATTTAAGTGATTGAGAAAATAGATTTGATTTTGGTTTTCGTTGAAATAGGTTGATGTAGAATCGAGTTATAAATTTTGGAGAAGACAATTGTTCGAGCTTAAGACAGGCTCCTCGGCCCCAAACAATTGAGGAGAGAAATCGAAGACTCCATTCCAACTCCATTTACATCTTTTATTGAAATATAGTTTAAGTTTATTTAAGTTAACTAATTTGAATTTGAGAAAATGCTCGATGTTGATCGAGTTTTAAATTTGCGTATGGAAAAGTTAATAGTTTGAACTAAACGGTAACGAGATACTAATGCTATATGGTAAGGTCGATGGCGAGGCATTAGCGCTCGACTTACAAGTTGGATATGGTTTAAGTATGCTTGAGAATAAGTTGGTAATTAATTGAGTTTGTTTTGAAAATTCTTGATGTTGGACCAAGTTTATTTGTGAATTCTTGAAAAGGTGCGGTTGATTTTATCCTTAATTAGAAACTACCTAAGTATTATGAAGAGAGAAAAGCGATAATCAAATGTTACAACTCACAGGGAGGGAATACACTATGATGAAAGAGGATAATAAACATACAAGGGACACGTAACCCAAACATAAACCAAAAGAAAAGATGTCACACATAATCAGAAACAAAGGAAGAAATCGAAAGTCAAATTAAATAAAAGGTGTTAAAAATGATTAATAATTAACTTATATATATATATATATATATATATATATATATATATATATATATATATATATATATATATATATATATATAGAGAGAGAGAGAGAGAGAGAGAGAGAGAGAATTTATGAAAGATAATTAACTGACACAAAGTTGATTTATTAAATTAAACTTAAACACCTTAATAAAATTATCCATAGAAAAGGATTTGATTAATATTAAATAAAACAAGGTTTAATAAAATTAATTAAGAAATAAATACAAATATTATTTTTTTCATACATTAAAAGAGAAACAAAATAAATTAAATTAACCAAAATAAAATAAATAAATAACAAAAATAAATAACTAATAATTAATTAAACCATTTAAAGTAGAAACAATAAATAAAACAACAAAAAAAGGCCAAATGGGCCAGGGTACAACCAAAAAACGGAGAGGTGTCAAACATAAAAAATTCAAGGCCCAAAAATAACAAACCTACATTGGGGGGAGGGTCCAACGTGGACCCTCAGTTCAGTCTTGACCAACCAGCTAACTTGGGCCGTTAATCCCTCAAGGAGTCAAAGAATATTCTAGATCCTAAGGTGGGGATATGCCTTCACACAATATGGAAATATACCACATGCATGGGATGATGAAGGGGAAAAGACCGATGACACCTGTCACCGGTGCGGTTGGCCAAAGAGACCATCAATAGTCATGCTTGGCCTGTGAATTGAAAACAGACAAACATGGAAATCTACTTCATTCACACTATCCTTCCCCTCTCTACACATCGTTCCGCGTGAAAGGCTCCTCGTGAGTCCGTACTACACAACCGTCGAGTCCAAGGTTTCTAAAGGTATGTCAGAGTCATAGGTCGAGGTTAAAAATATCATTGTCAGAATAACGATACGTTCAAGGGATCTCATCTGATTGGGGCTTTCATGTCACCCCTCTCGAATTAACACTACCAACCACCAAGGGAGAAAGATTAAAAGTTTCTTAGAGTTATCAATTCAGGCTTGAAAACATTATTGCCATGACAAAGACTCACCATGACAATAGCATTTCCAAGGGAATCAACTCTAAGCGGGGCTTTCGTACCCTCCCAACAAGAAAGGCTCTTCGAGGAATTCTACTACACAACCACCATTCTAATCCTAAGTTTTCCTCAGACTCGGGTATAAGGCCATCTCATAGAGTGCCCATAATCAGAGAAACCCAACAGTCACAAGAGATAATGGTAGGATATATAATAAAGATAAACAAGTAAATAAATAAATCAAGCATGCAAGAAAGAACAACACAAGAAGAAAACAAACAAGCAAAAAATAACACTTACTAATCGAGTCAAGTTAGGCTTGACTCTCCCTTGCATAGGGCAATGCATTTCCCCAGCAGAGTCGCCAGTTGTCGTACCTCAAAAAAGCACGATCCTTCGCGAATGGTCGCCGAAAATAGAGTCACCATCAAAATTTATTTATCCCAAAAAGAGAAAGGAAAATATCGATAAAACCTTTAGGGAAAGAACATGGTCATCGCAACCAAGTTCTATGTTCGGGAGTCGATTACGCGATGGGAAGGTATTAGCACCCCTCATGTCTGTTGTACTTAACTGAAACCTCTTGATTCGATTACTGAAAAATGTTAGGTTAGTTAGGTTGTTTTCTTCTAAGGGAATAAAGCGTAAAGGTAAGGTAAAAGGATTTAAAATGCTAAAGGAAAAGGGGTTTCTTTAAGACTAGGGTGCTCGCCAATGATTAAAGCCCTTGTGTCTACGTACCTTCACTTGAAAGATGTAAAAAATCAGAGTGTTTGTAGTTTGGACTACGGATATTGGTTTGATTTTATCGAAATATACTTACATTCGATAGAAAATATTGCTTTACCCGAACGTGTGAGGATATGACGCTTGCATCACTTTGAATGGATTAACATTTATCAACATTCATGGGAAGCAAACCACTTATCTCGACTCAAATAGATTCCATATGAAGCAATATTTTGTGTCGTCTCAAGACGTCATAGATTACAGACGGAGCAAGATTCATGAAAAGGTTTGACGGTCCGCGCGACGGCTAGAAGTTGAATTAACGTATTGATGTATTGTTGGATGTCGATTACTTAAAGGTTAAGAAAGGCTCCTCGGGCCCAGGTAATCGGGAAAGTGGGTCAAAGACTTAACTCTCTCTTTTCCATCTCGAAAAGAGGTCATGCTTAAGAAAAGTTTTGAATGATAAGATGGCTAAAGCATTTTAGCCGGATGAGGATTGCTTGAAGCTTAAGAAAGGCTCCTCGGGCCCAAGTAAACGGGAGAATGAGTCAAAGGCTTGACTCTCTCTCTTTTTCATCTTAGTTGCAAAAGGGTTTTGATATAGTTAAAGTATTTTAAATCGGATGACGATTACTTGAAGCTTAAGAAAGGCTCTTCGGGCCCAAGTAATCGGGAGAATGAGTCAACGGCTTGACTCTCCCTCTTTTTCATTTAAGTGATTGAGAAAATATATTTGATTTTGGTTTTCGTTTAAATTGCTTGATGTAGAATCGAGTTATAAATTTTGGAGAAGACAATTGTTCGAGCGTAAGAAAGGCTCCTCGGGCCCAAACAATTGAGGAGAGAAATCGAAGATTCCATTCCAACTCCCTTTTCATCTTTTATTGAAATATAGTTTAAGTTTATTTAAGTTAACTAATTTGAATATGGTTTAAGTATGCTTGAGAATAAGTTGGTAATTGATTGAGTTTGTTTTGAAAATGGTTGACGTTGGACCAAGTTTATTTGTGAATTCTTGAAAACGTGCGGTTGATTTTATCCTTAATTAGAAACTACCTAAGTATTATGTGGAGAGAAAAGCCATAATCAAATGTTACAACTCACGGGGAGGGGATACACTATGATGAAAGGTGATAATAAACATACAAGGGACACGTAACCCAAACATAAACCAAAAGAAATGATGTCACACATAAACACTAACAAAGGAAGAAATCGAAAATCATTAAATAAAAGGAGTTAAAAATGATTAAAAATTAACTTATATATTTTTTATTTTTTAGTTATTTTATTACTATTATTTTATAATATATGAAAGATAATTAATTGACACAAACTTGATTTATTAAATTAGACTTAAACACCTTAATAAAATTATCCATAGAAAAAGGATTTGATTAATATTAAATAAAACAAGGTTTAATAAAATTAATTAAGAAATAAATAAAAATATTATTTTTTTCATACATTAAAAGAGAAACAAAATAAATTAAGTTAACCAAAATAAAATAAATAAATAACTAATAATTAATTAAAACATTTAAAGTAGAATAAATAAATAAAACAACAACAAAAAAGGCCAAACGGGCCAGGCTACAACCAAAAAACGGAGGGGTGTCAAACATAAAAAATTCAAGGCTCAAAAATAACAAACCCACATCGGGGGGAAGGTCCAATGTGGACCCTCGATTCAGTCTTGACCAACCAGCTAATCTGGGTCGTTGATCCCTCAAGGAGTCAAAGAATATTCTAGATCCTAAGGTGGGGAGATGCCTTCACACAATATGGAAATAGACCACATGCGTGGGATGATGAAGAGGAAAAGACTGCTGACACCTGTCACCGGTGCGGTTGGGCAAAGAGGCCATCAATAGTCATGCGTGGCCTGTGAATTGAAAAGAGACGAACATGGAAATATAATTCATTCACACTATCCTTCCCCTCTCTACGCACCGTCCCGCGAGAAAGGCTCCTCGTGAGTCCTTACTACACAACCATCGAGTCCAAGGTTTCTAAAGGTATCTCCGAGTCATGGATCGAGGTTAAAAATTTCATTGTCAGAATAATGATACGTTCAAGGGATCTCATTTGATTGGGGCTTTCATGTCAATCCTCACGAATTAACACTACCAACCACCAAGGGAGAAAGTTCAAAAGTTTCTTAGATTTATCAATTCAGTTTTGAAAACATTATTGCCATGACAAAGACTCACCACGATGTTGCACCCCAAAATTTGCTCAACCTTTTCTTACCTGGTTTATGTTTCATTGCATTATCATTTGCATAGTTATATCATTTGCATATCATGGTATCATTCATATAGCAGGGGATCAAGTTTATTCTTCTCAAGAGAAGCCTAGCAAGAGGTCTCATTCAAGATTGAGAGTTATCAAAGTCATCAGAAGGTGGTTTGAGTGCCTAAGGGTTTAGATGTTTGAGTGTGAATCTTCTCCTAACTTGAGGATCAAATGAAGACCATCAGAGGGTTGTGAAGTGTTGAATGTGAGAAGAGGATGTGTATGGATCTCATAGAATGCCTAGAGGGCCATGGGAGAGTTTGATCAAGTCATTGTGTCAAATGCAAGAGCCACAGTTGAGGTGTAAGCAATTAGGGTTTCATCTGGATCAATTCTAGGTCAACTGGACAATTGAAGAGTATCAAGGCCTACTTTTAGGTTATGGAGTTCATGAAATGATGTGATAAGAAATTTGTGGTGTTGTGCCAAGATCAAATCAAGAAGAATCAAGAGTGTGGGAAGTTGCTAAGTTAGGGTTTCAGTGTAAAATCCCCTGTTTAGTGCCTAACTTCAAGACCTCATAAGTCAAGATACAAGTTTCAAATGGATCTTTGGCCAACATGAAACTTGTAGAGTGTCTCAATAAATTTAATTTGAGTACTAGAAGTCCTCCATTGGATTTATAGAACTCAAGTTATGGCCCAGACAAGTTACAAGTCCTCAGATGCCACTGAAATTTGTCTGTGAAAATCATATGACTTCAAAGCTATTTTTGACCTAGAATGAGGTTTCACTTGAACTTTTGGTCAACATGAAAGTTGTTCCTCATGATCTTAGCTTTCTAAGTTGTACTATAAGTCTTCCATATGATTTGTAGAACTCAAGTTATGAGGTTTACAAGTCAGGGGTATTTTGGGAAAGTGAGATTATAGGTCATTTTCAATCATAGGCCAAAATCTCCAACTTGCACTTGTCAAATGCAATTTTGTTCAACATGAAAGTTGTTCAAAATGTGATTTTTAGGCTATACAAGAGGTCATGATGGATTGATTGAGCTTATAGCAAGAGTTGGTTTGAATTGGTTTCAAAAAGGGAGAAATTTCAAATGTGTAAAGCAGGGAAAAATGCAATTTTATGTTAGATGACCAAAACCAAGCAAATGAGTACATTTTCTGATTGGAAATCACATTTTAAACACTTTGGCATTACCATATTTTTGATTTTAGGTCAAGATTTGTGAGTTGCCATTTGATTTCTTCATTTGCAAGTCACATATCAAAATCCCTTACCAAAGCAATTTAAACACTCCTTTTGGTCTAAACACGCTCACCAGAGAATTTGCAAGTGAAAGGGAAGCTTCTAGAGCAATTTTCATGGCCAAATCGTTACTGGTACAATGCACATGTGAGGAGAAAAACAGAAATTTGGATTGGCTGGATTGGGCCTCAATTGAGCTTCTAAAGCCCATAGACATGTTCTATTTAAGTTCTTGAATGATTTCAGAATCATTTTGGTGCAAGTTTCGTGGCTGAAGCAGAGATAGCAACTTCATTTTCAAGAGGAGCAAGTGAAATCGTGTTTTGAGTTCCAGGCAGATTCAGAGCAAATTGAAGGTTGAAACATCTTTATCTTGCATTCTTGAAAGATTCTGGAGAGTTTTGGAGGTTGAATCAAGCTCTAAGCATCTCTGTTAGTGGATCTACATCAGGTTAGTAAACTTCAAATTTCCACATGAATTAGCATGAATTAGTTAGAATTGAACTTGTGGTTAGGATCTAGACAAGGTGTAGATCGTTTTAGGATCAATTTGGAATCAATTGGTGATGTTTGATCATGAGGTACCATTTCTGTTTGGACACGAGCTGATCTGATCTTAAGGATATAACATGATTTGGATAGATCAGGATGAACTAGGAAGCATGAGGATGATTTCTATACTTTTAGTTTTGCAAATTATGCTGATCAGATTGGATGTGTTTTCTGAACTTTGATTCGTGTTTTAAAATCCATGCAGAATTAGAGTGTATGAATAGGAAATTTGAGATCCTCATGGAATTCTGAGTGAGATGATGATAATTTTGTTGAGTTTTGGCTACCTGTGAATACTTGCTCACCGGAGAAGACGACCAGAGTCTTCTCCGGCCACCGCTCTGAATCTCCACCTAGCCAGCCTGAGAAATGAGGAAGATGAAGTCTGAGCCATCAGATCTTGCTTTTGACCTTGACTAGACCACAGATCCAATGGCCACGACTTAAAATTTTATTTGACTTTCTGAGGATGAAACGCAGGCGTTTCATTAATTGAGGTGGCAGACCCTCAGCGCTTGGATTAGTTGACTGGTCTCCAGATCCATTGGCTCATGTTTTGTTTCAGCATTTTATTTCTTTTATTCATTTTTGTTTTATTTTAAATGCTTTATTGATTCCAAAAATCATATTAAATTCATTCTTGATTAGAAAATTATTTTAAAAATACCTCCATGATCTTGAGAGAATTTGTGATTTTATGAAATCAATAAAATGCATTTTCATGCATTTTTCAATTTAATTTGATTTTTCTTATTTTTGTTAATTCTTTTAATTTTGCATATTTGAGCATCTGTTTTGTTGAATTTTGTTCTTCCAATTGGTGATGAGTTTGGCTTTGATTTTTTAGTATGTATTAGGGTAGATATTCATATTCCCCTAGGATTTTTCTTGGAATTTTATAACAATATTAGGTTCTGTTTTAGGTGTTGAGATTAGAATCTTCCCAAACTTGTGGATCCCCTTGACCTATTTCACTTCAGGGATTGTTTAGATAACTTAGAAGTTGAATTAGGCTTTAATATTTTAACCCTAGGCTGTTCAAACATGTTTGTTCCACTAGGAATTTAATTAGAATTTTATAACTTTGTTTGCTATTTTTTTTGAATTTTGCAAGTTGCTTATGTTTGTGTTGTTCTCTCTTGAGTGCCTTTGCTTGTTTGGTTTGGTTGGTGACTTTGGAGCTTGCATGGCTTGGAATCCTCTTTGGGAGGTCTTATGGACTTGATATAGATGCTATGGGTTGAAGATTGGAGCTTGGAGTTGAAGTTTCCTTTTCTTTTAGGAGTTGTTTTAGGAGCTTAGAAAATTAGGGTTTTAGGAAGAGCCATTAGAGCTAGTTTTGATTTCTTCATTAAACATAGAATGCATTGTGTGCTTCTATTCCATCCAATGACATGAATTCCTCCTAGGGAAACTCCATCTCTCCTTTGGAGGGATGTGTGGTATGCCCATAGTTAAGTAGAACTTTGAGGATACCTTTCCATTTCAATGTTGGTACTTGATGATTTCCTTTGGTTTTCATTAAGTTTTCAACATTTCAACCTTGATCTTGGTGATTAATCCTTTGCTTGGAGGTGCTTGCTAGAGCTTGAAGATGAAGTTTGATAGATCTTGAAGATAGAAGCTAGCTTGAAGATGAAGTCTTGCTGTCAACTTTGCTGTCTTTTCAACTGTGCTGTTTAGAGCTTGCTATTGCTGTCTGCTGTAGGAGTTTGTTGCTGCTGCTTGGGTTACCTCCTCTGTATCTCTGGTTCTTTCTATGTATTGTATTTTTGATTGTGTTTATTATCCTTAGGTTTGAGGTGGAGCTTGTATCCTCTTGCCTGGTGTTTTCTCTCTTGCCTCTCTGGTACTACTGCATAGCATGCTGTTTACTGTTTACTGCTTGCTTTCTTTTGCTGTTTTCCCCTAGGATCTCTGATTTCCTCTGTGCAAGAGAGAATTATGACAGACATTAGGTTTTAATCCATGCATGATAACTGCAGGTAGATTCCCCTTTTAACCATAGTTTTAGGGTGTCTCTCTCCTCATCTCAAAACAAATTCAAAAACACAGTAATAAGGTTAATTAAAGTCGTGCATTACGAGCCTTAAGCTATCTGGGAAAAGGTTGGTGGAAGGTCTCTCTCCAGTAATCTGGATGTTAGTGTGGTACTCTTTGGGTGACATACGAAGCGTTCACTCCCGGGTCATAGTCTCTAGTGCGACTGAGATTGCGAACATCCTAAAAAACAGTTCTTTCATAAAAAACTCAAAACAAACATTCAAACTCTATTTTTGTCCTCTTGGACCTTTAATCAGGAAACCCTTTTCAGAAGGAGAGAAAAAACTGTCAGATAAACTTGTGTCTTCCGTAGCCCGAACTACGTTTGCTCTGATCTTTCATACTGTATGAAAGTACGTAGGCACGAGACGCGACATCTCGGCGAGCAACCTCTCCCCCCTTAACCCGTAGTTAGGCGAACTACGTTGACTCTGATTTCTTGTTCCAGACGGGAATACGTAGGCATAAAGTGCGATACTTTGCCGAGTCATTTTCTTTTCTTTTTAGACCAGACCTTTAGAGTAGATAGAATAACATACCCTTAGATAGAAAACAAGCTTGGATCCCGTCGAGTACGACGGACATGAGGGGTGCTAATACCTTCCCCTTGCGTAACCGACTCCCGAATCCAGGATTTAGTTGCGATGACCATTCCTTTCCCTCTTTGCGTTAGGTTTACTCTGAGCGTTTCCTTTCCCTCTTGTGGGATAAATAATGCACGGTGGCGACTCTTCTGTCATAGTTGGTGCTGATTTTTGCAGTAGCGACAGCTGGCGACTCTGCTGGGGATTCTGGTTCCCTATGCGAGTTAATCCTAGTGCTTGTTTTCCCGTCTGGGGTTTTGTATTTATTTTTATGTCTTTACTTTCATTACTGTATATATTTGTTGTTGTGCTGTGGGTAGAGGGTTAGTTTGAGAGATAAGCCGGACCTGGGCTTGAGTATGCACATAGACTTAGAAGTAGAGAGTAGTGGTTAGCCTGCTTGCTTTGCTTGCACCAGCTAGCTACAAAATTTACACTCAGACAAGATTCTCTTTGATGGCATCTTGCCTGGCCCTTTGGGCTCGACAGGTTGTTGGATTTGAGGGTTGTCGACTCTGGGGACCTATCATTTGGGATTCGGCTAAGTGAGGCCTCTTCAAGGGTTGATGATGCCACGCCTTCTAGGTATTGTATCATCGCTCTTGAAAGTCTGTGACGCTGATGACCGCATAGGATGTCGTACCTCGTCTGCGAGTTAAGTACATACCTGTGGGAGGGTAGGTGGGTCTTTTTGTAGGAAAACTCTGGCCTCAGACACCTGGTTTGCCTCTGTCAGTGAGAATTGGTTATGAGGGTTCTTTTGTGGTTGGTATGGTTTGAGGAGAAGATCTGATGGTTCTCAAGCTGCAGTACAACACAACACAGTTCTTCATCATTGCACTTGATCCCCTGTTGCATATGCATCTGCATTTGCATGTTTGCATTTCATTAACGTGTATTTATGTTGCAGGTGTGATTTTTCCCCTCAGATTCTAGTGTTCTTCTTGCCAGACATGGAGTCCATGAAGAGAACAGTTGCTTACAGGCTGCCTTCTCCAGATATCAGTTCCTTATTGCAGTTGGTTGCTCTAGCAGATCAGAGAGTGAGGGCTGAGTTCAGAGAGTCTTACGGGAAACTGCTCAGTTTGTTGTGCAGACCTTCTGTGTTTGAGATGACTGGATTTTACACCTTGATGTAGTTTTATGAGCCTCAGTTGAGATGTTTCTTGTTCCCTGATTTTATTCTGGCTCCTACTCTGGAGGAGTATTCTGATATGCTGGGAGTGCCTGTGTTAGATCAGATGCCTTTTATTCATGAGGATACTGAGCCTGAGTTGGCTAAGCTTGCTGAGATTGTCAGTTTAGATGCTTCTGAGTTCCCCGGAGGTTTGATCAAGCTGAATGGAGCTTATGGTTTTCATCTTTCTTGCTTGGTTGAGAAGGCTACGCAGTGTGCGAAGGATGGATGTTGGATTGCCTTCAGTGCTATTCTGGCTGTTTGCATTTATGGGATTGTCTTGTTCCCTAACTTTCCTGATTTTGTTGACTCAGATGCTTTCTTTATTCTTACCTCAAAGAATCCGGTGCCTACTCTCTTGGGTGACGTTTATCATTCTGTTCACTATAAGAATGAGAAGCGTCGGGAAAGAATGTTTCTTGTTGTGTACCTCTTCTATCTAGGTGGTTTCAGGGACATCTTCCTAAGAAGGGACCTATTGTTGATACTATTGGTACTTTGGATTGGTCTTCCAGATTGATGGGATTGTGTGCTAAGAACATTGTTTGGTTTGATCGGAACCTGCTCGGAGTGAATATTATATATAGTTGCAGTGACTTTTCGAATGTTCCTTTAATTGGACGGAAAGGTTGTATTAACTATAACCCTTCTCTGCTTGTGAGACAATTTGGCTATGATTTGAGGGACTCTCCGGTTGAAGACGAGATACAGGAATCTCTGTATCTCACAGGTTTATTAGACGGAGATATTTTGGTCAGATTGAGGCGTGCTTGGGATAATATTCAAAGAAGAGGAAAAATAATACTTGGTAAGAGTGATAGTCGAGCTTATAATCCTTATTGGCTCTGGATTCATGAGAGAGTTAGGACTTCTTTGATGCCATATCCTGCTGTAGAGCCTTTGTACCTTCCGGTGATTGAGGAACCTACTTCAGTAGAGATTGAGAAGTATAACAAGCTGTTGGCTGAAAAGGAAGAGTTGCAGAGAGCGAATGAAGAGCTAGAGAAAGAGATTTTCCACCTTAGGCATGAGAAGAATGAGGCAACTTTCACTTTGAAGAAGCAGACTGAGATGATTAATAGATTGGGTTCAGACTTGACCGAAGAGACCAGCAAGAGAGAGAAAGTAGGAGTAGCCTTGAATGGTGTTAGTAGCGTACTTGCTACTAAGAAAGAACTTCTGAACAAGGCTTATTCTCGACTTTCAAAATGGGAATCTTTGTGGAATACAACGCTTACCAAACGGAAGGAGCGTGAAGATGAGTTGAAGCTTCATATTTCCTAGTTATAGGAGCAGATCAGTGCTAAGGATGCGAAGATTGCTGAAGAGGTATCTCTTAGACGTGACGCTGAGTCTAGAGTGAGTAGCATGGTCAAAGAGACTAGGGGTGGTGAATTGAAGGCTGGCTCCAAGAGATGCAGGGTTGATGAGTGTTCTGACAGGGGAGCCTATGAAGAGGACGCCAAAAAGCTGAGATCCACTGTTGAGCGGCATGCATTACTGATACAGGAGCTAATCTCCAGACTAGGTCATTCGGAGACGTTGAGGATATTGGAAGATGTCAGGGCACGCCATTTGGCCTGATTTATCTTTGCTTTTCTTTTGTTATTCGCACTTGTATTTTGACCATCGCCAGGCTTGTTGGCCTAGGTCTGTTCAGTTGTATTCAGTTGTATCTTTGTACTTTGCCTCTTGGCATATGTTTATGTATGAGGTTTCTGATTCTGTGTTTGCCTACTTGGGACTCCATTGTCATTATGGCTTCTTCTCCGGAACTAGAATCGAGGGGGAAATTAACCTGTTGCATATTTACACGTGTGCATTTGCATATTCATATTGCATGGCAGGTACCTTTTTGAGCTAGAATCTTATCTCCTGCGTCTTACAGGTTATTTCAAGATTGACGAATAGAGAACTCATCGGTACGCTACAAGAAGCAACAGTAAGAAGATCATGGATCAAGTACAGTCTGAGATGCAGGAGATCCGAGATAGGTTGGCCCAATTCATGCAGACTATGGAGGCTGTGGCTAAAGGCCAGGAACATCTTCAAACTCTGGTGCAACCGCTGCTGGCGCGAGCGGCTGGTAATACTGAATACAACTCTGCTCATGTTGAGACTCCTCTCATGGAGGAAGTAATACCGAATGCTGGTGAGAATGGTACTGGCAACGGCAACGGCAACGTTGGTAACAGAAATGCTGATAATGTTAATGGGAACGTGGAAATCAACAGGAATGTTAGTTTCAATACTGGTTTCGGTGACAATAATCAGGGTCTTGGCTTTGGCAATCGGGATGGTAATGATGGTTTCAATAATCATGGCCTCGGCAACGGAGGGTTCTGTGATAACAATGAAGGTTATAATGGCTACGGCAATGCTGGGTTTGGCAATGTGAATACCAATGGTGCTGGGATGGGTCCTTTCAATACTGGTTCTGGGATAGTGGTTGCTAATCAAGAGCTTGGTAATCTGAGGTATGATCCCAGGTTCTTCCAAAATGGTCATGGTCATGGTCGTAATGCTGCTTATGACGGATATGGTAATGAGGGTCTGTACTGGAATAGAGATCGTCAGGAAGATGCCTTTTCTGGGCAAGGCATGGGTTTTGAGGGTCCCACTGATAGTGATCGGAGGATTAAAATGCTGGAGGAACAGATGAGAGGTATAGCCAAACAAAATTATGCAGGGTTGGACATGGCTACTATGGGGCTAGTTCCTGGGCTGAGAGTGCCATTGAAGTTCAAAGCTCCCACTTTCGATAAATATAAAGGGGATACATGCCCACGGATTCATGTGCGTTCATATTACCGGAGGATGTTGGCTTACTCTGATGATGAGAAGATGCTTATGCATTTTTTCCAAGATAGTTTGTCAGGACCATCGCTGGAATGGTACATGGGACTAGAGCCTGCACAGGTCGGAAGTTGGAAAGAATTGGCTGATGCTTTCGTTAAACATTACCAATACAATAGTGACCTTGCACCAAATAGGGTCCAGCTTCAGAGTCTTTCACAGAAGAACGGGGAAAGTTTCAAGGAGTATGCTTAGCGTTGAAAGGGAACTGATTGGTATTTTTGTTGGAACATTCTCTGGGATGTATTATGATAAATTGCTCAATTTCTCGATGGGTAGCTTCTCTGACATGATACTCATGGGGGAACGAATTGAAAATGACATCAAAATTGGTAAGATTCAAGCCGGTGAATCGACCTCAGCAGGAGGTGCAAAAAAGGTCTTTGGTGGTAAAAGACAAGGAGACACCAGTGCGGTGTATGGTGGTCGAGGACGAGGTAGAGGTCGGAATCAGTATCTTCAACAACAGGTTGCTAATGTGACAATCCCTATATCTCAACAATGACAACAACCACAACAGCAGTAGCAGCAACAACAAAGGTATAATCCTGCTCAGAGAAGGCTCCAGAATGGGAAGCCGAAGAGGGTATTTGATACACCTCCGTCAATGTATGCAGAGCTACTTCAGACACTGTTAAGTTTGAATCTGGTTGAGAAGAGAACATTGGACCCACCCACAGGAGCGCTTCCTTACGGGTATGATACTAGTAAGCAGTGTAAATTTCATTCCGGGGCACCCGGACATGATATCGAGAGTTGTCATGCTTTTAAGCATAAAGTCCAAGATTTGATTGATAGTAAAGTCATTAACTTCAGTAATGATGGTCCCAACATTGTACAGAAACCAATGCCAAATCATGGAGCGAATGCTATTCTGACAGAAGAAGATTTGGATCTGGTTATGGACGTAAATGATCTGAAGACACCTTTGAGCTATGTTAAAAGCAAATTGTTGAAAGGAGGGGTCTTCCCCGGATGTGATGAGTATTGTTTGGATTGTTGGACCCGACAGGTATTCAGGCCATGATTGATGAGGGAACTTTATAGTTTGATCGCACTGCTGTTGAGAAACCTGGTGAGGTAACATGTGAAAAGCAGGGTGAGGTCGCAACAATTACGATCCCACAAAAGACTATTATGATATCAGCGCCCGCCAAGCGGCCAACTATCACGATAACGAAAGTGGGACCTGTTCCTTATGAGAGTACGAAAGTCATTCCATGGAATTATGGGTTGGAAGCTTTTTGCAATGGGGAAAAGATTAATGTGGATATCCAGCCAGCAGGGGCAGTGGGTAGTCTTGTTGAAGCGGGAGGTATGACCCGAAGTGGTAGAATCTTCACTTCACCTGAAATCGAGGCTGAGAGAATTGCTAGAGGCAAAGCCAAAGTGAATGAAGGGGGACCTTCCCAGTCGAAAGAGAAGGAAACATCGGTCAAGGATGTAGAAGAGTTTATGAGGTTGATTCGCAAAAGTGACTATAAGATTGTGGAGCATTTGCAGCAGACGCCCTCCAAAATTTCAATACTATCCTTGTTGCTTTGTTCAGAGGCCCATCAGAATGCATTGTCGAAAATCTTGGATACGTCTTTTGTACCTCAGGAAGTAATTGTCAATCAGCTTGAGGGGGTACTGGTGCATGTGAATGCTGGCCACAGCCTGGGATTTACTGACTTTGATTTAACGCCTTGAGGTCGGGACCATAATATGGCCTTGCACATTTCAGTGGAGTGCCGGGGCACTGTTATGTCGTATGTTCTGGTAGACACCGGATCATCTTTGAATGTGTTGCCGAAGAAGGCCATGATGAAGCTAGACGTTCGGGGAATCATATGCACACCAAGTGATTTGGTCGTGAGGGCTTTTGATGGGACCAGGAGGTCGGTGTTTGGATCCATAACGTTGCCGCTCCAAGTCGGGTCGGAAGTGTTTGACACTGTGTTCTATATCATGGACATACATCCCGCTTACAGCTGTTTACTTGGGCGACCATGGATACATTCTGCAGGGGCTGTGACGTCCACGCTGCATCAGAAACTTAAATACATGGTTGGAGACAGTGTTGTTACTATTTGCGGAGAGGAGGACATTCTGGTTAGTCATCTTTCGTCATTCAAGTACGTCGAAGTGGATGGGGAGATCCATGAGACGCCATGCCAAGCCTTCGAGGGGTTGCAGATCAAGGACAAGTCTCCTGTTCCCGTCAAAGGGACAGAGGTGGCCATGTTTTCGTACAAAGACGCTCAGGAAGTGGTTCAGGCTGGAGAAACCAAAATATGGGGCCAAGTCTTGGAAATTCCGGTCAAGATGGACAGGTTCGGGTTGGGGTATCGCCTGACGTCGTCACCTTCCGCATCAGGCGTGCCAAAGTTCAAAGGACCAGTGGTGATCACTCCAGGTGGGGTCTGTTATGAAACGATCAATGTTGTTTCCGATACTGAAGACGGAGATAGTGACTGCGATATGGACTCGTGGATCAAGCCCGGCGTGCCAGGACAGAATCTGTGCAACTGGTCTATCCAGGAACTTGTCTCAGTTACTACAAAATAGTAATGATTTGTTTTCTCAATTATTGTATAATCCTGTGTCCTACCCGGGGCATAGTGATTTTGTTTTTAGGGTTACCTGCTTATGTGTGTACTTTGTTTAATCATTAATAAAGGCGTTTTTTCGCATGCAAATTTTGTGATCCTTGTTTTTCCTGTTTTTGTTTAACAATAAAATGGCAACGTGGTTATGTGCTTTGTTTGCATTATTTGAAACATTTAACCATTCTCATTGCAGGATTCATATTTCAGACGACACCGATCACGAACTTCCTATGACTCGCTTCGACTTCGAGCACCCGATATTTCAAGCAGAAGAAGAGATTGTTGAGGAAAGTGACTTATCAGAAGAGCTGACTTGACTTTTGAAACAAGAAGAGAGAATCATTCTGCCTCATCAGGAGGAAATTGAAATTATCAACATGGGGTCCGAAGAGGTTGTCAGGAATATTCGGATAAGGGCTGCACTGCAAGTGATATCAAGCAAAGGCTTATTGAGATGCTGCGGGAGTACAGTGATATTTTTGCTTGGTCTTACGAAGACATGCCTGGGTTGGATACTGATATGGTGGTTCACCGTCTGCCATTGCGTGAGGAATGTCCGCCGGTTAAGCAAAAACTCAGAAGAACTCGACCAGATATGGCTGTGAAAATTAAAGAGGAAGTTCAGAAACAGTGGGACACCGGTTTCCTGGCTGTCACAACTTATCCCTCATGGGTCGCCAATATAGTACCTGTACCAAAGGAAGATGGTAAGGTGCGGATGTGCATGGACTATCGAGATTTGAATAAGGCGAGCCCAAAAGACGACTTTCCACTTCCTCATATTGATGTGCTGGTTGACAACACAACTCAATTCTCCGTGTTTTCCTTCATGGACGGCTTTTCAGGCTATAATCAGATAAAGATGGCGCCGGAGGATATGGAGAAAACAACTTTTATTACCCTGTGGGGAACGTTCTGCTACAAAGTGATGCCCTTTGGTTTAAAGAACACCAGGGCAACATATCAGCGAGCTATGACGACACTCTTTCATGACATGATGCATAAAGAGATCAAAGTCTATGTTGACGATATGATTGCAGAATCCCAGACGGAGGAAGAGCATCTGTTCAACTTTCTGAAATTGTTCAAGAGGATTAGGAAATTCAGGCTGAGGCTGAATCCTAACAAGTGCACCTTTGGGGTGAGATCTGGTAAACTATTGGGGTTTATTGTGAGCGAAAAAGAAATTGAGGTTGATCCTGCTAAGATAAAAGCAATACAAGAAATGCCAACGCCGAAAACAGAAAAAGAGGTTCGTGGCTTTTTAGGGAGATTGAACTACATTGGCCGGTTCATATCTCATCTAACGGCCACGTGCGAGCCATTATTCAAGCTGTTGAAAAAAGATCAGGCTGTGACCTGGAATGAAGATTGTCAAAGGGCGTTTGAAAAAATAAAAGAATATTTGCAGGAATCTCCAATATTAATACCCCTAGTAGCCGGGAGACCATTGATTATGTATTTGGCGGTTCTTGAGAAAAGTATGGGTTATGTTCTCGGTCAACATGACGAGACTGGATGTAAAGAGCATGCGATTTACTACTTGAGTAAAAAGTTCACAGACTGTGAGTCTCGTTACTCAATGCTCGAAAAAACGTGTTGTGCGCTAGCCTGGGCTGCCAAACGTTTGAGGAAATACATGCTAAACCATAAAACCATGCTAATTTCAAAGATGGATCCAATCAAATACGTATTTGAAAAGCAAGCACTTTCCGGAAGGATTGCCCGATGGCAGATGGTATTGACAGAATACGATATTCAGTACGTTTCTCAAAAGGCTATTAAAGGTAGTGTTCTGTCCGAATACCTAGTTGAGCAGCCGATTGATGATTACCAGTCGATGAGTTTTGATTTTCTTGACGAGGATATCATGTACTTAAAAATGAAAGACTGTGAGGAACCGTTGTCGGATGAAGGTCCAGAGTTGGGTTCCAAATGGCAATTGATATTTGACGGTGCCGTCAATTCGTATGGAAGTGGAATTGGGGTAATCATTACTACTCCCCATGGGTCGCACATCCCATTCACTGCTAGATTAACCTTTCCAGTTACCAACAATGAGGCCGAATATGAAGCATGTATTATGGGGCTCGAAGAAGCTATCGATCTGAGAATTAAAAATCTTGATGTGTACGAAGACTCTGCTCTAGTTGTGAACCAGATCAAGGGAGAGTGGGAGACTCGTCAGCCCAATCTGATACCTTATATGAATTATGCAAGGAGGTTGTTACCTTTCTTTGACAAGGTGGAATTGCACCATGTACCACGAGCAGAAAATCAGATGGCAGACGCTCTCGCGATGTTGTCTTCAATGTATAAGGTTAACTTCTGGAATGAGGCTCCCAGGATAATTATCTCTCGCCTTGATAGGCCCTCTTTCATATTCGCCATTGAGGAAGCTTCCGATGGCAAACCGTGGTATTATGATATCCAGAATTTCCTGAAGAACCAAGAGTATCCGGTTGGGGCATCCAGTCATAATCAGAAGACTCTTAGGAGATTGGCTGGCAATTTCTATTTGAATCCGGATGGGGTTTTGTACAAGAGAAACCACGACTTGGTGTTGTTGCGGTGTGTGGATGAGAAAGAGGCTAAGTTTCTCATGGAAGAGATCCACGAGGGTACATTTGGCACTGTCGCTACTCGAAAAAATGCATCGCGCAACGACGGGGAGGCGAAAAAGATAGACAGAAGCAAATTCCGTAAGCTCAGCCTGAACCTGTTCCATAATCCTCTGTTGATTTCTTCGCGTGTTGTAAGAGTGTCGAGAAGTCAGCTTGCTCTTCCTCTTTATCTCTTTCTGAAATGGCAAGCGGTGTGAGGTCGAGTTTCAAGGGATGCAGAATGATGCACAAGTCCATGCAAATGTTCAAGAGACTTTCAAAACTTATGATTATAACCGGTATTATAGAATTGCGAATGAGCAAATAACAAAGAAAACACAATTAAACCAAAAGCAAATTCTCATTAATTCGGGGAGATTCAATACAAACACTTGCTGACTGTGCCGAATAACAATTCTCATTACAAGGAAAACACTAAATGACTAAAAATCAAAAGTACTAAAAACTAGAATTTCTCCTTTTGGAGACGCTCTTCAAGCTTCTTCGTCTCAAACATGAACCTCCTAACCATTTGGTCGCAGAGCTGGATAAAGTGGTGAACAGAAGGGGGAATATCATTTCCTTCCAAATCTTGAATGGCGCTCTCTAACCTCCATGGGATATCACGGATCATAAGGTTGCAATGCTCCACCAAATTGTTGTACCTAGCACGGCACGTATCCAGAGTCGACTGGTAATAACAAATAGAATCCACATGGGTGTCCAGCAGCTCATTGAGCTGAGCCTCTTTCTCGAGCCACTGCGCACCATCTCTTTGCAAAGCCTCAAAACGATTCTTCCACAGAAGGGCTGTCTCTTGGGCGGTCTCCAATTCTTGACACTTGTTATTCCACATGTCAGATGTGACATATGAACCCCTCAAGGCCTCCTCTTTGAGTCTTCGTTCACTTTCCGCTAGGGTCAAGGCACTTCTTAGTTGTTCCTCAAGATTCCCAATATCAGCTTCAAGATTCTCTCGTACTTCCTTTTTCTCGGCAGAGGCGATCTCGAAGAAATGCCATGCCCTATCACAAGAAGCTTTGGTGTCCTTTAGGCGCTGCCGGAGAGTTGTTAATGATGCATCAGCCCCTTCGTAACCCTGTTGGTACCTGACTCTCAAATCTGTTTCTAGTTTTAGCTTTTTGCTACTCTCAGCCGCTTGATCTTGTTCAAACTCCACCTTTCTTTTGTACTGACCGTTCTCCACATTTGCTCGGTGGACTTCATTCTGAAGGTCCTGATTCTCCTTAGTCAATCTCTCCACTATTAGCTTCAGTTTTTCATATTCTTCTATGGGTACATGAGTGGGAGCAGGAGGTGCTTCTCGCATAGAGGGCTCTAAGGGAAATGGCAACGACCTTTCAGCTACCCTGGCTAGTAACCACCGGTTGTAGGGCTCCTTTGCCACACAATTCTTCGCTTTTAACTCCTTCCTTCCCTTTGTATGAATCTTGCCCCAAGCCTTAGCAATCTTCCTGACAAACGCAGGGTCCTCTGATGTGGCTAGCAAAAAGAAACTCTGAACCTTCTCTGCTTCGGGCTCGCTCTCCATGGCATAGCCCAACTGACGTAATGCCATGACTGGGTTATAGTTAATACAACCGGCCCTACCAATCAAGGGTACATTACTGAATTCTCCACAACTGAAGATGATCTCCACATCATAGTACTCATGGGAGTACCAAGCAATATCATTAGCTTCCAGAGACATGATGCGCTGAGACCATTTCAATTCTTTCTTGTTTTCCATGAACAGTCCTTTCTTGGGCAAATGAGAAGCATACCATTTGTATAGTAGGTGAGAGCAGCATTGGATCGTTCCCGCTTTCTTTTCACTCCTCCAATGAATAGAGTGATAAACATCGGCGAGGAGTGTAGGGATGGGATTCTTCTGCATAAAGAGAACAATGGCATTGATGTCTATGAAATTGTCCACATTCGGAAAGAGGACAATCCCATAGATCATCAGAGCGACACTTATACCGAACTTTTCCCAATCTTCATCAACCTTGTATTGAGCGGCCTTTTCTAGCAAAAACTTCAATGGAAAACCTTGAACACCCCCTTTACTGGTTAGACCCTTCTTGACTTCTTCTTTGGTCATATGAAGAGCAAGAGCAATGACAGCAGGTTTTGGTTCTTCTTCCAAACCAGTATAGACAGGTTAGTCCTTAATTTTAATATTCAAAATGTGAGAATATTCTTCCAAGGTGGGAGCCAGCTGGTAGTCTTGAAAAGTGAAGCACCGGAGAGGCGCATCATAAAATTGAGCCATAGCATACAGGGCCCAGGTATCAACTCTGGAGTGGAGAAGATCAAGCAATTTTCCATATTCCCCTTGAAAGTTGATCTTGATAACTTTCGGCACGTCAATCAGAAGGTCTTGAATTGGTTCCAATTTTGGTTCCCTAAACTTTATGGAATTTGTGCTTCTCTTTCTTATATCAGCCATTGAGTTCACCAATACCTGAGATAATCATAGCTTCTTAAGTCTCTTGATATGCAAAATGATATGTAATGCAATGTTTTATGAATGCATATGACAATGGAACAATAACAAGATCATCGTCACAAATCCTGCAAGACAAGAACACAAGGTATCTTTCCATCGGGTGAGCAATCTACTGGTTCGAGAGGGCGTTCCAAAAGGCTTTCCAAACAAAGTCCTATGCACTAACCCTCAAAAGTTTCCCATCATAACGACTACTCGTAAGACGGTACTTCTTTCAAAAAGGATGAACACAGCGTCATGTTTTAGTAACCTTTGGAAAAAGGTTCTACAAAGGTCCTCAGAATCGCGGACTCCCAAGTTGAAGGTAAGAACGTCATTACGACTACACGTAAGACATAATTATTCCAACGGGGTCTCATCTGAGCGGTGGAATTCGATCCAACTCAACGAGTCCTAAGTCTCGCAAATCAGAAAGAAACCACCTCCTAACTTAGTGCATACTTGAAAGCTCGGGTAGAAAGCTTTATCCTCACAACCCAAACCAAATGAACCCCACAAGTTAGAAAGAAACAAAAACATAAACAGATAACAGAACAAAATAAAGCACAAATGCGACAAACAAAATAGGCGTGGCTTGCTAGATGATTCCCCAGCAGAGTCGCCAGCTGTCGCTACTCGAAAAAATGCATCGCGCAACGACGGGGAGGCGAAAAAGATAGACAGAAGAGTCGCCACCGAACTTTATTTATCCCATGAGGGGAAAGGAAAATATCGAGAAAACCTTAAGAAATAAATGGATAAGATGGTCTCGCAACCATGAACGGGTTCGGAAGCCGGTTATGCGAGGGGAAGGTATTAGCACCCCTCGCATCCATCGTACTCGATGGGAACCTTTTGTTTGTCGATGTGAATTTATTTGCTTAAATATTATGCTATAAAAGAGTGTTTCACCGGGTAAAAGAAGGGTTAGAAACAAGAAAGTTAGGAGGAAAGAGAGAAATGGGGGGAAGAAAAGAGAAAGAACAGACTCGGTAGGACTTCGCAGTCCTATGCCTACGTATTCTCAACAGATATGAGAAAGTCAGAGTCGACGTAGTTCGGGGAACTACAGATATGGGGGAAATGTGCTCGGCAAGGATTGTGGCCCTTGTGCCTACGTATCTTTACTTGAGAAAGTAAAGAATCAGAGCAGCCGTAGTTCGGCCTACGGTGTGTTGATGTTTTTTATGGATGATGCTATCGTGCGCATTCTAGCAGTTAGGTGTTTCGCTGCTCGCTCGTTGGAGACTTAGGCGTTACCTGTTTGCGGTAGAACGGACGTAACATATCCTTTTTGAAATGATTGATTAGTTTTCGCCACGCGAAGCAAGAAGTCACGTTTGATTGATTGGATTGTTTTTTAGGGGGCGAGACAGGTCCTCGGATAGTAACCCCTACGGGTAGTACCCAATTCGTTATCTCAAAGTTTTTGTTATAAAAGGGTGTGGCGAACGAGGCGTCTTCGTATTGAAAGACGAGCGTCGAGACCACCCTCACTACAGTGGGCATCCCTACGCTCGGAGAAGAGGAGGTCTACACCCAATCCTCTCTCTTTAATTCAATGCAAAGAGAACTTCGTTCTCTTATTAAAGATGTTTTTGGTTTTGAATGGTAAGTGCTTTGCGACAGAGAACCCTACGGTAAGCGTCAGCACTCGGGATAGGAGAAGGCCTACGCCTAACCACTCCACGACCATTCAAGTTTTTGTTATGAAAAGATTTGAAAATGCACTCGGTGCGAGACCGAGGTTTTTAGGTGACAAGGGTTGCGGGAGGAAGTTGTAAAAGCGAGATGGTGGATAAAGTCGTGTTTTCATATCGAAAGACGAGTATCGAGACCACCCTCACTACAGTGGGCATCCCAACACTCGAAGAAGAAGAGGTCTACACCCAATCTTCTCTTCTTAATTCGATACAAAGAGAAATCAATTTATTATCGAAAGTATACTCGGTACGAGACCGAGGTTTTATGAGGAAATGTTGGAAGCGTCTTTGTATTGACAGACGAGCATCGAGACCACCCTCACTACAGTGGGCATCCCTACGCTCGAAGAAGAAGGGGTCTACACCCAATCCCCTCGTTGAATTCGATACAAAGAATTGATTTTAGGGAGATGAGATTTGAAAATGGATGGGAAACATCTTCGTATTGAAAGACGAGTGTTAGAACCACCCTCACTACAGTGGGCGTCCCAACATTCGAAGAAGAAGGGGTCTACACCCAACCCTCTCGTTTAATTCGATACAAAGAACTGATTTTTGAGAAACGTTACAAGATACAACGCGAGCAAACCCTAATAGAGGGTCAACTTTCAAGTAAGTCCAAGCTCTTGAAAATCATCAATGATTTGAAATGTTGTTTTATTAAATGAAAATAATTAAAATTATAGTTAATTTGCAAAAAGAAAGGATCAAAAATAAGTAAGTATTTAAAAATATATTGGTTTTGGAAATTATATAGTTAAATCAAATAAATAAATTAAATGAAATTAAGAAAAAGGCAAGAGGTGGGAATCGAACCCACCTCCCTTTGGTTCAAAGTCAACAATCCCAACCACTAAGACACCAGGCGCGCGTTTGACATGGAATAGGGAGGAAAAATATAAAAGGGTAGAAAGGAAATATAAAGGAAGAAAATAACAAGGGAAAAAAATGGTTTTGGTCCATGGCAGGACTCGAACCAAGGTGTACAATATTACAAGGCGCATGGTCTACCGCTGGGGCGGTGATACTTCCAATAACTAAATTGGAAAGAAAAATATACATACCAAAGCAAAGATAATTGCTGGGTAAAAAAAAAATAAACAACTTCAAAGCAAAACGAAAATTGAACAAAGTTCGAGCCTATCCCGCATATTATTTACTGATGAACACAAAGGTGTTGCTCAAATCTTCAAAATCGTGTTTGACGAATGGAAACGCAAGAAGAGTTATTGAAGGGCATGGAGGGAAACCAAAGGTTATGACGGATAGAAGTATGAACAAAAAAACAAATCCAATTATGCTTGCGAATCAACGCTTATGGATCAAGTAGATGAACACAAACAGCTTTTTCAATGGGACAAACAATGATCACCAATTTGCACATAAAAGGGGTAATCCACAACAAACCTCAAATCCCAAACACAAGCTAATATCCAAACCCAAGACAGCATTGTATCGCCTAAATTGCGACTAAGTCACGATTTCAAAACATACTAACAAGCAAGCAACCATTAAATTTGACAGAATCCCCACAGTAATTCAAACAGGATAAACAACTTCAAACCATACACAAGGTAAAGTGCATGTACAGCGGAAACAACAACTTCAAAGAAAACAAAAACCCAAAAGATAATCTTATGTGTAGTTAACAAAACAACAACAGTACAGCAGCTCTGCTGTCAACTTATTCTAAAAGAAACTTGCTAACCTACATGCCAATCAAAATAGCAAAGCCTGGCCCTGGCTCTGGCTCGAGGCATAACCTTAAACAACAATTTTCTGCTACGAATGCGAGCTTTAAAAAACCGATGCTACTATGCCCAACAAACGGCAACAGTATGCATCCAGAATCAAGGCCAATCATGAAAATGAGACACTTAAGGGTTCTCTTCTTGAACTAGCGAAACTCAAACAATAATGCAAGCCGTCAACAGTAGTAGTAGCATCACATTCAAACCCTCAAAACAGCAACATATTAACAATCCTCCAGCAGTCAATCCAAATGCCAAATCAAAATGCTGTGCCCAACTAATACAGTGTATAAGGTGTGGTTTTAATTTTAACAGTGAGTGTGTGAGAGAAGTAATACGGCCTGGTTTATTTAATCATTTGTGGCAAACATATGAACCTGCTCTAATGAGTCAAAACGACATAACAGCCAGCACACTTGTTATTAAGCCTGGATCAAAGTGTTAATTATCAATCCATCCTTGAGAACAGTTTAATGACAGCAACAGTATTAAAACAAGTAAGTCATTAGCAATAGCAAGCAAACATGATATTCTTGAGTACAAGATGATGGCAGCAAGCAAAAGCCATCAATTTGGCTTGATTACAACGCGATAAACAGCAAGTTGAAACAAACCAAAACCAAACGGAGATTCAAAATGTGCTACATCCAAACACCAAGATACATTACATCCTCATGGTTGGATAACAAACAAAGATAAAACTCCTAGTAAGAAATGAGTTTGAAACTGACCCAGATAGTATGCTGATATCAGGTCCACAGGACTCATATATGACCAAAACGGTATACTAACAGTTGGGATTTCCCTTTTCTTTCCTTTTTTAAAAAGGAACTCAAGTGAAACTTTAGAGCATAAGCAACATTTTTATCAGCTTTGACAGAATAGTTTTAAGACAAAAGATGACTAGTGAAAAAAAAAATAAAATAAGAAGCATTCATAGCACAATATTTAAACAGCCTCAAGGTGATTCAGATCCCCAACAAGCAAACAACCAACAACACAAATATTATCCTCATAACAGCATAATCAGAAGGAATCAAAACTCCACAAGTTGGTTTAAACAGAAACATAGAATAGGTGGTGTACTTAAAAAAGTAGTGTTCTTACTCATAACCTTGGCAAAATCAACATAGTTAGCCCAAACACACAAAAAAACCTAAATCATTCAAATGCCATCAAGATTCAAACAGAGTCCACATTGACATCTTCATTTTTTTCAAGCCTATACAAAGTTCGAAAACAAAACTAGCAGAACAATGTCCAATCATGCTGTATGCGTATGAAAGAAAAGGGGCTCCAGATATTCATACCTGAAGAAAGAACTGGATAGCCGAAGAAAGTTGCAGAGCCCCTCTTTACTTGCGATTGCAGTCAGTCTCCTTTGAGAGCAACTCAAAATCAAATTCTTTCAGATGCCCCTTTTTGTGAGTAATCGCGGCCTCTAGGGTTTGCTCTCCCTTTACCCTTTTATATTCCAAAATTTTTTGAAATCCAAAATCTTCTGCTGAGCTTTTTACTCGTGGCCGTTGTTGGAGTGGGATCCTGGTCCCCTTTAGGGTTTGCAGCAGGTTATAGAGGTTGCCTGCTTGTCCATCTTGGTGATAGATTTAGAGAACGCGCAGAGCGATGTACTTTTGGTGTTGGTCTTGAAAAGGAAAGATGTGGTACACTTTCACATGGTTAGACCATTTCCCTCCCATCTTTGAAATTTCAAACGTAACTCATCCAATACACTTCTATCATCAAACCCAAAAACAACAAATTAATCCTTGCGAAAAGGTGATTAGGATTGAGCTTTGTTTCGTTAAAAATGGTGATGTCTTGCTCTATCCTCTCTCCTTCACGCACAAAATGTTTTGCTCTTCATCTTCTGCCCAGCCACGAACAAAGCAAGGTATGTGATTAAACTGGGGTGGGATAATCAACGGATGTATCGCCACCCCAGTGGTTAAGTCATGCGCCTGTTTATTCTATGGTCACGAGTTCGAAACCTGGTGGGAGCAGAATCCACCACAATTTTTTATTCATGCGCCCTTTTGTTCCTTTCTTAATATGTATAGTTTTCCTTTCATTTTATTTTCAAATGCGCGCCTGTAGCCAAGTGGTAAAGGTGAGGGGTGTGGAGCAAGAGGTGGTGGGTTCAAACCCCACCTTGTGCACTTGTCTCAATTATATTATTTTTTACTTAGGAAAATGACCTCCCTATTCTCCATATATTTTGAATACACATCTTTTTTCTTCTTCTCTTTTTTTCATATATCCCTGTAAAAGCGAAAATTAAAATATGCTATGTAATGTTTTTATTCCTTATGTTGATGCAGATGAAATAAAACATATGCCAGAGTGGTTGGCCAAATTTGGGGTATAACAGCTGCCCCTATTCAAACGGCTTGGGCCTGAAGGGATGAATGCGAATGGCTTTCGAACATTCAGGGTAAAAGACGGTTTGAATACCAAAGAACCATAAATTTGCCAACCGTAGGAAAAAGAGGAAATGCGAACAAAGGTCCGAAGATAACATGCACTGATCGCAACGGCTGATTTATTGGGGAAAGCTTAACCAGATAACTCTGTGGGGAACGAGCACCCATCAAAGGATAACATTCAAAACATCGACCAAAAGTCGGAATAACAAGCTACTAACCAAGAGTTAGGATCGCTTAGAAAGATTAACATCGACCAAAAGTCGGAAAACAAGCTACTAACCAAGAGTTAGGATCGCTGAGAAAGATTAACATCGACCAAAAGTCGGAAAACAAGCTACTAACCAAGAGTTAGGATTGCTGAGAATGAAACCATCGACCAAAAGTCGGAAAACAAGCTACTAACCAAGAGTTAGGATTGCTGAGAAAGATTAACATCGACCAAAAGTCGGGAAACAAGCTACTAACCAAGAGTTAGAATCGCTGAGAATGAAACCATCGACCAAAAGTCGGAAAACAAAACTCTGTTAGGGAGAGTGATAAGATGAACACAACTGCCAATGATCTTTGCTGGAGATCTGTACTCCATACAGGCTTGATAAATATACTGATAACTGCCGGAGATGCGCTTGGGAATAAAAAAGAAATAACCTGGCATATGTTTCACATGCGTATGTTTGAATATGGCGAAATGCTCCATACGAAATGGAAATGCTTCGCATTTGGGTAGATGTTATGCATGTATGTAGATGTAGATGAATCATCTTAGCAAAATAAATGCTAAAGAGAAAGAGCCCACTCCGTTGGGTCAAGGCTAGATACGCTTAGCGCAAGTAAACTCACGCCGGGAAAACAAGCTCTGGATAGCCTCCGAGGAACAATTGGGTAAAACTGCTCTGATAAGCACATAGTCCACCCTGCTGGGGAAATCAAATGTGAATGATTAAACAGAATAGCTCTACTGGGGAAACAACAGCTGAGCGCTGTGAATTACTCTCTTCTGCTGGAGATTGAATCTGCTGTCTGCTAGGGGTTTTGAACAAGATTTACTGGGAGGCTATCCCACACTCTCTCTGCTGGGGGGATGGAGATTAACGATCCCTGCTCGGGGACAACAATAAATAGACAAGAGTGTTGTACAGCCAACGTCAAATTATCAACTGTGATCTTAGTTAAAAATCAAATGTCTTGATTGACAATTAGAAAAGCCCACACGTTTTATGTATGCAATTTCTTTTCCCATCAAAGTGTTAGACGTCTTTCGTAATCAAAAATGGTAAAAAGTAAAGAACGGAATAGAAAGCTTTTTTCTGAATAGTATGTTTTATTGATGGAAGGCCTAAAAATAGGCAAATTTACATCGGATGCAACTCCTGAAAAGAGAAAGCTGCGCAAAAAGCTAATTTACAGGAAAAGGAATACAAAATGTCGGCAATGTGGTACAGACAAACACCATGTAACGACTCATCCATGACTGGCGTGACTTCGACACTCTTTGATACTTTAACCCCCGAAGAGATTGATTTGAATGGTCGACCTTCGAGTTCTCCCTAGAATCCGCTATGCTTGTGGTAATCAACGCGCAGGCCGCAGTCGTTTGCTTTAAAATCCCTAATTTTTGCCTGAATCGCCCTTGCGGGTTTTCGATTCACCAGGATACCCGTTTTTGCCAAAGTTGCCCTTTCAGGTTTTCAACTTTGCGGGCTCACATTTTTCTTATATCCCTAATTTTTGCCCGAACCTATCTTTTTATGGTTCGCCGGGATGCCTCATTCTTGCCTGGATACTCTTTTTCTTTCCAGCGAGTTTTCTTAAGCAAAATATTTTTTGACTGCGTCTGCGTTCACCGAGGATGTAAAATCTTCACCATCCATAGTTGAAAGTAGCAAGGCTCCTCCTGAGAAAACCTTTCGTACCACATAAGGACCCTCATAGTTAGGAGTCCATTTGCCTCTGTGATCATTCTGCGGTGGGAGAATTCGCTTTAACACCAAATCGCCTGTCTGAAAGCTCCGAGGACGTATCTTTTTATCATAGGCGCTCTTCATCCTCTTCTGATACAAACGACCATACGCGAGAGACGCCAATCTTTTCTCATCCGTCAAACTGAGCTGATTCAACCTGTTCTTTACCCATTCTGCTTCATCTAGTTTGACATCAGCCAGTATTCTCAGAGAAGGGATCTCAACCTCTAATGGCAGAACAGCTTCCATGCCATATACTAATGAAAAAGGAGTTGCCCCAGTTGAAGTGCGTACCGAAGTACGATATCCATGTAAAGCGAAAGGCAACTTCTCGTGCCAATCTTTATAGGTCACCACCATTTTCTGCACTATCTTCTTAATGTTTTTGTTAGCCGCTTCCACCGCGCCATTCATCTTCGGACGATAGGGAGAAGAGTTATGATGCTCAATTTTGATGTTCTGGCACAGTTCCTTCATCATCTTGTTATTCAAATTAGAACCATTGTCAGTAATGATCTTTTCGGGTATCCCATATCGACAGATGATATCTCTTTTGATGAATCGGGCCACTACCTGCTTTGTGACATTGGCATAAGAGGCCGCTTCGACCCATTTGGTGAAATAATCAATAGCCACTAGGATAAAACGGTGTCCATTGGACGCGGTCGGCTCGATCTTTCCAATCATATCAATGCCCCACATGGAAAAAGGCCACGGCGACGACATGACATTCAAAGGACACGGCGGTACATGAATCTTGTCGGCATAAATTTGACATTTGTGACATTTCTTGGCGTACTTGAAGCAATCTGACTCCATAGTTAACCAATAATATCCTGCCCTCAACAATTTCCGAGACATGGCATGCCCACCTGCATGTGTTCCGAAAGCACCTTCGTGGACCTCTTCCATAAGCAAATTTGCCTCTTTTTCGTCCACGCATCTTAGTAGCACTAAGTCATGGTTTCTCCGATAGAGCGCACCGTCTGGATTCAGATAAAAATTGCTGGACAATCTCCTCAAAGTCTTCTTGTCTTGGGTAGATGCCCCAAGCGGGTACTCTTGTTTTTTAAGAAAGTTCTGAATGTCGTAAAACCACGGTTTACCATCAGGAGCTTCCTCTACTGCGAACATAAATGCCGGTCTATCGAGCCGTGAAATGACGATTATCGGAGCATCATTCCAGAAGTTTACTTTGTACATTGAGGACAAAGTAGCCAAGGCATCGGCCATCTGATTCTCGGCTCTTGGCACATGGTGAAGCTCTACTCGATCGAAGAAAGGCAGCAACCTTCTTGCGTAGTTCATATATGGGATCAGATTAGGCTGGCGCGTCTCCCACTCCCCCTTGATTTGGTTGACCACTAAGGCTGAATCTCCATAGATATCAAGGTTCTTGATTCTTAAGTCGATTGCTTCTTCAATACCCATGATACACGCTTCGTACTCGGCCTCGTTATTGGTGCATGGGAACGTTAACCTTGCGGTGAATGGTATATGGGACCCGTGGGGAGTTGTAATGATTGCCCCAATCCCACTACCGTATGAGTTAACAACGCCGTCAAAGATTAATTTCCACTGGGAACCCAATTCCGGTCCCTCGCCCGGTAACGGCTCGTCGCAATCTTTCATTTTCAAGTACATAATGTCTTCATCAGGAAAATCAAACTTCATTGGCCGATAATCATCGACTGGCTGCTCTGCAAGGTATTCTGACAGGACACTACCTTTAATAGCTTTTTGAGATACATATTGAATATCATATTCTGTTAGAATCATCTGCCACCTAGCGATCCTTCCTGACAGCGCCTGCTTTTCGAACACGTACTTAATTGGGTCCATCTTTGAAATCAACATGGTTGTGTGGTTTAGCATATACTGTCTTAGGCGCTTGGCGGCCCAAGCAAGCGCGCAACAAGTCTTTTCTAACATTGAATATCTGGATTCACAATCGGTGAACTTTTTACTTAAGTAATAAATTGCGTGTTCCTTTCTTCCAGTCTCGTCGTGTTGACCGAGAACACAACCCATGGAACTTTCAAGAACTGTTAAGTACATTATCAATGGTCTCCCAGCCACCGGGGGCATCAGTATTGGGGGTTCTTGTAGGTATTCCTTTATTTTATCAAACGCCTTTTGGCAATTCTCATTCCAAACGACAGCCTGATCTTTTCTCAAAAGTTTAAACAACAGCTCGCAAGTGGCGGTGAGGTGAGATATGAACCTTACAATATAGTTCAACCTACCTAAGAAACCCCGAACCTGTTTCTCAGTCTTTGGTGCTGGCATTTCTTGAATTGCCCTGATCTTCGCGGGATCAACCTCAATACCTTTTTCACTAACAATGAAACCTAAAAGCTTTCCTGACCGCACGCCGAAGGTGCATTTACTCGGATTCAGCCTTAATTTGAACTTTCTCAACCTCTCAAACAGCTTTAGAAGGTTCACCAAGTGCCCCTCTTCCGTTTGAGACTTCGCAATCATATCGTCGACATAAACTTCGATCTCGTGATGCATCATGTCGTGAAAAAGCGTGACCATTGCTCTTTGATAAGTTGCCCCTGCGTTTTTCAACCCGAAAGGCATCACCTTATAGCAAAAAGTCCCCCAAGGTGTAATGAAAGTTGTTTTCTCCATATCCTCGGGCGCCATCTTGATTTGATTATATCCGGAGAAGCCATCCATGAAAGAAAACACTGAGTATTGCGCGGTGTTATCGACAAGCACGTCAATATGGGGAAGCGGGAAATCATCCTTTGGGCTCGCTCTATTCAAATCTCTATAGTCAACACACATCCTAACTTTACCGTCCTTTTTAGGCACGGGCACAATGTTAGCGACCCAAGGAGGGTAGTTGGCTACGGCAAGAAATCCAGCATCTAACTGTTTTTGAACTTCTTCCTTGATCTTTACCGCCATGTCTGGCCTCGTTCTTCTCAATTTCTGTTTGACAGGAGGACATTCTTCACGAAGAGGCAGACGATGAACCACGATATCTGTGTCAAGTCCGGGCATATCCTCATACGACCAGGCAAACACATCTTTGTACTCTTGGAGTAACTCAATCAATTGTTGCTTGACCTCATCTTGCAATGTGGCCCCTATTCTGACCTCCTTCTTATCCTCTTTGGTTCCCAAGTTGATAACTTCAACTTCCTCCTGATGAGGCAAGATGACCTTCTCCTCTTGTCTGAGTAACCTGGCAAGCTCCTCAGGCAGGTTTTCATCCTCCTCAATCTCTTCTTCAGCTTGAAAGATCGGATTGTCAAAGTCATACCGAGTCATAGACGAGTCTGAGTCGGTGGCATCTGAAATATATAACCTGCGATGGTGATGATTTTATGCTTTTAAATGATATGCAAACAAAACGAACACAAACCACACTGCCATTTTATTGTTAAAAAAAAAAAAAAAACAAGAAAAACAAGGATCACAAAATTTTGAATGAAAAAGACGACTTTCAATTGATAATAAAAAATTGTTCACATGCATAAAAGATAGGGCCCTACAAATAAAGTCCATTATGCCTTGGGCAGAGCATATGGAAATACATTAATCAAAACAAAACCATTACTCTTCATAGGTTACTGTGACAACTTTCTTCATGCTCCAATTCTTCGATCCTTGGCCGGGGACGCATGGTTGGATCCATGTATCCATATCACAGTCGCTATCTCCTTCCCCATCTGATATGGCGTTGATACGATCGAAGATGACCCCACTGCTAGTAAACTGAACAGGACCTTTGTAGCGAGGAGCGCTCTGTGAAGATGAAGCATACGAGCTGTACCCTAGTCCAAACTTATCCTGCTTGTTTGGGACGTTTACCACCTGCCCCCATCCTGGTGCTGATCCAGACTTCACTATGGCTTGAGCATCCTTGTAAGACGTCATGGAAACTTCTGGCGCCTTTTCTTCCACAGGTGCCTTCTCCTTGATTTGAATTGTTTCGAAAGCTTGGCACAAGGTTTCGTGAATTTCACCATCAACCTCCACATATTTGAATGAAGATAGATGACTTACCATGATATCCTCCTCACCGCAGATAGTCACGATGCTACCGTCCACCATGTACTTCAATTTCTGGTGCAAGGTTGATGTCACAGCTCCTGCTGAGTGTATCCATGGTCGCCCCAAAAGACAACTATAAGCCGGGCTGATATCCATTACATAAAACACTGCATCAAAAACCTCCGGACCAACTTGAATTGGCAGAGTCAGTTCCCCAAGTACTGACCTCCTTGTCCCATCAAAGGCTCTAACCACTAAGCTGCTTGGGGTGCACACTACTCCTTGAATATCCAGTTTCATGAGGGCTTTCTTGGGTAACACATTTAATGATGACCCAGTGTCTACCAATACATGAGACAAAACAACTCCTTTACATTCGACGGAAATGTGCAGTGCCGAATTGTGATTCCTCCCCTTTGGTGTTAAATCAAAATCCGTAAATCCCAACCCATTTCCTGCATTAACATGGGCCATCACTCCCTCCAACTGGTTCACAGATATCTCTTGTGGTACATAAGCGTTATCAAGAACCTTGAGTAAAGCACTTCTGTGAGCCTCAGAACATAACAGCAACGATAAAATGGAAATCTTTGAAGGTGTCTGTTGGAGATGATCCACAATCTTATAGTCACTCTTCCTTATCATGCGCATGAACTCCTCGGTGTCCTTCAGCGCATCCTCCTTTTCTCTAGCCTGATAGCTTTCTTCTACTACAAATTTCCTTTTACCTCTATCAGCCCTTTCTGCGTTTACTTCGGGAGGCGCAAATATTCTCCCACTCCGAGTCATTCCTCCAGCCCCTACCAAATTGTCGACCGAATCAACAGGCGAATTCTCCAACTCCTGTTTCTGTCCGTTGTAATAGCATTCTGCTCCATAGTTCCAAGGAATGGCTTTGGAGTTCTCATAAGGCACAGGACCCGCCTTGGTGAATATAATGGTAGGTCGCACCGGAGGCGCAGAAATAGTAATTGACTTGAAAGGGATAGAGATGGTGGCCACCTCATCCTCTTCTTCGTCGTTTAATTTTTCATCCTTCTCACAGATCTTATCAAATTGTAGAACACCTTCATTCATCATGCGTTGTATGTAGTTCTTCAAATTCTCACACCCTTCAGGATGGGCAGCACATTCTTCACAGTCCTTTTCACATCCAGGAAACACCCCACTTCCTAACAGCTTGCTTTTCACAAAACTCAAAGGAGTCTTTAGCTCTTCGACATCATATACCAAGTTTAAATTTTCTCCTTCAACCACAGCATCCACTCCACCTGCCCCATGTTTTGGCATAGGATTTTGAACAACGTTGGGCGCATCGTGGTTAAAGTTGATAATCTTGTTGTCAACGAGGTCTTGCACCTTGTGCTTAAAAGCTTTACAATTGTCAATATGGTGACCAGGAGCGCCATAGTGGAAGTCGCACCTAGCGTTGGCGTCATACCCGGGAGGGGGCTGGCCAATTAGAGGTGCCAACGTCCTTTTCTGGACCAACTCTAATTGCAGTAAGTGTTGTAGTAACTGAGAGTAAGGCATTGTTGGAGTGTCAAAGTGCCTATCCACCACTCTTCTTCGGTCTGGGTATTGTCTTGGAGCAAAATTTCGCTGTTGAGGTTGCTGCTGCTGCTGCAGGCGCGGCTGTTGCTGTTGAGGTAATTGTTGCTGAAGTGGTTGTTGTTGCGGTGGTAATGTTGCCGGGATGGCAATACTAGCTACCTGTGATGGTTGATGATAGTAGGGTTGTTGCTGATATTGATTCTGATTCCGATTTCGATTCCTGAAACTTGACACCGCGTTTGCCTCATTTTCTCTTTTTTTAGCTCCAAAGTTCTTTCTTCCCCCTCCCAAAGAAGTTCCTTCTCCTGCTTGAATTTTCCCCAACTTTATACCGTTCTCGACTCTTTCGCCGGTGATGATCAAATCTGAGAAGCTTCCCGACATGTTACTCACCAACTTCTCGTAGTAGATTCCAGGCAATGTTCCCACGAATAGATCAATTAGTTCTCTTTCCACCATGGGAGGTTGAACCCTAGCGGCAAGCTCCCGCCACCTTTGAGCGTATTCTTTAAAACACTCATTACTCCTTTGGGATAAATTCTGCAGCTGCACTCGATTAGGTGCCAAGTCACTGTTGTATTGATAGTGTTGGACAAAAGCCTCTGCCAAATTTTTCCAGCTTCGGATGTTGACAGGTTCCAAACCCATGTACCATTCCAAGGAAGGCCCGGACAGACTGTCTTGGAAAAAGTGCATAAGCAATTTTTCATCATCAGAGTATGCCGACATTCTTCGAAAATAGGAGCGGATATGCACCTTTGGACATGTTGTTCCTTTGTACTTATCGAAGTCCGGTACTTTGAACTTTGGAGGAATCTTAAGTCCCGGAATCAATCCCAGATTGGATATGTCAAGCCCCATAGTATTTTGATTCTCCAGAATGTTTTTCATCTTTTCTTCTATTTCGTCAAACCTTCTATTGGTGTCGGATCGTAGCCCTCCCCCAAGGTCCCTCATGGAGAAGATATCATCCTGTTCATCTTGGTCCCATTGAGGATTCACGCTAGTAGGTATGGCGCCCGCCACAACTGGGATGGGGATTCCAGCTTGTTCTCTTCCGCCCGGAAGGTTGACTATAGTTGGGCCACCGTTGACTTGCGAGGTTCCACCATTACCAGGAGGGGGAACAGCAGCAGCCCCACCGTGTAAAACGCCACTTCCATCCACTTGAGCTATTAAAGGTTGAACCAATGTCCTTAACTGGTCTTGTCCATTGGCCACCCCCTGCATCATCTCCATGAATTGCGCCATCTTCTCACGAAACTCCGTAAGCTCAGCCTGAACCTGTTCCATAATCCTCTGTTGATTTCTTCGCGTGTTGTAAGAGTGTTGAGAAGTCAGCTTGCTCTTCCTCTTTATCTCTTTCTGAAATGGCAAGCGGTGTGAGGTCGAGTTTCAGGGGATGCAGAATGATGCACAAGTCCATGCAAATGTTCAAGAGACTTTCAAAACTTATGATTATAACCGGTATTATAGAATTGCGAATGAGCAAATAACAAAGAAAACACAATTAAACCAAAAGCAAATTCTCATTAATTCGGGGAGATTCAATACAAACACTTGCTGACTGTGCCGAATAACAATTCTCATTACAAGGAAAACACTAAATGACTAAAAATCAAAAGTACTAAAAACTAGAATTTCTCCTTTTGGAGACGCTCTTCAAGCTTCTTCGTCTCAAACATGAACCTCCTAACCATTTGGTCGCAGAGCTGGATAAAGTGGTGAACAGAAGGGGGAATATCATTTCCTTCCAAATCTTGAATGGCGCTCTCTAACCTCCATGGGATATCACGGATCATAAGGTTGCAATGCTCCACCAAATTGTTGTACCTAGCACGGCACGTATCCAGAGTCGACTGGTAATAACAAATAGAATCCACATGGGTGTCCAGCAGCTCATTGAGCTGAGCCTCTTTCTCGAGCCACTGCGCACCATCTCTTTGCAAAGCCTCAAAACGATTCTTCCACAGAAGGGCTGTCTCTTGGGCGGTCTCCAATTCTTGACACTTGTTATTCCACATGTCAGATGTGACATATGAACCCCTCAAGGCCTCCTCTTTGAGTCTTCGTTCACTTTCCGCTAGGGTCAAGGCACTTCTTAGTTGTTCCTCAAGATTCCCAATATCAGCTTCAAGATTCTCTCGTACTTCCTTTTTCTCGGCAGAGGCGATCTCGAAGAAGTGCCATGCCCTATCACAAGAAGCTTTGGTGTCCTTTAGGCGCTGCCGGAGAGTTGTTAATGATGCATCAGCCCCTTCGTAACCCTGTTGGTACCTGACTCTCAAATCTGTTTCTAGTTTTAGCTTTTTGCTACTCTCAGCCGCTTGATCTTGTTCAAACTCCACCTTTCTTTTGTACTGACCGTTCTCCACATTTGCTCGGTGGACTTCATTCTGAAGGTCCTGATTCTCCTTAGTCAATCTCTCCACTATTAGCTTCAGTTTTTCATATTCTTCTATGGGTACATGAGTGGGAGCAGGAGGTGCTTCTCGCATAGAGGGCTCTAAGGGAAATGGCAACGACCTTTCAGCTACCCTGGCTAGTAACCACCGGTTGTAGGGCTCCTTTGCCACACAATTCTTCGCTTTTAACTCCTTCCTTCCCTTTGTATGAATCTTGCCCCAAGCCTTAGCAATCTTCCTGACAAACGCAGGGTCCTCTGATGTGGCTAGCAAAAAGAAACTCTGAACCTTCTCTGCTTCGGGCTCGCTCTCCATGGCATAGCCCAACTGACGTAATGCCATGACTGGGTTATAGTTAATACAACCGGCCCTACCAATCAAGGGTACATTACTGAATTCTCCACAACTGAAGATGATCTCCACATCATAGTACTCATGGGAGTACCAAGCAATATCATTAGCTTCCAGAGACATGATGCGCTGAGACCATTTCAATTCTTTCTTGTTTTCCATGAACGGTCCTTTCTTGGGCAAATCAGAAGCATACCATTTGTATAGTAGGTGAGAGCAGCATTGGATCGTTCCCGCTTTCTTTTCACTCCTCCAATGAATAGAGTGATAAACATCGGCGAGGAGTGTAGGGATGGGATTCTTCTGCATAAAGAGAACAATGGCATTGATGTCTATGAAATTGTCCACATTCGGAAAGAGGACAATCCCATAGATCATCAGAGCGACACTTATACCGAACTTTTCCCAATCTTCATCAACCTTGTATTGAGCGGCCTTTTCTAGCAAAAACTTCAATGGAAAACCTTGAACACCCCCTTTACTGGTTAGACCCTTCTTGACTTCTTCTTTGGTCATATGAAGAGCAAGAGCAATGACAGCAGGTTTTGGTTCTTCTTCCAAACCAGTATAGACAGGTTGATCCTTAATTTTAATATTCAAAATGTGAGAATATTCTTCCAAGGTGGGAGCCAGCTGGTAGTCTTGAAAAGTGAAGCACCGGAGAGGCGCATCATAAAATTGAGCCATAGCATACAGGGCCCAGGTATCAACTCTGGAGTGGAGAAGATCAAGCAATTTTCCATATTCCCCTTGAAAGTTGATCTTGATAACTTTCGGCACGTCAATCAGAAGGTCTTGAATTGGTTCCAATTTTGGTTCCCTAAACTTTATGGAATTTGTGCTTCTCTTTCTTATATCAGCCATTGAGTTCACCAATACCTGAGATAATCATAGCTTCTTAAGTCTCTTGATATGCAAAATGATATGTAATGCAATGTTTTATGAATGCATATGACAATGGAACAATAACAAGATCATCGTCACAAATCCTGCAAGACAAGAACACAAGGTATCTTTCCATCGGGTGAGCAATCTACTGGTTCGAGAGGGCGTTCCAAAAGGCTTTCCAAACAAAGTCCTATGCACTAACCCTCAAAAGTTTCCCATCATAACGACTACTCGTAAGACGGTACTTCTTTCAAAAAGGATGAACACAGCGTCATGTTTTAGTAACCTTTGGAAAAAGGTTCTACAAAGGTCCTCAGAATCGCGGACTCCCAAGTTGAAGGTAAGAACGTCATTACGACTACACGTAAGACATAATTATTCCAACGGGGTCTCATCTGAGCGGTGGAATTCGATCCAACTCAACGAGTCCTAAGTCTCGCAAATCAGAAAGAAACCACCTCCTAACTTAGTGCATACTTGAAAGCTCGGGTAGAAAGCTTTATCCTCACAACCCAAACGAAATGAACCCCACAAGTTAGAAAGAAACAAAAACATAAACAGATAACAGAACAAAATAAAGCACAAATGCGACAAACAAAATAGGCGTGGCTTGCTAGATGATTCCCCAGCAGAGTCGCCAGCTGTCGCTACTCGAAAAAATGCATCGCGCAACGACGGGGAGGCGAAAAAGATAGACAGAAGAGTCGCCACCGAACTTTATTTATCCCATGAGGGGAAAGGAAAATATCGAGAAAACCTTAAGAAATAAATGGATAAGATGGTCTCGCAACCATGAACGGGTTCGGAAGCCGGTTATGCGAGGGGAAGGTATTAGCACCCCTCGCATCCATCGTACTCGATGGGAACCTTTTGTTTGTCGATGTGAATTTATTTGCTTAAATATTATGCTATAAAAGAGTGTTTCACCGGGTAAAAGAAGGGTTAGAAACAAGAAAGTTAGGAGGAAAGAGAGAAATGGGGGGAAGAAAAGAGAAAGAACAGACTCGGTAGGACTTCGCAGTCCTATGCCTACGTATTCTCAACAGATATGAGAAAGTCAGAGTCGACGTAGTTCGGGGAACTACAGATATGGGGGAAATGTGCTCGGCAAGGATTGTGGCCCTTGTGCCTACGTATCTTTACTTGAGAAAGTAAAGAATCAGAGCAGCCGTAGTTCGGCCTACGGTGTGTTGATGTTTTTTATGGATGATGCTATCGTGCGCATTCTAGCAGTTAGGTGTTTCGCTGCTCGCTCGTTGGAGACTTAGGCGTTACCTGTTTGCGGTAGAACGGACGTAACATATCCTTTTTGAAATGATTGATTACTTTTCGCCACGCGAAGCAAGAAGTCACGTTTGATTGATTGGATTGTTTTTTAGGGGGCGAGACAGGTCCTCGGATAGTAACCCCTACGGGTAGTACCCAATTCGTTATCTCAAAGTTTTTGTTATAAAAGGGTGTGGCGAACGAGGCGTCTTCGTATTGAAAGACGAGCGTCGAGACCACCCTCACTACAGTGGGCATCCCTACGCTCGGAGAAGAGGAGGTCTACACCCAATCCTCTCTCTTTAATTCAATGCAAAGAGAACTTCGTTCTCTTATTAAAGATGTTTTTGGTTTTGAATGGTAAGTGCTTTGCGACAGAGAACCCTACGGTAAGCGTCAGCACTCGGGATAGGAGAAGGCCTACGCCTAACCACTCCACGACCATTCAAGTTTTTGTTATGAAAAGATTTGAAAATGCACTCGGTGCGAGACCGAGGTTTTTAGGTGACAAGGGTTGCGGGAGGAAGTTGTAAAAGCGAGATGGTGGATAAAGTCGTGTTTTCGTATCGAAAGACGAGTATCGAGACCACCCTCACTACAGTGGGCATCCCAACACTCGAAGAAGAAGAGGTCTACACCCAATCTTCTCTTCTTAATTCGATACAAAGAGAAATCAATTTATTATCGAAAGTATACTCGGTACGAGACCGAGGTTTTATGAGGAAATGTTGGAAGCGTCTTTGTATTGACAGACGAGCATCGAGACCACCCTCACTACAGTGGGCATCCCTACGCTCGAAGAAGAAGGGGTCTACACCCAATCCCCTCGTTGAATTCGATACAAAGAATTGATTTTAGGGAGATGAGATTTGAAAATGGATGGGAAACATCTTCGTATTGAAAGACGAGTGTTAGAACCACCCTCACTACAGTGGGCGTCCCAACATTCGAAGAAGAAGGGGTCTACACCCAACCCTCTCGTTTAATTCGATACAAAGAACTGATTTTTGAGAAACGTTACAAGATACAACGCGAGCAAACCCTAATAGAGGGTCAACTTTCAAGTAAGTCCAAGCTCTTGAAAATCATCAATGATTTGAAATGTTGTTTTATTAAATGAAAATAATTAAAATTATAGTTAATTTGCAAAAAGAAAGGATCAAAAATAAGTAAGTATTTAAAAATATATTGGTTTTGGAAATTATATAGTTAAATCAAATAAATAAATTAAATGAAATTAAGAAAAAGGCAAGAGGTGGGAATCGAACCCACCTCCCTTTGGTTCAAAGTCAACAATCCCAACCACTAAGACACCAGGCGCGCGTTTGACATGGAATAGGGAGGAAAAATATAAAAGGGTAGAAAGGAAATATAAAGGAAGAAAATAACAAGGGAAAAAAATGGTTTTGGTCCATGGCAGGACTCGAACCAAGGTGTACAATATTACAAGGCGCATGGTCTACCGCTGGGGCGGTGATACTTCCAATAACTAAATTGGAAAGAAAAATATACATACCAAAGCAAAGATAATTGCTGGGTAAAAAAAAAAAAAACAACTTCAAAGCAAAACGAAAATTGAACAAAGTTCGAGCCTATCCCGCATATTATTTACTGATGAACACAAAGGTGTTGCTCAAATCTTCAAAATCGTGTTTGACGAATGGAAACGCAAGAAGAGTTATTGAAGGGCATGGAGGGAAACCAAAGGTTATGACGGATAGAAGTATGAACAAAAAAACAAATCCAATTATGCTTGCGAATCAACGCTTATGGATCAAGTAGATGAACACAAACAGCTTTTTCAATGGGACAAACAATGATCACCAATTTGCACATAAAAGGGGTAATCCACAACAAACCTCAAATCCCAAACACAAGCTAATATCCAAACCCAAGACAGCATTGTATCGCCTAAATTGCGACTAAGTCACGATTTCAAAACATACTAACAAGCAAGCAACCATTAAATTTGACAGAATCCCCACAGTAATTCAAACAGGATAAAAAACTTCAAACCATACACAAGGTAAAGTGCATGTACAGCGGAAACAACAACTTCAAAGAAAACAAAAACCCAAAAGATAATCTTATGTGTAGTTAACAAAACAACAACAGTACAGCAGCTCTGCTGTCAACTTGTTCTAAAAGAAACTTGCTAACCTACATGCCAATCAAAATAGCAAAGCCTGGCCCTGGCTCTGGCTTGAGGCATAACCTTAAACAACAATTTTCTGCTACGAATGCGAGCTTCAAAAAACCGATGCTACTATGCCCAACAAACGGCAACAGTATGCATCCAGAATCAAGGCCAATCATGAAAATGAGACACTTAAGGGTTCTCTTCTTGAACTAGCGAAACTCAAACAATAATGCAAGCCGTCAACAGTAGTAGTAGCATCACATTCAAACCTCAAAACAGCAACATATTAACAATCCTCCAGCAGTCAATCCAAATGCCAAATCAAAATGCTGTGCCCAACTAATACAGTGTATAAGGTGTGGTTTTAATTTTAACAGTGAGTGTGTGAGAGAAGTAATACGGCCTGGTTTATTTAATCATTTGTGGCAAACATATGAACCTGCTCTAATGAGTCAAAACGACATAACAGCCAGCACACTTGTTATTAAGCCTGGATCAAAGTGTTAATTATCAATCCATCCTTGAGAACAGTTTAATGACAGCAACAGTATTAAAACAAGTAAGTCATTAGCAATAGCAAGCAAACATGATATTCTTGAGTACAAGATGATGGCAGCAAGCAAAAGCCATCAATTTGGCTTGATTACAACGCGATAAACAGCAAGTTGAAACAAACCAAAACCAAACGGAGATTCAAAATGTGCTACATCCAAACACCAAGATACATTACATCCTCATGGTTGGATAACAAACAAAGATAAAACTCCTAGTAAGAAATGAGTTTGAAACTGACCCAGATAGTATGCTGATATCAGGTCCACAGGACTCATATATGACCAAAACGGTATACTAACAGTTGGGATTTCCCTTTTCTTTCCTTTTTTAAAAAGGAACTCAAGTGAAACTTTAGAGCATAAGCAACATTTTTATCAGCTTTGACAGAATAGTTTTAAGACAAAAGATGACTAGTGAAAAAAAAAAAAATAAGAAGCATTCATAGCACAATATTTAAACAGCCTCAAGGTGATTCAGATCCCCAACAAGCAAACAACCAACAACACAAATATTATCCTCATAACAGCATAATCAGAAGGAATCAAAACTCCACAAGTTGGTTTAAACAGAAACATAGAATAGGTGGTGTACTTAAAAAAGTAGTGTTCTTACTCATAACCTTGGCAAAATCAACATAGTTAGCCCAAACACACAAAAAAAACCTAAATCATTCAAATGCCATCAAGATTCAAACAGAGTCCACATTGACATCTTCATTTTTTTCAAGCCTATACAAAGTTCGAAAACAAAACTAGCAGAACAATGTCCAATCATGCTGTATGCGTATGAAAGAAAAGGGGCTCCAGATATTCATACCTGAAGAAAGAACTGGATAGCCGAAGAAAGTCGCAGAGCCCCTCTTTACTTGCAATTGCAGTCAGTCTCCTTTGAGAGCAACTCAAAATCAAATTCTTTCAGATGCCCCTTTTTGTGAGTAATCGCGGCCTCTAGGGTTTGCTCTCCCTTTACCCTTTTATATTCCAAAATTTTTTGAAATCCAAAATCTTCTGCTGAGCTTTTTACTCGTGGCCGTTGTTGGAGTGGGATCCTGGTCCCCTTTAGGGTTTGCAGCAGGTTATAGAGGCTGCCTGCTTGTCCATCTTGGTGATAGATTTAGAGAACGCGCAGAGCGATGTACTTTTGGTGTTGGTCTTGAAAAGGAAAGATGTGGTACACTTTCACATGGTTAGACCATTTCCCTCCCATCTTTGCAATTTCAAACGTAACTCATCCAATACACTTCTATCATCAAACCCAAAAACAACAAATTAATCCTTGCGAAAAGGTGATTAGGATTGAGCTTTGTTTCGTTAAAAATGGTGATGTCTTGCTCTATCCTCTCTCCTTCACGCACAAAATGTTTTGCTCTTCATCTTCTGCCCAGCCACGAACAAAGCAAGGTATGTGATTAAACTGGGGTGGGATAATCAACGGATGTATCGCCACCCCAGTGGTTAAGTCATGCGCCTGTTTATTCTATGGTCACGAGTTCGAAACCTGGTGGGAGCAGAATCCACCACAATTTTTTATTCATGCGCCCTTTTGTTCCTTTCTTAATATGTATAGTTTTCCTTTCATTTTATTTTCAAATGCGCGCCTGTAGCCAAGTGGTAAAGGTGAGGGGTGTGGAGCAAGAGGTGGTGGGTTCAAACCCCACCTTGTGCACTTGTCTCAATTATATTATTTTTTACTTAGGAAAATGACCTCCCTATTCTCCATATATTTTGAATACACATCTTTTTTCTTCTTCTCTTTTTTTCATATATCCCTGTAAAAGCGCAAATTAAAATATGCTATGTAATGTTTTTATTCCTTATGTTGATGCAGATGAAATAAAACATATGCCAGAGTGGTTGGCCAAATTTGGGGTATAACAGGCACGCATGCCGGTGGGCATGCAATGACGAGAAAGCTATTAAGAGGAGGGTATTACTGGCTAACAATGGAAACAGATTGTTTCAAATTTGCAAAGAAGTGTCATAAATGCCAGATTTATGCAGACAAGATTCATGTGCCTCCGAGCCCTCTGAATGTTATGTCGTCACCTTGGCCGTTTTCCATGTGGAGAATTGATGTGATTGGGAAAATCGAGGCCACAGCATCCAACGAACATCCTTTTATCTTGGTAGCTATTGATTACTTCACCAAATGGGTTGAAGCGGCATCATATGCTAATGTTACCAAGCAGGTGGTAGCCAGATTTATCAAGAAGGATATTATCTGCAGATATGGAATCCGGAGCGGATTATCACTAACAACAGTTCGAATTTGAATAACAAGATGATGAAGGAATTGTGCCAGAATTTCAAAATTGAACATCACAACTCTTTTCCTTATCGGCCCAAGATGAATGACGCTGTTGAAGCGGCCAATAAAAAACATAAAGAAGATCGTTCAGAAGATGGTTGTGACCTACAAGGACTGGCATGAGATGTTGCCTTTTGCTTTGCACGGTTATCGTACGACGGTACGCACATCAACCGGGGCAACTCCTTTTTCACTTGTATATGGTATGGAGGTTGTCCTACCATTGGAGGTTGAGATTCCTTCTCTGAGTGTTTTACGTGATGTCCAATTAGATGAGGCAGAATGGGTGAAAGATAGATTGAATCAGCTCAGTTTAATGGACGAGAAGAGACTGGCTTCTCTAGCATATGGTCGGTTGTATCAGAGCCGGATGAAGAAAGCTTATGATAAAAAGGTGTGTCCTCGAAGCTTTCAGACGGGCGATCTTGTGCTGAAAAAGATTCTCCCACCACAATCAGATCACAGGGGCAAATGGACTCCCAAGTATGAAGATCCATACGTCGTTAGAAAGGTTTTCTCTGGAGGAGCCTTACTGTTGTCCACCATGGATGGTGAGGATTTTACATCCCCTGTGAACTCGGATGCAGTTAAAAAATACTTTGCTTAAAGAGACCCGCTGGACAAAAAAAAAAGAAAGTCCATGCAAAAATGGGGCATCCCGGCGAACCATAAAAAAGGAATAAAAGGTTCGGGCAAAAGTTAGGGCTAAAATTGAAAAAATGTACACCCGCGAAGTTGAAAACCTGAAAAGGGCAACTTCGGCAAAAAAGGGTATCCCGGTGAATTGAAAACCCGCAAAGGGCGGTTCACGCAAAAGTTAGGGATTTGAAAAAGCAAATGACTGCGGTCCGAGTTTGATGCTGCATTGCTTAGTGGTTTGGGAATACCTGAGGTTCGTATATTTGAAACAATCTCTTCCGAAGATCGAGTATCGGGAAAGCGTTAGAGTCAGGCGAGTCATAGGAGGATCAGCTCATGTTGTTCGTCTGTACCACGTTGCCGACATGTATACAAATTTTCTTTGTGCTTCTGTATATTTGTATTTTTACGTGACTTCCTCTTTTCAGGAGTTGCATCCAGTGTACAAATTTTGCCTATTTACAGGCCCGTTATCAATAAAACATGTTATTCAGTACTTGATACTTGTTCTTTACTGTTTTGTTTGTGAAAAACGCCGATGTTTTTGATGAACTTGCATGTGCATAAACTTGTTGGCCCTTGCCAATAATTGCTAAAACTTCGAATTGACTGAACGAACGTCACGGATATTAACTGAAATAGATCTTGTTGTATAGATTTGTTTTTTCTTGTTTGTGTTTTGCAGGGTTCTCACCTTTGGAACAAACAGTCAAGGAATTTATGTTTCCCCAGTCAGAGTCCCGTGACCTAGTGATTGTATCACTTCTCAGCAGATGTAGGTCACATCTTATCTCAGAAGATGTGAAATGGCGCTTATCCCTATTGGATGTGGGTGGTCCTCCCCAGAAGAGTATTCCCCAGGAAAGATGCCAAGAAAGTATCCTCAATGGATCTGGATATCCTCAACAGAAGGTGCATTCCCAGCAGTGAGTATGTGCACACTCAATACCCAACATGGGTAACTCCCGCAGAATATAACCAAGTCGTCTTTGGTACAGAAGGATCATCCCCGCGCAGGATTGTTTCTCCTTCTCCCCAACAGGTTGTCTTTCCTCCGACAGGATGAACATCCTCATCAGAGTTCGTAATTTCAAAGCTTGTGAGCTATTCCCCCGACATGAGGGTTATCCCCACCAGAGTTGGTTTCACCATTCCAGCATTTATTTTGTTGGAATGCTTTGAGATACTCGTTTATCCCCAGCGGATTGGGTCTTGTCTTCCGCATTTATTTAGCTGAAGCGCCTCTTGGCATCTTTGCATTTGTATACATCAGCATATTTGTGTCTACCCAAATGCGTAGCATTTCCATGCCGTATGGAGCATTACGCCATTTTCGAGCATACGCATTCTGAAACATAAGCCAGGTTGGTTACTTCGTTGTTTTCAGGTGTTATCCCTTGCAGGGGAGTGGGATTCTTGCTCAGAAGGATCTCTAGATATTCAAATTCTTAGTGTGAGATAGGTGATGATAACGTTCGTCCCTTATTAGAGTTGCTTGGTTAAGTTTCTCTCCTCAGGTTGTTGTTACGTCAGCATCGAAAGATTTCAGGCCTTAAACCTTCGGAGGTGCCACTACTGATTTCCCCACAGAGTTGTTTGGTTAAGTTTCTTGTAGTTTCCATCAAAGTATTCTTCAAATTGTTACCTGTGATGGACAGAGTTTGTTTTTCGTGTCGACGGAATTGTACCTGTGTTGACAGTGATGTTTACCCGTGCTGACGGTGATTGTTACCTGTGATTGACAGAGATTGCGCCTGTGTTGACAGTGATGTTTACCCATGCTGACAGTGATTGTTATCCGTGTTGACGGAATTGTACCTATGTTGACAGTGATGTTTACCCGTGCTGACGGTGATTGTTATCCGTGTTGACGGAATTGTACCTGTGTTGACAGTGATGTTTACCCGTGCTAACGGTGATTGTTATCTGTGTTGACGGAATTGCACCTGTGATTGACAGAGATTACGCCTGTGTTGACAGTGATTGCTACCCGTGCTGACGGTGATTGTTATCCGTGTTGACGAAATTATTACATGTAATGGACAGAGATTGCACCTGTGTTGATAATGATTGTTACCCGTGAGGACGAAGTTATTACCCGTGATCGACGGAGTTGTCCCCAATAAAGTTAACAATGATTGTTATCCGTGTTGACAGAATTATTACATGTGATGGACAGAGATTGCGCCTGTGTCAACAGAGATTGTACCCGTGCTGACGGTGATTATTATCCGTGTTGACGGAATTGTACCTGTGTTGACAGTGATGTTTCATCGTGCTGACGGTGATTGTTATCCGTATTGACCGAATCGTACCCGTGCTGACGGTGATTGTTGTCTGTGTTGACGGAATTCTTCCCTGTGTTGACAGAGATTTTTACATGTGATCGACAGTGATTTGTACCTGTAATGGACAGAGATTGCGCCTGTGTTGACAGAGATGTTTACCTGTGGCTGATAGAGATTGTACCTGTGTTGATAGTGATTGTTACCCATATGGACGGAGTCGTTACCCGTGATTAATGGAGTTGTCCTAGTGAAATCGCCGGAGATTGTTATCCATGTTGACGGATTTGTTACCTGTATCGACAGTGATTATTGTCTGTGTTGACGGAAGTGTTACCTGTGTTGACAGTGATTGTTACCCGTGTGGACGGAGTTATTATCCGTAATCGACGGATTGTCCCCAATAGAGTTGTTACCTGTGACTGACAGAGATCGTTATTTTAATTATAGACGGAATTGTACCCATGTTGATGGAGTCCTTCCTCGTGTTGATGAAGTTTAGTCCAGTTGTGGACGGAGTTGTTTCTTGCAAAGTTGATTTGATGTCTGTGGCGTCACACAGGGAGTTAATGTTGAAATCAAAAGTTTTATTAGATAATTTATCAGTTGTTGCCGTAACAACTGGGTTCAGCACAACAGATGTTGTTTCCCAAGCAGTTTTTGCTGTGTATTTCTGCGGTTGGCAAATTTCCGGGGTTCTTGGTATTCAACCGTCTTCTACCTCGATTGTTTGAAGGCCGTTCGCTCTTCACCCAGTCGGGTCCAAGCCGTTTGAATAGGGGCAGCTGTTGCACCCCAAAATTTGCTCAACATTTTCTTACCTGGTTTATGTTTCATTGCATTATCATTTGCATAGTTATATCATTTGCATATAATGGTATCATTCATATAGCAGGGGATCAAGTTGATTCTTCTCAAGAGAAGCCTAGCAAGAGGTCTCATTCAAGATTGAGAGTTATCAAAGTCATCAGAAGGTGGTTTGATTGCCTAAGGGTTTAGATGTTTGAGTGTGAATCTTCTCCTAACTTGAGGATCAACTGAAGACCATCAGAGGGCTGTGAAGTGTTGAATGTGAGAAGAGGATGTGTATGGATCTCATAGAATTCCTAGAGGGCCATGGGAGAGTTTGATCAAGTCATTGTCTCAAGTACAAGAGCCACAGTTGAGGTGCAAGCAATTAGGGTTTCATCTGGATCAATTCTAGGTCAACTGGACAGTTGAAGAGTATCAAGGCCTACTTTTAGGTTATGGAGTTCATGAAATGATGTGATAAGACATTTGTGGTGTTGTTCCAAGATCAAATCAAGAAGAATCAAGAGTGTGGGAAGTTGTTAAGTTAGGGTTTCAGTGTAAAATCCCCTGTTTAGTGCCTAACTTCAAGACCTCATAAGTCAAGATAAAAGTTTCAAATGGATCTTTGGCCAACATGAAACTTGTAGAGCATCTCAATAACTTTAATTTGAGTACTAGAAGTCCTCCATTGGATTTATAGAACTCAAGTTATGGCCCAGACAAGTTACAAGTCCTCAGATGCCACTGATATTTGTCTGTGAAAATCATATGACTTTAAGGCTATTTTTGACCTAGAATGAGGTTTCACTTGAACTTTTGGTCAACATGAAAGTTGTTCCTCATGATCTTAGATTTCTAAGTTGTACTAGAAGTCTTCCATCTGATTTGTAGAACTCAAGTTATGAGGTTTACAAGTCAGGGGTATTTTGGGAAAGTGAGATTATAGGTCATTTTCAATCATAGGCCAAAATCTCCAACTTGCACTTGTCAAATGCAATTTTGTTCAACATGAAAGTTGTTCAAAATTTGATTTTTAGGCTAGACAAGAGGTTATGATGGATTGATTGATCTCATAGCAAGAGTTGGTTTTTATTGGTTTCAAAAAGGGAGAAAATTCAAATGTGTAAAGGAGGGAAAAATGCAATTTTATGTTAGATGACCAAAACCAAGCAATGAGTACATTTTCTGATTGGAAATCACATTTTAAACACTTTGGCATTACCAGATTTTTGAGTTTAGGTCAAGATTTGTGAGTTGCCATTTGATTTCTTCATTTGCAAGTCACATATCAAAATCCCTTACCAAAGCAATTCAAACACTCCTTTTGGTCTGAACACGCTCACCGGAGAATTTGCAAGTGAAAGGGAAGCTTCTAGAGCAATTTTCATGGCCAAATCGTGACTGGTACAATGCACATGTGAGGAGAAAAACAAAAATTTGGATTGGCTGGATTGGGCCTCAAGTGAGCTTCTAAAGCCCATAGACATGTTCTATTTAAGTTCTTGAATGATTTCAGAATCATTTTGGTGCCAGTTTCGTGGCTGAAGCAGAGATATCAACTTCTTTTTCAAGAGGAGCAAGTGAAATCGTGTTTTGAGTTCCAGGCTGATTCAGAGCAAATTGAAGGTTGAAACATCTTTATCTTACATCCTTGAAAGATTCTGGAGAGTTTTGGAGGTTGAATCAAGCTCTAAGCATCTCTGTTAGTGGATCTACATCAGGTTAGTAAACTTCAAATTTCCACATGAATTAGCATGATGTAGTTAGAATTGAACTTGTGGTTAGGATCTAGACAAGGTGTAGATCGTTTTAGGATCAATTTGGAATAAATTGGTGATGTTTGATCATGAGGTACCATTTCTGTTTAGACACAAGCTGATCTGATCTTAAGGATATAACATGATTTGGATAGATCAGGATGAACTAGGAAGCATGAGGATGATTTCTATACTTTTAGTTTTGCAAATTGTGCTGATCAGATTGGATGTGTTTTCTGAACTTTGATTCGTGTTTTAAAATCCATGGAGAATTAGAGTGTATGAATAGGAAATTTGAGATCCTCGTGGAATTCTGAGTGAGATGATGATAATTTTGTTGAGTTTTGGCTACCTGTGAATACTTGCTCACCGGAGAAGACGACCGGAGTCTTCTCCGGCCACCGCCCTGAATCTCCACCTGGCCAGCCTGAGAAATGAGGAAGATGAAGTCTGAGCCATCAAATCTTGCTTTTGACCTTGACTAGACCACAGATCCAATGACCACGACTTAAAATTTTATTTGACTTTCTGAGGATGAAACGCAGGCGTTTCATTAATTGAGGTGGCAGGCCCTCAACGCTTGGTTTATTTGACTGGTCTCCAGATCCATTGGCTCATGTTTTATTTCAGCATTTTATTTCTTTTATTCATTTTTGTTTTATTTTAAATGCTTCATTGATTCCAAAAATCATATTAAATTCATTCACATAAACTTGTGGGCCTTGGCCAATAATTGTTAAAACTTTGATATTAATTGAACAATGTCACGGATGATGACCAAGATAGTCATGTTGTATAGGATGTTTTGTTTGTTTGTCTTTTGCAGGGTTGTCACTCCTGGGGCAAGGTTTTATGAATACAAATGGATTCATATGTTCCCTAAACGGTTTTGTTCTCCAGCAGTTGAGGTTGCATCTCTATCCCGATAGAGTTATGTGCATGTCCCTGACAGTTTGCCAGTGCGCTTCTAATCCCCCGCAGAGTACGAGTATGTGCTTACTCCCTAGCGAGTCGAGATTCGGGCGTATCCCTCACGGAGTAGGTACAGAGTTTTCCCCAGTAATGGTCTGGTACTCCTCCCTCTTCATCACTTTGATTGTAGGCACTCAGCTTTCAGCAGCGCGGACCGAGGTCTCTGGCAGAGTTGATTTCCCCGCAGTGTCATTTATCCCCTAGCAGGAAGGGTGTAATCTCCGTGTTGGTCATCTTTTCTCAGTTAGATCTTTGTTCCCCAAGATAGTTGCGTCTTGGAAGGCCGTTTAGGGTATTGTTGTACTTTATCAAGTAAATTAGGCTGTTTAGCCTGGATGTTTTAAGTACTCTGTGAGTTTGTCTGTTACTCAGAAAGTTTGTATCCCAGAGAGTTAGCCCAGGTTTTTCCTCAACAAGTGGTGATCTGCATCCTAGGTTGAGTTTGGATTTACCGTTCTTGTATGAACTTTATTCCCGGTAGGTGAGCCCTTCGCGGCCTTTTTGCTTCAGCCTAAGTCCAATCGTTATTGGCATGGGTAAGCCATTCCCTGCAGGGTTGTTTATTGTTCCTGACAGGATGGTTTCTGTTTCTCTAGCATTTATTTTGCTGTTTCAGTTCTGTTGCATCTGCATGCGTGCATAACATCTACCCAAATGCGTAGCATTCCCATCTTGTATGGGACATTACGCCATTTTCAAACATTTGCATGTGAAACATAGACCAGGTTGTTACCTCTTTGTTTGCAGGAGTGTATCCGACAAATGATTGATTAATATATTTGTGTCCGTATGATGTCCAGACCATGGCAAGTTGAAGAGTATCTTCGCCCGAATGGTATCCAGACCATAATCTTTTCCGTCAGCCCGCATGGTATCCAGAACTTGGCTTGCATTTCCCCCAGTAGTGTCATCGAACTTTGGTTGATGGTGTTGTCCTTAGCCATATATGGTATCCAGACCATGGCAAGTTAAATATCTTTGTGTATATGGTATCCTAACCATAGCAAGTTGTAAGTTTCTGATAGCCCGTACGGTACCCAGACCCCGGCTTTTGTATTTCCCGACGGTTGGTTATTTTTGCCTACGTGGTATCCAGACCATGGCAGTTACCGATCTGTTTTGTCCGATGAGTATCCAGACTCCGGTCAAGCTCCCTCATGATGTCCAGCAAGTGTATTTGTATTCTTTTTGCCTTATGGTATCCAGACCATGACTTATGCTCGTGTTATTGTACTTTCTCCGTTGAGTATCCAGACTCCGGTAAAGTCAGTTGGGTATCCAGACCCTGATGAATTTTTGTTTATGCTTTCTCCGTTGAGTATCCAGATTCCGGTAAAGGCAAGTATGGTATCCAGACCATGGTAGTTTATCTGATGCTCCGTGATATCCAGATCACAGTAATTGTTGTTCTCTCCTATCGCCGTGTGGTATCCAGACATTGGCCCCTAATGTTTTCTCAGCCCATGTGGTATCCAGACCACAACTCATATTGTTTCCCAGCAACGTCGTTTGAATTGATTTAGACAACAAGCATGGATCCCATTGAGTACAACTGACGTGAGGGGTGCTCATACCTTTCCCTTGCGTAACCGACTATTTGGTTGCGATGACCTTGTCTTTCCCTTTCTCTTAGGTTTTCTTCTATCATTTCTTTTCCCTCTCTTTGGGATAAATAACGTTCGGTGACGACTCTTATGTCTAGTTTGCCACCCTCCCTTTTTCGCAGTTGCGACAATAGGCACATGTAAACATATTAAAAGGAAAATAGATAGAAGCACTAAGCATTACGACTATAATCATGATTTGAATAATCAACAAATAAGATATGCAATATAATATACAACCAACTTGTGAAACAAAGTAACGCGTTGTATGCATCACGTCAAGCGCATATAAAATCTAGGAAAGCATGAACACATCAAGGTATGAGACGGGCGTCATATGAATCAAGACTAAAGGTTTTCAAGTCTATTTGAAATAGTTAGATGAAAAAAAAACCTAAACTAGTATGAATACCACTTAAATAATCGCGTCAGGTCATTGATTAAATAGTCGGTGTAAAAATGCTATAAGTATATGATTAAAATTCTATTTAATAAGGTAATTAAAAGTCTTAATTAATAAAAATAAATAAATCCCATTAAATAGAGGTAGATCTATTTTTTTTTTTTGAGAAAAACTTCTCATTATTATTATTTTGTAAAACTCCTTTGTTTTAAATGAAATGATAATTTCTTATTAAGGGAAGAATAAAAATTTTTATTTTTATTGAAAGAAATAAATAAACTTCTTGTTTAAAGAACTAAATAATAAAACTAAAGAAAAAACTAAAGAAAAAAAAACGAGAAGCCAAAGGCGTAGGCGAAATGGAGGGTGAAATCCACGATTGGGCTTAGCCAAGCCCAAGAAACTTAAGGGCTCGGTTTCTCTTGTAAAAAAAACATCATAGCTACACAAACAAGTTCCCAAGGCAAATGCAATCGCCCCTAATGCAGGTGCTAAACAGATTCCTCTTCTGAAAGGGAGCAAAACAAAGGTAAAATAATAAAAGGCAAAAGCGCGGAACAACTTGAAGAAAAGATGGACATCGACGCAGTTCATCGGGTCATGATCGCAACTCCCTCATCTGTCTCTATGCTTTGATTTCACCCACTTACCTTCATAACAAATTCGCTTTTGCCTTGACTCCGACTCGCGTCAAAAATCAATATTAGCGCAATTTAAACTACGGCCATGATTGAAATGAGAACTTACTTTGGTATTCAGGTACGATTCGAGCTTCTTCTTCTTCGCGTACTCGTCGCTGGGATGTGATTTTGTGTGTGTATTTTTGATAAGATTTGCTTGGTTGTTCTTGTTTCGAGTTGGCATAACGAAGTCTTTCACAGTGGCTCTTTGTGGATGTCGTTCTTTGTCGTGCGTATTGTTATGGTTTTGCCTTTTTTACTGATACGATGTCGAGCCCCTGTATGTGTTTTTTGTGATTTGTTTTTGCTTGTGATGGAATTTTTCAAATACTGTATGTGTGAATCTCTCTCTACGTATGGTTTTTTCTTCTGCCCCTATATCATGTGTGGTTGTGATTTATAGGAACTCATGCTGATCCTAAATTGAATGCAAGAAATTCTTGTCGGTTTTTGTTTTAGAAGGAAATTGATATTGTTTAGAACCTGTTTTGGAAATGATATATGTTGCTGGGAACACGTTCAATCATATCTGTAGAATCTTATTTTGTCATGAATGTATTTCTGTTTTCATATCAACGTGTTTGTGGACAAATTGAAAAGTTTTCCCTTTTTATTTTGACATGTTTTTGAACTTCCTTGGAAAGAAATGAATTGAGTTTTATGAATCATGAATCAACATATCTTTTCTTTTCATCATGGATCAGGTTTGTATTTCCTTTGCATTCTTCATCCATCTCTAATTCCTTAAGAAACCAACGGGCCAAGGTAGATTTAATGCCATAAGCTGCAGCATAACTGGTAAGACCTATTTTAAGGTTAGAGTGGTAGCTCATGCGTGTATATGGAAATAAGAAATGACATCACCATCAATGTCAGCAGGTAAATCAAACAACAAATCCTAACTTTAGCATGCGTTATTTCAATAGATAGCAGGGAAATAATTCCGGTGCTACCCATGACAGAAGTTAGGGAAGCTTCGATTTTCTTTTTCTTTGCAGCTGAGTTAAGCGGGACATCGACAATAACATAAGAACACAATTTCTGAGATGATATTTTCTTCAAGAATGCAGCTAGCCCCTTTGGTAGAGGGGAAGGCAATATTAATTAGTATATCTACATGTAAATCATAACTACTACCAACATTAGGAAAGCTTTTGGCTTGCATTCAACATTGTAATCTTTCAACCCTCCACTTGTAACTTCAAATGAATCTTGTCATTAGAATGATTTGAGCCTTGGCATTTTGAAAGCCTTTGCTCTATAGAATGAGGAAAAGTGTTGTAACTTCAAATGTAATCTTAATTTTTGAATTTTCTTAAGCTCAAGATTATAAAATCTCCTTGAATGATGTCTTGGACTTGAATATTTGGACTTGAATATTGATTCTTGAAATCACTTTGTACAAATTAAATTATTTTGAGCTTGTAAACTTTGAGTTTCAAATGGTCTCCTATCTTGGATTCTTTAATTTATAATGTGAACTTAATCTTTAAATTGTGTTATACTTTGAATCTTTTGAAATGAGATTGGATGACACTCAATCTTGAATGGTTATGGATAATATGAAACTTGGTGTACTTTGAATTTCGGGAGTTAACTTGAGCTTGTGAATCTTCAAAGTTTGAATCTTCATGATATCTTGAATGTGTAAGTCCCATGATGACTTAAATTTGAGTTTTGACTTTTCAATCCTAAATTTTATGAAGAACATGAATCTTGAAATCAATTAGTACACCTTGAATCACATGAAAATGTTATTATGCTAAACAACTCCTTTTGATTTTGTAACTTTGATAGTCAGATAATGAATGGATAATGTCATTAATCTAGAAGTCTTGCAATCTTGAATTTGAACTCGAACACTTGAATTAGTGAAACTTGAACCATGTCTTATATCTTTATCCAAAAACTCATAAATCACCTCAGGACATACTGATTACAAGTTACCAATCCGACATATTTCCCTTAGAATTCAAAGAAGACAAGTGATAACCCAATTCCCCTGGGTAAGAACAAGGTCCCTCTTGAACTAAACTTGACTTTTATTGCTCATACAATCGAAGATAAACAAAGCCAAGCCCCGAGAAATAAGAAGACTTCTTTAAATTCAACTTGCAATAATACAACTTCTGAGAAATCTTGAAGAGAATAATATTGATTTTTGATAGGAGGATGCTCAAACCATTAGTTCCAAAACTCATGAAAGAACCAGTTGAAATGAAACAGAAGATTCAACCCCATGGAAAACCCTAGGACCAATTGAATCAGAATCCATTGGCCATGTCTTGAAGTACTTAATTAAGGACAAATGTCAGTTCTACTTGAAACCAATGCACCTGCACAAATGTGCTAGTAATAAAGCACGCAGATATGCAAGACGATGCACAAAGAAAATGGGAACTTTGGGTTAAAAATTAGGGTGTGACACCGGGGATGCTTCTAGGAAGCCTCTAGGTCCTTGTCCTAAGCCCAAGAGGAGGCTTGGTAGTTTATATTGTCCAAGTGTTAAGAAGAGTTCAAGAAAGGTTTCACCTGGAAATAATTATTTCTTCATTGAACTGTTCCAAGATTAAAAGGATTAAATAAGAGGTTTCATTGGGAAATAATCCTCTCTTTATTGAAGTTTTTCAAGGTTGAATCAATTGAACAAAGCCCAAGAGAAGGTTGACTGTATTAGGAAGAAGAATTCCTTTGTACAGGGGGGGGGGGACTAGTTGTTTGAACTAAGTTATAATGATTGACAAGTATCCTATTGTTTGAACTAGTATAAACTAAGGATGATTCAAATGCTAAGAGAAACTTAAAAAGATATGTACAAGCATATATACAGAGATACAATAAAAGTATATAAACAAGTATGAATTGAATTGAAAAAGGTGGTGGGTCTTATAGTTTGGATAGAGGCCCAAATGTACTGTGATTGATTAGATGCTCTCTTCAAGACTAGGTTAGGGTTTTGAGAAATTGAAGAAATTTTTTACTTTGAAGATGACTTGATCTTTAAGTAAACAAAGATGTTGGGTCTTACACTCTAGATAGAGGCCCATGATTGTTATTTGTATCCTGTACAAAGCCCAGGATGAATGAAGGCAAAACGGTTTTCTATTTACAAAAGGTCTTGGGTCTTACACTCTAATAGAGGCCCATGGTTATTGAAAACAAATTTCATGTACAGAGACATGAGACTTACACTCCTAGCAGAGGCCTAGATGATTGTTGAAAACAAGGTTTATGTATAGAGGGGTGAGACTTACACTTCTAGCATAGGCCTAGGTGATTTGGAATACAAAGATCGCACCGTGATTTTGAAAAGCGCAATGGGAATTATACTATAGCAGAGGCCCATGAAATGATTTATTTACAAAGAGGGTTGAGTCTTACACTCTAATAGAGGCCCATGGTGTATTTGAAATGAAGTTTTGAAAGATTAAATTAAATGGGAAACCTTAATTTTAGTTTTTAGCATTTTTAAATGGAAAAAACAATTGAAAATGGTGAAGAATATCAAATAAATTCAATAATCAAGTTATGAACCATGGTTAGGGTTTGGAAAATAAGTTTTTGTTCACATGATGTTTTAAAATTCATTTGGTTTTGAAAAATCAAGAAAAAGAAATTATTTAAAATGTTTAAATCAAATTAAAATAAAATTATTTAAAATATTTAAAAATATATTAAATAAAAATAATTTTTTGATTTTTTTAGGAATAAATTATTTAAATATGTGAAGGATTTATGTTTAAAAAATCACTTGAAAATGATTAAAATTGAGAGAGAAATTAATTTTTGAAGATAGTTAACAAAGTAATTAAAATATTTAAAAAATTCAAATATTTGAAAAAAGGCGCTAGCGGCTCCTTCTTCTTCCTCGCGTCTCCCTCCGTGACCATTTTGCAAGATCTCACTTATCTCTCTTATTACGCAATGAAATCAAATGATGTAACACATGGATTTTGTTCATTTTTTAACAAGGAACATGATGGTGGAAATTAATTTCATTTCTTTTAAGTGTGGAGAGAGTTATCACGCATGAACACAGAAACCCTAGAATTTGCAAAAACTATCATGAAATTCTATACACGATTAGAACATAGAAATTGATTGAGGGGAAACACTCTATGAACTATCAGAAACATGTTGGTAACTTGAAAATAAATTTATGATGCATCGATCATAGAGTTTGAGAGCTTGAGGCTTACCTGTGCAAGAGGAAATCAAAATTTGATGTAGAGGTGTTACAGATGCCAAGTGATGAGATGCATAGCTTCCTTAAACCTCAAGGAGTGTGTTGAGATGCTAGGAAGGGATAGAGAACCTGTAGATTGGTGGACTTGAATCCAACTGCAAGTGGCTTGGGGTGAGATATGAACTTGATGAATTGGTGTTGCAGATGTTGTTCAAGGGTTTGGATCACTCATATATGATGTATGTGAGGTGTTAGGACCATTGTTTGAGTTGAATTGCTCCCTATTGCTAAATTCGATTCTCACACCTCATGAATTTGAAAATTTGGAATGATGAGGGAAATCATGGAAAACAAGTGTTGTTATGTTTTGATAAACCAGAAATGACTTCTATTTATATTAGAGGAAGTATTTTTTGCAAGGAATAATGAATGGATGAGGGAGCATGCTATTATCCAAAGTGTTTTCTCATGTATCCAAAGTCTGCTCCTAGCATAGCTAGGCATTGACTCTAGTTCAACTTTGCAATTTTGAACACTCATGGCTATAGACTAACTCTTGACTGACTTGTGCTTGATCTATGCCACCTCAATGCATCACATTAATGCTTGATGCCAAAGTTAAAAATTAAGGTTCATGTCATGATGGATTTGCACATGCTATAGATAAATTATTGACCCCTTGTGTTATGGTTCAGATTCATTCATCATTTATGTTCATATTGGATAAAAAATTCAATGATGTAAGTGTCCCAAATTGACTTGAAAGTCGTGGGATGCAAGTTATGTGCCAAATGATGTCAAAAAACAGTTTGTATCAAGGCATGTTGTGAGGTTCACAACTTCTTGCTCAAGATGAATCAATGGATGTTCTTATACTCTTTGGAAAGCTTGTATGTTATACTTCAACTTTAATGTTTACATTTGGTCTTGATTCATCTTGGATCATAATGAAAAATGCCTCCAAAGTTGGGAAAAACATGAGGCAGATTCTGCCTAAAAATTTCCAAGTCTCAAAGTTCAAAATTTCATGAAACCCTAACTTTAATGCTTCATATCTCAAAATCTAGGCATTTTTTAGGGGTACTTATGCTTTGCAATCTTACTGTGTGTAATAAGATTTATCATTTGAGCTTTGGATGGGAGAAAATGGTTGCTCCGATCACAAGTTTTGGCCTTGCAAAGTTGGGTAAAAATCAAGATCCTTCCATAACTTAGTGAAATTTAAAGTTTCTAAAGGTTGCCCTTTTTGTAAGTAACCTAACTTTTCTTGATTTTTCTTGAATTATCATGATCCAAATCATAATTTAGCATTGTTCTTGACTTAAAGAGGCCAATGTTTGCCAAAAAAAACCAAAAGTCAAACTTGGTTTTGATCACAGTTGACTTTTTATATTATATGTAACTTGAACATTATGATCATTTATGAAATCAAGTCCTTGGGATAAATTTAACCTAATGGATGGATTACAAAGGTGTTTTTGAGGGTCTTGAATCATTTCCCAAGGTTTGAGATCATGTCTTGGTCAAAAATCAAAGGTATGGTTGACTTTTTCTCAAGAATCCTAGTTTATGGCCCAGATGAATTTGAATCCTTGTACTACTTATGAATCACGTTCTTTGTATCAATCCAATCTTGTAAATAGATCAATATGATGTATTTGAGGTTCTTGAAACATATCTTCAGGTCTTGGATCATGCCTTACTTCAAAAGTCAACTTAGGGATTGAATTAGATCAAAACCCTAATTCTTTATTTTTTATAGATGCAAACCCCTGAGGCTATTTTGAACTTATGGATGGACTCATGATGTTATTTTGAGCTTTTTGAATCATGTGTTGAAGTATTGGCTCATCCCCAGATGAAAATTTCTTTTTGGAAGCCATGGTTGATCAAAACCCTAATTTGGTGATATTATTGGTCTTGAGGCTTGATTAACTTGGAATGGTGCAATCTTATGTTAAATTATTGATGGAGAGGATCTATTGATCCTTCATGGATGTTTTAGAGACTTTACAAGTTGAAGATCATGTAAATTCTTGATTGATCCCTTCCCTGAATGCTCTGAGAGGGCTCAAAACCCTAATTCTTGGTTAAGGTGAATACTCAACAATCTTTGAGAAGATTGGTGAAGTAGGAAAATACATCCATATTATGCTGATGATTTGCACAATGGTTTGAATTCTTATGGTCAAAATTTAGAGTATGGCAGGTACCTCTATTTAATCTTCTTGGACCTGAAGGTGTGCATGATGAGGACATTCGGACATTCAAGGTAAAAGAGGATTAAATATCAGAATACCCGAAATTTTGATTGTGGATGTGAATGGTAGAAAATTCCCAATTTTGCTTATCCATCTTCTTTTACTAAGTAATCTTACTTAGGAAAGGGTAAAGCTTCCCCTCGATCTTGGTTTTCAGCCACATAATTGGTCTTAGTTTCTTGAAATAAACTTCCCCTCAATCTTGGTCTTCAGCAATGGAACTGGTCTCAGTTTCTTGAAATAAACTTCCCATCGATCCTGGTCTTCAGCCACGGAACTGGTCTCAGTTTCTTGAAATGAACTTCCCCTTGATCCTGGTCTTCAGCCACGGAACTGGTCTCAGTTTCAAATGAACTTCCCCTTGATCCTGGTCTTCAGCCATGGAACTGGTCTCAGTTTCAAATAAACTTCCCCTCGATCCTGGTCTTCAGCCACGGAATTGGTCTCAATTTGAAATAAACTTAACCTCGATCCTGTTCTTCAGCCACAAAATTGGTCTCAATTTCAAATAAATTCCCTCTCGATCTTGGTCTTTAGTGACGGAACTGGTCTCTGTAACACCCTTTTCTACCCCATAATTTTAATGGCAAAATAATCACATTTATCAGAGTAAAATATTAAACTCAAAAGAATCACCTCAAAGGGCGTACATTTCCCAATAAATCAAATATAGGTCAAGGTTCCCTAAACAACGGTTTTTCCCAAAAAGTCATCAAAAATTGCATCAAAAGGCAGCGGAACTCAAAAGGAAAAAATCCATAATTTTCCTTTTATCGCAAGGAAATCAAAATAACACAATAAAACATGGTTTAACTCGAAGACCCCAACCAGATATTACACTATCAGAGCAATACCCTCTAAGTTAACCAAAACGGCCAACAACTCAAAACTTCAAAAGTCCTCGACGGTATCCATGGCTAAACCTGGTCATCTACATGTTACCCACGTGGAGACAACATTCAAACAGGCAGGGTGAGTAAAATGATTCATAATAATCAATGTAGGAAATCAATATATAAAATGGCGTCATTTTCATATTCAACATCATCATATTCATCAAGGAACATCAAGGCCACAACATCATAATTTACTCAAGATTATCTCATAAATGCAAATGCAACAAGACTCATGCATGTGGTACCAAACACACGATTACAGCAAAACGCTGTTACGCACTAGAATGTAAATCAACCCAAAAGTCCACACGATTCACTTCCACAATAACCCAAAAACATCTCTAAATCATCCCTAAGGTATTACGGCGATAAAGGCACAAAATATACGACTTATTAGGCCAATCACGTATCATATTAACGCTTTAATTCCCGTAACTTCCTTACAATTTCCCCACAACCATTAGAGTTTCTCACTATCTAATTACCCTACAGGGTTGAAACCTCAACAATAGATTTTTGACCACGAAGGCCTACCTTCCCTTAAACCCAAATCGACCTCAAACCTGTCAGACCATCAGTTCAAATCCCTATGGTTAAAACCTCAATAATAGGATTTGGTCACGAAGGCCTAATTCCCTTTATCTCAAAATCAGCCTCAAACCCTTTAAACTCTTAAATCAGCTTTAAACACATTGAAATCACACAATGAAAATAATGAAGGCAATACTCCACATACCTTAATTTCCGACTCTAAGCCTTCTCTTTCAGAAAACCTTTCGAAGCTTTTGCCTCAAACCTCTTCCTCAGAGCTCTGGCCTCAATTTCTTCCCTTTTCACGATCTAACAAGAATGAATCATAATCCCATCAAAATTCCTTTTTGTTAAACCTAACTTTGGGCCTATCAATTGGGCTTTTCCAATATTACCCTCACTAACTCCTCCTTAGTATTTAGTGGTGGATTTTCATGGAGTTCCAATATTACCCTCACTAACTCTTCCTTAGTATTCCCTTTTTGATAAAGGTTTCTGATCATGAACAAATCTTCAGTGGTGGATTTTCATGGAGTTTTGAACAGAATTTAGTTACAACAACTCAAGAGCAAGTTGAAATCGGATTTTTCATTCCAAGCCATTTCAAGCCAAATTAAGAGTACTTGAAGCTTCCTTGAAGATTATAGAACGTTTCTGGGTGGTTTTGTAAAATTTCAACACAAAATAAAGACCCAACGGAGGTGCTCCGTTAGGTAACTCATCTTTCACAATTGCTCCCTGTTTATGCATCATTCGTGTGCCATTTTCATGGAATCTTGAAGTATTAATCATGTAGATCATTTCTGGATAGGTTTTATGCTTGTTCTTGACAATTCTTGGATTGACCCCAAAACTATCTGGATATGTATTACATGATTCTTGAGGAATTAATTAGTAAGAACCTTGGATTATTAATTTAGGCAACGTGTAGTTGAGTTTAGACTCAAAGATTTTAGGTTTTGGTGAAGTTTTGAGCCACCTGCGTTGTTGGCTGGCCGGAGAAGATGACCGGAGCCACCGTCTGGCTCGTCTTCTCCGGCGTCTGATTATTTCCCTCAGATGCCTATGTGTACTTCCACGTCACTGGTTGAATTGTTGACCTATCCAGATCCTATGGCTGTGATTTAATCTGAACGCGTTGAAATCTTGACCAAGCCACGGTGGATTAGTGAAACAAACCGTTTCACTTAAGATCCTGAGTCATTTGGACCTTGGCCACAAGTCATATTCGCACCCTACCTTGAGTGAAGCCCATATGAAACAACTGAATTATGTTGCTATCTGCACCAAGCATTTTATTTCTTTTTTCATTTTTATTTCATTTGAGTTTTAACCCCTAAAAAATACCTCTGATTATGTAAAAATCATACAAAAAATATTTTTACACTCTTTACCATGTTAATTCAATTTACAATTTTTTTACTTAATTTTTTTTAGTCATTTTCCAATTAAAATTGATTTTCTCATTTGGAGGTATTTTAGTTGGATTGGAGATTGCCTATCTCGTGTTCTTGATTTTATTTTGTGATGAAATTTTCATGTAAATGTTTGATTTTTCTTGTGTATATCCATGACATGTTGAGTGATTTTTAGACATTTTTACCCCTGGGTTTATTACCATTTGTTTATGGTTTTAGTTGGATCTTTAGGACCCTCGATTTACCCTAGTTTTTAGGGTATACCTTGGAGCTTGCGCTCTGTTTTTAAAGTCTTGTTTAGAATTTTTACCCATAGCTTTGGCCCCTAGTTCCTAACACCTTAGGGGCTATCTAGGATTTTATTTGGCATTTTTTGGATATGTGTGCTATTTTTAGTGTATTTTACATTCTAGCCTACCCTTGTATGATTTTCACCTTGATACATGAACTTGTTTGTGTTTTATTTGGGTTTTGTGCAATGTTTTAAGCTCCAATCTTTGTGTATTCATGTCATATACATAATAAGGTGTTTGTATGTCCAATTTTGGGTTCTAATTGTGTTCATAACTTGTTTAAGTTTGGCTTTCTTTTAGGCATTTCAATTAGGGTTTTCATGATACATGTTTTGCTTTATCTTGTACATGAACTTTCATTTTCTTTTGTTAATCTTGTGATTGAATTTGTGCACTCTTCTTTCATCTCCCTTTCTGTACAAGGACCTTGGAGCATCATTTAAAGTTGCTTAGTCCCTCCTTTGGAGGTATTTGAAGCTTAACTTAAATGATGAACCATGAGGGCATTTTGTGCATCTTTTGCACAAATTATAATGAGACTTTGGTTGAATGACATTAGGGACACCATGGCTGTTCTCTCTTCCTCTCCCACTTCTATTTTGGTTTATAATTAATTACATGTTCAAGTTGTAGACTTTACGGTTCGTTTTGCACTTTACTTGCAGTAAAAGGTTGAGATGCGCTTGTGGAGGTTTTCACTCCACACAATTTCCTCCCTTTGCTTGTGTGTTATTTGCCCTTTTGTTCTCTTGTTTGAATTAAAGGTTGAGATGAGCTTGTGGAGGTTTTCACCCCATACAATCTCCTGCCTTTGTTTGTGTGTTGCATTGCATATGCATTCATTCATTCATTCATTCATTTCTATTTCATGTTTTATTTCATGTTGTTTTCTTCTTCTCTTTTCTTACCATGCTCCCTTAGGATTTATAATCTCCTTGTTTAAGGATGATTATGATAGACTCTAGGTTTCAACCCATGTATGAGAACTTTAAGTAGAATTCCCTTTTTATTCCTAATCTTAAGACCATCTTGCATGACAACTACTAGGTTTTGAACTAGTTTCCCTTTAGTTTGTCCTCTCTCTCTTTCTCATCTCAAAACAAATTCAAAATACTTAATAAAGGCTAATGAATATTGTGCGTTACGAGCCTTAAGTACTTGGGAAATGGTTATTGGGGGGTTTCCTCTTGATGGCCTAGAGTGTTTAGTGTTCACCCTTTGGAAGATATGCGACGCATTCGCTCCTAGGTCATAGTCTTTAGTGCAACATGAATTATAAACAATTCAAAAACACTTCTCTTAAAAGACACAAAAACAAATGATCAAACTTCATTTTTTGTCTTTTGGGACCCTTAATAACGAAAAACCTTTTCATAAAAAGAGTTTCGTTAACTCTTAGTTCTACCGCAAACAGGTAACGCTTAAGTCTCTAATGGTCGAGCTGCATACAACTAACTGCTGGAACTATTCGTTAACCCTACTCGGGTAAAATACCTGAACCAACCGGTGTTCTATTTTCCCGAACTACGTTTGATCTGATTTCTCGTAGCGTGCGAGAATACGTAAGCACAAGACGCGATGTCTTGGCGAGCAACCTTTTCCCATTTTCACCTGTAGTTAGCCAAACTACGTTGACTCTGACTTTCCCATTCCACGAGGAAATACGTAGGCACATAGCGGCGATGCTCTGCCGAGTCACTTTTCTTTTTCTTTTGACCCTGAGACCTTTAGTTAGATATTTTCAATCACCCTTTTAGATAGACAACTAAGCGTGGATCCCGTCGAGTACGAAGGACGTGAGGGGTGCTAATACCTTCCCCTTGCGTAACTGACTCCCGAACCCGAGATTTAGTTGCAATTACCAATTTTATCCTGTTTCATCAGGTTTTCCCTGATCGTTTCCTTTCCCTCTCGTTGGGATCAATAACAAATGGTGGCGAGTCTTCTGTTATTGTCGGCACCTTTTTTCGCAGTAGCGATAGCTGGCGACTCTGTTGGGGACTCCAACAGTTCCCTATGCGAGTCAATCCTAGCGCTTGTTTGTTTATCTTTGGGGTGTATGTACATACGTGTTGTACTTTATTTTTACTTTCCAACATTTATTTTCAGCATTATATATCATTATTGTTGTGCTGTGGGGAGGGAGGTTCTGTTAAGTGATAAGCCAGACTCAGGCTTGATTGTAAACATAGCATTAGTAATGGAGATTAGTGGGGGGTGTGCATGCTTTGCATGTACCAGTTCCCCATGAAATTCACACTCAGACGAGATTCTCTTTGATGATTTCCTTTCCAGCCCTTTGGGCTTGAGGGGATTTTGGATCTGAGAGTTGTCGACTCTGGGGACCGATCATTTGTGATTCAACTAAGCGAGGCCTCTTCGGGAGATGATGATGCCAAACCAGAAATGGTGAACGTATCATCATTTATTGAAAGTCTGTGACGCTGATGAATGCATAGGATGTCGAACCTTATCAGTGGATAGGTCCATATCTGTGAGAGGGATTGGGTTGTGCAGGAAACCTTGACTTTCAGACTACCCAGTTTTCTTTGCAGTGTGAATCTGTGTTCCCGATATCAGAGGTTCCTATTATTAGAGTTATGTTATGTTCTTGCCAAAGCAAAGTGCTGGTTCTTCTCGATCAACATCACAACAATCTTGATCCCCTGTTGCATATGCATTTGCATAATCATCCTGCATTTAACATTGCATGTCTATGGGTTTGAAAGGTTCTCCTCTTTCCCTTGATCCTGATACTGATTTGCTGTAAATAGGGAAGTAGACAGAAAGATGATTGTTGTATACAAGTCCCCGATACTTGAGCTAGGACCTTTATTTGGTCTGATTTCCACGGCTGAGCCTGGCGTCTTTGAAACCTTCAGGAAGGATCTTACCTGATATATGAGAGGATTGTTATGGTGTACATCTCTGCTACTCTTATTCATTGAAACTGGGATCAAGGGGAAGATTTCCCTGTAAATGCATAGACATGTTTGCATTTTGCATCTTGCATTCTTATTTGCATCGCAGGTTGTTCTCGGTGGCCTCGTGTTCTTATCTTCGTTTGGTGTTCGTTAGTTACAGGATTGAGCAGCTTAGTTTCCATAGATATCCAACTTGAAGGAATCAGCGAAAAGTAATGGGTCAGGTTTAAGCCGAATTGCAGGAATTCAGAGCTCACATGTCCCAGTTCATGGAGATGATGTAGAATGTTGCCAGTGGGCAGGAACATCTGAGAACTTTAGTTCAGCCTCTTATTGACGCTCCCCAAGTCAATAAAAATGGAGTTGGAGCTGGTGTATTCCCTCTAGTTGGTGGATCTGTTCCACAGGGTATTCCTACTGTTGTCATACCTCCGGGCGGAGGTGCTGCAAATGGAAATGGTAATGTTGCTGATGGAAGGCCAACTGAGGCTGATAAGAGGTTTAAACTGATTGAGGAAAAGATGAAGTCTTTTGAGAATCAGAACTCGCTAGGTCTTGACATGTCAGATCTTGGTCTAGTTCCGGGGGTCAGGATTCCTCCCAAGTTCAAGGTACCAAAGTTTGACAAGTACAAAGGGACAACTTATCCTAGAGTACACATCCGGGGATATTTTAGGAAAATGTATGCTTAATCCGAAGATGAAAAGCTATTGATGCATTGCTTCCAAGATAGTCTGACCGAAGCGTCTTTGGAATGGTATATGGGGCTTGAGAGGACTCATATCCGCAGCTGGAGAGAATTGGCTGAAGCGTTTGCGCGTCACTATTAGTATAATAATGATCTAGCGCCAAACAGGATACAATTGCAGAGTTTATCGCAGAAGAGTACTGAGAGCTTCAAAGAATATGCCCAGAGATGGCGAGATCTAGCTGCTAGGGTGCAACCTCCCATGGCGGAGAGAGAAATGACTGACATGTTCATGGCTACACTTCCCGGAGTGTATTATGAGAAGCTGATAGGTTGCATGTCCGCAAGTTTTTCAGATCTGGTGATAGCAGGAGAAAGAGTCGAAAGCGGTATCAAACTAGGGAAGATCCAAGTTGCTCCTAATTCTTATAAAGATAAAAAGAAGCCTTATGTTGGGAAAGGAGGAGAAACTAATGTTGTGTCTGCTCCAACTTCTGCTCAACAGTCAGCCCGATACTAACAACCTCGTGCTCCTCGACAGCAAAACTCTCGAGACTAGAATCGGAATGGGCCTCGCAATAATTTGGAAAGGAGGAATGTTCCTCTTCATCTAGTTCCTATACCGTACAGTGAGCTTCTGCTACATTTGATCCAGAACTCATTGGTGGAGCCCAAGGATCTAAAGCCGGTGCCACAGCCATACCCTCCCGGATATGATCCCAGTGTTCAATGCGGATATCAGGAAGGATCCTTGGGACACTCAACTGATGATTACAAAGCCTTCCAAGCCAAAGTGCAGCCGTTGATTGACAAAGAGTACATTTCCTTTCCCGAAGGAAATTTGGTTGTGCACGTCGACCTTTCATCTGATTAAGTTGAAGATGGCTGATCCCGCAGCAAGTTAAGACCTGAAATCCCGGTTCCCCGAAGTTGGCAATCTTTGTTTTTATCATGTCATTTCTTTGTATTTGTAGTTTCTTTTCTGTTTAAGTGCAAATCTCACTTGTAAAACTGTATTGTTTTCAATTGATAATGATGATGAAATAAATATGCATGTTTTGATGAAATCCATTTGTGTTCACTTATGTTTTTAATTGATATCTAACGCTTGTTTAAGCGGAATTCGGGGAGGATGACGAAATTAAAAGACAAAAACTTCTGATTGTATGCTTTCGAATAGAACCTGCTGATGATGTACATGCATTGTTTCAAATCCCTAAACACCGGAGATATAAGGATGATAATCCCTTGTCAACCTCTTTGAGCCTAGTAGTAGGAGTTTCTTTCTGAAAAACGAAAAAACCCTCAATCTTAACCTGGGGTAGGGTAGGTGTCAGCTAATTTGGCCAAGCGTCTAAATTGCGAAAGGAGTGTTCCCGTTCGAGGGTCAATCACACCTGTATAGGTCGTGCCTAAAAAATCCACAATGGGTATCCATCGCCGACTAAGGGGATGAGACAGTCACAATCCCTTTAACAAGTTAGGCAAGCCAGTGTCACACGATTTGTTCAACAAAAAAAAGGAACCCAAAGAGAAAGCCCGCTAAGTCGAATCTTGAAAACAAGCGACTTAGGCAAAAATTATGGCATCCCGCTGGACTTTGAAATTAAAAGAAGCTCAAAAGAGCCACTCCAGGCAAAAGTTAGGGAAAAAACGGAAAAAACGAAAAGCGGAAAGGATTACAAAAGAAAAATCCTCGAATAAATAAGTCGTGTGACTCCAGGTACCAAAGACGAAAAGCGAGTGACTGTTGCTCCGAAAACTTGTGGTTTCGTGAACCACCACTCCTGTCATTCAACCTCTGAGAGGTGAGCGTTCATGTCGAATTAGCTGAACGTAGGATTGGAGAATGTCAAGGAGAATGGGTTGGTTAAAATAAACTTTGATCCTTTATCTTTTCTTTCTTAACCGTGAACCTGACCACGTTACAACCTTTAAAATTTCTAATTGAAGCAGGATTGTTTCGAAAGCATACTTTGGTAAAGATCGCGTCGGAACTAACTCCTAAAACGATTCCCCTTACAGCGTTGTATTGATGTTGACATTTTGGTAAATGATTTCATTTATTATATGTCAAAATTTTTTCCAGTGAACAGACTTGGATTTCAAAACTGTCATATGCATTGCATTAATATATCTTTTGTGCAGAATAATTTGTTTTACTTGCGAGTAAGCGCTTGACAGCAGGAAAGTTCCCACAATGGAAAGTTGGATCAGGATAAAATGCAGAACACCCACTCCGTTGAACCAGGGAAAGCTTTATCAAATGATCACATCATAGGAGTCAGCCATCTAAAAGACAGTTAATATGAGGATATCAGGTCGAGATTTGATAAATCTCTCATAGCCGGTGGTTAATGCTTCACCAATCAAACAATCAGGGGGAAAGGCGTTGCGAGGCTGGGGCATGCCATCCCTAGAGCATAAAAGCTATTCTTATCCAGAAGGAAGTTAATCTGAAGCACCTCTTTGAAGTTCAGAATGCTGAGGCAGTTCACACCAACCCTCAGGGTACAGAAATTACAGGGTCCCTTTCGAGGAAGTTTTACGGAGATCCCACAGGCTGGGGCAAAATGGGAAACAAAGGAACTGTTCCTCCCCCTATCTCCAGAGTTCATCAGAGTTAGCCAGCCGGGGACAGATCCTTTCATGGTACAGATTCTAGGGCAAGCCATCTCGAGGTCGTCTCATGGCAAGCTACTTTCTTCTCAAGGCAAACTTTCTCAGAGATCAGCCTAGGGCAAGTGGAATTACCCCGGGGCAGTTACTCAAGCGAGCTTATTCTCGTCAGCAAGAGTTGAGTTTCTGGGAATCGTGTCATCGCCTCGTCAAGTAACCTGTTACCTTCCAGAACAGGATAACCTAAAAGTCTGTCAAAAGCCCAGTTCTCGCCTGGAAAAGCTTTAAACCAGTCCCTGCCTGGTACATGTCGAATTGTCCACCAGTTCTCGCCTGGTATATGTCAGATTTAAAACCCGGTCCTCGTTTGGTAGTCAGTCCTCATCTGACACATTTTGGTGAATCCATTTCTCGCCTGGTAGTCAGTTCTCATCTGACCCGTTTCGTATAAACCAGTTCTCGCTTGGTAACCAGTTCTTGTCTGGTAGTTAGTTCTCGTCTGATCTTTATTTAAGACCCAGTTCTCGCCTGGTAGTCAGTTCTTGTCTGACTTGTTTTGAACCCCAGTTCTCGCCTGGTAGTCAGTCCTCGTCTGACCTATTGTGAAGATTCCAGTTCTCGCCTGGTAGTAAGTTCTCGCCTGACCTTTCTTCAGATTCTAGTTCTCGTCTGACTTGCTTTGCAAATCCAATTCTCGCCTGGTAGTCAGTTCTCGTCTTACAGCTTAACCTTTGCTACCAGTTTCCATTTGGTAGTCTACCCTTGAATACTAGTTCCTGTCTAGTTATTCCCATTTTTAAATCCATTCTTGTTGGTAACCAAAGGCAAATCTAGTCACCATACGCCTGGTCATATCCCTAAACCAAAAGCCCAACCGTACTTGGCACACTCCAGTTCTCGTCTGGAAAACCGTTTTGGAATCCAGTTCTCGCCTGGTAGTCAGTTCTCGTCTGACATGTTTTGAGGATACCAGTTCTCGCCTAGTAGTCAGTTCTCGTCTGACCTTTCTCTAGAAATCAGCATGTCTGGTAAACATTGTTTTAAAATCTAGTTCTCGCCTGGTAAACGCCAGCTGTTCAAAGCAGCTCTCGTCTGGTAAACGGCCTTTGAACTCAATTCTCGCCTGGTAGTCAGTCCTTGTCTGACCTATTTTCGAAGAACCCAGTTCACGCCTAGTAGTCAGTCCTTGCCTGACCTGTTTTGTAGAACTCAGTTCACGCCTGGTAGTCAGTTCTCGCCTGACCTTGTTTTTGAACCCAGTTCTCGCCTGGTAGTCAGTTCTTGTCTGACTTGTATAATGCAAATCCATGCCTCGTTTGGCTCATTCTTGCAAACTCCAGTTCTTGCCTGGCAGTCAGTTCTCTTCTGACCTTTCTTGAAGACACCAGTTCTTGTTCTGTAGTCAGTCCTCGTCTGACCTCATTTTGCAGATTCCAGTTCTCGCCTGACAACCAGTTCTCGTCTGACCTTTTGAATCCAATTCTTGTCTGGTAGTCAGTTCTCGTCTGACTTGCTTTATAAACCCAATTCTTGTCTGGTACTCAGTTCTCGTCTGAACCTGTTCGTAGAAACCAGCTCTTGTCTGATAGTCAATCCTCGTCTGACTTGTTTTGAAGAAACCAGTTCTTGTCTGGTAGTTAGTCCTTGTCTGACTTGTTTTGAAGAAACCAGTTCTTATCTAGTAGTCAGTTCTCGTCTGACCCTGTTCGTGGACACTAGTTCTCGCCTGGTAGTTAGTCCTCGTCTGACTTGCTTTGTAGACACTAGTTCACTGGTAGTCAGTTCTCGCCTGACTTGTTTTGAAGAATCCAATTCACGCCTGGTAGTCAGTTCTCGCCTGACTTGTGTTGAAGAAATCACTTCTCGCCTGGTTTTCAGTTCTCGCCTGACCTATCTAATGCAGATCCAGGGTTTGTTTTCCCCAGTATAAGTCCAATCGTACTTGGCACACCCGGTTATCCCCAGTGGAGTTTTCTTATGGTTAGAAGCTTCTCAATTTCGTGTTGAGCCAACCTTCGGGTTCGATGCTCGCTTTTATATAGCGAACGCATGCTTAGATTAGCAAAAGATCAACTTCGATTGCTCCAGCCCTCGGGTTCGATGCCTGTTTTATTCAACAGATGCCTGTTGATATCAGATGATCTTTCCGACTTAGTGTCGTTGCCTGCGGGTTAGCAAATGTTTCTTCCGACCGTGTGTCGAGGCTCTTTGATTGATAATCTGTTAGCTCGTCGCTGATGCGACTATCAGTTCAGTTTTCTCTGGAGATTTTTACCCCATCAGAGTTTGCAGTTTATTTCTGCAGTTGGAAAATATCCTGGTTCGTTGGTATTCAACTGTCTTTTACCTTGATTGTTTAAAATTCGTTCGCTTTTCACCCAGTCAGGTTCAAGTCGCTTGAATAGGGGCAGCTGTTGCACCCCAAAATTTGCCCAACCTTTTTTTTTTGACTTGGTTTATGTTTCATTGCATTCTCATAGCATTAGCATTTGCATTTTGCATAACATGATTCATGTACAGGGGATCAAGAGAGATGTGCTTACCAAGAGGAGATCACACAAAGTCTCTAAGCCTAATCAAGAGGTCTTATTCAATCTATCAAGAGCATATCATCATCAGACGAAATTCAAAGTTCTTTGAAAGAGCAGATGAATGAATAAGGTTCACCTCCTATCTTGGAGACCATGTGAAGGTCATCAGAGGGTATTAAGTCCAGGGGTATGGATGGAGGGTGTTATGGGAGCTCATTGAATGCCTTTAGAGTCATTGAGGAGCTTGTTCAAGTCATTATATCAAGTGTAGGAAGCCACAATCAAAGGTGGTGCAACTAGGGTTTTCATCTGGTCAACCATAAGTCAAGTGGGAAGTTGAAGGAGATTAAGACTCAATTCCAAGTCATCGTGGAATGTTGTGTTGAGGTATCTAAGATGTTATTCCAAGATCAAATCAAGAATAATCAAGAGTGTGAGAAGTTGCTAGGCTAGGGTTTCTAAGTTTGTTAGTGTAAAATCCCCTATTTAGTGCCTAACTTCAAGACCACATATCTCAAGATACAAGTCTCATCTCATCTTGACTCCAACATGAGACTTGTAGAGCATGTTTCTAGATTTCTTTTGAGTACTAGAACTCATTCATTGGGTTTCTAGAACTCAAGTTATGATGCTGACAAGTTATGGGTCCTCAGATGAATGTGATTTTGGTCAACAAAAGTCAACCAACTTCCAAGACATTTTTGAGCTAGAAGAATCTTTCTCCTCACTTTGACCCAAACATGAAATTTTTTTCTTATGATCTTAACTTTCCAAAAAGTACTAAAAGTCCTTCATATGATTTGTAGAGCTCAAGATATGAAGCTTGCAAGGCAGGGGTATTTTGGGAAACTTTGATTATAGGTCATTTTGGTTATAGGTCAATTTCACAGCTTTGCACACCTCAAATGGAAATTTGTCCAACATCAAACTTGCACCAAATGAGGTCAATTACACCACCAAACAATCACTTGTCATGGATATGGCTTGTATGTGAAGAACGGTGAAGAAATGCCATGGAAAAAAACCTTAAAAGGCCTAGTTTGGATCAAAATCATATTTAACCATTTCATGACAAATTTGGGCATTTTTTGAGTGCCTTGAATGTACCAAATGCAATGCCAAGTTCAGAATTGGTTTTTGATGAGTTTTTACATACCATTTTACAAGTTACTTCACCATGAAGCAACACATGCAATTCACACCACAAGATCAAAACAAGGAGCCAATCATGTCCATTGGATTACCTTACATCACAAGCAAGCTATTGAGATCAAATTCAGAACTGTTAGAGTCATTTTCCCTCGTGAAATTGCAAGCTTGAAACTCAAATTTTTGGATTTTCAATTGGACTTAGCAGGCCATGATTGGGCCTCCAAAGTGCTTCAGATCCAAAGTATAAAGGTTTCTGATCATGAGCAAATCTTCAGTGGTGGATTTTCATGGAGTTTTGAACAGAATTCAGTTACAACAACTCAAGAGCAAGTTGAAATCAAATTTTTCATTCCAAGCCATTTCAAGCCAAATTAAGAGTACCTGAAGCTTCCTTGAAGATTATAGAACGTTTCTGGGTGGTTTTGTAAGAGTTTCAACACAAAATCAAGACCCAACGGAGGTGCTCTGTTAGGTAACTCATCTTTCACAATTGCTCTCTGTTTATGCATCATTCGTGTGCCATTTTCATGGAATCTTGAAGTATTAATCATGTAGATCATTTTTGGATAGGTTTTATGCTTGGTCTTGACAATTCTTGGATTGACCTCAAAACTATTTGGATACGTAATGCATGATTCTTACAGAATTAATTAGTAAGAACCTTGGATTATTAATCTAGGCAACGTGTAGATGAGTTTAGACTCAAAGATTTTAGGTTTTGGTGAAGTTTTGAGCCACCTGCGTTGTTGGCTGGCCGGAGAAGATGACCGGGGCCACCGTATGGCTTGTCTTCTCCGGCGTCTGATTATTTCCCTCAGATGCCTATGTGTACTTCCACGTCACTGGTTGAATTGTTAACCTATCCAGATCCTATGGCTGTTATTCAATCTGAACGCGTTGAAATCTTGACCAAGCCATGGTGGATTAGTGAAACAAACCGTTTCACTTAAGTTCCAGAGTCATTTGGACCTTGGCCACAAGTCCTATTCGCAACCCACCTTGAGTGAAGCCCATAGGAAACAACTGAATTCTGTTGCTATCTGCACCAAGCATTTTCCATTTTATTTCCTTTTTCTTTTCTTTTTTCATTTTTATTTCATTTGAGTTTTAAGCCCTATAAAATACCTCTGATTATGTAAAAATCATACAAAAAATATTTTTACACTCTTTACCATGTTAACTGAATTTACAATTTTTTTACTTAATTGTTTTTAGTCATTTTCCAATTAAAATTGATTTTCTCATTTGGAGGTATTTTAGTTGGATTGAAGATTGCCTATCTCATGTTCTTGATTTTATTTTGTGATAAAACTTTCATGTAAATGTTTGATTTTTCTTGTGCATATCCATGACACGTTGAGTGGTTTTAGACATTTTTACCCCTGGGTTTATTACCATTTGGTTATGGTTTTAGTTGGATCTTTAGGACCCTCGATTTACCCTAGTTTTTAGGGTATACCTTGGAGCTTGGCCTCTGTTTTTAAAGTCTTGTTTATAATTTTTCCCTATAGATTTGGCCCCTGGTTCCTAACACCTCAGGGGCCATCTAGGATTTTATTTGGCATTTTTTGGATATGTGTGCTATTTTTAGTGTATTTTACATTCTAGCCTACCCTTGTATGGTTTTCACCTTGATACATGAACTTGTTTGTGTTTTATTTGGGTTTTGTGCAATGTTTGAAGCTCTAGTCTTTGTGTATTCATGTCATATACATAATAAGGAGTTTGTATGTCCAATTTTGGGTTCTAATTATGTTCATAACTTGTTTAAGTTTGGCTTTCTTTTAGGCATTTCAATTAGGGTTTTCATGATACATGTTTTGCTTTATCTTGTACATGAACTTGCATTTTCTTTTGTTAATCTTGTGATTGAATTTGTGCACTCTTCTTTTATCTCCCTTTCTGTACAAGGACCTTGGAGCATCATTTAAAGTTCCTTAGTCCCTCCTTTGGAGGTATTTGAAGCTTAACTTGAATGATGAACCATGAGGGCATTTTGTCCATCTTTTGCACAAGTCATAATGAGAATTTGGTTGAATGACATTAGGGACACCATGGATGTTCTCTCTTCCTCTCCCACTTCTCTTTTGGTTTATAATTAATTCCATGTTCAAGTTGTAGACTTTAGGGTTTATTTTGCACTTTACATGCAGTAAAAGGTTGAGATGCACTTGTGGAGGTTTTCACCCCACACAATTTCCTCCCTTTGCTTGTGTGTTATTTGCCCTTTTGTTCTCTTGTTTGCATTAAAGGTTGAGATGAGCTTGTGGATGATTTCACCCCATACTATTTCCTCCCTTTGCTTGTGTGTTGCATTGCATATGCATTCATTTATTCGTTTGTATTTCATGTTGTTTTCTTTTTCTCTTTTCTTACCATGCTCCCTTAGGGTTTTTAATCTCCTTGTTTAAGGATGATTATGATAGACTCTAGGTTTCAACACATGTATGAGAACATTAAGTAGAATTCCCTTCTTAATCCTAATCTTAAGACCATCTTGCATGACAACTACTAGGTTTTGAAGTAGTTTCCCTTTAGTTTCTCCTCTCTCTCTTTCTCATCTCAAAACAACTTTAAAATACTTAATAAAGGATAATGAATATTGTGCGTTATGAGCGTTAAGTACTTGGGAAATGGTTATTAGGGGGTTTCCTCTTGACAGCCTAGCGTGTTTAGTGTTCACCCTTTGGACGATATGCGACGCAATCGCTCCTAAGTCATAGTCTTTAGTGCAACATGAATTACAAACAATTCAAAAACACTTCTCTTAAAAGACACAAAAACAAATGATCAAACTTCATTTTTTGTCCTTTGGGACCCTTAATAATGAAAAACCTTTTCATAAAAAGAGTTTCGTTAACTCTTAGTTCTACCGCAAATAGGTAATGCTTAAGTCTCAAATGGTCGAGCTGCATACACCTAACTGCTGGAACTATTCGTTAACCCTACTCGGGTAAAATACCTGAACCAACCGATGTTCTATTTCCCAAACTACATTTTCTCTGATTTCTCGTACCGTGCGAGAATACGTAGGCATAAGACGCGATGTCTTGGCGAGCAACCTTTCCCCATTTTCACCCGTAGTTAGCCGAACCTCGTTGACTCTGACTTTCCCATTGCACGAGGGAATATGTAGGCACAGAGCGGCGATGCTCTTCCGTGTCACTTTTCTTTTTCTTTTGACCCTAAGACCTTTAGTTAGATAGTTTCAATCACCCTTTTAGATAGACAACTAAGTGTGGATCCCGTCGAGTACGACGGACGTGAGGGGTGCTAATACCTTCCCCTTGCGTAACCGAGTCCCAAACCTGAGATTTGGTTGCGATGACCAATCTTATCCCATTTCGTCTAGTTTTCTCTGATCGTTTCCTTTCCCTCTTGTTGGGATAAATAACGAACGGTGGCGACTCTTCTGTCTTTGTCGGCACCTTTTTTCGCATTAGCGACAGTAACAACCTGGCTTATGTTTCACATGCATATGTTTGAATATGGCATAATGATCTATACGAAATGGAAATGCTACGTGTTTCTGAGAATGCTATGCACAATGCAAAATGCACCGGAACCGTATCAGAAAAATAAATGTTGAGGGGACAAAGGCCCCCCTGCTGGGGAGGGACGGAACATGCCAATTACGATTGGACTTATGCTGGAAAATAAGCCATGGATGTCCTTCCAGAACACAAATCTTCTGGGGAACACCTGACTCGGCTGGGGATAACAATTCACTCTACTAGGGAGATAGCACAACATGCTACGTACAACTCTACTCTGCCAGAGATCAAATCAAAACCTGCTGAGAGAAAATGCCGTGAACGACCTTCCAAGATACAATCCTTTTGGGGAACAGACGACCTGACCGGGGAACGACAACCAGACGCTGGAGGTAAGTCTAACCTGCTGGGAAAATCAACGACTCTACAGGGGATAATGATAAACCACTGAGATTAATTTATTTTACCGGGAGAAACAACCTTGAATGGCCTCCTAGAATACCGAAGTCCTTCCAGGGTACAAAATACACATCTGAGAACAAACATGCTCCGCTGAGAATCCAAAATCCGACCTGGCAGGGATTGCCTAACTGGGGAATTAGCTTCTGTTGTAGATTATATCCACCTACCAGGGATCACTCAGTGGGGATAACCATGTAATATTGGCTGGGATACAATCCCAAACCCTCTTTGCTGAGGATAACGAATAACAATTCTCGGGAGTAACTTCACTCAGTGGGGAAGAACAAACTGCTCTGCTGATTCAGATGGGGATCGGACAATGAGAGGAAACCTCCTCGACTTCCGCTTGAAGACTGAATCACCACTTATCAGACTCTGTGGGGAAACAAAATCTTGAACTTGCTCCACTGTTGGGAAAACAGTTCCAACCCTGCTCGGAAAGAAATCCAATTTCGACTCGCTAAGGAGTAAGTGCGTACCTACAATCTGCCGAGGATACAGACACATACCTGACCTACCCGAGGGATATCAATCCTGACATTCTGGGGATGATTCTACCCTGTCAAATAAGCCAATCTTGAACTGTCTGGGAATGAGTGCATACAGACATTCTGCTAGGGAAACATGTACATATTCAACCGCACACTCAGCCAGTAGAAACAGACCCTTGCCGGGGAAAATGAGTCTCAACTATGCGTCTTTTTTTTGTGGGGATGGTGATCCTGCCAGAGATACAGCTCTGGAAATTTTCCTCAAAGGTAACGGCCCTGCAAAAGCACAAACGACAAGATATCCTGCACAAAGGGAACTATCTCGGTCATCATCCGAGAAATTGTTCAAATAAATCAAAGTTTTAATGATTATCGGCCAAAGCCTACAAGTTTATGTATGCCCAGTTTTATCAAAACATCGGGTGTTTTTCGCAAACAAAACAGTAAAAATTAAAGCGAGATAAACAATTATTGAATAGTATATGTTTTATTGACAAAAGGCCTTTAAATAGGCAAATTTTACAACAGACGCAACCCCTGAAACAAGGAAACTGCAAAAATTTACAGAAATGCACAGAAATATACAGAATATCGATAATGTGGCAAAGACAAACACTATGAGTTGATCCACCTATGACTCGCCTGACTTCGATGATTCCCCGACGCTTCGTCCTCTGAAGAGATCGATTCGGATAAACGGCCCTCCGGTTCCCCCTCAATCCACTACTCTGAATATCCATGCAGACCGCAGTCATTTGCTTTTCAAATCCCTAACTTTTGACTGAATCATCCTTTCGGGTTTTCAATTCACCGGGATACCCATTTTTGCCAAAGTCGCCTTTTCAGGTTTTCGACTTTGCGGGTTACATCTTTTCTCTTTTATATCCCTAACTTTTTCCTGAACCTTTTCTTTTTGTGGTTCACCGGGATGCCCCCTTTTTTGCCTGGATATTCTTTTTTCATTCCAGCGGGTCTCTTTAAGCAATATTTTTTAACTGCGCATGCGTTCAAAGGGGATGTGAAATCTTCACCATCCATGGTTGATAATAGCAAGGCTCCTCCTGAGAAGGCCTTTCACATGACATATGGACCTTCATAGTTGGGAGTCCATTTGCCCCTGTAATCTATTTGTGGAGGGAGAATCCTCTTCAATGCTAACTCGCCCGTCTGAAAGCTTCGAGGACGCCTTCTTGTCAAAAGCTTTCTTCATCTGGCTCTGATACAACCAACCATACACAATGGACACCAGCCTTTTCTCATCCATCAGGCTGAGCTGATTCAATCTATTTCTTATCCATTCTGCCTCATCAAGCTTGACGTCGACCAAGACTCTCAAAGAAGGAATTTCGACTTCTAATGGCAGGACAACTTCCATACCATACATCAGTGAGAAAGGAGTTTCCCTAGTTGAGGTACGTACCGATGTACGATATCCATGCAAAGCGAAGGGCAACATCTCATGCCAATCCTTATAAGTTACAACCATCTTCTGCACTATCTTCTTGATATTCTTGTTGGCCGCTTCAACAACACCATTCATCTTCGGAAGATAGGGAGATGAGTTGCGATGCTCAATTTTGAAATTCTAGCATAATTCCTTCATCATCTTGTTATTCAAGTTCGAACCATTATCAGTAATGATTCTCTCGGGCACTCCGTAATGACAAATGATGTCCTTCTTGATAAATCGGGCTACCACTTGCTTAGTGACATTAGCATACGAAGCTGCTTCCACCCACTTGGTGAAGTAATCAATGGCTACCATGATGAAATAATGTCCATTAGATGCGATGGGCTCAATTTTGCCAATCATGTCAATGCCCCACATGGAAATGGGCCAAGGCGATGCCATAACATTCAACGGACTCGGTGGCACATGAATCTTGTCAGCATAAATTTGGCACTTCTTTGCATGCTTGAAGCAATATGACTCCATTGTCAACCAATAATACCCTGCTCGCAACAACTTCCGAGACATGGCATGCCCACCGGCATGTGTACCAAAGGCACCTTCGTGGACCTCTTCCATAAGCAGACCTGCTTCTTTTTCGTCCATGCATCGTAAAAGCACCAAGTTGTAGTTCCTCCTATAGAGTAAACCATCCTGGTTCAGATAAAAATTCCCAGCTAACCTCTTCAGAGTCTTCTTATCCCGGGTCGACACTCCTGGCGGATATTCTTGGTTCTTGAGAAAATTCTGGATGTCATAATACCAAGGCTTGCCATCAGAAGCTTCTTCAATGGCGAATACAAATGTCGGCCTATCAAGGCGAGAGATAACTATTCTTGGAGCATCATTCCAAAAATTCACCTTATACATCGAGGATAAAGTGGCTAAGGCATCCGCCATCTGATTCTCTGCTCTAGGCACATGGTGAAATTCTACCTGATCTAAGAAAGGTAACAGACTAGGCTGCCGGGTCTCCCATTCTCCCTTGATCTGATTGACAACTAATGCTGAATTGCCATACACGTCTAGATTCTTGATCCTCAGATCAATGGCTTCTTCCAACCACATAATGCACGCTTCATATTCAACTTCATTATTGGTGCAAGGAAATGTTAACCTGGAAGTGAAGGGGATATGAGAACCATGAGGAGTCATGATAATTGCTCCATTTCCACTACCGTATGAGTTAACAGCGCCATCAAATATCATCTGCCATTGAGAACCCTTCTCCGGAACTTCTTCGGGTAATGGCTCATCGCAGTCCTTCATCTTTAAGAACATGATGTCTTCATCGGGAAATTCAAACTTCATAGGTTGATAGTCATCAATCGGCTGTTCAGCAAGATATTCTGACAGAATACTCCCCTTGATAGCTTTCTGGGAAACATATTGAATATCATACTCTGTCAAAACCATCTGCCACCTGGAAATTCTCCCGGAAAGTGCTTGCTTTTCAAAGACGTATTTAATCGGATTCATCTTTGAAATGAACATGGTTTTATGATTCAGCATATACTGCCTTAGGCGTTTGGCGGCCCAAGCGAGTGTGCAACACGTTTTCTCCAACATTGAGTACCTGGATTCACAGTCTGTGAACTTTTTACTCAAGTAGTATATTGTATGCTCTTTTCTTCCAGTCTCGTCATGTTGACCGAGAACACAACCTATGTTGTTCTCAAGAACCTTTAAATACATGATCAAAGGTCTTCCAGCTACTAGAGGTATCAGTATCGGAGGCTCCTGCAAATATTCTTTTATTTTATCAAAAACCCTTTGGCAGTTTTCGTTCCAGACAACCGCCTGATCTTTCTTTAACAATTTGAACATGGGTTCACACGTGGTTGTGAGATGAGATATGAACCTAGCAATATAGTTCAATCTACCCAAGAAACCACGAACCTCTTTCTCCGTTTTCGGCGCTGGCATATCTTGAATAGATTTTATTTTTCCAGGATCGACCTCAATTCCTTTTTCACTAACAATGAACCCCAACAACTTTCTGGACCTGACACCAAAAGTTCACTTATTCGGATTCAACCTCAGCTTGAATTTCCGTAGCCTCTCAAACAACTTCAGAAGGTTTACCAGATGTTCCTCCTTCGTTTGCGACTTTGCTATCATGTCATCAACATATACTTCAATCTCGTGATGAATCATGTCATGAAACAAAGTGACCATAGCCCACTGATAGGTTGCCCCGACGTTCTTCAACCCAACAGGCATTACCTTATAACAGAAAGTCCCCCACGGTGTGATGAACATTGTTTTCTCCATATCCTCCGGCGCCATCTTAATCTGATTATACCCGGAAAAACCGTCCATGAAGGAAAACACGGAATACTGCGCAGTGCTATCAACCAATATGTCAATGTGGGGGAGCGGCAAATCGTCCTTCGGGCTCGCTTTATTCAAATCCCTATAGTCAACACACATTTGTACCTTATCATCCTTCTTTGGTACAGGTACGATGTTAGCGACCCATGGAGGGTAAGTTGTTACAGCGAGAAATCCTGCATCCAACTGCTTTGGACTTCTTCTTTGATTTTCACAGCCATATCTGGTCTGGTCCTTCTGAGCTTCTCCTTGACTGGCGGACATTCTTCACACAACAGCAAGCGATGAACCACGATATCAGTGTCAAGACCGGGCATATCTTCATATGACCAAGCAAAGATATCACTATACTCTCGGAGCATTTCAATCAATCTTTGCTTGATATCACTTTGCAACGCAACCCCTATCCTGACATCTCTTCTGGCTTCCTCGGTACCTAGGTTGACAACCTCAATTTCCTCCTGATGAGGCAGAATGATTTTCTCCTCCTATTTCAAAAGTCTGGAAAGCTCTTCTGGCAAGTCTTCATCCTCATCAATCTCTTCTTTGGCTTGAAATATCGGATTATCAAAGTCAAAGCGAGTCATAGACGGCTCTGGAGCGGTGTCATATGCAATTTGAAACCTGCAATGATGATGATTTAATGCATAAAATGATATGCAAACTGTAACACCCCCTTTCTATACTCCCAAATAATTAAATAAATAATTTATGCACTTGATAAAAATTTCATCAGAGTTTAATTAATACATGATATAAAAGAGGTGTATCACATTATCATGAAATTATACACATACAACATCTGCTCAAATAGATATGCAACAATGGGCATTTACGACTGAAGAACATAGTTCTAAAACCCACATCTCAATATTTAGAACAAAGCGGAAATATCTAAACATTGAATCAATACATTCATATAAACATATATACATCATTCAGTTAATTTATATGTACAAACATCCATCATCAGATACATACCCAGATGTATCACAAAAGAAATCAAAACAAATGTATCTCCAAAAAGAGCCAAAGGCTTCCTAACTACCCAGATGTTACATATCAGAGCCATCGACCAAAAATAATGAAGACCTGCTTCACACAAAAATGACCTCCAACAATCCTACTCTACAATGCCTCATAGAGCATTATGAAACAGCAGAAGGGTGAGAAACAATATCATAACAGTCAATGCATATAATTATATATCTATATACATACATGGGATTTATACAATTCAAATTCTCACCACCTCTCGTCACAATTCATCATATACATCTCAAGGCATATTCACACCATCAAGCATATTCATCAAATCATGCATCTATACATACTCATCATTTTCCACATAACATCTACCATTATGTTCGATTCACTCAATGCATCGTATAAAAATGACTAATGCAACTCACAGAGACTGACTCACGACTCTATGTAGATGCAAATGCGGTACCGACTCAATTCAGCAGATTCTCCAAGGAATCAAGTATTCAGCAGATTCTCCAAGGAATCAAGTATTCAGCCGATTCTCCAAGGAATCAAATATTCATCAAATTCTCCTAGGAATCGAATATTCAGCAGATTCTCTAAGGAATCAAATACTCATCAGATTCTCCGAGGAATCAAATACTATAATAGATTCTCCAAGGAATCAACATCACTAGGATGTACATCATGATGCCTTTTATGCAAAATGACTCACAACATTTCTCCACATGCATACATATTCGCAAATATATCACTATGCATATTCACAATATACTTATACTCCATAATATATATATGTACTCTTCATTTCAAGACATACCATTCCATTTAAGGCATATACTTTCACAATCAAAATTCCACATTCTAGGATTCACGCCTTGCGGATACCCACAGCATAATGTACCACACGACACACAAAACTATTCAATTCGATAAGGATTAAACATAACCGAACAAAGAAATCCGCATGGAAAGGGAAAACACAAAGAATAGGAAAATGTTGTCGCATTCACCAACCTTCGCCTGGCGAAGCCTCCGGCGAACCTTCGCTACTTAGTTCGCCTGGCGAACTTTCCAGCAAAGACCACTGGGAGTTATTCTGGAATTACTCGCTAGCACTGCTATCACACTCGCCTGGCGAACCTTCGCCACTCTCATTCGCCTGGAGAACTTGCCAACGAAGACAGGGGGATGCTTCTGACTTGGTTCGCTACTGTTCGCTGGGCTTCGCCTGGCGAAGCTTCGCCGTCGTTCGCCTGGCGAACCTGCGAACTCAGAACTCCCATGGCTGTCCAAAAGCCCAAACTTCACAAACCGACCGATTCAAAAACCAAACAACCCCAGTAAGTTCAACCCAATAACACCCGACTATCCTACTCCATCCTTTTCTCGATTCTAACCGGTTAAAACAACATTCTACAGATTAAATCCTAATTTTGCCCTAAGATGAAAATTAGTAGAAACTCTCCTCAATCCAACATCAAACGACCAAAAGCGTATATAATCATACACATTAACAGTATAATAGAGCTTCACACCCTTACCCGATCGATTGAAAGCTTGGATGTTGATCCTTGATGAAATCCTAGGTTTTCCTCTTCTTTCTCCTCTTTCTCTTCTCTCTTCTTTCTTTCTCTTGTTTTTCCACTAATGTTTCTATCTATCTCCTTTTCTCTCTTAATCTCATATTCTATTTTCTTTCCTCTTCATTTCCTTCTAAACACTTACCAATTAATTCTCACACAATAATCCACTTAACACTTAATACTAAATGTCTAAAATACCCTTTACTCTGTTTTCCCCGAAAACTCTCTGAATCGGTAAAAATATCACAACAAGCGAACATAACACATTAACACATAAATCTCACAATTAAAAACAAATGTAATTCAAATAAATCAAAGGACTCAACAAAATAATGGGAATTCAGAATTTGGGGCGTTACAACTCTCCCCCACTTTAGAAATTTTCGTCCTCGAAAATATTACCTGACTCAAACAACTCTGGATGCGACTCTCACATCTTGCTCTCCAATTCCCAAGTCATATTGCCCTTTGCAGCACCTCCCCAGGCTACTTTTACAAGTGCAATATCCTTGCCCCTTAGCTTCTTAACTTCACGATCCAAAATCCTAATCGGTAAAACCTCAACCGTAAGGTTATCTCTTACTTCAACCTCGTCCATAGGAATAACATGTGACGGATCCGGAACATACTTCCGAAGTTGCGAAACATGGAACACATCATGCAAATTTGAAAGGTTCGGAGGCAATACCACACGATACGCCACAGCACCCACACGTGCAATAATCTGATACAGACCGATGAAACGAGAAGTTAACTTCTTCGACTTCAAGGCACGACCCACACCCGTAACCGGTGTAACTCTCAAAAAGATATGGTCGCCTTCTTGAAACTCGAGGTCCTTCCTTCTCTTATCATGGTAACTCTTATGCCTACTCTGAGAAGCTCTCATCTTTTCCCGAATAAACTTCACCTTTTCTGTCGTCTGTTGTACCATCTCCGGTCCAACTACCGACCTCTCACCTGTCTCATGCCAGCACAAAGATGTTCGACATCTCCGACCATACAAAGCCTCAAATGGTGCCATACCAATGCTCGAATGAAAACTGTTATTATAGGTGAATTCAACCAATGCCAAATAACCGTCCCAAGCACCACCTTGCTCTAGCACACAAGCACGCAACAAATCTTCCAACGACTGAATTGTCCTCTCGGTTTGACCGTCCGTCTGCGGATGGTAAGCCGAACTCAATCTCAACTTAGAACCCAAGACACCTTGCAAACTTTCCCAAAATCTTGAGGTAAATCTAGGATCTCTATCCGATACAATACACTTAGGAACTCCGTGCAACTTCACAATCACACGAACATAAATCTCGACTAATTTCTCCAAAGGATAACTAATATCAATCGGAATGAAGTGAGCAGATTTAGTAAGTCTATTAACGATCACCCAAATAGCATTATGACCTCTTTGCGTATTCGGCAATCCCGTAACAAAATCCATCGATATGCTATCCCATTTCCATTCCAAAATATCCAACGGTTGCATCAATCCACTAGGCTTCTGATGTTCCACCTTCGAATTTTGACACGTCAAACACGAATACACAAAATGAGCAACATCTTGCTTTAATCCGGACCACCAAAAGATCTTTTTCAAATCTTGGTACATCTTATTCGCTCCCGGATGAATACTCAAGTTACTTCGATGTCCTTCTTCCAATATCATCTTCTTCATTTTCGCATCATCGGGAATGCAAATACGACCACAGAATCTCAAAACACCAAATTCATCAACCTTGAAATCTTCATTCTCATTCATCATCAAATCAACGAACTTTAAATCCAACTTTTGTTTTTCGCAAACGATCACAAGAAAATCGTTCAGAATATGAAGCATACCAAGTCTCACACTCCTTGGCGTCACTTCACAAACCAAACTCAAATCTCTAAAGCTTTCCAAAAGTTCCCACTCTTTCACCATCATTGTAGACATGTGCAACGACTTCTGACTTAAGGCATCGGCTACCACGTTTGCCTTACCCGGATGATAATTCAAACCAAAATCGTAGTCTTTCAAAAGCTCTAGCCATCTCCTTTGTCTCATGTTCAACTCTTTCTGGTCAAATAAATACTTCAAACTCTTGTGGTCGCTAAAAACCTCAAATCTTGCACCATAAAGATAATGCCTCCAAATTTTCAAAACAAACACCACGACCGCTAATTCCAAATCATGGGTAGGATAATTCTTTTCATGAACTCTCAATTGCCTAGAAGCATAAGCCACCACTTTTCCGCCTTGCATCAAAACACCACCCAAACCTGACAAAGAAGCATCACAATAAACCACAAACGACTCCGTCGGATTCGGCAAAATCAAAACCGGTGTCGTCGTCAATCTTCTCTTTAATTCCATGAAACTCCCTTCACAACTAGCATTCCAAATGAAAGCCTTTCCCTTACAAGTCAATTGCGTCAACGGAAGTGCCAACTTTGAAAATCCTTCGATAAACCTCCAATAATAACCAACCAAACCTAAAAAGCTTCGAATTTCTATAACTGATCTCGGAGTCTCCCACTGCATTACCGCATCAATCTTTGATGGGTCAACACTAATACCATTTCCAGAAATAATATGTCCAAGAAAACTCACCTCTGATAACTAAAACTCACACTTCGACAATTTGGCATACAATTGCTTCTCTTTCAAAATCTGCAACACAATTCTCAAATGCTCCTCATGCTCTTCTTGAGACTTAGAATAAATCAAGATGTCGTCGATGAAAACCACCGCAAAATGATCCAACTGCTCATGAAAAATACGATTCATATATTCCATGAACACACTCGGCGCGTTAGAAACTCCGAATGGCATCACCGTATACTCATAGTGACCATATCGTGTCCTAAAGGCCGTGTTCGAAACATCTTCTTCTTTCACCCGAATCTGGTGATAACCCGATCTCAAGTCAATCTTACTAAAAACACGGGCTCCAACCAATTGATCCATCAAATCGTCTATTCTTGGAAGCGGATACTTATTCTTAATCGTCACTTTATTCAACTGCCGATAATCAATACACAATCACATACTACCATCTGTCTTCTTTACTAACAATACCGGCGCACCCCAAGGAGAAACACTTGGTCTTACAAATCTCTTATCCAACAAATCATTCAACTGCTTCTTTAACTCTACCAATTCCGATGCCGACATACGATATGGTGCCATCGAAATCGGTCTAGTACCCGGAACTAAATCAATAGAAAAATCAATCTCTCTCTCTGGCGACACATCCTTAATATCTCCCGGAAACACTTCTGGAAATTCTCGCACTACGGGAAACACCTCCAATCCCACTTTACTCTCTACCAACAAAGATGCAAACAAACCAAACAACTAAGCTTCGTCCGCAAAAAGTTTCTTCAACTCCTTAGTGGATAGAAAACTCTCACTTCCATCATCCTCCAAATAAGGAAACCTTACCAATTTGTGATAGCAATCCAGATGAACCTTATTATATTGCAACCAATTCATACCTAGAATCACGTCCAAACCGTCCAACGACAAACACACTAAATCCATAACGAAGTCCTTACCATATATGGTCAAAGGACAACTTATGCATACTAAAGAAGTAGTTACCGACCCTGAAGCGGGAGTCTCAATAACCATGCTACCACTCAAAGAAACCATGCACAAATCCAAACGTTTGGTACACTCAAGAGAAATGAACGAATGAGTCGCTCCAGTATCAATAATAGCAACTAAAGGCACATTATTAATAAAGCATGTATCTTTAATCAAACGATCTGCATTAGTAGTGTCCGCACGGGCTAATGCAAATACCTTTCCGCCCGCTGGAGCTTGATTCGGTTTAGTACAATTGGGCTTAATGTGACCCACTTCGCCACAATTGTAGCATTTCACCGCATTCTTTCTAAAATCCGAAATGGCATGTCCAAGAATCCCACAGTTAGCACACTTCTCCACAGATTTTCCACAGTCAAAAGACTTGTGGCCCATTACGCCACACTTGAAACATTTAATCGCACTAGAACCTCCTCCGGGCTTCCTATCAAAGTTTTCCCTATGCTTGCCTTTATCAGCAGGCGTCACATAAGGTCCACTCCTCACCGGTTGCTTCCCTCTCTTCTCATTCAAACTCTTATAGTGAGTCGAACGAGCTTTACTATCTTCTTCAAAGATTCTACAACATTCGGTCAAGTCCGAAAATCTCCTAATCCTCTGATAACCCACCGCTTGCTTGATCTCAGGGCGCAAGCCGTTCTCATACTTAACACATCTGGGAAATTCCGCCGTCACCGCATCATAGTAAGGATGAAACTTCACTAACTCTATGAACTTAGCCGTGTTGTCTATCACAGACATATTGCCTTGTTTCAATTCCAGGAATTCCATCTCCTTCTTTCCCTTCACACTCTCAGGATAATACTTTCTCAAAAATTCGGTGCGAAATAGATTCCAAGTGATTTCCTCATCGTCTACTTCCAGAACTTGTCTCATACCGACCCACCAGTCATCGGCTTCCTCTCTCAGCATGTGAGTCCCAAGTCTCACCTTGTTGCCTTCAGCACAATTCATAACTCTAAAGATCCTCTCGGTCTCCTTTAACCAAATCTGAGCACCGTCCGGATCAAATCTTCCCTTGAATACCGGTGGTTGGTTCTTTCTAAACTCATTTTTCACATTCATATTCGGTGCGCCTTGCACCGCCCTAGCCATTGCCTCCAATGCAGCAGCCATCACATTGTCATTACGACCAACTATATTCTGATTATTCCCAAAAATAACAACAAGGTTAAACAACCGTTTAACCAACACAACAATAAGACAGACACAACTGACTCAACACTGGCTCTGATACCACTTAATGTAACACCCCCTTTCTATACTCCCAAATAATTAAATAAATCATTTAGGCACTTGATAAAAATTTCATCAGAGTTTAATTAATACATGATATAAAAGAGGTGTATCACATTATCATGAAATTATACACATACAACATCTGCTCAAATAGATATGCAACAGTGGGCAATTCACGAATGAAGAACATAGTTCTAAAACCCACATCTCAATATTTAGAATAAAGCGGAAACATCTAAACATTGAATCAATACATTCATATAAACATATATACATCATTCAGTTAATTCATATGTACAAACATCCATCATCAGATACATACGCAGATGTATCACAAAAGAAATCAAAACAAATGTATCTCCAAAAAGAGCCAAAGGCTTCCTAACTACCCAGATGTTACATATCAGAGCCATCGACCAAAAATAATGAAGACCTGCTTCACACAAAAATGACCTCCAGCAATCCTACTCTGCAATGCCTCATAGAGCATTATGAAACAGCAGAAGGGTGAGAAACAATATCATAACAGTCAATGCATATAATTATATATCTATATACATACATGGGATTTATACAATTCAAATTCTTATCACCTCTCGTCACAATTCATCATATACATCTCAAGGCATATTCACACCATCAAGCATATTCATCAAATCATGCATCTATACATACTCATCATTTTCCACATAACATCTACCATTATGTTCGATTCACTCAATGCATCGTATAAAAATGACTAATGCAACTCACAGAGACTGACTCACGACTCTATGCAGATGCAAATGCGGTACCGACTCAATTCAGCAGATTCTCCAAGGAATCAAGTATTCAGCAGATTCTCCAAGGAATCAAGTATTCAGCAGATTCTCCAAGGAATCAAATATTCATCAGATTCTCCTAGGAATCGAATATTCAGCAGATTCTCCAAGGAATCAAATACTCAGCAGATTCTTCGAGGAATCAAATACTATAACAGATTCTCCAAGGAATCAACATCACTAGGATGTACATCATGATGCCTTTTATTCAAAATGACTCACAACATTTCTCCACATGCATACATATTCGCAAATATATCACTATGTATATTCACAATATACTTATACTCCATAATATATATATACTCTTCATTTCAACACATACCATTCCATATAAGGCATATACTTTCACAATCAAAATTCCACATTCTAGGATTCACGCCTTGCGGCTACCCACAGCATAACGTACCACACGACACACAAAACTATTCAATTCGATAAGGATTAAACATAACCGAACAAAGAAATCCGCATGGAAAGGGAAAACACAGAGAATAGGAAAATGCTGTCGCATTTGCCAACCTTCTCCTGGCGAAGCCTCCTGCGAACCTTCGCTACTTAGTTTGCCTGGCGAACTCGCCAGCAAAGACCACCGGGAGTTATTCTGGAATTACTTGCTAGCACTCGCTAGCACACTCGCCTGGCGAACCTTCGCCACTCTCATTCGCCTGGCAAACTTGCCAACGAAGACAGGGGGATGCTTCTGACTTGGTTCGCTACCGTTCGTTGGGCTTCGCCTGGCAAAGCTTCGCCGCCGTTCGCCTGGCGAACCTGCGAGCTCAGAATTCCCATGGCTGTCCAAAAGCCCAAACTTCACAAACCAACCGATTCCAAAACCAAACAACCCCAGTAATATCAACCCAATAACACCCGACTATCCTACTCCATCCCTTTCTCGATTCTAACCGGTTAAAACAACCTTCTATCGATTAAATCCTAATTTTTCCCTAAGATGAAAATGAGTAGAAACTCTCCTCAATCCAACATCAAACGACCAAAAGCATACATAATCATACACATTAACAATATAATAGAGCTTCACACCCTTACCCGATCGATTGAAAGCTTGGATGTTGATCCTTGATGAAATCCTAGGTTTTCCTCTTCTTTCTCCTCTTTCTCTTCTCTCTTCTTTCTTTCTCTTATTTTTCCACTAATTTTTCTATCTATCTCCTTTTCTCTCTTAATATCATATTCTATTTTCTTTCCTCTTCATTTCCTTCTAAACACTTACCAATTAATTCTCACACAATAATCCACTTAACACTTAATACTAAATATCTAAAATACCCTTTACTCTATTTTCCCCGAAAACTCTCCGAATCGGTAAAAATAGCACAACAAGCGAGCATAACACATTAACACATAAATCTCACAATTAAAAACAAATGTAATTCAAATAAATCAAAGGACTCAACAAAATAATGGGAATTCAGAATTTGGGGCGTTACACAAACAAGCACAAACCACATTGCCATTTAATTGGTAAAAATAAATAGGAAAGACAAGGATCACAATATTTGAATGCAGAAAATGCCCTTTGATTGATTGATAAGAAGATTGTTCAAACATAAACAATTAGGTCCTGAAGACAAATACCGCTATGCTCCTGGTAGAACATAGGGCTACACAATAATCAGAAAAACAAGTCATTACTCTTCTGTCGTCACTTGGATGATTTCTTCGACATACCAGTTGTTTAGGCTTTGTCCTGGAGTACATGGATGAATCCATGCATCCATGTCGCTATCGCTGTCACCGTCTTCATCAGATACGACATTAATCTGCTCGAAGATTACACCACCGCTGGTAAACTTGACAGGCCCCTTATAGCGCAACGCACTCTGGGAGGAAGAAGATGGGTTGTATTCCAAACCAAATTTTTCTTGCTTATTGGGGATATTCAGCACTTGGCCCCAACCTTGTGATTCCCCAGCCTTCACCAATGCCTGAGCTTCCTTAAAGGATGACATGGCTACTTCAGGCGCTTTGCTCACGGCCGGTGCTTTATCCTTGATTTGTACAGTTTCAAAGTCTTGGCACAGAGTCTCATGGATTTCGCCATCGACCTCGATATACTTGAATGAAGATAAATGACTAATCATTATATCCTCTTCCCCGTAAACAGTGACGACACTGCCACCCACCATGTACTTCAACTTCTGGTGTAGCGTGGATGTTACGGCGCCTACTGAGTGTATCCAGGGACGTCCCAACAGACAGCTGTAAGCTGGCTGAATGTCCATAATGTATAACACTACGTCAAACACCTTAGGACCAACTTGAATCGGCAAAGTCAACTCCCCGAATACGGACCTCCGAGTCCCATCAAAAGCTCGTACTACCAAGTCACTTGACGTATACAATATACCACGGGTATCCAACTTCATCAGCGTCTTCTTCGGAAGTACATTCAAGGATGACCCTTGTCACACCCTAATTTTTGACCTTAAAATCCCATATCCTTGTGGGTTTCTTGTGTGATATCTGCTTTCTTTTGTATATATTTTTATTACGACTAACCAATCTGCGCTGGTGCGGTAAAGGCAAGTCTAGATCTTTACAGTCAAGTACTTCAAGGTGTGGCCGTTGGATTATACGGATCCGGGGATTATTCTATTGGTCGTCTCCTCAAGGCTTCTCAAGAGTTTCATTTTTTGCCCTAGAGGTTTAAGTTGTTAATGTTATTGGTTTTAAGCATAAGCATTTGAGGCCTATTATGACTTTCATAGGGAGTAGCATCACAGGTTATGTATTTATCTTCAAGGTTTCTTCAGGACATAGTTCGCATACCAAGTTACATCATCATTTTGATTTCGTAAGGACGAGTCATCATTTATGAGAAAAGTTCGTTTTTGGATTTGTTAATTTAACATGGCAAGTATGGATAGGGATCGTGAGTAAAGTTTGGGTGGTATAGTGTCAAGACGAAGTTGGCTTATAAGAGCCTTAAGTTACATAGGAATTCCTCCAAGAGTGCACAAACCAAGAGTTTCTGGATACAAGAGTAGTTCACACCACTTCAAGCATCATTCTTCTGTTCATATCACGAATTCAAGCTTTTGGACGTTATTGGTATTTTGTGAGGAAATAGAAATGAACAAGAGTCCTGATTAATTTCAGGTACAACCCCAGTGGATTGGAGGAATAAACAAAAGGTTACCAGGAAGAATTTCAAACAAGGTTAGATAGATTGAAGCGAGAAGATAGTTATGAAGAGGGTAATTTAATGAGGGAAAGAATACTTGGTTATGTTAAAGCAGAAGCTTTAGAAAATAGCGTTCTATGGTTTAATTTGAGTTTGGACATTCTAAAGCTCCTCTTTTCTATCTCCACGATCATTTCCAACCATTCCTGCAGTTCACTCCAAGCTTATTGGCTATTAATCTCTAAAGGTGGAAACTGATCCACATGACGGCATATTACCGCACTCTCATGTTCTCATCAAGCATATTCTGTTTGCAATATGTTAAACTCAATTACAACGTTTATCCTCAAGTAATCAATTCTAAATCAAAATTAATTTCACAATGGAAACCAAGTATTCATTTACAAGGCCACAAGTTTGTTATTCATAAGTACAATGAATACTAGTTTGTTGGAATTATAAGACAACACAACACCAACGTTGTTTTTACCATTACTTAATTACTATCCTAAATTTCCCTTACAAAGCACTCTACAGAATCTACAGTATACGGATTGGCAACGTTGAAAGCACGACAGCATCAGGAAGTAGGACGGCCCCTGCAAGCCCCATTCCTCATTTCTAGCAACCACCCTTTAAGTGGAAAGGCAGTGTCGTTTCTTCCATTTTTCTAAAGAGAATGCAACAGCCCAAGAGAGCCATTGGTTATGGCTGAAACCAGCTGCATTTTTGGATCACAAAGAATGACAATATGCTCAGCAGGATATTATCAAAGCAACATGTAAAAGAGACCTTGTAGTTGCTTCACAATTCTTGTATGAACCGCAGTTGTCGCAACTTGTTCGCCATGACACGGCCTACTGTTTTACCGGTGCCGTAGACTTGTCAACGAAAGAGGAAGTTATTTAAATCACGCATAAACTCAAAAGAAAACAAGAAGAACTAAACGAAGCTAGTTTCGTAACCACCATCCTCTTATCAGTAGCTTGGCTTTAGGAGAACATGGTCACGAGGCAACGAGGCAACAAGCCTTGTTCTAAGGCAGATTCTTCAAATTGCAACCAGCTCCATAAGAACTCATTGCCCCACCTCACTGACATTCGGCATGGGTCTTCTAAAGCTCACACTACGACAGTGATATACAAGCTTTGCGCACCACTGTTCGAGCTTTGACTACATTCCAAAATAAGAAATGAGGCACATCAATTAAAAGAAGAGGGAAAGTAACCGAAGAATTGGAAGATGTTCTGGGAAATGCACCTTCATCGCGTTCGACTTCTAAACTTATTCATCAGCTCCCATCTAAAAGCAAACACCATTGATATTTGCCAACAAGCTTCAAACCTCCACAGACACGACTTGAAATATCTTCGTAACCTACATTCACAACGATAAGGGATCAAATTATCATTCACCTTAGAATGTATCCTCCACCCACATAAACCAAAACCGACACAAGTGACAGTCATTAGCACAAGCATTTATCAAATTCAGGACAATGTATGATTATAACCTTTGAGATTACCTGCATATTTGCTACACAACCTGGTTACTCCACTTTGCGACCTTTCATGACCGGGAAGAGAATAATGTAGCCTTCAACTGGGTAATTCGACGGACCCGCGACAAGCCCAGCATCCACCAATTAATGACTCTTGCTTGCCTTCATGGGGAATCACCTGTTGCCTTGCAAGTAACGATTAACCTACACATGAATAAACAACGTGAGATTTCCCAAAGCATAACTTAACCAATTCATATTTTCCTTTATGAAAAATCATAAGATTCCAAAACAGGCGAGGTATTCATGGCAACTTTTGAATTGAGAAATAATTAACTCATACAAACATCAAAAGAAAAGAACAAGATCAAACAGGGTAGCAATTTCTCCAAACAGACGGTTAACAACATTAACTTGTTTCTAAAACCAGATTGGGACATGTCCGACCAAATTCGGAAGGTTCATTCAAAGCCCTATTGATTAGAAATAACCTATAAAGGGAGGAGGAAATTCGGAAAGCAAGACCGAAGAAATTCACTCCAAACCCTACCAGAAGGAAAACCCACAACATTCGTAGAAAAATCACAAATTCAAAAAACCTAACATCACAGGGAAAGAGGAGAAGAACTTATCCCATCTTTCTTCCATCGCACCGTCACCACCTTGGACGCTGGAAACCACTCTATAGCCATCGGAGATCCCCAAACCTTTCAACAACCTTCGCATCGCTGTCGTGAATCCATCGCCGGAAACCACTCTACAGCCACCGGAGATCCCCAAACCTTTCAACAACCTTCGCATCGCCGTCGTGAATCCATCACCGGAAATCGCCGCAAGAAGCTTCCGTTCGCGAACCGTCGCTGGACTTGTCACAACCATCGGAATCCACCGTCGGCGAACCCATTGTCGCTGTTACCACAAACTCCACCACGAAACCCCTTGTTCTCTTTCGATCCACCATCAAAAGAAACCTGCAAAAATCCATTTTAACCGTGAGTTTTGTTTTGCTAACATTATTTGTTATTGTTGTTTGTGTTGATGTAGAGAGAAGAACGAAGATGATAGCTCGGAGAAGAAATAAGAAGAAACGGCGAGAGTGAGAAGAGAAAAGTGAGAGGGAATGGCGATCGAGAGAAAGAGGACGAGAATGAAAGCGGAGAGAAGATGAGCCGTGGATTTGGGGATAGAGCTAGGGTTTTTTTTTCTTCAGATTTTGATTGATATGTTGTATTCTGTATTGCTCACCCACACACCACACCGTGCACACTCATACATCACCACTCATCCATCGTTTGTTATCATCTCGCGACCCATAATGCGGCCCTACGGTGCACCCTCACAACTTAACCTGCACGCCAGCACTCGGCTCACCTTTTAAAAGCCTTTAAGCTACCATTATCCACTAACTCCTCATTAACCCCCTTAATCTGCTTTTTTAATTTAATTTAAGATAAAACCAACTAAATCCTCTCATTAACCATTTAATTAATATAATCGTTAATCTTTTTTAATTAATCAAATCAACTTTCCTTTAATTAAAATAAACTAATCACTTTTTATTTAATTAACTCTTTTTAACAACCTATTTATAATTAACCATATTCCTTACTATTTAATTAATTAATTAACTCACTTTCTTTAATTTAATTCACTTCATCAATAAAATTATTTTCATATACTTAACAAACCTTATTTTATAATAATATATTTCCCCTTTAATTTAATAATACCATATATTTATTAAAAAGAAAAAAACTCTTTCTATTTATAATCACTAACAAAACCTTTTTCTAATTAAATTCAAACATTAATAACCCTTATTTTACATAATAATCATGATAAGTAACACTAATTCAACTTTACTAATAAAAACCTCGCATCTTATTTCATTCAAAAAATCACTCACACCAACTTTTTAATCTAATAATCAGATATATTCTCTTATAAATCAATCTCACCAAATTAATTAATATTTTTCTTAAAATCAATTCGACTAAAACTAATCAACATCGTAACTTAATCAATCGTGCACGCGTACGCTCACGCCCCCTATTCCACTTCTCATATGCACAATTCACACACTCACTTAGTGCTTTCATGCATTTGCGTATGGATTTATTTATCTGCCTTTACTTTATCGCTATTTATCTTTATCCGTAATGTATTTTATCGTATTGCCTAAGCGTCCAAAGGAAGAACCTAAACAATTATGCGTATGCATCTCATTTGCATCATACTCCCCATTGATCCTTGATCCCATTCAAGTCGATCTCCTAAGTTTAGATCCTACCCCATAAGGAGGACCTTTTATCTTTATAACTTAGACAAACACATTCAACAACTCAAACTATTCAAACATATTAGAGAATAAGATGTTAATCATCTTAAGCGAGATAAAACTCCTACCCCATAACAATTCAATCAATATGTAGGGACTTTGCCTTAGGAGAGATAGAGGCGTACTTGTTGATAATCCGAGTACTTGAGCCCTTCTCTTAAGACGACGCAAAGACTATTTTCCTACAAAGTTGTGGTGGTTAAATCAAGTAATCTCCCTTAAAATGACAACTCATCTTTTCTCCTAAAATTAATCAATCAACTACCTCTATCCCGTAGGAACTTTGACCACAGTCAAAGAACTCCTCAAACCCTTTAGGGGAACTACAAATACTCTGATTCCACTCCCGTCAGGATATGTAGGCACAAGATGCGACGTCTTGGCGAGTATACTTAGAAATAAACCACTAGGTCTTTTATCCCTTAAGCAGATAAACCTTAGCAATAAACAAACATAAAACAAGAGGTTCCTATAGAGTACTACAGAAGCTTAGGATGCTAGCACCTTCCCTAAGTTTAACCAACCCCCGAACCTAAAATTCTCTAGCTTTTGCATTTGCATTGCATTGTGGGTAATTCGATCTTTTTCCCTTCCTTTGGACAAATTAAAGTTCGGTTGCAAGCACGTGTGACAGAACGGCTCCTCGACATTCAATAGAAATGTGCAGCACACAGTTATGGTTCCTCCCCTTTGGCGTCAAATCCAAATCCGTGAATCCCAGCCCATTACCTGCATTTACATGTGCCACAACCCCCTCAAGTTGGTTCACAGAAATCTCCTGAGGCACATAAGCTGTATTCAGGATTCTCAACAAAACGTTCCTGTGCGCTTCCAAGCACAACAACAAGGACAAAATAGATATCTTGGACGAAGTCTGCTGCAAGTGATCGACAATCTTGTAATCACTCTTTCTTATCAAGCGCATGAACTCCTCCGCCTCCTTAACCAAGGAGTCCTTCTCACCAGCCTGAGAAGTTTCTTCCACCACTACCTTACTCTTTCCTCTATCAGATTTATCAGCGACCACTTCAGGTGACGAAAATACTCTTCCACTCCGAGTAATTCCACCAACACCAACTAAGTTGTCCATAGAATCCACCGGTAAACTTTTCAACTCCTGCTTCTGTCTGTTGCAGTATACCTCGGCTCCGTAATTCCACGGAATCGCCTTAGTACTTTCATACGGTACAGGACCAGCTTTGGTAATGATGATGGTTGCGGCCTAGGCGGTGCAGAAATAAGAATAGTCTTATACGGAATCGAGATTTTCGCAATCTCATCCCTCTCTTCAACCACTAATTCCTCAGGCTTCTTCTCAGCAATTCTATCAAATTGCAAGACACCATTGTTCATCAACTTTTGAATACGGTTTCTCAGCTTCTCACATCCCTCGGTATGGCTTAAAAATTCAACACAAGCTTCATCACAACTTGGGAATACTCCTCCGCTCAACAACTTGTTCTTTACAAAACTCAGCGGCATCTTCAACTCATCAACATCCGACACCAAATTCAAGCTCTCATCTTCAAGGATAGCACTGGCCATAGCTGTCCCATGGTTAGGCATGGGGTTCTGCACGACATTGGGCGCGTCGTGAGAGAAGTTTATAGCCTTACTGTCTATGAGATCCTGAACTTTGTGCTTAAACTCCTTACAGTTGTCGATATTGTGACCTGGAGCACCAGAATGAAACTCACATCGAGCATTAGCGTCGTAACCCAGAGGTGGTGCACCTTTCAATGGAGCTAAAGTTCTCTCCTGTATTAACTACAACTGTAGCAAGTTGTTGCGGTGAAAATTGGATATCAAGCTATTAAATTAACTTGAATCTTAATTCTTTTACAACCGAACTTTATTTTATCCAAAGGAAAGGTCTAAAGAAAGAAAAACCTTTTTCGCGATGTAACGACAACGCTTAAGAGATTCGGGGATCGGGGGTTGGTTATACCTAGGGAAGGTGTTAGCACCCTAAATATCCATAGTACTCTACAGGAACCTTTTGTTTGATTGCTTGCTAAGTTTGTGAAATATGTACTATGGATTTGGTAAAAGATATGAATTGAAACCTAAGGTTATATACATTAAGTTTGCTCGCAAAGACGTCGCATCTTCTGCCTACGTATCCTAACTAGGATAGAATCAGAGCAATCATAGTTCGTCTCACAAGGGAAAAGAATACTTGATGATGATCAAGGTTCAAAGGGGGAACAAACATGACAATGTTTGTATGGAGTTTGACAAAACTCCCTAATCTAAGTTGTAATATTCAAAAGGGGAAGTAAGAAATCATGACGATGATTCTTACACAGAGTTGACAAACTCTTTCCTAGGGTTCTAGTTGAAGAACACTCCTAGTACAGGTGGGTCTTTTAGACTTAAAGCAAAGTCTAAGGGTTTATAATCTAGGGTTAAAGTGACTTAACAAAGTTAAGAGAGGGATAAGAGATGTATCCATGACATGAGGGTCAATTGGACAGACTTTTCCTTTGGAAGTAGACAGGGGAGGTAACAGGATGAGAGCTAACAAGCTTCATCACTTTGGGGAAAGAAAACAATAAGAGAGTTAAGATAAAGATGCATCCTTATGGTGACAACCATTAAATAAACATGTGGAATGATAAAGATGAAGGTGCAACGATAACAATCAAAGCAGATGAATTAACAGGAACTGTGACGACCGATCGAGTTCAATTATATTCAACAGAGGGAACAAAATAAACATGGTGACAACCAAAAATAAAATCCTAGCATGTTAACTAACATATAAGGATATGAATACAAGCAAGTATCACAAACAAATTCAAGTATAACCAAAGAAAATTTCATCTGCACATGCGTAAACGAACGTAAAACGCACTTAACTTGCACGAAGTCAAAAAAGATGGAAAATTTGTCAAACATGAAAATAAAAAATATGGCATGAAAGTACACATTAAGGTTAACACAATGAAAAAAGAACGGGTGAAAAACGATTAAAATTGAGAGAGATACGAATTTTTGAATATGGAGTGAAAAATGACAAAAAATAATAAAAGAGTTGCCCTCCTCAGGGGTTGAACTCAGGCTTGCAAGGTCAAAGGCGTGTTTTGGCATATGGTATTACCACTGGGGTGGCTATACATCCGTTGATTGATGCCACCCCTTTAATTAATCAGGGTAAAATGCTTGGTTTGTCTTGGCAAAATAAACACACAAAAGGTGATTTACGTTTTATATCGTAACTTTCCCGTTTCTCAACCAAACGCGACAAACTTTATATGCATCTTGACTAGAAAAACATGAGGAAGATGATGGTGTGATTATTTTTATGAAATTCCTCTTCTAATGAAAAATTCGATAGTAGGTGTCTTTGTATGTTTTGAAATGCATTTTGCTATGAACAACTTAATCCAACCATTTTTAATCCAAACCAAGTATACACACAATTCTCATAAATGGTAAAGAATGATTCCAACACTTAATCCAAGCTCAATGTAAACAAATTATGAAAGTGACATATCAAATGGCAATGTCCTTGGAAAAATGCACTTTGAAGTGAATGACTTGTTTCAAACCTTTTTTAATCCAAACCAAAGCTACAGACAGCTCACATAGATGATGATGAATGATTCTAAGTCCAAAAGGAGGTGCAAGGCAAACAGTTTGTGAAAATGATATGTCCAGTTGTAATTTTCTTGGAAAAAATGCACTTTGAAATGAGACACTCATGACAGCCAGTTTTAGATCAAAGAAATCACATCCACACAACATATAAGTGACAAGGACTAAGTTCATGCAAGAGTCAAGGCTCAATTTATGCTGTGGTGAAAAATGATATGTGAGTTGCAATTTTGTGCTAAAAGATGCATTTTGAAATCTATAACACAAACCAACTGTTGTGATAATCAAATGAGGGTTTGAACATGTTACAAATGATATATTTGATGTATTCCAACAGTTGATTTGGATCAAAACACAACAGAATCAATATTGGTATGATCATGTAAGTATGAGGTTTTAAAAATGCATTTTGGTATCTCAACATGAATTAACTTTGATCTCAATCAAGTAAAGGCTTTGAACATGTTACAAATGATATATGTGATGTATTTCAACAGTTAGTGTAAGTAGAACACAGTTAGAATGAGAAATAAGGTGTGAGTTGCTTAATGATGTCTTTGAAAATGCACATTTGATTCCAAAGACCAAAACAAATACCTTTGACAATTAGTGATTATTCGTGCAAGTTTGAAATGTGTTTTAGATGAGATTTCAACACAAGATGTCATTCAAAAACCAAGGGAGCAAAATAGTGTGTGTGGGTTGAAACTAGCAAGTTTGACATCAACAACTAAACCAAACAATGTACATGATTTTAGTAAGGATGCAACAATCTCATTGGTGATTCAGAAATAGCAGCCCTAGTGCATGATTTTGAAGACAGTCCCATACACCTTGTTAAAAACCAGAATGTGAAAGTGCAACAGAAAATCAAACCAGCTACACCTAGGCCTAAACAGAACCTCTGAGATTGGCATCACAAAACTAAGTCCCAAGGGTAGTCGGACCAAAAAATGGGAGTCAGCCACTATGCAGGTCTAACAATATCACCATATCCACCAATATCACAGTCATATGCAATTCCTTTTAAACACACCAAACTGAACAACAATTAACATGATCAACACAATGCCTAGAAATGTTTGGCATAATAAACCTTAAAATAGCAGGGCTCACTAATCTCCAAACATTAGGCCCTCATGAAACTTTAGCATGAAACAATCAAGAGTGTTCAATTCCTAACAGCAAAATGGCCTAATTCAAATGACAACATCATTTCTCAATGCCAATGCAGGCTTCACAATTGACAAGGCCAACACAACAGTCTGAACAGTCTAATTATGAGGTTTTAAACCTTTGGTCTCATTCTGCACAAGCCTACCATGTCATCACTGTTTTGGCAAAACCTTGGCCTGAGCTCAAAGAGTGACAAAACTCTTATCTAGCCACACTAAACCTGCCCAGCAGGTCTGAGGTCTCAAAAACTCTCACATGTAGCAGACCAACCACATACTGCTAACAGTCCCTCATACTGATATAAATCTCAAACATACCTCACTGCAATAATGAAATATTTGTATAGCCCAATGTTGCACCCCAAAATTTGACCAACAATTATTTATTCATTGAGTGTTTGAAAATGGATACCTTCATCAGAAAGTTCAAGAGGTCCTCAGAGGAGTGGATTGAAACCAGAGTTGTGTGCTTCATAGCTTGAGAGTTGGGGGTGCCCCTCAGATGATTCTGAGACTTTGAGAATGAAATTGATGTTTTGATAAAGCCTATGAGATGTCTTGATAGACTTCATGAAGCCCAGAGAAGTCATTATGCAAGAATTTAGAAGATTCCACCATGGATGGTAGAATTAGGGTTTTGACTGAGTCAACCCTAGATTAACTGAAAATTTGGAGAAGGTTGAGACCTAATCCAGGGGCCATGAGATCAGGGAATGATGTATGGATATGTTATAAAGATGATTCCTAGGCCAACTCATCATGATTGAAGAGTTTGAGAAGTTTTGAGTTAGGGTTTCTGAGGATTGTCAGTGAAAAAACCCTAATTTGATCCCTATCTTCCAGGCAGTTTTAGCTCTAGATGTGATTGATATCTCATCTTCCCCACAACATGAATGTTGTAGAGCTTGTTCTAATCTTTAATTTGAGTGGTGGAAGTCCTTGATAGGAGTTACAGAGCTCAAGTTATGGTTTTGACAAATTACAGGTCAACAGAGGTGTGTGAATCTGGGTCCTTGAAAGTCACCCAACTTGCAGACAACTTTTGCCCTAGTAGGAGGATTCCTATGATTTCTTGGTCAACATGAATGTTGAAGAGGATCTTCTTAGATTTAATTTGAGTGGTAGAAGTCCTTGATTAGATTTGTGGAACTCAACTTATGGTTTGAACAAGACAGGGGTATTTTGGTCATTTGTCAGTTATAGGTCATTTTAGCCAATGCCTAAAACTCCTATTTCCAAGCCTCAAATGGAAAAACTCAAAACATGAAAGTTGCTCAAAATGTGATTTTGAGTCTAGAAAGAAGGTCACAAATTGTTGGAAAAGCTCATAGCATGAAATTCCATGATTGGTCAAAAATGAACTAAAAAAGGCTTATAACTTTGAAAAGTTGAAATTGAAAAGTGATTTGGGAGATCCACAAATCCAAAATAGGTCATCCAATATATCATTTTGATTGGAAAAACCATTTTGAGAACATTGGTTTAGCTAGAATTTTCATTTGAGGTCTAAAAATGGGTGATGCTTTGAAAAGTTATTACTTGAAAAAGAAGGCAATGTTGAAAAACCCTACACAAGCCAAAGATACACTTGTTTTTCACTCATCCCTTCTCAATATCTCATGAAATGATATTTTAAGACCAAATAGTAAGGCATGAAGCATGGAATATGAGAAATCCAACTTGTCATCACATGAGAATTTCAAGAAGTTTCCACCACATTCTAGATGAATCTAGACACATCCCATGATCATTATAAGAAGGATGATCTTCATAGTGTAAAAGGTTGGTGATAGAGGGTCAAGTCAGAGGAGAAAGAGGGAGATACATTGCCATTAAAGAGGTTTCTTCAAGTTGAAGCAACTTGAGTTTTCTTCCACTACAAGCATCCTCATCCCATACAAGTGCATACAGAAGATCTCCCACCATTAGAAGGGCATTGTTGAGAGGTTACAAGCTCTGAATCGTGCTCAACATCACCTCATCTCATCTTCTTGACAGGTTTCTTCTTCACCTTCTATCTCCTAAATTATTGCAGTTTAGTTAGTTTCATAGACATAGAAATGATGCACTAGGGTAGATGACTCTTTCCCATGAATTAAGGCACGATCCATGAGGTTCCATGGCAGGTGAGTGATTCTTGAATCTTCAAGAATTAGTTGTTTAGGGCGTTTTAGTTAATATGAGTTAGGTCAGATTGATGAGCATAGCATATAGAACATCTGTAGATCATTAGAATTAGGGTTAATGAAGATTGATATCAGCTGAACGTGGTTGTACCAAGACATTGAAGTCTTCTGTTTGGATTATTCAAGAGGGATTAAGAAAAACTACTCGTGCCATTTTATTCCTCTCATTTAGTAGAGCATTTTTCATTTTTGAATCGTGTCGAACCATGGCCTGAGCAGAGAGATAGAGGAGCTTGAATCTTGGTGCATGGAGGGAAGGGTTCTGAAAACCCTAGGCTGCGTTTGGGACGATGAAGGATAGCCACTGGATTGGTCTCAAAGTCTGACTCGTTATGATGATCCAACGGCCATGATTGAACCTGAGAAAGAGAGGGAAGATTCAAATTAAATGAAACGCGGTCGTTTCATTAACCGGCCATTCTGGGCTTATTTCCTCTTCGCACCCCCCCTATTTCTGGCCCATATGTTTTTAACTAGTGAGAGTTGCTTTTCATACCCCCCCCTTTTATTGATTTTAATTATTTTATTTTCTTCTAATTATTTTTTCTGTTTTGTTTAATTCATAAATAATTGATAAAAAATGATTTTTGGCTTCTTCTTTTTTCTATGATTAGATGAAAATGTGTAGAAAATTATAAAAATAAAATTGGGATTTTATTTTTTAGTTTAGTATTTTAATAGATTTTTCTTTTAAAATAGCTTTTATATTGTTTAGTTTTATATCATGATTTTGTAGGAATTGTTTTAGGACCTTCCCTTAGGTTTTTTAATCCATTCTTTTTTGTGCAATTAGATGATGAATCATAGTTCCCCATAGGATTTTTTCTAGATTTTTAGAATTAAATTTTGATTAGTTTAATTAGGGTAGATCTAGGGTATCCTAATTAGGGTTTAGATTGTGTTTAGGTGATGAATTCCTTTCTTTGATAAAGTTTTGTCTTGTTGTTTAGGTAGAGGCCTATGTAGATGTTATGAGTAGGTGTTGAGGACCCTTGTGAATAATTGTTAGATTTTTCCCCATTAGTTTAGCATTTTTAGGTATTTTCTGAGGTTGCCTATTGATTTTGTCTCCCCTGTGGTTATCTGTTCATCTTTGGGGTTCATTGTGGGGAATTTGTTGAGGGGCTTGTGTTGCCTTGAAGATCTTGTTGAAGAGCATGATGAAGTGAAGATTGTAGATCAAGATTCAGAGACCCAGAGCTTGGCTTGTTCCCTGTCTGTGAGGTTTGAGATCCTGAAGTGTGAAGGAAGTTCATGGTACTTTCCTGAGGAAGGCACTATGAATGACTTTCATTCTTTCTTCTCACCTCTTTCTTAAGTATCCAATGATGTTGGAGCCAACTTGTGAGTTTAATTTCTCCTGAGGAGGAATGTAAACTGATCACATGTTGTTGAGCCACATGGGATACAACTCCTAAGTGGAAGCCTCCTAGTACTTTCCTGAGGAAGGTCCTATGGGTCTATTCACTTAGTTCCATTAGTTTGCCTAGGATTTCTCAAGTATCCAATGATGTTGGAGCCAGCTTGTGAGTTTAATTTCTCCTGAGGAGGAATGTAAACTGATCACAGTTGTTGAGCCACATAGGATACAACTCCTAAGTGGAAGCCTCCTAGTACTTTCCTGAGGAAGGTCCTATGGGTCTATTCACTTAGTTCCACTAGTTCAGATAGGATTTCCTAAATATCCAGTGATGTTGGAGCCTGCTTGTGAGTTTAATTTCTCCTGAGGAGGAATGTAAACTGATCACAGTGGTTGAGCCACATAGGGTATGACTCCTGAGTATACACCTCCTAGTGCTTTCCTGAGGAAGACACTATGAGTCTGCTTACTTAGCTCCCTGTCTTTGGTAAGCTTGTTCTGAAGCTTGGAGACTGGGATTGATTTCTTTTGGTTAGGTTTTGCTTTAGGGCTTTGATTAGATTTGATCAGATTTTGTGTTAGGGTTAGGATTAGAGAGTAGATGATTCTTTCTCAAGTATGTTTTGTTTGCCTGATGGCACTTCATTTCCCTTCTTTATCTGTATATTGCTTGATGGCATGTTGTTTATTCTTCAGTATGATTACTGCTATTTCATGACTGGCTTGAGGTCGAGACGAGCTTGTGGAGGCTGAAGCCCCACACACATTTCCTCCCTCACTTGCATTGCATGCATTTTACTGTTAAAGCTGATGCTTTTATCTGTTTTGGTGTATCATTGACATAATCCCTTAGGACTCTCATTTCCTTTGATGAGGATTTGATGATAGACTTTTAGGTTGAAACCTATGCATGACAACATCTAGGAGTTCCCTGTTCAAACCTCAACCATAGGATGAATCCATGGCATGATAACAGTAGGACTTGATAGTCTCCCTCCTAGTTGAGCCATTTTAACCCGTAGTTAGCCGAACTACGTTGACTCTGATTTCTCGTTCCAGACGGGAATACGTAGGCATAAAGCGCGATGCTTTGCCGAGTCATTTTTCTTTTCTTTTTCAGCCAGCCTTGATAGGTAGATAGATTATAACCAACCCGTCCAAGTAAACAAACAAGCGAGGATCCCGTCGAGTACGACGGACGTGAGGGGTGCTAATACCTTCCCCTTGCGTAACCGATTCCCGAACCCAGACAATGGTTGCGATGACCTTGTCTTACCCTTATTCGTCAGGTTTTTCCGATCGTTTCCTTTCCCGCTCTGAGGGATAAATAACGAAAGGTGGCGACTCTTCTGTCATGCCGGCACCTTATTTTCGCGCAAGCGACAGCTGGCGACTCTGCTGGGGACTTATAGCATCTAGGGACTTTTCCCATCCCTTATGCTGGGACCGTTTCCCGTCCCCTACGCGAGTCAATCCTATCGTTTGTGTGTTTGCTTGTTGGGTTGCGTTTATTTATCGCATTTTTACTTCCCGCATTTTATTTCCCGCATTTCATTTCCAGTTTGATATGATTATCTGTGCTGCTGTGGGAGAGGGATGTTAACATGAGTGAGAAGCCGGACCTGGGCTTGAGTACACACCTAGATATAGTTGTGGAGAAGTAGTAGACGAACCTGTCTGCTGAGCAGGCACAGTTCCCTACGAAAATCTGCGCTCAGACGAGATTCTTGCAGAGGTGCTCCTTTCCGGTCCTGAGGATCTGAGGGGAGTCCAGACGTGAGGATTGTCGACTCTGGGGACCGATCATTTGGAAGTCAGCTAAGAGAGGCCTCTTCATGACTTGATGATACCACTCCTTCTGGGAATCGTATTGTCACTCATGAAAGTCTGTGACGCTGATGACCGCATAGGATGTCGTACCTTTGTCCGTGGATTAGGTCCATACCTGTGAGTGGGGTCGGGATATTGCAGGAAACTTTGACCTCCAGACTACCTGGTTTTCTTGACAGTGAATCAGTTATGTTGGGTCCTCAGTTGCAGATATGTTCTTGATAGAGCAAGGGTTTGATCAGAGGATCTTATCATCGGGTGTTTGTCTGTTCTTGATAGAGCAGGTTTCGATCAAAGTATTATCATCAGAGGTTTGTTCTGGATAGGGCAGATTTTGAGTGGGGTTTGAAGATCTCATCAGCAGCTGTGTGTTTGTTCTTGAGAGGGCAGATTTGTGATTTGGGGTCCGAAGACATCATCAACAGATATTCCTTGATCTTGCATCCGGGGTCTTTATTATCAGGCCTTCGTTCTTGTCAGGGCAGAATGTTGATCTCGATCCTACCAGATGGTTATTCACAGCAGATCAGATCAGTGGTTTTACACCAGGGTTTCCTTCTCATCAGCGTCTGTTGACATCGAATCTCCACAGCAGCCACCTGGATATTGTTGCATACCTGCATTTTGCATTAGCTTGCATAATCATTCCATTAGCGTGTGTCTGTGACAGGTACCGTTTCCCCGATCCAAGATCTCTCGTCTCTTATTGTGTTGCTGCAGCCGTTCTCAGAAAGACTGTTGCGTACGGGTTCTCGATCCTTGTTGTGTCGAATCTGACTATTGCTATGTGAGGTTACTATTTCCATGATTGGGCCCAGATTCCTCTCCTTATTATTGTCAGCAGGTGCCAGGATCGGGGAAAGTCTCTCAAGCACACAGACTCACGCATGCATTTGCATGAAGCATTCTTGCATGACATACATTCTGTTACCTTTTTCTAACCTTTGATGTTGACAGGTTTTTCAGGTACTCAGGTTCCGAGCTGCTTTCGATCTCCAGGATTGATCAAAGATTCATCCACCGCTACTCAACTCGCGCTAATCAAACGAGAATCATGGACCAAGTACAGTCAGATGTTCAGGAGCTTCGTGAACGGATGGATCGTTTTATGGAGCTGATGCAAGTAGTTGCGAACGGGCAAGACCAGCTTCGTACTTTGGTTCAACCTCTCATCTCCAGGGTTGACAGTAATGGAATACTTCATGGCGGGGCCGTGCCCACTCCTCCTCAAGGGGATACTCCACAGAACGTTGTTCCTGCTGCCGGGGGCAACGGCAGTGCTAACGGCAATCTTATGACTAATCTCGGACTTAATGCGGCGGGCGCCGTCAATGGTGGTTTGGGAGCCAATGTTAACGTGGGGCCGGTCAACGGCAATGTTGGTGCAGGTATGGTGGTGCCTCAGCCGTGGCTGGAAGACCATCAGGACGACATATTCTCTCAGAGAGGTGTAGAGGCTGAGTTGACTGCTGAAGCTCGACTCAGGTTCAAGGCGCTGGAAGATAAAATGAGAGATATAGAAAATCAGAACACATTGGGCGTTGACATGTCCAAACTCGGGTTGATTGCTGACTTTAAAGTACCTCACAAGTTTAAGGTGCCTATCTTTGAGAAGTATAGGGGCACTACTTGTCCCCGTGTTCACCTCCGATCTTATTACAGAAAGATGTCCGCTTACTCTGATGATGAGAAGTTGCTGATGCACTTCTTTCAGGATAGTCTTTCTGGCCCATCGCTCGAATGGTATATGGGTTTGGAGCCCGCTGCTGTGCGCACCTGGAAAGATCTTGCAGAAGCATTTGTTCTCCACTATCAATATAATAGTGACTTGGCTCCCAACCGAGTTCAGCTTCAGAATCTCTCGCAGCGGAGCAATGAAAGCTTCAAAGAGTACGCCCAGCGGTGGCGTGAATTGGCTGCTCGGGTTCAACCGCCGATGGTTGAGCGTGAGTTGGTACAACTGTTCGTGGCTACTCTTCCCGGAGTCTATTATGAAAAGCTGATCAGTGGCATGTCCGGAACATTCTCGGCTCTTATTACTTTGGGCGAGCATGTTGAAAATGGTATAAAGATCGGAAAGATTCAGGGCGAATCATCCTCATCTGGAGGAGCTAGCAAGAAACCCTATACTGGCAAGCGTCGAGAGGGAGATGCCAGTGCTGTCACTAATGCTAGGAGAAAGGGCAAGGGCCCTCAGTCTCAGATCGCTAGCATAAACATCCCAGCTGCACCCCCTCAGCCGCAGCAGCAGCCCCAGCAACAGAATAATCCGGGATATAAGAGATATCAGAATCGGGGTCCCCTGGCAAACCGTCATTTGGAAACTCCTCCTATGTCATATGCACAGCTTCTGCAAACGTTGCTTCAGCTCCAATTAGTTCAGAAAAGGACGTTGGCTCCCTTGACAGGGGCACCACCACCGGGGTATGATCCTAGCGCTACTTGTGAATTTCATTCTGGGGCACCTGGCCATACAGTTGAGAACTGTAAAGCTTTTAAGCACAAAGTCCAGGACTTGGTCGACGCCAAGGTTATCAACTTTTCTGACAACGTGCCCAACGTCACCAAGAATCCAATGCCTCATCATAGGGGAGGCGGAGTAAATGCTGTTATCACTGAAGAGATTTCAGACTTACTGACTGATGTCAAAGATCTGAAGACGCCGTTGAGTTTTGTTAAAGCTAAGTTGCTAAAGAAGGGCTTCTTTCCCGGATGTGGAGAGTTTTGCATGGCTTGTGCTACACTTCCTGATGGGTGTGAGCAGTTGATCGAAGGTATCCAGAGTCTGATGGCCGAGGGTATTCTGCAATTCAGTCGGAGCGTTGAGAATGCGTCAGGAGAAGTCGTGCTGAAGCAGGCAGACGAAGTTGCTACCATTACCATTCCTCGCCACCCTATCACTATTTCTGCGCCCCGACCGCCTACTATCACCATCACCAGGGCCGGACCAATCCCATTCGAGAGCACTAATGCCGTCCCATGGCATTATGGCGCCGAAGTGTATTGTAATGGTCAGAAGATAGAGCTTGAGTCGTCCGGATCGACTGCGCTGAATCTTACTGAAGTCAGTGGTATCACCAGGAGTGGCAGAGTGTTCGCGCCGGCAGAGGTCGCCGCAGAGAAAGTGGTCCGAGCTGACGCTATGGATAAAGGTAAAGGTAAAGCTGTTGAGGAGGTCCCTGCAGGGGCAGAGAAAGACTTGTTGGTTAAAGATGCTGAAGAGTTCATGCGACTAATCAGGAAGAGTGACTACAAGATTGTAGATCATCTTCACCAGACTCCGTCAAAGATCTCGATTCTTAACCTGTTGCTGTGTTCTGAAGCGCACCGCAACGCGTTGCTGAAGGTATTGAATGCTGCATACGTGCCGCAGGAGATATCAGTTAATCAACTCGAGGAAGTAGTAGCCCATGTCAATGCTGGTAATGGGCTGGGTTTTACAGATCTGGAGCTGACTCCCAAGGGAAGAGATCACAACAATGCCTTGCACGTCTCGATAGAGTGCAGAGGCACGATTATGTCACATGTCCTCGTGGATACGGGTTCCTCGCTTAACGTGCTTCCGAAGAAAGCACTGATGAAGTTGGATACCCGTGGACTGCTGTGCACGCCCAGTGATCTGGTCGTGAAGGCCTTTGACGGAACCAAGCGCCACGTCTTCGGAGAATTGACCCTGCCAATTCAAGTGGGTCCAGAGACGTTTAATGCAGTTTTCTATATCATGGATATCATGCCCGCCTATAGTTGCCTCTTAGGTCGGCCGTGGATCCATTCTGCTGGTGCCGTGACGTCCACGCTGCATCAGAAGCTTAAATATGCTGTTGGGGGCAGCATAGTGACAGTCTGTGGAGAGGAGGATATCATGGTAAGCCACCTGTCGTCCTTTAAATACGTTGAAATGGATGGTGAGATCCATGAGACTCTTTGCCAAGCGTTTGAAACCGTCAGGGTGAAGGAGGTAGCTCCCGTTGTTGCAGAGAAGCAAGAGGTGAACCTCTCCTCGTTTAAGGAAGCTAGAGCTATTGTCGAAGCTGGTTCCACCCCGGGCTGGGGGCATGTCTTGGATATACCATTCAAACAGGATAAGTTTGGATTGGGATATTCTCCAGAAGCTGAAGCTTCATCCTCTTCTGGTAGCTCGTCTCGTGGGAAAGGGCCGATCTTATTCACCAAGGGAGGAGTAATCTTCGAGAGTATCAACGCTGCGTCGGAGGACAGCGGGGACAGTGATTGTGATCTTGATGCCTGGATTCAACCGAGCAAGCCAGGCGAGCGCCTCCACAATTGGACCATCAAGGAGATTATCAAGCTGACAAGTGAAGAGTAATGATTTGCTTTTTACAATCTTTGTACAACCCTATGTCCTGCCCGGGGCATAGTGGTTTTACTGTCAGGGCCTTGTTGGATTATGTGTATGCATTTTGTTAATAAATAAAAGGCGTTTTCTCCGTAATCAAATGTTGTGTTCTCTGTTATTCATGCTTTATGTTTGTTTTGAAAAACAGCAAAATGGCAACAGGGTTTGTGCTAACCTGCATATTCCTGCTTTAAACTTAACCCTTGTTATTGCAGGATCCACGTAACAGACGACATCGACTCTGGACCCTCTACGGCTCACTACGACTTTGATTGCCCGATCTATCAAGCCGAGGATGAGATTGATGAAGACGAAGACCTTCCGGAAGAGTTGGCCCGCTTGTTGAGACAAGAGGAGAAGGTTATTCTGCCTCACGAGGAGGATATTGAGATCATAAATCTGGGTTCTGAGGAGCTTATCAGAAATGTCAGAGTAGGGGCTGCGCTGCAGAATGATGTCAAGCATAGACTGGTCGAGATGCTTCGAGAGTATAGTGACGTCTTTGCTTGGTCATATGAGGATATGCCCGGACTTGACACAGATATCGTGGTTCATCGCTTGCCGTTGCGAGAAGATTGCCCTCCAGTCAAGCAAAAGCTTAGGAGGACGAGACCAGACATGGCTGTAAAAATCAAAGAAGAAGTCCAGAAGCAGTTGGACGCAGGATTTCTAGCCGTTACCACCTACCCTCCGTGGGTCGCCAACATAGTGCCTGTACCGAAGAAAGACGGTAAGGTACGCATGTGCGTCGATTATCGGGATTTGAATAGGGCGAGCCCTAAGGGTGATTTCCCGTTGCCTCATATCGATGTGTTGGTCGACAATACAGCCCAGTTTTCCGTGTTTTCGTTCATGGATGGCTTCTCCGGCTACAATCAGATTAAGATGGCGCCGGAGGACATGGAGAAAACAACGTTTATTACCCCCTGGGGCACGTTTTGCTACAAGGTAATGCCCTTCGGTCTGAAGAACGCAGGGGCCACTTATCAGCGAGCAATGGTAACTTTGTTTCATGATATGATTCATCATGAGATCGAGGTCTATGTTGATGACATGATTGCAAAGTCCCAAACGGAGGAGGAGCATCTGGTCAATTTGCTGAAGCTGTTTGAAAGGCTTAGGAAGTTCAAGCTGAGGCTGAATCCTAACAAGTGCACTTTCGGAGTGCGGTCCGGAAAGTTATTGGGGTTTATCGTTAGTGAACGAGGTATTGAAGTTGATCCTGCAAAGATAAAAGCTATCCAAGAGATGCCAGCGCCGAAAACAGAAAAAGAAGTTCGTGGTTTCTTGGGCCGAATAAACTACATTGCAAGGTTTATCTCTCAGCTCACGGCCACTTGTGAACCGATGTTCAAGTTGTTAAAGAAAAATCAGGCGATTACTTGGAATGAGGATTGCCAGAAGGCATTCGACAAGATAAAGCAGTATCTTCAAGAACCTCTAATCTTGATACCCCCAGTGGCTGGACGGCCATTAATCATGTACTTGACAGTTCTGGAGAATAGTATGGGGTGCGTTCTCGGTCAGCACGACGAGACGGGCAGAAAGGAGCATGCCATTTATTATTTGAGTAAAAAGTTCACTGAGTGTGAATCTCGATACTCGATGCTGGAGAAGACGTGTTGTGCATTAGCTTGGGCTGCCAAACGTCTACGACAGTATATGCTCAACCACACCACTATGCTGATTTCGAAGATGGATCCGATCAAGTACGTCTTCGAGAGGCAGGCTCTTTCGGGCAGGATTGCCAGATGGCAGATGGTGTTAACAGAATATGATATTCAGTACGTCTCTCAGAAATCCATCAAGGGAAGCGTATTGTCTGATTACCTTGCCGAACAGCCAATCGAAGACTATCAGCCGATGAAGTTCGAGTTCCCTGACGAGGACATTATGTTTCTCAAAGCGAAGGATTGCGAAGAGCCATTGCCCGATGAGGGGCCGGATAGGAAGTCTCAATGGAAGTTGATATTCGACGGAGCGGTTAATTCCTATGGAAGTGGTATCGGGGCTATCATCACGACTCCTCACGGATCCCACATCCCGTTTACTGCAAGACTGACGTTTTCAGTTACCAACAACGAAGCCGAGTACGAAGCATGTATTATGGGTCTAGAAGAGGCAATTGATTTGAGAATCAAGAATCTAGACATATATGGTGACTCAGCGCTCGTAATCAATCAGATCAAAGGGGAGTGGGAAACTCGTCAAGCAAATCTAGTGCCGTACATGAATTATGCCAGAAGGCTGCTTCCATTCTTCGACCGAGTAGAACTTCATCATGTACCCCGGGCTGAAAATCAAATGGCTGATGCTTTAGCCACGTTGGCTTCAATGTATAAGGTCAATCTTTGGAATTAGGCTCCAAGCATTGTTCTTTCGCGTCTTGACAGACCAGCATATGTGTTCGCAATCGAGGATGCCACTGACGGCAAGCCATGGTTCCACGACATCCAGACCTTCCTTATGACTAAGGAGTATCCTGCGGGTGCGTCTACCCAGGATAAGAAGACTCTGAGGAGGCTATCTGGAAACTTTTACCTCAACCCGGATGGAGTGCTGTATAAGAGAAACCACGATCTCGTGCTACTCAGATGTGTGGATGAGAAAGAAGCAAGTATACTCATGGAAGAAGTCCATGAGGGCACATTTGGTACGCACGCCGGCGGGCATGCCATGACGAGAAAGATCCTGAGAGCAGGATATTACTGGTTGACTATGGAGTCGGATTGCTTCAGATTCGCGAAGAAATGTCACAAATGCCAGATTTATGCCGATAAAGTTCATGTGCCGCCGTGCCCGTTGAATGTCATGTCCTCCCCTTGGTCGTTCTCCATGTGGGGCATCGACATGATAGGCAAGATCGAGCCCACCGCATCCAATGGTCATCGTTTTATTCTGGTAGCTATCGACTACTTCACCAAGTGGGTGGAGGCAGCCTCGTACGCTAATGTGACCAAGCAGGTGGTAGCTAAGTTCATAAAGAGGGACATCATTTGTCGCTATGGGATTCCCGAGTGAATCATTACTGACAATGGTTCGAATTTGAATAACAAGATGATGAAGGAGCTGTGCCAGAGCTTCAAGATTGAACACCACAACTCATCTCCCTATCGGCCGAAGATGAATGGCGCTGTTGAAGCGGCCAACAAGAACATCAAGAGGATTGTTCAGAAGATGGTTGTGACGTATAAAGATTGGCACGAGATGCTGCCGTTTGCCTTGCACGGTTATCGTACTACGGTGCGTACGTCGACCGGGGCAACTCCTTTCTCCTTGGTGTACGGTATGGAAGCTGTCCTACCGCTAGAAGTGGAGATTCCCTCTTTGCGAGTTTTGGTTGATGTGAAACTTGATGAGGCAGAATGGGTGACGAATCGCCTGAACCAGCTCAGCCTGATGGATGAGAAGAGATTAGCATCGATTGCATTTGGTCGCCTGTACCAAAGCCGAATGAAGAAAGCTTATGATAAGAAGGTGCGTCCCAGAAGCTTTCAGACGGGTGATCTCGTCCTGAAGAAGATTCTTCCGCCACACTCCAATCACCGGGGCAAGTGGACTCCGAATTACGAAGGGCCGTATGTCGTCAGCAAGGTCTTCTCGGGAGGAGCTTTGTTGTTATCCACGATGGATGGTGAAGATTTTGCATCCCCGGTGAACGCGGACGCAGTTAAAAAATACTTTGCTTGAAAGCGACCCGCTGGACAGAAAAGAAAGAGTCCAGGCAAAAAAGGGGCATCCCGGCGAACCAAAAACAGAATAAAAGGTTCGGGCAAAAATTAGGGATATATTGAAAAAATGTACACCCGCGAAGTCGAAAACCTACACTGGGCGGCTTCGGCAAAAAAGGGTATCCCGGTGAACTGAAAACCCGAAAGGGCGGTTCACGCAAAAGTTAGGGATTTGAATAAGCAAATGACTGCGTTCCGCGTATGGACTTTCATTGTTTAGTGGTTCGGAAGACCTGAGGGCCGTTTATCTGAATCAATCTCTTCCAAAGCTGAAGCATCGGAGAAGTATCGAAGTCGAGTGGGTCTTAGAGGGATCAACTCATGGTGTTCGTCTACGCCTCGATTGCCGACATTTGTATATACTGATGTATATTTATGTTTTCTTTTTTTGCGCGGCTTCCTCATTCCAGGAGCTTGCCTCTGTTGTAAAACATTTTTGCCCATTCAGGGGTTCATCATCAATAAAATGCATATTATTCAGCAATTCTACTTGTCTGTTTAGCATTTATCTGTTTTGTTTGCGAATAAGAACGCCGATGTGTTTTTTGATAAAATGCGCATACATAAACTTGCGGGCCTAAGCCCATTGATTGTTGAAACAATTAACTAACTGAACATTGTCACGAGATAATAACCCTGATAGGCCCCTTTGAGGAGGGTATCTTGTCTGTTTGTTTGTGTTGTTGCAGGTGTCGCGCCTCGCCAGAAGATGTGTCGTGCGTATCCCCGAAGCAGGATGAGTCCTCCTTCCCCAGCAGAGTTTAGTAATCTCTCCTCCGCAGAACCTAAACGCAAATGGTGAGCATTGATATGTCTTCCCCGGGTAGAGGTGTTTCTCTTCCCCAAGCAGGCGCATCCTGAAGGAATGTCACCTCATCGGCTGAGCCAAGCACCGAAGAATGATGTCGTCTTTCCCCAGCACCGGGTCACAAGTGCAGATTTCATAGAAGTGTTCGGGGGCCAAGGCTCGTGGTTTCCCCAGTAAAGTCACCGAAGCAGGTGTCTCCCCCAGCACCGGGTCACAAGTGCAAGTCTCGCAGGAAGCTCTTCTCATGCTGAAGTATGCAGTAGCTGATGTTGCCAGACTGAAGTCTTCAGCGGGATTGAGATTCCCCCACCAGAGTTATATTCTCTCCTGAAGTTGGATGATTCCCTCTTCCCCAGTAGAGTGTTGGAACAGCTGATGTTGTATTCCCCTGCAGAGTTGTACTCTCCCCCGAAGGCAGATGATTCTTTCTTCCCCAGTGGAATCGAATTCCCCATCAGAGTCGCACTCTCCAGTGTAATAGAATGATTTCTCTCCCCGGCTGAGTCCGCAGAAAAGCAGAATCCTTGAAAGTTGATCAGATCATGATTGATTTTCCCCAGTGGAATGTGGAGCAGCTGAAGTTGATTCCCCACAGAGTGGTTATCCCCAGAAGAGTAGCCGAGACGGCCGCGCAGTTCATTTTCGCGATTGATATCAGCAGATCCAAGTTCTCGCAGAGCTTCATCCCCTGCCGCAGTCAGCTGAAGTTGTTTTCCCTGCAGCAGTCAACGGAAGATTAATTCCCCAGACAGAGCCTAATTGACATTGGCGTGTTCACATTCTCCTCAGCAGGGCGATTCCTCTATCTGAGCGGTTCTTTCTCCTTGACAGGAGGATTTCCCCCCTTCGGCATTTATTTTGCTGACAGGATTGCGTAGCATTGGGCATGATTGCATAGCATTTAACACCGCATAGCATTTGACACTGCATAAAATTTAACGTTGCATGGCATCTAGCATAAATACATATCATTCCCACCGTGTGGGGCATAGTGCAGAAGCACGCACATCATAAGCATGATCTAGGTCATTATCATCCTTATTGTACAGGTGTACTACCGAAAGACCAATTGCTCAGGACGATTCCTGATGTTCTCCCCAGCAAGGTTGTTTTCTTAGATGATTCTAAAGACCCCGGTGTGATCCCCACGGTCGCTCGCTCAAGATGATTTTTGAGATCCCCAGCGAAGTCTTCAGTTCGAGATGATTCTCAAGTCCCTCAGCAGGGCCATTTGCTTAAGACGATTCTTAAGACCTCAGTACAGCTTCCCGGATTGTTCGCCCAGTATGATACTTGAGCTCTCCAATAGCGCCTCCAGCAGGAGTGGCCCAGGAAGATTCCTGGAATACCCAACCAGAAGGTTTGCTCCAGAAAGGTTATCAGTTCAGGACGATTCTTGAAGATGCCCGACGGATCTGTTTGGTCAAGATGATTCTTGAAGTCCTGAGCAGCATGATATGTCTGCTCCAGCAACGATGTCTAATCTGAAGATGGATCTCGTAAGCGCCCGAAGGCGATATCAGAAGGTTCCTGTAAGTCCAGATTTCCGTGTTGAAGAATCGACGGGTGGATGAAGATAAGGTTCCAGAGTTGTAGATACAACAGAGTGATTCGTGTGGGTCTGAAGACCAAGTCAGTTGTCCTGAGGTGATGATTGATTGCGATCAAGTGAATAGTGTTTCTTCTGACTGAAGTCGAAGATGTTTCTCCAGCTGAAGCGGAGTTTTGCCTGAAGGCAAAGTATTTGAATCCCCGAAGAGTCATGAATGGCTCAGGATACCATTTCTCTGACTGAAGTCACAGATTTCCCAAGCTGAAGCGAAGGTGCCTAAGGGCAAGGTTATCCCCAAGGTCATGAATGACCTAGGATTCATTTTTCGGACTGAAGGCCGAAGTATATCCCTGACTGAAGTCTCGGATGCTCTATAGCAGAGATGGAGTTGCCTGAAGGCAGATTCATGTATCCTTGAAGGCCAAGGATCATGTCTTTAGACTGAAGTCAAAGATACCTCCTGCAGAGTTGCCGACGGGCAAGGTTTACATCCTTGAAGGTCAAGGATGTTTATCTTCAAAGGAACTTGAAGATTCTCCAGCGGAGCTGGGAGTGGCCAGGGGCCAGGGTTTCATTCATATTCAGAAATACTTGAAGTTTTTTTCTAGCTGAAGCTGGGAGTGGCCAGGGGCCAGGGTTTCGTATATCTTTAGTATTGAAATTCTACGGCAGGCAGTGTGCAGCAGTATTCCGATGTTCGTTATGGTTCTGAGGGTGAACCCCAGATTAGAGTGTGCTCAGTTAAGTCTCTCATTCCCAGCGGAGTAGGTTCAAATACGCGAGTGTACTTTACCAGGGGTGAACCCCAGGTCAGATTTGTTCAGTGTGGTATTTTGTTCGACGGCGAGGTTGAATGTTTGTTTGACGGCAAGGTCAGATTATGATTTGTTCGACGGCAATGTCAGACTCTTTAAATCCCCAGCAGAGATGATGTTTGTACGACGACGATGTCGAGTGTCTCTCGGAGCGATGTTTGCTTCTGACGGCGATGTCAGATTCAGTTTTCAGCAGCAATGTTGGGTATGTCAGAAGATTCAGTTCTCCAGCGGCGAGGTTGGGTGTTGTGGTTGTCTGAAGGCAACGTCAGAAGAAGTTAACGTGGATAACCGACGGCGATGTCAGATCAGTATCTCTCCAACTAGTTGTTGAGCAGCTAGTGTTGCAGTATCCCAAGATTTGTTCCCCGCAGAGTGCCGTGTGCTCGTGCAGTTGGCAAATTTTCGGGTTTACCGATATTCAACCGTCTCGTACCGTGATTGGTTGAGAGCCGTTCGCTTCTCACCCAGTCAGGTTCAAGCCGTTTGAATAGGGGCAGCTGTTGCACCCCAAAATTTGACCAACAATTATTTATTCATTGAGTGTTTGAAAATGGATACCTTCATCAGAAAGTTCAAGAGGTCCTCAGAGGAGTGGATTGAAACCAGAGTTGTGTGCTTCATAGCTTGAGAGTTGGGGGTGCCCCTCAGATGATTCTGAGACTTTGAGAATGAACTTGATGTTTTGAGAAAGCCTATGAGATGTCTTGATAGCCTTCATGAAGCCCAGAGAAGTCATTATGCAAGAATTTAGAAGATTCCACCATGGATGGTAGAATTAGGGTTTTGACTGAGTCAACCCTAGATTAACTGAAAATTTGGAGAAGGTTGAGACCTAATCCAGGGGCCATGAGATCAGGGAATGATGTATGGATATGTTATAAAGATGATTCCTAGGCCAACTCATCATGATTGAAGAGTTTGAGAAGTTTTGAGTTAGGGTTTCTGAGGATTGTCAGTGAAAAAACCCTAATTTGATCCCTATCTTCCAGGCAGTTTTAGCTCTAGATGTGATTGATATCTCATCTTCCCCACAACATGAATGTTGTAGAGCTTGTTCTAAGCTTTAATTTGAGTGGTGGAAGTCCTTGATAGGAGTTACAGAGCTCAAGTTATGGTTTTGACAAATTACAGGTCAACAGAGGTGTGTGAATCTGGGTCCTTGAAAGTCACCCAACTTGCAGACAACTTTTGCCCTAGTAGGAGGATTCCTATGATTTCTTGGTCAACATGAATGTTGAAGAGGATCTTCTTAGCTTTAATTTGAGTGGTAGAAGTCCTTGATTAGATTTGTGGAACTCAACTTATGGTTTGAACAAGACAGGGGTATTTTGGTCATTTGTCAGTTATAGGGCATTTTAGCCAATGCCTAAAACTCCTATTTCCAAGCCTCAAATGGAAAAACTCAAAACATGAAAGTTGCTCAAAATGTGATTTTGAGTCTAGAAAGAAGGTCACAAATTGTTGGAAAAGCTCATAGCATGAAATTCCATGATTGGTCAAAAATGAACTAAAAAAGGCTTATAACTTTGAAAAGTTGAAATTGAAAAGTGATTTGGGAGATCCACAAATCCAAAATAGGTCATCCAATATATCATTTTGATTGGAAAAACCATTTTGAGAACATTGGTTTAGCTAGAATTTTCATTTGAGGTCTAAAAATGGGTGATGCTTTGAAAAGTTATTACTTGAAAAAGAAGGCAATGTTGAAAAACCCTACACAAGCCAAAGATACACTTGTTTTTCACTCATCCCTTCTCAATATCTCATGAAATGATATTTTAAGACCAAATAGTAAGGCATGAAGCATGGAATATGAGAAATCCAACTTGTCATCACATGAGAATTTCAAGAAGTTTCCACCACATTCTAGATGAATCTAGACACATCCCATGATCATTATAAGAAGGATGATCTTCATAGTGTAAAAGGTTGGTGATAGAGGGTCAAGTCAGAGGAGAAAGAGGGAGATACATTGCCATTAAAGAGGTTTCTTCAAGTTGAAGCAACTTGAGTTTTCTTCCACTACAAGCATCCTCATCCCATACAAGTGCATACAGAAGATCTCCCACCATTAGAAGGGCATTGTTGAGAGGTTACAAGCTCTGAATCGTGCTCAACATCACCTCATCTCATCTTCTTGACAGGTTTCTTCTTCACCTTCTATCTCCTAAATTATTGCAGTTTAGTTAGTTTCATAGACATAGAAATGATGCACTAGGGTAGATGACTCTTTCCCATGAATTAAGGCACGATCCATGAGGTTCCATGGCAGGTGAGTGATTCTTGAATCTTCAAGAATTAGTTGTTTAGGGCGTTTTAGTTAATATGAGTTAGGTCAGATTGATGAGCATAGCATATAGAACATCTGTAGATCATTAGAATTAGGGTTAATGAAGATTGATATCAGCTGAACGTGGTTGTACCAAGACATTGAAGTCTTCTGTTTGGATTATTCAAGAGGGATTAAGAAAAACTACTCGTGCCATTTTATTCCTCTCATTTAGTAGAGCATTTTTCATTTTTGAATCGTGTCGAACCATGGCCTGAGCAGAGAGATAGAGGAGCTTGAATCTTGGTGCATGGAGGGAAGGGTTCTGAAAACCCTAGGCTGCGTTTGGGACGATGAAGGATAGCCACTGGATTGGTCTCAAAGTCTGACTCGTTATGATGATCCAACGGCCATGATTGAACCTGAGAAAGAGAGGGAAGATTCAAATTAAATGAAACGCGGTCGTTTCATTAACCGGCCATTCTGGGCTTATTTCCTCTTCGCACCCCCCCTATTTCTGGCCCATATGTTTTTAACTAGTGAGAGTTGCTTTTCATACCCCCCCCTTTTATTGATTTTAATTATTTTATTTTCTTCTAATTATTTTTTCTGTTTTGTTTAATTCATAAATAATTGATAAAAAATGATTTTTGGCTTCTTCTTTTTTCTATGATTAGATGAAAATGTGTAGAAAATTATAAAAATAAAATTGGGATTTTATTTTTTAGTTTAGTATTTTAATAGATTTTTCTTTTAAAATAGCTTTTATATTGTTTAGTTTTATATCATGATTTTGTAGGAATTGTTTTAGGACCTTCCCTTAGGTTTTTTAATCCATTCTTTTTTGTGCAATTAGATGATGAATCATAGTTCCCCATAGGATTTTTTCTAGATTTTTAGAATTAAATTTTGATTAGTTTAATTAGGGTAGATCTAGGGTATCCTAATTAGGGTTTAGATTGTGTTTAGGTGATGAATTCCTTTCTTTGATAAAGTTTTGTCTTGTTGTTTAGGTAGAGGCCTATGTAGATGTTATGAGTAGGTGTTGAGGACCCTTGTGAATAATTGTTAGATTTTTCCCCATTAGTTTAGCATTTTTAGGTATTTTCTGAGGTTGCCTATTGATTTTGTCTCCCCTGTGGTTATCTGTTCATCTTTGGGGTTCATTGTGGGGAATTTGTTGAGGGGCTTGTGTTGCCTTGAAGATCTTGTTGAAGAGCATGATGAAGTGAAGATTGTAGATCAAGATTCAGAGACCCAGAGCTTGGCTTGTTCCCTGTCTGTGAGGTTTGAGATCCTGAAGTGTGAAGGAAGTTCATGGTACTTTCCTGAGGAAGGCACTATGAATGACTTTCATTCTTTCTTCTCACCTCTTTCTTAAGTATCCAATGATGTTGGAGCCAACTTGTGAGTTTAATTTCTCCTGAGGAGGAATGTAAACTGATCACATGTTGTTGAGCCACATGGGATACAACTCCTAAGTGGAAGCCTCCTAGTACTTTCCTGAGGAAGGTCCTATGGGTCTATTCACTTAGTTCCATTAGTTTGCCTAGGATTTCTCAAGTATCCAATGATGTTGGAGCCAGCTTGTGAGTTTAATTTCTCCTGAGGAGGAATGTAAACTGATCACAGTTGTTGAGCCACATAGGATACAACTCCTAAGTGGAAGCCTCCTAGTACTTTCCTGAGGAAGGTCCTATGGGTCTATTCACTTAGTTCCACTAGTTCAGATAGGATTTCCTAAATATCCAGTGATGTTGGAGCCTGCTTGTGAGTTTAATTTCTCCTGAGGAGGAATGTAAACTGATCACAGTGGTTGAGCCACATAGGGTATGACTCCTGAGTATACACCTCCTAGTGCTTTCCTGAGGAAGACACTATGAGTCTGCTTACTTAGCTCCCTGTCTTTGGTAAGCTTGTTCTGAAGCTTGGAGACTGGGATTGATTTCTTTTGGTTAGGTTTTGCTTTAGGGCTTTGATTAGATTTGATCAGATTCTGTGTTAGGGTTAGGATTAGAGAGTAGATGATTCTTTCTCAAGTATGTTTTGTTTGCCTGATGGCACTTCATTTCCCTTCTTTATCTGTATATTGCTTGATGGCATGTTGTTTATTCTTCAGTATGATTACTGCTATTTCATGACTGGCTTGAGGTCGAGACGAGCTTGTGGAGGCTGAAGCCCCACACACATTTCCTCCCTCACTTGCATTGCATGCATTTTACTGTTAAAGCTGATGCTTTTATCTGTTTTGGTGTATCATTGACATAATCCCTTAGGACTCTCATTTCCTTTGATGAGGATTTGATGATAGACTTTTAGGTTGAAACCTATGCATGACAACATCTAGGAGTTCCCTGTTCAAACCTCAACCATAGGATGAATCCATGGCATGATAACAGTAGGACTTGATAGTCTCCCTCCTAGTTGAGCCATTTTAACCCGTAGTTAGCCGAACTACGTTGACTCTGATTTCTCGTTCCAGACGGGAATACGTAGGCATAAAGCGCGATGCTTTGCCGAGTCATTTTTCTTTTCTTTTTCAGCCAGCCTTGATAGGTAGATAGATTATAACCAACCCGTCCAAGTAAACAAACAAGCGAGGATCCCGTCGAGTACGACGGACGTGAGGGGTGCTAATACCTTCCCCTTGCGTAACCGACTCCCGAACCCAGACAATGGTTGCGATGACCTTGTCTTACCCTTATTCGTCAGGTTTTTCCGATCGTTTCCTTTCCCGCTCTGAGGGATAAATAACGAAAGGTGGCGACTCTTCTGTCATGCCGGCACCTTATTTTCGCGCAAGCGACACCCAACCAAACAGAAAACCAAGATCTTGACACTATAATGCTAAATGAAATGTTAAGGTAACTCAAGGAGTCACCAACCCTAACCACATCAACTGTGGTGACATAACCAAACTTGAATGTCTCCTAAAACCAACAACAACCTAATGGCTGATAGAATCCCAACCACATCAGAAATCCATCACAGCAACAAATCCAACCAACTTATATTCTAGCAGAAAAAACAAAGTTAATAATTCCTCCAAAACTGTCTTGACAGCAAAACAACCATTTTCAACATAATAACATTTGAAACTTGACAAGAACCAGTCAAACACACATGTTAAGACTCACCAAATCTTTACATTCATCAAACTATCAAATGTCATGTAAATCAATGCAAGTCCACTATGACATATTTCTCAATATTGCACAAAATGCCAAAGTATGGAAAATGATGCAAATGGCAACGTTTATAAGCTACATACCTCTTGTAGACTTTGTTGAACAAGCTAAAACAATCAAGAAACCCAGAGAACTTCAATCTACCTTTTTGCCTTGAGTCTCTTCTTCACTTTTAAGCAAAATGCAACTATGATGCCAAATGGAGAAATAGGTCTCACCAATGAATTCTAACACTTTGGACAGTTGAAAAACAATATATAAGAGGTGTTAGGATGATTAAAACACTAGGCAAGTGCTTAGAACAAGATTTGGTAGAATTTGTAGCTTTTGGTCAAAGTAACTTGGTGTAGAAGTTGACTTTTTGCAAAATGAGGTTTTTGAGAGGCTTAATGGTTTAGACACTTTCTATACCATATTTAGAGATTGTATGGATGATTGTTGGGGTGTTTTAGTGTAGAGAAATGGTTTTGGCAGCCCTAGTAGCAAGGCAGATTTTTTGTGTTTTTGGTGGAAATGGTGATTTTGTGGTTTTGAAGTTTTTGAGGCAAAGTACAAGGACAGAGGTTTCTTCTGGTTTTTTGAAGAATGTTGATGATCAAAATGAGGTGAGAGAGAGTCCTATTTATAGGCAAATGAAGTGGCTTGGGCAAATTTGAAGTTTCTTCACTTTGAAGAAAGGTTTTGAACTTTCAAAATCAAACCTCCTCAAGTGGGTTTCCTTGATCTGCAAGGCCAACCTCAATAGTCAAGAAACATGATGAATTTGAAGTGTCTAAATGCAGGCTAGAGTGTAGCATCATGGCTGTTTCAGAACTTGGCTTTACACCTCATGCTTACTTTTTACTTTTGAAGGCAAGTTGCCAGTTGCAAGCTACTCGCAAAGCTTGTCTTTTTCCATATTTCTGCATTTCCTTGGTCCTCTTGGGTTACAAAATTTCTACATATCAGATACAATAGGATTCACAAGTTGGAATTGGTCAATTTTGATGAAGGAAGTGATTTTTGAAATTGGGCAATGTGGGACTAAAGTGAAAAACCACCAACTTGCCATGACCATAACTTTCAGTCACAAATCCTTTTGAGATGTGCTAGTACTTTTTAGAAAGCCTTCACATAGCTCTAAAACATTTATGTTTTCATGAGTTTCAATTTCCCAAAGAAACTTGTCCAAAAAGCCTTCCAAAGTTGCTAAAAAATGAACTTAAAAATGAAATTTCCCCAAGTCTTTTTCCCTTCTTGAAAGGAATTTGATCATAACTCCAAATTTATGTTTTTTCTGAGCATGGACCACTTAGGGACTTTTGTAGGACTTGTCAAGATATTCCAAATGAGCTTTGAACCAACTCAATTGGATGTGTGGTTAAGGAGTTATGATTTAGCCCCTTTCAAAACCCTAATTTCCCGATTTTTCGATTACTCCTTCATTCTTGATCCAATGGTCATCAAAATTGATATGCAAGTCCAATATGACATAAGGAACAACTTTGTTTCACAACTTGAAGTCCAATTCCTAAAATTTGGAGAGTTGACTTTTTGGTCAACCGTACGACCGATCGGTGATTACCGAGTCGCCTGTTGACATTCTGGGCCTCCTGAGACTTTGAAACTTCTTGGATGAACTTTATTAAGCTATATGATCTTCATGAATCACAATCCCACCATTTAAACATCTTCCAACATCAAAGTCAAACTACAGTTGACTTTTACTGGTCCAAAACCCTAATCGGGTGCTCTGAAATGCATTGCTCTGAATTCTGGGGTAACAACCTCACATTGGCTTCTCAATTGATATTATATAATAACCTTGACCTTGTTTCCTGTTTGAATGAGCCCAAAACATTGACTAATCACAAACCCTGAAATTTTGATTTTGACTGCACGAAACCCTGATTCATCTGTAATTTGACAAAGACAAACTTGCACTGGGTTAAGGTTAGATAATTCATAAGCATGCTCCTAAAATGATAATGAGAATCTAAGGGGAAAACATTTGGGGTGCAACACAAGTGTTGGAGTAATTGAGAATATGGCAACGGAGGTGTGTCAAATTGCCTATTTACCGCCCTGGCTCGATCCTGAAAACGACGAGGATCATAATTCTGCTGATTCTGTTGTGGTTGTTGCTGTTGTTGTTGTACCGCAGGTATTGTGATACTTGCAACCTGCTACTGCTGCTGACGATACTGTTGACGCTGATTCCTGTTTCTTCCCCAAGAACTAGCTACTGCATTAGCTTCTCCTTCTCGCTTCATGTTACCAAAGACCTTTCTATTTCCTCCTCCTGCTGAGGATCCTTTGCCAGCTTGAATCTTCCCTAGCTTAATGCCGCTCTCGACCCTCTCCCCAGTAATAATCAAATCAGAAAAGCATCCAGACATGTTACCGATCAGCTTCTTATAGTATACTCCTGGTAGCGTGGTCACAAACATATCGATTAACTCCCTTTCAACCATGGGAGGCTGCACCCTAGCTGCCAGCTCATGCCACCTCTGGGCGTACTCTTTGAAGCATTCACAATTCTTCTGAGACAGATTCTGCAATTGGACCCTGTTCGGCGCAAGGTCGCTATTATACTGATAGTTCTTAACAAAGGCTTTAGCCAAATCCCTCCAACATCGGATATTGACTGGTTCTAAGCTCATGTACCATTCAAGAGAAGGACCAGAGAGGCTGTCTTGGAAAAAATGCATCAACAATTTTTCATCATCTGAGTAGGCGGACATCTTACGATAATAGAAACGCAGATGAACCATAGGACAAGTAGTGCCTTTATATTTGTCGAAATCAAGAACTTTGAAATTCAAAGGTACTTTCAAGTCTGGGATCAGCCCCAGATTAGCCATGTCCAGTCCCATGGAGTTCTGATTTTCAAAGCTCTGCATCTTCTCTTCAATCAGCTTAAACCTTTTATCTGCCTTAGACGGCAATCTTGCACCAATATCTCGCATAGAGAACGCATCTTCCTGCTGATCTTCATCCCACTGAGGAACATTGTTGCCATGCGCAGAATACGCCATTTCAGGCATAGGGATTCCGCCTACATTACCTCCGCCCGGAGGGATCACAACTGGAGGAATAACATTAGCATGTGGCGTGCCACCATCATTACAAGGAGGATTAGCAGCAGTTCCCCCGTGAAGTACATCATTACCATCAACCCTTGCAATTAGTGGCTGTACCAGAGTCCTCAGTTGCTCTTGACCATTAGCCACACCCTGCATCAAATCCATAAATTGGGCCATCTTGTCCCGGAGTTCTTGCATCTCAGCTTGCATCTGCTCCATGATATTATGCTGATTTCCCCGAGTGGTGTACTGGTGAGTATTCTGGTGTTCAATCCTGAAACAAACTAGCAAACCACGGAAAATAAGGTTAACGGTCTCGGGCACCTGGAATGCCAAAATGCAGAAGGTTCCATAATACAGACATGTATATATGCAATAGCGAAATTTCCCCCTCGATTCTAGTTCCAAGAGCGCAACACGACAATGGAGAGCTAACAGAATAGCAACAAGAAAACTCCTCATAAATAAAATGAGAGCCAAGAGTCAGATACAGCACTACAATGGAATCAGAATGACGTTAGCCAACAGGTCTGGTGATGGTCAATACATACAGCATAACAATAGACTGAAAATAAATACAATCAAGTACGGCAACTAGACTGGAAATCCTCTAATAGTTCCTTCGTCTCTGGATGGTCAGGCCTGATAAGCAACCCTCGGATAAACAACTCTCTCCGACTAATAGTGGTCTGCAGATCCTGAGCATAATCCTCCTAGGCGCCCTCACCAAAAGCCTCCTCAAGCTTACACCTCTTCACATCAGCTCTAGACTTGTAATCATCCAACGTTGCAAGCGCTTCGTTCAGTCTATAATCACTGAAACGTCGGAGTGAGGCTTCAGCTGCAATCTTCTCATCTTTCACTTGGAGTTGAGCCTTCAGCTTGACAATCTGTTGTCTGAGTACATCTTCCCGCTCCTTGTTATTAGTGAGGGTAGCGTTCCACTGATCATTAAACCTGGAAATCTCTAGGTAAGGTCTATCCAACTCCTTCTTCTTAGAAGTAAGAACATCACTGACAACCTTCAAATCTATCCCCAAACGCTCACGAGCGCAAATCTCTTTGGTAAGATCTGTACCTAGCTTGTTTACCAACTCAGTTTTCCTCTTGCAGGAGTAAATAACTTCAACCATTTCGCCTCGGAGCTGAATAATCTCTTTCTCCAAATCCTCATTTGCCTTACACAACTCTTCCTTCTCGGACCATATCTGATTATATCTCTGAATATCAACAATAATGGGTTCCTCGATCATCAGAGGGTACAAAGGCTCACAAGGTGGAAAAGGCATCAACACTCTCTCAACTCTCTCCTGAATCCAAGTCACATAAGGATCGTAAGCTCTGCTATTACTCTTCCCCAAAGAAGCTTTCCCTTTGCGATGAATTTTGTTCCAGGCTTTCTCAACTCTAGTCAAGGTATCATTCTCCAGCAAGCCAGTGAGATATAGAGATTCATGTATCTTCTCTTCTCTCGGAGGCTCTCTCAAGGCATACCCAAACTGCCTCACTGCAAGGGATGGGTTATAGTTAATGCATCCTTTCCTTCCGACCAATGGGACATTAGGAAAACCCCTACAACTCTAGATAATCTCCATACCGAGCTGATCTCTATCAAACGAAATGATATTCTTGGAAGTCAGCCCTACTCTAAGGTATCAACATTATCAACACAAGGACCGATTTTGGGAAGGTGACTCACAAACCACATGTACAACAAAGGTACGCAACAAGATACGTTCTTCCCTCTCCGATTCTCATTCTTGTAGTGCACAGAATGATAGACGTCGCCTAGAAGCGTAGGTACAGGATTCCCTGAAGCAAAAATGTGGAAGGCATCCACATCTACAAAATCTGGAATATTAGGGAACAACATGATACCATAAATGCACAGTGCTAGGATAGCATTAAACATAACCCAACAACCCTCCTTTGCAAAGTGTTGAGCTCTAGCAACCAGAAAAGATAATGGAAAACCACGCATTCCATTTCTCTTGAACAACTTCCCTTGTAGCTCAGAAGCATCCAAATGAAGAGAACTAGCAAGCTTGACCAGATCAGGCTCAACATTAGTGTGATAGAATGGCATCTGGTCCAAGATAGGCACTCCAAGTAGCACGGAGAACTCCTCTAGAGTAGGCAGTAATACATATCCTGGAAAAGTGAAACACCGCAACTGGGAATCATAAACCTGCAGCAAAGCATGGAGACCACCCAACTCATATACTGAGGGCTTGCAGTCACAACTCAAAAGCTTCCCATATGATTGCTTGAAATCCTCCATCACCTTCCTATCAGCCACAGAGATCAAACTGAGTAGAGATCTAATGTCGGGAGTAGGGAACTTATATACCATAGTCTTCTTCAGGCTAGGCTCCATGTCAGCAGAGGAATAAGATCACTAGAATCGAAGGGAAAATATGCACCTGAAACATACATACATGCCAATGTTAATATGCAGATGAAAAATGCAAATGCAAATACAACAGGGGATCAAAGTTGTTGTGTTGTTAATTGAGAAGAACCAGCGCTTCGCTTTAGCAAGAACATAGCACCACCATAAGGACCCTTTGTATCAAAGTCACAAGTTCGCACTAACGAGAACTAGGTAGGTTGGAGGTCAAAGTTTCCTGTATAACCCACCCACTCATAGGTATGAACCCATCTCTAATAAAGGTTTGGCATCCTATGTGTTGTACCCCAAATTTTGACCCCTTAGATTCTCATTATCATTTTTAGAAGCATGATCATGAATTATCTAACCCTAAATCAGTGCAAGTTCATTATTGTCAAGTTACAGATGAATCAGGGTTTTCGCACCAACAAATTCAAAACAACCAAGGAATGATCAACCAATGATTTGGGCCAATTCAATCATGGAATGAAATCAAAGATAATATCAAAGTCAAATGAGAAGTTAATTTGAAGAAATCATTTCAGAATCAAGAACAGTGCAGTCAGGAGGCCCCGATTAGGGTTTTTAACTAGTGAAAAGTCAACTGTGGTTTGACTTTGATGTTGGAAGATGTTTTAATGGTGGGATTGAGGTCCATGAAGTTCATATAGCTTATTAAAGACCATTCAAGAAGTATCAAAGTCTCAGGATATCCAGAACGTCAACAGGCGACTCAGTCGGCACCGATCGATCGTACGGTTGACCGAAAAGTCAACTCCTCAAATTTTGAGAATTGGAATCCAAGTTGTGAATCAAAGTTGTTCCTTATGTCATAATGGACTTGCATATCAATTTTCATGATCATTGGATCAAGGATGAGAGAGTAATCGAGAAATCGGGAAATTAGGGTTTTGAAAAGGGCTAAACCATAACTCCTTAACCACACATCCAATTGAGTTGGTTCTAGTCTCATTTGAAAGCTCTTGACAAGCTCTACAAAAGTGTCCTAGTGGTCCATGGTCAGAAAACGCTTAGTTTTTGAGTTAGAGAAGAAAACATTACAAGAGGAGGAAAAAGACTTAGAAAATTCTAAGTGTTTTATACTAAGGAACCCTAAAATCAGCCAACTTCAAGGGGATTTTTCACCTAGTTTCAAATAGAATCAAGACTTCTGGTCAACATGAAAGTTTTATTACTATGTGAGGGATTTCTAAAAAGTACAAGTACATCTCAAGGTGATTTATGAGCTGAGAGATACATGTGTTCAAAGTTGGTGTTTTGTCACTTTAGTCCCACATTGGCCAATTTTGCAAAAGCACCTCTCCCACCCAAGTGGGCCAATTTTAACTTGTCAAACTCATGTTACCTGATATATTGAACATCTCAAGCATGTTAGAACAGAAAGATTGCATAGAATTAGCATGGAATTAAAGTTGTGAAGTTCATTGCCAAAGTTGCCATTTTTTACTTTTCCAAGCATGAGGTGTAAAGAAAATCTACTCCAGCCACTCTATCAAGACTCTAGCCTGCATTTTATCAGTAAAAACATCAATTTAACTTGCCCCTTTGAGTGAAAAGAACAGCCAAAGGATCAGAAAAGCAAGGCAAGTTGGATGGTGGGTGAAAAATATCAAAGATAACTTCATGTTTAAGCAAAGTTCTCAAGCAAGCACCTCCTTGCTTTTTGCTATAAAAAGGGACCTCACACCCCTCATTAAAGGCATCAATATCATTCTGAAAACATGAGAAATCAAGCTCCCTTACTACATCTCACTCTTGCTTGCAATTTGCAAAATTCTCCAAAGTTATCAAGTTAAGCCAAAATTCTGCATTTTGCAATTTCACTACCACATCAATTTCCATCAATTCCAACACCCTAACAACCATCCACACACCTTCTAAATAACATATAGAAGGTGTACAATCCATCAAACCACCAAAAAACTCAAGAAATCAAAAAGTCAACTTGCTCACCAAGTTACTTTGACCAAAGCTACAAAAATCTCCAAATCTTGCTCCAATCCTTTTCTTGAGGGTTTGATCACTCATACACCTCAGAAATAACATATATCAACTGTCCAAGCACTTATCAATCATCAGAAACTCAAATCTTGTCACTTGGCACCATAAGTGCATTGTTACTTAAAGTTGAAGAAAGACTCAAAAGCAAGAAAGTCATATAAAAGACCTCTGGGTTTCTCAGCTATTTTGGCATATTCAAGAGGATCTTCAACAGGTGCGAACTGTCGTCGCAGTTCTCAACTATCTGCTTTGATCGTCATCATTGCTTTTCATCTTTAATATTTTTCATTGGTTGTCACCATGAATGCTGTAGTATAATGTTTGCATTTACTTTATCCCCAAGTGATGGAGCTTGTTAGCTTTCATCCAGTTGCCCACTATCTCTCCCTCCAAAGGAAGGTCTGTCCACTTGACTGTCAATGTCTTGGACCAAAATCTTAACCCTTTTGACTTTGTTAAGTCACTTCAATCCTAGTTTAGAAACCTTTAGACTTTGCTTGAAGTCTAAGAAACCCACCCATACTAGGAGTGTTCTTCAACTAGAACCCTAGGAAAGAGTTCGTCAACTCTGTGTAAGAATCATCGTCATGACTTCTTACTTCCCCTTCAACTTAGCTTAAGGAGTTTTGTCAAACTCCACACAAACATTGTCATGTTTGTTCCCCTTTGAACCTTGATCATCATCAAGTGTTCTTTTCCCTTGTGAGGTGAACTACGATTACTCTGATTCTATCCTAGTCAGGATACGTAAGCAGAAGGTGTGATACCTTTGCGAGCAAACTTAGAAAACCACTTAGGCCTGTTATTTATTTTATCTCAATTCCCAATCCTTAAACCATAGTGCACAATTCAAGAACTTAGCAAGTAATTAAACAAAAGGTTCATGTAGAGTACTACAGATATTTAGGGTGCTAATACCTTCCCTAGATATAACCAACCCCTGAATCCCCGAATCTCTTAAAAGCGTTGTCGTTACATCGCGAAAAAGGTTCTTTCTTTCTTTAGACCTATCCTTTGGATAAATTAAATACCGGTTGTAAAAAGAAATATGGTTCAAGTTAATTAATAGCTTGATATCAAATTTTCACCGCAACAGAAATGGCGACTTCACTGGGGACATTGGTTTTGTTTTTATTTTGAGGGTTCAACCTATTTTGTTTAACTAATTGCTATCTGTGAATACTTGTATATATTTGTGCTCTATTGGTTTGGGAAACTTGAAATGGTGAGACAGCACCGCACCCGTGCTCAAGCGTACTTATGATAGGAAGGTGATATATTCAAGAAGGCTTATAGGGAGTAGATTCCCGACCAAGCTGACTTGAGAAAATCACCGCTCAGTGGAGGCCCTTTTTGAGAGCTAGTATTGTTGATCGAGTATTCGTGAAAACAATGCTACTTTCTACATGGGTGCCCATGACACTGAGGACCTTTAGATACCTTTCCCCCCACTATGGCTTTCTTAGGATGTAGTGCGGTGACTATAAGGAAGTAATTCCAAAGTAGTTGATACGCGATACTACACTTGGACGAGACTCTCTTGAGAATATTATCGACCACCAAGTATTTGGGAAATTGATAATATCCGAAAGATGGGTCGAGGACTCCAGGAACTCTTTTAGAACCTTGTTCTACAGTTGTGGGAACCTTAGCACATACCTTTGGGGGGGGGGGGGGGGTAGACCTTGACTCCTTGCTCGTATTCTCCAAACCAAAAACCCTGTCTGTTTACTTGTGTAAATCTGTGAATATGTGATTACCTGTGTTTGTGCATTCATGCATCAATAAACATCATGTCATACAAGTTTTATGGAACTCAGAGTCGTTTATTTATAAAATATCAGGAACATCATGGACAACGGAAAAAAGAAAACTATAAAGTACACTTACAAAAGCCCTAATATAGATGAAATTGAAAGGTTGAGCACTCTGATCACAGATGTAGAAGGGTTCAAAAGCAGGTACGGGAATTTGTTGTCTCTACTGAAAATGAGGAAGAAAATGGATTTGGGACTCCTTTCCACATTACTCCAGTTCTATGACCCACTTTATCACTGCTTCACATTTCCGGACTATCAGTTAGTGCCGACACTTGAAGAGTATTCCTGTCTGATTGGGTTACCCATCCTTGATGCATCTCCTTTTCCCGTCATGGAGAAAGACCCTAAAAAGGAAGAGATTGCTAAAGCCACCCGTATCGGGTTGGTAGACATTCAGAAGAACATGGTTACTAAAGGAGGGATCTTTGGGCTAACTGCAAAATTCTTGATTGGGAAAGCTCAGTATTATGCCGATCACTTGAGTATGAATGCTTTTGAGGCTATTCTAGCCTTGCTTATTTATGGGATCTTTCTGTTTCCGAGCTTTGACAACTTTGTGGATCTCAATGCCATCAAAATATTCTTGAAGAAGAATCCAGTACCTACTCTACTAGCTGATGCTTACCACTCTGTTCATCAAAGAAATCTTCACAAAGGAGGAATGATCGTCTGTTGTGTTCCGTTGTTGTATAAATGGTTTGTTTCTCATCTACCTAAAGCCCATACTTTTTGGAGCAAAGGATGGTGGTCTGAAAAGATTATGGCTCTTACTCACTCCGATATTGACTGGTACAACCGTAGTTATGATGGAATCAAAATCATTGATAGTTGTGGAAGCTTCGGGAATATACCTCTCCTTGGTACAAATGGGGGAATCAGCTATAACCCTGTGATTGCTCGTCGACAACTTGGTTATCCGCTGAAAGACAAACCCTGCAACATAGAAGGTATTTTCTTCATAGGAGTTTCAGAATTAAAAGATGAAATTCTCAAAGCATGGGGGCATATACACAGGAAAGGAAAAGAGGACTTGGGAAGACCTAACTGCATCTCTTTTGAACCTTATCTCCAATGGGTTCGAAAGAGGGCCATTCAGTTGAAAATGCCTTATCCTCCACAAAAGCCTATGGTCTTAATAGAAGAACAGCCGTTGATTTTCATGTCTGAGGAAGAGAAGCTGAAGATTGCTCTGAGGAAGTCACAGCAGACTGAGATATCCTGGAAGTACAAATATCAGGTGGCTATGGAAGAGAACGAGGAACTCCGCAAACAAATTCAGTTGAAGGAAAAGGAAGCAGTTGCAAGCAAGAAAAGGAAGGCCCATGAAGATGCATTTTATTCCAACAATCAATCGACTCCTTGGAAGGCTATGGTAGACAAACTTATCCTTGAGAAAGCGCAGGTGGAAGAAGAGCTCAGAAGAATCAAGAAGAGAGAGGATTTTCTTTTAGAGCATATTGAGTAGTAATGTTAGGGCTTTTTGTAAGACGTACTAAAATCTTTTGTAATACCCCTTTGAAAAATCAATGAAATGAAAGGATATTTTGGTAAATTTGAGTTCCATAAAACTTTTGCATTTACAGTTACATTCTTGTTATTTTAAAACATTCAAGGAACTAAAAGATTATTTTGCAGATATTATAGGATGGATTCTGGAAAGAAAGAAGAGGTTGTGTTCCGAAGACCAAGATTGGAGAACCTGAAGAAACTGGTAAGTTTGATAGAAGACCCCGAGGCGTTCAGAGAAAGACATGGGAATATGCTGTCATTACTAGAAGTTCAAGTGTATGAAGAGATGTTATCCGCACTCGTGCAATTCTATGATTCGACCTATCATTGTTTCACATTCCCAGATTATCAGTTGCTACCAACTTTGGAAGAGTATTCCGCCCTAATGGGAGTCGGCGTTACTCCTAGTCCATTTTCTGGAAGGGAGGGGACTCCTAATGAAAGAGCAATTGCAGAGGCCGCGTATTTGGAGTTGGATGAAGTGCGATCTCATATGGGTGCTAAGGGAGGATTGTATGGAATTTCAGCTATGTTCCTATATGAAAAAGCTCAGAGCTATGCCTTGTCACAAAATACTGAAGCATTTGAAGCCATCCTGGTGTTACTTATTTACGGACTGTTCCTGTTCCCAACTGCTAGTGATTTTGTGGACGCAGATGCGATCAATCTCTTCTTGATCAAAAATCCTGTACCTACCTTGCTGGCCGACACTTATTTTACCCTCAACCGAAGGAACCGCTATGGGGTTGGACAAATTGAATGTTGCACTGTTCTCCTGCACAAGTGGTTTATTTCACACTTTTCAGAAATTCCAGCCATTTGGGATAAGCAAAATGGACTCTCATGGACAGAAAAGCTGCTGTTGCTCAAACACTCAGATATTAAATGGTATGATCCTATGTATGGAGGAATTACCATGATCCAAAGCTGTGGAGATTTCCCGAATGTACCGCTCATCAGCGTCAATGGTTGCATCAGCTATAATCCTATTCTGGCTCGTCGACAGTTGGGGCACCCCATGGAAGATGAACCAGATCCAGACTATTTGAGAAAATTTTACTTGGAGGAAAGGAAGAATCCCGCTTATAGGGCTCGAATTGCGTATGCTTGGCAATATGTCCACACAAGGGGAGTAACTGCCCTATGCCCCCACAACGCTACTGTTTCAGAATCTTACCTATCATGGGTAAGAGAGGCGGCAATGAAGATGTTCTATACCCGCTTTGAGCCTGACTCGCCCAAGCCTACTCTTGTAGAAGAGTTGAAAGCTGCCTTGGAAAAAGCTGAGAAAGAAGGGAAAACGTGGAGAGATAAGTATTTCAAGGCTATGCAAGAGAAAGAAGAACTTCAAGAATTGGTACGTCAAAGTGGAAGAAAGAATCAGTCTGAAGATGAAGGACCATACAGCAGAAGAATCTAGAATCTATTGTTGTTGCTTTTCGTATTTTGTAGAAGCTTGTATTTTCATTTTTGTAAAACTCTCCAGATGTTATCAATGCAGATTTGTCTGTTTTATTGTTATAATATTTGCAAATAAAGCTTTTATTCCCTTGAATGTTTAAAATCTGCATTTTGCATGTCTGCATTTCATAAACATTGCATATGCATGTTCCTGAGTCGAGTCTCATCCCTCTGTCTTGTCACAAAATCACACTGAAACCTCGCCATCAGTACAACACACGAGCCCAAGCTCGCTTAAGGATGGAAGAACAGAACTTAGATGTAGACAGAATCGACAATGAACTCGGAGAGCTCCGAGGAGGCATGGGACAGATCAAGGAAGCCTTACAAGCCATCCGTGCAATGCTGGACACTCGAGCCACCGTTGTCTCTGAAATCACTGCAGAACCAATCCCGACAGCTGTAACCATTGCAAATGAACCGCCTTATGGTTTGTCTCCAGGCTTTGTGCCACCACCAAGAGTCACTCAACAGACAACTCCCTTGGGAGGTGAGATTCCACAAGTTATTCCCACCTACACTCCAGCTGCAGTTCAGGTTCAAGCGCGCCCCATCTTTCATAATCCACCACCAGTATACGAAGGACCCGAAGGGTATGAAGAGGATAATGAATCACATGAGAAGTTGAGGGAAAGTGTTGAAACTATAGGGAAAAAGATCCGAGCGATGGAAGGAAATGATACCTTTGGCACTGACGCCAGAGAAATGTGCTTGGTATCTGGACTAGTAATACCGCCAAAGTCCAAAACCCCAAATTTCGATCAGTACTCAGGAGCTACTTGTCCACGAACTCACTTAATCATGTACTATATGTTGCACCCTAAAATTTGCCCAACCTTTCTTCACTTGGTTTATATTTCAATATCATTAGCATTTGCATATAGAGTCATGTACATAGCCCAACCATCTGCATAGCATAAGCATGGCAAGTCATCCAACAGGGGACCAATCATTATTCTCATCTCTAGAGGCCTATCAAGAGGTTATTATCCTGATTCAATCTCATTCAAGTCATCAGAAAAGAATTTGGAAAATATCAAGTCAATGGATCAAGCAGTTCATCTATCTCCTAACTGAGTGTATCTGGGGATCATTAAGGAAAGTGTGAGTTGTGGATTGAGCATGGAGATTATGTGGACATCATGGGAGACTTATAAAGTCATTTAGAGAAGGAGATAAGTATTTGATGTAATTACAAGTATTGGAGTTGAAGACAGTCAACTAGGGTTTCATCTGAGTCAACCCTGGGTCAACTCTAGGTCAATTGAATGATTGAAGGGCATTAAGGGCTATTGGAGAGATGTGGGGTTCATCATTTGACATTTATAAGAGGATATGGTGGTATGCTAAGAAGAAATCAAGAGAAATCAAGGAGAAGAGGAGTTTCTAAATTAGGGTTTCTGTGTAAAATCCCCTAGTTTAGGTCAAATTTCCAAGCAAGATAAGTCAAAATGCAAGCTTCAAATGGATCCTTGGCCAACATGAAACTTGTATACGAGCTCAAGACCTTTAATTTGAGTGGTGGAAGACATTAAGGAGATTTATAGAACTCAAGTTATGGTCCTTGCAAGTTACAGGTCATCTGAGGTATCTGAGACTTTGTCTGTGAAAGTGACTTGACTTCCAAGCTATTTTTACCCCTCAAGGAGATTTCAAATGATGTTCTGGTCAACATAAGAGTTGTTCCTAATTGTCTTAGCTTTCTAGAATGGTATATTATGCCTTCATCTGATTTGTGGAACTCTACTTATGGTCTTGGAAAGCAAAGGGTATTTTGGTCATCTGAGGATTACAGGTCATTCTTAGCCTATGCCTAAAACTCATACAAGGAAGCTTCAAATGAATAACTTCCCAACATCAAAGTTGCTCAAAATTCCATTTTAAGTCAATAAAAGAAGTCATGGAAGTTTGGAAATGCATGGAATGAGACTTGACCAAAGTTGGTGAAAAATGACCTAAAAAAGGTACATAAGTTGAAAAAGTTGAAATAAAAAATTGGTTTGAGAGATCTACAAATCCAATATGGGTCATCCAATATACCAAATTGATTCCCAACATCATTTTAGAGACATTGGTTCAGCCACTTTTTTGAGTTAAGAGTAAAAAATTGGACTTGTTTTGTATTTTTGTTGCTTGCGTAATAAGGCAAGAAGAGGAAACTTGGCATAAGTGACTTTTCAATGCAAGGAACTTGGTTTTTTCATACATACCATGACAATAACTCATAAGGGGAGATTTTGATACAAACATGAAAGGAAAGGCATGAGATATGAGATGGATCAAAGTATCATTAAGGGAGAACTTCCATAACTTTCCATCAATTTCTAGAACCATCTAAGATCATTCTACAACCTTCTCAATCAGTTAATCATCATCTATATAAACACAAGAGTGGCTCCAAAATGTGGTTGGTGATTCATTTGGCAAGAATACATAGCTTTCTTCCATCTTCCTAATTTTGCAAATTGTTCTCAATCTCTCACAAAATCCCATCAATTCACAAAGTTCTTGATCCTAATCTACTCCACAATCATCCTAGAACCAAAATTCATCAAGATCTGGCTGAGTTGTGTTCATTTTCGTGAGCTGTGACCTTCAGCATCAAAACTGCAAGAGGAGTTCAAATATCATATTCAGAGCATTGGATCAAAGGTTATTGCATACAGTAGCAAGAATCAAGAGTGTTGATCAAGATCAGATCATTGGTGGCTGCTGATTTAAGAAGTCTATATCTGTTTTCAAGAATTTGCACCAGGTATGTTTTCCTTCGAATTAGCTAGCATAGTGATCATGGCATAGGATTGTTAGTGTATTAGAGACCTAGGTGGTTAGAGGATGAATCCTGGAAAGTTTGGCATTGATTGGTGAAGATTTTCATGCATGCACAAAAAAGGTTTCGAGCTGGAACTTGATGAATAGATTGTGATAATTAGTGTGGATTAGCTTATAGTGATCATGGAAGTATAGAGGTGGTTATGTTATCAAGAATTTGAAGTTTGGTGAGGGTGAATTTTGAATGTCCATGGAGGTTGTATACCATCGGGTCTGGCCTTTGATCAAGTTTCAGCAAAAACTAAGGGTGCAGTTATCTTCTACGTGGACTTTAGGTTAATTTTGGTGTTTATATCATGGCCTATCATGGAGAGACGAGGGAGATATGATGACTGGAATATGGCTGTATCAAGCTCGTGTGCAGGGTTTGTTCTGCAAACCCTAGAGTTAATTGAGGAAGACGATACCGTGGCCGTTCGATCACTTCTTTTATTTGACTTCTTAATCTAATCGTGTGGCTGCCATTTGAAGTCAAAAGCGGAGGGAAACCTCAATGTGAAACGATGCGTTTCACTTAAAACGCACCTCTGGGCCTGATCCAGCTTGTGATATTCCCACCCCCCAGCAAAGCCCAATTGGAAATAACACTGAGAATGATTGCTATTCCCACCGCAGGTTTAATATTTTTCCTTCAGTTTTTTCTGAGTGCATGGGCCTACCAAAGTTTCTATTTGCACCCCTGGGTTCTTGGCCCATCCTGATAAACAACTGGGCGCCTTGCTATTCTCACCTCCTCCCTCTATTTCTCTATATTTCATTTTTTAATTTCTTTTCATTTTCATGCATTTTGCAAAAATCATAAGAAAATGAAAACTTCATATTTTTTAATGATTCTTTTTGCATTAATTTCTTCAAGATGTCTAGAAAACTATAAAAAATAAAAATTGCATTTTATTTTTTATTTGATATTTTTCCCATATTTTCCAAATAAATGCCTATTTTAGGTGTTTCATTTCATACATGAATTTGTTGATTTTTGTTCTAATAGTTGCTTTAACATTTTTAATCCATTCTTTTTAGGTTGTTTAGTTTAGACATTCAACTTGTACATACAATTTAGTTCCCATTTTTAGAAATTAATTTTAGGTGATTAGCTTAGGTGAGAACAACATGAATAAAATTAGGGTTTAAGTGGTGACTTAGGTGAACTAGTTCATTTCCCTTAGGACTTAGGGATTGAATATTTTAGATATGGGACTATAGGGACTATGGGTAGTTATTAGATCCCTTAGAAATCACTAGGATTCCCCTACTGCTATTAGTATATTGCTGTCTGTATTTGATTGATTGGTGTGGTGTGTCCTCTGGGGATTATTGTTTGCCTGCATGGGTATTGGGATTGCTTGGGGATTGGGGGAGCTGGAGACTTGTGATGATGAAGCCATTGGAGATCAAGAGCTTGAAGACCAACTGCCAGAGTTGATGAGGAGATTCCTGCTAGCAGCTGTTGAGGAGATTAGGGTTTAGGAGCTAGGCAGAGTTCTAGATTAGAAAGCTTGATTCTCAAACATGGAAGGCCTTGACTGCCTCCATTCTTCTCTGTGATGCAGAGTCTCTCTAAGACACTCACCCCCTTCCTTTGGAAGGCTTGGTGATAGTGTCTAAGAGATAGAACTCTTGAGAGAAAATATCTTATGTGTTAGTAGCAGTTGGTTTGCCACCCTTGGTAGTCAACTAATTGCTTAACACCCAATTCACTCTTGTGATTGATCCCTCTGCTTGGAGGATAGGACTTGAAGAAAAGCCATTGTAGACTGAAGATTGATGACAAAGACCTTGCTTGAAGGCTGTGGAGGTGGAGATTGATGCTTGCTGAAGCTTGAAGTCAGATGTTGTTTCAGAGCTGCTGATGCTACTTATTTTTCTGCTGTATTTCATTCTTGATGTATTGATTGGTTTTCTGGACTGTATTGTTTGTTGTTTACCCTGTTGGGTTGAAAGTGAAGTCTGTTCACTTTTGCCTATTGTTTTCTAGGTTCGAGGTGGAGTGGGACTCCCTTGCCTCGCTTGTATTGCTGCATCCATGCATTTTATTGTTTTACTGTATATATCTGCTATTGTTTCTGTTTCCGTTTATCCCTTAGGATCTCTGTTTCTCTCTGTGCAAGAGAGGAGCATGATAGACACTAGGTCTTAACCCATGCATGATAACATTAGGTTAGTTTGATTCCCTTCGCAACCGTAGGTTAGAGTTCTGTCTCTTCTTCCTCAAAACAAACAGAAAAATACAATAAGATTTCAAACACAATAAAAGACACTTCTTCCGTAAAAGAATGTGAACTCATCAAAACGTCATTTTTGTCCGCTTGGACTGTTAATCAGAAAAACCTTTTTCAGAAGGAATAAAAATCAATCAAGACAAGCTTGTGTCGTACATGGCCCGAACTACGTTTGCTCTGATCTTTCATGCAGTATGAAAGTACGTAGGCATAGGATGCGATATCCTAGCGAGCAACCTTCCCCTCCTTTCCCGTAGGTAGGCGAACTACGTTGACTCTGATTTCTCGTTCCAGACGGGAATACGTAGGCATAAAGTGCGATACTTTGCCGAGTCATTTTATTTTCATTCTCTTTTAACCCTTGACCTTTAGTTTAGATAGAATAACAATCCATACCCGAAAACAAGCGTGGATCCCGTCGAGTACGACGGACGTGAGGGGTGCTAATACCTTCCCCTTGCGTAACCGACTCCCGAATCCAGGTTTTGGTTGCGACGACCATACCTTTCCCGTATTGTGCGAGGTTTACTCTGAGCGTTTCCTTTCCCTCCTGTGGGATAAATAACGCACGGTGGCGACTCTTCTGTTCAGCCGGCGCCGATTTTCGCAGTAGCGACAGCTGGCGACTCTGCTGGGGAACCAACGTCCCCTGGCTGCTAAGGACTGCGATAGTTCTTATGCATTTGGGACCCAACGTCCCTTAAGAGAGTCAATCCTAACGCTTGTTTTCCCGTCGAGGATTTTGTATGGATTTATATTTCTGACCTTTATTTTCAGCGTTATATATACTGATTATTATTGTTGTATTGGGGTGTGACGGGTGTTCTGATACTGAGTGAGAAGCCGGACATGGGCTTGAGTGCACCTTAGACTTAGAGTAGAGATTATTTGGCGCCCGCTTGCTTTGCTTGCCTTGGTGTCCCGCGAAATCTACACTCAGACGAGGTTCCTCTGGTTGGCCTCCTGCCCCTTCCTTTGGTTGGCGTGGGTTGCTGGTTAGTTGAATTGTCGACTCTGGGGACCGATCATTTGGAAGTTGGCTAAGTGAGGCCTCTTCAGGATTTGATGATGCCACTCCTTCTGGGAATCGTATCATCAACCCTGAAAGTCTGTGACACCGACGACCGCATAGGATGCCATACCTTTGTCAGTTACTAGGACATCCACCTGTGAGAGGGTTTGGGGTTATGCAGGTAACTAGACCTCCAGATACCGGTTATTTCTTGATCAGAGTTCCTGGGTATTTATGGAGAGTTATGAGGTCTGTCAGAGACCACTTGGAGATGTGTTATGAGGTCTGTCAGACACCAGTTGGATAGTTCTGAGGTCTGTCAGAGACCAGTTGGAGATGTGATTTGAGGTCTACCAGAGACCAGTTGGAGTTATGGTTTGAGGTCTGTCAGAGACCGTTGTTGGAGCTTTGTTCTAGGTCTATCTGAGACCAAGGTTTGAGGACTTCTATAGAGTCTATCTGAGACTTCTTGATTTGGTTGAGGCTATTCAGCTGCGGCATTTGGTCCCTGTTGCATGTCACTTGCATTGCATTTGTTTGCATACTCATCATCATTGCATCCCACTAACGTGTGTCTGTGCTGCAGGTGCATTTGCATTTCCCTAGTTCTAGTGTCCGGATTTCTGAGTGATTGGTCATGGCCAGCTTAAGAAGGACAGTTGCTTACAAATTGCCTACTCCTGATGTTGTTCCCCTGCTTGGGTTGATCTCTCTGGCTGATGAGGATGTTCGTAGGAGCTTCGGAATGAGCTACGGAAGACTATTGAGGTTGGTGCGCAAACCCGCGGAGATGGAGCTAGATGGGCTGTACGCTTTGATGGAATTCTATGATCCCGCATTGAGATGTTTTACATTTGCTGATTTCATTATGGGGCCTACCATTGAGGAGTATGTGGAGTTTACTGAGCTACCCGTGCAGAACCAGGTTCCATTCATTCATTCTGACGTTAAGCCCAAGCCGGAAGACTTGGCAAAAGCTTTGCATGTGGATGCTTCTGAACTGTTGACTACTGTTTCCCGTGGAGTGCCAGGCTTCTCGCTCCAGTTCTTGATTGGTAAAGCCCAGGAGTACGCTAAGAACGGGTGCTGGATCGCCTTCAATGTTGTGCTGGCTCTGTGCATTTACGGCATAATATTGTTTCCCAATGTACCGGATTTTGTGGACTTCGATGCCTTCTACTTGTTTGCCGCTGGTAATCCTGTACCTACCTTGCTCGGAGATTTCTACCACTCACTGCATTATAAGAATGAGAAGGGAAGAGGAAAAAATGTTCATTTCTGTGTACCATTGCTGGGTATGTGGTTTAAAAGCCACCTTCCCATGAAGGGATCTTTTGTGAAGAGTGCAACCACAACTAGCTGGTCAGAGCGCCTAATGAGGCTATCTTCCGAAGACGTTGAATGGTTTGATAGAGATCTGCTGGGATCCGAGCTTATCTTCAGTTGTTTTGGTTACCCTAATGTCCCGCTGATAGGAAGAAAAGGGTGTATCAACTACAACCCATCATTGTTGGTCCGTCAGTTCGGATATGCGCTGAAGAACCCACCAAAGGAGGAAGAAGTACAGGAATCTCTGTACTTCACCGGAGACGTGAAGGGGGAGTTACTAGCCAAGCTGCAGCATGCCTGGACGCGTATTAACCGAAGAGGGAAGCCGTTGCTAGGGAAGAATGACTGTCAGGCCTATGCACCTTACAGGGTTTGGATCCAGGAGAGAGCAAGTCAGTTGCGGATGCCATTTCCAGATGCACCAGTTCTTGTTCCCATTCCGGTAGCAGAGCCAACTACTGTTTCTAAGGAGGCCTACGAGCAAGTTGTGAAAGAAAAAGAAGCCTTGATGAAGATCAATGAAGGGTTAGAGCAAGAGCTGGCCCAGATACGCAGCGAGAAAAACAAGGCCGTGCGTGCTTTCCAACAGCAGATTGAGCTAATGAACAGATTAGGGGCTGAGTTGACTGAGGAGAAGAGGAAGCGTGAACGTCTGGGGCAAGAGTTCAGAAGCTCCCATGACATGCTGGAATCCAAAAAGAAGGCGCTCGACGCAGCACACCGAGAGATCTCTTCTTGCAATAAGACTTGGAATGCCACGCTCACCAACAATAAGAAGAGGGAGGATAAGTTGAAGCAGCAAATTTCCGACCTCGAAGAGCAGTTGAAGTCCAGCATCAAGAAGTGTGAAGAAGAAGTGATGACCCGGTATAGTCTCCAAAATGCACTAAACAAGGCCATCAAAGGCAGAGATGAAGCTGTGTCTCAGAAGCGTAAGCTATAGGATCGCTTCGGAGAAGGGGAATGGGAGGAGACTGCTGAAGACGTGCGGCGTGTTCTTAAGAAAAGAAACCAACTTGTTGAAGGGCTGCTTACCAGACCAAGCCATCCGGAGACCAAGAAGTTGCTGGAGGAGTACCATACTTACGGGAGTGTTTGATCATTTCATGTAGTAACTTGTATTTGCATAGTGCTGACCATCACCAGGATTGTTGGTTGAGGTCATGCCTTCTTATTGTACTCTCAGTGATATTGTACTCTCGGCTTATTGGTTTCTCTGCAATATATGAGGCTTTCTGTGATTCAACTCCGATCTTTGTATTGCTAGCACTGTCACTGCACCGACACCTTAACACTAGAATCGGGGAATGAATTTCCCTAATGCACAGACACACATTGCATTGCATTCATATTCATATTGCATTACAGGTAATCTTTGGATGGTGTCTTATTTCCTGCTCTGTACCAGGTATTTTCAGGATTGCAGATCAACGCCCGCACAGATACTCCACTCGCACCAATTGTCGAAGAATCATGGATCAAATGTAGAACGAGATGCAAGATGTGCGCGAGAAGCTAGCTCTCTTTATGCAGACCATGGAAGCTATTGCAAAAGGTCAGGAGAATTTGCAAGCCATGGTCCAATCTCTGTTGGCCCGAAATGCTGGTCACGGTAACGAGGATCATCAGTCTGTACGAGTTGATACTGTTCATGGAGATGGAACTCCCACGCCAGTGGCTCCACCTGTAGCCAATATACCTGCTGCTAATGTCAACAATGCTACCGCTGCTGGGAACGGTAACGTCGGAGTTGGGAACGAGACTGATGTCCATAACGTTGGGCTTGGTGATGTCAACTTGGGGGATAATATGGGAGGCAACGGCTTTGGCAATACTGGATTCGGGTTCAATGATCAGGGATTCGATAATGCTGGGAAATATGGTTTCAATGCTCAAGGCTTTGGGCAAGATGGTTATGGTATGGCCAATCAGGGTTACGGAGGTTTCGGAAACGGAAACGGCGTTGGGTTAATGGCTTTTGGGCCTGCTGGAGGTGTTCAAGGGTACGGCAACAGAGGCCGAGGCCCAGTGATGAATCAGATTAGAGCTGGCCGCAATAATGGATATGATGGGTATGGAGCTGGGGATGGTATGTGGCAAGAAGATCAGCAGGAGGACGCTTTCTCCGGCGGAGGCTTTGAAGGGCCGATGGATAACTCCCAGAAGATCAGAATGCTAGAAGAGCAGATGAGGGGGGTCCTGAACCAAAGTGCTGTGGGCTTGGACATGGCAACAATGGGTCTGGTACCTGGCTTGAGGGTGCCAATCAAATTCAAAGCTCCTACGTTTGATAAGTATAAAGGGGACACCTGTCCGAAAGTGCATGTGCGAGCTTATTACAGAAAGATGTCTGCGTACTCAACTGATGAGAGAATGCTAATGCATTTCTTTCAAGATAGTATGTCGGGTCCCTCCTTAGAGTGGTACATGGGGTTGGAGCCGACTAATATCAAGACATGGAAGCAATTGGCAGAGGCATTTGTAGCTCACTACAAGTATAACAGCGACTTGGAACCCAATCGGGTCCAATTGACAGGGCTGTCTCAGAAGAAGGGGGAGAGCTTTAAAGAGTACGCGCAAAGGTGGCGCGATATGGTTGCCAGGGTCCGTCCTCCTTTAGAAGACAAGGAAATGAATGACATGTTCGTCGGCACATTCACAGGCTTGTTTCATGACATGCTGTTTCATACATCTCTGGCCAGTTTCTCAGACTTAATTCTGATGGGAGAAAAGATTGAACGTAACATTAAGCAAGGAAAATTCCAGGCTGAGGAATCAACTGCATCTGGCAGTAATAGGAAGGCTTTTGGTGGGCGCCGTCAGGGCGAGGCAAGCGCCGTGTTTGGAGGCCGAGGCCGAGGCAGAGGTCGGAACCAATATCATCAGCCGCAGTAGGTGGCGAGTGTTACTATCCCATATCAGCAACAACCATTTCAGCAACAACAACCATTTCAGCAACAACAACCGTTTCAGCAGCAGCCGATGCAGCAGCAGCAACAACCACAGCAGGGGGCACAACAGGCTCAACGAAGATTCCAGGGTGGTAAACCAAGAAGAGTGTTTGAGAAGCCTCCCTCAACCTATGCAGATTTGTTGCAGACATTGTTGGGTTTGAACCTGGTAGAGAAGAGAACTCTGGCACCGATAATGGGAACTCCTCCGTATGGTTATAATGCAAGCAGGCACTGTGAGTTTCATTCTGGGGCGCCGGGCCATGATATAGAGGGTTGCCATGCTTTTAAGCACATTGTGCAGGATCTTTTGGACAATAAGGCTATCAATTTCGGAACGACATGTCCGAATATAGTGCAGAAACCCATGCCTAATCATGGGGCGAACGCCATTCTGACTGAGGAAGGGTTGAATCTAATTATGAATGTCGACGATTTAAAGACGCCGCTAAGCGAGATAAAAAGCAGATTGTTGCAAGGGGGTGTTTATCCAGGATGTGACGAGTATTGCTTAGAATGCTGGACCCTAGCTGGGGGGTGTGATGATTTGAAGAAAGGCATCCAGGCTTTAATTGACGGAGGCACATTGCAGTTTGACCGAGCAGCAGCTGAAGAGCCTGCAGGGGCGGTAGCAGATGATCAGAGTGATGTGGCTACTGTAACGATTCCTCGAAAGACAATCACTATTACAGCACCGGTCCAGCGACCACCGATCACCATAACTAAGGCCGGACCGATCCCGTACGAGAACACAAAAGCAGTCCCTTGGTCATACGGGTTGGAGGTGTATTGTGACGGGATAAAGATTGATGTTAATAAGCAGCCAGCTGAGACTGTAGATAACGTTGTTGGGTCAGGAGGTATGACAAGGAGTGGTAGGATCTTCATATCGCCTGAGGTGGAGGCCGAAAGACTAGCGAAAGGGAAAGGAAAGATGGTTGAGAATGTCCCAGTACAGGCAAGCGACAAAGAAGCAGAGTCGAAGGATGTAGAAGAGTTCATGCGCTTGATTCGAAAAAGTGATTATAAAATTGTGGAGCATCTGCAACAGACGTCGTCCAAAATATCCATCTTGTCATTGCTCTTGTGTTCGGAAGCTCACAGAAATGCTTTGTTGAAAGTCCTGGATACTTCCTTCGTACCCCAAGACGTCTCCGTGAATTAGCTGGAAGGAGTGTTGGCACATGTGAATGCAGGCCACAACTTAGGCTTTACCGACTTCGATTTGACCCCTAAAGGGAGAGATCATAATATGGCGCTGCACATATCTGTCGAGTGTAGAGGATCAGTAATGTCGCATGTATTGGTCGACACCGGATCGTCTTTGAATGTGATGCCCAAGAAAGCGATGATGAAGCTGGATGTCAGAGGAATCCTGTGTACGCCCAGTGACTTGGTAGTCAGAGCGTTTGACGGCACGCGAAGAACAGTCTTTGGATCGATAACATTGCCTCTACAGGTGGGGCCGGAGGTGTTCGCCACCGAATTTTATATCATGGACATCCAGCCTGCATATAGTTGCCTGCTCGGACGACCATGGATTCATGGGGCTGGAGCAGTCACGTCTACCCTGCATCAAAAGTTGAAATATATGGTCGGAGACAGCGTAGTCACCGTATGCGGAGAAGAAGACATCCTGGTCAGCCATCTGTCGTCATTTAAATATGTGGAGGTCGACTGAGAGATCCACGAAACACCCTGCCAGGCATTTGAAGGGTTGCGTATCAAGGACAAAGGTCCCGGGCCGAGCAAAGTGTCAGAGATAGCCGCCTCGTCGTATAAAGAAGCTCAAGCTCTGGTGGAGGCAGGAGAAGCAAAGGGCTGGGGCAAAGTGCTGGATATTCCTGTGAAGATGGAACGATTCGGGCTGGGATACCAACCGTCGTCGTCAACACCTGCTGTGGGAGCACCCCGTTTCAGAGGGCCAATAACCATCTCTGCTAGTGGAGTATGTCATGAAACCATCAATGCTGCTTCGGAGTCTGACGAAGGAGACAATGAGTGTGATATGGATGCCTGGATTCAGCCAAGCACGCCAGGACAGGGACTGTGCAACTGGTCTATTCAGGAGCTTGTTCCTGTGACTCTTAAACAGTAATGCTTTGCTTTATTAACTGTTGAATAATCTGATGTCCTGCCCGGGGCATCAGGATTTGCTTAGGGCTGTGTTGTTATGAACATTGCGTGTTAATCATTAAATAAATGGCGTTTTTCATGTGCAAATACTGTAATCTCTGTCTTTCTTGTTTTGTATTTTTCAATAAAATGGCAACGTGGTTATTCGCTTTATACGCATTTTGAAGCACTTAACCATTCCTTTTGCAGGATAACATTTTCAGATGACATCCTTGAACCACCTATGACTCGTCCCGACTTTGAGCATCCGGTATTTCAGGCCGAAGAAGAGGTTGTCGAAGATAGTGACGTTCCTGAAGAACTGTCTTAGTTGGTGAAGCAAGAGGAAAGAGCCATTCTGCCTCACGACGAGGTCATCGAAATTATCAACTTGGGGTCGGAAGTGGTTGAGAAGAACATTCGTATCGGAGCCGCGCTGCAGAGCGATATCAAGCGAAGACTGGTTGAAATGCTAAGAGAGTATACTGATGTATTCGCTTGGTCGTATGAAGATATGCCAGGGCTCGATACAGATATGGTTGTGCACCGTCTGCCACTGAAAGAAGAATGCCCGCCCGTCAAACAAAAGCTTCGCAGAACTCGACCAGATATGGCAGTGAAGATCAAAGAGGAAGTTCAAAAACAGTGGGACGCTGGTTTCTTGGCTGTGACAAAATATCCCTCATGGGTTGCTAACATCGTACCAGTGCCAAAGAAAGACGGCAAGGTTTGAATGTGCATGGATTATAGAGATTTGAATAGAGCAAGCCCAAAAGACGATTTTCCACTTCCTCATATTGATGTGCTAGTTGATAATACTGCTCAATACTCCGTATTCTCCTTCATGGATGGCTTTTCAGGCTATAATCAGATTAAAATGGCGCCAGAGGATATGGAGAAGACTACTTTCATAACGCCTTGGGGAACATTTTGCTACAAAGTGATGCCCTTTGGTTTGAAAAATGCTGGGGCAACATATCAGCGTGCGATGACGACTCTTTTCCATGATATGATGCATAAAGAGATCGAAGTTTATGTTGACGATATGATTGCCAAATTCCAGACGGAGGAAGAGCATCTGGTGAATCTGCTGAAGTTATTTAAAAGGCTTAGGAAGTTCAGGCTGAGACTGAACCCTAATAAATGCACCTTCGGGGTGAGATCGGGTAAACTGCTGGGGTTTATCGTAAGCGAAAGAGGAATAGAGGTTGATCCTGCTAAAATAAAAGCGATTCAAGAAATGCCGACGCCTAAAACAGAGAAGGAGGTGCGCGGGTTTTTAGGGAGGTTGAACTACATCGCTCGGTTCATATCTCACCTAACTGCTACGTGTGAACCATTGTTCAAGCTGTTGAAGAAAGATCAAGCTGTAACGTGGAATGAAAACTGTCAAAAGGCGTTCGATAAAATAAAGCAGTATTTGCAGGAGCCTCCTATTTTGATACCCCCAGTGGGGGGAAGACCCTTGATCATGTATTTGACGGTTCTTGAGGGAAGCATGGGTTGTGTTCTCGGTCAGCACGACGAGACAGGAAGAAAAGAGCATGCGATCTACTACTTGAGTAAGAAATTTACAGATTGCGAATCTCGATACTCAATTCTTGAGAAAACTTGTTGCGCGCTAGCCTGGGCCGCCAAGCGTTTGAGGCAATACATGCTGAATCATACAACCATGCTCATCTCGAAGATGGATCCTATCAAATATGTATTCGAAAAGCAGGCGTTGTCAGGGAGGATTGCCTGTTGGCAGATGGTCTTGACTGAATATGACATCCAATACGTCTCGCAAAAAGCTATAAAGGGGAGCGTGCTGTCTGAGTATCTGGCAGAGCAGCCTATCGAAGATTACCAATCGATGAGGTTTGATTTTCCTGACGAGGATATCATGTACCTAAAGATGAAAGATTGCGAAGAGCCGTTGCCAGACGAAGGACCAGAATTGGGTTCCAAATGGAAGATGATATTTGACGGAGCTGTGAACGCTTACGGTAGCGGAATAGGGGCAATCATCACTATGCCACACGGGTCTCACATCCCGTTTACTGCCCGATTGACCTTTGCTGTTACCAACAATGAGGCCGAATACGAAGCTTGTACAATGGGGCTTGAAGAAGCCATTGATTTGCGAATCAAGAATTTAGACGTATACGGAGACTCAGCTCTGGTGGTGAATCAAATAAAAGGGGAATGGGAGACACGTCAGCCCAATTTGATACATTACATGAATTATGCAAGGAGATTGTTGCCTTTCTTCGACAAAGTCGAATTGCATCACGTACCGAGAGCAGAAAATCAAATGGCTGACGCCCTGGCCACTTTGTCTTCCATGTACAAAGTCAACTTCTGGAACGAGGCTCCCCGAATCATTATCTCGCGGCTTGACAGACCAGCTTTCGTATTTGCTATTGATGAAGCATCTGACGACAAACCGTGGTATTTTGATATCCTTAATTTCCTGAAGAACAAAGAGTATCCAGCTGGGGAATCCAGTCAAGATCAGAAGACTCTCAGGAGATTAGCGGGTAATTTCTATTTGAATCCAGATGGTGTCTTATACAGAAGAAACCACGATTTGGTGTTGTTGCGTTGTGTAGACGAGAAAGAGGCGAAGCTGCTCATGGAGGAAATACACGAAGGTACCTTTGGTACACATGCTGGTGGGCATGCTATGACGAGAAAGCTGCTGAGGGCAGGTTATTTTTGGCTGACTATGGAAACTGACTGTTTCAAGTTTGCGAGGAAGTGCCACAAGTGCCAAATCTATGCTGATAAGATCCATGTGCCGCCGAGTCCTCTAAATGTGATGCCATCACCATGGCCATTCTCGATGTGGGGGATCGATATGATTGGAAAGATCGAGCCGACGACTTCTAACGGGCATCGGTTCATCCTAGTAGCAATCGATTATTTCACCAAGTGGGTAGAAGCGGCGTCTTACGCAAATGTAACGAAGCAAGTGGTGGCCAGATTCATCAAGAGAGATATCATTTGCCGATATGGGATTCCCGAGCGGATAATCACGGACAACGGGTCAAACCTAAACAACAAAATGATGAAGGAGCTCTGTCAGAATTTCAAGATCGAGCATCACAACTCCTCCCCTTACCGACCCAAGATGAATGGCGCTGTCGAAGCGGCCAATAAGAATATCAAGAAGATCGTACAGAAAATGGTGGTGACCTATAAGGATTGGCATGAGATGCTACCTTTTGCTTTGCACGGTTATCGTACGACGGTACGCACATCAACCGGGGCAACCCCGTTCTCGTTAGTATACGGAATGGAAGCGGTACTACCATTGGAAGTTGAGATCCCTTCTCTGAGGGTATTGCGAGATGTTCAGCTAGACGAGGCAGAATGGGTGAAAGACAGGTTGAATCAATTGAGTTTGATGGATGAGAAGAGGCTGGCTTCTCTAGCATACGGTCGTTTGTACCAGAGCCGAATGAAGAAAGCGTATGATAAGAAGATACATCCGCGAAGCTTTCATACGGGCGACCTTGTGCTGAAAAGGATTCTCCCGCCGCAAGCAGATCACAGGGGCAAGTGGACCCCCAACTACGAAGGGCCATACGTTGTCAGGAAAGTCTTTTCAGGAGGGGCTTTATTATTGTCCACCATGGACGGTGAAGACTTTGCGTCACCTGTGAATTCAAACGCAGTTAAAAAATACTTTGCTTAAAATTGACCCGCTGGACAGAAAAAAGAGAGTCCAGGCAAAAATGGGGCATCCTGGCGAACCAAAAACAGAATGAAAGGTTCGGGCAAAAGTTAGGGATAAAATTGAAAAAAATGTGTACACCCGCGAAGTTGAAAACCTACACTGGGCGGCTTCGGCAAAAAAGGGTATCCCAGTGAACTGAAAACCCGTAAAGGGCGGTTCACGCAAAAGTTAGGGATTTGAAAAAGCAAATGACTGCGGTCCGAATTTGATACTACAGTGAGCATCGGTGCGGGAGAATATACCTGAAGGGTCGATTATCAGATACCATCTCTTCGGAAGTGTGAATACCGGGAAAGCATTAGAGTCGGGCGAGTCATAGGAGGATCAGTTTGTGGTGTTCGTCTGCATCCCGTTGCCGACATGTGTACAAAATTTAATTTGTCAAAATATTTATGCTTCCTGTGCATACTTGTATATCTGATTTGCGTAGCTTCCTCATTTCAGGAGTTACATCCCGTGTACAAAATTCCGCCCATTCAGGGGCCCCATCAATAAAATTGTTATTCAGTACTTGATGCTGGTTCTTTACTGTTTTGCGCATGATAAAACGCCTAAGTTTATTGAAACTAGCATGTGTATAACATCACTGGCCCTTGCCAACAATTGCTAAAGCTTTGAATTAACTGAAAATAACGTCACTAACCTGAATCGATTTGGTTGCATAGGCTTGTCTTGTCTTGTTTGTGTTGTCGCAGGTTTCATAGCCGTACGAGGAAGGCGATCAAAAGATTGCAGTAACGAAAGACTCGACCCCCACGCAGGTCATGTATGTGCCTCCTGAAGAAGGATCGAATTCCCTAGCTAGTCGTGGCTTATTCAAAAGACATGCTCCCAAAGCCATTTATTCTCCGCAGAATTGGCAATTCCAAGATTGTAGGCTGTATTCAGACAGTGCACCTCAAGCAGAGTGGTTTAGCCTCAGAAGATTAATATTTGTGAATTGTATTCAGACAGTTTACCTTTCCCCGCAGGGCCATTTACTCTCCCCCAGCGGAGTCAGTTGATTTTCCCAAGAGAATCATCCCATCCCCAGCAGAGCTCTCTTTCCAACCAGGGTCTCCATTCCTCCCAGTGGAATTCGAAGATTGAGACTCTCCCCGGCAGAGTTGGTGTGGCGCATTGGCAGTTATTTTGTCAGAATACCGTGTGATATCCGTTCACTTTCCAGCAGAAGTTCGATCATACCAGGCGCATCTGCCATTCTCCAGCAGAGTTATATTCCCAGCAGGGTGTTACTTCAGTGAGGTGTTTGGTTCGAGTTCCCAATTTCCCAGCTGAGTCGACTTCCCTCTTCCGGCATTTATTTTAATAATTCTATAGCATCTGGCTATCCCCAGCGGAGTTGGCATTATCTTCAGCATTTATTTTGCTGAAGCAGTTTCTGTACCCAGCAGTTCGAGTCTGCATTTGCATGGGCATATAGTGTCATACTTGCGTTCACCAAATAAAAGCGTAGCATTTCCATGTCGAATGGAGCAGTGCATCATTGTCAAACATACGCATTTTTGAAACATAAACCAGGATGGCTAACCTTTTGTTTCAAGTATTGTTTCTCTTGCAGGTAGAGAGAGCCCTCGCTCAAGTGAATCAATAAACATTCGAAGTCTCGGCACGAGACATTCAACGAAGTGTCAGCTTTGGCATTATTCCCCACAGAGTTAGCAGGATAAGTCTCTCTTTGTCCCCAAGCAGAGTTATTTATTTCCCCGCCAGGGTTTCTTGTTGAAGTTTCTCTAGTCCGACCAGCGGATTGTTTCCTTCAAAGTTGTTGTTACGTCAGCATTAAAAGGTTTCATGAACCATAATTTCAGAGGCTACCGCCGGTTATCAGAACAGGCGTCCGGAAGTTTGGTTTCCAAATATCCCCAGTAGAGTCAGCCTCAAAGTTGCTGTAACGTCAGTGATAAGAAGTTGGCGGACCAATGGAAGGATGAGTCCTAACGTGGACGGGTTTATCGCCAGGTTTTTTGCGCTAAGAGAAGTGAGGGTCCTGACGTGGACATTTCCTCAGTTTGACGATATGTGTTAGTCCTAACGTGGACGGACTTGATTTCTTGGTATTGATCGAAGGTGGAGTCCTGACGTGGACAAAGTTGGTTACTCTTTGTGCTGGTGTCCTGACGTGGACCAGTTATTTCCAGCAGGTGGCTTTATTTGTGATGGTGAAATGTGTGTCCTGACGAGGACAAGTTTGTAGTTCTTTGTGATGACAATATACGAGAGTCCTGACGTGGACAAATTTATCCTTCTTCGTGTTGTCGGCAGAGTGTGTGTCCTGACGTGGATGAGTTTTATTTCCCCAGCAAGTCGAAGACGCGCGAGTCCTGACGTGGACAGGTTCTATTACTTCAGCAGGTTGAGATGTGAGTCCTGACGTGGACAAGTCTCACTTCCCAAGTGGGTCAAAGGTGCATGAGTCCTGACGTCGACAAAGGTTTTATTTCCTCAGTAAGTCAAGAGGCGAGTCCTGACGTGGACAAATCAAGACGAAACGTGAGTCCTGACGTGGACAGGTCTATTCCTTACGTGGAAAGAGAAGTTGTTCCCTTACGTGGAAAAGTTTAGTCCTGACGTGGACAGATCAAAGTTTGATTCCTTACGTGGAAAAGAGATTATGTTCCTAACGTGGAAAGGCGGGTCCTAACGTGGATGATGTATTCCTTACGTGGAAAGAAAGTTGCATTCCTAACGTGGAAAAGAGGTGTTCCTTACGTGGAAAGAAAGATTGATATAGTATTCCTCACGTGGAAAGATTAGATTCCTTACGTGGACATATCAAGAGCATTCCTTACGTGGAAGGAAAATTGGTTTCCTTACGTGGAAAGACGAGTTTATTCCTTACGTGGAAAGATTGAGTCCTTACGCGGACATATAAAGTTTGATTCCTAACGTGGAAAAAAGAAGTTGATTCCTAACGTGGAAAGAGAAATTGTTCCTTACGTGGAGAAGTTAGTCCTGACGCGGACAGATCAAGATGGGTTGCATTCCTTACGTGGAAAGGTTTAGTCCTAACGTGGACAGGTTTCCTTACGTGGAAAGAAAATGTTATGCCTAACGTGGACAAGAATTTGCTCCTAATGTGGACGAGTTATTCCTGATGAAATGAAGACGAGTCATCCCCAGCACGGTCGCACGAGATCAGTGGGTTGCCGTAACAGTCAGATTCAGCTGACGAATGTCGTTCCCCAAGCAGGGGCGCAGTTTATTTCTGCGGTTGGCAAATTTTCGGGTTCTTAGTTTTCAACCGCCTCGTACCGCGAATGTCGGAAGGCTCCGGGCTCTTCACCCAATCAGGTCCAAGTCGCTTGAATAGGGGCAGCTGTTGCACCCTAAAATTTGCCCAACCTTTCTTCACTTGGTTTATGTTTCAATATCATTAGCATTTGCATATAGAGTCATGTACATAGCCCAACCATCTGCATAGCATAAGCATGGCAAGTCATCCAACAGGGGACCAATCATTATTCTCATCTCTAGAGGCCTATCAAGAGGTTATTATCCTGATTCAATCTCATTCAAGTCATCAGAAAAGAATTTGGAAAATATCAAGTCAATGGATCAAGCAGTTCATCTATCTCCTAACTGAGTGTATCTAGGGATCATTAAGGAAAGTGTGAGCTGTGGATTGAGCATGGAGATTATGTGGACATCATGGGAGACTTAGAAAGTCATTTGGAGAAGGAGATAAGTCTTTGATGTAATTACAAGTATTGCAGTTGAAGACAGTCAACTAGGGTTTCATCTGAGTCAACCCTGGGTCAACTCTAGGTCAATTGAATGATTGAAGGGCATTAAGGGCTATTGGAGAGATGTGGGGTTCATCATTTGACATGTAGAATAGGATATGGTGGTATGCTAAGAAGAAATCAAGATAAATCAAGGAGAAGAGGAGTTTCTAAATTAGGGTTTCTGTGTAAAATCCCCTAGTTTAGGTAAAATTTCCAAGAAAGATAAGTCAAAATGCAAGCTTCAAATGGATCCTTGGCCAACATGAAACTTGTATAGGAGCTCAAGACCTTTAATTTGAGTGGTGGAAGAAATTAATGAGATTTATAGAACTCAAGTTATGGTCCTTGCAAGTTACAGGTCATCTGAGGTATCTGAGACTTTGTCTGTGAAAGTGACTTGACTTCCAAGCTATTTTTACCCCTCAAGGAGATTTCAAATGAAGTTATGGTAAACATAAGAGTTGTTCCTCATTGTCTTAGCTTTCTAGAATGGTATAGTATGCCTTCATCTGATTTGTGGAACTCTACTTATGGTCTTGGCAAGCAAAGGGTATTTTGGTCATCTGAGGATTACAGGTCATTCTTAGCCTATGCCTATAACTCATACAAGGAAGCTTCAAATGAAAAACTTCCCAACATAAAAGTTGCTCAAAATTCCATTTTAAGTCAAGAAAAGAAGTCATGGAAGTTTGGAGATGCATGTAATGAGACTTGACCAAAGTTGGTGAAAAATGACCTAAAAAAGGTACATAAGTTGAAAAAGTTGAAATAAAAAATTGGTTTGAGAGATATAAAAATCCAATATGGGTCATCCAATATACCAAATTGATTCCCAACATCATTTTAGAGACATTGGTTCAGCCACTTTTTTGAGTTAAGAGTAAAAAATTGGACTTGTTTTGTATTTTTGTTGCTTGCATAATAAGGCAAGAAGAGGAAACTTGGCATAAGTGACTTTTCAATGCAAGGAACTTGGTTTTTTCATACATACCATGACAATAACTCATAAGGGGAGATTTTGATACAAACATGAAAGGAAAGGCATGAGATATGAGATGGATCAAAGTATCATTAAGGGAGAACTTCCATAACTTTCCATCAATTTCTAGAACCATCTAAGATCATTCTACAACCTTCTCAATCAGTTAATCATCATCTATATAAACACAAGAGTGGCTCCAAAATGTGGTTGGTGATTCATTTGGCAAGAATACATAGCTTTCTTCCATCTTCCTAATTTTGCAAATTGTTCTCAATCTCTCACAAAATCCCATCAATTCACAAAGTTCTTGATCCTAATCTACTCCACAATCATCCTAGAACCAAAATTCATCAAGATCTGGCTGAGTTGTGTTCATTTTCGTGAGCTGTGACCTTCAGCATCAAAACTGCAAGAGGAGTTCAAATATCATATTCAGAGCATTGGATCAAAGGTTATTGCATACAGTAGCAAGAATCAAGAGTGTTGATCAAGATCAGATCATTGGTGGCTGCTGATTTAAGAAGTCTATATCTGTTTTCAAGAATTTGCACCAGGTATGTTTTCCTTCGAATTAGCTAGCATAGTGATCATGGCATAGGATTGTTAGTGTATTAGAGACCTAGGTGGTTAGAGGATGAATCCTGGAAAGTTTGGCATTGATTGGTGAAGATTTTCATGCATGCACAAAAAAGGTTTCGAGCTGGAACTTGATGAATAGATTGTGATAATTAGTGTGGATTAGCTTATAGTGATCATGGAAGTATAGAGGTGGTTCTGTTATCAAGAATTTGAAGTTTGGTGAGGGTGAATTTTGAATGTCCATGGAGGTTGTATACCATCGGGTCTGGCCTTTGATCAAGTTTCAGCAAAAACTAAGGGTGCAGTTATCTTCTACGTGGACTTTAGGTTAATTTTGGTGTTTATATCATGGCCTATCATGGAGAGACGAGGGAGATATGATGACTGGAATATGGCTGTATCAAGCTCGTGTGCAGGGTTTGTTCTGCAAACCCTAGAGTTAATTGAGGAAGACGATACCGTGGCCGTTCGATCACTTCTTTTATTTGACTTCTTAATCTAATCGTGTGGCTGCCATTTGAAGTCAAAAGCGGAGGGAAACCTCAATGTGAAACGATGCGTTTCACTTAAAACGCACCTCTGGGCCTGATCCAGCTTGTGATATTCCCACCCCCCAGCAAAGCCCAATTGGAAATAACACTGAGAATGATTGCTATTCCCACCGCAGGTTTAATATTTTTCCTTCAGTTTTTTCTGAGCGCATGGGCCTACCAAAGTTTCTATTTGCACCCCTGGGTTCTTGGCCCATCCTGATAAACAACTGGGCGCCTTGCTATTCTAACCTCCTCCCTCTATTTCTCTATATTTCATTTTTTAATTTCTTTTCATTTTCATGCATTTTGCAAAAATCATAAGAAAATGAAAACTTCATATTTTTTAATGATTCTTTTTGCATTAATTTCTTCAAGATGTCTAGAAAATTATAAAAAATAAAAATTGCATTTTATTTTTTATTTGATATTTTTCCCATATTTTCCAAATAAATGCCTATTTTAGGTGTTTCATTTCATACATGAATTTGTTGATTTTTGTTCTAATAGTTGCTTTAACATTTTTAATCCATTCTTTTTAGGTTGTTTAGTTTAGACATTCAACTTGTACATACAATTTAGTTCCCATTTTTAGAAATTAATTTTAGGTGATTAGCTTAGGTGAGAACAACATGAATAAAATTAGGGTTTAAGTGGTGACTTAGGTGAACTAGTTCATTTCCCTTAGGACTTAGGGATTGAATATTTTAGATATGGGACTATAGGGACTATGGGTAGTTATTAGATCCCTTAGAAATCACTAGGATTCCCCTACTGCTATTAGTATATTGCTGTCTGTATTTGATTGATTGGTGTGGTGTGTCCTCTGGGGATTATTGTTTGCCTACATGGGTATTGGGATTGCTTGGGGATTGGGGGAGCTGGAGACTTGTGATGATGAAGCCATTGGAGATCAAGAGCTTGAAGACCAACTGCCAGAGTTGATGAGGAGATTCCTGCTAGCAGCTGTTGAGGAGATTAGGGTTTAGGAGCTAGGCAGAGTTCTAGATTAGAAAGCTTGATTCTCAAACATGGAAGGCCTTGACTGCCTCCATTCTTCTCTGTGATGCAGAGTCTCTCTAAGACACTCACCCCCTTCCTTTGGAAGGCTTGGTGATAGTGTCTAAGAGATAGAACTCTTGAGAGAAAATATCTTATGTGTTAGTAGCAGTTGGTTTGCCACCCTTGGTAGTCAACTAATTGCTTAACACCCAATTCACTCTTGTGATTGATCCCTCTGCTTGGAGGATAGGACTTGAAGAAAAGCCATTGTAGACTGAAGATTGATGACAAAGACCTTGCTTGAAGGCTGTGGAGGTGGAGATTGATGCTTGCTGAAGCTTGAAGTCAGATGTTGTTTCAGAGCTGCTGATGCTACTTATTTTTCTGCTGTATTTCATTCTTGATGTATTGATTGGTTTTCTGGACTGTATTGTTTGCTGTTTACCCTGTTGGGTTGAAAGTGAAGTATGTTCACTTTTGCCTATTGTTTTCTAGGTTCGAGGTGGAGTGGGACTCCCTTGCCTCGCTTGTATTGTTGCATCCATGCATTTTATTGCTTTACTATATATATCTGCTATTGTTTCTATTTCCGTTTATCCCTTAGGATCTCTGTTTCTCTCTGTGCAAGAGAGGAGCATGATAGACACTAGGTCTTAACCCATGCATGATAACATTAGGTTAGTTTGATTCCCTTCGCAACCGTAGGTTAGAGTTCTGTCTCTTCTTCCTCAAAACAAACAGAAAAATACAATAAGATTTCAAACACAATAAAAGGCACTTCTTCCGTAAAAGAATGTGAACTCATCAAAACGTCATTTTTGTCCGCTTGGACTGTTAATCAGAAAAACCTTTTTCAGAAGGAATAAAAATCAATCAAGACAAGCTTGTGTCGTACGTGGCCCGAACTACGTTTGCTCTGATCTTTCATGCAGTATGAAAGTACGTAGGCATAGGATGCGATATCCTAGCGAGCAACCTTCCCCTCCTTTCCCGTAGGTAGGCGAACTACGTTGACTCTGATTTCTCGTTCCAGACGGGAATACGTAGGCATAAAGTGCGATACTTTGCCGAGTCATTTTATTTTCATTCTCTTTTAACCCTTGACCTTTAGTTTAGATAGAATAACAATCCATACCCGAAAACAAGCGTGGATCCCGTCGAGTACGACGGACGTGAGGGGTGCTAATACCTTCCCCTTGCGTAACCGACTCCCGAATCCAGGTTTTGGTTGCGACGACCATACATTTCCCGTATTGTGCGAGGTTTACTCTGAGCGTTTCCTTTCCCTCCTGTGGGATAAATAACGCACGGTGGCGACTCTTCTGTTCAGCGGCGCCGATTTTCGCAGTAGCGACACTATAGAAGAATGGCAGCACACGTCGAAGACGACAAGTTAATGATCCATTGCTTCCAAGACAGTCTGAAAGGAGCTCCAGCAAAATGGTATCTAAGTCTAGATCAGTCAAGAATCCACAGTTTTCAAGATTTGGCTGATGCATTCATGAAACATTATAAATATAATATGGATATGGTGCCTGACCGAAGGCAGTTGTTGAACATGTCCCAGAAAAGCACATAATCATTCAAAGAGTACGCTCAGCGGTGGAGAGAAACAGCGTCCCAGGTAGAACCACCCCTAAGTGAGAAGGAACTGACAGACTGGTTTGTTGACACAGTGAGACCAGAATTCTATGAGAAAATGATCAGCAGTGTGTCTGCAAGTTTTTCAGACATTGTGGCCGTGGGAGTGAGGGTAGAATTGGGAATGAAAAGTGAAAAGGTAGCCAGCAGCTCCAGCAGTTCTAACAACAACAGTATTAAGAAGGTCAGTAGTGGGTTTCACAAGAAGAAAGAAGGTGAAACAAATGCCGTAATGGGAAGAAGAAATCGTACCGTGAGACCTCCATATCAGCAATATCAGCCGCCTCAACAAAGTTTCTTCCAGCCAATCCAACCTAACTATGTTCAACCGTTTCATCAACAAAGACCCGTGTACCCGGTACAGTATGCCCCTCAGCGATATGTGGCAGTTGTGACCCCAGCATTCAACCATTCCACTTCAAACTATCAACCAGGGCAACCAACGCCCATGTATCAGCAAAACCAGCAAGGGCATCAACGAGCGCCCAACGCTCCGCCCTTTCAACAAAATCAACAGCAGAGGGTACCACAACCCAGACAACAATACCAGAACCGGAGGCCAACCACAAAACCTCCACTCCCACAAATACCAATGACGTATACTGAGTTATATCCATCTTTGGTCCATCAGGGGTTGATCACGACAAGACCGCTTAATCCGGATACCACATCTCCACATTATAACCCAAATGCCCATTGTGCTTTCCATGAAGGTGCTACCGGCCACGACTTAGAAGGATGCTTTGCCTTAAAACATCTGGTAAGAGAGTTGATGGAGAAGAAAATCCTGTCCTTTGATGATGTACCACCTAACGTCAAAAGTAACCCACTGCCAAACTACGGAGGGGTCAATGCCATTGAAAAGTCAGATGAATAGATAATTAATGATGTGTCAAAAATCAGAACGCCATTGAAGACATTGCATGATAAGCTGACAGAAGCAGGGTTGTTGGGAAGTGTTCATAACAAATGTGAAAAATGTACTGTTAGTTCCAGTGGATGTAATGTGATGCAGGAAGATATACAAAGATTGATAAATGAGGGGATGTTACAAGTATGTGGTAAGGAAAGGAAAGAAGAGGTTTCTGTAATAGAGCCAGTTTTCGACCTGTCCAGGAAAAAAGAGAAAGTTCCAGTGTTTAAGAGGGGTGCAAGGCCAGTTTTCAACAGAGCTGCTATTGGTCAACCGCGACCAATCGTAGTTCAAAAACCGAGACCGTTCCATTATGACAATACAAAAGTTGTTCCGTGGAAGTACGATGTGACCGTGGTAGACCAAGAAACGAGAAAGGTTGTTCAGACAGATAATCAGAAAGATGTGACCAACATTGCCGGCACTAGCAAAATGACCCGCAGCGGTCAGATCTATCAGCCGAAAGAATCAGTAGCTATTCCAAAAGAAGTCATTCCTGCTGTGGTGATCAAAGAAAAAGAAGCTCCAAGCACAGAAGAAGAAAATGATGAATTTTTGAGGATTATCCGAAGAAGTGATTACAAGGTGATAGATCAGCTTCATCAGACGCCAGCAAAAATATCAATCTTGTCACTCTTGATAAATTCTCCAGCTCACAGGGAAGCATTACAGAAAGTATTAAGACAAGCACATGTAACCAAGGATATTTCACTTGGGCTGTTTGATTCAGTAGTGGCTAACATCACGGCGTGCAATACTTTAATTTTCAGCGATGCCGAGTTACCGAAGGAAAAACGTGATCACAATCGTGCACTACACATATCCACCAAATGCCATGAAGATACTTTGGCACGAGTACTGGTCGACACAGGATCCTCGTTAAACATGCTACCCGCAAGATCACTGTCCAGACTAGCATATGCCGGGGCAGAGATGAAACCAACCTCATTAATTGTAAAGGCTTTTGATGGTTCGAGGAGAACGGTCATCGGAGAAGTAGAATTACCGATTTTGGTGAGACCCCATGAATTTAACATTGTATTTCAGGTGATGGACATAAATCCAGCTTATAGCTGCCTACTAGGACGTCCCTGGATCCATGAAGCAGGGGCGGTAACTTCTACCCTGCACCAAAGAATGAAGTTTGTGGTAAATGATAAGCTGGTGATTGTTCATGGTGAAGAGGAATTAATGGTCAGTAATCTTTCATCGTTCCGGTACATTGAAGCAGAAGAGGACGCGCTAGAGACATCATTCCAAGCACTAGAAATAGCAAACACAATGATGATAGAGGAGACGGTGGCAAAAAGTGGTCCAACTTTCGCATCTGCTCAAGGCGCCAAAGCTACGCTGGAAGAAGGTACTCCCGCAGGATGGGGAGAAGTCATTGAGGTAAAACCGAAGATGAACCGCCAGGGGTTGGGTTACAAACCAACTCAAGGTGAAGAACCGATGCATGACAACAGCCGGCCAAAGGCTATTCAAGAGATATTCGTCAGTGGCGGTTTTCAAATCAACGCCGTGGAAGGAAATCTTGAAAGTGAAGACATAAGAGCGCTAGTGTATCATGACGAAGCTACTCTGAACAACTGGGAGGCTATCGAAGTTCCTGTAGTTTTTCCCGAGTTAAAGTAATTTTTTGTTTTCTTTCTTTGTTATTTTAAAATCTCCATAGTCGTGCCCAAGGCTATATGAATGTTTTGTAAGGGCCCCATGCTTTCAAAGAAATATCAATGAGAATGGACTATTTTGTTAAAAATCCTCGTGTTGTTTCTTTACCGTCTTTTTTGCTTTTACTTTGAAAGAAAAATGGCAATACAAAAAAAACCAAAACCAAAACAATTTTCTCTTTCTCTGTATGTGTTGCATTTGTTGTTGTGTGTTTTAATAAAGTAAACCCTTCAAACATGCAGTGATGACCATAACCCCATTGAATCCTGTGACCATGCATCTCCTCCTGACCTTGATTCACCAATTTACCAAGCTGAAGACGAGGATGAGGACTGTGAAATTCCTGATGAACTGGTAAGATTGGCCCAAAAAGAGGATGTCGAGCTCCAGCCGCACAAGGAACACTTGGAGGTCATTAATCTTGGCACAGAAGGAGACAAAAAAGAAGCCAAAATTGGGGCAGCCCTAGGGGCAGAAGTAAAACAGCAGTTAAAGGAACTCTTAAGAGAATATGTAGATGTGTTTGCTTGGTCTTATCAGGATATGCCTGGTTTGGATACAGACATAGTGGTTCACAAGTTACCACTCCAACCTGAATGCCCGCCGGTTAAACAGAAACTCAGAAGAACCAGACCCGACATGGCTCTTAAAATCAGAGATGAGGTAAAAAAGCAGATTGATGCAGGCTTCCTTGCAGTGGCCAAGTATCCAGAATGGGTAGCCAACATTGTTCCTGTACCAAAGAAAGATGGAAAGGTAAGGATGTGTGTGGATTATCGAGACTTAAACAAAGCCAGTCCAAAAGACGACTTCCCTTTACCACATATTGATACTTTGGTAGATAATACAGCTCAGTTTGCAGTGTTTTCCTTTATGGACGGTTTCTCTGGTTACAATCAAATCAAAATGGATCCTGGCGACATGGAAAAAAACAACCTTCATCACTCCATGGGGCACCTATTGTTATAAGGTTATGCCATTCGGTCTAAAGAATGCAGGCGCAACTTATCAAAGAGCTATGGTGGCTTTGTTCCACGACATGATGCACAAAGAAATAGAAGTATATATGGATGACATGATCGCCAAGTCTCAAAATGAAGAAGACCATCTAGAACATTTGTTGAAGTTATTCAAAAGACTCCGGAAATATCAGTTGAGATTGAATCCCGCAAAGTGCACTTTCGGAGTCAGATCAGGAAAATTACTCGGTTTTATTGTCAGCCACAAGGGGATTGAAGTGGATCCAGACAAAGTCCGTGCCATCCAAGATATGCCAGCTCCATAGACCGAAAATCAGGTCAGAAGTTTCCTTGGAAGGTTGAATTACATATCCAGGTTCATTTCCAATATGACCCCTACCTGTGAACCAATCTTCAAGTTGTTGCGAAAGGATCAAACAGTTGTATGGAATTCTGATTGTCAAACAGCGTTCGATAAAATCAAAGGTTATCTCCAAGAACCTCCAATTTTGATACCACCTATTCCGGGAAAGCCTCTCTTTATATATTTGACAGTACTTGAAAATTCAATGGGTTGCGTTCTGGGCCAGCAAGACGAATCCGGACGGAAAGAGCATGCCATTTATTATCTGAGCAAGAAGTTTATTGATTGTGAAAGCAGATACTCACTCCTAGAAAAGACTTGTTGTGCTTTAGCATGGGCCGCTAAGCGTTTGAGGCAGTATATGATTTGTCACACCACTTTATTGATCTCGAAAATGGATCCAATAAAGTACATCTTTGAGAAACCTGCACAAACCAGAAGACTCGCCCGGTGGCATATGCTACTATCAGAATATGATATTCAATATGTGGCTCAGAAATCTATCAAAGGCAGTGTGTTATCAGAATATCTCGCAGATCAACCTGTCGAAGATTATGAACCTCTGAAGTTTGATTTTCCGGATGAAGATGTCATGTTAGTAAAAGATTGTGAAGAAACAAGTTCTGACAAAGGTCAACAGACATAGAATTGGTGGAAAATGATGTTCGACGGTTCCTCCAATTATAGCGGACATGGTGTAGGTGCAGTCTTAATGAATCCTGAAGGTGGTTACACTCCGTTTACAGCCAGACTAGACTTTGATTGTACAAATAACATTGCTGAATACGAAGCATGTATCCTTGGTCTCGAAGCAACCATTGATCTCCAAGTCAAAAATCTCGAAGTCAGTGGAGACTCAGCTTTGGTTATCTATCAGGTCATGGGTGAATGGGAGACAAGACATGAAAACCTGATCCCTTACAGAACTTATATCGTTGAAACGATCAAGTATTTTGACGAAATCACCTTTAAACATGTTCCAAGAGCAGAGAATCACATCGCCGACGCCTTAGCCATGCTGGCCTCAATGTGGAAAACTAGAGATGTCAATGATGGGACACTTATCAAAATTGAACGCAAGACAGAGCCTGCTTACTGTCAAATGATCGAAGAAGAAACCGATGGCAAACCCTGGTATCATGATATAAAGAATTATCTGTTGAAACAAGAATATCCCGCAGATGCTACAACACTTGACAAGAAAACACTGAGACGATTAGCATCAAAAATCTTCCTCAGCAATGGTGTACTTTACAAAAGAAATCATGATATGGTCTTACTCAGATGTGTTGACAAAAGAGAAGCAGACTTGTTAATGAAAGATGTTCATGAAGGAATGTTTGGTACTCACGCCAACGGATACGCCATGTCCAAAAAGATCTTGAGAGTTGGTTATTATTGGTTAACTTTAGAAACCGACTGCATTCAGTACGCCAGAAAATGTCACAAATGTCAGATCTACGCGGGCAAAATGCATGTGCCTCCAACACTGTTGAATGTACTGTCGTCACCATGGCCTTTCTTTATGTGGGGCATCGACATGATTGGGGCAATTGAACCGAAAGCTTCAAATGGACACCGTTTCATTCTGGTTGCCATCTACTATTTCACCAAATGGGTTGAAGCTGCATCCTACACCAATGTTACACGTCAAGTGGTGGCTCATTTCATTAAAAAGGAGATCATCTGTCGCTACGGGATCCCAAGCAGAATTATAACAGACAATGGTACCAATCTGAACAACAAAGTTATGAAAGAGTTATGTGATGACTTCAAAATCGAACACCACAACTCTTCCCCTTACCGTCCAAAGATGAATGGAGCTGTGGAAGCTGCAAATAAAAACATCAAGAAGATCTTGCAGAAAATGGTTAAAACCTACAAAGATTGGCATGAAATGCTGCCATTTGCCCTGCACGGATACAGAACCTCCGTCCGCACTTCCACAGGGGCAACTCCCTTTTCTCTGGTATATGGAATGGACGCAGTTCTCCCCATCGAGGTCGAGATACCATCCCTCAGAGTCATCATGGAAACCAAGTTAGAAGAGGCAGAATGGATTAAAGAAAGATTTGATCAACTGAATCTCATCGATGAAAAGCGCATGTCTGCGATGTGTCACGGCCAGTTGTATCAAAAAAGAATCAAGAGGGCGTTCGATAAAAAGGTCCGTATCAGAGAGTTCCGCGAAGGAGAACTTGTGCTCAAGAAGATCTTACCAGTTCACAAAGACGCAAGAGGGAAGTGGATGCCTAATTACGATGGCCCTTTTATTGTGAAGACAGTATTCTCCGGAGGTTCACTGATCCTTACTACCATGGACGGAGAAAAACTCACACACCCGATAAACTCTGACGCAGTTCGGAAATATTACGCCTAAAAAGTACCCGATAAGCCGAAAAATCCAAAAGAACGGTTTATGCAAAAGTTAGGGTAAAAAAAAAGAGAAAAGAGAAGAAAAGAAAAAAGAGAAAAAAAATAAAAAAGCTCGCTAAGTTGAAAACCCGAAAGGGCGGCTTAGGCAAAAATGAGCGTCCCGGTGGATTGAAAACCTGAAAGGGCAATCCAGGCAAAAATTAGGGGCAAAGGCGTTTCGCTGCATCAGACAAAGCCATCAACGCTGCAGACTCAACAAAGATTCATCTCAACAGCTCTCGTCAGAAGCAAGGATCTTGGAAAATTCTAGTCTTTAAGGATAGTTAGGTCACAGGATTCAATGTAACCTTATCCACTTTTGCCATTTTACTTGTAAAATTTCCATGGAATATTGTCATTGGCAAGATTTCATCCTTTAAATAAAATCAGCCTTTTGAGCCTTTCTTTCTTGTGCAAATTATCAATTCCTTATTTTCTGTATTATGCAAAATACCGTTCGATTGTTTTTGAAAGCATTAAAGTCCAAATTTTTGAAAAAATAACTTGGAAAGATTTTACAAAATGTTTTAACTTGTGGAAAGACTCGAGGAAAATCATACTTCCCCGAAACTTCAGGGTAGCAGGAGTCTTGATACACGGTTAGAATTTACATTCCCCAATGAAATGCTAGCAAGTTGAGCGACGAAGAGTCCTTTGGCCATGTATGGTTATCAAAGATTGAAGATTATCCCTCAGGATTTCTTATGATGATATGAAGGTTCTTTCCCCAGCGAAGTATTTCTAGACATCTGTTTGAATTCACCTCAGCAAAATCTACCTACAGGCTCTATTCCCCAGTAGGTCTTCGGGTTTATTTCCCAAGTCTACGTACACCCCTCATCATGGGATCAGTGTGATTCGTTTGTTCCCCGAATCGGTGACATCTATCAATCCCCGCGAAGTCTAAGTTATTACTCGCTTCATTTCCAAGTATAAGTCCAGTCGTAACTGGCATTTTGTTCAAACCAATTGTCGTTGGTATTCATTTGGTCGTCACCATCCATGTCCTTTTAAAGCCCAGTCGTCACTGGCATTGTCTAAATCCAATTGTCATTGGTGTCTCGTTAGTTGTCACTAACAAATCACATATAAGTCCAGTCGTCACTGGCACTAAATAAAAGTCATGTTGTCATTTGCGCCTCTTGGTTTGGTCGTTACCAACCTTTCCCCGGGGAATCCAGTCGTCACTGGTATTGTTCCAATTATTATTGGTATCTCGTTAGTTGTTACTAACTCTCCCCATGAAATCCAGTCGTCACTGGTATTGTTCCAATTATTATTGGTATCTCGTTAGTTGTTATTAACTCTCCCCATGAAGTCCAGTCGTCACTGGCACTGCCTAAATCCAATCGTCATTGGTATCTTGAGGTTTTAACCAGTTTTTCCCTTTGAAACCCAGTCGTAACTGGTATCATCATCTAGAGTCCAAACGTTATGGGGAATCTGTTTCAGTTTGGTTGTCACCAATCCCCAGCTAGAAGATATAGTAATCACTAGCATTTTTGTATAACCAATTGTCATTGGTATTCCCCAGCATGGTCGTCACCATCTTCATTAAAAATCCAGTCGTAACTGGCATTGTTTCATAACTAATTGTCATTGATACCCTGATTTAGTCGTCACCAATCACCATTAAAAGACTAGTCGTCACTGGCATCGCTTGGAATTCTGGTCGTTACCAATTCCCCAGGAAGTCTATTAATTACCAGCATTGTGTGAACTATTTGCAGAAACTGAGGGTGTATCCCCAGTAATCCATGTTCCCAGTCAAGTCCTGGAGATCTAGTCATCATTAGTGTCCTCCGTGTGTGATTAGTCTTGATTCTAGTCCATTCCTGAAGATCCCGTTTGAACTCTTCACTATAGGAAGTTCCTCATCTGATCATCCCCAGTGAGGTTGTATCCAATCTTTCGCTTCCCCGGTGAATCCTGATTCTCTTTTCCCGATGGAATTAATTTTTCATTTCCCCAGTAGAAGTATATTCTTCTCCCCGGTGAAGTACTTCTTTTCCAAAAAGATTGTCATCTTTATTGGATTTGCCTATTCCCCATGTGAAGTTTTCCTTCTTACGCTATCAGTCATGTCTGAACTGTTAATTTAGTTTTTCAGTACGAGTCCCCAGTGTCAAGTCCTTGTATTTGTCATTGTTTGTTTTACTGTTTCTTTTATTATTATCGTTGCGTCTATGTTGTTTGCATTCAAGCATCATAAAGCATCATTTAGAGTGCATGGCATATCATAACTTGTCCTTTAGCATGGCATCGGATCTAAGGGACAAAATTTTCGGTTATCTATATTTAAATACCTTTCACTGCGATTTAACGAAGATTGTCATCTCTCGTTCCCCATCTAGTGAAGATATTTAAATAGGGGCAACTGTTGTACCCCAAATTTTGACCCCTTAGATTCTCATTATCATTTTTAGAAGCATGATCATGAATTATCTAACCCTAAATCAGTGCAAGTTCATTATTGTCAAGTTACAGATGAATCAGGGTTTTCGCACCAACAAATTCAAAACAACCAAGGAATGATCAAACAATGATTTGGGCCAATTCAATCATGGAATGAAATCAAAGATAATATCAAAGTCAAATGAGAAGTTAATTTGAAGAAATCATTTCAGAATCAAGAACAGTGCAGTCAGGAGGCCCCGATTAGGGTTTTTAACTAGTGAAAATTCAACTGTGGTTTGACTTTGATATTGGAAGATGTTTTAATGGTGGTATTGAGGTCCATGAAGTTCATATAGCTTATTAAAGACCATTCAAGAAGTATCAAAGTCTCAGGATATCCAGAACGTCAACAGGCGACTCAGTCGGCACCGATCGATCGTACGGTTGACCGAAAAGTCAACTCCTCAAATTTTGAGAATTGGAATCCAAGTTGTGAATCAAAGTTGTTCCTTATGTCATAATGGACTTGCATATCAATTTTCATGATCATTGGATCAAGGATGAGAGAGTAATCGAGAAATCGGGAAATTAGGGTTTTGAAAAGGGCTAAACCATAACTCCTTAACCACACATCCAATTGAGTTGGTTCTAGTCTCATTTGAAAGCTCTTGACAAGCTCTACAAAAGTGTCCTAGTGGTCCATGGTTAGAAAACTCTTAGTTTTTGAGTTAGAGAAGAAAACATTACAAGAGGAGGAAAAAGACTTAGAAAATTCTAAGTGTTTTGTACTAAGGAACCCTAATATCAGCCAACTTCAAGGGGATTTTTCACCTAGTTTCAAATAGAATCAAGAATTCTGGTCAACATGAAAGTTTTATTACTATGTGAGGGCTTTCTAAAAAGTATAAGTACATCTCAAGGTGATTTATGAGCTGAGAGATACATGTGTTCAAAGTTGGTGTTTTGTCACTTTAGTCCCACATTGGCCAATTTTGCAAAAGCACCTCTCCCACCCAAGTGGGCCAATTTTAACTTGCCAAACTCATGTTACCTGATATATTGAACATCTCAAGCATGTTAGAACAGAAATATTGCATAGAATTAGCATGGAATTAAAGTTGTGAAGTTCTTTGCCAAAGTTGCCATTTTTTACTTTTCCAAGCATGAGGTGTAAAGCAAATCCACTCCAGCCACTCTATCAAGCCTCTAGCCTGCATTTTATCAGTAAAAACATCAATGTAACTTGCCCCTTTGAGTGAAAAGAACAGCCAAAGGATCAGAAAAGCAAGGCAAGTTGGATGGTGGGTGAAAAATATCAAAGATAACTTCATGTTTAAGCAAAGTTCTCAAGCAAGCACCTCCTTGCTTTTTGCTATAAAAAGGGACCCCACACCCCTCATTCAAGGCATCAATATCATTCTGAAAACCTGAGAAATCAAGCTCCCTTACTACATCTCACTCTTGCTTGCAATTTGCAAAATTCTCCAAAGTTATCAAGTTAAGCCAAAATTCTGCATTTTACAATTTCACTACCACATCAATTTCCATCAATTCCAACACCCTAACAACCATCCACACACCTTCTAAATAACATATAGAAGGTGTACAATCCATCAAACCACCAAAAAACTCAAGAAATCAAAAAGTCAACTTGCTCACCAAGTTACTTTGACCAAAGCTACAAAAATCTCCAAATCTTGCTCCAATCCTTTTCTTGAGGGTTTGATCACTCATACACCTCAGAAATAACATATATCAACTGTCCAAGCACTTATCAATCATCAGAAACTCAAATCTTGTCACTTGGCACCATAAGTGCATTGTTACTTAAAGTTGAAGAAAGACTCAAAAGCAAGAAAGTCAGATAAAAGACCTCTGGGTTTCTCAGCTATTTTGGCATATTCAAGAGGATCTTCAACAGGTGCGAACTGTCGTCGCAGTTCTCAACTATCTGCTTTGATTTTCATCATTGCTTTTCATCTTTAATATTTTTCATTGGTTGTCACCATGAATGCTGTAGTATAATGTTTGCATTTATTTTATCCCCAAGTGATGGAGCTTGTTAGCTTTCATCCAGTTGCCCACTATCTCTCCCTCCAAAGGAAGGTCTGTCCACTTGACTGTCAATGTCTTGGACCAAAATCTTAACCCTTTTGACTTTGTTAAGTCACTTAAACCCTAGTTTAGAAACCTTTAGACTTTGCTTGAAGTCTAAGAAACCCACTCATACTAGAAGTGTTCTTCAACTAGAACCCTAGGAAAGAGTTCGTCAACTCTATGTAAGAATCATCGTCATGACTTCTTACTTCCCCTTCAACTTAGCTTAAGGAGTTTTGTCAAACTCCACACAAACATTGTCATGTTTGTTCCCCTTTGAACCTTGATCATCATCAAGTGTTCTTTTCCCTTGTGAGGTGAACTACGCTTGCTCTGATTCTATCCTAGTCATGATACGTAGGCAGAAGGTGTGATACCTTTGCGAGCAAACTTAGAAAACCACTTAGGCCTGTTATTTATTTTATCTCAATTCCCAATCCTTAAACCATAGTGCACAATTCACGAACTTAGCAAGTAATTAAACAAAAGGTTCCTGTAGAGTACTACAGATATTTAGGGTGCTAATACCTTCCCTAGATATAACCAACCCCCGAATCCCCGAATCTCTTAAAAGCGTTGTCGTTACATCGCGAAAAAGGTTCTTTCTTTCTTTAGACCTATCCTTTGGATAAATTAAAGACCGATTGTAAAAAGAAATATGGTTCAAGTTAATTAATAGCTTGATATCAAATTTTCACCGCAACACTATGCAGTCGTTAGTGTTACAGACTTTCGAGAAACGATGATACGTTCACTGTTTCCGGTTTGGCATCATAGTCTAATGAAGCGACCTCACTTAGCTGATTCCCAAATGATCGGTCCCTAGAGTGGACAACCCTCAGATCCAACAACCTCTCAACTGTCCGAGACAGAGTGGAAAGGTAGTCATTGTCGCTTGCGCGAAAATAAGGTGCCGGCATGACAGAAGAGTCGGCACCTTTCGTTATTTATCCCTCAGAGCGGGAAAGAAAACGATCGGAAAAACCTGACGAATAAGGGTAAGACAAGGTCATCGCAACCATTGTCTGGGTTCGGGAGTCAGTTACGCAAGGGGAAGGTATTAGCATCCCTCACGTTCGTCGTACTCGACGGGATCCTCGCTTGTTTGTTTACTTGGACGGGTTGGTTATAATCTATCTACCTATCAAGGCTGGCTAAAAAAGAAAAGAAAAATGACTCGGCAAAGCGTCGCACTTTATGCCTACGTATTCTCATCAGAGGATGAGAAATCAGAGTCAACGTAGTTCGGCCTACGAAGGGTTATGGGGGAAGGTAGCTCGCCAAGACTTCGCCATCTTGTGCCTACGTACTCTCAACAGGCATGAGAGATCAGAGCTCACGTAGTTCGGGAAACTACGGATTATCTCCTGAAAGAAGTGTTTTTTTATTGTGTTTGCGATTTCAACCGCACTAGAGACTATGACCTGAGAGTGAATACGTCGCATGTCACCCAAAGGGTACCATACTAAACATCCAGACTATGGAAAAGAAACTCTCCCACAATCCTTTCTCAGATAGCTTAAGGCTCGTAACGTACGAAAGAAATCATTCATGATTACTGTATCTTAGACTGTTTTGAGATGAGAAGAGAAAAGGCCCAACTAGGAGGGAGACTATCAAGTCCTACTGTTGTCATGCCATGGATTCATCCTATGGTTGAGGTTTGAACAGGGATATCCTAGATGTTGTCATGCATAGGTTTCAATCTAAAAGTCTATCATCAAATCCTTATCAAAGGAAATGAGAGTCCTAAGGGATCATGTCAATGATACACCAAAACAGACAAAGCATCAGCTTAACAGTAAAATGCATGCAATGCAAGTGAGGGAGGAAATGTGTGTGGGGCTTCAGCCTCCACAAGCTCATCTCAACCTCAAGCCAGTCATGAAATAACAGTAGTCATACTGAAAAATAAACAACATGCTATCAAGCAATAAACAGTAAACTGCAATCATACAGATAAAAGAAATGAAATGCCATCACGCAAACAAACCACATGGGCAAGGGAGCTGGGCTCTACCGAATACCCGCAAGCAAAGCCACGCAATAACAATACAAGCAGAGGGAGCAACTCAACCTCTAATGCAATCATGCTCCTAGACTGAACTTATTCTAGATGAACTTAATCTAATGCAACAGACAAATCAAGAAAAACACACAATACAGAAAAGAAAACAGAAGAAAGCCTCAGCTCCTCCAGCAGCAACTCAATCTTCAGACTTCAATCATCAACTGCTTTCCAGGTATCAACCTTACAACATGAGTATCAACTCATCTTCTCCCCTTAAGCTTCAGCTTCTTTGATCAGCTTCGCCTTCAGGTTTCACCATCTTCAGAGATCTTCAAGTATCAACTTGATCTTCATGCTCTTCAAGCTTCAGCTGGAATGGCAGTCTTCAAGGATTCATCCTCTTCAACCATCTTCAATGAAGTCTTCATCTTCAAAGACTCCTCCTCTTCAAAGCTTCAGCTTCTAACCCAAGTGTCAACTTGATCTTCACAAAGTCTTCAGACTTCAACAATCTCCAAGGAATCATCCTCTTCAAAGCTTTAGCTTCTATCTTCAATGGATTTTAGATCTTCAATCAAATCTTCAATACTCTTCATTGCTTTGTTTATATTCAACAACCCAAATGCTCCAACAAACAAGATTCAATCAACAAGATGAGGTGAGGATGTTAGAGTGCTCACTGACTTCCAAAGGATGCCATTAAGGACTTAACATCAAAAGGAAAGGCTCTCTCAAAGTTATACCTCATAGGGCAAGGTCACTAATCCCTCCAAAGGAGAGAGGTGAATACCCTTAAGGGACTTTATATCATAGAGAAGGAAGGAGGTGAACAAGACACTCCTTGTTTATTGAATGGAATTATTCTATCTAAAGCTCTACCTATGTACTTATGATCCTATAAACAGAACAAACAAAAGCTAAAACTAAGCTCCTCTTCAAGATCTTCAAAGTCTTCAATGATGATCCACAAGGTCTTCAACTCAATCTTCAAGGCTCACACACTCAAAGGAGAAGAAAAGAAAGCAAAACAATACAAACTATGCCCTTAAGCAACACACAACATCATGCATTCAAAAATCAATTAAAAATACTAAAATAATATATAATATTCTAGTAAAATTCTAGGGGATTCTATACATACCTACCCTTAACCCATATATTCCCCATACTCTAATCTTGACCTAAAAACCCAAAACAAAAATTGTTAAGTCTACTTATGTTGAATAAAACCCTAATTTTGTTATACTAATGCTAGCCTAAACAAACTAATCAAATTTTAATCTAAAAATCATGAGATAAATCCAGGGGAAACTATGATTCAATATCTAACTATGCCAAAAAGAATGGCTCAAAAAACCTAAGGGAAGGTCCTAATACAAATTCTACAAGATTGAGTATCAACTAAAATCAATTAAAAAGCTATTTAAAAGAATAATATGCTAAAAATATTAAAAGAATATAAAATGCCAATTTTATTTATTGATATTTTTCTAGACAAAGTTATGAACATGTAGAAAAAACAAGAATTAAAAAACAATCATTTTTCAATTTTATATGAATTTTATAATATGCAATAAAAAATTAAAAGAAATGAAAATCAAAGAGTTAAAATAAATGGGATGGGGGGGTGAGAAAAGAAGAAGTGCCCAGTTCATGTTCAGATGGGCTGAGAACCTGGGGTGCAAATAGAAACTGAGTTAAGCCCAGACGCGCTCAGAAAAATTAAAAAGAAAAATAAAACGGAGACGGTACGAATAGCAACCATTCAACGCGTTATTCCAATTGGGCCATCTGGGTGGGGTGCGAGTAGCGAGAATTTCTGAGGCCCAGGATCTCCATTTAAATGAAACGGCAGCGTATTTCTTAAAGGCTTCCCTCCGTTTTCTCGTTTAAATCACAGCCGTCAGATGGAACGAAGGAGTCAAATATCCAGGGGTGATCCAACGATGGACAACTCGTCTTCTCCAAACTTCCATTAGGGTTTGTGCAAGCAATGCCATGAACCAGCTTCATACGTACAAGTTCCTCTCACTCGTATCCCCTCATAACAGGACCAAATTTACTTTTTTTAAGACCCTAAATTGATCTACTCATCAAGCTTAACACAACTACAGTCCTAGTTTTCATTGGAATGGCCTACAACTGGAAACCCGATGGCATCAACTTCCATGATTACTCCAACATCAACCTTCGTGTTTTGCCAACTTCTTGCTACTAAAATAACCTACTCATGGCACTGATCAACCTGAGCTATAACACTAAGATTAATGTTCAATATCCTAGTAGTTCTTGATCACTCAAGTATGATGCCAAATTTCCAACTTCCATAGAACATGCTCTAAGTTTCCAGGATTGGTAACCTATTGTCTCTAGTCATAAATATCCTAACCACATGATCTAGAAATGCATAAATAATGAAATTCGCAAGCTTTTGAAAACCTGCAAGATGATGATGGTAATGGCACTTGCACCTCACTTCAATGCTTGCTACTCTTCATGAATGACCCTTGATTGTTGCTAACCTCTCTGTATGCAAAAGAAACCATGAACAATGCTTGCTTCTTGATCTTGATGTCAATTTGCATTCTTTGCACTTTCACCACAAGAGCTTTAATCTTCCATCAATGGCGTTCACCATCCATATGCACATGTTCAGTATGATCCATGGAATGGCTTTGTGGAGAAGAGAGGAAAGAAAATGAAGGAGAAGAAGGGTTTGTTGTGAATTTGCAAAATGGAAGAATTTTGGCTCTTTTGCACTTACCTTCACCACTTACCATTAACCATCACCAACCCTAATCTCATGGTGATTCACTCTTTAAATAACAACCAATGGAACCTTCTAGAATCATCTAGAATCCTCTAGGAAAAGCTTTGAAAATCTCCTTTGGTGATACTTTGTCCATCTCATATCTCATGTGCCAAGCCTTTTACTTTGTGTCAAAATATCCTCTTGTGAGATATTGAGAAGGAATGTGTGAAAAACAAGCTTATCTTTGGCTTGTGTGGAGATTTGCAAAGGTTCCTTAATATGCAAGCATGAACTTTACAAAGTAACCCCAATTTTAAGACCTCAAATCAAAATTCTATTTGAACCATTATTTTTAAAATGATGTTTGGATTCAAAATGACATATTGGATGACCTATTTTGGATTTGTACATCTGTCAAACCAAATTCCAACTTGGATCCATTTAAGTTATAAGTCATTTTTAGGTCATTTTCACCCAATCTTGTAAATCCTTGCTACAAGCTTTTCCAACAAATCATGACCACTTTTCTAGGCTTAAAATGCCATTTTGAACAACTTTGATGTTTTGAGTTTTTTCATTTGAGGCTTGGAAATAGGAGATATGGCATTTGCTTAAAATGACCTATAATCACCAAATGACCAAAATACCCCTGTCTTGTTCAAACCATAAGTTGAGTTCTACAAATCCTATCAAGGACTTCTAGTACTATCTAGAAATCTAAGAAGATTCTCTTCAACATTCATGTTTACCAAGAGATCATAGGAATCATCCTACTAGGGCAAAAGTTGTCTGCAAGTTGGGTGACTTTCAAGGACCCAGATTCACATATCTCAGATGACCTGTAATTTGCCAAAACCATAACTTGAGCTATGCACATCCTATCAATGACTTCTACCATTCAAATTAAATCTAAGAACAATCTCTACAACATTCATGTTGTGGGGAAGATGAGATATCAATCACATCTTGAGGTAAAACTGCCTGGAAGATAGGGATCAAACTAGGGTTTTACACTGTCCATCCTTGGAAACCCTAGCTTGAAACTTCTCAAACTCCTCAATCATGATGAGTTGGTCTAGGAATCATCTTTCTAACATCTCCATACATCATTCCATGATCTCATGTCTCTTGGATGGGGTCTCAACCTTCTCCAAATCCCCAGTTGACCTAGGGTTGACCCAGTCAAAACCCTAACTCTACCATTCATGGCTGAATCTTCTGAATTCTTGCATAATGACCTCTCTGGGCTTCATGATGGCTTTCAAGACATCTCATAAACTTCCTCAAAGCATCAAGTTCATTCTCAAAGTCTCAGAATCATCTGAGGAGCTCCCACAACTCTCAAGTTATGAGGCACACAACTCTGGTTTCAACCAATTCCTATGAGGATCTCTTGAACTTTCTGATGAAGGTATCAACCTTCAAACACTTGATGGGTGAATAAATGTTGGTCAAATTTTGGGGTGCAACAGCTGCCCCTATTCAAACGGCTTGAACCTGATTGGGTGAGAAGCGAACGGCTCACAGCCAATCAAGGTGCGAGACGGTTGAATATCGGTAAACCCGAAAATTTGCCAACTGCACAAGCACACGATACTCTGCGGGGAACAAACCTCCGAACACTGCAACACTAGCCGCTCAACAACTAGCTGGAGAAATATCGATCTGACATCGCCGTCAATTATCCACATTAAATTCTTCTGACATTGCCTTCAGACAACCACAACACCCAACATCACCGCTGGAAGACTAAACCTGATATCGCCGTCGAGCAATCAAAATACCCCGCATCGCCGCTGGAGAACTAAATCTGATATCGCCATCGAACAATCAAAATACCTCGCATCGCCGCTGGAGAAAATACAACACTGAACAATCCTGACCTGGGGTTCACCCCTGGTAAATGGAACGAAAGGTACACTTGCGTATTTGGAGCTACTCTGCTGGGAATGAGAGACTCAACCAAGCACACTCTGATCTGGGGTTCACCCTCAGAACCATAACGAACATCCAAATACTGCTGCATACTGAGCCCACCGTAGAACTTCAACATCAAAGCTACATGAAACCCTGGCCCCTGGCCACTTCCAGCTTCAGCTAGAAAAGATCTTCAAGTACTCCTGAAGATGGTATCCTTGGCCTCCAAGGATGTAAACCTTGCCCGTCGGCGATTCCAGCTTCAGCTAGAAAAGATCTTCAAGTACTTCTGAAGATAAGCATCCTTGGCCTTCAAGGATGTAAACTTTGCCCGTCGGCAACTCTGCAGGAGGTATCTTCGACTTCAGTCTGAAGAAATGGTCCTTGGCCTTCAAGGATACATGGATATGCCTTCAGGCAACTCCGCCTCTGCTATAGAGCATCCGTGACTTCAGTCAGGGATATACTTCGGCCTTCAGTCCGAAAAATGAATCCTAGGTCATTCAAGACCTTGGGGATAACCTTGCCTTCAGGCACCTTCGCTTCAGCTTGGGAAATCTGTGACTTCAGTCAGAGAAATGGTATCCTGAGCCATTCATGACTCTACGGGGATTCAAACACTTTGCCTTCAGGAAAACTCCGCTTCAGCTGGAGAAACATCTTCGACTTCAGTCAGAAGAAACACTATTCACTTGATCGCAATCAATCATCACCTCAGGACAACTGACTTGGTCTTCAGGCCAACACGGATCACCTTGCATACAAAAGTTGCATCTACAAACTTTTGAACCTTGTCTTCAGACAAACGTTGATTCATCAACAAGGACGTCTGAATCCACAGGAACCTTCTGATATCGCCTTCAGGCGTTTACGAAGTCAATCTTCAGATTAGACATCACTGTTGGAGCAAACATATCCCGCTGCTACTCTCTTGACATCCTGTCAAGTCGTTGCTAAATAGAAGCAAACATGCCGGGTCACCGGAAATAATCATCAGGTTAACAACTCTGTTGAGGAGGGAGGAATGAGGGTTCACCCAAACAATCCTGACGACTCACTGGGGAAAAGGAAGAAGGGTTCACCCAAACAACCTTGTAGACTTTGCTGCAGAAAAACGAGAGAGTTCACCCAAACGACTTCAACAACTGCTGGAGAATAACGAAAGAGCTCACTCAGACGATTCCTACCAACTTTACTGGGGAGCAAGTACTTCTGCTCAAGAGCACGGTAACCACCTGGTTCATGCTTCATATGCAAATGCTGGAAAAATGGGCGTAATGCTCTGCGCGAAACGGAATGCTACGCTTTTGAGTAAATGTTATGCAATCATGCAAGGAAATGCCCCAGCAAAATAAATGCTGGGAAGAGGAATCATCCTCTCGGGGAGAGTAACCAATCTACTGAGGGAGAGCTACCCTTCAAGGGAACTGCATTTTCTTCCAATCTCAACTGGACTTATACTTGAGGATGACGGACTCCTCCGGAGAACACAACACATCAGGCTGATCAACACACTATCCTCTGCTATACTCTGCATGGGGAACGCGATAAATGCCCTGAACGGATCTCTGGGAAACGACCCTTCTGGGGAACATAGCCTTCAGGCTACAAGACACTTACGTCATCAAGTCTTCAAACCCACGGGGATAAACAAACTTCTGTTCGCTGGACAATCCTTCAGGATCTGCTTGGGGGAAATACTTCATCCGCCAGCCATGGCTATGCTCGGCTGGGGATATCAATCTACCTGCCTGCTGCTGGGGAAGTGCCAACCACCTGCTGGGGAAAAGACCTCCACTCTGTTGGGGATTCCAGGAATCATCCTGGGCCACTCTTGTTAGGGACAAACCAATCACGACTTGAGCAGCTTCCAAGGGCTCGGCTCTCTTGGAGTTTCAGGCATTGTCCTGGGCGATCTTCGCCGGGGACGCTACTGGGGAGCTCAAGAATCATCTTAAGCAAACAACTCGGGAAACTGCGCTGGGGATCCCACAAATCATCTTGAGCAAATGGCCCTGCTGAGGGATTCGAGAATCATCTCGAACTAAAGACTTCGCTGGGGATCTCAAAAATCATCTTGAGCGAGCGGCTTCGTTGGGGAGAATATCAGGAATCATCCTGAATCACTGATCCTTCGGCGGGACACCTGCAAAACAAGAACGGTAGCAACCTAGATCATGTTTATGATGCATATGCTTCGGTGCCATGCCCCACACAGTGGAAATGCTATGCGCTTATGCTAAATGCTATGCAATCATGCATAATGCCATGCAGTCATGCACAATGATGCGATCCCGTCAGCAAAATAAATGTCGGGGGGAAGTTCTCCTGTCAAGGAGAAAGAACTACTCAGATAGAGGAATCATCCTGCTGAGGAGAACGTGGACATGCCAATATCAATTGGACTCCGCCTGGGGAAATGATCTTCCATTGACTGCTGCAGGGGAAACAACTTCAGCTGACTGCTGCAGGGGAACGAAGCTCTACGAGAACCTGGACTTGTTGAGAGAAACGATATCGATCGCGGGAATAAACTGCGTGGCCGTCTCGGCTACTCTTCTGGGGATAACCACTCTGTGGGGAAACAACTTCAGCTGCTCAACACTCCACTGGGGAAACAACTAAACATGGTCTGATCAACTTCCAAGGACTCGGCTCTCTTGGACCTCTGCAAACTCGGCTGGGGAAGGAGAAATCATTCTGCTTCACTGGAGAGAGTACGACTCTGGGGAAAATACAACGCCAACTGTTCAATGCTCTGCTAGGGACAATCCATCATGGTCCCAACTGCTTCCAAGGATTCGGCTCTCTTGGGGGTTTGCGGACTCAGCCGGGGAGAGAAATCATTCTACTTCACTAGGGAGTACGACTCTGATGAGGAATTTCAATTTTGCTAGGGAAGAAAGAATCATCTGACTTCGGGGGAGAATACGGCTCTGGTGGAGAATCTCAATTCTGCTGGAGACTTCAGTCTGGCACCATTAGTTACAGCATACTTCGGCGTACGAATAGCTTCCTACAAGACCTACACTTGTGACCCGGTGCTGGGGAAACACCTGCTGCGGCGACTTTACTGGGGGAAACACGAGCTTCGGCCCCCGAACATTTCTACGAAATCTGCACTTGTGACCCGGTGTTAGGGGGATACGAGCTTCGGCCCTTGACTCAGCTGATGAGGTGACGTTCCTTCAGGATGCGTCTGCTTGGGGAAGAGAATCCTCTCTGCCTGGGGAGACATATCAATGCTCACGATATCGCGTTCATACTCTGCGGAGGAGAGACTAATGAACTCTGCTGGAGAAGGAGGACTCGCCCTGCTTCGGGGATATCAATCCTGGTCAGCTGAGGGTAATCTTGACCCTAATCTGATAAGGGATAAACGCCATCTCAATTTGCTGCAGTCTCAAACTGTACAGGGGGAACAACCTCAAACCGTACATCTCTGCTGAGAAACGATCTTGGTTCAACAACGTCAATACAGGGAATACAGACTACCAATCATGGAGCCAAGTAATAGGTTAGGCTGTAGGATAACAATCCAATGACCGCAAGGCTTCTTCAGAAGGTTCAGGTTTTGGCAGGGTAATGACACGATTCCCCGATACTTAATTCTTGCTAGGGTGAACAAGCTCATTTGAACAACTTGCCCCAGTACAATTCAACTTGCCCCAATCCGACCTTTGGGGATAATTCATTCTGAACCGAAAACAACTGGCCACCAGACAATCTTCGGAGGGCTTGCCCTAACACCTGCACAACGGAAGGATTCATCCTCCACTAATCAACTCTCATCATGGTCGGCTTCAATATCTCTGAAGTAGTTTGCCCCTGAACGAGCGACTCAACATGCTCTGATTGAACACTGGAGGGATCTGCCCTCAAATCGCAAGAATTCTGGATAACTGCCCCTGATTGGGTCTCGAGAAGATTCACTTCCGACCAACCGCTTCTTGCATAAACTGCCCCATAATCAACTGATGCTCCGGGACTTGTCCTTAGACAAACTGATTCCAACTTCACTGGAAGTCAATGCCCCAGATTCACAGGGTTTCACAGCACACCATTCTGGTCCAGACCTCTGACGATTCAGTCCTGATTGACTATTCCCTGTTGAAGTTCCTTCATATCAGCTACCAACCTGCGATTAAAATTGTTTATTCACGAATGGTAATTTTAATGCAGTGTTCATGCAAATTTCAAAAAAATGTTGTACTGTCACTCATTTACGTGTCATGCTAGTGAGTGACGAATGAACCAAAGAGTTCAAACGTAGTGCTGATGTGATCAGTGAAAAATACAATAAGGATATGATTAGTAAATCATGAAGGAGTCAGGTTACTCAACCTTATCGTAATGCGCTCTCAGAATAAACCCTGCCTCAATTAGATCTTTTAAGGGTTGTATCGTGGTTGGGTTCACGGTTCGTGAAACAAAGGATATTTGGCTCAAATTATGATTTGTACCCACCCCTTTCTACGTGATGTTCTCCGATCCTAAAGTTCAGTTAACTTAGCTCGAGCGCTCACCTCTTCGAGAGGTATGTTGAACATTGAGAACAACTGGCTAAAGAATTCACAAGGTGTTTCGGAGTGACAGTTACTCCTTTTTCGTTTTCGGTGTCTGTGTCTACACGACTTCGTCCTTGTTCGAGGATTTTTCTTTTTTATATCCTTTCTTTTTCATTCTTTCGATTCCCTAATTTTTGCCTGGACTGACTCCTTTTGAGTTCTTTTCGGTTTTTTTCTTTTGAAGTCCAGCGGGATGCCCTGATTTTTGCCTAAGTATTTGCTTTCTAGCTTTTCTTTTTTACTTAGCGGGCTTTTTTATTTCTTTTTCTTTTTCTTGGAACAAGTCGTGTGACGCTGGCTGTCTTGATTGCTCCTAAAGGATTATAACCATCTCACTCCTGATTGGTGAGGTTTAACCATTGTGGTTGATGAGGTACGACCTCTGGAGAGGAATATGATGTGATTGGTCCTCGAAGGACAACACTCCTCTATAAGACTTGAACGCTCGATCAAGCTAACTGACAACTACCCTGCCCCGGATTAAGATATGAGGGTTTAAAAATCCGAAAGAAAAACTCCTACTTCTCGGCTCGAAGTGGTTAACAAGGGATTCTCTTCCTTATCTCTCCGGTGTTTAGGGATTTGAAACAATGCCTTATACGTCATCGGCAAGGTTTTATCTGAAAGCAATACGATCATTGGTTATGAGTATTCAGTTTCATCATCCTCCCTCCGCTCATTGCTAATCATAGTAATAAAGTGGAGTAAATAAAATGCAAGTGTCAGTGCAATGCAGTAAATGAGTGACAACGACATGATTAGCTCAGAAAAAATGCATATTCACTTTATTAATATTACCATTCGAAACATACAATGTTTAACAGCAAGTAGTAACTAACAGAAGAGAAACTACAAATACAAATGGTAAAAAGTCCGAGGACTGCCAATGCTGAGGACGTCTGTCGGTCTGGATCACTGGCTTCTGGGAATAATCCTCTGAATCTGCGAGCTCAGACAGCTAAGAGGTTATCACGTACAACCAAAACTCCACCTGGAAAGGAAATACACCCTTTGTCGATCAATTGTTGCACTTTCGCCTGGAAAGCCTTGCAATCTTCAGTTGAATGCCCCGGAGATCCACCATGGTAACCACACTGAGCATGAGGATTGTACCCTGGAGGGTAAGGCTCTGGCACGGGCTTGAGGGCTTTCGGTTCCACCAAAGAATTCTGAATCAACTGTGGAAGAATCTGGCTATACGGCACAGGCACTGGAGGGAAAGAAGCATTCCTTCGTTCTAAGTGGTTGCGAGGCCTCTTTTGATCCTGGTGCTGGTATTCTTTCCGCCCAGGAGCAAGAGGTCGTCATTTCTGCATGGCAACGGTCCCTTGTTTAGGCGCTTGCGTCCTTGAACTTGATCCAGGTAGAAACTGCGAGCGAGGCGATTCAGTCACCAAAGGTCGCGGGACATATTCAAGATCTTTCTCAGCTTCAGGCAAAGGAGTGGAATCATTCACCTCTTCTGCAGGGTACGGGATGAACTTTCCCGATGCTCTCATGCCGCCCGGCACAAGCCTAATTGTCCTTGAGTCAATAAGGTCTTGAATCTTATTCTTGAGAGCCCTACATGATTCAACATGGTGCCCCGGTGCTCCTGAGTGGAAATCACAATGTGTGCTGAGATCAACGTCTGGTGACACGTCACCTGGTGGATCCGAGGTCCGAAGCTTGAGAACACGGTTCTGAACCAATAGTGGCAACAGCTGGGCATAACTCACAGGTATTGGGTCCACAGCTCTATCAAGTAGCTTCTTCTTTTGATTATAACCTTCAGGGTTATTCTGAGATGCCTGGCGCGGCTGATGACGAGATAGGCCTCGAGCTTCATGCTGTGTAGAGGATCTATGAGGTCCATTTGGCTTCAGCACAGGTGGCACTGACGGCAATGGAGGAAGCACTTTGGGCTCCACCTTGGGTGCTTGACCACTCTCCTTTTTTAGCACACTTCTCACCACTCCCATGAGGAAGCTCAACTGATTTTGCAGCTGCTGATTCTCTTCTCTGAGTACTTGCTGGTCCAGGCGCACTGCTTGTATGTCATTCATGACCTGCCCCAGCTGGCTTTGGATTTTCCCCAACTCAACTTGTACCTGCTCCATCAGTCTGAGTTGCTCGATTCTGAGTCAAACCTGCAAACACAAGGGTTAGAAGACAAGCCCCGGCTTCTGTCATGCAAGATGAATTATGCCAATGCCATGGGTGTCTGTACATTTAGGAGATCACCCCTAATTCTGGTGTCAACGTGCCAACATAGTGTCAATGCAGTGATAAGACTGGATCCATTCATGGAAGAAAATATCTCATATTGCTCGGGACACCAGAATCAGGGTACGAAACGCGCCTGCGGCACAGACACATGCTAATGGAATGCAAACATGAATATGCGAGCTAATGCAAAATGCAGTCATGCAATAATATATCCAGGTAACTGCTGTTGTGGAGATTCGGTATCAACAATCACTGATGAGAAGAAAACCCCGGTGTAAGACCACTACTCTGATCTGCTAAGAATGACCTTCTGATAGGACCCTATATATAAGATCAAAATTCTGCTCTGTCGAGAACAAATGTCTGATAATAAGGACCCCGGGTGTATGGTCAAGAAATATCTGTTGATGAAGTCTTTAGACCCCAAATCAAAAATCTGCCCTATCAAGAACAAACATACAGCTGCTGATGAGATCTTCAGACCCCACTCAAAATCTGCTCTATCAAGAACAAACAACATCTGCTGATGAGATCTTCAGACCCCACTCAAAATCTGCTCTATCAAGGACAAACAACATCTGCTGATGAGATCTTCAGACCCCACTCAAAATCTGCTCTATCCAGAACAAACCACTGATGACAATACTCTGATCAAAACCTGCTCTCTCAAGAACAGACATAAACCTGATGATAGGATCCTCTGATCGAAACCTGCTCTACCAAGAACAGACAAATCTGCAACTGAGAAACCCTGGTACCAACATAACTGATCCACTGTCACGAAAACCAGGTAGTCTGAAGGTCTAAGTTTCCTGCAATAAACCAAATCCCACTCACCGGTATGGACCTAAACTGACTCAAGGTACGACATCCTATGCGTTCATCAGCGTCACAGACTTTCAAAACTGACGATACGATTCCCAGAAGGAGTGGCATTATCAAGTCTTGAAGAGGCCTCACTTAGCTGAATCACAAATGATCGGTCCCCAGAGTCGACAATCCACCAAACCAGCAACCGTCTCAACCCAAAGGGTTGAAAGTGAAGCCAACCGGATGAACCTCGTCTGAGCGTGGATTTCATGAGACACTAGTGCCTGCAAAGCAAGCACGCGCCCACTAATTTCCACTCTAATTCTATGGTGCACTCAAGCCTGGGTCTGGCTTCTCACTCATCAGAACTCCCATCCCACAACAGGACAAATAATCATATTATACTGAAAATAAAATGCGGGAAATAAAGTGCGAGAAGTAAAAATGCGATAAATAAACGCAACCCAACGAGCAAACATACACGTGCTAGGATTGACTCGCGTAGGGGATGGGAAACGGTCCCAGCATAAGGGATGGGAAAAGTCCCTAGATGCTATAAGTCCCCAGCAGAGTCGCCAGCTGTCGCTTGCGCGAAAATAAGGTGCCGGCATGATAGAAGAGTCGCCACCTTTCGTTATTTATCCCTCAGAGCGGGAAAGGAAACGATCGGAAAAACCTGACGAATAAGGGTAAGACAAGGTCATCGTAACCATTGTCTGGGTTCGGGAGTCGGTTACGCAAGGGGAAGGTATTAGCACCCCTCACGTCCGTCGTACTCGACGGGATCCTCGCTTGTTTGTTTACTTGGACGGGTTGGTTATAATCTATCTACCTATCAAGGCTGGCTAAAAAAGAAAAGAAAAATGACTCGGCAAAGCGTCGCACTTTATGCCTACGTATTCTCATCAGAGGATGAGAAATCAGAGTCAACGTAGTTCGGCCTACGAAGGGTTATGGGGGAAGGTAGCTCGCCAAGACTTCGCCATCTTGTGCCTACGTACTCTCAACAGGCATGAGAGATCAGAGCTCACGTAGTTCGGGAAACTACGGATTATCTCCTGAAAGAAGTGTTTTTTTATTGTGTTTGCGATTTCAACCGCACTAGAGACTATGACCTGAGAGTGAATGCGTCGCATGTCACCCAAAGGGTACCATACTAAACATCCAGACTATGGAAAAGAAACTCTCCCACAATCCTTTCTCAGATAGCTTAAGGCTCGTAACGTACGAAAGAAATCATTCATGATTACTGTATCTTAGACTGTTTTGAGATGAGAAGAGAAAAGGCCCAACTAGGAGGGAGACTATCAAGTCCTACTGTTGTCATGCCATGGATTCATCCTATGGTTGAGGTTTGAACAGGGATCTCCTAGATGTTGTCATGCATAGGTTTCAACCTAAAAGTCTATCATCAAATCCTTATCAAAGGAAATGAGAGTCCTAAGGGATCATGTCAATGATACACCAAAACAGACAAAGCATCAGCTTAACAGTAAAATGCATGCAATGCAAGTGAGGGAGGAAATGTGTGTGGGGCTTCAGCCTCCACAAGCTCATCTCAACCTCAATCCAGTCATGAAATAATAGTAGTCATACTGAAAAATAAACAACATGCTATCAAGCAATAAACAGTAAACTGCAATCATACAGATAAAAGAAATGAAATGCCATCAGGCAAACAAACCACATGGGCAAGGGAGTTGGGCTCTACCGAATAGCCGCAAGCAAAGCCACGCAATAACAATACAAGCAGAGGGAGCAACTCAACCTCTAATGCAATCATGCTCCTAGACTGAACTTATTCTAGATGAACTTAATCTAATGCAACAGACAAATCAAGCAAAACACACAATACATAAAAGAAAACAAAAGAAAGCCTCAGCTCCTCCAGCAGCAACTCAATCTTCAGACTTCAATCATCAACTGCTTTCCAGGTATCAACCTTACAACATGAGTATCAACTCATCTTCTCCCCTTAAGCTTCAGCTTCTTTGATCAGCTCCGCCTCCAGGCTTCACCATCTTCAGAGATCTTCAAGTATCAACTTGATCTTCATGCTCTTCAAGCTTCAGCTGGAATGGCAGTCTTCAAGGATTCATCCTCTTCAACCATCTTCAATGAAGTCTTCATCTTCAAGGACTCCTCCTCTTCAAAGCTTCAGCTTCTAACCCAAGTGTCAACTTGATCTTCACAAAGTCTTCAGACTTCAACAATCTCCAAGGAATCATCCTCTTCAAAGCTTTAGCTTCTATCTTCAATGGCTTTTAGATCTTCAATCAAATCTTCAATACTCTTCATTGCTTTCTTTATCTTCAACAACCCAAATGCTCCAACAAACAAGATTCAATCAACAAGATGAGGTGAGGATGTTAGAGTGCTCACTGACTTCCAAAGGATGCCATTAAGGACTTAACATCAAAAGGAAAGGCTCTCTCAAAGTTATACCTCATAGGGCAAGGTCACTAATCCCTCCAAAGGAGAGAGGTGAATACCCTTAAGGGACTTTATATCATAGAGAAGGAAGGAGGTGAACAAGACACTCCTTGTTTATTGAATGGAATTATTCTATCTAAAGCTCTACCTATGTACTTATGATCCTATAAACAGAACAAACAAAAGCTAAAACTAAGCTCCTCTTCAAGGTCTTCAAAGTCTTCAATGATGATCCACAAGGTCTTCAACTCAAACTTCAAGGCTCACACACTCAAAGGAGAAGAAAAGAAAGCAAAACAATACAAACTATGCCCTTAAGCAACACACAACATCATGCATTCAAAAATCAATTAAAAATAATAAAATACTATATAATATTCTAGTAAAATTCTAGGGGATTCTATACATACCTACCCTTAACCCATATATTCCCCATACTATAATCTTGACCTAAAAACCTAAAACAAAAATTGTTAAGTCTACTTATGTTGAATAAAACCCTAATTTTGTTATACTAATGCTAGCCTAAACAAACTAATCAAATTTTAATCTAAAAATCATGATATAAATCCAGGGGAAACTATGATTCAATATCTAACTATGCCAAAAAGAATGGCTCAAAAAACCTAAGGGAAGGTCCTAATACAAATTCTACAAGATTGAGTATCAACTAAAATCAATTAAAAAGCTATTTAAAAGAATAATATGCTAAAAATATTAAAAGAAAATAAAATGCCAATTTTATTTATTGATATTTTTCTAGACAAAGTTATGAACATGTAGAAAAAACAAGAATTAAAAAACAATCATTTTTCAATTTTATATGAATTTTATAATATGCAATAAAAAATTAAAAGAAATGAAAATCAAAGAGTTAAAATAAATGGGATGGGGGGTGAGAAAAGAAGAAGCGCCCAGTTCATGTTCAGATGGACTGAGAACCTGGGGTGCAAATAGAAACTGAGTTAAGCCCAGGCGCGCTCAGAAAATCAACAGAAAAATTGAAAAGAAAAATAAAACGGAGACGGTACGAATAGCAACCATTCAACGCGTTATTCCAATTGGGCCATCTGGGTGGGGTGCGAGTAGCGAGAATTTCTGAGGCCCAGGATCTCCATTTAAATGAAACGGCAGTGTATTGCTTAAAGGCTTCCCTCTGTTTTCTCGTTTGAATCACAGCCGTCAGATGGAACGCAGGAGTCAAATATCCAGGGGTGATCCAACGATGGACAACTCGTCTTCTCCAAACTTCCATTAGGGTTTGTGCAAGCAATGCCATGAACCAGCTTCATACGTACAAGTTCCTCTCACTCATATCCCCTTATAACAGCACCAAATTTACTTTTTTTAAGACCCTAAATTGATCTACTCATCAAGCTTAACACAACTACAGTCCTAGTTTTCATTGGCATGGCCTACAACTAGAAACCCGATGGCATCAACTTCCATGATTACTCCAACATCAACCTTCGTGTTTTGCCAACTTCTTCCTACTAAAATAACCTACTCATGGCACTGATCAACCTGAGCTATAACACTAAGATTAATGTTCAATATCCTAGTAGTTCTTGATCACTCAAGTATGATGCCAAATTTCCAACTTCCATAGAACATGCTCTAAGTTTCCAGGATTGGTAACCTATTGTCTCTAGTCATAAATATCCTAACCACATGATCTAGAAATGCATAAATAATGAAATTCGCAAGCTTTTGCAAACATGCAAGATGATGATGGTAATGGCACTTGCACCTCACTTCAATGCTTGCTACTCTTCATGAATGACCCTTGATTGTTGCTAACCTCTCTGTATGCAAAAGAAACCATGAACAATGCTTGCTTCTTGATCTTGATGTCAATTTGCATTCTTTGCACTTTCACCACAAGAGCTTTAATCTTCCATCAATGGCGTTCACCATCCATATGCACATGTTCAGTATGATCCATGGAATGGCTTTGTGGAGAAGAGAGGAAAGAAAATGAAGGAGAAGAAGGGTTTGTTGTGAATTTGCAAAATGGAAGAATTTTGGCTCTTTTGCACTTACCTTCACCACTTACCATTAACCATCACCAACCCTAATCTCATGGTGATTCACTCTTTAAATAACAACCAATGGAACCTTCTAGAATCATCTAGAATCCTCTAGGAAAAGCTTTGAAAATCTCCTTTGGTGATACTTTGTCCATCTCATATCTCATGTGCCAAGCCTTTTACTTTGTGTCAAAATATCCTCTTGTGAGATATTGAGAAGGAATGTGTGAAAAACAAGCTTATCTTTGGCTTGTGTGGAGATTTGCAAAGGTTCCTTAATATGCAAGCATGAACTTTACAAAGTAACCCCAATTTTAAGACCTCAAATCAAAATTCTATTTGAACCATTGTTTTTAAAATGATGTTTGGATTCAAAATGACATATTGGATGACCTATTTTGGATTTGTACATCTCTCAAACCAAATTCCAACTTGGATCCATTTAAGTTATAAGTCATTTTTAGGTCATTTTCACCCAATCTTGTAAATCCTTGCTACAAGCTTTTCCAACAAATCATGACCACTTTTCTAGGCTTAAAATTCCATTCTGAACAACTTTGATGTTTTGAGTTTTTTCATTTGAGGCTTGGAAATAGGAGATATGGCCTTTGCTTAAAATGACCTATAATCACCAAATGACCAAAATACCCCTGTCTTGTTCAAACCATAAGTTGAGTTCTACAAATCCTATCAAGGACTTCTAGTACTCTATAGAAATCTAAGAAGATGCTCTTCAACATTCATGTTTACCAAGAGATCATAGGAATCATCCTACTAGGGCAAAAGTTGTCTGCAAGTTGGGTGACTTTCAAGGACCCAGATTCACATATCTCAGATGACCTGTAATTTGCCAAAACCATAACTTGAGCTCTCCACATCCCATCAAGGACTTCTACCACTCAAATTAAATCTAAGAACAATCTCTACAACATTCATGTTGTGGGGAAGATGAGATATCAATCACATCTTGAGCTAAAACTGCCTGGAAGATAGGGATCAAACTAGGGTTTTACACTGTCCATCCTTGGAAACCCTAGCTTGAAACTTCTCAAACTCCTCAATCATGATGAGTTGGTCTAGGAATCATCTTTCTAACATCTCCATACATAATTCCATGATCTCATGGCTCTTGGATGGGGTCTCAACCTTCTCCAAATCCCCAGTTGACCTAGGGTTGACCCAGTCAAAACCCTAACTCTACCATTCATGGCTGAATCTTCTGAATTCTTTCATAATGACCTATCTGGGCTTCATGATGGCTTTCAAGACATCTCATAAACTTCCTCAAAGCATCAAGTTCATTCTCAAAGTCTCAGAATCATCTGAGGAGCTCCCACAACTCTCAAGTTATGAGGCACACAGCTCTGGTTTCAACCAATTCCTATGAGGATCTCTTGAACTTTCTGATGAAGGTATCAACCTTCAAACACTTTATGGGTGAATAAATGTTGGTCAAATTTTGGGGTGCAACAGTCATCAAAGAGAATCTCGTCTGAGCGTAGATTTTGTGGGAACTAGTGCATGCCAAACATACAGGTTCACCACTACTTTCCACTTTTAATGATATGGTTGTACTCAAGCCTGGGTTTGGCTTATATCACAGTGGAACACCCACCCAACAACACAGCACAAATGATAGCATACAATGCCGCAAAGTAAAATGAAAATTGTTGCACCCTAAAATTTTCCTAACTTTTTTTCTTTACCTAGCTTGTGTTCCATTGCATTCATTTTAGCATTATCATCTGCATTGCATTGACATATGTGCAGGAGATCAAGAGGTATGATTACCAACAAAGGGATACCAAGAGATTAAGCTATCTAAGAGTCTTTATTCAAGTATCCAAGGGTTGATATTGTAGAAGCATGCTTCATCTCAAGGTTTCAAGGTTTTGATGACGACAAGAACAAGACTCAAGCTCATTTCATCTGTGCAAAAAGTCAAAAGCTTTCAAAAGACCAAGATCAAAGTATTATGGAAGTGATCAACATTCAAGCTTCATGTACATTTGCTCTATCATCTTTCAAGACTTGGACACAAGCTATGGTATATCAAAATTCTCCAATTTAATTGATATACAAGTGTTCAAATAATTTATCATTTGATCATAATGCATGAACATGTTTTTGAAACAATTGGAATTGGTATAACATTGTTTTATTAAGTATTTTTCTGAAAAATAACAGTGTTAACCGATTAACCATATGGGTTAACCGGTTAACCATTTGAAAACTTAAATTTTCTGGCCTAACGTTCCAATGTTAACCGATTAACCATATAGGTTAACCGATTAACACTGAACGTTTTCTGAAAAATTGCTTTGTTTTAAATTCAAATGTTGTGTAATTGTTATACCATTTCATCTTTTGAATTATACTTTAATATACCCTTTTGAAATGGTGTTTTGGCTCATATAAATTCTGATAATTTCAAATCAATAAACACCTCCAACAATTTTCAAAAACAATCATTGAATCATATTCATTACTTTTCAAATAAATTCAAATACATTCAAAAGTGTTCATACTTGCATAACCTTTCACATCCATTTGTTTGAACACTTGTATTGAGATTAAGTTGTAAATTCTGATTAAAGGAGAAGATCAATCTTTGTATTGATATTACTATAGTACTCTCAAATTATAAAAAGAATTACAGAATAGTCTGTTGTGACTTGTGATCCAGGATTGTTGGACACAAGGGTTAGTGTTTGCAAGAGGATTGTTCTTGCACACTAGTTTGTTTTGTTGTTAGATTGTAGGCCTCACCGGTTGATGGTGTGATAGGTTGTACTTTCTAAAACAATAGTGAAAACTCTCTTTCACGTGGAAAGGGGAGTGGAGTACCTTCGGATTGTGAAGGGAACCACTATAAATCACCGTGTCATCTTCTTACTTTCTGCCATTACTTTTTTTTTTAAGATCATTAATCAGAAAAATTCAAGAAAGTATAAAAACTGGAAAAAGTTTTAAAAGGCCTAATTCACCCCCCTTTTAGGCATACTTTGAACTTACAATTGGCATCAGAGTAGGTTACGGTAACCTGTTCCTAACGATTCAGTATGGCTTCCGCAAGTACCAACCCAGTTTTCAAAGATGGTGGAAGTAGTAACAAGCCACCACTCTTTTCTGGAGAATACTTCGATTTTTGGAAAATCCGTATGAAAGCACATCTTGAGGCTCAAGGAGACGACATATGGGAAACCGTAGAAAATGGTCCGCATGTTCCTATGAGCGTCATAAATAATGTAGGCACTCCAAAGATAAAATCCTCTTATGATGAAGATGACAAGAAGAGAATCTTAAATGAGAAGAAAGCAATCAACATACTTCAAAGCGCTCTCAGTATGGACGAATTCTTCCGTATATCACAGTGTAAATCAGCAAAGGAGATTTGGGACACCTTGGTAGAAACGCATGAAGGGACAGCCGAAGTAAAAAGATCAAGACTTAATACTTTAAGTCAAGAGTATGAAATGTTCCGTATGCAGCCTGGTGAATCCATTGTTGCCTTACAAAAGAGATTCGTTCATCTAACAAATCATTTGATTGCTCTCGGGAAGACCTTCACCAATGATGATCTCAACTTGAAAGTCCTAAGATCCTTAACAAGAGAATGGCAACCTAAGGTGACCGCTATTTCGGAAAATAAGAGTCTTTCAACGATGACATCCGCTTCCTTATTTGGCAAACTTCAAGAGCATGAACTGGAACTTGGAAGGCTTGAGAAGCATGAAAGTCAAGACAAGAAGTCCAAAGGAATTGCCTTCAAGATTGACACAAAGGATGACAAAAGTGACGAATCTTCCGAAGACGAAAATTTTATGCTTCTAGAAAGAAGCTTGGTAAGTTTTTTAATAATAATAAAAATTCCTCTTTTTCTAAAAAGAATAGACATTTCAGGAAAAAGGAGGTATCCACATCAAATCAAGAAGTCACATGTTACGAATATGGGAAACAAGGTCACATAAAGCCGGATTGCCCGAAACTCGCAAATAAAGGAAAATTCAAAGGCAAGAAGGATTTCAAAAATAAAAAGGCTTATATCGCATGGGACGATAACGAGATAAGTTCATCATCGGAATCGGAAAGCGATGAATGTGCAAATACGGATTTAATGGCCTCACACCACTCCGATGAAGAAAATGAGGTTAGTAGCTATTTTTTTGTTTATGATAATGATGCACAAGAAGTTATAGATGAACTTCTAAAAGAATGCAAGACTTTGTATAAAAGCATCTCATCACAAAAGAAAAGAATTTCATCTTTAGAAGAACAAAATTCTGTTTTTATGAAAAATATTGAAAATGAAAAACAAAAATTGATGGATGAAAAACAAAGTCTTGTATGTAAGAATTGTGAATCCTTATCTTTTCAAATTGTTCAACTTAAAAGAGTTTTAGAAAGATACGAAAAAGGTCAAATTGGCTTGGATGAAATTCTTAAACATCAAAGATATCCTAATGATAAAAGTGGATTAGGATATTCTAAATTTTCAAAACCAAGCACCAATGAGACCATTTTTGTAAGAGCAAGTGAACAAATTGTTAAAGAAAAGACAAGCACTTCTAAAATTCAGCATCAAAATCTTAACAAGAAAAAAGTTGTGAAGAAAAAGAATTATGTTCCTAGATATAAAAGTCACTTTCAACCTACTTGTTTTTATTGTGGAATTAAAGGCCATACACCTAATGCTTGCTATGTGCGCAATATTGGTATTGCTAAAGGGCATTACGTGTGGGTCGAAAAGGGTACTAACTATCAAGGACCCAAAGCAATTTGGGTACTGTTGCACCCCAAAATTTGACCAACATTTCTTTACCTAGCTTATGTTTCATTTCATTCACATTAGCATTATGATTTGCATTTCATTGACATGTATGCAGGAGATCAAGAGGTATGATTACCAATCAAGGGCTACACAAGACTATGAAGCTATCCAAGAAGGTTATTCAAGTGTTCAAGGGTTGATATCCTTGTCAGAGAAGTCAAAAGGTCCTCAGAGTGAGTGGTTGAAACCAAGGTTGTGTGCCTCCTAACTTGAGAGTTGTGGGAGCTCCTCAGATGATTCTAAAGTCAATAATATGGACTTGAGGTCTTGATAGAGCTCATTAGAAATGTTAAAGATCACTTTGAGGCCTAGACAGGTCATTGTGCAAGATTAAGAAGCCTCAACCATGATTGGTGCAGCTAGGGTTTGACTGGGTCAACCCTAGGTCAACTGATGATTTGAAGAAGGCTGAGGCCTAATCCAAGAGCCATGTGATCATGGATTGATGCATTAAGATGTTATAAGGATGATTCCAAGGTTAACTCATCATTATTGAAGAGTTTGAGAAGTTTCAAGCTAGGGTTTCTAAGGCTTGACAGTGTAAAATCCCCTAGTTTGACCCCTATCTTCAAGGCAGTTTAGCTCAAGATGTGATTGTCATCTCATCTTACCCCCAACATGAATGTTGTAGAGCTTGATCTTAGATTTAATTTGAGTGCTATAAGTCCTTGATAGGATTTGTATAACTCAAGTTATGACTTTGACAAGTTACAGGTCATCTGAGGTATGTGAATCTGGGGCCTTGAAAGTTACCCAACTTGCATCAAACTTTTGCCCAAGAAGGATGACTCCTATGGACTTTTGGTTAACATGAATGTTGTTCCTTATCCACTTATCTTTCTAGATAGTACTAGAAGTCATTGATAGGATTTGTAGAACTCAAGTTATGGCTTTGACAAGTCAAGGGCATTTTGGTCATTTGGAGATTACAGGTGATTTCAACCATAAAGCCATAACTCCTATTTCCAAGCTTCAAATGGAAAAATCTTCAACATCAAACTTGTTCAAAATGATTTTTTAAGGCTAGTAAGGAGGTCATGAGATGATGGAAATGCTTGTAGCTCAAAGTTGCAAAAATAACCTAAAATAAGGGCATAAGTTAAATAAACCAAAGTTGGAAATTGATATTTTCAACCTACACATCCAAACCATGGCATGTAATATATCATTTTGACTCTAGAAAACATTTTAAGAACATTGGTTTAGCCACATTTTTGATTTGAGATTCAACTGGTGGACTTGCTTTGAAAAGCACTTACTTGCATATTAAGTAACATGTGCAAAACATAGAATCAAGGCATGAGCAAGGCCCTTGGCAAGCTAAACCCTTCCAAAATGTCACTAGGGGAGAAATTGAAAGAGATTGAGGTTGGTTTCAAGCTGTTTGCAGGGTTGTGCATATCATGATACATGGTTGAAAATCTCATGACATGAGAAGTGGAAACTCTCATTAGAAGGATCTAGAGGGTTCTAGATCATCCAAACATCATCTATATATTGAATAGAGTTGATCCAATGCAAAGGTTGGTGATGATTGAAGGAGAGAGCATAGATTGAGATTGAAGTTCCATAGCTTGCAATTGAATTCATTTTCATCAAATTCTTCACTTTCCATCCATTTTCTTGATTGAACTTTCTTCCATGGATGCTAAGGAGTGATTCCAGATCATAATCCAAGAGAATTCGTGGCTGAATCGTGCATGAGCAGTTGAATTTTTCCACCTGCAACTCACCATCGGGTTTCAAGATTCAGGAGCTTTCAACCGGTTCTTTTGCATACAGAAGCAAGGAAAAGGTTCATTGATCGTGTCTGAAAGATTGGAGAGCTTGAATTGGAGGTTTAGTGCATCTGTTCATCCAAGATTTTCAGGTTGGTAACTTTCTTCCTATAGCATGAATTAGGTAGAGTCAAGTTGAATTAAGGTGTTATATTCATTATAGAACGGTGTAGGATGGATTTCAGATAGTTAATTTGAGAATTAGTGACAAAATAGGTGCATTACCATTTTCGGTTGAGATTTGGATATGGTGAATCTTGAGGATTTAGGTTGAATAAAGGGTATGGTTGAACTCGTGACAAGATTTGGGATAAGTTTCATGTATTGACCATTTGCAATGGAGGCTCCTAGAGAGAATTAGGGTTGAGGAAGATGACCGAAGCACCACCGGTGGTGGCCGAAGCTGGGCGCGAAGTTGCAGAGGTTTGAAAGGTAGGAGATGACTCTGGGACCATTGGATCATGGTTGGACCTTTGACTAGAAGCTCATCCAACGACCACGTTTTAAACTCAGCTTGTGAAGGAATTCTGATATTGAAACGCAGCGTTTCATTTAATCAGTGGTTTTGGGCTTAGTGAAATAGCTGCTATCTGCACCCCCTGATGGCCCAACCCATGGTTTGAACTGATTTTAGTTTCTATTTGCACCGCGCGTGTTATTATTTTAATTGGATTTTCTTTATTTTCTCATTTTATTCATGCTTCTTGAAAAAATCATAATAAATTGAAAATTAATCCAATTAACCCCCATTCTTTTTGCATTTTACTCATGATTGAGTATAGTATTTTTTAGAGAAAAAATATTTTCATTTCATGCATTTTCTGATTTTATGGGAATTTTACATTTTAATTGATATTAAAATGGTTATGTTTGATAAATAATTTTGTGAAATTTTGTATGATCATGTGTTGATGACTTTGATCCTAATTTTTTGTGTGTGATTAGGTTAGACATGTATGCTCCCATAGCATTTTTCTCACATTTTTGTGATGAAAATAGGTGTGCTTTCTAGATTGATATTTAGATGCTTCCTTTTAGGGTTTAGGTTTAGTACCCCATAATGTAGAATTTAGTTCTAGGGCTAATTTGATGATTTGATCTTTGAAATTAATGTGGTAGAGTCATGATTGACCTAGGTTCCCATAGATATTTTTGTAGGATTTTATAATTGATTTTAGTATTTTAGTTAGGACTAACTTTAGTACTAGGTTTTAGGTGATCCTAACTTACTAATTCAACTAGTTTAACTTCCCTAGTCCCCTTAGATTAGGGTTTTTGCTTGGTTTGCCTTTGGTTGAGATTGAAGACAAGTTGAAGACAAGGTGAGGATGCTTGAAGTTGCTTGAAATTTCTTGGAGCTTGGATTTGCTTATGCCTGAAGGTGTCTGAGGAAGGTTTAGGAGATAGGAGACATAGGGAGAGCCTTATAGTTAGAATGATTTCTTTCACAAATATGGAAAGCATCTTGTGCTTCCATTCCTCCCAATGACTAAAAGTCCTTCTCAGATATTCACATCCCTCCAAAGGAGTGATGAGTGGCTTTATCTGGGAAGTAGAACTTTGAGGGAACCAGTCTCTCATAATGATGAACCCTTACAGGCTTCCTTTGGTTGTCAATAAGCTGTTTATCATTTCCCCTCATCCTGTTAAATCAATTGTCTTCTGGTTTGAGTATCTTGAAAGATGTTAGACTAGAGTTTGAAGATGAGGACTTCATTGAAGAGTGTGGGAGAGGATGATTCCTTGAGCATTGCCATTGCAGCTGAAGCTTAAAGAACAAGAAGAACAGGTTGATACTTGAAGATCCAATGGAGATTGAATGAAGAGTGAGGAGTTCCTTGCTTGAAGAAGATTGAAGGATGAAGTTGACACTTCTATGTGATTAAAGACTACTCTGAGAAGCTGAAGCTTGTAGGAGAAGAAGACCAAGTTGAGACTGGTAAAGCAAAGAGAGCTGAAGCTTGAAGACTGAGTTGATACTTATGAAGAGGATTAAATTAAGATTGAGTGAAGAGCTGAGGCTTGAGGAATAAAAGATAAGTTGATACTTACACTGATGCAGTGAGAGCCTGAAGGAATCAAGTTGATACTGGTAGTTATAAGTGAAGCCTGATGGTGGAGTTGACTGAAGAGCTGAAGCTTGGAGAAGAGAGAATAAGTTGAAACTTATGTTTGATGGATTGAGACCTTGGAGAAGCAAGTTGATACTTGTCACGAAAGATGATAGCCTTGAAAGGTGGTTGAAGTCTGAAGACTGGGTTGCTGTCAAAAGAGCTGAAGCTTGGGATTGCAAGAGGGAGTTGTTGATCTGCTCCCTTGTCTGTTTTCTTTTCTGTGCTGATGTGCCTTGTTTGACTTGCTTGATGCATTAGAATAAGTTCATATTTAGACTGACTTTAATCTAGCAGCATGATTGCACTAGAGGTTGAGTTGCTCCCTCTGCTTGTATTGTTACTGTATGGCTTTGCTTGCGGGTATTCGGTAGAGCCCAACTCCCTTGCCCATGTGGTTTGTGTTTGCTTGATAGCATTTTATTTTATGTCCTCTGTATGATTACAGTTGTTATTCTATTTTGCTTGATAGCATGTTATTTCCTCTGTATGATTACAGTTATTCATTCTGGCTTGAGGTTGAGATGAGCTTGTGGAGGCTGCTGCCCCACACACATTTCCTCCCTCACTTGCATTGCATGCATTTTACAGTCGTTTACTGTTTACTGTTTAAGCTGATGCTTTATCTGTTTCAGTTTATCGTTGACATGATCCCCTAGGAGTCTCACTTCCTTTGATAAGGAAGTGATGATTAGAACTTTAGGTTGAAACCTATGCATGATAACTTCTAGGAGTTCCCTGTTTCAAACTTCAACTATAGGATGAATCCTTGGCATGACAACAATAGGACTTGATAGTCTCCTCGTAGTTGAGCCTTCTCTTCTCATCTCAAAACAGCTTAAGATACAGTAATCATGAATGATTTCTTTCGTACGTTACGAGCCTTAAGCTATCTGAGAAAGGATTGTTGGAGAGTTTCTTTCCAACAGTCTGGATGTTTAGTATGGCACCTTTTGGGTGACATGCGACGCATTCACTCTCAGGTCATAGTCTTTAGTGCGATTGAAATTGCGAACACAATAAAAAACACTTCTTTCGTAAAAGACAGAAAACAAACTTCAAACCTTTTTGCCCCGTGGGCCCATAATTCCAAGGAAAGCTTTTCTGAAGAAAAGAGTGTCGTTAAACTTCAGCGCCAACGCAAACAGGCTTTGTCCCTAACTGCTAGAACTGTTGTTTAACCCTACTCGATAAAACAGATGAATCTGAATTCCCGTAATCCGTAGTGTTCCGAACTACGTAAGCTCTGATCTCTCATGCCTGTTGAGAGTACGTAGGCACAATACTGACGTATTGGCGAGCCACCTTCCCCCATCCGTAGTAAGTCGAACAACGTTGACTCTAATTTCTCATTCTCTGATGAGAATACGTAGGCATAAAGCGCGACGCTTTGCCGAGTCATTTTCTTTTCTTTTCAGACCAGCCTTGATAGGTAGATAGATAAACCAACTCATCCAGTAAACACAATAAGCATGGATCCCGTCGAGTACGACGGACGTGAGGGGTGCTAATACCTTCCCCTTGCGTAACCGACTCCCGAACCCAGACAACGGTTGCGATGACCTTGTCTTATACCTTTTCGTCATGTTTTTCCGATCGTTTCCTTTCCCGTTCTGAGGGATAAATAACGAAAGGTGGCGACTCTTCTGTTTTGCCGGCACCTTATTTTCGCGGAAGCGACAGCTGGCGACTCTGCTGGGGACTTGATAGTTTCCTGGGATCCAACGTCCCGTATGCGAGTCAGTTTGGGGATCCAACGTCCCCTGCGAGAGTCAATCCTAGCGCTTGTATGATTACTTGTTAAGTTGTGTTTATTTATCGCATTTTATTTCCCGCACTTTATTTTCAGTATGATATGATTATCTGTGCTGTTGTGGGAGAGGCATTCTGATGAGTGAGAAGCCAGACCCAGGCTTGAGTGAACATAGCATTAGTTGTGGAAATTAGTGGGCGCGTGCTTGCTTGGCAGGCACTAGTGTCTCATGAAATCCACGCTCAGACGAGGTTCTCCCGGTTGGCTTCTTTTTCAACCCTTTGGGTTGAGGGGGTTGTTGGTTTGGAGGATTGTCGACTCTAGGGACCGATCATTTGGGATTCAGCCCAGTGAGGCCACTTCATGAGCTGGTGATGCCACACCTTCTAGGTATCGTATCACCCCTCTTGAATGTCTGTGACGCTGATGACCGCATAGGATGCCGAACTTGAGTCAGTTTAGGTCCATACCTGTGAGCAGGGTTGGGTTTGTTGCAGGAAACTTTGACCTTTAGACTACCTGGTTTTCTTGATAGTGAATCAGTTTTGTTGGTACCGGAGGTTCTCATCATCAGATATATGATTGTTCTTGACAGAGCAGAGCTTTGGTCCTGTATCAGAGGACCTTATATTCAGAGATGTGTATTTGTTCTTGACAGAGTAGGTTTGTGATTGGGGTCTGAGGATCTCATCAGCAGATGTATGGTTGTTCTTGACAGAGCAGAGTTTTGGTCCTGTATCAGAGGTCCTTATTATCAGACGTTTGTTCTTGAAAGAGCAGAGTTTTGGTCCTGTATCAGAGGTCCTTATTATCAGATGGTTGTTCTTGACAGAGCAGATCTATGGTCCTATGTGTGTGTGTGTGTTCTTGACAGAGCAGATTTGTGGTCCGATACCAGGGTTTTCTTCTTATTAGAGATAGTGGTTGTTCTTGATAGAGCAACATTATGGTTTTGTTGATACAAAATCTCCACAGCGCAGTTGCCTTGATCTCCTGCTGCATGATTGCATTTTACATTGCTTTGCATACCCATTTGCATTTCATTAACGTGTGTCTGTGTTGCAGGTACCGTTTCCCCCGATTCAGGATTTCTGGCCTCCTATTGTATTGTTATGGGTTCTCTGAGGAAGACCGTGGCTTACAAGCTCCCTGCCCCTGATGTGGTTCAGCTGACTGGTTTGATTGCTTTAGCATATGATTCTGTGAGAGATGAGTTCAGAAAATTTTACGGCAAATTGCTCAGTTTGGTTCGTAAACCTTCTGCGTTCGAGTTGAATGGGTTGCACGCTCTGCTGCAGTTCTACGATCCTCCGTTGAGATACTTTACTTTCCAGGATTTTGTTCTCGCACCCATGCTGGAGGAGTATGTTGATTTGTTAGGTGTGCCTATCAAGAGTCAAATGCCCTTTGTCCATATGGATGCTGAGCCTAACCTGGCTAGTCTAGCCCTTTCACTTCATTTGGATGCCTCCGAGTTGGTATTGTCTAGTTGGAAGAAGGTTCCCGGTTTCTCCTTGTAGTTCTTAGTGGGAAAGTCTCATCAGTGCACCAAAGACGGATGTTGGGTCGTATTCAACGCCATTCTTGCTCTGTGCATATATGGCATCATTCTGTTCCCCAATATCCCTGATTTTGTAGACTTCGACGCCTTTCGCATCTTTGCTTCAGGGAACCCAGTCCCTACCTTGATAGGAGATGTCTACCATTCCATCCACTACAAAAACGAGAACAGAAGGGGCAAGAATGTCTCGTGTTGTGTGCCCTTGCTTTACAAATGGCTTGATAGTCATCTACCCAAGAGGGGTCCCTTTGTTTCGTCTGCAGCCACAACTGAGTGGTCCGAGCGTTTGATGAGTCTATCTGCAGAGGATATTAACTGGTTTGACGGAGATAGGTTGGGTACCAAGATTATCTTTAGCTGCAGCGGGTTTCCGAACGTGCCTTTGATAGGCAGAAAAGGCTGTATAAACTATAATCCGTCTTTGCTGGTCCGACAGTTCGCGTATGCTTTGAGAGCTCCGCCGAAGGATGAAGCGGTGCAGGAATCTCTGTACCTCACTGGTCTTCTAGAGGGGGATCTGTTATCTAAGCTTCAGCGCGCTTGGAATGGCATCGGTAAGAGGGGAAAGCCATTGCTGGGGAGAAGCAATAGTCAAGCCTACGCTCCGTACGTGACTTGGATCAGAGCCAGAGCAGATGCTATAGGGATGCCGTTTCTTCCTGCCAAGCCAGAAAGCCCTCCAGTGATTGAAGAGCCTGCTACCGTGCCCATTCAGCAACATAATCAGGTGTTAGCTGAGAGAGATGAATTGAAGAGGGCAAATGAAGAACTGGAGAAAGAATTGGCGCAGCTCAGAAGCGAGAGAAACGAAGCCGTTCATTCCTTCAAAAGGCAAACAGAGCTGGTGAACCAGCTGGGGACAGACTTGACTAAGCAGATAGCTGAGCGTGAGCGCATGGGTCGAGACTTCAAAGCTGTCAACGATGTGCTGGCCACGAAGAAGCAGCACTTGGACGAAGCGTATCGGAGGATATCCAAGTTTAACCAGCATTGGAAGGCCTCCCTAGCCAACAGGAAAGAGCGGGAGGATAAGCTGATGCAACAGATCTCCAAGCTGAAAGCCCAGGTAAAGGCTAGTGAGAAGAGGTTTGATGAAGAAACCGCTCGCAGATATGTCGTTGAAGGCCAGCTTAACAAGGCTCTTGCTAACCTGAAGGAGCGCAAACTGACGTTTGAATCCAAGAAACGGAAGCTAGAAGATTGTTTCGGCGAAGGAGCATGGGAAGATTCGGTCGAAGGTCTTCAATACACCATTATGCAGAGGGAGCTACTCGTCAAAGGGTTACTCACTCGGCCTGATCATCCAGAAACGAAGGGGTTGTTAGAAGAGTTTCGCGCCTGTGGCCATGCTTGACTATTTGTATTCCTTTTGTTTGATCATCGTTGTATGCTGACCATCGCCAGGCTTGTTGGTCGAGGTCATGCTATCGATTCATCTTGTACTCACTGATGTTGTGTACTGCCTTGATGGGCTTTCTTCATATATATGAGATGTTATTTCCATGATTGGACTCGGACTTCTTATTATCAGCATGGCACTCAGGCACTAGGATCGGGGGAAATCTCTCTAACACACAGACACATGTTTGCATTTGCATGAAGCATTTGCATAACGAGCACTTTGTCGTTTTTTCCTAACCCTTTTGTGTTTCCAGGTTGTTTCAGGTTGTTCCAGGATTGATCAGAGACCTATTCACTGCTATCCGACCAGAGCAAATCAAACCAGAATCATGGAGCAAGTGCAAACTGATGTTCAAGAACTCCGCGAAAGAATGGATCGCTTCATGGAGCTCATGCAAGCGGTCGCCAATGGCCAGGATCAGCTCAGAACCTTGGTCCAGCCTCTGATTTCAAGGGTCGATAGCAATGGCGTACTCCATGGTGGGACTGTTCCAACCCCTCCACCAGTTGAAACTCCTCAGAATGGCGTCCCCGTGACCGGGGGGGAATGGCAGTGCCAACGGCAATGTGATAGCTAACATGGGACTCAATGGTAATACGACGGGCGTCGGTAATGGAAATTTTGAAGCTAATGTCAATGTTGGGCTGGGCAACGGCAATGCAGGTGTTGGAAATATGTTTGGGCCTCAGCCGTGGTTAGAAGATCGTCAGGACGATGTGTTCTCTCAGAGAGGTGCTGAAGGGGAGCTGACTGCTGAAACACGGCTTAGGTTCAAGGCACTCGAGGATAAGATGAGAAGTATCGAGAACCAGAACACCTTGGGTGTTGATATGTCCAAGTTGGGACTGATCGCTGATTTCAAGGTGCCTCCTAAGTTCAAGGTACCTGACTTTGAAAAGTACAAGGGCACCACTTGCCCTCGCGTCCATCTGAGATCATACTACCAGAAAATGTTCGCTCATTCTGAGGACAAGAAGTTGCTGATGCACTTCTTTCAGGACAGTCTGTCCGGGCCCTCCCTCGAATGGTACATGAGTCTGGAGCCTACCAGTGTGCGCACGTGGAACGACCTTGCTGAAGCATTTGTGCACCACTACCAATACAATAGAGACTTGGCTCCGAACCGAGTCCAACTGCAGAATCTGTCGCAAAGGAACAATGAAGGGTTCAAGGAATACGCCCAGCGGTGGCGTGAATTGGCGGCCAGGGTTCAGCCGCTGATGGTTGAACGTGAGCTTGTGCAGATGTTCGTAGCCACCCTCCCAGGAGTTTATTATGAGAAATTAGTCAGCGGTATGTCTGGAACCTTCTCAGATCTCATTATCACGGGCGAGCACATCGAAAATGGGATCAAACTCGGGAAAATTCAAGGTGAGTCATCCTCAGCTGGAGGAGGCGGAAAGAAACCTTATAGTGGAAAAAGACGGGAAGGAGAAACGAGCGTCGTGACCAACGCTCAAAGGAAGGGTAAAGGCCCTCACCAGCAGGTGGCCAGCATAACTATCCCGGCAGTTCAACAGCCGCAGCAGCAGCCACAGCAGCAGCAGCAACCGAATCAACAAGGGTACATAAAGTATCATAATCGGGCACCTTTGTCGAGCCGTCACCTCGAGACACCACCCATGTCGTACGCGCAACTATTGCAGACTTTGCTTCAGCTACAGTTGATCCAAAAGAGAATCTTGGCTCCCTTGACAGGGGCACCTCTGCCAGGTTATGACGCAAATGCAATTTGTGAATTTCACTCAGGGGCACCAGGCCACACAATAGAGAATTGCAAAGCCTTCAAGCACAAGGTGCAGGACATGGTGGACGCTAAGATCATCAACTTCTCCGATAATGTGCCAAATGTCACGAAGAACCCTATGCCGAACCATAGGGGAGGTGGAGTAAACGCCATTATTGAAGACGAGAATTTGGATTTGTTGACTGACGTCAGAGATCTGAAGACGCCGCTCAGCTTCGTTAAAGCTAAGTTGATGAAAAGGGGTTTCTTCCCAGGTTGCGGGGAGCTATGTATGGGCTGTGCGACAAGTCCCGATGGATGTGAACAATTGATAGAGGGGATTCAAAGTCTGATGACTGAAGGGATCTTACAGTTTGGCCGGAGGGCCGAAAGTGGATCGGGAGAGGTAGTGCTGAAGCAAGGTGACGAGGTTGCCACCATCACCATCCCTCGCCAGACGATAACTATTTCTGCACCCAGACCGCCCACGATTACCATCACCAAAGCTGGGCCGATACCGTTTGAAAGCACTAATGCTGTCCCATGGCATTATGGGGCTGAAGTCTACTGCAACGGATAAAAGTTGGAACTAGAACCGTTTGGGTCGTCTGTGGAGAACCTTGCGGGAATTAGCGGAATCACTCGCAGCGGAAGAGTGTTTGCACCACCAGAGGTCGTGGCAGACAAGGCGGACAGAGCTGATGCAACTGATAAAGGTAAGAGTAAAGTCATCGAAGAGATCCCGCGTGGGGCAGAAAGAGACTTACTTGTTAAAGACGCCGAGGAATTTATGAGGTTGATTAAAAAGAGTGATTACAAGATTGTGGATCATCTCCATCAGACACCCTCAAAGATTTCCATCCTGAATTTGTTGCTGTGTTCTGAAGCACACCGCAACGCGCTGCTGAAGGTGTTGAACGCCGCATATGTACCGCAGGAAATATCGGTAAACCAGCTGGAAGAGGTCGTAGCCCACGTGAATGCTGGAAATGGGTTAGGGTTCACTGACCTAGAGCTGACGCCGAAAGGGAGGAATCACAATAGCGCCATGCACATCTCGATAGAGTGTTGGGGAACGATTATGTCTCACGTGTTGGTGGACACGGGGTCGTCACTCAATGTTCTTCCGAAGAAGGCGTTAATGAAGTTAGATACTCGCGGAGTGATTTGCATACCCAGTGATCTGGTTGTGAAAGCGTTCGATGGAACCAAATGCCATGTTTTCGGGGAGGTGACCCTGCCAATCCAAGTCGGGCCGGAAACGTTCGACGCAATCTTTTACATTATGGACATCATGCCTGCCTACAGCTGTCTCTTGGGCCGGCCGTGGATCCATACTGCTGGAGCCGTGACCTCCACGTTGCACCAGAAACTCAAGTATGCTGTCGGAGGTAGCATCGTGACCGTTTGCTGCGAGGAAGATATAATGGTGAGCCATTTGTCGTCCTTCAAGTATGTTGAGATGGATGGGGAAATCCACGAAACCCTATGCCAAGTGTTCGAAGCTGTTGAAGTCAAGGACGTAGCTCCTGTAGTCACTGAGAAGCCAGAGATGACTCTCTCTTCCTTCAAGGAAGCCCGGGCCGTTGTCCAAGCCGGATCTGCCCCAGGCTGGGGGCGAATTTTGGAGATACCTAACAAGCAAGACAAGTTTGGGTTGGGTTATTCTCCTGCGGCTGAAGCCTCCTCTTCTAGCAGTGCGTCACGAGGTAAAGGGCCGATCCAGTTTACTAGTGGCGGGGTGATTTTTGAAAGTGTCAACGCGGTGTCTGAAGACAGCGGAGATAGCGACTGTGACCTCGACTCTTGGATCCAGCCAAGCAAGCCAGGCGAGGGCCTTACCAACTGGTCCGTCAAGGATATCATCCAGATGACAAGCGAAGAGTAATGATTTACTTTTTCCAATCATTGTACAACCCTATGTCCTACCCGGGGCATAGTGGTTTTATTGTCAGGGCCTTGTTTGATTATGTACATGCATTTTATCGATAAATCAAAAGGCGTTTTTCTTCATGTTCAAATATTGTGATCTCTGTTATTCCTGTTTTATATTTGTTTTGAAAAACAATAAAATGGCAATGGGGTTTGTGCTAACCTGCATATCCTTGTTTTAAGCTTAACCCTTGTTATTGCAGGATCCACATAGCAGATGACATCAACTCTGGACCTTCTACGACTCACTTCGACTTCGATTGCTCGATCTATCAAGCCGAAGAAGAGATTGATGAAGACGAAGACCTTCCTGAAGAGTTGGCCCGCTTGTTGAAACAAGAAGAGAAAGTTATTCTGCCTCATGAATAGGAGATCGAGATTGTGAATCTGGGTTCTGAAGAACTCGTCAGAAACGTCAGGATAGGGGCTGCATTGCAGAGTGATGTCAAGCAGAGATTGGTCGAGATGCTAAGAGAGTATAGTGACATCTTTGCTTGGTCATACGAAGATATGCCCGGACTTGATACTGACATCGTGGTCCACCACTTGCCGTTGCGAGAAGATTGTCCTCCCGTTAAGCAGAAGCTTAGGAGGACGCGACCAGATATGGCCGTTAAGATCAAAGAAGAATTGCAGAAGCAGCTTGATGCTGGCTTCTTAGCGGTCACTACTTACCCTCCGTGGGTCGCCAACATAGTACCTGTACCGAAGAAGGACGGTAAGGTACGAATGTGCGTCGATTATCGGGACTTGAATACGGCGAGCCCTAAAGATGATTTCCCGCTGCCTCATATCGATGTGTTGGTCGACAATACAGCTCAGTTCTCCGTATTTTCGTTCATGGATGGCTTCTCCGGTTACAACCAGATCAAGATGGCGCCAGAGGACATGGAGAAAACTACATTTATCACTCCTTGGGGAACATTCTGCTACAAGGTAATGCCTTTCGTTCTGAAGAACGCAGGGGCCACTTACCAACGAGCAATGGTAACTTTGTTTCATGACATGATTCATCACGAGATTGAAGTCTATGTTGATGACATGATTGCGAAGTCCCAAACGGAGGAGGGACATCTGGTCAATTTGCTGAAGCTTTTTGAGAGGCTTAGGAAGTTCAGGTTGAGGCTGAATCCTAACAAGTGTACTTTCGGAGTACGATCTGGAAAGTTACTGGGTTTATCGTGAGCGAAAGAGGCATCGAGGTTGATCTTGCGAAGATTAAAGCGATACAAGAAATGCCAGTGCCGAAAACAGAAAAAGAAGTTCGTGGTTTCCTGGGCAGAATAAACTACATTGCAAGGTTTATCTCTCAGCTCACGGCCACATGTGAACCGATGTTCAAACTACTGAAAAAAGATCAGGCGATTATCTGGAACGAGGATTTCCAGAAGGCATTCAATAAGATAAAACAGTATTTGCAGGAGCCTCCGGTCTTGATATCCCGAGTGGCCGGACGACCTTTAATCATGTACTTGACAGTTCTTGAGAATAGTATGGGGTGTGTTCTCGGTCAGCACGACGAGACGGGCAGAAAGGAGCATGCCATTTACTACTTGAGTAAAAAGTTCACAGACTGTGAATCTTGTTACTCGATGCTGGAGAAGACGTGTTGTGCACTAGCCTGGGCTGCCAAACGTTTACGACAGTACATGCTCAATCACACCACTATGCTAATTTCGAAGATGGATCCGATCAAGTACGTCTTCGAGAAGCAAGCGCTTTCGGGCAGGATTGCCAGATGGCAAATGGTGTTGACAGAATATGATATTCAGTACGTTTCCCAGAAGGCCATCAAGGGAAGCGTATTGTCTGATTACCTTGCCGAACAGCTGATCGAGGATTACCAGCCGATGAAATTTGAATTCCCTGATGAGGATATCATGTTTCTCAAAGCGAAAGATTGCGATGAACCGTTGCCCGACGAGGGGCCATATAGGAAATCCCAGTGGAAATTGATATTTGACGGGGCGGTTAACTCTTATGGAAGTGGCATTGGGGCGATCATCACGACTCCCCACGGATCCCATATCCCGTTCACTGCGAGACTGACGTTTCCGGTCACCAATAATGAAGCGGAGTACGAAGCATGCATCATGGGTCTAGAAGAGGCAATTGATTTGAGAATCAAGAACCTAGACGTATATGGTGACTCGGCGCTTGTGATTAACCAGATTAAAGGGGAGTGGGAGACTCGCCAATTGAATTTGGTGCCGCACATGAACTATGCCAGAAGGCTACTCCCGTTCTTTGATCGAGTGGAACTCCATCACGTGCCCAGGGCTGAGAACCAGATGGCTGATGCCCTAGCCACGTTGGCTTCGATGTATAAAGTCAATTTTTGGAATGAGGATCCAAGAATTGTCCTTTCTCGTCTTGATAGACCTGCATTCGTCTTTGCGATCGAGGAAGCCGCCGACGGCAAGCCCTGGTTCCATGACATCCATACTTTCCTTATGACTAAGGAGTATCCCGCGGGAGCGTCAACCCAGGATAAGAAGACTATGAGGAGGCTGTCTGGAAATTTTTATCTCAATCCTAATGGAGTTTTGTATAAAAGAAACCACGATCTCGTGCTACTCAGATGTGTAGATGAGAAAGAAGCGAGTATGCTCATGGAAGAAGTCCATGAAGGCACATTTGGTACGCACGCCAGCGGGCATGCTATGACAAGGAAGATCCAGAGAGCAGGATATTACTGGCTGACGATGGAGTCAGATTGCTTTAAATTCACGAAGAGGTGTAATAAATGCCAGATTTATGCTGATAAAGTTCACGTGCCGCCGTGCCCGTTAAATGTCATGTCCTCCCCGTGACCGTTCTCCATGTGGGGCATCGACATGATAGGCAAGATCCAGCCCACTGCATCTAATGGTCATCGCTTCATTCTAGTAGCTATCAACTACTTCACCAAGTGGGTGGAGGCAGCCTCATATGCTAATGTGACCAAGCAGGTGGTGGCTAAAGTCATAAAGAGGGACATCATATGTCGTTACGGAGTTCCCGAGCGGATCATTACTGATAATGGTTCGAATCTGAATAAAAAGATGATGAAGGAGCTGTGCCAGAGTTTCAAGATTGAACACCACAACTCATCTCCTTACCGGCCGAAGATGAATGGCGCCGTTGAAGCGGCCAATAAGAACATCAAGAAGATTGTTCAGAAGATGGTTGTGACCTATAAGGATTGGCACGAGATGATGCCATTTGCACTGCACGGTTATCGTACCACGGTACGTACGTCAACCGGGGCAACTCCTTTCTCCTTGGTGTACGGTATGGAAGTTGTCCTGCCGTTAGAAGTGGAAATCCCTTCTTTGCGAGTTTTGGTTGACGTGAAACTCGACGAGGCAGAATGGATTAAGAACCGACTAAACCAACTCAGCCTGATGGACGAGAAGAGGTTAGCATCGATTGCGCATGGTCGTCTGTACCAAAGCCGAATGAAGAAAGCTTATGATAAGAAGGTGCGCCCTAGAAGCTTTCAGACGGGTGATCTCGTCCTGAAGAAGATTCTTCCTCCACACTCCGATCACCGGGGCAAGTGGACTCCTAATTACGAAGGTCCGTACGTCGTCAGCAAGGTCTTCTCGGGAGGAGCTTTGTTGTTATCCACGATGGATGGTGAAGACTTTGCATCCCCGGTGAACACGGACGCAGTTAAAAAATACTTTGCTTAAAAAATGACCCGCTGGAAAGAAAAAGAGTATCCAGGCAAAAATGGGGCATCCCGGCGAACCATAAAAAAGGAAAAAGGTTCGGGCAAAAATTAGGGATAAATTGAAAAATTGTACACCCGCAAAGTCGAAAACCTGGAAGGGCGACTTTGGAAAAAAAGGGTATCCCGGTGAATCGAAAACCCGGAAGGGTGATTCAGGTAAAAGTTAGGGATTTGAAAAAGCAAATGACTGCGTTCCGCGTGTGGACTTTCATTGTTTAGTGGTTTGGAAGACCTGAGGGCCGTTTATCTGAATCAATCTCTTCTGAAGCTGAAGCGTCGGAGAAGTATCAAAGTCGAGTGGGTCATAGAGGGATCAACTCATGGTGTTCGTCTACGCCTCGTTGCCGACATTTGTATATACTGATGTATATTTATGTTTTATTTTTGCGCGGCTTCCTCATTCCAGGAGCTTGCATCTGTTGTAAAACATTTTTACCCATTCAGGGGTTCGTTATCAATAAAATGTACACTATTCAGCAATTCTGTTTGTCTGTTTAGCATTTATCTATTTTGTTTGCGAAAAAGAACGCCGATATTTTTGACAAAATGTGCATACATAAACTTACTGGCCTAGGCCGCTGATTGTTGAAACAATGAATTACTCGAACATTGTCACGAGATAATAACCTTGATAGGTCCCTCTGAGAAGGGTATCTTATCTGTTTGTTTGTGTTGGCGCAGGTGTAGCATGTACCAGGTAGTACGCCGTATGCGTTCCTTAAGCAGCATGATTCCTTCTTCTCCATCAAAGTTCAGCAGCCTCTCCCTGCAGAGTCTGAAACGTGGGATCGTAAGGCATTGATGTGTCTCCCCAGGCAGAGAAGATTCTCTCCCCAGTCAAATACATCCTGAAGGAATGTCGTCTCCCCAGCTGAGTCATACGCTGAAGTGTGCAACAATTGATAGTTCCAGACTGAAGTCTCCGATGGAATAGAGAGTCCCCACAGCGTCGTACTCTCCCCTGAAGCAGGATGATTTCTTCTTCTCCAGCCGAGTTTGCAGATCCCCAAGAGAGCCGAGTCCTTGGAAGCCGTTCGGGCCATGATTGGTTTTCCCTAGTAGAATGTTGAATAGCTGATGCTGTATCTCCCCATCGGAGTCGTTATCTCCAGGAAAGCTCTGGCTGTGAATGTCGGGCAGTTTGTTTCCACGATTGACATTACTTTCCTCAGCAGGTCCAGGTTCTCGTAGAGCTTCGTTCCCCTGCAGCAGTCAACTGAAGTTTGCTTCCTCATGCAGAGTCCTATTGAGATTGGCGTGACTTCCTCTCCTCGGCAGGATGACTCCTCCTCTCCACCAGAGTGGTTCTTTCTCCTTGACAGGAGGATTCTCCCTTCAGCATTTATTTTGCTGACGGGATCGCAGTATTTCGCATGATTGCATGGCATTTATCATAAACGCGTAGCACTTCCACCGTGTGGAGCAGTGCGCCATTGTCAAAGCATATGCATACTAAACACGAGCTAGGTCGTTACCGTTCTTGTTTTGTAGGTGTTCCTCTACAGAGTCACTTGCTCAAGATGATTCTTGAATTCCCCAGCAAGGTTGTTTGCTCAAGATGATCCTTGAAATCCCCAGTGAAGTCGCCAGAGTTGGTTGCTCAAGTTGACGCTTAGAGTCCCCGACAGAGTATTTGATCAGGATGATTCCTGAAATCTCCAGCAGAGTTATGGGTCCAGGACGATTCTTGAAGTCCCCCCCGGAGTTATTTGTTCAAGATGATTCTTGATTTCCTCAGCAGAGATGATTCACCCGGAATGATTCCCGGATCCCCGAAGCAGTGACTTGATAGTTCTCCAGAATCCCCAGAGGAGATGCGTCATTCCCAGCAGGTTTTTGAATAGCAAAGTTGAAACTTCCCTCGAAGACTTAATGATTGAAGTCCAACCGTGTTAACGAAGCAGTTCTCTCAGCTAAAGCAGAGTGCCTGATGGTAGAAGTTGGATATCCCCAAGCGGTTCATGATTGACCGAGAATTCTATTCCCGACTTACTGATGAAGTCCGGCTGATGCCCGAAAGTTTTCTTTGAATGCCCGACGGCATGATTAACTTGATTGTTGACCTGATGAGTCCCGAGGAATTTTGATGCCTGACGGCATGATCGACCATGTATCGCTGGTTACCGTGTGACCAATCCCCCAGCTAGTTGCCGTGCAGCTAATATTTCAGTTTCCGAAGATTCGTTCCCATCAGAGTACCGTGTACTTGTGCAGTTGGCAAATTTCTGGGTTTGTCGGTATTCAACCGTCTCGCACCTTGATTGGTTGAGAGCCGTTCGCTTCTCACCCAGTCAGGTTCAAGCCGTTTGAATAGGGGCAGCTGTTGCACCCCAAAATTTGACCAACATTTCTTTACCTAGCTTATGTTTCATTTCATTCACATTAGCATTATCATTTGCATTTCATTGACATGTATGCAGGAGATCAAGAGGTATGATTACCAATCAAGGGCTACACAAGACTATGAAGCTAGCCAAGAAGGTTATTCAAGTGTTCAAGGGTTGATATCCTTGTCAGAGAAGTCAAAAGATCCTCAGAGTGAGTGGTTGAAACCAAGGTTGTGTGCCTCCTAACTTGAGAGTTGTGGGAGCTCCTCAGATGATTCTGAAGTCAAGAATATGGACTTGAGGTCTTGAGAGAGCTCATTAGAAATGTTAAAGATCACTTTGAGGCCTAGACAGGTCATTGTGCAAGATTAAGAAGCCTCAGCCATGATTGGTGCAGCTAGGGTTTGACTGGGTCAACCCTAGGTCAACTGATGATTTGAAGAAGGCTGAGGCCTAATCCAAGAGCCATGTGATCATGGATTGATGAATTAAGATGTTATAAGGATGATTCCAAGGTTAAATCATCATGATTGTAGAGTTTGAGAAGTTTTAAGCTAGGGTTTCTAAGGCTTGACAGTGTAAAATCCCCTAGTTTGACCCCTATTTTCAAGGCAGTTTAGCTCAAGATGTGATTGTCATCTCATCTTACCCCCAACATGAATGTTGTAGAGCTTGATCTTAGCTTTAATTTGAGTGCTATAAGTCCTTGATAGGATTTGTAGAACTCAAGTTATGACTTTGACAAGTTACAGGTCATCTGAGGTATGTGAATCTGGGGCCTTGAAAGTTACCCAACTTGCATCAAACTTTTTCCCAAGAAGGATGATTCCTATGGACTTTTGGTCAACATGAATGTTGTTCCTTATCCTCTTAGCTTTCTAGAGAGTACTAGAAGTCCTTGATAGGATTTGTAGAACTCAAGTTATGGCTTTGACAAGTCAAGGGCATTTTGGTCATTCGTAGATTACAGGTCATTTCAACCATAAAGCCATAACTCCTATTTCCAAGCTTCAAATGGAAAAATCTTCAACATCAAACTTGTTCAAAAGGATGTTTTAAGGCTAGTAAGGAGGTCATGAGATGATGGAAATGCTTGTAGCTCAAAGTTGCAAAAATGACCTAAAATAAGGGCATAAGTTAAATAAACCAAAGGTGGAAATTGATATTTTCAACCTACACATCCAAACCATGGCATGCAATATATCATTTTGACTCTAGAAAACATTTTAAGAACATTGGTTTAGCCACATTTTTGATTTGAGATTCAACTGGTGGACTTGCTTTGAAAATCACTTACTTGCATATTAAGTAACATGTGCAAAACATAGAATCAAGGCATGAGCAAGGCCCTTGGCAAGCTAAACCCTTCCAAAATGTCACTAGGGGAGAAATTGAAAGAGATTGAGGTTGGTTTCAAGCTGTTTGCAGGGTTGTGCATATCATGATACATGGTTGAAAATCTCATGACATGAGAAGTGGAAACTCTCATTAGAAGGATCTAGAGGGTTCTAGATCATCCAAACATCATCTATATATTGAATAGAGTTTATCCAATGCAAAGGTTGGTGATGATTGAAGGAGAGAGCATAGATTGAGATTGAAGTTCCATAGCTTGCAATTGAATTCGGTTTCATCAAATTCTTCACTTTCCATCCATTTTCTTGATTGAACTTTCTTCCATGGATGCTAAGGAGTGATTCCAGATCATAATCCAAGAGAATTCGTGGCTGAATCGTGCATGAGCAGTTGAATTTTTCCACCTGCAACTCACCATCGGGTTTCAAGATTCAGGAGCTTTCAACCGGTTCTTTTGCATACAGAAGCAAGGAAAAGGTTCATTGATCGTGTCTGAAAGATTGGAGAGCTTGAATTGGAGGTTTAGTGCATCTGTTCATCCAAGATTTTCAGGTTGGTAACTTTCTTCCTATAGCATGAATTAGGTAGAGTCAAGTTGAATTAAGGTGTTAGATTCATTATAGAACGGTGTAGGATGGATTTCAGATAGTTAATTTGAGAATTAGTGACAAAATAGGTGCATTACCATTTTCGGTTGAGATTTGGATATGGTGAATCTTGAGGATTTAGGTTGAATAAAGGGTATGGTTGAACTCGTGACAAGATTTGGGATAAGTTTCATGTATTGACCATTTGCAATGGAGGCTCCTAGAGAGAATTAGGGTTGAGGAAGATGACCGGAGCACCACCGGTGGTGGCCGGAGCTGGGCGCGAAGTTGCAGAGGTTTGAAAGGTAGGAGATGACTCTGGGACCATTGGATCATGGTTGGACCTTTGACTAGAAGTTCATCCAACGGCCACGTTTTAAACTCAGCTTGTGAAGGAATTCTGATATTGAAACGCAGCGTTTCATTTAATCAGTGGTTTTGGGCTTAGTGAAATAGCTGCTATCTGCACCCCCTGATGGCCCAACCCATGGTTTGAACTGATTTTAGTTTCTATTTGCACCGCGCGTGTTATTATTTTAATTGGATTTTCTTTATTTTCTCATTTTATTCATGCTTCTTGAAAAAATCATAATAAATTGAAAATTAATCCAATTAACCCCCATTCTTTTTGCATTTTACTCATGATTGAGTCTAGTATTTTTTAGAGAAAAAATATTTTCATTTCATGCATTTTCTGATTTTATGGGAATTTTACATTTTAATTGATATTAAAATGGTTATGTTTGATAAATAATTTTGTGGAATTTTGTATGATCATGTGTTGATGACTTTGATCCTAATTTTTTGTGTGTGATTAGGTTAGACATGTATGCTCCCATAGCATTTTTCTCACATTTTTGTGATGAAAATAGGTGTGCTTTCTAGATTGATATTTAGATGCTTCCTTTTAGGGTTTAGGTTTAGTACCCCATAATGTAGAATTTAGTTCTAGGGCTAATTTGATGATTTGATCTTTGAAATTAATGTGGTAGAGTCATGATTGACCTAGGTTCCTATAGATATTTTTGTAGGATTTTACAATTGATTTTAGTATTTTAGTTAGGACTAACTTTAGTACTAGGTTTTAGGTGATCCTAACTTACTAATTCAACTAGTTTAACTTCCCTAGTCCCCTTAGATTAGGGTTTTTGCTTGGTTTGCCTTTGGTTGAGATTGAAGACAAGTTGAAGACAAGGTGAGGATGCTTGAAGTTGCTTGAAATTGCTTGGAGCTTGGATTTGCTTATGCCTGAAGGTGTCTGAGGAAGGTTTAGGAGATAGGAGACATAGGGAGAGCCTTATAGTTAGAATGATTTCTTTCACAAATATGGAAAGCATCTTGTGCTTCCATTCCTCCCAATGACTAAAAGTCCTTCTCAGATATTCACATCCCTCCAAAGGAGGGATGAGTGGCTTTATCTGGGAAGTAGAACTTTGAGGGAACCAGTCTCTCATAATGATGAACCCTTACAGGCTTCCTTTGGTTGTCAATAAGTTGTTTATCATTTCCCCTCATCCTGTTAAATCAATTGTCTTCTGGTTTGAGTATCTTGAAAGATGTTAGACTTGAGTTTGAAGATGAGGACTTCATTGAAGAGTGTGGGAGAGGATGATTCCTTGAGCATTGCCATTGCAGCTGAAGCTTGAAGAGCAAGAAGAACAGGTTGATACTTGAAGATCCAATGGAGATTGAATGAAGAGTGAGGAGTTCCTTGCTTGAAGAAGATTGAAGGATGAAGTTGACACTTCTATGTGATTAAATACTACTCTGAGAAGCTGAAGCTTGTAGGAGAAGAAGACCAAGTTGAGACTGGTAAAGCAAAGAGAGCTGAAGCTTGAAGACTGAGTTGATACTTATGAAGAGGATTCAATTAAGATTGAGTGAAGAGCTGAGGCTTGAGGAATAAAAGATAAGTTGATACTTACACTGATGCAGTGAGAGCCTGAAGGAATCAAGTTGATACTGGTAGTTAGAAGTGAAGCCTGATGGTGGAGTTGACTGAAGAGCTGAAGCTTGGAGAGGAGAGAATAAGTTGAAACTTATGTTTGATGGATTGAGACCTTGTAGAAGCAAGTTGATACTTGTCATGAAAGATGATAGCCTTGAAAGGTGGTTGAAGTCTGAAGACTGGGTTGCTGTCAGAAGAGCTGAAGCTTGGGATTGCAAGAGGGAGTTGTTGATCTGCTCCCTTGTCTGTTTTCTTTTCTGTGCTGATGTGCCTTGTTTGACTTGCTTGATGCATTAGAATAAGTTCATATCTAGACTGACTTTAATCTAGGAGCATGATTGCACTAGAGGTTGAGTTGCTCCCTCTGCTTGTATTGTTACTGTATGGCTTTGCTTGCGGGTATTCGGTAGAGCCCAGCTCCCTTGCCCATGTGGTTTGTGTTTGCTTGATAGCATTTTATTTTATGTCCTCTGTATGATTACAGTTGTTATTCTATTTTGCTTGATAGCATGTTATTTCCTCTGTATGATTACAGTTATTCATTCTGGCTTGAGGTTGAGATGAGCTTGTGGAGGCTGCTGCCCCACACACATTTCCTCCCTCACTTGCATTGCATGCATTTTACAGTCGTTTACTGTTTACTGTTTAATCTGATGCTTTATCTGTTTCTGTTTATCGTTGATATGATCCCCTAGGACTCTCACTTCCTTTGATAAGGAAGTGATGATTAGAACTTTAGGTTGAAACCTATGCATGATAACTTCTAGGAGTTCCCTATTTCAAACTTCAACTATAGGATGAATCCTTGGCATGACAACAATAGGACTTGATAGTCTCCCCGTAGTTGAGCCTTCTCTTCTCATCTCAAAACAGCTTAAGATATAGTAATCATGAATGATTTCTTTTGTACGTTACGAGCCTTAAGCTATCTGAGAAAGGATTCTTGGAGAGTTTCTTTCCAACTGTCTGGATGTTTAGTATGGCACCCTTTGGGTGACATGCGACGCATTCACTCTCAGGTCATAGTCTTTAGTGCGATTGAAATTGCGAACACAATAAAAAACACTTCTTTCGTAAAAGACAGAAAACAAACTTCAAACCTTTTTGCCCAGTGGGCCCATAATTCCAAGGAAAGCTTTTCTGAAGAAAAAAGTGTCGTTAAACTTCAGCGCCAACGCAAACAGGCTTTGTCCCTAACTGCTGGAACTGTTGTTTAACCCTACTCGATAAAACAGATGAATCTGAATTCCCGTAATCCATAGTGTCCCGAACTACGTAAGCTCTGATCTCTCATGCTTGTTGAGAGTACGTAGGCATAATACTGACGTATTGGCGAGCCACCTTCCCCCACCCGTAGTAAGTCGAACTACGTTGACTCTGATTTCTCATTCTCTGATGAGAATACATAGGCATAAAGCGCGACGCTTTGCCGAGTCATTTTCTTTTCTTTTCAGACCAGCCTTGATAGGTAGATAGATAAACCAACTCGTCCAGTAAACACAACAAGCGTGGATCCCGTCGAGTACGACGGACGTGAGGGGTGCTAATACCTTCCCCTTGCGTAACCGACTCCCGAACCCAGACAACGGTTGCGATGACCTTGTCTTATACCTTTTCGTCAGGTTTTTCCGATCGTTTCCTTTCCCGTTCTGAGGGATAAATAACGAAAGGTGACGACTCTTATGTTTTGCCGGCACCTTATTTTCGCGGAAGCGACAGGTACCTAACACTACTTAATTTTGTGTTGTAGATATGCTTCAAGACAACGGCTAATCAATGGTATCTGGATAGCGGTTGCTCGAAGCATATGACGGGAGATATAAACAAATTTTCAAGTCTATCATTAAAGGCCAAAGGATACGTCACTTACGGTGATGATAATAAAGGAAAAAATTCTTGGAGTTGGAACCGTTGGTGCACCTCCATGTACAATCATCGAAGACGTTCTTTATGTGGAAGGCCTTAAACACAACCTACTTAGCATAAGTCAATTGTGTGACAAAGGGTTCCAAATCAACTTCACAAAGGAGGAATGCTTGATACAACACGAAGTCACTCATGACATTTTGCTAAAAGGTAAAAGATATAATAACATTTTTATGATTTCTTTTGATGACTCTTCCTTGAAGGTAAAGTTTCTTATGGCAAACAACAACGAGGCATGGCTTTGGCATAAAAGATTTGCTCACATCCACATGGAGCATCTAAACAAATTGATAAAGCATGATCTAGTTGTTGGACTCCCAAAGATAAAATTCATCAAGGATAAATTATGCGATGCATGTCAAAAAGGGAAACAGACCAAGACAACTTTCAAATCCAAGCAAGTGGTTTCTACATCAAGGCCACTTCAATTGTTGCATATGGATAATTTTGGTCCATCAAGAACAAAAAGCTTCAGAGGTAACTTCTATGCTTTAGTTATTGTTGATGATTTCTCTCGATACACATGGACATTGTTTCTAGTGCAGAAAAATGATGCTTTCAAAGCATTCAAGAAGTATGCGAAGAAAATTCAGAATGAGAAATCACTCACCATAGCCTCTATAAGAAGCGATCACGGTGGAGAATTCCAAAATTCAGACTTTGAAGATTTTTGCAAAGAGCATGGAATTTCTCATAACTTTTCAGCACCAAGAACACCTCAACAAAACGATGTCGTAGAACAGAAGAATAGATCACTGGTGGAGCTTGCAAGGACAATGCTTAGCGACGCAAATCTTCCTAAATATTTTTGGGCAGATGCAGTTAGTACAACATGCTTCGTAAGCAACCGTGTCAATATTCGACCATTTCTCAAAAAGACTCCGTATGAGTTGTTCAAGGATAGAAAACCAAATATAGCATTCTTCCACATATTCGGATGCAAATGCTTTGTTCTCAACAACAATAAGGATAATCTCGGTAAGTTTGATGAGAAATCTGACGAAGGTATATTTCTTGGTTATTCTCTCTATAGTAGAGCGTTTAGAATTTTTAATAAAAGAACCCTTACTATTGAGGAATCCATTCATGTTTCGTTTGATGAGACTAACCCCTCGAAAGAGGATAATATTACTGTTGATGATGATGATGACATAGTAGTTACTCAACAAGAGGAGATTTCAAAGAATCAAGAAATACCCCAAAAAGATATCACGCAAATCATTGAAGAACATCAAGATCTTCCGAAAGAATGGAGAACACATAGAGATCACCCAATAGACAAAGTTATTGGTGATATTAGCCAAGGCGTTGCAAATCGACTTAATCTAAAGGATGCTTGTCTCAACATGGCTTTTGTGTCTCAAATTGAACCAACCAAGATTGATGAAGCCTTAGGCGATGACCAATGGATTGTAGCAATGCAAGAAGAACTCAACCAATTCGAAAGGAATCAAGTTTGGAGTCTTGTACCAAGACCAGATCACAAGCACATCATAGGAACAAGATGGGTGTTCAAGAACAAACTTGACGAGAATGGGATCATAGTTCGTAACAAAGCAAGATTGGTCACTCAAGGCTACAACCAGGAGGAAGGAATTGATTTTGATGAAACGTTCGCTCCAGTATCAAGGTTAGAAGCAATTAGATTATTACTTGCTTACGCTTGTTCTATGAATTTTCAGTTGTTCCAGATGGATGTCAAAAGCGCTTTCCTGAATGGCTACATCAATGAAGAAGTCTACGTCAAACAACCTCTGGGTTTTGAAGACTTCAAGAATCCCTCACATGTTTACAAACTGAAAAAGGCACTCTACGGACTAAAACAAGCACCAAGAGCATGGTATGACCGCCTTAGCAATTTCTTATGTGAGAAGGGATTTACAAAAGGAAAGGTTGACAAGATATTGTTCATAAAGAAGATCAAAGGAAACACCTTATTGGTTCAAGTCTATGTCGACGACATCATCTTCGGATCAACAAACAAAGAGCTTTGCGAAGAATTTTCACTTATGATGCAAGGAGAATTCGAGATGTCCATGATGGGAAAATTGAATTATTTTCTTGGACTACAAATCAAGTAAACAAAGGATGGCATCTTCCTCAACCAATCCAAGTATTGCAAGGAATTGTTGAATAAATTCGATATGGATAGTTGCAAGGTGATGTCCACTCCTATGGGATCCGAACGTACGTTGATCAAGATGAATCCGGTACCCCAATTGGTATAAAAAAATATCGAGGTATGATCGGTTCATTACTATATTTGACGGCAAGCCGTCCTGACATTATGTTTAGCGTTTGTTTGTGTGCACGCTTTCAAGCAAGTCCGAAGGAATCGCATCTCATAGCCGTAAAGAGAATCATAAAGCATCTCAAAGGGACAATGAACGTCGAATTATGGTATCCTAAAGGTAGTACTTGTTCTTTAGTTGGTTACTTTGATGCTGACTATGCAGGATGTAAGACCTATAGAAAAAGCACAAGTGGTACGTGTCAGATTCTCGGGAATGCACTAGTGTCATGGGCCTGCAAGAAGCAAGCATGTGTGGCTCTCAGTACAGCCGAAGCGGAATATATTGCAGCAGGAAGTTGCTGTGCTCAAATTATGTGGCTCAAGCAACAACTCCTCGATTACGGTGTATATCTCGGTTGCATTCCTCTTCGATGTGATAACACAAGTCCCATCAACATCACGAAGAATCCGGTCATGCATTCAAGGACAAAGCATATAGATATACGGCATCACTTCCTTCGAGATCACGTATTAAATAGAGATGTAGATGTTACTTTCGTCGACACGCACAATTAACTCGCCGACATCTTTACCAAACCATTGGCAAAAGAACCATTCTACAAAATTCGGCGAGAACTTGGGATTCTTGATGAAGGTGACATCTGACCTTTTGCTATTTTATGTATGCATGATATTATGTATGTTTTCAATATGTTTTCAATTATGTTTGCATTCTGTTTTTCACAATTTTTCCAAAATTCTTATGTGTTAACCGATTAACCTATATGGTTAACCGATTAACACTGTTAAATTTTCAATTCTGACTCAATTTTTTAATGTGTTAACTGATTAACCTATATGTTTAACCGATTAACACTGTTCAAATTTCTAAAAATCAGAAACGAAAATTAATTAGAATTTTTGAAACATTATATGTGTTAAATGCATTTTTATGTGGTCAATATTCTCCTAAGTGTCCAAAATTCATATCCTTGGAACACTTCCTCCTCTCTGACTCATTATTGGATATTGGCCCTTCCAACCCTAAGTTTAAAACCCATTATCTCTCTCCCACTCTCTAAGTTGGATAACTCCTCATAACCATCTCCATCTTCTCAACCCTAACTTCCTCAGAACCCACAACTTCAAACCCTAAAAAATTCAGCAAACCCTAATCTCTCAACACCTCTCAAACTTTCATCCATGACATCCTCACACAAGGGCAAGGGAAAACTTCCTGAATATGCTTCTTCCTCTGAAGACGACAGCATTCCCATGGAAACTACCAAGAAGAGGCGAATGGACTTCAAGGTTCGTGTCCGACAACTTCTGCCGGTAAAGTATGTGAATCTTAAAGCATTTTCAGCATCTTCATTTGATTTCCCTGCACTGCTTGAGTATCAGCACATAGATAAGTTTGTTTCAGACTCTGGTATCATTTATCCAGACTTGGTTAAAGCTTTTATGAATAAATTGGCTGTATATCTGGATATTGATGAAAATCATATGACCAGTTATGTGGTTAGAGAACATGAGTTTACTGAGAAACTGTCCACCATTGCTAGACACCTCAAAATACCTTCAAGAGGCTGTTTCTTAAGGAAGGGTGTCAACCATGTTGATGGGTTATGAGAAAACTATGACAAAATGGAATATTATTATCAAATCTGTCGGTTCCCCAAAGATACGATCATAGCAAACTCTCGGACCGCCCGCATGATGTGTTATGCGAAAAACCTGACGGTTTCCGATAGAATGCTGCACTATGTGATCTGTTATGTTCTGATACCCAAGGATTCAAATCATTCACAAATTAATGACTTGGAGATGCAACTTATGTATGCAAACAAGAACAAAATTAGGGTGAACTGGATTTTGACTATCATGTACCATCTTTAGCAACAACTTCACTGCATAACAAGGCTGCCGTATGCACGGTTGATTTCAAGGATTCTGGAGTTGACAGAAGTGGACCTCAACAGAGAATCGTCCACCAAGATGAAACCTACCACAAATGAAATCAACGAGATCACCATTGTTAAGAATACGGGTATCATCAAGGAAGCTAACGGAACATATCGATATGCAGATGACGGTCCTGCCAATCAAGCCTATCCTATTCCCGAAGGAGGACTAACCAGTGAATTTCTCTATACTACCATCATGAACCGGCATAGGGAATCCATGAATATGCACCGCGAAACCTCTAGAGCCATTGCCTCTCTCCGCAACCTCATCCTTAATCCTTAACATTCAACCACCAGGGTCGTGGAAGACGAGATTGAAGAAGCAGGTGATAGTGAAGAAGAGGGAGAAGACGAGGAGGATATGGCTGATGAGGACATTTAGAGAATATGCTGCTGCTGCTGTCTTTTATTGATTTCTAGTCATTAAGTTTTAAGTTTATGTTCTTAACTTTGTTTCATTTGCGTTGTACTCATACACTATGTTGGTTGCACTCTGCTGCATGTTTAATTTTATTTCAGTATGTTTTGCTTACCTACTTGATTATTCTTTTGATTGCTTTCATAATTGTCGATATTTTCTAGTTGTGTTTGAAAGCTCCTTCCTTTTTGCTAATGACAAAGGGGGAGAAGAGCTTTGGCTTTCTAATGTCTATGTGTGCAGAATTTTTGTCTGTTTTTAGCCTCTGTTTTTAGAAAGGGGGAGTTCATGGACATAGGGGGAGAAACAAGACCAGGACCAAAAATCGTCAAAGTACTGCATAAGACTCAATTGGTTGTCACCATCAAAAAGGGGGAGATTGTAGAAGCATGCTTCATCTCAAGGTTTCAAGGTTTTGATGACGACAACAACAAGACTCAAGCTCATTTCATATGTGCAAAAAGTCAAAAGCTTTCAAAAGACCAAGATCAAAGTATTATGGAAGTGATCAACATTCAAGCTTCATGTACATTTGCTCGATCATCTTTCAAGACTTGGACACAAGCTATGGTATATCAAAATTCTCTAATTTAATTGATATACAAGTGTTCAAATAATTTATCATTTGATCATAATGCATGCACATGTTTTTGAAACAATTGGAATTGGTATAACATTGTTTTATTAAGTATTTTTCTGAAAAATAACAGTGTTAACCGATTAACCATATGGGTTAACCGGTTAACCATTTCAAAACTTAAATTTTTTGGCCTAACGTTCCAGTGTTAACCGATTAACCATATAGGTTAACCGATTAACACTGAACGTTTTCTGAAAAATTGCTTTGTTTTAAATTCAAATGTTGTGTAATTGTTATACCATTTCATCTTTTGAATTATACTTTAATATACCCTTTTGAAATGGTGTTTTGGCTCATATAAATTCTGATAATTTCAAATCAATAAACACCTCCAACAATTTTCAAAAACAATCATTAAATCATATTCACTACTTTTCAAATAAATTCAAAAGTGTTCATACTTGCATAACCTTTCACATCCATTTGTTTGAACACTTGTATTGAGATTAAGTTGTAAATTCTGATTAAAGGAGAAGATCAATCTTTGTATTGATATTACTATTGTACTCTCAAATTATAAAAAGAATTACAGAATAGTCTGTTGTGACTCGTGATCCAGGATTGTTGGACACAAGGGTTAGTGTTTGCAAGAGGATTGTTCTTGCACACTAGTTTGTTTTGTTATTAGATTGTAGGCCTCACCGGTTGATGGTGTGATAGGTTATACTTTCTAAAACAATAGTGAAAAATCTCTTTCATGTGGAAAGGGGAGTGGAGTACCTTCGGATTGTGAAGGGAACCACTATAAATCACCGTGTCATCTTCTTACTTTCTGCCATTACTGTTTTTTTTTAAGATCATTAATCAGCAAAATTCAAGAAAGTATAAAAACCGAAAAAAGTTTTGAAACGCCTAATTCACCCCCCCACTTAGGCATACTCTGAACTTAAATATATCCTTATCAAAGAAGTCAAAGATTCTCAGAGAGCGTGGTTGAAGCCAAGTGTGTACATCTCCTAACTTGACAGGAAGGGGAGCTATTCAGATGATTCTAAATCCATGAAGTTGAACTTGAAGCTTTGAGAGAGCTCACGAGAAGTATTGAAAGTCATTTTGAATCCTAGACAAGTCATCATGTGAAGGATATGAAGCTACTACCAAGATTGGTGCAACTAGGGTTTCATCTGGTCAACCCTAGGTCATCATATGATTTGAAGAAAGTTGAGACCTAATTTCCAGGCCATTTGATCATGGATTTATGTATTAAGATGCCTAAGGGATGGTTCTAAGGTCAATTCATTATGAATTAAGAGTGTGAGGAGTTCCTAGGCTAGGGTTTCTAAGCTTGACAGTGTAAAATCCCCTTGTTTAGTGCCTAACTTCAAGACAACATAACACAAGATGTGATTTTCATCTCACCTTGACCCCAACATGATTGTTGTAGAGCATGATCATAGCTTTAATTTGAGAACTAGAAGTTCTTGATAGGGTTTATAGAACTCAAGTTATGCGTCAGACAAGTTACAGGTCATAAGATGAATGTGATTTTGGTACTTGAAAGTCAACCAACTTCCATGCCATTTTTGACCTAGAAGGAAGCTTCTCCTAACCTTTTGGCCAACATGAATGCTATTCCTCATCTTATTAGCTTTCCAAAAAGTACTAGAAGTCCATGATTGGATTTGTAGAACTCAAGATACATTGCTTGCAAGACAGGGGTATTTTGGGAAGTTGAGATTATAGGCCATTTTTGATTATGGGTCAATTTCACCATCTTACACACCTCAAATGGAATTTTGTTCAACTTGAAAGTTGTTCAAAATGATGTTATTTACCCCACCAAGCACCAAGAATCCATTTATATGGATTAGAATGAGAAGTGTGTGAAGAAATTTTCATGAATGAATCATTAAAGGCATTAAAATGAGAAAATTGCAAAATAAATCATATTGGTTCAAAATATTGCAAGTTTGTGCAAATTTTGAGTGTAAAGGATATTTGGAACACTTTGGCATTTTTACATTTACAAATTGAAGCACATTCCATGGACAATTTTGAAGTTACTTCAAGGAGAAGTTACATAACAAAGATCATCCATTGATTGAGATTAAGGAGTGAATCTTAGCCCTTCATCCTCACCAACATCCAAGCAATGAATTTGAGCCAAATTGGAAGGCAAAACAGAGTTGTATGCATGCATTGCCATGAAGAAAAAGTAAGGAAAATTGAAAATTGAAATGGATTGAATGGGCCATGATTGGGCCAGAGATTGATCCAAACATCATCTATATAAACTCTAGATGGAGTTCAGATGAAAAGAGGATGCAATTTAGAGGGAAATTCTGTTAGAACATTTGAGATTTTGAAGCTTGAAGAGTGAGATTCAATTTTGGAGTTTGAAGCAAAATCAAGAAGAGTTAAGCATCAAGATTGATCCAGCATTGAGCACGGATTGATTCTGCATCATTTGGAGCAAGGATTCACACTTGAGAGTGCCACATTTGAAGCTTCTGATCAGGTTTCTTCCACTCACCATTGCTCTTAATTTATGCATAATTAGGTTAGATTAAACATGTGGTTAGGTTAGTGATGATGCCTAGATGGATTCTAGATAGGTTTTGTACTTGATTGTGATGATTCTTGGAAGTGCATATTTTCTGGTTGGCTTGCGTTTTGAGGGATTTAGGCGAGAAAAGATAAAAAGAATGAAGGATTAGTGGTCTAGGCATCAAGGCGAGCATTTTGGTGTAGAAAATCATAGGTTTTGGTTAAGGTTGTGAACCTCTGCATTTTTGGTGGCCGGAGAAGATGACCAGAGCCACCGCCTGGTCCATCTTCTCCAGCGAGCTGTGAAATATCCCTCCATTTCCTCAGTTCAAATCGTGACCTTAGGATCTGTGTAAAAAGCTTGACTAGTCTCCCCATCGTGTGGATCAGATTCCATCTCATTTTGAACTAGAGTTTGACTTGCATACATGGCAGCGTGTAGTTCTTAGGATTGCTTGACTAGTCTTTAGCGTGGAGGGACACGATTTCACCTCAGCCCGTTTAATGAAACGTGGCGTTTTGGGCCTTGGACTTTGGCTGCCTGCGTGGCGCGCTAGGAAGCCTTGGATTCATTGACCGGTCTTGTGATCTGATGGTCACGTTATTTTCCAGCTTTGTATTTTCTTTTATTCTTTTTCCATTTTTCTTTTAATGCATTGTTTGTTTTTAATTCAAGAAAAATAGGAATAATTATTAGAAAATTATGAAAAAATCATGATTGATTCTTGCCATGTCCTTTATTTTTGTGTGCAATTTGATTGAATTTTTGGTTACTTTTCCATTTAATATCATTTTTCCATTTTTATTAGATGATTAAAAAATGTTAAAGATGATGGGCTTTCTTTCTGATTTTTGTACTAGCTCGTGGATTTGAATTTAGTTCTGAATTTTTGCATGTTTGCTTTAGACATCTTGATAGAGTTGTATGATTTTTCTTTGGTTTTTTAGAGACTTTTAGGTATAGGTTTGAGATAGATTTCTAGTACCTTTCCCTTGTGGATTCCCTAAAGCATACCTTTAAGTGTAGAATTTGTTTAGAACCTTTAGACTTAGGTCTTGGCTCTGGATTTTGTACCATGATTCCTTAACACACTTAGGAAGCCTTAGGATTTTTCCTAGAATATTTAGGGATGATTTCCTATTTTAATTATTTCACAAGTTGATTGTGTTTAGGTGGATCCTAACTTAGCTTACCTCATAGTTTAGTTTCTAAGGTGAACTTTAGCTAACTTTAGACTTCTAATTCCTTCTTGATAGAATAGAGAATAGGTTGATACCTATTTAGAACAATTTTTAAGCCTTGATAGAGCTTCTAAATCCATTTAGTTAGGTGATCCTTATAACTAATCATTAGGTTTTCATTAGAACCTTTAGATAGATGACTCTTCCTTGAATGCTTTGCATTCATTCAATTCTTCCATAAATGGTTGAGTGTCATGATGGATACCTTTGGTATACATCATGCTTCCCATAATTCAATTCTTCCATGAATGGTTGAGTGTCATGATGGATACCTTTGTTATACATCATGCTTCCCATGATTCAATTATCATCCATGAATGGTTGAGTTTCATGATGGATACCTTTGGTATACATCATGCTTCCCATGATTCAATTATCATCCATGAATGGTTGAGTGTCATGATGGATACCTTTGGTATACATCATGCTTCCCATTTTAATTCATGTCATCCATGAATGGTTGAGTGTCATGATGGATACCTTTGGTATACATCATGCTTCCCATTTTAATTCATGTCATCCATGAATGGTTGAGTGTCATGATGGATACCCTTGGTAGACACCATGCTTCCCATCATTAAATTTCATCTTTGGTTGAATGCCTTGATGTATTCCTTTGGTTTACATCATGCATGCATCCATTCATCAACTTCCTTTTCTCTAGGGTTAGATGCCTTGTTTGATTACTTTGGAATAATTTCCTTACATGTCATATTGTTTATACACTCATTCCTTCTTTCATTCATGATTGTTTGAGCATTGCTTGATGCATTAGGATAGTCTCATGTGTAGAATATGTTAAGCTTAGGAGCATGATTGCACTGAAAGGTTGAGCTGAGTTCCCTTTGCTTGTTTGCTTAGAGGTTGAGTGGTCTCCCTCTGCTTGTGTGTTATTTTCCATTTTCTAACTGATGTGTTTGCATTGAAAGGTTGAGGTGACCCTCCCTTTGCTTGTATGTTTTTGTTGTTTTCTTTGCTTGTTTTCTTAGAGGTTGAGTTTCTCCCTTTGCTTGTGTTGTTGCATTACATTTGCATCTTTACTGCTTGCTTTTCTGTTTTATCTGCTTTATTGACTTTAGCAGTTTGTTTTGTTTCCCACTCACATGTTCCCTTAGGACTCTCACTTCCTTGTTTAAGGACGTGATGATAGACTTTTAGGTTGAAACCTTTGTATGATAACATCTAGGAGTTCCCTGTTTCAAACTCAACAATAGGATGAATCCATTGCACGACAACAGCAGGATGCTTGATAGTTTCCCCCGTAGAGTTCTTTCTCCTTCTCATCTCCAAAACAACAGTAAAATACGTGATAAAGGCAAGATTGTACAGTACGTTACGAGCCTTAAGCCAGTTAGGAAATGGTTAATGGGGGGTTTCCTTCCAGTAATCAGGATGTTTAGTATGGTACCCTTTGGGTGACATGCGACGCATTCACTCCTAAGTCATAGTCTCTAGTGCAGTACGAACTACAAACATCCATAAAAAACACTTCTTTCGTAAAAGACTCAGAAAACAAAACTTCAAACCTCTTTTTGCCCTGTGGGCTCTTAATTCAAGGAAAACCTTTTCTGATGAAAAGAGTGCTGTTAAACATCAGTTCTACCGCAAATAGGCATCGTCCCTAACTGCTGGAACTGTTGTTTAACTTTACTCAGGTAAAAACAGATGAATCAAAACCTGTGTTTCGTTAGCCCGAACTACGTTCGCTCTGATTTCTCTGATGAGAATACGTAGGCACGAGACGTGATGTCTTGGCGAGCAACCTTCCCTTTTCACCCGTAGTTAGCCGAACTACGTTGACTATGATTTCTCGTTCCAGACAGGAATACGTAGGCACGAAGCGTGATGCTTTACCGAGTCAATTTTCTTTTCTTTTTGAGCCAGCCTTGATAGGTAGATAGTTAAACCAACCCGTCAGATAAACACAACAAGTGTGGATCACGTCGAGTACGATGGACGTGAGGGGTGCTAATACCTTCCCCTTGCGTAACCGACTCCCGAATCCAGACTTGGTTGCGATGACCTCGTTAGGTTTGTTCTGATAGTTTCCTTTCCCTTCCTGTGGGATAAATAACGAAAGATGGCGACTCTTCTGTTGTGCCGACACCTTATTTTCGCAGTAGCGACACAAACGCAGATAAAAATACAACACATATATACACACCCAGAGATAAACACACAAGCGCTATGATTGACTCACATAGGGGATCGAGAAAGAATCCCCAGCAGAGTCGCCAGTTGTCGCATTGCTGCAAAGAGGGGCCGACAAAGAATGAAGAGTCGCCACCATTCGTTATTTATCCCAAAGAGAGGGAAAGGAAACGATTAGAAAAAACCTGCGAAAAGGGGAAAAGACAGGTCATCGCAACCAAATCTCGAGTTCGGGAGTCAGTTACGCAAGGGGAAGGTATTAACACCCCTCACACCCGTCATACTCGAAGGGATCCACGCTTGTTGTCTATCCAAAAGGGTGTTTATCTATCTAAGCTACAGACCACAGGGACAAAAGAAAGAAAATAGACTCGATAGAGAATCACTGCTTTATGGCTACATATTCCTTCGTGAAATGGGAAAGTCAGAGTCAACGTAGTTCGGAAAACTACGGGTGAAGATGGGGAAGGTTGCTCGCAAAGACATCGTCGTCTTGTACCTACGTATCCTCGTCTGGTATGAGAAATCAGAGCAAACGTAGTTCGGGCTAACAAGACCACAGGTTGGTTCAAGTGTTTTACCCAAGTAGGGTTAAAACTTGGTTCTAGCAGTTAGGTGTATGCAGCTCGACCATTGGAGACTTAGGCGTTACCTGTTTGTGGTAGAACCAAGAGTTAACAAAACTCTCTTTATGAAAATGGTTTCCAATTAATCCCGAAAGATAAAAAAGATTTGAAGTTTGTTTTTGATTCTTTTATGAAGAATAAGTGAATTGAATTTGATTTGTAATTCATGTTGCACTAAAGAATATGACTTAGGAGCGAATGCGTTGCATATCATCCAAAGGACATTAGTAAACACTCTAGACAATTGAGAGGAGGCCCCCCAATCATCATTTCCCAAATGCTTAAGGCTCGTAGTGTACATCATTCACTATCCATTATTAAGTGTCTTGAAGAAGTTTGAAGATGAGAAGAGAAAGACACAACTCTAAAGGGAGTCTAAAGTCAATCCTAATGTTCTCATACAAAGTGCACCTATGATTGGGATGAAAATGGAATGCTATTTAATGTTATCATGCATGGATTCAAACCTAAGGTCTATCATAACCAATCTTGAACAAGAGAGATTAGAGGTCCTAAGGGAACATGGCAAAGAAAGAGGAAGAAGAAAGCATAAGATTAAAGAAGAAATGATGCAAACATGTAATGCACAACAAAAATGAAGAAAGGAGGGAGGAACAAAGTGTGGGGTAGTAGCCTCCACAAGCACATCTCAACCTCAACCATGCAAATGAGAGATGCAAGACAAAATGGAAATGCACACAAAAGAAACTAGACAAGTTCACACCAAAAGAAAGTTCTCAAAATGGCCTCTCATCCAAGTCAAACTCAAAGTGCAAACAAGAGGCACCAAATCAACTTGGATGAGTCCCCAAGGTCCTAGGACAGAAGTGAGAACAATAGAAGATAATAGGAAAATGCAAGAAGGAAGCAAGCCATCACAATTTGAAAGAATAGGCATGATAAAGGACCTAGGTCCTAGACACTTTCAACATTTGAAACCAAATGGAAGGCCTAAAAAGAATGCAACTCACAACATGAACCAAACAACTTTATGACCTAGAAATTGGCATCCAACAACTTCAACATGTTATGAATGTGGATCAAAAAGAGTTGGAAGCATTTGGGATCCACAAGGGTCATTTCCCATCAAAACTAGGTCAAGTGTGTGTGTGAACCATCCTTAGGAGTAGCTTGACTTGCAAGGTACACCAAAAATAGGAAAATAGTTCAAATAAATCCAAATAAAATACCAAAAACTCCTAAAGAGTGTTGGCAACCAGAGGCCAAAAGTAGAAAACCATAGTCAATTCAAAACATCACCATAGGAATTGATCCACTTGGGTGCTCCATTTTGAATGAGGGTTATCGAGGGTCAAAAGAAGCTCATAAAAGTCAACCAAAAACAAGTCAAACATTGACCAAAACCATCCTCAGATACCTCTCAACTCATCTGTTGCGGTGAAAATTGGATATCAAGCTATTAAGTTAACTTGAATCTTAATTCTTTTACAACCGAACTTTATTTTATCCAAAGGAAAGGTCTAAAGAAAGAAAAACCTTTTTCGCGATGTAACGACAACACTTAAGAGGTTCGGGGATCGGGGGTCGGTTATACCTAGGGAAGGTGTTAGCACCCTAAGCATCTGTAGTATCCTACAAGAACCTTTTGTTTGATTGCTTGCTAAGTGTGAAATATGTATTATGGATTTAGGATTGGGAGTTGAGTGTGAAGATAAGTAAATACCTAGTTGGTTTTCTAAGTTTGCTCGCAAAGACATCACATCTTCTGCCTACGTATCCTGACTAGGATAGAATCAGAGCAATCGTAGTTCTTCTCACAAGGGATAAAGAACACTTGATTATGATCATGGTTCAAGGGGGAATAAACATGACTGTTTGTGTGGAGTTTGACAAAACTCCCTACTCCAAGTTGTAATATTCAAAAGGGGAAGTAAGAAATCATGACGATGATTCTCACACAGAGTTGACAAACTCTTTCCCAGGGTTCTCGTTGAAGAACACTCCTAGTACAGGTGGGTTTCTTAGACTTGAAGCAAAGTCTAATGGCTTCTAATCTAGGGTTAAAGTGACTTAACAAAGTCAAGAGGGGGATAAGAGATGTATCCATGACATGAGAGTCAAATGGACGGACTTTTCCTTTGGAAGTAGACAGGGGAGGCAACAGGATGAGAGCTAACAAGCTTCATCACTCGGGGAAGAAAATAACTTAACAAATAAAATAACAACATGATAAAGGCATACTCATGGTGACAACCATTTTATAAACATGTGGGATGATAAAGATGAAGGTACATTTGATGACAATTAAGCAGATGAATTATCAGGAACTGTGACGACAGATCGAGTTCAATTACATTCAACAGAGGGAACAAAATAAACATGGTGACAACCAAAAATAAAATCCTAGCATTTTAATTAACATATAAGGATATGAATACAAGCAAGTATCACAAACAAATTCAAGTGTAACCAGAGAAAAAATCATCTGCACACGCATAAACGAACGTAAAAAGCACTTAACTTGCACGAAGTCAAAAGAGATGAAAAATTTGTCAAACATGAAAATAAAAAATATGACATGAAAGTACACATTAAGAAGAACACAATGAAAAAGAACGGGTGAAAAACGATTAAAATTGAGAGAGATACAAGTTTTTGAAAATGGAGTGAAAAATGACAAAAAATAATAAAAGAGTTGCCCTCCTCAGGGGTCGAACTCAGGTACAAGGCGTGCAAGGCGTTTTTGGCATAATGGTTTTACGACTGGGGTGGCTATACATCCGTTTGTATATGCCAACCCATAAATAGATATGGGTGAAAAATCAAAGCAAGCTGCGCAAGAATAACACTCACAAAGGTGATTTACGTTTTCACTCGTAACTTTCCCGATTCTTAACCAAATGTGATGAAATTTATATGCATCTTGACCAGAAAAATATGAGGATCATGATGGTGATGTTTGTTTTCTAAGATTCTCCTTCTACTTAAAAATTCGAATGTACATGCTCTTGAAACTTGAAAAATGTATTTTGATGTCTAAAACATAAACCAATTGTTATTTCAACTAAATGAAATTCTGAACATATTATACATGAAGCATTTAGTGAATTCCAATATTTAGTTTGGATCAAAACACAACAAAATGGATAAAGGTATGGTCATGCTAGTGTAATGTTTGAAACATGCATTTGAAGTATGGATCATAAACCAACTGTTGTAATAATCAAATGAGGGTTTGAACATTTTAAGAATGATGTATTTGAGGTATTCCAACTGTTGATTTGGATCAAAACACAACAGAGCAAATACTGGTATGATCATGCAAGTATGAGGTTTTACAAATGCATTTTGAAGTATGGATCATGCACCAGTCAGTTTCTAAACATTGTGAATATGTACACTCAATGCAAACATGATAGTGAATGTGTTCAGTCCATTATTTTAGCTTAAAGCAGTCTGTAATGAGAAATGAGGTGTGAGTTGTAAACTGATGTTTTGAAAATGCACATTTGAATCCAATGACCAAAACAAATGCCTTTGACCATTAGTTATTGTTTGTGCAAGTTTGAAATATGTTTTAGATGAGATTTCAACACAAGATATCATCCAAAAACCAAATGAGCAAAATAGTGTGTGTGGTTACTCCTATCTTCCAAAATGTATTTTGGTCATTTGTCAAAGCAAGAGAAAACCTAAATCATGATTCTAAGCACTTCCGACTAACTCAACCATATGCACACTTCACATACATGTTATAGAGTGAAAATCAATGTCCACAAGCTTTCAAAAACTGTCCAATATAAAAAAGGTTATGCAACCTGTTTCTTGATGGTTTGGCAGGGCAGTAGAGGGGTCAAAACCAGTTTCAAGCATATTTTGACTGTATAAGTCACATACACAACCTATGTTCATGATTTTAAATGAATGCCAACAAGAATTAGGGGTCAAAACAGCCTGTGTTTAAAACAGCCTGTGTATGTCATCAAAAGGATCATACACACACACACACACTAATTACCTATAACCAAAGATGTCTAAGCAGGAAAATGGACCTCTAAATAGGCTGTGACACAAAAGGTAATTTCAGGCTGTTATTGGATTTTTCGACAAAAGCATGAAAAATATCCAAATCATTTCCAGGCATATTCAAGTTAAACCAACTATGCACATGGCTTCTACACATGATAATGAGTAAGTTCAATCACACAATTGACCTAAAAGCAAGCTTGTATGAAACAGGGCATGTAGTATGCATTTTGGCCTTTTGATGAAACACACAAAGCTCAAAATTAGTTTAAGGCAGGTTGAGCTTAAAGAAGCATGTACACATATTATGTTTATGATTTTGGAGATGATTCAATTCAAACAAGAGGTTATATCTCTGTCATGGCAGGATTGGTGTATAAAGGACATACATATCATACATTTCACATGATGAACTCTAAGTGTCAAATCAAAGAATCATGATGCAAAGTGATAAAGGATAGTTTACATACCTCTAATAGACTTTGTTGAACAAGCTAGAATAACCAAGAAATCCAGAGAACTTCAATCTTCCTTTTTGCCTTGAGTCCTTTCTTCACTTTGAAGCAATATGCAAATATAATGACAGTTGGAGAAATAGGTCTCACCAATGAATTATAGCACTTTGGACAGTTGAAAAACAATATATAAGAGGTTTTGGGATGATTAAAACACTAGGCAAATGCTTAGAACAAGATTTGGTAGAATTTGTAGCTTTTGCTCAAAGTATCTTGATGATGAAGTTGACTTTTTGATTGGTGAAGTTTTTGGATGGTTTAATGGTTTAGACACCTTCTATACCATATTAAGGGATTGTATGGATGATTGTTGGGGTGTTTTAGTGTAGAGAAATGGTTTTGGCAGCCCTAGTTGCAAGGCAGATTTTTTGTGTTTTTTGGTGGAAATGGTGATTTTGTGGTTTTGAAGTTTTGAGGCAAAGTGCACAAGGGCAGAGGTTTCTTCTGGTTTTTAGAAGATTTTTGATGATCAAAATGAGGTGAGGGAGAGTCCTATTTATAGGCAAATGAAGTGGCTTGGGCAGATTTGAAGTTTCTTCACTTTGAAGAAAGGTTTTGAACTTTCAAAATCAAACCTCCTCAAGTGGGTTTCCTTGATCTGCAAGGCCAACCTCAATAGTCAAGAAACATGATGAATTTGAAGTGTCTAAATGCAGGCTAGAGTGTAGCATCATGGCTGTTTCAGAACTTGGCTTTACACCTCATGCTTACTTTTCACTTTTGAAGGCAAGTTGCAAGGCAACTTGCAAGCAACTTGCAAAACTTGTCTTTTTCCATATTTCTGCATTTCCTTGGTTCTCTTGGGTTACAAACTTTCTACATATCAGATACAATAGGATTCACAAGTTATAATTAGTTAATTTTCATGAGTTTCAATTTTCCAAAGGAACTTGGCCAAAAAGCCTTCCAAAGTCGCTAAAAAATGAACTTAAAAGTGAAATTTCTCTAAGTCTTTTTCCTTTCTAGAAATGAACTTGATCATAACTCCAAATCTATGCATTTTCTGATCATGGACCACTTAGGGACTTTTGTAGGACTTGCCAAGAGCTTCCAAATGAGCTTTGAACCAACTCAATTGGATGTGTGGTTAAGGAGTTATGGTTTAGCCCCTTTCAAAACCCTAATTTCCCGATTTTTCGATTACTCCTTCATCCTTGATCCAATGGTCATGAAAATTGATATGCCAGTCCAATATGACATAAGGAACAATTTTGTTTCACAACTTGAAGTCCAATTCCTAAAATTTGGAGAGTTGACTTTTCCGTCAACCGTACGACCGATCGGTGATTACCGAGTCGCCTGTTGACATTCTGAGCCTCCTGAGACTTTGAAACTTCTTGGATGAACTTTATTAAGCTATATGAACTTCATGAATCATAATCCCACCATTTAAACATCTTCCAACATCAAAGGCAAACTACAGTTGACTTTTACTAGTCAAAAACCCTAATCGGGTGCCCTGAAATACACTGCTCTGGATTCTGGGGTAACAACCTCAAATTGGATTCTCCATTGTCATTATATGATACCCTTGATCTTGTTTCATGATTGAATGAGCCCAAAACATTGACTAATCACAAACCCTGAAGCTTCGATTTGACTGCACGAAACCCTGATTCATCTGTAATTTGGCAAAGACAAACTTGCACTGGGTTAAGGTTAGACAATTAATGAGTATGCTCCTAAAATGATAATGGGAATCTAAGGGGCCAAAGTTTGGGGTGCAACAGTTGCCCCTATTTAAATATCTTTCACTAGATGGAACCGAGAGACGACGATCCTCGTAGAATCGCAGTGAAAGGTATTTAAATATAGAAAACCGAAAATTTTGTCCCTTAGATCCGATGATATGCAAAAGGAAGGTCATGATATACCATGAATTATAAATGATGCTTCATGATGCTTGGATGCAAGACATATGCAGAGGACAGAAAACAAACAAGTAACTACTCATGGGACCTGGTTGTTGTGGATCCGACATTGGGGAATACCGAGGTATAACAATCAACAGTTCAAACATGACTGGTGGTAACTAAGGGGAAAACTTTCACATGAGGATGCGCAAAGTCTAATGAAAATGACAATTTTAATGGGGAAAAGCAAACACTTCACCGGGGAAAGAGGTAGATTTCTACTGGGGACAAGAGCAACTTTTTGCTGGGGAAATTAAAACACGAACCTCACTGGGGATGATTAGATGAGGAGCTTCCTATAGTGAAGAGTTCAAACGGGATCTCTAGGAATAGACTAGAAACCAAGACAAAACATATTGGGGATACTAGTGACGACTAGATCTCCGAGACTTGTCTGGGGAGGAAGATTTCACTAGGGATAATGATGTCACCCAGTTTTAATGAATGGCTCAGGCAGTGCTAGTAACCACTAGACTTCCTGGAGGTAATGGTAACGACCAACCTGAGATAACAATAAATGAATTTCGAATCCAATCGGTAATACAGGACTTCCACTGGGGGAAAGAGGTGACGAACAAATTTCAAGCAACGCCAGTAACTATTGGAATTAAAGGAGATTGGTAACGACCAAGTCTGGGTACCAATGACGATTGGTTTTCAAGTAGTGCCAGTTACGACTGGACTTTGAAAGAAAACATGGTGACGACCAAATTAGGGTAAACCAACACATGTGGTTACGAGAAAGTTAGCAAGCTACTAGGCTTTAGCTGGGGAGGTTGGTAACGACCAAACCAGAAAATACCAATAACGATTGGATTCTGAGTGATGCCAGTTACGACTGGACTTTCATGGGGACGATTGGTAACGACCAACACGATATTAATGATAATTGGATTTCGAACCTCTACCAGTTACGATTGGGTTTAAATGGAAAATCAACTAGTAACGACCAGACTTCACAGGGGATTTGCTAGTGACGACTAGACTTCAGAGGGAAAGGGTTGGTAACAACCGAACCAAAAGGTAATAACGCGGGAAGTTAAGACAACGTTAATTACAACTGGGTTTCAAAGGAAAATATGGTGACGACCAAAGGAATACCAATGACGATTGGATTTTGAACACTACCAGTTACGACTGGATTTTTAAAGGAAAAAGGTGGTGACGACCGAATTAGGGATACCGACGAGTGGAAATAAGACAATGCCAGTTACGACTGGCCTTAACAAGAACTATGGTGACGACCAAAGAACTACCAATAACGATTGGCTTCTAAAGCAATGTCGGTTACGACTGGACTTTTAAGCGGAAGTTCACTAGTAGTGGTCGGTCATTCACGGGGAATCGACAGATAGCACACCGAGCTCGAGAGACAGAATGAATCACACCGAACCCTTGCTGGAAAGGTGTACGCAGTCTTGACAAATAGATCCACTCTTAATAGGGGATCAGAGCTTTAAACAAGCTATTCAGAGATGGCAGAGTAGATTCAAGTGCTCAGACATCCTCCACTGTGTTGAGTCTTCACATCATCATAAGAAGTTCCCTGAGAAAAACAGTCTTCAAGGTTTGATACCCACACACGATCACAGGGAGATCAGCAGTTCGACTTGCTTGCACTTCATCAGTGAATCTGATTGTATTGCATTATCAAAGCTTCAGCTACCCTGAGATTTCGGGGAAGTATGATTTTCCTCGACTTTTTCCATGAGTTGAAGTTTTTACGTTTGTTAATCCTTTCAAGTTTTATTCAAATAATTTGACCCTAATGCTTTCAAAATTATCGTTGATCAACGAACAAAATTTTGCATAACAAAGAAAATACAGGAAATGATAATTTTGCAAAGGAAAGAATGGCTCAAAACTGATTTTATTCAAGGATGAAATCTTGCAAATGACAAAATTCCATAGAAATTTTACAAGTGAAAAATGGCAAAGTGGACAAGGTTACATTGAATCCCATGACCAAACTATTCCTAAAGACTAAAATCCCCCAAATCCTTGCTTCTGACGAGAGCAGTTGGAAGTGGATCTCCTGTACAATCTTCTGCAATGGTGACAACCTTTTGAAGTAATGACAACTCTTCTGATGCAGTGAAACGCCTTTGTCCCTAATTTTTGCCTGGATTGCCCTTTCGGGTTTTCAATCCACCGTGACGCTCATTGTTGCCTAAGTCGCCCGTCCGGGTTTTCAACTTAGCGAGCTTTTATTTTTCTTTTTCTCCTTTTTTGTTCTTTTTCTTTTTTCTTCAACCCTAACTTTTGCATAAGCCGTTCCTTTGAGTTCTCAACTTATCGGGCTCTTTTTAGGCGTAATATTTTCGTACTGCATCAGAATTTACTGGGTGAGTAAGCTGCTTCCCATCCATGGTAGTAAGAATCAATGAGCCTCCTGAGAAGACTGTTTTCACAACAAACAGGCTGTCATAGTTATGCATCCACTTTTCCCGTGCGTCTTTATGAACTGGTAAAATCTTTCTGAGTACAAGTTCCCCTTTGCGGAATTCTCGGACACGAACTTTCTTGTCAAAAGCTCTCTTGATCCTCTTCTGATATAACTGACCATGACACATTGCAGACATGCGCTTTTCATCGATAAGATTCAACTGATCAAACCTTTCTCTCACCCATTCTGCTTCTTCAAGCTTGGTTTCCATTATGACTCTCAAAGAAGGTATCTCAACCTCAATGGGAAGTATCACATCCATTCCATATACCAAAGAAAAAGGGGTTGCCCCTGTTGAAGTGCGGACGGACGTTCTTTACCCATGCAAGGCAAATGGCAGCATCTCATGCCAATCTCTGTAAGTTTTCACCATCTTTTGCAAAATCTTCTTGATGTTTTTATTTGCAGCTTCTACAGCCCCATTCATCTTGGGACGATAAGGGGAAGAATTGTGATGTTCAATTTTGAAGTCATCACACAACTATTTCATGACTTTGTTGTTCAAATTAGTACCATTGTCCGTTATGATTCGGCTCGGATTCCGTAACGACAAATAATCTCCTTTTTTATGAAACAGATCACCACCTGCCGAGTAACATTAGTGTAGGATGCGGCTTCCACCCATTTTGTGAAATAGTCAATAGCAACCAGAATAAATCGGTGTCCGTTAGAAGCTTTTGGTTCAATTTCCCCAATCATATCAATGCCCCACATAGAGAAAGGTCACGGTGATGACAACACATTCAGCAATGTCGGAGGTACATGCATCTTGTCCGCATAAATCTGACACTTGTGACACTTCCTGGCATATTGAATACAATCAGTTTCCAAGGTCAACCAGTAATAACCAGCCCTTAAAATCTTTTTAGACATAGCATATCCATTTTCATGAGTACCGAACATTCCTTCGTGAACATCTTGCATTAACAACTCTGCTTCTCGTTGGTCAACACATCTAGGTAGGACCATATCATGATTCCTTTTGTAAAGCACATCATTGCTGAGAAAGAACTTGGATGCTAATCGTCTCAGAGTTTTCTTGTCAAGTGATGTAGCATCTGCTGGATACTCTTGTGTCAACATGTAATTCTTTATGTCATAGAACCATGGCTTATCATCGATCTCTTCTTCAACCATATGACAGTAGGCGGGCTCTGTCTTGTGTTCAATTCTGATGAGAGTGGCATCATTGACATCCCTGACTTTCCACATCGAGGCTAACATGGCTAAGGCATCGGCAATGTGATTTTCAGATCTCGGGACATGCTTGAAAGTGATTTCATCGAAACACTCCATCATCTTGACAATATAGGCTCTATAAGGAATCAAATTCTCATGTCTAGTTTCCCATTCTCCAGTAACCTGATAGATAACCAAAGCTGAATCCCCATTGACTTCAAGAAGTTTGATTTTGAGGTCAATAGCTGCCTCGAGGCCGAGAATGCATGCTTCATATTCGGCGATATTGTTTGTACAGTCAAAATCCAACCTTGCTGTGAATGGAGTGTACCCACCTTCCGGATTCATTAAGACGGCGCTTACGCCATGCCCACTGTAGTTGGAGGAACCATCGAACATCATTTTCCACAAAAGACCTTTCGGCGGAATCTCATCAAGACTTAGCTCTTCACAATCTTTTACCAACATAATGTCTTCATCTGGGAAATCAAATTTGAGAGGCTCATAATCTTCCACTAGTTGATCTGCAAGATATTCTGACAAAACACTACCTTTGATAGACTTTTGAGCTACGTACTGGATGTCGTACTCTGATAATAACATATGCCAACGGGCGAGTCTTCCTGTCTGAGCAGGCTTCTCAAAAATGTACTTTATTGGATCCATTTTTGAAATCAACAAAGTGGTATGACAAATCATGTACTGCCTCAAACGTTTGGCCGCCCTGCCAAAGCACAACAAGTTTTCTCTAGAAGTGAATATCGGCCTTCACAATCAGTAAACTTCTTACTTAAATAATAGATAGCATGTTCTTTCCGTCCAGACTCGTCCTGCTGACCTAACACAAAACCCATTGAATTCTCAAGCACTGTCAAATACATGAAGAGAGGTCTTCCCAGAACCGGTGGTATTAAGATCGGAGGCTCTTGTAGGTAACCCTTGATCTTATCAAATGCTTGCTGACAATCTGGATTCCAAACAACCGTCTGGTCCTTGCGTAATAATTTGAAGATGGGCTCGCAAGTAGGCGTCATATTGGAAATAAACCTAGATATGTAGTTCAGTCTTCCAAGAAATCCCCTGACTTGCTTTTCTGTTTGTGGAGCTGGCATGTCTTGAATGGCTCGGACTTTGTTTGGATCTACTTCAATCCCTCGGTGGCTGACAATGAAACCGAGTAACTTCCCAGATCTTACCCCAAAGGTACACTTCGCTGGATTCAGTCTCAACTAATATTTTCTGAGCCTCTTAAACAATTTCAAAAGATGTTCCAAATGGTCCTCCTCGTTTTGAGATTTGGCTATCATGTCATCAATATATACCTCTATCTCCTTGTGCATCATATCATGAAATAAAGTTACCATGGCCCTTTGATAAGTAGCACCTGCGTTCTTCAGACCGAAAGGCATAACTTTGTAACAGTAAGTCCCCCACGGAGTAATGAAAGTAGTTTTTTCCATGTCATTAGGATCCATCTTAATCTGATTGTAACCGGAGAACCCATCCATAAATGAGAAAACTGCAAAATGAGCCGTATTATCCACCAATGTGTCGATATGCGGCAAAGGGAAATCATCCTTCGAACTGGCCTTATTTAGATCCCTATAATCCACACACATTTTGGCTTTCCCATCCTTTTTAGGCACAGGTACAATATTGGCTACCCATTCGGGGTATTTGGACACTGCTAGGAAACCCGCATCAATCTGTTTTTTCACCTCATCTCGAATCTTGAGAGCCATGTCAGGTCTTATTCTTCGGAGCTTTTGCTTAACCGGTGGGCATTCTGGTCGAAGCGGTAATTTGTGAACCACTATGTCAGTGTCTAAACCCGACATATCCTTGTATGACCAAGCAAATACATCCACATATTCTTTCAAAAGTTCTTCTAGTTGCTGCTTGACTTCTGCCCCTAGAGCCGCCCCAATCTTGACTTCTTTCTTGTCTTCTTCAGTGCCAAGATTAATGACTTCTATTTGTTCTTTGTAGGGTTGAAGCTCTGCATACTCATGGTGTGCCAACTTTACCAGTTCATCAGGTATTTCAAAATCTTCATCTTCATCTTCAGCTTGGTATATTGGTGAATCAAAGTCCGGAGGGAATGCAAAGTCATAGGATTCAATGGGTTTTAGGACATCACTGCACGTTGGAATGGCTTATTTTATTAAAACACACAAAGACAAATGCATCACACAACAGAGAAAAATTGTTTTGGTTTTTTAAGATTGCCATTTTTCGTTTAAAATGAAAGCAAAGCAGTAAAGGAAATAACACAAGGAAATTAACAAAACAGTTCATTTTTCATTGATTTTCTTGAAAGCTCGGGGCCCTTACAAAACATTCCTATAGCCTTGGGCATGGATAAGGAGATTCAAAACAAAAACAAGAAAAGAAGGACAAACAAATTACTTTGACTTAGGAAAGACCAAAGGAATCTCAATAGCTTCCCAGTTGCTCAAGGCAGTGTTGCAATGATACACTAACTGCTCAAGGTCTTCATCTTTAAAATCTTCTTCCACAACACTGACTTGGAAACCTCCACTGATGAATACTTCCTGTATAGTCTTCGGGCGTCCTTTGTCATGTGTTGGTGCTTCATCATGAGTTGGTTTATAACTCAACCCTTGGCGACCCATCTTTGGTTTTACTTCGATAATCTCTCCCCCAACCTGCAGGAGTGCCTTCTTCTAGTGTAGACTTGATGCTCTGAGCGGATGCAAAAGACGGACCACTCCTAGCCATTGTTTCTTCCAACATCACTGCATTAGCTATCTCGAGTGCTTGAAAGGAAGTTTCTAACGCGCCCTCATCTACTTCGATATACTTGAACGATGACAGATTGCTCACCATTAAGTCCTCTTCACCGTGTACAATCACTAGTTTATCATTCACAACAAATTTCATTCTTTGATGTAAGGTGGAAGTTACTGCCCCAGCGACGTGAATCCACGGTCGTCCTAACAAACAACTATAAGCCGGGTTAATGTCCATGACTTGGAATGTAATATCGAACACCTAAGGTTCGATCATGATTGGTAATTCTACCTCTCCAACAACCGTTCTTCTTGAACCATCAAAAGCTTTTACAATCAAAGATGTTGGTTTCATTTCTGCCCCTGCATATGTTAGCCTTACGAGCAACCTGGCGGGCAACACATTCAATGAGGATCCAGTATCGACTAAAACCCGGGCCATTGTGTCTTCCTGGCACCTGACAGATATGTGCAATGCACGGTTGTGATTGCGTTCTTCGTTTAGCAACTCAGCATCACTAAAGCTCAGGGTGTTACAGGCTGTAATGTTGGCTATTACTGAATCAAATTGTCCGAGAGTTATGTCTTTTGTCACATGTGTCTGTTTTAATACTTTTTGCAGAGCTTCTCTGTGAGCTGGAGAATTCATTAAGAGAGACAAGATCGATATCTTTGATGGGGTTTGGTGAAGCTGATCAATGATCTTGTAATCACTTTTCCGAATAATCCTTAAGAATTCTTCGTCGTCTCTTTCAGTTCCTGGTACCTCTTGTTCTTTTGTCGCAGCAGAGATAGCTTCTTTCGGAGTGTCTACTGTCATTTTTGGTTGATAGAGTCGACCACTACGGGTCATTTTGCTTGTACCTGCAATGTTTGTCACGTCCACTTGGTTGTCTCTTGCTGTCTCTTTCTAACTAACCTTCCCAGATCCTCGGTCTATCACAGTCATGTCATACTTCCAGGGAACGGCCTTTGTTCTTTCAAAAGGAAATGGTCTTGGTTTCTGAATAATAACCTGTTGAGGTTGATCGATAGCCGACTTGTTGAAAACGGGCTTCACACCTTTGTTGGTTGTTTTGAACACCGGAACCTTCTCACTTTTCTTTGGTAAATTAAAAACAGGCTCAATTACTGAAACTTCTTCTTTCTTTACCTTACTACACACTTGTAATATTCCTTCATCAATCAACCTTTTTATACCTCTTCGTACCTCATTACACCCTCTAGAGTCACTAGAACATTTTTCACAATCATTATGGGTATCCTTTACCAATCCTGCTTTCAGTAGTTTCTCGTGAAGCAACCTCAACGGGGTTCTAATCTCTGACACATCTCGGACTATTCTTTCATCTGACACTTCTTCTACCGCATTGACCCCTACATGGTTCGACAATGGATTACTTTTGACATTTGGGGGTACATCATCAAAAGACAAGATCTTCTTTTCCATCAACTCCCTGACAAGATGTTTTAGAGCAAGACAGCCTTCTAAATCATGACCGGCAGCACCTTCGTGAAAGGCACAACGCGCATTTGGATTATAGTGAGGAGATGTAGTGTATGGATTTAATGGTCGTGTTGTTACCAATCCCTGCTGCACTAAGGAGGGGTACAACTCGGTGTACGTCATTGGTATCTGAGGAAGTGGAGGTTTTGTTGTTGGTCTCCGATTCTGATAGTTCTGTCTGGGTGCCTGAGCTCTAGGCTGATGATGTTGTTGATAAGGTGGAGCGTTGGGCGCTCGTTGATACCCTTGTTAAATTGGTTGATATACAGGTGCTGGCTGTACTGTCTGATAACTGGGAACAGGATGACTGAAAGCTGGAGTTACAACTGCCACATAAGGTTGTTGGGCATACTGCAACGGATACATTGGTCGTTGTTGTTGGGATTGCTGAACATAACTCGGTTGAGGTTGTTGAACATAACTTGGTTGAGGTTGTTGAACATAATTCTGCTGATACTGTTGGTAAGGTGGTCTCCAGGTGCGACTTTTTCTTCCCACAGTTACTGCATTTGTCTCCCCTTCCTTCTTTCTATGAAAATTACTACTGAGCTTTTTGACATTGTTATTACCAGAACTGCCGGAACTGCTAGCTACCTTCCCATTCTTCATTCCCAACTCCACTTTTACCCCCATTGCTACTATATCATAAAAACTGGCGGTTACACTACTAATCATTTTTTCATAAAACTCTGGTCTTACTGTATCGACGAACCAATCGGTTAACTCTTTTTCACTCAAAGGAGGTTCTACCTGAGAGGCAGTTTCCCTCCACCTTTGTGCATACTCTTTGAAAGATTCTGAACTCTTCTGTGACATACTCAATAACTGTCTTCGATCAGGGGCTAAATCCATGTTGTACTTGTAATGTTTCACAAAAGCATCGGCCAAGTCTTGGAAACTATGAATACGAGACTGATCCAAACCCAAATACCATTTAGCAGGAGCTCCTTTCAGACTATCTTGGAAACAGTGAATCATTAACTTGTCATCTTCCACGTGAGCAGTCGTTCTTCGGTAATACATAATCAGATGAGTTCGAGGACAAGCAGCCCCAGAATACTGATCAAAATTGGGAACTTTGAATTTTGGTGGAATTACCAATCCAGACACTATGCACATATCTCTGGCATCAGTACCAAAGATGTCATTTCCTTCATTGCTCTGACTTTCCTGCCGATAGTTTCTACACTTTCTCTCAACTTATCATGTCGTCCACTCTCTTCTTCATACCCATCAAGACCTTCGTACACTGGTGGAGGATTATGAAAAATAGGGCGTGCTTGAACCTGAACAGAAGGCTGAGTGTAAGTAGGAATAGCCTGAAGAACTTCTGGCCCTAAAGGAACTGCTTGTTGATTGACTACTGGTGGAGGTACAAAACCAGGCGATAACCCATATGGTGGAACATTTGCAACAGTGACTGCCATTGGGATCGGCTCTACAGCTATGCCAGTGATCTCAGAAACAATAGTGGCTTGAGTGTCCAACTTTGCACGAATGACTTGTAGGGCTTCCATGATCTGTCCCATGTCTCCTTGTAGCTCTCCGAGTTCATTATCAATCCTGTCCACATCCAAATTCTATCCTTCCATTCTTAGGCGAGCTTGGGCTCGGGTGTTGTATCCGTGTTGAGGATTCAGTGTCATTCTTTCTGGAGACAAGACAGCGAGATGAGACACAACACAAGAACACGCACATGCAATGCTTATGAATGCCAAATGCAATAATGCAAAATTAATCATTCAAGAAATCCAAAGAAATATTTGCAAAAATAATGACAACGAAAAAAAAAAGTCCTCATTAATAATCGGGAGTTTTACAACAACGATTCTGAATCCAGAATCCATCCTGCAAAATAATCTTTAGTTCCTTGAATGATTAATTAATGCAAATGCAAATGCAAAAGGTTTCATGGAACTCAGATCAAAACATCATTTCAGTTCATTGATTTTCAAGATTGCATTACAAAATATCTAGTACATTTTACAAAAGTCCTAAGGCTGACAGTATTCTACATAAAAATCCTCTTTTGCTTTGAGCTTCTTGATTTCTTCTTCCATCTGAGTCTTCTCAAGAATGAGTTTGTCCACGACTAGCTTCCATGGAGTTGGCTGAGAGCTGGAAGAAGATAAACCTTCCTGTGTCTTCCTCTTCTTATAAGCATTCATTTCTTCATCCTTCGTCTGGATTTGTCTACGGAGTTCATCATTCTCTTCCATGGCCACTTGGTACTTGTACTTCCAGGCTACTTCAGTTTGTTGTGATTTCCTCAAAGAAATCTTTAACTTCTCTTCTTTAGACATAAAGATCATTGTGTGTTCTTCCTCTAAAGCCATGGGTTTCTGCTGAGAATAAGGCATCTTCAGCTGAACAGATCTCTTTCGGACCCATTGGAGATAAGGCTCGAGAGAGACGCAATTAGGCTTCCCTAAGTCTTCCTTTCCTTTCTTGTGTACATGTCCCCAAGCTTTTAGAATTTCTCCCTTCAATTCTAAACTTCCTTTAAAGAAAATATTCTCCACATGGGTGCTGTTTGGTTTGTCTTTCAAAGGATATCCGAGCTGTCGGCGAGCGAGAACATGGTTGTAACTAATTCCTCCACTTGTACCCAGGAGAGGTACGTTACCAAAGCTTCCACAACTGTCAATGATTTTTATCCCATCGTAACTACGGTTGTACCAATTGATATTAGAGTGAGTAAGAGCCATAACCTTCTGAGACCACCATCCTTCCTTCCAAAAAGCATGAGCTTTAGGTAAGTGAGAGATAAACCACTTATATAACAAAGGGACATAGCAGATAATCATTCCTCCTTTATGCAAATTCCTCAGATGAACAGAATGATAGGTTTTTCTTCAAGAAAATCTTAATGGCGTTGAGATCCACAAAATTATCAAAGCTTGGAAACAATAAGATCCCATAAATGAGCAGGGCAAAGATAGCTTCGAATGCATCCATACTCAAATGATCAGCATAGTATTGTGCTTTTCCAACCAAGAACTCTGCAGTCAAACCAAATACTCCTCCCTTAGTAACCATATTTTTCTGAATATCCCCCAATCCTAAACGTGTAGCTTTAGCAATTTCTTCTTTCTTAGGGTCCTTCTCCATGATTGGAAAAGGAGAGTCTTCAAGAATAGGCAACCCAATCAAGCAAGAATATTCCTCAAGTGTAGGTGCCAGCTAATAATCAGGGAAAGTAAAACAATGATAGAGTGGATCATAAAACTGGAGGAGTGTGGAGAGAAGTCCCAGATCCATCTTCCTTTTTACCCTTAATAGTGACAATAAGTTCCCATACCTGCTCTTGAATCCTTCTAGATCTGTTATCAAAGTGCTCAACCTTTCTATGTCATCCAAGCTAGGACTTTTGTAAGTGTACTTCATGGTTTTCTTTTTTTCACTGTCCATGATGATCCTAATGTTTACAAAAAAAAGATCTGAGTTCCATGAAACTTTTATGATATGATGTTCATGAATGCATGAATGCACAAACACAGGTAAGCACAGATTCACATATACACATGGGTAAACAGATAAAGGTTTTGGTTTGGAGAACATGAGTATGGAGTCAAGGTCTACCCACCCCAAAGGTATGTACTAGGGTTTTTCAACACTGCAGAGCAAGGTTCTAAAAGAGTTCCTGGAGTCCTCGACCCATCTTTCGGATATTATCAATTTCCCAAATACTTGGCGGTCGATAATATTCTCAAGAGAGTCTCGTCCAAGTGTAGTATCGCGTATCAACTACTTTGGAATTACTTCCTTATAGTCATCGCACTACATCCTAATAAAGCCATAGTGGGGAAAAGGTAATCTAAAGGTCCTCAGTATCATGGGCTCCCATGTAAAAAGTAGCATTGTTTTCACGAATACTCAATCACCAATACTAACTCTCAGAAGGGCCTCTATTGAGCGGAGGTTTTCTCAAGTTAACTTGGTCGGGAATCAACTCCCTATAAGTACGCTCAAACACGGGTATAGTGTTGTCTCACCACTCAAAGTTCCCAAGATCCAACAGAGCACATATGTACATTTTTTACAAGTATTCACAAATAAGCAAGTATTCAAACAAGATAGGCTAAACCCTCAAAGCAATAAAGTTTCTCCAGTGAAGTCGCCATTTCTGTTGCGGTGAAAATTGGATATCAAGCTATTAAGTTAACTTGAATCTTAATTCTTTTACAACCGAACTTTATTTTATCCAAAGAAAAGGTCTAAAGAAAGAAAAACCTTTTTCGCGATGTAACGACAACGCTTAAGAGGTTCGGGGATCGGGGGTCGGTTATACCTAGGGAAGGTGTTAGCACCCTAAGCATCTGTAGTATCCTACAGGAACCTTTTGTTTGATTGCTTGCTAAGTGTGAAATATGTACTATGGATTTAGGATTGGGAGTTGAGTGTGAAGATAAGTAAATACCTAGTTGGTTTTCTAAGTTTGCTCGCAAAGATATTGCATCTTCTGCCTACGTATCCTGACTAGGATAGAATCAGAGCAATCGTAGTTCCCCTCACAAGGGATAAAGAACACTTAATTATGATCATGGTTTAAGGGGGAACAAACATGACAATGTTTGTGTGGAGTTTGACAAAACTCCCTACTCCAAGTTGTAATATTCAAAAGGGGAAGTAAGAAATCATGACGATGATTCTCACACAGAGTTGACAAACTCTTTCCTAGGGTTCTAGTTGAAGAACACTCCTAGTACAGGTGGGTTTCTTAGACTTGAAGCAAAGTCTAATGGCTTCTAATCTAGGGTTAAAGTGACTTAACAAAGTCAAGAGAGGAATAAGAGATGTATCCATGACATGAGGGTCAAATGGACGGGCTTTTCCTTTGGAAGTAGACAGGGGAGGCAACAGGATGAGAGCTAACAAGCTTCATCACTCGGGGAAGAAAATAACTTAACAAATAAAATAACAACATGATAAAGGCATACTCATGGTGACAACCATTTGATAAACATGTGGGATGATAAAGATGAAGGTACATTTGATGACAATTAAGCAGATGAATTATCAGGAACTGTGACGACGGATCGAGTTCAATTACATTCAACAGAGGGAACAAAATAAACATGGTGACAACCAAAAATAAAATCCTAGCATGTTAATTAACATATAAGGATCTGAATGCAAGTAAGTATCACAAACAAATTCAAGTGTAACCAGAGAAAAATTCATCTGCACACGCATAAACGAACGTAAAAAGCACTTAACTTGCACGAAGTCAAAAGATATGAAAAATTTGTCAAACATGAAAATAAAAAATATGTCATGAAAGTACACATTAAGAAGAACACAATGAAAAAGAACGGATGAAAAACGATTAAAATTGAGAGAGATACGGATTTTTGAAAATGGAGTGAAAAATGACAAAAAATAATAAAAGAGTTGCCCTCCTCAGGGGTCGAACTCAGGTACAAGGCGTGCAAGGCGTTTTTGGCATAATGGTATTACCACTAGGGTGGCTATACATCTGTTTGTATATGCCACCCCATAAATAGATATGGGTGAAAAATCAAAGCAAGCTGGGCAAGAATAACACTCACAAAGGTGATTTACAATTTCACTCGTAACTTTCCCGATTCTTAACCAAACGTGATGAAATTAATATGCATCTTGACCAGAAAAATATGAGGATCATGATGGTGATGTTATTTTTCTGAGATTCTCATTCTACTTAAAAATTCAAATGTACATGCTCTTGAAACTTGAAAAATGCATTTTGATGTCTACAACATAAACCAACTGTTATTTCAACTAAATGAAAGTTTGAACATATTATACATGATGCATTTAGTGAATTCCAATATTTAGTTTGGATCAAAACACAACAGAATGGATAAAGGTATGGTCATGCTAGTGTAATGTTTGAAACATGCATTTGAAGTATGGATCATAAACCAACTGTTGTAATAATCAAATGAGGGTTTGAACATTTTAAGAATGATGTATTTGGGTATTCCAACAGTTGATTTGGATCAAAACATAACAGAGCAAATACTGGTATGATCATGCAAGTATGAGGTTTTACAAATGCATTTTGAAGTATGGATCATGCACCAGTCAGTTTCCAAACATTGTGAATATGTACACTCAATGCAAACATGATAGTGAATGTGTTCAGTCCATTATTTTAGCTTAAAACAGTCTGTAATGAGAAATGAGGTGTGAGTTGTAAACTGATGTTTTGAAAATGCACATTTGAATCCAATGACTAAAACAAATGCCTTTGACCATTAGTGATTGTTTGTGCAAGTTTGAAATATGTTTTAGATGAGATTTCAACACAAGATATCATCCAAAAACCAAATGAGCAAAATAGTGTGTGTGGTTACTCCTATCTTCCAAAATGTATTTTGGTCATTTGTCAAAGCAAGAGAAAACCTAAATCATGACTCTAAGCACTTCCGACTAACTCAACCATATGCACACTTCACATACATGTTATAGAGTGAAAATAAATGTCCACAAGCTTTCAAAAACTGTCCAATATAAAAAAGGTTATGCAACTTGTTTCTTGATGGTTTGGCAGGGCAGTAGGGGGGTCAAAACCAGTTTCAAGCATATTTTGACTGTATGAGTCACATACACAACCTATGTTCATAATTTTAAATGAATGCCAACAAGAATTAGGGGTCAAAACAACCTGTGTTTAAAACCAGCATACTGGCTGCAAGTTTGATGTTGTACAAAGCCTCAAAGTATCCAAAACATGATTAAAGCATAATGTCATCAAAAGGATCATACACACACACTAATTACCTATAACCAAAGATGTCTAAGCAGGAAAATGGACCTCTAAATAGGCTGTGACACAAAAGTTAATTTTAGGCTGTTATTGGATTTTTTTGACAAAAGCATGAAAAATCTCCAAATCGTTTCCAGGCATATTCAAGTTAAACCAACTATGCACATGGCTTCTACAAATGATAATGAGTAAGTTCAATCACACAATTGACCTAAAAGCAAGCTTGTATGAAACAGGGCATGTAGTATGCATTTTGGCCTTTTTGATGAAACACACAAAGCTCAAAATTAGTTTAAGGCAGGTTGAGCTTAAAGAAGCATGTACACATATTATGTTTATGATTTTGGATATGATTCAATTCAAACAAGAGGTTATATCTCTGCCATGGCAAGATTGGTGTATAAAGGACATACATATCATACATTTCACATGATGAACTCCAAGTGTCAAATCAAAGAATCATGATGCAAAGTGAGAAAGGATAGTTTACATACCTCTAATAGACTTTGTTGAACAAGCTAGAATAACCAAGAAACCCAGATAACTTCAATCTTCCTTTTTGCCTTGAGTCCTTTCTTCACTTTGAAGCAATATGCAAATATAATGACAGTTGGAGAAATAGGTCTCACCAATGAATTCTAGCACTTTGGACAGTTGAAAAACAATATATAAGAGGTGTTGGGATGATTAAAACACTAGGCAAATGCTTAGAACAAGATTTGGTAGAATTTGTAGCTTTTGGTCAAAGTATCTTGATGATGAAGTTGATTTTTTGATTGGTGAAGTTTTTGGATGGTTTAATGGTTTAGACACCTTCTATACCATATTTAGGGATTGTATGGATGATTGTTGGGGTGTTTTAGTGTAGAGAAATGGTTTTAGCAGCCCTAGTTGCAAGGCAGATTTTTTGTGTTTTTTTGGTGGAAATGGTGATTTTGTGGTTTTGAAGTTTTGAGGCAAAGTGCACAATGGCAGAGGTTTCTTCTGGTTTTTAGAAGATTGTTGATGATCAAAATGAGGTGAGGGAGAGTCCTATTTATAGGCAAATGAAGTGGCTTGGGCAGATTTGAAGTTTCTTCACTTTGAAGAAAGGTTTTGAACTTTCAAAATCAAACCTCCTCAAGTGGGTTTCCTTGATCTGCAAGGCCAGCCTCAATAGTCAAGAAACATGATGAATTTGAAGTTTCTAAATTCAGGCTAGAGTGTAGCATCATGGCTGTTTCAGAACTTGGCTTTACACCTCATGCTTACTTTTCACTTTTGAAGGCAACTTGCAAGGCAACTTGCAAGCTACTTGCAAAACTTGTCTTTTTCCATATTTCTGCATTTCCTTGGTTCTCTTGGGTTACAAACTTTCTACATATCAGATACAATAGGATTCACAAGTTAGAATTAGTTAATTTTGATGAAGGAAGTGATTTTTGAAATTGGGCAATGTGGGACTAAAGTGAAAAACCAAATAGCTATAAAACATTCATGTTTTCATGAGTTTCAATTTCCCAAAGGAACTTGGTCAAAAAGCCTTCCAAAGTCGCTAAAAAATGAAGTTCAATGTGAAATTTCTCTAAGTCTTTTTCCTTTCTAGAAATGAATTTGATCATAACTCCAAATCTATGCATTTTCTGATCATGGACCACGTAGGGACTTTTTTAGGACTTGCCAAGAGCTTCCAAATGAGCTTTGAACCAACTCAATTGGATGTGTGGTTAAGGAGTTATGGTTTAGCCCCTTTCAAAACCCTAATTTCCCGATTTTTTGATTACTCCTTCATCCTTGATCCAATGGCCATGAAAATTTATATGCAAGTCCAATATGACATAAGGAACAAATTTGTTTCACAACTTGAAGTCCAATTCCTAAAATTTGGAGAGTTGACTTTTCGGTCAACCGTACGACCGATCGGTGATTACCGAGTCGCCTGTTGACATTCTGAGCCTCCTGAGACTTTGAAACTTCTTCGATGAACTTTATTAATCTATATGAACTTCATGAATCATAATCCCACCATTTAAACATCTTCCAAGATCAAAGTCAAACTACAGTTGACTTTTACTAGTCAAAAACCCTAATCGGGTGCCCTGAAATACACTGCTCTGGATTCTGGGATAACAACCTCAAATTGGATTCTCCATTGTCATTATATGATACCCTTGATCTTGTTTCATGATTGAATGAGCCCAAAACATTGACTAATCACAAACCCTGAAGCTTCGATTTGACTGCACGAAACCCTGATTCATCTGTAATTTGGCAAAGACAAACTTGCACTGGGTTAAGGTTAGACAATTCATGAGTATGCTCCTAAAATGATAATGGGAATCTAAGGGGCCAAAATTTGGGGTGCAACATCATCATTGAAATTAGGAAAAAGTCTCATCCATAGATGATTAAAATTGGATCAAGAACAAGCAAGAAATCAAAAGGAACAAGTGAAAAATCCATTTAAAAACACCTCCAATCTTTAATTCCAATTTTAATTGAAAAATAAATGGAAAATAAAAATAAACAAAATCAAAAACTAATTAACACCCTAAGGTATTAGAAAATATTTTTGGTGGAATTTTTAAGTAATTGGAAGTATTTTTAATGATTTAAAATCAAAACAGAAAACAAATAAAATAAAAAAAACAAGAAATAAATGGAACGGTGTAAATAATAAGCAGAGCACGTTGAATCTATTGGGCTCGTTAAAAATGGGGTGTGGAAAGTAATTGAGGCCCATCTCAATTCAAATCAGATCATTAAACCAAACACACTGTTTCATTTATGACCTGGCAGTCAAACATTACACGCAGGCAAGTCAATTAAATCTGATTCGGTCATCTAGCAAGGTCAATGAGTCAAACAATGCCAAATCAGCTTGGCATGAACAAAGACTAGACGTCGGAGCCCTAGCTCCGGTCGTTTTCTCCGGCGAGGTGGCCGGAGACCAGGTCTGAAAATCTTACCAAAACGCCACAAATTTTATACCAAACTGAAGCTAAAGTCACGTAGGTTCCAAATCCATGGCTCAAATTCATTTATCATGCTCAAATAATGGGATTCGAATGAGGAAAGCTTCATATGCTCAACTGAAAAACTCATCAAACACCACAATCAAGATGCCAAACATTGCCTACAAGGTGTAGGGCTTCAGATGCGCCAAAAATGACCTAAGTTTAGTGCCTAGCATGAGAGAAATTTGGAAGAGAAAGTTACCTAACGGAGTGTTGGTTTGACAGTGGTAAAGTGTCGGGTTTTTGTTATCGTCTCCACAGGGAATATGAGATGTTGTCATAGTTCGACAGTTATCGAGTTCTTGACTTTTTAGTAACAAAAGGGGTTTGGTTTTTAGTAACGGTATCTTTGCATAAAAAGTAATGAATTGCGGTAAAAGATTGATTTTGCGATTTAATGAAGATTGTCAAAGTTAGGGTTCAGTAATCACTTTGCTTGTATATGTCCGATCAACAATAAGCATAAACTCCTTCCAATGTGATTATTTCCAACTCACATTGTGATTTTTCCCATTTTGATCCATTGTTGATTTCTCACAATCTATCAAAATGACAACATTTAGGTTTAACATTTTTCCTGAACAACCACATTCGAAACTATTTCTAGCTTAAGAAAATAGAAGGATGAAAACCTAGGTCAAGAGTTGGAAAATATCTTTCGATCATAAACCAACACAAAAAGTTATCGATAAATCAAGGTTTTCACCATATATTCATCATCCAATAGTTTACAAATGAAGATCATCCATATACTTACAAAGCTTAATGATCACCTACATCTAGCCTTGACAAAATGAAGAACTTAGCTACTCATTTTCATGGTAGCTTGCAAAAGAAGTTTTGGAAGAGGGTTGATGAACATCCGAGTCGAAGAATCAAACTTAGATGAGAATCCACCTTCTTTTTGTAGATTAATGTTTAGAAATGAAGAAAATAAGAGATAGAGTATTTCTAGGTCACAAAATCTCTTATGCAGCAAAACTAGTGAAAATAATATATTTGTTCAAAAAGTACAAAGGGCTATATATAGAAAAAGTTGTTGTCCGGTCACGCTCGCGACTTCATTCGCCTAGTGAGATAACAGTGAACGTTCGCTACAGCTTCGCTTAGCTAACATGCTAGTGAGGGCTGAGGAAAAGATTCTGGAATGCTTCACTACTCGCTCGCTAGGTGCTCGCCTAGCGAGTTCTTCGCCACCTGCCTCGCTGCCAGCGAGTGATTCTGCCCAAGTCTGGGAGTGTTCGCTAGCAGCTCACTATGGGCTCGCCTAGCGAACAACTCGCTGCAACACTCGCCAGATGTTCGCCTAGCGAACATGCTTTTGCTCTTGTTCTTTCTTGTGTCTTCAAATTTTGCTCATTCATGCTCAAATACTGCACAATAACACACAAATTAAAAGGAACAAGAGCATTTCACATCATATCTCATATCAACAAAAGCAAGGGGGTTTTGAATCGAAATTAGACAAAAAGGAGCAGAAGATGCCCACATTTGATAGCTCAAATAAGCACAATTGGGCATCTAAAAAATCTCCCCAACTAGAATCTTGCTTGCCCTCAAGCAAAGTATGCCTCTCGAAGAACAAGAGGATTTGTTTAAAGAAAAAGTTTTTTCGAAATTGGATCAAATGGCTCAAACACAAGCAACTCAACTAGATACAAGTCTCCAATGGTTAGAACAACACAATACACAAAAACTAAAATCTTAAAGCAATGCAAAACATGTATCAATCAACAACAATGATATCCTGAATGAATCATCCTATCACTCCTCTTCGAAATAAGGATTGAAGAGATCACGCATTTACAACCGCGGGTGCAATGTCACTCTCCAACAAACAATGCCAAACTCAATTCAATTCATACAATGTCTAACAATTACAAATGAAAATGTGGAAGCACGGAGATCACTAAGGTCTTTTCCGGTTGTAGCTTGGTCAGGTTAACAAACAAGGGACATATCTAAAGCCATTGAAAACGAAGTTTCCAACGCAAAAGAGACATTCACTATACAATTATTCACACATATCAACTTTATTCAACTTATTTCTCATTTGAAACCTTCACAACTCTTATTTCACAACTCAAAAATTTTTTCAATATTTTTCTTCCAAGCAAGCATTCATTTTCATTCTTTTCTTTTGATAAATTTTTTTTCTCTTCACACCGTATTTACAAAACAAGTGTTTCTCTTTTTTTTTTTAATTTCTTTTCAATGCTTGCTTGGTTTTTCAAGAGTTGTGGCAAACTACCAACTTACAATTTCTCTCTCCCCAACTTATGTTCTACTTCCTTCTTAAGTGAATGCTCTTTACTTTTGACGGCAAAAGAACAATAATAAAAAAATTTCAGGTTTTCAAGAAAAAGATTTTTGAAATCTCACTTTGTTTCAAGCTGAGATTCAACAGTTTAAGCTCAAAAGGGTTAACAAATACTCTCTGCTCACGGGTAGTTTGTATTTGGAACTGGTTGTGCTCGAAAGAAACAAGTGTCTTGATCATTTCTAATTGCTTCCACAAGTTCACAATAATAAAAGACAAAGCATGAATTAAAAGAATCAACACAGTTCATTAGAATCCAGCATTTATTTGTGCAATGGAGGTTTCCTCACAATTTGTGGTCTTAAGTCCTAAATGAATCATTCATTCAATCATGTTGCAAAAAGAACAATATTCAATTACAACAAGAATAAAGTTCTTCATGCATTCTAAAGTTCTAACCGAAGGTAACCATGTACCTTAGCCGTAATCGCTTGTTTATTTTTATCATTGCCATCCAAGCTCGGATGCACCTTCATTGGATACTTCTTTCAGAGAGCAACCAATCTAGAAGGTTTTGACACCCAACAACCACAAAATTATTAAACACAATAATTTAAAATAAACACAATAATTTAAAACAAAGCATTAACCATAAAAAATAAAAATAGTGTGCGTGGGGGACTGAACACCCCAAAAGTACCAACCACAATAATGAAATCAAACAGAATATCCGAAAATAAAACAAAATACAATACTAAAATTGAAAAGATAACAACTCAGTCCTCTTCGGACTCAGACTCCTCCTCCTCAGAACCATCATCATCATAATCCTCCTCTCCCTCAACATCATCAGACTCATCATCATCGTCAGCATCATCATCATCAGCAGAACCACCAGCACCCGCCCCCTCTCCAAAAACAGGCCTGTCCACAGGCCAGTTCGTGTGCTGCAAAAACTGCTCACGCGTCATCATAGGACGCTCAACGGAGGGGTCTCGGATCTGAAGCTGCAAGACCTGCATAGAATCATGAATGTCCATCATATCCCGCTGCGATGCCACCATCCAATCCCAATTATAAGTGCACACTTCTTGCTGAAAAGGGTCGAACCCTTGAGAAAAAGCACCGGAACCATCAGTAGTTCTGGTACTAGCAGTTGCACTACCCCTATAGTTCCTAGACCTACAGTACTTGTCCACATATTTATCATCAATGGGGGCCGGGATCTTCACCAAACTACGGGAAGGAATCTTCATCCGCGATTGGGAGCACAAGGCCATAATGAGGCAGGGAAAAGCAAGGGGGCAGTTAACTCGCGACCCCGACTTAAGACCACTCTCAACAATGGACTTCATCTCATTGGCAATAATCCTAGCCACCTTAATCTGGACGCTAGTAAGAATGCTATGGACAAGGTGTGCCACTGGGATCGGCATGGTAGATGTGTGGGATTTTGGCATAATGTTGGTCAGGACCAGAAGTAAAATCAGTTGAGCTATAGGAATCATGTCCTCCCTATGATATCTCATAGGGTGTCTAGAGTGGTTTAGCTCAACCGATTTACCCTCTATCAACAGGGCAGCGGAAATGGTATATGTATCTCTCTGTAACCTCAGGTCTCTGGTATACCTGTCCAATTCATTTGCTCCCAAGTGGAGCGGTTCGCCTAGCACTCTGTTAATGGATTCCCTGTCGAAGGTGACCTGACGACCCATCACTCTTGTAGACCATGTGAAGGGTTCGTCGCTTTTGGGCAGCGCGTTCGCGTAGAACTCGCACATTATATCGATGTTGTAGTTTTCAAGAGGAGAAACCAGTCTGGCCCACCGTTTACTATTGATTAGCCCAGGAAAAGTGTTGTACTCGCCTTGTGGGTCTATGATGAACCTCTTCTCAAGGAGGGTCTTCCTTTTTTGCAGCGCCAAAAAGCGGACAGCTTGCTTTGCCCATATGAATTTTTCTGTATCGAATTGGATCGGGACCGTACGGGAGGTGCTGGCAACCTTTCTTTTCTTACTATGACTACCTGAGGCCATCTGCAAAACAAACACAGAAGACACCAACAAACAACAGCACAAGAATATCAGTAATCAAAAATAAAAACCAAGTTCTGTCATGCTCGCTGGCTTGCTCGCCTAGCGAGTCCACAACGAATGCTCGCTACTGACTCGCCTAGAGAACGAGCTAGCGAGCGCTGTGAAAATTCTAAAAACAACAACTGTGTTGGACCCCAAATATCCAAAATCCCAAATTTGATGAATACGATTCCAGAACTACTTGATTAAACATGAATGGAATCGTTCTTGGTACACATGCAAACCTAAAGTTTCACAAATCCCTAACTAGCAAAATTTAACCTAAACCCTAATGCTTTTGCTATTAAAACCATGAAGAACAAAAAGAGAGGAGATTGATCAAACCTTACTGCAGCAGAGAGATTGGTGTACACGAATTAGGGCTTGCAAGAGAATAGAGAGGAGAGCTCTGGGTGCTTATGTTTTGCAGTGGAAGTGTGAAAGTGAGTGGGAAAGACTCAGTTTCAAAAGAAAAACTGATTTTGGGCCTACAAGAGTGGCCCACTAAACAACTTAAAATGCCAGATACGCGTACGTTCGCCTAGAGAACGGATAGCTAAGGCTCGCTGCATGCTCGCCTAGCGAACGTGCTAGCGAGCATGACAAAATTTTCAAAAAAAATCAGAACAGCAGCCAAAGGTTAATTTCAGCATGCTTCCTCATGTAGACTCCCACAAAACACAACCAATAAACAGCAAATACTTACAACGTTGAGGTGCCTCTCAACAAGCGCTTGTTTAACGTCGGATAAGCTCGACGGTCCAAGATGCTCACACCGGAACATCCAGAAGAAAGGCACAACGGTCTCGATCAATTAGGCCGCCAAGATACACCTTTAAACATTGGCCATTTACTGTCCAACTGTCCTTCTTTTCCAAGTCTTCAATCACAACAGCCCCAAAAGTTTTCACCTCTTTCACACGAAATGGACCGGACCATTTTGACTTCAATTTTTCGAGAAAAAGTCTCAACCTGGAATTAAACAATAACACCAACTGCCCGGGCACAAATTCTTTTTTTCGAAGCTTTTTGTCATGATATTTTTTAACTTTTTCTTTGTACAACCAACTGAGTGATATGCAGCATTGCGCATCTCTTCCAACCCAAGCAGTTGTACCTTTCTTTTTTCACCGGCCAACTCATTATCAAAGTTCAAAAATTTTAAAGCCCATAAGGCTTTCGACCGGCAAATGGCAAGTTTTACCAAAAACTAGTTGAAACGGAGTTAGCCCAATTGGAGCTTTATAAGCAGTGCGGTATGCCCATAAAGCTTCATCCAATTTTTGAGGCCAATCTTTTCTCGAGTCAGACATGGTTTTTTCAAGTATTCTCTTAATCTCCCGATTAGAGACCTCAGCTTGACCATTGGCCTGCGAGTCATACGGAGTTGCCACTCTATGTACTACACCGTAATGTTGCAAAACTTTTTCCAACGATGCATTACAAAAGTGTGACCCTCCGTCATTGAACAACACACGGGGGGTTCCGAAATGGGAAAAGATGTTTTTCTTTAAAAAATTTATGACCGTTTTAGAATCCGCCCGCGGTGAGGCAATCACCTCAACCCACTTCGACACGTAGTCAACTGCAACCAGCAAGTATTCATTTCCAAAAGAGGGTGGGAATGGTCCGACAAAATCGATACCCCAACAATCAAATAATTCAACCTCTTGGATGTTTTTGAGAGGCATTTCGTCTCTCTTACCTATCCCACCACTTCGTTGATAACTGCACAACTTTGCGCATGGGCCTTTGTGTCTTTAAAAATAGAAGGCCAATAAAATCTTGATTGAAGGACTTTATTTACCGTTCTTGCCCCATTGAAATGTCCGTCGTAAGGCGAGTTGTGACAACGCCATAGAATACTTTGCGCTTCATCGGCGGTAACACACCTTCTCAAAATGTTATCACCACCCAACTTAAACAAGTATGGGTCATCCCACACATAATACTTACAATCCGAGATGAATTTCCTTTTTTGGTTCGGAGTTAGGTCGAGAGGCACAAAACCACTCGCCTTGTGGTTTGCAAAGTCTGCAAACCACGACCTAACTTGAACTTTAAAAAGTTTTTCATCAGGAAATTCTTCTCGGATTTCCTTTTCAAAAGATGTAACCTCAACATTCACAAGGCGAGATAAATGATCCGCCACCAAATTTTCCGATCCTTTCTTGTCCTTAATTTCAATATCAAATTCTTGTAACAAGAGGATCCAACGGATGAGCCTTTGCTTCGAATCCGGTTTGGTGAGCAGATATTTAATCGCCGTATGATCGGTATACATAATCACTTTAGAACCAATAAGATAAGACCGAAATTTTTCTAGCGCATACACTATCGCAAGTAGTTGTTTTTCGGTGGTAGCATAATTAATTTGCGCCTCATTTAAAGCCTTACTTGCATAGCGTATAGCATGAAAAATTTTCTCTTTCCTTTGTCCCAATACCGCTCCAATAGCATAGTCGCTCGCATCACACATTAGTTCAAAATTCAAATTCCAATTCGAAGCGACTATAATTGGAGCGGTAACAAGTTTTTCCTTCAAAATTTTAAAAGCATGTAAAAAATCTTCAATTAAGAGAAATACCTGGTCCTTGGCGAACAAATTACTCAAAGGGCTAGCTACCTTTGAGAAGTCTTTGATAAATCGCCGGTAAAAACCGGCATGCCCAAGGAAGCTTCGGATTCCCTTCAGATTAACCGGAGGAGGCAACTTTGCAATCACGTCAACTTTTGCTCGATCCACTTCAAGCCCTTTTGAAGAAACTTTGTGCCCGAGCACTATCCCCTCAGTTACCATGAAGTGACATTTCTCCCAATTAAGCAAGAGATTTGTTTTCACACACCGTTCAAGCACCATTTCCAAATTATCCAAGCATAAACTAAAAGAACTTCCAAACACGGAGAAGTCGTCCATGAACACTTCCATCGTTTTCTCGATCAAGTCGGCAAAAATGGCTTGCACACATCTTTGGAAAGTCGTCGGTACATTGCATAACCCAAAGGGCATTTTTCTATATGCAAAAATTCCAAACGGATATGTGAAAGCTGTCTTTTTATGATCGGTCGGGTCAACTGCAATTTGGTTGTACCCAAAAGTCTTTCCAACATTTGGTCCATGAACGGAAGTGGAAAATGGTCTTTTCAAGTTGCGGTATTCAACCGCCTATAATCAATACACATTCTCCACCCCGTCGCCACCTTCGTCGGTATCAATTCATCTTTTTCATTTCGAATGACGGTCATTCCACCCTTTTTCGGAACCACATGCACGGGACTCACCCAAGGGCTATCCGAAATTAGGTAGATCATTCCCGCATCCAAAAGCTTAACAACTTCTTTCCGAACAACCTCCTTCATAGTAGGATTTAAGCGGCATTGAGGTTGAGCTACCGTCTTAAAATCCTCTTCCATTAAAATCTTGTGCATACAATAAGAAGGACTAATTCCTTTAAGATCGGAAATAGTCCATCCCATCGCTTCTTTATTCTTTTTCAACACATCAATTAAACGATATTCTTCGTTTTCAGACAAAAGGTTGGTTGTGATAACCGGCTTCTCTTCGGTTTCATCAAGGAATGCATACTTCAAGTTAGAAGGTAGCATTTTCAATTCAATGGGTGGTTTTTCTTCATGGACCTCCTTTTTCAACACTTCTTCTTCGACTTCCCAAGGTTGCAACTCTTTAAGATTATCAAGTTCCCGTAAACATTCCTCAAGAGCTTGTTCTTCTTCAATGGTAAAAACTTCAAAAGAGTCATCAAGAGCTAATTCCTCAGGAGATGTCACATGAATATGCTTAGATACTTCCAATGTTGCTTCTTCAACCACATTAATTCGGAAAATATCACGATTATCATTTGAATGCTTCATAGCTTCAAAAAGATCAAAAGTGACTTCTTCATTTTGGACTCGCTCTTTCATCAAATCGTCATCAACATCAATCATCATTCGAGCGGTTTTCATGAAAGGTCGGCCTAGGATTAGCGGAGCATCATCATCCTCTTCCATGTCAATCACAATGAAATCAACCGGAAAGAAGAATTTGTCGACTTTAACCAATACGTCTTGAGCTAACCCATGGGGATGGGTAGTCGACTTATCGGCCAATTGCAACGTCATCTGTATGGCTTTCATTTCAATGTTGCCAAGCCTTTTCACGATAGACAAAGGTATTAAATTTATGCTTGACCCCAAATCAATTAGCCCTTTCCCGACATATTCATCACCGATAGTAACCGGCAAAGTAACTCTTCCCGGATCAACCTCTTTTCTCAGAAGAGTCCTTTGGATGATGGCACTACAACTAGCATCAAGAAAAAAATTTCCCGGCTCCGTATACCTCCGCTTTTTAGTTAGTATGTCTTTCATGAACTTGGCATACTTTGGCATTTGTTCCAAAGCTTCGGCAAACGAAATGTTTATTTGAAGTTGTTTAAAAATATCCATGAACCGGGCGTAATGCCGTTCATTTTTCCTCCTAGATGGAGCATGTGGATATGGTAAGTTTTGGACCGGAGTAGTGCTCACTACCTCCTTTCCTCTAGACTCACTAGAATTCCGCTCATTTTTCTTCTTCACTTCCTCCACTTTCACTTTTTCACTCTTATCATTTTCTACTTCTACACTTTCTTTATTTTCAACTTCAACCTTTTCTTCGTTATTTTCAACTTCTTCCTCACTTTCCTCCTCAACTTCACCATCAATTCTATCATCAATTTTTTTCTAGTCGTCTTTTCTCTCATCCTCTCTTTTTTCATTCTCATCTCTTTTTTTACTCTCACTAACCAACTCCCTTCCACTTCTCGTCGTGATTGTTTTACAATGCTCCTTTGGATTTGTTTGCGTGTTCGCTGAAAAAGAAGGTTTAGATTGTTGTTCCGCTAGTTGCTTAGCAAGTTGTCCAACTTGAGTTTCAAGATTTTTGATTGCCACATCGTTACTCTTTTGATTAGCCATTGACAATTGCATGAATTGCGTCAATGTATCTTCCAATTTTGAAGTTACGACCGGCAGTTGTTGAGGTTGATAAGGATTTTGACAGCTAGAATTACCACCCCCATAACCTTGGTCATGGTGATAGTTACTCCTTGGTTGGTACCCTTGATTTGGTTGATAGTGTTGTTGTGGTTGATTTTGAGAATGTTGTTAATACGATGGTTGTTGTTGTTGTTGCCTTGGTTGGTAGTCTCGTTGATTCGCCATATAGTTTACCTCTTCGAACCCAGAAGGTGGACAAAACCCGGTATCATGTTCACCTTTGCAAAGCTCACAACAAGCTATTTATTTAGCTTTTGAGGGCTCTTTCATCTCTTTGATTTGTTGAGTTAAGAGTTTCACTTGTTGTGAAATGAGTTTATTTTGTGCAAGGATAGCATCGTTTATCCCAAGTTCAAGCACTCCCGGTTTCTTCAAAGTGTTTCCTCTACTTTGGCTTTGAAGGTCATTTAGAGCCATACGGTTGATGATATCCGTAGCTTCATCGGCGCTTTTAGACAACAAAGAACCACCCGAAGTGGCATCCAACAAGGTCTTACAATTTGGTTGAAGGCCATTCTTGAAAATATGGATTTGCGTCAATTCATCAAAGCCATGACCTTTGCACTTTTGAAGCATGGATTTAAATCTTTCCCATGCCTCGTTCAATGATTCGTTGGCTCCTTGGGAAAACACGTAAATTGTTGTTTTGGATTCCATGAACCGGTTGTGAGAGAAAAATCTTTCAATGAATTTCTCTTCCAACACGTTCCAATCCATCATGACCGCCGATGTTTGATCCAAGTACCAATCTTTGGCTTTGCCGAGCAAAGCATGTGGAAATAGTCTTTTGAACAATGGTAGCTATTGAGCTTGATCAACTCCCGCCGCCAATGCTATCTCATAAAATTTGGTGAGAAAAGCAAAGGCGTCTTCATGGTCCATTATGGTGAATGGAATTCCGTATAATAAGTTGAGAGTTCCCGTCTTCATCTCGGCTTGCCTTCCCGTGTGGTTGGCAAACTGAGCAGTGTTTCGTGGACTGTTGATACACGGGGTAGAAACGGGCGATGGTGGTGGTGGATCCATGATAGGTATGAAATGAGGTGGTGGTGTTGTAGAAGAACTTTCTCCTTGTTCTTGTCGTTGTCGAGCAAGTTGCCTCCTCCGTCTCTTTCTTTTATTCAGTCTTTTTGCAGTTCTCTCGATCTCGGGATCAAAAAGAAGTTGGTCCTCAGGAATCTGCCCTTGCATAAAACAAAAGTTGCACATTAAACCAAACAAATTAACAAGCACAAGTCAAAAAATTCAATAGTTAACAATTCAACAACTATTGCGATGCTCGCAATATCAATTCATATTCCCTGGCAACTGTGCCATTTTATTGGTTTGACAGTGGTAAAGTGTCGGGTTTTTGTTATCGTCTCCACAAGGAATATGAGATGTTTCCGCAGTTCGACAGTTATCGAGTTCTTAACTTTTTAGTAACAAAAGGGGTTTGGTTTTTAGTAACGGTGTCTTTTCATAAAAAGTAATGAATTGCGGTAAAAGATTGATTTTATGATTTAATGAAGATTGTCAAAGTTAGGGTTCGATAATCACTTTGCTTGTATATGTCTGATCAACAATAAGCATAAACTTCTTTAGATGATAAACACATTCACAACATCCTCCCAATGTGATTATTTCTAACTCACATTGTGATTTTTCCCATTTTGATCCATTGTTGATTTCTCACACAATCTATCAAAATGACAACATTTAGGTTTAATATTTTTCATGAACAACCACATTCGAAACTATTTCTAGCTTAAGAAAATAGAAGGATGAAAACCTAGGTCAAGAGTTGGAAAATATCTTTCGATCATAAACCAACACAAAAAGTTATAGATAAACCAAGGTTTTCACCATATATTCATCATCCAATAGTTTACAAATGAAGATCATCCATATACTTACAAAGCTTAATGATCACCTACATCTAACCTTGACAAAATGAAGAACTTAGCTACTCATTTTCATGGTAGCTTGCAAAAGAAGTTTTGGAAGAGGGTTGATGAACATCCGAGTCGAAGAATCAAACTTGGATGAGAATCCACCTTCTTTTTGTAGATCAATGTTTAGAAATGAAGAAAATAAGAGATAGAGTGTTTCTAGGTCACAAAATCTGTTATGCAGCAAAACTAGTGAAAATAATATATTTGTTCAAAAAGTACAAAGGGATATATATAGAAAAAGTTGTTGTCCTGTCACGCTCGCGACTTCATTCGCCTAGCGAGCTAACAGCAAACGTTCGCTACAGCTTCGCTTAGCGAACATGCTAGCGAGGGATGAGGAAAAGATTCTAGAATGCTTCGCTACTCGCTCGCTAGGTGCTCGCCTAGCGAGTTCTTCGCCACCTGCCTCGTTGCCAGCGAATAATGCCATTTTGATTCTGCCCAAGTCTGGGAGTGTTCGCTAGCAGCTCGCTATGGGCTCGCCTAACGAACAACTCGCTACAACACTCGCCAGATGTTCGCCTAGCGAACATGCTTTTGCTCTTGTTCTTTCTTGATTCTTTTGTCAACTTTCTTGTGTCTTCAAATTTTTCTCATTCATGCTCAAATACTGCACAATAACACACAAATTAAAAGGAACAAGAGCATTTCACATCATATCGCATATCAATAAAAGCAAGGCGGTTTTGAATCGAAATTAGACAAAAAGGAGCAGAAGATGCCCACATTTGATAGCTCAAATAAGCACAATTGGGCATCTAACACGGAGACACTCCGTTGGTGCTTCAATTGAGGTTGAGCTTGATCCAAAACATGCAGATCCACTCTATTTCACTTGAGAAATGAGAAGCTTGCTCCAATTTGGCTTGAATTGATCTAGATCTGAGTTTCCAAATTTGAATTTCTCTCTTGAATTCCAAAAATGGCTCTGCTCTCCCCTCCACGAAAATGCAAAAGTGAGCTCTCAAATTTCATTTTGAATTTATATACTATGGATATCTGATGAGTTGGAGGCCCAATGATGCTTGGTTGAAGAGAATTTTGAAAATGCCCAACTTGGAAACCAACTTCATGCACATGTGAATTCAGCTTCAAATACCTATGAAATGGACTTGGTTTGGCAGCTGGAGACTTGGATTACTCATGTGGATTAGTTTTGGGCTTTAAATTGGTCCAATTATGGAGTTTTGAATGCAAACTTCTTCTTGAAGTAACTTTGCAATACACATGATTTTGCCTTCATACACCAAAGCTACTTTGTGCATTTTGTTTGTTGGACAATTGTGAACCAAATTGGATTAAAAGAAGTCATGAAAAGACCTATAATCACTTCCATTGAATTCACCCCTTTTAATGTCATTTTTTACTTGAATTTCTTCACCAATGTCCATATCCATGCAAACTCCATACCAAGCTTGAGTTTCATGAGGAAATTGAGGTCATTTGGAGCAACTTTTATGTTGGTGAAAGTTTCATTTGAAGTGCACAAGTGTATGTAAATGACCCATAACCAAAATGACCTATAATCAAAGTTTCCCAAAATACCCCTGCCTTGCAAGCTTCATAACTTGAGTTCTACAAATGATATGAAGGACTTCTAGGAATTTTTGGAAAGCTAAGGTCATGAGGAATAACTTTCATGTTCATCAAAAGTTGAGGAGTGTTGCACCCCAAAATTTGCCCAACCTTTTCTTTAACTGGCTTTTGCTTCAATGCATTTTTCTTCTTCTAGCATTTCTGCATGGCATATCATTTGTTCTTGAGACAGGGAATTAAGGTTTTCCTGTGACTCGGAATTCACCTTCAGTGCAAGCGATCAAAGCAGCGAGTATCAGCCGACATTTATTTTACCCAGCGGTCGTGCGACTGATTTTATTTTATTTTGCAGGGCATTTTTCAGCTCAGAAAGCAGCATTCAGGTTATCTCGAGCATTCTCATGGTTACAGTGTTCAAGAGCACATTCCAGAAGCTTAACAGGGTTCAAAACAGCAAGAAACGGGCAAATGGGCAGGTTTCCCTCCAAAAGGCGCTAGAATTCAAATTTTGAAAGTGTTAATCGGTTAAAGCATATGGTTAACCGATTAACCATTGAAAAAATATCCCAGATTCAAAGTTTCAGATATGTTAACCGATTAACCTATATGGTTAACCGGTTAACCAAAGCAGATTTTTCCTTGCACGTGAGATTTCAAGCAATTTTCATTTGGGGTTCATTTTTGGCCTTTGGAAATTCAAATTTTGCATGTGGGAAGGATCTAGAACCTCTTTAAAATTCAGGTTTCCCTCCAAATGACCACTCCTCATTCCAAACCTTGATTTCCAATCCAAATTCCCAAACCTAGCTTTGGATCCAAACCTAAATGATATTTAAATGATTCACTCCAAACCTCACCATCTAATCTCTCAGAATTCCATCCATTTTTCAGAATTCATTCTTGAGCTCTCAATTTTCTCTCAAACTTCTACATTCCAAAACCCTCACTCAAAGCTCTTCATCATTAGGATTCATTGATTTTACATTGAAATCAATGGATTCTTGAGCATAAACCTCCATTTATCATCATCATTGGATCAATTTTCATAATCAATTTTCGTGCAAATTGAGATCTGATTTTGGAGCTTGAGTTGGAAGTGCTTATTTGAAGTAATTTTGCTTAAAAGTGTTTGATCTTCATTCCTCTTGCAAGAATTATTGTGGATCTTGAAGTTTTCCGGATAATCTTGTTTGGATCTGCTCAAATTCAGTTGATCAACACTTAACGGAGCAAATCTCTGCTTCGATGGTTGGAATTCTCGATCTGATTTAATTTTTGAGCTTATCATGTTAATCTTCATATTCGATTCAATTTTGGTTGATTTCAATTCATTCGAATTGTGATATTGCTGTGTAATTGTGTATCCATGTTGTTGGATCTCTGTTTTTTTGTTGTTAATTTTGGGCTTAATTGGTAAGTTGATCTTTTAGAACCTTGGATTAGCTGTTTTGGTGCTAGAAGTGATTTTGTGCTGCTGTTTTTGGCTTCTGGTACAGTGTTAATCGGTTAACCTATATGGTTAACCGGTTAACCATCTCAAACTTTCAAATTTTTTCAAACGTTAACAGTGTTAATCGGTTAACGCATATGGTTAACCGATTAACCTGTTCAAAATTCCAGATTTTCCAAATTTTTAAGGTGTTAACCGAATAACCCCAGGGTTAACCGATGAACACTGTTCTAGAATGTCATATTTGTTGTTTTGCTTGCTTATTCCCATACCGTTTCGATTCGAATCATCATAGATCAGTGTGATGCATTAGGATTGAAATATTTTGGATATTTGTCACTGTTTGTGGTTGGTTAATCATGATTTTGTTGACATGTGTGTTCATTTTCCACTTGGTCGCATGCTTGTGTATGTGGTTCGAAGTGAGCATTTCTTTGTATGTTTATTTGCTTTCATCTCTTGTTTGTCTCCACATGTTTGCATCATTTTGCATCGCTGTTGAGTTCGAGACGCATCTTCTACTTGTGATTGATCCTTCCTTTGTTCTTCTTATGCTTTTTGCCATGATCCCTATAGGATTCCTAGTCCCTCCGTTTAGGACGGGAGTAGGAGAGACATTAGGTGTTCAACCCAAGCATGCTAACATTAGGGTATATGTTTTCCCTTTTCATCCAAACTTTAAGTCCACTTTGCATGACAATGTTAGGGCCGAGTTTCCCTTAGACCTTCTGTGCGTCTCTCTTCTCATCTCAAAACAATCCTAACTCATCTAATAAAGGCGATAAACGTTGCACGCTACGAGCCTTAAGCTACATGGGGAATGATGAGTGAGGGGTTTCCTCTCGCTTATCTAGAGTGTTAGTGTACGTCCCGTTTGGGGGCGATACACGACGCATTTGCCTCCATGTCATAGTCTTTAGTGCAATGTGAATCACAAATCGAATTAATTCACTTCACTAAAACACACAAAATAAAATTCAAACCTTTTTCCTTCGGGATTAATCACAAATCTTTTCAGATAAAAGATTGTTGTTAAGCTTCGGTTCTACCGCAAATAGGCTTTGTCCCTAACTGCTGGAACGGAGGTTTAACCCTACTCAATTAAAACACTTAATTAACCTATGGTTTCGTAGTTTCTCGAACTATGTTTGCACTGATCTTTCATACTAGATGAAAGTACGTAGGCACAAGACGGGATGTCTTGGCAAGCAACATTTCCCCCTTTCACTCGTAGTTAGCCGAACTACGTTGACTCTGACTTTCCCATTGCACGAGGGAATACGTAGGCACAGAGCTGCGATGCTCTGCCGAGTCTCTTTTCTTTTTCTTTTGTCCCGCAAGCCTATAGCGTAGATAGTTTAAACACACCCTTAGATAGACAACAAGCGTGGATCCCGTCGAGTACGACGGACGTGAGGGGTGCTAATACCTTCCCCTTACATAACCGACTCCCGAATCCAGACTTGGTTGCGATCACCTTGTCTTTCCCTTTTTCGTTAGGTTTCTCCGATCATTTCCTTTCCCGCTCTTTGGGATAAATAACGAAAGGCGGTGACTCTTCTATTTTTCGCCGGGTGTTTTTCGCAGTTGCGACAACTAGCGACTCTGTTGGGGAACTGTGATGGTTCCCTATGCAAGTCACTTATAGCGCTTGTCTGTTGCATCTTTGGGTGTTTATTTTTATGCAGTTATTTTTGCTTTATGTACATTATCTGTTGTATATTATTGCATTTTGCATTCTTGTTGTTGTTGTGCTATTGGTTTGTGTTGTTCCATTGAGAGATAAGCCGGACCTGGGTTTGAGTATACACATAGGATTAGAGTGGAGATTAGCGGGAGCTTGTGTGGCATTTGGCTGCGTAATAGCTCGCGTGAAATTCACATTCAAACGAGGTTTTTCTTTGGAAATATTCTATCCTGCGCGTCTGGTGCAGTTGAGGGAATATTGACTTAGAGAGACTCTCGACTCTGGAGACTGTTCATTTGGGAAGTCAGCTAAGTGAGGCTGCTTCGTTAGACCATGATGCTAAACCAGAAATGGTGAACGTATCATCATTTCTCAAAATTCTGTGACGCTGACCGCCCGCACAGGATGTCGTACCTTTCAAGACTAAAGCCCATATGTGAGAGGGATGGGTTTTTGCAGGAAACCTGGCCTTCAACCAACCCTGGTTTTCTCGTCAGTGCGGAATTTTGATCCTGAGTGTTCCATCCAGTGTGTTATCTCAGTGTTCTGATTAGAGCGGATCGCTGGTTGAATTCAGTCAACAGCACAGCAGGATTTGAGCATTGGATACCTTAATCCCATGTGTGTATTTGCATAATCATTCTGCATTTAACATTGCATGTTTGTTTGTGTGTGTTACAGGTCCTCGTCTTTCCCTTGATTCTAGTATTGATCTTCTGTAGAGATGGAAGCAAGCAGAAAGAGGATTGTTGTGTACAAATTTCTGGCACCTGAGTTAGGACCTTTATTTGGTCTGATTTCCCTGGCCGATCCTGGTGTTCTTACAGCTTTCAGAGAACAGTATGGTGGAATTCTGAAGTTTGTCTGTAAGCTCACGACTTATGAGCATGGAGTTATTCATACCTTGTTGCAGTTTTATGATCCTCCGCTGAGATGCTTCACGTTTCTGGACTATGTGTTGGCTCCGACTTTGGAGGAATTCGCTTACATCTTAGTTGTTCCGATTCTGAACAAAGTGCCTTTCTTCAGTTCCGAAGAAGAGCGTAATCTCGAGAAGTTTTCGGCCGCTCTTTATTTGAGCGCCTCTGACTTGGCAGATCATGTTATTAGCAGAAACGGAGTTCTTGGATTTACTTTACCCTTCCTGGTCGACAAAGCCCGAGAGTATGCTGACAAGGGTTGTTGGGTGGTTTTCAGTGCTATCTTGGCTCTTTGTGTCTTTGGCATTGTGTTGTTCCCCAATGTACCGGACGTTGCGGATTTTGATGCTTTTCATATCTTCGCTTCAAAGAACCCCGTACCTATTCTTCTAGGAGACTTGTATCATTCAGTGCATTACAAAAATGAGAAAAGAAGAGGAAATATGGTTTCTTGTTGCGCACCGTTGTTGCATAAATGGTTTGTTGATCACCTTCCTCGCTCTGGAGCTTTTGTGGATTCCGCGAACTCATCTGAGTGGTCGAATAGTCTTATGGGTTTAATAGAGAAGAATATCGGCTGGTTTAACCGAGATTTGCTGGGTCGTGAGCTTATCTTTAGTTGTGGCAGCTTTCCTAATGTGCCCTTGATGGGGAGGAAAGGCGGTATCAATTATAATCCTTCTCTTGCTGTGAGACCATTCGGTTATGCGTTGAAAGGACCTCCGAAAGAAGAGGAAGTGCAGGAATCTCTGTACTTCAGAGGTGTAGATGATCCTTGTATCTCGGCCAGATTCATGGACGCTTGGGGTAAAATTCACAAGAAGGGAAAGCTTTCTTTAGGTAAAGAAGATTGTAGAGCCTACGATCCCTACTCGGATTGGATTGGGAAAAGGGTTGAAGAGGTACTATTATCGTTTCCTGTTGAAGAACCACTGTATCCCTTAGTCATTGAGCTTCCTACAACCGTTGATATCTTGAGATATACCATGCTTTGGGCAGAGAAGGAAGAGATGCGCAAAGAGAATGAAGAGTTGAAGAAGGAAATCAGTCAGTTGAAACATGATAAGGGGGAAGCTATTTATTTGGCCAAGACAAAGGCAGAATTGTTGACTAAGTTGAAGGAGGAACTTGATGATCAGGTACAAGCAAGGAAGCAAGTCGGTCTTGATCTGAAAAGCACTTGTGACGTCCTGAAGAGTAAGAAGAAGGATTTAGACAGAGCCTATCTGAAGATATCCAAATTCAATGAGCAGTGGAATGCTATTGTGACTGCCAACAAGAAGAGGGAGGACCAGCTTCGTATTCAGGTTTATAAGCTAAAGGTGCAATTCAAGGCTATGGAGAAAGCAGTATTGTTGGAATCGTTCAGCCGGAGCGTGTTTGAGCAGAAGTATCAAGAGGCATCATCAGCACTTGAAGAGCTCAAAGCACGCGTAGGTGTGAAGAGACCCAGACTTGAGGATGCTTTTGACGAAGATGCCTGGGAGGATCATTGTCATTATCTATGGGATGTGATATGCAAGAGGGATGTCCTTATCAGAGAGTTAATTGAGAGACCAGATCATCCAGACACAAAAGAGATGCTTAAGGAGTCTCAGGAGTAGCGTAGAGATCACGGTTACTATGGAGTTTTATCTTCTGTAGTTTCATTTGCTGTTATATCTTGATCATCACCAGGGATGTTGGATGAGATCAACACCTCCTTGTACGCGGATATTTCTCGTTGGTTGTATTATCTCATCTTTACTTGATATATGAGAATATTTATGGTGGTGTTCTTATCCATCTCTGTTGTCCTTGTTATTGAAATCGGAATCGAGGGGAAGATCTCCCTGTGCATACATAGACATGTTTGCAATTTGCATCTTGCATTCTCATTTGCATCGCAGGTGTTCTCAGGGGACTTCTGTTATTAACTCTGTTGGGTTTTTGAAGGTAGAAGGTAGGAGGAGTTTAGTTTCCATGGATATCCAACTCGGGGAATCAACGAAGAGTTATGGAGCAAGTTCAAGCAGATCTGAAGAAAGTCCAGGGTCAAATTGGGCAGTTCATCATGGACATGCAAGCGTTGCGCTTGGATCAGAATGCGCTCAAAAAGGAGAACAATCAGTTGAAAACTCAGGTGGGCTTAATCACCGAAATGATAAGGAACATGCTCAGAAAAGAAGGTGATCAGATGCCTGAGGCTGCAGCAAAGATGTTTGTTCCACTTTTTGTCTGTGGAACCTATACCAGAGCGTAATGTGTGTCAGAGATCTTCTGCACAACCGGAGGTACCAAAATTCCCGTGTCATCAGTTGCGTCCCGTTTCTCAGGAGAATCCCAGGATTAGAAGATATGGTCAAAGGATAAAATCACAAGATCGAATCTTTGATCAGATCCCCATGGATTATGCTCAGTTGGTGCAACTCTTGCTCCAACTTCAGTTGGTTAAGCCTCGGACTTTGGCTCCATTTACTGGCCAGCCACTACCGGGCTTTGATATCAATGCTCATTGTGATTTCCACTCTAGGGGACAGGGGCACGACGTCGCGAACTGTAAAGTTTTTAAGCATAAGGTTCAGGACCTGATTGATTCGAAGACGATTGAATTCATGTCGGGCGGCATGAATGTATCAGGCGAATTTATTCCCTATCATGCAAAGGGGATGGATGCTCCTATTCCCTCACCTGAAGCTGCAGTAGGCCAAGAGTATATCCTACAATCTTTGGTGTCAGAATCCCCCTGCCCACAGTTGATGCCTGTTCCTGGATCAAGCTTAAGGATGAAAGCGCCTGAACAAAGAGAGTCCAAACCCAGTCGCCGGATGTTTCTGTTGTTCAGAGTCCACGACCATTTGGGTCTTTATATCAAAATTATCAGTACCAGAATCAGAATAGGCCTCAGAACAATTTGAAAAGAAGGAATGATCCTCTTCGTCCAGTGCCTATGTCGTACAATCAGCTACTGCCACACCTAGTTCGGAATTCTTTGGTGGAGCCCAAAGCTCTCAAACCGGTTCCAGAACCTTACCCTCCTAGGTATGATCCTAGTTCTCAATGTGGATATCATGGAGGATCCGCGGGGCATTCTACTAAAGATTGCGAGGCTTTTCAATCCAGGGTACAATAGTTGATGGACCGAAGGTGCATATCCTTTCCAAGAGAAGAGTTGGTTGTACATCACTCATCTGATTGAGTTTTAAGATTTCAAGGGTCACATCCCCCAGCAGCTAATCAGTGTGAAAACCCAGTTCCCAATTAGCTGGCAATTTTCGTTTTATCCTGTTATTTCGTTACGTTTGTAATTTCTCTTTTGTTAAAGTGCAATCTCATTTATAAAACTTGTTGTTTTCGATTGATATTAATGAAATGAATATGCATGTTTTGATTAAATCCATTTGTGTTCACTAATTGCTTTTTACAGATGTCATACGCTTGTTTAAGCGGAATCCGGGGAGGATGACGAAGTTTAAACACGTGCAAGCTTCCGAATGTATGCTTTTGAATAAAAACCTGCTGATGATGTACAGGCATTGTTTCAAATTCCTAAACACCGGAGATATAAGGACGATAATCCCTTGTCAACCCCTTTGAGCCTAGTTCTAGGAGTTTCTTTCTGAAAATGAAAAACCCTCAACCTTAACCCGGGGCAGGGTAGGTGTCAGCTAATTTGACCGAGCGTCCAAATTACAAAAGGAGTGTTCCCATTCGAGGACTAATCACACCTCTATAGGTCGTGCCTAAAAAAAACCACAGTGGTTATCCATTACTGACCAAGGAGTGAAATAGTCATAATCCATTCAACAAGTCAGACAAGCCGGTGTCACACAATTTGTTCAAAAAGCAAAAGAATTAAAAGAAAAGAAAAAGAGAAAGCCCGCTAAGTCTAATCTTGAAAACAAGCGACTTAGGCAAAAATGAGGGCATCCCGCTAGACTTTGAAATCAAAAGAAGCTCAAAAGAGCCAGTCCAAGCAAAAGTTAAGGAAATAAAAAAAAATGATGATGAAAAACAAGTCATGTGATTCAGGCACCAAAGACAAAAAGCGAGTGACTGTCACTCCAAAAACTTGTGGTTTCCCGAACCATCACTCCTATCATATAACCTCTGAGAGGTGAGCGCTAGTGTTGAATTAGCTAAATATAGGATTGGAGAACATCACAGAGAGTGGGTGGGTTAAAATGAACTTTGAGCCTTTATCCTTTCTTTCTTCAAACTGTGAACCTGACCATGTTACAACCTGAAAAAGTCCTAATTGAAGCATGTTTGTTTCGAAAGCATACTTCGGTAAATATCGCATCGAAACTGACTCCTAAAAGGATTCCTCTTACAACGTTTTATTAATGTTGACATGATGATAAGTGATTCGTTCAGCCTTTGTCACAAAAAATTTTCCAATGAACTGATTGGAATTTCAAAACTGTCATATGCATTGCATTTAATATATCTTTTATGCAGAACAATTTGTTTTACTTGCGAGTAAGCGCTTGACAGCAGGAAAGTTTCCACAATGGAAAGTATGATCAGGATAGGATGCGGAATGCCTGAATACTCCGTCGAACTAGGGCAGTATATCAAATGATCACAGCATGGGAGCCAGCCAGCCAAAAGACAGTTAATAGGGGAAATCAGGTTGAGATCCGGTGGATATCTCGCAGCTATAGGTATCATCCCCAGTGAAGTCACCAATCAGGGGCAAAGTCATTGCAGGATGGGGCAGGCCACCCTAAGAGCGCAGAAGTTGCTCTTGTCCGCAAGGTAATTAAGACGAATCACCCTTTTGGGGTTCAGGATGCTAAAACAGTTCATACCCAACCAACAGGGTGCAGAGATTTCAGATTTCCTTGCGAGGAACATCCCCATAGAGATCCTACAGGCTGGGGAAAAGTTGGAAGCCAAGGAACTGGTTCCTCTCCATATCCTCAAGGCTATTCAAGCAGGTTCAGTCAACCTTCAAGTGCAAGACGAATGTCGGGAAGTCATGTTACTATCCCTTGACCCTTCAACCAAGAAAAACCTTTGAGTTCAGACGGGATATTTTTCCAGCGTCAGTCGTACCTGACCCTTTGTATCATTCCAAAATCCAATCGGTGTACAGGAAGACTTCGTCTGTTTTTCTCCAGCAAAAGACCAATCATACTTGGCACGTCCGGTTATTTCCCAGCGGAGTCGGCTTTACCTCTTCAGCATTTATTTTGCTGGAGCGGTTCTGTTATCCAGTTTTCCCCGGTAGTCTGAGCCTGCATCTGCATTTTGCATATAGTTATCATATTTGCATCATCTTTGCATTTCATCCTTAAATGCGTAGAATTTCCATTTCGTATGGAGCATTACGCCATATTCAAACATGCGCATATGCATGCGAAGTATAAGCCAGTTTCTGTCAGCCTCCCGTGGCAACCGGAATCGCTCTTCAATCAGTACATCAGCATTTCTCCAACGACTTTATTCAGACAGCTTATCGATTTAATTGGGTTTCAGATCATATGTCGGTTATGCTTTGTCCGTCGGTCCTCTGATGATGACATCCCCAAGTAGAGCTGCTTTGTCCATCAGTCCCCTGATGATGACATCCCAGCATATTTTCTTTCCGCCAATTCCTATTGACGACGTGTTTCCCCAGCAGGTTTTCTTACCGTCTATCCTTAGACGATGCGAGATTTGGATATGGTTTTCTCTCCGTCTATCCTTAGACGATGTGAGATTTGGATATGGTTTTCTCTCTGTCTATCCTTAGACGATGCGAGTTTCGGATATGGTTTTTCTCTCCATCTATCCTTAGACGATGTGAGGTTCGGACATGGTTTTCTTTCCGTTTATTGGAGGAGATGACGTTTTAAGAGGGTTTTCTTGTTGTCAATTCCTATTGACGCTGTGGCTCTTTGAAGAATTTTTGGTTTTCCTTGTTGGCAATTCCTATTGACGACGTGGCTCTTTGAAGATGGTTTTCTTTCTGTCAATTCCTATTGACGATGTGGCCCTTTGAAGATATTTTCTTTCCATCAATTCTTATGGACGAAATAATTCTGCAGTTTGATGAATGGTTTTAAAGTGCGGTTTTGGTGTCTTTCCGTCTATCCTTAGACGATGTGAGTATTGGGTTTCTTTCCGTCTATCCTTAGACGATGTGAGTATTGGATGTTATTTTTGTCTATCCTTTGACGATGTGAACGTTTTTGTGTCTTTCCGTCTATCCTTAGACGAGGTGAGTATTGGTTGTTCTTTCTGTCTATCCTTAGACGATGTGAACGTTTTGGGTGTTTTTCCATCTATCCTTAGACAATGTGAGTATTGGTTGTTCTTTCTGTCTATCCTTAGACGATGTGACCGTTTTGGTGTCTTTCCGTCTATCCTTAGACGATGTGAGTATTGGGTGTCTTTCCATCTACCTTTAGACGATGTGAGTATGATTTTCTTCCTGTCTACCATTAGTCAGGTGGTCTTTACCAGATGATCAGTCAGCTTGATGCCGTTGCAACTGTCTGTATTCAGTTTTCGGAGATGGTTCCCCAATCGGAGTTGCAGTTTATTTCTGCGGTTGGAAAATTTTCGGGTTTCTTTGGTATTCAACCGTCTTTTACCTTGATTGTTCGAAAGTCGTTCGCTTCTCAACCCTTCAGGTCCAAGTCGTTTGAATAGGGGCAGCTGTTGCACCCCAAAATTTTCCCAACCTTTTTCTTTAACTGGCTTTTGCTTCATTGCATTTTTCTTCTTCTAGCATTTCGGCATTACATAGCATTTGTTCTTGAGACAGAGGATCGAGGCTTTCCTGTGGCTCGGAATTCACCTTTAGTGCAAGCGATCAAAGTAGCGAGTATCAGCCGGCATTTATTTTGCCCAGCGGTCGAGCGACCAATTTTATTTTGTTTTACAGGGCATTTTTCAGCTCAGAAAGCAGCATTCAGGTTATCTCGAGCATTCTCATGGTTACAGCATTCAAGAGCACATTCCAGAAGCTTAACAGGGTTCGAAACAGCAAGAAACGGGCTAATGGGCGGGTTTCCCTCCAAAAGGCGCCTGAATTCAAATTTTGAAAGTGTTAATCGGTTAACGCATATGGTTAACCGATTAACCATTGAAAAAATAGCCCATAATCAAAGTTTTAGAGATGTTAACCGATTAACCTATATGGTTAACCGGTTAACCAAAGTAGATTTTGCCTTGCACGTGAGATTTCAAGCAATTTTCATTTGGGGTTCATTTTTGGCCTTTGGAAATTCAAATTTTGCATGTGGGAAGGATCTAGAACCTCTTTAAAATTCAGATTTCCCTCCAAATGCCCACTCCTCATTTCAAACCTTGATTTCCAATCCAAATTCCCAAACCTAAAGGATATTTAAATGATTCACTCCAAACCTCACCATCTAATCTCTCATAATTCCATCCATTTTTCAGAATTCATTCTGAGCTTTCAATTTTCTCTCAAACTTGTACATTCCAAAACCCTCACTCAAAGTTCTTCATCATTCGAATTCATTGATTTTTCATTGAAATCAATGGATTGTTGAGCATAAACCTCCATCTATCATCATCATTGGATCAATTTTCATAATCAATTTTCGTGCAAATTGAGATCTGATTTTGGAGCTTGAGTTGGAAGTGCTTATTTGAAGTAATTTTGCTTAAAAGTGTTTGATCTTCATTCCTCTTGTAAGAATTATTGTGGATCTTGAAGTTTTCCAGATAATCTTGTTTGGATCAGCTCAAATTCAATTGATCAACACTTACCGGAGCAAATCTCCGCTTCGAAGGTTGGAATTCTCGATTCGATTTAATTTTTGAGCTTATCATGTTAATCTTCATATTCGATTGAATTTTGGTTGATTTCGATCCGTTCGAATTGTGATATTGATGCGTAATTGTGTATCCATGCTGTTGGATCTCTATTTTTTTGTTGTTAATTTCAGGCTTAATTGATAAGTTGATCTTTTGGAACCTTGGATAAGCTGTTTTGGTGCTAGAAGTGATTTTCTGCTGCTGTTTTTGGCTTCTGGTACAGTGTTAATCGGTTAACCAATATGGTTAACCGGTTAACCATCTCAAACTTTCAAATTTTTTCAAATGTTAACAGTGTTAATCGATTAACGCATATGGTTAATCGATTAACCTGTTCAAAATTCCAGATTTTCCAACTTTTTAAGGTGTTAACCGAGTAACCCCAGGGGTTAACCGATTAACACTGTGCCAGAATGTCATATTTGTTGTTTTGCTTGCTTGTTTGCATGTCGTTTCGATTTGAATCATCATAGATCAGTGTGATGCATTAGGATTGAAATATTTTGGATATTCGTCACTGTTTGTAGTTGGTTAATCATGATTTTCTTGACATGTGTGTTCATTTTCCACTTGGTTGCATGCTTGTGTATGTGGTTCGAAGTGAGCATTTGTTTGCATGTTTATTTGCTTTCATCTCTTGTATGTCTCCACATGTTTGCATCATTTTGCATCGCTGTTGAGGTCGAGACGCGCTTGTGGCGGCTGCTGCCCCACACATTTTTTCCTCCCTCCCACCATTCTAAGTGTGCATTTTCATGTTCGCATCTTCTACTTGTGATTGATCCTTCCTTTGTTCTTCTTATGCTTTTTTCCATGATCCCTATAGGATTCCTAGTCCCTCCGTTTAGGACAGGAGTAGGAGTGACATTAGGTGTTCAATCCAAGCATGCTAACATTAGGGTATATGTTTTCCCTTTTCATCCAAACTTTAAGTCCACTTTGCATGACAATGTTAGGGCCGAGTTTCCCTTAGACCTTCCGTGCGTCTCTCTTCTCATCTCAAAATAATCCCAACTCATCTAATAAAGGCGATAAACGTTGCGCGCTACGAGCCTTAAGCTACATGGGGAATGATGAGTGAGGGGTCTCCTCTCGCTTATCTAGAGTGTTAGTGTACGTCCCATTTGGGGGCGATACACGACGTATTCGCCTCCATGTCATAGTCATTAATGCAACGTGAATCACAAACCGAATTAATTCACTTCACTAGAAAACACAAAACAAAATTCAAACCTTTTTCCTTCGGGATTAATCGGAAATATTTTTAGATAAAAGAGTGTTGTTAAGCTTCGGTTCTACCGCAAACAGGCTTTGTCCATAACTGCTGGAACGAAGGTTTAACCCTACTCGATTAAAACACTTAATTAACCTGTGGTTTCGTAGTTGCCTGAACTACGTTTGCTCTGATCTTTCATACTAGAGGAAAGTACGTAGGCACAAGACGTGATGTCTTGGCAAGCAACCTTTCCCCTTTTCACCCGTAGTTATCCGAACTACATTGACTCTGACTTTCCCATTGCACGAGGGAATACGTAGGCACAGAGTTGCGATGCTCTGCCGAGTCTCTTTTCTTTTTCTTTTTTCCCGCAAGCCTATAGTGTAGATAGTTTAAACACACCCTTAGATAGACAACAAGTGTGGACCACGTCGAGTACGACGGTCGTGAGGGGTGCTAATACCTTCCCCTTGCGTAACCGACTCCCGAATCCAGACTTGGTTGCGATGACCTTGTCTTTCCCTTTTTCGTTAGGTTTCTCCAATCATTTCCTTTCCCGCTCTTTGGGATAAATAATGAAAGGTGGTGACTCTTCTGTTTTCCGCCGGATGTTTTTCGCAGTTGCGACAAGGAGAAACATGATCCTAAGTCAAAAGTGCCTTGGAAGTGAGTTGAATTTTGTTGACTGAAAAACATGTTCATCTGAGACCCATAAATTGATGGCATCATAACTTGAGTTCTACAAACCCAATGGATGATTTCTAGTACTCAAAAGAAAGCTAAGAAAATGCCCTATAAGTCTCATGTTTATAAGAAAATGAGATTCAACTTTTATCTTGAGATATATGGTCTTGAAGTTAGGCACTAAACAGCGGATTTTACACTGACAACCTCTGAAACCCTAATTTAGTAACTTCTCTCACTATTGATTCTTCTTGATTTGAACTTGAAATGACATCCTAGATGTCTCAACATGACTTCTCATGATTCCAATGACTTAGAACCAAGTCTCAATCTCCTTCAAATCCACAGTGGACCTTGAACTAGGCAGATGAAACCCTAGATTCACAAACTTTGACTGCAACCTCTTGCAAGTGAAATAACACCTTAGATAAGCTCCTCAATGAATTCAAAGGCACTCAATGAAATTCTCCAACATCTCCTATCTATAACCATGTCCTTGAGAACCCCTGATGATCTTCAGTTGACCTCCAAGATAGGAGGTAAGCCACACTTGTCAATCTTCTCCCTCAGAGAACTTTGACCTCTTCTTGGTGGGTATAAGAATTTGATAAGTTGAGTAACCACTCTTACTTGAGCTTAGAACCCTTGACACTATTTTCTTGAATATACACCTCTCTTGATCCCCTGCAAAGAACCATGTTATGCAGATGCAAATGTTAAAGAAATGAAATGAAACACAAGCCAAGCAAAGAAAAAGGTTGGGCAAATTTTGGGGTACAACAATTGTCACTAGGGAAATATGGTTATGTTTTTACTAGACTGTTGAAGTGTATGGTATAATGAGGATTGATGTTGGTATATTGAACTCATGTACTTTGCTGTCAGGGTAATTTTGAAATGAAGTTTGTCAACTCATGATTCATTACTGCTCTAAAACTGTTTTTCATACCAAGTTTGAGTTTGTATTTGTTGTGAGTGCCATGTGTGATTTAGTATTTGAGGTTGGCATTATGAGGACTCAAACTGTTATTGTCATTGAAATGTGTGGATTGATTTTTGTCATCAATTTTCTACACTTGGTGGATCTGTTATATGCATCAGAGTTTGCAGTTGGCCTTTTAGAGTTCATATAGGGTAATCTCATGACAAAATTGTTTTCCAGTTTAGGTTTTAAACTGTGAGATTTATTTGTTGCTGTTAAAACCATTGGTGAATGGTGCACTAGTCTGCTGTCTAGGTTTGTTAACCTATTTTCATGTCTAACTTTTCAAAATCTTGTGTTGACAAGCTTAATTTGAATCTTTAAAAAAAAACCATGTTGGATGGAATTCAACATTGTTGAAATACCACTACTATATGGTTCAGTCAACATTGGACTTGGCATTTGTGATGCTTTACAAACACTTTGCTTTATCCACTGCTTGTTTGCTGTTTTGAGATTGATCACACTCTAGCCTTTTTTCAAACTCTTAAGACTTTTTGCAATTTGTGTATGAAAGGATTTAACTTATGGCTTTAGTAACTTGTATGCTGTCATATTGTTGAATTGCAATATCTGTCTTAAAACACCAATTTCTTCAACCAACTCATATGCCATTTTCTTCATTCTAAGTGTTTTTAATCAAACTTTTTGTTGAAACTCATTCCATAGCATGTTTGGAAGTTGCTCAAAACATCACTTTGCTTCAAGCACATCAGTTTGTAAACTTCGATTTCCAAATGCACTTCAAAACCTTTTCTTGCATAAGCCATCGTGTTTTCAGTTGGAAGCATCATTTTAAAATTTGGATTCCACCATCATCTTCCTCATGAAAATTCAAGCGTGTTGGACTTTTATTTCGTTGATTTTGGTTGAGAATTGGAAAAGTTATGTCCGAATCGTTTTTTTTTATGAATTTCACTTGGTTTTGCCTTCAACCTTGCCCAGCCTGCACGCTTGTTTTAGTATATGTTGAGCTGGGGTGGCTTGATACAACGGATGTATCGCCACCCCAGTGGTTAATGCCTTGCCCATAAGTACCTTGCCATGCGCGTGAACCTGTGTTCGACCCTCAACGAGGGCATTTTTTTATTTTTCATTATTTTCTTGTTTTTAATATTTTAACTTTCTTTTCCACTACGATTCACACGCGCGTGTTGGTTGAAGTGGTAAGATTAGGACTTGTAATCCATGAGGTCATGAGTTCTACCCTTGGTGTAGACACTTCTTTCTTTTTTAGCAACTTGTTTATTTTATTTTATTTTATTTTAGTTATTTGTTGTTTTGTTTTTATTTATTTAAAAATAGTTTTAAATATCATAAAAATCCAAAAAAAAAAATCATATTCTAATATTTTATTGTGTTAAATTATTTTTCTTCATTTTTATTTTATTTTTCATTTATTTTTATGTTTTTTAAGTGGTTCTTTTTTGATGTGGTTACATGTGGTGTCTTATACCTTTACCCTTCATCGCAACTTTAGGAGCATTGTGTATGACAACATTAGGGTCCTTTCCCTCTCTGTGGGATAAATAACGAGCGGTGGCGACTCTTTTGTCCTTGTCGGCCCCTCTTTCGCAGCGACACTTGTCTTCTCTTTTTTTAGGTTTTCTTTGATCATTTCCTTTCCCTCTCTTTGGGATAAATAACGTTCGGTGGAGACTCTTCTGTTTGTTTCCGCCGGCCCTTTTCGCAGTTGTGACAAGATGGCAATAACAATTGGACTTTAAACAATGCTAGTCAAAATATTACTGGACTTTAAGGCGGGTATGGTAACAACCAAAACTGAGATGCCAATAACAATTGGACTTTAAACAACGCTAGTCAAAACACTACTGGACTTTCAGGGGATTGGTGACGACCAAAATCGAGATGCTAATAACAATTGGACTTCAAGGCGGATATGGTAACAACCAAATCGGTGATACAAATAACAATTAGATTTTAAACAATGTCAGTCAAAACATTACTGGTCTTTCAAACAGATGGCAACAGTTAAAATTCATGGGGAAAAGGTTGGCGACCACCAAATAGCAAAAAAACTTATTTGAGGGACTAGTAACAACTGGCCTCACACGGTAACACTGGTAACTACTAGAAAAAAGCATCAACGGTAATTAGATTCTCTGTTAGAAATTGCTAGTTACGACTTCTCAGGGGAATATGGAGAAGACCGGATAAGTAAAATCAAAAGGGAGTTAGTAACAACTAGACTTCATAGGAAATTGGTAACAACCAAAGGTTATAAGATGGAAGTAACAACTGATCTAGAAATGTTTGGTGATAACTAAAGATATCAAAAGGGGAGCCAAGTGACTATGTGCGAGACAAAGGTGAACAACAACCACAATAGACGCAAAAGATTGCCAATTACAACTGGATTTAGAAATGAAAACAACAGTCAAGCAAATGCAACCCGAAAAGATATGTTAAATGCATAATGCTGTGATATGATGCAAATGTTCAAAGACACGCAAAAACCGACTCTAACGAGAGACACGAAAATAGCAGACTCATAGGGGAAGACAAACCACAATTACTTCGCTGAGGAAACAAAATGCCACACCGAATCCGATGAACCAAGGTGTCCTTGACAACACACGGAGGTCAAATCCATTCACCTTACTGGGAACAACACGAGGCTTAGGCAGGCTAGCTAACAACACAAATCTCTTTGGACAGTCAAAGTTCCTACTCTGAGGATGGGTCTTCAAAAGTTCTAACAGGTGAGGGATACTAGAGAAATTGTTCATTAGTATGGCCAACGTGGATTGAGGTGGCAATATCAAGATTTTGGATGCCTTTAGACTTCATGGGAAGCAAATTAATTTTCACTAAAATCCTTCATAAGCCAAAGTAACTACTTGCTCTATTTTAGTTTTCCTTTAAAAAATAAATTTTGATTCAAAACTTGCTTTCAAAAATCATTATTAACAAATAAGTGATGTTTTGTATAATAAAGGAAAGTAAAGAACGCAGTAGATCACAAATATTTGAATGTTTTGAACTGATATCATTTCAGGAATGGTAGTTTGCTAATGGCAAAGCTCCATGGAGTATTTACAATTTGAAAATTGGCAAAAAGGAAAAAGGTACATCAAATCCAATGACTATCATGCCCCCAGATCTTCGTAGTGGTAACAACCTCTGATGCAACGAAATGTTTTTTGTCCTTAACTTTTTCCTGAATTGCCCTTTCGGGTTTTCGACACACTAGGACGCTCATTTTTTCCTAAGCCGCCCTTGCAGGTTTTCGACTTAGCGAGCTTTTTTTTTTGTTTCATCCCTAATTTTTGCATAGATCTCCTTCATAGGTTATGATCCACCGGAATACCCATTTTTTCCTAAGTCGCCTTTTCAGGTTTTCGACTTATCGGGTTTTTAAGCATAATATTTTCTGACCGTATCAGAGTTCACGGGGTGAGCGAGTTGTTCTCCATCCATTGTTGTGAGGATGAGTGAACCTCTGGAGAAAGTTGTCTTCACAACAAATGGGCCATCATAGTTGGGCATACACTTCCCACGTGAGTCTTTATGAGTTGGCAATATCCTTCTTGGTACAAGTTCTCCTTCTCGGAATTCTCGAACACGGACCTTCTTGCCAAAGGCTCTTTTGATCCTTTTCTGATATAACTGGCCATGGCACATGGAAGTAATTTGTTTCTCATCGAACCTTTCTCTGACCCATTCAGCTTCCTCCAACTTAGCTTCCATCAAGACTCTCAAAGAAGGTATCTCTACTTTAATAGGAAGGACTGTGTCCATTCCATATACCAAGGAAAGGGGGTTTCCCCTGTCGAAGTGCGAACAGATGCTTTGTATTCGTGCAAGGAAAATGGGCCATTTTCTTGTTCACGGCATCAACAACTCCATTCATCTTTGGGCGATAAGGAGAAGAGTTGTGATGCTCGACCTTGAATCTATCACAGAGCTCTTTTATAGTCTTGTTGTTAAGATTGGTTCCATTATCTGTGATGATATGGTTAGGAATTTTGTATCGACAGAGAATCTCCTTCTTGATGAATCGGGCAATCACTTGTTTGGTCACATTGGCGTAGGATGTAGCTTCAACCCACTTTGTGAAATAGTCGACGACAACGAGGATGAAACATTGTCGATTGGAAGCCTTCGGTTCAATTTCCTCAATCATGGCAATGCCTCGCATAGAGAAAAACCACAGCGATGATAGAACATTCAACAACATTGGAGGCATGTGCACCTTATCCACGTAAATTTGGCATTTATGACATTTCCTGGCATATTGGATTCAATCGGTTTCCATAGTTAACCAATAGTATCCATCTCTTAGAATATTTTTGGACATGGCATAACCGTTGGCATGACTGCCAAATGTTCCTTCATGGATGTCTTGCCTTAGCAAGTCTGCTTCTCGTCTTTCGACACACCTAAGCAGGACCATGTCGTAATTTCTTTTGTAGAGCACATCATTGCTAAGAAAGAATTTAAATGCCATCCTTGTCAAAGTTTTCTTGTCGAGCGAAGTGGCCTCAACTAGATATTCTTGAGTTTGTAAGTACTGTTTAATATCATGAAACCATGGTTTCCCATCAAATTCCTCTTCCACCATCTGTAAGTAAGCGGGATTAAGTTTCCTCTAAATTCAGATGAGTGTTGCTTCCTTAATAAAACAAACCTGCCACATAGGAACCATCATAGCCAAAGCATCGACGATGCGATTTTCGGATCTTGGCACATGCTTTAAAGTTATCTCGTCAAAATACTCAATCATATCCATAATATAAGATTTATACAGGATTAGGTTCTTGTCTCGAGTCTCCCATTCACCTTTGACTTGGTAGACAACTAAATTTGAGTCACCACTCACTTCTAGAATTTTGATGCGGAGATCAATTGTTGCTTCTAGTTCCAAAATGCAAGCTTCATATTCAACAATGTTGTTAGTACATTCAAAACACAATATTTCTGTGAAAGGAGTATACCCACCAGCCAGGTTCATCAAGATGGAACTTATACCATGCCCCTTTTGGTTAGAAGCACCGTCAAACATCATTTTCCATCGGGAACCGGGTTCAGGATCTTCATCTGGGCCTGGCTCTTTGCAGTCTTTCTTTATTAGCATAATGTCTTCATCAGGGAAGTTAAACGTGAGAGGCTCATAATCTTCTACTGGTTGATCAGCGAGGTAATCTGACAAGATGCTACCTTTGGTGGACTTTTGAGCGACGTATTGGATATCATACTTTGACAAGAGCATATGCCAATGGGCGAGCCTTCCTGTCTGAGCAGGTTTCTTAAAAATATACTTTATTGGATCCATCTTGGAAATTAACAAAGTGGTAAGACATATCATGTATTGCCTCAGACGTCTGGCAGCCCAAGTAAAAGCACAACAAGTCTTCTCCAAAAGTGAGTAACGACTTTCACAATCGGTGAAATTCTTACTAAGATAGTAGATGGTGTGTTCCTTTCGTCCGGAATCATCGTGTTGACCTAATACACAACTCATAGATCCCTCGAGCACTGTCATGTACATGAATTGAGGTTTTCCCAGTATAGGAGGAATCAAGATCGGAGGCTCTTGGAGATAACCTTTGATCTTATCGAAGGCTTGTTGACAGTCTTCACTTCAAACAATTGTTTGATCCTTTCGTAACAACTTGAAGATCGACTCACAGGTTAAAGTCATGTTAGAGATGAATCTGGAGATGTAGTTTAGTCTTCCAAGGAAATCTCTAACTTGTTTTTCTATCTTTGGAGCAGTCATCTCTTGAATAGCTCGTACCTTTTCAGGGTCTACCTCATTTCTGCGCTGACTGACGATAAATCTGAGTAATTTTCCAAATCTTACTCCAAAAGTAAATTTTACAGGATTTAGCCTCAACTGGTATTTCCTAAGCCTTACGTATAACGTCAACAGGTGATCCAGATGATCTTCTTCACTTTGAGACTTGGCTATCATATCATCGACACATACCTCGATGTCTTTGTGCATCATGTCATGAAATAATGTGACCATAACTCTCTAGTAAGTGGCTTATGCGTTCCGTAAACCAAAAGGCATGACTTTATAAAAATAAGTGCCCCAGGGTGTAATGAACGTGGTCTTCTCCATGTCCTCGGGATCCATCCTTATCTGATTCTATCTTGAGAAACCATCCATGAAAGAGGAAACAATGAATCTACTAGTGTTATTAACCAAGGTATCAATATGTGGCAGAGGGAAGTCGTCCTTTGGACTAGCTTTGTTCAGATCCCTGTAGTCTACACACATTCTGACTTTTCCATCCTTCCTTGGCACGAGCACAATGTTGGCCTCCCATTCTGGATATTTTTCTACTGCCAAGAAACCTGCATCTATCTGCTTTTTTTGACCTCATCTCTGATCTTGAGAGCCATGTCGAGTCGGGTCCTTCTGAGCTTCTACTTGACAGGAGGACACGCAGGTCAGAGAGGTAACTTGTGAACAACTATGGAGGTATCCAAACCAGGCATATCTTGGTATGAACAAGCAAATACATCAACATAAACATCTAGAAGCTTCACCAGTCTCTTCTTAATCTCTTCCCCAAGCGTTGTCCCAATCTTGACTTCTCTTCTATTTTCATCAGTACCAAGATTAACGACATCTACCTGCATTTGGTTAGGTTGAAGATCCGTGTAGTCGTACTCAGACATTTTTGCCAACTCATCCAAGATTTCAAGATCTTCATCATTTTCATCTTCGACTTGATATATGGGTGAATCAAAGTTATGAGGGAAAACATAGTCATTGGATTCAACGGATTTTGGAGTTTCGCTACATTTTGGAATGACTTGATTTACTAAAAAACGCAAAGATAAATGCACAGAACAAAAGGAACATATTTTTGCTAGTTTTCAAAAGAAATGCCATTCTCTTTAAAAGTAAAAGCAAAAAACAGTAAACTAACAAATGAGGATTTTAACAAAACATCTTCATTGATCATAATAATCTGAAAGCATGTTGCCCATACAAAATAATCTGATAGCCACGGGCATGGTTATGGAAAACGTTTTTGAAGGAAACTACAAAACAAAACAAGCAAATTAATTCGTCACAAGAAAGATGATATGAATCTCAACAGCCTCCCAATTTCTTAGAGCGGCCTCATCATGATATACCAATTGATCAATATAGTCGTCCTCAAAATCCTCCTCAACGATGTTGATTTGGATGCCTGCACTGATGAACACTTCGTTGATGGTCTTCAGTCGTCTCTTAGCAAACTCTTGAGTCTTGTCATGATTTAGTTTGTAACCTAACCCTTGGCGGTTCGTCTTATTTCTTGCTTCCACTTTAATGACCTCCCCCCCACCCTGTAGGAGTTTCATTCTTCAATGCAGATTTTACGCTTTGAACCGATACAAAGGATAGACCACTCTCAACCACGGATTCTTTGATTAACACGGCGTTAGCTATTTTTAAGGCTTGTAAATAAGTTTCCAAAGCATCCTCATCAACTTCAATGTACCTAAATGATGATAGATTACCCACCATTAGATCCTTTTCTCCATGAACGACCACTAGTTTGTCATCCACTAGAAATTTCATCTTTTGGTGAAGAGTAGATGTCAATGTGCCAGCAGTATGGATCTATGGTCTTCCCAACAAACATATGTATGCAGGATTGATATCCATTACTGTTGCACCCCAAAATTTTCCCTCACCTTTTTCTAATCCTAACTGGTCTTTGCTTCGCGTTCATTTACACCATCATTAGGTCATAGTTCTTAATCATACTTTGCATTGGTCTTCTAAGACATGGAATCAGGAGTTTCTATGAATCAAATCATCAAGTATCATACTTACATTCTTCAAGAGTTGTTAGGCATCAAGTGCCTAGGGTTTCATCACTCATTTGATTTAAGCTTGTTGGCAAAATCAGGGTTAACAGGGACATTGGATTACCTTCAAGTCAGGGGTGGTTATTCAGTTATGATCAGATGGAAGTTTGACCTACTTTTGGTCAAACCGTCAAGAGCCTGCTTCTATCTTAAGTTACCTGCATCAGTGGTTATTTCTCAGTCAATGTGTGTTCGAGGTCGATTTGTTTCATATTGGAATTCATCAAGCTATCAAGTAGTGGCTCATGTGAGATTTGGTCCAGAAGATCAGGTTCATCATGATCCATCAGTACGTATTGTGCTTCACTGTGGATTTAGTCAAACAGGTTCAAACTGATTCAGGATTCACTTGACTGAAGATTCAGAGGTTGTCTCATTCAGATGGTTATTCATTGGTAGTTGCGCCTATTTTACCAAAGGTTGTTGGAAGAGTTTCAAATGTGGTTTTTAGATTAAATTCAGTCAAGGTGAGTGTTGGTGGAAGGTATTGGTGGAGGATTATTCAGATTCATCAAATTCAGGGTCAAGTTCAAATATCCATGTGTAGATGTCCAAAACCATTTTCTATCCAAGTTTTAATCTAATTTTCAAATTCATTCCTAATCCATGTTATCCATTTTTTAGCCATTAAAACATTATCCATTTCTCTAAACCATTATCCATTTTTTAATTCCATTATCCATATCCATTTTTACAAATCGGTTTCTAAACTTTTTCATTGTCAATTTCACAACTGCCCATTTGATATCCGTCCGTCCATTTAAATTCAATTTATCCACACAAAAACCATTTTTATTTTCTTTCATAGTCCACCTTTTAATTTAATCCATTTTTTTGACCTACTCATGTTCTAACTATTACCATTACTACAAAGCAAAAATACAAACAAAACAAAATAAGGGCCATAAAGCCCATTATACATTTACCAAACAAATAAAAAAACAAGCCATGTTATGTTTCAAAATCATCTTCACAACAATGTTCCCTGCACGCACGACATGTACCCTCAATAAGATAAAACATGCAGCTTGACCCACCTCAAAACACTACCAAAGTAACTTTGCAACACCACCACCTGCATCAAGGACAGCCACACGCAGCAACAACCAATTCACAGCAGCAATACGTGAAACATAACACAACAGTATACGTTGTCATATAAGACCGTTACATGACGTACACTCAAAGCCACCACCATCTTTTGATTCGTGGGCATATGTCGCATCGTTGCGAAGAGGGGCCCGACAAAGACAGAAGAGTCGCCACCGTTTGTAATTTATCCCAAAGAGAGGGAAAGGAAACGATCAGAGAAAACCTACGGAAAAGAGAAAAGACAGGTCATCGCAACCAAATCTTGGGTTCCGGAGTCGGTTACGCAAGGGGAAGGTATGAGCACCCCTGACGTCCATTGTACTCAACAGGATCCACACTTTTTGTCTATCTAAAAGGGTGTAAAATAAACTATCTAAGGCTGCTGCTAAACGGGAGGAAACAGAAAGAACAGACTCGATAGGACATCGCCGCCCTATGCCTACGTATTCCCTCGTGCAATGGGAAAGTCAGAGTCAACGTAATTCGGGAAAACTACGGGTGAAGGGGGGAAGGTTGCTCGCCAAGACATCATCGTCTTGTGCCTACGTATCCTCGTCTGGTACAAGAAATCAGAGCAAACGTAGTTCGGGCTGACACGACCACAGATTGGTTCAAGTGTTTTAATTGAGTAGGGTTAAATGGTGGTTCCAGCAGTTAGGGACGATGTCTGTTTGTGGTAGAACCAAGACTTAACACACTCTTTCTGAAAATGATTTACCAAACAATCCCGAAGGATAAAAAAGGGTTTGATGTTTTGTTTTGTGTTTTTTATGAAGAAGTGAATTGAGTTAAGTTTGTAACTCATGTTGCACTAAATATTATGACTTGAGAGCAAATGTGTCGCATATCGCCCAAAGGGCATACGCTAAACACTCTAGACAGATTGAGAGGAGGCCCCTCAACTATCATTCCTCAAGTACTTAAGGCTCGTAGCGTACAACACTTATTATCCTTTATTAGGTGTTTTGAGATGTTTAGGAGATAAGAAGAGAAGACACAACTAAGGGGAAACTGAACCCTAATGTTATCATGCACAATGCTCCTAAAGTTGGGATTAAGAGGGGAAGAATCTATCCTAATGTTAACATGCTTGGATTGAACACCTAATGTCTCTCCTACTCCCATCTTAAACAGAGGGACTAGGAATCCTAAGGGATCATGGCAAAAGACCAAGTAAACACTTAATGAATCAATCACAGATGAAATGAAGAAAAGAAATTGACTTAAACAAGTCAAGACAATGCAAATATGGAATGCAATGATGCAAAGATGCAACAAGGACTCAACAACATGAGACCCAAACAAAACAAGTTGACTTGAACAAGTCAAGAGGAGTGAGATTAAATGGGAGAAGTAAGAACTCATACAACCGTTCAAACATCCATCACTTAAGAAAATGTTAAACAAGAATCCAAAAGGAAAAGTCATGATCAAAAAAAGAAGATGGGAGAATAGGCTTGGGCAGCAAGCAACACATTAAGCATCTCAACCAAAAATCTCACATTGATCATGAAAGAACAAAGAGTAAACAAGTGCTCAAAGTGATCCATCATTCTAGACAAACTCAAAGTATGAACATGGATACCAAATTGTCTTAGATAATGATCAAAGCAAGTGGGACAGAAGTGAAACCCTAAGAAAAAAGTTCAAATCAAAATGGAAAGCAAAGCAAGAGCAAGAATCAAGTCAAGGTAAGAAGAAGAACCAAAATGCTATCTGATGTTCAACACATAAAATCAAGTGGAATGGCCTAACTTCCAAGTAACTTATGAAACAATTAAACAAATGTAATGACCTAAAAATGAAAGACCAAGCACCTTAATCATGTCATGAATGAGTAACAAGGCTCATAGGGTGCATATGGGATCATTAGAAATCATTTCCCAAAGAAACTAGGTCAAGCTAACTTGTATGAACACCTTCAAAGGTGACTTGACTTGCAAGGTTCACCAAAAATGTAAGGATTGTTCAATAAATTCCAAATAAAATTCACAAAGTATCTAAGAACAATGGCAAACAGAAGCCAAAGTTTCAAAGAGAAACTCACCTCAAGGCATTACCAAACAATTCTATTGTTAAGGGTGCTCCATCTTATCGAGGGTTAATCGAGGGGCAAGAAAAGTCAAATCAAAGTCAACCCTAAATTGATCAAACATGGACCAAAATCATCCTCAAGATTGCCTCAATTCCTAACCTTGGTGAAGGAGAGGCCATGGTCATTGGAGATTTGAATTAGGGTTCAAATGGCCAAGTTCAAACAAGATAGGAACCATAAAACACATCACATTGTAAATTCAAAATAAAAATAAAAAATAAAATAAAATCAGAAATAAAAAACACGAAAAATTAAATAACATGCTAAGGTACAAGAAAATATATTTTTTTTGAATTTTAGTAAAATCAGAACCATTTTTAATTAATTAAAACAAAAACTAGAATAAAAAAAGAAATTAAAAAAAAAAAAGAACAAATGCCAAAGGGGGTACATTCAATAAAATGGAAATGAACTGAAATCAGTTCAAGCACACGCTGGGCCCAGAAGTGGTGGGGGTGTGAATAATTAAATGGTAAGGCTCAATGTCCAAACTCAGATGCCATGTTGTACTCATTAAAGGAGGTGGCGCCTATGTGGAAGCTCCATTGGTTCAGCACGCAACACCTCAACCTTTTTAAATTTAAAAACATGGCGCCAAGGCCAACTCACCTGCCTTCCACCTCCGAATGCCGGAACCCTAGTTCCGGTCGTCTTCTCCAGCGAAAACCCACCTGAGCAAATATTCAAAGTGCCCAGAAATGGCAAGTGAGGGTACCTCTCGACCAACAATTCCATGAAGATCTCAAATATGAACTCAAAATTTAAAAACAAGCCCTTTTACATGGTGAATCAAGGGCAAAAAGTTTGAACACCACAAACTGAAACTCAATCAAACTCAACCAAAATGATATGCAAACATTGCCTACTTGAGTAGGACTTCAGATGTACTCAACATGCTCCTAATACGTGCCTAAAATGAGAGGAAAGAGTTCAAGAAGTTACCTAGTGGAGTATGCCCACTGCTCCTTCAAAGCTTGTTGTGAAGCCTCTAAAAGATGCAGAATGCTTCCTTGAAGCTTGTAGAAGCTTGAGCTGAGCTTGAATGGCCTTGAATCTTCCATAAACTAGCAACCAAGTTTGAACAGGTCACGAGTTCAGTGCATGCAGCAAGCTTATAATGCATACAGAAAATACAGAATGTTGTGAGGAAGATGATTTGAAGTGGTTTTTTGATGGAAAGGCCAGGAAAAAGTGAGTTTCGGAGGAAAGTTCAGAAAAACAAAAAGAGACAAATATTTTGAGTTTCTTCACAATGGTGGCTGCTCCTTAGCTAGGGTTTCACTTTTGGCTATTATATGAGGCTTTTTGCATGGTTAAAATGACTAATTACTGTGGTTAATTATGATTGCAAGTTCTGAAAATTTGAGAGGAAATGGAAATAGATGGTGGATGATGCATGAGGCACAAATAATGGCATGGCTGCTTTGGCTGTCTTTTTGCTGAGTGGAAAAAATGTAGTGGTCAGGTTTGTCTTAGTGGATACAGCCTCTTTGTCAAGCAAGTTTTCTTATTATGGCTAATTTGCTCCAAATGGTACACGAGTGGTACAAAGCTTGTTGGTCTTGTTTTGGCAAAGTTTTGGAGTGTGGAAAGGGAACTTCTTGCACATGAAAAGAGACTTTGCAAGATCAGGTTGGATAACGTCAAGATCAACCATAAATCATGCCTTGCAACACCTTCCAAAACATTAACTTTGAGCCATTATAGTTCTCTTGATTTGACTCCTCTTGATTGAAACTTGGGCTCAAATGAAAGCTTGCATGGTAAGGAACAACTTTGATGTTGAAGAAATCTTAGTTTGCAACTTGGAATATCATGAAAATTGGGCTTGAATGTCATGACATAAAATCTGTCTTGAAATAACTTAGAAAAATTCTAAGTTATGAGTTTTATTCCAATTGAAACCCTAAATTTGAACTCCCATAACTTGAGCTCCATTAATCCTATGAGAAACTTCTAGTAATGGATGAAAAGCTTGGAACAAGACCTACAACTCTCATGTGGGACAAAATTCCATTTGGCACCAAGAACTTGATGAAAATTGGCTTGGAAACTTGGTCCAACAATCTGTCCAAACATGCTAAATTTAAGGTTCTTGAAAATCGTAACTTTTGAACATCATAACTTGAGCTCTAAGCATCACATGATGATGAATTAGTACTCAAAAGAAATCTCAGATTATGAGGAACAACTTTGGTGTTGGACAAAATTTCATTTGGGACCTTGAGCATGAAGAAAAATGACTTGGAAAGTGGCTGATTTACACATGGAACTTTCCATAAATAGAAGGTCTCTAAAACCCTAATTTCCCAAAAATGGCAAGTTTCACACTTCTTGATTTTTCATGATCCCTTTGACATTTCTTGGTCAATTTTCACCCATTGACCATATTGAACTTGAGGAATATGATTTTGAACTTAAAAAGTCAGGAGTTGACTTTTTCTCTGCAGAGTTGACTTTCCCCAAATCCTCTTGATTTGCAATTAACTGACCAATTGAAGCTCTTCTGGTTGAAGTTGACGATCAATCCTCTTCCCCTAAACACCTTAAGGCATGTGAAGGGTCAAGGAACTATGTATTTATCAAAGAAACAAGTCTAAGCTGATTATATGTGAAACCCTAATTTCAATGCCCTTTGCAAATGAATTGAATGACCACTCCAACTCCACAATGACCTCCAAGGTACTCAATGAACTTCAAAACCATGTCCTTTCCAAATAAATGACCCTAAGACCTCCTGATGATCCTCTGATGATTCTCAGATGATCCCTAAGATAGGAGGTAATAACCACACATTAATCTCTCCCTTCAAAGAGCTTTGAAACCCTTCTATGATGATGGTGAGCCTCTAATGGCTTGCACAAATGCTCCGGCTTGAGCTTGAAACCCCAAAGAGACGCTCCTCTTGAATGGCATAAAACAACTCTTGATCCCCTGTTAAGAAATATGTTATGCAAAATGCAAATGTTAGAATGAACATGAAACATAAGCCAAGTACAAGAAATGGTTGGTCAAATTTTGGAGTACAACAGCATACCCCACATCCTGCAAGGTGCAGACAATGAAAACAAGAAGAAGTCAACCATCCAGCTAGCAAAAGCTTCACAAAAAATCATCCAAAACACACAAGAAAACTGCACAACGTGAAACCACAATCAATCCCATAAACCGTACACAACCCCACGCGACAACAATTTGCAAACTTGTTTGTATGACCACACGACCTGCTTGTACGACCACAGAACCGCAAAGCCTTCATGGATCGTTATGCACCAACATGAGTATTTTCCAGCTCACACTATTTTCTTTCCACCCCTACCCTTCCTCTCCTATAAATCAGGATTCTCATCACCTCATTTGGGGGGGGGGCGGTTCACAAAAAGGAAAAAGGCCAACAAATTTCTGTCCATTTTCTCTCCCAAAATCGAATATACAGTTCCTAAACCACCTCCATCTTCCAAAAAACCTATTCTTTACCTGACCTCCTTCTGACCCTCTATTCATCTTCAACCCTAAACCTTCCTCTCTTGTAAAGTCACACGACAACCAAATCCAAATTAACCAAAATCATCCATATACAATACACAACCACAGTCGTCACCTACCAAATCGCAACCCCGGAACAAAGAATAGAGGAATGGAGTAGAAGAGAGAATGGACAAGGACGACTTAAATCGTGAGACCGAGTGAGAGAACGACTGAGTGTGAGAGGCGGCGACGATTTTGAAAGAAAATGATGTTGAGGAGTAAAGTCGTTGTTATGGTTGATTGAACAAATTTGAGATGGCGCAGTTTGAGGAGGTCTAAGCCATGGAAGAGGGTAGGGTGTACGACACGAAAATGGAAGAAAAGGAAGAACGAAATGAAGAATGGTGCAGATGATTGTTTTTGTGTTGTGTTTTTAGGTTAAACCTCAGCATATTGGACCGGGCCTAGGCCCGTTTTGTTTTTTCACACACCCCCACTCTCAACATCACCCCTCATTTGTTCGTTTTGTTTTATAGAATTAGGGATATTTAAGTTTGATCTTGTTATTTAGTTTTTTTTCTTTTAATTAGATAATAATAATAGGATTTAATTAGTAAACCTAACTTTTAGTTTTTTTTTATTTGAATACTAATTAGTTTTAGTTTAATTAATATTAGCTTTAGATTTTATCTTAGGATTAGGATTACATTTTATTTAGGTTTTAATTGATTATTTAGTTGGATTTTAGTGGTATTAGAATTCCAATTAACCCTAGTATTAGTTTTAGTTTTAGTTTTAGAATTTAATAATTTTTAGATTAGGATTTAATTAATTTAAAGATTTACTTTAGAAATCATATTTTAATTAGATTAGGACTTAGATTTTGAAACAACTTAGGATTAACCTTTTGTTTAGAATTAATTTAACCTTTTTTTATCTTTGACTAATTCTTCTCTTGTTTAGTTTCAGTTTCGATTAATTCTCGAGTACACTAGTTAATATTTCTTTGACGATACTTGTATATATTCTCCCTTGTATATATTCTCCCTTGTATATTAATTTGAGTTTAATACTTGATGTTGTCTGTGATTGCGTTGCTTCGTGTTTACTTGTCGTTTACCCGGTATTCACATGACCCCTTAGGATTCCTAGCTCGACTTAATTTTCGATTAAGTTAGAGGTAGGAGAGATATTAGGCTTTCAACCCAAGCATGACAACATTAGGTTAGCTTCCTCCTAATCCTAACCTTAGGGCCACATTGTACGATAACAGTTACGGTTTAGTTTCCCCTAGAACTTTTGTGCGTCTCTCTCTTCTTTCTCAAAACAATAATCAAAACACTCAATAACTACGATGAGTATTGTACGCTATGAGCCTTAAGTATTTGGGAAATGATGAGAGAGGAGTTTCTCCTCGCTTGTCTAGAGTGTTTAGCGTATGCCTCGAGGGAGATATGCGACGCATCTCTCCTATGTCATAGACTTTAGTGCAGTACGCATATCAAACAAAGTCAATTCACTTCTGTTAAGGCGTTTCAGGCCTAGGATCTTTTCTCTCGCCCCCGTGCGATCGAGATCCCGTTTTCCCGTAGTTTCCGAACTACGTTTGCTCTAATTTTTCATACCAAATGAGGATACATAGGCACAAGGCGACGATGTCTTGACGAGCAACCTCCCCCCCATCACCTGTAGTTTTTCGAACTACGTTGACTCTGAATTTCCCATTGCACGAGCGAATATGTAGGCATAGGGCGACGATGTCTTATCGAGTCTCTTTATTTTTTCTTTTTTTCTCGTTCCTGTTTAGCAGTAGCGTTTAGATAACTTTCAGCCATATATTAGACAACAAGCATGGATCCCGTTGAGTACAATGGACGTGAGGGGTGCTCATACCTTCCCCTTGCGTAACCAACTCCAAAACCCAAGATTTGGTTGCGATGAACTTGTCTTTCCCGTTTCTTCAAGTTTTCTTAGATCGTTTCATTTCCCTCTCTTTTGGATAAATAAAGTTTGGTGGCGACTCTTCTGTTTGTTTCCGCTGGACTCCTTTTTGCAGTTGCGACAATCACTTGGAAGGTAATGTCAAATGCATGAGGCCCAACCACTTTTAAAACCAACAAAAGCCTTGACAATCAAAGTGGTGGGTCTCATGTTAGCCACTTTATATGCCAATTTAGCCAGCTTCCTCTTGGGCAACACATTCAGAGAGGAACCAGTATCCACCAGGACCCTTGCCATTGTCTTCCTGGAACTTTATTGATACATGTAAACCGCGGTTGTGTTTACGACCTTCGGAAGATAATTCATCATTGTTGAAACTCAAGGTATTACATGTAATAATATTGGCAATCGCCAAATCAAATTGACCAATTATTATGTCCTTGGTTACATGGGACTATACCAGTATTTTTTGTAATGCAGACTTGTGGGCAGGAGAACTCAAAAGGAGAGACATGATCGAAATTTTTGAAGGAGTCTGATGTAGCTGATATATGGTTTTGTAGTCGCTTCTTTTGATGATCCTTAAAAACTCTTCATTTTCTTCATTTGGCACTTCTTTGCTTTTCGCAGGTTCCACATGGATAGTTTCCTTGAGAGGGACCACAGTTACCTTAGGTTGGTAGATTCAACTGCTCTGAATCAATTTGCTCGTACCAGCAATGTTAGAGACGTCTTCATGTTTACTCTTCATCCTTTCATTATAAACTTCTTTCCCAAATCTCTGATTTATCCATGTGTTATCATATCTCCAAGGTACTGCCTTGGTACTTTTGAAAAAGAACGGTTTAGGTTTTTGAGTATTGATTGGATTTGGCTGACTAGCCGCTGGTTTGACAGGTTTTTCAACATTGAACTCTGGTTTGAGTGTTAAATTTGTTGAGGTGATATTTGGAAGATTGAATATGGGCACCTTTTCAGTCCCCTCTGGCATGTTGAAGATAGGTTCAATCATTGATACCTCCTTTTTCTTCATTTGGCAACATATTTGCAAAAGTCCGTCATTCATTAGTCTTTGAATGTCTTCTTGGACTAGAGTGCAACACCTGAAATTCTCAGCACATTCCTCATATTCTAAGTGGGTACTCTCAATCATACCGGCTTTGACTAATCTTTTGTGTTGAGCTTGGAGCAAATTTTTTATGATTGTAACATCAAAAATTACCATTTCATGTGTGTCTTCAACTGCATTGACGCTTCCATGCTTAGGCAATGGGTTATTTTTGACATTGGGTTAGCGGTCCCCAAAGGACAAAATCATTTTCTCCATTAGTTCTCAGACAATATGTTTCAAAGCAAAGCATCATTCTAGATCATGTCCAACTCCCCCTTCATGAAATGCACATCGTACATTGGGATTATAGAATGGTGGAAGAGGATCTGGTGGAGGTCCCATCTTTCTAGTGGTAATCGGACCTTATTGTACCATTTATGAGTACGATTCGGTGTAGCTCATTAGAATTGGTGGGATAGGAGGTCTTCCATGTAACACCCCAAATTTTATTGGAATATTTATTTACTTTATTTAAAATATTTGCATTTTGGTAATTTTCGGTGGTTGTTGTAGAATATTGAGACTTATGGATTTTGGGTTATTTATTTAAATAATAGTATATAATATGAATATATTAGTATTATTATTAATTTAAATAAATATAATTTAACTAAGGGCAAATTGGACAATTAAGGAGGAGTTAGTGAGGGTAATATTGGAAAAGCCCAATTTATAGGCTCAAGGTTAGGTTTAACAAAAAGGGATTTTTGAGGGAATTAGGATTCATTCTTGTTAGACCGTGAAAAGAATTGAGGCCAGAGCTCTGAGAAGGAAGTTTGAGGCAAAAGCTTCGAAAGGTTTTTTGAAAGTCAAAGAGAAGACTTAGAGTTGGCAATTAAGGCACGGGGAGTATTGCCTTCATTGTTTTCAATGTATAATTTCAATGTATTTAAAGCCGATTTAAGGGTTTAAGGGTTTGAGGTTGATTTTAAGATAAAGGTAATTAAGCCTTTGTGGCCAAATCCTATATGTGAGGTTTTAACCGTATAGGGATTTATTTGGGTTGAAGGAAATTAGGCATTCATGGCCAAATATCTGGTTTGACATTTGTTTAGCCCTGTAGGGAAATTAGGTAGTGAGAAATTCTAATGATTGTGGTGTAGTTGTAAGGATTTATGGGAATTAGAGCACGAATATGATACGGGATTGGCCTAATAAGTTGTGGATTTTATGCCTTCATCGTCGTAAGACCTTAGGAATGATTTAGGGATGTTTTTGGGTTATTGGGGAAGTGAACCGTAAGAATTTTGGGTTGATTTTAGGTTCTCGTGCGTAACAGCATTTTGCTGTATTCGCGTGTTGGCACAGCGAACGAAGCTCATCCTACACTCGCACTGTGAAGGAACTCGCCCTAGACTCGCACAGCGAACTTGCTAACGAACGTAGCAGAGTTTCACGAATTCTGATTTTGTGCAGCGATGCCTTGATGTTGTGATTTCCTTGATGAATTCATATGAGTATGACTGTGACTTCTATGTGATTTGTACATGATTATATGATGATTCCTGTGATGTAATGATTGATGAACTATGATGATATTTCCATGAGTTTTGATGATTCTATGATGACATGATTTTTGATGACGATGATTATGATGAACGATGATGCACCTATGATGTTATTATAAGGATGATTATTGACGTGTGCATCATGCATTCATGTGCATCCAGACTTCGGTTCAGGACCTTGATTTCTTTGGCTTCAGTCCCATTGTGCGGATGTAAGGTATTTTGATGTGCTCTGGTTCTCGAGTAGAATCGATCATATTGATGGGAATCTATGGAGGGTTGATGGCCCAGTGTCCATCGAGCTGTGATGATTGGTACCACATGCATTGAGTATTTTTGCATTTGCATTTATGAGATGATCTTGAGTAACTTATGATGTTGTTGCCTTTGATGTCCATTGATGAATATGATGATGTTGAATATGAAAATGACGCCATTTTATATATTGATTTCCTACACTGATTATTATGAATCGTTTTACTCACCCTGCCTGTTTGAATGTTGCCTCCATGTGGGTAACATGCAGATGACCAGGTTTAGCCGTGGATGCCGTCGAGGTTATTTTCGAAGTTTTGAGTTGTTGGCCTTTTAGTTAACTTAGAGTGTCTTGCTCTGATAGTGTAAAATCGGGTTGGGGTCTTTGAGTTAAACCATGATTTATTTGATTTGGTTATTTTGATTATGTTCCCGTATAAGGAAAACTTTGGATTATGCCTTTTTGAGTTCCACTGCAATTTTTGATATCTTTTGGGAAAACCCATTGTTTACGGAGCCTTGACCTATTTTTGATTTATGGGGAAATGTACGCCCTTTGAGGTGATTTTTATTGAGTTTAATATTTTACTCTGATATATGTGAATATTTTGCCATTTAATTGTGGGGTAGAAAAGGGTGTTACATTCCCCTATGGTCTTCTATTTTGTATATTTTGTCTAGGGATTGGAGCCCTAGGTTGTTGTTGTTGATAGGCGGAGGCGGTGGTCGGCTGCTGGTAGCCTTGCTGATATGCGGGTGGCGGTTGATCTGGCTGGAAAACCGGAGTTTGATCGTGAAAGGTGGGTGTTATGGTTGCCACATAGGATTGTTGAGTGTACTGCATAGGGTATGATGGTTGTCGTCAAAATTGTTGTTGACGCTGAGGTTTTATGATCTAACTCCTTCTTTCTGTAGAAATGGAATTGGTCTCACCTTCCTTCTTCTTATGAACATTTCAAAAGGACTTTTTAGTGACACCTCCACTTGTACTACCATTGATACTTGTCATTTTTTCCATTTTTAAATCAGAAATCTACTTTTACTCCCGCAGCTACAATGTCAAATAAGTTAGCACTCACACTACTAATCATCCTCTCATAGAATTTCGTCCTTACCGTATTTATGAACCAATCAGCTAGTTCTTTTTCAGTCAGAGGGGGTTCCACTTGGGAGGAAATTTCTCTCCAATGTTGGGCATACTCTATGAAGGATTCAGAACTCTTCTGGGCCATGCTTAACAATTGTCTCTGATTCGGTGCCAAATCCATGTTGAAAGCATCAGACAAGTCCTAAAAATTATGAATTCTAGAATTGTCCAAACTCAAGTACCACATAGCTGAAGAGCCCTTGAGACTGTCTTGAAAATAATGGATCATCAACTTATCATTTTCCACATAGGCCGCCATCTTCCTATAGTACACGACCAAGTGGGTTCTGGGGAAAGTAACCCCCTCATATTTGCCGAAGACCGGGATTTTAAATTTCTGAGGAATCACTAATCCAGAAACCAAACACATGCCTCTCGCATCAGCCCCAAATATGTTATTACCTTCCATATCCCTGATTTTTCTCGCCATAGTTTCAAAGTCTTTTCTCATTGATCAGTGGTTTTTATATGTTATTTTACATTGAGTTTTAGTTAATCGTCGTATATGTTTAGTTGCATTTTATTTCCTTTTATTGCATTTTATGCGTTGGTTTGTTATTTCCATTGTTTTTAGATTCAGGTAAGCAATCAAGAAGAACTAGAGAAAAAACCGGGAAAAACAACAGGAATTCGAAAGAGTTTTTGAAGGGAACCAGTGGCCTAACACGTTTACCCGTGTCATCTGACACGAGCCGTGTCAAGAGGATGCCAAGAGAATGAATTTGTTTAGAAAAGCAATGGGCTGACATGGGTGCCCGCGTCACCTGACTCGGCCCGTTTCAGCAAGTCTGGAGCAAGCATTGTTTTCATCAGACATATAGGGGGATAACACAGACGCCCGTGTTGGCTGAAGCGCTTTATCTTTCAATTTTCTTGTTTTTGTGACCATTGTGATCCCTAAGGGTATTTTGGGTATTTTCCTATTACTGTGTTGGACCTGGGAATATTTAAGACGTGTTTTGAGAAGGAAAAAGGACTTTTTAGCCAGAGAAGAATTACACGATCAAGATTGGAGAGATCAAGGTGATTAGGGAACTGAAATGTTTAATGAGCAAAAGCAATTGAAGGTAATAGAAGCCTATTATCTTGTAATATCTAGTTTTTACTTTGTACTTTCATCGAATAATATGAGTAGCTAAACACCCCAATGCTATGGGGTGTCCCTGGTTTGAATCTGTAATGACTATGATATTAGTATTGCAATAACATTTCCTTTATTTTCATAACTTATTTGATCTCTAGCTATTCTTAATGCTTGTCCTGTCGGACCAACATGGTTCTATTTTCAATTAACGATTAGGTTGGACCGCTGTTATTAATGCTTTTCTTTGGATCATTCTATAGTGGATATCACCTAGGACTAGGGATACCCTATATGAACCAGAATATTCTTAATGATTGATTGCTTAATATCATTTATAATTCTCTATGAACATAGGAATTAGGGTACATGATTAAAGGTTTCTCACTAAGGACCTAGGAGTAAACACTCTAAAGAATCGGTATTTAGTTAGTTACAATAAGTCGTCGCAGTTTAAATTCAGAGTTGTTATTGAGTCGGATCACACACTTTTCCTAGCATGTTACTCATATATTTTAAAACCACTTAGTCAATTTCCCTCCTTTACTTGCAAATATTTTTATAGTTAAATAAAAAATTTTCAAAACCCCAAAGCTTTTGGAGTTTTTAAATTGTTTTGTTTGATTATAAAAATGTTTGCAAGTAAAAGAGGAAAATTGACTAAGTGGTTTTAACAAATATGAGTAACATGCTAGGGGAAGTGTGTGATCCGACTCAGTAACAACTCTGAGTTAACACTCCAATAACTTATTGTAACTAACTAATTACTGATTCTTTAGATTTTTTTACTCCGAAGTCCTTAGTGAGAAAACCTTTAATCATCCACCCTAATTCCTATGTCCATGGAGAATTATAAATGAAATTATACAATCAATTATCAAGAATATCCCGGTTCCTATAGGGTATCCCTAGTCCTATAGGGTATCCCTAGTCCTAGGTGATATCTACTACAGAATGATTAAAATCAAAGCATTAACAACGGCGGTCCGGCCTAATCGTTAATAAAAAATCAAACCCCGTTGATCCGACAGGACAAGCATTAAGAATAGCTAGAGATCAAATAAGTTATGAAAATTAAGGAAATGTTATTGCAATACTAATATAATAGTCATTACAGATTCAAATCAGGGACACCCCCTAAAATTGGGGTGTTTAGCTACTCATATTATTCGAAGAAAGTACAAAGTAAAAAACTAAACATTACAAGATAATAAGCTTCTTTGATCTTCAATTGCTTTCGCTTATTAAAACCTTCAGTTCCCTAATCACCTTGATCTCTCCAATCTTGATCGTGTAATTCTCTCTGGCCAAAAATTCTTTTTTTCTTCTCAAAACATGTCTTAAATATTCCCTGCTCCAACACAGTAATATGAAAATACCCAAAATACCCTTAGGGATCACAAAGGTCACAAAAACAAGAAAATTGGAAGATGAAGCGCTTCAGCCAAAACGCGTCGTGTCAGTTGACACTGGCGGCCGTGTTAGCCCCCCTAGATGTCTGATGAAAACAATGCTTGTTCCAAACTTGCTGAAACGGGTCGTGTCAGGTGACGCGGGCACCCATGTCAACCCACTGCTTTTCTAAACAAATTCATTCTCTTGGCATCCTCCTGACACGGCCCGTGTCAGGTGACACGGCCCGTGTCAGGTGACACGGCCCGTGTCAGGTGACACGGCCCGTGTCAGGTGACACGGGTGACCGTGTTAGGCCACTGGTTCCCTTCAAAAACTCTTTTGAATTCCTGTTGTTTTTCCCGGTTTTTGCTCTGGTTCTTCTTGATTGCTTACCTAAATCCAAAAACAATGGAAATAGCAAACCAACGCATAAAATGCAATAAAAGGAAATAAAATTCAACTAAACATATACGACGATTACTTAAAACTCATGGTAAAATAGCATATAAAAACCACTGATCAATAAGCAAAGACTTCGAAACTATGGCGAGAAAAATCAGGGATATGGAAGGTAATAACATATTTGGGACTGATGCGAGAGGCATGTGCTTGGAGAGAAGAAAGGCGGCCCACGTCCGATAGAACATGTCGGGGAATAACTACCCGATATATTTTACATGCTACAAGGCCAGAAGTACGTCGAAATAGTTGTCGACCTTAAAAAATGTCAATTAGAATCCGTTCAACCCCGGAAAATATAAGCATCACAGATGCGTGACAATATAAAGTTTTGGTTTAATTTTAGTTAAACAAAGTTTTGGAGTTTTTAAATTGTTTTGTTTGATTATAAAAGTATTTGCAAGTAAAAGAGGGAAATTGACTAAGTGATTTTAACAAATATGAGTAACATGTTAGGGGAAGTGTGTGCTCCGACTCAGTAACAACTCTGAATTAATACTCCAATAACTTATTGTAACTAACTAATTACTGATTCTTTAGATTTTTTACTCCCAAGTCCTTAGTGAGAAAACATTTAATCATCCACCCTAATTCCTATGTCCATAGAGAATTATAAATGAAATTAAGCAATCAATTATCAAGAATATTCCAGTTCCTATAGGGTATCCCTAGTCCTAGGTGATATCTACTACAGAATGATCAAAAGCAAAGCATTAACAACGACGGTCCGACCTAATCGTTATTAAAAAATCAAACCTCGTTGATCCGATAGGACAAGCATTAAGAATAGCTAGAGATCAAATAAATTATGAAAATAAAGGAAATGTTATTGCAATATAATATCATAGTGATTACAAATTCAAATCAAGGACACCTTCCTAGCATTGGGCGATTTAGCCACTCATATTATTCGAAGAAAATACAAAGTAAAAACTACACATTACAAGATAAAGGTTTCTTGATCTTCAATTGCTTCCACTCATGAAAACCTTCAGTTTCCCAATCACTTTGCTCCCTCTAATCTTTATCGTGTAATTATTCTCTGGCCAAAAATTCGTGTTTCCTTCTCAAAATGCATCTTAAATACACATAGGTCCAACACAGTAATAGAAAAAATACCCAAAATACCCTTAGGGATCACAAAGGTCACAAAAACAAGAAAATTGGAAGATGAAGCGCTTTAGCCAACACAGGTCGTGTCAGCTGACACGGGCGGCCGTGTTGGTCCCTTGGATGCCTGATGAAAACAATGCCTGCTCCAGACTTGCTGACACGGGTCGTGTCAGGTGACACAGGCACCGTCTCAGCCCACTGCTTTTCTAAACAAATTCATTCTCTTGGCATCCTCCTTCTGACACGGGCCGTGTCAGGGCACTACTTCCCTTCAAAAACTCTTCTGAATTCCTGCTGTTTTTCCCGGTTTTTGCCCTGGTTCTTCTTGATTGCTTACCCAAACCTAAAAATAATAGAAATAACAAACCAACACATAAAATGCGATAAAATGAAATAAAATGCAACTAAACATATACGAATATTAACTAAAACTCATGGTAAAATAAAGTATAAAACCCACTGATCGACCGGTGTTGCAGTAGCGATTAATATTCTAGAAATTTTCACATTTAATTTCTTCATATGACTCTCTTGGAGAACACACCCCATTTGCATACTCTTCTCCGCAGAAATAACATTTCAAAAGTACTACCTGGGTTACATTGGCTTGATTAAGGTTTCTTTTTACCAATCTTTTATTTAGAAGATCGATCTGAGCTAAAAATGTAGTATGAGTGTCTAAAGTTAACACATCATTTGGTGTACATATTATCTCAACTTTAACTCCCTTTTAACTCTTTTATTGGTACTCGTACAAGAAAACCCTGACTCTTTTATTTGTTATTTGGTAAAGGTTCCCGTGCCCTAAAAGAAAATAATCATTTTGCAACACTTAGTTTGCGGCTGTTTGAACCCAACCATCGCAATATGATTTTAGCGGTAATACCTACGACAATTTTAAGCAACTTTTGCAATATTTTGTTCATAGAATTAATAAGATGGTAATATTAGTGGTAATTCATTTGGTTAAAATTATTAAAATGCATGAGAGCGTAAATTCATTTGGTAGATTATTAAAATGGATCATTTCTCTCGCATACTAAATATCTCTCCTTTTTATTACTAAAAGAACTTACTAAAAAAACACTCTTCATTGTTCCATCATGTGTTCCTTCTCATTCTTAAACAATTTCAAATCCTTCTCATTGCATTGAATCATCGTCAACAACAACTTAATTTCATTTGGAAAACCCTAAATTCGAAAACCTTTTCCTTTATCTATTTGAGTGTTTATATTACGACTATCATTGAGTTTGGAGTTGGCAATCTTACAAATGCTATTACTGATGCAATTCAAGTATGTATTTGGGATTTACTTAACTTAAATCGTATTATTCAATCATGACGCACATGGAAAATATTATAGTTACTTTTCAAATTACAGAATTGTTTGTGCTCGGTAGCATATAATATTTCTTATAAATAGTATGAGTTAGTTTAAATTAACTTATTTGAACTAATCTTCCGGAATAAGCACTTACGACTGAGACTGTTTGAGAGAACCTAAAAAGAGATTATGACACATGTTCATAAGCTTTGTAGATTATTTACATTAGCTCTTTAGAAAAGGTAATAGGTTATTGAAACCTCTTATTAGTTTCTACGAATATATTTTAACTTTTTTTCTCATTTCTCGTGGAAATAGTTTATGATAAGCACTTATATATGATAAGTGCTTATACTATATGCTGCAAATAAGTTATTTATCATAACAAGGCCCGTGTTCAATGCACTTCCATTATTTTTTTAGGGAAATGAAATATCAGCTTTCTCAAATTGAAGAATTTTCATTAGCAATGATGGGAAAACAGAAAATATGAAATTGTGATATTTGTGACACCTAAACTTACTCATTAGGAAAGGTATGTAAGTGTGATATTTTTATAAGGATGTGGTGATTGATTTGACCCACTTGTACATGTTTTCTTTCTAAAAATAAATAGTTTATTTTCTCTTCATGAAATTAGGTTTTAGCTTTTCTGAATGTTTCTAATTAATGGAACTTTATTGCAGGCTACCTATAATAGCTTAAATGTTACTCTTATATTATTGCAACTACTAAATTTAACAAATTAACTCTTTGTTGCTAAAAAAAATCGTATATGTTGCATATTCATTTCCTACAATTGGTGAAACTTCATATGCTTATCTCACTGTGGATTATCAGCCTTATGTTTTTCCTGCATTTGATTAACATGAATTGATCCATTTGCAGTTTCTATGTTGCATTTAAGCATTAGTAAATTTTATATTTCGATACTTATATAATGATCTAATCTTCCCCTCTGTTTATTGTCATTATTTAGCATATTTTTTGTTTTAAACGGATGAATTCAATTATATTTGACCATTCTTTATTTGCCAGTTATTTTATGATAGCTAATTCTGAAGCTTCTTTCATTTTTATTTGTTTTTATGGTGTATAATTTGTTTCTACTATATGATTGTGGTGACCCTAATTACGTGACTGACTCTGAGGAACTTGCTGCTGCAATTAAGGATAACATGTCTGATGAACAAGATGGTGATGTCACATCTACATCGTTGGATAATGTTAAGAAGAATGGTTCTAATAAACAAAACCATAAGAAGCCATCTCTAGATGACAAACTGTTATCTTTAGTGGAGCCAGATCTCAGTGAAGAAGATTTGACTCCTGTTTCTGAGAAAAGAAATATGGAAAGGTTGGACTACCAAAATGTGTAAGAAGTCCTTTTTTGTGGTATAAGGTGTAAAATACTATACTCTAATTCTACATGCAATATATTTTCTCATTATAAGTAGGGTATACATTACACAATTTTACACATGATGCATAATTCTTGTATCTGTCAGAATGTAATAAACTATCATGTTTTATATTCTAGCAATATCAGAACAGTAGTACCTTCACAGTGACTTGTTTTATTACTATTTTCCTGGTGAGTTCTGCTAATTAAGTATGAAAGAACTGTAATATTCTTGTTAGTTGTAAGAGAAAACAGGATTCACCCATTTTTCTAACCGCACAAACCGAAGATTTCTAGACGAGGTGCGCAGTTAAATATATTTATTAATTTTAGACTTGTATATTTCTATTGTAGGATAAATACCACAGGGACACTAGTGACGATGAAGATTGGGCTGCCACTCACTATTAGAAATACTCTGTTTTCCTGCGGATTTTGACAACATTTCTGCAGGAAACGTGTTACCTGCGATTTTTCCTGCTATTTTTTGTGCCCAGCTAAAACCTTCGTGGGTAATTAATATAGCAGATGAAGTCGCAGGAAAATGTCACAGGAAAATATCGCAGGAAAATATCGCAGGTAAATTAGATAAATTCGCAGATAACAACGCAGGTATGTTAAATTTTTGCAGGAAACGTCGCAGCAAACTGATAATCCGCAGGTAAACTAGCAGGTAATTTCTCTCTCATGTTTTTAAGTTTTGTTGTTAATTTTGTTTAATTTATATTTAAAATATTAGAATTATTGTTAAATATAATAATATAAATAACAATAGTACTATATACCATAAGAGTGATAAGTGGGTGAAACCAAAATATTTTATTAATAACATTTCCTTTAACCTGCATTCATTGAAAGATAATAAATAACTTCGAACATTGTATACACTCTTTATCGGCTATTAATAATGTTTTATTTATATAAAAGTTTAAACCATAACTTATTTGCAAAATTCAATTAAATAACAATTCTTATATTTCTGCAAAATTCAATTAAATAACAATTCTTATATTTCACCCTGTTACAAATTTTATGTGGTCAAAAACAGAGTTTACGCTACCATACAATAAAGTTAAAGCTTGCAATTATAGCTACTCTCTTGGAAAAAGGCTCGCCAACGGAAGCAAAACTCATAAACTCTATGGCGGCAATGGCTCCTGCAATTGCTCCTCTGCAAGCTCCATCAAGAAAACCAGTTTCTGTGGTTTGTCCTTTAATAACTCCTCCTATTTTTCCAATTATTAAACCTCCTAAAGTTCATAACTCCTGCAATTATCAGAACTTAAATTTGTTATCATGGAATCTGATGGAAAAATTACAATATAATCCGGATTTAGAAGTAAGAGTGTGAAAAGAAATAGAACCATACCTGGTAACCCATTTTATCAACCATTTCCATCACTGCTTGGTATAAAGTAGGCCTAGCCTGATACAACAACCAAATAGTTAGAATTCATGTGGCTATATTATATACAACCAGAATCTTTCTGGATTGAACAATTGATTTATGACACATCTTGGAAGAACAGGTAAAGTAAGTTGCAAGTCTTGAGATACATGTGACAGTAACATAGTGAAATTCAATTCAACTGATACAGAAGGCATACAATTGGAACGTTGCGAACTGCTGCCATTAGTAAGACACTTGGCATCTCCACTGCAAATAAAAACATTGCAGAACTTTAAAACTGTAAAATTCAAGAAACAAACTTATATGATTATAGGGTGTGAGAAAGACATACAAACAATTATAGGAAGAAGTAGACCGGTCTCGTCTTCCATCTTCAAAACAATAGCGGGGTGTGGTGAATAATCCGGAAGATGACTTCCCTGAGGATTGTTATGAACACATCTCAAGTGTCTTCCATCTCTCATTTTGATCATGAAACCATCTGCTCCACTTCTCACCTCAACTAGAAACAAAATCACAAAACAATCAATTCTTGCACTAGCACTACACACATTTGGTTAACCAAAGATCGAAAAAACCATTCACAACTAAAAGCATATTTGCATCACATACAAATAACTCGAAAAAGACCATATCGATCACACTTACATTTACTTTTATTTCTATTAACTTGCAGTAGCTAAACATACCAGTTTCAATCACACTTGAATTTGAAAAGTGCGACTTTAATGTACGTTTGAGCTAGTTTTGATGATCCCTAAAATACTATCTTGTGACATACACTCCAGCTCCAGCTCCAATTCCTTCATCAAATAAAAGGAAGAGAATTAAGCCAAAATATTTCAAGGACTTTAGAAAAAATATATTAAAATACAATTTGAAAAATTACAAACCAAATTGTATTCATATATAACTTTATATTTTGGGCAATAAGTACTTTATACGGTAGCCATTTTAGCAGTAAGTATCGCATCAATAGCTTCTCCCATGGACAGAAAAACACTTCCTCCAATTTCTGCTACAAAGTTAGCCAATCTTAGTTTGGGAATCACTTGCCACCTTGGGTTAGCGATGGATAACTGAAACAAAAAACATAGCAAAAGAGTTAATACTAATCCTCACCCGAACTCTATGACAAGTAAATTAACACAAGACTATCTTTAGATATCATAAAATGAATGAAGCAGAATGAAAAGATCTGCTTTGAAATCTCACTGCGACTCCATGTGACGTAAGATTGTTATTCAACTCCAACAGAGAAGATATTCCTGTTGTGTCAATACTCACAAGACCTATCAAATTATAAAGACAAGCATTCAACAAAATATATCTAAAATTTAGAGACACCCACTATATTATTTATGAAATTTTTAATTAATTAGTTTGTTAGTTTTAATCCAAGAACACTCACTTGATGCATCAATAATGATGAATTTGATGCTACTTTCTCCTTTACCATTTTCACCTTTTTCTTTTTCAATCACCCATCCCTCAATCCTTTTAAACAAAACGCATATGTATAACAAAATATTGCTATATAAATAAATGGAAGGCAAGAACTAAATTCGGGCACATGTATCAAGTAGGCTTAGAAATTTCAGTCTATTGGTATATAAATAAATGGGCATAACAGGCTAAGGATTATAGTAAAGATAAGGAAGGCAAGAACTAATTTTGTGCACGTGTATTAAGTATGTTTAGAAATCTCAGTTTATTGGTATATAAATAAATGGGCATAACATGCTAACTCGCTAATCGTAAAAGATCATTGACACTTACCAGCCAGAAGCGCGGTTCCTACACAAGAGAGTACTCCAGAAAGGAAGGAGTTAAATGGAAATGTTCCAACCAGAGCCATGTAAACTACCTATTCATAAAAAAATAATTGTAAGTCTTAACAAGAGTATTACATGTTAACATAACATAGTTTCCGACCTCAAATCTTCACCAAAAACTAATTTCTATTTGCAATTTTTTTAACTGTTAAAAGTGAGAACTTGTTTGTTATACTAGAGACTGGAAGAGTATCCAGTAAAGCAAGATAAGATTAGTAAAGTAGGAGACTGAATACTTACCTTCATATGGAAATCTCGTCAGAAGCTCTGTTTCAGCAGCTCTCTACATCAACTAAAGCCGAATACTTAATTTTGTAATTAAAATGATAAATATCTCGACATCACATTTACTTTAATTATTACAGCCTAGAGAGAAATTAAGAATATTAAACTAAATATTAAGAAGCAACTTATATATATAATTCCAGAAAAATGTATAGTAAAAGATTAACAATGACGGCAACAAAAAGAAAAGGGTCAGCCAAAAAAATATTCATGCTTCTTCTCTTCAAATGACCATACAATGACTTGGGCCTATCTCTAAATGATAGAAACCTAATCCATTTTGAAAAATGACCGTTTCATTGGTTGGTTGAATCAGTAAGGAAGAAAGTAAAATGAATCTTCTAGAATCAGGAAGCGTAATAAACATCAAAAATCTGTTATAGAGTATCCGAAAAGGGGAACACAAGCATACATAGTGATTAGGATGAAGGTTGTCAAATAGGAGTTTATGGGAAGGTATTACAGTTTCTTCATATTTCTAGCTATTAGCATGGAAGTATGTAGCATGTAAGTACTCTCTTGGGGAATCTTTTTCTTAATTTGTTTTGCAGTATAGGTCTGTCAAAGGGGGAATTGCAGTGGTCAAAATTCTTGTGTTGATAGTATAGGCAATCAAGAAAGTAGACTACTTTTCACTCTATCATAACTTGTAAATGTTAAATGACTTATAACCAAGAATAGTCAAACAAACATTACTTTTTTTGATTCAGAAGCCAGGATATGCAATAAAAAATTTCAGCATTTTGTACAATGTTTTACTAAATTTTTTTTCCTTTTTCTTTTGACGAATCAATAAAACTTACAACAATTCTAAGACTTCAAATTTAGAGACAAGGATTTGCAATAGGAAAAATTCAGCCCTTTGCACCAAGTTTTACTAAAAAAACATTTCCTGGAAAATGGTGATTTGTTGCACAAAGATAACATAACCTTATTAAGTTTTAGGTCATACACATCTAAAGTAGTAGAGATAAATAACCGAATGAAGTTATCTGCAGCTTCTTCAACAAGGTTCTACAGGTGTTTTCTCTAAGAAGAGGGTTTTGAGCTTCAGTTACCGCCATTGAAGTTCCAGAGCAACCTAGCCTGCAAACCCCCACACAGAAAAATCATAAGAAATTCCTTTCTCCATCAACTCACAGATAGTTTATCTCATTCTAGGGAAAGAAAACTAGTGACTTTGACTAATCAAAGACTATGGAAATACAATTACACAAAATAAGCCATAAAAAGTACACAATCTGAATTCGAAATCAACAAAATCATAGTGAAAGCAAAACTCAAAATTCAATGCTACTAAAAACATCGAACTTCAGTGCCTTAAATTATCCATCCCAATAGCGAAAACTGACAAAATCAAATAAGAATCTTAGAAAATTAAGCAAAAAAAAAAAACAATTGCAAATTGTGGTAGTACTAATGCTATTTGTGTTAATAAGGTTGAAAATCACTACATTCCATGAATTGCATCTGCAAACAAATGTCCCAAAAAAATCACGCTCATTCAACACATTTATAATTCAATGCATAGTTACGCTAATCAAACTCATTGTATATAGCATCACAAAAAAAACAATTTCACCAAACAAAAATAGAAGATAAACTAATCAATTCACTAACAATAACAAATCAACAAGAAGAGTACATTACACTGATAGACAAAAAAAAAAAGAAATCAAACTGAAATAGAAATTCAAAGAAACGAATGGAGAGTGAAGATGAATGATAAGATTTAAGAGAGCATGCAACGAGTAAGAATCAGATCTCCGAAGTTAGTACAGATCAGAGGAAGAAGATGAAAATTGTTAGAGAGAAACATTACCATATGAGGTTGGGTTAGGGTTAAGAGTCAGATCTGGAACAGTGTGAAGAATGAATGTGAAAAAAGAGTGAGTAATGTGTAGTTATAATAATGGTAGTATTATTAGTAAGTAAAGAATAAAGATTAGATTTTAGATTATTATATTAAAAAGGAAATAGATTATTATAATGAAATTATTTTTTGTGAACGTTACCAGTAAAAAATTTGATTGTGACTTAGACTAACCACCGGTGACCGTGAGTAGATAAAAATTTCCTTTTTGTGTTAATAATTTAAATTTGTTTTGAATTTTATATTAGAATTTAATTGATATATGTCATACCCTAAATTTGTCCACCCTCTTTTTTGATCAGAAGCATCAGTACGAGCCATCAGGTGGGTTTTTGTTATCACAAAGTCATCAAAGAATCATCAGAGGGAATTCATAAGGAGCATGAAAAGAAGAAGAAAGGAGAATCCTGTTGAGTATCTCAAAAGTCATAATGGGGTTGGAATGATCATCCAGTTCATCTGCACAGTATCCAAGCAAAAAAGGGAAATTAGGGTTTTCAATCAGGAAAGTCAACTGTAGTTTGACTTTTGATACGAAAGGTGTTCTAATGATGCAATCTTGATTCATAAGGTTTATATGGCTTAGTGAAGTCCATTCAAGAAGATTCAAGGCCTCAAGACACCCGGATCGTCAACAGTCGACTCGGTAGTCACCGATTGATCGAACGGTTGACCAAAAAGTCAACTCTCCAACCATAAGGAATTTGACTTCAAGAGATGATTCAAAAATGTTCCTTATTTCATATTACATCTACCCATAAAATTTCATGACAATTGGATCAAGGGTTGAGGAGTAATTGTAAAAGTCAGGAATTAGGGTTTTGATAGGGGCAAAACCATAACTCCTTAACCACACATCCAATTGAGTTGGTTCAAAGCTCATTGGAAAGATCTTGGCAAGTCCTACAAAAGTATCCAAGTGGTCCATGATCAGAAAATGCATAGATTTGGAGTTATGATCAAATTCATTTCAAGAAGGGAAAATAACTTAGAGAAATTTCATTTTTAAGCTTGTTTTTCAGCAACTTTGAGAGGCTTTTTGGCCAAGCTCCTTTGAGAATATGAAATTCATGAAAACATAAATGTTTTAGAGATACATGAGGGCTTTCTAAAAAGTATTAGAACTCCTCAAAAGGATTTGTGAGCTGAGAGTTATGGATTTGGCAAGATGGTGTTTTCACACTTAAGTCCCACATTGACAACTTTTCATAAACTCATTCTTTGAATCACTTGGACCTTTCTCAGCCCTTGGATCTTGTTATTTCTGATATGTAGAGGCTTTTTAGCATATAAATGCAAAGGAAATTCAGAGGAAATGAAATTGGAGAAGCTTGGCAAGTTGGCTTGCAAGTTGCAAATGCAACTTGCATTATAAAATTCAAAAAATGCAAAAGGTGGAAAAGAAAAGCTCTGCACCAGCCATGTCACTACTCTCCCTAGCCTCACTTCAGCCACTCTAAATTCATCATCACACTTGACTTTCAGCTTACCTCCAAGCCAAGAAAACACTTTTGGAAGATTGAAGCCAAAATCCCACTTTTCCCTCTTACGAAGGAAATCTCTCAATCTGTCCTTACACTCTCATTTCCCTATAAATAGAGGCCTTCTCTACCTCATTCCACACAGAAGAGCCCCTCTAAAAACCAGAGAAATCACAAGCTTTCTCTCTTTCCCTCTTTACTTCAAATTCACAAAATCTCAAAATCATAAAAACACCAAAAAAACTGTCTTGACAGTCCACCCCCTAAACTCATTTCCACACCTTCAAACTCTCCAAAAACCATCCACACAATCCATAAATATGGTATAGAAGGGGTTCAAGCCCTTAAACCACTCAAAATCACCATTTCCCACAAAGTCAACTTTCAATCCAAGAAAGTTTGACTTCACATACAAAACCTCACAAATACTCACTTGGACCTGTTTTGAATCTTTCAACACTCCTAAAACTTCATGTTTATAATGTTCTAACTATCCAAAGGCTCAAAAACCAGCTGGAATTGAGTTTACTCAAACTGTCATAGAAGTTGCATTTTGTCTCAAAAGGAAGAAAAGTTCCAAAGCTAGGTGGTACTGGAAATTCTCTGGTTTTCTTTATTCTATTGCTTGATCAAGAGTGTCTACAAGAGGTATGTGAATTTGAACTTTATCTCATACATTACATTTTCCATGTTGTATCAATTTGAGGTCATATGTTGAAAACAAACTCAAGCTGTCCCAAAATTGTTTCACATTGCAACACATATACCAAATCCTGCTCCAACTATTATGAACTTGTTTTCAGTGCACAATCACTTTCCTTGTCATACTTGTAATGTGTGAATGTTGTTATCTTGGTATAAAAACTCACTGCCTTAAAAAATCACCTGCTGCCACTGTCTTGCCAAAATAATCTTTTCAACTCTTCACCACAACATGCTAATTTTCATTCCAACTGTCAGGTGTTTATTTTATGAGTTGAAATTCATTCCTTACCATGATTATGATATGTGCACATTGTTCATTTGACCTATTCTTGCCTGCAACATCAAATTCACCTCCAATTGCATCTCATGCTAGAATAAGCCACAACATACCAAAATTCGTGTTTGCTTGCATTTTGTTTGATCTTTGAGTTGTAACTCATTCATAATCATATGTATAATGTGTGTGGATGATTGTTTTGGTCAATGTTTACCTACATTTGCATATCACCCTCAAACTGCTCTTTTAAGCCAAAACCTACCATAAACATGCCAAAACCTTGTTTGCTAGCAGTATGATCAATTTCTGAGTTGTAACTCATTCCTCCCTGCATTTATGAGGTGTATGTGTGATGTTTATCAACATGAAACCTTTGATTCACAAATGAACCATGTTTATGCCCTGTTGTTGCAGCAGTTTTGAAAATCACAGTCACACACCTCACTTTGCTTTGCTTGATTTGTTCTAAGTTAATTCACATAGCATTGGACCTTTAATAACATATGAGACTTGTACATTCATGAATCCATCATTTCTGTATGCCTAATGGCTCTGTCATAACAATCTGGCTTCATCATGTTTGAAAATGCATTTTGTTGGTCATATTCTTTTTATATGCCTTTCATGACAACCTTAGGTGCTAGACTCGTTTGTTATCCTATTTTGAACTTGTGTATGACTCTTTTCTTACCTCAAACTGTCCCATATCATTTTTGATCCAAAGTGTGCATTTTATTGAATGTTAGAGCAGTTGACATAAGATTTTCATTTCCATGTTGATTATGAACAATTGCAAGGTATAGACACACCTTATGTGATGTTTTGAGGATGTATGTGTGGTTCATCCATTTCAATTGGGCCTGTTTCTTGAATTACCTATCATACTTGCCACATGTCTGTCGCTACTGTGAAAATCGGCGCCGGCTATGACAAAAGAGTCGCCACTGTGCGTTATTTATCCCAAGAGAGGGAAAGGAAACGCTCAGAGAAAACCTAACGCAAAGAGGGAAAGGATTGGTCATCGCAACCAAATCCTGGATTCGGGAGTCGGTTACGCAAGGGGAAGGTATTAGAACCCTTCACGTCCGTCGTACTCGACGGGATCTACGCTTGTTTTCTATCTAAGGGTGTGTTTATCTATCTACTCTAAAGGTCTGGTCTAAAAAGAAAATAAAATGACTCGGTAAAGTATCGCAATTTATGCCTACGTATTCCCGTATGGAACGAGAAATCAGAGTCAACGTAGTTCGCCTAACTACGGGTTATGGGGGGAAGGTTGCTCGCCGAGATGTCGCATCTCGTGCCTACGTACTTTCATACGGCATGAAAGATCAGAGCAAACGTAGTTCGGGCTACGGAAGACACAAGTTTGTCTGACAGTTTTTTATCTCCTTAAGAAAGGGTTTTCCAGATTAAGGGTCCAAGAGAACAAAAATAGAGTTTGAATGTTTGTTTGAGTCTTTTACGAAAGAACTGTTTTTTTAGGATGTTCGCAATCTCCGTCGCACTAGAGACTATGACCCAAGAGTGAACGTTTCGTATGTCACCCAAAGGGTACCACACTAAACATCCAGATTGCTGGAGAGACACCCTCCAACAACCTTTTCCTAGATAGCTTAAAGCTCGTAACGTACGATTTCAATTATCCTTATTACTGTATTTTTGAATTGTTTTGAGATGAGAAGAGAAAGACGCCCTAAAACTATGGTTGAAAGGGAATCTACCTACAGTTATCATGCATGGTTTAAAAACCTAATGTCTGTTATAATTCCCTCTGGCACATAGTAAATCAGAGATCCTAGGGGAAACAGCAAAAGAAAGCAAGCAGTAAACAATAAACAGCAAAATGCATGCTATGCAACAGTACAAGCGAGGCAAGGGAGTCCGGCTCAACCTCAAACCTAAGAAAACAACAGGCAAGGGGAGACAAGCTCCAACTCAAACCTAAAGGTAAGCAACATAGACAAATAGACAATACAACAAAAGAAACACAGAGGAAGCAGCCCAAGCAGCAGCAACAATCTTCTACAGACAGCAACTTCAACCTTCAACAACAGCTCTGGTAAGCAAAGTTGAATTAACAGCAAAGTTGACAGCAAAGAATCTTCATCTTCAAGCTAGCTCCTACCTTCAAGCCTCTTCAATTCTTCATCTTCAAACTCTAGCAAGCTCCACAAGAAGAGAAATCATCATTGAGATCAAGTTACAATGCTAAGAGACCTGATGAAAACCAAAGGAATTCATCAGGAACCAACATGAAAGAAGGTGCATCCTCAAAAGTTCTACTCATTAAGGCATGCCACTCATCCCTCCAAAGGAGAGATGGAGCTTCCTTAATAGGACTTTGCATCATGGGATGAGGATAGAATCAAACAATGCATTCTATTTTTGATGAAAGGAAAAGAACTAGTTCTAATGGCTCTTCCTAAAACCCTAATCCTATAAGCTTCTAAAAAGCTCCTAAAAAAGGAAGAAATCTTCAACTCCAAGCTCCACAAGCCAAGCCACAGCAGCTACAAGATGTCCAAAAGCTCCTCCAAAAAGGAATCCAAGCACTTCAAGCTCCAAAGCCACCAACAAGACCAAACAAAACAATGCACCAAAGATGGAACACCACATGCACAACCAACTTGAAAATTCTACCTAAAATAGAAAACTAATTTGTAAAAATCTAAGAAATTTCCTAAGGGAACATGCATGTTTTAACATTCTAGGGTTCAAATATTAAAGCCTAAATCAACTTCTAGGTCTAATAAACAATTCCTAAGTTGAGATATGTCAAGCTAAACCACAAGTTTGGGAAGGCTCTAAACATCTCACCTAAAACAGAACCTATAATTGTAAAATAAATCTAATAAAATTCCTAAGGGAGCATGCACATCTAACCTACAACATACTCAAAAATCACAGCCAGATTCAATACCAAAAGATCACACCAAAATCAACAAAACAGATGAACAATTATGCAAAAATTAAAGAAATAAACAAAAAGAGAAAAATCAAATAAAATTGAAAAATGTATGAAAATGCATTTTATTGATCCCAGAAAATCACAAATTTAATCAAGAGCATGGAGATATTTTTAAAATATTTTTTAGATCAAAAATGGATTTATTGTGATTTTTGGAATCAATATGCATTAAAAATAATACAAAAATGAAATAAAACAAATTAAAACTGAAGATAAAACATGGGGCGTTGGATGCAATGACCAGTCAAGGAATCTAGCGCTCAGGAGCTTGCCAGTGCATTAAATGAAACGACCTCGTTTTGAGAGGTCAAAGTCAACAAAACAAAAACAAGTCACAGCCCTTGGATGAGAGGAACAAGTCAAGCTTGAAACGATATCCAACGTCTCTGAGGTTATCTTCTCCAATTCAAATGTCAAACAGAGGGAAATCAGTGTGGTGACCGGAGAAGACCTCTGGTCGTCTTCTCCGGCGAGCAAGTACTCATAGGCCACCAAAACTCATCAAACCTTACATGAAAATGCTCAGAATCTCACAAGGATCTCAGATATCCTATCCAAATTGTCTAACTCTCATCAAGTTTCAAAACACGATTCAAGTTTCATAGATCATAACCAAATTGATCATCACCAAATCACAATCTAATTGCATAGAAATGATCCTCACACTTCATACATTAACCTGATCTATCCAATTCAACTTAATTCCTTAAAACCAGATCAAATCGTGTCCAAACAGAAATTGCACTTCAACCTAAATTGTCTCTAATTGTCCAAAATTCTGTCCAGAAACGATCTACTCCTTAACTAGATCCTAACCACATGCTCAAAACGAACTACATCTTGCTACAATAGTGAGAAATTTGGAAGTTACGTACCTGATGTAGATCCACTAACAGAGGTATCAAGAGCTCGATTCACGCTTCAAAACTCTCCAAAATCAATCAGTGATGCAAGAGGAAGCTATTTGATTCTTCAATTTGACCTGACTTTGCCTTGAACTTGAAATCCGATTCTCACTTGCTTGCTTGCAAAACCAACTTCTATCTCTGCCTTCACCACGAAATGAGCTCCAAACTGAGTCTAGAATCATCACCAAACTTATATAGAGTGAGTTTGTGGGCTTTTGAAGCTTGAATGAAGCCCAATCCAGCAATTCACGATTTCTGATGTTTCCTTCAAAGTTGCACATGACATTCACGAATTGGCCATGTAGCTTGCTCAAGAATCTTCCCTTTTGCTTGCATAATGCCTTGTGAGTGAGATTGGATCAAAAGGAGTGCTTGAATTGCTTTGGTAAGTGATTTGGATGTGTAACTTGCACATGAAGAAACCACATTGTAACTCATGAAAATCTGCCTCAACTCAAAAATCTACTAATACCAAAGTGTTTTAAATGAAATTTCCAATCAAAATGAGTACTTATTTGACATGTTTTGGTCACTTAACCAATTATTTGAATTTTTCAACTTTGAGTCCTTTGAAAATCTCCCTTTTTAAGCCATTTCAAACCAAATCTTGATATGAGCCAAATCAATTCATCATGACTTCTTGGTTAGCCTAAAAACCACATTTTGAACAAGTTTTATGTTGAACAAAAATCCATTTGACAAGTGCAAGTTGGAGATTTTGACCTATGATTGAAAATGGCCTATAATCTCACTTTCCCAAAATACCCCTGACTTGTAAACCTCATAACTTGAGTTCTACAAATCAGATGGAAGACTTCTAATACAATTTGGAAATATAAGATCATGAGGAACAACTTTCATGTTGGCCAAAAGTTAAGGTGAAACCTCCTTCTAGGTCAAAAATAGCTTGGAAGTCAGATGATTTTCACAGACAAATTTCAGAGGCATCTGAGGACTTGTAACTTGTCTGGACCATAACTTGAGTTCTATAAATCCCCTTAAGGACTTATAGTACTCAAATTAAAGTTATTTAAATGCTCTAAAAGTTTCATGTTGTACAAAGATCCATTTGAAACTTTAATCTTGACTTATGTGGTCTTGAAGTTAGGCACTAAATAGGGAATTTTACACTGAAACCCTAATTTAGCAACTTCCCACACTCTTGCCTCTTCTTGACTTGATCTTGGCACACCACCAAAAATGTCTCATCATATCATTTCATGAACTCCATGACCTAAAAGTAGGCTTTGATACCCTTCAATTGCACAGTTGACCTAGAATTGACCCAGATGAAACCCTAATTGCTTACACCTCAACTGTGGCTCTTGCATTTGACACAATGACTTGATTGAGCTCTCTCATGGCCCTCTAGGAATTCTATGATCTCCATACACATCCTCTTCTCATATTCAACACCCTCTGATGGTCTTCAATTGATCCTCAAGTTAAGGGAAAATCCACATGCAAGAATCTAAACTCTAAGGCACTCAAATCACCTTCTGATGACTTTGATAACTTCTCAATCTTGAATAAGACCTCTTGCTAGGCTTCTCTTGATAAGAATCACACTTGATCCCCTTCTATATGAATGATATCATGATATGCAAATGATATAACTATGCAAATGTTAATGCAATGAAACATAAACCAGGTAAGAAAAGAGGTTGGGTAAATTTTGGGGTTCAACAGCGTCTTGAATTTTCTCTCATTTCCATATGACAGTTGAATTTTTGACTTATTTATGGGCTATTTGAATGTATGAACTTGATATACAAGATATTTGAGATATGTTTGAACCCTATTCCTGACTATAGCATGTTTGGATTAGTCATTGGTTTTGAAAATGCATTCTCATCCCATTTTTGCAACTCATATGCTATTTCCTAATTTTGTGAGTTATGTTTGAGTTTTAAATGTGCCACACTTCTGTCATGATATATGAAACTTGTATGCATTGCCTTTCACATGAATTTAAGCTCCTAGCTGTTTGTGGTTTTCAAAAATGCAAACCAATTGTTCAATTTGCAAGTTGCATTGTGTTTTTATTTCAAGGCCTCATTTCAAAAAACCAACTGCACCATCTTATTCCTTGTTTAAAAACACCCAATTTTGACTAAAATATCACTTGAATCCATTAAGAATTGAGTAAGTTGTGAATCAAAACGTATGTGGTAAAATGCTTTGTCCTTGCTTCATATTTGCCCAGAAATTCATGTAATCATGCCTCATATGTTTATGGGGGTGGCTATATCAACGGATGTATAGCCACCCCAGTGGTAATCAACTTACTCTTAAGCATGTCTTTCACCAGCCAGACCTGGGTTCGATCCCTGAGGAGGATCAACCCTTTTTGCATTTTATTTTTCAATTGTGTTTGTTTTGTTTTCTTTCTCTTCTTCCATTTCCTATCCAGCGTGCATGTGGTGCCTTGGTGGTTGATGTGTGTGTTTGTAAACACAAGGGCCTGGGTTCAACTCCCAGCTTGGCCCTTTTCCCTTTTTTATTTGTTTGATTATTTGTTTTATTGTCATAAATTATATCAAAACTTCAAAATTCCATAACTTGTTCATATTTTATCATTTTTTATCCATTCTTTTTGAAAATTGTTCATGACAATGTCTAGTTTCATTTAATGTAAAAATATTTCAAATTTCTTGTAGTCAATGCTTTTTACCTACTTGAAAGTTGGTTTGTTTTCAAGATCGTCATCTTGCATATAGTTGAATTATCTTTCATGCCATGTTTATTTTTATCTCGTGAGATTTATTGACATGTGTTTCCTTTGTGTTTGTTAACATATCAAAGCTCTGTTTTCTTTTAGTTACCACCACGAAGTTACATATCTTCCTCATAAAAAACCTCGGTCCCGTACCAAATTCATTTTCATAAATACCTTCAATTATAAAAATCATTTTCTCTTTGTGTTGAACTATATTAAGAAAGGATTAAGTGTAGACTTTTTCCTCTCTGAGTATTAAGATGCTCACTGTAGTGTGAGGGGTTTTGATACTCATCTTTAATACGAAGACGCAACTTTATCCATCACCTATTTTTATCTACCATCCCTCTCTTTTCATAATTTCCTTCCGAAACCTTTATGACTTAAAACCTCGGTCACGCGCCGAGTGCATTTTCAAACTCATTTTCATAACAAAACTTGATTAGTCGTGGAGTGGTTAGGCGTAAGCCTTCTCATACCCCGAGTGCTGACATTTACCGTAGGGTTTACAGTTGCAAAGCACTCACCATTCAAAAAACCAAAACACTTTAATAAGAGAATGAAGTTCCTTTTGTGTTTGAATTAAAGAGAGAGGATTGAGTGTAGTCTCTTTCCTCTCCAAGTGTCAGGATATTCACTTTAGTGTGGGTGGTCTCGATACTTGTCTTTCAATACGAAGATACTATGATCGCCACACTATTTTAATAACAAAAACTTTGAGATAAAGAATTGGGTACTACCCGTAGGGGTTTCTATCTAAGGACTTGTCTCGCCCCTAAAAACAATTGAACCAATCAAACGTGACCTCTTGCCTCGCATGGCAAAAACTAATCAATCTTTCGAAAAGGATATGTTATGTCCGTTCTACCGCAAACAGGTAACGCTTAAGTCTCCTCACATGCGAGCAGCAAAACACCTAAACTGCTAAGAACGCGCACGATAGCATCATCCATAAAGATATCAACAAACCGTAGGCCGAACTACGGCTGCTCTGATTCTTTACTTCGTTCAAGTAAAGATACGTAGGCATAAGGGCCACAATCCTTGCCGAGCACTTTCTCCCCATATCTGTAGTTCCCCGAACTACGTCGACTATGACTTTCTCACATCCATTGAGAATACATAGGCATAGGACTGCGAAGTCCTACCGAGTCTATTCTTTCTCTCGTCTTCCCCGTTGCCTCCTTTCTTAGTTTCTAAACCCTATTTATTTACCCTTTGAGAAACACTTTTATAGCATAAAATTTAAGCAGATATAATCACACATTGACAAGCAAATGGTTCCCATCGAGTACGATGGATGCGAGGGGTGCTAATACCTTTCCCTCGCATAACCGGCTTCTGAACCCGTTCTTGGTTGCGATACCATCTTATCCTTCCTTTTCTTTAGGTTTTCTCGATATTTTCCTTTCCCCTCATGGGATAAATAAAATTCGGTGGCGACTCTTCTGTCCTTCCCTTTTCGCCTCCCCGTCGTTGCGCGATGCATTTTTCGAGTAGCGACAGCTGGCGACTCTGCTGGGGACACCTAGCAAGCCAAACCAAATTTGCTTGTCGCATGTGTGATTTATCCGTTTTTATTTTATTTATGTTTTGTTGTGTTTTCTAACCTTTTTGGGTTTATTGGATTGGTTTGTGAGGATAAAGCTTTCTACCCGAGCTTTCTAGTATACACTAAGATTAGAAGGTGGTTTCTTTCTGATTTGTGAGACTTAGGACTCGTTGAGTTGGATCGAATCCCACTGCTCAGATGAGACCCCTTTGGGATGATTATGTCTTACGAGTAGTCGTAATGGCGTTTTTATTCCAACTTGAGAGTCTGTGATTCTGAGGACCTTTTAGAATCTTATTCCAAGGGTCGCTAAAACATAACTCTGTGTTCATCCTTTGAAAGGATTACCGTCTTACGAGTAGTCGTTCTGATGGGAAACTTTTGAGGGTTAGTACATGGGACTTTGTTTAAAACCTTTGGGATACCCCCTCTAAACCAGTAGATTACCCACCCGATGGGAGAATGCCTTTTGTGATTGATTTGCAGGACCTGTGACTTTGATCTCGCTTTTTTGTGCTTTATCATGTGCATTCATAAAACATTGCATTGCATAGCATTTTTGCATATCAAGAAACTTAAGAGACTATGATTATCTCAGGTATTGGTGAACACAATAACTGATCAAAAAAGGAGAAGCACAAATTCCATCAAGTTTAGAGAACCAAAGGTAGAATTGATTCAAGACATTCTGATTGACGTACCAAAGGCTATCAAGATTAACTTTCAGGGAAAGTATGGGAAATTGCTTGATCTTATCCATTTTAAGGTCGATACTTGGGCTCTGTTTGCTATGGCTCAGTTTTATGATGCGCCTCTCAGATGTTTCACTTTTCAAAACTATCAGTTGGCCCCTACACTTGAGGAATATTCTCACATTTTGAATATCAAGATTAAGGATCAACCTATTTACACTGGCTTGGAAGAAAAACCAAAGCCTCCTGCCATCGCTCTTACTCTTCGTATGACCAAAGAGGAGGTCAAAGAGGGACTAACCAATAAGGGAGGGGTTCAAGGCTTTCCTTTGAAATTTCTGCTAGACAAAGCTGCTCAGTACAAGACTATGGGAGATTGGGAAAGGTTTGGTATTGTTGTCGCTCTAATGATTTATGGGATTGTCCTCTTTCCAAATGTAGACAATTTCATAGACATCGCTGCTATTGTTCTCTTCATGCAAAATAATCCTATCCCTACCCTCCTCGCTGATGTCTACCACTCTATTCATTGGAGAAGTGAAAAGAAGACTGGAATGATCCAATGTTGTTCTCACCTATTATTCAAATGGTACATCTCCCATCTACCGAATGGTGGACCATTCATGGAAAACAAGAAGAAGCTGAAGTGGTCTCAACGTATTATGTATGTAGGAGCCAATGATATTGCTTGGTATTCTTAAGAGTACTATGATGTGGAGATTATCTTTAGTTGTGGGGAGTTCGGTAATGTACCTTTAGTCAGTAGGGTTGGTTGCATCAATTACAACCCAGTCATGGCATTGCGCCAGTTAGGCTATGCTATGGAAGATGAGCCCGAAGCAGAGAAAGTTCAAAGCTTCTTTTTGCCTTCCATAACAGAGGATCCTGCCTTTGCCAGGAAGATTGCTAAACCGTGGGCCAAGATTCATACAAAAGGGAGGAAAGACTTGAAGGCAAAGAATTGTGTGGCTAAAGAACCATACAACCAATGGTTACTAGCCAGAGTGGCTAAAAGATTACTGCAGTTTCCCTCAGAACCATCTATACAAGAAGGACCTCCTGCTCTTACCCATGTACCTAGGGAAGAATATGAAAAACTAAAGTTAGTGGTAGAAAGGTTGACTAAAGAAAATCAGAAACTCGAGGCTGAAATTCACCAAGCAAAAGTGGAGAATGGCCAGTACAAAAGGAAGGTAGAGTTTGAACAAGACCGAGCGGCCGAGAATAACAAGAAATTGAAATTAGAAACAGACCTGAGAATCAAATACCATCAGGGTTTCGAAGGGGCTGATACATCATTAACAACTCTTCGACAACGCCTAAAGGATACCAAGGCTTCTTGTGATCGAGCATGGTATTTCTTTGAATTAGCTTCTACTAAAAAGAAAGAGACAAGAGAGAAGTTTGAAGCTGATGTTGAGGACCTCGAAAAGCAACTAAGAAAGGCCTTGACCCTAGTGGAAAACGAGCGACAACTCAAGGAAGGAGCATTAAGGGCTTCATATGTCACTCCTGACATGTGGAACAACAAATGTTTGGAATTAGAGACCGCTCAAGAAACAACTACTCTATGGAGGAATCGTTTCGACACCTTGCAAAGGGATAGTGCACAGTGGCTCGAGAAGGAGGCTCAGCTCAATGAATTGTTGGACACCCATGTGGATTCTATTTGTTACTACCAGTCGACTCTAGACATGTGTCACACTAGGTATAACAATCTGGTGGAGCATTGCAATCTCATGATTTAAGATATACCATGGAGGTTGGAAAGTGCAATTCAAGACTTCGAAGGAAATGATATCCCTCCTTCTATTCACCACTTCATCCAACTCTGCGACCAAATGGTTAGAAGATTCATGTTCGAGACAAAAAAGCTTGAAGAACGTCTCAAAAGAAAGAGTTTTAGTTATTAAGTATCTTTCTGGTAACATGAATTGTTATTTTCAGCTTATTCAGCAATCGTTTGTATTGAATTTTCCCTCAAATTAATGAAAGTTTGCTTTTTGGTCTAAATTGTGCATTTCCTTACTCTTCAGTCATAGTTCTATAATACCAATGATAATCATAAAACTCGAAAGTCTCTTGAACATTGCATACGTTTTGCGCATCATTCCTTTTTGCACTCCCTAAAACCCGATCTTACCCGCCGCTTACCCTTTCAGAAAGAGAGATAGGGAGAGTAAAAGTAAGCTGACTTCTCGACATCAGTACAACACAAGGAATAATCAGAAAAGAGTCATGGATCAGCTAGAGCAAGACCAGGCTACTTTAAGGAACGAGATGCTAGGTATGAAGACGCAGATGAATCAACTCATGGAGGTGATTCAGAACATGGCCAGAAGTCAAGAAGAGATAAGGCAAACAGCAGAGAGGAATGCTAACCAAATTTTGACTGGTGCAGTTCCTAACGCAGATGGCGCAGTTCCAACTCCTACTGACGCCATCCCAACCCCTGTTGGGGAAAATCCTACCTCTGCAAATGCTGCACCTATCAATACAATTCATCCCCCAGTCGGTACAACTCATCCTCATGGTACCACGATTCCACCACCAGTTCACTATGATGATCACGAAGGCTTCTACGAGAATTCAGGCGAAGCATATGCGCCACAGACCGCTGAATTAGAGAAGAGGTTCAATGCTTTACAAGAAATGGTAAAGTCGCTGCAAGGCCCCGGTATTTTGGGACTAGATGCCGCTGAGATATGTCTCGTACCTGGAGTTAAGATACCCCCAAAGTTTTTGATCCCAACTTTCGAGAAATATAGGGGTAACAGTTGTCCTAGGACCCATATAAGGTTTTACTACAGGAAGATGGTCGCGTATTCCGATGACGAGAAGCTGTTAATCCATTTCTTTCAAGATAGTTTAACAGAGGCTTCTCTGGAATGGTACATGCATCTTGAACGATCCAATGTGAAGAGTTGGAAGGAGTTAGCAGACGCTTTTTTGAGACATTATCAATACAACACTGACATGGCTCCAAACCGGATGCAGCTTCAGAATTTAATCCAGAAACCAAATGAATCGTTCAAAGACTTTGCTCAGAGGTGGAGGGGATAGCTGCAAGGGTACAACCCTCATTGATAGAAAGAGAGCTGACATACCTTTTCATGGGCACGTTGCAGGGACCGATCCTTGAACGACTAGCGTCCACAACCTCTATAGTGTTTTCTGAACTTGTCACGGCCGGTGAAAGATTAGAGAGTTTCATGAAGGCAGGAAAGATTCAGAATGCTAGTGGGTATTCAAGCGGGTTCAAGAAACCTTATCAGGGATTCGTTAAGAAGAAAGAAGGTGAAACTAGTGTTGTATTCACAGATAGAGGCAGAACTCACCAAGGTTATCACCATGTTGCTGTCGTCGCTCCACAGCAATCGTTGTCCATTCCAGCAAGTCAACCTGCCATTCAACCAAACAGACAACATCAACCCTATCAACCAAGACAAAATCAGTACCAAGGTCAGCGAAGGCTGAGGAGACCAGAAAGAAAATTTGATCCAATTCCGTCAACTTACGCCAGACTACTACCATTCTTGTTCAAAGGAGGCCTAGTTCAGCTTAGAGAAATGAGGAATCCCCCAGATGTTCTCCCTTTTGGCTATGACGTCAATGCTAAATGTGAGTTCCATTATGGCGCCCCAGGCCATAACATTGAAAATTGCAAGACTCTGAAGCACATTGTACAAGATCTTATCGATTCAAAGGCGATAAACTTCACTCGAAATATTCCAAACATCAAAACCAATCCAATGTCGCCTCACCATTCAACAAACATGATTGAAGACTCAAAGGGGATCCGATTAATTTCGGATATTGACAAATTGAGAACCCCTCTTTCCACTATTAAAGAGCAACTCCTGTTGAAGAACATTTATCCAGGATGTTCAACTGACTGTCACGTTTGTTTGGGCGAATCTCAAGGATGTACTGAGTTGAAGAAAGGCATCCAAAACCTGATTGATCAAGGTGTATTAGTAGCAGAACAACTGTCAAAGTCTGAAGAAGTTGCTACTCTTGAAATTCCATTTGAAACGTTGGAGATACCATATGATGATGGGTATGAGCTGTGGATTCCTTCGGATAATTTGACTCGTACACCATTAACCATACCTTGTGATGAGGAAGAATGGGACAACATGTATGGACAGACTTCTATCCCATTACAAATCCCATATGATCCAGTTGAGATACCTATGTCTCCAACGTCAATGAACCAGCTTGTCATTTCGGCCCCAGCTCTGTTTCCATACGAAAGCACTAATGTTGTACCTTAGCTATATGATGAGGCTGTCTTTCTCAACGGGCGGAAGATAGAAGAAAAGGATGTCTTGGAAGAGAAAAAGGCTGTAGAGAACATCGTGGGAACCGGTGGTGTCACTAGAAGTGGTCGGATTTTTGCTCCAGCTACACCACCTGTCAACAGCAGTGACGATGCAAAGAAAGATGTTGTCAGACCAAGCACCATTGAACAGGGGCAATCATCTAAGCAGAAAGATGTCTCGGATAATGAAGCAGAGGAGTTTCTAAGAATCATTCAGAAAAGCGATTACAAAGTGATTGACCAGCTCAATCAAACTCCCTCGAAAATATCCATGCTGTCATTACTAATGTGTTCAAAAGCCCATCAAGAAGCCCTGTTAAGATTCTTGAAGGCAGCTCACGTGCCAGAGGAGATATCAGTGGTGCAGTTTGAAGAGGTGGTGGGGAATATAGCATCAGGTCATATTTTGAGCTTTAATGATAATGAATTACCTCCCAAAGGTAAGAATCATAACAAGGCCTTACACATTACTATCGAATGTGTGGATTTCGTATTTTCTAGAGTACTTGTTGATACTGGATCATCGCTAAATGTGTTTCCCAAGAGCTCGTTGTGCAAGTTGTCAATTGAAGGACTTGTGATGAAGCCAAGTCAGACTATTATAAAAGCTTTTGATGGAGCTAAGAGAATGGTGGTAGGAGAGGTGGATCTCCCGATCAAGATTGGACCTCATACTTTTATCATTACATTTTATGTAATGGATATATATCCCGCTTATAGTTGTCTCCTCGGTCGTCCGTGGATTCATTCCGCAGGTGCTGTAACTTCAACTTTGCATCAAAAGATCAAATTTATGATTAACAATCAGATGGTCATCATTGAATGTGAAGAAGATGTTCTTGTGAGCCATCTGGCTTCTTTCCGTTACATGGAAGTAGGAGGTGAAGTGCATGAGACCCCGTTTCAAGCCTTTGAAGTAATCAATGTTGAAATGATTTACGAAAAGCCAGCATCTTCAATAGTAACTTGGAAGGATGCGAGAACAGTGATAGAGGAAGGACATCCACGAGGATGGGGCAGAGTGTTGGAATTGCCTGTTAACAAAAATGGAGTTGGCTTGGGTTACAAGCAAAAGAATGCAACTGATAAAGGCAATGGGCTTGTAACTCCGTTGGTTTTTACTAGTGGGGGCCACCTTGTCGATGGTCAAGTCATGTTTTTGGAAACTGAAGCCTAAGATCATGAAGAGTTGTGCATGGTGTATCCTAGGGCGCCTAATCAAGCTTTGAGCAATTGGAGAGTCGTCAAAATCCCTGAAGTTACCTTAGTAGACGAGTAATTCCCTATTTTTATTTTTACCTAAAAAATCTTATGCTCTGCCCAAGGTATATGGATCATGTTGTAGGGATTTTGGCTTTTACAAGCACAACTTATCATCAATAAATAAACTTTCGCATCCATTCTACGCTCTCTTTCTTTCATTTTTACTTTTTGCACCATAAAATTATTTTTGAAAGGCAATGTTCTGTTTTGTTCTCTTTCTTTCATCTTTTCTTAAAAGCATGAAGTCATTCATCGTGCAGATCTTCCTTTGTTCCTGTTAATAACGACCCCGCTATGGTCCGATGTGATTTTGATAACCCGATCTACCAAGCCGACGAAGACAGCGAGGAAGATTGTGATCTCCCAGAAGAGTTAGCTAGATTGCTAAAACAAGAATCAAAGGTCATTCAGCCGTATCAAGAAGAGGTCGAAATCATCAACATGGGAACTGAAGAGGACGTCAAGGAAATCAAGATAGGTGCAACTTTGGATTCAGAGATTAAGACAAAGTTATTCATATTGCTTCAAGAGTATGTCGATGTATTTGCTTGGTCCTACAAAGATATGCCTGGTCTAGATGAAGATATTATGGTGCACAAGTTACCCCTCAAAGAAGGTTGCCTGCCGGTGAAGCAAAAGTTAAGAAGAACGAAGCCAGAAATGTCCTTCAAGATCAAAGAGGAGGTGCAGAAGCAACTAGACGCTGGTTTTCTGGCAGTATCCAGCTACCCGTAATGGATAGCGAATATTGTCCCAGTACCAAAGAAAGATGGGAAGGTGCGAATGTGTGTCGATTATAGAGACCTCAACAGAGCAAGTCCGAAATATGACTTCCCTCTACCACACATTGACATACTAGTAGACAACACAGCCCAGTTCTCCGTCTTCTCATTTATGTATGGCTTTTCTGGATATAACCAGATTAAGATGGCGCCCGAAGATATGGAAAAAAACGACTTTTATCACCCCATGGGGAACTTTCTGTTACAAGGTCATGCCATTTGGGCTCAAGAACGCAGGCGCGACATATCAGCGAACAATGGTCACTCTTTTTCATGACATGATACATAAAGAGATTGAGTGCTATGTAGACGATATGATTGCAAAATCCCAGACTAAAGAAAAGCACCTCATTCACTTGGAAAAGTTATTCGCCAGACTAAGGAAATTCCAGCTGAGACTAAATCCCAACAAATGCACTTTTGGTGTAAGATCTGGTAAACTGCTAGGTTTTATTGTAAGCCAAAAGGGGATTGAAGTCGACCCAGATAAGGTCAAAGCTATCCAAGAGATGTCGGCACCTAAAACAGATAAGGAAGTCCAAGGTTTCCTTGGGAGGTTTAACTACATCGCTAGGTTCATATCTCATCTAACGGCCACTTGTGAGCCCATCTTCAAACTACTTTGAAAGGATCAAGCAGTGGTGTGGAATGATAATTGTCACAAAGCCTTTGAGAAAATAAAGGAATATCTGCGAGAACCACCGATCTTGATGCCTCCAGTACCCGGACGACCCTTAATCATGTACTTGACTGTGCTAGAAGGATCCATGGGATGTGTGTTGGGTCAACATGATGAAACCGGTAGAAAAGAGCATGAAATTTATTACCTCAGCAAGAATTTTAACGACTGTGAATCTAGGTATTCAATGCTCGAGAAGACATGTTGTGCCTTGGCTTGGGCAGCAAAACGCTTGAGATAATATATGCTCACCCATACGACCTTATTGATCTCCAAGATGGACCCTGTCAAATACATATTCGAGAAGCCCGCTCTCACCGGACGAGTGGCTCGTTGGCAAATGGTATTAACAGAGTATGACATCCAGTATGTTACGCAGAAAGCTATTAAAGGAAGTGTACTCTCTGACTACCTTGCTCACCAACCTATGGACAACTACCAGTCCATGCACTTTGATTTCCCCGACGAAGACGTCATGTTTGCCAGAGACTATACCATGCCAGGCCCAGATGATGGACCTGAACCAGGGTCGCGATGGACACTCGTGTTCGACGGTGCCGCAAATGCTAAAGGTTGTGGGATTGGGGCAGTCATCACTTCTCCAACTGGTTTTCACCTACCATTCACCGCCAGATTATGCTTCAAATGTACTAATAACATGGCCGAATACGAAGCTTGTATTTTTGGAATTGAAACTGCCATCGACAATAAGATCAAGATTCTGGAAGTCTATGGGGATTCTGCGCTTGTCATATGCCAGATTAAAGGGGAATACGAAACACTTGACCTCAAGTTGATTCCTTACAAAGATCACGTCTTGAAGCTGATCACATACTTTGATGAAATCACTTTTCACCACATTCCCAGAGGAGAAAATCAGTTGGCTGACGCTCTAGCAACACTAGCGTCCATGTTTCAAGTCAAGTGGGAAAACGAAGCGCCATCCATCCGTCTGAAGTATCTGGACGAACCCGCCTATTGCCTGGCAGCCGGTGCAGAGGAACCCAAAATTGATGATCATCCTTGGTTCTATGATATCAAACGATACCTAAAGACACAGGAATATCCAGAAGGCATAACTATCACAGACAAGAAGTACCTCAGAAATCTCTCCTCGAAGTTCTCCCTCAGCGGTGATGTGTTGTACAAGCGAAATTATGATTCGGTTTTGCTCAGATGCGTAGATAAACACGAAGCAGAACGCATCATAAATGAAGTGCACGAGGGATCTTTTGGAACACATACTAGCGGTCACACTATGGTTAAAAAGATTTTGAGGGCGGGATACTATTGGATGACGATGGAAACGGATTGTTGTCTCGATGTCCAGTCATGCCACAAGTGCCAAATTTACGCAGACAAAGTTCATACTTCACCACTCCCTCTGAATGTGTTGACTTCGCCTTGGCCCTTCGCCATGTAGGGTATAGATGTAATTGGACGCATCGAGCCAACTGCTTCGAACGGGCACCGTTTCATCCAAGTGGCCATCGACTACTTCACCAAGTGGGTAGAAGCTGCATCTTATGCCAACGTCACTAAGCAAGTTGTGACTCGCTTCATCAAGAAAGAGATTATTTGTCGATATGGAATCCCGAACAAGATCATTATGAACAACAGTTCAAACCTCAACAATAAGATGATGGAAGAATTGTGTAAGAGCTTCAATATTGAACACCACAATTCAACACCCTATCGCCCCAAAATGAATGGAGCTGTTGAGGCAGCAAATAAGAATATCAAGAAAATTGTCCAGAAGATGGTGAAAACTTACAAAGACTGGCACGAGATGTTGCCGTTTGCGCTGCATGGCTACCGCACTTCAGTGCGCACTTCCACAGGGGCAACCCCGTTTTCTCTCGTATATGGCATGGAAGCAGTATTGCCCATCGAAGTAGAGATTCCTTCCTTGAGGATTTTGGCAGACGTCAAACGAGATGAAGCCGAATGGATACAGGCCAGACTCGACCAACTAAATCTCATCGACGAGAAGCGCATGATAGCCACTTGTCATGGACAATTATACCAGAAGCGGTTGAAGATGGCCTTTGACAAGAAAGTTCGCCCACGACATATTCAAGCAGGAGATTTGGTACTGAGGAAGATTCAGCCAACTCACGTTGATCCAAGGGGAAAATGGGCACCAAATAACGAGGGAACATACATAGTAAAGAAGGTTTTCTCCGGAGGAGCCTTGATCCTCTCAACCATGGACGGTGATGATCTTCCATCCCCTGTGAATTCAGATGCAGTTAGAAAATATTATACCTAAAAATAGACCCGGTGGACCAAAAAGAAAATCCACGCAAAAATGGGCGTCCTGGTGGGCCATAAAAATGGCTCAGGCAAAAATTAGGGACTATAAAAAAAATATAAAAAAAAATAAAAAAAAATAAAAAAAAAAAGAAAAAAGAAGAAAAAAAGGGGAAAAAAAAGTAAAATATCCTCGTAAGCTGAAAACCCGAAAGGGCGGCTTAGGCAAAAGTTAGGGATTCGAAAAGGGCAAAACTGCATCTTGAAAAGACGTGCAAACCCTCCTCCATAATCATCAAGCTCTCGACTGAGAAGGATCAATTCAATCGTTACATTCAGAAGCAAGGCATGAAGGGTTTTTCAGAGACATATGGGCCATGGCGGATTTGAAACTCGGCAGGAATCGTTTCCAACATTGTCTTAGTTTCTTTTATATATTTCTTTCAAAGCAATTACCTCTTTTAGGAATTGCCTCCTTTTGTAATTTTCCCATTTATGGGTTTTCATCAATAAAAATTACTTTCACCAAATTTTTCTCTGTTCTTTTTATTTTACCATATGGTTGCAAGTTTCATTTATTTGATGATGGGTTTTTGCATATAACGACATTATGGTAAAGTGGAATTAAGGGATGACTCACTCTTCTAGGGTAATTAAAGGGTGACCATGACTCTAAGGAATACACAGGAACACCATTTTAAATCTTGAAACGACTTGACCGACAAGGCCGTCAAGCCTAGCAAAGTTGGTCCTAAGTTGAAGGTATCAGCACCTCCAAGTTTTTATTACATCATGGAAAGATGATGTCAGGAAGTCAGGCTTGTCCTCTACCTTCTCACCTAAAACTAAAGTCCAACTTGCATTGGCAACTACCAAAACCAGCCACGTCGGCGCTTGCCTTTCCAATTACCCGTCATAATCATATGCATCGCATTCGACATCATAAGCATCTTGCATCATATGCATGTCCAGAATCATATCATTCCTTCCCCAGCTCTTGCATCTCCGCGCGTCAGCATTTGCATTTGCATTTCCATTTATGTAACATTACCGTCATCAAACATCCGCATGTGCGAGCTCAGATCCAAGATCAATCTTGAAAGTTTCCAAGATCATTAGCCCAGTCAGGGGCATTCTCCGCAAGACTGTGGGGGTTCCCCGCAAAGTTGTACGACTGTTGGTTGGATCAAATTCTAGAGCTTCAAAATGACCATCAGCCCAGTCAGGGGCATTATCTTCAAAAAGTGTAGGTCTACCAAAAGCAACTTCAGCCTGATCAAGGGCACGTCATTCAGTAACATGAGTGTTCCTCATAGGAGTTATTATCATCCTTCTCTATGATAGTAGCTTGCAGCGTATGTTCCATTATCCTTTTGATAATGGACTCCTTCCATCCTTTTGGTGTTAAGGTTAATCTTGTTTCCGCTCCATCATCCTTTTGATGATGCGTCTGATATCCTTTTGATGTCATGACTAGCGTATGTTCCATTATCCTTTTGATAATGGACTCCTTGCATCCTTTTGGTGTTAAGGTTAATCTCGTTTCCGCTCTATCACCCTTTTGATGATGGGTCTGATATCCTTTTGATATCATGACTAGTGTATGTTCCATTATCCTTTTGATAATGGACTCCTTGCATCCTTTTGGTGTTAAGGTTAATCTCGTTTCTGCTCCATCACCCTTTTAATGATGGGTCTGATATCCTTTTGATGTCATGACTATCGAATGTTCCATTATCCTTTTGATAATGGACTCCTTGCATCCTTTTGGTGTTAAAGTTTAATCTCATTTCCGCTCAATCACCCTTTTGATGATGGGTCTGATATCCTTTTGATGTCATGACTAGCGAATGTTCCATTATCCTTTTGATAATGGACTCCTTTCATCCTTTTGGTGTTAAAGTTTAATCTCGTTTCCGCTCTATCACCCTTTTGATGATGGGTCTGATATCCTTTTGATGTCTTGACTAGCGTATGTTCCATTATCCTTTTGATAATGGACTCCTTGCATCCTTTTGGTGTTAAGGTTAATCTTGTTTCCGCTCCATCATCCTTTTGATGATGGGTCTGATATCCTTTTGATGTCATGACTAGCGTATGTTCCATTATCCTTTTGATAATGGACTCCTTGCATCCTTTTGGTGTTAAGGTTAATCTCGTTTCCGCTCCATCATCCTTTTGATGATGGGTCTATTATCCTTTTGATATCATGACTAGCGTATCCTTCATTATCCTTTTGGTAATGGATTCCCTACATCCTTTTGGTGTTAGAGTTAATCTTGTTTTCGCTCCATCATCCTTGTGGTGATAGATCTGGCATCCTTTTGATGTCATGACTAGCATGATTTCCACTGTCTTTTTGGCAGTAGGACCCTCACTTTCTTTTGTTTTCAGAGTAGCGTTATGAGTATACTATCATCCTTTTGGTGATAGCCTTGTCATCCTTTTGGTGTCAAGTTTTCTCTGTTAACATCCTTTTGGTGTTAGCAACCTTTGCAAAATATCCAGTATTCCATTCCCCAAGTATTTATTTTCCCGGACAAATTCAGGGTCTTCTATATCTAATCATCTTCTACCTCGAAAGAATGAATGTCATGGCATTTCTTCTTACAAGGTTTAAGCTGATTAGATAGGGGCATCTGTTATACCCTAAATTTGCCCACCCTCTTTTTTGATCAGAAGCATCAGTACGAGCCATCAGGTGGGTTTTTGTTATCACAAAGTCATCAAAGAATCATCAGAGGGAATTCATAAGGAGCATGAAGAGAAGAAGAAAGGAGAAGCCTGTTGAGTATCTCAAAAGTCATAATGGGGTTGGAATGATCATCCAGTTCATCTGCACAGTATCCAAGCAAAAAAGGGAAATTAGGGTTTTCGATCAGGAAAGTCAACTGTAGTTTGACTTTTGATACGAAAGGTGTTCTAATGATGCAATCTTGATTCATAAGGTTTATATGTCTTAGTGAAGTCCATTCAAGAATATTCAAGGCCTCAAGACACCCGGATCGTCAACAGTCGACTCGGTAGTCACCATTGATCGAACGGTTGACCAAAAAGTCAACTCTCCAACCATAAGGAATTTGACTTCAAGAGGTGAATCAAAAATGTTCCTTGTGTCATATTACATCTACCCATAAAATTTCATGACAATTGGATCAAGGGTTGAGGAGTAATTGCAAAAGTCGGGAATTAGGGTTTTGATAGGGGCAAAACCATAACTCCTTAACCACACATCCAATTGAGTTGGTTCAAAGCTCATTGGAAAGCTCTTGGCAAGTCCTACAAAAGTCTCCAAGTGGTCCATGATCAGAAAATGCATAGATTTGGAGTTATGATCAAATTCATTTCAAGAAGGGAAAATAACTTAGAGAAATTTCATTTTTAAGCTTGTTTTTCAGCAACTTTGAGAGGCTTTTTGGCCAAGCTCCTTTGAGAATCTGAAATTCATGAAAACATAAATGTTTTAGAGCTACATGAGGGCTTTCCAAAAAGTATTAGAACTCCTCAAAAGGATTTGTGAGCTGAGAGTTATGGATTTGGCAAGATGGTGTTTTCACACTTGAGTCCCACATTGACAACTTTTCATAAACTCATTCTTTGAATCACTTGGACCTTTCTCAGCCCTTGGATCTTGTTATTTATGATATTTAGAGGCTTTGTAGCATAGAAATGCAAAGGAGATGCAGAGGAAATGAAATTGGAGAAGCTTGGCAAGTTGGCTTGCAAGTTGCAAATGCAACTTGCATTATAAAATTCAAAAAATGCAAAAGGTGGAAAAGAAAAGCTCTGCACCAGCCATGTCCCTACTCTCCCTAGCCTCACTTCAGCCACTCTAAATCCAGCATCACACTTGACTTTCAGCTTACCTCCAAGCCAAGAAAACACTTTTGGAAGATTGAAGCCAAAATCCCACTTTTCCCTCTTAGGAAGGAAATCTCTCAATCTGTCCTTACCCTCTCATTTCCCTATAAATAGAGGCCTTCTCTACCTCATTCCACACAGAAGATCCCCTCTAAAAACCAGAGAAACAACAAGCTTTCTCTCTTTCCCTCTTTACTTCAAATTCACAAAATCTCAAAATCATAAAAACACCAAAAAAAATTGTCTTGACAGTCCACCCCCTAAACTCATTTCCACACCTTCAAACTCTCCAAAAACCATCCACACAATCCATAAATATGGTATAGAATGGGTTCAAGCCCTTAAACCACTCAAAATCACCATTTCCCACAAAGTCAACTTTCAATCCAAGAAAGTTTGACTTCACATACAAAACCTCACAAATCCTCACTTGGAGCTGTTTTGAATCTTTCAACACTCCTAACACTTCATGTTTATAATGTTCTAACTATCCAAAGGCTCAAAAACCAGCTGGAATTGAGTTTACTCAAACTGTCATAGAAGTTGCATTTTGTCTCAAAAGGAAGAAAAGTTTCAAAGCTAGGTGGTACTTGAAGTTCTCTGGTTTTCTTTATTCTATTGCTTGATCAAGAGTTTCTACAAGAGGTATGTGAATTTGAACTTCATCTCATACATTACATTTGCCATGTTGTATCAATTTGAGGTCATATGTTGAAAACAAACTCAAGTTGTCCCAAAATTGTTTCACATTGCAACACATATACCAAATCCTGCTCCAACTGTTATGAACTTGTTTTTAGTGCACAATCACTTTCCTTGTCATACTTGTAATGTGTGAATGTTGTTATCTTGGTATAAAAACACACTGCCTTAAAAAATCACCTACTGCCACTGTCTTGCCAAAATAATTTTTTCAACTTTTCACCACAACATGCTAATTTTCATTCCAACTGTCAGGTGTTTATTTTATGAGTTGAAATTCATTCCTTACCATGATTATGATATGTGCACATTGTTCATTTGACCTATTCTTGCCTGCAACATCAAATTCACCTCCAATTGCATCTCATGCTAGAATAAGCCATAACATACCAAAATTCTTGTTTGCTTGCATTTTGTTTGATCTTTGAGTTGTAACTCATTCATAATCATATGTATAATGTGTGTAGATGATTGTTTTGGTCAATGTTTACCGACATTTGCATATCACCCTCAAACTGCTCTTTTAAGCCAAAACCTACCATAAACATGCCAAAACCTTGTTTGCTAGCAGTATGATCAATTTCTGAGTTGTAACTCATTCCTCCCTGCATTTATGAGGTGTATGTGTGATGTTTATCAACATGAAACCTTTGATTCACAACTGAACCATGTTTATGCTCTGCTGCTGCTGCTGTTTTGAAAATCACAGTCACACACCTCACTTTGCTTTGCTTGATTTGTTCTAAGTTAATTCACATAGCATTGGACCTTTAATAACATATGAGACTTGTACATTCATGAATCCATCATTTCTGTATGCCTAATGGCTCTGTCATAACAGCCTGGCTTCATCATGTTTGAAAATGCATTTTGTTGGTCATATTCTTGTTATATGCCTTTCATGACAACCTTAGGTGCTAGACTCATTTGTTATCCTATTTTGAACTTGTGTATGACTCTTTTCTGACCTCAAACTATCCCATATCATTTTTGATCCAAAGTGTGCATTTTATTGAATGTTATAGCAGTTGACATAAGATTTTCATTTCCATGTTGATTATGAACAATTGCAAGGTATAAACACACCTTATGTGATGTTTTGAGGATGTATGTGTGGTTCATCCATTTCAATTGGGCCTGTTTCTTAATTTACCTATCATACTTGCCACATGTCTTGAATTTTCTCTCATTTCCATATGACAGTTGAAGTTTTGACTTATGTATGGGCTGTTTGAATGTTTGAACTTGATATACATGATATTTGAGATATGCTTGAACCATATTCCTGACTATAGCATGTTTGGATTAGTCATTGGTTTTGAAAATGCATTCTCATCCCATTTTTGCAACTCATATGCTATTTCCTAATTTTGTGAGTTATGTTTGAGTTTTAAATGTGCCACACTTCTATCATGATATATGAAACTTGTATGCATTGCCTTTCACATGAATTTAAGCTCCTAGCTGTTTGTGGTTTTCAAAAATGCAAACCAATTGTTCCATTTGCAAGTTGCATCGTGTTTTTATTTCAAGGCCTCATTTCAAAAAAACCAACTGCACCATCTTATTCCTTGTTTAAAAACACCCAATTTTGACTAAAATATCACTTGAATCCATTAAGAATTGAGTAAGTTGTGAATCAAAACGTATGTGGTAAAATGCTTTGTCCTTGCTTCATATTTGCCAAGAAATTCATGTAATCATGCCTCATATATTTATGGGGGTGGCTATATCAACGGATGTATAGCCACCCCAGTGGTAATCAACTTACTCTTAAGCATGCCTTTCACCAGCCAGACCTGGGTTCGATCCCTGAGGAGGATCAACCCTTTTTGCATTTTATTTTTCAATTGTGTTTGTTTTGTTTTCTTTCTCTTCTTCCATTTCCTATCCAGCGCGCATGTGGTGCCTTGGTGGTTGATGTATGTGTTTGTAAACACAAGGGCCTGGGTTCAACTCCCAGCTTGGCCCTTTTCCCTTTTTTATTTGTTTTATTGTCATAAATTATATCAAAACTTAAAAATTTCATAACTTGTTCATATTTTATCATTTTTGATCCATTCTTTTTGCAACATGTTCATGACAATGTCTAGTTTCATTTAACGTAAAAATGTTTCAAATTGCTTGAAGTCAATGCTTTTTACCTACTTGAAAGTTGGTTTGTTTTCAGGATCTTCATCTTGCATATAGTTGAATTATCTTTCATGCCATGTTTATTTTTATCTCGTGAGATTTATAGACATGTGTTTCTTTTGTGTTTGTTAACATATCAAAGCTCTGTTTTCTTTTAGTTACCACCATGAACTTACATATCTTCCTCATAAAAAACCTCGGTCCCGTACCGAATTCATTTTCATAAATACCTTCAATTATAAAAATAATTTTCTCTTTGTGTTAAACTATATTAAGAAAGGATTAACTGTAGACTTTTTCCTCTCTGAGTATTAAGACGCTCACTGTAGTGTGAGGGGTCTTGATATTCATCTTTAATACGAAGACACAACTTTATCCATCACCTATCTTTATATACTGTCCCTCTCTTTTCATAATTTCCTTCTGAAACCTTTATGACTTAATGATGCTCACGTAGAGTTTACAAACTCTAAACCTAATGCTAAAATGCAAGGCAAAATGGCTCTAACAAGGCCAAGAGGGAGATCCTAACAAGGTCAAGCGGGGAACAGGAAAAGCAACTAAACTACCCTAAGGGTATGACTTACAAGTCAACAAGGAACCCTTCCTTTGGAACGTCAATAGAAAGAAAAAAAATAAAGCAAAAAATTGCACAGAGTGCAAATAAATGAAAATAAGGTAATGGCACTATGTACAATCTAATGATAGGACAATCTGACCCAGAAATTAAACATAGTCAAAAGCAACCGAAATAAAGTTGGGGATTGTCGAGAAATTAACTAAATTTGAACAAATCAAAAATCTAACCTAAAGCTAATTAGCCACTAATTAACTAAGACTAAATAGAAACTAAATGTTAAATAAAGTAAAAAAACTAATAATTAGTTAAGACTAAAAATATTAAATGAAAACAAATAACTAAGTAAAATAAAATAAAATAAAAAACAATAGACACGTGGTTGACAAAAGGATAAACTGGGTTAGGTCAGCCCATGTTGACCCGTTTGGATGGAATCGAACGGAAATCTGAAAAAAGAAACAGTGTATTCTCCCTGGGCTGACCTAACCCGGTTTCCGAACGGGTCAACATGGGCTGACCTAACCCGGTTTATCCTTTTGTCAACCACGTGTCTATTGTTTTTTATTTTATTTTATTTTACTTAGTTATTTGTTTTCATTTAATATTTTTAGTCTTAACTAATTATTAGTTTTTTACTTTATTTAACATTTAGTTTCTATTTAGTCTTAGTTAATTAGTGGCTAATTAGCTTTAGGTTAGATTTTTGATTTGTTCAAATTTAGTTAATTTCTCGACAATCCCCAACTTTATTTCGGTTGCTTTTGACTATGTTTAATTTCTGGGTCAGATTGTCCTATCATTAGATTGTACATAGTGTCATTACCTTATTTTCATTTATTTGCACTCTGTGCAATTGTTTGCTTTATTTTTTTTCTTTTTATTGACGTTCCAAAGGAAGGGTTCCTTGTTGACTTGTAAGTCATACCCTTAGGGTAGTTTAGCTGCTTTTCCTGTTCCCCGCTTGACCTTGTTAGGATCTCCCTCTTGGCCTCGTTAGAGCCATTTTTCCTTGCATTTTAGCATTAGGTTTAGAGTTTGTAAACTCTACGTGAGCATCATTAAGTCATAAAGGTTTCGGAAGGAAATTAAAAATCACCTATCTTTGTAAACTCTACGTGAGCATTAGTCGTGGAGTGGTTAGGCATAGGCCTTTTCATACCCCGAGTGCTGACATTTACCGTAGGGTTTACAGTCGCAAAGCACTCACCATTCAAAAAACCAAAACACTTTAATAAGAGAATGAAGTTCCTTTTGTGTTTGAATTAAAGAGAGAGGATTGAGTCTCAGGATATTCACTTTAGTGTGGGTGGTCTTGATACTTATCTTTCAATACGAAGATACTATGTTCGCCACACTATTTTAATAACAAAAACTTTGAGATAAAGAATTGGGTACTACCCATAGGGGTTGCTATCTAAGGACTTGTCTCGCCCCTAAAAACAATTCAACCAATCAAACGTGACCTCTTGCCTCGTGATAACAAGAAAACGCATCGATTATATCGCTAGATTTCATTGACGTTTTATCGCGCATTCACCGTTTTAACACTCGATTTCTCGAGTTTTTCTTACTATTTTGCAGGTACATCGTTATGTGAAGCCAAATCATGAATTAAGAGAAAAGGAACAAAAGAGACCACAAGGAGATGAAGAAATGCAGAAGCCTGCAAAAAGACTGCATAATTTGTTGCAGCCACGATCGTTACAAGGGTGTCACGACCGTGACACCCCAATTTGGGCCATCACGACCGTAAGAGAATGGTCACGACCGTGACACTTAAAATCCTCAAATTACGAGCGTGAAGACCTTGTCACGCCCGTGACAAGGATAAAACTTGGTTTTGACTCAGACTACGTCAAGGCACCACTTGAAGACCACTTCTCCTCTTAATTCTCCTCAAGGCAGCACGTGAAGACCACTTCTCCCATTTTTGTTGCCACGTCCAGCATTTCCTCAACAACTTCAGCAAGGCTCATGCAACAAAGGACCAAGAATCCAACCCATTAAAGACTCTATAAATAGTACAAGCTCTGTGAACTCAAGGACAGACTTCATTATCCAAAATTCCTACGGAAGCTCTGCCGAACTACCTTACGAACCAGCATTTCCATTCCAGCATTATTTTATTTTCTGTCTCGTTTTATTTGTATCCAAACCAACCGTATAAAAATTTCCAACATTAGGGAATTGTTATACATTTATTTGTTTCCAAACCTTCAGCATTCGTTCATTTTTAATTTCCGCCTACTCCGAGCTTTCCGGTCTGTGGAAGAAGGAGTCTGCTCAAATATTTGTTAATCAGGTTTTTCAATTTATTGCAATTTAATTTAATTATAATGTCTATTTATTTTTCTGCCATGAGTAAGTTATTATTTAATTCTATGTCTGGTTCAACCTCGATGAGTAGCTAAACACCTTAGGGCGGTATGTAGTTATAACAAACTTAACCGGTAAAATATAACCATAGGCTGAAAATAATTAATCACTTAACATTCTGGCTGATGCTTTTTAATTGAAATAGACCTTTTCGTTACGAGAGTAAGAAAAGGGTATTAGGTTGGGTCAAGACCACGAGAGTGTGAGATTTTAACCAGATAGCTAAAGTTAGGCATTTAAATTAAACACAGCGAGAGCGCTTTAAGATAAATTAGAATTATTTAGTTTCCAAAAATTACCTCTAAACACTTATGGGCTAGCGAGAGCAGGCATAGGGCTTTAGGGATAAGATCTGATATAAGACCACGAGAGTGTGAGTTGAGGGTATTTAAACTAGTAATCTCTACCGAATAGATTAAGTGAACATCTTTATAAGCCTAGGTTAGATTGACCCACCTAAGTTAGTATAATTACATACCGACCGCCTTAGTATTACTTTATTAAAAACTTAAATCTAATTCCGTCTTTAATAGTCTTAAAAACCAACAACAATCGTGACAACCATTTCGCCTTAGCTAAACTAGAAGTTCATCTAGCACTAAGTAACAATATAATCCCTGTGGATCGATAATCTTAAATATTACTTCGATAGGCTGTGCACTTGCAGTAAGATACCGCTAGACGCATAAGTAGACACGTCTTTAGCCCATCAAGTTTTTGGCGCCGTTGCCGGGGATTCCTTAATTTAGTTACTAGTGCATTTAGGTAGCATTGTCTAGACTAAGGTATCAACTATTTAATTTAATCTAATCTCCGAGTGTATGCCAAGTACTCGCTCTAAAAGCGAAGACTTGCAACCTCTAATCCCTGAATCGGAGCGCTTCTTACACGTAAGAAGACGTATATTCGATTTCGAAAATAATTCCAATATTCCAGATCTTCAATTAGATCCGCCTAAACCAGTCATAAAATCAGACGCAGGGATGGCTGAAGAACAAACTCATCCACTCAAGTATTACGCTAATCCTTCGCAAGGTGAACCGCATTCAAGCATTGCAGCGCCGACTATCAACCGAAATGATTTCGAACTAAAACCTTCGTTGATATCAGCCGTGCAACAAAATCAATTCGCCGGAAATCCTACCGAGGATCCGAATCTTCATCTTTCGATCTTTGTGCAATACGCAGATACCGTAAAAGTCAATGGAGTTACCCAAGAAGCTATTAGACTACGTTTATTTCCTTTTTCGCTTCGAGACAGAGCAAGAGCTTGGCTTCAATCTCTGCCTTCGAACTCAGTAACTACGTGGGCAGAACTTAAGAAAGTTTTCTTGAATAGGTATTTTCCACCTAGCAAGACAGCTATGCTGAGAGCTCAGATCAACGGATTTAAGCAAAGAGAAAGTGAATCATTATTCGAAGCTTGGGAACGCTATAAGGATCTACTTAGACTTTGTCCACATCATGGATTAATAGACTGGATGGTCATCCATACCTTCTATAATGGACTCTTGTACAATACAAGAATGACAATTGACGCTGCCGCGGGTGGTGCATTGATGGACAAATAATATCGTGATGCCTATGCACTTATCGAAAGTATGGCTCAAAATCATTACCTTTGGGGAAGCGAGAGAGTCGCAACTGAGAAACCAACAAAGGGAGGTATGTACGAAGTAAGTAGTATGGACCAAGTCAATGCGAAGTTTGACCAACTAAGCCAAAAGATCGATAACTTGGTCATAACACCTGCAGCCACCGTGGCTGCAGTAACACCTAACTGTGAGTTATGTGGAGTCCCAGGACACGAAGTTTCTGATTGTCAACTATTGACAGGAACTCCCACTGATCAAGTGAATTATGCTCAAGGAAACCCTTACTCAAACACATACAACCCAGGTTGGAAGAATCATCCGAACTTCTCCTATAAGAATAACAATGCTTATTACGCACCAGGTCAAGCACCAACTACATCACCAGGATATCAAAAGACTGCTCCTAACATCCCTAGAAAATCGAACCTTGAATTGATGATGGAGAGCTTTATAGCTAGCCAATCTCAGACAAACAAGGACTTCTTAAACCAAAACATTCACACTAGTGAGCAGATTAAACAATTAGTGAGCAAAGTAGATGCATTAGCTACACATAACAAAATGCTTGAAACTCAAATTTCACAAGTAGCTCAACAACAAGCACCTACTGCTGCACCAGCTGGAGTATTCCCTGGACAACCTCAACCTAATCCGAAAGGACATGCTAACGCTGTAATATTAAGAAGTGGCAAGGAACTTGACGGACCTACCGATCCAAGACTTGACAATCCAGCCATGTACCAAAAACCGGATAAACCGACTGAAGTGGTGAATGATCCAGAAGAAAAGGAAGATGACAATCGAGAGGTAGTGGAGAAAGAACAACCTTATGTGCCTCCACCACCCTATAAACCACCAATTCCGTACCCTCAAAGATTAATAAGTTCCAAGACGACGGGTCAATTTAAGAAATTTGTCGAACTTCTGAAACAGTTGAATATTACTATTCCGTTTACAGAAGCAATTACCCAAATACCCTCGTATGCTAAGTTTTTAAAAGAAATCTTATCCAATAAGAAAAAGATAGAGGATAACGGAACAGTTACACTTACTGCCGAGTGTAGCGCCATAATTCAAAATAACATGCCTCCTAAGCTAAAAGATCCAGGAAGTTTTTCTATACCCTGTGTAATAGGAAAATTCGTCATTGACAAAGCTCTATGCGATTTAGGAGCCAGTATCAGTGTTATGCCCTTAACTATTTGCAAAAGGCTAGACATGGGAGACCTAAGACCAACTAAAATGTCTGTTCAACTAGCCGATCGCTCTGTTAAATATCCTGTAGGCATACTAGAAAACGTCCCAGTACGTATAGGACAATTCTACATTCCTACTAATTTTATAATCATGGACATCTCTAAAGACTCCACTACACCTATCATACTAGGAAGACCATTCTTAGCTACCGCCGGAGCTATAATAGACGTGAAAAGAGGAAAGCTAACCTTTGAAGTTGGTGAAGAGAAAGTTGAATTTGTTTTAACATAATTCTTACAATCACCAGCTATAGAGGATACATGCTATCTAATGGACGTAATTGACGAATGTGTAAGAGAAATGGAACTGAAGGAGACCACTTATTCTGAAATAATGAAAATTCAAATCCCTCCGATTTTCGAAGATGATAATTGGCGAAAACCGTATCAGGATGATAGTCTAAGCGAAAGTTTAGCACTTACACCGGATCCCATGCCAAGTAAAGATAAACCTACATTAGGGTTAAAAACTTTACCTCATAACCTAAGGTACGAATTCTTAGACGTTGAATGTAAAAGACCAGTTATAGTAAATTCCAGTTTAGGAACTATAGAAACAAAGAAACTTTTAGATGTCTTGAAGAAATATCCAACTGCATTAGGATATAACATATCTGATCTCAAGGGAATATGTCCTTCAGTTTGCATGCATCGTATTCTGCTAGAAGAAGATTGCAGAACCTCCAGAGAATCTCAAAGAAGAATTAACCCAACCCTTAGCACTGTAGTAAAAGAAGAAGTTAAGAAATTATTAGATGCCGGGATAATATATCCGATCTCTGATAGTGAATGGGTTAGTCCAATACATGTAGTGCCAAAGAAAGGAGGTATCACTGTTGTGAAAAACGCTCAAGGCGAATCGATATCACAAAGAGTAGTGACGGGATATAGAGTGTGCATAGATTATCGTAAGCTAAACAAAGCCACTCGAAAAGACCATTTCCCACTACCTTTTATAGATCAAATGTTAGAACGATTAGCCAAGCATTCTTACTTCTGTTACCTTGATGGTTACTCAGGATTTTTCCAAATCCCTATCCATCCTGATGATCAAGAGAAGACTACATTCACATGTCCTTATGGAACGTTCGCTTATAGGCGAATGCCCTTTGGATTATGCAACGCTCCTGCAACCTTTCAAAGATGTATGATGTCAATCTTCGCAGATTTTATAGACAACATCATGGAAGTGTTCATGGACGACTTCTCTGTATGCGGGCAAAGTTTTGAAGGATGCTTATCGAATTTAGAAATGGTGTTAGAAAGATGTGTAAAAGTAAATCTCGTGCTTAACTGGGAGAAATGTCATTTTATGGTCAACGAAGGAATAGTATTAGGTCATGTAATATCCGACAAGGGAATCGAAGTTGATAAAGCTAAGATTGAAGTAATAAAAGATCTTCAACCCCCTAAAACCGTTCGAGAAATACGAAGCTTTTTAGGGCACGCCGGTTTTTACCGACGATTCATCAAAGATTTCTCGAAAATCACTAAACCTCTTACTGGTTTATTAATGAAAGACGCTGAGTTCATATTCAATGAAGATTGTCTTAAAGCATTCGAAACTCTAAAAACAGCCCTCATCACCGCACCAATCATGCAACCCCCTGACTGGAGATTACCTTTTGAAATCATGTGCGATGCGAGTGACTATGCTGTAGGCGCAGTTCTGGGCCAGAGAAAGGAAAAGAAACTCCATGCGATTTACTATGCCAGTAGAACCTTGGATTCTGCCCAGATGAACTACGCTACTACAGAAAAAGAATTGCTAGCAGTTGTCTTCGCGCTTGACAAATTCCGCTCTTACCTAGTTGGAGCGAAAATAATCATTTACACAGACCATGCTGCTATCCGATATCTATTAACTAAGAAAGATGCTAAACCAAGACTCTTAAGATGGATTTTACTCTTACAAGAGTTTGATCTAGAAATAAAAGATAAGAAAGGTACTGAAAACGTCGTAGCGGACCATTTATCTAGAATAGAAGGTATTAAACTCGAACAAGTGCCGATTAACGATGATTTTCCGTATGAACAGCTGATAGCACAAATAGGAAGCGACCTAGCGCAGTTAGATATAAATGAACCAGAACCCGTGGAAACAATACAGACAACTGTAGGACTGCCATGGTACGCTGACATTGTCAACTACCTAGCCGCAGGAGCTCTTCCACCCGATCTAACCTATCAGCAGAAAAAGAAATTCTTTCATAATCTGAAACATTACTATTGGGATGAACCATTATTGTTCAAAAGAGGACCAGATGGAATCTTTCGCCGATGTATCCCCGAAGAAGAAATAGAAGATGTCATTGCTCAATGCCATTCATCTCCTTATGGTGGACATGCAAGCACTTCCAAGACTTGTGCAAAAATCTTGCAAGCCGGCCTATTCTGGCCTAATCTATGGAAGGACGTCCACATCGCTGTTATAAATTGCGATCGCTGTCAACGCACTGGCAATATTTCAAGAAGAGATGAGATGCCCCAAAAGGGAATTTTAGAAGTAGAAATCTTTGACGTCTGGGGAATAGATTTCATGGGACCATTCCCATCATCTTTCGGTAATAATTACATACTCGTAGCTGTTGACTATGTCTCGAAATGGATTGAAGCCATAGCTTCTCCTACAAACGATACACGAGTAGTAATAAAGCTTTTCAAAAATATAATCTTTCCCAGATTTGGTGTGCCTCGACTAGTCATAAGTGACGGTGGCTCGCACTTCATTTCAAAAATCTTTGACAAATTACTATCTAAGGATGGAGTAAGACACCGTGTGGCTACACCATATCACCCACAAACAAGTGGACAGGTCGAAGTCTCAAACAGAGAGATTAAACAAATCTTAGAAAAGACTGTCGCCATATCTCGGAAAGATTGGTCATCTAAACTTAATGAAGCTCTATGGGCTTATAGGACCGCTTACAAGACACCCATAGGTACTACACCTTTCAAACTAGTTTATGGAAAATCTTGTCACCTCCCAGTAGAACTAGAACACAAAGCTTATTGGGCGATCAGAACTCTCAATATAAACTATAATGCTGCAGGAGAAAAGCGAATCCTAGACATTAACGAATTAGAAGAATTAAGGTTAGATGCATATGAGAATGCTAAGATATATAAAGAAAGAACCAAACGATGGCATGATAAACGCCTATCTAGGAAAGAATTCAGTGTGGGAGACGTTGTACTCCTCTTTAATTTAAGACTTAGGCTCTTTCCTGGAAAATTAAAGTCTAGATGGTTGATCCGCGGTCGCTCGCGGATCAAAAACGAGTGTTTTTATAAAAATGCTAGTATAGCGACAAATGACTCGAAATATCGTTCTCACAAGGATTCTTGTATTATTTCAACCAACTAAAGAAAATGTTTATGGGGGTTTTAAGTTTTGATTTATAAAATAAGAAAAAAAAATGATTAAAAAAAAGTGATTATCAGATAAACTAAAACGGTTAATCCTACTGATTCTGGTTCCGACTTATCATCGGTTATTATAACATCAATCCCTAAGCGGTACCAATCCTATTCGATTATGATATTAATCAGACAAGCGCTTATCAACATCAAATGAATTATGTTCCTGTTTACCGAATTCAGCAAACGGTTAAGAATATGACGAATTAACGAATTAAGCAAACGATAATACGCAATTAAATTTAGGAACATGCATACAATCGAATTTAACCAATTCTATCCTATGAACAACAATTGAATTAAGCAAACAATTGTAATCAAATTAAGCAGATGACTTCATAGAAAAGGATTGAAAGGAATCAGAGTAAATTGACATAATAATAACCTCAAAGTGTTGAAACCGTACACAGCAGGAATTGCCCGGAGGTATTAGTTCTCCATGAAAACTATAAAACAAAGGAAAAAATTCGGAAAAATAAACTAGGTCCCTGTTTTGCATCACAACAACAACTTTAAATAGAAAATAACTGGGCCAAAAACCTAAACTAGGCCCGCAAGGAAAACTACATTGTCACAAGTCAGAAACTTCAACGAATTATTCGAGACTCAAGAAATCCGAATCAGCTCCTTTGTGCAACACGAAAGTTGTAGATCTCTTTCTTAGCTTTCCAACAACTGGTAGAATGCCTCAATCTGATTCCTGTAGCTCCAGTTATGAATTTTTCACTAAAAGCTATTAATGCTGAAAAATAACAAACGAAAATTAAATAAAGCTTAAAATAAAATAAATTGTAAAAACATTATAAAATAGGAAATTAAATAAACTAAATGGTAGAAATGCCTAAGTCTAAACATAGAGAAAGGTACATTAAAATGCACTGATCAAATTCCCCCACACTTGAACTTTTGCACTCCGAGCAAAGTATTGTCAAAACTCATGAAACACAAAAACATTCAGCTATTCAATCTAGGCTGTGAACTCCTCTTTGGTCAAGATTGCATTGATAGGTACTACTTTTGCATACTAAGGATATCGTAAGAACATAAATCCGCAATTTTGCGATCATAAGACTCCCTCCTATACAAACCAATCCAAATCATGTCGTTATGCCTAAGTCTAACTTACTCATCCTTCTTTTTGCTCTCTTTCATTCTAGTGCAATCACATTAAGCCCTTTATCTATTCACACGCATGGTAACTAAGCTTGTTAGTGACTGTGATCCATATTATTTTCAACAATTCATAATTAGACATTTTTCTTTGTCTTTGTCTTTTCTTTTTTTTTTCTTCACTTTTTGTCTTTTTCTTTTTCTCTTTTTTTTTATTAAGCACGGGATCATTCACTTATTTGCATCAGCTCAATTACTTAGCATGTGATTTTTAGATGGTGCTGACTGCTAGATAAACTACTTAAGAGCTATTAAAGAACGAGAACTCAAGACTAAGCCATAACAAGTATCTAAATCGATTTCCATATTTTGGAGACTCAAGGTGTTAAAACGATACCGATCTTATGAATTTTTCTCAAGTCTCTACAATCTGACCTCCAATCGATCTACAACCCAAAAATTTCAAAAAATGCATTGTGTTTTTCTGAGTAAACAATTTTTTTATTAAATGAAAACAAAACAAAGAAAATTGAAAGAAATAAAACAAAGTAAATGGTTCCCTCCCCCACACTTAAAGCATACATTGTCCTCAACGAAAGAACATAAATATAAAATAAGAGTGAGAGAAAGGAAGGAACACACCCGAGGAGTCAAGGTGGATAAGTGATCACATATGCATCCTTTCCCAAAGAGAGATTTCCTGCCGTCTCCTCTTCCAAAGTGGGGAGTAACTTTGGATAGCATCCATCGCCCTTGAAATTTGTATTAGTGTCTTCACCTTTTATTCCAGGATCAAAGAAGAATCTTCGATAAATAAAAGTGTCGAATGGACACGTGAATTTGATATCCTTTTCCACAACATCAGAGATCAATGGGTTAAGGGGTTGCTTCATTGCTTTTCTTCCCACTTCCATCGAGGTCCATCCAATTCTCTTCTTATGTTTCTTCAAAACCTGTAAAAGTTTATTATCTTCATCAAAATCAAGGTTAGAAGAAATTATAACTGGAAGCTTTTTATCCATATCTGAATAAGCATAATTCAGATTGGTATGAAGTGGTTTAAGCTCCAAGGGGGAAGGTTGTTCAATGGATGGTGAGGTTGGGGCAGCCGTGATGTTAAGAGTTTTAGCTACATAAACAACTTCATCTGTATGAAAAACATCACCCTGTACGGCAGCATTAATCTCAGCACAAACATAACAAATGTTAGTGTCGGTACATGAATCACAAGAGTAAGTATCATCATAATCTAATAAAGATGGAAAATCAGATAACAACTCAGGATGAATATCATCAACTAAATCAGATGGTAACTCTTTTGGATTCACTACTGTTTGGGCAGATAGTTGGTTTGATTCTTGAGCTTGTTGCATGACATTCAGTATAGTGGCAAACTGTTCAATCTGTGTCTGCAGAGCCTGAAGACTTGAATCTGTTTGTTGCTGAAACTGAAGATCATTTATAGCCATTTGCTTGACAAGGTCCTCTAATGAAGGTTCAGAAGGTGTAGAGCATACAATTTGGAATTCATTCATATGCTTATTCGGATCCTCACCTGCAAGTCCATTAAGCCTTGGCAACAAGTGTATTAAATCAGATTCCAATTCGAAAGGTACACTAACAACAGGATATTCCATACATAAAGCATTATAGTTCGTATCATAGGCAACAAGTTCTCTAAGAGTTATTTGATTTGTCATATTAAATTTAATAGGAAAATCAACAAAGAAAATAAAACAAAGAACAAATTCGGCAATGCAGCAACAATTAGAAAAATACCAACAATGTCCCCGTTAAGAAAAAGAATGGAAAAATAGAAAACCGAATAAAATTAAATCTAAAAATTATAAAAATATAACTAAAAATCAAATAAAATCAGAATGAGTCAATAAAAAAAATTTAGGATTTTTTTGAAAATATGAAAATAGAAAAAAAAAAAAAATAAAATAGAAAAATAACTAATTTGCGATTTTCAGGGTCAAAATCTTTTAGAATTCTATTCTAAATGAGTATTGTTAAACGATTTATTTCTGATTTTCTGGAAAAAATTCGGAGTAAATCGGAACAATAGCTTACAAACTCACCTGATAGGCTGAAACGCTTACCACTGTACTGCAACCCTGAAAATTTACACACAAAAACAAAAAACAAAAAACAAAAAAAACAAAAACTCTAAAATTAAAATTTTACATTTGGCTAAAATTAATAAGAATCCCCGGCAACGGCGCCAATTTGATCCGCGGTCGCTCACGGATCAAAAACGAGTGTTTTTATAAAAATGCTAGTATAGCGACAAATGACTCGAAATATCGTTCTCACAAGGATTCTTGTATTATTTCAACCAACTAAAGAAAATGTTTATGGGGGTTTTAAGTTTTGATTTATAAAATAAGAAAAAAAAATGATTAAAAACATTATAAAATAACAAACGAAAATTAAATAAAGCTTAAAATAAAATAAATTGTAAAAACATTATAAAATAGGAAATTAAATAAACTAAATGGTAGAAATGCCTAAGTCTAAACATAGAGAAAGGTACATTAAAATGCACTGATCAATGGTCAGGACCCTTTGATATAACTAAAGTATTCCCGAGTGGAGCAATAGAAATTAAGGGTAAGAATAGTGAACCATTCATAGTAAACGGACAACGTCTAAAACACTATCATAAAGTTGAAAATAGAGATTATGCGAATAATCTAAAGCTTTTAGAATTGTCCACTAATTCCCCTGATTAATCTAAACCAAAGCATTACGTCAGGCTTTTGACAATAAAAACAGCGCTTAGTGGGAGGCAACCCATTTACTTATTTACTTATTTTAACTATTCTTTTCTTTTAGCACATTGTTATTTATCGTTTTTACTATTTGTTTAAATTGTTTTGTCAGTTTTATTTTACATTACTATTATCGCCATTACATTATGCATTTCATTTTCTTATTTTTATCTTAAATCACTTTTTTCAGATTTTCTAAAGTCTTTTCCACTGATTTGTTTCCCCCTTATTTGCACTGACCATGGCTAACCAACCAATTAACTATATGGAAACCAAATTTAGAGGTAGGAACCAAAGAATGAAGTTCGAAGAGTTATCACAGAGGCAAATGGATTTGACCCTGTACCCAGATGATAAGACTATGGAAACCTTAGGTATACATGATAGTGTCATGTACTTGTTCAACCGACTCGGATGGGAGAATGCATTGATCCAACATAAGTTTGCGACTTACCGCGAGCTTACCCTTGAGTTCCTTAGCTCCTTACTTTACTTACCTGAGCGCGGTTTTGGATTTAGGAAAGGATTTATTAGTTTCCGCCTATTTGGAATAGAATACGACTTTAACCATAAAGAACTAGCTGACTTGTTAGGATTCCCTAGTGGACCATTTGCTTTTACTACCACACAGGTAGAATTGATGGATGTGGAGCTAGATTTCTTTTGGGGAACTCTAACCGGAAACTACCACCCTGAACCAAATAACATGAATAATGATGAGATCCATAATCCTGCTCTCCGTTACTTCCACAAATTCCTTGCCCACACCTTCTTTGGAAAAGAAGAAAACATTACCGGAGTTTCTAAAGATGAAGTATTTATTATGTCATGTTTCACTAATGAACAGTCTATTAATGGTGTACCTTTCATGATGCAAACCTTCACCCGCATCCAAGAAGAACCTGAATTACCTATATTAGTAGGAGGTCTTGTAACCATGATTGCTGATGCCATAGGACTTAGGTACCAACTGGACAGGTGCAACCGTCTAGGAACAATCCGCCCTATGAATCTTAAATTCTGCTTCAATAGACATATTATAAGGAATTTAGGACGCCCACCTTTTGAGTACCTAATCCGGAACGAAGTAGTAACCCTGTTCACATTGCCCAATCATGCTAGAGTAAGTGTTCACAATAAGGATAACTGGCTGTATGAGTTAAACCCACCTGATTATCCAGCTACTCCTGAAACACCTCAGTCTCACAGGATAACAGATGATATAATGACCGCTGTTGAAACTGATCCTGAGACACCTCCTGGTTACCATGACATTGACCCAACTGACAAAGTACATGAAACCCCTGAAGTGAATTAAGGAGAGTATGCTAACAACTTACAAAACATCATGAACACTCTCAATGCCTACCAAACTGACATTAATCTATTCAAAGAAGACATTAAGAGCATGCGATTGGACATTATAGGATTGACTGACATGGCCTGCGAACAATTCTATCACTTGGACTCCGCCATCGAAGACCTGAAGAAACGCCTTTGATAATGCTATAAGTTATTTAGTTTATTTTTTCTCATTGTTTTCGTTTCTAGTTAAATTTATCTTTCGCAACAATTTCATACCATAATTTCCGTTTTTGTAATTTCATTTTTTTTTACCTTATGCAATGCACCTTTAATTTCAATTATTCCTCCATTTTTAGCAACTTATATATTTATTCTATATACTGTTATGCCTGCATTATTTCATGTATACAATCTCTCATGCAAGTTCGTATAATATTGTGTTTCAATTTATATACAATATGGTGTTTATTTAATATAAGTGTTAATAAAGAAAATAAATTATTATTAATTTATTAATTTATTCAGCAAAGCAAACCTCACGGTCGTCACACCTATCTTACGATCGTGACGTGCTCATTTAGCGTGTCACGACCGTCACGCCCCTGTCACGACCGTGACGATCCCTATTACAGGAATCGTGAGAAACAGAAATGTTTCTCATCGTGCCCCTTCTTCTTCTTCCTCCATAACCTACCCATAAACTACCCATTCCTTCCTTAACCGCCGTAACCTCCCCATTACCCTCATTAAACTCCCATTATCATAACCCATCTCATTAACACTCTCCCGTATTTAACCCGAACCTCTATCTCCCTCATTCTACCATTTTTCTCACAAAACCTCACAAAACCCTTCTTCCCTCACTCTTCACTCTTGCATGCTATGGATTCCATCACTTTTAGAGAAGGTGAAGCTGGAGTAACCCAGAGAGACCGTTTCATCCGATTCCAAAACCGCGGTGTGCAACCTACCCGCTACATTGCCACTGACTGTCTGCGGGAACTCGGAATGCTCGCCAGCGTTCAAAGCCTACTGCAAAAGGTCGGTCTATGGGATCTCTGCCGGCAACCTCAGCCCACTTTCGAACTTCTGACACTGGAGTTCTTAAGCTCTTACAGTTACATCACCCCTCCCGGTTCTCAGAGTCAGCTCACCGGCATCGCAACATTCCGATTGCACGGCCAAGAGTTCAACCTCCCGCAGACCAGGATAGCCGAGCTGTTAGGCTTCGATCACGGAACTGAAGCCCACCGTCGCGTGCCCGATAATTTTAGTGAACAAGCTTTCACTCTATGGCACGACTTAACCAACACCCGTGCATCCACCTTCCAGAGCCTCAACGCCACACACATCCACAACCCGGCAATCCGTTATTTTCACCGGGTCATCTGCAACACAATCTTCGCTAGAGAGAGCAACCATAAGCTCAACTCCAAGGAGCTTCTGTTCTTATACTGCGCTCTTCATGACGAGCCGATCAACGCTGCCCCTTTCATGCTTCATCACATCCAGGCCATTGCACAGCGAGGCTCCTCCCCGTTCTTCATAGGCGGCATTGTCACCGCCCTCGCCATTCAGTTGGGGCTTGGTGACGCGCTCGTTAATCAGCCTCACCTAGCCGCCGAATTCCTGACCAAGAGCTACTGCAGGTCCGCCCACCTGATCGCGCAGCGAGAGGATGGCAGGTATAGCCCTGTTGTCAATGGCACCGTTTTCCACCACATCATTCTACCGTCCCGTAGCCGCATCGATCCATCCAACCGAGCCAACTGGCTCTTTGTTTTACCTGCTGCTGCCGATCACGTCCCGGTTCATGATGATCAGGCAGACGCTCCAGTGGACGAGATGCAGGACGCTATGGATGCAGCTGAGCCTGTCCAGGATATCCCAGAGACATCTACCCGACAACCCCCTGCTCCCGCAGTTACACTTGAGGAAGTCCTCCTTGCGATTCATCAGCAGAACCAGATGAACGCCGCACTGGAACGAAGGCAGAAGGCGCAATATGATGCTTTACTCGGCACTATTGCTGCAAACCAGGAGGCCACTAATGAGCGGTTTGGAGAACTTTTCAGCGAGCTAGAAGTGCTCCGCATTAGCATTACTGCTACCTCCGGCACCGGTTCTGATCCTGACGCGACTCCCTCCAGACGCCGCTCTCGCACCAGAGGCCGAGCCCGCGGTCCTCAGCAGCCATAGTTTACTTTTATGTTTGTTTTTCGTTTTAGTCTTGTACTGTATTTGTACCGCATTTATATCACAACATTGAGGACAATGTCTGATATAGTGTGGGAGAGGTACCTTTCATTTCCGCACTTTTTCATTTCGTTGTACTTTCAATTCCGTTGTATTTCTTTTAGCAAATTAATGAAATGAGCAAATCTGTGCGCTATTTTCTTTAATCTCGAACTTTCCCCGATTATTTAGCTGTACCAGAAAAATAAAATCTCTAATTATTCGCATTACCCGACTTACCTACGGAATCGTAACTAGGAAGCCGAGAACGATTAAACAAGACCAATACAATCTTGACATCTTTGACTCCCTGCTTAAGCAATTCCATCCCGATCACCATTGCGAGTACACCTTTAGTTTCAGTTCAAAAGTAACCCCCAGTAGTTTATACTAGCAGTCAACACCGTCTGAACACAAACCACGTGGGGAGCCGATGAATATAAGTGTTTGATGCCTAATCAATAATGATCCTTCATATCTCGATGCAAAATGAAAAGAAATTGCACCAAAGTACACGGTCGCAGATAAGAAACGAGAAATATGAGAAGGAATCCGTTTCGAATTGGTTCAGAGGTACTGGGTCTGAACTCGGTAGGGCGTGCTACGGCTCGATCCCCCACAACCTCCGAATCGGATAAAACATGAAGGGTTACCACACTCGTGTACCAGACCCCGTGCTCAAAAAGGATCAAAATCGCTAACCGGCTACTCCACTACGTGCGTGCTAAGGCAAAGGGCTTAATGTGACTGCGCTAGAACGAAACCGGGCGAAATAAGATCGAAAAACTCTAGGTGAAATCGTAATGTGATTGCCGATTGTTTCATTTAACGGGAAGTCGACGACATAGCTTGTTGCTTGTGTCATTAGTGTATCGGTAGTGTTCTATCAAAGTACCGGAGTATCCGACAAAACGATCCACCGTACGGTTTGTTATGAGTATGCGTGAGTAAATTCGTGTCCGCCGATTTTCAACCGACTATTTGCTTGAGGACAAGCAAAGGTTTAAGTTTGGGGAAGTTTGATAACAAGAAAACGCATCGATTATATCGCTAGATTTCATTGACGTTTTATCGCGCATTCACCGTTTTAACACTCGATTTCTCGAGTTTTTCTTACTATTTTGCAGGTACATCGTTATGTGAAGCCAAATCATGAATTAAGAGAAAAGGAACAAAAGAGACCACAAGGAGATGAAGAAATGCAGAAGCCTGCAAAAAGACTGCATAATTTGTTGCAGCCACGATCGTTACAAGGGTGTCACGACCGTGACACCCCAATTTGGGCCATCACGACCGTAAGAGAATGGTCACGACCGTGACACTTAAAATCCTCAAATTACGAGCGTGAAGACCTTGTCACGCCCGTGACAAGGATAAAACTTGGTTTTGACTCAGACTACGTCAAGGCACCACTTGAAGACCACTTCTCCTCTTAATTCTCCTCAAGGCAGCACGTGAAGACCACTTCTCCCATTTTTGTTGCCACGTCCAGCATTTCCTCAACAACTTCAGCAAGGCCCATGCAACAAAGGACCAAGAATCCAGCCCATTCAAGACTCTATAAATAGTACAAGCTCTGTGAACTCAAGGACAGACTTCATTATCCAAAATTCCTGCGGAAGCTCTGCCGAACTACCTTACGAACCAGCATTTCCATTCCAGCATTATTTTATTTTCTGTCTCGTTTTATTTGTATCCAAACCAACCGTATAACAATTTCCAACATTAGGGAATTGTTATACATTTATTTGTTTCCAAACCTTCAGCATTCGTTCATTTTTAATTTCCGCCTACTCCGAGCTTTCCGGTCTGTGGAAGAAGGAGTCTGCTCAAATATTTGTTAATCAGGTTTTTCAATTTATTGCAATTTAATTTAATTATAATGTCTATTTATTTTTCTGCCATGAGTAAGTTATTATTTAATTCTATGTCTGGTTCAACCTCGATGAGTAGCTAAACACCTTAGGGCGGTATGTAGTTATAACAAACTTAACCGGTAAAATATAACCATAGGCTAAAAATAATTAATCACTTAACATTCTGGCTGATGCTTTTTAATTGAAATAGACCTTTTCGTTACGAGAGTAAGAAAAGGGTATTAGGTTGGGTCAAGACCACGAGAGTGTGAGATTTTAACCAGATAGCTAAAGTTAGGCATTTAAATTAAACACAGCGAGAGCGCTTTAAGATAAATTAGAATTATTTAGTTTCCAAAAATTACCTCTAAACACTTATGGGCTAGCGAGAGCAGGCATAGGGGTTTAGGGATAAGATATGATATAAGACCACGAGAGTGTGAGTTGAGGGTATTTAAACTAGTAATCTCTACCGAATAGATTAAGTGAACATCTTTATAAGCCTAGGTTAGATTGACCCACCTAAGTTAGTATAATTACATACCGACCGCCTTAGTATTACTTTATTAAAAACTTAAATCTAATTCCGTCTTTAATAGTCTTAAAAACCAACAACAATCGTGACAACCATTTCGCCTTAGCTAAACTAGAAGTTCATCTAGCACTAAGTAACAATAGAATCCCTGTGGATCGATAATCTTAAATATTACTTTGATAGGCTGTGCACTTGCAGTAAGATACCGCTAGACGCATAAGTAGACACGTCTTTAGCCCATCACCTCGCATGGCGAAAACTAATCAATCTTTCAAAAAGGATATGTTACGTCCGTTCTACCGCAAAAAGGTAACGCTTAAGTCTCCTCACATGTGAGCAGCAAAACACCTAAACTTCTAAGAACGCGCACGATAGCATCATCCATAAAGATATCAACAAACCGTAGGCCGAACTACGGCTGCTCTGATTCTTTACTTCGTTCAAGTAAAGATACGTAGGCACAAGGGCCACAATCCTTGCCGAACACTTTCTCCCCATATCTGTAGTTCCCCGAACTACGTCGACTTTGACTTTCTCACATCCATTGAGAATACGTAGGCATAGGACTGCGAAGTCCTACCGAGTCTATTCTTTCTCTCGTCTTCCCCGTTGCCTCCTTTCTTAGTTTCTAAACCCTCTTTCTTTACCCTTTGAAAAACACTTTTATAGCATAAAATTTAAGCAGATATAATCACACATTGACAAGCAAATGGTTCCCATCGAGTACGATGGATGCGAGGGGTGCTAATACCTTCCCCTCGCATAACCGGCTTCCGAACCCGTTCTTGGTTGCGAGACCATCTTATCCTTCCTTTTCTTTAGGTTTTCTCGATATTTTCCTTTCCCCTCATTGGATAAATAAAATTCGGTGGCGACTCTTCTGTCCTTCCCTTTTCGCCTCCCCGTCGTTGCGCAATGCATTTTTCGAGTAGCGACAATATACTGTAAAATAGTTTTACACCCATCCAATAAAATAAATATATTAAATTAAACTAATATTTTTTTTAATAAATTTAAATTAATTATTAAAATTTAATTTAAAATTAAAAAATTTCACAATTCACATTAAAAATAATTAATAAAATAGAACAAATAGAGACTAAAAATATCATTCTAATTTTATAAATATTTTTCAAAAAAATTTGCAACAACTATGAAATCTTAAAAAATATCTTAAATAAGAATAATATATGTACTAAAATTATCTTAAAGAAAATAAATAAAAAATAATTTTTGACAAAATTCAAACAAAAACTATTATTATTCAATAAAGCAAAAAAAAAATTGTTGTGAAAGTTATTTTAAAATAAGTTTGTTTTTATATTATATATATATAAATCTAAAAAATCAATATGTCAATTATATTTTACAATTTTATTTAATAGTAGTAAAAATATAATTAAATAAATAAACTTATATTTTTACAATTATATTTTACAATTATATCATAAACTCATATTTTTTATTTTTCTAATTTTTACAACAATAAAATATTATTAAATAAATAAAATTGTATTTTACAATTATATCATAAATTTATATTTTTAATTTTTCTATTTTTTACAACAATAAAAAAGTATTAAATAAAAAACTTTCATAAGAAAAACTAAGATTTAATATAAAATTAAAAAATGTTTCAACAACATATTCTTGAAATTAAGTGTTTTATAATTTTATTTATTAATAGTAAAAACTTAATAAAAATAAAAAATAAACTAAATAATTCGCAGCAAATCGAAAAAATATTTATAGCAAATTCCGCAGCAAACTTCGCAGCAATTCCGGCAATATTTCTAGAGAATTTTGTGGTTTCAAAACAAATTCCTGCGAAAAGCAACGCAGTAAAATCCGCAGGAAATTTATATTTTACTTTTAAATCTAAAATCGCAGCTAATGTCTTAGGAATTCCTGCGAAATTTGCTGCTACGTTAATTTTCGCAGGAAATAATGTTTCACAATATAAAGGCGCAGGTGAAGTCGCAGATTTAGCTGCGGATTTCTTTCCGCAGGTAATCTGTGTATGTTTAGTTGTGACTGCTGTTCCATGTAGAGAAAAGAAACTAAGTAGTAAATTTATTCTAGTTTCACCATATGGAAGTTACTCAAATAATTCCAGACGTTTTGCTAGATTTGTTTCTATTAGATTTGCTCAATTTGTTTTGAAATATACTTAGTTTTGTGCAACTATTTATATAAGTTTGAGTTACTTGAATCAATGCTAATTTTGTGTTATAGCCATGGTTATTGTGAAAAAGTTACTTCTTCCATGACTGATAAAAAGACAATATAAATTATGCTTTAAAGATTGGTTAAGAAGTTGACTTGTTTAACTTTTATTTTGTTTTTTTTTATAATAAAGCTAAAAAATTTAATTGTATAATTTTATCTTTTTTAAATATTCGCAATTTGCGACGGCTCAAACCACCACAATTTACCTTCCCAATCATCAATGAAAATAAAATTCCACTACGGTTGGTAACTTTCCCAATATTCATGTTAGTTCCCTAACCGTCGTGAATGAGAACGACGATTGGTGTGACTGTTTTGACAATCATCGCAATACAGTCTCGGGACGCACGTTTTGAGGACGGAGATGCAACCGTCGTAACATGAAAATTGCGGCGGTTTTAACGGCCGTAATCTGGAAAAATGAGCCGTCACAATTTTCCAATTTTCTTGTGGTGGTGGTAGCTCCAGCCGAGGCATCTACTACCATTTGTGTCTGACTTTTGAGCCTTTTGATGAAATTTTGATTTTGTTCCATGCTGATAATGTTATGATTCAAACACATTCATAATAACTGTTAAAATATGCCCCGTGAATCGTACAATAACTCAGCCAATTGTTGCTCGAAGTTTGTGATTTCGGCTCTTCTTTCAAAAAACTAAGTGGTGGTGAAGAACCTCTTCATAAATTTTCTTCTAAATCCTTCCATGTAACAATTATGCTATTGGGAAGACATAACAACCAGATATGCTTACTGCTAGCAAAGAGGAAAAGGAATGCTTGTTGATTGGACTGATGCGAGATAGCTAGCTCTACCAATCAACGAGAAAGCGAACAACCTCAAACTTTACCTAATATTCAGTCATACTAATTAGTCTGCACATTAAAGTTGTTTCATAAAAGGGAGCTAGCACTATGCCAAAAAAGACCTTTAGCAGCGCTTTTTTTGGCCTTTAGCAGCGCTTTAAAGCGCTGCCAAAAGTGGCACTGCTAAAGGTAAAGGCAGCGCTTTTTTTCAATGAAAAAGCGCTGCTAAAAGCTCCCTTCAGCAGCACCTTTAGCAGCGCTTTTTTAGCCCTTTAGCAGCGCTTTTGTAAGCGCTGCATAATTCTCCCAACCATTCCCCCCTTTAGCAGCGCTTTCAAAAAGCGTTGTCTTAGACCCCCCTTTTAGCAGCGCTTTTGCAAAAGCGCTGCCATAACCCACCCTTCAGCAGCGCTTTTTACAAGCGCTGCCTTAGACCCCCCCCCCCCCCCTTCCAAACCAATAACAGCGCTTTTGTAGCGTAATACTTGTGACCTTTAGCAGCGCTTTTATGTAAAAGCGCTGTCTAATGTCCCAGATTTTAAAATTTTTTTTTATAAAATATTCACCCTGTTTTGTATATTTTACCAACAACCTGCTTATATTACACAAACCTGCTTATAATTCAGGCCTTTATTTCAGCACTTTGGCCTTATAAATAAAATTCAAACTTTGGCCTTAAATATACAATTCAAACTTTGGCCTTATATGTACAATTCAAAACTTTGGATACATTGTAACTCATGACTTTGTTCATAAACATTTTAATATACACATAAACCTGTTTAAATATGTTACAACAAAATTCGATCCTCAGAATTACAACAACACAAATACATTCAATTCACATATAATTACAAGTCTTCCAATCCGATAACTCTATACAATTCTCAACCCAAGAATAAATTGACACCATTCCTCTTTAATTTCTTCCAATTTTGCTTTCGTGTAAGTAGCGCACTTGAATTCATCATAATACTACATAATATAACAGATCGAATAAGATTTAAGTTTAAAACTAATTACTCAGATGAAGTATCAGATAATTATCAAAATGAATCATATAACTTATAGCGTAATATTTGTGACCTTTAGCAGCGCTTTTAAAAGCGCTTTCTTAGGGTGCCTTAGCAATGCCATATAGCAGCGCTTTATAGAATAAGCGCTGCTAAAGGGGACACCTTTAGCAGCGCTTTTTAAAAGCGCTTTCTTAGATCCCCCTTTAGCAGCGCTTTTTAAAAGCGCTTTCTTAGGCCACCCCTTTAGCAGCGCTTTTTAAAAAGCGCTTTCTTAGGGGCCCCCTTTAGCAGCGCTTTTTCAAAAGCGCTGTCTTAGGTGGGAAATTTTTTTTCTTTTTTTTTTACCCACCCTTTAGCAGCGCTTATTTAAGAAGCGCTGCTAAAGGGTGCGCTGCTAAAACTCATTTCTGGCGTAGTGTAGATGCTTCTTGAGATCAAGGATCATGTTTTCATATGACGAATTGTCTCTTAAACATGAAATCACATAATTTTTTATTTCAAAATTCACAGGGTTAGCGGGTACGAAATCCCTAGAAAATTTTCCTGCATCAGTTTGTTTGCAGTAGTTCCCCATGGTTTGAACGGGTAGAGCCGCCATTGTTGTTTCTTATTCTTCACTTTTTTTCCAAAAGAAACATGTTAATCTTTTTCAATTAAATCTTGTTGAGATAAAAATGCTTCCCGCGCTACTTTTTATGGTTTTTTTGTGGGGTCTTTTCAATCTTCGGATCAAAAGGTATTAGCTCTGATCCTGAACCTTACATAAACAAACAGAAAAACACCTTCATTAGTATTGCACCAGACCAAAGAAAATAAAATTAATAGAAAAACTAAATTATAAACAAAAATAAAATTAAAATGTCGCATAAGCATTCTCTTGTTGAAATTATAACAATTCCCCAACAACGACACCAAAAACTTGATGACTTCTCGGCAAGTGTATTGATATTGTCGAAGTAATAAAAGTTAAGATTGTATCCACAAGGTTTGCTATTTAGAAAAAAATATATGATTATGTGAATAATAAAAGTAACTATAGAGGAGTTTTTGAGTTATTTGATGAAAAGTAAATTTGTTTTGAAATTAATGCGAGAAAGCGACTCGGTTTTGCGTGAATCCCGTGTTTATCCCTTATTGATATTTAATCCATTATAGATGGTAGTGTCATTATATTTTGATAGCGAACTAACAAAACCACTAAACCCAATCCATTGGTGTACATCTCACTAACTTTTACTAGAGGTCTCATATCCATATTCAACCAAAGTACATAAAGTTAGGCGTTGTTACAATACATTAATTCAAATGCCACTACTAGTGGTATCTTATCCAAATTCAACTGACGAAAGTAGATTAATTGCCCTATTTCAGACTCATAGGCTTAGGTTCAATAATCCCTACCTGTCTAAAATTATATTATTAGCGCGTCCACAAATAATAAGCATTACAAATAAAGAAAATTAAATAAGAATATAACTTCAATTATCCATATAACATCAAATTAAACATGTGATCCAACTTATTGCAAACAATTTCATCATACAAAACCTAATCTATAGGAGTTTAGCTACTCGTATTGATACAAAGAAATACCAAGAAATAATATGAAGATAACATGTAAAATCCTTGAAGAGTTTGCCCTCCAATGGCTTCCACTGATCTCAAAATTGTCCTCCCAGTACCTTTTGCCGTTACTTTTAGTCAAAATTGCAGAACCCTTGTAAAAGTACCAAAGTCTTCCTTTTATAGCCACTAAAACGTGTCAAAAATGCATTACAAAAAGTCAAAATTAAAGGTTCATCGCGTCCACAATGCTTCGTATCGCTTACATGATATCTTTCTATTGTTGACTTTTCTAATGTAGCATTGACCGCTTTTAGCGTCTACATAGCCTCATTTCAAATTAAGTCAACGCTACACATTAGCTTCGGGTCTTTCATCCATGGCCTGACGCTGACTCTAATCCTCTATTAGTGTCGGTTTTTAGGCTCTTAACGTATGCTAGCATATGACTCTAATATAGGTTTTTCTAGCAGTGAAAACGCGATGGCGTGCGAGAAATCCAATCGCTTTTTCATCCTTTTGTGCTTTTTGCACCAATTTTTACTAAATCTTTATTTTATCCACACTTACTCAATTTAAGCACTTCTTTAAAACTTTTATTTCATATACCCTTCATATTTTATTGAAATTAATCCAAATTTATGTATAAAATGTATAATGACTGAGTATCATTAGCTGGCTCACTTAAAATTTACAAAGGACCTACACTTTATTTGGGCAGATCCAATTAAAATTTTTAAGGACCGTTTAAAGAATTTTAGGAGCTTTAGTAATAAAATAATTTTTTTGAAAAGATAAATTTTGGTATTTAATGAAGAAAGTGTGATATTTTGATTAGTAAATTGAAAAAAAGTTTGGTATTTTGGTGAAAAAATACTTAAACCCTCACCAAACTTATCGGATAACCTTATGGAATAGTGGAGAGAACTTCACAATATTCTGTTTCCTTTCTCTCCGGATCCTGCTGCGGATTCTTTCGTATGATTTTTGTTTGGAAGCTTTTGTTGGATTGAATTTAAACTAGAGAAAAGTTTGTATGCTCCTTTGATTAGTAGTGCTAAGAACAATCTGGTTAATCCGGAATGATACACTGTTCAATGGAGGATGAAAGGATTTTCTAACGTTGTTTGCTTGGCAAAAACCTTAGCTTGGGACTGGTTTGCTGAGAGATTCAAAGGCCACTTAGGTTGTCTAAAGTTGGATTGGTTTAAGAACCCTTGCTTTTATGAGATAGTTTCTTATTTATGGGATCTTTGCTTTTTCTTTTTCTTCTCCTCCGTTGGAGTTTTTTAGCTTTGCCTCTGGTTGATTCTTGTTTGACTTTCTGTTGGCTGCTGTGTTTTCTTTTTGCATTGAATGAGGTTGAAGTACTAATCAAATTTACGTGTAAAAAAAATAATCGGTCAATTATTCCCAAAAGCCTAATTGAAATTAGTTTGGTAGAAATATAATCACTTGTAGATAGTATTAAGATGAAATTTGATTGATAGTAGACATGATTGATTGATTGTTTGAATATTCTATCATGTTTACCGGAAACACTCAGCTGGAGTATCACACTTTTTCTTGTGGTATTACCTTAATTGTGCAAGCATAGTGTGACACTGACACCATGAGCATATCAAGAAACTAGAATATTCTAATTATGGTTTGACTCTAGAGAGTGAGAAACATTTATTTTGATTATTAAGTTAGAAAACAAGTATGAAACCACAAAAGTTACAAAATGATACAGAAATAGTACTAGAAAATGCAATAAAATATAAAATAATACGAGAATGGTTGGTAATTGGAAGTGACACAGACTTTCAGTTCATATCCAACTTGTTTTCGTACCTAACCAACATACAAAAGACATTCCCACAACTCCATGCCAAAGTAGCTGAGGTTGTCAATGATCTCAAAAGCTGCACCACCTAGTTACTGTTGTTTCTCATCTCATGATGACTCATAACCCTAGCTATCTGTCACCACAACCTTAATTAATTCATCATCTCTCTCATTCTCTCTAACGTGTCTTTATGATAACATTACAAATTACCATCTTGAAACCGATTGATCGTTGAAGTATGATCTGGAAAACTTTGTCCAACTGGTGCACCTATGCACGTGTAACTTGACTTATCACCTCCTCCACCTGCCACATATTGCTGCTGCTGGTGGCTCCCGCGGTGGTAATCACTCATTTGATGATGCTGAGGAATGAAATGTGTAGGGAAAGAAATTTGCCGAGAAGATGAATTATACAAGTACTGTTGAACTTGAGATGGTGCTTGACTTGAGGATGATGAACCAGAGAAAGACGTTGGAAATCTCATAGGCATTGTTGGATAGCATCTGTATATCAATTTCACAGAGTATAAGTGCATATAATATACTAATAACATAGATACTGATCAACTTTCGTCGGTATAGGAAATTTAAGCCGTTGTTTTTGACCTATATCAACGGTGTATAATCATTTACCTTCAGATATTTGCTGTTACTATAAATCAACATTTTAGAAAAAGGAAAAGTTTATATAATATACTATACCCTATGTGAAGGGCAGCCTGAGCAACAAGGTTGTGATCATTACGTAAGAGAAGCTGACGAGCATTGTTCAACTTTTCGGTTTCCTTCTCTGCACAAAACACAAAAACAAATCAAATCAAAGCAAAAAATAATGAAGAAAGAGAAGAAAAGTAGAGAAAGTAACTAGCCTTGGCGATGACGGTTCATGTGTCCTCCAAGAGCCTGAGACTTACAGAATTTGAGGGAACAAAATCTACATTCATAGACCTTTCCATACTCGTCTTTTCTATCATCTTCGCCGCCTCCTTTTTCCTTATAACCTGTAACTGTTGTAACCAAAATATCCTATTTTAGTAACTTTGATGAGACCCTTCCTTTTCCTTTTATACATCACATCATCATTACATCTATTTATAATAATAACTTTACCAACTACCACACTTTTCATTTTTTACAAGGCTAGGTCTAACACAAGATGAAAACTAACTACTGTTTCACGGTCAAACAAACCTTGACCTAGTGTTTCATTTGTGAAAATATATACTAATGATAATAAATAAAAAATTTTAAAAAAACAGTTATCATGTTGTTTTGGTTCGTGAAAAAACAGTAGTGACAAAAGGATATTACAGCTATCATGATGAAGAACAAATTATACTTAATTCACACCACACCTTTACCTGGTGGTGAGGAGATGGTGTCAGGAAGAAGTTGTTTAGGATGATGATCTCTAGAGATGTCATCAGGAAGATTGTTAAGATCTAAAGGATTTCCATCCGGTCTCCTGTAAAATATTAAGGAAGCACAAAAGTCATAAGAGAGAGATATATATAGAGAGAGAAAAGAGTAGTAGTTGAAGAAGAGAAGAGAAGAGAATGAAAATGTGGGGGACGGGAGACCTACATGGTGATGGTGTTATGGTAACTCTCCAAACAGAAAGAGAAATTATATAGAGGTTATAGTTGAGTGATGGTAGAAGATAAAGAGCTTTGAAAGTTCTCTATCAGTTCTTCTGCTACACTCTCTCTCACTTTGGTTCCTTCACCATCACACTACACACGCACATACATACAATATTTATTGAATTCAAGAGAGGACAGTCCGTCTCGTGACTTTAAAATGAGATACTAGTGGCTTAGGACGTGTTTGGTTACATCAGGTGAAAGTAACAACAACAAAAATTAAGAATAACAAGCCACATAATAATAATGATAATATATATCAAAAAATTATATAATAATAAGCATATATATGTCAACAATTAGAAAACAATACACATATTTTAAAATAATATAATAATAGAAAGAAAGGATGGCAATGAAATGTCCAGAAGATATACGTTTGATCATTAAAGTTTGCCCTAAGAATGAAAGATTACGTTTATACCTGAAAGAAACCGAGACACAGAGCATAGTATAGGGTACGTATACATTTTGTGTAGTAATTGATTGTTCTAAAAAGAGTGAGGAGATGAAGCTTGAGAACAAGTGATGTATGGTCCACAATAGCTTAATACATCCATCTTGATGTAAAATTCTTAGACTTATAACATCAACGAAAGGTTGCTATCATTAGGGTTTTACAACGAAAGGATAGACTCAACCTCTCGATGTGTTGCCTTTTTTTCTTTGAAAGTTGCTATATAGTCCTTTTCAATAAGAATATTTGGAGAAATTGATTTGAATTTCATTATAAATTTTATTCTGTGATATATTTATAATTATTTACTGGTAGGTTATTCCTAGAAACCATACAATTTTATAGTCGACTTTACAGAGCTGAGAGTGTGTACGACTAAAAGAGCTTTTAAGAGTTTAAGAGTTGCTAATAACCAATACTTACTGGTTGGTGATTCCTAGAAACTATACAATGCACTTTACTTTTAATTTTTTATTGGAAAGGCTAAGTTATATTAAATGAATATTTAAACATACAACAACACATGCACAGGGAGTACTGCTAATATCATGATTCAAAACTACACCACACAGAAGATTAACAGTTAGAGAGTACTGCTTAAGTCTTTGGTCTATTAGCATAGTTGTTATACGTCAATTATCATGTACCAAAGCGGATATCTCACATCTAGGAGTCTCGCATCTTTGGTATGCCCGTAGAAGATATCATAATATTAGGATAAAAATGAATACTTTCAATCTAATATATATATATATATATATATATATATATATATATATATATATATATATATATATATATATATATATATATATATATATATATATATATATATATATATATATATATATATATATATATATATATATATATATATATATATATATATTATATCAAATGAGAAGAAATTTAAATGAGAGTTGAGAGAAACAAACAACAACCATTAAATCAAATTAATAAGAGAGATGAAATGCAAATTAATAAGAGAGAGAAATTAATAGTCACATTAATGAATAAGTTTAATCATGATTTAATGGTTGTTGTTTGTTCCTCTCATCTCTCATTTAAAATCTCTCTCACTTGATATGCCCCCCCCACACACACACACACACATATATATATATATATATATATATATATATATATATATATATATATATATATATATATATATATATATATATATATATATATATATATATATATATATATATATATATATATATATATATATATATATATATATATATATATATATATATATATATATATATATATATATATATATATATTATGGGTCGGCCATACTTCTTTCCATCTGATCATCTTGATATAAAATACTCCGGATCAAAATATAACAACCGACCGCTCGATTCTGCTTCTAAAGTTTTCTCATGTCTATTGAACTATCATATATCCAATTGTAGGAGATTCATGTGTCTAGCACATCCAACGGTCCTCCGCAATCCACACGTGTAAGATAACGATATAGTTATTTCTTTCTCTTATATAGAGAGAAACGACGCCATTTCAGATGATAAGTTTCAAACACAATTTAAAAACTCTCTACTCATTCACATATTGAGTTGAGCGTACACCCTCACTCCATTGCCCTGAAAGCTCTACTCTTCCGCAGCTTCCGCAACTCTCTATATTTCTAGTTATAGAACGGAACAGCGGCGTCGTATGTGGAAAATGAATTCTGATTCACGCGTTTTCACAACTATGTACCTCACATGAAAGTTCGGTTGCAATCGATTGATGAAAATCTCACAACCTTTCGATATCTATCAATTTTTTGAATCTTCAATCCTCTGCATATCTGACTTTTTTTATTTGTGAAAATGGTTGGATCTATAGCTATTTGTTCCACCCCACGCGCGAAGCTGCTCAAGTCACTGCTAGTGTGGCACCGACAACTAGAAATCAATGAAAGACGAATAACATCCCTCCAAGTGAGACGAATCTTAACGTCGAGGTTACTTCATATCCAAATTTGACCCTCCCTCCTCCACTAACGAGAATTGCTCAGACGCTGCAATATGCAGTTCTTACTCCCTTACTCGCTGAACAACCTGAGATGCAACATGGTTTCAGTATTTTCAAAGTAAGCCTAGGCGCTCAAGGCACAAATGAATTACTTAGCAGTATCCACAACCTCGTCCAATAACGGAACTCTAAAGCAATTGAAGAAATATTTCTTCGCATTGAATAAAGCCTCTATCACGCTTAACCCCGGGTAAACTCAGCACAAAAATATCTATGAAAGACCATTCCTTCTGCCTAGAACTGTCCTCGGTGAACTGAAGCAAAGTCTAGAAATCAAAAGAATGCTTAAGGGGCAAGAAACGACGCTCTCCACCGTGGAGTCCGTACGAAGACCGAGACAGTCATGTTCCACCCCCAGACCTTGGCGAACACCATTCGTTTAAGGTGAAACATAAGCATCCCATGTGCTCCTGAATCCTATGAAGTAAGATCCTAAAGTTGATGCAAAAACCTCCAAAATTGAGGATGATGGAAAAGGAGACCCCGACAAGCATGTCCAGCTCGTCAATGACCTGCTCAATTACTATAGTGCAGACGATGCTTCCAAGTGCAAGTTACTAACATTACTATTGATTGGACTGGCCAAGCAATGGTTCAATAGCATATCTGATGGTTTCATCAGATCATAGGAAGACTTCTGCGACCGCCTCGCTACCCATTTTACCACACAGAAAAAGAAACTAGTCATTATAGCGGCCTTGAACAGTATTATACAAGGGGGAAATGAGAACCTATGATCGTATATTGATTGATTCACCCATATCACGGTAGCGAAAGAACGAGCCCAAAAGCCCTCTAGCGCTGAATATTTGAGAATGGACTCTTTTGTGACCATTCTTTCTGCACAAAGCTGGAAAAGAAAAAGGTAAAGACAACATAATAAATGTTAAATATGGCTCAACATTATATAATGCAGGAAGAAAAATTAAATACTCGTTTCGACAACCCAATCTCGGCCACAAATGTAAGTTCTGAATGCCAGACGGGGAAAGAGTCTCGCATTCAAAAAGAGGACACCGATAAAGGGATGTACGACCAATACGAAAAGTACATCCCCTTGAATAAGTCCAAAGAAAAGATTTTGGTAGAGTGTGCTAACACTGAGTTTCAAAAAGCAGAAATCCAACCTCCAAACCCTGTTCAGGAATCTGACCAAGCAGATAAATTAAATTATTGCATTTTCCATAGGGAGCATGGCCATAACACAAATGATTGATTGCATCCAACTTAAAGATGTGATTGAAGCACTAATTAAGAAAGGCTGACTATCTTAATATCTCAAAGGTGGTAAGCGAGATTGGGAAGAATCTTCAAAGGCCAAATCCCCGATAAAGGTTTATGAAGTTGGACCCAGCGGTGAAAAGGGGACACAATAAAAGGAAAACACCTATATATCACTGCTATTACCAGTAGGGTACCCAGGGGAAACCTCCTTTACAAGGTAACGATCAAAATAAAAATCACGGAAATTATGGTTGTTTATAGAAACACAGGAACTTCAACACCCAAGCCTCTGACCAACCTATGTTGGGGTTTTGATACTCTGAGAAGGTCGGTGGCAGCCTTAATGAATTGTTCTCCTCGATAATCACACCTACTATAAGATAATTTGAAGTCTCCCAAATTTTGATTGATGGGGGAAGTTCTTGTAACATTCTCTACTCATTGTTGTTTTAGAAAACGGGCCTTGATAAAAGAAACCTAATACCATACAATGGCTTGGACCTATAGGCGTTCAATGGAACGACTACTTGACCTTGAGGCTACGTTGAGCTAATGGCATCTGTGGGGGAAGAAAGGGACCTCTAATCAATCAACATGCAATTTTTGGTCATACCGTGCAAGAGTCTTTATAACTATATATTGAAAATACCTTTTGCAGCAGCACTGGATGATGTGACCTCACCTATGCGTCTAAAGCTCAAATATCACAACCTTCATGGAAATTCATCTATTATGTACGCCAAACTTAATTCGACCAAAAGGATACCCCATACTTTGCAGAGGGATCAAGGAGAAGGGACAATTATGGAAATCAACGTGAAATCTCTCAACTATCAGCTTCGAAACATGAACCTCCACACACCCCATCATGGTTGAATAAGGGAGAGAGACCTTCAACAAAAATAAGACGCGGAAAACCGCTCGATTATGTTTTATATTTTCCATCCATATGCATGCATACATGAATGTGAAAATTGCTATATAGCGTATTTGAGTTATTGTTTCCTATAAATGGAAATATGCAAAGTCTAAAACATTTTTCCATTGTGTTCATATTTCATTACTATAAAACCGAGATACAACTACTGTAGTTGACATCCAACTTAGATATCAAGGGATATGTTAGAGATGGTTTGCACGTATGACTACAATAATCAATTTTCTCACAGTGCCTTGCGCGCCCTCAGAGTTCAGGGGAGCTATTAGAGACGCTTTACATGTCCGACTACAACAACTAATTCCCTCAGGCGTGCTATCGGAGACGCTTTGCACGCCTGAATACAACATAGAAACACCTCATGTCAAAGACCTATACACAATCTTGTGCAAATGACGCACCCTCTTTAGGATCTAGCCAATCCAAGGGAGGTGAGTGGTGGATCCTAGAGACGCCCATCTCAAACCAAGATAGCACCTCGAGGAAAGGGATGAAGACCCTTTACTCTTGGCCGGGGAATGATCCTCTATGATGCGGAGCACTGTTTATAAAAATAATGGCCATAACTAGCTAGTTTCATGTCCCTTGTTTGTAAGTATAATTTAACATAATTGCATTTAACTAGATTTGTGCTCTATCCATATGAATATGATTAAGGCATAGCCATATCTGTCTGGTTTTGCATGGAATACTTACAGGTACAATTGTAAGATACATCCTTAAAGCAAAGTTCATGTTTCATTAAACAAAACCAAGCCTTGTTTACGCAAGTACGTTCTAATCACGACCATGTCCGATTAGCTCAGCTAGGTGCTCAGACATCACATACATACTAATATAACATCTTTACAAATAAAACATCCATAAATGATCTTGCAAAAGACTAGAGGTTATTTACACTTTAAGAAAAAAAATATTCATCTCTCTTTATAGAGACAAATTTGTAAAACTACAGGGTTCAAAGTAAACTTTGGCGCTTTTCAACTCTCAGTCGACTAAATATTAAAGAGTATTTTCAATGATGAAGACACTCCTCTCATCTTAGATATCTGACCCGGACGAACCTGCTCCCTCTAAATAACTAGTGGGGGTGAAAATTTTCCACTTGTTGTAGCGCATTTTCAAAAGACTGTAACTACCCCAAGGCTCGCAGAAGCACATTATTTCAGTTTTTGGGTCATAGAAGCATTTCGTCCATGAAGAAACTCTAACTCCTGAGAAGAATGAAGAGCTTTGGTCTTTCCCTTTGTCATTCTCACCAGATGCGTCACCTGACTACTAGCGGAACCAGGAAAATAAATGGAGCTAAAACCTTATTTATCTCTGGAAAAAATGTATAAATTTTCTACAACTCCCTTAAATATGTATCGTGTTGGGAAGTTAAGTTGCTCACGCTCTTTTCCAACTGATTCATTTTATCATGCACGCGATCAGACCAAAGGGATTCCCAACGACCGAATGTTCCTAGAGATAAAGAAACGGAAGACCTCCTAGTGGAATATGTCAGGTTATTCAACTCCTCTCATGGATCCCAACCAGAAATACTGGCAAAGAACATTTAGTAATCGTTAAATATTGAATCACAATGATTGCGAAAGGGACCAGGATGAGAGCTAGGATCCACTTGCAAACCCGGAGGAGCAGTCAAGTGATCGATATTCCAAGGAGGTTATAATGAAAGAGAAGGACCTACAATAGTGCCAGGTGGTTGCATCTCCAATTTTAGAACCCAGAATCTCACTCCATCCTCCATTACATCTGCACAGAAACATAATTATTATCCCGACATACACGCCGAAGGGGGATAAATAAAAAATAAAGAGTAAAGAAGCTTTCAAGCTTACCAAAAGCAACTCGACGACCCCCACAAGTGCAAGTCCCCATCAACAAGAAACATATATCGGGCGTTTCAAATGCCTTTTATCGGTATCATCAAAAGGAACTACACATGTGAGATAACCCAGACGATTAACAAATTTCAACAGTTTTTTCTTTTGGAAAGAATCCTCAATGGAAAAATCTTCTTTATAGACGTAGTTGCCTTTTTCGAGGAGAAAGTGATTCACCGACCAACAATGGGGAAGTAGAGTTTTTCATTTACCTTTAACTCTCGGCTCGATCCCACAGATGGTCGAATGAGTCTAAGGATAACGAGGATTTACCAAAAATAATTAGCACATGAAGGGTGCAAGGCAAGAAAAATATTCATAAATATGTATTGTCGACACCAAGAGGAATAGTTCTTGTTCTCTTTGTCAGGTCAAAGTACCCTGGTTACAACAAAAAATATGAAATAATTGAACAACAAGAGGTTTTTCCTTCAAGTATTCACAACAGTATTGATAGGCCTTCACATGCACATAACTTGTGGTATGAAGTTGAGAAGGAGCCACCATCAAATGATTGAAAACATTCATCTCAAAGGTGGTTAAGGGAAAAAGGACACCCAATGTTGAGAAGAGATATTCATATAGGGGAATGGTATAATTACTATAATCACTACATATCCTTTCATGATCACTAGAGATAGTGAGACGCCAAAGCGATGATTCTGATACTTTAGAGAAACCTTTATTTAGACTTCATTCTCTAGTTAAAGTAAAAATAGTCAAAGAGTATAAGGAGCCTTCCCATGGAGACGACAGGTTCACCGACTTCATTTTTACTTTCTTCTATGATTTTTTTAGCCATGTTGTAATAATAGTCACAAGAAAAGAAGGTGAAATTTCATAGAAAGAAAAAGTAATCGCTCAAGAATGAAAAATAAAAGGTCTTAAAGGGAAGGGCTCTAGTTCTTCCTAAACTTATGAGTTAGAGATATAGAAAGAGAGATGTTCCATTACAAGAAACATTTCTCACACGAGACACTTAAGTGTTTCAGTTTCTAATAATGATCATAATTACGCCTCAACATAGGTGTTTGGTGTTCCACGAGGAAAAGCATGGATAAGGATGGTGGGTAGCCGAAGAAAAAATTATCCAAACTCCCACCTTAATACTCTAGCGCGAGGGTTGTGGGGTAACTATTATGGGCCAGTCATACCACTTTCCATTCGACCACCTTAATATAAAACAATGGGTCAAAATATAACAATCGGTCACTTAGTTACGCTTCTATAGTTTTCTCATGACTATTGGGCTATCATATACACAACTGCAGAAGATTCATGCCTCAATGACATCCAACGATCCTCTATATTTCACGCTTGAAAGATAGTGAGGCAAATATTTATCTCCTTTATATATAGGGAATGAAGCCATTTCAAGAGACAAGTTTCAAACAATTTGAATACTTTATATTCATTCACATACTGTCTTGAGCATCATAGTGCTAACCTTGTAGGTACATTTCCTCTTCTGCCGCACAGGAAGCTCTACTTCGTCGCAATATTCACAACTCGTTATATTTTTGGTTTCATAATGGATTAATACACACACACACACATACCCCAAAGGTGATAAAAACAATCAAAAGTAATAGAAATAATAAATTGGCCTAAAAAATAACAAACACATTCAAAATAGGAAACACCTACTGCTCGTTTCTCTCGTTGCAGCTCAAATATGAGTCAACAATGTGAGATCAATTGTATTATCTAATAGACAATTTCTCAGCTGAATATATAATACAACAATATTAATCTTACATATTTCATATGGATATTGAACCTAAATCTATGTCTAAATTTTAGCATATCTATAAATGAAAATCTTGGATATACTAATGACCTATACCTTTCGCATACAAAGTCATGCCATGAAAACCTGTTTTAAGTAACTAATACAAAACAAGCTTTAAGAACAAATAACTCATCAATATTAAAGCTTAATAAGATTTACATCGAACGCCATGCATTTTATCATGTTTTCTTGATAAATTGAGGTTTTTTTTTAATTGATTGTTTATAAAATAAGTCAACAAGTGCATATGTATTTTGCGTATTTTTGGCACTTATCAACTCTGCCTAACTTCTCTTTTTTGTTTGTCCTTAAACAAAATCCATACAAATGGTTTAGGAAAATTCACTATGCGTTATACAAGAAAGGTATCATGACTTGATCGTGCAGTTTTTGAAATCACTTTGAAGTATGACACGAGTTTTCTTCAAATGCAAGTTCATAATTAACATTATAAGCATCCATAAACTATAGCGTAAAGATAAAAAATATTATTTTACCAAAGTATGATTTAAAACATGTTTAGATCGAAAGTAAATTATTTCTTCAAGTGCAAGTTCATTATCTCATTATGTATCACTCAAATATAAGTGTTTCCTTCAATTATAAGAAAATCCATCAACTATAGAAATATTGTGCACTACATATAAGTAATATCACAATATACATAATTAGTCATGAATCACTAAGGTCTTGGTTTTTTATTGTAAAGTGGTTGGGCTACAAGAATCTTAATTTTTTTAGAATTAAAATGTTCCTAGTAGATAAGAGAGAAATATTGGAATTTATTTTTATTTTTCAAAATATCTATATTTCTTTTCCCCCTTACAATTTCTTTTTGGAGATTTTTTATTTTATTTTTAAGTTTTGACATTTTTTTCTTTATTTTTCTTTTTTAATGTCAAAGTACATTTTTTTTATCACATTCACCATTTACCATTTTATTTTTTTCTTTATTCAAATCTTTTTTCTTCTCCCCAACTTGATCATTTTGTACACTCTTAAAATTCTAATGCTCTCGTATCTTTAAGACAAGTATGAACATTAGTTTTCTATAAAATTGGTTAAATATTATAATTTTTAAAAACAAATATTTTTGCGTTTCAATCTCGAAGGATTTGTCTGAGGATCTCACTCTTTTTAAGGTAGGCTTTTTGTTCAAATAGTTTTTTTACTTAATTTTCAAACAAGACTTTGATCATATCCATGACATCATAAACATCAAATAATAGCAAGAATGATGCTAAATTAAAAGCTATAATACATATATGCTCTTATTTATGCATGTAAAACATGAGATATTCACAGATCTCATATAATTTAGAGTTATGATTCTTGATTTACATAAATATGTATTCACAAAACAAAACAAGTGATAAAGTTAATTTTAAATTCACCAACTAATTCATGATCATAATATTTCTTTAGTTCGTTAGTGTTTTTTTTTTTCAACTTTACATATACACATATAATTTAAGGAAAATATTAACAAGTGTTTTAGGATATTGCTAAAGAAATAAAAGAGATAAATTTTGTATAAAAAATATTTAAACATACTTTAACAAGTATTTAATTTTCATTTTCAAAACTTATATTTATGAAATCTTTAAACAATATATTTATAGTAATTATTAGCACGAAGATAAAAAATAATATGTATGACAATTTAACCATAATATGATAATTGAAAATGACAAAACAAACAACAGTTACTAGAAACACACATGTTCACAATCTTACACACGCATGGAATGATTAATAAATGAAAGAAAAAGAAGACACACTGCGTAATATAAGAAACAGCATCAAGCTATATGCATTAAAATCAGGTGATATTTCATGGACCACTTGACTGCAGCTGGTATTGATCTTGACTATAGCTTGCTGGTTGGTACTATGAATGAAGGATTTGATATACATTTTATGTTTTCAAAATTAACCTGGACAGATGAACCATGCAATGAGACCGCACCCCAATTATCTGAAAATTTGTTGTTTATATGTGAATGATGTGGTCCATGCAGTATTTCCGATAAACATTTCTTCAGTGTTCAGAACTCTTAGCAACCATACTCACAACCAATAGAGGAAATTGTATTAATCATCTTTGGCTTCTTCCTTCTAGTTAGCATGAAAATTTAATGTTGAGAAAGGTCTATAACCTTAGTTGATATTCATATGTAATTTTTTTTTAATTGGCAAATTAATTGCATAAATAGAAAATAGTACGAGAAGTACTTTAACATAGTACAACCAAGGATAAAAGTTTAGAAAAAAAAATCCACCATAGAAATAAGAAAAACAAATCCAAGAGGACACCACTAAGGAAAACCGGGAATAGAAACGAGTAAATATAAATTGATAAATATTCAAAAAAAAAATTTCCGTCAAGTCTTATAAATAATCATTAATCATAGATTGATTGATTATCTCTTTAACATATAACTATTATTTGTCAAGATTAAATTAATTACTGACTATAGCAAGAATGTCAACGTCTATTTTCAGTCCACACGACAAAATCTAATATGAAAAAACCTTCTGTTTAATGTATTAGTTGTGATCAAACAAAAACTTAGAGAAAATACATATTCAAAATTCTAGTGCAGCTAGAATTTTATGTATACGCCACTTAGTGACTATCGTGTCAACATAAGAGTTTTAATCATTTATGTGTGTTATTTCTCTAATCTATGATGTTGCTTGAGAGAAATAAAATATAAAATCGGTAAATAGATACTTCACAATTGTGAAATTTTACAATGACGCTTGAGCCAAATTTGCTCAAGTGTTGCACCATTAACTTCTCCAAATATAACAATATAATATATATTATTTGTGACTTTAGTGTGTTCGTGAAACTTTTTGAACTTCTTTGTTCATGCATAGGTAGGATAGAATGATCTTTCGAACTTCACGTATGCTGTAGTATTTATTTTAAGTGGTTAGGAAAGGTGTTAGTGATATCTCGAGATTCACATCATCTCTTTGATGTTTTTCAAGATTTCGCGGACGTGGGAAGGGTTATTGCTAGGTTTGGCTTTCATAATGATTTAATTTTCTCTAGGAAGGTTGTGAGAGTTGATAAATAGGTGGACACGATAAAATTCTTCTCATGAAATTTTTTTTCTTACTAAGACTTATCAGGGTTTTGAGACTTTTTATATTATTAATAATTAAAATTTTTTAAAAAAACACTTTATTTAAAATTTTACCTTTTGAATTTTTTGAGATGCAAAATTATTTATTAAATTTTTATAATCAATTTCGTTCAACATTTCTTTTTCAATTGATAATAAAGTCAATCCATTTAATCTTTGTTGAGACATTGTAGATCTTAAATATGATTTTATTAACTTTAATTTTGAAAAATTTCTTTCGCCAGACGCAACTGTAATAGGAATTGTTAACATTATTCTATAAGCAATATATGCATTTGGAAAAGAATCAAGTCTCTTTAAATAATTAAGTATATCAATTGGTGTATCATTTTCCACTTGTATTATTTCTCTTAAAATTTTTAGTTCCATAAATAAATCTGATCCATAGATTCAGTGTTATGTTTCAATGGTTGTTCAAGATTAAAACAATTTTCTTTTAAATTTTCAATGTCAATAGATTTTAATATCTTAATACTAAATAGAAAACCAAAAATATCATTATATATTTTAAATTGTTCAAATCTACTTTGAAATGAAGTGATTGCTTGATCTATTATATATAAGAAATAATCTATTTTAAATGATTCTTCGGGAGATTTTATAACTTCATTGTCTATAATTTCATCAAATTGTTTTTTCTATGAATAATACGCTTTTCACGAAATTTAGGTTCTATATCCATTTCAGTAACAATTTCTTTTGTAGAAATCAAAGTGTTTTCAAATCCATTTTTCCTATACTTTTCAAAAAATGAAACAAGACATTTCAATTGTTCTATAGCAACATCAATACGCATATCATTTGATTGCATATTTTTACTAACAGAGTTTACTGCAAACAAAATCTCATACCAAATAGTTATGCCTAACAAAAACTCCAAATTTTCAAGTTCATAAGTCGCTAAACAATCGGCTTCACTTTTAATTTTAGGCTCATCAGTCATTTTAGATAATTTCAATAAAGCATCTCTTACATGTGAAGTTTGAAATCTCAAAGCTTCTACACTTTCGATACGACTTTCCCAACATGTTTGTGACAATGATTTAAGTGTTAAGTTGGGGATATGATCTTGTAGAATTTTCCATCTTTTAGTAGAAGAAGAAAATATTGTATATATACGTTGTAATACTCCAAAAAAAGATGTAGCTTTAGGACAACAATTAGCCATATCACAAATTACTAAATTTAAACTATGACAACCACATGGAGTATAAAATGATCTAGGATTAATGTCTAAAAATCTTTTTTGCACACCTTGATGTTTTCCCTTCATATTAGATCCATTATCATAACCTTACCCTCTTAAGTTACTAATATCAATTCCAATAACATTTATTTCATTCACAATTGCATCAAAAAGACCTTTGCCAGTTGTATCATTTACTATTAAAAATTCTAAAAAATGTTCAACTATTTGTATTGGAGTAGAAGAAATATTCACACATCGTAATACAAAAGACATTTGCTCTTGATAACTTATATCCGGAGTACAATCAAGTATAATAGAAAAATACTTAGCATTAATAATTTTTTGATTAATTTTTTCTTTAATTTTATTTGCTATAAGACTTATTAACTCATTTTGTATCTTATGTCCAAGGTAATGATTGTGGATTTCATTATCTTTAATTCGACGAATGTGTTCTTGCATTATAGGATCAAATTCAGCAATCATTTCAATTAGACTTAAAAAATTTCCATTATGTTCTTGGTAAATCTTTTCGTTTGTTCCGCGAAATGCTAAGTTATTTTTTCCAAGAGTTTTAACAACCGCGATTATTCTTAACAATACATTTCTCCAATGTTCTTTATCTCTATTTATTTGTTTTTGGACATGTATGCCAATTGTTTTATTTTTTAATAATCTCATTTCTAAATCAATCCATGAATCCATATTTACAATGTGTTCCTTACTCATCTCATGACTCCTCAACGTATTACCCATATTTTTCCAATCGCAAATGCCATCACTTGCTAATTTACTTGTACTAGAAAGAGTATTAAACAATTTACAACAAAAACAAAATACTTTATTCAAATCTTTAGAATATATTAGCCATCTTCTTTCACGTTTTTTTCCGTTAGACAACTTTTGAATTTAAAAGGAGGAAAAAAAGTGTCTTGAGGATTCATCCTTAGGAAAATCTATATCGATAATTTTAATAGGACATTTTTCTACTAATAAATCTCTTAAATTTGTGCTAATATTCATCCACTGACTTGGATCATATATATTGACATTTTCATCATTGTTTATATTGTTAACTTCTTCTACAAAAGAATCTAGATTTTCATTTTGGTTGTCTATGTCTATGTTGTTAGTTTCTACATGATTAACTTGTTCATTTGATGAACAATCACCTAAATTTTCAAATTTACCTTTTTTATTTGTGTTGATAAATTTATCTAAAGCTCCCTTTTGTGATTCAATTAAAGCGTCAATTCTTTTCTTTTTTCTTAATTTTGAACTTCCTGATTCAAATTTTTGAGTCGACATGATTCTAAAATAAAATAAACAACTATTTAACAATAATATATATATATATATATATATATATATATATATATATATATATATATATATATATATATATATATATATATATATATATATATATATATATATATATATATATATATATATATATAATAAAAATAAATAAAATGCACTAAAACTAATAAAATAGAAAACAGTTAAATTAAACAAATAAAAACACTATAATTAAATTCTATAGAAGAAAATGTTAGATAAATAAAACCTGATTTTATCCTTTTGTGGTGTTTCTTTCCTTTTTCTTCTTTAAAGAAAAGTCAAAATTGAAAATGAAAAAATTGCTCTCCTCTAATACAGATGCAATAATTCACAATGGAGAGATGTTACAATATTTGTATCAATTAGCACGAGTAGTACTCAGTATAATAAAAAGTAATAGCTTTTGTGAAGATGAGACAAATTGATTTGATTAAAGAAAGTATGTTTTGTTTTTTCTATATATACATGCAATGAACATTAAAAAAATTATAAATATGTTTTAATAAGGTGCAACATATTCGATGCATCTCTTGTGGGAAAAGTAACACCTATTTTCTAGGCAAACCAATTAGACAAAATAAAAGTAACGTTCACAATTATAATAAATAGAAGCAATGATGGTCATAATTCACAATAGAATAGAAGTAATGATGACCATAAATTTAGAATAGCTTCAGTAAATTAACCAACCAACAAACATAGTGTAATATAATAGATAAAAAAAAAATTTGAGGCCCTAGGCATAGGCCTATGTTGCCTATATCATTGGTCGGGCCTGAGACTTGTGATAATTTTTGTTCTTACCCTGAATGGGTGGTGCTCATGAAAGATAAGTTTTCAAGAACTTCCTTAATATGATTACAAATTGTAAAAACAAGGGTTAAATACACAACACTCTATTACAAAGTTAACGAGATTCGTTTTTATTTTCTATAATTCTTTTTAATCTTTCCTCGTAATACTCAAATTTCCTTACTTAGGCTCTTGATAGCCAAAATCTACCTAAGCTCCCCTCAATTTTGTCAATGTTGCCTTGCTTATTTGACACCATCGCATTATTTTATTTTTTTTACAAAATTCGTGTGACACTGTTAGCTTCCAAATTCGACACCTAGTTTTGATTAATGGAAATAATAAAGAAAAAAACATTATATGAAGTTGTGAGAAACTTCGACAAAATTGTGAAGCTTGTTTATTTTAGTCGAAGCCACCTTTTGTACAAGGAGGATATGCTGAATGGATTTGGAAAATATTCTAAGTCTTAGAAGTTGGTTCGACAGAGAATTGCTAATGGTGTTTCGACATAAGATTTGAATTCAAATAAAGGAGGGAACTTTGTTCTTATCTAGATTTTTTAAAGAGACACGTGGATCATTCTCAAGGAAAGAAGACATGTCGAGCGCCACTTGTCTTATTTTTGTAGAAAAGTCGTTAGAGGAAGTTATTTTCGATTATTATAAATAAGAAGTCCTAGCGTTAGAAATGTGTGTGTTCAAAGTTGTACAAAATCTCTAGAATTACTCAAAGTACTTGCGTGCAGAGAAAAGAGTGTGTTGAGAAAATGTACGTTTGACAAAATACCATATTTTTACAATTTAATTCAAGTTTTATCTTTTTACCACAAGTTTATCTTCTTTATTGCCCAAGTTATTTTTGACGCATTTACTTTTTTCTTTGATTAAGTTTTTGAATTTTACTTCCTTTAAATTTTAAAGTTGTTAACTGTTAGATCATGAGTACTGTCGAAGTATTCACCATTTTTCAAACTTTAATTTAAGATTTACTAGCACATGTCCTAGGATTTGTATGGTTGATCCTGTAAGTAACCAAATTATTTTTCGATTTGGAAGACCAGCGGTTGTTTACTAATTTTTACGGTAAACAAATTGGCACACCCGGTGGGAGCGTGCTAGTAGTGTTCTTTCTACAACTTTGTTTTGTTGTTTGTTCTTTTTGAAAATTTCGTTGTATGTTATTAAGAAGTTGTAAAGTAGCCACCATTAACGAAGATAGACCAAGGAAAAGATATACTAGGAGAATGGCAAATTCAAATCAGCCAAATGTTTCGATTCCTCAAACTTCATCGAGTAACAATGGAGAACCGCCCTAAGTATCTTCGATCGGGGGAGCAACGGTCCCAACGACGATGTCAGAACTAATGCCATCCATGGCAAGTTTGATGTACACGCAGTCAATTATCCATAGTGAGCCCATTCTAAATTATATTGGGCCAAAGGGTCCTCCAGTAACCCCTCCACCAATGAGGAGTGCTTCGAATAGGCCCTTCATACCCCCAAGTTTCTCTATACCCTTAGGAACTTGAGATCATCCTTATGGAATGCCAACATCTATGATGGCGAATTTGCATAACACCATCTCAACATTCTCAGAATCAATAATGAATGTTACTTTACCATTACAAGGATCGGGATCTGGGATAAACATGGGTCGAAGTAACCAACCTTTAGGAATTGGTTATTCCATCCAAATGCCAAACTTGATTAATAATTCTGCAGTGGTTATTAGGCATAAAATGGATGAGAGTAATTACGAAATGGTCCAAAAGTTGGCCCAAATTATGGGGACGATTTTTAATCCCCTAATCCAAAGCACCACTCAATCCAACTAACAAATGACAACACATATGACACGCCTTGCATATTTTTTTGGAGTACCACAACCTCCTCGACATCCACAAAGAGAATATGTAGTGGTGAATAAGAGAATAGTCCTCAAAGAAGATCCTACCATTAATTATGTTCAACCAAACCAAAGAGACCAACCCCATGCAAATTTGTCCAATGCAAGCGTAACGCTCGAATAAACTAGAATTGAACCTCCTAGAGCCCAACCTCAAATTCCCATTGAGGAGAGACCTAGGGTAGTAATGGTGGATAGAAATTAAAATGCTGATAATGTTGTACAACAGATTTGACGTGATGATATGGCCGCGAATAACAATCTAGCAGCCATGGTCGAAAGGATAATGGTGCGAAATGGGGTAAACTTTGGTCTTCAGAGGCCAAACTATATTTCGGCATTATCAGAGTATATTTTATAATTAGACCTACCTCCTAGATGGAAAGTTTCTAAGTCCACTAAGTTTTCTTGGGATACCACTGAATCCACTGTAGAACATGTGGCTAGGTATTTGATAGAGGTTGGGGATATTTTGAATAATGAAAATTTTAGGGTATATTATTTCCCAAGCTCTCTCACCAAAAATGCTTTTACATGGTTGTTGCGGTGAAATTTGGATACCAAGCTATTGATGAGCTTGAATCTTATTCATTTGCAACCGAACTTTGATTTGTCCAAAGGAAGGGATAAAGATCGAAATACCCACAATGCAATGCAAATGCAAGCTAGAGAGTTATAGGTTCAGGGGTTGGTTAAACTTAGGGAAGGTGCTAGCATCCTAAGTTTCTGTAGTACTCTACAGGAACCTCTTGTTTTATGTTGGTTTATTGCTAAGGTTTATCTGCTTAAGAGTTAAAAGACCTAGGGGCTTATTTCTAAGTATACTCGATAAGATATCGCATCTTATGCCTACATATCCTTACGGGAGTGGAATCAGAGTATCTGTAGTTCCCCTAAAGGGTGTCGCTACTGCGAAAATCGGCGCCGGCTGAACAGAAGAGTCGCCACCGTGCGTTATTTATCCCTCAGAGCGGGAAAGGAAACGCTCGAAGTAAACCTCGCAAAGACGGGAAAAGGTATGGTCATCGCAACCAAAACCTGGATTCGGGAGTCGGTTACGCAAGGGGAAGGTATTAGCACCCCTCACGTCCGTCGTACTCGACGGGATCCACGCTTGTTTTCGGGTATGGATTGTTATTCTATCTACGCTAGAGGTCTGGGGTTAAAAGAAAAGAAAATGAAAATAATAAAAAAAATGACTCGGCAAAGTATCGCACTTTATGCCTACGTATTCCCGTCTGGAACGAGAAATCAGAGTCAACGTAGTTCGCCTACCTACGGGAAAGGAGGGGAAGGTTGCTCGCTAGGATATCGCATCCTATGCCTACGTACTTTCATACAGCATGAAAGATCAGAGCAAACGTAGTTCGGGCCACGTACGACACAAGTCTGCCTTGGTTGATTTTATTCCTTCTGAAAAAAGTTTTTCTGATTAACAGTCCAAGAGGACAAAAATGACGTTTTGATGAGTTCACATTCTTTTACGGAAGAAGTGTCTTTTATTGTGTTTGAAATCTTTATGTGTTTTTCTGTTTGTTTTGAGAAAGAAAGAGACAGAACTCTAACCTACGGTTGCGAAGGGAAACAAACTAACCTAGTGTTATCATGCATGGGTTAAGACCTGGTGTCTATCATGCTCCTCTCCTGCACAGAGAGAAACAGAGATCCTACGGGATAGGCAGAAACAGAAACAATATCAGATATATACAGTAAAACAGTAAAATGCATGGATGCAACAATACAAGCGAGGCAAGGGAGTCCCACTCAACCTCGAACCTAGAAAACAATAGGCGAAAGTGAACAGGCTTCACTTTCAACCCAACAGGGTAAACAGCAAACAATACAGTTCAGAAAACCAATCAATACATCAACAAATGAAATACAGCAACAGAAACAGCATCAGCAGCTCTGAATCAACAACTGGCTTCAAGCAATCTCCAATCAGCTACAGGCTTCAACAAGCATCAATATCCATCTTCATGGCCTTCAGACAATGGCTTTGATCATCAGTCTTCCATCTGCAATGCCTTTTCTTCAAGCTCAAACCTCCAGGATGAGGGATCAGTCACAAGAGTGAATTGGGTGTTAAGCAATCAGCTGACTACCAAAGGTGGTGAACAGACTGCTTCTAACACAAGAGGCATTTTCTCTCAAGAGTTCTATCTCATAGACACTATCACCAAGCCTTCCAAAGGAAGGGGGTGAGTGTCTTAGAGAGACTCTGAATCACAGAGAAGAATGGATGCAGACAAGGCCATCCATGTTTGAGAAACAATCATTCTAATCTAGAGCTCTGCCTAGCTCCTAAACCCTAGTCTCCTCAGCATCTGCCAGCAAGAAACTCCTCCTCAACTCTGACAGTTGATCTTCAATCTTTGAATCTCCAATAGCTTCATCTCCACAAATCTTCAGCTTCCCCAGGGCCCCAGACAAACCCAATACCCAATCAAACAATCAACAATCCCCAGAGGGCACACCACACCAGACAGCAGATATACAGACAATAATAATAACAGTAGGGGAATCCTAACTTTTCTCTAAGGGATCTAATAGCTACCCATAGCCCCTATAGTCCCATAACTAACCTATTCAAACCCTAAGTCCTAAGGGAGAAAATTGAACTTCCTAAGTTGTCACCTAAAACCCTAGTTTTGTTCATGATATTCAAGCATTTATTAATCATCTAAAATTAACCTCTAAACATGGGAACTAAAATATTTCTACAAGCTTAACATCTCATCTAAACAATATGAAAAGAATGATCAAAAAATATTAAAGCATGTGAGAGAACAAAAATCATTAAAATGATGCATGAAATGTAACTATTTATTATGCTATTTATTTAGAAAATATGTAAAAAATATGAAATAAAACTAAAAATGAAATTTTATTTTCCTATAATATTCTAGACATTTTAATGAAAATATGGTAAAAAGAATGGATTAAAAAACATTTTTTATGAATTTATTATGATTTAATGAAAATGGCAAAAATTAGAATGAAATAAGAAAAATTAAAATGAATTAAAATGAGCAAGAGGGGGTATGAAGAGTAACTACGCGCAGTTCAATTCTGGATGGGCCTCATAAAGGGGGGTGTTGGTAGCGTTTCACACTGGGCCCAATCAACCATCAGAATTAAAAAACAAAAGGGAATCAGCTGGGGGTGAGAAAAGCAGCGAAAACACGTTGGAAAATGGTTTTGGGCCTAACTCGGGGGTGGGGATAACACAATCATCTGAGGCCCGCCCGTTTCAATTAATGAAACGGTGCGTTTAGGGCCAGGGTAATCTCCCTCCAATTCAGATTGAATATAGGCCATTGGATCACTCTAAAAGTCAAGAGTCTTACACCAAACGAAGGGCCACGATTTCGTCTTCTTCCTCATTCAACCTGAAACCTAGGGTTTCTGCCATGCGAGCTCATGCACGAGCTACCTTACACCAAACCGTTCTCACTCCACACGCAATGAATCCTCATGATGTAAACATGAAATCTGCTCAGAATCTCCTCCTCTATAATCCTATGGCCTTAGATCAATTTGAAACTCACCACAACACCAAACCCGCGCGCATCAAACTCTGGTTATCATGAGATTACTCTGAGATGCACCAAGATAATTCTCTCTCAAACCTATCCTAAACTGCTCTATACATCATGGTGATTAACCTGATCAATCCAACTAACATTCTAGTGCATTAACATAAGAGATATTGATCCAAACAGTTTATGGTACCTGCTAACAATGGACTCCAAATCACTCCAAATTCATCTAAACTAATCTCCTAACCACCTAGATCAATTCTACACTAACAAAATCATGCCTAACTAACTGAATCGAGCTGTGTGATTGAAAACTTACCTTGTGCAAAATCTTGCAAACAGCTATGGAGATGGAAGATCTGAGGCTTTTAAGTGTTGAATCTTGATCAATCCTTGAGGAACTTGATTCTGTATGCACAAACTTGGAGGTTCCTTGCTTGAATCATGCAATCCACTTGAACTTGTGATTTTGATGATCTTGAGAAAAGCACTCGAAAATGGATGATAACTACCAGAAACTTGCTCCAATTATGATCTATGATGATGATGGAATGAAATTGAATTGATTATGATGAAGATTGATAAAGAATTTGAGATATTTGGAATGAAACTTTTATGAAAAAGTGTGAGAAATCTTGTGAAATTCTTGGTGCAAATGAGGCCAACCCTTGCCAAATTCTCCTTTCATGAATATATAGACCCCAAATGAACATTCTAGATCCATCTTGCACATTCCCTTGTTTTCAAATTTTGATCCATTTTTGATTATGTTTCTTAAATGATAAGCCACCATGGATAACTTCATTTTTTCCTTCTAAACTCAAAAAAGTGGGTGAACCATTGTTCTTAGAATTGTTTTTCCATTCAAAATCATATATTGGAAGTCTCCATTTGGACTTGTAAATCTCCCAAACCATTTTCCAACTTGAAATTATTCACTTTATAAGCCTTTTTAGTTCATATTTTTGACCTATCATGCAACTCCATGCTATGGGCTTCTCCAATAACTTGTGACCTTCTTTCTAGACTTAAAATCCCATTTGGAGCAAGTTTGATGTTGTAAGTTTTTCCATTTGAGGCCTCCTTGTATGAGTTTTGGGTATAGGTTAAAATGACCTGTAATTCACAAATGCCCAAAATACCCTTTGCTTGTCAAGACCATAAGTTGAGTTCTCCACATCATATGAAGGCATGCCATACCATTCTAGAAAGCTAAGACAATGAGGAACAATTCTTATGTTGACCAAGAATTCATTTGAAATCTCCTTGAGGGGCAAAACTAGCTTGGAAGTCAAGTCACTTTCACAGACAAAAATTCAGACACCCCAGATGACCTGTAACTTGTAAGGACCATAACTTGAGTTCTATAAATCTCCTTGAAGTCTTCCACCACTCAAATTAAAGGTCTTGAGATCCTCTACAAGTTTCATGTTGGCCAAGAAGCCATTTGAAGTTAATATTTTGACTTATCTTGCTTGGAAGTTTGACCTAAACTAGGGGATTTTACAGAGAAACCCTAATTTAGTAACTCCTCTTCTCCTTGGTTTCTCTTGAATTCTCCTTGTCATATCTCCACATCCTTCTTCATATGTTCAATGATGATCCCCACATCTCTCCAATAGACTTGAATGCCCTCTTAAGTCAGTCAATTGACCTAGGGTTGACCCAGATGAAACCCTAGTTGACTGCCTTCAACTATAGCTCTTGTGCCTTCATCAATGACTTGTTTTCTTCTCCAAATGACTTTATAAGTCTCTCCAGATGTCTAGATGCTCTCCATGCTTTCACCTCACAGCTCATAACCCTCTTGTTGATCCTCAGATACCCTCAGCTAGGAGATGGACTCAAGGCTTGATCTGCTGAACTCTTTGCTTTCAAATTCTTTCTTGATGACTTGAATATGATTGAATTGGTGTAATAACCTCTTGATAGGCCTCTAGAGATGAAAATAATGATTGGTCCCCTGTTGAATGACTTGCTATGCTTATGCTATGCAGATGGTTAGTCTATGTACATGACTCTACATGCAAATGCTAAAGATGATGAAACATAAATCCAAGGAATAAGGTTGAGCAAATTTTAGGGTGCAACAGCTGCCCCTATTCAAGCGACTTGGACCCGATTGGACGAAGAGCCCGGAGCCTTCAGACATTCGCGGTACGAGACGGTTGAATACTAGTGAAACCAGAAATTTGCCAACCGCAGGAATAAACTGCGCTCCTGCTTGAGGAATGACATTCGTTAGCTAAATCTGACTGTTAGAATAACACACTGATCTCGCGCGACCGTGCTGGGGATTGTCTTCATCGTCCTGAAGAGGATTCTGTCATAACAGATTGCTTGCTTGTCCTCGTGAGGACTCTGTCTGTCATCAACACGAAGAAATCTCAACTAAAACTTGTCCACGTTAGGACTCCACTTACTGTCAACCCAGGAAAATCTCGGCAACTCCGCTGGGGATAATTCGTCTGCATTTCCATAAACTGAATCGTCCAGGTTAGGAATAACATTCTTCCACGTTAGGAGTAACGCTTTTATCTTTCCACGTTAGGAAGCAATCTTCTTTCCACGTAAAGAGAACTACATCAATCTGTCCACGTAAGGACTCCAATGCCATTTGACATGTCCGCGTCAGGACTCCGATCTTTCCACGTAATGAATTCACCTTTGGTTCTAAATCTGTCCACGTCAGGACTCAACTTCTCGAATCTGTCCACGTCAGGACCCCAATTTCTCCGCGTAAGGAATAAACTTCTTCTTCCACGTTAGGAATATCTCGATATGATCTGTCCGCGTCAGGACTAAACTCTCTTTCCACGTCAGGAATAATCCATTTCTTTCCACGTCAGGAATCAATCGATTTTCCACGTAAGGAATAAACTCGTCTTTCCACGTAAGGAAACCATTTTTCTTCCACGTAAGGAATGCTCTTGATATGTCCACGTAAGGACTCCGATCTTTCCACGTTAGGAATACTGTCATTTCCACGTAAGGAAACTATCTTCTGATACGTCCGCGTAAGGACTCATTTTTCCACGTAATGAATCATCTCAATCTGTCCACGTAAGGACTCCATTCTTTCCACGTCAGGAATCAATAATCTCTTTGATCTGCCCGCGTCAGGACACTGATCTCGTCTTGATTTATCCACGTTAGGACTCAGGCGTCTTCGATTCACTGAGGAAATAAGACTTGTCCACGTAAGGACTCACACGTCTTCGACTTGCTGGGGAAATATCCGCGTTAGGACTTACACCTTGCCAACAACACGAAGAAGGATAACTTCGTCCACGTCAGGATTCTTGTATCTTGTCATCACAAAGAAATACAAACTTGTCCACGTCAGGACGCACATTTCACCATTACGAATAAAGATATCCGTTGAAAACCAATGATCCACGTCAGGATACCAACACGAAGAGTAACCAATCTTTTGTCAACGTCATGACCTCCCTTTCTCCAAATTTCGAGAGGCCGAATCTATCCACGTCAGGATTAACACACCTTACCAATCCAGTAAAACAAACCTGTCCACGTTAGGACGCCCACTTCTGAAGAAATCCCGTCATTCTAGGAATAAATTGTCTACGTCAGGACTTAATTCTTCAATGATCCTTTCCCACAAACTGCTCAGCACTGACGTGACAGCGACTTCGAGACGAACTCTACTGGGGATGTCTGAAAACCAACTATCGGACACCTGCTCTGATAACCGGCGGTGGCCTCTGAAATTCTGATTCATGCGACCCGTTGATGACAAACAAACTCTGCTTGGGGATTAAGGAGATTCTTATCCTGGCCACTCTGGCTGGGGAAGATAAGATGCATTTGCATAAATGACTTTGCTGGAGACAAAGAGAATTTTATCATGATAACTCTGTGGGGAATACCGCCGAAACTGACATTATTATTGAATATCTCCTGCCGAGATCTTGACTGTTTGGTAATTTATTTGAGCAAGAGCTCTCTCCACCTGAACTACTGGAGTATAGAAACTGCTTCAGCAAAATAACTGCTGGAAGGATAACGCCGACTCGCCGGGGATAGCCTGATGCTACAAAATTATTCCAGCAAAATAAATGCTAATAGGATGAAGTCGACCCTGCTGGGAAGTTGGGAACTCAAACCACACGTCTTGTTGAAATAACCCCCTGCTGGGGAATAGCAAATGCGCACAGCACAATCGGACTTTCTGCTGGAACGCGAACTGATATTACCGGTATCTCTGACAAAATAAATGACAGGACCCACCATCAACTCTGCTGGGGAGAGTCTTGATCTTCAGATTCCACTGGAAGGAAAGAACACTTGCTGAAAAGAGAACTCCTCTGGGGATGGGATGATTCTCTCGGGGAAAATTAACTGACTCCACTGGGGGAGAGTGCATGACCCTGCGGGGGGAAAATGAACCTGTCTGAATACAGCCTTACGATCGCGGAATCACCCAACTCTGCTGAGGACGAGTAACTTCTCTGGAGCACGTCCTTTGGATAAGCTACGGCTAGCTGGGGAATTCTACCCTTCTTCAGGAAGAACATGCCTGACCTGCGTGGGGATCAAGCCTTTCACTATTGCAATCTTTTGATCACCTTCCTCGTACGGTTATGAAACCTGCAACAACACAAACAAGACACGACAAGCCTATGCAATCGAATCAATTCAGGTTAGTGACGCTACACTCAGTTAATTCAAAGCTTTAACAATTGTTGGCAAGGGCCAGTGATGTTATACTCATGCTAGCTTCATCAAACTTAGGCGTTTTATCGTGCGCAAAACAGTAAAGAACAGGCATCAAGTACTGAATAACACATTTTCATTGATTGGGCCCCTGAATGGGCGGAGTTTTTGTACACGGGATGTAACTCCTGAAAAGAGGAAGCTACGCAAAGCAGATATACAAGTATGCACAGGAAGCATAAATATTGACAAATTAAATTTTGTACACATGTCGGCAACTGGATGCAGATGAACACCACGAACTGATCCTCCCATGACTCGTCCGACTCTTATACTTTCCCGGTATCCCTACTTCTGAAGAGGTTGTATTCGATAACTAATTCCTCAAATATATTCTCCCGCATAGATGCTCATTGAATTCGAATTCGGACCGCAATCATTTGCTTTTCAAATCCCTAACTTTTGCGTGAACCGCCCTTTACGGGTTTTCAGTTCACCGGGATACCCCTTTTTGCCGAAGCCGCCCAGTGTAGGTTTTCAACTTCGCGGGTGCACATTTTTTCAATTTTATCCCTAACTTTTGCCCGAACCTTTTATTCTGTTTTTGGTTCGCCAGGATGCCCCATTTTTGCCTGGACTCTCTTTTTTCTGTCCAGCGGGTCTATTTTAAGCAAAGTATTTTTTAACTGCGTCCGAATTCACAGGTGATGCAAAGTCTTCCCCGTCCATGGTGGACAACAATAAAGCTCCTCCTGAAAAGACCTTCTTGACAACGTATGGCCCTTCGTAATTGGGGGTCCACTTGCCCCTGTGATCTGCTTGCGGCGGGAGAATCCTTTTCAGCACAAGGTCGCCCGTCTGAAAGCTTCGCGGAAGTATTTTCTTGTCGTACGCTTTCTTCATTCGTCTTTGATACAAACGACCGTATGCCAGAGAAGCTAGCCTCTTCTCATCCATCAAACTCAGTTGGTTCAATCTGTTCGTTACCCATTCTGCCTCGTCCAGCTGAACGTCTCGCAATACCCTCAGAGAAGGGATCTCAACTTCCAATGGTAATACCGCCTCCATTCCATATACTAACGAGAACGGAGTTGCCCCGGTTGATGTGCGTACCGTCGTACGATAACCGTGCAAAGCGAAAGGTAGCATTTCATGCCAATCTTTATACGTCACCACCATTTTCTGGACGATCTTCTTGATATTCTTATTGGCCGCTTCGACAGCGCCATTCATCTTGGGTCGGTAAGGGGAGGAGTTGTGATGTTCGATCTTGAAATTCTGACAGAGCTCCTTCATCATTTTGTTGTTCAGATTAGAACCATTATCCGTGATTATCCGCTCGGGAATCCCGTATCGGCAAATGATATCTCTCTTGATGAATCTAGCCACCACTTGCTTCGTTACATTTGCGTAAGACGCTGCTTCCACCCACTTGGTGAAATAATCGATTGCTACGAGGATGAACCGATGCCCGTTAGAAGCCGTCGGCTCAATCTTTCCAATCATATCGATTCCCCACATCGAGAATGGCCATGGAGATGACATCACATTCAAAGGACTCGGAGGCACATGTATTTTGTCAGCATAAATTTGGCACTTGTGGCACTTTCTTGCAAACTTGAAACAATCAGCTTCCATCGTCAGCCAAAAGTAACCTGCCCGCAGCAGTTTTCTCGTCATAGCATGCCCACCAGCATGCGTACCGAAGGCACCTTCGTGAATTTCCTCCATGAGAAGCTTTGCCTCCTTCTCGTCTACACAACGCAACAACACCAAGTCGTGGTTTCTTCTGTACAAGACGCCATCCGGGTTCAAATAGAAATTACCCACTAATCTCCTGAGAGTCTTCTGATCTTGACTGGATGCCCCAGCCGGATACTCTTTATTCTTCAGGAAATTAAGGATATCAAAATACCACGGTTTGTCATCAGACGCTTCATCAATAGCAAATACATAAGCTGGCCTGTCCAACCGAGAGATAGTGATTTGGGGAGCTTCGTTCCAGAAATTGACCTTGTACATGGAAGACAAGGTGGCAAGGGCGTCAGCCATTTGATTTTCTGCCCGCGGCACGTGATGCAACTCAACCTTGTCGAAGAAAGGCAACAATCTCCTGGCATAATTCATATAATGTATCAAATTGGGCTGCCGTGTCTCCCATTCCCCTTTGATCTGATTCACCACCAGAGCTGAGTCTCCGTATACGTCTAAATGTTTGATTCGCAAATCAATGGCTTCCTCAAGCCCCATTATACAAGCTTCGTATTCGGCCTCATTGTTGGTAACAGCAAAGGTTAATCGGGCCGTAAACGGGATGTGCGACCCGTGCGGCGTAGTGATAATTGCCCCGATTCCGCTACCGTAAGCATTCACAGCTCCATCAAATATCATCTGCCATTTGGACCCCGGCTCTGGTCCTTCGTCTGGTAACGGCTCTTCACAATCCTTCATCTTGAGATACATGATATCCTCGTCAGGAAAGTCAAATCTCATTGATTGATACTCTTCAATAGGCTGCTCCGCCAGATACTCAGACAACACACTCCCCTTTATCGCCTTTTGCGAGACGTATTGAATATCGTATTCAGTCAAGATCATCTGCCACCGGGCAATCCTACCTGACAACGCCTGCTTTTCGAATATATATTTGATTGGATCCATCTTCGAGATGAGCATGGTTGTATGATTCAGCATGTACTGCCTCAGACGCTTGGCGGCCCAGGCTAGCGCGCAACAAGTTTTCTCCAGCATTGAATATCGAGATTCACAATCTGTAAATTTCTTACTCAAGTAATAGATTGCATGCTCTTTTCTCCCCGTCTCGTCGTGTTGACCAAGAACGCAACCCATGCTTCCCTCAAGAACCGTCAAATACATTATCAAGGGTCTCCCTGCCACTGGGGGTATCAAAATAGGAGGCTCCTGCAGATACTTCTTTATTTTGTCGAACGCCTTTTGACAATTATCGTTCCACGTTACAGCTTGATCTTTCTTTAGCAACTTGAATAATGGTTCACACGTGGCAGTTAGGTGAGATATGAACCGAGCAATGTAGTTCAATCTCCCCAAAAACCCGCGCACCTCTTTCTCTGTTTTAGGCGTCGGCATTTCTTGAATCGCTTTTATTTTAGCAGGATCGACCTCTATTCCTCTTTCGCTTACTATGAACCCCAGGAGCTTACCCGATCTCACCCCGAAGGTGCATTTGTTAGGGTTCAGCCTCAGCCTGAACTTCCTAAGCCTTTTAAACAACTTCAACAGATTCACCAGATGCTCTTCCTCCGTCTGGGATTTAGCAATCATATCGTCAACATAAACTTCAATCTCTTTATGCATCATGTCATGAAAGAGAGTTGTCATCGCACGCTGATACGTTGCCCCAGCATTTTTCAAACCAAAGGGCATCACTTTATAGCAAAATGTTCCCCAAGGCGTTATGAAAGTAGTCTTCTCCATATCCTCTGGCGCCATTTTAATTTGATTATAGCCTGAAAAGCCATCCATGAAGGAGAATACAGAGTATTGAGCAGTATTATCAACTAACACGTCAATATGAGGAAGTGGAAAATCGTCTTTTGGGCTTGCTTTATTCAAATCTCTATAATCCACGCACATTCGAACCTTGCCATCTTTCTTTGGCACCGGTACGATGTTAGCAACCCATGAGGGATACTTCGTCACAGCCAGGAACCCAGCGTCCCACTGTTTCTGAACCTCCTCTTTGATCTTCATTGCCATATCTGGGCGAGTTCTACGAAGTTTTTGTTTGACAGGCGGGCAGTCTTCTTTCAGTGGCAGACGATGCACAACCATATCTGTATCGAGCCCTGGCATATCTTGATACGACCAAGCGAATACATCATTATACTCTCGGAGCATTTCAACCAGTTTTCGCTTGATATCACTCTGCAATGCGGCTCCAATACGAATATTCTTCTCAACCCCTTCCGACCCCAAATTGATAATCTCGATAACCTCGTCGTGAGGCAAAATGGCTCTTTCCTCTTGCTTCACCAACCAAGACAGTTCTTCAGGAACGTCGCTATCTTCGACAACCTCTTCTTCGGTCTGGAATACCGGGTGCTCGAAGTCGGGACGAGTCATAGGTGGTTCAAGGATGTCATCTGAAAATGTTATCCTGCAAAAGAAAGGGTTAAGTGCTTCAAAATGCGTATACAGCGGATAACCACATTGCCCTTTTATTGAAAAATACAAAACAAGAAAGACAGGGATTACAGTATTTACACATGAAAAAAAACGCCATTTATTTAATGGTTAACGAAGCAATGTTTATAACAACACAGCCCTAAGCAAATCCTGATGCCCCGGGCAAGACATCAGATTATTCAACAATTAATAAAGCAAAGCATTACTGTTTAAAAGTCACAGGAACAAGCTCCTGAATAGACCAGTTGCACAGTCCTTGTCCTGGCGTGCTTGGCTGAATCCAGGCATCCATATCACAGTCGCTGTCCCCTTCATCGGATTCTGAAGCAGCATTGACAGATTCATGGCATACTCCACTGGCAGAGATGGTGATTGACTTTCTGAAATGAGGGGCCCCCACAGAAGGAGTTGATGACGACGGTCGGTACCCCAGTCCGAACCGGTCCATTTTCACCGGAATGTCCAATACTTTGCCCCAGCCCTTGGCTTCTCCTGCCTTTACTAGCGCTTGAGCCTCTTTATACGAAGAAACAGCTATCTCTGGCACTTTGCTTGGCCCGGGACCCTTGTCCTTTATGCGCAACCCTTCGAATGCCTGGCATGGCGTCTCGTGGATCTCCCCGTCGACTTCCACATATTTAAACGAAGATAGATGGCTGACCAGGATGTCTTCTTCTCCGCACACGGTGACTACACTGTCTCCGACCATATACTTTAACTTCTGATGCAGGGTTGACGTGACATCCCCCGCCCCATGAATCCAAGGTCTTCCCAGCAAGCAGCTGTACGCAGGCTGTATATCCATGATATAAAACTCCGTTGCAAACACTTCCGGCCCCACTTGCAGAGGCAAGGTGATCGATCCGAAGACTGTTCTCCGCGTGCCGTCAAACGCTCTGACTACCAAATCACTTGGTGTACACAAAATCCCTCGAACATCCAGCTTCATCATAGCCTTCTTAGGCAGCACATTCAAAGACGACCCGGTGTCAACCAATACGTGCGACATTGTCGACCCTCTGCACTCAACGGATACATGTAATGCCATATTATGATCCCTTCCTTTCGGAGTCAAGTCGAAATCAGTAAAGCCCAGACTGTGGCCCGCATTTACATGTGCCAATACTCCTTCTAGCTGGTTCACGGAGACATCCTGGGGTACAAAAGAAGTGTCCAGGACTTTCAGCAAAGCGTTTCGGTGAGCCTCCGAACATAACAGCAATGACAGAATAGATATTTTGGATGGCGTTTGCTGCAGATGCTCCACAATTTTATAATCGCTTTTCCGAATTAAGCGCATGAATTCTTCGACATCCTTAGATGCTGCTTCTTTTTCATTTGCTTGTACCGGAACATTTTCAACCACTTTCCCTTTCCCTTTCGCTATCCTTTCGGCTTCTACTTCAGGAGATATAAAGATCCTGCCGCTCCTCGTCATGCCTCCTGAACCCACAACATTATCCACAACCTCCGCTGACTGCTTGTTAACATCGATTTTAATCCCGTCACAATACACCTCTAGCCCATATGACCATGGGACTGCTTTCGTGTTCTCATACGGGATTGGCCCGGCTTTAGTTATAGTAATCGGTGGTCGCTGAGCTGGTGCTGAAATAGTGATCGTCTTCCTAGGAATTGTCACTGTAGCAACATCACTCCGATTATCCGCTACTGCCCCTGCCGGCTCATCAGTTGCTGTTCTATCAAACTGCAATACACCTTCATCAATTAAGGCCTGAACGCCTTTCTTCAAATCCTCACACCCCCCAGACAGGGCCCAACAATCTAAGCAGTACTCATTACAACCCGGGTAAACACCTCCCTGCAACAGTCGGCTTTTTATTTCGCTCAGCGGCGTCTTTAAATCCTCAACATTCATAATCAGATTCAGACCTTCCTCAGTCAGCACGGCATTCGCCCCATGATTAGGCATGGGTTTCTGGACTATATTCGCACCGGTCGTTCCGAAGTTGATAGACTTGTTGTCCAAGAGATCCTGCACAACGTGCTTAAAAGCATGACAACCTTCTATATCATGGCCCGGGGCCCCAGAATGAAACTCGCAGCGCCTATTTGCATCATAGCCGAACGGGGGAGTTCCCGTTATCGGTGCCAAGGTTCTTTTCTCCACCAGATTCAATCCCAATAAGGTCTGCAATAAATCAGCATAGTTAGAGGGAGGTTTCTCGAACACCCTTCTCGGCTTACCACCCTGGAATTTTCTCTGAGCTTGCTGTGCCCCCTGCTGAGGCTGCTGCTGCTGTGGCATTGGTTGCTGCTGAACCTGTTGTTGTTGCTGGATTGGTTGCTGTTGATAAGGAATAGTGACACTCGACACTTGCTGCTGCTGACGATATTGATTTCTTCCCCTGCCTCGGCCTCGGCCTCGGCCTCCAAATACAGCACTAGCTTCGCCCTGACGGCGCCCCCCGTAAGCTTTCCTATTACTGCCAGATGCAGTTGATTCATCGACTTGGAACTTTCCTTGCTTAATGTTCCGCTCAATCTTTTCACCCATCAAAATCAGATCTGAAAAACTAGCCAGAGACGTATGAAATAGCATATCATGAAACAGCCCGGTGAATGTGCCAACAAACATGTCGTTCATTTCTTTATCTTCCACAGGAGGACGAACCCTGGCAGCCATATCGCGCCACCTTTGCGCGTATTCTTTAAAACTCTCTCCCTTTTTCTGCGAAAGCCCGGCCAACTGGACCCGATTGGGTGCCAGGTCACTGTTATATTTGTAATGGGCTACAAACGCCTCTGCTAATTGCTTCCAAGTCTTGATATCAGTGGGCTCCAACCCCATGTACCATTCTAAGGAAGGACCCGATAGGCTATCCTGAAAGAAATGCATGAGCATTCTTTCGTCAGTGGAGTATGCAGACATTTTTCTGTAATAAGCTCGTACATGCACTTTCGGACATGTATCTCCTTTGTACTTATCGAACGCAGGCGCTTTGAACTTGATTGGCACCCTCAGCCCAGGTACCAAGCCCATTGTTGCCATGTCCAGACCCACAGCACTCTGGTTTAGGACTCCCTTCATTTGCTCTTCCAGCATTCTAATCTTTTGAGAATCATCCATCGGCCCTTCAAAGCCCCCTCCAGAGAAGGCGTCTTCCTGTTGATCCTCTTGCCACATACCGTTTCCAGCCCCGTATCCATCATACGCATTATTACGTCCAGCTCTGACCTGATTCATCCCCGGAACTCGGCCTCTGTTGCCATACCCTTGAACACCTCCAGCAGGACCTCCAGCCATAAAACCAGCACCGTTTCCGTTTCCAAAACCTCCGTAGCCCTGATTGACCATACCATAACCATCTTGCCCAAAGCCTTGAGCATTAAAGCCATACTTGCCAGTATTGTCGAATCCCTGATCGTTGAATCCGAACCCAGCGTTGACAAAGCCATTGCCTCCGAGATTATCTCCTACATTGACATCACCCAGCCCAGCGTTGTGGACAGCAGTTTCATTTCCAACTCCGACGTTACCATTCACAGCAGTGGTAGCGTTGTTGACGTTAGCAGCATTCACATTGACGACAGGCGGAGCCACCGGCGTGGGAGTGCCGTCTCCATGAGCAGTATCAACCCGGACAGACTGATGATCTTCGTTACCATGACCAGCGTTGCGAGCCAATAGAGGCTGAACCATGGCCTGCAAATTCTCTTGCCCTTTTGCTATAGCCTCCATGGTCTGCATGAAGAGGGCGAGCTTCTCGCGTACATCCTGCATCTCATTCTGAATCTGGTCCATGACTTTCCGACAGTTGGATCGTGTAGAATAGCGGTGCGGATGTTGATCTGGAATCCTGTTAAGTACCTGAATCAAAGCAGGAGATAAGACACCATTCAAAGATTACCTGTTATGCAAGATGAATATGAATGCAATGCAATGTGTCTGTGCATTAGGGAAGTTCATTCCCCCAGTTCTAGTGCGAAGGTGCCGGTGCAGTGACAGTGTTGACAATAAGAATACCGGAGCTGAATCATAGAAAGCCTCATATATTGCAAGGAGAATTAATAATCCCAGGGTACGACATCACTGAGTACAACGAGAAGGCATGACCTCAACCAACAATCCTGGTGAGGGTCAGCACTATGCAAATAAAGCATACAAATAATGGAATGATCAAATCCTCCCAAAAGTCTGGTACTCCTCTATCAACTTCTTGGTCTCCGGATGGCTTGGTCGATCAAGCAGCCCTTCAACAAGCAGGTTTCTCCTCTTAAGGACACGGCGTACGTCTTCAGCGGTTTCTTCCCATGTTGCTTCCCCGAAGCAATCTTCTAGCTTTCGCTTCTGGGACACTGCTTCATCTCTGGATTTGATTGCCTTGTTCAGTGCATGCTGGACACTATACCGGTTCATCACTTCCTCCTCACACTTCTTGATGCTAGACTTCAACTTCTCTTCGAGGTCGGAAATTTGCTGCTTCAGCTTATCTTCCCTCTTCTTGTTGTTGGTGAGTGTAGCATTCCAAGTCTTATTGCAAGAAGATATCTCTCGGTGTGCCGCGTCGAGCGCCTTCTTTTTGGCTTCCAGCATGTCATGGGAACTTCTGAACTCTTGCCCCAGACGTTCGCGCTTCTTCTTTTCCTCGGTCAACTCAGCTCCTAACCTGTTTACCAGCTCAATCTGTTGTTGGAAAGCATATACGGCCTTGTTCTTCTCACTGCGTGCCTGGGCTAGCTCTTGCTCTAACCCTTCATTAATCTTCATTAAGGCTTCTTTCTCCCTCACAACTTGTTCATATACTTCCCTAGAAACAGTGGTCGGCTCCGCTACCGGAATAGGAACAAGAATTGGTGCATCTGGAAATGGCATCTTCAACTGACTAGCCCTCTCTTGAATCCAAGCTCTATAAGGTGCATAGGCCTGACAGTCATTCTTTCCCAACAACGGCTTCCTTTTGCGGTTAATACGCGTCCAAGCATGTCGCAACTTGGCTAATAACTCCCCCTTCACGTCACCGGTGAAGTACAGAGATTCCTGTACTTCTTCCTCCTGAGGTGGATTCTTCAGCGCATATCCGAACTGGCGAATGAATAGAGAAGGGTTGTAATTGATACACCCTTTTCTTCCTATCAATGGCACATTAGGGTAACCAGCACAACTGAAGATGAGCTCCGATCCCAACAAATCTCTATCAAACCACTCCATATCTTCCGACGATAACCTCATCAAACGCTCCGGCCAACCAACTGGAACTGTAGTCTCTGCAGCAGATCCTCTCTTAGGAAGATGACTCTCAAACCACATACTCAATAAGGGTACACACAGATGAACATTCTTTCCTCTTCCCTTCTCATTCTTGTAATGCAGGGAGTGGTAGAGATCTCCGAGTAAGGTAGGTACAGGATTACCAGCGGCAAACAAGTAGAAAGCATCGAAGTCCACAAAATCCGGTATATTGGGGAATAAAACTATGCCATAAATGCACAAAGCCAACACAGCATTGAAAGCAACCCAGCACCCATTCTTGGCGTACTCTTGAGCTTTACCAACTAAGAACTGAAATGAGAAGCCTGGAACTCCACGGGAAACAGTAGTCACAAGTTCAGAAGCATCAACATGCAAGGCTTTGGCCAATTCCTCCGGCTTGGGTTTGGCATCATAATGAATGAACGGAACCTGGTTCTGCACAGGCAGCTCAACATACTCAGCGTATTCCTCCAGGGTTGGTCCCATAATAAAGTCAGAGAACGTGAAACACCTCAAAGCAGGGTCATAGAATTGCATCAAAGCATACAGCCCCTCTAACTCTACCTCTGTGGGTTTGCACACCAATCTCAGTAATCTACCATAACTCATCCGGAAACTCCTACGAACACCCTCATCAGCAAGAGAGATCAACCCCAGTAAAGGAACAATATCAGGCGTAGGCAATTTGTAAGCAACCGTTCTCCGTAGGCTAGTCATGATCAAACACTCAGAAGTCTGGGCACTAGAACTAGGGAAATGCAAATGCACCTGCAGCACAGACACACGTTAGTGAAATGCCAATGATAATGGATATGCAAGGATGCAATGCAAGTAACATTCAACAGGGACCAAAGCTGCAGCTGAATAGCCTAAACCCAATCAAGAAAGGTCTCAGATAGACCATCCAGAAGTCATCAACCCTGGTCTCAGATAGACCTAAAATAGAACTCCAACACTGGTCTCTGACAGACCTCAAACCATAACTCACTGGTCTCTGATAGACCTCAAATCCCATCCATAATTGGTCTCTGACAGACCTCAAAACACCTCTCAAATGGTCTCTGACAGACCTCAGAATACATCTCCACATGGTCTCTGGCAGACCTCAGAACTCTCCATAAATAACCAGGATCTCTGATCAAGAAATAACCGGTAGTCTGGAGGTCTAGTTACCTGCATAACCCTGAATCCCCTCACAGGTGGGTGGCCCTATAACTGGCACAAGGTACGGCATCCTATGCGGTCGTCGGCGTCACAGACTTTCAGGGTTGATGATACGATTCCCAGAAGGAGTGGCATCATCAATTCCTGAAGAGGCCTCACTCAGCCAACTTCCAAATGATCGGTCCCCAGAGTCGACAATCCAACTAACCAGCAACCCACGCCAACCAAAGGAAGGGGCAGGAGGCCAACCAGAGGAACCTCGTCTGAGTGTAGATTTCATGGGACACCAAAGCAAGCAAAGCAAGCGGGCGCCCACTAATTTCTACTCTAATTCTAGGTGCACTCAAGCCCAGGTCCGGCTTATCTCTCAATATCAGAACACCCGTCACACCCAGATACAGCAATAATAAACAATATATATAAAGCTGAAAATACAAGGTTAGAAATACACGATAACTCCATACAAAATCCTCGACGGGAAAACAAGCGCTAGGATTGACTCGCTCAAGGGACGTTGGATCCCAAATGCATAAGGACCGTCGCAGTCCTTAGCAGCCAGGGGACGCTGGATCCCCAGCAGAGTCGCCAGCTGTCGCTACTGCGAAAATCGGCGCCGGCTGAACAGAAGAGTCGCCACCGTGCGTTATTTATCCCTCAGAGCGGGAAAGGAAACGCTCGAAGTAAACCTCGCAAAGACGGGAAAAGGTATGGTCATCGCAACCAAAACCTGGATTCGGGAGTCGGTTACGCAAGGGAAAGGTATTAGCACCCCTCACGTCCGTCGTACTCGACGGGATCCACGCTTGTTTTCGGGTATGGATTGTTATTCTATCTACGCTAGAGGTCTGGGGTTAAAAGAAAAGAAAATGAAAATAATAAAAAAAATGACTCGGCAAAGTATCGCACTTTATGCCTACGTATTCCCGTCTGGAACGAGAAATCAGAGTCAACGTAGTTCGCCTACCTACGGGAAAGGAGGGGAAGGTTGCTCGCTAGGATATCGCATCCTATGCCTACGTACTTTCATACAGCATGAAAGATCAGAGCAAACGTAGTTCGGGCCACGTACGACACAAGTCTGCCTTGGTTGATTTTATTCCTTCTGAAAAAAGTTTTTCTGATTAACAGTCCAAGAGGACAAAAATGACGTTTTGATGAGTTCACATTCTTTTACGGAAGAAGTGTCTTTTATTGTGTTTGAAATCTTTATGTGTTTTTCTGTTTGTTTTGAGAAAGAAAGAGACAGAACTCTAACCTACGGTTGCGAAGGGAAACAAACTAACCTAGTGTTATCATGCATGGGTTAAGACCTGGTGTCTATCATGCTCCTCTCCTGCACAGAGAGAAACAGAGATCCTACGGGATAGGCAGAAACAGAAACAATATCAGATATATACAGTAAAACAGTAAAATGCATGGATGCAACAATACAAGCGAGGCAAGGGAGTCCCACTCAACCTCGAACCTAGAAAACAATAGGCGAAAGTGAACAGGCTTCACTTTCAACCCAACAGGGTAAACAGCAAACAATACAGTTCAGAAAACCAATCAATACATCAACAAATGAAATACAGCAACAGAAACAGCATCAGCAGCTCTGAATCAACAACTGGCTTCAAGCAATCTCCAATCAGCTACAGGCTTCAACAAGCATCAATATCCATCTTCATGGCCTTCAGACAATGGCTTTGATCATCAGTCTTCCATCTGCAATGCCTTTTCTTCAAGCTCAAACCTCCAGGATGAGGGATCAGTCACAAGAGTGAATTGGGTGTTAAGCAATCAGCTGACTACCAAAGGTGGTGAACAGACTGCTTCTAACACAAGAGGCATTTTCTCTCAAGAGTTCTATCTCATAGACACTATCACCAAGCCTTCCAAAGGAAGGGGGTGAGTGTCTTAGAGAGACTCTGAATCACAGAGAAGAATGGATGCAGACAAGGCCATCCATGTTTGAGAAACAATCATTCTAATCTAGAGCTCTGCCTAGCTCCTAAACCCTAGTCTCCTCAGCATCTGCCAGCAAGAAACTCCTCCTCAACTCTGACAGTTGATCTTCAATCTTTGAATCTCCAATAGCTTCATCTCCACAAATCTTCAGCTTCCCCAGGGCCCCAGACAAACCCAATACCCAATCAAACAATCAACAATCCCCAGAGGGCACACCACACCAGACAGCAGATATACAGACAATAATAATAACAGTAGGGGAATCCTAACTTTTCTCTAAGGGATCTAATAGCTACCCATAGCCCCTATAGTCCCATAACTAACCTATTCAAACCCTAAGTCCTAAGGGAGAAAATTGAACTTCCTAAGTTGTCACCTAAAACCCTAGTTTTGTTCATGATATTCAAGCATTTATTAATCATCTAAAATTAACCTCTAAACATGGGAACTAAAATATTTCTACAAGCTTAACATCTCATCTAAACAATATGAAAAGAATGATCAAAAAATATTAAAGCATGTGAGAGAACAAAAATCATTAAAATGATGCATGAAATGTAACTATTTATTATGCTATTTATTTAGAAAATATGTAAAAAATATGAAATAAAACTAAAAATGAAATTTTATTTTCCTATAATATTCTAGACATTTTAATGAAAATATGGTAAAAAGAATGGATTAAAAAACATTTTTTATGAATTTATTATGATTTAATGAAAATGGCAAAAATTAGAATGAAATAAGAAAAATTAAAATGAATTAAAATGAGCAAGAGGGGGTATGAAGAGTAACTACGCGCAGTTCAATTCTGGATGGGCCTCATAAAGGGGGGTGTTGGTAGCGTTTCACACTGGGCCCAATCAACCATCAGAATTAAAAAACAAAAGGGAATCAGCTGGGGGTGAGAAAAGCAGCGAAAACACGTTGGAAAATGGTTTTGGGCCTAACTCGGGGGTGGGGATAACACAATCATCTGAGGCCCGCCCGTTTCAATTAATGAAACGGTGCGTTTAGGGCCAGGGTAATCTCCCTCCAATTCAGATTGAATATAGGCCATTGGATCACTCTAAAAGTCAAGAGTCTTACACCAAACGAAGGGCCACGATTTCGTCTTCTTCCTCATTCAACCTGAAACCTAGGGTTTCTGCCATGCGAGCTCATGCACGAGCTACCTTACACCAAACCGTTCTCACTCCACACGCAATGAATCCTCATGATGTAAACATGAAATCTGCTCAGAATCTCCTCCTCTATAATCCTATGGCCTTAGATCAATTTGAAACTCACCACAACACCAAACCCGCGCGCATCAAACTCTGGTTATCATGAGATTACTCTGAGATGCACCAAGATAATTCTCTCTCAAACCTATCCTAAACTGCTCTATACATCATGGTGATTAACCTGATCAATCCAACTAACATTCTAGTGCATTAACATAAGAGATATTGATCCAAACAGTTTATGGTACCTGCTAACAATGGACTCCAAATCACTCCAAATTCATCTAAACTAATCTCCTAACCACCTAGATCAATTCTACACTAACAAAATCATGCCTAACTAACTGAATCGAGCTGTGTGATTGAAAACTTACCTTGTGCAAAATCTTGCAAACAGCTATGGAGATGGAAGATCTGAGGCTTTTAAGTGTTGAATCTTGATCAATCCTTGAGGAACTTGATTCTGTATGCACAAACTTGGAGGTTCCTTGCTTGAATCATGCAATCCACTTGAACTTGTGATTTTGATGATCTTGAGAAAAGCACTCGAAAATGGATGATAACTACCAGAAACTTGCTCCAATTATGATCTATGATGATGATGGAATGAAATTGAATTGATTATGATGAAGATTGATAAAGAATTTGAGATATTTGGAATGAAACTTTTATGAAAAAGTGTGAGAAATCTTGTGAAATTCTTGGTGCAAATGAGGCCAACCCTTGCCAAATTCTCCTTTCATGAATATATAGACCCCAAATGAACATTCTAGATCCATCTTGCACATTCCCTTGTTTTCAAATTTTGATCCATTTTTGATTATGTTTCTTAAATGATAAGCCACCATGGATAACTTCATTTTTTCCTTCTAAACTCAAAAAAGTGGGTGAACCATTGTTCTTAGAATTGTTTTTCCATTCAAAATCATATATTGGAAGTCTCCATTTGGACTTGTAAATCTCCCAAACCATTTTCCAACTTGAAATTATTCACTTTATAAGCCTTTTTAGTTCATATTTTTGACCTATCATGCAACTCCATGCTATGGGCTTCTCCAATAACTTGTGACCTTCTTTCTAGACTTAAAATCCCATTTGGAGCAAGTTTGATGTTGTAAGTTTTTCCATTTGAGGCCTCCTTGTATGAGTTTTGGGTATAGGTTAAAATGACCTGTAATTCACAAATGCCCAAAATACCCTTTGCTTGTCAAGACCATAAGTTGAGTTCTCCACATCATATGAAGGCATGCCATACCATTCTAGAAAGCTAAGACAATGAGGAACAATTCTTATGTTGACCAAGAATTCATTTGAAATCTCCTTGAGGGGCAAAACTAGCTTGGAAGTCAAGTCACTTTCACAGACAAAAATTCAGACACCCCAGATGACCTGTAACTTGTAAGGACCATAACTTGAGTTCTATAAATCTCCTTGAAGTCTTCCACCACTCAAATTAAAGGTCTTGAGATCCTCTACAAGTTTCATGTTGGCCAAGAAGCCATTTGAAGTTAATATTTTGACTTATCTTGCTTGGAAGTTTGACCTAAACTAGGGGATTTTACAGAGAAACCCTAATTTAGTAACTCCTCTTCTCCTTGGTTTCTCTTGAATTCTCCTTGTCATATCTCCACATCCTTCTTCATATGTTCAATGATGATCCCCACATCTCTCCAATAGACTTGAATGCCCTCTTAAGTCAGTCAATTGACCTAGGGTTGACCTAGGGTTGACCCAGATGAAACCCTAGTTGACTGCCTTCAACTATAGCTCTTGTGCCTTCATCAATGACTTGTTTTCTTCTCCAAATGACTTTATAAGTCTCTCCAGATGTCTAGATGCTCTCCATGCTTTCACCTCACAGCTCATAACCCTCTTGTTGATCCTCAGATACCCTCAGCTAGGAGATGGACTCAAGGCTTGATCTGCTGAACTCTTTGCTTTCAAATTCTTTCTTGATGACTTGAATATGATTGAATTGGTGTAATAACCTCTTGATAGGCCTCTAGAGATGAAAATAATGATTGGTCCCCTGTTGAATGACTTGCTATGCTTATGCTATGCAGATGGTTAGTCTATGTACATGACTCTACATGCAAATGCTAAAGATGATGAAACATAAATCCAAGGAATAAGGTTGAGCAAATTTTAGGGTGCAACAAAGGGTTTGAGGATTTCTTTGACTGTGGTCAAAGTTCCTATGGGATTAGGGTAGTTGATTGATTGATTTTAGGAGAAAAGATGAGTTGTCATTTTAAGGGAGATTACTTGATTTAACCACCACAACTTTGTAGGAAAATAGTCCTTGCATCGTCTTAAGAGAAGGGCTCAAGCACTCGGAATTTAATCGACAAGTATGCCACTATCTCTCTTAAGGCAAAGTCCCTACATATTGATTGATTGAATTGTTATGGGGTAGGAGTTTTATCTCACTTAAGATGATTAACATCTTATTCTCTAAGGTGTTTGAATAATTTTGAATTGAGTTGATTTGTTTATTCTAAGTTGTAAAGATAAGGGTCCTTCCTATGGGGTAGGATCTATCCTAAAAGATAAACTTGAATGGGATCAATGATCATAGGTAAATGATGCAAATGGGATGCATACACGCAAGTTTTACGTTACGTGCAAGTTCTTCCTTTGGACGCAATGCAATGCGATAAAGTAAATGTGGTAAATGTAAATTGCGGGTAAAATAGAGGCAGATAAATAAAGGCATACACACGCATGAAAGCGCTGAAGTGTACAAGTGTGAATTGTGAATAATATGAATGTGCGGATATGGAAGCGAACGTGCACGATTAAGTTGACAGGAGATTAATATTAGTTGAATTGATTTTAGTAAAAAGGATTATATTAGTTTATTTGAATTGGATTGTAAGGAAGATATATTGTATTATTTTGGCGAGATTGATTTTAAAGAAAATGTTGAATTAAATTGTAAAAAATAACTTTTTAGTGAAATTGAATTACTTAATTTGGATAGAAATAGTTTCTAATAAATTATTTATTAAATAAGTTGGTTATTGGTCATTAAAACAAGTTCTATTATTTTATTATTAGGGTGATTTATTTTAAGAAAAGTTATATTAGATTATTAGTTAAGTAAAGTTTTTTAGGTGGATTAAATTTTAATAGGAATTTTAATTAAGAGGAAAAAGGTTCGTAATTTTAATAAAGGCTATTTGTTACAAATTAATTAGATTGTTATGAAAATAAGTTTCGATATTATAAAAAGAGTTGTTATTATAAAAATTTAATTTTAAGAAAGGGTTTTTGGTAATATAAAGAAATAGTGATGATTAAAATTATTATTGATAAAATTATTAAATAGATAAAAGATTAATTAATTACAAGGTTATTAATTAGAACAAATAAGTTAATAAAAGATTTTATTAATCATATTAATTAAAAGATGGCTGATTAAAAGTTAATTAAATAAAAATAAAATGATGATGATTATTAATTAAATGGCAGATTAATTAAATTAAAATTAGTATTTAAGTTAATTAGCTTGATTAAAGCAGATTAAACTCAGATTAAAGGAATAATGGGTGAGGCGCGTGATTAGGTATGACGCATGGAGAAAGGTTTACCGTGGGCGTGCAAATGAGATCGTATGATGTGGATCCGTTGGATATCCCAGGGTTGCGTGTGTGTGGTGTATGTGAGTTATGGTGAGACATACATACACAATTACATCATAAAGAAAAAAGAAAACCAGAAAAAACCTAAGTTACCCCCCTTTCCTCTTCATTTCGCCGCTGTTCTCCGATGATCTCCCTCTTTCCCCGATATTCTTCCGCTTCGACTTCTCTTTTTAATCTCCGCCCTTCTATCTTCTCTGATCGCAATCCTTTCTCTTCTTTTCCTTCTGTCTCCGTTCTTCTCCTACATAAATAAAACAAAAAGAACAACGTTAAACTGTTAGTAAAAATAAATCGCGGCAACGGTGGTGTTTCAGGCTTTCGATGGAGGCGACGACGGTTATGGGGATTTTCGGTGTGGAGCGGTTTGCAGTGGCAAGGGTTTCAACTGCGATGGATTCGCGATGACGGCGTCGGCGATCTCAAAAGGTAAGTCCTCTCTTCTTCGATTTAGGGTTTCAATTTGGGGAATTTTGGGGATTTCTATCTGTGACCATTTGTGTGGATTTCATTGTGTGTTGTGGATTCTGCCCCCTTCCCTTTCTCTTTTGTTTGATGCCTCTTTATAGATGCACAGTCTCTCCTTCTAATTAATTCGATTCCTCAAACTTCATCGAGTAACAATGGAGAACCGCCCTAAGTATCTTCGATCGGGGAACAACGGTCCCAACGACTATGTCAGAATTAATGCCATCCATGGCAAGTTTGATGTACACGCAGTCAATTATCCATAGTGAGCCTATTCTAAATTATATTGGGCCAAAGGGTCCTCTAGTAGCCCCTCCACCAATGAGGAATGCTTCGAATAGGCCCTTCATACCCCCAAGTTTCTCTATACCCTTAGGAACTTGAGATCATCCTTATGGAATGCCAACATCTATGATGGCGAATTTGCATAACACCATCTCAACATTCTCAGAATCAGTAATGAATGTTACTTTGCCATTACAAGGATCAGGATCTGGGATAAACATGGGTCGAAGTAGCCAACCTTTAGGAATTGGTTATTCCATCCAAATGCCAAACTTGATTAATAATTCTGCAGTGGTTATTAGGCAGAAAATGGATGAGAGTAATCACGAAATGGTCCAAAAGTTGGCCCAAATTATGGGGACGATTTTTAATCCCCTAATCCAAAGCACCACTCAATCCAACTAACAAATGATAGCACATATGACACGCCTTGCAGATTTTTTTGGAGTACCACAACCTCCTCGACATCCACAAAGAGAATATGTAGCGGTGAATGAGAGGATAGTCCTCAAAGAAGATCCTACCATTAATTATGTTCAACCAAACCAAAGAGACCAACCCCATGCAAATTTGGCCAATGCAAGCGTAGCGCTCAAATAGACTAGAATTGAACTTCCTAGAGCCCAACCTCAAATTCCCATTGAGGAGAGACCTAGGGTAGTAATGGTGGATAGAAATTAAAATGTTGATAATATTGTAAAACAGATTCAACGTGATGATATGGCCACGAATAACAATCTAGCAGCCATGGTCGAAAGGATAATGGTGCGAAATGGGGTAAACTTTGGTCTTCAGAGGCCAAACTATATTTCGGCATTATCAGAGTATATTTTATAATTAGACCTACCTCCTAGATGGAAAGTTCCTAAGTCCACTAAGTTTTCTTGGGATACCACTGAATCCACTGTAGAACATGTAGCTAGGTATTTGATAGAGGCTGGGGATATTTTGAATAATGAAAATCTTAGGGTATATTATTTTCCAAGCTCTCTCACGAAAAATGCTTTTACATGGCTGTCGCGGTGAAATTTGGATACCAAGCTATTGATGAGCTTGAATCTTATTCATTTGCAACCGAACTTTGATTTGTCCAAAGGAAGCGATAAAGATCAAAATACCCACAATGCAATGCAAATGAAAGCTAGAGAGTTATAGGTTCGGGGGTTGGTTAAACTTAGGGAAGGTGCTAGCATCCTAAGTTTCTGTAGTACTCTACATGAACCTCTTGTTTTATGTTGGTTTATTGCTAAGGTTTATCTGCTTAATAGTTAAAAGACCTAGGGGTTTATTTCTAAGTATACTCGATAAGATATCGCATATTATGCCTACATATCCTTACGGGAGTGGAATCAGAGTATCTGTAATTACCCTAAAGGGTTTGAGGATTTCTTTGACTATGGTCAAAGTTCCTACGGGATTAGGGTAGTTGATTGATTGATTTTAGGAGAAAGGATGAGTTATCATTTTAAGGGAGATTACTTGATTTAACCACCACAACTTTGTAGGAAAATAGTCTTTGCATCGTCTTAAGAGAAGGGCTCAAGCACTCGGAATTTAATCGACAAGTATGCCACTATCTCTCTTAAGGCAAAGTCCCTACATATTGATTGATTGAATTGTTATGGGGTAGGAGTTTTATCTCGCTTAAGATGATTAACATCTTATTCTCTAAGGTGTTTGAATAATTTTGAATTGATTTGATTTGTTTATTCTAAGTTGTAAAGATAAGGGTCCTTCCTATGGGGTAGGATCTATCCTAAAAGATCAACTTGAATGAGATCAAGGATCATGGGTAAATGATGCAAATGGGATGCATACGCGCAAGTTTTACGTTTCGTGCAAGTTCTTCCTTTGGACGCAATGCAATGCGATAAATGTAAATTGCGGGTAAAATAGAGGCAGATAAATAAAGGAATTCACACGCATGAAAGCGCTGAAGTGTACAAGTGTGAATTGTGAATAATGTGAATGTGCGGATACGGAAGCGAACGTGCACGATTAAGTTGACAGGAGATTAATTTTAGTTGAATTGATTTTAGTAAAAAGGATTATATTAGTTTATTTGAATTGGATTGTAAGGAAGATATATTGTATTATTTTGGCGAGATTGATTTTAAAGAAAATGTTGAATTAAATTGTAAAAAATAACTTTTTAGTGAAATTGAATTACTTAATTTGGATATAAATAGTTTCTAATAAATTATTTATTAAATAAGTTGGTTATTGGTCATTAAAAGAAGTTCTGATATTTTATTATTAGGGAGATTTATTTTAAGAAAAGTTATATTAGATTATTAGTTAAGTAAAGTTTTTTAGGTGGATTAAATTTTAATAGGAATTTTAATTAAGAGGAAAAAGGTTTGTAATTTTAATAAAGGCTATTTGTTACAAATTAATTAGATTGTTATGAAAATAAGTTTCGATATTATAAAAAGAGTTGTTATTATAAAAAGTTAATTTTAAGAAAGGGTTTTTGGTAATATAAAGAAAGAGTGATGATTAAAATTTTTATTGATAAAATTATTAAATAGATAAAAGATTAATTAATTAGAACAAATAAGTTAATAAAAGATTTTATTAATCATATTAATTAAAAGATGGCTGATTAAAAGTTAATTAAATAAAAATAAAATGATGATGATTATTAATTAAATGGAAGATTAATTAAATTAAAATTAGTATTTAAGTTAATTAGGTTGATTAAAGCAGATTAAACGCAGATTAAAGGAATAATGGGTGAGGCGCGTGATTAGGTGTGACGCAGAGAGCAAGGTTTACCGTGGGCGTGCAAATGAGATCGTACGATGTGGATCCGTTGGAGATCCCAGGGTTGCGTGTGTGTGGTGTATGTGAGTTATGGTGAAACATACATACACAATTACATCTTAAAGAAAAAGAAAACCAGAAAAAACCTAAGTTACCCCCCTTTCCTCTTCATTCCGCCGCTATTCTCCGATGATCTCCCTCTTTCCCTGATATTCTTTCGCTTCGACTTCTCTTTTTAATCTCCGCCCTTCTATCTTCTCCGATCGCAATCCTTTCTCTTCTTTTCCTTCTGTCTCCGTTCTTCTCCTACATAAATAAAACAAAAAGAACAACGTTAAACTGTTAGTAAGAATAAATCGTGGCAACGGTGGTGTTTCAGGCTTTCGATGGAGGAGACGACGGTTATGGGGATTTTCGGTGTGGAGCGGTTTGCGGTGGCAAGGGTTTCAACTGCGATGGATTCGCGATGACGGCGTCGGCGATCTCAAAAGGTAAGTCCTCTCTTCTTCGATTTAGGGTTTCAATTTGGGGAATTTTGGGGATTTCTATCTGTGACCGTTTGTGTGGATTTCATTGTGTGTTGTGGATTCTGCCCCCTTCCCTTTCTCTTTTGTTTGATGCCTCTTTATAGATGCACAGTCTCTCCTTCTAATTAATTCGATTCCTCAAACTTCATCGAGTAACAATGGAGAACCGCCCTAAGTATCTTCGATCGGGGGAACAACGGTCCAAACGACTATGTCAGAACTAATGCCATCCATGGCAAGTTTGATGTACACGCAGTCAATCATCCATAGTGAGCCCATTCTAAATTATATTGGGCCAAAGGGTCCTCTAGTATCCCCTCCACCAATGAGGAATGCTTCGAATAGGCCCTTCATACCCCCAAGTTTCTCTATACCCTTAGGAACTTGAGATCATCCTTATGGAATGCCAACATCTATGATGGCGAATTTGCATAACACCATCTCAACATTCTCAGAATCAGTAATGAATGTTACTTTGCCATTACAAGGATCAGGATCTGGGATAAACATGGGTCGAAGTAGCCAACCTTTAGGAATTGGTTATTCCATCCAAATGCCAAACTTGATTAATAATTCTGCAGTGGTTATTAGGCAGAAAATGGATGAGAGTAATCACGAAATGGTCCAAAAGTTGGCCCAAATTATGGGGACGATTTTTAATCCCCTAATCCAAAGCACCACTCAATCCAACTAACAAATGATAGCACATATGACACGCCTTGCAGATTTTTTTGGAGTACCACAACCTCCTCGACATCCACAAAGAGAATATGTAGCGGTGAATAAGAGGATAGTCCTCAAAGAAGATCCTACCATTAATTATGTTCAACCAAACCAAAGAGACCAACCCCATGCAAATTTGGCCAATGCAAGCGTAGCGCTCGAATAGACTAGAATTGAACTTCCTAGAGCCCAACCTCAAATTCCCATTGAGGAGAGACCTAGGGTAGTAATGGTGGATAGAAATTAAAATGTTGATAATGTTGTACAACAAATTCAACGTGATGATATGGCCGCGAATAACAATCTAGCAGCCATGGTCGAAAGGATAATGGTGCGAAATGGGGTAAACTTTGGTCTTCAGAGGCCAAACTATATTTCGGCATTATCAGAGTATATTTTATAATTAGACCTACCTCCTAGATGGAAAGTTCCTAAGTCCACTAAGTTTTCTTGGGATACCACTGAATCCACTGTAGAACATGTGGCTAGGTATTTGATAGAGGCTGGGGATATTTTGAATAATGAAAATCTTAGGGTATATTATTTCCCAAGCTCTCTCACGAAAAATGCTTTTACATGGCTGTCGCGGTGAAATTTGGATACGAAGCTATTGATGAGCTTGAATCTTATTCATTTGCAACCGAACTTTGATTTGTCCAAAGGAAGCGATAAAGATCGAAATACCCACAATGCAATGCAAATGAAAGCTAGAGAGTTATAGGTTCGGGGGTTGGTTAAACTTAGGGAAGGTGCTAGCATCCTAAGTTTCTGTAGTACTCTACATGAACCTCTTGTTTTATGTTGGTTTATTGCTAAAGTTTATCTGCTTAAGAGTTAAAAGACCTAGGGGTTTATTTCTAAGTATACTCGATAAGATATCGCATATTATGCCTACATATCCTTACGGGAGTGGAATCAGAGTATCTGTAATTCCCCTAAAGGGTTTGAGGATTTCTTTGACTATGGTCAAAGTTCCTACGGGATTAGGGTAGTTGATTGATTGATTTTAGGAGAAAGGATGAGTTATCATTTTAAGGGAGATTACTTGATTTAACCACCACAACTTTGTAGGAAAATAGTCTTTGCATCGTCTTAAGAGAAGGGCTCAAGCACTCGGAATTTAATCGACAAGTATGCCACTATCTCTCTTAAGGCAAAGTCCCTACATATTGATTGATTGAATTGTTATGGGGTAGGAGTTTTATCTCGCTTAAGATGATTAACATCTTATTCTCTAAGGTGTTTGAATAATTTTGAATTGATTTGATTTGTTTATTCTAAGTTGTAAAGATAAGGGTCCTTCCTATGGGGTAGGATCTATCCTAAAAGATCAACTTGAATGAGATCAAGGATCATGGGTAAATGATGCAAATGGGATGCATACGCGCAAGTTTTACGTTACGTGCAAGTTCTTCCTTTGGACGCAATGCAATGCGATAAATGTAAATTGCGGGTAAAATAGAGGCAGATAAATAAAGGAATTCACACGCATGAAAGCGCTGAAGTGTACAAGTGTGAATTGTGAATAATGTGAATGTGCGGATACGGAAGCGAACGTGCACGATTAAGTTGACAGGAGATTAATTTTAGTTGAATTGATTTTAGTAAAAAGGATTATATTAGTTTATTTGAATTGGATTGTAAGGAAGATATATTGTATTATTTTGGCGAGATTGATTTTAAAGAAAATGTTGAATTAAATTGTAAAAAATAACTTTTTAGTGAAATTGAATTACTTAATTTGGATATAAATAGTTTCTAATAAATTATTTATTAAATAAGTTGGTTATTGGTCATTAAAAGAAGTTCTGTTATTTTATTATTAGGGAGATTTATTTTAAGAAAAGTTATATTAGATTATTAGTTAATTAAAGTTTTTTAGGTGGATTAAATTTTAATAGGAATTTTAATTAAGAGGAAAAAGGTTTGTAATTTTAATAAAGGCTATTTGTTACAAATTAATTAGATTGTTATGAAAATAAGTTTCGATATTATAAAAAGAGTTGTTATTATAAAAAGTTAATTTTAAGAAAGGGTTTTTGGTAATATAAAGAAAGAGTGATGATTAAAATTATTATTGATAAAATTATTAAATAGATAAAAGATTAATTAATTAGAACAAATAAGTTAATAAAAGATTTTATTAATCATATTAATTAAAAGATGGCTGATTAAAAGTTAATTAAATAAAAATAAAATGGTGATGATTATTAATTAAATGGAAGATTAATTAAATTAAAATTAGTATTTAAGTTAATTAGGTTGATTAAAGCAAATTAAACGCAGATTAAAGGAATAATGGGTGAGGCGCGTGATTAGGTGTGACGCAGGGAGCAAGGTTTACCGTGGGCGTGCAAATGAGATCGTACGATGTGGATCCGTTGGAGATCCCAGGGTTGCGTGTGTGTGGTGTATGTGAGTTATGGTGAAACATACATACACAATTACATCTTAAAGAAAAAGAAAACCAGAAAAAACCTAAGTTACCCCCCTTTCCTCTTCATTCCTCCGCTGTTCTCCGATGATCTCCCTCTTTCCCTGATATTCTTCCGCTTCGACTTCTCTTTTTAATCTCCGCCCTTCTATCTTCTCCGATCGCAATCCTTTCTCTTCTTTTCCTTCTGTCTCCGTTCTTCTCCTACATAAATAAAACAAAAAGAACAACGTTAAACTGTTAGTAAGAATAAATCGCGTCAACGGTGGTGTTTCAGGCTTTCGATGGAGGCGACGACGGTTATGGGGATTTTCGATGTGGAGCGGTTTGTGGTGGCAAGGGTTTCAACTGCGATGGATTCGCGATGACGGCGTCGGCGATCTCAAAAGGTAAGTCCTCTCTTCTTCGATTTAGGGTTTCAATTTGGGGAATTTTGGGGATTTCTATCTGTGACCGTTTGTGTGGATTTCATTGTGTGTTGTGGATTCTGCCCCCTTCCCTTTCTCTTTTGTTTGATGCCTCATTATAGATGCACAGTCTCTCCTTCTAATTAATTCGATTCCTCAAACTTCATCGAGTAATAATGGAGAACCGCCCTAAGTATCTTCGATCGGGGGAACAACGGTCCCAACGACAATGTCAAAACTAATGCCATCCATGGCAAGTTTGATGTACACGCAGTCAATCATCCATAGTGAGCCCATTCTAAATTATATTGGGCCAAAGGGTCCTCTAGTATCCCCTCCACCAATGAGGAATGCTTCGAATAGGCCCTTCATACCCCCAAGTTTCTCTATACCCTTAGGAACTTGAGATCATCCTTATGGAATGCCAACATCTATGATGGCGAATTTGCATAACACCATCTCAACATTCTCAGAATCAGTAATGAATGTTACTTTGCCATTACAAGGATCAGGATCTGGGATAAACATGGGTCGAAGTAGCCAACCTTTAGGAATTTGTTATTCCATCCAAATGCCAAACTTGATTAATAATTCTGCAGTGGTTATTAGGCAGAAAATGGATGAGAGTAATCACGAAATGGTCCAAAAGTTAGCCCAAATTATGGGGACGATTTTTAATCCCCTAATCCAAAGCACCACTCAATCCAACTAACAAATGACATCACATATGACATGCCTTGCAGATGTTTTTGGAGTACCACAACCTCCTCGACATCCACAAAGAGAATATGTAGTGGTGAATAAGAGAATAGTCCTCAAAGAAGATCCTACCATTAATTATGTTCAACCAAACCAAAGAGACCAACCCCATGCAAATTTGGCCAATGCAAGCGTAGCGCTCAAATAGACTAGAATTGAACCTCCTAGAGCCCAAACTCAAATTCCCATTGAGGAGAGACCTAGCGTAGTAATGGTGGATAGAAATTAAAATGCTGATAATGTTGTACAACAGATTCAACGTGATGATATGGCCGCGAATAACAATTTAGCAGCCATGGTCGAAAGGATAATGGTGCGAAATGGGGTAAACTTTGGTCTTCAGAGGCCAAACTATATTTCGGCATTATCAGAGTATATTTTATAATTAGACCTACCTCCTAGATGGAAAGTTCCTAAGTCCACTAAGTTTTCTTGGGATACCACTGAATCCGCTATAGAACATGTGGCTAGGTATTTGATAGAGGCTGGGGATATTTTGAATAATGAAAATCTTAGGGTATATTATTTCCCAAGCTCTCTCACGAAAAATGCTTTTACATGGTTGTCGCAGTGAAATTTGGATACCAAGTTATTGATGAGCTTGAATCTTATTCATTTGCAACTGAACTTTGATTTGTCCAAAGGAAGCGATAAAGATCGAAATACCCACAATGCAATGCAAATGCAAGCTAGAGAGTTATAGGTTAGGGGGTTGGTTAAACTTAGTGAAGGTGCTAGCATCCTAAGTTTCTGTAATACTCTACATGAACCTCTTGTTTTATGTTGGTTTATTGCTAAGGTTTATCTGCTTAAGAGTTAAAAGACATAGGGGTTTATTTCTAAGTATACTCGATAAGATATCGCATCTTATGCCTACATATCCTTACGGGAGTGAAATCAGAGTATCTGTAGTTCCCCTAAATGGTTTGAGGATTTCTTTGATTGTGGTCAAAGTTCCTACGGGATTAGGGTAGTTAATTGATTGATTTTAGGAGAAAGGATGAGTTATCATTTTAAGGGAGATTACTTGATTTAACCACCACAACTTTGTAGGAAAATAGTCTTTGCATCGTCTTAAGAGAAGGGCTCCAGCACTCGGAATTTAATCGGCAAGTATGCCACTATCTCTCTTAAGGCAAAGTCCCTGCATATTGATTGATTGAATTGTTATGGGGTAGGAGTTTTATCTCGCTTAAGATGATTAACATCTTATTCTCTAAGGTATTTGAATAATTTTGAATTGATTTGATTTGTTTATTCTAAGTTGAAAAGATAAGGGTCCTTCCAATGGGGTAGGATCTATCCTAAAAGATCAACTTGAATGAGATCAAGGATCATGGGTAAATGATGCAAATGGGATCCATACGCGCAAGTTTTACGTTACATGCAAGTTCTTCCTTTGGACGCAATGCAATGCGATAAAGTAAATGTGGTAAATGTAAATTGCGGGTAAAATAGAGGCAGATAAATAAAGGAATACACACGCATGAAAGCGCTGAAGTGTACAAGTGTGATTTGTGAATAATGTGAATGTGCGGATACGGAAGCGAACGTGCACGATTAAGTTGACGGGAGATTAATTTTAGTTGAATTAATTTTAGTAAAAAGGATTATATTAGTTTATTTGAATTGGATTGTAAGGAAGATATATTGTATTATTTTGGTGAGATTGATTTTAAAGAAAATGTTGAATTAAATTGTAAAAAATAACTTTTTAGTGAAATTGAATTACTTAATTTGGATATAAATAGTTTCTAATAAATTATTTATTAAATAAGTTGGTTATTGGTCATTAAAAGAAGTTCTATTATTTTTTTATTAGGGAGATTTATTTTAAGAAAAGTTATATTAGATTATTAGTTAAGTAAAGTTTTTTAGGTGGATTAAATTTTAATAGGAATTTTAATTAAGAGGAAAAAGGTTTGTAATTTTAATAAAGGCTATTTGTTACAAATTAATTAGATTGTTATGAAAATAAGTTTCGATATTATAAAAAGAGTTGTTATTATAAAAAGTTAATTTTAAGAAAGGGTTTTTGGTAATATAAAGAAAGAGTGATGATTAAAATTATTATTGATAAAATTATTAAATAGATAAAAGATTAATTAATTAGAACAAATAAGTTAATAAAAGATTTTATTAATCATATTAATTAAAAGATGGCTGATTAAAAGTTAATTAAATAAAAATAAAATGATGATGATTATTAATTAAATGGAAGATTAATTAAATTAAAATTAGTATTTAAGTTAATTATGTTGATTAAAGCAGATTAAACGCAGATTAAAGGAATAATGGGTGAGGCGCGTGATTAGGTGTGACGCAGGGAGCAAGGTTTACCGTGGGCGTGCAAATGAGATCGTACGATGTGGATCCGTTGGAGATCCCAGGGTTGCGTGTGTGTGGTGTATGTGAGTTATGGTGAAACATACATACACAATTACATCTTAAAGAAAAAGAAAACCAGAAAAAACCTAAGTTACCCCCCTTTCCTCTTCATTCCGCCGCTGTTCTCCGATGATCTCCCTCTTTCCCTGATATTCTTCTGCTTCGACTTCTCTTTTTAATCTCCGCCCTTCTATCTTCTCCGATCGCAATCCTTTCTCTTCTTTTCCTTCTGTCTCCGTTCTTCTCCTACATAAATAAAACAAAAAGAACAACGTTAAACTGTTAGTAAGAATAAATCGCGTCAACGGTGGTGTTTCAGGCTTTCGATGGAGGCGACGACGGTTATGGGGATTTTCGATGTGGAGCGGTTTGTGGTGGCAAGGGTTTCAACTGCGATGGATTCGCGATGACGGCGTCGGCGATCTCAAAAGGTAAGTCCTCTCTTCTTCGATTTAGGGTTTCAATTTGGGGAATTTTGGGGATTTCTATCTGTGACCGTTTGTGTGGATTTCATTGTGTGTTGTGGATTCTGCCCCTTTCCCTTTCTCTTTTGTTTGATGCCTCTTTATAGATGCACAGTCTCTCCTTCTAATTAATTCGATTCCTCAAACTTCATCGAGTAATAATGGAGAACCGCCCTAAGTATCTTCGATCGGGGGAACAACGGTCCCAACGACTATGTCAGAACTAATGCCATCCATGGCAAGTTTGATGTACACGCAGTCAATCATCCATAGTGAGCCCATTCTAAATTATATTGGGCCAAAGGGTCCTCTAGTATCCCCTCCACCAATGAGGAATGCTTCGAATAGGCCCTTCATACCCCCAAGTTTCTCTATACCCTTAGGAACTTGAGATCATCCTTATGGAATGCCAACATCTATGATGGCGAATTTGCATAACACCATCTCAACATTCTCAGAATCAGTAATGAATGTTACTTTGCCATTATAAGGATCAGGATCTGGGATAAACATGGGTCGAAGTAGCCAACCTTTAGGAATTTGTTATTCCATCCAAATGCCAAACTTGATTAATAATTCTGCAGTGGTTATTAGGCAGAAAATGGATGAGAGTAATCACGAAATGGTCCAAAAGTTGGCCCAAATTATGGGGACGATTTTTAATCCCCTAATCCAAAGCACCACTCAATCCAACTAACAAATGACATCACATATGACATGCCTTGCAGATGTTTTTGGAGTACCACAACCTCCTCGACATCCACAAAGAGAATATGTAGTGGTGAATAAGAGAATAGTCCTCAAAGAAGATCCTACCATTAATTATGTTCAACCAAACCAAAGAGACCAACCCCATGCAAATTTGGCCAATGCAAGCGTAGCGCTCGAATAGACTAGAATTGAACCTCCTAGAGCCCAACCTCAAATTCCCATTGAGGAGAGACCTAGCGTAGTAATGGTGGATAGAAATTAAAATGCTGATAATGTTGTACAACAGATTCAACATGATGATATGGCCGCGAATAACAATCTAGCAGCCATGGTCGAAAGGAAAATGGTGCGAAATGGGGTAAACTTTGGTCTTCAGAGGCCAAACTATATTTCGGCATTATCAGAGTATATTTTATAATTAGATCTACCTCCTAGATGGAAAGTTCCTAAGTCCACTAAGTTTTCTTGGGATACCACTGAATCCGCTATAGAACATGTGGCTAGGTATTTGATAGAGGCTGGGGATATTTTGAATAATGAAAATCTTAGGGTATATTATTTCCCAAGCTCTCTCATGAAAAATGCTTTTACATGGTTGTCGCAGTGAAATTTGGATACCAAGTTATTGATGAGCTTGAATCTTATTCATTTGCAACTGAACTTTGATTTGTCCAAAGGAAGCGATAAAGATCGAAATACCCACAATGCAATGCAAATGCAAGCTAGAGAGTTATAGGTTCGGGGGTTGGTTAAACTTAGGGAAGGTGCTAGCATCCTAAGTTTCTGTAGTACTCTACATGAACCTCTTGTTTTATGTTGGTTTATTGCTAAGGTTTATCTGCTTAAGAGTTAAAAGACATAGGGGTTTATTTCTAAGTATACTCGATAAGATATTGCATCTTATGCCTACATATCCTTACGGGAGTGAAATCAGAGTATCTGTAGTTCCCCTAAAGGGTTTGAGGATTTCTTTGATTGTGGTCAAAGTTTCTACGGGATTAGGGTAGTTGATTGATTGATTTTAGGAGAAAGGATGAGTTATCATTTTAAGGGAGATTACTTGATTTAACCACCACAACTTTGTAGGAAAATAGTCTTTGCATCGTCTTAAGAGAAGGGCTCAAGCACTCGGAATTTAATCGACAAGTATGCCACTATCTCTCTTAAGGCAAAGTCCCTGCATATTGATTGATTGAATTGTTATGGGGTAGGAGTTTTATCTCGCTTAAGATGATTAACATCTTATTCTCTAAGGTGTTTGAATAATTTTGAATTGATTTGATTTGTTTATTCTAAGTTGAAAAGATTAGGGTCCTTCCTATGGGGTAGGATCTATCCTAAAAGATCAACTTGAATGAGATCAAGGATCATGGGTAAATGATGCAAATGGGATCCATACGCGCAAATTTTACGTTACATGCAAGTTCTTCCTTTGGACGCAATGCAATGCGATAAAGTAAATGCGGTAAATGTAAATTGCGGGTAAAATAGAGGCAGATAAATAAAGGAATACACACGCATGAAAGCGCTGAAGTGTACAAGTGTGATTTGTGAATAATGTGAATGTGCGGATACGGAAGCGAACGTGCACGATTAAGTTGACGGGAGATTAATTTTAGTTGAATTAATTTTAGTAAAAAGGATTATATTAGTTTATTTGAATTGGATTGTAAGGAAGATATATTGTATTATTTTGGTGAGATTGATTTTAAAGAAAATGTTGAATTAAATTGTAAAAAATAACTTTTTAGTGAAATTGAATTACTTAATTTGGATATAAATAGTTTCTAATAAATTATTTATTAAATAAGTTGGTTATTGGTCATTAAAAGAAGTTCTATTATTTTTTTATTAGGGAGATTTATTTTAAGAAAAGTTATATTAGATTATTAGTTAAGTAAAGTTTTTTAGGTGGATTAAATTTTAATAGGAATTTTAATTAAGAGGAAAAAGGTTTGTAATTTTAATAAAGGCTATTTGTTACAAATTAATTAGATTGTTATGAAAATAAGTTTCGATATTATAAAAAGAGTTGTTATTATAAAAAGTTAATTTTAAGAAAGGGTTTTTGGTAATATAAAGAAAGAGTGATGATTAAAATTATTATTGATAAAATTATTAAATAGATAAAAGATTAATTAATTAGAACAAATAAGTTAATAAAAGATTTTATTAATCATATTAATTAAAAGATGGCTGATTAAAAGTTAATTAAATAAAAATAAAATGATGATGATTATTAATTAAATGGAAGATTAATTAAATTAAAATTAGTATTTAAGTTAATTAGGTTGATTAAAGCAGATTAAATGCAGATTAAAGGAATAATGGGTGAGGCGCGTGATTAGGTGTGACGCAGGGAGCAAGGTTTACCGTGGGCGTGCAAATGAGATCGTACGATGTGGATCCGTTGGAGATCCCAGGGTTGCGTGTGTGTGGTGTATGTGAGTTATGGTGAAACATACATACACAATTACATCTTAAAGAAAAAGAAAACCAGAAAAAACCTAAGTTACCCCCCTTTCCTCTTCATTCTGCCACTGTTCTCCGATGATCTCCCTCTTTCCCTGATATTCTTCCGCTTCGACTTCTCTTTTTAATCTCCGCCCTTCTATCTTCTCCGATCACAATCCTTTCTCTTCTTTTCCTTCTGTCTCCGTTCTTCTCCTACATAAATAAAACAAAAAGAACAACGTTAAACTGTTAGTAAGAATAAATCGCGTCAACGGTGGTGTTTCAGGCTTTCGATGGAGGCGACGACGGTTATGGGGATTTTCGGTGTGGAGCGGTTTGTGGTGGCAAGGGTTTCAACTGCGATGGATTCGCGATGACGGCGTCGGCGATCTCAAAAGGTAAGTCCTCTCTTCTTCGATTTAGGGTTTCAATTTGGGGAATTTTGGGGATTTCTATCTGTGACCGTTTGTGTGGATTTCATTGTGTGTTGTGGATTCTGCCCCTTTCCCTTTCTCTTTTGTTTGATGCCTCTTTATAGATGCACAGTCTCTCCTTCTAATTAATTCGATTCCTCAAACTTCATCGAGTAATAATGGAGAACCGCCCTAAGTATCTTCGATCAGGGGAACAACGGTCCCAACGACTATGTCAGAACTAATGCCATCCATGGCAAGTTTGATGTACACGCAGTCAATCATCCATAGTGAGCCCATTCTAAATTATATTGGGCCAAAGGGTCCTCTAGTATCCCCTCCACCAATGAGGAATGCTTCGAATAGGCCCTTCATACCCCCAAGTTTCTCTATACCCTTAGGAACTTGAGATCATCCTTATGGAATGCCAACATCTATGATGGCGAATTTGCATAACACCATCTCAACATTCTCAGAATCAGTAATGAATGTTACTTTGCCATTATAAGGATCAGGATCTGGGATAAACATGGGTCGAAGTAGCCAACCTTTAGGAATTTGTTATTCCATCCAAATGCCAAACTTGATTAATAATTCTGCAGTGGTTATTAGGCAGAAAATGGATGAGAGTAATCACGAAATGGTCCAAAAGTTGGCCCAAATTATGGGGACGATTTTTAATCCCCTAATCCAAAGCACCACTCAATCCAACTAACAAATGACATCACATATGACATGCCTTGCAGATGTTTTTGGAGTACCACAACCTCCTCGACATCCACAAAGAGAATATGTAGTGGTGAATAAGAGAATAGTCCTCAAAGAAGATCCTACCATTAATTATGTTCAACCAAACCAAAGAGACCAACCCCATGCAAATTTGGCCAATGCAAGCGTAGCGCTCGAATAGACTAGAATTGAACCTCCTAGAGCCCAACCTCAAATTCCCATTGAGGAGAGACCTAGCGTAGTAATGGTGGATAGAAATTAAAATGCTGATAATGTTGTACAACAGATTCAACATGATGATATGGCCGCGAATAACAATCTAGCAGCCATGGTCGAAAGGATAATGGTGCGAAATGGGGTAAACTTTGGTCTTCAGAGGCCAAACTATATTTCGGCATTATCAGAGTATATTTTATAATTAGATCTACCTCCTAGATGGAAAGTTCCTAAGTCCACTAAGTTTTCTTGGGATACCACTGAATCCGCTATAGAACATGTGGCTAGGTATTTGATAGAGGCTGGGGATATTTTGAATAATGAAAATCTTAGGGTATATTATTTCCCAAGCTCTCTCACGAAAAATGCTTTCACATGGTTGTCGCAGTGAAATTTGGATACCAAGTTATTGATGAGCTTGAATCTTATTCATTTGCAACTGAACTTTGATTTGTCCAAAGGAAGCGATAAAGATCGAAATACCCACAATGCAATGCAAATGCAAGCTAGAGAGTTATAGGTTCGGGGGTTGGTTAAACTTAGGGAAGGTGCTAGCATCCTAAGTTTCTGTAGTACTCTACATGAACCTCTTGTTTTATGTTGGTTTATTGCTAAGGTTTATCTGCTTAAGAGTTAAAAGACATAGGGGTTTATTTCTAAGTATACTCGATAAGATATCGCATCTTATGCCTACATATCCTTACGGGAGTGAAATCAGAGTATCTGTAGTTCCCCTAAAGGGTTTGAGGATTTCTTTGATTGTGGTCAAAGTTTCTACGGGATTAGGGTAGTTGATTGATTGATTTTAGGAGAAAGGATGAGTTATCATTTTAAGGGAGATTACTTGATTTAACCACCACAACTTTGTAGGAAAATAGTCTTTGCATCGTCTTAAGAGAAGGGCTCAAGCACTCGGAATTTAATCGACAAGTATGCCACTATCTCTCTTAAGGCAAAGTCCCTGCATATTGATTGATTGAATTGTTATGGGGTAGGAGTTTTATCTCGCTTAAGATGATTAACATCTTATTCTCTAAGGTGTTTGAATAATTTTGAATTGATTTGATTTGTTTATTCTAAGTTGAAAAGATTAGGGTCCTTCCTATGGGGTAGGATCTATCCTAAAAGATCAACTTGAATGAGATCAAGGATCATGGGTAAATGATGCAAATGGGATCCATACGCGCAAATTTTACGTTACATGCAAGTTCTTCCTTTGGACGCAATGCAATGCGATAAAGTAAATGCGGTAAATGTAAATTGCGGGTAAAATAGAGGCAGATAAATAAAGGAATACACACGCATGAAAGCGCTGAAGTGTACAAGTGTGATTTGTGAATAATGTGAATGTGCGGATACGGAAGCGAACGTGCACGATTAAGTTGACGGGAGATTAATTTTAGTTGAATTAATTTTAGTAAAAAGGATTATATTAGTTTATTTGAATTGGATTGTAAGGAAGATATATTGTATTATTTTGGTGAGATTGATTTTAAAGAAAATGTTGAATTAAATTGTAAAAAATAACTTTTTAGTGAAATTGAATTACTTAATTTGGATATAAATAGTTTCTAATAAATTATTTATTAAATAAGTTGGTTATTGGTCATTAAAAGAAGTTCTATTATTTTTTTATTAGGGAGATTTATTTTAAGAAAAGTTATATTAGATTATTAGTTAAGTAAAGTTTTTTAGGTGGATTAAATTTTAATAGGAATTTTAATTAAGAGGAAAAAGGTTTGTAATTTTAATAAAGGCTATTTGTTACAAATTAATTAGATTGTTATGAAAATAAGTTTCGATATTATAAAAAGAGTTGTTATTATAAAAAGTTAATTTTAAGAAAGGGTTTTTGGTAATATAAAGAAAGAGTGATGATTAAAATTATTATTGATAAAATTATTAAATAGATAAAAGATTAATTAATTAGAACAAATAAGTTAATAAAAGATTTTATTAATCACATAAATTAAAAGATGGCTGATTAAAAGTTAATTAAATAAAAATAAAATGATGATGATTATTAATTAAATGGAAGATTAATTAAATTAAAATTAGTATTTAAGTTAATTAGGTTGATTAAAGCAGATTAAATGCAGATTAAAGGAATAATGGGTGAGGCGCGTGATTAGGTGTGACGCAGGGAGCAAGGTTTACCGTGGGCGTGCAAATGAGATCGTACGATGTGGATCCGTTGGAGATCCCAGGGTTGCGTGTGTGTGGTGTATGTGAGTTATGGTGAAACATACATACACAATTACATCTTAAAGAAAAAGAAAACCAGAAAAAACCTAAGTTACCCCCCTTTCCTCTTCATTCTGCCACTGTTCTCCGATGATCTCCCTCTTTCCCTGATATTCTTCCGCTTCGACTTCTCTTTTTAATCTCCGCCCTTCTATCTTCTCCGATCACAATCCTTTCTCTTCTTTTCCTTCTGTCTCCGTTCTTCTCCTACATAAATAAAACAAAAAGAACAACGTTAAACTGTTAGTAAGAATAAATCGCGTCAACGGTGGTGTTTCAGGCTTTCGATGGAGGCGACGACGGTTATGGGGATTTTCGGTGTGGAGCGGTTTGTGGTGGCAAGGGTTTCAACTGCGATGGATTCGCGATGACGGCGTCGGCGATCTCAAAAGGTAAGTCCTCTCTTCTTCGATTTAGGGTTTCAATTTGGGGAATTTTGGGGATTTCTATCTGTGACCGTTTGTGTGGATTTCATTCTGTGTTGTGGATTATGCCCCCTTCCCTTTCTCTTTTGTTTGATGCCTCTTTATAGATGCACAGTCTCTCCTTCTAATTAATTCGATTCCTCAAACTTCATCGAGTAATAATGGAGAACCGCCCTAAGTATCTTCGATCGGGGGAACAACGGTCCCAACGACTATGTCAAAACTAATGCCATCCATGGCAAGTTTGATGTACACGCAGTCAATCATCCATAGTGAGCCCATTCTAAATTATATTGGGCCAAAGGGTCCTCTAGTATCCCCTCCACCAATGAGGAATGCTTCGAATAGGCCCTTCATACCCCCAAGTTTCTCTATACCCTTAGGAACTTGAGATCATCCTTATGGAATGCCAACATCTATGATGGAGAATTTGCATAACACCATCTCAACATTCTCAGAATCAGTAATGAATGTTACTTTGCCATTACAAGGATCAGGATTTGGGATAAACATGGGTCGAAGTAGCCAACCTTTAGGAATTTATTATTCCATCCAAATGCCAAACTTGATTAATAATTCTGCAGTGGTTATTAGGCAGAAAATGGATGAGAGTAATCACGAAATGGTCCAAAAGTTGGCCCAAATTATGGGGACGATTTTTAATCCCCTAATCCAAAGCACCACTCAATCCAACTAACAAATGACATCACATATGACATGCCTTGCAGATGTTTTTGGAGTACCACAACCTCCTCGACATCCACAAAGAGAATATGTAGTGGTGAATAAGAGAATAGTCCTCAAAGAAGATCCTACCATTAATTATGTTCAACCAAACCAAAGAGACCAACCCCATGCAAATTTGGCCAATGCAAGCGTAGCGCTCGAATAGACTAGAATTGAACCTCCTAGAGCCCAACCTCAAATTCCCATTGAGGAGAGACCTAGCGTAGTAATGGTGGATAGAAATTAAAATGCTGATAATGTTGTACAACAGATTCAACGTGATGATATGGCCGCGAATAACAATCTAGCAGCCATGGTCGAAAGGATAATGGTGCGAAATGGGGTAAACTTTGGTCTTCAGAGGCCAAACTATATTTCGGCATTATCAGAGTATATTTTATAATTAGACCTACCTCCTAGATGGAAAGTTCCTAAGTCCACTAAGTTTTCTTGGGATACCACTGAATCCGCTATAGAACATGTGGCTAGGTATTTGATAGAGGCTGGGGATATTTTGAATAATGAAAATCTTAGGGTATATTATTTCCCAAGCTCTCTCACGAAAAATGCTTTTACATGGTTGTCGCAGTGAAATTTGGATACCAAGTTATTGATGAGCTTGAATCTTATTCATTTGCAACTGAACTTTGATTTGTCCAAAGGAAGCGATAAAGATCGAAATACCCACAATGCAATGCAAATGCAAGCTAGAGAGTTATAGGTTTGGGGGTTGGTTAAACTTAGGGAAGGTGCTAGCATCCTAAGTTTCTGTAGTACTCTACATGAACCTCTTGTTTTATGTTGGTTTATTGCTAAGGTTTATCTGCTTAAGAGTTAAAAGACATAGGGGTTTATTTCTAAGTATACTCGATAAGATATCGCATCTTATGCCTACATATCCTTACGGGAGTGAAATCAGAGTATCTGTAGTTCCCCTAAAGGGTTTGAGGATTTCTTTGATTGTGGTCAAAGTTTCTACGGGATTAGGGTAGTTGATTGATTGATTTTAGGAGAAAGGATGAGTTATCATTTTAAGGGAGATTACTTGATTTAACCACTACAACTTTGTAGGAAAATAGTCTTTGCATCGTATTAAGAGAAGGGCTCAAGCACTCGGAATTTAATCGACAAGTATGCCACTATCTCTCTTAAGGCAAAGTCCCTGCATATTGATTGATTGAATTGTTATGGGGTAGGAGTTTTATCTCGCTTAAGATGATTAACATCTTATTCTCTAAGGTGTTTGAATAATTTTGAATTGATTTGATTTGTTTATTCTAAGTTGTAAAGATAAGGGTCTTTCCTATGGGGTAGGATCTATCCTAAAAGATCAACTTGAATGAGATCAAGGATCATGGGTAAATGATGCAAATGGGATCCATACGCGCAAGTTTTACGTTACGTGCAAGTTCTTCCTTTGGACGCAATGCAATGCGATAAAGTAAATGCGGTAAATGTAAATTGCGGGTAAAATAGAGGCAGATAAATAAAGGAATACACACATATGAAAGCGCTGAAGTGTACAAGTGTGAATTGTGAATAATGTGAATGTGCGGATACGGAAGCGAACATGCACGATTAAGTTGACGGGAGATTAATTTTAGTTGAATTAATTTTAATAAAAATGATTATATTAGTTTATTTGAATTGGATTGTAAGGAAGATATATTGTATTATTTTGGCGAGATTGATTTTAAAGAAAATGTTGAATTAAATTGTAAAAAATAACTTTTTAGTGAAATTGAATTACTTAATTTGGATATAAATAGTTTCTAATAAATTATTTATTAAATAAGTTGGTTATTGGTCATTAAAAGAAGTTCTATTATTTTTTTATTAGGGAGATTTATTTTAAGAAAAGTTATATTAGATTATTAGTTAAGTAAAGTTTTTTAGGTGGATTAAATTTTAATAGGAATTTTAATTAAGAGGAAAAAGGTTTGTAATTTTAATAAAGGCTATTTGTTACAAATTAATTAGATTGTTATGAAAATAAGTTTCGATATTATAAAAAGAGTTGTTATTATAAAAAGTTAATTTTAAGAAAGGGTTTTTGGTAATATAAAGAAAGAGTGATGATTAAAATTATTATTGATAAAATTATTAAATAGATAAAAGATTAATTAATTAGAACAAATAAGTTAATAAAAGATTTTATTAATCATATTAATTAAAAGATGGCTGATTAAAAGTTAATTAAATAAAAATAAAATGATGATGATTATTAATTAAATGGAAGATTAATTAAATTAAAATTAGTATTTAAGTTAATTAGGTTGATTAAAGCAGATTAAATGCAGATTAAAGGAATAATGGGTGAGGCGCGTGATTAGGTGTGACGCAGGGAGCAAGGTTTACCGTGGGCGTGCAAATGAGATCGTACGATGTGGATCCGTTGGAGATCCCAGGGTTGCGTGTGTGTGGTGTATGTGAGTTATGGTGAAACATACATACACAATTACATCTTAAAGAAAAAGAAAACCAGAAAAAACCTAAGTTACCCCCCTTTCCTCTTCATTCTGCCACTGTTCTCCGATGATCTCCCTCTTTCCCTGATATTCTTCCGCTTCGACTTCTCTTTTTAATCTCCGCCCTTCTATCTTCTCCGATCACAATCCTTTCTCTTCTTTTCCTTCTGTCTCCGTTCTTCTCCTACATAAATAAAACAAAAAGAACAACGTTAAACTGTTAGTAAGAATAAATCGCGTCAACGGTGGTGTTTCAGGCTTTCGATGGAGGCGACGACGGTTATGGGGATTTTCGGTGTGGAGCGGTTTGCGGTGGCAAGGGTTTCAACTGCGATGGATTCGCGATGACGGCGTCGGCGATCTCAAAAGGTAAGTCCTCTCTTCTTCGATTTAGGGTTTCAATTTGGGGAATTTTGGGGATTTCTATCTGTGACCGTTTGTGTGGATTTCATTGTGTGTTGTGGATTCTGCCCCCTTCCCTTTCTCTTTTGTTTGATGCCTCTTTATAGATGCACAATCTCTCCTTTTACATGGCTGTCGCGGTGAAATTTGGATACCAAGCTATTGATGAGCTTGAATCTTATTCATTTGCAACCGAACTTTGATTTGTCCAAAGGAAGCGATAAAGATCGAAATACCCACAATGCAATGCAAATGAAAGCTAGAGAGTTATAGGTTCGGGGGTTGGTTAAACTTAGGGAAGGTGCTAGCATCCTAAGTTTCTGTAGTACTCTACATGAACCTCTTGTTTTATATTGGTTTATTGCTAAGGTTTATCTGCTTAAGAGTTAAAAGACCTAGGGGTTTATTTCTAAGTATACTCGATAAGATATCGCATCTGATGCCTACATATCCTTACGGGAGTGTGTTGCACCCTAAAATTTGACCAATCGGTTCTCCTATCGGGTTCGTGGTTTAAATTCGAATTCGTATATCAGATGTATGACATTTGTATGCAGGCAGAGGATATCAGAGTTACAGCTTGGTTTTCATCCACCGGATATTTCAGATCCAGTCTAAATAATCAGGGTTTTATTTTTCGGGGAATTGTGCCCTCCTCGGTATTTTCAGCTTACATGGTGGTTTTTGGGATATTCTGATGCCAGGGGTTTACTGTTTGCTTCAATCTGGTCGCGCGTTCTTTTATTGGTTATTTGCATTTGTCTGCATTTTTTAGGATTTTAATAGCCTTTTGTGGATTTTAAATAGGTTTTTTAGATTTTTCAGAATTTAATTAGATTTTTCTTTAATAATATTTTTTTTAATAGCTTTAAGTCTTTTTAGAATTTAAATTGTTTTAAATAAATTTTATAATGATTTTCTTATAGGATTTAATAGTTTAGATTTAATAGAGTTTGTTTTTAATATAGGTTTAATCTTTTGTTAGACATTAATTTCCTTTATTAGGTTTAATATAGGTTAATAGTTTTTTGTAGATATTAATAGACATTGGTTTTAGTTTAATATAGAGAGTAATTAGGATTTTAATCATCTTTTAGATTTAATTAGGATAGATTAATTTTCATTTAGATCTAATTGTAGTTTTAGAATTAATTAGTCAGTTTTTAATTAGTTAATTAGTTTAGATCTATAATCAAGTTTTTAATTGTAGTTTAGTTTTTATCCATTTTCATATTAATCCTTTTAATTCAGTTTTTTTGTAGAGTTTTATTATCAATTTCGTGGGCCCAGAGAGGGTTTTGGAGGCCCATTATCAGTTTTTTTGTAGTCCATTTTTGTCCAGAAAATTGCACTGCCAAGTGTCAGCACTATAAAAAGCCCACGCGTATCAGCAGGAGGCCCCACGTTCTGACACCTCACCCAGAATCTACTCTCTCTCACTCTGCCAGCTTTCTCGCCACGTGTTGCACCCTTCTCATTCCCCTCTCACACGCGTCCACCCCTCAACCTTCTCCACGCCACCTGTCCCCACCGGTCAACCCTACCGGAGAAGCTACCGCCGGGCATGCAGACGCCCTAGCAACCAACTCCGGCCACCCTAATGCCCTCCGGCCACCGTAACAACCCGCCGGAGCTACTTTTCTGCCCAGAATCCTCCCATCTTCTTCTTTCCCCTCCAATCCCCTCCGATCTCCTCCGTCCATGTCGCCGGAAACTGCAAACTTCACGATCGTTGCAAATCACCAGAACGCATCTCATTGCACTGATCTCCTCTGATCGTCCTCATTTATCTTCTCAGATCCAAGATCCGGTCACCAATAATCATCAAGATCCCCGCTCGTTGATAGATTTCTGCCAAGAAATTCATGAGTTTCTTAATTTCTTCATCAACCTTCAGAAGAATATCCAGGAATTCTTGAAGATTCTTCAAATCTTCATCGTGTTCATGCTCAGTTTTCCAGATACTCCTCCGTTCATCTTCGTCTACACGATATTCATCGATTCCCAGAATGTTCAAGAAGCTCAACCAACGGTTTATTTTCCAGATCTCCGTTGAAGGCCTCAAGAAACTTCATCGTTAGCTTCGTCTTCAAGAAGCATTCTCCAGAAGCCTCGTCGTCTTCGTTGCTTCATCCAGGTTTTGATTCTTTTCGTTTCATAGTCGCGTGTTCAGTTGGATTAGGGCTCGTGTTTTGAGATTTGAATGTCAGATTTGTTTCGGATAGAGTTTAAGTTAGGGTTGAATGGTTTTGAATTTGGGAATGGTGTTTTGTTTGAGATTTGTGAAAGTTTGTTTGAGGATTCTGGAGAGGAGTTTATGAGGAGAGAGAGGTTGGGGGGACGGCGCTAGGGTTTTGGTAGTGAACAGTGAACGAGAGGTTAGAGGTGAAGATTGGTTTTGTTAGTCATTCGTTTGGGTTAGGGTTTGGGCTGGGTTAAGCCCAAATCTGGTTTGCTGAGGCGCATACCCCTTCATTACTCGTCCCCCCTGACTGTGAGAAGAATAGAGTGGATATGGATTGGGCCTTACCCTAAGTGCTACTCGCACCCCCCCCCCCCTGTGTTTGGGCCCAATCTGAGTAACTAGAGTTGTTACTCGCTGCACCCCCCCTGTTTTATTTCTTTTTTATTTTCTTTGTTATTTCCTTTGTTTGTTCATGTTAGAAATAAATTCATAAAAAAATAGTAGGATTGATCAATTAATTCCCTTATTTTTTCTATAGGTTCATAATTCAATTTAGGATTTTATAGTGCAAAAATATTAAGTTGATCATGCATTCTCATTTTTATTGCATTTTTTGCATTTTAATTGAGATTGAATAATTGGTTTGTGATGTGTCTGCCTTGCTGATTTTAGTTCTCTCATTTGGTATTGAATTTTGCTTTAGTTTTTTAGTATGTTATACTAGACTGATGCATGCTCCCCATAGGATTTTTGTGGATTTTTCAGAGATTGATTGATATTGTTTTAGGGTTAGAGAATAGAGACCTCATAACTTGCTGGTTAACCCTTGACCATTCACATGTTAGGGATTGTTTAGTAGCCTTAGAAGTTGACTTAGGCTTTGAGATCTGATCTTGGGATCATAGAGCCATGTAGGTTTCCCCTAGATTTTTGGTAGATTTTTATAGGGTGTTCTATTATTTTTGCTTGAGCTTGAGAATAGGAGAAGTCTTGATGGCTTCTGACTTTGAAGTTCAACTGTGGTTGAACTTTAGAGAAAATTTCTTTTGGTTTGAGGGCATGTGGTTTCTTCTTGAAGATGGAGGTTGGGTGAAGTCTTGATGGAGCTTGCAAGGATGCATGGATTGAGATCCTAGTCTGAGAGCTTGCTCTCAGTTTGTGAGGTTTGAGATCCTGAAGTTTGAGGGAAATTTGTGGTACTTTCCTGAGGAAGGCACTATGGATGTCTTTCATTCTTTCTTCTCACCTCTTTCTCAAGTATCCAATGATGTTGGAGCCTTCATGTGAGTTTAGTTTCTCCTGAGGAGGAATGTAAACCGTTCACAGTTGTTGAGCCACATGGGATATGATTCCTAAGTGGAAGTCCCCTAGTATTTTCCTGAGGAAGGCATTATGGGTCTGTTCACTTAGTTCCCTTAGTTCATGTATGATTTCTCAAGTATCCAATGATGTTGGAGCCTTCATGTGAGTTTAGTTTCTCCTGAGGAGGAATGTAAACCGATCACAGTTGTTGAGCCGCATGGGATATGATTCCTGAGTGGAAGCTTCCTAGTACTTTCCCGAGGAAGGCACTATGAGTCTGCCTACTTAGCTCCCTTTCTTTGGTAGGCTTGTCTCGAAGCTTGAAGACTGGGATTGATTTCTCTTGTGTAGGGTTTTGCTTTAGGGCTTTGCTTAGAGATTTGATTAGGGTTTGGCATAGGGCTTTGCTTAGATGATTTAGTTAGGGGTTTGATTAGGGGCTTTATTCAGGGGTTTGATTAGGGTTTTGTTTAGGGGTCCTGCTCAGGGGTAGTTTCTTAAGTTTTGAATAGGAGTTTGCCAGGCTGGTTAGCCTTCTCTTTGTGTTGTTTGACTTGTGTGGTGCTGTGCTGCATTAGACTTAGGGGTTCATCTAGATATTTCTGAGATAGGTGCATCTTAGAAATAGGATTTGTGTGCATGAGAAGTTGAGGTGGTCCTCCTTCTGCTTGTTTGTTATTGAGTGGCTTTGCTTGCTGGTATTTGGTAGAGCTAAGTTCCCTTGCCTCTGTGGTGTGTGGCCTTTGTGCCTTACTTGTTGGTTGTTGCATTCATGCATGTTTCCAGTATTTCTTTACTTTGCAGTGATTCCTGTTTGCTGTTTAGTCCTGTTGCCATGATCCCTTAGGAGCTCTAACTTCTCTGCTGTGGAGGAGTTATGATAGACATTAGGTTGGTTAACCAGGCATGATAACATTAGGTAGATTCCCCTTTTCAACCATAGTTTTAGGGTGTCTCTTTCCTTTCTCAAAACAACAGAAAAACCCTTAATAAAGGATAAAACAAAAGTGAATTCATTTCTTCCGTTAAAAGATTTGAACAAACATCAAAACATTTTTGTCCTCCTGGACTGTAAAAAACCCTTGGTTAAGGCGCATTTCCCATAAAAAACACTTGAACAGCTTGTGTCGTGCGTAGTCGAACTACGTTTGCTCTGATCTTCCATGCCGTGTGGAAGTACGTAGGCACAGGACGCGATGTCCTGGCGAGCAACTTTCCCCCCGTCTAGACGTAGGTAGTCGAACTACGTTGACTCTGACTTTCCCATTGCACGAGGGAGTACGTAGGCCCAGAAGAGCGTATGTTCTGTCGAGTCCTGTCCTTTTCTTTTCTTTTCAGACTGACCATTAGCGTAGATAGATAAACACACCCTTTTCCTTATAAACACCAAGCGTGGATCCCGTCGAGTACGACAGACGTGAGGGGTGCTAATACCTTCCCCTTGCGTAACCGACTCCCGAATCCAGGTTTTGGTTGCGATGACCATACCTTTTCCCGTTTTTTGCGAGGTTTACTTCGAGCGTTTCCTTTCCCTCCTTTGGGATAAATAACGCACGGTGGCGACTCATCTGTCAGCCAGCACCGATTTTCGCAGTAGCGACAGCTGGCGACTCTGCTGGGGACTTGTAGCATCTAGGGACTTTTCCCATCCCTTATGCCGGGACCGTTTCCCATCCCCTACGCGAGTCAATCCTAGAGCTTGGGTGTTTATCTGTTAGGTGTTGTGCATATGTGTTTTATCTTCTCGTACTTTACTTTCCCGTACCTTTACCTTTCCGCATTTATTTTCAGCACTATATTATTATGATTATTGTTGTGGGAAAGGGAGGTTACTATGAGTGAGAAGCCGGACCTGGGCTTGAGTATGCACCTAGACATAGTTGCGGAGAGTAGTAGACGAACCTGTCTGCTGGGCAGGCACAGTTCCCTACGAAATCTGCGCTCAGACGAGGTTCTCTCCGAGGTGCTCCTTTCCGGTCCTGAGGATCTGAGGGGAGTCCAGACGTGAGGATTGTCGACTCTGGGGACCGATCATTTGGAAGTCAGCTAAGTGAGGCCTCTTCATGAATTGATGATGCCACTCCTTTAGGAATCGTATCGTCACTCGTGAAAGTCTGTGACGCTGATGACCGCATAGGATGCCGTACCTTTGTCCGTGGATTAGGTCCATACCTGTGAGGGGGATTGGGTTATTGCAGGAAAACTGGCCTTCAAAAACCATGATTCGGTATGTATCAGATGGTTTTCTTGGCTCGTTAGCAGGTGTGTTGTTTGGATCAGATGGATTTCTTGTTTGAGGTTGATACTATTATCAGATGGTTTTCTCGTCAGTTACAGAGGTTCAGATGGATTTCTTACCAGGGGATTGGTATTCTGAGTGTCAGATGATAGTCAGCGTCCTGAGGTTCTGGTGACTGTGGTGGTTTTTTGTTCTTGACATCACAGAGATGTTCCTCTTCAGGCTACAACATGGCCCATGTGTTCACTGATTGCATCATTTATCATATTGCATTATTGCATTACCATTTGCATCCAACTAACGTGTGTGTATTGCAGGTACATATTTTCCCTCCCAGTTCCGGTGTTTGTTTCCTAGCAAGACATGGAAGCCATAAAGAGAGTGTTACCCTACAGATTCCCGTCTCCAGATATCAGTTTGTTGTCAGAGTTAATTACTATTGCTAGGAAGAGGGTGATGGGAGATTTCAGGAAGACATATGGGAGGATCCTGACTTATGTTTACCAGCCCTCGGCTTATGAGATCAGCGACATTTACACCCTATTGCAGTTTTATGATGCTGAGCTCAGGTGTTTCGTATTTCCTGATTTTGTCTTGGCTCCTACCCTGGAGGAGTATTCTGCACTCTTGGATATACTGATTCGCGAGCAGATGCCTTTCTATCACACGGACGCTAAGCCTAATCTGGATGAGCTTTCTGATATTCTGCACTTAGGAGAGTTTGAGCTGACAGGGAAGATGATCAGAAGAGGAGATGCGTGGGGATTTCCGTTGGATGTGTTGGTGGAGAAGGCTCGGGAGTATGCCAAGAAGGGTGGCTGGGTTGTTTTTGACGCCATCCTTGCTGTGTGTGTTTATGGCATTGTATTGTTCCCAAACATTCCTGATTTTGTTGATGCAGATGCTTTCTATATTCTGGATGCAAAGAACCCAGTTCCTACCTTGCTGGGAGATATCCACCATTCCACTCACTACCAAAATGAAAAGCGGCGAGGAAGGAATGTCTCTTGCTGTGTACCTCTACTGTGCAGGTGGTTTACTAGTCATATGCCGAAGTCAGGGCCTTTTGTCACTTCTATTGATTCTTTAGGATGGCCTGAGCGCTTGATGGGGTTGACTTCTGAGAATGTGGTGTGGGTCAATGAGGAGGTGTTCGGAGTTGAGGTCATATACAGATGCGAAGGATTCCCCAATGTTCCTTTGATAGGAAGGAAAGGGTGTGTCAATTACAACCCTTCCTTATTAATCAGGCAGTTTGGGTATGTACCTCAGGAAGCGCCGAAGCCCGAGGAGATACAGGAATCTCTGTATCTCACTGGGGCAATAGAGGAAGGGATGTTGATCAAGCTTGAGAAAGCATGGAAGAACCTGCATAAGAGAGAGAAGCCTTCATGTAGCAAAGGGGGTACTCGAGTTCTTGGTCCGTATGTGGAATGGATTCATGAACGAGCTACGAAATTCCTTATGCCTTATCCTGCAGTTCAGCCATTGTATCCTTCTCCGGTGGAGGAGCCCACCACTATAGACATGCAGGTATACAAGCAGCTGATGGCGGAGAAAGAAGAGTTAGCAAAGGCTAAAGAAGCTTTGGATAAAGAGAATGCTCAGCTTCATCATGAAAAGATTGAAATAGGATATTTTTCCAAGCAACAGGCCGAAACTTTGAAACATCTGAAGACCACTTTATTGGAGTTGAATGAAACCAAGAAGCGTCTGGAGTTAGATGTAGACTCAGTTAGCAGTGTATTGGCTACTAAGAAATAAGAGCTGGAAAGGGCTTACACGAAGTTAGCTAAGTTCAGAGAGCACTGGGATCTCACTATGGCCAAACGCAAAGAACGGGAAGAAGAGCTAAAGACACAGGTTGCTCAGTTGGGAGAACAGGTTAAAGTGAAGACTGAAGAGCTTGAAGAAGAAGCATGCCGTCGATACGAGGCCGAACGCAAACTGATTGATGCCATGAAGAATCTGGAAGATTGTCAGCGCAGAGCAGACATCAAGAGGCCCAAACCTGAGGATGGTGCCTAAGATAAGGCTTGGGAAGATTTTGTCAGAGACATCCATGGGACGGTCAGGAAAAGGGATCAGTTGATAGAAGGTTTGATTTATCGACCGGATCACCCAGAGACGAAGAAGCTGTTCGAGGATTTCTGCGACCGTACCCGCACTTGATTTCTCTCTTGTATTCTATGTGTTGAGATCACCACCAGGCATGTTGGTTGGGATCCTCCTTTATCATATCAGTTGTATGGAACATAGTTATGTAACGCCTTGACGAGACTGTTTTTCCAATATATGAGGGTTTTTCTAAAATATTGTCTTTATGGTTTCTCTTGTCTTGCCACCTTGACACTGGAATTGGAGGGGAAATACCCCTAACGCACACATGCACGTTAGCATTTTTCCATTATTGTTTGCATAAAACGCATTGCATTACAGGTTTGTGATCCATGTTCCTTATCATTCTTCATCCACATATCCAGGTATTTTCAGGATTGCGGAAAAGCGGGTCCACCGTTATTCTACCAGAACTAATCACAAGAAGATCATGGACAACGTGCAGAGTGAAATGCAAGAGATGCGTGACAGGATGGCCCTGCTCATGCAAACCATGGAGACCATCGCCAAAGGACAAGAGCAGCTGCAGAATCTGGTTCAACCGATAGTCGCACGGGCTGAAAACAACGGGACACCGCATGGTGAAAATATTGCTGCTTCTCCCCGAGTTGAGAATCGTCAAAGTGCTGATGTTATTCCCATAAATGGTTTGAATGCTGGAGAAACTGGTCCTGTAGGTGGAGGTGGGAACGTCGGTAATATGAATGCCAATACAGATACTGCTGGGGTATTTGTGAGTAATGTCAACCAGGGTTTCAATGGGGGCGTTGAGAATGTCGGAATGAATGGTAATAATGGTAACCAGGGCTTCAATGGTGTGAACTTGGGGTATGGCAGCGTTGCTGGTGCCAAGGCTGGGTTTGGTGACTATGGTTATGGTAATCTTGGATATGGAACTGGTGCATACAACGCTCAAGAGATGGGCAATATGAGGTATGACCCCAGGTATTTCCAAACGGGTCCGGGCCGTGATGCAGATTATGTTGGATACGACGCAGTACCTCGCTGGGAGGATCGTCAGGAGGATGTGTTCTCTGGTCAGAATGAGGGTTATGAAAGAGCTAGGGATGACAACAATCGGATGAGATTGCTAGAAGAGAAAGTGAACGGGTTAGCCAGCCAGAATGCTCTTGGGCTGGATATGTCAAATATAGGGCTGGTCCCAGGGCTGAGGGTCCCGCTGAAATTCAAAGCGCCGTCATTTGATAAGTACAAAGGAGATACATGTCCTAGGGTGCATGTGCGCGCGTTTTACAGGCGTATGTCTGCGTATTCTGAGGATGAAAAGATGCTAATGCACTTCTTCCAGGATAGCCTGTCAGGGCCATCGCTGGAGTGGTACATGAGCTTAGAGCCTACTCAGATCAGGAGTTGGAAAGAGCTGGCAGAGGCTTTTGTTCGACATTATCAATATAATAGTGATCTCGCCCCTAACCGAGTCCAGTTGCAGAGCGTGTCTCAAAAGTCTAGCGAGAGCTTTAAGGAATATCCCCAGAGATGGCGAGATCTGGCTGCCAGGGTACACCCTCCGATGGTGGAGCGCGAAATGATGGATATGTTCATAGGAACTTTTTCTGGAATGTACTATGACCGGTTGCTCAATTTTTTGATGAGTACTTTCTCTGAGTTGATCTTGATGGGGGAGCGCATTGAAAACGGGGTAAAGATTGGTAAAATTCAAGCGGGTGAGTCCAGTTCCGCAGGAGGTAATAAGAAGACGTTTGGTGGTAAAAGGCAGGGTGATACCAACGCTATACACAATGCTCGACGGAGAAATAGAGGTCAGAACTGGCATCAGCAGTCGCAAGTTGCAAGCGTAACCATTCCAGGGCCTTCTCAGCAGCAGAGACAACAACCACAGCAGCAGGCTCAGCAGCAGCCTAATAATAATCAGCGCAGACTTCAGAACCCACGACCGAGGAGAGTATTCGAAGTACCACCGGTATCATATACAAAACTCCTTCAAACTTTGTTGAAATTGCAGCTAGTCGAGAAGAGGACTTTAGCACCACCAACCGGCCAGCCACCAGTCGGGTATGATGTTAATGAGCACTGTGACTTCCATTCGGGTGCACCAGGGCACAATATTGAAAATTGCCTAGCTTTCAAGCATAAAGTACAGGATTTGCTTGATAGTACGACTATTAACTTCGGGAAGGACGGTCCCAATATCACGCAGCAGCCAATGCCCAAGCATGGTGGGGCTGGGGCCAATGCAATCCTGCTGAATGATGAGTTGGACTTGGTTTCGGAGGTGAGCGAGCTGAAAACCCCTTTGAGTTACGTAAAGCAACGTTTATTGAAAGGAGGTATCTATCCCGGTTGCAGGGAAGAATGTGCTGACTGTTTGGTTCAACCTGGGGGCTGTGAGAAGTTGAAAAGGGGAGTTCAAGGTTTGATTGATGAAGGAACCTTGCAGTTTGACAGGTCTGTGGGGCGAGAGAAATCTATTGAGACAGAATCTGGAAAAGAGCGCACTGAGGTTGCTACGATCACCATTCCGTTCAAATCAGTGACGATTTCGGCATCATCAAAAAGGCCGACCATTACTATTACCAAGGCTAAGCCAGTCCCTTATGAAAGCACAAAGGCAGTCCCGTGGAGTTATGGTGCTGAAGTGTATTGTAATGGGGAAAAGATTGACTTGAATGATCCGCCAGCGGGGTCCGTAGATAATATAGTGGGAGCGGGTGGTATAACCCGGAGCGGGAGAATTTTCACTTCACCTGAGGTCGAGGCAGAAAGGCTCGCCAGGGGTAAGAACAAAGTTGTTGAGGGGGAATCTTCGGGGAGTAAGGAGAAAGAACCGATAACCAAAGATGTGGAAGAATTCACGAGGTTGATCCGCAAAAGTGATTACAAGATTGTAGATCACCTGCAGCAGACCCCGTCAAAGATCTCCATATTATCACTGTTGTTGTGTTCTGAGGCGCATAGAAATGCCCTGTTGAAGGTACTTGAGACATCCTTCATGCCGCAAGAGATTTCAGTTAATCAGCTGGAGGGAGTTATGGCACATGTTAACGCTGGGCATGGCCTGGGATTCACGGATTTTGACCTAACGCCTAGAGGGCGTAATCACAATAATGCCTTGCACATCTCTATCGAATGCCGGGGCACTATTTTATCCCATGTGCTGGTAGACACTGGGTCTTCGTTGAATGTGTTACCAAAGAAAGCCCTGTTGAAATTAGATACCCGTGGGTTGTTGTGCACCCCTAGTGATTTGGTGGTGAGGGCCTTTGACGGAACAAGGAGGTCAGTATTCGGGTCAGTGACGTTACCCATCCAGGTAGGTCCGGAGGTGTTTGATACAGTGTTTTACATCATGGACATCCAGCCTGCATATAGTTGTTTGATTGGGAGACCTTGGATTCATGCCGCTGGGGCAGTGACTTCTACACTCCATCAGAAGCTGAAATATATGGTTGAGGGGAGTATTGTGACGGTGTGTGGCGAAGAGGATATCTTAGTCAGTCATTTGTCTTCCTTCAAGTACGTGGAGGTAGATGGAGAGATCCATGAAACGCTATGTCAGGCGTTCGAAGGGGTGAAGGTTAAAGAAGAGGCTCCGTTAAAGAGTGAAGGGCAAGAGGTGGTCGTCTCCTCATATAAGGAAGCCAAGGCGTTGGTACAAGCAGGAGAGACTCAGAAGTGGGGGAAGGTTCTGGACATCCCAGTGAAGCAAGATAGGTATGGCTTGGGGTACCGCCCATCTCCCTCGCAGAGTGCGCCTAAGTACAAGGGACCTGTCGTGTTCACGCCCGGAGGAGTTAGCTTCGAAAGGATTAATGCCGTGTCTGATACGGAGGAAGTGGACAGCGACTGCGACATGGACGCATGGATTCGACCCAGCACGCCGGGGCAAAGCCTATGCAACTGGTCCATCCAGGACGTCATCCAAGTCACCAAACAGTAATGCATTGTTTTTTCAATCATTGTATGATCACATGCCTTGCCCGGGGCATCGTTGATCTTGTCTTAGGGCCTAACTGTTTACCTGTATGTTTGCATGATCAATAAATGACGGTGTTTTTTACATTCAAATGTTGCGATCCCTTTCTTTCTGTTTTTATTTTTCAATAAAATGGCAGTGTGGTTATGCATTTTGCTTGTATATCATTTTGAAACACTTAACTGTTTCCCTCGCAGGATTCATGAATTTTCAGATGACATCGACCAAAGACTTCCTATGACTCGTTTAGACTTCGAGCATCCGATCTTCCAAGCTGAGGAGGAGATTGTGGAGGATAGTGACTTACCAGAAGAGCTTAGTCGGTTATTGAAGCAAGAGGAGAGAGTCATTCTGCCTCACCAGGAAGAGATTGATATTGTCAACTTAGGGTCTGAAGAATGCGTCAGGAATATCCGTATAGGGGCCGCGTTGCAGGTTGACATCAAGCAAGAGCTTATTGAGACGCTGCGTGAATACAATGATATATTTGCTTGGTCCTACGAGGACATGCCGGGTTTGGATACTGATATGGTTGTTCATCGTCTGCCGTTGAGGGAAGATTGACCGCCTGTGAAGCAGAAACTCAGAAGGACTCGTCCTGACATGGCTGTAAAGATAAAGGAAGAAGTGCAGAAGCAATGGGATGCTGGATTCCTGGCTGTCACCACTTATCCCACTTGGGTCGCTAATATCGTGCCTGTGCCAAAGAAAGATGGCAAGGTTCGAATGTGTGTTGATTATAGGGATCTAAACAAAGCGAGCCCGAAAGATGATTTCCCGCTGCCGCATATTGATGTGTTAGTTGACAACACAACTCAGTTTTCGGTATTCTCCTTCATGGATGGATTTTCGGGGTACAACCAGATCAAAATGGCTCCGGAGGATATGGAAAAAACGACCTTTATCACCCCGTGGGGAACTTTCTGTTATAAGGTGATGCCCTTTGGTTTGAAAAATGCTGGGGCAACGTACCAGCGGACTATGACAACGCTTTTCCATGACATGATGCATAAGGAGATTGAAGTGTATGTCGATGATATGATTGCCAAGTCTCAAACGGAGGAAGAGCACCTGGTTAATCTGCTGAAGTTGTTCAAGAGGCTTAGGAAGTTCAGGCTGAGGCTGAATCCTAACAAATGTACCTTCGGAGTGAGATCCGGGAAGCTACTGGGGTTCATTGTGAGCAAGAAAGGAATCGAGGTCGATCCTGCAAAGATAAAAGCAATACAAGAGATGCCAGCACCGAGAACAGAAAAAGAAGTCTGTGGATTCTTAGGGAGGTTGAACTACATTGCTAGGTTCATCTCTCACCTAACGACCACGTGTGAACCATTATTCAGACTGTTAAAGAAAGATCAAGCGGTGGTCTGGAACGACAATTGCCAAAGGGCATTTGAAAAGATAAAAGAATACTTACAGGAACCTCCGGTGTTAATACCCCCAGTAGCAGGGCGACCACTGATTATGTATGTGACGGTTCTTGAGAACAGTATGGGTTGTGTTCTCGGTCAACATGACGAGACAGGACGGAAAGAGCATGCAATTTACTACTTGAGTAAAAAGTTCACGGATTGTGAATCTCGATACTCTATGCTCGAAAAGACGTGTTGTGCATTGGCGTGGGCTTCCAAACGTCTAAGACAATATATGCTGAACCATACAACCATGCTAATATCAAAGAAGGATCCGATCAAATATGTGTTTGAAAAGCAAGCGCTCTCTGGAAGGATTGCTAGATGGCAGATGGTATTGACAGAATACGATATCCAGTATGTTTCCCAGAAGGCCATTAAGGGAAGTGTTCTGTCCGAATATCTTGCCGAACAGCCAATTGAGGATTATCAGCCTATGAAGTTTGAGTTTCCTGATGAGGACATAATGTACTTGAAGGCTAAAGATTGTGATGAGCCGTTTCCTGGTGAGGGTCCTGAGCGGAGTTCCCAGTGGAAATTGATTTTTGATGGGGCTGTCAATTCGTATGGTAGTGGGATTGGGGCAATCATTACAACTCCCCACGGATCGCACATCCTGTTCACAGCCAGATTGACTTTTCCAGTGACGAATAATGAAGCCGAGTACGAAGCTTGTATTATGGGGTTAGAGGAGGCTATTGATCTGAGGATCAAGAATCTGGACGTATATGGGGATTCAGCATTGGTTGTGAATCAGATTAAGGGAGAGTGGGAGACACGCCAACCTAATCTGGTACCGTACATGAATTATGCGAGAAGGTTGCTACCTTTCTTTGATAAAGTAGAGTTTCATCATGTACCCCGGGCGGAGAATCAAATGGCAGACGCCCTTGCAACATTATCCTCGATGTATAAGGTCAACTACTGGAATGAGGCTCCCAGGATTGTCATATCTCGCCTTGATAGGCCGGCCTTTGTGTTTGCAATTGATGAAGCATCTGACGGTAAACCTTGGTATTTCGACATACAGAATTTCCTGAAGAATAAGGAATATCCGGCTGGGGCATCCAGTCGTGATCAGAAGACTCTAAGAAGATTAGCAGGCAACTTCTATCTGAATCCCGACGGTGTTTTGTATAGAAGGAACCACGATTTGATAGTCCTCTGGTGTGTAGATGAGAAGGAAGCCAATTTACTCATGGAAGAAGTCCACGAAGGAACTTTTGGTACACATGCTGGTGGGCATGCTATGACCCGAAATTTGTTGCGAGCAGGGTATTATTGGTTAACGATGGAAATGGACTGTTTTAAGTTCGCCAAGCGGTGTCGCAAGTGCCAGATCTATGCTGATAAGATCCATGTGCCACCCAGTCCATTGAATGTTATGGCTTCTCCGTGGCCTTTCTCCATGTGGGGAATTGATATGATTGGCAAGATTGAGCCTACTGCTTCTAATAGGCATCACTTCATCCTAGTCGCGATCGATTACTTCACCAAGTGGGTGGAAGCAGCATCTTACGCCAATGTGACGAAACAGGTGGTGGCCAGATTTATCAAGAGGGATATAATTTGCAGATACGGTATTCCTGAACGGATCATTACTGATAATGGTTCAAATCTGAATAATAGGATGATGAAAGATCTTTGTCGGGAGTTTAAGATCGAGCACCATAATTCATCTCCGTACAGACCCAAGATGAATGGCGCTGTTGAAGCGGCCAACAAGAACATAAAGAAGATTGTTCAGAAGATGGTGGTAACGTATAAGGATTGGCATGAGATGTTGCCGTTTGCGCTGCACGGTTATCGCACAACGGTGCGTACGTCAACCGGGGCAACACCGTTCTCACTGGTATATGGCATGGAGGCAGTCCTGCCATTGGAGGTTGAGATACCGTCTTTGAGGGTTTTGCTTGATGTTCAGCTTGATGAGGCAGAATGGGTGAAAAGTAGATTGAATCAGTTGAGCTTGATAGACGAGAAGAGACTGGCATCAATTGCACACGGTAGGCTGTATCAGAGCCGAATGAAGAAAGCGTTCGACAAGAAGATTCGACCTCGAAGCTTTCAGACGGGTGATCTTGTGCTGAAGAAGATTCTCCCACCGCAATCGGATCACAGGGGCAAATGGACTCCCAATTATGAAGGTCCATACGTCGTGAGGAAGGTCTTCTCCGGAGGAGCCTTATTGTTATCCACCATGGATGGTGAAGACTTTTCGTCCCCTGTGAACTCGGACGCAGTTAAAAAATACTTTGCTTAAAATTGACCCGCTGAACAGTAAAAAGAGAGTCCAGGCAAAAATGGGGCATCCTGGCGAACCAAAAAATAGAATAAAAAGGTTCGGACAAAAGTTAGGGATAAAATGAAAAAATGTACACCCGCGAAGTCGAAAACCTACACTGGGCGGCTTCGGCAAAAAAGGGTATCCCGATGAATTGAAAACCCTCAAAGGGCGATTCACGCAAAAGTTAGGGATTTAAGAAGCAAATGACTGCGGTCCAAGTTTGATTGTTCAGCGGTTTGGGAGCATCTGAGGGACAATTATCCAAAGCAATCTCTTCCGAAGACAGAGATCGGGAAAGCGTCAGAGTCCGGAGAGTCATAGGAGGATCAGTTCATGGTGTTCGTTTGTAACACGTTGCCGACATGTGTACAAATTTTATTCTGTATCTTTGTATACTTCTGCATTTTGTTTATGCGTGACTACCTCTTTTCAGGAGTTGCATCTGATGTACAAATCTTGCCTTTTCTCAGGCCGTTATCAATAAAGTGTGTTATTCAGTGTAGTGTGTGATTTTGGTTTTAATTTTACAGTTTTGTTTGTAAAAAACGCCGATGTTTTTAATAAACTTACATGCGTGTAAACGGGCAAGCCTCGACCGATGATTGTTAAAACCACAAATTACCTGAATGGTTGTCATGGGTGATTACCGAGAGGTTTCTTTTTGCATAGATTGTCTGGTGATTGCTTGTTGACTTTTGCAGGTATTCAAAAGCTCGCAAAGTCCCCGCCAGAGTCCGTGGCAGGCTAGTACCCTCTCCAGAGGATGAATGTTGTGTCTTTCTCCAGCGAAGGTCGAGATGGATATGATTAACTCGCCCGAAGAATCTTGTGTAGTGCAAGTCAGAGCACACCGGTCAACCCCCAGCTCAGTGATAACAGGATGAAGTATCCCCACAGGGCGTAATCAGGGTGTTGATACCTTTTGAAAGCAGTTTCCAGGATTGCTTTTCTCTTTCCCCAACGGGTTGATCCTTCCTCGTCAGGATGATCATTTTCAGCAGAGTTTGAAGTTTTGAGTTTGTAAGCTACTTTCCCAGCAAGATGGTTACCCCCAGCAGAGTTAGTTCACCTTTCCAGCATTTATTTTGGAAGCGTATCGGTGGTATTCCGGTCATCCCCAGCGGATCCAGTTTGTCTTCAGCATTTATTTTGCTGAAGTAATTCCTTTGTGTAATACCCCAAATTTTACCCTTATATTTAGTCAGTCATTTCGCATATCATCTCATATGTACATTTGCTAACCACTAACAAGTTATGAAGGTTTTTGTTTTGCAGATTGGGTCTCAGGGGTATTTTGGTCATTTTACACAGATTCTACCAATTCTTTGAAAACGGGCTGTTATTACGTTCTGAGACATTTATTTGCCAATTGGGTCAAGGTGCCGGTATGTTTTGTCAGAAATATGATTGGACTCGGGGCCGCGTCTTGTTTGATGTTGAAACATTTCTAAAGCAGTTTTGTTTCCTCTTAATAAGATGAAGTTGGTTTGAAAAAGAAGTGGGCACTGTTATGGTTATTTTGAGAAGTGATGTGATCAACGAGATTTTAATTTGAATTTGTTTGGATATAACTATATGGCGGGATATCATTTATAAAAGGCAAAAGAGAAGTAAGTTTGAACTTTGTGTTCATAAGTACTTATAAGCTACAACTCAAGAAGGAATTTAGTATTCATGGATACTTTGAATTTACAAGTGAGAAAGTAAATATGAATATTTGTTGAATTTCATTTCATCAATATTTATATTTTACAAATTGATAAGTGAATTTGAATTGTTTCACAAGGAATTACATTAAGTTAATAAGCATCTATCCTAAATCCTAAAAGTTCCTAAGGGTCTTCATGCTGTCTTTAAGCTTCGCCGCAAATCTCGACTAACCTGCACATCAAAGCAAAACAAACAATATAGAAAAAAGGTTAGAAGATGCTTTTGACACTCTCAGAACGATGTCATCATCGAGTGCCGGGAGTGGCACAACCGAAGCTGCGACCTACCCCCGTTACCGATCCGCGCCGTAGGCGTCAGATCAGGTAACACATGTTCTTATCGGTACGGGACATTCGAGAGATAGAAGTGATAAAAGAAGCGGGACTGATTCGTTTTGCCGCGATTGAATTTCCGAACTGATACGAGAATAAGGCAACATAGGCAAGTTCTGACTCAGACCCGGATGCCGGCAGGTCTGAGTCACTTTGGTTTCGAAACTTCCAACACCTGAAAAGCCACAAGCGTCATCAGTACAACAGAACTCAAAGCATAAACTAGGTAAGAAGGAACTCGTGCTCATACAAGTATGAAAAGCCACCAAAGAACAAATCTGTACCAAACAGAATGAAGACCCATGGTCCAGCAGAATGAAAATCAAGTTCGAAATAGAACAAGAGAAGCCAAACTATGGCATCAAGTTGCATAATAAGAAAATAAACCATCAAACGATGCAAGTTCATGTTGTTGCACCCCAAAATTTGACCAACAATTATTTATTCATTGAATGTTTAAAAGTGGATACCTTCATCAGAAAGTTCAAGAGATCCCCAGAGAAATGGTTTGAAACCAGGGTTGTGTGCTTCACAGTTTGAGAGTTGTGGGTGCCCCTCAGATGATTCTGAGACTTTGAGGATGGACTAGATGTTTTGAGAAAGCCTATGAGATGTCTTGATAGCCATCATGAAGCCCAGAGATGTCATTGAGCAAGAATTCAGAAGATTCAACCATGAATGGATGAATTAGGGTTTTGACTGGGTCAACCCTAGATCAGCTGAAGATTTGGAAAAGGTTGAGACCTAATCCAAGGGCCATGAGATCATGGAATGATGTATGGAGATGTTATAAAGATGATTCCTAGACCAACTCATCATGATTGAGGAGTTTGAGAAGTTTCAAGTCAGGGTTTCCAAGGATTGTCAGTGAGAAAACCCTAGTTTGATCCCTATCTTCCAGGCAGTTTTAGCACTAGATGTGATTGATATCTCATCTTCCCCACAACATTAATGTTGTAGAGCTTGTTCTTAGCTTTAATTTGAGTGGTGGAAGTCCTTGATAGGAGTTACAGAGCTCAAGTTATGGTTTTGGCAAGTTACAGGTCAGCAGAGGTGTGTGAATCTGGGTCCTTGAAAGTCACCCAACTTGCAGACAACTTTTGCCCTAGTAGGATGATTCCTATGATTTCTTGGTCAACATGAATGTTGAATAGGATCTTCTTAGCTTTAATTTGAGTGGTAGAAGTCCTTGATTGGATTTGTGGAACTCAACTTATGGTTTGAACAAGACAGGGGTATTTTGGTCATTTGTCAGTTATAGGTCATTTTATCCAATGCCTAGAACTCCTATTTCCAAGCCTCAAATGGAAAAACTCAAAACATGAAAGTTGCTCAAAATGTGATTTTGAGTCTAGAAAGAAGGTCACAAATTGTTGGAAAAGCTCATAGCATGAGATTACATGATTGGTCAAAAATGAACTAAAAATGGCTTATAAACTTGAAAAGTTGAATTTGGAAAGTGATTTGGAAGATCCACAAATCCAAAATGGGTCATCCAATATATCATTTTGATTGGAAAAACCATTTTGAGAACTTTGGTTTAAATAGATTTTTCATTTGAGGCTCCAAAAATGGACTTCCTTTGGAAATTTATTACTTGCATAAGAAGGCAACTTTGCAAAACCCTACATAAGTGAAATGTAAGGGCTGCTTTCATTCATTAACATTCAATATCTCATATTAAGACAATTTGGCATGAGATTACAAGGGATAAGGCAAGGGAAATGATATTTTCAACTTCTCATTTAAGGAGAAGTTCATGACTTTTCTAGATCCTTCTAGATGATTCCACAAGCTTCCATCAATTGCTATTTAAAGAGTGCCATGCAGAGAGATTGGAGGTTGGTGAAACTTGGTGATAGAGAGTCAAGTCAGAGAAAAAAAGAGAGAGATACATTGCCATTAAAGAGGTTTCTTCAAGTTGAAGCAACTTGAGTTTTCTTCCACTACAAGCATCCTCCTCCCATACAAGTGCATACAGAAGATCTTCCACCATTAGAAGGGCATTGTTGAGAGGTTACAAGCTCTGAATCGTGCTCAACATCACCTCATCTCATCTTCTTGACAGGTTTCTTCTTCACCTTCTATCTCCTAAATTATTGCAGTTTAGTTAGTTTCATAGACATAGAAATGATGCACTAGGGTAGATGACTCTTTCCCATGAATTAGGGCACGATCCATGAGGTTCCATGGCAGGTGAGTGATTCTTGAATCTTCAAGAATTAGTTGTTTAGGGCGTTTTAGTTAATATGAGTTAGGTCAGATTGATGAGCATAGCATATAGAACATCTGTAGATCATTAGAGTTAGGGTTAATGAAGATTGATATCAGCTGAACGTGGTTGTACCAAGACATTGAAGTCTTCTGTTTGGATTATTCAAGAGGGATTAAGAAAAACTACTCGTACCATTTTATTCCTCTCATTTAGTAGAGCAACTTTCGTTTTGGAATCATGTTGTTTCGTGGCCTGAGTAGAGAGATAGAGGAGCTCGAAGATTAGGGCATGGAGGAGAGGGTTCTGAAAACCCTAGGTTTCATCTGGGACGATGAAGGAGAGCCCTTGGATTCGCTTCAAAGTTTGACCAATTAATTAGATCCAACGACCGTGGTTCAATCTGAGAGTTGGAGGGAAGGATTCAAAATATTGAAACGCGGCGTTTCATTAAGCCAGCGTTCTGGGCCTGTAGCGCTATCCGCACCCCCCTTCTTATCTGGCCCAATTATTTGAACTAGCGAGAGTTGCTTGTCACACCCCCCCCTCCCTTCATTGATTTTAATTCTTTTATTTTCTTCTTTTATTTTTTCTGTTTTGATTAATTCATTAAAAAATGATAAAAAATGATTTTTTAATTCTTCTTTTTTCTATGATTAGATGATAATGTGTAGAAAATTATAAAAATAAAAATGGGATTTTATTTTTAAGTTTAGTATTTTTAATAGATTTTTCTTTTAAATAGCTTTTATAATGTTTAGTTTTGTATCCTGATTTTGTAGGAATTGTTTTAGGACCTTCCCTTAGGTTGTTTTATCCATTCTTTTTTGTGCAATTAGATGATGAATAATAGTTCCCCATAGGATTTTTTCTAGAATTTTAGAATTAAATTTTGATTAGTTTAATTAGGGTAGATCTAGGGTGTCCTAATTAGGGTTTAGAATGTGTTTAGGTGATGAATTCCTTTCTTTGATTGAGTTTTGTCTTGATTTTTAGGCAGAGGCCTATGTAGATGTTATGAGTAGGTGTTGAGGACCCTTGTGAATAATTGTTAGATTTTTCCCCATTAGTTTAGTATTTTTAGGTATTTTCTGAAGTTGCCTATTGATTTTGTCTCCCCTGTGGTTATCTGTTCATCTTTGGGGTTCATTGTGAGGAATTTGTTGAGGGGCTTGTGTTGCCTTGAAGACCTTGATGGAGAGCATCATGAGGAGAGGATTGTAGATCAAGATTCAGAGACCCAGAGCTTGGATTGTCCCCTGTCTGTGAGGTTTGAGATCCTGAAGTTTGAAGGAAGTTCATGGTACTTTCCTGAGGAAGGCACTATGAATGACTTTCATTCTTTCTTCTCACCTCTTTCTTAAGTATCCAATGATGTTGGAGCCAACTTGTGAGTTTAGTTTCTCCTGAGGAGGAATGTAAACTAATCACATGTTGTTGAGCCACATGGGATACAACTCCTAAGTGGAAGCCTCCTAGTACTTTCCTGAGGAAGGTCCTATGGGTCTATTCACTTAGTTCCCTTAGTTTATCTAGGATTTCTCAAGTATCCAATGATGTAGGAGCCAACTTGTGAGTTTAATTTCTCCTGAGGAGGAATGTAAACTGATCACAGTTGTTGAGCCACATAGGATACAACTCCTAAGTGGAAGCCTCCTAGTACTTTCCTGAGGAAGGTCCTATGAGTCTGTTCATTTAGTTCCACTAGTTCAGATAGGATTTCCTAAATATCCAGTGATGTTGGAGCCTGCTTGTGAGTTTAATTTCTCCTGAGGAGGAATGTAAACTGATCACAGTGGTTGAGCCACATAGGGTATGATTCCTGAGTATACACCTCCTAGTGTTCTCCTGAGGAAGACACTATGAGTCTGCCTACTTAGCTCCCTTTCTTTGGTAAGCTTGTTCTGAAGCTTGAAGACTGGGATTGATTCTCTTGTTTAGAGTTTTGCTTGAGAGCTTTGCTTAGATTTTGATCAGATTTTGTTTTAGGATAGGAGAGTAGATTGATTCTTTCTCAAGCATGTGTGTTTTGCTTACCTGATGGTACTTCCCTTCTTTGTCTGTTCATTGCTTGATAGCATGTTGTTTATTTTCAGTATGATTACTGTTATTTCATGACTGGCTTGAGGTCGAGACGAGCTTGTGGAGGCTGAAGCCCCACACACACTTCCTCCCTCACTTGCATTGCATGCATTTTACTGTTAAAGCTGATGTTTTTGTCTGTTTTGGCGTATCATTGACATGATCCCTTAGGACTCTCATTTCCTTTGATAAGGAATTGATGATAGAACTTTAGGTTGAAACCTATGCATGACAACATCTAGGAGTTCCCTGTTCAAACCTCAACCATAGGATGAATCCATGGCATGATAACAGTAGGACTTGATAGTCTCCCTCCTAGTTGAGCCATTTTTCCGTAGTTTCCCGAACTACGTTTGCTCTGATCTTTCATACCAGATGAAAGTACGTAGGCATAGGATGCGATATCCTAGCGAGCAACCTTCCCCATCTTCACCCGTAGTTAGCCGAACTACGTTGACTCTGATTTCTCGTTCTCTGATGAGAATACGTAGGCATAAAGCGCGACGCTTTGCCGAGTCATTTTTCTTTTCTTTTTCAGCCAGCCTTGATAGGTAGATAGATTATAACCAACCTGTCCAAGTAAACAAGCAAGCGAGGATCCCGTCGAGTACGACGGACGTGAGGGGTGCTAATACCTTCCCCTTGCGTAACCGACTCCCGAACCCAGACAATGGTTGCGACGACCTTGTCTTACCCTTTTTTTCGTCAGGTTTTTCCGATCGTTTCCTTTCCCGCTCTGAGGGATAAATAACGAAAGGTGGCGACTCTTCTGTCATGCCGGCACCTTATTTTCGCGCAAGCGACAACTGGCGACTCTGCTGGGGACTCATGGCATCTAGGGACTTTTCCCATCCTTTATGCTGGGACCGTTTCCCATCCCCTACGCGAGTCAATCATATCGTTTGTGTGTTTGCTTGTTGGGTTGCGTTTATTTATCGCATTTTTTACTTCTCGCATCTTTACTTCCCGCATTTTATTTCCCGCATTTTATTTCCAGTTTGATATGATTATCTGTGCTGCTGTGGGAGAGGGATGTTACTGTGAGTGAAAAGCCGGACCTGGGCTTGAGTACACACCTAGATATAGTTGCGGAGAAGTAGTAGACGAACCTGTCTGTTGAGCAGGCACAGTTCCCTACGAAAATCTGCGCTCAGACGAGATTCTTGCAGAGGTGCTCCTTTCCGGTCCTGAGGATCTGAGGGGAGTCCAGACGTGAGGATTGTCGACTCTGGGGACCGATCATTTGGAAGTCAGCTAAGAGAGGCCTCTTCATGACTTGACGATGCCACTCCTTCTGGGAATCGTATTGTCACTCGTGAAAGTCTGTGACGCTGACGACCGCATAGGATGCCGTACCTTTGTCCGTGGATTAGGTCCATCATACCTGTGAGTGGGGTCGGGATATTGCAGGAAACTTTGACCTCCAGACTACCTGGTTTTCTCGACAGTGAATCCGTTATGTTGGGTTCTCAGTTGCAGATATGTTCTTGATAGAGCAAGGGTTTTGATCAGAGGATTTTATCATCGGGTGTTTGTTTGTCCTTGATAGAGCAGGCTTTGATCAGTGTATTATCGTCAGAGGTTTGTTCTGGATGGAGCAGATTTTTGAGTGGGGTCTGAGGATCTCATCAGCGGTTGTTATTTGTTCTTGATAGGGCAGATTTTGAGTGGGGTTTGAAGATCTCATCAGCAGCTGTGTATTTGTTCTAGAGAGGGCAGATCTCTGATTTGGGGTCGGAAGACTTCATCAACAGGTATTCCTTGATCTTGCATCCGGGGTCTTTATTATCAGGCCTTCGTTCTTGTCAGAGCAGAATGTTGATCTCGATCCTACCAGATGGTTATTCACAGCAGATCAGATCAGTGGTTTTACACCGGGGTTTCCTTCTCATCAGTGACTGTTGACATCGAATCTCCACAGCAGCCACCTGGATATATTGTTGCATACCTGCATTTTGCATTAGCTTGCATAATCATTCCATTAGCGTGTGTCTGTGACAGGTACCGTTTCCCCGATCCAAGATCTCTCATTGTGTTGCTGCAGCCGTTCTCAGAAAGACTGTTGCGTACGAGTTCTCGGTCCTTGGTGTGTCGAATCTGATGTGAGGTTACTGTTTCCATGATTGGGCCCAGATTCCTCTCCTTATTATTGTCAGCAGGTGCCAGGATCGGGGGAAATCTCTCAAGCACACAGACTCACGCATGCATTTGCATGAAGCATTCTTGCATGACATACATTTTGTTACCTTTTCCTAACCCTTGATCTTGACAGGTTTTTCAGGTACTCAGGTTCCGAGCTGCTTTCGATCTCCAGGATTGATCAAAGATTCATCCACCGCTACTCAACTCGCGCCAATCAAACGAGAATCATGGACCAAGTACAGTCAGATGTTCAGGAGCTTCGTGAAAGGATGGATCGTTTCATGGAGCTAATGCAAGTAGTTGCGAATGGGCAAGATCAGCTTCGTACTTTGGTTCAACCTCTCATCTCCAGGGTTGATAGTAATGGAATACTTCACGGCGGGGCCGTACCCACTCCTCCTCAAGGGGATACTCCACAGAACGTTGTTCCTGCTGCCGGAGGCAACGGTAGTGCTAACGACAATCTCATGACTAATCTCGGACTTAACGCGGCGGGCGCCGTCAATGGTGGTTTGGGAGCCAATGTTAACGTGGGGCCGGTCAACGGCAATGTTGGTGCAGGAAATATGGTGGTGCCTCAACCGTGGCTGGAGGACCATCAGGATGACATTTTCTCTCAGAGAGGCGCAGAGGCTGAATTGACTGCTGAAGCTCGACTCAGGTTCAAGGCGCTGGAAGATAAAATGAGAGATATAGAAAATCAGAACACATTGGGCGTTGACATGTCCAAACTTGGGTTGATTGCTGACTTTAAAGTACCTCACAAGTTCAAGGTGCCTATCTTTGAGAAGTATAGGGGCACTACTTGTCCCCGTGTTCACCTCCGATCTTATTACAGAAAGATGTCCGCTTATTCTGATGATGAGAAGTTGCTGATGCACTTCTTTCAGGATAGTCTTTCTGGCCCATCGCTCGAATGGTATATGGGTTTGGAGCCCGCTTCTGTGCGCACGTGGAAAGATCTCGCTGAAGCGTTTGTCCTCCACTATCAATATAATAGCGACTTGGCTCCCAACCGAGTTCAGCTTCAGAATCTCTCGCAGCGGAGCAATGAAAGCTTCAAAGAGTACGCCCAGCGGTGGCGTGAATTGGCTGCTCGGGTCCAACCGCCGATGGTTGAGCGTGAGTTGGTACAACTGTTCGTGGCTACCCTTCCCGGAGTCTATTATGAGAAGCTGATTAGTGGCATGTCCGGAACATTCTCGGCCCTCATCACTTTGGGCGAGCATGTTGAAAATGGTATAAAGATCGGCAAGATTCAAGGCGAATCATCCTCATCTGGAGGAGCTAGCAAGAAACCCTATACTGGCAAGCGTCGAGAGGGCGAGGCCAGTGCTGTCACTAATGCTAGGAGAAAGGGCAAGGGCCCTCAGTCTCAGATCGCTAGCATAAACATCCCAGCTGCTCCCCCGCAGCCGCAGCAGCAGCCCCAGCAACAGAATAATCCGGGATATAAGAGATATCAGAATCGGGGTCCCCTGGCAAACCGTCATTTGGAAACTCCTCCTATGTCATATGCACAGCTTCTGCAGACGTTGCTTCAGCTCCAATTAGTCCAAAAGAGGACATTAGCTCCCTTGACAGGGGCACCACCACCGGGGTACGATGCTAACGCTACTTGTGAATTTCATTCTGGGGCACCTGGCCATACAGTTGAGAACTGTAAGGCTTTTAAGCACAAAGTCCAGGACTTGGTCGACGCCAAGGTTATCAACTTTTCTGACAACGTGCCCAACGTCACCAAAAATCCAATGCCTCATCATAGGGGGGGCGGAGTAAATGCTGTTATCACTGAAGAGAATTCAGACTTGCTGACTGATGTCAAAGATCTGAAGACGCCGTTGAGTTTTGTTAAAGCTAAGTTGCTGAAGAAGGGCTTCTTTCCCGGATGTGGAGAGTTTTGTATGGCTTGTGCTACACTTCCTGATGGGTGTGAGCAGTTGATCGAAGGTATCCAAAGTCTGATGACCGAGGGTATTTTGCAGTTCAGTCGAAGCATTGAGAATGCGTCAGGGGAAGTCGTGCTGAAGCAGGCGGACGAGGTTGCTACTATTACCATTCCTCGCCACCCTATCACTATTTCTGCGCCCCGACCGCCTACTATCACCATCACCAGGGCCGGACCGATCCCATTCGAGAGCACTAATGCCGTCCCATGGCATTACGGCGCCGAAGTGTATTGTAATGGTCAGAGAATAGAGCTTGAGCCGTCCGGATCAACTGCGCAGAATCTGGCTGAGGTCAGTGGTATCACCAGAAGTGGTAGAGTGTTCGCGCCGGCAGAGGTCGCAGCAGAGAAAGTGGTCCGAGCTGACGCTATGGATAAAGGTAAAGGTAAAGCTGTTGAAGAGGTTCCTGCAGGGGCAGAGAAAGACTTGTTGGTTAAAGATGCAGAAGAGTTCATGCGACTGATCAGGAAAAGTGACTACAAGATTGTAGATCATCTTCACCAGACTCCGTCAAAGATCTCGATTCTTAACCTGTTGCTGTGTTCTGAAGCGCACCGCAACGCATTGCTGAGGGTATTGAATGCTGCATACGTGCCGCAGGAGATATCAGTGAATCAACTCGAAGAATTAGTAGCCCATGTCAATGCTGGTAATGGGCTGGGATTTACAGATCTGGAGCTGACTCCCAAGGGAAGAGATCACAACAATGCCTTGCACGTCTCGATAGAGTGCAGAGGCACGATTATGTCACATGTCCTCGTGGATACGGGTTCCTCGCTTAACGTGCTTCCGAAGAAGGCACTGATGAAGTTGGATACCCGGGGACTGCTGTGCACGCCCAGTGATCTGGTCGTGAAGGCCTTTGACGGAACCAAGCGCCACGTCTTCGGAGAATTGACCCTGCCAATTCAAGTTGGACCAGAGACGTTTAATGCGATGTTCTATATCATGGATATCATGCCCGCCTATAGTTGCCTCTTAGGTCGGCCGTGGATCCATTCTGCTGGTGCCGTGACGTCCACGCTGCATCAGAAGCTTAAATATGCTGTTGGGGGCAGCATAGTGACAGTCTGTGGAGAGGAGGACATCATGGTAAGCCACCTGTCGTCCTTTAAGTACGTTGAAATGGATGGTGAGATCCATGAGACTCTTTGCCAGGCTTTTGAAACCGTTAGGGTGAAGGAGGTAGCTCCCGTTGTCGCAGAGAAGCAAGAGTTGAACCTCTCCTCGTTTAAGGAAGCCCGGGCTGTTGTCGAAGCTGGTTCCACCCCAGGCTGGGGGCATGTCTTGGATATACCGTTCAAACAGGATAAGTTTGGATTGGGATATTCTCCGGAAGCTGAAGCTTCATCTTCTTCTGGTAGCTCGTCTCGTAGGAAAGGGCCGATCTTATTCACCAAGGGAGGAGTAATCTTCGAGAGTATCAACGCTACGTCAGAGGACAGCGGGGACAGTGATTGCGATCTTGATGCCTGGATTCAACCGAGCAAGCCAGGCGAGCACCTTCACAACTGGACCATCAAGGAGATTATCGAGCTGACAAGTGAAGAGTAATGATTTGCTTTTTACAATCTTTGTACAACCCTATGTCCTGCCCGGGGCATATTGGTTTTACTGTCAGGGCCTTGTTGGATTATGTGTATGCATTTTGTTAATAAATAAAAGGCGTTTTCTTCGTAATCAAATATTGTGTTCTCTGTTATTCATGTTTTATGTTTGTTTTGAAAAACAGCAAAATGGCAACGAGGTTCGTGCTAACCTGCATATTCCTGCTTTAAACTTAACCCTTGTTATTGCAGGATCCACGTAACAGATGACATCGACTCTGGACCCTCTACGGCTCACTACGACTTTGATTGCCCGATCTATCAAGCCGAGGATGAGATTGATGAAGACGAGAACCTTCCGGAAGAATTGGCCCGCTTGTTGAGACAAGAGGAGAAGGTTATTCTGCCTCACGAGGAGGATATTGAGATCATAAATCTGGGTTCTGAGGAGCTTATCAGGAATGTCAGAGTTGGGGCTGCGCTGCAGAATGATGTCAAGCATAGACTGGTCGAGATGCTTCGAGAGTATAATGACGTCTTTGCTTGGTCATATGAGGATATGCCCGGACTTGACACAGATATCGTGGTTCATCGCTTGCCGTTGCGAGAAGATTGCCCTCCAGTCAAGCAGAAGCTCAGGAGGACGAGACCAGACATGGCTGTAAAAATCAAAGAAGAAGTCCAGAAGCAGTTGGACGCGGGATTTCTAGCCGTTACCACCTACCCTCCGTGGGTCGCCAACATAGTGCCTGTACCGAAGAAAGACGGTAAGGTACGCATGTGCGTCGATTATCGGGATTTGAATAGGGCGAGCCCTAAGGATGATTTCCCGTTGCCTCATATCGATGTGTTGGTCGACAATACAGCCCAGTTTTCCGTGTTTTCGTTCATGGATGGCTTCTCCGGTTACAATCAGATTAAGATGGCGCCGGAGGACATGGAGAAAACGACGTTTATTACCCCCTGGGGCACGTTCTGCTACAAGGTAATGCCCTTCGGTCTGAAGAACGCAGGGGCCACTTACCAGCGAGCAATGGTAACTTTGTTTCATGATATGATTCATCATGAGATCGAGGTCTATGTTGATGACATGATTGCAAAATCCCAAACGGAGGAGGAGCATCTGGTCAATTTGCTGAAGCTGTTTGAAAGGCTTAGGAAGTTCAGGCTGAGGCTGAATCCTAACAAGTGCACTTTCGGAGTGCGGTCCGGAAAGTTATTGGGGTTTATCGTTAGTGAACGAGGTATTGAAGTTGATCCTGCGAAGATAAAAGCTATCCAAGAAATGCCAGCGCCGAAAACAGAAAAAGAAGTTCGTGGTTTCTTGGGCCGAATAAACTACATTGCAAGGTTTATCTCTCAGCTCACGGCCACTTGTGAACCGATGTTCAAGTTGTTAAAGAAAAATCAGGCGATTACTTGGAATGAGGATTGCCAGAAGGCATTCGATAAGATAAAGCAGTATCTTCAAGAACCTCCAATCTTGATACCCCCAGTGGCTGGACGGCCATTAATCATGTACTTGACAGTTCTGGAGAATAGTATGGGGTGTGTTCTCGGTCAGCACGACGAGACGGGCAAAAAGGAGCATGCCATTTATTATTTGAGTAAAAAGTTCACTGAGTGTGAATCTCGATACTCGACGCTGGAGAGGACGTGTTGTGCATTAGCTTGGGCTGCCAAACGTCTACGACAGTATATGCTCAATCACACCACTATGCTGATTTCGAAGATGGATCCGATCAAGTACGTCTTCGAGAAGCAGGCTCTTTCGGGCAGGATTGCCAGATGGCAGATGGTGTTAACCGAATATGATATTCAGTACGTCTCTCAGAAAGCCATCAAGGGAAGCGTATTGTCTGATTACCTTGCCGAACAGCCGATCGAAGACTATCAGCCGATGAAGTTCGAATTCCCTGACGAGGACATTATGTTTCTCAAAGCAAAGGATTGCGATGAGCCATTGCCCGATGAGGGGCCGGATAGGAAGTCTCAGTGGAAGATGATATTCGACGGAGCGGTTAATTCCTATGGAAGTGGTATCGGGGCTATCATCACGACTCCTCACGGATCCCACATCCCGTTTACTGCAAGACTGACGTTTTCAGTTACCAACAACGAAGCCGAGTATGAAGCATGTATTATGGGTCTAGAAGAGGCAATTGATTTGAGAATCAAGAATCTAGACATATATGGTGACTCAGCGCTTGTAATCAATCAGATCAAAGGGGAGTGGGAAACTCGTCAAGCAAATCTAGTGCCGTACATGAATTATGCCAGAAGGCTGCTTCCGTTCTTTGACCGAGTAGAACTTCATCATGTACCCCGGACTGAAAATCAAATGGCTGATGCCTTGGCCACGTTGGCTTCAATGTATAAGGTCAATCTTTGGAATGAAGCTCCAAGCATTGTTCTTTCGCGTCTTGACAGACCAGCATATGTGTTCGCAATCGAGGATGCCACTGACGGCAAGCCATGGTTCCACGATATTCAGACCTTCCTTATGACTAAGGAGTATCCTGCGGGTGCGTCTACCCAGGATAAGAAGACTCTGAGGAGGCTATCTGGAAACTTTTATCTCAACCCTGATGGAGTGCTGTATAAGAGAAACCACGATCTCGTGCTACTCAGATGTGTAGATGAGAAAGAAGCAAGTATGCTCATGGAAGAAGTCCATGAGGGCACATTTGGTACGCACGCCGGTGGGCATGCCATGACGAGAAAGATCCTGAGAGCAGGATATTACTGGCTGACTATGGAGGCGGATTGCTTCAGATTCGCGAAGAAATGTCATAAATGCCAGATTTATGCTGATAAAGTTCATGTGCCGCCGTGCCCATTGAATGTCATGTCCTCCCCTTGGCCGTTCTCCATGTGGGGCATCGACATGATAGGCAAGATCGAGCCCACTGCATCCAATGGTCATCGTTTCATTCTGGTAGCTATCGACTACTTCACCAAGTGGGTGGAGGCAGCCTCGTACGCTAACGTGACCAAGCAGGTGGTAGCTAAATTCATAAAGAGGGACATCATCTGTCGCTATGGAATTCCCGAGCGGATCATTACTGATAATGGTTCGAATTTGAATAATAAGATGATGAAGGAGCTGTGCCAGAGCTTCAAGATCGAACACCACAACTCATCTCCTTACCGGCCGAAGATGAATGGCGCTGTTGAAGCAGCCAACAAGAACATCAAGAAGATTGTTCAGAAGATGGTTGTGACGTATAAAGATTGGCACGAGATGCTGCCGTTTGCCTTGCACGGTTATCGTACCACGGTGCGTACGTCAACCGGGGCAACTCCTTTCTCCTTGGTGTACGGTATGGAAGCTGTCCTACCGCTAGAAGTGGAGATTCCCTCTTTGCGAGTTTTGGTTGATGTGAAACTTGATGAGGCAGAATGGGTTACGAATCGTTTGAACCAACTCAGCCTGATGGACGAGAAGAGGTTAGCATCGATTGCATTTGGTCGCCTGTACCAAAGCCGAATGAAGAAAGCTTATGATAAGAAGGTGCGTCCTCGAAGCTTTCAGACGGGTGATCTCGTCCTGAAGAAGATTCTTCCGCCACACTCCGATCACCGGGGCAAGTGGACTCCGAATTACGAAGGGCCGTATGTCGTCAGCAAGGTCTTCTCAGGAGGAGCTTTGTTGTTATCCACGATGGATGGTGAAGATTTTGCATCCCCGGTGAACGCGGACGCAGTTAAAAAATACTTTGCTTGAAAGAGACCCGCTGGACAAAAAAGAAAGAGTCCAGGCAAAAAAGGGGCATCCCGGCGAACCAAAAACAGAATAAAAGGTTCGGGCAAAAATTAGGGATATATTGAAAAAATGTACACCCGCGAAGTCGAAAACCTACACTGGGCGGCTTCGGCAAAAAAGGGTATCCCGGTGAACTGAAAACCCGAAAGGGCGGTTCACGCAAAAGTTAGGGATTTGAATAAGCAAATGACTGCGTTCCGCGTATGGACTTTCATTGTTTAGTGGTTCGGAAGACCTGAGGGCCGTTTATCTGAATCAATCTCTTCCAAAGCTGAAGCATCGGAGAAGTATCGAAGTCGAGTGGGTCTTAGAGGGATCAACTCATGGTGTTCGTCTACGCCTCGATTGCCGACATTTGTATATACTGATGTATATTTATGTTTTCTTTTTGCGCGGCTTCCTCATTCCAGGAGCTTGCCTCTGTTGTAAAACATTTTTGCCCATTCAGGGGTTCATCATCAATAAAATGCACATTATTCAGCGATTCTACTTGTCTGTTTAGCATTTATCTGTTTTGTTTGCGAATGAGAACGCCGATGTGTTTTTTGATAAAATGCGCATACATAAACTTGCGGGCCTAAGCCCATTGATTGTTGAAACAATTAACTAACTGAACATTGTCACGAGATAATAACCTTGATAGGCCTCTTTGAGGAGGGTATCTTGTCTGTTTGTTTGTGTTGTTGCAGGTGTAGCACCTCGCCAGAAGATGTGCCGTGCGTATCCCCGAAGCAGGATGAGTCCTCCTTCTTCAGCAGAGTTCAATAGTTTCTCTTCCGTAGAATCAGAATCGGATGGTGAGCATTGATATGTCTTCCCCAGGTAGAGGTGATTCTCTTCCCCAAGTGGACGCATCCTGAAGGAATGTCACCTCATCAGCTGAGTCAAGCACCGAAGAATGATGCTGTCTCTCCCCAGCACCGGGTCAAAAGTGCAGATTCCAGAGAAGTGTTCGGGTGCCGAAGCTCGTGTTTTCCCCAGTAAAGTCACCGAAGCAGGTGTCTTCCCCCGCACCGGGTCACAAGTGCATGTCTCGTAGGAAGCTAGTCGTATACCGAAGTATGCAGTAACTGATGATGCCAGACTGAAGTCTCCAGCGGAATTGAGATTCCTCACCAGAGGCAGGCTCTCTCCTGAAGTTCGATGATTCCCTCCTCCCCAGTAGAGTGTTGGAATGGCTGATGTTGTATTCCCTTGCAGAGTTGTACTCTCCCCCGAAGTCAGATGATTCTTTCTTCCCTAGCGGAATTGAAATCCCCCATCAGAGTTGCACTCTCCAGCGAAGTAGAATGATTTCCCTCCCCGACTGAGTCCGCAGAAAAGCAGAATCCTTGAACATTGATCAGATCATGATCAATTTTCCCCAGCAGAGCGTGGGGCAGCTGATGTTGTATTTCCCCAGAGTTGCACTCTCTCCAATGAAGCAGAATGACTTCTCCTTCCTCAGCCGAGTTTGCAGATGTCCAGGAGGGCCGAGTCCTTGAAAGTTGATCAGATCATGATTGATCTTTCCCCAGCGGAGTGTGGAGCGGCTGAAGTTGTTTCCCCACAGAATGGTTATCCCCATAAGAGTAACCGAGACGGCCGCGCAGTTCATTCTCGCAATTGATATCAGCAGATCCGAGTTCTCATAGAGCTTCGTCCCCTGCAGCAGTCAGCTGAAGTTGTTCCCCTGCAGCAGTTCGCGGAAGAGCAATTCCCCGGACAGAGCCCGATTGATATTGGCGTGTTCACGTTCTCTTCAGCAGGATGAGTCCTCTATCTGAGCGGTTCTTTCTCCTTGATAAGAAGATTTCCCCCTTTCGGCATTTATTTTGCTGACGGGATTGCATCATTGTGCATGATTACATAGCATTGTGCATGATTGCATGGCATTTAGCATAAATGCATATCATTCCCCATGTGGAGCATGGCGCAGAAGCATATGCATCATAAGCATGATCTAGGTTACTATCATTCTTGTTGTACAGATGTACTACCAAAAGACCAGTTGCTCAGGACGATTTCTGATGTTCTCCCCAGCAAGGTTGTTTTCTTAGATGATTCTAAAGACCCCGGTGTGATCCCCGCAGTCGCTCGCTCAAGATGATTTTTGAGATCCCCAGCGAAGTCTTTAGTTCGAGATGATTCTCAAGTCCCTCGGCAGGGCCATTTGCTTAAGACGATTCTTAAGATCCCAGTACAGCTTCCCGAGTTGTTCGCCTAGTATGATACTTGAGCTCCCCAATAGCGCCTCCAGCAAGAGTTGCCCAGGAAGATTCCTGGAATACCCAACCAGAAGGTTTGCTCCGGAAAGATTATCAGTTCAGGACGATTCTTGAAGATGCCCGACGGATCTGTTTGTTCAAGATGATTCTTGAAGTCCTCAGCAGCGTGATATGTCTGCTCCAACAATGATGTCTAATCTGAAAATGGATTTCATAAGCGCCTGGAAGGCGATATCAGAAGGTTCCGGTGAGTCCAGATTTCCGTGTTGAAGAATCAACGGGTGGATGAAGATAAGGTTCCAGAGGTTGTAGATACAACAGAGTGATTCGTGTGAGTCTGAAGACCAAGTCAGTTGTCCTGAGGAGATGATTGATTGCGATCAAGTGAATAGTGTTTCTTCTGACTGAAGTCAAAGATGTTTCTCCAGCTGAAGCGGAGTTTTGCCTGAAGGCAAAGTGTTTGAATCCCCGTAGAGTCATGAATGGCTCAGGATACCATTTCTCTGACTGAGGTCCCAGATTTCCCAAGCTGAAGCAAAGGTGCCTAAGGGCAAGGTTATCCCCAAGGTCATGAATGACCTAAGATTCATTTTTCGGACTGAAGGCCGAAGTATATCCCTGACTGAAGTCACAGATACTCTATAGCAGAGGTGGAGTTGCCTGAAGGCAGATCCATGTGTCTTTGAAGGCCAATGACCATTTCTTCAGACCGAAGTCGAAGATACCTCCTGCAGAGTTGCCGTCGGGCAAAGTTTATATCCTTGCAGGCCAGGGATGCTTATCTTCAGAAGTGCTTGAAGATCTTTTCTAGCTGAAGCTGGAAGTGGCCAGGGGCCAGGGTTTCATATAGTTCTGGTGTTGAAGTTCTACGGTAGGCAGTGTGCAGTAGTATTCCGATGTTCGTTATGGTTCTGAGGGTGAACCCCAGATCAGAGTGTGCTTGGTTGAGTCTCTCATCCCCAGCGGAGTAGCTCCAAATACGCAAGTGTACCTTTTGTTACAGTTACCAGGGGTGAACCCCAGGGGCAGAGTTGTTCAGTGTTGTAGCTCTCCAGCGGCGATGCGGAGTATTTTGATTGTTCGACAGCAATGTCAGATGGTTTAGTCGTCCAGCGGCGATGTTGGGTGATGTGGTTGTCTGAAGGCAATATCAGAAGAAGTTAATAACTGACAATGACATCAGATCAGTATCTCTCCAGCTAGCGGCCGTGCAGCTAGCATTGCAATATTCGAAGAGTTGTTCCCCGCAGAGTACCGTGTGCTTGTGCAGTTGGCAAATTTTCGGGTTTACCGGTATTCAATCGTCTCGCACCTTGATTGGTTGTGAGCCGTTCGCTTCTCACCCAGTCAGGTTCAAGCCGTTTGAATAGGGGCAGCTGTTGCACCCCAAAATTTGACCAACAATTATTTATTCATTGAATGTTTAAAAGTGGATATCTTCATCAGAAAGTTCAAGAGATCCCCAGAGAAATGGTTTGAAACCAGGGTTGTGTGCTTCACAGTTTGAGAGTTGTGGGTGCCCCTCAGATGATTCTGAGACTTTGAGGATGGACTAGATGTTTTGAGAAAGCCTATGAGATGTCTTGATAGCCATCATGAAGCCCAGAGATGTCATTGAGCAAGAATTCAGAAGATTCAACCATGAATGGATGAATTAGGGTTTTGACTGGGTCAACCCTAGATCAGCTGAAGATTTGGAAAAGGTTGAGACCTAATCCAAGGGCCATGAGATCATGGAATGATGTATGGAGATGTTATAAAGATGATTCCTAGACCAACTCATCATGATTGAGGAGTTTGAGAAGTTTCAAGTCAGGGTTTCCAAGGATTGTCAGTGAGAAAACCCTAGTTTGATCCCTATCTTCCAGGCAGTTTTAGCACTAGATGTGATTGATATCTCATCTTCCCCACAACATTAATGTTGTAGAGCTTGTTCTTAGCTTTAATTTGAGTGGTGGAAGTCCTTGATAGGAGTTACAGAGCTCAAGTTATGGTTTTGGCAAGTTACAGGTCAGCAGAGGTGTGTGAATCTGGGTCCTTGAAAGTCACCCAACTTGCAGACAACTTTTGCCCTAGTAGGATGATTCCTATGATTTCTTGGTCAACATGAATGTTGAAGAGGATCTTCTTAGCTTTAATTTGAGTGGTAGAAGTCCTTGATTGGATTTGTGGAACTCAACTTATGGTTTGAACAAGACAGGGGTATTTTGGTCATTTGTCAGTTATAGGTCATTTTATCCAATGCCTAGAACTCCTATTTCCAAGCCTCAAATGGAAAAACTCAAAACATGAAAGTTGCTCAAAATGTGATTTTGAGTCTAGAAAGAAGGTCACAAATTGTTGGAAAAGCTCATAGCATGAGATTACATGATTGGTCAAAAATGAACTAAAAATGGCTTATAAACTTGAAAAGTTGAATTTGGAAAGTGATTTGGAAGATCCACAAATCCAAAATGGGTCATCCAATATATCATTTTGATTGGAAAAACCATTTTGAGAACTTTGGTTTAAATAGATTTTTCATTTGAGGCTCCAAAAATGGACTTCCTTTGGAAATTTATTACTTGCATAAGAAGGCAACTTTGCAAAACCCTACATAAGTGAAATGTAAGGGCTGCTTTCATTCATTAACATTCAATATCTCATATTAAGACAATTTGGCATGAGATTACAAGGGATAAGGCAAGGGAAATGATATTTTCAACTTCTCATTTAAGGAGAAGTTCATGACTTTTCTAGATCCTTCTAGATGATTCCACAAGCTTCCATCAATTGCTATTTAAAGAGTGCCATGCAGAGAGATTGGAGGTTGGTGAAACTTGGTGATAGAGAGTCAAGTCAGAGAAAAAAAGAGAGAGATACATTGCCATTAAAGAGGTTTCTTCAAGTTGAAGCAACTTGAGTTTTCTTCCACTACAAGCATCCTCCTCCCATACAAGTGCATACAGAAGATCTTCCACCATTAGAAGGGCATTGTTGAGAGGTTACAAGCTCTGAATCGTGCTCAACATCACCTCATCTCATCTTCTTGACAGGTTTCTTCTTCACCTTCTATCTCCTAAATTATTGCAGTTTAGTTAGTTTCATAGACATAGAAATGATGCACTAGGGTAGATGACTCTTTCCCATGAATTAGGGCACGATCCATGAGGTTCCATGGCAGGTGAGTGATTCTTGAATCTTCAAGAATTAGTTGTTTAGGGCGTTTTAGTTAATATGAGTTAGGTCAGATTGATGAGCATAGCATATAGAACATCTGTAGATCATTAGAGTTAGGGTTAATGAAGATTGATATCAGCTGAACGTGGTTGTACCAAGACATTGAAGTCTTCTGTTTGGATTATTCAAGAGGGATTAAGAAAAACTACTCGTACCATTTTATTCCTCTCATTTAGTAGAGCAACTTTCGTTTTGGAATCATGTTGTTTCGTGGCCTGAGTAGAGAGATAGAGGAGCTCGAAGATTAGGGCATGGAGGAGAGGGTTCTGAAAACCCTAGGTTTCATCTGGGACGATGAAGGAGAGCCCTTGGATTCGCTTCAAAGTTTGACCAATTAATTAGATCCAACGGCCGTGGTTCAATCTGAGAGTTGGAGGGAAGGATTCAAAATATTGAAACGCGGCGTTTCATTAAGCCAGCGTTCTGGGCCTGTAGCGCTATCCGCACCCCCCTTCTTATCTGGCCCAATTATTTGAACTAGCGAGAGTTGCTTGTCACACCCCCCCCTCCCTTCATTGATTTTAATTCTTTTATTTTCTTCTTTTATTTTTTCTGTTTTGATTAATTCATTAAAAAATGATAAAAAATGATTTTTTAATTCTTCTTTTTTCTATGATTAGATGATAATGTGTAGAAAATTATAAAAATAAAAATGGGATTTTATTTTTAAGTTTAGTATTTTTAATAGATTTTTCTTTTAAATAGCTTTTATAATGTTTAGTTTTGTATCCTGATTTTGTAGGAATTGTTTTAGGACCTTCCCTTAGGTTGTTTTATCCATTCTTTTTTGTGCAATTAGATGATGAATAATAGTTCCCCATAGGATTTTTTCTAGAATTTTAGAATTAAATTTTGATTAGTTTAATTAGGGTAGATCTAGGGTGTCCTAATTAGGGTTTAGAATGTGTTTAGGTGATGAATTCCTTTCTTTGATTGAGTTTTGTCTTGATTTTTAGGCAGAGGCCTATGTAGATGTTATGAGTAGGTGTTGAGGACCCTTGTGAATAATTGTTAGATTTTTCCCCATTAGTTTAGTATTTTTAGGTATTTTCTGAAGTTGCCTATTGATTTTGTCTCCCCTGTGGTTATCTGTTCATCTTTGGGGTTCATTGTGAGGAATTTGTTGAGGGGCTTGTGTTGCCTTGAAGACCTTGATGGAGAGCATCATGAGGAGAGGATTGTAGATCAAGATTCAGAGACCCAGAGCTTGGATTGTCCCCTGTCTGTGAGGTTTGAGATCCTGAAGTTTGAAGGAAGTTCATGGTACTTTCCTGAGGAAGGCACTATGAATGACTTTCATTCTTTCTTCTCACCTCTTTCTTAAGTATCCAATGATGTTGGAGCCAACTTGTGAGTTTAGTTTCTCCTGAGGAGGAATGTAAACTAATCACATGTTGTTGAGCCACATGGGATACAACTCCTAAGTGGAAGCCTCCTAGTACTTTCCTGAGGAAGGTCCTATGGGTCTATTCACTTAGTTCCCTTAGTTTATCTAGGATTTCTCAAGTATCCAATGATGTAGGAGCCAACTTGTGAGTTTAATTTCTCCTGAGGAGGAATGTAAACTGATCATAGTTGTTGAGCCACATAGGATACAACTCCTAAGTGGAAGCCTCCTAGTACTTTCCTGAGGAAGGTCCTATGAGTCTGTTCATTTAGTTCCACTAGTTCAGATAGGATTTCCTAAATATCCAGTGATGTTGGAGCCTGCTTGTGAGTTTAATTTCTCCTGAGGAGGAATGTAAACTGATCACAGTGGTTGAGCCACATAGGGTATGATTCCTGAGTATACACCTCCTAGTGTTCTCCTGAGGAAGACACTATGAGTCTGCCTACTTAGCTCCCTTTCTTTGGTAAGCTTGTTCTGAAGCTTGAAGACTGGGATTGATTCTCTTGTTTAGAGTTTTGCTTGAGAGCTTTGCTTAGATTTTGATCAGATTTTGTTTTAGGATAGGAGAGTAGATTGATTCTTTCTCAAGCATGTGTGTTTTGCTTACCTGATGGTACTTCCCTTCTTTGTCTGTTCATTGCTTGATAGCATGTTGTTTATTTTCAGTATGATTACTGTTATTTCATGACTGGCTTGAGGTCGAGACGAGCTTGTGGAGGCTGAAGCCCCACACACACTTCCTCCCTCACTTGCATTGCATGCATTTTACTGTTAAAGCTGATGTTTTTGTCTGTTTTGGCGTATCATTGACATGATCCCTTAGGACTCTCATTTCCTTTGATAAGGAATTGATGATAGAACTTTAGGTTGAAACCTATGCATGACAACATCTAGGAGTTCCCTGTTCAAACCTCAACCATAGGATGAATCCATGGCATGATAACAGTAGGACTTGATAGTCTCCCTCCTAGTTGAGCCATTTTTCCGTAGTTTCCCGAACTACGTTTGCTCTGATCTTTCATACCAGATGAAAGTACGTAGGCATAGGATGCGATATCCTAGCGAGCAACCTTCCCCATCTTCACCCGTAGTTAGCCGAACTACGTTGACTCTGATTTCTCGTTCTCTGATGAGAATACGTAGGCATAAAGCGCGACGCTTTGCCGAGTCATTTTTCTTTTCTTTTTCAGCCAGCCTTGATAGGTAGATAGATTATAACCAACCTGTCCAAGTAAACAAGCAAGCGAGGATCCCGTCGAGTACGACGGACGTGAGGGGTGCTAATACCTTCCCCTTGCGTAACCAACTCCCGAACCCAGACAATGGTTGCGACGACCTTGTCTTACCCTTTTTTTCGTCAGGTTTTTCCGATCGTTTCCTTTCCCACTCTGAGGGATAAATAACGAAAGGTGGCGACTCTTCTGTCATGCCGGCACCTTATTTTCGCGCAAGCGACACATGTGTACAGGTCCTACAAATCTGTCATAATATTCAGCAGAATCCAAAGAAGCACAACAGCATCAAACTTGGTCATACCAGAAAGAGCAATTAGCGATGGTAAGTCACCATGACAAACCAGCGTGCCATTCTGCTCACAACGCGAGCAACAAACAAGATCATAGCGTCTTCTCTGAAGAGCTCAGTTCAACATCATTGCCCTAAAACAGAAAGTTGGGGACCTGAAGATTAAAAAAATTGAAACAGGTTAGGTTGTCACAAGCATATCAGTTCATAAGATAAACAAGTGCAAAACCATAACAGTCCCTATCAGTCGTCGCAGCAACAGCGTAAAACCAGGATTGTAATATCCTGCTTCGACGGTTCAGACTAAGCGTCATCACTACCGTGTACCCGTCTCGGCGGCTAAGACCAACACAACATCAAGCCCTCTCTGAAAGAAGAAGAGGAAAAGAATCTGAGCTGCATCAAAGAAACGAATCAATCAAAAAACGAATCAGTTCGAGATCGATAACAGAACAGAAAAACGAATCCATCAAGGAGTTCTGTGAATCAAAATCAGATATCAATCAATCCAATCTGAAGGCAAATCATATCAGAAAAATAATAGAAAGATTTTGATTTGATATCAATCCCCAATCTGAATCAATCAAACAAATCAGTCCAAAAACAAATCAGTCCAAAAACAAATCAGTTCGAAATCAAACAAATCAGTTCGAATTAATTCAGATATCAAACAGATCAACAGAAATCCAAAGGCAATCCAATCCACATCTGCAAAAATCCAACAAAATCGAATCAATCAAGGAATTCTGGAAAAGGAAGGTATGAAGGTGTAAGGCAAGCTGTATCAGAGAATAACAGAAAACAAATTTGACATCGATATCAATTCCAAATCAGGGATGGAATAAATCGTATCAAGTGAATCAAAACGAGTTCAGAATCATATCAAGAGAAATCCCAATCAAATCTTAAAAAAGGGGAAACACGATTCAGTCAAATCAAATAGGATCAATCACGAATCAGATATGGTATCCAAGGCCCAAAAAAGAGCTAAGTCAGAAGTTATAAAAGGGGAAAGGTATCACCTCGTAAGGACGCTAAGAGGAAGATCGCGAAAACCCTAGGCGGCCGAGACTCAGAAGGACCGGAGCCTTCATCATCGCCTCCGTTCACTGACGAACCAACATCAACAACCGCGCCACCGAAAGAAGAAAGATCGCCTTCGCCGGTTAAACGGCGGGCAATCAACTTCAAGCCTCAGAGGAAACCCTCATCATCGGCCGAAATGTAAGCTATGAAATATCTCCCTCACAACATTCATTTTTATTTCAGGTCATGGAGGAAGAAGAAAGAGTCACGAGAAAGAGTCACGAGGAAGAAGAGAAGCGAGAGAGAGAAGAAGAAGAGTGAAACGGCGCCGTGAAACATTAGGGTTCCCAGAACCCTAAATGTTTCTTTTGTCTAACCATCAACCGGGTTGGGTCCGGGTGTGATGACCGGCCCAACCCCCTCCCCTTTATTTATTTTTTCTTTATTTATTTATTTTTCTATTTATTTATTTTATGTTTTTAAATTTGTTTCTTAACATTTATTTTATAATTCAAAATTGTTTTTTAAAATAAATAAGAAAAAAACATTTTATGTACATATTAAAAATAAAAAACTCTTTTTTTAAAAAGCAAAAATCAAAAAAACTTTTCTTAAAAATATAAAAAAATAATAATAATAAAACTTTTTTTTAGAGTAAAACACTTTAAATTAAATTTTTTTTTTCCGCAAGCTAACATTAAAATTATTTAAGATTTTTAAATAAAACAACAATAAATCTCCAATTTGCATTGGCTCGTAATTCATCTGATAGTCGTTTGACTCTGCCTACTAACGGGTGTTCATTTTTTGCAGTTCATATTTATTACTATTGTGTTGAGTTTTCATTTGAGTTACCTTTATATTTGTATCTGTTTCTCAATTGTAACCTCGCGAACCTAACAATCGCATTTACGTTTCCGCATTTAAATTTCTGCTGATGTATGATTTAAAATTCTCACATTGTCATTGCTATTATTTTGTCACATTGCACGCACCTCCGAAGGAATTAGGTCTAGCATTTGACCGCCGTGTCAATAGTCCTCAACTTCAACCCTTCAAACCCTTACAAACCCTAATTTTCATAAATGTCTCGCCGCAGGCAAAATTACCATTTTACCCCTATCATTAGGTCAAAGAGCCGCCGCGCTCATTTTAGGGTTTCCCGCCGCGGAATCCCTAACCTAATTTAACCCTAATTACAACTTAACAATTCAACGTAGAGATTTGGAGTTCCTACCCTCCACGTAAGCGTGTCCTTAAGATGCGTTTATTCCCCTTGAGACCTTGACCACAGTCAAGAAGTCTCTAACCTCCCTTTTGAGGGGAACTACGATTACTCTGATTCCACTCCCGTAAGGATACGTAGGCACAAGATGCGATGTCTTGCCGAGTAAACTTAGAATTAATCCCTTAGGTTTATTTTCTCACTTTTAATCCCTTTGTACATATACCTTAAGCAAATAAATAAAGCAAATAGTAAACATCTGAACAAAAGGTTCCTGTAGAGTACTACAGAAGTTTAGGGTGCTAATACCTTCCCTAAATTTAACCAACCCCCGAACCCTAGATCTTTCCCCGCATTGTGTTTACGATGCAAAATAGGTTTTCCCTCTTTTGACCTTTTCCTTCGGATAAATCAAAGAGCGGTTGTGAATTGAATTGCAATTCAAACTCATTAATAGTTTGTGATCCTATTTCCACCGCAACACTTTGCATAAGCATGCATCATAAGCACTTGCATTTTACACGAATACGTAGCATTTCCATGCAGTATGGAAGCATTACGGCATTTTCAAACATGTGCATTTGGAAGCGTAAGCAGGATTGATTACCGGTCCAGCCTCAGGTATTTTCTCTGTCGATAAGTGGGATCGTGGTTTGCAGAGATGCGTATGTTTGTTGGCGACACAGAACACGCAGTGATCGTGTTTCCTCCTGTCAAGAGGGTTGTGGCGCAGGGCACGCAGTGATCGTGGTCATCGTTATGTTAGGGGGTTTTTGCGGAAGAGGTACGCAGTGATCGTATTCATCCCGTATGTTTGTTGGCGACACAGAACGCGCAGTGATCGTGTTTCCTCCTGTCAAGAGGGTTGTGGCGCAGGGCACGCAGTGATCATGGTCATCGTTATGTTAAGGGGTTTTCGCGGAAGAGGTACGCAGTGATCGTATTCATCCCGTATGTTTTGTTTGCGGTACAGAACACGCAGTGATCGTGTTTTCTCCTGTCAAGAGAGTTGTGGCGCAAGGCACGCAGTGATCGTGGTCAGCGTTATGTTGTGGGTATTTGTGGTAGAGTATGCAGTGATCGTATTCGTCCTGAATGTTTTGTTTTCAACGCCAAGACGCGCAGTGATCGTGTTTCCTCCTGTCAAGAGGGTTGTTGCGCCAGACATGCAGTGATCGTGTTCGTCATGTCATATTCCCCTAGCAGAGTTTGCTTGGTCAAACACCTTTTTGCCCCAGCTGAGTCTTTCTCAGGATGCTGTGGTGTCAGCATTAGAAGATGGTAATGCAGATTTTTGGGTGGTTACCCGTAGTTCCCCCCAGCAGAGTTATGTTCTCCAGCAGGATGTTACTTTAATGAGTTACTTGGTTAAGTCCCTCATAGTCCCCAGCAGGGTATTCGCCACGGAGTTGTTTGGTTAAATTCCTCTTATTTTTCAACAGGGTTATTCTCGTCAGGGTGCTTGGTTAAGTTCCCAATTTCCCCAGCAGGTGTTTGACGGCCGTCGTCAGACTTGTCCCCTCAGAGTTGCTTGGTTAAGTTTCTCGTGCCCCCGCAGGGATGCTCGTTCAGGTACGAACGGGAGGTTGGTAAGTGAAATCAACATTTTCCCGCAGTTTAGTGGATGCTCGTCCAGATACGAATGGAAGGTTGGTAAGAGAAATCAACATTTTCCCGCAGTTAGTGAATGCTCGTTCAGGTACGAACGGAAGGTTGGTAAGAGAAATCAACATTTTCCCGCAGTTTAGTGGATGCTCGTCCAGATACGAATGGAAGGTTGGTAAGAGAAATCAACATTTTCCCTCAGTTTAGTGGATGCTCGTTCAGATACGAATGGAAGGTTGGTAAGTGAAATCAACATTTTCCCCAGTTCAGTGGATGCTCGTTCAGGATACGAAAGGTTGATAAGTGAAATCAGCATTGTCTCGTTTGGTTAAGCGTATGCTCGTTCAGGTACGAACGAAAGGTTGATAAGTGAAATCAGCATTGTCTCGTTTGGTTAAGCGTATGCTCGTTCAGGTACGAACGAAAGGTTGATAAGAGAGATCAACAATTTTGCTCACTGATCAGTGTATGCTCTCTTCTTCGGAATGGGGTGGTCTATGGACAATATCAGATTATTTCATAAGCAGGTGGATAGGTGTTTAGTTGTCGCTGTGGCAACAGAAATCAGTTCCCTGGTTAATTCTCCCCAAGCAGTGGTGTGCGCAATTTATTTTTGCGGTTGGCAAATTTCAGGGTTTCATTGGTATTCAACCGTCATTTACCTTTGAACGTGTGAAGGCTGAGCGCTCTTCACCCATTCAGGTCCAAGCCGCTTGAATAGGGGCAGCTGTTGCACCCTAAAATTTGACCAACCGGTTCTCCTATCGGGTTCGTGGTTTAAATTCGAATTCGTATATCAGATGCATGACATTTGTACGCAGGCAGAGGATATCAGAGTTACAGCTTGGTTTTCATCCACCGAATATTTCAGATCCAGTCTAAATAATCAGGGTTTTATTTTTCGGGGAATTGTGCGCTCCTCGGTATTTTCAGCTTACATGGTGGTTTTTGGGATATTCTGATGCCAGGGGTTTACTGTTTGCTTCAATCTGGTCGCGCGTTCTTTTATTGGTTATTTGCATTTGTCTGCATTTTTTAGGATTTTAATAGCCTTTTGTGGATTTTAAATAGGTTTTTTAGATTTTTTCAGAATTTAATTAGATTTTTTTTAATAATATTTTTTTTAATAGCTTTAAGTCTTTTTAGAATTTAAATTGTTTTAAATAGATTTTATAATGATTTTCTTATAGGATTTAATAGTTTAGATTTAATAGAGTTTGTTTTTAATATAGGTTTAATCTTTTGTTAGACATTAATTTCCTTTATTAGGTTTAATATAGGTTAATAGTTTTTTGTAGATATTAATAGACATTGGTTTTAGTTTAATATAGAGAGTAATTAGGATTTTAATCATCTTTTAGATTTAATTAGGATAGATTAATTTTCATTTAGATCTAATTGTAGTTTTAGAATTAATTAGTCAGTTTTTAATTAGTTAATTAGTTTAAATCTATAATCAAGTTTTTAATTGTAGTTTAGTTTTTATCCATTTTCATATTAATCCTTTTAATTCAGTTTTTTTGTAGAGTTTTATTATCAATTTCGTGGGCCCAGAGAGGGTTTTGGAGGCCCATTATCAGTTTTTTTGTAGTCCATTTTTGTCCAGAAAATTGCACAGCCAAGTGTCAGCACTATAAAAAGCCCACGCGTATCAGCAGGAGGCCCCACGTTCTGACACCTCACCCAGACTCCACTCTCTCTCACTCTGCCAGCTTTCTCGCCACGTGTTGCACCCTTCTCATTCCCCTCTCACGTCCACCCCTCAACCTTCTCCACGCCACCTGTCCCCACCGGTCAACCCTACTGGAGAAGCTACCGCCGGGCATGCAGACGCCCTAGCAACCAACTCCGGCCACCCTAACGCCCTCCGGCCACCGTAACAACCCGCCGGAGCTACTTTTCTGCCCAGAATCCTCCCATCTTCTTCTTTCCCCTCAGATCCCCTCCGATCTCCTCCGTCCATGTCGCCGGAAACTGCAAACTTCACGATCGTTGCAAATCACCAAAACGCATCTCGTTGCACTGATCTCCTCTGATCGTCCTCATTTATCTTCTCAGATCCAAGCTCCGGTCACCAATAATCATCAAGATCCCCGCTCGTTGATAGATTTCTGCCAAGAAATTCATGAGTTTCTTAATTTCTTCATCAACCTTCAGAAGAATATCCAGGAATTCTTGAAGATTCTTCAAATCTTCATCGTGTTCATGCTCAGTTTTCCAGATACTCCTCCGTTCATCTTCGTCTACACGATATTCATCGATTCCCAGAACGTTCAAGAAGCTCAACCAACGGTTTATTTTCCAGATCTCCATTGAAGGCCTCAAGAAACTTCATCGTTAGCTTCGTCTTCAAGAAGCGTTCTCCAGAAGCCTCGTCGTCTTCGTTGTTTCATCCAGGTTTTGATTCTTTTCGTTTCATAGGAGAGAGAGGTTTGAATGTCAGTTGGATTAGGGCTCGTGTTTTGAGATTTGAATGTCAGATTTGTTTCGGATAGAGTTTAAGTTAGGGTTGAATGGTTTTGAATTTGGGAATGGTGTTTTGTTTGAGATTTGTGAAAGTTTGTTTGAGGATTCTGAAGAGGAGTTTCAGAGGAGAGAGAGGTTGGGGGGACGGCGCTAGGGTTTTGGTAGTGAACAGTGAACGAGAGGTTAGAGGTGAAGATTGGTTTTGTTAGTCATTCGTTTGGGTTAGGGTTTGGGCTGGGTTAAGCCCAAATCTGGTTTGCTGAGGCGCATACCCCTTCATTACTCGTCCCCCCCTGACTGTGAGAAGAATAGAGTGGATATGGATTGGGCCTTGCCCTAAGTGCTACGCGCACCCCCCCTGTGTTTGGGCCCAATCTGAGTAACTAGAGTTGTTACTCGCTGCACCCCCCCCTGTTTTATTTCTTTTTTATTTTCTTTGTTATTTCCTTTGTTTGTTCATGTTAGAAATAAATTCATAAAAAATAGTAGGATTGATCAATTAATTCCCTTATTTTTTCTATAGGTTCATAATTCAATTTAGGATTTTATAGTGCAAAAATATTAAGTTGATCATGCATTCTCATTTTTATTGCATTTTTTGAATTTTAATTGAGATTGAATAATTGGTTTGTGATGTGTCTGCCTTGCTGATTTTAGTTCTCTCATTTGGTATTGAATTTTGCTTTAGTTTTTTAGTATGTTATATTAGACTGATGCATGCTCCCCATAGGATTTTTGTGGATTTTTCAGAGATTGATTGATATTGTTTTAGGGTTAGAGAATAGAGACCTCATAACTTGCTGGTTAACCCTTGACCATTCACATGTTAGGGATTGTTTAGTAGCCTTAGAAGTTGACTTAGGCTTTGAGATCTGATCTTGGGATCATAGAGCCATGTAGGTTTCCCCTAGATTTTTGGTAGATTTTTATAGGGTGTTCTGTTATTTTTGCTTGAGCTTGAGAATAGGAGAAGTCTTGATGGCTTCTGACTTTGAAGTTCAACTGTGGTTGAACTTTAGAGATAGTTTCTTTTGGTTTGAGGGCATGTGGTTTCTTCTTGAAGATGGAGGCTGGGTGAAGTCTTGATGGAGCTTGCAAGGATGCATGGATTGAGATCCTAGTCTGAGAGCTTGCTCTCTGTTTGTGAGGTTTGAGATCCTGAAGTTTGAGGGAAATTTGTGGTACTTTCCTGAGGAAGGCACTATGGATGTCTTTCATTCTTTCTTCTCACCTCTTTCTCAAGTATCCAATGATGTTGGAGCCTTCATGTGAGTTTAGTTTCTCCTGAGGAGGAATGTAAACCGTTCACAGTTGTTGAGCCACATGGGATATGATTCCTAAGTGGAAGTCCCCTAGTATTTTCCTGAGGAAGGCACTATGGGTCTGCTCACTTAGTTCCCTTAGTTCATGTAGTATTTCTCAAGTATCCAATGATGTTGGAGCCTTCATGTGAGTTTAGTTTCTCCTGAGGAGGAATGTAAACCGATCACAGTTGTTGAGCCGCATGGGATATGATTCCTGAGTGGAAGCTTCCTAGTACTTTCCCGAGGAAGGCACTATGAGTCTTCCTACTTAGCTCCCTTTCTTTGGTAGGCTTGTCTAGAAGCTTGAAGACTGGGATTGATTTCTCTTGTGTAGGGTTTTGCTTTAGGGCTTTGCTTAGAGATTTGATTAGGGTTTGGCATAGGGCTTTGCTTAGATGATTTAGTTAGGGGTTTGATTAGGGGCTTTATTCAGGGGTTTGATTAGGGTTTTGTTTAGGGGTCCTGCTCAGGGGTAGTTTCTTAAGTTTTGAATAGGAGTTTGCCAGGCTGGTTAGCCTTCTCTTTGTGTTGTTTGACTTGTGTGGTGCTGTGCTGCATTAGACTTAGGGGTTCATCTAGATATTTCTGAGATAGGTGCATCTTAGAAATAGGATTTGTGTGCATGAGAAGTTGAGGTGGTCCTCCTTCTGCTTGTTTGTTATTGAGTGGCTTTGCTTGCTGGTATTTGGTAGAGCTGAGCTCCCTTGCCTCTGTGGTGTGTGGCCTTTGTGCCTTGCTTGTTGGTTGTTGCATTCATGCATGTTTCCAGTATTTCTTTACTTTGCAGTGATTCCTGTTTGCTGTTTAGTCCTGTTGCCATGATCCCTTAGGAGCTTTAACTTCTCTGCTGTGGAGGAGTTATGATAGACATTAGGTTGGTTAACCAGGCATGATAACATTAGGTAGATTCCCCTTTTCAACCATAGTTTTAGGGTGTCTCTTTCCTTTCTCAAAACAACAGAAAAACCCTTAATAAAGGATAAAACAAAAGTGAATTCATTTCTTCCGTTAAAAAATTTGAACAAACATCAAAACATTTTTGTCCTCCTGGACTGTAAAAAACCCTTGGTTAAGGTGCATTTCCCATAAAAAACACTTGAACAGCTTGTGTCGTGCGTAGTCGAACTACGTTTGCTCTGATCTTCCATGCCGTGTGGAAGTACGTAGGCACAGGACGCGATGTCCTGGCGAGCAACTTTCCCCCCGTCTAGACGTAGGTAGTCGAACTACGTTGACTCTGACTTTCCCATTGCACGAGGGAGTACGTAGGCCCAGAACAGCGTATGTTCTGTCGAGTCCTGTCCTTTTCTTTTCTTTTCAGACTGACCATTAGCGTAGATAGATAAACACACCCTTTTCCTTATAAACACCAAGCGTGGATCCCGTCGAGTACAACGGACGTGAGGGGTGCTAATACCTTCCCCTTGCGTAACCGACTCCTGAATCCAGGTTTTGGTTGCAATGACCATACCTTTTCCCGTTTTTTGCGAGGTTTACTTCGAGCGTTTCCTTTCCCTCCTTTGGGATAAATAACGCACGGTGGCGACTCTTCTGTCAGCCGGCGCCGATTTTCGCAGTAGCGACAGAGTGGAATCAGAGTATCTGTAGTTCCCCTAAAGGGTTTGAGGATTTCTTTGACTGTGGTCAAAGTTCCTACGGGATTAGGGTAGTTGATTGATTGATTTTAGGAGAAAGGATGAGTTATCATTTTAAGGGAGATTACTTGATTTAACCACCAGAACTTTGTAGGAAAATAGTCTTTGCATCGTCTTAAGAGAAGGGCTCAAGCCATCGGAATTTAATCGACAAATATGCCACTATCTCTCTTAAGGCAAAGTCCCTACATATTGATTGATTGAATTGTTATGGGGTAGGAGTTTTATCTCGCTTAAGATGATTAACATCTTATTCTCTAAGGTGTTTGAATAGTTTTGAATTGATTTGATTTGTTTATTCTAAGTTGTAAAGATAAGGGTCCTTCCTATGGGGTAGGATCTATCCTAAAAGATCAACTTGAATGAGATCAAGGATCATGGGTAAATGATGCAAATGGGATGCATACGCGTAAGTTTTACGTTACGTGCAAGTTCTTCCTTTGGACGCAATGCAATGCGATAAAGTAAATGCGGTAAATGTAAATTGCGGGTAAAATAGAGGCAGATAAATAAAGGAATACACACGCATGAAAGCGCTGAAGTGTACAAGTGTGAATTGTGAATAATGTGAATGTGCGGATACGGAAGCGAACGTGCACGATTAAGTTGACGGGAGATTAATTTTAGTTGAATTGATTTTAGTAAAAAGGATTATATTAGTTTATTTGAATTGGATTGTAAGGAAGATTTATTGTATTATTTTGGCGAGATTGATTTTAAAGAAAATGTTGAATTAAATTGTAAAAAATAACTTTTTAGTGAAATTGAATTACTTAATTTGGATATAAATAGTTTCTAATAAATTATTTATTAAATAAGTTGGTTATTGGTCATTAAAAGAAGTTCTATTATTTTATTATTAGGGAGATTTATTTTAAGAAAAGTTATATTAGATTATTAGTTAAGTAAAGTTTTTTAGGTGGATTAAATTTTAATAGGAATTTTAATTAAGAGGAAAAAGGTTTGTAATTTTAATAAAGGCTATTTGTTACAAATTAATTAGATTGTTATGAAAATAAGTTTCGATATTATAAAAAGAGTTGTTATTATAAAAAGTTAATTTTAAGAAAGGGTTTTTGGTAATATAAAGAAAGAGTGATGATTAAAATTATTATTGATAAAATTATTAAATAGATAAAAGATTAATTAATTACAAGGTTATTAATTAGAACAAATAAGTTAATAAAAGGTTTTATTAATCATATTAATTAAAAGATGGCTGATTAAAAGTTAATCAAATAAAAATAAAATGATGATGATTATTAATTAAATGGAAGATTAATTAAATTAAAATTAGTATTTAAGTTAATTAGGTTGATTAAAGCAGATTAAACGCAGATTAAAGGAATAATGGGTGAGGCGCGTGATTAGGTGTGACGCAGGGAGCAAGGTTTACCGTGGGCGTGCAAATGAGATCGTACGATGTCAATCTGTTGGAGATCCCAGGGTTGCGTGTGTGTGGTGTATGTGAGTTATGGTGAGACATACATACACAATTACATCTTAAAGAAAAAGAAAACCAGAAAAAACCTAAGTTACCCCCCTTTCCTCTTCATTCCGCCGCTGTTCTCCGATGATCTCCCTCTTTCCCTGATATTCTTCCGCTTCGACTTCTCTTTTTAATATCCGCCCTTCTATCTTCTCCGATCGCAATCCTTTCTCTTCTTTTCCTTCTGTCTCCGTTCTTCTCATACATAAATAAAACAAAAAGAACAACGTTAAACTGTTAGTAAGAATAAATCGCGGCAACGGTGGTGTTTCAGGCTTTCGATGGAGGCGACGACGGTTATGGGGATTTTCGGTGTGGAGCGGTTTGCGGTGGCAAGGGTTTCAACTGCGATGGATTCGCGATGACGGCGTCGGCGATCTCAAAAGGTAAGTCCTCTCTTCTTCGATTTAGGGTTTCAATTTGGGGAATTTTGGGGATTTCTATCTGTGACCGTTTGTGTGGATTACATTGTGTGTTGTGGATTCTGCCCCCTTCCCTTTCTCTTTTGTTTGATGCCTCTTTATAGATGCACAATCTCTCCTTCTAACTAATTTGATTCCTCAAACTTCATCGAGTAACAATGGAGAACCGCCCTAAGTATCTTCGATCGGGGGAACAACGGTCCCAACGACTATGTCAGAACTAATGCCATCCATGGCAAGTTTGATGTACACGCAGTCAATCATCCATAGTGAGCCCATTCTAAATTATATTGGGCCAAAGGGTCCTCTAGTAGCCCCTCCACCAATGAGGAATGCTTCGAATAGGCCCTTCATACCCCTAAGTTTCTCTATACCCTTAGGAACTTAAGATCATCCTTATGGAATGCCAACATCTATGATGGCGAATTTGCATAACACCATCTCAACATTCTCAGAATCAGTAATGAATGTTACTTTGCCATTACAAGGATCAGGATCTGGGATAAACATGGGTCGAAGTAGCCAACCTTTAGGAATTGGTTATTCCATCCAATTGCCAAACTTGATTAATAATTCTGCAGTGGTTATTAGGCAGAAAATGGATGAGAGTAATCACGAAATGGTCCAAAAGTTGGCCCAAATTATGGGGACGATTTTTAATCCCCTAATCCAAAGCACCACTCAATCCAACTAACAAATGACATCACATATGACATGCCTTGCAGATTTTTTTGGAGTACCACAACCTCCTCGACATCCACAAAGAGAATATGTAGTGGTGAATAAGAGAATAGTCCTCAAAGAAGATCCTACCATTAATTATGTTCAACCAAACCAAAGAGACCAACCCCATGTAAATTTGGCCAATGCAAGCGTAGCGCTCGAATAGACTAGAATTGAACCTCCTAGAGCCCAACCTCAAATTCCCATTGAGGAGAGACCTAGGGTAGTAATGGTGGATACAAATTAAAATGTTGATAATGTTGTACAACAGATTCAACGTGATGATATGGCCGCGAATAAAAATCTAGCAGCCATGGTCGAAAGGATAATGGTGCGAAATGGGGTAAACTTTGGTCTTCAGAGGCTAAACTATATTTCAGCATTATCAGAGTATATTTTATAATTAGACCTACCTCCTAGATGGAAAGTTCCTAAGTCCACTAAGTTTTCTTGGGATACCACTGAATCCACTGTAGAACATGTAGCTAGGTATTTGATAGAGGCTGGGGATATTTTGAATAATGAAAATCTTAGGGTATATTATTTCCCAAGCTCTCTCATGAAAAATGCTTTTACATGGTTGTCGCGGTGAAATTTGGATACCAAGCTATTGATGAACTTGAATCTTATTCATTTGCAACCGAACTTTGATTTGTCCAAAGGAAGCGATAAAGATCGAAATACCCACAATGCAATGCAAATGCAAGCTAGAGAGTTATAGGTTCGGGGGTTGGTTAAACTTAGGGAAAGTGCTAGCATCCTAAGTTTCTGTAGTACTCTACATGAACCTCTTGTTTTATGTTGATTTATTGCTAAGGTTTATCTGCTTAAGAGTTAAAAGACCTAGGGGTTTATTTCTAAGTATACTCGATAAGATATCGCATCTTATGCCTACATATCCTTACGGGAGTGGAATTAGAGTATCTGTAGTTCCCGTAAAGGGTTTGAGGATTTCTTTGACTGTGGTCAAAGTTCTTACGGGATTAGGGTAGTTGATTGATTGATTTTAGGAGAAAGGATGAGTTATCATTTTAAGGGAGATTACTTGATTTAACCACCAGAACTTTGTAGGAAAATAGTCTTTGCATCGTCTTAAGAGAAGGGCTCAAGCACTCGGAATTTAATCGACAAGTATGCCACTATCTCTCTTAAGGCAAAGTCCCTACATATTGATTGATTGAATTGTTATGGGGTAGGAGTTTTATCTCGCTTAAGATGATTAACATCTTATTCTCTAAGGTGTTTGAATAATTTTGAATTGATTTGATTTGTTTATTCTAAGTTGTATAGATAAGGGTCCTTCCTATGGGGTAGGATCTATCCTAAAAGATCAACTTGAATGAGATCAAGGATCATGGGTAAATGATGCAAATGGGATGCATACGCGCAAGTTTTACGTTACGTGCAAGTTCTTCCTTTGGACGCAATGCAATGCGATAAAGTAAATGCGGTAAATGTAAATTGCGGGTAAAATAGAGGCAGATAAATAAAGGCATACACACGCATGAAAGCGCTGAAGTGTACAAGTGTGAATTGTGAATAATGTGAATGTGCGGATACGGAAGCGAACGCGCACGATTAAGTTGACGGGAGATTAATTTTAGTTGAATTGATTTTAGTAAAAAGGACTATATTAGTTTATTTGAATTGGATTGTAAGGAAGATATATTGTATTATTTTGGCGAGATTGATTTTAAAGAAAATGTTGAATTAAATTGTAAAAAATAACTTTTTAGTGAAATTGAATTACTTAATTTGGATATAAATAGTTTCTAATAAATTATTTATTAAATAAGTTGGTTATTAGCCATTAAAAGAAGTTCTATTATTTTATTATTAGGGAGATTTATTTTAAGAAAAGTTATATTAGATTATTAGTTAAGTAAAGTTTTTTAGGTGGATTAAATTTTAATAGGAATTTTAATTAAGAGGAAAAAGGTTTGTAATTTTAATAAAGGCTATTTGTTACAAATTAATTAGATTGTTATGAAAATAAGTTTCGATATTATAAAAAGAGTTGTTATTATAAAAAGTTAATTTTAAGAAAGGGTTTTTGGTAATATAAAGAAAGAGTGATGATTAAAATTATTATTGATAAAATTATTAAATAGATAAAAGATTAATTAATTACAAGGTTATTAATTAGAACAAATAAGTTAATAAAAAGGTTTTATTAATCATATTAATTAAAAGATGGCTGATTAAAAGTTAATTAAATAAAAATAAAATGATGATGATTATTAATTAAATGGAAGATTAATTAAATTAAAATTAGTATTTAAGTTAATTAGGTTGATTAAAGCAGACTAAACACAGATTAAAGGAATAATGGGTGAGGCGCGTGATTAGGTGTGACGCAGGGAGCAAGGTTTACCGTGGGCGTGCAAATGAGATCGTACGATGTGGATCCGTTGGAGATCCCAGGGTTGTGTGTGTGTGGTGTATGTGAGTTATGGTGAGACATACATACACAATTACATCATAACGAAAAAGAAAACCAGAAAAAACCTAAGTTACCCCCCTTTCCTCTTCATTCCGCCGCTGTTCTCCGATGATCTCCCTCTTTCCCTGATATTCTTCCGCTTCGACTTCTCTTTTTAATCTTCGCCCTTCTATCTTCTTCGATCGCAATCCTTTCTATTCTTTTCCTTCTGTCTCCGTTCTTCTCCTACATAAATAAAACAAAAAGAACAACGTTAAACTGTTAGTAAGAATAAATCGCGACAACGGTGGTGTTTCAGGCTTTCGATGGAGGAGACGACGGTTATGGGGATTTTCGGTGTGGAGCGGTTTGCGGTGACAAGGGTTTCAACTGCGATGGATTCGCGATGATGGCGTCGGCGATCTCAAAAGGTAAGTTCTCTCTTCTTCGATTTAGGGTTTCAATTTGGAGAATTTTGGGGATTTCTATCTGTGACCGTTTGTGTGGATTTCATTGCGTGTTGTGGATTCTGCCCCCTTCCCTTTCTCTTTTGTTTGATGCCTCTTTATAGATGCACAGTCTCTCCTTCTAATTAATTCGATTCCTCAAACTTCATCGAGTAACAATGGAGAACCACCCTAAGTATCTTCGATCGGGGGAACAACGGTCCCAACGACTATGTCAGAACTAATGCCATCCATGGCAAGTTTGATGTACACGCAGTCAATCATCCATAGTGAGCCCATTCTAAATTATATTGGGCCAAAGGGTCCTCTAGTAGCCCCTCCTCCAATGAGGAATGCTTCGAATAGGCCCTTCATACCCCCAAGTTTCTCTATACCCTTAGGAACTTAAGATCATCCTTATGGAATGCCAACATCTATGATGGCGAATTTGCATAACACCATCTCAACATTCTCAGAATCAGTAATGAATGTTACTTTGCCATTACAAGGATCAGGATCTGGGATAAACATGGGTCGAAGTAGCCAGCCTTTAGGAGTTGGTTATTCCATCCAAATGCCAAACTTGATTAATAATTCTGCAGTGGTTATTAGGCAGAAAATGGATGAGAGTAATCACGAAATGGTCCAAAAGTTGGCCCAAATTATGGGGACGATTTTTAATCCCCTAATCCAAAGCACCACTCAATCCAACTAACAAATGACATCACATATGACATACCTTGCAGATTTTTTTGGAGTACCACAACCTCCTCGACATCCACAAAGAGAATATGTAGTGGTGAATAAGAGAATAGTCCTCAAAGAAGATCCTACCATTAATTATGTTCAACCAAACCAAAGAGACCAACCCCATGTAAATTTGGCCAATGCAAGCGTAGCGCTCGAATAGACTAGAATTGAACCTCCTAGAGCCCAACCTCAAATTCCCATTGAGGAGAGACCTAGGGTAGTAATGGTGGATAGAAATTAAAATGTTGATAATGTTGTACAACAGATTCAACGTGATGATATGGCCGCGAATAACAATCTAGCAGCCAAGGTCGAAAGGATAATGGTGCGAAATGGGGTAAACTTTGGTCTTCAGAGGCCAAACTATATTTCAGCATTATCAGAGTATATTTTATAATTAGACCTACCTCCTAGATGGAAAGTTCCTAAGTCCACTAAGTTTTCTTGGGATACCACTGAATCCACTGTAGAACATGTAGCTAGGTATTTGATAGAGGCTGGGGATATTTTGAATAATGAAAATCTTAGGGTATATTATTTCCCAAGCTCTCTCATGAAAAATGCTTTTACATGGTTGTCGCGGTGAAATTTGGATACCAAGCTATTGATGAACTTGAATCTTATTCATTTGCAACCGAACTTTGATTTGTCCAAAGGAAGCGATAAAGATCGAAATACCCACAATGCAATGCAAATGCAAGCTAGAGAGTTATAGGTTCGGGGGTTGGTTAAACTTAGGGAAAGTGCTAGCATCCTAAGTTTCTGTAGTACTCTACATGAACCTCTTGTTTTATGTTGATTTATTGCTAAGGTTTATCTGCTTAAGAGTTAAAAGACCTAGGGGTTTATTTCTAAGTATACTCGATAAGATATCGCATCTTATGCCTACATATCCTTACGGGAGTGGAATTAGAGTATCTGTAGTTCCCGTAAAGGGTTTGAGGATTTCTTTGACTGTGGTCAAAGTTCTTACGGGATTAGGGTAGTTGATTGATTGATTTTAGGAGAAAGGATGAGTTATCATTTTAAGGGAGATTACTTGATTTAACCACCACAACTTTGTAGGAAAATAGTCTTTGCATCGTCTTAAGAGAAGGGCTCAAGCACTCGGAATTTAATCGACAAGTATGCCACTATCTCTCTTAAGGCAAAGTCCCTACATATTGATTGATTGAATTGTTATGGGGTAGGAGTTTTATCTCGCTTAAGATGATTAACATCTTATTCTCTAAGGTGTTTGAATAATTTTGAATTGATTTGATTTGTTTATTCTAAGTTGTATAGATAAGGGTCCTTCCTATGGGGTAGGATCTATCCTAAAAGATCAACTTGAATGAGATCAAGGATCATGGGTAAATGATGCAAATGGGATGCATACGCGCAAGTTTTACGTTACGTGCAAGTTCTTCCTTTGGACGCAATGCAATGCGATAAAGTAAATGCGGTAAATGTAAATTGCGGGTAAAATAGAGGCAGATAAATAAAGGCATACACACGCATGAAAGCGCTGAAGTGTACAAGTGTGAATTGTGAATAATGTGAATGTGCGGATACGGAAGCGAACGCGCACGATTAAGTTGACGGGAGATTAATTTTAGTTGAATTGATTTTAGTAAAAAGGACTATATTAGTTTATTTGAATTGGATTGTAAGGAAGATATATTGTATTATTTTGGCGAGATTGATTTTAAAGAAAATGTTGAATTAAATTGTAAAAAATAACTTTTTAGTGAAATTGAATTACTTAATTTGGATATAAATAGTTTCTAATAAATTATTTATTAAATAAGTTGGTTATTAGCCATTAAAAGAAGTTCTATTATTTTATTATTAGGGAGATTTATTTTAAGAAAAGTTATATTAGATTATTAGTTAAGTAAAGTTTTTTAGGTGGATTAAATTTTAATAGGAATTTTAATTAAGAGGAAAAAGGTTTGTAATTTTAATAAAGGCTATTTGTTACAAATTAATTAGATTGTTATGAAAATAAGTTTCGATATTATAAAAAGAGTTGTTATTATAAAAAGTTAATTTTAAGAAAGGGTTTTTGGTAATATAAAGAAAGAGTGATGATTAAAATTATTATTGATAAAATTATTAAATAGATAAAAGATTAATTAATTACAAGGTTATTAATTAGAACAAATAAGTTAATAAAAAGGTTTTATTAATCATATTAATTAAAAGATGGCTGATTAAAAGTTAATTAAATAAAAATAAAATGATGATGATTATTAATTAAATGGAAGATTAATTAAATTAAAATTAGTATTTAAGTTAATTAGGTTGATTAAAGCAGACTAAACACAGATTAAAGGAATAATGGGTGAGGCGCGTGATTAGGTGTGACGCAGGGAGCAAGGTTTACCGTGGGCGTGCAAATGAGATCGTACGATGTGGATCCGTTGGAGATCCCAGGGTTGTGTGTGTGTGGTGTATGTGAGTTATGGTGAGACATACATACACAATTACATCATAACGAAAAAGAAAACCAGAAAAAACCTAAGTTACCCCCCTTTCCTCTTCATTCCGCCGCTGTTCTCCGATGATCTCCCTCTTTCCCTGATATTCTTCCGCTTCGACTTCTCTTTTTAATCTTCGCCCTTCTATCTTCTTCGATCGCAATCCTTTCTATTCTTTTCCTTCTGTCTCCGTTCTTCTCCTACATAAATAAAACAAAAAGAACAACGTTAAACTGTTAGTAAGAATAAATCGCGACAACGGTGGTGTTTCAGGCTTTCGATGGAGGAGACGACGGTTATGGGGATTTTCGGTGTGGAGCGGTTTGCGGTGACAAGGGTTTCAACTGCGATGGATTCGCGATGATGGCGTCGGCGATCTCAAAAGGTAAGTTCTCTCTTCTTCGATTTAGGGTTTCAATTTGGAGAATTTTGGGGATTTCTATCTGTGACCGTTTGTGTGGATTTCATTGCGTGTTGTGGATTCTGCCCCCTTCCCTTTCTCTTTTGTTTGATGCCTCTTTATAGATGCACAGTCTCTCCTTCTAATTAATTCGATTCCTCAAACTTCATCGAGTAACAATGGAGAACCACCCTAAGTATCTTCGATCGGGGGAACAACGGTCCCAACGACTATGTCAGAACTAATGCCATCCATGGCAAGTTTGATGTACACGCAGTCAATCATCCATAGTGAGCCCATTCTAAATTATATTGGGCCAAAGGGTCCTCTAGTAGCCCCTCCTCCAATGAGGAATGCTTCTAATAGGCCCTTCATACCCCCAAGTTTCTCTATACCCTTAGGAACTTAAGATCATCCTTATGGAATGCCAACATCTATGATGGCGAATTTGCATAACACCATCTCAACATTCTCAGAATCAGTAATGAATGTTACTTTGCCATTACAAGGATCAGGATCTGGGATAAACATGGGTCGAAGTAGCCAGCCTTTAGGAGTTGGTTATTCCATCCAAATGCCAAACTTGATTAATAATTCTGCAGTGGTTATTAGGCAGAAAATGGATGAGAGTAATCACGAAATGGTCCAAAAGTTGGCCCAAATTATGGGGACGATTTTTAATCCCCTAATCCAAAGCACCACTCAATCCAACTAACAAATGACATCACATATGACATACCTTGCAGATTTTTTTGGAGTACCACAACCTCCTCGACATCCACAAAGAGAATATGTAGTGGTGAATAAGAGAATAGTCCTCAAAGAAGATCCTACCATTAATTATGTTCAACCAAACCAAAGAGACCAACCCCATGAAAATTTGGCCAATGTAAGCGTAGCGCTCGAATAGACTAGAATTGAACCTCCTAGAGCCCAACCTCAAATTCCCATTGAGGAGAGACCTAGGGTAGTAATGGTGGATAGAAATTAAAATGTTGATAATGTTGTACAACAGATTCAACGTGATGATATGGCCGCGAATAACAATCTAGCAGCCAAGGTCGAAAGGATAATGGTGCGAAATAGGGTAAACTTTGGTCTTCAGAGGCCAAACTATATTTCAGCATTATCAGAGTATATTTTATAATTAGACCTACCTCCTAGATTGAAAGTTCCTAAGTCCACTAAGTTTTCTTGGGATACCACTGAATCCACTGTAGAACATGTAGCTAGGTATTTGATAGAGGCTGGGGATATTTTGAATAATGAAAATCTTAGGGTATATTATTTCCCAAGCTCTCTCATGAAAAATGCTTTTACATGGTTGTCGCGGTGAAATTTGGATACCAAGCTATTGATGAGCTTGAATCTTATTCATTTGCAACCGAACTTTGATTTGTCCAAAGGAAGCGATAAAGATCGAAATACCCACAATGCAATGCAAATGCAAGCTAGAGAGTTATAGGTTCGGGGGTTGGTTAAACTTAGGGAAGGTGCTAGCATCCTAAGTTTCTGTAGTACTTTACATGAACCTCTTGTTTTATGTTGATTTATTGCTAAGGTTTATCTGCTTAAGAGTTAAAAGACCTAGGGGTTTATTTCTAAGTATACTCGATAAGATATCGCATCTTATGCCTACATATCCTTACGGGAGTGGAATCAGAGTATCTGTAGTTCCCGTAAAGGGTTTGAGGATTTCTTTGACTGTGGTCAAAGTTCCTACGGGATTAGGGTAGTTGATTGATTGATTTTAGGAGAAAGGATGAGTTATCATTTTAAGGGAGATTACTTGATTTAACCACCACAACTTTGTAGGAAAATAGTCTTTGCATCGTCTTAAGAGAAGGGCTCAAGCACTCGGAATTTAATCGACAAGTATGCCACTATCTCTCTTAAGGCAAAGTCCCTACATATTGATTGATTGAATTGTTATGGGGTAGGAGTTTTATCTCGCTTAAGATGATTAACATCTTATTCTCTAAGGTGTTTGAATAATTTTGAATTGATTTGATTTGTTTATTCTAAGTTGTAAAGATAAGGGTCCTTCCTATGGGGTAGGATCTATCCTAAAGATCAACTTGAATGAGATCAAGGATCATGGGTAAATGATGCAAATGGGATGCATACGCGCAAGTTTTACGTTACGTGCAAGTTCTTCCTTTGGACGCAATGCAATGCGATAAAGTAAATGCGGTAAATGTAAATTGCGGGTAAAATAGAGGCAGATAAATAAAGGAATACACACGCATGAAAGCGCTGAAGTGTACAAGTGTGAATTGTGAATAATGGGAATGTGCGGATACGGAAGCGAACGTGCACGATTAAGTTGACGGGAGATTAATTTTAGTTGAATTGATTTTAGTAAAAAGGATTATATTAGTTTATTTGAATTGGATTGTAAGGAAGATTTATTGTATTATTTTGGCGAGATTGATTTTAAAGAAAATGTTGAATTAAATTGTAAAAAATAACTTTTTAGTGAAATTGAATTACTTAATTTGGATATAAATAGTTTCTAATAAATTATTTATTAAATAAGTTGGTTATTGGTCATTAAAAGAAGTTCTATTATTTTATTATTAGGGAGATTTATTTTAAGAAAAGTTATATTAGATTATTAGTTAAGTAAAGTTTTTTAGGTGGATTAAATTTTAATAGGAATTTTAATTAAGAGGAAAAAGGTTTGTAATTTTAATAAAGGCTATTTGTTACAAATTAATTAGATTGTTATGAAAATAAGTTTCGATATTATAAAAAGAGTTGTTATTATAAAAAGTTAATTTTAAGAAAGGGTTTTTGGTAATATAAAGAAAGAGTGATGATTAAAATTATTATTGATAAAATTATTAAATAGATAAAAGATTAATTAATTACAAGGTTATTAATTAGAACAAATAAGTTAATAAAAGGTTTTATTAATCATATTAATTAAAAGATGGCTGATTAAAAGTTAATCAAATAAAAATAAAATGATGATGATTATTAATTAAATGGAAGATTAATTAAATTAAAATTAGTATTTAAGTTAATTAGGTTGATTAAAGCAGATTAAACGCAGATTAAAGGAATAATGGGTGAGGCGCGTGATTAGGTGTGACGCAGGGAGCAAGGTTTACCGTGGGCGTGCAAATGAGATCGTACGATGTGGATCCGTTGGAGATCCCAGGGTTGCGTGTGTGTGGTGTATGTGAGTTATGGTGAGACATACATACACAATTACATCTTAAAGAAAAAGAAAACCAGAAAAAACCTAAGTTACCCCCCTTTCCTCTTCATTCCGCCGCTGTTCTCCGATGATCTCCCTCTTTCCCTGATATTCTTCCGCTTCGACTTCTCTTTTTAATATCCGCCCTTCTATCTTCTCCGATCGCAATCCTTTCTCTTCTTTTCCTTCTGTCTCCGTTCTTCTCCTACATAAATAAAACAAAAAGAACAACGTTAAACTGTTAGTAAGAATAAATCGCGGCAACGGTGGTGTTTCAGGCTTTCGATGGAGGCGACGACGGTTATGGGGATTTTCGGTGTGGAGCAGTTTGCGGTGGCAAGGGTTTCAACTGCGATGGATTCGCGATGACGGCGTCGGCGATCTCAAAAGGTAAGTCCTCTCTTCTTCGATTTAGGGTTTCAATTTGGGGAATTTTGGGGATTTCTATCTGTGACCGTTTGTGTGGATTTCATTGTGTGTTGTGGATTCTGCCCCCTTCCCTTTCTCTTTTGTTTGATGCCTCTTTATAGATGCACAATCTCTCCTTCTAATTAATTTGATTCCACAAACTTCATCGAGTAACAATGGAGAACCGCCCTAAGTATCTTCGATCGGGGGAACAACGGTCCCAACGACTATGTCAGAACTAATGCCATCCATGGCAAGTTTGATGTACACGCAGTCAATCATCCATAGTGAGCCCATTCTAAATTATATTGGGCCAAAGGGTCCTCTAGTAGCCCCTCCACCAATGAGGAATGCTTCGAATAGACCCTTCATACCCCCAAGTTTCTCTATACCCTTAGGAACTTAAGATCATCCTTATGGAATGCCAACATCTATGACGGAGAATTTGCATAACACCATCTCAATATTCTCAGAATCAGTAATGAATGTTACTTTGCCATTACAAGGATCAGGATCTGGGATAAACATGGGTCGAAGTAGCCAACCTTTAGGAATTGGTTATTCCATCCAATTGCCAAACTTGATTAATAATTCTGCAGTGGTTATTAGGCAGAAAATGGATGAGAGTAATCACGAAATGGTCCAAAAGTTGGCCCAAATGATGGGGACGATTTTTAATCCCCTAATCCAAAGCACCACTCAATCCAACTAACAAATGACATCACATATGACATGCCTTGCAGATTTTTTTGGAGTACCACAACCTCCTCGACATCCACAAAGAGAATATGTAGTGGTGAATAAGAGAATAGTCCTCAAAGAAGATCCTACCATTAATTATGTTCAACCAAATCAAAGAGACCAACCCCATGCAAATTTTGCCAATGCAAGCGTAGCGCTCGAATAGACTAGAATTGAACCTCCTAGAGCCCAACCTCAAATTCTCATTGAGGAGAGACCTAGGGTAGTAATGGTGGATACAAATTAAAATGTTGATAATGTTGTACAACAGATTCAACATGATGATATGGCCGCGAATAACAATTTAGCAGCCATGGTCGAAAGGATAATGGTGCGAAATGGGGTAAACTTTGGTCTTCAGAGGCCAAACTATATTTCAGCATTATCAGAGTATATTTTATAATTAGACCTACCTCCTAGATGGAAAGTTCCTAAGTCCACTAAGTTTTCTTGGGATACCACTGAATCCACTGTAGAACATGTAGCTAGGTATTTGATAGAGGCTGGGGATATTTTGAATAATGAAAATCTTAGGGTATATTATTTCCCAAGCTCTCTCATGAAAAATGCTTTTACATGGTTGTCGCGGTGAAATTTGGATACCAAGCTATTGATGAGCTTGAATCTTATTCATTTGCAACCGAACTTTGATTTGTCCAAAGGAAGCGATAAAGATCGAAATACCCACAATGCAATGCAAATGCAAGCTAGAGAGTTATAGGTTCGGGGGTTGGTTAAACTTAGGGAAGGTGCTAGCATCCTAAGTTTCTGTAGTACTTTACATGAACCTCTTGTTTTATGTTGATTTATTGCTAAGGTTTATCTGCTTAAGAATTAAAAGACCTAGGGGTTTATTTCTAAGTATACTCGATAAGATATCGCATCTTATGCCTACATATCCTTACGGGAGTGGAATCAGAGTATCTGTAGTTCCCGTAAAGGGTTTGAGGATTTCTTTGACTGTGGTCAAAGTTCCTACGGGATTAGGGTAGTTGATTGATTGATTTTAGGAGAAAGGATGAGTTATCATTTTAAGGGAGATTACTTGATTTAACCACCACAACTTTGTAGGAAAATAGTCTTTGCATCGTCTTAAGAGAAGGGCTCAAGCACTCGGAATTTAATCGACAAGTATGCCACTATCTCTCTTAAGGCAAAGTCCCTACATATTGATTGATTGAATTGTTATGGGGTAGGAGTTTTATCTCGCTTAAGATGATTAACATCTTATTCTCTAAGGTGTTTGAATAATTTTGAATTGATTTGATTTGTTTATTCTAAGTTGTAAAGATAAGCGTCCTTCCTATGGGGTAGGATCTATCCTAAAGATCAACTTGAATGAGATCAAGGATCATGGGTAAATGATGCAAATGGGATGCATACGCGCAAGTTTTACGTTACGTGCAAGTTCTTCCTTTGGACGCAATGCAATGCGATAAAGTAAATGCGGTAAATGTAAATTGCGGGTAAAATAGAGGCAGATAAATAAAGGAATACACACGCATGAAAGCGCTGAAGTGTACAAGTGTGAATTGTGAATAATGTGAATGTGCGGATACGGAAGCGAACGTGCACGATTAAGTTGACGGGAGATTAATTTTAGTTGAATTGATTTTAGTAAAAAGGATTATATTAGTTTATTTGAATTGGATTGTAAGGAAGATTTATTGTATTATTTTGGCGAGATTGATTTTAAAGAAAATGTTGAATTAAATTGTAAAAAATAACTTTTTAGTGAAATTGAATTACTTAATTTGGATATAAATAGTTTCTAATAAATTATTTATTAAATAAGTTGGTTATTGGTCATTAAAAGAAGTTCTATTATTTTATTATTAGGGAGATTTATTTTAAGAAAAGTTATATTAGATTATTAGTTAAGTAAAGTTTTTTAGGTGGATTAAATTTTAATAGGAATTTTAATTAAGAGGAAAAAGGTTTGTAATTTTAATAAAGGCTATTTGTTACAAATTAATTAGATTGTTATGAAAATAAGTTTCGATATTATAAAAAGAGTTGTTATTATAAAAAGTTAATTTTAAGAAAGGGTTTTTGGTAATATAAAGAAAGAGTGATGATTAAAATTATTATTGATAAAATTATTAAATAGATAAAAGATTAATTAATTACAAGGTTATTAATTAGAACAAATAAGTTAATAAAAGGTTTTATTAATCATATTAATTAAAAGATGGCTGATTAAAAGTTAATCAAATAAAAATAAAATGATGATGATTATTAATTAAATGGAAGATTAATTAAATTAAAATTAGTATTTAAGTTAATTAGGTTGATTAAAGCAGATTAAACGCAGATTAAAGGAATAATGGGTGAGGCGCGTGATTAGGTGTGACGCAGGGAGCAAGGTTTACCGTGGGCGTGCAAATGAGATCGTACGATGTCAATCTGTTGGAGATCCCAGGGTTGCGTGTGTGTGGTGTATGTGAGTTATGGTGAGACATACATACACAATTACATCTTAAAGAAAAAGAAAACCAGAAAAAACCTAAGTTACCCCCCTTTCCTCTTCATTCCGCCGCTGTTCTCCGATGATCTCCCTCTTTCCCTGATATTCTTCCGCTTCGACTTCTCTTTTTAATATCCGCCCTTCTATCTTCTCCGATCGCAATCCTTTCTCTTCTTTTCCTTCTGTCTCCGTTCTTCTCATACATAAATAAAACAAAAAGAACAACGTTAAACTGTTAGTAAGAATAAATCGCGGCAACGGTGGTGTTTCAGGCTTTCGATGGAGGCGACGACGGTTATGGGGATTTTCGGTGTGGAGCGGTTTGCGGTGGCAAGGGTTTCAACTGCGATGGATTCGCGATGACGGCGTCGGCGATCTCAAAAGGTAAGTCCTCTCTTCTTCGATTTAGGGTTTCAATTTGGGGAATTTTGGGGATTTCTATCTGTGACCGTTTGTGTGGATTACATTGTGTGTTGTGGATTCTGCCCCCTTCCCTTTCTCTTTTGTTTGATGCCTCTTTATAGATGCACAATCTCTCCTTCTAACTAATTTGATTCCTCAAACTTCATCGAGTAACAATGGAGAACCGCCCTAAGTATCTTCGATCGGGGGAACAACGGTCCCAACGACTATGTCAGAACTAATGCCATCCATGGCAAGTTTGATGTACACGCAGTCAATCATCCATAGTGAGCCCATTCTAAATTATATTGGGCCAAAGGGTCCTCTAGTAGCCCCTCCACCAATGAGGAATGCTTCGAATAGACCCTTCATACCCCCAAGTTTCTCTATACCCTTAGGAACTTAAGATCATCCTTATGGAATGCCAACATCTATGACGGAGAATTTGCATAACACCATCTCAATATTCTCAGAATCAGTAATGAATGTTACTTTGCCATTACAAGGATCAGGATCTGGGATAAACATGGGTCGAAGTAGCCAACCTTTAGGAATTGGTTATTCCATCCAATTGCCAAACTTGATTAATAATTCTGCAGTGGTTATTAGGCAGAAAATGGATGAGAGTAATCACGAAATGGTCCAAAAGTTGGCCCAAATGATGGGGACGATTTTTAATCCCCTAATCCAAAGCACCACTCAATCCAACTAACAAATGACATCACATATGACATGCCTTGCAGATTTTTTTGGAGTACCACAACCTCCTCGACATCCACAAAGAGAATATGTAGTGGTGAATAAGAGAATAGTCCTCAAAGAAGATCCTACCATTAATTATGTTCAACCAAATCAAAGAGACCAACCCCATGCAAATTTTGCCAATGCAAGCGTAGCGCTCGAATAGACTAGAATTGAACCTCCTAGAGCCCAACCTCAAATTCTCATTGAGGAGAGACCTAGGGTAGTAATGGTGGATACAAATTAAAATGTTGATAATGTTGTACAACAGATTCAACATGATGATATGGCCGCGAATAACAATTTAGCAGCCATGGTCGAAAGGATAATGGTGCGAAATGGGGTAAACTTTGGTCTTCAGAGGCCAAACTATATTTCAGCATTATCAGAGTATATTTTATAATTAGACCTACCTCCTAGATGGAAAGTTCCTAAGTCCACTAAGTTTTCTTGGGATACCACTGAATCCACTGTAGAACATGTAGCTAGGTATTTGATAGAGGCTGGGGATATTTTGAATAATGAAAATCTTAGGGTATATTATTTCCCAAGCTCTCTCATGAAAAATGCTTTTACATGGTTGTCGCGGTGAAATTTGGATACCAAGCTATTGATGAGCTTGAATCTTATTCATTTGCAACCGAACTTTGATTTGTCCAAAGGAAGCGATAAAGATCGAAATACCCACAATGCAATGCAAATGCAAGCTAGAGAGTTATAGGTTCGGGGGTTGGTTAAACTTAGGGAAGGTGCTAGCATCCTAAGTTTCTGTAGTACTTTACATGAACCTCTTGTTTTATGTTGATTTATTGCTAAGGTTTATCTGCTTAAGAATTAAAAGACCTAGGGGTTTATTTCTAAGTATACTCGATAAGATATCGCATCTTATGCCTACATATCCTTACGGGAGTGGAATCAGAGTATCTGTAGTTCCCGTAAAGGGTTTGAGGATTTCTTTGACTGTGGTCAAAGTTCCTACGGGATTAGGGTAGTTGATTGATTGATTTTAGGAGAAAGGATGAGTTATCATTTTAAGGGAGATTACTTGATTTAACCACCACAACTTTGTAGGAAAATAGTCTTTGCATCGTCTTAAGAGAAGGGCTCAAGCACTCGGAATTTAATCGACAAGTATGCCACTATCTCTCTTAAGGCAAAGTCCCTACATATTGATTGATTGAATTGTTATGGGGTAGGAGTTTTATCTCGCTTAAGATGATTAACATCTTATTCTCTAAGGTGTTTGAATAATTTTGAATTGATTTGATTTGTTTATTCTAAGTTGTAAAGATAAGCGTCCTTCCTATGGGGTAGGATCTATCCTAAAGATCAACTTGAATGAGATCAAGGATCATGGGTAAATGATGCAAATGGGATGCATACGCGCAAGTTTTACGTTACGTGCAAGTTCTTCCTTTGGACGCAATGCAATGCGATAAAGTAAATGCGGTAAATGTAAATTGCGGGTAAAATAGAGGCAGATAAATAAAGGAATACACACGCATGAAAGCGCTGAAGTGTACAAGTGTGAATTGTGAATAATGTGAATGTGCGGATACGGAAGCGAACGTGCACGATTAAGTTGACGGGAGATTAATTTTAGTTGAATTGATTTTAGTAAAAAGGATTATATTAGTTTATTTGAATTGGATTGTAAGGAAGATTTATTGTATTATTTTGGCGAGATTGATTTTAAAGAAAATGTTGAATTAAATTGTAAAAAATAACTTTTTAGTGAAATTGAATTACTTAATTTGGATATAAATAGTTTCTAATAAATTATTTATTAAATAAGTTGGTTATTGGTCATTAAAAGAAGTTCTATTATTTTATTATTAGGGAGATTTATTTTAAGAAAAGTTATATTAGATTATTAGTTAAGTAAAGTTTTTTAGGTGGATTAAATTTTAATAGGAATTTTAATTAAGAGGAAAAAGGTTTGTAATTTTAATAAAGGCTATTTGTTACAAATTAATTAGATTGTTATGAAAATAAGTTTCGATATTATAAAAAGAGTTGTTATTATAAAAAGTTAATTTTAAGAAAGGGTTTTTGGTAATATAAAGAAAGAGTGATGATTAAAATTATTATTGATAAAATTATTAAATAGATAAAAGATTAATTAATTACAAGGTTATTAATTAGAACAAATAAGTTAATAAAAGGTTTTATTAATCATATTAATTAAAAGATGGCTGATTAAAAGTTAATCAAATAAAAATAAAATGATGATGATTATTAATTAAATGGAAGATTAATTAAATTAAAATTAGTATTTAAGTTAATTAGGTTGATTAAAGCAGATTAAACGCAGATTAAAGGAATAATGGGTGAGGCGCGTGATTAGGTGTGACGCAGGGAGCAAGGTTTACCGTGGGCGTGCAAATGAGATCGTACGATGTCAATCTGTTGGAGATCCCAGGGTTGCGTGTGTGTGGTGTATGTGAGTTATGGTGAGACATACATACACAATTACATCTTAAAGAAAAAGAAAACCAGAAAAAACCTAAGTTACCCCCCTTTCCTCTTCATTCCGCCGCTGTTCTCCGATGATCTCCCTCTTTCCCTGATATTCTTCCGCTTCGACTTCTCTTTTTAATATCCGCCCTTCTATCTTCTCCGATCGCAATCCTTTCTCTTCTTTTCCTTCTGTCTCCGTTCTTCTCATACATAAATAAAACAAAAAGAACAACGTTAAACTGTTAGTAAGAATAAATCGCGGCAACGGTGGTGTTTCAGGCTTTCGATGGAGGCGACGACGGTTATGGGGATTTTCGGTGTGGAGCGGTTTGCGGTGGCAAGGGTTTCAACTGCGATGGATTCGCGATGACGGCGTCGGCGATCTCAAAAGGTAAGTCCTCTCTTCTTCGATTTAGGGTTTCAATTTGGGGAATTTTGGGGATTTCTATCTGTGACCGTTTGTGTGGATTACATTGTGTGTTGTGGATTCTGCCCCCTTCCCTTTCTCTTTTGTTTGATGCCTCTTTATAGATGCACAATCTCTCCTTCTAACTAATTTGATTCCTCAAACTTCATCGAGTAACAATGGAGAACCGCCCTAAGTATCTTCGATCGGGGGAACAACGGTCCCAACGACTATGTCAGAACTAATGCCATCCATGGCAAGTTTGATGTACACGCAGTCAATCATCCATAGTGAGCCCATTCTAAATTATATTGGGCCAAAGGGTCCTCTAGTAGCCCCTCCACCAATGAGGAATGCTTCGAATAGGCCCTTCATACCCCTAAGTTTCTCTATACCCTTAGGAACTTAAGATCATCCTTATGGAATGCCAACATCTATGATGGCGAATTTGCATAACACCATCTCAACATTCTCAGAATCAGTAATGAATGTTACTTTGCCATTACAAGGATCAGGATCTGGGATAAACATGGGTCGAAGTAGCCAACCTTTAGGAATTGGTTATTCCATCCAATTGCCAAACTTGATTAATAATTCTGCAGTGGTTATTAGGCAGAAAATGGATGAGAGTAATCACGAAATGGTCCAAAAGTTGGCCCAAATTATGGGGACGATTTTTAATCCCCTAATCCAAAGCACCACTCAATCCAACTAACAAATGACATCACATATGACATGCCTTGCAGATTTTTTTGGAGTACCACAACCTCCTCGACATCCACAAAGAGAATATGTAGTGGTGAATAAGAGAATAGTCCTCAAAGAAGATCCTACCATTAATTATGTTCAACCAAACCAAAGAGACCAACCCCATGTAAATTTGGCCAATGCAAGCGTAGCGCTCGAATAGACTAGAATTGAACCTCCTAGAGCCCAACCTCAAATTCCCATTGAGGAGAGACCTAGGGTAGTAATGGTGGATACAAATTAAAATGTTGATAATGTTGTACAACAGATTCAACGTGATGATATGGCCGCGAATAAAAATCTAGCAGCCATGGTCGAAAGGATAATGGTGCGAAATGGGGTAAACTTTGGTCTTCAGAGGCTAAACTATATTTCAGCATTATCAGAGTATATTTTATAATTAGACCTACCTCCTAGATGGAAAGTTCCTAAGTCCACTAAGTTTTCTTGGGATACCACTGAATCCACTGTAGAACATGTAGCTAGGTATTTGATAGAGGCTGGGGATATTTTGAATAATGAAAATCTTAGGGTATATTATTTCCCAAGCTCTCTCATGAAAAATGCTTTTACATGGTTGTCGCGGTGAAATTTGGATACCAAGCTATTGATGAACTTGAATCTTATTCATTTGCAACCGAACTTTGATTTGTCCAAAGGAAGCGATAAAGATCGAAATACCCACAATGCAATGCAAATGCAAGCTAGAGAGTTATAGGTTCGGGGGTTGGTTAAACTTAGGGAAAGTGCTAGCATCCTAAGTTTCTGTAGTACTCTACATGAACCTCTTGTTTTATGTTGATTTATTGCTAAGGTTTATCTGCTTAAGAGTTAAAAGACCTAGGGGTTTATTTCTAAGTATACTCGATAAGATATCGCATCTTATGCCTACATATCCTTACGGGAGTGGAATTAGAGTATCTGTAGTTCCCGTAAAGGGTTTGAGGATTTCTTTGACTGTGGTCAAAGTTCTTACGGGATTAGGGTAGTTGATTGATTGATTTTAGGAGAAAGGATGAGTTATCATTTTAAGGGAGATTACTTGATTTAACCACCACAACTTTGTAGGAAAATAGTCTTTGCATCGTCTTAAGAGAAGGGCTCAAGCACTCGGAATTTAATCGACAAGTATGCCACTATCTCTCTTAAGGCAAAGTCCCTACATATTGATTGATTGAATTGTTATGGGGTAGGAGTTTTATCTCGCTTAAGATGATTAACATCTTATTCTCTAAGGTGTTTGAATAATTTTGAATTGATTTGATTTGTTTATTCTAAGTTGTAAAGATAAGCGTCCTTCCTATGGGGTAGGATCTATCCTAAAGATCAACTTGAATGAGATCAAGGATCATGGGTAAATGATGCAAATGGGATGCATACGCGCAAGTTTTACGTTACGTGCAAGTTCTTCCTTTGGACGCAATGCAATGCGATAAAGTAAATGCGGTAAATGTAAATTGCGGGTAAAATAGAGGCAGATAAATAAAGGAATACACACGCATGAAAGCGCTGAAGTGTACAAGTGTGAATTGTGAATAATGTGAATGTGCGGATACGGAAGCGAACGTGCACGATTAAGTTGACGGGAGATTAATTTTAGTTGAATTGATTTTAGTAAAAAGGATTATATTAGTTTATTTGAATTGGATTGTAAGGAAGATTTATTGTATTATTTTGGCGAGATTGATTTTAAAGAAAATGTTGAATTAAATTGTAAAAAATAACTTTTTAGTGAAATTGAATTACTTAATTTGGATATAAATAGTTTCTAATAAATTATTTATTAAATAAGTTGGTTATTGGTCATTAAAAGAAGTTCTATTATTTTATTATTAGGGAGATTTATTTTAAGAAAAGTTATATTAGATTATTAGTTAAGTAAAGTTTTTTAGGTGGATTAAATTTTAATAGGAATTTTAATTAAGAGGAAAAAGGTTTGTAATTTTAATAAAGGCTATTTGTTACAAATTAATTAGATTGTTATGAAAATAAGTTTCGATATTATAAAAAGAGTTGTTATTATAAAAAGTTAATTTTAAGAAAGGGTTTTTGGTAATATAAAGAAAGAGTGATGATTAAAATTATTATTGATAAAATTATTAAATAGATAAAAGATTAATTAATTACAAGGTTATTAATTAGAACAAATAAGTTAATAAAAGGTTTTATTAATCATATTAATTAAAAGATGGCTGATTAAAAGTTAATCAAATAAAAATAAAATGATGATGATTATTAATTAAATGGAAGATTAATTAAATTAAAATTAGTATTTAAGTTAATTAGGTTGATTAAAGCAGATTAAACGCAGATTAAAGGAATAATGGGTGAGGCGCGTGATTAGGTGTGACGCAGGGAGCAAGGTTTACCGTGGGCGTGCAAATGAGATCGTACGATGTCAATCTGTTGGAGATCCCAGGGTTGCGTGTGTGTGGTGTATGTGAGTTATGGTGAGACATACATACACAATTACATCTTAAAGAAAAAGAAAACCAGAAAAAACCTAAGTTACCCCCCTTTCCTCTTCATTCCGCCGCTGTTCTCCGATGATCTCCCTCTTTCCCTGATATTCTTCCGCTTCGACTTCTCTTTTTAATATCCGCCCTTCTATCTTCTCCGATCGCAATCCTTTCTCTTCTTTTCCTTCTGTCTCCGTTCTTCTCATACATAAATAAAACAAAAAGAACAACGTTAAACTGTTAGTAAGAATAAATCGCGGCAACGGTGGTGTTTCAGGCTTTCGATGGAGGCGACGACGGTTATGGGGATTTTCGGTGTGGAGCGGTTTGCGGTGGCAAGGGTTTCAACTGCGATGGATTCGCGATGACGGCGTCGGCGATCTCAAAAGGTAAGTCCTCTCTTCTTCGATTTAGGGTTTCAATTTGGGGAATTTTGGGGATTTCTATCTGTGACCGTTTGTGTGGATTACATTGTGTGTTGTGGATTCTGCCCCCTTCCCTTTCTCTTTTGTTTGATGCCTCTTTATAGATGCACAATCTCTCCTTCTAACTAATTTGATTCCTCAAACTTCATCGAGTAACAATGGAGAACCGCCCTAAGTATCTTCGATCGGGGGAACAACGGTCCCAACGACTATGTCAGAACTAATGCCATCCATGGCAAGTTTGATGTACACGCAGTCAATCATCCATAGTGAGCCCATTCTAAATTATATTGGGCCAAAGGGTCCTCTAGTAGCCCCTCCACCAATGAGGAATGCTTCGAATAGGCCCTTCATACCCCTAAGTTTCTCTATACCCTTAGGAACTTAAGATCATCCTTATGGAATGCCAACATCTATGATGGCGAATTTGCATAACACCATCTCAACATTCTCAGAATCAGTAATGAATGTTACTTTGCCATTACAAGGATCAGGATCTGGGATAAACATGGGTCGAAGTAGCCAACCTTTAGGAATTGGTTATTCCATCCAATTGCCAAACTTGATTAATAATTCTGCAGTGGTTATTAGGCAGAAAATGGATGAGAGTAATCACGAAATGGTCCAAAAGTTGGCCCAAATTATGGGGACGATTTTTAATCCCCTAATCCAAAGCACCACTCAATCCAACTAACAAATGACATCACATATGACATGCCTTGCAGATTTTTTTGGAGTACCACAACCTCCTCGACATCCACAAAGAGAATATGTAGTGGTGAATAAGAGAATAGTCCTCAAAGAAGATCCTACCATTAATTATGTTCAACCAAACCAAAGAGACCAACCCCATGTAAATTTGGCCAATGCAAGCGTAGCGCTCGAATAGACTAGAATTGAACCTCCTAGAGCCCAACCTCAAATTCCCATTGAGGAGAGACCTAGGGTAGTAATGGTGGATACAAATTAAAATGTTGATAATGTTGTACAACAGATTCAACGTGATGATATGGCCGCGAATAAAAATCTAGCAGCCATGGTCGAAAGGATAATGGTGCGAAATGGGGTAAACTTTGGTCTTCAGAGGCTAAACTATATTTCAGCATTATCAGAGTATATTTTATAATTAGACCTACCTCCTAGATGGAAAGTTCCTAAGTCCACTAAGTTTTCTTGGGATACCACTGAATCCACTGTAGAACATGTAGCTAGGTATTTGATAGAGGCTGGGGATATTTTGAATAATGAAAATCTTAGGGTATATTATTTCCCAAGCTCTCTCATGAAAAATGCTTTTACATGGTTGTCGCGGTGAAATTTGGATACCAAGCTATTGATGAACTTGAATCTTATTCATTTGCAACCGAACTTTGATTTGTCCAAAGGAAGCGATAAAGATCGAAATACCCACAATGCAATGCAAATGCAAGCTAGAGAGTTATAGGTTCGGGGGTTGGTTAAACTTAGGGAAAGTGCTAGCATCCTAAGTTTCTGTAGTACTCTACATGAACCTCTTGTTTTATGTTGATTTATTGCTAAGGTTTATCTGCTTAAGAGTTAAAAGACCTAGGGGTTTATTTCTAAGTATACTCGATAAGATATCGCATCTTATGCCTACATATCCTTACGGGAGTGGAATTAGAGTATCTGTAGTTCCCGTAAAGGGTTTGAGGATTTCTTTGACTGTGGTCAAAGTTCTTACGGGATTAGGGTAGTTGATTGATTGATTTTAGGAGAAAGGATGAGTTATCATTTTAAGGGAGATTACTTGATTTAACCACCACAACTTTGTAGGAAAATAGTCTTTGCATCGTCTTAAGAGAAGGGCTCAAGCACTCGGAATTTAATCGACAAGTATGCCACTATCTCTCTTAAGGCAAAGTCCCTACATATTGATTGATTGAATTGTTATGGGGTAGGAGTTTTATCTCGCTTAAGATGATTAACATCTTATTCTCTAAGGTGTTTGAATAATTTTGAATTGATTTGATTTGTTTATTCTAAGTTGTATAGATAAGGGTCCTTCCTATGGGGTAGGATCTATCCTAAAAGATCAACTTGAATGAGATCAAGGATCATGGGTAAATGATGCAAATGGGATGCATACGCGCAAGTTTTACGTTACGTGCAAGTTCTTCCTTTGGACGCAATGCAATGCGATAAAGTAAATGCGGTAAATGTAAATTGCGGGTAAAATAGAGGCAGATAAATAAAGGCATACACACGCATGAAAGCGCTGAAGTGTACAAGTGTGAATTGTGAATAATGTGAATGTGCGGATACGGAAGCGAACGCGCACGATTAAGTTGACGGGAGATTAATTTTAGTTGAATTGATTTTAGTAAAAAGGACTATATTAGTTTATTTGAATTGGATTGTAAGGAAGATATATTGTATTATTTTGGCGAGATTGATTTTAAAGAAAATGTTGAATTAAATTGTAAAAAATAACTTTTTAGTGAAATTGAATTACTTAATTTGGATATAAATAGTTTCTAATAAATTATTTATTAAATAAGTTGGTTATTAGCCATTAAAAGAAGTTCTATTATTTTATTATTAGGGAGATTTATTTTAAGAAAAGTTATATTAGATTATTAGTTAAGTAAAGTTTTTTAGGTGGATTAAATTTTAATAGGAATTTTAATTAAGAGGAAAAAGGTTTGTAATTTTAATAAAGGCTATTTGTTACAAATTAATTAGATTGTTATGAAAATAAGTTTCGATATTATAAAAAGAGTTGTTATTATAAAAAGTTAATTTTAAGAAAGGGTTTTTGGTAATATAAAGAAAGAGTGATGATTAAAATTATTATTGATAAAATTATTAAATAGATAAAAGATTAATTAATTACAAGGTTATTAATTAGAACAAATAAGTTAATAAAAAGGTTTTATTAATCATATTAATTAAAAGATGGCTGATTAAAAGTTAATTAAATAAAAATAAAATGATGATGATTATTAATTAAATGGAAGATTAATTAAATTAAAATTAGTATTTAAGTTCATTAGGTTGATTAAAGCAGACTAAACACAGATTAAAGGAATAATGGGTGAGGCGCGTGATTAGGTGTGACGCAGGGAGCAAGGTTTACCGTGGGCGTGCAAATGAGATCGTACGATGTGGATCCGTTGGAGATCCCAGGGTTGTGTGTGTGTGGTGTATGTGAGTTATGGTGAGACATACATACACAATTACATCATAACGAAAAAGAAAACCAGAAAAAACCTAAGTTACCCCCCTTTCCTCTTCATTCCGCTGCTGTTCTCCGATGATCTCCCTCTTTCCCCGATATTCTTCCGCTTCGACTTCTCTTTTTAATCTTCGCCCTTCTATCTTCTTCGATCGCAATCCTTTCTATTCTTTTCCTTCTGTCTCCGTTCTTCTCCTACATAAATAAAACAAAAAGAACAACGTTAAACTGTTAGTAAGAATAAATCGCGGCAACGGTGGTGTTTCAGGCTTTCGATGGAGGCGACGGCGGTTATGGGGATTTTCAGTGTGGAGCGGTTTGCGGTGGCAAGGGTTTCAATTGCGATGGATTCGCGATGACGGTGTCGGCGATCTCAAAAGGTAAGTCCTCTCTTCTTCGATTTAGGGTTTCGATTTGGGGAATTTTAGGGATTTATATCTGTGACCGTTTGTGTGGATTTCTTTGTGTGTTATGGATTCTGCCCCGTTCCCTTTCTCTTTCGTTTGATGCCTCTTTATAGATGCACAGTCTCCCCTTCTAATTAATTCGATTCTTCAAACTTCATCGAGTAACAATGGAGAACGGCCCTAAGTATCTTCGATCGGGGGAACAACGGTCCCAACGACTATGTCAGAACTAATGCCATCCATGGCAAGTTTGATGTATACGCAGTCAATTATCCATAGTGAGCCCATTCTAAATTATATTGGGCCAAAGGGTCCTCCAGTAACCCCTCCACCAATGAGGAATGCTTCGAATAGGCCCTTCATACCCCCAAGTTTCTCTATACCCTTAGGAACTTGAGATCATCCTTATGGAATGCCAACATCTATGATGGCGAATTTGCATAACACCATCTCAACATTCTCAGAATTAGTAATGAATGTTACTTTGTCATTACAAGGATCAGGATCTGGGATAAACATGGGTCGAAGTAGCCAACCTTTAGGAATTGGTTATTCCATCCAAATGCCAATTTTGATTAACAATTATGCAGTGGTTATTAGGCAGAAAATGGATGAGAGTAATCACGAAATGGTGCAAAAGTTGGCCCAAATTATGGGGACGGTTTTTAATCCCCTAATCCAAAGCACCACTCAATCCAACTAACAAATGACAACACATATGACACGCCTTGCAGATTTTTTTGGAGTACCACAACCTCCTCGACATCCACAAATAGAATATGTAGTGGTGAATAAGAGAATAGTCCTCAAAGAAGATCCTACCATTAATTATGTTCAACCAAACCAAAGAGACCAACCCCATGCAAATTTGGCCAATGCAAGCGTAGCACTCAAATAGACTAGAATTGAACCTCCTAGAGCCCAACCTCAAATTCCCATTGAGGAGAGACCTAGGGTAGTAATGGTGGATAGAAATTAAAATGCTGATAATGTTGTACAACAGATTCGACGTGATGATATGGCCGCGAATAACAATCTAGAAGCCATGGTCGAAAGGATAATGGTGCGAAATGGGGGTAAACTTTGGTCTTCAGAGGCCAAACTATATTTCGGCATTATCAGAGTATATTTTTTAATTAGACCTACCTCCTAGATAGAAAGTTCCTAAGTCCACTAAGTTTTTTTGAGATACCACTGAATCCACTGTAGAACATATGGCTAGGTATTTGATAGAGGCTGGGGATATTTTGAATAATGAAAATCTTAGGGTATATTATTTCCCAAGCTCTCTCACGAAAAATGCTTTTACATGGTTGTCGCGGTTAAATTTGGATACCAAGCTATTGATGAGATTGAATCTTATTCATTTGCAACCGAACTTTGATTTGTCCAAAGTAAGGGATAATGATCGAAATACCCACAATGCAATGCAAATGCAAGCTAGAGAGTTATAGGTTCAGGGGTTGGTTAAACTTAGGGAAGGTGCTAGCATCCTAAGTTTCTGTAGTACTCTACAGGAACCTCTTGTTTTATGTTGGTTTATTGCTAAGGTTTATCTGCTTAAGAGTTAAAAGACCTAGGGGTTTATTTCTAAGTATACTCGATAAGATATCGCATCTTATGCCTACTGTTGCGGTGGAAATAGGATCACAAACTATTAATGAGTTTGAATCATAATTCAATTCACAACCGCTCTTTGATTTATCCAAGGGAAAAGGTCAAAAGAGGGAAAACCTATTTTTGCATCGTAAACACAATGCGGGGAAAGATCTAGGGTTCGGGGGTTGGTTAAATTTAGGGAAGGTATTAGCACCCTAAACTTCTGTAGTACTCTACAGGAACCTTTTGTTCAGATGTTTACTATTTACTTTATTTATTTGCTTAAGGTATATGCACAAAGGATTAAAAGTGAGAAAAGAGACCTAAGGGGTTAATTCTAAGTTTACTCGGCAAGACATCGCATCTTGTGCCTACGTATCCTTACGGGAGTGGAATCAGAGTAATCGTAGTTCCCCTCAATAGGGAGGTTAGAAACTTCTTGACTGTGGTCAAGGTCTCAAGGGGAATAAACGCATCTTAAGGACACGCTTACGTGGAGTGTAGAAACTCCAAATCTCTACGTTGAAATGTTGAGTGGTAATTAGGGTTAAATTAAGGATTCCACGGCGAGAAACCCTAAAATGAGCGCGGCGGCTCTTTGACCTAATGTTAGGGGTAAAATTGTAATTTTGCCTGCGGCGAGGCATTTGTGAAAATTAGGGTTTGTGAGGTTGTAAGGGTTTGAAGTTGAGGACTATTGACACGGCGGTCAAACGACTAGACCTAATTCCTTCGGAGGAGTGAAATTAATTATACAGATGCGATGAAATTAAATATACATACAACGGCAGAAAATAAAGTGCGGAAAGATAAATGCGACAATTGTCTCGCACAATTACATCCCATAAGCAGTTACAATTATAATAGCTAAATATAAAACCGAAAATAAGTTTCACATTGAACATAATAGCTGCAAGAAACAAAATAAACAAAAATGTCAGTATGTGGGGTTAGACGAAAACGAAATCAAAATTGAACGAGAAACAAACCGTATGAATTTTGGAGAACTTTTATGGTCTTTTTAACCAAGGATTTAAATTTGTGAAAAGAGAGATTAATTTTAATTAAAAGAGTTTTGAGTTTTAAAAAAAATTATTAATAAAAAAGTGAAAGTTTGGTTAATTATTCTAAAAAAGGAGTTTTAGTGATAATATTTTGAAAAAAAGATTTAATCATTAAAAAAAACAATTGGTTTAATTTAAAAAATCTTAATGTTAGTTAAAAAACATGTTTTACTTTAAAGTTATAAAAAAGTTTTATTATTTGAAAAAAGACATTTGATTATTTTATTTAAAAAGAGTTTTAATTAATTTGAAAAAGGTTTTTGGTTATAAAAAAGAAAGGGGCTTCTTGATTTTTTTTTAAAAAAGATAAACAAAATAAAATAACAAATGGAAAAACAATAAATAAAATAAATAAAAAAAGGTTGGGCCGGTCATCACTCTTCTTCTCTATGCTCTCTGAGTTTGCGTGTGTTCCTCTCCTTCTTGTTTGCCTCTCACGGATGTTATCTTCTTCTTCTTTTGCATGGCCGCCGATTTGTCTTCTTCATCTCTTTTTCCTGAAAAACATGAAAAGCAACACAAAAATTGTAATTATATTTTTTGATCCTTACGGAATGATGATGGCCGATGATGCTTTGTCCTGAGGCTAGAGGATTTTTGACGGGGTTTGCTTGGATTTTTACGAAAAAGTTTTTTTTCTTCTTGTTATGATTTTCGTCCCTTTTATACTTGATTTTTAAATCTTTTTTTTAATCTCAGATTTAATTTGAATATCTCAATCTTTTTCAATCTCTGATTTGATTTGAATGAATTTTTATGATGATTTCAGATTTGATTCAATGATGGTGATGTTGATATTTAGATCTGATTTTCTTATGATGATGATTGATCTGATTGATTTGATTTAACTCTATCTGGAATTCATTAAGATTGGATTAGATTAAAAAAGTGTTGAGATTTAAATTTAAAAAGTTAGCAAAGAAGATTAGAGTTTCAAGTTAAATAAAAATTAGAGTTTTAAAAAAAAAATGAGTTAGAATAAAAAAAAAATATTTGAATGTTGGTTTTAAAAAATGTTAGAATTATTTTAAAAACTGTTAGAATTTAATTTTAAAAGGAATTTAAAATTTAAAAAAAAGAAAAAGAAAAGGGCGTTAGAATTTAATTTTAAAAAGAATTTAGAATTTTAATTTGAAAAATAAAGGTGTCAAAAAAAGATTTAGATTTAATTTTAAAAAAAAAAAAAGAAAAGGATAGATTTAATTTATAAAAAAAGGTTAGATTTAATTTTTAAAATAGTTAGAAAAAAAAGATTTAATTTTAAAAAGAAATTAGAGAAAAAAAAGATTTAATTTTATAAAAGTTAGAAAAAAGATTTAATTTTTTTAAAAAAGTTAGAAAAAAAGATTTAACTTTATAAAAGTTAGAAAAAAGATTTAATTTTAAAAAGAAGTTAGAAAAAAATATTTAACTTTAAAAAAGTTAGAAAAAAAAGATTTAGTTTTAAAAAAGTTAGAAAAAGAAGATTTAGCTTTAAAAGAGTTAGAAAAAAAGTTTTAATTTTAAAAAGTTAGAAAAAGATTTAACTTTAAAGAGTTAGAAAAAAAAAGTTTTAATTTTAAAAAGTTAGAAAAAGATTTAACTTTAAAGAGTTAGAAAAAAAAGTTTTAATTTTAAAAAGTTAGAAAAAGATTTAACTTTAAAGAGGAGTTAGAAAAAAGATTTAAAAAAAAGTTAGAAAAAAGATTTAATTTTAAAAAGAAGTTAGATTTTTATTTAAAAAAAAAGTATTAGAATTTGATTAAAAAAAAAGTGTTAGAAATTAATTTAAAAAAGGTTATAAAAAATTTACTCTTTAAAGAAAAGAAAAAAAAGTTAAATTTTAATCTAAATCCTAAAAGTTAGTAAGAAGAGCTTAAAATGACTTAAATAAATAAACTAAATAGAAAAAAAAAGTTAATAAAAAACATTAGTAAAGTTATAAAAAAGGTTAATTAAATTATTATTAGTTAAAAAAAACAAGATCTAAAAAAAAGGTTAATTTATTAAATAAGAATTTAAAATAAAATAAAAAAAGAAAGGGTAAAATTTGGGGTATTACACCTACATATCCTTACGGGAGTGTAATCAGAGTATCTGTAGTTCCCCTAAAGGGTTTGAGGATTTCTTTGACTGTGGTCAAAGTTCCTACGAGATTAGGATAGTTGATTGATTGATTTTAGGAGAAAAGATGAGTTGTTATTTTAAGGGAGATTACTTGATTTAACCACCACAACTTTGTAGGAAAATAGTCCTTGCATCGTCTTAAGAGAAAGGCTCAAGCACTCGGAATTTAATCGACAAGTATGCCACTATGTCTCTTAAGGCAAAGTCCCTAGATATTGATTGATTGAATTGTTATGGGGTAGGAGTTTTATCTCACTTAAGATGATTAACATCTTATTCTCTGAGGTGTTTGAATAATTTTGAATTGAGTTGATTTGTTTATTCTAAGTTGTAAAGATAAGGGTCCTTCCTATGGGGTAGGATCTATCCTAAAAGATCAACTTGAATGGGATCAAGGATTATGGGTAAATGATGCAAATGGGATGCATACGCGCAAGTTTTACGTTACGTGCAAGTTATTCCTTTGGACGCAATGTAATGCGATAAAGTAAATGCGGTAAATTTAAATTGCGGGTAAAATAGAGGCAGATAAATAAAGGCATACACACGCACGAAAGCGCTGAAGTGTACAAGTGTGAATTGTGAATAATGTGAATGTGCGGATACGGAAGCGAACGTGCACGATTAAGTTGACGGGAGATTAATTTTAGTTGAATTGATTTTTGTAAAAAGGATTATATTAGTTTATTTGAATTGGATTGTAAGGAAGATATATTGTATTATTTTGGCGAGATTAATTTTAAAGAAAATGTTGAATTAAATTGTAAAAAATAACTTTTTAGTGAAATTGAATTACTTAATTTGGATAGAAATAGTTTCTAATAAATTATTTATTAAATAAGTTGGTTATTGGTCATTAAAAGAAGTTCTATTATTTTATTATTAGGGAGATTTATTTTAAGAAAAGTTATATTAGATAATAGGTTAAGTAAAGTTTTTTAGGTGGATTAAATTTTAATAGGAATTTTAATTAAGAGGAAAAAGGTTCGTAATTTTAATAAAGGCTATTTGTTACAAATTAAATAGATTGTTATAAAAATAAGTTTCGATATTATAAAAAGAGTTGTTATTATAAAAAGTTAATTTTAAGAAAGGGTTTTTGGTAATATAAAGAAAGAGTGATGATTAAAATTATTAAATAGATAAAAGATTAATTAATTACAAGGTTATTAATTAGAACAAATAAGTTAATAAAAGGTTTTATTAATCATATTAATTAAAAGATGGTTGATTAAAAGTTAATTAAATAAAAATATAATGATGATGATTATTAATTAAATGGCAGATTAATTAAATTAAAATTAGTATTTAAGTTAATTAGGTTGGTTAAAGCAGATTAAACGCAGATTAAAGGAATAATGGGTGAGGCGCGAGATTAGGTGTGACGCAGGGAGAAAGGTTTACCGTGGGCGTGCAAATGAGATCGTACGATGTGGATCCGTTGGAGATCCCAGGGTTGCGTGTGTGTGGTGTATGTGAGTTATGGTGAGACATACATACCCAATTACATCATAAAGAAAAAGAAAACCAGAAAAAACCTAAGTTACCCCCTTTCCTCTTCATTCCGCCGCTGTTCTCCGATGATCTCTCTCTTTCCTCTTCATTCCGCCGCTGTTCTCCGATGATCTCCCTCTTTCCTCTTCATTCCGCCGCTTTGACTTCTCTTTTTAATCTCCGCCCTTCTATCTTCTCGGATTGCAATCCTTTCTCTTCTTTTCCTTCTGTCTCCGTTCTTCTCCTACATAAATAAAACAAAAAGAACAACATTAAACTATTAGTAAGAATAAATCGCGGCAACGGTGGTGTTTCAGGCTTTCGATGGAGGCGACGACGGTTATGGGGATTTTCGGTGTGGAGCGGTTTGCGGTGGCAAAGGTTTCAACTGCGATGGATTCGCGATGACGGCGTCGACGATCTTTAAAGGTAAGTCCTCTCTTCTTCGATTTAGGGTTTCGATTTGGTGAATTTTTGGGATTTCTATCTGAGACCTTTTGTGTGGATTTCTTTGTGTGTTGTGGATTCTGCCCCCTTCCCTTTCTCTTTCGTTTGATGCCTCTTTATAGATGTACAGTCTCTCCTTCTAATTAATTCAATGAATACATTTCCAAATCCGTAAGAAACAGGTTTGGTCCATTTTGGAAACTAACGGAATTGTTTTGATTATGCCACTGATTGCTTTCTTTGTCTTACTGATGAATGCTTAATTTACAACACTCTCCATAATCGTATTTCTCCATTTGGTTCAATCCGTATGAGTTTGATTTCATATGATTACATAATAAATTCGTGCTATCAAAACTTTTCGACTTCACTGTGATAATTGCTTTATGATTTCCTGCCGTTTTTAAATTCGGAGATATTCTGTCATGATTTTATTGCTATAACTAGATGATTCTGTAGTCTCTGTCTTCGATTATGCTTCTAATCTTCCCTACGTTTGTTTGTACAGGATCAAAACTTCCCATAAATTCTCCTCCTCAATTCAGTCTGTCATGTTATGATCCTCTGCAAATCGTCTTGGAGGGGAATGAGATTGTGATGATGATTTTATTTGAGGTATCTGATCAAATTTGCGATTTGTGTAGAATGTTTACGAATTCCATACCAACTGTTATGGCCTCTCTTTAAATTTCATAATGATGACGTTCTCTTCTGCAGGTACAAGCCTATTGATGAATTGGAACAAAGTGACAGGCGGCATCGACTTAACGCGGATAGGAAAATCCAGTGACGATGCACCTCGAAACAGGTGTGATTTCGACCAATTGCATCATATTTGTACCCTTAGTTGATGCGGTGTCGTTCCGGAATTTGATTGGAGCAGGCACCTCGTAGTTGTATGAATAGCTCTTGTTTTTCGCGGATTCGAAACCCGTCGCATGATTGCGGTATGACATAATTGTTTTGTTATATTATTTGGACTTCATTGTTTTTTCTTCTCTCAATAGAACATTGATGTTGCTTCCTTATTGCTTACATGATTCGGCAAGGGATGACTGTAATGTTATTTGCAGAAAGGGAGTGGTACCTCAAGATCATTCAATCGAGTTTGATGACAAGGTGAGGATTTCTTGGAATTGAGTTATTTAATAAAAAACTGTGAATTTGACTGATTTCGTCTCTTGCCCAAACAACATGACTTTGGTAGATTTCTGGCTCCGTGAATCAACCTGCCAAACTCCTCATCATCCGTAAACGTGGAGCTGCTCTGCCACTTAGTAGCCATGGCGGTTCTGCGGTACCAGGCTTGGTAAGAGACACTCCGCTTAAAAGAAAAGTTCGGCAATAGGATAGAATTTGTCATGTGTTCTCTGTAAGGTGTGAACTATGTAGGTTTAAGATCCATGGAACAAAAGGAAGTGAAACAAAGTCTATCATTATGTAATTGCAGCAAAAGATCCAAAATCTCTAGTTATGCTGATAACCTTCTTTCTGAAAAACAGGTGAAGTGAAGCTCACCAAAGGCCGGGAGGAACTATGTCTCATTACGACGTAAAAAGGAAGAGCTCGGTACGGTCTTGTACAAGATGTTTTCTCTGGCGGGAACTAAAGGCTCAACTTCCACAGAAGTAGAACAACAAGGTTCACACATCGATTTCGCAAATGGACCGATGAAACTAAAGGTAGCTATTACTGAAATGTTGGGGTAACTATATCTGCAATTTCATGTAACATCCATTCAATCATGTGTGTCTTTCTGCCATAAAACTTATTGCTTTCCCTTGTTGTTTCAAGTGATTCGCAGCGGGCGTATTTCGGTAAAGTTCTTGTTTATGGGCCGCGACAACAAATTGTAACAGAGTTTATTTAGCAAAGATCGAATTGTTTTCATCCTTACTATCGTGACGGGTTTTGAGTTTTTGGAAGAAGTGCGTGAGGGGAGGGTCTCTTATCCAGGAAAGTGAGCTCGACTTGCTATTGGGATTCACACATAGCTACAGTCGAATTCCGCGAGACCCACTTTAGTTCGTTTGCTTTCCTTTTGTTATTGTATTGGCATGCGAATGCCTTTAGGTGAACCAGCATAGAATTGTAACAAAATATTGTGAATTGGAAACTTAAAAAATGTCCTTAGACTTAGCTTTATGTTACAGATGTATCTTGGAAATTTGAGTGCAATGCCTTGTAAAGTTCCATCATTTAAAGGCTATTAGGATGGGTTTTAGCTGCACCAAATGCCTTGAGCATTGTAGAGTTCATCTCTCTATTTTGTAATGCAACTACCCCAGACTTGTAACCTTGGTGTTGTTTTCGTATGGAACTCTTGTAATAACGGTAACTTGAGTCTTGGGTTTTGAACTTTGTATCAAATTATAATCACACAAAATAAATGTTTGAATTTATCCTGAACAAAATAGCTCCTGTTGAGAAGGTCCTCTTGGACTAGTAGCTTGAATGAATAATATGAATCTTGATCTATTTCTTAAGCTTGTGAAGAATATTTTTTGACACGGCTTTTACATATTCATGGTAAAACTTAAACCATTTCTTGTACCCTTAACCAAACCTCTAGAATGGTGCCACTTGAATGAATCCAATCAATTTGAGCCCTCTTGAATTTATTTCTGATAATTCCTACTTCAGAACACACTGATCGTGAACTACCAACACAAAAATATCAACTCTTTATCAAAGAAAATAATTATCCCGCTTCACGAACACAAGTACAATCTCTCTGGAATTATGAACGTGATACAAGATCATACTCAATGCTTGATTCCACAGTCCATGAGAACACCCGTTGGAACGACATAGAAAATTTGAATAGGTGGAAGCCATAGGACCTTTTGAATCAAAATCCATTGGTCGTGCCTTGAAGTAACTGACCGTAAGGATTTTTATGCTTGACATTACTGTACCTGCTTAACACTGGTTAGCCGTAAAAATATACATACGAAAAAAACAAGAAAAAAAGAAAGCACAAAGAGGTGGAGTCTTAAGGTCAAAAATTAGGGTGTGACAGATGCCCCTATTTAAGTTTCTTCTATTCGGAGGTATGGAGATTGAAATCTCCGTCTCGACGTGGTAGGAGGGACTTAAATACAAACATTGAACGAATTTTTGGCCCTAAGTTGCCACCAAATGCATATGATATGTGTCGCTACTGCGAAAATCGGCGCCGGCTTGACAGAAGAGTCGCCACCGTGCGTTATTTATCCCTCAGAGCGGGAAAGGAAACGCTCGAAGTAAACCTCGCAAAGACGGGAAAGGAATGGTCATCGCAACCAAATCCTGGATTCGGGAGTCGGTTACGCAAGGGGAAGGTATTAGCACCCCTCACGTCCATCGTACTCGATGGGATCCACGCTTGGTGTTTATAGGTAAAAGGGTGTGTTATCTATCTACGCTAATGGCTGGTCTGAAAAGAAAATAAAAAGGACAGGACTCGACAGAACATACGGTGTTCTGGGCCTACGTATTCCCTCGTGCAATGGGAAAGTCAGAGTCAACGTAGTTCGACTGCCTACGACTAAACGGGGGAAAGGTTGCTCGCCAGGACATCGCGTCCTGTGCCTACGTACTTCCACACAGTATGGAAGATCAGAGCAAACGTAGTTCGACTAACTACGGGTAAACAGGGGCTCTCACACAGCAGTGAGAAAACAAACTGGTCCTAAAGGCTCGGGAACCTATAACTACGATCTGGTCTCAAATGCACTCGGGCAAGAGAAAGGGATAACAATTAGTCGTTAGCGGGAAAGTCTCGATCGCACAGCCGCGAGAGAACAAAGGTTAGTCGTTAATGTGCTCGCTAGGATATCGCATCCTATGCCTACATATCTTCGTCTGGAACGAAGAATCAGAGCAGCTGTAGTTCAGCTAACTACGGGTCAAGCTACTCAAAAGCTCCTACAGAAAGGAAAGGGAAACCCTAAAACTATAGCTGAGAAACAGGGGAATCTACTTACTGCTATCACACCTGGTTGACCATCCTAATGTCTATCATAACAACTCCGCCGCGGAGAAGTCAGAGCTCCTAAGGGATCATGGCAACAGGACTAAACTACAAACAAGAAACTGCAACGTAAAGAAATAACAAATATATGCATGAATGCAACAACTAAACACCCAAGGCACAAAGGCCGCAAACCACAGAGGTAAGGGAGCTCAGCTCTACCAAATACCAACAAGCAAAGCCACGCAATAACAAACAAGCAGAAGGAGGACCACCTCAACTTCTCATGCACACAAAGTCTACTTCTAAGATGCACCTACTTAGAACTATCTAGATGAATACCTAAGTCTAATGCAACATAACATCACACAAGTCAAACAATACAAAGAGGCTAACCCTGAGCAGGGCCTCTATCTACAAAAACAAGAAACTACTCCTGGGCAAGGCCCCTAACAAACCTGAGACAACTCTCAATCTATCTCTAGACAGAACTCTATACTGCACCCTAAGCAAAGATCTAAGCAACACTTCTAATCAAATCCTAAGCAAAAGGAATCAGTCCCAGTCTCCAAGCTTCAGAACAAGCTTACCAGAGAAAGGAAGCTAAGCAGACAAGCCCATAGTGCTTTCCTCAGGAAAGTACCAGGAGGTTACTACTCAGGAGTCATATCCTATGCGGCTCGACAACTGTGATCAGTTTACATTCCTCCTCAGGAGAAATTAAACTCACATGAAGGCTCCGGCATCACTGGATATTTGAGAAAACCTATATGCACTAAGGGAACTAAGTGAACAGACTCATAGGACCTTCCTCAGGAAAGTACTAGGAGACTGACACTTAGGAATTGTACCCTACGTGGCTCAACAACTGTGATCAGTTTACATTTCTCCTCAGGAGAAATTAAACTCACAAGTTGGCTCCTACATCACTGGATACTTAAGAAATCCTAGATAAACTAATGGAACTAAGTGAATAGACCCATAGGACCTTCCTCAGGAAAGTACTAGGAGGCTTCCACTTAGGAATCGTATCCCATGTGGCTCAACAACATGTGATCAGTTTACATTCCTCCTCAGGAGAAATTAAACTCACAAGTTGGCTCCAACATCATTGGATACTTAAGAAAGAGGTGAGAAGAAAGAATGAAAGTCATTCATAGTGCCTTCCTCAGGAAAGTACCATAAACTCCCTTCAAACTTCAGGATCTCGAACCTCACAAACAGACAACAAGCTCCTAGACTAAGCCTCAATCCAATGCATCTTTGCAAGCTCCAGCAAGACTGCAACCAGCCCCTATCCTTAAGAAGAACCCACAGGCCAACAAACCACAAGAGACTATCTCTGAAGTTCAACCACAGTTGAACTTCAAAGTCAGAAGTCATTAAGACTTCCCCTATCTTCAGGCTTAGACAAATCATATCAGGACACCCTACAAAAATCTAATAAAAATCTATGGGAAACCTACATGGCTCTAGGGCAACATATTGAAAAATCAGAACAAAATTCAACACCAGATGAAAGGACTAAAATCAGCAACACAGACATATCCACAAACCAATTTATTCAACATCAATAACAATGAAAAAATGCAATTAAAATGAAAATGCATGATTAAGCTAATATTTTTATACTATAAAATTCTACACTGAATCACGAGTCTACAGAAAAAAGAACGGAATTATTTGACCCAATCTACTATTTTTCATGAATTTTCTAATGATATGCATGCATTAAAAATATTAAAAAACATCAATTAAATGGAAAATATACACAAAAATAAAAATAAAATGGCATTTTTATTTTTATTTAATTTTTTAGACATTATGATGGAATGGTAGAAAAAAGAATTATTAAAAAAACCTATTTACATTTTATTATGAGTTATTTACAAAACGTGAAAATATAAAAGAAAAAAAATAAAAGAAAATGGAATAAAGCTGGGGGGGGTTTGAACAGCAAGGAGTTATGAGTTATTCTACATTGGGCCCTGATTGGGGGGTGCTAAAAGCAATTTGGGCGCAGGGCCCAGCTACCAAAAATAACCAACAAACACAGCAAGCAGAAAAAAACTGGGGGGTGCAGCTAGCAGACTTTCCAGTCATTATCTACTATGGGCTTGGACGAGGGGGGGCGCGAAAAGCAAATAGGGCCTAAGGCCCATATCCAAATACTCAGTCTCACACACAGGGAGGGGTGTTGAGCAAACGGGGTGCAGTGTTTAGCAGAACACGTTTGGGCCTAAGCCCAATACTCTAACCAGAAAACCCTAACTAATCAAACAACAAAACTACTCTCCCTCCCCAAAATGCCATTCACTGTTCATCACCTCTAACCCTAATACGCCGTTCACTGAGATTCTCTCTACCCTACTTCTGAAATTCTCGAACATCAAACAATCCCTCACAACAATTCTGAAACTGAACCCTAATACGCCTCACCATCCTTCCCATCTCAGTCCTACATTCAACCTAAATCCTCTTCAACCCAAAACTGAATCCATACGCTTCAACAATCAACACAAGGCGCAAACAAGGATCGAAGAACAACGCACCTGGATGTGGAATACGAGCAGATATTGAAGCTTCTGGAACCTTTAACACGAAGATCTTGAGTCGTCTTGAAGAGAACTCAGAATCTGGAGTTCTGATGAACGCCTATGAGGGATTCTGACAACGGATGAATCTCCTTGAAGATTTGGTGAACTCTGAAGATCCTTGAGGAAAATCGCGCGAGAAGAACTAGGATCGGTTGATGAAGTTGCAGATCCTTGAATCTGGAAAATTTCAGTGAAGAACACGCACTTTGTGGAATAACGATCTGAAGAAAATTGAAGGGATCGTTGAAGAACTTTGAATCTCTATGAAGATCTTCGCAAGGAGGTGGCTGAATCGTTGAAGATCTTGAAGCCTGGTGGATTTCTGGAAATCTTTGGGGTTTCTGATGAACGTCTGGTGAAGATGATGACGGTTAGAGGTGTTGAACGCAGTTTCTGGTGATGATAAAGCTTCCGGCGAGGTTTCCGGTGGCGTTGGATGGTGAAGATCGGAAGAAAGGATGAAGGTCGAAGAAAGAAGATGAAGGATTCTGGGTCTTTGGTATCTCCGGCGGAAATGACGGTGGCCGGAGGTCGTTAGGGGCACCGGAGACGCTTGGATGCAGGGATCGTGGCGGCTGCGTGGCCGGCGACGAAGGGGAGGTGACCGGAGTCACGTGGCGTGCATGCAGGTGGAGTGGGACGTAGGAGTGACACGCGGGGAGAGGGAGACTGAGGTGAGGCCACGTGGTGAGGTGGCGTGGCGTGATTCTGAGAGAGTCTCTGTGTGTGGTGGCGTCCTCAAGGCAAAACGCGTGGGCCCTCTCCTTGGCCAACACGTGGCTGGCGTTATATATCACTGAAACACCTGGACACTTCCAGAAGCTTCTAGGCTTCGCTGGAGATTTTGGATGCTTTCTGGATCATTTTTCTGGACTTGCCAATTGCCAACTGATGAGAATTGGGCCTCACCAAAAACACCCTTGGGCCCATACGAATCCTAAAAGAAAACTGTAAAAAAAACTGAATAAAAAACAAAAACAATTAAATCTAATCAATACCAATTAAACTAATGATTAATCCTAATAAAATCTAACAAATTCAATTAAATCCTAAACAAAAAGATTTAAATCCTAATTAATTCTATATCAACCTAATTAAATCTAAAAATGATTAAGAACCTAATTAACTCTAAAAAAAATCGATTAACCTAATTAAACTCTAAAAAGCGATTAAAAGTCTAATTAATTCTATATCACCCTAATTAAATCTAAAAAATCAATTAACCTAATTAAACTCTAAAAAGTCAATTAACCTAATTAAACTCTAAAAAGTCAATTAAAGTCTAATTAATTCTATATTTCTACTAATTTCTATTAAAATTCTAATATCATTTAATATCTGTTAAAATCTATCATTAATAAGAAAAAACTATATTATTTTCTATATTATCTAAAAAACACTTAAACCTATTTTAAAATCTATATAAAATTCTAAAAATGATTTAAAAATTCTACAAACTTCTAAAAAGAAAATTAAACTATTAAAAAAAATACAAAAACTCTATTTAAATTCCAGAAAAATCTATAAAGCCTATTAAAAATTCACAAAAGTCTATAAAAATCCTAAAAATGCAGATGAATGCAAATGACCGCCATAAAAGCGCACACGAGACTAGATCGAACTGAACAGAGAACCCCGGGTATCAGAATATCATCGAAATCACTGTGCAAGCTAAAAATCACCGTGGAGCGCACAATTTTCCCGAAAATAAAACCCTGGTGATCTGGACTGGATCTGCCGTATCTGATAGACGAAAGTCAAGCTGTAAACTCTGATATCCCCTGTTTTGCACAAAAATCATCTGTCTGATTTGCGGATATGAATTTAAACCATGAGTCAGATAGGAGAATCGGTTGGTCAAATTTTAGGGTGCAACAGCTGCCCCTATTCAAGCGACTTGGACCTGAAGGGTTTGGAGAGCGCTCAGCCTTCAAACATTCAAAGGTACGAGACGGTTGAATACAAATAAAACCCGAAAATTTGCCAACCGCGAGCATATACTGTAAGCTGCTTGGAGAATAAAGTCCAGAAAACCGAGTCCAGTTATTGCGACACCAAACTGATTAATCATCTGATAAAGAACTCCTGATTTGAATACCCGTTGCTTGTGATACCCCATGTAACAGAACCCGAGGGCTGCAACAAAACCTGATCCTTTCACATTGCCTACTGATAGGCAGGAAGAGAAACATACTCACATCGCCCAAAGATGGACGGGAAGACATCCTGATTGAATACTCACTTCGTCTAATGATAGACGGAAACACAACATTAATCTCCAAATTCACATCGTCTAAGGATAGACGGAAAGACATAATCTTCGAATTCACATCGTCTACTGATAGACGGGAAGGAATACTCTCCACATTCACATCGTCTACTGATAGACGGGAAGGAATACTCTCCACATTCACATCGTCTACTGATAGACGGGAAGAAATAATCTCCGTACTTGTATAGTCTAAGGGTAGACGGAAAGACACCATTAATCTCCAAATGCACATCGTCTAAGGGTAGACGGGATCATCCTGATTGATGAAACAAATCAATATTCACATCGTCTAAGGATAGACGGCATCATCCTGATTGATGAAACAAATCAATATTCACATCGTCTAAGAGTAGACGGCATCATCCTGATTGATGAAACAAATCAATATTCACATCGTCTAAGGATAGGCGGCATCATCCTGATTGATGAAACAAATCAATATTCACATCGTCTAAGGATAGACGGAAAGGCACCATAATCTCCATATTCACATCGTCTAAGGATAGACGGAAAGTCACCATAATCTCCATATTCACATCGTCTAAGGATAGACGGAAAGTCACCATAATCTCCATATTCACATCGTCTAATGATAGACGGCATCATCCTGATCGATGAATCAATCAATATTCTCATCGTCTAAGGGTAAACGGGAAGAAGTAATCTCCATACTCACGTCGTCTAAAGGTAGACGGGAAGAAATAATCTCCAAATTCACATCGTCTAATGATAGACGGAAAGGCACCATTAATCTCCAAATTCACATCGTCTAATGATAGACGGGAAGAAATTCATAATCTCTATATTCACATCGTCTACTGATAGACGGGAAGCCACCATTGCGCAATTCAACATCATCCTTTGAATTTCAGAATTCTTCTGTTTACGGGAATTGATGGAAAGATCAACATCCTTGAAGGGGCCACATCATCAGTATGGACTGACGGTAAGAAAACCACCTTTAAAGAACCATGTCGCCAATAAGAATCGACAATCACGAAAACTGAACATTCTTCGAAGAGCCTCGACATCAATAAGGATTGATGGTCAGGAAAGTCCCTCTTAAACGTCATCATATCCAATAACCAGAAAGAGAACCAATATCCAAAATCATTTTGAAACCCCTCAACAACCAAGGATAGCCGGAGAAGACTCGCTGGGGAAACACCTTATCATATGTATGATCTGGCAATAAGAAACCCGCTGGACAGTAACCAAAACTTCACATCGTCTACTGATAGACGGAAAGAAAAGCCACTTGCTATAGAAACTCTATTTTGAACCCCATTGAAAATCAACCCAAAACTTCACATCGTCTACTGATAGACGGAAAGAAAACCACATTCGTACTCAAGACGTCTAATGATAGACAGAGAAATCCACTCATTGGAGGAACACATCGTCAATATGAATTGACGGGAAGAAAAGTTTGCCGATATCAGATGACTGCTTGATCAAAGCACAACTATCGTTGTATGATCTGAGATACAAATAATCTGCTGAACTGTCTGAATACTGTTGCTGGATAAATGCCCCTGAACTGATCACAGAGTAATTCACGCACCATATGAAGCTGATAGAAAATCTGACTTATGCTTCGTATGCACATGCATATGCTTTAATCTTTCTACAACGTAATGCTCCATTCTGGATAGAAATGCTACGCATTTTGAAAATGTCATGCAGGTATGATGCAAATATGACGATGTATGCAATATGCTAGTAGGCTCAAGCTGTCGGAGAGAGCTGGGTACAGAACCACTTCAGCAAAATAAATGCTGAAGGCGAGGCCAATCTGCTGGGGATAACCCGGATATCACTGAATCGTCCTAAAATAAATGCTGGGAGAGTGAAATCAACTCTGCTGGGGCTATTGGGAACTTAACCGAACACCTCGACGAAGTAATACCCTGCTGGGGAATATAACTCCGCTGTGGGATAGCAGACGTGCTGAATATGATTGGACTCCTCTGGGAATAGCTTATCCGTGCCAATGACAAATTGGTCTTTGTTGGAGACAATGGAGGGAGTCTTCCCGCGTACTGATGAAGCTCGGATCTGGAAATTGATGCGCCAACACGGATGGGCTTCACAGTAATCGCCGACATGGGTTTGAGCTCTTAAGCTATCTTGCTGGGTCGGGCACAACTGACGCTGGAAAATATTCTTCCTGGATACACGGCCTTTTGGTGAAGAGTCAAGGGATAGTGACGCGACTTCCCGCATTCATCTCACTCTCGAAAATCGACTGCATCTGCTCGAATAACTCTGTATGGCCCCGTAGGTACGGAAAACAACAATCCTTTTGCTCATGGTATGCCCCAGCCTACGGGACCTCGGTGGGGATAGTCCCTGAAAGGAAATCTGCAAATCTGTTCCTTGATGGTCTGATATAACATGCCTCAGTGTTCTGAACTTCTGAGAGATACTTCACCCCACCTGCTTCCCGAGTAACTTCTGCATGCTTAAGATGGTCTGCCCCTGACTGCAATGACCTTGCTCCTGATTATTTGATTCAGAGTAGTGCCTTCTGACTGCGGCGTATTTGCCGAATCTCAACCTGATTGCCCCAGGGTAACTGATTTCGAAAAGATGACCTGAATGGGGATCACAATAATAGCTTGCCCCTGCTCTCGGAACATTCGGGCGTTCTGCATTCTATCTTGACCATACTTTCCATTGTAGGAAGCTTTTCTGCTGTCACGCGCTTACTCGCAAGTAAAACAAGTTGTTCTGCATAAAAGATGTATTAATGCAACACATATGACAGCTTTGACATCCAATCTGTTCACTGGGAAAAAGAAAACAGTTTATGGCATATGATGCATAAAACATTTATCAACATCAGTATCAACATGATAAGAGGAACCTTTTTAAGAGTCAGAATCGACACGACCTTTACCGGAGTATGCTTTCGAAACAACCTGCTTCAATTAGGACTTTGGAAGGTTGTAATGTGGTCAGGTTCACGGTTTTGAAAGAAAGGATAAAGGCTCAAAGTTTGCTTTAACCCACCCGTTCTCCTTGATGTTCTCCCATCCTACGTTCAGCTAATTTGACCTTAGCGCTCACCTCTCAGAGGTTGAAAGATAGGAGTGATAGTTCGAGAAACCTTTGGATTTTGGAGTGACAGCCACTCACTTTTCGTCTTTGACACTTGAGGTCACACGACTCGTATTTCCATCGAGGATTTTTCTTTTGATCCTTTTCATCTTTTTCTTTTCATATCCCTAACTTTTGCCTGGACTGACTCCTTTTGAGTTTCTGTGATTTTTTTTTTTTAAGTCCAGCGGGATGCCCTCATTTTTGCCTAAGTCATTTGTTTTGAAGTTTTCTTGACTTAGCGGGCTCTTGATTCTTTTTTCATTTTTTCTTTCGAACAAGTCGTGTGACACTGGTTGCCTGACTTTTTGGGGAATGATGTGGCTGTCCCACTCTTGGTTGAACCATTGTGGTCTTTTAGGCACGACCTCTAGGGGTGTGATCGATCCTCGAATGGATACTCCTTTTGCAATTTGGACGCTCGGTCAAATTAGCTAACACCTACCCTGCCCCAGGTTAAGATTGAGGGTTTTTCGTTTTCAGAAAGAACTCCTACTACAAGGCTCAAAGGGGTTGACAAGGGATTATCTTCCTTATATCTCCGGTGTTTAGGGGTTTGAAACAATGCCTGTACATCATCAGCAGGTTTTATTTCAAAAGCATACAATCGGAATCTGCATGTCGGTCATTTTCGTCATCCTCCCCAAATTCTTCTTAACCAAACATTGGACATTTGCAAAAACAATTAGTGAACACGAATGGATTCAATCAAAACATGCATATTTATTTCATTATCATCAATTTGAATGAAAACAACAAGTTTTACAAACAAGATTACAAATTCAAACAGGAAAGCAACTACAAATGTAAAGAAATGACAAGCCAAAACAAAGAAAATATGCTAGCTTCTGAGAACCGGGCTTTTGCATCTGCCCTGCTGCTGAACCAGCTATCTTTATTAGAGGCAATTTGATGCTGCCCTGATCTGCTTTCAACGACTCAACCAAATTATAGAGCCCTTCTTCCTTCATTCAGATGATTTGGGGACCTCTTGGCCCGAAGCTGATTGCTGCACTATCAAGCAGATCCTGCACTTTGTGCTTAAAAGCGTGGCAACCTTCTATATCGTGACCCGGGGCTCCAGAATGAAACTCACAGCGCTTGCTTGCATCATAACCAAACGGGGGAGTTCCCGTTATTGGTACCAGAGTTCTTTTCTCTACCAGATTCAATCCCAACAATGTCTGCAACAACTCGGCATATGTTGAGGGAGGCTTCTCGAACACTCTTCTCGGTTTACTACCCTGGAATCTTCGCTGAGCTTGCTGTGCCCCCTGCGGTGGCTGCTGCTGCTGGTACCGGGTTGATTCTTGAACACCCTTTGTAGCAAATGCAACATCAATTTCTTGACCTTCAATGTACTGATTGACGCTATCCTTATGCTTAATCATTTTCTTTCTCAGATCTGCCCCAGGAATAGGCAACAGTTGTGGGCCTGGAGATTCTGACACCATGGAGTCCAGGATACGCTTCTGACCCACTGCAGCTTTGGAAACATCTGTCATCTTAGCATCGATCGAGACAGGAGCAATGTGCACTGCTACGCCGCCCGGCGTGAATTCAATATCGTGCGAGTCAATCAGGTCTTGAACATTGTGCTTGAAAGCATGACAACCCTCGATGTCATGTCCGAATGCCCCAGAATGAAATTCACATTGCTTGCTGGCATCGTATCCCTGAGGAAACACTCTCGTTGGTGGTGCCAACGTTCTTTTCTCAACCAGATTAAACCTCAGTAAGGTCTGCAAGAGCTCAGCATAGGTCATAGGTGGTGCCTCAAATATTCTCCTTGGCTTCCCTTCCTGGATCCTCCGTGGAGCCGGATGTATCTTCTGTTGCTGCTGCTCAGGTTCCACATGCACAGGTGGCGCGAGCTTCTTCATTGCGGCTTCAAATAGCTGATCGTCTTCTTTCCTAAGCACGTTCTTGACTATCTCCATGATCAAGCTCATTTGGGTCTTCAGCTGACTGTTCTCCTCTTTGAGAATCTTCTGCTCCAGACGCATCTCTTGCATGTCTCTCATCATCTGCCCCAGCTGGCTTCGGACTTCGATCAATTCAAACTGATTCTGTTCCATATCTCTGAAGGAGTTCCTGCAATAAACTGGATGATGAGGAAATAAGGCCCACGGTTCTGATATACCTGTTAAATCATAATGCAATGCGGAAAGCAACCATATATTCATAACGAGACAAAGAGAAACTCAAGCTATAAGCACACAGACGAACATCTCCCACACATGTACAACCAACAAAATCAGCAAGTAAGCACAAATGAGTATGAATACAATGACCCCAGCCAACAATCCTGGTGGTGATCGACAAATACTGATGCACAAAAAGCTAAACGGATTAGGCAGAGAAAACAGATGCGGCATCCGGCACAAAAACCTCTAGAAACTTCCCCCATATTCAACTGAACTCTCTGATGGACAATCTTCAGAGCACACACTTCCTGTGGAGTCTTCCATGACATTAACTGACGAACCCCCACAACTGGAAGATGGAAAATCATTAATCTGAACACAACCCTGAGGAGTGATGCAAATACGGCTAGAGTCTAACAGATCCTGAATCTGACTTCTAAGCACCTTACAATCATTCGTTGAATGCCCCTGTGCCCCAACATGGTACTCACAGCGGGCGCTGGCATCAAAACCTGGAGGATACGGTGGAATCACCGGCTTAGTCTCTTTCGGCACTATCAATCCGCTTCTGACCAGATCTGGCAACAACTGACTGTACGACACTGGTAGTTGAGTAAACTGCCTTTCAGGCTTCCTTGGTCTTCGTGGAGCATGCTGACGCGATCGGCGATAGGATGATCGTTGACTTGAAGTGTCTGAAAACTGATCCTGAGATGCTAGAGATTCTGAGGTGGCGTCATCTCCTTCCCACTCTTCTTGAGAACTGACAACCGACTCAATCTTATTAACTGGGACGTAAGGAACACCTCGAAACTTTCCACTCCTGAGTCCTCGCTCAACAATCTCTCCCAGCCTCATCAGGCCCACAAAGCTTGTGCAACTGAACAATTTGTCAAAATAATGGCCTTTCAGAGTACCCAAGAAGATGTCAACCAGTTCTCTTTCCGGAAGCGGTGGTCGAACACTAGCAGCCAATTCTTTCCATCTTCGCAAATACGCTCTGAACGATTCATTCTTCGCCTGAGACAATTCTTGCAGATCTACGAGACTAGGAGTCAAATCCAGGTTGTAATCGTACTGCTTTATGAAAGCTCTGGCTAAATCCACCCATGATCGAATCTGATTACTCTCCAATTGCACATACCATCTCAAGTATGCCCCAGTCAGGCTATACTGGAAGCAATGGATCATCAATTTGTCATTTCGCACAAACGAAGTCATCCTTCGACAGAACATCATCAAATGCAACTTTGGACAGCTATCTCCTGTGTATTTTTCAAATTCCGGCACTTTGAACTTGTACGGCAACACGAGGTCAGGGACCAAGCACATGGCTACAGCATCCAGGTTAACGGCATCTTTCGCTTCCAAGGCCTTCATTTGCTCTTCCAACACTCGGAGTCTTCTTGGATCTACCACCCCGGTCATTGGAATATCTCTCCGGTAATTCATCACAGGGAAAGCAACACATTGATTGTTAACAGGAAGATAGCGTTCATTTCGGGCAAGAAACTGCTCATGCCGATCTCTGTTCTCAATAGCAGGCTGCACAACTTGGTCTGCAGTAAGATTGTTTGCTTGCGGGAAGCCTTCCATAGAATCATACTGATGGTTGGACGCCACAGTAAACCTTGCCAAGGTGTTAGGAGACTGGAAATTGCCTTCAGACATAGCCACCAATTACCTGTAACCGACTGCGCTGCTTGATTCTGCTCAAATCTACTTCAGCCCCTTGGTCGTCTTCAACACTCTACTCTTGCCTCAAACAATTCCCCGAGAATCACTGTCTGGTGAAAACAAAGGTTGGATAAGTGCTCTGATCTGCTAGAGAAATGCTATGCAGTATGATTTATGCAAACAGAAATACAAAAATGCTAATGTGCATGTGTGCATTGGAGATATTTTCCCTCCAATTCCAGTGTCAGTGGTAGCAAAACGAGACAAACCATAAAGACAATATTTGGAAAAACCCTCATATATTGATTAGAATAACTGTCTTGTCAAGAAGTTACATAACTATGCTCCACACAGCTGATATGATAAGGAGGATCCCAGCCAACATGCCTGGTGGTGACCTCAACACAACAGAATACAAGAGAGAAATCAAATGCGGGTACGGTTGCGGAAGTCCTCGACCATCTTCTTTGTCTCTGCATGATCTGGTTGATAAATCAAACCTTCTATCAGTCGATCCCTCTTCCTGACTGTCCCCTGGATGTCTCTGACAAAGTCTTCCCAAGCCTTATCATTGGCACCGCTCCCAGGTTTGGGTCTCTTGGCATCTGCTCTATGCTGAAAGTCTTCCAAATTCTTCATGGCATCTGTCAACTTGCGCCCGGCCTCGTATCGGCGACAGGCTTCTTCTTCAAGCTCTTCGTTCTTCACTTTGACCTGTTCTTCTAACTGAGCAACCCGTGTCTTCAGCTCTTCTTCTCGCTCCTTGCGCTTGGTCATAGTGCGATCCCAGTGTTCTCTGAACTTGGCTAGCTTTGTGTAGGCCCTTTCCAGCTCTTGCTTCTTGGTGGCCAACACACTACTAACGGAGTCTACATCTAACTCCAGACGCTTCTTGGTTTCAGTCAATTCCAATAGCGTAGTCTTCAGATGTTTCAGAGTTTCAGCCTGTTGCTTAGAAACATACCCTGTTTCAATCTTTTCATGCCGAAGCTGGGCATTCTCCTGCTCTAAAGCCTCTTTAGCCCTTGCTAGCTCTTCTTTCTCCGCCATCAGCTGCTTGTAGACCTGAATGTCCACAGTGGTAGGCTCCTCTACTGGAGGAGGATGCAATGGCTGAACCGCTGGATACGGCATAAGGAACTTCACAGCTCGCTCACGAATCCACTCTATATATGGGCTAGGAACTCGAGTATCCCCTCTGCTACCTGAAAGCTTCCCTTTCTTGTGCAAGTTTTTCCAGGCTTTCTCAAGTTTGGTCAGCATCTCTTTCCCTATTGCCCCGGTGAGATACAGAGATTCCTGTATCTCCTCGGGCTTTGGCGCTCCTTGAGGTATGTACCCAAATTGCTTGATCAATAAGGAAGGGTTATAGTTGACACAACCTTTCCTTCCTATTAACGGAACATTCGGGAATCCTTCGCCTTTGAGTATGACTTCAGCTCCAAATACCTCTTTATTGGTCCATACCACGTTCTCAGCAGTTAATCCCATTAAGCGCTCGGGCCATCCTAGAGAATTGATAGATGTGACAAACGGGCCTGACTTAGGCATATGACTGGTGAACCACCTGCATAGGAGAGGTACACAGCAAGACACATTCCTTCCTCGTCGCTTTTTATTCTGATAATGAGTTGAATGGTGGATATCTCCCAGCAAAGTAGGAACTGGGTTCTTCGCAGCCAAAATATAGAAGGCATCAGAATCAACAAAATCAGGAATGTTCGGGAATAACACGATGCCATACACACATACAGCAAGGATGACGTCAAAAACATCCCAGTTACCCTTCTGGGCATACTCTCGAGCCTTCTCCACTAAGACATCCAACGGGAATCCCCATACATCTCCTCTTCTGATCATCTTCCCCGACAGCTCAGACTCTTTCAAGCACAGGATGGCAGAAAGCTCAGCCAGCTTAGGCTCAGCGTCCGTACGATAAAAAGGCATCTGCTCACGGATCGGTATATCCAGAAGTGCAGAGTACTCCTCCAGGGTAGGAGCCAAAACAAAGTCGGGAAATACAAAACACCTGAGCTCCGCGTCGTAAAACTGTAACAGAGTATAGATGCCGCTGGTCTCGTAGGCAGATGGCTGATAAACGTAGGTCAGAATCCTCCCATATCTCTTTCTGAAGTCACCCATTCCTCTCTTCTTAGCAATAGCAATCAACTCTAACAATAGACTGATATTCGGCGACGGAAACTTATAGGGCAATACTCTCTTCAGGTTTTCCATGTCTTGCTAGGAAAAAACACCAGAACTGGAAGGGAAAATATGTACCTGCAATACACACACGTTAGTTGAATGCAGATGGTAATGCAATGATGCAATATGGTAAATAATGCAATCTGTGAACACAGGGGCTATACTGTAGCCTGAAGAGGAATATCTCCGTGATCAAGAACAGAAAACCAACACGGTCACCAGAATCTCATGCCACTAACTATCATCTGATATTCAAAATATCAATCCCCTGGTAAGAAAACCATCTGAACCTCTGTATCTGACGAGAATACCATCTGATAATAGCCTCAACCTCAGATAAGAAACCCATCTGACCCATACAACACACCTGGAGATGAATCAAGAACACCATCTGACAAAGGTACTGAATCATGGTTTCTGAAGGCCAGTTTTCCTGCAATAACCCAGTCCCTCTCACAGGTAGGATAGACCTAATCCACGGACAAAGGTACGGCATCCTATGCGGTCATCAGCGTCACAGACTTTCATGAATGACGATACGATTCCCAGAAGGAGTGGCATCATCAAGTCATGAAGAGGCCTCACTTAGCTGACTTCCAAATGATCGGTCCCCAGAGTCGACAACCCTCACGTCTGGACTCCCCTCAGATCCTCAGGACCGGAAAGGAGCACCTCTGCAAGAATCTCGTCTGAGCGCAGATTTTCGTAGGGAACTGTGCCTGCTCAGCAGACAGGTTCGTCTACTACTTCTCCACAACTATATCTAGGTGTGTACTCAAGCCCAGGTCCGGCTTTTCACTCACAGTAACCTCCCTCTGCCCACAGCACTAATCATAATAATATAATGCTGGAAAATAAATGCGGAAAGGTAAAGGTACAGAAAAGTAAAGTGCAGAAAAGTAAAACACAATATGCACAACACCCAACCAATAAACATCCAAGCGCTAGGATTGACTCGCGTAGGGGATGGGAAACGGTCCCAGCATAAGGGATGGGAAAAGTCCCTAGATGCTATAAAGTCCCCAGCAGAGTCGCCAGCTGTCGCTACTGCGAAAATCAGCGCCGGCTTGACAGAAGAGTCGCCACCGTGCGTTATTTATCCCTCAGAGCGGGAAAGGAAACGCTCGAAGTAAACCTCGCAAAGACGGGAAAGGAATGGTCATCGCAACCAAATCCTGGATTCGGGAGTCGGTTACGCAAGGGGAAGGTATTAGCACCCCTCACGTCCATCGTACTCGATGGGATCCACGCTTGGTGTTTATAGGTAAAAGGGTGTGTTATCTATCTACGCTAATGGCTGGTCTGAAAAGAAAATAAAAAGGACAGGACTCGACAGAACATACGGTGTTCTGGGCCTACGTATTCCCTCGTGCAATGGGAAAGTCAGAGTCAACGTAGTTCGACTGCCTACGACTAAACGGGGGAAAGGTTGCTCGCCAGGACATCGCGTCCTGTGCCTACGTACTTCCACACAGTATGGAAGATCAGAGCAAACGTAGTTCGACTAACTACGGGTAAACAGGGGCTCTCACACAGCAGTGAGAAAACAAACTGGTCCTAAAGGCTCGGGAACCTATAACTACGATCTGGTCTCAAATGCACTCGGGCAAGAGAAAGGGATAACAATTAGTCGTTAGCGGGAAAGTCTCGATCGCACAGCCGCGAGAGAACAAAGGTTAGTCGTTAATGTGCTCGCTAGGATATCGCATCCTATGCCTACATATCTTCGTCTGGAACGAAGAATCAGAGCAGCTGTAGTTCAGCTAACTACGGGTCAAGCTACTCAAAAGCTCCTACAGAAAGGAAAGGGAAACCCTAAAACTATAGCTGAGAAACAGGGGAATCTACTTACTGCTATCACACCTGGTTGACCATCCTAATGTCTATCATAACAACTCCGCCGCGGAGAAGTCAGAGCTCCTAAGGGATCATGGCAACAGGACTAAACTACAAACAAGAAACTGCAACGTAAAGAAATAACAAATATATGCATGAATGCAACAACTAAACACCCAAGGCACAAAGGCCGCAAACCACAGAGGTAAGGGAGCTCAGCTCTACCAAATACCAACAAGCAAAGCCACGCAATAACAAACAAGCAGAAGGAGGACCACCTCAACTTCTCATGCACACAAAGTCTACTTCTAAGATGCACCTACTTAGAACTATCTAGATGAATACCTAAGTCTAATGCAACATAACATCACACAAGTCAAACAATACAAAGAGGCTAACCCTGAGCAGGGCCTCTATCTACAAAAACAAGAAACTACTCCTGGGCAAGGCCCCTAACAAACCTGAGACAACTCTCAATCTATCTCTAGACAGAACTCTATACTGCACCCTAAGCAAAGATCTAAGCAACACTTCTAATCAAATCCTAAGCAAAAGGAATCAGTCCCAGTCTCCAAGCTTCAGAACAAGCTTACCAGAGAAAGGAAGCTAAGCAGACAAGCCCATAGTGCTTTCCTCAGGAAAGTACCAGGAGGTTACTACTCAGGAGTCATATCCTATGCGGCTCGACAACTGTGATCAGTTTACATTCCTCCTCAGGAGAAATTAAACTCACATGAAGGCTCCGGCATCACTGGATATTTGAGAAAACCTATATGCACTAAGGGAACTAAGTGAACAGACTCATAGGACCTTCCTCAGGAAAGTACTAGGAGACTGACACTTAGGAATTGTACCCTACGTGGCTCAACAACTGTGATCAGTTTACATTTCTCCTCAGGAGAAATTAAACTCACAAGTTGGCTCCTACATCACTGGATACTTAAGAAATCCTAGATAAACTAATGGAACTAAGTGAATAGACCCATAGGACCTTCCTCAGGAAAGTACTAGGAGGCTTCCACTTAGGAATCGTATCCCATGTGGCTCAACAACATGTGATCAGTTTACATTCCTCCTCAGGAGAAATTAAACTCACAAGTTGGCTCCAACATCATTGGATACTTAAGAAAGAGGTGAGAAGAAAGAATGAAAGTCATTCATAGTGCCTTCCTCAGGAAAGTACCATAAACTCCCTTCAAACTTCAGGATCTCGAACCTCACAAACAGACAACAAGCTCCTAGACTAAGCCTCAATCCAATGCATCTTTGCAAGCTCCAGCAAGACTGCAACCAGCCCCTATCCTTAAGAAGAACCCACAGGCCAACAAACCACAAGAGACTATCTCTGAAGTTCAACCACAGTTGAACTTCAAAGTCAGAAGTCATTAAGACTTCCCCTATCTTCAGGCTTAGACAAATCATATCAGGACACCCTACAAAAATCTAATAAAAATCTATGGGAAACCTACATGGCTCTAGGGCAACATATTGAAAAATCAGAACAAAATTCAACACCAGATGAAAGGACTAAAATCAGCAACACAGACATATCCACAAACCAATTTATTCAACATCAATAACAATGAAAAAATGCAATTAAAATGAAAATGCATGATTAAGCTAATATTTTTATACTATAAAATTCTACACTGAATCACGAGTCTACAGAAAAAAGAACGGAATTATTTGACCCAATCTACTATTTTTCATGAATTTTCTAATGATATGCATGCATTAAAAATATTAAAAAACATCAATTAAATGGAAAATATACACAAAAATAAAAATAAAATGGCATTTTTATTTTTATTTAATTTTTTAGACATTATGATGGAATGGTAGAAAAAAGAATTATTAAAAAAACCTATTTACATTTTATTATGAGTTATTTACAAAACGTGAAAATATAAAAGAAAAAAAATAAAAGAAAATGGAATAAAGCTGGGGGGGGTTTGAACAGCAAGGAGTTATGAGTTATTCTACATTGGGCCCTGATTGGGGGGTGCTAAAAGCAATTTGGGCGCAGGGCCCAGCTACCAAAAATAACCAACAAACACAGCAAGCAGAAAAAAACTGGGGGGTGCAGCTAGCAGACTTTCCAGTCATTATCTACTATGGGCTTGGACGAGGGGGGGCGCGAAAAGCAAATAGGGCCTAAGGCCCATATCCAAATACTCAGTCTCACACACAGGGAGGGGTGTTGAGCAAACGGGGTGCAGTGTTTAGCAGAACACGTTTGGGCCTAAGCCCAATACTCTAACCAGAAAACCCTAACTAATCAAACAACAAAACTACTCTCCCTCCCCAAAATGCCATTCACTGTTCATCACCTCTAACCCTAATACGCCGTTCACTGAGATTCTCTCTACCCTACTTCTGAAATTCTCGAACATCAAACAATCCCTCACAACAATTCTGAAACTGAACCCTAATACGCCTCACCATCCTTCCCATCTCAGTCCTACATTCAACCTAAATCCTCTTCAACCCAAAACTGAATCCATACGCTTCAACAATCAACACAAGGCGCAAACAAGGATCGAAGAACAACGCACCTGGATGTGGAATACGAGCAGATATTGAAGCTTCTGGAACCTTTAACACGAAGATCTTGAGTCGTCTTGAAGAGAACTCAGAATCTGGAGTTCTGATGAACGCCTATGAGGGATTCTGACAACGGATGAATCTCCTTGAAGATTTGGTGAACTCTGAAGATCCTTGAGGAAAATCGCGCGAGAAGAACTAGGATCGGTTGATGAAGTTGCAGATCCTTGAATCTGGAAAATTTCAGTGAAGAACACGCACTTTGTGGAATAACGATCTGAAGAAAATTGAAGGGATCGTTGAAGAACTTTGAATCTCTATGAAGATCTTCGCAAGGAGGTGGCTGAATCGTTGAAGATCTTGAAGCCTGGTGGATTTCTGGAAATCTTTGGGGTTTCTGATGAACGTCTGGTGAAGATGATGACGGTTAGAGGTGTTGAACGCAGTTTCTGGTGATGATAAAGCTTCCGGCGAGGTTTCCGGTGGCGTTGGATGGTGAAGATCGGAAGAAAGGATGAAGGTCGAAGAAAGAAGATGAAGGATTCTGGGTCTTTGGTATCTCCGGCGGAAATGACGGTGGCCGGAGGTCGTTAGGGGCACCGGAGACGCTTGGATGCAGGGACCGTGGCGGCTGCGTGGCCGGCGACGAAGGGGAGGTGACCGGAGTCACGTGGCGTGCATGCAGGTGGAGTGGGACGTAGGAGTGACACGCGGGGAGAGGGAGACTGAGGTGAGGCCACGTGGTGAGGTGGCGTGGCGTGATTCTGAGAGAGTCTCTGTGTGTGGTGGCGTCCTCAAGGCAAAACGCGTGGGCCCTCTCCTTGGCCAACACGTGGCTGGCGTTATATATCACTGAAACACCTGGACACTTCCAGAAGCTTCTAGGCTTCGCTGGAGATTTTGGATGCTTTCTGGATCATTTTTCTGGACTTGCCAATTGCCAACTGATGAGAATTGGGCCTCACCAAAAACACCCTTGGGCCCATACGAATCCTAAAAGAAAACTGTAAAAAAAACTGAATAAAAAACAAAAACAATTAAATCTAATCAATACCAATTAAACTAATGATTAATCCTAATAAAATCTAACAAATTCAATTAAATCCTAAACAAAAAGATTTAAATCCTAATTAATTCTATATCAACCTAATTAAATCTAAAAATGATTAAGAACCTAATTAACTCTAAAAAAAATCGATTAACCTAATTAAACTCTAAAAAGCGATTAAAAGTCTAATTAATTCTATATCACCCTAATTAAATCTAAAAAATCAATTAACCTAATTAAACTCTAAAAAGTCAATTAACCTAATTAAACTCTAAAAAGTCAATTAAAGTCTAATTAATTCTATATTTCTACTAATTTCTATTAAAATTCTAATATCATTTAATATCTGTTAAAATCTATCATTAATAAGAAAAAACTATATTATTTTCTATATTATCTAAAAAACACTTAAACCTATTTTAAAATCTATATAAAATTCTAAAAATGATTTAAAAATTCTACAAACTTCTAAAAAGAAAATTAAACTATTAAAAAAATACAAAAACTCTATTTAAATTCCAGAAAAATCTATAAAGCCTATTAAAAATTCACAAAAGTCTATAAAAATCCTAAAAATGCAGATGAATGCAAATGACCGCCATAAAAGCGCACACGAGACTAGATCGAACTGAACAGAGAACCCCGGGTATCAGAATATCATCGAAATCACTGTGCAAGCTAAAAATCACCGTGGAGCGCACAATTTTCCCGAAAATAAAACCCTGGTGATCTGGACTGGATCTGCCGTATCTGATAGACGAAAGTCAAGCTGTAAACTCTGATATCCCCTGTTTTGCACAAAAATCATCTGTCTGATTTGCGGATATGAATTTAAACCATGAGTCAGATAGGAGAATCGGTTGGTCAAATTTTAGGGTGCAACAATATGCAATGATATGAGAATGCAAGACAGAGGTCCTGTGGGGAAATGATGCCACAGGGGAAAAACTGGACGCGACACACGGGAAGAACATGCTCAACAAAGCAAGACTCCACGGGGGAAGATTGACAATCACAGGGGATCCGTAAATATGTTGCGAAGAACTTGTGGGAAAATCCATTGGAAGAACTGACCGTATAGATCAAATGTAATGATTTCAAGATATCAGCTGGAGAAGTCTATTGTCGAGACAAGTAATTCGATTCGAGAATACTTTTGCCGAAGTGTTTTACTATCAAAATTTCTAGGGAATCTGCTGTCGAGATTCTGTGTTGAAGTCTGCTGGAGAAATACTTCTAACGAAGTCTTCTGGAAATATACTGCCGAGATTAGCCAGGAAATGAAATAGAAATACCTACTACCGAGGTCTTCTGGAAATCTACTGCCGAGATTTTCCAGGAAAAGAGATGTCTTTGAATAAATGTTCACAAGGAGAGATGACCTACTACCAATCCTGGTAGCCTAACAAAAGGTATCTATCCAAAATGAAACGGTATATTACCTACTATAAAATGTATGATAGCCTAAGAAAAGGTAATAACCAAAATAAACCTCCCCACGCTTCAAGGTTTGTGTGCCATGAACGGGTCTCAGTTTCTTGAAATAACCTCCCCACGACTCATGGTGTGTTTGCCATGAACGAGTCTCAGTTTCTTCCTGAAATGATAAAAATTTGTGACAGCATCTTCACAGGGGATTAAAATATCATTGTAGTTTGTAGAATCATTGTAGATTGTAGATGTTGTTGTAGATTTTCGGCTGTAAGCCATAATGTACTGGAGGTTGCAAAACTTCACCGGGGATCTTCAGGAAAGATGTGAGCCGGTTGAATTGTAGAGTATGTCTTCTCAAATAAAGAGAGACTAATGTGATAAACTTCCTTGACTTCTCTGGGGAGATGTCGCTTGATGGAAATAAACTTGTGTGATGAACTCGCTGGGGAATACATTCCTGAGGAGCATCCTAGCTGTTGTAAAAATGTGTGAATTCTCAAATAAAGAGAAATATCTGTAAGGTTTTCCATTTACCAAGTCGATAATCACTGGGGATGGACAAACCGTCCTGAGGATACTGTCATTTATCGTTTTGAATAAGATCTTGGTCAAAACGAGTTGCTCACATAAAGAGGTTGCTTACAATCTGGATGTAAATTGTCGAGGAAATCTGATAATATTGTTGGAGAAATATCCATCTTCAATAGTTATCTTTATAAAACTCTTCCTGGGGAGCCAAGTGCAAAATAAATGCATACTTAATCCATATTCAAAAGTTGGAGATGTCCACAATGTGATTATCAGGGACCGAAATTCAATTCAGAAAATAACTGAGGAGAAACTGGCAAGCAAGACTCGACCATTGAGATATGAACTTGAATGGTAATGTACTAAAGCAACTGTCTTCCACGAGGATCAAACTCGGTGGGGAAATGGAAATGTTGTGCTCTTTCTGCTCAGGGCTGACAACCCTACTTGAAAGGAGAAGACATGCCCAGTCACTTGGGGATAAACACGACCAAAGCGACAAAACAAACGAACACAAAGATGCAAAATACACATGCCATGCTATCTATCTATATGCTATGTGTATGCTTATGCTGACAAAACAAACGAAAAGAGGTAACCGGAGAGAAATAAACATCTCGGAATAAACATTCGACCAGTCTTCGAAGATAGAAGTACCACTGGGGATAGACGGAGAACCAAATATGGGATCACAGTCCTGCTTCGAGGCTTCCAAAACTCTTCTGGGGAATAGAGAAAATACTCCACTTGGGTATAACATCTTGATGAATCTGGAGGATTGTCTTGTTAAAAATGAGAGTAAAGATCTACTAGGAGTGGATCAAACTCATAACTGGAGAAATCCATGGATGAAATATCCATTTCACTGGAGGGATTCTTGCTGGAGTCGTAGATAGGGATACCCGAACTGAGGTATTCGCAGGGGATAAAATAAATATCCACTTCAAAGGGGAAACCTGGATTGTCATAACTGTTGAATACGTGATCACACTAAAATTCACCGTATTTCTGACTCCAATTTCGCATGCATTCTTAGCTTTTATTGTTGTTTTGCTTTGTTATTGCTTTGTTTTCTTATGTTTTCAGGTTTTTATAATAATCGGAGCTTGAATCGGGAAAAGGAGCGAAAAAGGAGTGAAAACGGACGAAAACCTAGAAATTCAGCATTTTGCACTTACGGCACCCACTGTGGCGGGCGCCATGGGGTTAGCCATGACGTGGCCACGTCTCAAGACCACTCCTTAACCTCCAAGACCCACGATCCCCACTTCATCATCCCCTGTAGGGACCGTGGCGGGCGCCATAGGCCTGTGGCGGGCGCCACAAGGCAAAAATCTATAACCTCCACTTTTTAGTGGAGGGGCGTCCCGGTCATTTCGCGCTTTCAGTTTCTCCTATAAATAGGACCTTAGATTTTCGTTTTTCTTCATCCAGAATTAGAATTCTCTAGGCATATATCAGTTATAAAGCAGTTGCCATTCCACATCGGGGTGCCTCTGCAATCGAGTGATCGAGTCTGTAATCTGTCTGTGGTTCGAGTTTTGGAGCACTCTGGAGGAAGTTAATCCTGCCGCCATTTTAATTCCAGTTAGTATTTTATTTTTCCGCATTGCTTTAATTTTATTTATTTTCTCGCACTTTACTTTGTTTATTTCCCGCACTCGCACATTTACTTTGTTTACTTCCCGCACTCGCTTTAAATTACTCATATGAAAAACTATAAAAAGAATATTTACTTTATCATGTCTAACTAATCCCATAAAGGTTAGAATGTAAGGATCGTAATTAAACCAGTAATCAGTATAATTGTTCGTGGAAACACCTAAGGGCTATTTTATCTTTCAATTCAAGTAATTGTTTTTAACTATTTCAAAAACAGCCAAAAGCGCTTTGTATAGTTCATTAGGAGTTTTTAGATTAAAAAGAAAAGAGATTTTAAAACGATTTTCGGACGCGTTATGAGATTTAGAGTCTGGTTCATAAGAACCTCTTTTTGCTAAGAAGTCCAGGTTAAAATACTTTTCAACTTTGTTAAGAAACTATATTTCTTAAAAATAGGTTTACTACTCTAACGCAGTACGCACCTTTTTATCCGTGACAATAGGAGGGGTTGATTAGAGAGTACAACTCGGTTCTGAATACGCGAAAGCGACAGTTCCTGTTAAATTAGTTCTTTTCAAAGGAGAAAACATTGCCCATAAGTAGTTCCATTAGCAAGTACTGGATTATCATTGATTACGTGAATTACATTCGAGCCTGTCTTTTATTTATTATTTAAAATTATAATTTTATTTACCATTGCACCCTTACTAAAACCCTTAAAAATAGTTGCCTTAGATAAACACCATAACAACAGGTACGATAGATTGACACTTGGTCTCTGTGGATTCGATAATCTTTTATATTACTTTGACGTGATTCGTACACTTGCGAAAAACACGCATCAAGTTTTTGGCGCCGTTGCCGGGGACCAATATCGTCAAATTTCATTACTCTGTAGTTATACCGTTTAGACTAAGGTTGTTACCCACCGGTCAATGCGAAAGACTCGCAGTGCCGGAAGTTTAGTAGACCCTCTAGCTGAACCTGAACGTTACGCTCGCGCACGTTTATTTTTCCATAGGAATAGGAGAGCTATGGCCGAAGATCAAAATCGAAGACCTCTTAAGGACTTCGCCCAACCATCAAACGAGGAACCTAGTTCCAGTATAGTAAACCCCGCTATCCCAGCCAATAATTTTGAACTTAAGCCATCCCTGCTGCAATTAGTGCAACAGAGACAATTCGCAGGTCTCGCTACTGATAACCCGAACCAACATTTAAAAAACTTTCTTCAATTAGCAGACACCTTTAAAACCAATGGAGCTTCTCCTGAGGCAATACGCTTAAGATTATTTCCCTTTTCCCTCAGAGATAAAGCTCTATCATGGTTAGATTCCCTTCCACCCAATTCAATAACAACTTGGGATGACCTTATAAAAGTTTTCCTTGCTAGATATTTTCCCCCAAGTAAGACCGCTCTTCTTCGAAACCTAATAACTAGATTTACCCAACATCAAGGAGAGTCGTTGTTCGAAGCCTGGGAGAGATATAAAGAACTATTAAGAGCATGCCCACACCATGGCCTAGAGAATTGGCTAATCATCCAAACCTTCTATAATGGACTTCTTTATAACACTAAAATGACCATCGACGCTGCCGCTGGTGGCGCACTGATGAACAAACCTTACCCTGAAGCTAGTGCCCTTATCGAGGATATGGCCCAAAACCATCAATCATGGGGAGTAGAACGAGCGACAGTGGAAAAGAAGGAAGCCCAAGGAGGAATACATGAGCTAAGCTCTATAGACATGATGCAGGCTAAAATGGACGCGTTGGCCCTTAGAGTCGAACATATGTGTACAACTCCGAATACTGTTGCCGCAGTTTCGCCGAATTGTGAGATATGTGGAACGCAAGGACACCAATCCGCCGAATGCAATCTGTTGAATGAAACCAACACTGAGCAAGTGAACTATACCCAAGGGAACCCATTTTCAAACACATATAACCCTGGATGGAGGAATCACCCAAACTTCTCCTACAAAAATAATAACCCTATCCAAAATACCGCACCTCCGAGACAACAAGGTTACCAAGCCCCTAGAACAAATCAACCTATGCAACCTGTACCACCTAGCCCGAGCTTTGAGGAAGTTGTAAAAGATTTTATCGTTGCTCAAAAACAACAAAACAAAGAGTTCATGAACCATAACGTCCATGTTAACGAACTAATTACCAAGTTAGGAACCAAGGTTGATCAAATTATTACTCATAATAAGATGCTTGAAACCCAGATCTCTCAGGTAGCGTTAAACCAAGCCCCACAGACTACACCTGGAGGACAGTTCCCTGGACAACCTCAACAAAACCCGAAAGGGCAAGCTAATGCCATTACTCTACGAAGTGGAACCGCTTATAAGGAACCTTTAAACCCTAGATTAAGTGAGCCCGAAACTTCTGAGAGGAATGAGGAAAAGGAACCAGAGAAGCCTGAAACCCCGGAAAGTCAAGAAAAAGGAGAAGAACCTAAAAATAAAACCTATGTACCGCCACCGCCATACAAACCACCAATACCTTACCCTCAAAGATTAAAGAAAACCCAAATCGATAATCAATATCAAAAATTCGTTAAGGTTATAGAAAAACTTCACGTAGAAATCCCCTTTACAGAAGCCATCACCCAAATACCTTCTTATGCTAAGTTTCTCAAAGACATACTTACAAATAAACGTAGACTCGAAGATCCGAAACCCGTGGAATGTAATTCTATTTCCGAAAATAGGTTAGCAAAGAAAGATAAAGATCCCGGAAATTTTTCCATTCCTTGTGTTTTGGGGAATCATGTCATCGAAAAAGCTTTTCTAGACTTAGGAGCTAGTGTGAGCTTAATGCCTTTAGCAGTTTGTGAGAGATTAAACTTAGGAGAATTACAACCTACTAAGATGTCACTTCAATTAGCCGATAGATCCGTTAAATACCCTATAGGCATACTTGAAGACGTCCCTGTTAGGATAGGTCAGCTGTTTATACCTACTGATTTTGTTGTCATGGACATTAAAGAAGATGACGACATACCAATCCTCCTAGGTAGACCGTTCTTATCGACTGCTGGAGCCGTAATAGATGTTAAAAAGGGAAAACTAACTTTTGAGGTAGGTGGCCAGAAGATAGAATTTATATTGTCAAAATTTCTTATGGCACCTGTGATAGGAGATTCTTGTTATGCCTTAGATATCATCGAAGAATGTATTAGGGAATTAGAACAAGAAGAAGAAACTGAATCTATAAAATTGCCATCAACCCTTATTTTGGAAGATGACAATTATAAAACACCCTACATTGATGATAACCTTCACGAATGTTTATCTCTTACCCCAGATCCTATGCCTTGCCCTATAAAACCGACCGTAAAACTTAAGGAACTGCCTAAAAACCTGAGATATGAATTTCTTGATGAAGATATGAACCGTCCAGTTATAGTCAGTGCTACCTTAAACCAAGAAGAAACCGATCAATTATTAGAAGTTTTACGTAGGTACCCCTCAGCCTTAGGATATAAGATCTCTGATCTAAAAGGAATAAGCCCATCCGTATGCATGCATCGGATTTTGCTTGAAGAAGATTCAAAACCTTCTAGAGAACACCAACGTAGAATAAATCCTATAATGAGTACTGTAGTTAAGACTGAAGTTCTTAAGTTACTAGAGGCAGGTATAATATATCAGATCTCGGACAGTAAATGGGTGAGTCCTGTGCATGTAGTACCTAAAAAGGGAGGCATCACAGTCGTGCAAAACGAGAAGGGCGAACCTGTAGCAAAAAGAACTGATGGAGGTTGGCGTATGTGCATAGATTATAGAAAATTAAATAAAGCAACTAGGAAGGACCATTTCCCATTACCATTCATAGACCAAATGTTGGAGCGCCTAGCCAGACACTCTTACTTTTGTTATTTAGATGGATATTCAGGATTCTTCCAAATACCTATTCACCCCGAAGATCAAGAAAAAACTACCTTTACATGCCCAGTTGGAACCTTTGCCTATAGAAGAATGCCTTTTGGACTTTGTAATGCTCCTGCAACTTTCCAACGCTGCATGATGTCTATCTTTGCTGATTATTTGGATGGAATCATGGAAGTATTTATGGACGATTTCTCAGTTTGTGGGTCAGATTTCAAAAATTGTCTTGTCAACCTTGAGAAAATCCTGGAGAGATGTGTGGAGGTAAACCTTGTGCTAAATTGGGAAAAATGTCATTTCATGGTCACCGAAGGGATTGTTTTAGGACATATAGTTTCCGAAAAAGGTATAGAGGTAGATAAAGCAAAAATAGAAGTCATAGAGAATCTAAAACCGCCGAAGACTATCAGGGAGATAAGAAGTTTTCTTGGACATGCCGGATTTTACCGACGTTTTATCAAGGATTTCTCCAAAATAACAAAGCCCTTAACTGGTCTTTTAATGAAGGATGCTGAGTTCATCTTCGATGAAAAATGTACTGAAGCATTTAATCTTCTGAAGCAAGCTCTGATTTCAGCACCTATAATGAAACCCCCTGATTGGTCGGAACCGTTTGAGATAATGTGTGACGCCAGTGATTATGCTGTTGGAGCCGTTCTAGGTCAGAGAAAAGATAAGAAGTTACATGTGATTTATTATGCCAGTAGAACCCTAGACGCTGCACAGCTCAACTACGCAACAACCGAAAAAGAGCTCCTAGCTGTAGTTTTTGCAATAGACAAATTTAGATCTCATCTAGTAGGAGCCAAGATTATAGTTTACACCGACCATGCTGCCATTCGTTACTTACTAAGCAAAAAGGATGCCAAGCCTAGGTTACTTCGATGGATTCTATTATTACAAGAGTTTGATTTGGATATCCGTGACAAGAAAGGCACTGATAATGTGGTAGCTGATCACCTATCTAGGCTAGAATACCTGAAACCTGATCCAGTACCCATAAATGACGATTTTGCCTACGATAGACTGATAGCCCAACTAGAAACCATTGAAGATGATAACCCAGACCCTCATGAGCAATTTCATAAATCCTTAGCTATAAGCAATGTACCTTGGTATGCAGATTTTGTTAATTACCTAGCCGCTGACATCATACCCCCTGATCTAAACTACCACCAGAAGAAGAAGTTCTATAGTGATGTGAGAAACTTCTATTGGGACGATCCATTTCTTTTCAAGAGAGGTAAAGATGGCATTTTCCGCCGTTGTGTTCCAGAAGAAGAGGTAAATAATATAATTGAGCATTGTCACTCTGCACCCTATGGTGGACATGCAAGCACATCTAAGACCTACGCCAAGATTCTTCAAGCTGGCCTATTCTGGCCTACTATGTGGCGTGATGTCCATGCTTTCATTGTCAAGTGTGACAGATGCCAACGCACAGGAAATATTTCAAGACGTAATGAAATGCCGTTAAGAAATATCCAAGAAGTAGAACTCTTCGACGTATGGGGTATAGACTTTATGGGACCGTTCCCACCATCTTTTGGAAATCAGTACATATTAGTAGCTGTTGACTACGTGTCTAAATGGATTGAAGCTATCGCCGCACCCACAAACGACACCAGAGTAGTCATCAAATTATTCAAGAATTATATATTTCCCAGGTTTGGAACACCCCGTTTAGTCATAAGTGATGGAGGATCACACTTCATATCGAGAATATTTGATAAACTTTTAAGCAAGTATGGAGTTAAGCATAGAGTAGCAACACCATACCACCCACAGACCAATGGACAAGTGGAAGTATCTAATAGGGAGATAAAACAAATCCTCGAGAAGACTGTCTCTATATCTAGAAAAGATTGGTCGCAGAAACTTCAAGAAGCATTATGGGCCTATAGAACCGCTTTCAAAACTCCTATAGGAACAACCCCTTATCAACTGGTCTATGGAAAATCATGTCACTTACCATTTGAGTTGGAGCATAAGGCCTATTGGGCCATCAAAACTTTGAATTTGGATTACTTGACAGCTGGTGAGAAACGTATCCTTGATATCCACAAATTAGAAGAGCTCAGACAATCTGCCTACGAAAATGACATCATATACAAAGAAAGAACAAAAGCTTGGCATGACAAAAGAATCATAAGAAGAGACTTCAAAATAGGCGATCCTGTTCTCCTGTTCGATTCTAGGTTACGACTATTTCCAGGTAAACTCCGTTCGAGATGGACTGGCCCTTTCGAAGTATCTAAGATCCTGAGATCCAGTGCTATTGAAATCAAGAACCAAACATGTAAACCGTTCATAGTCAATGGACAGAGGTTGAAGCCCTACGAAGGAGGTGACATTCCAACAACAGACACCTGTCATACTCTGAGTGATCCACCATATCCTTCCAATGATGTTTAAATATCGGTCGTCGAGCTAATGACGTTAAACAAGCGCTGCATGGGAGGCAACCCATGGTTTTTCTTATTTTTGTACTTTTTATTTTTACTTTATTTTAATTTGTTTATTTTATTATTATGTCAGGACTCACGATTGAATGTTTTATGTGCTTTCAGGACTTGTTTGCTAACCTTGTACAGAATGCAGAACCCTGATGACATGCACGTGGCCTTTAGAGATGATGCACAGAGAGAGCGTTACTATGTTCACATGAGACGCCCTATGCCTCCTACCAGGTACCCTGACCATGACTGCATGGATGCCTTGGGGATAGAGCCAAGCGTCAGATTTTTATGCCATCAACTCCAGTGGGACCAGTTTGACGACAGGAACGACACTTATAGGAACTTGACTCTTGAGTTCCTCAGCTCGTTTCATCATGACCCTTGGGCTGGACCCGATGGACTCGCTGTTTTCAGGTTGTTCGGGATTGACTACTCATTCTCTCACAAAGGGTTTGGTGATTTACTAGGTTTCCAGACTACTCCTGATGCTATTCCAGAGACTCCGATGGGGTATTTTATGAGCAGAGAAGTGGAAAAGTTTTGGACTAAAATATCAGGCGGAGGGAGCCAAGATCCTTCTACCCAGTTTTCTCAGGTAATCCACAACCCTGCATTGAGGTACTTCCAGATGATTCTAGCACATTCTTTCCTAGGTTTTCCAGATACAGAGACACTGCTAAGTGAAGAGGAGATTTTCCTACTGTTTTGTGCGACTCAGTCTCGCCCTGTTGCTTGTGGCAACTTTCTACTGAAGGGCCTTGCTAGTGTTGCCAGATCATCAGTAGGAATCATCCATGTCGGTGGGATTGTTACACAGATTGCTACTGCATTGGGTTTGTCTCGCAAGCTATTGCACCTCAGGACCTTCTGCTGCTACACCACCCTGGATATTGATTTTTGTCTTGATAGAGGACTGATGAGGAGGGCTTCTTTTGAGCCCAACATGTTTAGATTGCTGATCGATGGTGAAGCGATACACTACTTTACATTACCAGATCTGCTGATGACCAGTGTCCATGATCCTGCCAATTGGAGTTATGCTCTAGAGGGTTATGGAGAGACTGTCGAAGAGCCGAAATCGCCTCCCGCCGCTGAGTACACTCCTACACCTCTTACTCCCCGAATCACTGTTATGTCTAACAATATGTCTCTGCAGCCACCCGACCTACAAACACAGATTTATGAGCTCCGCAAGGAGACTGCCCTGCTCAAGCAGGAAGTGGCAGACTTAGAGTTACAGATGCAGGTTTCTGATCTCACTCATGCCTCAGAGACCGATGCTCTACATCAGGCGATCGACGAGCTTCGGAGGGAGATAGCTGAGATTCGTGGATCAAGCCAGGATAAGAAACCTACCACATGACTCATTCCACCCTGACAGCACTACCCTAGTATTTAACTTCGTTTTATTTATCGCATTTCCACTTTTATATTTTCATGCACTTTGAATTCCTTATATACATATTATGCACTAATTTTTCTTTTTCTTTTTTGATTTTTTAGTATTTTATTTTTTGTCGTGCAAAAGAAAAAAAATATAAGACAAAAATATTTTCATTTTTGTCTTTACAAAAAAATATATGCAAGCCTCAAGCCTTGAAAAGAAGAAGAAAACGCTATTCAGACCCCCCGAAGACCAAGGTGCAAGGAAGGCCCAAAAGGAGGATCCAAAACCACAAGGCCCAGGAATTGGCCTTGTGGCGGGCGCCATAGGCCCTGTGGCGGGCGCCACACCGTATCAACACCAAATACGGGATTCAATCCCCATTTCCACCATTTTCATCCCTTTCTTCACCAAAAACCCATTTTTCCAACCTTCCAAATCCTCCTTGAACCCCATTAAAGCTCCCCCATTTCCAAAATACCCTCCATCCATAAAACATATCCAACATCCATTTCCATTTTCATCCATCAAAAACCAAAAAAATCAAAACTTTATCATTCCCCTCATAAACCACTTTTCTACTATTTTCACTACCTAAGGAGCTTTTCAACAATGGAGTTCAACGGATTTATTCTTCGTGATGGAAGACCGGGCGAAAGGCAACGGAAAATTATTCAGAGGCTTCAAAGTCGAGAAATCCTCTCGACTAGGTACGTCGACGATAACTGTCTGTATGCTTTGGGTATTTATCATAGTGTTTTTAATTTATTAGAATTTCTAGGCTTGCATAACATTTTCATTAATCAGGAACCTACCTATGAGAGGCTGACAACTGAGTTTTTGAGTTCTTTGATATACACTGTCAGTCCTGACACTGCTAGCACTGTCGGTACTGCTATTTTTAGACTGTTTGGAATTGAATATGAATTCAGTACCAATGAGCTAGCAGATTTGTTAGGAATCCCTCATAGGGAAGGTTCGATTTGTGAGGCACCTTTGGATGCTGAATGGTCGGCCGAGGTATTTACCTTCTGGCTAAGGCTTTCAAGTACTTCAATTAATTCTTTTGAAGGGATACTTGCGTCGACCATTCACAACCCGGCCATAAGAGTTTTTAGACTTCTTTTGGCATGTACTATTTTTGGCCGGGAAAGTCCAAACAAGGTTAATGCTCGTGAACTCCTATTTTTGCAAGGATGCCTCACTAGAACCCACATCAATCCGGTCCCGTTTATGCTTGCCCACATGACTTTATTTACTAATAAAACAGGACCGATTGTTTTTGGAGGGCTTGTTACGTCTATTGCTCGGGCTCTTGGCCTGAATGATGAGATAGCTACACTTGAACCACTACCTCCTCGCACAATTAATTTAAAATTTCTGAAAGACATGAAATTGTGCCGAACAAGGAGAGAAGGTGGTTATGAGTTGATGGTTCATGGGGTAGCTATCCCATCTGTTGCTTTACCATGCAGTAGACGTACTGATGTACGTGATGAAAGGAACTGGACCTATGATCTTAATGCACGTGTTTTGGGTCCACTTCCTCCTAATATTCCCGATGGGGAGGCACATGACACTGATGATGAGTATGATCGGAGAGAGCAGTCTCCCATCCCTCACATGCCCCCCCATCGTCCTTCACAGTCACACACTGCACCATCTTCCTCTAACCCTGTTGCAGGTACTGCTCCTGGATTCTTTGTCACCGAGGAGATGTGGCGTGATATGACAGCTAGAGAGGAAAGGCGTGATGGCCTCCTCTCTACTATTTCACAACAGCTGACGGACAATATGAGCTTCATGCAACAATCGCGATTGGTTTCGGATCGTTCCTATAGCAACGTTTGCCGTACCTTGAACGCTATTTCATTAGAGCAGAACCGTCAGAGAGAGTTCAACAGCCGACACTACCAGCTTGTAGAGGCTACTCAGGGTTCCATCTTGGGTAACCTTCGAGAGGTCCGGAGTGCTCAGGCTGCTTTATCAGCAAGACTCGACCGGAGGGACCAGCATCGTAGTAGATCCCGTCGTTCCAGACCATCACATCAGGACGGCGAAGGCACCAGTGCCCCTCCTCAGTAGTCTTTTTCCAGGTTACCCCCCTTATCTTATTTCGAAACATTGGGGACAATGTTCGATTTAAGTGTGGGAGGGGATTTTATTGCTTTCTGTTATTTCCCTTTTTAGTTAATTTCCTTTCAGTTATTTCCCTTTTCAGTAATTTATTTTTCTTAGATAATGCATGAGTCTGACGAGTCACCAGTATAGTGTCTTTTTAGTTCATCTTCATTTTTTCCCATTTCCTTAGCCTTACCAGAAAATTTTTAAAAAGAAAACAATGTTGTTTCACATGTTTTTTGGGCTTTGAGACAGGTTTAGATTAGGATGTGGTGACTTAGGTCAACTTTTTGAAACATCAGAACCATTTTAGCACCATAGACCTCTTGAATATAGGAATCACTCCTAAACCCCACCACCATGGCCTTTACTATCATTCAAAAAATTGTCCTAAGTAGTTTATTTTAGCAGTCAGCTCCGGCCTAAGCATACTCTACGTAGGGGGCCGATGAATATAAGTGAATGATCCAGTGCTAAAAAAAAAAAAAAAAAAAAAAAAAAAAGAAAAAAAAAAAGAGGCAAACTCTGGTATAGGTGACCCTCACAAAGTCATTTAAACCGAAAAAAGAGAAGAAAAAAAATTTTTGCCACAAAAAGAAAAAAAATTGCAAGTCACCTATTGTTAGTTGGTTCAGAGGTATCTGGCACTGAACTTGGTAGGGCGGATTACGATCCGATCCCCCGCAGCTACATTTAGGCGAAATAAAAACAGGTTTACACATGCTTATGTGCCAGAAACCTTATGTTATGGATCAGAATCACTAACCGGTCACTCTACTATGAAGCATGTACGGATAACGGGCTTAATGTGATTGCGCCTGAATGAAAAGGACACAAAAAGATGAGAAGATAGGCCTAGGTATCGTGGGATGACATGGAGTGGTTAATATAGGATTGAAGTTTGTGTTTGTGTTACTATGGTACCCTTGGTTCACTTAGTTAGTATCTGTCACTGCATCCCGACTTGAACTTAGAATCCCTTTAGCCCAAAGACAAGTGTTGACACCATATTTTCTTAAGCTTTAATGTTTGCTTGAGGACAAGCAAAGGTTTAAGTGTGGGAGAATTTGATCACACTAAAATTCACCGTATTTCTGACTCCGATTTCGCATGCATTCTTAGCTTTTATTGTTGTTTTGCTTTGTTATTGCTTTGTTTTCTTATGTTTTCAGGTTTTTATAATAATCGGAGCTTGAATCGGGAAAAGGAGCGAAAAAGGAGTGAAAACGGACGAAAACCTAGAAATTCAGCATTTTGCACTTACGGCACCCACTGTGGCGGACGCCATGGGGTTAGCCATGACGTGGCCACGTCTCAAGACCACTCCTCAACCTCCAAGACCCACGATCCCCACTTCATCATCCCCTGTAGGGACCGTGGCGGGCGCCATAGGCCTGTGGCGGGCGCCACAAGGCAAAAATCTATAACCTCCACTTTTTAGTGGAGGGGCGTCCCGGTCATTTCGCGCTTTCAGTTTCTCCTATAAATAGGACCTTAGATTTTCGTTTTTCTTCATCCAGAATTAGAATTCTCTAGGCATATATCAGTTATAAAGCAGTTGCCATTCCACATCGGGGTGCCTCTGCAATCGAGTGATCGAGTCTGTAATCTGTCTGTGGTTCGAGTTTTGGAGCACTCTGGAGGAAGTTAATCCTGCCGCCATTTTAATTCCAGTTAGTATTTTATTTTTCCGCATTGCTTTAATTTTATTTATTTTCTCGCACTTTACTTTGTTTATTTCCCGCACTCGCACATTTACTTTGTTTACTTCCCGCACTCGCTTTAAATTACTCATATGAAAAACTATAAAAAGAATATTTACTTTATCATGTCTAACTAATCCCATAAAGGTTAGAATGTAAGGATCGTAATTAAACCAGTAATCAGTATAATTGTTCGTGGAAACACCTAAGGGCTATTTTATCTTTCAATTCAAGTAATTGTTTTTAACTATTTCAAAAACAGCCAAAAGCGCTTTGTATAGTTCATTAGGAGTTTTTAGATTAAAAAGAAAAGAGATTTTAAAACGATTTTCGGACGCGTTATGAGATTTAGAGTCTGGTTCATAAGAACCTCTTTTTGCTAAGAAGTCCAGGTTAAAATACTTTTCAACTTTGTTAAGAAACTATATTTCTTAAAAATAGGTTTACTACTCTAACGCAGTACGCACCTTTTTATCCGTGACAATAGGAGGGGTTGATTAGAGAGTACAACTCGGTTCTGAATACGCGAAAGCGACAGTTCCTGTTAAATTAGTTCTTTTCAAAGGAGAAAACATTGCCCATAAGTAGTTCCATTAGCAAGTACTGGATTATCATTGATTACGTGAATTACATTCGAGCCTGTCTTTTATTTATTATTTAAAATTATAATTTTATTTACCATTGCACCCTTACTAAAACCCTTAAAAATAGTTGCCTTAGATAAACACCATAACAACAGGTACGATAGATTGACACTTGGTCTCTGTGGATTCGATAATCTTTTATATTACTTTGACGTGATTCGTACACTTGCGAAAAACACGCATCAATACGCCAGAGTCAAAACTTTATGGGGATGAAATAAGCACCCGCTTCACTGGAGAAAATCGGCGTAAAAGATCCACTAGAGAGTAGAATAATATCCACTTCACTAGGAATGTGAAGTTTGAAGAAGATTCACCGAGGATTGAAAATATTATACACTTCATTGGGGAAGTCAAGTTTAAATAAATCGCTGGGTGCTTTTGTATTGGAAAGCTTCATCGGAGAATTATCATGACCACTTGGAGTAAAATTACCGGGGACATGATTGAAGAATGTTGTAAGAACAAAGTAACTCGTCTTGATGAACTATGTAATGGTGGTCGCTACTATGAATAATAGTTTGTTATGAATGGATAAAATAATCCTTCATTTCTCATATGCCCCAAGTTATATGGTTATGAGAAGAAGTCATTCCAAGAGGATTTTACAGAAAACATGGCGTCCCATGGTTTTCAAACTCTCTGGAGAGATTCGCCGAATCTCGACGTAACTGGCCCTGATTGTCGATATTATGACTGAGTCTTCAAACATAGCTCTTCAGGCTAAGTCAAATTTGAACAGAACAAACCACTCAGAAACATAGTTGCCCTAGGTTAGCAGAACCTTCAAATTCCAATAGAACAAACTTACCGCTAATGCTCGTATATAAACCTTCTATGACATCGACAAAAATCAACACGTATGAAATGTTAATTCTGAAACTACTAATGCAACATATGTTTGCCTTGAAGTTTTTTGAAGAGAGATCATGATAATTTGTGACAAAATCACTAGTTAAGATATAAATTTGTTTTATAAAGCCAATACCAAATTGAGCATAGCTCATAGGAGTCAGGAAACGTTATCTCACTGAGTATGCTTTCAAATTAAACCTTACTTCAATTAGGACTTTTGAAGGTTGTATTGTGGTTTAGTTTACGATTTGTAAAACAAATTAAAAGGGGTCAAAGCTTATTTGTTCATTCTCTTTTGAAAAGTTTAAGTGTTCAATCAAGCTGATTGAAAATTGCCTTGCCCCAGGTTTAAGATGAGGTTGGGAAGGGTTAAAAAGGATTTGACTACTTTATATCTTTGGTATTTGAGAGGTTTGAAATAATGCCTTACATCATCAACAGGTTTTTATTCGAAAGCATACATCAAGAGACCTTGCGTTTTACTTCGTCATCCTCCTTCCAATTCTTCACCAAAGTGAGAAAAAATTGGGTAAATTTGGCATTATAAATAATGAAGAAATAATTCTTTTACGAGTGAAACGAATGAATTTCTTCAAGACAAACACTTATTACATTACTTATTCAAAATAACATGTTCTTACATGCCAATTATGCTTTTAATCAAAGAAACAAAACACATAAGCGAACGAAAATAAATAGGTGATCAGCATAACGGTGTTCCATTCACGACTGGGCTTCCTCCTTTGAAGGTTAACACTTCACCATCTATCATTTCTTGAACTTTCTCTTGGAAAACTTTGCATTCCTCAATCGAGTGCCCCAACACTCCAACATGAAATTCACAACTGGCGTTCAGGTTGAACCACGATGGGTGAGATGATTCTAGTCTTTTTGGGCGTCATTACCGAGTTTCTAGCAAAATAAAGCCATAACTGACTATAAGTCATTGGGATTAGATCAAACCAGCGAGTTTCTTCTTTCGGAATACTCAGGGGAATCTTCTGATTCTGAAACCGTCTTCGAACCTATCGATTATGATGCCGATCTGGAGATGTCACCCTTCATTTATGAGGTGATCGCTGTTTGCGTCGAGCAGGCGCTTCATACTGATGTTGAGGATAAGATATTGGAACTGGATCTAGCAGGATTTGAGAGGAATCCCAAATTGCATTAGTATCGACACTGCCTTCCTCTAAGGAATCATCAACCAAAGTTTCTTCATTAGCTTAGTCATTCAAGTTATCCTGAATTCTTCCACCTCTGAGTGCACTTTCAATGTTTACTCCGACTTCCACAATTTTGGAGAAATCTAATGGCACAATGCCTACCATTCTACCATAATACGAGTCTGGAAGTGTTCTTAGAAACATCTTGCTTAATTCTTTCTCTTGGAGTGGTGGGCGAACTTGGGCTGCCAACTCTTTCCATCGTTGCGTGTATTCCCTGAAAGATTCATCATCATTCTTACTCATTCTTGTCAGTTGATCACTGTCTGGAGCCATATCCAAATTGTAATTGTACTGTTTCACGAAAGCATCAGCTAAGTTTCTCCAATACTAAATGTGATTCCTTTGTAGCTTCATATACCATATCAAGGATGCCCCACTCAAACTTTCTTGAAAGCAGTGCATCATCAGTTTGTCATGGCCAACATAAGCAGCCATCTTTTGACAAAACATAGTCAAATGGTATCTTGGACAACTAACACCCTTGTAAACTTCAAAGACATGCATCTTGAACTTCGGAGGAATAAATACGCCTGGAACTAAACATAAGTTATGAGCATCCAAATCAGATGCATCAACTCCTTTCATCATTTTCAATTGTTCTTTAAGATCACGAAATTCTTTCTCCATTGCTATGAATCTAGGATCATCCATCTTTTTATCAATATAGACATTCTGAAGATTAGGTATGGGTTGTGGAAATCGGGAAACACTTTCATCAACTTGACCAACCAGGTTATCTTGCACAGGCTGAGATTGTGTAGGAACACCCACTTGTTGAACATTGTCATCAGAGGGAAGATCAAATAACGGATTAGTCCTCACTCTGAGACTAGTCATGCGATCCATATCCTTCGTTCTCTTTTCTATCCTTTAGTAATACTTCAAGCTTGGTCAGATGGTCGAGATGTCAACTAACAAGACAAAGACAGAAAGCCGGATGATGACGCAGAGGAGAAGAGACACATGCATATGTAAATGCTAAATGCGGGATGCTACGCAAAAATGGAACTCAAGCATTTATAAACGTTAAGGAATACCAAATAAATTTTTTATTGGATTACAAGTGAATATTCTTATAAGAGTCCTAACATAATAGCTAAATAAAAGCTAGTAGAAGTCCTAAGGAAGTCTTGTATCATGCTTGTTGATATGCTCTTCTATCTGGACTTTCTTGAATATAAGTTGTTCACGATCAACTTCTAAGGAATGTTCTGATAGAGGAAAATAAATCCTCCATCATTCTTCTTTTCTTGCTGGAAGATAAGGAAGGAATCCCTTGTTTACTTGGATCTTCAATATTGATGAAATTCGTTTGAACTTCATTTGATCTTCAATAATAAGGGAAGCCTCTCGTATTTGTCTTTTGAGTTTTCAATTAGTGCCCTTAACTTCCTTAGGTCATCCAAGTTAGGACTCTTAAAAGAATCTTTCAAAATATTTTATTTTGTAATCCCTATTGGTTCTATAATGTTTATAAATAAACTCGGGATTCCATGAAACCAATGCAATATGATGCTTTATGGATGCAACAAACATAGGTAAGAACATAGATACATAAAGATAAACAAATAAGGGAGACCCTAGGTTTGCAACGAGCATGGAGTAAAGGGTATACCCATTCCCAAAGGACGTGGACTAAAGGTTGATTGTACCTGTAGAACAAGGTTCTAAAGAGTTCCCAAAATCCTTAGTCCATCTTTCGGATATTATCAATTTCCCGACTAACTCGGTGGTTAATAATATTCTCAAGAGAACTTCTTTTGAGTGTAGTATCGCGTAGCACTATTTCGGGACTACTCCCTCATAGTCTCGCACTACGTCCTAATAAAGGCCAAAGTGAGGTTAACGATAACAACGGTCCTCAATGTCATGGACACCAATCTAAAATAGTAAAAGTTTTCATGACTATACTCGTTAAACCGAACCATTTTAGAAAGGGTCTCATCTGAGTGATGATTCTCGAGTTAACTTGGTCGGGACTCACTCCCTATAAGCCTCGTCGAATATATCACCATCCTATCTTAAGTTCACTCAAGTCCGGGTGTAGGACTTTGTCTCACCACTCAAGGATCATCCCAAAAAAGCAACAATTAAACAATTATACAAATAAACAGATAATCAAACATAACAATAAGCAAGTAAAATAAACAAGTTAGGGAAACCCACTAAGATTCCTCGGTGAAGTCGCCATTTCTGTCGCGGTGAAATTTGGATACCAAGCTATTGATGAGATTGAATCTTATTCATTTGCAACCGAACTTTGATTTGTCCAAAGGAAGGGATAAAGATCGAAATACCCACAATACAATGCAAATGCAAGCTAGAGAGTTATAGGTTCGGGGGTTGGTTAAACTTAAGGAAGGTGCTAGCATCCTAAATTTCTATAGTACTCTACATGAACCTCTTGTTTTATGTTGGTTTATTTCTAAGGTTTATCTACTTAAGAATTAAAAGACATAGGGGTTTATTCCTAAGTATACTCGATAAGATATCGCATCTTATGCCTACATATCCTTATGGGAGTGGAATCAGAGTATCTGTAGTTCCCCTAAAGGGTTTGGGGATTTCTCTGACTGTGGTCAAAGTTCCTATGGGATTAGGGTAGTTGATTGATTGATTTTAGGAAAAAATATGAGTTGTCATTTTAAGGGAGATTACTTGATTTAACCACCACAACTTTGTAGGAAAATAGTCTTTGCATCGTCTTAAGAGAAGGGCTCAAGCACTCGGAATTTAATCGACAAGTATGCCACTATCTCTCTTAAGGCAAAGTCCCTACATATTGATTGATTGAATTGTTATGGGGTAGGAGTTTTATCTCGCTTAAGATGATTAACATCTTATTCTCTAAGGTGTTTGAATAATTTTGAATTAAGTTGATTTGTTTATTCTAAGTTGTAAAGATAAGGGTCCTTCCTATGGGGTAGGATCTATCCTAAAAGATCAACTTGAATGGGATCAAGGATCATGGGAAAATGATGCAAATGGGATGCATACGCGCAAGTTTTACGTTACGTGCAAGTTCTTCGTTTGGACGCAATGCAATGCGATAAAGTAAATGCGGTAAATGTAGATTACGGGTAAAATAGAGGCAGATAAATAAAGGCATATACACGCATGAAAGCGCTGAAGTGTACAAGTGTGAATTGTGAATAATGTGAATATGCGGATACGGAAGCGAACATGCACGATTAAGTTGACGGGAGATTAATTTTAGTTGAATTGATTTTAGTAAAAAGGATTATATTAGTTTATTTGAATTGGATTGTAAGGAAGATATATTGTATTATTTTGGCGAGATTGATTTTAAAGAAAATGTTGAATTAAATTGTAAAAAATAGCTTTTTAGTGAAATTGAATTACTTAATTTGGATAGAAATAGTTTCTAATAAATTATGTATTAAATAAGTTGGTTATTGGTCATTAAAAGAAGTTCTATTATTTTATTATTAGGGAGATTTATTTTAAGAAAAGTTATATTAGATTATTATTTAAGTAAAGTTTTTTAGGTGGATTAAATTTTAATAGGAATTTTAATTAAGTGGAAAAAGGTTCGTAATTTTAATAAAGGCTATTTGCTACAAATCAATTAGATTGTTATGAAAATAAGTTTCGATATTATAGAAAGAGTTATTATTATAAAAAGTTAATTTTAAGAAAGGGTTTTTGGTAATATAAAGAAAGAGTGATGATTAAAATTATTATTGATAAAATTATTAAATAGATAAAAGATTAATTAATTACAAGGTTATTAATTAGAACAAATAAGTTAATAAAAGGTTTTATTAATCATATTAATTAAAAGATGGTTGATTAAAAGTTAATTAAATAAAAATAAAATGATGATGATTATTAATTAAATGGCAGATTAATTAAATTAAAATTAGTATTTAAGTTAATTAGGTTGATTAAAGCAGATTAAACGCATATTAAAGGAATAATGAGTGAGGCGCGTGATTAGGTGTGACACAGAGAGAAAGGTTAACCGTGGGCGTGCAAATGAGATCGTACGATGTGGATCCGTTGGAGATCCCAGGGTTGCGTGTGTGTGTGGTGTATGTGAGTTATGGTGAGACATACATACACAATTACATTATAAAGAAAAAGAAAACCAGAAAAAACCTAAGTTACCCCCATTTCCTCTTCATTCCGCCGCTGTTCTCCGATGATCTCCCTTTTTCCTCTTAATTCTGCCGCTATTCTCCGATGATCTCCCTCTTTCCCTGATATTCTTCCGCTTCGAGTTCTATTTTTAATCTCCGCCCTTCTATCTTCTCTGATCGCAATTGTAATACCCCAAATTTTACCCTTACATTTAGTCAGTCATGGCGCATGACATTTCATTTTTTTGCATCCATTAATCACTGACCAATCATTGAGCGCAAGTTGTTTTGCAGGAATTACCCCTAGGGGCGTTTTGGTCATTTTGAAGCATAATTCGTAATTTTGGGCCCAATGAGTTCATTTTAAAGAGAAAACATGAAAACTTCGACTGATTAATGGAACTTATTCATGTTGAAGGTATTAAGCTTATTATGCAAGATTGGATCAAATTAAATTTCAACCTTTATTCAGGGATTTGACTGGTGAGGTTTAATCGGATGTTGAGGTGTTTGCAAATTAAATCATGGAAAGGAAATTGGAAAATGATTATAATAGAATATGTGAATTTTATTCATAATATTTCATTATTATTATTACAATTTGTAAAGTGAATTTGGATAGAAATTTGAAGTTTATTCATAATATTTTATCATGATTTACAAAGAGGAAGTAATTTGGATAAAGAATATTATTGAATTTATTCATAATATTTTATTTATTACAAGTTACAAAAGAGAAATGAAAATTGTATTTCCTAAAGTTCTAAGTCATGTGGGCTTTGTGTTGATGCTTCGCGTTCGTCACTCGCTATCCGATTACCTGCACAATGAAGACAAAGAAAATGTCAAGAGAAATAATTTGACACTCTCAGAACATCGTCATCATCGAGTGCCGGGAGTGGCACAACCGAAGCTGCGTCCTACCCCCGTTACCGATCTGCGCTGTTGGCGTCAGATCAGGTAACACCTGTTCTTATCATTACGGGACAACCGAGAGATAAAAGAGATAAAAGAAGCGGGACTGATTCGCTTTTGCCGCAAGTGGATTCATTTCAAAATCGAGTAAATCCTTATTTACTTTCCAAACTGATACGAGAGTAAAACAACATAGTCAATCCGGATTCAGACCCGGATGCCGGCGGGTCTGAATCACTTTGCCTTCAAGGTTATCCAACACCTGAAATTCACAAAACAGCATCAGAATTTTCCAAAGTTCCTAACCAAACTCAAAGCCAAAAAAGATTTATAAGCTGCATGGAATTCATAAGTCACTCAACCAATGGAACAACAGACGCAAGAAAAGAGTTCAGCCAGTTTAATTGAGTTCAGAGATGCATCAAAATTGATTCATAAAACAGGAATTCACGATAACAACAAGGCAAAAGAGCGCGTCCAGGTCTAGATGAATGCAGTTCAACAAACAAACCAAAGCATAAGCAGTTCATAAAATAAAAGAGATGCTTAACAAAGTCAAGCTGCATCAGTTGTGACAAAAGACGAAGTTCAAGCCAAACGAGAAAACAGCAAGATCGAACCAATTCAAGACTAAAAAACCATGATGCAAGAATTAGATCAGAGTCCATATTACCACTTGGAAAAACAGCAGTCAAAAGGACCGTTCTTGCAACCAAACAGGATATCAAAGTGAAGTTATCAAATCACACCCACGAGCGAAACTATACCAGAGAAAGAACAAAGATAAGCTCACGTAATCACATCAGTTCAGGGCAAGCCTCAATCAAAGGTGCAAGTCACCATGACAAGCCAACAAAGCAGTAAGCTGGGGGCATCATGGAATAAGGCACCGAATGCAGGGGCTCAGCTATCGCACATCATGGCCCAACATAGTCTCACAGAAACAGTCAATCTGAAAACCAACAACCAGTCACTATCTTGCTCGTAACACAAATAGCAGCCTAGAACTCATGTTCTGAACCCAACAAGCAAAGAACACAGCAGAACTATCAAAAGCAACTGGCGAAGGCAACCGCGGCATCATCGAAGAATATCCCTCGAAGGTTCAGAACAAAGTCATCATCACCATGTGACCATTCTCGGCAACTCTGACTCGACCTAAGCCTTAGCATTAGTTCACTGAAAAAGAAGAGGAAAAGTTAGTTCGAAGTGGAAAAAGCCAAAAGTCGTGAAGATCAAACCAGATGGATATCCAAAACGAATGAATCCATAATTCAATCAAGGAACGTGTTTTGATAAACCACAAAACAAAATCTGTATCAAAAAGGAAAAGAGATTCAATCAGTATCGGAATGAATCCAATCAGCATCTGAAAAGCAAACCAAATCCATGACATAATCAGATATCATAAATCATAACCGTATCCATGGATATCCAACAATGAATTCGTATCCAACCTGAAGGTGCAAGGCAAACTATATCAGGAAAAATAACAGAAAGCGATTTTGATATGAGAATTGATATCAATTCCAAATCCATATCGGGGAAAATTAAATCGGTATCAGGTGAATCAAAACGAGTCAAAGCACCAAGTTCATAAATCACATCAGAAAATCCGCAGAGGCAAATCCAACCATATCAGAATCAATCCATATCAGAAGAATCAGAATCAAATCAAATCATCATTAACTCAAAATCCATCTGCAAAAATAACGTAAAATCAACGCAAATCCAAGGCCCAAAAGAGAGTCAAAAGAGGGTTATAAAAGGGAACGATATCACCTGTGTAAAACCCTAGAAAAAAGGGCGATCAACAATCACAAGCAAAACCCTAGGCGGCGCGAACGAAGACAACCGCGAACTCAGATCACCCAACATAAACCGTGAGTCATCAAAGTAGACTGATACACACCGAACGGAGGAGATCGCCGTCGCCGTTCATTACGAACGCCGGGCTACCAACACTCTCAGCCTCAGAGAACTCATCATCGACCAATACCACCATTGATCATCCATAAACCATCAAAACGCCAAAGCCTGTTAGACTCAGACACGAGGAAATTCTCGGTGTCATCATCGCCGTCATCACCGTTCATAATCCCACCGTGAAACCGAAAACGTAAGCCATCACTTGTTTAATATGGTGTTTTGTTATGTTTTCAGGAAAAAGGGGAAACAGAAGCCATAAACGGAGAAGAAGAATGAGCGAAATCGTGACGAGATTGCGAGCGAGAGAGAGGAAGAGGAAGTGAAGAACGGCGCCGCGAGAATGTTAGGGTTTTGAAACCCTAAATGTTCTCTGGGGTTATGCTTTCACCAACCGGGTTGGGTCCGGAGGTGATTACCGGCCCAACCTTTTTTATTTTTGTTTTTTAAAATTTGTTTTAAAACCTTTTTCTTTTTTTTTATATTTAGTTAATGTAAGTTTTATTAAAAAAATTAAGTATTAAATTTATTTTTTGCCATATAATAAAATTAAAAAAACTTTTTTTATAATAAAATTAAAAACCTTTTTCCAAATAAATAACTTAAAAATCATTTTAAAATATGTAAATTAAAACTTTTTTTTAGATTAAATTTAAAATATTTTTAAAATTAACATTACTCTTTCTTTTACAAATTTAATTAACACCTTTCTTTAAAAACAACAAAAACCTCCAATATTGCATTTTTTTCTCCTGACCCGTCCCATTAGTGTCTAACTTTGTTCACTAACGGGTATTCATCTTTTGCAGCTCATGTTCACTACTATTGCGTGGTGTTTTATTTAAGTTTTATTATTATTGTAACTGCTTCTCGGTTGTAACCTCGCGAACCCTAGTAATCGTGTTTTAGTTTCTGCCTTTAAATTTCTGCATGTATGGTTTTAATTTCTGTCATTATTCTCTGTTTGCACAATTCAATTATTTCACACATTTATCAATTATTCTATCACACTACACACATCCGAAGGTTAGGTCTAGCTTTTGGTCGCCACGCCAATAGTCCTCAAAACTTCAAACCCTTACAAACCCTAACTTTTCACAAATGCCTCGCCGCAGGCAAGATTACAATTTTACCCTTAGCATTAGGTCAAAGAGCCGCCGCGCTCATTTTAGGGTTTCCCGCCGCGGAATCCCTAACCTAACCCTAATGCACTTAACAATTTATAACATAGAGATCAGAGTTTAAGACTCCACGTAAGCGTGTCCTTAAGATACGTTTATTCCCCTTGAGACCTTGACCGCAGTCAAGAAGTCTCTAACCTCCCTTTTGAGGGGAACTACGATTACTCTGATTCCATTCCCGTAAGGATACGTAGGCACAAGATGCGATGTCTTGCCGAGTAAACTTAGAATTAACCCCCTTAGGTCTCTTTTTCTCACTTTTAATCCTTTTGTACATATACCTTAAGCAATAAATAAAGCAAATAGTAAACATTTGAACAAAAGGTTCCTGTAGAGTACTACAGAAGTTTAGGGTGCTAATACCTTCCCTAATCTTAACCAACCCCCGAATCCTAGAATTTCCCCGCATTGTGTTTACGATGCAAAATAAGTTTTCCCTTTTTGACCTTTTCCTTCGGATAAATCAAAGAGCAGTTGTGAATTGAATTGCGATTCAAATTAATTAATAATTTAATATCCTATTTCCACCGCAACAGAAAATGGCGACTTCACTGGGGAACTTAATTTTTGAGGGTTATCCCTAACTTGTTCATCTTTATTACTATCTGTGTTATTATTCATTTGCATGTATGTATTTGTGCTCTGATTTGGGGGATTGTTCCTTGTGCAGTGAGATAAGTCCTACGCCCGGACTAGTGACATTATTATAGGATAGGGATATATTCGATGAGGCTTATAGGGAGTTGAATCCCGACTAAGTTGATTCGAGAATCACCGCTCAGTTGAGACCCTTTCGAAAATGGTTCGGTTGATCAAGTATAATCGTGAAAACTTTTTCCATGGTCGATTGGAGTCTGTGATATTGAGGACCGTAGTACCTTAACACCACCTTGGCCTTATTTAGGACGTAGTGCGGGAGCTATGTGGGAGTAATCCTACAACGGTTGCTACGCGATACTACACTCAAAAGAGGTTCTCTTGAGAATATTATTAACCCCCAAGTCAATCGGAAGGTCGATAATATCCGAAAGATGGGCTGATGACTTTGGGCACTTTGTAGAACCTTGTTCGGCAGATACAACTAACCTATAGTACACTCCTTTTGAGGATGGGTAGACCTTAACTCCACTCATGACTTTTAACCTAGGGTTTTGTGTATTCATGTGCATGACATCCATAAAGCATCCCATTGCATTGTATTTCATGGAATTCAAACATCATTTATATCGCGGGATAAAATAAAAATGAAAAAAACAAGGGAAAATTTTTTTGGTACCCCACGACATTCGTAAATGTTTGAATTCCATGAAATCTTCATTCGCATTTGCATCATAGCATCATATACTTTCTTGTATTGCACGTGTCTTCCGTTTTCTCATGTTCAGTTCTCTCGCCTTCCAGTTTCGTCACCCTGAGTCCTCGGCACCAGTACAACACCAGAGCTCAAACTCGGAAGAGAATGGAGGATCAGACAAAAGAGATTGATCGCCTTAGCAATGAACTTGAAGACCTGCGAGGGGGTATGGGGCGTATGATGGAATTGTTACATGTCATGAATGCTAAGATGGATACCCAGCCCACTGTTGTTTCCGAGATTACCGGCATTACCGTGGACCCTCCACCAAATGTGACCGTAGCAAGGGACCCACCTTATGGTCTTGCTCCAGGTTTTGTGCCTCCTCAAGCCACTGTTCCGATTAATCAGCCTGTTCAGCAAGCTGTGCCTTTATTTTCCGAAGTTTCTAGGGGGGCTCCTATCTTTGCACCACCTGTTGTACACACCCGTGCGCAACCGTATTTCAATGAGACAGTCTTTGATAATCTTGATGAGAATGTTGAAGGTTATGAGAAGCATGACAAACTTCGTGAGGAAGTAGACACTATCGCCCAGAGATTGAAAAAGGTAGAGGGCGATCAAATTTTTGGGACTGCTGCAAGGGACGTCTGTTTGGTCTCAGGTTTGGTTATTCCCCCGAAGTTCAAAACTCCGAACTTCGATCGCTATGAAGGTGCCACTTGTCCTAAGAACCATCTGATCATGTACTATCGCAAAATGGCTGCTCATGTTGAAAATGATAAATTGATGATTCATTGCTTCCAAGACAGTTTGAAGGGTGCTTCTTCCAAGTGGTATTTAACTTTGGACCAGTCTCGCATTAAGAGTTTCCAAGATTTATCTGACGCTTTCATCAAACACTACAAGTACAATATGGATCTGGCTCCTGACAGAAGACAGTTGTTGAGTATGTCACAAAAGAGTTCTGAGTCATTCAAAGAGTACGCTCAAAGGTGGAGAGAGATTGTTTCGCAAGTAGAACCTCCTTTGACCGAGAAAGAGTTAGCTGATTGGTTTGTCGACACGGTCCGTCCAGAATTTTACGAGAGGATGGTGGGTAGTGTGACTTCAAATTTCTCTGACATCGTTGCTGTGGGTGTCAAGATTGAATTGGGTATGAAAAGCGGTAAAATGACAAATAATCATGGTGTTTCAAAGGATCAGCCGAAGAAACCTTCGTACAACTCTCAGAAGAAGAAATAAGGTGAGACTAATGCTATATCCTCTGGTAGACGAAGGGACCAATTTTATCAATATTCGCAAGGTTATGCTCAACCTCAAGGGTATCCGATTCAATATGCTCAACAACCCTATGTGGCAGCTGTTGCACCTTCTTTCAATCAACAGGTTCCTATGTATCAACCTATGCAACAATCTCCTGTTTATCCGCCTCCTATCAGCTATCAACAGGCGCCCAACGCTCCTGCCCATCAACAGCCAAAGAATCCGGCTCCTCGCCAGAATGTTCCGAACAAGAGACCGTATAAACCTTGTCCGCCGATTCCAATGACTTTCACCGAGTTGTATCCCTCATTAGTCAAGCAAGGTCTAATTACTACTCGAGCTTTGGGTCCGCCTCCTAATCCTCTACCCGCCAATTACAACGCCGCTGCTCATTGTTTATTTCATGAGGGTGCGCCTGGTCATGATCTGGAGAACTGTTATGCTCTCAAAAATCTTGTCAGGGATTTATTGGAAAAGAAGATTTTGTCATTTGAAGATCCTCAACCGAATGTTAAGAAGAATCCTTTTCCTAACCATGAGAGTGTTAATGCCATTAGTGCCGATTCTGAGGAAGGTTATGTCCTTGATGTTGTTCAGATTAAGACTCCTCTTAAGATATTCCATTCGAAACTGTTTGAAGCTGGTCTGGTAGATACTTCCCACGTTGCATGCGTAAGTTGTGAAGCCAGTATTAAGGGTTGTGTGTTGGTTCAGAATGACGTTCAGAGGTTGATTAACGAGGGTGTTTTACAAGTGACAAGCCAAGCCAAGAAGGATGAAGTCGTTGTGGTTGAGCCTGTCTTCCATCAACCTGAATCAAAGGGTAAGGTACCAGTGTTTAATCTGTCAGGGGCAAGTGCTGCCAATCCCGTGTTCGACATACCAAAGTCGTCTATCTCTGAGACGAATCAGCCTAAACCTATCATTATTCGAAAACCAAGTCCGTTTCCTTTCAGTGATCCTAAAGCTGTACCTTGGAAGTATGACGTGACGATGATTGACAAGGAGTCTGGGAAGGTTATTCCAAATGAAGAGGTTAAGGACACTGTGACCAATATCGCGGAGGCAAGCAGGATGACTCGCAGTGGCCGTGTGTATACCCCCCGTATCAATGAGGTTCCACCTAAGGAAACAACTAGTATCCCAGTGCCTGCCAAAGACAAAGGTAAGGGAGCCGTTACGAATGATGAAGATGCTGAGTTTTTGAGGATCATCAAGAAAAGTGACTATAAAGTTATCGATCAACTTCATCAAACTCCTTCCAAGATTTCGATTTTATCTCTGTTGATGAGTTCACCCGCTCATAGGATGGCCTTGCAGAAAGTTTTGACTCAAGCACATGTGGATCAAGATATCAGCACCAGTCGGTTTGATAGTGTGATTGCCAATTTGACCGCATGCAACACCCTTAGTTTCAGCAACGAAGAGTTACCAAAGGAGGGCCCGAATCATAATCGTGCTTTACATATATCAGTGAAATGTCAGGAGGACAATTTAGCAAGAGTGCTAGTGGACACCGGTTCTTCTTTGAATGTTCTACCCAAGAGGGTTCTTGATAAGTTGGTTTTCAAAGAGACTGTGTTGAAACCTACTCATTTGATCGTCAAGGCTTTCGATGGTTCTCGCCGGTCGGTAATGGGGGAGGTTGAACTTCCTATCCTGATTGGTCCGCAAGTTTTTAATATCACGTTTCAAGTCATGGACATTAATCCCAATTACAGCTGCTTACTTGGAAGGCCGTGGATTCATGCCGCTGGGGCAGTAACCTCAACGTTACATCAAAAGATGAAGTTCGTGATCAATGAAAAGTTGGTTATTATACACGGTGAGGAGGATCTGATCGTCAGTAACCTGTCTTCTTTCCGTTACATCGAGGCCGATGAGAATGCTTTGGAAATCTCCTTTCAAGCACTCGAGATCGCCAATGCTGTTCTATTAGAAGTCGAAGAGACAGTGGGCCAGGATAATCCATCTTTTGCATCTCTGAAGAGTACCAAATCAACAATTGACAGGGGTATTCTGGAAGGATGGGGAGAGGTAATCGATGTCAAGACCAAGATTGATCGCTTTGGGTTGGGTTACAAACCAACTCAGAATGGAGCTGCCACAACTATCGAAGGGCATCCGAAGGTTATCCAAGAGGTATTTGTCAGCGGAGGTTTCCAAGTCAATGCCGTCAGTGACTGTGAGGAAGATGAAGATCTGAGCAATCTGGTGTTTAAGGGTGATGCAGCTTTGAACAACTGGGAGGCCGTAGAGATCCCTGTTATTTTTCCATTGTCAAAGTAATTTTAGCATTTTCCATTTATATTTTCAAATAAAAATCCGTAGCTCTGCCCGAGGCTATAGGGTCGTTTTTGTTGGGCCACCTTTCATTTTTAAAAGGATATTAATAAAGGCATTTTGCTCAATTCCACTTTGGTTCATTTGCGTTTTTCGCTTCCACTTTTAAAAATGAAGTTGGCAACCTTTTTCAAAAATAAAACAAAAATAGCATTTCATTTCTTATCTTACATATCTTCGAGCATTTTAATTAAGTAAGCCTTCCATCATGCAGAGACATCGCAAACTTTGTTGGATCCAATGACTTTACTGACACTCCTAACTGGGATGCACCCATCAATCAAGCTGAAGACGAGGGTGAAGAAGATTTTGAAGTACCCGCTGAACTGACAAGATTGATTGAGTACGAGTACACAGAGCTTCAACCGCATAAAGAGCAGGTAGACTTGATTAATCTTAGTACAGATGAAAACAAGAAAGAGGTCAAGATTGGTGCAATGCTTGGGACAGAGGTTAAGCAGAGGTTGATTGAGTTGTTAAAAGAATATATTGATGTGTTTGCATGGTCGTATCAAGATATGCCTGGTCTGGACACATATATTGTTGTTCACAAGTTGCCACTTAAGCCAGATTGTCCACCTATCAAACAAAAGCTTCGAAGAACGAGACCCGACATGGCTTTGAAAATTCGAGATGAGGTTAAAAAACAGTTAGATGCAGGTTTCTTGGCAGTCGCAAAATATCCAGATTGGGTTGCCAACATTGTGCCAGTGCCCAAGAAAGATGGTAAAGTTAGGATGTGTGTGGATTACAGGGATCTGAACAAAGCAAGTCTGAAAGATGACTTCCCTCTGCCACATATTGATACACTTGTAGACAATACAGCCAGTTTTGCGTTGTTCTCATTTATGGATGGTTTCTCTGGCTATAATCAAATCAAAATGGATCCCGGTGATCGAGAGAAAACTAATTTCATTACTCCTTGGGGGACCTTTTGCTACAAAGTCATGCCCTTCGGTTTGAAGAACGCAGGGGCAACTTATCAACGCGCTATGACAACTCTTTTTCATGATATGATGCACAAAGAGATCGAGGTGTATGTGGACGATATGATAGCCAAATCTCAGAGTGAAGAGGAACATCTAGACCATTTGGTGAAGCTGTTTGAACGACTCAGGAAATATCAGTTGAAATTGAATCCTGCTAAATGTACCTTAGGTGTCAGATCTGGAAAATTGCTTGGTTTTATTGTTAGTCAACGAGGGATTGAGGTAGATCCTGACAAAGTTCGAGCCATTCAAGATATGCCAGCTCCGCAAACCGAGACACAAGTTAGAGGCTTTCTTGGGCGTTTGAACTATATTTCCAGGTTTATCTCTAACATGACCGCTACTTGTGAGCCGATATTCAAATTGCTTTGTAAGGGGCAGACGGTTGAGTGGAACCCTGATTGTCAAAAAGCGTTTGAGAAAATTAAGAGTTATTTGCAAGACCCCCCTATTCTGATTCCTCCCGTACCTGGAAGACCGTTATTTATGTACCTTACTGTTCTTGAGAAGTCTATGGGTTGTGTGCTCGGGCAACATGATGAGACTGGAAGAAAGGAACATGCGATTTATTACCTGAGCAAGAAGTTTACCGATTGTGAAAACAGATACTCACCATTGGAGAAAACTTGTTGTGCGTTGGCGTGGGCCGCTAGGCGCCTCCGGCAATACATGGTCTGTCATACCATATTGTTGATTTCTAAAATGGATCCGATCAAGTATATTCTCGAAAAACCTGCTCAAACCGGGAGGCTAGCCCGTTGGCACATGTTGTTATCCGAATATGACATCCAATATGTACCCCAGAAGGCAATTAAGGGTAGTATTTTATCGGATTACCTTGCAGATAAGCCAGTAGAAGACTATGAACCCCTTAAGTTTGACTTTCCTGATGAGGATATTTTGTTGATCAAGAGAGATTGTGAAGAGCCAGATCCGAGCGAAGGTCCAGAGCCAGGTCTTTGGTGGAGGATGATGTTTGATGGTTCATCGAATTTCAATGGGCATGGTATAGGCGCCGTTTTGATGAACCCAAAGGGTGGATTCACTCTGTTTACAGCCAGGTTAGACTTTGAGTGCACTAATAATGTCGCGGAGTATGAAGCATGTATTCTCAGCCTCAAAGCAGCAATTCACCTCCGAATCAAACTTCTCAAAGTAAGTGGTGATTCAGCCTTGGTTATTTACCAAGTACAAGGCAAATGGGAAATGAAGAATGAGAAGTTAATCCCTTATAAGGACTACATTGTCGAGCTGATTAAGTATTTCGACGAGATAGAGTTCGAGCATGTTCCTAGATCTGAGAATCACGTTGCTGATGCTTTAGCCATGTTAGCCTCCATGTGGAAAGTTAAATTCGTTAATGAAGCACCTCTTATTCATATTGAACGCAAAGTTGAGCCCGCTTATTGTCAAGTGGTTGAAGAGGATGAGGTGGATGAAAAGCCTTGGTTTCATGACATCAGGAACTATCTAGCCAAGCAAGAGTATCCCGATGGTGCTACTGGTCTGGACAAGAAAACATTGAGAAGGCTGGCTTCTAAATTCTTCATCAGTAATGGTGTGTTATACAAAAGAAATTACGACATGGTTTTACTCAGATGTGTTGATAAACGGGAAGCGGACATGTTACTGCAAGAGATTCACGAGGGGACCTTCGGAACTCATGCCAATGGTTATGCTATGTCTAAGAAGATGCTAAAGGCTGGATATTATTGGTTAACCATGGAAGCTGACTGCATCCAATACGCTAGAAAATGCCATAAGTGCCAAATTTACGCTGATAAAATGCATGTACCTCCCTCGCCGTTGAATGTTTTGTCTTCACCATGGTCGTTCTCAATGTGGGGCATTGACATGATTGGGGCAATCGAGCCGAAGGCTTCTAATGGTCATCGTTTCATCCTTGTGGCTATTGATTATTTCACCAAGTGGGTAGAGGCTGCCTCCTATACCAACGTGACTAAGCAAGTGGTTGCCCGCTTCATCAGGAAAGAAATTATCTGCCGTTATGGAATTCCAAGTCGGATAATAACTGACAATGGCACCAATCTGAATAACAAGACTATGAAGGAGTTGTGTGACAATTTCAAGATCACCCATCACAATTCTTCTCCGTACCGTCCTAAGATGAATGGGGCCGTTGAAGCCGCAAATAAGAATATCAAGAAAATCCTGCAAAAGATGGTCGTGACTTACAAAGATTGGCATGAGATGTTACCGTTTGCTTTGCATGGATACAGGACCTCAGTGCGAACTTCGACAGGGGCAACACCTTTCTCATTGGTGTATGGAATGGACGTTGTACTCCCCATTGAAGTAGAGATACCTTCTTTAAGGGTGTTGATGGAAGCTGAACTTGAGGAAGCTGAATGGGTTCAAGACAGACTGGATCAGTTGAATCTCATTGACGAGAAACGCATGACAACTATGTGCCATGGGCAATTATATCAGAAACGGATGAAAAGAGCGTTTGATAAGAAGATTCGTGTCCGTGAGTTCCGTCAAGGAGAGCTCGTACTCAAAAAGATCTTGCCAGTGCATAAAGATATGCATGGAAAGTGGATTCCCAATTATGAAGGCCCATTTGTTGTAAATACCGTTTTCTCCGGAGGGTCTCTGATACTTACAACAATGGATGGTGAAGAGCTTGCACATCCCGTGAATTCTGATGCATTCCGAAAATATTATGCCTAAAAACCCGCTAAGTCGAAAACCTGCAAAAGGCGACTTAGGCAAAAGTAAGGGTTGAAAAAAAAAAGGAAAAAGAAATAATAATAAAAAGCTCGCTAAGTTGAAAACCCGAAAGGGCGGCTTAGGCAAAAAGGAGCGTCCCGGTGGATTGAAAACCCGAAAGGGCGGTCCAGGCAAAATTTAGGGAGAAAGGCATTTCATTGCATCAGAAAACACCGATCATCGCAGACACACTTTCCGCATAAGAGCCATTTTCCAGTTCTTTCATCCTCGTCCAAAGCAAGATTCTGGATTAGTCTAAGTTATTAGTGTTAGTAGGTGTCGTTGGATTCAATGTAACCTTTTCCCATGTTGCCAATTTCAAAGCATAAACATCTGTGGAGCTATGCCTTCAGCAAGCTGCCACCCTATAATAAAAGATACCATTTTGTTACTTACATTCCTTGGTGCATTACTCTTGTTTTCTATTGTTATGCAAAATGCATTTATTCTTAAAATTTTGAAAATGAAAGGTGCTTTGAAAATTTTTAAAACTGTTCTTCGAAAACGCAATCGAAAATATAAAAAAAAAAATTACTTTGACTAGAGGAAATTTCGGAAGGATCTCTTCACTCCTCGAAAAATCTCATTGTTGCAGAAACACTTTTAAACCATTGCTCTGACACAGTCCCCAGAGAGACTATAAGCTGACAACTTTTTCTTGGGTAACTCGAAGGTGTCCCTCAGGTTTTCTTCTCCCCATGTGAAGACATGATACCGTGCACCCAAGCAGATTACCTTCTCCCCAGAGAATTCAGAACTTTAAAACCAGATTCGGTTCTACCATTGATCCTCCTCACCCATGATTGACGTATTGATTGCCGGGAACGCAGGGTATCTCCGCCGAGATGTTTATTTCATCTCTCGTCCCGTCTCTAGTCTGTTTCGTCAGCATACGCAGGGGTATAAGCATCACATGCCTATTTCATAACACATACTCATTACATACTCATTGCATACTCATTCCATTACATCCTGCATATTTAACTACATAGACATTAACATACATTCATATTAACATATTCATCAACATGCACCCACATTAATATATGCGTTAGCATTCACAGGTTCATTATGTTTCACCATCATTGGTTGTTACCACCGAGTAACTGGGGTTTGTCCATTCTCTTCAAATAGATTGTCAGCCATAAGCATAAAATACTTACTTGTTTCCAGTTTCCCCACAGAGCTCGATCCCCGTGGATGACGGTTACTTCAGCTATCTTTCCTCGCCAGGATAAGATATTTACCCTTTGAGTTCATTCCCTCGATGGAGTCTTGATTACCAGTCTTCTTTCTAGCTCGGTCCAAGATTGAATCTCAGTCTTGTCGGTCGTCGAGCCCAACCGGACGTGCATTTATTTTGCACCATCTAAAATTTTTTACCTTGGCAGATTCGCGATTGTTCTCGCTCGAGAAGCTTATCACTATACCCGGACGTGCATTTATTTTGCATTATCTTTCAAGAAAATCAACCACAATTCTTTACAGATACACGCCAGTTCACGCCTGGAAAATCTATCGGTACAACACTTTACATCTTACAACATCGATATGCGACATTTCTCACCTAAGAAGCTGATCCTATCTTCGTTATGACTCGCAGCAAATGGCCATCTCCATTGAGAAGTTGGGCTTCCATTTTCCTTGTCGTCTTGAAGTATAGGGAGGTTTTGAACCAAATCGTATTCAGGAGAGCACGATCTTGAAATACGGGGAGGTTTGAGCGAAATCATATTCAGGAGAGCACGATCTTGAAGTATGAAGAAGTTCAGTTTACCCTTTAGTAAAAGAAGGAGCGAAATCATATTCAGGAGAGCACGATCTTGAAGTATGAAGAAGTTCATTTACCCTTTAGTAAAAGAAGGAGCGGAATCATATTCAGGAGAGCACGATCTTGAAGTATGAAGAAGTTCATTTATCCTTTAGTAAAAGAAGAATCAAAATCGTATTCCAAGCGCCGACTTTAAATATGAGAAGATTTATATATCAGATAAGCAGCAGCCTCTTTATTTGAGTGTTTATCCGTTTTGGCATGTAAGTCCCTTCCGACAATAAGTGACAGTTCTCCCTCGAGAAGCTTATCAGGGCATTTCCCATTAAAGTCCATTTATTTTGGCATACCGCCGGTCTTTACCCTGTATATTTGATACGGATTCCCGAAAAGTCCGTCCAATCCCATCACGAAGGATAGTTTATAGAAGCTTGGATGTTATTCTTTGCTCAATGCTCCAGCGTTCTGTAATCGATCTAGCAACCGTGTAGATCCAGGTATTATTATACATTCCCAAGTGGAGGCCATCTCATAGGCGCCATCTCCATTTAGGATCATGTTCTAACCACTTCAAGTTCATTTATTTTGGCATACAGCCGGTTTTTACCCTGTATTTTTGCTACGGATTCCCGAAAAGTCCGTTTGATCCTGTCACGAGGGATAGGTTACAGAAGCTTGGATGTTATTCTTTGCTCAATGCTCCATACATTCTGTGATCGATCTTGCAATCGTACTTGATCCAGTTTTACTTTTAGATTCCCAGTGGAGGCCGTCTCACAGGTGTCATCTCCATTTGAGAATCTCGTTCCCAAAATGACAATTGGTCGTGTTCGCACCAGTTGACCATCATTTTAGAATTCCCCAGGGTTGTACTGTGTCCCAGCGCGTCGTTCTCCCCAGTGTGTTTCTTCTCGTAGCGTCCGTCCCTGTGTCGTCGCATTCGTCAGCATTTTCGCAATTCATCATTCCAGCATACGCATCATATCATCTGCATTAATCTGTTCTCGCTTTATCCATAGCATTGCATATCGCCGCATATAAGGGCAAAATTTTCGGTTATCTATATTTAAATCTCTCCACCACGATTCCTCGAGTCTCTGTCACTCAAATCGTCCGGTGTAGCTATTTAAATAGGGGCAACTGTAATACCCCAAATTTTACCCTTACATTTAGTCAGTCATGGCGCATGACATTTCATTTTTTTGCATCCATTAATCACTGATCAATCATTGAGCGCGAGTTGTTTTGCAGGAATTACCCCTAGGGGCGTTTTGGTCATTTTGAAGCATAATTCGTAATTTTGGGCCCAATGAGTTCATTTTAAAGAGAAAACGTGAAAACTTCGACTGATTAATGGAACTTATTCATGTTGAAGGTATTAAGCTTATTATGCAAGATTGGATCGAATTAAATTTCAACCTTTATTCAGGGATATTTGACTGGTGAGGTTTAATCGGATGTTGAGGTGTTTGCAAATCAAATCATGGAAAGGAAATTGGAAAATGATTATAATAGAATATGTGAATTTTATTCATAATATTTCATTATTATTATTACAATTTGTAAAGTGAATTTGGATAGAAATTTGAAGTTTATTCATAATATTTTATCATGATTTACAAAGAGGAAGTAATTTGGATAAAGAATATTATTGAATTTATTCATAATATTTTCTTTATTACAAGTTAAAAAAGAGAAATGAAAATTGTATTTCCTAAAGTTCTAAGTCATGTGGGCTTTGTGTTGATGCTTCGCGTTCGTCACTCGCTATCCGATTACCTGCACAATGAAGACAAAGAAAATAGAAGAAAATGTCAGGAGAAATAATTTGACACTCTCAGAACATCGTCATCATCGAGTGCCGGGAGTGGCACAACCGAAGCTGCGTCCTACCCCCGTTACCGATCCGCGCCGTTGGCGTCAGATCAGGTAACACCTGTTCTTATCATTACGGGACAACCGAGAGATAAAAGAGATAAAAGAAGCGGGACTGATTCGCTTTTTCCGCAAGTGGATTCATTTCAAAATCGAGTAAATCCTTATTTACTTTCCAAACTGATACGAGAGTAAAACAACATAGTCAATCCGGATTCAGACCCGGATGCCGGCGGGTCTGAATCACTTTGCCTTCAAGGTTATCCAACACCTGAAATTCACAAAACAGCATCAGAATTTTCCAAAGTTCCTAACCAAACTCAAAGCCAAAAAAGATTTATAAGCTGCATGGAATTCATAAGTCACTCAACCAATGGAACAACAGACGCAAGAAAAGAGTTCAGCCAGTTTAATTGAGTTCAGAGATGCATCAAAATTGATTCATAAAACAGGAATTCACGATAACAACAAGGCAAAAGAGCGCGTCCAGGTCTAGATGAATGCAGTTCAACAAACAAACCAAAGCATAAGCAGTTCATAAAATAAAAGAGATGCTTAACAAAGTCAAGCTGCATCAGTTGTGACAAAAGACGAAGTTCAAGCCAAACGAGAAAACAGCAAGATCGAACCAATTCAAGACTAAAAAACCATGATGCAAGAATTAGATCAGAGTCCATATTACCACTTGGAAAAATAGCAGTCAAAAGGACCGTTCTTGCAACCAAACAGGATATCAAAGTGAAGTTATCAAATCACACCCACGAGCGAAACTATACCAGAGAAAGAACAAAGATAAGCTCACGTAATCACATCAGTTCAGGGCAAGCCTCAATCAAAGGTGCAAGTCACCATGACAAGCCAACAAAGCAGTAAGCTAGGGGCATCGTGGAATAAGGCACCGAATGCAGGGGCTCAGCTATCGCACATCATGGCCCAACATAATCTCACAGAAACAGTCAATCTGAAAACCAACAACCAGTCACTATCTTGCTCGCAACACAAATAGCAGCCCAGAACTCATGTTCTGAACCCAACAAGCAAAGAACACAGCAGAACTATCAAAAGCAACTGGCGAAGGCAACCGCGGCATCATCGAAGAATATCCCTCGAAGGTTCAGAACAAAGTCATCATCACCATGTGACCATTCTCGGCAACTCTGACTCGACCTAAGCCTCATCATTAGTTCACTGAAAAAGAAGAGGAAAAGTTAGTTCGAAGTGGAAAAAGCCAAAAGTGGTGAAGATCAAACCAGATGGATATCCAAAACGAATGAATCCATAATTCAATCAAGGAACGTGTTTTGATAAACCACAAAACAAAATCTGTATCAAAAAGGAAAAGAGATTCAATCAGTATCGGAATGAATCCAATCAGCATCTGAAAAGGAAACCAAATCCATGACATAATCAGATATCATAAATCATAACCGTATCCATGGATATCCAACATTGAATTCGTATCCAACCTGAAGGTGCAAGGCAAACTATATCAGGAAAAATAACAGAAAGCGATTTTGATATGAGAATTGATATCAATTCCAAATCCATATCGGGGAAAATTAAATCGGTATCAGGTGAATCAAAACGAGTCAAAGCACCAAGTTCATAAATCACATCAGAAAATCCGCAGAGGCAAATCCAACCATATCAGAATCAATCCATATCAGAAGAATCAGAATCAAATCAAATCATCATTAACTCAAAATCCATCTGCAAAAATAACGTAAAATCAACGCAAATCCAAGGCCCAAAAGAGAGTCAAAAGAGGGTTATAAAAGGGAACGATATCACCTGTGTAAAACCCTAGAAAAAAGGGTGATCAACAATCACAAGCAAAACCCTAGGCGGCGCGAACGAAGACAACCGCGAACTCAGATCACCCAACATAAACCGTGAGTCATCAAAGTAGACTGATACACACCGAACGGAGGAGATCGTCGTCGCCGTTCATTACGAACGCCGGGCTACCAACACTCCCAGCCTCAGAGAACTCATCATCGACCAATACCACCATTGATCATCCATAAACCATCAAAACGCCAAAGCCTGTTAGACTCAGACACGAGGAAATTCTCGGTGTCATCATCGCCGTCATCACCGTTCATAATCCCACCGTGAAACCGGAAACGTAAGCCATCACTTGTTTAATATGGTGTTTTGTTATGTTTTCAGGAAAAAGGGGAAACAGAAGCCATAAACGAAGAAGAAGAATGAGCGAAATCGTGACGAGATTGCGAGCGAGAGAGAGGAAGAGGAAGTGAAGAACGGCGCCGCGAGAATGTTAGGGTTTTGAAACCCTAAATGTTCTCTGGGGTTATGCTTTCACCAACCGGGTTGGGTCCGGAGGTGATTACCGGCCCAACCTTTTTTATTTTTATTTTTTAAAATTTGTTTTAAAACCTTTTTCTTTTTTTTTTATATTTAGTTAATGTAAGTTTTATTAAAAAAATTAAGTATTAAATTTATTTTTTGCCATATAATAAAATTAAAAAAACTTTTTTTATAATAAAATTAAAAACCTTTTTCCAAATAAATAACTTAAAAATCATTTTAAAATATGTAAATTAAAACTTTTTTTTAGATTAAATTTAAAATATTTTTAAAATTAACATTACTCTTTCTTTTACAAATTTAATTAACACCTTTCTTTAAAAACAACAAAAACCTCCAATATTGCATTTTTTTCTCCTGACCCGTCCCATTAGTGTCTAACTTTGTTCACTAACGGGTATTCATCTTTTGCAGCTCATGTTCACTACTATTGCGTGGTGTTTTATTTAAGTTTTATTATTATTGTAACTGCTTCTCGGTTGTAACCTCGCGAACCCTAGTAATCGTGTTTTAGTTTCTGCCTTTAAATTTCTGCATGTATGGTTTTAATTTCTGTCATTATTCTCTGTTTGCACAATTCAATTATTTCACACATTTATCAATTATTCTATCACACTACACACATCCGAAGGTTAGGTCTAGCTTTTGGTCGCCACGCCAATAGTCCTCAAAACTTCAAACCCTTATAAACCCTAACTTTTCACAAATGCCTCGCCGCAGGCAAGATTACAATTTTACCCTTAGCATTAGGTCAAAGAGCCGCCGCACTCATTTTAGGGTTTCCCGCCGTGGAATCCCTAACCTAACCCTAATGCACTTAACAATTTATAACATAGAGATCGGAGTTTAAGACTCCACGTAAGCGTGTCCTTAAGATACGTTTATTCCCCTTGAGACCTTGACCGCAGTCAAGAAGTCTCTAACCTCCCTTTTGAGGGGAACTACGATTACTCTGATTCCATTCCCGTAAGGATACGTAGGCACAAGATGCGATGTTTTGCCGAGTAAACTTAGAATTAACCCCCTTAGGTCTCTTTTTCTCACTTTTAATCCTTTTGTACATATACCTTAAGCAATGAATAAAGCAAATAGTAAACATTTGAACAAAAGGTTCCTGTAGAGTACTACAGAAGTTTAGGGTGCTAATACCTTCCCTAATCTTAACCAACCCCCGAATCCTAGAATTTCCCCGCATTGTGTTTATGATGCAAAATAGGTTTTCCCTTTTTGACCTTTTCCTTCGGATAAATCAAAGAGCGGTTGTGAATTAAATTGCGATTCAAATTAATTAATAATTTGATATCCTATTTCCACCGCAACAGCAATCCTTTCTCTTCTTTTCCTTCTGTCTCCGTTCTTCTCCTACATAAATAAAACAAAAAGAACAACGTTAAACTGTTAGTAAGAATAAATCGCGGGAACGGTGGCGTTTCAGGCTTTCGATGGAGGCAACGACGGTTATGGGGATTTTCGGTGTGGAGCGGTTTGCGGTGGCAAGGGTTTCAACTGCGATGGATTCGCGATGACAGCGTCGGCGATCCCAAAAGGTAAGTCCTCTCTTCTTCGATTTAGGATTTCGATTTGGGGAATTTTGGGGATTTCTATCTGTGACCGTTTGTATGGATTTCTTTGTGTGTTGTGGATTCTGCCCCCTTCCCTTTCTCTTTCGTTTGATGCCTCTTTATAGATGCACAGTCTCTCCTTCTAATTAATTCAATGAATACATTTCCAAATCCTTAAGAAACAGGTCTGGTCCATTTTGGAAACTCACGGAATTGTTTTGATTATGCCACTGATTTCTTTCCTTGTCTTACTGATGAATGCTTAATTTACAACACTCTCCATAACCGTATTTCTCCATTTGGTTCAATCCGTCTGAGTTTGATTTCATATGATTACGTAATAAGTTCGTGCTATCAAAACCTTCTGACTTCACTGTGATAATTGCTTTATGATTTCCTGCTGTTTTTAAATTCGGAGATATTCTGTCCTGATTTTATTGCTATAACTGGATGATTCTGTAGTCTCTGTCTTCGATTATGCTTCTAATCTTCCCTACATTTGTTTGTATAGGATCAAAAATTCCCATAAATTCTCCTCCTCAATCCAGTCTGTCATGTTATGATCCTCTGCAAACCATCTTGGAGGGGAATGAGATTGTGATGATGATTTTATTTGAGGTATCTGATCAAATTTACGATTTGCGTAGAATGTTTACGAATTCCATACCAACCGTTATGGCCTCTCTTTAAATTTCATAATGATGACGTTATCTTCTGCAGGTACAAGCCTATTGATGAATTGGAACAAAGTAACAGGTGGCATCGACTTGACGCGGATAGGAAAATCCAGTGGCGATGCACCTCGAACCAGGTGTGATTTCGACCCTTAGTTGATGCGGTGTCGTTCTGGAATCTGATTGGAGCAGGCACTTCATAGTTGTATGCATAGCTCTTGTTTTTTCGCGGATTCGAAACTCGTCGCATGATTGCGGTATGACATAATTGTTCTGTTATATTATTTGGACTTGACTGTTTTTTCTTCTCTCAATAGAACGTTGATGCTGCTTCCTTATTGCTTACAGGATTCGACAAGGGATGACTGTAATGTGATCTGTGGAAAGGGAGTGGTACCTGAAGAACATCAAACCGAGTTTGATGACAAGGTGAGGATTTCTTGGAATTGAGTTATTTAATAAAAAACTGTGAATTTGACGGATTTCGTCTCTTGCCCAAACAACATGACTTTGGTAGATTTCTGGCTCCGTGAATCAACCTGTCAAACTCCTCATCAGCCGTAAACGTGGAGCTGCTCTGCCACTTAGTAGCCATGGCGGTTCTGCGGTACCAGGCTTGGTAAGAGACACTCTGCTCAAAAGAAAAGTTCAGCAATAGGATATAATTTGTCATGTGTTCTCTGTAAGGTGTGAACTATGTAGGTTTAAGATCCATGGAACAAAAGGAAGTGAAACAAAGTCTATCATTATGTAATTACAGCAAAAGATCCAAAATATCTAGTTATGCTGATAACCTTATTTTTAAAAAACAGGTGAAGTGCAACTCACCAAAGGCCGGGAGGAACTGTGTCTCATTACAACGTAAAAAGGAAGAGCTCGGTACGGTCTTGTACAAGATGTTTTCTCTGGCAGGAACTAAAGGCTCAGCTTCCACGGAAGTAGAACAACAAGGTTCACACATCGATTTCGCAAATGGACCGATGAAACTAAAGGTAGCTATTACTGGAATATTGGGGTAACTATATCTGCAATTTCTTGTAACATCCATTCAATCATGTGTGTCTTTCTGCCATAAAACTTATTGCTTTCCCTTGTTGTTTCCAGTGATTCGCCGCGAGTGTATTTCGGTAAAGTTCTTGTTTATGGGACGTGACAACAAGTTGTAACGGAGTTTACTTAGCAAAGATCGAATTGTTTTCATCCTTACTGTCGTGACGGGTTTTGAGTTTTTGGAAGAAGTGCATGAGGGGAGGGTCTCTTATCCAGGAAAGTGAGCTCGACTTGCTATTGGGATTCACACACAGCTGCAGTCGGATTCCGCAAGATCCATTTTAGTTTGTTTTCTTTCCTTTTGTTATTGTATTGGCATGCGGATGCCTTTTGGTGAACTAGCATAGAATTGTAACAAAATATTGTGAATTGGAAACTTAAAAAATGTCCTTAGACTTAGCTTTATGTTACAGATGTATCTTGGAAATTTGAGTGCAATGCCTTGTAACGTTCCATCATTTAAAGGCTATTAGGATGGGTTTGAGTGGCACCAAATGCTATGAGCATTGTAGAGTTCATCTCTCTGTTTTGTAATGCAACTACCCCAGACTTGTAACCTTGGTGTTGTTTTCGTATGGAACTCTTATAATAATGGTAACTTGAGTCTTGGGTTTTGAACTTTGTATCAAATTGTAATCACACAAAATAAATATTTGAATTTATCCTAAAAAAAATAGCTCCTGTTGAGAAGGTCCTCTTGGACTAGTAGCTTGAATGAATAATATGAATCTTGATCTATTTCTTAAGCTTGTGAAGATTTTTTTTTGACACGGCTTTTACATATTCATGGTAAAACTTAAACCATTTCTGGTACCCTTATCCAAACCTCTGGAATGATGCCACTTGAATGAATCCAATCAATTTGAGCCCTCTTGAATTTATTTCTGAGAATTCCTACTTCAGAACACACTGATCGTGAACTACCAACACAAAAATATCAACTCTTTATCAAAGAAAATAATTATCCTGCTTCACGAACACAAGACAGTCTCTCAGGCATTATGAATGTGATACAAGATGATACTCAATGCTTGATTCCACAGTCCATGAGAACACCCGTTGAAACGACATAGAAAATTCGAATAGGTGGAAGCCATAGGACCTTTTGAATCAAAATCCAATCGTCGTGCCTTGAAGTGACTGATCGTAAGGATTTTTATGCTTGACATTACTGTACCTGCTTAACACTAGTTAGCCGTAAAAATATACATACGAAAAAAAAAAAGAAAAAAAGAAAGCTCCAAGAGGTGGAGTCTTAAGGTAAAAAATTAGGGTGTGACAATGGTTCACAACCTTGCCGCCAAATTCAATCCATAATTGGACTCAGTTAAAAAGATTGTTCCATGACCAGTTTTATATGGGACAAACCAAGATTAGCCTAAAGGAATTGGCCAATATGAAACAAAAGTTTATTAACCCAATAGACGATTACTTGAATAGATTTCGTCCACTTAAAGCTAGGTGTCTTACACAAGTGCCAGAGCACAACTGGCTGATAGGGTTCGACAATTAGAATGTTTGAAATAGGAAAAGGCTAAAGCAAATAAAAATAAGAGGGTAGCCTACGTCGAATTTAATGAAGACAACGAGGGACAATATAATGAGCCTTCCAACTTCGACAAAAGTGAGATCAATCTCACAGAGTTAAAGCAAGGCCCCTCTTATTTTTGTAAAGTCTTAGCCCCCTCAAATGGGAAAAACTCACTTGAACCAGACAAGAAAGATAGGTTCCCTAAGAAAATTTACACCATCGACGTCACCAAGTGTGATGAAATCTTTGACTTGTTAGTTAAGGATAGTCATATGATAGTGTCTCCCGGTGCTAAAATGTCTCATTTAGAGCAAAGGAAGAAAAGAGATTTTTGTAAGTTTCATAACTTTTTGGGTCATAAAACATCTCAATATTTTCTTTTCAGGGATCTTATTTAAAATTCTATCAAGGATGGAAGACTAAGGTTTGGAGAGAAAGTGGAGACTCAGATGAAAATTGATGCCGACCCTTTACCAGTGGTTGGTGCTCATTACACTGAACCAGCTGTTGTCAATATGATCGAAGTTATTGATGACTTCGCTCACAACATTAACATGGTCGAAGTAGTAACACCCTAAATTCTTGGAATATTTATTTAATTTATTTAAATATAAATATTCGTATTTTTGGTGATTTTCGGTGGTTGGTGTGCATATTGGTAATTATGGAGTTTTGATTTAGTTGTTTAAATAATAGTATATAATATAAATATATTTGGTATTTTATTAATTTAAATAAATATAAGTTAATTTAAGGGCAAAGTGGTCATTTGAGGAGGAGTTAGTGAGGGTGAAATTGGAAAGTCCATTTTAAAGGCCCAAAGTTAGGTTGAACAAAAAGGAATTTTGAGGGAATTATGATTCATTCTTGTTAGACCGTGAAAAGAGAAGAAATAGATCCCAAAGCTATGAGGAAGAAGATTGAGGCAAAAGCTTCACGAGGTTTCCAAGAATCAAGGAGAAAGGCTTAGAGTCGGCAATTAATGTATGATGAGTATTACCTTTATTGTTTTCAATATATGATTCAATGTATTTAAAGTTGATTTAAGTATTTATGAGGTTTTTGAGTTTGAGGAAATTAGGCCTTTGTGGCCAAACCTGTTTTTGAGGTTGTTTAAGTATGGGGATATTACCTTCATTGTTTTTAATATGTGATTCAATGTATTTAAAGCCGATTTAAGGGTTTAGGGATTTTGAGTATTGAATTGTTGTTGCCTTTCTGGTGAGTTTAATGAGTCTGAGGGATTTGAACTGATGGTCTGATAGGTTTGAGACTGATTTGGGAGTAAGGGAAATTAGGCCTTTGTGGGCAAAATTTGTTGTTGAGGTTTTAACCGTATAGGGTAATTGATTATGAGAACTCTAATGAATGTGGGAAAATTGTAAGGATTTTATGGGAATTAGAGGCGTAAATTTGATATGGGATTGGCCTAATAAGTCGTAGATTTTACGCCTTTATCGCAGATATACCTTAGGAATGATTTTGGGATGTTTTGGGGCATTGGGGAAGGATACCGTATGGCCCTTTGGACTGACTTTGCCACTGTTGCATAGCAATGATTTGCTGTAATCGCGAGTTCGCACGACGAACATTCGTCTCAGACTCGCACGACGAACTGTCCAACGAACGTAGCAGAGTTTCGTGAATTGTGTTCTTGTGTAGTGTTGTCTTGATGCTTTGATGCTGTGATTTTCTGGATGAATTTCCTTAAGTATGACTGTGTTTAATACATGATTGTATGATGATTCCTATGAGTAATGATGGTGAGTTATGATATTGATTCCATGAGTTTTTGATGATTATATGATGACATAATTAATATGATAATTTTGATGAATGATGATGCATCTAATGAGTTTATTATGAGGATGATATTGATGTGTGCATCATGCATTCATATGCATTCCGAACTTTGGTCTAGTGTTTGATTCTTGTGGCTTCAGTCCCATTGTGCGGATGTGAAGTATTTTGTTGTGCTCCGGTTCTTGTGTAGAATCGATCCTATTGATGGGGATCTATGGAGGGTTGATGGCCAGTGTCCATCAAACTTTGAGCAATTTTTGAGTAATTTTGGGAAAACCCGTTGTTTACGAATCATTGACTTTTATTTGAGTTATTGAGAAATGTACGCCCCTTGAGGTGATTTTTATTGTGTTTAATATTTTACTCTAATAAATGTGATTGATTTGCCATTATATTTGTGGGGTAGAAAAGGGTGTTACATTAGTGGTATCAGAGCCTGGCTGGTTCGTCCGGCCAAGTTTTTATGTTGTTAGTCCCCTGTCAGTCAATAGTGTGAGAATACTATTGGATGAGTTGTTTTCTTCTGATCCTGTTGTTGGCTGCAGATGGCTGAAAGAAATGATTGTGCTCTTGCTGATGCACTGGAATCTCTTGCCCAAGTGATGGCCCAGTGTCGCAACTGTGAAAAACACCCAGCAAAAAAATTGCAGAGTCGCCACCGAACGTTATTTACCCCAAAGAGAGGGAAAGGAAACGATCTAAGAAAACCTGAAGAACGGGAAAAGACAAGGTCATTGCAACCAAATCTTGGGTTCGGGAGTCGGTTACGCAAGGGGAAGGTATTAATACCCCTCACGTCCGTTGTACTCAACGAGATCCATGCTTGTTATCTAATTAAAGGGTGTGTTTATCTAAGCTACTGCTAAATGGAAACGAGAACGAAAGACAAAAAAGAGACTCGATAGGACATCGTCGCCCTATGCCTACGTATTCCCTCGTGCAATGGGAAAGTCAGAGTCAACGTAGTTCGGAAAACTACGGGTGAAGGGGGAAAGGTTGCTCGCCAAGACATCTCCGTCTTGTGCCTATGTATCCTCATCTGGTATGAGAAATCAGAGCAAACATAGTTTGGGTAGCGAAACCACAGATTGGTTAAGTGTTTTTTATGAGTGACGCTAAGTCCCCATTCCAGCAGTTAGGGTCGATGTCTGTTTGCGGTAGGACAGACAAGTAACGTACTCTTTTCTGAAAATGAAGTTTGAAACAACGGCCCCGAAGGATAAAAGGTTTGAATTTTGTTTGTGAGTTTTAGTGAAGTGAATTAGTTTGCTTTGTGGTTCACGTTGCACTAAAGACTACGACATAGGAACAAATGTGTCTCATATCGCCCCCAGACAGGACGTACACTAAACACTCTAGATAAGCGAGAGAAGACTCCTCACTCATCATTTCCCATGTGCTTAAGGATCGTAGTGTAAAATGTTCATCTTATTTATTAGATGAGTTAGAATGTGTTTGAGACGAGAAGAGAGACACACAAAAGGTCTAAGGGGAAACTCGGCTCTAACATTGTCATGCAAAGTGGTTCTAAAGTCAAGATTCGAAAGGAGATTCTATCCTAATGTTAGCATGCAAGATATGGACCTAAAGGTGAGGTTAAAAGGGACTAGCCTACTTGTTATCATGCATGGATTAAAATCCTAATGTCTATCTTACTCGAAATTTAATCAAAAATTAAATATGAATAAGAATTCTAAGGGAGCATGCAAAGACAAGGCAAAAAACAAGAAAACAAGGTAAAAACAACAGCTACAACAACGCCTCCTGCACAAGACTATTAACTCCTAAATTCAATGTCTCTTGCAAAATAAGAAATCTAAGGAGAAGCATTAAAAGTTGGCTGGAGGCGAGAGTTGGTCGAAGGATGTGAGACAGCTAAGGGGGAGTAGTCGAAGCACGTACCAGACTTGAAGGAAAATCACAACGGCTTCGACCGTGTTACTGTTTGGTAGTTTTTTCTGAAGATTTGAAATTCAAATAATTTTGAGGGAATGGTTTCGTTCACCAGATGACTAAGAGGACATATGGAGCCCTATGAACAACGAATCCATGCATCGTGACAAGTGGCGAAAGATGGTGATGTAGGAAGTTATTGGTAGTTATTTCTTGCTATTATAAATAGGAAGTTTTAGACATAGAATGTGTGTGGGAATTTTACTGTTGTACAAGTCACTCTTAGACTTACTCCAAGTATTCGAGTGCAGAGAAAGAGAGTATTGAAGAGAATTTATGTGATGTAAACACACCACCTTTTATTTTTTCGATGAAGTTTATTTTACTTGTTTAAATTTTACAAAGTTTACTTTATCTTTCTTGCCATCTTCTCCCCTCTCTATTCCCTCTTTACTTCGTCCTTATTCTCAACTTCTTTATTTTAAAACTTGTATCTTTTCTTTGCTAGAACTTTATGTATTTGTTCTCCTGTAGTCGAATAGGTAACCTTTAAAGAACCTTCCTCTGCATATTGTAAAAAGTGTAAAACTTAGATAAATGTTCAAGGAAAACCCTTTAGTACATGTCCTAGGATCAATCTGATTGATCCTGTGAGTCACCAAAGTTAGATTTGGAAGATCAGCGGTTGTTTTCCGATTTTCAAGGGAAACAAAATGGCACGCCCAGTGGGACAGTGCTAAGAAGAAATTCCTTCGTGTAATCAAAACTTGTAGAGATTATAGTCTTATTGGTCTGTTCGTGAAAAATATGTTTTATGTTACTAAGAAGTGGTAGAATTACCGTTGTAAACGAAGAAAGACTGACAAGACGAAACATTAAGAATATGGCGATAGATGCAAGTCAGCCAAATAATCCTAACTCCCAAGGAGACGGTTCTAGTGAAAGAACAGGGAACGATGTAGTCCCGCCTTCGATACCGTCAACAGGTGAACAAACATCGCATTCTGTGAGGCCAGAACCAACACCCTCGGTACTTGGGACTAGGTCAACTGTGATAAGACCTTATAGTCAACCAGTGTTGGAATATATTAGGCCTCAGACGTTGAATCCTCAAAAACTGTTAGGAGGAAGTTCGACTTCCAGACATTTTGCTCCCCCCGGGTTTTCACAATCACCAAGAAACCCCCCTTATGGGATGCCCACAACTGTAATGCAAGGGCTCCAAAATGCACCCCCATATTCTCAGATCATGCAATGGCTTCGCCATTACAAGGAATCTGGGCCTGGTGCAAACGTTGGTCGAAATCCCCAAGGTTCAAGCCTAAGATATTCGACACAGGGTCCTAACTTGACCAATACCTCTGTTGCATGCTTAAGACAGCAAATGGATGAAAGCAATTTGCAAATGGTTCAGACGGTATCCCAAACCATAGGGGAAATCTTTCAACCATTTATCCAAAACACAACCCACACTAATCAACAATTAGCAATACAGTTGACACGATTGGCTGAATTCATGGGGGTACCTCCCCTAGCCAGGAATCAAGCCCTAGTAGCAAACATTCCACGACAGGATTTGGGACATCAACCAGCAGTGGAAATCCAGGAAAGGATGGGTCATCCCATAGATGAACCACCTAGGGTCGAAACATTGAGAGAGCAGGTTCGTGGTCCAGGGGAAAGAGACCCAGAAGTATTTAGTGTAAATCGAAACCAGGACGCGGATAATATCGTCCGGCAGGTTTGACGCAACAATGCGACTGTCGACAATAATTTAGCAGCCATGGTTAAGAGAATTATGGTTCGAAACGGGTTGAACACTGGTTTCACCCGGCCAAACTACACCTCCCCAATAGTAGATTATATCCTTCAGGCAGAGTTGTCTCCTAGAATGAAAGTGCCCAAGTTTACTAAGTTCTCAGGAGATACGACGGAGTCCACTGTCGAACACGTGGTCCGTTATCTAATCGAGGTTGGAGAGATAGCAAATGATGAGAGCCTTAGAATAAAATACTTCCCAAGTTCTCTCACTAAAAATGCCTTCACTTGGTTCACAATGCTACCCCCCAATACGGTGTGCAATTGGACCCAGTTAGAATTTTATTCCATGAACAGTTCTATATGGGCCAGACCAAGATTAGCCTAAAAGAACTTGCTAGTGTGAAGCGTAAGTTTTTTGAGCCAATCGAAGAATACCTTAATAGGTTCCGTTTGCTTAAGGCCAGATGTTTCACACAGGTCCCTGAACACGAGTTGGTCGAGATGGCTGCTGGAGGTCTCGACTATTCCATTAGGAAGAAGTTGGACACCCAGTATCTAAGCGACATGGCCCAACTGTCTGATCGAGTTTGACAATTGGAAAGGCTTAAAGACGAAAAGGCTAAGTTCAATAAAAATAAGAAGGTAGCTTTTGTCGAATTCAATGAGAATGTCGAAGGGATGTGCGATGATCCCTTGTACTTCGACGAAAGCGAAGTAAATCTTGCTGAACTCAAACAAGGTCCACCTTACTCTTGTAAAGTACTAGCTCCCCCACAGGGGAAGATTTGTATTGGATCCGAAAAGAATAATAGGTTCCCAAAGAAAACATATACTTTTGACATCATAAAATGTGATGAAATCTTCGATTTGTTAGTGAAAGACAGAAAAATGATAGTGCCACCTGGTACTAAAATGTCGTCTGTAGAACAAAGGAAGAAAAGAGGGTTTTGTAAATACCATAATTTTTTGGGTCATAAAACATCTCAATGTTTTCTTTTCAGGGATCTTGTTCAAAATGCAATTCAGGAAGGACGTTTGAAGTTTGGAGAGAAGGCCAGTAGCCAGATGAAGGTCGACACAGACCCCCTGCAGATGGTGGATGCACATTATATAGAACCGGTGGAAGCCAACATGGTCGAAGCTACTGATGGCTGCGATTTTTCAATCGACATAGTAGAGGCTACTGATAATCTCATAGATGAGGTTGTAATGGCAAAAGTCATCATGAGTTTCGGACGAGAGGATTGTGTGAAGATGGTCGCTGATGACCTCGACCAAGTTGATGAGGATGTAAGTTCAAATGACAAAGGCAATCCAGGTTGGGCAATAGTGACTAAGGAAATTGTTGATAACTTCATCAAAATGGACCAGGCCACTAAAGGTTTGGAGTTAGGCTTAAGGAAGCTTAATCTGGTCGAAGGGGTTGAAATCAATATGGTAGAGATCACTCAACATGAAGCTATAGGGGATAGCGAATCAAATTACCAGGAGGAACTCACTAGGGAGGCTTACCCAGAGCAGGAAGAATCGATTATTGCTTTTCCAGGAGAAAGGATCTAGTGTGATGTTATGCCCTCGATGCAGCGCCATTTTCAACAAAAAGGCTGCACAGAAACTGGAAGGAACACAGAGGCTAAGACAAAATAAGGAAAGGCCCAGATTCGACACTCAAGGTAATCTCCAAAGGAGATTTGAGCCTCGCACTAGGCCCCCGACAAATAAACCCACCAGTTTCAAATCCAACGCTGAAGTTACTGATGGTAAGTGGATAAAACCTAATGAGAATAGACAGTAGGGACAACAGAGGTGGAAGAACTTTGAGGTGAAACGAGGATCTTCATTGAGTTATCGAAAGGAGTTTCAGTCTTCAAAAACTTGCCATGTATCTGAGAACTACAAAGGAAAGAATCCCATGTCTCGATCACAGTGGAGATGGGAACAACGTAAGAGAAAAACACTCAGGGAAAGCTCACAAAGGAACCAAGCATAATTAAGTACCAACGCCCCTGTCGAAAATGAAAAAGGACAGACAAAAGCATTTGGCAAAACACCTGTAGGGCGTAGATTGTTTCCTGTCAAGGTCAAAGAACAGAGAAAAAAGGTTGGGTTCGTCGATGAAATGACTTATAATTTTGATTCAGACTCTGACGATTCTCTGAAGTTATTAGTTAATGTAGTATCAGTAATGCCCAGGGAATTCGACAGAATATTCGTGGTCGAAAATATGGATACTTACACGGATTGGGAGATGGCGGCTCACAAGCCTGTGTGCTATTATATGATGAATAATGGTTGTGTCGAAGAACAAAACGCATTCTTCAAACGGGCCACAGAGGCGATGAAAAACCATTTGAAACCTCTTTATATCACGGTAAAAGAGGAAAAAGTCCCAATTAATAAAATTTTGGTGGATTGTGGCGCCACAGTGAACCTAATGCCACATTTCCTGTTGAGTAAGATTGGAAAAGATGAAACTGATACAAAACCATATAAATGGTTTTGTCAAACTACGAAGGTAGAGTGGGTTCGACCATGGGAGTCATACAAGTGAATGTTACAGTCAGAACCATTACTCACCCAACTGTCTTCATGGTGGTAGAAACAATTACCAACTATAATCTGTTGCTTGGAAGGGAATGGATTCACGAAGTTGGGGCGGTGCCATCTTCAATGCATCAAAGAATTGTCATATGGAGACCAGATGGCATTGTGGAAAATATTGAAGCAGACCAAGGATATTTTAAGGCACCCATAAACCACGTTGATCGAAGGCAATTTGACAAACACTTGGCCAGCATAGGCCCCTGCGTACCTGCAGATTTCGAATTTGTACCAAACGATGAAGTGTATTGCTCACTTTATCTACACCTCGTCGATGGTTTCCGCTGGGATAAGGAAGTACCAGGTGAGAGACTCCCATACCTTGGCACACTTCCAGTAGACCCCACTAGATGGGGAAGTGAATTTAGCAATGATGACTGAAGCCATAGCGCTTCAAAGGATTTCGGCCTACATGGCCGAAACTAAACTACAAGCGGCCCAGGAGGCTGCCAACAATAAAATGGTTGAGAAAGCCAGTGAAGAACCTGAACGAATGGGCTCTGGTGGACGTTTCGATCCTGAACCTCTTGCCAAAATTCAATATGAAGGTCAAAGGCTCGACACTATTTATGACGATGACCCCCTGGGTTTCGAGAAAGATCCCTTGCCTAACGATGTTAAAATGCTGGCGCAAGACCCATTAAAGGAAGTGGACCTGGGAGATGGAATAATCAAGACGACGTATATCAGTGCCAACCTCGACCCCCAACTCAAGGTCGAGACCATCCAGTTTCTGCGAGAATACATGGATTGTTTTGCTTGGGATTATGATGAGATGCCCTGTCTAAAGAGAGATCTGGTCGAGCATAGATTGCAATTCAAACCTGGCAAAAGGCCAATCAAACAGAGCCCAAGACATTTCGCTCCTGAAATCCTCTCAAAAATAAAGGAAGAAATCAAAAGACTCCTTCGATGTAAGTTTATCCGTACAACCAGGTATGTTGAATGGCTAGCCAATATTGTACCGGTCATTAAGAAAAACGGGTCTTTAAGAGTATGCATAGACTTTAGGGATTTAATTTAGCAAACCCTAAAGATGACTATTCGATGGAAGTGGCAGAAATTCTAGTTGACTCAGCCGCTGGCCATGAGTACCTTAGCATATTGGATGGATACGCTGGTTACAATCAGATTTTCATCACTGAGGATGACGTTCCCAAAATAGTGTTCCGTTGTCTAGGGGCCTTAGGCACTTACGAATGGGTAGTGATGCCTTTTGGCTTGAAGAACGCTGGGGCAACGTACCAGCGAGCGATGAACTCAATTTTTCATGATTACATTGAGTCTTTTATGTAGATATATATTAATGACATTGTAGTGAAATCCGTGTCAGGAAAAGCTCATGTAAAGCATCTGCGCAAGTCCTTCATAAGGATGAGGAAGTTTAGCCTCAAGATGAACCCCCTGAAGTGCGCATTTTGTGTACAAGCGGGAGATTTCTTGGGTTTCGTGGTCCATAAAAAAGGGATCAATATCAACCAGAACAAGACATAGGCCATTATGAAAGCGAAAGCGCCATCAAACAAAAAGGAACTACAATCCTTGCTGGGTAAAATAAACTTCCTAAAAAGATTCATATCAAACCTAAGTGGCAAAACGCAGGCCTTCTCGCCATTGCTTCGAGTCACTAAAGAATGGTTCGAATGAGGGAAAGATCAGCAAGAAGCTTTCGACAAGATCAAAGACTACTTGACTCGTCCTCCAGTCTTTTCGCCTCCATGTCGAAGCAAGAGCATGAGATTGTACATAGCAGCGTCAGACAAAACTCTAGGGAGAATGCTTGCTCAAGAGGACAAGAATGGCGTCGAAAGAGCCATTTACTACCTTAGTAAGGTTTTGAATGATGCAGAAACTAGGTATAGCGAGATAGAAAAATTATGCTTATGTTTGTATTTCTCATGTATAAAGTTGAAGCAATATATAAAACCAGTTGATGTTTATGTCTCGTCGCATTTTGATATTATTAAACATATGTTACCCAAGCCTAATTTGCATAGTCGAATTGGTAAATGGGCATTAGCATTAACTGAATACTCTCTGACGTATAGACCACTAAAGGCGGTTAAAGGACAAATAGTGGCAGACTTCATTGTCGATCACTCCATAAATAAAAATACCCTGAACGTTGTCGAACTAGAACCCTGGAAGTTGTACTTCAACGGTTCTAGCCACAAGAACGGGACAGGCATAGGCCTGTTGATTATTTCTCCTGACAAAATTCCAACAAAATTCAAGTATAAAGTCGAGGGTCTATGTTCCAATAATGAGGCTCAGTATGAAGCTTTGATTGCCGGACTTGAAATTTTGTTAGAATTGGGGGCAACCCAAGTCGAAATAACGGGAGATTCAGAGTTGGTTGTGAAGCAGCTAACAAAGGAGTACAAATGTGTTATAGAAAATCTCATTATGTACTTCGTGATAGCCAATAGGCTACTCAAAAAATTCGAAGTTTGCACTATTCGACATATACCACGACTACACAATCAGGTGGCCAACAATTTGGCACAAATCGCATTAGGATATAGGGTTTTGAAGGAAAACTTGCAAGAAGTACTCGAGGCCAGGGGTAAGGTTGTGTCCATACACCTGCAACCATCGGACCTTGAAGTTACAAAGTTTGGCTACGCTGACGAAGAAACCTTTGAAATTTTTACAGTCGAGGGTCTGACAGACAAATATTGGAGGAAACCTTTGGTCGAATACCTTCGAAACCCTTCAGTAACCACATAACAAAAAGTAAGGTATCGAGCACTAAGCTATGTCCTTTTAGGAACGAGTTATTTAAGAAAAACTTTGAGGGAGTTTTGCTTAAATGCCTCAGCGAATCTGAGGCGTACTTGGCATTGTCATCAGTCCATGGTGGGACATGTGGGGCACACCAGGTAGGCTATAAATGGCTACTATTTCGCCAAGGGATGTACTAGCCTACGATGCTGAAAGATTGCATTGAGTTCGCCAAAGGTTGTCAGGAATGCCAAGCTCACGCTGGCATACAACATGTTCCAACAAGCGAGTTACACTCCATAGTCAAGCCATGGCCATTCAGAGGATGGGGTTTAGACTTGATAGGAGAGATTCGACCTGCGTCTTCCAAAAACCAAAAGCACATTCTGGTGGGGATAGACTACTTCACTAAGTGGATCAAAGCGATACCTCTGCCAAAAGTAGACCAAGAGGATGTCATCGAGTTCATTCAGAAATACATCATCTATAGATTTGGGCTGCCAGAAATAATAACGACAGACCAAGGGTTAGTTTTTATAGGTAGAAAAATGCAGGAGTTCGCCAGAGAAATGGGATTTAAACTTCTTACTTCGACGCCTTATTACGCCCAGGCCAATGGCCAAGTCGAAGCAGCAAATAAGATGATAATTGGCATGATAAAAAAGCAAATTGGGAGTAAGCCCAAAAACTGGCATAAAACGTTGGACCAAGTCTTATGGGCATGTCGAACGTCTCCTAAAGAAGCAACCAATACTTCCCCATACCGTTTAACCTTTGGCCATGACGCAGTATTGTCGGTCGAGATATATATACAGTCGGTTAGAATTCAGAAGCATCACGAAATCCCTCGAGAAATCTATTGGGATATGATGCTCGATGAGTTAGTAGATCTGGATGAGGAAAGACTTAAAGCTTTAGAACTCTTGAGAAGACAGAAGAAAAGAGTGGAGAAGTCATATAACAAGAATGTTAAAGCGAATGCCTTCCTGGTTGGAGATTTGGTATGGAGAGTAATCCTGCCTATGGATCGAAAGGTTAGGTCTTTAGGCAAATGGTCCTCAAAGTGGGAAAGACCATTCCAGGTTTCGAAGGTCTTCTTCAATGGGGCATACGAAATGGCAGAATTGAGTAAAGATAAGAGAATATTAAAAGTGAATGGAAAATATTTAAAAAAATATAAGCATGTGCTTCAAGAGGTAAAAATATCAACAGAGTAACAACTGAATATAAAGCGAAGCCATAAATGGTGATTAACAAAATACGCCAAAATGGCCCAGTGTCTTACAACGTAAAATTTAAAAGCATGGCTTACAAAGGCCAGCAAAACATGCGCTATTACAAAAGATCCAATAAACTAAAAAGGGAGATTTACCTTCATTTTGAGGTAGTTCGACTTTTGAAGCTCGAGGCGGTTTTGGCATTGGGCTTTGTCTGTTCTTAATTGAGCAACCTCAGCTTCCAAGCGACGGGCTTCCTCGGTGAAATAAACGGCGTGTTCGAGCTCAGTTGATAGGGAGGAATCATCAAAAGAAGATAATTCAGCATTCTTCTTCTTGGCTTTCGCTATTTTGTTGCAAAGTTTTTTGATCTTGCGCTCCCAACAGGCAATGTTTGCCTCATTAGCAATGACCTCTTGTTTATTCTTCTCTTTCCTCTCCTCCAATTCAGCAATCTTTTCTTCAGATTCGACAACAGCGGTCCAAGCAGCGACTTCACTGCCTGTTTTTGTCAAAAATATCATTCTCAATCAGGGGCAATAGTCGAAAGTCTTTATGAACTTGGTCAATCAAGATACCAACTTCTTGAATGACGCTCGCGGCCTCAGGAGAAATCGATTTGAAATTCACTTGTTGTAGAAAAGCTTTCAAGGAAAGGTGGTTGACTGGGCCCATCTGCAGAAGAGAGAAAAGATCCCCTTTGAAGATCTTTTTCTTGATCTTTTTAAGAATGTTGTCAGTTGGCTGACTCGAGGTTTGGCCTTCAGAGTTCGAAGTGCTAGGGGTCTTGCCAGAGGAATTACTTCGCCTGCTCAAGAGGAGTCTGATGTACTGTCAAGGGTTAGAGACCTTCAATGCATCAAGTTCGGCTGTGGTAAGTTAGGCCTCACTTTTGAGGGGTACTTCTTCAGTTTTCTTGGGAGCAGAAGCAGTGGGGGTTTTAATCACCTCAACAGGGGTAGTTTCCTCGACAAGAGTTTCCTCAGGTTTTGCTTCTTTGTTTTTGTCCTCCTCTGTGTCATCCTCTTCCATTTCATCTCCAGTGTCTCTGTCGCTAGACTCGTTCAACTCTGACTGACGCATGGCTTGGTCTTCGACGACATTATCTCCCCCTGCGTCCTTTTCATCTACAGCCATCGTTTGATCCAAAGGAGAACTATTCGTGTCAACCAAGTTTGTGACCCCCTCTGTAGTATTGTCTTCATCATCTGCTACAACAAGATTATCCAAAGTAGTATCCTCTTCATGGTCAGATCCATCAGTTTGAGACTGTTGAGTCGTTGTCTTCGCAGGTGAAGGAGGGACTGTGAAAAAAATCAGGCTTATTAATCTCGCCAAGAGAACTCATACCAGAACCCAAATCAGAGGTGGCATGGTAAGTAGGCTCACCTTGGCTGTTCAAGGGATAGAATGATAAGGGAAACTTGGTCGGAGCAGTTTTCAGAACCCCAACATCAGCCTAGAAAAAACAAACATCAGAGAGAGCAAGACAAAAATAGTGCAAGGTGTTGCACCCCAAATTTTGACCCCTTATATCCTCCTCATATCATATGCATTTATTTATCTAACCTTAACAAGTTTCAAAGTGTATTTTGTCAAGACACAGATGAAACGGGGCTCCGCACTGATAAAATCGAAGGTTCGAGGATTGGGCAACCATCGCTTTGGGATGAATCATTCATGAAATAAGATCAATAGTATCATATTGGGCCATGTGTGAGTTCAATTTGAAGTAATCACCCACAGATGGGGTGCAGTGCAGTTTAAGGCACCCGATTAGGGTTTTGCGAGTAAAAAAAGTCAACCGTAGTTTGACTTTAGACTCGGGGAATAATTCAAAGATAAAAGTATGGTTTAAAAAAGTGGATATGGTTTAGTGAAGTCCCCCAAAGAGTTTCAAAGTCTTGGAAGCTCCGAAGCATGAATAGACAGTTCGGTAATCGCCGATCGATCGTACGGTTGACCGAAAAGTCAACCCCCTCAAGTTTTAGGAATTGGACTTCAAGTGGTGAAGCAAAGTTGTTCCTTATGTCATGAGGGACCTACATATCAATTTTCATGATCATCGGATCAAAGACGTGAGAGTAATTGGAAAAACGGGAAATTAGGGTTTCGAAAGGGGCTAAACTCTAACTCCCTAACCGCGCACCCGATCGAGGTGGTTCAAAGCTCGTCGGAAAGCTCTTAACAATTCCTACAAAAGTCCTATACTAGTACACTCTCAGAAAATGCATGGAATTGGAGTTATCATCAAAATCGATTTTTAGTACAAAACACTTAGTGAAATTCTGAAAATCTGGCTGCACTAAAACTTGTTTTTTGCTGACTTTAAGGGACTTTTCAACCAAGATGCACATAGATTTGGAATTTTTGGAAAACATGAATGTTGTATAGCTACATAAGGGCTTTCCAAAATGTACAAGAACTCCCCAAGAGGAGTTATGAGCTGAGAGTTATGAAGTGTGAAAGATGGGCCTGTGCACTAGTTTGTTAACTTGCCTAAACCCAACATAAACTTGGTTCCCAACCATACACTTCATCTCTAACCATGGATGGACATCTGATATGATGAATTTAGAGGTTGGAATAGACAAATTCAGAAGAGAATCCAAGCAAGTACAAGATCTTGAGCAAAATCCATTACTTTAGTAGAAGAAAGTACAAAAGGTACAACAAGAGAGAGAAGGTTGGGGGGCTGCAACATGGGGGTTTGTCCTTTCTCACTATAAGGTCACTTCCTACAACTCATATAAGCTGATTTTTCTTGCATTGAGCCTTGCAACTAGTGTGAAGAGGGCTGCCACAAGGATATTGGCAAGATTCACTTCAAAACTTCATGAAACTCTTTTCAAAAATGGAAGTTACCAAGCTGCCCTCACCCTCACTCCTCCTATAAATAGGGGCATTCTCACCATCTTCAAACCACACCAGAGTTGCTTAAAAACACCAAGCATTACAACTCTCTTTCTCTTTCTCTCTTTGCTGGTAAGTGAAGAAAAACTTAAAAACGCCGAAAACCGGCATTTTACAACTTTCATGCCATTTTCATTTCTAGCATTATCAACACTCCCACAACTATCCACACATCTTCTAAATCATGTATAGAAGGTGTGTAATCCCTTGAACCACCAAAAATCTCAAAAAACCAAAAAGTCAACTCTCATTCCACCATACTTTGACCAAAACTACAAAAATCACCAAACCTTGTTCTAAACATTTTCTTGAGGTTTTGATCCCTCTAACACCTCATATGTATTATGCTTCAACTGTCCAAAACACCAAAAGTCAGTTGGGAGGTCTAGTGCTCAAACTGTCCATAAGGTTGTATTGTTTCTTCAAGAAGAAGCAATATTCTCAAGCTTGCTCAAAGAAAGGAATTCTTGTCCTTGCATAGCTTAAGTGTGGGAAGACTACAAGAGGTATGTTATTCTAAGTCTCATTCATTAATATGCATTATCATGTACTGATTGGTTTGTTTAGAAAGTTCATATATTGTCATGTTGAAATGTTTTGTCAAACATACTGTCAAGCACTTGTGAAGCCAATTCCTTGTGTAGTTACTGTTGATAGGCCATTAAAGTAGTATGTCTTCTTTACCTTTGCAAAGATGTGACATTGAAAATTTGTTAAGATTGTGCTGTTGATGTTATTATGTTGATTCCTACCAAAACCTGTTTGGATTCTAAAATCTGCTGATAAGAGAGGTGTAGGTTAGATACTGTAATGTTAGGCATTATTGTGTTTAACACTTTACCATTTGTAATGTTCACCTTTATGAATGTTTAAACCTGGCTATTATGTGTTGGATTGTTTGGTAACTGCCACTAAGGTAGCAGAGGTGTGATATCACTTTTATGTTGGTACTGTTGCTGAATGTAAGTACCATTTTGCCTACTATCTTAAGAGTTTGTGAACAATTTGGACTAGTAATTATAGGATCATCATTCACAGTTGCTGCAAGTTGTGGGAACACAGTAATAAATCATAAATATGGAGGGATATGTAAAGGATGCTACAGATAAGTATCAAATGAGTAGGTCATTAAAATTGATGATTAGTGTTGGTTTTGTGATACCAGGTGGTTGTTTATTGAAAAATACCACTGCTTGGGGCCATCATGAATGTTTGCTGAGTCAATATTCATGTTATGACCTGATGCATCTCTGTGATGGCATTATGGTTTAGCCTGTTTTGTTTTTGTTTCCTCCAACATGCTAGACCATGTTGATTTAAATGATCACTTGTTGCCCTCCTGCCAAATCAGCATGTTCATAAGATTGCCAATAGACATAGAATCTATGAGTGTAGGTGTTAACTTCATATTTTGATTTCTGTTAGAATGATGGAATCTTATTTTGAAATATGTGAAATATGTTAAGTTTGTCTTGGTTGAATTGACAGCATGAAGCATTTTAGTGATTTACCAAACTGACATCCTTCTCTTAATCATGACAAACCTTTGGTTTTAATGCTTAGAAGTATAATACATGTTTTTTTTCTTTCTTGAAATTCTGTCATGAAATTTTGAAGTGGAAATTCATCAGCTCAATATTAAAACTTGACTATCTGCTTTTGAAATTTGAATTCTAGATGACATCAATGGTTCTATCCTTGAATATTAACAATAGAGTCATGAATCAGCATTTTTTCCTAAAAGCTGGTTGATTTGTTTTGAAACTGTGAGATTAAAACTTGCACAGATTTGTCATCCTGCTCCAAGGCTGTGTCTGTCCCTTGACTTACTTTAAACTTCAACTTGTGTGTGAGCAATACATTTCAATGGTTGATGTCTTGATAAAACATAATACTGCATTATTGTTATTAAGCTGTTGGTTGGATACAAGGCTGCCTTGGTGTATTTTCTTTAAGTTGCAATTGGTTGGTCAAGTTCTAATCCGTGTCAGCATTGAGTTTTCTTCTTGAGACGTAATCTATGAATACTTGATCTAAGGCATGTGCATGTTCTTAAGTTGGCAAAAACTTGGCTGAGTTGGGTTTAAACTTTTCAAACGCATTTCAAAACTCATATGCATTTGTGATTGAATTTTAAAATGAAGACTCAATTTCTCATAAATGACACTACCACTAAATTCCTCAGTGAAAAATACTCAAGATTGATTAAGGGTTCACTAAATTCCATGGAGGTTTGGTTCGGTTTCAATCGTTCACGCCTTTGCTTTTGGTTATGTTTGTTGCCCAGAAATCAACACATTTTCGCTATGTATATTTTTGTTTCCATCCAATTAATGGATGTAACAGCCACCCCAGTGGCAGACCATTGCGCGCGTTATAACCTTCTACCAGCATGACAAGGGTTCGATCCGGGTGGAGGTCGAACCCTTTTGTTTTTTTATTTTTTCCAATTCCCATTGATGAACCATTTTATTCATTCCTTTCCCTTCCCCATCACACGCGCGTGCGCGCCCCAGTGGTAAGTTTGTGTGTTTGTAAACACCAGGGCGTGGGTTCAACCCCCACCCATGCCCTTTCCTTTTTTATTGGTTTGTTTAGTTATTTTATTTCATGAATTAAAAGGAAAACTTCATATGACCGTAACTTATTCATTTTTCGTCTGTTTTGACTCGTTCTTTTTGCAAACTTTTCCTTGTGATGTCTAGTCTTGTTTAGTGGTTTAAAATTTCATGATTAAATATTTCAACAATACTTTCATGTATTTGTTAAATTCACTCTTAGATTATCACCTTGCGTCTCGATTTAACTTACTCCCTATGCCATGTTTGTCTTGTAAGATTCATGGGTATTTGTTTATGTTTGTTAACATATTGAGACTTCATTCTTTTGTTGGTTGTCACCATGGATTTTTATTCCTCCTAAATTACGAGGTTAAACTAATTTATTCATTTGTTTATATGGTTGTTACCTTCAATATACTTTCATCTTTGTTAAGATATACCTTCATCTTCGTTAAGACATGCCATTAGTAACATTGCTTGTATACTTTGGTTGAAACCATTCATCTAACATGAATTACTTGCTCATTATAATGTGCTTGCCCATCTTTGATTGTAATCTTTGTCTTCTATATTCCTCATACTTGAATAACTCATTACCTCCGCCCTTGACTTTGAAAAGTCATCTTGAACCTTAGTTAAGATCAAAACCCATAAGCCATTTGACTTTGCTTAAGTCTAAAAGGCCCACCTTTACTAGGAGTGGTTACAACTAGAACCCTAGGATAGAGTTGTTAACTCTATGTAAGGATCATGGATACGATCACTTACTTTCCCCTTTGAGTGTTACAACATAGACATAGAGAGTTTTGTGAAACTCTACACAAGCATGGATATGTTTGTTCCCCTTTGAACCTTGATCATAATCAAGTGTTCTTCATCCCTTGTGAGGTGAACTACGATTGCTCTGATTCTATCCTAGTTAGGATACGTAGGCAGAAGACGCAACGTCTTTGCGAGCAAACTTAGAAACAATCTTAGGTCTTCATCTATCATACCCTATCTCTTTACCCAATCCCAACCTTATCAAATGTCCAATAAACTTAACATGTAAACAAACAAAAGGTTCCCGTAGGGTACTACGGATGTTTAGGATGTGAGATACCTACCCTATGCATAACCAACCCCCGATCCCCGAATCTCTTAGCGTTGTTGTAACATCGCGCAAAAGGTTCTTTCTTTCTTTAGACCTTTCCTTTGGATAAATTAAAGTCCGGTTGTAAAAGAATTAAGGTTCAAGTTAATTCAATAGCTTGATATCCGATTTTCACCGTAACAGAAATGGCGACTTCACTGGGGATATTGACTTAAAACTTGAGGGTTTAGCCTATTTTGTTTGATTGCTTGCTATATTTGTAAATATTTGCTTAACATGTATATTTGTCAATATATTTGTTTGTATGTTGGGTATTGGGTGCTTTGAGTGGTGAGACGGTCCTATACCCGGACTTGAGTGCACTTATGATAGGATGGTGGTATATTCAAGAAGGCTTATAGGGAGTCGATTCCCGACCAAGCTAACTTGAGAAACCACCGCTCAGTGTAGGCCCTCTTGAAAGTTTTAGTATTGTTGATCAAGTATTTGTGAAAACAATGCTACTTTCAACGAAGGAGCCTGTGACACTGTGGACTTTTAGAATACATTCTACCCCACTTTGGCCTTATTAGGACGTAGTGCGATGACTATAAGGAAGTATTTCCGAAGTAGTTGATACGCGATACTACACTCAGGCGAGATTCTCTTGAGAATATTATCAATTACCAAGTAAATTGGGAAGTCGATAATATCCGAAAGATGGGTCGATGACTCTGGGAACTTTGTAGAACCCGTTCGGCAGGTACAATCAATCCGTAGCACAATCTTTGGGGATGGGTAGACCTTTGAACTCATGCTTGTCCTTAACCCTAAACCTGTGTTGTGTGCATATGCATCTTATTTGTGTTTTCATATCATCATATCATCATATCATCATATGGTTTCATGGAACTCAGACTTTGTTGTTTGTAAATATCAAAAGGTCGTCATGAACATTGAAAGAAAGAAAACTTTGAAATACACTTACAAGGGTTTTAACCTAGATGATTTGAAAAGATTGAGCACCTTGGTGACCGATTCAGAGGGATTTCAAAGCCGGTACGGGAAGCTGTTGCTACTCTTGAAGATAAAAATGGATAGTGGACTTCTCTCTACCCTCCTCCAGTTTTATGACCCGCTCTACCATTGCTTCACATTCCCTGATTATCAGCTAGTACCCACACTAGAAGAGTATTCGCAGTTAATTGGGTTGCCTATTCTTGAAGAATCTCCTTTTCCGATTGTGGAGAAGGACCCCGAAGAGCAGGATATCGCCAAAGCTACACGTTTGGGAGTGGATGATATAAAAAAGAATCTGATTACAAAAGGGGGAGTCTTTGGGTTAAAAGCAGAATTCTTGGTTGAGAAAGCTCAATACTATGCAGATCATCTAAGCATGGATGCATTTGAGGCTATCCTCGCCTTACTCATCTATGGTATATTCTTGTTTCCAAGCTTTGAGAATTTTGTGGACCTCAATGCCATCAAAATTTTCTTAAAGAAGAACCCTGTGCCTACCTTGTTAGCGGACGCGTACCATTCTGTTCATCTGAGGAACTTCCATAATGGAGGAATGATCACTTGTTGCGCTCCTTTATTGTACAAATGGTTCACTTCACACTTACCCAAAGCCAACGCTTTTTGGGATCCAAAGAAAGGATGGTGGTCACAAAAGATCATGGCTCTTACCCATTCTGATATTGATTGGTATAATCGTGATTATGATGGGATAATGATTATTGACAGTTGTGGGGAATTTAGCAACGTACCTCTTCTCAGCATTAATGGAGGGATCAGCTACAATCCGATACTTGCCCGCCGACAATTGGGATACCCTCTAAAGGACAAACCCAAAAGTGTTCAAGTAGAAAGCATCTTCTTCAAAGAAGGGGAAGACAGTCAAGGATTAAAAGAGAAAATTCTAGAAGCTTGGAAGCATCTGCATAAAAAAGGAAAGAAAGATCTTGGAAAACTCAACTGTATTTCTTTAGAACCTTACCTCCAATGGGTTCGGAAAAGAGCCGTCACACTAAAGATGTCGTATCCTAAACAAGAGCCTATGGCCTTAAAAGAAGAACGCCCGTTGGTCTTCATGTCTGAAGAAGAAAAGTTGAAAATCGCTTTGGTCAAAGCACAGCAAACTGAAGAAGCTTGGAAGCACAAGTATCAGATAATCATTGAAGAAAATGCAGAGCTCTGGAGACAACTCCAGTCAAAAGATGAAGAAATCCTCTCTTGTAAGAAGAGGAAAGCACTAGAGGAGCCTTATGAGCCTCAGTCTAATCCATGGAAGATAATTGTGGACAGACTCATCATTGAGAAGACTCAATTGGAAAGAAAGATCGAGAAACTCAACCTCAGGCTGCTAGGAGAACCTTGATAGATTGCGCCAAATTGTTTAGTTAAAACTCTTGTAAGAGGAAATGATGTTTTGTAATCTGTTTTGTTTATTAATGAAATGACGATTTCCGATGTTCAAAAATATCTGAGTTCCATGACAATCATGTGCATTTGCATTCACACTTCTTCTAATCATTCAAGGAAATTCAACTTTTTTCTTTGCAGGCAACAACATGGTAAGAAGAGGCATGCTTCGAGTCCCGGATCTGAGATTGGGCCGTCTAAGAATGTTGACCAGACTTGTCCGAAATCCTGCTGCTTTCATAGCCAAATATGGGGACCTATTGCCATTAATAAGCGCTCCAATCAATGAGCCCATGTTGCAAGCTTTGTTGGAGTTCTATCATACAACTTACCACTGCTTTGTGTTTCCAGATTTTCAGTTACTCCCGACCCTCGAAGAGTATAATGCTTACTTGAAGATCCCATGGACTCTTACACTCCCTTATGGAAAACCAAAGAAGAAGGACTTAGCTAAAGCCCTGCATATCAAGCTGGAAGACTTACCACCAATGAGGGCGAAAGCAGGGTGGTATGGAATGGATGTCGGACCTCTAATAGAAATGGCCGAGTATCACTATGAAAGTCGAAACCTGGGCATTTTTGAGGCAATTTTGGCACTACTAATATATGGACTGTATCTGTTCCCAAGCAATTACGACTTCATCAGCGAGGAAGCAATACGTCTCTTCATCCTCAAAAGTCCGGTCAACACAATACTGGCTGATACTTATGTGGTCATCCACCGTTTTGCCTTGTATGATTGTGGGCGATTCTCATGCTGTCTCGCACTACTCGACCGATGGTTTACTTCTCATCTGCCAAGGACCCATATCCTTTGGAGGCTTCCTACCAAAAACGCTTGGGTTTCTAAACTTGTCACTCTTAGACACCATGATATCACCTGGTACGACACTAGCATCGGCGACCAAATCATGATTTCCAGTTACGGAGATTTTCCCAACGTGCCTCTCATTGGGATAGAAGGGGTGATCACTTATAATCCTATCCTTGCTAGGCGTCAACACGGGTATCCTACCGGGCCAGAGCCTGAACCAGAACTGTTGAGGCCCCGCTTCTGTGAGACAGGTCGCAACCAAGAACTAGAAGCTAATGCCCAATACGCTCAAAGAGATCCACACCTCATGGGCCCAACTCCAATGGAGAATGCAAGTTGCCTAACCACCAGGGGGTACCTGCTATGGTCAAAGGAAATTGCTTTAATCATGTTCTACACTCACGACTACGAGATAACCATGGAACCTGAAGTCCCCGCGACTAGGGAAGAACTGAAATACGCTTTGGTTAAAGCGCAAAGGGAAAATGAAGACCTGTGGGAGATTATCCGCCAGGATCAAGTTCATGCCGGGGTCCAAGAAGGAGAGGGGTCGTCTTGTTAGATTGGTTTTTGTTTCGCCATTTCCCTGCTTTCCCTAAAAAAGGATTGAAATCCTGTTTGTTGCATTTACTTTCATTGTAAGAAAAGTCTTGCTTTTTAGCAAAGACCACTCTATTGTAATAGATTTCCAGCTATCAAATGAAAAACGCTTTTTAAAGCACGTCGTCACATGTTGGTCTAACTTTTTGTTTGTAAACGAAAATTTTGAGTTTCCTTGAATGGTTTATGCATCCGCATTCGCATGTCATCCTACATCAATCTTGCATTTGGGGTTCCGCAGCTCATCTTTTGTTCTTGTCCAGAGAAAGAGAGAAAGAGAGAGAGGAGAAAGGGAGTCACGCTGAGTACTCACCGATACAACACACGGTCCCAAGCTCAAAAGAAGATGGCAGATAACGATCAAAGGTTCGACCGAATGGATAATGACATTGAAGGGATCAAAGGGGACGTCAACCAGATCTTAGAAGCCCTCAACATGATCAAAGCAAAAATGGATACACAACCTACAGTGATCTCCGAAGTTGCCACAACAGCAGCCAATGTCACGATGGCTCCTGTTACTTCAGCAGAGTTTCCCTATGGCATGTCCCGGGATTTTGTACCACCTTTCAACGGCATGCAGTCTTCAGGTCTCAATCCGTTGTTCGACTCAACAATCAGAAACCCCATTTTTACTACAGCAGGTGGACCCACCACAGTACGACCAGTCTTCGCCAATCAACCGCCAATCTTTGATATACCCGATGGATCCGAAGCTGAGGACGAAAAACACGAAAAATTAAGGGTAGAAATGGACATCATGGCCAAGAGGATGAGGGCCATTGAGGGAAATCACGTCTTTGGATCTGATGCCAAGGATCTATGTCTGGTATCTGGACTAGTGTTCCCTCAGAAGTTCAAAATACCGATCTTCGACAAATATGAAGGGACCACTTGTCCTAAAGAGCACTTAATCATGTACTGTAGGCGGATGGCTCCGCATATTGAAAATGATAAACTGTTAGTACACTGTTTCCAAGATAGTCTAAAAGGAGCTTCGGCCAAGTGGTATCTCAGTTTAGATCAAGCTAAGATTCACAGTTTCCAAGACCTCTCAGATTCTTTTATTCAACAGTACAAGTACAACATGGACCTAGCTCCAGACCGCCGTCAGCTCCTTAATATGACGCAGAAAAATACTGAAACCTTCAAAGAGTATGCGCAAAGGTGGCGCGGAACTGCAGCACAAGTAGAGCCTCCTCTTACTGAGAAGGAGTTGGCAGATTGGTTTGTGGATACAGTTCGACCCGAATTCTATGAACGTTTGATCAGCAGCGTTACAACAAATTTCTCTGATATTGTGGCAGTAGGGGTTAAGGTAGAAGCGGGTTTGAAGAGCGGAAAAGTGACTACTTCAAATGTTACTTCAAGCGCCAACACGGCAAAGAAGCCAGTCAGCTCGTTCCACAAAAAGAAAGAGGGAGAAATGAGCGCAATCACATATGGAAAGAAAGTACAAAGCTCTCGAAGCCTCCACCAACAGTACCAACCATCATATGTAGCAGCAGTGACCCCGGTTTTTCAGCCTTCTTCGCAGCATGGTCCCCAACCTGGGGCATTCAACAATCAACACCAGTATCAGCCTGGCGGTCAGCAACAGTATCGCACCAGTAATCAACAACAAAGCCAGCAGCCGCAGAGTCAACAACCTCAGAACAGGGCCCCGAGGGCAAATTATCCAGCAAATAGGCCAAAGATACATCCTATTCCAATGAGTTACACCGACCTGTTTCCCATGCTAGTAGAAAGAGGGTTGGTTAAAACAAGAAAATTGGGTGCTCCACCTAATCCACTCCCGTTCTATTATGATGCGAGTGCTCGCTGCCCATTTCATGAGAATGCTCCAGGCCATAATCTCGAAGGTTGCTTCTCCCTTCAGCACCTAGTTCGTGAGCTTATCGAAAAGGGAACTCTATCCTTCGAGGATAATCCGCCCAATGTTAAAAGCAACCCTCTTCCCAATCATGGTGGAGTCAATGCCATTACTAAAGAAGGGGAGGGGTTAGAAGATAAGAAGGTTACCACTGTTGGTGAGATCAAAGTGCCATTAGCAGACCTGCACAAACGCCTCGCTCAAGCGTGGTTACTCAAGACATCTCACGAAGATTGCAAAGAATGTATGCTGAATCCTGAGGGTTGTGACGCTGTGAAAAAGGATATTCGAGCTATGATTGAACAAGGAACGATAGAAATCGCTAACCGAAAAAAGGAAGAAGATGTGGCAGTCATCGAGTCTGTGTTTAACATACCAGGAGAATCCAACAAGGGAGCTGGGTTCAGAGATGGTAACAGTAATAAAAACTACAAGAATATTCGGCCAGTATTTCGTGATGACGAACCCCCGAAATTCGGGAGAGGACAGACTAGGTTTGAGCCAAGGGGAGGATTCCAGCCTCGCCCAGGAGCCGTGACACCAAAACAAGATTATTCATGGTGTGAAGGGATTTTCAAAGAAAAGAAACCAGTAAGTGTGGCCAACATCGCCGGTGGAAGCAAAATGACCCGGAGTGGTCGTATCTATCAACCTCGAACATACAACGAGGCTCCTCCACCAGCGGTTTCCGTTCAAAAGACGCCTGTTCCTCAGAAGCCTGTTCCGGAGACAACCACCGACAAAGAGCCTTTAGTTAAAAGAAAAGAAAATCTCAAGAACGATGAAGAAGAATTCTTGAGAATCATTCGACGAAGCGATTATAGGGTGGTGGACCAATTGAATCAGACACCCTCCAAAATCTCGGTCATGGCTTTGCTTTTAAGTTCCCCAGCACATCGCCAGGCATTACTCAAAATCCTGACACAGGCCCACGTCACTAAAGATATTACGGTGGGGCAGTTCGACTCCGTTGTAGCAAATATCACTGCCTGCAACACTTTGAGCTTTGATGATAATGACCTAACGACTGAGAAGCGCAAGCACAATCGTGCCTTGCATGTATCAGTCAAGTGTGAAGCGGACACAATGTCCCGAGTTCTTGTGGATACTGGGTCAGCACTCAATGTAATGCCTAAAAGAACTTTGGCCAAGCTGGCGTATCAAGGCGCTACCATGAGACCAACCTCTCTTATAGTCAAGGCGTTCGACGGATCCAGGAGAACCGTGATAGGAGAAGTTGATCTCCCTATTCTAATTGGACCGCAAATCTTTGAAATCACCTTCCAGGTGATGGACATAAATCCGGTTTATAGCTGCTTATTGGGAAGACCCTGGATTCATACAGCTGGCGCTGTCACTTCCACGCTCCACCAAAAAATGAAGTTTGTTGTAAATGACCAACTAGTCATTGTCCATGGAGAAGAGGACTTGATGGTAAGCAACTTGTCATCCTTCCGGTATATTGAGGCTAATGAAGACTCTCTCGAAACAGCTTTCCAAGCACTAGAAATAGCTCACGCTGTTCTAGTAGATGAATCAGACATAACCCAAAGGCCATTATTTACCTCTGCTCAAAGTATTAAGGCAGCACTGAAAGCCGGAGTCCCACTGGGTTGGGGAGAGGTCATCGAAGTCAATGCTCGGGCCAAGAATGATCGACAGGGGTTGGGTTACAAACCAACTCCGGAAGGCGAGCCGGAAGAAAGCACCATGAGGAAGAAGTCCTTAAAAGAGATATTCACCAGCGGCGGTGTACAAGTTAATGCCATTATTTCTGAAAATGAGGACGGTAATCTGGATCATCTAATAATTAGAGGAGGAGGAGCACTGCGCAATTGGGAGGCTGTGGAAGTTCCCATCTTTTTACCTTTAGAGTAATTCATTCTGCCTGTTAGCTTTGTGTCTTTCTTTAAAAATTTCTCGGTCTTGCCCAAGACCTGTGAATTATTTTGTACTGGGCCACTTTGCAAAATTGAAAATCATTAATGAAAAAGTGTTTTTGTTAAAACTCTTGTTATTTGGTTGCACATCACTTTCACTCTTTTTTGGAAAAATGGCAACCTCTTTTGGAAAATAATAAAAACCACCCTTCATCTGCATGTTTGTGTGTAAGTGCCTAATTGTTCCTAAATAAAACATGCAGAATACCCCCATCAACCACAGAATCCTATGATCATTCGGTTCCTTCTATTAGCGGTTCATTCGTCTTTCAAGCTGAAGAAGAGAACGAAGGAGAGTTAGAAGTCCCAGAAGAGTTAAAGAGAATAGCTGAGCACGAAGATGATTATATCCAGCCCCATAAAGAGCGGACAGAAGTCATCAACTTGGGGTCAGAAAAGGACAAAAGAGAAGTCAAGATTGGGGCGTCATTAAGGCCAGAAATCAAAGACAAGTTGATAATAATCCTCAGAGATTTTGTTGACATATTTGCTTGGTCCTACCAAGATATGCCAGGTTTGGATACTGACATTGTCATGCACAAACTCCCCCTGAAACCAGAATGTCCTCCGATCAAACAAAAGCTTCGCAGGTCGAGACCAGATATGGCACTTAAAATCCGAGATGAGGTCAAAAAGCAAATAGATGCTGGTTTTCTAGCAGTATCCAAGTATCCAGAATGGGTGGCCAACATTGTACCGGTCCCGAAAAAGGATGGCAAGGTCAGGATGTGCGTTGACTACAGGGATCTAAATAAAGCAAGTCCGAAGGATGATTTCCCATTACCACATATTGACACTTTGGTGGATAACACGGCAAGCTTTGCAGTGTTCTCATTCATGGATGGATTTTCGGGTTATAACCAGATAAAAATGAATCCAGAAGACATGGAAAAAACAACTTTCATCACACCATGGGGCACCTATTGTTATAAGGTAATGCCTTTTGGTTTGAAGAACGCAGGGGCAACGTATCAGAGAGCTATGGTCACACTATTTCATGATATGATGCACAGAGAAATCGAAGTGTACGTGGATGATATGATTGCAAAATCTCAAAGTGAAGAAGACCACTTGGATCATCTACTGAAGCTATTTGAAAGACTCCGAAAATATCAATTGAGACTAAATCCAGCCAAATGCACCTTCGGAGTTCGCTCAGGCAAGCTACTTGGTTTCATTGTTAGTCAGCAGGGAATTGAGGTGGACCCTGACAAGGTTAAAGCAATCCAGGAGATGCCTGCTCCTAAAACTGAGAAACAAGTTAGAGGCTTCCTTGGACGTTTGAATTACATCTCCAGGTTCATCTCCAATCTGACTCCTACCTGCACACCGATCTTCAAGTTGTTACGAAAAGATCAAACAGTGGTATGGAATGAAAACTGCCAGGCGGCGTTCGACAAAATCAAGCAGTATTTGCAAGAACCTCCAGTGCTGATTCCCCCGGTACCTGGAAGGCCTTTGTTCATGTATATGACCGTATTAGAAAGTTCGATGGGCTGTGTCTTGGGCCAGACTGATGAGTCAGGGAAGAAAGAACATGCAATCTATTATCTAAGCAAGAAGTTCACTGATTGTGAGAGTCGTTACTCTCCCCTGGAAAAAGCTTGTTGTGCACTGGCATGGGCTGCTAAACGTCTGAGGCAGTACATGATTTGCCACACTACGATGCTGATTTCTAAGATGGACCCCATCAAGTACATCTTTGAGAAACCAGCTCAGACAGGAAGATTAGCCCGATGGCATATGCTCCTATCAGAATATGATATCCAGTACGTTGCTCAGAAGTCCATCAAAGGGAGCATTTTGTCAGAACACCTTGCAGAGCATCCTATGGAGGATTATCGACCGCTCAAGTTCGACTTTCCCGATGAAGATGTGATGTATATTCAGCGCACGAAACCAGAGCCTGGTCCAGAGGAAGGTCCCGAGCCAGGGTCCCGTTGGGAGATGATGTTTGACGGAGCGTCAAACAAAAATGGACATGGCATCGGAGCTGTTCTAAAAAATCCAACTGGAGGGTACACTGCGGTCACAGCCCGACTCTGTTTCTCTTGTACAAACAACATAGCGGAATACGAAGCCTGCATCCTAGGATTGGAGGCTGCCATTGATCTCCGTATCAAAATCTTGGAAGTAATTGGTGATTCTGCTTTGGTGATATACCAACTCAAAGAGGAATGGGAAACCAGGGATGAAAAATTGATCCCTTATAAGACCCACATCCTAGAGATGGCTGAGTATTTTGATGAAATTACCTTCAAGCACGTACCAAGGGCGGAAAATCACATTGCCGATGCATTGGCCATGTGTCGCTTGCGCGAAAATAAGGTGCCGGCATGACAGAAGAGTCGCCACCTTTCGTTATTTATCCCTCAGAGCGGGAAAGGAAACGATCGGAAAAACCTGACGAATAAGGGTAAGACAAGGTCGTCGCAACCATTGTCTGGGTTCGGGAGTCGGTTACGCAAGGGGAAGGTATTAGCACCCCTCACGTCCGTCGTACTCGACGGGATCCTCGCTTGTTTGTTTACTTGGACGGGTTGGTTATAATCTATCTACCTATCAAGGCTGGCTGAAAAAGAAAAGAAAAATGACTCGGCAAAGCGTCGCACTTTATGCCTACGTATTCCCATCAGAGAATGAGAAATCAGAGTCAACGTAGTTCGGCTAACTACGGGTTATGGGGGAAAGGTTGCTCGCTAGGACATCGCGTCCTATGCCTACGTACTTTCATCTGGTATGAAAGATCAAAGCAAACGTAGTTCGGGAAACTACGGGAAAAATGGCTCAACTAGGAGGGAGACTATCAAGTCCTACTGTTGTCATGCCATGGATTCATCCTATGGTTGAAGTTTGAACAGGGAACTCCTAGATGTTGTCATGCATAGGTTTCAACCTAAAAGTCTATCATCAAATCCTTATCAAAGGAAATGAGAATCCTAAGGGATCATGTCAATGATACACAGAAACAGACAAAAGCATCAGCTTTAACAGTAAAATGCATGCAATGCAAGTGAGAGAGGAAATGTGTGTGGGGTTTCAGCCTCCACAAGCTCATCTCGACCTCAAGCCAGTCATGAAATAACAGTAATCATACTGAAGATAAACCACATGCTATCAAGCAATGAACCAGATACAGGAAATGAAATGAAATGCCATCAGGCGAACAAACACAAACTTGAGAAAGAATCAATCTACTCTCTAATCCTAACCCTAATCACAGAATCTAAATCAAATCTAAGCAAAGCTCTCAAGCAGAACCCTAAACAAGAGAAGTCAATCCCAGTCTTCAAGCTTCAGAACAAGCTTACCAAAGACAAGGAGCTAAGTAAGCAGACTCATAGTGTCTTCCTCAGGAAAGCACTAGGAGGTGTATACTCAGGAGTCATACCCTATGTGGCTCAACCACTGTGATCAGTTTACATTCCTCCTCAGGAGAAATTAAACTCACAAGCAGGCTCCAACATCACTGGATATTTAGGAAATCCTATCTGAACTAGTGGAACTAAGTGAACAGACTCATAGGACCTTCCTCAGGAAAGTACTAGGAGGCTTCCACTTAGGAGTTGTATCCCATGTGGCTCAACAACAGGTGATCAGTTTACATTCCTCCTCAGGAGAAATTAAACTCACAAGTTGGCTCCAACATCATTGGATACTTGAGAAATCCTAGACAAACTAATGGAACTAAGTGAATAGACCCATAGGACCTTCCTCAGGAAAGTACTAGGAGGCTTCCACTTAGGAGTTGTATCCCATGTGGCTCAACAACATGTGATCAGTTTACATTCCTCCTCAGGAGAAATTAAACTCACAAGTTGGCTCCAACATCATTGGATACTTGAGAAAGAGGTGAGAAGAAAGAATGAAAGTCATTCATAGTGCCTTCCTCAGGAAAGTACCATGAACTTCCTTCAAACTTCAGGATCTCAAACCTCACAGACAGGGAACAAGCTAAGCTCTGGGTCTCTGAGTCTTGATCTACAATCTTCTCTTCATGATGCTCTCCATCAAGGTCTTCAAGGCAACACAAGCCCCACAACAAATTCCTCACAATAAACCCCAGAGATGAACAGATAACCACAGGGCAGACAAAATCAACAGGCACCTTCAGAAAATACCTAAAAATACTAAACTAAGGGGGAAAAATCTAACAATTATTCACAAGGGTCCTCAACACCTACTCATAACATCTACATAGGCCTCTACCTAAAAATCAAGACAAAACTTAATCAAAGAAAGATGAATCTTCACCTATGCACAATCTAAACCCTAATCAGGATACCCTACATCTACCCTAATTAAACTAATCAAGATTTAATTCTAAAAATCTAGAAAAAATCCTATGGGGAACTATGATTCATCATCTAATTACACAAAAAAGAATGGATTAAAAAGACTAAAGGAAGGTCCTAAAACAATTCTTGCAAAATCAAATACCAAATTAAGACTATTAAAAAGCTATTTATTTGGAAAATCTATTAAAAATATTAAACCTAAAAATAAAATCTCATTTTTATTTTTATAATTTTCTACACATTTTAATCTAATCATAGAAAAAAGAAGAAGTAAAAAATCATTTTTTATCTATTTTTTATGAATTAAACAAAACAGAAAAAATAAAGGAAGAAAATAAAATAATTAAAATGAATTAAGGGAGGGGGGGTGCAACAAGAAATACGCGCCAGTTAAAATGATTGGGCCAGAAAAAAGGGGGGGGGGGGCGAATAGCACTCTGGGCCCAGCGCTGGTTTAATGAAACGCAGCGTTTGGGATTATTTGAATTTTCCCTCTCACTCTCAGATTAACACACGGCCGTTGGATCTAAATAATTAGTCAAAAACTGGAGAGGATCCAAGGGCGCTCCTTCATCGTCCCAAATGGGACCTAGGGTTTTCAGACCCCTCCTTCCATGCGCTCAAATTCGAGCTCCTCTAACTCTCTCCACACGCCATGGTTTCACTTGATTCCAAAACAAGAAATGATCTACTACTCAAGCTCTACACAACCATACGTACACTTTTCCATAACTCGCCCTAGATTGTTCTAACAGAGGGATTAAAGATCATGGTTCAAAATTTTCAACTGATATCCATCTTCATTAAACTCAAAACTAAAGCTACAATCTTGTTCTTGATGTTATCCTGGTCATTCTAACCTGATTCATGTTACCTAAAACTCATTAAACAGCCAATTCTTGAAAATTAAAGATTTATGCACCTGCCATGGAACTCAATGAATCGTGCCCTAACTTTCAGTACTTGGTCATCTATCCTAATACAATCATTCTAGACCTATAAAGCTAAAAGGAAACCATTAAATTAAGAGGTACAAAGGGAAGAAAGAACCTGTCAAAGGGATGATGGTGAGGGCTCGTGGGATGCTTGCAGACCTTGGAATTGGTTCAAGATGATCCTACAATGGTGAAGAACTTTCTGTTTGCACTTGTGATGGAAGAGATGGCTTGTAGTGGAGGAATTCTTGAGTTGCTTCAGCTTGAAGAAATTGCTTCAATGGCTATGTATCTCTCTCTCTCCTCTGACTTGATTCAAGTTTCACCAACCTCTGATCACTCTCTGATGCACTCTTTATATATTGATTGATGGAAGCTTGTGGAATCATCTAGAAGGATCTAGAAAAGTCATGAACTTCTCCTTGAATGAGAAGTTGAAAATATCATATCCCTTGCTTCAAGCCTTCAATTCTATGCCAAATTGTCCTTACATGAGTTATTGAGTGATAAGGAATGCAAATCAGCCTTTAGTTTCACTTGTGTAGGGTTTTTCAATGTTACCTTCTTTTGCAAGCAACAAATTTCCAAAGGAAGTCCATTTTTGGAGCCTCAAATGAAAAATCTATTTAAACCAAAGTTCTTAAAATGGTTTTTCCAATCAAAATGATATATTGGATGACCTATTTTGGATTTATGGATCTCCCAAATCACTTTTCAATTTCAACTTTTCAAAGTTATAAGCCTTTTTTAGTTCATTTTGGACCAATCATGTAATCTCATGCTATGAGCTTTTCCAACAATTTGTGACCTTCTTTCTAGACTTAAAATCACATTTTGAGCAACTTTCATGTTTTGAGTTTTTCCATTTGAGGCATGGAAATAGGAGTTTTAGGCATTGGCTAAAATGACCTATAACTGACAAATGACCAAAATACCCCTGCCTTGTTCAAACCATAAGTTGAGTTCCACAAATCCAATCAAGGACTTCTACCACTCAAATTAAAGCTAAGAAGATCCTCTTCAACATTCATGTTGACCAAGAAATCATAGGAATCATCCTACTAGGGCAAAAGTTGTCTGCAAGTTGGGTGACTTTCAAGGACCCAGATTCACACACCTCTGCTGACCTGTAATTTGTCAAAACCATAACTTGAGCTCTGCAACTCCTATCAAGGACTTCCACCACTCAAATTAAAGCTAAGAACAAGCTCTACAACATTCATGTTGTGGGGAAGATGAGATATCAATCACATCTAGAGCTAAAACTGCCTGGAAAATAGGGATCAAATTAGGGTTTTCTCACTGACAATCCTCAGAAACCCTAACTCAAAACTTCTCAAACTCTTCAATCATGATGAGTTGATCTAGGAATCATCCTTATAACACCTCTATGCATCATTCCATGATCTCATGGCTCTTGGATTGAGTCTCAACCTTCTCCAAATTTTCAGCTGATCTAGGGTTGACCCAGTCAAAACCCTAATTCTACCATTCATGGTTGAATCTTCTGAATTCTTGCATAATGACTTCCCTGGGCTTCATGATGGCTATCAAGACATCTCATAGGCTTTCTCAAAACATCAAGTTCATTCTCAAAGTATCAGAATCATCTGAGGGGCACCCACAACTCTCAAGCTATGAAGCACACAACCCTGGTTTCAACCCACCCCTCTGAGGATCTCTTGAACTTTCTGATGAAGGTATCCACTTTCAAACACTCAATGAATAAATAAATGTTGGTCAAATTTTGGGGTGCAACAGCTGCCCCTATTCAAACGGCTTGAACCTGACTGGGTGAGAAGCGAACGGCTCTCAACCAATCAAGGTACGAGACGGTTGAATATCGGTAAACCCGAAAATTTGCCAACTGCACGACCACATGATACTCTGCGGAGAACAAACCTTCGAACACTGCAACACTAGCTGCTCAACAACTAGCTGGAGAGATACTGATCTGACATCACCGCCAGTTACCCATATTAAATTCTTCCGACATTGCCTTCAGACAACCACAACACCCAACCTCGCCGCTGGAGAACTGAATCTTCTAACATACCCAACATTGCTGCTGGAAAACTGAATCTGACATCACCGTTGGACAAACATCATCTCTACTGGGGATTTAAAGAGTCTGACCTCGCCGTCAAACAAACATAATCTGACCTCGCCGTCGGATAATCAAAATACCTCGCATTGCCGCTGGAGAAAATACAACACTGAACAACTCTGACCTGGGGTTCACCCCTGGTAAATGGAACAAAAGGTACACTTGCGTATTTGAAACTACTCAGCTGGGGATGAGAGACTCAACCAAGCACACTCTGATCTGGGGTTCACCCTCAGAATCATAACGAACATCGGAATACTGCTGCACACTGCCTGCCGTAGAACTTCAACACCAGAACTATATGACACCCTGGCCCCTGGCCACTTCCAGCTTCAGCTAGAGAAGACCTTCAAGTACTTCTAAAGATAAGTATCCTTGGCCTTCAAGGATGGCAACTCTGCAGGAGGTATCTTTGACTTCAGTCTGAAGAGAATGATCCTTGGCTTTCAAGGATACATGAATCTGCCTTCAGGAAACTCCGCCTATGCTTAGAGCATCCGAGACTTCAGTCAGGGATATACTTCGGCCTTCAGTCCGAAAAACGAATCCTAGGTCCTTCATGACCTTGGGGGATAACCTTGCCCTTAGGCACCTTCGCTTCAGCTTAGGAAATCTGTGACTTCAGTCAGAGAAATGGTATCCTGAGCCATTCATGACTCCACGGGGATTCAAACACTTTGCCTTCAGGCAAAACTCCGCCTCAGCTGGAGAAACATCTTTGACTTCAGTCAGAAGAAAAAACTATTCACTTGATCGCAATCAATCATCTCCTCAGGACAACTGACTTGGTCTTCAGACTCACACGAATCACTCTGTTGTATCTACAACCCTGGAACCTTGTCTTCAGCTACCTGTTGATTCTTCAACGCGGAAATCTGGACTTACAGGAACCTTTGATACTACCTTCAGGAACTTACGAAGTCAATCCTCAGATTAGACATCACTGTTGGAGCAGACATATCATGCTGCTAAGGACTTCAAGAATCATCTTGAACAAACAGCTCCGTCGGGCACCTTCAAGAATCATCCTAAACTGATAACCTTTCTGGAGACTTTTATTCTGCTGGGTACTCCAAGAATCTTCCTGGGCAACTCTTGCTGGGAGACGCTACTGGGGAGCTCAAGTATCATACTAGGCGAACAACTCGGGAAGCTGTACTGAGGTCTTAAGAATCGTCTTAAGCAACTGGCCCCGCTGAGGGACTCGGGAATCATCTCGAACTGAAGACTTCGCTGGGGATCTCAAAAATCATCTTGAGCGAGCGACCGTGGGGATCACACCGGGGTCTTTAGAATCATCTAAGAAAACAACCTCGTTGGGGGCGAATGTCAGGAATCATCCTGAGCAACCGGTCCTTTGGTGGAACACCTGTAAAACAAGAATGATGATGACCTAGATCATGCTTATGATGCGTATGCTTCTGCGCTACGCCCCACACGGTGGGAATGATATGTATTTATGCTAAATGCCATGCAATCATGCACAATGCTATGCAATCATGCACAATGCTATGCAATCATGCACAATGATGTGATCCTGTCAGCAAAATAAATGCCGAAAGGGGGAATCCTCCTGTCAAGGAGAAAGAACCACTCAGGTAGAGGAATCATCCTGCTGAGGAGATTGTGAACACGCCAATATCAATCAGGCTCTGTCTGGGGAATTGATCTTCCGTTGACTGCTGCAGGGAAAACAACTTTAGCTGACTGCGGCAGGGGATGAAGCTCTACGAGAACTTGGATCTGCTGATATCAATCGCGAGAATGAACTGTGCAGCCGTCCCGGCTACTCTTCTGGGGATAACCACTCTGTGGGGAACCAACTTCAGCTGCCCAACACTCCACTGGGAAAAAACCAATCATGATCTGATCAACTTCCAAGGATTCGGATCCCTTGGACATCTGCAAACTCGGCTGAGGAAGGAGAAGTCATTCTGCTTTACTGGAGAGATTACGACTCTGGGGAAATACAGCATCGGCTGCTTAACGCTCTGCTGGAGAACATCGATCATGATCTGATCGGCTTCCAAGGATTCTGCTTTTCTGCGGACTCAGCCGGGGAGAGAAATCATTCTACTTCACTTGAGAGTACGACTCTGATGGGGAATTCGATTCCACTGGGGAAGAAAGAATCATCTGACTTCGGGGGAGAGCCTGACTCTGGTGAGGAATCTCAATTCCACTGGAGACTTCAGTCTGGCACCATCAGTTACTGCATACTTCGGCATACGGCTAGCTTCTTGCGAATCCTGCACTTGTGACCCGGTGCGGGGGAGACACCTGCTTCGGCGACTTTACTGGGGAAACACGAGCTTCAGCTTCCAAAACATTTCTATGAACTCTGCACTTGTGACCCGGTGCTGGGGAGAGACGACATCAGTCTTCGGCGCTTGACTCAGCTGATGAGGTGACATTCCCTCAGGACGCGTCTGCTTGGGGAAGAGAATCCTCTCTGCCTGGGGAAGACATATCAATGCTCACTATTCGGATTCTGATTCTGCGGAGGAGAGATTACTGAACTCTGCTGAAGAAGGAGGACTCATCCTGCTTCGGGGATACGCACGACACATCTTCTTGCAAGGGCTATACCTGCAACAACACAAACAAACAGACAAGATACCCTCCTCAAAGGGGCCTATCCAGGTTATTATCTCGTGACGATGTCCAGTTAGTTAATTGTTTCAACAATCAATGGGTTTAGGCCCGCAAGTTTATGTATGCGCATTTTATCAAAAAACACATCGGCGTTATTATTCGCAAACAAAACAGATAAATGCTAAACAGACAAGTAGAATTGCTGAATAATGTGCATTTTATTGATGATGAACCCCTGAATGGGCAAAAATGTTTTACAACAGAGGCAAGCTCCTGGAATGAGGAAGCCGCGTAAAAAGCGAAAACATAAATATACATCAGTATATACAAATGTCGGCAATCGAGGCGTAGACGAACACCATGAGTTGATCCCTCTAAGACCCACTCGACTTCGATACTTCTCCGATGCTTCAGCTTTGGGAGAGATTGATTCAGATAAACGGCCCTCAGGTCTTCCGAACCACTAAACAATGAAAGTCCATACGCGGAACGCAGTCATTTGCTTATTCAAATCCCTAACTTTTGCGTGAACCGCCCTTCACGGGTTTTCAGTTCACCGGGATACCCTTTTTTGCCGAAGCCGCCCAGTGTAGGTTTTCGACTTCGCGGGTGTACATTTTTTCAATATATCCCTAATTTTTGCCCGAACCTTTCATTCTGTTTTTGGTTCGCCGGGATGCCCATTTTTTGCCTGGACTCTTTCCTTTTTTGTCCAGCGGGTCGCTTTCAAGCAAAGTATTTTTTAACTGCGTCCGCGTTCACCGGGGATGCAAAATCTTCACCATCCATCGTGGATAACAACAAAGCTCCTCCCGAGAAGGCCTTGCTGACGACATACGGCCCTTCGTAATTCGGAGTCCACTTGCCCCGGTGATCGGAGTGTGGCGGAAGAATCTTCTTCAGGACGAGATCACCCGTCTGAAAGCTTCGAGGACGCACCTTCTTATCATAAGCTTTCTTCATTCGGCTTTGGTACAGGCGACCAAATGCAATCGATGCTAACCTCTTCTCGTCCATCAGGCTGAGCTGGTTCAAGCGGTTCGTAATCCATTCTGCCTCATCAAGTTTCACATCAACCAAAACTCGCAAAGAGGGAATCTCCACTTCTAGCGGTAGGACAGCTTCCATACCGTACACCAAGGAGAAAGGAGTTGCCCCGGTCGACGTACGCACCGTCGTACGATAACCGTGCAAGGCAAACGGCAGCATCTCGTGCCAATCTTTGTACGTCACAACCATCTTCTGAACAATCTTCTTGATGTTCTTGTTGGCCGCTTCAACAGCGCCATTCATCTTCGGCCGGTAAGGAGATGAGTTGTGGTGTTCAATCTTGAAGCTCTGGCACAGCTCCTTCATCATCTTATTATTCAAATTCGAACCATTATCAGTAATGATCCGCTCGGGAATTCCATAGCGACAGATGATGTCCCTCTTTATGAATTTAGCTACCACCTGCTTGGTCACATTAGCGTACGAGGCTGCCTCCACCCACTTGGTGAAGTAGTCGATAGCTACCAGAATAAAACGATGACCATTGGATGCAGTGGGCTCGATCTTGCCTATCATGTCGATGCCCCACATGGAGAACGGTCAAGGGGAGGACATGACATTCAATGGGCACGGCGGCACATGAACTTTATCAGCATAAATCTGGCATTTGTGACATTTCTTCGCGAATCTGAAGCAATCCGACTCCATAGTCAACCAGTAATATCCTGCTCTCAGGATTTTTCTCGTCATGGCATGCCCGCCGGCGTGCGTACCAAATGTGCCCTCATGGACTTCCTCCATGAGCATACTTGCCTCTTTCTCATCTACACATCTGAGTAGCACGAGATCGTGGTTTCTTTTATACAGCACTCCATCAGGGTTGAGGTAAAAATTTCCAGATAGCCTCCTCAGAGTCTTCTTATCCTGGGTTGACGCACCCGCAGGATACTCCTTAGTCATAAGGAAGGTCTGGATGTCGTGGAACCATGGCTTGCCGTCAGTGGCGTCCTCGATTGCGAACACATATGCTGGTCTGTCAAGACGCGAAAGAACAATACTTGGAGCCTCATTCCAAAGATTGACCTTATACATTGAAGCCAACGTGGCTAAAGCATCAGCCATTTGATTTTCAGCCCGGGGTACATGATGAAGTTCTACTCGGTCAAAGAACGGAAGCAGCCTCCTGGCATAATTCATGTACGGCACTAGATTCGGTTGACGAGTTTCCCACTCCCCTTTAATCTGATTGATTACAAGCGCTGAGTCACCATATATGTCTAGATTCTTGATTCTCAAATCAATTGCCTCTTCTAGACCCATAATACATGCTTCGTACTCGGCTTCGTTGTTGGTAACTGAAAACGTCAGTCTTGCAGTAAACGGGATGTGGGATCCGTGGGGAGTCGTGATGATAGCCCCGATACCACTTCCATAGGAATTAACTGCTCCGTCGAATATCAACTTCCACTGAGACTTCCTATCTGGCCCCTCATCGGGCAATGGCTCATCGCAATCCTTTGCTTTGAGAAACATAATGTCCTCGTCAGGGAACTCGAACTTCATCGGCTGATAGTCTTCGATTGGCTGTTCGACAAGGTAATCAGACAATACGCTTCCCTTAATGGCTTTCTGAGAGACGTACTGAATATCATATTCTGTTAGCACCATCTGCCATCTGGCAATCCTGCCCGAAAGAGCCTGCTTCTCGAAGACGTACTTGATCGGATCCATCTTCGAAATCAGCATAGTGGTGTGATTGAGCATATACTGTCGTAGACGTTTGGCGGCCCAAGCTAATGCACAACACGTCTTCTCCAGCATCGAGTATCGAGATTCACACTCAGTGAACTTTTTACTCAAATAATAAATGGCATGCTCTTTTCTGCCCGTCTCGTCGTGCTGACCGAGAACACACCCCATACTATTCTCCAGAACTGTCAAGTACATGATTAATGGCCGTCCAGCCACTGGGGATATCAAGATTGGAGGTTCTTGAAGATACTGCTTTATCTTATCGAATGCCTTCTGGCAATCCTCATTCCAAGTAATCGCCTGATTTTTCTTTAACAACTTGAACATCGGTTCACAAGTGGCCGTGAGCTGAGAGATAAACCTTGCAATGTAGTTTATTCGGCCCAAGAAACCACGAACTTCTTTTTCTGTTTTCGGCGCTGGCATTTCTTGGATAGCTTTTATCTTTGCAGGATCAACTTCAATACCTCGTTCACTAATGATAAACCCCAATAACTTTCCGGACCGCACCCCGAAAGTGCACTTGTTAGGATTCAGCCTCAGCTTGAACTTCCTAAGCCTTTCAAACAGCTTCAGCAAATTGACCAGATGCTCTTCCTCCGTTTGGGACTTTGCAATCATGTCATCAACATAGACCTCGATCTCATGATGAATCATATCATGCAACAAAGTTACCATTGCTCGCTGGTAAGTGGCCCCCGCGTTCTTCAGACCGAAGGGCATTACCTTGTAGCAAAACGTGCCCCAGGGGGTAATAAACGTCGTTTTCTCCATGTCCTCCGGCGCCATCTTAATCTGATTGTAACCGGAGAAGCCATCCATGAACGAAAACACGGAAAACTGGGCTGTATTGTCGACCAACACATCGATATGAGGCAACGGGAAATCATCCTTAGGGCTCGCCCTATTCAAATCCCGATAATCGACGCACATGCGTACCTTACCGTCCTTCTTCGGTACAGGCACTATGTTGGCGACCCACGGAGGGTAGGTGGTAACGGCTAGAAATCCTGCGTCCAACTGCTTCTGGACTTCTTCTTTGATTTTTACAGCCATGTCTGGTCTCGTCCTCCTAAGCTTCTGCTTGACTGGAGGGCAATCTTCTCGCAACGGCAAGCGATGAACCACGATATTAGTGTCGAGTCCGGGCATATCCTCATATGACCAAGCAAAGACGTCACTATACTCTCGAAGCATCTCGACCAGTCTATGCTTGACATCGTTCTGCAGCGCAGCCCCAACTCTGACATTCCTAATAAGCTCCTCAGAACCCAGATTTATGATCTCAATATCCTCTTCATGAGGCAGAATGACCTTCTCCTCTTGTCTCAACAAGCGGGCCAACTCTTCCGGAAGGTCCTCGTCTTCGTCAATCTCATCCTCGGCTTGATAGATCGGGCAATCAAAGTCGTAGTGAGCCGTAGAGGGTCCAGAGTCGATGTCATCTGTTACGTGGATCCTGCAATAACAAGGGTTAAGTTTAAAGCAGGAATATGCAGGTTAGCACGAACCTCGTTGCCATTTTGCTATTTTTCGAAATAAACATAAAGCATGAATAACAGAGAACACAATATTTGATTACGAAGAAAACGCCTTTTATTTATTAACAAAATGCATACACATAATCCAACAAGGCCCTGACAGTAAAACCACTATGCCCCGGGCAGGACATAGGGTTGTACAAAGATTGTAAAAAGCAAATCATTACTCTTCACTTGTCAGCTTGATAATCTCCTTGATGGTCCAATTGTGGAGGCGCTCGCCTGGCTTGCTCGGTTGAATCCAGGCATCAAGATCACAATCACTGTCCCCGCTGTCCTCCGACGTAGCGTTGATACTCTCGAAGATCACTCCTCCCTTGGTGAATAGGATCGGCCCTTTCCCACGAGACGAGCTGCCAGAAGAAGATGAAGCTTCAGCTTCCGGAGAATATCCCAATCCAAACTTATCCTGTTTGATTGGTATGTCCAAGACATGCCCCCAGCCTGGGGTGGAACCAGCTTCGACAACGGCTCTAGCTTCCTTAAATGAGGAGAGGTTCAACTCTTGCTTCTCTGCAACAACGGGAGCTACCTCCTTCACCCTGACGGTTTCAAAAGCCTGGCAAAGAGTCTCATGGATCTCACCATCCATTTCGACATATTTAAAGGACGACAGGTGGCTTACCATGATGTCCTCCTCTCCGCAGACTGTCACTATGCTGCCCCCAACAGCATATTTAAGCTTCTGATGCAGCGTGGACGTCACGGCACCAGCAGAATGGATCCACGGCCGACCTAAGAGGCAACTATAGGCGGGCATGATATCCATGATATAGAACACTGCATTAAACGTCTCTGGACCAACTTGAATTGGCAGGGTCAATTCTCCGAAGACGTGGCGCTTGGTTCCGTCAAAGGCCTTCACGACCAGATCACTGGGCGTGCACAGCAGTCCACGGGTGTCCAACTTCATCAGTGCCTTCTTCGGAAGCACGTTAAGCGAGGAACCCGTATCTACTAGGACATGTGACATAATCGTGCCCCTGCACTCTATCGAGACGTGCAAGGCATTGTTGTGATCTCTTCCCTTGGGCGTCAGCTCCAGATCTGTAAATCCCAGCCCATTACCAGCATTGACATGGGCTACCACTTCCTCGAGTTGATTAACTGATATCTCCTGCGGCACGTATGCAGCATTCAATACCTTCAGCAATGCGTTGCGGTGCGCTTCAGAACACAGCAACAGGTTAAGAATCGAGATCTTTGACGGAGTCTGGTGAAGATGATCTACAATCTTGTAGTCACTTTTCCTGATCAGTCGCATGAACTCTTCAGCATCTTTAACCAATAAATCTTTCTCTGCCCCTGCAGGGACCTCCTCAACAACTTTGCCTTTGCCCTTATCCATAGCGTCAGCTCGGACTACCTTCTCTGCTGCGACCTCTGCCGGCGCGAACACTCTACCACTTCTGGTGATACCACTGACTTCAGCCAGATTCTGCGCAGTCGGTCTGGACGGCTCCAGCTCTATCTTCTGACCGTTACAATACACTTCGGCGCCGTAATGCCAGGGGACGGCATTAGTGCTCTCGAATGGGATCGGTCCGGCCCTGGTGATGGTAATAGTAGGCGGACGAGGCGCAGAAATAGTGATAGGGTGGCGAGGAATGGTAATAGTGGCAACTTCGTCCGCCTGCTTCAGCACGACTTCCCCCGACGCATTCTCAATGCTTCGACTGAACTGCAAAATACCCTCGGTCATCAGACTTTGGATACCTTCGATTAACTGCTCACATCCATCAGGAAGTGTAGCACATGCCATACAAAACTCTCCACACCCGGGAAAGAAGCCTTTCTTTAGCAACTTAGCTTTAACAAAACTCAACGGCGTCTTCAGATCTTTGACATCAGTCAGCAAGTCTGAATTCCCTTCAGTGATAACAGCATTTACTCCGCCTCCCCTATGATGAGGCATTGGATTCTTGGTGACGTTGGGCACGCTGTCAGAAAAGTTGATGACCTTGGCATCGACCAAGTCCTGGACTTTGTGCTTAAAAGCTTTGCAATTCTCAACTGTATGGCCAGGTGCCCCAGAATGAAATTCACAAGTAGCATTAGCATCGTACCCTGGTGGTGGTGCCCCTGTCAAGGGAGCCAACGTCCTTTTCTGAACTAATTGGAGCTGAAGCAACGTCTGCAGAAGCTGTGCATATGACATAGGAGGAGTTTCCAAATGACGGTTTGCGAGGGGACCCCGATTCTGATATCTCTTATATCCCTGATTATTCTGTTGCTGGGGCTGCTGCTGCGGCTGCGGGGGAGCAGCTGGGATGTTTATGCTAGCGATCTGAGACTGAGGGCCCTTGCCCTTTCTCCTAGCATTAGTGACAGCACTGGCATCGCCCTCTCGGCGTTTGCCAGTATAGGGTCTCTTGCTAGTTCCTCCAGCTGAGGATGATTCACCCTGAATCTTGCCGATCTTTATACCATTTTCAACATGCTCGCCCAAAGTGATAAGAGCCGAGAATGTTCCGGTCATGCCACTGATCAGCTTCTCATAATATACTCCGGGAAGAGTGGCCACGAACATTTGTACCAACTCACGCTCAACCATCGGCGGTTGAACCCGAGCAGCCAATTCACGCCACCGCTGGGCGTACTCCTTGAAGCTTTCATTGCTCCGCTGCGAGAGATTCTGAAGCTGAACTCGGTTGGGAGCCAAGTCGCTATTATACTGATAGTGGAGGACAAACGCTTCAGCGAGGTCTTTCCACGTGCGCACAGCAGCGGGTTCCAAACCCATATACCATTCGAGCGATGGGCCAGAAAGACTATCCTGAAAGAAGTGCATCAGCAACTTCTCATCATCAGAATAAGCGGACATCTTTCTGTAATAAGATCGGAGGTGAACACGGGGACAAGTAGTGCCTCTATACTTCTCAAAGATAGGCACCTTAAACTTGTGAGGTACTTTAAAGTCAGCAATCAACCCGAGTTTGGACATGTCAACGCCCAATGTGTTCTGATTTTCTATATCTCTCATTTTATCTTCCAGCGCCTTGAACCTGAGTCGAGCCTCAGCAGTCAACTCAGCCTCTACACCTCTCTGAGAGAAAATGTCGTCCTGATGGTCCTCCAGCCACGGTTGAGGCACCACCATATTTCCTGCACCAACATTGCCGTTGACCGGCCCCACGGTAACATTGGCTCCCAAACCACCATTGACGGCGCCCGCCGCGTTAAGTCCGAGATTAGTCATAAGATTGCCGTTAGCACTACCGTTGCCTCCGGCAGCAGGAACAACGTTCTGTGGAGTATCCCCTTGAGGAGGAGTGGGTACGGCCCCGCCGTGAAGTATTCCATTACTGTCAACCCTGGAGATGAGAGGTTGAACCAAAGTACGAAGCTGGTCTTGCCCATTCGCAACTACTTGCATCAGCTCCATAAAACGATCCATCCTTTCACGAAGCTCCTGAACATCTGACTGTACTTGGTCCATGATTCTCATTTGATTGGCGCGAGTTGAGTAGCGGTGGATGAATCTTTGATCAATCCTGGAGACTGAAAGCAGCTCGGAACCTGAGTACCTGAAAAACCTGTCAACATCAAAGGTTAGGAAAAGGTAACAGAATGTATGTCATGCAAGAATGCTTTATGCAGATGCATGCATGTGCTTGTGTGCTTGAGAGATTTCCCCCCGATCCTGGCACCTGCTGACAATAATAAGGAGAGGAATCTGGGCCCAATCATGGAAATAGTAACCTCACATAGCAATAGTCAGACACATCAAGGACCGAGAACTCATACGCATCAGTCTTCCTGAGAACGGCTGCAGTAACGCAATAAGAGGCGAGAGGTCCTGGATCGGGGAAACGGTACCTGTCACAGACACACGCTAATGGAATGATTATACAAGCTAATGCAAAATGCAGGCATGCAACAATATATCCGGGTGGCTGCTGTGGAGATTCGATGTCAACAGTCGCTGATGAGAAGGAAACCCCGGTGTAAAACCACTGATCTGATCTGCTGTGAATAACCATCTGGTAGGATCGAGATCAAAATTCTGCTCTGACAAGAACGAGGGCCTGATAATAAAGACCCCGGATGCAAGATCAAGGAATATCTGTTGATGAAGTCTTCAGACCCCAAGTCAAAAATCTGTCCTATCAAGAACAAGAATACAGCTGCTGATGAGATCTTCAAACCCCACTCAAAACCTGCCCTATCAAGAACAAAATAACAACTGCTGACGAGATCCTCAGACCCCACTCAAAAATCTGCTCCATCCAGAACAAACCTCTGATAACAATACCCTGATCAAAGCCTGCTCTATCAAGAACAGACAAACACCCGATGATAAGATCCTCTGATCAAACCCTTGCTCTATCAAGAACGTATCTGCAATTGAGAACCCAACATAACTGATTCACTGTCAAGAAAACCAGGTAGTCTGGAGGTCAAAGTTTCCTGCAATATCCCAACCCCACTCACAGGTATGATGGACCTAATCCACGGACAAAGGTACGGCGTCCTATGCGGTCGTCAGCGTCACAGACTTTCATGAGTGACAATACGATTCCCAGAAGGAGTGGCATCGTCAAGTCATGAAGAGGCCTCTCTTAGCTGACTTCCAAATGATCGGTCCCCAGAGTCGACAATCCTCACGTCTGGACTCCCCTCAGATCCTCAGGACCGGAAAGGAGCACCTCTGCAAGAATCTCGTCTGAGCGCAGATTTTCGTAGGGAACTGTGCCTGCTCAGCAGACAGGTTCGTCTACTACTTCTCCGCAACTATATCTAGGTGTGTACTCAAAGCCCAGGTCCGGCTTTTCACTCACAGTAACATCCCTCTCCCACAGCAGCACAGATAATCATATCAAACTGGAAATAAAATGCGGGAAATAAAATGCGGGAAGTAAAAATGCGAGAAGTAAAAATGCGATAAATAAACGCAACCCAACAAGCAAACACACAAACGATAGGATTGACTCGCGTAGGGGATGGGAAACGGTCCCAGCATAAGGGATGGGAAAAGTCCCTAGGTGCTATAGGGTCCCCAACAGAGTCGCCAGCTGTCGCTTGCGCGAAAATAAGGTGCCGGCATGACAGAAGAGTCGCCACCTTTCGTTATTTATCCCTCAGAGCGGGAAAGGAAACGATCGGAAAAACCTGACGAATAAGGGTAAGACAAGGTCGTCGCAACCATTGTCTGGGTTCGGGAGTCGGTTACGCAAGGGGAAGGTATTAGCACCCCTCACGTCCGTCGTACTCGACGGGATCCTCGCTTGTTTGTTTACTTGGACGGGTTGGTTATAATCTATCTACCTATCAAGGCTGGCTGAAAAAGAAAAGAAAAATGACTCGGCAAAGCGTCGCACTTTATGCCTACGTATTCCCATCAGAGAATGAGAAATCAGAGTCAACGTAGTTCGGCTAACTACGGGTTATGGGGGAAAGGTTGCTCGCTAGGACATCGCGTCCTATGCCTACGTACTTTCATCTGGTATGAAAGATCAAAGCAAACGTAGTTCGGGAAACTACGGGAAAAATGGCTCAACTAGGAGGGAGACTATCAAGTCCTACTGTTGTCATGCCATGGATTCATCCTATGGTTGAAGTTTGAACAGGGAACTCCTAGATGTTGTCATGCATAGGTTTCAACCTAAAAGTCTATCATCAAATCCTTATCAAAGGAAATGAGAATCCTAAGGGATCATGTCAATGATACACAGAAACAGACAAAAGCATCAGCTTTAACAGTAAAATGCATGCAATGCAAGTGAGAGAGGAAATGTGTGTGGGGTTTCAGCCTCCACAAGCTCATCTCGACCTCAAGCCAGTCATGAAATAACAGTAATCATACTGAAGATAAACCACATGCTATCAAGCAATGAACCAGATACAGGAAATGAAATGAAATGCCATCAGGCGAACAAACACAAACTTGAGAAAGAATCAATCTACTCTCTAATCCTAACCCTAATCACAGAATCTAAATCAAATCTAAGCAAAGCTCTCAAGCAGAACCCTAAACAAGAGAAGTCAATCCCAGTCTTCAAGCTTCAGAACAAGCTTACCAAAGACAAGGAGCTAAGTAAGCAGACTCATAGTGTCTTCCTCAGGAAAGCACTAGGAGGTGTATACTCAGGAGTCATACCCTATGTGGCTCAACCACTGTGATCAGTTTACATTCCTCCTCAGGAGAAATTAAACTCACAAGCAGGCTCCAACATCACTGGATATTTAGGAAATCCTATCTGAACTAGTGGAACTAAGTGAACAGACTCATAGGACCTTCCTCAGGAAAGTACTAGGAGGCTTCCACTTAGGAGTTGTATCCCATGTGGCTCAACAACAGGTGATCAGTTTACATTCCTCCTCAGGAGAAATTAAACTCACAAGTTGGCTCCAACATCATTGGATACTTGAGAAATCCTAGACAAACTAATGGAACTAAGTGAATAGACCCATAGGACCTTCCTCAGGAAAGTACTAGGAGGCTTCCACTTAGGAGTTGTATCCCATGTGGCTCAACAACATGTGATCAGTTTACATTCCTCCTCAGGAGAAATTAAACTCACAAGTTGGCTCCAACATCATTGGATACTTGAGAAAGAGGTGAGAAGAAAGAATGAAAGTCATTCATAGTGCCTTCCTCAGGAAAGTACCATGAACTTCCTTCAAACTTCAGGATCTCAAACCTCACAGACAGGGAACAAGCTAAGCTCTGGGTCTCTGAGTCTTGATCTACAATCTTCTCTTCATGATGCTCTCCATCAAGGTCTTCAAGGCAACACAAGCCCCACAACAAATTCCTCACAATAAACCCCAGAGATGAACAGATAACCACAGGGCAGACAAAATCAACAGGCACCTTCAGAAAATACCTAAAAATACTAAACTAAGGGGGAAAAATCTAACAATTATTCACAAGGGTCCTCAACACCTACTCATAACATCTACATAGGCCTCTACCTAAAAATCAAGACAAAACTTAATCAAAGAAAGATGAATCTTCACCTATGCACAATCTAAACCCTAATCAGGATACCCTACATCTACCCTAATTAAACTAATCAAGATTTAATTCTAAAAATCTAGAAAAAATCCTATGGGGAACTATGATTCATCATCTAATTACACAAAAAAGAATGGATTAAAAAGACTAAAGGAAGGTCCTAAAACAATTCTTGCAAAATCAAATACCAAATTAAGACTATTAAAAAGCTATTTATTTGGAAAATCTATTAAAAATATTAAACCTAAAAATAAAATCTCATTTTTATTTTTATAATTTTCTACACATTTTAATCTAATCATAGAAAAAAGAAGAAGTAAAAAATCATTTTTTATCTATTTTTTATGAATTAAACAAAACAGAAAAAATAAAGGAAGAAAATAAAATAATTAAAATGAATTAAGGGAGGGGGGGTGCAACAAGAAATACGCGCCAGTTAAAATGATTGGGCCAGCAAAAAGGGGGGGGGGGCGAATAGCACTCTGGGCCCAGCGCTGGTTTAATGAAACGCAGCGTTTGGGATTATTTGAATTTTCCCTCTCACTCTCAGATTAACACACGGCCGTTGGATCTAAATAATTAGTCAAAAACTGGAGAGGATCCAAGGGCGCTCCTTCATCGTCCCAAATGGGACCTAGGGTTTTCAGACCCCTCCTTCCATGCGCTCAAATTCGAGCTCCTCTAACTCTCTCCACACGCCATGGTTTCACTTGATTCCAAAACAAGAAATGATCTACTACTCAAGCTCTACACAACCATACGTACACTTTTCCATAACTCGCCCTAGATTGTTCTAACAGAGGGATTAAAGATCATGGTTCAAAATTTTCAACTGATATCCATCTTCATTAAACTCAAAACTAAAGCTACAATCTTGTTCTTGATGTTATCCTGGTCATTCTAACCTGATTCATGTTACCTAAAACTCATTAAACAGCCAATTCTTGAAAATTAAAGATTTATGCACCTGCCATGGAACTCAATGAATCGTGCCCTAACTTTCAGTACTTGGTCATCTATCCTAATACAATCATTCTAGACCTATAAAGCTAAAAGGAAACCATTAAATTAAGAGGTACAAAGGGAAGAAAGAACCTGTCAAAGGGATGATGGTGAGGGCTCGTGGGATGCTTGCAGACCTTGGAATTGGTTCAAGATGATCCTACAATGGTGAAGAACTTTCTGTTTGCACTTGTGATGGAAGAGATGGCTTGTAGTGGAGGAATTCTTGAGTTGCTTCAGCTTGAAGAAATTGCTTCAATGGCTATGTATCTCTCTCTCTCCTCTGACTTGATTCAAGTTTCACCAACCTCTGATCACTCTCTGATGCACTCTTTATATATTGATTGATGGAAGCTTGTGGAATCATCTAGAAGGATCTAGAAAAGTCATGAACTTCTCCTTGAATGAGAAGTTGAAAATATCATATCCCTTGCTTCAAGCCTTCAATTCTATGCCAAATTGTCCTTACATGAGTTATTGAGTGATAAGGAATGCAAATCAGCCTTTAGTTTCACTTGTGTAGGGTTTTTCAATGTTACCTTCTTTTGTAAGCAACAAATTTCCAAAGGAAGTCCATTTTTGGAGCCTCAAATGAAAAATCTATTTAAACCAAAGTTCTTAAAATGGTTTTTCCAATCAAAATGATATATTGGATGACCTATTTTGGATTTATGGATCTCCCAAATCACTTTTCAATTTCAACTTTTCAAAGTTATAAGCCTTTTTTAGTTCATTTTGGACCAATCATGTAATCTCATGCTATGAGCTTTTCCAACAATTTGTGACCTTCTTTCTAGACTTAAAATCACATTTTGAGCAACTTTCATGTTTTGAGTTTTTCCATTTGAGGCTTGGAAATAGGAGTTTTAGGCATTGGCTAAAATGACCTATAATTGACAAATGACCAAAATACCCCTGCCTTGTTCAAACCATAAGTTGAGTTCCACAAATCCAATCAAGGACTTCTACCACTCAAATTAAAGCTAAGAAGATCCTCTTCAACATTCATGTTGACCAAGAAATCATAGGAATCATCCTACTAGGGCAAAAGTTGTCTGCAAGTTGGGTGACTTTCAAGGACCCAGATTCACACACCTCTGCTGACCTGTAATTTGTCAAAACCATAACTTGAGCTCTGCAACTCCTATCAAGGACTTCCACCACTCAAATTAAAGCTAAGAACAAGCTCTACAACATTCATGTTGTGGGGAAGATGAGATATCAATCACATCTAGAGCTAAAACTGCCTGGAAAATAGGGATCAAATTAGGGTTTTCTCACTGACAATCCTCAGAAACCCTAACTCAAAACTTCTCAAACTCTTCAATCATGATGAGTTGATCTAGGAATCATCCTTATAACACCTCTATGCATCATTCCATGATCTCATGGCTCTTTGATTGAGTCTCAACCTTCTCCAAATTTTCAGCTGATCTAGGGTTGACCCAGTCAAAACCCTAATTCTACCATTCATGGTTGAATCTTCTGAATTCTTGCATAATGACTTCCCTGGGCTTCATGATGGCTATCAAGACATCTCATAGGCTTTCTCAAAACATCAAGTTCATTCTCAAAGTATCAGAATCATCTGAGGGGCACCCACAACTCTCAAGCTATGAAGCACACAACCCTGGTTTCAACCCACCCCTCTGAGGATCTCTTGAACTTTCTGATGAAGGTATCCACTTTCAAACACTCAATGAATAAATAAATGTTGGTCAAATTTTGGGGTGCAACACCATGATGGCATCCATGTGGAAAGTCCAGTTTGTCAACGAGGCACCTCTGATTCGCATCGAAAGAAGGACAGTACCCGCATACGTCATGGCAATAGACGAAGAACTTGGGGAGAAGCCATGGTTTCATGATATCAAGAATTTCCTTCAAAACCAAGAGTATCCCGCTGGCGCATCCACAATTGACAAAAGAGCGATACGGAGGTTATCATCTAAATTCTTCATCAGCAATGGCATCTTGTACAAAAGAAACCATGATATGGTCTTACTCCGATGCGTTGATGAAAATGAGGCGAATCTCATAATGATCGAAGTACATGAAGGGACCTTCGGCACCCATGCAAATGGCCACACCATGGCTAAGAAAATATTAAGAGCGGGTTACTTCTGGTTAACTTTGGAGACGGATTGCATACTCTTCGCTCGAAAGTGTCATAAATGTCAAGTTTATGCTGATAAAGTGCATGTCCCTCCACATCCTCTCAATGTGATGACGTCACCTTGGCCTTTTGCAATGTGGGGCATAGATATGATCGGGGCAATAGAGCCGAAAGCTTCTAATGGCCATCGCTTCATCCTTGTCGCAATCGATTATTTCACCAAATGGGTGGAAGCAGCGTCATATGCAAATGTGACAAAACAAGTGGTCGCACGCTTCATTAAAAAGGAAATTGTCTGCCGATATGGTATCCCTAACCAGATCATCACTGACAACGGGTCGAATCTGAACAACAAAACAATGAAGGAACTCTGTGACGACTTTAAGATCAAACATCATAACTCGTCTCCTTACAGGCCTAAGATGAATGGCGCAGTGGAAGCCGCAAACAAAAACATCAAAAAGATAATACAAAAAATGGTCGTAACTTACAAAGATTGGCATGAGATGTTACCATTTGCTTTGCACGGCTACCGGACATCAGTACGCACTTCGACAGGGGAAACTCCCTTTTCCTTAGTGTACGGGATGGATGCAGTGCTACCCATTGAAGTCAAAATACCTTCCTTGAAGATCTTGACGGAAGCAGAGTTGGATGAAGACGAGTGGATAAAAGAAAGATTTGATTCGTTGAATCTCATCGACGAAAAAAGAATGACGGCCATGTGTCACAGTCAAATCTATCAACAAAGGATGGCCCGGGCATTCAATAAAAAGGTTCGTCCCAAAGAGTATAGGGAAGGAGAGCTGGTGCTTAGAAAAATCCTACCTACACAAAAAGACATGCGTGGCAAGTGGATGCCCAACTACGACGGCCCTTTCGTTGTGAAGACTGTTTTCTCCGGAGGATCTCTGATTCTCGAAACCATGGATGGCGAATCACTCAAGTATCCCATCAACTCGGACGCAGTAAGAAAATACTACGCCTGAAAACGGAATGCATAGAAAGAGGATTTCAATGCCTCGACAAGAAAACCCAATGTTTGAAAGATGACGGACGCTGGGGCGGACTGAGTGCAGAGTATTAGAAGAAAGGTCAAAGCTTGTTGTTCTCGTCAGAAGCAGCAAAACAAGTGAACCGAAAGTCGGAAGGACCAAATCATTATGGGATTCTGTAATCTTTTTCTGTTGCCATTTTTCAAAACTTTTAAAATTCCCAAGGCTTTGTCTTTTGTAAAGTTCTTGTCCGTCAATAAAATCAGTTCTCTTTTTGGCCAAATCATTGTTATGATCTGCTCTTTTTGTTATGCAATTTCACTTATTTATTAATAAGAATTCTTTATGAAAGCAAAGTGTTTTGAAAAACCTAAGTCTTGTTTTAAAAAAGAAAAAGGAGAAAGCACGATTTGACAAAATGATTGAAAAATTCTAAAGGTAATATGATGATATTACACAGTTCTTGAAGTTGTGGAAATCGCTGTTATCTTTGACCGAGATAAATACGTCCGATAGAAATTCTAGCTATTAAGGTAAGACTTCTTCCTTGCAAGATTATGGGGGACATTATTGAGGAAAAATCGTTATCTGTATCAAAGAAGGAAGTGTCGCCTGATTTGAGGCATTTTGAAGCTCAGCGTGATAAGTTCCCTCTTTATTGGATTTTCTTTTGTCCCTCCGGGTTGTTCTGTGTCTTGCATACAGCATCATGCTAGCATACGCATTTGTTTGCATTCCCACCATTGAGGTCCTTTGGTCGTTACCTTTATCTTTGTTTTGTTGTTACAAGTTCGTTTTAGAGTTGACACCCTGGGATTTCCTTATTTTTGTTCTGGGAGAGTAGTGGTGACTAGCAATGTTTGGTTTATACAAACAGGGGGTTATTACCAATTTTCACCTTCGATTGGGTTACCGCTAACAAACTGAGAAAGACTAGTGGTCACTAGCACGTATTCAGAACTAACTATGTTTGGTATAGTAGTTTGGTCATCACCAGCAATTTTCCAAACCCATTCGTCACTGATTCGGTTATAAGGCCAACCAATTGTCATTGGAGTCCTTTTGATTCGGTTTTCACCAATCTGTGCTAAGAAATCTAGTGGTTACTAGTATTGCCTTCTAAAACCAATGATCATTGGTACTTGAGTTGGTCATCACCAAAATTCCCTAAAAAGCCCAATAATTATTGGCATCGCCTGGAATCCAATAGTCATTGGTACCTGTTTGATTTGGTTATTACCAGTCTTTTTGAATCTAGTAGTTACTAGTGTTACCTTCAGACCCAATTGTTATTGGTGGCTTTTGATTTGGTTATTACCAATCTTTCTAAGTCTAGTGGTCACTAGCATTGCTTGGAAAATCTAGTTTTCACTAGCAGTATCCAGTACCAGTTGTTATTGGTATACCCCTGGACTTGGTCGTCACCAGTTACCATAAGTCCAATGATTATTGGCATCGTTTAAATCAGATTGTTATCACCACTTTGGTCTGGTCGTTACCAAACTATGTGAAAATCCAATGGTCATTGGTCTCCTGGGACTCGGTCGTTACCAATTTCCATCTGTTAAAATCCAATCGTTATTGGTACCCTTTGATTTGGTCATCACCAGTCTCCTCTAAGTCCAGTAGTTACTAGCATTGCTTGAAAGCTAATTGTTACAAGTTGATCGTTACCAACTTCCCCAACCGAAGTCCTGTGTTTTTATCAATATCGTTTGGAATTCCCAATTGTAATTGAAACTTTGGTTCTGGTCGTCCCCATCACCCCAGGAAGTCTAGTGGTAACTAGCACCTTGAAAAAAGACCGTTTGTTGTTCTGGACGCTGCCAATATCCCTTTGAAGCTTCTTGCTTTCCCCAGTCGAGTCTCGGAGGTCTAAGTGGATACTAGCATCCCCGGTGCATTTGGTCTTGTTTCTAATATTTTCCTGAAGATCCCGTTTGAACTCTTCGTTATAGGAAATTTCTCATCTGGTTATCCCCAGTGAGGTTCGTGTCTCCGTTCCGTCTTTTCCCCGGTGAAGATTTGCTTCCCCAGTGGATTTGTTCCCCAGCGAAGTTTCCCCAGTGGGTTTCTTCACCAGTGAGGTTTGCGTTTCTTTCCTTTCGTTTCCCCAGTGGAGAATTGTCTTCTTCCCTAGCGGTGTGTCTCCTTTTCCCTAGTGAAGATGTGTCTTCCCGGGTGAAATTTGTGTCCCCTGCGTGAGAGATTTCCTTGAACAAGCATCATTAGTCATGTTTGAACTATCTTGCTTACTTCGCTCGGAATCTTTCCCCGGTGTGTTGGATCCTCGTGAGTGGTTACTCGTCGTTTCGTCTTTTTTTTTTTTATTTTACTCATGTGTCCGCATCTGTCTTACATTCAAGCATCATATGACATCATTTAGATTCATGGCATGATCGCATTTGTCCTTTTGCATATCATCGGATTTAAGGGACAAAATTTCTGGTTTGCTATATTTAAATACCTTTCACACGATTTCATGAGGATTGCCATCTCTCATTACCATCGAGTGAAAATATTTAAATAGGGGCATCTGTTGCACCCCAAATTTTGACCCCTTATATCCTCCTCATATCATATGCATTTATTTATCTAACCTTAACAAGTTTCAAAGTGTATTTTGTCAAGACACAGATGAAACGGGGCTCCGCACTGATAAAATCGAAGGTTCGAGGATTGGGCAACCATCGCTTTGGGATGAATCATTCATGAAATAAGATCAAGAGTATCATATTGGGCCATGTGTGAGTTCAATTTGAAGTAATCACCCACAGATGGGGTGCAGTGCAGTTTAAGGCACCCGATTAGGGTTTTGCGAGTAAAAAAAGTCAACCGTAGTTTGACTTTAGACTCGGGGAATAATTCAAAGATAAAAGTATGGTTTAAAAAAGTGCATATGGTTTAGTGAAGTCCCCCAAAGATTTTCAAAGTCTTGGAAGCTCCGAAGCATGAACAGACAGTTCGGTAATCGCCGATCGATCGTACGGTTGACCGAAAAGTCAACCCCCTCAAGTTTTAGGAATTGGACTTCAAGTGGTGAAGCAAAGTTGTTCCTTATGTCATGAGGGACCTACATATCAATTTTCATGATCATCGGATCAAAGACGTGAGAGTAATTGGAAAAACGGGAAATTAGGGTTTCGAAAGGGGCTAAACTCTAACTCCCTAACCGCGCACCCGATCGAGGTGGTTCAAAGCTCGTCGGAAAGCTCTTAACAATTCCTACAAAAGTCCTATACTAGTCCACTCTCAGAAAATTCATGGAATTGGAGTTATCATCAAAATCGATTTTTAGTACAAAACACTTAGTGAAATTCTGAAAATCTGGCTGCACTAAAACTTGTTTTTTGCTGACTTTAAGGGACTTTTCAACCAAGATGCACATAGATTTGGAATTTTTGGCAAACATGAATGTTGTAGAGCTACATAAGGGCTTTCCAAAATGTACAAGAACTCCCCAAGAGGAGTTATGAGCTGAGAGTTATGAAGTGTGAAAGATGGGCCTGTGCACTAGTTTGTTAACTTGCCTAAACCCAACATAAAACTTGGTTCCCAACCATACACTTCATCTCTAACCATGGATGGACATCTGATATGATGAATTTAGAGGTTGGAATAGACAAATTCAGAAGAGAATCCAAGCAAGTACAAGATCTTGAGCAAAATCCATTACTTTAGTAGAAGAAAGTACAAAAGGTACAACAAGAGAGAGAAGGTTGGGGGGCTGCAACATGGGGGTTTGTCCTTTCTCACTATAAGGTCACTTCCTACAACTCATATAAGCTGATTTTTCTTGCATTGAGCCTTGCAACTAGTGTGAAGAGGGCTGCCACAAGGATATTGGCAAGATTCACTTCAAAACTTCATGAAACTCTTTTCAAAAATGGAAGTTACCAAGCTGCCCTCACCCTCACTCCTCCTATAAATAGGGGCATTCTCACCATCTTCAAACCACACCAGAGTTGCTTAAAAACACCAAGCATTACAACTCTCTTTCTCTTTCTCTCTTTGCTGGTAAGTGAAGAAAAACTTAAAAACGCCGAAAACCGGCATTTTACAACTTTCATGCCATTTTCATTTCTAGCATTATCAACACTCCCACAACTATCCACACATCTTCTAAATCATGTATAGAAGGTGTGTAATCCCTTGAACCACCAAAAATCTCAAAAAACCAAAAAGTCAACTCTCATTCCACCATACTTTGACCAAAACTACAAAAATCACCAAACCTTGTTCTAAACATTTTCTTGAGGTTTTGATCCCTCTAACACCTCATATGTATTATGCTTCAACTGTCCAAAACACCAAAAGTCAGTTGGGAGGTCTAGTGCTCAAACTGTCCATAAGGTTGTATTGTTTCTTCAAGAAGAAGCAATATTCTCAAGCTTGCTCAAAGAAAGGAATTCTTGTCCTTGCATAGCTTAAGTGTGGGAAGACTACAAGAGGTATGTTATTCTAAGTCTCATTCATTAATATGCATTATCATGTACTGATTGGTTTGTTTAGAAAGTTCATATATTGTCATGTTGAAATGTTTTGTCAAACATATTGTCAAGCACTTGTGAAGCCAATTCCTTGTGTAGTTACTGTTGATAGGCCATTAAAGTAGTATGTCTTCTTTACCTTTGCAAAGATGTGACATTGAAAATTTGTTAAGATTGTGTTGTTGATGTTATTATGTTGATTCCTACCAAAACCTGTTTGGATTCTAAAATCTGCTGATAAGAGAGGTGTAGGTTAGATACTGTAATGTTAGGCATTGTTGTGTTTAACACTTTACCATTTGTAATGTTCACCTTTATGAATGTTTAAACCTGGCTATTATGTGTTGGATTGTTTGGTAACTGCCACTAAGGTAGCAGAGGTGTGATATCACTTTTATGTTGGTACTGTTGCTGAATGTAAGTACCATTTTGCCTACTATCTTAAGAGTTTGTGAACAATTTGGACTAGTAATTATAGGATCATCATTCACAGTTGCTGCAAGTTGTGGGAACACAGTAATAAATCATAAATATGGAGGGATATGTAAAGGATGCTACAGATAAGTATCAAATGAGTAGGTCATTAAAATTGATGATTAGTGTTGGTTTTGTGATACCAGGTGGTTGTTTATTGAAAAATACCACTGCTTGGGGCCATCATGAATGTTTGCTGAGTCAATATTCATGTTATGACCTGATGCATCTCTGTGATGGCATTATGGTTTAGCCTGTTTTGTTTTTGTTTCCTCCAACATGCTAGACCATGTTGATTTAAATGATCACTTGTTGCCCTCCTGCCAAATCAGCATGTTCATAAGATTGCCAATAGACATAAAATCTATGAGTGTAGGTGTTAACTTCATATTTTGATTTCTGTTAGAATGATGGAATCTTATTTTGAAATATGTGAAATATGTTAAGTTTGTCTTGGTTGAATTGACAGCATGAAGCATTTTAGTGATTTACCAAACTGACATCCTTCTCTTAATCATGACAAACCTTTGGTTTTAATGCTTAGAAGTATAATACATGTTTTTTTTCTTTCTTGAAATTCTGTCATGAAATTTTGAAGTGGAAATTCATCAGCTCAATATTAAAACTTGACTATCTTCTTTTGAAATTTGAATTCTAGATGACATCAATGGTTCTATCCTTGAATATTAACAATAGAGTCATGAATCAGCATTTTTTCTTAAAAGCTGGTTGATTTGTTTTGAAACTGTGAGATTAAAACTTGCACAGATTTGTCATCCTGCTCCAAGGCTGTGTCTGTCCCTTGACTTACTTTAAACTTCAACTTGTGTGTGAGCAATACATTTCAATGGTTGATGTCTTGATAAAACATAATACTGCATTATTGTTATTAAGCTGTTGGTTGGATACAAGGCTGCCTTGGTGTATTTTCTTTAAGTTGCAATTGGTTGGTCAAGTTCTAATCCGTGTCAGCATTGAGTTTTCTTCTTGAGACGTAATCTATGAATACTTGATCTAAGGCATGTGCATGTTCTTAAGTTGGCAAAAACTTGGCTGAGTTGGGTTTAAACTTTTCAAACGCATTTCAAAACTCATATGCATTTGTGATTGAATTTTAAAATGAAGACTCAATTTCTCATAAATGACACTACCACTAAATTCCTCAGTGAAAAATACTCAAGATTGATTAAGGGTTCACTAAATTCCATGGAGGTTTGGTTCGGTTTCAATCGTTCACGCCTTTGCTTTTGGTTATGTTTGTTGCCCAGAAATCAACACATTTTCGCTATGTATATTTTTGTTTCCATCCAATTAATGGATGTAACAGCCACCCCAGTGGCAGACCATTGCGCGCGTTATAACCTTCTACCAGCATGACAAGGGTTCGATCCGGGTGGAGGTCGAACCCTTTTGTTTTTTTATTTTTTCCAATTCCCATTGATGAACCATTTTATTCATTCCTTTCCCTTCCCCATCACACGCGCGTGCGCGCCCCAGTGGTAAGTTTGTGTGTTTGTAAACACCAGGGCGTGGGTTCAACCCCCACCCATGCCCTTTCCTTTTTTATTGGTTTGTTTAGTTATTTTATTTCATGAATTAAAAGGAAAACTTCATATGACTGTAACTTATTCATTTTTCGTCTGTTTTGACTCGTTCTTTTTGCAAACTTTTCCTTGTGATGTCTAGTCTTGTTTAGTGGTTTAAAATTTCATGATTAAATATTTCAACAATACTTTCATGTATTTGTTAAATTCACTCTTAGATTATCACCTTGCGTCTCGATTTAACTTACTCCCTATGCCATGTTTGTCTTGTAAGATTCATGGGTATTTGTTTATGTTTGTTAACATATTGAGACTTCATTCTTTTGTTGGTTGTCACCATGGATTTTTATTCCTCCTAAATTACGAGGTTAAACTAATTTATTCATTTGTTTATATGGTTGTTACCTTCAATATACTTTCATCTTTGTTAAGATATACCTTCATCTTCGTTAAGACATGCCATTAGTAACATTGCTTGTATACTTTGGTTGAAACCATTCATCTAACATGAATTACTTGCTCATTATAATGTGCTTGCCCATCTTTGATTGTAATCTTTGTCTTCTATATTCCTCATACTTGAATAACTCATTACCTCCGCCCTTGACTTTGAAAAGTCATCTTGAACCTTAGTTAAGATCAAAACCCATAAGCCATTTGACTTTGCTTAAGTCTAAAAGGCCCACCTTTACTAGGAGTGGTTACAACTAGAACCCTAGGATAGAGTTGTTAACTCTATGTAAGGATCATGGATACAATCACTTACTTTCCCCTTTGAGTGTTACAACATAGACATAGAGAGTTTTGTGAAACTCTACACAAGCATGGATATGTTTGTTCCCCTTTGAACCTTGATCATAATCAAGTGTTCTTCATCCCTTGTGAGGTGAACTACGATTGCTCTGATTCTATCCTAGTTAGGATACGTAGGCAGAAGACGCAACGTCTTTGCGAGCAAACTTAGAAACAATCTTAGGTCTTCATCTATCATACCCTATCTCTTTACCCAATCCCAACCTTATCAAATGTCCAATAAACTTAACATGTAAACAAACAAAAGGTTCCCGTAGGGTACTACGGATGTTTAGGATGTGAGATACCTACCCTATGCATAACCAACCCCCGATCCCCGAATCTCTTAGCGTTGTTGTAACATCGCGCAAAAGGTTCTTTCTTTCTTTAGACCTTTCCTTTGGATAAATTAAAGTCCGGTTGTAAAAGAATTAAGGTTCAAGTTAATTCAATAGCTTGATATCCGATTTTCACCGCAACACAAGGTCCAGAAGAAAAAGTTAGATGCCCAATATACCTTAGCACTTTCATCAGCAAGGCTGGAGTTGCCACTCTCAATAGGAACAATAGGTGGGATCGAGGCACCCTCTGTGGGAGCTCTAGTAAGATCTTGAGGGGGAGTGTTCGATTTGGGAATGTTGGTTGTAGGGGGAGCAAATGGAGCATCAGAACTATCCAGGTCATGGGTGACTTTTTGCCTTCTTTTTATTTGGGTATTCTCGCGAGGAGATCCGTTTTCATCGTCTAAATCAATGATAATCTGAGCAGAAGCCCTTTTGAGCCTCTTTTATGGAGTGGGTGGTTTTCGGCTAACCTGGAAGCAACATGGGTTGTTAAGAGTAATTAAGGAAGGCGAAGTAACAAAGGCTTGCGGGAGATTACCTTTTGGTCTTCGACCTTGCCTTCAGTTTTTGGTGTTGGGGTAGTTCTTTTAGAAGCAGCTGCAAAAAAAATAAATCATGCCAATACCAGTCAGTAACAATAAAGCTCAGGTTGAAGAGTCCAAATCGAAGGGGGATGAACCTTCAAGAATGTCGGATTCGATGCGAACATCTTCGATACTAACATGAAGGTGCCCTTTAAAAGTATCGAGTGTATGTTTAGCCGGAACCACCCGCTGTGCTTTGGGTTTCGACTGCTGTCGAAGGATCTTTATAGGATATCCACAGATGAACCAATCTGGAAATGGAGGGGCAAGAGCCACGCCAAAATCAGCAGTTGGTAATCGAGGGATTTTTGGGGGAAAGAGTTTAAAGGCAACCTCATACCGTTTCTCACGAGGAACAGATGAGGGAATCTTTAAATTTTCCATTTTTTTAGAAAACTTTTCCTTTAAAGTAACAACAGCCTCACGGATGGTCCGACTAACATCGTTTGGTCGATAGATAATTTCGAAGTACTTTTGGAAGGCTTGAATCTCTTTGATATAGGTAGACGTACCTTTCTTGATCTTCTCCTGCACATCAACGAAAGCTTGGTCAATCAAGCGAGTAAAGCTCGAAGCGTCAAGAAACTCTGAGGCATAATGTTTTGACCACCAGTCGTAAAAATCTGGGGAGCAGAAGTAGGAGGGTTCAAAATAGACAGGTGTAAGAAGGGATTAATGGGCATGGCGCGCCAATTGTGTTGAACAGTCGAGGGGAGTAAGCACCATAAGGGAAAGTATGATGTGTGATTTCTTATTATACAAACATTTGGGAAAAGTTTGTATTAACCCAAATTGCCTTGACACCAAGTTTGGCTGGTAGGCTACCAGGGTGGCTTGACCCCTGACAAGGTTTAGTTTATGAACCAACAATCGAGGTGTGAGGAATCGATCCTAAATCATCTTCGATTCCTCTTCTTGTTTCTTTAGTGGAGCAGGGGAGGACCTGGTGAAGCACTCAGGGCCGCATCTTCTTTCTGCGAAGGGAGCCATCCTCGAAGTAAACTCATACCGTTTGGCGAACATATGGATGAAGTTGGATAGGTTGGCTCGAAGAGTATGTCCTTCTTCGCTTGGAGTGAGCTGGGCCAAGCGGGGCCATTCGACCCGTCTCTCAGAAACGGAAGACGAACCTTCGTCGACTTCTCCTTTGTTGGGTAGGTTATTTTCAAAAGTAGCATTGAGCCACAACTAGAGTAGCCAGAAAGGGCCTGACAACAGCAAGTTGCCATGACTTTCAAGGTCCTTCAGTTTGGCAGCGCCTTCGCCTAAGGCTTCATAGAAGCTGGCCAAAATCATCTCGCTCAGGCAGATACCTCTTTTCAAGTGTAGCTGGTTCGCCAAAACAAGATATTTGCGTGCCACCTGCAGAGATTTTGTACAAAACACGTAGCGAGATAGCCACATGGCCAGGAAGGCTATATGTTCCTCATTTTTTACAGAAGTGGTGTTTTTGTTATGATAATGTTGGACGAAAGCCGTGTAAGTATATTTTGTGCTTGCGAATCCTATAGTGTCTTAACTATCAACTTCAGGGTCATAAACTAGTCCGTGGGGTTTTAGACCCAAAATGGCGGCTACATCAAACAATGTGGATGTCATCATCCCACAAGGAAGGTGGAAAGTGTTATGGGTGTTGTCCCAGAAAAACAAAGAAGAGGCCAGCATAAGAGGACAATAAGTAGGGCCGACCTTCGACATTATTATAAGGTCGTAGATGCCAGTTTCTTTCCAGTCATGGGCTTTCACTTTTTCTACTTTCTCCAACCAGTTGAGGTAAAGTTCAGAATCCTTGAAATAAGGGGTGGCTCTAAACAACCTGGCTTTATCGTGGAGATACCTAAGGTCTGTTAGACTATGGCACGGATCTAGAAGGGGGGGTTGAATAGACCCCCAATTAAAATTTGAGTCGGCGCTACCAATTAAAAATTGGTTTTGAAAAATTGTTTTAAGTGCGGAAGCGGCCGAGGAAAATATATTCTAAAACAAACGGTTATTGGAAAACCGGATATGCGTAAGCCTTTGGATTAATGACAATATGGAAAATAGAATCACAACACTAATCACACTTATCAATGATCTACTTCAGTTGTTAGGATTCCTAGTTCCAATGATTCAAAGAGCAAACCAAAACTAGATACACAAGTAAGATATTTTTGGTTCAAGCAATTTGTCAAACAACTGATATTTATGTTGAGTAAGCTATTCCAACTAGCCTAGTACAATGCCTTATTGTACTTTGGAGTCAAAAACAGAGTTTTAACCTCTTACTCAAATGATATCACAATTTGACAATAGTGCTTATACAAAAATCACTTATTTTGAGCTATAACGTAAATGCTGAAAAATAGAGAAGACAAGTATTTGGTGAGGCAGTTCCCCCGTCGTCCTCGCTTTGGGGTACGTCTGCCCTCAATTCTAAAACTAGAATTGAGATAGATTTTATAGATATCACCTGTTGAATGTAATAGTTTATACAAGGATTGAGCAGCAAATATACAACAGAAATCTCAATGTGTTGAAAGTTGCTTTCACTCCTTGCCCCTTGATTCAAGATGAATCAAGTCCTCCGATTGTTGTTGATGGACCTCCGATTCCAGCCACCTTATTGAATAACCCTTTGTTGTTCAAACCTTCGGCTCCGACTGATCTTCAACAGCAATAAAACCGCTACTAGACTTGTGAAGGACACCTCTTCCCAATCACCTTCGCTCAGTTGACCCTTGATGGAGAATCCCGTCCAAAAACCCCCAAAATTCAAACCAATCTTGGAGGGTAAAACCCTAACGGTTTTATTTAAGAAAGAACCTGTCACAAGCTTCAACCAGAACTTGATTACCCAATCGAAGCTTCGAACCTTATCACCTTGAATCACTCACAATGCACTTCAAAAACGGTTGTGTGTAATTGATGTATTGTGAGATGTTGAAGATGAAGATGATGAATCTTGGACACCTATTTCACTTTTTCTTGTTTTTGAACACATGAATCAAAGATTATCAAATGTTAATGTGACACAAGTGGTTAAACAAGTATATATAGTACCAACCCAATTATAGACATAACCGTGTTTCAAATATAATAGGGAATCATTTAAAAACAGGATTTCCACGCGAACGGTCGACTGCAGCAGGTCTGTGCGTCGACGCATGGCCTGTGTTTTTTAGAAATCTGGAAAACGCATCAGTATGCGTCGACCATACAGTCGGCGTGCGCTGACCCGTTGAAAACTATTTCCTTCATGCGCCGACCCTATGGTCGACTCTTGCCTTTATGCGATGACCCGTTGGAAAATATTCCCTTCATGCGCCGATCCTATGGTCGACTCATTGCCTTTGTGCGCTGACCAGTGGAAAAGTGCTCTGACGCATGCGCCGACCCTATGGTCGACTCATGCCCTGCAAACCTGCAAAAGTTCATCAGTTTGTGGTCTTTCATGCCTCTGGTCATGATTGCATTTTATCTACACATAGTATATTTATTACAACAGTTTTAAGACAAGTATAAAAGGATATGGTAGGTGATACGTTGCATCTGTTTAGTAAATCTGGAGTTTATAATTTCCAATCTATCCAAGGCTGTAATTTGTCATCATCGAAACCTGTATTGAACAATGTCTTGCAGACTTGTGTGATGTATGGCGATTTGCCTCCACAAGGTCTACGTCGAAGAGAGCTAGGTTATCAGGACCATTAGCGGGAACTCTGCCAGAATCCTTTTGCCCTAAAGGTTTGGTTAGTATATAGGAAGGAAAGCAGTCGCTAATACTAGAGTAATCAAGACCTAAAGGAGGTAACGGGCCAGACATTGCTAAGGGTCTACCTGCAACAGTAACTGGGATGATTACCTGTGATTCATAGATGTGGCGCTTTTCTTCTGACAAGGGTTCACGAACAAACTGCTGATTCTTCACTACTTTAGGACCGCTTAAGTTAGAAAAAGGTGGGAGAGCTGATGCAGAAGATTGCCCTTTGAGCCGTGTCTTCTTCTTCTGATGATCGGCCATTGTTGAAGTTAGAAAATGAGTTTTTAAGATGAAGGAAAATTTGGGGAAGAAGACCGCAAGAGTTTTTGCTAAGAGTTGAAAATGTTGGGAAAAATGATAATACCTGAGGAAATCATTTATATAGAGTATGGAAGACCAAAAGTTTCATCATTGAGTGGCTGGAGTTAGTGGGTCACGTGTGTGTCTAAAATGGAGTGACAGGGGTAGCATTTGTAAATTACATCCCCTAGGCTCTGAAAAGGTGATGATGATTTACGATTTTGGTGGTTCCCGAGAAAATCGCCATGATGATCATGACATCAGGAACGTGTATCAAGGTGGCGGAGCAGCTTCTTGCGTGCTCTTTTCTATTTCCTTTTTTTCTCTTTCTCTTCCTTTCATCTTCCCAGACATTCGTTGGCTAAAAGGATATCGGTTGACATGTGTAAGGAAAGTAAACATCGTCGAAATCAGATGCTGTCAAAAAAATATGCTTTTCCACATAGGGGATCGAAAAGACATTTTTTGGAGGGCAATTTGTTAGCTCCTAAATTCGAAACCTCTTGCAAAATAAGAAATCTAAGGAGAAGTATTAAAAGTTGGCTGGAGGCGAAAGTTGGTCGAAGGATGTGAGACAGCCAAGGGGGAGTAGTCGAAGCACGTACCAGACTTGAAGGAAAATCACAAGGGCTTCGACCGTGTTACTGTTTGGTAGTTTTTTCTGAAGATTTGAAATTCAAATAATTTGGAGGGAATGGTTTTGTTCGCCAGATGACTAAAAGGACACATGGTGTCCTATGAACAACGAATCCATGCATCGTGACAAGTGGCGAAAGATGGTGATGTGGGAAGTTATTGGTAGTTATTTCTTGCTATTATAAATAGGAAGTTTTAGACATAGAATATGTGTGGGAATTTTACTATTGTACAAGTCACTCTTAGACTTACTCTAAGTATCTGGGTGTAGAGAAAGAGAGTATTGAAGAGAATGTACGTGATGTAAACACACCACCTTTTATTTTTTCAATGAAGTTTATTTTACTTGTTTAAATTTTACAAAGTTTACTTTATCTTTATTGCCATCTTCTCCCCTCTCTATTCCCTCTTTACTTCGTCCTCATTCTCAACTTCTTTATTTTAAAATTTGTATCTTTTCTTTGCTAGAACTTTATGTACTTGTTCTCCTGTAGTCGAATAGGTAACCTTTAAAGAACCTTCCCCTACATATTGTCAAAAGTGTAAAACTTAGATAAATGTTCAAGGAAAACCCTTTAGCACATGTCCTAGGATCAATCTGATCGATCCTGTGAGTCACCAATGTTAGATTTGGAAGATCAGCGGTTGTTTTCTGATTTTCAAGGGAAACAAAGACAGCAATAAAAACCCAGCACGCAAGTAAGATAACATATAACAACACATGTTTCAGCATAAAAAAGGTGTGAAAAGCTAAGAAACAAGCATGTAACGCAAAGACAACATGCAAGTTCAAAGCAATAACAACTGAGGAAAACAGGGCAGCAAGCATGTTTGAATGCAATTAAACAAATGTAAACAATAATAATGGATTGACATCATACAAGTATGAACATGCTTTGACAAACAATCATAAATGATCAACAACACTGAATCAATAAGAAGTGACAAAATCAAGTATGCATTTCCAAAAATGGACGATCAAACGAACACCCATCAAAGCGGAATCGGAAACAAATGCAATCATGCATCATAATATTCAGCAACATAATCATCAATGATCCCTAATTAACATGCTATAAACAAATAAGTGAAATGATCATTCATCAAACAAACCACATGAGCATGTTAAACGTTTAAACAGAAACCAAAAGTTGCACGTTGTCGCTACTGCGAAAATCGGCGCCGGCTGAACAGAAGAGTCGCCACCATGCGTTATTTATCCCAACAGAGGGAAAGGAAACGCTCGAAGTAAACCTACCGCAAAGACGGGAAAGGAATGGTCATCGCAACCAAATCCTGGATTCGGGAGTCGGTTACGCAAGGGGAAGGTATTAACACCCCTCACATCCGTCGTACTCGACGAGATCCACGCTTGTTTTCTGGTACGGATTGTTATTCTATCTATTCTACAGGTCAAGGGTTAAAAGAAAATAAAATGACTCGGCAAAGTATCGCACTTTATGCCTACGTATTCCCGTCTGGAACGAGAAATCAGAGTCAACGTAGTTCGCCTACCTACGGGAAAGGAGGGGAAGGTTGCTCGCTAGGATATCGCATCCTATGCCTACGTACTTTCATACAGCATGAAAGATCAGAGCAAACGTAGTTCGGGCCACGTAAGACACAAGTCTGTCTTGATTGTTTTTTATCCTTTTGAAAAAGGTTTTCTCCTGATTATGGGTCCAAGCGGACAAAAATGACATTTTTGATTGGTTTACAGTCTTTTACGCAAGAACTGTTTTTTATGGTGTTTGAAATGTTTATTGTGTTTTTCTGATTGTTTTGAGAAAGAAGAGAAACAGCAACTCTAACCTATGGTTGAAAAGGGGAATCAAAATCTAACCTAATGTTGTCATGCATGGATAAGAACCTAATGTCTGTCATATTTCTCTCTTGCGCAGAGAGAAACAGAGATCCTAAGGGGATAAACGGAAAAACAACAGCATATATACAGTAAAGCAGTAAAATGCATGAATGCAGCAGTACAAGCTAGGCAAGGGAGTCCTGCTCTTCCTCGAACCTTGAAAACAACAGGCAAAAGCGAACAAAATTCACTTTCAACCTAACAGATTAATTGGCAAACAATACAGTCCCGGAAACTCAAACAATACATCAAAAGCTTCTAAACAGCAAAAAATAAACCGTAAACAACAACTCTACACAACAAGCTCCATCAACATCTTCAAGCAAAGTCTTCATCAACAAGCTTCCATCAAGCATCTATCTTCAAGGAGGAAAACTCTAACAGTAATCATCTTCCACAGCTTCAAGCAGCAGGGCTTCAAACAGTAGCAGTCACATGCACAACTTCAACAACACAATCTTCAAACAATGACTTCCATCTTTAATCTTTCATGGCTTTTCTTCAAATCAAACTCTCCAGGATGAGGAACAATTAATAGGATGAATTGAGATGTTAAACAGTTAGTTGACCACCAAAGGTGGCAAACAGACTGTTAACAAAATGTAGAATGTTTCTCTCAAGAGTTCTATCTCTTAGATACTGTCACCAAGTCTTCCAAAGGAAGGGGGTGAGTATCCTAGAGAGACTCTGAATCATAGAGAGGGATGGAGGCAAACAAAGCCATCCATGTTTAAGAATCAAATTTCTACTCTAACTCTACCTAGCTCCTAGTTCCTGTGATCTTCAACAGCTACAAGCAAGCTACAATTTTCATCAACTCTTGAACTTGTTCTTCAATCCTTGACTTTGTCTTTGTCTTCAATGCTTCACCATCCATGGTCTTCAAGCCAAGCCCAAACCCCAAGCAAGCCCAACAAGCCCAAATAACAAGCAATAACCCCAAAACGGGCACACCATACAATCAAACAATTACAAAAATATACTAAATATTAATATAATAGGGGAAATTCTAATACTTATTATAAGGGATCTATTACACTTTCCCATAATACCCCTATAGTACCATCTTCTAATTCAACCTAAAAAGCCCAAAAAGGAATTGTTTTGTTGCACCTATGTTATGTTCAAAACCCTAATTATTCTAAGTTTTTTTATTACACCATATCTATTTCAACATTTTTTTACTACCATTTGTATTCTAAAGTTTTATCACATTATCCTAAGGGAAACCCTAAAGTATATTAATATCTATATTATCAAGATCGAAGATCAAACCCTATATCAATTTCTAAGGGGTCTAAACAATTCCTAACATGCAAGGGGTCAAGGTTAACCATCAATTGGGAAGGTCCTAATCAACAACCCTAAAACAGAACCAAATTACCTCTAGAAAATCTACAAAAATTCCTAAGGGAATATGCGAGTATTAGCTACAATCTACCAAAAGTTCTAAGCAAGAATCATCACCAATTGAGAGAACAAAATTCTACAAAACAGCGGTATCAAATATGCAAAGCAAACATCATGCAAAATACTCATCAGAATGTAAAATGCAAAAGAAATAGGAAAACAATCCACAAAAATCTAAGAAACATTATACAATATCCTGAAGATGTTAGCAACCTATGGTAAAAAAATTAAAACCAAATTCTAAAGTTAAGGTCACTTTCTAAAGGAAAACCTATAAAGTTTCCAGGGAACATTCAGATGGCGATGGCTCTAAAAAGCGGATTCAAAACTAAACTTAGAGTCGTCTAGAAATTCCAATAAAATTTCTGGGGAACCCTATTCATATCATCTAAAACATATCCAAAAATCAGCTCAAAATCATGAAGCATTAAAGAGAACAAAATTAAACAAAACAGATGAACAGTTATGTACACCAATGGATATTAGCACGAAATAAAAATCATAGCTAAATCAAAAAAAGTCTAAAAAATGCAAACTCAGCACCCAAAATTTCTTAAGATAATCAAGATCTGTAGAAAAAACTTTCATAATTTCTTGAACATTTTTACTATTTTTGACGTAATAAAAGCAAACAGGCCTCAAAACAGAAAAATAAAAAGAAAAAGGGAATGAAGAAAATCTCCAAATTAACAATCCTAAAATCATCCATAGGTGTTCATGATCCTAACCGCATGAGAATTTCTAATTATCTCATCCTAAATCCATGGGAAAGTGAAGGTTTACATACCTTGATCGGAGCTTCGAAACGGAGTATATTCGGCTCTTTTCGTACTTCCGAAAGCTTCAAATTCGTTCAACAATATGCAAGGAAAGTGCTACAATCTTCGAATCGAACCGAAATCGCCTTGAATGAAGAATCACCACTTGATTTGCTCTCTTGAAAATTGATATGCTCTCTTCCAATCCAACTCCAATCAATCACCAACCTTGCTTCAAATGAGTTTCTAAACATTTATAGAGATGATTGGAATATTCTAGAAATGAAGCCCAAGCCCAAAATAATAAAATCCATTTCCCTTGGAACTTTCTAGATTATTCATGTATCTTACCTTGGAAATTTCTAGATTGTTCATGTATCTTCCCTTGGAAGTTTCCAACCAAAATAGCCTTCCAAATGCCTTGTTAAGTGGTTTGTATTAGTGACTTACATTTCAAGTAACCACTTTTACAAAGCAAGTCATGAAATTATTGCTCAATTCAAAAATTTGCCAATGCCATTGTCTTTAAAATGCATTTTACAATCAAATTGGTATGTCATATGGCTTGTTTGTGACCTCTAATCCAAAATTTGATTTTTTTTCACCACTTTATTTGACTTATTCCCCTTTTTTAGGCCATTTTTATCACTTTTTGATAAAAGCCTTTTTAACATCTCATGACCTCCCTACTAGCCTTAAAACATCATTCTAAGCAAGTTTGATGTTGAAGATTTTTCCATTTGAAGCTTGGAAGTAGGAGATATGGCCTTATGCTTGAAATGACTTATAACCTCCAAATGCCCAAAATGCCCTTGGCTTGTCAAGATCATAAGTAGAGCTCCACAAATCATATTGAGGCATACCATACCTTTCTAGAAAGCTAAGATTATGAGGAACAATTTTCATGTTGGCCAAAAATCCATTTGAAAATTCCTTATGGGGCAAAAGTTGCTGGGAAGTAAAGTAACTTTCACAGACAAATTTCAGATGCCTCTGATGACCGGTAACTTGCAAGAACCATAAATTGAGTTCTACAAATCTCCTTGATGCCTTCCACCACTCAAATTAAAGGTCTTGAGATACTCTACAAGTTCCATGTTGGCCAAAGATCCATTAGAGACTTGTATCTTGAATTATTCTGCTTGGAAGTTTTCCCTAAATCAGGGGATTTTACACTGAAACCCTAATTTAGAAACTTCTCTTCTTCTTGATTTCTTTTGATTTCTCCTTGGCAAAACACCACATCCATATCCACATATCAAATGATGGATCCCCCATTCTTCAAACAGGCCTTGATGTCCCTTCAATCAAGTATTTGACCTAGGGTTGACCTAGATGAAACCCTAATTGACTGTCTTCAACTGTAGCTCTTGTAACCATGCCAATGACTTGTCTTACTTTCAAAAGGACCCTCTAGGTATTCCATGCCCTCAATTCATAACCCATAACTTCTCTGATGATCTTCACATACCCTCAAGATAGGAGAGAAACCCACTGCTTGGCCTTTAAACTTCCCAAAGCTTCAATTTCTTTCTTGGTGATTTGAATAGGCTTGAATCTTGATAAGAGCCTCTTGACATGCTTTTTTTGAAATAAGAATGGCATTTGATCCCTTGTTGGATGGCTTGCTCATGCTATGCTATGCATATGAATGAATTATGTACATGATCTAATATGCAAATGCTAAAGCTATGAAACATGGAATCAGGTGAAATAAGTTGGTCAAATTTTGGGGTGCAACAGCTGCCCCTATTCAAACGGCTTGGACCTGACTGGGTGAAACGCCCGGAGCCTTCAGACAATCGAGTTACGAAACGGTTGAATACCAATAAACCCGGAAATTTGCCAACTGCAAAACAACTACACCACTACTTGGGGAAAATTTTTTTTACTGATCCGACTTCATCACTATTCTGTCAATACTGGAACAATCCTTAGTGGCTTCACCGGAAGAAGACTTTTGTAAGAATGCAGCTCTATCTTGTCATGGGACACATACTATGCTCCCTACGAGGAAATCACCCGCCTATCCGAAACGGGAACACACCTCTTGCTTATGTCACACAAACTCTTCATCCGCCTATCCGAAACGGGAACACACCTTTGTGTATAACTGCAAAGAAATCGTCATCCGCCTATCTGATACGGGAACATACTTCTATCCACTTTACTGAAAATCCTAATCTGCCCATTACACAGAAAAACCTTCATCTGCCCATCACACAGGAACGTCTTCGTCTGCCCATCACACAGGAACGTCTTCGTCTGCCCATCACACAGGAACTCTGAATTCTGCCCATCACACAGGAATTCTGACTTCATCTGCCCATCACACAGGAATGTCTTCTTCTGCCCATCACATAGGAACTTTGACTTCATCTGCCCATCACACAGGAATGTCTTCGTCTGCCCATCACACAGGAACTTTGACTTCTGCCCATCACACAGGAATGTCTTCGTCTGCCCATCACACAGGAATGTCTTCTTCTCGGACATAGCTTCTTTGCCTATTCTTTGCAGTAACTAACTCCGCTGGGGGATGTTCCGAGAATAACTGTCAAACACTCGCGTCAATACCAAGTGACCACCTCTGAATTTTGATTTCGTGAAAACCTCGTGCCAATGCACAACAATCTTGAAAAAACATCCCGCTGGCCGGGTACAACAATGCCTCAATTGGAAACTCTGTGGGGAACAATAAACTGAACTACATCACACGTCTCCGGGCGAGACCTCGATTGTCTAGTACCATCTGATCTTTAGAACTCCATACTCCTATTGAGAAAATACCTGAAAGCAAAGAGTCAATCAACCTGATCTATGCTTCAAAATGTGTATGTTTGATAATGGCATAATGCTCCATACAATATGGAAATGCTACGCGTTTTATTTGGTGGATGCAAATATGACACTATATGTCGATGCAAATGCAGGTTCAAGCTGCTGGGGATAAGCTCTGACGAGCTTGCTTCACCAATCCTTGCTGTTGAGGATAAATAACACCATGCTGGGGAGTGAACGGGTATCACGAAGTATTCTGGCAAAATAAATGCCAGGACATACAACGAATCCTGCTGGGGAGAGATCTGAACTTTAATTTCCACTGGGAGGAAAGAAAATTCTTGCTGAATAGAGAGAACTCCGCTGGGGGGAAGAAACGACTCTCTTGGAGACAAAACTGGCTCCGCTGGGGGGAGAATAAAGGATCCTACCGGGAAGGAAACCTCTGCTGGAGAGAGTAGACGACCTTACTGGGGATAATGGACCTTCCTTGAGGAATGTACATTGTCTAAGCACAGCCTGCCAACCTGGAATCACTACTCTGAGGCTAAACAAATCTGCTCGGGATAGAGAGTCCTTGTGGAGGAAATCATACTGTCTGAATACAAATCACAATCTTGAGATTATCAACTCTTGTTGGAAATAACTGACCCTGCGGGGGAAAAAGAAAAACCATCTTTCTGAACCAATTTTGACTTAGTCATCCATCTTGAGAACCTTCTCAACTGGGGATTGCATCTACACATGCTCAATTCTATGGGGATTACCACCTTGCCGGAGACATCTCTATTAAGATACTCTTCTGGGGAATTAATCTTGTCCTTCAATAAAGGGGAGCGCCATTTCCACTTCCGGGAACACGACCTGCGTGGGGATTTACATCAACTGTAATCACATCTTTCATCCAATGCCCTGGCTAGGCCATAGTAATTCTCTTTCGATTGCTTCAAACAGGCAAGGACCCTGCAAAACAGCACAAACGCGACAAAACAAGTCCATACAACCGAATCTATTCGGGTTAGCATTCGTGACATCATTTCAGTCAATTCAAAGTTTTAGCAATTATTGGCAAGGGCCAACACCGTTATGTACATGCTAGTTTTGTCAAAACAATCGGCGTTTTTTCACATACAAAACAATAAAGAACAAATATCGAGTATTGAATAACATGTTTTATTGATAGGGCCTCTAAATAGGCGGAGTTTTGTACACTGGATGTAACTCCTGAAAAGAGGTAGCTACGCACAAACAAGTACACAAGTATGCACAGGAAGCATAAATACTAACACAAATATGTACACATGTCTGCAACGGGATGCAGACAAACACCATGAGCTGATCCTCCTATGACTCGCCTGACTCTGGCGCTTTCCCGATATTCAACTTTCCGAAGAGGTTGTATCTGATAAACGAATCCTCAAGTATTCTCCGGCACCAATGTGCAATGCAGTATCAAATTCGGACCGCAGTCATTTGCTTTTCAAATCCCTAACTTTTGCGTGAACCGCCCTTTACGGGTTTTCAATTCACCGGGATACCCTTTTTTGCCGAAGCCGCCCAGTGTAGGTTTTCGACTTCGCGGGTGTACATTTTTTCAATTTTATCCCTAACTTTTGCCCGAACCTTTTATTCTGTTTTTGGTTCGCCAGGATGCCCCATTTTTGCCTGGACTCTCCTTTTTTGTCCAGCGGGTCAATTTCAAGCAAAGTATTTTTTAACTGCGTCCGAATTCACAGGCGATGTAAAGTCCTCACCGTCCATGGTGGACAACAACAAAGCTCCTCCTGAAAAGACTTTTCTGACAACGTATGGCCCTTCGTAGTTGGGGGTCCACTTGCCCCTGTGATCTCCCTGTGGCGGGAGAATCCTCTTTAGCACAAGGTCGCCCGTCTGAAAGCTCCGAGGATGTACCTTTTTATCATACGCTTTCTTCATTCGGCTCTGGTACAAATGACCATATGCTAGAGAAGCTAACCTCTTCTCATCCATTAAACTCAGCTGGTTCAACCTGTCTCTCACCCATTCTGCCTCGTCCAGTTGGACATCTCGTAATACCCTCAGGGAAGGAATCTCAACTTCCAGTGGTAACACTGCTTCCATTCCATATACCAACAAGAACGGGGTTGCCCCGGTTGATGTGCGTACCGTCATACGATAACCGTGCAAAGCAAAAGGTAGCATCTCATGCCAGTCCTTATAGGTCACCACCATCTTCTGAACAATCTTCTTTATGTTCTTATTGGCCGCCTCAACAGCGCCATTCATCTTGGGTCGATAAGGGGACGAGTTGTGATGCTCGATCTTAAAACTCTGACACAGCTCCTTCATCATTCTGTTATTTAAGTTCGAACCATTTCCGAGAACACAACCCATACTTCCCTCAAGAACCGTCAAATACACAATCAAGGGTCTCCCTGCCACTGGAGGTATCAAAATAGGAGGCTCCTGCAAATACTGTTTTATTTTATCGAACGCCTTTTGACAATTTTCATTCGATGTTACAGCCTGGTCTTTTTTCAACAGCTTGAATAACGGCTCACAAGTAGCTGTCAGGTGAGATATGAACCTGGCAATGTAGTTCAGTCTCCCTAAAAATCCTCGTACTTATTTTTCTGTTTTAGGCGCTGGCATCTCTTGTATTGCTTTGATCTTTGCAGGATCCACCTCTATTCCTTTTTCGCTCACGATAAACCCCAGCAGTTTACCCGATCTCACCCCGAAGGTGCATTTATTAGGGTTCAGTCTCAACCTGAACTTCCTAAGCCTCTTGAATAGCTTCAGCAGATTTTACCAAATGTTCTTCCTCCGTCTGGGATTTGGCAATCATATCATCTACATATACTTCAATCTCTTTATGCATCATGTCATGAAAGAGAGTAGTCATCGCTCTTTGATATGTTGCCCCAACATTTTTTAGTCCGAAGGGCATCACTTTGTAACAAAATGTTCCCCACGGTGTTATGAAAGTGGTCCTCTCCATTTCTTCGGGTGCCATCTTGATCTGATTATACCCCGAGAATCCGTCCATAAAAGAGAATACGGAGAATTGAGCAGTATTATCAACCAACACATCGATGTGAGGAAGTGGAAAATCGTCTTTTGGGCTCGCTTTGTTTAGATCACGGTAATCCACGCACATTCTGACTTTATCGTCCTTTTTCGGCACTGGAACAATATTTGCGACCCAAGTGGGATATTTCGTAACAGCCAGGAACCCTGCGTCCCACTGCTTTTGAACCTCCTCCTTAATCTTCACTGCCATATCAGGCCTAGTTCTGCGAAGCTTCTGCTTAACCGGCGGGCATTCTTCTTTTAGTGGAAAACGGTGCACAACCATATCCGTGTCCAGCCCAGGCATGTCTTCGTACGACCAAGCGAATACATCACTGTACTCTCTGAGCATCTCAACCAATCTTCGCTTGACGTCGCTCTGCAGCGCGGCTCCTATACGGATGTTCCTTTCAATCCCTTCCGACCCGAGATTGATGATTTCAATAAGTTCCTCATGAGGCAGAATGATTCGTTCCTCTTGTTTTAACAACCAGGTCAATTCTTCTGGAACTTCGCCATCTTCGACAACCTCCTCTTCGGCCTGAAATACCGGGTGCTCAAAGTCGAAATGAGTCATAGGCGGTTCGATGGTGTCATCTGAAAACGTTATCCTGCAAAAGAAATGGTTAAATGCTTCAAAATGTGCATAAAGCGAGTAACCACGTTGCCATTTTATTGTAAAACAAAAACAGGAAAGACAGAGAGCACAATATTTGCATGCAACAAAAAACGCCTTTTTATTTAATGATCTAAACATCACAATGTACATAAAAGAGTAACCCTAAGCAAAGTCACGATGTCCCGGGCAGGACACCGGGTTATTCAACAATTGAAAAACAAAGAAATTACTGTTTTGTAGTCACAGGAACAAATTCCCGAATTGACCAGTTGCATAGCCCTTGCCCCGGCACGCTTGTCCGGATCCAAGCATCCATGTCACAGTCACTATCCCCCTCCTCTGAATCGGAGACAGCATTGATGGCTTCAAGACAAACCCCACTGAACGTGATCGTCACTGGTCCTTTGAATTTTGGTGCCCCTGCAATGGGCGCTGATGATGACGGATGATAACCCAGTCCGAACCTGTCCAGCTTCACAGGTATGTCTAGTACACGGCCCCAACCCTTCGTCTCTCCTGCTTGCACTAAAGCCTGCGCTTCTTTGTACGAGGATACGGCCACTTCCGACGCTTTACTGACGACTGGAGCTTTATCCTTGATTTTCAAACTTTCAAACCCCTGGCAGGGCGTCTCATGAATTTCACCATCAACCTCGATGTATTTGAATGAGGACAAGTGACTCACCAAGATATCCTCCTCTCCACAGACGGTAACGACACTGTCACCCACCATATACTTCAATTTCTGGTGCAAAGTAGAGGTAACTGCCCCAGCACCATGTATCCACGGGCGTCCTAATAAGCAACTGTACGCGGGGTGAATGTCCATAATGTAAAACTCCGTTTCAAATACCTCTGGTCCCACTTGCAAGGGTAACGTTATCGATTCAAACACCGATCTTCGGGTGCCTTCAAATGCCCGAACCACCAAATCACTCGGTGTACAGATGATTCCCCGGATGTCTAGCTTCATCATGGCCTTTTTGGGAAGTACGTTCAAAGAAGATCCTGTATCTACCAATACGTGGGACATAACCGTGCCCCGACATTCAACAGAAACATGCAGCGCCATGTTATGTTCTCTCCCCCTTGGGGTCAAATCAAAATCAGTGAATCCCAAACTGTGACCGGCGTTCACATGGGCCAGTACCCCCTCCAACTGGTTGACAGACACATCCTGAGGTACGAATGAAGTATCCAAAATCTTCAACAATGCATTCCGATGTGCTTCGGAGCATAACAATAATGATAGTATGGATATCTTCGATGGTGTTTGTTGCAAGTGCTCGACAATCTTGTAGTCGCTTTTTCTAATTAGGCGCATAAACTCCTCTACGTCCTTCAGTGACGTTTCCTTCTCATTCCTCTGTACAGGTATACCCTCGTTCACTTTTTCTTTTCCTCGAGCCAAACGCTGAGCTTCTACCTCTGGTGACCCAAAGATCCTTCCACTTCGAGTCATCCCACCAGTTCCAACAACGTTGTCAACAACTTCAGCTGGTTGCTTATTCAATTCTATCTTCTCGCCATTGCAGTAGGCTTCCAACCCGTAGGTCCAGGGTACGGCTTTAGTATTTTCATACGGGACAGGCCCCGCTTTTGTGATGGTGATCGTTGGCCGCCTGGCTGGCGCCGTTACAGTAATCGTCTTTCGTGGGATAGTCACCATCGCTACATCCTTAGCCTCATCCATCATAACCTCCGCAGGTTTCTCAACGACTGTGCTGTCAAACTGTAATCTACCCTCGCCCATCAAAGCCTGAATACCTCTTTTCAACTCAATGCAGCCCCCATCTTGAGCCCAGCAATCCAGACAATACTCATTACAGCCCGGATGAACACCTCCTCTCAACAATCTGCTTTTAACCTCGCACAATGGAGTCTTGAGCTCATCGACACTCAATACCAAATTCAGCTCTTCCTCTGTCAACACAGCATTTGCCCCATGGTTGGGCATAGGTGAATTTAAGATATTTTGGCCAGCCTGCCCGAAGTTGATGGCTTTGCTATCTAGCAGATCTTGTACCACATGCTTGAAGGCATGACACGTCTCTATGTCGTGGCCAGGAGCTCCGAAGTGAAACTCGCATTTCTTATTCGTATCAAAGCCAAATGGAGGGGTACCCATCATTGGCGCCATGGTCCTCTTTTCTACTAAATTCAAACCCAACAATTTTTGAAGCAATTCCGCATATGTATAAGGAGGTACATCAAAAACCCTCTTCGGCCTCGTGTTAGGAAATCTCCTTTGACCCTGGTTAGGTCTCTGCTGCTGTTGTTGTTGCTGTGGTTGTTGTTGCGGTGGTATCTGCTGTAACGATACTGATTGCTGAGGGAATGGAATTGTGACACTTTCCACCTGTTGCGGATGATTATAATGATTACGTCCTCTACCTCGGCCTCCGAATACTGCACTCGTGTCACCCTGACGGCGACCACCATAACCTTTTCTATTATTTCCCGATGAAGTGGATTCCTCAGCGCGGAATATGCCCACTTTAATATTACTTTCGATTTTCTCACCCATCAAGACTAGGTCCGAGAAACTACCCAAGGAAGTATGGAACAGCTTATCATAAAACACACCAGTAAATGTCCCTACGAACATATCATTCATCTCTTTGTCATCCAGCGGAGGATGAACTCGTGCGGCCATATCGCGCCATCTCTGCGTGTATTCCTTGAAGCTTTCATCTTTCTTTTAGGACAAACCCTGTAACTGGATCCGATTCAGGGCCAAGTCACTATTGTATTTATAATGCGCCACAAATGCGTCGGCCAACTGTTTCCAAGTCTTTATCTGGGTAGGCTCTAACCCCATGTACCATTCAAGAGAAGGACCAGACAAACTGTCCTGAAAGAAATGCATCAGCATTCTTTCATCATTCGAATAAGCCGACATTCTTCTATAGTACGACCGCACATGAACCTTGGGGCAAGTATCTCCCTTGTACTTGTCAAAAGTTGGAGCCTTAAATTTCAAAGGTACCCTCAGATCGGGTACCAGTCCCATCGTGGTCATGTCCAAACCAGAAGCACTTTGATTCACAACACCTTTCATCTGCTCCTCGAGCATCTTAATTCACTGCGTGTTGTCTACAGGACCGTCAAAACCTCTACCAGAGAATGCATCTTCCTGCTGATCTTCGTTCCAGTTGACATTTTCATTGCCAAAGCCATCATACCCTTGATTGCGGCCAAATACATTCTGATTCATCATTGGTCCTTGACCTCTAATTCCGTATCCCTGATTGATACCAGCCGGTCCATACCCATTATTAACGAATCCAGTGTCGTTACCATTATTAGCCATTCCTCCATAACCTTGGTTAACCATACCAGCACCGTCGTATCTAAAGCCAAACCTGCCATCCTGACCACCATAGCCAAAGCCTTGCTCATTGTATCCGAAACCCGCGTTTCCGAAACCATTATCTCCGTTATTATTGACGCCACCCAGATTGGCATCCTTGAGTCCAACATTATTAACAACAACATCATTTCCAACTCCATTGTTACCATTTCCGGTGCCAGCCCCGTTGTTCGCATTCGCGCCCGGCACATTTACCACAGGAGGGTTCACTACAGGCTGAGGAGTATGCACACTGCCTCCATGAATAGTCTCAACTTGTACAGAGTGGTGGTCCTCGTTACCACCTCCATTTGCCTTTGCCAATAGCGGCAACACCAGAGTCTGCAGGTTTTCCTGCCCCTTCATAACCGTTTCCATAGTCTGCATGAACTGTGTGAGCCTCTCCCGCATCTCCTGCATCTCTTGCTGTACTTGATCCATAATCTTCTTACAGTTTGTGCGAGTGGGATACCGATGAGGACGTTGACTTGCAATTCTGTAAACCTGGCGAGATGCAGAAGATGAGATACAGTTTCAATAATTAGCTGATAAATGCAATATGTATGCACATGCAATGCAATATGTGTCTGTGCGTTAGGGCGTATTATTTCCCCAACTCTAGTGCCATGTGCTCTGTGTCGTGTCGTGCCGTGACAATGCGGTGATAATTGGCTGATAATCATTCACAGAAGACGAAACAACTTGTATATAGCTGATCGGGCAAAGTTATACATCAATGTAAGGTAGTACAATAGAAGGAATGACCCCAACCAACAGGCCTGGTGATGGTCAGCTCAAAACAACAATATACAAATCAAGTCAAGTAGGTTCGTAGCCCCTGTACTCCTTCAATAGCCTTTTGGTCTTTGGATGGTCCGGCTGAGCAAGCAATCCTTCAATCAGTGCGTCACCCCGCCTGATCACACGCTTCAAATCCTCGATAGATTCTTCCCATTCACCGTCCCCAAAGCAATCATCAACCTTTCTCTTCTGGGAACGAGCTTCTTTCTTGCGTTTGGCTACCTCATTCAATGCGTCTTGAAGAGCCCATCTAGCCATAACTTCCTCTTCGTACTTGAGCTTGCTAGTCTTCAGCTGGTGTTCCAAGTCAGAAATCTGCTGCTTTAGTTTGTCCTCCCTTTCCTTGTTATTGGTCAGCGTGGCATTCCACGTTTTGCTGAAGGAAGAGATTTCTCGATAAGCTACGTCTAGTGCCGTTTTCTTTGATTCAAGCATATCATGTGAACTCTTGAAATCCTTTCCCAGACGCTCCCGTTTCTGTTTCTCTTCAACCAGCTTAGCATTCAACGAAGCTACTGTTTCAGTCTGTTGTTGGAGAGAGTATGCAGCTTCATTCTTCTCTCTTCTGAGCTGAGCCAGTTCTTTCTCTAATCCTTAATTAGCCAACAACAAGGCTTCCTTCTCTTTTACAACTTGCTCATATACTTCCATGGTGTAATACCCCAAATTTTGCCCTAAGATTTGTCGTCGCATTTCATTGCATTTAATCAATTACTAACAAATTTGTGTAGTCGTTTGACTTTTTGCAGGTAAATATCATATGACATGCATTTTTTTTTTCTAAAAAGTAAAAATGACATAATTGGCAAGAGGACATGTGTAAGGAGTTGTGAGTGTGAAAGGTTGAGAGTTCGAATCTCACCTTTGTCACTTTTTTGTTTTTTATTATTTTTACTCTAAATTTTTCTATCTTTCATTAAAAAATAACAAAAATAGTTTTTTATTATTATTTAATTATTATTTTCGTATTTTAATTAAATCATTTTTTAAAATATTATTTTTTTCACTTTTTTCTAAATTATTCATAAAAATATCCAAAAAATCATAAAATAAAAAATATTGAAAAAATTTTTGTTCTTTTTATAATATTTTTGATTTTAGGAATCAATAGGATTATTAGTTTTTATTTTAAGTTTATTTTAATTATTTTAAATTATTTAAATTTTTTTTTTCTTTCTTAACTAATATTTAGTTTGGGCTTTAGGGACATCATTGACAATTTGGTGTTAACCCTAATTTGTTCCCTATATATATACATGTGTTGCTTTGTTGAAAGGGGGCGGAAGGTTCAGACAGAGAGAAGAAGACACCAGAGAAGGAAAAAGGCTGCTGTTCTTACAACGCACAACCCTCATTGGCTTTAAAGGATCGGACCTCTGAGCTCTCCAGTGTTCTCTTATTCAAACAAAACCAACATTCACCGAAGCAAGCCTCCGCTTCGAAGGTTAGATTCCTAAATCCTTTGCATTTTTCATATTTATTTGCATCCTTGCCATGTTAACCTTCATTGTTGTTTAGATCTGTATGAACCATGATTGTGTCGTATAGGATTGTTTGCATGTCCATTAATTGTCTGTTTGCATTTGCAATTCTATTGTTATTTTTTATCAAAACCTTTTTCAAAATCAAAAACCTTTTTTTATTAAAACTAAGACTTTTTTTTTTCCAAAAACCTTTTTTGTTCCCGTAAACATTTTTTTCCAAAAAAAAAAAAAAACCTTTTTGTTCCCGTAAACATGTTTTCCCAAAAAAAAAACCTTTTTGTTCCCGTAAACATTTTTCCCAAAAAAAAAACCTTTTTTGTTCCCGTAAACATTTTTTCCCAAAAAAAAAACCTTTTTTTATTCCCAAAAACCTTTTTTGTTCCCGTAAACATTTTTTTCCAAAAAAAGCCTTTTTTTTGTTCCCGTAAACATTTTTTTCCAAAAAAACCTTTTTGTTCCCAAAAACATTTTTTTTATATATAATTTAAACTTAACATTTTTTTATAATTTTAACTTAAATATTTTTTATTAAAAAATTAAAACCTTTTTTTATAATTAAAATATTAAAAAATTAAAACCTTTTTTATAATTAAAATATTAAAAAAATTAAAACCTTTTCGTAAGGAACTCCTGATGTTTGATGTTTGTCGTGTCATTTTATGTACCCTTTTATTACTTTTCTTTCTTTTTGCATTTCATGTGCATGCTCGAGGTTGAGATGTGCTTGTGGTGGCCACAGCCCCACACTATTTTCCTCCCTCACTTCATTCTAAGTGTCATTACATATTTTCATATTCTTCATGTTTTCAGAAATGTTTCTTTGTTTCTTTATACCCCCTGCCTTTATTACTTTTCTTATTTCTGTACCTTAATTATTCCTCCATATAATGATTTGTCATATTTTCACATTTTTTACAGTTTTATCCTTCCGAAGGATTAGGTCCAACCTTTTGGCCGCCGAGTCAATAGCCTTACCCCTTTAATGGATCAAACCCTGTTTAGCCCAAATGTCTCGCCGTGGACAAAATTACAAAACTACCCCTAGCTTTAGGTCAAAGAGCCGTCGCGCTCATTGTAGGGTTTCCCGCCGTGGAATCCCTAATTTAACCCTAATTCACTTAACAATTTACAACGTAGATATTGGAGTTTCTACACTCCGCGTAAGCGTGTCCTTAAGACATGTTTATTCCCCTTGAGACCTTGACCACAGTCAAGAAGTCTCTAACCTCCCTTTTGAGGGGAACTACGATTACTCTGATTCCACTCCCGTAAGGATACGTAGGCACAAGATGCGATGTCTTGCCGAGTAAACTTAGAATTAACCCCTTAGGTCTCCTTTCTCACTTTTAATCCTTTGTACATATACCTTAAGCAAATAAATAAGGCAAATAGTAAGCATTTGAACAAAAGGTTTCTGTAGAGTACTACAGAAGTTTAGGGTGCTAATACCTTCCCTAAATTTAACCAACCCCCGAACCCTAGATCTTTCCCCGCATTGTGTTTACGATGCAAAAATAGGTTTTCCCTCTTTTGACCTTTTCCTTCGGATAAATCAAAGAGCGGTTGTGAATTGAATTGCGATTCAAACTAATTAATAGTTTGTGATCCTATTTCCACCGCAACAGAAAATGGCGACTTCACTGGGGACCTCCTAAACTTTTGAGGGTTATCCCTAACTTGTTCATATTTATTACTATTTGTGTTATTATTCATTTGCATGTATATATTTGTGCTTTGATTTTGGGACTGTTCCTCGTGTTGTGAGATAAAGTCCTACGCCCGGACTAGTGACACTATTATAGGATGGGGATATATTCGATGAGGCTTATAGGGAGTGAATCCCGACCAAGCTGATTCGAGAATCACCGCTCAGTTGAGACCTTTTCGAAAATGGTTCGGTTGAACGAGTAATCGCGAAAACTTTTTCCATGGTCGATTGGAGTCTGTGATATTGGGAACCGTAGTACCTTAACACCACCTTGGCCTTATTTAGGACGTAGTGCGGGAGCTATGTGGGAGTAATCCTACAACGGCTGCTACGCGATACTACACTCAAAAGAGGTTCTCTTGAGAATATTATTCACCCCCGAGTCAGTCGGAAGGTTGATAATATCCGAAAGATGGGCTGATGACTTTGGGCACTTTGTAGAACCTTGTTCGGCAGGTACAACTAACCTATAGTACACTCCTTTTGGGATGGATAGACCTTGACTCCGCTCACGTTCCTTTAACCTAGGACTTTGTGTGTTTTCATGCATTGCATCCATAAAGCATCTCATTGCATTGTATTTCATGGAGTTCAAATATCATTTATGGATATCGCGGGATACCGTAAATAAAAAAATAAAATGAAAAAACAAGAAAAAGATTTCCTTGGTACCCCACGACATTCGTGAATGTTTGAATTCCATGAAATCTTCATTTGCATTCACATTTTAGCATCATACTTTTGCATTGCATGTGTCTCCCGATTTCTCATACTTGGTTTTCTCACCCTCCAGTTTTGTCACCCTGAGTTCTCTGCATCAATACGACCCTTCAAAAGAATGGAAGATCAAAACCAAGAGATCAACCGTGTCAGCCATGAACTCGAAGATCTTCGAGGGAGTGTAGGGCAGATTTTGGAGATGCTACGAGCTCTTAGTGTGAAGGTGGATGCTCAGTCTACTGTTGTTTCTAAGACTAATACCGTTATGGAACCTCAACCAGCTGTTACTGTCGAGAATGTACCTCCTCACGGTCTTCAATCCGGTTTGGTGCCTCCCAGTGCTCGACCAGTTCGACGAGCTACCCCTCCAAAGTGCAAAACTCCTAACTCCGACCATGGTAAAGGACCTACACGTTCAAAGAACCGCAAAAAGGCTACTCCTCAACCTTTACAATATCAGCAGAGTTATGTTCAAGGTTATCCGTTTCTATATGTTCAATAACCCTATGTAGCTACTGTTGCACCTCCTTTCGATCAGCAGTTTCCTGCACGCCAGCCTGTACAGTCAGCTCCGGTATATCAGGCACCAGTTTATCAACAACCTTCCGGTTATTCACCTATGCAAGTTCCTGTCGACAGTCAACGAGTGCCCAACGCTCCTGTTCACCAGCAATCACAGGATCAAGTTCCTTATCCCCGTAAGAGGCAGTATAAGCCTTGTCCTCCAATTCCGATGACTTTCACTGAGTTATACCCCCATTTGGTACAACAAGGTCTGATTACCACCCGTGCTTTGGGTCCTCCGCCTAATCAGTTACCTGCAGGTTACAACGCTGCCGCTCATTGTTTATTTCATGAGGGTGCGCCCGGCCATGATCTAGAGAATTGTTACGCTCTTAAGAACTTTGTCAGAAATTTGCTAGAAACGAAGAAGTTGTCTTTTAGCGATGCTCAACCGAAGATCGAGACACCTCTCGGGGTTCCCCGCTTGTCAAGCTCAAACTCTGCAAAGTGTGTTGACCCCTCAGCAAATCAGCCGAATCCAGTAATTATTCAAAGGCCTAGCTCTCTTCATTTCAGTAACCCTCAAGATGATACGACCGGGATCAACAAAGAATCTGGGAAAGTTATTTTGAAGCAAAGACTGAAAACTGTTGAAGATGTGACCAGCATAACTGGGGCAAGCCATGACGACTCACAATGATCATAAACCAGACGTCCTTTCCATTGAGGCTCCGCCAAAGGAAACTGTTACTCTTGAATGCAGGATTTCATAAGCATTTAGAAGGATTTTCCCGACAGTTCATTTGTTTATTTATATGCATTTCTCTTTGATTAAGCATATTTAGCATGCACGAACTTGTTTATCTTTGATTAATTAATGCAACACATATGTTTGTCTTGAATAAATCCATTCGTTTCACTCATTCAAAAAAAAACGTTTTCATAAATCATAATGCCAACTTTACCCGATCTCTTGTTCTGATGGAGAATTGGGGGGAGGATGACGAACCCAAAACGGCAGATTCCTTGTCGTATGCTTTCGATTGGAACCCGCTGATGATGTAAGGCATTGTTTCAAATCCCAAACACTGGAGATATAAGGATGTTAATCCCTAGTCAACACTTTGAGCCTTGAAGTAGGAGTTTTCTTTCTTTTAAGAACCTTCATCCTAACCTGGGGCAGGGTAGTTTTTCAGTTAAACCGATCGAGCGCTTAAATCCTCAAAAAGGAAGAGCAAACCTTCGAGAATTTATCCTTAGCATCTTAATAAGTCCAATACAATGACTATCCCTCAGTTACCTAAGGAGTGGGGCAGTCACGAACCTTTCAAAAGATTTACACGACTTGTGCCTAAAAGAATATTCAAAAAAATAATAAAAGCCCGCTAAGTCAAAACCTATGAAGGAGACTTAGGCAAAAATGGGGCATCCCGCTGGACTCCAAAGTCAGATCAAAAGACGTTGTCCAGGCAAAAGTTAGGGAATAAAAGCAAAACTAGAGGGTACAATAAATAATCCCTAGTAAAGAACAAAATCGGGTGACCAATTGCCATTAGAAATAGGTGAGTGACTGCCATGTCCAAAGCCTTGATAAGTTCTCGACCATAGCAAATCTGCTTGAGATATGAGCGTTCGTATCCGATTAACTGAATTAGGATTGGAGAACATCATGAAGAAGGGGTGGGTACAAATATAACTTTGAGCCTTTATCCTTTTGTTTCTTAAACCGTGAACCGAGCCACGATACAACCTTTAAAAGACCTAATTGAAGTAGGACTTCGGTTGAAAGCATACTCGACAAGATCACGTTTCCTGACTCCTACGAGCTATGCTCAGAAAAAATTCATGTTGGCATTATAATTAAAACTTATATCCTGACTAGTGATTTCGGTCACAAGTTATTGCGATATCTTTTTTTTCAAAACAAAAATTCAAGACAAATATATGTGTGCATTGACAAGCTCAGGATAGGCATTTCAGGCATGACAACTTTGCTTGATATCTTAGAGATTTACATATGAACATAACCTGTGGAACTTGAAGATCCTGCTAAACAGGGGCAGGCAGTTTCCCAGTTCGCTTACCAACGCGAGTCTGACGTTCTTAGGAGCTATTTCTCGAAGATTTCGTCGTGATACGATTAATTTGTGCCAGTTACGTCGAGACCTGACAAATCTCTCAAAGAGTTTGAAAACAGTGGGGCAACCAGACTCCGTGTTCTCTATAAAATCCTCTTGATATGACCATACCTCACAACACAAGTATCATGGGGCACCGTGTTTTTTTTGAAGAAACAAATGGCGACCACTATAAGGTCCTTCAAGATCAAAACCATGGGGTTTCACAACTTTTCTTCGTGCACCCGAGGGATTTTACTCACAGCGGCCTTCATTCCCCAGTAAACCTCAGTGTTGCAACAGGCTCCTAAACTATTGCCTCTTCATAGTCCCCAGAGAGACTATAAGCTGACAACTTTTTCTTGGGTAACTCGAAAGTGTCCCTCAGGTTTTCTTCTCCCCATGTGAAGACGTGATACTGGGCACCCAAGCAGATTACCTTCTCCCCAGAGAATTCAGAACTTTAAAACCAAATTTGGTTCTACCATTGATCTTTCTTACCCATGATTGACGTATTGGTCGCAGAGAACGCAGGGTATTTCCGTCGAGATGTTTATTTCATCTCTTGTCCCGTCCCTAGTCTGTTTCGTCAGCATACGCAAGGGCATGAGCATCACATGCCTATTTCATTACATATTCATTATATATTCATTACATATTCATTACATACTCATTACATACTCATTTCATAACATCTTGCATACATAAACATTAACATACATTCACATTAACATATGCATCAACATATGCGTTAGCATTCACAGGTTCATTGTGTCTCTATCATTGGTCGTTACCGCCGAGTAACTGGGTTCGTCCATTCTCTCCAAATAGATTGTCAGCCCTAAGCATAAAATACTTACTTGTTTCCAGTTTCCCCACAGAGCTCGATCCTCGTGGATGACAGTTACTTCAGCTATCTTTCCTCACCAGGATAAGATGTTTACCCTTCGAGATCATTCCCTCGATGGAGTCTTGATTACTAGTCTTCTTTCTAGCTCGATCCTAGATTGAATCTCAGTCATGTCGGTAGTCAAGCCCAACCGGACGTGCATTTATTTTGCACCATCTAAAGATTTTCACCATACCATGGCAGATACGCGACTATCTCGCTTGAGAAGTTTATCACTGTACCCGGACGTGCATTTATTTTGCACTATCTTTCAAGAAAATCAACTACAATCCTTTACAGATACACGCCAGTTCACGCCTGGAGAAACATCGGTACAACACTTTACAATCCTACAACACTTTACATCTTACAACATCGGTATACAACATTTCTCACCTAAGAAGCCGATCCTATCTTCGTTATGACTCGCAGCAAATGGCCATCTCCATGGAGCAGTTGGGCTTCCATTTACCTGTCGTCTTGAAGTATGGGGGGTTTTGAACCAAATTGTATTCAGGAGAGCACGATCTTGAAATACGGGGAGGTTTGAGCGGAATCATATTCAGGAGAGCACGATTCTGAATTATGAAGAAGTTCATTTACCCTTTAGTAAAAGAAGGAGCGGAATCATATTCAGGAGAGCACGATTCTGAAGTATGAGGAAGTTCAGTTCACCCTTTTCATATTCAGGAGAGCACGATTCTGAAGTATGAAGAATTTCATTTACAAGAAAGAGCCGAATCATATTCAGGAGAGCACGATTCTGAAGTATGAGGAAGTTCAGTTAGCCTTTTTCATATTCAGGAGAGCACGATTCTGAAGTATGAAGAATTTCATTTACAAGAAAGAGCCGAATCATATTCAGGAGAGCACGATTCTGAGTTATGAGGAAGTTCAATTAACCCTTTTCATATTCAGGAGAGCACGATTCTGAAGTATGAAGAATTTCATTTACAAGAAAGAGCCGAATCATATTCAGGAGAGCACGATTCTGAGTTATGAGGAAGTTCAATTAGCCCTTTTCATATTCAGGAGAGCATGATTCTGAAGTATGAAGAATTTCATTTACAAGAAAGAGCCGAATCATATTCAGGAGAGCACGATTCTGAGTTATGAGGAAGTTCAATTAGCCCTTTTCATATTCAGGAGAGCACGATTCTGAAGTATGAAGAATTTCATTTACAAGAAAGAGCCGAATCATATTCAGGAGAGCACGATTCTGAAGTATGAGGAAGTTCAGTTAGCCCTTTTCATATTCAGGAGAGCACGATTCTGAAGTATGAAGAATTTCATTTACAAGAAAGAGCCGAATCATATTCAGGAGAGCACGATTCTGAGTTATGAGGAAGTTCAATTAGCCCTTTTCATATTCAGGAGAGCACGATTCTGAAGTATGAAGAATTTCATTTACAAGAAAGAGCCGAATCATATTCAGGAGAGCACGATTCTGAGTTATGAGGAAGTTCAATTAGCCCTTTTCATATTCAGGAGAGCACGATTCTGAAGTATGAAGATTTTCATTTATCCTTTAGCCGAATCATATTCAGGAGAGCACGATTCTGAAGTATGAGGAAGTTCAGTTTACCCTTTTCATGTTCAGGAGAGCACGATCTTGAAGCATGAAGAAGTTTATTTATCCTTCAGTAAGAGAAGAATCAGAATCGTATTCCAGGCGCCGACCTTAAATGCGAGAAGATTTATTCATCAGATAAGCAGCAGCCTCTTTATTGGAGTGCTTATCCATTTTGGCACATAAGTCCCTTCCAACGATAAGTGACAGTTCTCCCTCGAGAAGCTTATCAGGGCATTTCCCATTAAAGTCCATTTATTTTGGCATACAGCCGGTCTTTACCCTGTATATTTGCTACGGAGTTCCGAAAAGTCCGTTTGATCCTGTCACGAGGGATAGTTTACAGAAGCTTGGATGTTATTCTTTGCTCAATGCTCCAGCATCCTGTAATCAATCTTGCAATCGTACGTGATCCAGTTTTATTTTTAGATTCCCCAGTGGAGGTCGTCTCATAGGTACCATCTCCGTTTGAGAATCTCGTTTTCTAAAAAATGACAATTGGTCGTGTTCGCACCAGTTGACCATCATTCTAGAATTCCCCAGTGTTGTACTGTGTCCCAGCGCGTCGTTTTCCCCAGTGTGTTCTTCTCGTAGCGTCTGTCCCTGTGTCGTCGTATTCGTCAGCATTTTCGCACTCATCATTCCAGCATACACATCATATCATATTCATGGCATTGCCTGCATTAGTCTTGTTTTGTCTATAGCATTGCATATCGCCACATATAAGGGCAAAAATTTCGGTTATCTATATTTAAATCCCTCCACCATGATTCCTCGAGTCTCCGCCACTCAAATCATCCGGTGTAGTTATTTAAATAGGGGCAACTGTAATACCCCAAATTTTGCCCTAAGATTTGTCGTCGCATTTCATTGCATTTAATCAATTACTAACAAATTTGTGTAGTCGTTTGACTTTTTGCAGGTAAATATCATATGACATGCATTTTTTTTTTCTAAAAAGTAAAAATGACATAATTGGCAAGAGGACATGTGTAAGGAGTTGTGAGTGTGAAAGGTTGAGAGTTCGAATCTCACCTTTGTCACTTTTTTGTTTTTTATTATTTTTACTCTAAATTTTTCTATCTTTCATTAAAAAATAACAAAAATAGTTTTTTATTATTATTTGATTATTATTTTCGTATTTTAATTAAATCATTTTTTAAAATATTATTTTTTTCACTTTTTTCTAAATTATTCATAAAAATATCCAAAAAATCATAAAATAAAAAATATTGAAAAAATTTTTGTTCTTTTTATAATATTTTTGATTTTAGGAATCAATAGGATTATTAGTTTTTATTTTAAGTTTATTTTAATTATTTTAAATTATTTAAATTTTTTTTTCTTTCTTAACTAATATTTAGTTTGGGCTTTAAAATGGGCTTTAGGGACATTATTGACAATTTGGTGTTAACCCTAATTTGTTCCCTATATATATACATGTGTTGCTTTGTTGAAAGGGGGCGGAAGGTTCAGACAGAGAGAAGAAGACACCAGAGAAGGAAAAAGGCTGCTGTTCTTACAACGCACAACCCTCATTGGCTTTAAAGGATCGGACCTCTGAGCTCTCCAGTGTTCTCTTATTCAAACAAAACCAACATTCACCGAAGCAAGCCTCCGCTTCGAAGGTTAGATTCCTAAATCCTTTGCATTTTTCATATTTATTTGCATCCTTGCCATGTTAACCTTCATTGTTGTTTAGATCCGTAGATTTTGATCTGTATGAACCATGATTGTGTCGTATAGGATTGTTTGCATGTCCATTAATTGTCTGTTTGCATTTGCAATTCTATTGTTATTTTTTATCAAAACCTTTTTCAAAATCAAAAACCTTTTTTTATTAAAACTAAGACTTTTTTTTTCCAAAAACCTTTTTTGTTCCCGTAAACATTTTTTTCCAAAAAAAAAAAAACCTTTTTGTTCCCGTAAACATGTTTTCCCAAAAAAAAAAAACCTTTTTGTTCCCGTAAACATTTTTCCCAAAAAAAAAAACCTTTTTTGTTCCCGTAAACATTTTTTCCCAAAAATCTTTTTTGTTCCCGTAAACATTTTTTTCCAAAAAAAGCCTTTTTTTTGTTCCCGTAAACATTTTTTTCCAAAAAAACCTTTTTGTTCCCAAAAACATTTTTTTTATATATAATTTAAACTTAACATTTTTTTATAATTTTAACTTAAATATTTTTTATTAAAAAATTAAAACCTTTTTTTATAATTAAAATATTAAAAAATTAAAACCTTTTTTATAATTAAAATATTAAAAAAATTAAAACCTTTTCGTAAGGAACTCCTGATGTTTGATGTTTGTCGTGTCATTTTATGTACCCTTTTATTACTTTTCTTTCTTTTTGCATTTCATGTGCATGCTCGAGGTTGAGATGTGCTTGTGGTGGCCACAGCCCCACACTATTTTCCTCCCTCACTTCATTCTAAGTGTCATTACATATTTTCATATTCTTCCTGTTTTCAGAAATGTTTCTTTATTTCTTTATACCCCCTGCCTTTATTACTTTTCTTATTTCTGTACCTTAATTATTCCTCCATATAATGATTTGTCATATTTTCACATTTTTTACAGTTTTATCCTTCCGAAGGATTAGGTCCAACCTTTTGGCCGCCGAGTCAATAGCCTTACCCCTTTAATGTATCAAACCCTGTTTAGCCCAAATGTCTCGCCGTGGACAAAATTACAAAACTACCCCTAGCTTTAGGTCAAAGAGCCGCCGCGCTCATTTTAGGGTTTCCCGCCGTGGAATCCCTAATTTAACCCTAATTCACTTAACAATTTACAACGTAGATATTGGAGTTTCTACACTCCGCGTAAGCGTGTCCTTAAGACATGTTTATTCCCCTTGAGACCTTGACCACAGTCAAGAAGTCTCTAACCTCCCTTTTGAGGGGAACTACGATTACTCTGATTCCACTCCCGTAAGGATACGTAGGCACAAGATGCGATGTCTTGCCGAGTAAACTTAGAATTAACCCCTTAGGTCTCCTTTCTCACTTTTAATCCTTTGTACATATACCTTAAGCAAATAAATAAGGCAAATAGTAAGCATTTGAACAAAAGGTTCCTGTAGAGTACTACAGAAGTTTAGGGTGCTAATACCTTCCCTAAATTTAACCAACCCCCAAACCCTAGATCTTTCCCCGCATTGTGTTTACGATGCAAAAATAGGTTTTCCCTCTTTTGACCTTTTCCTTCGGATAAATCAAAGAGCGGTTGTGAATTGAATTGCGATTCAAACTAATTAATAGTTTGTGATCCTATTTCCACCGCAACACATGGTAACGGTGGTTGGTTCCTCTACTGGAACAGGAACATGGACTGGTATAGCTGGAAACGGCATTAGCAACTGTTTTGCTCTTTCTTGTACCCAGGATTTGTACGGTGCGTAAGCTTGACTGTCGTTCTTTCCCAATAGTGGTTTCCCTCTCCTGTTGATGCGTATCCAAGCGTGCTGAAGTTGGGCTAATAATTCTCCGTTCACATCACCAGTGAAGTACAGAGATTCCTGTACTTCTTCCTCCCTAGGTGGATCCTTCAATGCATATCCAAATTGGCGAACAAACAGAGATGGATTATAATTGATGCATCCTTTCCTTCTTATCAAAGGCACGTTTGGATATCCAGAGCAACTGAAAATCACCTCAGACCCTAGCAAATCCCTGTCAAACCAATCAATGTTTTTAGAAGAGAGTCTCATCAGGCGCTTCGGTCAGTCAGCTGTATCTGCAACCTCCACCAAAGGTTTTTTCTTAGGAAGGTGGCTCTCAAACCACATGCTCAGTGTAATACCCCAAATTTTACCCTTATATTTAGTCAGTCATTTCGCATATCATCTCATATGTACATTGCTAACCGCTAACCAGTTATGAAGGTGTTTGTTTTGCAGATTTGGTCCCAGGGGTATTTTGGTCATTTTACGCAAATTCTACCAATTCTTTGAAGACGGGCTGTTATTAAAATTCTGAGGCGTTTGATACGTTATTGTTTTGAGGCATTTATCTATCACCAGGTCTGATCATATCAAGGTGCCAATTTGACGTGGTCGATATTAAAGTTTGCCGAGCACAACTGGATTTAAGATCCATTCCAAAGCGCTTCCGTTTCTGTTATTAAGGCACAGTCGTAATTGGGTGCTATTGGATTGTGGCTCACAGTCTTTGGTCAGTGGAATATAATTACGAGTAGTGTTATTATTGATGCTGAAACTGTTGTGATTACGGTGCACATACGTGTTTGGTTATGAAATGGTTGGTTAACATTTAAATTGGATTTTAATCAGATGATGAGATTAGGATTACAAATGAGACGAGTGCACAAATAAGAATATCACTTGGGAGTGTTTATGTTTTATGACTATGTTAATGAATTTAAATACTTGTGGATTTATTCACAAATGTTTATATTTTTTTAACTAAGAATAAAATATAAATGAATTCAATTTTTGGGAATTTTATTTCATAAAAAAAATCTCATCATACAAGAAATGGAGATTGCTTCACATTTTATACGTACTGTTACAAGGAATTACATTAAAGTTCTAAATCCTAAGGAATTACATTAAAGTATCTATCCTAAATCCTAAGAACATCTAAGTGTCTTCATGTTGTCTTTGAGCTTCTCCACGAATCCTCGATTCACCTGCACGGCAAAATATAACAAACAGTATAGAAAAATGTTAGAAGATGTTTTTGACACTCTCAGAACAATGTCATCATCGAGTGCCGGGAGTGGCCCAACCGAAGCTGCGTCCTACCCCCGTTACCGATCCGCGCCGTGGGCGTCAGATCAGGTAATACCTGTTCTTATCGATACGGGACATCCGAGAGATAGAAGTAATAAAGAAGTGGGACTGATTCGTTTTGCCGCGATTGGATTTCCGAACTGATATGAGAATAAGGCAACATAGGCAAGATTGAACTCAGACCCGGATGCCGGCAGGTCTGAGTCACTTTGGTTCCGAGCTTCCACACCTGAAAATCCACAAACACATCAATATCAGGTTCAGCATTCAAAACTCAAAATGATTCATAAGTTGCCATAGGCATCAAACTGCAGCAATCCTGAACAGGGCAGAGAAACGAAACCAAACAGCATCATACGCTGCATCAAATCCCTCGGCTCAAACATCATCGCCCCAACAAACAAGTCACCGAAACAAGTTATCAAACCATACTCAGTTCATGAAACAAACAAATGCACAAGCACATGGCTCGGTTAATCAAACATCATAGCTCAAATCATCATCGCCCAAACTCACTATCGCGTAAGTGTATCGAGGCAACATTAAGCGACATTTGAATCCATAGTTGGACACAATTGCCCAGAGTATCAGCTCTGAAACACAAGAACCAAATATCATCAGCAGTTAAAACAACTCAAATGGAATAAGTGATAAACCACAAGCGAAGATCATCAGAAGCAACCGCGACATCGTCGAAGAAACATCCCTCGAAGGCTCAGAACGGTGTCATCATTGCCGTAGACCTTTCCCGGCAATTTTGATTCGACCGAAGTCGTAGCATCAACCCTCTCTGAAAGAAGAAGAGGAAAAGAATCTGAGCTGCATCAAAGAAACGAACCAATCAAAAAACGAATCAGTTCGAGATCAAAAATATCAAACAGAGATAAGAATCCATCAAGGAGTTCTGTGAATCAAAATCAAATATCAATCAATCCAATCTGAAGGCAAACCATATCAGGAAAATAATAGAAAGATTCTGATTTGATAAATCGAATAGGGTCAGAAGAATCGTATCAGCTGAGAATCAGAAAATCCCAATCAAATCCTAAAAGAGGAAATAGGATTCAATCATGTATCAGGTGGATCCAAATCGTATCAGGAAATATCCCCATTGGAACTCATTTTGAATCAATCAAACAAATCAATATCAGATTCATACCAGAAAAATGAAATTCAATCTCACCAAAATCCCAATCAGGTTCTAAAAGAGGGAACATGGTTCAATCAGCATCTGAAAAATCAAAATCAAATCGCATCAACACGAAATCAAATCTCAGAGTAATGCAAATCCAATACAGATTGAAAGCCCAAAAATAAATCAAAGCGTATATAAAAGGGAAGACACAACCTGATAAAAGGGGGATCGCGTACAAACCCTAGAAAGGTAGCCGTGAGAGAAAGAGGATCGCAGAAACCCTAACGAGCAAGCCCTAGGCGTCGTGAATGAAAGCCGCGGACTCAGACAAGTAACATCGTCATCATCGCACCATATACTATCCATCATCGGTCGCGAAAGACTCAAACGAGAGACCACCAACGCCGTTCAACCAGACGACGGGCAATCCCCCGTTTTCGTGCCTCAGCTCGCATCCATCATCGGCCAGTCTCACTTTAAAGGTGAGCCAGGGAGGTTTTTCATCACTATTTGCATGTGTTTTTTTCAGGAAAATCGAGAGAGAACGGAGAAGAAGAGGCTTGGCATCGCGGAAGAGAATGAGAAAGACGAGAGAGGAGAAGAAGAATGAGCGGCGCCGTGAAACATTAGGGTTCCCAGAACCCTAAATGTTTTGTTTAATCATCAACTGGGTTGGGTCCGGATGTGGTGACCGGCCCAACCCCCTCCCTTTTTTTTTTTCTTTGTTTTGTTTTTTAAATTTAATTTGTTTTATGTTTTTTAAAAAACCATTTTTATTTTTTATAATTTAAAAAAATCTTTATAAAAAAAATATAACATTTAATTTTGTAATTATAAGAAATCTTTTTTAAAATATAATTATTAAGAATAAGTAAAAACTTTTTTTTAAATAAAATAAGAAAACCTTTTTTTAAAAATATAAAAAAAATAAAACCTTTTTAAAGAGTAAATTATTTTTTAAATTGAATTTCTCTTGTAAGCTAACATTAAATCATTAAATTTTTTTTTATAAAGCAATAGTAAAATCTCAATTTACATCTTCTCGTAACTCATTGCCGCCTAACTCTGCCTACTAACGGGTGTTCATTTTTTGCAGTTCATGTTTATTACTATTGTGTTGAGTTTTCATTTAAGTTTCCTTTATATTTGTATCTGTTTCTCAATTGTAACCTCGCGAACCTAATAATCGCGTTTACTTTTCGCATTTAAATTTTTGCTGATGTATGATTTAAATTTCTGCTGATGTATTGCAATATTTCTGTCACACTACGCACCTCCGAAGGAATTAGGTCTAGCCGTTTGACCGCCGTGTCAATAGTCCTCAACCTCAAAACCTCAAAACTACACCCTTACAAACCCTAATTTTCACAAATGCCTCGCCGCAGGCAAGATTACAAAACTACCCCTAGCTTTAGGTCAAAGAGTCGCCGCACTCATTTTAGGGTTTCCCGACGCGGAATCCCTAACCTAACCCTAATTCACTTAACAATTCAACATAGAGATTTGGAGTTTCTACACTCCACGTAAGCGTGTCCTTAAGACATGTTTATTCCCCGTGAGACCTTGGCCATAGTCAAGAAGTCTCTAACCTCCCTTTTGAGGGGAACTACGATTACTCTGATTCCACTCCCGTAAGGATACGTAGGCACAAGATGCGATGTCTTGCCGAGTAAACTTAGAATTAACCCCTTAGGTCTTCTTTCTCACTTTTAATCTTTTGTACATATACCTTAAGCAAATAAATAAAGCAAATAGTAAACATTTGAACAAAAGGTTCCCGTAGAGTACTACGGAAGTTTAGGATGCTAATACCTTCCCTAAATTTAACCAACCCCCGAACCCTAGATCTTTCCCCGCATTGTGTTTACGATGCAAAATAGGTTTTCCCTCTTTTGACCTTTTCCTTCGGATAAATCAAAGAGCGGTTGTGAATTGAATTGCGATTCAAATTAATTAATAATTTGATATCCTATTTCCACCGCAACAGAAAATGGCGACTTCACTGGGGACTTTCTAAATTTTTGAGGGTTACCCCTAATTTGTTCATATTTATTACTATTTGTTTTTCATGTATATATTGTACTCTGATTTTGGGATGGTTCCTTGTGTTGTGAGATAAGTCCTACGCCCGGACTAGTGACATTATTATAGGATGGGGATATATTCGATGAGGCTTATAGGGAGTTGAATCCCGACCAAGCTGATTCGAGAATCACCGCTCAGTTGAGACCTTTTCGAAAATGGTTCGGTTGAACGAGTAATCGTGAAAACTTTTTCCATGGTCGATTGGAGTCTGTGATATTGAGGACCGTAGTACCTTAACACCACCTTGGCCTTATTTAGGACGTAGTGCGGGAACTATGTGGGAGTAATCCTACAACGGTTTCTACGCGATACTACACTCAAAAGAGGTTCTCTTGAGAATATTATTCACCCCCAAGTCAGTCGGAAGGTTGATAATATCCGAAAGATGGGCTGATGACTTTGGGCACTTTGTAGAACCTTGTTCGGCAGGTACAACTAACCTATAGTACACTCCTTCTGGGATGGGTAGACCTTGACTCCGCTCACGTTCCTTTAACCTAGGACTTTGTGTGTTTTCATGCATTGCATCCATAAAGCATCTCATTGCATTGTATTTCATGGAGTTCAAATATCATTTACGGATACCGCGGGATACCATAAATAAAAAAAAAATAAAATGAAAAAAAACAAGAAAAAGATTTCCTCGGTACCCCACGACATTCGTAAATGTTTGAATTCCATGAAATCTTCATTTTGCATCATAGCGTCATTTACTTTCTTGCATTGCATGTGTCTTCCGTTTTCTCATGTTCGGTTCTCTCGCCTTCCAGTTTCGTCACCCTGAGTTCTCGGCACCAGTACAACACCAGAGCTCAAACTCGGAAAAGAATGGAGGATCAGGCAAAAGAGATTGATCGCCTTAGCAATGAACTTGAAGACCTTCGAGGGGGTATGGGGCGTATGATGGAATTGTTACATGTCATGAATGCTAAAATGGATACCCAGCCCACTGTTGTTTCTGTGATTACCGGCGTTACTATGGACCCTCCACCAAGTGTGACCGTAGCAAGGGACCCACCTTATGGTCTTGCTCCCGGTTTTGTGCCTCCTCAAGCCACTGTTCCAATTAATCAGCCTGTTCAGCAAGCCGTGCCTTTATTTTCTGAAGTTTCTAGGGGGGCTCCTATCTTTGCACCACCCGTTGTACACACTCGTGCGCAACCGTACTTCAATGAGACAGTTTTTGATAATCTTGATGAGAATGTTGAGGGTTATGAGAAACATGATAAGTTTCGTGAGGAAGTAAACACCATCGTCCAGAGATTGAAAAAGGTAGAGGGTGATCAAATTTTTGGGACTGCTGCAAGGGATGTTTGTTTGGTCTCAGGTTTGGTTATTCCCCCGAAGTTCAAAACTCCGAACTTCGATCGTTATGAAGGTGCCACCTGTCCTAAGAGTCATCTGATCATGTATTATCGCAAAATGGCTGCCCATGTTGAGAATGATAAACTGATGATTCATTGCTTCCAAGATAGTTTGAAGGGTGCGTCTTCCAAATGGTATTTAACTTTGGACCAGTCCCGCGTTAAGAGTTTTCAAGATTTATCTGACGCTTTCATCAAACACTACAAGTACAATATGGATCTGGCTCCTGACAGAAGACAGTTGCTGAGTATGTCACAAAAGAATTCTGAGTCATTCAAAGAGTATGCTCAAAGGTGGAGAGAGACTGCTTCGCAGGTAGAACCTCCTTTGACCGAGAAAGAGTTAGCTGATTGGTTTGTCGACACGGTCCGTCCAGAATTTTACGAGAGAATGGTGGGTAGTGTGACTTCAAATTTCTCCGACATCGTTGCTGTGGGTGTCAAGATTGAATTGGGTATGAAAAGTGGTAAAATGACAAATAATCATGGTGCTTCTAAGGATCAGCCGAAGAAACCTCCGTATAGCTCCCAGAAAAAGAAAGAGGGTGAGACTAATGCTATATCCTCTGGTAGACCAAGAGAACGCTTTTATCGACATCCGCAAGGTTATGCTCAACCTCAAGGGTACCCAGTCCAATATGCTCAACAACCCTATGTGGCAGCTATTACACCTTCTTTCAATCAACAGGTTCCCATGTATCAACCTATGCAACAACCTCCTGTTTATCCGCCTCCTATCAACTACCTACAGGCGCCCAACGCTCCTGCTCCTCAACAGCCAAAGAGTCCGGCTCCTCGCCAGAATGTTCCGAATAGAAGAACGTATAAGCCTTGTCCGCCGATTCCGATGACTTTCACCGAGTTGTACCCCTCTTTGGTCAAGCAAGGTCTGATCACTACTCGGGCTTTGGGTCCGCCTCCTAATCCTCTACCCGCCAATTACAACGCCGCCGCTCATTGTTTATTTCATGAGGGTGCGCCTGGTCATGATCTGGAGAATTGTTATGCTCTCAAAAATATTGTCAGGGATTTATTGGAAAAGAAGATTTTGTCATTTGAAGATCCTCAACCAAATGTTAAGAAGAACCCTTTTCCTAACCATGAGAGTGTCAATGCCATTAGTGCTGATTCGGAGGAAGATTATGCCCTTGACGTTGAACAGATTAAGACTCCTCTCAAGATGTTCCATTCGAAACTGTTTGAAGCTGGTGTGGTAGATACTTCCCACGTTGCATGCGTAAGTTGTGAAGCCAATATTAAGGGTTGTGTGTTGGTTCAGAATGATGTTCAGAGGTTGATTAATGAGGGTGTTTTACAAGTGACAAGCCAAGCCAAGAAGGATGAGGTCGCTGTGGTTGAGCCTGTCTTCCATCAGCCTGAATCAAAGGGTAAGGTACCAGTGTTTAATCTATCAGGGGCAGGTTCTGCCAATCCCGTGTTCGATATACCAAAGTTGTCTATCCCTGAGGTGAAGCAGCCTAAGCCTATAGTTATTCGAAGACCAAGTCTGTTTCCTTTCAGTGATCCTAAAGTTGTGCCTTGGAAATACGACGTGACGATGATTGACAAGGAGTCTGGGAAAGTTATTCCAAATGAAGAGGCTAAGGACACTGTGACCAATATCGCAGAGGCAAGCAGGATGACTCGCAGTGGCCGTGTGTATACTCCCCGTTCCAATGAGGTCCCACCTAAGGAAACAACTAGTATCCCAGTGCCCGCCAAAGACAAAGGTAAGGGAGCCGTTACGAATGATGAAGATGCCGAGTTTTTGAGGATCATCAAGAAAAGTGACTATAAAGTTATCGACCAACTTCATCAGACTCCTTCCAAGATTTCGATTTTATCTCTGTTGATGAGTTCACCCGCTCATAGGATTGCCTTGCAGAAGGTTTTGACTCAAGCACATGTGGATCAAGATATCAGCACCAGTCGGTTTGATAGTGTGATTGCCAATTTGACCGCCTGTAACACCCTTAGTTTCAGCAATGAAGAGTTACCGAAGGAGGGTCCGAACCATAATCGTGCTTTACATATATCGGTGAAATGTCAGGAGGACAATTTAGCGAGAGTGCTAGTGGACACCGGGTCTTCTCTGAATGTTCTACCCAAGAGGGTTCTTGATAAGTTGGCTTGTAAAGAGACTGCGTTGAAACCTACTCCTTTGGTCGTCAAGGCTTTCGATGGCTCTCGTCGGTCGGTAATGGGGGAGGTTGAGCTTCCTATCCTGATTGGTCCGCAAGTTTTTAATATCACGTTTCAAGTCATGGACATTAATCCCAATTACAGTTGTTTACTTGGAAGGCCGTGGATTCATGCCGCTGGGGCAGTAACCTCAACGTTACATCAGAAGATGAAGTTCGTGATCGATGGAAAGTTGGTTATTATACACGGTGAGGAGGATCTGATGGTCAGTAACCTGTCTTCTTTCCGTTACATCGAGGCCGATGAGAATGCTTTAGAAATCTCCTTTCAAGCACTTGAGATCGCCAATGCTGTTCTGCTAGAAGTCGAAGAGACAGTGGGTCAGGGTAATCCATCTTTCGCATCTCTGAAGAGTACCAAATCAACAATTGACAGGGGAATTCCTGAAGGTTGGGGAGAGGTAATTGATGTCAAGACCAAGACTGATCGCTCTGGGTTGGGTTACAAACCAACTCAGAATGGAGCTGCCACAACTGTCGAAGGGCGTCCGAAGGTTATCCAAGAGGTATTTGTCAGCGGAGGTTTCCAAGTCAATGCCATCAGTAACTGTGAGGAAAATGAAGAGTTGAGCAACCTGGTGTTTAAGGGTGATGCAGTTTTGAACAACTGGGAGGCCGTAGAGATCCCTGTTATTTTTCCCTTGTCAAAGTAATTTTTTTTTTTTAAAGTTTCATTTTCAAATAAAAATCCGTAGCTCTGCCCAAGGCTATAGGGTCGCTTTTATCGGGCCACCTTTCATTTCTAAAAGGATATTAATAAAGGCATTTTGTTCAATTCCACTTTGGTTCATTTGCGTTTTTCGTTTTCACCTTTAAAAATGAAATTGGCAACCTTTTTTTCTTCCAAAAAGATAAAACAAAAAAAAACAGCATTCCATTTCTTATCTTGCATATCTTTGAGCATTCTTATTAAGTAAGCCTTCCATCATGCAGAAACATCGTAAACCTTGTTGGATCCAATGACTTTACTGACACTCCTGACTGGGATGCACCCATCAATCAAGCTGAGGACGAGGGTGAAGAAGATTTTGAAGTACCCGCTGAACTGACAAGATTGATTGAGTACGAGTACACAGAGCTTCAACCGCATAAAGAGCAGGTGGACTTAATTAATCTCGGTACAGATGAGAACAAGAAAGAGGTCAAGATTGGTGCAATGCTTGGGACAGAGGTTAGGCCGAGGTTGATTGAGTTGTTAAAAGAGTATATTGATGTGTTTGCGTGGTCGTATCAAGATATGCCGGGCCTAGACACGGATATTGTTGTTCACAAGTTGCCGCTTAAGCCGGATTGTCCGCCTATCAAGCAAAAACTTCGAAGAACGAGACCCGACATGGCTTTGAAAATTCGAGATGAGGTTAAAAAGCAGTTGGACGCAGGTTTCTTGGCAGTCGCAAAATATCCAGATTGGGTTGCCAACATTGTGCCAGTGCCCAAGAAGGACGGTAAAGTTAGGATGTGTGTGGATTACAGGGACCTGAACAAAGCAAGTCTGAAAGACGACTTCCCTCTGCCACATATTGATACACTTGTAGACAATACAGCCAGTTTTGCGTTGTTTTCATTTATGGATGGTTTCTCTGGCTATAATCAGATCAAGATGGATCCCGACGATCGAGAGAAGACTACTTTCATTACTCCTTGGGGAACCTTCTGCTACAAAGTCATGCCCTTCGGTTTAAAGAACGCGGGGGCAACTTACCAACGCGCTATGACCACTCTTTTTCATGATATGATGCACAAAGAGATCGAGGTGTATGTGGACGATATGATAGCCAAATCTCAGAGTGAAGAGGAGCATCTAGACCATTTGGTGAAATTGTTTGAACGACTCAAGAAATATCAGTTGAAATTGAATCCTGCTAAATGTACCTTCGGTGTCAGATCTGGAAAACTGCTTGGTTTCATTGTTAGCCAGCGAGGGATTGAGGTGGATCCTGACAAGGTCCGCGCCATTCAAGATATGCCAGCTCCGCGAACCGAGACGCAAGTTAGGGGTTTTCTGGGACGTTTGAATTATATTTCCAGGTTTATCTCCAATATGACCGCTACTTGTGAGCCGATATTCAAGTTGCTTTGCAAGGGGCAGACAGTTGAGTGGAACCCCGATTGTCAGAAAGCGTTTGAGAAGATTAAGGGTTATTTGCAAGATCCCCCTATTTTGATTCCTCCCGTACCTGGAAGACCGTTGTTTATGTACCTTACTGTTCTCGAGAAGTCTATGGGTTGTGTGCTTGGACAACATGATGAGACTGGGAAAAAGGAGCATGCGATTTATTACCTGAGCAAGAAGTTCACCGATTGTGAAAACAGATACTCACCATTGGAGAAAACTTGTTGTGCATTGGCATGGGCCGCTAGGCGCCTTCGGCAATATATGGTCTGTCATACCACATTGTTGATTTCTAAAATGGATCCGATCAAGTATATTTTTGAAAAACCTGCTCAAACCGGGAGGCTAGCCCGTTGGCACATGTTGTTATCCGAATATGACATCCAGTATGTACCCCAGAAGGCGATTAAGGGTAGTATTTTATCGGATTATCTTGCAGACCAGCCAGTTGAAGATTATGAACCTCTTAAGTTTGACTTTCCTGATGAGGATATTTTGTTGATTAAAAGAGATTGTGAAGAGCCAGATCCGAGCGAAGGTCCAGAACCAGGTCTTTGGTGGAGGATGATGTTTGATGGTTCCTCGAATTTCAATGGGCATGGTATAGGCGCCGTTTTGATGAACCCGAAGGGTGGATTCACTCCATTTACAGCAAGGTTGGACTTTGAGTGTACTAATAACGTCGCAGAATATGAAGCATGTATTTTTGGCCTCGAAGCAGCAATTCACCTCTGAATCAAACTTCTTAAAGTAAGTGGTGACTCAGCTTTGGTTATTTACCAGGTACAAGGCAAATGGGAAACGAAGAATGAGAAGTTAATCCCTTATAAGGACTACATTGTTGAGCTGATCAAGTATTTCGACGAGATAGAGTTCGAGCATGTTCCTAGATCCGAGAATCACGTTGCTGATGCTTTAGCCATGTTAGCATCCATGTGGAAAGTTAAATTCGTTAATGAAGCACCTCTCATCCATATTGAGCGCAAGGTTGAGCCCGCTTATTGTCAGATGGTCGAAGAAGTTGAGGTGGATGAAAAGCCTTGGTTTCACGATATCAAGAACTATCTCGTCAAGCAAGAGTACCCCGTTGGTGCTACTGGTCTGGACAAGAAAACATTGAGAAGACTGGCGTCCAAATTCTTTATCAGTAATGGTGTGTTATACAAGAGAAATCACGACATGGTCCTGCTCAGATGTGTTGATAAACGGGAAGCGGACATGTTACTGCAGGAAATTCATGAGGGGACCTTCGGAACTCATGCCAATGGTTATGTTATGTCCAAGAAGATGTTAAGGGCTGGGTATTATTGGTTAACCATGGAAGTTGACTGCATCCAATACGCTAGAAAATGCCATAAGTGCCAAATTTATGCTGATAAAATGCATGTACCTCCGTCACCGTTGAATGTTTTGTCTTCACCATGGCCGTTCTCTATGTGGGGCATTGACATGATTGGGGCAATCGAGCCGAAGGCTTCTAATGGACATCGTTTTATCCTTGTTGCCATTGATTATTTCACCAAGTGGGTAGAGGCTGCCTCCTACACCAACGTGACCAAGCAAGTGGTTGCCCGATTCATCAGGAAAGAGATCATCTGCCGTTATGGAGTCCCAAGCCGGATAATAACTGACAATGGCACCAATCTGAATAACAAGACTATGAAAGAGCTGTGTGATAGTTTCAAGATCACTCACCACAATTCTTCTCCGTACCGTCCTAAGATGAATGGGGCCGTTGAAGCTGCGAATAAGAATATCAAAAAGATCCTGCAAAAGATGGTTGTGACTTACAAAGATTGGCATGAGATGTTACCGTTTGCTTTGCATGGATACAGAACCTCAGTGAGAACTTCGACAGGGGCAACACCTTTCTCATTGGTGTATGGAATGGACGCCGTGCTCCCCATCGAAGTAGAGATACCTTCTTTAAGAGTGTTAATGGAGGCTGAACTTGAGGAAGCCGAGTGGGTTCAAGACAGACTGGATCAGTTGAATCTCATTGACGAGAAGCGCTTGACAGCCATGTGCCATGGGCAATTATATCAGAAACGGATGAAAAGAGCGTTTGATAAGAAGATTCGTATCCGTGAGTTCCGTCAAGGAGAGCTCGTACTCAAAAAGATCTTGCCAGTACATAAAGATATGCGTGGAAAGTGGATGCCCAATTATGAAGGCCCATTCGTCGTAAAGACCGTTTTCTCCGGAGGGTCTCTGATACTTACAACAATGGACGGTGAAGAACTAGCACATCCCGTGAATTCTGATGCAGTCCGAAAATATTATGCCTAAAAACCCGCTAAGTCGAAAACCTGCAAAAGGCGACTTAGGCAAAAGTAAGGGTTGAAAAAAAAATAAATAATAAAAAGCTCGCTAAGTTGAAAACCCGAAAGGGCAACTTAGGCAAAAAGGAGCGTCCCGGTGGATTGAAAACCCGAGAGGGCGGTCCAGGCAAAAGTTAGGGACAAAGGCATTTCATTGCATCAGAGGACACTGATCATCTCGAACACACTTTCCGCACGAGAGCCATGTTTCACTTCTTTCATCCTTGCCCAAAGCAGGATTCTGGATTAGTCTTAGTTATTAGTGTCAGTAGGTGTCATTGGATTCAATGTAACCTTTTCCCATATTTCCAATTTCAAAACATAATCATCTGTGGAGCTATGCCTTCAGCGAGCTACCGCCCTTTAATAAAAGATACCATATTGTTACTTACATTCCTTGGTGCATTGCTCTTTGTTTTCTATTGTTATGCAAAATGCGTTTATTCTTAAAATTTGAAAATGAAAGGTGCATTGTAGATTTTTCAAAACTGTTCTTCAAAAACAACAATTTTGAAATGTAATAAATTACTTTGACTAGTGGAAATTTCGGAAGGATCTCTTCACTCCCCGGAAATATCATTATTGCAGAAACACTTTCAAACCATTGCTCTAACACAGTCCCCAGCGAGACTATAAGCTGACAACCTTTTCTTGGGTAACTCGGAAGTGTCCCTCAGGTTTTCTTCTCCCCATGTGAAGACGTGATACTGTACCCCCAAGCAGATTACTTTCTCCCTCAGAGAATTCAGAACACTTAAAACCAGATTTGGTTCCACCATTGATCCCTCTCAACCATGATTGACGTATTGGTTGCAGAGAACGCAGGGTATCTCCGTCGAGATGTTTATTTCATCTCTCGTCCCGTCTCTAGTCTGTTTCGTCAACGTACGCAAGGGCATAAGCATCACATGCCTATCTCATTACATGCTCATTTCGCATACCCATTACATACTCATTTCATAACATCTAACATACATAGACATTAACATACATTCACATTAACATATGCATCAACATATGCGTTAGCATTCACAGGTTTATTATGTTTCACCATCATTGGTTGTTACCGCCGAGTAACTGGGTTCGTCCATTCTCTCCAAATAGATTGTCAGCCCTAAGCATAAAATACCTACTTGTTTCCAGTTTCCCCACAGAGCTCGATCCTCGTGGATGACAGTTATTTCAGCTATCTTTCCTCACCAGGATAAGATATTTACCCTTCGAGATCATTCCCTCGATGAAGTCTTGATTACCAGTCTTCTTTCTAGCTCGATCCTAGATTGAATCTCAGTCTTGTCGGTCGTTGAGCCCAACCGGACGTGCATTTATTTTGCACCATCTGAAGATTTTCACCATACCATGACAGATACGCGACTATCTCGCTTGAGAAGTTTATCACTGTACCCGGACGTGCATTTATTTTGCACTATCTTTCAAGAAAATCAACTACAATCATTTACAGATACATGCCAGTTCACGCCTGGAAAATCTATCAGTACAACACTTTACAATCCTACATGTTACAATATCGGTATACGACATTTCTCACCTAAGAAGCCGATCCTATCTTCGTTATGACTTGCAGCCAATGGCCATCTCCATGGAGCAGTTGGGCTTCCATTTTCCCTGTTGTCTTGAAGTATAGGGAGGTTTGAACCAAATCGTATTCAAGAGAGCACGATCTTGAAATACGGGGAGGTTTGAGCGAAGTCATATTCAGGAGAGCACGATTCTGAAGTATGAAGAATTTCATTTACCCGAAGAGACGAATCATATTCAGGAGAGCACGATTCTGAAGTATGAGGAAGTTCAGTCAGCCCTTTTCATATTCAGGAGAGCACGATTCTGAAGTATGAGGAAGTTCAGTTCACCCTTTTCATATTCAGGAGAGCACGATTCTGAAGTATGAAGAATTTCATTTACCCGAAAGAGCCGAATCATATTCAGGAGAGCACGATTCTGAAGTATGAGGAAGTTCAGTTTACCCTTTTCATGTTCAGGAGAGCCCGATCTTGAAGCATGAAGAAGTTTATTTATCCTTCAGTAAGAGAAGAATCAAAATCGTATTCCAGGCGCCGACCTTAAATGCGAGAAGATTTATTTATCAGATAAGCAGCAACCTCTTTATTTGAATGCTTATCCATTTTGGCATATAAGTCCCTTCCAACGATGAGTGACAATTCTCCCGCGAGAAGCTTATCAGGGCATTTCCCATCAAAGTCCATTTATTTTGGCATACAGCCGGTCTTTACCCTGTATATTTGTTACGGAGTTCCGAAAAGTCCGTTTGATCCTGTCACGAGGGATAGTTTACAGAAGCTTGGATGTTATTCTTTGCTCAATGCTCCAGCATTCTGTAATCGATCTTGCAATCGTACGTGATCCAGTTTTATCTTTTAGAATTCCCAGTGGAGGCCGTCTTATAGGTACCATCTCCATTTGAGAATCTCGTTCCTTTTCTAAAAATGACAATTGGTCGTGTTCGCACCAGTTTACCATCATTTTAGGATCCCCCAGTGTTGTACTGTGTCTCAGCATGTCGTTTTCCCCAGTGTGTTCTTCTTGTAGCGCCTGTGTCGTAGTATTCGTCATCATTTTCGCATTCATCATCCCAGCATACGCGTCATATCATATTCATGGCATCATCTGCATTAAGCGGTCCTCGCTTTGTCCATAGCATTGCATACCGTCGCATATAAGGGCAAAATTTTCGGTTATCTATATTTAAATCTCTCCACCACGATTCCTCGAGTCTCTGCCACTCAAATCGTCCGGTGTAGCTATTTAAATAGGGGCAACTGTAATACCCCAAATTTTACCCTTATATTTAGTCAGTCATTTCGCATATCATCTCATATGTACATTGCTAACCGCTAACCAGTTATGAAGGTGTTTGTTTTGCAGATTTGGTCCCAGGGGTATTTTGGTCATTTTACGCAAATTCTACCAATTCCTTGAAGACAGGCTGTTATTAAAATTCTGAGGCGTTTGATACGTTATTGTTTTGAGGCATTTATCTATCACCAGGTCTGATCATATCAAGGTGCCAATTTGACGTGGTCGATATTAAAGTTTGCCGAGCACAACTGGATTTAAGATCCATTCCAAAGCGCTTCCGTTTCTGTTATTAAGGCACAGTCGTAATTGGGTGCTATTGGATTGTGGCTCACAGTCTTTGGTCAGTGGAATATAATTACGAGTAGTGTTATTATTGATGCTGAAACTGTTGTGATTACGGTGCACATATGTGTTTGGTTATGAAATGGTTGGTTAACATTTAAATTGGATTTTAATCAGATGATGAGATTAGGATTACAAATGAGACGAGTGCACAAATAAGAATATCACTTGGGAGTGTTTATGTTTTATGACTATGTTAATGAATTTAAATACTTGTGGATTTATTCACAAATGTTTATATTTTTTTAACTAAGAATAAAATATAAATGAATTCAAATTTTGGGAATTTTATTTCATAAAAAAAATCTCATCATACAAGAAATGGAGATTGCTTCACATTTTATACGTACTGTTACAAGGAATTACATTAAAGTTCTAAATCCTAAGGAATTACATTAAAGTATCTATCCTAAATCCTAAGAACATCTAAGTGTCTTCATGTTGTCTTTGAGCTTCTCCACGAATCCTCGATTCACCTGCACGGCAAAATATAACAAACAGTATAGAAAAATGTTAGAAGATGTTTTTGACACTCTCAGAACAATGTCATCATCGAGTGCCGGGAGTGGCCCAACCGAAGCTGCGTCCTACCCCCGTTACCGATCCGCGCCGTGGGCGTCAGATCAGGTAATACCTGTTCTTATCGATACGGGACATCCGAGAGATAGAAGTAATAAAGAAGTGGGACTGATTCGTTTTGCCGCGATTGGATTTCCGAACTGATATGAGAATAAGGCAACATAGGCAAGATTGAACTCAGACCCGAATGCCGGCAGGTCTGAGTCACTTTGGTTCCGAGCTTCCACACCTGAAAATCCACAAACACATCAATATCAGGTTCAGCATTCAAAACTCAAAATGATTCATAAGTTGCCATAGGCATCAAACTGCAGCAATCCTGAACAGGGCAGAGAAACGAAACCAAACAGCATCATACGCTGCATCAAAGCCCTCGGCTCAAACATCATCGCCCCAACAAACAAGTCACCGAAACAAGTTATCAAACCATACTCAGTTCATGAAACAAACAAATGCACAAGCACATGGCTCGGTTAATCAAACATCATAGCTCAAATCATCATCGCCCAAACTCACTATCGCGTAAGTGTATCGAGGCAACATTAAGCGACATTTGAATCCATAGTTGGACACAATTGCCCAGAGTATCAGCTCTGAAACACAAGAACCAAATATCATCAGCAGTTAAAACAACTCAAATGGAATAAGTGATAAACCACAAGCGAAGATCATCAGAAGCAACCGCGACATCGTCGAAGAAACATCCCTCGAAGGCTCAGAACGGTGTCATCATTGCCGTAGACCTTTCCCGGCAATTTTGATTCGACCGAAGTCGTAGCATCAACCCTCTCTGAAAGAAGAAGAGGAAAAGAATCTGAGCTGCATCAAAGAAACGAACCAATCAAAAAACGAATCAGTTCGAGATCAAAAATATCAAACAGAGATAAGAATCCATCAAGGAGTTCTGTGAATCAAAATCAAATATCAATCAATCCAATTTGAAGGCAAACCATATCAGGAAAATAATAGAAAGATTCTGATTTGATAAATCGAATAGGGTCAGAAGAATCGTATCAGCTGAGAATCAGAAAATCCCAATCAAATCCTAAAAGAGGAAACAGGATTCAATCATGTATCAGGTGGATCCAAATCGTATCAGGAAATATCCCCATTGGAACTCATTTTGAATCAATCAAACGAATCAGTATCAGATTCATACCAGAAAAATGAAATTCAATCTCACCAAAATCCCAATCAGGTTCTAAAAGAGGGAACATGGTTCAATCAGCATCTGAAAAATCAAAATCAAATCGCATCAACACGAAATCAAATCTCAGAGTAATGCAAATCCAATACAGATTGAAAGCCCAAAAATAAATCAAAGCGTATATAAAAGGGAAGACACAACCTGATAAAAGGGGGATCGCGTACAAACCCTAGAAAGGTAGCCGTGAGAGAGAGAGGATCGCAGAAACCCTAACGAGCAAGCCCTAGGCGTCGTGAATGAAAGCCGTGGACTCAGACAAGTAACATCGTCATCATCGCACCATATACTATCCATCATCGGTCGCGAAAGACTCGAACGAGAGACCACCAACGCCGTTCAACCAGACGACGGGCAATCCCCCGTTTTCGTGCCTCAGCTCGCATCCATCATCGGCCAGTCTCACTTTAAAGGTGAGCCAGGGAGGTTTTTCATCACTATTTGCATGTGTTTTTTTCAGGAAAATCGAGAGAGAACGGAGAAGAAGAGGCTTGGCATCGCGGACGAGAATGAGAAAGACGAGAGAGGAGAAGAAGAATGAGCGGCGCCGTGAAACATTAGGGTTCCCAGAACCCTAAATGTTTTGTTTAATCATCAACTGGGTTGGGTCCGGATGTGGTGACCGGCCCAACCCCCTCCCTTTTTTTTTTTTTCTTTGTTTTGTTTTTTAAATTTAATTTGTTTTATGTTTTTTAAAAAACCATTTTTATTTTTTATAATTTAAAAAAATCTTTATAAAAAAAATATAACATTTAATTTTGTAATTATAAGAAATCTTTTTTAAAATATAATTATTAAGAATAAGTAAAAACTTTTTTTTAAAATAAAATAAGAAAACCTTTTTTTAAAAATATAAAAAAAATAAAACCTTTTTAAAGAGTAAATTATTTTTTAAATTGAATTTCTCTTGTAAGCTAACATTAAATCATTAAATTTTTTTTTATAAAGCAATAGTAAAATCTCAATTTACATCTTCTCGTAACTCATTGCCGCCTAACTCTGCCTACTAACGGGTGTTCATTTTTTGCAGTTCATGTTTATTACTATTGTGTTGAGTTTTCATTTAAGTTTCCTTTATATTTGTATCTGTTTCTCAATTGTAACCTCGCGAACCTAATAATCGCGTTTACTTTTCGCATTTAAATTTTTGCTGATGTATGATTTAAATTTCTGCTGATGTATTGCAATATTTCTGTCACACTACGCACCTCCGAAGGAATTAGGTCTAGCCGTTTGACCGCCGTGTCAATAGTCCTCAACCTCAAAACCTCAAAACTACACCCTTACAAACCCTAATTTTCACAAATACCTCGCCGCAGGCAAGATTACAAAACTACCCCTAGCTTTAGGTCAAAGAGTCGCCGCACTCATTTTAGGGTTTCCCGACGCGGAATCCCTAACCTAACCCTAATTCACTTAACAATTCAACATAGAGATTTGGAGTTTCTACACTCCACGTAAGCGTGTCCTTAAGACATGTTTATTCCCCGTGAGACCTTGGCCACAGTCAAGAAGTCTCTAACCTCCCTTTTGAGGGGAACTACGATTACTCTGATTCCACTCCCGTAAGGATACGTAGGCACAAGATGCGATGTCTTGCCGAGTAAACTTAGAATTAACCCCTTAGGTCTTCTTTCTCACTTTTAATCTTTTGTACATATACCTTAAGCAAATAAATAAAGCAAATAGTAAACATTTGAACAAAAGGTTCCCGTAGAGTACTACGGAAGTTTAGGATGCTAATACCTTCCCTAAATTTAACCAACCCCCGAACCCTAGATCTTTCCCCACATTGTGTTTACGATGCAAAATAGGTTTTCCCTCTTTTGACCTTTTCCTTCGGATAAATCAAAGAGCGGTTGTGAATTGAATTGCGATTCAAATTAATTAATAATTTGATATCCTATTTCCACCGCAACACTCAGCAATGGCACACAAAAGTGAACACTCTTCCCTCTCCTCTTTTCATTCTTGTAATGCAACGAATGGTAGAAATCCCCGAGCAATGTGGGTACAGGGTTGCCAGCGGCAAACAAATGAAAGGCGTCAAAGTCCACAAAATCTTGGATGTTGGGAAACAATACTATCCCATAGATGCACAAAGCCAACACAACATTAAAGACTATCCAGCATCCACTCTTGGTGTATTCCTGAGCTTTACCAATCATGAACTGGAGGGAGAAGCCTGGAACCCCGCGCGAAGAAGTCACCAATAGCTCAGAAGCGTCCAAGTGTAAAGCCTTTGCCGAGTCTTCCAACCTAGGCTTAGCGTCAAAGTGAATGAAAGGAACCTTATTCTGCACGGGCAACTCAACAAACTCTGCGTACTCTTCCAAGGTGGGCCCCAAAATAAAGTACTTGAAAGTGAAGCATCTCAAGGCAGGGTCATAAAATTGCATCAATGTATACAGCCCATCCAGCTCAACCTCCGTTGGTATACGAACCAACCTCAACAGTCTTCCGTAACTCATCCTGAAGCTTCTCTGGACATCCTCCTCAGCAAGGGAAATCAAACCAATCAGGGGAATAACATCAGGGGTTGGTAATTTGTATGCAACTGTCCTTCTCAAGCTAGCCATGATCAATAATCAGAAATCCGGACGCTAGAATCAGGGAAAATGCAAATGCACCTGCAGCACAGACACACGTTAATGAAATGCACATGATAATGGTTATGCAACAATGCAATGCAAATAGATGCAACAAGGGAACCAGGTGCCATGGCTAAGAAGCCCAAACCACATCATAAGTCTCAAACAGACCATCCAGAAATCCTCAACTCTGGTCTTAGACAGACCCAATACGAAGCTCCAATCCCAATCTCTGATAGACCCCTCAACTGTCCATAAATATCCTGAATCTCAAATCAAGAAACAAACCGGTATCTGGAGGTCTAGTTACCTGCATAGTCCCAAAACCCTCTCACAGGTAGGTGTCCTAATAACTGACAATGGTATGGCATCCTATGCGGTCGTCGGCGTCACAGACTTTCAGGGTTGATGATACGATTCCCAAAAGGAGTGGCATCATCAAATCCTGAAGAGGCCTCACTTAGCCAACTTCCAATTGATCGGTTCCCAGAGTCGACAATTCAACTAACCAGCAACCCACGCCACCCAAAGGATGAGACAGGAGGCCAACCAGAGGAACCTCGTCTGAGTGTGAATTTTGCGGGACACCAAGATCTGCAAAGCAAGTGGGCGCGCGCTACTTTCCACTCTAATTCTAAGTACACTCAAGCCCAGGTCCGGCTTATCTCTCAATAATAGAACACCCGTCACAACCCCCAATAACAACAATAATCAATAATATAGTGCTGAAGGTAAATGACATAAATGTAAATCCATACAAATTCCTCGACGGGAAAATAAACGTTAGGATTGACTCGCTTAAGGGACGTTGGATCCCAAATGCATAAGGAACTATCGCAGTCCTTAGCAGCCAGGGGACGTTGGATCCCCAGCAGAGTCGCCAGCTGTCGCTAGTGAGAAAATCGGCGCCGGCTGAACAGAAGAGTCGCCACCGTGCGTTATTTATCCCAACAGAGGGAAAGGAAACGCTCGAAGTAAACCTACCGCAAAGACGGGAAAGGAATGGTCATCGCAACCAAATCCTGGATTCAGGAGTCGGTTACGCAAGGGGAAGGTATGAGCACCCCTCACGTCCGTCGTACTCGACGGGATCCACGCTTGTTTTCTGGTACGGATTGTTATTCTATCTATTCTACAGGTCAAGGGTTAAAAGAAAATAAAATGACTTGGCAAAGTATCTCACTTTATGCCTACGTATTCCCGTCTGGAACGAGAAATCAGAGTCAACGTAGTTCGCCTACCTACGAGAAAGGAGGGGAAGGTTGCTCGCTAGGATATTGCATCCTATGCCTACGTACTTTCATACAGCATGAAAGATCAGAGCAAACGTAGTTCGGGCCACGTACGACACAAGTCTGTCTTGATTGTTTTTTATCCTTCTGAAAAAGGTTTTCTCCTGATTGGTTTACAGTCTTTTACGCAAGAACTGTTTTTTATGGTGTTTGAAATGTTTATTGTGTTTTTCTGATTGTTTTGAGAAAGAAGAGAAACAACAACTCTAACCTATGGTTGAAAAGGGGAATCAAAATCTAACCTAATGTTGTCATGCATGGATAAGAACCTAATGTCTGTCATATTTCTCTCTTGCGCAGAAAGAAACAGAGATCCTAAGGGGATAAACGGAAAAACAACAGCATATATACAGTAAAGCAGTAAAATGCATGAATGCAGCAGTACAAGTTAGGCAAGGGAGTCCTGCTCTTCCTCGAACCTTGAAAACAACAGGCAAAAGCGAACAAAATTCACTTTCAACCTAACAGATTAATTGGCAAACAATACAGTCCCGGAAACTCAAACAATACATCAAAAGCTTCTAAACAGCAAAAAATAAACCGTAAACAACAACTCTACACAACAAGCTCCATCAACATCTTCAAGCAAAGTCTTCATCAACAAGCTTCCATCAAGCATCTATCTTCAAGGAGGAAAACTCTAACAGTAATCATCTTCCACAGCTTCAAGCAGCAGGGCTTCAAACAACAGCAGTCACATGCACAACTTCAACATCATAATCTTCAAACAATGACTTCCATCTTTAATCTTTCATGGCTTTTCTTCAAATCAAACTCTCCAGGATGAGGAACAATTAATAGGATGAATTGAGCTGTTAAACAGTTAGTTGACCACCAAAGGTGGCAAACAGACTGTTAACAAAATGTAGAATGTTTCTCTCAAGAGTTCTATCTCTTAGATACTGTCACCAAGCCTTCCAAAGGAAGGGGGTGAGTATCCTAGAGAGACTCTGAATCATAGAGAGGGATGGAGGCAAACAAAGCCATCCATGTTTAAGAATCAAATTTCTACTCTAAGCTCTACCTAACTCCTAGTTCCTGTGATCTTCAACAGCTACAAGCAAGCTACAATTTTCATCAACTCTTGAACTTGTTCTTAAATCCTTGACTTTTTCTTTGTCTTCAATGCTTCACCATCCATGGTCTTCAAGCCAAGCCCAAACCCTAAGCAAGCCCAACAAGCCCAAATAACAAGCAATAACCCCAAAACGGGCACACCATACAATCAAACAATTACAAAAATATACTAAATATTAATATAATAGGGGAAATTCTAATACTTATTATAAGGGATCTATTACAATTTCCCATAATACCCCTATAGTCCCATCTTCTAATTCAACCTAAAAAGCCCAAAAAGGAATTGTTTTCTTGCACCTATGTTATGTTCAAAACCCTAATTATTCTAAGTTTTTTTATTACACCATATCTATTTCAACATTTTTTACTACCATTTGTATTCTAAAGTTTTATCACATTATCCTAAGGGAAACCCTAAAGTATATTAATATCTATATTATCAAGATCGAAGATGAAACCCTATATCAATTTCTAAGGGGTCTAAACAATTCCTAACATGCAAGGGGTCAAGGTTAACCATCAATTGGGAAGGTCCTAATCAATAACCCTAAAACAGAACCAAATTACCTCTAGAAAATCTACAAAAATTCCTAAGGGAACATGCGAGTGTTAGCTACAATCTACCAAAAGTTCTAAGCAAGAATCATCACCAATTGAGAGAACAAAATTCTACAAAACAGCGGTATCAAATATGCAAAGCAAACATCATGCAAAATACTCATCAGAATGTAAAATGCAAAAGAAATGGGAAAACAATCCAAAAAAATCTAAGAAAAATTATACAATATCCTGAAGATGTTAGCAACCTATGGTAAAAAAATTAAAACCAAATTCTAAAGTTAAGGTCACTTTCTAAAGGAAAACCTATAAAGTGTCCAGGGAACATTCAGATGGAGATGGCTCTAAAAAGCAGATTCAAAACTAAACTTAGAGTCGTCTAGAAATTCCAATAAAATATATGGGGAACCTTATGCATATCATCTAAAATATATCCAAAAATCAGCTCAAAATCATGAAGCATTAAAGAGAAAAAAATTAAACAAAACAGATGAACAGTTATGTACACCAATGGATATTAGCACGAAAGAAAAATCATAACTAAATCAAAACAAATCTAAAAAATGCAAACTCAGCGCCCAAAATTTCTTAAGATAATCAAGATCTGTAGAAAACAATTTCATAATTTCTTGAACATTTTTACTATTTTTGACGTAATAAAAGCAAACAGGCCTCAAAACAGAAAAATAAAAAGAAAAAGGGAATGAAGAAAATCTCCAAATTAACAATCCTAAAATCATCCATAGGTGTTCATGATCCTAACCGCATGAGAATTTCTAATTATCTCATCCTAAATCCATGGAAAAGTGAAGGTTTACATACCTTGATCGGAGCTTCGAAACGGAGTATCTTCGGCTCTTTTCGTACTTCCGAAAGCTTCAAATTCGTTCAACAATATGCAAGGAAAGTGCTACAATCTTCGAATCGAACCGAAATCGCCTTGAATGAAGAATCACCACTTGATTTGCTCTCTTGAAAATTGATATGCTCTCTTCCAATCCAACTCCAATCAATCACCAACCTTGCTTCAAATGAGTTTCTAAACATTTATTGAGATGATTGGAATATTCTAGAAATGAAGCCCAAGCCCCAAATAATAAAATTCATTTCCCTTGGAACTTTCTATATTATTCATGTATCTTCCCTTGGAAATTTCTAGATTGTTCATGTATCTTCCCTTGGAAGTTTCCAACCAAAATAGCCTTCCAAATGCCTTGTTAAGTGGTTTGGATTAGTGACTTACATTTCAAGTAACCACTTTTACAAAGCAAGTCATGAAATTATTGCTCAATTAAAAAATTTGCCAATGCCATTGTCTTTAAAATTCATTTTACAATCAAATTGGTATGTCATATGACTTGTTTGTGACCTCTAAACCAAAATTTGATTTTTTTTTCACCACTTTATTTGACTTATTCCCCTTTTTTAGGTCATTTTTATCACTTTTTGATACAAGCCTTTTTAACATCTCATGACCTCCCTACTAGCCTTAAAACATCATTCTAAGAAAGTTTGATGTTGAAGATTTTTCCATTTGAAGCTTGGAAGTAGGAGATATGGCCTTATGCTTGAAATGACTTATAACCTCCAAATGCCCAAAATGCCCTTGGCTTGTCAAGATCATAAGTAGAGCTCCACAAATCAGATTGAGGCATACCATACCTTTCTAGAAAGCTAAGATTATGAGGAACAACTTTCATGTTCGCCAAAAATCCATTTGAAAACTCCTTATGGGGCAAAAGTTGCTGGGAAGTCAAGTAACTTTCATAGACAAATTTCAGATGCCTCTGATGACCGGTAACTTGCAAGAACCATAACTTGAGTTCTACAAATCTCTTTGATGCCTTCCACCACTCAAATTAAAGGTCTTTAGATACTCTACAAGTTCCATGTTGGCCAAAGATCCATTAGAGACTTGTATCTTGAATTATTCTGCTTAGAAGTTTTCCCTAAATCAGGGGATTTTACACTGAAACCCTAATTTAGAAACTTCTCTTCTTCTTGATTTCTTTTGATTTCTCCTTGGCACAATACCACATCCATATCCACATATCAAATGATGGATCCCCCATTCTTCAAACAGGCCTTGATGTCCCTTCAATCAAGTATTTGACCTAGGGTTGACCTAGGGTTGACCCAGATGAAACCCTAATTGACTGTCTTCAACTGTAGCTCTTGTAACCATGCCAATGACTTGTCTTACTTTCAAAAGGACCCTCTAGGTCTTCCATGCCCTCAATTCATAACCCATAACTTCTCTGATGATCTTCACATACCCTTAAGATAGGAGAGAAACCCACTGCTTGGCCTTTAAACTTCCCAAAGCTTCAATTTATTTCTTGGTGATTTGAATAGGCTTGAATCTTGATAAGAGCCTCTTGACATGCTTTTTTTGAAATAAGAATGGCATTTGATCCCTTGTTGGATGGCTTACCCCTGTTTTGTTATGCAGATGAATGAATTATGTACATGATCTAATATGCAAATGCTAAAGCTATGAAACATGGAATCAGGTGAAATAAGTTGGTCAAATTTTGGGGTGCAACACACGTCAAAGAATTTATGTCAAGCAATCAAGAACGATAAAATATGTCCAAAATAATCCATATAAATGCATCATATCAATCCATGAAGTTTACATGTGGAAAGGATACCAAACAAGCAATGAAATGCAAGAAAATCACATTCTGCCTTAGTGGTAACCGGTTACTCAATATAAGGTAATCAATTACTCTATTGAAAAACAACTGAAAATATGGAATTTCTACTGAGTAATCAATTACCCTATATAAGGTAATCGGTTACCACTGATCCAGAACCAGAAAAATAGCTTTTAAAATCAGTTTTCAGCATCCAACAGCTTCTCCAATCATCCATGTGAACATGATATCAATCAAGCATGAAATTATTATCAAGAAACAGTGAGCAAGCATCGTGTAAACACAATCAAACAATGAAAATCACATATCACCAAAATCAAAATCATCAAAATGGATCAAACATCAACAAAAGCCATGGATCTACATTGTGATTAGTCAAATACGCTCAAAATTGAATTAGATCTAGAATTTCCAACCTTCAAATTGGAGATTTGCTTTGAAGAGTGTTGATTCAATTGAATTTAGCAGATTCAAGCAACAAAACCATAATTTCATCAAGATCCAAGAGCTTCCTTGTGGTAGAAATGAAGATTAAACAAGATCAAGCAAAAATGATCCAAAAAGCACTTCCAATCTATCTTCCAAATTCAGATCCAAAACCAAACAAAAATTGAATGGTGAATTGAAGATAATAGAGATGAATGATGGAGGTTTAGCTCTAGAATTCTATGATACCAATGAAGAATCAAAGAACTCAAGTGAAAGAGCTTTAATGGAGATTTTGGGAGTGAAAAAAAGGAGAGAAAATTGAGAGCCAATTCTCAAGAGCGAGTGTGAAATCTGAAAATGAAGGGTAATTGTGTGAGGTTTAGAGCAAATTCACTTAAATAAGCTCTAGGTTTGGAATCAAAATTTGGTTTGAAATGAGGATTAGAATTTGGAATGGAAATTAGGAGTGGAATTAGGAATGAAGTGTTTGAAATTTGGAGGGAAATGGTGAAAATTGAAACAATTCTAGATCGTTCCAAATATGATCAAGTGAAACAATGGTTGATAATGATTGGAGATTGCGTATGCTAAAAATTGTAATATTTTGGCCAATTTTGTTTGAAGTAACCGGTTACCCTATATGCGGTAACCGGTTACCACATTCAAAATTGTCCACTTTTGGCGCCAAATGGAGGGAACCTTGCATAATTACCCGTTACCTCTTGCTCTGAACTCTATTATGCCTCTGAAACTTGCTCTTGAATATCATAATTGTGAGAACACCTGAGATAGCCTGTGTTTTGTCTCCTAAGCTGAAAATTAACCTGCTGAGTAAAATAAAATCGACCGCCCGATCGATGGGCAAAATAAATGTCGGAGCCTCTGACGCTCGTTGTTTAGACTCTTGCAATAAAAGGGAACCCTGAGCCATGAAAGCACCTCAATCCCATGTCTCAAAAACCAATGCTATGATATGAGGAACATTTTGGGGTGCTACACCCCAAAATGAAAGGGAAAATTTTGGGGTGCTACACCCAGAATGGTGGACCTCCAGATGAGTTTCGTGCATTTGGGAAGTTCTAGAGGAACAATCCACCGACTTTTGTGGGCACTTATGATCCTGATGGTGCGCATAAGTGGAAAAGATTGATTGAGAAGATTTTTCGGGTTATGGTGTGCACTAATGCTCAGTTGGTGCAGTTTGGTACGTATATGCTAACAGAGGAAGCTGAGGACTGGTGGGATAACACTCGTCAGAGATTAAGAGGTGTTGGCATTGCAATAACTTGTACTGTGTTTAAGGAAGAACTTTTGAGGAAGTATTTTCCTGAAGATGTTCGGGGCAAGAAAGAGGTGGAATTCCTTGAGCTGAAGCAAGGGAATATGATTGTGGGTGAGTATGCGACAAAGTTTGAGGCTTTAGTGAAGTTTTGTCTGCATTACAATCGTGTTAACGCAGAGATTTTAAAGTGTCTCAAGTTCGAGAATGGATTGAGACCAGAGATTAAGCAGGGAATTAAGTACCATCAGATTTGTCGATTTGCAGAACTAGTGGACAAGAGTAGAATTTATGATGAGGATAGCCGAGCTCGATCTGCTCACTACAAGAAGCTAAGTGAGAAGAAAGAGAAAGGACAGTATAGATGGAAAGTATATGTGACTTATGGTGATAAAGGGAAGCAGAAGGCTTCAGATAGGAGAAAGTCAAGTGGGGGAGCGGCTACTGCTCCAAACAAGAGTTATAAGTGTGGCGAGCAAGGTCACCGTGTTGAGGTTTGTACTAATAAGGTGATGAGGTGTCATCATTGTGGTAAGAGAGGCCACAAAGCTACTGACTGCAAAGATGAAGCTCCGACTTGCTTCAACTATGGAGAGAAAGTTCATATCAGTACCTGTTGCACCCCAAAATTTGCCCTCACTTTTTCTAATTGTGACCGGCTTTTGCTTCGCATTCATCTGCGTATCATTTAGGTCGATTATTTCTCGCATAATGTCTATGTTATCAGCCGGAATGGATTTATTGGGAGTACATCAGTTTTATTCGCATTTTACAGTTTAAACCAGTTCAAGTGATGAGATTTATTTTGAAATCGGGTGAAAGTTTATTTTCTTCCTGGTAATTCAATCTGTGCTGATGATTTTGTTGTGTTTCGGTGTTCGACCCTTTTTCGTGCTTTTTTTTGTGATTTATTTTTTTGCTTCATAATTTCATGATTATAATAGTTAATATTTATTTGGTTTTAGATTTTAGAATATTAGAATTTTATTTGAATTTAGAATTGAGTATAAATTAGTTTTTAAAAATAGAATTTTTATTAGGAATTTGTTTAATTAGAATTTTTGTTAGAATTTTATTTTAATTTAGATTTTTAGAAATTAGATTTTTTATATTAGAATAACTAATTAGATTTTTTTTATAATAGAATTAGTTTGTAGTTAGAATCTAGAATTTATTCAATTAGATTTTAGAATTAGAATTTATTTAATTAGATTTTAATTTAGAGTTTAGGTTGTTAATTAATCTTAGATTAGAACTTAATTTATTTTAACATAAGGATTTTGTTTAGAAATTATTTAGTTTAGATTAAGATTAGTTTAGAATAAGTTTTTATTATTAGAATTTGAATAGATATAATTAGATTAGAGTTTTAGTTTAGAATTTAATTAGTTTAGAATAGATTTTAATTATATTAGATTATTAGTTAGAAGTTAAATTAGGTTTAGTTTTTAGAATTAACAGAAAATAAAAAGAAAAAGATTAATAAAAAAAATAGGACACGTGTCATTTGTTCAGCATATAAAGGACTATTCATTTTCTTCTTCCTCAGAAAACAAAAACCCTAGACATCCACCTTTGCACTATTCATCATCTCTCCAACAAGGAAAACCTAGCGCCACAGTCCCCATCTTCCTCTTCTCCCAAATTCCGCCGCCGCCACTGTTCACCTTTCCACTTCTTTCCAACCCATTTTCCGTGCTCATCAAACTTCCTCAAATGCATCCCTCACTCTCCTCCTCCATCTTCCTCCTGAAAATGACGCCGCAGATCCCTTCATCTCTCCCTTTTCGTTTTCTGGCGGACACCTTCTCTAAACTGAGAAACCCCTCTCATCGTAAACCTCCATCAACCCATAAACATAAAATATCACCTTTCTTCAAACCAAGCCACACGGATACCTTCAACAATACCCAGATCAATCAATCTGTAAAAAATCCAAAAGCAACGAAAAAGATGCAATTGAGAGGTGGATTAGACGGAGGAAACGAGAAACATCCGTGAAAAAATTAGAAACCACGAATAATACCGACCCAAAACTTGAAATCAAACATGGCGTTTGAAGGTCGATTCGTTTCATTTTCCGCAATTTTTGTTGACAGAATCACTTCTGGTTTGATTGACGTTTTATTTCGATTTAGTTTGTTTCTGTTAAATATGGGTGCTGACGGCATGACATTGCACTACAACATATGCGGGTGGGTTTTACATGAAGCAATGATGCTTTGGATTTTTTTATATTTTTTTAAAAAAGGTAAAAACAATCCAAACGGGTCCCCGTCTGGCCAAAACCAGTTCCAACAGATTTCACCTTTATTTAAGTTTGTGTTTGTTTAGATTTTTACATCTTATGTTCTAAATAAGTTAGGTTTTTGTATATAATATTTATTTTAAAATAAGTTAGTTTTTAATTTTATAACTTTTTTTAGAGTTTTATATAATTATTTTCTAGATAGTTTTTTATAGGATTGTAAATATTTTTTCTAATTATTTTTTTTAAAGAAATTGTTAATATGATTTATAAACTAGTTTGAGTTTTATAATATTTTTCTAAAAAATAGTTTTTAGAGCTTATGAACATATTTTTTTAAAAGTTAGATTTTAGTGTTTTTATTTTGGAGGCTTTTGTCTTTATTAACATTTTGTTTTGGTCGATGACGAGACTTCCGTAAATCGTTATTAGTCAAACTATTGATAAATAATGTTGGATCCGAGACCACCCTCTTTCTCTCCTCTTTTCTTCTTCACTTTCGATTTTATATAGACTTTCTCGATCTATGAAGTCTTTTATTCGTAAGCGCCATTTCTTCGAAGTCGATAACCTTCTCGGTTTCAAATCTATGGAAAGTGACCATTTGGGTCATTTTCTTTACTTTGGGATCGTGGTAGGCTACCTTTGATTAATCGACATAATGTTTACGATTAAGACGAGATCCCACCATTTTTTGGTTCGTGCGACACGATTAAATCGGAGAATGATCCTCAATATCATCTCTCTATCTTGTCTTTTGCACGGATATCAATTTACGCGACCTCCTATAGTTCGACTTCCATCATAAGTCGAGCTACGACGGTTCAGCGTCACATTTGTCCCAATTTTAATTCACCAACAAAAATAACCACTAACTTTACTTTCTGTCAAATATCATCTGCTTTAAATTTAGTCATTATATTCTTGTACATATTATATACCTGTTAACATTTATCCTGTATATATTCATCTCTTAATCTTGTACATTCCTTCAAAACACTTAATAAATTATCGAAACCATAAAACTCAAAATTGGTGGACTGTTGTTTGTTTGTCCGAGTGTCGGATCTTTGGATATTTTCAGGAACCCAAGCATGGAGTTGTGTCCGAATTTCGCTCAAAGGCGTAGCTTAGGACACATTGCACACACACAACATTCTCTTGAGCTACCTGACAATGAGACTTTTTATTTTTGTGCAATCCCGTGTAATTTGCATGTACCCCTCTCCCATTTCCGATGTATGTATTTCATATTTCTTCAAACTAATTCTCGATCCGTCATCGAGCTATTTTCAAACTCACTTTCACCATGCTTTTGCACGCAAGTACTAGTCAAACCCTTGATCCAACGTCAAGCGGATTTTCTCAACCAACTTTCAAACCAATTCACTTTTTCTCCGAAAACCTCGGTCCTGTATCGAGTGCATTTTCAATTTCTTTCATAATAAAACTTGAATGGTCGTAGAGTGGTTAGGCGTAGGCCTTCTCCTATCCCGAGTGCTTGACATTACCGTTAGGGTTAAATGTCGTAAAGCATTTACCATTCAAGATCAAAAACATTTAATAAAGTTATCTTTGTATTGAACTAAAGAGAGAGGATTGAGTGTATACTTCTTCCTCTTCGAGTCTCAGGATACTCACTGTAGAGTGTGTGGTCTCGACACTCGTCTTTCAATACGAACATGCAGTTATATTCGCCACCTCTCTTTTCAAAACTTCCCTTTCAAAACCTTTCTACTCAAGCCTAAAAACCTCAGTCCCGTACCGAGTGCATTTTCAAAACCCTTTCCTAAATAAAACTTGAATGGTCGTGGAGTGGTTAGGGGCAGGCCTTCTCCTATCCCGAGTGCTTGACATTACCGTTAGGGTTCACTGTCGTAAAACACTTACCATTCAAGATCAAAAACATCTTAAATAAAAGAATGAGGTTCTCTTTATATTGAACTAAAGAGAGAGGATTGAGTGTAGACTTCTTCCTCTCAGAGTCTCAGGATACTCACTGTAGGGTGTGTGGTCTCGATACTCGTCTTTCATTACGAAGATACCTATATTCGCCACACCTTTTCATAGCAAAACTTTGAGATAAAGAATTGGGTACTATCCGCAAGGGGTTACTATTCGACGACATATTTCACCCCTAAAAACAATTCCCACAAATCAACTGTGACATCTTGCCTGGATAGGCGAAAATAAATCTTTCAAAAAGGATATGTCACGTCCGTTCTACCGCAAACAGGCAACGCCTAAGTCTCCAACGAGCGAGCAACAATACACCTAAACTACTAGAATGCACTACGTTAACATCATCCACAAAAAACATCGATTACCCATTTTCACGAACTATGTTGCTCTGATTTCTTGTGCCAGATGAGAATACGTAGGCACAAGACGATGATGTCTTGGCGAGCACCCCTTTTTCACCTTTCACCCGTAGTTGGCCGAACTACGGCTGCTCTGATTCTTTACCTCTTTTAAGTAAAGATACGTAGGCATGAGGGCCCCAATCCTTGCCGGACACATTTCTATCTCTTTTACTCGTAGTCCCCCCGAACTACGTCGACTCTGACTTTCTCATATTTGTTGAGAATATGTAGGCCTAGGACCGCAAAGTCCTACCGAGTCTCTTCTTCCCCTGTTATCCCTCTCTTCCCCTGTTTCTAACCCTTCTCTTTACCTCTCTTGGAACACTCTTTAAAGCAATAACCTTTTAGCAAATATCTTCACACGTCGACAAACAAATGGTTCCCATCGAGTACAATGGATACGAGGGGATCTAATACTTTCCCTTTGCATAACCGGCTTCCGAAACCGTTCTTGGTCACGAGACCATCTTATCCATTTCTTTCTTAAGGTTTTCTAGATGTTTTCCTTTCCCCTCATGGGATAAATAAAGTTCGGTGGTGTTGCACCCCAAAATTTCCCCAACCATTTCTTGTACTTGGCTTGTGTTTCATTTCATTTTCTGTATTTCTGCATATCATAGCATTTGTTCTCGATGGATGGGATCAAGGCGTTTATGTAGCTCAGGGCTCCTTTAGTGCAAGAGACTGAACAATAAGCATCATGAGTTCCGGCATTTATTTTGCCCAGCGATCGAGCGGTCGATTTTATTTTGTTTTGCGGGTTATTTTCATACCAGGAGGCAGCATGCAAGCCATATCAAGCATTCTCACAGTTATAGTATTCAAGAGCAAGTTTCGGAGGCTGAACATGGCTTAAAACGGGAAATATGCAGATTTCCCTCCAAAAGGCGCCAAATTCAAAATTTTGAAGGTGTTAGTCGATTAACCAATTGGTTAACCGATTAATCAAGTCAAGAATAGGTCAAATTCAAATATTCAAGGGGTGTTAATCGATTAACCATATGGTTAACCGATTAACTAGTGCAATTTTTAGCTCTGTACGTGATTTTTCAAGCCAAGCCACTTTGGGGGTCCAATTTTGATCACTTGTGAGTTGATTTTTCACCAGAGGAAGGATCTAGAACCACTTAAAATTTGGATTAGTTTTCAAATTAATGCAGTTCCCTCCAAAATGTTCACTCCTCATTTCAAAGAAATTTTCATAAACCGCACTCCAAGCGTCATTTGGATCCAAGCCTAAGGGGTATTTAAATGATCCACTCTAAACCTCACACATCTAACTCTCATAATTTCCATTTCATTTCAGAATTCACTCTCACTCTCTCAATTTCTCCATTCCCAAACCTTCACCAAAGCTCTTCTCACATTGAAATCTTTGATTCTCCATTGGAATCATTGATTTCTAAGAGCTAAACCTTCATCCTTGATCATCATCATCTCAATTTCTTCATCCAATTTTTGTGCAAGTTTGGATATGAATTTTGAAGTTGCTTGGAAGGAGCTTATTTGGACTATTTTGGCTTAATTTTGGTGGATCTTCATTTCTATTACAAGCAATCACTTGGATCTTGAAGAATCTTCGGATTTCTTGCTTGGATCTGCTTAATTGGAGTGAATCTACATTAACCGAAGCAATTCTCCGCTTCGTAGGTTGTAATTCTTGATCCGATTTTGCTTTTAAGCTTATTTGCATAATTAGCATGTGGATCTTCATTTTCGATTGATTTTGCTAATTTGATTCATATGATCTATGATCTTGCTGGTTTAATGTGTTTACATGTTGATTGGATCAATGTTTGCTGGTTTAAATTCGTGCATAATTGATTATGTGATAATTCAGATCATTGGATAAGTGCTTATGCGCTGAAAATACTGTTATGTTGCTGTTTTTCTACTTCTGGCACAGTGTTAACCGATTAACCAATTAACCAACACGGATTTTCAAATTTCATGCATTTTTAAGTGGTTAATCGATTAACCCCTGGTGTTAATCGATTAACATTGTGCCAGCAGGCCTGTTTTGCTGTTTTTCATGTTTGGTTTCATGTCGTTTCACTTCGAATCTTCATAGATCAATATGATGCATTAGGAGTGAGATGTTTTGGATATATGTCACTGTTCTTGATTGTTTAATCATGATTTTGTCGGCATACGTGTCAGTTTTCCACTTGAATGCACACTTCCGTAGTTGTTGTTCAAGATGATGTTGTGCTTGCACGTTCATGTTTGCTTGCCTTCTTGCATTTCTCTTTTGGTTATTGCATTTTTCATTTGCATGCTTGAGGTTGAGATGTGCTTGTGGTGGTGTTTACCCCACACTTTGTTCCTCCCTCACTATCATTCTAATTGTGCATTACATGTTTGCATACTTGCATTTTCTTATGCCCTCTACTTCTTCTTTTGTCTTCCTTTGCCATGTTCCCTTAGGACCTCTAATCCTTCTTGTTCAAAATGTATTATGATAGACATTAGGATTGAAACCATGCATGATAACATTAGGTAGCATTCCCTTTTATCCCAATTATAGGTGCACTTTGCATGAGAACATTAGGTTTATTCTTAGTCTCCCTTTAGAGTGTCTTTCTCTTCTCATCTTCAAACATCCCTTAAAACGCTTAATAAAGGTTAATGAATGTTGTACGGTACGAGCCTTAAATACTTAGGAAATGGTGATTAGGGGGCCTCCTCTCAATTATCTAGAGTGTTTAGCGTATGTCCTTTGGACGATATGCGACGCATTCGCTCCTAGGTCATAGTATTTAGTGCAACATGAATTACAAACAATAATCAATGCACTTCTTCTCTAAAAAACACAAAAACAAACTTCAAAACTTTTATCTTTCGGGATCTTAATTTGGAAAACCTTTTTTTCCAAAAAAAGAGTATTGTTAAGCTTTGGTTCTACCGCAAACAGGCATTGTCCCTAACTGCTAGAACGAAGGTTTAACCCTACTCGGACCTAAAACATTTTGAACCAACCGGTGTTCTTGTTAGCCCAAACTATGTTTGCTCTGATTTCTCATACCAGATTAGAATATGTAGGCACAAGACGATGATGTCTTGGCGAGAAACCTTCCCCACCTTCACCCGTAGTTAGCCGAACTACGTTGACTCTGACTTTCCCATTGCACGAGGGAGTATGTAGGCATAGAGCGGCGATGCTCTATCGAGTCTCTTTTATTTTATTTTGTCCCTGAGCTGTAGCTTAGATAGTAAACACCCTTTTTAGATAGACAACAAAGCGTGGATCCCGTCGAGTACGACGGACGTGAGGGGTGCTAACACCTTCTCCTTACGTAACCGACTCCCGAACCCAAAATATGGTTGCGATGACCTGTCTTTTCCCATTTTCATTAGGTTTTCTCTGATCGTTTCCTTTCCCTCCTATGGGATAAATAACGAACGGTGGCGACTCTTCTGTCCTTGTCGGCCCCTCTTCGCAGTGATGCGATAGGTGGCGACTATTCTGTCTTTCATTTTTGCCTCCCTGTTGTTGCATTTTTCGAGTAGCGACAACTGGCGACTCTGCTGGGGATGCCTAGCAAGCCAAACCTAGTTTGTTTGTCGCATGTTTGATTTATTTGCTTTCATTATTTATTGTGTTCTGTTTCTCTTACCTGTTGGGTTTATTTGGGATGGTTTGTGAGGATAAAAGCTTTCTACCCGAGCTTTCTAGAATACACTAAGATTAGGAGGTGGTTTCTTTCTAATTTGCGAGACTTAGGACTCGTTGGGTTGGTTTGAATTCCACCACTCAGATGAGACCCATTTGGGATGATTATGTCTTACGAGTAGTCGTAACGACGTCTTTATTTCCGACCTGGGAGTCCGTGACTCTGAGGACCTTTTGTAGAACCTTATTCCGAAGGTTACTAAAACATAACTCTATGTTCATCCTTTGAAAGGATTACCGTCTTACGAATCATCGTTATGATGGAAAACTTTTGAGGGTTAGTTCATAGGACTTTGTTTAAAGCCTTTGGGATACCCTCTTATAAACCAGTAGATTGCCCACCCGAGGTGAAAGATATCTCGTTGTGTTGTAGGATCTGTGACCTTGATCTCGTGTGTGTTGCATTTCATATTGCATTGCATGGAATTTTCATTTCATTTGCATAGCAAGTATTCGAGGTTGGGTTTTTGTCATCCTGGTCTGGTTTTCTTCGGAATTTCAGACTTAACTCTTCAAAGAAGGCAGAAGTTGACTATGGAGCAGATTCAAGCAGAGTTGAGGGAAGTCCAAAGCCAGATGGGACAATTCATGGTGGACATGCAAGCTTTGTCTCAGGATTAGAAAATGCTTAGGGAGTAAGTTAATCAAATGAAGACTCAGATGGGCCTGATCACAGAAGTCATAAGAAACGTGCTAAGAAAGGAAGGCAATCCCATGCCTGAAGCCGCTGCAGAAATGGTTATTCCACCCTTACCTGTGTAATCTCTCCTAAAGCGCGATGTGCCTCGTAGATCTCTTGCACGACCTGAGTTTCTGGAATCTCCCCGTCAGCAACTACCTCCTGTTTCCAAAGACAATCCTAAGATTAAGAGGTATGCGCAGAGGCGAAAGTAGCCCGACAGAATCTTCGACCGGATCCCCATGGCTTATACTCAGTTGCTGCAACTCTTGCTTCAACATCAATTAGTTGAACTTCAGAATCTGGCTCCATTTGCTGGTAAGCCACCACCAGGCTATGACGCAAATGCCCATTGTGATTTCCATTCTGGGGCACCGGGGCATAATATGGAGAAAAACAAAGCTTTTAAGCACAAAGTTCAGGACTTAATCGATTCAAAAGCATTTGAGTTCACGTCGAGCGGTGGTCTTATTCCAGTTACTGCAAAAGAGGTGGACATTCATGTTTGCTTCCCTGAAGCTACATCGGGTCAGAAGCATACCTTTTAATCTTTGGTTTCAGAATCTCCATGCCCACAACTATTGCCTATTCTTGGGCTAAGTTTGAGAATGAAAGCGCCTGAGTGTGAGGAATTCCCTAATCGGTGCCAACAACCTTATGTTCCTCAGCAACAATACTATCAGCGTTGAAATCATAAGGGGGCTCGCAACAACTTGGAAAGAAGGAATGTTCCTCTTCATCTGGTTCCTATGTCGTACAGTCAATTTCTGCCACATCTGATTCAAAACTCATTGGTGGAACCCAAGACTCTCAAGACACTGCCAGAGCCATACCCTCATGGGTATAATCCCAGTGCCCAATGTGGATATCATGGAGGATTCGTGGGGCACTCAACTGAAGATTGCAAAGTCTTTTGAGCCAAAGTGCGACAACTGATTGACAAAAAGTACATATCCTTTACGGAAGGAAAGTTGGTGATGCACGTCAACCTCTCAGCTGGTTAAGTTTGAAGACTACAAGGGTCGCCTCCTCAACAACGGCATTTTCAACTTTCTTTGTTGCATTTTTCATTTGTATTTTGTATTGTTTGTTAATGCTCGGTTTGCATGTAAAACTTGTTTGTTTTTGAATGATGATCTTAATGAAATGAGTATGTTTCTTTTGAAGTAATCCATTCGTGTTCACTCATATATATTTCTGTGCATTGCAATACCAACTTTCTTACTTAAACTCTTTGAGGGAGGATGATGAAGCGAAAACGCAAACTTCCGATTGTACGCTTTTGAATAAACCTCTGCTGATGGTGTACCAACATTGTTTCAAATTCCTAAACACCGGAGATATAAGGAAGATAATCCTTTGTCAACCCCTTCAAGCCTAGTAGTAGGAGTTTTTTCTGAAAACGAAAAACCCTCAATCTTAACCTGGGGTAGGGTAGGTGTTAGTTAATTTGACCAAACATCCTAATTGTGAAAGGAGTGTTCATGTTCGAGGATCAATCACATCTACAGAATTCGTACCTAAAAAGCTTACAATGGTTATCCGTCACCAGCCAAGGAGTTAGGCAGTCACAATCCTTTCAAACAAGTTAGGCATGCTGGTGTCACACGATTTGTTCTAAAAAAGAAAAGAAAAAATAAAAGCCCGCTAAGTCGGTAACTTGAAAACAAGTGGCTTAGGCAAAAATATGGTATCCCGTTGGATTTAAAAGTCAAAAAGGTATACTCAAAAGAGCCGGTCCAGGAAAGAATAGGGAAATTGAAAAAAATGATGAAGAATAAGTCGTGTGACTCCAGACACCAAAGACGAAAAGCGAGTGACTGTCACTCCAAAAACTTGTGGTTTCCTTAACCATCACTTCTGTCATTCAACCTTTTCAAGGTGAGCGTTTGTGTCGAATTAGCTGAACATAGGACTGGAGAACATCAAGAAGAATGAGTGGGTTAAAATAAACTTTGAACCTTATATCATTTCTTTCAAACCGTGTACCAGGCCATGTTAAAACCCTCAAAAGTCCTAATTGAAGCAGGGTTTATTTTGTAGGCGTACTTCAACTAGATAGAGTTCATGACTCCCACGAGTTGTGCTAAAAGACTTTGTTGGTATTGCATGTGCATGGTGTCATTTAAAAAAAATCAGTGTTGCATTTTAACTAGTGTATTATTCACCAAGTTTGGCGATATCTTTTCAAACAAAACAAAAAAACTTCAAGAGTAGCATGTGCGTTGCATTAGAATTTTCATTCTCAGAATAAACATTTTTTGCTTGCATACAAGTATTTGACATCAATGAGGTTTACATAATGAATGTCAGTCAAGAAGTCTTATCATGTCAAGAGGAAATTTCTTGACAGATATGTTGAGGAGCGTGTGGCTAATGAGCTCAGTCAGAAGATGCTAATCTAGGGCAGTTACGTCAAGAAGTTTCCCCAAAGTTCAATTAATAAGGGGCAATTATGTCGAGAAGTCTCTCTAAGGATCGATTAATCTGGGGCAATCAAGTCGAGAGTTAGCAAATTTTTTCGAAGATCAATCAGATAGGGGCAATAGTTACTTTGAAGGCTCATTTTGAAACAAATCATTTCAAGAACACGAAGTCTCCAGCAAGCTGGAATATCTGGTCATTGCCCCCAACAGAGAAGTGAGGCTGGTATCATCCCCTAGTGGAGTGGGTATCATCTTCAGTTATTATTTTTCTCTCCCTGCTGAAGTCACCAGTGGCAGTTGGTTTCCCCGGCAGGTCACAACCTAATCGCTCTTGGTGTTTCCCCAACAGAGGTAATATATTTCCCCATGGAAAGACAAAAGATCAAATCTTAGTGATTTTCCCCAGAAGTCGTTTGTTGTTCCTACTGTCTTGCAGGATGGAAGTTTGGTTGGGACATCGAGCAGAGTTATGATCCCAGAGACAGTTCAGTTTGTCATCCCCAGTGGAGTTGGCTTCTTCTCTTCATCATTTATTTTGCTGGAGTGGTTCTTTTGCATCCAGCTTTCCCCGGCAGCCCCAGCCTACATCTCCATTTCTACATATAGTAAGAATTTTTGCATTACATCCTCAAATGCGTAGCATTTCCATTTTGTATGGAGCATTACGCCAAAAAATTCAAACATATGCATGCGTAGCATTTCCATTTCGTATGGAGCATTACATCATATTTCAAACATATGACAGTGGCATATCTCCAGCAACGATTTTTAGGTCAACTCATCTGCTTACTTTCTTTTAGGTTTCAGATCATACGTCGGTCGTACTTTTTCCGTTAACCCTTTAATAATGACATCCCCACTAGGTTTTATTTCCGTCAATTCCTATTGACGAGGTGGTTCTGAGGATTCACCGAGGTGGTGTTGTACCCCAAAATTTGACCAACCTTTTCTTGTACTTAACTTATATTTCATTTCATCTTTAGCATTTGTATTTGCATAACATTGTTCTTAGTAGGGGATCATGAATTGTTGTGCCATTCAAGAGGAGGGTCTTATTGGCTTCAAGCTTTAGCAAAGGTATTTGTGCAAGCCATCAAGTGTTTATCATCACCATGGAAGGTTCAAAGCTCTTTGAAAGGAGAGATTGGTGTGTGGATGTTATCTCCTATCTTGGAGAAGACTGTAGGTGAGAAAATACTTAGAAGGGGGGGTTGAATAAGTATATAGAAAAAATTATGGCAATAAAAACTCAAAGATTTTTATCCTGGTTCGTTGAACTCAACTACTCCAGTCCATCCTATCAAGAGTGATTTGCCTTTCTCCACAAGGACTTAATCCACTATTAATCAAACTGATTACAGTAGCAAGCACTAAGAGCAACTGTTCTTAGTCTTCTCAAGAACTACTGACCACAACTGTGTCTTCTTAAGGACTTTTACAATCAAATGTAAAACTAAAACAAGTGTTTAAATACTTCTAAGTAAGCTATATCACAACTGTGATTTACACTTAAGTTTAAGAACTGTGAAATAAATTCAGCAAAGAGTATATATTGTATGGGAGTTTTTCTTTGAATTTCTTTCAATTATCGTCAACTGAAGAAAAGAGATGAGACTTGCTTATATAGGCCTGAGGATCCAAGACGTTGCATGCTTTGAAAACCGTGTCTGCAAAGTAGCTGGAACCTTTTTGTCTTCACATCACTTGACCTTTCCTAGAAGAAGAACGTTCAGAGAAATCCTTTTTGCCTGAGTTCTTGTGTCTAGCATAAATGACGAAAGAGTCGTTTGGTCTATCCAACGGACATAACTTTGAATTCTTCTTCAACAATTTTCTAATACTCAGCAAATAACATAAGAGCCTTGAGTGATCAGAGTCTTTGATGTTCATCAGAGTTTGCTGAATCAGAGCATTGCAGCAAGTGTGCTTCAGCGTGTAATTTCATTAGAGCAGAGTTTTAGGAATCAAATCCTCAGTACTGGCAGCGTAGTACAATCAAAGTCTTCTGAATAACTGTGCTTGAAACTCTTCATACAAAGTCTTCAATGCTTCAGATGCTTCTGTAGCTTCTTCTTCAGATTCTTCTGTAGCTTCTGCTTCAGATCCTTCTGTAGCTTCTGCTTCAGATCCTTCTGTAGCTTCTGCTTCAGATTCTTCTGTAGCTTCTGCTTCAGATCCTTCTATAGGCAGCACTCAGATTCTTTTAAGAGATGCTTCTGACGCTTCAGAGCCTTGCATAATTCCATGTTCAGATCCAATTTTCTTTCAGACTAATATTAACTTTAATATCTGCAGCAAGGATACTTAAACAAATTTTAGAGTATATAATTTCTTAATACAAAATTTCATAAGAGTTATCATCAAAACATAGAGATAAAACTAAGAACCAATATGTGTTCTAATAAAGACATGGTATACAAGCTCATTGATTACCCTAAGGGTCATTGTGGAGTTTGTTTGGTCATTCAAATTATCTGTAAGGAGGCACAACCAAAAGATATGGAACTAGGGTTTCATCTGGCCAACTCAAGGTCAACTGTGGACTTGAGAAGGTTCAAGACTTGATTCTAAGTCACTTGAGTCATGGGGAGTCATCTCAAAGCATTTTGGATGTCATGTTAATATCAAATTAAGAGGAATCAAGGTTTCAAGAAGTTACTAAATTAGGGTTTCAAGTGATTTCAGTGTAAAATCCCCTTCTTTAGTGCCTAACTTCAAGGACAATTTATCCTATGATGCAAGCTCAATATCATTTTCATGAAGACATGAGACTTGTAGGGCATGTTCTTAGCTTTCTTTTGAGTACTAGAACTCATCCATTGAGTTTGTACGTGCCAACAAGTTAAGGTCCTCAGATGAAGATATTTTTGGTCAACTAAAAGTCAACTCACTCTCAAGGCATTTTTGACCTAGAATCAAGTTTCTCCTCAACTTCAAGTGAACATGAAAGTTGTTCCTCATGGTCTTAGATTTCCAAAAGATCCTAAAATTCCTCTTTATCATTTATACATCTCAAGTTATGGACCTCACAAGGCAAGGGCATTTTAGGAAAGTTTATTATAAGTCATTTGTTTCAATGGTCAATTTCATGAACTTATGGATCTCAAATGCAATTTCAACCAACATGAAACTTGTGCCTAAAAGTCTTATCTCTATCATTGAACTCAAAATTCATGAAGGTTGGTGAATCATGTGCCATATGGACCATTTTAAGGTGGAAAATTGAGTTTTTGATCATGATTTGAGAACCTTACATTACAAGTCACATTTTGTTCCATTTTTGAGGTATTTCACACCTTTACATGACACAAGGGAAGCTTACCATAAACGTACCAACATGAAGAGCCATAATCTGCCCCATTTTCAATTTTATTACTTGAAAATTTTTGAATTCAAACTTGGTACAAAGGCATCATACATGGGCAAGCTTCATCCAATTCATTTCTACACCATACACTTGATTAAGTGCTGACCCAAAAGAGAGTGAATGAGGCAAAAACCCGTGTGTGCTTGTCAAAGGAAGTTTTTGGTCATTTTTTAAAATCAACTCATATAACCATTATTGGCCTGCATGACCATAGGAAATCAGTCATATATAAGCTAAAAGTATGCCCTAAGTGGGAGGAGAAACTTGCTTGCGTGGGAGAAGAGGGAACTGCTCAGAATTTCATCACTTTTTCTCATTTTCGAATCTCATTTTTCTCTGCTAATCAACTTCAATTGGAGCTTGTTTCTTCTTCATCAAAGCCTAAGGAACAAATTGGAAGAAAGAGAGTGAAGCTTACGTGTCTTAGAAGAGCCAATTGAGCTTCTCCATTTAGTAAGTTTCCACCTCTGATTTCTCTCATTCTAGGCATGATTTAAGGACATTCTGGGCTGCATCTGAAGCCCTACCTATGGTAGGCCATGTTTGAACCACTGTTGTGTTTGTTTGATAAAGTTTCAAATCATGTGTTCATTTATTCAAGCTTTCGATTCTCCTTATTTAGGAACCTTTTTTATGTTTAAATTGTAGACTCATAACCCTTGTGGAAGCAGCTTTCGAATGGTACCGGATTTGGCCATTTTTATTGAGTTTTGAACCTTGAGCTTCGGCGAGCTGGCCGGAGAAGAGGACCGGAGCCCTAGCTCCAGTGTTTGGTTCATTCTCAGGCCAAGGTGATGTGGCTTTAGTTGGACCTTTTGACTTGCTTGTTTGTCACTTTTCCATTGGATTGACCAAGGCCACACATGCGTTAAAATCCAGCAAGGATTAATGAAACACAATGTTTCATTTTGTGAACTAGCTCAGATCAGTTGGGCTCAGAATGCCATTTATACCCTCCTTGTATTTGGCCCACTTGCGCTTATAACTGTTTGCAGTTCATTTTGGTTTTTACTATCACACCCCCTTTGCTATTTCATTATATTTTATTTTATTTCTTTTGATGTTTTCATTTTAATGAATTAAAAATACTTTTAGCTATCAAAAAATTCCAGAAAAAATGTTTCCAATTATTTCAAGATGTTATTTAATTTTCTATAATTTTTATTTCTGATTTTATTTTAATTTTCCATTTTATTTTAATTTTGAAATTAAGAGTGTTTTTGGTGTTGTCTTCCTTTGATCTTAGTCATTTGAGCATCCAATGTAAATCCCTTATGATCAAGGATCCTCCTCCGTCTAGAGGATGAATTGAAGTTTCTTTGAGGGTGGAATTGGTTCGTTATTGATCACTTTTTGGTTGACTTTGAGTTGGTTTTTCTTGTCCCTCGATTCATGCTCGATAAGGTGGTGCACCCTTGATGATTGATTTATTTGGTAATGCCTTGAGATGAGTTTGACCTTGAAACTTTGAATTATATTTATCACTTGACCTAGATATCTTTTGCTTTTTATTTGGATTTTATTGAACAATTTTCCCATTTTTGATGAAGCTTGCAAGTCAAGTAATCTTAGGAGAGGTTCATACAAACTAGTTTGACCTAGTTCCTTTGGGAGATGACTTTCATGGATCCCATATGCACCCTATGAGTCTTGATGTTTGTTTATGACATGATTAAGACGTTGTTTCTTTGTTTTAGGCCATACATTTGTGTAACCTGTTTCACAAGTTACTTAGAAGTTAGGCATTTCCACTTGTTTTTAAGTGTTGAACACGAGATAGAACTTTGGTTCTTCCATTTTCCTTGACTTGGTTCTTGTTTGTGCTTTGCTTCCCATCTTGTTTTAAGTTTTCTTCTTATGGTTTCACTTCTTCCCCATTTTCTTTGATCATCATTCAAGGTGATTTGGTGTTCATGTTTATGCTTTGAGTTTGCCTTGAATGATGTATCTCTTTTAGCACTTGTCTGCTCCTTTCTTCTGCATGATCAATTTGAAATGTTTGGTTGAGATAATTTTCATGTGCTTTCTGCCCAAGCTTATTTCTCCCATATTCTCTTTGATCATGGCCTTTTGCATTTGCTTTGTGTTTAGCTTTTGAGTAAGTGATGGATGTTTGAATGGTTGTAGGAGTTGTCACTTCTCCCATTTCATCTTACTTTTCTTGACTTGTTTTGATCATTTGTCTTTGTTGCATCAATTGATCCTTGCATCTCATTCTTTTCATTTTTACATATCATGTTTGCATTGCTCTTGATTTGTTTAAGTCAACTTCTTTTCTTCCTTTATTTCATCTGTGATTGGATTATTTGTTGTTTACTTGGTCTTTTGCCATGATCCCTTAGGATTCCTAGTCCCTCTATTTAAGATGGGAGTAGGAGAGACACTAGGTGCTCAATCCTTTGCATGATAAAACTAGGATAGTTTCTTCCCTCTTAATCCCAACTTTATGAGCATTGTGCATGATAACATTAGGGTTCAGTTCCCCTTAGAGTTTGTGTCTTCTCTTCTCATCTCCTAAAAATCTTAAGACATTTAACAAAGGATAATAAATGTTGTACGCTATGAGCCTTAAGTAATTGACGAATGATAGGTGGGGGCCTCCTCTCACACTGTCTAGAGTGTTTAGCGTATGCCCTTTGGGCGATATGCAACGCATTCGCTCTCAAGTCATAGTCTTTAGTGCAACATGAGTTACAAACTTAATTCAATTCACTTCTTCATAAAAAACACAAAACAAAAAATCAAACCTTTTTTCCCTCGGGATTGTTTAAAAATCATTTTCAGAAAGAGTGTGTTAAGCCTTGGTTCTACCGCAAACACGTAACACATAAGTCTCCAATGGTCGAGCAGCAATACACCTAACTACTAGAACGGAAGTTTAACCCTACTCAGTTAAAACACTTGAACCAATCTGTTGCCGTGTCAGCCCGAACTACATTTGCTCTGATTTCTCATACTAGATGAGGATACATAGGTACAAGACAATGATATCTTGGCGAGCAACATTCCCCTCTTTCACCCGTAGTTTTACGAACTACATTGACTCTGACTTTCCCATTGCACGAGGGAATACGTAGGCATAGAGCGGTGATGCTCTATCGAGTCTCTTTTATTTTCTTTTATCCTTGTGATCCAGCCTTTTTGATAGATTAACACTCATAGATAGATAAAAAGCGTGGATTCCGTTGAGTACGTCAAACGTGAGGGGTGCTCATACCTTCCCCTTGCGTAACCGACTCCCGAACCCAAGATTTTGGTTGTGATGACCTGTCTTTTCGCTTTTTCGTAGGTTTTCTCTGATCGTTTCCTTTCCCTCTTTTAGGATAAATAACGAACGGTGGCGACTCTTCTGTCTTTGTCGGGCCCTTTTCACAGCGATGCGGCAGGTGGTTCTGAAGATTCGCAGAGGTGGTCTTTGGATTTTTTTTTTCTTTCCATCAATTTCTATTGACGATGTGATCGTTGGATATGATGTTTCTTTCCGTCAATCTCTATTGACAATGTGGTTTTCTGGATATGACGTTTCTTTCCGTCAATTTCTATTGACGATGTGGCTTTGGGATTCACTAAGGTATTTCTCCGGATTTGGTGTTCTTCCTGTCTACCATTAGACGATGTGACTTTAGATACGATGTTTCTTTCTGTCAATTTCTATTGACGATGTGGCTTTGGGATTCACTGAGGTGTTTCTCCGGATTTGGTGTGAAATTATGGCAAGCACACGATGGATGTTATTGCCAAAGTTATAACATCCACTATGACATTGACTACTGTACTAACTAATTATACTGTAAGTAAAAGCAGTAAATAACACAACAACTGTTCACCCAGTTCAGTGTCAACAACACCTACATCTGGGGGCTACCAAGCCAGGGAGGAAATTCACTATCAGTAGAATTAATTCAGAGTCAAACAACTCAGTTTGCACTCCTCACTTAAAACCTACCCAATGACACTTTTAACCTAGAGACACTCTAGATCTGAGTATTCCCACTCACTCTCCCTCAATCACACCACAGTGATATCCAATTACAATTACAGAGTAAATATGAAGAAATACTTCATACACACCTTGATCTTACTTCAAAGCTTTGATCAAGGAACATACACACTCTTGCTTAAAAGCTTTGAGTGAGACACAACTTAGAATCTACCTAACCAATGCAGCTGACAATTGCTTGGTAAACAAGTATTTCTAAGACTCAATTCACACGTGAAGAACACACTTTCTTCACTCACAATACTTACGTGAAGAACAACCTTCTTCACTCACAAGGACTCTGTAATTTGCACTCTCTGATCTTCTATAAAAAGCTTGATTTCTAGGATTGCTCCTTCTGATATTTACAGAGTAGTAAGTCCTTTGGGCCTTGGTGCATATAGTTAGGTTTAATCATAACAAACCCTACTCTTCAATTCTCTGCACGCTTGCCATTTAATTCAGAAGCATTTGTTTCGCTTTAGGGATTCTCAAATGTCTCCTGTCTTTTAGCTTGAGCTCCTGATTTGATTCCTAATTTCTAGATACCAGAAAAACTAACCTGCCTGCTGGATGTCATATGGTCGATGTCATGACATTCTGTATGACATTCAACTTAACTTATAGTTAACTTACCCTGCACACACATCATTAAGGATGTCCTAACATTCAGTATGACATACATGCAAACTCTAAATTTTTGCCACAAAATGCATCCAATCAAGAGCACTTACAAACTCCCCCTTTGGCAAATTTTTTGCTAAAACACACTGTTTAACATATCAGAGTTTACACACATCAGAAGACTTATCATGTACCCTGTCATGCAGTAAAGTTACTAGCTCAAACCACTCTCAGAGTCCTCACAGTTAGCTCTCACCTTGTTAACCATCTGTTAGTTACCACTACAGATGTCAAACTTTGCTGAGACACTGGGTTACTCCCCCTCAACTGATGCACCTTACCAGCCTGCACACTCTGCAGTCACACAATTTCATCCAATCTGCTCTGGATGTTATGACTTTCAAGATGACATCCTGAAGTACACACACATGTGCTACTCCCCCTAAAGAGATGCACAACACACTCTGCTACTATCCTGCAGACACACACAACTCCTAAACACCTTCTAGGATCACACATGGTTGGAAACATATGCAATCAACCAATCAGTTCTAACAAACATTCCTATACACTATAGGAATTCACACACATAGCACATTACTAACTAGTCAGCTGTTAACACACAAATCCTCAGCAGCACCTGCAAGCATGATTATACCATGTGCATACAATAGCACATATGCTAGCCCACCTGTTCTTCCACCTGCTTTTACTATCTTTCTCTCCCCTTTTTAGACACAAATTAAGATCCAACTAAGGACTTAACACAGATCAAAATTTGTAACATTACAATTGTTAGGGGCACATTAAACAAACTGCTCATAGAGAGCATCACAAATACAAATTGTCAATCAATTCCTATAGAAGGATAACTAATCAACACAAAACAACAACAACACCTCTGCATGCACTAACTCAGTGGTCACAACATACATCAATCATCTTCCTCAGAGGAGCTGGAATCACTGTCATCTGAATCTGACAGTGAAATGTCCATATTGATGTCATCAGGATCGTCCTCTGGCATCTCAGAATTGTGAGGTGGATCCCTGCGAGCCAAGGGAATGGTGATACCTCGAATTAGCAGCCCTCTTTTGAGTATATCATTGACAATTTTCTTATTTGATTTCTCCATGTAAGCCGCGCCTTCCCTGTTGCTGATGCGCCTAAGTTCTTCAGCAGTGGGAGGAGGATACTTGCGCTTGGGTGCTTCAGCAGTAGGAGGGCATCTTTTGAGGATTGGGGAGGGGTCTTGGAGGAGGAGGCATTATGATAGGACGACATCTTGGTGCAGATTGAGAATTCTGTAGAGAGGAGGAGGCAAACAAACAAGTATATGCAGAGATGTAGGACGTTTGCATGGAGAGGAGAGCTTTTATGGTCAAGGCCGTGGACTGCATTAAATTTTTAAAGCTCTCACGTGCCCTTAATTGCTATGAGTCTTCATTTATGTAGATACCCAATTTGTCTATTAACTTCTCAAACTGAGCAGCATCAAGGGCCTTTATAAAAATGTCAGCCAGCTGTACTTCTGTGGGCACATGTTCCAAGGAGACCACTTTATCTTCCACTAGGTCTCTTATGTAGTGATGTCTTATATCAATGTGCTTAGTTTTGCTATGCTGAATTGGGTTCTTCGAGATATTGATAGCACTAAGATTGTCACAATATAGTGTTATGACATCCTACGTGACATTGTATTCTGTCAGCATTTTCTTCATCCAGACCAGCTACTGCCAGCTGCTATGTATTCAGCTTCTGCAGTGGACAATGAGACACATTTTTTCTTTTCGTTAAACCATGATATGAGATTATTCCCCAAGAAGAAGCATCCACCAGAGGTGCTTTTTTTATCATCAACACTTCCAGCCCAGTCAGCATCACATTATCTAGATAATGTAGGATCACACCCATGTGTGTACAGTATACCATAATCACATTATCTTGATTTATGTGACTTACCTTAGGGTTTACTTGATATATGGCACATACACCAACTGCAAATGCAATATCAGGTCTACTGGCTGTTAGATACAACAAGCTTCCAATCATGCTTCTGTACAGGCTTTGATCCACACTCGTACCACTTTCATCTTTTGAAAACTTTAGATGAGTAGGTGCAGGTGTTCTTTTGTGACCAGCCTTATCCAATCCAAATTTTTTCACTATGCTTTTGGTATACTTACTTTGGGAGAGAAATATAGATTCCTCTATTTGCTTGACTTGCAGTCCAAGAAAGTAAGTTAGTTCTCCACATAGACTCATCTCAAGCTCAGATTGCATCTGATAGACAAATTGTTTAACCAATTTCTCAGACATTCCACCAAAGACTATGTCATTCACATATATTTGTGCAATCATGAGTTTTCCATCCTCATTTTTCACAAAGAGAGTCTTGTCTATTCCTCCTTTCTTGTATCCATGGGTAATAAGAAACTCAATCAATCTTTCATACCAAGCCCTAGGTGTCTTCTTAAATCCATAGAGTTCCTTTCTTAACTTGTATACATGGTCTATCAAGTTAGGATCCTCAAATCCCTTGGGTTGTGCCACATATACTTCCTTATTTAGATATCCATTCAGAAATGCACTTTCCACATCCATTTGAAACAGTTTGAATTTTAGGTTGCAGGAAATTCCTAGCAGTAGCCTGATGGACTCAAGTCTTGCAACTGGTGCAAAGGTTTCATCAAAATCAATTCCTTCTACTTGAGTGTACCACTGTGCCACTAGTCTAGCCTTGTTTCTGACTACAATACCTTGTTCATCTGATTTGTTCTTGTAAATCCATTTGGTGCCAATGATGTTTGTTCCTTCAGGTCTTGGCACCTGTTCCCATACCTCATGTCTTTTAAATTGTTCCAATTCATCTTGCATGGCCTTGATCCAGTATTCATCAGTTAAGGCTTCCTTCACATTTTTGGGTTCAATCTTAGACACAAAACATGAATTTGAGACTACTTCTCTAGCTCTGGTCCATACCCCACTGTTGAGGTCTCGAATGATAATATCTTTGGGATGATCTTTCAGGATTCTGATAGAAGGTTCTCTGATAGTGGTTTCTGGTTCAGAACCTGGAATTACAGCTTGAGTATGTTCAGTAATCACTATACTATCAGCTGATGTCTCAAGCAGTGTTCCCTGTGTTCTTTGACCCTGCGGGGTTAACGACCCCAACAGTCCCACGAAGCTTAAGGATAGCTTTTATTGCCTCTGTGGGATTCAACAGTTTTGTGGCCAGGATAGCCTTAGGGGTGTCAAATGAGTTGGCGGCGACATCTCTTAGGGGTGAAGAAGGTTCGGCCGCATGAGCAACACCAAGACCCGCCTCTGTGGTACTGGGAGCAATGTTCTCAACATCTTCCTCGAGATCAACTACTACCATAAGGCTGGGGTTAGAAACATCCTTCATTGAAGCTTCTAGAAATTCGTCAACTTTTTGGGGACTTGGCGACGGAGTAGGTCCAACAGACCGTCCAGTAGTATTGGCCATGATTTCGGCAAGCGTAGGGGATGGTAGATCTTCGACTTCCTGCATAGCAAACAAAACCAACAAATGATGATGAAAAAACATGAGAGGTCTACCGACAGAAGTGTTGAAAAGAGCAGTACCTCGAGGGTTCTAGGCAAAGGGGAAGCTCTGGTAATCACGTTTTGAAAGACCTCAGTCAGGTCTTCTGGCACGTCAAGTGTTGGGACCGACGCAACGTCCTTTTGGGTTGTTTTCTTCGTAGGCGCTTTCTTTTTTGCCTTAAAGGAGTAGCCGAAGGAGAGTTCGACGGTCCAGATGGGAAAACCTGAGAACAGGCACTCTCATCCGACACCACCACGTCGGTCAGGGACCGTGGATCAGAATCTTGGTTGGAACAATCCAAAGATCAGTCAACCAACAAGGACAAATGCGACGGGGAACAAAGGAAAACAGGCCATACCTGGACAGTGAGAGTCTTTTATTTTTTGGTGGGTTGGGTCGAAGTCAACCCAACAGAAGGAGCCCTCTTATTTACTTGGAAAAAATAGAAGAAAGTAAGAAGGAAAACTCAAGAGACTTAGCGAAAGCCGATAGAAGCAAAATAAGCTTACCTTTTTAGGGGCATCTACTAAGGGCGCTAAGGGAGCAAGAGTTTCGCTCGACAGAGCCACAAAAGAAAAGACCACATTCTCTAAGAAAAGGTCATGGTCAAAGTGGTGCGCTTGATATTTTGACCACCAGACGTTAAAGCTTTCGATGGAGAAGAATGAGGGTTTGTAACGAAACACAGGCAACTCCAAGTGTTGAGTCGACTAAGCAAACCTGAGACAGTTTTTATGACCCACCTGGTCAAGCTTTCGACCAGTCGACACGACGTTATCACGGTGACAAACTAGTGGCTTCGGAAACATCTGGCTCAGGCCAAATTGTTTGACTACTAAATTGGGCTGATAATTCATAAACCCGTACCTAGTGTTGCTCGAGTCATTACGAAACGACAATATCGTCGAAGTTAGAAAAACCCTCCAAATGGAGTTAGAGACAACAACAGTGCTAGGGGAAGTCCCATGGAAGGGGTTCTTGAACCAAGTCGGCCCAAACTTTTGATGGGAAAAAGGAGTCATACCCAGAACAAAGACATCTGCCTTGGTGAACATAGTCAAGTACTTCATAAACAGGGTTTTATTGGGAGTCTCCTGCGTATTCATCAGAGCAAGACAGACTCCTTCCACAGGTCGATCCTCCATCAGAAGGTCCATCTTAGCCGACACAGGGTAGCCCAGTTGGTGTTAAAAAGTGGCGTTTATCCAGTGTTGCAGCAGCCACATGGGCCTCGACACATTCTGGGCTTTGACGGTGTCGTAGAGATGAGCGATTTTCAGAGACGCCAACCCCATAGAGTGATACAAAGAGGCTAAGAGAAGCTTTCCCAGGGCCACTTGCTGACCCTCATGAATCTGAATGGCCAAGTTGATGTAACTCATTGCTATCTGCAAAGAACCTGGGAAAAAGAGGTAATACGAGATCCACAGAGTCAGAAAGGCAATGTGTTCCTCGTCAGACACCTCGTCTGAATCTGTGTCGTGATGGTCTTCGATGTAATTCTGAAAATCGGTACGATCAAAGTCGAAAGAAGCCACCATCTCGAAGATGGGGTCGAAAGTCTCTCCCACTAGAGAGAGATCGGTGATGGCCACCACGTCGAAGAGAGTGGGTGAAATCATCCCACATGATAGCTGGAAGGTGTTTGTCGAACCTTCCCAAAATAACATAGCTACTAGAAAGAGACAGGGATTAACCTTGTGAGCATTCCTCGACAGCTGAATGGCGTCGAAGATGCCATATTGTTTCCACTGAGCTTGGCGTTTGTTTTGAACCTTGTTTAGCCAGGCCAAGTAGTCCTTGTTGCCATGAGTGGGCATCGACCGAAAGACTCTAACTTTGGGCGCCATAAACTTTAAATCAAGTTTTCCACCTTTGCAGAAAGATGGAGCCATGGCTGTAGAAAAGCCATGAAATAAAGGTTGCATGACATCATGGCTGGGTTTTCCAAGAGGATAAGGACCATGAAATGTGTGAAGTTTGCCAGCCACCCCAAAGGGGATAATCATCTGTTTCCTCCAAGCTACTATGACATTTACATCGGAGGACGTGAGGTTTTGAAGAGGTTTGTGAACCTCAACCTCTGATAGAACAAAGGCAATAGGGTTGTTGTCGGTGGTTTGATGGGGAGAAGAAGCCATTTGAAGTTGTTGGAGTTTTGCAGGTATAAGTCTAGTAGCTGAAGCAAAAGGAATATAGTACAAGTGTTTGAAGAGAAAAGTTCTAATGTAAGAACTTGTGGGGTATTTATACTAAATATCAAAGCAGAAGATGAAAGAGAAGGGCCGTTTAATATCCACTCGTGGGAAAAGCAATGAGTGGAAGTTGGTAATTATATGGGGAAGTGAAACATAATGATGGGAATTCTTGGAAGTTGTGATACAGAAAGGTGTCATCACCACGTCAGGGGGCAACTGACACGTGGAGGCTTCGACAACTAGGCCCTGATGACAAAAATCCAGGTACTGAATGCCTCGAAAAACACTAAGCGTCTCAATCGACAGAAGTCTTCTTCAAAGCCTGGGTCTTTGTGGGGCAATTTGTTGGCTGAAAATTAGCCAACAGGGCATTTGACCTCAACGGAAGTTAGGAAAAAGAAAAATAAAGGTCGATTAACCCCCTACAAGACAGCCAAAGGTCGACAGCGTTAAAACTTTACAAGCAACACACCTTGACTTGACAGCATGAAAGGAAGGAGTCGACAGGCTCTGTGTCGATCGACCAAAGATGAAGGCCAACAAAGGTATTCTCAAACAGAGAAGCAAAAGGCTTGGAGGGAAGTCAGTTTGAAAGGAGAAATGTGGAGGCAGTTGTCCAAAGACGTGGGATGACACGTGGCACATCCTGAAGCCCCTTGGCAGTTACCTCGTACGCCTATATAAAGCAAAGAGTTTCTAGGAAAAAAGGGGTCTTTTGTCAGTATTGGAAGAAAAACACTTTAAGTACCGCACTATAGAGAAAAGATTTTACTTTGTCATTCCAAAATGTACGGATACGTCAAATTGTCTTCTTCCTTGTATTTTTATATTGTACTTTAAGTTTGCTAAGTATTTAATGCATTCAAAGCATTATTGTCAGAATATCTACAAAGTCTCTGTTTCAGCCCTTTCTTTATCTTTGCCAACTCTTAGTTATTTAGAGCGTAACCACAAAATATATAACCATCAAAGTGCACCATAAACCAAGTAAACAATTCACCTCAAACCAAACCGTCCTGGGACTAGTTTGGCCAGTCCCACAACAAAATCCGGATAGGAGGGCCAGAGGTTGTCCACGCGAAAATCATGTGCGAACAAATACTTAACTTTTACAAATAATTTTATTAATCGACTTAGTACTTTCTTAGTTACGTTAAAACCTTAATCCATTTAATTATTCTAAAAAATATTTTTCTAACTAAATTTCGAGAGAACTGAATTCTTGGATCTCGCCTTTCATAGATTCTCGAACGAACACTCTTGAGGCGCACGCCTTGGGTTGTGTTTGTTTCATCCTCCGATTCTAAGACACTTAACTTTTAAAGCAGTTAACCCCTAATTCGATTAAATATTTAACCCTAATTGAATCGTTCCTAAAAAATACAACTAAACAAACTATTATTTTTAATTAAAATTGGAAATATCGAGCTCTTGAGGTCTAGCACTTCTTGGGTTCCCGAAGGATTTCTCTTGAGGCGCATGCCTTGGCTTGTGATCCTTTCGATCTTGTGTTTCTAAATTGCTTAACGCGTCTAATCAAAATACGTTAATCCTTTCAAATCATTTTCGTAATTAACTTACGAAAGAAAGGAGTTCTTTGAGTGTCGCATTCCTTGAATTCTTAAGTTTTCGCCCTAATTATTTGGACAAAGCGTTCATTAACCAACAAACACAAATTTCATATTTAATGTAATGGAAACAGTGTTGTAGGGATCTAGCATTCCAATAATGCCCTGATTGATTGGTTGCGAGGTCGATGTCTCGTCTATCTAATAGTCGTCATTCTTCCTTAAAATATTCAACCAATCTAACTTTGTTTTCTCACCCTCGTGCAATCGACACCTTAAACTTATGCAAATCAAACTCTTTTCTTAATAGAAAACCCTAATGCAACGTAAATCAAAATCAAACTATTTTCTTAATCAAACTACGAAAGAAAGGAGTTCTTGGAGTCTAGCACCCCTGGGATTCTTGAGTGACCGCTTTTGGGGCACACGCCTTGGGTTGTGGGTCATTCGACCTTTCGTCCCTAAAATACTCGCCTTAATTATTTGGAAAAAGAAATGCCATTAGAGTCTAAAATTCTATATGGTACTTTCATTGGCCATTCAAACAAAACTTCGTAATTAATTAAATGAAAAAGGTGTCGTTGGAATCTAGCATTCCAATAATACCTTGATAAATTGGTTGCAAGGATGACTCTCGTTTATCAAATAGTCGTCATTCTCCATCAAAATACCTAACAAACCTCATCTTCCTCGCCCCCGTGCGATCGAAACCCTAAAACCTATTCAGATCTATTCTCTTTTCCGAGCCAAAACATCCAACAAATCAAATCTCGTTCTTCTCGCCCTCGTACGATTGAAACTTCTCAAAACACTAATTCCCTTACCCCGAGCGATCCACAACTCAAATAACCTTTTGCAAAGAACATTGTTTAGTCCCTTCTTCCGCGCATATGAACCAGTGCTTCAGCCTCCCCTAGCGAGCAGACAAGCCAACACTTAGCAGTTAGAATGTGACCTAACACTCATTCGTTTAAACACAAACAAACTAATCGTAGTAGTAAGAACTACGGGCGCTCTGATTTCTCATTTGTCAATGAGAATATGTAGGCAGAGGATTGTGAGATCCTAGCGAGCTACCTTCCCTCCATCTTCCGTTTACCCCAAACCTTTACCCGTAGTCCCACGAACTACGATGCTCTGACTTTTCCATTACACGAGGGCTTACGTTGGCACAAGGGCTCTGATCCTTGGCGAGCACCCTAATATAAAACCATTCATTTCCCCCTTTAGAAGTGAATCTTATAAGAAAACAAACAACCTAGCTAGCTTTTCTCTCGAATTGAATCAAGAGGTTCTCGTTGAGTACAACGGACTTAGAGGGTGCTAATACCATCCCTTTGTGTAATCGACTCCCGAACCTAGAATTTGGTTGCGACAACCATGTTCTTATCTCTTTCATGGTTTTATCGATATTTTCCTATTCTTTGCTTGGAATGAATAAAGTTCGGTGGCGACACTGTTCGAGCGTTTTTCCATGTCCATCGAGAGGATTGTATTTTTTCGAGGTACGACAGATGGAGACTCTGCTGGAGTATCTGCATTTCCCTATGCAAGAGAGAGTCAAGCCTAACTTGACTCGATTCGAGAGTGCTAAATTCGCTTGGGTGTTCTACTCCTATTTGTTTTCCTGTATTGTCTATTTATTTGCTTTGTTATTTTCTTCTTTTATTATATGTTGTTATTCATCTGCCTGTTGGATTCTGGGATGATATCACAAGTAAGGCTCTGCATCCGAGTCTTGGAAAAAGAAGGGAGAATACATAGTTTAGTTTTTGGAAGTAATTAATGTTAGTCCCCGAGGACTCGCTCCTTGTGTGCCTAGCATGAAAGTTTCCTCTAGAGGAGACCTTTTCGTAGATCTTACCATAACGCAGTTATCCTATTGCACGACTTGATTCGTGTAGGGTCCATAACTCTGGGAACCACTCTTAGGACCAGTTTCTATATTGGTGGTCGTGTAGTCTTAATTTCTGAGGGCTCGCTCTTCATGAACCTAGCATGAGGACCCCGCTCAGAAGAGACCTTGATGTAATTGTTGCACCCCAAATTGTGACCCCTTAGATTCTCATTGTCATCTTAGGAGCATACTCATGGATTATCTAACCTTAACCCAGTGCAAGTTTGGCTTTGTCAAGTTACAGATGAATCAGGGTTGTGTACAGTCAAATTGAAGCTTCAAGATTTGTGCTCAATCCAAGTTTTAGACTAATTCAACCATGAAACAAGATCAAGGGTATCATATGATGTCAATTGAGAATCCAATTTGAGGTTGTTACCCCAGAATCAAGAATAGTACCTTTCAGGGCACCCAATTAGGGTTTTTGACTAGTAAAAGTCAACTGTAGTTTGACTTTGGTGTTGGAAGGTGTTTTAATGGTGGGATTATGATCCATGAAGTTCATATAGCTTAATAAAGTTCATTCAAGAAGTTTCAAAGTCTTAGGAGGTCCAGAGTGTCAACAGACGACTCGGTAGTCACCGATCGATCGTACGGTTGACCAAAAAGTCAACTCTTCAAATTTAAGGAATTGGACTTCAAAATATGAATCAAAAATGTTCCTTATATCATATTTCACTTTCCTATCAATTTTCATGACCATTGGATCAAGGATGAGGAAGTAATCGAGAAACCGGGAAATTAGGGGTTTGAAAGGGGCTAAACCAGAACTCCTTAACCACACATCCAAATGAAGTGGTTCAAAGCTCATTGGAAAGCTCTTGACAAATCCTACAAAAGTCCCTAAGTGGTCCATGATCAGAAAATGTATAGATTTGGAGTTATGACCCCAAAACAGTCTTGCATAAGCAGTCCTTATGTCAAAGTTTGCATTGATGAAAGTTTGCTTGTTTCCTTTGTCTAAACACACTTATCATCATGTTTAGAATATGTGTAGATTTCCTGCCTAACTTATTCCCATATGTTTTGACATTTCACCTCTAAAATGCATATTTCTAGACAAATAGCCATGAGATACCCCAAAATTGGTTCTGTGCACAATGTAACTAATTCCTAAGTGTGGACATCCTTATTTCCATATATATGATGTGTGTATGTGATTCATTTACCAAAGTAATGCTTTAAACAAGAACTGAACATCATCATGCATCATATTCATGATAAGTTGCAACTTGAAAACCATTTCTCATGACAGTCTTCTCTTAGCTTCAAATTGTGTTTTAATTCACTCAATATCATGTATGTGTGGTGTGTATATGGTTAGGTCAGTTTGAAAATGTTTGGATTGGAATTTGAGCATCTTCATGCATTTCACAACAAATTTGCAACTTGAGCACCTTGTTTTCACAACAGTAGGCTTTTAACCTGAATTTGTGTTGGAAATTGTTCATTGGCATATTTATGGTGTGTGTGGATACTTGTTTTGATCTGAGATTGGTTGGATCTTGAGTTTCATTTCAAAATGCATTTTAACAAAAAATAAGCATCACCATACCAGTTTGGTCTTTTAGATATTATTAATCAATTTTTGAAATACAATTACTTCATATAGATGATATATGATATGTGTGTATGTTGCATTTGACCTGAGCATGCTTGAACCTGATTTTGAAAACCCCACTGCATTGCAAAATACCAAGTAGCAGCTTGCTCTTCATTTTTTTACCTCAACTTGTTTTGAAACCAAATCCATGCTTAAACAGGTTTGTTATCATATTTAAGAGGTGTGTGCATAGTCTAGCTGATCAAAAAGTGCCTGAAACTTAATTTGAATGTCATCATGCTTTGAACATGCCATAATTGCAACTTGTTGGTCACTTTCCATGACAGTCTGTTTTGGACCTCAATTCTTGTTTGGATCCATTCAATATCATGTATATGTGCTATGTGTGTGATCAATTGGATCAGAAATGTTTGGAGCTGAAGTTTCATCTCATCATGCCTCATGTTCATGATAAACTTGCAATTTGTGAACCATTTCTCATAGCAGTCATTTTCCAACTTGTTTTGATGTTTGAATCCACTCAATATCATGTATATGTGATGTGTATATGTTTGAATTAGTCTGAAAATATTTTGAATTGAAATTGGATATTGCCCTGCACTTCACTAACACCAATTTGCAGTTTGCACATCACTTATCACCACAGGCTGTTTTGAGTTGTTTTCTTTGCTCATTCTTCTTCAATAACATGTATGAGAACTGTGTGTATGGTTCACTTGATCTAATTATGCATATATCTGATTTTGAACTTTTCATGCATCACCAAAAACACCAAATGACAGCATGACCACCTTCATCTTGTCACAGCTTGTTTGGCACCAATCTTTATGTTTAAATTCACTTGCCATCATATATGTGATATGTGTGTATGATCTACTTGATGCAATTGTGCCTTAAACCAGTTTTTCACTTTTCATGAATCAATACCATTTTTCAACTTGAATGCTCTTTTCCACACCAGGCTGTTTTGAATTCATTCTTGTGCCTAACATCATTCATCAATATGTTTTCAATGTGTGTGTACATTTAATCTGGCCTGAAATTGTTTGGAATTGGACTGTCACTTCAAAATGCATTTTCAAACATCCACAAGCATGTACTATTGGGTTTGAAAATAGAAGTATGATCTCAAAAAACCAATGCCATCATCATGCTCCTCATGAAATTCTAGTCAGTTTACACTAAAATTTTGTCAAAATCCATTGAGAATTAAGGAAGTTATGCCCAAAACGCAAATCATGGTTTTTTGCTCATGTTCTTGCCCAGCCTACCATGTTCTCACCCTTATATATTTATGGGGTGGCATTTACAAATGGATGTATAGCCACCCCAGTGGTAGTCACCTTGTCACTTAAGCGCCTCTTACCTTGCATACCTGGGTTCGACCCCTGAGGAGGGCAACAACCCTTATGTTATTTTTTGTTTTTTTTCATTCCATTTTCAAAAATTCATACCTCCCTCATTTTTAATCATTTTCACCCATTCTTTTTGCATTGTGTTTATTTTTATGTCTACTTATATGTCATATTTTAAATTTTCATGTTTGCCTAATTTTTCATCCCTTTTTGACTACTTGAAAGTTAAATACCTTTTGTAACTGTTTCCACATATGCAGATGAATTTCTCTCTTGTTATACCTGTGAATGTCATGATATTTGCTTACCCTCTTTTCCTTAATGTTAGTCAGCATGCTAGGATTTTAGTTGTGGTTGTTACCATGTTTATTTTTTTTCCCCTGTTGCATTTACTTAAGCTCGATCTGTCGTCACACTTCCTGCTTAATCAACTGCTTTGTTTGACATCAAGGCATCTTTATTTTTTTCATTTAATGGTTGTCACCATGTATGTACCTTTATCATGTTAATGCTTTACTTAATGTTTTCTTTCACCAAGTGATGAAGTTTGTTAGCTCTCATCCCAGTTGCCTCCCCTCTCGCTCCTTCCAAAGGAAAATCTTTTCATTGACTCTGTGTCATGAATGACTCATTCACCCATTCCCTTGACTTTGTTAAGTCACTTCAACATTAGTTTAGAAACCATTAGACTTTGCTTTAAGTCTAAAGAGAACCCACTTGTACTAGGAGTGTTCTTCAACTAAAATCCTAGGATAGAGTTTGTCAACTCTATGTAAGAATCATCGTCATGATTTCTTACTTCCCCTTTTGAGTGTTACAATTTAGATTAGGGAGTTTTGTCAAACTCCACACAAGCATTGTCATGTTTGTTTCCCCTTGAACCTTAATCATAATCAAGTGTTCTTCATCCCTTGTGAGGTGAACTACGATTGCTCTGATTCTATCCTAGTTAGGATACATAGGCAGAAGACGCAACGTGTTTGCGAGCAAACTTAGTATATATAATTTTAGGTTTCAACTTTTACCTTTTCCCAATCCATAGCACATTTTCAAAAACTTAGCAAACAATCAAACAAAAGGTTCCAATAGAGTACTACAGATTCTTAGGGTGGTAACACCTTCCCAAGGTATAACCAACCCCCGATCCCCGAATCTCTTAAGCATTGTCGTTACATCGCGAAAAAGGTTTTTCTTTCTTTAGACCTTTCCTTTTGGATAAAATAAAGTTCGGTTGTAAAAGAATTAAGATTCAAGTTAATTTAATAGCTTGATATCCAATTTTTAGCACAACAGTACTCTTGTTATAATGCAGCTAGCCTGCTGCGTGATGTTGGTGCAATTAGTGTCTGTGATCTTGGGAACCATTATCCGTGAACGTAGAAGCTATCCCGTGAGTGGGTTCATGGGTAAAGAATATAAAACTTTCCCCATACGAACACCTATAGGGTTTCTTTGTCCATAAATTATGGTTATCTACCAATTGTTGTGACCAATTTCAAGGCTAATTGAATCTGCGATCCTGGATCTTGCATCTCGCATACATGATATTGCACTGTATCAGTTATGCATCTTAAATTTCTTTTTTACACCAGAAATGCACTCCATCCCATGTTCATTGTTCGCCAATTGATTTCCCAACACTCATACTGAACTTGTGGTAGCCGCAAAGCATTTCAAGCGAGTTCAAGTGGAGTTAAGAGGAGCACAGACAACTTAAAGAGCTAGTTAGACTAATCAAGTGGAAAGTTGTGGTAGCTATGTCAGAGGATAATTTTCAACATGTTGGGATGGAGAATCTTAACTCCTCATCAAGTTTCACTATGTCGACTAACCCCTTGTATGATCATCTTCCTAGTGCTAATCTTCTGCCAATGGACATTCCTGCCCAGTCTTAGATGATGCCATTGACTGATTCTATGAAGGAAAGGTTTTGTGCCCTTGAAGAAAAAGTTCAAGCTATGAAAGCGCGCGATACTTCTAGGTTCGATGTTGTTGATATGTGCCTAATGCCAGACCTGGTAATTCCTCCGAGATTCAAAGTACCTAACTTCCAGAAGTACACTAGTCTCAGTTGCCCAAAGCGTCATTTGGTGATGTTCTGCCAAAAGATGACTTCTCATGTCCATGATGACAAGTTGATGATTCATTATTTTTAAGACAGTTTCAATGGAGCATCTTTGAATTGGTACATGGATTTAGAAAAAAGTTGCATCCAGTCCTGGAGGGATTTAGGCAGTGCTTTCCTAAAGCAATATGAGTACTATTTGGACATGGCTCCCATTCGCACGCAGTTGCAAAGCCTATCTCAGAAGAGCGGTGAGTCTATTAATGAATATGCAAAATAGTGGAGAGAGTTAGTAGCCAGGGTGCAACAACCACTCTTGGACAAAGAATTGATCAACATGTCTTTGAACAACCTGCATGACTCTTATCTTGAAAGAATGTATGGAAGTGTATTCTCGAGCTTCTCTGACCTTATAATAGTACGAGAACGCATCGAGAATTACCTTAAAGCTAAAAAATCTAGGATGCCTCGAGCAACCAAACAGGAGAGATTGAATCCTTTAGCAACCCTCAAGAGGAAGAGGATAATGAAATTGATGCGGTCATAGAAAATGTTGAGTATTCTCAAGGTGCACCGGAAAAACTTTATGGTCCATCATCTTCTTGGAAATTATCATCATTTGCACCATATCATCCTTATGGGTGTCGTAACTGCGAAAAATACCCGGCGAAAAACAGAAGAGTCGCCACCTTTCGTTATTTATCCCAAAGAGAGGGAAAGGAAACGATCAAAAAAACCTAACAAAAAAGGGAAAAGACGAGGTCATCGCAACCAAGTCCTGGATTCGGGAGTCGGTTACGCAAGGGGAAGGTATTAACACCCCTCACGTCCGTCGTACTCGACAGAATCCACGCTTGTTGTCTATCTAAGGGTGTATTTAAACTATCTACGCTACAGGTTCACAGGACAAAAAGAAAAGAAAAGAGACTCGGCAGAGCATCGGCGCTCTGTGCCTACATATTCCTTCGTGCAATGGGAAAGTCAGAGTCAACGTAGTTCGGCTAACTACGGGAGAAAGGTAGGAAGGTTGCTCGCCAATACATCGTCGTCTTGTGCCTACGTATTCTCGTCTGGTACGAGAAATCAGAGCAAACGTAGTTCGGGCTGACACGAAACCACTAGTTGATTAGCTGTTTTAACCGAGTATGGTTAAACAGTGGTTCCAGCAGTTAGGGACGATGTCTGTTTGCGGTAGAACCAAAGCTTAACAACATTATTTTTCATGAAAGAGGTTTCCGATTAATCCCGAAGGAAAAAGGTTTGAAGTTTTGTTTTTGTTTTTTAGTGAAGTGAATTAATTCGGTTTGTGATTCACGTTGCACTAAAGACTATGACCTAGGAGCGAATGCGTCGCATATCACCCAAAGGGTGTACACTAAACACTCTAGGCCATTGAGAGGAAGCCCCCCAATCACCATTTTCCAAGTAGCTTAAGTCTTGTAGCGCATAACGTTCATCGTATTTATTAGATGAGTTAGAATGATTTTGAGATGAGAAAGAGAAGACGCACTGAAGGTCTAAGGGAAACTCGGCCCTAAAGTTGTCATGCAAAATGGTCCTAAGGTTAGGATTGAAAGGGGAAACATCTACCCTAATGTTAGCATGCATGGTTTGAGTCCTAATGTCTATCATAACCAACCTTAAACAAGGAAGACTAGATCCTAGGGGAGCATGGCAAAGGAAGACAAAGGAAGAAGAAGAATCGATCACAAGTAAGAGATGCAAACATGCAATGCAACACACAAGCAAAGGGAGGAAAAAGTGTGGGATAAATACCTCCACAAGCACATCTCGACCTTTATTAATGCAAGAAAATAAAGATGCAAAACACAAGAGGAAATGCAAATGCAAGAAGGCAAGCAAACATGAATATGCAAGCACAAAAGATGAACATCACTTTGAACGACAACACATAAGTGTGCATCCAAGTGGAAAACAAACACAAGTCGATGAAGTCTCGATTAAACAACCAAAAAAATGACATATATCCCAAAACATTTCACTTCTAATGCATCATATTGAACTATGTTGATTCGATATGAAACGATACTCAAATAAGCAAGAAAAACAGCAAAACAGGCCTACTGGCACAGTGTTAATCGATTAACACCAGAGGTTAATCGATTAACCATTGAAAAATGAGTGAAAATTTGAATATTTAAGTTGGTTAATCGATTAACCATATAGGTTAACCGATTAACATTGTTCCAACAGCAGAAAACAGCAGCAAAAAAGCACTTTTCAGCAACTTATCACTTAAGCAAACATCCACATGATCTCATAAACAATTGTGTACGAACTTAAACCATAAAATAGTGATCTAAATAAGAAATAAACACATTTAAACAACAATATCACAAATCAAATGGATCAAGAATGAATCAAATCAATCAAAGATGAAAATCCACATGATCATGCAAAATAAGTTTGAAACAACAATAGACCTAGGATTCCAACCTACGAAGCGGAGATTTGCTTCGATAATTGTTGATTCGACTCCGATTGAATAGATCCAAGCGAGAAATCTGAAAAACTTCAAGATCCAATTGAATTATTGTAGTAAGAATGGAAATCAACCATGTTGCACCCCAAAATTTGCCCAACATTTCTTCACCTAGCTTGTGTTTCATTTCATTCACATTAGCATTATCATTTGCATTTCATTGACATGTATGCAGGAGATCAAGAGATATGAGTATCAATTAATGGCTACACAAGACTGTGAGTCTAGCTAAGAATGGTATTCAAGTGTTCAAGGGTTGATATCCTTGTCAGAGAAGTTAAAAGATCCTCAGAGAGAGTGATGGAAGCCAAGTGTGTAGGTCTCCTAACTTGAGAGTTGTGGGAAGTCATCAGATGATTCTGAAGCCATGAAGTTGGACTTGAGGTCTTGAGAGAGCTCATGAGAAGTGTTGAAGATCACTTTGAGGCCTAGATAGGTCATTGTGCAAGATTAAGAAGGCTCAGCCATGAGTGGTGCAGCTAGGGTTTAACTGGGTCAACCCTAAGTCAACTGAGGATTTGAAGGAGGTTGAGACCTAATTCAAGAGCCATGTGATCATGGATTGATGAATTGAGATGTTCTAAGTATGATTCCAAGGTTAGCTCATCATGATTGAAGAGTTTGAGAAGTTTCAGGCTAGGGTTTCTAAGACTTGACAGTGTAAAATCCCCTAGTTTGACCCCTATCTTCAAGGCAATTTAGCTCAAGATGTGATTGTCATCTCATCTTGACCCCAACATGATTATTGTAGGGCATGATCTTAGATTTAATTTGAGTTCTAAAAGTCCTTGATAGGGTTTATAGAACTTAAGTTATGGCTTTGACAAGTTACAAGTCATCTGAGGTATGTGAATTTGGGGCTTGAAAGTTGCCCAACTTGCAAGAAACCTTTGCCCTAGAAGGATGATTCCTATGAACTTTTGGTCAACATGAATGTTGTTCCTTATCCTATTAGCTTTCTAGAGAGTACTAGAAGTCCTTAATAGGATTTGTAGAACTCAAGTTATGGCTTTGACAAGTCAAGGGTGATTTGGACATTTGTGATCATAGGCTATTTCAACCAACTTAGAGGCCTCAAATGGAATTTTTTTCAACTAGAAATTTGCTTAAAATGGGGTTTTAACCTTGACCATGCATCAAGGAGGCATTGAAATGGCTCAAGGAGAGACTTGGTTCAAGAAATTTTGAAAAAAGAAAGAATTAAAAGGATTAAATGACCAAAAATTCAAATAATTCATTTTGTGACCAAATGAAACAAAATTATAGGTCAAATTGATTGGAAAAATGATTTTAGAAACAATGGCAATGTTAGAATTTTGATTTGAGGTCATTTGCATAATATTCCATTTCATTTCTTCATGATGAAGCAACATATTCAATTCATACCTTTGGCTTGCAAACAAGGAAACAACCATCACCATTCAATTCCTTAGGTCATGAGGAGTGAAAACCAAGTTTGCTGAGGCCCAAACAGAGGAGATATTGCATATGCCATGAATGATATTTAGAGGAGAAATTGAAAATCCAAAATCTCATTTGGATGAATCCAGAAGTTTCTAGATGAGTCTAAACACTTCTATATAAGTCATTGAGTGAGTTCAGTGCTTTTTTTTGGAAGGAATTGAAGCTGGTTGCAGAGAGGGAGATCAAAGTTTCATGAATGCAAGTTGAGATCGAATTTTCAATTCAAGGAAGAACTAAGCAAATTTGAGGTGTGCATTAGCTTCAGAGGGAAATTTGGAGTGAATCTGGATTGTTGTGGAGGTTGAATCGTGCAAGAACCACTTCTGTTGCAAGCTTGAACACAGGTTGGTGAATTTCTTGATTATGCATGATTTAGGCAGTGATAGATAGAAATTCATATGCGGTTAGGATCCTGATGATGAGTAGTTGGATTTAGGATATTTAATTGCTTGATTAGAGATGATTTAGGTCAGACACCATTTTCGGTTGAGATTGATATTTCATGATTCATGCGTTTTGAGGATGAATAATTGGTATGGTTGAATTGCTGGGATGATTCTGGTCAAGATTCATTTAGGAATCGTGGCAAATGGTTGGCTGTAGAGGAAGTTAGGGTTCTGCAGGGGTGGCCGGAAAAGTCACCGGCGATGGCTGGTTCGCGCGCAGGTTGCAGGTTCAAATTGGGGACGATGAGCAAGAACCCTCAGATCAGGGTTGGACCTTTGACTCAGGCAATGGATGAATGGCCACGATTGCACCTTGAGCGTTTCCTTTCCCTCCCGTGGGATAAATAGCGAAACACCTCATGCGCTGAAGAGAGTTTTTCAAATGAAACGCACCGTTTCATTAATTGGTTGGCTTTGGGCTTAGCACTCAGAGTGATATTCACACCCCCCTGGGCCCAATTCTTGATATGAACTGTATTGGATTGCTATTTGCCACTCGTTTTTATTAATTTCCACTTATTTTCTTTATTTTTCATTATTTCATATGACTTAGAGGATAATTCATAAAAAAATAGGAAATTAATTCAATTAATTCCAAACTTTTTCCCCCTGATTCATGATTGAATCTAGAATTTTGTAAATTAAAAATATTAATAATTCATGCATTTTTGATTTTATTTGCATTTTTTGAATATTAATTGATATTAAAATGGCCATGGTTGATACCTTGTTTTGTTGAATTTTGTTTGAGCACTTGGTGATGATTCTTGCCTTGATGTGTGTAGCTAGTATAGATATGCATGTCCCCCTAGTAATTTTCTCACATTTTTGTGAAGAAGTTTAGGGCTAGTTTTAAGTTGAAACTTTAGGTGCTCTAGTTTTAGGGTTTATCCTTAGTACTTCATGATGTAGGTTTTATTTCTAGGACTTGGTGGATGATTCAACCTCTGGATTTTGTATGGTAGATTCATGATTGAATTAGGGTCCCATAGTTATTTTTGTAGGATTTTACAATTGGTTTTGGTATTTTAGTTAGGACTAACTTTAGTACTAAGTTTTAGGTGATCCTAACTTGCTAATCCAATTAGATTGATTTCTTTAGTTCCCTTAGATTAGGGTTTTGCTTTGCTTGCTATTGGATGATGTTGAAGGCAAGCTTGGGCTACCATGGAATGCTTGAAGAGGCTTGGATGTGAAGACTTCCCTTCTTTTGGTGTAGTGGTGATTAGGTGTTAAGATTAGGGTTTTCAGGTAGAGCTTCTAGATATATTCTCTTCTTTCATAAACATGGAAGGTGTTGATCACTTCCATTCTTCCCTATGATATAAGGTCCCCTTGTAAAGGCCTCATCCCTCCTTTGGTAGGATGTGTGGCTCTTCACAAGTTGGTAGAACCTTTGAGGGTCCCTTTCTCTGATGATGGAATGCTTAGTGGTGACCTTTGGTCCTCACTCTGCCGTCAATCATCCAAACCTTACTCTTGTTAGATGAATCTTTCTCCCTTGCTAGAGGATGGAGTTCCTTGTTAGAAGACTGAAGATGCTAGAAGTTGATACTTGCTATTGAAGACTGCCACTGAAGCTGAAGCTTGAAGACCAGTGAGTCCAAGTTGACACTTATGAAGGGCATTCAGTTGGGATCAGATGAAAAGCTGAAGCCTGAGGAAAACAAGTTGATACTTGTGTTTGATACTTTGAGAGCCTGAAGGAACAAGTTGATACTTGCAATTGGGATTGAAGCCTGATGGTTGAGTCTATTTTGGAGCTGAGGCTTGAGGAGGGATAAGTTGATACTCATGTTGATGCATTAGAAGCTTGAAGAAGCAAGTTGACACTTGCTATTAAAGATGAAAGGCTTGAAGAGCAGTTGCAGACTGAGGACTAAACTGCTGTCAGAAGGTTGTTTTACTGTGAAGCTGTTGGAGTTGTTGATTTGCTTTCTTTCCTGTCTGTTTACTTTCTGTGCAACTGTGTTGATGTGACTTGTTTGATTTGCTTGATGCATTAGAATAAGTTCATATTTAGATTGTGTTAAGATAGGAGCATGATTGCACTAGAGGTTGAGTTGCTCCCTCTGCTTGTATTTTTACTGTATGGCTTTGCTTGTGGGTATTCGGTAGAGCCCAGCTCCCTTGCCTATGTGGTTTGTGATTTGCTTGATAGCACTTTATTTTATTTCTCTGTATGATTGCAGTTATTCATATCTGGCTTGAGGTTGAGACGAGCTTGTGGAGGCTGCTGCCCCACACACATTTCCTCCCTCAGTTGCATTGCATGCATTTTATAGTTGTTTACTGGTTACTGTTTAAGCTGATGCTTTATCTGTTTCTGTTTATCATTGACATGATCCCTTAGGAATCTCACTTCCTTTGATAAGGAAGTGATGATTAGAACTTTAGGTTGAAACCTATGCATGATAATTTCTAGGAGTTCCCTGTGTCAAACCTCAACCATAGGATGAATCCTTGGCATGACAACATTAGGACTTGATAGTCTCACTTTAGTTGAGCCTGTTCTCTATTCTCATCTCAAAACAAATTAAAATACAGTAATAAAGGTTGACTGATGTGGTACGTTACGAGCCTTAAGCTATCTGAGAAAGGGTTATCGGAGAGTTTCTTTTCGACAGCTTGGATGTTTAGTATGGCACCCATTGGGTGACATACGACGCATTCACTCTCAGATCATAGTCTCTAGTGTGATATTAGTTGCAAACATCCATAAAAAACAGTTCTTCCGTAAAAGACAGAAAACAAACTTCAAACCTTTTTGCCCCGTGGGCCCGTAATTCAAAGGAAAGCTTTTCTGAAGAAAAGAGTGTCGTTAACTCCCAGTTCTACCACAAACGGTAACGCCTAAGTCTCCAAGGGTCGAGCTGCGTACATCCAACTGCTGGAACTGTTTGTTAACCCTACTCGATAAAACAGATGAATCTGACCCCCCGTAATCCATATTATCCCGAACTACATAAGCTCTGATCTCTCATACCTGTTGAGAGTATGTAGGCACAATACTAACGTATTGGCGAGCCACCTTCCCCGTAACCCGTAGTTAGGCGAACTACGTTGACTATGATTTCTCATTCTCTGATGAGAATACGTAGGCATAAAGTGCGACGCTTTGCCGAGTCATTTTATTTTCTTTTTATACCGGCCTTGATAGGTAGATAGTAAACAAACCCGTCAGATAAACACAACAAGCGTGGATCCCATCGAGTACGATGGACGTGAGGGGTGCTAATACCTTCCCCTTGCGTAATCGACTCCCGAACCTAGACAATGGTTGCGACGACCTTGTCTTATACCTTTTCGTCAGGTTTTTCTGATCGTTTCCTTTCCCGTTCTGAGGGATAAATAACGAAAGGTGACGACTCTTCTATTTTGCCGGCACCTTATTTTCGCGGAAGTGACAGCTGGCGACTCTGCTGGGGACTTCATAGTTTCCTGGGATCCAACGTCCCTTATGCGAGTCAGTTTGGGGATCCAACGTCCCCTCCGAGAGTCAATCCTAGCGCTTGTATGATTACTTGTTGGGTTGTGTTTATTTATCGCATTTTATTTCCCGCACTTTATTTTCAGTATAATATGATTATTTGTACTGTCATGGGAGGGGCATTCTGATGAGTGAGAAGCCAGACCCAGGCTTGAGTGTACCTAGCATTAGTTGTGGAAATTAGTGGGCGCGTGCTTGCTTTGCAGACACTAGTGTCTCATGAAATCCACGCTCAAACTAGGTTCTCCCGGTTGACTTCTTTTCCAGCCCTTTGGGCCTGAGGGGTTGTTGGTTTGGAGGATTGTCGACTCTGGGGACCGATCATTTGGGATTCAGCTAAGTGAGGCCGCTTCAGGAGATGGTGATGCCACACCTTCTGGGTATCATATCACCCCTCTTGAATGTCTGTGACGCTGATGACCGCATAGGATGCCGAACTTGTGTCAGTTTAGGTCCATACCTGTGAACAGGGTCGGGTTTGTTGCAGGAAACCTTAACCTTCAGACTACCTGGTTTTCTTTATAGTGAATCAGTTTTGCATCAGAGGATCTCATCACCAGATATGTGTTTGTTCTTGACAGAGCAGATTTTTGGTCCTGTATCAGAGGTTCTCATCATCAGATGTGTATTTGTTCTTGACAGAGCAGATTTATGGTCTTGTATTAGAAGTTCTTGTCATCAGATATATGTGTTCTTGACAGAGCAGGTTTATGGTCCGATACCAGGGTTTTCTTCTCATCAGAGATAGGGTTGTTCTTGACAGAGCAGTATTGTGGTTTTGTTGATATAGAACCTTCATCTCTTCAACAGCGCAGTCGTCTTGATCTCCTACTGCATGATTGCATTTTGCATTGTTTTGCATACTCATTTGCATTTCATTAACGCGTGTCTGTGTTGCAGGTACCGTTTCCCCCGGTTCAGGTTTTCTTGCCTTCTATTGTGCTATCATGGGTTCTCTGAGGAAGACTGTGGCCTACAAGCTCCCCACTCCTGATGTTGTTCAGCTGTCTAGTTTGATTGCTTTGGCAGATGATTCTGTGAGAGGTGAATTCAGAAAGTCTTATGGGAAACTGCTCATCTTGGTTCGTAAACCTTCTGTGTTCGAGTTGAATGGGTTGCACGCCTTGCTACAGTTCTATGATCCTCCTTTGAGATGCTTTACTTTCCCGAACTTTATTCTCGCACCCACACTAGAGGAGTATGCTGATTTGTTAGGTGTTCCTATCAAGAGCCAGATGCCCTTTGTTCATATGGATGCTGAGCCTAATCTGGCTAGGCTAGCTCCTTCACTTCATCTGGATGCCTCCGAGTTGGCCTTGTCTAGTTGGAACAGGGTTCCTGGTTTCTCCTTGCAGTTCTTAATGGGAAAGGCCCAACAGTGCGCCAAAGACGGATGTTGGATCGTGTTCAACACCATCCTTGCTTTGTGCATATATGGCATCATTCTGATCCCCAATATGCCCGACTTTGTAGACTTTGATGCCTTTCACATCTTTGCATCAGGGAATCCAGTCCCTACCTTGATAGGAGATGTCTGCCATTCCGTCCATTACAAAAACGAGAACAAAAGGGGTAAGAATGTCTCGTGCTATGTGCCCCTTCTCTATAGATGGCTTGATAGTCACCTACCCAAGAAGGGTCCCTTTGCTTTGTCTGCAGCCACAACTAAGTGGTCTGAGCGGTTGATGAGTCTGTCAGCGGAGGATATTGCATGGTTTGATAGAGATAGGTTGGGTACTAAGATTATCTTCAGCTGCAGCGGGTTTCCGAATGTGCCTTTGATAGGCAGGAAAGGCTGCATCAACTATAATCCATCTCTGTTGGTCCGACAGTTTTCTTATGCTTTGAGAGCTTCGCCGAAGGATGAAGAGGTGCAGGAATCTCTGTACCTCACTGGTCTTCTAGAGGGGGATATGTTATCTAAGCTTCAGCACGCTTGGAATGGTATCAGTAAGCGGTGAAAATCGTTGCTGGGGAAGAGTAATAGCCAAGCCTATGCTCCGTATGTGACCTGGATCAGAGCCAGAGCAGATATTATAGGGATGCCGTTTCCACCTGCCCAGCCAGAAAGCCCTCCAGTGATTGAAGAGCCTACCACCATTCCTATTCAGCAGCATAATAAGGTGTTAGCTGAGAGAGATGAGCTGAAGAAGGAAAATGAAGAACTGGAGAAAGAATTGGCTCAACTCAGAGGGGAGAGAAGCGAAGCCGTCCATTCCTTCAAGAGGAAAATAGAGCTGGTGAACCAGTTAGGGACAGATTTGACTAAGCAGAGAGCTGAGCGTGAGCGCTTGGGTTGGGACTTCAAAGCTGTCAATGACGTATTGGCCACTAAGAAGCAGCACTTGGATGAAGCGTACCGGAGAATATCCAAGTTTAATCAGCATTGGAAGGCCACCTTAGCCAACGACAAAGAACGGGAGGATAAACTGAAACAGCAGATCTCCAAGCTGAAAGCCCAGGTGAAGGCTAGTGAGAAGAGGTTTGATGAAGAAACCGCTCGCAGATATGCCGCTGAAGGCATGCTCAACAAGGCTCTTGCTAACCTGAAGGAGCGCAAACTGACGTTTGAATCCAAGAAGCGGAAGTTAGAAGATTGTTTCGGCGAAGGAGCATAGGAAGACTCAGTTGAAGGTCTTCAATACACTATTAGGCAGAGGGAGTTACTCGTCGAAGGGTTGCTCACTCAGCCTGGTCATCCAGAAATGAGGGATCTGTTAGAAGAGTTCCGAGCCCGTGGCCGTGCTTGACTATATTTGTAATCCTTTTGTTTTGATCTTTGTTGTATGCTGACCATCACCAGGCTTGTTGGTCGAGGTCATGCTATTGATTCCGCTTGTACTCAGTGACGTTGTGTACCGCCTTGATGGGCTTTCTTTATATATGAGGTGTTATTTCCATGACTGGACTCAGACTTCTTATCAGAACTGGCACTCAGGCACTAGGATCGGGGGAAAATCTCCCTAACGCACAGACACACGTTTGCATTCGCATGAAGCATTTGCATAACGAGCACTTCGTCGTTTTTTCTAACCCTTTTGTGTATACAGGTTGTTTCAGGTTGTTCCAGGATTGATCAAAGACCAATCCACCGTTATCCGACCAGAGCAAATCAAGCCAGAGCAATGGAGCAAGTGCAGACTAACGTTCAGGAGCTCCGAGAGAGGATGGACCGCTTCATGGAGCTCATGCAAGTGGTTGCCAACGGCCAAGACCAGCTCAGAACATTGGTCCAACCTCTGATCTCAAGGGTAGATAGCAATGGTGTACTCCACGGTGGGAGCGTTCCAACCCCTCCACCTATTGAAACTACTCAGAATGGCATCCCCATGACCGGGGGGAACGGTAGTGGTAACGGCAATGTGATCGCTAACATGGGGCTCAATGGTAATACGACTGGCGTCAGCAATGGAAATTTTGAAGCTAATGTTGGACTAGGCAACGACACCACAGGTGTTGCAAATCTGTAGGGGCCTTAGCCATGGTTAGAAGACCATCAAGAAGATTTGTTCTCCCAGAAGGGTGCTGAAGGAGAGCTGATTGCTGAAGCACGTCTGAGGTTTAAGGCACTCGAGGACAAGATGAGGAATTTCGAGAACCTGAACACTATGGGTGTCGACATGTCCAAGTTGGGATTGATTGCTGACTTCAAGGTGCCTTCTAAATTCAAGGTACCCGACTTTGAGAAGTACAAGGGCACCACCTGCCCTCGCGTCCACATAAGGTCGTACTACCGAAAGATGTCCGCTCACTCTGAAGACGAGAAGTTGCTGATGCACTTCTTTCAAGATAGCTTGTCCGGGCCATCCTTGGAATGGTACATGAGTTTGGAACCTACCAGTGTGCGCACGTGGAAGGAACTTGCTGAGGCATTCATGCACCATTACCAATATAACAGTGACTTGGATCCAAACCGAGTCCAACTGCAAAATTTGTCACAAAGGAACAACGAACGGTTTAAAGAGTACGCCCAGCGGTGGCGTGAATTGGCAGCTAGAGTTCAACCGCCGATGGTTGAACGGGAGCTTGTTGAAATGTTTGTAGCCACCCTCCCAGGGGTTTATTACGAGAAATTGGTCAGTGGTATGTCTGGAAGTTTCTCAGATCTCATCATCACGGGCGAGCACGTTGAAAACGGGATCAAGTTGGGAAAAATTCAAGGTGGTGATCTATCCTCAGCTGGAGGAGAGAAAAAACCGTATGGTGGCAAAAGGCGGGAAGGAGAGACGAGCGCCGTGTCCAACGCTCGAAGGAAGGGTAAAGGCCCTTGCCAGCAGGTGGCTAGCATAACCATCCCTGCAGTCCAACAACCCCAGCCGCAACAGCAGCAGCTGAATCAGCAAGGGTACAGAAAGTATCAGAACAGGGCACCTCTATCAAGTCGTCACCTTGAAACACCACCCATGTCTTATGCTCAACTATTACAGACTCTGCTTCATTTGCAGCTAATCCAGAAGAGAACCCTGGCTCCCTTGACAGGGGCACCTCCGCCGGGTTATGATGCGAATGCAACTTGTGAGTTTCACTCGGGGGCACCAGGCCACACGATAGAAAACTGCAAAGCCTTCAAGCACAAGGTGCAATATATGGTGGATGCCAAGATCATCAATTTCTCAGATAATGTGCCAAATGTCACTAAGAACCGTATGCCGAATCATAGGGGAGGTGGGGTGAATGCCATTATTGAAGAAGAGGATTTAGATGTGTTGACTAATGTCAAGGATCTGAAGACACCGCTTAGCTTCATTAAAGCCAAGCTGATGAAGAAAGGCTTCTTTCCAGGCTGTGGAGAACTATGTATGGGCTGCGCGACTCGTCCTGATGGATGTGAACAGTTGATAGAGGGAATTCAGAGTCTGATGACCGAAGGAATCTTGCAGTTTAGTCGAAGGGCCGAAAGTAGATCTGGAGAGGTAATGCTGAAGCAAGATGATGAGGTTGCCACCATCACCATCCCTCGCCGGACGATCACTATTGCTGCATCCAGACCACCCACAATTACCATCACCAAGGCTGGGCCGATACCTTTTGAAAGCACCAATGCTGTCCCGTGGCATTATGGGGCAGACGTCTACTGTAACGGGCAGAAGTTAGAATTGGAACCCTCGGGGCAGTGTGTGGATAACCTAGTGGGAATTGGCGGAATCACGCGCAGCGGAAGAGTATTCGCTCCACCTGAGATTGTGGCGGACAAAGCTGATGTAACCGATAAGGGAAAGAGTAAAGTCGTTGAGGAAACCCCTCGTGGGGTAGAGAAAGACTTACTTGTAAAGGACGCTGAAGAGTTCATGAGGTTGATCAAGAAGAGTGACTACAAGATCGTGGATCACCTCCATCAAACACCCTCGAAAATTTCCATCCTGAATCTGTTGCTGTGTTCGGAGTCACATCACAATGCGCTGTTAAAGGTTTTGAATGCCACGTATGTACCGTAGGAAATATCGGTCAACCAGTTGGAAGGGGTCGTAGCCCACGTGAATGCTGGAAACGGGTTAGGGTTCACTGACCTAGAGCTGACACCGAAGGGAAGAAACCACAACAGCGCCCTGCACATCTCGATAGAGTGTAAGGGAACGATTATGTCTCATGTGTTGGTAGACACAGGGTCATCGCTCAATGTTCTTCCGAAGAAAGCATTGATGAATTTAGATACTCGGGGATTGATTTGCACACCCAGTGACCTGGTGGTGAAGGCTTTCGATGGAACCAAGCGTCATGTCTTTGGAGAGGTAATACTACCAATCCAAGTCGGGCCGGAAACTTTCGACGCAGTCTTCTACATTATGGACATCATTCCTGCCTACAGCTGTCTCTTAGGCCGACCATGGATCCATTCTGTGGGCGTCGTGACCTCCACGTTGCACCAAAAACTCAAGTATGCTGTCGGAGGCAGCATTGTAATTGTTTGTGGTGAGGAAGATATAATGGTGAGCCATTTGTCGTCCTTCAAGTATGTTGAGATGGATGGAGAAATCCACGAAACCCTATGCCAGGTGTTCGAAGCTGTTAAAGTCAAGAACATAGCTCCAGTAATAACCGAGAAACCAGAGATGACTCTCTCTTCCTTCAAGGAAGCCCGGGCCGTTGTTCAGGCCGGATCTACCCCAGCCTGGGGGCGAATTCTAGAAATACCTAACAAACAGGACAAGTTTGGATTAGGATACTCTCCGGCGGCTGAAGCCTCCTCTTCTCGCAGTACGTCGCGAGGTAAAGGGCCGATCTAATTTACCAGTGGCGGGGTGATGTTTGAAAGTGTCAATGCAGTGTTTGAAGACGGTGAAGACAGTGATTGTGACCTGGATTCCTGGATCCAGCCAAGCAAACCAGGCCAGAGCCTCACCAACTGGTCCATCAGGGATATCACCCAAGTGACAGGAAAAGAGTAATGATTTACTTTCTCCAATTATTGTACAACCCTATGTCCTACCCGGGGCATAGTGGTTTTATTGTCAAGGCCTTGTTTGATTATGTACATGCATTTTACCAATAAATCAAAAGGCGTTTTTCTTCGCATTCAAATGTTGTGATCTCTGTTATTCCTATTTTATATTTGTTTTGAAAAACAATAAAATGGCAATGGGGTTTGTGCTAACCTGCATATCCTTGTTTTAAGCTTAACCCTTGTTATTGCAGGATCCACATAGCAGATGACATCGACTCTGGACCTTCTACGGCTCACTTCGACTTCGATTGCCCGATCTATCAAGCCGAAGAAGAGATTGATGAAGACGAAGACCTTCCCGAAGAGTTGGCCCGCTTGTTGAGACAAGAAGAGAAAATTATTCTGCCTCACAAAGAAGAGATTGAGATTGTGAATCTGGGTTCTGAAGAGCTAGTCAGGAACGTCAGGATATGGGCTGCATTGCAGAGTGATGTCAAACAGAGATTGGTCGAGATGCTGAGAGAGTATAGTGACATCTTTGCTTGGTCATACGAAGATATGCCCGGACTTGACACTGACATCGTGGTCCACCACTTGCCGCTGCGAGAAGATTGTCCTCTCGTTAAGCAGAAGCTTAGGAGGACACGACCAAATATGGTCGTCAAGATCAAAGAAGAAGTGCAAAAGCAGCTTGATGCTGGCTTCTTAGCGGTTACTACTTACCCTCCGTGGGTCGCCAACATAGTGCCTGTACCGAAGAAGGACGGTAAGGTGCGAATGTGCGTCGATTATCGGGATTTGAATAGGGCGAGCCCTAAAGATGATTTCCTGCTCCCCCATATTGATGTGTTGGTCGACAATACAACTCAGTTCTCCGTATTTTCGTTCATGGATGGCTTCTCCGGTTATAATCAAATCAAGATGGCGCCGAAGGACATGGAGAAAACTACGTTTATTACACCTTGGGGAACGTTTTGCTACAAGGTAATGCCCTTCGGTCTTAAGAACGCAGGGGCCACTTACCAACGAGCAATGGTTACTTTGTTTCATGACATGATTCATCATGAGATTGAAGTCTATGTTGATGACATGATTGCGAAGTCCCAAACGGAGGAGGGATATCTGGTCAATTTGCTGAAGCTTTTTGAGAGGCTTAGGAAGTTCAGGTTGAGGCTGAATCCTAACAAGTGTACTTTCGGAGTACGGTCTGGAAAACTATTGGGGTTTATCGTGAGTGAAAAAGGCATTGAGGTTGATCCTGCGAAGATAAAAGTAATACAAGAAATGCCCGCGCCAAAAACCGAAAAAGAAGTTCGTGGTTTCCTGGGCAGAATAAACTACATTGCAAGGTTTATCTCTCAGCTCACGGCCACGTGTGAACCGATGTTCAAACTGTTAAAGAAAGATCAGGCGATCATCTGGAACGAGGATTGTCAGAATGCATTTGATAAGATAAAACAGTATCTACAGGAACCTCCAATCTTGATACCCCCAGTGGCCGGAAGACCCCTAATCATGTACTTGACAGTTCTTGAGAATAGTATGGGGTGTGTTCTCGGTCAGCACGACGAGACGGGCAGAAAGGAGCATGCCATCTATTATTTGAGTAAAAAGTTCACAGACTGTGAATCTCGTTACTTGATGCTGGAGAAGACGTGTTATGCACTAGCCTGGGCTGCCAAACGTTTACGACAGTACATGCTCAATCACACGACCATGCTAATTTCGAAGATGGATCCGATCAAGTACGTCTTCGAGAAGCAAGCGCTTTCGGGCAGGTTTTCCAGATGGCAAATGGTGTTGACAGAATATGATATTCAGTATGTTTCCCAGAAGGCCATCAAGGGAAGCGTATTGTCTGAGTACCTGGCCGAACAGCCGATCGAAGATTATCAGCCGATGAAATTTGAATTCCCTGATGAGGATATCATGTTTCTCAAATCGAAAGATTGCGATGAACCGTTGCCCGATGAGGGTCCAGATAGGAAATCCCAGTGGAAATTGATATTTGACGGGGCGGTTAACTCTTATGGAAGTGGCATCGGGGCGATCATCACGACTCCCCATGGATCCCACATCCCGTTTACCGCTAGACTGATGTTTCCGGTCACCAATAACGAGGCGGAGTACGAAGCATGCATCATGTGTCTAGAAGAGGCAATTGATTTGAGAATCAAGAACCTAGATGTATATGGTGACTTTGCACTTGTGATCAACCAGATTAAAGGGGAGTGGGAGACTCGTCAATCAAATTTGGTGCCGTACATGAATTATGCCAGAAGGCTGCTTCCGTTGTTTGACCGAGTGGAACTCCATCATGTACCCAGAGCTGAGAATCAAATGGCTGATGCCTTAGCCACGTTGGCTTTGATGTATAAAGTCAATTTTTGGAATGAAGCTCCAAGAATTGTCCTTTCTCGTCTTGATAGACCTGCATTCGTCTTTGCGATCGAGGAAGTCTCCGACGACAAACCATGGTTCCATGACATCCAGACTTTCCTTATGACTAAGGAATATCCTGCGGGAGCGTCAACCCAGGATAAGAAGACTCTGAGGAGGCTGTCTGGAAATTTTTATCTCAATCCTGATGGAGTTTTGTATAAAAGAAACCACGATCTCGTGCTACTCAGATGTGTAGATGAGAAAGAAGCGAGTGTGCTCATGGAGGAAGTCCATGAAGGCACATTTGGTACGCACGTCGGTGGGCATGCTATGATAAGAAAGATCCTGAGAGCAGGATACTACTGGCTGACGATGGAATCAGATTGCTTTAAATTCGCAAAGAGATGTCATAAATGCCAGATTTATGCTGATAAGATTCATGTGCCGCCGTGCCCGTTGAATGTTATGTCCTCCCTGTGGCCGTTCTCCATGTGGGGCATAAAACTCAACGGAGTTTTCAGTTTTTCAACATCGGTCACCAGATTCAAACCTTCCTCCTCAACAATGGCGTTTACCCCAGCCGCTCCATGATTAGGCATGGTATTTTGCACAATGTTGGGCGCGTCATGTGAAAAATTGATAGCTTTACTGTCGATAAGGTCTTGCACCTTATGCTTGAAGGCTTTACAATTATCAATATTATGGTCGGGAGCACTGGAATGAAAGTCGCACCTGGAATTAGCATCATACCCTGGAGGTGGTGCGCCGGTTAAAGAAGCTAGCGTCTTTTTCTGGATCAATTGTAATTGCATCAAATGTTGGAGTAACTGTGAGTAAGGTATCGACGGTGCATCAAATTGTCTTTTTACTGCTCTTTCCCGATCTTGGAATCGTCGCGGAGCATAATTTTGTTGTTGTTGTGGACGATGTTGTTGTTGTTGTGGCGCAGCTGGAATTGTAATGCTTGCGACCTGAGGTTGTTGTTGACGATATTGCTGATTTATGTTCTTATTTCTGCTTCGGAAACCTGATATTGCATCCCCCCCCCCTCTTTTCTTATTGCCAAAACTTTTCCTACCTCCTCCAGCTGAGGATCCTTCTCCGGCCTGTATCTTCCCCAGTTTGATTCCATTTTCAACCCACTCGCCTGTAATGATCAAGCCTGAAAAACTACCTGACATATTGTCTACCAATTTCTCATAATACACTCCCGACAGCAACAAACATGTGAATCAGCTCTCTCTCCACCATAGGAGATTGAACTCTTGCTGCCAGCTCACGCCATCTCTAGGCGTATTCCTTGAAACATTCATTACTTCTTTGTGACAGGTGATGCATCTGTACCCTGTATGGTGCCAAATCACTGTTATACTGATAATGTCTGACAAAAGCTTCAATCAAATCTCTCCAACTCCTGACGTTGACCGGCTCTAAACCCATATACCATTCCAGGCATGAACCAGAGAGACTATCCTGGAAGAAATACATGAGCAGTTTCTCGTCATCGGAGTATGCAGACATCTTTCGGTAATAAGAGCGGAGATGCACCCTAGAACAAGTTGTCCCCTTATACTTATCAAAGTCAGAAACCTTAAACTTCAGAGGAATCTTCAGGTTTGGGATCAGCCCCAGATTTGACATATCTAAACCCAATGAGTTTTGATTTTCAAAATTCTTCATATTTTCCTCTATCAGCTTAAACCTTCTGTCTGCGTCAGACTGCAGACTAACACCAAGCTCTCTCATAGAGAAAACATATTCTTGGTCATCCTCATCCCACTGAGGGCCAGTGTTTCCATGCACAACACATGTTAGTGCAGGAATATGGATTCAAGTCTGATTACCTCCGCCCGGATGGATAACGACAGTTGGAATAGCAGTAGCATGGGGGTGACATTGTCAGCTATAGGAGGTATAGCAGCAGTTCCTCCAAGTAGAAACCCACTCCTATTACCAGTGTTCTCAATTGCTCCTGGCAATTGGCGGCCCCTTACATCATGTCCATAAACTGGGCCATACGGTCACAGAACTCCTGCAACTCGAGTTGAATTTGGTCCATAGCTTTGCGTTGATTTCCCCTGGTAGAGTAGCGAGGAATCGCTTGTTTTCAATCCTGAAACAAGTTGAACAAACCACAGAAAGGAGATAAGGTTAACAGAACCTGGACCACCTGTGATGCAAAATGAGAAATGATGCAGTATGTAGACATGTACATATGCTTTAGGGAAATTTTCCCCTTGATTCTAGCTTCCTGAGAACAAGACAATGGAGAACCAACAAATAAGGTCACATAAGCTTCTCATAAATAAAATGAGAACCAGAGTCAATACACATCATGTCACTGAAGAACTACAACGGAATCAAACACGACCTCATCCAACAAACCTGGTGATGGTCGAGATACAATATAACAACAAATACTAAAGGAGAAAATACATCAAGTATGACAGTGAGTATGAAACTCCTCTAGCAACTCCTTCGTATTAGGATGGTCTGGCCTAGCAATCAATCCTTAGATGAGCAACTCTCTCTGGCCAATGGTAGCCTGCAAGCCCTGAGCATAATCTTCCCAGGCGCCTTCCCCAAATGCTTCTTCAAGCTTAGGCCTCTTCATATCCGCTCGTAATTTATACTCTTCCAATGTTGCAAGAGCTTCATTCAACTTGTGATCACTTTCGCATCGGCGTGAGGATTCAACTATATCTTTCTCCTCTTTCAACTGGAGTTGAGCTTTCAACCTGAAAATTTGTTGTCGTAGTCCATCTTCTCGTTCTTTGTTGTTAGTCAGAATAACGTTCCATTGAGCATTGAATTTATATATCTCTAGATGTGATCTTTCTAGCTCCTTCTTCTTATCTTTGAGGATATCACTAGCACTCTTCATGTCTCGGCCCACTCGCTCTCGGGTGCGAATCTCCTCTGTTAGTTCTCTTCCCATCTTGTTCACTAGCTTTGTCTGCTTCTTAGATGAGTAGGTAGCTTGATTCTTTTCACTTCTGAGTTACATAATTTCCTTTTCCAACTCCTCGTTTACCTTGCGTAATTCCTCTTTTTCGGCCCACAGTTGATTGTATCTCTGAATATCAATTGTTGCTGGTTCTTTAATCATTCGGAGATACAAAGGTTCTCGAGCTGGAAATGGTAACAACAATCTCTCAACTCTTTCCTGAATCCGAACCACATAAGGCTCATAAGCTCTACTATTGCTATTTCCCAAAGAAGATTTCCCCCTACGATGAATTTTACTCCAAGCCTTCTCTAATCTGATCAGGGTCTCACTGTCGATCAAGCCGGTGAAATACAGAGATTCCTGTATTTCTTCTTCTTTCGGAGGTTCCCTTAGAGCATGCCCAAATTGCTTCACTACAAGAGCTGGATTGTAGTTAATACCACCCTTTCTTACAATCAAAGGGACATTAGGAAAACCACCACATCTAAATATTATCTCTGTACCCAAGAAGTCTCGGGTTAAACCATACAATATCCTCAAAAGTTAACCCCATAAGCCTCTCTGACCAATCAGCGGTGTCTGAGATGTCTACAAATGGACCAGACTTAGGAAGATGACTCATAAACCATCTATACAAAAGAGGTATACAACAAGAGACATTCTTCCCCCTCTTATTTTGATTCTTGTAATGCACAGAATGATACACATCTCCCAAGAGCGTAGGCACGGGATTCTTCGAGACAAAGATATGGAAAGCATCCAAGTCCACAAAGTTTGGAATGTTTGGGAACAGAATTATGCCATATATGCAGAGTGTCAAAATAGCATTAAAGACAACCCAACATCCTTCTTTTGCAAAATGTTGAGCTCTACCAACCAAGAAAGGCAATGAGAAACCAGACATTCCATTCCTTTGAACTAACTTTCCTTCTAACTCAGAAGCATCTAGATGAAGAGCCTTAGCAAGCTTAGTCAAATTAGGCTCAGCTTCAGAATGAGAAAAAGGAATCTGATCCAAAATAGGAATTCCTAACAATAGAGCAAACTCCTCCAGAGTAGGCATCAATACATAACCAGGGAAAGTGAAACAACTCAACTGAGGGTCATAGAACTGAAGCAAGGTGTGAAAACCTCCTAACTCAAACACTGAAGCTTTACAGACACAACCCAGAAGCTTCCCATACTCTTTCTTGAAATCTTCCATCACACTGTGATCAGCAGCAGAAATCAAACTGAGTAGAGACCCTATATCTGGTGTTGGAAACTTATACACAACTGTCTTCTTCAAACAACTCTCCATGTCAGCAGGAAATTGGTTTACCAGAATGAAGAGGAGAATATGCACCTGAAACATAAATACATGTCAACGTTAATATGCAAATGGAAATGCAAATGCAACAGGGGATCAAGATTTTTATGTCGTTGACTGAGATGCACCAGCGCTTTGCTCTGACTAGAACACAATAGTGACATAAGGAACCCGCAGTATCAAGGATCAAAAGTTCACACTGACGAGAAAACCAGGTAGGTTGAAGGTCAAGGTTTCCTGCATAACCCTCCCCACTCATAGGTACGAACCTATCTCTGATAAGGTCTGGCATTCTATACGGTCATCAAAGAGAATCTCGTCTAAGTGCGAATTTCGTAAGAACTAGTGCATGCCAAACATACAGGTTCATCACTACTTTCCACTTCTAATTCTAGGGTTATACTCAAGCCTGGGTTTTGGCTTATCGCACAATGGAACATTCCCACCCAACAGCACAACAATACGATATATAAAATGCTGAAAGTAAAATGCAAATGCGATAAAATACAGATACAACATAAATGCACATATATACACACCCAAGAATAAAACACACAAGCGCTAGGATTGACTCGCATAGGGGATGGTAATTTTCCCCATCAAAGTCGCCAGCTGTCGCATCACTGCGAAGAGGGGCCGAAAAGGACAAAAGAGTCGACACCGTTCGTTATTTATCCCAAAGAGAGAGAAAGGAAACGATCAGAAAAAACCTACGAAAAAGGGAAAAGACAGGTCATCGCAACCAAATCTTGGGTTCGGGAGTCGGTTACGTAAGGGGAAGGTATGAGTACCCCTCACGTCTGTTATACTCAACGGGATCCATGCTTGTTGTCTAGTTTAAAAGGGTGTTAATCTATAAGGATGGCCACATGGACAGAAGAAAAGAAAAGAGACTCGATAGAGTATCACCGCCCTATGCCTACGTACTCCCTCGTGCAATAGTAAAGTCAGAGTCAACGTAGTTCGGAAAACTACGGGTGAAAGTGGGGAAGGTTGCTTGCCAAGACATCACCGTCTTGTGCCTACGTATACTCATCTGGTATGAAAAATCAGAGCAAACGTAGTTCGGGCTGACACGACCACAAGTTGATTCAAGTGTTTTAACTGAGTAGGGTTAAACCTTTGTTCGAGCAGTTAAGTGTATTGTTGCTCGACCATTGGAGACTTAGGTGTTACCTGTTTGCGGTAGAACCAAGAGTTAACACACTCTTTCTAAAAATGATTTTCCAAACAATCCCGAAGGATAAAAAGATTTGGATATTTTGTTTTGTGTTTTTTATAAAGAATTGAATTGAATTAGATTTGTAATTCATGTTGCACTAAAGACTGACTTGAGAGCGAATGCGTCGCATATCGCCCAAAGGGCATACACTAAACACTCTAGACAGTTGAGAGGAAGCCCCCCCAACTATCATTCCTCAAGTACTTAAGGCTCATAGCATACAACACTTATTATCCTTTATTAGATGTCTTGAAGAAGTTTTGAGATGAGAAGAGAAGACACAAACTCTTAAGGGGAAACTAAACAACCCTAATGTTATCATGCAATGTGCTCCTAAAATTGAGATTAAGAGGGGAGAAGACTATCCTAATGTTATCATGCTTGGATTGAACACTTAATGTCTCTCATACTCCCATCCTAAACGGAGGGACTATGAATCCTAAGGGATCATGGCAAAAGACCAAGAAAACACAAGATAAATCAATCACAAATGAGATGCAAGAAAGAGATGAAGTTGACTTAAACAAGTCAAGGAATAAAGTAAACATGATATGCAAGATGCAACACAAACAAAAGATAAAGCAAAATGACTTAAACAAGTCAAAGAAAAAAAAGTGAGATGAAATGGGAGAAGTCACAACTCCTACAACCATTCATGCATCAATCACTAAAACCAAAACATAAACAACAAAGCCAAAGGGAGAAGCCATGATTAAAATGGAGGTGGGAGAATAGACTTGGGCAGCAAGCAACATGAAAGATATCTCAACCAAACACAACATATTGATCATGCAAAAGAAAGGGGCAAAAGTGCTCAAAGTGATCCCTCGTTCAAAGCAAACTCAAAGTATGAACAAAGGATACCAAATTTCTTTGAATGAGTATAAAAACCAAAAGGATAGAAGCATAAACACATGAAGAAGATGCTAAAACCAAATGGGAACAAAGGCACAAGCAAGTTACAAGTCAAGGTGAGAGAAAGAACCAAAGTTCACACCATATTCAACACTTAGAACCAAGTGGAATGCCCTAATTCAAAGTGACTTGTAACACAAACTACACAAGTGTGTGACCTATAAATGCAAATCCAGCACCTTAATCATGTCAAGAATTAGAATCAAGAGTCATAGGGTGCATATGGGATCAATCAAAGTCATTTCCCAAAGAAACTAGGTCAACTAGTTTGTATGAACTTCATCTAGGGTGACTTGACTTGCAAGGTTCACCAAAAATAGAACCAATTTTCAATAAATCTCAAATAAAATACACAAATCAAACAAGTATATTGGCAAACAGAGGCCAAAGTTTCAAAACGAAATCCAATTCAAGGCATCATCAAATGATTTGATCAACTAGGGTGCTCCACCTTAACAAAAAACAAAGGAGAGGAAAACATGCATTGGGCTTAAACTGAGGGGGGCGAATAAAAATTCAAGCCCAATCCTACAAACTCATTTCACTAACCAAAACGCTTCGTTTCATTAAACGGACGTGGATTCAAACAAGCCACACGGATCAGTCAAATGAATCACATATCAACACGCACGCAGGTTAAAAAGTCCAAGCTAGCCACATCAAATCTGATCTGAATTTGAATTTGTCGCTACTCTGAAAATCGGCGCCGGCTATAACAGAAGAGTCGCCACCGTGCGTTATTTATCCCAACGGAAGGAAAGGAAACGCTCAGAGTAAACCTAACGCAAAACGGGAAAGGAACGGTCATCGCAACCAAATTCCTGGATTCTGGAGTCGATTACGCAAGGGGAAGGTATTAGCACCCCCACGTCCGTCGTACTCGACGGGATCCACGCTTGTTTTCTGGTACAGATTGTTATTCTATCTACTCTAAAGGTTAAGGGACAAAAGGAAAAGAAAATGACTCGGCAAAGTATCGCACTTTATGCCTACGTATTCCCGTCTGGAACGAGAAATCAGAGTCAACGTAGTTCGCCTACCTACGGGAAAGGAGGGGAAGGTTGCTCGCTAGGATACAGCATCCTATGCCTACGTACTTTCATACAGCATGAAAGATCAGAGCAAACGTAGTTTGGGCTACGGAAGACACAAGCTTGTTTGGCTGTTTTTATTACCTTACGAAAGGGTTTTTTCTTGATTAAGAGTCCAAGCGGACAAAAATGACACTTTGATGTTTGTTTCGAATCTTTTACGAAAGAAGTATTTTTTTAGTTTGTTTGCAATCTCTGACGCACTAGAGACTATGATTTGAGAGTGACTACGTCGTGTGTCACCCAAAGGGTACCACACTAAGCAGCCAGACTACTGGAAAGAAGCTCTCCAGCAACCCTTTCTCGAATAGCTTAAGGCTCGTAACGTACGACATCGATTAACCTTATTACTATGTTTTTGAGTTGTTTTGAGATAATAAGAGAAAGAAGCTCTAAAAAGCCTAGGGTTGAAAAGGGAATAAAAACTAACATAATGTTGTCATGCATGGATAAGAATCATAATGTCTGTCGTAATTCCCTCCTGCACAGAGGAAATCAGAGATCCTAGGGGATAAACAGAAAAGAAAGCAAGCAAATACAGTAAAATGCAATGCAATGCAGCAATACAAGCGAGGTAAGGGAGTCCCACTCAACCTCGAACCTGGGAAAACAACAGGTAAAGTGAATCAACATTCACCTTAAACCTAGGGGGCAAGCTACACAAGCCAACAAACAATACAGAAAACAAAACCCAAAGGAGGCAGCCCAAGCAGCAACACCAAACTCCTATAGCAACTCTGACAGCAAAGTTGACAGTAACATAACTCCATCTTCAAGCAGACCTTATGAAAGGCATCTTCAACATCTTAGATCTTCATCCCCAAGCTCTAGCAAGCTCTACCAAGAAAGATTGGTTATTGAGATCAAGTTATAATGAGTGGGAACCAGTGAAAACCAAAGGAAATCACTAGAAACCATCATCTGCAAAGAAGGGTATCCTCAAAAGTTCTACTCTTTAAGGAATACCACTCATCCCTCCAAGGGAGAGATGGGGCTTCCTTAAGAGGACTTTGAATCATAGGATAGGATGGAAGCAAACAAAACATTCCATGGTTGAGGCAAGAAATGAACTAAGTCTAAAAAGCTCTTCCTAAAACCCTAATTTCCTTAAGCTCCTGACAAGCATTCCAACAGATGAGAAATCTTCACATCCAAGCTCCTTCAAGCTCTCCAAAGCATCTTCAATTGGTCTTCATGATCACCCAAGCACAAGAGCAACACCACCCTAGTCTAAGGGGAACTATTGAATTAAACTAGCCAAATTAGTTCATCAGAAACACCTAGAAGTTAGTCTCAAAAACTAATTCTATTTAAAATACCAAAAGTGATTTATAAAATCCTACAAAAACTACTAAAGGTTCCTAAACCTCTTATGAACCTCTCATACAAAAACCAGGGGATTAACCATTTATTTGGACCTAAAACTATGCCCTAAACCTAAAGGTATCAACTTAAAACCCTAATTCTAAACCCTCTAATGACCAATGCTCAAACTAGCCTAAAATTCTCTCACAAAAATATGAGAAAATTACTATGGGTACATGTATATCTAAGCTATCTAGCCCAAAAATAATCAGCTCAAAATTCATCACCAATTATTCACAATAAAATCAGCAAAACAGATGATCAAATATGCAAATAAAAGAAATTACACAAAAATAAGAAAAATCAAATAAAATTGAAAAAGGCATGAAAATGGGATTTCTTGATTTCAGAAAATCACAATTAAATCCAGGATCATGGAGATATTTTTAAAATATTTTTTGGATTAAAATTGGATTTAATATGGATTTTAGAAATCAAATGAATTAAAATAAATCCAAAAAGAATTTAAGTAAATAAAATGCAAAATTAAATCAGATGCGTTGGATGAGGAGACCAAGTAATCAAATCCAAGAGCCCTGAGGCTGCCCACGTGAGGCACAAGACGGCATCCCAGTCACACGCTGATTGGGATTAATGAAACGCAGCGTATTTGGTTAAAGAGGGAAACCTGAGTTTGAATCATATCCACACGATCATGCTTCCAAGTCAATGAGTCAACCTGACCAACGCTTCAGGCTTCGTCTTCCCCAAAACTCAGGTGACCTGAGGCAATTCTCAGACGGTGGTTCACGGTGGAAAACACCGTCTTCTCCAGTGAGGTTCCAAACTCAGGTGGCCAAACAAAACAAAGTTTATATCAATCTTGACCAGAAAATCACCAGGATCACGAATATCACATCCATTTCATCCAACTCTCAATGGAAATTAAAACACGAAGCAATCTTCAGAAGGTGTCACAATTTCAAACATCACCATTTGCAAAATTGAATCCACAGAGATGATCACCATCCTTCAGTGATCATCATGAGCTATATATCTTGATTTGAAACCTTAAGATCGTGCATAACCATCTCCAAACAGAAAGTGATCATCGAACCTAATTGTCACTAATCAACTCCAAACCAATCCAAAAACGTTCCCTAATCATCCTAGGTCCTAACCACATGCAAATTTCTATCTGATTCAGCCTAGATTATGAGGAAATTTGGAAGTTACAAACCTGTATAAAGCTCACTAACAGAAGCACTTGGAGCACGATTCAATCTCCAAGATGATCCAGACACCTTCAAGGATGCAAGGGGAAGCTTCTCCAACCTTCAATTTGGCTTAATTGTGCCTTGAATTCCAAAATCGATTCTGGCTTGGAGCTTGGAAAATTCACTTGCAATATTCACTCTCTCCATGAATTCTGCACCAACCTTCATCTGGAATCATTGAAATGAATATATAGAAGCTTCTCATGGGCTACTGAGTCCAAATTAAGGCCCAATTCAGTGATCCAAAGTTTCTGATTTTCTCTTGAAAATCCAATGTGACAGTCACGATATTACCCTCCCAGCTTGCTCTAGAGTGCTCTAACCAACTACAAATTGATCATGGAGTATGTTTGGATAGCTATCTCATCCTGAAATATCCTGATTCTTGTTTTGGATCAATGACTTGTAATGTAAGAAACAACTTTTACAAAGCAAGTCATGTAATTTGACCTCATCTCAAAATTGTGTAAATGCCATTGTGTTTAGAATGCAATTTCTGGTCAAAATGACTACTCACATGACATGTTTATGACCTATAATTCAAAAATCACATTTTCCCTCTTTTAAATCATTCGAAAAGCTTCCTTTTTTAGGCCATTTTGAATCCCTTCTTGATATAAGCCAATTCAATCCACCATGATGAATTATTTGACCTAAAAACATCATTTTAAACACATCTTATGTTGAACAAATTTCCATTTGAAAAGTGGAAGATGGAGATTTGGACCTATGTTGAAAAAGGACCTATAATTCAACTTTCCCAAAATACCCCTGGATTGCCAAGATCATAACTTGAGTTCCACAAATCTTCTTGAAGACTTCTAGTACTCAAATTAAATCTAAGATAAAGACTTGAAACTCTTATGTTGGCCAAGAATCCATTTGAAAACTCCTTGAGGGGAAAAAGTTGCTTGGAAGTCAAGTGACGTTCACAGATAAATTTCAGTGTCCTCTGGTGACTTCTAGCTTGCAAACACCATAACTTGAGTTCTATAAATCCCCTTGAGGACTTCTAGTACTCAAATTAAAGTTATTGAGATGCTCTACAAGTTTCATGTTGGCAAAAGATCCATTTGAAACTTGTATTTTGACTTATGTGACTTTGAAGTTAGGCACTAAACAGGGGATTTTACAATGAAACCCTAATTTAGCGACTTCCCACATTCTTGATCTTTCTTTGCTTAATCTTGGCACAACACCACACATGTATCAACATACCAAACCATGAACCCCATGACCTCAAGATAGGCTTTGATGCTCTCCAATTACTCAATTGACCTAGGGTTGACCCAGATGAAACCCTAATTGACTGCACCTCAACTGTGGCTCTTGTACTTGAATCAATGACTTGTCTCAGCTTCAATAGGGCCCTCTAGGCATTCCATGAGATCCATACACACCTCAAGTTCACATTCCATGTTGATGATCTTCAATACACCTCAAGTTAGGAGAGAAATACACCTGTGGACACTCAAACTTCTCATGACTTCAACTCTTCTCTGATGACTTGGATGGGCTCTCAGGCTCAGAGAACACCTCTAGATAGGCTTCTTTTGACATAAATGGCACTTGATCCCTTATTGGATGACATGATATGCTATGATATGCAAATGGTTGAAATATGTGAATGATGTAACTATGCAAATGAAATGCAATGAAACATAAATCAGGCAAGAAAAGGTTAAGCAAATTTTGGGGTGCAACAGCTGCCCCTATTCAAACGGCTTGGACCCGACTGGGTGAATAGAGAACGGCCTTCAAACAATCGAGGTACGAGACGGTTGAATACCAAGAAACCCGGCAATTTGCTAACCGCAGAAATAAACTGCACAACCGCTTGGGAACGACATCCACCAACTGAATCTGGTTGTTACGGCAATAACTGATTCAACGTCTGATAATAACTCTGATTTCAACATCAACCACCGGTGTAACGCCACAGGTACTGAACACCTTCGTCCACAACTGGACTAACCTTGTCAACACAAGAAGAGAAACAAATTCATCAACACGAATAGAGGTTCCATTGTCACAGGAATAACCTTGTCCACATCTGGACCCAAATTTCGTCAAATCACGAATAAACACCAATCTGTCCACGTCAGGACTCACATTTCGTCAACCCGAAGAAATCTCAACAGCACAGGAATAGAACTTTGTCCATGTTAGGACGCTACATTTCGTCAACACGGAGAGATCCCGGCTACTCCGCTGGGGATGAGTTGCCCGCCTCTTACCAACACGAGGAGATCTTATCAATCATAGGCAATAAATTTGTCGACTTCATTGGGAAATATTTATGTCCAATCACAGGAAACTCCATTCTCCTATCCACACGGGAAAATCATCTGCCTAAACACAGGAAACTTCATCTGCCCATCCACACGGGAAAATCATCTGCCTAATCACAGGAAACTCCATCCGCCTATCCATACGGGAAAATCATCTGTCTAAACACAGGAAACTTCATCCTCCTATCCACACGGGAAAATCATCTGTCTAAACACAGGAAACTTCATCCGCCTATCCATACGGGAAAATCATCTGTCTAAACACAGGAAACTTTGCTTATCTCTGCAGTAGCTAACTCTGTTAGTCTCAACCCACAAACGACTTTGAGGAGGACTCTACTGGGGATAATAATGTTTTGTCAACACGAAGAAATCACGACGACTTCATTGGGGATCGAAATATTCCACCCAATAGTAATTCAATTCAGTCAATCGTACTGGACAATAACTCCGCCTTATCTTTGCAGTAGCCAAACCCACCGGGGATGCTCTGCAATTAACTACCGGACACCTATTTCGACAACAGGCGACAACTTCTGAAATTTTGATTATGAAACCCTGTGACGTTGACGGAACAGCAGACTTGAAGAAAATACTCCGATGGCCGGATAAGAGAAACTTCAACAAGAAACTCTGTGGGGAAAAATCTGGTAACAACTCCAAAGTCTACTTATGAAGCTATTCCATGCGGACAAAATCCTCGAACAACAACTCCAAAGTCTAATCATGAAGATGCGGTATCACTGAAGAACTCCAAAGTCTAATTACGAAGTCGTTTGATGTTGACGACAACTCCAAGATCCAATTATGAAGCTGCTCAATGCTGACGTAACAGCTGCTATAGAAAACTCTGTTGGGGAATTGCTAACGACGACTTCAAAGTCTAATTCTGAGGCCGTGTAACGCTGACGTAACAGCCACTCGAAGAAAACTGTGCCGACCTCCCAAGCCAAATCATGAAGTCTGCAATGCTGACATAACAGCTACGCGAGGAAAATCCGCTAGGGAATTCCTAACAACAACTCCACAGTTTAGTTATGAAGCTGTTTAACGCTGACGATAACTCCAAGGTCGAATTATGAAGCCGTATAAACTGGTAATAACTCCAAGGTCTAATTATGAAGCCATCCACTGCTGCTAACAACTTTAAAGTCTAATTATGAAGCAGTGACACTAAGTAACGATTTCAGCCGTCTAATCGCTGAAATCCCCCTTTAAAAATGCTAACAACAACTCCAAAGTCAAATCATGAAGTCTTATAGCGCGAATGTAACGGACTTCAAAGTCTAATTATGAAGCCATATCATGATGGTAACATCTTCAAAGTCTAATTATGAAGCCATAACAACAAACCGGGAAAAACTCTGCCGGGGGAGATTCTGACGTCAACTGCCAGACGTCCAACTTGATGACGAGTAATGACTTCAGATGTCTAATCCCTGAAATCTTTTCTGCAAATGCTGACGTGACAGCAACCCGAGGGAACATTCCGCCGGGGGATTTTTGACAATAACTCCAAAGTCCAATTATGAAGCCGTGTAAAGAACACTCCGCTGAGGAAGAAGGGAAGTTAATCAAACACCTCTGATAAGGGAACATATGGCGGGACGAACATTATCATCACATATCTTATGCCGCAAACCTGAATATCTGAAAACGATCCTGAACAAGAAGTCCAATTACCTGCAGGGAAGAACACCTGAAAACAAAGAGGTAGCCAACCTGACTTATGCTTCAAAATGTGTATGTTTGAAAGTGGCGTAATGCTCCGTACGGCATGGAAATGCTACGCGTTTGAGTGGATGCAAATGTGACGATATATGCAAATGCAAATGCAGGATTAAGCTGCTGGGAAACTCTGGTAGTGTTGTCTCAACAACATGAATGTTGAGGATAAAGCTAACTCCGCTGGGGAGAACAAGTATCATAAGGTATTCCGGAAAAACAGATGCCGGAAGCACAACCAACTCTGCCGAAGAGCGATTAAACACCAATTTCCATTGGGAGGAAAGAACAAGCCACCCTGCTGGTGAACAAACTTAGTTGGGGAAGAAGCGACACTTCTGGGCAAAGCACACTGTCTGGGCACAGTTTACACATTCGGAGCCTTGGACCCTGCTGAGGATCAACATCCTGTCAATGGAATGACGACCTGTGGGGGAGCAAGAAAAACCCATCCTTTGCAGATATAAACCTTTCGAACCAACAACCTGGTTAACTATTGCGGGAATCTCCCATGCTGGAGATTGAACGTGCACACCTTCGACTCACTAGGGGAGCGCAACCTCTGCAGGAAACACTGACTTCGACTTGCTGGGGATATCTTGTGGACAACTTCCCTGAGGACACTCTTTTGGGGAAAATAATCCCTCATTCGGTAAGGGATAACGTCATTCCAACTCTCTGGGAATAAGCTGCGACTAGCTGGAGAATGACATCGACTGGAGTCAGGTCTTACGTCAAGCGACCTTGGCTGGGGAATACAATCCCTGACTATTTGCTCCAAAGGCAAGAACCCTGCAAAACACAAACGAGACAAAACAGGCCTATACAACAGAATCTACCCGGGTTAGCATCCGTGATATTACTTCAGTCAATTTGAAGTTTTAGCAATTATTGGCAAGGGCCAACAAGATTATGCAAGTGCAAGTTTATCAAAAACATCGATGTCTTTCACAAACAAAACAATAAAGAACAAGCATCAAGTACTGAGTAACATGTTTTATTGATAATGGGCCTCTGAATAGGCAAAGTTTTGTACACTGGATGCAACTCCTGAAAAGAGGAAGTTATGCACAAACCCACATACATATATGCACAAGGAGCATAAATAAAATACAAAACAATATTTGTATACATGTCGGCAACGTGGTACAGACAAACACCATGAGTTGATCCTCCTATGACTCGCCTGACTCTGCGCTTTCCCGGTACTCGATCTTCGGAATAGATTGTTTTTGAATAGACGGCCCCCAGGTACTCCCAAACCACTATGCAATGTCGTATCAAATCCGGACCGCAGTCATTTGCTTTTTTAATCCCTAACTTTTGCGTGAACCGCCCTTTGCGGGTTTTCAATTCACCGGGATACCCTTTTTTGCCGAAGTCGCCCTTTTCAGGTTTTCGACTTCGCGGGTGTACATTTTTTCAATTTTATCCCTAAATTTTGCCTGAACCTTTTATTCACTTTTTATGGTTCGCCGGGATGCCCCATTTTTGCCTGGACTCTCTTTTTACTGTCCAGCGGGTCACTTTCAAGCAAAGTATTTTTTAACTGCATCCGAATTCACAGGAGACATAAAGTCTTCACCATCCATGGTGGATAGTAACAAGGCTCCTCCAGAGAAGACTTTTCTGACAACATATGGTCCTTCATAATTAGGAGTCCACTTGCCCCTGTGATCTGCTTGTGGTGGGAGAATCTTTTTCAAACAAGATCGCCCGTCTGAAAGCTTCGAGGGCATACCTTCTTGTCGTAAGCTTTCTTCATCCGGCTCTGATATAACCGACCGTATGCTAGAGAAGCCAGTCTCTTCTCATCCATTAAGCTGAGCTGATTCAGTCTATCTTTAACCCATTCTGCCTCGTCGAGTTGGACATCACGTAAAACCCTCAGGGAAGGAATCTCGACCTCCAACGGTAACACTACCTCCATCCCGTATACCAATGAAAAAGGGGTTGCCCCGGTTGATGTGCGTACCGTCGTACGATAACCGTGCAAAGCGAAAGGTAGCATCTCGTGCCAGTCCTTATACGTCACAACCATCTTCTAAACAATCTTCTTTATGTTCTTATTGGCCGCTTCGACAATGCCATTCATCTTGGGCTGGTAAGGAGAAGAGTTGTGATGTTCAATCTTGAAATTCTGACACAACTCTTTCATCATTTTATTATTCAAATTCGAACCGTTGTCGGTGACAATCCGCTCAGGGATTCCATATTTGCAGATAATATCTCGTTTGATAAACCTGGAGACCACTTGTTTGGTGACATTAGCATATGATGATGCTTCCACCCATTTGGTGAAGTAATCAATCGCCCCCAAAATGAACCGGTGTCCGTTGGATGCCGTAGGCTCAATCTTGCCAATCATATCAATTCCCCACATCGAGAAAGGCCACGGTGATGACATCACATTCAGAGGACTTGGAGGCACATGGATTTTGTCCGCATAAATCTGGCATTTATGACACCTCTTTGCAAACTTGAAACAGTCTGTTTCCATAGTTAGCCAATAGTAACCTGCTCGCAGCAGTTTTCTCGTCATAGCATGCCCACCAGCATGTGTACCAAATGTACCCTCATGTATCTCTTCCATGAGTAACTTCGCCTTTTTCTCATCTACACAACGTAGCAACACCAAGTCGTGGTTTCTTTTGTACAGGACACCGTCCGGATTCAGATAGAAATTGCCAGCCAATCTCCTGAGAGTCTTCTGATCTCGACTGGATGCCCCAGCTGGATACTCCTTGTTCTTTAGGAAATTCTGGATGTCAAAGTACCAGGGTTTACCATCAGGAGCCTCGTCAATGGCAAATATGAATGCAGGCCTATCGAGCCGAGAGATAACAATCTGGGGAGCCTCGTTCCAGAAGTTAACTTTATACATTGAAGACAATGTCGCCAGGGCGTCAGCCATTTGATTTTTTGCTCGTGGCACATGATGCAATTCCACCTTGTCAAAGAAAGGCAACAATCTCCTTGCATAATTCATATACGGTATAAAATTGGGCTGACGTGTCTCCCATTCTCCTTTAATCTGGTTCACTACTAGAGCTGAGTCTCCGTATACATCCAGATATTTGATTCGCAAATCAATAGCTTCTTCCAGACCCATGATGCAAGCCTCATATTCAGCCTCATTATTAGTAACAGGAAAAGTCAATCGGGCAGTAAAGGGGATGTGCGACCCCTGAGGAGTAGTGATAATTGCCCCTATTCCGCTACCATAGGAATTTACAGCTCCGTCAAATATCAACTGCCATTTGGAACCCAACTCTGGTCCTTCGTCCGGCAACGGTTCTTCGCAATCTTTCATTTCCAGGTACATGATATCCTCGTCAGGAAAATCAAACCTCATCGATTGGTAGTCCTCAACAGGCTGCTCCGCAAGGTACTCGGACAGAACGCTACCTTTAATAGCCTTTTGTGAGACATATTGGATATCATATTCGGTTAACACCATCTGCCATCGGGCAATTCTTCCGGAGAGTGCTTGCTTCTCAAACACGTATTTGATGGGATCCATCTTTGAAATTAGCATGGTTGTATGATTCAGCATGTATTGCCTCAAACGTTTGGCGGCCCAGGCTAGCGTGCAACACGTCTTCTCGAGCATTGAGTATCTGGACTCACAGTCGGTAAACTTCTTACTCAAATAGTAAATCGCATGCTCTTTACGTCCGGTCTCGTCGTGTTGACCGAGAACACAACCCATACTTTCCTCAAGAACCGTCAAATACATAATCAAAGGTTTCCCGGCCACTGGGGGTATCAAAACAGGAGGTTCCTGCAAGTATTCTTTTATCTTGTCGAACGCCTTTTGACAATTTTCATTCCAGGTCAACACCTGATCCTTTTTCAACAACTTGAATAGCGGCTCGCATGTCGCAGTTAGGTGAGATATGAACCGAGCGATGTAGTTCAACCTCCCTAAAAACCCACTCACTTCTTTTTTTGTTTTAGGCGTCGACATTTCTTGTATTCCTTTTATTTTAGCAGGATCAACCTCTATTCCCTTTTCGCTCACAATAAACCCCAGCAGTTTACCCGATCTCACCCCGAAGGTGCACTTGTTAGGGTTCAGCCTCAACCTGAACTTCCTAAGCCTTTTGAATAATTTCAGCAAATTAACCAAATGCTCCTCCTCTGTCTAGGATTTGGAAATCATATCATCAACATAAACCTCGATCTCTTTGTGCATCATGTCATGAAAGAGAGTCGTCATAGCACGTTGATATGTTGCCCCAGCATTCTTCAGTCCGAAGGGCATCACTTTGTAGCAAAATGTTCCCCAGGGAGTAATGAAGGTAGTCTTCTCCATGTCTTCTAGCGCCATTTTGATCTGATTATAGCCTGAGAAGCCGTCCATGAAGGAGAATACGGAGAACTGAGCAGTGTTATCAACCAGCACATCAATGTGAGGAAGTGGAAAGTCGTCTTTCGGGCTCGCCCTATTCAAATCACGATAGTCTACACACATTCACACTTTGCCGTCTTTCTTCGGCACTGGTACTATATTAGCGACCCATGACGGATAAGTTGTAACAGCTAGGAAACCAACATCCCACTGTTTTTGAACTTCCTCCTTGATTTTCACAGCCATGTCTGGTCTGGTTCTTCTGAGTTTCTGCTTAACAGGCGGACATTCCTCTCACAACGGCAGATGGTGCACAACCATGTCCGTATCTAACCCAGGGATATCCTCGTACGACCAAGCAAATATATCACTATACTCTCACAGTATCTCAATCAGCCTTTGCTTGATGTCGCTCTGCAGCGCAGCCCCTATATGGATATTTCTCACAACTTCTTCCGACCCCAAGTTAATAATCTTGATTTCCTCCTGATGAGGCAGAATGATTCTCTCTTCCTGTTTCAACAAACGAGTCAGCTCCTCTGGCAGGTCACTATCCTTAACAATCTCTTCCTCTGCTTGGAATACCGGGTGCTCGAAGTCGAGACGAGTCATAGGCGGTTCGTATGCGATGTCATCTGAAATATTAGTCCTACAAAGGAAATGGTTAAACACTTCAACACGCAAACAAAGCAAATAACCACGTTGCCCTTTATTGTTAAAGTAAAAACAAGAAAAACAGGGATCACAATATTTAAATATGAAAAACGCCTTTATTTCATGATTAAACAGTGCAATGCACATAATCAAGTAGCCCTAAAGTAACATCACTATGCCCCGGGTAGGACATAGGATTATTCAACAATAGATAAAACAAATCATTACTGTTTAAATGTCACTGGGACAGTTTCCCGGATGGACCAGTTGCAGAGACTTTGTCCTGGCACGCTTGGCTTGATCCACGCGTCCATATCGCAGTCGCTATCTGATAACACGAAATCGTATATATATTTTGATGCATAATTCAACTAAAGTTTAACTGTTTTCGATCCAATTTCGGGTTATTTCCGTGTTATTTGTCTGATGTTTTGCAGGTATTTGATGATCACGTCTAAACAAGGCATTATGAAGAAAAGAAGCAATCTCAGATGAAATATGGACGAAAAAAGAGTGAAAACATCATGAAAAGCGCAGAAGGCTATTTTTGCTGCTGTGACGACCGTCACAGCTCCATGACGACCGTCACACGGGTGACGACCGTCACACCTTGTGACGACCGTCATGCAGGCAAAAACGCCCCACTTCAATTGCACGTTAAAGAAGCAGTTCCAAGTCCCAAATAGTGGACCACTACTCCCTGATTTTTCTGCCTCAAAGTCCACCCTCTCCAATTATAACCGTTAGAATTCCATTTCTATAAAAGGGGAAGAAGGGGACCTCAGAAAAGGGCCGCATTCATACAACGAAGTGCTGCCAAATTTATTTCCAGAGCAACCTTTCCAGTTTAATATTCTTATTTATTTCTCTTTACTTTTTTTGCATTCCTTTCATTCTTCTGTAATTTCTACTTCTATTGTACGATCAAATTGGCATAAAGACCAGAATCCTGCCAACATCTGTGGAGGATCTGCCCAAAGGCCAATTGGAATATTTACAGGTTTCTCATTTCAATCATAATTCCAGTTTTATTATAATGCATATTATTATTTATTGTTTTTATTTATGTTTCATCTTTCCCAAATCCATGTCTAGCTAAATTTAAGTAATCGATATGTGGTAATAATTCGAATGGGATTTGATAACAACTGGTGGAAAATTGTCTTTTCAAAAGTAATTTATGGTCTGAGTGTTTAAAATTAATTTACTGAATAAACTTCGTCGCGAAAGCGAGAACTTATTTAAAAGTAGTTTTGCCACGAAAGTGGGAAATTAATTAAGATACGAACCAACAAGCGAAAGTTGCGGTAAGATCAGATAGTAAACACGAGTCATTCATTTTAATAACAGCGAAAGCACTTTAAAATGAATTAGAACTTAGAGATTTCCAAAAAATAATTTTAACCCCGAATGGGATACGAAAGTGTACGTTTGGCCCTTAGAATTATGATTAGCGTCAATAACCATCGTGAGGCGAGAGTCTTCAAATCACCATTTTCTGCTTAAATAAACTTTGAAAATTATTTCATACACCGGTAACTTGTCAAATCCTTGAAGAATACAATTACTGCATATCGATTCAATCAATTATAATCTAAGTAACCGTCTTAGTTTCCCTTTTAGTGACAATCTTATTCCCTTAAACATATTCTACCTAGCTAAACATAGTAACTCCCGAGAACACTAGTTTGATTACGAGTCCCTGTGGGATCGATATCTATTATTACTACGCGATAGACTGTGCACTTGCAGTTAGGTTGTATTAGACATAGAAAGTCGCGATCAAGTTTTTGGCGCCGTTGCTGGGGACCCGTTTAGTCAATAGTGTAACCTTCTGTTACGCCGTATAGACTAGGTTAACAATTTTCATTTTTCCTTTACAAGTGTTGTCGATTGTATGCCAAGTAATCGCTCACAAGGCGATATCTTGAAACCTTCAGTCGCAGAACTAGAACGCTTCTTACATCGAAGAAGCCGAATCATTGAGTACCAACTCAAACATAACATTCCCGATCCTCTCACTCCCATTCCCAAATCCGAAGAAGAATCAAACATGGCTGAAGGACCTCCAAACAAACCGCTGAAGGCATACGCTACACCCTCTAAGATGGAGCCTAGAAGTAGCATTGCTGCCCCAGCTATTACCCGAAATGATTTTGAGCTGAAACCGTCATTGCTGTCAGCTGTACAACAAAACCAATTCTCAGGAAACGCAACTGAGGATCCGAACGAACATTTAACGAAGTTTGTACAATACGCAGACACAGTGAAAGCAAATGGAGTAACTCCAGACGCGATAAGACTTCGTCTTTTCCCATTCTCTCTTAGAGACAGAGCATGGATATGGTTACAATCTTTACCATCCAACTCCGTTACGATGTGGGAACAATTGAAAAACGTCTTCTTAGCGAGATATTTTCCGCCAAGCAAAACTGCTATGCTTAGAGCTCAAATCAATGGATTTCGACAAAAAGATACTAAATCTCTTTACGAAGCATGGGAACGATTCAAAGATATGATGAGAACATGTCCTCACCACGGTCTAGAAGACTAGGTGACAATCCATACTTTCTATAATGGGCTTGTATACAATACTAGATTGACAATAGACGCTGTTGCGGGCGGTGCACTTATGGATAAGCCATACGATGAAGCCTATCAATTAATCAAAAACATGTCTCAAAACCATTGCCAATGGGGAGGTGAACGCACTCCAAGAGAGAAAACCACAGCGAAAGGTGGGATGTACGAGATCAGCAGCCTTGAAAAGTTCAACGCTAAAGTAGATGCTCTAGCACAGAAGATTGATAGTCTGACCGTTAACCCCACTGAAACCGTCGCTGCCGTAACTCCAAATTGCGAGTTATGCGGAACCACCACTCATAATGCACCCGAATGCCCATTGCTAGCCGGAATCCCACCAGACCAGGTAAATTATGCTCAAGGAAATCCTTACGCAAATACCTATAACCCAGGTTGGCGAAATCATCCAAACTTTTCTTACAAAAGTGAAAATGCATTGCAAATGCCTACTGCTCCGCCAGGATATCAGAAACCAGCTGCTGCTCAGACTGCACCTAGGAAATCAAACCTCGAATTGATGATGGAAAAATTCATAGCTACTCAAGCTCAAACAAACAAAGAATTCCTGAATAAAAACATACACACTAGCGAGCAAATTAAACAGTTGACCGGAAAAGTAGACGCTTTAGCCACCCACAACAAAATGCTAGAAACACAGATATCACAAGTGGCTCAACAACAAGCCTCTGCTGCCGCACCTGCTGGCACATTTCCTGGACAACCCGAACAGAATCCAAAGGGCCAAGCAAATGCTATAATACTAAGAAGCGGAAAAGAATTGGACGAACCGATCGATCCGAGGACCGAAAACTCAGCCATGCAACAAAAACCAACTGAACAGGTAGAAAAGGAACCCGAGTTAGAGAAGAAGGAAGACAACGAGAAGGAGGGTACCGTAAGTGAAAAAACTCAAGCACCTCCAGCGCCATATAAACCACCTATTCCTTATCCGTAAAGACTAATAAACTCCAAAACTTCAGGACAGTTTAAGAAATTTGTAGAGTTCCTTAAACAGCTGAATATTACCATTCCTTTTACAGAAGCTATAACTCAAATGCCGTCATACGCTAAATTTCTCAAAGAAATCCTGTCGAATAAGAGAAAGATCGAGGATAACGAAACAGTTACACTTACTGCAGAGTGTAGCGCCATTATTCAAAACCGCATGCCTCCTAAATTAAAAGACCCAGGTAGTTTCTCCATACCCTGCGTCATAGGAAAGTTCGTAATAGACAAAGCTCTATGCGATTTAGGAGCCAATATCAGTGTTATACCTTTATCTATATGCAAAAAGCTGAATATGGGAGACCTCAGACCAACCAAAATGTCCGTTCAATTAGCTGACCGATCAGTAAAATACCCCGTCGGAATACTGGAAAACGTTCCAGTACGCATAGGACAATTCTACATTCCAACCGACTTCATAATCATGGACATCAAGGAGGACACTGTCACCCCAATTATTCTAGGAAGACCATTCCTAGCTACAGCCGGAGCGATTATAGACGTGAAGAAAGGAAGGCTAACATTCGAAGTAGGAGAAGAAAAGATAGAGTTCATTCTCACCAAGTTCTTACAAGCACCAGCCATAGACGATACCTGCTATTTAGTAGACGAAATTGACGAATGCATAAGAGAACTTGAAAATGAAGAGACCACGTATTTAGAAATAATAAAGATTCAAATACCTGATATTTCTGAAGACGATGATTGGCGTAAACCGTATAAAGACGACAGCCTAAGCGAAAGCTTAGCACTGACCCCAAACCACATGCCAGGTCCGAAGAACCCATCTTTAGAACTTAAAACACTACCCAAAAACCTTAGATATGAATTTCTAGACGATGAACAAAAAAGACCAGTGATAGTCAACACCGACTTAGGACAACCAGAAACTGAAAAGCTATTAGAAGTCTTAAAGAAGTACCCCACCGTGTTAGGCTATAACATAAGTGATCTAAAAGGTATAAGCCCTTCAATCTGTATGCATCGAATTACAATAGAGGAAGACTCTAAAACCTCTAGAGAGCATCAGAGAAGACTGAACCCCATCCTAAGCACTGTAGTCAGAGATGAAGTAAAAAATTGCTAGATACAGGAATCATCTATCCAATCTCCGATAGTGAGTGGGTTAGCCCAGTTCATATCGTACCGAAGAAAGGAGGAGTCACAGTACTTAAAAACGAAAAAGGCGAATCAATAACAAAAAGAGTTGTGACTGGCAGCAGGATGTGTATTGATTATAGGAAGCTTAACAAAGCCACACGCAAAGATCATTTCCCGTTACCCTTCATAGACCAAATGTTAGAAAGATTAGCCAAACATTCATATTTCTGCTATCTAGATGGTTATTCAGGATTCTTCCAAATTCCCATTCATCCTGATGACCAAGAAAAGACTACATTCACCTGTCCTTATGGTACTTTTGCTTACCGCCGAATGTCGTTCGGACTCTGTAATGCTCCAGCAACCTTCCAAAGATGCATGATGGCAATTTTTGTAGATTTCATAGACAACATCATGGAAGTATTTATGGACGATTTCTCGGTATGTGGACAAAGTTTCGAAGGATGCCTACAAAACTTAGAAATGGTATTAGAACGTTGCGTAAAAGTGAACCTCGTCCTAAATTGGGAAAAATGCCATTTTATGGTCCGACAAGGAATAGTTCTAGGACATGTCATATCAGATAAAGGAATTGAGGTCGACAAAGCTAAAATAGAGATTATAAAAGATCTCCAACCTCCAAAATCTGTACGATAAATACGGAGTTTTCTGGGACATGCCGGTTTCTACAAAAGATTTATAAAAGATTTTTCAAAAATCACAAAACCTCTGACCGGCCTGTTGATGAAAGATGTTGAGTTCGTCTTCGACGACGACTGTCTAAAAGCATTCGAAACATTAAAATCAGCCCTTATCACCGCACCAATTATGCAACCACCCGATTGGCGACTACCGTTCGAAATCATGTGCGATGCGAGTGATTATGCCGTAGGCGCAGTTCTAGGACAAAGGAAGGACAAGAAACTCCATGCCATCTACTATGCCAGTAGAACCTTAGATCCTGCCCAAATGAACTACGCTACCACAGAAAAGGAACTTCTAGCAGTTATATTTGCGCTTGACAAATTCCGTTCTTACTTAGTAGGAGCAAAAATTATCATATACACAGACCACACTGCCATAAGGTACCTAATAAGCAAAAAGGATGCCAAACCAAGACTATTGAGATGGATCCTGTTATTACAAGAGTTTGACTTAGAAATCAAAGATGAAAAAGGAACTGAGAACGTTGTTGCAGATCACTTATCCCGAATAGAAGGTGTCGCTACTGCGAAAATCGGCGCCGGCTTGACAGAAGAGTCGCCACCGTGCATTATTTATCCCAAAGGAGGGAAAGGAAACGCTCGAAGTAAACCTAACGCAAAGACGGGAAAAGGTATGGTCATCGCAACCAAAACCTGGATTCGGGAGTCGGTTACGCAAGGGGAAGGTATTAGCACCCCTCACGTCCGTCGTACTCGACGGGATCCACGCTTAGTGTTTATAAGGAAAAGGGTGTGTTTATCTATCTACGCTAGTGGTCAGTCTGAAAAGAAAAGAAAAGGACAGGACTCGACAGAACATACGCTGTTTTGGGCCTACGTACTCCCTCGTGCAATGGGAAAGTCAGAGTCAACGTAGTTCGACTACCTACGTCTAAACGGGGGGAAGGTTGCTCGCCAGGACATCGCATCCTGTGCCTACGTACTTCCATACGGCATGGAAGATCAGAGCAAACGTAGTTCGACTAACTACGGCTAAACAGGGAGTTCTCACACAGCAGTGAGAAATCAAACTGGTTTTAAAGGTACGGGAACCTACAACTACGGTCTGGTCTCAAATGCACTCGGGCAAGAGAAAAGGGATGACAATCAGTCGTCAGCGGGAAAGTCTCGATCGCACAACCGCGAGAGAACGAATGGTTAATTGTTAGTGTGCTCGCTAGGATATCGCATCCTATGCCTACATATTCTCGTCTGGTACGAGAAATCAGAGCAGCTGTAGTTCGGCTAACTATGACACAAGCTACTCAAGTGTTCTTCTATTGAAAGGAAAGAGACACCCTAAAACTATGGTTGAAAAGGGGAATCTACCTACTGTTATCATGCCTGGTTGACCATCCTAATGCCTATCATAACTCCTCTGCAGCGGAGAAGTTAGAGCTCCCAAGGGATCATGGCAACCGGACTAAACAGCAAACAGGAATCAACTGCAAAGTAAAGAAATACTGGAAATATGCATGAATGCAACAACCAAACAATCTAGGCGCAAAGACCGCAAACCACAGAGGTAAGGGAGCTCAGCTCTACCAAATACCAGCAAGCAAAGCCACTCAATAACAAACAAGCAGAAGGAGGACCACCTCAACTTCTTATGCACACAAAGCCTACTTCTAAGATGCACCTACCTCAGAAATATATAGATGAACCCCTAAGTCTAATGCAGCACAGCACCACACAAGTCAAACAACACAAAGAGAAGGCGAACCAGCCTGACAAGCCCCTATCCAAAACTTAAAACAACCCTGAGCCAGACCCCTAAACAAAACCCTAAAACAAACCCCTGGTCTACCCCTGAACAAAGCCCTATGCAAAACCCTAATCAAATCCTCTAAGCAAAACCCTAAGCAAAACCCTAATCAAACCCCTACACAAGAGAAATCAATCCAGTCTTCAAGCTTCAAAACAAGCTTACCAAAGAAAGGGAGCTAAGTAGACAAAACCCATAGTGCCTTCCTCAGGAAAGTACTAAGAGGTTACCACTCAGGAATCATATCATATGCGGCTCAACAACTGTGAACAGTTTACATTCCTCCTCCGGAGAAACTAAACTCACATGAAGGCTCCGACATCATTGGATACTTGAGAAATCCTACCTGAACTAAGGGAACTAAGTGAACAGGCCCATAGTGCCTTCCTCGGGAAAGTACTAGGGGGCTTCCACTTAGGAATCATATCCCATGTGGCTCAACAACTGTGATCGGTTTACATTCCTCCTAAGGAGAAACTAAACTCACATGAAGGCTCCAACATCATTGGATACTTGAGAAATCCTAGATGAACTAAGGGAACTAAGTGAACAGGCCCATAGTGCCTTCCTCGGGAAAATACTAGGGGGCTTCCACTTAGGAATCATATCCCATGCGGCTCAACAACTGTGATCGGTTTACATTCCTCCTAAGGAGAAACTAAACTCACATGAAGGCTCCAACATCATTGGATACTTGAGAAAGAGGTGAGAAGGAAGAATGAAAGGTATCCATAGTGCCTTCCTCAGGAAAGTACCCTGAATTTCCTTCAAACTGCAGGATCTCAAACCTCACAAACAAAGAACAAGCTCCTAGACTAGGACCTCAATCCATGCATCCCTGCAAGCTCCATCAAGACTTCATCCAGCCTCCACCTTCAAGAAGGAACCACATGCCCTCAAACCACAAGAAACCATCTCTGAAGTTCAACCACAGTTGAACTTCAAAGTCAGAAGTCCTCAAGACTTCTCCTATTCTCAGGCTCAAACAAAAAAATAACAGAACACCCTGCAAAAATCTACCAAAAATCTAGGGGAAACCTACATGCCTCTGTGATCCCAAGATCAAATCTCAAAGCCTAAGTCAACTTTTAAGGCTACTAAACAATTCCTAACATATGAATGGTCAAGGGTTACCAACAAGTTATGAGGTCTCTATTCTCTAACCCTAAAACAATATCAATCAACCTCTAAAAAATCTATGAAAAATCTATGGGGAACATGCATTAGTCTAGTATAACATACTAAAAAACCAGAGCAAAATTCCATACCAAATGGGAGAAATAAAATCAGCAAGGCAGACACGCCATAAACCAATCATTCAGTATCAATTAAAATGCAAAAATGCAAATAAAAATGAAAATGCATGATCTAATTAATATTTTTGCATTATAAAATTCTAAATTGAATTACGAATCTACAGAAAAAAGAATGGAAATATTTGGACACTTCTACTATTTTTAACGAATTATTTTCTAATATGAACAAACAAAGAAAAATGAAAAGAAAATAAAAAAGGGGGGGCGGCAAAAGCAATTCTCTAGTTATTCAGACTGGGCCCCCAAATTGAGGGGAGGTGCGCATAGCACTTAGGGCCCAAGCCCAAACCAAATTCCTTCAGTCCTCACACGCAGGGGGGATACGAGCAAACGGGGTGTGCTATCAGCAAAACAAACTTGGGCTTGGGCCCAACCCAAACCCTACTCCACGCGATCAAACAAACAAAACCCGTCCTCTTCTCTAACACTCTGGTTACTGTTCATCACGCTAACCCTAATACGCCGCTCCCCAACCTCCCTCCTCTCTGCAATTCCTCTCCAGAACCCTCTAACAAACCTTCACCAATCTCAAACAAGACACTATTCCCAAGTTCAAAACCATTTAACCCTAACCTAAACTCTAACCGGAACAAACTGACATTCAAATCTTCAGATACGAGCCCTAATTCAGCGAAAGAACAACAATGGAGGCGAGAAGAAACGAACCTGGAGACGATGACGTTTCTGGAACTTCTCGAAGGTTCGCTTGAAGATCAATCTTTCTGGGAAAAACTGAAGAAGATGAAGATCTTTGAAGCGCGTGTTGATGATAAGTTGAAGTTCTAGGAATCTTCTGAGGGAGATCTTCAAAAGATCTTTGAAGATCTTGAAGAGGGATGATGAACTATGATGATCTTCTTCGAAAGTTGCTGACGGATCTGAAGAAATAAAGAGCAAAATCTGGAAACTATTGAAAATTGTTGAAGGAGGTGAAGAACGCGTGGTGAAGTTCAGCCAAATTCTGGAAAAATCACGGCGTTTGTTGGTGGTTAGAGGTTTCTGGAAATTCCAGATGAATTGACGATGAACACGCGATGGTGATTGAGGCTGATGATCGGAGTTTCTTGTTGGGTGGATGATTGTGTTGGAGGATCTATGAAGATCGGTGGTTTTTCGTGATTCCGGCAATATGGACGGTGGTCGGAGAGTGGTTAGGGTTGCCGGCGGGGAGCTGTTAGGGTGGTCACCGGACTTGCATGCCGGTCAGGGGAGTTTCCGGTGAGAGAGTGGTGAGGTGACACGCAGGCCAGGGAGAGGGGCTGCATGCAACACACGTGGCCCTGAGTGGGAGTGAGTGGGGCGCGTGGCAGCAGAAGGGAGAGAGATAGTGGATGAGGTGTCAGTGAGAGAAGGAGGAGTCAGAAATGAGGTGGGTCCTCTTCGTTGACACGCGTGGACTGGCTATATAGTGACAAGTGTCGCATGCAAATTCTGGACTGAAGAAAATGGACAAAAATACTTGATGGACTTGATTGGGCTTCCAAAAAACTCCCTTCTGGGCCCAAACGAAAATGATAACCCAAAACCTAAAAAAAACTGAATTAAAGAAAAATTAAACCTAATTGAAACTAATCAGAAATTAAACCTAATTAACTAATGATTAAACTCTAACTAAAATTAAATTGTCCTAATTAATCTCTAAAAGATGATTAATATCTACTTAAACCTATATTAAACTAAAACTAATAAAATTCTAATAATCTCTACTAAAAAAAATCTATTAAATTTCTATTAATTCTAATAAAAAAAATCTATTAAAAGATTAAATCTATATTAAAACAAACTCTATTTATTTCTATTTAAAAAGCTATTAAATTTCTATTAAATTTCTAAAAATGATTTAAAGCTATTAAAAATATTAGGAAAATCTATTTAAATTCTAGAAAAATCTATAAAGCCTATTAAAAATCCTCAAAAGGCTATTAAACCCTAAAAAATGCGGACAAATGCAAATGACCAACATAAAAGAGCGCGCGAGACCAGATCGAATCAAACAGTAACCCCCCGGGCACCAGAATATCCCAAAAACCACCATGTGAGCCGCAAACACCGAGGAGCGCACAATTTCCCGAAAATAAAACCCTGATGATCTAGACCGGATCTGCCATATCTGGTAAATGAAAACCAAGCCGTAACCCTGATATCCTCTGTCTGTGCACAAATGTCATGCATCTGATTTGCGAATATGAATTTAAACCACGAGTCAGATAGGAGAACCGGTTGGTCAAATTTTAGGGTGCAACAGCTGCCCCTATTCAAGCGACTTGGACCTGAAGGGTTGAAGAGCGCTCAGCCTTCAAACATTCAGAGGTACGAGACGGTTGAATACCAATAAAACCCGGAAATTTGCCAACCGTGAAAATATACTGTAGAACTGCTTGGGGAATAAAATCCAGAAACGAGCCCAGTCATTACGGCAACAAACTGATCAATCATCTGATAAAGAACTCCTGATTTGAACGCCAATTACCTGCGTGATACCACTGATAACAAACCCGAGGGTTGCAACAAAACATCTGATCCTCTCACATCGCCTTCTGATAGACAGGAAGAGAAATATACTCACATCGTCTAAAGATAGACGGAAATACACCCATCATTCAATACTCACATCATCTAAGGATAGACGGAAAGACACCCACAATCTGAAGAAACAAACCAATACTCACATCGTCTAAGGCTAGACGGAAAGACACCCAACATCCAAGGAACAATTCAATACTCACATCGTCTAAGGATAGACGGAAAGACACCCAAAATTCATACTCACATCGTCTAAGGATAGACGGAAAGACACCCAAAATTCAATACTCACATCGTCTAAGGATAGACGGAAAGACACCCAAAATTCATACTCACATCGTCTAAGGATAGACGGAAAGACACCCTGCTTCAAGGAAAACTTCAATACTCACATCGTCTAAGGATAGACGGGAAGACACCCTTAATCCCGAAGGAAAAAATTCAATACTCACATCGTCTAAGGATAGACGGGAAGACACCCTGCAAACCAATACTCACATCGTCTAATGATAGACGGGAAGACACCCTTGATCCATACTCACATCGTCTAAGGATAGACGGGAAGACACCCTGCAAACCAATACTCACATCGTCTAAGGATAGACGGGAAGACACCCTTAATCGAATACTCACATCGTCTAAGGATAGATGGGAAGACACCCTGCATACCAATACTCACATCGTCTAATGATAGACGGGAAGACACCCTTGATCCATACTCACATCGTCTAAGGATAGACGGGAAGACACCCATACGCACTTCAACACCATCCGTCAAATTTCAGAATCCTTTAGTCTACGGGCCTTGATGTAAAGAACAATATCCTTAAAGGGGCCACATCATCAGTAAGAACCGACGGGAAGAAAACCACCTTCAAAGAGCCATGTCGTCAATAAGACTCGACAATCAGGAAAATCGAACATTCTTCAAAGAGCCTCGACGCCAATAAGGATTGACGGTCCGAAAATCCCTCTTGAAATGTCATCTCATCCAATAAACAGAAAGAAAAACCACTATCCGAAAGATCGCTTTGAAACCCCTCAACATCCAAAGATAGCCGGAGAAGACTCGCTGGGGAAACACATCATCCATATGACCTGACGATAAGAAACCCGCTGAAAAATCACCTGACACTTCACATCGTCTACTGATAGACGGAAAGAAAACCACTTGCTAGAGAAACCCCACTGGAAAATCACCCGAAGCTTCACATCGTCTACTGCTAGACGGGAAGAAAAGCATTTGCTAAAGAAACCTTGTCTTGAAACCCCACTGAAAAATCACCCAAAACTTCACATCGTCTACTGATAGACGGAAAGAACACCACATTCGAACTCAAGACGTCTAATGATAGACGGAGAAATCCACTTATTGGAGGGACACATCGTCAATATGAATTGACGGGAAGAAAAGTCTGTCGATACCAGATGACTGATTGATCAAAGCACAACTGTTGTATGATTTGAAATACGAATAAACCGCTGAATTGTCTGAACACTAGCGGCTGGATGAATGCCCCTGAACTGCTCACCGAGTAGTTCACGCGCCATATGAGGCTGATAGAAAACCTGGCTCATGCTTCGTATGCATATGCATATGTTTGAATCTTTCTATGACGTAATGCTCCATTCAGGATGGAAATGCTACGCATTTTGAAAATGAAATGCAATTATGATGCAAATATGATGATATGCAACATGCTAATGCAGGCTCGGGCTGCTGGAGAAAGTTGGGTACAGAAAACCACTTCAGCAAAATAAATGCTGAAGACGAAGCCAACTCCGCTGGGGATAAACCGAATATCACAGAATTATTCCAGCAAAATAAACGCTGGAAGAGTGAAATCAACTCCGCTGGGGAAACTGGGAACTCAACCAAGCACCTCATTGAAGTATCACCCTGTTGGGGGAATATAACTCTGCGGTGGAATAGCAGATGTGCCAAGTATGATTGGACTTCTCTGGGGATAGCTTACCCGTGCCAATGAAAAATTGGACTTTGCTGGAGAAAATAGACAGAGTCTTCCTGCGCACTGACGAAGATTGGATTTGAAAACTGATGCACCGACACGGGTGGGCCTCACAGTGATCGCCAACATGGATTTGAACTTTTAGGCTATCTGCGATGGGTCAGGTACAACTGACGCTGGGAAACATTCTGTCTGCATACACAGTCTCCTGGTTTGAAGAGTCAAAGGATGAGTAACACGACTTCCCGACATTCGTCTCGCACTCGAAAATTGGCTGAACCTGCTCGAATAGCTCTGAATAACCCTGCTGATACGGAGAAGAACAATCCTTTCGCTTCTGATATGCCCCAGCCTGTGGGACCTCTGTGGGGATAGTCCTCGAAAGGAAATCTGCAAATCTGTTCCCTGATGGTCTGATATGAAACGCCCCAGCATTCTGAACTTCGGAGAGATACTTCCCATCAAATGCTTCTCGAATAAAGAATAACCTCTGCGCTCTTAAGGTGACCTGCCCCTGATTGCAATGACTTCGCTCCTGATTATCTGATTCTAAGTAGTGCCCCTGACTACAAGGTATTCGCCGAATCTCACCCTGATTGCCCCCAGGATAACTGACTTTAAAAGGCTGACTTGACTGGGGATCACTGGATTGTAGCTTGCCCCTACTCTCGGAACATTCGGCGTTCTGCATTCTATCCTGACCATACTTTCCACTGTAGGAAACTTTTCTGCTGTAAAGCGCTTACTCGCAAGTAAAACAAGTTGTTCTGCGTAAAAGACGTATTAATGCAACACATATGACAGCTTTGACATCCAATCTGTTCACTGGGAAAAGGAAAAAACAGTTTATGGCATATAATGCTCAAAACATTTATCAACATCAGTACCAACATGGTAAGAGGAACCCTTTTAGGAATCAGAATTGACGCGACCTTCACCGAAGTATGCTTTCGAAATAACCGGCTTCAATTAGGACTTTTGAAGGTTATAACGTGGTCAGGTTCACGGTTTTGAAGGAAAGGATAAAGGCTCAAAGTTTATTTTAACCCATCCACTCTCCTTGATGTTCTCCCATCCTACGTTCAGCTAATTCGACCTTAGCGCTCACCTCTCAGAGGCTGAAAGATAGGAGTGATAGTTCGAGAAACCATGAGTTTTCGGAGTGACAGCCACTCATTCTTCGTCTTTGACACTTAGGGTTACACGACTTGTATTTGTCCGAGGATTTTTCTTTTTGTCCTCCTTTCATCTTTTTTCTTATCCCTAACTTTTGCCTGGACTGACTCCTTTTGAGTTTCTTTTGATTCTTTTAAGTCCAGCGGGATGCCCTCATTTTTGCCTAAGTCATTTGTTTTCTTTTCTTGACTTAGCGGACTTTTGATTCTTTTTTCACTTTCTCTTTTTCCGAACAAGTCAAGTGACGCTGGTTGTTTGACTCATTGGGGAATAATGTGACTGTCTCACTCTTGATTTGACCATTGTGGTTTCTTAGGCACGACCTCTAGAGGTGTGACTGATCCTCGAACGGACACTCCTTTTGCAACTTGAACGCTCGGTCAAATTAGCTAACCCCTACCCTGCCCCAGGTTAAGATTGAGGGTTTTTCATTCACAGAAAGAAACTCCTACTACAAGGCTCAAAGGGGTTGACAAGGGATTATCTTCCTTATATCACCGGTGTTTAGGGATTCGAAACAATGTCTGTACATCATCAGCAGGTTTTATTTCAAAAGCACACAATATCGGAAGTTGCCTGTCGTTCATTTTCGTCATCCTCCCCAGATTCTTCTTAATTAGGCGTTGGACATTTGTAAAAACGATTAGTGAACACGAATGGATTTAATAAAAACATGCATATTTATTTCATTATCATCAATTGAATGAAAACAACAAGTTTTACAAACAAGATTGCATTTTAAACAGGAAAGAAACTACAAATGTAAAGAAATGACAAGATAAAACAAAGAAAAATGCTAGCTTCCTAGAACCGGGCTTTCACATCTGTCCTGCTGCTGAACCAGCCATCTTCTCAATCGGTCATTAGAGGCAATTCGCTGTTGTTTTGATCTGCTCTCAGCGACCCAAACAAATTATGGAACCCCTCCTCCTCATTCAGATGATTTTGGACCCTTCCTGCCCGAAGTTGATTGCTGCACTATCAAGTAGGTCCTGCACTTTGTGCTTGAAGGCCAGACAATCTTCAATGTTGTGCCCCGACGCTCCTGAATGGAAATCACAGCGCTCCTTGATATTATACCCTGCTGGAGGCGTACCTGTCAGCGGGGCTAACTTTCTCTTCTCAACCAACTGCAATCGTAGCAACACCTGAAGAAGTTCGGCATACGGCATCGGAGGCACCTTAAATACCCTCAACGACCTCTGATGTTGAGCTTTTTGCTGATTGGGATGCTGCTGACTCTGCCACTGTGGAGATCGTTGCTGTTGTCGCTGGTATCGGGTTGACTGTTGAACAACTTTCGTAGCAAATACAACATCGGTTTCTTGACTTTCACCGTACTGATTAAGGCACTCCTTATGCTTAGCCATCTTCTTTCTCAGATCTGCCCCAGGAATAGGCAACAGTTGTGGGCATGGAGATTCTGACACCATGGAATCTAGGATACGTTTCTGACCTACTGCAGCTTTGGAAACATCCGTCATCTTAACCTCAATTGGGATAGGAGCAATACGTACAGCTACACCGCTTGGCGAGAATTCAATATCTTTCGAGTCAATCAGGTCTTGAACATTGTGCTTAAAAGCATGACAACCCTCGATATCGTGTCCGAGTGCCCCAGAATGAAATTCACATTGCTTACTGGCATCGTACCCATAAGAAAGTGCTCCTGTGGGTGAGCCCAACGTTCTCTTTTCAACCAGTTTGAACCTCAATAAGGTCTGCAAGAGCTCAGCATACGTTGTAGGTGGCGCCTCAAATATCCTCTTTGGCTTCCCTTCCTGAATCCTCCGTTGAGCTGGATGTATCTTCTGTTGCTGATGACGGTCAACACGTTCGTTAAGCTCAGGTTCCACAGGCACAGGTGGCACGAGCTTCTGCACTGCGGCTTCAAATAGCTGATCATCCCCTTTCCTAAGCACGCTCTTGACTACTTCCATGATCAAGCTCATTTGGGTCTTCAGCTGACTATTTTCCTCTTTGAGGATCTTCTGCTCCAGACGCATCTCTTGCATGTCTCTCATCATCTGCCCCAGCTGGCTTCGGACTTCAACCAATTCAACCTGATTCTGTTCCATTTCTCTGAAGGAATTCCTGCAACAAACTGGACGATGAGGAAATAAGACCCACGGTTCTGACGTACCTGTTAAACGATAATACAATGCAGAAAGCAAACACATATTCAATACAAGACAAAGAGAAACTCAGGCTATAAGCACACAGACGAACATCTCCCACACATGTACAACCAACAAAAGCAGCACGTAAGCACAAATGAGTACGAATACAATGACCCCAGCCAACAATCCTGGTGGTGGTCAGCAAACACTAGCACAAAAGCTAAGCGGATTAGGCAGAGAAAACTGATGCGACACCCGACACAGAAACTTCTAGAAACTTCTCCCATATTCAACTGAACTCTCCGTTCGACAATCTTCAGAACACACACTTCCCGTGGGGTCTTCCATGATATTAACTGATGAACCCACACAACTGGATGACGGAGAATTGTTAATATGAACAAAACCCTGGGGCGTGATGAAAATCCGGTTAGAGTCTAACAGATCCTGAACCTGACTTCTAAGCACCTTACAATCATTCGTTGAATGCCCCTGTTCCCCAACATGGTACTCACAGCGGGCGCTGGCATCAGAACCTGGAGGATACGGTGGAATCACTGGATTAGTCTCTTTCGGCACTATCAATCCACTTCTGACCAGATCTGGCAACAACTAACTGTACGACACTGGTAGCTGAGTAAACTGCCTTTCAGGTTTCCTTGGTCTTTGTTGGGCGTGCTGACGCGATCGACGACAGGATGACCGTTGACTTGAAGTGTCTGAAAACCGATCCTGAGATGCTAGAGATTCTGAGACGACGTCATTTCCTTCTTCCCACTCTTCTTGAGAACTGACAACTGATTCAGTCTTATCAACTGGGATATAAGGAACATCTCGAAGCTTTCCACTCTTGAGCCCTCTCTCAACAAGCTCCCCCATTCTCATCAGGCCCACAAAGCTTGTGCAACCGAACAATTTGTCATAATAATGGCCTTTCAGAGTACCCAAAAAGATGTCAACCATTTCTCTTTCCTGAAGCGGTGGTTGAACACTAGCAGCCAATTCTTTCCATCTTTGCACATACCCTCTGAATGATTCATTCTCCGCCCGAGATAATTCTTGCAGATGCACGATACTGGGAGCCATATCCAGGTTGTAATCGTACTGCTTCATGAAAGCTCTGGCTAAATCCACCCATGATCGAATCTGATTACTCTCTAACTGCACATACCACCTCAAAGATGCCCCAGTCAAACTATACTGAAAGCAATGGATCATCAATTTGTCACTTCGCACAAACGCAGTCATTCTTCAATAGAACATCATCAAATGCAGCTTCGGACAGCTATCTCCCGTGTACTTTTCAAATTCCGGCATTTTGAACTTGTAAGGCCACACCAGGTCAGGGACCAAACACATGTCTGCAGCATTCAGGTTACCAGCATCTTTGACCTCCAAAGCTTTAACTCTTTCTTCCAGTACTCGGAACCTTCTGTCACCTTCAAGAGCTCTTGAGTTTACAGTCCTGGCTACTGGGATACATCGGCGTGGATTCCTCTCAGGGAAAACAGCACCTTGATTGTTAACAGGAGGAGGACGTTCATTTCGGGCAACGAACTGCTCATGTCGATCTCGGTTCTCAACAGTAGGCTGTACACCTTGGTCTGCAGTAACGTTGTTCGCTTGCGGGAAGTCTTCCATAGAATCATACCGAAGATTGGTCGCCATAGTAAACCCTGTCAAGATGTCAGGAGGCTGAAAATTGCCTTCAGACATAGCTATCAATTACCTGTAACTGCTCGATTCTCAGATCTACTTCAGCCTCTTGGTCGTCTTCAACACTCCACTCTTGCCTCGAACAATCCCCCGAGAATCACCCTCTGGTGAAAACAAAGGCTGGATAAGTGCTCTGGCCAGCTAGAGAAATGCTATGCAATATGATCTATGCAGACAGAAATACAAAAAATGCTAATGTGCATGTGTGCATTGGAGATATTTCCCCTCCAATTCCAGTGTCAATGGTAGCAAGACAAGATAAACCATAAAGACAATATTTAGAAAAACCCTCATATATTTATTGGAATAACAGTCTTGTCAAGACGTTACACAACTATGTTCCATACAACTGAGATGATAAAGGAGGATCCCAACCAACATGCCTGGTGGTGATCTCAACACGTAGAATACAAGAGAGAAATCAAGTGCGGGTACGGTTGCAGAAATCCTCGAGCAACTTCTTCGTCTCTGGGTGATCCGGTCGATAAATCAAGCCTTCTATCAACTGATCCCTTTTTCTGACCGTTCCATGGATATCTCTGGAAAAATCTTCCCAAGCCTTACCCTGGGCACCATCCCCAGGTTTGGGCCTCTTGATGTCTGCTCTGCGCTGACAATCTTCCAGATTCTTCAAGGCATCAATCAGTTGGCGTTCGGCCTCGTATCAACGGCATGCTTCTTCTTCAAGCTCTTCAGCTTCACTCTAACCTGTTCTCCCAACTGAGCAACCTGTGTCTTTAGCTCTTCTTCTCGTTCTTTGCGTTTGGCCATAGTAAGGTCTCAGTGCTCTCTGAACTTAGCTAACTTCGTGTAGGCCCTTTCCAGCTCTTGTTTCTTAGTAGCCAATACACTGCTAATTGAGCCTACATCTAACTCTAGACGCTTCTTGGTTTCAGTCAACTCCAATAGAGTAGTCTTCAGATGTTTCAAAGTTTCGGCCTGTTGCTTGGAAAAATATCCTGTTTCGATCTTTTCATGACGAAGCTGGGCATTCTCTTTCTCTAAAGCTTCTTTAGCCTTTGCTAACTCTTCTTTCTCCGCCATCAGCTGCTTGTATACCTGTATGTCTCTAGTGGTGGGCTCCTCCACCGAAGAAGGATACAATGGCTGAACTGCAGGATAAGGCATAAGGAATTTCGTAGCTCGCTCACGAATCCATTCTACATGCAGACCAAGAACTCGAGTACCCCCTTTGCTAAATGAAGGCTTCCCTCTCTTATGCAGGTTCTTCCATGCTTTCTAAAGCTTGATCAACATCTTTTCCTCTATTGCCCCAGTGAGATACAGAGATTCCTGTATCTCCTCGGGCTTCGGCGCTTCCTGAGGTGCATACCCAAACTGCCTGATTAATAAGGAAGGGTTGTAATTGACACAGCCTTTCCTTCCTATCAACGGAACATTAGGGAATCCTTCGCATCTGTATATGACCTCAACTCCGAACACCTCCTCATTAACCCACACCACATTCTCATAAGTCAACCCCATCAAGCGCTCAGGCCATCCTAAAGAATCAATAGAAGTGACGAAAGGCCCTGACTTCGGCATATGACTAGTGAACCACCTGCACAGTAGAGGTACACAGCAAGAGACATTCCTTCCTCGCCGCTTTTCATTTTGGTAGTGAGTGGAATGGTGGATATCTCCCAGCAAGGTAGGAACTGGGTTCTTTGCAGCCAGAATATAGAAAGCATCTGCATCAACAAAATCAGGAATGTTTGGGAACAATACAATGCCATAAACACACACAGCAAGGATGGCGTCAAAAACAACCCAACCACCCTTCTTGGCATACTCCCGAGCCTTCTCCACCAAAACAACCAACGGAAATCCCCACACATCTCCTCTTCTGATCATCTTCCCCGTCAGCTCAAACTCTCCTAAGTACAGAATAGCAGAAAGTTTAGCCGGATCAGGCTTAGCGTCCGTGTGATAGAAAGGCATCTGCTCGCGAATCGGTATATCCAAGAGTGCAGAATACTCCTCCAGGGTAGGAGCCAAGACAAAATCAGGAAATACGAAACACCTGAGCTCCGTATCATAAAACTGTAACAGGGTGTAAATGCCGCTGATCTCATAAGCCGAGGGCTGGTAAACATAAGTCAGGATCCTCCCATATGTCTTCCTGAAATCTCCCATCACCCTCTTCTTAGCAATGGTAATTAACTCTGACAACAGACTGATATCTGGAGACGGGAATCTGTAGGGTAACACTCTCTTCATGGCTTCCATGTCTTGCTAGGAAACAAACACCAGAACTGGGAGGGAAAATATGTACCTGCAATACACACACGTTAGTTGGATGCAAATGGTAATGCAATAATGCAATATGATAAATGATGCAATCAGTGAACACAGGGGCCAAGTCGTAGCCTGAAGAGGAACATCTTTGTGATATCAAGAACAGAAAACCACCACAGTCACCAGAACCTCATGACACTAACTATCATCTGATACTCAAAATACCAATCCCCTGGTAAGAAATCCATCTGAACCTCTGTATCTGACGAGAAAACCATCTGATAGTAATATCAACCTCAGACAAGAAACCCATCTGATCCAAACAACACACCTGGAGATGAATCAAGAACACCGTCTGATAACTACTGAATCATGGTTTCTGAAGGCCAGTTTTCCTGCAATAACCCCATCCCCCTCACAGGTATGAACCTAACCCACGGACAAAGGTACGGCATCCTATGCGGTCATCAGCGTCACAGACTTTCATGAGTGACGATACGATTCCCAGAAGGAGTGGCATCATCAAGTCATGAAGAGGCCTCACTTAGCTGACTTCCAAATGATCGGTCCCCAGAGTCGACAATCCTCACGTCTGGACTCCCCTCAGATCCTCAGGATCGGAAAGGAGCACCTCTGCGAGAACCTCGTCTGAGCACAGATTTCGTAGGGAACTGTGCCTGCTCAGCAGACAGGTTCGTCAACTACTCTCCGCAACTATATCTAGGTGCATACTCAAGCCCAGGTCCGGCTGCTCACTCATAGTAACCTCCCTCTCCCACAGCAATAAACATAATAATATAATACTGAAAGTAAATGCGGAAAGGTAGAGGTGCGGGAAAGTAAAGTGCGGAAAAATAAAACACATATGCACAACACCCAACAGATAAACACCCAAGCGCTAGGATTGACTCGCGTAGGGGATGGGAAACGGTCCCAGCATAAGGGATGGGAAAAGTCCCTAGATGCTTGAAATGTCCCCAGCAGAGTCTCCAGCTGTCGCTACTGCGAAAATCGGCGCCGGCTTGACAGAAGAGTCGCCACCGTGCGTTATTTATCCCAAAGGAGGGAAAGGAAACGCTCGAAGTAAACCTAACGCAAAGACGGGAAAAAGTATGGTCATCGCAACCAAAACCTGGATTTGGGAGTCGGTTACGCAAGGGGAAGGTATTAGCACCCCTCACGTCCGTCGTACTCGACGGGATCCACGCGTAGTGTTTATAAGGAAAAGGGTGTGTTTATCTATCTACGCTAGTGGTCAGTCTGAAAAGAAAAGAAAAGGACAGGACTCGACAGAACATACGCTGTTCTGGGCCTACGTACTCCCTCGTGCAATGGGAAAGTCAGAGTCAACGTAGTTCGACTACCTACGTCTAAACGGGGGGAAGGTTGCTCACCAGGACATCGCATCCTATGCCTACGTACTTCCATACGGCATGGAAGATCAGAGCAAACGTAGTTCGACTAACTACGGCTAAACAGGGAGTTCTCACACAGCAGTGAGAAATCAAACTGGTTTTAAAGGTACGGGAACCTACAACTACGGTCTGGTCTCAAATGCACTCGGGCAAGAGAAAAGGGATGACAATCAGTCGTCAGCGGGAAAGTCTCGATCGCACAGCCGCGAGAGAACGAATGGTTAGTTGTTAGTGTGCTCGCTAGGATATCGCATCCTATGCCTACATATTCTCGTCTGGTACGAGAAATCAGAGCAGCTGTAGTTCGGCTAACTACGACACAAGCTACTCAAGTGTTCTTCTATTGAAAGAAAAGAGACACCCTAAAACTATGGTTGAAAAGGGGAATCTACCTACTGTTATCATGCCTGGTTGACCATCCTAATGTCTATCATAACTCCTCCGCAGCGGAGAAGTTAGAGCTCCTAAGGGATCATGGCAACCGGACTAAACAGCTAACAAGAATCAACTGCAAAGTAAAGAAATACTGGAAATATGCATGAATGCAACAACCAAACAATCAAGGCGCAAAGGCCGCAAACCACAGAGGTAAGGGAGCTCAGCTCTACCAAATACCAGCAAGCAAAGCCACTCAATAACAAACAAGCAGAAGGAGGACCACCTCAACTTCTTATGCACACAAAGCCTACTTCTAAGATGCACCTACCTCAGAAATATCTAGATGAACCCCTAAGTCTAATGCAGCACAGCACCACACAAGTCAAACAACACAAAGAGAAGGCGAACCAGCCTGACAAGCCCCTATCCAAAACTTAAAACAACCCTGAGCCGGACCCCTAAACAAAACCCTAAAACAAACCCCTGGTCTACCCCTGAACAAAGCCCTATGCAAAACCCTAATCAAATCCTCTAAGCAAAACCCTAATCAAAACCCTACACAAGAGAAATCAATCCAGTCTTCAAGCTTCAAAACAAGCTTACCAAAGAAAGGGAGCTAAGCAGACAAAACCCATAGTGCCTTCCTCAAGAAAGTACTAGGAGGTTACCACTCAGGAATCATATCCTATGCGGCTCAACAACTGTGAACAGTTTACATTCCTCCTCCGGAGAAACTAAACTCACATGAAGGCTCTGACATCATTGGATACTTGAGAAATCCTACCTGAACTAAGGGAACTAAGTGAACAGGCCCATAGTGCCTTCCTCGGGAAAGTAATAGGGGGCTTCCACTTAGGAATCATATCCCATGTGGCTCAACAACTGTGATCGGTTTACATTCCTCCTCAGGAGAAACTAAACTCACATGAAGGCTCCAACATCATTGGATACTTGAGAAATCCTAGATGAACTAATGGAACTAAGTGAACAGGCCCATAGTGCCTTCCTCGGGAAAATACTAGGGGGCTTCCACTTAGGAATCATATCCCATGCGGCTCAACAACTGTGATCGGTTTACATTCCTCCTCAGGAGAAACTAAACTCACATGAAGGCTCCAACATCATCGGATACTTGAGAAATAGGTGAGAAGGAAGAATGAAAGGTATCCATAGTGCCTTCCTCAGGAAAGTACCATGAATTTCCTTCAACCTGCAGGATCTCAAACCTCACAAACAAAGAACAAGCTCCTAGACTAGAACCTCAATCCATGCATCCCTGCAAGTTCCATCAAGAATTCATCCAGCCTCCACCTTCAAGAAGGAACCACATGCCCTCAAACCACAAGAAACTATCTTTGAAGTTCAACCACAGTTGAACTTCAAAGTCAGAAGCCCTCAAGACTTCTCCTATTCTCAGGCTCAAACAAAAAAATAACAGAACACCCTGCAAAAATCTACCAAAAATCTAGGGGAAACCTACATCCCTCTATGATCCCAATATCAAATCTCAAAGCCTAAGTCAACTTCTAAGGCTACTAAACAATTCCTAACATATGAATGGTCAAGGGTTACCAACAAGTTATGAGGTCTCTATTCTCTAATCCTAAAACAATATCAATCAACCTCTAAAAACTCTATGAAAAATCTATGGGGAACATGCATTACTCTAGTATAACATACTTAAAAACCAGAGCAAAATTCCATACCAAATGGGAGAAATAAAATCAGCAAGGCAGACACGCCATAAACCAATCATTCAGTATCAATTAAAATGCAAAAATGCAAATAAAAATGAAAATGCATGATCTAATTAATATTTTTGCATTATAAAATTCTAAATTGAATTACGAATCTACAGAAAAAAGAATGGAATTATTTGGACACTTCTACTATTTTTAACGAATTATTTTCTAATATGAACAAACAAAGAAAAATGAAAAGAAAATAAAAAAGGGGGGCGGCAAAAGCAATTCTCTAGTTATTCAGACTGGGCCCCCAAATTGAGGGGAGGTGCGCATAGCACTTAGGGCCCAAGCCCAAACCAAATTACTTCAGTCCTCACACGCAGGGGGGATACGAGCAAACGGGGTGTGCTATCAGCAAAACAAACTTGGGCTTGGGCCCAACCCAAACCCTAATCCACGCGATCAAACAAACAAAACCCGTCCTCTTCTCTAACACTCTGGTTACTGTTCATCACGCTAACCCTAATACGCCGCTCCCCAACCTCCCTCCTCTCTGCAATTCCTCTCCAGAACCCTCTAACAAACCTTCACCAATCTCAAACAAGACACTATTCCCAAGTTCAAAACCATTTAACCCTAACCTAAACTCTAACCGGAACAAACTGACATTCAAATCTTCAGATACGAGCCCTAATTCAGCGAAAGAACAACAATGGAGGCGAGAAGAAACGAACCTGGAGACGATGACGTTTCTGGAACTTCTCGAAGGTTCGCTTGAAGATCAATCTTTCTGGGAAAAACTGAAGAAGATGAAGATCATTGAAGCGCGTGTTGATGATAAGTTGAAGTTCTGGGAATTTTCTGAGGGAGATCTTCAAAAGATCTTTGAAGATCTTGAAGAGGGATGATGAACTATGATGATCTTCTTCCAAAGTTGCTGACGGATCTAAAGAAATAAAGAGCAAAATCTGGAAACTATTGAAAATTGTTGAAGGAGGTGAAGAACGCGTGGTGAAGTTCAACCAAATTCTGGAAAAATCACGGCGTTTGTTGGTGGTTAGAGGTTTCTGGAAATTCCAGATGAATTGACGATGAACACGCGATGGTGATTGAGGCTGATGATCGGAGTTTCTTGTTGGGTGGATGATTGTGTTGGAGGATCTATGAAGATCGGTGGTTTTTCGTGATTCCGGCGATATGGACGGTGGTCGGAGAGTGGTTAGGGTTGCCGGCGGGGAGCTGTTAGGGTGGTCACCGGACTTGCATGCCGGTCAGGGGAGTTTCCGGTGAGAGAGTGGTGAGGTGACACGCAGGCCAGGGAGAGGGGCTGCATGCAACACACGTGGCCCTGAGTGGGAGTGAGTGGGGCGCGTGGCAGCAGAAGGGAGAGAGATAGTGGATGAGGTGTCAGTGAGAGAAGGAGGAGTCAGAAATGAGGTGGGTCCTCTTCGTTGACACGCGTGGACTGGCTATATAGTGACAAGTGTCGCATGCAAATTCTGGACTGAAGAAAATGGACAAAAAGACTTGATGGACTTGATTGGGCTTCCAAAAAACTCCCTTCTGGGCCCAAACGAAAATGATAACCCAAAACCTAAAAAAAACTGAATTAAAGAAAAATTAAACCTAATTGAAACTAATCAGAAATTAAACCTAATTAACTAATGATTAAACTCTAACTAAAATTAAATTGTCCTAATTAATCTCTAAAAGATGATTAATATCTACTTAAACCTATATTAAACTAAAACTAATAAAATTCTAATAATCTCTACTAAAAAAATCTATTAAATTTCTATTAATTCTAATAAAAAAAATCTATTAAAAGATTAAATCTATATTAAAACAAACTTTATTTATTTCTATTTAAAAAGCTATTAAATTTCTATTAAATTTCTAAAAATGATTTAAAGCTATTAAAAATATTAGGAAAATCTATTTAAATTCTAGAAAAATCTATAAAGCCTATTAAAAATCCTCAAAAGGCTATTAAAACCTAAAAAATGCGGACAAATGCAAATGACCAACATAAAAGAGCGCGCGAGACCAGATCGAATCAAACAGTAACCCCCCGGGCACCAGAATATCCCAAAAACCACCATGTGAGCTGCAAACACCGAGGAGCGCACAATTTCCCGAAAATAAAACCCTGATGATCTAGACCGGATCTGCCATATCTGGTAAATGAAAACCAAGCCGTAACCCTGATATCCTCTGTCTGTGCACAAATGTCATGCATCTGATTTGCGAATATGAATTTAAACCACGAGTCAGATAGGAGAACCGGTTGGTCAAATTTTAGGGTGCAACAGCTGCCCCTATTCAAGCGACTTGGACCTGAAGGGTTGAAGAGCGCTCAGCCTTCAAACATTCAGAGGTACGAGACGGTTGAATACCAATAAAACCCGGAAATTTGCCAACCGTGAAAATATACTGTAGAACTGCTTGGGGAATAAAATCCAGAAACGAGCCCAGTCATTACGGCAACAAACTGATCAATCATCTGATAAAGAACTCCTGATTTGAACGCCAATTACCTGCGTGATACCACTGATAACAAACCCGAGGGTTGCAACAAAACATCTGATCCTCTCACATCGCCTTCTGATAGACAGGAAGAGAAATATACTCACATCGTCTAAAGATAGACGGAAAGACACCCATCATTCAATACTCACATCGTCTAAGGATAGACGGAAAAACACCCACAATCTGAAGAAACAAACCAACACTCACATCGTCTAAGGCTAGACGGAAAGACACCCAACATCCAAGGAACAATTCAATACTCACATCGTCTAAGGATAGACGGAAAGACACCCACAATCTGAAGAAACAAACCAACCCTCACATCGTCTAAGGCTAGACGGAAAGACACCCAACATCCAAGGAACAATTCAATACTCACATCGTCTAAGGATAGACGGAAAGACACCCAAAATTCATACTCACATCGTCTAAGGATAGACGGAAAGACACCCAAAATTCAATACTCACATCGTCTAAGGATAGACGGAAAGACACCCAAAATTCATACTCACATCGTCTAAGGATAGACGGGAAGACACCCTTAATCCCGAAGGAAAAAATTCAATACTCACATCGTCTAAGGATAGACGGGAAGACACCCTGCAAACCAATACTCACATCATCTAATGATAGACGGGAAGACACCCTTGATCCATACTCACATCGTCTAAGGATAGACAGGAAGACACCCTGCAAACCAATACTCACATCGTCTAAGGATAGACGGGAAGACACCCTTAATCGAATACTCACACCGTCTAAGGATAGACGAGAAGACACCCTGCAAACCAATACTCACATTGTCTAATGATAGACGGGAAGACACCCTTGATCCATACTCACATCGTCTAAGGATAGACGGGAAGACACCCATACGCACTTCAACACCATCCGTCAAATTTCAGAATCCTTTAGTCTACGGGCCTTGATGTAAAGAACAATATCCTTAAAGGGGTCACATCATCAGTAAGAACCGACGGGAAGAAAACCACCTTCAAAGAGCCATGTCGTCTATAAGACTCGACAATCAGGAAAATCGAACATTCTTCAAAGAGCCTCGACACCAATAAGGATTTACGGTCCGAAAATCCCTCTTGAAATGTCATCTCATCCAATAAACAGAAAGAAAAACCACTATCCGAAAGATCGCTTTGAAACCCCTCAACATCCAAAGATAGCCGGAGAAGACTCGCTGGGGAAACACACCATCCATATGACCTGACGATAAGAAACCCGCTGAAAAATCACCTGACACTTCACATCGTCTACTGATAGACGGAAAGAAAACCACTTGCTAGAGAAACCCCATCTTGAAACCCCACTGGAAAATCACCTGAAGCTTCACATCGTCTACTGCTAGACGGGAAGAAAAGCATTTGCTAAAGAAACCTTGTCTTGAAACCCCACTGAAAAATCACCCAAAACTTCACATCGTCTACTGATAGACGGAAAGAACACCACATTCGAACTCAAGACGTCTAATGATAGACGGAGAAATCCACTTATTGGAGGGACACATCGTCAATATGAATTGACGGGAAGAAAAGTCTGTCGATACCAGATGACTGATTGATCAAAGCACAACTGTTGTATGATTTGAAATACGAATAAACCGCTGAATTGTCTGAACACTAGCGGCTGGATGAATGCCCCTGAACTGCTCACCGAGTAGTTCACGCGCCATATGAGGCTGATAGAAAACCTGGCTCATGCTTCGTATGCATATGCATATGTTTGAATCTTTCTATGACGTAATGCTCCATTCAGGATGGAAATGCTACGCATTTTGAAAATGAAATGCAAGTATGATGCAAATATGATGATATGCAACATGCTAATGCAGGCTCGGGCTGCTGGAGAAAGTTGGGTACAGAAAACCACTTCAGCAAAATAAATGCTGAAGACGAAGCCAACTCCGCTGGGGATAAACCGGATATCACAGAATTATTCCAGCAAAATAAATGCTGGAAGAGTGAAATCAACTCCGCTGGGGAAACTGGGAACTCAACCAAGCACCTCGTTGAAGTATCACCCTGCTGGGGGAATATAACTCTGCGGTGGAATAGCAGATGTGCCAAGTATGATTGGACTTCTCTGGGGATAGCTTACCCGTGCCAATGAAAAATTGGACTTTGCTGGAGAAAATAGACAGAGTCTTCCTGCGCACTGACGAAGATTGGATTTGAAAACTGATGCGCCGACATGGGTGGGCCTCACAGTGATCGCCAACATGGATTTGAACTTTTAGGCTATCTGCGATGGGTCAGGTACAACTGACGCTGGGAAACATTCTGTCTGCATACACAGTCTCCTGGTTTGAAGAGTCAAAGGATGAGTAACACGACTTCCCGACATTCGTCTCGCACTCGAAAATTGGCTGAACCTGCTCGAATAGCTCTGAATAACCTTGCTGATACGGAGAAGAACAATCCTTTCGCTTCTGATATGCCCCAGCCTGCGGGACCTCTGTGGGGATAGTCCTCGAAAGGAAATCTGCAAATCTGTTCCCTGATGGTCTGATATGAAACGCCCCAGCATTCTGAACTTCGGAGAGATACTTCCCATCAAATGCTTCTCGAATAAAGAATAACCTCTGCGCTCTTAAGGTGACCTGCCCCTGATTGCAATGACTTCGCTCCTGATTATCTGATTCCAAGTAGTGCCCCTGACTACAAGGTATTCGCCGAATCTCACCCTGATTGCCCCCAGGATAACTGACTTCAAAAGGATGACTTGACTGGGGATCACTGGATTGTAGCTTACCCCTGCTCTCAGAACATTCGGCGTTCTGCATTCTATCCTGACCATACTTTCCACTGTAGGAAACTTTTCTGCTGTCAAGCGCTTACTCACAAGTAAAACAAGTTGTTCTGCGTAAAAGACGTATTAATGCAACACATATGACAGCTTTGACATCCAATCTGTTCACTGGGAAAAGGAAAAAATAGTTTATGGCATATAATGCTCAAAACATTTATCAACATCAGTACCAACATGGTAAGAGGAACCCTTTTAGGAATCAGAATCGACGCGACCTTCACCGAAGTATGCTTTCGAAATAACCGGCTTCAATTAGGACTTTTGAAGGTTATAACGTGGTCAGGTTCACGGTTTTGAAGGAAAGGATAAAGGCTCAAAGTTTATTTTAACCCACCCACTCTCCTTGATGTTCTCCCATCCTACGTTCAGCTAATTCGACCTTAGCGCTCACCTCTCAGAGGCTGAAAGATAGGAGTGATAGTTCGAGAAACCATGAGTTTTCGGAGTGACAGCCACTCATTCTTCGTCTTTGACACTTAGGGTCACACGACTTGTATTTGTCTGAGGATTTTTCTTTTTGTCCTCCTTTCATCTTTTTTCTTATCCCTAACTTTTGCCTGGACTGACTCCTTTTGAGTTTCTTTTGATTCTTTTAAGTCCAGCGGGATGCCCTCATTTTTGCCTAAGTCATTTGTTTTCTTTTCTTGACTTAGCGGGCTTTTGATTCTTTTTTCACTTTCTCTTTTTCCGAACAAGTCAAGTGACGCTGGTTGTTTGACTCATTGGGGAATAATGTGATTGTCTCACTCTTGATTTGACCATTGTGGTTTCTTAGGCACGACCTCTAGAGGTGTGACTGATCCTCGAACGGACACTCCTTTTGCAACTTGAACGCTCGGTCAAATTAGCTAACCCCTACCCTGCCCCAGGTTAAGATTGAGGGTTTTTCATTCACAGAAAGAAACTCCTACTACAAGGCTCAAAGGGGTTGACAAGGGATTATCTTCCTTATATCACCGGTGTTTAGGGATTCGAAACAATGCCTGTACATCATCAGCAGGTTTTATTTCAAAAGCATACAATATCGGAAGTTGCCTGTCGTTCAATTTCGTCATCCTCCCCAGATTCTTCTTAACTAGGCGTTGGACATTTGTAAAAATGATTAGTGAACACGAATGGATTTAATCAAAACATGCATATTTATTTCATTATCATCAATTGAATGAAAACAACAAGTTTTACAAACAAGATTGCATTTTAAACAGGAAAGAAACTACAAATGTAAAGAAATGACAAGATAAAACAAAGAAAAATGCTAGCTTCCTAGAACCGGGCTTTCACATCTGTCTTGCTGCTGAACCAGCCATCTTCTCAATCGGTCATTAGAGGCAATTCGCTGTTGTCTTGATCTGCTCTCAGCGACCCAAACAAATTATGGAACCCCTCCTCCTCATTCAGATGATTTTGGACCCTTCCTGCCCGAAGTTGATTGTTGCACTATCAAGTAGGTCCTGCACTTTGTGCTTGAAGGCCAGACAATCTTCAATGTTGTGCCCCGGCGCTCCTGAATGGAAATCACAGCGCTCTTTGATATTATACCCTGCTGGAGGCGTACCTGTCAGCGGGGCTAACTTTCTCTTCTCAACCAACTGCAATCGTAGCAACACCTGAAGAAGTTCGGCATACGGCATCGGAGGCACCTTAAATACCCTCAACGGCCTCTGATGTTGAGCTTTTTGCTGATTGGGATGCTGCTGACTCTGCCACTGTGGAGATCGTTGCTGTTGTCGCTGGTATCGGGTTGACTGTTGAACAACTTTCGTAGCAAATACAACATCGGTTTCTTGACTTTCACCGTACTGATTAATTCAAGATTAAAACTCTTCCCAGGTAAACTAAAATCTAGGTGGTATGGACCTTATGAAGTGACTAAAGTACTTCAGAGTGGAGCTGTTGAAATTACCGATAAGACGAATGCATCGTTTATCGTAAATGGGCAACGCCTAAAACATTATAATAAGAATGAAACCAGCCCTCAAGTATGCAGTATAACATTGCTTGAGCTTCCAGCTCAAACACCCGAATAGCTTATCACCAAGCTATTGTCAGGCTTTAGACGTTAAAAACAGCGCTTACTGGGAGGCAACCCAACTTTTCCCGCATTTTTCCTCGTTACTGTATTTCATTCTTTATTTAAAATTTTACTTTGAAAATTTAACAAAAATTCTAAACTTATAATTACTACTACTTTCTACTTTCGTTTGTTTTCATATTTTTATTTTTATTTTATTTTTCTCTTTTGTCTTTTGTTTCTACCGCTTTTTGTTTTTAAAAATCCTGACTTCAAACTCCTGTTTTAAACTTTTCAGGATTTTTAAAGTCTTCAAAACATTCCTTCTGTTTTCTATGAATTACCTGCGAGTATGGTGGAGTACGACTTCACAAAGGTTCATTTTCGAGGACTAGCTCAAAAGGCAAGATTTGCAGCACTAACTGAAAGAGAAATCGCCTTAACGCTGTATTATGATAAGTCTACCCTGGATAAACTAGGAATCACGGATAACATTCAATACCTGTTCAATCAACTGGGTTGGGAGAACACTGCTTTGAAAACACGTTTTGCTACCTATAAGGATCTTACCTATGAATTCCGTAGTTCTTTCAGATACATACCCAACTATGGTTTTGGATCCAACACAGAGCTGATTACCTTTCGAATGTTTGGAATGGACCAAACCCATAGCCGAATGTCACTAGCTAACCTCCTAGGATTTCCTAATGGACCGCATGTGTTCATCAATGCAGACGATGGCGATCTTGATTTTGAACTCGACCAATTCTGGGGTAGAATCACAGGCGACTATCACCCTGAACCAGACAGAATGTATAATGATGATATTCATAACCCAGCTTTCAGATACTTCCATAAGATACTAGCTCACACCCTATTTGGGAAAGAAGAAAATATTACTACAGTATCTAAAGAGGAGTTATTCATCATGTTCTGTGCTTCTCAGGGACGTACAGTAAATGCAGTGCCTTTCATGATGAGATCTTTCAAACGCCTCACGCAGGAACCACAGACACCTATTCTTATAGGAGGCCTCGTGACAATGATTGCCCATGAGCTTGGCCTTAGATTCCACTTAAATGCAAGCACTCGTTTTGGCACCATCCGACCCATGAATATACAATTCTGCTTTAACAGGCGCATTTTAGGAACTATGGGACCTGGACCGTATGAGTACCTCATTAACGAAAAACCAGTACAGCTATTCACACTGCCTGATCATCAGATGACAAGTATCCACAATAAGGACAACTGACTTTATGAACTGGACGAGCCTATGGGACCTCCTTCACCACAGTCAACACCACAGAACTATATGTATGACAGTGACCACATCTCTGAGGCACACGACTATATGTACTATGAGGATGCTGTATCCGAAGCTGAAGTAGACCCTATGACTCCTCCGCACTACAACACCTATCCTGAGCCTATCCCTGAGGAGACCACCGACAAAATGGATACTGTTCTACTCCGATTGGACAACGTTGATGCAGCTCTGACTACTGTAAAAGATGACATTGCAGGCATACACAGCGAACTGGTAGTCTTCATGTACTTAGTCTGTGACCAGCTCGACTACTACGCGCGGAAACTCGATGAGTTGAAGGCACAAAAAGACTAGATACTAGTTTTAGCAGTAGATTCAGTTTAGTTTGGTTTAGTTTAGTTTCGTTTAATCATTTGGATTTTTCGCATTGTTAGTTTTTTTTATGTACTACATACAATCATTTCAATTTCATGTTATTTCAATTATAGTCTATATTCAATTATTTTGTTTTTACGTTATTCTTTGTTTGTTGGCTGCTATAACACATTGCCATATCAATACTAGGCCTAAAACTCATTGCAAGAACGCCCTCAGAGAAAAATTCTGCGTTCTGCAGATTTTGCTGCTGTGACGACCGTCACAGGACCCTGACGAGCATCACGCGGGTGACGACCATCACGAACCCAAAACTGCTATCTGATATAACAGGAGTTGCGTTTTCTCTCCCACTACCCTCTTTTCAACTTCCAATCATCAGAACTTCCTCCCCACTCCAATCTTTCGTTTTCCCCACATTGCACCATATATTTCAACTCTAATCTCAACTTCCAACCACACTTCTGTCAATTTTTCCCACTTTGCAGAACAACCCCAATCTTCAGAACCCTCTCAATCTTCCAACAATGACGAGAAATACCGAAACCCCGGACATCAGTAACATTGCCTTCAGCGAAGGTGACTTAGGCGAAAGACAGCGGGCAAACTACATCGCATTCCATCAAAGGTCGCTCCAGCCGACTCATTATCCACATATTCCGTCGCTTACGGAGCTCGGACTCCTTGAAGGTGTCACTTGGATGCTTCAAAGAGCAGGCATCTGGAATCTCTGCACCAATCCACTGCCAACATACGAACAACTCACTCTCGAGTTCTTGAGTTCGTTTACCTACGTCACATCCAGCGGCGACCTCAACCAACACTCCGGTGCCGCATGTTTCCGGATGTTCGGCACAAACTATCAGGTGAACCAAAACCAGATTGCCGCCATCTTACAGCTACCTCGAGGCGACAATGCTCACCGCCGCCTCACCGATCAGTTCCAGCACAAAGCTTTCGCGCTGTGGTACCAGTTGACCGGCATCAATGCCGATGGTTGGGACTCTCTGCACGCCACGCATATCCATAACCCAACCATCCGGTACTTTCATAAAGCATTGAGCAACACAATCTTCGCTAGAGACAGCAACCATAAGGTGAACTCGAAAGAGCTCTTTTTCCTCCATTGCGTCTTTAACAACGAGCCTGTCAACGCTGCTCCGTTCCTGCTAGCTCACATTCAGGCCAACTGCAACCGTGGCTCGAAGCCATTTTACTTTGGCGGGATTATCACTGCCATTGCACTTGGGCTGAACCTTGGCGACCGCCTCCAACACCTCCATTCCATCCCCTCGGTGTTCCTTGACACCGACCACTGCAGAGCCTCTCACCTTATCCGCTCCAGAGCTGACGGCAAGTACCATCCGGTAGTGCGTGGCAAAACCGTCTGAAGCATCATCCTTCCATCACGCACCCGCACACACCCAGAGGATCGTACCAACTGGTTATTTGACCTCACTGCCCCTCCTGCTGCCGCTGTTCCTACTCAGGACCACACCCAAGGTTCTGACGATGAAATCCAAGCTGAGTTGGACAGGTCCGAGCAACCGGGGGCATCGCAGCCTCCTCCTTCTGAAGGTACATCCTCTCGCCGCTGCCGCCATAATCCAGTGCCCGACTACACCGAAGAGGACCTCCGCCGCTCTCTCGACCAGCAGGCCCAGATACTCACTATGCTGCAGCAGCAGAATCAGCGAGCAGACCAGTTTGAAGCTTGGCACCAGACCTAAATGCAACAACTTCAAACCGGCCAAGCTACCATTACTGAGAACCTGGCGAATCTGACTTTGCAGGTCGAAGGACTCCGGGACACCGTCTACCACACAGGAGCTATGAGTTATGAGGACCGAGTAGCCCTTGCCAGAGCCAGAGGACGCCAGCATGGACGTGACCGAGGCAGCGGACGTGATTAGTCATCCATCTTTCCTTATTTGTTTACTATATTTCCAGTTTATTTTTACTTTCATTTCAGTTGTATCTCCCTCTCGCATGCTTCAAAATCAGTGGGGACACTGATTGAGATAGTGTGGGAGTGGAGCCTTTATTTCCATTCCACTGTACTTTGAATTTCATAATTTTTATATAAACATTTTCTATTTTTAGCAAATAAAGCTCGTTTATATATCCTTTTTCCGTTACGCAAACATCCCCACGTTATTCAACGTAAACAAAAATTTTTCGTTCGTTCCTCAAAAGCAAAAGCACCACGAGAATGCACCCGAGTTCAAACCAAGTTTTGAAACTCCGAGGAAACGACAGTTCTAACAAAACCAATACCGTCCTGACACCTTAGATCTCCGGTTTATGCAAGTCGGTTTCACTACCTACGTGTACCAAAGTCTCAAGTGTCTACGCAAACTCAGCCCCAAGTAGTTTATACTAGCAGTCAGCACCATCCTAAAGCACTTCTAAGCGAGCGACCGATGCAAATAAGTGTATGATCTCCAAAAAGATGAAAAATCATGAAAAGAAAGCTAGATAGCCCAAAAACATAAGACACGTTTCCTTCTAAGTTAGGTGCTCCTCACCCGAGCATTTAGCCCAACGGCACGAAAACTCATTGAAAAATCAATGACATAAGCTTATGATCAATGAAGAAGATCAAAAACAGAAATGAGATCATATTCACTAACAGGTCGACTTGCCATGAAAGTGTATGGACAACGGGCTTAATGTGATTGCGCTAGAACAAACAGGGTGAACTTGCCGCGAGAACCTTGACACCAAGTTACAGTAGCATGACTGGGACCAGTTCGCATAAAAAGAAGACCTCCGAAGACTTGTAGTCCAGTGTCGTCATGGTACTCGTTTTGTTCTTACCAAGAATCCCGGTTTTTCCCAACCTTGCGAACGAAGAAGCTGCCTCGTGCTTGCCGACCTTTTCATGTTTTACTTGAGGACAAGCAAAGATTCAAGCTTAGGGGAGTTTGATAACACGAAATCGTATATATATTTTGATGCATAATTCAACTAAAGTTTAACTGTTTTCGATCCAATTTCGGGTTATATCCGTGTTATTTGTCTGATGTTTTGCAGGTATTTGATGATCACGTCTAAACAAGGCATTATGAAGAAAAGAAGCAATCTCAGATGAAATATGGACGAAAAAAGAGTGAAAACATCATGAAAAGCGCAGAAGGTTGTTTTTGCTGTTGTGACGACCGTCACAGCTCCATGATGACCGTCACACGGGTGACGACCGTCACACCTTGTGACGACCGTCATGCAGGCAAAAATGCCCCACTTCAATTGCACGTTAAAGAAGCAGTTCCAAGTCCCTAATAGTGGACCACTACTCCCTGATTTTTCTGCCTCAAAGTCCACCCTCTCCAATTATAACCGTTAGAATTCCATTTTTATAAAAGGGGAAGAAGGGGACCTCAGAAAAGGGCCGCATTCATACAACGAAGTGCTGCCAAATTTATTTCCAGAGCAACCTTTCCAGTTTAATATTCTTATTTATTTCTCTTTACTTTTTCTGCATTCCTTTCATTCTTCTGTAATTTCTACTTCTATTGTACGATCAAATTGGCATAAAGACCAGAATCCTGCCAACATCTGTGGAGGATCTGCCCAAAGGCCAATTGGAATATTTACAGGTTTCTCATTTCAATCGTAATTCCAGTTTTATTATAATGCATATTATTATTTATTGTTTTTATTTATGTTTCATCTTTCCCAAATCCATGTCTAGCTAAATTTAAGTAATCGATATGTGGTAATAATTCGAATGGGATTTGATAACAACTGGTGGAAAATTGTCTTTTCAAAAGTAATTTATGGTCTGAGTGTTTAAAATTAATTTACTGAATAAGCTTCGTCGCAAAAGCGAGAACTTATTTAAAAGTAGTTTTGCCACGAAAGTGGGAAATTAATTAAGATACGAACCAACAAGCGAAAGTTGCGGTAAGATCAGATATTAAACACGAGTCATTCATTTTAATAATAGCGAAAGCACTTTAAAATGAATTAGAACTTAGAGATTTCAAAAAAATAATTTTAACCCCGAATGGGATACGAAAGTGTACGTTTGGCCCTTAGAATTATGATTAGCGTCAATAACCATCGTGAGGCGAGAGTCTTCAAATCACCATTTTCTGCTTAAATAAACTTTGAAAATTATTTCATACACCGGTAACTTGTCAAATCCCTGAAGAACACAATTACTGCATATCGATTCAATCAATTATAATCTAAGTAACCGTCTTAGTTTCCCTTTTAGTGACAATCTTATTCCCTTAAACATATTCTACCTAGCTAAACATAGTAACTCCCAAGAACACTAGTTTGATTACGAGTCCCTGTGGGATCGATATCTATTATTACTACGCGATAGACTGTGCACTTGCAGTTAGGTTGTATTAGACATAGAAAGTCGCGATCACTATCCCCGTCTTCAGCGTCAGAAATAGCGTTGATAGTCTCAAAGCACACCCCGCTTGGCGTAATCGTGACCGGTCCCTTGAACCTGGGCGCTCCTGAAGATGACGCTGACGTCAGTCGATATCCTAGCCCAAACTTGTCATTCTTCACGGGAATCTCCAATACCTGCCCCCAGCCTTTAGTCTCACCAGTCTGCACTAAGGCCTGAGCCTCTTTGTAAGATGACACTGCCACCTCTGACATTTTGCTGGAACCCTGAGCTTTGTCTTTAATCTGTAACCCCTCGAAGGCTTGACAAGGTGTCTCGCGTATTTCTCCGTCGACCTCAACATATCTGAATGATGACAGGTGACTGACCAAAATGTCCTCCTCCCCGCAAACGGTAACAACACTACCACCCACCATATACTTCAACTTCTTATGCAATGTGGATGTTACGGCCCCTGCAGCATGGATCCATGGGCGCCCAAGAAGGCAGCTATAAGCTGGATGGGTGTCCATGGTGTAGAATTCGGTATCAAAAATCTCTGGCCCCACCTAAAGCGGTAATGTTATTGACCCAAACACTGATCTTTTCGTTCCGTCAAACGCCCTCACAACCAAATCGCTGGGCTTGCAAATGATTCCCCGTATGTCCAATTTCATCATGGCTTTCTTTGGTAACACGTTCAACAATGATCCAGTATCTACCAATACATGCGACATTACGGTGCCCCGACACTCCATCGATATATGCAAAGCCATGTTGTGCTCTCGACCCTTAGGTGTTAGGTCAAAATCTGTGAAACCCGGGCTATGTCCCGCATTGACATGCGCCATTACCCCCTCTAACTGATTTACAGAAACTTCTTGGGGTACGAACGACGTATCCATTATCTTTAGAAGGGCGTTCTGGTGGGCCTCGGAACATAATAACAACGACAAGATAGAAATCTTTGATGGCGTCTGCTGTAGATGTTTGACAATTTTGTAGTCTCTTTTGCGGATCAGTCTCATGAACTCCTCTACGTCCTTGAGTGATGTATCTTTTTCTTTCGACTGAGTAGGTCCACTTTCATTTACTTTGGCTTTACCTTTGGCCAATCTCTCTGCTTTTATTTCAGGTGAGGTAAAGATCCTTCCGCTACGGGTCATGCCCCCCGTTCCAACGACATTATCAACAGCCCCAGCAGGCTGGCTATTCACCACAATCTTTTCACCGTTGCAATACGCTTCTAAACCATACGTCCACGGAACAACTTTCGTACTTTCAATGGGAACAGGCCCTGCTTTGGTGATTGTAATAGTTGGTCGCTTGGCTGGCGCCACTGTCGTTATAGTCTTCCTCGGGATCGTCACCGTTGTAACATCATTCTGCTCTTCACATAGTGCCTCCGCAGGCTTCTCAACCGCAACTCGATCAAATTGCAAGGCCCCTTCGTCGATCATGGCCTGAATGCCCCGCTTCAAATCATTACAGCCCTCTGGCTGGGTCCAGCACTCTAAGCAGTATTCATCACAACTAGGGAATACTCCCCCTCTGAGCAACCTGCTTTTTACTTCACTCAATGGTGTCTTCAACTCATTAACATCCAACACCAAGTTCAAATTTTCTTCTGTCAAGATGGCATTGGCCCCATGATTAGGCATAGGTTGTTGTACAATATTAGGCCCAGTTTGACCAAAATTGATGGCTTTATTGTCCAACAAGTCTTGAAATTTATGCTTGAACGCATGACAAGATTCTATATCGTGCCCGGGCGCCCCGGAATGGAATTCGCACTGCTTATTAGCATCATACCCCCTAGGAAGTACCGGTCCAGTAGGCGGTTCCATTGTTCTTTTCTCCACCAAATTCAACCCCAACAGTGTCTGAAGAAGCTCTGCATATGTCGACGGAGGCTTATCAAATACCCTCTTCGGCCTTACATTCTGAAACCTTCCCTGACCCTTATTCTGCCTTTGCTACTACTGCAGTTGTTGTTGCTGTTGTTGTGGTTGTTGTTGCTGTGGAATTGGGATAGTAACACTGGCTATCTGTTGAGGTTGAATGTACTGATTTCTGCCTCTGCCCTGGCCTCTGCCACCAAATACAGCGCTTGTATCACCTTGTCACCTTCCGCCGAACGCTTTTCTCGCATCCCCCAGCTGGAGTAGATTCGCTTGCCTGAATCTTTCCAATTTTAATTCCATTTTCGATCCTTTCCCCCATAAGGATCATATCGGAGAAACTACCCATCGAAACATTAAGTAACTTGTCATAGTACATTCCTGTAAATGCCCCCACAAACACGTCATTCATCTCCCTTTCAACCAAAGGAGGGTGCACTCGAGCTGCCATATCGTGCCACCGCTGCGCGTACTCTTTGAAACTTTCGCCGTTTTTCTGCGACAGACTCTACAACTGAACTCTGTTTGGCGCCAAATCGCTGTTATATTTTTAATGCATAACAAAAGCATCAGCCAACTGCTTCCAGCTCCTAATCTGAGTGGGCTCCAGTCCCATTTACCACTCCAATGATGGTCTCGATAAGCTATCTTGAAAGAAATGCATGAGCATCCTTTCATCATTGGAATATGCAGACATCCTTCTATAATAAGAACATACATGGACCTTTGGGCAGGTGTCCCCTTTGTATTTGTCAAATGTGGGAGCCTTGAATTTCAATGGCACCCTCAGCCCTGATACCAACCCCATAGTAGTCATGTATAAACCAGCGGAGTTCTGATCAACCACACCTTTCATCTGTTCTTCTAGCATTTTGATCCTCTGAACAGGGTCAATAGGGCCTTCGGGTCCCGTACCTCTTCCTGAAAAAGCGTCCTCCTGTTGATCCACATTCCAGTCATTGTCATACCCATCATAACCCATATTACGGCCCAATCCCTGCTGATTGATCACAGGACCCTGTCCTCGGTTGCCGAACCCTAGATTGACCCCAGTGGGTCCGAAACCATTGTTGAAAGGAAATGCTCCAGCGCCGTTGTTATTCACATTACCGAATCCACCATTACCGTAGCCATACCCCTGATTGTTGCCGTAACCGTCATTACCAAAGCCTTGATTGTTGAACCCGAAGTTCCCGTCCTGATTGACATTGCCATACCCATTGTTTCCAAATCCAACATTGTCAACGAATCTTTGATCAGCATCCACAGTGTTGCCTTTGTTGTTAAGAACATGCCCATCACCACCATTCCTGGTATTGCCGTTACCAGCGCCAGCACCTGCACCAGTACCAGTGTTTCCGTTGACCGTCACAATAGGTGGAGTAAGAACTGTCGGTATCTCATCCTCCCGGCGAGGACTTCAATAGAAATGTGGTCAGTATTGCCATTTCCGTTTGCCCGCGTCAGCAGCGGCTGCACCAAGGTCTGAAGATTCTCCTGGCCCTTGGCCATACTCTCCATAGCTTACATGAACAGGGTCAGCTTCTCGCGGATTTCCCGCATCTCGACCTGGACTTGATCCATTATCTTCTTGCAGTTGTTTCAGGTTGAGTAGCGGTGGACTCTTTGGTCGTCAATCCTGAAAAACCTGCGAGATGCAGGAAATAAGATACAGATCCCACAAGTAACTGGTAATGCAAAATGAATATGCAAATGCAATATGTGTCTGTGCGTTAGGGAGATCAACCCCTGATTCTAGTGCCAAAGTGCCAGGGTAGTGACAGTGATAGGGATAAGGGCTTGGATCCATTCATGGGGAAAACATCTCATATACTGCTGAAAAGCCCATCAAGTCAGGAATATAATATCACTGAGTGTACAACAAGAAGGCATGACCTCAACCAACAATCCTGGTGATGGCCAGCACAATGCAAATAAAGCATATACACCAGTACATAAGGTAATCAAGTGCGACCATATGCCTGATATTCCTCTAACAATCTCTTAGTCTTGGGATGGTCTGGCTGGGAAAGCAACCCTTCGACGAGCGAGTCTCTTTTCCTGATAACACGCTGGAGATCCCCAATGGATTCCTCCCAAGCACCTTCTCCGAAGCACTCCTTTAGCTTCCGCTTCTAGGATGCAGACTCTTTCTTACGCTTGATGACTTTGTTCAAGGCATTCTGAACGTCATATCTCCGCATAACATCTTCTTCAAACCTCTTCTGGCTAGCTTTCAACTGACCTTCCAGCTCAGAGATCTGTAGCTTCAGTTTGTCCTCTCTGTCTTTGTTATTTGTCAGCATAACGTTCCAGGTTTTGTTGAATGTAGAGATCTCCCGGTAGGCTACATCAAGTGCTTTCTTCTTAGACTCCAGCATGTCATGAGAGCTCTTGAAATCTACCCCCAAACGTTCACGCTTCTTTCGTTGTTCAGTCAGTTCTGTGCCTAGTTGATTCACCAGCTCTGTTTGTTGCTTGAAGGAGTATACGCCTTCATTCCTTTCACTCCTGAGTTGCACTAGCTCTTCTTCCAATTTCTCGTTGGCTTTCGTCAGCTCTTCTTTCTCCTACACAACCTGCTCATATCTCTCAATAGGCACAGTAGTTGGCTCTTCAATCACGGGGGGAGTAGGAGGTAATATTGCAGGGAACGGCATCCACACCTGCTTTGCCCTATCTTGGATCCAGACTTTGTACGGAGCATAGGCTTGACAATCATTCTTAACCAACAACAACTTACCCCTTTTGTTGATATTATTCCAAGCATGCTGAAGCTTGGACAATAATTCTCCACTCAGGTCACCTGTGAAGTACAGAGATTCCTGCACTTCCTCCTTTTTTGGCGGGCTTTTCAAAGCATAACCGAATTGCCTGATCAACAATGACAGATTGTAGTTAATGCACCCCTTCCTCCTAATCAGAGGAACGTTAGGATATCCGGCGCATCTGTAGATAATCTCAGATCCCAGTAAATCTCTATCAAACCAGACAACATCTTCTGAAGAAAGTCCCATCAGATGCTCAGACCAATCCACCGTAGCTGCAGACTCAGCAAAGATACCCTTCTTGGGCAGGTGACCATCAAACCACCTATACAACAAAGGCACACAACAAGAGACATTCTTGCCCCTCCTATTCTCGTTCTTATAATGCAGAGCGTGATAGAAGTCTCCAATCAGAGTAGGCACAGGATTGCCTGAAGCAAATATACGGAATGCATCCAAATCAACAAATTCAGGCATATTAGGGAACAATACAATGCCATATATACACAAAGCAAGGATAGCATTAAACACAACCCAACAGCCACTCTTGGCGTACTCTTGTGCCTTCCCCACCAAGAACTTGAGAGAAAACCCAGAAACTCCGTTCCACGAGGTTAACAGCAACTCTGAGGAGTCTAAGTGCAAAGCAACAGCCAAATCCTTCAGCTTGGGCTCAGCACCCATATGAATGAAAGGCACCTTGTTCTGAATGGTCAATTCCAAGATCTCAGCATATTCCTCCATGGTCGGAGCCAGAATGAAGTCAGGGAAAGTAAAACACCTCAGCGGAGGATCATAGAACTGCATCATCGCGTACAATCCGTTCAGCTCATACGTGGATGGTTTGCAAACCAACCTAAGCAGTTTCCCATAACTCTTCCTGAAGCTTCTCTTCACATCATCATCAGCTAGAGACATCAAACCAAGCAGAGAAGAAACATCTGGAGTAGGCAACTTGTATGCCACAGTCTTCTTCAAAGTATCCATAATAGCAGCAGACAGAAATCCGGGCAACTAGAATCAGAGGGTATGAAATGCATCTGCAGCACAGATACACGTTAATGATATGCAAAATGAGGATGCAACCATGCAATATGCAAACATGCAACAGGGATTAAGTGATGTATTGCTGAGGAGATCCATCCATAATATCTGTCTCATCAGACCCACAATACTGCTCAAATCCTGGTCTCAACAGACCCATAACAATGCTCCAACCTGGTCTCAACAGACCTAAAACAAAGCTCCCACCTGGTCTCAACAGACCTATAACACTGTCCTGATGAAGAACCCCAAGTATCCACACATACTGATCCAATATCAAGAAAACTGGGTAGTCTGGAGGTCAAGTTTCCTGCATGCCCCAATCCCTCTCACAGGTAGGTGTCCTATCAACTGACACAAGGTACGGCATCCTATGCGGTCGTCGGTGTCACAGAATTTCATGACTGATGATACGATACCCAGAAGGTGTGTCATCATCATGTCCTGAAGAGGGCTCACTTAGCCAACTTCCAATTGATCGGTCCCCAGAGTCGACAATCCAACTAACCAACAACCCCCTCAACCCAAAGGATTGAAAAATAAGTCAACCAGAAGAACCTCGTCTAAGTGTGGATTTTGTAGGACACTAGTACATGCAAAACATGCACGCGCCCACTACTTTCCACAACTAATTCTAGGTGCACTCAAGCCCAGGTCCGGCTTGTCTCTCAACAGATCACCCCCTCCTCACAACAGCAATAACAATATAAAGCTGACAATAAAATGCAGAAAGTAAAGACAGAAATGTAAATCCATACAAAACCCACGACGGGAAAACAAGCGCTAGGACTGACTCGTGTAGGGAACCGTTGGAGTCCCCAGCAGAGTCGCCAGCTGTCACTACTACGAAAATCGGCGCCGGCTATAACAGAAGAGTCGCCACTGTGTGTTATTTATCCCAACGGAGGGAAAGGAAACACTCAGAGTAAACCTAACGCAAAACGGGAAAGGAACGGTCATTGCAACCAAATTCCTGGATTCGGGAGTCGATTACGCAAGGGGAAGGTATTAGCACCCCTCACGTCCGTCGTACTTGACGGGATCTACGCTTGTTTTCTGGTACGGATTGTTATTCTATCTACTTTAAAGGTTAAGGGACAAAAGGAAAAGAAAATGACTCGGCAAAGTATTGCACTTTATGCCTACGTATTCCCGTCTGGAACGAGAAATCAGAGTCAACGTAGTTCGCCTACCTACGGGAAAGAAGGGGAAGGTTGCTCGCTAGGATACGGCATCCTATGCCTACGTACTTTCATACAACATGAAATATCAGAGCAAACGTAGTTCGGGCTACGGAAGACACAAGCTTGTCTGACTGTTTTTATTACCTTACGAAAGGGTTTTTTCTTGATTAAGAGTCCAAGCGGACAAAAATGACACTTTGATGTTTGTTTTGAATCTTTTACGAAAGAAGTGTTTTTTAGTTTGTTTGCAATCTCTGACGCACTAGAGACTATGATTTGAGAGTGACTACGTCGTGTGTCACCCAAAGGGTACCACACTAACCAGTCAGACTACTGGAAAGAAGCTCTCCAGCAACCCTTTCTCGAATAGCTTAAGGCTCGTAACGTACGACATCGATTAACCTTATTACTATGTTTTTGAGTTGTTTTGAGATAAGAAGAGAAAGAAGCTCTAAAAAGCCTAGGGTTGAAAAGGGAATAAAAACTAACCTAATGTTGTCATGCATGGATAAGAATCATAATATATGTCGTAATTCCCTCCTGCACAGAGGAAATCAGAGATCCTAGGGGGTAAACAGAAAAGAAAGCAAGCAAATACAGTAAAATGCAATGCAATGCAGCAATACAAGCGAGGCAAGGGAGTCCCACTCAACCTCGAACCTGGGAAAACAACAGGTAAAGTGAATCAACATTCACCTCAAACCTAGGGGGCAAGCTACACAAGCCAACAAACAATACAAAAAACAAAACCCAAAGGAAGCAGCCCAAGCAGCAGCACCAAACTCCTACAGTAGCTCTGACAGCAAAGTTGACAGTAACATAACTCCATCTTCAAGCAGACCTTATGAAAGGCATCTTCAACATCTTAGATCTTCATCCCCAAGCTCTAGCAAGCTCCACCAAGAAAGATTGGTTATTAAGATCAAGTTATAATGAATGGGAGCCAGTGAAAACCAAAGGAAATCACTAGAAACCATCATCTGCAAAGAAGGGTATCCTCAAAAGTTCTACTCTTTAAGGCATACCACTCATCCCTCCAAGGGTGATATGGGGCTTCCTTAAGAGGACTTTGAATCATAGAATAGGATGGAAGTAAACAAAATATTTCATGTTTGAGGCAAGAAATGAACTAAATCTAAAAAGCTCTTCCTAAAACCCTAATTTCCCTAAGCTCCTGACAAGCATTCCAACAGATGAGAAATCTTCACATCCAAGTTCCTTCAAGCTATCCAAAGCATCTTCAATTGGTCTTCATGATCACTCAAGAACAAGAGCAACACCACCCTAGTCTAAGGGGAACTATTGAATTAAACTAGCCAAATTAGTTCATCAGAAACACCTAGAAGTTAGTCTCAAAACTAATTCTATTTAAAATACCAAAAGTGATTTATAAAATCCTACGAAAATTACTAAAGGTTCCTAAACTTCTTATGAACCTCTCATACAAAAACCAGGGTATTAACCATTTATTTGGACCTAAAACTATGCCCTAAACCTAAAGGTATCAACTTAAAACCCTAATTCTAAACCCTCTAATGACCAATGCTCAAACTAGCCTAAAATTCTCTCACAAAAATATGAGAAAATTACTATGGGTACATGTATATCTAAGCTATCTAGCCCAAAAAGAATCAGCTCAAAATTCATCACCAATTATTCACAATAAAATCAACAAAACAGATGATCAAATATGCAAATAAAAGAAATTACACAAAAATAAGAAAAATCAAATAAAATTGAAAAATGCATGAAAATGGGATTTCTTGATTTTAGAAAATCACAATTAAATCCAGGATCATGGAGATATTTTTAAAATATTTTTTGGATTAAAATTGGATTTAAAATGGATTTTAGAAATCAAATGAATTAAAATAAATCCAAAAAGAATTTAAGAAAATAAAATGCAAAATTAAATTAGATGCGTTGGATGAGGAGACTAAGTAATCAAATCCAAGAGCCCTGAGGCTGCCCACGTGAGGCACAAGACGGCATCCCAGTCACACGCTGACTGGGATTAATGAAACACAGCGTATTTGGTTAAAGAGGGAAAGCTGAGTTTGAATCATATCCACACGATCATGCTTCCAAGTCAATGAGTCAACCTGACCAACGCTTCAGGCTTCGTCTTCCCCAAAACTCAGGTGACCTGAGGCAATTCTCATACAGTGGTTCACGGTGGAAAACACCGTCTTCTCCGGTGAGGTTCCAAACTCAGGTGGCAAAACGAAACAAAGTTTATATCATTCTTGACCAGAAAATCACCAGGATCACGAATATCACATCCATTTCATCCAACTCTCAATGGAAATTAAAACACGAAGCAATCTTCAGAAGGTGTCACAATTTCAAACATCACTGTTGCGGTGGAAATAGGATCACAAACTATTAATGAGTTTGAATCGCAATTCAATTCACAACCGCTCTTTGATTTATCCGAAGGAAAAGGTCAAAAGAGGGAAAACCTATTTTGCATCGTAAACACAATGCGGGGAAAGATCTAGGGTTCGGGGGTTGGTTAAATTTAGGAAAGGTATTAGCACCCTAAACTTCTGTAGTACTCTACAGGAACCTTTTGTTCAGATGTTTACTATTTGCTTTATTTATTTGCTTAAGGTATATGTACAAAGGGATTAAAAGTGAGAAAATAAACCTAAGGGATTAATTCTAAGTTTACTCGGCAAGACATCGCATCTTGTGCCTACGTATCCTTACGGGAGTGGAATCAGAGTAATCGTAGTTCCCCTCAAAAGGGAGGTTAGAGACTTCTTGACTGTGGTCAAGGTCTCAAGGGGAATAAACGCATCTTAAGGACACGCTTACGTGGAGGGTAGGAACTCCAAATCTCTACGTTGAATTGTTAAGTTGTAATTAGGGTTAAATTAGGTTAGGGATTCCGCGGCGGGAAACCCTAAAATGAGCGCGGCGGCTCTTTGACCTAATGCTAGGGGTAAAATGGTAATTTTGCCTGCGGCGAGACATTTATGAAAATTAGGGTTTGTAAGGGTTTGAAGGGTTGAAGTTGAGGACTATTGACACGGCGGTCAAATGCCAGACCTAATTCCTTCGGAGGTGCGTGCAATGTGACAAAATAATAGCAATGACAATGTGAGAATTTTAAATCATACATCAGCAGAAATTTAAATGCGGAAACGTAAATGCGATTGTTAGGTTCGCGAGGTTACAATTGAGAAACAGATACAAATATAAAGGTAACTCAAATGAAAACTCAACACAATAGTAATAAATATGAACTGCAAAAAATGAACACCCGTTAGTAGGCAGAGTCAAACGACTATCAGATGAATTACGAGCCAATGCAAATTGGAGATTTATTGTTGTTTTATTTAAAAATCTTAAATAATTTTAATGTTAGCTTGCGGAAAAAAAAATTTAATTTAAAATGTTTTACTCTAAAAAAAGTTTTATTATTATTATTTTTTTATATTTTTAAGAAAAGTTTTTTTTGATTTTTGCTTTTAAAAAAGAGTTTTTTATTTTTAATATGTACATAAAATGTTTTTTTCTTATTTATTTTAAAAAAACAATTTTGAATTATAAAATAAATGTTAAGAAACAAATTTAAAAACATAAAATAAATAAATAGAAAAATAAATAAATAAAGAAAAAATAAATAAAGGGGAGGGGGTTGGGCCGGTCATCACACCCGGACCCAACCCGGTTGATGGTTAGACAAAAGAAACATTTAGGGTTCTGGGAACCCTAATGTTTCACGGCGCCGTTTCACTCTTCTTCTTCTCTCTCTCGCTTCTCTTCTTCCTCGTGACTCTTTCTCGTGACTCTTTCTTCTTCCTCCATGACCTGAAATCAAAATGAATGTTGTGAGGGAGATATTTCATAGCTTACATTTCGGCCGATGATGAGGGTTTCCTCTGAGGCTTGAAGTTGATTGCCCGCCGTTTAACCGGCGAAGGCGATCTTTCTTCTTTCGGTGGCGCGGTTGTTGATGTTGGTTCGTCAGTGAACGGAGGCGATGATGAAGGCTCCGGTCCTTCTGAGTCTCGGCCGCCTAGGGTTTTCGCGATCTTCCTCTTAGCGTCCTTACGAGGTGATACCTTTCCCCTTTTATAACTTCTGACTTAGCTCTTTTTTGGGCCTTGGATACCATATCTGATTCGTGATTGATCCTATTTGATTTGACTGAATCGTGTTTCCCCTTTTTTAAGATTTGATTGGGATTTCTCTTGATATGATTCTGAACTCGTTTTGATTCACTTGATACGATTTATTCCATCCCTGATTTGGAATTGATATCGATGTCAAATTTGTTTTCTGTTATTCTCTGATACAGCTTGCCTTACACCTTCATACCTTCCTTTTCCAGAATTCCTTGATTGATTCGATTTTGTTGGATTTTTGCAGATGTGGATTGGATTGCCTTTGGATTTCTGTTGATCTGTTTGATATCTGAATTAATTCGAACTGATTTGTTTGATTTCGAACTGATTTGTTTTTGGACTGATTTGTTTTTGGACTGATTTGTTTGATTGATTCAGATTGGGGATTGATATCAAATCAAAATCTTTCTATTATTTTTCTGATATGATTTGCCTTCAGATTGGATTGATTGATATCTGATTTTGATTCACAGAACTCCTTGATGGATTCGTTTTTCTGTTCTGTTATCGATCTCGAACTGATTCGTTTTTTGATTGATTCGTTTCTTTGATGCAGCTCAGATTCTTTTCCTCTTCTTCTTTCAGAGAGGGCTTGATGTTGTGTTGGTCTTAGCCGCCGAGACGGGTACACGGTAGTGATGACGCTTAGTCTGAACCGTCGAAGCAGGATATTACAATCCTGGTTTTACGCTGTTGCTGCGACGACTGATAGGGACTGTTATGGTTTTGCACTTGTTTATCTTATGAACTGATATGCTTGTGACAACCTAACCTGTTTCAATTTTTTTAATCTTCAGGTCCCCAACTTTCTGTTTTAGGGCAATGATGTTGAACTGAGCTCTTCAGAGAAGACGCTATGATCTTGTTTGTTGCTCGCGTTGTGAGCAGAATGGCACGCTGGTTTGTCATGGTGACTTACCATCGCTAATTGCTCTTTCTGGTATGACCAAGTTTGATGCTGTTGTGCTTCTTTGGATTCTGCTGAATATTATGACAGATTTGTAGGACCTGTACACATGAACTTGCATCGTTTGATGGTTTATTTTCTTATTATGCAACTTGATGCCATAGTTTGGCTTCTCTTGTTCTATTTCGAACTTGATTTTCATTCTGCTGGACCATGGGTCTTCATTCTGTTTGGTACAGATTTGTTCTTTGGTGGCTTTTCATACTTGTATGAGCACGAGTTCCTTCTTACCTAGTTTATGCTTTGAGTTCTGTTGTACTGATGACGCTTGTGGCTTTTCAAGTGTTGGAAGTTTCGAAACCAAAGTGACTCAGATCTGCCGGCATCCGGGTCTGAGTCAGAACTTGCCTATGTTGCCTTATTCTCGTATCAGTTCGGAAATTCAATCGCGGCAAAACGAATCAGTCCCGCTTCTTTTATCACTTCTATCTCTCGAATGTCCCGTACCGATAAGAACATGTGTTACCTGATCTGACGCCTACGGCGCGGATCGGTAACGGGGGTAGGTCGCAGCTTCGGTTGTGCCACTCCCGGCACTCGATGATGACATCGTTCTGAGAGTGTCAAAAGCATCTTCTAACCTTTTTTCTATATTGTTTGTTTTGCTTTGATGTGCAGGTTAGTCGAGATTTGCGGCGAAGCTTAAAGACAGCATGAAGACCCTTAGGAACTTTTAGGATTTAGGATAGATGCTTATTGACTTAATGTAATTCCTTGTGAAACAATTCAAATTCACTTATCAATTTGTAAATTATAAATATTGATGAAATGAAATTCAACAAATATTCATATTTACTTTCTCACTTGTAAATTCAAAGTATCCATGAATACTAAATTCCTTCTTGAGTTGTAGCTTATAAGTACTTATGAACACAAAGTTCAAACTTACTTCTCTTTTGCCTTTTATAAATGATATCCCGCCATATAGTTATATCCAAACAAATTCAAATTAAAATCTCGTTGATCACATCACTTCTCAAAATAACCATAACAGTGCCCACTTCTTTTTCAAACCAACTTCATCTTATTAAGAGGAAACAAAACTGCTTTAGAAATGTTTCAACATCAAACAAGACGCGGCCCCGAGTCCAATCATATTTCTGACAAAACATACCGGCACCTTGACCCAATTGGCAAATAAATGTCTCAGAACGTAATAACAGCCCGTTTTCAAAGAATTGGTAGAATCTGTGTAAAATGACCAAAATACCCCTGAGACCCAATCTGCAAAACAAAAACCTTCATAACTTGTTAGTGGTTAGCAAATGTACATATGAGATGATATGCGAAATGACTGACTAAATATAAGGGTAAAATTTGGGGTATTACAGTTGCCCCTATTTAAATAGCTACACCGGACGATTTGAGTGACAGAGACTCGAGGAATCGTGGTGGAGAGATTTAAATATAGATAACCGAAAATTTTGCCCTTATATGCGACGATATGCAATGCTGTGGACAAGACTGGAACGACTTAATGCAGATGATGCCATGAATATGATATGCTGCGTATGCTGGAATAATGAATGCGAAAATGCTGACGAACATGACGACACTGGGACAGACGCCACGAGAAGAAACACACTGGGGAAAATGACGCGCTGAGACACAGTACAACACTGGGGAATTTCTAAAAATGATAGTCAACTGGTGCGAATGACCAATTGTCACTTTTAGAAAAGGAACGAGATCCTCCAATGGAGATGGTACCTATGAGACGGCCTCCACTGGGGAATCTAAAAATAAAACTGGATCACGTACGATTGTAAGATCGATTACAGAATGCCGGAGCATTGAGCAAAGAATAACATCCAAGCTTCTGTAAACTATCCCTCGTGGCAAGATCAGACGGACTTTTCGGAAATCCGTATCAAATATACAGGGTAAGGACCGACTGTATGCCAAAATAAATGGACTTTAATGGGAAATGCCCTGATAAGCTTCTCGAGGGAGAATTGTCACTTATCGTTGGAAGGGACTTATGTGCAAAAAAAATGGATAAGCACTCAAATAAAGAGGCTGCTGCTTATCTGATAAATAAATCTTCTCGCATTTAAGGTCGGCGCCTGGAATACGATTTTGATTCCTCTCTTACTGAAGGATAAATAAACTTCTTCATGCTTCAAGATTATGTTCTCCTGAACATGAAAAGGGTAAACTGAACTTCCTCATACTTCAGAATCGTGCTCTCTTGAATATGATTCGGATAAAGGGTAAATGAAAATCTTCATACTTCAGAATCGTGCTCTCCTGAACATGAAACTGGCTGACTGAATTTACTCATACTTCAGAATCGTGCTCTCCTGAATATGAAACTGGATGACTGAATTTACTCATACTTCAGAATCGTGCTCTCCTGAATATGAAACTGGATGACTGAATTTACTCATACTTCAGAATCGTGCTCTCCTGAATATGAAACTGGATGACTGAATTTACTCATACTTCAGAATCGTGCTCTCCTGAATATGATTTGGTTCAAACCTTTCTATACTTCAAGACGACAGGTAAATGGAAGCCCAACTGCTCCATGGAGATGGCCATTTGCTGCGAGTCATAACGAAGATAGGCGAGAAATGTCGCATATTGATGCTGTAAGATGTAAGATTATAAAGTGTTGTAAAGTGTTGTAACATGTAGGATTGTAAAGTGTTGTAGTGTTGTAATGATAGATTTTCCAGGCGTGAGCTGGCGTGTATCTGTAAAGGATTGTAGTTGGTTTTCTTGAAAGATAGTGCAAAATAAATGCACGTCCGGGTACAGTAATAACCTTCTCGGGCGAGAACAGTCGCGTATCCGTTATGGTATGGTGAAAATCTTTAGATGGTGCAAAATAAATGCACGTCCGGTTGGGATTGACGACCGACAAGACTGAGATTCAATCTAGGATCGAGCTAGAAAGAAGACTGGAAATCAAAACTCCATCGAGGGAATGAACCCGAAGGGTAGATATCTTATCCTGGCGAGGAAAGATAACTGAAGTAACCGTCATCCACGAGGATCGAGCTCTGTGGGGAAACTGGAAACAAGTAAGTATTTTATGCTTAGGGCTGACAATCTATTTGGAGAGAATGGACGAACCCAGTTACTCGGCGGTAACGACCAATGATAGAGACGCAATGAACCTGTGAATGCTAACGCATATGTTGATGCATATGTTAATGTGAATGTATGTTAATGTTTATGTATGCAAGATGTTATGAAATGAGTATGTAATGAATATGTAATGAATATATAATGAATATGTAATGAAATAGGCATGTGATGCTTATGCCCCTGTGTATGCTGACGAAACAGACTAGAGACGGGACGAGAGATGAAATAAACATCTCGACGGAAATACCCTGCGTTCTCTGCAACCAATACGTCAATCATGGGTAAAAAAGATCAATGGTAGAACCAAATCTGGTTTTAAAGTTCTGAATTCTCTGGGGAGAAGGTAATCTGCTTGGGTGCACAGTACCACGCCTTCGCATGGGGAGAAGAAAACCTGAGGGACACTTTCGAGTTACCCGAAAAAGTTGTCAGCTTATAGTCTCGCTGGGGACTGTCACTGGGAAATGGTTTGAAAGTGTTTCTGCAATAATGATATTTCCGGGGAATGAAGAGATCCTGTCGGAATTTCCACTAGTCAGTAATTTATTACATCTCAAATTTGTTGTTTTTGAAAAACAATTTTGAAAAATCTACAATGCACCTTTCATTTTCAAATTTTAAGAATAAACGCATTTTGCATAACAACAGAAAATAAAGAGCAATGCACCAAGGAATGTAAGTAACGAGATGGTTTCTTTTATTTAAAGGGCGGTAGCTCGCTGAAGGCATAGCTCCACAGATGATTATGTTTTTAAAATTGGCAACATGGGAAAGGTTACATCGAATCCAATGACACCTACTGACACTAATAACTAAGACTAATCCAGAATCCTGCTTTGGGCAAGGATGAAAGAACTGAAACATGGCTCTCATGCGGAAAGTGTGTTTGAGATAATCAGTGTCTTCTGATGCAATGAAGTGCCTTTGTCCCTAACTTTTGCCTGGACCGCCCTCTCGGGTTTTCAATCCACCGGGACGCTCTTTTTTGCCTAAGCCGCCCTTTCGGGTTTTCAACTTAGCGAGCTTTTTATTATTATTTCTTTTTTCTTTTTCCAACCCTTACTTTTGCCTAAGTCGCCTTTTGCGGGTTTTCGACTTAGCGGGTCTTTAGGCATAATATTTTCGGACTGCATCAGAATTCACGGGGTGTGCTAGTTCTTCACCATCCATTGTCGTAAGTATCAGAGACCCTCCGGAGAAAACGGTCTTTACAACAAACGGGCCTTCATAATTGGGCATCCACTTTCCACGCATATCTTTGTGTACTGGCAAGATCTTTTTGAGTACGAGCTCTCCTTGACGGAACTCACGGATACGGATCTTCTTATCAAACGCTCTCTTCATGCGTTTCTGATATAATTGCCCATGGCACATGGCTGTCAAGCGCTTCTCGTCAATGAGATTCAACTGATCCAATCTGTCCTGAACCCACTCAGCTTCCTCAAGTTCAACTTCCATTAACACTCTTAAAGAAGGTATCTCTACTTCGATGGGGAGCACGGCGTCCATTCCATATACCAGTGAGAAAGGGGTTGCCCCTGTCGAAGTTCTCACCGAGGTTCTGTATCCATGCAAAGCAAACGGTAACATCTCATGCCAATCTTTGTAAGTCACAACCATCTTTTGCAGGATCTTCTTGATATTCTTATTCGCAGCTTCAACGGCCCCATTCATCTTAGGACGGTACGGAGAAGAATTGTGGTGAGTGATCTTGAAGTTATCACACAACTCTTTCATAGTCTTATTATTCAGATTGGTGCCATTGTCAGTTATTATCCGGCTTGGGACTCCATAGCGGCAGATGATCTCTTTCCTGATGAATCGGGCAACCACTTGCTTGGTCACGTTGGTGTAGGAGGCAGCCTCTACCCACTTGGTGAAATAATCAATGGCAACAAGGATGAAACGATGACCATTAGAAGCTTTCGGCTCGATGGCCCCAATCATGTCTATGCCCCACATAGAGAACGGCCATGGTGAAGACAAAACATTCAACGGTGACGGAGGTACATGCATTTTATCAGCATAAATTTGGCACTTATGGCATTTCCTAGCGTATCGGATGCAGTCGGCTTCCATGGTTAACCAGTAATACCCAGCCCTTAACATCTTCTTGGACATAGCATAACCATTGGCATGGGTTCCGAAGGTCCCCTCATGAATTTCCTGTAGTAACATGTCCGCTTCCCGTTTATCAACACATCTGAGCAGGACCATGTCGTGATTTCTCTTGTATAGCACACCATTACTGATAAAGAATTTGGACGCCAATCTTCTCAATGTCTTTTTGTCCAGACCAGTAGCACCATCGGGATACTCCTGCTTGACGAGGTAGTTCTTGATATCATGAAACCAAGGCTTTTCATCCACCTCAACTTCTTCGACCATCTGACAATAAGCGGGCTCAACCTTGCGCTCAATATGGATAAGAGGTGCTTCATTAACGAACTTAACTTTCCACATGGATGCTAACATGGCTAAAGCATCAGCAACGTGATTCTCGGATCTAGGAACATGCTCGAACTCTATCTCGTCGAAATACTTGATCAGCTCAATAATATAGTCTTTATAAGGGATTAACTTCTCATTCTTCGTTTCCCATTTGCCTTGTACCTGGTAGATAACCAAGGCTGAGTCACCACTTACTTTAAGAAGTTTGATTCGGAGGTGAATCGCTGCTTCGAGGCCGAGGATACATGCTTCATATTCTGCGACGTTGTTAGTGCACTCAAAATCCAATCTTGCTGTAAATGGAGTGAATCCGCCTTTTGGGTTCATCAAAACGGCGCCTATACCATGCCCATTGAAATTCGAGGAGCCATCAAACATCATCTTCCACCAAAGACCTGGTTCTGGACCTTCGCTCGGATCTGGCTCTTCACAATCTCTTTTAATCAACAAAATATCCTCATCAGGAAAATCGAGCTTAAGAGGTTCATAATCTTCAACTGGCTGGTCTGCAAGATAATCAGATAAAATACTACCCTTAATCGCCTTCTGGGGTACATACTGGATGTCATATTCGGATAACAACATGTGCCAACGGGCTAGCCTCCCGGTTTGAGCAGGTTTTTCAAAAATATACTTGATCGGATCCATTTTAGAAATCAATAACGTGGTATGACAGACCATATACTGCCGAAGGCGCTTAGCGGCCCATGCCAATGCACAACAAGTTTTCTCTAATGGTGAGTATCTGTTTTCGCAATCGGTAAACTTCTTGCTCAGGTAATAAATTGCATGTTCCTTTTTCCCAGTCTCATCATGTTGTCCAAGCACACAACCCATAGACTTCTCGAGAACAGTAAGGTACATAAACAACGGTCTTCCAGGTACGGGCGGGATCAGAATAGGGGGATCTTGCAAATAACCCTTAATCTTCTCGAACGCTTTCTGACAATCAGGGTTCCACTCAACTGTCTGCCCCTTGCAAAGCAACTTGAATATCGGCTCACAAGTAGCGGTCATATTAAAGATAAACCTGGAAATATAATTCAGACGTCCCAGAAAACCTCTAACTTGCGTCTCTGTTCGCGGAGCTGGCATATCCCGAATGGCTCGGACTTTGTCAGGATCCACCTCAATCCCTCGCTGGCTAACAATGAAACCAAGCAGTTTTCCAGATCTGACACCGAAGGTACATTTTGCAGGATTCAATTTCAACTGATATTTCCTGAGTCGTTCAAACAGCTTCATCAAATGGTCTAAATGCTCCTCTTCACTCTGAGATTTGGCTATCATATCGTCCACATACACCTCAATTTCTTTGTGCATCATATCATGAAAAAGAGTGGTCATAGCACGTTGGTAAGTTGCCCCTGCATTCTTTAAACCGAAGGGCATGACTTTGTAGCAGAAGGTTCCCCAAGGAGTAATGAAAGTAGTCTTCTCTCGATCATCGGGATCCATCTTGATCTGATTATAGCCAGAGAAACCATCCATAAATGAAAACAACGCAAAACTGGCTGTATTGTCTACCAGTGTATCAATATGTGGCAGGGGGAAGTCGTCTTTCGGACTTGCTTTGTTCAGATCCCTGTAGTCCACACACATCCTAACTTTACCGTCCTTCTTAGGCACTGGCACAATGTTGGCAACCCAATCTGGATATTTTGCGACTGCCAAGAAACCTGCATCCAACTGCTTTTTAACCTCATCTCGAATCTTCAAAGCCATGTCGGGTCTCGTTCTTCGAAGCTTTTGTTTGATAGGCGGACAATCTGGCTTAAGCGGCAACTTGTGAACAACAATATCCGTGTTCAGGCCCGGCATATCTTGATACGACCACGCAAACACATCAATATACTCCTTTAACAACTCAATCAACCTCGGCCTAATCTCCGTCCCAAGCATTGCACCAATCTTGACCTCTTTCTTGCTCTCGTCCGTACCGAGATTAATTAGGTCCACCTGCTCTTTATGCGGTTGAAGCTCTGTGTACTCGTACTCAATCAATCTTGTCAGTTCCGCAGGTACTTCAAAATCTTCTTCACCCTCGTCCTCAGCTTGATTGATGGGTGCATCCCAATCAGGAGTGTCAGTAAAGTCATTGGATCCAACAAGGTTTACGATATCTCTGCATGATGGAAGGCTTACTTAATTAAAATGCTCGCAGATATGTAAGAATGAAATGCTGTTTTTTTTTATTATTATTTTTTTTTGAAAAAGGTTGCTAATTTCATTTTTAAAGGTGAAAACGAAAAACGCAAATGAACCAAAGTGGAATTGAACAAAATGCTTTTATTAATATCTTTTTAGAAATGAAAGGTGGCCCGACAAAACAACCCTATAGCCTTGGGCAGAGCTACAGATTTTTATTTGAAAATGTAAATGAAACTTTTTTTAAAAAACAATTACTTTGACAAGGGAAAGATAACAGGGATCTCTACGGCCTCCCAGTTGTTCAAAACTGCATCACCCTTAAACACCAGGTTGCTCAGCTCTTCATTTTTCTCACATTCACTGATGGCATTGACTTGGAAGCCTCCGCTGACAAATACCTCTTGGATAACCTTCGGACGCCCTTCGACGGTTGTGGCAGCTCCATTCTGAGTTGGTTTGTAACCCAACCCAGAGCGATCAGTCTTGGTCTTGACATCAATTACCTCTCCCCAGCCTTCAGGAATGCCCCTGTCAATTGTTGCTTTGGTGCTCTTCAGAGATGCAAAAGATGGATTACCCTGACCCACTGTCTCTTCGACCTCCAGCAGAACAGCATTGGCGATCTCAAGTGCTTGAAAGGAAATGTCTAAAGCATTCTCATCGGCCTCGATGTAACGGAAAGAGGACAGGTTACTGACCATCAGATCCTCCTCACCGTGTATAATAACCAACTTTCCCTCGATCACGAATTTCATCTTTTGATGTAACGTTGAGGTCACTGCCCCAGCGGCATGGATCCACGGCCTTCCAAGTAAACAACTGTAATTGGGATTAATGTCCATGACTTGAAACGTGATATTAAAAACTTGCGGACCGATCAGAATAGGAAGCTCAACCTCCCCCATTACCGATCGACGGGAACCATCGAAAGCCTTGACAACCAAAGGAGTAGGTTTCAACGCAGTCTCCTTACAGGCCAGCCTATCAAGAACCCTCTTGGGTAACACGTTCAGAGAAGACCCGGTGTCCACTAGCACTCTTGCTAAATTGTCCTCCTGACATTTCACTGATATATGTAAAGCACGATTATGATTCGGACCCTCCTTTGGTAACTCTTCGTTGCTGAAACTAAGGGTGTTGCATGCGGTCAAATTGGCAATCACACTATCAAACCGACTGGTGCTGATATCTTGATCCACATGTGCTTGAGTCAAAACCTTCTGCAGGGCCATCCTATGAGCGGGTGAACTCATTAACAGAGATAGAATCGAGATCTTGGAAGGAGTCTGATGAAGTTGATCGATAACTTTATAGTCACTTTTCTTGATGATCCTCAAAAATTCGGCATCTTCATCATTCGTGACGGCTCCTTTACCTTTGTCTTTGGCAGGCACTGGGATACTAGTTGTTTCCTTAGGTGGGACCTCATTGGAATGGGGAGTATACACACGGCCACTGCGAGTCATCCTGCTTACCTCTGCGATATTGGTCACAGTATCCTTACCCTCTTCCTTTGGAATAACCTTCCCAGACTCCTTGTCAATCATCGTCACGTCGTATTTCCAAGGCACGGCTTTAGGATCACTGAAAGGAAACGGACCTGGTTTTCGAATAACTATAGGCTTAGGCTGATTCACCTCAGGGATAAACGACTTTGGTATATCGAACACGGGATTGGCAGAACCTGCCCCTGCTAGATTAAACACTGGCACCTTACCCTTTGATTCAGGCTGATGGAATACAGGCTCAACCACAGCGACTACATCCTTCTTGGCTTGGCTTGTCACTTGTAAAACACCCTCATTAATCAAACTCTGAACATCATTCTGAACCAACACACAACCCTTGCTACTGGCTTCACAACTTATGCATGCACCGTGGGAAGTATCTACCATACCAGCTTCAAACAGTTTCGAATGGAACATCTTGAGAGGAGTCTTAATCTGTTCAACATCAAGGGCATAACCTTCTTCCGAATCAGCACCAACGGCATTGACACTCTCATGGTTAGGAAAAGGGTTCTTCTTAACATTCGGTTGAGGATCTTCGAATGACAAAATCTTCTTTTCCAATAAATCCCTGACGATATTTTTGAGAGCATAACAATTCTCCAGATCATGACCAGGCGCACCCTCATGAAATAAACAATGAGCAGCGGCATTGTAATTGGCGGGTAGAGGATTAGGAGGCGGTCCCAAAGCCCGAGTGGTGATGAGCCCCTGCTTGACCAGAGAGGGATACAACTCGGTAAAAGTCATTGGGATCGGCGGACAAGGTTTATACGTTCTTCTGTTCGGCATATTCTGGCGAGGGGCCGGACTCTTTGGCTGTTGAGGAGCAGGAGTATTGGGTGCCTGTAGGTAGTTGACAGGAGGCGGATAAACAGGAGGTTGTTGCATAGGTTGATACATGGGAACCTGTTGATTGAAAGAAGGTGTAATAGCTGCCACATAGGGTTGTTGAGCATATTGGACTGGATACCCTTGAGGTTGAGCATAACCTTGCGGATGCCGATAAAAGCGTTCCCTTGGTCTACCAGAGGATATAGCATTAGTCTCACTCTCCTTCTTTTTCTGGGAGCTATACGGAGGTTTCTTCGGCTGATCCTTAGAAGCGCCATGATTATTTGTCATTTTACCACTCTTCATACCCAATTCAATCTTGACACCCACAGCAACGATGTCGGAGAAATTTGAAGTCACACTGCCCACCATTCTCTCGTAAAATTCTGGACGAACCGTGTCGACAAACCAATCAGCTAACTCTTTTTCGGACAAAGGAGGTTCTACCTGTGAAGCAGTCTCTCTCCACCTTTGGGCATATTCTTTGAATGACTCAGAATTCTTTTGTGACATACTCAACAACTGTCTTCTGTCAGGAGCCAGATCCATATTGTACTTGTAGTGTTTGATGAAAGCGTCAGATAAATCTTGAAAGCTCTTAACGCGGGATTGGTCCAAAGTTAAATACCACTTGGAAGAAGCACCCTTCAAACTGTCTTGGAAGCAATGAATCATCAGTTTATCATTCTCAACATGGGCAGCCATTTTGCGATAATACATGATCAAATGACTCTTAGGACAGGTGGCACCTTCATAACGATCGAAGTTCGGAGTTTTGAACTTCGGGGGAATAACCAAACCCGAGACCAAACAAACATCCCTTGCAGCGGTCCCAAAAATTTGATCACCCTCTACCTTTTTCAATCTCTGGACGATAGTGTTTACTTCCTCACGAAGCTTATCATGTTTCTCATAACCCTCAACATTCTCATCAAGATTATCAAAAACTGTCTCATTGAAGTACGGTTGCGCACGAGTGTGTACAACAGGTGGTGCAAAGATAGGAGCCCCCCTAGAAACTTCAGAAAATAAAGGCACGGCTTGCTGAACAGGTTGATTAATCGGAACCGTGGCTTGAGGAGGCACAAAACCGGGAGCAAGACCATAAGGTGGGTCCCTTGCTACGGTCACACTTGGTGGAGGGTCCACAGTAACGCCGGTAATCTCAGAAACAACAGTGGGCTGGGTATCCATCTTAGCATTCATGACATGTAACAATTCCATCATACGCCCCATACCCCCTCGAAGGTCTTCGAGTTCATTGCTAAGGCGATCAATCTCTTTTGCCTGATCCTCCATTCTTTTCCGAGTTTGAGCTCTGGTGTTGTATTGGTGCCGAGAACTCAGGGTGACGAAACTGGAAGGTGAGAGAACCGAGTGTGAGAAATCGGGAGACACATGCAATGCAAAAAAGTAAATGATGCTAAAATGTGGATGAAGATTTCATGAAGTTCAAAGGCAAGTACCCTCCCCTGAAGTTAGATGGTTCATCCTGTCCTACAAAAGTAACCAGGTTCTAAGGGATCTCAATATCATTGATCCTTCACAAGGGTGGTTGTTCAGAAGGCAACTTACTTGCCAACCAAAACCCTCCAAGTTTAAGATCTCAATGAGCGTAGTATCGAGTGTCAACCAACTTCAGTCTGCACCAAAGCCGGTTACCTCACTACTTTCTAAAGGCCAAGATGAGTTAACTAGGGTTCTAAAAGTCAGTTAGTGCATTGACAACATATGGCAGCCTCAATATTATCCTCAACTTGACTTAAGGAATATAAGCACCAACCAAGAAGTCGCACTAACTATGGCCACCAGATCAACCGTATCGATATACGTCGTACAGTTTCCTTGGTCTATTGCCATTTACCTAAGGTACACTAGATCCGGGTGTAGGACTCATCTCACAGCACAAGGAACAGTCCCACAATCAAAGCACAAATATATACATGCAAATGAATAATAACACAGATAAATATGAACAAGTTAGGGATAACCCTCAAAAGTTAGGTCTCCCCAGTGAAGTCGCCATTTTTCTGTTGCGGTGGAAATAGGATCACAAACTATTAATGAGTTTGAATCGCAATTCAATTCACAACCGCTCTTTGATTTATCCGAAGGAAAAGGTCAAAAGAGGGAAAACCTATTTTGCATCGTAAACACAATGCGGGGAAAGATCTAGGGTTCGGGGGTTGGTTAAATTTAGGGAAGGTATTAGCACCCTAAACTTCTGTAGTACTCTACAGGAACCTTTTGTTCAGATGTTTACTATTTGCTTTATTTATTTGCTTAAGGTATATGTACAAAGGGATTAAAAGTGAGAAAATAAACCTAAGGGATTAATTCTAAGTTTACTCGGCAAGACATCGCATCTTGTGCCTACGTATCCTTACGGGAGTGGAATCAGAGTAATCGTAGTTCCCCTCAAAAGGGAGGTTAGAGACTTCTTGACTGTGGTCAAGGTCTCAAGGGGAATAAACGCATCTTAAGGACACGCTTACGTGGAGGGTAGGAACTCCAAATCTCTACGTTGAATTGTTAAGTTGTAATTAGGGTTAAATTAGGTTAGGGATTCCGCGGCGGGAAACCCTAAAATGAGCGCGGCGGCTCTTTGACCTAATGCTAGGGGTAAAATGGTAATTTTGCCTGCGGCGAGACATTTATGAAAATTAGGGTTTGTAAGGGTTTGAAGGGTTGAAGTTGAGGACTATTGACACGGCGGTCAAATGCCAGACCTAATTCCTTCGGAGGTGCGTGCAATGTGACAAAATAATAGCAATGACAATGTGAGAATTTTAAATCATACATCAGCAGAAATTTAAATGCGGAAACGTAAATGCGATTGTTAGGTTCGCGAGGTTACAATTGAGAAACAGATACAAATATAAAGGTAACTCAAATGAAAACTCAACACAATAGTAATAAATATGAACTGCAAAAAATGAACACCCGTTAGTAGGCAGAGTCAAACGACTATCAGATGAATTACGAGCCAATGCAAATTGGAGATTTATTGTTGTTTTATTTAAAAATCTTAAATAATTTTAATGTTAGCTTGCGGAAAAAAAAATTTAATTTAAAATGTTTTACTCTAAAAAAAGTTTTATTATTATTATTTTTTTATATTTTTAAGAAAAGTTTTTTTTGATTTTTGCTTTTAAAAAAAGAGTTTTTTATTTTTAATATGTACATAAAATGTTTTTTTCTTATTTATTTTAAAAAAACAATTTTGAATTATAAAATAAATGTTAAGAAACAAATTTAAAAACATAAAATAAATAAATAGAAAAATAAATAAATAAAGAAAAAATAAATAAAGGGGAGGGGGTTGGGCCGGTCATCACACCCGGACCCAACCCGGTTGATGGTTAGACAAAAGAAACATTTAGGGTTCTGGGAACCCTAATGTTTCACGGCGCCGTTTCACTCTTCTTCTTCTCTCTCTCGCTTCTCTTCTTCCTCGTGACTCTTTCTCGTGACTCTTTCTTCTTCCTCCATGACCTGAAATCAAAATGAATGTTGTGAGGGAGATATTTCATAGCTTACATTTCGGCCGATGATGAGGGTTTCCTCTGAGGCTTGAAGTTGATTGCCCGCCGTTTAACCGGCGAAGGCGATCTTTCTTCTTTCGGTGGCGCGGTTGTTGATGTTGGTTCGTCAGTGAACGGAGGCGATGATGAAGGCTCCGGTCCTTCTGAGTCTCGGCCGCCTAGGGTTTTCGCGATCTTCCTCTTAGCGTCCTTACGAGGTGATACCTTTCCCCTTTTATAACTTCTGACTTAGCTCTTTTTTGGGCCTTGGATACCATATCTGATTCGTGATTGATCCTATTTGATTTGACTGAATCGTGTTTCCCCTTTTTTAAGATTTGATTGGGATTTCTCTTGATATGATTCTGAACTCGTTTTGATTCACTTGATACGATTTATTCCATCCCTGATTTGGAATTGATATCGATGTCAAATTTGTTTTCTGTTATTCTCTGATACAGCTTGCCTTACACCTTCATACCTTCCTTTTCCAGAATTCCTTGATTGATTCGATTTTGTTGGATTTTTGCAGATGTGGATTGGATTGCCTTTGGATTTCTGTTGATCTGTTTGATATCTGAATTAATTCGAACTGATTTGTTTGATTTCGAACTGATTTGTTTTTGGACTGATTTGTTTTTGGACTGATTTGTTTGATTGATTCAGATTGGGGATTGATATCAAATCAAAATCTTTCTATTATTTTTCTGATATGATTTGCCTTCAGATTGGATTGATTGATATCTGATTTTGATTCACAGAACTCCTTGATGGATTCGTTTTTCTGTTCTGTTATCGATCTCGAACTGATTCGTTTTTTGATTGATTCGTTTCTTTGATGCAGCTCAGATTCTTTTCCTCTTCTTCTTTCAGAGAGGGCTTGATGTTGTGTTGGTCTTAGCCGCCGAGACGGGTACACGGTAGTGATGACGCTTAGTCTGAACCGTCGAAGCAGGATATTACAATCCTGGTTTTACGCTGTTGCTGCGACGACTGATAGGGACTGTTATGGTTTTGCACTTGTTTATCTTATGAACTGATATGCTTGTGACAACCTAACCTGTTTCAATTTTTTTAATCTTCAGGTCCCCAACTTTCTGTTTTAGGGCAATGATGTTGAACTGAGCTCTTCAGAGAAGACGCTATGATCTTGTTTGTTGCTCGCGTTGTGAGCAGAATGGCACGCTGGTTTGTCATGGTGACTTACCATCGCTAATTGCTCTTTCTGGTATGACCAAGTTTGATGCTGTTGTGCTTCTTTGGATTCTGCTGAATATTATGACAGATTTGTAGGACCTGTACACATGAACTTGCATCGTTTGATGGTTTATTTTCTTATTATGCAACTTGATGCCATAGTTTGGCTTCTCTTGTTCTATTTCGAACTTGATTTTCATTCTGCTGGACCATGGGTCTTCATTCTGTTTGGTACAGATTTGTTCTTTGGTGGCTTTTCATACTTGTATGAGCACGAGTTCCTTCTTACCTAGTTTATGCTTTGAGTTCTGTTGTACTGATGACGCTTGTGGCTTTTCAGGTGTTGGAAGTTTCGAAACCAAAGTGACTCAGATCTGCCGGCATCCGGGTCTGAGTCAGAACTTGCCTATGTTGCCTTATTCTCGTATCAGTTCGGAAATTCAATCGCGGCAAAACGAATCAGTCCCGCTTCTTTTATCACTTCTATCTCTCGAATGTCCCGTACCGATAAGAACATGTGTTACCTGATCTGACGCCTACGGCGCGGATCGGTAACGGGGGTAGGTCGCAGCTTCGGTTGTGCCACTCCCGGCACTCGATGATGACATCGTTCTGAGAGTGTCAAAAGCATCTTCTAACCTTTTTTCTATATTGTTTGTTTTGCTTTGATGTGCAGGTTAGTCGAGATTTGCGGCGAAGCTTAAAGACAGCATGAAGACCCTTAGGAACTTTTAGGATTTAGGATAGATGCTTATTGACTTAATGTAATTCCTTGTGAAACAATTCAAATTCACTTATCAATTTGTAAATTATAAATATTGATGAAATGAAATTCAACAAATATTCATATTTACTTTCTCACTTGTAAATTCAAAGTATCCATGAATACTAAATTCCTTCTTGAGTTGTAGCTTATAAGTACTTATGAACACAAAGTTCAAACTTACTTCTCTTTTGCCTTTTATAAATGATATCCCGCCATATAGTTATATCCAAACAAATTCAAATTAAAATCTCGTTGATCACATCACTTCTCAAAATAACCATAACAGTGCCCACTTCTTTTTCAAACCAACTTCATCTTATTAAGAGGAAACAAAACTGCTTTAGAAATGTTTCAACATCAAACAAGACGCGGCCCCGAGTCCAATCATATTTCTGACAAAACATACCGGCACCTTGACCCAATTGGCAAATAAATGTCTCAGAACGTAATAACAGCCCGTTTTCAAAGAATTGGTAGAATCTGTGTAAAATGACCAAAATACCCCTGAGACCCAATCTGCAAAACAAAAACCTTCATAACTTGTTAGTGGTTAGCAAATGTACATATGAGATGATATGCGAAATGACTGACTAAATATAAGGGTAAAATTTGGGGTATTACAATCACCATTTGCAAAATTGAATCCACAGAGATGATCACCATCCTTCAGTGATCATCATGAGCTATATATCTTGATTTGAAACCTTAAGATCGTGCATAACCGTCTCCAAACAGAAAGTGATCATCAAACCTAATTGTCACTAATCAACTCCAAACCAATCCAGAAACGTTCCCTAATCATCCTAGGTCCTAACCACATGCAAATTTCTATCTGATTCAGCCTAGATTATGAGGAAATTTGGAAGTTACAAACCTGTAAAAAGCTCACTAACAGAAGCACTTGGAGCACGATTCAATCTCCAAGATGATCCAGACACCTTCAAGGATGCAAGGGGAAGCTTCTCCAACCTTCAATTTGGCTTAATTGTGCCTTGAATTCCAAAACCGATTCTGGCTTGGAGCTTGGAAAATTCACTTGCAATCTTCACTCTCTCCACGAATTCTGCACCAACCTTCATCTGGAATCATTGAAATGAATATATAGAAGCTTCTCATGGGCTTCTGAGTCCAAATTAAGGCCCAATTCAGTGATCCAAAGTTTCTGGTTTTCTCTTGAAAATCCAATGTGACAGTCACGATATTACCCTCCCAACTTGCTCTAGAGTGCTCTAACCAACTACAAATTGATCATGAAGTATGTTTGGATAGCTATCTCAGCCTGAAATACCCTGATTCTTGTTTTGGATCAATGACTTGTAATGTAAGAAACAACTTTTACAAAGTAAGTCATGTAATTTGACCTCATCTCAAAATTGTGTAAATGCCATTGTGTTTAGAATGAAATTTCTGGTCAAAATGACTACTCACATGACATGTTTATGACCTATAATTCAAAAATCACATTTTCCCTCTTTTGAATCATTTGAAAAGCTTCCTTTTTTAGGCCATTTTGAATCCCTTCTTGATATAAGCCAATTCAATCCACCATGATGACTTATCTGACCTAAAAACATCATTTTAAACACATCTCATGTTGAACAAATTTCCATTTGAAAAGTGGAAGATGGAGATTTGGACCTATGTTGAAAAAGGACCTATAATTCAACTTTCCCAAAATACCCCTGGATTGCCAAGATCATAACTTGAGTTCCACAAATCTTCTTGAAGACTTCTAGTACTCAAATTAAAGCTAAGATCACGACTTACAACTCTTATGTTGGCCAAGAATCCATTTGAAAACTCCTTGAGGGGCAAAAGTTGCTTGGAAGTCAAGTGACTTTCACAGATAAATTTCAGTGTCCTCTGGTGACTTCTAGCTTGCAAAGACCATAACTTGAGTTCTATAAATCCCCTTGAGGAATTCTAGTACTCAAATTAAAGGTATTGAGATGCTATACAAGTTTCATGTTGGCCAAAAATCCATTTGAAACTTGTATTTTGACTTATGTGGCTTTGAAGTTAGGCACTAAACAGGGGATTTTACACTGAAACCCTAATTTTGCAACTTCCCACATTCTTGATCTTTCTTTGCTTACTCTTGGCACAACACCACACATGTATCAACATACCAAACCATGAACCCCATGACCTCAAGGTAGGATTTGATGCTCTCCAATTACTTAATTAACCTAGGGTTGACCCAGATGAAACCCTAGTTGATTGCACCTCAACTGTGGCTCTTGTACTTGAATCAATGACTTGTCTCAGCTTCAATAGGGCCCTCTAGGCATTCCATGAGATCCATACACACCTCAAGTTCACATTCCATGTTGATGATCTTCAATACACCTCAAGTTAGGAGAGAAATCCATCTGTGGGCACTCAAACTTCTCATGACTTCAACCCTTCTCTAATGACTTGGATGGGCTCTCAGGCTCAGAGAACACCTCTAGATAGGCTTCTTTTGACATAAATGGCACTTGATCCCTTATTGGATGACTTGATATGCTATGATATGCAAATGGTTGAAATATGTGAATGATGTAACTATGCAAATGAAATGCAATGAAACATAAATCAGGCAAGAAAAGGTTAAGCAAATTTTGGGGTGCAACAGAACCAGACGCCGGAGCTAGGGCTTCGGTCGTCTTCTTTGGCCAGCTCACCGGAGCTGGTTCCAAAATTCCCCATAAAAATGGTCAAATCTCATACCAATGGAAAGCTGAGCTTGCAAGGGTCATGAATCCACCCTTAGATTTTCAAAAAGGCTCATGAAATAAGAGAATCGAAAGCTTGAAAAATGAGATACGCAACTGGAAACTTCATCAAACATGAACAACAATGAATCAAACATAGTCTACACAACGTAGGGCTTCAGCTGCAACCAGTATGAACCTAAATCATGGTCTAGAATGAGAGATTGAAAGACGGAAACCTACTAAACGGAGTAGCTTCGTTGGCTCTTCAGATGCGTGCAACCTTCACTTCTTTGCTTCAATTCCACTCTAAATGCTCCAAGGATGAAGAATCAGGTCTCAATTGAAGTTAATTAATAGAGAAAAATGGAATTCGAATTTGAAAAATGCTTGAGAATTTTGAATCTGATCTGCTCTCTCCCGCTCCAATTACGCATTCTGAGCTTCTAGGGCAAGCTCCTGGTTTATATATTATGGATTTGAACGTGTAATGCAGGCCCATGAATATTTAATTGTGATCTTTTAAAATTATGCCCAAAAAAGAAAGCCACCTATACACACAGGTTTTGCCTTACTCCACACATGAAAAGTGCACCAATCTGCAACATGGGTGAATTTTACAATGGAATTGGTTTGGGCTTTTGATTTGGTCCTCATTGTGAGATTCAAGTCAAAACTTTATCATGAAGAAACTTGAAAATTGTCATGTTTCCATGCATTTGGTACCCATTCAATTGTGAAATCTTTCTTGTGATCATATTGTGATGTGAATTGATTCAAAAATGAGGCAAAGTAAGACTTAAAATGAACCAAATTCATATCATGCTTAAAAGTTCCAAATCCACTTGAAAATCTTCCCATATGGCCATATTAATCCATAATTCACATGAATCTTGAGCTTTATGATGTAAATGAGGTCCTTAGGAACAAATTTCATGTTGGTTGGAAGTGCATTTGAGGTACATAAGTTCACCAAAATGACCATTGTACCAAATGACCTATAATGAAACTTTCCCAAAATACCCTTGCCTTGTGAGATCCATAACTTGAGATGTACAACTGATATCAAGGACTTTTACGATGTTTTGGAAATCTAAGATCATTAGGAACAACTTTCGTGTTCACCTAAAGTTGAGGGGAAACTTGCTTCTAGGTCAAAAATGCCCTGGAAGTGAGTTGACTTTTAGTTGACCAAAAAATAAGTTCATCTGAGACCTCTAACTTGTTGGCATCATAACTTGAGGTCTAGACACTCAATGGATGAGTTCTAGTACTCAAAAGAAAGCTAAGAACATGCCCTACAAGTTTCATGTTTTCATGAAAATGATATAGAACTTGTAACATAGGTGAAAATGGCCTTGAAGTTGGGCACTAAAGAAGGGGATTTTATATTGAGATCCTCTGAAACCCTAATTTAGTAACTCCTTAAACTCTTGATTCTTCTTGATTTGAACTTGACATGACATCCTAAATGTCTCAAGATAACCTCCCATAGCCTCAATAACTTAGAACTAAGTCTCAAACTCTCTCAAGTCCACAGTTGACCTTGAGTTGACTAGATGAAACCCTAGATTCACATCCGTTGACTGTGACCTCTTGCAGATGAAATAGAAGCCTAGACAAACTTCACAATGAATTTCAAAGCATTCAATGAGCTTTTCAAACATATTCTATCCATAACAAAGATCATATGAACCCCTGGTGATCCTCTGTTGATCCCTACGATAGGAGACCACCAACACACATCAATCCTTCCTTTCAAGGAACCTTGACAACTTCTGATGATGGTAAACCTCTTGTCTGGGCTTGAGATCAAATGAGACTCCTCTCTTGAATGGAAAAACTTTCTTGGTCCCCTGATAAGAACAAAGCTATGCAAATGCAAATGCTAAAATGAAATGAAATATAAGCCAAGTACAAGAAAAGGGTTGGTTAATTTTTGGGATACAACAGCTGCCCCTATTCAAACGACTTGGACCTGAATGGGTGAAAAGCGAATGGCTTTAAAGCAATCAAGGTAAAAGACGGTTGAATACCAAAGAACCCGGAAATTTTCCAACCGCAAAAAAGAACTGCAAATTTTTTATTGGGAAAAAAATCTCCGGAAATAACTGTATCTGATAGTTGCAACGACAATAAGCTAACTGATTACCAACCAGAAAACCTCGATACATAGTCGGAAAAAATATCTGCTAACATGCAGGCAACGACACTAAGTTGGAAAGATCATCTGATTTCACCATCAGGCATCTGTTAAACAAACTAGGCATCGAGCCCGAAGGCCGGCTCAACACGAAGCTGAGAACATATGCTAACCAACAGGCATTTGCTAAATAAAAGCGAGCATCGAACCTGAAGGCCGGGTCAACACGAAGTTGGGAGCATTTTCTAACCAGCAGGCGTTCGCTAAATAAAAGCAAGCAATGAACCCGAAGGCCGGCTCAACACGAAGTTGGGAGCATCTGCTAACCTGCAGGCATTCGCTAAATAAAAGTGAGCATCGAACCCGAAGGCTGGCTCAACACAAACTTGAGAGCATCTGCTAACCAGCAGGCATTCACTAAATAAAAGCGAGGACCGAACCCGAAGGCCGGCTCAACACAAAGTTGAGAAGAGAATCTACCAATTCATAATCCGAAAGTGAACTCCGCTGAGGAAAGAGAAACTTAAACAAGAAAACTATGTTGGGGAACAAATGGTAAGATAAACACATCTGTCAATGATTTTGCTGGAGGTCTGAATACCACACAGGCTCAAGAAAAACACCAATACTTGTCGAGGTCTGGATACCATAAAGTCTAAACGAACTGTCATTATCTGTTGTAGACACATCTGTAAACAAGAGGTAACAACCTGGCTTATGTTTCAAATGCATATCTTTGAATATGGCGTAATGCTCCATACGAAATGGAAATGCTACGCGTTTGGGAGGATGCTATGCACGATAAAAATGCAAAAGAACCACCTCAGTGAAATAAATGCTGAAAAGAAGGAGCCAACCCCGCCGAGGAAAACTAGGACATGCCAATTACGATTGGACTTATGCTGGGAACAACAAGCCCTGGATGGCCTCCAAGAAAAGAACTCTCCTGGGTAATACTACTCTGACGAGAATAAGACTCTTTTCTGCTAGGAATCAACTCAAATTCTATTGAGGAAAGTGTCCTGAATGGCCTATCAGAATGCAACTCTTCTAGGGAACAAAAGACATGGCTGGGAAAAAAAGCAGTCAACTACTGAGATCATCTCAACTCTACTAGGGAAATCAGCCCTGGATGGCCTCCTAGAACATCGAAAACCTTCTAGGGTATGAAGCGAATTGTTGGGGAATACCTCTACTCTGCCGTAGATTCCAGCCTATTGGAGATTAAATCCAAACCACTAGGGGTAACCAAATAAGATTTATTGGGAATCTGTCCCAAACTCTCTCTGCTGAGGATGAGAAACAAACTACTCTAACAACTCCGTTGAGGATTACTCAATGAGGGAATCAACATCAACCTTTGCTTGAGCAATGAGTCAACGACCTAGACTCTAAGGGGAAAGGGGTCAAAGACTTGGAATCTGTGGGGAACCAGAACTCTGAATCCGCTCCACTGCTGGGGATAATCCCAAATTTGCCGGGTGAAGAGAATCTCAATCTCAATCTGTTGCGGGGTAAACACATACTTTCGATCTGCTGAGGATAGGCGTACACGCTCAACCACCAAATGAGTAAACAAACAAGATATCCTGCACAATGGAAACTATCTCGGTCATCATCCGTGACGTTGTTCAAACAAATCAAAGTTTTAATGATTATCAGCAAAACCCACAAGTTTATATATGCAAAGTTTTATCAAAAACATCAAGCATTTTATCGCAAACAAAAGCAGTAAAGGCTAAAACAAGAACAACAATTTACTGAATAGTATGTACTTCATTGATAAGTGGCCTGTAAATAGGCATATTTTTACAACAGATGCAACTCCTGAAAAGAGAAAGCTGCGCAAAAATTTACAGAATTGCACAAAGATATACAAAATGTTGGTAATATGGTACAGACAATCACCATGTGTCGATTCATTTATGACTCGCATGAATTCGATGCTTTTCCAATGCTTCGTCCTTTAAAGAGACTGATTTGAACAGATTGCCCTCAGATCCTCCCCTAATCCACTATGCTCTGAAGGTTCACACGCAGACCGCAGTCATTTGCTTTTTAAATCCCTAACTTTTGCCTGAATCGCCCTTGCGGGTTTTCGATTCACTGGGATACCCTTTTTTTGCCAAAGTCTCCTTTTCAGGTTTTCAACTTTGCGGGTTTACATCTTTTATTTTTATCCCTAACTTTTGCCCAAACCCAATCTTTTTATGGTTCACCGGGGTGCCCCATTTTTGCTTGGATATTCTTTTTCTTTCCAGCGGGTCTCTTTAAGCAAAGTATTTTTTAACTGCGTCTGCATTCACAGGGGATGTGAAGTTTTCACCATCCATGGTTGACAGTAGTAAGGCTCCTTCGGAGAAAACCTTTCGTACGACATATGGACCTTCGTAATTAGGAGTCCATTTGCCCTTAAGATCTGTTTGTGGAGGGAAAATCTTCTTCAACACTAACTCACCTGCCTGGAAGCTCCAAGGGCGAACCTTCTTATCAAAAGCTTTCTTCATCCTGCTTTGATACAAACGACCATACGCAATGGACACTAATCTTTTCTCATCCATCAAGCTGAGCTAATTCAATCTGTTTCTCACCTATTCTGCCTCATCAGAAGGAATCTCGACTTCCAATGGCAGAATAGCTTCCATACCATACACTAGCGAGAAAGGAGTTGCCCCAGTGGAAGTATGTACCGAAGTATGATATCCGTGCAGCGCAAAGGGCAACATCTCGTGCCAATCTTTATAGGTCACAACCATCTTCTGCATAATCTTCTTTATATTCTTATTGGTCGCTTCGACAACGCCATTCATCTTCGGACGATAGGGAAAAGAATTGTGATGCTCAATCTTGAAACTTTGGCACAGTTCCTTCATCATCTTGTTATTCAAATTTGAATCATTTTTAGTAATGATTCTCTCGAGCACTCCGTAACGACAGATGATGTCCTTCTTAATAAATCGGGCTACCACTTGTTTGGTGATGTTGGCATAGGAAGCTGCTTCAACCCACTTGGTAAAATAGTCAATTTCTACCAAGATGAAGCGGTGTCCATTGGATGCGGTTGGCTCAATCTTGCCAATCATATCAATTCCCCACATGGAAAAAGGACAAGGAGACGCCATGTCATTCAAAGGATTTGGCGACACATGAATCTTATCAGCATAAATTTGGCATTTATGGCATTTATGGCATTTCTTCGCATACTTGAAGCAATCAGATTCCATAGTCAACCAATAATAACCTGCCCTCAACAATTTTCGAGACATGGCATGCCCGCCTGTATGTGTACCAAAGGCACCTTTGTGAACCTCTTCCAAAAGCAAACCTGCTTCTTTTTCATCCACGTTGTCACTACTGCGAAAATCGGCGCCGGCTATGACAGAAGAGTCACCACCGTGCGTTATTTATCCCACAAGAGGGAAAGGAAATGCTTAGAGTAAACCTAATGTAAAGAGGGAAAGGAATGGTCATCATAACCAAACCCTGGATTTGGGAGTCGGTTACGCAAGGGGAAGGTATTAGCACCCCTCACGTTCGTCGTACTCGACGGGATCCACGCTTGTTTTCTATCTAAGGGTGTGTTATTCTATCTACTCTACAGGTCTGGGTTAAAAAGAAAAGAAAATGACTCGGCAAAGTATCGCACTTTATGCCTACGTATTCCCGTCTGAAACGAGAAATCAGAGTCAACGTAGTTCGCCTACCTACGAGAAAGGAGGGGAAGGTTGCTCGCTAGGATATCGCATCCTATGCCTATGTACTTTCATACAGCATGAAAGATCAGAGCAAACGTAGTTCGGGCTACGGAAGACACAAACTTGTCTGACAGTTTTTTATCTCCTTAAGAAAGGGTTTTCCTGATTAAAGGTCCAAGCGTACAAAAATGACATTTGACATTTGTTTTCAGTTTTTTACGAAAGAACTGTTTTTGAGTCTGTTTGCAACTTGTACTGTACTAAAGACTTGTGATCTGAGAGTGACTATGTCGCATGTCACCCTAAGGGTACCATACTAAGCAGTCAGATTACTGAAGAGTGACCCTCCAGCAACCTTTTCTCAAATAGCTTAAGGCTCATAGCGTACAACACGCGTTATCCTTATTATTGTGTTTTTGAAGTGTTTTGAGATGAGAAGAGAAAGACGCTCTAAAAAGCCTATGGTTGAAAGGGAAACTAGCATAATGTTATCATGCATGGGTCAAAACCTAATGTCTGTCATAATTTCCTCTTGCACAGAGGAAATTAGAGATCCTAGGGGATAAACAGCAAAAGACAGCAAGCAAATACAGTAAACAGTAAAATGCATGCAATGCAGCAATATAAGAGAAGCAAGGGAGAAGACAACATGCAAGAGGAGACAAGCTCCACCTCAAACCTAGAGGTAATTAACACAAGAAAACAAACCATACAGAGAAAAACAAAAGACACAGAGAAGGCAACCCAAGCGGCAGTACCAAACTCCTACAGCAAACAGCAACAACAACTCTAAACAGCAAAGTTGGATAGACAACAAAGTTGACAGCAAAGGCTTCATCCTCAAGCAAGCTTATATCTTCAAGCTTCATCAATCTTCAAGCTCCAACAAGCACACTCCAAGAGGAAGATTAATCATCAAGATCAAATTATAATGTTAAGAAACTTAATGACAACCAAAGGAAATCACTAAGAACTCAACATTGCAAATGAAAGGTATCCTCAAAGTTCTACTCACTTGGGCATACCACTCATCCCTCCTAAGGAGAGATGGAGCTTCCCAAGAAGGACTTTGTGTCATTGGATGGAATAGAGGCAAACAATGCACTCTATGTTTGAAGAAAGAATCAAAACTAAGTCTAAGGCACTTCCTAAAACCCTAATTTCCTAAGCTCCTAATAAAAAGCTCCACAAGAGGAAAAAGCCTTCAACTCCAAGCTCCAATCTTCAAGCCACAGCCAAAAACAGTGACAAACATCCAAAATAATTAAATCCTAATGCAACACAATGATCTATGACGATTCGGATTGAACCGGCACGCGAACAAGCAAGCAAAACAGCAAAATAGGCCCTCTGTTACAGTGTTAATCGATTAACGCCAGGGGTTAATCGGTTAACCATTGAAAAACGCTTGAAAATTTGAATATTTGAGTTGGTTAATCGATTAACCATATAGGTTAATCGATTAACACATTACCAAAGGTGAAAAAAAGTAGTTCATAATCACTTTTCAGCAGCTTATCACTTAAGCAAACACTCCAATTATCATGTGATTGATCATGCACGAAACTAAACCAGCAAACATTGATTTAAACAACATGTAAACACAATAACACAACAAGATCATGGATCAAAATCAACATATTCAATCAAATGCAAAGATCCACATGCAAATTATGCAAATAAGTTCGAAAACAAAATCGGATCAGAATTCCAACCTTCGGATCAGAGACTTGATCCGGTAATTGTTGATTCAACTGTAAATGAGTAGATCCAAGCAAAGAAAACCAGAATTCTTCAAGATACACACCAATTCTTGCAGTAGCAATGTAGATCCACCAAGAACCACTCAAAATAAGCCAAATAATCACTTCCAAGAACACTTCAAAATTCAGATCTGCTTGTGCACGAAAATTGGATGATGAAATGGAATTGATGGAGTGAATTAATGGAGGTTTAGCTTTTAGAAATCAATGATTTCAATGAAGAATCAATCATCTCAAGGAGAAGAGCTTTGAGTGGGGTTTTTGAGATTGGAAAATTGAGAGAGAATTGAGACAAAATTGAGAGCAATTCTGAAAATGAGAGTGAATTATGAGGATTGTTTATGGTGAGGTTTGGAGTGAATCAAATATATACACTCTTGGTTTGGATCCAAAGCAAGGATTGGAAAATGGCTTAGAAAATGTGGTATGGAATGAGGTTTGGGCATTTGGAGGGAAAATGAAATTTGATAGTGTTCTAGATCCTTCCCAAGTGTGAAAATGCAATTTAAATGACCAAAATTGGACCCCAAAAGTGGCTGGACTTGAAAATTCACGTGCAAGGCAAAACCTGTTGTGGTTAATCGATTAACCATATGGGTTAACCGATTAACACTGTTAAAAATTCAAATCTGAACTGATTTTCAAATGGTTAATCAATTAACCCTATGTGTTAACCGATTAACACATTCAAAAATTTGAATTTGGCGCCTTTTGGAGGGGAATCTGCCCCTTTGCCCGTTTCCTGCCGTTCTGAACTCTGTTTAGCTGCTGAAAGCCATTCTTGATTGCTCTGACCATTGGGACACTGTACATAACCTGAATGCTGCTTCTGACATGAAAAATGCCCTGCAAAATAAAATAAAAACGGTCGCTCGATCGCTGGGCAAAACAAGTGTTGAAGCCTTCGATGTTTGTTGTTTAGCCTCTTGCACTGAAAGTTGCACCTGGAGCCACCTGAATGCCTTGATCCCCTGCTATATGATATCATGATATGCAAATGATATAACTATGCAAATGATAATGCAATGAAACATAAACCAGGTAAAAGATGTTGAGCAAATTTTGGGGTGCAACAGCTGCCCCTATTCAAACGGCTTGGACCCGACTGGGTGAAGAGCGAACGACTTTCAAACAATCGAGGTAAAAGACGGTTGAATACCAAGAAACCCGGAAATTTGCCAACCGCAAAAATAAACTGCACAAACTGCTTGGAGAAATAACATCTGTTACTGAATCTAGTTGTTACGGCAACAACTGATCAAATATCTGATAAAACCATGATTCTAAAATTAATCACCTATGTGACACCACAAGTATTGAATCGACAATCGAACTTCAAAACAGCGCTACAAAAAGCGGGCACCAAACGCGAATACAATTACTCCATCTTGCTGTGGGGACTGATCTTGTCAATACGAAATGCAACTTCTCTGCCTATCGCTGCAGCAGTTGATTCCGAAAACTCATAACATATATCTTCTCTGTCTATCTACAGCAGCTGGTACTTGTTAGTACCTTGGATACACATTCTTTGCTAACACGAGTACAGTTTCTCCATTGGACCGGGGACTGTTTCCGAAAACTTAACACAATTTCTCCATCAAACCAGGGATTGTCTCTGAAAATACAGTTTCTCTGCCTATTGTTACAGTAGCTGATTCTTAACATACACAGCTTCTCTGTCCGTCTACAGTAGCTGGTACGAGTTCAAAAGAACACAGTTTCTCCATCAAACCGGGGACTGTTTCTGAAAATACAGCTTCTCTGCCTATTGTTACAGCAGCTGATTCCAATAATCAATATACACAGCTTCTCTGTCTATCTACAGCAGTTGATTCCGTCAATATGCTACGGATACCAAAATATGTTAACGCAAGCACAGTTTCTCCATCAAACCGGGGACTGACTCCGCCAACTCAACATATACAGCTTCTCTGCCCATCACCACAGCAGCTGAATTTAACATGAGCACAACTTCTCCATCAAACCGGGGACTGTCTCTGAAAATGCAGTTTCTCTGCCTATCATTACAGCAGCTGACTTTGATAACCAATATACACAGCTTCTCTATCTATCTACAGCAGCCGATATTTGTTAGCGTGAGTACAGTTTCTCCATCAAACCGGGGACTGACCCAATCAAACTCAACATTCAGCTTCTCTACCCATCACCGCAGCAGCTGACTCCGACGATTAATACGGGTAATTACTCCACAAACTCTTGAGGCCAATATGACAACAAATCTGAGGGGAACTTTACTGGGGAGATCCTGAAATCCATTGCCAGACACCTATTTTGACATAGGCGGCAACTTCCAAAAATTAATTCACGAAATCTTTTGATACTGTCATAACAACAATTTTGAAGAAATACTCCGCTGGAGGGGTAAGAGAAACTTAACCAAGCAACTCTGTAGGGAATAATGACAAAACGAACATTATCATTACATGTCTCACGCCGAGACCTTGAATGTTTAGTAATTAAATTGAGCAAGAGCTCCCTCCACCTGCAGGGACAACAACACTTGAAAACAAAGACATTAACCGACCTGACTTATGTTTCAAAATGTGTATGTTTGAAAATGGCGTAATGCTCCACTCGACATGGAAATGCTACGCGTTTGGGTAGATGCAAATATGATGATATATGAAAATGCAGGCTCAACTGCAGAGAAACACTCTGGTATGAAATGGCTAAGAACAAAACCGACTCCGCCGGGGATGAACGGGTATCATAAAGTATTCCGGCAAAATAAATGCCGGAAACAACCAACTCTGCTGGGGAGAGATCAGACATTTGGGAAGAAAACACAAACCCTGCTGGGGAAAGATGCGACCCTTCTAGGGAGAGAACTACACTGTCGGGACACAGGCTACAAACTCAGAGCTACAAACTCAGCTGAGGATAATCATCCTGACGAAAGAATGACGACCTGCGGGGAAAGGAATAACCATCCTCTAGGTTCTGTCAGGGATATTGATTTTGACTTGCTGGGGATATCCTATGGACAACTTTCATGAGGATACTCTTCAGGCGACATTCTTGGTGATAATCTCTCGGGGAGGATAATTCCACATCTAGTAGGAACAAGCGTCGTCTCCACTCTCTAGGGATAAGCGGGTATCACAGAATTATTCCAGCAAAATAAATGCTGGAAAGGTGAAGCCAACTCCGCTGGGGATAACCGAACGTGCCAAGTATGATTGGACTTCTGTCAGGGATAGCTTACCCATGCCAATGAAAATTGGACTTTTTACTGTGGAAAACAGACGGAGTCTTCCTACATACCAATGAAGATTGGATTTTGAAACTGATGCGCCAACACAGATGGGCCTCACAGTGATTACCAATATGGATTGGGCTTTAGGAATGGCTTGCCAATGAGGATTGGATTTTAGGATATCCGTGAGGGGTCATATATAACTGACACTGGACAACCTCATGTCTAAATTCACGGTTTCTGGTTGAAGAGTCAAGGGACGGTAACACGACTTCCCGACATTTGTCTCAATCTTGAAGATCGGCTGAACCCTGCTCAAGTAGCTCTGAGTAACTCTGATGACACGGAGAAGAACGCTTCCTTCGCTTCTGATATGCCCCAACCTGTGGGATCTCAATGGGGATATTCCTCGAATGGAAATCTGAAAATCTGTACCCTGATGGTCAGACAAGAACTGCCCCAGCACTCTGAACCTCGGAGAGATGCTTCGGATCAATTTCCCCTCGGATATGGAATAACTTTTGTGCTCTTAGGGTGGCCTACCCCAGTATGCAATGACTTTGCCCCTGATTGGCTGATTCAGAGTAATGCCTCTGACTACGAGAGATATATCGAATCTTGACTTGATTGCCCTAGAATAACTGACTTTGGATGGCTGACCTCACTGGGGTCACCTGATATAGCTTGCCTCGGCTTACAGAGCATTCGGGCGTTCTGCATTCTATCATGATCGTACTTTCCACTGTAGGAAACTTTCCTGCTGTCAAGCACTTACCCACAAGTAAAACCAATTGTTCTGCATAAAAGATATATTAATGCAATGCATATGATAGTTTTAACATCCAATCTGTTCACTGGAAAAAGGAAAACAGTTTATGGCATATAATGCACAAATCATCTATCAGCATATCAACATCAGTACCAACATGGTAAGAAGAACCCTTTTAGGAGTCGGCTTCGACGCGAGCTTTACCGATGTATGCCTTCGAAATAACCCTGCTTCAATTAGGACTTTTGAAGGTTGTAACGTGGTCAGGTTCACGGTTTTGAAAGGAAAGGATAAAGGCTCAAAGTTTATTTTAACCCACCCATTCTCCTTGATGTTCTCCAATCCTACGTTCGGCTAATTCAACCTTAGCGTTTACCTCTTAAAGATTGAAATATAGGAGTGATAGTTCGAGAAACTATGAGTTTTGGGAGTGACAGCCACTTGTTGCACCCCAAAATTTGACCAACATTTATTTACCAAGTTTGTGGTTCATTGTATTCATCATCTACATCTCATTGATATGTGGGCAGTAGATCAAGAGGTATGATTACCTAGCAAGAGTTATATGAGGCTTTGAAGAAAGTCAAGAAGTTTGTTCAAGTGTTCAAAGATTGATATCTTTGTCAGAGAACTCAAGAGATCCTCAGAGAGATTGGTTGAAACCAAGGTTGTGTGTCTCATAACTTGAGAGTTGTGGGAGCTCCTCAGATGATTTTGAGACTGTGAGGATGGACTTGAAGCTTTGAGAAAGCTTATGAGATGCCTTTAAAGCCATCATGAATCCTAGAGAGGTCATTGTACAAGAATTCAGAAGACTCAGCCCTGAGGGGTGAATTAGGGTTTGACTGGGTCAACCCTAGGTCAACTGATGATTTGGAGAGGGTTGAGACCTAATCCAAGAGCCATGTGATCATGGAATGATTCATTGAGATTCTATAAGGATGATTCCTAGACCAAATCATCATGATTGAGGAGTTTGAGAAGTTTTGAGCTAGGGTTTCTAAAGATGGACAGTGTAAAATCCCCTAGTTTGATCCCTATATTCAAGGCAGTTTAGCTCAAGATGTGATTGTCATCTCATCTTCTTCATAACATGAATGTTGTAGAGCTTGTTCTTAGCTTTAATTTGAGTATTATAAGTCCTTGATAGGATTTGTAGAGCTCAAGTTATGGCTTTGACAAATTACAGGTCATCTGAGGTATGTGAATCTGGGTCCTTGAAAGTCACCCAACTTGCATCCAACTTTTTCCCTAGTAGGATGATTCCTATGAACTCTTGGTCAACATGAATGTTGTATAGCATCTTCTTAGCTTTCTATAGAGTACTAGAAGTCCTTGATAGGATTTGTAGAACTCAACTTATGGCTTTGACAAGTCAAGGGCATTTTGGTCATTTGGAGGTTATAGGTCATTTCAAGCATAAGGCCATATCTCCTATTTCCAAGCTTCAAATGGAAAAATCTTCAACATAAAACTTGCTTAGAATGATGTTTTAAGGCTAGTAGGGAGGTCATGAGATGTTGAAAAGGCTTGTATCAAAAAGTGATGAAAATGGCCTAAAATGGAGGCATAAGTTAAATAAGTTGAAATTGAAAATTGGTTATCACAAGGAGCTTGGCATGAGATAGCATGTAAGGAGAATTGAAATCAAAATGTCATGACATAAAAAGTTCAATTTCTCATTGGATGATCCTAGATGGTTCTAGATGATTCTAAACCACTCTATATAACATATGTAACTTGCTCAGATGCAAGGTTGGTGAGAATTGGTGCAGAGAAGAGAGAGTGAAATCAAGAATCTTCCATTGCAAGTCAAGTTCAATTTCTTCATTCTTCTTCATTTCCATTCCTTTTTTCTTCACAAACACATTCCATAGATCCCTCTGAGTGTGTGCATACGGAATTGAAGTTCCATTGATGGAAGATTGAAGGTTTGGCCATTGGATCTTGCAAGAGGCCATTCATATTCGGATCTTGAAGTGCAAGCATTCTCCCTCCAATTTTTTGCAAACAGAAGAAGTATCATCATCCAAGGATCATTTCTGAAGAGTTTCAAGTGCTGAATTGAAGATCTACCACCACTGCCATACCAAGAAACCAGGTTTGCAAATCCTCTGCCACATCATTATTTAAGCATTGATAGGTTGAATTATTAGTGTAGAATGGCTAGAGACACCTAGGTGATGAATTCTGGAAAGTTAGAGGTCATTTGATGAAGGTTGAATATTGGACATCACTTCTTTAATGAACAAGAACTCAAGGCATAGGGAGAGATAATACACGTGGGATAACTTGTTTGAACCAGGGAAGTGTGAGGATCATGTTAGTATAAAGAAATCTAAGGTTGGTTGAAATTGAGGATTGACCATATATTGAGATGCACTATCGGGTTTTATGATAGAGACCCTTTCAATGAAAACCAAGACTAGGATCTTGATCAGGGAGAAAAACTGAGCAATTTTGTGCTTTGGATTGTCGAATTTGATGCTGTTATGAGGAGGTACGACCGGGTGGAAGATGGTTGCATGAGCTCTGTTCACGAAGCTTTCATGGCAAACCCTAGGTTGGAGGTTAGGGATGAAGTCTGGGCCGTGAGATGCTAGCTTGACCATTGACCTGAGAACTAATCCAACGGACGAGGTTCAATTGCATTTTGGGAGGGAATTCTGATACACGATGAAACGCGGCGTTTCATTAAAAGGTTTCTTGGGCTGGATTCTACCCACACCCCCTTCACGGCCCAATTGGCATAATGAACTATATTGGGTTGCTCTTCGCACCGCTGGTTTTATATTTTTCTTTTCATTTTCTAGTTATTTTCTGATTAAATAAATGGGCCTGGCGCGTTGCTTTTTGAACCCCCCAGTCTGGGCCCAAATGAAATTTGAACTACATTGCCTTGCTAGCTGCACCCGCCCCTTCATATTTTCATTTTATTTTTTATCATTTTTTGTTAAAAAAATCATATCAATTTGAAAATTAATGATTTTTAAATGGGGATTTTTGCTCCCATTTCATATTCATGTCTAGAAAATTGTCAAATAAAAATATTTTCCTTTCATGCATTTTTAATATTTTTTGTATATTTTCTTCTTTTATTGCATTTTATTTCTTTTATGTTGATCCATGAATTTGTAGAATTTTGTTTAGGTAGCTCCCTTAACATTTTTAGACCATTCTTTTAGGATAGTTAGATATAAGTTTAAGCTTCCCCCTGGATTTATTCCATGATTTTGTGATAAATTTTAGGATAGTTTTGATTAGATGATATTAGGTTGTGTAGAATTAGGTTAAACTTCAACATAGGTCCACAATAACACTAGAATTTTGGGTTTTTAGGACAAAATAGACTATGGGACATATAGGGCATTAAGGGTAGGTATGTAGGATCCCTTAGAAATTATATTAGGATTTAATATAGTAGTATGCTATTTTTAGTTGATTTTTGTAGTTGATGATTGTTTGTGTTACCCTTATGGGCTTGAATTGTTGTTTGCTTTGCTTTGTGGGCTTGGAGAGCTTGGTTTTTGTTCTAAGGAGCATTGAGGAGCATAGTAGAAGACTTGAAGATGCATTGAGGAGCTTGAGAGCTTGTTCTTATTTGTTTGTTGATTATTTTAGGGTTAGAGATTAGGAAGAGTTTAGACTTAGATAACTTCTTTCTTAAACATGGATGGTATCTTTCACCTCCATTCCTCCCTGTGATTCAAAGTCCTTCCATGGTATACACCTCTCTCCTTTGGAGGGATAAGTGAGGTACCTAGGAAGTAGAACTTTTGAGGGAACCATTCCTTTGATGTTGAACCCTTATAGGTCACCTTTGGTGGTCAATAAGCAGTTCAATATCCCCAGCTTATCCAGTAAGTGATTTTCTCTGGTTTGTTTATATTGAGAGATGCTGAGCTTGAAGATGAAGACTTCAATGAAGAGTGTAGAAGAGGATGAATCCTTGAGCATTGCCATTCTAGCTGAAGCTTGAAGAGCAGAAAGAGCAAGTTGATACTTGCACACCCCTGAAGATGAAGTAAAGACTGAAGGATGAAGTTGATACTTCTAAGTGATTGAGATTGATTCTGAAGAGCTGAAGCTTGAAGAACAAAGGAAGTTGATACTTACTTTGATACCTGGAGATCCTGAAGGAGCCAAGTTGGTACTTGTGGTTGATAGTGAAGCCTGAAGGTGGAGCTGATCAAGGAAGCTGAAGCTTAAAGGAGAAAATAAGTTGAAACTTATGTTGAAGGGTTGAAACCTGGAAAAGCAAATTGAGATTTGTCAAGAGTGATGGAAGTCTGAAGACTGGGTTACTGTTGGAAGAGCTGAAGCTTGGAGTTGAGAGAGGAGTTGATCTGCTTTCTTTTTTCTTTTTCTGTATTGATGTGTTTTGTTTGACTTGCTTGATGCATTAGAATAAGTTCATATCTAGAATAATTAGAATCTAGGAGCATGATTGCACTAGAGGTTGAGTTGCTCCCTCTGCTTGTATTGTTACTGTGTGGCTTTGCTTGCGGGTATTCGGTAGAGCCCAGCTCCCTTGCCCATGTGGTTTGTTTGCCTGATGGCATTTTATTTCATTTCTTTCTGTATGATTGCAGTTTACTGTATATTGCTTGATAGCATGTTGTTTATACTTCAGTATGATTATTGTTATCCATTCTGGCTTGAGGTTGAGATGAGCTTGTGGAGGCTGAAACCCCACACACATTTCCTCCCTCACTTGCATTGCATGCATTTTACTGTTAAGCTGATGCTTTGTCTGCTTTGGTGTATCATTGACATGATCCCTTAGGACTCTCATTTCCTTTGATAAGGAATTGATGATAGAACTTTAGGTTGAAACCTATGCATGACAACTTCTAGGAGTTCCCTGTTCAAACCTCAACCATAGGATGAATCCATGGCATGACAACAGTAGGACTTGATAGTCTCCCTCCTAATTGGGCCTGTTCTCTTCTCATCTCAAAACAGTTTAAGATACAGTAATCATGAATGATTCCTTTCGTACATTACGAGCCTTAAGCTATCTGAGAAAGGATTGTGGGAGAGTTTCTTTTCCACAGTCTGGATGTTTAGTATGGTACCCTTTGGGTGACATGCGACGCATTCACTCTCAGGTCATAGTCTCTAGTGCGATTGAAATCGCAAACACAATAAAAAACACTTCTTTCGTAAAAGACAGGAAATAAACCGTAGTTTCCCGAACTACGTGAGCTCTGATCTCTCATGCCTGTTGAGAGTACGTAGGCACAAGATGGCGATGTCTTGGCGAGGTACCTTCCCCCATAACCCGTCGTAGGTCGAACTACGTTGACTCTGATTTCTCATTCTCTGATGAGAATACGTAGGCATAAAGCGCGACGCTTTGCCGAGTCATTTCATTTTCTTTTTAAGCCAGCCTTGAGAGGTAGATAGAATAAAACCAACCCGTCCAAGTAAACACAACAAGCGAGGATCCCGTCGAGTACGACGGACGTGAGGGGTGCTAATACCTTCCCCTTGCGTAACCGACTCCCGAATCCAGACAATGGTTGCGATGACCTTGTCTTACCCTTTTTCGTAAGGTTTTTCCGATCGTTTCCTTTCCCGCCCTGAGGGATAAATAATGAAAGGTGGCGACTCTTCTGTTGTGCCAGCACCTTATTTTCGCGGAAGCGACAACTGGCGACTCTGCTGGGGACTTCAACGGTTCCCTGCGAGAGTCAATCCTTACGCTTGTATGTTTACTTGTTGGGTTGCGTTTATTTATTGCATTTTACTTCTCGCACTTTATTTCCCGCATTTTATTTTCAGTATACTATGATTATCTGTGTTGTTGTGGGATGGGAGTTCTGATAAGCGAGAAGCCAGACCCATGCTTGAGTGCACCATAGACTTAGAGTGGAAATTAGTGGGCGCGTGCTTGCTTTGCAGGCACTAGTGTCTCATGAAATCCACGCTCAGACGAGGTTCATCCGGTTGGCTTCACTTTCAACCCTTTGGGTTGAGACGGTTGCTGGTTTGGTGGATTGTCGACTCTGGGGACGATCATTTGTGATTCAGCCGAGTGAGGCCGCTTCATGAGTTGGTGATGCCACACCTTATGGGTATCGTATCACCCCTCTTGAAAGTCTGTGACGCTGATGAACGCATAGGATGCCGTACCTTGAGTCAGTTTAGGTCCATACCTGTGAGTGGGGTTGGGTTTATTGCAGGAAACTTTGACCTCCAGACTACCTGGTTTTCTTGACAGTGAATCAGTTTTGTTGGTACCAGGGTTTCTCAGTTGCAGTATGTCTATTCTTGATAGAGCAGGTTTTGATCAGAGGATCTTATCATCAGGTGTATGTCTGTTCTTGATAGAGCAGAGGTTTTGTCATCAGTTGTTTGTTCTTGATAGAGCAGATTTTTGATTGGGGTCTGAAGATCTCATCGGCAGATGTTGTTTGTTCTTGATAGAGCAGATTTTTGGGGTCTGAAGATCTCATCAGCAGATGTTGTTTGTTCTTGATAGAGCAGATTTTTGGGGTCTGAAGATCTCATCAGCAGATGTTGTTTGTTCTTGATAGAGCAGATTTTTGGGGTCTCAAGATCTCATCGGCAGATGTTGTTTGTTCTTGATAGAGCAGATTATTGGGGTCTGAAGATCTCATCAGCAGATGTTGTTTGTTCTTGATAGAGCAGATTTTTGAGTGGGGTCTGAAGATCTCATCAGCAGCTGTATGTTTATTCTTGATAGGGCAGATTTTTGATTGGGGTCTGAAGACCTCATCAGCAGATATTTCTTGATCCTACATCTGAGGTCCTTATTAACAGACATTTGTTCTTGACAGAGCAGAATTATGATCCTATGTATATGGTTCTATCAGATGGTTGGTCTTGACAGATCAGATTTGTGGTCTTACGCCGGGGATCTCTTATTATCAGATGCAGTGGTTGTTCTTGATAGAGCAAGATTATGGTTTTGTTGATACATAATCTCCACAGCACCAGTGGCCCTGACCTTTTATTGCATGATTGCATTTTGCATTAGTTTGCATGGTCATTTACATTTCATTAACGTGTGTCTGTGTTGCAGGTACCGTTTTTGTAACACCCCACTTCCCGTATTAAATAAAATATAAATATTATAATAATAATCAGAGTTTTCACCAAAAGTGGGATATCACATCTCCAAATTTTATAAAATACTTTATTCATTCTTTTCAAAATAATACAGCGGTATTTGTTTAATAAAATAAAATACATCAAATTCATGATACGTCACAGGATTACAATAAGTTTGACATGAAACAGTTAAGACCCCCATATCCCGTGTTACGTATCAGAGCATCCTACGACTCGACGGTCACACCACTATCCAAGTTAGCTAAGCACCTGGATTATCTGTACTTCCGAAGAAGCACAGACCACAACAACAACAAAGGGGTGAGAAATAATGATCAAAATATAATGGTAATGTAATACATGTAAATAAGGTAGTAAAACACACCAACACACCAATATTCACCCCCAACAACTCCATATGACGAACCTACTGTTCAAATTACAATATAACATATTATAATGCAAATATGCAACTCAACACCATGCATGCGGTACCGACTCATTGGTTCATTCAATCGAACCTGGATAGATCACTTACGCTCCTCCTGAGACATGATCTATCCCCCACCATTCTCCACAAAGGAGTACGGATGAATCACTTACGCTCCTCCTGAGACATGATTCATCCCACCAAAACACCATGATATGCACACACCAATGCATAACTAATATATTTAGGCACTCAACGTGCACACGATCCTCCTGATCATATCATCATACACCAATGCACATATGTACAGATATAACATACACCAACACCATATAAATCAACCAGATAGTAAACAAGTTCATACTTTAACACCAAGATATAACATATCCCACCACTCGGGGGTACGCGATCCTACTGATCACTACATACATATACATCAACTAATTGTCCACCAGTCATTATTACGGGAAACATGCACTATCACCAAGTACACAAGTTAGTTCCCACACTCATCATTCTTACAGTGCATCAAGGCCAAACTGTACCTACCATCTCAACTCAGATCCTCAGTCTATTCTAGTACCAATCTTGCCTATTACCGTAAGCAATCGGTTTCTAATTCCTATTCCCAAAATCATCACCTACACACTTTATCGATACCTCAAAAGCCATACAGAACTTTCCCTAAAAACTGTAAAATACCCTATATGCCCTATATGCCAAATCAACCCAAAACACCAATTCATTAACATTGACTTATACTCCATCACTATCAATTACTAGTTATCATCAAACACAAACACACCAATAAACATTATACTTACCAATTATCCTATACTTCCTACTCTAGAACCAACATTACGGTACATTACCGACACTTCAGAGTCACTCTGAATCTCACCAAGGTCCTAACCATAGTCATTAACGATACTATAGGGAAACAACACATAATTATCCCCAAAGTTATAATCATGGTCATTACCCACACTACAGTAACAACACAGAATCTCACCAAAACTCTATTTATATTTACTATCAACACTTCAGTAACAACATATAATTTTCCCCAAACCTATAATCATGGTCATTACCCACACTACAGTAACAACACAGAATCTCACCAAAACTCTATTTATAGTTACTATCAACACTGCAGTAACAACATATAATTTTCCCCAAAGCTATAATCATGGTCATTACCCACACTACAGTAACAACACAGAATCTCACCAAAACTCTATTTATATTTACTATCAACACTGCAGTAACAACATATAATCTCACTAACATCACCATAATATATATACACCAAATTCACCAATACCAATCAACAATTCATCAATATCAAGCATCAATTTAGCATTAGCAACAACAATAACAAGCATTCCAATATAAAACTTCATAGATCGGAATTTTCCTACGGGGTTAAGGACTCCCCTCTACCCTATACATGTATATACCATCCCAATCAAGTTTCTCCCCCCTTACCTTGTTAATCGGTTGATCGATGAAAGAACCCTCCAAGGTTTGGCCAATTCTGATTTTCCCATGTATCCTTCGTTCTTTGCTCCCTTTTCCGTTCCCTTTTCCGTTCTCTCCTTTCTATCGTTCTTTTTTCACTTTCTCTAACTTCTCACAATGTATCGTAAAACTACTAATCCCTCACGTTTCTATTTTAATTCTCTAATCCCAATAATAATAATAACTTAATAAAATAATAATAAATAATAATAATAATAATAATAATAGTAATAATAATCCTATTATTATCTCACCAAAATAATAATAATGTTAATAACTTAATAAAATAATAATAATAATAATAGTAATAATAATCCTATTATTATCTCACCAAAATAATAATAATGTTAATAACAATAGTAACTATAATAAATATAATAATAATAATAATAATATTCCCACCAATATCAATATTATACACTATATTATTATATTCACCAAAACACCACCAATAATCCTCCCTTATCAGGGACACCCACCAATAATAATATTCATACCGATGATAATAATAATAATAATAATAATAATAATGATAATAATAATAATAATAATAATAATAATAATAATAATAATAATAATACCACCAATATTACTATTAACTATTATATTATTATCTCCACACCACCAATGATCCTTATATATCAAGGATACTCACCAATCACATACCAACACACCCCACCTAAGGGCACACCAACATAAAATAATTAAATTAACACCAAAATGACTAAATAAATAAAATGGGTGTTACAACTCTCCCCCACTTTAAGTATTTTCGTCCTCGAAAATTACCTGATGGAACACTTCCGGATACGCTTCCCGCATCCTTCATTCCAACTAACAGGTCACACTGCCTTCTGCAGCACCTCCCCAAGTTACTTTCACCAAAGATATCTCCTCCCTTCGGAGTTGTTTCTCGCTCGTCCAAACGAAATAGCAATGCCTCAACAATCAAATTATTTTCACTTGTACATCATCCACCTGGTTCAATGTACTTTCTCAACTAAGACACATGAAACATATCATGCCAACTCATAGCGACAGCGGGAAAAACGGTCTAACATGTTACTCCTCCCATGCCTCTGCTGCGCCACTCTGATACAAACCACAGAACACGGTGCGAACTTCTGAGACTTCGAAGCTCGACCAACATCAGTCACCGGCGTGACTCTCCAAACATATCTTTCCTTGGATCCTCTTGATCTTTTCAGCCATCTCCACATAATTTTCAGGTCTGAGCACAACACTCTCACTCGGCCCATTCCAACACAGTAGAGTCCTACACTCCCTATTTCACCAAGCCACATATAGTGCCATTCCGACACTAGGATGATAACCGTTATTATAGGTAACTCAATCAACGGTAATTAATCATCCCACAATCCACCTCGATCCAACACCCAAGCTCTCACCAATTCTCTACAGACTCAATAGTCCTCTCTGATTGACCATCAGTTTGCGGATGGTAAGTCGAACTCAACTTCAACTTAGTACCCGAAGCTTCCTGTAAGCCCTTCCAAAATCTCAATATAAACCTCAAATTTCCATCTGACACAATATTCGTCAGTATCTCATCCAACTTCACCACTTTCTCAATATGCATATCATATATTCTCAACACGGAATAGTTAATCCACTCCTAACAATTCAAATTAAAATTATGTCTTTACAAATTCTTTGGAAATCTCAACACCAATTTCGTGAAAATACTACCTGATTTCCACTCTGGAATATTTAACGACTGCATCAGACTCAACAGTCTTTGATGTTCACTCTTCGAATTCCTACAATTCTAACCAGCATATTCCACCTCAACTACTCCTCCCCTTATCCATGGTCTCCAAAACAATCTACTCAAATTCGGTTACTTCTTCATAGCACTGGGATGGATACTCCATCTACCCCAATGTATTTCTTCACGAGTACTTCTACTCCCCTCAACAACATTTGGTACACGTACTCTATCATAACATCTCGTGGTATTATTTCCACAAGCCCGACAATCCACTCCTCGACTCTAATTTATCAACTTCAACTAATTCACTACTCGACCCAGATTTCTGACTTTCTCGGTTCTTCTCAAGGATATCACTAGTCAGATCTTAATAATAAAAGATTAACTCCATAAGAAGTATCCTTACTCACACAACGTATATTATGAAATTTCTCAATCAGTTCTACCTCTTTTCACCATCATCTTCGGTAAACACAAACATTTCCAACTCACCGCATCATCTATCACATCCACTTTACCCAAAGGGTAATTACACTCAAAGTCGTAATCCTTCAGAAATCCTAATTATTTCCTCTGCCTCATTTTCAACTTTTTCGAATCAAACAAACACCTTAAACTCTTAAGATCACCAAACATCTCCGATCTCAGTCTGAACTTTCGAAGCCTCCGACTCCGGTACAACCACAATAGCAACCAACTCTAAATCACTGGTCGGATGGTTTCTCTTACACACTTCGAGTTGCCTTTTGCATAACTAAAACTCGCTGAAATTGTCTTTAGCAAATCCCCTAATTATATCAACAAGCATCACAAACACCACAATTAGTTCTATCGGATTCGGCAGAACTTTCCTTACGGAAGTATATCACCGCTCTTTTTCTAACACTGATAACTCCAGTTCCTTATGCTCAACATAATCCTCTATACTCTTCGAATACCTTAAAATATCATTTATCAACACAACCATTGCCTTATATAAATAATTAAAGAAGATCCCATGTCAAGTGGACAAACAAGTTGTGAGTTATAGCGGGAACACATACCGTACCGCCCGTCCTTACCACAACATTCAAACACACTTCATCAATAAATAGATTAAATCTATGTCAATACTTCACCATCTCATAGATAATTTCAATAGCTTTCCAACGCTTCGAACCGGGCGTCATTCCGAGTTACGGTTCTCCCGTTACGACAAAAATACCACAACAACATTTTTCTGCTCAGGGCACTTCGCCAGGCGAATCTCGGCGAACATGACAGTCCCGAAATTCTATTTTCGACCGTTACCTGACTTCCGAGTGTCTGATTTCGATTCCGTAAAAAGCTGCGATCTCGGAATTCAACGTATAACCACAATTTCATACTTAGGAGGCCGTCCAACACACTTTCAATCTTTAAATATTTTAAAACCCGATTACTTCCAATCTCAACAGCAGATCGTGGAGCCTCCTATTACGATACCACTTCGACCTTCGACACCACAACACAATAATTCTACTCGCGATCTCACGAACACAGAAACTCACGTCCTTCAATCAATTGATCCATCAAATCATTAACTCTTGGAAGCGAACACTTATCCTTAACAGTCACCTTGTTCACTTATCTATAGTTCACCCAAAGCTTCACAAAACCTTCTGTTTGTATAACCAACAAAAATTGCTGCACCTTACGGTAACACACTCAAACAAAAGGACCTCTCCCCCAGCGGGTCTTCAAGTTGACTCTTCAACTTCTCCAATCCCAACGTAAACATACAATATGGAGTCATCAATATCAGACTCGTCCCAAAAACAAAATAAACGTGTAAGCTTTACTTCACACTCCGATAGTAAATCGCTTACTTCCTCAGGGAACCTCCGGCAATTTCAACAAATTGACAAATCCCAATTTTCTCACTTTCCTTCTCATTCGAAGGTTCCGTCAAAATAAACGTCTCAACACCGTATTACGCCAACTCCTCAAAATAATCCCTTAAGCACTTAGCTTAACTCAGGACAATTCATTGCTCACGCCACACAAGCTTGCAAGACACGTCTATCCCATCCAACACAATCCCGTCTACTATTAACAAGAGATTAAGGGTGATCAGTTCCTCAATTTGTTAATAGACAGCCGAAATCATGATGGGGTACAAACCATCTTTACCAAACTATGATAGCATTCCTCAACACATTAAGCCACCACACCGTAGCATTCCGGAGAATTACAAACTTCTCCCCCACTGGAATCATTCCTGCTTCTGCAGACAAGGTTAGGAAATAAACACGTACCGACAGTGTTTTCACACACATGCCGTATACTAGGGATTTAAACCACAACACCAGGTTAAACAACACACAGTCTCCATCCCAACGGACAGACTCAACTCACTCAACAACACTGGCCGGACGGACCGACCTGCTCTGATACCAATTGTAACACCCCACTTCCCGTATTAAATAAAATATAAATATTATAATAATAATCAGAGTTTTCACCAAAAGTGGGATATCACATCTCCAAATTTTATAAAAAATACTTTATTCATTCTTTTCAAAATAATACAGCGGTATTTGTTTAATAAAATAAAATACATCAAATTCATGATACGTCACAAGATTACAATAAGTTTGACATGAAACAGTTAAGACCCCCATATCCCGTGTTACGTATCAGAGCATCCTACGACTCGACGGTCACACCACTATCCAAGTTAGCTAAGCACCTGGATTATCTGTACTTCCGAAGAAGCACAGACCACAACAACAACAAAGGGGTGAGAAATAATGATCAGAATATAATGGTAATGTAATACATGTAAATAAGGTAGTAAAACACACCAACACACCAATATTCACCCCCAACAACTCCATATGACGAACCTACTGTTCAAATTACAATATAACATATTATAATGCAAATATGCAACTCAACACCATGCATGCGGTACCGACTCATTGGTTCATTCAATTGAACCTGGATAGATCACTTACGCTCCTCCTGAGACATGATCTATCCCCCACCATTCTCCACAAAGGAGTACGGATGAATCACTTACACTCCTCCTGAGACATGATTCATCCCACCAAAACACCATGATATGCACACACCAATGCATAACTAATATATTTAGGCACTCAACGTGCACACGATCCTCCTGATCATATCATCATACACCAATGCACATATGTACAGATATAACATACACCAACACCATATAAATCAACCAGATAGTAAACAAGTTCATACTTTAACACCAAGATATAACATATCCCACCACTCGGGGGTACGCGATCCTACTGATCACTACATACATATACATCAACTAATTGTCCACCAGTCATTATTACGGGAAACATGCACTATCACCAAGTACACAAGTTAGTTCCCACACTCATCATTCTTACAGTGCATCAAGGCCAAACTGTACCTACCATCTCAACTCAGATCCTCAGTCTATTCTAGTACCAATCTTGCCTATTACCGTAAGCAATCGGTTTCTAATTCCTATTCCCAAAATCATCACCTACACACTTTATCGATACCTCAAAACCCATACAGAACTTTCCCTAAAAACTGTAAAATACCTTATATGCCCTATATGCCAAATCAACCCAAAACACCAATTCATTAACATTGACTTATACTCCATCACTATCAATTACTAGTTATCATCAAACACAAACGCACCAATAAATATTATACTTACCAATTATCCTATACTTCCTACTCTAGAACCAACATTACGGTACATTACCGACACTTCAGAGTCACTCTGAATCTCACCAAGGTCCTAACCATAGTCACTAACGACACTATAGGGAAACAACACATAATTTTCCCCAAAGTTATAATCATGGTCATTACCCACACTACAGTAACAACACAGAATCTCACCAAAACTCTATTTATATTTACTATCAACACTGCAGTAACAACATATAATTTTCCCCAAACCTATAATCATGGTCATTACCCACACTACAGTAACAACACAGAATCTCACCAAAACTCTATTTATAGTTACTATCAACACTGCAGTAACAACATATAATTTTCCCCAAAGCTATAATCATGGTCATTACCCACACTACAGTAACAACACAGAATCTCACCAAAACTCTATTTATATTTACTATCAACACTGCAGTAACAACATATAATCTCACTAACATCACCATAATATATATACACCAAATTCACCAATACCAATTAACAATTCATCAATATCAAGCATCAATTTAGCATTAGCAACAACAATAACAAGCATGCCAATATAAAACTTCATAGATCGGAATTTTCCTACGGGGTTAAGGACTCCCCTCTACCCTATACATGTATATACCATCCCAATCAAGTTTCTCCCCCCTTACCTTGTTAATCGGTTGATCGATGAAAGAACCCTCCAAGGTTTGGCCAATTCTGATTTTCCCCTGTATCCTTCGTTCTTTGCTCCCTTTTCCGTTCCCTTTTCCGTTCTCTCCTTTCTATCGTTTATTTTTCACTTTCTCTAACTTCTCACAATGTATCGTAAAACTACTAATCCCTCACGTTTCTATTTTAATTCTCTAATCCCAATAATAATAATAACTTAATAAAATAATAAAAAATAATAATAATAATAATAGTAATAATAATCCTATTATTATCTCACCAAAATAATAATAATGTTAATAACTTAATAAAATAATAATAATAATAATAGTAATAATAATCCTATTATTATCTCACCAAAATAATAATAATGTTAATAACAATAGTAACTATAATAAATATAATAATAATAATAATATTCCCACCAATATCAATATTATACACTATATTATTATATTCACCAAAACACCACCAATAATCCTCCCTTATCAGGGACACCCACCAATATTAATATTCATACCGATGATGATAATAATAATAATAATAATGATAATAATAATAATAATAATAATAATAATACCACCAATATTACTATTAACTATTATATTATTATCTCCACACCACCAATGATCCTTATATATCAAGGATACTCACCAATCACATACCAACACACCCCACCTAAGGGCACACCAACATAAAATAATTAAATTAACACCAAAATGACTAAATAAATAAAATGGGTGTTATAGTTTTTCCCGATCCAGGATTTCTTGCCTCCTATTGTATTGTTATGGGCTCTCTGAGGAAGACCGTGGCTTACAAGTTCCCTACCCCTGACGTGGTTAAGTTGACTGGTTTGATAGCTCTAGCAGATGATTCTGTGAGGGATGAGTTCAGAAAATCTTACGGCCGGTTGCTCAGTTTGGTTCATAAGCCTTCTGTGTTCGAGTTGAATGGGTTGCACGCTCTGCTGCAGTTCTACGACCCTCCGCTGAGATGTTTCACTTTTTGGGACTTTGTTCTCGCACCTACGCTGGAAGAGTATGCTGATTTGCTAGGTGTGCCTATCAAGAGGCAAATGCCTTTTGTCCACATGGATGCTGAGCCTGATCTGGCTGGTTTAGCTCCTTCACTTCATTTGGACGCCTCCGAGTTAGTACTGACTAGTTGGAACAAGGTTCCTGGGTTCTCCTTGCAGTTTCTGGTGGGTAAGGCTCAGCAGTGTGCCAAGGACGGATGTTGGGGCGCGTCCAATGCCATCCTCGCTCTATGCATATATGGCATCGTCCTGTTCCCTAACATGCCCGATTTTGTAGACTTCGACGCGTTTCACATCTTCGCTTCAGGGAATCCAGTCCCTACCTTGATAGGAGATGTTTATCACTTAATCCACTACAAAAACGAGAACAAGAGGGGGAAGAATGTCTTGTGCTGCGTACCTTTGCTGTACAAATGGCTTGATAGCCATCTGCCCAAGAGGGGTCCTTTTGTCTTGTCTACAGCCACAGCTGAGTGGCCTGAGCGTCTCATGAGTTTATCAGCAGAGGATATTGATTGGTTCGACAGAGATAGGTTGGGTACTGAGGTGATCTTCAGTTGCAGCGGGTTTCCAAATGTGCCTCTGATAGGCAGGAAGGGCTGTATAAACTACAATCTGTCGTTGTTGGTCCGCCAGTTCGCGTATGCTTTGAGAGCTCCGCCGAAGGAGGAAGAGGTACAGGAATCTCTGTACCTCACTGGTCTTCTAGAGGGGGATCTGTTGTCCAAGCTTCAGCGCGCGTGGAATGGTATCAATAAGCGAGGAAAGCCATTGCTGGGAAAAAGCAACAGTCAAGCCTACCCTCCGTATTTGACTTAGATCAGAGCCAGAGTGAATGCTATAGGGATGCCGTTTCCTCAGGCCAAGCCAGAAAGTCCTCCAATGATCGAAGAGCCTACTACTGTGCCCATTCAGCAGCATAACCAGGTATTAGCTGAGCGGGATGAATTGAAGCGGGCGAACGAAGAACTGGAGAAGGAATTAGCTCAGCTCCGAAGCGAGAGGAACGAAGCCGTTCATTCTTTCAAAAGGCAAACAGAGTTGGTGAACCAGCTGGGTATAGACCTGACCAAGCAGATAGCCGAGCGTGAACGCATGGGTCGAGACTTCAAAGTTGTCAACGACGTACTGGCTACGAATAAGCAGCACTTGGACGAGGCATATCGGAGGATATCCAAGTTCAACCAGCACTGGAAGGCTTCCCTGGCCACCAGGAAAGAGCGGGAGTGTTGCACCCCAAAATTTGCCCAACCTTTTCTAACCTAGGTTTATGTTTCAATTGCATAATCATTTGCATTGGCATCATGTACATAGTGTATTCATCTGCATTGCATAGCATAAGCAAGCTATCTTAATCAGGGGATCAAGTGCTATTCTCATCTCAAGAGGCATATTCAAGGGTTTCATTCATATTCAAGACTACTCAGGTCATCAGGGAAGAATTTGAGCTTTGAAGAGTTGACAGGTTGATCAGTGAGTTCTCCCCTATCTTGAGGTTATTTGGGGATCATCGGAGGAAGTGTGAGCCATGAGACAAGAGCATGAGGTGTGTATGGATGTTATGAAGAGCCTAGATGATCATTTTTGAGGAGTAACCAAGTCATTGGAATGATTGCAAGAGCCTCAGTTGAAGTCAGTCAACTAGGGTTTTATCTGGGTCAACACTAGGTCAACCCTAGGTCAAAGACTTGTTTTGAAAGGCATCAAAGATCATTTGAAGAAGGTGGGATTCATTATTTTCTATATGGATATGGATATGGTGTTGTGCCAAAGAAAAATCAACAGGAGTCAAGGAGAAGAGGAGTTACCAAATTAGGGTTTCAGTGTAAAATCCCCTGATTTAGGTCAAACTTCAAAGCAGTGTAACTCAAGATGCAAGCTTCATATGAATTTCTGGTCCATATGAAACTTGTAGAGTATCTTCATAGCTTTAATTTGAGTGGTGGAAGTCATCAAGATGATTTATAGAACTCAAGTTATAGCTCTTGCAAGTTACAAGTCATCTGAGGGCACTGAAATTTGTCTGTGAAAGTTGTCTGTTTTCCAAGCAACTTTTGACCTTCAAGGAGATTTCAAATGGATTTCTGTCCAACATTAGAGTTGTTCCCCATTGTCTTATATTTCTAGAAAGGTATGGTATGCCTTCATATGATGTGTGGAACTCTACTTATGGCCTTCGCAAGCAAAGGGTATTTTGGTCATTTGAGAATTACAGGTCATTCTTAGCCTATGCCTAAAACTCATACAAGGAAGCTTCAAATGAAAAACTTCACAACATAAAAGTTGCTCAAAATGTCATTTTAAGTCTAGAAAAGAGGTCATGGAAGTTTGGAAATGCATAGAACTCAAATTGATAAAAGTTGGTGAAAATGACTTAAAAATGGACATAACTTGAAAAAGTTGAGATTGAAAATTGGTTTGGGCAATCTACAAATCCAAAATGGGTCATGTAATATACCAAATTGATTCTAAACAACATTTTAGAGACTTTGGTTCAGCCACAATTTTGGTTTGAGGGTTTAAAAATGGAGTTGCTTTGTAAATCCATGACTTGCATAATAAGGTACAAATGCCAAACTTAATGAAATACAAAGAATAAGCTTGCTATGCATCTAGACCTTTCCACTAACTCATGTAAGGAGATTTTCAAGCATAATTAAAGGGATGAACCAAGTCTAGGCATGAGATATCATAAGAGATGAGATAAAGGATCATATCATGACATGATAAATTCCACACTCTCCTAGAGGGATCCAGAATGTTCTAGACATTTCCATCATCATCTATATAATGAGTAGAGAAGATTGGTGAAAAAGGTTGGTGAAAAGAGAGAGAGCAAAGTGAGAATTTCATTGTTGCTTCAATTGTAAGAAAGAGTGAAACTCCATATTCAGCATCAATTCAATTGATTCTTCTTCTTCATTCATGATCCATTGATCTTGTTGAGTGCATAGAAGCTGCTTCAGAGGCTTATCCATGGAGGATTGAAGAGTTAGGGTTGAAATTGCAAGGATCCATATCAGATTCGAATCTCATACTACAAGCTGCTTCACACGATTTCTCTGCATACAGAAAGTTTAATACATCCTAAGGACCATTCTTGAAGATTTGCCAAGCTTGAAGTGCAAGAATCCATAACTGTTTTCACCAAATTTCAAGGTATGCAATCCAATTCGTGCACCCTTAATTATGCCATATTAGTGTTTGTTTTTAGGTTAGAAGTGTTAGGTTAGGGTAGAGGATCATATATGAAAACTGTTAGAGCCATTAGTGATGATTTGAGTTAGGGCAGTCAAACTTTCATGATCAAGAATTCATAGGTTAGGGCATATTAACCTTAGTGTAATATCATAGAATAATGAGTGCAACACATAGAGTACATTAGTGTAAGAGTTATCAAAGAATCTTCAAAGTGCATGACAGGGATATTTCTTTGTGCCCAAGATTTCCAGCCATGGGGATTTGCATAGGAGTGAGTTTTAAGAGGAACTAATACCATGGCTGTGTAGAGGGGAAGAAGTAGATTAATTTTGGCTTTGGAAGTTTTTGTTTTCATGGTGAATTGAGAGAGAACGAGGAGCTAGAAGGTGTGTGCATGAAATACAAAACCTGAAAACCCTAATGTTCACGTGGAGAAGATGAACTTTTAGCCGTCAGATTAAGTCCAAATATTTGACCTCCAATACCAATCCAATGGCCCTCATTCAAACTTGAGAAACGGGGGGAAAGAATAAGCTGCAACGCAGCGTTTCAATGAGTAACCTGACCTGGGCCTAACCAATTGTTGTTATTCACACCCTCCCCATACAACCCAATCAAAAATACACTGCATTTAGATGCTATTTGCACCGCGTACCAATTCATTTTCGTTTTATTTTTTGATTGAATTTCTGATGGCTCATGGGCTTAAGACCTGAACGCTACTTACACCCCCAACTTCCTGGCCCATCCAGTAATAACCCTGAGCGCCTATGCTGTTGGCACCCCCTCCCAATTTAATTCATTTCTTTGATTTTATTTTTCTTTTATATTTTTAGCATCTTTAAAAAATCATATAAAATTGGAAAATTGATATTTTTCATTTCTTGTTTTTTCTATAGATCAATAGATTTGTTAAGAAAAATAATAAATAATAAAATTAGCATTTTATTTTGTTTTAGTATTTTTTGTGCATTTTTCTTTTAAATAGCTTTTTAAGTGGTTTAATTTGATGCATGATATTGTTGATTTTAGTTTAGTTAGATACTTTAACATTTTGAATCCATTTTTTTTAGGGTGATTAACTTAGGACTTTAGCTTCCTCATAGGATTTAATTCATAATTTTAGGGTTAATTTTTAGATGATTTGATTAGGTGAGATTAGAGTGGTTAAAATTAGGGTTTTAAGTGAACATAGGTGAGATAGATCATTTCTTTTAGGAATTTTGATTTGATTTTGGGGTATGGGACTATAGGGGTTATGGGTAGATAATAGATCCCTTTAGAAAATATTAGGCTTCCCCTATTACTATTAGTATATTGCTTGTATTTGATTGACTGTGTGGTGTGCCCTCTCTAGGGTTTTTTTTTTTACTGTGTGGGGTATTGGGTTTGCTTGGGGCTTGGGGTTTGAGCTGAAGACTGAGATGATGAAGCCCATTTGAGGATTAAAGACTGAAGACCAACTTCCAGAGTTGATGGGGAGTATCTCTTGCTGGCAGCTGTTGAAGGTTATAGGATCTAGGAGTTAGGCAGAGCTCTAGAATAGAAAACTTGATTCACAAACATGGAAGGTCTTGATTGCCTCCATCCCTCTCTATGATGCAGAGTCTCTCTAAGACACTCACCCCCTTCCTTTGGAAGGCTTGGTGATGGTGTCTAAGAGATAGAACTCTTGAGAGAAGTATTTTATGTGTTGTTGGCAGTCTGTTTGCCACCTTTGGTGGTCAACTAATTGCTTAACACCCAGTTCATTCTTGGGATTGTTTCCTCAGCTGGGAGATTAGGACTTGAAGAAAAGCCATTGGGAGATTGAAGATAGAGACTTTGCTTGAATTCAGATGCTGATGAAGACTGCTTTGCTGTTTAGTTTTAGCTGTTTAATTTTTTATGTATTGATTGAATTTCCCTGACTGTATTGCTTGTTGTTTAACCTGTTAGGTTGAAAGTGAATCCTGTTCACTTTTGCCTATTGCTTTCTAGGTTCGAGGTCGAGTGGGACTCCCTTGCCTCGCTTGTATTGTTGCATCCATGCATTTTACTGCTTTATTGTATATATATCTGCTGTTTCTGTTTTCGTTTATCCCTTAGGATCTCTGTTTCTCTCTGCGCAAGAGAGGAGCATGATAGACATTAGGAGTTAACCCATGCATGATAACATTAGGGTAGATTTTATCCCCTTTTTCAACCCTAGGATGTGTAGAGTGTCATCTCTTCTTTCTTCCAAACAACAGAAAAACATTAATAAAGGTTATAACAGAAATCAATTCATTTCTTCCGTCAAAAGATTTGAACAAACATCAACCTTTTTGCAATAAGAAAACCCTTGTTTAAGGTGAGATTTTTCATAAAAGACACTTGAACAGCTTGTGTCGTGCGTAGCCTGAACTACGTTTGCTCTGATCTTTCATGCTGTGTGGAAGTACGTAGGCATAGGATGCGATATCCTAGCGAGCAACCTTCACCCATCCTCCCCCGTAGTTAGGCGAACTACGTTGACTCTGATTTCTCGTTCCAGATGGGAATACGTAGGCATAAAGTGCGATGCTTTACCGAGTCATGTTTTCTTTTCTTTTCAGACCTCATCCTTTAGTTTAGATAGAAGTGTAATCCGTACAAACCAAGCAAGCGTGGATCCCGTCGAGTACGACGGACGTGAGGGGTGCTAATACCTTCCCCTTGCGTAACCGACTCCCGAACCCAGGTTTTGGTTGCGATGACCATACCTTTTCCCGTTTTTTGCGAGGTTTACTTCGAGCGTTTCCTTTCCCTCCGTCGGGATAAATAACGCACGGTGGCGACTCTTCTGTCAGCCGGCGCCGATTTTCGCAGTAGCGACAGCTGGCGACTCTGCTGGGAATCCAACGTCCCCTGGCTGCTAAGGACTGCGATAGTTCCTTATGCATTTGGGATCCAACGTCCCTTAAGAGAGTCAATCCTAGCGCTTATTTTCCCGTCGAGGATTTTGTATGGATTTATATTTCTGTCATTTACTTTCAGCATTATATTATTGTTATTATTGCTGTATTGGGGTGTGACGGGTGTTCTATGATTGAGAGATAAGCCGGACTTGGGCTTGAGTGCACCTAGAATTAGAGTGGAAATTAGTGGGCACGCACGTGCTTTGCATGTCCTAGTGTCCCGCGAAATCCACACTCAGACGAGGTTCTTCTGGTTGGCCTCCTGTCCTGCCCTTTGGGTGGCTCGGGTTGCTGGTTAGTTGGATTGTCGACTCTGGGAACCGATCATTTGGAAGTTGGCTAAGTGAGGCCTCTTCAGGATTTGATGATGCCACTCCTTTTGGGAATCGTATCATCAATCCTGAAAGTCTGTGACGCCGACGACCGCATAGGATGCCATACCTTTGTCAGTTACTAGGACACCTACCTGTGAAAGGGTTTTGGGATTATGCAGGTAACTAGACCTTCAGATACCGGTTATTTCTTGATCTGAGATCCCGGGTATTTATGGACAGTGGTGAGGTCTATCAGAGACCAGTCAGAGTTATGGTATGAGGTCTATCAGAGACCAGTTGGAGTTATGTTATGGGGTCCATCAGAGACCAGTGTTGGAGCTCTATGTTGGGTCCATCTGAGACCAGGGTTTGAGGAATTCTGGAGGGTCTATTTGAGACTTTTGATATGGTTCAGGCTTCTCAGCTATGGCATTTGGCCCCTGTTGCATGTTACTTGCATTGCATTGTTTGCATAATCATTATCATTGCATCCCATTAACGTGTGTCTGTGCTGCAGGTGCATTTGCATATTCCCTGGTTCTAGTGTCTGGACTCCTGAGTATTGATCATGGCTGGTTTGAGGATGACAGTTGCCTACAAGCTACCTATCCCTGATATTACTCCCCTCCTGGGTCTGATTTCTCTTGCAGATGAGGATGTCCGTAGAAGCTTCAGGCAGAGTTACGGACGGCTGTTGAGTTTGGTTCGCAAATCCACTGATGATGAATTGAACGGGCTGTACACCTTGATGAAATTCTACGACCCCGCTTTGAGATGCTTCACGTTTGCTGATTTTATCTTGGGGCCCACCATGGAGGAGTATGTAGAGTTTACTGAGCTGCCGGTACAGAATGCAGTTCCTTTTATTCACTCTGCCGCTGAGCCCAAGTTGGAGGATTTAGCTAAGGCCTTGCACATGAATGCTTTTGAGCTGTTGATGACTTCTTGGTGAGGGGTTCCAGGTTTCTCTCTCCAATTTCTGGTTGGTAAGGCTCAATAATACGCCAAGAATGGGTGTTGGGTGGTCTTTAACGCTGTTTTGGCTCTATGCATTTATGGGATAGTGCTGTTTCCCAATTTCCCAAACTTCGTGGACATGGATGCATTTTTCATCTGTTTGCTGCTGGCAACCTGGTACCCACACTGATCGGGGACTTCTACCATTCGATGCACTACAGAAATGAGAACAGGAGAGGCAAGAACGTCTCTTGTTGCGTGCCTTTGTTGTGCATGTGGTTTAAGAGCCATCTTCCCCTGAAGGGACCTTTTGTGGATAGTGCAACTACAGTTGACTGGCCAGAGCGTATGATGAGGCTGTCTTCTGAATACATTGAGTGGTTTGACCGAGACTTGCTGGGGTCTGAGCTTATTTTCAGTTGTTCTGGGTATCTTAATGTTCCTTTGATAGGAAGAAAAGGGTGTATCAATTACAACCCATCTCTGTTCGTCCGCCAGTTTGGATACGCGTTGAAGAACCCACCTCAGGAGGAAGAAGTACAGGAATCTCTGTACTTCACCGGTGATTTGAATGGAGAGTTACTAGCCAAGCTTCGGCATGCCTGGACGCGTATTAACAGAAAAGGGAAACCACTGTTGGGGAAGAATGATTGTCAGACTTATGCACCCTACAGAGTTTGGATCCAGGAGAGGGCAAGACAGTTACTGATGCCATTTCCAGCTGCACCAGTCCCTGTTCATATTCCGGTGGAAAAGCCAACCACTGTCACTAGGGAGGCCTATGAGAGAGTTGTAAAAGAAAAGGAAGCCTTGATGGAGATTAATGAAGAGTTAGAAAAGGAGCTGGCTCAGATGCGTAGTGAGAAGAATAAGGTTGTACGTTCTTTCCAACAGCAGATCGAACTAGTAAACAGGCTAGGTGCTGAGTTGACTGAGGAGAAGAAGAAGCGTGAACGTCTGGGGCAAGAGTTCAGAAGCTCTCATGACATGTTGGAGTCCAAAAAGAAAGCACTCGACGCCGCTCACCGAGAAATCTCTTCCTGTAACAAGACGTGGAATGCTACGCTGACCAACAACAAAAAGAGGGAAGATAAATTGAAGCAGCAAATTTCTGAACTCGAAGAGCAGTTGAAGGCTAGCATTAAGAAGCATGAAGAAGAGGTAATGGCCAGATATAGTCTCCAGAATGCATTGAACAAGGCCATTGAAGGCAGGAACGAAGCTGTGTCTCAGAAGCGAAAGCTAGAGGATCGCTTCGGAGAAGGGGCATGGGAGGAAACCGCTGGTGACGTGCGACGTGTTCTCAAACGAAGAAATCAACTTGTTGAGGGGCTGCTAACCCGACCAAGTCATCCAGAGACTAAGAAGTTACTAGAAGAGTACCAGGCTCATGAGTGTACTTGACCATTTCATATATTAGCGTGTATGCTTTATTTGCATTCGTGCTGACCATCACCAGGATTTTTGGTTGAGGTCATGCCTTCTTATTGTACACTCAGTGATATTGTATTCTTGGATTTCTCTGCAATATACGAGGTTTTCTATGATTCGGCTCCAATCACCGTTTTTGCTAGCACTGTCACTGCACTGGCACATTCACACTAGAATCGGGGAATGATAATCCCTAATGCACAGACACATATTGCACTTTGCATACATACTCATATTTGCATTACAGGTTTGTGATCCGTGTATCTTATCTCCTGCATCCGTTCCAGGTATTTTCAGGATTGCAGAAAAGCGGGTCCACCGTTATTCTACAAGGATTAATCACAAGAAGATCATGGACAACGTGCAGAGTGAAATGCAAGAGATGCGTGACAGGATGGCCCTGCTCATGCAAACCATGGAGACTATCGCCAAAGGACAAGAGCAGCTGCAGAACCTGGTTCAACCGATAGTCGCACGGGCTGAAAACAACGGGACACCGCATGGTGAAAACATTGATGCTTCTCCCCGAATTGAGAATCGTCAAAGTGCTGATGCTATTCCCGTAACCGGTTTGAATGCTGGAGAAACTGGTCCTGTAGGTGGAGGTGGGAACACCGGTAATATGAATGCCAATGCAGATACTGCTGGGGTATTTGTGGGTAATGTCAACCAGGGTTTCAATGGGGGCGTCAAGAATGTCGGAATGAATGGTATTAATGGTAACCAGGGCTTCAATTGTGTGAACATGGGGTATGGCAGCATGGCTGGCGCCAAGGCTGGGTTTGGTGGCTATGGTAATCTTGGATATGGAACTGGCGCATACAACGCTCAAGAGAGGGGCAATCTGAGGTATGACCCCAGGTACTTCCAAACGGGTCCGGGCCGTGATGCAGATTATGTTGGATACGATGCAGTACCTCGCTGGGAGGATCGTCAGGAGGATGTGTTCTCTGGTCAGAACGAGGGTTATGAAAGAGCTAGGGATGACAACCATCGGATGAGATTGCTAGAAGAGAAGGTGAACGAATTGGCCAGCCAGAATGCTCTTGGGCTGGATATGTCAAATATGGGGTTAGTCCCAGGGTTGAGGGTCCCGCTGAAATTCAAAGCGCCGTCATTTGATAAGTACAAAGGGGATACATGCCCTAGGGTGCATGTACGCGCGTTTTACAGGCGTATGTCTGCGTATTCTGAGGATGAAAAGATGCTAATGCATTTCTTCCAGGATAGCCTGTCAGGGCCATCGCTGGAGTGGTACATGAGCTTGGAGCCTACCCAGATCAGGAGTTGGAAAGAGCTGGCAGAGGCTTTTGTTCGACATTATCAATATAATAGTGATCTCGCCCCTAACCGAGTCCAGTTGCAAAGCATGTCTCAAAAGTCTAGCGAGAGCTTTAAAGAATACGCCCAGAGATGGCGAGATTTGGCTGCTAGGGTGCACCCTCCGATGGTGGAGCACGAAATGATGGATATGTTCATAGGAACTTTCTCCGGAATGTACTATGACCGGTTGCTCAATTTTTCGATGAGTACTTTCTCTGAGTTGATCTTGATGGGGGAGCGCATTGAAAACGGGGTAAAGATTGGTAAAATTCAAGCGGGTGAGTCCAGTTCCGCAGGAGGTAATAAGAAGACGTTTGGTGGTAAAAGGCAGGGTGATACCAACGCTGTATACAATGCTCGACGAAGGAATAAAAGTCAGAACTGGCATCAGCAGTCGCAAGTGGCAAGCGTAACCATTCCAGGACCTTCTCAGCAGCAGAGACAACAACCACCGCAGCAGGCTCAACAGCAGCCTAATAATAATCAGCGCAGACTTCAGAACCCACGACCGAGGAGAGTATTCGAAGTACCGCCAGTATCATATGCAGAACTCCTTCAAACTTTGTTGAAATTGCAGCTAGTCGAGAAGAGGACCTTAGCACCACCAACTGGCCAGCCACCAGTCGGATATGATGTTAACGAGCACTGTGACTTCCATTCGGGTGCACCAGGGCATAATATTGAAAATTGCCTGGCTTTCAAGCATAAAGTACAGGATTTGCTTGATAGTACGGCTATTAACTTCAGGAAGGACGGTCCCAATATCACGCAGCAGCCAATGCCCAAGCATGGTGGGGCTGGGGCCAATGCAATCCTGGTAGATGATGAGTTGAACTTGGTTTCGGAGGTAAGCGAGCTGAAGACCCCTTTGAGTTACGTAAAGCAGCGTTTATTGAAAGGAGGAGTCTATCCCGGATGCAGTGAAGAGTGTGTTGACTGTTTGATTCAACCTGGGGGCTGTGAGAAGTTGAAGAGGGGAGTTCAAAGTTTGATTGATGAAGGAGTTTTGCAGTTTGACAGGTATGTGGGGCGAGAGAAGTCTGTCGAAACAGAATCTGAAGAAGAGCGTAGGGAGGTCGCTACGATCACCATTCTGTTCAAATCGGTGACAATTTCGGCATCATCGAAGAGGCCGACCATTACTATTACCAAGGCTAAGCCAGTTCCTTATGAAAGCACGAAGGCAGTCCCGTGGTGCTATGGTGCTGAGGTGTATTGCAATGGGGAAAAGATTGACTTGAATGATCCGCCAGCGGGGTCCGTAGACAACATAGTGGGAGCGGGTGGTATAACCCGGAGCGGGAGAATTTTCACTTCACCTGAGGTTGAAGCAGAGAGGCTTGCCAGAGGTAAGAACAAGTTGTAGAGGGGGAATCTTCGGGGAGTAAGGAGAAAGAACCGATAACCAAAGATGTAGAAGAATTCATGAGGTTGATCCGCAAAAGTGATTACAAGATTGTAGAGCACCTGCAGCAGACCCCGTCAAAGATCTCCATATTATCGTTGTTATTGTGTTCTGAGGCGCATAGAAATGCCCTGTTGAAGGTGCTGGAGACATCCTTCGTGCCGCAAGAGATTTCAGTTAATCAGCTGGAGGGAGTCATGGCACATGTTAACGCTGGGCATGGGCTGGGATTCACGGATTTTGACCTAACACCTCGGGGGGTGATCATAATAATGCCTTGCATATCTCTATCGAATGCAGGGGCACCATTTTATCCCATGTGCTGGTAGACACTGGGTCCTCGTTGAATGTGTTACCAAAGAAAGCCCTGTTGAAATTGGATACCCGTGGGTTGTTGTGCACACCTAGTGATTTGGTAGTGAGGGCCTTTGACGGAACAAGGAGGTCAGTATTCGGGTCAGTGACATTACCCATCCAGGTAGGACCGGAGGTGTTTGATACAGTGTTTTACATCATGGACATCCAGCCTGCATATAGCTGTTTGATCGGGAGGCCTTGGATTCATGCCGCTGGGGCAGTAACTTCTACACTCCATCAGAAGCTGGAGTATATGGTTGAGGGGAGTATTGTGACGGTATGTGGCGAAGAGGATATCTTAGTCAGTCATTTGTCTTCCTTCAAGTACGTGGAGGTAGATGGAGAGATCCATGAAACGTTGTGTCAGGCGTTCGAAGGGGTGAAGGTTAAAGAAGAAGCTCCGGTGAAGAGTGAAGGGCAGGAGGTGGTAGTCTCCTCATATAAAGAAGCCAAGGCATTGGTACAAGCAGGAGAGACTCAGAAGTGGGGGCAGGTTCTAGACCTACCAATGAAGCAAGATAGGTATGGCTTGGGGTACCGCCCATCTCCCTCGCAGAGTGCGCCTAAGTACAAGGGACCTGTAGTGTTCACGCCCAGAGGGGTTAGCTTCGAGAGGATTAATGTTGTGTCTGATACGGAGGAAGTGGATAGCGACTGCGACATGGACGCATGGATTCGACCCAGCACGCCGGGGCAAAGCCTATGCAACTGGTCCATCCGGGACGTCATCCAAGTCACCAAACAGTAATGCGTTGCTTTTTCAGTCATTGTATGATCACATGCCTTGCCCAGGGCATCGTTGATCTTGTCTTAGGGCCTAACTGTTTACCTGTATGTTTGCATGATCAATAAATGACGGCGTTTTTTACATTCAAATATTGTGATCCTTTTCTTTCTGTTCTTATTTTTCAATAAAATGGCAGCGTGGTTATGCATTCTGTTTGTACATCATTTTGAAGCACTTAACTGTTTCCCTCGCAGGATTCATGAATTTTCAGATGACACCGACCAAAAACTTCCTATGACTCGTTTAGACTTCGAGCATCCGATCTTCCAAGCTGAGGAGGAGATTGTGGAGGATAGTGACTTACCAGAAGAGCTTAGTCGGTTATTGAAGCAAGAGGAGAGAGTCATTCTGCCTCACCAGGAAGAGATTGATATTGTCAACTTAGGGTCTGAAGAATACGTCAGGAATATCCGTGTAGGGGCCGCGTTGCAAGTTGACATCAAGCAAGAGCTTATTGAGATGCTGCGTGAATACAGTGATATATTTGCTTGGTCCTACGAGGACATGCCAGGTTTGGATACTGATATGGTTGTTCATCGTCTGCCGTTGAAGGAAGATTGCCCGCCTGTGAAGCAGAAACTCAGAAGGACTCGTCCTGACATGGCCGTAAAGATAAAGGAAGAAGTGCAGAAGCAATGGGATGCTGGGTTCCTGGCTGTCACTACTTATCCCACTTGGGTCGCTAATATCGTGCCCGTGCCAAAGAAAGATGACAAGGTTCGAATGTGTGTTGATTATAGGGATCTAAACAAAGCGAGCCCGAAAGATGATTTCCCGCTACCGCATATTGACGTGTTAGTTGACAACACGGCTCAGTTTTCAGTGTTTTCCTTCATGGATGGCTTTTCAGGGTACAACCAGATCAAAATGGCTCCGGAGGATATGGAAAAAACGACCTTTATCACCCCGTGGGGAACCTTCTGTTATAAAGTGATGCTCTTTGGTTTGAAAAATGCTGGGGCAACGTACCAGCGGGCCATGACAACGCTTTTTCACGACATGATACACAGAGAGATTGAGGTGTATGTCGATGACATGATTGCCAAGTCTCAAACAGAGGAAGAACATCTGGTTAATCTGCTGAAGTTGTTCAAGAGGCTGAGGAAGTTCAGGCTGAGGCTGAATCCTAACAAATGTACCTTTGGAGTGAGATCCGGGAAGTTACTGGGGTTCATTGTGAGCAAGAAAGGAATCTAGGTCGATCCTGCAAAAATAAAAGCAATACAAGAGATGCCAGCACCGAGAACAGAAAAAGAAGTCTGTGGATTCTTAGGGAGGTTGAATTACATTGCTAGGTTCATCTCTCACCTAACGACCACGTGTGAACCATTATTCAAACTGTTAAAGAAAGATCAAGCGATGGTCTGGAACGACAATTGCCAAAGGGCATTTGAAAAGATAAAAGAATACTTGCAGGAACCTCCGGTGTTGATACCCCCAGTAGCGGGACGACCGCTGATTATGTACCTGACGGTTCTGGAGAACAGTATGGGTTGTGTTCTCGGTCAACATGACGAGACAGGGCGGAAAGAGCATGCAATTTACTACTTGAGTAAAAAGTTCACGGATTGTGAATCTCGATACTCTATGCTCGAAAAGACGTGTTGTGCATTGGCGTGAGCTGCCAAACGTCTAAGACAGTATATGCTGAACCATACAACCATGCTGGTATCGAAGATGGATCCGATCAAATATGTGTTTGAAAAGCAAGCGCTCTCCGGAAGGATTGCTAGATGGCAGATGGTATTGACAGAATACGATATCCAATATGTTTCCCAGAAGGACATTAAGGGAAGTGTTCTGTCCGAATATCTCGCCGAACAGCTGATTGAGGATTATCAGCCTATGAAGTTTGAGTTTCCTGATGAGGACATAATGTACTTGAAAGCTAAGGATTGCGATGAGCCGTTGCCTGGTGAAGGACCTGAGCGGAGTTCCCAGTGGCAATTGATTTTTGATGGGGCTGTCAATTCGTACGGTAGCGGGATCGGGGCAATCATTACAACTCCCCACGGGTCGCACATCCCGTTCACAGCCAGATTGACTTTTCCAGTGACGAATAACGAAGTCGAGTATGAAGCTTGTATTATGGGGTTAGAGGAGGCTATTGATCTGAGGATCAAGAATCTGGATGTATATGGGGATTCAACATTGGTTGTGAATCAGATTAAGGGAGAGTGGGAGACACGCCAACCTAATCTGATACCGTACATGAATTATGCGAGAAGGTTGCTACCTTTCTTTGATAAAGTAGAGTTTCATCATGTACCCCGGACGGAGAATCAAATGGCAGACGCCCTTGCAACTTTATCCTCGATGTATAAGGTCAACTAATGGAACGAGGCTCCCAGGATTGTCATATCTCGCCTTGATAGGCCGGCCTTTGTGTTTGCAATTGATGAAGCATCTGACGGTAAACCTTGGTATTTCGACATACAGAATTTCCTGAAGAACAAGGAATATCCGGCTGGGGCATCCAGTCGTGATCAGAAGACTCTAAGGAGATTAGCAGGCAACTTCTATCTGAATCCCGATGGCATTCTGTATAGAAGGAACCACGATTTGGTACTCCTCCGGTGTGTAGACGAGAAGGAAGCCAACTTACTCATGGAAGAGGTCCATGAAGGAACTTTTGGCACACATGTTGGTGGGCATGCTATGACCCGAAAGTTGTTGCGAGCAGGGTATTATTGGTTGACGATGGAAACTGACTGTTTCAAGTTTGCCAAGCGGTGTCACAAGTGCCAGATCTATACAGATAAGATCCATGTGCCACCCAGTCCACTGAATGTTATGGCTTCTTCGTGGCCTTTCTCCATGTGGGGGATTGATATGATTGGCAAGATTGAGCCTACTGCTTCTAATGGGCATCGCTTCATTCTGGTTGCGATCGATTACTTCACTAAGTGGGTGGAAGCGGCTTCTTACGCCAATGTGACCAAACAGGTGGTGGCCAGATTTATCAAGAGAGATATAATCTGCCGATACGGTATTCCTGAACGGATCATTACTGATAATGGTTCGAATTTGAACAACAAGATGATGAGGGATCTTTGTCGGTATTTTAAGATCGAGCATCATAATTCATCTCCCTACAGACCCAAGATGAATGGCGCTGTTGAAACAGCCAACAAGAACATAAAGAAGATTGTTCAGAAGATGGTGGTAACGTATAAGGATTGGCATGAGATGCTGCCATTCGCTTTGCACGGTTATCGTACTACGGTGCGTACATCAACTGGGGCAACTCCGTTCTCACTGGTGTATGGCATGGAGGCAGTCCTGCCGTTGGAGGTTGAGATACCATCTTTAAGGGTTTTGCTTGATGTTAAGCTGGATGAGGCAGAATGGGTGAGAAGTAGATTGAATCAGCTGAGCTTGATAGATGAGAAAAGACTGGCATCCATTGCACATGGTAGGCTGTATCAGAGCCGAATGAAGAAAGCGTTCGACAAGAAGATTCGACCTCGAAGCTTTCAGACGGGTGATCTTGTGCTGAAGAAGATTCTCCCACCGCAATCGGATCACAAGGGCAAATGGACTCCCAATTATGAAGGTCCATACATCGTGAGAAAGGTCTTCTCCGGAGGAGCCTTATTGTTATCCACCATGGACGGTGAAGACTTTTCGTCCCCTGTGAACTCGGACGCAGTTAAAAAATACTTTGCTTAAAATTGACCCGCTGGACAGTAAAACGAGAGTCCAGGCAAAAATGGGGCAGCCTGGCGAACCAAAAAACAAAATAAAAAGGTTCAGGCAAAAGTTAAGGATAAAATGAAAAAATGTACACCTGCGAAGTTGAAAACCTACACTGGGCGGCTTCGGCAAAAAAGGGTATCCCGGTGAATCGAAAACCCGTAAAGGGCGATTCACGCAAAAGTTATGGATTTGAGAAGCAAATGACTGCGGTCCAAGTTTGATGATTAGTGGTTTGGGGGCATCTGGGGGTCAACTATCCAAAGCAATTTCTTCTGAAGACAGAGATCGGGAAAGTGTCAGAGTCCAACGAGTCATAGGAGGATCGGTTCATGGTGTTCGTCTATAACACGTTGCCGACATGTGTACAAATTTTATTCTGTATATTTGTATACTTCTGCATTTTGTTTATGTGTGACTACCTCTTTTCAGGAGTTGCATCTGATGTACAAATCTTGCCTATTCTCAGGCCGTTATCAATAAAGTGTTTTGTTCAGTGTAATGTGTGACTTTGGTTTTAATTTTGCAGTTTTGTTTGTAAAAAGCGCCGATGTTTTTGATAAACTTACATGCGTGTAAACAGGCGGGCCTCGGCCGATGATTGTTAAAACCGAAAATTACCTGAATGGTTGTCGTGGGTGATTACCAAGATGTTTCTTTTTTGCATAGATTGCCTTGTGTTTGCTTGTTGACTTTTGCAGGTATTCAAAAGCTCGCAAAGTTCCCCGCCAGAGTCCATGGCAGGCTGGTACCCTCTCCAGAGGATGAACGTTGTGTCCTTCCCCAGTGAAGTCGCCCCAGGCAAAATTGAATGTTGTCTCCCCAGGAGAGCGGAGATTGCGTCAAAGGAAAAGATCAATGTATCTTCAGTAGTTCAGAAGTAGCTTGTCAAGCAGAGCAGAGTCCTCCCCAGTCAAGGTCGAGGCAGATATGATTAACTTCCCTAAAGAGTTTCTTGTGTAGTGCGAATCAGAGCACACCGGTCAATCCCCAGCTCAGTGATAGCAGGATGAAGTATCCCCACAGGACGTAATCAGAGTGTTAATACATTTGAAAGCAATTTCCGGGATTGTTTTTCTCTTCCCTCAATAGGTTGATCCTTCCTCGTCAGGATGATCATCCTCAGCAGAGGTTGAAGTTTTGAGTTTGTGAGCTACTTTCCCAGCAGGATGCTCATCCCCAGCGGAGTTAGTTCATCTTTCCAACATTTATTTTGTTGGCAGCGTATCAGTAGTATTCCGGTCACCCCCAGCGGATCCAGTGTGTCTTCGGCATTTATTTTGCTGAAGTAACTCTTTGCATAAGCATGCATCATGAGCATTTGCATTTTACACGAGTACGTAGCATTTCCATGTTACGTGGAAACATTACGTCATTATCAAACGTGCATTTTTGAAACATAAGCCAGTTGGTTACCTCTTCTGTTTCAGATGTGTTGTTCCCTGCTGATAAGAGAAATCGTGGTTTCAGGAAGATGTGGATTTTGTGGTCAAGGTACGCAGTGATCGTATTTTGTCTCATTTACGGGGTTCATATTGTAAGGCACGCAGTAATCGTGTTGATTTTGAGATGTTGATTTGTGGCCCAAGTACGCAGCGATCGTATTTGTACCATCTACGGGGTTCATGTTGTAGGACACGCAGTGATCGTGTTGATCTTGGTATGTGTATCTGTGGTCGAATGGCGCAGTGATCGTATTCGTCCCGATCTAAGAAGATTGTTTTGTAAGGCACGCAGTGATCGTGTTGGTATCATCTCGGGGTTTTATTGGGCAGGACGCGCAGTGATCGCGTTCACTCTATTGGTGGTGCAGGACACGCAGTGGTCGTGTTTACCATATCTTGTGATGTTTGTTGGTCGATATACGCAGTGATCGTATTCGTCCGTTATACAGTGGTTATAAATTGACACGCAGTGATCGTGTTCATCCGGTTTTGTTGGTCGGTATACGCAGTGATCGTATTCGTCCGTTATACGGTTTAGTTATAGGGTGAGGCACGCAGTGAACGTGTTCATCTGGTTGTTGGTGGCCGAAGTACGCGGTGAGCGTATTCGTCCCATGTTTGAAGTTGTGTCGCAGCACGCAGTGATCGTGTTTCCTCTAGTCAAGAGGGCCGTGACATGAAACGCGCAGTGATCGCGTTTACCCTAAGTATGGTTAGAATATGCAGTGATCGTATTCGTCCAGTTATGTGGGTTAGTTGAGACACACAGCACGCGGTGATCGTGTTTTTCTCCAGTCAAGAGGATCGTGGCTCAGAACGCGCAGTGATCGTGTTCAAGCACGCAGTGATCGTGTTCAAGATACACAGTGATCGTATTCGTATGGCACGCAGTGATCGTGTTGACAGTACCATGGGAACTTGTGGTGCGGAGCCCGCAGTGATCGTGGCTATCGTATCAGTTGGTTTTGTTGGTCGACATACGCAGTAATCGTATTCGTCCTATTACATGGGTTGGTTTTGTGACACACGCAGTGATCGTGTTGATTTTATCAGGGGGTTTGTTGGTCGAGATGCGCAGTGATCGTGTTCATCATGTTTGCGGTCGAAGCACGCAGTCATCGTGTTAGCCTCATCTATGTGGATTTATTCCCTCTGGCACGCAATGATCGTGTTTACCTCATCCGGTTGGATTTATGGTCGATGTGATTTTGGTTGTAACGCAACACGCAGTGATCGTGTTTGTCCCATTATGTGGTTTTGTTTGTGGTATCGAAACATGCAGTGACCGTGTTCGTCGCAGTTTTGTGGATTCATGGCGTACGACATGTAGTAATCGTGTTCGTCATGCCACATGTTCCCCTAGCAGAGTTGCTTGGTCAAGCACTTCTCTTTCTCCCCAGCCGAGTCTTTATCAGAGTACGGTAAAAATGGCATGATGCAGATTTTGGGTGGTTACCCACAGTTACCCCAGTAGAGACGTAATCCCCAGCGGGGTGGTCTTCAACGAGATACTTGGTTAAGTTCCTCGTAGTCCCCGGCAGGGTATTCTTTGACAAGTCGCTTGGTTAAGTTACTTGTATTCCCCCGGCTGGGCCTTTCTCAGGATGTTGTGGTACCGGCATTAGAAGATGGTAATGCAGATTTTTGGGTGGTTACCCGTAGTTCCCCCAGCAGAGTTATGTGCTCCAGCAGGATGTTACTTCAATGAGTTACTTGGTTAAGTCCCTCATAGTCCCCAGCAGGGTGCTCGCTACAGGAGTTGTTTGGTTAAATTCCTCTTATTTTTCAATAAGGTTATTCTCGTCAGGGTGCTTGGTTAAGTTCCCCAATTTCCCCAGCAGGTGTTTGACGGCAGTCGTCAGAATTGTCCTCTCAGAGTTGCTTGGTTAAGTTTCTCGTGTCCCTGCAAGATGCTCGTTCAGATACGAACGGAAGGTTGGTAAGTGAAATCAACATTTTCCCGCAGTCTAGTGGATGCTCGTTCAGGTACGAGCGAAAGGTTGATAAGTGAAATCAGCATTGTCTCGTTCGGTTAAGCGTTTGCTCGTCTCTTCAGGATACGAAAGGTTGATAAGTGAGAGCAACAGAAGTTGATAAGTGAGATCGACAATTTCTTGTTGTGTGGTGTATGGTCATTTCTTCAGAATGGAGTGGTCTGCGGACAATATCATATTATTTTACAAAAGCAGATTGACAGAGGAGTGGCTAGTTGTTGCTGTGACAACAGAAGTCATTTCCCTGCAGGGTTTTCCCCAAGCAGTGGTCGTATGCGCAATTTATTTTGCGGTTGGCAAATTTCCGGGTTCTTTCGTATTCAACCGTCTCGTACCTCGACTGTCTGAAGGCTGCGCGCTCTTCATTCAGCCGGGTCCAAGCCTCTTGAATAGGGGCAGCTGTTGCACCCCAAAATTTGCCCAACCTTTTCTAACCTAGGTTTATGTTTCAATTGCATAATCATTTGCATTGGCATCATGTACATAGTGTATTCATCTGCATTGCATAGCATAAGCAAGCTATCTTAATCAGGGGATCAAGTGCTATTCTCATCTCAAGAGGCATATTCAAGGGTTTCATTCATATTCAAGACTACTCAGGTCATCAGGGAAGAATTTGAGCTTTGAAGAGTTGACAGGTTGATCAGTGAGTTCTCCCCTATCTTGAGGTTATTTGGGGATCATCGGAGGAAGTGTGAGCCATGAGCCAAGAGCATGAGGTGTGTATGGATGTTATGAAGAGCCTAGATGATCATTTTTGAGGAGTAACCAAGTCATTGGAATGATTGCAAGAGCCTCAGTTGAAGTCAGTCAACTAGGGTTTTATCTGGGTCAACACTAGGTCAACCCTAGGTCAAAGACTTGTTTTGAAAGGCATCAAAGATCATTTGAAGAAGGTGGGATTCATTATTTGCTATATGGATATGGATATGGTGTTGTGCCAAATAAAAATCAACAGGAGTCAAGGAGAAGAGGAGTTACCAAATTAGGGTTTCAGTGTAAAATCCCCTGATTTAGGTCAAACTTCAAAGCAGTGTAACTCAAGATGCAAGCTTCATATGAATTTCTGGTCCACATGAAACTTGTAGAGTATCTTCATAGCTTTAATTTGAGTGGTGGAATTCATCAAGATGATTTATAGAACTCAAGTTATAGCTCTTGCAAGTTACAAGTCATCTGAGGGCACTGAAATTTGTCTGTGAAAGTTGTCTGTTTTCCAAGCAACTTTTGACCTTCAAGGAGATTTCAAATGGATTTCTGTCCAACATTAGAGTTGTTCCCCATTGTCTTAGCTTTCTAGAAAGGTATGGTATGCCTTCATATGATGTGTTGAACTCTACTTATGGCCTTGGCAAGCAAAGGGTATTTTGGTCATTTGAGAATTACAGGTCATTCTTAGCCTATGCCTAAAACTCATACAAGGAAGCTTCAAATGAAAAACTTCACAACATCAAAGTTGCTCAAAATGTCATTTTAAGTCTAGAAAAGAGGTCATGGAAGTTTGGAAATGCATAGAATTCAAATTGATAAAAGTTGGTGAAAATGACTTAAAAATGGACATAACTTGAAAAAGTTGAGATTGAAAATTGGTTTGGGCAATCTACAAATCCAAAATGGGTCATGTAATATACCAAATTGATTCTAAACAACATTTTAGAGACTTTGGTTCAGCCACAATTTTGGTTTGAGGGTTTAAAAATGGAGTTGCTTTGTAAATCCATGACTTGCATAATAAGGTACAAATGTCAAACTTAATGAAATGCAAAGAATAAGCTTGCTATGCATCTAGACCTTTCCAATAACTCATGTAAGGAGATTTTCAAGCATAACTAAAGGGATGTACCAAGTCTAGGCATGAGATATCATAAGAGATGAGATAAAGGATCATATCATGACATGATAAATTCCACACTCTCCTAGAGGGATCCAGAATGTTCTAGACATTTCCATCATCATCTATATAATGAGTAGAGAAGGTTGGTGAAAAAGGTTGGTGAAAAGAGAGAGAGCAAAGTGAGAATTTCATTGTTGCTTCAATTGTAAGAAAGAGTGAAACTCCATATTCAGCATCAATTCAATTGATTCTTCTTCTTCATTCATGATCCATTGATCTTGTTGAGTGCATAGAAGCTGCTTCAGAGGCTTATCCATGGAGGATTGAAGAGTTAAGGTTGAAATTGCAAGGATCCATATCAGATTCGAATCTCATACTACAAGCTGCTTCACACGATTTCTCTGCATACAGAAAGTTTAATACATCCTAAGGACCATTCTTGAAGATTTGCCAAGCTTGAAGTGCAAGAATCCATAACTGTTTTCACCAAATTTCAAGGTATGCAATCCAATTCGTGCACCCTTAATTATGCCATATTAGTGTTTGTTTTTAGGTTAGAAGTGTTAGGTTAGGGTAGAGGATCATATATGAAAACTGTTAGAGCCATTAGTGATGATTTGAGTTAGGGCAGTCAAACTTTCATGATCAAGAATTCATAGGTTAGGGCATATTAACCTTAGTGTAATAGCATAGAATAATGAGTGCAACACATAGAGTACATTAGTGTAAGAGTTATCAAAGAATCTTCAAAGTGCATGACAGGGATATTTCTTTGTGCCCAAGATTTCCAGCCATGGGGATTTGCATAGGAGTGAGTTTTAAGAGGAACTAATACCATGGCTGTGTAGAGGGGAAGAAGTAGATTAATTTTGGCTTTGGAAGTTTTTGTTTTCATGGTGAATTGAGAGAGAACGAGGAGCTAGAAGGTGTGTGCATGAAATACAAAACCTGAAAACCCTAATGTTCACGTGGAGAAGATGAACTTTTAGCCGTCAGATTAAGTCCAAATATTTGACCTCCAATACCAATCCAATGGCCCTCATTCAAACTTGAGAAACGGGGGGAAAGAATAAGCTGCAACGCAGCGTTTCAATGAGTAACCTGACCTGGGCCTAACCAATTGTTGTTATTCACACCCTCCCCATACAACCCAATCAAAAATACACTGCATTTAGATGCTATTTGCACCGCGTACCAATTCATTTTCGTTTTATTTTTTGATTGAATTTCTGATGGCTCATGGGCTTAAGACCTGAACGCTACTTACACCCCCAACTTCCTGGCCCATCCAGTAATAACCCTGAGCGCCTATGCTATTGGCACCCCCTCCCAATTTAATTCATTTCTTTGATTTTATTTTTCTTTTATATTTTTAGCATCTTTAAAAAATCATATAAAATTGGAAAATTGATATTTTTCATTTCTTGTTTTTTCTATAGATCAATAGATTTGTTAAGAAAAATAATAAATAATAAAATTAGCATTTTATTTTGTTTTAGTATTTTTTGTGCATTTTTCTTTTAAATAGCTTTTTAAGTGGTTTAATTTGATGCATGATATTGTTGATTTTAGTTTAGTTAGATACTTTAACATTTTGAATCCATTTTTTTAGGGTGATTAACTTAGGACTTTAGCTTCCTCATAGGATTTAATTCATAATTTTAGGGTTAATTTTTAGATGATTTGATTAGGTGAGATTAGAGTGGTTAAAATTAGGGTTTTAAGTGAACATAGGTGAGATAGATCATTTCTTTTAGGAATTTTGATTTGATTTTGGGGTATGGGACTATAGGGGTTATGGGTAGATAATAGATCCCTTTAGAAAATATTAGGCTTCCCCTATTACTATTAGTATATTGCTTGTATTTGATTGACTGTGTGGTGTGCCCTCTCTAGGGTTATTTTTTTTGACTGTGTGGGGTATTGGGTTTGCTTGGGGCTTGGGGTTTGAGCTGAAGACTGGGATGATGAAGCCCATTTGAGGATTAAAGACTGAAGACCAACTTCCAGAGTTGATGGGGAGTATCTCTTGCTGGCAGCTGTTGAAGGTTATAGGATCTAGGAGTTAGGCAGAGCTCTAGAATAGAAAACTTGATTCACAAACATGGAAGGTCTTGATTGCCTCCATCCCTCTCTATGATGCAGAGTCTCTCTAAGACACTCACCCCCTTCCTTTGGAAGGCTTGGTGATGGTGTCTAAGAGATAGAACTCTTGAGAGAAGTATTCTATGTGTTGTTGGCAGTCTGTTTGCCACCTTTGGTGGTCAACTAATTGCTTAACACCCAGTTCATTCTTGGGATTGTTTCCTCAGCTGGGAGATTAGGACTTGAAGAAAAGCCATTGGGAGATTAAAGATAGAGACTTTGCTTGAATTTAGATGCTGATGAAGACTGCTTTGCTGTTTAGTTTTAGCTGTTTAATTTTTGATGTATTGATTGAATTTCCCTGACTGTATTGCTTGCTGTTTAACCTGTTAGGTTGAAAGTGAATCCTGTTCACTTTTGCCTATTGCTTTCTAGGTTCGAGGTCGAGTGGGACTCCCTTGCCTCGCTTGTATTGTTGCATCCATGCATTTTACTGCTTTATTGTATATATATCTGCTGTTTCTGTTTTCGTTTATCCCTTAGGATCTCTGTTTCTCTCTGCGCAAGAGAGGAGCATGATAGACATTAGGAGTTAACCCATGCATGATAACATTAGGGTAGATTTTATCCCCTTTTTCAACCCTAGGATGTGTAGAGTGTCATCTCTTCTTTCTTCCAAACAACAGAAAAACATTAATAAAGGTTATAACAGAAATCAATTCATTTCTTCCGTCAAAAGATTTGAACAAACATCAACCTTTTTGCAATAAGAAAACCCTTGTTTAAGGTGAGATTTTTCATAAAAGACACTTGAACAGCTTGTGTCGTGCGTAGCCCGAACTACGTTTGCTCTGATCTTCCATGCTGTATGGAAGTACGTAGGCATAGGATGCAATATCCTAGCGAGCAACCTTCACCCATCCTCCCCCGTAGTTAGGCGAACTACGTTGACTCTAATTTCTCGTTCCAGACGGGAATCCGTAGGCATAAAGTGCGATGCTTTACCGAGTCATGTTTTCTTTTCTTTTCAGACCTCATCCTTTAGTTTAGATAGAAGTGTAATCCGTACAAACCAAGCAAGCGTGGATCCCGTCGAGTACGACGGACGTGAGGGGTGCTAATACCTTCCCCTTGCGTAACCGACTCCCGAACCCAGGTTTTGGTTGCGATGACCATACCTTTTCCCGTTTTTTGCGAGGTTTACTTTGAGCGTTTCCTTTCCCTCCGTCGGGATAAATAACGCACGGTGGCGACTCTTCTGTCAGCCGGCGCCGATTTTCGCAGTAGCGACAGGGAGGATAAGCTGATGCTGCAGATCTCCAAGCTGGAAGCCCAAGTGAAGGACCGTGAGCAGAGGTTTGATGGAGAAACCGCCCGCAGATACGCCGCCGAATGCCAGCTCAACAAAACTCTTGCTAACCTGAAGAAGCGCAAGCTGATGTTTGAGTCTAAAAAGCGGAAATTAGAAGATTGCTTTGGCGAAGGAGCATGGGAAAGTTCAGTTGAGGGACTTCAGTATACCGTTGTGCAGAGGGAATTGCTCGTCGAGGGGTTGCTCACTCTGCCAGATCATCCAGAGACGAAGGAGTTGTTAGAAGAGTATCGCGCCCGTGGTCGTACTTGACTATTTGTATTCCTTTTGTTTTGATCATTGTTGTATGCTGACCATCACCAGGCTTGTTGGCTGAGGTCACGCTGTTGGTTCGTCTTGTACTCGCTGATGCTATGTACTGCCTTGATAGGCTTTCTTTATATATGAGATTGATGTTTCCATGATTGGACCCGGACTTCTTATTATTATTATTATCAGCACTGGCACTCAGGCACTAGGATCGGGGGAAATCTCCCAAACACACAGACACACGCATGCATTTGCATGGCGAGCATTTTGTTGTTTTTCCTAACCCTTTAGTGTTTATAGGTTTTTCAGGTTTACAGGTCCCAGGCTGTTTCCGGTGACTCCAGGATTGATCAGAGACTAATTCACCGTTATCCAACTAGAGCTAATCAGACCAGGATCATGGATCAAGTCCAAACAGACGTTCAGGAGCTCCGCGAGAGGATGGATCGCTTTATGGAACTTATGCAAGTGGTCGCCAATGGTCAAGATCAGCTCAGGACTTTGGTTCAGCCTTTGATCTCCAAGGTTGATAGCAACGGCATACTTCACGGTGGGGCCGTGCCTACTCCTCCACCAGTTGATACTCCGCAGAATGGTGTCCCCGTGGCTGGGGGCAATGGCAGTGCTAATGGCAATGTGATGGCCAACATCGGACTCAATACGACGGGCGTCGGCAATGGGAGTCTGGGAGCTAATGTCAACATCGGGCCGGGCAACGGCAATGCAGGCGTCGGGAATCTGTTGGTGCCTCAACCATGGCTTGAGGATCATCAGGATGATGTGTTCTCCCAAAGAGGTGCTGAAGGGGAGCTGAATGTGAAGCGCGGCTTAGGTTCAAAGCACTTGAAGATAAAATGAGAGATATTGAGAATCAGAATACTTTAGGCGTTGATATGTCCAAGCTGGGGTTAATTGCTGATTTCAAGGTACCTCCTAAGTTCAGGGTGCCTGACTTTGAGAAATATAAGGGCACCACTTGACCTCGTGTCCACCTGAGATCGTACTACAGGAAGATGTCTGCTTATTCTGAAGACGAGAAGTTGCTGATGCACTTCTTCCAAGACAGTCTTTTCGGACCATCCCTCGAGTGGTACATGGGTCTGGAGCCCACTAGCATGCGCACATGGAAGGATCTCGCTGAAGCGTTTGTCCACCATTACCAGTACAATAGCGACTTGGCCCCGAACCGGGTCCAGCTCCAGAACCTGTCGCAGAGGAATAATGAAGGATTTAAGGAGTACGCCCAGCGGTGGCGTGAGTTGGCAGCCCGGGTTCAGCCGCCGATGGTTGAACGCGAGCTCGTGCAGATGTTTGTTGCCACCCTCCCAGGGGTTTACTATGAAAAGTTAGTCAGCGGTATGTCTGAGACGTTCTCAGCTCTCATTATCATGGGCGGGCACGTCGAGAATGGTATCAAGATCGGGAAAATTCAAGGTGAATCATCCTCAGCTGGAGGAGGTGGAAAGAAACCTTATGCTGGTAAACGACGAGAAGGAGAGACGAGCGTTGTGACCAACGCTCGAAGGAAGGGCAAAGGCCCTCAGCAGCAGATAGCCAGTATAAATATCCCAGCAGCTCCACAGCAGCAGCAGCCGCAGCAGCAGCAGCCACCGAATCAACAGGGATATAGAAAATACCAGAATCGGGCACCTTTGGCAAACCGTCACTTCGAGGCACCGCCCATGTCGTACGCGCAACTCTTGCAGACTTTGCTTCAGCTTCAGTTGGTTCAGAAGAGGACGATGGCTCCCTTGACAGGGGCACCTCCACCAGGGTACGACGCAAATGCCACTTGCGATTTCCACTCAAGGGCACCAGGCCACACAATCGAGAACTGCAAAGCCTTTAAGCACAAGGTGCAGGACATGGTAGATGCCAAGATCATTAACTTCTCCGATAATGTGCCCAATGTCACGAAGAACCCTATGCCAAATCACAGGGGAGGCGGAGTGAACGCCATTATCGAAGAAGAGAGCGCAGATCTGTTGACTGATGTCAGAGACCTAAAGACACCGCTTAGCTTCGTCAAAGTTAAGTTGTTGAAAAGAGGGTTCTTTCCAGGATGCGGAGAACTATGCATGGACTGTGCTGCACATTCTAATGGATGCGAGCAGTTGGTAGAAGGAATCCAAAGTCTGATGACTGAGGGGATTCTGCAGTTTAGCCGGATGGCTGAAAGTGTATCAGGAGAGGTAGTGTTGAAGCAGGCCGATGAAGTCGCCACCATCACCATCCCTCGCCAGCCAATAACCATTTCTGCGCCCAGGCCGCCTACAATCACTATTACCAAAGCCGGACCGATACCATTCGAGAGCACTAACGTCGTTCCGTGGCATTATGGGGCTGAAGTCTATTGCAACGGACAGAGGTTGGAGCTGGAGCCGTATGGGTCGACTGTGGAGAATCTCGCAGGAATCAGTGGTATTACTCGCAGCGGAAGAGTATTTGCACCGCCGGAAGTCGTGGCAGAGAAAGCGGTCAGAGCTGATGCGGCCGATAAGGGTAAAAGCAAAGTTGTCGAAGAGGTCCCGTGTGGGGCAGAAACAGATTTGCTTGTCAAAGATGCCGAGGAGTTTATGCGGTTGATCAAAAAGAGCGACTACAAGATTGTAGACCATCTCCATCAGACGCCCTCGAAGATTTCTATTCTCAACTTGTTGTTGTGTTCTGAAGCACACCGCAACGCGTTACTGAAGGTATTGAACGCTGCCTACGTACCGCAAGAGATATCGGTGAATCAGCTAGAAGAGGTGGTAGCCCACGTTAATGCTGGCAATGGGCTAGGTTTCACAGACTTAGAGCTGACGCCAAAAGGGAGAAATCACAACAGCGCCCTGCACATCTCGATAGAGTGTAGGGGCACGATCATGTCGCACGTCCTGGTGGACACGGGTTCATCACTGAATGTTCTTCCGAAGAAGGCATTAATGAAGTTGGACACTCGCGGATTGCTTTGCACACCCAGTGATCTGGTGGTAAAGGCGTTCGACGGAACTAAACGCCACGTTTTTGGGGAGGTGACCCTACCAATCCAAGTCAGTCCGGAAACGTTCGACACGGTCTTTTATATCATGGACATCATGCCTGCCTACAGTTGCCTCTTGGGCCGGCCATGGATCCATGCTGCTGGTGCCGTGACCTCCACGTTGCACCAAAAGCTCAAATATGCTGTCGGAGGAAGCATAGTAACCGTGTGCGGTGAGGAGGACATAATGGTGAGCCATTTGTCATCCTTTAAGTATGTTGAAATGGATGGCGAAATCCATGAGACTCTTTGTCAAGCGTTTGAGGCTGTCAAAGTGAAAGAGGTAGCTCCTATAGTCACAGAAAAGCCAGAGATGAATCTCTCCTCATTCAAAGAAGCTCGGGTCGTCGTCCAAGCTGGATCTACCCCAGGCTGGGGGCATATTTTGGAGATACCGAACAAGCAGGATAAGTTTGGATTGGGGTATTCTCCTGGAGCTGAAGCTTCTTCTTCTTCGTCTAGCAGCGCGTCTCGGGGTAAGGGGCTGATCTTATTTACCAGTGGCGGAGTGATCTTCGAAAGCATCAACGCGGCGTCTGAAGACAGCGGGGATAGCGATTGTGACCTCGACTCTTGGATTCAGCCAAGCAAGCCGGGCAAGGGCCTTAACAATTGGACCATCAAGGATATCATCCAGCTGACAAGTGAAGAGTAATGATTTACTTTTTCCAATCATTGTACAACCCTATGTCCTACCCGGGGCATAGCGGTTTTATTGTCAGGGCCTTGTTGGATTACGTACATGCATTTTGTTAATAAATCAAAGGCGTTTTCTTCGTATTCAAATATTGTGATCTCTGTTATTCCTGTTTTATATTTGTTTTGAAAAACAGTAAAATGGCAATGGGGTTTGTGCTAACCTGCGCATCCTTGTTTTAAACTTAACCCTTGTTATTGCAGGATCCACATAACAGATGACATCGACTCTGGACCTTCTACGGCTCACTTCGACTTTGATTGCCCAATCTATCAAGCCGAAGAAGAGATTGATGAAGACGAAGACCTTCCTGAGGAGTTGGCCCGCTTGTTGAAACAAGAGGAGAAAGTTATTCTGCCTCATGAAGAGGAGATCGAAATCGTGAACCTGGGTTCTGAAGAGCTCGTCAGAAATGTCAGGATAGGGGCCACGTTGCAGAATGATGTCAAGCAGAGATTGGTCGAGATGCTTCGAGAGTATAGTGACGTCTTTGCTTGGTCATACGAAGATATGCCCGGACTTAATACGGACATCGTGGTCCACCACTTGCCGCTACGAGAAGATTGCCCTCCCGTTAAGCAGAAGCTTAGGAGGACGAGACCAGACATGGCCGTTAAGATCAAAGAAGAAGTGCAGAAACAACTTGATGCTGGCTTCTTAGCGGTCACCACTTACCCTCCGTGGGTCGCCAACATAGTGCCTGTACCGAAGAAGGACGGTAAGGTACGCATGTGCGTCGATTATCGGGATTTGAATAGGGCGAGCCCTAAGGATGATTTCCTGTTGCCTCATATCGATGTGTTGGTCGACAACACAGCCCAGTTCTCCGTGTTTTCGTTCATGGATGGCTTCTACAGTTACAACCAGATCAAGATAGCGCCGGAGGACATGGAGAAAACAACGTTTATCACCCCCTAGGGAACATTTTGCTATAAGGTAATGCCCTTCGGTCTGAAGAACGCAGGGGCCACTTACCAACGAGCAATGGTAACTTTGTTTCATGATATGATTCATCATGAGATCGAGGTCTATGTTGATGACATGATTGCGAAGTCCCAAATGGAGGAAGAGCATCTGGTCAACTTATTGAAGCTTTTTGAGAGGCTTAGGAAGTTCAAGTTGAGGCTGAATCCTAACAAATGTACTTTCGGAGTACGGTCCGGAAAGTTACTGGGGTTTATCGTGAGTGAACGAGGCATCGAGGTTGATCCTGCGAAAATAAAAGCGATACAAGAAATGCCAGCGCCGAACACAGAAAAAGAAGTTTATGGTTTCTTGGGCCGAATAAACTACATTGCAAGGTTTATCTCTCAGCTCACGGCCACGTGTGAACCGATGTTCAAGCTTTTAAAGAAAGATCAGGCGATTACTTGGAATGAGGATTGCCAGAAGGCATTTGATAAGATAAAGCAGTATCTTCAAGAACCTCCAATCTTGATACCCCCAGTGGTTGGACGGCCACTGATCATGTACTTGACAGTTCTGGAGAATAGTATGGGTTGTGTTCTCGGTCAGCACGACGAGACGGGCAGAAAGGAGCATTCCATTTACTACTTGAGTAAAAAGTTCACTGATTGTGAATCTCGATACTCGATGCTGGAGAAGACGTGTTGTGCACTAGCTTGGGCTGCCAAACGTTTGCGACAGTACATGCTCAATCACACCACTATGCTAATTTTGAAGATGGATCCGATCAAGTACGTCTTCGAGAAGCAGGCTCTTTCAGGCAGGATTGCCAGATGGCAAATGGTGTTAACGGAATATGATATTCAGTACGTGTCCCAGAAGGCCATCAAGGGAAGCATATTGTCTTAATACCTTGCCGAACAGCCAATCGAGGATTACCAGCCGATGAAATTTGAATTCCCTGACGAGGATATTATGTTTCTCAAAGCGAAGGATTGCGATGAGTCGTTGCCCGACGAGGGGCCAGATAGGAAATCCCAGTGGAAATTGATATTCGATGGGGCGGTTAATTCCTATGGAAGGGGCATCGGGGCTATCATCACGACTCCCCACGGATCCCACATCCCGTTTACTGCGAGACTGACGTTTCCAGTCACCAATAATGAGGCGGAGTACGAAGCATGCATCATGGGTCTAGAAGAGGCAATTGATTTGAGAATCAAGGACCTAGACGTATATGGTGACTAAGTGCTTGTGATCAACCAAATTAAAGGGGAGTGGGAGACTCGTCAATCGAATTTGGTGCCGTACATGAACTATGCCAGAAGACTACTTCCGTTCTTTGATCGAGTGGAACTCCATCATGTGCCCAGAGCGGAAAATCAAATGGCTGATGCCTTAGCCACGTTGGCTTCGATGTATAAAGTCAATTTTTGGAATGAGGCTCCAAGAATTGTCCTTTCCCGTCTTGATAGACCTGCATTCGTCTTTGCAATCGAGGAAGCCGCCGACGGCAAGCCATGGTTCCATGACATCCAGACTTTCCTTATGACTAAGGAGTATCCCGCGGGTGCGTCAACCCAGGATAAGAAGACTCTGAGGAGGCTGTCTGGCAATTTTTATCTCAATCCTGATGGAGTTCTGTATAAGAGAAACCACGATCTCGTGCTACTCAGATGTGTAGATGAGAAAGAGGCGAGTATGCTCATGGAAGAAGTCCATGAAGGCACATTTGGTACGCATGCCGGCAGGCATGCTATGACGAGAAAGATCCTGAGAGCAGGATACTACTGGCTGACAATGGAATCGGATTGCTTTAAATTCACGAAGAGATGTCATAAATGCCAGATTTATGCTGATAAAGTTCATGTGCCGCCGTGCCCGTTGAATGTCATGTCCTCCCCGTGGCCGTTCTCCATGTGGGGCATCGACATGATAGGCAAGATCGAGCCCACTGCATCTAACGGTCATCGCTTCATTCTGGTAGCTATCGACTACTTCACCAAGTGGGTGGAGGCAGCCTCGTATGCTAATGTGACCAAGCAGGTGGTGGCTAAATTCATAAAGAGGGATATCATCTGTCGTTACGGAATTCCCGAGCGGATCATTACTGATAATGGTTCGAATTTGAATAACAAGATGATGAAGGAGTTGTGCCAGAGTTTCAAGATTGAACACCACAACTCATCTCCTTACCGTCCGAAGATGAATGGCACCGTGGAAGCAGCCAACAAGAACATAAAGAAGATTGTTCAGAAGATGGTTGTGACATACAAAGATTGGCACGAGATGCTGCCGTTTGCACTGCACGGTTATCGTACGACGGTGCGTACGTCAACCGAGGCAACTCCTTTCTCCCTAGTGTACGGTATGGAAGCTGTCCTACCGTTAGAAGTGGAGATCCCTTCTTTGCGAGTTTTGGTTGATGTGAAACTCGACGAGGCAGAATGGATTACGAATCGACTGAACCAGCTCAGCCTGATGGACGAGAAGAGGTTAGCATCGATTGCGTTTGGTCGTCTGTACCAAAGCCGAATGAAGAAAGCTTATGATAAGAAAGTGCGTCCTAGAAGCTTTCAGACGGGTGATCTCGTCCTGAAGAAGATTCTTCCGCCACACTCCGATCACCGGGGCAAGTGGACTCCCAATTATGAAGGTCCGTACGTCGTCAGCAAGGTCTTCTCGGGAGGAGCTTTGTTGTTATCCACGATGGATGGTGAAGATTTTTCATCCCCGGTGAACGCGGACGCAGTTAAAAAATACTTTGCTTGAAAGCGACCCGCTGGACAAAAAAGGAGAGTCTAGGCAAAAAAGGGGCATCCCGGCGAACCAAAAATAGAATAAAAGGTTCGGGCAAAAATTAGGGATATAAATTGAAAAAATGTACACCCGCGAAGTCGAAAACCTACACTGGGCGGCTTCGGCAAAAAAGGGTATCCCGGTGAACTGAAAACCCGCAAAGGGCGGTTCACGCAAAAGTTAGGGATTTGAAAAAGCAAATGACTGCGTTCCACGTATGGACTTTCATTGTTTAGTGGTTTGGAGGACCTGAGGGCCGTTTATCTGAATCAATCTCTTCCGAAGCTGAAGCGTCAGAGAAGTATCGAAGTCGAGTGGGTCATAGAGGGATCAACTCATGATGTTCGTCTACGCCCCGTTGCCGACATTTGTATATACTGATGTATATTTATGTTTTATTTTTGTGCGGCTTCCTCATTCCAGGAGCTTGCATCTGTTGTAGAACATTTTTACCCATTCAGGGGTTCGTTATCAATAAAATGCATACTATTCAGCAATTTTGTTTGTCTGTTTAGCATTTATCTGTTTTGTTTGCGAAAAAGAACACCAATGTTTTTGATAAAATGCGCATACATAAACTTACTGGCCTAGGCCACTGATTGTTGAAACAATTAAATACTTGAACATTGTCACGAGATGATAACCTTGATAGGTCCCTTTGAAAAGGATATCTTGTCTGTTTGTTTGTGTTGTTACAGGTGTAGCATATTCCAGACAGTGCGTCGTGCGCATCCCTGAAGCAGGATGATTCCTCTTTCTCCAGCAGAGTTCAGTAGCCTCTCCCCGCAGAGTCTGAACGCGAGATCGTGAGCATTGATATGTCTCCCCAGGCAGAGATGATTCTCTCCCCAATCCGATGTATCCTGAAGGAACATCACCTCCTCAACTGAGTCAGGCGCTGAAGCGCGTGTTCGCCCCCCCTCAGCACCGGGTCACAAGTGCAGGTTTCGTAGGAAACTATTCGTACGCCGAAGTATGCAGCAACTGATAGTCCAGACTAAAGTCTCCAGCGGAATTGAAATTCCCCACCAGAGTCGTACTCTCCCTCGAAGTCGGATGATTCCTTCTTCCCCAGCGGAATTGAAATTCCTCATCAAAGTCGTACTCTCCAGCGAAGCAGAATGATTTCTCCTTCCCCAGCCGAGTTTGTAGATCCCCAAGAGAGGCGAATCCTTGGAAGTTTCTCAGACCATGATTGGTTTTTCCCCAGTAGAGTGTTGAACAGCTGAAGTTGTTTCCCCACAGAGCCGTCATCTCCAGAGAAGTAGCCGAGACGGCCACGCAGTTTATTCCCGCGATCGACATCGCTTTCCCTCAGCAGGTCCAAGTTCTCGTAGAGCTTCATCCCCCTGCAGCAATCAACTAAAGTTGTTTCCTCCACAGCAGTCAACTGAAGTTGTGTCCCCTGCAGAGTCCAATTGAGATTGTCATGACCATGATCCTCCTCAGCAGGATGATTCCCCTATCTGAGTAGTTCTTTCTCCTTGACAGGAGAATTCTCCCTTCAGCATTTATTTTGCTGACGGGATCGCATCATTGTGCATGATTGCATAGCATTTACCATAAACGCATAACATTTCCACCGTGTGGAGCCTTGTGCCATTGCCGAAGCATATGCATAATAAACATGATCTAGGTCGCTACCGTTCTTGTTTTGCAGGTGTTCCGCCGCAGAATTGATTGCTCAGGATGATTCCTGACATTCTCCCCAACGAAGTAGCTTGCTCAAGATGATTCTTGAGATCCCCAGCGAAGTCTTCGGTTCAAGATTATTCTTGAATTCCTCAGTAGGGCCGTTTGCTTAAGATGATTCTTAAGACCCCAGTGCAGTCTCCAGAATTGGTTGCTCGAGTTGATACTTAGAGTCCCCAGTAAAAGGTTGCCCAGGATGATTCCTGAAATCCCCAACAAAGTGTTCGCTCAGGATGATTCCTGAAAGCTCCAGAATGGTTGTCGGTTCAAGATGATTCTTGAAGGTCCCCAGCGGAGTTACTTGTCCAAGATGATTCTTGAAGTCCTTAGCAGATTTGATTCATCCAGAATGATTTCTGGACCCCCGGAGCGGAGTTACTTGATAGTCCTCCAGAATCCCCAGCGGCGAAGCGTCATCCCCAGCAGGTTTCTAACGGCGAAGTTGAAATCTCCCTTGAAGACTCCATGATTGAAGTCTGACCGTGTTAATGAAGCAGTTCTCTTAGCTGATGCGGAGTTCCTGATGGCAGAGGTTTAGATGTTCCTAATTGGCTCATGATTGACCAAGAATTCTATTCCCGACTTGCTGACGAAGTCCGGCTGATGCCCGACAGTAATGCAGAGTGCCTGATGGCATGATCAACCTGATGGTTGAAGTCCGGCTGATGCCCGACAGTTTCTTTGAATGCCTGATGGCATGATCGACTATGTATTACCGGTTACCGTGTGACCAATTCCCCAATGAAGTTTCTTCACCCCGACGGCGAGGTCAGACGATGTTGAGAGCTGACGGCAAAGTCAGATTATGTTGAGTACTTGACGTCGATATCGGGTGTTTCTCAGAGTTATGTTTAGTTTTCTGGCGGCGATGTCAGATTCTTTAGTAGCTCCAGCGGTGATGTTGGATGTTTGTTTCTGGCGGCGATGTCAGTCGATTTAGTTTTCCAGCGGCGATGTTGGGTGTTTTGGTTGTCCGACGGCGATGTCAGATTCTTTAGTAGCTCCAGCGGCGATGATGAACGTTTGTTTCCGACGGCGATGTCAGATTCTTTAGTTTTCCAGCGGCGATGTTGGGTGTTCTGATTGCCTGACGGCGAGATCAGGTGGCTGATAATAATATCAGAGGAATTTAATGTGGATAACTGACGACAAGGTTCGAATCAGTATGTCTCCAGCTAGTTGCCGTGCAGCTATTATTTCAGTGTTCGAAGATTCGTTCCCGCCAGAGTACTGTGTACTTGTGCAGTTGGCAAATTTCTGGGTTCATCGGTATTCAACCATCTCGCACCTTGGTTGGCTGAGAGCCGTTCGCTCCTCACACAGTCAGGTTCAAGCCGTTTGAATAGGGGCAGCTGTTGCACCCCAAAATTTGACCAACATTTATTTACCAAGTTTGTGGTTCATTGTATTCATCATCTGCATCTCATTGATATGTGGGCAGTAGATCAAGAGGTATGATTACCTAGCAAGAGTTATATGAGGCTTTGAAGAAAGTCAAGAAGTTTGTTCAAGTGTTCAAAGATTGATATCTTTGTCAGAGAACTCAAGAGATCCTCAGAGAGATTGGTTGAAACCAAGGTTGTGTGTCTCATAACTTGAGAGTTTTAGGAGCTTTGAGAAAGCTTATAAGATGTCTTGAAAGCCATCACGAAGCCTAGAGAGGTCATTGTACAAGAATTCAGAAGACTCATCCCTGAGGGGTGAATTAGGGTTTGACTGGGTCAACCCTAGGTCAACTGATGATTTGGAGAGGGTTGAGACCTAATCCAAGAGCCATGTGATCATGGAATGATGCATTGAGATGCTATAAGGATGATTCCTAGACCAACTCATCATGATTGAGGAGTTTGAGAAGTTTTGAGCTAGGGTTTCTAAAGATGGACAGTGTAAAATCCCCTAGTTTGATCCCTATATTCAAGGCAGTTTAGCTCAAGATTTGATTGTCATCTCATCTTCTTCATAACATGAATGTTGTAGAGCTTGTTCTTAGCTTTAATTTGAGTATTAGAAGTCCTTGATAGGATTTGTAGAGCTCAAGTTATGGCTTTGACAAATTACAGGTCATCTGAGGTATGTGAATTTGGGTCCTTGAAAGTCACCCGACTTGCATCCAACTTTTTCCCTAGTAGGATGATTCCTATGAACTCTTGGTTAACATGAATGTTGTAGAGAATCTTCTTAGCTTTCTAGAGAGTACTAGAAGTCCTTGATAGGATTTGTATAACTCAACTTATGGCTTTGACAAGTCAAGAGCATTTTGGTCATTTGGAGGTTATAGGTCATTTCAAGCATAAGGCCATATCTCCTATTTCTAAGCTTCAAATGGAAAAATCTTCAACATCAAACTTTCTTAGAATGATGTTTTAAGGCTAGTAGGGAGGTCATGAGATGTTGAAAAGGCTTGTATCAAAAAGTGATGAAAATGGCCTAAAATGGAGGCATAAGTTAAATAAGTTGAAATTGAAAATTGGTTATCACAAGGAGCTTGGCATGAGATAGCATGTAAGGAGAATTGAAATCAAAATGTCATGACATGAAAAGTTCAATTTCTCATTGGATGATCCTAGATGGTTCTAGATGATTCTAAACCACTCTATATAACATATGTAACTTGCTCAGATGCAAGGTTGGTGAGAATTGGTGCAAAGAAGAGAAAGTGAAATCAAGAATCTTCCATTGCAAGTCAAGTTCAATTTCTTCATTCTTCTTCATTTCCATTCCTTTTTTCTTCACAAACACATTTGTCGCTACGCGAAAAATGACACAGAGTCGCCACCGGATTTTATTTATCCCACGGGGGGAAAGGGAAATAGCGATAAAACCTTTGGGAAAAGAGCGTGGTCATCGTAACCAAGTCTTAGGGTTCGGGAGTCGGTTATGCGAGGGGAAGGTATTAGCACCCCCTCGCATCCATCGTACTCGATGGGAACCTCCTAGGTTATTTCGCGTGAATGGGTGTTTTATTCTAAAAGTTTGCTTGTTTAAGGAAAAGAGGGATTGGTTTATTTATTTTAATGCTCGCCAAGGATTGTGGCCCTTGTGCCTACGTATCCTCACTTAAAAGAAATGAAGAATCAGAGCTCCGTAGTTCGGAGGCTTTATGAAATTGTTGTTTGTTGGTTGATTTTATACCTTGGAAAAGGTTTTTTTTGGATTGACGCCCTAAGGCAAAAATAGTTTGATGAGTTGATGTTGTTTTTTAGTTTTTTTTGAAGAAAATGTGTTCTTGACTAGGATTATACAAAAGACTTTGGATAGAGATGAATGTCTCGAATAACCAAGTCGAGCGCCTTGTATTCGAAACATTCGGAATGAGTGTAGGAGGGTTCCATTCTCATTCCTTCTCCACCACTTTAAAGTTCATGGTGCATAATTCCAATCATATATTTTATTGTGTTTTTTTTGTATTTTTATGCGAAAAGAGAAACACTTGACGTTGGATCAAGATTTATTGCTTGTAAAGATATTTGAAGTGATGCGATTTAGGTCGATGGCGGTGCACTAGGCATCCGACTTACTTGGTCAAAAATGGCTCGATAAAATCGAGAGTTTACTTTTAAAAATAGTTTTTGGAAACAAAGGTCAACAAGGGCCATAACAATATTCACATACAAACATCATACAAACATAAGCCACACGGCTCAAAAAAATCGAGACACACAAAAAAAACGGCACGAAGTGCCATCAAAGAGTTCGCCGTGCGAACTCTTTGAAAAAAAATTTTTTAAGGTAAAACCGGTAAAAAAATATGGAGGAAACAGTGGTGTGACACGGGTGAAAAAAGTTGAAACAGTGATGCAACACGCCCGACCGTGTTGTGTGATATGGCCCGTGTTGCAAGGCCTAGGGAAAAAAACTTCATACAGTAGCGTGACACGGTCGGCCGTGTCGTGTGACACGGCCCGTGTTGCTGGTCCAGGTCGAAATCTCACATTTTTTTTATGTTTTCGTTTCGTTTTTGTGGTTCCTTGAGGATGGTTTCTTAGTCCCTTAGGGGATCTTACATGATATACAGTTCAACAACACATAAAAGAGTGAATGAAATGAATATAAAAGCAAAGAGTAAAAGGAGAAAGATTTGAAGAAATGGATACCAAGAGCTTTCTATCCTTCTTGCAAGTACTCCAATGACCTTTGTTGGATGTGCTCTCCCCTCTTCACTCTATGTTGTGAAGGTTTGGTTTCTCAATGATCCTCTTGTGTCTCTATCTCACTCTCTTTTTTTCTGTTTTTTGGGGGTTTCTTGCTAACTATTTTCTGGTTTTTTCTCTCTTACTCTTTGCTCTCTATGTGTAGTCTCTACTCTGCTTGCTTCTTGTGTTGTGTTCTGTTTTGATAGTAAGGAATACTATGTTTTCTATGCTTGCTTGCAGCCCATTTTCCACCTTTTCTGTCAACTTTTTCTGCTGTCCTAAAGCCACACACTTTGCACACCTTTTCATCACCAACTTTCCATTCTTGGCAATGCCTTTTTCTTCCTTTTGTGCAGCCCCACTTTTCCCTTCTATTTCTAGTATGACTTGCTGCATTTTTCTGCTGCAGCATACTATACTACTATCCCTCTTTTTGCCCATTAGTCTCTTGGATGGTATTGCTTTGTATCTTGCCATGTAGCCAATTGTTACCACTCTTTGACAGCATTTGCAAACTGATATTTAGCAAGTAAATATATCATTTGCATGCTGTTTCCTTGACTTTGTGACATAAAAAATGATCTTGTAACATAGTACATGTTGTCCTCTTGATTTTGTGACATGTAGTAATTCTTCAACTCTTGCATGGGGCTGTTTTGCCTATGATTGAACATGCATAAACTTGGCCCATAAACATTCCAATGTTGATTTAATTCTTGCATATTTCTTGGATGTTTGTGAGCATAATGTAGCACATGAAAAAAAATGGTGTAGTATGAAGAGTACCATATCATAGATTTGATTAAAGACTTGAATGAAGATTTAGAAATAGATTAATTTCTAAACATTATCTAGAGTTGGAATTTTTGTAACAAATTACATGATTGTAATGTCACAAAATTCCTCTTAGTATTATTTTTATCTCCATTCATGAATCTTGAATTTTGGATGATGGATTCCCTCATGTGCTTAAAAATGAAATCTTGAATTATGCATTGATGATCTTGATTCATGCCTTAATAATTTGCACTCCACTTATGCCATAAAAATAAACATGTACGAAGGAGCTTTGGATTTGGCCTAGCATTCATGTCTATTAATATTTATCTTGAATATCCTTGTATTTTGTCAAGTAACTTCCCCTTGCCAAAATTTTCATGAGTAGAATTTTTCCTCAGATCAAACCTTAGGTGATGAACCTTTTTTCATGTAGTCCGAAAATAGACAAGTTACAACCAAATGGCCTAGTTCGTACCTTGTGAACCCGCATGCTCGATACACAATAGAATGATGTATGATATGCCGAATGTAGGGTATAAAAGGCTAACGGTGAAAATGAGGGTGTGACAACATTCCCTAGATCCCTCTGAGTGTGTGCATACGGAATTGAAGTTCCATTGATGGAAGATTGAAGGTTTGGCCATTGGATCTTGCAAGAAGCCATTCATATTTGGATCTTGAAGTGCAAGCATTCTCCCTCCAATTTTTTGCAAACAGAAGAAGTATCATCATCCAAGGATCATTTCTGAAGAGTTTCAAGTGCTGAATTGAAGATCTACCACCACTGCCATACCAAGAAACCAGTGTTGCGGTGGAAATAGGATATCAAATATTAATTAATTTGAATCACAATTCAGTTCACAACCGCTCTTTGATTTATCCGAAGGAAAAGGTCAAAAGAGGGAAAACCTATTTTTGCATCGTAAACACAATGCGGGGAAAGATCTAGGGTTCGGGGGTTGGTTAAATTTAGGGAAGGTATTAGCATTCTAAACTTCTGTAGTACTCTACAGGAACCTTTTGTTCAGATGTTTACTATTTGCTTTATTATTCTTGAGATATATGTACAAAGGATTACAAGTGAGGAAAGAGACCTAAGGGGTTAATTCTAAGTTTACTCGGCAAGACATCGCATCTTGTGCCTACATATCCTTACGGGAATGGAATCAGAGTAACTGTAGTTCCCCTCAAAAGGGAGGTTAGAAACGTCTTGACTGTGGTCAAGGTCTCAAGGGGAATAAACGCATCTTAGGGACACGCTTACGCGGAGTGTTGGAACTCCAAATTTCTACGTTGAAATGTTAAGTTGTAATTAGGGTTAAATTAGGGATTCCACGGCGGGAAACCCTAAAATGAGCGCGGCGGCTCTTTGACCTAATGCTAGGGGTAAAATTGTAATTTTGCCTGCGGCGAGGCATTTGTGAAAATTAGGGTTTGTAGTTTGTAAGGGTTTGAAGTTGAGGACTATTGGCGCGGCGACCAAAAGTTAGACCTAATTCCTTCGGCAGTGTGTAGTGACAGATTAATAATGATGAAAGTGTGAGAAATTCTAAATCATACATCAGCAGAATTTTAAATGCGGAGACGTAAGCGCGATTATTAGGTTCGCGAGGTTACAATGGAGGAACAGTTACAATAATGTGATACAATTCAATTTTAAGAACGCAAACATGAGGAAACAACATGGTAAGCTGCACAGTGAACGAACTAGGTTAATAAACAAAATTATGAAAGCAGAAGCATGAAGTTATGGGACATTTTTTGTGGTTTTTTATTTTATGAGAGCTTTAATTTAAAACATGAATCTAAGCTTAATTTTTTTTAACTTGATAAAATAAATAAATAAAAGGAAGATTTTAATTTTAAAGAAATATTTTCTCTTGGTTTTAAAAAAAAAGGGTCTTAGTTCTAGTTTAAAAAAAAATTTGATTCTAATTAAAAAAGTGTTTTAATTTTAATATTTTAAAAATGTTTTAATCTTTTAAAAATGTTTTTTAAATTATTATTTTATATAAAAACCTAAATATTAGTTTTTTAAAAAAAGGTTTAATAATTTAATTAATTAATTATATATAAAAAAAGAAAAAATAGTTAAAAAATAAAAGGGTTGGGCCGGTCATCACATCCGGACCCAACCCGGTTGGTGAAAATATGAAGTAAGGGAACTAGGGTTTTTAGAACCCTATTTTCTTCCCCGCGGCGTCGTTGTGCTTTCTCCTTCCTCTCTCTCGATTCTCTCTCGCTCGCACTCTTATTCACGATAGCACTCTTTCTTCTCCGTTTATGGCTTCTGTTTCCACTTTTTCCTGAAAAACAGAACAAAACAACATGTTAATCAAGTGATGGCTTACGTTTTGAGACAGATTGTTGTTGGAAACGGCCGATGATGAGCCCTCTGAGGCTAGGAGGTTTGATTGCCCGGCGTTCGTAGTGAACGGCAAAGGCGATCCTCTCCGTTCGGTGATTCGCGACCGTCTGTGATTCGCGGATGATATTGATGTTTGGTGATGCTCTGAACAATGATGACGATTGTTCTTCGTCTGAGTTCGCGGCCGTCTCCGTTTGCGACGCCTAGGGTTTTCGCTCGCGGTCTATCCGTTAGGGTTTGGCTTGCAATGGTGGTTTCGCCGTTTTTCCTAGAGTTTCACTCAGGTGGTATCGTCCCCTTTTATAACCCTCTTTTGACTCTCTTTTGGGCCTTGGATTTGCGTTATTTTTCTGAGATTGATTTTGATGGATTCGATTTGATTTTGTTGGGGTTTTTAGCACCAGCTTCTGATATGATTTGATTTTATCTGATACCGATTCGAACTTTCCTTTTTGTTAACAGATATGGTTTGGATTTGCTTTGATGGGATTTTCAGATATGGATTTGTTTTGATCTGTTTTGGGACCAAACCTAATTGGATATTGCGATCTGTTTTCATTCAACTTGATTACTAACACCTACTTTTCTTCTTCTCTTTCAGTGATTTGAGGCTGATGCTTCGGTCGCGTCAAACGCTGCCGAGGAAGGTATACGGCAATGATGATGATGTTCTGAGCCTGCTGGTGCTACTTCTGGTTTTGACGCCGCGGTTCAGAACAAGAGTTCTGGGCTTGTTGCGATTTCCTGCTTTTTCTGCTATGGTTTTGTGAACCTGTTTCAATTCTGAACTGATATGTTTGGATACGGGTTTTGTCTTGTGATAATCTAATTTGTCTTTTTTTCTGATATAGGTCCAATCTACGATTTGATCATCTTCTTTAACCTCAGGTCCGCTGCTTGTACCCAACTGCGAAGTTTGAACTCTCTATTTCTTGATTCTTAGGGCAATGATGCTCTGACTGAGCCCTTCGGAGAAGACACTACGATCTCGTGTTGTGAGCAGGATAGCATCTGGTTGTTGGTTTGTCATGGTGACTTGCACCTTTGATTCAGGCTTGCCCTGAACTGATGTGATTACATGAGTTCATCTTTGCTCTTTCTGGTATGATTTGCGCTATGATTTTATGCTGTGATTTGGTGCTGTGATTTTGTGTGGTCGCTCACATTTTCCGTGACTTGCCATTGAAACTTGCCTTTTGATACATTGTTTGATGCCATTCAATGCAGTTTGGTTTGTATTTTTCTGCTCTGTTTGGACTTGGTTTTCATGAACTCAGAATTGATGCAGTTTTTGGCACTTTCAGTTTGAATTTTCACTTACCTATGGCTGTTTTGTTTAGGCAGCTTATGAACTGTCTTGCTTTGAGTTCTGAATTCTGAACCTGGTACTGATGCTGTTGTGGATTTTCAGGTGTTGGAAATTTCGAAAACAAAATGACTTAGACCTGCCGGCATCCGGGTCTGAGTCCAAGTTTGCCTTCGTATCAGTTTGGAAATTCAATTGCGGCAAGAGCGAATCAGTCCCGCTTCTTTTATCACTTCTATCTCTCGGATGTCCCGTAATGATAAGAACAGGTGTTACCTGATCTGACGCCAACGGCTCGGATCAGTAACGGGGGTAGGACGCAGCTTCGGTTGTGCCACTCCCGGCACTCGATGATGACGCTGTTCTGAGAGTGTCGAAAACAATTTCTAACCCTTTCTTTCCTATTCTGTTTGTGTTCTGTTTTCCTTTGTGCAGGTTAATCGGAGGAACATGGAATGCTGTCCAATGAATGAACCTCATGAAGACACCAATGAATCTTTTAGGACTTAGGTTTTTTAGAGTAAATGTAATATTTGTAATTTAATCTTACAGCAATTCAGAATGTAAAATGATTCAACTCCTATTGTACCATGACATTCTTTATGAAATAAAAATTCCCAAAAGTTTCCATTTATCCATGATCATTCAACTTTGAAATTGTTTATGTTTACTTCTAGTTATAAATTGCAAACATTTGTGAATAAATCCACAAATATTTAAATTCATTATTCTAGTCATAAATCATAACTATTCGCGAATGATATTCTTGTTCATGCACGTGTCTCATTTGTAGTCATAATCTCATTACTTGATTAAATTCCTATTGCATTCCAACTTAAATGCTAACCAACAATTTTATAACCAAACACGGATGCACGCCGTAATCACCACAGGTTCAATATCAATGATAACCTTGCCCGTAATTGAATTCCACTGACCAAATACTGTGAGCAACAATCCAATAATACCCCATTAAAATTGTGCCTTATTAACAACATCGGGAGTACTCTGGAAATAAACCATGAGCGATAAACTAGGTCTTAAATCCAGTTGTGCCGAACACATCGAATTGGCGCCTTGATATAATCAAACCCGGTGATAAATAAATGCCTCAGAAATAGTGTCTCAAATGCCTCAAAACTTAGTAACAACCCACGTAAAATGGCCAAAATACCCCTGGAACCAATCCTGCAAAACAAATACCTCCATGACTTGATAGTGGTTAGCAGATGCACAAATGCGATGCTATGCGAAGCGACTGACTAAATATAAGGGTAAAATTTGGGATATTACAGTTGCCCCTATTTAAATAGCTACACCGGACGATTTTGAGTGACAGAGACTCGAGGAATCGTGGTGGAGAGATTTAAATATAGATAACCGAAAATTTTGCCCTTATATGTGGTGATATGCAATGCTATGGACAAAACGAGGACAAACTAATGCAGACAATGCCATGAATATGATATGATGCGTATGCTGGAATGATGAATGCGAAAATGCTGACGAACACGACGACGCAGGGGCAGACGCTACGAGAAGAACACACTGGGGAAAACGACGCGCTGGGACACAACACAACACCGGGGAATTCTAAAATGATGGTCAACTGGTGCGAACACGACCAATTGTCATTTTTAGAACGGGAACGAGATTCTCAAATGGAGATGGCACCTGCGAGACGACCTCCACCGGGGAATCTAAAAGTAAAACTGGATCAAGCACGATTGCAAGATCGATCACAGAATGCTGGAGCATTGAGCAAAGAATAACATCCAAGCTTCTGTAACCTATCCCTCGTGACAGGACCAAACGGACTTTTCGGGAATCCGTATCAAATATACAGGGTAAAGACCGGCTGTATGCCAAAATAAATGGACTTTAATGGGAAATGCCCTGATAAGCTTCTCGAGGGAGAACTGTCACTTATCGTTGGAAGGGACTTACATGCCAAAACGGATAAGCACTCAAATAAAGAGGCTGCTGCTTATCTAATATATAAATCTTTTCATATTTAAGGTCGGTGCCTGGAATACGATTCTGATTCTTCTTTTACTGAAGGATAAACTGAACTTCTTCATACTTCAAGATCGTGCTCTCCTGAATATGAAAAGGATAAACTGAACTTCCTCATACTTCAAGATCGTGCTCTCCTGAATATGATTTCGCTCCTTCTTTTACTAAAGGGTAAATGAACTTCCTCATAATTCAAGATCGTGCTCTCCTGAATATGATTCGGCTCCTTCTTTTACTAAAGGGTAAATGAACTTCCTCATAATTCAAGATCGTGCTCTCCTGAATATGATTCGGCTCCTTCTTTTACTAAAGGGTAAATGAACTTCCTCATAATTCAAGATCGTGCTCTCCTGGATATGATTCCGCTCAAACCTCCCCGTACTTCAAAATCGTGCTCTCTTGAATACGATTTGGTTCAAACCTCCCTATACTTCAAGACAACAGGGAAAATGGAAGCCCAACTGCTCCATGGAGATGGCCATTTGTTGCAAGTCATAACGAAGATAGGATCGGCTTCTTAGGTGAGAAATGTCGTATACTGATGTTGTAACATGTAGGATTGTAAAGTGTGGTACTGATAGATTTTCCAGGCATGAACTGGCGTGTATCTGTAAAGGATTGCGATTGATTTTCTTGAAAAATAATGCAAAATAAATGCACATCCGGGTACAGTGATAAGCTTCTCAGGCGAGAACAGTCGCATATCTGCCAAGGTATGGCGAAGATTTTTAGACGGCGCAAAATAAATGCACGTCCGGGTGGGCTCGGCGACCGACAAGACTGGGATTCAATCTAGGATCGAGCTAGAAAGAAGACTGGTAATTAAGACTCCATCGAGGGAATGAACTCGAAGGGTAAATATCTTATCCTGGTGAGGAAAGATAGCTGAAGTAACCGTCATCCACGAGGGTCGAGCTCTGTGGGGAAACTGGAAACACATATGTATTTTATGCTTAGGGCTGACAATCTATTTGGAGAGAATGGACGAACCCAGTTACTCGGCGGTAACAACCAATGACGGTGAGACACAATGAACCTGTGAATGCTAACGCATATGTTGATGCATATGTTAATGTGAATGTATGTTAATGCCTATGTAGTTAAATATGCAGGATATTATGAAATGAGTATGTAATGAGTATGTGAAATGAATACATGAAATGGCATGTGATGCTTATGCCCCTGCGTATGCTGACGAACAGACTGGAGACGGGACGAGAGATGAAATAAACATCTCGACGGAGATACCCTGCATTCTCTGCAACCAATACGTCAATCATGGGTAAGAAAGATCAATGGTAGAACCAAGTCTGGTTTTAAAGTTCTGAATTCTCTGGGGAGAAGGTAATCTGCTTGGGTGCACAGTATCACGTCTTCACATGGGGAGAAGAAAACCTGAGGGACACTTTCGAGTTACCCAAGAAAAGTTGTCAGCTTATAGTCTCGCTGGGGACTGTGATGAGGCAATAGTTTAGGAGCCTGTTGCAACACTGAGATTTACTGGGGAATGAAGGCCGCCGTGAGTAAAATCCATCGGGTGCATGAAGAAAAGTTGTGAAACCACATGGTTTTGATCTTGAAGGACCTTATAGTAGTCGCCATTTGTTTCCTTTTAAAAAACACGGTGCCCCAGGATACTTGCGTGTCAAGGAAGGGTCATCTCAAGAGGATTTTATAGAGAACATGGCGTCCGAATGCCCCATTGTTTTCAAACTCTTTGAGAGATAGGTCTGGCACAAATTAAGCGTGTTACGACGAAATCTTTGAGAAATAGCTCCTTAAGAGCGTCAGACTCGCGTTGGTAAGCGAATTGGGAAACTGCCTGCCCCTGTTTAGCAGGATCTTCAAGTTCCACGGGTTATGTCCATATGTAAATCTCTAAGATATCAAGCACAAATCGTCATGCCTGAAATGCCTATCTTGAGCTTGTCAATGTACACATATATTTGTCTTAAATTTTTGTTTTGAAAAAGATATCGCAATAACTTGTGACCGAAATCACTAGTCGGGATATAAGTTTTAATTATAATGCCAACATGAATTTTTATGAGCACAGCTCGTAGGAGTCAGGAAACGTGATCTTGTCGAGTATGCTTTCAACCGAAGTCCTACTTCAATTAGGTATTTTAAAGGTTGTATCGTGGCTCGGTTCACGGTTTAAGAAACAAAGGATATAGGCTCAAAGTTATATTTGTACCCACCCTTTCTTCGTGATGTTCTCCACTCCTAATTCAGTTAATCGGATACGAACGCTCATATCTCAAGCGGATTTGCTATGGTCGAGAACTTATCAAGGCTTTGGCCATGGCAGTCACTCACCTATTTCTAATGGCAATTCGATCACACGACTTTGTTCTTTATAGGGATTCTAAAAAAACTACTGGTTTGTTGCTCTTATTCCCTAACTTTTTCCTGGACAGCGTCTATTGATTTGACTTTGGAGTCCAGCGGGATGCCCCAGTTTTGCCTAAGTCTCCTTCATAGGTTTTGACTTAGCGGGCTCTTATTTTTTTTTGAATATTCTTTTATGCACAAGTCGTGTAAATATTTTGAAAGGCTCGTGACTGCCCCACTCCTTAGGTAACCGAGGGATAGCCATTGTATTGGACTTCTTAAGATGCTAAGGATAAATTCTCGAAGGTTTGCTCTTCCCTTTTTTAGAGTCTAAGTGCTCGATCGGTTTAACTGAAACCTACCCTGCCCCAGGTTAAGCTGAGGGTTCTTAAAAAACTCCTACTTCAAAGCTCAAAGAGGTTAACGAGGGATTATCATCCTTATATCTCCGGTGTTTGGGATTTGAAACAATGCCTTACATCATCAGCGGGTTTCAATCGAAAGCATACGACAAGAAATCTGCCGTTTTGGGTTCGTCATCCTCCTCCCAATTCTCCATCAGAACAAGAGATCGGGTAAAGTTGGCATTATAAATTATGAAAAATATATTTTGAATGAGTGAAACGAATGGACTTATTCAAGACAAACATATGCGTTGCATTAATCAAAGATAAACAAGTTCGTACATGCTAAATATGCTTAATCAAAGAGAAATACATATAAATAAACAAATGAACTGTCGGAAAAAAATCCTTCTAAATGGTTTATGAAATTCAAAAGCAACAGTTTCCTTCGGCGGAGCCTCAATGGAAAGGACGTCGGGTTTACGATCACTGTGAGTCGTCATGGCTCGCCCCAGTTATGCTGGTCACATCTTCAACAGTTTTCAGTCGTTGCTTCAAAATAATTTTCCCAAATTCTTTGTTGATCCCGGTCATATCATCTTGAGGGTTACTGAAATGAAGCGAGCTAGGCCTTCGAATAATTACTGGATTCGGCTGATTTGCCACAGGAGTAGCATGCCTTGCAGAATTCGAACTCGACAAGTGAGAGACCCCGAGAGGAGTCTCGATCTTCAGCTGAGCATTGCTAAAAGACAACTTCTTCGTTTCTAGCAAATTTCTGACAAAGTTCTTAAGAGCATAACAATCCTCTAGATCATGGCCAGGCGCACCCTCATGAAATAAACAATGAGCGGCAGCGTTGTAACCTGCAGGTAACGGATTAGGCGGAGGACCCAAAGCACGGGCAGTAATTAGACCTTGTTGTACCAAATGAGGGTATAACTCAGTGAAAGCCATCGGAATTGGAGGACAAGGCTTATACTGACTCTTACGGGGATAAGGAACCTGATCCTGTGATTGCTGGTGAACAGGAGCGTTGGGCACTCGTTGACTGTTGACAGGAACTTGCATGGGCGGATAACCGGAAGGTTGTTGACAAATTGGTGCTTGATATACCGGAGCTGACTGCACAGGCTGGCATGTAGGAAACTGTTGATCGAAAGGAGGTGCAACAGTAGCTACATAGGGTTGTTGGACATATGGAAACAGATGACCTTGAACATAACTCTGCTGATGTTGCCAAGGTTGAGGAGTAGCTGTTTTGCGGTTCCTCGAACGTGCAGGTCCTTTACCATGGTCGGAGTTAGGAGTTTTGCACTTTGGAGGGGTAGCTCGTCGAACTGGTTGAGCACTAGGAGGCACCAAACCGGATTGAAGACCGTGAGGAGGTACGTTCTCGACAGTAACAGCTGGTTGAGATTCCATAGCGGTAGTAATAGTCTCAGAAACAACAGTAGACTGAGCATCCACCTTCACACTAAGAGCTCGTAGCATCTCCGAAATATGCCCTACACTTCCTCGAAGATCTTCGAGTTCATGGCTGACACGGTTGATCTCTTGGTTTTGATCTTCCATTCTTTTGAAGGGTCGTATTGATGCAGAGAACTTAGGGTGACAAAACTGGAAGGTGAGAAAACCGCGTATGAGAAATCGGGAGACACATGCAATGCAAAAGTATGATGCTAAAATGTGAATGCAAATGAAGATTTCATGGAATTCGAATATTTACGAATATTGCGGAATACCAAGGAAACTGTTAATTCATTGAAGACAAATTACAAATAATGTTCTTGCAACCAAAATAGCTAAATAAAAGCCTAGAAAATCCTAGAGAAAGCATCTTCCACAACTTCAGTGAGCAGACGGAGAGTCGGAGGAAAATAAATATTCGTAGAGCCTTCTCCTCTTGTAGGATTGTATCTCATCATCCTTTGACTGAATCTGCTTTTGAAGTTCTTCGTACTCGCTGGCCATCACATGGTATTTGTTCTTCCATGATTCTGTTTTGCATTGTGATCTCTTCAAAGTGATCTTCAAAGTCTCAGCTTCAGTTATGAAATACTGGACAGGTTCTTCTCCTTGAGGTAAAGGATCTTGGCGAGATTAGGGCATCTTCAACTCAATAGCTCTTCCTCGAACCCATTGAAGGTATGGTTCCATAGATACACAATTAGGTCTTCCCAAACTTTCTTTGTCCTTCCTATGCAGATGATTCCAAGAGGATAGAATCTGATCTTGAAGCTTTTTGTCGTCTTTGAAAGAGATTTTCTCCACATGAATACCTTTAGGCGGTTCCTTCAAGGGGTATCCCAACTGTCGGCGAGCTAAGACTGGATTGTAGCTAACTCCTCCATTGAAACTGAGCAAAGGCACATTGTTGAAGTTTCCACAACTATCAATGATCGATATCCCATCGTACATGCGAGTATACCAATCAATATCAGAGTGAGTTAAAGCCATAACTTTTTGCGACCAACGTTCCTGGTTAGGTTTCCAGAACGGACCGGACTTGGGTAAGTGAGAAATAAACCACTTGTATAGTAATGGCACACAACATGTAATCATTCCTCTACCATGAAAGTTTCGGAGATGTACTGAATGATAAGTATTACCCAATAGTGTTGGAACTGGATTTCTTCTCATGAAGGTCTTGATTGCATTAAGGTCCACAAACCCTTCAAAACTAGGAAAAAGCAGCAACCCATAAATAAGCAAAGCAAATATTGTCTCAAAGGCAAACATGTCTTTATGATCGACATAAAATTGGGCCTTCTTAATTAGGAAGTCCCTGAGAAAACCGGAGGTCCCCCCTTTGGTGATCATATTGTTTTTGACATCGGATATCCTTAGACAAATGGCTTTAGCAATATCTCGTTCTTTAGGGTCTTCCTCCAAGAAAGGGAATGGAGACTCATCCAAGATAGGCAATCCCGCCAACTGAGAGTATTCTTCTAGGGTAGGTAAAAGCTGATAATCTGGGAAGGTGAAGCAATGATAGTCTGGATCATAAAACTGTAGCAAAGTTGCAAGAAGTCCTTCGTTTACTTGAACCTTCAACAAAGACAATAGCCTTCCATATCTGTTTTGGAACTTTTCTTGATCTTGAACCAAATCTCTTAGCTTCTCTAGGACTTCCAAATTAAAACCCTTAAAAGTAAATTTCAAAGTATGCCTTCTATGATGATCCATGGTATCCTGCAATGTTCATAAATAGAGTTTGAATTCCATGAATCTTAATGCGATATGATGTTTTATGGATGCAATGCATGAAAACACATAAAGTCCTAGGTTAAAGGAACGTGAGAGGAGTTAAGGTCTACCCATCCCCAAAAGGAGTGTACTATAGGTTAGTTGTACCTGCAGAACAAGGTTCTAAAAAGTGCCCAAAGTCATCAGCCCATCTTTCGGATATTATCAACCTTCCGACTGACTCGGGGGTTAATAATATTCTCAAGAGAACCTCTTTTGAGTGTAGTATCGCGTAGCAACCATTGTAGGACTACTCCCACATAGCTCCCGCACTACGTCCTAAATAAGGCCAAGGTGGTGTTAAGGTACTACGGTCCTCAATATCACAGACTCCAATCGACCATGGAAAAAGTTTTCACGATTACTCGTTCAAACGAACCATTTTCGAAAAGGTCTCAACTGAGCGGTGATTCTCGAATCGGCTTGGTCGGGATTCACCCCCTATAAGCCTCATCGAATATATCCCCATCCTATAATAATGTCACTAGTCTGGGCGTAGGACTTATCTCACAACACAAGGAACCGTCCCAAGTCAAAGTACCATATATACATGCAAATGAATAGTAAAACAAATAGTAATAAATATGAACAAATTAGGGGTAACCCTCAAAAGTTAAGAAAGTCCCCAGTGAAGTCGCCATTTTCTGTTGTGGTGGAAATAGGATATCAAATATTAATTAATTTGAATCACAATTCAGTTCACAACCGCTCTTTGATTTATCCGAAGGAAAAGGTCAAAAGAGGGAAAAACCTATTTTTGCATCGTAAACACAATGCGGGGAAAGATCTAGGGTTCGGGGGTTGGTTAAATTTAGGGAAGGTATTAGCATCCTAAACTTCTGTAGTACTCTACAGGAACCTTTTGTTCAGATGTTTACTATTTGCTTTATTATTCTTGAGATATATGTACAAAGGATTACAAGTGAGGAAAGAGACCTAAGGGGTTAATTCTAAGTTTACTCGGCAAGACATCGCATCTTGTGCCTACATATCCTTACGGGAATGGAATCAGAGTAACTGTAGTTCCCCTCAAAAGGGAGGTTAGAAACGTCTTGACTGTGGTCAAGGTCTCAAGGGGAATAAACGCATCTTAGGGACACGCTTACGCGGAGTGTAGGAACTCCAAATTTCTACGTTGAAATGTTAAGTTGTAATTAGGGTTAAATTAGGGATTCCACGGCGGGAAACCCTAAAATGAGCGCGGCGGCTCTTTGACCTAATGCTAGGGGTAAAATTGTAATTTTGCCTGCGGCGAGGCATTTGTGAAAATTAGGGTTTGTAGTTTGTAAGGGTTTGAAGTTGAGGACTATTGGCGCGGCGACCAAAAGTTAGACCTAATTCCTTCGGCAGTGTGTAGTGACAGATTAATAATGATGAAAGTGTGAGAAATTCTAAATCATACATCAGCAGAATTTTAAATGCGGAGACGCAAGCGCGATTATTAGGTTCGCGAGGTTACAATGGAGGAACAGTTACAATAATGTGATACAATTGAATTTTAAGAACGCAAACATGAGGAAACAACATGGTAAGCTGCACAGTGAACGAACTAGGTTAATAAACAAAATTATGAAAGCAGAAGCATGAAGTTATGGGACATTTTTTGTGGTTTTTTATTTTATGAGAGCTTTAATTTAAAACATGAATCTAAGCTTAATTTTTTTAACTTGATAAAATAAATAAATAAAAGGAAGATTTTAATTTTAAAGAAATATTTTCTCTTGGTTTTAAAAAAAAAGGGTCTTAGTTCTAGTTTAAAAAAAAAATTTGATTCTAATTAAAAAAATGTTTTAATTTTAATATTTTAAAAATGTTTTAATCTTTTAAAAATGTTTTTTAAATTATTATTTTATATAAAAACCTAAATATTAGTTTTTTAAAAAAAGGTTTAATAATTTAATTAATTAATTATATATAAAAAAAGAAAAAATAGTTAAAAAATAAAAGGGTTGGGCCGGTCATCACATCCGGACCCAACCCGGTTGGTGAAAATATGAAGTAAGGGAACTAGGGTTTTTAGAACCCTATTTTCTTCCCCGCGGCGCCGTTGTGCTTTCTCCTTCCTCTCTCTCGATTCTCTCTCGCTCGCACTCTTATTCACGATAACACTCTTTCTTCTCCGTTTATGGCTTCTGTTTCCACTTTTTCCTGAAAAACAGAACAAAACAACATGTTAATCAAGTGATGGCTTACGTTTTGAGACAGATTGTTGTTGGAAACGGCCGATGATGAGCTCTCTGAGGCTAGGAGGTTTGATTGCCCGACGTTCGTAGTGAACGGCGAAGGCGAGCCTCTCCGTTCGGTGATTCGCGGCCGTCTGTGATTCGCGGATGATATTGATGTTTGGTGATGCTCTGAACAATGATGACGATTGTTCTTCGTCTGAGTTCGCGGCCGTCTCCGTTCGCGACGCCTAGGGTTTTCGCTCGCGGTCTATCCGTTAGGGTTTGGCTTGCAATGGTGGTTTCGCCGTTTTTCCTAGAGTTTCACTCAGGTGGTATCGTCCCCTTTTATAACCCTCTTTTGACTCTCTTTTGGGCCTTGGATTTGCGTTATTTTTCTGAGATTGATTTTGATGGATTCGATTTGATTTTGTTGGGGTTTTTAGCACCAGCTTCTGATATGATTTGATTTTATCTGATACCGATTCGAACTTTCCTTTTTGTTAACAGATATGGTTTGGATTTGCTTTGATGGGATTTTCAGATATGGATTTGTTTTGATCTGTTTTGGGACCAAACCTAATTGGATATTGCGATCTGTTTTCATTCAACTTGATTACTAACACCTACTTTTCTTCTTCTCTTTCAGTGATTTGAGGCTGATGCTTCGGTCGCGTCAAACGCTGCCGAGGAAGGTATACGGCAATGATGATGATGTTCTGAGCCTGCTGGTGCTACTTCTGGTTTTGACGCCGCGGTTCAGAACAAGAGTTCTGGGCTTGTTGCGATTTCCTGCTTTTTCTGCTATGGTTTTGTGAACCTGTTTCAATTCTGAACTGATATGTTTGGATACGGGTTTTGTCTTGTGATAATCTAATTTGTCTTTTTTTCTGATATAGGTCCAATCTACGATTTGATCATCTTCTTTAACCTCAGGTCCGCTGCTTGTACCCAACTGCGAAGTTTGAACTCTCTATTTCTTGATTCTTAGGGCAATGATGCTCTGACTGAGCCCTTCGGAGAAGACACTACGATCTCGTGTTGTGAGCAGGATAGCATCTGGTTGTTGGTTTGTCATGGTGACTTGCACCTTTGATTCAGGCTTGCCCTGAACTGATGTGATTACATGAGTTCATCTTTGCTCTTTCTGGTATGATTTGCGCTATGATTTTATGCTGTGATTTGGTGCTGTGATTTTGTGTGGTCGCTCACATTTTCCGTGACTTGCCATTGAAACTTGCCTTTTGATACATTGTTTGATGCCATTCAATGCAGTTTGGTTTGTATTTTTCTGCTCTGTTTGGACTTGGTTTTCATGAACTCAGAATTGATGCAGTTTTTGGCACTTTCAGTTTGAATTTTCACTTACCTATGGCTGTTTTGTTTAGGCAGCTTATGAACTGTCTTGCTTTGAGTTCTGAATTCTGAACCTGGTACTGATGCTGTTGTGGATTTTCAGGTGTTGGAAATTTCGAAAACAAAATGACTTAGACCTGCCGGCATCCGGGTCTGAGTCCAAGTTTGCCTTCGTATCAGTTTGGAAATTCAATTGCGGCAAGAGCGAATCAGTCCCGCTTCTTTTATCACTTCTATCTCTCGGATGTCCCGTAATGATAAGAACAGGTGTTACCTGATCTGACGCCAACGGCTCGGATCAGTAACGGGGGTAGGACGCAGCTTCGGTTGTGCCACTCCCGGCACTCGATGATGACGATGTTCTGAGAGTGTCGAAAACAATTTCTAACCCTTTCTTTCCTATTCTGTTTGTGTTCTGTTTTCCTTTGTGCAGGTTAATCGGAGGAACATGGAATGCTGTCCAATGAATGAACCTCATGAAGACACCAATGAATCTTTTAGGACTTAGGTTTTTTAGAGTAAATGTAATATTTGTAATTTAATCTTACAGCAATTCAGAATGTAAAATGATTCAACTCCTATTGTACCATGACATTCTTTATGAAATAAAAATTCCCAAAAGTTTCCATTTATCCATGATCATTCAACTTTGAAATTGTTTATGTTTACTTCTAGTTATAAATTGCAAACATTTGTGAATAAATCCACAAATATTTAAATTCATTATTCTAGTCATAAATCATAACTATTCGCGAATGATATTCTTGTTCATGCACGTGTCTCATTTGTAGTCATAATCTCATTACTTGATTAAATTCCTATTGCATTCCAACTTAAATGCTAACCAACAATTTTATAACCAAACACGGATGCACGCCGTAATCACCACAGGTTCAATATCAATGATAACCTTGCCCGTAATTGAATTCCACTGACCAAATACTGTGAGCAACAATCCAATAATACCCCATTAAAATTGTGCCTTATTAACAACATCGGGAGTACTCTGGAAATAAACCATGAGCGATAAACTAGGTCTTAAATCCAGTTGTGCCGAACACATCGAATTGGCGCCTTGATATAATCAAACCCGGTGATAAATAAATGCCTCAGAAATAGTGTCTCAAATGCCTCAAAACTTAGTAACAACCCACGTAAAATGACCAAAATACCCCTGGAACCAATCCTGCAAAACAAATACCTCCATGACTTGATAGTGGTTAGCAGATGCACAGATGCGATGCTATGCGAAGCGACTGACTAAATATAAGGGTAAAATTTGGGGTATTACAACCAGGTTTGCAAATTCTCTGCCACATCATTATTTAAGCATTGATAGGTTGAATTATTAGTGTAGAATGGCTAGAGACACCTAGGTGATGAAGTCTGGAAAGTTAGAGGTCATTTGATGAAGGTTGAATATTGGACATCACTTCTTTAATGAACAAGAACTCAAGGCATAGGGAGAGATAATACACGTGGGATAGCTTGTTTGAACCAGGGAAGTGTGAGGATCATGTTAGTATAAAGAAATCTAAGGTTGGTTGAAGTTGAGGATTGACCATATATTGAGATGCACTATCGGGTTTTATGATAGAGACCCTTTCAATGAAAACCAAGACTAGGATCGTGATCAGGGAGAAAAACTGAGCAATTTTGTGCTTTGGATTGTCGAATTTGATGCTGTTATGAGGAGGTACGACCGGGTGGAAGATGGTTGCATGAGCTCTGTTCACGAAGCTTTCATGGCAAACCCTAGGTTGGAGGTTAGGGATGAAGTCTGGGCCGTGAGATGCTAGCTTGACCATTGACCTGAGAACTAATCCAACGGACGAGGTTCAATTGCATTTTGGGAGGGAATTCTGATACACGATGAAACGCGGCGTTTCATTAAAAGGTTTCTTGGGCTGGATTCTACCCACACCCCTTTCACGGCCCAATTGGCATAATGAACTATATTGGGTTGCTCTTCGCACCGCTGGTTTTATATTTTTCTTTTCATTTTCTAGTTATTTTCTGATTAAATAAATGGGCCTGGCGCGTTGCTTTTTGAACCCCCCAGTCTGGGCCCAAATGAAATTTGAACTACATTGCCTTGCTAGCTGCACCCGCCCCTTCATATTTTCATTTTATTTTTTATCATTTTTTGTTAAACTTAGAAAAATAATATCAATTTGAAAATTAATGATTTTTAAATGGGAATTTTTGCTCCCATTTCATATTCATCTCTAGAAAATTGTCAAATAAAAATATTTTCCTTTCATGCATTTTTAATATTTTTTGTATATTTTCTTCTTTTATTGCATTTTATTTCTTTTATGTTGATCCATGAATTTGTAGAATTTTGTTTAGGTAGCTCCCTTAACATTTTTAGACCATTCTTTTAGGATAGTTAGATATAAGTTTTAGCTTCCCCCTGGATTTATTCCATGATTTTGTGATAAATTTTAGGATAGTTTTGATTAGATGATATTAGGTTGTGTAGAATTAGGTTAAACTTCAACATAGGTCCACAATAACACTAGAATTTTGGGTTTTTAGGACAAAATAGACTATGGGACATATAGGGCATTAAGGGTAGGTATGTAGGATCCCTTAGAAATTATATTAGGATTTAATATAGTAGTATGCTATTTTTAGTTGATTTTTGTAGTTGATGATTGTTTGTGTTACCCTTATGGGCTTGAATTGTTGTTTGCTTTGCTTTGTGGGCTTGGAGAGCTTGGTTTTTGTTCTAAGGAGCATTGAGGAGCATAGTAGAAGACTTGAAGATGCATTGAGGAGCTTGAGAGCTTGTTCTTATTTGTTTGTTGATTATTTTAGGGTTAGAGATTAGGAAGAGTTTAGACTTAGATAACTTCTTTCTTAAACATGGATGGTATCTTTCACCTCCATTCCTCCCTGTGATTCAAAGTCCTTCCATGGTATACACCTCTCTCCTTTGGAGGGATAAGTGAGGTACCTAGGAAGTAGAACTTTTGAGGGAACCATTCCTTTGATGTTGAACCCTTATAGGTCACCTTTGGTGGTCAATAAGCAGTTCAATATCCCCAGCTTATCCAGTAAGTGATTTTCTCTGGTTTGTTTATCTTGAGAGATGCTGAGCTTGAAGATGAAGACTTCAATGAAGAGTGTAGAAGAGGATGAATCCTTGAGCATTTCCATTCTAGCTGAAGCTTGAAGAGCAGAAAGAGCAAGTTGATACTTGCAGACCCCTGAAGATGAAGTAAAGACTGAAGGATGAAGTTGATACTTCTAAGTGATTGAGATTGATTCTGAAGAGCTGAAGCTTGAAGAACAAAGGAAGTTGATACTTACTTTGATACCTGGAGATCCTGAAGGAGCCAAGTTGGTACTTGTGGTTGATAGTGAAGCCTGAAGGTGGAGCTGATGAAGGAAGCTGAAGCTTAAAGGAGAAAATAAGTTGAAACTTATGTTGAAGGGTTAAAACCTGGAAAAGCAAATTGAGATTTGTCAAGAGTGATGGAAGTCTGAAGACTGGGTTGCTGTTGGAAGAGCTGAAGCTTGGAGTTGAGAGAGGAGTTGATCTGCTTTCTTTTTTCTTTTTCTGTATTGATGTGTTTTGTTTGACTTGTTTGATGCATTAGAATAAGTTCATATCTAGAATAAGTTCATATCTAGAATAAGTAGAATCTAGGAGCATGATTGCACTAGAGGTTGAGTTGCTCCCTCTGCTTGTATTGTTACTGTGTGGCTTTGCTTGCGGGTATTCGGTAGAGCCCAGCTCCCTTGCCCATGTGGTTTGTTTGCCTGATGGCATTTTATTTCATTTCTTTCTGTATGATTGCAGTTTACTGTATATTGCTTGATAGCATGTTGTTTATACTTCAGTATGATTATTGTTATCCATTTTGGCTTGAGGTTGAGATGAGCTTGTGGAGGCTGAAGCCCTACACACATTTCCTCCCTCACTTGCATTGCATGCATTTTACTGTTAAGCTGATGCTTTGTCTGTTTTGGTGTATCATTGACATGATCCCTTAGGACTCTCATTTCCTTTGATAAGGAATTGATGATAGAACTTTAGGTTGAAACCTATGCATGACAACTTCTAGGAGTTCCCTGTTCAAACCTCAACCATAGGATGAATCCATGGCATGACAACAGTAGGACTTGATAGTCTCCCTCCTAGTTGGGCCTGTTCTCTTCTCATCTCAAAACAGTTTAAGATACAGTAATCATGAATGATTCCTTTCGTACGTTACGAGCCTTAAGCTATCTGAGAAAGGATTGTGGGAGAGTTTCTTTTCCACAGTCTGGATGTTTAGTATGGTACCCTTTGGGTGACATGCGACGCATTCACTCTCAGGTCATAGTCTCTAGTGCGATTGAAATCGCAAACACAATAAAAAACACTTCTTTCGTAAAAGATAGGAAATAAACCGTAGTTTCCCGAACTACGTGAGCTCTGATCTCTCATGCCTGTTGAGAGTACGTAGGCACAAGATGGCGATGTCTTGGCGAGCTACCTTCCCCCATAACCCGTTGTAGGTCGAACTACGTTGACTCTGATTTCTCATTCTCTGATGAGAATACATAGGCATAAAGCGCGACACTTTGCCGAGTCATTTCATTTTCTTTTTAAGCCAACCTTGATAGGTAGATAGAATAAAACCAACCCGTCCAAGTAAACACAAAAAGCGAGGATCCCGTCGAGTACAACGGACGTGAGGGGTGCTAATACCTTCCCCTTGCGTAACAGACTCCCGAATCCAAACAATGGTTGCGATGACCTTGTCTTACCCTTTTTCGTAAGGTTTTTCCGATCGTTTCCTTTCCCGCCCTGAGGGATAAATAACGAAAGGTGGCGACTCTTCTGTTGTGCCAGCACCTTATTTTCACGCAAGCGACCCCACTCACTCTTCGTCTTTGACACTTGGGGTCACACGAATCGTATTTCATTTGAGGATTTTTCTTTTGTAATCCTTTTCATTTTTATTTTTTCTTTCTCTAACTTTTGCTTGGACTGACTCTTTTGAGTTTCTTTTGATTTTCAAGTCCAGCGGGATCCCCTTATTTTTGCCTAAGTCGTTTGTTTTCAAGTTTTGACTTAGCGGGCTTTTGATTCTTTTTCCTTCCCTCTTTTTTTTTTGAACAAGTCGTGTGACACTGGTTGTCTGACTCTTTGGGGAATAATGTGACTGTTTCACTTTTGAAATTTAACCCTTGTGGTTTTTTAGGCACGACCTCTAGAGGTGTGATTGATCCTCGAATGGACACTCCTTTTTGTAATTTGGATGTTCGGTCAAATTAGCTAACACCTACCCTGCCCCAGGTTAAGATTGAGGGTTTTTCGTTTTCAGAAAGAACTCCTACTACTAGGCTCAAAGGGGTTGACAAGGGATTATTATCCTTATATCTCCGGTGTTTAGGGATTTGAAACAATGCCTGTACATCATCAGCAGGTTTTATTTCAAAAGCATACAATATCGGAATCTTGCATGTCTTCATTTTCGTCATCCTCCCCGGATTCCGCTTAACCAAGCGTTGGATATCTGTAAAAATCAATTAGTGAACACGACTGGATTTAATCAAAACATGCATACTCATTTCATTATCATCAATTGAATGGAAACAACAAGTTTTACAAACAAGATTGCAATTTAAACAGGAAAGAAACTACAAACAATGACAAGATAAAACAAAGGAAAATGCCAGCTTCCGAGAACCGGGCTTTCACATCTGATTCGCTGCTGAACCAGTCATCTTCAAAGTTGTTTATTGAAACCATTCCTCTCAAAACGGCAACTGTCTCCCGACTTCAATGGGTTTTGCCTAGCACGCAGGTTTGATCGATAACGAGAAGGCTGCTGACTCTGGAGAGGAGCTGGTGTCTGTTGCAAAGACTGGACCGATTGTTGACCTTGAACAGTTGAACCACTTGGCGGTTGAGTCTGAATTAACAGGGACTCCTTTTGTTCAGGCGCTTTCATCCTCAGGCTTGGTCTAGGCACAGGCAACAACTGAGGACAAGGGGATTCTGACACCATTGAGTCCAGGATATACTCCTGATCTACTGCAGCTTCAGAAACATCCATCATAATGGCAGCAACGGGAATAGGACCATTAGGTACTGTTACGCCACTCGGTGTAAATTCAATAGCTTTTGAGTCAATCAGGTCTTGAACCTTGTGCTTAAAAGCATGACGATTCTCAAGGCTATGCCCCGGTGCTCCAGAGTGGAAGTCGCAATGAGCGTTCACGTCAAAACATGCTGGTAGGCTACCCTTAGGTGGATCCAAAGTCCGAAGTTTGATCAATTGAAATTGAAGCAAAACTTGCAACGCCTGAGCGTATGTCATATGAATCTGGTCATAAACTCTGCCTCTCTTAGGCACCTGATTTTCCCTATCAGCAATGTGCTAGAGAGCAAAATACGAAGGTCTTCGTCATCCACGAGACATCTGAGATTTATCAACCTTTGGCACAGGCTCCACAGGTACAGGTTCCACAGGCACAAGTGGAACAAGCTTCTTCACTGCGGCTTCAGGTAGCTGATCACCCTCCTTCCTAAGCACACTCTTTAACACTTCCATAATCAAGCCCACTTTGGTCTTCAGCTGATTGTTTTCCTCTTTGAGCGTCTTCTGGTCTAGATGCATCTCTTGCATGTCTCTCATCATCTTCCCTAGTTGGCTTCGAACCTCAATCAATTCAGCCTGATTTTGTTCCATAACTCTGAGAGAATTCCTGCGACAAACTTTTGAAGAACATGAAATAAGACCCACGGTTCTGAGGTACCTGTTATGTGAGAATGAAATTCGGAAAGCAAACACATATTCACAACAAGATAAGGAGAAACCCAAGCTATAAGCATAGAGATAAACACCTCACACAAATATGCAAAACCATCAAAATCAACATATAAGCACACATGAGTACGAATACAATGACCTCAGCCAACAAGCCTGGTGATGGTCAGCAAACAACAATGCACGAAAGCTAAATAGGTCAGCAGAGAAAACAGATGCGACACCCGGCACAGGAACCTCTAGCAACTTCCTTCATATTCGACTGAGCTCTCAATTGGACATTCTTCCAAACACACACATTCGGTGGAGTCTTCCATGACATTAACTGACAAACCCACACAACTGGATGAAGGAGAATCAATAATCTGAACAAAACCCTGAGGTGTGATGAAGATCTTGTTAGAGTCTAGCAGATTCTGAACTTGACTCCTAAACACCTTACAATCATCTGTCGAATGCCCCTGTGTCCCAACATGGTACTCACAGCGGACGCTAGCATCAGAACCTGGAGGATAAGGCAGGATCATTGGATTAGTCTCTTTCGGCACTATCAATCCACTTTCAACCAAATCTGGCAACAACTGGCTGTACGACACCGGTAGCTGAGTAAACTGTCTTTCAGGCTTCCTTGGTCTTTGTCGGGCGTGCTGACGCGGTTGACGATAATATGACCGTTGACTTTGAACACTTGAAGCGTCTGAAAATTGAGCTTGAGATGCTAGGGATTCTGAGACAACATCACTTCCTCCTTCCCACTCCTCTTGAGGTCTGACAACTGATTCATTCTTATCAACTGGGATATAAGGAGGATCTCGAATCTTTCTATTCTGGAGTCCTCTCTCAACAAGCTCTCCTATTCTTATCAAGTCCGCAAAGCTTGTACAACTGAACATTATGTCATAATAACGGCCTTTCAGAGTACCTAAGAAGAGGTCAACCATTTCTCTCTCAAGAAGCGGTGGTTGAACATTGGCAGCCAATTCTCTCCATCTCTGCACATACCCTCTAAAGGATTCATTATCTGCCCGAGATAACTCTTGCAAATGCACGCGACTAGGAGCCATATCCAGGTTGTAGTTGTACTGCTTCACGAAGGCATTGGCTAAATCCGACCATGATTTGATACTATCACTCTTCAACTGCATGTATCAATCCAAAGATGCTCTGGTCAAACTATCTTGGAAACAGTGAATTATGAGCTTGTCATTGGTGACATGTGAAGTCATCCTTCTGCAGAACATAACCAAATGTAGCTTCGGACAGCTATCCCCTTTGTATTTCTCAAAATTGGGCATCTTGAACTTCGGAGGCAACACAAGGCCTGGCACCAAACACATGCTCGAAGCATTCAGATCAAGAGTATTCTTGTTTATTAGGGCAGCAATCTGATCTTCCAACATCTGAAGTCTTCTCATATACTCAACAGTCCTTGGATTCTCAGTATTAGCCTGTGGAACAACTCTTGGAGATGGAACAATCCTTGGAGAATCTGGCGTAGAGAAAGTGAAACTCTGATACTCTGTGTCATTGAGAGAAAATGGGTCTCTGACAGGGGTTTGCACAATCTGAGCTACATTGTTCATTGGAGTTCTTTGAACATTGTTTCCTCCTTTATTCACAGCTGTTATGGCTTTCACGAACTGACTCAACTGGTTCTTCAACAATTCAAACTTCGCCCGAGTAACAACCAAGTTCTGCTCTTCTGAAGCCATGATCCTTCCAGATGCTAACTCAAGTCCAATGCGAATGTCGGGAAATCAACTGACAAAGCGGACAAAAGACGGGTAAGCTCCCTGTTCCGGCTGAGAATGAATATGCAAAATGAAATGCAAATGCAAACAGAAATGCAAAATGCAAAATGCACACATAAGGGATCAAGATCACTGCTGTAACTTAAGAAGTTTATTGTACTGTAGCTCGAGAATGACCAAAGCTTCGCTTCAAACCAAACTAACCACTCAAAAGGACCCTTGTAACCAATTCTCACTGACAGAGACAAACCAGGTGTTCTGAGGCCAGATTTTTCCTGCAAAAAGACCCACCTACCCCTCACAGGTATGTACTTAACTCGCAGACGAGGTACGGCATCCTATGCGGGTTCAATGTCACAGACTTTCAAGAGCGATGACACGATACCCAGGAGGTGTGACATCATCATCCCTTGAAGAGGCCTCACTTAGCTGAATCCCAATTGATAGGTCCCCAGAGTCGACAATCCTCGGGTCAGACAACTTGTCGAGCCCTAAGGGCCAGGCAAGAAGCATCAAAGAGAATCTCGTCCGAGCGCAGATTTCGCTGCTAGCTGGTGCGAGCTAAGCAAGCAGGCTAGCCACTACTCTCTACTTCTAAGTCTATGTGCAAACTCAAGCCCAGGTCCGACTTATCTCTCAATCTAACCCTCTTCCCAGCACAACAACAATAATATAATACTAAAAGTAAAGGCAGAAAGGTAAATACATACAACACCCCCAGACGGGAAAACAAGCGCTAGGATTGACTCGCATAGGGAACCGTTGGAGTCCCCAGCAGAGTCGCCAGCTGCTGGGGACGGGCCCAGACAGCTAGGAAGAAAACCCAAGGCGAGACTCGCATAGGGAACCATCGCAGTCCCCAGCAGAGTCGCCAGCTGCTGGGGACGGGCCCAGACAGCTAGGAAGAAAACCCAAGGCGAGACTTGCATAGGGAACCATCACAGTCCCCAGCAGAGTCGTCAGCTGTCGCTACTGCGAAAATCGGTGCCGGCTATGACAGAAGAGTCGCCACCGTGCGTTATTTATCCCACAAGAGGGAAAGGAAACGCTCAGAGTAAACCTAACGCAAAGAGGGAAAGGAATGGTCATCGCAACCATATCCTAGATTCGGGAGTCAATTACGCAAGGGGAAGGTATTAGCACCCCTCACGTCCGTCGTACTCGACGGGATCCACGCTTGTTTTCTATCTAAGGGTGTGTTATTCTATCTACTCTAAAGGTCTGGGTTAAAAAGAAAAGAAAATGACTCGGCAAAGTATCGCACTTTATGCCTACGTATTCCCGTCTGAAACGAGAAATCAGAGTCAACGTAGTTCGCCTACCTACGGGAAAGGAGGGGAAGGTTGCCCGCTAGGATATCGCATCCTATGCCTACGTACTTTCATACAGCATGAAAGATCAGAAAAAACGTAGTTCGGGCTACGGAAGACACAAGCTTGTCTGACAGTTTTTTATCTCCTTAAGAAAGGGTTTTCCTGATTAAAGGTCCAAGCGGACAAAAATGACATTTGACATTTGTTTTGAGTTTTTTACGAAAGAACTGTTTTTGAGTCTGTTTGCAACTTGTACTGTACTAAAGACTTGTGATCTGAGAGTGACTACGTCGCATGTCACCCTAAGGGTACCATACTAAGCAGTCAGATTACTAAAGAGTGACCCTCCAGCAACCATTTCTCAAATAGCTTAAGGCTCGTAGCGTACAGCACGCGTTATCCTTATTATTGTGTTTTTGAAGTGTTTTGAGATGAGAAAAGAAAGACGCTCTAAAAAGCCTATGGTTGAAAGGGAAACTAGCCTAATGTTATCATGCATGGGTCAAAACATAATTTCTGTCATAATTTCCTCTTGCACAGAGGAAATCAGAGATCCTAGGGGATAAACAGAAAAAGACAGCAAGCAAATACAGTAAACAGTAAAATGCATGCAATGCAGCAATATAAGATAGGCAAGGGAGAAGACAACAGGCAAGAGGAGACAAGCTCCACCTCAAACCTAGAGGTAATCAACACAAGCAAACAAACCATACAGAGAAAAACAAAAGACACAGAGAAGGCAACCCAAGCGGCAGTACCAAACTCCTACAGCAAACAGCAACAGCAACTCTAAACAGCAAAGTTGGATAGACAACAAAGTTGACAGCAAAGGCTTCATACTCAAGCAAGCTTCTATCTTCAAGCTTCATCAATCTTCAAGATCCAACAACCACACTCCAAGAGGAGGATTAATCATCAAGATCAAATTATAATGTTGAGAAACTTAATGACAACCAAAGGAAATCACTAAGAACTCAACATCGCAAATGAAAGGTATCCTCAAAGTTCTACTCACTTGGGCATACCACTCATCCCTCCTAAGGAGAGATGGAGCTTCCCAAGAAGGATTTTGTGTCATTGGATGGAATAGAGGCAAACAATGCACTCTATGTTTGAAGAAAGAATCAAAACTAAGTCTAAGGCACTTCCTAAAACCCTAATTTCCTAAGCTCCTAAAAAAAAGCTCCACAAGAGGAAAAAGCCTTCAACTCCAAGCTCCAATCTTCAAGCCACAGCCAAAAACAGTGACAAACATCCAAAATAATTCAATCCTAATGCAACACAATGATCTATGATGATTCGGATCGAACCGGCACGCGAACAAGCAAGCAAAACAGCAAAACAGGCCCTATGTTACAGTGTTAATCGATTAACGCCAGGGGTTAATCGGTTAACCATTGAAAAAAGCTTGAAAATTTGAATATTTGAGTTGGTTAATCGATTAACCATATAGGTTAATCGATTAACACTGTGCCAGAGGTGAAAAACAGTAATTCAGAATCACTTTTCAGCAGCTTATCACTTAAGCAAACACTCCAATTATCATGTGATTGATCATGCACGAAATTAAACCAGCAAACATTGATTTAAACAACATGTAAACACAATAACACAACAAGATCATGGATCAAAATCAACATATTCAATCAAATGCAAAGATCCACATGCAAATTGTGCAAATAAGTTCGAAATCAAAATCGGATCAGAATTCCAACCTTCGGATCGGAGACTTGATCCGGTAATTGTTGATTCAACTGTAAATGAGTAGATCTAAGCAAAGAAAACTAGAATTCTTCAAGATCCACACCAATTCTTGTAGTAGCAATGTAGATCCACCAAGAACCACTCAAAATAAGCCAAATAATCACTTCCAAGAACACTTCAAAATTCAGATCTGCTTGTGCACGAAAATTGGATGATGAAATGGAATTGATGGAGTGAATTAATGGAGGTTTAGCTTTTAGAAATCAATGATTCCAATGAAGAATCAATGATCTCAAGGAGAAGAGCTTTGAGTGGGGATTTTGAGATTGGAAAATTGAGAGAGAATTGAGAGAAAATTGAGAGCAATTCTGAAAATGAGAGTGAATTATGAGGATTTTTTATGGTGAGGTTTGGAGTGAATCAAATATATACACTCTTGGTTTGGATCCAAAGCAAGGATTGGAAAATGGCTTGGAAAATGTGGTATGGAATGAGGTTTGGGCATTTGGAGGGAAAATGAAATTTGATAGTGTTCTAGATCCTTCCCAAGTGTGAAAATGCAATTTAAATGACCAAAATTGGACCCCAAAAGTGGCTGGACTTGAAAATTCACGTGCAAGGCAAAACCTGTTGTGGTTAATTGATTAACCATATGGGTTAACCGATTAACACTATTAAAAATTCAAATCTGGACTGATTTTCAAATGGTTAATCGATTAACCCTATGTGTTAACCGATTAACACATTCAAAAATTTGAATTTGGCGCCTTTTGGAGGGGAATCTGCCCCTTTGCCCGTTTCCTGCCGTTCTGAACTCTATTTAGCTGCTGAAAGCCATTCTTGATTGCTCTGACCATTGGGACACTGTACATAACCTGAATGCTGCTTCTGACATGAAAAATTCCCTGCAAAATAAAATAAAAACGGTCGCTCGATCGCTGGGCAAAACAAGTGTTGAAGCCTTCGATGTTTGTTGTTTAGCCTCTTGCACTGAAAGTTGCACCTGGAGCCACCTGAATGCCTTGATCCCCTGCTATATGATATCATGATATGCAAATGATAATGCAATGAAACATAAACCAAGTAAAAGATGTTGAGCAAATTTTGGGGTGCAACACACGCATCTTAGTAGCACTAAGTCAAAGTTTCTTCGGTAGAGTACACCATCTTAGTTCAGATAGAAATTTCCAGACAGCCTCCTCAAGGTCTTCTTATCCCGGACTGAAGCCCCAGGCGGATATTCTTGGTTCTTGAGAAAATTCTGGATATCATAATACCATGGCTTCCCATCTGAAGCTTCCTCTATTGCAAATACGAATGCCGACATATCAAGGAGCGAGATGACGGTTCTTGGAGCATCGTTCCAATAGTTCACTTTATACATTGAGGATAACGTAACCAAGGCATCTATCATATGATTCTCCGCTCTTGGCACATGGTGAAACTCTACCCTGTCAAAGAAAGGTAACAACCTCCTTGCATAGTTCATATAACGAATCAGATTAGGCTTTTGAGTCTCCCACTCTCCTTTGATCTGATTGACCACCAAAGTTGAATCACCATAGATATCAATGTTTTTTTATTCTCAAATCAATCGCTTCTTTAATACCCATGATACATGCTTCATATTCAACTTCGTTGTTGGTGCAGGGGAACGTTAACCTGACATTGAATGGGATATGATAACCATGGGGAGTTGTAATGATTGCCCTAATTCCACTACCGTATGAGTTACCAGCACCGTCAAAAATCATTTTCTATTAGGAGCCCGGCTCAGGACCTTCATCAGGAAACGACTCATCACAATCCTTCATCTTTAAGAACATGATATCCTCATCAGGAAATTCAAACTTCATCGGTTGATAATCGCCAATTGGTTGTTCTACAAGATATTCAGACAGAATACTCCCCTTAATAGCCTTTTGGGAGACATATTGAATGACGTATTTTGTCAAAACCATCTTCCATCGGGCAATCCTTCCCAAAAATGCTTGCTTTTTTAACACGTACTTAATCGGATCCATTATTGAAATCAACATGGTTGTATGGTTTAGCATGTTATGCCTTAGGCGTTTGGCAGCCCAAGCGAGTGCACAACACGTCTTTTCCAACATTGAGTATCTGGACTCACAATCTGTGAACTTTTTACTCAAGTAATAAATGGCATGCTCTTTTCTTCCCGTCTGATCGTGTTGACCGAGAAAACAACCGTGGAATTCTCAAGACTTGTTAAATACATTATTAATGGTCTTCCAGCCACTGGAGGCATCAGTATCGGAGGCTCCTGCAAATACTCTTTTATTCTTTTGAACGCCCTTTGGCAATTTTCATTCCAAACCACTGCTTGATCTTTCTTTAACAATTTGAACATTGGTTCACATGTGGCTGTAAGGTGAGATATGAACCTTGCAATGTAGTTCAATCTATCCAAGAAACCACAAACCTCTTTCTCAGTCTTCGGTGTTGGCATTTCCTGTATAGCTTTTATTTTTGCAGGATCGGCCTCGATTCCTTTTTCACTGACTATGAACCCCAATAACTTTCCTGACCGTACACCAAAAGTGCACTTGTTCGGATTCAACCTCAGCCTGAATTTCCTTAGCCTCTCAAACAGCTTCAAAAGATTCACCAGATGTTCCTCCTTCGTTTGTGACTTTGCGATCATGTCATCAACATAAACTTCAATCTCATGATGAATCATATCATGAAACAAAGTCACCATTGCCCGCTGATAGGTTGCCCCTGCATTCTTAAATCCAAAAGGCATTACCTTATTGCAAAAAGTCCCCCACGGTGTTATAAAAGTTGTTTTCTCCATGTCCTCTGGCGCCATTTTGATCTGATTATATCCAGAGAAACCGTCCATGAAGGAAAACACTAAATACTGAGCAGTATTATCAACAAGCACATCAATGTGGGGGAGCGGGAAATCATCTTTTGCACTCACTCGATTGAGATCACGGTAATCTACACACATTCTTACCTTAACATTCTTCTTTGGTACAGGTACAATGTTAGCGACCCACGGAGGGTAATTCGTCACGGCGAGAAATCCTACGTCCAACTGCTTTTGGACCTCTTCCTTGATCTTTACCGCCATGTCCGGTCTGGTTCGTCTCAGCTTCTGTTTCACAGGTTGACACTCTTCACGAAGAGGTTAGCGATGAACCACAACGTATCAAGACCGGGCATATCTTCGTATGACCAAGCAAAGACATCTTTATACTCTCAGAGCATTTCAACCAATCTTTGTTTGATGTCACTCTGCAATGCATCCCCTATCCTGACTTCCTTTCTAGCTTCCTCAGTGCCCAAATTGATGACCTCAATTTCCTCCTGATGAGGCCGAATAACCTTCTCTTCTTGTTTCAGTAGCCTGATCAGCTCTTAAGGCAGATCTTCGTCTTCCTCAATCTCTTCTTCAGCTTGAAAGATCGGATTATCAAAGTCATACCGAGTCATAGACGAGTCTGAATTGGTGGCATCTGCAGTGTGAAACCTGTAATGATGATGATTTAATGCTTAAAATGATATGCAAACAACACAAACCACATTGCCATTTTATTGTTAAAATTAAAAACAAGAAAAACATAGATCACAATATTTGAATGCAAGAAAAACGCCCTTTGATTAATGATAAAACGAATGTTCAAACATAAAAGATAAGGCCCTTCAGACAAAGACCACTATGTTCCGGGTAGAACATAGGGCTACACATAATCAAGAAAACAGGAAAATTACTCTTCACAAGTCACTTGGATAACTTCTTTGATGGTCCAGTTGTTCAAGCTCTGACTAGGAATACATGGCCGGATCCATGCATCAATGTCATAGTCACCATCACCTTCTTCGTTAGTCACGGCGTTGATCTGATCAAAAATCACCCCACCACTAATGAATTAGACTGTTCCCCTGTAGCACGGAGCGCTCTGTGAAGAAGAAGAAGATGGGTTGTACCCCAGTCCAAACTTGTCCTGCTTATTGGGGATGCTCAGAACTTGCCCCCAGCCCTGATATGCTCCGGACTTCACCATCGCTTGTGCTTCCTTAAAAGACGACATAGCAACCTCAGGCAGACTACCCACAACTGGAACCTTCTCTTTAATTTGCACGGTTGTGAAAGCTTGACACAGCGTTTCATGAATCTCTGTGTCAACCTCTACATATTTGAATGAGGACAAATGGCTTATCATAATATCCTCTTCACCGCAAACAGTAACAATATTACCGCCCACCATACATTTCAGCTTTTGGTGTAGAGTCGATTCACAGCTCCAGCCGAATGGATCCAAGGTCGTCCCAACAAGCAGCTATACGTCGGCTGAATATCTAGAATGTAAAACACCGCATTGAAAACCTCTGGTCCAACCTGGATTGGAAGAGTCACTTCTCTGAAAATGGACCTTCTTGTCCCATCGAAAGCTCGCATAACCAAATACTTTGGGGTACACATTACTCCTCGGGTGTCCAGCTTCATCAAAGCTTTCTTGGGTAACACATTAAGTGATGACCCAGTGTCCACCAGCACATGTGACAGTACAACCCCTCTGCATTCAATGGAGATATGCAGCGCGTGATTATGGTCTCTTCCTTTGGGCGTCAAATCAAGATCTAAAAATCCTAGCCCATTCCCGGCATTGATGTGTGCCACCACTCCTTCTAATTGATTCACAAAAACTTCCTGTGGCACATACGTGGTATTCAAAATCCTTAACAAGACATTCCGATGTGCCCCAGAGCACAGAAGTAGAGATAAGATTGAAATCTTTGACGGAGTTTGTTGCAAGTGGTCTACAATCTTATAGTCACTTTTCCTGATCAAGCGCGTGAACTCTTTCGCATATTTCAAAAAAGCTTCTTTCTCACCACTCTAAGAACTTTCTTCAACCACAGCTTTTCCTTTTCCCTTATCAGATCTTTCAGCATTCGCTTCCAGAGATGAAAATACTCTTCCGCTTCTGGTTATCCCACCGGTCCCTACCAAATTATCAACAGAATCAAACGGCGAACTCTTCAGCTCCTGCTTCTGACCATTATAATAGACCTCATCCCCACAATTCCATGGGGTCGCCTTGGTGCTTTCGTAGGGCACAGGCTCTGCTTTAGTGATTATAATGGTGGGTGGCCTTGGTGGCGTAGAAATAGTGATTGTTTTGTAAGGAATGGAAATTGTAGCCACTTCATCCTTCTCTTCAGCAATTACTTTCTCTCTTTCTCCAATTCTATCAAACTGTAGAACACCGTCATCCATCAACCTTTGAACATGACTCTTCAATTTATCACATCCTTCAGGATGGGTTAAACAACGTGCGCAGTCTCTGTCACAACCGGGAAACACTCCTCCACTTAATAACTTATCCTTCACAAAACTCAACGGAGTTTTCAGTTTTTCAACATCGGTCACCAGATTCAAACCTTCCTCCTCAACAATGGCGTTTACCCCAGCGGCTCTATGATTAGGCATGGGATTTTGCATAACGTTAGGCGCGTCATGTGAAAAATTGATAGCTTTGCAGTCGTTAAGGTTTTGCACCTTATGCTTGAAGGCTTTACAATTATCAATATTATGGCCGGGAGCACCAGCATGAAAGTCGCACATGGCATTAGCATCATACCCTGGAGGTGGTGCACCGGTTAAAGGAGCTAGCGCCCTTTTCTAGATCAATTGTAATTGCATCAAATGTTAGAGTAACTGTGAGTAAGGCATCGGCGGTGCATCAAATTGTCTTTTTACTGCTCTTCCCCGATCTGGGAATCATCGTGGAGCATAATTTTGTTGTTGTTGTGGACGTTGTTGCTGTTGTTGTGGCGCAGTTGGAATTGTAATGCTTGCGACCTGAGGTTGTTGTTGACGGTGTTGCTGATTTCTATTCTTATTTCTACTTAGGAAACCTGATACTGCATTTGTTTCCCCCTCTCTTTTCTTATTGCCAAAACGTTTCCTACCTCCTCCAGCTGAGGATCCTTCTCCAGCCTGTATCTTCCCTAGTTTGATTCCATTTTCAACCCACTCGCTTGTAATGATCAAGTCTGAAAAACTACCCGACATATTGCCTATCAATTTCTCATAATACACTTTCGGTAGTGTAGCAACAAACATGTGAATCAGCTCTCTCTCCATCATAGGAGGTGGAATTCTTGCTGCCAGCTCACGTAATCTCTGGGCGTATTCCTTGAAACCTTCATTACTTCTTTGTGACAAGTTATGCAATTGTACCCTGTTTGGTGCCAAATCACTGTTATATTGATAATGTCTGACAAAAGCTTCAGCCAAATCTCTCCAACTCCTGATGTTGACTGGCTCTAGACCCCTATACCATTCCAGAGATGGACCAGAGAGACTATCCTAGAAGAAATGCATGAGCAGTTTCTCGTCATCGGAGTATACAGACATCTTTCGGTAATAAGAGATGAGATGCACCATAGGACAAGTCGTCCCCTTATACTTATCGAAGTCAGGAACCTTAAACTTCGGAGGAATCTTCAGGTATGGGATCAGCCCCAGATTTGACATATCTAAACCCAGCGAGTTTTAATTTTCAAAATTCTTCATCTTTTCCTCTATCAGCTTAAACCTTCTGTCTGCGTCATACTGCAGACCAGCACCAAGCTCTCTCATAGAGAAAACATCACCTTAGTCATCCTCATCCCACTGAGGGCCAGTGTTTCCATGCACAGCACATGTTGGTGCTGAAATAGAGATTCCAGTCTGATTACCTCCGCCAGGAGGGATAACGACAGTTGGAATAGCAGTAGCATGGGGGTGACATTGTCAGTTGTAGGAGGTATAGCAGCAGTTCCTCCATGTAGAACCCCACTCTCGTCAACCCTTGCAATCAAAGGTTGCACCAGTGTTCTCAATTGCTCCTGGCCATTGGCGACCCCTTGCTTCATTTCCCTGAACTAGGCCATACAGTCACAGAACTCCTACAACTCGAGCTGAATCTGGTCCATAGCTTTGCATTTATTTCCCCTGGTAGAGTAGCGATGAATCGCTTGGTTTTCAATCCTGAAACAAGCTGAACAAACCACAGAAAGGAGATAAGGTTAACGGAACCTAGAACACCTACTATGCAAAATGAGAAATGATGCAGTATGCAGACATGCACATATGCTTTAGGGAAATTTTCCCCTTGATTCTAGTTTCCTGAGAACAAAACAATGGAGAACCAACAGATAAGGTCACATAAGCTTCTCATAAATAAAATGAGAACCAGAGTCAATACACATCATGTCCCTGAAGAACTACAACGGAATCAAACACGACCTCATCCAACAAACCTGGTGATGGTCGAGATACAACATAACAATAAATACTAAAGGAGAAAATACATCAAGTATGATAGCGAGTATGAAACTTCTCTAGCAACTCCTTCGTATCAGGATGGTCTAGCCTAGAAATCAATCCTTGGATGAGAAACTCTCTCCGGCCAATGGTAGCCTGCAAGCCCTGAGCATAATCTTCCTAGGTGCCTTCCCCAAATGCTTCTTCAAGCTTAGGCCTCTTCAGATCCGCTCGTAATTTATACTCTTCCAACGTTGCAAGAGCTTCATTCAACTTGCGATCACTTTCGCATCGGCGTGAGGATTCAACTATATCTTTCTCCTCTTTCACCTGGAGTTGAGCTTTCAACTTGACAATTTGTTGTCGTAGTCCATCTTCTCGTTCTTTGTTGTTAGTCAGAATAGCGTTCCATTGAGCATTGAATTTAGATATCTTTAGATGTGCTCTTTCTAGCTCCTTCTTCTTATTTTTTAGGATATCACTAGCACTCTTCAAGTCTCGGCCCACTCGCTCTCGGGTGTGAATCTCCTCTGTTAGTTCTCTTCCCATCTTGTTCACCAGCTTTGTCTGCTTCTTAGATGAGTAGGTAGCTTGATTCTTTTCACTTCTGAGTTGCATAATTTCCTTTTCTAACTCCTCGTTTACCTTGCGTAATTCCTCTTTTTTGGGCCACAGTTGATTGTATCTCTGAATATCAACTATTGTTGGTTCTTCAATCATTCGGGGATACAAAGGTTCTCGAGCTGGAAATGGTAACAACAATCTCTCAACTCTTTCCTGAATCCGAACCACATAAGGCTCATAAGCTCTGTTATTGCTCTTTCCCAAAGAAGATTTCCCCCTACGATGAATTTTACCCCAAGCCTTCTCTAATTTGATCAGGGTCTCACTGTCGATCAAGCCGGTGAAATACAGAGATTCATGTATTTCTTCTTCTTTCGGAGGTTCCCTCAGAGCATACCCAAATTGCCTCACTGCAAGAGCTAGATTGTAGTTAATACCACCCTTTCTTCCAATCAAAGGGACATTAGGAAAACCACCACATCTAAAGATTATCTTTGTACCCAAGAAGTCTCGGTTAAACCATACAATGTCCTTAAAAGTTAACCCCATAAGCCTCTCTGACCAATCAGCGGTGTCTGAGATGTCTACAAATGGACCAGACTTAGGAAGATGACTCATAAACCATCTATAAAAAAAAGGTACACGACAAGAGACATTCTTCCCCCTCCTATTTTCATTCTTGTAATGCACAGAATGATACACAACTCCCAAAGCATAGGCACAGGATTCTTCGAGACAAAGATATGGAAAGCATCCAAGTCCACAAAGTTTGGAATGTTTGGGAACAGAATTATGCCATATATGCAGAGTGTCAAAATAGCATTAAAGACAATCCAGCATCCTTCTTTTGCAAAATTTTGAGCTCTACCAACCAAGAAAGGCAATGAGAAACCAGACATTCCATTACTTTGAACCAACTTTCCTTCTAACTCAGAAGCATCTAGATGAAGAGCCTTAGCAAGCTTAGTCAAATTAGGCTCAGCTTCAGAATGATAAAAAGGCATCTGATCCAAAATAGGAACTTCCAACAACAGAGAAAACTCCTCCAGAGTAGGCATCAATACATAACCAGGGAAAGTGAAACATCTCAACTGAGGATCATAGAACTGAAGCAAGGTGTGAAGACCTCTTAACTCAAACACTGAAGCTTTACAGACACAACCCAAAAGCTTCCCATACTCTTTCTTAAAATCTTCCATCACACTATGATCAGCAGCAGAAATCAAACTGAGTAGAGACCCTATATCTGGTGTTGGAAACTTATACACAACTGTCTTCTTCAAACAACTCTCCATGTCAGCAGGGAATTGGTTTACCAGAATCAAGAGGAGAATATGCACCTGAAACTTAAATGCATGTCAACATTAATATGTGATAGACCTAAAATATACTGTTTATTTGACTCGATTTTGCGCACGTTATCTAGTATTTTATTTCCATTTTCTTATATTATGCCTCTACTTTGTTTCTTTTTTTAGGTTTTTGTATTTTCAAGGCTACTCGAGAAGAAATGAAGAAAAACGAGCTAAAACCCTACTTTTTGAGGAAATGTACACATGGCTTCCACCATGGCGGGCGCCATAGGAGATGCCATGAGAAGGATGCAAGCTAATTGCTGACACCTGCCACGTCTCCCACTCCCTTCCACCCTAGTACATGTGGCGGGCTCCACAAGGAGGTGGCGGGCGCCACTTTCACACGAAAGTTTCCCTCCCAAAAGGAGTTGGGGGGCATTCATGTCTTTACCTGTACTTTCCTGCCTCTATAAATAGCAGAGTTCTGATTCATTTCAAACCATCCAAGCTTAGAGAACAGAACTCAGGCCATAAATTTCACTTGTCTGTAAAGTAATAAACTTCTCACATCGAGGGGTTATTACACCGTGTAATCGAGTTTGGAGCACTTGGGTAGAAGTTAAACCTGCCGCCATTTTATTTCCGCATTTACTTCCAGTTGTACAAGATTTTAAAGCCTCTCGTTTGAGCAGGTTTCTGTTTATTGCCTTTATTTTCCTGCCTTTTATTTGTCGCGCCTTTATTTACCTGCACTTTATTTAGCGCACCCCTTTTATCGCACCTTATTTATTTACCCGCATTTTATTTTCTCAAATTTATTTACCATGTCCGACTAAACTTTAAGGGCTAGGATGCGAGGATTATAGTTATAATTAGTTTTCCAAACGATTTTCGATAGAATTACTTAAGGGCTATTTTAACTTTTAACACTTATTTTCTGCACTTAAAATCTGTTGGGTAAGATCGAAAGCCGTCCAACCTTTAGATAAATTTGGTTAGTGTTGATTGTCCCAAGGAAGCGAAAGCACTTGGCTCAGTCAATTAGGAATCTTTAATGTTTAAGAAAATCGATTTTAAAACTGTTTTCGGACGCGTTTATGGATTTGAAGTCCGGTTCGCAAGAACCTCTTTTTGTTAGAAATTCAAAGTTAAAAGACTTTTCAACTAAGTCTAGAAACTACATTTCTTAAAAATAGGTTTATTAGTCCTAACGCAATGCGCACCTTCTTATATGTGACAATAAGAGGGATCGATTAGGGATAAACTCGGTTCTGAATACGCGATAGCAACAGTTCTTGTTAAATTAGTTCTTTTCACGAGTAGAAAACATTGCCCTATAATGAATCCTATCAGTACACATCTGGAATACTACGTAGCTATATGAATTGCATATATGCCTATTGCTTTATTAGTAATTTTAATTCCGCACTTTACTTTTATTCTGCACAACCAACCCCTTAATTGACTTGCCTTAGATAAACACCGTAACAATAATACTCGATAGATTGATGTTTGGTCTCTGTGAGATCGATAATCTTTTGTATTACTTTGAAGTTATTCTTGCACTTGCAAATCACCCATCAAGTTTTTGGCGCCGTTGCCGGGGACCAATTATGTAAAAATTTCGTACCCTGTTGTTGCATCATCTAAATAAAGGTTATACCCGCCGGTCAATGTGAAGAACTCGCAACACCGGCACCCTTATAGATCCTTTAGAGGAACCTGAACATTACACTCGCGCACGTATCTTATTTCGTAGATTTAAGAGAGCTATGGACGAAGACCGTAACCAAAGACCCCTTAAGGATTTTGCTCAACCATCTAATGACGAACCTAGTTCTAGTATTGTGAACCCCAATATTCCTGTTCACAATTTCGAGCTAAAACCGTCCCTATTACAATTAGTACAACAAAACCAGTTCGCGGGACTCGCTACCGAGAACCCGAACCAACATTTAAAAACTTTTATTCAACTAGCTAATACTTTTAAAACCAATGATGCTACCCTTGAGGTGATTAGGTTAAGATTATTCCCTTTTCCCTTAGAGACAAAGCCCTTACTTGGTTAGATTCCCTTCTAGCCAATTCTATAACAACTTGGGAAGACCTTAGGAGAGTTTTTCTCTCTAGATATTTCCCCCCGAGCAAAACTGTTGTTCTTAGGAACCAAATAACCAGATTTACCCAAAACCAAGGTGAATCTCTCTTCGAAGCTTGGGAAAGATATAAAGAACTGTTTAGAATATGTCCTCACCATGGCCTGGAATCATGGTTAATCATTCATACCTTCTATAATGGACTTCATTATAACACAAAGATGACCATCGACGTTGCTGCAGGTGGCACTCTGATGAATAAATCGTACCCTGAAGCTTGCGCTCTCATCGAGGATATGGCCCAAAACCATTGTCAATGGGGGATAGAGCGAGCAAAAGTGGAAAAGAAAGAAGCCCAAGGAGGAATACATGAGATAAGTTCTATAGACATGATGCAAGCCAAGATGGACGTTTTAACCCTTAAAGTCGAACATATGTACGCAAACCCAGTAGCTGCAACAGCAGTTTCAACTGAGTGTGAACTACGTGGTACTTAAGGACACCAATTAGCAGAATGCAATCTTCTGAACGAAACTCACTCAGGAGAAGTCAACTACGCCCAAGGAAACCCATTTTCAAATACTTATAACCCTGGATGGAAGAATCACCCAAACATTTCCTACAAAAACAATAACCCTATCCAAAACCCTACACCCCAGAGACCATCCGTTTATCAAGCCCAAAGACAAAACCCGCCTATGCAAACTGTGCAACCTAAGCCAAATCTTGAGAAAATCATGGAAGATTTCATTTCAGCTCAGACCCAACAAAACAAGGAATTCCTGAACCAGAACATTCATGTAAATGAACTAATCACCCATTTAGGAACCAAAGTAGACCAAATAGTCACCCATAATAAGATGCTTGAAACCCATATATCTCAAATAGCTTTAAAACAAGCTTCTGAGACTACACCCGGAGAACAGTTCCCGGGTCAACCCCAACAGAGCCCCCGAGGGCAAGCTAATGCAATTACCTTACAAAGTGAGACCGCTTATGATGAACCGGTTAACCCGACATTAAGCAAACCCAAGACTCCTAAGGAAAGCATAGTGCCCACGAGCGAAGTAGAGGTACCAATAGGACTGAAAAGCAGAATGATAAGGACAAAACCAACGAACCACCACCGCCATATAAACCTCCCATACCATATCTACAAAGAATAAAACAAACCAAGATCAATAACCAATACCAAAATTTTATTAAAGTCATAGAGAAACTTCATGTGGAAATTCCTTTCACAGAAGCCATCACCCAAATACCGTCGTATACAAAATTCCTCAAAGACATCCTTACCAATAAACGTAGACTTGAAGACCCGAAACCCTTAGAATGCAATTCCATTTGCGGGAATAAACTTGCCAAGAAAGAGAAAGATCCTGGAAATTTTTCCATACCTTGTATTTTGGGAAGTCATGTCATCAATAAAGCTTTTCTAGACTTAGGAGCTAGTGTAAGCCTTATGCCCCTAGCAGTTTTTGAAAGGTTAAAACTAGGAGAATTACAGCCTACGAAGATGTCACTTCAGTTAGCCGACAGATTCATTAAATATCCGGTTGGCATATTGGAAGACGTCCCAGTTAGGATCGGTCAGTTTTTTATCCCGATCAATTTTGTCGTCATGGACATTAAAGAAGATGATGACATTCCTATCCTCCTAGGCAGACCATTCTTATCAACTGCTGGAGCCATAATAGATGTCAAGAGAGGGAAGTTGACTTTTGAGGTAGGTGACGAAAAGATAGAATTCATTTTGTCGAAGTTTCTTATGGCACCAGTATTAGGAGATGCATGTTATGCCATAAGCATCATCGATGAATGTGTTAGAGAGCTAGAATTAGAAGAAACCATCAGACTTCCTTCAACCCTCATAATGGAAGATGATGGATTTATAGAACCCTACATCGATGATAACCTGTACGAATTTTTATCCCTTACCCCAGATCCTATACCATGCCTAAAAAAACCCGCTTTAGAACTTAAGGAACTGCCTAATAACCTAAGATATGAATTCTTGGATGAAGAAATGAGCCGTCCAGTGATAGTCAGCGCTACCCTAAACCAAGGAGAGACAGACCAACTCTTAGTCGTCTTACGAAATATCCCTCTGCCTTAGGATATAACATCTCTGATCTTAAAGGTATAAATCCATCCATGTGCATGCACCGGATCTCCTCGAGGAAGACTCAAAATCCTCTAGAGAACACCAGAGAAGAATAAACCCTATAATGAGTGATGTTGTTAAGAGGGAAGTTCTCAAGTTACTAGAAGCGGGTATAATTTATCAGATCTCAGACAGTAAGTGGGTAAGCCCCGTGCATGTAGTACCTAAAAAGGGAGGCATCACGGTTGTGCAGAACGAGAAAGGTGAACATGTAGCGAAACAGATAGAAGGAGGATGGCGTATGTGTATAGATTATAGGAAGTTAAACAAAGCCACTAGGAAAGACCATTTTCCCTTACCTTTTATAGACCAAATGCTAGAACGTTTGGCCCGACACTCCTAATTTTGCTACCTGGATGGGTATTCTGGATTTTTCCAAATTCCTATACATCCAAAGGATCAACAGAAAACTACCTTCACATGCCCTTATGGCACTTTCGCCTATAGACGAATGCCTTTCGGTCTTTGTAACGCACCTGTTACTTTCCAATGTTGCATGATGGCGATTTTCGCAGATTACCTTGATGGAATCATGGAAGTATTCATGGATGATTTCTCGGTATGCGGTATTGATTTCAACAATTGCCTCGCCAACCTTGAGAAAATCCTGAAAAGATGTGTTGACGTCAACCTAGTGTTGAGCTGGGAGAAATGTCACTTTATGGTCACCGAAGGTATAATCTTAGGACATATAGTTTCCGAGAGAGGTATTGAAGTAGATAAATCCAAAATAGAAGTGATTGAAAACCTTAAACCCCCTAGCACTGTTAGAGAAGTCCGAAGCTTTCTTGGACACGCTGGTTTCTATCAGCGTTTTATTAAAGACTTCTCTAAAATTACCAAACCTTTAACCGGCCTCCTGATGAAAGATATCGAGTTCAGCTTTGACAAAAGATGCCTAGAAGCATTTAACTTTCTAAAACAAGCCCTGATCTCGGCATCCATCATTCAACCTCTAGATTGGGACCGACCATTCGAAATCATGTGTGACGCTAGTGACTATGCTGTAGGAGTTGTTCTAGGACAAAGAAAAGATAAGAAATTACACGTTATATACTATGCTAGTAGAACCCTAGATGCTGCTCAGCTTAATTACGCTACCACAGAGAAAGAGCTTTTTGCCATAGTTTTTGCTATGGATAAGTTTCGATCCTATCTGGTAGGAGCCAAAATCATAGTTTATACTGATCATGTTGCCATTCGTTACTTATTGAGCAAGAAGGATGCCAAACCTAGGTTACTTTGATGGATCCTCCTGTTACAGGAGTTTGATCTGGATATTAGAGACAAGAAAGGCACAGAAAACGTAGTTGCCGACCACCTTTCTAGGCTCGAGTATCTAAAACCAGACCCACTCCCCATTAACGACGATTTTACCTATGACAGGTTAATCGCTAGGATAGAAGCCATAGAAAGCAACCTAGAACCTTCTAAGAACCCAGAGAGATCTCTAGTAGTAAGCAACGTACCTTGGTACGCATATTTTGTAAATTACCTAGCTGCCGATATTATACCCCCTAATTTTAATTACCAGTAGAGAAAGAAGTTCTTTAGCAACGTAAGACACTTCTATTGGGATGAACCGCTCCTTTTTAAAAGAGGCACGGACGGTATTTTTCGTTGTTGCATCCCGGAAGAAGAAGTAAGAAAGATAATAGAACACTGCCACTCTGCACCTTATGGAGGACACTCTAGTACATCCAAAACTCACACCAAGATTCTTAGAGCAGGCCTTTTTTGGCCAACAATGTGGCGTGATATACACACCTATATAACCAAATGTGACTGGTGCCAACGCACTGGAAACATCTCGAGACGTGACGAAATGCCTTTAAGAAACATTCAAGAGGTGGAACTCTTTGATGTTTGGGACATCGACTTTATGGGACCTTTTCCGTCTTCCTTAAGAAACAAGTACATCTTAGTTGCGGTCGATTACGTGTCTAAATGGATCGAGGCTATAGCCTCCTCCACCAACAACACACGAGTAGTCATTAAGCTATTTAAGAATTATATTTTCCCTAGATTCGGAACCCCCCGTCTTATTATCAGCGACAGAGGATCGCATTTCATATCAAGAATTTTCGAAAAACTTTTAAGAAAATATGGAGTTAAGCATAGGATAGCGACACCTTATCACCCACAGACTAGCGGCCAAGTAGAAGTATACAATAGGGAAATAAAACAAATTTTTGAAAAGACGGTCTCTATATCAAGAAAAGATTGGTCTCAAAAGCTGCAAGATGCGCTATGGGCCTATAGAACCGCCTTCGAAACCCTGATTGGAACAACCCCTTACCAACTAGTCTATGGAAAATCGTGTCATCTCCCCTTTGAATTAGAACACATGGCCTATTAGGCCACAAAAATCCTAAACTTTGATTATTTGACCGCTGGACAAAACCGCGTCCTTGATTTACATAAACTAGAAGAACTCCGCCAATCCTCCTATGAAAATGCCATTATCTATAAAGAAAGAACCAAAGCCTGGCACGACAAGAAGATCGTAAAGAAATATTTTCATGTAGGAGACCATGTTATCCTATTTAACTCTAGATTACGAATCTTCCCTGGCAAGCTCCGTTCGAGGTGGACAGGTCCCTTTACAGTTACTAAAGTTTTACAATCAGGAGCAGTCAAGATCCAGAATCAGTCATGTAGTTCATTCGTTGTGAACGGACAAAGATTAAAACTCTACAAAGAAGGAGACATTCCCGACGATTACTCCAGCCATATCTTGATTGATCCACCATTGCCTACTTCAGACATATAGGTTTTGTTCGTCAAGCTAACAACGTTAAACAAAGCACTGCGTGGGAGGCAACCCATGGATTTCTTTACCCTTTATCTTTTTTTTTTTTTTTTTTTCGTTTTACTTCATTTTATTTTTTTCTTTTATGTGTCAACTGACGATTTATGATGATTATGCTTTCAGGTTTTCTGAGTTTTATTTTTCAGGATGCAGCAGCACGATGACATGCACGTCGCCTTCCGAGACGATAGGAAAAGAGAGAAGTACTCGATTCTCCGACAATGCCCCATGGCACCGACCCGATATCCGGATCAAGCTTGCATGGAGGCTCTAGGGATCGAGCCCATCATACGATTCCTCTGTCATCAACTTCAATGGGGTCAATATGCTGACGAATTACACCATACTTACAGGAACCTAACATTAGAGTTTCTCAGCTCATTCCACTACAAGCCATACGTTAGTGAGGAAGGGTTGGCTATGTTCATACTTTTTAGAAGAAAGTACGCCTTCACCAACAAAGGATTTGGATACCTACTTGGATTTTCGACCACTCCTGATTCCATTTCTGACCTTCCGATGAGCTACTTTATGAGCAGAGACATTAATCAGTTCTGGCAAGATATCACAGGAGGAGGGATCCTAGATCCAACGACTCAGCTATCTCCTGTGATTCATAACCCGACCATGAGATATTTTCAGATGACTGTGGCTCACACCTTCCTTGGAAAGGAAGATTCTGACATGAATGTTAGCGAGGAAGAGATATTCTTCCTATTCTGCGCTATCAGGTTGCTTCCAGTAGCATGTGGGAATTTCTTGATGTACAATTTCGAAGGCCAAGCTAGATCATCCGAAGCATTTATTCATGTCGGAGGCACCATTACATACATAGCCATTGCATTAGGACTAACCAATCAGTTGTTACATCTGACCCCTTATTGCGGACCTACCTCACTTGATGTTGATTTCTGTTTAGATCGTGGGCTGATGAGGAGAGCTTCCTTTCAGCCTGATGCTTTCAAACTTCTCATTGATTACTAGACGGTCCATTATTTCACTCTGTCAGACCCAGTTGTGACTAGTGTGCATGATCCATCCAACTAGAGTTATACGTTAGAAGGGTATGGCGAGACGATCGACAAGCCACATACACCGCCTTCAGCAGAATACCATCCCTCTCTGCCTTCTCCGAGGAAGACTGTGCTTTCCAATAATCATACATTACGAAGACCTGACTTGTATACCCAGATAGTTGAGCTACGTTCCGAGATAGCTCACCTTCAGCAAATAGTAGCATATCTTACTTTACAGGTTCAGATTTTTGATATGACCCATGCCACTGAGACGAACGTTCTGTATCAGGAGATCACAGATTTACATAGAGAGCTGCATTCACTCCGTCATCCCAATCCGTCGAACGAGCAACCACCTCCATGATGACACTTTTTCACTGCTTTCAGTATTTATTTATTTCCTTTTTGCATTTACTAACTTATCGCATTTCCAATTATGTTTTTTATTTTTCATGACATTATATCATACCATTTATATTTATAATGCTTGTTATGTCATTTAACTTATTTTCTTCAATTTTTATGTTTTTTGTTCTTTTATGTCGATAAAAATATTTGTATATATATATATGAAAGAAAAAAATTATTAATATGCAAGGCCAGGTGGTTTTTACTATAACACACCCTAAAAATCAAAGGAGGAGAACCAAGGCTCAAAGTAAAGCACAAATCCGGCCCAACTCCCTTTTCAAAGGGTGGAGCCCGCCATATAATCCATGGCGCCCGCCACGGGGTCTAGACTATATGCGGGGCAGAAGTTGGGAAACCACCATTTTTGTCCCCAAAAACCTCCAAAACCCATTTTTGGCTACACGAAAATCCTCCCCAACCCACCAAAAGTTCACAAATTTATATTCCACTCACCAAATCCTTAACCATTCCAACATCCATTTTTCATTTCTCTCACAAAAAATCCATTTAAAAACTCACCTTTACAAAACCCAAAAAATACCCATTCTTCATCTTCCTCAACCTCCAACATTCATCCATGGAGCATGATGGCTACGTTTTGCGTCAAGGAAAACCTAGGGAAAGACAACCGAAAATCCTCAACAAACTGCGAAACTGAGACATTGCTTCAACAAGATACGTGGAAGATAACTGCCTTTACTCTTTAGGTATCTATTATAGCGTATATTATTTATTAGACACTCTGGGCCTGCATGAGATTTTTGTCAGGCATGATCCTACTTTTGATCGGCTGACCAGGGAATTCTTGAGTTCCCTGATCTATATTGTCAGACCCGACACTACTAGCACAGTTGGCACAGTCCAATTCCGGATGTTTAATGTTGAATATTTGTTTAGTACTGATGAACTTGCGGAAAGGCTTGGATTGCCTTTTGGTGCGGGTGCTATTTGTGAGGCACCTCTGGATTCTGAATGGTCTGTGGAAGCATTTTCCTTCTGGCACAGGTTATCGAATTTTAGTATTTCATCTTTTGAAGGAATACTTGCTTCCCGGATTCATAACCCAGTCATCTGTGTGTTCCACTACATGTTAGCCTGCACTATATTTGGCCGGGAGAATCCTAACAAAGTGAATGCCAAAAAATTACTATTCTTGAAAGGCTGCCTCACAAATAGGCGATTTAACGTAGTTCCATTTATGATAGCCCACATGAGTGCCTCTATTAAGAGCACTAGGACCATAGCCTTTGGAGGACTGATCACGTCCATGGCAAAGGCTTTAACCTAGATGCTCAGATAGCCATTTTAGAGCCTCTCCCTCCTTGCACAATTAATTTGAAATTTTTGAAAGATATGAAATTGTGCAAAGTCAGGAGAGAAGGAGGTTTTGAGCTTATGATTCATGGGAAGGATATCCCATCTGTCGTTTTACCCTGCACTAGACGCACTGATGTCACTAACTCGGGAAACTGGACCTATGATTTAGATGCTCCACCCACTACAGGTCCAGTACCCCCTAATATTCCTGTTGGCGAAGGCGCTGATATTGATGACGAGTATGATCAGCGAGAGAGCTCTCCCGATCACCCTATGTCGCCTCACTACACATCACAGACACACACTGCACCGTCTTCCTCTTACCATTTTGCAGGTACCGCACCTGGCTTTTATATATCTGAGCAGATGTGGCAAGCCCAACTAGCTAAAGAGGAAAGACGCGACAATTTGCTCAACACCATTTCGCAGCAACTGTCTGAGAATATGAGATTCATGCAAGAGTCTCAGCAGCAGATGAGCCAGTCCGTACAAAGCATTATGCAATCTCAAGTTGCGTTGTCCACCCGATTCTACGCGTTCAAAGCTTCTCAGACCGATCACCGTCGCAGCAGATCCTGCCGCCCCAGGTACTCCGAGCACGCTGCTGACAACACTGATAGTATGCCCTAGGCACCTCAGGTACCTCTTCCCTTGCTTATTTTGAAACATTGGGGGAAATGTTCAATTTAAGTGTGGGAGGAGACTTTATTTCTTTTCCCGCTTTATCTCGCATTTTTATTTTATCGCTTTCAGTTACTTCCTTTCATTTTTCTTTCTGTTTTTTTAGAACATACTTGCGCTTAACAAATCATTTTACAGTATACCTTTACTCTCTCATCTTACTCCCACATTAATTTGCCCCACCAAAAACTTTTTGACAAATAGTGTACTATCCTGAAAATTTTCTTGGGCTTTGAGGCAAGTTCGTATTAGGATGCGGATGATTTGGGAAATTCTCTTTGAAACATTGGTATCATTATGACACCTTAGGCTTCGCAAATGCAGAAATAGACCCTGATACTCTGAATACTATCGCGGTGAAAATTCAATACCAAACTATTGATGAGCTTGAATCTAAATTCATTAAAACCGGTCTTTAATTTGTCCAAAGGAAAGGAAAAATATCGAATTACCCATAATGCAATGCAAATGCAAAAGCTAGAAAGTTTATAGGTTCGGGGGTTGGTTAAACTTAGGGAAGGTGCTAGCATCCTAAGTTTCTGTAGTACTCTACAGGAACCTCTTGTTTTAATGTTGTTTATTGCTATGGGTTATCTGCTTAAGGGTGAAAGACCTAATGGTTTATTCTAAGTATACTCGACAAGACGTCGCATCTTGTGCCTACATATCCTGACGGGAGTGGAATCAGAGTATTCGTAGTTCCCCTAAAGGGTTTAAGGAGTTCTTTGACTATGGTCAAAGTTCCTACAGGATAAAGGTTTGTTGATTGAATGGTTTTAGGAGAAATACGAGTTGTCATTTTAAGGGAGATTACTTAATTTAACCGCCACAACTTCGTAGGAAAATAGTCTCTGCATCATCTTAAGAGAAGGGCTCAAGTACTCGGATTGTCAACAAGTACGCCTCTATCTCTCTTAAGCGGAGAAGTCCCTACATATTGATTGAATTGTTATGGAGTAGAATGTTTATCTTGCTTAAGATGATTAACATCTTATTCTCTAATAGTTTGAATAATGTTTGATTGAGTTGATTTGTTTTTGTTTCTATGTTGTAAAATAAAAGACAAAGGTCCTCCTATGGGTAGGATCTATCTTAAAAGATCGACTTGAATGGGATCAAGGATCAACGGGGATTATGATGCAAATGATATGCATACGCGCAAGTTTTACGTTACGCGCAAGTTCTTCCTTTGGACATCTATGCATTGCGATGAAAATAATTGTGGTAAAAAATAAAGGCGGAAAAGTAAATTCATACACAGACGCATGAAAGCGCTAAGACAAATAAGTGTGTGAGTTGTGAATAGTGATCGCATTCGGTGTGGGGAGACGGAAGCGTGCACGGTTGATTTTATGCGACGTTGATTAATTTTTAGGCGAGATTGATTAGATTTTTTAGTTGAATTACCCTTATGAGAAAATATATTTTTGGTGAGATTGATTTTAGGAAAAAGTTGAATTGATTTATTAGTTTTAGCAAAAGGTTTTCTAGGTGAATTAAATTCTAAGTAGAAATTTTAATTAAAAGGAATCTAACAGGTTTATTTTAATTAAAAGGAGAAATTGTTCAATTTTAATAAAAGTTGTTTATTAAATTAATTATGAAGATAAGCTTTAGTATTTGATAAAAAAGAAGAGGATTATTAGCCGAATTATCAAAAGTCGTATATCATTAGTGTGAATTATTTTAAATAAATAAAAAGGGTTTCTCGTAAAAGATTTATTATAAAAAATAAATAATTAATTTGAAAAAAAGAATGCTTATCATTTGCTTTTGGTTAAACTAGTGAATATAAATTATCTAAATTATGAAATTGTTTCTTATTAAAAAGGGTTTCAAATTTAACAAAATAATATAGATTATTTTTAAATTATGAGGAAATGGATTTTATTATTAAAAAGGTTAATTAAAAGGTTATTTAAATTAAATAAAGAAAAAGATTAATTAATTAAAAAGTTAATTCAAAAGGTAATTATTTAATTTTATAAAAAAGAGTTGATTAAGGTTAAAGATTAATAAAAAACTGATTAGGTGGCTAATGATTGGGTTAGGGGTTAATTAAGGGTTAAGCTGGGCGAGTGATTCAGTGTAGGTGGGCGATGAGAATCCATTATGGACGTGCGTGGTGTGGACGTGTGATAGGATCCGTTGGAGATCCATGGTTTGTGCGTGAGGGTGCGTAGTATGTGTGTGTGTGTGTGTGAGCCTGCACTAGATTACAACAATAATGAAACCAAAATAAGAAAAGAAAAAAACCTAATCCCGTTCGTCCCTCCCCCTCTCTCTCTCTGTTACGCCAATCTTTCTCCTTCTCTCGCCGCGTCTCAGCCTTCTTCTTCTTCCTTTCTCGATTCTCATCGCATGTCATCTTATTCCATTTTCCCCTGCTTTAACCTACAAAACAAAACCATACAACATCCGGCAATTAGGTTAAAGTTAGATTACCCAAAAACGAAAGGTGTCGGCAACTCGTCGGTGGTGGCGGCGATACGGTGAGGTAATCCACGATCTCGCTCTCTTTCACGACGGTGATGAACCGGAATGGATTCGGAGCTTCGCAGCGATGAAGGTTCTTCCTAATCTGAGCTGGTTGTCATGGGATTGCAAGTGCGCGATCTTGCTCTAGCTATGATGGCTGATTTTATATTGTGACCCTTCGTTGCTTTTATACGTGAGTGCCATGGGCCTCCATTGAAGTCCGATTTGAAAACTTTCCTGTTCGAGTAGATGTTATCGGATTCACTTGATGATTTGGGAGACCAACACTTAATTTCTTCCTAATTCGTCCAAACTTGTCGAGAGAATGTTGGCTCTATTTTGGGAAGTTGAATCTTTCTCTCTTCGTATTAGTTCAATGTTTTTCGTTGGCTTTGTGACTTAGTTTTTTTCTTCTGCAGCTGAAAATGGAAACTAGCCACGGCAGCTGATTCTTGTTAGCTCTTTATGATATATTCTGAAACTATGTTAATGTTTCTTTTTCTTCTCACAGGGGACGTTTCTCTGAGTTCAGATACCACTCTAATCTTGTGCTTGCTGAGAAGGGTTCGAAGCAGCGATGACAGCATTACGTCTGAGCTGAGAGTTGCAGCTGTCGTTGTTTTCGGTTTTGTTACTTGAGATATTCCTGTTGCTCAAGTTATCTTTGTGTCGTACCTCGAAAATTCATTCGAACATACGACCCTCGCGCAAAAGGCGCGGAAATGCGGTTCGACAGAGTCGCCACCGAACTTTATTCTTCCCGAATGAACGGGAGAGGAAAATATCGAGAAAACCTCATAAACACGGAAGGAACACGGCCGTCGCAACCAAATGTTCCTGGGTTCGTGAGTCGGTTACGTGAAGGGAAGGTATTAGCACCCCTCACGTCCGTTGTACTCAACGGGAACCTCTTAATTCGAGTTGTGATAGATGTTAGCTAAGCTTAGTTCTTCTCTTCTCAATACTAAATACTAAAACGCTACTATATAGGCTAAAGACGCTAGGGGGGAAGGGGATGGTTAGAGGATAGGGTGATCGCCAAGGATTGGGGCCCTTGTGCCTACGTATGCTCATTCGGACGAGAATGAGAAATCAGAGCGTCGTAGTTCGACTACGGGAAAGGATGAGGGAAATGGAAGATGGAGGGGATTGTGCTCGCCAAGATCATCGCAATCTTGTGCCTACGTATCTTACATTCAAGAGTGAATGAAGAATCAGAGCGCTCGTAGTTCGTGGTAACAACCCCGAAAAGAATACGGGATTGAATGAGTTTGAAGTGGGTACGGATGACGATTACTTGAAGCTTAAGAAAGACTTCTCGGACCCAAGTAATCAGGAGAGTGAACCAAAGACTTGGAACTCTCTCTTTTTCATCTTGAAGAATAAGGTTGTGTTTGAAGGGGTGAAGTTGAATTGATGACGATTACTTGAAGCTTAAGAAATACTTCTAGGACCTAAGTAATCGGGAGAGCGAACCAAAAACTTGGAACTCTCTCTTTTTCATCGCAAAAGAAGGTTGTTTGAATGGGTGAGGTTGATCGAATGATGACTACTTGAAGCTTAAGAGAGGCTTCTCGGACTCAAGTAGTCAGGAGAGCGAACCAAAGACTTGGAACCCTCTCTTTTTTCATTATGAAAAGAAAGTTTCTTGAGTTTGAAATGACTTTTAAAAGGATGAGTAGTTGGAGATTATTGAACATTGTCGAGTTGTTAATGTTATTTAAAGGCGTCAATTGCTCACACACGAATAAGATAACTCACATCCAAATAACCGAAAGCAAGATCAAAGACTTGAACCTACTATTTACACCTTGAAAAGAATTAAATAGTTGTTAGTTGATTGATGGTTTGTTTCGAAAATCCGCTTGACGTTGGATCAAGGGTTTGACTCATTATCGCGTGCAAAGCGTGTTGGAAATGAAATGGTTTGAAAAAGAGACCGACTTGACTTACGCATCAAGGGTCGAGTTGTAATAGGTTGATGGCGAATGTGTATGAGCACTCGACTTACGGGTTGTTTGAAAGTGGCTCGATGATGAATCGAGAATTAGTTTGAAAATAGTTTGAATTTATTTATCATTTTTAGAAGAGAATTGTTCGAGCTTAAGAAAGACTTCTCGGACCCAAACAATTGGGAGAGCGAACCAAAGACTTGGAACTCTCTCTTTTTCATATTGATCGAAATTGTGTTTAAGTAGTTATTAAGTGTTTTGATTTGATTTAAAGAAATTGCTTGATGAGAATCAAGGTTTTAAATTGAATTTTAAACGTGTGCACTAGCAAAGTGGGCTAGTCTTCTAAGTGACCAACTAGAAATAATTGATCAAATAGGTGTCACTGTAAGAAAGCCTAGGATTAAGCTTTAAAATGTTGTGTGTGGTGATCAAAGGTCGATGGCGAGGCTTTGAAAACACTCGACTTACGTGGGTGGAAAAGGGCTCGATAAATCGAGAATTTAATTTAAAGAAAAAAGATTTTGTAGCATTAAAGCATAAGTAAGAAAAAAACTATAATAACCATTACATTTGGAGGGAGAAGGGTACCTTGTTATCGGATAGGGAGAAGACGGTACAACGAAAGTATATAGACTAGATGTGGTTTTGGAATCCCTTGATCTTAGCCCAAACGTATCCAACAGAATCAAATGGATCAAAGCTTATTTCATCATTTAATTATGTTAATCCAAATTAATTATTAAAATTATTCGAATAAATCAAATAATTAAATTAATTAAAATTGATTAATAAATTTAAATAATTAAAATTAGGTTAATCGATTAATTAGGCTAATTATTTCTAAACCAATTCAAAGCTTAAAATGTGCTAAGAGAAAGAAATTTGCAATAAAAGAGCTGACATAGATGGGTCATGCCCACCCTTATTACCAAAATTCCTCTAACTTTCCCAACAGCTGGTCACTTGGAGATTAATTGAGCAAAGCCTTCCTTTTATCATACTTGATACAATAGAACAAAAACTACCTCCTGCAACCTGACATAACATAGACATAAAACATGCTCATAACATCGTATTAGTGCCTGTCGAAATACAATCATCAATATCTTAAACAGTTGAAACTTGAAGTAGAAGGAGCTTAATCCGAAATAGCTATGAATAATAAAACGTGAGCTGATACAGCAACGACAAGACCGTCGCGTGACTTTCAACGATAAAGTGAATATGAGTACAATGACGTTATCGCAATATCAAACCGTAAGCATAAACCAGCTCATTTTGACATACTTTCGCAATAAAATCCTCAACATACAGGTTAGAAATATGTCTGTACCAATAAAACTCAGTATACTTAATATGATAACAAAATGAATGAAGCTACGATATGCTAACGGCAATCTCGATGATAATCCAGAACAAACCAATAAGTTAGACATTATCAACAAAACAACAGTATCAATATCTAAAAATAAGACCTTAAAAAAACAACATCAACCGCATAATATTTATGGCACAAACATGAGAAAGACCAACCGACAATGAACGGACTCTCACTGAAACGCCGACGGAGTTGTTTTGGCAATGTTTTGATGAAGCCCTTTGACCTTATTGAAATTTTAGCTGAGTTAACGAGATGCTTAGCTTGAATGTATTGGCGTTCTTGCTTCAAGTTGTTGTTGATGAACTGCTGCTCTATACACTTTGACTTCACATTTCTGAAGTTGATATTCGACGAAGTCACAACCTGCGAAAAAAGAAACTTCTGCAATAACAATGTTTACGGAGACGCTTCAAGATCTTTTCGTACAACCAATGATTCGGCGATGCTGCCACCCTCTTGGATTTCTGATATGATTCGAAGTCCTTCGTTGTTTCAGCTCTGACTGCAAAGGTGTCGAGCATCGGCGCCGAGAACCAATCTGCATCACCTGAACAAAGAACAACAACCTCACGATGATTTCGCACCGATAGCCAGCAACAAAAACCAAGATTCAAAACAGTTTTCAAGACAGAACTTTCGTTTGTAGCCATTGCTGAATATCATTTGAAGTGAAACATAGTTGTGTCACCATTTCGGAAGAAAAAACTTGTGGTAGCTTAGAAGCTTTGGTGTTGCTGCTTTGTGGCTTTAGGCGAGTTGCGGTGTTGTGCTTTGCAAACAAAAACTGGTAATATTGAAAGTTGTTGTCGAATCATTAAGGGAAGTGGGTTTTAATCTGGGTCGAGTTTGGTTTGAAACAGGGTGATGTTGGTTGGTGATGGTGAGTTCGGTGAGGAAATCGGTGGCAGATTGGGGTTGATGGTGGCGTCGTTTTAGAGTGAAAGAGGTGGAAGGAAGTGTTTGAAGATGGTGATGATGATGGTGAGAGGGATTCGTGAAGGTGGAGGAAGGTGATGGGTTTTCTGTTAGGGTTTCTCGTTTTGGGATGTCAATTGAAGATGGTGAGAATAATAGTGAAAGAGAAGTTGGAGGAATGGGGACGATGGGGATGATTGCTGGAAGAAGATGTCGAGGATGATGATGGTGAAAGGGTGGATTCCATGATTTAGGGTTAGGGTTGGAATTAGGGGGCAGCGCCGTTCATATTTTAGGGATAGTTAACAGTAGCCAAAAATTAGGGTCTTTCTCATGTTGAATTTCCCCTCTTCCTTATAGTATCCGACTGTGGGCCTCCAACTTGGGCCATTCTCCCTTCACTCCCTAACCGTTTTTTCTCTATTAATTAATAATAAGAACTCATAACTATTAACATAAATTAATACTTACAATATTAATTAACACAACTAATTAATAAACGAATAATGACAATAACTATTAAATAAATATTAACAAATGCTAATTAAATAAATATTAACAAATACTAATTAAATAAATATTAACAAATATATATATAGAACAAACTAACTAAAAACAAAAACAATATTAATTACTTAAAAAATATTATTAGTAACACTTTTTTTAAAAAAAAGAAAAAAAAACTTAAGAAACTACAAAAATATTCACCAAATGTTCTTAGGCCACATGTCACACCTTAATTGGAAAAAAAAGAATAAATTTGAAAAATCAACCGATTGCAGGCGGACATGTGTCTAAATAACGCGAAATTAAGTAGGCAATGAAAAGAAAAAAAAGCGAAAATATTTAAAAGTGGGTAGGACAAATTTGGGGTATGACACTTTGAGCTTGGTAGGAAGTTGGTGACGGTGTTCGTTACCCTTCCGGCCACTCGATTTGCCCAATGATAAACTTCAAAGTTCTGAGGGTTTGATCCTCCTTCTTCCTATTTCGAGCTTCCAATTGGCTTTGGAATGTTAGGAATGTGGAGTTGAAGCTCGTCTTGGTGAGGCTTTCGAAACTAGGCGTGAGCTGTTCGAAGTTGGTTGTCATTCTTGTTGCTGCTGTTGATGTGCTATAGCGTGTTTGTTGTTGAGAAAAGAATTTGTTGTTGTGAACTGTGCTGATGTTTTCTTCTTTTTTCAGGATGCCCCTGGGAGTTCGGAAGCTGCCGATTGTTATGCCGTTACCGAGAAAGGTGTCGGATTGGCAATGATGACCTCGTGTCTGAGCCTTGAGGGAAGTGGGAAAGTTGTTGTTGCCTCGATGTTGTTTGTGCTTTGCATTGTATTGAGCCATTGAAGCTTAGTTTATTTGCTTGTCTGAACTTTGATTTTCGATGCACGGTAGGGAGCTGGTGATAGCTTCGGTTGTTGCTCTCCCAGTCGCTCGCTTACACCCAATATGAGTAGAACTGAGGGCTGAGACTGTAACTTCTTCTTATCCTTAACCTTTATCCTTCAAACTCTTCTTGCCATTGGAGTACTGCAATGCTACGGTCGGCTTGTCGTGACTTCTCAAATTATGTTGGTAGATTGTCTCTAACCGTCTTCTTCTTGGGTTTGCAGCCGTTCTTAAATTATGATCCAGACTCGGAGTCGACGCTTGCGTACATAAAGAAGCTGGTACATTTTGAGTTTCATCTTGATTGAGATTGCTCAGAAGTACATTCTAAACCTCGACTCCCTTTGTTGAAGTGCAGGTTGAGTGAACAAGTTGTCGCAGTTCTGTCTTCCACGTTTCTTTCTGAAGAGCAAGTTTCTCGAAATTCTCTTACGTTCGCCGGCAACATCACCTCAATTTGACAGGAAGACATCTTCTGTTTATTGGTGAGTTGAACTTGAACTTGTAGGCATTTTGATGTTTTGCTAATGAGATACTTACAAAATCAAACTGGATCAAATTTATGCAGGAGATACGGCGGAGTATTAAAGAACTGCCAAGGACGGATGCTGCCACCACAAACTCGGCCCAGCTTACGTGAGTACTCATGTATATTGGATCCGGCAATGCTTGGAGTTATGAAGTGTCGTACGTGGATGTTTTCTTTTCTTAGGTGAATATCGACATAATCCCTTTGAGCCGTATTCGAAAGCGAGAATCCAGATGAAGTTGTGTAGGTTTAGCAAAGAAGTTATATAGCTTTAGCATGTTGTGTGACTCTAGAAAAGAACGTGCAACTTGTATGGTTTTTTCTTAATGGTTTGAGAATTCGTATCCTTTGTAAGCAAGACAAACATCTATCCTTATAAATATCAAAATTGTGTTGCAATACCAGTATGAATATATATACTAAAATTAGGCATTCCAACTTGTATTTGAAGAATGATGGAGTCTTACGTATTTCCAGACTCGGTTATAGACCATGTTCGAGAGTTCTTGAATTTTTAATATTGTGAATCTTCAACCCCTTTTAAAAACTTCAAACCATGATATGCATCATATTTTGTAACTTATGTGGTGATCTTCAATCCTTATGGTAATTTAATCAAGCGTTAACCAAATCACTTGTCATAGTAGTAACATCACTAACAATACTCCCAATGCAAGATGCGCTTACACGAAGTGTTGTGGTCGCAATCCTGATCTCGCGAATCACAACAGGATCTTTGTAATTTTGACTTCAAAATCACGCTTTGGAACCCAAACTCAATGTGTAGCTTTGACACTGTCTTCGCATGGTGTGGGGCTTTAACCATTGGACCTTGGACATAAATCTTGAGTCTAAATTCGAACCTCCATAAATTACAAATATTGACCTTTCTCTGAAGACTTGATGCTTAAGGTCCTGAGGGATATCACTCGAAACTTCTCTTGTTTTTGTAATTGTGAGAATGAATGTTGGTCTTTTTGGAATTACTGCAGCTGCATAAATTGGTTAGCCGTAATAAACATACATACAAAAAGTAAAGTAAAAAGAGCAAGAATAGGTACAAGGAGGTGGGATCTTATGGTCAAAAATTAGGGTGTGACAAATACCATAGCCTTAATAAAATATCCATACTAAGTCCTAAGTAGTTTATCCTAGCAGTCAGCTCCGACCTAAGTGTTATGTAAGTGAAGGATCGGTATGCTAAGAATATAAAATAATTACAAACTCGGGTATAGGTAACCCTCACAAGGTCATTTAAACCCACAAAGTTGTAATTTCGAAAAGAAAAAGAAAAATGATAAAAAAGGCAAAATACCTTCCCACTGTCAGTTGGTTCAGAGTTTTCTGGTACTGAACTCGGTAGGGCGGATAACGATCCGATCCCCCACAACTACAGGTGGGCTAATAAAAGGGGTTACACCACTTTGTGCACCAGAACCCCATGCTTTAGATCAGAATCACTAACCGGTCACTTCGTCATGATTTCGTACGGATAACGGGCTTAATGTGATTGCACCGGAATGAAAAGGACTCAAAAGGAAATTCGAAAATAGGCCTAGGTACAAAAGGGTGGTACGGATTGATTTTTGTAAATAATGAAGCTTAGGTTCGTGTTTTCGAAGAAGTGTCATTCCAATACCTATGGTTCACTAAGTCATCACCTATCTTTTCATCCCAATTTGAACTTATAAGTCCTTCTTTCCCAGGTCCTTTATGGATATCTGTTGCACCCCAAAACTTGCCTAACCTTTTTCTTTACCTAGCTTGTGTTTCATTGCATTCATTTTAGCATTATCATCTGCATGACATTGACATGTGTGCAGGAGATCAAGAGGTATGACTACCAACAAAGGGCTACGCAAGGTTATGAAGCTATCTAAGAGGTTTATTCAAGTGTTCAAGGGTTGATATCCTCATTAGAGAAGTCAAAGTTCCTCAGAGAGAGGGTTGGACATATGAATGCATATCTCCTAACTTGAAGGTTATGGGAAAGTCATCTGAGGATGTTAAATCCATGAAGTTGGACTTGAAGCCTTGAGAGAGCTCATGAGAAGTATTGAATGTCATTTTGAAGCCTAGACAGGTCATTATGTGAAGGATAAGAAGCTACTACCAAGATTGGTGCAATTAGGGTTTCATCTGGTCAACCATAGGTCAACAGATGATTTGAAGAAGGTTGAGACCTAATTTCAAGGCCATGTGATCATGTATTTATGTATTAAGATGCCCAAGGGATGATTCCAAGGCTATCTCATCATGAATCAGAAGTGTGAGGGTTTCCTAGGCTAGGGTTTCTATGCTTGACAGTGTAAAATCTCCTAGTTTAGTGCCTAACTTCAAGACCACATACCTCAAGATGTGACTTTCATCTCACCTTGACCCCAACATGATTGTTGTAGATAATGATTATAGCTTTAATTTGAGTACTAGAAGTCCTTGATATGGTTTATAAAACACAATTTATGAATCAGACAAGTTACAGGTCATCAGATGAATGTGATTTTGGTACTTGAAAGTCAACCATCTTCCATGCCATTTATGACCTAGAAGGAAGCTTCTCCTCAACTTTAGGCCAACATGAATGTTGTTCCTTATCTACTTAGATTTCCAAAGAGTACTAGAAGTCCATGATTGGATTTGTAGAACTCAAGATACATTGCTTGCAAGACAGGGGCATTTCGGGAAGTTGAGATTATAGGCCATTTTTTATTATGGGTCAATTTCACCATCTTACACACCTCAAATGAAGATTTGTCCAACTTGAAAGTTGTTCAAAATGGGGTTATTTACTCCACCAAGCACCAAGAATTTATTGACATGGATTAGAATGAGAAGTGTGTGAAGAAATTTTCATGAATGAATCATTAAAGGCATTAAAATGAGAAAAATCCAAAATAATTCATAATGGCTCAAAATATTGCAAGTATGTGCATATTTTGAGTGTAAATGATATTTGGAACACTTTGGAATTTTTAGATTTCCAAATTGAAGCACATTTCATGGTCAAATTTGAAGTTACTTCAAGAGGAAGTTACATGATCAAAATCATCCATTGATTGGAATTAAGGAGTGAATCTTAGCCCTTCATCCTCACTACCATACAAGCAATGCATTTGAGCCAAATTGGAAGCTAAACAGAGCTGCATTCCTGGACTGTCATGAAGAAAAAGTAAGGAAAATTGAAAATTGAAATTGGATCATATTGCCATTTTTGGCCTCCATTGCAGCCCAGAAAGTTTCTATATAAGCTCATGAGTGAGTTCAGATCAAGGTTGGTGATGGATTGAGCTTGCACAGGTAAGACACAGTTGAAGAGCAAAAACTGTTTGTGATCTTGAAACCATTTAGGATTGATCTTGAAACCGTTTGTGAAGTTTCTTGATGATGAGCAAAAACTTTGATGGATCGCTTATGGCTGTTTCATGGTTGATATCAAGATTTGAACTTAGGTTTATGATCAGTGTGAGGTGTAGTTTTGATTAGTGGAAAGAATTTAGATTTTGGAGATGATTCTTGAAAGTGTGCGATTTCTGTTTGGCCTCGTTTTAGCTTGTTCCTTGAGAAAAAATGAAAAAGAAGTGTAGCATGTTGATCCTCGTGAGTAGAGGAAGAGATCTGTATGATTTTTACTAAGTTTGGTGATGTCTGAGAATCTGGCATTGTTGATGCCACCGGAGAAGATGACCGGAATCTTCTCCGGCCACCGTGAGAATTCCCCCCTCTCTTACCAGTTCAAATGAAGAAGATGAAGTCTAGGCCGTTAGATTCGTTTAATTCCATTGACTAGGTAATTGGATCCAAGGCGCGTGATTGCTTCTGAATAGTGTTGACCATTAACCTGATGGCGTGGCATATTGTAGAGCATTGGATTGTACTACTTTCTGGATGAACGTGTGAAATTAGAGTGCATGGTGGACTGAAGTCAACACAACTACACGAGATCAGGAATGAAACGCACTGTTTCATTAATTCGCCCTCAGTGCTACATGGCGCATTCCCCCCCCCCCCCCTTGGATTCATTGACTGGTCCATTAATCTTGGGGTTGTGATATTTTCTCAGCAGTTTTAATTCTTTTATTCATTTTTGGATTTCTTTTATTCATTTTATCATTTTCAATGCTTTAAAAATAGAAATAATTGCTAGAAAATTATGAAAAAAAATCATGAATGATCCCTGACATGTTTAGCATTTTTCCATACCATTTAATTGAATTTTTGGTTGATTTTCCATTTATTGTCATTTTTTCCATTTTAATTAGATGAATAAAAATGTAAAAAATGCATGATGTTCTTTCTGATTTTTGTACTAGCTCATGGATTTGAATTTAGTTCTGAATTTTTGCATGAGTGCTTTAGACATCTTGATAGAGTTGTATGATTTTTCTTTGGTTTTTTAGATGCTTTTAGGTATAGGTTTGAAATAGATTTCTAGGACCTTTCCCTTGTGGATTCCCTTAAGCATACCTTTAAGTGTAGAATTTGTTTAGAACCTTTAGACTTAGGTCTTGGCTTTGGATTTTGTACCATCATTCCTTAACACACTTAGGAAGCCTTAGAATTTTTTCTGGCCTTTTAGGATTGATTTTAGTATTATTCCTAGAATTTACAAGTTGATTGTGTTTAGGGTGATCCTAACTTAGCCTACCTCATAGTTTAGTTTCTAAAGTGAACTTTAGCTAACTTTAGGCTTCTAATTCCTTCTTGATAGAATAAAGCTTAGGTTGACACCTATTTAGAACATTGATTAGGCATTAATAGAGCTTCTAAATCCTTTTAGTTAGGTGATCCTTATAACTAATCACTAGGGTTTCTCTAGAACCTTTAGCTAGATGACTCTTCCTTGAATGCTTTGCATTCATTCATTATCATCCATGATTGGTTGAGTGTCATGATGGATATCTTTGATATACATCATGCTTCCCATCTTAATTCAATTCCTTCCATGATTGGTTGAGTTTCATGATGTATTCCATTGGTTTACATCATGCTTACCATGGTTTAATTCTCCCATGAATGGTTGAGTGTCATGATGGATACCTTTGGTATACACCATGCTTCCCATCATTAAATTTCATCTTTGGTTGAATGCCTTGATGTATTATTTTGGTTTACATCATGCATGCATCCATCCATCAATCTCCTCCTCACTAGGTTAGGTGCCTTGTTTGATTATGTTGGAATGATTTCCTTACATGTCATCTTGTTCATCCAGTTCTTCTTCCTTCATTCATGATTGTTTGACATTGCTTAATGCATTAGGATAGTCTCATGTGTAGAGTATTTTAGGCTAGGTGCATGACTACACTGAAAGGTTGAGCTGAGCTCCCTTTGCTTGTTTGCTTAGAGGTTGAGTGTTCTCCCTCTGCTTGTGTGTTATTTTCCCTTTTCTAACTGATGTGTTTGCATTGAAAGGTTGAGGTGACCCTCCCTTTGCTTGTCTGTTTTTGTTTTTTCTCTTTGTTTATTTGCTTAGAGGTTGAGTTTCTCCCTCTGCTTGTATTGCTGCATTGCATTTGCATCTTTACTGCTTGCTTTTCTGTTTTATCTGCTTTATTGACTTTAGCAGTTTGTTTGTTTCCCACTCACATGTTCCCTTAGGACTCTCACTTCCTTGTTTAAGGAAGTGATGATAGACTTTTAGGTTGAAACCTTTTCATGATAACATCTAGGAGTTCCATGTTTCAAACTCACCCAATAGGATGAATCCATTGCATGACAACAGTAGGATGCTTGATAGTTTCCCCTGTAGAGTTCTTTCTCCTTTTCATCTCCAAAAACAACAGTAAAATACGTAATAAAGGCAAGTTGGTACAGTACGTTACGAGCCTTAAGCCACTTAGGAAATGGTTATTGGAGGGTTTCCTTCCAGTAATCAGGATGTTTAGTATGGTACCCTTTGGGTGACATGCGACGCATTCACTCCTAAGTCATAGTCTCTAGTGCAGTACGAACTACAAACATCTATAAAAAACACTTCTTTCGTAAAAGACAAAAACCAACATTCAAACCTCCTTTTTGCCCCATGGGCCCATAATTCAAGGAAAACCTTTTCTGATAAAAAGAGTGTTGTTAAACTTCCGTTCTACCGCAAACAGGCATTGTCCCTAACTGCTGGAACTGTTGTTTAACTTTACTCGGGAAAAACAGATGAATCAACCTGTGTTTCGTTATCCCAAACTACATTCGCTCTGATTTCTCTGATGAGAATACGTAGGCACAAGACGCGATGTCTTGACGAGCAATCTTCCCCCTTCACCCGTAGTTAGCCGAACTACGTTGACTCTGATTTCTCGTTCCAGACGGGAATATGTAGGCACGGAGTGTGATGCTTTGCCGAGTCAATTTTATTTCTTTTGAACCAGCCTTGATAGGTAGATAGATAACCAACCCGTCAGATAAACACAACAAGCGTGGATCCCATCAAGTACGATGGACGTGAGGGGTGCTAATACCTTCCCCTTGCGTAACCGACTCCCAAACCCAGACTTGGTTGCGATGACCTTGTCTTTTCCTTTTTGCTAGGTTTGTTCCGATCGTTTCCTTTCCCTTCCTGAGGGATGAATAACGAAAGGTGGCGACTCTTCTATCTTTGCCGGCACTTTATTTTTGCAATAGCGACAGCTAGCGACTCTGTTGGGGATATATAGCTGCTGGGGAATTTTCCCATCCCCTATGCTGGGACCGTTTCCCATCCCCTATGCGAGTCAATCCTAACGCTTGCGTGTTTATCTGTTGGGTTTGCATTTATTTATCGCACTTTACTTTCCTGCACTTTACTTTCAGTATAATATGATTATTTGATGTGCTATTGTGGGAGGGATATTCTGATGAGTGAGAAGCCAGACCCAAGCTTGAGAGAAAACATAGCATTAGAGTGGAGATTAGTGGGGGCGTGCATGCTTTATATGTACTAGTGTCCCGCGAAATCCGCACTCAGGCGAGATTCTCTTGGATGATATCTTTTCCAGCCCTTTGGGCTTGAGGGGACTTTAGACTTGAGAGTTGTCGACCCTGGGAACCGATCGTTTATGACCCGGCTAAGTGAGGCCTCTTTAGGGAGTGATGATGTCAAACTAGAAATGGTGAACGTATCATCATTTTGTGAAAGTCTGTGATGCTGGGAAACGCATAGGATGTTGAACCTTGTCCGTGATTAGGTCCATACCTATGAGCAGGGTCGGGTTATTGCAGGAAACCTTGACCTTCAGACAACCTGGTTTTCTTGACAGTGAATCGGTATTGTTGGTATCAGAGAGTTCTTATCATCAGAGATATGTTTGTTCTTGACAGAGCAGAATTATGGTCCTCTCCAGTCAACAGCGCAGCAGCCTTGATTCCTACTTGCATCATTTGGCATTTTGCATGATTACATTTTCATTTGCATACCATTAGCGTGTGTTTGTGTTGCAGGTGTATTGCCCCCGGTTCTAGTGATCTTGTTGCTGAGATGGATACTTTGAAAAGAACTGTAGCCTACAGGTTTCCTACACCAGACATTAGTACTATATTGAAGTTGATTGCCCTAGCTGATGCCAAGGTTTTAGAAGACTTCAGGGAAGCCTATGGAAGATTACTGAAGATTGTGTGCAAGCCTTCAGCTCATGAAATCAGTGGTTTGTACACGTTGCTACAGTTTTATGAGGCTCCACTGAGATGCTTCCTGTTTCCCGACTATGTCTTGGCCCCTACTCTGGAGGAGTATGCTGACTTGATAGGCATTCCTGTTAAGGATCAAATGCCTTTTCACCATGTTAACACTGAGCTTAAGCTGGTTGACCTAGCGGCTATCGTGCATTTGGAGGAGTCTGAATTAAGGAGAGAGTTCACTCAGAGGAATAAAATGTATGGCTTCCCTCTATCTTTCATGGTGGAAAAAGCTCATAAGTTTGCTAAGAAAGGTCGTTGGGACGTGTTCAACGCTATTCTGGCTTTGTGCATATACGGGATTGTGTTGTTCCCGAATCTTCCTGACTTTGTAGATGCAAATGCTTTCTACTTGCTTGCCTCGAGGAATCCAGTTCCCACTTTGCTTGGTGATCTGTATCATTCTGTCCACTACAAGAATGAGAACAGGAGATGGAAAATAGTGTCCTGCTGCACTCCTTTGTTATATAGGTGGTTTGATAGCCACATGCCCAAGACGGGTCCTTTCGTTTCTTCTGCCAACATAGCCGAGTGGTCTAAACGCCTGATGGCTTTATCAGCCGAAGACATCACCTGGTTTGACCGGGATGCGCTTGGGACTGAGATTGCTTATAGATGCAGTGGATTCCCTAATGTTCCGTTGATTGGACGTAAGGGATGTATTAACTACAACTCAGCCTTGTTGATCAGATAGTTCGGGTACGCCTTGAGAGGTCCACCGAAGGATGAGGAGGTGCAGGAATCTCTATGCCTCAACGGGTTGCTTGATAGTGACATGCTGACCAAGCTGGAGCATGCTTGGACTAACATCCAAAGACGAGGAAAGACACTGTTGGGTAAGAGCAACAACCAGACTTATGAGCCTTATCGGGGTTGGGTTCAGGCTAGAGCAAAACAGTCTTTGATGCCATTTCCTCCAGTGGCTCCTCCGGTTCCCCTCATGAATTAGAAGCCTACCACTGCGGACATCCAGAAGTATGAGCAGGTAGTGGCTGAAAAGGAAGAGTTGAAGAAGGCCAACGAGGAGTTGGAAAAAGAACTTGTTCAGCTTAGAAGCGAGAGGAACGAAGCCGTCTATTCCTTCAAAAAACAGACCGAGCTAGTGAACCGGCTAGGCACAGACTTGACCAAACAGAGGGCTGAGCATGAACACTTAGGTTTGGATTTCCAAGCTGTTAACAGTGTCCTCACCACAAAAAAGCAAGACTTGGATAGGGTGTATCTGAGGATATCCAAGTTCGAGACATTGTGGAACAATACTCTGGTCAACCACAAAGAGCGAGAGGAGAAGCTGAAGCAGCAAATAGCCAAGCTAGAGGTCCAGATTGAGATCAAGGACAAGAAGATTGAGGCTGAGGCATCACTTCGATGAGATGTTCAGTACAGATTGGTTAAAACCAAGGCAAACCTGCAGGATTGTCAACTCAGAGCTGATGCTAAGAGGTGCAGAGTGGAAGACTGCTCTGGAGAAGGTGCTTGTGGGCACTTTGCCAAGGATCTCCAGGATACCATCAGGCAGAGGGATCTGGTGATCCGGGGTCTGCTCACCAAGCCTGACCATCCCACTACGAAGAAGTTATTGGAAGATTTTCGTGCCCATAGCCACACTTAATTTCCTTGTATCTTTTATGCATTAATATGCTGACCACCACCAGGCTTGTTGGTTGGGGTCACACCTTTTGCTTTAGTTGTATTCGATTACAGTTGTACGCTGCCCGCGTGGGTTTTTCAGATATATATATATGAGGTTTTCTTTCCATGATTGGATGTTAGACTTTATTTATATTGGAAACTAGAATCGGGGAATTTCCCCAAGGCACAGACACATGTTTGCCCTTGCATAATCATTTTGTATAGCATGTGCCTCTGGCTTATTTATCTAACCCTTTGTGTTTACAGGTTTGTTTCAGGATTGATCGCAGGTTGATCCGAGCAATGGAACTGGTATAAGTGGAACTGAAGGACGTTCAGAGCCAGCTAGGGCAGTTCATGAAGGACATGCAAGTGTTGCGCTGGAATCAAGATGCGCTCAAAGAGGAGAACAACCAGCTGAAGAGTCAGGTGGGTTTGATGGCAAAAGTGTTGAGGAACATACTCAGAAGAGAATGTGAGCAAATGCCTAAAGCTGCAGCCGGCATACTTGCTCCATAGGTGTCTGAAGAACCTGCACCAAGGCATGACAGGCCTAAAAGATCCTCTGCACAACTTAAAGCTTAGGATTTTCCCCGTCAGCGACCACGTCCAGTTTCTCAGGATAACCTTAGAAGGTATGGTAAAAGGATGAAGCTACCTGACAGAATCTTCGATGAAATCCCGATGGATTGTACTCAGTTGGTGCAACTCTTGCTCCAACTTCAATTGGTTGAACCTTGAACTTTGGCTCCATTGACTGGACAGCCACCACCAGGCTATGATGCGGGCGCCCATTGTGAGTTCCACTCCGGAGCACCGGGGTATAACATAGTGAATTGTAGAGCTTTTAAGCATCAGGTTCAAGACTTGCTAGACTCAAAAGCAATTGAATTTGTGTCGGGCGGCATGAATGTATCAAGAATCGATATTCCTATTCCCCCACCTGAAGCTGTAAAGGGTCCGGGGAATATCCTGGAATTGTTGGAGTCTGAATCCCCTTGTCCGCAGCAGTTGCCAGTTCCTGGGCCAAATCTGAGGATGACAGTGCCTGAGCATAAGGAATGTCTCGACCAATACCAGTAGTCTCATGTTTCTCAACAGCAAGAGTATCGTCAGCGCCATAATCAGAATAGGCCTCGCAGCAACAATCTGAAAAGAAGGAATGCTCTCCTTCATCCAGTGCCTATGACGCCCAGTCAGCTGCTGCCGCATCTAATTCAATATTCTTTGGTGGAGTCCAAGCTGCTCAAACTGGTGCCAGAGCCGTATCCTCCCGGGTATGATCCCGATGCTCGATGTGGATACCATGGGGGATCCATGGGGCATTTAACTGACGATTGCGAGGCTTTTCAAGCCAAGGTACATCAGTTGATGGACAGAAGGTGCATATCCTTTCTAGAGGGAAGGCTGGTCATCCATGTCAATTGTTCATCTGATTGAGTCTGAATACTTCAAAGGGTCACTCCCCCTCAGCAGCAAATAAGTGTGAAATCCTAGTTCCCAGAAGCTGGCAATCTGCATTTTATCATGGCATTTCTTTACATTTGTAGTTTCTTTCCTGTTTAATTGCAAATTTCGTTTGTAAAGCATGTTATTTTTCAATTGATATTGATAATGGAATAAATATGCATGTTTTGAACTAATCCATTCGTGTTCACTCTATTGCTTTCTTTTATTTCAAACGCTTGTTTAAGTGGAAGCCGGGGAGGATGACGAAATCCAACAATGCGTAAGCTTCCGATGCTTTCCTTTTGATAAAAACCTGTTGATGATGTACAGGCATTGTTTCGAATCCACAAACACCAGAGACATAAGGAAGATAATCCCTTGTTAACCTCTTTGAGCCGAGTAGTAGGAGTTTCTTTCTGAAGATGGAACCCTCAATCTTAACCCGGGGCAGGGTAGGTGTCAGTTAATTTGACCAAGCGTTCAAATTACAAAAGGAGTGTCCGTTCGAGGATCAATCACACCGCTATAGGTCGTACCTGAAAAACCATGATGGTTAAACCTGGCCGATCAGGAGTGAAACAGTCACAATCTCTTTTCAAACAAGTCAGACGAGCCGTTGCCATGCAATTTGTTCAAAAAAAAAGAAGAAAGAAAAGAATCAAAAGAAGAAAGCCCGCTAAGTCGAATCTTGCGAACAAGCGACTTAGGCAAAAATTAGGGTACCCCGATGGACTTCAAAATTGAAGAAACTCTGAAGAGTTAGTCCAGGCAAAAGTTAGGGGAAAACGAAAAAATGAAAAGCGAAAAAGGATTACGAAAGAAAAAATCCTCAAACAAGAATAAAATCGTGTGGCTCTGGACGCCTAAAAGACAAAAAGAGAGTGATTGTCACTTCGAAAAAGTGTGATTTCTCAAACTGCCACTCAACCTTTGAAAGGTGAACGCTAAGGTCGAATTAGCTGAACATAGGGTTGGAGAACATCAAGGAGAATGGGTGGGTTAAAATGAATTTTGAGCCTGTATCCTTTCTTTCTTAAATAGTGAACCTGACCACGTTACAACCTTTAAAAGTCCTAACTGAAATAGGTGAGTTTCGAAAGCATACTTCGGTGAAAATTGCATCGAAACTGACTCCTAGAAAGGATTCCCACTTACAGCATTGTATTAACATTGACATGTTGATGAATGATTCATACACTTTATGTCACAAAATTTTTTCCAGTGAACCGAATTGGATTTTCAAAACTGCCATATGCATTGCATTTGATATGTCTTTTATGCAGAACAGTTTGTTTTACTAGCGAGTAAGCACTTGACAGCGGGAAAGTTTTCACGATGGAAAGATTTGATCAGGACAGAGTGTAGAACGCCTGAACATTCTGGTGAACCGGGGCAAGCTATATCAAACGATCACAGCATGGGAATCAACCATCCAGAAGTCAGTTAATCTGGGGCAATCAGGTCGAGATTTGATGAATCTCTCACAGCCAAGGATCATTTCCCCACAGATCTGCCCATGAGGGGTAAAGTCATCGCAAGGCTGGGGCAGGCCACCCCGAGAGCGCCGAAGCTATCCTTATCCTGAAGGCGATTAACTCGAAGCACCTTTGTGAGGTTCAAAGTGCTGAGGTCGTTCGTATCAAACCGTTAGAGTACAGAGATCTCAGGTTTCCTTTCGAGAGGATGTTACGAAGATCCCACAAGCTGGGGCAAAAGCTGAAAGCAAGGGAATCGTTCCTCTCCATATCTACAGAGTTTATCAAAAGTCGTTTTAGATTCTGGGGCAAGCCATCTCGAGTTCGTTTCATGGCATGTTTTTCCAAGCAGGAGTAAAGTCCTCAGCAGGTTCAATTGTGTTTCCCCACAGAGTCTGAACATGGGGATGTGAGCATTAATGTGTCTCCCCAAACGGAGATAGATTCTCCCCAACCAGAGTCCATTCCCCAGCAATTGGAGTTAGGATCATCGTTTCCCCAACTGAGTCATGCGCAGAGGTGTGTACTCGTTCCCAGTAATGGGTCAATAGGCAGTTTTCTTGTAGAAGATTGTCCGTAAGTGTTTATCTCTCGATAGTTCATACTGAAGTCTCCAACAGAGTTGAATTCCCCACAGAGTTGTGTTCTCCCCGGCAGGTAGGATTTATCCCAGCGTCTGGTTGTCTATCCTCGGCCGAGTTTGCAGTTCCCCAAGAGAGCTGAATCTTGGGAGGTTGTTCAGGCCATTGTTTGTTTTCAGCAGCGAGAGTTTTGAATAGTTGTTGCTATACTTCCCCATCGGAGTCTGTATCTCCCAGAGGATTCTATCTGTGAAGGTCGTGCAGTTTATTTCTGCGATTGACATCGTTTCCTCAACAGTTTGTGGTTCGTATACCCAGTTGAGCAAGTACAGGTTCTCGTAGAACTTTATTTCCCAGTGGAAAGTCGTCTGAGGTTCGTTTTCCCAGGTTAAGTCCAATTGAGATTGGTGTGATTTCTTCTCCTCAGCAGGATGATTCCTTCTCCCCATCAGGATGGTTCTTTCTCCTTGACAGGAGGATTTTCCCTTCAGCATTTATTTTGCTGATTTGGTTCCGCAGCATTTTGCATGATTGCATAGCATCTACCCTAAACGTGTAGCATTTCCATCGTATGGAGCATTACGCCATTGCCAAACATATGTATGTGAAACATGAGCTAGGTCGTTACCGTTCTTGTGTGCAGGTGTTCCTTAGTGGAGTTGTTTGTTCAGGATGATTCTTGATTTCCTCAGCAAAGTTTATTCGTCCAGGATGATTCTTGAATCCCCAGAGCAGAGTTACTTGATAGTTCTCCAGAATCCCCAACGGAGACGTGTCATCCCCAGCGGGTTTCAAATAGAGAAGTTGAAATTTCCCTTGCAGACTTGATGATTGAAGTCCGGCAGCAGTGCCAAACTCCCCCTGAATTACTGATGAAGTCCGACTGTGATGTCGAGAAGTTCTCCTAGCTGACGCGGAGTGCCTGACGGCAAAAGTTTAGATATCCTTATAGGTCCATGATTGACTAAGGATTCTATTTCCTGACTTACTGATGAAGTCCGACTGTGATGTCGCAGAGTTTCTCTAGCTGACGCAGAGTGCCTGACGGCAGAAGTTTAGGTATCCTTATGGGTTCATGATTGATTAAGGATTCCATTTCCTGACTTACTGACGAAGTCCGACTGTGATGTCGAAGAAGTTCTCCTAGCTGACGCAGAGTGCCTAACGGCAAAAGATTAGACATCTTTATGGGTTCATGATTGACTAAGGATTCTATTTTCGACTTGATGACGAAGTCCGGCTGACGCCCGAGAATTTCCTTGAATGCCCGATGGCATAATTGACTTGATTGTCAAACGTCCAGTGACCTAACGAGTCCAGAGGTGATGTTAAGGAGTTCTTCTGCTGTGACGCAGAATGCCCGACGGCATAATCGACTATCCTTCACCAGTTACCGTGTAACCGGTAATCCCTTATTGACTTGATGATTTAGTCTGACAGAGATTGTCAGACGTTCCTAATGACCCGATAAGTCCAGAGGAATTCCTCTATTGTGACGCATAATGCTTGACGGTAAAATCAGCTATCCTTCACCAGTTACCGTGTAACCGGTGATCCCCTGATGACTTGAGGACGAGGTTCTATGGCGAAATCAGATGATCATCCCGACGGAGATTTGAGATTAATCATTCACCAGCAAGTTGTCGTGCAACCATCATTTCAGATTCCGAAGATATTCCTACCAATCAGAGTATCATTTACTTGTGCGGTTGGCAAATTTCTGGGTTTATTGGTATTCAACCGCCTTTTACCCTGATTGTTTGAGAGTTGTTCGCTTCTCACCCAGTCAGGTCTAAGCCGTTTGAATAGGGGCAGCTGTTGCACCCCAAAATTTTCCTAACCTTTTTCTTTACCTAGCTTGTGTTTCATTGCATTCATTTTAGCATTATCATCTGCATGGTGTCGCTACTGCGAAAATCGGCGTCGGCTAAACAGAAGAGTCGCCACCTTGTGTTATTTATCCTAAATGAGGGAAAGGAAACGCTCGAAGTAAACCTACCGCAAAGACGGGAAAGGAATGGTCATCGCAACCAAATCCTGGATTCGGGAGTCGGTTACGCAAGGGGAAGGTATTAGCACCCCTCACGTCCGTCGTACTCGACGGGATCCACACTTGTTTCCTAGTACGGATTGTTATTCTATCTACTCTAAGGGTCTGGGGTTAAAAGGAAAGAAAATGACTCGGCAAAGTATCGCACTTTATGCCTACGTATTCCCGTCCGAAACGAGAAATCAGAGTCAACGTAGTTCGCCTACCTACGGGAAAGGAGGGGAAGGTTGCTCGCTAGGATATCGCATCCTATGCCTACGTACTTTCATACATCATGAAAGATCAGAGCAAACGTAGTTCGGGCTACAGAAGACACAAGCTTGTCTGAATGTTTTTATCTCCTTATGAAAGGGTTTTTCTGATTAAGAGTCCAAGCGGACAAAAAATGACACTTTGATGTTTGTTTTCAGTCTTTTACGCAAGAACTGTTTTTTACGATGTTTGCAATCTCTGACGCACTAGAGACTATGATTTGAGGGTGACTACGTCGTATGTCACCCTAAGGGTAACACACTAAGCAATCAGGTTACTGAAGAGTGACCCTCCAGCAACCTTTCTCAAATGGCTTAAGGCTCGTAGCATACAACATCGATTATCCTTATTACTGTGTTTTGAATTGTTCAGAGATAGAAGAGAAGTCTAAAAACCTAGGGTTTGAAAGGGGAATCAAAACTACCCTAATGTTGTCATGCATGGGTTAACACCTAATGTCTGTTATAATTCCCTCATGCACAGAGGAAATCAGAGATCCTAGGGGATAAACGGAAAAGAAACAACAGATATACAGTAAACAGTAAAAATGCATGAGATGTAGCAAAACAATAGGCAAAGTGAAACAGCTTCACTTCAAACCTAAGGGAAAATCAACAGACAATACAGCAAAGAAAATCACACCCAACACCAGCTCAGACAGCAATACCAGCTCCTTTTAGCAAGCAGTTCAAACAGCACCAGCTCTGGCAGCTACAGTCGATTAACAGCAAAAGGTTGACAGTAACAACTTTAGACAAGATCCTATCTTCACCTTCCAATTATATTCAAGCTTCAGGCAAGCTCTTGTCTCCAATGATCTTCAGCTTTAGCAAGCACTGAATCCAAACAACAAACAACTTCAAACAGACACAAAACCCTAGCTTCAACAGATATCCAGCTTTGACAGGTACAAGCTTCATCTTCACTAGTCTTTAATGCACTTCTTAGCTTTAATAAGTCTTCAACTTCAAGGCAGACACTCACAGGAAAGAACCAATTATCAGATGAGGTTGGAATGTTTAAAAAGCTTAATGATAACCCAGGGAAATCATTAAGATCTCATCACAGCAAGTGAAAGGTATCCTCAAGGTTCTATCCAATCAAAGCATGCTCTACATCCCTCCTAAGGAGAGATGGAACTCTTTTAGGGGACCTTGTGTCATAGGATGGAATAGAGGGACAAAAAGTTCTCTATGTTTGACAGAAGAAATCAGTCTACTCTAGAGCTCTCCCTATATCTCCTATCTCCTAAGTCTTCATCAAGCAATCTTCAAGCACAAGCAACTTCAAGCTTCAAGCATTATTAATTATTCTTCAATCATCCTCAAATTCTTTATACAATCCTCAAGCCAAGCACAAGCCCCAACACCCAAAGAAAGGCCCAAAACTCAACAAACCAATCAATATCCCAAGAGGGCACACACCAATATCAATCAATTTACAAAAATCAAATAAAATGGAAATATTCATCATAAAATCCTAGATTAATTTCTAAGGGACCCTAACTATGTACCCTACACCCCACATAAACCCCAAGGCCTAGATCAAACTAAAAACCCAAGAACTATGTGTTGAATGCACCTATGTCAAGTTGAAACCCTAATTTTAGCACACTTGCTTCACCTCTCTCAAAAAACAATTAAATTTAAGTCAAAAAAATGTGACAAAAATCCAGGGGGAACCTAATACTATAATCTAACTATAGAAAAAAGAATGGCATCAAAAATCAAAGTGAAATGATCATACTAAATTCAGAAAGTAACATGTATCAAATGAAAATGAAATAAAAGCTATTAAAAGTAAAAATAAACCAAAAATAGAAAAATGTATGAAATGACATTTTTATTATTTTATAATTTTCTTGATGTTTTCATGAACATAGGGAAAAAATTCCCAATCAAAAATATTAATTTTCCAATTAGTTATGATTTTTTAAAGAACCTAAAAATAAATGTGAAAATAAAAGAAAATATAGAAAAATGGAAAAGTAAGCGTGCTGAATAGCAATAAAAATTAATGCAAAAACCAAATGGGCCCAGAGAGGGGGTGCTAATAGGAAAGCGCGCTAGGCCCAATATCAATCAGAAAATTAAGTGGAAAATAGAAAGAAAAAGGAAAAAATCGTGGTGTGAAAAGCAATGAATATTAGTGCATTTCCTTACTGGGCCTGGGAAAAGGGTGTGGATAGAATGCTTCCACTAAGCCCATTGTTATGCTTTAAGTGAAACTCTGCGTTTCACCCTCAGCCTTCTCCTTCACAAATTGAGAGCAACTCACGACCGTTGGATTTGTTCTTGGTCAAAGGTCTCGTGAGGATCTAATGGCTACCAACTTGTCTTCTCCAATTCAAATTCTGGAGGGAGAGGGAAGCCATGGAAACAGAGCTTGCAACTTCATCTTCTTCCCAATCGGATTCCACCAAATCTCCATCAAAACTCAAAATTAAAAACCCTAACCTACTTGAAATTTCACCAGGAACTCACCTATGGTAACCAAATTTAATGAAACACAACCTAACTCAAAACACGAATCAAACTTCAGAATTTGGTCCATGATCAAAACTCACCAAACTCCAAATTATTAAGCTCAACCTCTTCACCACTTCACCAGGATTACATTCCACTATCATACTAAGGTTTAAACACCAAGAACACCAAGATAATCGCATGAACAGAAATGGCATCATTCAACTAATTGCATCTAAATCGATCCTAAAGCTACCAGAAAGCTCCACATGATCATCTACATCGAATCTAACTATTCAAAACTGATCGAAACTACCTAAATCAAGCTGTGGATTGAAAAGTACATACCTGCGAAATCTTGATGCACAGAGGTATGAAATCTTCAAATCAAGCTTTGGGAACTTCCAGACACCTTTAATGAGTCATAATCTTGCTTCTGTATGCAAAAGAAATGGTTGAATCCTCTTGAATCTTGGAACCCGATAGTGAGTTGCAGGTGAGAAAATCCAAGAGCAAGAACACGATTCAGCCACCAATTTGCTATGATCTTGATCTGTAAACACTCACTAGCACCAATGGAAGCAAATGGGATCAAGAAATTGGATGGAAAGTGAAGAGTATGTAGTAACCGAATCTGAGTTGCAACAGAAAAATTTCAATCTCAATCTCTCTTCTCTCCTTCAATTCACACCAACCTTTGCTCTGAACCTCTTCTGAATCTTATATAGAATGTGTTTGAGGACTCTAGAAAGTTCTAGATTGATCCAATGAGAAAATCAACTTCTCATGTCATGAAAATCTCTTCTTATGCTATGCACATACCATCTCATGATTTGGCTTGCAATTCACTTGGTTCTGAGTTTAAATTCTCTCCAAATGAGATATTGGAGGTGTATGGATGGAAAGGAGCCTTGCATTTGCTTGGAAGTGAGGTTTTGCAATTGTTACTTATGATTCAAGTAACCCATTTACAAAGCAAGTCCTAAAAATAATCCTCAATTAAAAATTGTGGCAATGTCAATGTTATTAAAATGAATTTTACAATCAAATTGGTATGTCATATGGCTTGGTTTGGTTTTGTAGGTCAAAAACCCTAATTTCCAACCTTGGTTCATTTAAAATATGCCTTCATTTTAGGCCATTTTGGTGACTTTGTGAAGCAAGCCATTTAAAACTCTCATGACCTCTAATCTAGCCTAAAAACATGATTTTGAACAAATCTTATGTTGAACATTTTTTTATTTGAGGAATGGAAGATGGAGATTTGGACCTATGTTGAAAAATGACCTGTAATTCAACTTTCCCAAAATACCCCTGGATTGCCAAGACTATAACTTGAGTTCCACAAATCATCTTGAGGACATATAGTACTCATATTAAAGCTAAGATCAAGATATACAACTCTTATGTTGGCCAAGAATCCATTTGAAAACTCCTTGATGGGCAAACGTTGCTTGGAAGTCAAGTGACTTTCACAGATAAATTTCAGTGTCCTCTAGGGACCCATAACTTGCAAGAACCATAACTTGAGTTCTACAAATCTTCTTGAAGAATTATAGTACTCAAATTAAAGCTATTGAGAAGCTCTACAAGTTTCATGTTGACCAAGAATTCATTTGAAGCTTGCATTTTGACTTATCTGGCTTGGAAGTTAGGCTTAAATTAGGGCTTTTTACACTGAAACCCTAATTTAGTAACTCCTCTTCTTCTTGATTCTCTTTGATTTATCCTTGGCACAACACCACACTTGTATCCACATATAAATTCATGAATCCCACATCCTTAAATTAAGCCTTTATGCTCTTCAATCACTCAGTGGACCTAGGGTTGACCTAGGGTTGACCTAGATAAAACCCTAGTTGACTGCACTTCAACTGTGGCTCTTGTACTTGTATCAATGACTTGTCTCATCTTCAAAATGACCCTCTAGGTCTTCCATGATCTTTGTGCCCCTTCCATACCCTTAGTCATAGCTCATACTCCCATTGATGATCTTCAATATACCTCGAATTAGGGGAGAAAGCCACTGGTTGACCTTCAAACTTTTCAAAGCTTCAACTCTTGATTACTTGGATGGCCTTGAGCTTGAATAAAACCCCTTGATGGGCCTCTTTCTGATAAGAATGGCACTTGATACCTTGATAGATGACTTTTTATGCAAATGATTAGACTATGTACATGACTTAGCATGCAAATGACAATGCAATTGAAACATAAACCAGGTGAAGTAGGTTGAGCAAATTTTAGGGTGAAACACATGGCATTGACATGTGTGCAGGAGATCAAGAGGTATGACTACCAACAAAGGGCTACGCAAGGTTATGAAGTTATCTAAGAGGTTTATTCAAGTGTTCAAGGGTTGATATCCTCATCAGAGAAGTCAAAGTTCCTCAGAGAGAGGGTTGGACACAAGAATGCATATCTCCTAACTTGAAGGTTATGGGAAAGTTATCTGAGGATGTTGAATCCATGAAGTTAGACTTGAAGCCTTGAGAGAGCTCATGAGAAGTATTGCAAGTCATTTTGAAGCTTAGACAGGTCATCATGTGAAGGATAAGAAGCTACTACCAAGATTGGTGCAATTAGGGTTTCATCTGGTCAACCCTAGGTCAACAGATGATTTGAAGAAGGTTGAGACCTAATTTCAAGGCCATGTAATCATGGATTGATGTATTAAGATGCCCAAGGGATGATTCCAAGGCTATCTCATCATGAATCAGAAGTGTGAGGGGTTCCTAGGCTAGGGTTGCTATGCTTGACAGTGTAAAATCCCCTGGTTTAGTGCTTAACTTCAAGACCACATAACTCAATATGTGATTTTCATCTAACCTTGACCTTAACATGATTGTTGTAGATCATGATCATAGATTTAATTTGAGTACTATAAGTCCTTGATAGGGTTTATAGTACTCAATTTATGAATCAGACAAGTTACAGGTCATCAGATGAATGTGATTTTGGTACTTGAAAGTCAACCAACTTCCATGCCATTTTTGACCTAGAAGGAAGCTTCTCCTCAACTTCAGGCCAACATGAATGTTGTTCCTTATCTTATTAGCTTTCCAAAGAGTACTAGAAGTCCATGATTGGATTTGTAGAACTCAAGATACATTGCTTGCAAGACAGGGGCATTATGGGCAGTTGAGATTATAGGCCATTTTTTATTATGGGTCAATTTCACCATCTTACACACCTCAAATGAAGATTTGTCCAACTTGAAAGTTGTTCAAAATGGGGTTATTTACTCCACCAAGCACCAAGAATTCATTGACATGGATTAGAATGAGAAGTGTGTGAAGAAATTTTCATGAATGAATCATTAAAGGCATTAAAATGAGAAAAATCCAAATTAATTCATAATGGCTCAAAATATTGCAAGTATGTGCATATTTTGAGTGTAAATGATATTTGGAACACTTTGGCATTTTTAGATTTCCAAATTGAAGCATATTTCATGGTCAAATTTGAAGTTACATCAAGAGGAAGTTACATGATCAAGATCATCCATTGATTGGAATTAATGAGTAAATCTTAGCCCTTCATCCTCACTACCATACAAGCAATGCATTTGAGCCAAATTGGAATCTAAACAGACCTGCATTCCTGGACTGTCATGAAGAAAAATTAAGGAAAATTGAAAATTGAAATTGGATCATATTGCCATTTTTGGCCTCCATTGCAGCCCAGAAAGTTTCTATATAAGCTCATGAGTGAGTTCAGATCAAGGTTGGTGATGGATTGAGCTTGCACAGGTAAGACACAATTGAAAAAAAGTTAGTTAGATTGAAATTCGAGTTTCACCATTGGAGCCATTTCTGAAGAAATTGAAGGTCCAAGAAGCATCTATTATCATCACTGAGTGATTTTGCACAAATTTGGTCAATGATTGGTGGCAGAATCATCCACTGTTGAAGCTTTTATCATGTTTTTTACTTTTCACTATTACTCATAATTGATGATGAATTAGAGTAGTTTTTGCATGTGGTTAGGTAGTATTTAGGTCCTAGATGGATTTAGGATTGATCTTGAAACCGTTTGTGAAGTTTCTTGATGATGAGCAAACACTTTGATGGATCGCTTATGGCTGTTTCTTGGATGATATCAAGATTTGAACTTAGGTTTATGATCTGTGTGAGGTATAGTTTTGATTAGTGGAAAGAATTTAGAGTTTGGAGATGATTCTTGGAAGTGTGCCATTTCTGTTTGGCCACGTTTTAGCCTGTTCCTTGAGAAAAAATGAAAAAGAAGTATAGCATGTTGATCCTCGTGAGTAGAGGAAGAGATATGTATGATTTTTATTAAGTTTGGTGATGTCTAAGAATCTGGCACTGTTGATGCCACCGGAGAAAATAACCAGAATCTTCTCCGGCCACCGTGAGAATCCCCCCCTCTCTTACCAGTTCAAATGAAGAAGATGAAGTCTAGGCTGTTAGATTCGTTTAATTCCATTGACTAGGTAATTGGATCCAAGGCGTGTGATTGCTTCTGAATAGTGTTGACCATTGACCTGATGTCGTGGCATATTGTAGAGCATTGGATTGTACTACTTTTTGGATGAACGTGTGAGATTAGAGTGCATGGTGGACTGAAGTCAACACAACTACACGAGACCAGGAATGAAACGCATTGTTTCATTAATTCACCCTCAGCGCTACGTGGCGCATTCCCCCCCTTGGATTCATTGACTGGTCCATTAATCTTGTGGTTGTGATATTTTCTCAGCAGTTTTAATTCTTTTATTCATTTTTGGATTTCTTTTATTCATTTTATCATTTTCAATGCTTTAAAAATAGAAATAATTGCTAGAAAATTATGAAAAAAAATCATGAATGATCCCTGACATGTTTAGCATTTTTCCATACCATTTAATTGAATTTTTGTTTGATTTTCCATTTATTGTCATTTTTTCCATTTTAATTAGATGAATAAAAATGTAAAAAATGCATGATGTTCTTTCTAATTTTTGTACTAGCTCATGGATTTGAATTTAGTTCTGAATTTTTGCATGAGTGCTTTAGACATCTTGATAGATTTGTATGATTTTTATTTGGTTTTTTTAGATGCTTTTAGGTATAGGTTTGAGATAGATTTCTAGGACCTTTCACTTGTGGATTCCCTTAAGCATACCTTTAAGTGTAGAATTTGTTTAGAACCTTTAGACTTAGGTCTTGGCTCTGGATTTTGTACCATGATTCCTTAACACACTTAGGAAGCCTTAGAATTTTTCCTGGCCTTTTAGGATTGATTTTAGTATTATTCCTAGAATTTACAAGTTGATTGTGTTTAGAGTGATCCTAACTTAGCCTACCTCATAATTTAGTTTCTAAATTGAACTTTAGCTAACTTTAGGCTTCTAATTCCTTCTTGATAGAATAAAGCTTAGGTTGACACCTATTTAGAACATTGATTAGGCCTTGATAGAGCTTCTAAATCCTTTTAGTTAGGTGATCCTTATAACTAATCACTAGGGTTTCTCTAGAACCTTTAGCTAGATGAATCTTCCTTGAATGCTTTGCATTCATTCATTATCATCCATGATTGGTTGAGTGTCATGATGGATACCTTTGGTATACATCATGCTTCCCATCTTAATTCAATTCCTCCATGATTGGTTGAGTGTCATGATGTATTCCATACGTTTACATCATGCTTCCCATGGTTTAATTCTCCCATGAATGGTTGAGTGTCATGATGGATACCCTTGGTATACACCAGGCTTCCCATCATCAAATTTCATCTTTGGTTGAATGCCTTGATGAATTCCTTTGGTTTACATCATGCATGCATCCATCCATCAATCTCCTCCTCACTAGGTTAGGTGCCTTGTTTGATTATTTTGGAATGATTTCCTTACATGTCATCTTGTTCATCCAGTTCTTCTTCCTTCATTCATGATTGTTTGACATTGCTTGATGCATTAGGATAGTCTCATGTGTAGAGTATTTTAGGCTAGGTGCATGACTGCAGTGAAAGGTTGAGCTGAGCTCCCTTTGCTTGTTTGCTTAGAGGTTGAGTGTTCTCCCTCTGCTTGTGTGTTATTTTCCCTTTTCTAACTGATGTGTTTGCATTGAAAGGTTGAGGTTACCCTCCCTTTGCTTGTCTGTTTTTGTTTTTTCTCTTTGTTTATTTGCTTAGAGGTTGAGTTTCTCCCTCTGCTTGTATTGCTGCATTGCATTTTCATCTTTACTGCTTGCTTTTCTGTTTTATCTGCTTTATTGACTTTAGTAGTTTGTTTTTTTCCCACTCACATGTTCCCTTAGGACTCTCACTTCCTTGTTTAAGGAAGTGATGATAGACTTTTAGGTTGAAACCTTTGCATGATAACATCTAGGAGTTCCATGTTTCAAACTCACTCAATAGGATGAATCCATTGCATGACAACAGTAGGATGCTTGATAGTTTCCCCTATAGAGTTCTTTCTCCTTCTCATCTCTAAAAACAATAGTAAAATACGTAATAAAGGCAAGTTGGTACAATACGTTACGAGCCTTAAGCCACTTAGGAAATGGTTATTGGAGGGTTTCCTTCCAGTAATCAGGATGTTTAGTATGGTAACCTTTGGGTGACATGCGACGCATTCACTCCTAAGTCATAGTCTCTAGTGCAGTACGAACTACAAACATCCATAAAAAACACTTATTTTGTAAAAAACAAAAACCAACATTCAAACCTCTCCTTTTTGCCCCGTGGGCCCATAATTCAAGGAAGACCTTTTTTTGATGAAAAGAGTGCTGTTAAACTTCCGTTCTACCGCAAACAGGCATTGTCCCTAACTGTTGGAACTGTTGTTTAACTTTACTCGGGAAAAACAGATGAATCAACCTGTGTTTTGTTCCCGAACTACGTTCGCTCTGATTTCTCTGATGAGAATATGTAGGCACAAGACGCAATGTCTTGACGAGCAATCTTCCCCCTTCACCCGTAGTTAGCTGAACTACGTTGACTCTGATTTCTCGTTCCAGACGGGAATACGTAGGCACGGAGCGCGATGCTTTGCCGAGTCAATTTTCTTTCTTTTGAACCAGCCTTGATAGGTAGATAGATAACCAACCCGTCAGATAAACACAACAAGCGTGGATCCCATCAAGTACGATGGACGTGAGGGGTGCTAATACCTTCCCCTTGCGTAACCGACTCCCGAACCCAGACTTGGTTGCGATGACCTTGTCTTTTCCTTTTTGCTAGGTTTGTACCGATCGTTTCCTTTCCCTTCTTGTGGGATGAATAACGAAAGGTGGTGACTCTTCTGTCTTTGCCGGCACCTTATTTTCGCAGTAGCGACAATATCACCCTGTTCTGTCATGATGTTTTGCTTGAGGACAAGCAAAGGTTTTAGTGTGGGAAAATTTGATAGACCTAAAATATACTGTTTATTTGGCTCGATTTTGCGCATGTTATCTAGTATTTTATTTCCATTTTCTTGTATTATGCCTCTACTTTTTTTCTTTGATGACTACCTTTCCGAAACAGACTAGAAAGGTAGTCATCAAAGAGAATCTCGTCTGAGCGCAAATTTCGTGAGAACTAGTGCATGCCAAACATACAGGTTCATCACTACTTTCCACTTCTAATTCTAGGGTTATACTCAAGCATGGGTTTTGGCTTATCGCACAATGGAACATTCCCACCCAACAGCACAGCAATATGATATATAAAATGCTGGAAGTAAAATGCAAATGCGATAAAATACAGATACAACACAAATGCACATATATACACACCCAAGAATAAAACACACAAGCGCTAGGATTGACTCGCACAGGGGATGAGAATTTTCCCCAACAGAGTCACCAGATGTCGCATCACTGCGAAGAGGGGCCGACAAGGACAGAAGAGTCGCCACCGTTCGTTATTTATCCCAAAGAGAGAGAAAGGAAACGATCAGAGAAAACCCACGAAAAAGAGAAAAGACAGGTCATCGCAACCAAATCTTGGGTTCGAGAGTCGGTTACGCAAGGGGAAGGTATGAGCACCCCTCACGTCCATTGTACTCAACGGGATCCATGCTTGTTGTCTAGTTTAAAAGGGTGTTAATCTATAAGGATGGCCACAAGGACAAAAGAAAAGAAAAGAGACTCGATAGAGCATCACCGCCCTATGCCTACGTACTTCCTCGTGCAATAGGAAAGTCAGAGTCAACGTAGTTCGGAAAACTACGGGTGAAAATGGGGAAGGTTGCTCGCCAAGACATTGTCGTCTTATGCCTACGTATCCTCATCTGGTATGAAAAATCAGAGCAAACATAGTTCAGGCTGACACGACCACAAGTTGGTTCAAGTGTTTTAACTGAGTAGGGTTAAACCTTCATTCTAGCAGTTAGGTGTATTGTTGCTCGACCATTGGAGACTTAGGCATTACCTGTTTGCGGTAGAACCAAGAGTTAACACACTCTTTTTGAAAATGATTTTCCAAACAATCCCGAAGGATAAAATGATTTGGATATTTTGTTTTGTGTTTTTTATGAAGAAGTGAATTGAATTAGATTTGTAATTCATGTTGCACTAAAGACTATGACTTGAGAGTGAATGTGTCGCATATCGCCCAAAGGGCATACGCTAAACACTCTAGGTAGTTGAGAGGAAGCCCCCCAACTATCATTCCTCAAGTACTTAAGGCTCGTAGCGTACAACACGTATTATCCTTTATTAGATGTCTCGAAGAAGTTTTGAGATGAGAAGAGAAGACACAAACTCTAAAGGGGAAACTAAACAACCCTAATGTTATCATGCAATATGCTCCTAAGATTGAGATTAAGAGGGGAAAAGACTATCCTAATGTTATCATGCTTGGATTGAACACTTAATGTCTCTCCTACTCCCATCCTAAACGGAGGGACTAGGAATCCTAAGGGATCATGGCAAAAGACCAAGAAAACACAAAATAAATCAATCACAAATGAGATGCAAGAAAGAGATGAAGTTGACTTAAACAAGTCAAGGAATAAAGTAAACATGATATGCAAGATGCAACACAAACAAAAGATGAAGCAAAATGAATTAAACAAGTTAAAGAAAAAAAGTGAGATGAAATGGGAGAAGTCACAACTCCTACAACCATTCATGCATCAATCACTAAAACCAAAACATAAACAACAAAGCCAAAGGGAGAAGCCATGATCAAAATGGATATGGGAGAATAGGCTTGGGAAGCAAGCAAAATGAAATATATCTCAACCAAACACAACATATTGATCATGCAAAAGAAAGGGGCAAAAGTGCTCAAAGTGATCCCTCATTCAAAGCAAACTCAAAGTATGAACAAAGGATACCAAATTGCTTTGAATGAGTATCAAAAGCCAAAGGACAGAAGTATAAGCACAAGAAGAAGATGCTAAAACCAAATGGGAACAAAGGCACATGCAAGTTACAAGTCAAGGCGAGAGAAAGAACCAAAGTTCAAACCATATTCAACACTTAGAACCAAGTGGAATGTCCTAATTCAAAGTGACTTGTAACACAAACTACACAAGTGTGTGACCTATAAATGCAAAGCCAACACCTTAATCATGTCAAAAATGAGAATCAAGAGTCATAGGGTGCATATGGGATCAATCAAAGTCATTTCCCAAAGAAACTAGGTCAACTAGTTTGTATCAACTTCATCTAGGGTGACTTGACTTGCAAGGTTCACCAAAAATAGAAGAAATGTTCAATAAATCTCAAATAAAATACACAAATCAAACAAGTATGTTGGAAAATAGAGGCCAAAGTTTAAAAACAAAATCCAATTCAAGGTATCACCAAATGATTTGATCAACTAGGGTGTTCCACCTTATTGAATTATAATCGAGGGTCAAACAAAAACAACTCAAAGTCAAACAAAAAATGTTCAAACCAAGACCAAAATCAGCCTCAAAGGTACCTCAATCCAGCCTCTAAATGGAGAGGAAACCTCATTCATTGGTGATATCAAATGGTAGCCCAAGCATGGATGATCAAATGAAAACAATATTAAAAACCTCCCCAATTGCAAAATAAAATAAAATTAGAATAAAAAATTATGGAAAATTAATTAAGGTTTTAAAATGATGGAAAATATTTTTTATGGAATTTTTGGCCAATTGGAGCTATTTTTAATAATTGCAAATGAAAATATAAAATAAAATAAAATAAAAAGAAATGGAAATGGAAGGGAGGTGCAACAACAAAACAAGAAACAAAGGAGATCAGGCAAACGTGCATTGGGCTCAAACTGAGGGGGGAGGGGGCGAATAACAATTCAAGCCCAATCCAACAAACTCAGTTCACTAACCAAAACACTTCGTTTCATTAAACGGACGTGGATTCAAACAAGCCACATGGATCAGTCAAACGAATCACATATCAACACGCGCGTAGGTCAAAAATTCCAAGCTAGCCACATCCGATCTAATCTGAATTTGAACCAGACTCTAGAGCTAGGGCTCCGGTCGTCTTCTCCGACCATCTCGCCGGAGCTGGTTCCAAAATTCTCCATAAAAATGGTCAAATTTCATACCAATGGAAAGATGAGCTTGCAAGGATCATGAATCCAACCTTAGATTTTCAAAAAGGCTCATGAAATAAAAGAATCGAAAGCTTGAAAAATGAGATGCACAACTGGAAACTTCATCAAACATGAACAACGATGAATCAAACATGGCCTACACAACGTAGGGCTTCAGATGCAACCAGTGTGAGCCTAAATCATGGTCTAGAATGAGATAAATGAGAGATGGAAACTTACTGAATGGAGTAGCTCCGTTGGCTCTTCAGATGCGTGCAACCTTCACGTCTTTGCTTCAATTCCACTCCAAATGCTCCAAGGAAGAAGAATCAGGCCTCAATTGAAGTTAATTTGCAGAGAGAAAATAGAATTTCAATTTGAAAAATGCTTGAGAATTTTGAATCTGATTTTCCTCTCTCCAGCTCCAATTGCGCATTTTGAGCTTCTAAGGCAAGCTCTTGGTTTATATATTATGGATTTGAACGTGTAATGCAGACCCATGAAGCTTTAATTGTGATCTTTGAAAATTATGCCCAAAAAAGAAAGCCACATATGCACACAGGTTTTGCCTTACTGCACACATGAAAAGTGCACCAATCTGCAGCATGTGGGGTGAATTTTACAATGGAATTGGTTTGGGCTTTTGATTTGGTCCTCATTGTGAGATTGAAGTCAAACCTTTCTCATGAAGAAACTTGAAAATGGTCATGTTTCCACGCATTTGGTACCTATTCAATTGTGCAATCTTGCTTGTGATCATATTGTGATGTGAATTGATTCAAAAATGAGGCAAAGCAAGACTTAAAATGAACCAAATTCATATCATGCTTAAAAATTCCAAATCCACTTGAAAATCTTCCCATATGGCCATATTAATCCATAATTCACATGAATCTTGAGCTTTATGATGTAAATTAGGTCCTTAGGAACAAATTTCATGTTGTTTGGAAGTGCATTTGAGGTACATAAGTAAACCAAAATGACCATTGTACCAAATGGCCTATAATGAAACTTTCCCAAAATACCCTTGCCTTGTGAGATCCATACTTGAGATGTACAAATGATATCAAGGACTTCTAGGACTTTTTGGAAATCTATGATCATGAGGAACAACTTTCATGTTCACCTAAAGTTGAGGGGAAACTTGCTTCTAGGTCAAAAATGCCTTGGAAGTGAGTTAACTTTTAGTTGACCAAAAAATAAGTTCATTTGAGACCTCTAACTTGTTGGCATCATAACTTGAGTTCTAGACACTCAATGGATGTGTTCTAGTACTCAAAAGAAAGCTAAGAACATGCCCTACAAGTTTCATGTTTTCATGAAAATGAGATTGAACTTGTAACATAGGTGAAAATGGCCTTGAAATTGGGCACTAAAGAAGGGGATTTTTCACTAAGATCCTTTGAAACCCTAATTTAGTAACTCCTTGAACTCTTGATTCTTCTTGATTTGAACTTGACATGACATCATAAATGTCTCAAGATAACCTCCCATAGCCTCAATGACTTATAATTGATGGTGTAATTAAATTTCATTTATATTCAGTGTGTCAAAAGAAGTCAATCACATAATCGTATGAACCCTAAATGCAAACTTTGATATGAAATCTCATATGATAGAGATACATAGTAATTGATATACGGGAAATGGCCCTTACACCACCAGAAACATGTTGGTAAGTCAAATAATCATGTATGATGCATGAATCATAGAGTTCACATTTTGGAAAACTTACCTTGCAAGTGACAATAGAATTCCTTAATAGAGGTTTTACAAAAGTAATCTCTTGATGCTAACAGCTTCCTTGACCTCCAAGGAGTGTATTGCAATGCTTAGATTGACTTGAAAATTTTTGGAACTCCCTGGCCAAATAAATCTGCAGCTTGGTGCAAGTTGTTGCACCCTAAAATTTGCTCAACTTATTTCACCTGATTTTATGTCCCATAGCTTTAGCATTTGCATATTAGGTCATGTACATAATTCATTCATCTGCATAGCATAGCATGGGCAAGCCATCCAACAAGGGACCAAATGCAATTCTTATCTCTATGAGCGTATCAATAGGTTATCATCCAAATTCAAGCACATCCAAGTCATCAGAAAGAAATTGAAATCTGAGAAGTTAGTGGACCAAGCAGTGGATCTATCTCCTATCTTGAGGGTATGTGAGGATCATCAAAGAAGTTGTGAGTCATGAGTTGAGGCCATGGAGGGTATATAGACATCATGGAAGACCTAGAGGGTCATTTTGAAAGTGAGACAAGTCATTGGTGTGATTGCAAGAGCTGCAGTTGAAGACAGTCAACTAGGGTTTCATCTGGGTCAACCCTGGGTCAACCCTAGGTCAAATGCTTGATTGAAGGGCATCAAGGCCTGTTTGAAAGATGTGGGATGCCTCATTTGACATGTAAATATGGATGTGGTGTTGTGCCAAGGAGAAATCAAAAGAAATCAAGAAGAAGAGAGGTTTCTAAATTAGGGTTTCTGTGTAAAATCCCCTATTTAGGTCAAACTTCCAAGCAAGATAATTCAAAATACAAGTCTCAAATGGATCCTTGGCCAACATGAAACTTGTAGAGTATCTCAAGACCTTTAATTTGAGTGGTGGAAGGCATCAAGAAGATTTATAGAACTCAAGTTATGGTTCTTGCAAGTTACAGGTCATCTAAGGACACTGAAATTTGTCTATGAAAGTTACTTGACTTCCAAGCAACTTTTACCCCTCAAGGAGCTTTCAAATGGATTTCTGGTCAACATGAAAGTTGTTCCTCATGATCTTAGATTTCTATAAAGGTATGGCATGCCTTCATCTGATTTGTGGAACTCTACTTATGACTTTGGCAAGCCAAGGGCATTTTGGTCATTTGGAGATTATAGGTCATTTCAAGCATATGGCCATATCTCCTACTTCCAAGCTTCAAATGGAAAAACCTTAAACATAAAAGTTGCTTATAATGATGTTTTAAGGCTAGTAGGGTGGTCATGAGATGTTGGAAAGGCTCATAGCAAAAAGTGATAAAAATGGCCTAAAAATGAGGTATAAGTTAATTCAAGTGAAATGGAAAATCCTAAAATCCAAGTTCTAAACCCTAACCATGTCATATGATAGGCCATTTTGACTCCCAAGGGCATTTTAAGAACAATGGTTCAGCCACAATTTTGATTTGAGGCTTAAATCTTAGGGTTGCTTTGTAAAAGTCTTGCTTGCATAATGGCATACCAAACCAAAACAAAGAAAAGCTTCATAAACAAGGTGTTTAAGCTTTGTATCTTGTCCAAAATACCACTTAAGGAGAAAATCAAGTTAATTACTCAAGTTATAGGGTTTTTGTCATGATATATCACATGGTGAGAATGGAAATGCAAAATATCAAGTCATGAAACTTCAAGTTCCTACTAGATTGATCTAGATGATTCTAGACCTTTCCAAATCAGTCTATATATTGAATACACTCTCCATTGGTGAAAGGTTGGTGATTGTTGATGTTAATGGTGGTAGAGAATAGAAATTGAACCAAAAAATTTTCCATTTGCAAATTGTGTTGAAACTTCATTTTTCTCTTCATCACCCTTCCATTTTTTTTCCCACAAATCATCACTACAAACCTCCCTGAACATGTTCATGCTAGAGTAAGGTTCCATTGTTGAAGAATTGGAGCTTTCCAAGTGAAGTTGCAAGAGAGCAAAAGGGATTGGATCTGAAGATACAAGCCATCTCCATCAAATCTTGTGCAAGCAGAGTATTATTCATCACCTAGGGACCATTATTGAAGATCTACAAGGCCTGATTCGAAGCTTTTTACCACCTACCATTGCAAGAGTCAAGGTAAGCAAAATCACTTCCACACTTTGATTTAGGCATGGCTAGGATTGATTCTTTGTTGTGAAACCATTAGAGACCATTAGGTGATTCATTTGGATGAGTTTTAGACCAATTAGTGAGGTTTCATTAATGGAGGTTGATTCTTGATGGAGTTGGAATGGATGATTTAATGGATGATAATGCACGAATTTTGGTTAGTTTTAATCAGCATGGCATAGGGATTAATTATATATAAAGATTGTTGAGTTTTGTGATGGTTGAAAACTGAAGAAAGTTTGGATCCATGGTGTTGTACTGTTCGGGTAGGATGATAGAGAGAGTTTTAATGCAATCTAATGGCATGGTTGGATTCTACATAAAATTCTAGTCAAATTTGGTTCTTGGATCGTGGCATTTGATGGACAAATGAGAGAGAACGAAGAAGATGAAGTTTCATGCATGGGAAGTTTTTTCATGGAGTTTCTAAACCCTAAGTGTTCCAAGGTTGAAGACAATCCATGGGCCGTTGGATCTGTGCAAGACCATTTGACCAAGGAGCCATCCAAGGGCTCACATTCAAAACGAAACTGGGGGGAGGATGAGCAGCCAAAACGCTGCGTTTTAATTAGTATGTCATCATGGGCTTTAACGAATTTGATTTCCCCACCCCCCTTTGTCCAAGGCCCAATCGTTACACTATGATTTGCTGCTTCCTGCACCGCTACTTTTCCTTTTTCTTTTAATATTAATGTTTTTTTTTTTTTTTTCTTTCTGAGTTTCGCTGGGCCTAGGCGCGCCTTGCTACGCGCACCCCCCAGTCTGGGCCCATCATGATAAATAACTACATATTCATACTTCTTGCACCCCTCATCCATTTTCATATTAATTTTTTCTCCAAATTTCTTTAAACTTCAAAAATTCATAATAAATTGAAAAATGCATATTTTTTAATGAGACTTTTTTTCCCATTTTCCATTTTTTGTCTAGAAAAATATGAAAACATAAAATTGTCATTTTACTTCATTTTCATATTTTTTACATATTTTTACATTTAATAGCTTTTTTTAATTCTTTTGGTTTATGCTACTATTTGTTGAATTTAGTTTAGGAGCTTCCTTTAGGATTTCCCCCCCCCCCCCCCCCCCCATTCTTTTTAGTATAACTAGATAGGGATATTAGGTGCCCCCCTGATTTTTATACTATTTTTTAGGATTTATTTTAGGTAGTTTAGTTAGAAACTATTAGGATAGTCAATTAAGGTTGTGAATATAATATAGGTATAACAAAACAAGTTTCTTTTTGGGTTTTCTTTAGGACAAATTAGAAGGTGGGACTATAGGGGTATTATGGGTAAGTGATAGATCCCTTAGAAAATGCTAGAAGTTCCCCTATTATGTTAATACTATTAGTATATTCTTGTAATTGATTGATTGTGTGGTGTGCCCTTTCTAGGGTTATTGTTTGACTGTGTGGGGTATTGGGCTTGTTTGGGGTTTGGGTTTGAGCTGAAGAATTTGCTGATGAAGCCCATTGAAGACAAGGAATGAAGATCAGCTTCCAGAGTTGATGAAGAGTATATCTTGCTTGCAGATGTTGAAGGTTATAGGATCTAGGAGTTAGGTAGAGCTCTAGAATAGGAACTTGATTCACAAACATGGAAGGCCTTGTTTGCCTCCGTTCTTTCTCTATGATTCAAAGTCTCTTTTAAATACCCACCTCCTTCCTTTGGAAGGATTAGTAAATGTATTTAAAAGATAGAACTTTTGAGAGAAAACTGTCAGTATCATGTTAACAGTCAGTAGGTCACCCTTGGTAGGCAACTGACTGCTTAACATCCAATGCATCTTGTTGACTGCTGCTCATCTTGGAAAGTGAGACTTGAAGAAAAGCCATTGAAAGATTAAAGATAGAGACCTTGCTTGAAGGCTGTGTTGATGAAGACTGCTGTTTGCTGTTTATTTTTGATGTTTATAATTTTTGATGTATTGTTTGAATTTCCCTGACTGTATTGTGTGCCATTTAATCTGTTAGGTTGAAAGCGAATTTTGTTCGTTTTTGCCTGTTGTTTTCTAGGTTCGATGTTGAGTGGGACTCCCTTGCCTCGCTTGTATTGCTGCATCCATGCATTTTACTGCTTTATTGTATATATGCTATTGTTTCTGTTTCTGTTTATCCCTTAGGATCTCTGTTTCTCTCTGCGCGAGAGAGGAGCATGATAGACATTAGGTCTTAACCCATGCATGATAACATTAGGTTAGTTTGATTCCCTTTTCAACCGTAGGTTAGAGTTCTGTCTCTTCTTTCTCAAAACAAACAGAAAAATACAATAAATATTTCAAACACAATAAAAGCCACTTCTTCCGTAAAAGAATGTGAACTCATCAAAACGTCATTTTTGTCCGCTTGGACTGTTAAGCAGAAAAACCCTTTTTCAGAAGGAGATAAAAGCAATCAAGACAGACTTGTGTCGTACGTGGCCCGAACTACGTTTGCTCTGATCTTTCATGCTGTATGAAAGTACGTAGGCATAGGATGCGATATCCTAGCGAGCAACCTTCCCCTCCTTTCCCGTAGGTAGGCGAACTACGTTGACTCTGATTTCTCGTTCCAGACGGGAATACGTAGGCATAAAGTGCGATACTTTGTCGAGTCATTTTATTTTCTTTTTAGCCCCAGACCTGTAGAATAGATAGAATAACAATCCATACCAGAAAACAAGCGTGGATCCCGTCGAGTACGACGGACGTGAGGGGTGCTAATACCTTCCCCTTGCGTAACCGACTCCCGAATCTAGGATTTGGTTGCGATGACCATTCCTTTCCCGTCTTTGCGGTAGGTTTACTTCGAGCGTTTCCTTTCCCTCCGTTGGGATAAATAACGCACGGTGGCGACTCTTCTGTTCAGCCGGCGCCGATTTTCGCAGTAGCGACAGCTGGCGACTCTGCTGGGGATCCAACGTCCCCTGGCTGCTAAGGACTGCGATAGTTCCTTATGCATTTGGGATCCAACGTCCCTTTAGCGAGTCAATCCTAACGCTTGTTTTCCCGTCGAGGATTTTGTATGGGTTTACTTTTTCTGTCATTTACCTTCAGCATTATATTATTGTTATTATTGTTGTATTGGGGTGTGACGGGTGTTCTATGATTGAGAGATAAGCCGGACCTGGGCTTGAGTGCACTTAGAATTAGAGTGGAAAGTAGTGGGCGCGTGCCGGCTTTGCTTGCATTAGTGTCCTGCAAAATCCACACTCGGACGAGGTTCTTCTGGTTGACTTCTTTTTCTACCCTTTGGGTCGAAGGGGTTGTTGGTTAGTTGAATTGTCGACTCCGGGAACCGATCATTTGGAAGTTGGCTAAGTGAGGCCTCTTCAGGATTTGATGATGCCACTCTTTCTGGGAATCGTATCATCAACCCTGAAAGTCTGTGACGCCGACGACCGCATAGGATGTCATACCATTGTCAGTTACTAGGACACCTACCTGTGAGAGGGTTTGGGGCTATGCAGGTAACTAGACCTTCAGATACCGGTTTGTTTCTTGATTTGAGATTCAGGGTATTTATGGGCAGTTGAGGGGTCTATTAGAGACCAGTTGGAGTTATGTTATGGGGTCTATCAGAGACCAGAGTTGAAGCTCTGTATTGGGTCTGTCCAAGACCAGGGTTTGAGGAATTCTGGATGGTCTATCTGAGATTTATGATTTGGTTCAGGCTTCTCAGCCATGGCATTTGGTCCCTGTTGCATCTATTTGCATTGCATTGTTCGCATAACCATTACCATGTGCATTTCATTAACGTGTGTCTGTGCTGCAGGTGCATTTGCATATTCCCTGATTCTAGTGCCCGTACTTCTGCTTATTGATCATGGCTGGTTTGAGAAAGACAGTTGCGTACAAGTTACCTACACATGACATTACTCCCCTACTTGGTCTGATGTCCCTTGCTGATGAGGAGGTTAGGAGAAGTTTCAGGATGAGTTATGGAAGACTGTTGAGACTGGTCTGCAAGCCAACTGCTGTTGAGATGAATGGGTTGTATACCTTGATGCAATTCTATGACCCTGCCTTGAGGTGTTTCACATTCGCTGACTTTATTTTGGGGCCTACCATGGAAGAATACGCAGAGTTTATCGAGCTGCCGGTGCAAAATAAGGTTCCTTTCATCCATCGTGACGCTAAGCCCCATCTGGAGGACTTAGCAAAGGCCTTACACATGAACGCTTCTGAACTGCTAGTGACTTCTTGGCTCGGGGTTCCAGGTTTCTCCCTCGATTTTCTGGTTAGCAAAGCTCAAGAATACGCCAAGAGCGGGTGCTGGATAGTCTTTAATGCTATCTTGGCTCTGTGCATCTACGGAATAGTGCTGTTTCCCAATTTACCCAATTTTGTGGACTTGGACGCCTTTCATCTGTTTGCTGCTGGCAACCCGGTACCCACTTTGATTGGAGATCTCTATCATTCATTGCACTACAAAAATGAAAATAGAAGAGGAAAGACTGTTTACTGTTGTGCGCCGCTGTTGAACATGTGGTTTAAAAGCCATCTCCCCCTGAAGGGACCTTTTGTAGATAGTGCAACTACAGCTGACTGGCCAGAGCGCCTGATGAGACTATCTTCTGAGGACATTGAGTGGTTTGACCGAGACTTGCTGGGGTCTGAGCTTATTTTCAGCTGCGCCAGATATCCTAATGTTCCTTTGATAGGAAGAAAAGGGTGCATCAATTATAACCCATCTATGTTTGTTCGCCAGTTTGGATACGCATTGAAGAACCCACCTAGGGAGGAAGAAGTACAGGAATCTCTGTACTTCACCGGTGATTTGAATGGAGAGTTACTAGCCAAGCTTCAACACGCTTGGATGCGTATCAACAGAAGAGGGAAGCCACTATTGGGGAAGAATGATTGTCAGGCTTATGTACCTTACAAAGTTTGGATCCAAGAGAGGGCAAAATAGTTGCTGATGCCATTTCCAGCTGCACCGGTTCATGTTCATGTTCCAGTGGAGGAACCAACCACCGTTACTATGGAGGTCTACGAGCTAGTTGTAAAAGAGAAGGAAGCCTTGATGAAGATCAATGAAGAGTTAGAAAAGGAACTGGCTCAGATGCGTAGTGAGAAGAACAACGTTGTGCATTCTTTCCAACAGCAAACTGAATTGGTAAACAGGCTAGGTGCTGAACTGACCGAAGAGAAAAAGAAGCGTGAACGTCTGGGGAAAGAATTCAGAAGCTCTCATGATGTGTTGGAGTCCAAAAAGAAAGCACTCGATGCCGCCCACCAGGAAATCTCTTCTTGTAACAAAACGTGGAATGCTACGCTAACCAACAACAAAAAGAGGGAAGACAAATTGAAGCAGCAAATTTCTGAACTCGAAGAACAGTTGAAGGCTAGCACCCAAAAGTATGAAGAGGAGGTGATGGCAAGATATAGTCTCCAGAACGCATTGAACAAGGCCATCGAAGGAAAGAAAGAGGCTGTGTCTCAGAAGCGGAAGCTAGAGGATCGCTTCGGAGAAGGGGCATGGGAGGAATCTGCTGGTGATTTACGCCGTGTTCTCAAGCGAAGAGATCTACTTGTTGAGGGTCTGCTTACTCGACCAGGTCATCCAGAGACTAAGAGGTTATTAGAGGAGTACCAGGCCTATGGGAGCACTTGATCGTTTCATGTATTAATGTGTATGCTTTATTTACATTGTGTTGACCATCACCAGGATTGTTGGTTGAGGTCATGCCTTCTTATTGTAAACTCATTGATATTGTATTCTTGATCTGATGGATTTCTCTGCAATATATGAGGTGTTTTCTATGATTCGGCTCCGAATTTCGTATTGTTGTCACTGTCACTACCCTGACACATTCGCACTAGAATCGGGGAATGATATCCCCTAATGCACAGACACATATTGCATTGCATTTGCATTCATATTGCATTACAGGTGATTATTGAACTGTATCTCATTTCCTGCGTCGTACAGGTCTTTTCAGGATTGAAAGTCAACGCCCGCACCGATACTCCACTCGCACCAACTGCAGAAGAGTTATGGATCAGATGCAGAATGAAATGCATGACATGCGTGAGAAGCTGGCGCTATTCATGCAGACAATGGAGACCATTGTGAAAGGCCAGGAGAACTTGCAAGCTTTAGTGCAACCTTTGTTGACGAGAAACGCTGGGCACGGGAACGAAGACCATAATTCTGTGCGAGTCGACACTATTCACGGGGATGGTACTCCTACACCGGTAGCTCCACCTGTGGTGAACATACCTGCTGTCAATGTGAACAACGGCGCCGCCGCCGGGAACGGTAACGCAGGAATCGGTAACGAGACTGTCGTCAACAACGTTGGGTTCGGAGATGTCAATCTGGGTGGTGATAATATGGGAGGTAACGGCTTCGGTAATAATGGATTCGACTTTAATGACCAGGGGTTTGATCATGCTAGGAAGTACGACTTCAATGCTCAGGGCTTCGGACAAGATGGATTTGGTATGACTAATCAGGGTTATGGCGGACTCGGAAATGGAAACGGTGCTGGGATAATGTCTTTTGGACCTGTCGGAGTCGCTCCGGGGTATGGTAACAGGGGACAGGGCCCTGTAATGAATCAGACTAGATTTGGCCGTAACAACGGGTACGATGGATACGGCAATGGTAACGGTAATTGGCTAGAAGATCAGCAAGAAGATGCTTTCTCCGGTGGAGGTTTCGAAGGTCCTATGGATGACTCTCAGAGAATCAAGATGCTCGAGGAGCAGATGAGAGGGGTCGTGAATCAAAGTGCTGTTGGTTTAGATATGACCACAATGGGTCTGGTGCCTGGCCTGAGGGTACCACTAAAATTCAAAGCTCCCACATTCGACAAAGATAAAGGGGATACTTGTCCAAAGGTGCATGTGCGATCATACTACAGGAGGATGTCGGCGTATTCAAACGATGAGAGGATGCTGATGCATTTCTTTCAAGATAGCTTGTCTGGTCCTTCCCTTGAATGGTACATGGGGTTGGAGCCAACTCAGATAAAGACTTGGAAGCAGTTGGCTGAAGCGTTTGTGGCTCATTATAAGTACAACAGTGACTTGGCACCCAACCGGGTCCAATTGCAGGGGTTGTCCCAGAAGAAGGATGAGAGCTTCAAAGAATACGCGCAGAGATGGCGCGACATGGCTACACGAGTTCATCCTCCTTTGGATGACAAAGAAATGAATGATATGTTCATAGGAACATTTACCGGTATGTTATATGACAAGTTGTTTCATACTTCTTTGGGCAGTTTCTCGGACTTAATCCTGATGGGTGAGAAAATTGAAAGCAATATTAAACTGGGAAGATTCCAAGCTGAGGAATCCACTTCAACTGGCAGTAACAGAAGGGCTTTCGGTGGGCGCCGTCAAGGTGATGCAAGTGCAGTGTTCGGGGGCCGAGGCCGAGGCCGGGGCAGAGGTCGAAACCAGTACAACCAGTCGCAGCAGGTGGCAAGTGTCACCATTCCATTTCAGCAACAACCGATACAACAACAGCAACAGCAACCACAACAGGGGGTACATCTTGCCCAGCGCAGAATCCAGGGGGGCAGACCAAGGAGGGTGTTCGAAACGCCTCCTTCAACGTATGCAGAATTGCTACAGACGTTACTGGGTTTGAACTTGGTGGAAAAGAGAATATGGCGCCAGTAACAGGCACTCCTCCGTACGACTTTGACGCGAACAAGCACTGTGAATTCCACTCCGGGGCTCCTGGCCATGACGTAGAGAGTTGCCACGCGTTCAAACATGTGGTACAGGATCTATTGGATAGTAAGGCTATCAATTTTGGACAGGCAGGTCCGAACATAGTACAAAAGCCCATGCCCAATCATGGGGCAAATGCTATTTTAACCGAGGAGGGTTTGAACTTGATCATGAATGTTGATGACCTCAAGACACCATTGTGTGAGATAAAGAGCAGATTATTGAAAGGAGGTGTGTATCCGGGCTGCGATGAGTATTGCTTAGAGTGTTGGACCCAAGCTGGGGGTTGTGCTGAATTGAAGAAGGGTATTCAGACCTTGATAGATGGAGGCACATTGTAATTCGACAGAACGGCAGTTGAGGAACCTGCAGAGTTATCAGCGGAAGAGCAAAGTGATGTAGCTACCGTGACGATTCCCCGGAAAACAATAACTATAACAGCGCCAGCCAGGCGACCACCGATCACTATCACCAAGGCAGGACCAATCCCTTATGAGAGCACTAAGGTTGTACCCTGGACCTATGGGTTGGAAGCGTACTGTGAGGGAGTGAAAATTGATGTTAGTAAGCAGCCAGTTGAGGTTGTAGACAACGTCGTCGGTACCGGAGGGATGACGAGAAGTGGGAGAATCTTTATATCGCCTGAGGTAGAGGCTGAACGACTGGCGAAAGGAAAAGGAAAGATGAACGAGGATGTCCCTGTGCAGAGGAACGAAAAAGAAACGTCATTGAAGGATGTGGAAGAGTTTATGCGCCTTATTCGTAAGAGTGATTATAAGATTGTTGAGCACCTTCAACAGACGCCATCAAAGATATCCATACTATCGTTGCTATTGTGTTCCGAAGCTCATAGGAACGCATTGTTGAAAGTTCTGGATACTTCCTTCGTACCCCAAGATGTTTCTGTGAATCAGCTGGAGGGGGTGCTGGCGCATGTGAACGCAGGCCATAGCTTGGGATTTACCGACTTTGATTTGACCCCGAAAGGGAGAGAGCATAACATGGCGTTGCACGTCTCAGTTGAGTGTAGGGGCTCAGTCATGTCCCATGTACTGGTAGATACCGGATCTTCCTTGAACGTGCTGCCCAAGAAAGCAATGATGAAATTGGACGTCAGGGGAATCATGTGTACTCCTAGTGACTTGGTGGTCAGGGCATTTGATGGTACACGAAGAACGGTCTTTGGATCCATAACGTTACCTCTACAGGTGGGGCCGGAGGTTTTCGAAACTGAATTTTACATTATGGACATACAGCCCGCATACAGCTGCCTTCTCGGACGACCCTGGATCCATGGTGCTGGGGCAGTCACACCCACCTTGCACCAAAAGCTGAAATACATGGTAGGGGATAGTGTGGTCACGGTCTGTGGAGAAGAAGATATATTGGTTAGCCATCTGTCATCATTCAAGTATGTAGAAGTCGACAGCGAGATTCATAAAACACCCTGTCAAGCCTTTGAAGGGTTGCGCATCAAAGACAAAGTTCCAGGGCCGAGTAAAGCGTCAGAGGTGGCCGTCTCGTCATACAAGGAGGCTCAGGCTCTAGTGAAGGCTGGTGAGACAAAAGGCTGGGGCAAGGTTCTGGATATTCCCGTGAAGATGGACAGATTTGGGCTGGGGTATCAACCATCATCATCAACGCCTGCTGCAGGGGCACCCCGTTTCAAAGGACCGATAACAATCACAGCTAGTGGAGTGTATCACGAGGCCATCAACGCTGTTTCAGATTCCGAAGAAGGAGACAGTGACTGCGACATGGACGCCTGGATTCAGCCGAGCGTGCCAAGACAAGGATTATGCAATTGGTCTATTCAGGAGATTGTTCCTGTGACTCACAAACAGTAATACTTTGTTTTCTTAATTGTTGAACAATCCGGTGCCTTACCCGGGGCATCGTGATTTTGCTTAGGCATGTGCTGTTATGTACATTGCGTTGTTTAATCATTAAATAAAAGGCGTTTTTCATGTACAAATATTGCGATCTCTGTTTTTCCTGTTTTTGTGTTTTACAATAAAATGTCAACGTGGTTATTCGCTTTATGCATATTTTGAAGCATTTAACCATCCCTTTTGTAGGATAACATTTTCAGATGACATCATTGAACCGCCTATGACTCATTTCGACTTTGAGCACCCGGTATTTCAGGCCGAAGAAGAGATTGTTGAAGATGGCGATGTGCCCGAAGAATTGTCTTGGTTGGTAAAGCAAGAAGAACGAGTCATTCTGCCTCATGAGGAGGTCATTGAAATTATTAACCTGGGATCGGAAGGGGTTGAAAAGAACATCCGTATAGGAGCCGCGCTGCAGAGCGACGTCAAGCGAAGACTGGTTGAAATGCTCAGAGAGTACAGTGATGTGTTCGCTTGGTCGTATGAAGACATGCCTGGGCTGGATACGGACATGGTTGTGCACCGTCTGCCGCTAAAAGAAGAATGCCCACCGGTTAAGCAGAAACTTTGCAGAACTAGGCCAGATATGGCAGTGAAAATTAAGGAGGAGGTTCAAAAGCAGTGGGATGCTGGTTTCCTAGCTGTTACTAAATATCCCTCGTGGGTCGCTAATATTGTACCAGTGCCAAAGAAAGACGGTAAAGTGAGAATGTGCGTAGATTACCGTGATCTGAACAAGGCGAGCCCGAAAGATGATTTCCCGCTTCCTCATATCGATGTGCTGGTTGACAACACTGCTCAATTCTCCGTATTCTCCTTCATGGATGGCTTCTCGGGCTATAATCAGATTAAAATGGCGCCAGAAGACATGGAGAAGACTACTTTCATAACGCCTTGGGGAACATTTTGTTACAAAGTGATGCCCTTCGGATTGAAGAATGCTGGGGCAACATATCAGCGTGCAATGACGACTCTTTTTCATGATATGATGCATAAGGAGATCGAGGTTTATGTTGATGATATGATTACCAAATCCCAGACTGAGGAAGAACATTTGGTGAATCTGCTGAAGCTACTCAAAAGGCTTAGGAAGTTCAGGCTGAGACTGAACCCTAACAAGTACACCTTCGGGGTGAGATCGGGTAAACTGCTGGGGTTTATCATGAGCGAAAGAGGAATAGAGGTTGATCCTGCAAAAATAAAAGCAATACAAGAGATGCCGACGCCTAAAACAGAAAAAGAGGTGCGCGGGTTTTTAGGGAGGTTGAACTACATCGCTCGGTTCATATCTCACCTGACAGCTACGTGTGAGCCGTTATTCAAGCTGTTGAAAAAAGACCAGGCTGTAACGTGGAATGAAAATTGTCAAAAGGCGTTCGATAAAATAAAACAGTATTTGCAGGAGCCTCCTATTTTGATACCTCCAGTGGCAGGGAGACCCTTGATTATGTATTTGACGGTTCTTGAGGGAAGTATGGGTTGTGTTCTCGGTCAACACGACGAGACAGGAAGAAAGGAGCATGCAATATACTACTTGAGTAAGAAGTTTACTGAATGTGAATCTCGATATTCAATGCTCGAAAAAACTTGTTGCGCTCTAGCCTGGGCCGCCAAGCATTTGAGGCAATACATGCTGAACCATACAACCATGCTCATCTCGAAGATGGATCCTATCAAATATGTATTTGAAAAGCATGCACTATCGGGGAGAATTGCCCGTTGGCAGATGGTTCTAACCGAATACGACATCCAGTATGTCTCACAGAAGGCTATAAAGGGGAGTGTATTATTTGAGTACTTGGCAGAGCAACCTATTGAGGACTACCAATCGATGAGGTTTGATTTTCCTGACGAGGATATCATGTACCTAAAGATGAAAGATTGTGAAGAACCGTTGCCAGACGAAGGACCAGAATTGGGTTCCAAATGGAAGTTGATCTTTGACGGAGCTGTAAAGGCCTACGGTAGCGGAATAGGGGCAATCATCACTACTCCACACGCGTCGCACATCCCGTTTACTGCTCGATTGACCTTTCCAGTTACCAATAATGAAGCCGAATACGAAGCTTGTATCATGGGGCTTGAAGAAGCCATTGATTTACGAATCAAAAATCTGGATGTATACGGAGACTCAGCTCTGGTGGTGAATCAAATAAAAGGAGAATGGGAGACACGTCAGCACAATTTGATACCGTACATGAATTATGCGAGGAGATTGTTGCCTTTCTTTGACAAGGTTGAGTTGCATCATGTACCGCGAGCAGAGAATCAGATGGCTGACGCCCTGGCCACTTTGTCTTCCATGTATAAAGTCAACTTCTGGAATGAGGCTCCCAGAATTGTTATCTCTCGGCTTGACAGACCCGCCTTTGTGTTTTCCATTGACGAAGCATATGATGATAAACCTTGGTATTTTGATATCCTTAATTTCCTGAAAAGCAAAGAGTATCCGGCTGGGGCATCCAGTCACTATCAGAAGACTCTCAGGAGATTGGCGGGTAATTTCTATCTGAATCTGGACGGTGTCTTATACAAGAGAAATCACGACTTGGTGCTACTATGTTGTGTAGACGAGAAAGAGGCGAAGCTGCTCATGGAGGAAATACATGAGGGTACATTTGGTACGCATGCTGGTGGGCATGCTATGACGAAGAAGCTGCTGTGGGCAGGCTATTACTGGTTAACCATGGAAACCGATTGTTTCAAGTTTGCGAAGAGGTGTCATAAGTGCCAAATCTATGCAGATAAGATCCATGTGCCCCCGAGTCCTCTGAACTTGATGTCGTCGCCGTGGCCGTTCTCAATGTGGGGAATCGATATGATTGGAAAGATCGAGCCGACGGCTTCTAACGGACACCGGTTCATTCTGGTAGCAATTGATTATTTTACCAAATGGGTGGAAGCGGCATCTTATGCAAATGTGACCAAGCAGGTGGTAGCCAGGTTTATCAAGAGAGATATCATTTGCAGATATGGAATCCCCGAGCGGATAATTACCGACAACGGTTCAAACCTGAATAACAAAATGATGAAGGAGCTGTGTCAGAGTTTCAAGATCGAGCATCACAACTCCTTCCCTTATCGACCCAAGATGAATGGCGCTGTTGAAGCGGCCAATAAGAACATAAAGAAGATTGTTCAGAAGATGGTGGTGACCTATAAAGACTGGCATGAGATGCTACCTTTTGCTTTGCACGGTTATCGTACGACGGTACGCACATCAACCGGGGCAACCCCGTTCTCGTTGGTATATGGAATGGAAGCAGTGTTACCACTGGAAGTTGAGATTCCTTCACTGAGGGTATTACGATATGTCCAACTTGACGAGGCAGAATGGGTGAAAGACAGGTTGAACCAGCTGAGTTTAATGGATGAGAAGAGGCTGGCTTCTCTAGCATACGGTCGTTTGTACCAGAGCCGAATGAAGAAAGCATATGATAAGAAGATACATCCTCGGAGCTTTCAGACGGGCGACCTTGTGCTGAAAAGGATTCTCCCGCCTAAGGCAGATCACAGGGGCAAGTGGACCCCCAATTACGAAGGGCCATACGTTGTCAGAAAAGTCTTTTCAGGAGGAGCTTCGTTGTTGTCCACCATGGACGGTGAAGACTTTACGTCGCCTGTGAATTCGGACGCAGTTAAAAAATACTTTGCTTGAAATCGACCCGCTGGACAAAAAAAAGAGAGTCCAGGCAAAAAGGGGGCATCCTGGCGAACCAAAAACAGAATGAAAGGTTCGGGCAAAAATTAGGGATAAAATTGAAAAAAATGTACACCCGCGAAGTTGAAAACCTACACTGGGCGGCTTCGGCAAAAAAGGGTATCCCGGTGAACTGAAAACCCGTAAAGGGCGGTTCACGCAAAAGTTAGGGATTTGAAAAGCAAGTGACTGCGGTCCGAATTTGATACTGCAGTGAGTATTGGTGCGGGAGAATATACCTGAAGGGTCGATTATCAGATACAGTCTCTTCGGAAGTGCGAATACCGGGAAAGCACTAGAGTCGGGCGAGTCATAGGAGGATCAGCTCATGATGTTCGTCTGCATCCCGTTGCCGACATGTGTACAAATTTGAGTTGTCATTATATTTATGCTTCTTGTGCATACTTGTATATTTGTTGTGTGTAGCTTCCTCTTTTCAGGAGTTACATCCCGTGTACAAAACTCTGCCCATTTAGGGGCCCAATTAATAAAACATGTTATTCAGTATTTGATGCTGGTTCTTTACTGTTTTGTACATGACAAACGCCAAAGTTTAATAAAACTAGCAAGTGTATAACGTCGCTGGCCCTTGCCAATAATTGCCAAAACTTTGAATTAACTGAAAATAATGTCACGAACGCTAACCTGAATAGATTTTGTTGCATAGACTTGTCTTGTCTCGTTTGTGGTGTTGCAGGGTTCGTGGCCGTATGAAGTGGACGATCAAAGGACTGCAGTATTGACCAGAGGCTCGTAACGAAAGACTCGATCCCCACGCAGGTCGCGCTTCTGAGATAACATTGTTCCTTACCGAAGAAGGATCAAATTCCCCATCTAATTGTAGCTTATCTGAGGGACATTCTCCAGCAGAGTCGTTTACTCTCAGCAGAACTGACGATTCCCAGATCGAAGGTTGTATTCAGACAGTATGGTGTCCCCCAGAAGGATCTCCCACCCCGAACGGAGTGGTTTAACCTCAGAAGATTAATATTTCCAACTTGTGAGTTGTACCCAGACAGTCCACCCTTCCCAGTAGGGTCATTTACTCTCCCCCAGCGGAGTCAGTTGATTTTTCCCAAGAGAGTCGTTTCGTCCCCAGCGGAGTTCTCTTTCCAGCAAGTATTCTTTTTCCTCCCAGTGGAACTCGAAGATTAAAAAAAAAAACCCTCCCCGGCAGAGTTGGCTGTGTGTCCTGGCATTTATTTTATCGGAATACCGTGTGATACCCGTTCACTCTCCGGCAGAAGTCCAACTATGATTGGCGCATTTAGTTATTCTCAGCGAAGTTGGCTTCACTCTTCCAGCGTTTATTTTGCTGGAATAATTATGTGACACCTGGTTATCCCCAGCGGAGTTGGCGTTGTCTTCAGCATTTATTTTGCTGAAGCGGTTTTCTGTATCCTAGCAGTCCGAGCTTGCATTTGCATCGGCATATAGTGTCACATTTGCATCTGCCAAATAAAAACGCGTAGCATTTCCATGTCGAATGGAGCATTACGCCATTGTCAAACATATGCATTTTGAAACATAAACTAGGTTGGTTAACCGTTTGTTTTCAAGTATTGTTTCCCATACAGGTGGAGAGAGCTCTTGCTCAAATGAATTACCAAACATTCAGGATCTCGGCGTGAGATGTGTAATGATAATGTCGATTGTGGCATTATTCCCCACAGAGTTGCTTGGTTAAGTTTCTCTTACCCCTCCAGTGGAGTATTTCTTCAAGGTTGTTGTGACAGCATCAAGAGATTTCGTGAATCGATTTTTGGAAGTTGTCGCCTATGTTAAAATAGGTGTCTGGCAGTGTGGATTCAGAAAATCCCCAGTAGAGTCCTTCTCAGATTTGCTGCCATGACATCACTGAAAATTGGAAGACTAGACTCATATTGTGTTACCCATGTGATTGATGGAGCTAGCTGCTGCAAAGATAGGCAGAAAACCTGTATTTGACAGAGTATCTACCCGTAGCAGAGGCGGAGTTATTTTCCTGTATTTGGCAGAGTATTTCCCGTAGCAGAGGCGGAGTTGTTTTCCTGTATTTGGCAGAGTATGTACCTGTATCAAAGGCGGAGTTGTTTTCCTGTATTTGGCAGAGTATGTACCCGTATCAAAGGCGGAGTCATGTTCCTGTATTTGACAGAGTGTACCCGTAGCAAAGGCGGAGTTATTTTCCTGTATTTGACAGAGTATTTCCCGTAGCAGAGGCGGAGTTATTTCCTGTATTTGGAAGAGCGTTTACCCGTAGCAAAGGCGGAGTTATTTTCCTGTATTCAACAGAGTATTACCCGTAGCAGAGGCGGAGTTATTTTCCTGTATTTGGCAGAGTATTTCCCGTAGCAGAGGCGGAGTTGTTTTCCTGTATTTGGCAGAGTATGTACCCGTATCAAAGGCAGAGTTATTTTCCTGTATCTGGCAGAGTGTACCCGTAGCAAAGGCGGAGTTATTTTCCTGTATTTGACAGAGTATTTCCCGTAGCAGAGGCGGAGTTATTTCCTGTATTTGGTAGAGCGTTTACCCGTAGCAAAGGCGGAGTTATTTTCCTATATTTGATAGAGTATTTCCCGTAGCAGAGGCGGAGTTGTTTTCCTGTATTTGGCAGAGTATGTACCCGTATCAAAGGCGGAGTTATGTTCCTGTATTTGACAGAGTGTACCCGTAGCAAAGGCGGAGTTATTTTCCTGTATTTGACAGAGTATTTCCTGTAGCAGAGGCGGAGTTATTTCCTGTATTTGACAGAGCGTTTACCCGTAGCAAAGGCAGAGTTATTTTCCTGTATTCAACAGAGTATTACCCGTAGAAGAGGCGGAGTTATTTTCCTGTATTTGACAGAGTATGTCCTGTAGCAGAGGCGGAGTTATGTTCCTGTATTTGACAGAGTGTCGTCCCGTAGCAAAGGCGGAGTTATCTTCCTGTATTTGACAGAGTATTTCCCGTAGCAGAGGCGGAGTTGTTTTCCTGTATTTGGCAGAGTATGTACCCGTATCAAAGACGGTGTTATTTTCCTGTATCAGTGGCAGGGTCAGGTTTTGTTGACAGAAGTACTTCTCCCAGTGAAGTCAATAAGTTCATTCAAGTATTGAAAAGATAATGTTGAAATCAGATTTGTAGATAATGTTCTCCAAACAGTTGTGCAGTTTATTTCTGCGGTTGGCAAATTTCCGGGTTTATTTTGTATTCAACCGTCTCGTACCTCGATTGTCTGAAGGCTCCGGGCGTTTCACCCAGTCGGATCCAAGTCGCTTGAATAGGGGCAGCTGTTGCACCCTAAAATTTGCTCAACTTATTTCACCTGATTTTATGTCCCATAGCTTTAGCATTTGCATATTAGGTCATGTACATAATTCATTCATCTGCATAGCATAGCATGGGCAAGCCATCCAATAAGGGACCAAATGCAATTCTTATCTCTATGAGCGTATCAAGAGGTTATCATTCAAATTCAAGCACATCCAAGTCATCAGAAAGAAATTGAAATCTGAGAAGTTAGTTGACCAAGCAGTGGATCTATCTCCTATCTTGAGGGTATGTGAGGATCATCAAAGAAGTTGTGAGTCATGAGTTGAGGCCATGGAGGGTATATAGACATCATGGAAGACCTAGAGGGTCATTTTGAAAGTGAGACAAGTCATTGGTGTGATTGCAAGAGCTGCAGTTGAAGACAGTCAACTAGGGTTTCATCTGGGTCAACCTTGGGTCAACCCTAGGTCAAATGCTTGATTGAAGGGCATCAAGGCCTGTTTGAAAGATGTGGGATGCCTCATTTGACATGTAAATATGTATGTGGTGTTGTGCCAAGTAGAAATCAAAAGAAATCAAGAAGAAGAGAGGTTTCTAAATTAGGGTTTCTGTGTAAAATCCCTTGATTTAGGTCAAACTTCCAAGCAAGATAATTCAAAATGCAAGTCTCAAATGGATCCTTGGCCAACATGAAACTTGTAGAGTATCTCAAGACCTTTAATTTGAGTGGTGGAAGGCATCAATAAGATTTATAGAACTCAAGTTATGGTTCTTGCAAGTTACAGGTCATCTGAGGACACTGAAATTTGTCTGTGAAAGTTACTTGACTTCCAAGCAACTTTTACCCCTCAAGGAGCTTTCAAATGGATTTCTGGTCAACATGAAAGTTGTTCCTCATGATCTTAGCTTTCTAGAAAGGTATGACATGCCTTCATCTGATTTGTGGAACTCTACTTATGACTTTGGCAAGCCAAGGGCATTTTGGTCATTTAGAGATTATAGGTCATTTCAAGCATATGGACATATCTCCTACTTCCAAGCTTCAAATGAAAAAACCTTCAACATACAAGTTGCTTAGAATGATGTTTTAAGGCTAGTAGGGTGGTCATGAGATGTTGGAAAGGCTCATAGCAAAAAGTGATAAAAATGGCCTAAAAATGAGGTATAAGTTAATTCAAGTGAAATGGAAAATCCTAAAATCCAAGTTCTAAATCCTAACCATGTCATATGATAGGTCATTTTGACTCCCAAGGGCATTTTAAGAACAATGGTTCAGCCACAATTTTGATTTGAGGCTTAAATCTTGGGGTTGCTTTGTAAAAGTCTTGCTTGCATACTGGCATACCAAACCAAAACAAAGAAAAGCTTCATAAACAAGGTGTTTAAGCTTTGTATCTTGTCCAAAATACCACTTAAGGAGAAAATCAAGTTAATTACTCAAGTTATAGGGTTTTTGTCATGATATATCACATGGTGAGAATGGAAATGCAAAATATCAAGTCATGAAACTTCAAGTTCCTACTAGATTGATCTAGATGATTCTAGACCTTTCCAAATTAGTCTATATATTGAATACACTCTCCATTGGTGAAAGGTTGGTGATTGTTGATGTTAATGGTGGTAGAGAATAGAAATTGAACCAAAAAATTTTCCATTTGCAAATTGTGTTGAAACTTCATTTTTCTCTTCATCACCCTTCCATTTTTTTTCCACAAATCATCACTACAAACCTCCCTGAACATGTTCATGCTAGAGTAAGGTTCCATTGTTGAAGAATTGGAGCTTTCCAAGTGAAGTTGCAAGAGAGCAAAAGGGATTGGATCTGAAGATACAAGCCATCTCCATCAAATCTTGTGCAAGCAGAGTATTATTCATCACCTAGGGACCATTATTGAAGATCTACAAGGCCTGATTCGAAGCTTTTTACCACCTACCATTGCAAGAGTCAAGGTAAGCAAAATCACTTCCACACTTTGATTTAGGCATGGCTAGGATTGATTCTTGTTGTGAAACCATTAGAGACCATTAGGTGATTCATTTGGATGAGTTTTAGACCAATTAGTGAGGTTTCATTAATGGAGGTTGATTCTTGATGGAGTTGGAATGGATGATTTAATGGATGATAATGCACGAATTTTGGTTAGTTTTAATCAGCATGGCATAGGGATTAATTATATATAAAGATTGTTGAGTTTTGTGATGGTTGAAAACTGAAGAAAGTTTGGATCTATGGTGTTGTACTGTTCGGTTAGGATGATAGAGAGAGTTTTAATGCAATCTAATGGCATGGTTGGATTCTACATAAAATTCTAGTCAAGTTTGGTTCTTGGATCGTGGCATTTGATGGAGAAATGAGAGAGAACAAAGAAGATGAAGTTTCATGCATGGGAAGTTTTTTCATGGAGTTTCTAAACCCTAAGTGTTCCAAGGTTGAAGACAATCCATGGGCCGTTGGATCTGTGCAAGACCATTTGACCAAGGAGCCATCCAAGGGCTCACATTCAAAACGAAATTGGGGGGAGGATGAGCAGCCAAAACGCTGCGTTTTAATTAGTATGTCATCATGGGCTTTAACAAATTTGATTTCCCCACCCCCCTTTGTCCAAGGCCCAATCGTTACACTATGATTTGCTGCTTCCTGCACCGCTACTTTTCCTTTTTCTTTTAATATTAATGTTTTTTTTTCTTTTTTTTTTCTTTTTTTTTCTTTTTTTTTCTTTCTGAGTTTCGCTGGGCCCAGGCGCGCCTTGCTACGCGCACCCCCCAGTCTGGGCCCATCATGATAAATAACTACATATTCATACTTCTTGCACCCCTCATCCATTTTCATATTAATGTTTTCTCCAAATTTCTTTAAACTTCAAAAATTCATAATAAATTGAAAAATGCATATTTTTTAATGAGACTTTTTTTCCCATTTTCCATTTTTTGTCTAGAAAAATATGAAAACATAAAATTGTCATTTTACTTCATTTTCATATTTTTTGCATATTTTTACATTTAATAGCTTTTTTTAATTCTTTTGGTTTATGCTACTATTTGTTGAATTTAGTTTAGGAGCTTCCTTTAGGATTTTTTCCCTATTCTTTTTAGTATAACTAGATATGGATATTAGGTGCCCCCCTGATTTTTATACTATTTTTTAGGATTTATTTTAGGTAGTTTAGTTAGAAACTATTAGGATAGTCAATTAAGGTTGTGAATATAATATAGGTATAACAAAACAAGTTTCTTTTTGGGTTTTCTTTAGGACAAATTAGAAGGTGGGACTATAGAGGTATTATGGGTAAGTGATAGATCCCTTAGAAAATGCTAGAAGTTCCCCTATTATGTTAATACTATTAGTATATTCTTGTAATTGATTGATTGTGTGGTGTGCCCTTTCTAGGGTTATTGTTTGACTGTGTGGGGTATTGGGCTTGTTTGGGGTTTGGGTTTGAGATGAAGACTTTGCTGATGAAGCCTATTGAAGACAAGGAATGAAGATCAGTTTCCAGAGTTGATGAAGAGTATATCTTGCTTGCAGCTATTGAAGGTTATAGGATCTAGGAGTTAGGTAGAGCTCTAGAATAGGAACTTGATTCACAAACATGGAAGGCCTTGTTTGCCTCCGTTCTTTCTCTATGATTCAAAGTCTCTTTTAAATACCCACCTCCTTCCTTTGGAAGGATTAGTGAATGTATTTAAAAGATAGAACTTTTGAGAGAAAACTGTCAGTATCATGTTAACAGTCAGTAGGCCACCCTTGGTAGGCAACTGACTGCTTAACATCCAATGCATCTTGTTGACTGCTGCTCATCTTGGAGAGTGAGACTTGAAGAAAAGCCATTGAAAGATTAAAGATAGAGACCTTGCTTGAAGGCTATGTTGATGAAGACTGTTGTTTGCTGTTTATTTTTGCTGTTTATAATTTTTGATGTATTGTTTGAATTTCCCTGACTGTATTGTGTGCCATTTAATCTGTTAGGTTGAAAGCGAATTTTGTTCGTTTTTGCCTGTTGTTTTCTAGGTTCTAGGTTGAGTGGGACTCCCTTGCCTCGCTTGTATTGCTGCATCCATGCATTTTACTGCTTTATTGTATATATGCTATTGTTTCTGTTTCCGTTTATCCCTTAGGATCTCTGTTTCTCTCTGCGCGAGAGAGGAGCATGATAGACATTAGGTCTTAACCCATGCATGATAACATTAGGTTAGTTTGATTCCCTTTTCAACCATAGGTTAGAGTTCTGTCTCTTCTTTCTCAAAACAAACAGAAAAATACAATAAATATTTCAAACACAATAAAAGCCACTTCTTCCGTAAAAGAATGTGAACTCATCAAAACGTCATTTTTGTCCGCTTGGACTGTTAAGCAGAAAAACCCTTTTTCAGAAGGAGATAAAAGCAATCAAGACAGACTTGTGTCGTACGTGGCCCGAACTACGTTTGCTCTGATCTTTCATGTTGTATGAAAGTACGTAGGCATAGGATGCGATATCCTAGCGAGCAACCTTCCCCTCCTTTCCCGTAGGTAGGCGAACTACGTTGACTCTGATTTCTCGTTCCAGACGGGAATACGTAGGCATAAAGTGCGATACTTTGTCGAGTCATTTTATTTTCTTTTTAGCCCCAGACCTGTAGAATAGATAGAATAACAATCTGTACCAGAAAACAAGCGTGGATCCCGTCGAGTACGACAAACGTGAGGGGTGCTAATACCTTCCCCTTGCGTAACCGACTCCCGAATCCAGGATTTGGTTACGATGACCATTCCTTTCCCGTCTTTGCGGTAGGTTTACTTCGAGCGTTTCCTTTCCCTCCGTTGGGATAAATAACGCACGGTGGCGACTCTTCTGTTCAGCCGGCGCCGATTTTCGCAGTAGCGACACAAGTGGGATGTGATCTTGATGATTCTGGGGTTACAGTTGGTATATGAGTGTTTGGATCACTTATACATGATGTATGAGAAGTGTTTAGATGATTAGTTTGAGTGGAAGTGAACTGGAATTGATAATTCAAGTTTTCACTTCTTTGAAGCTTTGATTTTTTTAAGGAGGGTGATTTCTTAGAAAACAAGCTTCTTTCAATGTTTTGGTGTGTTTTGAATGATCAAATTGAACCTTATTTATAGGAAAATGTTTCAGATATTTGTGAAGATCTTTGGATTAGGATACATGTTATTACCCAATAGGTGATGTCATGTACCTATTACTTGAGTGCCAAGGTACACATGGCATATTCCTCACATGGCTCAAATTATGATCTTTTGAGGTTATATTCATAATATTGCAACTTGATACTTGGTGTTTTGATCATTCTTTGATAGATTGTGGTGTTTTTTTTATCAATTAACTAATGCACTTTAATGCTAGAGGACAAAACTTAAGTTCCTAGCTTTGGAATTATTTTTTTCACATGCAAAAGGATAGAATCTTGAGAATTCTAGTATGATCTTGCAGAGCACATGGTGTATTATGATTTTAATGTTGATCTTCTGAAGTGATGAGGCTCGCAAAGTCATCGAAATTGGACTCAAAATTGTGTGGCACAAGTTTACCTTTGAGAATTCAGTTGCAACAAGGTCCATTGTGAAAATCATATCTTCTTGCTCAAGTAAGACAAATGGATGTTTTTTTGACATTTTGGAAAGCTGAGATGACATACTTCAAGTTTAATGTTCAAGGTTTGTCTTGAATAAATATGGATCATAGTGAAAAATTGCCTCAAAGTTGGCTTCAACACAAGGCAGATTCTGCTTGAAAATTTTCTAAGTGTCCAAGTTCAAAAAGTATTGAACCTCCAACTTCATGGCTTCATATCTCTCAATCTATGCATTTTTTGGGAATTCATTCTCAAGGGAAAAGTTGTAGTATGTAGAAAGGTCTTCAACTTGGTCTTTGGATCAAAGAAAATGGTTACTTGGATTGGAAGTTATGGCCTTAACAAGATGAGTAAAAACCATTGAATTTCATAACTTAGAAAAAATTATGAAACTCGAATTTTCACAAATCTTGATTCTTTGATATTTTTGTTGATTTTCTTGATTGATCATGATTCAATTCACATATTATCATGATATTTGACTTGAGGAAACCATGTTTGACAAAAAAATTCAAAAGTCAAACTTGACTTTGATTAGTGGTTGACTTTTGTATTAGATGAAATCCAAAGTGCATTCTTCAATGAAATTAAATCCTTGAGCTATTTTGAACACTATGGATGGACTCCAAAGATGTTTTTGAGTGTCTTGAATCATGCTTCAAGGCTTGATATCATGTCTTGGTCAAAAGTCAAAGGTGCAGTTGACGTTTCATTAAAAACCCTAATTTATGGCCCAGATGAATTTGAATTCTTGCACTGCTTATGAATCAAGTTATTTGGATCAAACCAAACATAAGAATGGAATAATGTGATACATTTGAGGTCCTTGAAACATACCTTGATGTATTGGATCATGTCTTACTCCAAAAGTCAATCAGGGACTGATTAGGTCAAAACCCTAATTTCGGTATATCTGAGGACTTAAGCCTTGTTAATTTTGATTTGATGCAACTTTGTACTTGATTATTAATGAGGAGATACCCTTGAGAAATTTTGAATGGATTAGGGCTTGAGGTATTAAGATTTCCATAATCCTTTGACTGGTCAAACCTTGAACTTCTTGAGAGCAAAACCCTAGCTAGGATCAAAACAGAACCAAAACACATAGTTTTGTATATTCAATGGGTTAGTGATGCATAAAGACACACATATGTGATGATGAATGTTATGCAAATGATATAAATAAGATGACATCTTAGGGGTAAAAATTTGGGTATGACATATGCCTCTATTTATGTTTCTCCTATCCGGAGAGATGAAGATTGACATCTTAGTCTCGACCAGATAAGGGAGGCTTAAATACAACAATGCACGATTTTGGCCCCTAAGAAGCCACAAAAGATGATACGATATGAATGCACTTATGAATGTAAGATAATAAGACCTATGGGAAGTGATGCCACAGGAGACTGAGAACAGACTAAACCACAGGGGAAATAACAAAAGAATTACCCATTAGGAAAGAAAATTTGGGAAAAGGCTGTAACCTATTGGGGGAGAGATAATAACTCCATTGGGGAAAAGAATACAACTCCACAGGGGATGGGATTATAACTTTGACAATTGAACTTCCAATAATGGAAAATGATTCAGCATCTTCTTTAACTATGTAGCCTCACTTAGAAAGGGTAAAAATAAACTTCCCCACGTTTTTGGACATAAGCCACAAAACTGGTCTTGGTTTTCTAAAATAAACTTCCTCTCGTTTCTAGACATAAGCCATGAAAATGGTCCCGGCTTTCTGAAATAAACTTCTCCTCGTTTCTGGACATAAGCCATGAGACTGGTCTGGATTTTTTGAAATAAACTTCCCCTTGTTTCTGGACATAAGCCATGAAATTGATCTCGATTTCTTTTTTATCAAGTTTTTCTCTTGAAAAGGTGTAAAACAGACAAGTTCCTAAAAGGGTAATCACTTGCTGAAATAATCACTGGGGAGACACCATTTCATGAAAAATAAACTTCATCATACTTCTCTTTGAGACTTCTTGGGAGAGATGTCATGTGACGAGCGAAAATTAGTAGCATACTTACTGTGGGAATTGTCATTGGCTGCATTTTTGCTTTATATCGAGCAGATAAAACTACTTGCAGCAATTTATCTCAAATAAACACTTGTTATCATCTTCAATAAGTTTCTTTGGCGGAATCTTCCAGAGAGATAACTATTTCTTCATCATACTTCTCTTCGAGACTTTTTCAAAGAGATGCCATGTGATGTAAAAATGAGGATTCAACAATCAAACTTTTCTACAGGAATTGTCCGAAGAGATGTCATTTGATTGAGAATAAGGATTCATAACAAACTTCTTTAGAGAGATGCCATTTGATTGCCCGATGATTTGTCAGTTTTATGTATTAAAAAATATATTAATACATTTAAAAAAATAAAAAATTAACGGATTGATAATTAATTTTTTATAAAAAATAATATTTTTTTATAAATTTCATTTTAATTATATTTTAAAAAAATTAAATTATGATAATTGAAAAGAAAATATTCAAAGTATATTAAAAAATTAATATAAATATATTAGTAATATTATGAAGTGAGTAATAATTTGAATCAACTTTTTTTTTTCTTTTTAAAAACATAAACAAAATTCAACAATTTCGACATTGACAAGTATTAAATTTTTTTAATTATCAATTAAAAATTAAAAAATGTAAAAAAAACACCGACAATATAAAATATAAAATTATTTTATACTCACAACAAATTAAAAACGTACATCATGTTTAATCACGAATATGTAATATCAATTATTGATAAACAAATAAACGACTATCATTTACTTAATGATTTTCTCACATTACTTAACTAAAAAATCAATTGTTAATTGATTCGGTGTAATTATTTGATATGAGAAGTGATCCTAGTCGGTATAGTATATTATTGGTATTAGAAAAAACACTATAGAAGAAACCTCAATTTACTGTCGTCAAGAAAATTTATCTATTTGCATAAAGCGTTACTCCATCATCTTATCTATATCAGTTATCTTGTTGCTTGACAGAGTGAAGAGCAGATAGATAGACAATGAGTGTTGCTTCTCTCATTTCTTTCTCATCGTTACCCTCTCTCGCTTCTCCTTTCAAGGTATCTATCGATCTATCTATCTCCATTTCTATTATCATCGCAATTCATAAGCATTCTCTATCTCAATTTCACAATTGTATGTTTTTTCTGTAGGGAAATGTGAAAACCTTAGTGGCAAAACCATGTTTATGTCCGTGTCTCAAGAGTCAGAGAACAAAACTCCGTGTTTCTGTAGTTAACAAGGCCGGTTCTACTTATGCGAAACCAGTGGGTGAGAATGTTAGGTTTAGGTTGGATAATTTGGGGCCTCAACCGGGTTCGAGAAAGAGAGCAAAGAGAAAGGGAAGAGGTATAGCGGCTGGGCAAGGAGCGAGTTGTGGGTTTGGAATGAGGGGGCAGAAATCTCGATCTGGACCGGGGATAATGAGGGGGTTTGAAGGTGGTCAAATGCCGCTTTATAGAAGAATCCCCAAACTTAGAGGAATTGCTGGAGGTATCAATTTTTATTCATTCATACATTCTTTCAAATCTCTTTGTTGAAAATCTTTGTCTACTCATTTCAAAAATGAATATTATGTTCAGATTTGTGTACTTACAAAGTTTGATGTTTAGCCAACTCCCTTAACTTTGTGAGACAGCAACTTAGCCTCTTAAATTGGAAAAATATCAATCAATTTAGTCCTTTTTCTAATTATACCCCCACAATTTTAAAGGTTTTTGTTCGAATCTCGAACCAGAATTGTTGTTGAAACGGCAAAGTGGGGATTGAAAAAGTGCATTGGACCTTTGGTACAGCAGCGTAAGGGTAGACCTGCAAGGTTAGCACTTAAACTCGTTTGCGAGAGATGCGACGTGCTATGTGGACAGTAGTCTGATTGATCTGGATTGTGGGTGATACATCGGAGGGCAGAATTATCTATTCTACTTTGGGTGAGAACGAGGGAGCAACTGTTTCTCACGTTTGCTTCCTTCACTCTTGCCTTTGGGTATTTTACCTTGGGCCTAGCGGACGGCCTATAACAGTTTTTATGTTTATGGAGCAAAATACTATTTAAGTCAATCTGTAGGTCTTTTATTGGTTTTGGTGGATGTTTACTAACCAAATATTTTGATTTGAAGGACTAAATTGATTGATATTCTTTAATTTAAAGGACTAATTTGCTATTCCGTAGATTTGAGGCACTAAACTGTCTGATTCTTACGATCTCAAAGACAAAAATGTCAGTTTACTCTTTCTTTAATCTATATCAGTGTTGTCAGTGTCGGAAAATCCAGCCATATCGGCCGCTTTGCAGCGCCGTTATAGTGAACTATGGGGGAATAACTCGCAATATCGGTCAATGTGTACCGTCGCACCGAGTCCAATAACCACCATATATATCCGCCATAATGCTGCCATGGTGGATATATGGTAACATTGATCGATATTACTATCAAGGGCAGTCTTTGGCCAATATTTGGAATTTGGAAATGTATTATCTGAGTAGAAAGTCAGATGTTTATGAAATTAGTACTATCTTATAAATACAAAACTGCATATAATTGGCCCACTAGGACCAGGTTGCCCTTTTCTTACCATATTTTGTCTTTAATGTTTCGTTCACTTGTCCGTGGCATCGTCATGCTTTGGATGGAGTTTATTCCGATGTCTTGATGGTTTAATCAAATCTGTTTTCTGTAGATTAGATCAGGATAATTTAGGATTCTACTTTCATGGAGTGCTCAAGAAAGATGCTACTTGTAGCAACATTAGTAGGAAAAAAGCATTGGTTAGATGAGGGTTATGATTCTTGGAATCAAATTGATTACATATACTTGCTGCAATGCATACATCACATTTGATAGTCGTGAAGTTTTTATCCTCTATAGAGAGAGACATGGTATGCTTATTATAGGGGCTGGATATGATGTTGAATATTTGTTATATGTTGGTTTTTGAAGAAAATTGTAGTTTATTCACTTCATTAACATCTTAAAATGGCGATTCTTGTTTAAAGAGAATCATGGCATTTTGGACTATTAATAGCACATCCATGTGCATAAATCTCTATTTAATGTTCCTTCTTTTCTTTTTATAAAAAATAATAAGGTATGCGTGCGGGATTACCAAAATATGTCAATGTAAATCTTACGGACATTGAAAACGCTGGATTTCAAGATGGGGAAGAGGTGTCTTTGGAGACATTGAAGGAGAAACGTGTGATCAACCCTTCAGGAAGAGAAGGGAAACTTCCTTTGAAGGTACATATTACTTGTTTGTTTAATGACATCTAAATTTCTTCAATTAGTCTTTGTCACAATGTTTAACTGTTAACAACAAATAAGGATGCTAAGTTTGTGTAGTATCCCAAAGTGTTATCAAATTGCGGCGCCATGGCCGCTATGGCGGAGATACATGGCGGTTTTTGGGCTTGCTGCCATGGTAAATATCGGCCGATATTACGGGTTTTTCCGCCATAACCTGCTATAACGGCGCCACAAAGAGGCCGATATGGCAGGATTTTGGCTCTCCGCCATGAACAACACCCCCCAACTACCAAAAAAGACTTTTCATCTGAAGTCCCTTGTCTATCACGAGTTACTTTCTATTAACTCTTAGATGTTCTTTAATCATAGTCTTCTGGTTCAGTTCGGACATGTGTTATTTATATGTGATATTTATATTAATTCAAACGTGATATCTTGGTCGATATGTTTGTGGTTTGAAATTGTGAAGTTAGAATATAAGAGGTCCGTTGATTGAAAGAGTTATAGTTAGTTAGTGAGGGTTGGTCTATTAGAGACATTGGAAGAGGGAGATCAAAGACATAAGTTGCTGAAACCATGTGTCTAAATTACACATTGGAGTCCGTGGTGGATGGAATGATTGCAGGTCATGGGAGAGTAAGAGTTGAAAGTGCACAGGAAGAGATGCTGGAAGCAACCGCAAGCAGTAGGGCAAATGGTCGGGGGGAAGAAGTGAACGTCCTTGATAAATGTCACACTTCTAAAGAAGATGAGACAAGGGGTCCGGCGAATGCATGATATTAGGAAGCTATGGGAAATGATTGATGATGAAGAGTAGGGTTCAAGGCAGAGGATACATTCTCAACCTCATGTAACCATCGGGCCAACCCTGGCACAATGTGAGGAAGAAGTTGCTTGTAGAGATAACGGCTGAGAAGAGAATGCTCTAGCCGAGTTCTTTTTCCGTTGTAATGGATTTGATTCGTTTTAGCACATTTCAAGTGGAAAAAAGTTTGAGAATGTTCCTGAGTACACCCTATTAATCCCTATTAATTTTTGGTACGAAAAAGCATCCAGCCATATTTTTATGGTTGTCAAAAAGAAGCAGGAGGTCACAACTCACTACGGGGAAAAGTTATATGCCACATTCAAAATTATCCCAGGAAAGGCATGTGTTTATGGACCTAGACCTTTTAAATACATGCTGTTGGATGCGGCCTAATTCATGACATCGAGTGAGTACCAACACTTTTGATTGAAGGTGTGTCCGACACTGACACGACACCACCACACATGATTACATTCAATTTTGTCATTTTCTTTAGTTATTATCGATGTCAATGTGTCAGTGTTGTGTCTGTGTCAATGCTTCATAGCTAAACAAGATGATAGTTTATGGGATTGCATTTCAATGAGGTTAGCAGCTGAGGCACATACAATCATGTGAAGCAGATTTATCAGAAATACTTCCCCTATAATTCATATGGAATGGTTGGCCAGGTTTATCCTGAATATTGCCATGTCATATCATATCTGAGATATGGAGTACTATCATGGAAGAGTTCTATGGTAAGATAAGGACTTACTCAACCTCACAAAACCCCACTTGCAAGATGAACATTATTTGGATCATATATCTAGAAGATGTGAGAAACAGAACTTCTAACAACATTAAACTAGCTAGGGTGTTTAAGCATGCTTTTGTTTCTAAATAACCCAGCATTTCCCTGAACATGTCTTTAAAAGAAATATGAAAATAATAGTTTGATTTTCTCTGGTTTCAGATTTTGGCTGATGGAGAACTAAGCAAGAAGTTAACAATAAAAGCTGGCGCCTTTTCCACATCTGCAAAGGAGAAACTCGAGTCTGCTGGCTGTTCCCTCGTTGTGCTTCCTGGCCGAAAGAAATGGGTTAAGCCATCCGTTGCCAAAAACCTTGCACGTGCAGAAGAATACTTTGCCAAAAAGCGTGGTGAAACTGCTTCAGAACCAGCCCCTGTTTGAATATAAAACACTTATGTATCATCAGCAGCAGCAGCAGCAAAGTGGTTTCTTCTTTAGGAAAAAAATGCTTCTTTTAGTTATGATGTTAAGGTTAATGCATTGAAGTTTTCTCTGGTTTTTGCTCTAAGCAAAATTTAATGTTGTTGTATATCATATTTCATTATGTTCATCCATCAAAACATTTTGAAAAATAAAAAGCTTAAAAAAAGAGTAAATTTGTGCTGAAAACCTTTGGTATTACTAGTAGCATGTTTAATTTTTATAATGTGACACATTCTGTCTCTATCAAAAAAGGTGTAATTGGTTAACATGTTGTGTAGTTTCTTGTACAAGGTGTCTTGTTTTTTTTCCCTGTTCAGTGATGCTATTGCTGATGCAAAATTTGTTCCAAACTTTGGTGACTATGCATAATACGTGATGATAGCTGTAAATTCCATCCAAACAAAGATCTTTAAATCTAGCAACTTGAAAAACATGACGGTTGACAGTTGTTTTCTTAAAAACATTTTCTTTACTTTTCAATTTGTTTTCATGTTTACATCTTTTGGTTGACTTTGTTGCTTGACAGAATTACGCAATCATCTCAAAGTGGAATACTTTTCATATTTGAAATTTGTATGAAATGGTCAAACATATCAAACTTGATCTGGATTATCATTCCCTCTAAGACATACGCACTTGATATTTGTAAAAACTTGCATCCAACTACAGGATGACTTTGTAAACCTACCACAAACTGGCATGGATTCAGCATTAGTAATGCTTCCCTATTAGCATTCATTTTGGATCTATTTTATCGTTTGAGTTACTACTACCCAAAAGCTAAAGTGAAATTGTGTATTTTTAGTTTGCATTTGGAGCATTCAAAATTGATCTTCATCGCATAGAATTGATTTTGATATATTTAGTTATCTTTAAAATGAGGTTCTATTACATGAGAGAGCATGTAACGATAGAGAGTTGAGTTTGAAATATTGCAGATTAGAGAATCAAATTATAGATATAATAAGGTGTGCAGGTTGTATTGTTCAAAAGATTAAGAACAATGATGAATGTAGATAATTTAGACATAATGAATTAGGTGGTGTGTTAAATAAGTAACTTTTTGTGTTGAAGTCGAAATAGTGTGTTTGCATTTCACGGGTGTCAAAAGATGTTTTAGTATGTGTCGTAATAGCATGTGTCGAACAGAATCTGTATTAATTGTATTTGACAGAAAATTGAATAAAACTTGTCGAAACATGTAGTTGTCGAAGGGGACGACAAACTCAAAAAATATTAACTTAACTTAGTTTTAGACTAATTAGTTATTTTATAATTATTTGGAGTACAAGTAATTTCATCTATAAATAGAGAGGAGTTCTATTTCATTTGTATTATAAGAGAATAACAAATTTTTTAATAACTTTGTGTAGTTTCAAAAATCACAGTAGTGATTTACACACATTATAGCAAACACTTAGAGTATAGTTTGCACAATAATACATTTTTCTTCTTCCTCATGAATTTCTCTTTTCTCTTACTTTCAATTGTATTATTTTCTTCATTCAATTTTATGTGTAGTGGAAAATTATTTTGTAACCGAGAAGTGATTGTTACACATGAGTAAAGGATAAAGAATAAAATGTTGGAAATTCACCTCACACCCTATGAAGAATTCTCTTCAATCTTGATCTCAAGATTGATGAACAAACCCACAATATGATAATGATGGTAATAACAAGTAATTATCAAGAACAACAAAAGAGAAGAAGAATAACAAACAAGAAAGAGAAGAATGAGAGAAGAAGTATTTGGAGAGAATGTGTTACCCACAACTGTGGGATTTCTTATTGAACTTTCACTTGCTAACTGCAACTGTGAAATCTGTTCTGTTGTGATGTAGAATACAAAGCAAGACACCATATTTATAGTTTTAGGTTTACACTAGCCCAAAACATAAAAGACCCAAAATATTCTAAATCAAATCTAATCATATGATATCAAATCTAATCATATGATATCAAATCTAATCATATGATATCAAATCTAATCATATCAAATTAATCATATGATATCAAATCTAATCATATGATATCAAATCTAATCATATCAAATCACAATGAATTATATTTAACACACCACCTAATTCATTGTGTCTAAACTGTCTACATTCATCGTGGCCCTTAGTCTTCTGAAGGCTTCGACCTGCACTCCCTTCGTCATGATATCTGCAATCTGATTCTCAGTTCTGCAGTGTTCCAACTTCATCTTCCCTTCTGCTACCCGCTCTCGGAGATAATGGAACCTCATTTCGATGTGCTTGCTTCGACCATGAGCTATTGGATTCTTTGCCAAGTTGATAGCTGACATGTTGTTTATCTTCATGGTAATTGCTCCATGGTTCTTCCCTGTGATTTTTTCGACCAAGTTCATCATCCAAGTTGCTTGACATGCACAAAGGGAAGCAATTATATATTCTGCTTCGCATGATGATAATGCCACCACTTGTTCCTTTCTCGAATTCCAAGCAACTGGTGCACCACCTAACATAAACACATATCCAGCTGTGGATTTTTGATCCTCAGCATCACTACACCAACTGGAGTCTGTGTATCCCACTAACTTGCATTCTTTTCCTTCATCAGCTGCTGGAAACAAAATGCCATAGTCGAGAGTTCCTTTCAGATACCTCAATATCCTCTTCGCCGCTGCTAGGTGTGATACCTTTGGTTTCTGCATGAATCTACTTATCATACCAACACTGTATGCTAAGTCAAGCCTTGTGTGGAAAAGGTATCTAAGTGACCCAATAAGTCTTCTGTATTGGGTTGGGTCGACATCATCTTTATCTGAATCCTTCGACAGTTTCAATATGGGCTCAGCTGGAGTCGAAGTTTGGTTGCAATCTTGCATTTCAAATCTCTTGAGTATCTCGCCTGCATATCTTCTTTGGTGCATCATCAAACCTCTACTTGTCTTGTAGAATTCGATGCCAAGGAAATATGAGAGATTTCCCAAGTCTGACATTTCAAACTCCTTACTCAGTTCATGTTTGAAATCTTCGATCTCCTTCTTGGAACTCCCTGTTATCAACAAATCATCAACATAGAGACATAGTATAAGCAATTCGTCATTGCTTCTTCTTACATATACTCCATGCTCAGTTGTACACTTCACAAATTCCTTCTCCTTTAAGAAGCTGTCAATTTTCTTATTCCAAGATCTTGGAGCTTGCTTAAGTCCATACAGGGCTTTATGAAGCCTGTACACCTTTCTTTCTTCACCTTGTTTCACAAATGCAGCTGGTTGTGCAACATAAACTTCTTATTCTAAGGGGCCATTAAGGAATGCACATTTCACGTCCATCTGACATGTGTGCCAGTTGTTCATATTTGCTAGACCAACAACCAACCTGATTGTTTTGATTCTAGCAACAAATGCGAATACTTTATCGAAGTCGATTCCTTCCTTCTAAAGAAATCCTTTCACCACAAGTCTCGCTTTGTGTCGAGTTACTTCTCCTTTAGGATTTACCTTCACCTTGTAAACCCACCTCACATCAATTGCCTTCTTGCCTTGCGGCAATTCGACAAGTGACCAGGTATCATTGAATTTGATGGACTCTAACTCTTCAATCATTGCTTTCACCCACTTCGAATCTTTCAATGCCTCAGCTGCATTGACTGGTTCGACATCTGCGTAGAAAGCATAACGTACCAGCTCACCCTCTTCATCGACTACATCATTTGATGTGATTACACATTCTTGCAACCTTGCAGGCATGTGTCTAGTTCGTCGAGGTCTGCTTGAACCTGTTTCATCTGCAACTGGTTCCTGTCGAGCTTCTATTTCGACTTCAGTGGCTGCAGTTGCTAAACACTTGTGCTCCATCACATTGAGTCCAATCTTGAAGGTCCTATTCTGAGACATTGGAGCCTTCAAGATTAGTCTACCACCTGCGTCGAGGACTCTCATCATCTTGTCTTCGATAACTACCTTGTAGTTCTTTTCGACAAGCTGCCCTATACTGAGCAAATTACTCTTCATGTCTGGTATGTACAACACATTGGAAATTGTTGACCTTTTGCCATCTTTCCTCATAATCAGAACATCACCAACACCTTCAGCTGCTAGAGTGTTGTCATTTGCAAACTTCACCGTATTCTTCGACGATGACTTCATGTTGACAAACCAATCTTTCCTTCTAGTCATGTGTGATGAGCATCCTGAGTCCAAGTACCACTGATCTTGGAATCTTTCTTCATCGTTTGTTGTGACCATTAGCAACGTTTCTTCTTCTTCATGTTTCGCTAGCTTTGCATCAGTCTCTTGATTTCTCTTCTTTTCTGGACAATCACTAACATAATGACCATACTTCTGGCAATTGAAACATTGAATGTGGCTTTTGTCTGTCTTTCGATCACCACCTCTTCCTTTACCTGCAGCACCACCTCTTTGGTTCCCTTGGTTCCAAGGTTTCTTTTGATTCGACTGGTTTCCTCCTTTGTTGTCATTCCAGCTACCTTTGCCTTTTCTCTCCTTTTCCGTCTGTGCCTGCAAAGCCATATCTTTCGACTTTCCTGCAGCTCTCTCAACCATCCTCTGTTCATGAGACTCAAGAGTCCCTTGAAGCTCTTCCTTCGTCAACACTGACAGATCTTTCGACTCTTCTATGGCAACTACCACGTGGTCGAATTTTGGAGCCAACGATCTCAAAATCTTTGAGACAACTGCTTTCGTCGTCAGCGTTTCTCCACATACTTTGATTTGATTCACCAACCTTGTAACTCTGGTGAAGAAATCTGTAATGCTTTCGTTGTCTTCCATCTGAAGCAACTCATAGGTTCTCTTGTGAGTTTGTAACCTCACCTCTTTCACCTTCTCTGCGCCTCCAAACGAATTTTCAAGAATCTCCCATGCTTCTTTTACTGAATCAACATCACTAACCTTTTCAAAGTTATCAGGATCAACACACTGATGAATTATAAAAAGTGCTTTATAATCCTTCTTCTTCAATTCTTTGTGCGCAGCCTTTTCCGCCTCCGTTGCGTTCTCCACCAGCGATGTTACTCCGTCCTTCACAAGATCCCAAAGATCTTGATAACAGAAGATCACCTTAACCTGCTTGCACCAATTCTTATAATTGTCTTTCTTGAGAATTGGCAGGGTCGTCGGAAAGTTGCCGTTTGGATAGTTCATCGCCATCACTATCTTCCTTCCTTGAATCTCTTAACCGGAGCTCTGATACCAGATGTTGGAAATTCACCTCACACCCTATGAAGAATTCCCTTCAATCTTGATCTCAAGATTGATGAACAAACCCACAATATGATAATGATGGTAATAACAAGTAATTATCAAGAACAACAAAAGAGAAGAAGAATAAAAAACAAGAAAGAGAAGAATGAGAGAAGAAGTATTTGGAGAGAATGTGTTACCCACAACTATGAGATTCTAAATTAGTCTTTAGCCTAGAACTTTCAAAAAGATGCAATTTTTATTTTATTTTATTATTATAACTGAAAACAAACCAAAACAAAATAGTAAAATAAGCAAATAAAATAAAGGTTTCCCTCCCCCACACTTAAAGCATACATTGTCCTCAATGAAAGAACATAAATATAAATAAGAGTGAGAGAAAGGAAAGAACACACCCGATGAGTCAAGGTGGATAAGTGATCATATAAGCAGCCTTTCCCAAAGAGAGATCTTCTACAGGCTCCTCTCCCAAAGTGGGGATGTTATAAAGTAACTTTGCATAGTATCCATTGACCTTGAAATATTTATTAGTACCTTCGACTTTTATTCCAGGATCAAAGAAGAATCTTCGATAAGTAAAAGTGTCGAATGGGCATGTGAAAGTGGTCTCCGTTTTCACAACATCAAAAATCAAGGGATTAAGGGGCTGCCTCACTGCCTTTCTTCCATCTTTAATTAAGACCCTACGCACATTCGCGGATGGGCTAAAATTACGAGTGTCAACCAAAGTCCATCCAATTCCCTTCTTGTGCCTCTTTAAAACCTGCAAAAGCCTACTTTCTTGATTGAAATCAAGGTTAGCTGAAATAATAATAGGAAGCTTATCATTTATGTCTAAGTAGGCATATTTGAGATTTTCTGAGAGAGGTTTGAGTTCTAAAGAAGGGGGCTGCTCAATAGATGGGATGGTCGGGGCAGCAGGAACGTCTAGAGCCTCAACCGCACAAACTATTTCATCGATAACCTTATCCACCTGCAAAATATCAGTCTGCAATGCAGCATTTATCTCGGCACAAGTAGAGCAAACATTAGTGTTAGTGCATACATCACAGGAGAAAATATCATCATAGTCTAGTAAAGACGGGAAATCAGATAAAAACTCGGGAAGTGTATTGTCTACTAAGTCAGAAAGTAACTCAATTTGAAACACTGAATGTTCTTCCATGGGATGTCTCATTGCATCAAAGATTATGGCCAGGATTGCAAATGCAGCAACAAATCCGATAATTCCCACAATGTCCTTATAGGTCAGAATCAAACTCAAAGAAGAAAGATAGTTAAAATAAAATCGAAAAAATCTAAAAACACAAAATTTAACCTAATTAGATCAAATCAGAATTTTGGGAATTTTTTTGGATTTTTTTGAGATAGTGAAAACAGTAAAAAATTAATTAAAAATAGAAAAAAGAGGAATTGACGATTCGAGGGGCCAACTCCTATAACTCTTTTAGAGTTAAGGACTTTTGATCGTACGATTTTTCTGCTTCAAGTTCACGAAACAGATATAAAAAAGAAGGCGATTTGTCCAAAATCTGTTTTTTTTTTTGGCCTGACGAGAAACAGGACGGCCGGACACGAAAACGCAAGAAAATACACAAAAATGAAGAAAATTAAAACAAACAAAACCTAAAACTAGATTATTGGCTAAATCAACAAGAATCCCCGGCAACGGCGCCAATTTGATCCGCGGTCGCTCGCGGATCAAAAACGAGTAGTTTTGATAAAAATGTAATATAGCGACAAATGACTCGAAATATCGTTCTCACAAGGATTCTTGTATTATTTCAACCAACTAAAGAAAATGTTTATGGGGGTTTTATGTTTTGATTTATAAAATAAGAGAAAAAAAGTGATTAAAAAAAATGATTATCAGATAAACTAAAACGGCTAATCCTACTGATTCGGGTTCCGACTTATCATCGGCTATTATAACATCAATCCCTAAGCGGCTCTAATCCTATTCGATTATGATATTAATCAGACAAGCTCTTATCAACATCAAATGAATTATGTTCCTGTTTACCGAATTAAGCAAACGGTTAAGAATATGACGAGTTAACGAATTAAGCAAACGATAACACGCAATTAAATTTAGGAACATGCATACAATCGAATTTAATCAATTTTATCCTATGAACAACAATCGAATTAAGCAAACAATTGCAATCAAATTAAGCAAATGACTTCATAGAAAAGGATTGAAAGGAATTGAATTTAAATTGGCATTATAATAACCTCAAAGTGATGAAACCGTACACAACAGGATTTGCCCGTGGGAATTAGTTCTCCATAATTCGTACAAAGCTCCAACAATAATTTTTGTGAATAGTGAATAAGGTTTTTGGATGTACGGCCAGACCTAGACTAAACAGGAGACAAAAGAAAATTCGGGTCATAACCCAACTGGGTCGAAAACATAACCCAGACCCAAAACTAAAACAAATTACTAATGCAGTAACTTCAACGAATATTCTGGAAAAATATGCTCTGAATCTGACTTCAACTCCAACACGAAAGTCGTAGCTCTCTCTGTTAGCTTTCCGGCGATATTTAGAACGCCTCAAACGGATTCCCGGAGCTCCAGTTATGATCGTTTCCGTGCAGACTGCTAAAGCTGAAAAATAAGTGCGAAAATTAAATTAAACCAAAAATAAAATAAAATATGAAAACATAATAAAATATAATAATAAACAAAATAAAGTAAAGAAATGCCTAAGTAAAAATATAGGAGAATGTGCATAAATATGCACTGATCACCACAACTATGAGATTTCTTATTGAACTTTCACTTGCTAACTGCAACTGTGAAATCTGTTCTGTTGTGATGTAGAATACAAAGCAAGGCACCTTATTTATAGTTTTAGGTTTACACTAGCCCAAAATATTCTAAATCAAATCTAATCATATGATATCAAATCTAATCATATGATATCTAATCATATCATATCAAATTAATCATATGATATCAAATCTAATCATATGATATCAAATCTAATCATATCAAATCACAATGAATTATATTTAACATAAAAGACGTGATTAATCTAAAAGATTGATTTTTTTCATCAAAGATTATTTTTGTTAATTCCAAAACTAGAGTTTCACAACAAAATAGTGTACGTTTAAATTTGTATTTGAAGCATTTAAAATTGACCTTGAATATATAAAATTAATTTTGATATATTTAATTACTCTCGAATAGAATTAGTTATGAATTTTAGAATTAACTTTATTTAAAGTTAGAATTCGTAATTTGAGTCTGTAGATGATTTTTAGAATTACAGATTTGATAGACGGGGTAGGTTTGTTTGACTACATAGATTCTTATTCTATATTGATGATAGAGGATAAACTCATAGGAATTTTGAATTCTTTTAATAAAAGAATAAAGAAATAAACTTTATTAATTATTTAGGTTTTTAAATGGACAATAAATTGGAAAATGCGGACACGTATAATTGAGTATATGGTTGGACTTCTTTATTTAGTGATGGAAAAATAGTTTGTGTCCCATTTATTGGGAAGCATAGATGCAAGAAAAGATCCTTGTCGCATAGTTTTTCAATAGTTATTTCATGCTTCATCATGTCCTTACTTTTTCTGATTTAAATAATGGTAATTCTAACAAGTCACGTTTTATAATTTACATTTTTTATAAAATTCGCTTTTTACAAATTAAAATAATAATTTTAATATTCTTGAATATAAAAAAAATTATAATTTTTTCAAACAGATAAGTCAAAAATGATTTTATAAAAAAACTATTTTAAAATAGCTTCAAATTTATGTCATTTTTTTTTTAAATTTTGATATCCAAAAAAGTTAAGAATAAAATACATAAATTAATATTTTAACAAATAAATACAATATTAAAAGTAAAAGAGATTAGTGATAAGAGATCACACTAGAGTTTATGCTAATTTGGTCAAAAATCATTTGGTATTGTCCAATTTTCAAGAAGAGAATATTGAGATTATCTATAACCAAATTTTTAACACATTCATCTTACGACCTTACGTCCGACAAATTTAAGAAATCACATCACACTAAAAAAGATAAGTAATTACAAGGATTACACTTCATGTGTGACGATAAATATACTAAGTGAAAAAAATATATTCTAAGTGAATAAAAATAGTAGAAACAAAGTGTTTGAGAGGAAAAGAGTGTTATAGACGGTTTTAGTTGAATTGGTGTGTTTAGAAATAATCTTGAATGTCCTTTAGATTGTGAAGAAAATCTCTCTTATGAACTTAGTTGAGTTTTGATGAAGGCGATAATATCAACAAAGAAGAAAAAGATGAAAGACACTGAAACATCAAAAGTTAATAGCAAAATTATTAAGTTAAGGTTAAAAGTCTTTAAGAAAATGTCTTTATCTTTGATAGATCACTTTTATTTTTTGTTCCGTTCACGAATCAGAAATGAGTTCAGAAACGGTGGTGGCGACAGATCAAGGCTTGTGATATGGTGGACTGGGGGGACCTACAAGGTTAGCATTTCAATGTTTAAGTCAGTAGTGAAGAAAAATTAATTTTAAACTTTTACCTCTATTTGGAGCCTTATCTATATATAGAGAGAGATATGGAAATAACCGACTCGCTATTTGTTAGAAATGGATTGTACAGAGTCGTTGGATGTACTTGTAGTTGAGATCCTTTGTGATTACCAAGATAATGATTTTCGTGTGTTGAATTGATTCTGGAAGGAGTGAGGTTATTTTGTGGTGGTCGATCGAAATCCATATGGTCGGCCCAAAAAAATGCCACCTAAGCCATTGTTCGTGCGTAGTAAGGTGATGGTTTGTTACGTCATTTTCTTGGGGATTCATACATTTAATGCTTCATGCTTCCAAACGTCTTTTCAGAAGTGTCATTATTACGACTCTTGGGAAGCGAAACTCTTGAGTCCTGCCGAAGACGAAAGAATATGAGATAAGTATAGTGATTGCATCATTCCCTTATATGAATGCACCTTCTTTGTCATGAGTCTTCATCTCCCTTTTACTTCTTTTGAGATAGAAGGTTTGAAGCATTAGGCAATGGCTTATTCACAACCTCATCTTGCAAGATGGGTGTAAGTGAATGTCTACCAATATTTGTGTGAATATTTGAATGGAGAGCATTCTCTGATTCTCTTATTTTATCTCTTCAAATGCCATCACGATCAGAGGACCCGGAAGGGGGCCATGGGTTATATATATATATATATATATATATATATATATATATATATATATATATATATATATATATATATATATATATATATATATATATATATATATATATATATATATATATATATATATATATATATATATATATATATATATATATATATATATATAGTCTACCATTCACGTCTTTGGACCTTGTGGAACTTAAATCTTTTGAGGACTGATTCTTTTGGTAACCCTAAAGCCCTAAAGCCCATGTTGCAGTTTGCAACTTTGGAGGCGGAGTAGATGGCATATGTGCTGAGTTGTTCCCAAGCATTGGACTGAGGATCATTATATATTGAGGAACCACCTTTACGTTTATATGGAAAAGGACCTCTCTGATGAGGCTCGATTCCAGAAGGCTTGATTGACGAAGTTTATCAGAAATTTGGTTTAATTAAGAGGAAGTATGTCACACCCTATTTAAATATTTAGTCATTTTGTGATTTTATTTGTACAATTATATTGGCGTTGGCATAGTTAAGAGTATGTGTTTAAGGGTGAGTGTGAGAACTTAGTTGTAATCAGTTAATTGGAATAAAACCTTAGCATAATATTATAATAATAATAATATAATTGGTGATGGATGAAATATTTGATTATTATTATCATAAATATTATTAATAGTTATATGGGTATTTGCCACTAGTAAAATTAGTATTAATATTATTATTATTATTAAAATTAAGGAAAATAAATATAATTAGGGAGAAGTGGTAAAAAGGTTTAGAAAAACAGTTTTCACGTAAAGAGAAAAGAGAGAAGAAGGAAGAGCTAGGGCAAGAAGAGACCAAGAATTCTCCACCATTGTTAGAGAGATCAAGCTTGGAATTAAGGTAAAGAGGGAGAATGTGTTCTATAATGGTGATTAGAACATGAGAGGGTACTAAGGGCTCCTTTCCCTCTTAGGATTTTATGTATCTTTTTCTCTTTGTTTTGTTTGTTTCCATATCTGTGTAATTCGTTGTTGAATTCGTGTTGTGTAATGATAATGATGTGAAATTCATGGAAATTATGAATTGCTATTGTGTTTTACCATGAAAATAAATCTGGAAAATATGGGTTTTGGGAGATGACGAAATCATGGCTTAAATTGTGAAAAACCTTAATAGAACGATAGGTTAATGAAGTAGAGTAAAATCTTTAGGGATATACTGGTATGGATACTATTTTGGGTCAAAAATAGGATCTTGAAGGTGCTTTAATGGGAGAAAAATCGTAGTGATGCGAAAACAGAACTTTTGCTGTTGCAGACTCCCCATACGCGTACGCAGGGAGGCAATACGTGTGTGAGGGGACATCCCATGGGCATACACGTATGTTACGCGCCATGTTCCCATGTCCAACCCACACGTCTGTTGGCACACGTAAGGGGGAGTTTGATACGCGTAAGTGAAGGGGGTAATACATGTATGGTGGGTTCATTACGCGTATGAGGACTTCTTGGAATAGTTTTGAGAAAAATCCCCCTCTGGTCGTACGCGTAAGGCAGGAGGCATTATTGTTGAATTCCAAACTTGCTTTAAATTGATCTTTAATTATTGACATTTTTTAAAACTATTTTGTTATGTTTTGTTGGATTTACTCCATGATTTACCATTGGTTGCTTTGATTTGTGTGTTATCGTGGAGAAATTAGACATAAAAACATAAAAGTATAAGACACAAGCAATTGGACAAGGAAGCCAAAGGAAGAGAAGAATTTCAGCATGTTCGTTGTGCGAATAACCAGCGAGGAGTGCCAGCGAATGTTTTCCGTGCGAACTCATGCCGAAGTCTCAACGAACCATCTCAGGAAGCTGGCAGTAAGAAAAGGGTAGTAAGTTCATTGGGTGAACAAACAAAGAATGTTCGTTGTGGCGAAGTCTAAGCGAAGGGCCAGCAAACCATCCTAGACTGAAGTCAGTAGCTAAAGGACCCTAAGTTTGTTGTGTGAACTTGTAGCGAGGTAGTTCACAGTGCGAAGAATTGCTCGCACAACGAACTTTAGATATTTCTCAGGAGTGATTTAACTGCTCAGAGGCACTTCAGGTGCCTAAAAAAGTGTTCGTTGGGCGAAGAAACGGTTTGCACTGCAAACATGATAGATTCTAAAAGAAACGATTTGCAGTGCATACCACATCAACTTTTATTAAAGAATGTTGATAGAAGAGACATAAAATATTATGAAAATCATTTTTAAAAAATTTAAAAATAAAATTTAAAATATTTAAAAGGATAAAAAAATATTTAACCCTTAATTTTACAATAAGATGACACATTCTTTCTCAATCAAAAAATTTGTAATTGATTAACATGTTTTGCAATTTCTTGTACAAGGTGTCTTGTTTTTCCTTGTTCAATCATGCTATTGGTGATGTAAGTTTTGTTCCAAACTTTGCTTACTATGGCATAATACGTGATGATAGCTGTAAACTCCACACAACTAGAGAGATCTATTTCTCTTTCTTTATCTTTTCTTTAATATAAATCTAGCTACTTGAAAATCATGCTTGATAGTTATTTTCTTGAAAACATTTTTTTTCCTTTTCAATATGTTGTTGTGGATACATCATTTGGTTGACTTTGTTGCTTGAAAAAAATTACGCAATCATCTGAAAGTGGAAGACTTTTGATATTTGAATTTTGTATGAAATGGTCAACATTTTAGATATCTGTTTTGGATTGGTTAAGTATTCAATATAAGGGAAACTCAACTATTATTGTGAAGAAAACACAATAGTCATTTAACCTAGACTTACAAATTTTTATACCTGCATAAGACTTAAAAGTACACACATCGTTGAAATACTAATTTTGGAAATTTGTTTCAAATTCTACTGCATCGAAGACTTGTACTATTACATCAGGAGTAGATTATTATAATTTGTTGGTGCGCAAGGTTAAAAGATATGAATAGAGTGAGAGAATATTTGTTGTACTCTGCAAATGACGGCTACAAAAGTTGTAAGGAAGAATTACAAAATGACATCTACCACTAGTCTATTTATACACAGAAAATTAGGATCACAAAGGCAACATACTAAAGTACTAAATTACCCTCTAACAAAACTTAGTCACTAAGTTTTGTAAAATATAAATTATTTCTAACACCATCCCTTAATTTATATTTACCCAAAACCGACAACACCAATTTCATCCCTTAAGCGAAGAAATTGATCGGTCTTGATAGCCTTCGTCAGAACATCTTCCAACTACTTCTTGGTGCTACAATGCACAACTTCTAGCACTCATTCTGAACCTGATTTCTCAGAAAATGATACTTAGTCTCAATATGCTTTCTTCTCCCATACAACACTGGGTTTCTGGCAAGATTGCTTGCATACATGTTATTAATGATCAACTTCAGAGGCTTGTTAACTTTGATCTTCAGATCCTGCAGTAAGTTCAGAATCCACATAGCTTGACATGTAGTTACAGCGCCTGCGATACATTCAGCTTCACAAGTTGATAATGCAACAACAGGTTGTTTCTTGGAACACCAAGAAAAAGGATCTCCTAGAAACTTAAACAAGTACCCAAAAGTATTTTTTTGTCAACTTTGTCTCCACACCAATCAGAATCTGAATAACTCAGAAGTTCTGATTCAATCTTTCTTCCAGAAGGGAATAGCATTCCATACTTTAGAGTTCTCTTGATATACCTCAGAATTCTGACAATAGCTTGGTAATGAAACCACTTAGGTTTACTCATGAACCTACTGATCATTTCAACTGCATAGCAAATATCAGGTCTGGTATTATACAGATACTTCAGAGAATCAACCAACTGTTTGAAGGTTGTAGCATCCACATCCTCACCATCAGAATCCAATTTCTGATTCGTATCTTCAGGTGTGATAGCATCCTTACAGTTCTGCAGCTTAAATCTCTTTAGAAGCTCAATTTCATACTTCAGCTGATGCAAAATGATACTCTTCTCAGTGTATGTAAACTCCATCCCTAGAAAATATGTCATTTTCTCGAGATCAGTCATTTCAAACTCATTATCAGCACCTTCTTGAACTTAGCTATCTCTTGTTCAGAACTCCCTGTCAATAGTATGTCATCAACATACAAACACACCAGAATCATATTGCCTTCAGAAGTATGTTGAACATAAACACCGCGCTCCATCTCACATTTCTGAAACCCCTGCTCCTTGAAAAATGAATCAATCTTCAGGTTCCAGGCTCTAGGTGTTTGCTTCAATCCATACAAAGCTTTATGTAATTTGTACACCATCCCTTCCTGATTCTTTTTAACAAATCCAGGAGGTTGTGACACGTATACCTCTTTTTGTAATGGACCATTCAGAAATGCAGATTTCACATCTAAATGCATTAGAGGCCAATTCCTATTAGCAGCTATTGCAATCACCAGTCTGATTGTCTTATGTCTCGCTACAGGTGCAAACACTTCAAAATAATCCAGCTCAGGTATCTGCAGAAATCCTCTTGCTACTAACCTCGCTTTGTGTTTGCCAATTGATTCATCTAGCTGTAACTTCTTGAAAACCCATATGACGCTGATGGCTTTCTTGTCCTTTGGAAGTTCTGCCAGCTTCCATGTCTTGTTCTTCTCCATGGCATCAAGTTCTTCTGTCATGGCCTTCAGCCAAAATTTCTGCTCAAGAGCCTCTTCCGTGCTTACGGGTTCAGAGTCTACTAACATGGCACACTGAATAACTTCTCCTTCAGAATCTACTTCAATGTCTTGTAGCATGTCAAAATCTATAAATCTTCTCGGAATGTCTGATTCTCTGTGGCCTATGACCTCGTTCAGAATCTCCTTCGGATGCTTGAACTCTAGATGTTTTATCTTCAGAAGCTTCTCCTTAAGAAGTTTGACCTCCTCCAGAACCATGACCACCTTCAGAGTTTGGAATATTCCCAAAATCTGAACCACCACCAGAATCTAAATCAGCATCAGAATCTGGATCAAAATCATCTTCACCTTCTGAGTCTCCTTCAGAGTCAGAATCACCATCAGAGTCTACTCCAGCTTTAGAATCTTCTCTAGTTTCTAACTCATCTTTAGAAACTTCTAATTTTGAACTTTCTTCAGAAGTTCGCACACCAGACTTTGATTGAGACTTGTTCCAATCCCAAGTTTCTGATTCCTTTACAATGACGTCTCTGTTGAATTCAACTTTATTAGTTTCTGGACAATAGAGCTTGTACGCACCTGTATTTTGGTATCCTACTAGTAACATTACTTTGCTTCTATCATCCAACTTTTTTCTTTTGACTTCTGGAACATGTTTTTAATATACAGAACCAAATACCTTCAGATGGCTAACACTTTGCTTATCTCCAGTCCACTTCTAAATAGAAACTATTTCCTTCAGCTTCTTCGTTGGACATCTGTTGAGCACATATGTTGCGGTGGCAATAACTTCTCCTCATAAGGTATGATGAAGCTTCTTCTCCTTCAGCATGCTTCTCGTCATATCAAGTAAAGTACGATTTCTATTCTCAATAAGACCATTGTGTTGAGGAGTATAAGGAACAATAACCTCATGCCCAATTCCATTCTCCTCACAGAACTTTCTGAACTCAATGGAGCTATACTCACCTCCACCATCGGTTCTGAGAATCTTCAGAGTCTGACCACTCTGATTCACAGCCTTCATTCTAAACTTCTTAAATTCAGCAAACACCTAATGTTTGAAATTTTTAAGGGATACCCATTTCATTCTTGTGAGTTCATCAACAAATGACACGGAGTATTTATTCCCTCCAATCGATGCTATTGGAAATGGACCACACACATCATAATGCACTACTCGCAAGACATGCTTTGCTCTCGGAGCTACTTCTGACGCAAATGGAAATCTTGGTTGCTTTCCTTCCATGCACACTTTGCATGACTTCTCAGGCTTCTTAATTGTAGGAATTCCATGTACCAACTTCTTCAAATTTAGATGCCCTAAGCTTCTGAAGTTCAGATGACCAAATCTTCTGTGCCACAACTCACTTTCCTTCACAACACTTGTTGCACTAAGACATTCAGAGTCCGAAGTTCTTACATTCACCTTGAATGTTATATTCCTTCCCTGTTCTGACTCCATAATCAGCTTCTGATTACAGTCATACAACTTTAGAAGATTGTCCTTCATGATAACTGAAAAACCTTTTTCAATTAGTTGCCCCACACTCATCAGATTGCTTTTCATGCCAGGTACATACCATACTTTTCGAATTAATGTTGTTTTCCCATTGTTTATAACGACTATGACATTTCCCATACCTTCAGAATTGAGGTATTTATCATCAACACATCTTATCTTTGTCCTCTTACCAAATCAAAGTCAACCAGTCATTTCTTATTTTCAGTAAGATGATTTGAGCAGCCAGTGTCCATATACCACCAGTCTGTCAAATCTATATCATCTTCAAAAGCCATAAATAACACAGATTCATCCTCAGAACTTATGGTATATTTGCTTCTTTTGACTTCCTCTCCTTGTTTGACCAGCAATCAACAGCAAAATGGCCAAACTTCTTACAATAGTAGCACTGGATCTTCTTCTTGTCATACTCTCTTTTCCCTTCTGAGCATTCTTCTACCTATCAGAAGTTGAGGTTTCTGACTTCTGAACACCATCAGATCTTCTCCTAGCTTCTGACCAAGACTGTTTCTGATACTTCTTACCAGAAACTATTTTCAGAGCCTACTGCTCTACTTCCCTTTCAGAAGTTCTCTCAGGCAGACACAACTTTTGTGCCTTTAGACTAGTTTACAACTCTTCAATTCTCATGGTGCTCAGATCTTTAGAACGTTCTATTGCTACCACAATGTAATCAAATTGAGGGGTAAGGGATCACAATACCTTCTCAATGATTACTTGTTCAGAAAGGGTTTCTCCACAAGCTTTCGTTTCATTTGATCAAAAATACTCTAGAGATGTACTTAGATACCTTCTCATTGTTCTTCATGTTGAGATTTTCATACTGCTTTCGCAGGGACTAAAGTTCCACCTTCATCACTAATGCATCACCACCATAGCACCTGACCAGTGTATCCCACGCAACCTTCGTCTTCGTTGAATTAACGATTTTCTCAAACACATTTGAATCCACACTGATGGATGTAAAACAATGCTTTCTGATCTTTCTTCCTCGTATCTTCCAGCGCGTTCTTTTGTCCCTCAGTTGCATTTGCTGCTACTGGAACGTAACATTCAGTGACAAGATCAAGCACATCTTGAGCATCGAACAATAGACGCATATGAATCGTCCAACGAGTCAAGTTTTTTCCATCAAACACTATAAGCTTGGTGCTCAGATCACCGTTTCCGTTCATCTTCAACCTTGTGCAATCACTCAGATCTCACCAAACACAGTGTTTCTCAATCCCGCAGAATCAAAAAATGTGATTCTATTACGATTTCGTTCAAGATTCAACACAAATTTAAGAAACAAAATCAACCACACAATGCCTCGTTGTTTCACTCGTGTTTCCCCGTGGGTCCGAACCGGAGCTCTAGATACCAATTGTTGGTGCACAAGATTAAAAGAGATGAATAAAATGAGAAAATATTTGTTGTATTCTGCAAACGACGGCTACAAAAGTTGTAAGGAAGAAATACAAAATGATATCTGCCACTAGTCTATTTATACACAAAAAATTAGAGTCACAAAGACAACATACTAAAGTACTAAATAACTCTCTAACAAAACTTAATCATTAAATTTTTATAAAATATAAATTATTTCTAACATTTTCACACATAATTTTAGTTCCAATCTAAAACACATTCTAAAATTAATTCTATAATTTATAGTGATTACCCAAAAGCTAAAATGAAATAGTTGTTGTATTAATGCCATATTTGATTTGGCAACAAAGCTTAGCTAAAATGAAATAGTTGTTGTATTAATGCCATATTTGATTTGGCAACAAAGCTTGCTAACCTTTTCAAGTTTCAATCAAATTTGTCCTTTTCACCAAATTGAAGCCTATACTTCAACACCCTCATCTACTTTTACATATTTGATAAAGTTGTTGATTTTGCAATGTTGAATAGAGTCTTCCCAATCTTAATTGGACGGTGAAGGTTTGTTTGACTACATAGATTATTATTCTATATTGGTGATAGATATAAACTCATAGGAATTTTGAATTTTTCATAAAAGAATAAAGAAATAACCTTTATCAATTATTTAGGTTTTTAAATGGACAATAAATTGGAAAACACGGACACGTTTAATAGTTGGACTTTTTTGTTTAGTGATGGAAATATAGCATGTGTCCCACTTAATGGGAAGCATAGATGCAAGAAAAGATCCTTGTCTTATAGTTTCTTAATAATTATCTCATGCCTCATCGTGTGATCGTGTCTTTTCTTTTTTTAATTTAAATAATGGTGATTCTAACTAGTCTATTTTTCTAATTTAAATAGTGTCTTGTAATTGGTTTATTAAATTTTGTTAATGAATTATTTTTCGAACTTTTAATTCATATAGTCTAGTTTGAGGATTAAGAATAGACAATATAGATTTATTTTTTAGTCGTTTATTCTCTCTTCTAATAATAAAAAATTTGACTCATCAAGTGATATTTAGTATATTAAACAATAATTAAATCTGTTATTATTGGTTTAATATATTTTGTTAGTAAGTGAAGCATTTTTAATGAAAAAAAGAAAGACAAAGAATAAAATAATAAAAATTATATTATTAAATAGAATGATAATAAAAACAAATTACAAACTATGTATTCATATATAGGGATGACAATGAGTAAGGCTTGGGTATAGTACTATAATATTCGTCCCCCTACCTGCAGTTAAAAAAAATCCTTGTATCCGAGCACATATCTGCTTGGGTACCAACTTTGGCACCGGTGCCGTACTTTATGTGAATGTAAGTGTCCATACTCGTATCCATTACCCGCATTTCTAATAAAAATAAATATATCTAATATAAAATATCATATTATCTTAAGTTTTTAAGAACATCAAAATTTTTTAAATTTTTTTTGTTGAATCATGAAATAAATTACTTATATATATGATTCAAGTTCTTCATTTCATGATGTACCAGTCAAAAGCACTTTAAACTTGTATTTGACCTTTTTTTTAAATATTTTTGTTGCAGTGAGAATCGTGATACCAAGCTATTGATTATCTTGAATATTAATTCTTAAATTCACAACTGGACTTTAATTTATCCAAAAAGGAAAGGTTTAAAGAAAGAAAAACCTATTAAAATGCAAAGCAAAAAGTAAGGCTTAAAGCTAAGGAAAGAGAAATCTAAAGGTTCGGGGGTTGGTTATGTCTAGGGTAGGTATTTCACATCCTAAACATCTGTAGTACTCTACAAGAATCTCTTGCTAATATTTGTGTTTACTAAAGTTTGCTTGCTAAAGGAAAAAGTGCTAAGGGTTAAATATATAAAGTATATACAAAGTTTGGTAAAGTATGGTAAAGTATGCTCGTGAAGACATCGCATCTCGTGCCTATGTATCCTGACGGGAATAGAATCAGAGCAATCGTAGTTCCCCTAACTAAAGGGGGGGGGGGGGGGGAGGAACTCTTGACTGTGGTCAAGTTTCCAAAGGGAAAGTAAATGTCTGTGGCGAGAAACCTACATAGAGTGCGGCGACTCTAAACTAAGGTTAAGTTAGAAAAGAAGGGAATGTCCACGGTGGGACGACTAAATAGAGCACGGTAATTCCAAGCCAAAGTTGCAAAGGTAAACAAAGGGAATGTCCACGGTGATACGACTAAATAGAGCACGGCGACTCCAATTCTAAGTTGTAAATGTTAACAGGAAGTTAGTTGTTTAGTGAGGGAGAAAGAAAAGGTTGGCTCGCTAAGAAATTGTATCTTATGCCTACGTATTCTCAACGAGAAATCAGAGCGTTCGTAGTTCCCCTATCTAGGGGTGAGGAAGTATTGACTATGGTCAAGGTTCCAAGGGGATGTAAGCATTCATAGGGAAGTACTTACATGGAGTGCGGCGACTCCTAAATCTACGTTGAGATTGTTATGGTAGAGAATGTCCACGGCGGGACGCCAAACATGAGTACGGCGAGTCAAATCCTAAGGTTAGGATAAAGGATAAAGGATGTCCACGGCGGGACGCTAAAAGTGAGTACGACGACTCAAATTCTAAGGTTAGGATAAATGTTAAAGGATGTCCACGGCGGGACGCTAAAAGTGAGTACGGCGACTCAAATCCTAAGGTTAGGATAACTGGATAAAGATTGTCCACGACGGGATGCTAAAAGTGAGTACGATGACTCAAATCCTAAGGTTAGGATAAAAGGTAAAGAATGTCCACGGCGGGACGCTAAATAGAGCACGGAGACTCCAATCCTAAGGTTAGGATAAAGGGTAAAGCTATAGGATATCATGTGTAACCAACAATGTCACAACAATGTAAACAAAAGGTTCAAAACCTCATGGGGATAATCAAAAGTTTTTAAAGGTGTGAACCACCTAAATGTGTACAAGCAAAGTTGAAATTCAAACTTAAATTCCCAAGGAAGCTAACAATCCATGTTCATAATCTCAAATTAAAAACTCAAAGAGAATGAAATCCAAATGTTTGAAATAAAGAAGGAAAGATAGGAGGGTGAAAACTCTAAAATGGGTTATAACTTGCTCATAATGCAAAGTGTTTCTAAAATAGGATTTTTAGAATTCTTTAAACATTATATGGAAATATGTTACAACACAAGAATTTTTCAAAAAGAACCACTTAAAAATGATTTAAAATGGAGAAGTTATGTGATTTTTAAGTTTGTGAACAAAACATAAAAATCTAAATGATAAAAAGAATAAAATGCACATGGTAAGACAATGAATCAAACAAATTTGATTATTTAAACATGTTAACAAACATGTATAAATAATACAAGATCAATATCACAATAAAAATCAAGTTACAAGTTGAAAAAGTTTAAGAACATCATGGTAAAAACCCTAAAAACAATCATGGTAGCATGTGAAATGCAAATGGAAAGTTCACATTTATGAGTTTTATGTTTACCTCTTGAAGAAAGATTAAGCAATAATAAAATCAAAGATCTTGAAAGCTCTTCCAAGATCTTCAAATGGTCCTAGGATGATGAATAGATGCTCCAAACAACCTCCAAGCAAGCTAGTGGACGAAATGCCTTGTAAATGAAGGAAAATCTTCAAAATTCAAAGATTTTAAAGACCAACTCACTAGAACCTTGTTACATAAATATGAAAGTGATTTGGATAGCTTCAATACATCATATTTGATGTGTTTGAAGTGTTTCTTGAGTTGGAAGAAGTTTGGAAATGGTTTTGAAAGGTGTTTTGCAAAAGTAGATTTTGAGGGATTTTGGAAACTTAATGAAATTTTGCAAGAACTTGTGATTGTGTAAGGAATGGACTTCTAACTGGTTTCTAGCATGAAACTTGTGTGTTTGTGATGTAGGAAGTGAGTTCTATTTATAGCCAAAAGCCTTGGATCAAGGTATGGGTAAAAGTGAAGCAAATTGCCAATTTTAACCTTCCATCATGAAAATCTTTGAGTTTTCCAATGCAATCTTCATCTTTATCTTTAAACCAGTCTACTAAGATATTCTCCGTATCCCATAGATTTTTTTGATCATGATTGATAGGATAGGAGGTGACTTGTTGAATTAAAGTTGATGATTTGACAAGGGTAGCCACCTTTTTTCTCTTTCTTCACTATTCACTTTTGCAACTTGCATTAAATAATGATTTCCTTTGATCTTTGTGCCATTTTAGTGGGAATTGATGTACAAATATTCATTATCAATATAAAAATCATAAATGAGGCTTAATCTTTGATTAGTATCGATTTGGAGAGGTTTTGGAATCAAAAAACTTATGTTGACTTGGTTTTGCCAATGCGAGTTTTTGCTAACTTGTGGACCTCGGTTCTCTCTAACCAGGAAGAGTTATGGAACACACTTGTACTTTTTAGAAAGCCCCAATTAGGTACTACAATATTTATGTTTGTTTTAGGAACTCATTCCTCTTGAAACTAGGTCAAAAACCCTTGTGTGGTTAAGGAGTTATGGCTTTGCCCTTTTCAATACCTTAATTCCCCAACTTTTCGATTACTTCTCAATTCTTGATCAATTGGTCACAAAACTTCATGATTAGATGATAAATGATGTTGGGAACATATTTGGCTTCAATTTTGGGTTAAAACCCTATTGGTCAATGGGTTGACTTTTCAGTCAGACGAACCGAACGATCGAAAACCTCTGAATCGACTGTTGGTGTCGTGGGTCTTCTGAGGCCTTGAAACTTATTGAGTGGACTTACCTAAGCCTTATGAGCTTAATGGACCATAATTACATCATTGTAGCACCTTTTAAATCAAAAGTCAAACCACAGTTGACTTTTCTTAATCAGAAACCCTAATCGGGGATCCTGAACTGCACTGTTCCTGATCTTTGTGTGACAACATAAAATTGGACCCATGTTTGACCCAATGGAGTATTATTGATGGTGTAGATACTTTATTCATGGATAATCAATCCAAGGCATTGACTGATTAAACCGTCGAAACCTCGATTTCCGACTGTACGGAACCCTGGTTCACCTGTAACTTAACAAAGAAAAACTTGAAGTAGGTTAAGGTTAAATAGTCAAATGAAAATGATCCTAGAATGATTATGAATATCTGAGGGGTCAAAATTTGGGGGGCAACAGATGCCCCTATTTAAATATCTCCACCAGATGGCAATGAGAGATGATAATCCTCATAGAATCGTAATGAAAGGTATTTAAATATAGCAAGCCAAAAATTTTGTCCCTTAGATCCTATGGTATGCAAAAGGACAAATGCTGAAATGCAATGACAACTAAATGATGGTTTATGATGCTTGAATACAAGACAGATGTAAACACACGAGCAAAAATTAAAGAACGAAAACACGACGAGTAATTACTCACAGGGGACCCGACACACTGGGGAAACAACAGACATCATCCATGAACGGAACTGGATGGAAAAGAGTCACAACATTCAAAATATCAATGAATGAGGTGAAGAGAAATCTGGGAAATATAACAGGGACACAGAAACAAACATCAGAGACATTCGGAAGATCATCGAATGAACTCTGAAATATACCAAAGATACTCGGAAAAACATCAAATAAACTCCGGAACATATCCAAAGAAGCACATTGAAGACATATATTTTGAAGGTTCATCTGAAACATTTTAGAATGGTATTTGAAGACATATCTAGGAGAACATCAGGTAAGCAACAAATGAGTTCTAGAAGAACATCAGAACAAAGATATATATATCCGGAAAAACATCGGAAAGATTCTGGAAAAACATCAGAATTTAAAGACTCAAACTGGAAAAACATCAGAGAGAGAAACATATCCGGAAAAACATCGGATAGATTCTGGAAAAGCATCAGAATCAAGGTAAGTATCTGGAAAACCATCAGATAAGTTCTGAAAAAAAACATCAAAACAAAGACTCAATCTGGAAAAACATCAGAGAGAGAAACGTATCCGGAAAAACATCAGATAAATTCTGGAAAAACATCAGAATCGAGGTAAATATCTGAAAAACCATCAGATAAGTTCTGGAAAAACATCAGAACAAAGACTCAATCTGGAAAAACATCAGAGAGAGAAACATATCCGGAAAAATATCGGATAGATTCTGGAAAAACATCAGAATCAAGGTAAATATCTGGAAAACCATCAGATAGAGAAACATATCCGAAAAAACATTAGATACATTCTGGAAAAACATCAGAATCAAGGTAAATATCTAGAAAACCATCAGATTAGTTCTAGAAGAACATCAGAACAAAGACTCAATCTAGAAAAACATCAGAGAGAGAAACATATCCGGAAAACATCGGATAGATTCTGGAAAAACATCAGAATCAAGGTAAATATATGGAAAACTATCAGATAAGTTCTGGAAAAACATCAGAACAAAGACTTAATCTGGAAAAACATCAGAGAGAGACAAACAAAGGTGACATTCAAGAATAGTGTTGGATAAAAGGAAACCAGACACCCAATAATGGATTTGAATGAAAGGTATAAACATAGTATCTGAGAATAATATTCGATGCATATAGGAACAGACATATCCGAAAGAACAATCGGATAAGAAATGTCATATTTGGAAGAACATCAGATAGACACGACACAAAAATCTGTTTGGTAGGTGCTAAGTGAGTTGGACTTTGACCACAAGGCAATAGTGGATAAAACACGACCTCGGGAGAAATGCAAATGAGGATGAAACACCCATGTTATGCATATGTATATGAATTATGCATATGGTATATGATCAAATGCAAGTGCAAATGCAAATGCAGACGACAAGGCTCGACTCTTTTAGTGAGAAGACAAGACTGGAAGACTGATTCCTTAACACGGAGATCACTTTCGTTCTGCTTAGGGACCAAAGATGCTACTGCTGAACATATCTCTGCCACACTGGTAAACTGTGTCAAATTGATGATCCTTTTAGGAAGGATGAAGAGCTGCCTGGGGATTCTTCAAGTAAATTGCCCCAGTTTAGCTGTCTGTTGTAGGTAAACTGATAATCGCTTCGGCTTGTTGAAGATGACTGATCCGCTGGGTGCTTGGAAGGCTTGCCCCAGTCCGAGTCTTGAAATATCTTCTGGATAAACCACATTTGATAAGACCTTGCCTTGAACAAATGTTAAACTGATTCTTCGACACGATGTGAAAAGAACTTGCCCCTGATAGGATCACTGACCAAGTTTCTCAACTGTTTGAAAATTCCTTGAGAGGAAAGCTAGTTTGCAAACAAAAGTGTTCATACCAACACGATAATGCAAAGTTCATGCAACTTTTGAAATCAAAATCATTTTTGAAAGATACAAAATAAATGAGTCATTGGTCAGAACACGGTGGTTCAAGATACTCAAAGTTTAAAGGTAAAGCAAAAAGGTATGATGCCGAAACAAATGATTTGCAAAGATCTTTTGGAGTCAGTTTACGCAACCTTGCTGTAGTATGCTTTCAAAATAACCTTGTTTCAGTTAGGTCTTTTGAGGGTTGTAATGTGGCCTGGTTCACGGTTTGAGAAACAAAGGATAAAAGCTCAAAATTTATTTGTACCCACCCAATCTACGTGATGATCTCCAGTCCTATGCTCAGTTAACTCAGAGTATACACTCAGGTTCTTATAGGAATTGTACTGATTATAGCCATGATAATGGTTTAGAAGTCTCAGGACTCTTGAGACGGCAGTCACTATTTCCTTATAACATCTGACATTGAGGATTTCCAAGGTAAAGATTTAAATACCTCCTCTTCTATCATCCCTAACTTTTTCCTGAACTGTTTCCTTTTTTAAGCTTACAGTCAGCGGGATGCCCCAGCTTTGCCTAAGTCTCCTTCATAGGTTTTGACTTAGTGGGCTTTTATTTTGATTGATCTTTTTGAAAGAAAGAGAGTGATTGTCGTGCTTTAATGATTACGGTGAACCATCATCAGCTTTTGTCATGAAAAACATCTTTGACACTTGTTTGCTGTGTGCGAAGGAAAACTTGTGAATGCAACCTTTATATGAAAGGTGTCTCGCATGAACACACAACCAAGTTAACTGAGAACTACCCTGCCCCGGGTTAAGATTACAGGTTTTTTGTAAAGAAAGAAACTCCAACTTCTAGGCTCGAAGGGGTTAACGAGGGATTATCTTCCTTATTTCTCTAGTGTTTGGGAGTTGAAATAATGCCTTACATCGTCAACAAAGTTTGATTGAAAGCATACTTACAGCAGTTATGGGTATAACATTTTCATCATCCTCCATCAAATATTTGCATATCAAAAGTTTAAACAAAAGGTATATATTTTTAAAAGATAAAGCATAAAGATGCAAATACTGGACAAAATGAGTTGAATCAAAAGTTGCAATGCTCATTTCATTAACACAAAAGTACAAACATAATTTGAAAGCGAACAACTAGTACAAAATAAGGAAAATGCAAACAACAAGAAACATGGCTTAATGATTAATGAGTTGTCCTGTCTGATTTCAAATCAACGATCTCCATTTGGATTTCTACATTATGCACTTCTTGCTCTGATATCTTACGTCTGTAATTAGCTCTAGTCCGATATCGGTGTCGAGGAATCAGCTTGACGACTCAAAGGCACATAGAATGATGAAGACATCTGGAGATGAGCGACTGGACCAACAGATGGTATGCAATGGACCATGCAAAGATGCAAATGCAATGCAATGCTATACAAGACAGGATGCAAAACACACATAACATGATCAAAGGTTCAAGATCATAGTATGGATTATGGGTAAAGAATCAACCATAGGGTGTGTACTAGGGGTAAAGCACCTGCACAACGGGTTCTAAGAAGTTCCCAGAGTCATAGTAAATCCTTCGGATATTGCCAACTAACGCAACTACTTACGTAAGTCAACAATATTCTCAAGATAAACTCGTCTGAGTGTAGCATCGTGTGACAACTATTGAGGGACTACTCCCTAACAATTCCTGCGCTACGTCCTAAAAGGCCAAGTGGGGTAAAAGTGTTACTAAAGTCCGCAGCTTCGCAGACTCATGTTGAAACAATTAGTGAATACACGACTACTCATGCATTACTAACCATTTCAAAGAGTCTCCACTGAGCGTGATTACATCATATGTCAGACATATTGGGACTACTCCCAATAGCCTAACTATTGATCATATCACAATCCTATCTTATGTATCACTCAAATCCGGGTTAGGATTTATCTCACCACTCAAGGCACCCAAATCAAACAGATATATTGACAAATAAACATAAACATACAAGCAAGCAAACATATAGAAAATACAAATATAAACAAGGTAGGCTTAACCCTCTTAGGGGAGTCCCCAGTGAAGTCGCCATTTCTGTTGCAGTGAGAATCGTGATACCAAGCTATTGATTAACTTGAATATTAATTCTTAAATTCACAACTGGACTTTAATTTATCCAAAAAGGAAAGGTTTAAAGAAATAAAAACCTATTAAAATGCAAAGCAAAAAGCAAGGCTTAAAGCTAAGCAAAGAGAAATCTAAAGGTTCGGGGGTTGGTTATGTCTAGGGTAGGTATTTCACATCCTAAACATCTGTAGTACTCTACAAGAATCTCTTGCTAATATTTGTGTTTGCTAAAGTTTGCTTGCTAAAGGAAAAAGTGCTAAGGGTTAAATATATAAAGTATATACAAAGTTTGGTAAAGTATGGTAAAGTATGCTCGTGAAGACATCGCATCTCGTGCCTATGTATCCTGACGAGAATGGAATCAGAGCAATCGTAGTTCCCCTAACTAAAGGGGGGGGGGGAGGAACTCTTGACTGTGGTCAAGTTTCCAAAGGGAAAGTAAATGTCTGTGGCGAGAAACCTACATAGAGTGCGGCGACTCTAAACTAAGGTTAAGTTAGAAAAGAAGGGAATGTCCACGGTGGGACGACTAAATAGAGCACGGTGATTCCAAGCCTAAGTTGCAAAGGTAAACAAAGGGAATGTCCACGGTGATACGACTAAATAGAGCACGACGACTCCAATTCTAAGTTGTAAATGTTAACAGGAAGTTAGTTGTTTAGTGAGGGAGAAAGAAAAGGTTGGCTCGCTAAGAAATTGTATCTTATGCCTACGTATTCTCAACGAGAAATCAGAGCGTTCGTAGTTCCCCTATCTAGGGGTGAGGAAGTATTGACTATGGTCAAGGTTCCAAGGGGATGTAAGCATTCATAGGGAAGTACTTACATGGAGTGCGGCGACTCCTAAATCTACGTTGAGATTGTTATGGTAGAGAATGTCCACGGCGGGACGCCAAACATGAGTACGGCGAGTCAAATCCTAAGGTTAGGATAAAGGATAAAGGATGTCCACGGCGGGACGCTAAAAGTGAGTACGGCGACTCAAATTCTAAGGTTAGGATAAATGTTAAAGGATGTCCACGGCGGGACGCTAAAAGTGAGTACGGCGACTCAAATCCTAAGGTTAGGATAACTGGATAAAGATTGTCCACGGCGGGATGCTAAAAGTGAGTACGATGACTCAAATCCTAAGGTTAGGATAAAAGGTAAAGAATGTCCACGGCGGGACGCTAAATAGAGCACGGAGACTCCAATCCTAAGGTTAGGATAAAGGGTAAAGCTATAGGATATCATGTGTAACCAACAATGTCACAACAATGTAAACAAAAGGTTCAAAACCTCATGGGGATAATCAAAAGTTTTTAAAGGTGTGAACCACCTAAATGTGTACAAGCAAAGTTGAAATTCAAACTTAAATTCCCAAGGAAACTAACAATCCATGTTCATAATCTCAAATTAAAAACTCAAAGAGAATGAAATCCAAATGTTTGAAATAAAGAAGGAAAGATAGGAGGGTGAAAACTCTAAAATGGGTTATAACTTGCTCATAATGCAAAGTGTTTCTAAAATAGGATTTTTAGAATTCTTTAAACATTATATGGAAATATGTTACAACACAAGAATTTTTCAAAAAGAACCACTTAAAAATGATTTAAAATGGAGAAGTTATGTGATTTTTAAGTTTGTGAACAAAACATAAAAATCTAAACGATAAAAAGAATAAAATGCACATGGTAAGACAATGAATCAAAAAAATTTGATTATTTAAACATGTTAAAAACATGTATAAATAATACAAGATCAATATCACAATAAAAATCAAGTTACAAGTTGAAAAAGTTTAAGAACATCATGGTAAAAACCCTAAAAACAGTCATGGTAGCATGTGAAATGCAAATGGAAAGTTCACATTTATGAGTTTTAGGTTTACCTCTTGAAGAAAGATTAAGCAATAAGAAAACCAGAGATCTTGAAAGCTCTTCCAAGATCTTCAAATGTTCCTAGGATGATGAATAGATGCTCCAAACAACCTCCAAGCAAGCTAGTGGAATGCTTTGTAAATGAAGGAAAATCTCCAAAATCCAAAGATTTCAAAGACCAACTCACTAGAACCTTGTTACATAAATATGGAAGTGATTTGGATAGTTTCAATACATCATATTTTATGTGTTTGAAGTGTTTCTTGAGTTGGAAGAAGTTTGTAAATGGTTTTGAAAGGTGTTTTGCAAAAGTAGATTTTGAGGGATTTTGGAAACTTAATGAAATTTTGCAAGAACTTGTGATTGTGTAAGGAATGGAGTTCTAGCTGGTTTCTAGCATGAAACTTGTGTGTTTGTGATATAGGAAATGAGTTCTATTTATAGCCAAAAGCCTTGGATCAAGGTATGGGTAAAAGTGAAGCAAATTGCCAATTTTAACCTTCCATCATGAAAATCTTTGAGTTTTCCAATGCAATCTTCATCTTTGTCTTTAAACCACTCTACTAAGATATTCTCCATGCCCCATAGATTTTTTTGATCATGATTGATAGGATATGAGGTGACTTGTTGAATTAAAGTTGATGATTTGACAAGGGTATCCACCTTTTTTCTCTTTCTTCACTATTCACTTTTGCAACTTGCATTAAATAATGATTTCCTTTGATCTTTGTGCCATTTTCATGGAAATTGATGTACAAATGTTAATTATCAATATAAAAATCATAAATGAGGCTTAACCTTTAATTAGTATCGATTTGGAGAGGTTTTGGAATCAAAAAACTCATGCTGACCTGGTTTTGCCAATGCGAGTTTTTGCCAACTTGTGGACCTCGGTTCTCTCTAACCAGGAAGAGTTATGGAAAACACTTGTACTTTTTAGAAAGCCCCAATTAGGTACTACAATATTTATGTTTGCTTTAGGAACTCATTGTCGCTTGCGCGAAAATAAGGTGCCGGCATGACAGAAGAGTCGCCACCTTTCGTTATTTATCCCTCAGAGCGGGAAAGGAAACGATCGGAAAAACCTGACGAAAAAGGGTAAGACAAGGTCATCGCAACCATTGTCTGGGTTCGGGAGTCGGTTACGCAAGGGGAAGGTATTAGCACCCCTCACGTCCGTCGTACTCGACGGGATCCTCGCTTGTTTGTTTACTTGGACGGGTTGGTTATAATCTATCTACCTATCAAGGCTGGCTGAAAAAGAAAAGAAAAATGACTCGGCAAAGCGTCGCACTTTATGCCTACGTATTCTCATCAGAGAATGAGAAATCAGAGTCAACGTAGTTCGGCTAACTACGGGTTACGGGGGAAAGGTTGCTCGCTAGGATATCGCATCCTATGCCTACGTACTTTCATCTGGTATGAAAGATCAGAGCAAACGTAGTTCGGGAAACTACGGGAAAATGGCTCAACTAGGAGGGAGACTATCAAGTCCTACTGTTATCATGCCATGGATTCATCCTATGGTTGAGGTTTGAACAGGGAACTCCTAGATGTTGTCATGCATAGGTTTCAACCTAAAAGTCTATCATCAAATCCTCGTCAGAGAAAATGAGAGTCCTAAGGGATCATGTCAATGATACACAGAAACAGACAAAAACATCAGCTTTAAATGTAAAATGCATGCAATGCAAGTGAGGGAGGAAATGTGTGTGGGGTGTCAGCCTCCACAAGCTCGTCTCGACCTCAAGCCAGTCATGAAATAACAGCAATCATACTGAAAATGAACAACATGCTATCAAGCAATGAACCAGATAAAGGAAATGAAGTGCCATCAGGTAAACAAACACACTTGCTTGAGAAAGAATCATCTATTCTCTAATCCTAACCCTAATCACAGAATCCTAATCAAATCTAAGCAAAGCTCTCAAGCAAAACCTAAACAAGAGAAATCAATCCCAGTCTTCAAGCTTCAGAACAAGCTTACCAAAGAAAGGGAGCTAAGCAAGCAGACTCATAGTGTCTTCCTCAGGAAAGCACTAAGAGGTGTATACTCAGGAGTCATACCCTATGTGGCTCAACCACTGTGATCAGTTTACATTCCTCCTCAGGAGAAACTAAACTCACAAGCAGGCTCCAACATCACTGGATATTTAGGAAATCCTATCTGAACTAGTGGAACTAAGTGAACAGACTCATAGGACCTTCCTCAGGAAAGTACTAGGAGGCTTCCACTTAGGAGTTGTATCCCATGTAGCTCAACAACATGTGATCAGTTTACATTCCTCCTCAGGAGAAATTAAACTCACAAGTTGGCTCCAACATCATTGGATACTTAAGAAATCCTAGATAAACTAAGGGAACTAAGTGAATAGACCCATAGGACCTTCCTCAGGAAAGTACTAGGAGGCTTCCACTTAGGAGTTGTATCCCATGTGGCTCAACAACAAGTGATCAGTTTACATTCCTCCTCAGGAGAAATTAAACTCACAAGTTGGCTCCAACATCATTGGATACTTAAGAAAGAGGTGAGAAGAAAGAATGAAAGTCATTCATAGTGCCTTCCTCAGGAAAGTACCATGAACTTCCTTCAAACTTCAGGATCTCAAACCTCACAAACAGGGGATAAGACAAGCTCTGGGTCTCTGAATCTTGGTCTACAATCTTCACTCCATGATGCTCTCCATCAAAGTCTTCAAAACAAACTAAGCCCCTCAACCAATTCCTCAGAATGAACCCCACAGATGAACAGATAACCCACTGAACAGATCAAATCATCAGGCAACTTCAGAAAATACCTAAAAATACTAAACTAATGGGGAAAAAGCTAACAAATATTCACAAGGGTCCTCAACACCTACTCATAACATCTACTAAGGTTTCTACCTAAAAATCAAGATAAAACTCAATCAAAGAAAGGGATTCATCACCTAAGCACAATTTAAACCCTAATCAGGATACCCTAAGTCTACCCTAATTAAACTAATCAAGATTAAATTCTAAAAATCTGGAAAAAATCCTATAGGGAACTATGACTCATCATCTAATTTCATAAAAAAGAATGGATTAAAAAACCTAAGGCAAGGTACTAAAACAAATCCTACAAAATCACATACCAAATTAAACATACTAAAAAGCTATTTAATTGGAAAATCTATTAAAAATATTAAACCTAAAAATAAAATCTCAATTTTATTTTTATAATTTTCTACTCATTTTCATCTACTCATAGGAAAAAAAAGAATTTAAAAATCATTATTTATCTATTTTTAATGAATTATTCAAATCAGAAAAATAAAGGAAGAAAATGAAATAATTAAAATGAATTAAAGGGGAGGGGGGTGTAACTAGCACATCAGTCTAGTTAAAATGACTGGGCCAAATAAAAGGGGGGGGGGGGGGGGGGCGAATAGAAACTGAGCCCAGAATGGCTCTAAAATGAAACGCAGCGTTTAGCATAATTCAAATCTTCCCTCCAACTCTCAGAATCATCCGTGGCCACACGATTTGAATAAATTGTCAACAAGGGAGACTGATCCAATGGCTACGAACCCTTCTTCTTCCTTGACTAAACCCTAACCTGCAAACCCCTCCTCCATGGCCGAAACTTCTAGCTCCTCTAACTCCCTCCACACGCCATGGTTGGACTCGATTTAAAAATGAAAGTTGCTCTAAATCTCAAGGGGAACACAACCCTACGTACAGTTTTCATAAACTTGCCCTAGATTGTTCTAACAGAAAGCAACAAGATCATGGCACAACCATATTCACCTGATATCCATCCTCACCAAGCTTCAACCTAAAGGTCTACAGGTGTTCTACAAGATACCCTAGCTATTATACGCTAATCCATGTTGATTAAAACTCATTAAACAACCAATTCTTGAAGATTCAAGAATCACACACCTGCCATGGAACCTCATGGAACAGGCTGTAACTCATGGGGAAGAATCATCTAGCCTAGTATATCATTCTTATGCCTAAGAAACTAATTAACACTACATAATTAAGATGGTATAAGGTGAAAAAGAAACCTGTCAAAGGAATGATGGTGAGGCTCGTGGGGATGCTTGCAGGGCTTGAAATGGCTTCAATGAGATCCTACAATGGTGAAGAACCTTCTGTTTGCACTTGTTGTGAAGGTGGTGGCTTGAAGTGAAAGAAAACTCAAGTTGCTTCAACTTGAAGAAACTTCTCCAATGGCTATGTATCCTTCTCTCTCCTCTGACTTGGCTCAACTTTCACCAACCTCTCATCACTCTCTGATGCATTCTTTATATAACAATCATTGGATGCTTCTAGAATCATCTAGAATGGTGTGGAAAGTTCATGAATTTCTCCTTGAATGAGAAGTTGAAAGTCTCATATCCCTTGCTTCATGCCTTGTAATTTGGCCTCAAAATGTCCTTATGTGAGTTATTGAATGAGGATGAGTGAAAAACAAGTGCATTTTTGGCTTGTGTAGGGTTTTGCAAAGTTGCCCTCTTATGCAAGCAACAAATTTCCAAAGGAACCTCATTTTTTAAGCCTCAAATGAAAATTCTATTTAAACCAAAGTTCTTAAAATGGTTCTTCCAATCAAAATGATATATTGGATGACCTATTTTGGATTTGTGGATCTCCCAAATCACTTTTCAATTTCAACTTTTCAAAGTTATAAGCCTTTTTTAGTTCATTTTGGACCAATCATGGAATCTTGTGCTATGAGCTTTTTCAACAATTTGTGACCTTCTTTCTAGACTTAAAATCACATTTTGAGCAACTTTCATGTTTTGAGTTTTTTCATCTGAGGCTTGGAAATAGGAGTTTTAGGCATTGGATAAAATGACCTATAACTGACAAATGACCAAAATACCCCTGCCTTGTTCAAACCATAAGTTGAGTTCCACAAATCCTATCAAGGGCTTCTACCACTCAAATTAAAGCTAAGAAGATCCTCTTCAACATTCATGTTGACCAAGAAATCATAGGAATCCTCCTACTAGGGCAAAAGTTGTCTGCAAGTTGGGTGACTTTCAAGGACCCAGATTCACACACCTCTGCTGACCTGTAATTTGTTAAAACCATAACTTGAGCTCTGTAACTCCTATCAAGGACTTCCACCACTCAAATTAAAGCTAATAACAAGCTCTACAACATTCATGTTGTGGGGAAGATGAGATATCAATCACATCTAGAGTTAAAACTGCCTGGAAAGTAGGGATCAAACTAGGGTTTTTTCACTGACAGTCCTCAGAAACCCTAACTCAAAACTTCTCAAACTCCTCAATCATGATGAGTTGGTCTAGGAATCATCTCTATAACATCTCTATACATCATTCCATGATCTCATGGCCCTTGGATTAAGTCTCAACCTTCTCCAAATCTTCAGCTGATCTAGGGTTGACCCAGTCAAAACCCTAATTCTACCATTCATGGTTGAATCCTCTGAACTCTTGCATAATGACTTATCTGGGCTTCATGATGGCTTTCAAGACATCTCATAAGCTTTCTCAAATCATCAAATTCATTCTCAAAGTCTCAGAATCATCTGAGGAGCACCCACAACTCTCAAACTGTGAAGCACACAACCCTGGTTTCAAACCACTTCTCTGGGGATCTCTTAAATTTTCTGATGAAGGTATCAACCTGCAAACACCTGATGGGAAAATAAATGTTGGTCAAATTTTGGGGTGCAACAGCTGCCCCTATTCAAACGGCTTGAACCTGACTGGGTGAGAAGCGAACGGCTCTCAGCCAATCAAGGTGCGAGACGATTGAATACCGGTAAACCCGAAAATTTGCCAACTGCACGACCACATGATACTCTGCGGGGAACAAATCTTCGAACACTGCAACACTAGCTGCTCAACAACTAGCTGGAGAAATACTGATCTGACATCACCGTCAGTTATCCACATTAACTTCTTCTGATATTGCCTTCAGACAACCACGTTAACTTCTTCTGATATTGCCTTCAGACAACCACGATAACTTCTTCTGATATTGCCTTCAGACAACCACGATAACTTCTTCTGATATTGCCTTCAGACAACCAAAATACCCTGCATCGCCGCTGGAGAACTAAACCATCTGACGTCGCCGTCGGAAACAAACATCACCTCGAGAGACACTCGACACTGCCGTTGTACAAACATCATCTCTGCTGGGGATTTAAAGAGTCTGACATTGCCGTTGAACAAACATCCAACCTCGCTGCCGGAAACAAACATGATCTGACCTCGCCGTCGGATAATCAAAATACCCAACCTCACTGCTGGACAACTATATCACTGAACAATTCTGACCCGGGGTTCACCCCTGGTAAATGGAACAAAAGGTACATTTGCGTATTTGAAACTACTCTGCTGGGAATGAGAGACTCAACCGAGCACACTCTGATCTGGGGTTCACCCTCAGAACCATAACGAACATCGGAATACTGCTGCACACTGCCCGCCGTAGAACTTCAACATTAAAGACATATGAAACCCTGGCCCCTGGCCACTCCAGATCCGCTGGAGAATCTTCAAGTATTTCGAATATAGATGGAACCCTGGCCCCTGGCCACTCCAGATCCGCTGGAGAATCTTCAAGTATTTCTGAAGATAGATGAAACCCTGCCCGTCGGCTATTCCAGCTTCAGCTAGAAAGAACATCCTTGGCCTTCAAGGATGTAAACTTTGCCCGTCGGCAACTCTGCAGGAGGTATCTTCGACTTCAGTCTGAAGAAATGGTCCTTGGCCTTCAAGGATACATGGATATGCCTTCAGGCAACTCCGCCTCTGCTATAGAGCATCCGAGACTTCAGTCAGGGATATACTTCGGCCTTCAGTCCGAAAAATGAATCCTAGGTCATTCATGACCTTGGGGATAACCTTGCCCTTAGGCACCTTCGCTTCAGCTTGGGAAATCTATGACTTCAGTCAGAGAAATGGTGTCTTGAGCCATTCATGACTCTACGGGGATTCAAACACTTTGCCTTCAGGCAAAACTCCGCTTCAGCTGGAGAAACATCTTCGACTTCAGTCAGAAGAAATATCATTCACTTGATCGCAATCAATCATCACCTCAGGACAACTGACTTGGTCTTCAGGCCAACACGGATCACTTTGCTATATCTACACACTCTGGAACCTTGTTTTCAGCCACCTGTTGATTCTTCAACACGGAAATCTGGACTCACCGGAACCTTCTGATATCACCTTCGGGCGCTTACGAAATCCATCTTCAGATCAGACATCGTTGTTGGAGCAGACATATCACGCTGCTACTCACTTGACATCCTGTCAAGTCGTTGCTAAATAAAAGCAAACATGCCGGGTCACCAGACATAATCACCAAGTTAACAACTCTGTTGAGGAGAGAGGAGTGAGGGTTCACCCAAACAATCCTGACGACTCACTGGGGAAAAAGGAAGAAGGGTTCACCCAAACCACCTTGTAGACTTTGCTGCAGAAAGACGAGAGAGTTCACCCAAACGACTTCAACAACTGCTGGAGAATAACGAAAGAGTTCACTCAGACGATTCCTACCAACTTTACTGAGGAGCAAGTACTTCTGTACGGTAACCACCTGGTTTATGCTTCATATGCGAATGCTGGAAAAACAGGCGTAATGCTCCGCGCGAAACGGATTGCTGCGCTTTTGAGTAAATGTTATGCAATCATGCAAGGAAATGCCCCAGCAAAATAAATGCTGGGAAGAGGAATCATCCACTCGGGGAGAGTAACCATTATGCTGAGGAAGAGCTACCCTTCAAGGGAGCCGCATTTTCTGCCCATCTCAACTGGACTTACACTTGAGGACGACGGACTCCTCCGGAGAACACAGCGCATCAGGCTGATCAACACAATATCCTCTGCTATACTCTGCACGGGGAAAGAGATAAATGCTCTGAACGGCTTTCTGGGGGAACGACCCTTCTAGGGAACATAGCCGTCGGGCTACAAGACACTCGTGTCATTAAGTCCTCAAACTCACGGGGATAAACAAACTTCGGCTTGCTGGACAATCCTTCAGGATCCGCTTGGGGAAACATTCCATCTGCCAATCATGACTGTGCTCGGCTGGGGATATCAATCTACCTGCCTGCTGCTGGGGAAATGCCAACCACCTGCTGGGGAAAAGACCTCCACTCTGTTGGGGGTTCCAGAAATCATCTTGAACAACCAACTCCGGCGGGTGCTTCCAAGAATCATCCTGAACTGATAACCTTTCTGGAGACTTTATTCTGCTGGGTACTTCCAGGAATCTTCCTGGGCAACTCTTGCTGCGGACGCTACTGGGGAGCTCAAGAATCATCTTAAGCAAACAACGCGGGAAACTGTACTGGGGTCTTAAGAATCGTCTTAAGCAAACGGCCCTGCTGAGGAATTTGAGAATCATCTCGAACTGGAGACTTCGCTGGGGATCTCAAAAATCATCTTGAGCGAGCGACTGCGGGGATCACACCGGGGTCTTTAAGAATCATCTAAGAAAACAACCTTGCTGGGGAGAACATCAGAAATCGTCCTGAGCAACCGGTTTTTTGGTGGTACACCTGTTCAACAAGGATGATAATGACCTAGATCATGTTTATGATGCGTATGCTTCTGCGCTACGCCCCACATGGGAACGATATGCATTTATGCTAAATGCCATGCAATCATGCACAATGCTATTGCAACGTTTAAATGCTATGCAGTCATGCACAATGCTATGCAATCATGTACAATGCTATGCAATCATGCACAATGATGCGATCCCGTCAGCAAAATAAATGCCGAAAGGGGAAATCCTCCTGTCAAGGAGAAAGAACCATTCAGGTAGAGGAATCATCCTGCTGAGGAGAACGTGAACACGCCAATATCAATCAGGCTCTGTCTGGGGAATTGATTTTCCGCGAATTGCTGCAGGGGAACAACTTCAGCTGACTGCTGCAGGGGACGAAGCTCTACGAGAACTTGGATCTGCTGATATCAATCGCGAGAATGAACTGCGCGGCCGTCTCGGCTACTCTTCTGGGGATGACCGCTCTGTGGGGAACCAACTTCAGCTGTTCAATACTACGCTGGGGAAAACCAATCATGATCTGATCAACTTCCAAGGATTCGGATCTCTTAGACATCTGCAACCTCGGCTGAGGAAGGAGAAATCGTTCTGCTTCACTGGAGATAGTGCGACTCTGGGGAAATACAGCATCAGCTGCCCCACGCTCTGCTGGGGAAAATTGATCGTGATCTGATCAACTTCCAAGGATTAGGCTTTTCTGCGGACTCAGCCGGGGAGAGAAATCATTCTACTTCATTGGAGAGTGCAACTCTGATGGGGAATTTCAATTCCACTGGGGAGGAAAGGATCATCTGACTTCGGGGGAGAGTACCACTCTGCAAGGGAATACAACATCAGCTGTTCCAACACTCTACTGGGGAAGAGGGAATCAACGAACTTCAGGAGAGCTCCTGACTCTGGCGAGGAATCTCAATTCCACTTAAGACTTCAGTCTGGCACCATCAGTTACTGCGTACTTCGGTATACGACTAGATTCCTGCGAATCCTGCACTTGTGACCCGGTGCGGGGGGAAATCCTGCTTCAGCGACTTTACTGGGGAAAACACGAGCTTCGGCACCCGAACGCTTCTCTGAAATCTGCACTTGTGACCCGGTGCTGGGGAAAAACGACGTCATTCTTCGGTGCTTGACTCAGCTGATGAGGTGACATTCCTTCAGGATGCGTCTGCTTGGGGAAGAGAATCGTCTCTACCTGGGGAAGACATATCAATGCTCACTATTCTGATTCTGATTCTGCGGAGGAGAAACTACTGAACTCTGCTGGAGAAGGAGGACTCGCTCCGCTTCGAGGATATCAATCCTAGTCTGCTGAGGGTAATCTTGACCCTAATCTGATGAGGGATAAACGCCATCTCAATCTGCTGCAGTCTCAAACTGTACGGGGGGAACAACCTCAAATCGTACATCACTGCGGAGGAACAATCCTGATTCAACAACGCCAACACAGGGAATACAGGCTACCAATCATGGAGTCAAGTAACAGGTTATGCTGTAGGATAGCAACCCAATGACCGCAAGGCTTCTTCAGAAGGTTCGGGTTTTGACGGGGTAATGACACGATTCCCCGATACTCAATTCTTGCTAGGGTGAACAAACTCATTTGAACAACTTGCCCCAGTGCATTTCAACTTGCCCCAATCCGACATTTGGGAATAATTCATTCTGAGCCGAACACAACTGGCAACAAGACAATCTTCAGAGGGCTTGCCCCAGCATCTGCGCAACGGGAGGATTCATCCTCAACTAATCAACTCTCAGCATGGTCGACTTCAATATCTCTGAAGTAGTTTGCCCCTGAACGAGCGATGAGCGACTCAACATGCTCTGATCGAACACTGGAGGGATCTGCCCTTAAATCGCAAGAATTCTGGATACCTGCCCCTGATTGGGTCTCGAGAAGATTCACTTCCGATCAACTGCTTCTCGCATAAACTGCCCCATAATCAAATGATGCTCCGGGACTTGTCCTCAGACAAACCGATTCCAAACTCACTGGAAGTCATTGCCCCAGATTCACAGGGCTTCGCAGCGTACCATTCTGATCCAGACCTCTGGCGATTCAGTCCTGATTGACTATTCCCTGCTGAAGTTCCTTCGTATCAGCTACTAACCTGCAACTAAAATTGTTTATTCACGAATAGTAATTTTAATGCAGTGTTCATGCAAATTTCGAAAAAATGTTGTACTGTCACTCATTTACGTGTCATGCTAGTGAGTGACGAATGAACTCAAGAGTTCAACCGTAGTGCTGATGCGATCAGTGAAAAATGCAATAAGGATACGATTAGCAAATCATGAAGGAGTCAGGTTACTCAACCTTATCGTAATGCGCTTTCAGAATAAACCTTGCCTCAATTAGGTCTTTTAAGGGTTGTATCGTGGTCGGGTTCACGGTTCGCGAAACAAAGGATATTTGGCTCAAATTATGATTTGTACCCACCCCTTCTACGTGATGTTCTCCGATCCTAAAGTTCAGTTAACTTAGCTCGAGCGCTCTCCTCTTCGAGAGGTATGTTGAACATTGGGAACAACTGGTTAAAGAATTCACAAGGTGTTTCGGAGTGACAGTTACTCCTTTTTCGTTTTCGGCGTCTGTGTCTACACGACTTCGTCCTTGTTCGAGGATTTTTCTTCTTTATATCCTTTCTTTTCATTCTTTTGATTCCCTAATTTTTGCCTGGACTGACTCTTCAGAGTTCTTTTCGATTTTTTTCTTTTGAAGTCCAGCGGGATGCCCTGATTTTTGCCTAAGTATTTGCTTTCTAGCTTTTCTCTTTTTTTTTTACTTAGCGGGCTTTCTTATTATTTTTCTTTTTCTTGGAACAAGTCGTGTGACACTGGTTGTCTTGATTGCTCCGAAAGGATTGTAACTGTCTCACTCCTGATTGGTGAGGTTTAACCATTGTGGTTGATGAGGTACGACCTCTGGAGAGGAATATGATGTGATTGGTCCTCGAAGGACAACACTCCTCTATAAGACTTGAACGCTCGATCAAGCTAAACTGACAACTACCCTGCCCCGGGTTAAGATGCAAGGGTTTAACAATCCGAAAGAAACTCCTACTTCTCGGCTCGAAGTGGTTAACAAGGGATTCTCTTCCTTATCTCTCCGGTGTTTAAGGGATTTGAAACAATGCCTTGTACGTCATCGGCAAAGTTTTATCTGAAAGCAATACGATCATCGGTTATGAGTATTCAGTTTCATCATCCTCCCTCCGCTCATTGCTAATCATAGTAAGAAATCGGAGTAAATAAAATGCAAGTACCAGTGCAATGCAGTAAATGAGTGACAACGACATAACTAATTCAGAAGAAATGCATAGTCACTTTATTATCATTACCATTCGAAACATACAATGTTTAACAGCAAGTAGCAACTAACAGAAAAGAAACTACAAGTGCAAATGGTAAAAAGTCCGAGGACTGCCAATGTTGAGGACGTCTGCCCGTCTGGATCACTGGCTTCCGGAAATAACCCTCTGAATCTACGAGCTCAGACGGCTGAGAGGTCGTCACGTACAACCAAAACTCCGTCTGGAAAGGAAATACACCCTTGGTCGATCAATTGCTGCACCTTCGCCTGGAAAGCCTTGCAATCTTCAGTTGAATGCCCCAGAGATCCACCATGGTAGCCACACTGAGCATGAGGATCGTACCCTGGAGTGTAAGGCTCTAGCACGGGCTTGAGAGCTTTCGGTTCCACCAAGGAATTCTGAACCAAAAGTGGAAGAATCTGGCTATACGGCACAGGCACTGGATGGAAAGAAACATTCCTTTGTTCCACGTGGTTGCGAGGTCTCTTGTGATCCTGGGGCTGGTATTCTTTCCGCCTAGGAGCAAGAGGTCGTCGTTTCTGAGTGGCAACGATCCCTTGTTTAGACGCTTGCGTCCCTGAGCTTGACCCAGGCAGGAACTGCGAGCGAGGCGATTCAGTCACCAAAGGTCGCGGGACATATTCCAGATCTTTCTCAGCTTCAGGCAAAGGAGTGGAATCATCCACCTCTTCCGCAGGGTAAGGGATAAACTTTCCCGATGCTCTTATGCCGCCCGGCACAAGCCTAATCGTCCTCGAGTCGATCAGGTCCTGAATCTTATTCCGGAGAGCCTTACATGTTTCAACATGGTGCCCCGGTGCTCCTGAGTGGAAATCGCAACGCAAGCTTAGATCAACGTCTGATGACACGTCATCTGGTGGATTTAAGGTCCGAAGCTTGAGAACACGATTCTGAACCAAAAGCGGCAGCAGCTGGGCATAACTCACAGGTAGTGGGTCAATAGCTCTATCAAGTAGCTTCTTCTTTTGACCATAACCTTCAGGGCTTTTCTGAGATGCTCGGCGCGGCTGATGACGAGACAGGCCTCGAGCTTCATGCTGTGTAGAGGGTCCATGAGGTCCACTTGGCTTCGGCACAGGTGGCACTGACGGTAACGGAGGAAGCACTCTGGTCTACTCTTTGGGTGCTTGACCACTCTCCTTATTTAGCATACTCCTTACCACTCCCATGAGAAAGCTCAACTGATTCTGCAGCTGCTGATTCTCCTCTCTGAGCACTTGCTGGTCCAGACGCACTGCCTGTATGTCATTCATGACCTGCCCCAGCTGGCTTTGGACTTTCCCCAGTTCAGCTTGTATCTGCTCCATTAGTCTGAGCTGCTAGATTCTGAGTCAAACCTGCAAACACAAAGGTTAGAAGACAAGCCCCGACTTCTGCCATGCAAGATGAATTATGGGTGTCTGTACGTTCAGGAGATCACCCCTGATTTTGGTGTCAACGTGCCAACATAGTGTCAATGCAATGATAAGACTGGATCCATTCATGGAAGAAAATATCTCATATTGCTCGGGACACCAGACTCAGGGTACGAAACGCGCCTGTAGCACAGACACATGCTAATGGAATGCAAACATGAATATGCAAGCTAATGCAAAATGCAGTCATGCAACAATATATCCAGGTGGCTGCTGTGGAGATTCGGTGTCAACAGTCGCTGATGAGAAGGAAACCCCGGTGTAAAACCACTGATCTGATCTGCTGTGAATAACCATCCGGTAGGATCGAGATCAAAATTCTGCTCTGTCAAGAACGAATGCTTGATAATAAAGACCCCGGATGCTAGATCAAGGAATATCTGTTGATGAAGTCTTCAGACCCTAAATCAAAAATCTGCCCTCTCAAGAACAAATACACAGCTGCTGATGAGATCTTCAAACCCCACTCAAAATCTGCCCTATCAAGAACAAAATAACAACTGCTGACGAGATCCTCAGACCCCACTCAAAAATCTGCTCCATCCAGAACAAACCTCTGATAATAAAGCCTGCTCTATCAAGAACAGACAAACACCCGATGATAAGATCCTCTGATCAAACCCTTGCTCTATCAAGAACATCTCTGCAACTGAGAACCCAACATAACTGATTCACTGTCAAGAAAACCACGTAGTCTGGAGGTCAAAGTTTCCTGCAATATCCCAACCCCACTCACAGGTATGATGGACCTAATCCACGGACAAAGGTACGGCATCCTATGCGGTCGTCAGCGTCACAGACATTCATGAGTGACAATACGATTCCCAGAAGGAGTGGCATCGTCAAGTCATGAAGAGGCCTCTCTTGGCTGACTTCCAAATGATCGGTCCCCAGAGTCGACAATCCTCACGTCTGGACTCCCCTCAGATCCTCAGGACCGGAAAGGAGCACCTCTGCAAGAATCTCGTCTGAGCGCAGATTTTCGTAGGGAACTGTGCCTGCTCAGCAGACAGGTTCGTCTACTACTTCTCCGCAACTATATCTAGGTGTGTACTCAAGCCCAGGTCCGGCTTCTCACTCACAGTAACATCCCTCTCCCACAGCAGCACAGATAATCATATCAAACTGGAAATAAAATGCGGGAAATAAAATGCGGGAAGTAAAAATGCGGTAAATAAACGCAACCCAACAAGCAAACACACAGACGATAGGATTGACTCGCGTAGGGGATGGGAAACGGTCCCAGCATAAGGGATGGGAAAAGTCCCTAGATGCTTTTATTCCCCAGCAGAGTCGCCAGCTGTCGGGGACGGTCCCAGACAGCTAGGGAGGAAATCCAAGGCGAGACTCGCATAGGGAAACACCAGAATTCCCCAGCAGAGTCGCCAGCTGTCGCTTGCGCGAAAATAAGGTGCCGGCATGACAGAAGAGTCGCCACCTTTCGTTATTTATCCCTCAGAGCGGGAAAGGAAACGATCGGAAAAACCTGACGAAAAAGGGTAAGACAAGGTCATCGCAACCATTGTCTGGGTTCGGGAGTCGGTTACGCAAGGGGAAGGTATTAGCACCCCTCACGTCCGTCGTACTCGACGGGATCCTCGCTTGTTTGTTTACTTGGACGGGTTGGTTATAATCTATCTACCTATCAAGGCTGGCTGAAAAAGAAAAGAAAAATGACTCGGCAAAGCGTCGCACTTTATGCCTACGTATTCTCATCAGAGAATGAGAAATCAGAGTCAACGTAGTTCGGCTAACTACGGGTTACGGGGGAAAGGTTGCTCGCTAGGATATCGCATCCTATGCCTACGTACTTTCATCTGGTATGAAAGATCAGAGCAAACGTAGTTCGGGAAACTACGGGAAAATGGCTCAACTAGGAGGGAGACTATCAAGTCCTACTGTTATCATGCCATGGATTCATCCTATGGTTGAGGTTTGAACAGGGAACTCCTAGATGTTGTCATGCATAGGTTTCAACCTAAAAGTCTATCATCAAATCCTCGTCAGAGAAAATGAGAGTCCTAAGGGATCATGTCAATGATACACAGAAACAGACAAAAACATCAGCTTTAAATGTAAAATGCATGCAATGCAAGTGAGGGAGGAAATGTGTGTGGGGTGTCAGCCTCCACAAGCTCGTCTCGACCTCAAGCCAGTCATGAAATAACAGCAATCATACTGAAAATGAACAACATGCTATCAAGCAATGAACCAGATAAAGGAAATGAAGTGCCATCAGGTAAACAAACACACTTGCTTGAGAAAGAATCATCTATTCTCTAATCCTAACCCTAATCACAGAATCCTAATCAAATCTAAGCAAAGCTCTCAAGCAAAACCTAAACAAGAGAAATCAATCCCAGTCTTCAAGCTTCAGAACAAGCTTACCAAAGAAAGGGAGCTAAGCAAGCAGACTCATAGTGTCTTCCTCAGGAAAGCACTAAGAGGTGTATACTCAGGAGTCATACCCTATGTGGCTCAACCACTGTGATCAGTTTACATTCCTCCTCAGGAGAAACTAAACTCACAAGCAGGCTCCAACATCACTGGATATTTAGGAAATCCTATCTGAACTAGTGGAACTAAGTGAACAGACTCATAGGACCTTCCTCAGGAAAGTACTAGGAGGCTTCCACTTAGGAGTTGTATCCCATGTAGCTCAACAACATGTGATCAGTTTACATTCCTCCTCAGGAGAAATTAAACTCACAAGTTGGCTCCAACATCATTGGATACTTAAGAAATCCTAGATAAACTAAGGGAACTAAGTGAATAGACCCATAGGACCTTCCTCAGGAAAGTACTAGGAGGCTTCCACTTAGGAGTTGTATCCCATGTGGCTCAACAACAAGTGATCAGTTTACATTCCTCCTCAGGAGAAATTAAACTCACAAGTTGGCTCCAACATCATTGGATACTTAAGAAAGAGGTGAGAAGAAAGAATGAAAGTCATTCATAGTGCCTTCCTCAGGAAAGTACCATGAACTTCCTTCAAACTTCAGGATCTCAAACCTCACAAACAGGGGATAAGACAAGCTCTGGGTCTCTGAATCTTGGTCTACAATCTTCACTCCATGATGCTCTCCATCAAAGTCTTCAAAACAAACTAAGCCCCTCAACCAATTCCTCAGAATGAACCCCACAGATGAACAGATAACCCACTGAACAGATCAAATCATCAGGCAACTTCAGAAAATACCTAAAAATACTAAACTAATGGGGAAAAAGCTAACAAATATTCACAAGGGTCCTCAACACCTACTCATAACATCTACTAAGGTTTCTACCTAAAAATCAAGATAAAACTCAATCAAAGAAAGGGATTCATCACCTAAGCACAATTTAAACCCTAATCAGGATACCCTAAGTCTACCCTAATTAAACTAATCAAGATTAAATTCTAAAAATCTGGAAAAAATCCTATAGGGAACTATGACTCATCATCTAATTGCATAAAAAAGAATGGATTAAAAAACCTAAGGCAAGGTACTAAAACAAATCCTACAAAATCACATACCAAATTAAACATACTAAAAAGCTATTTAATTGGAAAATCTATTAAAAATATTAAACCTAAAAATAAAATCTCAATTTTATTTTTATAATTTTCTACTCATTTTCATCTACTCATAGGAAAAAAAAGAATTTAAAAATCATTATTTATCTATTTTTAATGAATTATTCAAATCAGAAAAATAAAGGAAGAAAATGAAATAATTAAAATGAATTAAAGGGGAGGGGGGTGTAACTAGCACATCAGTCTAGTTAAAATGACTGGGCCAAATAAAAGGGGGGGGGGGGGGGGGCGAATAGAAACTGAGCCCAGAATGGCTCTAAAATGAAACGCAGCGTTTAGCATAATTCAAATCTTCCCTCCAACTCTCAGAATCATCCGTGGCCACACGATTTGAATAAATTGTCAACAAGGGAGACTGATCCAATGGCTACGAACCCTTCTTCTTCCTTGACTAAACCCTAACCTGCAAACCCCTCCTCCATGGCCGAAACTTCTAGCTCCTCTAACTCCCTCCACACGCCATGGTTGGACTCGATTTAAAAATGAAAGTTGCTCTAAATCTCAAGGGGAACACAACCCTACGTACAGTTTTCATAAACTTGCCCTAGATTGTTCTAACAGAAAGCAACAAGATCATGGCACAACCATATTCACCTGATATCCATCCTCACCAAGCTTCAACCTAAAGGTCTACAGGTGTTCTACAAGATACCCTAGCTATTATACGCTAATCCATGTTGATTAAAACTCATTAAACAACCAATTCTTGAAGATTCAAGAATCACACACCTGCCATGGAACCTCATGGAACAGGCTGTAACTCATGGGGAAGAATCATCTAGCCTAGTATATCATTCTTATGCCTAAGAAACTAATTAACACTACATAATTAAGATGGTATAAGGTGAAAAAGAAACCTGTCAAAGGAATGATGGTGAGGCTCGTGGGGATGCTTGCAGGGCTTGAAATGGCTTCAATGAGATCCTACAATGGTGAAGAACCTTCTGTTTGCACTTGTTGTGAAGGTGGTGGCTTGAAGTGAAAGAAAACTCAAGTTGCTTCAACTTGAAGAAACTTCTCCAATGGCTATGTATCCTTCTCTCTCCTCTGACTTGGCTCAACTTTCACCAACCTCTCATCACTCTCTGATGCATTCTTTATATAACAATCATTGGATGCTTCTAGAATCATCTAGAATGGTGTGGAAAGTTCATGAATTTCTCCTTGAATGAGAAGTTGAAAGTCTCATATCCCTTGCTTCATGCCTTGTAATTTGGCCTCAAAATGTCCTTATGTGAGTTATTGAATGAGGATGAGTGAAAAACAAGTGCATTTTTGGCTTGTGTAGGGTTTTGCAAAGTTGCCCTCTTATGCAAGCAACAAATTTCCAAAGGAACCTCATTTTTTAAGCCTCAAATGAAAATTCTATTTAAACCAAAGTTCTTAAAATGGTTCTTCCAATCAAAATGATATATTGGATGACCTATTTTGGATTTGTGGATCTCCCAAATCACTTTTCAATTTCAACTTTTCAAAGTTATAAGCCTTTTTTAGTTCATTTTGGACCAATCATGGAATCTTGTGCTATGAGCTTTTTCAACAATTTGTGACCTTCTTTCTAGACTTAAAATCACATTTTGAGCAACTTTCATGTTTTGAGTTTTTTCATCTGAGGCTTGGAAATAGGAGTTTTAGGCATTGGATAAAATGACCTATAACTGACAAATGACCAAAATACCCCTGCCTTGTTCAAACCATAAGTTGAGTTCCACAAATCCTATCAAGGGCTTCTACCACTCAAATTAAAGCTAAGAAGATCCTCTTCAACATTCATGTTGACCAAGAAATCATAGGAATCCTCCTACTAGGGCAAAAGTTGTCTGCAAGTTGGGTGACTTTCAAGGACCCAGATTCACACACCTCTGCTGACCTGTAATTTGTTAAAACCATAACTTGAGCTCTGTAACTCCTATCAAGGACTTCCACCACTCAAATTAAAGCTAATAACAAGCTCTACAACATTCATGTTGTGGGGAAGATGAGATACCAATCACATCTAGAGTTAAAACTGCCTGGAAAGTAGGGATCAAACTAGGGTTTTTTCACTGACAGTCCTCAGAAACCCTAACTCAAAACTTCTCAAACTCCTCAATCATGATGAGTTGGTCTAGGAATCATCTCTATAACATCTCTATACATCATTCCATGATCTCATGGCCCTTGGATTAAGTCTCAACCTTCTCCAAATCTTCAGCTGATCTAGGGTTGACCCAGTCAAAACCCTAATTCTACCATTCATGGTTGAATCCTCTGAACTCTTGCATAATGACTTATCTGGGCTTCATGATGGCTTTCAAGACATCTCATAAGCTTTCTCAAATCATCAAATTCATTCTCAAAGTCTCAGAATCATCTGAGGAGCACCCACAACTCTCAAACTGTGAAGCACACAACCCTGGTTTCAAACCACTTCTCTGGGGATCTCTTAAATTTTCTGATGAAGGTATCAACCTGCAAACACCTGATGGGAAAATAAATGTTGGTCAAATTTTGGGGTGCAACACTCATTCCTCTTGAAACTAGGTCAAAAACCCTTGTGTGGTTAAGGAGTTATGGCTTTGCCCTTTTCAAAATCTTAATTCCCCAACTTTTCGATGACTTCTCAATTCTTGATCAATTGGTCACAAAACTTCATGATTAGATATTAAATGATGTTGGGAACACATTTGGCTTCAATTTTGGATTAATATCCTGTTGGTCAATGGGTTGACTTTTCAGTCAGACGAACCGAACGATCGAAAACCTCTGAATCGACTGTTGGTGTCGTGGGTCTTTTGAGGCCTTGAAACTTCTTGAGTGGACTTCCCTAAGCCATATGAGATTAATAGACCATAATTACATCATTATAGCACATTTTAAATCAAAAGTCAAACCACAATTGACTTTTCCTGAACTGCACTGTTCCTGATCTTTGTGTGACAACATAAAATTGGACCCATGTTTGACCCAATGGAGTATTATTGATGGTGTAGAGACTTTCTTCATGGATAATCAATCCAAGGCATTGAATGATTAAACCGTCAAAACCTCGATTTCTAACTGTACGGAACCCTGGTTCACCTGTAACTTAACAAAGAAAAACTTGAAGTAGGTTAAGGTTAAATAATCAAATGAAAATGATCCTAGAATGATGATGAATATCTGAGGGGTCAAAATTTTGGGTGCAACAATTTTCTCTTATACTCTTGGTTTTAGAGTGTTTTTAGGGGTAATTAAATATTTGCTTTGGAGGGTGTGGGTGTATTGGGGCCTTGAGGTGGTTGAGGATAGTATATGTGTTGTAACAATTTTCACATAGTGTTATTCTCTAGTTGTCATTTGACAACAGTCCTGATTTTTTCTCTGATTTTGGAGTTTCTACGTTAATCTCTTGTGTTGTTATTGTGTTCCTCTTTTTTCTCTATGCTTGTTTTTTCCTAGCAAGTGGTATCTAGAGCCTTGGTTTGGTGGCGTATAAATTTTTTTAGTATGCTTTGTGGTTGCAGTTTCAGCTGATCTTCCACATCATAAAAGAAATTTTATACTCTGTGTTAGTTGGAAATATTTTATTATACTGCAGGGAAGATTGACTTAGAGAAATTTGATGGAATAATTAATTTTGACATATGGAAATTTCAAGTCTAAGATGTTTTCCTACGATTTGGACTACACAAGGCGTTGAAAGGAAACATTTCCAACATGGACAACGAGAAGTGGGAAGAATTAGATTTGAGAGCTTCAAGTACAATCCGCATGTCTTTGGCAAATAATATTCTTGTGAATGTTCTTGGTATGTCGTCAGCCAAAGAGCTTTGGGAGAAACTTGAAGGATTATATCAAGGAAAGAGTATATCAAATCGTTTATTGTTGAATAAGCAGTTTCATAGTTTGCGTATGGATGAACATACAAAAGTATCTGATCATCTAAGTGTTCTAAAAGGTATTGTTTATGAATTAGAAACTATTGGAGTCAAGATTGATTATAAAGATAAAGCTTTGAGACTCATATGAGTGAGGACAAACCCTCATGTAACATATGGTATTGAGTTTTGATGATGACAATACGCAACCATGGATGAATCGGTCTTATCGGCTCTACATACACAAGACAATTGCAATATCTCATCTCTCATATCCTTCTTATATCCTTCTAACTTGGCATATTCAATTCAATATATGTGGAAGATCATTGGTTATGTTTAAATGTATTAAAATCATAAATATATGCATTTTTACAGATTTGCAGGCTTTGAGTCGACCACAGGTCAGCGCATAAAGCAGTACAAACTCCCACTGGTCGGTGCATGCTGACCTATGGTCGACCACAGGGTCAGCGCATGAAGCAGTGCAATTTCTCACTGGTCGCTGCACGCCGACCTATGGTCGACGCATGCAGTCAACACTTTTCAGATTGCCTAAAACTGCAGGTTATGCGTCGACACATAGTCCTGCTATCATCGACCGTTCGCGCGTTTCTGCAGTTAGTGAAGTCTTTCTACTTTGGTTGAAAAGCTATTAAGTGTGTTGGTTGGTTGGTTACTATATATAGAAGGTTTGTTCATTTTTAACAACAATAATTGAGATTTTGAGTCAATTATGCAAGAAACAAGAAAAGTGAAACAGGTGCTACCAAATCTCTTCATCTTCATCCTTAGCAATTCATAACACAACAATTACACACAACAATTCTTGTTGTGGTTTGTGTCTCGTTCAAGGTGATAAGGTCTGAAGCCGTTGATTGGGAATCTGGTTCGGGCGGAGTTTGTAGCAGGTTTTTCTTGAATAAAACCTTTAAGGTTTTACCCTCCAAGATTCAGAGAATTTGGGGGTTTTTGGTACGGATCGTCTTTACCAACTTCAGCTGAGCGAAGGTGATTGAGAAGCGGAAGGTTTCATCAGTCTAGTAGTGGGAATCAGTGAAGTGTGCAAGAGAGTTCTGGGTTCGATTTATGGTGATTGAGATCAGCCGGGCCGAGGGTTTGAAGAACGGAAGGTTGTTCAATAAAGGGGCTGGAATCGGAGGTCTACTCACAACGATCGAAGAACTTGATTCGACTCAAATCAAGGAATAAGGAGAGAAAAGCATCATCAACATCAAGAGAACTTGTTTGTATATTTTTCTTATCTACCCTTGTATAAACACTTCAACTCTACAGGTGATATCTATTATATTGATCTCAATTCTAGATTTAGAATTGAGGGCAGACGTACCTCGAAGCGAGGACGGCGAGGGAACTGCCTCAACAAATCTTTGTCTCCTTTATTTTTCAGCACTTTCGCTTTGGAGTTAGAGTTTGAGTAATTTTAGTTTAAGCAATTCCATCAAATTTGCATTGAATTGAGTAAGTGGTTTTGACTGTTTTGAACTCTAGTACAATAATAGATTGTACAAGGAATTTGGAATTACTTACTCAAGCCAAAATTCACTTGGAGTGTCTTGCACACCAAGTGTTTGATAAATTGCCTAAACCAAAATTCACTTGGATTATTTGCATAGTTTGTGGTGATTGTGGAGCATTGGAACCAATCCTACTTATTAGCGGTAAAATCAATTGATTAGTGTGACTAGTGTGTTGAATCTAATTTTTTCTCATTATCCCTTCCATAAGGCTAGACGCATATCCGGTCTTCTAATAACAGTTCGTTTTAGACAGTAATTTTTCCACGGCCGCTTCCGCAAAAACAAATATTTTTAAATCCAATTTTTAATTGGTAAGCGCCGACTGAATTTTTAATTGGGATCTATTCAACCCCCCTTTCTAAATCCAAGCCATCGTCTGACAAGTAGTATCAGGAGCACCGGTTCACTCCGTGCTTCAATTATAACTTTGATAGAAAATGGCAAACGAACCTAAAAGGGCTTATAATAGAGCTCCCGTTTTTAATGGAAAAAATTATAGTTATTGAAAGGACTGTATACGGGTGCACATAAATTCCATAGATAGAAAAGTATGGAATGTTATTATCAATGGTCCAATGGAAATAACCATGACCAATGAAAATAATGAGATTGTGCCTAAGCCCGAAGCACAATGGACAAATGATGATGAAAAGAAGTATAACTATGATTGGAAAGCCAAGAATATTTTGATCTCCTCATTAGGAGTTGATGAATATTATCGGGTTTCTCATTGTCTTATGGCAAAAGCTATGTGGGTATCATTACAAGTCGCCCATGAGGGGACTAATGATGTTAAGCTAGCTAGAATCAACACATTAACACAAGAGTTTGATCTCTTTTACATGGAGCAAGGGGAAACCATTGCGGACATGCAAAAGAGATTTACTCATCTCATTAATAGATTGCATTCACTAGGTAGGCCAGTGGCCAATGATGTTGCTACTAACAAAATTTTGAGATGTCTTAACAAGGAATGGCAGCCGAAGGTGACCGCCATCAAGGAAGAAAACGATCTTACTATTTTGGACCTAACAACATTATTTGGAAAGCTGCAAGAGCACAAACAAGTGCTCATAAGCCTAGACCAACATGAAAAGAAAGAAAAGAAGGACAAAACAAAGATAGTTGAAAAGAAATCTATTGCTCTTAAGACTTCCTCCTCAAAGTCTAAATCTAAGGAGCAAAGTGATTATTCATCAAGTGATGATGAAAAAGATGACAAGAGTGAGGATATAGGGTTGTTCGTAAAGCGCTACAATTGCTACGTGAGAAAGAATGGCATCCAACATTCCAAGAAGAACCTTGTCAACTTCAGAAAGCAATCTAGGAACTCTAAATATGACTACACAAAAGGGAATAAAACTAGAGGATCGTGCTACAAATGTGGAAAGACCGGGCATTATAAACCAGATTGTCCTTTGAACAAAAAGGGCAAAGAAAAGGAATCAAATAAATCATATAAGAAGCCTTCAAAGCCGAGAAGAGCATATATATATTTTGGGAAAGTGATAGTGACTCCTCCGAAGATGGAAGCTCAAGTGATGAAGAAGAATATGTGAACTTGTGTCTTTCCGCTCATCAAAAGAAAAAGAAGAAACAGGTGCGTCACTCTAAATATGAAAACTCCTCTAATATGTCTCATTTTGAATTACAAGCTGCATTTAATACTTTTCATTATAAAGCTAAAGAAGCCTTTAAAAGGCTTGCCTCGAATAAACAACTTTTTATTCACCTAGAACAAAAGATTCACGAGTCCGAAAGAAAACTCGAAGCACTTAAGACTTCCATAGTGGAAAGTACTAAATCAGGTTGCGAGGGTCTTAGAAGTAGAATAATTAACTATGGGTGTGATACGTGTTATGTTTGGCAAAATGAAGTTAGAACTCTAAAGGCCAAACTTAACAAGGCTCTTGAGCCCAAAATTACCTTTGCTATCGATAAAGCCGATTTTAGAAAAAGCATGGTGAATCCATATCAAAAATACCAATATGTTATAAGGGATCAAGATAGCAAAGGCAATTCAAAAGTTAATTTGTCTTGTCTATATTGTTGCAAGAAAGGTCATTCCATTGCTAAGTGTCGGTTTATGAGATTTCTAGTTCCTAAAGGCGTTTATCAATGGTTGCCCAAATGCGGCTATTTTGTCACTCACAATTTAGGACCCAATAAGCCATTGGGTACCTCCTCTTGTTGACTGTTTTTCATAGGTACAATGTGTCGAGACCACTGAGAGAAGATGGGTTCTTGATAGTGGATGCTCGAGACACATGTCAGGAGACATATCCCTCTTCATCGACATCGTGGCAAAGAAGAAAGGATATGTAACCTATGGTGACAATAATCGTGGTGCAATACTTGGTAAAGGTAGTGTAGGTAACCCTTCTTCCACTACTATTTCCGATGTGTTGCTTGTCGAGGGTCTTAAACATAATCTACTTAGCATTAGCCAATTATGTGACAAAGGATACAATGTATCATTTTCAAAAGATTGTTGCAAAATTGAGCATAGTGATGACAAGAAGAGTATGTTTAATGGCCTAAGAGTAAACAACGTCTATATGCTAGACTTGAATGAAGTATCGTTAACAAGTGACAAATGTCTCATGACAATGAGTGAAGACTCATGGTTATGGCATAGGCGTTTATCACATGTTAACTTTGACTTGCTAAATAAAGTAGTCTCAAAAGATCTAGTCCTAGGTCTCCCCTAGATAAAGTTTACCAAGGATCACCTTTGTGATGCTTGTCAAAAGGGAAAGCAAACGAGGATCTCTTTTAAATATAAAAATATTGTTTCAAATACGAGACCTCTCGAGCTTCTCCATATAGACTTATTTGGGCCATCTAGAATTAAAAGCCTAGGTGGAAACTATTACGGTTTTGTAATAATGGATGATTTCTCTAGATTTTATTGGACTATCTTTTTGGCTAGCAAGAGCGATACGTTCGCCGCCTTTGAGAGATTTGCCAAGCTTTCCCAAAATAAATTAAGCACAAACATTGTGTCAATTAAAAGTGACCATGGAGGTGAGTTTGAAAATCATTTATTTGAAGAATATTGTGGTAACCATGGAATTGATCACAACTTCTCCGCTCCATGCACTCCTCAACAAAATGGGGTTGTGGAGCGCAAAAATCGCATTTTAGAAGAATTGGGGAGAACCATGATCAATGAAAGTGGATTACCGAAATATTTTTGGGCTGATGCCATAAGTACGGCTTGTTATGTTTTGAATAGGGTGTTAATCTGCCCCATTCTAAACAAAACACCGTATGAGCTTTTAAAAGGGCGCAAACCAAACGTGTCTCACCTACATGTGTTCGGTTGCAAATGTTTCATTTTGAACAATGGAAAGGAAAACTTGGGGAAATTTGACTCTAAGGCTGATGAAGGTATCTTCCTTGGATACTCTCAGTCAATTAAAGCCTATAGAATCTACAATAAAAGATTACTAATTTTGAAGAATCGGTACATGTAACAGTTGATGAGTCTTATCCGAGAAATGTCGGAAAAGGTGGTGTTGTTCATGGTGCAGGTACATCTTCAGAAGACATACTCAAAGGTGTCGAGCCGGGAATTGATCAGCCCGAACAGGCCAAAGTTGAGGAGGATAAAGATGACTGCCATGAGGAAACTGAGGAGGCTCATCCGCCCTTAAAAGATGATCTCCCTCCAGCTTGGAAGTCTTCCAAAGACCATCCAATTGACAACATTCTCGGAGATATATCAAAGGGTGTTACAACCCATTCTCAGATAAGTAATTTATGTTATCACTTTGCTTTCGTTTCGCAAACTAAACCTAAGAACCCTAAAGACGCCTTACTCGATGAACACTGGTTTTTTTCAATGCAAGAGGAACTAAATCAGTTCACTAGAAATGAGGTTTGGGACCTTGTCCCTCCTCCGCGAGGACATCGAGTAATTGGCACCCGATGGGTGTTTAGGAACATGTTGGACGAAAACGGGGTAATAACCCGAAACAAGGCGCGTTTAGTCGCGCAAGGCTATAACCAAGAGGAAGACATCGATTATGAGGAGACGTATGCGCCGGTTGCCCAACTCGAGGCTATACGCCTTTTGCTTGCCTTCGCTTGTGCGAAGAACTTTAAGCTATTTCAAATGGATGTTAAAAGTGCATTCCTTAATGGTTTTATTAATGAAGAGGTTTATATCGCACAACCTCCGGGTTTTGAGTCACACGAATATCCTGATCATGTTTATAAACTAAAAAGAGCCTTGTATAGACTCAAACAGGCTCCTAGAGCTTGGTATGAGCGCCTGAGCAAGTTCTTGCTTGATCAAGGGTATTCGAGAGGCAAAGTGGACACAACTCTCTTTATTAAACGTCAAGGAAAGCACTTGATATTGGTACAAATTTATGTTGATGATATTATATTTGGGTCAACTAACATGAATCTCGTGAGAGAGTTTTCTAACCTTATGCAGGGTGAATTCGAGATGAGTATGATGGGGGAGCTCACATACTTTCTCGGTTTGCAATTAAACAACTTGAGGATGGAAAGTTCGTGAGTCAAACTAAGTACTGTTTGGAACTTCTCAAGAGATTTGACATGGCAAACTCCAAAGCCATAGACACACATATGCTTACATGCGCAAACTTGAATAAAGATGAAAATGGTAAGGATGTAGAGGTAAAAAGATATCTAGGTATGATCGGTTCACTTCTTTATCTTACCGCATCTAGACCAGACATTATGTTTAGCGTATGTATGTGTGCTCGATATCAATCGGCTCCTAAGGAATCCCATTTGAAAGCTGTTAAGCGCATCCTTTGTTACCTTTCTGGTACTCCGAAGTATGGGCTATGGTATTCGAAAGGAAATGATTGCTCATTGGTAGGCTTCTCCAACTCCGATTTTGCGAGGTGCAAATCGGATAGGAAAAGTACTAGTGGTACGTGTCACCTATTTTCAAATTCTTTGGTAATCAGTTGCTTTGTCAACCGCTGAAGTGAAATATGTTGCCGCCGACAGTTGTTGCACTCAAGTCTTGTGGCTTAAGCAACAATTGTTGGATTTTAACCTCAAACTTGAACATATTCCTATTTTTTGTGACAACACAAGTGCCATTAATCTTACCAAAAATCCGGTATTGCATTCACGCACCAAACATATCGAAATTCGACACCGTTTTCTTAGGGATCATGTAGAGAAAGGGGATGTGATTTTTGAACATGTGGATACTAAAAATCAACTAGCGGACATCTTCATAAAGCCGCTAGCCACTGAACCTTTCTTTCATATCCGATGAGAACTTGGTATTCTCGATATTTCGGATCGCGTATCATAATGCTACTTGTTCATCTGTTTATTGATTTATGATAAATTCTCGTACATCTAACAATTTAAGGTTGTTATAAGTACAATTGTATAAGTCATCAAGCTATCCTTGGTTTTGAGGTGATGTTGTTCCTCTTCTCTCTCTCTCTCGCTCTCTCTCTCTCTCTCTCTCAAATGTCTCGTGTTAAAAGTTGTATCTTATGACAAATATTCTCAATATGACATTTTCTATGTATTATATCTGTTTGTTTGCTTATTATTGTGTGGCATTGTATTTATGCATCAAATATCTGCTCATATATGCATAATTTTGAAAATCTGCACTTTTTGCCTGTATGAGTCGACCACAACAGGACAACGGTCGACGCACACTTATTACTTTTACATTTATCAAAATTCCAATAGTATGCATCGACGTATACAGAGGGTATGGTCGATGGCTCGCGTGAAAACTCAGATTTTTTTCAAAATCGTTCAAACTTCTTGTGCTTTTAAATTGTCTTCTCATTTGATTGTACATATATCTAGAGTCATTGAGAATTACATCTACCTAATGCCTAATGATTCTTGTTCTCTCCTCTTCCCAATAACCCTAAACTCCATCCTTAAATAGGGCAAACATCACCATCTCAAATCACTTCAACAATCTTCTACAAACTATTACTCTCTACAATCACCCAACCTCCAACATTCTATCCATGGCATCATCATCTCGCAGAGTTACTGGTAAGAGATCAAGGGCATCATCATCTGCCTCTATTCCAGTCACAGCTGTATCTTTGGTTCCACCATCTCTTGTCGACAGTTTCAACAAGGATATTGGTAAAAGAGGGGTCGTTAAGCAACATGCATTCTACCGACTCACGGCGGAGCGCATGCATCTCACCGAAATCATATCTCTGCTAGAGTTTTAAGGAATTATCAACTTCTTAGAATGCAATTCAAAGTACAGTGAAGATTTGGTACGTGTATTCTACACATGCATCCATGACAAGTTTCGGGGTTAGGTATTTCACTCTCAAATTGGCTCAACAAAAGTAACTTTAAATTCTGCTGTATTGGGCAAATATTTTAATTTGGTACTTGATGCTGGTGAAAATCCTCCCTCTGAGGTAACTAATTCTCGCATTATACCTGGGCATGAGTTCAAGAGCGCTTTAAATTCTATGTTGAAGCGACCGTATCCAGCACATCTAGTTAAAAGCGATGCGTTTCCAAGAACCGTCACTGCTGGTAAATTGAAGAATAAAATCAGCACATGGATTGTGGCGTGCATTTTGCGGCCCAAGAAAGGAGGTCTCTCTAGAGTCGAACAAGCTGAAGTACACCTTATGTGTCTTTTGAAGAATAAAATCAAAATCAACTGGCCCTACTACATCGCGAGTAGGATGTTTGCATTAAGAGATTCCGGAAGAGGGACAACTCTTGCTTATGGGTCTTTTATTCAAGAAGTTCTAAATGCTGCTGAAGTTGCTTTTCCAACTTTCCCATGCATATCTATTACTTCCGACAAAGAATTTGGGACGAAAACCCTTTCAATAATGGGTTACTTTTGGTGTGAAGAGCGCAGAAGTTACAAATTTGTTCGCAAGGCAACCACTTCTGAGGCTGTTGCAGAATCTGATGAGAGTGAAGAAAGTGAAGAATGGGAAGAAGAGGAAGATGGAGAATACGAAGAAGAACAACCTTATGAGGAGCATGCAAGTCATCACCAAATGGATACAAATGAGTACACAAATAACGATTGGGCTCAATACCACACTCCAACTGAAGAAGAAGAAACAAATAATCAAGGTTGGGGCGAGTGGCAATACACTGGATGGTCCACCTTGAGGGAGTATTATCAGCCATATCAGGGAAGTTCGGAAGCACCTCCATCTCCACCACAACAAAATACCTCTGAAATTCTCAGCATGATGTAGACTATGCAGTTAGATCAGCAAAATTTTATGAGAGCTCAGGATGATAGGTTCAGTAAAATACAAAGAGAGCTCCATACTCAAAATGAAAGGCTTAACAACTTTTCCACAAGGATGAATGCTAGGTTTGAGGCACTTGCTGCATCTCATGAAGTCCAAGAAACGACCATCACTCACAGCATACGGTATTTTAATAGTGATGTGGAAGAGTTCACCGACATGGTCGATCCATACCGCAATCCTCATTTCGATGTCAGGGGACGAGGACGAGGCCGAGGACATTAGGCTCATGCGTGCATTCCTATGTTTTTTTTTGTGTTCTCATGTTTTCTATTTTGTTGTGTGCACAATGCTTGGTTTTCGCTTCTTATGTATTTTATGAGCTTTTTATTGTACTTTCTCTATTTATCCATTGAGTTACTTTTTCATCATCCATATTTTGTGTGAATATTGGTTAATGTTAGTTATTACCTGCTGAGTTTTTTTTGTTGAATTGAACATATTCTTCTTAACCTTTCTCTTTCTCTTTTTGATGATGTCAAAGGGGGAGAAGAGAGTGTATCAAAGCCAAGAATATCACACCACCTGTTCACAAGTATTTTTGTATAGGATTGCAAAAGAAAGGGGGAGTTTATGATACTATATTATAAATATAGAAAGTTGTTTTCATTGACTTCGTATAGGTTGTCATCATCGAAAAGGGGGAGTATGTGAGGATAAACCCTCATGTAACATATGGTGTTGAGTTTCGATGATGACAATACGCAACCATGGATGAATCAGTCTTATCGGCTCTACATACACAAGACAATTACAATATTTCATCTCTCATATCCTTCTTATATCCTTCTAACTTGGCATATTCAATTCAATATATGTGGAAGACCATTGGTTATGTTTAAATGTATTAAAATCATAAATATATGCATTTTTACAGATTTGCAGGCTTTGAGTCGACCACAGGTCGGCGCATAAAGCAATATAAACTCCCACTGGTCGGCGCACGCTGACCTATGGTCGACCACAGGGTCAGCGCATGAAGCAGTGCAATTTCTCACTAGCCGGCGCACGCCGACCTATGGTCGATGCATGCAGTCAACACTTTTCAGATTGCCTAAAACTGCAGGCTATGCATCGACACATAGTCCTTCTATGGTCGACCGTTCGCGCGTTTGTGCAGTTAGTGAAGTCGTTCTACTTTGGTTGAAAAGTTGTTAAGTGTGTTGGTTGGTTGGTTACTATATATAGAAGGTTTGTTCATTTTTAACAACAACAATTGAGATTTTGAGTCAATTGTGAAAGAAACAAGAAAAGTGAAACAGGTGCTACCAAATCTCTTCATCTTCATCCTCAACAATTCACAATACAACAATTACACACAACAATTCTTGTTGTGGTTTGTGTCTCGTTCAAGGTGATAATGTCCGAAGCCGTTGATTGGGAATCCTGTTCGGGTGGAGTTTGTAGCAGGTTTTTCTTGAATAAAACCTTTAAGGTTTTACCCTCCAAGATTCGGAGAATTTGGGGGTTTTTGGTACGGATCATCTTTACCAACTTCAGCTGAGCGAAGGTGATTGAGAAGCAGAAGGTTTCATCAGTCTAGTAGCGGGAATCAGTGAAGTGTGCAAGAGAGTTCCGGGTTTGATTTGTGGTGATTGAGATCAGCCGAGCCGAGGGTTTGAAGAACGGAAAGGTTGTTCAACAAAGGGGCTGGAATCGGAGGTCTACTCACAATGATCGAAGAACTTGATTCGAATCGAATCAAGGAATAAGGAGAGAAAAGCATCATCAACATCAAGAGAACTTGTTTGTATATTTTGCTTATCTACCCTTGTATAAACACTTCAACTCTACAGGTGATATCTATTATATTGATCTCAATTCTAGATTTAGAATTGAGGGTAGACGTACCCCGAAGGGAGGACGGCGGGGGAACTGCCTCAACAAATCTTTGTCTCCTTTATTCTTCAGCACTTTCGTTTTGGAGTTAGGATTTGAGTAATTTTAGTTTAAGAAATTCCATCAAAATTTGCATTGAATTGAGTAAGTGGTTTTGACTGTTTTGAACTCTAGTACAATAATAGATTGTATAAGGAATTTGGAATTACTTACTCAAGCCAAAATTCACTTGGAGTGTCTTGCACACTAAGTGTTTGATAAATTGCCTAAACCAAAATTCACTTGGATTATTTGCATAGTTTGTGGTGATTGTGGAGCATTAGAACCAGTCCTACTTATTAGTGGTAAAATCAATTGATTAGTGTGACTAGTGTGTTGAATCTAATTTTTGCTCATTATCACTTCTATAAGGCTAGACGCATATTCGGTCTTCTAATAACAGCTCGTTTTAGACGGTAATTTTTCCACGGTCGCTTCCGCAAAAACAAATATTTTTAAATCCAATTTTTAATTGGTAAGCGTCGACTGAATTTTTAATTGTGATCTATTCAACCCCTCTTCTAGATCCAAGCCATCGTCTAATAATATGGTCTCTTCCATCTTCCTATGAGCATATGAAACCTGTTTAATATATAGGAAGGAAACTTTGAACTTTGAAGAAGTTTCTAGTAAGATTATTTCTGAAGCAAGAAGATTGAAGAGTGAGGAGAATACTTCATCAATCTCAATGTTGGTTGCTAGAGGAAGGTCGTATGTGAAGAAAAACAATGAAATGAGTGTCAGATGTTGGAAATGTGGAAAGCTTGGACATATAAAGTATAAGTCTACCAATGAGGCTATGTTAGAGAAGGGCTCTGAGTCAAATGCTAGCAATGTCTCTCTTGCTGTGAGAAATGATGATCTTCTCTGAAAATTGAGAAGTGTGTCCTCATGACATTTCTGTTGTCATGGAAAAAGACGAGTTATTGCTAGCGGATTAACACATGGGCATTAATGCAAAGTCTGTTGTGAGATTATGTCGATGTTTGAAGAGTTTTATGCCAACAAGGAAGTTTCACAATAAAATTTCAACTTGAGAAAATTCTTGAAGTAGTTTAACTTCAAGTGAAGTATACTCTTCTTTAGGTGGTGTATGATTATTTTTTAAAATTATGATTATCGGTGAAGACAATGTGAAATTTTTGGAGTGATGTAGCTTCAAGTGACTATACTCTTTATCGTGGAGTATGATTATCGGTGAATACAATGAAAGCTTATGTATTATTTTCAATCAAGGTGGAGATTGTTAGGGTTGGCTGAAAATATACATGTTAAAGAAGTCCCACGTCGCTTAGTTTTAGGAATGAAGAGAGAGTCCAAGGCTATATATATGATACAAGTTATTTGAAGTCCAACATCGCTTATTTTTGTGAAGGAAGTGAGAATCCAATGCTATATATAGGATTCAAGTTCTTCATTCCAAGATGCACCAGTCAAAAGTATTTTAAGCTTGTATTTGACTTTTTTTTAATATTTTCTCTTATACTCTTGATTTTAGAGTGTTGTGAGGGGTAGTTAAATATTTGCTTTGGAGAGTGTGGGTGTTAGCTCCCAAATTCGACGCCTAGTTTGGATTAATGAAATTAATAAAGAAAAATAATTTATATGAAGTTATGAGAAGCTTCGATAAAACTGTGAAACCTGGTTGTTTTTGGTCGAAGCCACCTTTTGTACATGGAGACTATGCTGAACAGATTTAGGAAAAATATTCTAAGTCTTTGGAGTTGATTCGACAGGAAACTACTAATGGTGTTTCGACGTAAGATTTGAATTCAAATAAAGGAGGGAACTTTGTTCTTATCCAGATTTTGAGAGAGACACGTGGAGCATTTTCAAGAAAAGAAGACATGTCAAGCGCCACTTGTCTTATTTTCATAGGAAGGTTGTTAGAGGTAGTTATTTTGATCATTATAAATAGGGAGTTTTAGCGTTAGGATTGTGTGTGTTCAAAGTTGTACAAAATCTCTAGAATTATTCAAAGTACCCGTGTGCAGAGAAAAAAATGTGTTGAGAAAATGTATGTTTGATGAAACACCATATCTTTATACTTTAATTCAAGTTTTATCTTTTTAGCCACTAGTTTATCTTCTTTATTGCCCAAGTTATTTTCAATGCATTTACTTGCTTTTAATTAAGTTTTTGCAATTTACTTTCTTTGAATTTTTAAAGTTGTTAACTTTTAGATCATGAATATTGTCGAAATATTCACCATTTTCCAAAATTTATTTTAAGATTTACTAGCACATATCTTAGGATCAGTATGGTCGATCCTGTAAGTTACCAAATTCCTTTTTGATTTGGAAGACCAGCGGTTGTTTAATAATTTTCATGGTAAATAAATTGGCACACCCGGTGGGACTGGGCTAGTAATTTTATTTTCAAAACTTTGTTTTTGTTGTTGTTCTCTTTGAAAACTTCATTGTATGTTATTGAGAAGTGGTAAAGTAGCCACCACTAACGAAGATAGACCAAGAAGAAGATATACAAGGAGAATGGTGAATTCAAATCAGCCAAATGTTTCGATTCCTCAAAGTTCATCGAGTAACAATGGAGAACTGCCTCGAGTATCTTCGGCCGGGGAACAACGGTTCTAGCAGCTGTGTCAGAACCAATCTCATCCATGGCAAGTTTGATGCCCACGCAGTCGATTACCAATAGTGAGCCCATTCTAAATTATACTGGGCCAAGAGGTCCTCCAGTAAACCCTCCACCAATAGGGAATGCTTCGAGTAGGCCCTTCATGCCTCTAAATTTCTCTATGCCCTTAGCCATTCTAGAGCAACCTTATGGAATGCCAACATTTATGATGGCAAACTTGCATAACATTGTCTCAACATTCTCAAAACCAATAATGAATGTTACTTTGCCATTACAAGGATCAGGATTTGGGGTAAACATGGGTCGAAGTAGCCAACCCTTATGAATTGGTTATTCCACCCAAATGCCAAAATTGACTAATAATTCTACAACGATTATTAGGCAACAAATGGATGAGATTAATCATAAAATGGTCTAAATGTTAGACCAAACAATGAGGACAATTTTTAATCCCTTAATCCAAAGCACTACTCAATCCAACCAACAAACGATATCGCAGATGACATGCCTTGCGGAATTTTTTGGAGTACCACAGCCTCCTCGACATCCACAAAGAGAATACATATTGGAGAATCAGGGAGTAGTCCTCGAAGAAGATCCTACCATTAACTAAGTCCAACAAAACCAAAGAAACCCGCCCCATGCAAATCTAGCAAATCCATGAGTAGTGGTCGAACAACCTAGGGTCGAATCCCCCAGAGCCCAACCTCAAATTCAGATTGAGGAGAGACCAAGGGTAGTAATGGTGAATAGGAATCAAAATGTTGATAACATTGTACAACAGATTCGACATTATGATATGATCGCAGATAACAATCTAGCAGCCATGGTCGAAAGGATAATGACACGAAATTGGGTAAACTTTGGTCTTCGAAGACCAAACTATACTTCTCAATCATCAGAATATATTTTACAAACAGATCTACCTCCTAGATGGAAAGTTTTTAAATTCACTAAATTTTCTAGAGATACCACTGAATCCACTATCGAGCATATGGCTAGGTACTTGATAGAGGCTGGAGAGATTTCGAATAATGAAAACCTTAGGGTAAAATATTTCCCAAGCTCTCTCACCAAAAACACTTTTACATGGTTTACAACCTTGCCACCAAATTCGATCCATAATTGGACTCAGTTAGAAATATTGTTCTATGAACAGTTTTATATGGGACAATCCAAGATTAGCCTGAAGGAATTGGCTAGTATCAAAGGAAAGTTTACTAAGCCAATAGATAATTACTTGAGTAGATTTCGTCTACTCAAAGTCAGGTGTTTTACACAAGTGCCAGAACACGAATTGGTCGAAATGGCCGCTGAGTGTCTAGACTATTCTATTAGAAAGAAACTGGACACCTAGTACTTGAGAGGTATGGCCCAACTAGCTGATAGGGTTCAAAAATTAGTACGCTTGAAGGAGGAAAAAGCCAGAGCAAATAAAAACAAGAGGGTGACCTACGTCGAATTTAATGAAGACGACGGGGGAGAATATAATGAGCCTTCAAACTTTGATGAAAGTGAGATCAATCTCACTGAGTTAAAGCAAGGGCCCCCTTATTCTTGTAAAGTCTTAGCTTGTTTGAACGGAAAAAACCTAGTCGAACCAGAAAGGAACGATAGATTTCCTAAGAAAACTTACACCTTCGACGTCACCAAATATGACGAAATATTTGACTTTTTAGTTAAGGATGGTCAAATGATAGTGCCTCCCGGTGCAAAAATTCCTCCTTTAGAGCAAAGGAAGAAGAGAGGTTTTTGTAAGTATCATGATTTCTTGGGTCATAAAACATCTCAATGTTTTCTTTTCAGGGATCTTGTTTAGAATGTCATCAAGGACGGAAGACTAAGGTTTGAAGAGAAAGTGAAGACTCAGATGAAAATTGATGCTGGCCCTTTGCAAGTGGTTGATGCTCATTTCACTGAACTAGCTGTTATCAACATGATCGATGTTACTGATGACTTCGCTCACAACATTAACATGATCGAAGTTACTGACGACTTCATCAATGATGTTGTCATGGTTAAGATCATTGAGGATCTTTGCGAGAAGGTTATGAAAGATTGCATACGTGATGTTATTGATGGCCTCACGAAGGAACTGCCATAGGTTGTAACAATGAAACTGCTGATGGTTTCGATACTATAGGAATCACTGAGGATTCTAATCTGGTGATGGTAACAAAAGAAACCGCTAATGTTTCCGAGCGGATGGATAACTTAAACAAGGCTACTGATAGCCATACAATGGATTTTTGAAATTTGGACATTACTGAGGATGTCGATATGGATGTTAACATGGGCGAACTTTCACAAGAAAATTTGATGGAAATTGACGAAGAGTGACGACAAGAGGAATACAACAAACTAGCTTTCTTGAAGGAAAAAGAGAGACTGATCAATTTCCTACATAGGTGTCTGTTGCACCCCAAAATTTGACCAACTATTATTTATTCATTGAGTGTTTGAAAGTTGATACCTTCATCAGAAAGTTCAAGAGACCCTCAGAGGAGTGGGTTGAAACCAAGGATGTGTGACTCATAGCTTGAGAGTTGTGGGAGCTCCTCAGATGATTCTGAGACTTTGAGAATGAACTTGATGTTTTGAGGAAGCCTGTGAGATGTCTTGATAGCCATCATGAAGCCCAGAGAAGTCATTATGCAAGAATTCAGAAGATTCAACCATGGATGGTAGAATTAGGGTTTTGACTGGGTCAACCCTAGATCAGCTGAAAATTTGGAGAAGGTTGAGACCTAATCCAAGGGCCATGAGATCATGGAATGATGCATAGAGATGTTATATAGATGATTCTTTCTCCAGTGTGCTTTGTTTGCCTGATGGCACTTCATTTCCTTTATCTGTCCATTGCTTGATAGCATGTGGGTTATTTTTCAGTATGATTACTGTTATTTCATGACTGGCTTGAGGTTGAGATGAGCTTGTGGAGGCTGAAGCCCCACACACATTTCCTCCCTCACTTGCATTGCATGCATTTTACTGTTAAAGCTGATGCTTTTGTCTATTTTGGGTGTATCATTGACATGATCCCTTAGGACTCTCATTTCCTCTAATGAGGATTTGATGATAGAATTTTAGGTTGAAACCTATGCATGACAACATCTAGGAGTTCCCTGTTCAAACCTCAACCATAGGATGAATCCATGGCATGATAACAGTAGGACTTGATAGTCTCCCTCCTAGTTGGGCCTGTTCTCTTTTCATCTCGAAGCAGTTTAAGATACAGTAATCATGAATGATTTCTTTTGTACGTTACGAGCCTTAAGCTATCTAAGAAAGGATGCATTCCCTCTCAGGTCATAGTCTCTAGTGCGGTCGAGATCGCAAACATAATAAAAAAAAAGCATTTCTTTTAGGAGATGACCCGTAGTTTCCCGAACTACGTTTGCTCTGATCTTTCATACCAGATGAAAGTACGTAGGCATAGGATGCGACGTCCTAGCGAGCAACCTTTCCCCCATAACCCGTAGTTAGCCGAACTACGTTGACTCTGATTTCTCGTTCTAGACGGGAATACGTAGGCATAAAGCGCGACGCTTTGCCGAGTCATTTTTCTTTTCTTTTTCAGCCAGCCTTGATAGGTAGATAGAATAAAACCAACCCGTCCAAGTAAACAAACAAGCGAGAATCCCGTCGAGTACGACGGACGTGAGGGGTGCTAATACCTTCCCCTTGCATAACCGACTCCCGAACCCAGACAATGGTTGCGATGACCTTGTCTTACCCTTATTCGTCAGGTTTTTCCGATCGTTTCCTTTCCCGCTCTGAGGGATAAATAACGAAAGGTGGCGACTCTTCTGTCATGCCGGCACCTTATTTTCGCGCAAGCGACAGCTGGCGACTCTGCTGGGGACCGAACCCAGAATCTCTGGTTCTCCGGTTCCCTATGAGAGTCAATCCTATCGTTTGTGTGTTTGCTTGTTGGGTTGCGTTTATTTATCGCATCTTTACTTCCCGCATTTTATTTCCCGCATTTTATTTCCAGTTTGATATGATTATCTGTGCTGCTGTGGGAGAGGGATGTTACTATGAGTGAGAAGCCGGACCTGGGCTTGAGTACACACCTAGATATAGTTGCGGAGAAGTAGTAGACGAACCTGTCTGCTGAGCAGGCACAGTTCCCTACGAAAATCTGCGCTCAGACGAGATTCTTGCAGAGGTGCTCCTTTCCGGTCCTGAGGATCTGAGGGGAGTCCAGACGTGAGGATTGTCGACTCTGGGGACCGATCATTTGGAAGTCAGCTAAGAGAGGCCTCTTCATGACTTGATAATGCCACTCCTCCTGGGAATCGTATTGTCACTCATGAAAGTCTGTGACGCTGATGACCGCATAGGATGCCGTACCTTTGTCCGTGGATTAGGTCCATACCTGTGAGTGGGATTGGGATATTGCAGGAAACTTTGACCTCCAGACTACCCAGTTTTCTTGGCAGTGAATCAGTTATGTTGGGTTCTCAATTGCAGATGTGTTCTTGATAGAGCAAGGGTTTGATTAGAGGATCTTATCATCGGGTGTTTGTCTGTTCTTGATAGAGCAGGCTTTGATCAGTGTATTATCATCAGTGGTTCGTGCTGGACGGAGCAGATTTTGAGTGAGGTCTGAAGACCTCATCGGCAGGTGTTATTTGTTCTTGATAGGGCAGATTTTGAGTGGGGTCTGAAGATCTCATCAGCAGTTGTTGTTTGTTCTTGATAGGGCAGATTTTGAGTGGGGTCTGAAGATCTCATCAGCAGCTGGGCATTTGTTCTTGAGAGGGCAGATTTTTGATTTGGGGTCTGAAGACTTCATCAGCGGACGTTTTCTGATCATACATCCCGGGTCCTTATTATCAGGAACTTATTCTTGTCAAGGCAGAATTTTGATCCCGATCCTATCAGATGGTTATTCTCAGCAGATCAGATCAGTGGTTTTACACCGGGGTTTTCCTTCTCATCAGCGACTATTGATACCAAATCTCCACAGCAGCCACCTGGATATTTTGTTGCATTTTGCATTAGTTTGCATAATCATTCGCATCCCATTGGCGTGTGTCTGTGACAGGTACCGTCTCCCCGATCCAGGATTTCTCGCCTCTTATTGTATTGTTGCAGCCTCTCTCAGAAAAACTATTGCGTACGAGTTCTCGGTCCTCGATGTGTCGAATCTAACTATTGCTGATACTATATGTGAGATTACTGTTTCCATGATTGGGCCCAGATTCCTCTCCTTATTATTGTCAGCACTGGTACTAAGGCGCCAGGATCGGGGGAAAATCTCTCAAGCACACAGACACATGCATACATCTGCATAAAGCATTTTGCATGACATGCATACTGTTGCTTTTCCTAACCTTTAATCTTGACAGGTTTTTCAGGTACACAGGTTCCGAGCTGCTTTCGATCTCCAGGATTGATCAAAGACTCATCCACCGCTACTCAACTCGCGCTAATCAGACAAGGATAATGGACCAGGTACAGTCAAATGTTCAAGAGCTCCGTGAACGGATGGATCGTTTTATGGAGCTGATGCAGGTAGTCGCTAATGGGCAAGATCAGCTTCGTACTTTGGTTCAACCTCTGATCTCCAGGGTTGACAGTAATGGCATACTGCACGGCGGGGCTGTGCCTACTCCTCCTCCAGTGGATACTCCACAAAATGTTGTTCCTGTTGCCGGGGGCAACGACAACGCTAACGGCAATCTGATGACTAACCTCGGACTCAATGCGGCAGGCGTCGGCAATGGTAGTTTGGGAGCCAATGTTAACACGGGGCCGGTCAACGGCAATGCTGGTGCAGGAAATCTGTTGGTACCTCAACCGTGGCTAGAGGACCATCAGGATGACATATTCTCTCAGAGAGGTGTAGAAGCAGAGTTGAATGCTGAAGCTCGACTCAGGTTCAAGGCGCTGGAAGACAAGATGAGAAACATAGAAAATCAGAACACATTGGGCGTTGACATGTCCAAGCTCGGGTTGATTGCTGACTTTAAAGTACCTCACAAGTTCAAGGTGCCTACCTTTGAGAAGTATAAGGGTACTACCTGCCCCCGTGTTCACCTCCGATCTTATTATAGAAAGATGTCCGCTTATTCTGACGATGAGAAGTTGCTGATGCACTTCTTTCAGGATAGTCTTTCTGGTCCATCGCTCGAATGGTATATGGGTTTGGAGCCCGCTACTGTGCGCACCTGGAAAGATCTTGCAGAAGCGTTCGTCCTCCACTATCAATACAATAGTGACTTGGCTCCCAACCGAGTTCAGCTTCAGAATCTCTCACAGCGGAACAATGAAAGCTTTAAAGAATACGCCCAGCGGTGGAGTGAATTGGCTGCTCGGGTTCAACCGCCGATGGTTGAGCGTGAGCTAGTGCAAATGTTCGTGGCTACCCTTCCTGGGATCTATTATGAAAAGCTGGTCAGTGGCATGTCGGGAACATTCTCGGCTCTCATCACTTTGGGCGAGCATGTTGAGAACGGTATAAAGATCGGAAAAATTCAGGGCGAATCATCCTCAGCCGGAGGAGGTAGTAAGAAACCTTACGCTGGCAAGCGTCGAGAGGGAGATGCCAGTGCTGTCACTAATGCTCGGAGAAAGGGCAAGGGCCCTCAGCCTCAGATTGCTAGCATAAATATCACAGCTGCTCCGCAGCAGCAGCAGCAGCCCCAGCAGCAGAATCAGCAGGGGTATAAAAGATATCAGAATCGGGCTCCCCTGGCAAGCCGTCATTTTGAAACTCCACCTATGTCGTATGCACAGCTTTTGCAAATGTTGCTTCAGCTCCAATTAGTTCAAAAGAGGACGTTGGCTCCCTTAACAGGGGCACCACCACCGGGGTATGATGCCAATGCTACTTGTGAATTCCACACTGGGGCACCTGGCCATACGATTGAGAATTGTAAAGCTTTTAAGCACAAAGTCCAGGACTTGGTGGACGCCAAGGTTATTAACTTTTCTGACAATGTGCCCAACGTTACCAAAAACCCAATGCCTCATCATAAGGGGGGCGGAGTGAATGCTGTTATCACCGAAGAGAGTGCGGACTTGCTGACTGTGTTAAAGATTTGAAGACGCCGTTGAGTTTTGTCAAGGCTAAGTTGTTGAAGAAGGGCTTCTTTCCTGGATGCGGAGAGTTATGTATGGCTTGTGCTACACTTCCTGATGGGTGTGAGCAGCTGATCGAAGGTATCCAGAGTCTGATGTCTGAGGGTATTTTACAGTTCAGCCGGAGCGTTGAGAGTGCATCAGGGGAGGTCGTGCTAAAGCAGGCAGATGAAGTTGCTACCATTACTATTCCTCGTCACCCTATTACTATTTTTGCGCCCCGTCCGCCTACTATCACCATCACCAGGGCCGGACCAATCCCATTCGAGAGTACTAATGTTGTTCCATGGCATTACGGCGCCGAAGTTTACTGCAATGGTCAGAAGATAGAGCTTGAGCCGTTCGGATCGACTGTGCAGAATCTTACCGAAGTCAGTGGTATCACTAGAAGCGGTAGAGTGTTTGCGCCAGCGGAGGTTACAGCAGAGAAAGTGGTCCGGGCTGACGCTGTGGACAAGGGTAAAGGTAAAGTTGTCGAAGAGGTCCATTCTGGGGCAGAAAAAGATTTGCTGGTTAAAGATGCTGAAGAGTTCATGCGACTAATCAAGAAGAGTGACTACAAAATTGTAGATCATCTTCATCAGACTCCGTCAAAGATCTCGATTCTTAACTTGTTGCTGTGTTCTGAAGCGCACCGGAACGCATTACTGAAGGTGTTGAATGTTGCATACGTGCCGCAGGAGATATCAGTAAATCAGCTCGAGGAGGTGGTGGCCCATGTCAATGCTGGTAATGGGCTGGGATTTACAGATCTAGAGCTGACTCCTAAGGGAAGAGACCACAACAGCGCTTTGCACGTCTCAATAGAGTGCAGAGGCACAATTATGTCACATGTCCTGGTGGATACGGGTTCCTCGCTTAACGTACTTCCGAAGAAGGCACTGATGAAGTTGGATACCCGTGGATTGCTGTGCACGCCCAGTGATCTGGTCGTGAAAGCCTTTGACGGAACCAAGCGCCACGTCTTCGGAGAGTTGACCCTGCCAATTCAAGTTGGTCCAGAGACGTTCAATACGGTTTTCTATATCATGGATATCATGCCCGCCTATAGTTGCCTCTTAGGTCGGCCGTGGATCCATTCTGCTGGTGCCGTGACGTCCACGCTGCATCAGAAGCTTAAATATGCTGTCGGGGGCAGCATAGTGACCGTCTGTGGTGAAGAGGACATCATGGTGAGCCACCTATCGTCCTTTAAATACGTCGAAATGGATGGCGAGATCCATGAGACTCTTTGCCAAGCATTTGAAACCGTCAAGGTGAAAGAGGTAGCTCCTGTCGTCGCAGGGAAGCAAGAGATGAACCTCTCCTCGTTTAAGGAAGCTCGGGCCGTTGTCGAAGCCGGTTCCACCCCAGGCTGGGGGCATGTCTTGGATATACCAATCAAGCAAGATAAGTTTGGATTGGGGTATTCTCCAGGAGCTGAAGCTTCATCTTCTTCTGGCAGCTCGTCTCGTGGGAAAGGGCCGATCCTATTCACCAAGGGGGGAGTAATTTTCGAGAGCATCAACGCTGCGTCGGAGGACAGCGGGGACAGTGATTGCGATCTTGACGCCTGGATTCAACCGAGCAAGCCGGGCGAGCGCCTCCACAATTGGACCATCAAGGAGATTATCAAGCTGACAAGTGAAGAGTAATGATTTGCTTTTTACAATCTTTGTACAACCCTATGTCCTGCCCGGGGCATAGTGGTTTTACTGTCAGGGCCTTGTTGGATTATGTGTATGCATTTTGTTAATAAATAAAAGGCGTTTTCTTCGTAATCAAATATTGTGTTCTCTGTTATTCCTGTTTTATGTTTATTTCAAAAAACAGCAAAATGGCAACGAGGTTTGTGCTAACCTGCATATTCTTGCTTTAAACTTAACCCTTGTTATTGCAGGATCCACGTAACAGATGGCATCGACTCTGGACCCTCTATGGCTCACTACGACTTTGATTGCCCGATCTATCAAGCCGAGGATGAGATTGATGAAGACGAAGATCTTCCGGAAGAGTTGGCCCGCTTGTTGAGACAAGAGGAAAAGGTTATTCTGCCTCACGAAGAGGATATTGAGATTGTAAATCTGGGTTCTGAGGAGCTCGTCAGAAATGTCAGAGTAGGGGCTGCGCTGCAGAATGATGTCAAGCGTAGACTGGTCGAGATGCTTCGAGAGTATAGTGACGTCTTTGCTTGGTCATATGAGGATATGCCCGGACTCGACACTGACATCGTGGTTCATCGCTTGCCGTTGCGAGAAGATTGCCCTCCAGTCAAGCAGAAGCTCAGGAGGACGAGACCAGACATGGCTGTAAAAATCAAAGAAGAGGTCCAGAAGCAGTTGGACGCAGGATTTCTAGCCGTTACCACTTACCCTCCGTGGGTCGCCAACATAGTGCCTGTACCGAAGAAGGACGGTAAGGTACGCATGTGCGTCGATTATCGGGATTTGAATAAGGCGAGCCCTAAGGATGATTTCCCGTTGCCTCATATCGATGTGTTGGTCGACAATACAACCCAGTTTTCCGTGTTTTCATTCATGGATGGCTTCTCCGGTTACAATCAGATTAAGATGGCGCCGGAGGACATGGAGAAAACAATGTTTATTACCCCCTGGGGAACATTCTGCTATAAGGTAATGCCCTTCGGTCTGAAGAACGCAGGGGCCACTTACCAGCGAGCAATGGTAACTCTGTTTCATGATATGATTCATCATGAGATCGAGGTCTATGTTGATGACATGATTGCAAAGTCCCAAACGGAGGAAGAGCATCTGGTCAACCTATTGAAGCTGTTTGAAAGGCTTAGGAAGTTCAGGCTGAGGCTGAATCCTAACAAGTGCACTTTCGGAGTGCGGTTCGGAAAGTTATTGGGGTTTATCGTTAGTGAAAGGGGTATTGAAGTTGATCCTGCGAAAATAAAAGCTATCCAAGAAATGCCAGCGCCGAAAACAGAAAAAGAAGTTCGTGGTTTCTTGGGCCGAATAAACTACATTGCAAGGTTTATCTCTCAGCTCACGGCCACTTGTGAACCGATGTTCAAGCTGTTAAAGGAAAATCAGGAGATTACTTGGAATGAGGATTGCCAGAAGGCGTTTGACAAAATAAAGCAGTATCTTCAAGAACCTCCAATCTTGATACCCCCAGTGGCTGGACGGCCATTAATCATGTACCTGACGGTTCTGGAGAATAGTATGGGGTGTGTTCTCGGTCAGCACGACGAGACGGGCAGAAAAGAGCATGCCATTTATTATTTGAGTAAAAAGTTCACTGAGTGTGAGTCTCGATACTCGATGCTGGAGAAGACGTGTTGTGCACTAGCTTGGGCTGCCAAACGTCTACGACAGTATATGCTCAACCACACCACTATGTTGATTTCGAAGATGGATCCGATCAAGTACGTCTTCGAGAAGCAGGCTCTTTCGGGCAGGATTGCCAGATGGCAAATGGTGTTAACAGAATATGATATTCAGTACGTCTCTCAGAAAGCCATTAAGGGAAGCGTATTGTCTGATTACCTTGCCGAACAGCCAATCGAAGACTACCAGCCGATGAAGTTCGAATTCCCTGACGAGGACATTATGTTTCTCAAAGCGAAGGATTGCGATGAGCCATTACCCGATGAGGGGCCAGATAGGAAGTCTCAGTGGAAGTTGATATTCGACGGAGCGGTTAATTCCTATGGAAATGGTATCGGGGCTATCATCACGACTCCTCACGGATCCCACATCCCGTTTACTGCGAGACTGACGTTTCCAGTTACCAACAACGAAGCCGAGTATGAAGCATGTATTATGGGTCTAGAAGAGGCAATTGATTTGAGAATCAAGAATCTAGACATATATGGTGACTCAGCGCTTGTAATCAATCAGATTAAAGGGGAGTGGGAAACTCGTCAAGCGAATTTAGTGCCGTACATGAATTATGCCAGGAGGCTGCTTCCGTTCTTCGATCGAGTGGAACTTCATCATGTACCCAGGGCTGAAAATCAGATGGCTGATGCCTTAGCCATGCTGGCTTCAATGTATAAAGTCAATTATTGGAATGAGGCTCCAAGAATTGTGCTTTCGCGTCTTGATAGACCGACCTTTGTGTTTGCAATCGAGGATGCCACCGAAGGCAAGCCATGGTTCCACGACATCCAGACCTTCCTTATGACTAAGGAGTATCCTGCGGGTGCGTCAACCCAGGATAAGAAGACTCTGAGGAGGCTGTCTGGAAACTTTTATCTCAATCCTGACGGAGTGTTGTATAAGAGAAACCACGATCTCGTGCTGCTCAGATGTGTAGATGAGAAAGAAGCAAGTATGCTCATGGAAGAAGTCCATGAGGGCACATTTGGTACGCACGCCGGCGGGCATGCCATGACGAGAAAGATCCTGAGAGCAGGGTATTACTGGCTGACTATGGAGTCGGATTGCTTCAGATTCGCGAAGAAATGTCACAAATGCCAGATTTATGCTGATAAAGTTCATGTGCCGCCGTGCCCATTAAATGTCATGTCCTCCCCTTGGCCGTTCTCCATGTGGGGCATCGACATGATAGGCAAGATCGAGCCCACTGCATCCAATGGTCATCGTTTCGTTCTGGTAGCCATCGACTACTTCACCAAATGGGTGGAGGCAGCCTCGTACGCTAATGTGACCAAGCAGGTGGTAGCTAAATTCGTAAAGAGGGACATCATCTGTCGTTATGGAATTCCCGAGCGGATCATTACTGATAATGGTTCGAATTTGAATAACAAGATGATGAGGGAGCTGCGCCAGAGCTTCAAGATTGAACACCACAACTCATCTCCTTACCGGCCGAAGATGAATGGCGCTGTTGAAGCCGCCAACAAGAACATAAAGAAGATTGTTCAGAAGATGGTTGTGACGTACAAAGATTGGCACGAGATGTTGCCGTTTGCCTTGCACGGCTATCGTACGACGGTGCGTACGTCGACCGGGGCAACTCCTTTCTCCTTGGTGTACGGTATGGAAGTTGTCCTGCCGTTAGAAGTGGAGATTCCTTCTTTGCGAGTTTTGGTTGATGTGAAACTCGACGAGGCAGAATGGATTACGAATCGCTTGAACCAACTCAGCCTGATGGACGAGAAGAGGTTAGCATCGATTGCATTTGGTCGCCTGTACCAAAGCCGAATGAAGAAAGCTTATGATAAGAAGGTGCGTCCTAGAAGCTTTCAGACGGGTGATCTCGTCCTGAAGAAGATTCTTCCGCCACACTCCGATCACCGGGGCAAGTGGACTCCGAATTACGAGGGGCCGTATGTCGTCAGCAAGGTCTTCTCAGGAGGAGCTTTATTGTTATCCACGATGGATGGTGAAGATTTTGCATCCCCGGCGAACGCGGACGCAGTTAAAAAATACTTTGCTTGAAAGAGACCCACTGGACAAAAAAGAAAGAGTCCAGGCAAAAAAAGGGGCATCCTGGCGAACCAAAAACAGAATAAAAGGTTCGGGCAAGAATTAGGGATATATTGAAAAAATGTACACCCGCGAAGTCGAAAACCTACACTGGGCGGCTTCGGCAAAAAAGGGTATCCCGGTGAACTGAAAACCCGTAAAGGGCGGTTCACGCAAAAGTTAGGGATTTGAATAAGCAAATGACTGCGTTCCGCGTGTGGACTTTCATTGTTCAGTGGTTTGGAGGACCTGAGGGCCGTTTATCTGAATCAATCTCTTCCGAAGCTGAAGCATCGGAGAAGTATCGAAGTCGAGTGGGTCTTAGAGGGATCAACTCATGGTGTTCGTCTACGCCTCGTTGCCGACATTTGTATATACTGATGTATATTTATGTTTTCTTTTTTGCGCGGCTTCCTCATTCCAGGAGCTTGCCTCTGTTGTAAAACATTTTTGCCCATTCAGGGGTTCATCATCAATAAAATGCACATTATTCAGCAATTCTGCTTGTCTGTTTAGCATTTATCTGTTTTGTTTGCGAATGAAAACGCCGATGTTTTTTAATAAAATGCGCATACATAAACTCACGGGCCTAGGCCCATTGATTGTTGAAACAATTAATTAACTGAATATTGTCACGAGATAATAACCTGGATAGGCCCCTTTGAGAAGGGCATCTTGTCTGTTTGTTTGTGTTGTTGCAGGTGTGGCACCTTCCAGAAGATGTGTCGTGCGCATCCCCGAAGCAGGATGAGTCCTCCTTCTCCAGCAGAGTTCAGTAGTCTCTCCTCCGCAGAATCTGAACGCAAGATGGTGAGCATTGATATGTCTTCCCCAGGTAGAGATGATTCTCTTCCCCAAGCAGACGCATCCTGAAGGAACGTCACCTCATCAGCTGAGCCAAGCATCGAAGAATGATGTCTTCTTCCTTCCCCAGCACCGGGTCACAAGTGCAGATTTCGTAGAAATGTTCGGGTGCCGAAGCTCGTGTTTTCCCCAGTAAAGTCGCCGCAGCAGGTGTCCCCCCAGCACCGGGTCACAAGTGCAAATCTCGCAGGAAGCTATTCTTATGCCGAAATATGCAGTAACTGATGGTGCCAGACTGAAGTCTTCAGCGGAATTGAGATTCCCCACCAGAGTTATGCTCTCTCCTGAAGTTGGATGAGTCCCTCTTCCCCAGTAGAGTGCTGGAACGGCTGATGTTGTATTCCCCTGCGGAGTTGTACTCTCCCCCGAAGTCAGATGATTCTTTCTTCCCCAGTGAAATTGAAATTCTTCACCAGGGTCGTACTCTCCAATGAAGTAGAATGATTTTTTCTCTCCCCGGCTGAGTCCGCAGAAAGGCAGAATCCTTGGAAGCAGTTGGGACCGTGAGTGGTTTTCCTAGGAGCTGTTGAACAGCTGATGCTGTGTCTCCCCAGAGTCGCATTCTCTCCAGAGAAGCAGAATGATTTCTCCTTCCCTAGCCGAGTTCACAGATGTCCAAGAGAGCCGAGTCCTTGGAAGTTGATCAGATCATGATTGGTTTTTCCCCAGTGGAGTGTGGAGCAGCTGAAGTTGTTTCCCCACAGAGTTGTTATCCCCAGAAAAGTAGCCATGGCGGCCGCGCAGTTTATTCTCGCGATTGATATCAGCAAGTCCAGGTTCTCGTAGAGCTTCGTTCCCCTGCAGCAGTCAACTGAAGTTGTTTTCCCCTGCAGCAGTCAACGGAAGATCATTTCCCCAGACAGAGCCCAATTAATATTGGCGTGTCCACGTTCTCCCCAGCAGGATGATTCCTCTATCTGAGTAGTTCTTTCTCCTTGACAGGAGAATCCCCCTTCGGCATTTATTTTGCTGACGGGATTTCATAACATTGTGCCTGATTGCATAGCATTTAGCATAAACGCATATCATTCCCACCGTGTGGGGCATAGCGCAGAAGCATATGCATCATAAGCATGATATAGGTCACTATGATTCTTGTGTTACAGGTGTTCCACCAAGAGACCAGTTGCTCAGGACGATTCCTGATATTCTCTCCAACGAGGTTGTTGCCTTAAGATGATTCTTAAAGACCCCGGTGTAATCCCCACAGTCGCTCGCTCAAGATGATTTTGAGATCCCCAGCGAAGTTTTCAGGTCGAGATGATTCTCGAATTCCTCAGCAGGGCCGTATGCTTAAGATGATTCTTAAGACCTCAGTGCAGGTTCCCGAATGGTTTGCTCAGGATGATTCTTGAGCTCCCCAATAGCGTCCCCAGCAAGAGTTGCCCAGGAAGATTCCTGGAATATCCCTAGCAGGATAAAAGTCTCCATAAAGGTCAGCAGTTCGAGATGATTCTTGAAGGTGCCCGACGGAGTTTGTTTGTTCAAGATGATTTTTGAAGTCCTTAGCGGCGTGATATGTCTGCCCCAACAGTGATGTCTAATCTGAAGATTGATTTCATAAACGCCTGAAGGCGGTACCAGAATGTTCCTGTGGATTCAGGTTTCAGTGCTGATGAATCAGCGCTTATCTGAAGACAGAGTTCAAGAGTTCGTAGATCCAGCTTGTGTATGCAAGGTGATCCGTATTGGCCTGAAGACCAAGTCAGTTGCCCTGAGGTGATGATTGATCGCGATCAAGTAAATAGTGTTTCTTCTGACTGAAGTCGAAGATGTTTCTCCAGCTGAAGCGGAGTTTTGCCTGAAGGCAAAGTGTTTGAATCCCCGTAGAGTCATGAATGGCTCAGGATACCATTTCTTTGACTGAAGTCACAGATTTCCCAAGCTGAAGCGAAGTTGCCTAAGGGAAGGGTTATCCCCAAGGTCATGAATGACCAAGGATTCATTTTTCGGACTGAAGGCCGAAGTATATCCCTGACTGAAGTCACGGATACTCTATAGCAGAGGCGGAGTTGCCTGAAGGCATATCCATGTATCCTTGAAGGCCAAGGACCATTTCTTCAGACTGAAGTCGAAGATACCTCCTGCAGAGTTGCCGACAGGCAAAAGTTTACATCCTTGAAGGCCAAGGATGCTTATCTTCAGAAGTACTTGAAGATTTTTCTAGCTGAAGCTGGAAGTGGCCAGGGGCCAAGGTTTCATATATCTTTAATGTTGAAGTTCTACGGCGGGCAGTGTGCAGCAGTATTCCGATGCTCGTTATGGTTCTGAGGGTGAACCCCAGATCAGAGCGTGCTCGGTTACGTCTCTCATCCCCAGCGGAGTAGTTTCAAATACGCAAGTGTACCTTTTTGTTCCATTTACCAGGGGTGAACCCCAGGTCAGATGTTGAGTTTGTCCGGCGGCGAGGTTGGATGTTTGTTCGACGGCGAGGTTGAACGTTTGGATTTGACGGCGAGGTCAGATCATCATTTGTCCGGCGGCGAGGTTGGATGTTTGTTCGACGGCGAGGTTGAACGTTTGGATTTGACGGCGAGGTCAGATCATCAGTTGTTCGACGGCGAGGTTGAACGTTTGGATTTGACGGCAAGGTCAGATCATCATTTGTCCGGCGGCGAGGTTGGATGTTTGTTCGACGGCGAGGTTGAACGTTTGGATTTGACGGCGAGGTCAGATCATCAGTTGTTCGACGGCGAGGTTGAACGTTTGGATTTGACGGTGAGGTCAGATCATCATTTGTCCGGCGGCGAGGTTGGATGTTTGTTCGACGGCGAGGTTGAACGTTTGGATTTGACGGCGAGGTCAGATCATCAGTTGTTCGACGACGAGGTTGAACGTTTGGATTTGACGGCGAGGTCAGATCATCATTTTTCCGGCGGCGAGGTTGGATGTTTGTTCGACGGCGAGGTTGAACGTTTGGATTTGACGGCGAGGTCAGATCATCATTTGTCCGACGGCGAGGTTGGATGTTTGTTCAGCGGCGAGGTTGAACGTTTGGATTTGACGGCGAGGTCAGATCATCATTTGTCCGGCGACGAGGTTGGATATTTGTTCAGCGGCGAGGTTGAACGTTTGGATTTGACGGCGAGGTCAGATCATCAGTTGTTCGACGGCGAGGTTGAATGTTTGTTTGACGGCGAGGTCAGACTCTTTAAATCCCCAGTAGAGATGATGTGTGTACGACGGCGATGTCGAGTGTCTCTAAGAGGATGTTTGTTTCCGACGGCGATGTCAGATTCAGTTTTCCAGCGGCGATGTTGGGCATGTCAAGGTGATCCAGTCTTCTGACGGCGATGTTAGGTGATGCAGATCCTTTAGTTTCTCCAGCGGCGATGCGGGGTATCCTGTCAGATGCAGTTCTCCAGCGGCGATGCGGGGTACTTTGTTCAGAGATGTATTTTCTCCAGCGGCGATGCGGGGTACTTTGTTCAGAGATGTATTTTCTCCAGCGGCGATGCGGGGTATTTTGTTCATTGTTGTATTTTCTCCAGCGGCGATGTTGGGTATTTTGGCGATGTCAGATGCAGGTCTCCGGTGGCGATGTTGGACGCTTGTTTCCCCGAGTTATGGTTGTTCTTGACGACGATGTCAGGTGATGTTGGGTGTTGTGGTTGTCTGAAGGCAATGTCAGAAGAATTTAATGTGGATAACTGACGGTGATGTCAGATCAGTATCTCTCCAGCTAGTTGCCGTGCAGCTAGCATTGCAATATTCGAAGATTTGTTCCCCGCGGAGTACCGTGTGCTCGCGCAGTTGGCAAATTTTCGGGTTTACCGATATCCAATCGTCTCGCACCTTGATTGGTTGAGAGCCGTTCGCTTCTCACCCAGTCAGGTTCAAGCCGTTTGAATAGGGGCAGCTGTTGCACCCCAAAATTTGACCAACTATTATTTATTCATTGAGTGTTTGAAAGTTGATACCTTCATCAGAAAGTTCAAGAGACCCTCAGAGGAGTGGGTTGAAACCAAGGATGTGTGACTCATAGATTGAGAGTTGTGGGAGCTCCTTAGATGATTCTGAGACTTTGAGAATGAACTTGATGTTTTGAGGAAGCCTGTGAGATGTCTTGATAGCCATCATGAAGCCCAGAGAAGTCATTATGCAAGAATTCAGAAGATTCAACCATGGATGGTAGAATTAGGGTTTTGACTGGGTCAACCCTAGATCAGCTGAAAATTTGGAGAAGGTTGAGACCTAATCCAAGGGCCATGAGATCATGGAATGATGCATAGAGATGTTATAAAGATGATTCCTAGACCAACTCATCATGATTGAGGAGTTTGAGAAGTTTTGAGTCAGGGTTTCTGAGGATTGTCAGTGAAAAAACCCTAATTTGATCCCTATCTTCCAGGCAGTTTTAGCTCTAGATGTGATTGATATCTCATCTTACCCACAACATGAAGGTTGTATAGCTTGTTCTTAGCTTTAATTTGAGTGGTGGAAGTCCTTGATAGGAGTTACAGAGCTCAAGTTATGGTTTTGACAAATTACAGGTCAGCAGAGGTATGTGAATCTGGGTCCTTGAAAGTCACCCAACTTGCAGACAACTTTTGCCCTAGTAGGATGATTCCTATGATCTCTTGGTCAACATGAATGTTAAAGGGAATCTTCTTAGCTTTAATTTGAGTGGTAGAAGTCCTTTATAGGATTTGTGGAACTCAACTTATGGTTTGAACAAGACAGGGGTATTTTGGTCATTTGTCAGTTACAGGTCATTTTAAGCAAAGGCCATATCTCCTATTTCCAAGCCTCAAATGGAAAAACTCAAAACATGAAAGTTGTTCAAAATGTGATTTTAAGTCTAGAAAGAAGGTCATGAATTGTTGGAAAAGCTCATAGCATGGATTTGCATGATTGGTTAAAAATGAACTAAAAATGGCTTATAAGTTTAAAAAGTTGAAAATGAAAATTGGTTTGGAAGATCTAGGAATCCAAAATAGGTCATCCAATATATCATTTTGATTGGAAACATCATTTTGAGAACATTGGTTTAAATAGAATTTTCATTTGAGGCTTTAAAATGGGACATGCTTTGGAAAATTGTTACTTGAATCTTAAGGCAACTTTGGAAATCTTAACATAAGGCAAGGAAATGCCTGATTTTCACTCATTCCTTCTCAATATCTCATGCAAGGGTATTTTGACACCAAATTGTAAGGCATAAGGCATGAGATGAGAGAAATTCAATGTGTCATCACATGAGATTTCAAGGACTTTCTAGATCATTCTAGATGGTCCTAGACTTTTCCAATGATGGTTATAAAAAGAGTGGATCATGATGAGTATGAGGTTGGTGAATGTTGAAGAATTCAGAGGAGAAAGAGAGAGAGAAGTTGCCATTGAAGAGTTTCCTTCAAGATCAAGCAACTTGGGATTTCTTTCACTACAAGCTTTCTTCTCCAAAACCAGTGCAAACAGAAGGCTGTCCATCATCAAAGGATCATCTTGAAGCCCTTGCAAGCTCTGAATCAAGCCCTAGCTACACACACCATTGAACCTTGACAGGTTTCTTTCTTCCCACGAATCTCCTTATTTATGTGGTTTCCATTAATTCTTTAGGCGTAGGATTAGTGTACTAGGCTAGTTGATCCTTTCCCATGAGTTTGAGAGCTCTGTGTGAGGTTTCATGGCAGGGGCAAGATTCTTTAATCTCCAAGAGCAAGCTTTGTAGTGAGTTTTAGTTAGCATAAATTAGATTAGAATGGTTAGGGTAGTATAAAGAACAAGATTGGATCATTAAATTTGAGTTTTAGAAGCATTGATCTCCGGAAAATATGGTGGTACCCGAGCTTTTAAGTTCTCTGTTTGAATGATTCATGGAGAATTAAGGAAAACTACTCGTCTAGCCTTGTTCCTCTTGATGAGTAGTCCATTTTTTCTTTTGGAATTTTTGAAAATCATTGAGTGAGGAGAGAGAACGAGCAAGAAGAAGAACCGTGCATGGGGGTTGCTTCTGAAAACCCTAGGGATCCATTTGGGATGATGGCCAGATGCCGTTGGATGGGTCCCCATAATTTGACTAATTCAAGTCATCCAACGACCCAAATTAATTAAGAAATCGGAGGGAAAATTCAAATTGAAACGCCGTCGTTTTGTTAAATGAGGAGCGCCTGGGCTTATCCCATGTTCTATTCGCACCCCACCAAATTCTGGCCCATGAATAATCAACTGGCGTGTCTTGCTTATCACACCCCCTCCCCTTTAATTGTTTTATTTTCTTTTTAATTCCTTTAATATTTTCTTGCTTTTATAAAATTCATAAAAAATAGAAAATTTAATATTTTTTAATTCTTCTTTTTTCTATATGTTAAAAAATCTGTCTAGAAAATTCTAAATAAATAAAATGTCCATTTTATTTTCTTTTCATATTTTTAATAGATTTTTCTTTTAAATAAGCTTTTTAATATGTTTAGTTTGATATCCAATTTTGTAGAATTTTGTTTAGGACTTTCCTTTAGTCTTTTTAACTCATTCTTTTTTGTGTAATTAGATATTGAACCATAGTTCCCCATAGGATTTAATTCTTGATTTTTAGATTAAAATTTGATTAGTTTAATTAGGGTAGCTTTAGGGTATCCTAATTAGGGTTTAGGTTGTGCATAGGTAAGGAAATTCATTTTCTTTAGATAGTTTTGTTTTGATTTTTGGGGAAGGGCATATGTGGATGTTATGGGTAGATGTTGTAGACCCTTGTGAATAATTGTTAGATTTTCCCCCCTTGGTTTAGTATTTTTAGGTATTTTCTGAAGTTGCCTGATGATTTTGTCTGTTATGTGGTTATCTGTTCACCTTTGGGGTTTGTTTTTGGGGAATTTGTTGTGGGGCTTGTGTTGTCTTGAAGACCTTGTTGGAGAGCATGATGAAGAGAAGATTGTAGATCAAGACTCAGAGACCCAGAGCTTGGATTTCTCCCTGTCTGTGAGGTTTGAGATCCTGAAGTTTGAAGGAAGTTCATGGTACTTTCCTGAGGAAGGCACTATGAATGACTTTCATTCTTTCTTCTCACCTCTTTCTTAAGTATCCAATGATGTTGGAGCCAACTTGTGAGTTTAATTTCTCCTGAGGAGGAATGTAAACTGATCACATGTTGTTGAACCACATGGGATACAATTCCTAAGTGGAAGCCTCCTAGTACTTTCCTGAGGAAGGTCCTATGAGTCTGTTCACTTAGTTCCACTAGTTTATCTAGGATTTCTTAAGTATCCGATGATGTTGGAGCCAACTTGTGAGTTTAATTTCTCCTGAGGAGGAATGTAAACTGATCACCTGTTGTTGAGCCACATGGGATACGACTCCTAAGTGGAAGCCTCCTAGTACTTTCCTGAGGAAGGTCATATGAGTCTATTCATTTAGTTCCACTAGTTCAGATAGGATTTCCTAAGTATCCAGTGATGTTGGAGCCTGCTTGTGAGTTTAGTTTCTCCTGAGGAGGAATGTAAACTGATCACAGTGGTTGAGCCACATAGGATATGACTCCTGAGTATACACCTCCTAGTGCTTTCCTGAGGAAGACACTATGAGTCTGCTTACTTAGCTCCCTTTCTTTGGTAAGCTTGTTCTGAAGCTTGAAGACTGGGATTGATTTCTTTTGGTTAGGTTTTGCTTTAGGGCTTTGCTTAGATTTGATCAGATTCTGTGTTAGGGTTAGGATTAGAGAGTAGATGATTCTTTCTCCAGTGTGCTTTGTTTGCCTGATGGCACTTCATTTCCTTTATCTGTCCATTGCTTGATAGCATGTGGGTTATTTTTCAGTATGATTACTGTTATTTCATGACTGGCTTGAGGTTGAGATGAGCTTGTGGAGGCTGAAGCCCCACACACATTTCCTCCCTCACTTGCATTGCATGCATTTTACTGTTAAAGTTGATGCTTTTGTCTGTTTTGGGTGTATCATTGACATGATCCCTTAGGACTCTCATTTCCTCTAATGAGGATTTGATGATAGAATTTTAGGTTGAAACCTATGCATGACAACATCTAGGAGTTCCCTGTTCAAACCTCAACCATAGGATGAATCCATGGCATGATAACAGTAGGACTTGATAGTCTCCCTCCTAGTTGGGCCTGTTCTCTTTTCATCTCGAAGCAGTTTAAGATACAGTAATCATGAATGATTTCTTTCGTACGTTACGAGCCTTAAGCTATCTGAGAAAGGATGCATTCCCTCTCAGGTCATAGTCTCTAGTGCGGTCGAGATCGCAAACATAATAAAATAAAAAAAAGCATTTCTTTTAGGAGATGACCCGTAGTTTCCCGAACTACGTTTGCTCTGATCTTTCATACCAGATGAAAGTACGTAGGCATAGGATGCGACGTCCTAGCGAGCAACCTTTCCCCCATAACCCGTAGTTAGCCGAACTACGTTGACTCTGATTTCTCGTTCCAGACGGGAATACGTAGGCATAAAGCGTGACGCTTTGCCGAGTCATTTTTCTTTTCTTTTTCAGCCAGCCTTGATAGGTAGATAGAATAAAACCAACCCGTCCAAGTAAACAAACAAGCGAGGATCCCGTCGAGTACGACGGACGTGAGGGGTGCTAATACCTTCCCCTTGCGTAACCGACTCTCGAACCCAAACAATGGTTGCGATGACCTTGTCTTACCCTTATTCGTCAGGTTTTTCCGATCGTTTCCTTTCCCGCTCTGAGGGATAAATAACGAAAGGTGGCGACTCTTCTGTCATGTCGGCACCTTATTTTCGCGCAAGCGACAGTGTCAGAAGAAAAATTGGAAGTTATGCTCTACCCAAGGTGTAGCGCCATGTTTGACAAGAAGCGACCCAAAATATGGAGGGAGTTCGATTGGCGAAGGCCAGAGGAACTGGAAAGACTCCGGTAGCCACCAAGTTTTTGACAAGAAGGGGCCATACAGGGGGGCATGATCAAGCAAAGAAAAGATTCCCAAGTGACAAACCTACCACTTTCAAACCAACTGCAGAGGCTTCAAGAGGAAAGTGGATAAAGCCAGTCAAAGACAGAGAGCGAGGCCAACAAAAGTGGCCGAACTTCGAGGTCAACAAGGGTTCATCGATTGGGTGCCGTAGGGAGTTCCAAACCACCAAGAAGTCAGCTTATACCTTTGATAACTACAAAGGTAAGAATTCGATGACTAGATCTCAATAGATAATGGAGTAAAGGAGAAGGAAGGTAGAAAGGGAGGCCAGAGAAAATCAGAAAGATAAATCAAGCACCAAAAAAGATGAGAAAAAGGAGTTGAAACTCATCGAAAAGAAGCTTGTAAAAGGGATGTTATTTCCCACTCAAGAAGAAGAGGCTAAAAAGGAGTATGATCGTTTGATCGCTAAAGACGAGATATTCACAGATGAATTTGATACAAATTCAAAAGCATATTTAGATATCATGGTTAATCAGTATTTGTGCTGCGAAGGGAGTTCGACCAAGTTACTGAGGTCGAAGAGCTGAAGGATAATTCTGACATAGAGATGGTTACTCACATGCCAGTTTATTACTATGTTATGAACAATGGTTGGTAGAAGAACAAAATGTGTTCTTCAAAAGACTTGATGAGGCTATGAAAAGTCACTTAAAGCATCTATTTATTATAGGAAAAATCGAAGATGTGCCGATCAACAAGATCCTAGTAGATTACGGTGCAACAGTAAACGTGATGTTGCATTTCATGCTAAAAACGATAGGGAAGTTCGACACGGACACGAAGCCCCACAATATGGTGTTATCCAACTATGAAGGAAACATTGGCACCACATTAGGGGTGATTCAAGTCGACTTGACGGTAGGAACCATTACTAGACCAACCATGTTCATGGTTGTAGAGACTAAGGCTAACTACACTTTATTGTTAGGGCGTGAATGGATTCACGACATAGGAGTCGTACCATCATCAATGCATCAAAGAATTACCATCTGGCGAACGGATGGTATTTTGGAAAATACCGAAGCCGATCAGATCTATTTTATGGCTTCAGTTAATCATGTCGATAAACGCAACTTTTCGACAAACATTTGGCTAATATTGCTCCTTACAATCCAGTCAGTTTTGTATTTACTTAAGATGACAATGTGTATTGCTCTTTATACTTACACCTCACTAATGGTTTTCAGTGGGATTGAGAGGTTATGGGCGAAGACGACCTCACATACATATGGACATATGGAGTCAACCTAACAGTTTGGGGGAGCGAGTTTGACGACGATGACTGAGTTTCCAGCGCTTGAAAGAATTTCGGCTTATATAGCCAAAAATAAATTAAAAGCGGCCTTGGAGGCCGAAGTGAAATTCATGGTTGTCGAAACCAAGAAAGAGTCGTATCAGGAAATTCTTGGTAAGGACTTTGACCAAGAACCACCTGATAAGGTTCGGGATGAAGTGAAAGGCCAGAGGCTCGACGCCATTAATGATTACGATCCTTTGGGGTTCGAGAAAGATTCACTGACAACCAACATCAAAATTCTAGCGCAAGATCCACTTGAAGAGATTGATTTGGGAGACGGGGAGACAAAAAGGCCAACATATATCAATGCCAATATCAACCCTCAACTCAAAGTCGAAGTGATCTAATTGCTGAAGGAGTTCAAAGATTGCTTCATATGGGACTATGATGAGATGTCTGGTTTAAGCAGAGAGCTGGTTGAATTAAAGTTGTCAATCAAGCCTGGGAAGAAGCCCATTAAACAGAACCCAAGGTGGTTTGCACCTGAAATTCTCTCAAAGGTTAAAGAGGAGGTCGAAAGACTTCTGCGATGCAAATTCATTCGTACAATCAGGTATGTCGAATGGCTTTCAAATATCGTTCTAGTTATTAAGAAAAATGGTACTTTGAGGGTTTGCATAGATTTTAGAGATTTAAATGATGCAACCCCAAAGGATGAGTATTTTATGCATGTGGCAAAAATGTTAATCGATTCTGCCGCGGGACACAAATACCTTAGTATGCTTGATGGATGTTCAGGGTATAATCAGATATTCATTGCTGAAGAGGATGTCCCAAAAACAACATTTCGATGTCCTAGAACATTAGGTACTTATGAATGGGTGGTGATGCCTTTCAGCTTAAAAAATTTTGGGGCAACATACCAAAGGGCAATGAATTCGATTTTTCATGATTTTATTGAGACTTTTATGCAGATCTATATTGATGATATTGTTGTAAAGTCAATTTTAGGGAAAAGTCACATAGACCATCTTCGAAAATCCTTCGAAAGGATGAGGATACATGGTTTGAAAATGAATCCTCTTACATGTGCTTTTTTGTGTAGGTGGGGGATTTCTTAGACTTTGTGGTCCATAAAAAGGGAATCGAAATAAACCAGAACAAGACCAAGTCCATAATGGAGGCGAAAGTGCCATTGACAAAGAAGGAGTTGCAATCATTGCTGGGCAAGATTAATTTCTTAAGAAGGTTTATCTCGAACCTTAGCGACAAAACTCAAGCCTTCTCACCTCTGCTTCGACTAAAGAAGGAATGTCGAATAGAGGAGAGCTCAACAAGATGCTTTTGACAAAATCAAGGAGTACTTGAGCCACCCTCCAATTTTGTTTCCACCTTGTAGAAATAGAAGTATGAGGTTGTATATATTTGCGTCGAATAAGAATTTAGGGAGCATGTTAGCTCAAGAAGATGAAAATGGTGTTGAAAAACCCATTTACTATCTTAGTAGGGTCTTGAACAATGCAGAAACTAGGTATAACAGAGTTGAAAAACTATGCTTGTGTTTGTATTTCTCATGTGTAAAACTAAAGCATTATATAAAGCCTATTGATGTTTTTGTTTCCTCTCATTTTGATGTTATAAAACATATGTTGTCAAAAGCAATTTTACAAAGTCGAATTGGAAAATAGACATTAGCTTTAACCGAATATTCTTTAACTTATATGCCCTTAAAAGCTGTTAAGGGACAAGTAGTGGCGGACTTTATAGTCGACCACTCTATAAATGAGGAATCATTAAATTACCTTGAACTAGAACTTTGGAAGTTGTACTTCGATGGTTTGAGTCATAAAGACGGATGAGGCGTAGAAGTCTTGATTATTTCTCCTAACAAAATTCCAACAGAATTCAAGTATAAATTCGAAGGTCTTTGTTAGGCTAAATACAAGGCTCTTATAGTCGGACTTGAAATATTATTGGAATTGGGGGAAACTCAAGTAGAAATAATGGGTGACTCAGAGTTCGTCATAAAACAAATCACAAAGGAGTACAAATGTGTGAAAGAAAATCTCATCATGTACTTCATGATAGCCAATCGACTCTTAAAAAGATTTGAGTTGGTTAGCATTCGACACATTCCTCTATTGGAAAATCAAGTAGCTAACGATTTGGCTCAAATTGCCTCTGGGTATAAAATTTCGAAAGAAAAGTTGCATGATGCGATGGAGGTCAGGGGGTGGGTTGTGTCGGCCAGACTATCCCCATCAGATCTAGAAATAACAAAGTTAAGATATACTGACAAAGAGAACTTTGAGATATTAGAAATAGACAGCCTGACGGACGAAGATTGGATAAAACCAATAGTGGAATATTTGCAAAACCCAACGACGTCTACTGAACAAAAAATCAGGCATCGAGATTTAAGTTACGTTCTTTTGGGAAATAAATTGTTTAAAAAGACTCCTTAGGGAGTTTTGCTTAAATGTCTTAGTGAATCTAAGGCATATCTAGCTCTTTCGAGTGTCCATAGTGGGGCATGTGGGGCACGTCAGGTGGGCCACAAAATGAAGGGGTTGTTATTTTGATAAGGAATGTATTGGCCTACCATGTTGAAAGATTGTATTGAGTTTACCAAAAGGTGTCAAGAATGCCAAGTGCATGCAGGCATACAACATGTTCCTGTAAGCGAATTACATTCTATAGTCAAACCATGGCCCTTTATAGGTTGGTCTTTAGATCTTGTTGGAGAGATTTGACTAGCTTCATCCAAAAGTCAAAGGTACATCTTGGTCGGTATTGACAATTTTTCAAAATGATTGAAGTTGTACCACTGATGAACGTTGACCAAGAGGATGTGATTGAATTCATCAAGAAGTACATCATCTACATGTTTGGAATTCTATAAACTATTACAACATAACAAGGATCAGTATTTACTGTTCGAAAGATGCAAGAACTTGCTAAGGAAACGGGTTTCAAACTGTTAACATCTACGCCCTACTACACCCAAGCTAATGGCCAAGTCGAGGCAGCATATAAGATTGTCATTGGTTTGATTAAGAAACATATGGGGAAGAGGCCTAGAAAATGGAATAAGACTTTAGGCCAAGTCCTGTGGGCATGTCGAACATCGTATATGGAGGCTATTAATACGACTCCATTTCAATTGACATTTGGCCATGATGCAGTCTTACCGGTGGAAATTTATTTACAATCGATGAGAATTCAAAGACATCATGAAATTCCATCAGAAACATATTAGAATATGATGTTAGAAGAATTATTCGATCTGGACGAAAAGAGACTCAATGCCTTGAAATTGTTAAAAAGACAGAAAAAGATAGTAGAGAAGTCTTATAACAAGAAAGTTAAAGTTAAAGCATTTTTTTCTGAAGACTTAGTTTAGAAAGTGATCATTCCTATGGATTGGAAATATAGTGCTTTAGAGAAATGATCCTCTAAATGGGAAGGTCCTTTTCAAGTCATTTAAGTATTCTCTAACGGCGCATATGAGATCGAAGAATTAAGCAAGGATAAAAGGATCATGAAAGTGAATGGAAAATATTTGAAGAAATACAAACCTGCACTCCAAGAGATAAAAATAGTAAAAGAATAATCACATATGAAATATTCGAAGTCAACATGGTAAAATAATTTTTTTTCCAGAATGGCTAAATCCACTACATCGAAAAGAACCAAGAAGGGCTCAAAACCATTACATAATAAAATCCAGAGTTATGATAAATTAAATATAAAAAAAAGAGGACTAGAGCTAAAATAGAAGATTAGCCTTCATATTGAAACACTTCGCCCTCAGAAGCTCTAGCCGCTTTCCACAAATAGACTTGGTTGACCTTAGAGTCTCTAACTATGTTTCCAACTTTTAGGCTTCACCAACATGTCTCAGTCCAATATCGAGCTCTTCGGTCACCCTAGAATTGTCCAATTTCAGAAGTTCAGCATTTCGTTTCTTGGCCTTTGAAATTTTGATCTGTAGCTCTTTTATTTGTTCCTCTCAAGAGGCGATATCTTGATTATTACTTTCGATTTTAGCCTTGTTTTGTTCCTGAGCTTTCTCTAAATCTTCCAATCGGTTAGTTGGCGCGGAGGCAAAGTCCCATGCAGTTGCTGCAGAACCAACCTTACTTTCAATATCTTTCGAAACTTGTGTTATTTTGTTAAGGTTAGCAGTAGCCTGCTCGATCATGGAATTCAACTCAGGACGATGTTCGCAATCTTAGGAGAAGAAGTCAGAATATCAACCTTTTTAAGAAGAACTTTTAAAGCAAATGGAGAAGTAGAGTCGAACTTTAGAAGTCGAAACAGGTCACTTTTAAAAATCTTCTCCTTGATCTTCGAAAGTATTTTATTCGCAGGATTGTTTTAGGATTGGCCACATGATACTAAGGAAGAATTAAGACTCTTCTCAGACGAACTCCCTCTAGAATTGATCAAAGTTTTTAGGTATTCACGAGCGTTGTTCTTTTTTAAAACTGCTAGTTCTTCTGTAGAAAAGGCTGCAATAGTCTTAGTTGAATCCTTTACATTCGCCAGGGCAGGATTAGAGGTTTGTTTGTTAGTTGTGCCATCACGAGTTTCCTCCTCTTCTTATTTTTCTTTGCCTTCATCTTCCTCAGCATTGTCTTCTTCATCCACAAGTTCTTCAATAGGAGGCATGGAATAGTTTTGGAACAAGTAGTGATTTTCCGCTTCTTCCATATAATCATCTTGATCTTGTAGGATGACATCTAGGTTTTCGACTCTTGGGGATCCATCCTCAGTTTCATCTTCGACGTGGACTTCAGTGCGCTCTACCTCTATATCATCTTTAGTTGTTTCTGCTTGGATTTCCTTCTCTAGGTCACCTTCACGCTCAGACCCACTGGTGTGGGAATTTTGAGTTGTAGTTTTGGGCGGCAAAGTCTCGCGTTGTTCCTCAACCACTGATTAATTTTGCTCATAGAGCTTTTCTCAGAATCTTTAGCAAAAGTAGGATGATACATAGGTTCGCCCTCGCTATTGAGAATTATGGTATTAGTTGACTTGGTAGCTGGTTAGGTAGAAATACCTGCACCATCCTGAAAAGGGAAATCAAAGGTCAGTAAGTCGAAAATATTACTAAGTGAAAGCTAAGGTGTAAGATTTGGTACCTTGGAAACATCATCCTCAGGATTGAAGTTGTCGCTTTCGGGCTGATCCGAAGCTTTCTTCGACAATTCCACAGGAGTTGGCTCCAGTATTTTGAAGGCAGTAGGTTTCTTGGTTGAGACCTTCACACCTTTTTCTTGTGGTTGGGCCAAAGCCTCAACCATCTTGAGTTGCCTTTTTCTTTTCTTGAGGGGTTATTTAGTAGTCACAGACAGGTCTTCATCATCTGACTCAACCGCCAAGACTTCAATTTCTTTGGTTTTCCTCTTTTGGGGAGTTGGGGGTAGTTTTTGAGCACCCTGAAAAATAAATGTTAGAAATATAATAGAGCATATGGAAAAGCGACAAAATCAATAAGGGAGATAAAATACCTTTGTTGTTGTTGCTACCTTACTTCCTCATTCCTCTTTCACTTCAACTAGTTTCTTAGTTGTTGGTTTCTTCGGTGGAATGTTCATGGCTAAAGTAAAACAGAAACAATTAATACAAGGAAAAGAGAATGAGTATTGTAAAATGTTTGGTCGAAATCTTCTCAATTCCACACCTTATCTCAGACTCAATGCGAACATCTTCGATCCCAATATGAAGGTGACCTTTGAAATTGTCTAATGTGTGCTTAGTCGCAACCATCCGCTGAGCACGCTTTTGTGATTCTTGTCGAAGGATTCTTATAGAATCTCCACAGACGAACCAATTTTGGAATGGAGGGCTAAGGGCCACTCCAAAGTCAACATTTGGTAGCCGAGGGAATTTGGGAAGATACATTTCTTGGGAGGAACGTATGAAGGGATATTTAGATTCTCCATTTGCTTTAAAAAAAATTCTTTAAAAAAATAGCTGCTTCACGGACGGTTCGACCAATATCATTAGGCCTATAGGCAGTTTCAAATTATTTCTGGAATGCTTGGATTTCCTTGATATGCGTCGAAGTACCTTTCTTAACCCTTTCCTGCATAGAGAAGAAAGCCTTGTTAATATGCTGAGTAAAAGCAGCCACATCAAAAAACTCTTCAGCATAGTAAGCTTTCCACCATTCATTGAACTGTTGGGTACAGAGAAATCTTAGTTCGAAAGCAACAGGAAGAATTGTGTTTGACTAGTATACTGAGCAATTTGCTTAATAGTCACAACTTTAGTGTGGACTGAATTATAAAGGAGGATGAGGCTTTTCTTCTCATGAAGAGGTTTGGGTAAGACTTGAGCTAAGCCAAACCGTCAAGCGACAAGATTGGGCTGATAAGTGATCAAGGTAACCAAACTCTTCGAAAGATTGAATATGAGGGTTAAAACCCTGGGAGTTAGGAAAGCTTCCCAGGTTGCAATGGACTCTACTTCTTGGGCCTTCGACGGAGCTGGAAATGGCCTGGTAAACCATTCAGGGCCGCATTTCCTTGCAGCGAAGGGAGGCATGTTTGATGAGAAGTCGTAAGGTTTGGAAAACATCATGATACAGCTAGTGAAGGTTTGTTGAATAGGCCGACCTTCATCACTAGGAGTTAATTTGGCCAAGCGTTGACCTTTGAATCTCATGTCCTTCACTTCGTCAGCATCTTCATTAGTCAATTTTTTGTAAGAAATGCAAGCTTTGAATGAAGCATTCAACCATAGTTGCAGCAGCCAGAAAGGCCCAGAGAGGAGGAGATTCCCTTTTTCCCCTAGACACTTGTTAGGTAACACCTTCGCTCATATATTCACAAAGACTGGTCAGAATCAGTTCGTTCAAACATAGATTATGGTCAGAATGGAGTTGATTCGCCATGTTTAAGAATTTCTTGGCTACCTGGAGTGACTTTGAACAGAAGACACAGCGAGACAACCATGATTCTAGGAAGTTTATGTGCTCTACATCAGATACTTCCTCTACATATTTGTCATGGTAATGTGCTATGTGTGTCGAATATGCTGCCCTAGAGGCTGCAAAGTTTATGCTATCATCAGACATATAGTCGGGGTTATATGTGTTTCCAGTCGATTTGAGCCATGTGATAGCAGCTACGTCGAATAAGGCGGGGTCATTATTCCATAGGAAAGATGGAGAGTGTAATGGGCGATGTCCCAAAAATACAAGAGACAAGCATGTTCTAACAGTAGTCAAGGCCTACTTTCGACAGCATAATCAAATCAAACATGGCCATGTCTTTCCAGACTTGGGACTTTGTTTACTCTAATTTCTCTAACCATCATAGATAACCAGAGGGGCCCTTGAAAGATGGGTTTGCTCGAAATACCCTAAAATTATTCATGCACCTAAGGTCAATTGCCTCTTCAATTGGAGGGTTGCTCTGATTAGCGGAATTGGGATCCTCATTACTAGCCCTAGGTTTTTTTGCATGACCTATGGATTTGTATTTATAGTAAGTTGGAAAGAAATCCCTAAGTTTGCTAGGATCAACATTAACATCAGATAAAGGACCTAACAAAGCCAAAGGCTTACCAGCAACAATGAGAGGAATGAGTACTTGTGAGTCATAAATTCTTATCTGTTCCTCAGCAAGTGGTTCAGGAAGATATTGTTGATTTCCCACCATAGCTGGACCAGTGATCGTGTCAAATGGAGGAAGCTGAGAAATCTTCTTAGGGACCTTCACATGCTTAGTGGATTCCTTAGTGGCTTTGTTGGCATCTTTGGTGGATCGGGTTGATGAAGCCATTGTTGGAATGTGAAGAGGGAAAAACTGGGTTCTTTGAAGTTGAAGAAGATTGTGAGAGATGAGAGTTCAAAAAACGTAAAAAGTGAAAAGAAATGAAAAAGGGAGTATTTATAAGGATGGAAGTGGGAGTGGTTCCAAGATGACGTTAATGGTTAAAATTGGAGTGGGACACATGTCCTTTGCACTATACTTGATGGAACGGTGGTAGTTAATGTCTAGCCCCATGATCTCCTAGGGTCTAGGAGGCGTGATGATGTCAAAGATTCTCACGAGGATCGAGGGGACGTTTCAGAAAAGCATAATCATGACCATGACGTTATAAGCGTGCCGAAGAAGGAAAACCGTTTTATAACATTGATTCATCAGAAATATCGAATCGCACATGGATCATTTGAGGCGTCGAATAAGACTATAAAAAAATGTCTTTTTCTTCAGTGATGTCGAAAATGACATTTTGGGGGGGCCACTTGTTAGCTCTCATATTCGACGCCTAGTTTGGATTAATGGAATTAATAAAGAAAAATAATTTATATGAAGTTATGAGAAGTTTCGACAAAACTATGAAACCTGATTGTTTTTGGTCGAAGTCACCTTTTGTACAAGGAGAATATGTTGAACAGATTTAGGAAAAATATTCTAAGTCTTGTAAGTTGATTCGACAGGGAACTACTGATGGTGTTTCAACGTAAGATTTGAATTCAAATAAAGGAGGGAACTTTGTTCTTATTCATATTTTGAGAAAGACACGTGGAACATTTTCAAGAAAAGAAGACATGTCGAGCGCCACCTGTCTTATTTTTGCAGGAAGGCCGTTAGAGGCAATTATTTTGATCATTATAAATAGGGAGTCTTAGCGTTAGGATTGTGTGTGTTCAAACTTTTACAAAATCTCTAAAATTACTCAAAGTAATCGTATGCATAGAAAATAGTGTGTTTAAAAAATGCACGTTTGATGAAACACCATATCTTTACACTTTAATTCAAGTTTTATCTTTTTACCTAGAAGTTTATCTTCTTTATTGCCCAAGTTATTTTCGATGCATTTACTTGGTTTTGATTAAGTTTCAGCAATTTACTTTCTTTGAATTTTTAAAGTTGTTAACTTTTAGATCATGAATACAGTCGAAGTATTCACCATTTTCTAAACTTTATTTTAAGATTTACTAGCACATGTCATAGGATCAGTATGGTTGATCCTGTAAGTTACCAAATTCCTTTTTGATTTGAAAGACCAGCGGTTGTTTACTAATTTTCGCGGTAAACAATGAGTGTATTGGGGCCTTGGGATGGTTGAGGGTAGTCTATGTATTGTAACAGTTTTCAAATAGTGTTATTCTCTAATTGTCATTTGACAACAGTCGTGATTTATTCTCCGGTTTTGGAATTTTCACGTTATTGTGTTCCTCTTTTTTCTCTATGCTTGTTTTTTCTTAAAATACACAAGCTATTACTATATAGAAAAAGTAACAAACTATATACGGTTAGCATGTAACTGATTTACTAACCTAGACTCATTAAGAGCCTGTTTGTTTTAGTTTTTTAAAAAATAGATTTTTTTTTTGTATTATCAAAAATGGATTTTGTAAAACTGTTTTTTTAAATATTACAAGTTTTTATATATTCATTTTTTCTACATTGCAAGACTAATTTTTAGATCATACAATATAAACGTTTATGTTGTAACTCAAAAAATGATTTTTATGAAGAACTATTTAAAATAACTTTAAAATTAAGTGATTTTTTTAAACTTTTGATATTCAAATTTTTTTTCTATAAAATATTGATAAACCTAAAATAATATTTTAAAAATGATTATTTAAACCAAATTTTCATTTAAAATTTTTATAAAAAATTTCTTTATAAATTTTTTTTTCCCAAAATTATATTATACTATAAAAATTATTTTCTAAAAAAACTAAAACAAACATAAGGTAAAGTCACAAAGAAAGACATAGTAAAAGTAGATAGTTTCACTATAGATACGAATCCGACGAGGTTGGTTTTAATGTCCATGATGCTTTTTTAGCAGAAATTTCTCCTGATCCTTGCTTAAGTCTACAAAAATTCTTTGCTTCGGTTGAAAGACTTCCTGATAATGCTCGTGCCGTCGAAGATGACCTTTATATAGCCGTGGATATTTAGAGAAAATCTTTCTATGATTTCAATGATTTCAATGCTTAGAAACTTGATATTCAAACCACAGAACTGCATTCTAAGTGCAGCCATGTCCGGAGATTTCAATGCTTAGAAAATCTTTTTATAACAAGGTGACAATTCTGTCTCTATCGAAAGTTTTTTGTTCGGTGCATTGTTTCCCTATTCAATGATGCTATTGCTGATGCAAATTTTGTTCCAAATTTTGGTGACTATGGCATAACACGTAATGATAGCTGTAAATAAATTCCATCCAAACAGAGATCTTATAAATCTAGCAACTTGAAAAGCATGGTGCTTGACAGCTGTTTTCTTAGAAACATTTTCTTTACTTTTCATGTTGTTGTCGTGTTAACATCATTTGGTTGACTTTGTTGCGTGACACAATTACGCAATCATCTGAAAATGGAATACTACTTTTCATATTTGAAATTTGTAAAAAATGGTCAACACCGCATTAAAAGTATATCATTGCAATTCTCACATAATTTAGGGACCAAAACTTGTTAACCTTTTCAAGTTTTAACTAAAATTGTCCTTTTCACCAAATTGAAGCCTAACTTCAACACCCTCATCTACTTTTACATATTTGATGAAGATGTTGTTGAAAATAGAGTATTCTCAATCTTAATTGGACGGTGAAGGTGAAGATTTGTTTGACTACATAAATTCTTATTCTTTATTGGTGATAGATGGTAAACCCATAAGAATTTTTTTAATTTTTTAAATAAAAGAATAAAGTTAGTAAACTTTATTAATTATTTAGGTTTTTAAATGGAGAATAATTTCCAAAATATGGACACGTATAATTGAGAATATGGTTGCACTTCTTTATTTAGTGATGGAAATACAGTTTGTGACCCACTTATTGGGAAGCATAGATGCAAGAAAAGATCCTTGTCTCATAGTTTATCAATAATTATTTCATGCCTCATCATGTCTTTTCTTTTTCTAATTTAAATAATGGTAATTCTAACAAGTCTTTCTTTTTTCTGATTTAAACAGTGATTTGTAATTATTTTGAATGTGTTTGTTTTAATTATTTTATAATAATTTTTATAGTATTATATATTTTTGTGTAAAAGAATATAATTTTTTTTAATAAATATTTATAAAAAATTTTTGAATATTTATTCTTATAATATTATTTTAAATATTTTATTACAAAATATTAGATATTAAATTTTTTAAATAATCACTTAAGCTTAAAACTACTTTAAATAGTTTTTTTTTAAAATTATTTTTGACATACAACATTTTTAAAAAAATTACGATTTCGACTATATTTAATATTTAATAATAAATATTTATATTATAGAATAGCAAAATTAATCTTTTAATTAAAAAAATCTAAAATATTTTGAAAAACATTTTTATAAAAATCATTTTTAAAAATACAAAGAAAAAATATATATATTTTTAAATGGTAAGACAATCAGGCTCTTATTAAATTTTGCAAATGAATTATTTTTCAATATTCTAATTCTAATTCATTTCTTTTAGTTTGAGGACTATTAGAAAAAAAACTCAAGTTTCACATTTGTTAAATATATAGTATGGGTTTATATACAGTGACATCCCTCATCTTATAAGTCAGTTTTGTAAAAATAACTTCGGTCAAACTCTAATTCTATTTTGGTATCACGATCCTATCGATTTGAACCATCCAACATTTATATATGTGTACCACGCCAAAAAAATGTGTTGGGTGCGAGAGGGTATATTGAAAAAATCAAGTTTCGCATATCGGAGATTTTATCCTGGCAACCCCACACTTTGACCTGACAATCCCACATGAGGGTGGTGGTTACAATTATGCCCTTACTAAAAAATTTCGATTTTTTTTTTAAGTATATAAAGTTACCAAAATTTTCATTATATTACCTAATTTTTTGCAAATTTTTTCATTTTGGTGAAGAAATATTAGATTTTTTGAAAAATACTATCGGACATTTATGATATTATACAAAAAATTTATGAAATATCGGACATTTACGAAATTGTTGGTAAAAATAATGGGAATCTGTAAAATTGTGGAGGAAATATCGGTTTTTCTAAAAAATGGTACATATATACCGAATTTTTGAAAAATTCGGTGCATATACACCATTTTTTAGAAAAATCCGATAACCTATACTACGTATCGGATATTTTGAAAAAGCTGGTAGGCAGTGGCAAGTTTTAGAAAAAAATCATAAGTTTTTGACATTTAAAAAAAACTATACCCGATAAAATATATACATATAATATAAAAAGTGATACAATATCTATACACAAAAATTATGTTGACTTCCTAACTTCTTGTTCCAAGTGCCAAATACATCCCTATCCCGCATATGTTAATTCTCATGCTCATGCACCTTCACTATAATTTTTTCTCCATCAGTCTATGATGAAAGGCAATAGATAATTGAGTTTCAATTTTACCTGAACCCAATGACTGTTGTCAACAAAACCAACTTCAATAATTTTGTGTCTATTCGAAGTTATGTATGGAGCTATCACTAATGGGAATTCTTGGACAACAAGACCAATATGATATTGTATCTAGAAGCAATAGGGTAACTCATATTATAAATTGTAATAAACTCCTCACAACCTTGCACACCCAAGCTAGCTACCCGCAACACACTCCTAACTTTCGGTACCGAGTCATATAACACATTGAAATACATTTGATAGTGTTGATAAAAATCATTATCTAACTGCATCTGATTCAAAGGCTAAGACTCTACGCCCCGTCCAAGTAAAGCTGCAATAGCACAAAAACCACAATTTTCATCTTTATTCATGTCAACCATGTCATCAATGTACTGATGTAAGAATTCAGAAAACTAAGACAAGTAAAGATGCTTCAGGTGTACCAAAAACTTAGACTCTATACTCGAATATATGATGCCGTTCCATATATCCAAAACATGATCATGCCTATGTGATTCGACATACTTATTACACTTCATACTAACTTTTTTTAAATAAAATAGACACAACAGATGAGTTGAGTTTGGAAACACAACTTCCACAACATTCATCAATGCCAGTTCACGGTCTGTCACCAAAACCTTCAGTAGCAACTCCTCGGAAGCGAACAATTCTTTCAGCTTCTCTAGTTCTCATGTGAAGTTTTTCTCCCTTTCATGTTCCATATAGGCAAATACAACCGAAAACTTCAACTTCTTAGATGTAACACCAACAATCTTAAGTAGTGGTAGTCGATACGTGCTTGTTTTGTATGTGCAATAAATAATCAACAACTCCTAACCCAAAATTAAATAAATGAAAATATAAGAAATTGGAGCATGTAGTACCTGTTTGATTTTCAATAGTCGATATACTATTGTAATGGATCAACAAAATTGTCATAGGTTTTTCCCATAAAGGGATATCAACTAGCAAGCATCTCAACCAACTTGCTTCTTCACTAGCAGTCGCTAATGCTATCTTTTCATACTTCGTCATGGATCGAGACAAGATAGTTTATTTCTTTGATTTCCATAATACAGCTCCTCCAACTACACTGAATATATAGCCACAAGTGGCATGGTTAATATTCAATTGTAAACATTCACTACTACGGAAAACACATATAATGATGATTTCAAATCCGTTTTTAGGTAGCATGTGATTGTATGTATAGTGGTTTCCACAACGGTTGTGCGACCGTGGTTATAAGTTAGGTAGAGCGCTACCTATGTCAACGGTTATATTAAACAACCGTTGTGACATATATTTAGGCCATGGGTTCGAAACCCAACAACAGCAATAATTTATTTGGAAATAATTAACATTTCATCACGGTTACAGAAGATAACCATTGTGAAAAGTACCCTGAGTTTATTATAAAATATGTAGATTGCTTATTCTTTTTTACACCTCACTAAACATGTACTACCATAAAACTTGATGTAGAAGATAATAATTTGAAAAATTAAATTATTCTTGAAAAATAAATTAAATGAACAACTATTTTTCAAATTTCATTCATGTCGTAATCATCTCTTGCTTCTTAACACATAGTATTTGATTTAATGCCTCAAATTCTTCAAAGCAACGGTTCTTCCTAGTTTACTTTGCAAAGCATCAATATGTTGACTAATTCTAAATCACCATCGTTGCTATCATCATCATTATTTTAATCAATGATGAAGATTTTTATGATGACAACGATGAAGATAGTTTAATTTCTCAATACAGTTTATGTTTTGCAATGTAAATTAATAGATAACGAACCATTTCTTTGAAGAATTTGGGGCAATAAACCAAGTTCTACATGTTAAAGAGTGATATAGATGAATTATGAGACAGATGCAATTCAAAAATCATGTTTGATCTATGTTGCATTTCAAATATAACTTAATTTTCAGATTATTATCTTCTAAATCACTTTAAATGAATGCATATTCAATGAAGGGAGTGAAACATACAATCTACATACATTATAATAAACTCAACGACAACGTATACATCAACAAAATGACAACAACATTTCTTTTATTAAAAAGAATCGTGGAATGATCTGAAGTTAATCTACTTTGTGTTTCCATGAAGAAAAATTACAAGGAAAATGAAGCTTCCAAAATTGATTCATACTTCTTGTACTGTTTCTCCATAGCAAAAAAAAAAGCATTTATGAACCACACTCATAATATGAGTTCTCTTGAACCAGATTTTGAAATATTAACAACTTTCAGAATGTTAACCTGTTTTGAAAACATAAACAACATTAATATTGTAACATGATAAGCAATAACAACCAATAGTACATTGTTAACCCAATTAGGAAGCAAATCACGCCACACAAAAAAGCGGAATGTTAAGGCCTGACGGCGAAGTCAGATGCTTTTACAACATTAATATTGTAACATGATAAGCAATAACAACATTAATATTGTCAGATTCTTTTACCGATTTGAGATCGAGGACTGACGGCGAGGTCAGATCTTTTTACCGACTTGATGTTGAGGCCTGACGGTGATGTCAGATGCTTTTACCGATTTGATATCGAGGACTGACGGCGAGGTCATATCTTTTTACCGACTTGATGTCGAGGCCTGACGGTGATGTAAGATGCTTTTACCGATTTGAAATCGAGGACTGACGGCGAGGTCAGATCTTTTTACCGACTTGATGTCGAGGCCTGACGGTGAAGTCAAATGCTTTTAGCAATTTAATGTTAATGACTGACAGAGAGGTCAGATGCTTTTACTTGATAGTGATGACTGACAGCGAGGTCAGATTCCTTTACCGACTGGATGTCGAGGCCTGACAGCAAAGTCAGATGCTTTTACCAATTTGATGTTAGTGACTGACGACGAAGTCAGATGATGTTGAATCCTGACGGCAAAGTTAGATGCTTTTACCAACTTAATATGGATGACTGACGGCGAGGTCAGATGTATTACTGACATATTGTCAATGACTGACGGCGAGGTCAGATGTTCTTACCGACTTGACGTCGATGTTTCCTATTTGGTAATGAGTTAGCTCATTGTCCTTGCAACCATCAGATACAGTTATTTCCGGGGACTTTATTCCAATGAACAAGTTTATTCGGTTACTGTTTCATTTTACGGTTGTCAAATTTCCGGGTTCTTTGGTATTCAACCGTCTTTTACCTCGAATGTTTGAAAGTCGTTCGTTTTTCATCCCTTCAGGTCCAAGAAGCTTGAATAGGGGCAGCTGTTGCACCCCAAAATTTGACCAACATTTTTCTTAATATTTGACTTATGTTTCATTGCATTTTTGCATTTGCATAGCATAGTTCTTACAAGGGATCAAGTGTTTGTTTGTGTCATATCTAAGAGGAGAGTCTTTATTGGTTTCAAGCTCAAGCAAAGGCACTGGTACAAACTATCAGAAGGTTGTCAAGGGGTCCATAAGGTCTTATCACTGGTGTGAACATGAGGTAGAAGTTTGTTGAATACCTCAGAGGTCATGGTGGAGTGGAAATGGTCACTCAGTTCATCTAAACAATGCCTAGGCAAAAAAAGAAGATATTAGGGTTTCATTTTTTTAATCAGGCTAAACTTGTTTTTGGAGAAAAAAATTGTTTCCATGGTCTTCCATATGTTCTAAGGTGTTTTAGGATGGATTATTGACCATCAATTTTAATCAGAAGAGCTTCAATTAATCAGTTGATTGAAAATCAAGAGATTTGGAGAAAAAGTCAACTGTGCAGTGAAAAAGTCAACTCCTGACTTTTTGAGGTTAAGATCATGATCCTTAATTTCAATATGACCAATGGGTGGAATTTGATCAAGAAAAGTCAAGGAAATCATGAAAAATCGAGAGTTGTTGAAAGTTGCTATTTTGGGATTTAGGGTTTTAGAAACTTTCTATTTTTAGAAAGTTTTATGGTTGGAACAACCATCTTCAAAGCCATTTTTCTTCATGATCAAGGTTTCAAATGAACCTTTGCCCAACATCAAAGTTGTTCCTTGTATTTCAAGCTTTCCAAAAAGTCCAAGAAGTCTTCCATATGATACTTGGAGCTCAAGTTATGGAGGTTCAAAGTTGGGAAAAAATAGTCCAAAATTCATAACTTAGAATTTTTCTAAGTTACCTCTAGGCAGATTTTCATGTCATGGTTTTTATGCCTATTTTTCATGATCTTCCCAACTCCATTTTAATTTTTCTCAAGCATGAAAGTTGTAGACCTCATTTCAAGCTTTTCAATCATGTTTAGAGCTCAATTTTTCATCCATCATAGCATGAGATATGGTCTTCACAAGATAGGGTTTTCAAGTTGGCGAGTGTGGAAACTTAGTGAAATTTCACTAAGTATGGAGAATGTCTCTTGAGGACAGATTTTCAAGTGAATTTTTCATACCATTTTTGGCCTTGTATCAATTTCATCTCAACATGAAAGTTGTTCATGGATATGGTTGCACCCTAAATTTTGACCCCTTAGATCCTCATCATCATTTTAGGATCAATATCATCTGATTAACTAACCTTAACCCATTTCAAGTCTATCTTTGTCAAGATGCAGATGAATCAGGGTTCCGTACCGTCAAAAGTCGAGGCTTTGATGGTTTGATCAATCAGTGTTTTGAATTGATTCAACTATAAACAAGATCAAGGATACTACATTGGGTCAAGTATGAATCCAATTTGAGGTTGTCACCCAGGAATTGATAACAGTGCAGTTCAGGATACCCGATTAGGATTTTCGATCAGGAAAAGTCAACTGTAGTTTGAATTTTGATTTAAAAGATGTTAAAATGGTGGGATCATGTTCCATGAAGTTCCTATGGCTTAGTAAAGTCTACTCAAGAAGTTTCAAGGCCTCAAAATACCCGGAACATCAACAGTCGACTTGGTAGTCACCGATTGATCGTACGGTTGACCGAAAAGTCAACTCTTCAACCATAAGGAATTTGACTTCAAGATATGGATCAAAAATGTTCCTTATGTCATATTACACCTGCCCATAAAATTTCATGACTATTAGATCAAGGGTTGAGGATTAATTGCAAAAGTCGGGAATTAGGGTTTTGAAAGGGGCAAGACCATAACTCCTCAACCACACATCCAATTGAGTTGGTTCAAAGCTCATTGGAATGCTCTTGAAAATTCCTACAAAAGTCCCAAAGTGGTCCATGATAAAAAAATGCATAGATTTGGAGTTATGACCAAATTCACTTCAAGAAGGGAAAATAACTTAAAAAATTTTGTTATTTGGCCTTTTAAGTATGTTTTTCAGAAACTTTGAGAGATCTTTTGACCTAGTTTCAGTGGGAATTTGAAAATCTCAAAAGCATGAAAGTTTTAGAGATACTTGAGGGCTTTCTAAAATGTGGTAGAACTCCTCAATAGCATTTGTGAGCTGAGAGTTATGGATCATGGAAGTTGGGGCTGCCACACTTGAAGTCACCACTTCAACTCTTTCCAAAATTCAAATTTCAACAACTTGGGCCTGTAAGAGCACAGATTGTGTCTTAGTAATACCTCTATGTTTTGATGATAACATTAATGATAATTTGTATACAAGAATTATGCTCTCTAAATTTGTTCTAAACTGTTTTCTACAGGCACAAAAGATTTTAATCTTAAAGAGCAAATTTGATGTGAACAATGTATTCTGAATGGCTCAAGAGCATCTGAAGATTAGAAGAATCTGAAGTATAAGAGCTTTGTTATCAAGATTCTGAAGATACAACACGCTGCATATATTATCAAGAATCTGAATGAAAGAAGACTCTGAGTGAAGAGACTCTGAATGAGAGAAGACTCTGATCTGAGTGAAGACTCTGATCTAAGAGCATGTTACGCTTCAAGCACACAGCTGCACCAGACTCTGATTCATCAACATCTGAAGAACATCTTAGGCTCTGAAGTTTCCAGAAGGTTCTGAAGACTGAAGACTCTGATATTGATTGTTGATCTGAACTATCTGAAGAATTATTTGAAGAAGATTATTTTAATATATCCGTTGGAATATGCCAGCAAATCTTTCCTTAATTGGGATAGACAAAATTCTCTGAAAGAATATTATTCCTCTGGTACATTCCATATATGGTATAATTACAGCTCAGCAGACAATTGCTACACCCACATTTTGTGCGCCGTCTCTCTGCTGCAATAGTACAAAGGACAGTACTATTTTGATATTGGAAATATCTTCTCCAACGGTAAAATATTCTCTCCAATATTCAAGTGGCTATATAAAGGATATCATAGCTCATTCTTCAAGTGACGAATTAAGACGAATATTGAAAATCTTCTCTGACGCGAAAAACTCACAAGCTCTCATATTCTTCACTGTTCATACATTGTTCTAAACTTAGAGAAATAACACAGTTGTGTTTATAGCTTTCTTAGAAGCAATTTCTTACTCTTACATTGTATTACATTAATTTGTAAAGGAAGTTTTCCTTAAGAGGATCTAGGTTAGATCAGTAGCTCTTAAGAAGACTAAGAACAGTTGTTCTTAGGTGTTGCTATTTGTAATCAGTTGATTTGAATAGTGGATTAAGTCCTTGTTGAGAAAGGCAAATCACTCTTGAAAAGGGTGGACTGGAGTAGTTGAGTTCAACGAACCAGGATAAAAATACTTGTGTTTTTATCTTTGATTATTTTCTGTCATACTTATTCAACCCCCCCTTCTAAGTATTTTCTCACCTTCAGTTGGCATCAGAGCTCCGGTTCTGAGTGTGCATTCGCTTAACCGTGACAGATAAAGATCCAGTGAGAAAAATACTCTGTTATTTATTTGGTTGCTAATATGGGTGATATTCCTACATCAAGCAACAAATATGAAGGAGACAGAATCAGCACCAAACCTCCAATGTTTGATGGAGAAAAATTTGATTATTGGAAGGATAGACTTGAAAGTTTTTTCTTGGGGTATGATGCTGATCTCTGGGATTTAGTCATTGATGGGTATGAACATCCTACTAAGGATGGCAAAAAGATTGATAGAAAATCAATGACTGAGGAGCAGAAGAAAGAATTCAAGAATCATCACAAAGCCAGAACCATACTTCTTAATGCAATATCTCATACAGAGTATGAGAAGATTACCAACAGAGAAACTGCTCATGATATGTTTGAGTCTCTCAAAATGACTCATGAGGGAAACACTCAGGTGAAAGAAACAAAGGCTCTGGCGCTGATACAGAAGTATGAAGCGTTCAAAATGGAAGAATCTGAGAACATTGAGACTATGTTTTCCAGATTTCAGATTCTAACAGCTGGGTTGAAAGTTCTGGACAAGGGCTACTCAACATCTGATCATGTCAAGAAGATCATCAGAAGTCTTCCTACCAGATGGAGACCTATGGTGACTGCATTGAAGCTGGCCAAGGATCTGAACAAAATCTCATTAGAAGAACTCATCAGTTCTTTGAGAAGTCATGAGATTGAGCTGGAGGAAGATGAACCCCAGAAGAAAGATAAAGGTAAATCCTTAGCTTTTAAATCTAACAAATCTGTTAAAGCCTTGCAGGTTAATGAAGAAAGCTCTGAGGAATCTTCTTCTGAAGAAGAAGATGAACTATCTATGCTGTCCAGAAGGATCAACAAACTCTGGAAGCACAAAGGGAAAAAGTTCAACAACTTCAGAAGATCTGATCAAAAGAGAGAATCTTCTGGACACAGAAGATCTGGCAAGAAAGAGATCACTTGCTTTGAATGTAAAGAACCTGGACACTACAAGAGTGAATGTCCCAAACTTCAAAAGGAAAAACCCAAAAGGAAGTTTGATAAAAAGAAAAAGGTTCTGATGGCTACATGGGATGACTCAGATGAATCTGAATCATCTTCTGAATCTGAGGAAGAATGTGCAAATGTTGCGCTGATGGCCAACACAAATGATCAAGATGAAGGAACGTCATCATCTGAATCTGAGTCAGAATCAGACTCTGACTCTGAAGAGGTATTTTCTGAACTCTCCAGAGCTGAACTTGTTGAAAGTTTATCTGACATGTTGGAAAGCTACAGCAAGATTAAACTCAAATACAAGAAGCTGAAAAGCAATCTTGAATCTGAGATTGATCTTCTGAGAACAGAACTTGTTGAGCAGAAAGAAATAAATTTAAAACTCAAAAATGATTTAGAAACAACTCAACAAGAATCTGATACTGAAAAAGAGTCAAGTGAAAATATTTTAGAAAAATATGACTCTAGTTTCAAAAGATTCCTCACTAAAAGCATAGACAGAAGCAAAATGGCTTCTATGATCTATGGTGTTAGTGGGAACAACATAAGAGGCATTGGATGTGAATCCTCCTCTGGAAGCAATCCAAAGTCTGTTGATAAACTCTTCATCAAGAAGACTCCTCTGTATTCTCATTTCAAGTTTGGTCATCTGAATGATATTAAACATACAAGCTCTGAAAAGAGTACTTATGTGTTTAAGCCAAGGGTTAGCCAGAATAAACACTATGTTGAAAAACAGAAGTTTAGGCAAAACCACAGAACATCTAACCCCAAAGGACCCAAGAAGATCTGGGTACCTAAAAGTCAAATAATACCTGTTGCAGATGTTCTTAGCAGCAAAATCCAGACACCAATCATGGTACCTGGACTCTGGATGCTCACGACATATGACGGGCGAAAGGTCTATGTTCCAAAGCCTGGAACTTAGATCTGGAGGGGACGTGAAATTTGGAGGGAACCAGAGGGGCAAGATCATTGGCTCTGGTACAATAGGTAATGGTAACCTACCCTCTATTTCTAATGTTCTGTTAGTTGAAGGATTGAAACATAATCTATTGTCCATAAGTCAATTAAGTGACAATGGTTATGATATCATCTTTAATCAAAAATGTTGCAAAGCTGTATGTCAAAAGAATGGCTCTATCCTATTCAGTGGAAAGAGGAAAAACAACATTTACAAAATTAACCTTTCAGAACTTAAAGTTCAAAATGTAAAATGCCTTTTATCTGTGAATGATGAGCAATGGGTCTGGCATAGAAGATTGGGACATATTAATATGAGACGTATATCTCAGATTAATAAACTCAATCTGGTCAGAGGACTCCCTAATCTGAAGTTCAATTCAGATGCTCTGTGTGGCGCATGTCAAAAGGGTAAATTTTCAAAATCTCATTTTAAACCAAAAAATGTTGTTTCCACCTCTAGACCATTGGAATTACTTCATATTGATCTGTTTGGACCAGTGAAAACTGCATCCATCAGAGGCAAGAAGTATGGGTTAGTCATTGTAGATGACTACAGCAGATGGACATGGGTAAAGTTTCTAAAACACAAGGATGAGTCTCATTCTGTGTTCATTGACTTCTGCAATCAAGTCCAGACTGAAAAAGAATGCAAAATTATTAAAGTCAGAAGTGATCATGGTGGCGAATTTGAAAACAAATATTTTGAAAAATATTTTTCTGAAAAAGGAATTGCACATGATTTCTCCTGTCCTAGAACTCCACAACAAAATGGAGTTGTAGAGAGGAAAAATAGAACATTGCAAGAAATGGCCAGAACCATGATCAACGAGACAAATCTGGCAAAATACTTTTGGGCAGAAGCAATAAATACAGCATGTTATATTCAGAACAGAGTGTCTGTAAGACCTCTTCTGGAAAAGACTCCCTATGAATTGTGGAGAAACAGAAAGCCCAACATTGCTTATTTTCATCCATTTGGATGTGTTTGTTATATGCTTAACACTAAAGATCATCTGAACAAGTTTGATTCCAAAGCACAGAAGTGTTTCATGCTTGGTTATTCTGAACGCTCTAAAGGCTACAGAGTATTCAATACTGAAACACAGATTGTGGAAGAATCTATTCATGTTAGATTTGATGATAAGCTTGGCTCTGAAAAGCCAAAGCAAGTTGAAAGTTCTGCAGATAGAGAAGTTATTCTCACAGACTCTGAAGGCTCAGAGGCAGACAAGACTGAAGACAAAGACTCTGAAGCAAATCCAGATGCTACGCCTCTAACTTCCCAACTTGACAATCTGCATATTTCTGAAAGACCAACAGTCAGAGGATCTTCTTCCAGAATGAAAGCTTCTCATCCAGAGGATGTGATAATTGGAAAGAAAGATGATCCAATAAGGACAAGAGCATTTCTCAGAACTTCTGAATCTTCCTTCTGTGGCTTAGTGTCAATTATAGAACCAACATCTGTTGATGAGGCTCTGGAAGATAATGAATGGATTTTAGCTATGCAAGAGGAGCTGAATCAATTCACAAGGAATGAAGTCTGGGATCTGGTTCCAAGACCTAAAGGTTTCAATGTTATTGGAACAAAATGGGTTTTCAGAAATAAACTAAATGAAAAAGGAGAAGTTGAAAGGAACAAAGCAAGACTGGTTGCTCAAGGCTATAGTCAACAAGAAGGCATAGACTACACAGAAACATATGCTCCTGTTGCAAGGTTAGAGTCTATACGCTTGCTTATTTCATTTGCTGCACAACACAACATCACTCTTTATCAGATGGATGTTAAAAGTGCTTTTCTTAATGGAATTATAGAAGAGGAAGTGTATGTCCACCAACCTCCTGGTTTTGAAAATGAAAATTTTCCAGATCATGTTTACAAACTGAAAAAATCTCTTTATGGACTAAAACAAGCTCCCAGAGCTTGGTATGAGAGGTTGAGTAATTTTCTTCTGAAGAAAAATTTCATCAGAGGAAAAGTGGATACCACACTATTTTGTAAAACCATTAAGAAAGATTTGTTGATTTGTCAAATTTATGTAGATGATATTATTTTTGGATCAACAAATATTATGCTTGGAAAGGAGTTTGCTAAATGTATGCAGGAAGAATTTGAGATGAGCATGATGGGAGAACTGAAATTCTTTCTGGGAATCCAAGTAAATCAGACTCCAGAGTGCACCTACATACATCAGACTAAGTATGTTAAAGAGCTTCTGAAGAAGTTTAACATGCTGGATAGCAAAATGGCAAAGACTCCAATGCATCCTACAAGCACTCTAGGTAAGGAAGAGGTAAGTAAGAAGGTAGATCAGAAACTCTACAGAGGTATGATAGGATCTCTTCTTTATTTGACTGCTTCTAGACCAGACATTCTGTTTAGTGTTTGTTTATGTGCTAGATTCCAATCAGATCCTAGAGAATCACACTTAACTGCTGTTAAGAGGATTCTAAGGTATCTGAAAGGTACTGCTAATGTTGGTTTGTGTTACAGAAGATCTGACAAATATTCACTAGTTGGATTCTGTGATGCTGACTATGCTGGAGATAGAGTTGAGCGCAAAAGTACTTCTGGAAGCTGTCAGTTTCTTGGAAGTCATCTGATCTCGTGGTACAGCAAGAAGCAACCAACAATTGCACTATCAACCACAGAGGCAGAATACATTGCTGCTGCTGGATGTTCCACTCAGATGCTCTGGATGAAGAGTCAACTAGAAGATTATCAAATCTATGAGAGTAATCTTTCTATCTTCTGTGACAATACTTCAGCTATATGTTTATCCAAAAATCCAATTTTACACTCTAAGGCTAAACATATAGAGATTAAACATCATTTCATCAGAGACTATGTTCAGAAGGGTGTAATAAATTTAGCCTTTGTTGATACAGATCATCAATGGGCAGATATTTTCACAAAACCCCTTGCTGAAGATAGGTTTAAGTTTATTCTGAAAAATATTTGTATGGATTTCTGTCCAGAGTAATATTTCTCAGAGTCAACTTCTCAGATGCTAAGTGTTTAACACTCTGAAGTATTTCATCTGTTTTGCTTGTTTATCTTATCTGTGATTTATTTTTTTGTGTGAAACTCTGTACTGACCATCTCAGAGGATCTGAAAGTTGAAAACGTTTCATTTCTTAAGAGTTACAGAATCACATGCAAGCAAACACGTGTCACTCAGAATCTGAAAAGATGGAGTACACCTACTGATTATGACGTTTAAGGTATTGCTTTGAAAATCTCAATCTGTCTTGATTTTCCCCCCAAATGTCATATCATAATTAAAAATGATTACTTTTCATTTAATGCAAACGTGCGTATGTGTCCTATGTATGTCTGTTGTGTTTCCCATGCGTGTTTTATTTTTCTATATAAACCACTCTCTTAACACATTCACACTTTTCACATTCTCAAACACATATGCGTTTTTGCTTGTTGTTCTCTCTCTTCGCAAACCCTAAAAGAACCCAGAAATCTTCATCTTCTTCATCATCATCAACAATGGCATCCACTTCAAAAGCAGTTACTACCAAAGATTCTACCACTATCATTGAACCAGTACGCACTCTCCTAACTCCTGTTGATTCACTTGAAGTATTGTGTGAAAGCTTCGTGGATTTAGAAGACCTTGCTGAAAATGGGTTTGATCTGATTCCTTCAATCAAAGCACAAGGCTGGGACGGTTACTTTGATAGGCTTATGGGTCCTGTGTATCCAAAGTTAGTGAAGGAGTTTTGGATCCATGCTTTCGCTACTCCAAAGTTCGTTCATTCCTCTGTGCTGGGGAAAAAGATTGTCATCACTGAAAATCTGATCAGGAAACTCATAGGTTTCAAGGCAACTGATGGGGTAACCTCTCTATCTTCTGCGCGTGAAGACCTGAAAGATGTTTGCCAAGAAATCTGCACCACTGGTGAACCTTGTAAGAAGGTTAAGTTCTTGAAACCCACTTACAAGTTATGGGCTAAGATTTTCTTGAACACCATCTTTCATAGACCCTCTTCAAACTCATCTGACTATGTTAATGCTGAACAACTTTACTTCATGTATTGTTTACATCAAAACATTCAGATTGATCTTCCATATCTGTTGTTTAATCATCTGGTATCTCACGTCAAGGAAACAAGGGAAACAGCTAGAGATAAAACTGGAAAAGTCAGAACATGGATCCCTATGGGAAGACTGATTTCAGATATTCTGATAGAAAACCAACTTGTGGCGCATCTGCAAGAGGCTGGGTTGACAGAAGATCTGAATTTTATTATTGGCTCTGAAATAAATGGTTTAACTCTGAGAAGGATGAAACTGGTTGAAGATTTATCTGAGAAACCAAGGAAAACTAATTCTGAAGAAGTTAGGGGGAGAAGGATTCCTGTTGAGGATTTTCCTTTATTCACCTCAGATGAACCCAGAGAACTTATTGCTGAGTATGTTGCTCGCTGCATCAGAGATGGTGTTGAGATTCCTGCAAATCTTGTGCAGAAGGAAGGCCAAGTTCTTCCTGATTTGACAAGGGAAAGAAGACGAAAAAGAAAAGCTGATAAAGAAGGTCATCAGAAGAAAAGAAAGCATTCAGATGCTGAAAAGAAGAAGAAAAGAAAGAAGCTGAAGAAGGTTCAACAAGATCCTCCTGCAGCAACTTTTGAAGAGATAAGAGATACTCTGAAACAGGTATTTAACACTGATTCCAATCCTGTTCATCATTCTGCTACCCCCACACCATCTGACTCACCCCTTATATTTAAAAGATCTAGACCATCTGAGACTCATACACCACAACCAACAAACATTCAAACACCACAATCCAAACAAACTCAACAAACAACACCACAACCACAAAACACCATCCCAGAATCTACCATTCCAGAGGATGTTCACCCTGAACACTCTGACCAACCTGAAAATCTCATTAATCCTAATGAGATATTAGATATCACACCCTTAAACCGTTCTATCATTTTATCTTCAACTTCTGAAAAATCTAACCACTCTGATACATCATCTGATGATGAATCATCTGGTTTCATTAATGAATGCTTGAATGATCTCAAACAACCTCGTTCTGAGAGTGTTTGGAAACAACTGTTTAAATCTCCAACTTCTGAACATCCACCTTCACCACAAAATTCCCCAACTCAAACTCTCACTCCACAACCTCTTGAAATCCAAAACACTCCACAACCAACATCTGAACCACAAACCACACAACCAACATCTGAACCAACCAACCAACAAACTTCTGAACCACAAATCAACCAACAAACATCTGAACCACAAACATCTGAACATCCATCTTCACAACCTCAACCTTCAAAACAAACACCACAAACACAACCAACCCAACCCAGAATCCCTGATGAAGCAGAATTGGGATCAAGTGTTTATACTATGTTAAAAGATTTTGATAAGGATAATGTTTCAGACTTTGCTGACATTATGGATGTTTGCATGACTACTATGGACAAAGAGGCTGCTAATGCTGTTTGGAAGAAATATCTTTACAGACTGAATAGGGAGGCTTTGAAAATCAGGACTCAATGTCTTAGATTGTCAAAAGTAAGGTTTGCTGCTTATCAGAAACGGATTAAGAGAAACCCTCCTCCTATTCTTCTTCTAGAAGCTCCTCCACCTCCAGAAATTCCTGCACCTGATGTTACTAAGAATGTTTCAGAATCTATTGTTCCAGAATCTTCTGTTTCAGACTCTACAAATCTTCAGAAGGATGTCAAAGAACTAAAGGACTTTATGGTTGATCAAAAGAAAACAAATGAAGAAATGAAAACTTGGATGGCTAAGCAAGATGAAAATTCAGAAAGGATTACAGCACTACTGCACCTCATTGCTTCTCAACAAGCCTCATCTGCTAAACCTACCTGATGTTTTTGCACAAGTTTTTCATGTTTTGCTTTGTTTTGATTTTCTTCTGATATGTTTTGCATGCTTGTATCTGAATGTTCTCTTATCTTAATGACAATGATCTTGTTGCTTATCTGGATATGTGTTTCTTCTGCATCTTTACTGTCTTTTAAAATTCTTTTTGATTATGACAAAAAGGGGGAGAAACAAAATAGAATCTGATTGTTCAAATCTATAAGCAATTATCTGAACTAAGTCAGACATGTTACTAACATTCTTTGAATCTAACCAGACTCTGACAAGTTTATCTAACCAGACTCTGACAAATTTCATTGAAGTTTTTCCTGAGATCTATCTTTTCAGAACCTGATCAAAAATAGCTAAATCTGAGTAAACCAGACTCTGATATCTAAAGACCTGACTCTGATATCTAAAGACCAGAATCTGATATCTAATCTTGAGTACTATGATCTAAAAGATAACTCAAGACAGGAAATGGCAAGATAAACAACCAGGTGTTCTGAAGTTGTTCATCTGTCATCAAGCTTTAATATGACATCAAGCTTTGGCATCAAGCTTTGACTCTAGAAGTCAAACATATGTCAACCAGGATTTGTCAACCAGGCTTCAATCAGACTCTGAATCTGAAATGTAATCAGGCTCTGAATCTGAAATGTACTCAACCAGAAAGGGAAGTATCTAATTCCATTAGAGTATTCATTTCAGGGGGAGATTGTTAATCTCAGGGGGAGTAATTTTAATTCATACTTTTATTGAACAAATTGCTCATGTTTTGTCATCATCAAAAAGGGGGAGATTGTAAGAGCACAGATTGTGTCTTAGTAATACCTCTATGTTTTGATGATAACATTAATGATAATTTGTATACAAGAATTATGCTCTCTAAATTTGTTCTAAACTGTTTTCTACAGGCACAAAAGATTTTAATCTTAAAGAGCAAATTTGATGTGAACAATGTATTCTGAATGGCTCAAGAGCATCTGAAGATTAGAAGAATCTGAAGTATAAGAGCTTTGTTATCAAGATTCTGAAGATACAACACGCTGCATATATTATCAAGAATCTGAATGAAAGAAGACTCTGAGTGAAGAGACTCTGAATGAGAGAAGACTCTGATCTGAGTGAAGACTCTGATCTAAGAGCATGTTACGCTTCAAGCACACAGCTGCACCAGACTCTGATTCATCAACATCTGAAGAACATCTTAGGCTCTGAAGTTTCCAGAAGGTTCTGAAGACTGAAGACTCTGATATTGATTGTTGATCTGAACTATCTGAAGAATTATTTGAAGAAGATTATTTTAATATATCCGTTGGAATATGCCAGCAAATCTTTCCTTAATTGGGATAGACAAAATTCTCTGAAAGAATATTATTCCTCTGGTACATTCCATATATGGTATAATTACAGCTCAGCAGACAATTGCTACACCCACATTTTGTGCGCCGTCTCTCTGCTGCAATAGTACAAAGGACAGTACTATTTTGATATTGGAAATATCTTCTCCAACGGTAAAATATTCTCTCCAATATTCAAGTGGCTATATAAAGGATATCATAGCTCATTCTTCAAGTGACGAATTAAGACGAATATTGAAAATCTTCTCTGACGCGAAAAACTCACAAGCTCTCATATTCTTCACTGTTCATACATTGTTCTAAACTTAGAGAAATAACACAGTTGTGTTTATAGCTTTCTTAGAAGCAATTTCTTACTCTTACATTGTATTACATTAATTTGTAAAGGAAGTTTTCCTTAAGAGGATCTAGGTTAGATCAGTAGCTCTTAAGAAGACTAAGAACAGTTGTTCTTAGGTGTTGCTATTTGTAATCAGTTGATTTGAATAGTGGATTAAGTCCTTGTTGAGAAAGGCAAATCACTCTTGAAAAGGGTGGACTGGAGTAGTTGAGTTCAACGAACCAGGATAAAAATACTTGTGTTTTTATCTTTGATTATTTTCTGTCATACTTATTCAACCCCCCCTTCTAAGTATTTTCTCACCTTCAGGGCCACCCTCAGCCATTGGATCATGTTCAATCTGATAATTAGAGGTGTGGATGAGTAAAAATTCAGAAAAAATGAAAGATGTGAAGAGAGAGGAGCAAGTTGCAAGCAAGTGGCAATAAAATAATCAAGTGGCAATAAAATAATCAAGAAATGTGAAAGAGGAAAGAGAAACTTTTTCTCCAAAACTGTAGCAGTTGTAACCTCTACACTCTAAGCTCTATTCAGTCACCTCATGTACATCATTCCACTTGATTTTCTTGCTTGCCTTGAGCCAAGAGACTGATGTATGGAGCTGCCACAAGATTTTGGCAAGATGTCTCCAAAACTTCCCTCCAAGAAGCCAAAATCCAAATCTGCCCTCACCTTCATTTTCCCTATAAATAGAGGCCTTCTCTATGTTGTTAACCACACCAGAGCTATCAAGAATACATAGAAACTCATAGCTCTCTCATTCCCTTCCTTGCTTGAAAGTGCCTAAGTTCTCAAAATCACAAAAATCACCATTTTCCACTTTTCATGCCATTTCTTGTTCCAAACACCAAAACACTTCAAAGACCACATACACACCCTTAAAATGGCCATTTGAAACTGTTCCCATCATTAATTTCATCAAAAAACTCATCAATCTATAAGTCAACCTTCATACCTTCATATTTTGACTTTTATGCACTTTGGAAGCCAAGTCTCTACTTAAGGCCTTTCCTACCACTTCAACACCCCCAACACCTCATATATATCTTATTTCAACTATCCAAAGGCTCAAAAACCAACTGGGAGGTTCCTTACTCAAACTGTCCTAAAAAGTTGCTTATTGCTTCAAGAGGAAGAAAACTCCAAATCTGTGTCAAAGAAGAAGATCTCTGGGTTTCTTTGCTTTCTAGCTTGCTCAAGAAAGTCTACAAGAGGTATGTAATGCTCAATCTCCTCATTATACATACATTGTCATGTTTTGTAATTTTAAAGTTCTGTTTTGAGAACCATAGTCATGTTGTCCCAAAATTGCTCTTTGTCAAGAGCTTGTGTTCATTGCTATGTTCTTGCTTTTGTTAAAGTATATTGTTCATGAGTGATATGTATTGATGATATGTTATCAAGGATGAGCTTTGTATATTGATTACAATTGTTTTAAGGAACGTGTCCATAAGAGTAGCTTTAGGGATCTAAACATGAAATGTTGTTGTGCTTGCTACAAATTTATCAGCCCTTGTCATTTGATTTGCTTGTTAGTTATTTCATGAGGTTCCCCTGCCCATAGGTCATGTATGAATCTAGGTGTGCTTTTCTTTCATAGTTGTGATGTTTGTTTCAATTACTATACCATTTTCATGAATGTTGTGCTAAGATAGTATGCAACTGCTTGTTTCACAATCAACTGCAATGTTTCATCTCATTTGCTTGACCCGTTGATTTGTTTTGGTTTGATATTGCTTGTTTTAGTTGAAACTTGTTAAAATATATAAAAACATGAGGATTAGCTAATAAGACATGTTGTAAGGTAGTGTACTTTTAAGGCTGTCAAATGTTTATAACTATTGCAAAATGCATTTTGAACTTGAGGCTCACCATGAATCATACCATAGCATGCTACATCATTTCTGTCATGAAGTTGTTGATGTTTGTTATCACTTAACTTGTATCTTGTATGATCAAGCTTGCTTTCCTTTTTTCAAAACAGTCCTATGTGTATACCAACTTTTGTGTTAAACTGCTTTTGGTTGATTTACAAGCTTAGGACCTTTAGATAGCATGAATAGAAGTTGTGTGTGGTGTTTGCATGATCAAACTGGCCCTGCATTTTCAAAACAGTTGTCCACTTTCAAACTTGCATTTTCAAGCCCTACTTACCAACAACATGTTCAATTCTGTTTCAGTTTGTTTGTGTTTGATCTATCAGCCTAGAATCATCATTTTACATGTTTTAAGTTTGTGTGTGATGCATAACTGTCTCAAATTGCCATGACCTATTCTACTGCATTTGAACTTTGGCAGCCTTACACATTCATGTTACAATTACAACCAGTATACCTTGTTCTGTTTGGTGTTGATTTGAACTGTTTTTTTGGGCATGAGATCATCCTTTAGCATATATGTGGTATGTGTGTGTCATTGGTTTAGCATGAATCTCATTATTTGGAAAATACCCTTCTGCACCATCAAGTTGTTTTAAGATAGTTTTTTGCATATCAACCAACATATCAAATTCTGCTTTGATTGCAATAGGCCTGAATTTTGAGTTTAATCTCACCTATTTTCATGTTTGTGATGTGTGTGTAGTGATTGTATGAACTGTTTCCACCTGGTTTATCTTTTCACTTTCAAAATGCATCTTCAATTTCCATTCAAGCCAAATATGTCTGCATTGCATACCAAGTTTTGTTCTATTTGCAATATGCTTGATTTTTTTAGTATGACCTCATTTGTTTTAATGTTTGTGATGTATATGTGCTAATTTCATGACATTAAAACTATTCATTTTGGACTTGCCTCGTCTCTTGCTGTCAAACAGCTTTTTACAAACCACAGCTGCAACACACCATACACTCATTCTGTTTGAAGCATTTTCAGATTATTTCATGAGCATTAGACTATTAGATAACATGATTAGGGCTTGTATGTGTGCATGAATTAGACCTCACATGAATGTTGTGCCAATTTGAACCTCATCCTGTTATGACAGCCTGCCATACTTGCAACCTTTTGAACCAATTTTTGTTGTGTGCATTTTATGTTCAAACTTGAGTTATAGAATCATCCATGGACATGTTTAAAGCTTGTGTGTGGTGATTATTTGATCTAAAACTATTCCATTCCTGTCATGTTCACCATTATGCATTTCATTTATAAACGAGCAACTAGCATACCATTTTCATTTCTGTTTGGTTTGTGTTTGGTCTTGAAGTGTAGAAACACTTGTTAATATGTTTATAGTTTGTATGTAAAGTTTGTTCAACTTGAATCTGCTCAATTCATGACATAGCTTTCAAAATGCATTTTTCAGTTTTCACATGGCATTTCAATGACAGTTCTGTTTTGGTGCATAATCTTGGCATTTGGTTGTTACCATTTTGTTTTTCATTACATTTCAAGTAGTGTAGGGTGAGATTTCATGTTTTTTGATGTTGATTTGATCAATTTGACATGTATCCATTTGGTCTTTTGATTTGAAAATCTGGACAGCAGGGCCACTTTGCCTTGGCCTGCTGCTTATCTGTTGTTTCTGATCAATTTTGATCCCCTCAATACCATTTGAGACCAGCCATGTTTGGTGTATGTTGTAAAAGTTGGTGTGTTTTAAATTTGACTCATGATTTTCAAACAATTTGATCAATTTCATAATCAACTTAAGAAGCTTTTTGCATATGTTCTTAACTGATTTTGATGTTGGTGCTGCATTGGATCTGACAGTATTCCATTACCATCAAGTTTCCTTTCCAACTTCTGCAATCCATGTAGGATAGGTTCATATTTGTTTTCCATTTAAAACTGATGTGATTTGCTGCCATGAGCAATGAGACTTGGGGATGTTACTAGTTTTCTGCATCCCTTTCATACCATTATTGCCAACATTGAACCATTTTCTAGTTTACTTGATTTATGTTTGAATATTGGACTATAGAATCATCAATCAACCTGTTTACAACTTGTGTGCAATGTCTGTTTGATATGGATGTACTCAGAATATGCTTTGACTTCCATTATGCAACTCAAAATGACCAAATGCATTTACATTCGTGTTTTTGATTGAAGGCATCATTTCACAAAATGGTTGTTACCATCATCATCCTTGTGTAAAAACAGTCATGTTAGGCTTTAATTTTGCTAATTTTGGTGTTGATTTGATCTAGTTTGGAACCTTCATGCCTTTGGTTTTGGTTGTTTGTGTTTGGCCCAGTTTTCACTGCATAGGAAGCCTTATCTTTTTTTGGGGTGGCTAAATACACGAATTTATCGCCACCCCAGTGGTTATAACATGCGCCTTTCACCTCACATGCCAGGGTTTGATCCTTAGTGATAACCCATTTTGGTTCTTTTTATTTTAATTGTCATGTTTATTTTATTTTCTTCCTTTCCTTTCCTTGACCAGCGCGCGCCATGTGCCCTAGTGGATATGTTCTGGGTTTGTGAACCAAAGGTCCTGGGTTCAACCCCCTCCCATGGCCATTTCTCTTTTTTTATATCACTTGCTTCATTTATTTATTTTCATGAAATTCAATGATTCATAACTTTTGCATGCTTTATTATTTTTTATCCATTCTTTTTGTAAAATGTTCATATTAATGTCTAATTTCATTTAATAAAAGAAAATTTCAAATTTCTTGTATTTACATTTCATTTTTCCTACTTGTGAGTTGGTTCATTTTTAGGGTTGTTACCTTGCGCCTTGATGAATTTCTTTTATACCATGCTTAATTTATCTTGTGAGATTTGTTGATAATTGATTTCTTTGTGTTTGTTAACATGTTAAGGCTTTGTTTCTCATTGGTGGTTACCTTAAATTTGTTGTTTCCTTCTTAAAAATTTTGAACTTAAGCTGTTGTGACATGTCTTACATTCTTTACATACTTGATTGTCATCAATGCCTAAATGTTATTACATTTGAACTTATAACATGATCATCTTAAGTTTTGACTTATTTGCATGATTTGTTGTTTCCATATTTGTTAATATGTATCTCTTGGGTGGTTACCTTTATCTTTGTAAAGATGTGTCATACTTGGTTGAAACCAATTGTTTTATTCTAATCCTTGCTTATTGTGATATGCATGCTTGCTTGGTTGTAACCATATTCCTTGTATTCATCATGCTTAAATGTTTATTGCTTTGTTAAGTATTTCTTCCCCAAGTGATGGAACTCTTTTGTTCTCATCCAAGTTGCCTCCCTTCTCTCCTTCCAAAGGAAAAGTCTCTCCATTGACCCTTGTGTCATGGATAGTTCATTACCCACTCCCTTGACTTTGTGAAGTCATCTTGAACCTTAGTATAAGCCATTAGACTTTGCTTTAAGTCTAAAAAACCCACCTTTACTAGGAGTGTTTCTTCAACTAGAACCCTAGGATAGAGTTTATAAACTCTATGTAAGAATCATAGAGATGATTACTTACTCCCCTCTTGAGTGTTTAACATAGATCCAGATATTTTCTTAAACTTTACACAAACATTGTTATGTTTGTTCCCCTTTGAACCTTGATCATAATCAAGTGTTCTTCAACCCTAGTGAGGTGAACTACGATTGCTCTGATTCTATCCTAGTTAGGATACGTAGGCAGAGGACGCGATGTCTTTGCGAGCAAACTTAGAAACTATCTTTAGGTTTTAACCTACATCTTTTACCCAATACCAATCCTTAGCAAACATTTACCAAACTTAGCATACAAACAAACAAAATATTCCTGTAGAGTACTACAGATGTCTAGGATGTGAGATACCTACCCTATGCATAACCAACCCCCGATCCCCGAATCTCTTAGCGTTGTTGTTACATCGCGAAAAGGGTTTTTCTTTCTTTAGACCTTTCCTTTGGATAAATTAAAGTCCGATTGTGAATTTTAAGAATTAAGATTCAAGTTAATCAATAGCTTGGTATCACGATTCTCACCGTAACAGAAATGGCGACTTCACTGGGGACACTTAATTTGAGGGTTTAGCCTATTTTGTTTAAATTGCATGCTATATTTGTGAATATCTGTTTAACATGTATATTTGTCAATATATTTGTTTGTGTGTTGGATATTGGGTGCTTTGAGTGGTGAGACGGTCCTATACCTGGACTTGAGTGCAATTATGATACGATGATGGTATATTCAAGAAGGCTTATAGGGAGTTGATTCCCGACCAAGCTAACTTGAGAAACCACCGCTCAGTGTAGGCCCTCTTGAGAGTTCAGTATTGTTGATCGAGTATTCGTGAAAACAATGCTACTTTCGACGAAGAAGCCCGTGACACTGTGAACTTTTAGAATACATTCTACCCCACTTTGGCCTTATTAGGATGTAGTGCGATGGCTATAAGGAAGTATTTCGGAAATAGTCGATACGCGATACTACACTTGGACGAGACTCTCTTGAGAATATTATCGATTACCAAGTGATTTGGGAAGTTGGTAATATCCAAAAGATGGATTGTTAACTCTGGGAACTCTGTTAGAACCCGTTCGGCAGGTACAAATTAACCCACAGTGCAAATCCTTGGGGATGGGTAGACCTTGGATTCACGCTCGTCTTTTAAACCTAGGCTTGTGTTTGTATGCATATGTGTGATCTTTGCATTACCTGTGTTTGTGCATTCTTTGCTTTCATAAACATCATATCATAAGGTTTCATGGAACTTAGACTTTTTTGTTTGTAAACATCAGAGGTCGTTATGAATAGTGAAAGAAAGAAAACTTTGAAGTACACTTACAAGGGTTTTAACCTAGAAGACCTAAGAAGGTTGAGCACCTTGGTGATAGATCCAGAGGGATTCCAAAGCAGGTATTGGAAGTTGTTGTTACTATTGAAGATAAAGATGGATAGTGAACTTCTTTCTACACTTCTTCAGTTTTATGATTCGCTCTACCACTGTTTCACTTTCCCCGATTATCAGCTAGTGCCCACACTAGAAGAATATTCTCAGTTGGTTGGTTTGCCCATTCTTAAAGAGTCTCCTTTTACGATCATGGAGGAGGAACCTAAGGAGCAAGATATTGCCAAGGCTACACGTTTGGGATTGGTTGATATTCAAAAGAACCTGATTACAAAAGGAGGAGTTTTTGGGTTAAATGCAGAATTCTTGGTTGAGAAAGCTCAATATTATGCAGATCATTTAAGCATGGATGCATTCGAGGCTATCCTTGCCTTTCTCATTTATGGCATCTTTTTGTTCCCTAGCTTCGAGAATTTTGTGGACCTCAATGCCGTTAAAATCTTCTTGAAGAAGAATCATGTGCCTACCTTGCTACCAGATGCATATCATTCTGTTCATCTGAGGAACTTTCATAATGGAGGGATGATTACTTGTTGTGCTCCTTTGTTATATAAGTGGTTCACTTCACATTTGCCTAAAGCTAACGCTTTTTGGGATCCGAAGAAAGGATGGTGGTCACAGAAGATCATGGCTCTCACTCACTCCGATATTGATTGGTATAGTCGTGACTATGATGGAACAATGATCATTAACAATTGTGGGGATTTTGGTAATGTACCTCTTCTCAGTGCTAATGGAGGAATCAGTTACAATCCAGTCCTCGCCCGTTGACAATTGGGATACCCTTTGAAGGACAAGCCCAATGGGGTTCATGTGGAAAGCATTTTCTTCAAAGAAGAAAAGGATAGTCAAGAGCTAAAAGAGAAGATTCTGAAGGCTTGGAAGCATCTGCACAAGAAAGGGAAAAAGGATCTTGGAAAACTCAACTGTGTCTCTTTGGAACCATACCTCCAATGGGTTCGAAAGAGAGCCATCACACTAAGGATGCCTTATCCTAAACAAGAGCCTATGGTTTTGAAGGAAGAACGCACCTTGGTCTTCATGTCTGAAGAAGAAAAACTGAAAATCGCTTTAGTCAAAGCGCGACAAACAGAATATGCTTGGAAGCACAAGTATCAAGTGGTCGTTGAAGAGAATACAGAACTCCAGAAACAACTCCAGTTGAAGGACGAAGAAGTACTCTCTTGTAAGAAGAAGAAAGCACAAGAAGAACTTTTTTCTTCTAGTCCTCAGTCTACTCCGTGGAAGTTAATTATGGACAAGCTCATTCTTGACAAGGCTCAGATGGAAAAAGAAATCAAGAAGCTCAACATGAGGCTGCTAGGGGAACCTTCTTAGGATTCATTAGCTGTTGTTTATGTTTAAAACTCTTGTAAGAGGAAACAATATTTTGTAGTCCCATCTTGTTGATCAATGGATAACGACTTTTGATGTTCGTAAATATCTGAGTTCCATGACACCATGCGCATTTGCATTTGCATTTTTTCTAACCATTCAAGGAAATTCAAACTTTTCTTTTTGCAGACGACAACATGGTGAGATGAGGCATGCTTCCTTTCCCTGATTTGAAGTTGGGTCGTCTTAGGATGTTGGCAAGACTTGTCAGGAACCCAGCCGTCTTCATTGCCAAATATGGAGATCTCTTGCCATTGATAAATGCTCAAGTCAATGAGTTCATGCTGCAGGCTCTTGATGAGTTCTACGATCCAATCTACCACTGCTTCATATTCCCAGACTTTCAGTTGCTCCCGACCATAGAGAAGTATACTGACTACCTGAAGATTCCATGGACTTTCAAAGCTCCTTATGGAAAACCAAAGAGAAGAGATTTGGCCAAGGCCCTACATCTCAAGCCAGAGGATTTACCACCTATGAGAGCAAAGGGAGGATATTACGGAATGGAAGCAGGACCACTAATGGAGATGGCCGAATATCATTATGAGAATAGAAATCCGGGCATCTTTGAAGCAATTTTTGCATTCCTACTATATGGGTTGTATCTCTTCCCAAGAAGCTATGACTTCATCAGTGAGGAGGCAATCCGTCTCTTCATCATCAAGAATCCAGTAAATGAGATACTGGCAGATACATATGTGGTCATCCACCGCTACATCTTATATGATCTCGGACAGTTCTCATGCTATCTCGCATTGCTTGACAGGTGGTTTACCTCCCATTTGCCTAGGACTCACGTCCTTTGGAGGCTTTACAGCAAGAGCGCATGGATTTCTAAGCTCATCACCCTCAGGCACTATGACATCACCTGGTATGACCCCAGCCTTGGTAATCTAGTTATGATTCCCAGTTATGGAGAATTCCCCAATGTACCTCTCATTGGAACAGAAGGGGTCATCACCTACAATCCTGTTCTTGCTCAGCGTCAGTATGGGTATTCAACCGGGCCGGAGCCCGAGCCGGAATTGCTGAGACCTTGCTTCTGCGAAACTGGTCGCAACCCCGAACTGGAAGCCCGAGCTCACTATGCTCATAATGATCCTCACCTCTAGGGTATAACTGCAATGAAGAACATAAGTTGTTTGACTACCAGAGCGTACTTGCTTTGGTCGAAGGAAATAGCTTTGAACATGTTCTACACTCGTGATTATGAGATAACAATGGAACCTGAGGTCCCCACAACTAGGGAAGAGCTGAAATACACTTTGATCAAAGCACAACGAGAGAATGAAGACATGTGGGAAATCATCCGCCAGGACCGAGTTCACATTGAAGACCAAGAAGGAGAAGGATCATCTTGTTAGAATGATCATTGTTTCACCATTTCCTGTTTTCCCTAAAAAGGATTGTAATCCTATGTTGCATTTACTTTCACTTCTTGTTGTAAGAAAGGTCTTGCTTTTTAGCAAGAGCCATCTATTGTAATAGACTTCAAATTATCAATGAAAAACGCTTTTTTAAGCACGTCGTTACATGTTGTTCCAACTTTTTTGTTTGAAAATAAAAATTTGCTTTTCCTTGAATGGTTTGTGCATTTACATTTACATTTGCATTTGCATCTCATCCTGCATTGGTCTTGCATCCGAGTTCCGCAGCTCATCCTTTGTTCTTGTTCAGAAAAGAGAGAAGGGAGTCACGCTGAATTCTCACAAATACAACACTCGATCCAGAGCTCAGAAGAAGATGGTTGATAATGAACAGAGGTTCGACCAAATGGACAACGACATTGAAGGAATCAAGGGTGACGTCAGCCAGATTATGGAAGTTCTCAATATAATCAAGGCAAATATGGACACACAGTCTACGGTAATCTCTGAAGTCACCGCGGCAACGACCAACGTCACAGTAGCTCCAGTTACCACTGCAGAATTTCCCTATGGCATATCTCGGGATTTCGTGCCACCATTCAGCAATATAGAATCTTCAATTCTTCAGCCACTGTTTGATTCAACAATCAGGAATCCTATTTTCACTCAGGCGGGTGGACCAACTACGGTGCGACCTGTTTTCCACAATTAACAACCTATCTTTGACATACCCGACGGTTCTGAAGTCGAGGATGAAAAGCATGAAAAATTGAGGGTAGAGATTGACATCGTGGCTAAAAGGATGAGAGCCATCGAAGGAAGCAATGTTTTCGGGTCTGACGCCAAAGACATGTTTCTGGTGTCCGGTTTGGTATTCCCCCAAAAATTCAAGATGCCAGTGTTTGACAAATATGAGGGGACTACTTGTCCCAAGGTACACCTGATCATGTACTGCATGCGGATGGCTCCGCATATTGAAAACGACAAACTGTTGGTGCACTACTTTCAGGACAGTCTTAAAGGAGCATCAGCTAAATGGTATCTCAGCCTGGATCAAGCAAAGATCCATGGTTTTCAAGATCTTTCAGATGCCTTCATTCAACAATATAAATACAACATGGACCTGGCTCCAGACCGCCGCCAGCTCCTCAGCATGACACAAAAGAGCACTGAAACCTTCAAAGAATACGCGCAAAGATGGCGCGGGACTGCTACTCAGGTGGATCCACCCCTTACTGAAAAGGAATTGGCAGACTGGTTCGTAGATACGGTCATACCAGAATTCTATGAGCGACTAATCAGCAGTGTCACGACCAACTTCTCTGACATCATAGCAGTGGGGGTTAAGGTTGAAGCCGGTTTAAAAAGTGGGAAAGTGGCTACTCCAAATACTAATTCAAGCACCAGTGCTGCAAAAAAGCCGGCCAACAAGTTTCATAAAAAGAAGGAGGGGGACGTAAGTGTGGTGACTTACGGAAAGAAGGCGCAAAGTTTCAGGAACTATCGCCAGCAATATCATCCACCATCATATATAGCAGCTGTGACTCCAGTTTTTCAACAGTCATCGCAGCAAGGTCCTCAGCATGGGGCATCCAGCAATCAACAACAGTATCATTCTAACAATCAACAACAATATCATCAATAGCAGGGTCAGCAGCCTCAAAATAGGGCTCCAAGGGCAAATTACCAGGCGAATCGGCCAAAAATACAGCATATTCCAATGAGTTACACTGATCTATTCCCAATGTTGATAGAAAGAGGTTTGGTCAAGACAAGGAAACTGGGTGCTCCACCTAATCCATTTCCATTCTACTACAACGCCAATGTTCGCTGTTTATTCCATGAGAACGCTCCGGGACACGATCTTGAAGGATGCTTCGCGCTCCAGCACCTCGTCCGAGAGTTAATCGAAAAAAGGATTTTGTCCTTTGAAGATAATCACTCGAACATAAAGAATAACCCTCTACCAAATCATGGTGGAGTAAATTCTATTACTGAAGAAGGGGAAGGATCTGAAGATAAGACAGTTACTACCATTGATGAGATCAAGGTACCGTTGGTAGAGCTACACAAACGGCTTGCTCAAGCATGGGCACTTAAAACATCTCATGAAGACTGCGAACAATGCATGCTGAACCCAGAAGGTTGTGACTTTGTGAAAAAAGACATTCGAACAATGATCGAACAAGGGATGATAGAGATTGCTCACAGGAAGAAAGAGGAAGATGTGGAAGTCATTGAACCCGTGTTCAATATGCCTGAAGAGCCTAGCAAAAAGGCTATTTTCAGAAATAATAACAACAACTACAAAAACGTCCAGCCAGTGTTCCGCGACAATGCACCCCCGAAATTTGGGAGAGAGCAAGCCAGATTTGAACCAAGGGGAGGATCTAAACCTCACCCAAGGGCTGTAACACCAAAATAGGACCATTCATGGTGTGAAGGAATTTTCAAAGAAAGGAAGCCAGCAAATGTAGCCAATATTGTCGGTGGGAGTAAGATGACCCGGAGTGGTCGCATATACCAACCGCGGACAAATAATGCGGTTCCTCCGCCAGCAATTTCTGTTCCAAAAGCTGTTGTTCCTCAAAAACCCATTCCAGAGTTAGTCGTCACTAAGGAGCCTTTAGTCAAAGGAAAAGAAAGCCTCAAAAATGATGAAGAAGAGTTTCTGCGAATCATCCGACGAAGTGATTACCGGGTGGTAGACCAACTAAATCAAACGCCATCTAAGATCTCAGTCATGGCATTACTCTTAAGCTCTCCAGCGCATCGCCAGGCTTTGCTAAAAATCTTAACACAAGCCCACGTGACCAAAGATATTATAATGGGGAAATTCGACTCCATTGTGGCAAACATCACGGCCTGCAACACTCTAAGCTTTGATGACAATGATCTGACAGCTGAGAAATGCAAGCACAATCATGCTCTACATGTGTCGATTAAATGCGAAGAAGATACATTGTCCAGGGTGCTTATGGATACAGGATCCGCGCTCAATGTGATGCCGAAAAGGATACTAGCCAAGCGGCTTACCAGGGTGCTAATATGAGGCCAACATCTCTCGTGGTGAAGGCATTTGATGGGTCTAGAAGAGTTGTGATAGGAGAAGTTGATCTTCCTATCATGATAGGACCGCAGATCTTTGAAGTCGCCTTTCAGGTGATGGACATCAATCTGGTCTACATTTGTCTACTGGGAAGGCCATGGATACATGCAGCGGGCGCTGTTACCTCTACTCTCCATCAGAAGATGAAGTTTGTTGTTGATGATCAGTTGGTCACTGTTCATGGAGAAGAGGATCTAATGGTGAGCAACTTATCCTCATTTCAATACATTGAAGCTTATGAATATTCCCTTGAAATAGCCTTTCAAGCGCTAGAGATAGCCCACATTGTTCTAGTCGACGAATCCGATATAACTCGCGGTCCATCTTTCACCTCTGTTTAGAGTATCAAGGCGGCGCTAAAAGCTGGAATCCTGTTGGGATGGGGGGAGATCATTGAAGTCAACGCTTGGGGGAAGAACGATCGACAAGGGTTGGGTTACAAACCAACTCTAGAGGGCGAGCCGGAAGAAAGCACCATGAGGAAGAAGTCTTTGAAAGAAATATTTACCAGTGGCGGAATACAAATCAACGCTATCATTGCTGAGGATGAGGATTGCAATCTAGATCATCTGATAACTCGGGGAGGAGCAGCTTTACGCAACTAGGAGGCTGTGGAAATTCCTGTCTTTTTACCTTTAGAGTAATTCATTTTGCTTGTTAGCTTTGTGTTTTCTTTAAAATTCCTGGTCTTGCCCAAGACCTGCGAATTATTTTGTATTGGGCCACTTTGCAATTTGAAAATCTATGAATGAAAATTGTTTTTGTTAAAACTCTTGTTTATTTTCTGCTCATCATTTTCACTCTTTTTTGTTAAAAGGAAAAATGGCAATCTTTTTTTTGAAAAATAAAAACAACCCTTCATCTACATGTCTGTGTGTGTGTCTAATTGTTCCCAAAAATAAAACATGCAGAATACCTCCATTAACCACAGAATCCCATGATCCTTCGGTTCCTTCTACTAGTGGTTCATCTGTCTTTCAAGTTGAAGAAGAGAGTGATGAAGAATTAGAAGTCCCAGAAGAGTTGAAGAGGATGACTGAATACGAAGATGTTTATCTCCAGCCGTACAAAGAGCAGATTGAGGTCATCAACTTGGGATCCGAAGAGGAAAAAAGAGAAGTCAAGATTGGGGCATCATTGGGGCCAGAGATCAAAAGCAGGCTGATAGCACTCCTCAGAGATTATGTCGACATATTTGCTTGGTCTTACTAAGACATGCCAGGGTTGGATACCGATATTATTATGCACAAGCTCCCCCTGAAGCCAGAGTGTCCTCTGGTCAAGCAAAAACTTCGAAGATCAAGACCAAACATGGCTCTTAAAATCCGAGACGAAGTCAGGAAACAGATTGATGCGGGCTTTTTAGCGGTATCCAAATTCCGGAGTGGGTGGCAAACATCGTGCCAGTCCCAAAGAAGGATGGCAAAGTCAGAATGTGCGTCGATTACAGGGATTTAAACAAAGCAAGTCCGAAGGACGATTTCCCTCTACCACATATCGACACTTTGGTGGATAATACAGCTAGCTTCGCAGTATTCTCATTCATGGACGGATTTTTTGGTTATAATCAGATAAAAATGGATCCAGCCGACATGGAGAAGGCAACCTTTATCACACCCTGGGGCACCTATTGTTATAAGGTCATGCCTTTCGGTTTGAAGAATGCAGGGGCAACATATCAGAGGGTCATGGTCACAATCTTCCACGATATAATGCACAAAGAAATTGAAGTATATGTGGATGATATGATCGCAAAGTCTCAAAGCGAAGAAGACCATTTGGATCATCTATTGAAACTATTTGAGAGACTCTGAAAGTATCAACTAAGGTTAAACCCAACAAAATGCACCTTCGGGGTTCACTCAGGCAAATTACTCGGCTTCATCGTTAGTCAACGAGGAATTGAAGTAGACCCCGACAAAGTTAAAGCAATTCAAGAGATGCCTGCTCCTAAAACAGAGAAACAAGTCAAAGGTTTCCTCGGGCGTTTGAATTACATCTCCGGGTTCATCTCCAATGTAACTCCTACTTGCACGCCGATCTCCAAGTTATTACGAAAAGATCAGACGGTGGTATGGAACGAAAGCTGCTAGTCCGCATTTGAGAAAATCAAGCAGTATTTACAAGAACCTCCGGTGTTGATTTCTCCTGTGCCGGGAAGGCCTTTGTTCATGTATATGGCAGTACTAGAAGATTCAATGGGCTGTGTCTTAGGCCAAAATGATGAGTCAGGAAAGAAAGAGCACGCAATCTACTATCTGTGCAAGAAGTTCACCGATTGCGAGAGTCGATACTCCCCGCTGGAAAAAGCATGTTGTGCTTTAGCATGGGCCGCCAAGCGTCTAAGACAGTACATGATCTGTCACACCACAATGTTGATTTCTAAAATCGACCCCATCAAGTACATCTTTGAAAAACAAGCTCAAACGGGAAGATTGGCCAGATGTCATATGCTCTTATTAGAGTATGATATTCAGTATGTTGCTCAAAAGTCTATCAAGGGAAGTATCTTGTCAGAACACCTTGCAGGGCATCCCATGGAAGATTATCAACCACTCAAGTTTGAGTTTCCTGATGAAGATGTGATGTACATTCAACACATGAAGCCAGAGCCTGGTCTGGAAGAAGGTCCTGAGCCTGGATCCCGCTGGGAATCGATGTTCGATGGAGCGTCAAACAAGAACGGACATGGTATTGGAGCTGTTTTGAAAAATCCAACCGGAGGGTATACTGCCATCACAGCCCGACTTTGTTTCTCGTGTACGAATAACATAGCCGAGTATGAAGCCTGCATCTTAGGGTTGGAAGCTGCTATCGATCTTCGCATCAAAATCTTGGAAGTGATCGGTGATTCTGCTTTGGTGATCTACCAGCTCAAAGGAGAATGGGAAACCAAGGATGAAAATTTGATCCCTTACAAAACTCATATCCTAGAGATGGCTGAATATTTTGATGAAATTACTTTCAAGCATGTACCGAGAGCGGAAAATCACATCGCTGATGCATTAGCCATGATGGCATCAATGTGGAAGGTCCAGTTTGTTAACGAGGCACCTCTAATTCGCATTGAAAGAAGGACAATACCCGCGTATGTTATGGCAATAGATGAAGAAACTGATGAGAAACCGTGGTTCCACGACATCAAGAACTTTCTTCAAAATCAGGAATATCCAGCTGACGCATCCAGAATTGAAAAAAGAGCCATACGAAGATTGTCGGCTAAATTCTTCATCAGCAATGGTACCTTGTACAAAAGAAACCATGACATGGTTTTACTTCGATGTGTCAATGAAAAAGAGGCAAATCTCATAATGACCGAAGTGCACGAAGGAGCATTCGGTACCCATGCCAACGGCCACGCCATGGCTAAGAAAATCTTAAGAGCAGGTTACTTTTGGTTAACTTTGGAGACGGACTGCATACTCTTCGCTCGAAAATGCCATAAATGTCAAGTCTATGCTGACAAAGTGCATGTCCCTCCACATCCTCTCAATGTGATGACGTCACCATGGCCTTTTGCAATGTGGGGCATAGACATGATTGGGGCAATAGAGCCAAAAGCTTCCAACGGCCATCGCTTCATCCTTGTTGCAATTGATTACTTCACCAAATGGGTGGAAGCAGCGTCGTATGCGAACGTGACAAAACAAGTGGTAGCTCGTTTCATCAAAAAGAAAATCATCTGTCGATACGATATTCCTAACCAGATCATTACTGACAATGGGTTGAACCTAAACAACAAAACGATGAAGGAACTCTGTGACGATTTCAAGATCAAACATCACAATTCGTCTCCTTACAGACCCAAAATGAATGGCGCAGTTGAAGCTGCAAACAAAAATATCAAGAAAATAATACAGAAGATGGTCATAACATACAAGGATTGGCACGAGATGTTACCATTTGCTCTACATGGATACCGAACATCAGTGGGAACTTCAACAGGGGCAACTCCCTTTTCCTTAGTATATGGGATGGACATTGTGCTGCCCATCGAAGTCAAAATACCTTCTCTAAAGATCTTGATGGAAGCCAAGCTTGAGGAAGACGAATGGATAAAAGAAAGGTTTGACTCATTGAACCTCATTGATGAGAAAAGAATGACAAACATGTGTCATAGTCAGATCTATCAACAAAGAATGATAAGAGCGTTCAACAAGAAGGTTCGTCCCAAAGAGTATAGGGAAGGAGAGCTTGTGCTCAAAAAAATCCTACCAACTCAAAAGGATATGCGCGGCAAGTGGATGCCCAATTACGATGGCCCCTTTGTTGTAAAAACTATCTTCTCCGGAGGATCTCTAATTCTTGAGACCATGGATGGCGAACAACTCAAGTACCATGTCAACTCAGATGCAGTAAGAAAGTATTATGCCTAAAAAGCAGAAAACCTAGAAAGGAGATTCCAGTGCTTCAGCAAGACAGAAACCCAAAGATTGAAAGCTGACAAACGCAGGGGCAAAGTCTTGTGCAAGGTGTTAGAAGAAATGTCAACGTCTGTCATTCTCGTCAGAAGCAACGAAGCAAATGAATTGATAGTTAAAAGGACCAAATTATTATGGGATTCTGAAACCCTTTCTGTTTGCCATTTTTTTCAAATGTATAAAGTTCCTGAGGCTTTGCCCTTTGTAAAGTTCTTATCTATCAATGAAATCAGATTTTGGCCAATCATTGTTATGATCTTCTGTTTTTGTTATGCAATTTCACTTATTTGTTAATAAGGATTTTTTCGAAAGCAAAGTGTTTGAAAAGCTTAAATTTTATTTTAAAAAGAAAACACAATTTGACAAAATGATTGAAGAACTCTAGAGGTAATCTGATAACATTACGCAGTTCTCAAGCCGTGAAAGTTTGCTGTCACCTTTGACCAAACTAGATGCGTCCGACAGCAATTCCTTCTCTTAAGCCAGGACTTCTCCTCTGCAGGGTTACGAGGATATTGTCTGGGAAGATTGTTATCTACGCCAAAAGAAAGTGTCGCCTAACCTGAAGCAATTGAGACTCAGCGTGATGAGTTCCCTCTGTGTTGGCCTCATTTTTGCTCTCCTTTTTTCTTGCGGGTCGGTCTGCATACAACATCATATCAGCATACGCATTTGTTTGCATTTGGTTTTGGTCTTTGTTTGTTCGGCTGTTTCCTTTGAGATCCCTCGGTTTTTACCTCTATCTTTGACCCGTTGCCGCAAATTTCGCTTCGAGGTTGACACCCCAAGGTTATTAGTAATCCCGGGATTACTATCTTCTCTGGGAAGCTGGTGGTGACTAGCAGTCTCCGATTTACACAGATGGGCGGTTGTTACCAATGTTTATCTCTGATTTGGTTGTCACCAATAATCTTTGAAAGTCTAGTAGTCACTAGTATTGTTTAGAACCAATTGTGGTTGGTGTCTCGATTTGGTCGTCACCAACAATTTTCCAAACCCAGTTGTCACTGATTCTATTATAAAGCCAACCAATCGTTATTGGAGTCCTTTTGATTCGGTTATTACCAATCTTTGCTAAAATCTAGTAGTTACTAGTATTACCTTCAGAACCAGTTGTTATTGGTACCTTTTGATTCAGTTATTACCAGTCTTTCTGAATCTAGTAGTTACTAGTATTACCTTCAGAACCAGTTGTTATTGGTACCTTTTGATTCAGTTATTACCAGTCTTTCTGAATCTAGTAGTTACTAGTATTACCTTCAGAACCAGTTGTTATTGGTACCTTTTGATTCGATTATTACCGGTCTTTCTGAATCTAGTAATTATTAGTATCGCCTTCAAATCCAATTGTTATTGGTACCTCTTGATTCGGTTATTACCAGTCTTTCTGAATATAGTAATTACTAGTATCACCTTCAAATCCAGTTGTTATTGGTACCTTTTGATTTGGTTATTACCACTCTTTTTGAATCTAGTAATTACTAGTATCGCCTTCAAATCCAGTTGTTATTGGTACCTTTTGATTCGGTTATTACCAGTCTTTTTGAATCTAGTAATTACTAGTATCGCCTTCAAATCCAGTTGTTATTGGTACCTTTTGATTCGGTTATTACCAGTCTTTTTGAATCTAGTAGTTACTAGTAGTACCTTCAAATCCAATTGTTATTAGTACCTTTTGATTCAGTTATTACCAATCTTTCTGGTCACTAGCATCGTTTGGAAAATCTAGTGTTTACTAGCATTATCCAGAACCAGTTGTTATTAGTGTACTTATGATTTGGTCGTCACCAGTTGGCCTAAGTCCAATAGTTATTGGCATCGCTTAAATCGGATTGTTATCATCACTTTGGTCTGGTTGTTACCAAACCTTTTGAAAATTCAGTATTTATTGGTATTACCCAAATCCAATGGTTATTGGTCTCCTTGGGCTCGGTCATTACCAATCTTCCCAGTTAAATCTAGTGGTTACTAGCATTATCCAGAATCAATTGTTATTGGTATACCCTGATCTGGTCATCGCCAGTCCCCTCTAAGTCCAGTAGTTACTGGCATTGCTTGAAAACTAATCGTTATTAGTCGGTTGTTACCAATTCCCCCAGCCGAAATCTTGTGTTTCATCAATATTATTTGGAATTCCCAATTGTAATTGGAACTTTGATTTGGTCGTCACCATATCCCCAGGAAGTCTAGTGGTATTTAGCACTTTTTGGAAACCGTTTGTTGGATCGATCATCACCATCATCCCTAGGGAGTCTAGTGAAAACTAACACCACTTGAAGCTGCTTGTTGTTCTGGTCGTCACCAGTTTCCCCATTGAAGCTTTTGCTTTCCCAGTCGAGTCTCAGAGAACTAATGAATACTAGCTTCCCCAACGCGTCCAGTCTTGTTTCTAACCTTTTCCTGAAGATCCCGTTTGAACTCTTTGTTATAGGAAATTTCTCATCTGGTTATCCCCAGTGAGGTTCGTGTCTCCGTTCCATCTTTTCCCCGGTGAAGATTTGCTTCCCCAGTGGAATTATTTCCCAGCAAAGTTTTCCATAGCGGTGTGTCTCCTTTTCCCCAGTGAAGATGTGTCTTCCCTGGTGGAATTTGTGTCCCCTGTGTGAAAGATTCCCTTGAACAACATCTTTAGTCATGTTTGAACTATCTTGCTTACTTTGCATTGAATCTTTCCCCAGTGTGTCGGGTCCCTCGTGAGTGGTTACTCGTCGTATTTCCGTTATTTTATATTTACTCGTGTGTCTGCATCTGTCTTGCATTCAAGCATCATAAAACATCATTTAGAACTCATTGCATTTCTGCATTTGTCCTTTTTGCATACCATCGGATCTAAGGGACAAAATTTCTGGTTTGCTATATTTAAATACCTTTCACTACGATTCTATGAAGATTGTCAAATCTCATTGCCATCTAGTGAAGATATTTAAATAGGGGCAACTGTTTCACCCCAAATTTTGACCCCTTAGATCCTCATCATCATTTTAGGATCATATTCATCTGATTAAATAACCTTAACCCATTTCAAGTCTATCTTTATCAAGATGCAGTTGAATCACGGTTCCGTACCGTCAAAAGTCGAGGCTTCGATGGTTTGATCAATCATTATTTTGGATTGATTCAATTATAAACAAGATCAAGGATACTACATTGGGTCAAGTATGAATCCAATTTGAGGTTGTCACCCAGGAATTGAGAATAGTGCAGTTCAGGATACCCAATTAGGGTTTTCGATCAGGAAAAGTCAACTGTAGTTTGACTTTTGATTTAAAAGATGTTACAATGGTGGGATCATGGTCCATGAAGTTCCTATGACTTAGTAAAGTCTACTCAAGAAGTTTCGAGGCCTCAAAATACCCGGAACATCAACAGTCGACTCGGTAGTCACTGATTGATCGCACGGTTGACCGAAAAGTCAACTCTTCAACCATAAGGAATTTGACTTCAAGATATGGATCAAAAATGTTCCTTATATCATATTACACCTGTCCATAAAATTTCATGACCATTGGATCAAGGGTTGAGGAGTAATTGCAAAAGTCGGGAATTAGGGTTTTGAAAGGGGAAAGACCATAACTCCTCAACCACACATCCAATTGAGTTGGTTCAAAGCTCATTGGAATGCTATTGACAATTCCTACCAAAGTCCCAAAGTGGTCCATGATCAAAAAATGCATAGATTTGGATTTATGACCAAATTCACTTCAAGAAGAAAAAATAACTTAGAAAAATTCTGTTATTTGGCCTTTTAAGTATGTTTTTCAGCAACTTTGAGAAGTCTTTTGACCTAGTTTCAGTGGTAATTTTAAAATCTCAAAAGCATGAAAGTTGTAGAGCTACTTGAGGGCTTTCTAAAATGTGGTAGAACTCCTCAATAGCATATGTGAGCTGAGAGTTATGGATCATGGAAGTTGGGGATGCCACACTTGAAGTCACCACTTCAACTCTTTCCAAAATTCAAATTTCAACAACTTGGGCCACCCTCATCCATTGGATCATGTTCAATCTGATAATTAGAGGTGTGGATGAGTAAAAATGCAGAAAAAATGAAAGATGTGAAGAGAGAGGAGCAAGTTGCAAGCAAGTGGCAATAAAATAATCAAGAAATGTGAAAGAGGAAAGAGAAACTTTTTCTCCAAAACTGTAGCAGTTGTAACCTCTACACTCTGAGATCTATTCAGTCACCTCATGTACATCATTCCACTTGATTTTCTTGCTTTCCTTGATGTTGCACCCCAAAATTTGACCAACCGGGTCCCGTATCTGGCTCGATGTTTCGACGCATGATCGCATTCGCATCTGCATATCGCATACAGTGCATTTCTCATTTGTTTTGATTTTATCGGGATCACAGCCCTCGTCTCGCGTCTCAGGTGTTTTTTAATCATTTTAGATAGGTAGAATCGTATTTTTGGGATATTTTGGTGCCCGTTTATTTTTACCGGCTATTTCGGTGCGCTCTCGTGGTTTTATTTGCCGTTCGGTGCTATTTTTTGTCCCTTCGGGAATTATTGTGATTTTTTTGGATTTTATTGGCTATTATTAGGGTTTAAATAGATTTTTTAATCATTTTTAGAATAATATAGAATATTATTAGTTTTTTTTAATAGTTTTAACATTTTTTAATTCATTTTTAGAATATTAGATATTAAATAGATTTTTACTATTTTTTTTAATAGAATAAATAGATTTTTCTTTTATTAATAATGAATTTTCTTTTATAGAATTTAAATAGATTTTATCATTTTTTTTAATAGGATAATGTAGATTTCCTTTTAGATATATAGATTTTTTTAATGAGAGAATTTCTTTTAAGTAAATAATATAGGTTTTTAGAATCTAATAGATTTTAATATAAATAGGATAATAGTTTTCTTTAATAGATATTATAGATTTTAATCTAGAATTTAATTGATTTCATTTTGATTATAGGATTTTCTAGGTTTAATTAGTTCTAGATATAGTTTTCAAGTTTAATTAGATTAATTAGGGCTTAGATAATTGGAGTTAAGTGCTTTAGTGTCGTTAATCATTTGAAATCCAGCATTAGTCTTAATCATTTTCCTTAACTTTTTTTTAATCCAGATTATTCAGTTTTTTTGAGTCCATATGTGTTTTTGTTCGTTGGGCCTCAATTCATCCAAGGCCCATTCGCAGAGTCCATTGTTCAGCAAAGTCTAGAAGAGTCCAGAGAATTTCAGTCCTATATAATTCAGAGCCACGTGTTAAAGCAGGGGGGGTCCACGTTTTCACTTCAGGCATTGCCACTTCACTCCCAGAACGTCCTTCTCTCTGCCACGTATCGCGCATGCAGCAATTCATCCCACTTCCGGTGCCACGCGTCCCTCCACCAAACCTCACCGGACTCCACCAGTTGCATGGCCGGCGGCCATGCAACCGCCATCCCTAACCCATTCTGGCAGCCGTAACTACTCACCCAACCGTCTCCGACCGCCGTACTGGTCACCGGAAACCCTAAAACACCCAAAAATCTCAAGAATCCATCTTCCTCCTTCAATGTCTCCGATCAACTTTCATCCTACCTCCGATCAACATTAATCTCCATCTCCGGTCGATCTTCATCACCCTCACCTCCAGAACTTCGCCATCCACCTTCATAGATCTTCAATCATTTCCAGATTTTTCCAGACTTCATCTTCTCCAGATTCAACCGATCATTATCCACATCATCAACAAGAAGAACATGCATCCATCCAACGCGTTTTCCAGATACTCTACATCATCGTTCATCAAACCTTCATCGAGCTTCATACATTGTCCAGAAATATCTTCAATCACCATCGCAAGTTCATCAGTCTTCATGCAAGAGATCCCCAGAAATTCATCAGGAGTGATGAATATTCATCGAATCTTCAAGTGTTCATCATTTTTCCAGAATGAACCTTCGGCGAACATCATCACGATCATCAAGCTCTGTCAGCTTTAGTTCGTCAACGGTGTTCAACGAATCCAGCAATTTTCAACTCGTTTAATCTTCAAGAATATTCAAGCGAATCTCCAGGTTTTTCCAGATTTATTGCTTTTCTTCATCTGAGATTCTTCGTGTTCGTCACAAACCTTCACCGCAAGTCAAGAACACGCATTTATCTCCAGAAAAGAAACTTCAAGAATGAAAATCCTTATGAACGCAACAACTTCAAGATCTTCAACCACAACAACACGACTCATCAAGCTTGTTCAGAAATCCTCCATCAAGAACATGAATCATCTTCAACGAACCTTCATAATTTCTGTTAGTATTTCTTCTGTTTGAACGGAGAGTAAAAGAACTTGTGGTAAGGTGGATATACGAAGGAGTTAGGGAGAAGAGAAGTGAACGAAGGAGAGTTGGAGAAGGAAGAGAGAACGGCGTCGTTCGTGTGTGGGTGAACAGTGAGAGTGGGAACTAGGGTTAGTGTGGGTTTGGGCCTCAAGGCCCAGAGTCTGTTGGTTTTTTTTCCCCACACCTTCCTCCGTTTTTTCCTGGTTGATGGAACTGGGCCTAAGCCCATTCTCGTTTTTTTACACGTACACTCCCTGGATTCTTTCTCACCTCCCCCTGCGTGTAGCATGGATTTAGTTGGGCTGGGCTTCACAAAACTGTCTTACTGATTGCATCATTCGTTTCTACCTTTACACCCCCCTGCGTGTATAGATTGTGTTGGGCTGGGCCTTATGAACTTTACCATGTGTACTCCCCTGTACCAGTACACCCCCCTCCCTTTTTGTTTTCTATTTTTTTATATAGTTTAACTGTTTCATGTGAAGAAAAAATAGAAAAATATATTGAAAAAACAATAAAGAAAAATATATTGAAAAAAAAAGAAGAGAAAAGAAATAAAAGAAAAATGAAAAAAGACATATTGAAAAAGAACGTGGAAAATTAGTGAGAAAAAATAGAGAAAAATAGAGAAAAATATGTGAAGAATATTTTGAAAAAAAAAAGAAAAAGGAGAAGAAAAATATAGAAAAAAGAGGGAAAATATTAAAGTAGATTTAATATTTATTATAGATATTTTTTCATAGAGTTCATTTTTCCTTTTAAGGGTAGTTTAGACGTCCACTTGTTAGGGGACTATTTCCCATTCGATTTTTTTTCCATTATAGATGGATAGGATAGGATAGAATTTCCTAGGAGATTATTTTCAGTATTCAATCATTGTAATCATTTTTCAGAATGTTAATAAAACGAGATTTGAGCTGTGGTCCCGAAGTAGCCGAACTACAGCTGCTCTGATTTCTCGTACCAGACGAGAATATGTAGGCATAGGATGCAATATCCTAGCGAGCACACTAACAACTAACTCTTTGTTCTCTCGCTGCTGTGCGATCGAGACTTTCCCGCTGACGACTGATGTTACCCTTTTTCTCTCTTGCCCTAGTGCATTTGAGACCAAGCCGTAGTTTTGCCCATAGGTTCCCGTACCTTTGAAACCAGTTTAATTTCTCACTGCTGTGTGAGAATACCCTGTTTAGCCGTAGTTAGCCTGAACTACGTAAAGCTCTGATCTTCCATGCAGTGTGGAAGTACGTAGGCACAAGACGCGAGGTCTTGGCGAGCCAATTTCCCTGTAGTCCCGAACTACGTTGACTCTGACTTTCTCTCTTGAGAATACGTAGGCATAGAGTGCGACGCTCTATCGAGTCAATTCCCTTCCGTTTAGATTTAGCAGCCGTAGATAGATTGTTTGCATCCTTTAGACAACCCAAGCAAGCGTGGATCCCGTCGAGTACGACGGACGTGAGGGGTGCTAATACCTTCCCCTTGCGTAACCGACTCCCGAACCCAGGTTTTGGTTGCGATGACCATACCTTTTCCCGTTTTTTGCGAGGTTTACTTCGAGCGTTTCCTTTCCCTCCGTTGGGATAAATAACGCACGGTGGCGACTCTTCTGTCAGCCGGCGCCGATTTTCGCAGTAGCGACAGCTGACGACTCTGCTGGGGACTGCGATAGTTCCCTATGTGAGTCTGCTGGGGATCCAACGTCCCCTGGCTGCTAAGGACTGTGATAGTCCTTATGCATGTGGGATCCAACGTCCCCTAAGAGAGAGTCAATCCTAGCGTTTGTTTGCTTGTCTATTGGGGTTTATTTATTGATATTATCTGTTGCTGTTGGGGTGTTACGGGTGTTCTATGATTGAGTGAGAAGCCGGACCTGGGCTTGAGTGCACCTTAGACTTAGAGTAGAGATTAGTGGGCGCCCGCTTGCTTTGCTTGCCTTGGTGTCCCGCAAAATCTACGCTCAGACGAGGTTCTTCTGGTTGGCCTCTTGTACCACCCTTTGGGTGGCTCGGGTTGCTGGTTAGTTGGATTGTCGACTCTGGGAACCGATCATTTGGAAGTTAGCTAAGTGAGGCCTCTTCAGGACTTGATGATGCCACTCCTTCTGGGAATCGTATCGTCAGTTTTGAAAGTCTGTGACGCTGACGACCGCATAGGATGCCGTACCTTGTCAGATATAGGTCCACACCTGTGAGTGGGGGGGTTTTTTGCAGGAAACTTGACTTCCAACCTACCCGTTATTTTGGTCTTCTCTTCAGAGCAACCGTACTCCGTCAGCAGCGCAGCAGTGTTCAGAGATTTGTGTGGGGGCTTTGATCCCGTTGTTTGCTGCATCTTGCATATCATGTGCATATCAGTGTTGCATTGCATATCATTCTCCAGTTAGCCAGAGTTCTGATCCAGCCTTTGTTTCCTGAAGGTGATTACCCGGAGTTGGGATTGAGCAGCTGTTGATTGTCAGAAGACCTATCTAGGGGTTGAGTAGATTTGAGCAGAGTCAAGCATTGAAGTCAGCTGAAGACCATTGGTAGCTATGTCTGAAGGCAATTTCCAGTCTCCCAATACCTTGACAAGGTTCACTATGGCATCCAACCCTCTGTATGATTCTATGGAAGACTTTCCGCAAGTGAATAACGTTACTGCATACCAAGTTGTACAACCTTCTGTTGAGAACCGAGATCGACATGAGCAGTTTGTTGCCCGAAATGAGCGTCCTCCTCCTGTTACCAATCAAGGTGTTGCTTTCCCTGTGATGAATCCACGAAGAGATATTCCAATAGCCAGGATGGTAGATCCAAGAGCTCTTGAAAAGGATAGAAGACTCCGAGCGCTGGGAGAAGGAATGAAAGCTTTAAAAACGAAGGATGCTGTTAACCTGGATGTTGTGGACATGTGTTTGGTTCCCGACCTGGTGTTGCCTTATAAGTTCAAAGTGCCGAAATTTGAGAAGTACGCGGGAGATAGCTGTCCGAAGCTGCATTTGATGATGTTCTGTCGAAGAATGACTTCGTTTGTGCGAGATGACAAATTGATGATCTATTGCTTTCAAGATAGTCTGACTGGAGCATCTTTGAGGTGGTATATGCAGTTAGAGAGGAATCAGATTCAGTCATGGATGGATTTAGCCAGAGCTTTTCTGAAGCAGTACGATTATAACCTAGACATAGCTCCCTATCGCATGCAGTTGCAAGAGCTGTCTCAAGAGAACAATGAACCTATCAGGAAGTATGCTCAGAGATGGAGAGAATTTGCTGCTAGGGTGCATCCACCGCTGTTAGACCAAGAGTTGACAAGCATGTTTGTGGATTCCCTACAAGATCCGTACTTCGAAAGATTGCTCGGACTTCCAGTAAGTTTCTCTGACGTGGTAGCATTAGGAGAACGCCTTGAGTATTCCATAAGAATTGGGAAAATTCAGATTACTTCAAACGATCAAGCTGGTGAAACTGAATATCCTTGTGACTATCAGAGTGAAGAAGAAGTTGTGATCAACACAGTCATGCCGAAGGTTGAATATCCTCGAAGCGAATCAGTGAATTTTGTTGGTTCCTCATTGTCGCTACTGCGGAAATCGGCGCCGGCTGAACAGAAGAGTCGCCACCGTGTGTTATTTATCCCAACGGAGGGAAAGGAAACGCTCGAAGTAAACCTTGCAAAAAACGGGGAAAGGTATGGTCATCGCAACCAAAACCTGGGTTCGGGAGTCGGTTACGCAAGGGGAAGGTATTAGCACCCCTCACGTCCATCGTACTCGATGGGATCCACGCTTGCTTGGTTTGTACGGATTACACTTCTATCTAAACTAAAGGATGAGGTCTGAAAAGAAAAGAAGAGATGACTCGGCAAAGCATCGCACTTTATGCCTACGTATTCCCGTCTGGAACGAGAAATCAGAGTCAACGTAGTTCGCCTAACTACGGGAAAGGAGGGGAAGGTTGCTCGCTAGGATATCACATCCTATGCCTACGTACTTCCACACTGCATGGAAGATCAGAGCAAACATAGTTCGGGCTACGCACGACACAAGCTGTTCAAGTGTCTTTTATGAAAAATCTCACCTTAAACAAGGGTTTTCTTATTGCAAAAAGGTTGATGTCTGTTCAAATCTTTTGACGAAAGAAATGAATTAATCTCTGTTATAACCTTTATTAGTGTTTTTCTGTTGTTTTGAAGGAAGAAGAGATGACACTCTACAAATCCTAGGGTTAAAAGGGGAAAAAAATCTACCCTAATGTTATCATGCGTGGGTTAACTCCTAATGTCTGTCGTGCTCCTCTCTTGCGCAGAGAGAAACAGAGCTCCTAAGGGAATAGACGGAAACAGAAACAGCAGATATAATAAAACAGTAAAAATGCATGGATGCAACAATACAAGCGAGGCAAGGGAGTCCCACTCAACCTCGAACCTAGAAAACAATAGGAAAAAGTGAACAGGATTCACTTTCAACCCAGCAAGCCAAACAGCAAACAATACAATCCGGGAAATTCACACAATACATCAAAAATTAAAACAGCAAAAGCTAAATAGCAAAGCAGTCTTCATCAGCATCAGCAACTATCTTCAAGTCAACATCAGCTATCCACAGGCTTCAAGCAAGCATCAGACTTTATCTTCAATCTCCCAATGGCTTTTCTTCAAGTCCTAATCTCCAAGCTGAGGAATCAATCACAAGAGTAAACTGGGTGTTAAGCAATTAGTTGACCACCAAAGGTGGCAAACAGACTGCTATCAACATAAAGAATATTTCTCTCAAGAGTTCTATCCCTTAGACATTAGCACCAAGCCTTCCAAAGGAAGGGGGTGAGTGTCTTAGAGAGACTCTGTATCACAGAGAAGAATGGAGGCAGTCAAGACCTTCCATGTTTGAGAATCAAGTTGGCTATTCTAGAGCTCTGCCTAACTACTATATCCTACAAACTTCAGCAGCTACCAGCAAGAGATACTCCTCATGAACTCTGCAAGTTGGTCTCCAATCTCTGATCTTCAATTGGGCTTCATCATCACAGGTCTTCAGCTCTCCCCAAATCCCAAACAAACCCAATACCCCACACAGACAAAAAGATAAACCCTAAAGAGGGCACACCACACAATATATAAGCAATATACTAGTAGCAGTATGGGAATCCTAATATTTTCTAAGGGATCTATCCTATACCCATAACCCCTATAGTCCCATACCCAAAAATCAAATGAAAATTCCTAAAAGAACTAAACTATTCCACCTATGCTCACCTAAAACCCTAATTTTGATCACACTAATCACACTTAACCAAATCACCTAAACATTAATCCTAAAATTGTGAATTAAATTTCATGTACAAGTTGAAGTTGTATACTAAGCAATCTAAAAAGAATGAACCCTAAATCTAAAGGGACCTATGAGAACTAAAATCAACAAATTTGAGTACTAAACTAAACTTAATAAAATGCTATTTACAAGAAAAATGCATGAAAAATATTAAAACACAATAAAATGTCAATTTTATTATTTGGTATTTTTCTAGACAGAATTATGGACCTATAGCAAAAAGAACCAATTAAAACTATCAATTTTCCAATTTTATATGATTTTTTAAAGATGTCAAAAATATTAAAGGAAATTAAAATCACAAAATAGAAATAAAAGGGGAGGGGGGTGCTACCAGCAACTCACTCAGTTGTGATATCCATTGGGCCATGAAACCAGGGGTGCAGATAACAATAATGCTAGGCCCAGCGCGCTCAGAAAAATGAATAAAAAATAAAAGAGAAAATGATAAAACCTCGGTGCGAAAAGCAGTAAAATCATGTGTAATTCAATGGGCTTATCAATTGGGGGGTGGGGATAGGAATCTGAGATCCAGCCCAGACGCGCGTTTAGTGAAACGCTGCGTTTCACTTTGGTCAATTCCCTCCGTGTTTCAATTTGAATCTCAGCCATACGTTCAGATGAAAAGGTCAATTATTTGGCACGATCGGACGGACACGCTTCATCGTCCCCAAATCAAAACCCTAAACTCAGAAATTCATGTCCATGCAGGAATCTTCATGCTCTTCGTTCTCTCTCTATAGTCCATGAAATCAAGACTTGTAAAGACCAAACTCACTCCATTTCTTCCCCTCTACATGACCATGCTTTTAGTTTGGACTGAAACTAACCCCATAATACAACCCGACAGGTGGAACCTCATAGAATACTAACTGCACTCATCAATGGAGCCTCACAATTCTCCAATTTAACTGTCCTATCTTGTTCACCATGCTACACTGATCTCATCAAGCCAATACACGATGATTAACACTCATTAACCTAACCAAACTTGATCACCAAAGTTTCAACATCCTGTTATGAAACCCTATAGAATCCTCTCTAATCTTCAAGAATCAATCCCCTATGGTCTCTAAGCATTTTGATCTTAACCATTCCATCTAATACTACCTAGATAAAGAGATGTAGATTGAGATGCATACCTTGAAATTTGATGAAACAGTTGTGGAATCGTGCACTTCAAGGCCTGGCAAGCTTCACTAATGATCCTTGGGAGGTGTTGATCCTACTGTATGCAAAGGAAAAGGATGAAGAAACTTGTAATCGTGACTGCAACTCTGGTGTAGGTTCTTGAATCTTCAATGCCAACTCTTCAAGATGCCATTAATGGACCTCTAAGCATTCTTCTTCTCACTCACTATGATCCAGAGATTGAATATGAAGAAGAAACTTGGACAGAAATGGAGTGTTATCAATGAATCCTCACTTTCTTATAATGGAAGCAATCTCTTAATTCTCTCTATTCTCCCCCTCAATGAACCAACCTCTTGCACAAATGGCTTCATTTCATTATATAGATGATGATTAACAGATTGAGAAGTTTCTAGATTGATCCTAGAGGATTCTAGAAAGTTGTGGAAAATTCATGAACTTCTCACTTAAGGACATGTTGAATATCTCTTATCTCATGCATACAACCTTCCAAACTTGTGTTAAAATCTCCTTTCATGAGATATTGGGAGTGTATGTGTGAAAAACCAATCCTTTCCTTGCCTTGTGTTGAGTTTTACCAAGTTGCCTTATGATGCAAGAAACAATTTTACAAAGCAAGTCCCATTTTTAAGCCCTAACTCAAAAAAGTGGCTGAACCAATGTCTTTAAAATGATGTTTGGAATCAATTTGGTATATTGGATGACCCATATTGGATTTGTATATCTCTCAAACCAATTTTCCATTTCAACTTTTTCAACCTATATGCCTTTTTTAGGTCATTTTCCACCAACTTTGGTCAAGTCTCATTCTATGCATTTCCAAACTTCCATGACTTCTTTTCTTGACTTAAAATGACATTTTGAGAAACTTTGATGTTGTGAAGTTTTTCATTTGAAGCTTCCTTGTATGAGTTTTAGGCATATGCTAAGAATGACCTGTAATCCTTAAATGACCAAAATACCCTTTGCTTGCCAAGACCATAAGTAGAGTTCCACAAATCATATGAAGGCATACCATACCATTATAGAAAGCTAAGGCAATAAGTAACAACTCTCATGTTTTCCATAAATCCATTTGAAATACCCTTGAAGGTCAAAAATTGCTTGGAAGACAGACAATTTTCACAGACAAATTTCAGTGCCCTCAGATGACCTGTAACTTGCAAGAGCCATAACGTGAGTTCTACAAATAATCTTTATGACTTCCACCACTCAAATTAAAGCTATGAAGATACTCTACAAGTTTCATGTAGACCAAGAATTCATATGAAGCTTGCATTTTGAGCTACACTGCTTTGAAGTTTGACCTAAATCAGGGGATTTTACACTGAAACCCTAATTTAGTAACTCCAGTTCTCCTTGACTCCTCTTGATTTTTATTTATAAAAACATCATATCCATATCCATATAGCAAATAATGAATCCCACATTCTTCAAATGACCCTTGATGCCCTTCAAAACACTTCTTTGACCTAGAATTGACCCAGTGTTGACCCAGTGTTGACTGACTTCAACTGAGGCTCTTGCAATCATTCAAATGACTTGGTTCTCCTCAAAAATGATCCTCTAGACTCTTCATAACATCCATACACACCTCATGCTCTTGGCTCATAGCTCACACTTCCTCTGATAATCCCCAACTAGCCTCAAGATAGGAGAGAATTCACTGATCAACCTGACAGCTCTTCAAAGCCCCAATTCTTCCCTGATGACCTGAGTAGACTTGAATATGAATGAAACCCTTAGATATACCTCCTGAGATAAGAATAGCACTTTGATCCCCTGTTAAGATAGCTTGCCTATGATATGCAATGCAGATGAATACACTATGTACATGATGACAATGCAAATGACTATGCAATTGAAACATAAACCTAGGTTAGAAAGGGTTGGGCAAATTTTGGGGTGCAACAGTTGCCCCTATTCAAACGGCTTGGACCCGGCTGGATGAAGAGCGCGCGGCCTTCAGACATTCGAGGTACGAGACGGTTGAATACGAAAGAACCCGGAAATTTGCCAACTGCAAAAATAAATTGCGAAAACGACTACTGCTTGGGAAAACCCTGGGAACTGGCTTCTGTTGTCACGGCAATAACTAGCCATCCATCTGTGAATCTGTTTTTGTAAAATAATCTGATATTGTCCGCAGACCACTCCATTCCGAAGAAATGATCATACACCCCACAACGAGAAATTGTTGATATCACTTATCAACCTCTGTTGATCTCACTTATCAACCTCTGTTGATCTCACTTATCAACTGAGCACACGCTAACCAGAGGGAGAATATTGACTTCACTTGTCAGGTTGACTTCACTGATCAACCTTTCGTATCCTGAAGAAACGAGCGAACGCTTAACCAAACGAGACAATGTTCGAAGACATGAACAACCAACTCCGCGGGGAAATGAGAAACTTAACCAAGTAACTCTGAGGACAATTCTGACGACGGCCGTCAAACACCTGCTGGGGAAAATGGGAACTTAACCAAGCACCCTTGTTGAGGAATTTAACCAAACAACTCCTGTAGCAAGCTCCCTGCTGGGGACTATGAGGGACTTAACCAAGCAACCCATTGAAGTAACACCCTGCTTGGAGAACATAACTCTGTTGGAGAATTGCGGGTAACCACCCGAAAATCTGTATTACTGCCTTCTAATACTGACTCCATATCATCCTGAGAAGGACCCAGATGGGGGAATACAAGTAACTTAACCAAGCAACTTGTTGAAGAATACCCTGCCAGGGACTACGAGGAACTTAACCAAGTATCTCGTTGACGACCACCCTGCTGGGGATTACGTCTCTACTGGGGTAACTGTGGGTAACCACCCAAAATCTGTATCATGCCATTTCTACTGTACTCTGAGAAAGGACTCGGCTGGGGAGAAAGAGAAATGCTTGACCAAGCAGCTCTGCTAGGGGAACATGCCATGACGAACACGATCACCACGTGTCTGGCATAACAACCCTCTGTAACAAGATGAACACGATCACTGCGTATTCTACACCATAACCCTCTTGATAGGAGAAAACACGATCACTGCGCGTTTTGATGTCACAAACAGAATCACATAATGGAACAAACACGACCACTGCGTGTTGCATTACAACCAGAATTACTTCGACCATAAATCCAACCGGATGAGATAAACACGATCACTGCGTGCCAAACGGAATAAATCCACATAGAAGAGGTGAACACCTTCACCGCGTGTTTCAACCAACAATACGATGAACACGATCACCGCGTGTGCTGCGATAGGACGAATACGATCACTGCGCATCTCGACCAACAAACCCCCCGAAATGATGTCAACACGATCACTGCGTGTGCCACCAAACCAACCCATGTAATAGGACGAATACGATTACTGCGTATGCCGACCAATAAAACCAACTGATATGATAGCCACGATCACTGCGTGCTCCGCATCACAAGTCCACATGGTACCATCAACACGATCACTACGTGCCGTACGAATACGATCACTGCGTATCTTGAACACGATCACTGCGTGTTTGAGCATGATTACTGCGTGTTTGAACACGATCACTGCGCGTTCTGAGCCACAATCCTCTTGACTGGAGAAGACACGATCACTGCGTACTGTGTGTCTCAACTAACCCACATAACTGGATGAATACGATCACTGCATATTCTAACCACACATAGGGTAAACGCGATCCCTGCGCGCTTCATGTCACGGCCCTCTTGACTGGAGGAAACACGATCACTGCGTGTTGTGACACAACCTCAAACATGGGACGAATACGATCACTGCGCACTTCGGCCACAAACAACCAGATGAACACGTTCACTGCGCGTCTCACCCTATAATCAAATTGTAACGGACGAATACGATCACTGCGTACACAGACCAACAAAATCTGGATGAACACGATCACTGCGCGTCAATCTATAACCACTGTATAACGGACGAATACGATCACCGCGCATATCGACCAACAACATCACCTGATATGGCAAACACGATCACTGCGTGTCCTGCTTGATAAAACCCCGAGACGATACCCACACAATCACTGTGTGCCTTACAAAACAATCTCCTTAGATCGGGACGAATACGATCACTGCGCCATTCGACCATAGATACACATACCGATATCAACACGATCACCGCGTGTCCTGCAACATGAATCCCATATCTGGCACAAATACGATCACTGCATACTTGGGCCACCAATCAACATCTCAAAACCGACACGATCACTGCGTGTCTTACAACATGAACCCCGTAGTTGATGCAAATACGATCACTGCGTACTTTGACCACAAATCAACACACCAAGATCAACACGGTCACTGCGTGCTTTACAGCATGATCCCCCAAAATGATACCAAATAGCATCCTCCTGAATCACGATTTCTCTTATCGGCAGGGAACCACATATCTGAAACTAAAGAGGTAACCACCTGGCTTATGTTTCAACAATGCATGTTTGATAATGACGTAATGCTTCCATACTGCATGGAAATGCTACGTATTTAGGTAAAATGCAAAGTATGATGATGCATGCTTATGCAAAGAGTTGCTTCAGCAAAATAAATGCTGAAGACGAGCTGGATCCACTGGGGATGACCGGAATACCACCGATACGCTTCCGACAAAATAAATGTGGGACAGATGAACTAACTCCGCTGGGGATAACCATCCTGCTGGGAAAATAGCTCACAAACTCAACACTCCAGAATCTGCTGAGAAAGGTCCTCCTGACGAGGAAGAGCGACTTGCTGGGAAAAGAAAAGACAACCCTGCTCGGGGAAACTCCTTTCAGCAGCTCTAACCACCTGATCCCACTCTGTGGGGAACCTCTCCTGCTATCACTGAGCTGGGGAAATCATCCCGTTATCACTGAGCTGGGGATTGAACCACACATTCTGATTTGCACTACACAAGAACTCTCTGGGAAGTTAATCATACCCATCTCGACCTTCACTGGGGAGGACTCTACTCTGCTTGATAAGCTAATGCTGAAGATACATTAATCTCAACTCTCTTGGGGAATTAACATTCAGTTTGGCCTGGGGCAACTTCACTAGGGGAAGACACAACATTCATCCTCTGGCGAGGGTACCATCCTGCCATGGACTCTGGCGGGGAACTTTGCGAGCTTTCGAATACCTGCAAAAGTGAACAAGCAAACACAAGGCGATCTATGCAAAAAGAAACATCTGGGTAATCACCCATGACAACCATTCAGGTAATTTTCGGTTTTAACAATCATCGGCCGAGGCCCGCCTGGTTACACGCATGTAAGTTTATCGAAAACATCAGCGTTTTTTTACAAACAAAACTGTAAAAATCAAAACCAAAGTCACACACTTCACTGAATAAAACACTTTATTGATAACAGCCTGAGAATAGGCACAATTTTGTACATCGGATGCAACTCTTGAAAATAGGTAGTCACACATAAACAAAATGCAGAAGTATACAAATATACAGAATAAAATTTGTACACATGTCGGCAACATGTTACAGACGAACACCATGAACCGATCCTCCTATGACTCGTCGGACTCTGACGCTTCCCCGATTCCTGTCTTCGGAAGAAACTGCTTTGGATAATAAACCCCCAAATGCTCCCAAACCGCTAAACAATCAAACTTGGACCGCAGTCATTTGCTTCTTAAATCCCTAACTTTTGCATGAATCGCCCTTTGCGGGTTTTCGATTCACCGAGATACCCTTTTTTGCCGAAGCCGCCCAGTGTAGGTTTTCGACTTCGCGGGTGTACATTTTTCCATTTTATCCCTAACTTTTGCCCGAACCTTTTTATTCTGTTTTTTGGTTCGCCAGGATGCCCCATTTTTGCCTGGACTCTCTTTTTACTGTCCAGCGGGTCAATTTTAAGCAAAGTATTTTTTAACTGCGTCCGAGTTCACAGGGGACGAAAAGTCTTCACCATCCATGGTGGATAACAATAAGGCTCCTCCGGAGAAGACCTTTCTCACGATGTATGGACCTTCGTAATTGGGAGTCCATTTACCCCTGTGATCCGATTGCGGCGGGAGAATCTTCTTCAGCACAAGATCACCCGTCTGAAAGCTTCGAGGTCGAATCTTCTTGTCAAACGCTTTCTTCATTCGGCTCTGATACAGCCTACCATGTGTAATGGATGCCAATCTTTTCTCATCTATCAAGCTCAGCTGATTCAATCTACTTTTCACCCATTCTGCCTCGTCCAGCTTAACATCAAGCAAAACCCTCAAAGATGGTATCTCAACCTCCAATGGCAGGACAGCCTCCATGCCATATACTAGTGAGAACGGTGTTTCCCCGGTTGATGTACGCACTGTAGTACGATAACCGTGCAAAGCGAATGGCAGCATCTCATGCCAATCCTTATACGTTACCACCATCTTCTGAACAATTTTCTTTATGTTCTTGTTGGCCGCTTCAACAGCGCCATTCATCTTGGGTCTATAAGGAGATGAATTATGATGCTCGATCTTGAAATCCCGACACAAATCTTTCATCATCTTGTTGTTCAAATTCGAACCATTATCAGTAATGATTCGCTCAGGAATACCGTATCTGCAGATTATATCCTTCTTGATAAATCTGGCCACTACCTGCTTCGTCACATTGGCGTAAGATGCCGCTTCCACCCACTTGGTGAAGTAATCGATCGCGACCAGAATGAAGCGATTCCCATTAGAAGCAGTAGGCTCAATTTTGCCGATCATATCGATTCCCCACATGGAGAAAGGCCATGGAGATGCCATAACGTTCATAGGACTCGGTGGCACATGGATCTTATCAGCGTAGATCTGGCACTTGTGACACTGCTTGGCAAATTTGAAACAATCCGTCTCCATTGTTAACCAGTAATACCCTGCTCGCAACAACTTCCTGGTCATAGCATGCCCACCTGCATGTGTACCAAAAGTTCCTTCATGGACCTCTTCCATGAGTAGATTGGCTTCCTTCTCGTCTACACACCGGAGGAGTACCAAGTCATGGTTCCTTCTATACAAAACGCCGTCGGGATTCAGATAGAAGTTGCCTGCTAATCTCCTTAGAGTCTTCTGATCACGACTGGATGCCCCAGCCGGATATTCCTTATTCTTCAGGAAAGTCTGTATATCGAAATACCAAGGTTTACCGTCAGATGCTTCATCAATTGCAAACACAAAGGCCGGCCTATCAAGGCGAGAGATGACAATGCTGGGAGCCTCATTCCAGCGGTTGACTTTATACATTGAGGATAACGTTGCAAGGGCGTCCGCCATTTGATTCTCCGCCCGAGGTACATGATGGAACTCCACCCTATCAAAGAAAGGTAGCAACCTTCTCGCATAATTCAAGTACGGCACCAGATTAGGTTGGCGCGTCTCCCACTCTCCCTTAATCTGATTCACAACCAATGCCGAATCCCCATATACATCCAGATTCTTGATCCTCAGATCGATCGCCTCTTCCAACCCCATAATGCAAGCTTCGTACTCGGCTTCGTTATTCGTCACTGAAAAAGTCAATCTGGCCGTGAATGGGATGTGCGACCCGTGGGGAGTTGTAATGATTGCCCCGATCCCGCTACCATACGAATTGACAGCCCCATCAAAAATCAATTGCCACTGGGAACTCCGCTCGGGTCCTTCACCAGGCAACGACTCATCACAATCTTTAGCCTTCAAATACATTATGTCCTTATCAGGAAACTCAAACTTCATAGGCTGATAATCCTCAATTGGCTGTTCGGCGAGATATTCAGACAAAACACTTCCCTTAATGGCCTTCTGGGAAACATACTGGACATCGTATTTTGTCAATACCATCTGCCATCTAGCAATCCTTCCAGAGAGTGCTTGCTTCTCAAACACATATTTGATCGGATCCATCTTCGATATCAGCATGGTTGTATGATTCAGCATGTACTGTCTTAGACGTTTGGCAGCCCACGCCAATGCACAATACGTCTTTTCGAGCATAGAGTATCGAGATTCACAGTCCGTGAACTTTTTACTCAAGTAGTAAATTGCATGCTCTTTCCGCCCTGTCTCGTCGTGTTGACCGAGAACACAACCCATACTGTTCTCCAGAACCGTCAGGTACATAATCAGTGGTCGTCCCGCTACTGGGGGTATCAACACCGGAGGTTCCTGCAAGTATTCTTTTATCTTTTCAAACGCCCTTTGGCAATTGTCGTTCTAGACCACCGCTTGATCTTTCTTTAACAGCTTGAATAATGGTTCACACGTGGTCGTTAGGTGAGAGATGAACCTAGCAATGTAGTTCAACCTCCCTAAGAACCCACGGACTTCTTTTTCTGTTCTCGGTGCTGGCATCTCTTGTATTGCTTTTATTTTTGCAGGATCGACCTCGATTCCTTTCTTGCTCACAATGAACCCCAGTAGCTTCCCGGATCTCACTCCGAAGGTACATTTATTTGGATTCAGCCTCAGCCTGAATTTCCTCAACCTTTTGAACAACTTCAACAAATTAACCAGATGTTCTTCCTCTGTTTGAGACTTGGCAATCATGTCATCGACATACACCTCGATCTCTCTGTGCATCATGTCGTGAAAAAGTGTTGTCATAGCCCGCTGATACGTTGCCCCAGCATTTTTCAAACCAAAAGGCATCACCTTGTAACAGAAGGTTCCCCATGGGGTGATAAAGGTCGTTTTTTCCATATCCTCCGGAGCCATTTTGATCTGGTTGTACCCTGAAAATCCATCCATGAAGGAGAATACCGAAAACTGAGCCGTGTTGTCAACTAACACGTCAATATGCGGCAGCGGGAAATCATCCTTCGGGCTCGCTTTGTTTAAATCCCTATAATCAACACATATCTGAACCTTGCCATCTTTCTTTGGCACAGGCACGATATTAGCGACCCAAGTGGGATAAGTGGTAACAGCCAGGAACCCAGCATCCCATTGCTTCTGCACTTCTTCCTTTATCTTTACAGCCATATCAGGACGAGTCCTTCGGAGTTTCTGCTTCACAGGCGGGCAATCTTCCTTCAACGGCAGACGATGAACAACCATATCAGTATCCAAACCCAGCATGTCCTCATAGGACCAAGCAAATATATCACTGTATTCACGTAGCATCTCGATAAGCTCTCGCTTGATGTCCACTTGCAACGCGGCCCCTATACGGATATTCGTGACGCATTCCTCAGACCCCAAGTTGACAATATCAATCTCTTTCTGGTGAGGCAGAATGACTCTCTCCTCTTGCCTCAATAACCGACTAAGCTCTTCTGGTAAGTCACTATCCTCCACAATCTCCCCCTCAGCTTGGAAGATCGGATGCTCGAAGTCTAAACGAGTCATAGGAAGTTTTTGGTCGGCGTTATCTGAAAATTCATGAATCCTGCGAGGGAAACGGTTAAGTGCTTCAAAATGCTGTGCAAGCAAAATGCATAACCGCGCTGCCATTTTATTAAAGAATAAAATAAAACAGAAAGAAAAGGATCACAACATTTGAATGTAAAAACGTCGTCATTTATTGATTATACAAACATACAAGTAAACAGTTAGGCCCTAAGACAAAATCAACGATGCCCCGGGCAAGGCATGTGATCATACAATGACTGAAAAAATAATGCATTACTGTTTGGTGACTTGGATGACGTCCTGGATGGACCAGTTGCATAGGCTTTGCCCCGGCGTGCTGGGTCGAATCCACGAGTCCATGTCGCAATCGCTATCCACTTCCTCCGTATCAGACACGGCATTGATCCTTTCAAAGCTGACACCCCCTGATGTGAACACTACGGGCCCTTCGTACCTCGGCACATTCTGCTTGAAAGATGGACGATACCCCAGACCATACTTGTCTTGCTTCATAGGGATATCTGGAACCTGCCCCCACTTGGCAGTTTCTCCCGCTTGCACCAAAGCTTTAGCTTCTTTGTAGGAGGACACAGCGACCTCATGCCTTTCGCTCATTACTGGAGCGTCTTGTTTGACTTTAACCCCCTCAAACGCCTGGCAGAGCGTTTCATGAATTTCTCCATCTACCTCCACATACTTGAAAGAGGACAGGTGGCTGACGAGAATATCTTCTTCTCCACAGACGGTGACAATGCTTCCATCAACCATATACTTGAGTTTCTGGTGAAGCGTGGAGGTAACTGCCCCAGCAGCATGAATCCAGGGTCTACCGATCAGACAGCTATATGCGGGCTGTATATCCATGATGTAAAACACCGTGTCAAACACCTCCGGTCCCACTTGAATAGGCAATGTGATTGATCCGAAAACTGACCTCCTGGTTCCATCAAATGCGCGCACCACCAAATCACTTGGCGTGCATAACAACCCCCGAGTGTCCAGTTTCAACAAGGCTTTCTTCGGTAATACGTTCAATGACGACCCAGTGTCCACCAACACATGGGACATAACGGTGCCGCGACATTCAATGGAGATATGCAAGGCGTTGTTGTGATCGCGCCCTCTAGACATTAGATCTAAGTCCGTGAAACCCAGGCCATGTCCTGCATTAACATGCGACATAACCCCCTTCAGTTGGTTTACCGAAATCTCCTGCGGGACAAAGGACGTTTCCAGCACTTTCAACAAAGCATTCCTGTGCGCTTCTAAGCATAACAACAGCGATAAGATCGAGATCTTCGAGGGCATCTGTTGTAAGTGATCTACAATTTTGTAGTCATTCTTGCGGATTAATCGCATAAATTCTTCTACCTCTTTGTTCGTTGACTCTTTCTCTTTACTCCCAGCTGGCCCGTCGTCAACCACTTTGCTCTTGCCCTTAGCAAGCCTTTCAGCCTCAACTTCTGGGGAAGTAAAAATCCTCCCGCTTCGAGTTATGCCGCCTTGTCCAACTATATTCTCCACAGATCCCTCTTGTGGATCACTCAGATCAATCTTTTCCCCGTTACAATATACCTCCGCACCATAGCTCCATGGTACAGCTTTCATGCTCTCGTACGGAATTGGCTTAGCCCTGGTAATTGTAAAGGTCGGTCGCTTTGCTGGCGCCGAAATCGTTACAGACTTGAACGGGATTGTGATCGTTGCGACCTCATTCCGTTCCTCTTCAGTCTCCACTTCGACGGGCTTTTCTGACCCTGCAGCCTGCTCGAATTGCAAAACCCCTTTGTCAATCAGCCCTTGTACACCCCTCTTCAACTCTGCACAGCCCTCGGGCTGAATCTGACAATCAACACAACCTTCATCACAACCTGGAGAAATCCCTTCTTTCAGAAGACACTGTTTGACACTGCTCAACGGAGTCATCAGCTCATTAACATCCAACACCAATTCTGTTTCAGCGTCTGTCAATATTGCATTTGCCCCAGCTCCCGCATGCTTGGGCATTGGCTGTTGAGTAATATTGGGACCTTCCTTCCCAAAATTGATGGATGTGCTATCAAGCAGATCTTGCACCTTGTGCTTGAAAGCTAAACAGTTCTCGATGTTGTGCCCGGGTGCACCAGAGTGAAAATCACAGTGTTCGTTGATGTCGTACCCTACTGGTGGCGTGCCAGTCGGCGGCGCCAAGGTTCTCTTTTCAACTAGCTGTAACTTCAATAGATTCTGAAGGAGCTCTGCGTAAGATACTGGCGGTACCTCAAATACCCTCCTCGGCCTTGGAGCCTGAAACCGCCGCTGATTCTGACTAGGCTGCTGCTGAGCCTGCTGCTGTTGTTGTCTCTGTTGCTGAGGTGGTCCCGGAATGGTCACACTTGCGACTTGAGGCTGTGGACGCCGGTTCTGATTCCTATTTCTCCGCTGAACGTTATACACCGCATTAGCATCACCTTGCCTTTTACCACCGAAGGCTTTCTTGTTGCTTCCAGCTGAAACAGATTCTCCCGGTTGAATCTTACCAATTTTTATCCCATTCTCTATACGCTCCCCCATCAGGATCAGCTCGGAGAAGGTACTCATTGAGAAGTTGAGCAGCCGGTCATAGTACATTCCTGAGAATGTCCCTACAAACAAGTCCATCATTTCCCGCTCGACCATAGGGGGTTGTACTCTAGCAACCAGGTCACGCCATCTCTAGGCGTACTCTTTGAAGCTTTCCTTGGGCTTCTGGGACATGCTTTGCAACTGAACTCTGTTAGGAGCGAGATCGCTATTGTATTGGTAATGCTTCACGAAAGCTTCCGCCAATTCTTTCCAAGTCCTGATCTGTGTTGGCTCCAGGCTCATGTACCACTCCAATGACGGCCCTGACAAGCTGTCTTGGAAAAAGTGCATAAGCATCTTTTCGTCGTCTGAATACGCAGACATCCTTCTGTAAAATGAACGAACATGCACCCTCGGGCACGTGTCGCCTCTATACTTATCAAAAGATGGCGCTTTGAATTTCAGAGGTACCCTCAGCCCTGGTACCAACCCCATGTTGGACATATCCAGTCCCACAACGTTCTGATTAGCCAGACCATTTACCTTTTCTTCCAACAATCTCATGCGGAGGCTGTCCCCTGTAGGCCTCCCGTAGCCTTCATTATGACCGGAGAAAACGTCTTCCTGATGATCCTCCCAACGAGGTATCTCTTCATATGCAGCATGTCCAGCGTTACGACCCAGACCTGCTTGGAAGTACTTGGGGTCACCCCTCAGGTTGCCCATATCCTGGCCGTTGTTCATACCCATTCCATATCCTGCGTTACCATAACCATGGTCTCCGTATCCAGTTTTGGCGCCAGCCACATTGCCATATCCCACATTCATACCCTGAAAGCCCTGATTACCATTGCCGCCATTCAGCCCGACGTTCTCTGCACCCATGTTGAAACCCTGGTTGACGTTCCCTACGAACACTCCTGCAGTGTCTCCGTTAGTGTTACCAGTGTTTCCGTTCCCACCAGCAGGACCAGCTTCCCCGTTGTTCAGCCCAGCGACTGGAATGTGATCAGCACTTTGATGATTTTCAACCCTGGGAGAGTTAGCCACATTTTCACCATGCGGGGTACCGTTGTTCTCAGCACGAGCAACCAACGGCTGCACCAGACTCTGCAACTGTTCCTGCCCTTTGGCGATGGTCTCCATGGTTTGCATGAACAGGGCCATCCTGTCACGCATCTCTTGCATTTCAATCTGCATGGCGTCCATGATCTTCTTCTGGTTGGTTCTTGTAGGGTAACGGTGGACCCGCTTTTCTGCAATCCTGAAAATACCTGAAAAATGGATGCGGGAGATAAGATACACGGATCACAAACCTGCAATGCAAATATGAGTATGTATGCAAAATGCAATGTGTGTCTGTGCATTAGGGATTATCATTCCCCGATTCTAGTGTGAGTGCCAGTGCAGTGACAGTACTAGCAATACAGTGATTGGAGCTGAATCAAAGAAAACCTCATATATTGAAGAGAAATCCAAGAATACAATATCACTGAGAGTATAATGAGAAGGCATGACCTCAACCAACAATCCTGGTGATGGTCAGCACAGATGCAAATAAAGCATACAAGTTAATACATGAAATGATCAAGTACTCCCATGAGCCCGGTACTCTTCTATTAACTTCTTGGTCTCTGGGTGACCTGGTCGGGTGAGCAGACCTTCGACAAGCTGGTTTCTTCTCTTGAGAACATGTCACGCGTCACCAGCGGTTTCCTCCCCTGCCCCTTCTCCGAAGCGATCTTCTAGCTTCCGCTTCTGAGACACAGCTTCGTTCCTGCCTTCAATGGCCTTGTTCAGTGCTTTCTGGAGACTGTATCTGGTCATTACCTCTTCTTCACACTTCTCAATGCTAGCCTTCAACTGCTTCTCGAGGTCAGAAATTTGCTGCTTCAACTTATCTTCCCTCTTCTTATTGTTGGTCAGCGTCGCATCCCAAGTCTTATTGCAAGAGGAGATCTCTCGGTGAGCGGCGTCAAGTGCTTTCTTTTTGGCCTCTAGCATGTCGTGGGAGCTTTTGAACTCTTGACCCAAACGTTCGCGTTTTTTCTTCTCCTCAGTCAACTCAGCGCCTAGCCTGTTCACTAGTTCGATCTGCTGTTGGAAAGAACGGACGACCTTATTCTTCTCACTCCTCATCTGAGCTAGCTCCTTCTCTAACCCTTCATTAATCTTCAGCAAGGCTTCCTTTTCCTTCACAACCTGCTAGTAGACCTCCCTTGTGACAGTGGTTGGCTCTTCTACCGAAATGTGAACAGGGACCGGAGCAGCTGGAAATGGCATCAGTATCCGTCTGGCTCTCTCCTGAATCCAGACTTCGTAGGGTGCATATGCCTGGCAATCACTCTTCCCCAACAGTGGCTTCCCTTTCCTGTTAATACGCGTCCAGGCATGCCGAAGCTTGGCTAGCAAATCTCCGCTCAAATCACCTGTGAAGTACAGAGATTCCTGTACTTCATCCTCCTGAGGTGGGCTCTTCAGCGCATATCCAAACTGACGGACGAACAAAGATGGGTTGTAGTTGATGCACCCTTTTCTCCCTATCAGCGGAACATTAGGATACCCAGCACAACTGCAAATAAGCTCGGACCCCAGCAGGTCTCGATCAAACCACTCAATATCTGTAGAAGACAGCCTCATCATATGCTCTGGCCAGTCAGGTGTGGTCGCATTATCCACAGAAGGTCCCTTCGAAGGAAGATGGCTCTTGAACCACATGGACAGCAAAGGCACGCAACAAGAGACATTCTTGCCTCTTCTGTTCTCATTCCTGTAGTGCATCGAATGGTAAAAGTCCCCGACCAGTGTAGGCACTGGGTTGCCAGCAGCAAACAGATGAAACGCATCCATATCCACGAAGTTTGGGAAATTGGGAAACAACACGACCCCATAAATGCATAGAGCTAGAATAGCGTTAAAGACCACCCAACACCCATTCTTGGCGTACTCTTGAGCCTTACCAACCAGAAACTGGAGAGAAAAACCCGGAACTCCTCGCCAAGAAGTCATCAACAACTCAGAAGCATTCATGTGCAAGGCTTTGGCTAAATCTTCCAACTTAGGTTCAGCGGCAGAGTGAATAAAGGGAACTGCATTCTGCACTGGCAGCTCAGTAAACTCCACATACTCCTCCATGGTGGGCCCCAAAATGAAGTCTGCAAATGTAAAGCATCTCAAAGCCGGGTCATAGAACTGCATCAGCGTGTACAGCCCGTTCAACTCATCATCAGTGGATCTGCGAACCAGACTCAATAGCCGTCCATAACTCTGCCTGAAGCTTCTACGGACATCCTCATCCGCCAGAGAAATCAGACCCAGGAGTGGAGTAATATCAGGAATAGGTAGCTTGTAGGCAACTGTCATCCTCAACCCAGCCATAATCAATACCCAGAAGTCCAGACACTAGAACCGGGGGATATGCAAATGCACCTGCAGCACAGACACACGTTAATGGGATGCAATGATAATGATTATGCAAATAATGCAATGCAAGCGACATGCAACAGGGACCAAGTGTTATAGCTGAGCAGCCTGAACCATATCAAAAGTCTCAAGATAGACCCTCCAATACTCATCAATCCCTGGTCTCAGATAGACCTAACACAAAGCTCCAGCATCGGTCTCTGATAGACCCATAATATAACCTCCAACTGGTCTCTGATAGACCTCATACCATAACTCAGACTGGTCACTGGCAGACCTCACAACCATCCATAAATACCCAGGATCTCTGATCAAGAAATAACCGGCATCTGAAGGTCTAGTTACCTGAATAACCCCAAACCCTCTCACAGGTGGATGTCCTAGCAACTGACAAAGGTATGGCATCCTATGCGGTCGTCGGCGTCACAGACTTTCAGGGTTGATAATACGATTCCCAGAAGGAGTGGCATCATCACATCCTGAAGAGGCCTCACTTAGCCAACTTCCAAATGATCGGTCCCCAGAGTCGACAATCCAACTAACCAGCAACCCGAGCCACCCAAAGGGCAGGACAGGAGGCCAACCAGAAGAACCTCGTCTAGGTGTAGATTTCGTGGGACACTAGGACATGCAAAGCACGTGCGCGCCCACTAATCTCTACTCTAAGTCTAGGTGCACTCAAGCCCAGGTCCGGCTTATCTCTCAATCATAGAATACCCGTCACACCCCACAATACAGCAATAATAATAATAAAGCTGAAATGTAAATACAGAAATGTAAATCCATACAAATTCCTCGACGGGCAAACAAGCACTAGGATTGACTCTCTAAAGGGACGTTGGATCCCAAATGCATAAGAAATATCGCAGTCCTTAGCAGCCAGGGGACGTTGGATCCCCAGCAGAGTCGCCAGTTGTCGCTACTGCGGAAATCGGCGTCGGCTGAACAGAAGAGTCGCCACCGTGCGTTATTTATCCCAACGGAGGGAAAGGAAACGCTCGAAGTAAACCTCGCAAAAACGGGGAAAGGTATGGTCATCGCAACCAAAACCTGGGTTCGGGAGTCGGTTACGCAAGGGGAAGGTATTAGCACCCCTCACGTCCATCGTACTCGATGGGATCCACGCTTGCTTGGTTTGTACGGATTACACTTCTATCTAAACTAAAAGATGAGGTCTGAAAAGAAAAGAAGAGATGACTCGGCAAAGCATCGCACTTTATGCCTACGTATTCCCGTCTGGAACGAGAAATCAGAGTCAACGTAGTTCGCCTAACTACGGGAAAGGAGGGGAAGGTTGCTCGCTAGGATATCACATCCTATGCCTACGTACTTCCACACTGCATGGAAGATCAAAGCAAATGTAGTTCGGGCTACGCACGACACAAGTTGTTCAAGTGTCTTTTATGGAAAATCTCACCTTAAACAAGGGTTTTCTTATTGCAAAAAGGTTGATGTCTGTTCAAATCTTTTGACGGAAGAAATGAATTAATCTCTGTTATAACCTTTATTAGTGTTTTTCTGTTGTTTTGAAGGAAGAAGAGATGACACTCTACAAATCCTAGGGTTAAAAGGGGAAAAAAATCTACCCTAATGTTATCATGCATGGGTTAACTCCTAATGTTTGTCATGCTCCTCTCTTGCGCAGAGAGAAACAGAGCTCCTAAGGGAATAGACGGAAACAGAAACAGCAGATATAATAAAACAGTAAAAATGCATGGATGCAACAATACAAGCGAGGCAAGGGAGTCCCACTCAACCTCGAACCTAGAAAACAATAGGCAAAAGTGAACAGGATTCACTTTCAACCCAGCAAGCCAAACAACAAACAATACAATCCGGGAAATTCACACAATACATCAAAATTTAAAACAGCAAAAGCTAAACAGCAAAGCAGTCTTCATCAGCATCAGCAACTATCTTCAAGTCAACATCAGCTATCTACAGGCTTCAAGCAAGCATCAGACTTTATCTTCAATCTCCCAATGGCTTTTCTTCAAGTCCTAATCTCCAAGCTGAGGAATCAATCACAAGAGTAAACTGGGTGTTAAGCAATTAGTTGACCACCAAGGGTGGCAAACAGACTGCTATCAACACAAAGAATATTTCTCTCAAGAGTTCTATCCCTTAGACATTAGCACCAAGCCTTCCAAAGGAAGGGGGTGAGTGTCTTAGAGAGACTCTGTATCACAGAGAAGAATGGAGGCAGTCAAGACCTTCCATGTTTGAGAATCAAGTTGGCTATTATAGAGCTCTGCCTAACTCCTATATCCTACAAACTTCAGCAGCTACCAGCAAGAGATACTCCTCATGAACTCTGCAAGTTGGTCTCCAATCTCTGATCTTCAACTGGGCTTCATCATCACAGGTCTTCAGCTCTCCCCAAATCCCAAACAAACCCAATACCCCACACAGACAAAAAGATAAACCCTAAAGAGGGCACACCACACAATATATAAGCAATATACTAGTAGCAGTATGGGAATCCTAATATTTTCTAAGGGATCTATCCTATACCCATAACCCTATAGTCCCATACCCAAAAATCAAATGAAAATTCCTAAAAGAACTAAACTATTCCACCTATGCTCACCTAAAACCCTAATTTTGATCACACTAATCACACTTAACCAAATCACCTAAAAATTAATCCTAAAATTGTGAATTAAATTTCATGTACAAGTTGAAGTTGTATACTAAGCACTCTAAAAAGAATGAACCCTAAATCTAAGGGGACCTATGAGAACTAAAATCAACAAATTTGAGTACTAAACTAAACTTAATAAAATGCTATTTACAAGAAAAATGCATGAAAAATATTAAAACACAATAAAATGTCAATTTTATTATTTGGTATTTTTCTAGACAGAATTATGGACCTATAGCAAAAAGAACCAATTAAAACTATCAATTTTCCAATTTTATATGATTTTTTAAAGATGTCAAAAATATTAAAGGAAATTAAAATCACAAAATAGAAATAAAAGGGGAGGGGGTGCTACCAGCAACTCGCTCAGTTGTGATATCCATTGGGCCATGAAACCAGGGGTGCAGATAACAATAATGCTAGGCCCAGCGCGCTCAGAAAAATGAATAAAAAAATAAAAGAGAAAATGATAAAACCTCGGTGCGAAAAGCAGTAAAATCATGTGTAATTCAATGGGCTTATCAATTGGGGGGTGGGGATAGGAATCTGAGATCCAGCCCAGACGCGCGTTTAGTGAAACGCTGCGTTTCACTTTGGTCAATTCCCTCCATGTTTCAATTTGAATCTCAGCCATACGATCAGATGAAAAGGTCAATTATTTGGCACGATCGGACGGACACGCTTCATCGTCCCCAAATCAAAACCCTAAACTCAGAAATTCATGTCCATGCAGGAATCTTCATGCTCTTCGTTCTCTCTCCATAGTCCATGAAATCAAGACTTGTAAAGACCAAACTCACTCCATTTCTTCCCCTCTACACGACCATGCTTTTAGTTTGGACTGAAACTAACCCCATAATACAACCCGACAGGTGGAACCTCATAGAATACTAACTGCACTCATCAATGGAGCCTCACAATTCTCCAATTTAACTGTCCTATCTTGTTCACCATGCTACACTGATCTCATCAAGCCAATACACGATGATTAACACTCATTAACCTAACCAAACTTGATCACCAAAGTTTCAACATCCTGTTATGAGACCCTATAGAATCCTCTCTAATCTTCAGGAATCAATCCCCTATGGTCTCTAAGCATTTTGATCCTAACCATTCCATCTAATACTACCTAGATAAAGAGATGTAGATTGAGATGCATACCTTGAAATTTGATGAAACAGTTGTGGAATCGTGCACTTCAAGGCCTGGCAAGCTTCACTAATGATCCTTGGGAGGTGTTGATCCTACTGTATGCAAAGGAAAAGGATGAAGAAACTTGTAATGGTGACTGCAACTCTGGTGTAGGTTCTTGAATCTTCAATGCCAACTCTTCAAGATGCCATTAATGGACCTCTAAGCATTCTTCTTCTCACTCACTATGATCCAGAGATTGAATATGAAGAAGAAACTTGGACAGAAATGGAGTGTTATCAATGAATCCTCACTTTCTTATAATGGAAGCAATCTCTTAATTCTCTCTATTATCCCCCTCAATGCACCAACCTCTTGCACAAATGGCTTCATTTCATTATATAGATGATGATTAACAGATTGAGAAGTTTCTAGATTGATCCTAGAGGATTCTAGAAAGTTGTGGAAAATTCATGAACTTCTCACTTAAGGACATGTTGAATATCTCTTATCTCATGCATACAACCTTCCAAACTTGTGTTAAAATCTCCTTTCATGAGATATTGGGAGTGTATGTGTGAAAAACCAATCCTTTCCTTGCCTTGTGTTGAGTTTTACCAAGTTGCCTTATGATGCAAGAAACAATTTTACAAAGCAAGTCCCATTTTTAAGCCCTAACTCAAAAAAGTGGCTGAACCAATGTCTTTAAAATGATGTTTGGAATCAATTTGGTATATTGGACGACCCATATTGGATTTGTAGATCTCTCAAACCAATTTTCCATTTCAACTTTTTCAACTTATATGTCTTTTTTAGGTCATTTTCCACCAACTTTGGTCAAGTCTCATTCTATGCATTTCCAAACTTCCATGACTTCTTTTCTTGACTTAAAATGACATTTTGAGCAACTTTTATGTTGTGAAGTTTTTCATTTGAAGCTTCCTTGTATGAGTTTTAGGCATATGCTAAGAATGACCTGTAATCCTTAAATGACCAAAATACCCTTTGCTTGCCAAGACCATAAGTAGAGTTCCACAAATCATATGAAGTAATACCATACCATTCTAGAAAGATAAGGCAATAAGGAACAACTCTCATGTTGGCCATAAATCCATTTGAAATACCCTTGAAGGTCAAAAGTTGCTTGGAAGACAGATAATTTTCACAGACAAATTTCAGTGCCCTCAGATGACCTGTAACTTGCAAGAGCCATAACGTGAGTTCTACAAATCATCTTTATGACTTACACCACTCAAATTAAAGCTATGAAGATACTATACAAGTTTCATGTGGACCAAGAATTCATATGAAGCTTTCATTTTGAGCTACACTGCTTTGAAGTTTGACCTAAATCAGGGGATTTTACACTGAAACCCTAATTTAGTAACTCCAGTTCTCCTTGACTCCTCTTGATTTTTCTTTATCACAACATCATATCCATATCCATATAGCAAATAATGAATCCCACATTCTTCAAATGACCCTTGATGCCCTTCAAAACACTTCTTTGACCTAGAATTGACCCAGTGATGACCCAGTGTTGACTGACTTCAACTGAGGCTCTTGCAATCATTCAAATGACTTGGTTCTCCTCAAAAATGATCCTCTAGACTCTTCATAACATCCATACACACCTCATGCTCTTGGCTCATAGCTCACACTTCCTCTGATAATCCCCAACTAGCCTCAAGATAGGAGAGAATTCACTGATCAACCTGGCAGCTCTTCAAAGCCCCAATTCTTCCCTGATGACCTGAGTAGACTTGAATATGAATGAAACCCTTAGATATACCTCCTGAGATAAGAATAGAACTTTGATCCCCTGTTAAGATAGCTTGGCTATGATATGCAATGCAGATGAATACACTATGTACATGATGACAATGCAAATGACTATGCAATTGAAACATAAACCTAGGTTAGAAAGGGTTGGGCAAATTTTGGGGTGCAAGACTCATCTTATCAGAGATCAGTACCTCCTGTGGCTTGTTATACTGAACAAACAGCCGTGCCTGGGGCACCCTATCAGGAATCTTATGTCGCTCCCATTGCAAAGCAGCGAACTCGTGGTCAAGGTTATCAGAACCAGCGTCAGAATCAGAGCAGACCTCGCAACAACTTGGAACGAAGTGAAGCTCCTTTTCACCTAGTGCCTATGCCGTATAGCCAGCTGCTACCGTCTTTGATCCAGAGTTCTTTGGTGGAACCTAAAGCTCTCAAGCCAATTCCAGAACCTTACCCTCCTGGGTACAATCCCCACGTTCAGTGTGGTTATCATGGTGGCTCTCCAGGGCATTCGACAGAAGATTGTAAAGCATTTCAGACGAAGGTACAACAGTTGACTGACCAAGATCGCATTTCCTTTCGGGAAGGATTTCTGTTTGTTCATCCCAACCACTCAGCTGTCTAAGCTCGTAGACTCGGAAAGTATTCCCCAGCAAAAGCCAGTGATTCAGACAGGCAGGCGCCTCAACATTGGCAGTCCTCAGACCTTTATATCATTTGCATTTGTAGTTTCTTTTCTGTTAGTTACTACCTGCTTTTAAGCATTGTATGTTTCGAATGGTGATAATAATAAGTGACTATGCATTTTTCTGAATTAATCATGTCGCTGTCGCTCATTTACTGCATTGCACTGACACTTGCATTTTATTCACTCCACTTTATCACTGTGACTAGCAAAGATTGGAGGGAGGATGACGAAACTAAACTCAAAACCGATGATCGTATGCTTTCAGATAAGACCGTACCGATGACGTACAAGGCATTGTTTCAAATCCCCAAACACTGGAGATATAAGGAGTTAGTCCCTTGTTAACCACTTCGAGCCAGGAAGTAGAAGTTTTTTCGGACTTTTAAACCCTCACGTCTTAACCCGGGGCAGGGTAGTTGTCAGTTAGCTTGACCGAGCATTCAAGTCTTACAGAGGAGTGTTGTCTTTCGAGGACCAATCAGTTTACACCACAGTGGTCATACCTCACCAATCAGGAGTGAGACAGTTACGATCCTTTCGGAGCAATCAAGACAACCAGTGTCACACGACTTTGTTCCAAAAGAAAGAAATGAGAAAGCCCGCTAAGTAAAAAGAAAGAAAAAGCTAGAAAGCTAATACTTAGGCAAAAATCAGGGCATCCCGCTGGACTTCAAAAGAAAACAAAAAAATCGAAAAGAACTCAAAAGGAGTCAGTCCAGGCAAAAATTAGGGAATCAAAAGAATGAAAAAGAGGGATAGAAAGAAATTTTTTCCCCAGCAAGTCACAAAGTCGTGTACACAGACACCAAAGCGAAGAAAGAGTAACTATCATTCCGAAATCCTTGTGAATTCCTTAATTGTGGTTCTTACCATTCAACATACCTCTCGAAGAGGCGAGCGCTTGTGCCAGGTTAACTAAACCTTAGGATTGGAGATCATCACGTAGAAGGGGTGGGTGCAAATCAAAATTTGAGCCAAATATCCTTTGTTTCACGAACCGTGAACCCGACCCCGATATAACCCTTAAAAGACCTAATTGAGGTAGGGTCATGCTGAAGCGCATTACGATAAGGTTGAGTAACCTGACTCCTTCTTGACTTGCTAGTCACATCCTTGTTGTATTTTTCACTGACCACGTAAGCACTACGTTTGAACTCTGTTTCATTCGTCACTCATAATCATTGCATGTAAATGAGTGACAGCTCAATTTTTTTCAAAATCTGAATAAACACTGCATTAAGATTACCATTCGTGAATAGACAATTTTAATTGCAGGCTAGTAGTTGGCATGAAAGAAACTCCAACAGGGAATAATCGAGCAGGACTGAGTAATTCAGCAGTCTGAACCAGGATGGTGTATATTGTGAAGACCCGTGAATCAGGGGCATTGACCTCCAGTGAGTTCGGAATCATTTAGTCTGAGGACAAGTTCCGAAGCTTCAGTTGATCAGGGGCAGTTTGTTTGAGAAGCAGTTGATCAGAAGTGAGTTTTCTCGAGAACCAATCAGGGGCAATTATCCAGAACGTGGAGATTTGAAAGCAGAACCTTCAGTGGATAATCAGATCGGGTTAAGTCGCTAGAACGCTCATTCAGGGGCAAGTCATCGCAGAGAGTGTTGAAATCCGCTGGGTTGACAATTGTTTGATTGAGGTTGAATTCTGTTGTTGTACAGATACCGGGGCATCGAGGTCGTCTCGTAGCAAGCTGTTCAGAGCAATATTCCCAAGAGTTAGATTGGGGAAAGTTGGATTGTACTGGGGCAAGTTGGTCAAACCAGTCTTCTCATCCCCAGCTGAGTGCACTGGGGCAAGTTGTTCAAGCCAGTTTGTTTATCCCCAGCCAGAGTTGAGTATCGGGGAATCATATCATTACCCTTATCAAAAACCTTTCAAATAAAAAAGGCCTTGCTGTCGTTGGATCATTATCCTACAGTCTAAACCTGTTGCGTGTCAGTAACCAGTCGTTTCCAAAGTCCAGTTCTCGCCTGGCAAACCGGTAACCAGTTCTCGTTTGGCCCACCCTTCCGTAAGCATCAGTTCCCGTCTGGTGCAGTTTATTGTAAGCATCAGTTCCCGTCTGGTGTAGTTTATTGTAAGCATCAGTTCCCGTCTGGTGCAGTTTATTGTAAGCATCAGTTCCCGTCTGGTGTAGTTTATTGTAAGCATCAGTTCCCGTCTGGTGTAGTTTACCGTAAGCATCAGTTCCCGTCTGGTGCAGTTTATTGTAAGCATCAGTTCCCGTCTGGTGTAGTTTATTGTAACCAGTTCTCGTCTGGTCACCGTTTCTTCAAGTGTTGTATCAGTTCTCGTCTGGTACAGGTCGTCGCGTAATCAGTTCTCGTCTGATCATCGTGTGTTTTAACCTATGTGTTATACCAGTTCTCGTCTGGTATATGTCAGCTTTCAGCCAGTTCTCGCCTGGTTGTCTATGCCTCGGTCTGTTATCCAGTCAGCCCCGTCTGACGTTCAAAATACAAAAATCAATTTTTGTTCAATTTTCCTAATCGATTTTCCTACCAGTTCTCGCCTGGTAGTCTACCTTTGAATGCTAGTTCTCGTCTAGTATTTTCCATATTTTTCACTGTGTACATAATCCATGTTTATCCTAAACTAGAAAAACAAAAACCTAAAGGTATCTGACACAGTAAGTTCCCAATGACTCGCATGTCGTCATGTTCCCCGATACGAAGCTCGACGGATATCAGTGCTCCGAGTAATGTTTGAGTTCCTCGTGGATGTTGTTAAATCAGAATTGCTACTCTTCAGCAAATGAAAGTTGTGCATTATCCCCGGAAGAGTCGAGATTGTATTGTTACCCTGTATCAGAGTAGGATCAGGTGTATCCTCAGCAGATTAAGATTGATATCCTTGATGGTAGGGGCATTTCCAGCAACGTGCCGCGCGCAATCAACCCCAGTTCGGGTCAATCCCCATAGAGCACAATCAGTTGCCAATGGTTTGAAGGGAGCATCCCCAAGCAGAGTTGTTTTCTTTCCCCAGTGAAGTCGCCAAGCAGGGTTGCCTTTTCATTTCTCCAGCAGGACAGTTATCCTCAGCGGATTTGGTTTCCCGTTTCCAGCATTTATTTTGCTGAGATAATGTTGTGACTTCAGTTCATCCCCAGTAGAGTTGACGTTGCCTTCGGCATTCATTTTGCCAAGTGGTTTTCAGACCTGGTGTTCTTTGGAAGCTCGAGCCTGCATTAGCATTTGCATATATAGTCATAGCATTTATACAGACATATAGCATGTCGTCTGGGCATCGCATTTTCAAGCAGAACGCATAGCATATTCATGTCATATAGGACATTGCATCATTCTCAAGCATACGCATGTCGAAACATGGACCAGGTTGGTTACCTCATTAGATTTCGAATTCGTTCACCTGCAGAGTTGTGTGGTTAAGCTTCTCGTCTTCCTCAGCGGAGAGATTTCTTCATTTGGTTGTTACGTCAGCATCGAAAAAAACAACAACAACGAAGATTGACATATATCAAGTTTCTGAAGCTGCGGCCTGTTGACAGAATGGGTGCCAAGCAGTCGATTCAGAAGTTCCCCAGGATAGTTTCCTCAGGTTCGCCGTGAACCATGAGTCGACAGAAAAATCCCATGACAGATGGGAAGGTGTTTGCTTTTTGAAGCATTATTCCAATACTTGTGGCGTCACACAGGTGATTGGTGTTGCAAAGAGAAGAAAATTTATCAGAAAATTGACCAGTTGTTGCTGTGACAACCAAACTTCAGTTCATTAGAGGCTATTCCTCAAGCAGTTTTGCAGTATATTCCCGCGGTTGGTAAATTTCAGGGTTCCATTTGTATTCAACCGTCATCTACCTTTGAATGTTTGAAGGCTGGGCGCTCTTCAACCATTCAGGTCCAAGCTGCTTGAATAGGGGCAGCTGTTGCACCCCAAAATTTGACCAACCGGGTCCCGTATCTGGCTCGATGTTTCGACGCATGATCGCATTCGCATCTGCATATCGCATACAGTGCATTTCTCATTTGTTTTGATTTTATCGGGATCACAGCCCTCGTCTCGCGTCTCAGGTGTTTTTTAATCAGTTTAGATAGGTAGAATCGTATTTTTGGGATATTTTGGTGCCCGTTTATTTTTACCGGCTATTTCGGTGCGCTCTCGTGGTTTTATTTGCCGTTCAGTGCTATTTTTTGTCCCTTCGGAAATTATTGTGATTTTTCTGGATTTTATTGGCTATTATTAGGGTTTAAATAGATTTTTTAATCATTTTTAGAATAATATAGAATATTATTAGTTTTTTTTAATAGTTTTAACATTTTTTAATTCATTTTTAGAATATTAGATATTAAATAGATTTTTACTATTTTTTTTAATAGAATAAATAGATTTTTCTTTTATTAATAATGAATTTTCTTTTATAGAATTTAAATAGATTTTATCATTTTTTTTAATAGGATAATGTAGATTTCCTTTTAGATATATAGATTTTTTTAATGAGAGAATTTCTTTTAAGTAAATAATATAGGTTTTTAGGATCTAATAGATTTTAATATAAATAGGATAATAGTTTTCTTTAATAGATATTATAGATTTTAATCTAGAATTTAATTGATTTCATTTTGATTATAGGATTTTCTAGGTTTAATTAGTTCTAGATATAGTTTTCAGGTTTAATTAGATTAATTAGGGCTTAGATAATTGGAGTTAAGTGCTTTAGTGTCGTTAATCATTTTAAATCCAGCATTAGTCTTAATCATTTTCCTTAACTTTTTTTTAATCCAGATTATTCAGTTTTTTTGAGTCCATATGTGTTTTTGTTCGTTGGGCCTCAATTCATCCAAGGCCCATTCGCAGAGTCCATTGTTCAGCAAAGTCTAGAAGAGTCCAGAGAATTTCAGTCCTATATAATTCAGAGCCACGTGTTAAAGCAGGGGGGGGTCCACGTTTTCACTTCAGGCATTGCCACTTCACTCCCAGAACGTCCCTCTCTCTGCCACGTATCGCGCATGCAGCAACTCATCCCACTTCCGGTGCCACGTGTCCCTCCACCAAACCTCACCGGACTCCACCAGTTGCATGGTCGGCGGCCATGCAACCGCCATCCCTAACCCATTCCGGCAGCCGTAACTACTCACCTAACCGTCTCCGACCGCCGTACCGGTCACCGGAAACCCTAAAACACCCAAAAATCTCCAGAATCCGTCTTCCTCCTTCAATGTCTCCGATCAACTTTCATCCTACCTCCGATCAACATTAATCTCCATCTCCGGTCGATCTTCATCACCCTCACCTCCAGAACTTCGCCATCCACCTTCATAGATCTTCAATCATTTCCAGATTTTTCCAGACTTCATCTTCTCCAGATTCAACCGATCATTATCCATATCATCAACAAGAAGAACATGCATCCATCCAACGCGTTTTCCAGATACTCTACATCATCGTTCATCAAACCTTCATCGAGCTTCATACATTGTCCAGAAATATCTTCAATCACCATCGCAAGTTCATCAGTCTTCATGCAAGAGATCCCCAGAAATTCATCAGGAGTGATGAATATTCATCGAATCTTCAAGTGTTCATCATTTTTCCAAAATGAACCTTCGGCGAACATCATCACGATCATCAAGCTCCTTCAGCTTCAGTTCGTCAACGGTGTTCAACGAATCCAGCAATTTTCAACTCGTTTAATCTTCAAGAATATTCAAGCGAATCTCCAGGTTTTTCCAGATTTATTGCTTTTCTTCATCTGAGATTCTTCGTGTTCGTCACAAACCTTCACCGCAAGTCAAGAACACGCATTTATCTCCAGAAAAGAAACTTCAAGAATGAAAATCCTTACGAACGCAACAACTTCAAGATCTTCAACCACAACAACACGGCTCATCAAGCTTGTTCAGAAATCCTCCATCAAGAACATGAATCATCTTCAACGAACCTTCATAATTTCTGTTAGTATTTCTTCTGTTTGAACGGAGAGTAAAAGAACTTGTGGTAAGGTGGATCTACGAAGGAGTTAGGGAGAAGAGAAGTGAACGAAGGAGAGTTGGACAAGGAAGAGAGAACGGCGCCGTTCGTGTGTGGGTGAACAGTGAGAGTGGGAACTAGGGTTAGTGTGGATTTGGGCCTCAAGGCCCAGAGTCTGTTGGTTTTTTTCCCCCCACACCTTCCTCCGTTTTTTCCTGGTTGATGGAACTGGGCCTAAGCCCATTCTCGTTTTTTTACACGCACACTCCCTGGATTCTTTCTCACCTCCCCCTGCGTGTAGCATGGATTTAGTTGGGTTGGGCTTCACAAAACTGTCTTACTGATTGCATCATCCGTTTCTACCTTTACACCCCCCTGCGTGTATAGATTGTGTTGGGTTGGGCCTTATGAACTTTACCATGTGTACTCCCCTGTACCAGTACACCCCCCTCCCTTTTTGTTTTCTATTTTTTTTATATAGTTTAACTGTTTCATGTGAAGAAAAAATAGAAAAATATATTGAAAAAACAATAAAGAAAAATATATTGAAAAAACAATAAAGAAAAATATATTGAAAAAAAAAAGAAGAGAAAAGAAATAAAAGAAAAATGAAAAAAGACATATTGAAAAAGAACGTGGAAAAATAGTGAGAAAAAATAGAGAAAAATAGAGAAAAATATGTGAAGAATATTTTGAAAAAAAAAAGAAAAAGGAGAAGAAAAATATAGAAAAAAGAGGAAAAATATTAAAGTAGATTTAATATTTTTTATAGATATTTTTTCATAGAGTTCATTTTTCCTTTTAAGGGTAGTTTAGACGTCCACTTGTTAGGGGACTATTTCCCATTCGATTTCTTTTTCCATTATAGATGGATAGGATAGGATAGAATTTCCTAGGAGATTATTTTCAGTATTCAATCATTGTAATCATTTTTCAGAATGTTAATAAAACGAGATTTGAGCTGTGGTCCCGAAGTAGCCGAACTACAGCTGCTCTGATTTCTCGTACCAGACGAGAATATGTAGGCATAGGATGCGATATCCTAGCGAGCACACTAACAACTAACTCTTTGTTCTCTCGCTGCTGTGCGATCGAGACTTTCCCGCTGACGACTGATGTTACCCTTTTTCTCTCTTGCCCTAGTGAATTTGAGACCAAGCCGTAGTTTTGCCCATAGGTTCCCGTACCTTTGAAACCAGTTTAATTTCTCACTGCTGTGTGAAAATACCCTGTTTAGCCGTAGTTAGCCTGAACTACGTAAAGCTCTGATCTTCCATGCAGTGTGGAAGTACGTAGGCACAAGACGCGAGGTCTTGGCGAGCCAATTTCCCTGTAGTCCCGAACTACGTTGACTCTGACTTTCTCTCTTGAGAATACGTAGGCATAGAGTGCGACGCTCTATCGAGTCAATTCCCTTCCGTTTAGATTTAGCAGCCGTAGATAGATTGTTTGCATCCTTTAGACAACCCAAGCAAGCGTGGATCCCGTCGAGTACGACGGACGTGAGGGGTGCTAATACCTTCCCCTTGCGTAACCGACTCCCGAACCCAGGTTTTGGTTGCGATGACCATACCTTTTCCCGTTTTTTGCGAGGTTTACTTCGAGCGTTTCCTTTCCCTCCGTTGGGATAAATAACACACGGTGGCGACTCTTCTGTCAGCCGGCGCCAATTTTCGCAGTAGCGACACTTGAGCCAAGAGACTGGTGTATGGAGCTGCCACAAGATTTTGGCAAGATTTCTCCAAAACTTCCCTCCAAGAAGACAAAATCCAAATCTGCCCTCACCTTCATTTTCCCTATAAATAGAGGCCTTCTCTATGTTGTTAACCACACCAGAGCTATCAAGAATATATAGAAACTCATAGCTCTCTCATTCCCTTCCTTGCTTAAAAGTGCCTAAGTTCTCAAAATCACAAAAATCACCATTTTCCACTTTTCATGCCATTTCTTGTTCCAAACACCAAAACACTTCAAAGACCATATACACACCCTTAAAATGGCCATTTGAAACTATTCCCACCACTACTTTCATCAAAAAACTCATCAATCTAAAAGTCAACCTTCATACCTTCATATTTTGTCTTTTATGCACTTTGGAAGCCAAGTCTCTACTTAAGGCCTTTCCTACAACTTCAACACCCCCAACACCTCATATATATCTTGTTTCAACTGTCCAAAGGCTCAAAAACTAACTGGGAGGTTTATTACTCAAATTGTCCTAAAAAGTTGCTTATTACTTCAAGAGGAAGAAAACTCCAAATATGTGCCAAAGAAGAAGATCTCTGGGTTTCTTTGCTTTCTAGCTTGCTCAAGAAGGTCTACAAGAGGTATGTAATGCTCAATCTCCTTATTATACATACATTGTCATGTTTTGTAATTTTGAAGTTCTGTTTTGAGAACCATAGTCATGTTGTCCCAAAACTGCTCTTTGTCAAGAGCTTGTGTTCATTGCTATGTTCTTGCTTTTGTTAAAGTATATTGTTTATGAGTGATATGTATTGATGATATGTTGTCAAGTATGAGCTTTGTATATTGATTACAACTATTTTGATGAACTTGTCCACAAGAGTAGCTTTAGGGATCTAAACATGAAATGTTGTTGTGCTTGCTACAAATTTATCAGCCCTTGTCATTTGATTTGCTTGTTCGTTATTTCATGAGGTTCCCCTGCCCATAGGTCATGTATGAATCTAGGTTGGCTTTTTTTTCACAGTTGTGATGTTTGTTTCAATCACTATACCATTTTCATGAATGTTGTGCTAAGATAGTATGCAACTGCTTGTTTCACAATCAACTGCAATGTTTCATCTCATTTGTTTGACCCGTTGATTTGTTTTGGTTTGATCTTGCTTGTTTTAGTTGAAACTTGTTGAAATTAATAAAAACATGAGGATTAGCTAATAGGACCTGCTGTGAGTTAGTGTACTTTTAAGGCTGTCAAATGTTTATAACTATTGCAAAATGCATTTTGAACTTGAGGCTCACCATGAATCGTACCATAGCATGCTACATCATTTCTGTCATGAAGTTGTTGATGTTTGTTACCACTTAACTTGTATCTTATATGATCAAGCTTGCTTTCCTTTTTTCAAAACAGTCCTATGTGTATACCAACTTCTGTGTTAAACTGCTTTTGGTTGATTTACAAGCTTAGGACCTTTAGATAGCATGATTAGAAGTTGTGTATGGTGTTTGCATGATCAAACTGGCCCTGCATTTTCAAAACAGCTGTCCACTTTCAAACTTGCATTTTCAAGCCCTACTTACCAACAACATGTTCAATTCTGTTTCAGTTTGTTTATGTTTGATCTATCAGCCTAGAATCATCATTTTATATGTTTTTAAGTTTGTGTGTGATGCATAACTGTCTCAAATTGCCATGACCTATTCTACTGCATTTGAACTTTGGCAGCCTTGCACATTCATGTTACAATTACAACCAGTATGCCTTATTCTGTTTGGTGTTGATTTGAACTGTTTTTGTGGGCATGAGATCATCCTTTAGCATATATGTGGTGTGTGTGTGTGTGTCATTGGTTTAGCATGAATCTCATTATTTGGAAAATACCCTGTTTCACCATCAAGTTATTTTAAGACAGTTTTTTGCATATCAACCAACATATCAAATTCTGCTTTGATTGCAATAGGCCTGAATTTTGAGTTTAATCTCATCTATTTTCATGTTTGTGATGTGTGTGTAGTGATTGTATGATCTGTTTCCACCTGGTTTATCTTTTCACTTTCAAAATGCATCTTCAATTTCCATTCAAGCCAAATATGCCTGCATTGCATACCAAGTTCTGTTTTGTTTGCAATATGCTTGATTTTTTTAGTATGACCTCATTTGTTTTCATGTTTGTGATGTATATGTGCTAATTTCATGACATTAAAACTATTCATTTTGGACTTGCCTCATCTCTTGCTGTCAAACAGCTTTTTACAAACCACAACTGCAGCACACCATACACTCATTCTGTTTGAAGCATTTTTAGATTATTTCATGAGCATTAGACCATTAGATAACATGATTAGGGCTTGTATGTATGCATGAACCAGACCTCACATGAATGTTGTGCCAATTTGAACCTCATCCTGTTATGACAGCCTGCCATACTTGCAACCTTTTGAACTAATTTTTGTTGTGTGCATTTTATGTTCAAACTTGAGTTATAGAATCATCTATGGACATGTTTAAAGCTTGTGTGTGGTGATTATTTGATCTAAAACTGTTCTATTCCTGTCATGTTCACCATTATGCATTTCATTTGTAAATGAGCAACTAGCATACCGTTTTTATTTCTGTTTGGTTTGTGTTTGGTCTTGAAGTGTAGAAACACTTGTTAATATGTTTATAGTTTGTGTGTAAAGTTTGTTCAACTTGAATCTGCCCAATTCATGACATAGCTTTCAAAATGAATTTTTCAGTTTTCACATGGCATTTCAATGACAGTTCTGTTTTGGTGCATAATCTTGGCATTTGGTTGTTACCATTTTGTTTTTCATCACATTTCAAGTAGTGTAGGGTGAGATTTCATGTATTTTGATGTTGATTTGATCAATTTGACATGTATCCATTTTGTCTTTTGATTTGAAAATCTGGACAGCAGGGCCACTTTGCCTTGGCCTGCGGCTTATCTGTTGTTTCTGATCAACTTTGATCCCCTCAATACCATTTGAGACCAGCCCATGTTTGGTGTGTGTTGTAACAGTTGGTGTGTTTTAAATTTGACTCATGATTTTCAAACAATTTGATCAATGTCATAATCAACTTAAGAAGCTTTTTGCATATGTTCTTGACTGATTTTGATGTTGATGCTGCATTGGATCTGACAGTATTCCATTACCATCAAGTTTCCTTTCCAACTTTTGCAATCCATGTAGGATAGGTTCATATTTGTTTGCCATTTAAAACTGATGTGATTTGCTGCCATGAGCATTGAGACTTGGGGTTGTTACTAGTTTTTTGCATCCCTTTCATACCATAATTGCCAACATTGAATCATTTTCTAATTTACTTGATTTATGTTTGAATCTTGGACTATAGAATCATCAATCAACCTGTTTACAACTTGTGTGCAATGTCTGTTTGATATGGATGTACTCAGAATATGCTTTGACTTCCATTATGCAACTCATAATGACCAAATGCATTTACATTCGTTTTTTTGATTGAAGGCATCATTTCACAAAATGGTTGTTACCATCATCATCCTTGTGTAAAAACAGTCATGTTAGGCTTTAATTTTGCTAATTTTGGTGTTGATTTGATCTAGTTTGGAACCTTCACGCCTTTGGTTTTGGTTGTTTGTGTTTGGCCCAGTTTTCACTACATAGGAAGCCTTATCTTTTTTTGGGGTGGCTAAATACACGGATTTATCGCCACCCCAGTGGTTATAACATGCGCCTTTCACCTCACATGCCTGGTTTTATCCTCAGTGATAACCCATTTTGGTTCTTTTTATTTTAATTGTCATGTTTATTTTATTTTCTTCCTTTCCTTTCCTTGACCAGCGCGCGCCATGTGCCCTAGTGGATATGTTCTGGGTTTGTGAACCAAAGGTCCTGGGTTCAACCCCCTCCCATGGCCATTTCTTTTTTTTATATCACTTGCTTCATTTATTTATTTTCATGAAATTCAATGATTCATAACTTTTGCATGCTTTATTATTTTTGATCCATTCTTTTTGCAAAATGTTCATATTAATGTCTAATTTCATTTAATAAAAGAAAATTTCAAATTGCTTGTATTTACATTTCATTTTGCCTACTTGTGAGTTGGTTCATTTTTAGGGTTGTTACCTTGCGCCTTGATGAATTTCTTTTATACCATGCTTAATTTATCTTGTGAGATTTGTTGATAATTGATTTCTTTGTGTTTGTTAACATGTTAAGGCTTTGTTTCTCATTGGTGGTTACCTTAAATTTGTTGTTTCCTTCCTAAAATTTTTGAACTTAAGCTGTTGTGACATGTCTTACATTCTTTACATACTTGATTGTCATCAATGCCTAAATGTTATTACATTTGAACTTATAACATGATCATCTTAAGTTGTGACTTATTTGCATGATTTGTTGTTTCTATATTTGTTAATATGTATCTCTTGGATGGTTACCTTTATCTTTGTAAAGATGTGTCATACTTGGTTGAAACCAATTGTTTTATTCTAATCCTTGCTTATTGTGATATGCATGCTTGCTTGGTTGTAACCATATTCCTTGTATTCATCATGCTTAAATGTTTATTGCTTTGTTAAGTATTTCTTCCCCAAGTGATGGAACTCTTTTGTTCTCATCCAAGTTGCCTCCCCTCTCTCCTTCCAAAGGAAAATTCTCTCCATTGACCCTTGTGTCATGGATAGTTCATTACCCACTCCCTTGACTTTGTGAAGTCATCTTGAACCTTAGTATAAGCCATTAGACTTTGATTTAAGTCTAAAAACCCCACCTTTACTAGGAGTGTTTCTTCAACTAGAACCCTAGGATAGAGTTTGTAAACTCTATGTAAGAATCATAGAGATGATTACTTACTCCCCTCTTGAGTGTTTAACATAGATCTAGAGATTTTTCTTAAACTTTACACAAACATTGTTATGTTTGTTCCCCTTTGAACCTTGATCATAATCAAGTGTTCTTCAACCCTAGTGAGGTGAACTACGATTGCTCTGATTCTATCCTAGTTAGGATACGTAGGCAGAGGACGCGATGTCTTTGCGAGCAAACTTAGAAACTATCTTTAGGTTTTAACCTACATCTTTTACCCAATCCCAATCCTTAGCAAACATTTACCAAACTTAGCATGCAAATAAACAAAAGGTTCCTGTAGAGTACTACAGATGTCTAGGATGTGAGATACCTACTCTATGCATAACCAACCCCCGGTCCCCGAATCTCTTAGCGTTGTTGTTACATCACGAAAAGGGTTTTTCTTTCTTTAGACCTTTCCTTTGGATAAATTAAAGTCCGGTTGTGAATTTTAAGAATTAAGATTCAAGTTAATCAATAGCTTGGTATCACGATTCTCACTGAAACAGATATGCAATCTTAATTTTTTGTTCAAACATCATATCATTTGCTTGAGTATTCATTCACTTATGGTGGTTTGAAGTGAGCCTCTTGGAGCTTTTGCAAAGTGCCACTCATGAAGCATTTTTAGCCACCATTTCTTGCAGCATACAAGCCACACGTATGATATGTATTCTTTGTGCATTCTTTGTGTACCAAACATTACCCAAACAAGAGAAACCAAGCTTGTACCATTTGTACACTATTTTGAATTTCTTGCCCCAAAAAGGAAGAGACAAGCCACCCTCATTTTATCCACTATGCAGTCCATCCAGCTTGCTCCCTCCACTCCAGAAAATAACAAGAAAGCCAACATGCTCATGTATTGCCCCTTGATCCACCATTTGATTCAAAAACCTTGAACATGTAGCATCTGATCCATCCATCTTTCACCACAGTAAAATCCCCCAAAATCCCCTTTTCACATCCTATTTAAGCTAACTAGCAGCTGGGCAAAACCCTAGCCTCTATTATTGCAAGAGAAACCAGAGTTTGTGAACCATTTTCAAATCTTCCAAAACCTAAAAAAATACCTGTTGAAAACTATATACCAACAGCCCCTTCAACCACCCAATCACCTCAAAAAATCATCCACACAACCCACAAATGACCTTTGGAATGTGTTCAAACCTTTAAACCAGTCCAAAACTTCATATATAAAAAGTCACTTGTTGTTAAAAAAAGAAGAAAGCTCAAAGGAGGTATTGTGTGTTTGCTGCTAGCTTACTTTGGAGTTTGCAAGAGGTAAGTACTTCTAAACACTCTATTCTATATGCATCAGTGTCATCAAAACATGTTTGAGTTTTTTTGTGTTCTTGGAGTTTGTTAACTCTCTTTTGAAATATTACTTTATTATTGTGATGACAAGCCTACTGTTGTTGGATGTACAATGTTGCTATGTTGATTTGCAAGTTGTTTGTGTGAGAAATATGCATTGAGTTAAGTTGTTTGTTTGTTGCTCAACATTATCTTGTTTAGGGTTACTTTAAATGATGATGATACTGGATCTGTCTAGCTTGCATAGGATGTGATTTTTATGACTGTCTTCTTTGAAGGCTACAGCTAGCTATGTGTGTATGAACCTGTATCCATGTTGTCTTATCATTGAGTTCTGTTGACTCTTTTGTTTGGGGTGCCATTAAGCTTATTTTGGTTTTACCTAGTGATTAGTTTGTTTTTCTTGGAGATTGACCTCAGGCCTAGGTTTAGTGCTCTGATCTCAGCAATGTTACTTTCTGTTGTGAACTCAACTTAGTGTATTTGGATCAGTATAGCATTTGGAAGGTGCATAAATTCATCATTAGAGTGAGAGTTGTCATGGAAGTTCAAAACTGTTGTGTGCCCCCAATTCTGTTTAGGTCCTTGCAGACGGTCTGTTTGTGTGGTTGGTTGAAGGAGTTTGTGTGGAATTCTGGCTGCTTGTTAACCATTAGTGAATGGGTTAGGTTTTAGCAAGATAGTGAACTTGAGGGTTCAGGCTTCAGTTGGTTTTTCTTTGCCGATACAGTGAAGTAAAAAGGACTTTGCTTTCATAGAAATCTGCTTTGGTTCTATCAAGCCTTTTGGGTTCAAATTCTCCAACTGTTGTAGGTTGTAAATGTCTTTGATGGTTGGTTTGTGACTATGCTGTCTTGAGGGTGCTGTTGGATTTGTGAATATATGTTTGAGACCTAGGCTTAAGGCAGAGTGATTGAAACAAGTGTGCCTTGCTACTGCTAAAACCAAGTCCTTCTTGCTTAAGTTCAGTTATGCCATTATCATTGGTATTTAGACTTGTTGAACATATGTCTTGAACCTACAGTCATGCTATTAGACTTTTCTGGCTTAAGTTTGATTTCATCCACACCTTTTCTTTACCTTGCCATTAATTGATGATTACCCTTTGCTAAAATCTGTTGATTATGGTGACTGTCTTTAAAGAACAAAAGGAGGACTTAGTGTTTGGTGAGTGCATTGTAATAACCAAAACTGTCATTGACATTTGTGGAATTTGCAGATGTTTGGAATTATAATATCAGAATCTTATTGTTGCCTAGTGCTAGTGATATACCTTTGCATTGTGATTTGGTTATTACAGTCAGCCTGTGATAGGACTTTGGTGTGCCTCAAGCTTGCTAGGCATTAGTAAAGGTCCATGTAGGTTAGGCTCTTGGCATGTTGGTCTGGTTAATATTAGTGTTTGGTCTGGGAACTTTGGCATAGTTTTGTTGCTGCCAAAAACTATTGAACTATGTTCTTATGTTGGAAAACTTTCAATCATGTTGGCTACTATTAGAATCATGTATGTATGAGCCTTAGCATAGGATTTGGAAGCTCTTAATGTATGATGTTTAAGACTGATGTTTAGGAATGCTTAATTCCTTCATGTGACACCAAGGCTGCTTTAAGCATATTTATGCATGCCTTTGCCATGTGGTTTTGAGGATCTGCCATGATGTGCTTAATTCCTTCATGTGATACCAAGGCTGCTTTAAGCTCGTAATGGTAACCGCTTTTCTTTTTCGATTGCTGAATGTTGCTCCTTTTATAAGTGAGGGAGATGGGCCTCCATTGAAAATCAACTTTGAGAACCTTCCTATTTGGGTGATGCTTGTCTGATCTTATTGATGATTTGAGAGACACCAATTAATCCCCTTCTTATTTTGTCCGATTCTGTTGAGAGGGTGTTGGCTCCGGTTTGGGAAGTTCCAATATTTCCTCTTTCGTCTGGATTTGTGATATTTAGAGTCGTATCTGTTGGCTTGTTGACTTTCGTTGTTAACGCTTCTTTTCCTCTTCTTCTCGCAGGGAACATTGTGTCTTGAGTTCAGATGTTTGCTTTGTCTTGTGCTTGCTGAGAAAGGTTTTAACCAACAATGATGACGCTTAGTATGAGCTTGACGAAACTACGGTTGTCGTTGTTTACTTCTTTCTGTTGTTTGAGTTAACTCTGAGCTAGGTAGGAGGTCGGTGACGGTTTTCGTTGCCCGATGATGAATTGAGATGAGGGCTAAACCTGTCTTGATTCTCAACTCTCAGACTCAAATTATCTTTGCAATGATTAATAGTTGTACTGCTGTTGATGTTGTTGTGGTTGTTATCAGCAGCCATTTCTCTTCTTCTTTCAGGATGTCGATAGCAGTTCAACAGCTGCCGGTTATTATGCCATGGCCGAGAAGGTTTAAAGCGGAAATGATGACCTCGTGTTTGAGCCTTGAGGGAAGTAGGAAAGGCTGTTGTTTGCACAATTTTGTTGCCTACGAAAAATCTTGTCTTTACGTTGTTTGAGGTTCAGTAGGGAGTTGGTGACAGCTTCGGCTGTCACCCTTCCGGCTGCTCGAACCTTATGCCCAATGATGAGATAAACTGAGGCATGAGCATTTCTCAATTATTTCTTACTTCTCGTCTCTTAGTTTACTTATGTAATGACTGTTTTGTTTACCAGTTGTGTTTTGATGATGAATTCTTGGTGGCAGCCGCGAGTACGACATCAGAACTAGGGACAGGTGTAACACCCCCTTCTACACCCCCAAATAATCAAATAAATCATCTAAGCACATATGAAAATTTCATCAGAGTATAATTAAAATATGGTATAAAAGGAGCATGTCACATCATACACAAATTTGAAACATACAACACCTGCTCTATAAAAGACATGCAACAGTGGGGTAGCTTTCAACAGAGGAACTTAGTCCTTACACCCACATCTCAATATTTAGAATTAAAAGCGGAAAATCTAAGCATTGAATCATTTTAAACATGAAATCATATAAATACATATCATCCAGTTTGATTCACCATATCATTCATGTTTACATAGACATTTGTCAGCAGATACATATACAAATGTATCACAAAAGAATGCTATACAATCCTAACTACCCGGTGCTACATATCAGAGCTAACCGACCAAAAGAATGAAGTTATACTTCACAAAATACCTCCAGCAAACCTAATCTGCAATGCCTCATAGAGCATTATAAAACAGCAGAAGGGTGAGAAATATTATCATAATAATCAATGCATATAATATTATATATATATATATATATATATATATATATATATATATATATATATATATATATATATATATATATAAGCATAGAATACACATATTCCACCTTTCTCACCACAGTTCATTATCATCATCATATAAATCACAATATATGTATAAACAACCATGGATAATCACCAAACATGTTTCATCATGCACACATCCATAATCCTCAATTCAATAATTCATACACAAGCATACTTTCATATAACAATGATATTTATGCCATGTGACTCGATGCAACTCAATGCAACTCATGCCATGTGGTACCAACACTTGTTATCATTTTTCGGTTTTTACATTTAAACCGGGTCCGTCATCTAGATCGATAACAACTAAAGCCCGTCCTATAAGCTTTCAAACCCACTCTACTAGGCTTGGGACAAGTCACTAGTCTCCACGAAACTAGCAAGCATTGCCTCTTGACCAAATGATGCGTATGCAATCAACAACCAAATGCACTTAAGACCGTTCTCGCATCTTAATCTCATGCATTCTCAAATAATTCATCATATAAGAATTATAACATGATTGCACACATAACACATTTCATAATAATCAAAGTATTCATACTTTCAACACCGTCACCATATTTATCAAGTAATGCACACATATTTGCAATATGTTCTCATGCATTCTTCACATACAATCGCATACAATTATTATGCATTCACAATATCGTGCCAACGGCAACGAACTCAATCACATTCATCATGCACTTTTAATTAATTTAAACAATGCATATATTTGTCAAAAGACCACATTTCCACAATTGATTCCACAATCTAAGATTCACGCCATACGGCTAGCCACAATATATCACACAACAACACATAAACTATTCATTTCCGATAAGGATTGAACATAATCGAACCAAACAATCAACATTGAATGGAAACACAAGGAAATGAAAATGTTGTCACACTCGCTAGCTTACTCGCCTAGCGAGTTCCTAGCAAACACTCGCTACCTGTTCGCCTAGCAAACAAGCTCGCGAAGGCAAACAGAAGCTACTGTAAGGCTTCGCTACCTACTTATTGGGGCTTCGCCTAGCGAACCCCTCGCTACCTCGCTCGCTACCCGCGAAGAGGGTCAATTACATTTTGTCCAAGTCTGGGACCATTCGCTACTAGCTCGCCACTAGCTCGCTACAGCGAACACTCGCGACCTGCTCGCCTAGTGAAGGTTCTAGCGAATTCCAGTAGTCTTAGCCTAACATTTCTCGACTAATCTACACCATTTATTCCAGATTTTAACCGTTCAAACATCGACTCTATTGATTATATCCATTTCTGCCCTAGAATGGAAAAAGATGGGAAACCTCTAACAATTCCAAACACACACACACACACACACACACACATAATCATATACATTGGTAAGATAACAACATTTCACACCCTTACCTTGATTAAATCGAAGCTAGAAGTTGTTCTTGAGCTTTCCAAGATTTTTCCCCTTTTCCTTCTCTTTTCTCCTCCTCCTCTTTCTTTCTCTTCTCTTTCTCTTATGTTTCTTATTCTTTCCTTTTCTTTCCACTTTTCCTTATATATCTTTCTATTCTATTTCCTTCCATTATATTTCTTCTCTCAAATATCTACCAATAATTCCAATAATTAAAATCATCTAAATAAATCAATTAATTAACATAAAGAATTAATTATTGAAAATTGGGCTGTTACAACCCTCCCCCACTTTAGAAATTTTCGTCCTCGAAAATGTTACCTGATTCAAACAACTCTGGATAAGACTCCCTCATCTGGCCCTCAAGTTCCCAAGTCACATTTCCACCAGCCGGTCCTCCCTAAGCGACCTTTGCCAAAGCAATCTCTTTGCCTCGATGTTGCTTCAACTCCCGATCCTCTATCCGCATAGGTGATGTCTCCACAGTCAGGTTATCTCTCACCTGCACATCATCTACTTGGACTACATGAGACGGATCCGGAATGTATTTCCTCAACTGAGATACATGGAAAATGTCATGGAGATTAGCAAGTGACGGCGGTAAAGCAACTCGATAGGCTACCTCTCCTATCTTCTGCAAAATCTGATAAGGACCAATGAAATGCGGTGTCAACTTACGTGACTTTAACGCTCTACCAACACCAGTTACAGGAGTAACCCGAAGAAACACATGATCTCCCTCCTGAAATTCAAGTGTTTTCCTTATCTTTTCATGATAACTCTTTTGACGACTCTGAGAAATCTTCATCTTCTCTTGAATCATCTTAATCTTATCGGTAGTCTGCTGGACTATCTCGGGTCCGACCACAGAACTCTCTCCCGACTCATACCAACACAATGGCGTCCTACACCGTCTACCGTACAATGCCTCAAATGGTGCCATACCAATACTCGAATGAAAATTGTTGTTGTAAGTAAATTCAATCAAAGGTAAGTAGTTATCCCAGGCTCCTCCCTTCTCCAACACACAAGCTCTCAAAAGATCCTCAAGTGACTGAATCATTCTCTCAGTCTGACCATCGGTCTGCGAATGATAAGTTGAACTCAAACGCAACTTCGTACCTAAAGCACTTTGCAAACTCTCCCAAAATCTCGAAGTAAACCTCGTATCTCTATCTGACACAATGCTAGACGGAATACCATGCAAACTGACAATCCTTTCAATGTACAGCTTTGCCAATCTCTCCAACGGGTAATCCATTCGCATAGGAATAAAGTGAGCAGATTTGGTCAATCTATCCACAATAATCCAAATAGCTTCAAAGTTACTCGGCGTTCTAGGTAAACCAAACACAAAATCCATAGAAAAGCTATCCCATTTCCACTCAGGAATAAAGAACGGTTGCATCAAACCCGACGGTTTCTGATGTTCAATCTTTGGCTTCTAACAAGTCAAACAAGAATACACAAACTCGACAATATCCTTCTTCATACGACGCTGCCAAAATACTTTCCTCAAATCTTGATACGTCTTAGTAGCACCCGGATGAATACTCAATCCACTACGATGCCCTTCCTCAAGAATACTCCTTTTCAGCTCAATAACATCAGGAACACAAACTCTATCACGACACCTCATGATACCATTTCCATCAATCCGAAAATCACCACCTTGACCTTAATAGGTCAAAGTCAACCAATCAACTAAACTCAAATCAGATTTTTGTCCTTCTCAAATTTCGTCAAGAATACCACTAGTAAGCTTTAACATACCAAGCTTAACTCCGTAGGAAGTCTCCTCACACACTAAGCTCAAATCGCGAAATTGCTCGATCAATTCCAACTCTTTCACTATGATCATCGACACTTGCAATGATTTCCTACTCAATGCATCAGCTACCATATTTGCTTTACCCGGATGGTAATTCAATCCAAAATCATAATCCTTCAGAAGTTCCAACCATCTCCTCTGCCTTGCATTCAATTCTTTCTAATCAAAGAGATACTTCAAACTCTTATGATCACTAAATACCTCAAATCTCGAACCAAACAAATAATGCCTCCAAAGCTTTAGCACAAATACAACGGCGGCCAACTCTAAGTCATGTGTCAAATAATTCTTCTCATGCACTTTGAGTTGCCTCGAAGAATAAGCCACAACTTATTTATCTTGCATCAACACACCTCCCAAACCCATCAAAGAAGCACCACAATACACAACAAACGGTTCTGCCGGATTCGGAAAAATCAAAACAGGAGCTGTCGTCAATCTTCTCTTAAGCTATTGAAAACTTCCTTCACACTTTGCATCCCAAACGAAAGCTTGACCCTTCCTAGACAACTGCGTCAACGGCAATGATAACTTGACAAATCCTTCAATGAATTTCCGATAATATCCCGCCAAACCAAGAAAACTTCTAATCTCAAAAACTAATTTCGAAGTCTCCCATTGTGATACCGCTTCAACCTTCGACGGGTCAACTACAATACCTCTACTAGAAATCACATGACCAAGGAAACTCACTTCCTTCAACCAAAATTCACACTTAGAAAGTTTATCATATAACTGCTTCTCTTTCAGCACGGATAACACAATCCTCAGATGCTCGACATGTTCTTCTTCACTCTTCGAATAAATCAAAATATCATCAATGAACACCACCACAAACTTGTCCAAATAAGGATGTAAAATCTTGTTCATGTACTCCATAAATACACCTAGTGCATTAGTCACACCAAATGGCATCACAGAATACTCATAATGTCCATACCTCATTCTAAAGGCAGTCTTCTGAATATCCTCAGCCTTCACACGAATTTAATGATACCCAGATCTCAAATCTATCTTACTGAACACACTCGCACCAACCAATTGATCCATCAAATCATCAATCCTCGGAAGTGGATACTTATTCTTGATAGTCACCTTGTTTAATTTTCTGTAGTCCATACAGAGTCTCATAGAACCTTCTTTATTCTTTACCAACAACACTAGTGCACCCCACGGTGACACACTCGGACGAATAAACCTCTTCTCAAGTAGGTCCTCAAGTTGACTCTTCAACTCTTTCAATTCTGACGCAGACATACGATATGGAGCCATCGATATCAGACTAGTTCCAGGAATTAAGTCGATCGTAAACTCCACTTCTTGTTCCGGCGGTAAATCTCTTATCTCATCAGGAAAAACTTCCGGAAAGTCATGGATAATTGGTAAAGCATCAATTGCTCCGCTTTCCCCAATGCTCAAAGTTGCCATCAACATGAATACCTTCGCACCATCTTGCACCAATTCCTTCACTTGCTTAGTAGTCATAAACAAATCTCTTTCATCATCAGGTTCAGGAAAAATAACCGTTTTGTCAAAACAGTTAATATAGACACGATTGAATTCCAACCAATTCATCCCAAGAATAACATCAAGTTGATCTAAGTGAAGACACACTAAATCAACTCCAAAGTCTTTACCAAAAATACTCAACGGACAATTCAAACACACATACGGGGGTAGTTACCGAACCCATAACAGGAGTATCAATAACCATACCTCCACTCATAACAGACAACTCAAGTTTTAATCTCTTAACACAATCTAAAGAAATAAAAGAATGTGTAGCTCCAGTATCAATTATAGCGATCAAAGGTATACCATTAATGAAGCACGTACCTCGAATCAAACGATCTTCACTAGCAGTCTCCGATCTTGATAGAGCAAACACTTTCCCATTCCCTTAAGTCTTCTTTGCCTTATCACACTTGGTACTAATGTGCCCTTGCTCACCACAGTTGTAGCAAGTCACATTCGCACTGCTTCTGCACTCAAGAGCTTTGTGGCCTGGCTTGCCACACTTGAAACACTTCAGCTCAACGCTCTTGCACTCAGGAGCATGATGTCCTGCTTCACCGTAATTATAACACCTCACCGAAGTGGAAACTCCTCCCCCACTCGGCTTCTTGCCGTAACCAGCTTTCTGTTTCCCCTTATCAGCAGGAGTCACACACGGCTTCCCTCTAAATTGACCTTTTCCTTTCTTATCATTTAAACTCTTGTAGTGACTAGACCGAGCCCTACTATCTTCATCATAAATTCTACTCTTGTTCACTGTTGCACCCCAAAATTTGCCTAACCTTTTTGCTTACTTGGCTTTTGTTTCATTGCATTAGCATATCATTGGTCTAGCATTTGCATAGCATAAAATTATTCATTTATAAGGGGATAAAGTGTGGTTTATATCAAGAGGAGCCTATCTAGAGGTCTTATTCAAGCTTGAGAGGTCACCAAAGTCATCAGAAAGTGGGTTGTGTTCTTGAGAAGTTTGGATGATGGTATGTGGTTCATCTCCTAACTTGGGGGCCAATTGAAGATCATCAGTGGGTTGTGAAGTCTTAATCATGGATAGGGTATGTGGATAGAGCTCATGGAGTGCCTTGAGGGTCATGGTGGATCTCAGTCAAGTCATTATGCTAAGTGTGGAAAGTCACAGTTGAAGGTGTTGCAATTAGGGTTTTTGTCTGGTCAACCCTAAGTCAACTGTGCAACTGAAGGAGATTAAGACTCATTTATAAGTCTTTGTGATCATGGAAGGTTGTGTGGAGATACGTGAGATGTTATTCCAAGATCAATTCAATAAGAATTCAAAGTGTGAGGAGTTGCTAAGTCAGGGTTCTTAGTGTAAAATCCCTAGTTTAGTGCCTGACTTCAAGACCACTTATCTCAAGATACAAGTTTCATCTCAACTTTTGAACAACATGGAACTTGTAGAGTATGTTCTTAGCTTTAATTTTAGTACTAGAAGTCCTTGATTGGATTTATAGAACTCAAGTTATGATCCAGACAAGTTACAGGTCATCAGATGAATGTGAATTTTATCTGTGAAAGTCCACCAACTTCCAAGGCACTTTTGACCAAGAAGTATGTTTCTCCTCAACTTTTGGCCAATATTAAAGTTGTAGGTCTTGGTCTTAGATTTCCAAAATGTACTAGAAGTCTTTCATCTGATTTGTAGAACTCAAGTTATGAGGTTTACAAGTTAGGGGTATTTTGGGAAAGTGAGATTATAGGCCATTTTAGATTATGGGTCATTTTCACTATCTTGTGAGCTTCAAATGAAGTTTTGTCCAACACAAAACTTGCTCAAAATGGGATTTTAACTTCAATCAAGCACCCATGAGGTATTGGTTTGGCTTAGAACAAGAGTTGGTTGGAAGGAATTTGACAAAAGGGGATTATTAAAAGGCATTAATGAAGGGAAAATTCAAAATAAATCACAATGGTCCAAAACTCCACAAGTTTATGCATTTTCTGATTGGAAATGACATTTTAAAGAGATTGAAAATTTTACATTTGGGGTTTGAGGCCTAATTCATGGACATTGTGTGGATTACTTAGAATGAAAGTAACATAATCAATCAACACCATTGGATGAAATCAAACACTTAAACTGATCCATTTACATTCAAGGGATGTTAAGCAATGCATTTGAGTGGAAATCAAGCTAAAACAGAGCCAGTACACGCGAGTTCCATAGTTGAACTTTGGAGAAAATTGAAATTTTGGATTAAGCAATTTGGGCCATGTTAAGGTCCAAATACATTCTATTTAAGTTCATAATCATGTTCAGATCATTTTTTGGAAGGAATTGGTGAAGAATTCAGTTGTGGCAGTTAGAGATTTGAGCTTCCAACTCAAAATCGGTTTTGGCAATTCATAAGGTTTCAAGAAGAATTGAGGATTCAGTTAGCACCAGTGATCATCCTTAAAGGTTTCTGCAGCATTTGAAGTCAGGAATCACACTACAACTACCTCAATTGCAAGCTTTTTTCCAGGTTTTTATCTTTCACCATTGCTCTTGATTTAGGCATGTTTAGACTGAATTTGGCATGTGGTTAGGTTGTAGTGATGGCATAGATCGTTTTAGGATCATAATTGTGGAGTTTAGTGATGATTCATGATGAGATGAGAATTCTGTTGGGACTTGCACATGGCTGATGCTTGAGAATTAAGGTGAATTAGATGGTGATTTTTGATCTTTGAGAGGTGAGGAAGATTTCTATGTAATCAATTTGAGGTTTGATGACAATTTTGGAATTGAGTAATTTTCGGTTCACCGTCGTTTTTGGAGATTCATGAGGAATTAATAGAAATGAAGTGGATCTTGATGATCAGTGAGAGGAGACGAGTGGATCCATGTGCTTTTCTTTGAGTTTGGTGGAGTTTAGGTTCAGAGCATGATTGCTCTCGCCGGAGAAGACAGTGGCGCTCTTCTCCGGCCACCGTGACTGGTTTTCCCTCCTTGTACCAGTTTGAATTGGAGACGATGAACATGAGCCGTTTGAGTCTTGGCATCTGATGGACAAGGTTTGGTCTACTTAGGGTTTGGTGAGGTGGCATGATCAGAAGCGTAGGATGAGGCTACTTTTCTGTTGAATGGATAGGATTAGAACGTACCATAGGGCTTAGTCAACTGAAATGCACATTGCCCTTGACCAAAACGCACGGCTTCATTAAATGAGCTGGCACGCGCGCAGCTGTTGGATGAATTGACTAGTAAACAGATCCTGTGGCTCTAACATTTTCTGAATTTCTTTTAATTCTTTAATTGTTTTTCTATTTCTTTTAATTGATTTTTCTTGTTTAATTCACATTAATTAGAGTAATGATCAGAAAAATATAACAAAAATATGAGAATGCTCCTGATTTAATTTCTTATTTTTTGATGCCCTTGGATTTTATTTTTGTGAAATTTCCAATTTATTTGATATTTTTCCATTTTTTGATTTCATTTAATTTGGCATTTTATGCTTGTTTCTTTGTGATTTTTGTACTCCTTTTTGGTATAGAATTAGGACTTGATATTTCTGTACTCCTTATTTGTACAGAGAAGCCCAAGCGGTAGTTCAGGGCGGGGAGAGTAAAGGTTGGGGCCAAGTCCTGGAGATTCCTGTTAAGCAAGACAAGTTTGGTTTGGGTTATCGCCCGTCGTCGTCATCTTCATCACCGAGCGCGCCAAGATTCAAGGGGCCGATCGTGTTTACCCCAGGAGGGGTCAGTTTTGAAAGAGTTAATGTTGTGTCTGACAGTGAAGATGGAGATAGCGACTGTGACATAGATTCATGGATCAAGCCCAACATGCCAGGACAAAGCCTATGTAACTGGTCTATTCAGGACTTTATTCAAGTTACGACGAAACAGTAATGCCTTGTTTTTTCGATTATTGTACAACCCTATGTCCTACCCGGGGCATAGTGGTTTTATTTCAGGGCCTACTTGTTTATGTGTATGCTTTGCTTTAATCATCAAATAAAGGCGTTTTTCTCATGCAAGTTTTGTTATCCCTGTTTTTTTGTTTTTATTTTAACAATAAAATGGCAACAGGGTTGTGTGCTTTGTTTGCATATCATTTGAAGCATTTAACCATTTCTCTTGCAGGATCCATATTTCAGATGACACCGATCAAGAACTCCCTATGACTCTCTTCGACTTTGAGCATCTGGTACTTCAAGCCGAGGAAGAGATTGTTGAGGACGACGACTTACCAGAAGAGCTGACTCGACTTTTAAGACAAGAAGAGAAGTTTATTCTGCCTCATCAGGAGGAGATTGAGGTCGTTAATTTGGGTTTCGAAGAAGTTGTCAGGAATGTCCGGATAGGGGCTGCGCTGCAAAGCGATATCAAGCAAAGACTGATCGAGATGCTTTGAGAGTATAGTGACATCTTTGCTTGGTCTTATGAGGACATGTCTGGGTTAGACACTGATATTGTGGTCCACCGCTTGCCATTGCGTGAAGAATGTCCGCCGGTCAAGCAGAAGCTCAGAAGAACGAGACCAGATATGGCCGTAAAGATTAAAGAGGAAGTACAGAAACAGTGGGACGCCGGTTTCCTAGCTGTTACGACTTACCCTCCTTGGGTCGCCAATATAGTACCTGTACCAAAGAAAGATGGTAAGGTACGGATGCGCATTGACTATCGGGATTTGAATAAGGCGAGCCCTAAGGATGGCTTCCCGCTTCCTCGTATTGACGTATTGGTCAACAATACCGCTCAATTCTATGTGTTTTCCTTCATGGACGGCTTTTCGGGCTATAATCAGATTAATATGGCGCCGGAGGATATGGAGAAAACAACTTTCATTACCCCGTGGGGAACGTTCTGCTACAAAGTGATGCCCTTTGGTTTGAAGAACGCTGGGGCAACATATCAGCGTGCTATGACAACGCTCTTTCATGACATGATGCATAAAGAGATTGAGGTCTATGTTGACGATATGATTGCCAAATCCCAGACGGAGGAGAGCATTTGGTGAATCTTCTGAAATTGTTTGAGAGGCTTAGGAAATTCAGGTTGAGGCTGAATCCTAATAAGTGCACCTTTAGGGTGAGATCTGGAAAGTTATTGGGGTTTATTGTTAGTGAAAAAGGAATTGAGGTTGATCCTGCAAAAATAAAGGTTATACAAGAAATGTCAGCGCCAAAAACAGAGAAAGAGGTTTGTGGCTTTTTGGGGAGATTGAACTACATTGCTCGGTTCACATCTTATCTCACAGCCACATGTGAACCAATGTTTAGACTGTTGAAAAAAGATCAGGCGATTGTCTGGGATGAAAATTGTCAGAAGGCGTTTGAAAAAATAAAAGAATACTTGCAGGAACCTCGGATATTGATACCCCTAGTAGCCGGAAGACCATTAATCATGTACTTGACGGTTCTTGAGAACAGCATGGGTTGTGTTCTCGGTCAACATGACGAGACTGGATGAAAAGAGCATGCGATCTATTACTTGAGTAAAAAGTTCACAGATTGTGAGTCTTGTTACTCAATGCTTGAAAAGACGTGTTGTGCCCTTGCTTGGGCTGCCAAACGTTTGAGACAATACATGCTAAATCATACAACCATGCTGATTTCAAAGATGGATCCGATCAAATATGTCTTCGAAAAGCATGCGCTTTCAGGAAGGATTGCCCGATGGCAAATGGTACTGACAAAGTACGACATTCAGTATGTTTCGCAAAAGGCTATCAAAGGTAGCGTTCTGTCAGAGTACCTGGCCGAGCAGCCAATCGATGATTACCAGCCAATGAAGTTTGATTTTCCTGACAAGGATATTATGTACCTAAAGATGAAAGACTGCGAGGAGCCATTGCATGGTGAAGGTCCTGAGCGGAGTTCCCAATGGCAATTAATATTTGACGGTGTTGTTAATTCATATGGAAGTGGAATTGGGGCAACTATTACTACTTCCCATGGGACTCACATCCCGTTCACTACAATATTGACATTCCCAGTTACCAACAATGAGGCTGAATATGAAGCGTGTATCGTGGGTCTCAAGGAGGCTATTGATTTGAGAATTAAAAATCTCGATGTGTATAGAGACTCTGCGCTAGTCGTGAACCAGATCAAGGGAGAATGGGAGACTTATCAGCCTAATCTGATACCGTACATGAATTATGCAAGGAGGTTGTTGCCTTTCTTTGACATAGTAGAGTTTCACCAGGTGCCGCGGGCAGAAAATCAGATGGAAGACGCCCTTGCAACGTTGTCTTCGATGTACAAAGTTAACTTCTGGAATGAGGCTCCCAGAATAGTTATCTCTCGCCTTGATAGGCCCGCTTTCATATTCGCCATTGAGGATGCTTCTGATGGCAAGCCGTGGTATTTTGATATCTAGAATTTCCTAAAGAACCAAGGGTATCCGACTGGTCCATCCAACCGCGATAAGAAGACTCTTAGGAGATTGGCTGGAAACTTCTACTTGAATCCAGATGGTGTTTTGTACAGGAGAAACCACGATTTGGTGCTATTACGATGTGTGGATGAGAAAGAAGCTAATCTGCTTATGGAAGAGGTCCACGAGGGTACTTTCGGCACGCATGTCGGCGGTCATGCTATGTCTCGAAAGTTATTGCGAGCAGGGTATTATTGGCTGACGATGGAAACAGATTGTTTCAAGTTTGCGAAGAAATGCCATAAATGCCAGATTTATGCAGACAAGATTCATGTGTCACCGAGCCCTTTGAATGTTATGGCATCCCCGTGGCCTTTCTCCATGTGGGGCATTGATATGATTGGCAAGATCGAGCCCACTGCATCCAACGGACACCGGTTTATCTTGGTAGCTATCGATTACTTCACCAAATGGGTCGAAGCAACGTCTTACGCTAATGTTACCAAACAAGTAGTAGCTCGGTTTATCAAAAAGGACATCATCTGGAGATACGAAATTCCCGAAACAATCATTACTGACAATGGTTCGAACTTGAATAATAAGATGATGAAGGAATTGTGCCAAAATTTCAAGATTGAGCATCATAACTCATCTCCCTATCAGCCCAAGATGAATGACGTTGTCAAAGTGGCCAACAAGAACATCAAGAAGATAGTTCAAAAGATGGTTGTGACCTACAAAGATTGGCACGAGATGCTGCCCTTCGCTTTACACGGTTATCGTATGACGGTACGCACAACAACCGGGGCAACTCCTTTCTCATTAGTGTATGGTATGGAAGTTATCCTACCATTGGAGGTTGAGATTCCTTCTTTGAGAGTTTTGCTTGATGTCAAACTTGATGAGGCAGAGTGGATAAAGAATAGACTGAATCAGCTCAGCTTGATGGATGAGAAGAGACTTGCATCTATCGCATATGGTCGGTTATATCAGAGTCGGATGAAGAAAGCTTTTGACAAGAAGGTGCGCCCTCGAAGCTTTTAGACGGGTGATCTTGTGCTGAAGAAGATTCTCCCACCACAATCAGATCACAGGGGCAAATGGACTCCCAACTATGAAGGTCCATAGGGTCTTCTCTGGAGGAACTTTATTGTTATCCACCATGGATGGCGAGGATTTTACATCCCTTGTGAACTCGGACGCAGTTAAAAAATACTTTGCTTAAAGAGACCCGCTGGACAAAAAAAGAAAGTCCAGGAAAAAATGGGGCATCCCGGTGAACCAAAAAAAAAGAGAAAAAGGTTTGGGAAAAAATTAGGGATAAAAATTGAAAAGATGTACACCTGCGAAGTCGAAAATCTGAAAAGGCGACTTCGGAAAAAAGGGTATCCCGGTGAATTGAAAACCCGCAAAGGGCGATTCAGGAAAAAGTTAGGGATTGAAAAAGCAAACGACTGCGGTCCGAGTTTTGATACTACATCGCTTAATGGTTTGGGAGTACCTGAGGGTCGATTATCCAAGTCAATCTCTTCTGAAGACGGAACATCGGGAAAGCGTCAAAGTCAGGCGAGTCATAGGAGGATCAGCTCATGGTGTTTGTCTGCACCACGTTGCCGACATGTACACAAATTTCTTTGTACCTATGTACATATCTGTATTTGTTTTTGTAACATCCTCTTTTCAGGAGTTGCATCCACTGTAAAAAACTTTGCCTATTTATAGGCCCGTTATCAATAAACGCATACTATTCAGTACTTGATGGTTGTTTCTTGTTTTAACTTTTACTGCTTTGTTTGTGAAAAACGTCGATGTTTTGATAAACTTGCACGTGCATAAACTTGCAGGCCTTGGCCAATAATTGTTAAAACTTTGAATTAACTGAACAATTGTCGCGGATAATGACCAAGATAGTTCCTTTTATGTAGGATGTCTTGTTTCGTTCATATTTTGCAGGGTCGTTACCTCTGAAGCAAACAGCCAAGGGATCGTGTTTCCCCAATCGGAGTCCCTTAACATAGGAGTGGGCTCTATGTAAAACTTATTCCTCCCCAGCAAATGGGGTTTGCATTTTATTCCCGGAAGAGTTGGATGTAAGCTAGCAAGCAGTCAAGCAGTTACGTACATTCCCAACAGTTGGTCGTGTGCACATTCAACTCCCAGTGGAGTCCCCACAAAGTGCAACCAGGTTGTCATCGGTTTAGAAAGATCATCCCCATGCAGGACTGTCCTTTCGGTTCTCCAGCAGGTTGTCTTTTCTCCAATAGGGTTGATCATCCTCTGCAGAGTTCGTAACTCCGGATTTGTTAAGCTATCCCCCAGCAGGATTGTTTCTTCCCCCAGCGAAAGTTTGGTTTCGTTTCTCCAGCATTTATTTTGTTGGAGTGCCCCTTTTGCATTTGCATCTACTCAAACGCGTAGCATTTCCATGCCGTATGGAGCATTACGCCACATTCTCAAACATATGCACTTTGAAACATAAGCCAGATTGGTTACCTCTATGTTTTCAGGTGTTTTCCCTGCAGGGGATTGGAATTCTTGTTCAGGATGGTTTTCATATATTCAAATGCTCGGCGTGAGATATGTGATGATAACGTTCGTCCTATCATGCGTGTGTAATACCCCAAATTTTACCCTTACATTTAGTCAGTCATTTCGCATAGCATTTCATTTTTGAATCCATTAATCACTAACCAGTCATGGAGCATAATTTGTTTGCAGGGATTATTCCAGGGGCGTTTTGGTCATTTTGTGTTGGTTCTAATAAAGAAGGGTCTTGTGGCTTTGAGGCATTTGAGCCATCATATCTGAGGGGTTTGGTTGATTATTGCCGCGGCATCGATCTGGCTTGTGGTATCGAAAATTTGTCAGAAATATCATTGGACTCGGGGCCATTCATTGTTTGGTTTTGAAGAATTTTGAGCAGTTATTTTGGATTAAAGGTAAAGCGGATAATATTTCGAGAAAGTGGAAATTTAGTGAGTTTGTCCGGATGTAATTGATAAATGGTCAAAGGGTAAACAAATAAGGGATTTCACCCATATTGGTGTCCAAAAAATGAATTTGAAATATTTTGTGAATATCATTCATAAACACTCATAATCCTACAATTAAGAGGTAAGTTTTGAATATTCTTGAATTTCTATTCACAAGTATACATAACTTGCAACTCAAAGATGAATTTAAGTGTTGTTGAGTTATTATTTACAAATGATGAGTAAATATAAATATTTTTGAATTTCATTTCATGAGTATTTATAATTTACAATTTGAGACGGATAAAAGTGAGTATCTATTCTAAAAAAGGTCCTAAGATCCCTAAGCTTCAAAGTGGTCTTCATGTTTTTCCCTTTGAATTCTTCATACATCTCAATTACCTGAAAGAAAAGAGAAAACAAACAGAAGCAAGAAAGGGTTAGAAGTTATTTTTGACACTCTCAGAACATCGTCATCATCGAGTGCCGGGAGTGGCACAACCGAAGCTGCGTCCTACCCCCGTTACCGATCCGCGCCATCGGCGTCAGATCAGGTGATCCCTGTTCTTATCGTACGGGACAACCGAGAGAGAAAGAGATAGAAGAAGCGGGACTGATTCGTTTTTTGCCGTAATTGGATTCGTTTCAAAATCAAGTAAATCCCATTTGGTTCTCAAAACCGATACCGAGGTAAACACTAGCCAACTCAGGTTCAAACCCGGATGCCGACGGGTCTGAACCATTTTCCGTCACCTGAAGTACATGAATCAGATGGTATCAGCTCACAACAGAATCCATAAGTTGCACAAAAACATGAGCAGATAATTCAATTCAAAATGCAGTTCAGAAGGCAATCAGCTCAGACCCGAAGGTTATCATCGCTAAAGCAACACAATCAAAACCAAATGGCAGCAGTATTTCTCGACGGTTCAGACTAATAGTCATCATCACCGTGTAACCTTCTCGGCGGCGTTGATCTATACGAAGTATTAGTTCTGAAAGAAGAAGAAGAAAAGTGAGCTTATACTCCAAGACTGATAACCAAACTGAATAGAAACGTAAGACTGAACCAGCTTTGTTGTTTTTACAATCAAACAAACAGTTGTAGAATTCATAGACTACTCGAGTTAGGGACTGCCCACGAGGCTGAGTTCAGACAAGACGGCGTCAAGTCCGACATCACAGAGAGCCAAACTGCATCAAACTGCATCAAACTGCATCAAACACTGCATCAAAAAGTTCAGAAGCATCAATTAAAGTCAAGTTTCAATTCGATATCACAGCCGAAATACCTCAGAAGGTAGCCCGTTCGCAAGTCCAAACCAGTTCGAATTGCAAGTCACAAAAAACGTGAATGTAAGTCATAAGAATAAACCATATCAAGAAACAAATCTGAGTCCATGTTAACACCGGAAAAATCAACAATCAAAAGGACCGTTTTCGCAACCAGGCAGAGTAAAATAGGATCAATAAGTCATACCTGCAACCAAATGCGCAAGGCACATGGGAGAGTCAAAGGGCTCAGTTCATACATCATAGCCCCAGACTCACGTCCATCTATCAGGGGCAACTCAAAAAGACTAATGGCATAAGCTCATGTTTAGGATCCATCGATTCAGTCCCAGCATCACAGTGAAATTCGGAGAAGAGTCAGGGGCGTATCGAGTTTGGATAACACATCCGCAACAAGACCAGAAATCCAAGTCAATACAGGAGTTACATCAGAAAAATCCATATCTGGTAAACAACCAAATCGACAAAGGAAGTGGATATCAGAATGAGACCAGTTCGGTCAAAACCACATCTACAAGAGAGTCCAAAGGCATCAAAGGGTGTATCCGAACCAATTGGCTCAGAACCTAAGGTCATCATCGCCAAATGACCTTCACTCAGCCACCTCGACTTAATCGAAGCATCAGCATCAGTCCCCTGGAAAAAAGAAGAGGAAAAGTTAATTCGAAGTGGAAAATCCAAAAGCTGTGAAGACTAAAACGGAAGTCATCTTCAGAATCAAATCGAAATCCAATCCGTTATAGTGCATCAAGGTAAACCCCAATCAAATCCTAAAAAGGAAACAAGATCCAATCAGTTTATCAGAAAAATAATCAAGCAAAAGTGAATCCGAAAAGGCAAGTTCCAATCGCATTCAACAAGATCAAATCATATCAGAAGAGAAAAAGAAATCAAATCTCAAAACGCGGATCTGAAATCGCAAAGCCCAAAAAAAAAGAAATTATAAAAGGAACAATCTCACCATGTTGAAAGGGGAACGGGCTAACGGCGAAAACCCTAGAGGAAGAGGGGCGAACAAAATCGCGAACAAAACCCTAGCGAACAGCCGAGAGAGAAAGAGGTGACTTCGATCAAGCATCACCTCAAACGAAACCCATCGGATCGCGAAACCTTTCGAAGGAATCCACCGGCGCCGCTCAAAATCGACGGGCAAATTCCTCCACCATCACCATCGCCTCATTATTTCTGCAAACACCGAAAGCCACCCACGAGATAAAGCGTAAGCAAAAGTAACACTATATCATCGTTGTTTAACGGATTTCGTGTTGATTTCAGGAGGAGACATCGAGGGAGAAACAAGGAACGACATAGCAAAGTGAGAGGAAGCCGCGCCGTTCGCGAATGGGAGTTGGAAACCCTAGCAATGTGTTTCTCCCTGTTTTGTGTGGACCGTGTGGGTCGGGACTGGGGTTTGATCACTCAGCCCAACCCGGTTCTCTTTTGTTTGTTTTTTTGTTTGGTTTGCTTTTTATTCTGTTTGTGTTCTTTTAATTAATTTAGCCTTTAAGTAAATAATTTAAGTAGTCTACTAGGTTTTATTCAAGTCAACGTCCTAAAACTTTTCTAAAGTGATGTTTTCTTCAAAAGCAAAATTTATATTAACCCAAACTTTTTCTTAAATAATAACTAAAGTATTTTTAAAATAATAACTAAAACATTTTTTTATATAGTAACCAAAGCCATTTTTTAAAATAAACCTTAAAAGTAAAACTTTTTTTAATAATTAAATTAAAACTATTTTTGAAAATTAAACTTAATCTTTTTTTATGTTAAACATCTTTTCTAACTTAAATCAAAACTTTTTCTTTAAAAACAACAAAAATCTCCAATATTGCACTTTTGCCTCATGACCCGTCCAATTACCGTCTGACTTTGCCTACTAACGGATGTTCATCTTTTGCAGCTCATGTTTACTACTATTGCGTTGTGTTTTTTAAGTTTCATTATTATTGTAATTGCCTCTCATGTAACTCCGCGAATCCTAACAATCGCGCTTTAATTTCTGTCTTTAAGTTTCTTCTTGTATGGCTTACTATCTGCATTTTATTCCCGCTTGCATGATTTAAATCTTACACATTCATCAATACTCCTGTCACATTACACACATCCGAAGGTTAGGTCTAGCTTTTTGGTCGTCGCGCCAATAGTCCTCAACTTCAAACCCTTACAACTCTTACAAACCCTAATTTTCACAAATGCCTCGCCGCAGGCAAGATTACAATTTTACCCCTAGCATTAGGTCAAAGAGCCGCCGCGCTCATTTTAGGGTTTCCCGCCGTGGAATCCCTAACCTAACCTAACCTAACCCTAATTCACTTAACAATTCAACGTAGAGATTTGGAGTTTCTACACTCCACGTAAGCGTGTCCTTAAGATGCGTTTATTCCCCTTGAGACCTTGACCACAGTCAAGAAATCTCTAACCTCCCTTTTAAGGGGAACTACGATTACTCTGATTCCACTCCCGTAAGGATACGTAGGCACAAGATGCGATGTCTTGCCGAGTAAACTTAGAATTAACCCCTTAGGTCTCTTTCTCATTACTTTTAATCCTTATGTACATATACCTTAAGCAAATAAATAAAGCAAATAGTAAACATCTGAACAAAAGGTTCCTATAGAGTACTACAGAAGTTTAGGGTGCTAATACCTTCCCTAAATTTAACCAACCCCCGAACCCTAGATCTTTCCCCGCATTGTGTTTACGATGCAAAATAGGTTTTCCCTCTTTTGACCTTTTCCTTCGGATAAATCAAAGAGCGGTTGTGAATTGAATTGCGATTCAAACTCATTAATAGTTTGTGATCCTATTTCCACCGCAACAGAAAATGGCGACTTCACTGGGGACTTTCTAAACTTTTGAGGGTTATCCCTAATTTGTTCATATTTATTACTATTTGTTTTTCATGTATATATTGTACTTTGATTGTGGGACTGTTCCTTGTGTTGTGAGATAAGTCCTACGCCCGGACTAGTGACATTATTATAGGATGGGGATATATTCGATGAGGCTTATAGGGAGTGAATCCCGACCAAGCCGATTCGAGAATCACCGCTCAGTTGAGACCTTTTCGAAAATGGTTCGGTTGAACGAGTAATCGTGAAAACTTTTTCCATGGTCGATTGGAGTCTGTGATATTGGGAACCGTAGTACCTTAACGCCACCTCGGCCTTATTTAGGACGTAGTGCGGGAACTATGTGGGAGTAGTCCTACAATGGTTGCTACGCGATACTACACTCAAAAGAGGTTCTCTTGAGAATATTATTAACCTCCGAGTCAGTCGGAAGGTTGATAATATCCGAAAGATGGGCTGATGACTTTGGGCACTTTTTAGAACCTTGTTCTGCAGGTACAACTAACCTACATTACACTCCTTTTGGGATGGGTAGACCTTAACTCCGCTCACGTACCTTTAACCTAGGACTTTGTGTGCATTGCATCCATAAAGCATCCCATTGCATTGTATTTCATGGAATTCAAACATCATTTATGGATATCGCGGGATACCATAAATAAAAAATAAAAAGGAAAAACAAGAAAAAGATTTCCTTGGTACCCCACAACATTCGTAAATGTTTGAATTCCGTGAAATCTTCATTTGCATTCGCATTATAGCATCATATGTTTCTTGCATTGCATGTGTCTTCCGTTTCCTCATACGCGGTTTTCTCACCTTCCAGTTTTGTCACCCTGAGTTCTCTGCATCAATACGACCCTTCATAAAGATGGAAGATCAAAACCAAGAGATCAACCGTGTCAGCCATGAATTCGAAGATCTTCGAGGAAGTGTAGGACAGATTTTGGAGATGTTACGAGCTCTTAGTGTGAAGGTGGATGCTCAGTCTACTGTTGTTTCTGAGACTACTAATACCGTTATGGAACCTCAACAAGCTGTTACTGCCGAGAATGTACCTCCTCACGGTCTTCGATCCGGTTTGGTGCCTCCTAGTGCTCAACCAGTTCGACGAGCTACCCCTCCAAAGTACAAAACTCCTAACTCTGACCATGGTAAAAGACCTGCACGTTCGAGGAATCGCAAAATGGCTACTCCTCAACCTTGGCAACATCAGCAGAGTTATGTTCAAGGTTATCCGTTTCCATATCCAACAACCCTATGTAGCTACTGTTGCACCTCCTTTCGATCAGCAGTTTCCTACATACCAGCCTGTGCAGTCAGCTCCGGTATATCAAGCACCGATTTATCAACAACCTTCCGGTTATCCGCCCATGCAAGTTCCTGTCAACAGTCAACGAGTGCCCAACGCTCCTGTTCACCAACAATCACGGGATCAGGTTCCTTATCTCCGTAAGAGTCAGTATAAGCCTTGTCCTCCAATTCCGATGACTTTCACTGACTTATACTCCCATTTGATACAACAAGGTCTGATTACCACCCGTGCTTTGGGTCTTCCGCCTAATCCGTTACCTGCAGGTTACAACGCTGCCGCTCATTGTTTATTTCATGAGGGTGCGCCCGGCCATGATCTAGAGAATTGCTACGCTCTTAAGAAAGTTGTCAGAAATTTGCTAGAAACGAAGAAGTTGTCTTTTAGCGATGCTCAGCTGAAGATCGAGACTCCTCTCGGGGTCCCTCACTTGTTGAGTTCGAATTCTGCAAAGCATGCTACTCCTGTGGCAAATCAGCCGAATCCAGTAATTATTCAAAGGCCTAGCTCGCTTCATTTCAGTAACCCTCAAGATGATATGACCGGGATCAACCAAGAATCTGGGAAAGTTATTTTGAAGCAACGACTGAAAACTGTTGAAGATGTGACCAGCATAACTGGGGCAAGCCATGACGACTCGCAGCGATCATAAACCAGACGTCCATTCCATTGAGGCTCCGCCAAAGGAAACTGTTACTCTTGAATGCTTTTTCCGACAGTTCATTTGTTTATTTATATGCATTTCTCTTTGATTAAGCATATTTAGCATGTACGAACTTGTTTATTTTTTATTAATGCAACGCATATGTTTGTCTTGAATAAATCCATTCGTTTCACTCATTCAAAATATATTTTTCATAAATTATAATGCCAACTTTACCCGATCTCTTGTTCTGATGGAGAATTGGGGGGAGGATGACGAATCCAAAACGTCAGATTTCTTGTCGTATGCTTCGATTGAAACCCGCTGATGATGTAAGGCATTGTTTCAAATCTCAAACACTGGAGATATAAGGATGTTAATCCCTCGTTAACCTCTTTGAGCCTTGAAGTAGGAGTTTTTTTTTTTTTGGAACCTTCATCCTAACCTGGGGCAGGGTAGGTTTCAGTTAAACCAATCGAGCGCTTAGACTCTCAAAAAGTAAGCAAACCTTCGAGAATTTATCCTTAGCATCTTAAGAAGTCTAATACAATGACTATCCCTCGGTTACCTAAGGAGTGGGGCAGTCACGAGCCTTTCAAAAGATTTACACGACCTGTGCATAAAAGAACATTTCAAAAAAAAAAAAGAGCCCGCTAAGTCAAAACCTATGAAGGAGACTTAGGCAAAACTGGGGCATCCCGCTGGACTCCAAAGTCAGATCAAAAGACGTTGTCCAGGCAAAAGTTAGGGAATAAGAACAAACCAGTAGTTTTTTAGGATCCCTATAAAGAACAAAGTCGTGTGACCAATTTCCATTAGAAATAGGTGAGTGACTGCCATGTCCAAAGCCTTGATAAGTTCTCGACCATAGCAAATCTGCTTGAGATATGAGCGTTCGTATCCGATTAACTGAATTAGGATTGGAGAGCATCATGAAGAAGGGGTGGGTACAAATATAACTTTGAGCCTATATCTTTTTGTTTCTTAAACCGTGAACCAAGCCACGATACAACCTTTAAAAGACCTAATTGAAGTAGGACTTCGGTTGAAAGCATACTTGACAAGATCACGTTTCCTGACTCCTACGAGCTATGCTCAGAAAAAATTCATGTTGGCATTATAATTAAAACTTATATCCTGACTAGTGATTTCGGTCACAAGTTTTTGCGATATCTTTTTCAAAACAAAAATTCAAGACAAATATATGTGTGCATTGACAAGCTCAGGATAGGCATTTCAGGCATGACGACTTTGCTTGATATCTTAGAGATTTACATATGGACATAACCCGTGGAACTTGAAGATCCTGCTAAACAGGGGCAGGCAGTTTCCCAGTTAGCTTACTGACGCGGGTCTGACGTTCTTAAGAGCTATTTCTTAAAGATTTCGTCGTGACACGATTACTTTATGCCAGTTACGTCGAGACCTGACAAATCTCTCAAAGAGTTTGAAGACAGTGGGGCAACCAGACTCCGTGTTCTCTATAAAATCCTCTTGAGACGACCATACCTCACAACGCGAGTATCCTGGGGCACCGTGTTTCTAAAAAGGGGAACCAAATGGCGACTGCTATAAGGTCCTTCAAGATCAAAACCATGGGGTTTCACAGCTTTTCTTCGTGCACCCGAGGGATTTTACTCACAGCGGCCTTCATTCTCCAGTAAATCTCAGTGTTGCAACAGGCCCTTAAACTATTGCCTCATCACAGTCCCCAGAGAGACTATAAGCTGACAACTTTTTCTGGGGTAACTCGAAAGTGTCCCTCAGGTTTTCTTCTCCCCATATGAAGACGCGATACTATGCACCCAAGCAGATTACCTTCTCCCCAGAGAATTCAGAACTTTAAAACCAGATTTGGTTCTACCATTGATCCTTCTCACCCATGATTGACGTATTGGTTGCAGAGAATGCAGGGTATCTCCGTCGAGATGTTTATTTCGTCTCCTGTCCCATCTATAGTCAGTTTCGTCAGCATTACGTAGGGGCATAAGCATCACATGCCTATTTCATACACATACTCATTACATACTCATTTCATAACATCCTGCATATTTAACTACATACACATACATTCACATTAACATATGCGTTAGCATTCACAGGTTCATTGTGTTTCACCATCATTGGTCGTTACCGCCGAGTAACTGGGTTCGTCCATTCTCTTCAAATAGATTGTCAACCCTAAGCATAAAATACCTACTTGTTTCCAGTTTCCCCACAGAGCTCGATCCTCGTGGATGACGGTTACTTCCGCTATCTTTCCTCGCCAGGATAAGATATTTACCCTTCGAGATCATTCCCTCGATGGAGTCTTGATTACCAGTCTTCTTTCTAGCTCGATCCTAGATTGAATCTCAGTCTTGTCGGTCGTCAAGCCCACCATACGTGCATTTATTTTGCACCGTCTAAAAATTTTCACCCTACCTTGGCAGATGCGCGACTGTTCTCGCCTGAGAAGCTTATCACTGTACCCGGATGTGCATTTATTTTGCACTATCTTTCAAGAAAACCAATCACAATCCTTTACAGATACACGCCAGTTCACGCCTGGACAATCTATCGGTACAACACTTTACATCTTACAGCATCGGTATGCGACATTTCTCGCCTGAGAAGCCTATCGATATAACAATCTTACATCTTACAGCATCGGTATGCGACATTTCTCGCCTGAGAAGCATATCGATATGACAATCCTACATCTTACAGCATCGGTATGCGACATTTCTCGCCTGAGAATCCTATCGATATAACAATCTTACATCTTACAGCATCGGTATGCGACATTTCTCGCCTGAGAAGCCTATCGATATGACAATCCTACATCTTACAGCATCGGTATGCGACATTTCTCGCCTGAGAAGCTTATCGATATAACAACCTTACACAACAAGATACGCACCTGTTCTCACCTGAGAAGCTTATCATCGATCAGCACCTGTTCTCACCTGAGAAGCTTATCATCGATCAGCACCAGTTCTCGGCCGAGAAGCTTATCATCACCTGTTATCACCTCTACAAGCAGTTCTTACATGAGAAGCTTATTATTGCCACTCTTGCAAATAAGCGACATTTCTCGCCGGAGAAGTTGATCCTATCTTCGTTATGACTCGCAGCAAATGGCCATCTCCATTGAGCAGTTGGGCTTCCATTTTCCCTGTCGTCTTGAAGTATGGGGAGGTTTGAACCGAATCATATTCAGGAGAGCACGATCTTGAAGTATGAAGAAGTTCATTTACCCTTTAGTAAAAGAAGGAGCGGAATCATATTCAGGAGAGCACAGATCTTGAAGTATGAAGAAGTTCATTTACCCTTTAGTAAAAGAAGGAGCAGAATCATATTCAGGAGAGCACGATCTTGAAGTATGAAGAAGTTCATTTACCCTTTAGTAAAAGAAGGAGCAGAATCATATTCAAGAGAGCACGATCTTGAAGTATGAAGAAGTTCATTTACCCTTTAGTAAAAGAAGGAGCGGAATCATATTCAGGAGAGCACAGATCTTGAAGTATGAAGAAGTTCATTTATCTTTAGTAAAAGAAGAATCAGAATCGTGTTCCAGGCGCCGACCTTAAATATGAGAAGATTTATATATCAGATAAGCAACAGCCTCTTTATTTGAGTGCTTATCCATTTTGGCATGTAAGTCCCTTCCAACGATAAGTGACAGTTCTCCCTCGAGAAGCTTATCGGGGCATTTTCTATCAAAGTCCATTTATTTTGGCATACAGCCGGTCTTTACCCTGTATATTTGATACGGATTTCCGAAAAGTCCGTCCGATCCCATCACGAAGGATAGTTTATAGAAGCTTGGATGTTATTCTTTGCTCAATGCTCCAGCATTCTGTAATCGATCTTGCAATCGTGTAGATCCAATTTTATTATTAGACATTCCCAAGTGGAGGTCATCTCATAGGTGCCATCTCCATTTAAGGATCTTATTCTTAAAGTCCATTTATTTTGGCATACAGCCGGTTTTTACCCTGTATATTTGCTACGGATTCCCGAAAGGTCCGTTTGATCCCGTCACGAGGGATAGGTTACAGAAGCTTGGATGTTATTCTTTGCTCAATGCTCCAGCATTCTGTGATCGATCTTGCAATCGTACGTGATCCAGTTTTACTTTTAGATTCCCTAGTGGAGGCCGTCTCATAGGTACCATCTCCATTTGAGAATCTCGTTCCAGTTCTAAAAATGACAATTGGTCGTGTTCGCACCAGTTGACCATCATTTTAGAATTCCCCAGTGTTGTACTGTGTCCCAGCGCGTCATTTTCCCCAGTATGTTCTTCTCGTAACGTCTGTCCCTATGTCGTTGTATTCGTCAACATTTTCGCATCCATCATTCCAGCATACATATCATATAATATTCATGGCATCGTCTGCATTAGTCGGTTCTCGTTTTGTCTATAGCATTGCATATCGCCGCATATAAGGGCAAAATTTTCGGTTATCTATATTTAAATCCCTCCACCATGATTCCTCGAGTCTCCGTCACTCAAATCATCCGGTGTAGCTATTTAAATAGGGGCAACTGTAATACCCCAAATTTTACCCTTACATTTAGTCAGTCATTTCGCATAGCATTTCATTTTTGAATCCATTAATCACTAACCAGTCATGGAGCATAATTTGTTTGCAGGGATTATTCCAGGGGTGTTTTGGTCATTTTGTGTTGGTTCTAATAACGAAGGGTCTTGTGGCTTTGAGGCATTTGAGCCATCATATCTGAGGGGTTTGGTTGATTATTACCGCGGCATCGATCTGGCTTGTGGTATCGAAAATTTGTCAGAAATATCATTGGACTCGGGGCCATTCATTGTTTGGTTTTGAAGAATTTTGAGCAGTTATTTTGGATTAAAGGTAAAGCGGATAATATTTCGAGAAAGCGGAAATTTAGTGAGTTTGTCCGGATGTAATTGATAAATGGTCAAAGGGTAAACAAATAAGGGATTTCACCCATATTGGTGTCCAAAAAATGAATTTGAAATATTTTGTGAATATCATTCATAAACACTCATAATCCTACAATTAAGAGGTAAGTTTTGAATATTCTTGAATTTCTATTCACAAGTATACATAACTTGCAACTCAAAGATGAATTTAAGTGTTGTTGAGTTATTATTTACAAATGATGAGTAAATATAAATATTTTTGAATTTCATTTCATGAGTATTTATAATTTACAATTTGAGACGGATAAAAGTGAGTATCTATTCTAAAAAAGGTCCTAAGATCCCTAAGCTTCAAAGTGGTCTTCATGTTTTTCCCTTTGAATTCTTCATACATCTCAATTACCTGAAAGAAAAGAGAAAACAAACAGAAGCAAGAAAGGGTTAGAAGTTATTTTTGACACTCTCAGAACATCGTCATCATCGAGTGCCGGGAGTGGCACAACCGAAGCTGCGTCCTACCCCCGTTACCGATCCGCGCCATCGGCGTCAGATCAGGTGATCCCTGTTCTTATCGTACGGGACAACCGAGAGAGAAAGAGATAGAAGAAGCGGGACTGATTCGTTTTTTGCCGCAATTGGATTCGTTTCAAAATCAAGTAAATCCCATTTGGTTCTCAAAACCGATACCGAGGTAAACACTAGCCAACTCAGGTTCAAACCCGGATGCCGACGGGTTTGAACCATTTTCCGTCACCTGAAGTACATGAATCAGATGGTATCAGCTCACAACAGAATCCATAAGTTGCACAAAAACATGAGCAGATAATTCAATTCAAAATGCAGTTCAGAAGGCAATCAGCTCAGACCCGAAGGTTATCATCGCTAAAGCAACACAATCAAAACCAAATGGCAGCAGTATTTCTCGACGGTTCAGACTAATAGTCATCATCACCGTGTAACCTTCTCGGCGGCGTTGATCTATACGAAGTATTAGTTCTGAAAGAAGAAGAAGAAAAGTGAGCTTATACTCCAAGACTGATAACCAAACTGAATAGAAACGTAAGACTGAACCAGCTTTGTTGTTTTTACAATCAAACAAACAGTTGTAGAATTCAGAGACTACTCGAGTTAGGGACTGCCCACGAGGCTGAGTTCAGACAAGACGGCGTCAAGTCCGACATCACGGAGAGCCAAACTGCATCAAACTGCATCAAACACTGCATCAAAAAGTTCAGAAGCATCAATTAAAGTCAAGTTTCAATTCGATATCACAGCCGAAATACCTCAGAAGGTAGCCCGTTCGCAAGTCCAAACCAGTTCGAATTGCAAGTCACAAAAAACGTGAATGTAAGTCATAAGAATAAACCATATCAAGAAACAAATCTGAGTCCACGTTAACACCGGAAAAATCAACAATCAAAAGGACCGTTTTCGCAACCAGGCAGAGTAAAATAGGATCAATAAGTCATACCTGCAACCAAATGCGCAAGGCACATGGGAGAGTCAAAGGGCTCAGTTCATACATCATAGCCCCAGACTCACGTCCATCTATCAGGGGCAACTCAAAAAGATTAATGGCATAAGCTCATGTTTAGGATCCATCGATTCAGTCCCAGCATCACAGTGAAATTCGGAGAAGAGTCAGGGGCGTATCGAGTTTGGATAACACATCCGCAACAAGACCAGAAATCCAAGTCAATACAGGAGTTACATCAGAAAAATCCATATCTGATAAACAACCAAATCGACAAAGGAAGTGGATATCAGAATGAGACCAGTTCGGTCAAAACCACATCTACAAGAGAGTCCAAAGGCATCAAAGGGTGTATCCGAACCAATTGGCTCAGAACCTAAGGTCATCATCGCCAAATGACCTTCACTCGGCCACCTCGACTTAATCGAAGCATCAACATCAGTCCCCTGGAAAAAAGAAGAGGAAAAGTTAATTCGAAGTGGAAAATCCAAAAGCCGTGAAGACTAAAACGGAAGTCATCTTCAGAATCAAATCGAAATCCAATCCGTTATAGTGCATCAAGGTAAACCCCAATCAAATCCTAAAAAGGAAACAAGATCCAATCAGTTTATCAGAAAAATAATCAAGCAAAAGTGAATCCGAAAAGGCAAGTTCCAATCGCATTCAACAAGATCAAATCATATCAGAAGAGAAAAAGAAATCAAATCTCAAAACGCGGATCTGAAATCGCAAAGCCCAAAAAAAAAGAAATTATAAAAGGAACAATCTCACCATGTTGAAAGGGGAACGGGCTAACGGCGAAAACCCTAGAGGAAGAGGGGCGAACAAAATCGCGAACAAAATCCTAGCGAACAGCCGAGAGAGAAAGAGGAGAAGGGTTTCGTCAAAGGTAAGTATTAGAACGCGAACGAGAGCGAAATCGGCCGCAAACTGTTCCAAGTCGGAACCGTGAAGCCTCAGGGAACTCATCATCGGCTATTGACTTCGATCAAGCATCACCTGAAACGAAACCCATCGGATCGCGAAACCTTTCGAAGGAATCCACCGGCGCCGCTCAAAATCGACGGGCAAATTCCTCCACCATCACCATCGCCTCATTATTTCTGCAAACACCGAAAGCCACCCACAAGATAAAGCGTAAGCAAAAGTAACACTATATCATCGTTGTTTAACGGATTTCGTGTTGATTTCAGGAGGAGACATCGAGGGAGAAACAAGGAACGACATAGCAAAGTGAGAGGAAGCCGCGCCGTTCGCGAATGGGAGTTGGAAACCCTAGCAATGTGTTTCTCCCTGTTTTGTGTGGACCGTGTGGGTCGGGACTGGGGTTTGATCACTCAGCCCAACCCGGTTCTCTTTTGTTTGTTTTTTTGTTTGGTTTGCTTTTTATTCTGTTTGTGTTCTTTTAATTAATTTAGCCTTTAAGTAAATAATTTAAGTAGTCTACTAGGTTTTATTCAAGTCAACGTCCTAAAACTTTTCTAAAGTGATGTTTTCTTCAAAAGCAAAATTTATATTAACCCAAACTTTTTCTTAAATAATAACTAAAGTATTTTTAAAATAATAACTAAAACATTTTTTATATAGTAACCAAAGCCATTTTTTAAAATAAACCTTAAAAGTAAAACTTTTTTTAATAATTAAATTAAAACTATTTTTGAAAATTAAACTTAATCTTTTTTTATGTTAAACATCTTTTCTAACTTAAATCAAAACTTTTTCTTTAAAAACAACAAAAATCTCCAATATTGCACTTTTGCCTCATGACCCGTCCAATTACCGTCTGACTTTGCCTACTAACGGATGTTCATCTTTTGCAGCTCATATTTACTACTATTGCGTTGTGTTTTTTAAGTTTCATTATTATTGTAATTGCCTCTCATGTAACTCCGCGAATCCTAACAATCGCGCTTTAATTTCTGTCTTTAAGTTTCTGCTTGTATGGCTTACTATCTGCATTTTATTCCCGCTTGCATGATTTAAATCTTACACATTCATCAATACTCCTGTCACATTACACACATCCGAAGGTTAGGTCTAGCTTTTTGGTCGCCGCGCCAATAGTCCTCAACTTCAAACCCTTACAACTCTTACAAACCCTAATTTTCACAAATGCCTCGCCGCAGGCAAGATTACAATTTTACCCCTAGCATTAGGTCAAAGAGCCGCCGCGCTCATTTTAGGGTTTCCCGCCGTGGAATCCCTAACCTAACCTAACCTAACCCTAATTCACTTAACAATTCAACGTAGAGATTTGGAGTTTCTACACTCCACGTAAGCGTGTCCTTAAGATGCGTTTATTCCCCTTGAGACCTTGACCACAGTCAAGAAGTCTCTAACCTCCCTTTTAAGGGGAACTACGATTACTCTGATTCCACTCCCGTAAGGATACGTAGGCACAAGATGCGATGTCTTGCCGAGTAAACTTAGAATTAACCCCTTAGGTCTCTTTCTCATTACTTTTAATCCTTATGTACATATACCTTAAGCAAATAAATAAAGCAAATAGTAAACATCTGAACAAAAGGTTCCTGTAGAGTACTACAGAAGTTTAGGGTGCTAATACCTTCCCTAAATTTAACCAACCCCCGAACCCTAGATCTTTCCCCGCATTGTGTTTACGATGCAAAATAGGTTTTCCCTCTTTTGACCTTTTCCTTCGGATAAATCAAAGAGCGGTTGTGAATTGAATTGCGATTCAAACTCATTAATAGTTTGTGATCCTATTTCCACCGCAACAGCGTGCTTATATCAGAGTCACTTGGTTAAGTTTCCCTTCTTCCCCTGCGGAGTTTTCCTCGGATTGCTGTTACGTCAGCGTTAAAAGATTTCAAGGATTAGACCTTTGAAGTCGTTACTTGTTGTCAAAGTAAGTGTCTGACAGTTGACGTCAGAATTTCCCCAGTAGAGTTTTCCTTGGATTGTTGTTACGTCAGCGTTAAAAAATCTCATGGATTAAACCTTTGGAGTTGTTACCCGTGTTGACGAAGTTGTTACCCGTGTTGATGGAGTTGTTACCCGTGTTGACGAAGTTGTTACCCGTGTTGACGGAGTTGTTACCCGTGTTGATGGAGTTGTTACCCGTGTTGACGGAGTTGTTACCCGTGGTGACGGAGTTATTACCCGTGTTGACGGAGTTGTTACCCGTGTTGACGGAGTTGTTACCCGTGTTGACGGAGTTGTTACCCGTGTTGACGGAGTTGTTACCCGTGGTGACGGAGTTATTACCCGTGTTGACGGAGTTGTTACCCGTGGTGACGGAGTTATTACCCGTGTTGACGGAGTTGTTACCTGTGTTGACGGAGTTGTTACCCGTGTTGACGGTGTTATTACCCGTGTTGACGGAGTTATTACCCGTGTTGATGGAGTTATTACCCATGTTGACGGAGTTGGTCCCCACGGTGACAGAGTTGTTACCCATGTTGACGGAGTTGTTACCCGTGTTGGCGGAGTTGTTACCCGTGTTGACGGAGTTGGTCCCCGTGGTGACGGATTTAATACCTGTGTTGACAGAGTTGTTACCCGTGTTGACGGAGTTGGTCCCGTGGAGTTGTTCGTTCAAGTCTTCGGATGCCAGATTAGCACTTTTATTTAGTGCTTCGCCTGTTTCTTCGAAAAAAGATGTCAAGTTCGCGCTTTACATAGTGCAAATACCCGTAGTGTCGGAAATGTTTCTCGCTGAGTTGCTTATTCAGGTCTTCGGATGCCTGGTTCGCGCTTTACGTAGTGCTTTGTTCGTCCCTTCGGAGATGGAAAGTCAAGGATGGTATTTTGATGTGGTCCTATGGCTCGATGCCTGCTTATTGTGGCGTATCTTTGAAGTTTGATTGTTGTTGATCTAGTTTGTTGATTCAGCGCCTGTGGAGTCACACAGGTGGTTGATGGTAAAATCAGTTGTTCTTTATCAGATGATTGGTCAGTTGTTGTCGTGACAACCGGATTCAATTTTCTGGATTTTGTTCCCCAAGCAGTTTGTGCAGTTTATTTTCTTTGGTGGGCAAATTTTCGGGTTCTTTGGTATTCGACCATATTTTACCTCGATTGTTCGAAAGTCGTTCGCTTTTCATCCAATCAGGTTCAAGCCGCTTGAATAGGGGCAGCTGTTACACCCCAAAATTTGCCTAACCTTTTTGCTTACTTGGCTTTTGTTTCATTGCATTAGCATATCATTGGTCTAGCATTTGCATAGCATAGCATTATTCATTTAGTAGGGGATCAAGTGTGGTTTATATCAAGAGGAGCCTATCTAGAGGTCTTATTCAAGCTTGAGAGGTCACCAAAGTCATCAGAAAGTGGGTTGTGTTCTTGAGAAGTTTGGATGCTGGTATGTGGTTCATCTCCTAACTTGGGGGCCAATCGAAGATCATCAGTGGGTTGTGAAGCCTTGATCATGGATAGGGTATGTGGATAGAGCTCATGGAGTGCCTTGAGGGTCATGGTGGATCTCAGTCAAGTCATTATGCTAAGTGTGGAAAGTCACAGTTGAAGGTGTTGCAATTAGGGTTTTTGTCTGGTCAACCCTAAGTCAACTGTGCAACTGAAGGAGATTAAGACTCATTTCTAAGTCTTTGTGATCATGGAAGGTTGTGTTGAGATACATGAGATGTTATTCCAAGATCAATTCAAGAAGAATTCAAAGTGTGAGGAGTTGCTAAGTCAGGGTTCTCAGTGTAAAATCCCCTATTTAGTGCCTGACTTCAAGACCACTTATCTCAAGATACAAGTTTCATCTTAACTTTTGACCACCATGGAACTTGTAGAGCATGTTCTTAGCTTTAATTTGAGTACTAGAATTCCTTGATTAGATTTATAGAACTCAAGTTATGATCTAGACAAGTTACAGGTCATCAGATGAATGTGAATTTTATCTGTGAAAGTCCACCAACTTCCAAGGCACTTTTGACCAAGAAGGATGTTTCTCGTTAACTTTTGGCCAACATGAAAGCTGTAGGTCTTGGTCTTAGATTTCCAAAATGTACTAGAAGTCTTTCATTTGATTTGTAGAACTCAAGTTATGAGGTTTACAAGTTAGGGATGTTTTGGGAAAGTGAGATTACACGCCATTTTGGATTATGGGTCATTTTCACTATCTTCTGAGCTTCAAATGAAGTTTTGTCCAACACAAGACTTGCTCAAAATGGGATTTTAACTTCAATCAAGCACCCATGAGGTATTTTTTTGGCTTAGAACAAGAGTTGGTTGGAAGGAATTTGACAAAAGGGGATTATTAAAAGGCATTAATGAAGGGAAAATTCAAAATAAATCACAATGGTTCAAAACTTCACAAGTTTATGCATTTTCTGATTGGAAATGACATTTTAAAGAGATTGGTACTTTTACATTTGGGGTTTGAGGCCTAATTCATGGACATTGTGTGGATTACTTAGAATGAAAGTAACATAATCAATCAACACCATTGGATGAAATCAAGCACTTAAACTGGTCCATTTACATTCAAGGGATGTTAAGAAATGCATTTGAGTGGAAATCAAGCTGAAACAGAGCCAGTACACGCGAGTTACATAGTTGAACTTTGGAGAAAATTGAAATTTTGGATTAAGCAATTTGGGACATGATTGGGCCATGTTAGGGTCCAATACATTCTATTTAAGTTCATAATCGTGTTCAGATCGTTTTTTTGGAAGGAATTGGTGAGGAATTCATTTGTGGCAGTTAGAGATTGGAGCTTCCAACTCAAAATCGGTTTTGGCAATTCAGAGGATTTCAAGAAGAATTAAGGATTCAGTTAGCACCAGTGATCATCCTTGAAGGTTTCTGCAGCATTTGAAGTCAAGAATCACACTGCAACTACCTCAATTGCAAGCTTTTTTTCCAGGTTTTTATCTTTCACCATTTCTCTTGATTTAGGCATGTTTAGACTGAATTTGGCATGTGGTTAGGTTGTAGTGATGACATAGATCGTTTTAGGATCATAATTGTGGAGTTTAGTGATGATTCATGATGAGATGAGAATTCTGTTGGGACTTGCACATGGATGATGCTTGAGAATTAAGGTGAATTAGATGGTGATTTTTGATCCTTGAGAGGTAAGGAAGATTTCTATGTAATCAATTTGAGGTTTGATGACAATTTTGGAATTGAGTAATTTTCTGTTCACCATTGTTTTTGGAGATTCATGAGGAATTAATAGAAATGAAGTGGATCTTGATGATCAGTGAGAGGAGACGAATGGATCCATGTGCGTTTCTTTGAGTTTGGTGGAGTTTAGGTTCAGAGCATGATTGCTCTCGCCGGAGAAGACAGTGGCGCTCTTCTCCGGCAACCGTGACTGGTTTTCCCTCCTTGTACCAGTTTGAATTGGAGACGATGAACATGAGTCGTTGGATCTGATGGATTTGTTGACTGAGTCTTGGCATCTGATGGATAGGGTTTGGTCTACTTAGGGTTTGGTGAGGTGGCATGATCAGAAGCGTAGGATGAGGCTACTTTTCTGTTGAATGGATAGGATTAGAACGTACCATAGGGCATAGTCAACTGAAACGCACATTGCCCTTGACCAAAACGCACAGCTTCATTAAATGAGCTGGCACGCGCGCAGCTGTTGGATGAATTGACTAGTAAACAGATCCTGTGGCTCTAACATTTTTTGAATTTCTTTTAATTTTTTAATTGTTTTTCTATTTCTTTTAATTGATTTTTCTTGTTTAATTCACATTAATTAGAGTAATGATCAAAAAAATATAACAAAAATATGAGAATGCTCCTGATTTAATTTCTGATTTTTTGATGCCCTTGGATTTTATTTTTGTGCAATTTCCAATTTATTTGCTATTTTTCCATTTTTTTTATTTCATTTAATTTGGCATTTTATGCTTGTTTCTTTCTGATTTGTGTACTCCTTTTTGGTATAGAATTAGGACTTGATATTTTGCTGGACGGTTAAAGACTCATTGATGAGATTGTAGGATTTTTATCCTAATTTTTAGATAACTCTAAGTTCTGTTTTGGAGTAGGTTTTTAGAGGCTTCCCATCTTGAACCTTCATTTGACACCTCTTGGTTTAGAATTTCTTAAGTGACCTTAAACATTGATTTAGGCTCTGATCCTTTTACCCTAGGTTCTAAACACCTTTAGGATCCCTTAGAAAAATCCATAGATTTTTAGAAGTTGATTTAGTATTTTAATTATATTTAATGCTTAGGTAGTTTTTAGGGTGCTTCTAACATAGTGCTTCCCCTAGTTGAACTTCAAAAGTGGACATTAGCTCATAATAAGTTTCCAAATCTTTTTTTGATGGTTTAGTAGGCATGTTGATGCTTCTGTAGACTTAATCTTAAGGTTTAATTTGGTGTTTTAGTTCCTTTTAGAGGTTGCTTTTAGAGCTTGTAGAATTAGGTTTTTTAGAGCCTTTAGGAGTTTCCTCCTTTTTCATAATTGTGGTTTGCTTTGGTTTGCATTCCATCTCCCATCCAATGATGCAAGGTTCCTTTGTGGGAGCCTAGTCCCTCCTTTGGAAGGACTAAAGGCCTACCACAAAAGGTAAAACCTTTGAGGATACCAATCTTATATGAGTGGTTGAGTGCCATGATGGATTCCTTTGGTTTCCATCATGCTTCCCCTCATCATGCAATGATCTTTGTGTTAACTCACATCATCTCTTGATGGAGCAAGTTGAAGCTTGGAGGTGAAGGCCTTATTCCCTTTTCTATTTAATGATGAATTGGACATGAAGACAACTACAGACTGTTGGGTTGCTTTACTGCTAGAAGACTGCTTTGCTGTTGAGTTGTTGCTTTGCTGTCGAGCTGCCGGTTTGCTGTTTTGTTTGTTGTGTTTGCTGATTGACTGTATTTGTGTGACTGTTTATCTAGTGTGTTGCATTAGAATAGGCTTTCATGTAGTTTATTTAGGCCTAAGTGCATTGAAATGTTGAGCCTGGCTCCCTTTGCTTGTCTGCATTAGAGGTTGAGTCTGTCTCCCTCTGCTTGTCTGTTACTATTTGGCTTTGCTTGTTGGCTGAAGGTTGAGTTTGCCTCCCTTGCCTGTGTATTGTGTTGCTTTTGCTTGTTTGCTCTAGAAGTTGAGTTTGTCTCCTTCTGCTTGTATTGCTGCATTGCATGCATTTTACTTACAGTTATTTCTTTTCAGATTATTTCTTTTGTTGTTGCTCTCCTTTGCCATGTTCCCTTAGGGACTCTGACTTCTCTTGTTCAAGAGAAGTTATGACAGACATTAGGGTTCTAACTAGGCATGATAACATTAGGTAGCTCCCTCCTAACCTCAATCATAGGATCAACTTTGCATGACAACTTTAGGATTGGATTAGTCCCCTTTAGTGCGTCCTTTCTCTTCTCATCTTCAAACAAATCAAAATGCAGTAATAAAGGTTAATTGATATCGTACGCTACGAGGCTTAAGTTACTTGGGAAATGGTTATTGGAGGGTTTCCTTCCAATTTTCAGGATGTTTAGTATGGTACCCTTTGGGTGACATGCGACGCATTCACTCCTAGGTCATAGTCTCTAGTGCGATATTAGTTGCAGACATCCATAAAAGATACTTCTTCTTTAAAAGACTTCAAAAACAAACATTCAAATCCTTTTTGTCCCTTGGGACCTTTAATCCTCAGAAACCCTTTTTTCGTAAGGAGATTTTTGTTAACTCTCGGTTCTACCGCAAACAGTAAGTGCCTAAGTCTCCGACGAGCGAGCTTCATACACCAACTGTGGAACCGTCTGTTAACCCTACTCGGGTAAAATAATAAAAAACCAAACCTGTGGTCTTGTTACCCCGAACTACGTTTGCTCTGATCTTTCACGCCGTGTGAAAGTACGTAGGCACGAGATGCGATATCTCGGCGAGCAACCTTCCCCCGTCTGTAACCCGTAGTTAGGCGAACTACGTTGGCTCTGATTTCTCGTTCCAGGCGGGAATATGTAGGCATAGAACTGCTGTGTTCTGCCTAGTCATTTTCTTTTCTTTTCAAACCAGACTTTTAGCGTAGATAGATAAACCAATCCGTCAGATAAACACAACAAGCGTGGATCCCATCGAGTACGATGGACGTGAGGGGTGCTAATACCTTCCCCTTGCGTAACCGACTCCCGAACCCAGACATGGTTGCGATGACCTTGTCTTATACCTTTTCGTCAGGTTTTTCCGATCGTTTCCTTTCCTTTTCCATAGGATAAATAACGAGAGGTGGCGACTCTTCTGTTTTGCCGGCACCTTATATTCGCAGTAGCGACATTCACCAACTCAGAGAATCGTCTAATTTCTTGATAACCAGCGGCTTGCTTGATTTCAGGCCTCAAACCATTCACAAACTTAAGACACTAGGATTTCTCTGCATTGGCAGTGTTGTAATGAGGACAAAACTTAATCAATTCCTCAAACTTGGTCGCATACTCGACTACAGTTGAGTTACTCTGCTTCAGCTCAAGGAATTCAATTTCCTTCTTACCACACATATCTTTTGGAAAATACTTCTCCAGAAATGTCTCTCTAAAAACATCCCAAGTAACCACAACCTCATCTTCCTCGAACCTCTGGCGAGTGTTACCCCATCAATCCCCAGCTTCCTCTTCAAGCATATGAGTGCCAAACTGCACCCTCTGTGCATCTGAACAGTACATGACTCGAAAGATCTTCTCAATTGCTTTCAGCCATACTTGTGCTTTGTCAGGTTCATGGGTTCCCTTAAAAATTGGCGGATTGTTCCTTTGAAACCTTCCCAAAGCACGAAATTCATTATCAGCGTTATTTCCTGCATTCACATTGGCTTGAGGATTCTGCCCAATCGCTCCAGCCAACCTCGTTAAAGCCCCAGCAATCGCTTCATCATTCCTACCGGCGACCATCGTTCTGAATCCCAAAAATAGAACTCATAAGAACCAATAATATCGATAGTTTCATATGTAACACCCCACTTCCCAAATTAAAATAAAATGCGATTAAGTCAAATAACTATCAGAGTTTCCATTCCAAAAGTGAGAAATTACATTCACAAATTCAACAAAACACTTCTTTATATGGAATGATTTTCAAAATAAAGCAGCAGAAAAATTATCATTAATATATATATACACGACCATCCGCCAAAATACACAAAATATTAATTCATCATCAAGGTTCACCAAAATAAGATACGTCACAGGAAATACAACAATTTTATCATAAAACAAATAAACTTCCCATTCCGTGTTACGTATCAGAGCATCCAACGACTCGACTCGCACACCACTATCCAAGCTAGCTATACACCTGGATTATCTGTACTTCTGAAGAAGCACAGACCACAACAACAACAAAGGGGTGAGAAAACATGATCAAAATTATCGGTAATAAAATACATGAATAAAAGGCAGTAAATAAACAAATCATCACCCCACCAACATCAAACAGGACCTACTGTCCAATCATCAACACAACATATCATAATGCAAGAATGCGACCCAACACATGCATGCGGTACCGACTCATCATCGCCGATGGACACCGAGCCATCAACCCTCCATAAGGGAGCACATCATAAACAGGATAGATCACTTACGCTCCTCCTGAGACATGATCTATCCCCACAATTCTCCACAAAGGAGTACGGGTGAATCACTTACGCTCCATCCGAGACATGATTCAACTCCACAATCACCGTTGGACACTGCGCCATCAACCCTCCATAAAGGAGCACATCATAAACAAGATAGATCACTTACGATCCTCCTGAGACATGATCTATCCCCACAATTCTCCACAAAGGAGTACGGATGGATCACTTACGCTCCTCCTGAGACATGATCCATCCCACCAAGACACCATGCTATGCACAACACACAAACATCAAGCACGCTAAGTGCACATGATCGTACTGATCATATCACCATATATCACACACATGTATATATACACCAATCAATTATATTAATCAAGTTAAATATTAGAGGAAATCACATTCGAACCCCGAGTACACATGATCCTCCCGATCACCTCACTATGCATCATATACATATCACATATATATGTCTTACCCACTATTTAATCATGTCAACTAAATTTGATATTTCATAATTCACCTTTCCACGCCAAGTATACTCTTTTTACCCCTAAACAACATCTCTCGACCTATCACAACCCAAGGAATCCTACAAAACAAATCACAAGGCAAAACAGCACAAAACCCATATTCTGTCACGCTCGCTGGCTCACTCGCATAGCGAGGTCTCAGCAAACGCTCGCTGCCTCATTCGCCTAGCGAACCTGCTAGCGAGTGCAGACAGTGGCTACTGGAAGTGTTCGCTACCCAACTCGCCTAGCAAATCCCTAGCGAATGCTCTCTACTAGCTCGCTCAGCGAAGGTGCTGGCGAATGTCTGCGATTTCACAAAAACCTCATTGTTCAGAAATTCATCAGAAGCTCCAAAAATCGTCTGATTCTCACCACACCAGTCCCACTAGTCTTAGCCTAGTATTCTACTACTAAATCACATTGTTTATTCCAGACCCTACCCGATAAAACACCAACTCTACCGATTAAATCATTTTTTACCTAAACGGTAAACTACTCAGAACACCCAACAAATCCCTTCATAATCACATGCAAGGCTAGCATAACAGAATTTCACCAATTCCTAACAGCATAAACACAATTTATTCATGGAAACAACAATCAGAACACTAAAGCATCTTAATCATGATCATCAAATTCCTATGGGGTTCAGGAATCCCCAACTACCCCATTCATGCAATTACCAATTTTAACCCGTTTCTCCCCCCTTACCTCGACTAGTTGCTCCGATCGATGAAAACTCTCAAGAATCCGACAACCTAGCCTTCTTCTTCTTCCTCTTGCTCTTGTTCTTCTCTCCTTCCTCTTCTCTCTCACTTGATCGTGTTCCTCTTTTTCCTTTCTTTCCCACTCACCAATACCCCATTAAAACACTTATTCTCCATTTCTTTTAATTCCAATATAATTCCAATAATAATAATAATACCATTACTATTAATTATCAAATTATTATCATTATCAATTTTATTATACTAATATTAAAGGCCAAAGCTTCTTAAATAATCCCCACAAAAGACATGCCGAATTAAAATAACACCGGAAAGATTAAATAATTAAAATGGGCGTTATAACTCTCCCCCACTTTAATTATTTTTGTCTTCGAAAATTACTTGATGGAAACAATTCTGGATACGCTTCCCGCATCCTGCTTTCCAATTCCCAGGTCACACTGCCTCCTGCAGCACCTCCCCAAACCACTTTCACCAAAGATATCTCCTTCCCTCGGAGTTGCTTCATCTTACGATCTTCGATCCTCAATGGCATCGTCTCAACAGTAAGATTCTCCCTGACTTGAACCTCATTTCTTTGAATCACATGAGATGGATCCAATACATACCTTCGAAGTTGCGACACATGGAATACGTCATGAAAATTCGACAGTTCAGGCGGCAACGCCACCCTATAAGCCACAACACCAATTCTATGCAAAATCTGATACGGCTCAATAAACTTAGGATCCAACTTCTTAGACTTCAACACACGAACCACACCAGTCACTGAGTTAACCCTTAAGAACACGTGATCACCTTCACTGAATTCCAGCTCTTTCCTTCGGTTATCATGATAGCTCTTTTGCCTACTCTGAGACGCTTTCATTTTCTCACGAATCATTTGAATTGTCTCAGTAGTCTGCTGCCCAATTTCCGGTCCCAATACCACATTCTCACCCGTCTCATACCAATACAGAGGAGTCCTGCATCTCCTAACATACAAAGCTTCAAACGGTGCCATTCCAATACTAGAATGGTAACTGTTGTTATATGTGAACTCGATCAACGGTAAATGAGTATCCCACGCACCACCCTTTTCTAACACACAAGCCCTTAACAAATCCTCCAGCGATTGAATAGTCCTCTTTGACTGACCATCAGTTTGCGGATGGTAAGCTGAACTCAGCTTCATATTAGTACCCAAGGCTTCCTGTAAACTCTTCCAAAATTCTGAAGTAAACCTCAGATCTCTATCCAACACAATACTCAACGGAACACCATGAAGCTTCACTATTACCCGAATATAAATCTCTGCTAGCTTTTCCAACGGAAAACTTATATTGATCGGCACAAAATGCGCAGACTTTGTAAGTCGATCCACAATCACCCAAATAGCATCAAATCTCTCGCCATATTCGGCAAACCTGTAACAAAATCCATGGTTATACAATCCCATTTCCAAACCAGAACTTCCAACGGTTGCATTATTCCCGAGGGCCTCTGATGTTCCACTTTCGACTTCTGACATACCAAACAGGCGTAAACAAATCGAGCTATATCTCTTTTCATACCAGACCACCAAAATATTTTCCTTAAATCATGGTACATCTTCGTAGCTCCCGGATGTATACTCAAACCACTAGGATGTCCCTCATTCAAAATTGACTTCTTCAGCTCATCATTATCCGGCACACAAATCCTGCCTCTGAATCTCAACACACCTGAGCTATCCAACTTAAAATCACTATCGGAGTCACTTCCTACTCCCGACATCAAATCCACTAAATTCATATCTAGCTTTTGGTTCTCTCTAATCATATCCAAGAAATCATTGTTCACTTACAACTTGCCCAACATCACACCACCTGCCGTAAACTCACAAACCATGCTCAAAGCATCGGCTACTACATTCGCCTTTCCTGGATGATAACTCAAACTGAAACCGTAATCCTTCAAGAATTCCAACCATCTTCTTTGTCTCATATTTAGCTCCTTCTGATCAAACAGATATTTCAGACTCTTATGGTCACTGAACACCTCAAATCTCGAACCATACAAGTAGTGCCTCCAGATCTTTAACACAAAAACTACCGCAGCCAATTCAAGGTCATGAGTAGGGTAATTCCTTTCATGCATCCTCAATTGCCGTGAAGCATACGCCACTACCTTACCGTTCTACATAAGAACTCCGCCTAATCCCATCTTAGACGCATCACAATACACCACAAAAGATTCACTCGGATTTGGCAATATTAACACCGGTGCTGAAGTCAATCTCTTCTTCAGTTCCTTAAAACTTTTTTCACAAGCAGCATCCCACACAAAAACTTGATCCTTCCTCATCAACTGGGTCAAGGGCAACGCCAAACGAGAAAATCCTTCGATAAACCTTCGGTAATAACCTGCCAAACCCAAAAAGCTTCTAATTTCCGTTGCTGTCTTCGGCGGTTCCCACTGCAACACTGAACTCACTCTCGATGGGTCCACCGCTACACCGTCACTAGATATCACATGCCCCAAGAAACTCACAGTCTTCATCTAGAATTCACACTTCAATAGCTTAGCAAACAACTTATTATCTTTCAGCACTTGCAACACAATTCTCAAATGTCCAACATGCTCTTCTTCATACTTAGAATAAATCAGGATATCATCAATAAACACAACAATAAACTGATCCAGATAAGAATGGAATATTCGGTTCATATACTCCATAAACACTCCTAGCGCATTAGATACTCCAAAAAGGCATTACAGTATATTCGTAATGTCCATATCGAGTTCTAAACACCGTCTTCTGAATTTCACCTTCTTTCACTCTGATCTGATGGTAACCCGGCCTCAAATCAATTTTACTGAACACACGAGCTCCCACCAACTGATCCATCAAATTATCAATCCTTGGAAGAGGATACTTATTCTTAATGGTCACCTTATTCAACTGACGGTAATCGATGCACAAATGCATACTACCATCTTTCTTCTTTACCAACAACACTGGAGCTCCCCACGGCGGCACACTCGGTCTGATAAACTTCCTATCCAACAATTCTCCAATTTAAAATTTCAATTTGGCCAACTCCACTGCCGACATCCTGTACGACGCCATAAATATAGGTTTCGTACCAGGAACAAGATCAATGCTAAATTCAACTTCTCTTGTCGGAGGAAATTCCGTAATATCATCAGGGAACACTTCAAGAAATTCATTCACCACAGCCAACTCGTCTAACGACGCCTTGCTGTCAACATATAATGATGCAAATAAAGCAAACATTTTAGCTTCATCCTCCAACAAGGTTCTCAATTCCTTAGTAGACAAGGAATCCACCAACACTTCCTCTTCTGGAGTAAGGAACAATAACACCTTCCGAAAACAATCGATCTAGACTCGGTTGAACTCCAACCAGTTCATACCCAGAATAACATCCAACTTACCAAGTGGCAGAAAAATCAGATCCACTCCAAAATCTCTACCGAAAATAGTCAGTGGACACTTCAGACACACCAAAGAAGTAGTCACTGAACCAATAGAGGGATTTTCAATAGTCAACCGTTGCTCAAGAGTAGACGACACCAATCCTAATCTCTTCACACAATAAACAGAAATGAACGAGTGGGTTGCACCCGTATCAATCATAGCAGTCAAAGGAACATTATTGATAAAAAAAAGTACCTTTGATGGAACGCTCCTCGCCAGCAGCTTGAGTTCCTACCACAACAAACACTTTACCACTAGCCTGAGGCGCCTGAGACTTCTTCGGTTTCTCGTAATGGGTACTGATATGACCTTTCTCACCACAGTTATAACAGGTAGGCATAGCAGTCCTGCAATCCGCCATCACATGGTCTGGCTTACCACACTTGAAACACTTCTTCACCTCATCCGGACAATCATTGGCGCGGTGCCCCGCACCACCACATCGGAAACACTTCCCAACAGCAGTCGATATTCCTTCTCTGGGCTTCTTATCAACAGCAGCCTTATGTTTTCCCTTATCAGCAGGAACACTGTAGGGAGTACCATCAAATATCTGCTTACCCTTCCGATCATTCACATCCTTATAATGTGCAATTCTGCCCCGGTTATCATTATCATAAATCCTGCTTCTGCTTATCAGCTCAGGATAATTCCTGATCTTCTGACAAGCGATCCCCATCTTAATCTCTAGATGCAGCCCATTTTTGAACTTCAAACACTTGGAAGTCATTGCCTCTTCAGTATTGTAATGAGGACAATACTGCACCAACCCTTCAAATTTAGCAGCATACTCTACTACAGTCAGATTACCCTATTTCAACTCCAGAAACTATCTCCTTAGCACTTCGTATATCTTCTGGAAAATACTTCTCCAAAAAACCAGTTCGATCCACATCCCAAGTAATAGCAGTTCCTGCAACCTCCAATCTCTGGCGACTGTTGTCCCACCAAGACTCAACTTCACATTCTAGCATATGAGTACCAAACCTCACTTTTTCCTCATCATTATAACCCATCGTCCTGAAAATCTTCTCAATTGCTTTCAGCCATTTCTGAGCAGCTTCAGGATCCAAAATTCTTCCTTCAAACGTCGGTGGCTTGTTACTCTGAAACTGTGCCAAATCTCTGAATTGCGCACCCGCAGCTTGGTTTTGATTAGCAACCACCTGCGTCATCACTTGCATAGTTGCGGCCAAAGCAACATCATTCCTTCCTGCCATACTGCTCAACTATAACAACACTAGGTTAAAAAGGCACACCAGCTCTATCCTAAAGACAGACACAACAACTACACTGGCCGGACAGACCGACCTGCTCTGATACCAACTTGTAACATCCCACTTCCCAAATTAAAATAAAATGCGATTAAGTCAAATAATTATCAGAACTTCCATTCCAAAAGTGGGATATTACATTCACAAATTCAACAAAACACTTCTTTATATGGAATGATTTTCAAAATAAAGCAGCGGAAAAATTATCATTAATATATATACACGACCATCCGCCAAAATACACAAAATATTCATTCATCATCAAGGTTCACCAAAATACGATACGTCACATGAAATACAACAATTTTATCATAAAATAAATAAAATCCCCATCCTGTGTTACGTATCAGAGCATCCTACGACTCGACTCGCACACCACTATCCAAGCTAACTATACACCTGGATTATCTGTACTTCCGAAGAAGCACAGACCACAACAACAACAAAGGGGTGAGAAAACATGATCAAAATTATCGGTAATAAAATACATGAATAAAAGGCAGTAAATAAACAAATCATCACCCCACCAACATCAAACAGGACCTACTGTCCAATCATCAACACAACATATCAAAATGCAAGAATGCGACCTAACACATGCATGGGGTACCGACTCATCATCACCGATGGACATCGGGCCATCAACCCTCCACAAAGGAGCACATCATAAACTGGATAGATCACTTACGCTCCTCCTGAGACATGATCTATCCCAACATTTATCCACAAAGAAGTACGGGTGAATCACTTATGCTCCATCCGAGACATGATTCAACTCCGCAATCACCGATGGACACTGTGCCATCAACCCTCAACAAAGGAGCACATCATAAACAGGATAGATCACTTACGCTCCTCATGAGACATGATTTATCCCCACAATTCTCCACAAAGGAGTACGGATGGATCACTTATGCTCCTCCTGAGACATTATCCATCCCACCAAGACACCATGATATGCACAACATACAAACATCAAGCACGCTAAGTGCACACGATCCTACTGATCATATCACCATACATCACACACATGTATATATACACCAATCAATTATATTAATCAAGTTAAATATTAGAGGAAATCACATTCGAACCCCGAGTACACACGATCCTCCTGATCACCTCACTATGCATCATATACACATTACATATATATGTCTTACCCACCATTTAATCATGTCAACTAAATTTGATATTTCATAATTCACCTTTCAACGTCAAGTATACTCTCTTTACCCCTAAATAGCATCTCTCGACCTATCATAACCCAAGGAATCCTACAAAATGAATCACAAGGCAAAACAACACAAAACCCACATTTTGTCACGCTCGTTGGCTCACTCGCATAGCGAGGTCTCAGCGAACGCTCGCTGCCTCATTCGCCTAGTGAACCTGCTAGCGAGTGCAGACAGTGGCTACTGGAAGTGTTCGCTACCCAACTCGCCTAGCGAATCCCTAGCAAATGCTCGCTACTAGCTCGCTCAGCGAAGGTGCTGGCGAATGTCTGCGATTTCACGAAAACCTCATTGTTCAGAAATTCATCAGAAGCTCCAAAAATCGTCTGATTCTCATAACACTAGTCCTAGTAGTCTTAGCCTAGTATTCTACTACTAAACCACATTGTTTATTCCAGACCCTGCTCGATAAAACACCAGCTCTACCGATTAAATCATTTTTTACCTAAACGGTAAACTACTCAGAACACCCAACAAATCCCTTCATAATCACATGCAAGGCTAGCATAACAGAATTTCACCAATTCCTAACAACATAAACACAATTTATTCATGGAAACAACAATCAGAACATTACAACATCTTAATCATGATCATCAAATTCCTATGGGGTTAAGCAATCCCCAACTACCTCATTCATGCAATTACCAATTTTAACCTGTTTCTCCCCCCTTACCTTCTTCTTCTTCCTCTTGCCTAGCCTTACCAATTTTAACCTGTTTCTCCCCCCTTACCTGTTGCTCCGATCGATGAAAACTCTCAAGAATCCGACAGCCTAGCCTTCTTCTTCTTCCTCTTGCTCTTGTTCTTCTCTCCTTCCTCTTCTCTCCCACTTGATCGTGTTCCTCTTTTTACTTTCTTTCCCACTCACTAATACCCCCTTAAAACACTTATTCCCCATTTCTTTTAATTCCAATATAATTCCAATAATAATAATAATAATAATAATAATAATAATACCATTACTATTAATTATCAAATTATTATCATTATCAATTATATTATACTAATATTAAAGGCCAAAGCTTCTTAAATAATCCCCACAAAAGACATGCCGAATTAAAATAACACCGGAAAGATTAAATAATTAAAATGGGCGTTACATCATACGCATAATCAGATATATATATATATATATATATATATATATATATATATATATATATATATATATATATATATATATATATATATATATATATATATATATATATATATATATATATATATAGGGAATAAACACGTTAACAACTTGGCCAACTGACCGACCTGCTCTAATACCACTTAATGTAACACCCCCTTTTACACCCTCAAATAATCAAATAAATCATCTAAGCACATATTAAAATTTCATCAGAGTATAATTAAAACATGGTATAAAAGGAGCATGTCACATCATTACACAAATTTGATACATACAACACCTGCTCTATAAAAGACATGCAACAGTGAAGTAGCTTTCAACAGAGGAACTTAGTCCTTACACCCACATGTCAATATTTAGAATTAAAAGCGGAAAATCTAAGCATTGAATCATTTTAAACATGAAATCATATAAATACATATCATCCAATTTGATTCACCACATCATTAATGTTTACATAGATATTTGTCAGCAGATACATATACAAATGTATCACAAAAGAATGATATACAATCCTAACTACCTGGTGCTACATATCAGAGCTAACTGACCAAAAGAATGAAGCTATACTTCACAAAAGACCTCCAGCAAACCTAATCTGCAATGCCTCATAAAGTATTATAAAACAGCAGAAGGGTGAGAAATATTATCATAATAATCAATGCATATAATTATATATATATATATATATATATATATATATATATATATATATATATATATATATATATATATATATATATATATATATATATATATATATATATATATATATATACACACACACACACACAAGCATAGAATACACATATTGCACCTTTCTCACCACAGTTCATTATCATCATCATATACATCACAATATATGTATAAACAACCATGGATAATCACCAAACATGTTTCATCATGCACACATCCATAATCCTCAATTCAACAATTCATACATAAGCATACTTTCATATAACAATGATATCTATGTCATGTGACTTGATGCAACTCAATGCAACTCATGCCATGTGGTATCAACACTTATTATCATTTTTCGGTTTTTACATTTAAACTGGGTCCGTCCTCTAGACCGATAACAACAAAAGTCCGTCCTCTAAGCTTTCAAACCCACTCTTCTAGGCTTGGGACAAGCCACTAGTCTCCACGAAACTAGCAAGCATTGCCTCTTGACCAAATGATGCGTATGCAATCAACAACCAAATGCACTTAAGACCGTTCTCGCATCTTAATCTCATGCATTCTCAAATAATTCATCACATAAGAATTATAACATGATTGCACACACAACACATTTCATAATAATCAAATATTCATACTTTCAACACCATCACCATATTTATCAAGCAATGCACACATATTCACAATATGTTCTCATGCATTCTTCACATACAATCGCATACAATTATTATGCATTCACAATATCGTGCCAACGACAACGAACTCAATCACATTCATCATGCACTTTTAATTAATTTAAACAATGCATATATTTGTCAAAAGACCACATTTCCACAATTGATTCCACAATTTAGGATTCACGCCATACGGCTACCCACAACATATCACATAATAGCACATAAACTATTCATTTCCGATAAGGATTGAACACAATCGAACCAAACAATCAACATTGGATGGAAACATAAGGAAATGAAAATGCTGTCACACTCGCTAGCTTACTCGCCTAGCGAGTTCCTAGCAAACACTCGTTACCTGTTCGCCTAGCGAACAAGCTCGCGAAGGCAAACAGAAGCTACTGTAAGGCTTCGCTACCTACTCGATGGGGCTTCGCCTAGCGAACCCTTCGCTACCTTGCTCGCTACCAGCGAAGAGGGTCAATTACATTCTGTCTAAGTCTGGGACAATTCGCTACTAGCTCGCTACAGCGAACACTCGCGACCTGCTCGCCTAGCGAAGGTGCTAGCGAACGTCTGCGATGTTCAAAATCTCAACTGTCCAAAATTATCAAATCATCACAAAATCAACCGATTCAATTCCAACAAATTCCAGTAGTCTTAGCCTAACATTTCTCGACTAATCTACACCATTTATTTCATATTTTAACCGTTCAAACATCGACTTTATCGATTAAATCCATTTCTGCCCTAGAATGGAAAAAGATGGGAAACCTCTAACAATTCCAAACACACACACACATAATCATATGCATTGGTAAGATAACAACATTTCACACCCTTACCTTGATTAAATCGAAGCTAGAAGTTATTCTTGAGCTTTCCAAGCTTTTTCCCCTTTTCCTTTTCTTTTCTCCTCCTCCTCTTTCTTTCTCTTCTCTTTCTCTTATGTTTCTTATTCTTTCCTTTTCTTTCCACTTTTCCTTATATGTATTTCTATTCTATTTCCTTCCATTATATTTCTTCTCTCAAATATCTACCAATAATTCCAATAATTAAAATCATCTAAATAAATCAATTAATTAACATGAAAAATTAATTATTGAAAATTGGGCTGTTACAACAGGCAGCGTCCCACGCAAACTGTGTACATACGCAAGACGGAGTTTTCCATACATATCGATGGCAGGACTGATGAAGATTTACTTGGCTTCGGGCTTTTAAGAAGTGTTGGATTAAGGGAGTTTTATAAAAAAAACATGATTGTAATTTGAAGGACTTGTTGTAATTATTGTTGAATACTCCACATATCATGAATAAAGCATTTTCTCAATCCCTATTTTGCTGCAGTTGAGATATTTTGGTGTTCATAGAGTAACCCAAGGGTGTAGAAGTTGTATGAGAGCAAAAGTCACAACATCATATGGTTGAATTGTATAAATTTTTTGCGTAGTATTCGTTTCAAGGATCAAATTTAGCGAAGCTTAAAGAACTTCTGTATCAATAATCCAGCTTGTGTTGCGCTTCGCAGTTCGTTCTCGTAGCCCTCTCATCAATTTCAGTCTCTTATCTTCTGACGAGCTCGTATCGTGAAACCATGGAATTGGGTGTTACCATGCCCATTAGGAAATTTCTCATTAGCTTAAATAAATTGAATTTGGCGTTAAAACTTGTACTCTTGAATATCCCGTGAGAATATGTGATGACTTAGTAGCACAAATTTAATCATGGATTTGAAAGAATGATGAACTCTTTATGGTAGAATAAGACCCAACCCTTTACACGTCGATTCAGGTTGTCTTTAGTCTTCGGAACCGGATAAAAGCCGACGAGTTTAAATTAATTTGCGAGCCTTGCTGTAAACTCTGATAACACTTGGCTCGAGATTTGATAGACCGATATGAGTGCTTCCTTGAAACTCCTGCTGTCTAGTTAATATACTTGTACGAGCTGGCCAGCCATAGTAAACACGCGCACAACAAAACGAGTAAGAAATAAGCGCTAGGAGGCGGGATCTTAAGGTAAAAAATTAGGGTGCTACACCCACAACTTTAGCAAATTCAGTGCGAAGACAGAGCCCGCGCTCAAGCAGAAATTTCTTCATGTCATCAGTCATGGAGACTTGGACAACTTCCTTGTTAAACCTCTCGATGTAACCTCACAGTGGTTCATCCTTCCCTAAGAAAACTTCGTTCTTCAGGTTACGGCGATTGTATAATAAACTTAAAACAAACTAACTTCAAGTTTATATAATAAACTTTTTTCTTCATCAGAAATTTAAGTAATGTTAATAGAATGACTATTTGATTAACTCTTGTGACACCAAATCATAAAAGAAAAAAAATTAAACTATCTGTTTTGACATATTTCATCAATATTATAACATTTAATAACAGTTCACATTTCACTAAATTTTTTCACTAATTAAAATAAAATTAATTGTCTATGCAACCAGAAACCACTAACTAAAATTTTAAAAGCATTTATTTAAGTGAATTAATTTGGTTCATATGAATATTTCAAGAACCAAGGACCAAGCCGGCCCAGTGCCGACCTTTCCAAATCTAAAATCTCCAAGATGCTGCCACGTGGAAGTATATATAAGATTAAACATTACGCTCCATCCCACAATACAGAAGACTCATTCTCAACGGATCCTTCAAATTTCAGATCTTTCCAAATTACATCACACTATACTTCATTAAACTAATACTATATACTATTTTAATTAATCAATCAAATTAATAAATTCCCTAACCATAACCATAGTCACGTTGATGCCACATGACTTTATACTTTATACTATACTACACATTAATTTATCGTGGGTGCGAAAATCGATGTGATATTTCACGGAAGCACCGCCCGCATGAATTAACCATACAATATTAAAAATATCTTTTCTTTTTCAAATTAATTAAATATTCATTAATTAAACACATAAATATAAATCAATAAGTGTAGTTCAAACCCAACCTCGCAGTTCCACCTGCACCCCCTTCTTTTCTTCTACCTCCTCCACAACCACAACCTCTTCACTTTCTTCTTCATTCAATTTTTCTACTTCCACACCTCTCTCTGTACAGTAATTTACAGGTACTTCCACTTCCACTAGATTCATCAACAATTTCTCATAACCGTTTCTCGTTTCTCGTTTTTTTCTTCAATTTCTATATCTAAACAATTTTTCGTGTATTTAACTGTGAATTTGAAACCTAAAATTTTAATACTAGTTTATTTCAGATCCGCTTCTTTTGAAGCTCGATTTAGGTATATTGATCCGTTTTGTGTTGATATTTTATGGTTTTTTGTTGAAATTTGTTGATATTTTATGGTTTTTTGTTTGATCTGTGATTTTAATTTTTGTTAATAACATAAAACGATTTTAATTAAGAGGATTATAAATTCGGTTAAGAAATTATGAAACGTGAGTTTAATTTAATTTTGTTAGCGTTGAATTTGACTAGATCTGTTACGATGTTCGTGTACGTTTTTGATTTTTGAGAATTTGGTATATATTTAATTAGATTTAAACGCGTTATTTGTTTTTTTTTTGTTATGGATTTTTTGTTTATGAAGTTAATTGATCGATCTGATTGAGTTTTGGTTTCTGAATTTTTTATATATGTTTATGTGGATGAACAGGTTTTAATTGATATATAGAAATTTAGAGAAATTTGAAGGAAGATGAACGGCAGGGATTCGGTTGTTTGCCCTAAGCCCCGTCGTGTCGGATTCAATTTCGCCGTCAACGATCATCCGGCAAAGGCGTTCCGATGGCATCTCAGGTTTTAATTTTAATTTTAGTTTTCTCGTTTTGATTTATATTTGGTTTATTTTTGTTAAACTTTTGTGTTCTTTGTTTTCTTCTTATGCAGTTGCCAGATTGAACCGTGTGATTCTAACTCCTCTGGCTCAAATCCTTTGGATACCATTCTCACCAAGGTAATTAAACTAAATAATCATCTATTTGTAATTTTGTTTAGGGTATAATCTATCTGTAATTTTCTTAAGGGTATAATTTGAATAATCAATTGATTTGTTTGAATTTTTCTGTGTTGTGCCTTTGTTGATTTGCAGGATGTTGATTGTGATATAGAACAGTTATGTCCTCCGGTAGCCTCGTCGCCCCCATTTTTTTGCGGGTCACCGCCGAGCAGAGTAGCTAACCCACTAATTCAGGATGCTCGATTTGGGGATGAGAATTTCCCCCCTCTCTCACCGTCGTCTTGGGTGGTGGTTCCCACCCAATCCGGTCTGCCACCGTCTCCCTCATCCTCTGCAAGGAAGGGAGGTTGTGTTCGGGCCAATTTTGGCAACAATCCGGCGGTGAGGGTTGAAGGATTTGATTGCCTTGACAGGGATAGCCGAAATTGCAGCATCCCTGCCTTGGCTTAGAACTACAACAACAACTTAATATACACATCTTTTGACTCTAGAATTTCAGTTTCAGTTTACTACAGAAATACAACAACAACCATATAAGAGCCACGGGAAAGAAATTTTGGATGTCCAGAGTATGAAGAGGAGAAAAAAGAAAGTTAAAATTTTATCTTGTTTGTAAATATGTTGAGTTTAATCGAGTGTCCGTGTATGTAAATGTCAATAGTTCGTGTCTTGTTTAGGAATAACGTATATATAGTCCACTAAATAATGAGGTTAAAGTTGCTGATTGACGGTTAATTTGGGTGTCTGTTATATGCCCTATACTGTATTAGTGTCTTAAAAACCATTCTCTTGTTTGTAAGTAGAAGAGTCATCAGAGGATGGGTATGTTTCATCTTAATTTTTCTTTTATGCGTCTTTGAATTGTAACTATGAGTTTAAAAATGAAAACTTGTACAAAGAAATAGTTTATTTTGAGAGTGTAATCAATTGAGTACTAATAGCCTTTTACAATTTCAATTCCAGAATTTGGGTTCTTCGGAACACTTATTAACTTTGTGTTTTTTTACCTATATTCTTCGTTTGGCACAATTCTTTCTTTGGCAAAAACAAAGATTGGTGCTACTTTTCTATTTTGATATTCTTGGTTTACTTGTTTGTTGTATGACGGTGATAAGGTTCTTTCTTGATTAAGCTTCTTTATCATGTTGGGATTGTGGGCCTTGGTGGGATTAGCTTATGCTTTACGCAAAATTTACTCTTTGGAGTCATGGGGCTTGGGAATGGTAGAGCGCGTACTTTAGTTGGTTTTCAAATCCTTCGTGCCGAGACAATAAATCAACTTGTCGGTCTACGGTAACTGTCAGACTCAGTTATTGTTCTGTCCTCGTGCTCAGCCATTTTTTGTTGGATGTTGTGAGGTTCAATGTATATATTGGATTTCGTGAATTTTTTTATAAAATGATTATTAAAATTTTTTAACACTAGTTTTTTAAATGCAGATATAGAAATGACAATTGAACTGATGAATGACAAGTAGATAAGTAGATAGAGGCGTAAATTGAATTGACGAATGTATACGAGATGAATTGGCGACTACATTTACTTTTTGTATTTAATGTCAATTTAATTGACGCTTTCATCTATTTGTAATGCAGTGTTGTCAATTTATTTAACATCTTTATGCACAGTTGTCAATTCAATTGATATTTGCTCTATTTTTTAAATGCAAGCGTCCATTAGATTGACATGACGAATGTGTACAAGATGAATTGACGACAACATTTACTTCTTGTACTTAGTGTCAGTTGCTCTATTTTTTAAATGCAAATGTTCATTAGATTGACATGACGAATGTATACGAGATGAATTGACGACTACATTTACTTCTTGTACTTAGTGTCAATTTAATTGACGTTTTGATCTACTTGTAATGCAGTGTTGTCAGTATTTTTAACACTTCCATACATAGTCGTTAATTCAATTGACATTTGCTCTATTTTTTTAAATGCAACTGTAAATTAGATTGGCATGTGATATGCATTGTCAATTTTTTTATTTAAAACATAAATACTGAAAATTATGAGAAAATTTACTTATTTAAATTTTTTTTAAAAGAAATTTTGGTTTCTTTGAAAAAATTATGAATCTTGCTTGTGTCTTTGATATAAGAGAGTACTTTTGTTGAATCGTCTAATAAAAATTCAAGTTCTCCTTGTAGATTAGAATTGCAGAGGTTTTTTCATGATCATTTTAGAATAAGTCAAAGGCTTTCATAAATTTGTTTAGACGAAGAAAGAAATTAAATAGAAATAATATTAACTTGTTTGATATCGATATTTACTTGTTTGATATGAATGAAAGTTGTTATGAGCCGACCGGCCAAAGCGAGTTGTTCTTTCTACCTTTGAGTATTATCGCACACAACTACAAAATTACTTAAAATGCAACTTTGGATGCATATTCTTCACACACATGAGAAAAAAATGATGAAAATTATTTATTCTATTAAATTTGATTTGGAGAGCACAAAAAGTTAATTCGGAGATATATCTTTATATTTCCGTTTAGTTCATTTGCTTGTAAGCATTTCGAAGATACATCTCTAGATTTCGCCCTATTAGTTCAAAACAGAAATACCCAAAAATAATGGCAGAATGGAAAACATAAATTAACTCCAAAATAAATATTACATAGACAAACATTACATAAATTTAACATTACATGTTATTAAAAACATGTTGTTCGGGACGTTGCAACATTCTAATAATATCTAAGGGGGGTCTTTGAATCGTCGCATCAACTTCAACATATCTCTTTGTTGAGTAACGATAAAAGGTAATTCAAATCATCATCAGTGTTCAGTTCAAGCATGTTGAATCGTATACTTCCTTCGTTGTCAATCGAGGGGTGAACGGTATTTGAGCTTGACAACTCTCTGATTTTTTAGATATCACGAGAGAGTATAGATCGACGAGAAGTATGTCCTCGCAAATTCGAAATTGAAGTGAGATTTGCGCCATTAACATACACAAATACAAGATGAAGATATATAGTCATTCTGGTTTGTGTAAAGAAAATTGAATCAGAGATCCTATTTATAGAAGTTGTAGAGCAATAATGATCTTACAAACATGACCATTGTCGCTACCGCGAAAATAAGGTGCCGGCAAAACAGAAGAGTCGCCACCTTTCGTTATTTATCCCTAAGAACGGGAAAGGAAACGGTCGGAAAAATCTGACGAAAAGGCATAAGACAAGCTCATCGCAACCATTGTCTGGGTTCGGGAGTCAGTTACGCAAGGGGAAGATATTAACACCCCTCACGTCCATCGTACTCGATGGGATCCACGCTTGTTGTGTTTACCTGACGGGTTGATTATATCTATCTACGCTAAAAGGTTGGTCTGAAAAGAAAAGAAAATGACTAGGCAGAATACAACAGTTCTATGCCTACGTATTCCCGTCTGAAACGAGAAATCAGAGTCAACGTAGTTCGCCTAACTACGGGTTATGGGGGAAGGTTGCTCCCCGAGATATCGCATTTCGTGCCTACGTACTTTCACACGGCGTGAAAGATCAGAGCAAACGTAGTTCGGGATAATATGGAACACAGGTTTGCTCAACTGTTTTTATCCGAGTAGGGTTAATAGACAATTTCAGCAGTTTGGTGTATGCAGCTCGACCTTTGGAGACTTAGGCGTTTACCGTTTGCGGTAGAACTGGGAGTTAACGCCACTTTTTACTTCAAAAAAGCTTTCATTGAGTTATGGGCCCACGAGGCAAAAGATTTGAAGTTTGTTTTCAGTCTTTTACGGAAGAACTGTTTTTTATGGTTGTCTGTAGTTTGTACATCACTAGAGACTATGACTTAGGAGCGAATGTGTCGCATATCGTCCAAAGGACATATACTAAACACCCTAGATGATTGAGAGGAGACCGCTCAATTATCATTTTCCAAGTAGCTTAAGGCTCGTAATGCACTTGTACTAACTTGCCTTTATTACGTTTCTTACTGTTGTTTTGAGATAAGAAGAGAACGAACTCTAAGGGGAAATTGAAATCCTACTGTTGTCATGCAAAATTGATTCTATGATTGAGGTTAGGATGGAGCTACCTACTGTTATCATGCATGGTTAGAACCCTAATGTCTGTCATAACTTCTCTTGAACAAGAGAAGTCAGAGTTCCTAAGGGAACATGGCAATGGTACACAGAAACAGACAAACAAATACTATAAAGAAAATACTGTAAGTAAAATGCATGCAATGCAACAATACAAGCAGAAGGAGACAAACTCAACTTCTTAGCAACCAAGCAAAAAGAAAACAGTCAAAATAGACAAGCAGAGGGAGACAGACTCAACCTTTATATGCAAATACGTCAATTAGAAAAAGAAAAACAACACACAAGCAAGGGGAGCACCACCTCAATCCTTAAGGCAAACAAGTAAAGGGAGACCCATTCAACCTCTTAATGCAGTCATGCACCTACACTTAGGCTATCCTAAACATGCACTATTCTAATGCAACACACCACTCAATCATGAATGAGGAAAAAGATTTATGACAGATAATGGATTCATTCCACAAGTAATCATACAAGGCTTCTATCCTAGGGAAAGGAATTGAAAGTTGGGAGACCAGGGTAAGGTCCACAAGAACTTATCCCAGGCACTCAACCAACTAAAAGGGACTTGGGAGAATCCTAGAGGCTTTGCTCCTTCAAGAGATGTGCAAAATTCCAGCCATAGGAGGGACTGTGCTACCTCAAGAAGGTTCCTAAAAAGAATTGAAGAGGATTAGGAGAATGGAGATGGGAAGCAAGGTAAGGTCCACAGGAACTTACCACAAGCACTTAACCAACTTCACTTCCTCAGAAAGCTTTCATAGACTCAACTCCTTTATGATATTGCAATGAATTCCTCCACAGGAGGAAACATGCTCACAAGGAGGATTCCAATCAAGCAAGGAAAATTGAAAGGGAAACTAACCCTATAGGAAGGATCATCCATCTAACTTGAACTGCTTAAAGAACCTCAAAGATTATCTCCTAAGGATCACCTACCAAAGGTTCAAAGCTCTAAAGAGGCATCTATCTAATCACCATTCTATCAAGAAAGGGTAGGAGACCTAGAATCATCTAATGGTCATTATTGAAGTCATTCTAAAGGAAAGGTCATGTTAGAAGCACCCTAAAAGCTACCTAAGTATTAAATCTACTTAAATTACTAAATCATCTTCTAAAATCCTATGAATTTTTCTAAGGGTCCCGGAAGGTGTTGAGAACCTAGGGTAAAAGGACCAGAGCCTAAATCAACCTCTAAAGTCACTTAAGAAATTCTATACCAAGAGGTACCAAATAAAGGTTCAAGATGGGAAACCTCTAAAAACCTACTCCAAAACAGAACTTAGAGTCATCTAAAAAATGTAAGAAAAATCCTACAATATACTAAAATGTGTCAACATTCATCATGTAAAAAATCAGAAATTAAATCCAAGCATTAATATGGCAACAAAATTCTAAAAGTTAACATGGCATTATTTCTATACATGGAACAACACATACAAGAAAAATACAGAATTAAATGGAAAAAGAATTAAAATTGCAATTGAAAAAACATGACAATTTTCTACACATGTCAAACTATATCCAGTATTTTTTTCATGATTTTATGAAGCAATTAAGTATTTTTTATGAATTAATATCAAACAGTATCAAAACAGAAAAATAATAGAAAAAGAAATTTAAAAGAAATGGAAGGGTGGTGTATCTAGTAAATGTTCTATGTGTAATCCAATTGGGCTTAGCGTGAGGGTGCAAATAGCAGAAGTACATTGGGCCCAGATTTTCGTTAAAGGAAACAGACAGGGGGTGTTGAAGTAATTGTTTTCATGTGCTGTTCGCATTTGGGCCATGCGGGGAGGTGCAGATAGCGTTATTACGCTGCAGGCCCAGCTGCTAAAACTCAGCACCTTGAAGCCAAACGCAATGTTTGCTGCTTGAAGGGAAGTGCCACGCGGGCAATTAATCTAGGCCGCACGATGGCCATACGAGTCAACAGCTGGGGCGCGATCGGACGACTAACAATGCGCCTGGTATTTTGAATGAAAAGCAAAGGGAAGAACAGGCGCGGTGGGGCTGGTGGCCGAAATATTTTCCGGTCATCGTCTCCAAATGTCCAACAATGGCATTTCCTTATTTATGCACCAAAATTCGATTTTCTTGAATCAAAACTGCATGATCTTTCGTGTAGAATCCAAATATCCAATTCGTTTTCACTTTCATCCATTAAAACTCAGAATCCATGGACGTCCAAGAATCACTCAAGAAAATTAATTTTCTCAAAACTCCTAATGAATGACACTAATCTCTTCCTCTCACTTCCTACATCATGAATATATGTTTCTTTTCCATTTTCATCCACTAACAAGAGAGATATTTGAACTACAACCTAGGGTGTCAATTTCTAAAGTTTCATGGAACCTAACCAAACTAATCCTAAAAGCTTCTATACATCCTAAGGATTATAATTATGTGAAATTGGCGCCTAAATTCAACACAAATAGAGAGCATAGATGAAAAATTAGAACCTTGTTTGGAGCTTCAATGGTGGCTTGAGATGTTGTTGAAGCTTCACAAAAAGTGTCCAGAATCATTCCATAATCATCATAGAAGCTTCTCCAATGCTTAATCTTGCTTGAAAATGTGCCAAATTCCAAATTCGAAAATCAAATTTTCACCACTTTTTCTCCATGAATTCTTGTTGTAACTACCTCCAAAAATCAGTTCTTTTCTGTTAGGAATGATTGAAATGTTATATACAATGGATCTTGAATGATTTTCAGCCCAATGGGAGCCCATAAGAGTCCAATCCAAAATTCACATTTTTGAGTTTGAAGCTTAATGGAAATGGTGAAAACAGAGCCAAAACAGCTTGCAAGAGGATTCATCTCAGTTACTTATGATGCAAGGAATATGTAGGGCTGAGATTGCACCCTTGGAATTGAATGGATGGTGGATTTCCATTATGTGACTTTTTGGTGAAGAAACCATGAAATTGGCATAGCAAATGACTTCAAATTGGATTTCTGATTTTTCCATTGTTCTTAGAACATTGTTTGCACTCAAAAAATGCACCAACATGACATAATTTGATTTAATTGGCATTAAATCCAAACTATTTTCAAACTTCTTTTCATGAAATTTTCTCCATACATTCTCATTTCCAAGCTATGTCAATGATCCTTTGAGGTTTGGTTGACCAAATAATCTCATTTGGAGAAACTTTCAAGTTGGCAAGATTTTCATTTGAGGTATGCAAAGTGGTGAACTTGACCTGTAATGAAAATGACCTGTAATCTTACTTTCCCAAAATACCCCTAACTTGTAAACCTCATACCTTGAGTTTTACAAATCAGATGAAAGACCTCTAGTACATTTTCGAAATCTAAGATCAAGACCTACAACTTTCATGTTGGCCAAAAGTTGAGGAGAAACATCCTTCTAGGTCAAAGGTTCCTTGAAAGTTGGTTGACTTTTACAGACAAATTTCACATTCATCTGATGACCTATAACTTGTCTGGATCATAACTTGAGTTCTATAAATCCAATGGAGGACTTCTAGTACTTAAATTAAATCTAAGAACATGCTCTACAAGTTCCATGTTGACCAAAAGTTGAGATGAAACTTGTATCTTGAGATAAGTGGTCTTGAAGTCAGGCACTAAATAGGGGATTTTACCCTGAGAACCCTAGTTTAGCAACTCCTCACACTTTGAATTCTTCTTAAATTGATCTTGGAATGACACCTTGTCGCTTGCGCGAAAATAAGGTGCCGGCATGACAGAAGAGTCGCCACCTTTCGTTATTTATCCCTCAGAGCGGGAAAGGAAACGATCGGAAAAACCTGACGAAAAAGGGTAAGACAAGGTCGTCGCAACCATTGTCTGGGTTCGGGAGTCGGTTACGCAAGGGGAAGGTATTAGCACCCCTCACGTCCGTCGTACTCGACGGGATCCTCGCTTGTTTGTTTACTTGGACGGGTTGGTTATAATCTATCTACCTATCAAGGCTGGCTGAAAAAGAAAAGAAAAATGACTCGGCAAAGCGTCGCGCTTTATGCCTACGTATTCTCATCAGAGAATGAGAAATCAGAGTCAACGTAGTTCGCCTAACTACGGGGGATTATGGGGAAGGTTGCTCGCTAGGACGTCGCATCCTATACCTACGTACTTTCATCTGGTATGAAAGATCAGAGCAAACGTAGTTCGGGAAACTACGGGTTATCTCCTGAAAGAAGTGTTTTTTATTGCGTTTGCGATTTCAACCGCACTAGAGACTATGACCTGAGAGTGAATGCGTCGCATGTCACCCAAAGGGTACCATACTAAACATCCATCCTCAGATAGCTTAAGGCTCGTAACGTACGAAAGAAATCATTCATGATTACTGTATCTTAAACTGCTTCGAGATAAGAAGAGAACAGGCCCAACTAGGAGGGAGACTATCAAGTCCTACTGTTATCATGCCATGGATTCATCCTATGGTTGAGGTTTGAACAGGGAACTCCTAGATGTTGTCATGCATAGGTTTCAACCTAAAAGTCTATCATCAAATCCTCATCAGAGGAAATGAGAGTCCTAAGGGATCATGTCAATGATACACCAAAACAGACAAAAGCATCAGCTTTAACAGTAAAATGCATGCAATGCAAGTGAGGGAGGAAATGTGTGTGGGGCTTCAGCCTCCACAAGCTCGTCTCGACCTCAAGCCAGTCATGAAATAACAGTAATCATACTGAAGATAAACAACATGCTATCAAGCAACATCAGATAAAAGCAATGAAGTGCCATCAGGCAAACAAAACATACTTGAGAAAGAATCATCTATATCTACTCCTAACCCTAACACAGAATCTAAATCAAATCTAAGCAAAGCCCTAAAGCAAAACCTAACCAAAAGAAATCAATCTCAGCCTTCAAGCTTCAGAACAAGCTTACCAAAGACAGGGAGCTAAGTAAGCAGACTCATAGTGTCTTCCTCAGGAAAGCACCAGGAGGTGTATACTCAGGAGTCATACCCTATGTGGCTCAACCACTGTGATCAGTTTACATTCCTCCTCAGGAGAAACTAAACTCACAAGCAGGCTCCAACATCACTGGATATTTAGGAAATCCTATCTGAACTAGTGGAACTAAATGAATAGACTCGTAGGACCTTCCTCAGGAAAGTACTAGGAGGCTTCCACTTAGGAGTTGTATCCTATGTGGCTCAACAACTGTGATCAGTTTACATTCCTCCTCAGGAGAAATTAAACTCACAATTTGGCTCCAACATCATTGGATACTTAAGAAATTCTAGATAAACTAATGGAACTAAGTGAATAGACCCATAGGACCTTCCTCAGGAAAGTACTAGGAGGCTTCCACTTAGGAATTGTATCCCATGTGGCTCAACAACATGTGATCAGTTTACATTCCTCCTCAGGAGAAATTAAACTCACAAGTTGGCTCCAACATCATTGGATACTTAAGAAAGAGGTGAGAAGAAAGAATGAAAGTCATTCATAGTGCCTTCCTCAGGAAAGTACCATGAACTTCCTCCAAACTTCAGGATCTCAAACCTCACAGACAGGGAACAAGCCAAGCTCTGGGTCTCTGATTCTTGATCTTCAATCTTCACTTCATGATGCTCTCCAACAAGCTCTTCAAGACAACACAAGCCCCACAACCAATTCCCCAAAAACAACCCCCAGAGATGAACAGATAACCACAGCACAGACAAAATTATCAGGCAACTTCAGAAAATACCTAAAAATACTAAACCAAGGGGAAAAATATATGAATTATTCACAAGGGTCTACAACATCTACCCATAACATCCACATATGCCCTACCCAAAAATCAAGACAAAACTATTTAAAGAAAATGAATTCTTTCACCCATGCACAACCTAAACCCTAATTAGGATACCCTAATGCTACCCTAATTAAACTAATCAAAATCTAATCTAAAAAATCAAGAATTAAATCCTATGGGGAACTATGGTTCATCATCTAATTACACAAAAAAGAATGAGTTAAAAAACCTAAGGGAAAGTCCTAAAATAATTCTTGCAAAATAAGGTATCAACTAAAAGAAAGAAAATACACTATGCCAAAGAAAATATCACTAAAAATTCTACACTAAAAATAAAATTCCATTATTATTTTTATAATTTTCTACACAAAATTATCTTAACATAGAAAAAAGAATGAACAAAAAGGAGTTATTTATCAATTTTATATGAATTTTTAAAGAACAAGAAAGTATTAAAGAAATTAAAATTCAAAAGGATTAAAATGAGGGGAGGGGGGTTCATAAAGTAATACACGCCAGTTCATTTATTTGGGCCAGATAAAAAGGGGGGTGCGGATAGAAGAGATAGGCCCAGGCGCGTTACTTAACAAAACGCTGCGTTTCATTTTTAAATTTTTCCCTCCGTTTTCTAGACGAATCTGGGCCGTGCGATGGGATTAAAATGTCAAACCTGGGGACTAATCTAACGGACAACCATCATCGTCCCAAATGATTCTAGGGTTTTGCAGAAAACCCTTCCTCCATGCACTAATGTTCTAGCAACTCGTTCTCACGCGTCCCTCAACCAATCACCACGATCCAAAGAGCAAAATCAACCCTCTCAATGCCCTCTACAAGATCATGGGCTCAGTTCCTCTTGAAAATCCCTCTATAACAAAAACCGATAACCAGAAGTTCTGGGCACCATGAATCGCACCTGAGATGAATACCAAGGAAACTTGCTAAAACTTACCCTATTGTAATCTATGCGCCATGCTGAGCAATCTAAACACAAGAACCAGGATTATAGCGCCCTAAATCAAGAGTTCTATGCCAAGACAAATTCACTGCCCTAACCCTAACATTCACCAGCGGTTCCAACAGTTCTCATACATGATCTATTATCCTAACCTAGCATTTCTAAACTAAAAACATACACTAATATGGCATAAATAGGAGTGCTCGAGTGAAACTTCATACCTTGAGTTCTTGGTGAAACAGCTATGAATTCTTGCACTTCAAGGCTTGCAATGCTTCAAGACTGATCCTTGTGATATGTAGATCTTTCTGTATGCAAAAAACTTGAGGGAGAAAGCTTATATTATGAGGTCCAATTCTGATATGGATTCTTGCAACTTCAATGATACACCATCAAATCTCCATGGATGAGCCCCTGAACCTTCTTGCATACACTCACCAAGCTCACAGGATCAAGAATGGAGAAGAAGAATGAGTTGATTTGCAGCTGTATGAGCAAATGCCTTCTTACTTGCACTTGAAGCTACCAAGAAATTCTCCACTTTTTCACTCTAGAGTCACCAACCCCTTGCCATAATGGACTCACCTCAATATATAGAGAATGGATGGAATGGTCTAGAAGCTTTTGGAATGATCTTGGAGACTTCTAGAAACTTCAAGTATATCTCATGTTATGGCATTTTACTATCTCATGATATCTCCTTTAATCCCTCCTTAAACACTTCTGAAATTCTCATCCTATGAGTTATTGAAGAGAATATGAGCTCACATGCTGATTCCTTGCACTTCCCTTACATTCTACTATGGTACCTTAATATGCAAGTAATGAATTTCCAAAGTAAGTCCCATTTTGGAGCCTCAATTCAAAATTCTATTTAAACCAATGTTCTCAAAATGATGTTTCCAATCAAAATGATATATTGGATGACCTATTTTGGATTTGTGGATCTTCCAAACCAATTTTCAAATTCAACTTTTCAAACTTATATGCCATTTTTAGTTCATTTTTGACCAATCATGCAAATCCATGCTATGGGCTTTTCCAATAATTCATGACCTTCTTTCTAGACTTAAAATCCCATTTTGAACAACTTTCATGTTCTGAGTTTTTCCATTTGAGGCTTGGAAATAGGAGATATGGCCTTTGCTTAAAAATGACCTATAACTGACAAATGACCAAAATACCCCTGTCTTGTTCAAACCATAAGTTGAGTTCCACAAATCCTATCAAGGACTTCTACCACTCAAATTAAAGCTAAGGATATGCCCTTCAACATTCATGTTGACCAAGAGATCATTGGAATCATCCTACTAGGGCAAACGTTGTCTGTAACTTGGGTGACTTTCAAGGACCCAGATTCACACACCTCTGCTGACCTGTAATTTGTCAAAACCATAACTTGAGCTCTGTAACTCCTATCAAGGACTTCCACCACTCAAATTAAAGCTAAGAACAAGCTCTACAACATTCATGTTATGGGGAAGATGAGATATCAATCAATTCTTGAGCTAAAACTGCCTGGAAGATAGGGATCAGATTAGGGTTTTTCACTGACAATCCTTGGGGACCCTGACTTGAAACTTCTCAAAACCCTCAATCATGATGAGTTGGTCTAGGAATAATATTTATATCATCTCTATGCATCATTCCATGATCTCATGGCCCTTGGATTAGATCTCAACCTTCTCCAAATCTTCAGCTGATCTAGGGTTGACCCAGTCAAAACCCTAATTCTACCATCCATGGTTGAATCTTCTGAATTCTTGCATAATGACTTCTCTGGGCTTCATGAAGGCTATCAAGACATCTCATAGGCTTTCCCAAAACATCAAGTTCATTCTCAAAGTCTCAGAATCATCTGAGGGGCACCCACAACTCTCAAGCTATGAAGCACACAACCCTGGTTTCAATCCACTTCCTCTGAGGATCTCTTGAACTTTCTGATGAAGGTATCCAATTTCAAACACTCAATGAATAAATAATTGTTGGTCAAATTTTGGGGTGCAACACACCTCATGTATCTCAACACAACTTTCCATGATCACAAAGACTTAGAAATAGGTTTTGATCCTCTTCAATTGCACAGTTGACTCAAGGTTGATCAGACAGAAACCCTAATTGCAACACCCTCAATTGTGGGTCTTCACACCTAGCATAATGACTTGACTGAGCTCCACCATGACCCTCAAGGCACTCCATGAGCTCTATCCACACTCTATCCATGATCAAGACCTCACAACCCAAATGATGATCTTCAATTGGTCCCCAAGTTAGGAGATGAGCCCCACACAAGCAACCAAACTTCTCAAGACCATAACCCTTTACCTGATGACTTTGATGACCTCTCAAGCTTGAATAAAACCTCTAGATAGGCTCCTCTTGATATAAACCACACTTGATCCCCTGCTAAATGAATAATGCTATGCTATGCAAATGCTAGATCAATGAGATGCTAATGCAATGAAACAAAAGCCAAGTAAGAAAAGGTTAGGCAAATTTCGGGGTGCAACAACCATATCTGCATGAAATACTTTAGAGCTACACCTTCGAATTCGTCTTTTTCTTTCTCAAAAAACAAAAGTCTCTCTGGAGATACATCTACAAATGAACCCTTGTTTTTTTAATCTAAAAGTGTGTCTAAAAATGTATCTTCTGATCCACCAAAAAATTATGCATAATAGAACTAATTGATTACGCATAGTAGAAGATAGACGTGATTTTGGACGTGTCCAGAGATGCATCTCCGAACGCTTGAGGGAATTTTAGAATTTTCAAGGGTCTGGGAGGCACCACAAAAGGTGGAAAGCGCATTTCCCTATGAGTAATATTCAAATATCAAGTCCAATAAAAAAAGGAAAAAAAATAAAATGACCAAAAAAGCAAAGACACAATAAAATCATCTATCATATATGATAGACACACATGAGATTTAAGATACACTTTTGTGATCTCATAATTTCACTTCATTCATCTTGGATTATGTAACTGATTTGAACATCGAAGTGTTAACCTTGCAGGTCCATCCTCGTGTTGTCGTTTCAGAAATCAACATCACCGCATCACAAGTCCATCATCATCAATCAATTAAAATTATTGTAGTTGCATGTCCCTACTTCACTCAGGGGAAACTTCTATATTCGATTGTTTTGTTGCTTGTCTTATCGCTTTCATCTTTATTTAACTTCTATTTGTTGAGTCTCCTTCATGATTGCATTTCTCGGAATTGAGTTTGATTTGATTCTTTTTTAACATGCATAAAACTTTAGTTATATTTTATCTTGATCTAAATCTTATTTAATCAATAATATATATTAGTGGAATAAAATCATTTTGTGTTTTGAGTAAAGTTGATTTAAAGTAAAATCTCAAAAATGCTTTTGAAAATTTGAAAATTTGAGATTTTACAAGATTGATTCGAATCATTCAAATTTACACTGAATTGTTGATCTTGATCAAATTGGGCAAAAGCTAAACTCAGTTATTTGATTTTGATCAAATTTTACCCTTGATCGTGATAATTTTCTTGGAAATAGATTTTGTTTGGTTTGAATCAAATCAATATTTGTACATGATTCAATTCAATTTCATTTTTCAAAATTCATGTTTGATTTGATTCAAATTAAATTAGTTTTTCAAAATTCCTTGTTAGTTATGTGTCATTTGATCAGAATCAAATTTTAGACATGATTCGAGTCATGTGACATTTGATTCGAATCAGGATTTGTCTGATCGGAATCAACTGACAATTTTTTTTCAAAAAACACTCATTTCTTTCAGTCCACCTCATTTTGCTCATTTGATCTAAATCATATTTTTCTTGATTCGAACCTAACTAACTTTTTTCAACTATTTTGCGTGCTTTATCTCGAGCACATATAAAACCTTTTTGTCATCATTCTTCACATATGATCTATCATTTTGTTAAGATTTTTAAGTGTGGTTTTTAGTGAAAATCAATTTTCTCTGTTTTGAGCGTTTAAAGTCTTGCAACGAAATTCTTTCAATCTTCAAATTCTATTGAGTTCAGATCTTGATAACGAGAGTTCTGAGATTAATTGAATGAGGCACATACTTGAAACTAAGCATTCTTGGAAATCTTGTTGAGTTTTTTAAATTGTTAGCAAGATTGAGGGATTGTTAATGGTGGTGACAAATTCCATTGAAAAGAAGTAGGTTCTTCTCTCTACTATTGCCTTAGTAGTAATTATGTGGAAGGCTACAAATAAGGTGGAGTTCTTCTCGGATCTTCGGAAAATTTCACCGCTCAAGGAATCAATAGGGCAAAGAGGTTGATAGCTACACACAAAGGCTTGAGGAGTAATTGGTGTTATTGGAAGATTCAAGAAATGTGTACAAGTAAAGATTAAGTAGAAGAATTTCAAAAGATTGTTGTATACAAGTCAAAGATTCAAATTAAGAGATTTATTTTCTCATTTGTATTTTAGATTGGTAATTGTATGAACTCTTGAAAATATTTTTCGAATAACAGGAAACTATGTAGGTTCCAATGGAATGGGAAACCATTGAAGATTACACATAGGCAAAGCAAGGACAAATGCCAAAGCACTATAAATATCGGTGTCATCTCTCTAACTCTTAATCTTGCATTTAAGTTTGTAGTGATCGTGTGCTTAGGTTTTTCAATTTCTTCGTATTATATCGTTTATTGATAACATCAATTTTTTACATAAGCTTTAGGTTTTGTTGGAATTAGACAACTAGTCAAGCTAGTTCCTGATTGATAAATTTGAAAACAAATTGAATATTAGAATTCCACACACGGAATCAACTGTGTACTTTACACAAATTGAATCAATTCATACAAAGTGTTTCATTATTATAATCTTGGAAATTTGTGAAACAAATTGCGTTAAACTTGATCATATTCAACTGTATAATTTTTTATTTTTGCATCAAACCTTCTGCTCCCAACTCATTTTTTAAAACACTGTGATTTTGAAGAAAAAAACGGTTAAATTTTTAACTTGGGTCTATCCACCCCTTCTAGACCGTTTTTCAACTTCGATATTCACACCCAACAATTGACATTAAGAGTTGGTCTTTTAATTATGTCTAATTGACATCCAAAAGCCTGTGAAGATGTCGAAAGATAACAATCCTAAGGGAGTGTATAGTAGATCACCAGTTTTCAAAGGCAAAAAATATACATATTGGAAATCGGTCATGTATGTACACTTGTTATCGATTGAGAAAAATTTGTGGTGTGTTGTCACCAAGGGACCATTTATTCCCAAGGGTGATAACGACATTGTTAAACATCCAAAAAGTTGGAATGATGATGAAACCAAAAAGGCCTGATACGATTTGAAAGTGTAACACCCCGATTTTGATTATTACATTTTATTGAGTATTTTATTTAATTTGAGTAATAATTGTATTAATTGTGAATTTGATGTGTTAATATGGTATGTTATGCTATCTTACCGATTTGGAGAGTTTTCGGGGAAAATAGATTGGAGGGTATTTTAGACATTTAGTATTTAACGTTAAGTTGGATATTTTGTGAAAAAATGATTTGGTAGATGTTTTAAGAGAAATAGAAAGGAAAGAAAATAGAATGAGATAAGAGAGAAAAAGAGAAAGAATAGAAACATAAGTGAAAGAAAGAAGAGAAAAGGAAGAGAAAGAAAGAGAGAAGAGGAGAAAGAGGAAAAACTTGGAGAATCATCAAGAACAACATCTAGGCTTCGATTTAATCGGGTAAGGGTGTGAAATCTTATTATCTTATCATTGTGTATGATTATGTATGTTTTGATTGGAATTGTTTGGTTGTTTTCGACACAATTCCGTTTAGGTCGAATTAGGAAAAATCGATAGAAACCGATGTTTTCGCGGATGAAACTTGAAATAAATCGCGTAGTTTAGTCGGGTAATGTTTAGCCGTGATTATTGAATTTTGTTTGATTAAATTTGGTTGAATTTGTAAGTTTTGACATTTTTGGATAATTGGAGGTTAAGATTTTGGATGAAAATCGGAAGTCGTAGAATTTGCGCTTTATGATCCTAAATTGTTACTATATGATTGGTAATGATGAGTAGGTATTTAATCGGGAGAAAATAATTAAATCGGTCGGGTTTTTGGGGGGGTTTTGGCACAAACTCGTAACCTTGTTTTCCAAAACTTTCAAGTGTTAACCGGTTAACGCTTTGGGTTAACCGATTAACGGTATAAAAAAATGGCCTAAAAACTGAGTTTTTGGAGCCGTTAACCGGTTAACCATATCTGTTAACCGATTAACGAAGTGTTAATGCGCCAGGATTTTGAAAATCTGGGTGTGTTAACCGGTTAACAGAAAGTGTTAACCGGTTAACACTGTAAGTGTGAGAAAATATTATTTTTTTGAAACTTTGAAAATTCATAACTTCTTCACCGTTTATCGGATTTTGTCGTTCTTTATATCAAACTGAAGCTAATAATATGTTATATAACTTGGTGAAAAGAAATATTACTTTTAGCCGACTTTTATCCGATTTTACCGATTAATCGAGATTAATTATTTTAAGTAAGTGAGGCTTAAATAATTAGAGCGTTTGGTTGCCGTCTGGCATAATTGCTGTGAATGCATATGGATTGTATGAGATAATATGAGATGAATGCATGAAAATATTATGAATATGTATGCATTTCAAGAAGTGTATGGAGTCATTTTGCATGTGAAGCATCATGATATACATTCTTGTGCTGATTGATTCCATGTAGAATCTGCTGAATAATTGTGTGACCGTGTGGGGTGTGAGCAATAAGATCGTGTGCCCATGTGGGGTGTGAGCGATCAGATCATGTGCCCGTGTGGGGTGTGAGTGATCGGATTGTGTGCCCGTGTGGGGTGTGAGCAATTCTAAAACATCGTGTGCCCATGTGGGGTGTGAGCGATGGGTGAACATCGTAGGCCCGACGGGGAGTTACTTCGGTAACGAGCGATGGTTCCATTTGGTTCTTCAATTGAACCTGCTGAATGAGTCGGTACCGCATTGCATCTGCATAGAGTCGTGAGTCGGTCTCTATGATTTGCATTTGCCATCCTTGTATGTGTGTATTGATGATTGAATCAACATTTATATGTATATATGTTGATGTGGAATGATGAGAATAACATCATTGTATTGATGAATGAGTGTAGAAACATGAATTTATATATATATATATATATATATATATATATATATATATATATATATATATATATATATATATATATATATATATATATATATATATATATATATATATATATATATATATATATATATATATATATATATATATATATACACACACGTTGCGATGTATATGAGAGGTGTGATGAAGAGTTGTGGTGAGAATGGGATATGTGTATGTGTTTTATTGGGATATATAATTATATGCAATGTTATTATGATAATATTTCTCACCCTTCTACTGTTTTATGGTGCCCTTGAGACATTGCAGATTAGGTATGCTGGTGATCCCTTTTTGTGAAGCGTGTCTTCATTGTTTTGGCCAGATGACTCTGATATGTAACACCGGGTAGCTAGGAAGCCTTTGGCTCTTTTTGGTGATACATTTGTATATGTATTTTTGGTGATGCATGTTTATGTAAACATGAATGATGTTGATGACTTATATTGGACGATGTGAATATGTATATATGTATATACATGCTGGTTGTGATCCAATGTTTAGATTTTCCGCTTTTATTCTAAATATTGAGATGTGGGTGTAAGGACTAAGTTTCTCTGTTTTGAAAGTTACCCCACTGTTGCATATCTTGTCGAGCAGGTGTTGTATGTTTTAATTTCATGGATAATGTGACATAACTCTTTTGTACCATGTTTTAAATATACTCTGATAAATGAATTTTTATATGTGCCTAAATGATTTATTTGATTATTTGAGGGTATAGAAAGGGAGTGTTACAGAAAGCGAGGGACATAATTATTTTAGCACTAAGTGCTAAAGTGTTCTATTCAATTTCACATCATACGAGTCCTAAAGGCATGTGGGACATTCTCCAAACTCTCTCTATAAGGGAACATAAGACCTAAAGGATTCTAAAATCAATATGTTTACCAAATAGTTTGAACTATTATATATGGAACCCGTAGAATTCGTGGATTCCATTTAAACTAGATTCCTCTATTTGATCAACAAACCGAGAGACTTGGGTAAAACCTTTTTCAACAAAGATTGTCTAACAAAATATTGAGATCCATGTGCAGGGAGTGGAAACCAAAAGTCACTACAATAAAGGAAGCAAATGATCTTAGTAATTTGAACACTACAAAACGATTTGGGAAGTTAGCCAAGCATGAGAATGAGTTGAAACAACTTGCTGATGGCAAAGTAAAGTCAAAAAGGAAAGTTAAAGAAAAAGAAGACAAATGAGATATTTCTTTGAAAGCTTCATCCTCAAAAGTGAAGAAGTCAAAGGAATAAAGTGATAACTCTGACAAAGACGTTTCTAAAAAGGAAGAAATCAGTTTATTCGTCAGACGCTACAACTGATATCTTAAGAGAAACAAGCTCCAGCATACCGACAGAGGTCTAGTGAATTTCAGAAATACTCGTCCACTTAAGAAGGATCACAAGAAAGAAGACTATGTGATTACGTGTTACGAATGTGGTAAATTAGGACACTATAGGACTACATGTCCAAATCTCACTAAACATCATAAAAGCTAAGACAAGACTTTCTACAAGATAAATGGAAAATCTTCCAAAGGTCGTAGAGCTTACATCACGTGCGAAGAAGAGGTTGAGAGTTGCTCCTCTAATTCATACTCGAGTTCAGATGATAAGTCTGCCAACTTTTTCTTGATGGCACAAAAGAAAAGTAGAACTTCAAAGGTATATAATTCTAATTCTGAAAATGAGTATACTTATAGTGAACTGTCTAATGCATTCAATGACATGTATGCTGATTCCATTAAAGTGTTTAAAAGAATTTCTCTTTAAAAAGAAATCATTGATACACTTGAGCGGGATATAAGTAATCGTGCTTTAGATTATTTAAAGGAAACTCATACATCTCTTATGAATGATCATTATATTATTTCAGATATTTTAGCTGAAAAGATAGAAGTTGTGGAATGTGTTAAATGTCCAATATTAAAAAGTGAAATTGAAACTCTTTAGGGACAATTGACATATGTTGCCACAATATCTAATACTTGTTATAGTTCTTCAAGTGAAAGAGGGAAGGCTTTTAATAAAAACCCTCATGTTGCTAGAAGAAATAGAAGGAGTGTTTCATCTAAAGATATTTTCCATTATTAAGGAGATAAGGGTCACATTAGGCCTCTTTGTCATGTTAGGAACATTCAAGTTCCCAATGGTAAAATGACATGGATTTCTAAATGTAACTAAACTAACCCTAAATGACCCACACACATCTTTTAGGTATCAAGTGCATAAGAAAGAACAGAATCTACAGGAAAGAATAAACTATTTTCATGTTAGAATAAGAAGATATGAATGAAAGAACAATAGAAGAGGGAAAAACACATACCTTTTGAGAGTAGCAGAGGAAGGAGAAATGGAGGTTGTTCTTAATGAACTGGTCGGAGAAGAGAAGAAACAATGGTGTTCTTAACAGAAGAGCCGGAGATGGAAAAAAAGGTTGTTAATATAATGCCCTAGACTGCTTTCAGAATTACCGGCTGACCCCACAAATCAACACGGGTCTTTTCAGCATGTTTTGTTCTCACTCACACGCTTTCTAAGAAACTTCCTAGAAGGTCACCCATCCAAAAATTGTTTCAAGTCAAGCAAGTTTAACTATGTAGTTCTTATAAAACGGGCTACCGAAAATAAGATGCATCTTGTTAGTATATGTAGTACTCATCAATCCTTATAAGCCTTCCTTTAACCATGCAGTCTCATACCTGCACAACTTTGGGATCCCTCTCATTCCAATGTGAATTCGGTTTTTCCTATAAGTTTCTAGAAGTGTCTCATTGTCATGCCTCATACACCGACACCAGGTAAATTTATGGCTTGTGGCACCAAGGTCCAACAGATCGCAGTCATTTAACCTCTAGATGAAACAAGGCACATTTCTTGTTAGAGGGAGCAACTCCACCTCATTTTCCAGCCCCTTCCTTTATATCATTAAAGTCTACTCCCAAGAGCCAACCTCCATCAGTTTTAGCAGCTATCTTGACAAATTCATGCCACAAGTCTTTTTTACCATCTTCACGAGGACTGGCATAGACAGTAGTAAGATTCCACATTGTTTCTTCCCCACTTTTAACACTAACATGCAGAAACTAGAAATGTATATGAAGAATTTATATTTGAATTTTATCTTTTTTCTATCCCATAGCAATCCCCCTAGCAAAGTCTTTGTTTTCTAAATATGCATAACCATCAAAGCCCAATTGATTGCAAACACGAACAAAAGCCTTGTTGGCCGCTCCCCGACAATTCCAGAACATAATCTTAATATGTTCTTGATTCATAAACACAATTGGAGATTTATAGTAGCCCCTTGAAGATCCTTGGAAGTTTTCTCAACAAATTCCATCTCTGGTTCTTCACCCTTTGATTTAATATATAATCATTTGTACAATTCATAAACATTTTACGATCCCAAACAAGATTTTTCAAGCTACTAATGGTTCTACCACCCACATTTGGTGTCACCTTATTCAATCCAATCATTTGAAACAATTGTTACAAATTAGCATACTACTTTCATGGTCAATTGGTGTTCTTGTCACCTTATTCAATCCAATCATTTGAAACAATTGTTACAAATTAGCATACTACTTTCATGACCAATTGGTGTTCTTGTTGATATGGCAGAACAAAGCCATTTTTAAAGATAATTTTTAATAACCAAATGATTTGTGTTGAAATTTTAGAAGAAGAATAGATAGTTATTATTTTCAAGTTTTATTGCTTTTACTGATGTTTATTTCTATTTTCCATTTTTTTATAGTATTTATTGTATTTTTTTAAAAGATTTTTTTCTTATTTTAAAAATAATTTTAATGTAATTTATTTTAATAAATTTTATCAACATGAATTTAATATAATGTGATTGTACTTTATTATTTTACTAAACGTCATACTTATAGTTCAATTTATAAAATTACCAAAATATGTTATCAAAATTACAAATTTAAAAGTTGAAGGATCAAAATATAGAAGTTCATATATTTGGGGGATAAAATCGTGGATTTAAAAGTAAGGATCAAATTCAAAAGTTAGTATAAAAGAAGAGAAAAACTAAGATAAAGTCAATAAAATTTAATTGTTTGAAATTTATTAAAAATATTTTTTTTTGTTGCATACATTTCAATTTGAGATGGAAAAAAAATGAAAAATTGGATGGAATGAGATATAATGAATATCCACTTTCATTCCATTTTATTCATTATTTTTAAATTCAAAAATAAAATATTATTATTCTATTCTGCTCCGTTCTATCACATTCTATCAATTCAAACATTTTTTGAAAAAAAGAAGTAAGAATAACAACTCACTTGCATGCAATTCTAAAATTACACTTTTTGTTCACAAAAATTTAGGCAACTAAAAAGGTTAATATATAATTAACAAATGTGCTAATTAAAATCCACCTCCCTATCACATTGCAATACATGTGTCATTTTATTATTGGTTAAAGTATCCATTTCAATTTTAAATTCCCTATTTTCTTTCTCCACACTTTTTGATTTCTACACTTCTGCCTCTCTGTCCCATTTTTGCTCTTAAGTTTTCTCTTTTCTCCCATAAATCCTAACATTATCTGTCGCCCTCTTTCTCCACCCTATATACGGCCATCATCCCCTCCAATAAAAAATCGAAGCCATGTTCATATTCCCCGTCTCACGTCTTTCCTAATGAACCAGTTGGAATTTTGTTTTTATCAACCTCGTCGTTAACTATAAAACCCGAGGCCGAAGAGGGCGGAAAGGTGTTACATGTAAACACCCGAGGGCGAGGGAGTGGTTGTCGGTGCACGAGACATGACAATGAGACACTCCTAGCAGTTTAGTGAGGGAATGGTTGTCGATGCATGAGGCATGACAATGAGACACTTCTAGCAGCTTCTAGGGAAAAACCGAATTCACATCGGAATGAGAGGGATCCTGAGGTTGTGCAGGTATGAGACTGTATGGTTAAAGGAAGGCTTATAAGGATTGATGAGTACTACATATACCAACAAGATGCATCTTCTTTTCGGTAGCCCGTTTCATAATAACTACATAGTTAAACTTGCTTGACTTGAAACAATTTTGGGATGGGTGACCTTCTGAGAAGTTTCTCAGAAAGCGTGTGAGTGAGGACAAAACATGCTGAAAAGACCTGTGTTGATTTGTGGGGTAAGTCGATAATTCTGAAAGCAGTCTGGGGCATTACATTAACAACCCTTTTTTCATCTCCGACTGTTCTGTTAAGAATGCCATTGTTTCTTCTCTTCTCTGACCAGTTCATTAAGAACAACCTCCGTTTCTCTTTCCCCTGCTACTCTCAAAAGGTATGTGTTTTTCCCTCTTCTATTGTTCTTTCATTCATATCTTCTTCTTCTAACATGAAAATAGTTTATTCTTTCTTGTAGATTTCGTTCTTTCTTGTAGATTTTGTTCTTTCTTATGCATTTGATACCTATTTTATGTTTTTCTAACATCTGTTGTATGTCTATCTTCATGCCATTTTGTTTTCTAGATTTATTAAAGTTAAAGACTAGAGATTTAAAGAAGTGTTTTTGGTAGTCAAGGTATGTTGGTATTGTTTTAATTCGTTCTGATTTGCAAATTTTTGGTAGTTTAATTTCAACTGTTTTGATTTATTGACAGCATACACCATGTTTATGAGTTTGATTTATGCATGAGACTATACATGTCGTAAAAACTAGAACTTTAATTTAATAAGTTGAATTTTAGAATTTATCAGTTGACTTTATTTTGGAATTGGAATGTAGTTTTCTCGATACGCTTCACATGAAAGTGGCTCAATTAACCAATTTGTTTGTATCCTTTCTTTTTCCAACTTAAATATTAACCCTTGAAGGTATAAGAGATGTTAACTGTTACGGAATCTAGGGCAATGTCACGGAATCTAGGGCAATGTCATTCTTCCTAAAGTTGACACTGCAATTGAGTAATTGGAATAATGTATTAATTCCTTCATAAAGAATACCATTTTTGAAAATTTGAGCTTTCACTTTTATATTCAGTGAATTGTTTGACAATTGAAGTTGAAATTTTCTTTTTAATGCAGCTACAACTTTGACGAGCTGTCATCTACTTGTCACATTTTTTTTCTCTTCACTTGGCACATGAACATAAATTTTGGAGTCTAAATTTTCTCATTCCTTTCGATATCTACTGGAAACATCTTTTAGGATTTCTATGATAATATGCTGCGAAATGTTATCTCTTATAGTGTATTTGAGTATCTATTATATGATTATGCGTCATCTTTGGTTTACCGAATCCTTTTTATTGATTTTTTTATTTTTCTGATTAAAAGACACTTTTTCGTATAACTACTATAGTATCTACATATTATATGGCAAGAAAAAAATAAGCTTTAAATTTGTTCATTTGAATAAGCTTGAAGTTTGTTCAAAGGGACTAAAGTATGATTCTGTTTTGATATTTTTGGAATGCTTATCTGTGATGATGCCTTTTTAATATTTGAACTTTGTTTTGAATTAAGGATAAAACTACTTAAAAATACTTATTGGTTGTTGTTTGTTAAAAAAAATACTATTTTGATACATGTCGTACTGATGTAAATAATATTTGGTTTTCCATTGATGATCTCAACACTAGATGTACTTTTTTGAAGGCTTATCGCATTGTCACAAATGTTTGGAACATATGGTGTCAAGTTAATAAGTTTGTTGACAACACATTGTGATTAATATCATTAAGTTTATATTTGTGTAGGTTTTAAACAATATGCTTTTGATGCTACAATTATAAAGCACAGTTGTCGCCACGCGAAAAAACACGGAGTCACCATCAAACTTTATTTATCCCAAAAGAAATGGGAAACATCGAGAAAACCTTAAGAGGACGGATAAGATGGTCTCACAACCAAGATACGGGTTTAGAAGCCGGTAATGCAAGAGAAATGTATTAACATCCCTCACATCCATTGTACTAAATGGAAACTATGAATGCTTTATTAAAGAGAAAAAAAATTTAAATTAGTGCGCTCATTGAGGATTTGGGCTTTCGTGCCTACGTACCCTCATGGCGCAATGAGGAAGTTAGAACCTCGTAGTTCGTAGAACTAAAGGTGGAAAATAAAGAAGGTTGCTCACCAAGATCTCACAATCTTATGTCTACGTATTCTCTCGTGCAATGAGGAAGTCATAACTTTGTAGTCCGTGGATAAAAAGTAAGTATGAGTTTGTTTATTTTAGTGGGCGATGTAAACATTCTCATTCTAGCATTAGGTTTTTCAGCTCACACGTAAGGGGACTGACATTTTAACCTGTGTTGCGGTAGAATGGAAATAACACGCCTTTTATTAAAAGGTTTTGGAATTATGCCTTCGAGGAAATATGTCACCTTTAATTGGTGATATTTATTTTTAGGGGATAAATAAGTCCTCAAATAGGAACCCCTGTGGGTAGTTCCCAATTCTTTATCTCAAAAGGTTTGCTTTAAAAGATGTGTGACGAGTATAGTCGCATCTTCGTATTGAAAGATGAGTATCAAGACCACACACTCTAAATTGAGCATCCTAATACTCGGAGAAGAAGAAGTATGCACTCAATCGTCTATTTTTAGTCCAATACGAGGAGGACATTACTCGTTTTATTTAAGAAGTATTTTACTTTGGAAGACAAATGTTTAAACAGTAAACCTTAAAGGTAATGTCAAACACTTAGGATAGGACGAGACCTTCGCCTAACCACTCCACAACCATTCCAAGCTTGATTAGAAAATAATTTGAAAATGCACTTGGTACACGGACCAAGGTTTTAGTTTTATCGAAGGATGCAATGATGATGAAGGAATGATGTGGAGTAAAGTGAAAGGGTGATGGATAGAGTAAGGATAGGTTGATGGCGATGCCTAAGCGATCGACTTACGAGTGAGTACATACAAGGCTTGCTTGTGGGATACGTAATGAGGGTGAATTGGATGAAGGATGATGGTGATGCCTAAGCAATCGACTTACAAGTGAGGAGAGACGTGGAAACCCTAAGGTGAATGGAATGAGTAATTCAATTAATTAAATTTAAAATGGTTTGACGTTTGATCAAGCTTTATTTTTGTCTTTGTTTTTGAAATCATTTTCTAATCGCTTTTGTTTTATCTTTTTAACATACAAGCATGCAAGCATAAGGCAATAAAGAATATAAAGTTCTACACTATTATACTCTAATAGGGATAATGCCTAAACTAGAAAAATAGAATGATAAAAGTACAATAATTGAAAAATGAATTAATATTCAAAAAATGGTCCAAGACGCTTCAAAGCAAAATCTCAAAACAAAAGGAGAAAAAGTTAGCAATATGCATTAGTAATGGATGCAAGATGGTGTAATCAAATGATGCATGAAAATTAAGCACAAAATATCAAAATTAATCAAGGGTAACATGTTAAAACCCTAAAAGATTAGGTTAATCCATATTAAGTCCATGGTTCATAATTAGGGGTGTTTATGGTATAGTTTAGTGAGAAAATCGAATCAAACTAAAGTAAAAGTTTATCTGAATTGAACCGAACCGTTTCAACTTATTTAGAACTGAATCAAATCAAAATATTGGTTTAGTATACTGTTTAGAAATTCTGAGCCGTACCGAACCGTTAGAACACAAATTTTCCCAAACCGAACCATTTATCAAAGAACCGAAACAATAAACTATTTTTGAATTATAAAAAATAAATCAAAACATGTTTTTAATATTATTCATTTTTAGTTTTGGTTTGGTTCGAGTTCATTTTGAGTTTGGTTTGGTTTCAATTTCGATTCAGTTTTAGAACCATCTTATATAATATGGTTTGGTTAGGGTTTGATTATTTTAAGTTCAATTCGGTTTAGTTTGGCGGTTCACTCCACTGTATAGTTTTTTTTTTTTAACAACTCTATCCATACATCGACACGATCGTCTCTTTCTCCACTAAGAATCTCAATTCAATTCGCCTCAAAACAGCCTCTAACCTAACGGTTCGCACACGAGATTAGATGACCTAAACTACTCATTACACGCGGATTTAAGTCAAGAATCAACCAATTGGAGCCTCAACCATGGAGGTTTGGCTCCAAACGCAACAAATTACATCACAGAGGCTATCGTGTACCTGCTCGACGAGAACGAAGATGATGACGTGAAGCTTCAGGTATGATTCTTCAATTCGTTCTTCTTTTCCTTTGCTTCTTCGAATCCGTTATTGCTCTGGTGTGATGGATTGTTATTGGATGCGTCTCCTCTTCTCTTTCTTGTATGCTTCTGACGTTGTTGTGTGAGTTTCTAATGAACAGAGAGAGGTGAAGGTGTGAGATTGTGAGGTTATGGAGTGGTAGGAGCAGAGGGATTGATGAAGCTCTGAGAAATTATGAGTGAGATGAATGCTTGAGAAATTTCGAGTGTGTAGCGGTCTATAAGAAATTTGAGAGAAAAAATGAGAGATTTTAAAATGTGAATGAGGGAGGAATTAGAGAATGAATTGAGAGAAACCGAGAGAATGAAGAGCAACGAATTTATAGAGTGAAATAGAAGAGTAGTTTAGGGATTGAGAAGGATTTTGTGTTAGGGAAGTTATGGAAGTTAGTTAGGAATTTTGGTAAGTTAGTTAGTTTGCAAAAAACTGTTATGATGTTAGGATTTTGTTGTGCGGATGAATGTGCTTCTATTTTGAAATTCTGCTAGTGAGCTCAGAATGTGTTGTTAGTCGCTAGCTATGTTGACATTTTGTTAATATGGTGTTAATGGATTTGCAGGCTGTTATGCTTTGTTAAGTTGCAAGAAATTGGTGGAACCTCTCTTACTGCCATCGTCACGAGGTTTTTTTTGCTGGTTCATGAAAATTTGTGATTGGTTTCTTTTCAAGTATTTGGGATAGATGAATTTGTGATTTGTGATCTGAATTTGATGAATTATTTTCAGGAGCATCAGTGGTCTTGGTTTGGAAACAACCAGGGTTCTTGCTTTGCTGGGTGCTCATTTTGCTATGGCGGTGAGGAATGTGAATAATAGTATGGAAATCAAAGAAACCTTGCTGAAGGAAAATCCTGCTCAGATACATGGATCATTGATGGTGATGTCATAAAGCGAAATGTGGTGTTTCTTTGTAGGCTTCCCAAACCTCTTCTTTTGTTTTTTGTTTCTTTTAGTATTCTCATGCACATAGCCTGCTTGATTCACCTTTGTCATTGGGAAAAAATTGGAACTGTATTGTAACGAGCCCTTCTTTGTAAGATCCAATATCCTTACTGGGGTACCGACAAGCAGGTGAACTGGCTGATATAAATGCATCATGTCATCTTTTAGACTGGTACCTCCTGTTGTAACCATAACTTGGATTTTCAAATGATTTCCAAGCTCTTTACACATTTGAGATGTTTGCAAAGCCAACTCATGTGTTGGAACTAAGATAACAACTTGAATAACATTATTATTATACTGATCTAATTTTTCCAATGCAGGAATGCAAACTGCAGCTGTTTTTCCAGTTCCGTTTTTAGCCCAGACAAGAGTGCTACTGCCAGTAAGAGCAATTGGAATGCTTTCTTCTTGGATGGGGGAAGGTCTTTCAAAACCCTATTCATATATTCCCATGAGCAGCGCCCGTTTCAAAAAGTAATCCTCAAATTTGTTTCCTTTAGTTGATTTAACATCCTCTGTCCTATAGCGTGTATCAGCTGGTGGAATCTCTAGTCTGGCCTTCCAGTCTCGAGAACTTGAGTCAATGGCTTCAGACTGCACGGTCTTCTCGACCTCATCAGCAGTGTTTGATTCCGAACCACCCAACTGCACCCTTCTCCGCCACTGTTGCTGCCGATGATGTTGTGGTTGGTGCTGCTGAATTAGTTATGACTTGTTGTTAACTTTGTTAGACCAATTGCTAAGGGTTGATGCAGTTGGCTAAAATTGAAAGGATGTTGTTAGTAGCTTACTATCAATGCTAGAACTATGCTTGGCTTGGAATTACTTGTGTTTTGCTAGGATTTAAATGGAACTTTGAGTTTTGTTGAACTTGAATTGAAATGTAGAAACTTGAATTGAATGGCATTGCACAACTTTTCTTCTTTTTTTCTCTGCTGCAGTCTAAACTTCTGTGTAAATTTAGTTTGTGTTGTGTAATTGGATATGGGACTTTAAATTTGAAATTGGATTTGGAATTTAGATATTGGTATTTGGATGTGGTTTGAACATTTGGATATGGATATTGGAATGTGGATTTTGGATTAGACATTAATGGATTTTGAACTTGGATATTGGTTTGGAATTTGGATTTTTTTGGATATTTGTAATGTAATTTTGGATATGGATTTGTAATGAAAATGCGCCTATGGAATGAATTGTGTATATTTCAAACAAACATTTTAAGAAGATATGGTTTCCCTCCATTTTACACTTGAATTTTGAATCCTTAATGAACTTGAATGTTGATTTCTTTTGAATTTGAATCCAATATCTTCTCTTCCATGCTTGATCCACTTAGACTCCGTGTCCAAATGAAAAAGAATATTAATTACTCAATATAACTTGGTCAACAAAAGTCAACCTCGTATGAATGGATTTCAAATCTTCTTGCCCATGTTGTGTACTAATACCGCAAATATGTCTTGACTATAATCAGGGATTCCAAGTCTTAGGTCAAGAAAAGTCAGCATTTCAAGATGACTTTGACCAAAAATCAACTATAACACAATAGCTTCTCTTCCAAGCAATAATCCAAAAACTTGTTACACAAGTGCCCATAACAAGAAACCCTAGTCCATAGCAACTTCTGGGATACCTTGTACCATAAGTAACTAATGAGAATCACTAGATCCTTCGAAGATAGCCTCCTTGTATTGCATATGAAAAAATTTCTTGAATCAAAATCCTACTTGCCATGAACATATCAAGATATCTTTAATAGCATGTACTTTAAGCAATGATTGAAATCCCTTGAATGATAAGATGTACTGATGAGAAACTTCACAAGAAAACTCAATCTTAACTAAACTTTGAGGATCCATTTGATAACCATAAGCACAAGGGACAAATCCTAATCCCTGATCTTGCCATCTCCCATTGGGACAAACCTACAAAAGAAGTAAAACACTAATTGTCATGTGAAATCTAATTCTCCAAGACCTCTGATCCAAGTAAATTTTTTTGACATTAGTGAATGCATGATAGATTAGATGACCTAATGGATGGTATGTACATGAGAATCATGTGATGCATAAGCTATAAGGTTTGAACGAAATAGTAGAACAAATTTGAGGTATGAAAACAGTCAATCAAATAAGCTTGAGCACTTGCAGCATTTGTAACTTCAATAACTTAAGTGTTGCTGCTGTCCTAGAAGAAGAATGTTGATTATGATATGGCCCTCTGCCATTATTGCAAGATTTGCATCGACTACAATCATGATTGCATCAACTTGAAGCAACAATATTTTTGGCATCATCTAACACAGCATTGGTGCATTAAACATCAGAGTAACCAACAACATAGGTCGTAGGAACTAAGGCTATCAGGCCTTGTAAAGGTGATGTATATTTGCATGAAACACATGTAAAGTTTTAGCAACACAGCTTAATTTGATGTCAACGTAATTTCATATAATAAACAATATTATATATTTTGTCTTTACATATTATATTATGAGTTAGGAATATGGAAGCTACATTCAGTATATATACAAGCCAGACATGGAAGGTTCTTAAAATGTAAAGGTATATTAAGATGTTAACATTGACAAGATTAACTATTACACTTTCATATATTTTTATTAATTGGTTAACATTCATTACTCTTTGTTTGTATGTTATTTGATGATCCTCACTTTTACTAAAAAAAAATTTTAATCATTTTTCCACTCTAAAATTTTAATTTTTTTCAATTGCCTATATTTCTGTTGACTTGGTTTGATGAATAGAAATATGTTTGACTTTGAGTTATGTTATCAAAGATTTAATATTTTGATGGATAATAGAGTCATAATTATTTAAGATGAACATTTACGAGGGTTAATATGTTTTCAAGCATTTTTCGAATTGATTTTTCTAAAATTATTATTTATTACTAATTAAAAAAAGGTCAATTATTTATGACAATTATAATATACTATTTATTTGATATAATAAATATGTAATACACAATAAAATTTATCAATTTATATTTATAAATACATATAAATAAATTATATACGGATTAAAATTAATGAACTCATGCGGACGCACAAGTTTTTTACGAGTTCAGCAAGATTAGATAATGACTACTTACATTTATTTTTAAAAATACATAAATTTAATAATTCCTTTTTTATGCAATTTTTTAATTATATCTTTTGCAAATACACAACTCAGTTTTAGTATTACATAGATATTTTTTGATAAATATATTTTTTATTTATTTTTTAACTCAAAGTTTAATATAATTACACCAATTTCTATCACTTAAATTAGATGAAACATATTATATAATGTCTAACAAAATTCATCCACATGACATAATATTTTATAATAATAAAAAAGAAAAATGTTATTCCTACATCAAAATTAATAATATTTCTTTTAAATAAAAAATAAAAAATTATTATTTTAATACTATTTTTATATTTTTAATTTTTAAATTAAATGATATTGACATAAAATTATTTAATTAGCCAACTTTATAACTTCATTAACCAACCTTGTATATTTTATTAACCAACTTTATTTGTTGCTAAAAATTATTTTTTATATCTGAACTTTTATTAACTAATTTTATAACTTTATTAACCAATCTTTTATATTGTATTAATCAATTTTATTCACTGTTAAAAATTATTCTTAATATCTAAACGTTTATTAACCAACTTTATAATTTTATTAACCAACTTTTTACATTTCATTAACCAATTTTAATTTATTACTAAAAATTACTTTTAACATCTAGACATTTATTAACCAACTTCATCACTTCATTAAACAACTTTTTACATTTCATTAACCAAATTTATTTTACTATTTTAAAAACACTGTCCACGCACTATTCTCGCATTGTTCACGTATTATAAATATTACTTTTTATTTATTAAAAAAATAAAAACACTGTTCATCGTATAAATAAGTTAAAAATGATATAAAAATAAATAAAAATTATATAAATTTATTGGTCTAATAGTAATATTGATCATGAATTTTCTTTTTTGACAAAATTATGGTTAATCCTTATACATTGGTTTTATATTTTTGTTTAAAATAATAATAAAAAATAATAAAAAATCATTAATATTTTATCAACGAATTTAGTCATCCGCCGTTACTTCTGTATTGAATAGTATATTTCTTTATATTATCAAATATATATATAAGTGAATTTCCATTTTTATCCAAAATGATCCAAAATGGTGCAGAGACAGGATTTGAACCCGTAACCTCAAGGTTATGAGCCTTGCAAGTTACCAAGTTGCTCCACTCCGCCATTCCACCATGCCATAAAAAGAACAATTGACAATTAATGGAAAACAGAGATTGAATTTGCCTGTCGCCCCGCCACCATCGCGCAGATTAAAAAACTTAAATCTAATAGTCAAATCAAAATTATATGAATTGTTGCAAATTGAATTAAATATATTCATACATAAATGGATGAATAATTTATAGATTGAATCGATTTGATACAAATTCGCTGTTAGACTCCTACAATGAACTCTCCTTAAAAAGAATGATAACACATTGGACCAATAATCTAATATTTGTATATATTTTCACTTAGAATAAAATTTCAAATGAAAATAGATTCTTACAATGAATTTGGGAGAACACAATAAAGGTAGGGGTGTAAGAGTTATTTATGAGGGATAAATTTTAGTTTTTTAAATTGGTAAAAATATGAGTAAGATTTAGGCAACGTTTTGATTTTTGAAAGTAGCAACTTGTTGGACTGGTTAATTTCTTTTGCCACCCTAATTATATTTTAACCAATGAGGAGTTTAGGATCAAAACTAACGATGCGAAGATGTTTGGATTTTAATATTAGATCTTGGAAAAATAAAAAATATAGAAAAAACAGCGTGCAATAACTAAATCTAAATCAATTATAACCGTAAATAAATATATCAAAATTTCATTTCATATATTAAACCAATTATAATTAGTTTTAAATTATATATGTATTTTAATTAATATTTGATTAGGTATACAGGATCATAAATAAATAATAATTAATTTTTAAATTATATACGTGTTAACTTATCTTCTCGTAGATCATCATTCTCATCTAAGATTTTTGTGTCATCCTCATCTTTCTCAATTTTTCAAATTTTTAAAATAATTATTATTTATTTATTTTTTAAATAATCACATTTTTAAAATATATTTAAAACTAACCACTTTTCAAACAAAAAACTTTGTTTTCAAGAAGATGTGCTACTATTAGTGGCGCATGCGCTCTTGCCTTAGACGTTAATGTTTGTGACGCATGTTCTTCTGTACTGCCAATGACAACAACGCCGTTGACCGGAAGTTTCGACCAGAGAAGTAGCAACGTTGTAATTGGTCAACAGACTCAATAGTCCGTTGAGGAAGAAGGTCAACATCGACAGGCGAAAGATTGTGGGGTCGCTCCCTGATAGAGCCAGTCGATTAGGACAACTAATATCCATGCAAAAGGACGTGTGTTTGAGCGGGAAAGGGATTTGAAATCCAAAGACATGGGAAGTTATGGAAGTAATGGGCGAACACGTGGCAGCACCAGATTCAACGTGACATTTATTTATTTCTCTATTTAAAGCAATCTATGTTTTTGTTCTAGGAGGTGCTTTTTGTAAGATTGTAAGGAAAACATTCTGAGTACCAAAGCGTTACGAGAAAAGAGTTTTTCACTCCTACAAGATGTACGATCGCATCTGCTTTTCCCTCTTTATAAGCAATTTATGTCATTAATTCCAAATGTGTCTTTGCCTTGTTGTTTTTTATTTTTATTCCTTTTACATAAGTTATTTCTCATTCCTTTGGACACCTTTCTAAGTTTTCAGTCTCACTTACACATAATTCCCAGCCTATTACAAATAGACTCCATTCCACCATTCTTCCCATACATCCCAAACCAAGCGTTCTGGGACTCGTTTGACCGGTCCCACAAGTAAACCTGCATTAGGGGGTCAGAGGTTGTTCGCGCGAAAACAGCTTGCGAACAAATTGGCACGCCCAGTGGGACCTGAAGAGTTTGGGTACATGCATTTGTGTAGTGGTAAGATGGTGATGCCACGTCCAAACGAAGAACCATCTTCGGATGGAAATACAGTTGTGACTCAAACAACTGATATCAACACTGACATTGTGTCTGCAGTGTCGACGGCTCAGGGCGGGTCTGTCGTGACGCCGTGTCGACCTGAACCTAGGCCCATGGTGACAGGGGCTGGGGGGCAATAGGGATGCCGACAGAGTTTATGTCGAGCCTGCATCACAGTGGCCCACTGTTTGGGGAAGGCTCTTCGTCAACATTCTCCCCATATTAGGGATTAGGGCCTTTGACGAACCAAGTCAAGAGGCCCCCATGTTTTAGTATTCCATCACTTTCGTTCCCAACTTTTACGACAAGTTCTGTCGCCGTCGTGAGGCAACAAATAGACGAAAGTAACCACGAAATGGTCCACATGCTGACTCGTCAAATGGGCACCATATTAAGGCTATTAATACACGAGTCGACTCAGAGTTACCAACAAATGGCGACTCAGATGACACAGATAGATGATATTTTAGGTGCTCCTAGGGCCACAGGTCGACAGACGCCTCCACCTCGATCGAAGACGCCGGTTCGACAAGACGAAGTGTTTGACGAAACAATTAACCAACAGCCCCACGAGGCTGAACACGCACCCAGGGTGGCCCAAAGGCCTCCCGTTGTTTTAGTTCATAGAAACCAGGATCTCGACTGGGTGGTCAGGCAGATTCGACACAAAGCCATGGCTGGTGAATCCAACTTAGAAGCCATGGTGGAACGAATCATGGTTCACAATGGGGCGAATCCAGGCCTTCGACGACCAACGTATACGTCCCCACTACCAGACTTTGTCCCTAGAGGGTGGAAAGTGCCAAAGTTTACTAAATTTGCCGGAGAGACTGAGGAGTCCACTGTTGAGCATGTTGTCAAATACCAAACTGAAGCTGGTGACATAGAAAATAAGGAAGATCTAAAATTAAAATACTTCCCCAATTCCCTCACCAAGAATGCATTCACTTGGTTTACCACTTTACCCCCACAGTCTGTCCATACCTGGGCGCAATTGGAAAGATATTTCCATGAACAGTTTTACATGGGACAATCGAAAATTAGTCTAAAAGAGTTAGCCAGCGTCAAACGAAAGACTACAGAGCCCGTAGACCAATATCTTAACAGGTTTAGACTATTGAAAGCGCGATGTTTCACGCAAGTCCCTGAACATGAACTAGTCGAAATAGCGGCTGGTGGCCTAGATTATTCGATCAGAAAAAAATTAGATACACAATATCTCAGAGACATGGCTCAAATAGCGGATAGAGTCCGTCAAGTCGAGCATCTAAAAAATGAGAAAACCCAGGCCACCAGATATCTCAAAAAAGAGGAAGTTTCGTATGTGGCCACTGACAAATACTCATCTGCTAATGAGGAACTTATCGAGAGTAATGTGGTCATCGTAGTTGAACTAAAGCCAGGACCCCCATACACATGCAAATCACTAAAACCGTCAAATGGAAAAAATTCGGTCGAAACTGAAAAAACAGACAAATATAACACAAAAATGTATACTTTTGTTGTATCTAAGTGTGATGAAATATTTGATTTGCTGGTTAAAGATGGTCAGATTATTGTCCCTCCTAGGGCAAAAGATCCCTCGTTAGAACAAAAGAAAAAGAAGGGATTTTGTAAATTTCATAATTTCCTTGGTCATAAGACATCTTAATGTGTTCTTTTTAGGGATTTGGTGTAGAAAGCTTTGAAGGAAGGTCGGCTTCAATTCGGCGAAAGGCCCAAAATGCAAGTGGACACAGATCCTCTGAAAGTCGAAGAGGCTTTGTATTTTGAGTTATACGACTTCATGATGGTGGAGGCTACTGAAGGTCTCAATAAGTGCCAAACGACTGAAATGGTTGAGTGCATGATGATCGAGGCTACTGATGGTCCCGACAAGAATACTGAAGAGAAGCTCGAGGCAGTTTACCCTCAAGCTGGCGAGAGTCTGACTGATTTCCAGAAGAAATGCAGGGTGAGCGGTTCGAAGGCTGTGTTATGCTCGAAGTGCAACGCCGTGTTCGACAAAAATTCCGCTGAGAAGTATGAAGCAACAAAAGTGGCGCTTCCAGAGGGCAAGCCGCAGGTCTCTCGGTTCGTGTGCGACAAGGACGACGCCCCTCGATGAAATGAAGAGTACAAAAAGTTGTTTCAACCGATGCACCCCAAAACGTTTGTGCCACCCTCAAACACCCCACAAGACAAGTGGATGGCACCAGTTATCCAGCAAGCAAACGTACGAAGTGGAAGGCTTTGGATTTGGAGAAGGGGGCAAAAGCCCCAGACAAAGATGCTGAGCCCAGAGGTTACATGGTTTCTCCCAACTACAAAGGAAAAACCCCATGATAAGGACCCAATGGAGGCGATATCAACGAAATAAGAAGGCAACAAGAGAAGCTTTGACTTTGACTCTAAAACCTATGGGACCCGCTGGCTTAAAACGACAGCACCCACAGACGATGTGGGTCGAGAAAGGGAAAATTGTTACGAACCAGAAAACGGCCGTGATGGTCGAGACTTTAGGAGAAAAGAGGGTGGTGTCAACCCAGAGTTTGAAGTACACATTTGAGGGTGAAAACAAGAAAGAGCCGGAGTACTCTCCTCAGTCAGATGAAGAAGAACCGGAGTACACTCCTCAGTCGGAGGAGGAATATAACCCTTTACTAGAAGAAGACTTCGACGAAGATATGTATGACAACACCAATGATGATACCTATGGCGAAGATTTTTTTTGTGAACTACGGTATCGTTTCGATATTGGCGGCAGAGTATGATAAGGTATCGGAAGTCTCTGAAATGGAAGAGGATTTCCTGGCGGAAGAGGGTACTGTGGACAAACCTCTATGCTACTACGTGATGAACAGCGGGGTGGTGAAAGAACGAATTACTATGTTTGACAGACCCAGTCCTGGGATGATGTACCACTTGAAACCATTATTCATAAAAGCAAATATCGACGGGGTTGCCGTCAACAAGGTGTTTGTAGATGGAGGGGTAACCGTCAATCTAATGCCTCATTCTTTGTTCACAAAGATTGGGAAAACTGAAGTTGATCTCCGACAATACAACATGGTTCTATCCAACTACGAAGGGAAAACCAACAACATTTTAGGGGTGGTCCAAGTTGACCTAGCTATGGGTACCACTATCTGATCAACGCTCTTCATGGTCATAAACTCGAAGGCGAACTTCAACCTCCTGTTGGGTCGAGAATGGATCCATGGGATAGGGGCAGTGCTTCTGACACTCCATTATTGTTGAGAACATCGAAGCTGACCAAAGTTATTACAAGATGGATGAAACAAAGGGTACCAAGAAATCCTTTGACCAGCACCTAGCAAATGTGGCACCTTGTGATGATGGGTTGGGATCTTACACCTCTGTCGACACGGGTCACGTCTTGAACTTGGACCTCGACTACGGGTTCATTTGGAATGTTGTTGACGCTACAATGACACCCATAGAAGAACTTCCACCCACAGGGTGGCCCACAACTGATGAAAAATGACTACTGAGTCAGAGAGTTTGACTCAAATTTCGACTTATTTGGCTAAAGACAAACAAAAGTCGGCACTAGAAGCAAGAAAGAAACAGAACATGTTTGGAGATGCCGACAATAATACGCAAATGATTGGCTGACAAGGCCAAACAACAGCTTCAAAAAGCTGGAGGCTCGATTGCATTTATGACAACGAGCCTTTGGGGTTTGAGAAAAGCCCATTAATCGAGCTGCAAAGAATGCAAGCCCAAGACCCACTCGAAGAAGTCGACCTGGGAGACGGGGCGACGAAAAGGCCCACATACATAAGCACTAAGGTTGGTTTAGAGATGAAGTTCAAACTGGTTGAGGTATTGAAGGAATACAAGGATCGTTTCACCTGAGATTACGACAAGATGCCTGGACTAAGTCGGAGTGTGGTGGAACACCGACTTCTGATTCAACCAGACAAAAGACCAGTAAAGCAGTAGCCACGATGTTTCGCTCCGGAAATCACTTTAAAGATCAAGTAGGAGATTGAGAGACTACTCAAAAGCCAATTCATAAGGACTGCAAGGTACGTCGAATGGTTAGCAAACATAGTCCCAGTTATTAAGAAAAATGGGACTCTGATGGTATGTATAGACTTTAGGGATCTAAACAATGCTACCCCTAAGGACGAATAATCCATGTCGGTGGCAGAAATGTTGGTTGATTCGGCAGCAGGTTTTGAGTATTTGAGTATGCTTGATGGGTACTCTAGTTACAACCAGATCCTCATAGCCGAAGATGATGTACCCAAAACAGCGTTCAAAGTTCCTACGGGTTTAGGGTAGTTGATTGATTAAGTTTAGGAGAAAAGATGAGTTGTCATTTTAAGAGAGATTTAACCGCCACAAGTGTAAGAGATTGTATTGTTGTGGGGTGGAGATTTTATCTCGCTTAAGATGATTAATATCTTTCTCTAATGTTTGAATAATTGTATTGAGTTGTATATGGTTTGTCTAAGTTGTAAAGATAATGGTTCTTCCTATGGGGTAGGATCTAACTTAGAAGATCGACTTGAATGGGATCAAGGATCAAGTGGGAGAATGATGCAAATGTAGATGCATACGCACGGTTGTTTAAATCATGCGCAGATTCTTCCTTTGGACGGAATGCGATGCGATAAGATAAATACGATAAATGATAAATTGCGGAAAATATAAGGTGTAGTAAGATTCTTCCTTTGGTCAGAAGATGTAGTAAGACAACCAAAGAGTTAGGAAGGCAATGTGCTCTTCATTTGATACCTCAGCAGAACCTTTGTCGTGGTGATCCTCTATGTAGTTCTGGAAGCCAACTCTGTCAAAGTCGAAAGTGGAATCCGTCTCCAAAGTTGGGTTGAGCGTCTCACATAGAGGGGAGAGATCTGCAATGTCCTCCACGTCAAAAAGAGTTGGCGTCAGCATGCCACAAGGGAATTATAAGGTGTTGGTCGAATCTTCCCAAAAAAATGTTGCAGCTAGCAAGAGACATGGGTTGACCCTGTGGGCATTTCGAGACAGCAGGATGGCATCGAAGATGCCAGCTTTCTTCCAATGTTCTTGGTGTCTATTTTGGACTTTGTTCAGCCATGAAAGGTGATCCTTATTACCTGCGGTGGGCATCGACCGAAAGACACGAGCTTTTGGGGTCATGAACTTCAAGTCGAGGGTTCCTTTTTTCTGAAAGGCTGGGGGATTGGTAGGCCAAAAACAAGGAAAAAATGCATGTAGCTCCTCGTGGCTAGGTTTACTGGCAGGATATGGCCCATGGAAGGCATGCAGTTTTCTGGTGACGGCGAAGGGGATGATCATTTAACGCCTTCATGTTGCCACCACCTTTTCGTCAGCCGACATAGGATTGGGGAGAGGTTTGAGGGAATCAACCTCAGAAAGAATGAAGGTTATGGGGTTATTTCTAATAGTGTAAGTTTTGGAGACATTGGAAGAAGCCATTGAAACAGAATAGAGAACTTTAGAAGGTTGAAGACAAGGAAGTTCTTTTAGAAAATAGAAAAAGGATTAGAGTGGGGAAAGAGAATCAAAGGGACGCGAGTGCAGTATTTATAGGCAATGTTGCATGCAAGTGAAGAGGCAAAACAGTTGTAATTCTAAAAGTTAGTGGGGCGTGGTTCAAAGAACCATGACGTTGGGACGTGACCACCATGATTAGCCGTGTCTTGGAAAACATGGCGCAGAAAGGCGCCACCATTATTTCAGACTAGAGATGACGCGTGAAAGAATTGACAGAAATCAATGATGATTTTGTTGCATCACACGCAAACACGGTCGAAATTCCATAAGAGTCAAAACGCTCAGTTTCTTGGTCGATAGAGTATATCGTCGAAACTGGGTTTTGATGGGACATCTTGTTGACCGGAAGTTTCGACCAGAGAAGTAGCAACGCTGTAATTGGTCGACAGACTCAATAGTCTATTGAGGAAGAAGGTCGACATCGACAAACATAAGATTGTGGGGTTTCCCCCTGATGGCGCCAGTCGACTGGGACAACTAATGTCCATGCAAATGGATGTATGTTTGAGCGGGAAAGGGATTTGAAATCCAAAGACATGGGAAGTTATGGAAGTATTGGGCGAACACGTGGCATCACCAGATTTAACGTGGCAGATATTTATTTCTCTATTTAAAGCAATGTATGTTTTTGTTCTAGGAGGCGCTTTTTGTAAGATTATAAGAAAAATACTCTGAGTACTAAATCATTACGAGAAAAGAGTTTTTCCCTCCTACAAGATGTACGATCGCGTCTATTTTCCCTTTTTATAAGCAATTTATGTCATTAATTCCAAATGTGTCTTTGCCTTTTTTTTATTCCTTTTACATAAGTTATTTCTCATTCCTTTGCACACCTTTCTAAGTTTTCAGTCTCACTTACACATGATTCCCAACCTATTACAAATAGACTTCATTGCACCATTCTTCCCACACATCCCAAACCAAGCGTTCTGGGACTCGTTTGACCGGTCCCGCAAGTAAACCTGCGTTAGGATGTCAGAGGTGGTTCGCGTGAAAACTGCCGGCGAACAAGCGCATGCAAGCAAACTTCATGAGCATGCGCCATTCCCTGTGACTCCTATGTTGTATTTTTAATAATTAGTTTAACAACAATATAATAATAAAAAAAATCTTTAATAAAAAATATATCATATTATTATTCTATCAAATAGAATTACACAACGACTGATGAGAATTTTAATGTCCCGTTCGATCGTAACGTCCATCGGTTCCGCACCTTTGTGCATTCGCTTGCCTTCTAGGTCTCTCATGAATTCTCTGAGGTGTTTGGAGTCTCCTAGTATTCGCCTGAGCCAAAGGTGGTTTGTGAAAGGCTCCTATGATATCTAACAAATTTCCGATCATATCTCCCCAATAACCAGCGCTGCCGTAGTCGAGTTTGTTGCCCATGTTGTAATAGTTGGGCCGTCTTGGTTGGTTATGTGTGGGGGAGCTAGTTGGTTGAATTTGGTTGATGTTTGGGTTTTCATTGGTTGGATAGTTTGGTAGAATTTGGTGGAATCATATGCCTCATCGTGGCTATCGTAAGATGTGGTTGCGGCATATGGTTGTTGGTGGTATGGGTCATGCTCTTGATTTTGTGTTTGGGTATGTGGCATGAATTGGTTGCGAGGTTGGGTGTATGTGGGTTCGTAATCATGTTCGATTGGTTATTTAGTCTATCTGGCATGGTGATGTTGTAGGGTTGGTTGTTGAGTTTGGGTAGGTTAAAAATGTTGTTGGGTTTGGTAATATTAAGAGGTTGGTTATTGGGCGTATGATGACGAAGCTCGTTGGCATGGTGTCATACCCCTAATTTTTCCTACTTGCACATTATATTCATTTGTACTTCCATCGAGTAGCCATATTCAGAAAATCCAGAAAAAATATGTTGTTTCTGCTTGCCTAACTTCAGTTTTCATTCAAAGGCATCAAGGTCAGGGTATGCACGATTCGAGTGGTGAGTGTTTGAGGTTGCAGTTAGGGTTTGTTTGACAAGTCAAGTCAGTTGTGAATGAGTCAAGTTTTCAGGATGTGCTAGATTCAAGTGTGTAAGTCCAGAGTATGCCTACGAGGGGGGGGGGGGGGGGTGAATTAGGCTTAGAGAAACTTTTTCCGATTTTTGGTATTCTTTAATTTTACTTCGGTTATGTTCTTGGTGATGGATGCAGTAGAAAGCATAAAGAAAGTGGACACCAAGGTTTATAGTGGTTCCCCTCACAACCCGAGAGTACTCCACTCCCCTTTCAACACGAAAGAGAGTTTTCACTATTGTTTAAGAAAGTACAACCTATCACACCATCAACCGGTGAGGCCTACTAACAAACAATTTCAACAACTTAGGATGCAAGAACAATCCTCTTGCAACACTCAACCCTTGTGTCCAACAATCCTGGGTCACAAGTCAAATACAAGTAATTCTAATGATTTTATGAGAGTAATAGTAGTGATATCAATACAAAGATTGATCTTCTCCTATTGATCAAAATTCACTCTTTTGATCTCAATACAAGTGTTCAATGCTATGCATATGAAAAATATGAACAATATGAACACTTTGAAGATATTTGAAAATATTTGAATTTTAGTGAGTTTGATTCAATAAATAATTTGAAAATTGTAGGTGTCACTTTGTCAATTTGAATTTTACAGAATTTATATCAGTCAAAACACCATTTCAAAAGGGTATATGAAAGTACAAAACAATGGATGGAAGGGTATAAAATTTGAACACATTTTGAACTTGAAAGGAAACAATTTTTCAGAAAACGTTCAGTGTTAATCGGTTAACCATATAGGTTAATCGGTTAATACTGTAACGTTGGCCCAAAGAATTTAAAATTTGAGGGCGTTAACCGATTAACCCATATGGTTAATCGGTTAACACTGTAAAAACCAAAATTAACTAACTGTGGTAACAGGTTACTGGGAATGCATAACCGATTACACCAATACCAAAATCACTTTTCTTCAGCTTATTTGATTTATTTTGACACATGTAACTTGTTACACACCCGTGTTAACCGATTACAACACTTGAATTACTAATTTTTTTAAACATAAATAACTCGACAAAACCGGCATAATATGAAAACTGAATACAAAATTTTCTAATTCATGCAAGATAAATAAGTGAACCCTTTCTAGGAGTTTGTCTTAAGCCATTAGATCCAATTCAACAATCTTCTACAATCTACACCATATCTATCCAAAGCAATTTCAATTGTCTGACCATATATAAGTTCAATCTCGCACTATATATATTTTCATTCACTCTTGCAAACAGGATACACTTCATTGACTTTAGGGCAGTTGCCCCACTTGGTTGTTTATAATGTTCAAAATTTTTTAATAATTTTATTTTTTATTTAATTAAATTCAAATGTTGCCCCCATAAAATAATTTAATATTTTTAAAACTTTAATAATTATATATTAATAGTGTAATAAATTTTTAACTATAATCTAATAAAATATGTCATTCTATCATATTATATAAGTAATTTAAAATTTTCAATTTGATTTGACGAAATAGATGGTCGTCATTAATTAATAATATAAAATTAATTTATACTGTTGATGTATCATTTATTTTTCTATTTTAAAAAATAATAATTTTAAAGTATAAAAATATTTAAAAAATATTATATATTTATTTTATCACTTTTACAATTTTATATATATATATATATATATATATATATATATATATATATATATATATATATATATATATATATATATATATATTATTTTTTATTTTTTTGTCCCCACAAACTAAAATTTTTAGATCCATTCCTTCTCGCAAACCACACTTCTAAAATTTTACTACATACCAAAGATTTTCTACAGCACCAGCTTTACTCAATGCATCATCAATTGTTTGTTTCACCCCAAAACAAATATTATATTTATTTCAAAATAATTAACATTTAAGGTTTTTGAACCCAGATCAAAAATTCAATAATATTATTATAAAATATTACACTTTTAATAAATTTACTTTATTAAAATATTAAAAATAGTATATTAAAAGACATTATTAAAAAATTCTAATCACTACTACATTAAAAAATAGAAATAACAATTATTTTAAAATAAAATTTATTTGTTAAAATGACGTACATTTTAAAACAAAGTAAATAATAAAATGAGATTGAGTAAACAAAAGTAGTAAGAAAATTTGATAAGCAAAAGTAGTAAGAGAATTTGATAAGCAAAATAATGCCTTAAAAAATATATCTAACCATAGTTTTCATCCTACTAGTTTATTCCATTTACTGAAATTAATCTACTTAAATTTAAATTCAAATTTTTTTTTTGAATTTTTATACTTAAATATATATACTTAATCTACTAGTTTATTCCATGATGATTCTGTGTTAACTGCTTTTTTCTTTTATGACAGCAAAAAAAGATTCTGTATTTTTTTTCTATAAAAAATATACAAATTTTTATAGATTTTGAGAGGAGTAAGATGGAAAAGAGATAGGAGTTGATTGTGTGTGAAAATTAATTAATGTTCTCATTTTAATTTTCACTAAATCTAAGCCGTTAATTCAAACCATTTGCATCTTATTTTTTCATCGGTTAGATTTGTTCTTATTTTCCAATTGTTGGGTCGGTCAAACAAGATACGAACAAAAAATATCATGCCAGCACATTCACAATAAATTGGCATATTTCCATCTGTGAGATCTAGCATTTATTTTTTGTTAGTTTTAATTGATTTTTTTGGTACTATTTCTGCATTAAAAAAAACTCTTTCGTACTTTTACTCGATTATTACGAAGATATTTATTTGTCGGAACAACATGTGGTTTTTATCTTTACTCTGAAAAGTTACAATCTATAAACATTAATAAAGTTCTTGATAAGTTAAAATAACTAGTTAAATTCCACACATATACATAAAATTAACATGAAAATTGTGAAACTTGATTCTTAGTTAAGCTGAAAACATGAAAACATGTTGGAGTACTTACTTCACTAGAAAGTGTTGAGAATTGCAGAGTGTTTTATTCAAGCTCAAACTTTTTTCCATGTAATGGAATTGGAATTTCATTTTTGAGATTCCAAATATCATCACCCCAAACAACATCACTATAGAGAGAATTAAAAGCTTCACCCATCATGAAATCCATATCCCAACCAGGGAACCAAGTTGAGCCCCATGACATTTGTTCATCCACAATACTACTACCTCCCAACCATGATGGCATATACTCTTCCCTATTATTCCAACTCATCACATTACTACTAATCACACCCTCCCTTATTGTTGTTGTTTCCTCACACATATCTTTGATTTCCTTCTTCTCTTCCATCACCATGCTCACCTTTTGTTCATCATGCTCCTCTTTCTTTCCTTTTTTCTTCTCCATTGTTGAAACCACATCTTCAACATTGGGAGGATTTTTGAGGTTGTTAAGACTATTCACACTTGCGCCTCTTTGCCTCTTCATGTTGAAACGAATCTAATTTGTGTGAGTGTGAGTAATGGAAAAGAATAGTGAAGATAGATTGTATTTATAGAGGAAGTTAAGTAAATTGGGTGGCAAGTAGCTACCTATAGCTACTACTAGGAAGCCGAGGATAAAAAAGTAGCATGTTGTGAGTAAGTACTAAATGATGTGATGTGAATAGTTTTGAAGGATTTTATATTTAGCTGTCATGTCATGATATGTACTAGTACTACTCCTTTCATCTCATTATATTATCTCATTATAAAATCATAAAGGTGTCTTATATATTTATTTTTAAAAAATAATTATTATTTTGAAATATTAAAAATATATATTAACTTTATTTAAAAAAATATTCTTGTGTATTTTACTTTGTTGATTTTTAACTATCCTAATATCTATTACCTCTATCAAATTAAATGTCACATTTATATTTTATACAATATTTTAAAAATAATTAAATTGATTTTGGTGATAAATTATAGTTGAAGGGAAGGTGTCAGATGAGTTTTACAAAATTTAATATCTCTGCATCCTTAATATTTTTATTAAAATTTAATGATAGAATACGACTAATTGATATTGATTCTATTTGGAATGGTTGATATTCAGAGTTGATATGAAAATGGTCAGTAAAGATATGATAGGATATCTCAATGACTTTCAGATTGGGGTTGGGATTTAGGAAAGTATTGAAGTCACTTTGCACAGTGCTAACAGGGCGTTAAACAAGTAAGTTGGAGATAGTTCTTTGGCTATACTCATGGCAAATTTCTCAAATGTGTTCAACATGGTCGATTGACCAACTCTTTTGCACGAGGTCAGAGTGATATGTTTGTCTATTTCTTTATGGGTTGAATTTCTTTATGGTCAAGAATTGAGGTTATGCCTTGGGTGGACATATTATATATGTCAGCCACTGAAGTGAAACAAGGTGACTCATTAAGGTCGCTCCATTTTGCTTTTGTATTACACTTACTCATTCATCATATTAGACACAATTGTAAGCTTCATCTTCATGTCTGGTATTTTAATGATGAGACCATCATATGACATTATGAGGATGTGGCTAAAACCCTTGACATTATTCGGGAGACGGGTCCAAGATTAGGTCTCAAATTGAATATTCGCAAGACTGTGATTTTTTTGCCTTTGCGTGATAATAGTGAACTTCGCGGGGTTATTTCGTTCAGACATTCTAAAGTCGGTGTTAGAGGTGAAGTTACTTGGAATGGCTGTTAGTCGAGATGAAGGCTTTATTAAAGGATTGTCCTTGAAGAGAGTTGATATGATTGTTGAGCTAATGCATCTTTTTCCACAATTAAAGTATCCTCGTAGTGAGCTTCTTCTACTTTAATTATGTATGAGTACACCAAATTGTTTTTTGCTCTAAGAATGTTTCAAACTAATCATATGACAAAAGCAAATATTTGGTTTGATAATGAATTGTGAAGATCAGTTGAAGACATTGTGGTTGACAAATGTCTTTTCTTTAGGGACCTTCAATGGATGGTGGTTTCTTTGTCCATTAGAGTTGGGGGATTATGGTTGTACTTTGTGGAAGATGTCATCTAATTATATGCTTTTGTGGTTTCTAGGGCTCAATCTTGGGTGTTACTAGATCATATATTGAGAGGTAGTGGGATATATGGTGTGGACTCTGATTTCAACAGAGCTTTGAATGGTCTTAGTGTTGTGATTCTTGATTTTGACCTTAGTAGTTTTACTAGTAAGGATATTGTCCATCATAAAGCACAACATGTTTTGACAAGTGCCCTTTTTAGTAAAAGTGTTTAAGAAATGGAGATAAAGTTTGATATGACCATAAGAAAGCAAATAGTTATTGGTTGTTTGCAAGCCGCACATACTCAAGACTTTCTCCCTACTATTCCTATTGATGGGCTAGGCCAACACATGTTACTGGTAGAGTATCATACTATTATTACATATGTCTTATGATCCCTTTAATTTCTATTAATGAGGTTTTCTCTTTTTGTTACAAAGTGTGCTTGGATGCATTTGGGAAACACACAATTCGTTGTAAGAAGCTATCAGGCTTCAAATATCGGCATGTTTTATTATGGATATCATATTTAATATACTTCGGCGGGGGCGAAGTATCGGTGAAGAAAAAGATGTCTATAAATATTTTATCTGACCCACATAAGAAATCGACACTCAAGTCAATAGATGTTCTAGTGTAGAATTGCGTTGGAGGAAACACATGCACATGTCAACTTAATTGGAGTTTCCTACTGGTGGAACTGAAAACTATAAGTTTTATTGTGGGACTGACAATTCTCAAAGTAACTTTAAAAAGTGGTTAAACATGAAAAAACTTGTTCCAACAATCACTATGATTTCATTTATGTTTGACACTTTTATTTTTCTAGCACCAAAGAGTTCAAATAATACTCTATCTTACTATAATTTAATAGAAATCAAAAACACCTCAATTTACCAAAACTAATTAATTATTTAAATTTATATAATAATTATCATCAATAACTCTTTAATATGCATAAATAAATGTATAAATATATAATATTATAAATAGCAACATATTGATGGTGTAGAAAATTGAACTCCATGCAAGAAATTTTTAATGAGCGCATGGAAATTTTTAATAACAAAGTACAAAAGAATATCACCCTTGGGAGAACATAAGGGAGCAAGTACCAAGTTGGTGCTACTAATATTAGAAGTAGCTTCTGCTAGAACAAAATCAAACATTTCATCTGGACCGTTTCTTCTAAAGTGGGTTTAATGCAATGAATTTTTTCGGTGAAAATGATGTCGACACTATTAATTATGTACTTTAACTAAAGGTTATCCCATTTTTTATTTTGCCTATTCAATCTTATTAAAATAATGCTTCCTCGTGACTTTACCTCGTGATTTGTTTGCAACTACATTGATCTCTGTTTTTTTAATGTTTGTAAAACTTGTAATAAATAAATAAGGGAAAAGTGTGATTTCTTTTCTTGGGAAGGTAAGTCTTAAGTTTCGAGTTTCGAAAAAGGCTAGAGCTATGTAAGTGTATAAAGCATTTTATTTTACTCCATGGATACAAGTTAAAAAACTATTAATATGAAGAGTAGTTTTGATTAATTAACTTTTAAAAAAATAAATTGTATCTTTAATTTATGGTAAATATTATTATTTTATTTGAGTATTTTAATGTTATGTACAAATGAAATAAAACAAATGAATATATTTTATTTTGATATAAGAATGATTTTAAAGTTCAATGTTTAACATACATTTTTATTAAAGTTTGACACTAAGAGCAACTTTAGTGGAGGGTTGTTAAACCAAAATTTTGTATAATTTACGTTAATAATAAAAAATTTGCATTGTAATAGAGCTGACATGACATCTAAATGAACTAAAATTTAGTTCTTATTATCTATATAGTTAACGTTACCTATGTAAAATATATTATAATATTATTTATTTAATTAATAAAATATTTCAACAGCATTAAAGTAATGACATGATATTTGAAAATAGTGGAGTCAAATTTTGGTTTCTTATAGAGTCATCATTAAAGTAAAAACTATTCAAATCAACTATAAATTTTTTAAATCCTACAAAACACTTTGGACCCACAAAAAATATCTTAATTTACCCATTTAATTTATTCCAATTAAAGATGCTCTGTGTAGTTAGTAGTCCTTTCGATGTTATTTATAAAAAATAAATTACTTTTTAAATTTTTATTTAATAATTAATATATTTAGTTTAATAATAGATACATTAATTATTTGGTGAATTTCAAAACGAAAAAAAAAACTTGTTTCTTATAAATAAAAAGTAAGATAGTTTTTTTTATCCCTTAATTTTATCTTGGGTTCTATTTTGATCCTTTAATTTTTAAAATATTCAAATTGATTCTGTTTCGGACTAATCCAATGACTATGCATAGCCCAATCCATTTCTGCTCCCATAACAGTCCAATTGCCTAAGTTTAGCCAAATGGAGAAGGACATTTACCTTTCAGCTCCTCCAACAGGGGAGATTGACCAGTTTACCCTGAGCAAACACTCCTCCTCGATAAGACTTGTCCGTCACACACGGTTCCACCATCCAGAAACAGTCAAGACGCTTGTGCCCGTAATTGCGCCTCTGCACGTGGCAACGACTAGTTATGGGCACCTTTGTCCGTTTCAACGGCTAGTTCTGGCAGTTGCCTATTCTTCGGGAAACGACTATCTCGCCCCGAAAATAGGGACCAATGGTCAAGCGCTGAGGGCGTTATAAAAACCCTCTCATTTGAGAGGGTCGGGTATTCAATATTCACCCTGATACACACATATTTTGTACTTGTCTTCTTTCCCCCAATTCTTACTTTAGCATCAAAGTGCCTTGCAAGTACACCCCATCATCCTCTCTCACACCCAGCATCACATGTGTTTTTCTCTGGTCCACTTCAGGTTCTAATCAGCCGTCAAGATCAGTGGCGTCGTCTGTGGGAATCTTGTTATCCCCGTCTTTTCTCCCCTCATAGATTTGAGACCAAAACAGTTCTTCCAAATTTTGATCATGGCCAATCGTGACATCACTTATGATGCTTGCAACTCTGCTTTCATCCTCGTCAGCAAGACTGATACTGACGGAGCAACCACCTCTCTTGGGGGCGACGTCCTCTGATAAAGGGACGGAGCCACCGCTTTTCCATCCCCCGTTCGCACATATCACAACAAGGTTTCACTCGTCCAAGAGCACTTGTCAGTTCCAATTCCGCCCAGCGCCGATCCGGCCATAGCTGCCCTTCTCGAGTTTCTCAACAAGACCAACCTCACAATCCTCAATTAGAGCGTGATGATTGGAGCACTAGAAGAATCTAGTCGTCCAAGTCCCCTCCGTCAAGGAAAGAACGACAACGACCATGAAGTCCTCTTCCCCGACGCGAAAGAAATTGTCAAACGCCTCTGGAGCCAAAAACCCAGACCATCAGAAAGTGCGACCACATCTCTCCTCGGAACTAGCATTCCTCGCAACCCATGAGGACCATAAGAGATCACCGAGCATAGTCCATGCGTTCGCCTTCGCCCAGATCCAAGAGCCGGGCACGAACCCTATCTCTCCGTCGAGATCGCCATCCTACCTACAGACGGGACACTCGTTCCCCGTCTTGGTCCAGCAACAGCAGCGACGACGAGCCTCGTGGCCCGTTGTCCCAGGAGATTATGGTTATGTGCCTTCCTAAGGGATTGGAGAAACCCCCTTCTATGGGCACCTACGACGATACTACGGATCCCGACGAGCACATCAAAAATATAAATGCGCTACTCGGCTATCCGACGAGCCTACATCTGAAGGTTCAATAAGGTGGCTATTCAGGTCTCAACGATAGATGACATTAAGAAGTTTCTGCTCGAGTGTGGGGCTCCGTCCCTGCACGGAGTTTGCTAAATTTGTAAGCATTCAGCCCCCAACAATGTTGGACGCATTCCTCCTCATAGCACAAGCGTACGTCCAGTATGAAGAGAAATAGGCCACCAGTTTTGCCTGAGATTCGAGGCATCGTGAGAACGCCCGATCCTCCAGGTCCGACGAGCCCTCGACATCTCGTCGAGGAGATAGAAGGCGCGAAGACCGTACTAGCTCACACAACGAGCTCCCTTTTTAGGCACTTCAAGTGCCTTTGGAACAATTAAACCGCCCCTGAGAATATATCTAGGCTCGCAGTGCGAGCTATCTTACCCAGGCCCTGCACAGCGACCACTGAGGCCAAAAGCTAATGCCATCAAATTTCTTGGCTCACTTTCACTTTGGCTTTGTGTTCGCACTGCGAGCTCGCCTTCACTTCGCTGGCAGCTCGCACAACGACCACTGACTTCATCTTTTTTTTTGCTTTCTTTTCCATTCTTTTGTGTCTTTTTCTATGACGTTCAAGCCTAATTCCTACACAATAACACACAAATTAAGAATCAAAAGGTATATGCAATTATATTGAATATTCACACATTTTCAAGGGATAATTCAATTAAAACGTAATTAAAGAGTTAAAAAATATCAAGAAAGATGATCCAATTTAAGTCATATTTGGCATTCAACAAACTCTCCTCAACTAGATCTTTGCTTGTCCTCAAACAAAGTAAGCCTCTCATGAAAACAAGAGGATTTGCTCAAGCATAAAATTCAAACAAGAAAAGATTAACGGTTCAAATTCAACATAAGAATGCGCACAAGCAATGTTCACTATTTATTAGAATCAAACAATGATAAAGAATTTAGTTCTTAAAATAAATATCATACAATGCATTCAAATAACAACTAAATTTTCATACTTAAATCACTCTAAAACTCTTCTTCAAAATAAGGATGAATAAATTTACGCGTTTGCACCCGCGGGACAATTTACACTCATTTGAAAAAACAATGCTAACAACAATTCAATTAATACATTCATCTAACAATCATAAATGAAATCATGGAAGTAAAAGATCACTAAGGGCTTGTAAGGTTGTAGCTTGGTCGGGTTTCACAATAAATGGTCATTTCTTAGGCTATTGAATCGAAGTTGCCACACAAAAGAAACATTCATTATACAAGTTTTTTTTTAATAAGCAATGATATAACTCAAGAGAGCATAAGGGTTACTCAACCCTCACAATACAGTTAACCGGAGATACAAACCACTCATAAAATGAGCAAGAACGGTATAAAATAGAGTTAGCACTTAACCACCTCCAAGACAAAAATATAACATTATTCAAAACCTCTACCACACTAAATTTAGTGTTACTAAAAACAAAGTTATTGCGACTTCTCCATATACTCCAAACAGCATGAGCACAAATGATAAAACTGATGTTTTTCCAAAACTCCTTCTTCAAAAAACTCTCAAAACAACTAAAGAAAACAACATTGTTAGAACTCCTAGCCACTTCTATGCCCAACCATAACTCAACTCCTCTCCAAAATTTAGCAGCAAACTCACACTCCAAGAAAAGATGATTAGAGGTTTCGACAGAAATGCTGCAACCGCCGCAGTTAATACCTGAACTATCGAAGATAACTCCCCTTTTAGCCAACTAATGTTTCGTAGCAATTTTGTCTCGAAAAACCTGAATTCTCGATGAGATTTTGGAACTCCATAACGTCTTCAAAGCTTCAGTTGTGTATCTTTCCAAAGAGGGAATAACGCTTCCCCGCAGAAACAAGTCATAGCAGGAGCTGACCGAAAAAACGTCCTCCTCCCCGTCGTTCCAAGTCAAACTATCCTCCTTGTCTGGATCACAACTTCTTTTCACCAATTTTGTTTCTCTATTGTCCACCCTTTCAAACTTCTTTTTCACATTTATTCTTCATCTTCTATTTTTTCTCTCAAACAAGTATTTTTTCTTTTCTTTTTCAAATCTATATTCACAATTTTTTATGCTAGAGAGTTTTTTTTCTTCTATTTTTTAAATTTATCAATTTATCAAGAACAAGATAAATATTAATATTTCAAAATAACTTCATATTTTATAGGTTATTAAGGGATGACTTTTTTAAGGGTCTAAATCAAAAGAATCTTAATACGACAAGGGACAAAAAGTTACTAACACAATAAAATCACATTAAAAAAACTCAAAGATACTTCCTCTGTTCTAATTTAAATATCTTTTTAGACAAAAGAAATTATCTTAACATAAGAATCTCTTTACTTTTCTAATAAAAAATAAATTAATTTTTATCAACTTTACACATAATAAATATTATCTACATTCTTTTCAAGATAATAAATTATTTTATACATTTATAACAATAAATAATAATTAAAGATAATTTTATAAAATTGTTATATTTAATTAGTCCATCATTATTTTTCTAATATAAGTGTAATAATTGTAAACGACTTTTATATTGAACGGAAGGACTAATTATTTAAAATATTGATTTTTGTGTTTTAGAAACAATAAGATTTATCAAAAGTTGTAAAAATAATTTGAAGTAATGGTAAGTAGAGTAGTAAACCTTTAGAGTGGGTAAAGTAGTAAAATGGACATATAGATATTTGAGTGGGGTAAAGTAGTAAAGTGGTGTTTTAGATATTTAAAATGAGAAGCTAAAAAGCGTTGGATGAATTTGTCTGTTTGCAAGTGGTGGCATTAGATAGTGGCGTGAGGTTTTGCATGCCGCCGAAGTGGCTGCTACTACTGAGCACCATTGAGTGCTGCTTTGTGTCAGATGCATGCCTTGGATTTGCAAGAACAAGGAACATGCCTACTCACCAATACTAGGACCTGATATTCTATACTTTTGCATGCATGCTCGTCTGTCGGCATAAAATCCAAACTATGCTGTGGGACCATGTAACGTAACAACATACATATACTACTAACTATTCATATTTGACAAATACTGCTAGTAGTAATATCATCTCATCTTATCTCATTATCAAAGTGGATGCCGTCAATTTCTTATCATACAACATTGCCTTTGTACTCTCATTTCTTTAAAACAAAAATTAATTATGGCAATCGGTTAGTGTAAATGCATAACTGATTATACCAATATTAAAATCACTTTTATTTAGCTTATTTGATTTATTTTGACATCTGTAATTTGTTACACACTCGTGTTAACCGATTACAACACTTGAATTACTAAAAAAATCTTAACACAAATAGCTCGACAAAATCGGCCTAATACGAAAACTTAATACAAAATTTTCTCATTCATACAAGATAAATAAATGAACCCTTTCTAGGAGTTTGTCTTAAGCCATTAGATCCAATCCAAAAATCTTCTTTAATCTACACCATATTTATCCAAAGCAATTTCAATTGTCGACCATATATAAGTTCAATCTCGCATTATATATATATTTTTATTCACTCTCACAAACTACACTTCTAAAATTTTACTAACTTGGACGTTAGAATGTTAATAATGTAAAGATATCATTTACTCTTCCTGCCAAAAACTTGCACCAACATACCAAAGATTTTCTATAGCACCAGCCTTAATCAATGCATCATCAATTTTATTCCACTCCAAAACAAATACTATACCGTTTTAAAATGACTGATATTTAAAGTTTTTTTACACGAATTAAAAAATTTAATAATATTATTATTAAATATTATAACTTTAATAAATTTACCTTATTAAAATATTGAAAATAGTGTATACAATAGTAATTAAAAATACATTAAAAAATTGTAATTATTTCTACATTAAAAATTAAAAATGACAATTATTTTAAAATAAAAGTTATTTGTTAACACGACACACATAAGTGAAGTGAGCATTAAAAACTAAAAATGACAATTATTTTAAAATAAAATTTATTTGTTAACCCGACACACATAAGTGAAGTGAGCAATACAACGTGATATTGTTGAGTAAATAAAAGTAGTAAGAAAATTTGATAAATAAAATAATTATATATATATATATATATATATATATATATATATATATATATATATATATATATATATATATATATATATATATATATATATATATATATATATATATATATATATATATATATATATATATATATATATTGTTGGTGCAAAGGTAGAATAAATGATGAAAGGTAAAAATATTTTATTAAGAATGACGGCAGAAAAATATGATAAAAGTTACAATGTCACCCTATTTATAAACTAAAACTAGGGTTACTAGAATAAGATAAAATACTAAAATACCCTCTAACAAACTTAGGGGCTAAGAAAATAGTATAACTAAATAAATATGAATTATTATTAATATTCTAATACCATCCCTTAATTCATATTCCATCAAAACTTGTAACACCAATTCCATCCCTTAGTCTGAGAAATTGATCAGTCTTGATAGCTTTCGTCAGAACATCTGCCAGCTGCTTCTGAGTGCTGCAGTGTACAACTTCTAACACTCCACTCTGAACTTGATGTCTCAGAAAATGATACTTGGTCTCAATATGTTTGCTTCTCCCATGCAACACTGGGTTTCTGGCAAGATTGATTGCAGACTTGTTGTCAATCATCAACTTCAGAGGTTTGTCTATTTTAATCTTCAGATCCTGCAACAGATTCAGAATCCACACAGCTTGGCATGCAGTAACAGCACCTGCAATGTATTCAGCTTCACAAGTTGACAACGCCACAACAGGTTGCTTCTTGGAACACCAAGAAATAGAACCTCCCAGAAATTTGAACAAGTACCCAGATGTACTTCTTCTGTCAACTCTGTCTCCACACCAATCAGAGTCTGAATAACTCAGAAGTTCTGACTCATTATTTCCTCCAGAGGGAAATAACACTCCATACTTCAGAGTTCCTTTGATATACCTCAGAATCCTGACAGCAGCTTGGTAATGGGACCACTTAGGTTTACTCATGAACCTACTAACCATCCCAACTGAGTAGCAAATATCAGGTCTGGTATTGCACAAATACCTCAGAGAACCAACCAACTGTTTGAAGGTTGTAGCGTCCACATCCTTTCCTTCAGAGTCTGAATCCAGTTTCTGATTTGTATCAGAAGGTGTGACAGCCATCTTACAATTCTTCAGATCAAATCTCCTCAGAAGTTCTAATTCATACTTGAGCTGATGCAAAATGATACCTTTCTCAGAATATCTGAACTCCATCCCTAGAAAGTATGTCATTTTGCCTAGATCAGTCATTTCAAATTCATTCATTAAAACCTTCTTGAACTTGGCTATCTCCTGTTCAGAGCTTCCAGTCAGCAGTATATCATCAACATATAAACATACCAGAGTCATATTGCCTTCAGAAGTATGCTGAACATAGACACCGTACTCCATCTCACATTTCTGAAAGCCTTGCTTCTTGAAAAATGAATCAATCTTCTGATTCCAAGCTCTGGGCGCTTGTTTCAATCCATATAGAGCTTCGTATAATCTGTACACCATCCCTTCCTGATTCTTTTTCACAAATCCAGGAGGTTGTGACACGTAAACTTCTTCTTCTAATGGACCGTTCAGAAATGCAAATTTTACATCTAAATGCATCAGAGGCCAATTCCTGTTAGCAGCTATTACAATCACCATTCTGATTGTTTCATGTCTTGCTACAGGTGCAAACACTTCAGAATAATCCAGCCCAGGTTTCTGTAGAAATCCTCTGGCTACCAACCTTGCTTTATGTTTGCCAATTGAACCATCTGGCTTTAACTTCTGCTTGAAAACCCATCTAACGCTGATGGCTTTCTTGTCTTTTGGAAGTTCTGTCAGCTTCCAAGTTTTGTTTCTCTCTATAGCATCAAGTTCTTCTTTCATGGCCTTCAGCCAGAGCTTCTGCTTAAGAGCCTCCTCTGTACTTATAGGTTCAGAGTCTACTAACATGGCACACTGAATAACTTCTCCTTCAGAGTCTACTTCAGTGTCTTGCAGCATGTCAAATTCTGCAAATCTTTTGGGAACGCTTCTGATTCTTTGTGGTCTCTGAACTTGTTCAGAGTCTTGGGCTTCAGAGTTTCCAGCTTCAGATGGTTGACTACCTCTAGAGCTTTGACCATCTTCAAGATCTGGCATATTTTCAGAGTCTTGGCCATCTTCAGAGTCTGAATTTCCACTAGAATCTGGATTACCGTCAGAGTCTGGATCATCAGAGTCACCTTCATCTTCTGAGTCTTCTCCAGAGTCAGAATCACTATCAGAGTCAGAATCAACGTCAGAGTTTACTTCAACTTCAGAAATTCTTAACTCTGACCTTTCTTCAGAAGTTCTAACATCAGAATCTTGAGACTTATCCCAATTCCAAACTTCTGATTCCTTCACAATCACATCTCTGCTGAATTCAATTTTGTTGGTTTCTGGACAATAGAGCTTGTATGCACCTGTACTGTGGTACCCTATCAGAATCATCACTTTGCTTCTATCATCCAGCTTCTGTCTTCTGGCTTCTGGAACATGTTTATAGCAAACAGAACCAAACACCTTCAGATGACTAACACTTTGCTTGTCTCCAGTCCACTTCTGCATAGGAACTATTTCCTTCAACTTCTTCGTAGGACATCTGTTGAGTACATACGTTGCAGTGGCAACAGCTTCTCCCCAGAGCTTCTGAGGAAGCTTCTTCTCCTTTAGCATGCTTCTCACCATATCAAGCAAAGTACGGTTTCTTCTTTCAGCAAGACCATTGTGTTGAGGGGTATAAGGAGCAGTAACCTCATGCTCAATTCCATTCTCCTCACAGAACTTCTGGAACTCTTTGGAGTTATACTCACCTCCACCATCAGTTTTAAGAATCTTCAACTTCTGACCACTCTGATTCTCAGCCTTCATTCTGAACTTCTTGAATTCATCAAACACCTCATGTTTAAATTTAATAAGGGATACCCATGTCATTCTTGTGAATTCATCAACAAACAACACAAATTATCTATTCCCTCCAATTGATGCTATTGGAAATGGACCACACACATCAGAATGTACAACTCCCAAGGCATGTTTTGCTCTTGGAGCAACTTTTGACGCAAATGGCAAACGTGGTTGTTTTCCTTCCATGCAAACTTTGCATGACTTCTCAGGCTTCTTAATTGCAGGAATTCCATGTACCAACTTCTTTGAATTCAGATGTTTTAGGCTTCTGAAATTCAAATGACCAAATCTTCTGTGCCACAGCTCACTCTCCTTCTCAGCACTTGTTGCACTAAGACATTCTGAGTCTGCAGTTCTAACATTCACCTTGAATGTTCTATTCCTTCCCTGTTCTGACTCCATAATTAACTTCTGATTACAGTCATACAACTTCAGAAGATTATCCTTCATGGTAACTGAAAAACCTTTCTCAATTAATTGTCCCACACTCATCAGATTGCTTCTGATGCCAGGTACATACCACACGTTCTGAATCAATGCTATTTTCCCATTGTTCAGAGTCACTCTGACATTTCCCATACCTTCTGCATTAAAATATTTGTCATCAGCACATCTGATCTTTGTCCTATTTTCAGAGTCAAAGTCAACCAACCATTTCTTGTTTCCAGTAAGATGATTTGAACAGCCAGTGTCCATATACCACCAGTCTGTCAGATCCATATCATCAGATTCAGAGGCCATCAATAGCACAGATTCGTCATCAGAACTTCTGGCTATATTTGCTTCTTCTGATTTCTTCTCCTTGTTTGACCAACAATCTCTAGCAAAGTGACCAAACTTCTTACAACAGTAACATTGGATCTTCTTCTTGTCATACTTCTCTTTTCCCTTTTGAGCATTCTTTTGCCTATCAGAGATTGAGCTTTCTGACTTCTGACCACCATCAGATCTTCTCTTGGCTTCTGACTGCTTCTGATACCTCCTATCAGAAGTTGCTTTCAGAGCCTGCTGCTCTACTTCCCTTTCATAAGTTCTCTCAGTCAAACGCAACTCTTGCGCTTCTAAACTGCTCTGCAGCTCTTCAAGTCTCATGGTACTCAGATATTTGGAATGTTCTATTGCTACCACAATGTAATCAAATTGAGAGGTAAGGGATCTCAATACCTTCTCCATGATTGTTTCTTCAGAAAGAGTTTCTCCACACGCCTTCATCTCATTAGTGATCAGAATCACTCTGGAGATGTATTCAAAAACTTTCTCATTATTCTTCATGTTGAGATTCTCATATTGCTTTCTCAAGGACTGAAGCTTCACCTTCTTCACTGATGCGTCACCACCATAACATCTAACCAGTGTGTCCCACGCAGCCTTTGCTGTCGTTGAATCTGCAATCTTCTCAAACACATTTACATCAACACATTGATGAATAAAGAATAATGCTTTCTGATCCTTCTTCCTTACTTCCTTCTACGCGTTTTTCTGTTCATCTGTTGCATCTGCTGCTACCGGAACATAACCATCAGTGACAAGATCTAAAACATCTTGAGCACCAAACAGTACACGCATTTGGATCATCCAACGATTCCAATTTTTACCGTCAAATACTGGAAGCTTGGTGTTCATGTTGCCGTTTCCGTTCATCTTCACCTTGCACAATACACTCAATGTTTCTCACACAGTGTTTCCCAACCCACAGAATAAAATTCTGATCAGATTTTGTTCAAGATTCAACACGAATCTAAAAATCAAAATCAAACACACAAGACCTCACGTTCACTCGTGTTTCCCGTGTTTCTCAATGATTCTGAACCGGAGCTCTAGATACCAATTGTTGGTGCAAAGGTAGAATAAATGATGAAAGGTAGAAATATTCTATTAAGAATGACGGCAGAAAAACATGATAAAAGTTACAATGATTGTCACCCTATTTATAAACTAAAACTAGAGTTACTAGAATAAGATAAAATACTAAAATACCCTCTAACAAACTTAGGGGCTAAGAAAATAGTATAACTAAATAAATATGAATTACTATTAATATTCTAATATATATATATATATATATATATATATATATATATATATATATATATATATATATATATATATATATATATATATATATATATATATATATATATATATATATATATATATATATATATATATATATATATATATATATATATATATATATATATATATATATATATATATATATATATATATATATATATATATATATATATATATATATATATATATATATATATATATATATATATAATCATAGTTTTCATCCTACTAGTGTATTTCATTTATGAAATTAATCTACTTATCTTAAATTCAAATTATTATTTTTTAATAACTTTTATACTTAAAATAGATTTTATATTTTTTAATAAATTTATTTATATTTTTTATTTTTAAAATGTTTATTTCATAAGTAATACTAGTAAGTAATTTAAAATAGAAAAAGAGTTAAATCAAAAAACAAGAATCAATTTCTTTTATCTTTCTCAATTATGTTATTGTTAAAATGTCACATTTATCCAAATCATTTGCCTCTTATTTTTTCGTCGGTTAGATTTGTTCTTATTTTCCAACTGTTGGGTCGGTCAAACAAGATATGAACAAAAAAATATCATGCCAGCACATTTACAATAAATTGGCATATTTCTATCGGTTAGATATAGCATTTATGTTTTGTTGTTTTAATTGATTCTTAGTACTATTTCTGCATTAAAAAAAAAAAAAACTCTTTTGTACTTTTACTCGATTATTACGAAGATATTTATTTGTCAGAACAACATGTGGTTTTTATGTTTATTCTTTTAGAACTTTTTATTTACAATTTATATTATTTTTTTAATTACTCATTTTTCCAATTAAATTTTTAAATTACCCATGTTTTAAAATAAAAAAATTTCGTTTAAGAGATGCGCCGTTAGATTTGGAGTCACCTTTATAAATAAAGAGGGGGCGCCATTCAATTTAGAATCACCTTATGAAATAGGATTTGGATCCTTTTTTTTTTTATATATCTTATCATCTCTCATGTTTCTAATCTAATGGTTCAGAACTTATAATAAATAATTAAATAAAAAAGTCATTTAATAGGAGAGAAAAATGGATAAGTAAATGACTTTTTTTATTTAATTATTCATTATAAATTATTCATTATAAATTTTGAATCGTTAGATTAGAAACATGAGAGATGTCAAGATATATAAAAAAGAAGAGGATCCAAATCCTATGAAATAGGAGGGAGTGCCATTTGATTTGAAGTCACCCTTAAATAATTATTTTTAAATAATAATAATTAAATAATATTTAAATAATATATTAAAAATAATATTAAATAATAATTAACAATTAAATAACATTTAATAAATAATATATTAAATAATATTTATTAATAATTAACAATTTTATTTAATAACAAATGAGTACATAGAAAAAATATGGTACATTAATTTCTACTACTAAGTCGAGGTAGATGTCCGCATGTACCGCGTTCTCTAGTGCGCATGTTTCTTGGTGGTCTTTGTGCTGGTGTCGGATCCAATGGGTCGTTTTCAAGAAATTGGATCATTTAGGCCCATGAAGATGAGTCGATCTCCGCAAAGTCATCTAGATAAATGGAGTTGCCCATGCCTTTATAATTTTGTTGGGGTGGTTGGCTCGATGAGGCAATGTCAAGACGATAGTCTGCCTGATCGTAAGGTGACATCGGTGTAAATGCTTGGGTGGATAAGGGTTGGTTGGGTGTTTGATACTCCGTGTTAAATTGGTTTGTAGTATCATAAGAGTGTGTTTGGTATGGTGGTGGATATTATTGGTAATGAGACTGAGAATAACTTTGTGTGAATAAGGTAGATTAGTAAGGGGTATGTTCATGGAGTTGTGGTTGTGTGAGTGGGGGTTGGGTTGGCTGTTGAAAATGGGGTTGGGTTGGTTGTTGGGTTCTTGATGATGAGGCCTATTGTTGTGGTGAGAATCGTGATGTCAAGCTATTGGTTAACTTGAATCTTAATTCTTAAAATTCACAACTGGACTTTGATTTATCCAAAGGAAAGGTTAAAGAAAGAAAAACCTTTTGCGCGATGTAACAACAACGCTAAGAGATCGGAGATCGGGGGTTGGTTATGCCTAGGATAGGTATTTCACATCCTAAACATCTATAGTACTCTACAGAAACCTTTTGTATGTTTGTATGCTATACTCGCTAGATGTTTGTTATGGTTTGGGATAGGGGTACAAGGTAAAGTTGTAGGTAAAGACCTAAGGATAGTTTCTAAATTTGCTCGCAAAGATACCGCATCCTCTGCCTACGTATCCTGATTAGGATAGAATCAGAGTAACCGTAGTTCGCCTCACTGAGGATTAAAAAGTACTTGACTATGGTCAAGACTCTAGGGGAACAAACATAACAATGCTTGTGTAGAGTTTAACAAAACTCTCTATTCTAAGTTATTCACTCAAAGGGATTTGACTTTGATAAAAGCCAAGAGGGGAGTAAGCAATCATCACCATGATTCTTACATAGAGTTAACAAACTCTATCTTAAAGTTCTAGTTGAAAGATCTTCCTAACAAGGGGTAGGTCTTTTAGACTTAAAGAAAAGTCTAATGGATATAGGTTCTAACTTAACTAAGTTAGGGTTCGAGGTGACTTAACAAAGTCAGAGGGGAGAGTAATGAGCTATCTATGACCCAAGAGTCAATAGAGAGACTTTTCTTTGGAATGGGAAAAAGAGGCAACTGGATGAGAACTAACAAGTTCCATCACTTGGGGAATAACTTAACAAAGCTAAAAGCATACAAAGCTAAAAGCATACATAAGCATTCATTGAAATATGATGAAGATATAAAGAGCATGGTAACAACCAAGGAAGATATGCAAATATGTAACAACATCAAGAAAAGGTTATAATCAAGTAAAATGGTTACAACCATAAATACACAAAGATATTACAATATCTAGAAGGGGAACATGGTAGAGGTTCTTACAAGACCAATCATATAAGGTAAAATCAACTTGAAGCATCTTAACAAAGATGAAGGAAATGAGGTAACAACCATCAAGACAACAACATGTAATGCAACCCAATTTAAATGCAAGCAAGTAACAACTTAAGGCATGCATACCATATGGTTCAAAGAATGTCAAATGTAACAACATGAGATCAATAATCATGCATTGATTACAATCAAGTACAAGTAAGCATACAAGAAGTGTTACAACAGTTCAAGTAAGAAGTTCAAAGTTTCATGGAGCATACAAGTTCATGGTTACAACCAAAACAAAGCAAGTCCCATAATGTTATGGTTATAACAAGACACCTAAACAAGTAGAGAAGACATAAAGAACACACTCAAGAAGTTAAAACATCAAGAGGTAACATAATTCATAAACATAGTTCACAGTGACAATCAATTAGATGCATCAAAAAACAAGGGTTTGAACAAGACAAGATCTTGAGTCAATAAAAACTCAAACACTCAAACAAGTTAACCAACATGTGTAAATCAAGTACAAAACAATCTCACAAGATTAAATCCAGAAGAAGTTTGAGAAACGTTTTAATAAGAAACAAGGTAAAAACCCTAAAAGGGAACATGACTTTCAAGTGGATTGAATTATTTCTAGGATGAACATCCTTGAATTCTTTTCTCACTATGAGAAAGTAGACATGATAAGGAACATTTTGAAAAAAGAATAGATAAAAAATGTTGAAAAATGGAGAAGTTATGAAGTTTTCAAAACTGTGAAGAAAACATAAAAATACAAGTGATTAAAAAGAAAGCATGCACAAGGTAGGTGTTGAACGCACAACCTTTGGGTCACCAACCTAAAATTTTTTCCAAACTTGCTAGTGTGCGCATGTGAAAATTTATGGAGAGGGAGAGATATATGTTAAAACATGAAAAATGCAAGAAAAATCAAAAGAGTTGATCTCCACACAGATCGAACTCAGGACAAGGGCAAGGCAAGATACATGAGCGCATAGGTCACGACCACTGGGGTGGTGATACATCCAGTGTATCAAACCACCCTAGTGCAATATATACTTAAGTGTGTGGATTTCTGGGCAATCTTGGTAGGCCAAAACAAGTGGAAAACGGCAAAACGTGAAGCCTTAAAACAAGTCAAAACATTATCAAATTTAACAAAACAAAAGCCTATCCTGCGTGTTTTTTGACAAGGAATGAGATGCTGCAATTGGTTTTCTCAAATTATGTGTGTAATTTAAAACCCGATAGTAAGTTCAAGAGTATGGTTTTGAAATGAATTTCCAAAATATGAGTGCAATGCAAACATGCTTGTACTGGTTTAAAGGTATGCACACATTATACTCATGTCATAGACAAAGTCTGAACAGAAAGATGCATCAAAGTTGTGCTAGAATTGAGAATGACATATGAGTTGCAAAGTTTGTTCTTGAGTGGAAAGTGAAAAAAAGAATGTTATAGACCCAAACCAAACATAGTTTCAAATACAATATCAAGTAATACATGAATCAATCATAGGACCTCTAACCTAAACAGTCAGCCAAAGAACCTGAGGATCATGAGGCTGCAAAATCAACCTCTAAAACTGCTTGCAGCAGAATCAAACACTACAAGACTTATCCATGCTTGCATCTAATGCAAAACAAATACTTATGATGACACTCAAACAATCAACTCATGGCAGAACTCCATTCATAATCAAACATAAGACAAAGGTAGGCACATACAAGGCATAGTCAAAGCAGTAGGCGCATACAAGGCATGGATATATGCATATCAGTTTTAAGTCAAACAGAAACTACCCTAAACTAGACTTAAACAGAAAAAGCCAAGCATCTCAATAGCAATGTTGGGCATAATCTAACAAGATCCTCAAATGTTAATGATCTATCACCAAAATTTAGACATCATGCATAAACTACACAGAACATGCAGTAATGTTCCAAAGTAGAACAATTCAACATTCAAATCCACCCTCCATATCCAATAACAGTTGCAAGCAAGTCCTCCTAAAGTTCATACATGACTTAGGGTAATGCTTAAGGAGTTTCAAAAGTTGGCACATAACAGTTCAATATTAGGATGATTAATAAGATGTTTAAACATAATGATGAGCAAAACACACAACGCAAAACAGATTCATACATGAGTTGCATTTACTTTCAAAACATATTTCAACCAAAGCAAACTAGGCATGTTCATGACAGTCCATGAATGAGATAGTGACTACTAACCTCTTGTAGACCTCAAAGCAAGCTATACAGTAGGGAAAACCTTGAAGAATTGTTCCAGCTGATATCCAACCAATGCCTTGATGAACCAACAACTTTCTTGCACTTGAAGCAAATGAAGAAACCTTGTGACAAATCTAAGAGCAAGTGATGCAGAGGTTTTTGGATGTTTTTGACAGCTAGTACACCTCAAACCAAAGGTGTTTGGGGTGTTGTGATGATTAAAATAGACTTGAGCAAGGTGTTATCTGGTTTTGTATGAGGAGTCAAACTTTGTTAGGTTGAAAGTTGACTTTTGAGAATATGGAGTCTTGGACTGATTTAAAAGCTTTCACACCTTCCAAACATCATTTTTGGATTGTTCATATGGTTTTTGGTGAGTTTTAGTGTATGGAAATGATTTTAGCAAGCAAACTCCTCAAGACAGATTTTGAGTAGTTTTGGTGAGTTTGCTTGATTTTCAAGAAAAGCGGAAGGCAAGGTTTTTAGTGAGTTTTCTCTGGTTTAATAAGCTTGCTCTTGTGTGTAAAGTACATGGAGAAGGTCTCTATTTATAGAGAAAGTGAGTCTCTTGGTAGATTTTGAAAATGTGAAGTGCTTTGTCTTTTGGAGGGTGAAAATTGCAAATCTTCATGAATCTTTGATGCAGCAAGACTTGAGTGTTTTTGATGCATTGTGATGCATAAAACAGGTTGTATGCAAGCCATATGAAGTGATTGAAGTGTGTCAATAGAGTAGGGGCCCTGCTACTTCATATTTTCTTCAAAAAGTTTCTCTTTCCTCTTGGATTTTCTTTGAATTAAATAATGCAACTTGACTAGAATCCTTGATATGCTCTTGGTTTTTTATGCATTTCTACACACCATACACTCTAGATATCAGATCAAAGGCTAATCAAAGGTTTAGAATCAATTGGATGGTTAGCAAGTTGGTTTATGTCAAGTTTGAAAATGTGCACATCAAGTGTTTGGACCCCAACTTCCTTCCTTTGAAACTCCTAGCTCACAAATGCTATAGGGGAGTTTTTGTACTTTTTGTAAAGCCCTCATCATGCTTTACAAATTTCATGTTTTGAGTTTTTTCAAATTCCAAGTGGAACTATGTCAAAAACCCTCTTGAAGTTGGTTGAAAACATGACTTAAAAAGTGCCAAAATCATGAAATTTTCACTAAGTGTTTTTCCCTCTTGCATTGTTTTTGATCATAACTCCAAATCTATTCATTTTTTGCACATAGGTCACTTTTTCACTTTTGTAAAACTCCTCACGAACTTTCCAACAAGCTTTTAACCACTCCATTTGGATGTATGGTTAAGAAGTTATGGTCTTGCCCATTTCAAAACTCTAATTTCCTGATTTTTCGATTACTCCTCAATCCTTGATCCAATGGTCACCAAAATTCATGACTAGATGTGATAAAACATTAGGAACATAATTACATTCAATTTTGGGTCAAAACCTTGTTGGTCAATGAGTTGACTTTTCAGTCAGACGAACCGATCGATCGAAGAACTCCGAATCGACTGTTGGTGTTCTGGGTCCCCTGAGGTCTTGAAATTTCTTGAGTGGACTTCAATAGGTCATATAAGCTTAATGGACCATGATTCCATCATTGGAATATCATTTAAATCAAAATTCAAACCACAGTTGACTTTTCCTGATCAGAAACCCTAATCGGGAGTCCTGGACTGCACTGCTCTTTTTCTTTGACAACCTCAAATTGGATTCATACTTGATCCAATGTAGTATCTTGATGATGTGGGGAGTTTCTTCATGGAGAATAAATCCAAGACATTGATTGATCACACCATAGAAACCCCAATTCCAGGCTGTATGGAACCCTAATTCACCTGTATCTTGACAAAGACAAACTTGAAATAGGTTAAGATTAGATAAACAAATGATGATGCTCCTAGAATGATGATGAAGATCTAAAGGGTCAAAACTTAGGGTACAACAACCTATTGGCGTGGGTCAACAAGATATCTAGGATGAGAAATGAAACCAATGGTAACCGACCTATACCAATTCATGTATTAGATATATAGTTTTCTCTCGTATGGCAACACAGTGTCGGACAAAAAAAAATGGTGGTGGTGCTTCCGTTCATGACACTCATGTTTTGCAAAGTTGGTCCATGGAGAATAATCCCATTGGTCGAAGACTTTACTTGTGTGATACTTCTCGGGGATGCATTTTGGTGGACATGGAATATCTTGTAGCATTCCAAACTGAAGCTTGACACGATCACTGTTGTGCATTTCCACTGTGGTGAAGTTGATAGTCGGCACCTTTGCACCCCACACTGCAGAGTCGTGCTCGTTAACTTCATGAATGACTTCTAGACCAAGATATGGCCGCCAAATAAACTATAGGAGAAAAAATAATATTTAGTATTTTAAAATAATATTTAATATGACTCTATTCCAAATAGGTAGGTCAGTGACGGTACATCATCTTGACCTAAATGATCTAGAAGATTTCGGTACTAGGTGATACTGTAATAGGGACAATTATCATAATTCATCCCAAGTGAAAACCACCTACAAATCGAAAAGGAAACATTTGTTAATAATAGGATAAATTAAATAAGAGAATATGAAATTTTCAAAGAATTGGTCTAAGAAATTACCTTGTAGCGTATGGAAATCCGAAACTATTGTGTTGGAGAGGTGCTAGATTGGTCATTCTTGACCAACCCCAAGCTTGAAGAATAACACCACATCCGGTAAAATTTCCCGAATTTGTTGTTGCATTGTTACACAAAGACCGATATAGGTATGATAGTGTGGCAGACCCCCAACTATATATTTTGATTTTATCTATGTCATCTAATACAACTAAATACATAGGATGAACAACATTGCCACTTGCATCTGGACATAAAAATAAACATATTATATTCTAGTTTTTCTGATTTTCAATATTTCCAGAGAGTCTACATTTAACGTTATTTCTCTATAAAGTTTTTTGAGCCATGGTAATAATAGTTTTTGGCCCCTCAAATCGCTTGGGGTCGTTTCGACCCATAAAAGTTCTTCTATCATACTACCATGAGGATTGGTGAGATTGTTTACCGCTTTACCATTAATAGGTAAACCTAATAACATGTAAGTGTCTTCGAGAGTAACAACACATTCACCTATGGAATGTTGTTTTAGAATCAGGGCAATTATTCAGCGAAACATGTATGAAATATGTGAAGGAGGAAACTGTTAAGGCGGTCTCACATCGAGTTAGAGCATTTGATCGTCACGATTATAACTTCATTATTGACGAGACAAAGGATCACAATGAGGGTCGGCCAATGGGATACTACAGGGTGGAAATTCATAAAAATTGGTGCGACTGTGGAAAGTTTCAAATCTTCTGCGTGCCTTGTTCACATATCATTGTCGCATGTTCCATTGTTCGTTAGGATCCATTCTTGCAACTATCATAAGTTTACAAGGTCATAAACTTATTCGGTATCTATAATAACAGTTTTCTAGTGGTAGCTAGTGAGGACTATTGGCCAACCTATCATGGGGATACAATTTACCACAACAAAAATACGAGAAGAAACAAAAAGGTTCGCCCCAAAAGCACGCTAATTAGTATTGAAATAGATACAACTGAGAAAATGGAAAGATTGTGTAGAATATGTCGTCTTCCCGAGCATACGAGGAAACATTGTCCAAATGTTGAAACAAGTTCAAGATAAATTTACTTTGGTCATTAAAAAAATGTGTAACCTTGGAATTTAATATTTATAACAACTTTTGTTTACCACAAAACAAATTGAAATACTTCTAAAGCAACAACGCAAATCATTAAAAATATAAGGATTATTACAACATAAACTAAGATATAACAACAATCAAAGTAATATCATCAGTTCCAAACATCACAGACCTAACTTCATTGTCATCTTTAATTCGCACCCACTCACGCTGTATATTGCCATCTGCAATCGAGAAGTACGAAACAAGTCTTTCAATACTTCTAATTCTTTCACCATCTGGAATGTCTCCTTCTAACCAACGATTCAAATTTCTTCGTAGTTGCTCTAAAACTTGGATGTTCTAAAACAACATCCTTATCAGAGGCTTGGTTCTTGAGAAAATGACATGCCCATATCTTCTAAGATACATGATTCACTCTGCTAAATTTGTAAGAAACAATGGTAATTTAAGTGTGAAATAATATACAAACCTCATCTATTTATACAAAAATTTTTTAAATAAAATAATAATAAATATTATAATCATATATAATATATGATTTATTAATAATTAAATAAATTATAACAAAATAAGGGGGGCTCCAAAGCAGATGGCGTCTCCTCCTCATCATTTAAGGGTGACTCCAAATCAAATGGCGTCCCTCCTATTTCATAAGGGTGACTCCCAACGAGATGGCGCCCCCTCTTTACTTATAAGGGTGACTCCAAACCCAACGACGCCTCCCTTAAACGATTTTTTTTTGAAACATGGGTAGTTTGGGAATTGGTTGGAAAGATGTGTAATTTGGAAAATAATATAGGGAAAGATGGTTATGTGGTAAAAAATTTGAAAAGTTACAATCTATAACATTAATAAAGTTCATTAGAGAGAATTATTGATAAGTTAGTTATTTAACATTGAAAATAACTAGTCAAATTCCACACATATACATAAAATTAACATGAAAATTGTGAAACTTCATTCTTAGGTAAGTTGAAAACATGAAAACATGTTGGAGTACTTACTTCACTAGAAGGTTTTAAAGAAAGTGTTATGATCACGATGGTCGTCCAATGTGAATTAATCATAATTTTTTCTTTAACAAAAAATGATAATCGTCGCGGCCGTTTACAGATTTGCATACTATTTTATTCAAGCTCAAACTTTTTTCCTTGTAATGGAATTGAAATTTTATTTTTAAGATTCCAAATATCATTATACCAAACAACATCACTATACAGAGAATTAAAAGCTTCACCCGTCATGAAATCCATATCCCAAATATCAAGTATATCAAGTCATGAAAGTTAAATCAGGAAAGAAATCGAAACAAGCATGAAAAAACACAAAAAAACAGCTTCTAGTACCGTGTTAATCAATTAACCAGTTTTGCTTACAAATGGTTAATCTATTAACAACTATTTAACAGGTGAAAATGGCGTTGTAATAAGGTGTTAATCAATTAACCAGTTTTGCCTTGCAAATGGTTAATCGATTAACACTGCAACAGAAGCAGAAAAACAGCTTTTCAAAAGCACTTCCAACAACAGATTTTCATGTAATTGCAATGTATCAAAGCATGGAATAAGATGCATAAAACATGTTAATTCATATCAAATAAAAGCTAAAATAATTGATCATGCCAAATCAAGAATTCAAGCAACAAAAACCCCAATTAAGCTACATCGTGAAAAATGCGAAAACGATCAGAAACATAAAACCGAGCAAGAATAACTAACCTACAAGGCAGAGTTTTGCCTTGGTAATTATTTCAAGTAAAATATGGTGAGAATAAGCAAAGAAAACCAAAGAATTTCAAGATTGAGACTAAATCATAACGAAACCGACAAAACGCGATAAATGCTCCAAATATGAATTTGCACCAAAACACTTGAGATGATTACTTGAATTGAAGTAGAAGCTACTATAAATCCAAAAATCCAAGTAGAAATGTAGTGGAATGAAGGTTTAGCTCAAGAGAATAAGAATTTCAAGATGAAGATTGTTACACTATAATTGTGGAAATTGAGCTATTGTGTATGGTTTGGTGAAGAAGATGAAGATGAAGTGCAGAAAATTTAGAGAGAATTGAGAGAGAATAGTGAAAGTGAGAGAGAACTATCGCATTGAGAGAAGGGCTCCAACTTGGATCTATAATTGACGAGTATGCCACATACCTCTCTTAAGTGGAAAAGAATCTACACCCTTCTCAAATATGTCGTAGGTAGGAGAATCACATCTCATCTACATAGACGACTAATGTCTACTTCTCTCATGGGAGAAAAAGGGAATTTAAATTGTAAGTTGTCTAATCATCTTAAAGGAAATTATCCTAGCTATTCACTTAAAAAGGGCATAGAAGCCACAAAGGGGAAGCAGAGAAGTGCGAATGAGATATAATGTATATGACATAATAGTCAAAATCAAGTCTTTCCCTTGGACACAAACATAAGCAAAATAAAGATTCAATAGCCACAAGTAAACAATAAACAAGATAGACATCATAAAGATAGTATACAATGAGTAAATTACAAAGTCTCAAGCAACAAAGTTAAGCTCAAAAATAAATAACAACATGTGTGCAAAGCAAAGATCAAGTCATGTGATCAAAACAATATAACCTAAATAAAAAGATCCAATCTACAAATGCTAAGCTAGAAGTTGAGCTGATAAAGAAATTAATTAATAGAAAAATACAATCTAAAATTATTGAAAATAAATCCTAAATACTTATTCCAAATATGAACTAGAGTTCAAACTAAATAAGAAAAATATTTAATAAAATTAATTACAAAACAATATTAACAAAATAATAGTTAACAAAATTATTAATAAAGACAATTAACCGAAGTGATTAACCAAAATATTAATAAAGATAATAATAAAGATAACTAACGAGATTTTTAGCAAAATAATTTAAAAGAATAAACATGAAGATCCAAAGAGAAAGAAAATTGGGCCAAAAGTGAATAAATTTAAATATAAATTTTAATAAGATTAATTAATAACTTAATTAATAAATATCAAATAAAATATCTAAATCAATTAATAATTAACAATATATTTTTACATTTTTATATTTAACAAAAAACTAAAAATTAAATAAAATAAATAAAAAATATTGAAATATCTTTTGGTCTTCTAAAATGTATTTTCAAATTAAAACTAAAACAAAAGATTAAAATAGGATTTATCTTTATTTATTTATTTTTAATATCAAACATAATAGTAATTTCTATAAGTTATACTACATATTAAGTTCTACAAGTTTTAAACATAATAGTAAGTTCTACAAGTTATATTACATATTAAGGGCAATGAAATTAAAATAAAAATTGACCAAAAAATGATTATAACAACTACCAGTATACTACTATCTAACAAAGTCGCAATTAATTCACGTGAAAGCAACGGACATAGGCATCCTTAACACCTTATATTTTTTCCCAATTTAATTGGAACAACCTTCATCTTGTTAATAAGCTTTGCATTTGCTCCTTAAAATGCAACAGTGCTAGATACACACACACGCAAACCAGTTTCAAATATCAAAGAAGAAAGAAAAAAAAACTGCAGCAAGTGTATTTACACACTACTTACAAGCAGACAATTGTGGTCCACTTTACGGTTTAGAAACAAAAACAAATAATTAAGTAACTAACTAACCTAAAAATAAACAAAATTTTAATACCAAATTAAGCTAAATAATAGAAAGAAAGTGCAGTTAGCAATTAAGTTGAACCTATGAATAAGATGAAGCCTAAAAAACTCTAATTAAAAACTACAAAAATTGTTACTAACAGATCTAAAAATTAATCTATATTTTTTTCCGGTTTCACATTTTTTTATCCTCTATCCATGTTGTTCTTCTGTTTTCACCTGTTGGCTTTGATTGTAAAAGAAATCATCAAGTGCACCACATAAATTTGGAAGAGCGTTTGGTTAGGAATGAAATTGGTCTCTTTTTTTATTAAGTGTTGGTCTCTTGCCCTCTTTTATAGACATTTTGAATCTTGGCATTGACATGTTGATTTGAAAGGAATTCAAATTTGTCTGGAACATGTTTGGAATATGTTTTGTGATTTGAAAACTTTCTTCTTTCATTCAAACATGTTTAGATAATGTTTAAGACTTGTATTAAATAAAGATTAAAAAATAAAAAATTAATTTTTAAAATACTCCTAGATAAAATAATAATAATAATAATAATGAAAAAAAATGATCTTTTTACCCTTTTTTTTAATGAAAACACACAAAAAGGAAAATAAATACAAAAAGTAATGCAATGGGACTTGAACCCACGACCTTATGATTAAACCTCTTACACATACCTTCTTACCAACTGTGCTATCTCATTTATTCATAATAAAATCCACTCGAAAGCATATGAAGAGTGGACAAAATTAGGGTATGACAGATGCCACAATTTAATTAACATGAACTAGAAGGTATGAATGACATTGGTCTTCATACATTTCTTGTGGAAGATAATTAATTACAAAAAGATCCCATGTTTTGTCCTAAAAGGTGGACATGAAATGCAGAGATGCAAAATAGAATCTTTGGGTAAAAAATTAGAATATGACAGATGCCCCTATTTAATTTTCTTCTATCCCGAGATACTGAGATTGAAATCTTCGTCTCGATGTGATAGGAGAGGCTTAAATACAATTATGCACAAATTTTGACCCTAAGACACCACAAAATGCTTATGATATGATGATATGATATGCAAGACAAAAATCTTATGAGGAATGAAGTCACAGGGGATAACGGTATACAGAAAACACTGAAACATAATTAAAGAAAGGAAGGCCCAACGAGGAACAACTTAGCAAGACTCCACGGGGAATGGTCCAACTCCACTAGGGATGAGACTCAACTCCACTGGGGAAGAGACTACCAACTGACAATCACAGGGTATCTTAAGCACATGGTAGCTCCAAATAGAACAAAGGTGTGTATTGTCTACTACCAAGAATATGGTAGCCTAAGCAAAGGTGTCTGTCTAAAAGGTATGGCATATTACCTACTATAAAACATATGATAGCCTAAGCAGAGGTAACAACCAAAATAAACTTCCATGATCAAAAAATAATTCAGCTTCTTCTTTAAAGGATTCTTTTAGAAAGGTAAATAAACCTACCCTCATCTCGGGTCATAAACCACAAACTGGTCTCAGTTTCTTCTTTAATCAAGTATTCCACTTGAAAAGGGTAAAATAAACCTCCATTCGTCTCGGGTCGTAAGCCACAGACTGGTCTCAGTTTCTTCTTTAATCAAGTATTCCACTTGAAAAGAGTAAAATAAACCTCCCCTCGTCTCGGGTCATAAGCCACAGACCGGTCTCAGTTTCTTCTTTAATCAAGTATTCCACTTGAAAAGGGTAAAATAAACTTCCCCTCGCTTCAAGGTTGTATGCCATGAATGGGTCTCAGCTTCTTCTTTAATCAAGTATTCCACTTGAAAAGGGTAAAATGAATCTCCTCTCGCCTCAAGGTTGTATGCTGTGAACGGGTCTTAGTTTCTTCTTTAATCAAGTATTCCACTTGAAAAGGGTAAATAAACCTCCCATCGCTTCAAGGTTGTATGCCATGAACGGGTCTCAGTTTCTTTTTAATCAAGCATTCCACTTGAAAAGGGTAAAATAAACCTCCCTCCGTCTCGGGTCATAAGCCACAGACTGGTTTCAGTTTCTTCCTGAAAAGATGAATCCTTGTGGGAAAGTATCTTCACAAAGAATTAGAATTTCACTGGAGATTGAAGACTTCAGCATAAATCCATAACTTATTGGAGATTATGAAACTTCACCGGGGATCTTTAGAAGAGATGCAGGCCGATTGATTTATAAAACATGTCATCTCAAATAAAGAGAAAGATCAACTGTAAGAATCTTCACCAAAATTCTCGAAGAGATGCCATTTTATGGAAACAATTTTAAATAGTGGACTCCCTCGGGAGAACATCACTGAGGAGCAGTATTGCTGTAGTTTGAAGTTGCATTGAAGAAAATAAAGTCCTTGTATCAGGAATTATCAAATAAAGGGAAGCACTTATCAATTCTTCACCAAACTTCTCTGATAGATTTCCAGAGAGATCCCATTTGGTGGAGGATAAGTTAATAATGTTGATAAACTCATTGGGGATAGAAAAACTGTCTTAAGGAGACTGCCATTTGTCATCTAAATAAAAAACCTGAGAACGAAACAAGCTGCTCAAATAAAGAGCTGCCATTTATTGCCTGGGTATAAAATGCTGAGAAAATGTTGTAACACTGCCGCTGAGGAAATATTTTGTATTTAATGGTGAACCTCAAATAGATTCTTCTCGGGGGGAAAGAGTGCAAAATAAATGCACGCTCAATCCAGGTTCAAAAGTCTAGAGAGACTCAAAATTGTGATTGTCAGGGACCAAAGTTCAATTCAGGAAATAACTGAAGAAAAACGGTCAAGCAAGACTTTACCCATTGAGGAATGAACTCAACTGGGGTTTATCTTTATCTAAAAATGAAAAAAAAACTAAAGCAACCATATTCCACGGGAATCGAACTCAGTGGGGAATTATAAAGGATGTGCTCTTTCTGCTTAGGATTGACGACTCTACTTGGAGGGAGAAGACAAACCTAGTCACTTGGGGATAAACACGGCCAAAGTGAACAAACAAACAAAAAAAAGCACAAATGCCATGTATCCATACGAATGAATGTATGTCATGTTATGCTTATGCTGACAAAACAAAATGGGAGAAGTAAACCGAAGATGAAATAAACATCTCGATACGGAAACTCGGCCAATCTTCATAAGATAGAAGCATCAGTGGGGTGAATGGAAATCCATGCATGGAATCACAGTCTTGCTTCAAGGCTTCAAAATTCTCTGGGGAAAAGAGAGCACTCCACTTGGGGATATTATATCATGACTTCACTTAAGGGATTGTCAAGATGAATCTCACTGCTCTGTTGGGGATGAGAAAGGTCCACTGGGAATGGATCAAACTCATGACTGGAGAGGCTTTATAGAGGATAAAATAAATATCCACTACGAATGAAAGTAGACTGAAAGGAAGTCATTATTGGATATGCTAGAGTTGAGGCCTCACAAGGGATGAAATAAATATCCACTTTCATTGGGGAAGCTTGGATCAAAGTCGCAGCTGAAGATATCAGATTCGAAACTTCATGGGGATGAAATAAACATCCACTTTGTCGGGGAAGATTGAAGTTGTAAGAAGTCCTTTGAGGAGTGAAATAAGATTCACTTCACTAGGAAGGTTGAAGCCAAGGAAATTCACTAGCGGATTCTTAGGTTACCAACTGGGAAATTCTTGCATCAATTCTGCCATAACTTCTTGAAGTAGAGGTTCACTAGGGAATTATCATGACCACCTAAAGTAGAGACTTACTAAGGACATGGGTGAAGAATGTTGTGAGAATAATGTAGTTCTGCATTGATGAACTGCGTGGTGGTCGCCATTTCGAACAACAATTGTTATGAAATGGATAAAATAATCTTCAATTCTCAAATTCCCCAAGATCACATAGTTTATAAGAAGAAAGTCATTCCAAGAAGATTTTACAGAAAACTTGTAATCCAAGATGTTCCAATATCTTCCAACTCTTGGAGAGATTTGTCAAATCTTGACGTAACTGCCCCAGATTGACTGCATTCTATATAGCTGAAACTTCAAACTTTCCCCCTTAGGGATGGTTAGTCTGTGAAAGCAACAACTGTGAAACAAACTTGCCCCTGGTCAGCAGAGTCTTCAAGCAACATGCCCCTGGATATGTTCATTCTTGGAATGTTTCGCCCTTTTTTTTATCAGAGTTTCAGGTCTCAAAAAATTAAGCTCATCATTGTTGTTCGTATGTAAGCTTCTATGATGTCAAGCAATGTTAGTGAGCAAAAAATGTTAATTTTGAAACTGTTAATGCAACACACATGCTTGTCTTGAAGTTATTTATTTATTTATTGAAAAGATATCGCAATAACTTGTGATCGAATCACTAGTTAGGATAGGAAATTAATTAATTTTACAAAGCCAACACAACTTTTGAGCTTAGCTCATAAGAGTTGGGAAACATTATCTCATCGAGTACGCTTTCAAAATAAACCCTACTTCAAGTAGGTCTTTTGAGGGTTGTATCGTGGCTTGGTTCACGGCTTAAGAAACAAAGGATATAAGGCTCAATGCTTATTTGTGCCCACCCATTCTTCGTGATGTTCTCTAATCCTACCTTCAGTTAACCTGATACGAGCATTCATCTCTCAAGAGGAGTTTTTATATGGTTGAGAAGCCACTAAGGCTTTGGACATGACAATCACACACCTTTTTGCTTTTAGTGTTTGATCACAGGACTTTGTTTTTTATTGAGGATTTTTTCTTGGTGATCCTTTGTTTTTGCTTTTCGTGTTTCCTTTTATTATTATTATTATTTTTTATTCCCTAACTTTTTCCTGAACGGAGTCTTTGGATTTGACTTTGAAGTCCAGCGGGATGCCTCAATTTTGCCTAAGTCTCCTTCATAGGTTTTGACTTAGTGGGCTTTTTCTTTTTTCATTTTATTTATTTATGAACAAGTCGCGTGACTCTAAGTTATTTTGACCCTTTTGAAAGGATTATGACTACCTCACTCTTTAGATAGTCGAGGGATAATCATTGTGGTTTTTTGACTTCCAGCCTCCTAATATGTGAGGAATAGATAAAATGGATCCTCAAATGTTCACTCCTCTTTTTTGAGAGTCTGGGCGCTCAATCAGTTTAACTAAAAACTACCCTGCCCCAAGTAAAAATTGAGGGTTTTTTGTATGTAAGGAAAATAAAACTCCTACTTCAAGGCTCAAAGGGGTTAACAAGGGTTTATCTCCCTTATATCTCCAGTGTTTGACGATTTGAAACAATGCCTTACATCATTAGCCGAGTTTTGTTTAAAATCATACGTCCAGAGATCTTGCATTTTTGATTTCATCCTCCTCCTCCCAATTCTCTATCAAAGCAAGAGATTTGGTAAAGTTGGAATTATAAAACATGAAAAAGCATTTTATGAGTGAATACAAATGGATTTCTTCAAGAAAAACATATTTATTGCATTAATCATTCAAAACAAACAAGTTCTTACATAGGAAATCATGCTTTTATAATCAAAGAAATAATAACAAATGCAAGCAAACAAACAAACAACCTGATGATCTTGGGAATGAGTTCTCCTCCTGATTTCACCGACTTGAAAGGACTTTCTTAAGTCTTCATATCCTTCATCATAAAGGTGTTCCATTCATAACTGGGTTTCCTCCCTTGAAGGTCAGCACCTCCATGTTTCTCTCGCGAAATAACATTAGCAGCTTATTCCTTCTCCTTGGGTAAACCTTCCACAAGCTTCTTAGAGTTGTTAGAAGCGCTAATGGGAGTCACAGGAATGGGCATTGATATGATTTCAAAAATCACGGTCCTTTGAAGTGGAGTTTAAGAAATATGAGGAGAATGTTGATTTTGCGTAACAGCCAGAGTTTCAACCAAAATAGATAGCCTTTCCATACCAGCCCTCAAAGTAGTCACCTCCTTACGGAGTTCATTGTTTTGTTGCTCAATATTATCCATCTTCTTTCTTTGATTGGCCCAAGTATCGTACTGATGAATTAACTTGTCTCCTCTGAAGGAAGAAGAAAGAGTGAGAACCTGGGATGAGAAGAATGCAATGTGAATGCAAATGTGCCAATGCATATGAGTTTTAAGGAACTCAAAATTCATGTTTTCAAACACCGTAAAGTGGACAATACTTTTGATAACTGAAAATCTAATTTCATTAAAAATAGAGTATAATTTCAAAATCCAATGGTAAAACCTATGATGTTTGTAAACAAAAGCTTTGAATTCCATAAAACTTTTACGAACATGATGTTTATGAGTGCATGTATGCTTAAACACAGATACACACAGATCCATATATACACATATACATTCTAACAGGCAAAGACTTAGGTTTGAAAATCAAAGAGCCTTAAGTAATGGTCTACCCATCCTAAATAGTATGGACTAAGGGTTCAATGTACCTGTGGAACAAGGGTTCTAAAAAGTTCCCAAAGTCATCAGTCTATCTTTCAGATATTATCAATTTCCCAAATACTCAGTAGTTAATAATATTCTCAAGAGAACCTATTTTGAGTGTAGTGTCGCGTATCAACTATTTTGGGATTACTCCCTCATAGTCATTGCACTACGCCCTAAGAAAGGCCAAGTTGAGTTAAGGGTAACTAAAGGTTCCCAGTATCACAGGCTCCTAGGTCGAAAATAGTAAGTGTTTTCACGAATACTCGTTTAACAGTACTATTCTCAAGAGGGCCTCAACTGAGCGGTGATTCTCAAGTCAGCTTAGTCGGGAATCAACTCCCTATAAGCCTTCTTAAATATATCACCTTCCTATCATAAGTGCACTCGAGTTCGAGTGTAAGAATTATCTCACCACACAAAGATAACAACCCAAAACATAAAAAAAATATAGATAAACATACATATATACAACAATAAACACAAAATAAACAAGTTAGGAGGAACCCTCAAGAATAAGAATTCCCCAGTGAGGTCGCCATTTCTGTCGCATTGAGAGAAGGGATCCAACTCGGATCTATAATCGACGAGTATGCCACATACCTCTCTCAAGTGTAAAAGAATCTACACCCTTATCAAATATGTAATGGGTAGGAGAATCACATCTCATCTACATAGATGACTCATGTCTACTTCTCTCATGGGAGAAAAATGGAACTTAAATTGTAAGTTGTCTAATCATCTTAAAGGAAGTTATCCTATCTATTCACTTAAAAAGGGCATAGAAGCCACAAAGGGGAAGCAGAGAAGTGCGAATGAGATGCAATGTATATGACATAATAGTCAAAATCAAGTCTTTCCCTTGGACACGAACATAAGCAACATAAAGATTCAATAGCCACATATAAACAACAAACAAGATAGACATCATAAAGATAATATACAATGAGCAAATTACAAAGCCTCAAGCAACAAAGTTAAGCTCAAAAATAAATAACAACATGTGTGCAAAGCAAAGATCAAGTCATGTGGTCAAAACAATATAACCTAAATAAAAAGATCCAATCTACAAATGCTAAGCTAGAAGTTGAGCTGATAAAGGAATTAATTAATAGAAAAAAACAATCTAAAATTATTGAAAATAAATCCTAAATAACTATCCCAAATATGAACTAGAATTCAAACTAAATAAGAAAAATATTTAAGAAAATTAATTACAAAACAATATTAACAAAATAGTAGTTAACAAAATTATTAATAAAGACAATTAACTGAAGTAATTAACCAAAATATTAATAAAGATAATAATAAAGATAACTAACGAGATTTTTTGCAAAATAATTTAAAAGAATAAAAATGAAGATCCAAAGAGAAAGAAAATTGGGCCCAAAGTGAATAAATTTAAATATAAATTTTAATAAGATTAATTAATAACTTAATTAATAAATATCAAATAAAATGTTTAAATCAATTAATAAATAAAAATATATTTTTACATTTTTATATTTAACAAAAAACTAAAAATTAAATTAAATAAATAAAAAAGATTGAAATATCTTTTGGTCTTCTAAAATGTATTTTCAAATTAAAACTAAAACAAAAGGTTAAAATAAAATTTATCATTTTTTTTAATTTAAATTTTTAATATCATATATAATAGTAAGTTCTACAAATTATACTACATATTAAGTTCTACAAGTTTTAAACATAATAGTAAGTTCTACAAGTTATACTACATATTAAGGGTAATGAAATTAAAATAGAAATTACAAGTTATACTACATATTAAGGGCAATGAAATTAAAATAGAAATTGACCAAAAAATGATTATAACAACTACCAGTATAAACAAAATTTTAAGGGCAATGAAATCAAAATTTTAATACCAAATTAAAATTTTAAGGGCAATGAAAATAGAAATTGACCAAAATATTAAAATAGAAATTGACCAAAATATTAAGGGCAATGAAATCAAAATTTTAATACCAAATTAAACTAAATAATAGAAAGAAAGTGCAATTAGCAATTAAATTAAACCCATGAATAAGATGAAGCCTAAAAAACTCTAATTAAAAACTAAAAAAATTGTTACTAATCTATATTTTTTTTCCGGTTTCACTTTTTTTTAATCCTTTTTCCATGTTGTTCTTCTAGTTTCACCTCTTGACTTTGATTGTAAGAGAAAGCATCAAGTGCACCACAAGAATTTGAGAGAGTTTGGTTAGGAATGAAATTGGTCTGTTTTTTTCCTTAAGTGTTGGTCTCTTGCCCTCTTTTATAGACATTTTGAATCTTGACATTGAGATGTTGATTTAGAAGAAATTCAGATTTGTCTGGAACATGTTTTGTGATTTTGAAAACTTTCTTCTTTCATTGAAACATGTTTGGATTATGTTTAAGACTTGTTTTGGAATGAATCTTGAATTGGTCTTGAGATTTTTTTTAGGTTTTTATTTATTTATTTAATGCATAAAATAAAGATTAAAAAATAAAAAATTAATTTTTAAAATACTCCTAAATAAAAAAAAAAGAAAATAATAATTAAATAATGAAAAAAATGATCTTTTTACTCTTTTTTAATGAAAACACACAAAAAGTAATGGAATGGGACTTGAACCCGCGACCTTATGATTGTAGATGCTTTTGATTGACTGCATTTTGTGGCAAAACATTATAGTGTATATGAATGTCATGACTGATGTTATGACATACACTAAGAGTATTCTGCAGGGTAAGTGAAGTTGGATGTCATGACCGGATGCTGTAACATTGATCGTATGACATCAGACGCAGGGTGTTTTTCTGTTATTAGCTCAGGCTATACTTCAGGAAATAATCCAGGAAGCATAGTTATTTTAGGCGACATAACAGGCATTGCTGAGGATAACATAGAAGACTCTTGACCTGATGATAAATGCGCAACTTCATGAAGAGAGTTTTATTTTGGGTAAACCTAGTTTCTCCATCAAGGCCCAAAGCAAGGTTGTTGCTATAAATAACAGAAGGATCATTCCTAATAGGGAAGAGCTTGAAGAGAGAGCTTCAAGACAGATATTAGAGAGTGTGATTTGTGAGTGAAGAGGTTTTCTCTTCATGTGTCTCTAGGAGTCTTAGGATTCCTTGTGTGCCAAGCAATTGTATGCTGTATAATTGCTTTGGTTATTGTGTATGAACAAGTGTGTTCATTATGTCACTCAAAGCTGTTAAGCAAGAGTGTGTGTCACTTGATCAAAGCTGTAAAGCAAGATCAAGGTGTGTTTGAAGTGAGTCTCCATATCTGTTTTGTAATTGTGTATTGATATCACTGAGGTGATTGAGGGGGAGTGAGTGGGTATACTCAGGTCTAGTGGTCTCTAGGCTGAAGTGTCATTGGGTAGGTCTTAAGTGAAGAGTGCAAACTGAGATTGTTTGACTCTGAATTAATTCTACTGATAGTGAATTTCCTCCCTGACTTGGTAGCCCCCAGATGTAAGTGTGGTTGACACTGAACTGGGTGAACAATCTCTTATGTTATTTACTGCTTTCCATTTACAGCTTATTATTAAGTGCAACAGTCTATGTTACAGTGGATGTCATAACATCCGTGATAACATCCATCGTGTGCTTACCAAAATTTCAATGATTAAACCTCTTACACATACCTTCTTATCAACTATGCTATCTCATTTATTCATAATAAAATTCACTCGAAAGCATATGAAGAGTGGACAAAATTGGAGTATGACAGATGCCACAATTTAATTAACTTGAACCAGAAGGTATGAATGACAGTGGTCTTCGTACATTTCTGGTGGAAGATAATTAATTACAAAAAGATCCAATGTTTTGTCCTAAAAGGTGGTCATGAAATGCAGAGATGCAAAATAGAATCTTAGGATCAAAAATTAGGGTATGACAAGAACTGAGAGTGAAGAGTGAAAAATGGTTAGCGTCCTCTTCACAAATGTGAAGGTTTCTTTATATAGAAGCTAGCTTTGGAGTGGGATAGACTTGGAACAAGGTTTAGAACTAGCTAAGGGGTTGCTTTGGAGTTAGTTACATATAACTCACTGAGTGGGAAGTTGACTCGGTTAGTTATTTGTTAACTCGGTGGGAGCATCCCAATACAAGTTCGAAATCCAATGGTTCACATGCTTGGAAATGTAGTTGTATGGTTAGCATAATTGAAAGTGATGTAGTGTAGCAAATGCAAGTGGTTTCTTGAAGCGTCTTGAAGTTTCTAGAATATTCCCCATGATACTAGAACCAAATAGACCAAAAAAGTGAAGGAGAAGCTGTTGCAACGCTTTAAAAGGCTGAAATTCTGCAGAACTTGCAGATGTATCAATTAACAGCTGTTCAGAAACTAAAAACAACGTTGTAAAATGGTGTTATTAGATTAACGAGTTTTGCCTTGCAAATGGTTAATTGATTAACACAAGAACATTTGCCTAGTTTGACTTGAAACATTGTGTTATGGCCATGGCTCTGAACTTCGACTCTTTGCTTTGATAAATAGGCATGGAAACCCTTTTATTTTGCTTGTATTGATGTTGTGATGACTTTGTGAGGATGTGATTAATCAGGCTTTGAAACTCTGAATTTTCTTACAACAAAACGATAGAGAAAAAAATGTTAATGTGTATGCCGGCAATGCAAATGCACATGCTTATGCAAAAATGCAAAAGGGGAGATCAAATTTCAGATTACGACAATACTATTTCCAAAAATCAACTACAATGTTGATCTTAATGCCATCTAGATATTTTTGAGTGGTAAGCCAATACCTACTTTACTTGAGGTCACTTACCATTCATTTCATCACAGGACTATGAAGGGTAGTGAAACAGTTATATGTTGTGCATCTTTGTTGTACAAATGGTTCTAGTTACACTTGCCAAAAACCAGACTCTTTGCTAAAAATCCAGACAAACTCAGATGGTCTCAGAGGCTTATGTCTCTTACTCATACTAATATGAATTGGTATGATCCATCTTATGAAAAAGGAGTTATCATTGATAGTTGTGAAGAATTCCTCAATGTACCCCTTCTTGGTATGCATGGAGAGATTAACTATAACTCTGCTCTCGCAAGACGTCAGTTTGGGTATCCCATGAAAGATAAACCTAGCAGTCTTTTAGTGTCAGGTTTCTTCTACTTTAATGAGGGTGGAAATCCAAATTTGGAAAAGGCGGTTATAAAGGCTTGCTATACCATTCATAAAAAGAGCAAAGATCAGCTGGAAAATAAAAACTGTGTTGCTTACAAGCCATACACTCAGTGGGTCAATAACAGAGCTTGTGAACTCAAGATGCCTTATCCTCTTGCGAAACCTCCACAACCTTTTACTAATTTATCCTTTACAATCCCTATTGAAAATAGGGAGGAGTATCAATAACTCTTGACCAGGATAAAGCTGGAAAGAGACACTTGGGAAGATAAATTTCACACTTCAAGGGCTGAGAGAAGAGAATTAGAATGGCAATTCATAGAAAAAGACGACTTGATAGAAATCTTGGAGCACTATGCTGTGGAAAGACAAGAAGAACAAGATAATTTATTTTTCTCTTGTCATATTCCTCCTACCTCAGGCGCTTGGAAGAATATCGTCAATCAGTTTACAATGGAAAATACTCGACTAAAGAGGCATAAGAAGAAGCAACAACATGAGGTTGGATCTTCATCAACAAGATTTCCTTAGGACCCATGTGCTTATCTTTGTCATCTTTATTTTAGATCTTTTTGAAGTTGTACTTTTATGGTTCTAATCCTTTAAGCACATTAAATAAAATAATATCTTTTTAGTTATTCAAAGTGATATCCATTTTAATGATATTTTCAACATAATTGTTAAAGTTCCTTGTAAAAAAAGTCATTTGCATTTTTTCACATCATACATCATTCAAATATTTTGCATTACAAGAAACTTACACATGTTCTCACTTTGAAGCTAAATTGTCTCATTCATATAATACTCGGGCTAGTCGTTAGGAGAAGATGAACGGACTTGAGCAGGAAAACATGGAACTTAGAGATGAGGTCACCACTCTAAAAGATGATACAAAGAGGCTCAACAACATGGTAGAAGCATTGACGGCTTCCCAGAATCAACTGTCAACTCCGATTAAAAGGACTGTCATCTCAGAAATTGTCTCCATGCCCGTCACTATCACACATGTTGCCATTCCTCAATACACCATGCCTCTCAGCTTTCCTTGGGGCATGCCTCACAACTTTATATTGGAGGGTTACAAACCTCTGGTTCCTGAAGCTTCAAGAGTCACAACAGTTATGTCAGTACCACCTCCCGTGGTGCACACTACTCCATACATTGAAGAACAAATCTTCCATGCTCCCTGTCATACCCCAAAATTTACCCATAGATTCATCTTGCATTTAATTTTGTTCCGTATTTTTTTTAACTAACCGCTAACCGGTTTGCTCAGATTGTTCGTTTTGCAGGCGCATTGAAAAAGCGGGAAAATATTACTGTGTGCCTTTAATTTATGAGGCGCAGACGTGTCGTTAGCTCGCAGTCCATTGACGATTACGGAGCTAGATTATTATCAGAAGATCCTCAAGAACCTAGGGTTTTCTACCTCTAGATTCACACGAAATTTGGGTTGAGAATGGTTTGGATTGTTATGACGACATTGACGTCAGTTTCTTCTTGATACGATCCATTTTTGAGAGCCAGATTTATTCATCAATTGGGTTTCAGAATGTTGTTTGATTTATAAACCATATTGATTTGAGGGCGTTAAAGTATGAACATATTTGGATTTGAATCGATGCGAGAATGGTCCATATAGGTCATCTAAACAAGTGCACACATTCATTCCTCTTTCTATACTGGTTACGAATTAATTTTTAGAGGCGTAGTGGAATTATTGGTTTGCATCAGATTTATAGTGGACGACAGTTTGGTTTAGTCGCAAGTATCAGTGGATTTGTTTCATGTTACAAAAGTCAGGATTATCCGAAATTGGTTTGGGATTTAAATGTGGAATAAAATTCATTTTTCCAAGAAATTGGATTTATTTATTTATTTATTTATTCAAGGCCAAGGTCCTATTATAGCATTATTAAGGAATTGTACATTTTTGAAGATTTACAATTAAAGTCCTATTTTCTCTAAGTCCTAAAGTTCTAAATTGAAATTCTTCTGAGCCTTCTCGATCTCCGGTTCTTCATTTTTGAAACTTCCAACACCTGCAAAACCAGACGTATCAGATACAAAAATGTCAATCGGTTAGAAAATCAACTTAATCAAAAAGTGATTTTTTAGTTGTTTCGACGCCCTCAGAAAAGTCTCATCACTAGGCATGTCGGGAGGGCAACAACGACAAGGTCGCCACCAGCTCCTAAATCCATTTCTCGACCTCGGTAAATCCGGCAATAATCTGTTCTTAGAGAGAGAGAGAGAGAGGAAAAAGAGTTTTTTTTGTGAAAAAGTGATTTTTCAGCCAAACAGATCCTTAAGGAAGTCCAGATCAAAATCCAAATCTGTAAATAGAACCAAATTCGTATCTCAGCCAAAATCCATATCCAAATCCACAAATCACAATGAACAAGATCCGAATTTTGTCCTTCAGAACCATGGATCCGAAAATCACCATCAAAGGGCCATCCGAAAAATCAGTGAATAAAATCTTTGATAATATCACAAAGAAAAAAAACATAAATTATTTTCAGAATGCAAGTCCAATCCAGCCCAACAAAAGCAGTATAAATCATTAGGAAAATATCAGAAAGTGGCCGGATTTTGGAACCATAAAAAACATCAAAAAAAAACCTGTCGGGAACCCATCCAAATCCGCGGCTGAAAAATACCAGCAAGGACAAAAAAACGACATCATCATCCAAGCCAAAAATCACATCCATAATCGTGGCCGGACTCAGAGGGAAGGATTGTCCTCCCCACCATCATCGTCCGTCAAGAACATCAAGCCCCCACCAACAATCATACGAAAAAACACCATCACCGTCGCCAAAGCCGCTCCAAACCCAAAAGGGTGAACAACTTTTAACATAATGTTTGTTTCTTTGCAGAAACCATCATGAAAAAGAAGGAAAAAAGCTCATGCAAGACGAAGAAGAGTAAAAATCACGGCCATGGAGAGAAGGAGGGAGAAGGGAGAAGAAAATTTTCAGAGAAGAATGGAGAGAATCCGCCGCGGCCAGAAAAATGGGGTTCTTGGAACCCTAATTTTCCCTAGCTTTTATGGTTGTCAATTGGGTCGGGTCTGGCGGGTTGTGACCCATCCCGACCCGTTTTGTTTTTTTTATTGTCTTTTTTTGTTTTATTTGATTAGTATTTTGTTATTAACTGACACATAAATTAACAGTAAATAAACCCTCTTTTTATTAAAACTTTACAAATAATTTAACCCAACATTTTTTAATAGAAACTAATGATTTTTTTTAATGAAAACCTAACTCTCTTTTAAAAATTAATCTTAACTTCTCTTTTATAATTTAAAACAAACATTTTTTTATTTAAAACTAACACACTTTCCTCTTAACATAAAATCTAACTTTTTTTTATAAATTAATAATTAACAATTAACTCTTTTTTAAATTTAAAATTCTAATGAAAATCTTTTTTTAAATTCTAAAACTTTTATTTAAATCTCTAACATTTTAATTTTTAACCTCTAATCTTTTCTAACACCTTCCTTTTAGTTTCTAATTTCTAAATTAACCCTAACCCGAGTTTCTTTCTTTAATAGCGTAAAACCCTAATGTCATTCCGTTTCATTTATCCGTCTAATTTTATGTTGATTTGGTTTACTAATCTTTTATTTTTATATTTATTTTATGGTTGTAATTATCTAATGATGTCATTATTCCTTATCCCATTATCATTCACACTCGTATTCTTCCAACATCGTCATTAAATTATTTATCTTTCGTTGTCCATTATTTGCCGTTAATTCCCCTCCGAAGGAAAGGTCTAGCCGTTTGACCGCCGTGTCAATAGGCCTTAACCCTACATCTCTCACCTTTCAAACCTTGAGAGTTTGAGTCCCCGTACTCATATGCTTAGGCATCCCGCCGTGGACAATTTTACCCTTTACCCCAGCCTTAGGATAAGGAGTCGTCGCACTCCATGTAAAGTTTCCGCCGTGGAATACTTACATATTTTAACCCGTTTTCAATTCAGCTCTTTACAACGTAGAGATAGGAGTCGCCGCACTCCACGTAAGCGCTTCCTTAAGAACGCTTATTCCCCCATGAAACCTTGACCACAGTCAAGAAGTTTCAATTCCTCCCTTTTAAGGGGAACTACGATTACTCTGATTCCATCCCCTACCTCAGATACGTAGACACAAGATACGAGTCTTGGCGAGTAAACTTAGGATTAACCCTTAGGTCTTTTTCTTTATCTAACCCTTAGCATATACCCTAAAGCAAATAATTAAGCAAAATAGTAAACTTTAAACAAGAGGTTCCTGTAGAGTACTACAGAAGTTTAGGATGCTAATACCTTCCCTAAGTTTAACCAACCCCTTACCTAGATCTCTCCCCGCATTGTTTACGATGCAAAGTAGGTTTCCCCTTTCTTTAACCTTTCCTTCGGATAAATCAAAGACCAGTTGTGATTCAAAGATTTGCGATTCAAATTTATTAATAATTTGATATCCTATTCTCACCGCAATAGAAAATGACGACTTCATTAAGGATCATCCTATCTTTTGAGGGTTACCCCTATCTTGTTGTATGCTTGCCTTTTTGCTTTATTATTTGCTTGTATATAATATATATTGTACCTTGCTTGGGGTATCCTTGTTGTGAGATAATTCCTACACCCGGACTTGAGAGACATTATTATAGGAAGGTGATATATTCGACGAGGCTTATAGGGAGTGCGTCCCAACCAAGATGACTTGAGAATCACCGCTGAGTTGAGGCCCTCTCGAAAATGGTTCTATTGAACGAGTAGTCGTGAAAACACTTACTATTTTCGACTAGGAGTCCGTGATACTGGGGACCGTAGTTACCTTTAACCCCACTGTGGCCTTATCTAGGACGTAGTATAAGGACTATAAGGGAGTAGTCCTAAAATAGTTGCTACGCGATGCCACACTCAAAAGAGGTTCTCTTGAGAATATTATTAACTACCGAGTCAGTCGGGAAATTGATAATATCCGAAATATGGACTGATGACTTTGGCAAACCTTTGTTCTGCAGGCACAACTAACCTATAATACATACCTTTTTGGGATGGGTAGACCTTGACTCCGCTCATTGTCCCTCTAACCTAGGACTTTTGTTTGCTTGTGTGTATTTGTGCATTGCATCTATAAAGCATCATATCATTCCTAGTTTCAAGGAATTCAACAGTCCTTTGAAAATTCAAAAAGTCTTACATTTTAAAGTATAAAACCTCTTATAGCTTTTCTTGAAAAACATTTGCAATCTATCGTTGAAGTCCTTGAAACCATTGCATGGCATTAACATCATATTTTTTGCATTGCATCCTTCCCTCCAGTTTCTCATTCTCGATTCTCTCGCCTTCTAGTTTTGTCATCCTGAATCCTCTGCATCAGTACAACACTATCGCCCGAGCTCGGAAAAAGAATGGCAGAACAAATTCAAGAGATTGATCGTGTTAGCAACGAACTCAAAGATCTTCGAGGAAGTGTGGGGCAGATTATGGAGATGTTGCAAGCTCTTAATGCGAAGGTGGATACTCAACCCATTATTGTTTCTGAGGTTACCAATACTGTTGTGGATCCTCAACCAGCTGTTACTGTTGCAAATGTACCTCCTCATGGTATTCAACCCAGTTTTGTGCCTCCTACTATTGCTTAATCAGTTCAACAAGGTATTCCTCCAAAGTTCAAAACTCCGAGCTTCGACCATCATAAACGAGCTACACGCCTGAGGAGTCTCTCGAGCAGGTATAACCTAAAATGGCTGCTCATCAATCATGGCGACGTTAGCCTAATTATGTTCAAGGTTATCCCGTTTAGTATGCTAAACAACTATATGGGGCTGATGTTACATTCAATCAACAATTTCCTACATATCAGCCTGTGCAACCGGCTCCGGTCTATCAAGCTCCGGTATATCAATAACCTCCCAGTTATCAGCCTACACAAGCTCCTAATTATCAACGAGTGCCCAACGCTCCTGCCTATCAACAGCCGAAGAATCAGGCACCTCATCAGAATGGTCCAAATAGAAGACAATACAAGCCTTGTCCTCCGATTCCGATGACTTTTACCGAGTTGTATCCTTCATTAGTGCAACAAGGTTTGATTACCACCCGAGCTTTGAGTCCACCTCATAATCCTTTGCCTGCCAATTACAACGTCGCCGCTCATTGTTTATTTCATGAGGGTGTGCCCGGCCATGATTTGGAAGATTGTTATGCTCTTAAGAACCTTGTCAGAGATTTGTTGGAAAAGAAGATACTGTCTTTTGATGATCCTCAACCGAATGTCAAGAATAACCCTGTGTCTAACCATGAGGCTGTTAATGATATTGAGGATTTGTCTGATGAGAGCCTTATTCTTGACGGTTCTCAGAGCAGAACTCCTCTCAGGGTTTTCCGTTTGCCAAGGTCAAGCTCTGCTAAGCCTGTTTTCAACACATCTAAGCCAGTTACTCCTACGGCGAATCAGCCAAAGCCGGTAATTATTCAGGAGCCTAGCCCGTTTCATTGCAGTGATCCTCAAGATAACGTGACCACGATTGATAAAGAATCTGGGAAGGTTATTCCGAAGGAAGATTTGAAGAGTGATAATGAAGAAGTGACAAATATAGCTGAGGCAAGCCAGATGACTCCCAATGAGTGTATCTACACTCTCTATTCCAGTGAGGCTCCGCTAGAGGAAACCACTACTACCATGCCGGTCTTGAATATGAAGACTTCATAAACTCCTTTAGACAATTCATTTCATTTATTTATATGTATTCTGTTTCTTTGATTAAGCATAATTAGCATGTACGAACTTGTTTATTTTGAATAATTAATGCTATACATATGTTTGTCTTGAATAAATCCATTCACATTTACTCAAAAAAATCATTTTTCATAACTTATAATGCCAACTTTACCCGATCACTTGCTCTGATAGAGAATTGGGAGGAGGATGATGAACCAAAACATCAGATCTCTTATCGCATGCTTTTGATTGAAACCTGATGATGATGTAAGATATTGTTTCAAATCCCAAAAAACTGGAGATATAAGGATGATAATCCCTCTTTAACCCCGTTGAGCCTTGAAGTATGAGTTTTCTTTTTTCTAAATAAAAAACCCTCAACTTTAACCTGGGGCAGGGTAGTTCTTCAGTTAAACCAATTGAACGCTCAGACTCTCAAAAAAGGAGGAGCAAAGCTTTGAGGACCCATTTTATCTATCCCTATCTTATTAGGAGAGTAGAAGTCAAAAACACAATAACTATCCCTCTACTACCTAAAGAGTGGGGCAGTCACAAGCGTTTCAAAAGAGTCACGCGACTCGTTCAAAAATAATATGAATGAAAAGAGCCCGCTAAGTCAAAACCTATGAAAGAAACTTTGGCAAAATTAGGGCATCCCTTTGGACTCCAAAGTCAAATCCAAAAGACGCCGTCCAGGCAAAAGTTAGGGAATAAAAATGCAAAAGCCCAAAACAAGGGATTACAATAAAAAAAAACCAATAAAGAACAAAGTCGTTTGATCAAACACAAAAGAAAATAGGTGAGTAACTGCCATGTCCAAAGCCTTGATGAGTTCTTGACCATATCAAATTGCTTGAGAGATGAGTGCTTGTATCTAGTTAACTGAATGTAGGATTGGAGAACATCACAAAGAAGGGGTGGGTACAAATAACTTTGAGCATTTATCCTTTGCTTCTTAAAACCGTGAATCAAGCTACGATGCAACCTTTAAAAGACCTAATTGAAGTAGGATCTCTTTTGAAAGCATACTCGACGAGATAATGTTTCCTGACTCCTACGAGCTACGCTCAAGTTAACGTTGGCATCATAAATTAAATTCATATCCTAACTAGTGATTTCAGTCACAAGTTACTATGATATCTTTTTCAAAACAAAAACAAAAACTTCAAGACAAATATACATGTTGCATTGGCAATTTCAGGATAGGCATCTCACGCGTGTTGATTTTGTCTGATATCTTAGAAACTTACATATAGACGTCGTCAATGGAACTTGAAGATCTTTCTAAACAGGGGCATGTAGTTCTCCAATCGCTTACCGATGCAAGCCTGACGTACTTAAGAGCTATTTATTGAAGACTCCGGACCAGTCACGTCGACATCTGACCAAATCTCTCCAAGAGTTTGAAAACAGTGGGGAAATTGGATTCCATGTTCTTTGTAAAATCCTCTTGAGATGGCTCTTTCTTATAAAGCAAGTACTCTGGGGCATATTGTTTTTCAAAATGGCGACTATTACAAAGTTCCATCACGATCAAAACTACTGCATTTTCGCAACATTCTTCATGCACTCGATGGATTTTACTCCCAGCGGTCTTTATTCCCCAATAAGTCTCATTGTTGCAGAAATACTGCTAAACCATTGTCTCATCGTAGTCCCCAGCGAGACTATAAGCCGACAACACTTTTTGGACTGATCTAGTAATCTTCAGTGATTTTCAAGACTGCAGAGATCATACCAGCATTTTCCAAGTGATACATTTTATTTGAGGACCCACTCCCAGTGGAATCATCTCTTCCGCACCAAAGCTTCCATGCTTTCCTCAGTAAACAGTCCCCAACGAGACTCTAAGCTGACAACAGTTTTAGGATCCATCCGATAAATCCCCCGTGAATCTCGAGACTGCAGAGATATCCTTGGTATCCTCCATATGTTCCGCATCCTTGAAGACTCACTCCCAATGGAATCATCTGTTCCTCAATAAAATTGCCTTACATTCCTTAGGAAATTTTCCCCAAGAGACTGCCACATTCTCCCAATAAGTCAAGATACTTTCTGTCGCTACTGCGAAAATCGGCGCCGGCTGACAGAAGAGTCGCCACCGTGCGTTATTTATCCCAACGGAGGGAAAGGAAACGCTCGAAGTAAACCTCGCAAAAAACGGGGAAAGGTATGGTCATCGCAACCAAAACCTGGGTTCGGGAGTCGGTTACGCAAGGGGAAGGTATTAGCACCCCTCACGTCCGTCGTACTCGACGGGATCCACGCTTGCTTGGGTTGTCTAAAGGATGCAAACACAATCTATCTACGGCTGTTAAATCTAAACGGAAGGGAATTGACTCGATAGAGCGTCGTACTCTATGCCTACGTATTCTCAAGAGAGAAAGTCAGAGTCAACGTAGTTCGGGACTACGGGGAAATTGGCTCGCCAAGACTTCGCGTCTTGTGCCTACGTACTTCCACACTGCATGGAAGATCAGAGCTTTAGGTAGTTCAGGCTAACTACGGCTAATCAGGGTATACTCACACAGCAGTGAGAAAACAAACTGGCTTTAAAGGTACGGGAACCTATAGGCAAAACTACGGCTTGGTCTCAAATGCACTCGGGCAAGAGAGAAAAAGGGTGACAGTTAGTCGTCAGCGGAAAAGTCTCGATCGCACAGCAGCGAGAGAACAAAAAGTTAGTTGTTAGTGTGCTCGCTAGGATATCGCATCCTATGCCTACATATTCTCGTCTGGTACGAGAAATCAGAGCAGCTGTAGTTCGGCTACTTCGGGACCACATCTCAAATCTCGTTTTATTAACATTCTGAAAAATGGTTACATTGGTTGAATACTGAAAATAAACCCCTAGGAAATACTATCCTATCCTATCCATCTATAATGGAAAAAATCAAATGAAAAAGTCCCCTAACAAGTGGACTTCTAAACTATCCTAAAATTGTAAAAGAAACTCTATGGAAATATATCCTAAAAGAAAATGTACTCTAAAAAATATTAAATCTACATTAATGTTTTTTCTCTTTTTTTCAACATTTCTTTTCCCTTTTATCTTTTCTTTTTTTCTCAAATATCCTTTTTTCACTTCTTTTTTCAAAATAGTTTCTCCTCTATTTTTTATTCTTCTCAAAATATTTCTTCATATATTTTTCATAATATTTTCTCTTCTTTTTCAACATATTTCTTTTTATTATTTTCTCTCTATTTTTCTTTTTCCTTTATTTTCTTTTTTTCAATATTGTATTTCTTTTTCTTTTCAAATTCTTTTTCTTTATTTTTTTTTATATTCTTTTCCCATAGAAAAGCTAAACAACATAAAAATAAAGAAAAAAAATACAAAAGAGGGGAGGGGGGTACCCAGTTTGTTACAGGGGTATATAAGCAGAAATAACAAAATCAAACCGGGCCCAGCCCAACAGCTATTGCTGCAAAACGGAGGGGAGTGCATCAAGTGAATCTGGGGTGTGATGCCAAGAGATTCCAGGGCCCATCCCATTCACACAGAACACACACACGGGGAGGGGGGAAAACAGTAAGACGTGGGGGTGTATGCCAACAACTCGTTGGGCCTGAGGCCCAACATCCAACTCCCAGCCTCCTCTCTCTTCACGTTATTCAGCAAAACCCTAACATCAACTCCTCCCCCAAAACACTGTTCATCCTTTCCCAGAGCCCCGCCGTTTCCCCTTCCTTCTCCAACTCTTCTTCTACTATCATCACCTTCAAACACACCTCAAAATTTGAATCCTCAAAATCACGGCGCTCACCGTCTCTCATCCTGAGTAAGCTTCGAAGCTTTGAAGCTCGGATGAACATTCATGGCGTTAGACGCACAGATGATGGACATCTTGAAGATTTTTGATGAACCGCGTAGGGAGTTCGTGACAAACACGATGAACATCACGAATGCTCTTTGCATGTTAAAGATCAAGAGAAACCTCGAAACTTTCGGTGACTATTGAAGGATGACGAACTTGCTACGAATACTGGAGATTACCGGCGTTGATGAGCATTCCTGTTGAAGATCGGAGGCGTGTTCTTGAACGTTCTTACTGATGATGAAGAATGAGGGATTCTTGGATAGAGATCTGGATTTGGTTTACGTTTCTGAAGAATCTCGATCTTGATTGGAGTTTCGTGGTGACGATGGCGATTCTTGGATGTTTCTGGAAAAATTGCTTGACGAAGGTTGTTGGAGGTTCATTGGTGAACGGTTGAGCGTTGTTGTTGACGTTCTTCTGGAAAGAATGAAAGGATGGATCTGGAGATGATGATGGTGAATGATGTGGATCGGTCGAATCAACGAAGATCTGGAGAGGATGATTCTTGAAGAACGGTTGAATCAACGAAGATCTGGAGATGATGATTCTTGATGAACGGTTGAATCTGGAGATAATGATTGTGGATGATGGAGATTGATCGGAAGCTGGATGAGTTTGAGGATGAAGGAGATGCATTTCTGGAATCTTTTTGGTGTTTGAGGTTTTCCGGTGACCGGTACGGCGGCCGGAAGTGGTTTAGGGTTGCCGTTACGGTGGCCGCCGGCCATGCATGCCGGCCGGTGAGGAGGACGGTGAGGTGTTGTGGTGGAGGCACGTGGCGCTGGTAGTGGGGGGATGGTGTGCATGCTGGACGCGTGTCCCACGCGTGGCAGAGAGAGAGGCTCGGTGGAATGATGTGGTGTGCGTGTGACTGAAAACGTGGGGTCCTCCGAGTCTTACAGGTGGAAAGACTGAATATATACCCTGAGATTCTCTGGACTCTTCTGGATGCTTCTAGACGAAAATGGACAAAAAAGGGAACTCTGGGCCTTGCACCAATTGGGCCCACGAAAAAGATGATAATAAACCCTAAAAAACACTGCAATGAAACAAATTAGCCCAATCACTCTAACTAAACTAAACCTAATTAACTAAACTGAAAATTAATCTAATTAATATCTAATAAGATCTCAATTAAACCTAACAAGAGAATTATCCTAATACTCTAATAAATCTCTAAAAAATTCTAATAAACCCACTAATTTAAAATCTATTAAATTTCTAATAAAACTATATTATTTAAAAGAAACTCTATCATTAATAAAAGAAAAGAAAAAAAAACTATATTCTCCTATATTAAAATCTAAAAAGAAAAAAATCTATTATTATTCTATATTATCCTAAAATAAAATCTATATTATTTATTTAAAAGAAAAGCTATTAAAAGAAAATCTATACTATTCTATTAAGAAAATGAGGAAAAAATCTATTTAATATCTAATATTCTAAAATGGATTAAAACTATTAAAAATATTAAAAACCTATTAATATTCTAAAAAATGCTAAAAAAATGATTTAAATCTATTAAAAAATCTAGAAATGGTCAGTAAAATCCAGAAAAATCACAATAATTTCCTGAGGGAACAAAAATAGCACCGAACGACAAATAACACCGCGAGAGCGCATCAACATAGCCGGTAAAAATAAACGGACCCCGAAATATCCTCAAAACACGATTCTATCTATCTGAACTGATTAAAAACCACCTGAGACGCGAGACGAGAGCTGTGATCCCGATAAAATCAAAACAAATGAGAAATACACTGTATGCGATATGCAGATGCGATTGCGGTCATGCGTCGAAACATCGAGCCAGATACGGGACCCGGTTGGTCAAATTTTAGGGTGCAACAGCTGCCCTTATTCAAGCGGCTTGGACCTGAATGGTTGAAGAGCGCTCAGCCTTCAAACTTTCAAAGGTAGATGACGGTTGAATACAAACGAAACCCTGAAATTTGCCAACCGCGGGAATATACTGCAAAACTGCTTGAGGAATAGCCTCCAATGAACCGAAGTTTGGTTGTCACGGCAACAACTGGTCAATTTCTGATAAATTTTCTTCTCCTGGTCATCATCAATCACCTGTGTGACGCCACAGATACTGATTTTTCGGAATAATGCTTCAGAAAAGCAAACGACTTAATTCCCATCTCTCTTACGGGATCAGATCCTGTCTGAAGGTGTGAAATAAACACAAGAAAGGGGGGATTGAATTGGGTTTATGCCTTCTTATAAACCTTTTTGATTTCTTGTCTTCTTCTTAACTTGATGCTTTTATGCGCTTATATTAAATATATTGCGGAAGCATAAATAACAAAGCATACTGAAAGTAAAGAACACAACATATATCCTGGTTCACTTGAGCAACTCTCAAGCTAATCCAGTCCACCCTTCCAAGGTGATTTCGCCTTAATCAAATAAGGACTTAATCCACTATAACCGAACTGATTACAGATGCACAAGCTAACTGCAAGTGACTAACAACTTGACAATGACACGTTCAGGGATCCCTAAGGATATAACGTTCATTGACACCTTAATAGAATCCGATCACTAAAGATCTCCTATTAGGATTTCCACAAATGACTACTGTCACTTGTCATCTCAAGTATACTGATCTTAACAAGATCACTTGAGGAACCACTTAATTCTAAAAAGAATTTGTATTGCCGGAGATTACATAAGTGCTTCTCAAATAAGCAGATTACTCCTAATTAAGTTCCTAGCAAGTATTGAGCAACAACTCCTTGCTTTCTAATATAAAAACTAATCTAATAATAAATCTCTAAGAGATTATAAGAACAGTAGTTTCCATATTGCTTAAAAGCTTTTCTGTGTGTGAGCACTAAGGCTTCTTTTCATTTAAGCTTTTCTTCTCTTTGCAACAGTAGCAACAGAGCAACAGCTCTAGCCACCAGCCCGTCCAACAATTATGGCAATCAGCAGGTTTTTTTTTTGCAACATTTGAATAAACAAATGATTCTGCCTTTATAGTGATTCCAAGAATGACGTTGTGAGGATAGAAAAGTCCTTTCTATTTCCAACGGTCATATTTCAACGGATAGAATAAGCACGTGTTGGATGACATCACTTTCTTGTCTTTTTCTTGCAACGGTAATATTCCATTTAACAGCTTGGACAAATTTGCTTCTGGCTTGGTTCTTCTGATGATGTTACAGATGAGTAGTTCAGAAACTACTTTGGTATAGATAGCATAGTAAACATCAGATTCTGACTTCAGCACTTTGTTCATCAGAGTTGATAGCAACAGCTCATCTGATTGAACACGTCTTGTCTGGTGAAGCTTCATAATCTTTCTTCTTCAGAGTCTGGTCTTCAGAGTCTTTTGCACTTGGTCTTCAGAGCCTTCAGCCTTCAGAACTTCAAGTCATCAGAGTCTTCAGCACAAACTTCTTCAGATGATTATATCTTCAGAGTCTTGACCTTCAGAACATGTCTTCAGAATCTTCAGAGTCTTGACCTTCAGAACATGTCTTCAGAGTCTTCAGAGTTTTGTCCTTCAGAACATGTCTTCAGAGTCTTGACGCACTTGGTCTTGAGAGCCTTCAGCCTTCAGAACTTCAAGTCATCAGATTCTTCAGCACTTCAGTTCTTTAGAGGGCTCACTCTTCAGAGACGCTCGTTAGCTTCCAGATCAGATGCACAACTCAGATCAGAATCCACAGATGCATTGCAACTGTAATATCCAGCATCCTTGATTCTTTATTGAACATGATCAGATGCAGAAACAAACTTGCTTCTTTACTGAGCTTCATTTGCTTTTAGATCAGATGCACTTCTTCAGATCATAAACCACAGGAGCATTGCAACTGCAATATACAGCATCCTTGGTTCCTTACTGATGGTGATCAGATACATAAGCAAACTAGCTTCTCCCAAGCGCTTCATGACGTTACACATAGTAATTCCATATATTACTAGTTGCACATGTTGCTTTTGTTTGTTTGGTCTAATATATTTAATTTAATATGACCTGCACATAACAAACATTAAACCATAAAATGGTTCTTTCACAAATACTCAATTGTTATCATCAAAACATAGAGATAATCCTGTAGAGACAAATCTTGCTCTTACAATCTCCCCCTTTTTGATGATGACAAAAACATGTATTTTGATAAAACATTTTATACAGGGTAATCACCAAGCATTAACCTATTCAGAGTTCTAAGCAACTGCTCCCCCTGAATGTGTTAACCTTAAACACATTTTTATGCTTGTTCAGAGACATACTCTGATCCCAAGACTTACAAAATATAAATTTGATAAAACACAATCAAATAGAATAGAATAGAAGGAATACTTCCCTACAATATAAGAGAGCATGAGTCTTCAGCATCTGGACTAGTTCAATCAGAACTTCCATCTTCAGATCTTTAGAACTTATCTTCTCTAAGCATTGTATCAGGGTCATATAACTTCAGAATCTTCTAAAGCATTTTCTCTTATTCTTCAGAACATCCTTCAGATGAGAAACTCCCCCTGAGTTTCAGACTGGGTGAAAATCAAATATCCTGACTTGTGAACCTTCCTGGGAGAACTCCCCCTGATTACAATATGTCAGATATTTGGATCTTCTGATCTTGATACAGTCTTGATTCTGCTTTTTCAAACTTGCTTTCTTCTCAGATTCTTGATAGATTCTTGATTTCTTGAAGTAGTCTGATACCAAAAGAAACTAGTAGAATGTTTACTTATGAATCTGATACCAATGTTGATTCTAAGACAGATACCAATACATGATACTCATGATTCTGTGTCTAAATCCAAATCTTGCTTCTATGAAGATTTCTGATTCTTTATGCTCTGATTATCATATTCACAGACAATTTACATCTTCTAAACAGTATGATTCCATATAACTTTAACTTTCAGATCTCTGAACAGTATTGAGTCCATCTGATTCTGAATCTATGTTCACGAAGTGTATAACTTCTATTATATGATACCAGTTCATTTGAACTCAGATTTCTTTCATTTATCCTGTTTAGAATGCCTAGTGAACTTGTTCAAAGTTCCTTGGAAAACATCAAACAAATAATTAGTAATAAACGCAGTTTATATGTTTTTGCATTCTCTTTCAGGTTATAGAATATATCAAAGTTATATTCTATTTCTCAAAAACATTTTCCATTTCTCCCCAAGTTATATTCTATTCTTCCAGATAATATCAAAATCATCTTTCATTTCTCCCCCTTTTTGACACCATCAAAAAGTTTGAGTTTTTTTTCATTAAAATTTTTTTTAAAAAATCATTTCTCTCTCTTTAATGTCAGAAATTAAAAAGATAAGAGTTAAGAGATAACACCTGAGAACCTAATTCTTACAGGTTGATACCAATTGAATGTAGGTTGATATCTTTTCTCAGATTGCATCTTCTATATCTCCCCCTGCTTCTTGGAGAGTGACAACTCTTCAGAGTTTGTAGAAGCATGCTCTGACGAGGATTGTTGACAGGTGTCTGTTCAGCAGAACTTTCTCTGACAACTTGTTGTACATCCTTCATAGCTTGTTGATCTCCTCTAAACTTACTAATGTCACGTTCTCAACGTACAAAAGTAGTTTCACAAGAAAATCCAACTACAACATTTTCCTTAGTCTTCTTAGCATCTTCAGCTTCTTGTACTAATCTGGAAGTTTCTTTTCTGGAATCTTCCTCTGCTAGATTTAGACAAGAAGGTTGAAAATTATTCTTCCTTTTGGCTTGATCTTGATACCAATAATTCTAGTCCTTAGAGAAACTTGAAATACGTCCAATTTCAGAGTCTAATTACTTCTGAAAAATATCTCAAGAAGTCTCAAGTTCCAGAGTTGAAGTACTTGTTCTGGCCTTTGCTTTGATTCTTGATTCTGCGCCCAGAACCTTCTGTATCTTCACTCAAACATCTTCTGAAGTTTTTCTCAGAGTTATCTGACACTTTGCTTCTGGTTGGATGTCAGAGACATGATACCAATTTAAGATGTAAGATACCAATTGAAGGTGTGAAATAATGAAATTATTTCAGCTCGTTTCTTCAACATCAAAACACTATACTACAGAAGTATCAATGTTTGATTTAACAAACCATCTTCTAATAGAATCTTTTATCCAGAGTTCCAGATAATCCAAATCTTCTGATAGTCTACGACTTCAGATTTGCTCAGATCTTTAGATATCATCTGATATCAATTGAAGGTGATGTGCCATATGATCCTTCAATCTTCTGTACATGAATGTCCTTCATTTGACACTTCATCCAGAGCATCTGATACTTCAATCAGCATCTGATGTATTTTGCTTCTTTAAGGGATAGTGCTAACCAGAGGTACTTTTGCAACTAACTCTGACTTCAGTATCATCAGCATAACAAAAACCTACTAAAAATAGTTATCTGGTTTTCTGCAACACAGAGTCACGTTAGTAGTACCTTTCAGCTACCTCAGAAATCTCTTAACAACTGTTAAATGAGATTCTTTAGGATCTGATTGGAATCAAGCACATACACATATACTGAAAAGAATGTCAGGACTAGAAACAGTAAAATACAGAAGAGTACAACTCATACCTTTGTAGAGCTTCTGATCTACCATTTTACTAACCTCTTTCTTTCTCAGAGTGTACGTTAAAAACATGAGAGTCTTAGATGGCTACTCTCTAACAGATTATCCTTCTATCTGCTACATTCTTTATCTGATTCCTCCTTTGGTCTTCATCTTCTGATCATCCATCTTTGGATGCCGATGATCATGCTTCTTTATCTTCAAGATGACTTGTTTCCAGATGAAAGCTATATCTTCTTGCACCAAGAATTTATCCTTTGGACAGACGTGGTTGATCATCATAAATTATCATCAAACCAAGATGAATTTCTTGAACTGATTTGAATGACAATCTTGTTCTTATCAATCAGTATCTGAGGGTGACTTCTTCTTCTAGAATTCTCGTACCAACTGAAGGTGTGAGAACTTCTGAGTACCAATAGAAGGAGTAGGATCTTCTGCTAAATCACCTTAGGTTTCTCCACCTTTGATTTCTGATTCCAAGCTTGTTATCAAAACTTGAATCTTAGCATCAGTGCTTCATTAGATAATACCTTATACCAATTGAGACAATGTTTCCTTTCTGAATTAGCTTCAGAAATCTTCAAAGCTTCTGCTCTAATCTTCTGAAGAGATTCTCTACACCAAACTTTCTAACCATAACTATTTCTGTTATGTTAGTAAGTTCTTCTGATCATCAACAATCAGCCTTTGCCCAAAAGCACTTAATCAACAGATGTTAGCTCAATTAATAACATCAAACCCAGAAGTGCTTCTTCAGAAGGTTGGAGACTGATAAGAGTCTGATACTAACTTTATGATATCCAAAGTAGACTTTTCTGACAGTGAAGTTGCAACCCAACTTATCTTGATCAGCATCTATTAAGTGAACAACTATGGAAATGATTCCTTGCATTAGATCCTCTGCTTCAGATCTATGCAGCTTAGCTCTAGAGAATGATTCAACCAACCGTTCATCCAGAGGTATGCTTCAGATCAAACCAGATCTTCATTCTTCAGGTGTCCTTATTATCCAGAAGTGAGCTATGTTGCTGACATATCAACCAACTGCTCAGAGTCTTTTATAGAGTTGCTTCTCAACAAACTTTCAGAATCTCCTGTTAGCGTTGCTTCATCAGATTCTTCTGTAATTTTGCCTCTGTAGCTTTTCTTCTGAGTCTATACTGATACCAACTTAAGTGTCTTCAGTATCCTGCCTCAGTTGCTTTGCTTCTGATGCTTTGAACTATCTTCTATAGCTTTGCTTCAGAGTCACCAACAATTGAAGGAGAGATGTCTTGATTGACAGAGCCTCTACAAAATCAGTGTTACAGAACCTTCTGTACAGCTACTGATCTGACTTCACTAGCCTTTTCTAGAATGCTAGTTTTAGCTACTGCCTGCATACACTCAGCAAACTCCTTTCCAAGTGAAGTATATGGTTCTAAATAGAAGTATTATCAATGTAAATAAATCTGACAGATTTAAAATATCTTTCTTAATAGTCTTTAAGAAGAAGAGTAGTAACAACTTTACTTTTGACAAAATAATTTTCAAAAAGAAACCTGGGAAGTTGATAAACATATACTTCTTCTTCAATAAAACCATTTAAAAGTATTTTTAATATTCATCTGATTTATATTGATGTTATACTGATCAACGAACGAGATGAAAAGAATATGAATTCTAACCTTGTCACAAAAGCATATGTCTTCTGTATAGTCAAGAATTTCTTGCTGACAATCTTTGAGAAGAAAGAATCTTGTTCTTATGGAATCATCCTTCTTTCCAATGAATGTCTCTTCTAGAAAAGAAGATTTGATTCTGGGGGAAACTTCTCAGAGCTGATTCTTCAGAAACAGCTAATTGAATAGCATCTGGAGTAGCTCCTGATTCTTCAGCTGGAACACATTCTGCTTCTGATTCTCCAACATCTTGTGAGACAAACCAGTAACAGCAACTAAAGTAGAATATTCTGAATAACTCTTCTTGAACAGATCTCAATTCCTTTATTAGCATTCTGCAGCATCTTCATCAACACAACAACATCCATTTGATTCTTGAGAGACATCCTCAGAGCATAGATAATCTGATCTTCATGTGTAGAGAGAATCTAGCTTCCATCAGGCTTCATCTTCTGAATTTTTCTGCTTGAAACAAATACAGATCCAATCTAGATACATTTATCATCAAACTTAGATGCATCAAAAGACACAGTCTGACTGACAATTTTGCTCTTACAATGCTGAGCTAACATGTAAGGAGTTAATTATCAGAGTTGACATAACATCTGCTCTTGAAAAAGAATGTTTACTGACTTATTCAAATTGAATAACCCCAGAAACTTAAATCCTTTTTACATTTGACAGAATGACTACTGTCATTGTATCTTTCCTCATATCTTTATTTCTCAAAACATTCATTATGAATTTATGAAAAATAATGTCTGATAGCATCTGACCAATTTCAGTTTGTTCAACATCTCGAGTTAATAGAACTTAATTGTCCATGCTACTTCTAATGAGATCTTCTGAATTCATCATATCATCATAATCCAGATGAGTTAGAAACACTGCCTTTCTAGAAACCTCTGCAGAATTCTTTGAAGCTCTTCAAGGAGAGCAACTTTCAAATGTTTTGGATCTGAAGAATCATTTCTTCCAGATTTGAATATTTTTCTAAACTTACCCTTTTCTGCAGACTTCATTCTGGCGTTCTGATGAATAGGATTCATTAGCCAACAATATATCTTTTCTTACTTAAGATAAATCCCAATGAGTTGTCATGAGAAAGTCAAGTGTGGACTAATCCGTTTCTTGAAAACATCTCATACTCACCAGAATTAATCTTTAGAGATCAAGAATTATTGCTTGCAGAAGATTTATCTTTGAGCAAATATGTTGTAAATCCAAACGTATTTTCAGATCAGCATTCAACAGATATATCTTCTTATCTGATGAATCTATCCTGTCAACTGATTCTTCATTCTTCTTTCAGAATCTTCTGGAGGAGATTTGCTGTTGAAGGCTTCAACACTTCAAATTTCAAACTTCATAGAATCAGTGACTTGCTAAAGGTAGCTCAATAGATTACAATTTTAGTACTCATTATCCTCAAAAACTGATATGAGACTGAAATTGTAAGAACGGTGAAATATCCCCAAAAGTATTTCTTCACACAGCCTATGGATCTTTATCTGACACTGTTAGGTGTTTGATATCCATCAATAACAGAACCAGGCTCTGATACCAATTGAAGGTGTGAAATAAACACAAGAAAGGGGGGATTGAATTGGGTTTATGCCTTCTTATAAACCTTTTTGATTTCTTGTCTTCTTCTTAACTTGATGCTTTTATGCGCTTATATTAAATATATTGCGGAAGCATAAATAACAAAGCATACTGAAAGTAAAGAACACAACATATATCCTGGTTCACTTGAGCAACTCTCAAGCTAATCCAGTCCACCCTTCCAAGGTGATTTCGCCTTAATCAAATAAGGACTTAATCCACTATAACCGAACTGATTACAGATGCACAAGCTAACTGCAAGTGACTAACAACTTGACAATGACACGTTCAGGGATCCCTAAGGATATAACGTTCATTGACACCTTAATAGAATCCGATCACTAAAGATCTCCTATTAGGATTTCCACAAATGACTACTGTCACTTGTCATCTCAAGTATACTGATCTTAACAAGATCACTTGAGGAACCACTTAATTCTAAAAAGAATTTGTGTTGCCGGAGATTACATAAGTGCTTCTCAAATAAGCAGATTACTCCTAATTAAGTTCCTAGCAAGTATTGAGCAACAACTCCTTGCTTTCTAATATAAAAACTAATCTAATAATAAATCTCTAAGAGATTATAAGAACAGTAGTTTCCATATTGCTTAAAAGCTTTTCTGTGTGTGAGCACTAAGGCTTCTTTTCATTTAAGCTTTTCTTCTCTTTGCAACAGTAGCAACAGAGCAACAGCTCTAGCCACCAGCCCGTCCAACAATTATGGCAATCAGCAGGTTTTTTTTTTGCAACATTTGAATAAACAAATGATTCTGCCTTTATAGTGATTCCAAGAATGACGTTGTGAGGATAGAAAAGTCCTTTCTATTTCCAACGGTCATATTTCAACGGATAGAATAAGCACGTGTTGGATGACATCACTTTCTTGTCTTTTTCTTGCAACGGTAATATTCCATTTAACAGCTTGGACAAATTTGCTTCTGGCTTGGTTCTTCTGATGATGTTACAGATGAGTAGTTCAGAAACTACTTTGGTATAGATAGCATAGTAAACATCAGATTCTGACTTCAGCACTTTGTTCATCAGAGTTGATAGCAACAGCTCATCTGATTGAACACGTCTTGTCTGGTGAAGCTTCATAATCTTTCTTCTTCAGAGTCTGGTCTTCAGAGTCTTTTGCACTTGGTCTTCAGAGCCTTCAGCCTTCAGAACTTCAAGTCATCAGAGTCTTCAGCACAAACTTCTTCAGATGATTATATCTTCAGAGTCTTGACCTTCAGAACATGTCTTCAGAATCTTCAGAGTCTTGACCTTCAGAACATGTCTTCAGAGTCTTCAGAGTTTTGTCCTTCAGAACATGTCTTCAGAGTCTTGACGCACTTGGTCTTGAGAGCCTTCAGCCTTCAGAACTTCAAGTCATCAGATTCTTCAGCACTTCAGTTCTTTAGAGGGCTCACTCTTCAGAGACGCTCGTTAGCTTCCAGATCAGATGCACAACTCAGATCAGAATCCACAGATGCATTGCAACTGTAATATCCAGCATCCTTGATTCTTTATTGAACATGATCAGATGCAGAAACAAACTTGCTTCTTTACTGAGCTTCATTTGCTTTTAGATCAGATGCACTTCTTCAGATCATAAACCACAGGAGCATTGCAACTGCAATATACAGCATCCTTGGTTCCTTACTGATGGTGATCAGATACATAAGCAAACTAGCTTCTCCCAAGCGCTTCATGACGTTACACATAGTAATTCCATATATTACTAGTTGCACACGTTGCTTTTGTTTGTTTGGTCTAATATATTTAATTTAATATGACCTGCACATAACAAACATTAAACCATAAAATGGTTCTTTCACAAATACTCAATTGTTATCATCAAAACATAGAGATAATCCTGTAGAGACAAATCTTGCTCTTACACTGTCAACTCAGTTCACAGCGAACTCGAGGACAATTCTCCTGGGGAACTTCTGAATCGACTGCTTGGCACCCATTCTGTCAACAGGCCGCAACTTCAGAAACTTGATATATGTCAATCTTCGTTGTTGTTGTTTTTTTCGATGCTGACGTAACGACCAAATGAAGAATCACTCCGCTGGGTGAGAATAGAAACTGAACCACACAACTCTGCAGGGGAGCATACTTGAAATCCAATGAGGTAACCAACCTGGTCCATGTTTCGACATGCGTATGTCTGATAATGAAGCAATGCCCTATATGACATGGAATGCTATGCGTTCTGTTTGAAAATGCGATGCCCAGACGGCATGGATATACTATATGCTTGTATAAATGCTATGACTATATATGCAAATGCTAATGCAGGCTCGAGCTGCCAGAGAACACCAGGTCTGAAAACCGCTTGGCAAAATAAATGCCGAAGGCAACGTCAACTCTACTGGGGATGAACCGAAGTCACAGGATTATCTCAGCAAAATAAATGCTGGAAAAGGGAAACCAAATCCGCTGGGAATAACCGTCCTGCTGGAGAAATGGAAAGGCAACCCTGCTTGGCGACTTCACTGGGGAAAGAAAACAACTCTGCTTGGGGATGCTCCCTTCAAACCACTGGCAACTGATTGCGCTCTGCGGGGATTGACCCAAACTGGGATTGATTGCGCGCAGCACGCTACTGGAAATGCCCCTACTATCAAGGATATCAATCTTAATCTGCTGAGGATACTCCTGATCCTACTCTGATACGGGGTAAAATACAATCTCGACTCTTCCGGGGATAATAAGCAACTTTCATCTGCTGAAGAGCAGCAATTCTGATTTAACAACATCCACGAGGAATTCAAACATTACTCGGAGCACTGGTATCCGCCGAGCTTCGTATCGGGGAACCTGACAACATGTGAGTCATTGGGAACTACTGTGTCAGATACCTTTAGGTTTTTTTTTTCCTCTGGTTTAGGATAAACATGGATTATGTACACAGTGGCAGATATGGAAAAATACTAGACGAGAACTAGCATTCAAAGGTAGACTACCAGACGAGAACTGATAGGTTAGGTTAGGAACGAGAATTGATCTGGTTTGGACATCAGACGGGGCTGACTGGATAACAAGCTGAGGCATAGACAACCAGGCGAGAACTGGCTGAAAGCTGACGTACACCAGACGAGAACTGGTATAACACGTAGGTTAAAACACACGATGATCAGACGAGAACTGATTACGCGACGACATGTACCAGACGAGAACTGATACAACACTTGAAGAAACGGTGACCAGACGAGAACTGGTTACGTAACGACATGTACCAGACGAGAACTGATACAACAATTGAAGAAACGATGACCAGACGAGAACTGGTTACAATAAACTACACCAGACGGGAACTGATGCTTACAATAAACTACATCAGACGGGAACTGATGTTTATGAAAGGGTGAGCCAGACGAGAACTGGTTACCGGTTTGCCAGGCGAGAACTGGACTTTAGAAACGACTGGTTACTGACATGCAACAGGTTTAAACTGCAGGATAATGATCCAACGACAACAAGGCCTTTTCGGAATGCTAAGGTTTTTGACAAGGATATTGACATGATTCCCCGATACTCAACTCCGGCTGGGGATAAACAAACTGGCTTGAACAACTTGCCCTAGTACACTCAGCTGGGGATAACAAGACTGGCTTGAACAACTTGCCCCAGTACACTCAGCTGGGGATAACAAGACTGGCTTGAACAACTTGCCCCATTATAACTCCTGAGAGTACCGCTCTGAACAACTTGCTACGAGACGACCTCGAGATTACTTGCCCCGGTATCTATACGACAACAGAATTCAATCTCCATTAGACCCCTATCAACCCAGTTGGTTTCAACACTCTCTGCATTGACTTGCCCCTGAATGAGCGTTCTAGCGACTTAACCTGATCTGATTATCCACCTGAAGTATCTGCTTTCAAATCTCCACATTCTGAATAATTGCCCCTGATTGGCTCTCGAGAAGACTCACTTCTGATTAACTGCTTTTCAAACAAAATGCCCCTGATCGACTGAAGCTTCGGGATTTGTCCTCAGACTAACTGATACTGACTCACTGGAAGTCATTGCCCCTGACTCACAGGTCTTCACAACATACACCATTCTGGTTCAGACTGCTGAATTACTCAGTCCTGCTCGATTATTCCCTGCTGGAATTTCTTTCATGCCAACTACTAACCTGCAATTAAAATTGTCCGTCTACGAATGGTAATTAATGCAGTGTTTATGCAGATTTTGAAAAAATTTTGAGCTGTCACTCATTTACATGCTATGATTATGAGTGACGAATGAACCAGAGTTCAAACGCAGTGCTTACGTGGTCAGTGAAAAATACAACAAGGATGTGACTAGCAAGTCAAGAAAGAGTCAGGTTACTCAACCTTATCGTAATGCGCTTCAGACTAACCCTACCTCAATTAGGTCTTTTAAGGGCTGTATCATGGTCGGGTTCACGGTTTGTGAAACAAAGGATATTTGGCTCAAAGTTTGATTTGTACCCACCCCTTCTACGTGATGATCTCCGATCCTAAGGTTCAATTAACCTGGCACAAGCGCTCACCTCTTCGAGAGGTATGTTGAATGGTAAGAACTACAGTTAAGGAATCCACAAGGCTTTTCCGGAGTGATAGTTACTCCTTCTTCGCTTTCGGTGTCTGTGTACACGACTTTGTGACTCGCTGGGGAAAAAATTTCTATTGATATTCCCTCTTTTTCATTCTTTTGATTCCCTAATTTTTGCCTGGACTGACTCCTTTTGAGTTCTTTTTGTTTTTTCGATTTCTTTTGAAGTCCAGCGGGATGCCCTAATTTTTGCCTAAGTATTAGCTTTCTAGCTTTTCTTTCTTTTTACTTAGCGGGCTTTCTTTCTTTCTTTCTTTTGGAACAAAGTCGCGTGACACTGGTTGTTTTGACTGCTCCGAAAGGATTGTAACTGTCTCACTCCTGATTGGTGAGGTTTAGCCTCTTGAAAGGTGTAAACTGATTGGTCCTCGAAAGACAACACTCCTCTGTAAGACTTGAATGCTCGGTCAAGCTAACTGACAACTACCCTGCCCCGGGTTAAGATGTGAGGGTTTAAAAGTCCGAAAAAAAACTTCTGCTTCCTGGCTCGAAGTGGTTAACAAGGGACTAACTCCTTATATCTCCAGTGTTTGGGGAATTTGAAACAATGCCTTGTACGTCATCGGTAAGGTCTTATCTGAAAGCCTACGACCATCAGTTATGAGTTTATTTCGTCATCCTCCCTCCAATCTTTGCTAGTCACAGTGGAAAAGTGGAGTGAATAAAATGCAAGTGTCAGTGCAATGCAGTAAATGAGCGACAACGACATGATTAATTCAGAAAAATGCATAGTCACTTTATTATTATCACCATTCGAAACATACAATGTTTAAAAGCAGGTAGTAACTAACAGAAAAGAAACTACAAATGCAAATGATATAAAGTCTGAGGACTGCCAATGCTGAGGCGCCTGCCTGTCTGGATCACTGGCTTTTGCTGGGGAATACTTTCCGAGTCTACGAGCTTAGACAGCTGAGCGGTTGGGATGAACAAACATAAATCCTTCTCGAAAGGAAATGCGATCTTGGTCAATCAACTGCTGTACTTTCGCCTGAAATGCTTTACAATCTTCCGTCGAATTCCCGGGAGATCCACCATGGTAACCACACTGAGCGTGGGGATTGTACCCGAGAGGGTAAGGTTCTGGAACTGGCTTAAGAGCTTTAGGTTCCACCAAAGAACTCTGGATCAGAGATGGTAGCAGCTGGCTATACGGCATATGCACTGGGTGAGAAGGAGCTTTCCTTCGTTCCAATTTGCTACGAGGTCTGTTCTGATTCTTACACTGATTTTGATAAATTCGGCCACGAGTCCGCTGATCTGCAATGGAAGCGACATAAGATTCCTGATATGGTGCCCCAGGCACGGCTGTCTGTTCAGTATAACAAGCCACGAGAGGTACTGATCTCTGATAAGATGAAGAACCAACAAAATTCACTGATTCGCTTCGAGGATATTCAACCTTTGGCATGACTGCATTGATCACAACTTCTTCTTCACTCTGATAGTCACAAGGATATTCAGTTTCACCAGCTTGATCATCTGAAGTAATCTAAATTTTCCCAATTCTTATGGCGTACTCAAGGCGTTCTCCTAATGCTACCACGTCGGAGAAACTTGACGGAATTCCGAGCAATCTTTCGAAGTACGGATCTTGTAGGGAATCTACAAACATGCTTGTCAGCTCTTGGTCTAACAGCGGTGGATGCACTCTAGCAGCAAATTCTCTCCATCTCTGAGCATACTTCCTGATAGGTTCATTGTTCTCTTGAGATAATTCTTGCAACTGCATGCGATAGGGAGATATGTCCATATTGTAATCGTACTGCTTCAGAAAAGCTCTGGCTAAATCCATCCATGACTGAATCTGACTTCTCTCTAACTGCATATACCACCTCAAAGATGCCCCAGTCAGACTATCTTGAAAGCAATGAATCATCACTTTGTCATCTCGCGCAAACGCAGTCATTCTTCGACAGAACATCATCAAATGCAGCTTCGGACAGCTATCTCCCGTGTACTTCTCAAATTTCGGCACTTTGGACTTATAAGGCAACACCAGGTCAGGAACCAAACACATGCCTACAGCATCCAGGTTGACAGCATCTTTCATTTTCAAAGCTTCAATTTGCTCTTCCAACGCTCGGAGTCTTCTATCCTTCTCAAGAGCTCTTGGATCTACCATCCCAACCATTGGAATATCTCTTCGGTAATTCATCACAGGGAAAACAACACCTTGATTGTTAACAGGAGGAGGACGCTCATTCTGGGCAGCAAACTGCTCATGTCGACCTTGGTTCTCAACAGAAGGCTGTACAACTTGGTCTGCAGTAATGTTGTTCACTTGCGGGAAGTCTTCCATAGAATCATACAGAGGGTTGGACGCCATAGTGAACCCTGTCAAGGTGTTAGGAGACTGGAAATTGCCTTCAGACATAGCTACCAATAGTCTTCAGCTGACTTCAGTGCTCGATTATGCTCAAATCTACTCAACCCCTAGGTCGGTCTTCTGACAATCAACAGCTGCTCAATCCAAACTCCGGGTAATCACCTTCAGGAAACAAAGGCTGGATCAGAACTCTGGCTAACTGGAGGATGATATGCAATATGATGCAACACTGATATGCATATGATATGCAAGATGCAGCAAACAACGCGACCACAACCCCCACACAATCTGAATACTGCTACGCTGCTGACGGAGTACGCTTGCTCTGAAGAGAAGACCAAAATAACGGGTAGGTTGGAAGTCAAGTTTCCTGCAAAAAAAACCCCCACTCACAGGTGTGGACCTATATCTGACAAGGTACGGCATCCTATGCGGTCGTTAGCGTCACAGACTTTCAAAACTGATGATACGATTCCCAGAAGGAGTGGCATCATCGAGTCCTGAAGAGGCCTCACTTAGCTAACTTCCAAATGATCGGTTCCCAGAGTCGACAATCCAACTAACCAGCAACCCGAGCCACCTAAAGGGTGGGACAAGAGGCCAACCAGAAGAACCTCGTCTGAGTGTAGATTTCGCGGGACACCAAGGCAAGCAAAGCAAGCGGGCGCCCACTAATCTCTACTCTAAGTCTAAGGTGCACTCAAGCCCAGGTCCGGCTTATCTCTCAATCATAGAACACCTGTAACACCCCAACAGCAACAGATAATATCAATAAATAAACCCCAATAGACAAGCAAACAAGTGCTAGGATTGACTCTCTCTTAGGGGACGTTGGATCCCACATGCATAAGAACTATCGCAGTCCTTAGCAGCCAGGGACGTTGGATCCCCAGCAGACTCACATAGGGAACCATCGTGTTCCCCAGCAGAGTCGCCATCTGTCGCTACTGCGAAAATCGGCGCCGGCTGACAGAAGAGTCGCCACCGTGCGTTATTTATCCCAACGGAGGGAAAGGAAACGCTCGAAGTAAACCTCGCAAAAAACGGGGAAAGGTATGGTCATCGCAACCAAAACCTGGGTTCGGGAGTCGGTTACGCAAGGGGAAGGTATTAGCACCCCTCACGTCCGTCGTACTCGACGGGATCCACGCTTGCTTGGGTTGTCTAAAGGATGCAAACACAATCTATCTACGACTGCTAAATCTAAACGGAAGGGAATTGACTCGATAGAGCGTCGCACTCTATGCCTACGTATTCTCAAGAGAGAAAGTCAGAGTCAACGTAGTTCGGGACTACGGGGAAATTGGCTCGCCAAGACTTCGCGTCTTGTGCCTACGTACTTCCACACTGCATGGAAGATCAGAGCTTTACGTAGTTCAGGCTAACTACGGCTAATCAGGGTATACTCACACAGCAGTGAGAAAACAAACTGGCTTCAAAGGTACGGGAACCTATAGGCAAAACTACGGCTTGGTCTCAAATGCACTCGGGTAAGAGAGAAAAAGGGTGACAGTTAGTCGTCAGCGGAAAAGTCTCGATCGCACAGCAGCGAGAGAACAAAAAGTTAGTTGTTAGTGTGCTCGCTAGGATATCGCATCCTATGCCTACATATTCTCGTCTGGTACGAGAAATCAGAGCAGCTGTAGTTCGGCTACTTCGGGACCACAGCTCAAATCTCGTTTTATTAACATTCTGAAAAATGGTTACATTGGTTGAATACTGAAAATAAACCCCTAGGAAATACTATCCTATCCTATCCATCTATAATGGAAAAAATCAAATGAAAAAGTCCCCTAACAAGTGGACTTCTAAACTATCCTAAAATTGTAAAAGAAACTCTATGGAAATATATCCAAAAAGAAAATGTACTCTAAAAAATATTAAATCTACATTAATGTTTTTTCTCTTTTTTTCAACATTTCTTTTCCCTTTTATCTTTTCTTTTTTTCTCAAATATCCTTTTTTCACTTCTTTTTTCAAAATATTTTCTCCTCTATTTTTTATTCTTCTCAAAATATTTCTTCATATATTTTTCATAATATTTTCTCTTCTTTTTCAACATATTTCTTTTTATTATTTTCTCTCTATTTTTCTTTTTTCTTTATTTTCTTTTTTTCAATATTGTATTTCTTTTTCTTTTCAAATTCTTTTTCTTTCTCTATTTTTTTTTATATTCTTTTCCCATAGAAAAGCTAAACAACATAAAAATAAAGAAAAAAAATACAAAAGAAGGGAGGGGGGTACCCAGTTTGTTACAGGGGTATATAAGCAGAAATAACAAAATCAAACCGGGCCCAGCCCAGCAGCTATTGCTGCAAAACGGAGGGGAGTGCATCAAGTGAATCTGGGGTGTGATGCCAAGAGATTCCAGGGCCCAGCCCATTCACACAGAACACACACACGGGGAGGGGGGAAAACAGTAAGACGTGGGGGTGTATGCCAACAACTCGTTGGGCCTGAGGCCCAACATCCAACTCCCAGCCTCCTCTCTCTTCACGTTATTCAGCAAAACCCTAACATCAACTCCTCCCCCAAAACACTATTCATCCTTTCCCAGAGCCCCGCCGTTTCCCCTTCCTTCTCCAACTCTTCTTCCACTATCATCACCTTCAAACACACCTCAAAATTTGAATCCTCAAAATCACAGCGCTCACCGTCTCTCATCCTGAGTAAGCTTCGAAGCTTTGAAGCTCGGATGAACATTCATGGCGTTAGACGCACAGATGATGGACATCTTGAAGATTTTTGATGAACCGCGTAGGGAGTTCGTGACAAACACGATGAACATCACGAATGCTCTTTGCATGTTAAAGATCAAGAGAAACCTCGAAACTTTCGGTGACTATTGAAGGATGACGAACTTGCTACGAATACTGGAGATTACCGGTGTTGATGAGCATTCCTGTTGAAGATCGGAGGTGTGTTCTTGAACGTTCTTACTGATGATGAAGAATGAGGGATTCTTGGATAGAGATCTGGATTTGGTTTACGTTTCTGAAGAATCTCGATCTTGATTGGAGTTTCGTGGTGACGATGGCGATTCTTGGATGTTTCTGGAAAAATTGCTTGACGAAGGTTGTTGGAGGTTCATTGGTGAACGGTTGAGCGTTGTTGTTGACGTTCTTCTGGAAAGAATGAAAGGATGGATCTGGAGATGATGATGGTGAATGATGTGGATCGGTCGAATCAACGAAGATCTGGAGAGGATGATTCTTGATGAACGGTTGAATCAACGAAGATCTGGAGATGATGATTCTTGATGAACGGTTGAATCTGGAGATAATGATTGTGGATGATGGAGATTGATCGGAAGCTGGATGAGTTTGAGGATGAAGGAGATGCATTTCTGGAATCTTTTTGGTGTTTGAGGTTTTCCGGTGACCGGTACGGCGGCCGGAAGTGGTTTAGGGTTGCCGTTACGGTGGCCGCCGGCCATGCATTCCGACCGGTGAGGAGGACGGTGAGGTGTTGTGGTGGAGGCATGTGGCGCTGGTAGTGGGGGGATGGTGTGCATGCTGGATGCGTGTCCCACGCGTGGCAGAGAGAGAGGCTCGGTGGAATGATGTGGCGTGCGTGTGACTGAAAACGTGAGGTCCTCCGAGTCTTACACGTGGAAAGACTGAATATATACCCTGAGATTCTCTGGACTCTTCTGGATGCTTCTAGACGAAAATGGACAAAAAAGGGAACTCTGGGCCTTGCACCAATTGGGCCCACGAAAAAGATGATAATAAACCCTAAAAAACACTGCAATGAAACAAATTAGCCCAATCACTCTAACTAAACTAAACCTAATTAACTAAACTGAAAATTAATCTAATTAATATCTAATAAGATCTCAATTTAACCTAACAAGAGAATTATCCTAATACTCTAATAAATCTCTAAAAAATTCTAATAAACCCACTAATTTAAAATCTATTAAATTTCTAATAAAACTATATTATTTAAAAGAAACTCTATCATTAATAAAAGAAAAGAAAAAAAACTATATTCTCCTATATTAAAATCTAAAAAGAAAAAAAATCTATTATTATTCTATATTATCCTAAAATAAAATCTATATTATTTATTTAAAAGAAAAGCTATTAAAAGAAAATCTATACTATTCTATTAAGAAAATGAGGAAAAAATCTATTTAATATCTAATATTCTAAAATGGATTAAAACTATTAAAAATATTAAAAACCTATTAATATTCTAAAAAATGCTAAAAAAAAAATGATTTAAATCTATTAAAAAATCTAGAAATGGTCAGTAAAATCCAGAAAAATCACAATAATTTTCCGAGGGAACAAAAATAGCACCGAACGACAAATAACACCGCGAGAGCGCATCAACATAGCCGGTAAAAATAAACGGACCCCGAAATATCCTCAAAACACGATTCTATCTATCTGAACTGATTAAAATCCACCTGAGACGCGAGACGAGAGCTGTGATCCCGATAAAATCAAAACAAATGAGAAATGCACTGTATGCGATATGCAGATGCGAATGCGGTCATGCGTCGAAACATCGAGCCAGATACGGGACCCGGTTGGTCAAATTTTAGGGTGCAACACTTTCCCCAGGGATGTCTGGTGAGTTCTCCCTAGTAAGTCTGATGAATTCTCCTCAGGGAAGTCTGATATAGTTTATCCTCAGGGAAGTTGGATACACCTTTCTTCCAGGAAGTCGATGTATTATTCCCAGGAAGTCACTACGCTTTCTCCATGAAGCTGCCAAGCTCCACATCTTCCCCATGAAGCGAATATTTATTTTATCCCCGGAAGTCTCTAATCCTAAGATCTTCTTTGGATGATTATGATTCATGATAGCAATCCCTTCATTGAAGTCATGATATTGTACTCTCCAGTGAGGTCGTACCGTATCCCCATGTGAAGTCATGATATCTTCCCCCAAGTGGATTTATTTTCTCCCTAGAGAAGTTGGAACTTTGAAGCAATATCTAGTTCCGCCATCAACTTTCCTATCCCTTGATAGATGTACTTTTGCAGAGGTCGTCAGGTATCCCATCGAGATGTTTATTTCATCTCCTGTCTCCTCTCTCGCCTGTTTTATCAGCATGTTCATGCTCATTACAGTTTCATTCACATACACGATTAACATACACATTAGCATCTATTTGTTTGCTATTTGTTGCTATCCTTTGTCGTTACCGCCGCATAACCGGGTTTGTCCGTTCTCTCCAAGTAGATCGTCAGCCGTAGGCATAAAATACCTACACTTTTCCAGTCTCCCCCACAGAGTTCAACCCTCGTGGACGATGGTTATTTAAGTTATCTGTCCGCGCTAGGATAAGATAATCCCCCTTTGAGTTCATTTCCTCAATAGAGTCTTGTTTGACAGGTTCTTATTAGCTCGATTCTAGATTGAACGTCGGTCCTGTCGGTCGTCGAACCTACTTGGACATGCATTTATTTTGCACTATCTTTCCAGAAAATCATCTTACGATGCCTTTGCTGATCAGCAACAGTTCTCGTCCAAGAAGCTTATCATTACATTACACTTTACAAGCTTATCACTACGTGTTACAACTTACATTACGTTTTACAGATGGTATGCGAAAATTCTCGTTCGATAAGCTTATCATTTCATTACATTACAATAACAATAAACGAAGGTTCTCATACAAGAAGCTTTTCATTTCATTACAACCTTCATTACATTACAACCTTACATTACATTTTACAACCTCTACGAGCAGTTCTCATCCGAGAAGCTTATCATTGCTACTCTTGCAAATAAGCGGTATTTCTCACCTGAGAAGCTTGTCCTATCTTCATCATGAATAGCCGGAAGTGGCCATCTCCATCGAGAAGCTGGTTTCCATTTCCCTTTCATCTTGAAGAGTGGGGAGGTTTAAGCTGAGTCATATACAGGGCACCGACCTTGAAGTATGAAGAAGTTTATTTTACCATTTAGTAAAAGAAGAAGCTGAATCATATTCAGGGCACCGACCTTGAAGTATGAAGAAATTTATTTTACCCTTTAGTAAAAGAAGAAGTTGAATCATATTCAGGGCGCCGACCTTGAAGTATGAAGAAGTTTATTTTACTCTTTAGTAAAAGAAAAAGCTAAATCATGCTTTGCTCATGGAAGCTTATTTTTATCAGATGAGCGATAGTCCCTCCAATGGAGCTTATCAATCAATCCTTCATCTATTATCCCCAGATAACTAACAATCTCTTTATTTGAGAGCTTATCTCGTTTAGCATTTAAGTCCCTTCCGATGATAAGTGGCAGTTCTCTCCCGAGGAACTTATCAGGGAATTTCCATTAAGGTCCATTTATTTTTGGTATACATACGATTTTACCCTGTATATTTTCTATGGATTCCCGAAGATTCTGTTCGATCTTGTCACGCAGAGAGTTTCCAGAAGCTCGGATGTTATTCTTTGCTTAATTCTCTAGCATTCTGTTTACTTGTTCCTACTGCCGTGTGGATCCCGTTTTTACTTTTTTATCCCAGAGTATCAGCTGGTCATGCCCGAACCTGTTGAACAATTACTCTTGGATATTCCCCAGTGGAGGCCGTCTCGCTGGTGCCATCTCCATTGAGGATCCCATTCTTGTCGTTTACTTCTAAAAGTGAAAATTGGTTGTGCTCACACCAGTTGGCCATCACTTTAGAATTCCCCAGTGTCGTGTTGTTTCCCCAGTATGGTTTGTTCGTCGCGTCTATCCTCTGCGTCATCGTGTCGTCTTCATCTTTGCATTTATCATCCCATCATATGCATCATACTAGAATCAGAATATTGTCTGCATTACAATTCAGTTCGTTTTGTCCATAGCATTGCATCTCACTGCATCTAAAGGCAAAATTTTCAGTTATCTGTATTTAAATCCCTTTCACCATGATGTCTCGAGCCTTCGTCGCTCAAATCATCCGGTGAAGTTATTTAAATAGGGGCAACTGTCATACCCCAAAATATACCCATAGATTCATCTTGCATTTAATTTTGTTCCGTATTTTGTTTTAACTAACCGCTAACCGGTTTGCTCAGATTGTTCGTTTTGCAGGCTCATTGAAAAAGCGGAAAAATTTACTGTGTGCCTTTAGTTTATGAGGCACAGACGTGTCGTTAGCTCGCAGTCCGTTGACGATTACAGAGCTAGATTATTATCAGAAGATACTCAAGAACCTAGGGTTTTCTACCTCTAGATTCACACGACATTTGGGTTGAGAATGGTTTGGATTGTTATGACGACATTGACGTCAGATTCTTCTTGATACGATCCATTTTTGAGAGCCAGATTTAGTCATCAATTGGGTTTCAGAATGCTGTTTGATTTATAAACCATATTGGTTTGAGGGCGTTAAAGTATGAACGAATTTGGATTTGAATCGGTGCGAGAATGGTCCAAATAAGTCATCTAAACAAGTTCATGCATTCATTCCTCTTTCTATACCGGTTACAGATTAATTTTTAGAGGCGCAGTGGAATTATTGGTTTGCATCGTATTTATAGTGGATGTCAGTTTGGTTTAGTCGCAAGTATCAATGGATTCGTTTCATGTTACAAAAGTCAGGATTATCCGAAATTGGTTTGGGATTTAAATGCGGAATAAAATTCATTTTTCTACGAAATTGGATTTATTTATTTATTTATTCAAGGACAAGGTCCGATTACAACATTATTCAGGAATTGTACATTTTTGAAGATTTACAATTAAAGTCCTATTTTCTCTAAGTCCTAAAGTTCTAAATGGAAATTCTTCTAAGCCTTCCCGATCTCCGATTCTTCATTTCTGAAACTTCCAAAACTTGCAAAACCAGACGCATCAGATATAAAAATGTCAATCGGTTAGAAAATCAACTTAATCAAAAAGTGATTTTTTAGTTGTTTCGACGCCCTCAGAAAAGTATCATCATTGGGCATGTCGGGAGGGCAACAACGACAAGGTCGCCGCCAGCTCCCAACTCCATTTCCCGACCTCGGTAACTCCGGAAATAATCTGTTCTTAGAGAGAGAGGAAAAAGAGTTTTTTGTGAAAAGGTGATTTTCAGCCAAACAGATCCTTAAGGAAGTCCAGATCAAAATCCAAATCTGTAAACAGAACCAAATTTGTATCTCAGCCAAAATCCATATCCAAATCCACAAATCACAATGAACAAGATTTGAATTTTGTCCTTCAGACCCATGGATCCAAAAAGGAATCATAAACCGAAAATCATTTTATCCAATCCGTGGGTCATCACCATCAAAGGGCCATCCAAAAGATCAGTCAATAAAATCTCTGATAATATCACAAAGAAAAAAACGTAATTTATTTTCAAAATGCAAATCCAATCCAGCCCAACAAAAGCAGTATAAATCATCAGAAAAATATCAGAAAGAGGACGGATTTTGGAACCCTAAAAAACATTTAAAAAAACCCGTCGGGAACCCATCCAAATCCGCGGCTGAAAAATACCAGGAAGGACAAAAAACGACATCATCATCCAAGCCAAAACTCACATCCATAATCGCGGCCGGACTCAGAGGGAGGATTTGCCCTCACCACCATCATCGTCCGTCAAGAACATCAAGCCCCCACCAACAATCATACAAAAAACACCATCACCGTCGCCAAAGCCGCTCCAAACCCAAAAGCGTGAGCAACTTTTAACATAATGTTTGTTTCTTTGCAGAAACCATCATGAAAAAGAAGAAGGAAAAATGCTCATGCAAGACGAAGAAGAGTAAAAATCGCGGCCATGGAGAGAAGGAGGGAGAAGGGAGAAGAAAATTTTCAGAGAAGAATGGAGAGAATCCGCCGCGGCCAGAAAAATGGGGTTCTTGGAACCCTAATTTTTCCCCTAGCTTTTATGGCTTGTCAATTGGGTCGGGTCTAGCGGGTTGTGACCCAGCCCGACACATTTTGGTTTTTTTAATTGTCTTTTTGTTTTTGTTTTATTTGATTATTATTTTGTTGTTAACTGAACTTTAAATTAACAGTAAATAAACCCTCTTTTTATTAAAAATTTACAAATAATTTAACCCGACATTTTTTTAATAGAAACTAATGATTTTTTTTAATGAAACCTAACTCTCTTTTAAAAATTAATCTTAACTTCTCTTTTATAATTTAAAACTAACTTTTTTTATTTAAAACTAACACACTTTCCTCTTAAAATAAAATCTAATTTTTTTTTTAAAATTAATAATTAACAATTAACTCTTTTTTTAATTTTAAATTCCAATGAAAATCTTTTTTTAAATTCTAAAACTTTTATTTAAATCTCTAACATTTTAATTTTTAACCTCTATTCTTTTCTAACACCTTCCTTTTAATTTTTAATTTCTAAATTAACCCTAACCCGAGTTTCTTTCTTTAATAGCGTAAAACCCTAATGTCGTCATGTTCCATTTATCCGTATAATTTTATGTTGATTTGGTTTACTAATATTTTGTTTTTGTATTTATTTTATGGTTGTAATTATCTAATGATGTCATTATTCCTTATCCCATTTTCATTCACACTCGTATTCTTCCAACATCGTCATTAAATTATTCATCTTTCATTGTCCATTATTTGCCGTTAATTCCCCTCCAAAGGAAAGGTCTAGTCGTTTGACCGTCGTGTCAATAGTCCTTAAACCTACATATCTCACCTTTCAAACCATGAGACTTTGAGTCGCCGTACTCATAAGCTTAAGCGTCCCGCCATGGACAATTTAACCCTCTACGCTAGCCTTAGGATAAGGAGTCACCGCACTCCATGTAAAGTTTCTGCCGTGGAATACTTACATATTTTAACCCCTTTTCAATTCAACTCTTTACAACATAGAGATACGAGTCGCCGCACTCCACGTAAGCGCTTCCTTAAGAGCGCTTATTCCCCCTTTAAACCTTGACCACAGTCAAGAAATTTCAATTCCTCCCTTTTGAGGGGAACTGCGATTACTCTGATTCCATCCCCTACCTCGGATACGTAGGCACAAAATGCGAGTCTTGGCGAGTAAACTTAGGACTAACCCTTAGGTCTTTTTCTTTACCTAACCCTTAGCATATACCCTAAAGCGAATAATCAAGCAAAATAGTAAACTTTAAACAAGAGGTTCCTGTAGAGTACTACAGAAGTTTAGGGTGCTAATACCTTTTCTAAGCTTAACCAACCCCTTACCTAGATCACTCCCCACATTGTTTATGATGGAAAATAGGTTTTCTCTTTCTTTAACCTTTACTTCAGATAAATCAAAGAACGGTTGTGAATCAAAGATTTGCGATTCAAATTAATTAATAATTTGATATCCTATTCTCACCTCAGCACTCCCCTAAGCGAAACTATGGGAATAGATGAAATATGGGATGAATTCCAAGATCGATTCTTAAATATGCAGAAAGAGATTAAGGCTTTCCAAGAATAATACTTTTGTTTGGAAAGAACATAACTGACCTATGTTTGGTTCCAAATGTCAAAATACCCCTCAAATTCAAGGTGCCTGAATTTGAAAAATACAAAGGAAATTATTGCCCTCGAAGATACTTGGTTACGTACGCACGAAAGAAGGTTACGCAGATGGACAATCAACAGTTGTTGATCAACTACTTTCAGGATAGTCTGACTGGTGCCGCACTCAAATGGTACATGGGACTAGACAGTGCGAAGATCCAGACATTCAGTGATCTTGGCGAAGCTATCGTAAAGCAATACAAATACAACCTAGATATGACTCTGGAAAGAGATCAATTCGGGCTATTTCTCAGAGGGAAAAATAAAATTTCAAAGAGTATGCTTAGAGATGGCATGAAGTTGCCGCCAAAATTTGTCCTCTTATAGAAGAAAAGGAAATGACAAAGATTTACTTAAAAAATCTTAGTCCTTTCTACTATGATCTTATGATTTCTAGTCCGCCTAATGAATTTACTAAAATTGTAAATATGGGAGTACGGATGGAGGAAGCAGTTCGAGAGGGACGGTTGACCAAAGAGGTAGAATCATCTAAGAAACATGGAAGTAGGTTCCAAAAGAAAACGGAACAGGGTGTCAGCACTGTGTTACAAAGCCATTCAAGATGAAGATATCAACCATGACAGATAGCAACTATGTCTCTTGTTATCAACTCAGCGCCAACCTACCTACCGTAAAATTCTCAGAATCAAAATCAACATCAGCATCAGCAATAACAACCATATTATCAACAAAGGCAGCAACAACCTCCACAACAAGCTCGCCTGCAATACAATGATTTTATTCAAAGGTCACCTGGTTTTGATCCTATACCAATGACATACGCGAATCTGTTCCTATCGTTGTTGGCAAAAGTCAATATTCAAACAAAGTCTCCTCCTGTTCTCTCAAAAGACCCTCCTTATTAGTTCAAAACTGACTAGTTATGCCCTTATCATCAGGGAGCACCCGGTCATGGTATCGAGAATTGTTTTTGTTTCAAGGTTGATGTTCAAAGACTTATCAAGAATGTAATTTTGTCTTTCAAAGGCTATAATCCAAATGTTCAAATGAACCCACTACCTCAACATGGAGGAGCTTCCATCAACATGGTTTATGGATGCCCGGGCACCTATAAGATCTATGACGTCTGCTTATTAAATAAGAACTTGGTAAAGATGTATGCAGGACATAGCAGGCAGGGTCTTGTAGATCCACATGATTATGCAGCATGCAGAGTTTTTATGTAGACAATCAAGGATACTACTTTGTACAAGCAGCTCTACATGAACAAATGAACCAAGGTTGGATCCAAGAATACAAAATGAGAGATTACTAACCAATCGATATGGTACAAGGTGCTCCAGGAGAGTACACAAATTTATGACATCAGACATATCAAGGTGTCAATAGTAAAATTTCACAAATGCTTGTGTGAACTTGATTACTTTGGTCCCAATCACCATGATCATGCAGCTTGCAGAAAATGCCGCAGAAGCTAACATGGTTATCTTCTTGTCCAAACTGAGATTCAAGGATTGCTATACCAAAGAACCATCACAGTCATCCATGAAAGAGAACCCATTAACTATAGAGTTGATGAGGATGTTTATACCATAATTCCTTAGTCTAAAGATCCTTAATGCGTGGAAGTTCCTTTTGACAGTTGGAGGAATCCTAATGTTCCCAAGCTTGAACCCATAGAGATCACCTATGATAGTCGGAGACCACCGCGACTCTTTTTACCATCTATTTGCCAGGTCCAGTTCTGTATAAATCTAAGAAAGCCATACCTTACATGTTGGGTGCCACCATGGTTAAAAATGGTAAAGAGGTTCCCTTACCATCAATTGTCAAAATCGCAGATGTGAGCCGAGACACCAGAAATGGTCGTGTGTTCAACAAAGAAGCTGAGGATGTGATTCTAAGAAAGGAGAAGCAAGTTGGGAATCCTTTTGAACAAATGGGTCAGTCAAATGATACTAATCAGATGAAGGATGGTGAGAAAGTTTTAAAGTTGATCAGAAAAAGTAAGTACAAAATTGTGGATCAGTTGTTAAACACGACTTCCAAAATATCCATACTATCCCTTTTAATGAGTTCTGAGGCTCACAAGGAAGCTCTACAGAAAGTCTGGGAGAAAGCTTTTTGTAAACCATGATGTAACATTGGTTCAATTCGGCAATATTGTTGCTAACATTACCATTTGCAATAACTTGAGCTACTGCGATAAATATCTCCTAGAGGAAGGGAGAGATCATAATATGGCATTAAACATCTCAATCAATTGCATGAATGCCGCCTTGTCAAGTGTATTGATGGACACTGGTTCATCATTGAATATTATGTCAAAATCAACTCTTACAAGGTTATCCTTTTAAGGCGCTCCTATGAGGGGCAATGGGATTGTCGTCAAAGCTTTTGATGGATCCAAGAAGACATGTATTAGTGAAGTTGATCTCCCTATAACTATTGGCCCTTATACCTTCCAAGTTATGGATATCCAAGCGGCGTACAATTGCTTGTTAGGTCGTCATTGGATCCATGAAGCAAGAGCAATCACTTCAACGCAGCATAAAAAGTTAAAGTTTGTGAAAAATGACAAGTTGGTTACTGTATGTTGTGAACGAGATTTGATTGTAAGCAATCTATCATCATTTTCTTACTTGGAACCCGAAAAGTTCATTGGAACTCAGTTCCAAGCACTTTCTGTAAGTATTGAAGATAGTAAGAGAAAAAGGGCATCCATTTCTCTTACAAAGATGCAGTTCGAGTGGTTTAAAGTGGCACCACTAAAGGATAAGGATAGGTTATGATTCCTGTCGATAACAAAGCCAGAGGAGGCCTCGGTTTTTCTCCAATATTCACAAAAGCTAAAAGGAAGAATGAAGTCATCCTACTGTCACACCTTGAAAAATACAAATCGAGAACTACGACAGTCACACTAAAGGCGCAAAATGCGGTTTGACAGAGTCACCACCGAACCTTATTTATCCCAAAATAGGGAAAGAAAAATATCAAGAAAACCTTTAAGAGGAGATAAGGACATAGTCGTTGCAACCACGTTCTAGGTTTGGGAGTGGGATACCCAAGGGAAAGGTATTAGCACCCTTGACGTCCGTTGTACTCAACGAAAACCTCTTATTCCAATTTGTGATGAGCGTTATCTAAGCTTGTTTGTTTTCTTCTCAATGACAAATATGAAACGGTAAGATAAAAGGATTCTATGCTAAGGGAAATGTGTGGTTTTAGGTTAGGGTGCTCGGCAAGGATTGAGGCCCTTGTGCCTACGTATGCTCATTCGGACGAGAATGAGAAATCAGAGCACTCGCAGTTCGACTACGGGAGAGTATAAGGGGGAAGTAGAAGATGGATAGAATTATGCTCGCCAAGATCATCACAATATTGTGCCTACGTATCTTACTTTTAAAACCGAATGAAGAGTCAGAGCATCCGTAGTTCGTGGAGACGACCACGAAAAGAGAGGGGAATTAATGTGTTGAAGTTTACTTTGGATGACAATTACTTGAAGCTTAAGAAAGGATCCTTGGGCCTATGTAATCGGGAGAGTGAGTCAAAGGCGTGACTCTCTCTCTTTTTCATCTTGAAAAGAAGAGGTTATGTTTGGAAAGTGGTTTGAATGACAAGTGGTTTGGAAGATAGTTGAATGTTGTTGAATTGAAAATGTTTTATAGGCGTCATTGCTTACACATGACTAAGAGAACTCGCATCCAAACAAATGAAGAGAGATCAAAGGCTCAATCCCTCTCTTTTTCACCTTGAAAGATTTAAATAGTTGTTAATCATTTTGATAATTTGATTGAGAAAATCCGCTTGACGTTGGATCAAGGGTTTGATTGTATTCGTGTATAAAGAGATGATGAAGAGGTTTGAATTGAAAATGGCTCAATGACAAATCGAGAGTTTAGTCGAAAAGAGGTGAGAACTGATACTAGTCCCTAGGGATGCTCCTAATAAGGAAACCACGATGGAAAGTGCGAGTGTGTGCATTAGATTGATGGAGAATGCTTTCGAGCAATCGACTTACAAAGGGTATTCGAAAGTGGCTCGATAACGAATCGAGAATTAGTTTGAATATGGTTTAGTCTATGCTAGTCCCAAGGTGTTATCCTAGTAAATAAACCACAATCAAAGCAATATGAATGCGTACATCGAAATGGTAGCGGGGTACATGTAAGTTACATGGGATTGCACGAGATAAAAGGTCTCATTGTCAGGTAGCCTAAGAGGAAGCCGTGTGTGTGAAAGGTGTCCTAAACTAAGTCTTGATCAAGAGTCGGACACAAGCTCCAAGCTAGGGTTTCTGTATAAACTTCAAGTTCCGTTGCTCAAAAAAGTAACCGCAACCGTAGTCCACCAATTTAGGCTTTTAGGGTTTCGATCATTTTTATTGTGTTTTTGAATAGGGTGAACAAAATATGAACAAGATGAATATGATATAATGAATATGAATAATATGAATAATATGGCAAGATAAATTTCAACAATAATATAATCAAGATAATATCCACAATTGTATATGAACAATAATATAAAATCCAAATATATTGACAAGAAAGTAAATCAAGAATATATTGACTGAAAATAAAGTTAGTGGTTAATTGTTATTGCTTTGTATCGGGTTGAACTGTAGTGCTAAACTTTCGTAACATGATCTATGATGAAGATCATCCTATAAGAGGTTACCCAAGTTGATATTCGTGCTAAAACACGATGGAGAAATGATATTTAGGATCATTCTCAAAAGTAATCGTGCCACGCGGAAAGAAAAGGTGACAGTTTCATCTTAATCACAAACTTGCGTCGATTAATCGAAAGTAACCTATCACGATCCCAAAGTATAGAAAATTATCTCAATGATAATTTACTACAGGTTTGAAATAATGAAGGTTAACAAACTCAACCAACCAACATTTGCGAATAGAAAGACTTCATCGACCAATAATTGAAATGAAAAGAGATGGAAAAGAAAATGAAAGTAGAAATGAAAAGAACAAAGATAAGTCAAAATGGAATTAGAAAGGTTAGAAAAGAAGGTGATCTCATCTTAATCAAGATTTTTAAATCGATAAATCGAAAATCTATGACATTTGACTTTCATTGACCAAAATTAAAATCTCAAAGGAGATCAAAATGAAAATGGAATAAAATTAAAATATTAGTGTTAAAATGCTAAAACTTTTATTTAAGAGAATTTTTTAGGATAAAAAAAATGTTAAAACAAATTAATAATAAAAGAAAGAAAGAAGAACATCCAAAAGGGGGGGAGGTGCATCACTAAAAAAGGGTGCAGATAGTGGGTGGAATCATTTCAGGGCTAAGCCCAAATCAACCACTACAAACTAGAATAATAATAAAAAAGTAGAGTAAAAACACGAGCCACTAGGCCCAAACCTCACACCACAAAAAACTTAAAACAAAAGAAAGGGTGATGAAAGCTCTTTAAATGCATTGCTCTGAATAGAAACAGAGTAATGGACATGGAATAGAACGGGCTTTTAGCCCAACCCACACACAACCACGAGCACGATGAATGACAAGAAAACAACAAAATTTCATAATCATTTTTCTCAGGTGAAGACATTATTAAGCAACACAGTAACTGAATAAATCACTGCGAAGAACAAAAACGAGTCGACAGGGAAAAAACATTGCTGCTCTCAATCCAACCTTCTTCGCTGGTTTGCCTCACGCTCAGATTCACACTCAGTTTGTTATACTGTCTCAGGTTCAATTTCAATCCTTCATTTCTTTTTTGTTTCGGATCTACTTTGTGTTTGATTCCTTTTTTTTTTTTTGTTTTTTTGTTCGTGTTCTCACTTCATCTCCCTTCTTGATTTTGATATTTTTTGGTGGATTTGTGTTATGGTTTGCCATGAGAAAAATAATAAGGATTGACGAGAAGGGTTGAAGAAGAATTTGGGAGATTTTATCAGGGTTTTCTCTCTCTCTCTCTCTCTCTCTCTCTCTCTCTCTCTCTCTCTCTCTCTCTCTCTCTCTCTCTCTCTCTCTCTCTCTCTCTCTCTCTCTCTCTCTCTCTCTATTTTGCAAATTGGCAAGGTTATATATACTGAGGTTTTTGAACTTTGTGACATTGGTTGCTGCGTATTTTGCATATTAGCTCAGGTGCGTATGTCGTGGACTGGAATGATTATCTTGGGGGTAAGTCACATGATCTGGATATCTGAAGTGATGTATTGGCTGCGACTTTGTTGCATGAAATTTGGCACTGGTTGGTTCATGTTGTCAAGACTTGTTGAGGAACTTTGGTTGGAAATGTGATTGTCATGCGTGTCACCAAGCTCTTTCTCTTATTATGTATATATATTTTGCAACTTATATTGGAATGCTTTTTGTGAATGGATGAAAATTGTGATGTGCACCCATGTTTGGAATTTTGGTAATGGGCCTCCATTTTTCTTTATTTTGATGGTAATTGTAAATGGGCTTTGAATTTTCTAGTTGAACCATGCTTGAGAAAACAAATAATTTATGAGGATATTTGAACTCTTGATTCTTGGCTAAAACTATGATAATCTAAACTTGAAATTTCCATGTTGTTCTTCATTAGCCAAATTACACCTTTATTGAATTCTCCACTTGAATTGTCTACAACTCGAATTGATTTGAAGAAATAAAATCAATTATGAACCAATCTTGGACTTGAAATGAATTAGAGTTCTGAATCAATGAATAAATCTTAATCTTGCCACTTGAATTATGATAACCCAAAGCCTTCACTATGAAATATTTTGAGCAAGAAAATGCTCTGAAATAAGAGGATTATGACTTGTGATATGAGCTTTAATACACTGTACAAAACCCTGATTAAAAAAGGTACTGATCCTTGATGATCTTTAACTGTGAAACAACTGATAGCTTGACATTCTGACAACTTGATGCATAGACAAACTAAACTCACACAGAAATCCTAACTGGAACTCCAGGCACATATAACTTGATTTGCACACCATAGCCTTGACTGATCTTGGAATAGAACCTTACCTGAATGACAAATCAGGTCAAAAACATTGAACCTCAGTTCATACCACACATACACCTGTCTTAATAGCTTTGTCTAAGATTTTATTCAACCTAGTAACACCTTGAGCAGGAACAACATATTTTTTTAATTTTCTAAATAATGGTTAGTGTGCAGGTATACAAATGAAAGTAATATACATGTAGGACAAATTTGGAGTATGACAGACGCCCCTATCTATTTGGCTTAAACCTAGTAAAATGAACTGCAACGGTGTTCATTATTTTGAGGTAGGATACAATTAGATATGAAGAAAACCCTGAATTTATCCAAAAAGAAAGAAAAAGCCAAGGAGGTGGAATAATAGATCAATGTCAACCCTCGAGTTGACACTGAATAACTTGCAAAGGTCTTTATCACCAAAAGGATGATAACGGAAGAAATCTGACATCAAAGGCCTATCACCAAAAGGATGATAGTAAACTCACACAGCTCCGACACCAAAATGATGACGAATCTATCACCAAAGGGATGATAGTAAACATATAACTCCGACACCAAAAGAATGAAGAATCTATCACCAAAGGGATGATAGTAAACACATAACTGCGACACCAAAAGGATGACATATCTATCACCAAAAGGATGATAAAAAACTCACACACCAACTTCGACACCAAAAGGATGACAAACCTATCACCAAAAGGATGATAGAGAACACACAATGTCTGGCACCAAAAGTATGGAAGACCTATCACCAAAAGGATGATAGTGGACACACACACGCACACACACACACAATCTGGCACCAAAAGGATGACAGACCTATCACCGAAAGGATGATAGGAAACTTATACGACTCGACCCTTCACCGAAAGGATGAAAATGAGGTCGAAACTCGTTATTACCAAAAGGATAATAGTAAGTTAACATAGATTCCCGACACCAAAAGGATGACGTCCTATCACCAAAAGGATGATAGTAAACACACACATCGACCCTTCACCAAAAGGATGAAAGTGAGGTCGAAACTTGCTATTACCAAAAGGATAATAATAAGTACACATAGATTCCCGACACCAAAAAGATGACAGGTCTATCACCAAAAGGATGATAGAAAACTCACACACACAGAGATATCTGACACCAAAAGGATGACATACCTATCACTAAAAGGATGATAGTGGACTCACATACACAGTGACCCTTCACTAAAATGATGAAAGTGAGGTCATAACTTACTACTACCAAAAGGATAATAGTAAGTGAAACGATACCAAAGGTTGCCATTCACCAAAAGGATGATACACAGACCAGAGGTTCACAGATCGTCGACACCAAAAGAATGACAGTAAGATCAAACAACACAAGTTTCTACTACCAAAAGGATGATAGGAATTTTCCAAATTTGAGGGCCGCCAACACTAAAAGGATGAATTTTAGGTTGAACTGACAGGATTTGGCTATCACCAAAAGGATGATAGCAAGGCAATTGACAAAAGGCCAGGCTTGCTAGATATATGTTGAGTGAGGCTTATTTAAGGACATCAACAAAATGTTAAAGCATAGAAGTCACTGAGGAACACAACCCTTGCCAATAAAAGGTTGAAAGGAAACAACTTACTAGGGAACGCCCAAGAGGAAATATTGAATCAAATCAACAGGGAACTCCCACTGATTCGGAGATGCCACTAGTTGAGCTAGGGATGCCAATTTCAACAAGAAAAGGTTGAGAAACACAACTCAATGAGGAACGCCACTGGCTTTCTTAGAGATCACATATTCAACAACAAAAGGTTGAAGTAACTCCACGAGGAACTCCCAAGAATTTTAAAGAAGATTCCCCATGATTGGGCCGAAGATCATCTTGAGCTTGATCGACAAAAGGATGAAATAACTTCATGAGGAAAACCCATGGATTTGAAGAGGATGCCCCTGATTGGGCTGAGGATCATTTGATTTTGGTCAACAAAAGGTTGAACAAATTTGTGAGGAACGCCCACAAATTTGGAGAAGTTCCCCTGACTAGGCTGGAGATTATTTTGAAATCTTGAGATCGACAAAAGGTTGTTACAGCTTCTGAGGAACGCCCACAATTTTGAAGAAAATACCCCTGACTGGGCCGAAGATCATCTTGGAAATCCCGAGAATGATCCTGGATCTTGACTATGTATGAATGCTTGATGTTGGTAATGATGTTCCATATCAAATGTAAAGGCAATGAAAATGCTGACGCGTAGAGATGCAAGTGCTGGGGAAGTATGATTGAGTTCTAGTATGCATATGATGCACATGATACTTATGATATCGAATGCGATGTATATGATGCATATGATTACATACAGGTGATTGAATATGCTTAAAAGTGCCAACATGGTGGACTTTAGGTATTTACCAATGCACATTGGACTTTGGATGGTGAGATTGATTTCCTTGACACTCAGTTCGTTGAAGACACTCTGATTAAAGCAAATTAAAATGCTCTTGATGCTATGAGTCTGATCACTTAATGATTTGTTGTGAGCTTGCTTCGGAGAGGATCACAATTCTGCTTGATGGCCAGGATAGCCTGGAGACGAGCGAAGTGACGTGATCAGCTCATGAAAATTGTGCTCTTGCTCTGAACTTGATGATTGCTATTGTCTAGCAAGGTACACTTGACCAATTTATAGATACAGAGAGGATCTACCTTCTACAACAGGTTTTTCCTCATTCTGAACATGGTAATGGTCTGCCCGTGATTAACCAGTTCTAGAGTGATCTTTGAGAATTGAACTTTGATGTGATTCTAAGATGACTTGCCCCTGATCAAGTTGTGGAAGGATGTGCCCCTGATTGAACTGTTGAGGTAGTATTGATTCAAGTCAGCACTATTGAGATCTCAAGTTTCCTCTTTGATTACCCTTCGTTGGAGTTGCTTTGTATGTCTAGCACTGATTTGCAATTTAAAGTGTACATTCACAAATGGTAGTCTTAATGCAATGTTCAAGTTAGTTTTGAAAAAATATTTGTTTATTCGAGTGTTGTGATAGTGTGAGACAAATGGACCGTTAGTCCAGACGTTGTGCTGATTTTGTTAGTGTGAAAGATATAGCAAGGATAATGACACCAATGCTGAAGATTAGCAAAAATGTGAGGAGTCAGTTTACACAACCTTGCAATAGTATGCTTTTAAAATAAACTCCGTCTCAATTAGGTCTTTTAAGGGTTGTAACGTGATCTGGTTCTTGGTTTATGAAACAAAAGATATTAGCCTCAAATTTGATTTGTACCCACCCCTTCTTCGTGATTATCTCCAATCCTACATTCAGTTAATTCTGCACATATTTGTCTTCCAAAAGGGTTGACGGTGTAAATGTGATGATTCAAGGTTTGCTCGAACTAACAGTCACCTTATTTTACTTTTGATGGATGTCAGTGACCTTTTTGATTTTGATTTGGTGGTCACTGAATCTAATTTTGTTTTTGATGAGGATTTGAGGGCCTCTTTTGATTTTTTTTGACCCCTAACTTTTGCATAGACTGATTTTGCTTTTCGAGTCCATCGGGATTGCCTTGATTTTTGCCTAAGTCTCCTTTTGAGGTGCTCGAATTAGCATGCTTTTGCTTTTTGGTTTTGTTTTTTAGGATTGTGATTGCCAAGTCATGGGTCTTTGATGAACAACCGTCATGTTGTTTGGATTTTGCTTTGTTGATCCGAGTGCGTAATTGGATTAATTGAACACTACCCTACCCCAGGTTGAGTGTAAGGGTTTATAGATCCGAAGGAAACTGCTACTTCTTAACTCCAAGTGGTTAACTAGGGATTAACACCTTGTCTCTCCAGTGTTTGGGGGATTGAAACAATGCATGCACATTATCGACGAGATTCTGTCTAAAATCATACTATTTTCAATTATGGGTATTTCGTTTTCATCATCCTCCCTCCAATCATTGCTAAACAATAGTTGATAAATATAGTGAAATAAATAAATATGTGTCGATGATTCATGGTAAATGGAAGAAATCAGTGAATACAACATAACTAATTCAAAGCATGCACAATCACTACATTAATAAAATCGCAAACGAATGGCAAATGTTCAAAGCATACACTACTTAAATAGACAAAGACAAAACATAAGAATACAAATAATGGGATAGCAACATGACTGCCTTCTTCGTGGAGATGAACTTGACTTAACTTGATTTGATGTTGACACTAGTTTGGCAGCGACATATGATTGTTGATGACATTTGGAGTCTTCCCATTGAATGTGAGAGCTTTCCTATCAACCAGGTCTTGAACTTTGTGTTTGAAGGCTCTACAATCCTCAACAGTGTGCCCTGGAGCACCTAATGAAACTCGTAGTGGGCATTAGCATCATAGTATGGAGGAATGACAATCGAAGGAGCTAGGTCTCTCGGAGTAATCGCCCCTTTCTCCATCAATCTAGTGAAGATCTGAGTGTATGTCATTGGAGACAATCAAAGACTCTATCTGGCCTCATTGCCCTCTGCTGATTTGGTTGGCGTTGCTATTGAGTAGCTCGCTGTTGTTGTTTCTATGAAGGATACTGATACCCATGCTAATTGTATGATTGTTGCTGAGGAGCTTGTTGTTGAGGCATTGGAGCTTGAACAACTTGAACAATTGGCTGGTAAGGCATTGGAGCATATTGCGCAACAACAACATACAAATACTGGAAGTAGGAGATTTGATAAGGCATTTGGGAAGGAGCTTGTTGAGGAGTTTGCCCTTTCTGAGCAGAGACAATATTTGTTTCACCCTCTTTCTTCTTGTATCCGTTGAAAGGCTTTTTGGCTCTAGATTGACTGCTAGAACCTCCTTGGATCTTTCCACTTTTCAAACCCTCCTCAATTCTCTTACCAACGATCACCAAGTTAGAGAATCCATCCGAAACAATATCGATCAGCTTCTCGTAGTATTGGCCTTGCAGAGTTGCCATGAAGATGTCAATCAACTCATGATCAATAAGAGGTGGATGGACCCTTGCAGCTAGCTCTCTCCAGCATTGTGCATACTCATTAAAGGATTCATTGTCCTTTTGAGCCATCTCTGAAGTTGAGTATGGTTAGGAGCAAGATCAATGTTGTATTTGTGCTGCTTAACAAATGCATCAGCTAGCTCAGCCCAAGTGCACACACTGCTATGCTCTAGCTGCATATACCACTCGAGAGATGCTTCAGACAAGCTGTCTGGGAAGCAATGAATCGTTAGTTTTCTGTCTCTAGCATAGGCAGCCATATTGTGACAGTACATCTTCAAATGAATGTTGGGACAACTGATACCTTTGTACTTTGAAAATTCAAGCACTTTAAACTTGGGAGGAATGACGACGTCTGGCACTAAGCACAATTCTAGAGAATTAATAGAAACTGAGTTGTGCCCTTCCATGACTAGGAGTTTTTTAAGCTAAATCACAACACATTTTGATGGCCTCAGAATCCAGAGCAGCGACAAGACTGGAAATTGGGATAGCAGCATGATAGTTTTTCACATTATCATATTGATCTAGCAGATTCTCTTCAGCGTGAGGAATGGGGATCTGAATGACAACAGGTTGAGCTTACGGGACGACTCCAACAGTGACTCCAAGTGTCAGGATTGGTTGAGAAGTGGCTCCTTCAACTGTGGTAGTGAAGTTCATTGGTATCCCATAGGTGATAGGGTTGTGAACATGAACTGAGGGCCTTGAGGTAGATCCTTGCACATGACCGTTGTTGTTGACGGCAGCAGATTCACGCAGTTCTTCCTCTTTTCTAGCTGTAGTGATAGCTTCGGGAATCTGATCAATCTTGCCCTTGAGGGAATCCAATTCCTCTCTGAAGGTGGCTTGCTCTTGTTGAATCTGCTCCATCATGCGTCTAATATTGGCTCGAGTTGCGTACTGGTGTCGAGGAATCAACTCGATTTACTGGAGAGGAAGGAAGGAGAAATAAGATTGTGCCATTGAAATGAAATGCAAGATGCATAACAGATGCAATGACATGTATGCAAGATGCAAGATCTAGGATCACAGGATCACAGGCTCAAACAACTCTGAGGTTGGCCGGAGGAACAGGTCAAGAACCAAAGCCACTGATCAAAGAAACCCCACATGTAGGATTCTAAAAAAGGTAGGTGCCTAAAGTTAATGATATCTTTCAAGGACATTATAACCATGGCAAAGGCTCACCATGACAATAATATCCTTGAAAGGATCTCCTCTAGGTGAGGTTTTCGTATCTTCCACACGAGAAAGACTCCTTAGAGACATCCACTACATAACCATCGACACACGGGTTCTAAGGAAGGTTCTCAGATTCATAGATCGATATTGAAAATATTACTCCAAAAGGAGTTAACACTACCAACCACCATATTAATCCAAATGGAGTTAATCCAAGAGGATTCATAGATCAAAGATTCTTAGATTCTCATCTGATTGGGGCGTTTGATTAATCTAAAATAGTTAACACTACCAACCACTATGGCTAAAACGAGTTAATGGTCCTTGGGATCAATGATTCAGGCGCGAAAATATTATTTCTATGGCAAAGATTCACCACAACAATAACATTTCCAAGGGAATCTACTTCAAGGGGGTTTTCGCTTTGGCCTTATGCGGAAGATAACACACATGTCCCCACTATACAACCACCATCCTAATCTCATGGTTTTGCTCGACCTCGGGTATAGAGCCATCTCACAAAGTACCCAATAATCAGAGCAGCCCAACAATGTCACAAAAGGTAACACAAATAAGGAATAAGAAAGAAAACAAATAAGCGAGAAGAAAACAACTAAGTGTTAGAACACAGATTAGTTCTTAATAATATCTCTATGTTTTGATGATAACTATTATGAAATTTTGTAGTTAAGAATTATGTACTCTAAAATTTGCTTAAGAATGTCTGCTGCAGATATTAAAGTAAATATCACTTCAGAAGCAAATCAGATCTGAACATAAGAAATATGCAAGGCTCTGAAGCGTCAGATGCACCCATTAGAAGATTCTGAACGCTGCCATCAGAAGATCCTGAGCGTTGTCTCCAGAAGGATCTGAAGCAGAAGCTCCGGAAGAACCTAAAGCAAGTCAGAAGCATCTGAACCAATGAAGAATTATGTATGAAGAGTTTTCAAGCATAGTTACTTCAGAAGACTCTGATAGTACTAACATTGCCAGTACTGAGGATCTGACCAAAAACTCTGCTCTGAACTTATACACGCTAAAAGCACACTTGCTGCAAAGACTCTGATTCAACAAAACTCTGATCAATGTCAGAAGGCTCTGATCAAATTAGACTCTAATGATTCTTGCTGAAAATTGTTGAAGAAGAATTCAAAGATTATGTCCGTTGGAATATCCAAACGACTCTTTCCTTATTTATGCTAGACACAAGAACACAGACAAAAAGGATTTCTCTGTGCTTTCTTCTTCTAGGAAAGGTCACTTGATGTGAAGACAAAAAGGCTCAGACCTTTTGGTACACACTTCTCAACGTGAAATACTCTTGGATCACTGTGCCTATAAAAGCAAGTCTCCACTCATCTTCTTCAGTTGACGAAATACCTGAAAATAATTCATTATCAAAGCTCTCATACAACTCATATATTCTTTCTAGAATTATTTCTTTGTTCTTAATCTTAAGTGAAAAATCACAGTTGTGATAAAGCTTTATTAGAAGCATTTTAACACTTGTATTTAGTATTACATTTGATTGTCAGAAAACCTTAAGAAGATCCAGTTAGGATCAGTAGTTCTTGAGAAGACTTTGAACAGTTGTTCTTAGTGCTTACTATTGTAATCAGTTGATTAAATAGTGGATTAAGTCCTTGATTGAGAAAGGCAAATCACTCTAGAAAGGGTGGACTGGAGTAGTTGAGTTCAACGAACCAGGATAAAAATACTTGAGTTTTTACTTCTAAGTTTTTATCTTCATACTTATTCAACCCCCTTCTAAGTATTTTCTCACCTTCAGTTGGTATCAGAGCTCCAGTTCTGTATGTGCTACCACTTCACAGTGACAGAAAATATCCAGTGGGAAAAACTTTGATATATATTTGGTTGTTACTATGGCTGATACTTCAATATCTAACATTAACAATAAATATGATGAAAGGGACAAAATCAGCACTAAACCCCCTATGTTTGACGGGGAGAAATTTGATTATTGGAAAGACAGGATTGAAAGTTTTTTCCTTGGCTATGATGCTGATTTATGGGATTTGGTCATAGATGGATATGTTCATCCCACTGATGGGAATGACAAGAAAGTAGATAGAAAATCTATGACAGAAGCCCAGAAGAAGGAATTTAGAAATCACCACAAGGCTAGAACAATATTGTTAAATGCAATATCTCACACTAAATGTGAAAAGATCACAAATAGAGAAACTGCATTTGACATGTTTGAGTCCTTGAAGATGACTCATGAGGGAAACTCTCAAGTCAAGGAAACAAAGGCTCTGGCTCTAATTCAGAAGTATGAAGCCTTCAAGATGGAAGAAGCTAAATCTATTGAAGCTATGTTCTCCAGATTTCAAATACTTACAGCTGGACTAAAGGTTCTGGATAAAGGATACTCTACTGCTGATCATGTGAAAAAAATCATCAGAAGCTTACCTACCAGATGGAGACCTATGGTGACTGCACTGAAAATGGCTAAAGATCTGAACAAGATCTCCTTGGAGGAACTAATCAGTTCACTGAGGAGTCATGAAATTGAACTTGAGGAAGATGAACCTCAAAAGAAAGGTAAATCAATTGCCTTGAAATCTAATAAATCTGCTAAAGCATTGCAGGTAATAAAGGAAAGCTCTGAAGAATCCTCATCTGAAGATGAAGATGAACTATCCATGCTGTCTAGAAGAATAAACAAACTCTGGAAGCATAAAGGAAAGAAGTTCAGAAACTTCAGGAAGCCTGACCAAAGAAAAGAATCTTCTGGACACAGAAGATCTGGCAAAAAGGAGGTTGTATGCTACGAATGTAAAGAATCTGGGCATTACAAAAATGAATGTCCAAAGTTGTTGAAAGAAAAGCCTAAAAGAAAATCTGATAAGAAGAAGAAGGTTCTAATGGCCACCTGGGATGATTCAGATACATCTGAATCTGAATCTGAGTCAGAAGAGGAATGTGCCAACGTAGCATTGATGGCTGACATAGAAGATCAGGAGGAAGGAATTTCAGGATCTGAATCTGACTCTGAATCTGACGCTGAAGAGGTAATGGCTAAACTCACTAAAGATGAACTTATCAAAGTGTTATCAGAAGTTCTGAAGAGGTATAACAATATTAAGCTCAAATACAAGAAGCATCAAAGCAACCTTGTATCTAAGAATAATATTCTCAAATCAGAAGTAGCTGAGCTAAATGAAAAGAACTTAAAATTGAAAAATGATTATGAATTAGCTCAACAAGACTCTGATTCTGAAACTGAGTCTGAATGCAAAAATATTTTGGAAAAATATGATTACAGCTTTCAGAAGTTTCTTACTAAAAGCATAGACAGAAGCAAAATGGCTTCTATGATCTATGGAGTTAGCAGAAATAACAGAAAAGGAATTGGATATAAATCTTCCTCTGGAAAGGATTTAAATCCAAAACCTGTTGATAAAATTATCATCAAGAAGACTCCTTTATATTCCCACTTTAAATTTGGTCAATTGAATGATATTGAACACACTCGTTCTGAAAAGAACATTCATGTGTTTAAATCTAAGGCTAGTCAGAATAAACCTTATGTTGAAAAACAGAAGTTTAGACAAACCTTCAGAACAACTACCCCAAAAGGACCCAAGAAGATCTGGGTACCTAAAAGTAAAATAATTCCTGTTGCACATGTTCTTAGCAGCAAGGTCAGGACGCCAATCATGGTACCTGGACTCTGGATGCTCGCAACACATGACAGGAGAAAGGTCTATGTTCCAAAGTCTGGAGCTTAGGTCTGGAGGTGATGTGAAATTTGGAGGGAATCAGAAGAGAAAGATCATTGGATCTGGCACTATTAGAAATGGTAAACTTCCCTCTATTACTAATGTTTTACTTGTAGAAGGATTAAAGCATAATCTATTGTCCATAAGTTAATTAAGTGACAATAGTTATGACATAACCTTTAATAAAAAATGTTGTAAAGCTATTAGTCAAAAGGATGGCTCAATCCTATTTAGTGGAAAGAGGAAGAACAACATTTATAAAATAAACCTTTCAGAACTTAAGGTTCAGAATGTTAAATGTCTCTTGTCTGTTAATGAGGAGCAATGGGTCTGGCACAGAAGATTGGGGCATATTAATATGAGACGTATATCTCAGATTAATAAACTTAATCTTGTTAGAGGACTTCCTAATCTAAAGTTCACCTCAGATGCTCTTTGTGAAGCATGTCAAAAAGAGAAGTTTTCAAAATCCTCTTTTAAATCAAAAAATGTTGTTTCTACTTCCAGACCACTAGAATTACTTCATATTGATCTGTTTGGACCAATGAAAACTGCATCCATCAGAGGCAAGAAGTATGGATTAGTCATTGTTGATGACTATAGTAGATGGACATGGGTAAAGTTCTTAAAACACAAGGATGAGTCACATTCTATGTTCTTTCACTTCTGCAAACAAGTCCAGAATGAAAAAGATTTCAAAATTATAAAAGTCAGAAGTGATCATGGTGGTGAATTTGAAAACAGATATTTTGAAAAATATTTTAATGAAAATGGCATTGCTCATGATTTTTCCTGTCCTAGAACTCCACAACAAAATGGGGTTGTAGAGAGGAAAAATAGAACTCTGCAAGAAATGGCCAGAACCATGACCAATGAGACTAATCTGGCAAAGCACTTTTGGGTAGAAGCAATCAACACAGCTTGTTACATTCAGAACAGAGTGTCTGTAAGACCTATTCTGGAGAAGACTCTCTATGAACTGTGGAAGAACAGAAAGCCCAACATTTCATATTTTCATCCTTTTGGATGTATTTGCTATATGTTGAATACTAAAGAAAATCTGAACAAGTTTGATTCTAAAGCACAGAAGTGTTTCATGCTTGGGTATTCTGAACGCTCTAAAGGCTACAGAGTATACAATACTGAAACACATATTGTGGAAGAATCTATTCATGTTAGATTTGATGATAAGCTTGGCATTAAAAAGTCAAAGCAGTTTGAAAACTCTGCAGATAGAGAAGTAGTCTTCACAGACTCTGAAGGCTCAGAGGCAGACAAAGCTCAAGTGAAGGAACCAGAAGCAACGCCAGATGCAATTCCTTTGAATTCTCAGATGAACAACTTAAACATTTCTGAAGAATCAACTGTTAGAGGATCATCTTCCAGAATCAAAGCTTCTCATCCAGAGAATGTTATCATTGGAAAAAAGGATGACCCTATCAGAACAAGATCCTTCCTCAGATCATCTGAAGCATCATTATTTGGATTGGTGTCAGTAATTGAACCAACTTCTGTAGATGAAGCTCTGCAAGACAATGATTGGATTATTGCCATGCAAGAAGAGCTAAATCAGTTCACCAGAAATGGTGTGTGGGATTTAGTTCCAAGACCAAAAGGATTCAACATAATTGGAACTAAATGGGTCTTCAGAAATAAGCTTAATGAGAAAGGAGAATTTGAAAGAAATAAGGCAAGGCTTGTTGCTCAAGGGTACAATCAACAAGAAGGTATTGATTACACTGAAACTTATGCTCCAGTGGCAAGGTTAGAATCTATACGCCTTCTTATTTCATTTGCTGCACAATATAACATCACTCTATATCAGATGGATGTTAAAAGTGCCTTTCTAAATGGTATTATAGAAGAAGAAGTTTATGTTCACCAGCCTCCTGGTTTTGAGAGTGAAAAATTCCCAGAACATGTTTTCAAACTAAAGAAATCTCTGTATGGTTTAAAACAAGCTCCCAAAGCTTGGTATGAGAGATTAAGCAATTTTCTTCTGGAGAAAAATTTCATCAGAGGCAAAGTGGACACAACACTCTTTTGTAAAACATTTAAGAAAGATCTTCTAATTTGTCAAATATATGTGGATGATATCATATTTGGATCTACCAATACTATGCTGGGAAAGGAGTTTGCTCATGTATGTAGGCAGAATTTGAAATGAGCATGATGGGATAATTGAGATTCTTTCTGGGAATTCAAGTCAACCAAACTCCAGAGTGCACTTACATTCATCAGACCAAATATGTTAAAGAACTTCTGAAGAAATTTAACATGACTGATAGTAAGATGGCAAAGACTCCCATGCATCCAACTAGTTCACTAGGCAAGGAAGAGGTAAGTAAGAAAGTAGATTAGAAACTCTACAGAGGTATGATAGGATCTCTTCTCTACTTAACTGCTTATAGACCTGACATTTTGTTCAGTGTATGCTTGTGTGCAAGATTCCAATCAGATCTTAGAGAATCACACTTAACAGCTGTTAAGAGGATTCTAAGGTATCTGAAAGGTACTTCTAATGTGGGTTTGTGTTACAGAAAATCTGATGATTTCAAATTAGTTGAATTCTGTGATGCTGATTATGCTGGAGACAGAGTGGAAAGAAAAAGTACTTCTGGAAGTTATCAATTTCTAGGAAGAAATCTAATCTCTTGGTACAACAAGAAGCAACCCACAATTGCACTATCAACTACAGAGGCAGAATATATTGCTGCTGCTGGATGTAGCACGCAGATGCTCTGGATGAAAAGTCAGCTAGAAGACTATCAGATTTTTGAAAGTAACATTTCTATTTTCTGTGATAATACTTCTGCTATATGTTTGTCTAAAAACCCCATTTTACACTCTAAGGCAAAACATATAGAAATTAAGCATCATTTCATCAGAGACTATGTTCAGAAGGGAATTATAAACTTAGCCTTTGTTGATATAGATCATCAATGGGCAGATATTTTCACAAAACCCCTTGTTGAAGATAGATTCAAATTTATTCTGAAAAATATTGGTATGGATTTGTGTCCAGAATAATATTTTTCAGAAGCAAATTTTACAGATGATAAATGTTTATCACTCTGAAGTATTTCATCTATTGCTTATTAGATTTATGTTTATTTGTGTGTATATGAACTAACCAATCTCAGAGGATCTGAACGTTGGTTAACGTTTCATTTCTCAAGAGAATTCAGAAGCACATGCAAGCAAACACGTGTCACTCTAAATCTGCAAAGATGGCGTGTACACTACTGAAGAGACGTTTGAGGTATGGTTTGAATAGTGAAAATCTTGATTTTCCCCCAATTTGTTAGAATCAATCATTTTTATTCTCTTTTATTAATTGACATTAATTGCTGTGAGTAAACGTGCTTTGATTGTCTGTTTGTATGCCTAATTGTTTTCTATTAATACCACATCTCTCACCACTTTCACACTTTTCACAACTCAAGCAAGTTTATGCATTTCTGTCTTCTTTTCTCTCTTCACAAACTCCCTAAACCTTTGTCAAAATCATCTTCAATGGCAACCTCATCTTCTACAGAAGCTCAGTTTCAATCAACCATGGCTGCAGTTACTTCTGCAAATATGGGTGTGGTTCCATACACGACACCTAAAAGGACTTTGTTAACTCCTTTTGACAAACTTGAAGTTCTCTGTGAATCGATGGTGGAATTTGATTCATTAGCTGAAAATGGATTTGAATTTCGTTCAATAGTTGATGCTCAAGGCTGGGTAAAATACTTTGACAGATTATTTGGACCAGTTTACCCTCATCTGGTGAAAGAATTATGGATACATGCTTCTGTATACCCCAAATTCATCTTGTCTTCTGTTCTGGGTAAGGAGATTATAATTACAGAAGATCTAATCAGGAAACTCATAGGATATGAGGAGACTGATGGAGTATCTCATCTGCCAGCTGGGCGTGTAGACATGGAAGAAGTTTATGAGGAAGTCATGACTGCTGGACAGGCCTCTAACAAGTTTAAAGATCTGAAGCCTGACTACAAAATCTGGGCAAAGATTTTCATGGGATGCATTCATCATAGAAAATCTACAAATTCTCCAGACTATGTGAACAATGAACAGCTCTACTTCATGTATTGTTTAAGTCAGAGCACCAAGGTAGATCTTCCTTACATTTTGTTCATGCACTTATGGAATCATATTAATGCTTCAAGAGAATCTGTAAAAGATAAGGGTCAGAAGATCAGAACATGGATTCCCTTTGGAAGGTTAATTTCAGATATTCTGACAGAAAATGGACTGGTGACTGCTCTGTATGCTGCTGGAGTCAAGGAGGAACTTGAATCTATTGTTGGGAAACCTCTGAATTCCAAGAGTCTTCAGAGACTAAAAATTGTAGAGGAACTCACATCAGCACCCAAGAAGCTGAATATCTCTGAACTTAGTCAGAAGCAAATCCCAGTTGAAAACTACCCACTGTTATGTGCTGAAGAACCAAGGGAAATAATTGTAAGGTATATTGATTCTTGCAAGGCAGATGGAACCCCAGTTCCTGCAGATATTCTGAAAAGAGCAAGGGAACCAATGCCTGATGGAGGAAATGAGAACACAAGGAAAAGAGGTCAATCATTAGCAGAAGCAGTGGCTGTTCAGAAGAAGCCCAAAGTTGCTGACAAGCCTCAGAAGCTGATTAAGAGGAAAGCATCTGGAGACGCTCCCTCTGTTCCCACAAAGCGTATCAAGATTAAAGGTACCAAATCTTTTGTATCCTCTTTCAATAAAACTGTTTTAAATGAATCAACATTCAATTCTATTCCAAAACCACCTCCTACTCAGAAACAATTTGTTCCTGCTCCACCTCATAATTCTAAACCATTAAAAATTCCTTCCCCACAAAAATCATCTGATCCTGTTTCCACCACTCCTGTAAAACCTTCTACAAATCAATCATCTGCACCAACACCAACAACAACAACACCAGCAAATCAAACTCCACCACCTATAACAAAACCAACAGAACAATCTGAACAACAACAACAACCAGAAAAACAACCACAACCAGAAAAACCACAATTAAACACATCTGAACCTATTGTATCTGCACAAGTTCTTTCTGAACCTATACAATCTAATCAAGTGGCATCTGATCCACCTGCATCTGATCCACTTACATCTGATCCACCTACATCTGATCCACCTACATCTGCTCCACCTCCATCAGAACCACCTACATCTACACCTCCATCAAAACTTTCTAAGAATCCATCAGAATCAACCAACCCATCTGAAACCAATATCCCTGAGACATAGGTTCTAAATGTTACACCTCTCAAAACTGTTTTTGAAGTGTCCTCCACGTCTTACACTCCAACCACATCCTCAAATTCATCAGAATCTGATATACACCCAAATTTTCTGATATCTCCCTCTCACAGAAATTCTGAAGTTAACCAACCAGAACCACCTGTTTCTTTTGAAATTCTCATTCCCAATCCTACCCCAACACCTAAGCCAAGGACATCTGAGTGTGTACCCTCTGCTTCGTGTAAACTGTTTTCATCTAAAAAACTTCCCTCTGGTTTCAAATTCAAAAACTTCTACACCAGTATTGAACCATCTGACACTATCACTCCTCTTAAACCCAAAATTACCATCATTCTACCATCTGTTCTTCAAACGTATATTAAAGAACTGCCAGAAGTAATTTCATCAGAACCCATTTTATCTGATAAATCTGCATTCACTCCTTACTTTGATACCCCATTTGATGTTGTTTCCTATGCATCACATGTAAAACCATATCTGTTGAATGCTTTAACCAGATCAAAACCTGACAATTCATCTGATCTTCCATTCATACCATTCTACCCTCGTCCTCTGATCACCATTCCAAAATCCATCTTTCCACCTTCTCCCCAACCCAAGCCAATCACATTGGAAACTTTTCTAAACCCAAAACCTAGGCTGAATGTTGATCATTTATTTACAAGCTTTTTGAAAGAAATAGAGATGTATTTAGGCTCTGTACAGAGGAAGGGTTCATTAACAATGGATGCAAATGAATCTGATGCCATTTAGAATGGCTTCATAAACAGATTCAATACTGTAGCATCAAATCTGAAGAATGTATGTTCTGATGATGCGAAGCTCAGATTTGCTGAAACTGCTAGAAGTTTGTTCTGGACAGTTAAAAGATCTGAACCATTGCTTCTTAAGGATGCTCCTTCATTATCTAAAGTCTGTGATACAAAAGTAAACGCTGAATATGCATCTAAAGACAACTCTCTGGCTATGACTCTGGTAGAACATCCCTCTGGATCTGCTGCTCCTAACTCCAAATCCCCTGTGGAAATTGACTATGTTCATGCTTCAGAATCTGTCCCACCTTCTTCATCTGAGATCAAGAAAGAGTATCTAGATCTTGAAGATAAGATTGCAATTCTAGAAGCTGGTCAATCAAAGATTAAGTCATGGATGGCTAAGCAAGATAAGAAGTCTGAAGACATGGCTCAGTGGATGTCCAAACAAGATCAGAAGAATGAAACCATGGCTAAGTGGATGTCAAAACAAGAACAATCCTCTTCTGAGATCACGGATCTATTGAAGATGATTTTGTCAAAACAATCTTAGTTTACTTTTTTTCTAATGTTTGCACATGTACTTGAATATTTTCTGATGTTTGTACTTTTTGCTCTGAATGAATGAATGTTTCAATGTTTTCTCTATATAATTTATCTCGTTTGTTTTTTGCCTTTTATTTGTCTTTTAAAAGTTCTTACTTTTTGCTTATGACAAAAAAGAGGGAGAAAATAGATCTGAACTGTTTAATTAAACTTTACCAGAATGAAACTTCAGACATATCAATTTTATCTAACATAAAATCTGAGTGTTTCAGAACATTTGATATATCTGATATACTCTTTAAAAGAAACTCAGTGACCTCCAGATCATATTCAATTTATCAGACTCTGACTCTGAAATATGCAAGAAAATCTGACTCTCAAATGTTTAGAACAATCAAGCTCTAACTCTGAAAAATACTCAAGACAAAAAGGGAAGTTTCTATTCCTTATTAATATTTAATTCAGGGGGAGATTCATCATCTCAGGGAGAGTTATAATTATTCTCTTTTCAATTAAACAAAATTTCTGATGTTTTTGTCATCATAAAAAAGGGGGAGATTGTTAGAACACAGATTGGTTCTTAATAATATCTCTATGTTTTGATGATAACTATTATGAAATTTTGTAGTTAAGAATTATGTACTCTAAAATTTGCTTAAGAATGATTGCTGCAGATATTAAAGTAAATATCACTCCAGAAGCAAATCAGATCTGAACATAAGAAATATGCAAGGCTCTGAAGCGTCAGATGCACCCATTAGAAGATTCTGAATGCTGCCATCAGAAGATCCTGAGCGTTGTCTCTAGAAGGATCTGAAGCAGAAGCTCCAGAAGAATCTGAAGCAAGTCAGAAGCATCTGAACCAATGAAGAATTTTGTATGAAGAGTTTTCAAGCATAGTTACTTCAGAAGACTCTGATAGTACTAACATTGCCAGTACTGAGGATCTGACCCAAAACTTTGCTCTGAACTTATACACGCTAAAAGCACACTTGTTGCAAAGACTTTGATTCAGCAAAACTCTGATCAACGTCAGAAGGCTCTGATCAAATTAGACTCTGATGATTCTTGCTGAAAATTGTTGAAGAAGAATTCAAAGATTATGTCCGTTGGAATATCCAAACGACTCTTTCCTTATTTATGCTAGACACAAGAACACAGACAAAAAGGATTTCTCTGTGATTTCTTCTTCTAGGAAAGGTCACTTGATGTGAAGACAAAAAGGCTCAGACCTTTTGGTACACACTTCTCAACGTGAAATACTCTTGGATCATTGTGCCTATAAAAGCAAGTCTCCACTCATCTTCTTCAGTTGACGAAATACCTGAAAAGAATTCATTATCAAAGCTCTCATACTGTTGCACTCTAAAATTTGACCAACCGGTTCCTATCCTTGGTTTATGTTTCGACGCATTTTGCATTCGCATTCACATACGGCATGCATTGCATTTTTATCAGTCAGATGGATTTTATCGGGATTACAGCCCCTGGCGTTTCAGGCAGCTCAGGCCGGTCGGAATAAAAGTCCGTTGAGAATTGGTGCTCGTCTCCTGTGTTTTCAGGCCATCTCGGGGCCCGGGTTTCGCTACGGTTGCGCAATTGGGTTTTATTCGATTTAATCGGCTTCCTGGAATTTTTAGGATTTTTCTGTCATTTTCTAGATTTTTCAATGCATTAATAGATTTTTTTAATAGGTTTAGTTGTTTTTTTAGGATTTAATAGATTTGTTTAGATTTTAAAAAATATATATTCTTTTTTCTTTAGAGATTTAATAGACTTTAAAAACTTTTAGATATTGATTTTCTTTTAATAGATTCTTTTAAATAAATAATTAGATATTAATTTTCTTAATAAAATAGTTTTAAAAAATAGATATTATGGTTTTTAGATATTATTAGAGTTTAATTATGCTTTTATCAAAATTAATAGAATAGTTTTTTTTAAAGGAAAAGGGGATTAAATATTTTTAGATTTTATTAGATATTGTTTGTTTTTCAATTTTAATAAGAGTAGTTTTTTAATAATAGATATTAAATACTGTTTTAGATTTTATTTGCTTTTTTTAGATTTAATTAGATTTTTTTGATAAATAGTTTTCTTTAAAAAAGGATTAATGGTTTTAGATTTTTTTAGAGTTTATTTGATTTGCTTTTCAGAATTAATTAGATTTTTTTAGATATTAAATTTTTTCTTTCTGATTAATTAGGAGTTTATCCTTTAATTTTCGTTTTAATAGATTAATTAGGTTTAATAATAGATTTTAATTAGGGTTATTTTTAATTTTCGTTTAGGATTTAATGGGTTTTTTTTAGTTTAGTTTAATTTTGTTGTGTTTTTGGAGCTAATCAGAGTTTAAGTGCAATTAATCACGTTTTAATCCTTAAGTCACAGGTTTAGTCTATTGGGCCAGAGTCCAGTTCAAGCCTTGTCAAGGTCCAATGTGCCACATGTCATATAATAGGCCTGCCACGCGTACGTCCCTTTCTTCTTCCACCTCATTCGCTCCACATCTGCATGCGTTACACCTCACACTCACCTCACTCTCTGCACCCGCCACTTGGCACCTATGCAGTGACCCTCCACACGTGTCCTCCTACCACTCCTCCCTCTTGCCACCACATCCCTCGCCGGAACCCTTCACCGCCGGCCATGCAAAGCTGCCGGCGGCCACCATAACCAATCGCCGGCTGCCGGTTTAATCTGGGCTCAGAAGTTGAAGCGTTAGTTTGTGTTTGTGATGGATAGGGTTTTGTGAACGAATTGGTGAGGTTGATGAACAAGTTCGTGAGGGTGAGAGATTGGAGAGGATTTCATGGGAGGGTTTGTTCAGAGAGCGCCGTTAGGGTTTGTTTTGGGGGAGATGAACAGTATCGAGGGATTGGAGAGTGAGAGTAGTTTTTAGGGTTCTGATTTTTTGTTGATGATGGATTGAATGGATCTCGGGCCTCAAGCCCAAATGCAGATTACTGAACCATCATCCCTCGTTTACTATCAACCCCCCTCTCCCTTTGGTGTTTGAGTTTGGGCCTAGCAGAATAGCTAGTTGCACCCCCCCCCCCATTGGAAGCCCAAACGAAATAACAAAGGGATTCTCGCTATCAGCACCCCCCCTGGGTTATTATTTTTGTTGTTTTTATGAGTTAGTAGCATGGGCCCAGCGCAGTGTTAACTGCACCCCCCTCCTGGGCCCAATATATTTCTGAGTGTGAATAATTGCTGGTGACACCCCCTGTGTTTTCACTTTTAAATTGAATTTCTTTTTTCTTTTTATTTGCACATAGGTTACAAGATAATTCATATAAAATCAAAAAATAATCCTTTTTGCATGGGATTTTTCCATCATTTCAATAATTGTTTCAAGAAAATTGTAAAAAAAAATAAAAATAGTATTTTAATCACTTTTCCATTTATAGTGAATTTTCACATTTAATTGCATTTTGTTTGTATATGTCATTTTGGTGAATTTTGTTTAGGCATTTCTTTTCATATTTTGATTCCATTCTTTTTGTGGTAGTTAGATTAGAACATCAGGTTCCCCCTGGATTTATTCCACATTTTTGTGGATTAATCTTGATTAGTTTTGATTAGAGAACATTAAGGTGATAGTTTTAGGGTTGAAACTCAACATAGGTGCATTACAACATTTACTTTTGGGGTTTTTAGCATGAATTAGGTTATGGGACATATAGGGTATGTAGGGTAGATATAGAAATCCCCTTAGAATAAATCCTAGAATTTTAAATACTATTTTACTATTTTTGGTATATTTTGCAAATGGAGTGTTTGTTTGGCATTCCCACTTGGGATTTATATTTGTCTGCTTGGGTTTTTGGGCTTTTCTTTGGGGGATGGGGCTTGGTTTTAGCTTGTGGAGCATGAAGACATTAAAGGAGAATATTGAGGATAATAGTCAAAGCTTTGTGCATGAAGATTGCTTGGATTGAAGATGTTTTGAAGACATAGGAAATAATAGAAATACGCAGAGCCTTAGAATAGACTGAATTGTTTTGTATAAACATGGATAGCTTCATGTGCTTCCATTCCTCTCTATGACATGAAGTCCCTCTATGGTATTCACGTCCCTCCTTTGGAGGGATAATTGGTTGTATCTAAGAGGTAGAACTTTGAGAGAACCACTCTTCTACAATGTCAACTATTCATAGACTTCCTTTGGTCGTCAATGAACTGTTTGACATTCAATTCATTCTGATAAAACATTCATCTAGGAGAGCTTGCCTTGAAGAAAGAAGTCATTGAAGAGATGAAGATCAAAGATTGAAAAAGATGAAGATTATTCATGTCAAAACTGTGCAACTGTTAAAGCTAGGGTTTTCTGCTGTTCGGAGCTATCTGCTGTTTGAGGCTGTCAACTGGTTAAGATTTTGTGCTTGCTTGAGCTGGGTGATTTCTTGGAGATGGAAGCTTGTTGTAGCTTGGGTACCATTGGAGTTTGACTTTGGGGTTCATTGGGAGGTTGCTGTTTATCAACTGTCAGAGTTTGAGGTTTGTTCAGAGCTGCTGTAGGAGCTGGTGTGTTGTCAGGGCTGGTGTGGGGTTTATTTTATTTGTTGTATTGTTTGTTAATTTCCCTTTAGGCTGAGGTGAAGCTATTTCACTTTGCCCATTGTTTTCTAGGTTTGAGGTTGAGTGGGACTCCCTTGCCTCGCTTGTACTGCTGCATTCATGCATTTTACTGCTTTACTGTATATATGCTGTTGCTTTTCCGTTTATCCCCTTAGGATCTCTGTTTCTCTCTGCGCAAGAGAGAAATATGACAGACATTAGGCTCTCATCCATGCATGACAACATTAGGGTAGATTTTGATTCCCATTTTAACCATAGGGTTTTAGAGTTCTTTCTCTTCTATCTCAAAATAATCAAAAAACCAATAAACATTTCAAACATCAATAAAAGACAGTTCTTGCGTAAAAGACTGTAAACCAATCAAAGAGTCATTTTTGTCCGCTTGGACCCATAATCAGGAGGAAAACCTTTTTCAGAAGGATAAAAAACAGTCATACAAATCTATATCTTCCGTAGCCCGAACTACATTTGCTCTGATCTTTCATGCTGTATGAAAGTACGTAGGCATAGGATGCGATATCCTAGCGAGCAACCTTCCCCTCCTTTCCAGTAGGTAGGCGAACTACGTTGACTCTGATTTCTCGTTCCAGGCGGGAATACGTAGGCATAAAGTGCGATACTTTGCCGAGTCATTTTATTTTCTTTTAACCCCAGACCTGTAGAATAGATAGAATAACAATCCGTACTAGAAAACAAGCGTGGATCCCGTCGAGTACGACGGACGTGAGGGGTGCTAATACCTTCCCCTTGCGTAACCGACTCCCGAATCCAGGATTTGATTGCGATGACCATTCCTTTCCCGTCTTAGCGGTAAGTTTACTTCGAGCGTTTCCTTTCCCTCCGTTGGGATAAATAACGCACGGTGGCGACTCTTCTGTTCAGCCGGCGCCGATTTTCGCAGTAGCGACAGCTGGCGACTCTTCTGGGGACTCCGATGGTTCCTTATGCATTTGGGATCCAACGTCCCTTAAGAGAGTCAATCCTAGCGCTTGTTTTCCCGTCGAGGATTTTGTATGGATTTACGTTTCTGTATTTTACGTTCAGCTTTATATTACTGTTATTATTGCTGTGGGTATGAGGGGGTTCTATGATTGAGAGATAAGCCAGACCTGGGCTTGAGTGCACCTAGAATTAGAGTGGAAATTAGTAGGCGCGTGCGTGCTTTGCATGTACTAGTGTCTCATGAAATCCACGCTCGTACGAGGTTCTTCTGGTTGACTTCTTTTCCAACCCTTTGGGTTGAGGGGGTTGTTGGTTAGTTGGATTGTCGACTCCGGGGACCGATCATTTGGAAGTTGGCTAAGTGAGGCCTCTTCAAGACATGATGATGCCACACCTTCTGGGTATCGTATCATCTATCTTGAAAGTCTGTGACGCCGACGACCGCATAGGATGCCATACCTTGTGTCAGTTATTAGGACACCTACCTGTGAGAGGGGTTGGGGCATGCAGGTAACTTGACCTCCAGATTACCGGTTTTTCTTGATTGAGATTCAGTGGCGTTGATATTTGAGGACAGCGTTATAGGGTCTGTTGGAGACCAGGTTGGAGTACTGATTTGGTTTGTTGATACCAGGTTCGAGCAGTGTTATGGGGCTGGCTAAGACCAGTATGGTGGATTGGACTTCTCAGCCAGGGGCATTTGGTCCCTTGTGTGTGCATTTTGCATTTTGCATGACTGTTTGCATTTGCATTTCATTTTGCATATTCATCCTCAGCCGGAACAGGGAGCTTACCCGTTTTTGTCTGCTTCGCCAGTTGATTTCTCGACATTCGTATTGGACTCGAGTTAGCATCTAGAAAGATCATGGCTTCAGAAGAGCAGAACTTGGTTGTTACTCGGGCGGAGTTTGAATTGTTGAAGTACCAGGTGAGACAGGTCATGGAAGCCATAACAACTATAAGTGGAGGAGGAAACAATGGTCAAAGAGCTCAGATGAACAATGTTGCTCAGCCCGTGCAAACCCCTGTCAGAGGTCCATATTCTTTCAATGACGCAGAGTGTCACAATTCCACTTTCTCTACGCCAGATTCTCCAAGGATTGTTCCATCTCCAAGAGTTGTTCCACAGGTTAATATTCAAGACCCAAGGACTGCTGAGTATATGAGAAGACTTCAGACGTTGGAAGATCAGATTGCTGCCCTGGTGAATAAGAATACTCTTGATCTGAATGCTGCGGGCATGTGTTTGGTGCCAGATCTTGTATTGCCTCCGAAGTTCAAGATGCCCAATTTTGAGAAGTACAAAGGGGATAGTTGTCCGAAGCTACATTTGGTTATGTTTTGCAGAAGAATGACTTCATATATCACCAATGACAAGCTCATGATTCATTGTTTCCAAGATAGTTTGATCGGAGCATCTTTGGACTGGTACCTGCACTTGAAGAGTGATAGCATCAAATCATGGTCGGACTTAGCCAATGCCTTCGTAAAGCAGTATGACTACAATCTGGAAATGGCTCCTTTTCGTGTGCAGCTGCAAGAATTATCTCGTGCGGAGAATGAATCCTTTAGGGGGTATGTGAAAAGATGGAGAGATTTGGCTGCTCGTGTTCAACCACCGATTCAAGAGAGGGAAATGGTTAACCTTTTTTTGGGTACTCTGAAGGGCTGTTATTACGATATGATGTTCACTTGTACAAGCTTTGAAGGCTTGATGAGAATGGGAGAGCTTGTTGAGAGAGGACTCAAGAATGGAAAGCTTCGAGATGCCCCTGATATCCCAGTTGATAAGAATGAATCGGGTGTCAGTTCTCAAGAGGAGTGGGAAGAAGGAAGCAATGTTGTCTCAGAATCCCTAGCGTCTCAGGCTCAGTTGTCAGACACTTCAAACCAGCAGTCATATTATCGTCAGCCGCATCGTCACGCCCGACAAAGACCAAGGAAACCTGAAAAGCAGTTTACTCAGCTACCGGTGTCGTACAGTCAGTTGTTGCCAGATTTGGTCGAAAGTGGATTAATAGTGCTGAAAGAGACTAGTTCAATGATCCCGCCTTATCCTTCAGGTTCTAATACCAGCGCCCGCTGTGAGTACCATGTTGGGGTACAGGGGCATTCGACAGATGATTGCAAAGTGCTTAGAAGCCAAGTTCAGAATCTGCTAGACTCTAACAGGATCTGTATCACGCCCCAGGGTTTTGTTCGGATTATTGATTATCCTTCATCCAGTTGTGTGGGTTCGTCAGTCCATGTTATGGAATATTCCACTGAAAGTGTATATTTGGAAGAATGTCCAACTGAGAGCTCAGTTGAATATGGGAGAAGTTGCTAGAGGTTTCTGCGCCGGGTGTCGCGTCTATTTTTCTCTGCTGACTGTTTAGCTTTCGTGCATTGTTGTTTGCTGACCATCACCAGGCTTGTTGGCTGGGGTCATTGTATTTTGTACTTGAGTGTACTTGTTTGCTGCTCTTGTTGGCTTTGCATAGTGGTGTGAGGTGTTTATCTCCGTGTTTATAGCTTGGGGTGTATTTGTCTTGTCTTGAATATATGTTGATTTCTGTATTGCATTCTTACATAACAGGTACATCAGAATTGTGGGTCTTATTTCCTACCTCCAGTTTGTTGCAGGAATTCCTCAGAGATATGGAACAGTATCGGGCTGAATTGATTGAAGTCCGAAGCCAGCTAGGGCAGATGATGAAGGACATGCAAGAGTTGCGTCTAGATCAGAAGATACTCAAAGAGGAAAATAATCAGCTGAAGACCCAAATGAGCCTGATCATGGAAGTAGTCAAGAATGTGATTAGGAAAGAGGATGATCAGATATCTGAAGCCGCAGTGAAGGAGTTTGTTCCACCTATTTCTGTGGAACTCGTGCCTGTGGAACCTGAGCTTAAAAGACGTGTTGATAGACACCAACAACCACAACAAAAGGTACATCCGGTTCGGCGAAGGTCAAGGAGGATATTTGAGGCGCTGCCTTCAACATATGCTAAGCTCTTTCAGACGTTATTGAGTTTGAAGCTGGTTGAAAAAAGGACATTGGAGCCGCTCACAGGAACGATGCTTCCTTATGGGTATGACACTAGTAAGCAGTGTGAATTTCATTCCGGGGCACCCAGACATGATGTGGAAAGTTGTCACACTTTTAAGCATAACGTTCAGGACTTGATTGACGCAAAAGTTATTGAACTCACGCCGGGCGGCGTAATTGTACCTAATGGTCGTACCCCAGTTGGTGCTAAAATGGTGGACGTTCCCGAAGCTGCCGTAGATCAGAAGTATATTCTGCAATCATTGGTGTCAGAATCCCCCTGTCCTCAGCTGCTGCCTAGACCAAGCCTGAGGATGAAAGCGCTTGAACAAAAGGAGTCCCCGATAAGTCAGACTCGACCTCCAAGTGGTTCGACTGATCAAAGTCAATAATATGTCCAGTCTTCGCAACAGACGTCAACTCCTTTCCAGAATCAGCAGCCTTATCGTTATCGGTCAAACTCGCGTGCTAGACAGAGCCCAATGAAGTCAGAGAGGCAATTCACCCGGTATCCGTCTTAAGCAGTATGGTCTCAAAAGGCAACTTTGAAGATGGCTGGTTCAGCAGCAAGTCAGATGGGGAAGCCCGGTTCTCGGAAGCTGACGTTTTCCTGTGTTTCATCTTGTCATTTCTTTATGTTTGTAGTTTCTTTCTTGTTAAATTGCAATCTGGTTTGTAAAACTTGTTGTTTTCATTCAATTGATGATAATGAAATGAGTATGCATGTTTTGATTAAATCCATTCGTGTTCACTAGTTGATTTTTACAGATATCCAACGCTTGGTTAAGCGGAATCCGGGGAGGATGACGAAAATGAACGACAGGCAAGCTTCCGATATTATATGCCTTTGAAATAAAACCTGCTGATGATGTACAGGCATTATTTCAAATTCCAAAACACCGTAGACATAAGGAAGATAATCCCTTGTCAACCCCTTTGAGCCTAGAAGTAGGAGTTCTTTCTGAAAACGAAAAACCCTCAATCTCAACCTTGGGCAGGGTAGGTGTTAGCTAATTTGACCGAGCGTCCAAACTGCAAAAGGAGTGTCCGTTCGAGGATCAATCATACCTCTATAGGTCGTGCCTAAAAAGCCACAGTGGTTAAGCATCAGGAGTGACTCAGTCACATTATTCCCCAAAGAGTCAGACAACCAGTGTCACACGACTTGTTAAAAAAAAAACGAGAAGCGAAAAGAATCAAAAGCCCGCTAAGTCAAAACTTGAAAGCAAACGACTTAGGCAAAAATGAGGGCATCCCGCTGGACTGGAAAATCAAAAGAAACTCAAAAGAGTCAGTCCAGGCAAAAATTAGGGAAAGAAAAGGAAAACGAAAAGGACTATAAAAGAAAAATCCTCAAATAAAATACGAGTCGTGTGGCCCCAAGTGTCGAAGACGAAGAGTGAGTGGCTGTCACTCCAAAAGATCATAGTTTCTCGAACTATCACTCCTATCTTTCAACCTCTGAGAGGTGAGCGCTAAGGTCGAATTAGCTGAACGTAGGATCGGAGAACATCAAGGAGAATGGGTGGGTTAAAATTAGACTTTGAGCCTTTATCCTTTCTTTCAAAACCGTGAACCTGACCACGTTACAACCTCCAAAAGTCCTAAATGAAGCAGGGTTGTTTCGAAGGCATACATCGGTAAAAGATCGCGTCGAAGCTAACTCCTAAAAGGGTTCTTCTTACCATGTTGGTGCTGATGTTGATATTTTGATAAATGATTTGTGCATTATGTGTCATAAACTGATTTTCCTTTTCCAGTGAACAAATTGGATGTTAAAACTGTCATATGCATTGCATTAATATATCTTTTATGCAGAACAACTTGTTTTACTTACGAGTAAGCGCTTGACAGCAAGAAAGTTTCCTACAGTGGAAAGTCTGATCAGGATAGAATGCAGGATGCCCGAACGTTCCGAGAGCCGGGGCAAGCTATCATCAAGTGATCCCCAGTGAGGTCAGCCATCCAAAGTCGTTATTCCGGGGCAATCAGGTCGAGATTCGGTAAATTTCTCGTAGCTAGAGGCGCTACACTGAGTCAACCAATCAGGGGCAAAGTCATTGCAGACAGGGGCAGGCCATCCTAAGAGCGCAGAAGTTGTTTCTTGCCTAAGAGGCATTTGATTTGAGGTTTTTCCGAGGTTCAGAATGCTGGGGCATTTCATATCAGACCGTCAGGGTACAAATTTTCAGATTTCCTTTTGAGGACTATCCACAGAGGTCCCCCAAGCTGGGGCATGTCAGAAGCGAAGGAATTGTTCTTCTCCGTGTCATCAGAGCTACTCAGAGCTATTCGAGCAGATTCAGCTAATCTCCAAGTGTGAGTCGAATGTCGGGAAGTCGTGTTACCGTCTATTGACCCTTCAATCAGAACCTGTGAAGTCAGACAGGATATTGTTCAATGTCAATCATACATGACCCATCACAGAGGGCCTAAAGTCCAATCCTTATTGGCAATTTTCAGGAAGCCCAATCCATATTGGCAATCACTGTAGGGCCCAACCTGTGGTGGCACAACGTTTCAAAATCCAATCTTCATTGGTACGCAGGAAGACTCCGTCTGTTTTCCCCAGCGCAAGTCCAATTTTCATTGGCATGGGTAAGCTGTCCCTGACAGAAGTCCAATCATGCTTGGCACATTCGGTTATTCCCCAGCGGAGTTGGCTTCACTTTTCTAGCATTTATTTTGCTGGAATAATTCTGTGATGCATGTTTATTCCCCAGCGGAGTTGGCTTCACTTTTCCAGCATTTATTTTGCTGGAATAATTCTGTGATGCATGGTTATCCCCAGCGGAGTTTGGCTTTGTCTTCAGCATTTATTTTGCTGAAGCGGATTTCTGTATCCAATGTCTCCAGCGACCCGAGCTTGCATTTGCATTTGCATATATCATCATATTTGCATCATACTTGCATTTCATCCTCACATGCGTAGCATTTCCATCCCATATGGAGCATTACGCCATAGAAAAATTCAAACATACGCATAGGCATACGAAGCATAAGCCAGTTTTTCTATCAGCCTTCAGTGGCAGCAGGAAGTACTCTGTAATCAGTTCAGGGGCATTTATTCAGCAGCTTTATTCAGATAGCTCTTTGGTGTTCGATTCTCATATCATACAACAGTTATGCGTTACTCTTCAGTCGTTTGATATTGACAGACTTCTCTTCCCGTCAATTCCTATTGACGATGGGTTTCCCCCAGCGGGCCTTCTCCGTCTATCATTAGACATCGAGAGTTTGGGTATGGTTTTCTCCGTCTATCCTTAGACGTTGAGAGGTTTCAAGGCGATCTTTCAGATATTGGCGTTCTTTTTGTCTATTGGACGAGATGGCATTTCGAGAAGATTTTTCTGACCGTCGATCCTTATTGACGTTGAGGCTCTTCGAAGAATGTTTGGTTTTCCTAGTTGTTGATCCTTATCAAGGGCATGGATCTTTGGAGGTGGGTTTTTCTGTCAATCCTTATTGATGATGTGGCCCCTTTGAAGATATTGTTCTTTCCATCAATTCCTATAGACGAAAGGATTCTGAAATTTGATGGGTGGTGAGGAATATGGTTCTCTTTCCGCTGACGGGTGTTCCTTCGGGATGGGGTCTTTCAGTCTATCTGTAGACGATGTAAATATGGATATTGGTTTTCCTTCGGGATGGTGCCTTTCTGTCTATCCTTAGACAATGTGAGTATGGATATTGGTTTTCCTTCGGGACGGAGTCTTCCTGTCTATCTTTAGACAATGTGAGTATTGGATATTGGTTTTCCTTCGGGATGGTGCCTTTCTGTCTATCCTTAGACAATGTGAGTATGGATATTGGTTTTCCTTCGGGACAGTGTCTTGCTGTCTATCCTTAGACAATGTGAGTATTGGATATTGGTTTTCCTTCGGGATGGTGCCTTTCTGTCTATCCTTAGACAATGTGAGTATGGGTATGGTGTTCCTTCGGGATGGGGTCTTTCTGTCTATCTGTAGACGATATAAATATGGTTATTGTTTTCCTGCGGGATGGTGTCTCCGTCTATCAGTAGACGATGGGAAGTGATCAAGTGCATGTTGATCCAACCTTCGGGTTTGTTATTTGTGGTGTCACACAAGTAACTGGTGTTAAAGTCAAATCTCTTTATCAGGTGATCGATTGGTTTGTCGCCATAATAATTGGATTCAGTTCTCTGGATGGTGTTTCCCAAGCAAGTGCGCAGTTTATTTCTGCGGTTGGCAAATTTTCGGGTTTATTTTTGTATTCAACCGTCTTCTACCTTTGAATGTTTGAAGGCTGTGCGCTCTTCAACCCTTCAGGTCCAAGCCGCTTGAATAGGGGCAGCTGTTGCACCCTAAAATTTGACCAATCGGTTCCTATCCCTGGTTTATGTTTCGACGCATTTTGCATTCGCATTCGCATACGGCATGCATTGCATTTTTATCAGTCAGATGGATTTTATCGGGATTACAGCCCCTGACATTTCAGGCAGCTCAGGCCGATCGGAATAAAAGTCTGTTGAGAATTGGTGCTCGTCTCCTGTGTTTTCAGGCCTCTCGGGGCCCGGGTTTCGCTACGGTTGCGCAATTGGGTTTTATTCGATTTAATCGGCTTCCTGACATTTTTAGGATTTTTCTGTCATTTTCTAGATTTTTCAATGCATTAATAGATTTTTTAATAGGTTTAGTTGTTTTTTTAGGATTTAATAGATTTGTTTAGATTTTAAAAAATATATATTCTTTTTTCTTTAGAGATTTAATAGACTTTAAAAAATTTTAGATATTGATTTTCTTTTAATAGATTCTTTTAAATAGATAATTAGATATTAATTTTCTTAATAAAATAGTTTTAAAAAATAGATATTAGGGTTTTTAGATATTATTAGAGTTTAATTGTGTTTTTTTCAAAATTAATAGAATAGTTTTTTTTAAAGAAAAAGGGGATTAAATGTTTTTAGATTTTATTAGATATTGTTTGTTTTTCAATTTTAATAAGAGTAGTTTTTTAATAATAGATATTAAATATTGTTTTAGATTTTATTTGCTTTTTTTAGATTTAATTATATTTTTTTGATAAATAGTTTTCTTTAAAAAAGGATTAATGGTTTTAGATTTTTTTAGAGTTTATTTGATTTGTTTTTCAGAATTAATTAGATTTTTTTAGATATTAAATTTTTTCTTTCTGATTAATTAGGAGTTTATCCTTTAATTTTCGTTTTAATAGATTAATTAGGTTTAATAATAGATTTTAATTAGGGTTATTTTTAATTTTCGTTTAGGATTTAATGGGTTTTTTTTAGTTTAGTTTAATTTTGTTGTGTTTTTGGAGCTAATCAGAGTTTAAGTGCAATTAATCACGTTTTAATCCTTAAGTCACAGGTTTAGTCTATTGGGCCAGAGTCCAGTTCAAGCCCAGTCAAGGTCCAATGTGCCACATGTCATATAATAGGCCTGTCACGCGTACGTCACTTTCTTCTTCCACCTCATTCACTCCACCTCTGCATGCGTTACACCTCACACTCACCTCACTCTCTGCACCCGCCACTTGGCACCTATGCAGTGACCCTCCACACGTGTCCTCCTACCACTCCTCCCTCTTGCCACCACATCCCTCGCCGGAACCCTTCACTGCCGGCCATGCAAAGCTGCCGGCGGCCACCATAACCAATCACCTCCACCCTAACCAACCCCCTCCGGTCACCCTAACCGCCTCCGACCACCGCCAACCGTCGCCGGAAACATCAAAATCTCCATAAATTCATCCAAACTTCATCTTCCTTCTCCGATCCATCTTCATCATCAATCATCGATCATCACCGATTCACCATAATATTCATCTTTTTTTTTCCAGAAATCTTCGATTCTCCTCAAGAACATTCAACAACCTTTAACGGAGTTTTTTTTCCAGATTCAGTCATCGTTCATTAACATCGTCCCCAGAATCTTCAACAACTTTGCTACACTCATACAAGATCTTCAACAACTCCTCAAAGCGTCTCAAGAACATCGTCAGGCGTCCTTCAGTTCTACAATCCTCGTGGATCTTCACCACACGAACGACGCCGCCGCCGTAGATCTCTGAAACTTCAACCAGAATTTCCAGAAGTTGCTCCAAACTTCATCCAAGATCCAGTTCGTCGCCGTTCGAGTCACACCTCCAGGTTCCTATTCCGAACTCATCATTTATCGTTTTTCTTGTTTTATTAGCTGGAGATTTTAGGATAGATGATGTTGGTGCGAAAGTTGGTTTATAGGGTTTAATCTGGGCTCAGAAGTTGAAGCGTTAGTTTGTGTTTGTGATGGATAGGGTTTTGTGAACGAATTGGTGAGGTTGATGAACAAGTTCGTGAGGGTGAGAGATTGGAGAGGATTTCATGGGAGGGTTTGTTCAGAGAGCGCCGTTAGGGTTTGTTTTGGGGAAGATGAACAATATCGAGGGATTGGAGAGTGAGAGTAGTTTTTAGGGTTCTGATTTTTTGTTGATGATGGATTGAATGGATCTCGGGCCTCAAGCCCAAATGCAGATTACTGAACCATCATCCCTCGTTTACTATCAACCCCCCCTCTCCCTTTGGTGTTTGAGTTTGGGCCTAGCAGAATTGCTAGTTGCACCCCCCATTGGAAGCCCAAACGAAATATCAAAGGGATTCTCGCTATCAGCACCCCCCCTGGGTTATTATTTTTGTTGTTTTTCTGAGTTAGTAGAATGGGCCCAACGCAGTGTTAACTGCACCCCCCTCCTGGGCCCAATATATTTCTGAGTGTGAATAATTGCTGGTGACACCCCCTGTGTTTTCACTTTTAAATTGAATTTCTTTTTTCTTTTTATTTGCACATAGGTTACAAGATAATTCATATAAAATCAAAAAATAATTATTTTTTCATGGGATTTTTCCCTCATTTCAATAATTGTTTCAAGAAAATTGTAAAAAAATAAAAATAGTATTTTAATCACTTTTCCATTTATGGTGAATTTTCACATTTAATTGCATTTTGTTTGTATATGTCATTTTGGTGAATTTTGTTTAGGCATTTCTTTTCATATTTTGATTCCATTCTTTTTGTGGTAGTTAGATTAGAACATCAGGTTCTCCCTGAATTTATTCCATATTTTTGTGGATTAATCTTGATTAGTTTTGATTAGAGAACATTAGGTTGATAGTTTTAGGGTTCAAACTCAACATAGGTGCATTACAACATTTACTTTTGGGGTTTTTAGCATGAATTAGGTTATGGGACATATAGGGTATGTAGGGTAGATATAGAAATCCCCTTAGAATAAATCCTAGAATTTTAAATACTATTTTACTATTTTTGGTATATTTTGCAAATGGAGTGTTTGTTTGGTGTTCCCACTTGGGATTTATATTTGTCTGCTTGGGTTTTTGGGCTTTTCTTTGGGGGATGGGGCTTGGTTTGAGCTTGTGGAGCATGAAGACATTAAAGGAGAAGATTGAGGATAATAATCAAAGCTTTGTGCATGAAGATTGCTTGGATTGAAGATGTTTTGAAGACATAGGAAATAATAGAAATAAGCAGAGCCTTAGAATAGACTGAATTGTTTTGTATAAACATGGATAGCTTCATGTGCTTCCATTCCTCTCTATGACATGAAGTCCCTCTATGGTATTCACCTCCCTCCTTTGGAGGGATAAGTGGTTGTATCTAAGAGGTAGAACTTTGAGAGAACCACTCTTCTACAATATCAACTATTCATAGACTTCCTTTGGTCGTCAATGAACTGTTTGACATTCAATTCATTATGATAAAACATTCATCTAGGAGAGCTTGCCTTGAAGAAAGAAGTCATTGAAGAGATGAAGATCAAAGATTGACAAAGATTAAGATTATTCATGTCAAAACTGTGCAACTGTTAAAGCTAGGGTTTTCTGCTGTTCGGAGCTATCTGCTGTTTGAGGCTGTCAACTGGTTAAGATTCTATGCTTGCTTGAGCTGGGTGATTTCTTAGAGATGGAAGCTTGTTGTAGCTTGGGTACCATTGGAGTTTGACTTTGGGGTTCATTGGAAGATTGCTGTTTATCAACTGTCAGAGTTTGAGGTTTGTTCAGAGCTGCTGTAGGAGCTGATGTGCTGTCAGGGCTGGTGTGGGGTTTATTTTCTTTGTTGTATTGTTTGTTAATTTCCCTTTAGGCTGAGGTGAAGCTGTTTCACTTTGCCCATTGTTTTCTAGGTTCGAGGTTGAGTGGGACTCCCTTGCCTCGCTTGTACTGCTGCATTCATGCATTTTACTGCTTTACTATATATATGCTGTTGCTTTTCTGTTTATCCCCTTAGGATCTCTGTTTCTCTCTGTGCAAGTGAGAAATATGACATACATTAGGCTCTCATCCATGCATGACAACATTAGGGTAGATTTTGATTCCCATTTTAACCATAGGGTTTTAGAGTTCTTTCTCTTCTATCTCAAAATAATCAAAAAACACAATAAACATTTCAAACATCAATAAAAGACAGTTCTTGCGTAAAAGACTGTAAACCAATCAAAGAGTCATTTTTGTCCGCTTGGACCCATAATCAGGAGGAAAACCTTTTTCATAAGGATAAAAAACAGTCATACAAATCTATATCTTCCGTAGCCCGAACTACGTTTGCTCTGATCTTTCATGCTGTATGAAAGTACGTAGGCATAGGATGCGATATCCTAGCGAGCAACCTTCCCCTCCTTTCCAGTAGGTAGGCGAACTACGTTGACTCTGATTTCTCGTTCCAGGCGGGAATACGTAGGCATAAAGTGTGATACTTTGCCGAGTCATTTTATTTTCTTTTAACCCCAGACCTGTAGAATCGATAGAATAACAATCCGTACTAGAAAACAAGCGTGGATCTCGTCGAGTACGACGAACGTGAGGGGTGCTAGTACCTTCCCCTTGCGTAACCGACTCCCGAATCCAGGATTTGGTTGCGATGACCATTCCTTTCCCGTCTTTGCGGTAGGTTTACTTCGAGCATTTCCTTTCCCTCCGTTGGGATAAATAACGCACGGTGGCGACTCTTCTGTTCAACCGGCGCCGATTTTCGCAGTAGCGACACATACAACTCATATATTCTTTCTAGAATTATTTCTTTGTTCTTAATCTTAAGTGAAAAATCACAGTTGTGATAAAGCTTTATTAGAAGCATCTTAACACTTGTATTTAGTATTACATTTGATTGTAAGAAAACCTTAAGAAGATCCAGTTAGGATCAGTAGTTCTTGAGAAGACTTTGAACAGTTGTTCTTAGTGCTTACTATTGTAATCAGTTGATTAAATAGTGGATTAAGTCCTTGATTGAGAAAGGCAAATCACTCTAGAAAGGGTGGACTGGAGTAGTTGAGTTCAACGAACCAGGATAAAAATAATTGAGTTTTTACTTCTAAGTTTTTATCTTCATACTTATTCAACCCCCTTCTAAGTATTTTCTCACCTTCACTAAGTGGAGCTAACAAGCTCAAAATTCGAACTAAGATAGGCTCGAATCTCTCTTGCATGGAGCAACTTCCTCAGCAGAGTCGCCTGTTGTCACACCTAAAAAAATACAAATTGAGAACTGCGACCCTCGCGCTAAAGGCGCGAAATGCGGTTCGACAGAGTTGCCACCAAACTTTATTTATCCCAAAAGAGGGAAAGGAAAATATCAATAAAACCTTTAAGAGGAGATAACAATATGGTCGTCGCAACCACGTTCTAGGTTCGAGAGTCGGTTATGCAAGGGGAAGGTATTAGCACCCCTCACGTCCGTTGTACTCAACGAGAACCTCTTATTTCGATTTGTGATGAGCGTTATCTAAGCTTGTTTGTTTTCTTCTCAATGATAAATACGAAACGTTAAGATAAAAGGATTAGATGCTAAGGGGAGTGGATGGTTTTAGGTTAGGGTGCTCAGAAAGGATTGGAGCCCTTGTGCCTACGTATTCTCATTCGGACGAGAATGAGAAATCAGAGCGCTCGTAGTTCGACTACGGGAGAAGATATGGGGGAAACAGAAGATGGATAGAATTGTGCTCGCCAAGATCATCACAATCTTGTGCCTATGTATCTTACTTTTAAAAACGAATGAATAGTTAGAGCATCTGTAGTTCGTGGAGACGATCACAAAAAGAGAGGGGAATTAACATGTTGAAGTTTGGTTTGGACAACAATTACTCGAAGCTTAAGAAAGGATCCTCGGGCCCAAGTAATCGGGAGAGTGAGTCAAAGGCGTGACTCTCTCTCTTTTTCATCTTGAAAAGAAGAGGTTATGTTTGGAAAGTGGTTTGAATGACAAGTGGTTTGGAAGATAGTTGAATGTTGTTGAATTGAAAATGTTTTAGAGGCGTCAATTGCTCACACACGAGTTAGAGAACTCGCATCCAAACAAATGAAGAAAGATCAAAGGCTCAATCCCTCTCTTTTACACCTTGAAAGAGTTAAATAGTTGTTAATTATTTTGATAATTTGATTGAGAAAATCCGTTTGACGTTGGATCAAGGGTTTGATTGTATTCGTGTGCAAAGAGATGATGAAGAAAATGAAAATGACTCGACGACGAATTGAGGATTTTGTCGAAAAGAGGTGAGAATCGATACTATTCCTTAGGGATGCTCCTAATAATGAAACCACGACGGAAAGTGCGAGTGTGTGCATTAGGTTGATGGCGAATGCTTACGAGCAATTGACTTACAGAGGATGTTTGAAAATAGCTCGATGACGATTCGAGAATTAGTTTGAAAATGGTTTAGTCTATGCTAGTCCCTAGGGGTTTTCATAGTAAATAAACCACAATCAAAGCAATATGAATATGTACATATAAATGGGAGCGGGATATATGTAAGTTTCACAGGATTGCACAAAATAAAAGGTCTCATTGTCAGGTAGCTCAAGAGGAAGCCGTGTGTGCGCGAGGTGTCCTAAACTAAGCCTTGAGCAAGAGTCGAACAAAAGCTCCAAGTTAGGGTTTCTATACAAATTTCATGTTCTGTTTCTCGGGAAATTAACCACAATCCGCCAATTTAGGATTTTAAGTTTTCGATCGTTTTTATTGTGTTTTCGAATAGTGTGAACAAAATATGAACAAGATGAATATGATATGATGAATATGAATAATATGGCAAGATAAATATCAACAATAATATAATCAAGATAATATCCACAATTTATATGAACAATAATATAAACTCAAGATATATTGACCAGAAAGTAAATCAAGAATATATTGACTGAAATTAAAGTTAGTGGTTAGTCATTATTGCTTTGAATCAGATCGAACTGTAGTGCTAAACCATCGTAGCACGATCTATGACGAAGATCATCCTATAGTAGGTCGCGCAAGTTGATATTCATGCTAAAACATGATGGAGAAATGATATTGAGGATCATTTTCCAAAGTAATCGTGCCACACGAAAAGAAAAGGTGACGATCTCGTCTTAATCACAAACTTGCATCGATTAATCGAAGGTAATCTATCATGATCCCAAAGTATAGAAAATCATCTAAATGATCATTTACTACAGATTTGAAATAATAAAGGTTAACAAACTCAACCTACCAACATTCGTGAATAAAAAGACTTCATCGACCAATAATTGAAATGAAAAGAGATGGAAAAGAAAATTAAAGTAGAAATGAAAAGAACAAAGAAAAGTCATAATGGAATGAGAAAGGTTAGAAAAGAAGGTGATCTCATCTTAATCAAGATTTTTAAATCAATAAATTGACACTCTATGATATTTGACTTTCATTAACCAAAATTAAAATCTAAAAGGAAATCAAAATGAAAATAGAATAAAATTAAAAGATAAATGTTTAAATGCTAAAATTTTTACTTAAGAGAATTTTTCAGGATAAAAAAAATGTTAAAACAAATTAATAATAAAAGAAAGAAGAAGATCCAAAAGGAAGGGAGGCACATCACCAAAAAAGGGTGCAGATAGTGGGTGGAATAATTTCTGGGTTAAGCCCAAATCAACCACTACAACACTAGAATAATAAAAATAAAGTAGAGTAAGAACACGGGCCACTAGGCCCAAAGATTATTCCACAAAAACTTAAAACGAAAGAAAGGGTGATGAAAGCTCTTTAAATGCATTGCTCTGAATAGAAACAGGGTAATGAATATGGAATAGAACGGGCTTTAAGCCCAACCCACACACAACCACAAGCACGGTGAATAACAAGAAAGCAAAAAAATTTCATAATCATTTTTCTCAGGTGAAGTCATTATTAAGCTACACGGTAATTGAATAAATCAATGCGAAAAACAAAAACGAGTCGACGGGGAAAAAACCATCGCCGCTCTCAATCCAACCTTCTTCGTCGGTCTGCCTCACGCTCGAATTTGCACTCAGTTTATTCTACTGTCTCAAGTTCGATTTCAGTCCTTCATTTATTTTTGTTTCGGATCTACTTTGTGTCTGATTCCTCTTTTTTGTTTTTTTGTTCGTGTTCTCACTTCATCTCCCTTCTCGGTTTTGATTTTTTCGGTGGATTTGTGTTGCGGTTTACCGTGGGTTTGGAGGTTGAGAAAAATAATAAGGATTGACGAGAATGGTTGAAGAAGAATTTGGGAGATTTTATCAGGATTTTCTATCTCTCTCTCTCTCTCTCTCTCTCTCTCTCTCTCTCTCTCTCTCTCTCTCTCTCTCTCTCTCTCTCTCTCTCTCTCTCTCTCTCTCTCTCTCTCTCTCTCTCTCTCTCTCTCTCTCTCTGTTTTGCAAATTGGCAAGGTTATATATACTAAGGTTTTTGAACATTGTGACATTGGTTGTTGCGTATTTTGCGTATTGGCTCAGGTGCGTATGTCGTGGAGTGGAATGATTATCTTGGGATTTATTTTCGTGACGTGGTTATCTGAACGTATGTATTGGCTGCGATTTTGTTGCATGAAATTTGGCACAGGTTGGTTTATGTTGTTAAGACTAGTTGAGGAACTTTGGTTAGAAATGTAATTGTCATGCGTGTCACCAAGCTCTCTCTCTTGTTATGTATATATATATATATATATATATATATATATATATATATATATATATATATATATATATATATATATATATATATATATATATATATATATATATATATATATATATATATATATATATATATATATATATATATATATATATATATATATATATATATATATATATATATATATATATATATATATATATATATATATATTGTAACTTATATTGGAATGCTTTTTATAAATGGATGAAAATTGTGATGCGCACCCCATGTTTGGAATTTTGGTAATGGGCCTCCATTTTTCTTTATTTTGAGGGTAATTGTAAATGGGCTTTGGATTTGCTATTTGAGCCATGCTTGAGAAAACAAATAATTTATGAGGATTTTTGAACTCTTAATTCTTGGCTAAAACTATGATAATCTAAACTTGAAATTTCCATGTTTCATCTTCATTAGCCAAATTACACCTTCCTTGAATTCTCCACTTAAATTGTCTAAAAATCAAATTGATCTGAAGAAATAAAATCAATTATGAACCAATCCTGGACTTGAAATAAATTAGAGTTCTGAATCAATGAATAAATCTTAATTTTTCCACCTGAATTATGATAACCCAAAGCCTTCACTATGAAGTATTTTGAGCAAAAAAATGCTCTAAAATAAGAGGATTATGACTTGTGATATGAGCTTTAATACATTGTACAAAACCTTGACCGAAAAGGTACTGATCCTTGATGATCTTTAACTATGAAACAACTGATAGCTTGGCATTATAACAACTTGATGCATAGACAAATTGAACTCACACAGAAATCCTAACTAGAACTCCAGGCACATACAACTTGACTTGCACACCATAACCTTGACTGATCTTGAAATAGAACCTTGCTTGACTGACAAATCAGGCCAAAACCATTGAACCTCAGTTCATACCACACATAGACCTATCTTGATAGCTTTGCCTGAGATTTGTTTCAACCTAGTAACACCTTGAGCAGGAACAACATTTTTTTTCTTCTGAATAACGGTTAGTGGGCGGGTATACAGATGAAAGTTATATACATGTAGGATAAATTTGGGATATGACACCCACCCATTTAAAATATTTTCTGCAGTGGGGGTTTTATCCATACTATTCCTCAAGAGGTTGATGCCATTGATTGAAATGACTCTGAAGGCGATCATTCAGATACTTAAGAAGAATGGAAGTCTTACCTTAATGATTCTGAATATATGTCGCAAGAAGAGACACATGCTCCATTATACTTTCCTTCGGAGAAGTTCAAGTGTGTATTTGAGTCAGATGGTGAGATGGTTGTTGAAAATTACAACACTGAGAACTATCTTGCTTCACTAGAAGAGGATACTGTTATGGAAGATGATTTTGGCAACGCCTTGGAAAACCCTGGGGATGATTCATCTATTCCTTTAGAGGTCTAAAAACCTTACTTGAAAACTCTTGAGTATGATAGTCAGCTAGAAGATGCCTACATACCATTCTATACTCCTCGACCCGTCAAGAAGGTAGTTGAAGATCTCCTTTTTGATAGATTTGCAAAGATTGTTGAACGAGATTTTATTCATTCTACTATGCCAGAAGTGAATGTCATAAATGAAGACGATTCTAAAAAGGATTTATCCACCTACATGGCACCTTCTAAAGTTCTACAAAATATGCCCAATTATCCTTAGAGGATGCCTCATAAGTTTATATGAGCTGCTACAGTTCATGCTGATCCACCGGCCAAAGAAAAGCCTAAGAAGGTGAAGAAAATTTCTGAGTACAAAGCTGAACTCTGTGATCCCAAAATATATGAGTAGGAGCCTTACTCGGAAGATCCCAGATACATGTCACTTGAGGATGCATACGTATTATTTCACACCTCACGACCCGTTGAAAAGGCAGATGAAGGTCTCCTTTTTGATATATCCACAAATATTAAAAACTTTATTGACCCGACTCCGCCAGAAGTCAGCGCCATTATTGAAGATAATCTTGAGAGGGATTCATAAGGCTTTGTGATACATGGAAGGGTTTCTCAAAATTGGATAGTTGTTGATGTTCCAACTGTTGTCCACATCTCTAAGTAATGTTTTATCTTTGTTTTGTCCTCTCGCTCTGCCCAAAGCGAGAGATGTTTTTTGGGCCTTTTTTTTATTTCCTCTTTGCTCTGCCCAAGGCAAAAGATTTGTTTATCGAGCTTTTTTTTCAAGAAATAATCAATCAATAATAAAGATGTTGTTTTCAATTCCATGATATTTTTTTTAATTTTTGCTTTGTCAGAAAATGGTAACCTAAAAAACTAAAAAATGATAAACACTTTCAATATCTGCACGCACTCTATATTTATCTGTTTTTCTAAAAACCATCATTAATCATATGTGCAGATTAAACATCAAAAACCCCATTGAAAAACATGACCCTATGCCCTCTTCTAACTTTGAGTTCCCAGTGTTTGAAGCTGAAGATGAAGAGGATGAAGAAATTCAAGATGAAATTTCCCGACTGCTTAAGTAAGAAGAAACCTCTATTCAGCTGTACATATAGCCGACAGAAGTGATTAACCTCGGTTCCGATGAAGACAGAAAAAAGGTCAAGATTGGGGCACTTCTTAGTCCAGTTGTTAAAATAAAAATGATAGAGCTTCTCAAAGATTTCCCAGATGTGTTTGTTTGGTCCTACCAAGATATGTCAGGGTTGGACACCGATATTCTGAAACACCGCCTACCGTTGAAGCTAAAATGTCTGCCAACCAAGCAGAAGTTGAGAAAAACTCGCCCAGATATCGCCATCAAAATTAAAGAAGAAGTGCAAAAGCAGATTGAAGCAGGGTTCCTTTCCACGTCATAATACCTTCAGTGGTTGGCCAACATAGTGCCTGTTTTGAAAAAGGGCAGAAAAGTCAGAATGTGTATGGACTACCGAGACTTAAACAAAGCTAGTCCGAAATATGACTTTCCATTACCCCATATTAACATGTTGGTCGATAACACTGCAAAATTCAAAGTATTCTCCTTCACGGATGGTTTCTCTGGATATAATCAAATCAGAATGGCACCTGAAGACATGGAAAAAACCTCATTCATTACACCATGGGGAACATTTTGCTACAAAGTGATGCCTTTTGGTCTAAAGAATGCAAGTGCAGCCTACCAGAGAGCCATGATAACTCTTTTCCATAACATGATGTATAAAGATATTGAAGTATATGTTGATGACATGATTGCTAAGTCCAGAACTGAAGAAGAACATGTGCAAAATATGTTAAAGTATTCCAGCATTTAAGGAAATACAAACTCCACTTGAATCCTAAAAAAAGTACCTTTGGTGTTCATTTAGGGAAGCTCTTGGGCTTCATTGTCAGTCAAAAGGGAATTGAAGTTGATCTTGATAAAGTTAAAGCTATTCAGGAAATGCTAGCACCCAAAACAGAGAAGCAGGTAAGAGGATTTCTGGGCCGTTTAAACTACATCTCCATATTTATCTCTCATATGACCGCTACTTGTGGGATGATATTCAAAATTCTTCAAAAATATTCGAGTTGTATATGGACAGAAGATTGCAAGAAGGCATTTGACAGCATCAAAGAATATCTACTTGAGCCTCATATACTGATCCCTCCAGTGGAAGGAAGACCTTTGATCATATACTTAACCATATTAGAAGATTCCATGGGATGTATGCTTGGCCAACATGAGGAAACAAAGAAAAAAGAGCATGTCATTTATTACTTAAGTAAGAAATTCACAGACTTTGAATCTCGCTACATTGTGCTTGAAAAAACCTGTTATGCTTTGGCTTTGGCTGCTAAGCATCTCCGTCAATGCATGTTTTGTCATAATACATGGTTGATCTCCAAAATGGACCTGATCAAGTATATCTTTGAAAAACCCGCTTTAATCAAAAGGATTGCTCGCTGGCAGATACTATTGTTAGAGTATGATATTGAATACCGTGCTTAAAAGGATGCCAAGGGAAGCACTCTAGCTGATCATTTGGCTCACCAACCAATTGATGGCTACGAATCTATCAAATTTGATTTCCCGGATGAAGATGAAAGACTGTGACGAACCCTTGCCAAATGAAGGGCCAGAGCCTGGATCCCGATGGGGATTAAAATTTCGACGGAGCTGTCAACGCTTATGGAAATGGAATTGGGGAAATCATTGTTACACCTCAAGGTACCCATATTCCTTTCACCGCAAGGTTGACATTCAAATGCAAAAATAATGAAGCTCAATATGATTCATGTATCATGGTGTTGCGGTGTGAATAGGGTATCAAATTATTGATTAATTTGAATCACTATCTTTATTTATAACCGGTCTTTGATTTATCCGAAGGAAAGGTTAAAGGAAGGAAAAACCTATTTTGCATTGTAAACACAATACGGAGAGAGATCTAGGGTTCGAGGGTTGGTTAAGCTTAGGGAATGTATTAGCATCCTAAACTTCTATAGTACTCTACAGGAACCTCTTGTTTTAAAATGTGTTATTTGCTATGGTTATTTGTTTAAGGGTAACGCTAAGGGTTAAAGGTACAGGAGAAGGACCTAAGGAGTTAGTCCTAGGTTTACTCTCCAAGACTCGCATCTTGTGCCTACGTATCCGTGGTAGGGGATAGAATTAGAGTAATCGTAGTTCCCCTCACAGGGAGGAAGAGGAACTTCTTGGTTGTGGTCAAGGTTCCAAGGGGGGATGTAAACGTTCATAGGGAAGCGCTTACGTTGGAGTGCGGCGACTCTAATTTTTACGTTGTAAAGTTAAATTGAAAAGGGGTAAAGAGTAAGTATTCCACGACGGGAAACTTACATGGAGTACGGTGACTCATAATCCTAAGGCTATGATAAAAGGTAAAATTGTCCAGGGCGGGACGCCTAAGCATGAGTATGGCGACTCAAAGTCTTAAGGTTTGAAAAGGGAGAGTTAAGAGTGTGTCCATGATGGGACGCCTAAGCACGAGTACATCGACTCAGGTCCTAAGGTTAGGATGGGCGAGGGTGAAGGCATTGACACGACGGTCAAATGGATAACCTTTCCTTCGGAGGGGATTAAGCGACAAAAATAAAGCAGTGAAGCAGAGGATAATAATTGAAAGCGTAAGTAAGTGATGAAATATTGAGATGTGATAACAATGTATAATGAACAATGATTAGAAATTATGATTTAATAGAAATTGAGACATTATGTTAGCAATGAATTAAGGGGATGATTAAGTTTGAAATGGTGACCTTGATTTGATTTAGAAATTAGGAAGTTAATTGTCTTTATGATTTTTTGAGAGTATTAAGTCTAAGTTGAAAAATCATTTAGAAATTAAATTAACTTTTAAAACAGGAATTAAATTAATTAATCTAAAATTAATAAAAGAGTTTTAATTATTTTTTTTAAGAAAATGGGTTAAGAATGAGTTTAAAAAATGTTCTAAGTTATTTTAGAAAAAAAAGTTTTTGGATTTTAAAATAAACATATATTTGGCTTTTTTCAATTATTAAATTAATTAGAAAAACGTTGTTTTTAATTTTTTTAATTATTAAGAAAAGAAAATTAATTAACTTAATCCAAAAATTAAATTTTTTTGTTATTTTTAATTTATTACAGAAACTTAAATTACAAATTCAAATTATTTTTTTTATTATTAATTCAAAATTCGTTGTTTTACATTTGTTTTCCAGATTTTAAATTTGTTAGTGTTAGTATTGTTAGTGTTTTTTTACAATTAATAAATAATTACAACAACAAACAGATCTAAAAAAAACTGAAAAAGGAAAAAAGAAAAAAGAAAGAAAAAAAAAGAAAAACGGGTCGGGCTGGATGGTCAAGCCCCAGACCCGACCCAGACATATAAAAGGGGGAGTTGTAAAATTTTTGGGTTTTAAACCCTATTTGCAGTAGACGGCGGCGGACTCCCCATGAGGTCTTTGCTGCGTTTTTTTCACTCTTCTCTCTTCTCTATTCTCTCCGTCTCGTCTTCTTTCTGCATGTCTGATCTTCTTCTTCTGAAAGCTCTCTCTTCCATTCTCGCATTCTCCTATTCTTTGCAATGAATCTGAATAAAAACAATCATGAGAGCGAATCATAACGTGTTAGCCTACATTTCTGATGATTCTTTCGTTGGCTTGAACGATATTGGTCTATGTTTTTGAGGTTCTTGTGGCCAATGATGTTGAAAAACTGAGGCTATGGCTTTGACGGTTTGGTGGTGACGATGATGAGAAGTTTCGCTTCTCTGAGTCCGGTTGTGACAGATCCGCAGCCGGTGATGATGGTGTTGATGTTGACGAGATATTCTCGTCTCTGAGCCATACGGCCGGTGATGATGGTGTTTGGTTTGTGGATGGGCTTCGAAAATGGTTTTTGACGGTTGTGGTTTGTGATTTACGGATCCGTTGATAGTTGCTGACTATTTTCGAACTGAGGTTTTTCGGGCTGGCTCTTTTCCCCCCTGTTTCGCTGTGATTTTTTCATCTTATAGCGTTTTTTCGTATTTAAGACAGCTTTGGAGCCTTTAACTCATTTCCTTTTTCGGGAATGTTGTCGGACACGATTTAATACTTTTCCATTTTTGCGTGATCTTGCTGAACCGTGTTTGGTGATGGCCTGTGTTTTCTTGATCTTTTTGGAATTGGGATATTGATGATGATGCTGCTGTCGGATTTTTCCGTTTTTGGTTTTTTTTAGATATTGATGGTGATAATATTCTGTCTTTTTCTAGATTTGGACAATAACTTTTTGATGACCGATAATGTTTTTCTGATTTGTTGGATTATGGTATTGATTCTTTGCTGGATGCTGCTGGATTTAATTTTTGGATCTGTTGTTATTATTTTTGATGGATCCGGATTTTGATTCACTGATGATTTTTTGGATTGGATTTGCTTAAGGCCTGTTTTGACCAAAAATCATTTTTTTCGCGAAAAAATCTTTTCTCTCTCGGAACTGAACATAAATTGTCGGATTTTGGCTGAGGCTGTCGGAAGTAAAACGGAGGGTTCGGTAACATTCAATTGTTGCCCCTCCCGGACCCAATGATGAATATACTCTAAGGGTCTGAAATAAAAAATAAAATCCACTTTTTGAAATATCCACAATTCTAACCATTTTTCGATAATTTTGCAGGTTGTTTGAAGCTTGAAGATCGCATAAGTTGGAAGTTCGAAGACACGCTCTGAAGACAAAAGTCTTAGGACCTTTAAAAATTTTTTTTAGGACTTGAACTTGAATTTGTAATATCAAAAATGTGTAACTTGTATTCTTGTAATAGAAATAATCTTGAAATGTATAAAAAATTCCATTTTTTTTTGAATAAAACGAATTTCAAATCTCTTGCATCAACTGTGAACTTGATTCTTCTGAAATTAAACCTGAGCTATAATCTTATTACGAACAACTTTGAATTTCTCAATTCGCATCAGAGTATCTAAAAATGCACACTCTTAAAACCAGACGAACCAGTGTGAATTTGACGCAAATCGTGAGTTCAACTTGTGCCTTTGAAAATTGAACTCGTAACCATAATAGAAAGCAGTGAATACGGGCTCGAACTTGTTTAAATAATTTCTTTGAAATAAGTCTCACACCGATTCAAATTCCAATCCGTTCACATTTTAACACTCTCAAACCAATATGGTTCAATATTCGATTTAAAATTCCAACCTTTCATCTGACGGCTAGTAATCTGATTCCCACATCTAGATGAACTATACTGAAGAATTCCAACCAAACCCCTAAACCAAATGTCTTGTAATCGGGAGATAGGAGACCCTAATTTCTTGGGGATCCTTTGAGAAGGGTCTAGTTCTCTAACCATCAAATGACCGTAATCTGGTGGCACATCCGCACACAACGAGTTAAAGGGCATATGGTATTATTTTCCAATCATCCGACATGCCTGCAAAAACGAACAAACTAGGAAAACTGGTTAGTGGTTAGTTAAAATGAAATACAGAACAAAATGCAAATGATCAGTGATCTAAGGCTAAAATTTGGGGTATGGCAGTTGCCCCTATTTAAATAACTTCACCGGATGATTTGAGCAACGAAGGCTCGAGAAATCATGGTGAAAGGGATTTAAATACAGATAACCGAAAAGTTTTCCCTTAGATGCAGTGATATGCAATGTTATGGACAAAACGATAATGCCGATGATGCTATGAATCTAATATGATGCATATGATGCAAATAGATAAATGCAAGGATGCAGACGGCACGACGACACAGGGGACAGACACGACGAACAAACACACACACTGGGGAATAGCATGAAACCAGGGCAATCCAAAGAGATGGACCAACAGGTTCAAGCATGACCAGTTGTCACTTTAGTAAGAAATTCAAGAATAGAACCTCAATGAAGATGGCATTGGCGAGATGGCCTCCACCGGGGAAATATATCCAGAGTAGCTGCTCAACAGGTTCAGGCATGACCGGCTGACACTCTAGGATAAAAGGTAAAAATAGGATCCACACGGCGGTAAGACCAGGTAAACAAAAATGTTGGAGTCTTCGGGCAAGAATAATATCCAAGCTTCTGGAAATTCCTTCAGCGAAGAGATCGAACGGGATCTTCGGGAACCATTAGAACATATACAGGGTAAAAATTGGCTGTATGCCAAAATAAATGGACTTTAATGGGGGAATGCCCTGATAAGCTTCGAGAGAGAGACTGCCACTTATCGCTGAAAGGGACTTACAAGCCAAAATTGGATAAGCTTCTCAAATAAAGAGACTGCTACTTTTCTGAAAGAGATAACAATGATAATCTTCTCATGGGAGACTGTCGCTTATCTGGGGATACAGATGGAATGATAAGCTTCTCTGATCAAAATATGATTCAACTTATTCTTTAACTAAATGATTCATTTAGAAAGGGTAAATAAACCTCCCCACGCCACCAAGGTTTGTATGCCATGAACGGGTCTCAGTTTCTTGTTTTACTTGAAAAGGATAAAATTGTCCACGGCGGGACGCCTAAGCATGAGTACGGCGACTCAACATCTTAAGGTTTAGGGTAATGGAAACAAGCTTCTCGAAGGAGATGGCCACTTGTTGCTAGTCATATTGAAGATAGGATAAGCTTCTCAAGTGAGACTGTCGCTTATCTGTGTTGTAAGATGGTGATAAGCTTCTCGGATGAGACTGTCGCTTAACTGCAAATGTGGCAATGATAAGCTTCTCAGGATGAGATTGTCGCTTATCTGCAAATGTAGCAATGATAAGCTTTTCAGGCGAGACTGTTGCTTATCTGCGGAGTAGAGATGTTTCACCCCAAATTTAATTAGAATATTTTAACTTATTTATTTAATTGAGAATATTCATATTCGATGATTTTTCGGTGTTTTGTGGAATATTGGGAATTAATGCATTTTTGGGTTATTTATTTTTAATAATAGTATATCATATGGATATATTAATATTATTATGAATTAAAATAAATATAAGCTGAATAAGGGCAATTTGGACAATTAAGAGGAGTTAGTGAGGGTGTTATGGGAAAATCCCAATGTTGAGGCCCAAGGCTAGGTTTAACAAAAAGGAAAATACGAAGGAATTAGGATTCATTTGTTAGACCGTGAAAAGAATTGAGGTCAGAGCTTTGAGGAGGAAGATTGGAGGCAAAAGCTTCGGAGGATTCCCAGAGATATTTGAGAAGGCTTTGATCGACAATTAAGGTATGGGGAGTATATCCTTTCATGATTTTCCATGTCTAACTTTCAATAAATTTAAGGTCGATTTAAGGGTTTAAGGGTTTTGAGGAGAATTATGGAAAAAAGGGAATTTGGCCTTCGTGGCCAAATCCTATTTTGAGGTTTAACTTTGAACTAGGCCTTTGTGGCCAAAAGTATGATTTGACATTGGTCTAACCCTTAAGGAAATTTGTTAGTGAGAAATATGATGTTTGTGGTGTAGTGGTAAGTATTCCCGAGAGTTAGAGCGTGGATATGAGAAATAGTGATCTTTGGCCTTTGTGGCCTAAATCAATTATAGGTAAATCTAACCGTAGAATCCATTGAGAAAAGGAAGGTTAGGCCTTCGTGGCCAAAACCTTGAATTATTATTTGTCTGACCCTAAAGGGATAGGAATATTAGATAATGAGTAACTCTAATGCCTTTGGGAGCAATTGTAGGAAATTTGTGATTTAGGGCGTGAATATGATACGGGATTGGCCTAATAAACCATAGATTTTGTGCCTTTATCGCTGTAAGACCTTAGGGATGATTTAGGGATGTTTTGGGGGCATTGGGGAAGTTAGTCGTTTGGACATTTGGGTGGAATTAAGTTCTGGTACGTAGCAGAATTTGCTATCATCGCACTGTTTGCCTAGCAAACAATGTTGTTCCCAGACTCGCCTAGTGAAGAATCCTTCACCTAGCGAAGAAACTCACCCTAGACTCGCGTAGTGAACATGCTAGCGAATGTAGTAGACTTTCGTGGATGTTGATCGTGTGCAGTGATGCCTTGATGTTTGATTCTGTGATTTCTGTAATGAGTTAACATGAGTATGACAGTGAGTTTTATGTGATGTGTAAGTGATTACATGATGATTTCTATGATGTATGGATTGGAAAACTATGATGATATTACCATGACTTTGATGAATTGTATGATGTATGATGATGATTATTATGATGAGCTATGATGACATGATGTATGATGATGATTATTATGATGAGCTATGATGACATGATGTATGATGAGGATTATGATGATGATCTATGACATTTGATGATCATGAATATGATGAATGATGATGCACCTATGATGTTATTATGAGGATGATATGTGATGTGTGCATCATGCATTCATGTGCATTCGGACATCGGTTCAGGACCTCGATTACTTTGGCTTCAATTCCATTATGTGGATGTGAAGTATTTTGATGTGCTCCAGTTCTCTTGTAGAATTGATCCTATTGATGGGTATCTATGGAGGGTTGATGGCCGAGTGTCCATCACAGCATTGAGTCTTGTTGCATTTGCATTTTTGAGATGATTGTGAATAATATATGATGTTGTGGCCTTTGAGGTCTATTGAAGGATATGAATGTGTTTAATATGAAAATGATGTCGTTTTATATGTTGATTTTTATACATTGATTATTATGAATCGTTTTACTCACCCTGCCTGTTTGAATGTTACCTCCACGTGGGTAACGTGCAGATGACCAGGTTAGCCGTGGACGCCGTCGAGGTTATTTTTGAAGTCTTTGAGTTGTTAGCCATTTGGTTAACTTAAAGGGTCTTGTTCTAATATGTAACATCGGGTTGGGGTCTTTTGAGTTAAACTATGTTTTACTTTGAGTTTATTTTTATTATCTTCCCGTATGAGGAAACCTTGATTTATGCCTTTTGAGTTCCGCTGCTTTGTGTAGTTTGATGTATTTTGGGCAAACCTGTTGTTTACGGAGCCTTGACCTATTCGAGTTATTGAGAAATGTACGCCCTTTGAGGTGAATTTTATTGAGTTAAATATTTTACTCTAATATCTGTGTTATTTTTCCATAATATTTGTGGGGTAGAAAAAGGTGTTACAAGAGATACCAAGATAAGCTTCTCGGATTGAGACTGCCGCTTAACGGTGGAGTAAAGTGGTAGTGATAAGCTTCTCGGATGAGATTGTCGCCTATCTGTGTTGTAAAGATACTACGATAAGCTTCTCGGAATGAGACTGTCGCTTAACTGTGAATGTGGCAATAATAAGCTTCTCAGGCGAGACTGTTGCTTAACTGGGGAGTTATGGTATAATGATAAGCTTCTCAGAATGAGACTGTCGCTTAACGGTGTTGTAAAAATACCAATGATAAACTTCTCGGAATGAGACTGTCGCTTAACTGCAAATGTGGCAATGATAAGCTTCTCAGGATGAGACTGTCTCTTAACTGCAAATGTGGCAATGATAAGCTTCTCAGGGTGAGACTGTCACTTATTTGCAAATGTAGCAATGATAATCTTTTTAGGTGAGATTGTCGCTTAACTGCAAGAGGTAACGGTAAACAAGCTTCTCAGGGGAGATGGTCACTTGTTTCTAATAAGTAAACTGATGAAACGAGAAGCCTCTTCGAAGAGACTGCCACTTATCTTGGGGCAAAGCATGATAAGCTTCTCATGAGAGACTGCCAATTATTTGCAATGAGGCATTGTAAAAGGCTCTTCTTGAAAGATAGTGCAAAATAAATGCACGTCCGGGTTGGTTCGACGAACGACGGGAGCCGAAGTTCAACCTAGGATCGAGCTAGAAAGAAGCTGTCAAATAAGACTCCATTGAGGGAATGAACTCAAATGGGGATTATCTTATCTAGACATGGAAAAGATAACTGAAATAACCGTCACCCACGAGGGTTGAACTCTTCGTGGAAACTGAAATAGTATGTATTTTATGCCTAAAGGTTGACGATCTACTTGGAGAGAACGGACAAACCCAGTTACTTGGCAGTAACCACAACCAAAGTAACGACAAAAGATAACGAGGATAGCAAAGATGCAAATGTTAATACGTGTCAATGCGTATGTCTAAATGAAATGCAATGAGTATGCTGATGCTTATGCTTATGCTCATGCATATGCTGACAAAAAAGACAAGAGGAGGAGCAAACGAGAGATGATATAAACATCTCGACGGGGATACCCGGTGAGCTCTGCAAAAGTACATCTATCAAGGGATAGGAAATTTGATGGCGGAACGAAATCTTGCTTCAAAGTTCCACATTCTCTGGGGAGAACAAAATTCTAACTTGGGGGTAAGATATCATGACTTCACTAGTAGGGATTGCCATCATGAATCTGAATTTGATCCAAAAAAACCTGTTCACTAGGAAGAGTCATTTCAGGATTAGAGACTTCCGGGGATAAAATAAATATCCACTATATGGGGAAGTGTGGAGCTAGGCAACTTCATGGAGAAAGTTTAGCAACTTCCTGGGAAAAGTAAATCAACTTCCTGTGGAAAGTATCTCGACTTCTTGGGGAGAATATGGCAATCTCTTGGGGAAAATTTCTGAGGAAAGTATAACAACTCCAGTGAGGAGAAGATGATTCCACTAGGAGTGGACCCTCAGTAGTATGTATCACTTGAAAGATACTGGGGAGATCTCTGTCGTCTTGAAAGTCACTAGAGATTACCGGCTCGGTCCAAAATGTTGTCATCTTATAGTCTCGCTAGGGACTTGCGCAGAGGAAATGGTCTAAAGTGCTTCTGCAACTTGAGGCTTACTGGGGAACCATGGCCGCCTGAGGTAAAGTTCATCAGGACATGAAAAGCGTTGTGAAAATGGAGTAATTTTGATCTTGATGAACCTTGTAACAATCGCCATCTTGAAAAAAACATAATGCCCTAGAGTACCTGCTTCGTGAGAAAGAGTCATCTCAAGAGGATTTTATAGAGAACATGGAGTCCAATTGTCCCACTGTTTGCAAACTCTTGGAGAGATTCTTCGGATCTCGACGTAACTGGCCCGGATTGACGGTGTTATATATACTTGAGTCTTCAAAACTCGCTCTTGAGGAAAGTCAGACTTGTAAATGAGCAACCTGGAAATAACTTGTCCCTATTCAATAGAATCTTCAAGTTCCGTCGTCGATGTCTATATGTAAATTTCAAGGATATCAGGCAAAACCAACATGCATGAAATGTTAATTCTGAAATTGTTAATGCAACGTATATATATGTCTTGAATTTTTTTGAAAAAGGATACCACGATAACTTGTGACTGAATCACTAGTTAGGATATGAATTTAATTCATAAATCCAACATCAAATTGAGCACAGCTCGTAGGAGTCAAGAAACGTTATCTCATCGAGTATGCTTTGAAGATAAACCCTACTTCAATTAGGTCTTTTAAAGTTTGTATCGTGGCTTGGTTCACGGTTTAAGAAACAAAGGATAAAGGCTCAAAGTTTATCTGTACTCACCCACTCTTCATGATGTTCTCCAATCCTATATTCAGTTACCTAGATACGAGCACTCATCTCTCAAGCGGATTTGACATGATCGAGAATTCATCAAGGCTTTGGACATGGCAGTCACTCACCTATTTTCTGTTGGTATTTGATCACACGACTTTGTTCTTTACTGGGGATTCTCTATTGTAATCCTTTGTTTTTGCTTTTCGCATTTTCGTTCCCTAACTTTTGCCTGGACGGAGTCTTTTGAATTTGACTTTGGGAGTCCAGCGGGATGCCCCAGTTTTGCCTAAGTCTCCTTCATAGGTTTTGACTTAGCGGGATCTTTCTTTTCGTCATTTTTTTCAAGTCGCGTAGCTCTTTTGATTGTGAATGCCTCACTCTTTAGGTAGTCGAGGGATAGTCATTGTGTTTTTGACTTCCAGCCTCCTAATATGTTAAGGATAGATAAAATAGATTCTCGAATGTTTGCTCCTCCATTTTTTGAGAATCTGGGTGTTCAATCAATTTAAATGAAAAACTACCCTCCTCAGGTTAAAAATTTAAGGGTTTTTATTTGGAATGAAAACTCTTACTTCAAGGCTCAAAGGGGTTAAAGAGAGAGTATCTTCCTTATATCTCTAGTGTTTAGGATTTGAAACAATGCCTTACATCATCAGCAGAGTTTCATTCGAAAGCATATGACAAGAGATCTTACGTTTTGATTCATCATCCTCCCCCAATTCTCTGTCAAAGCAAGAGAATGGGTAAAGTCGGTATTACAAATTATGAAAAATAATTTTATGAGTGAATACAAATGGATTTCTTCAAGACAAACACATGCATTGCATTAATCATTCAAAATAAACAAGTTTCTACATGCCAATTATGCCTTTATAATTAAAGAAACAAAATACATATAAGCAAACAAAATGAACTGTCTGACAAGCCTATCTAAAGGAGTTTATTAGGTCTCTGTATTCAAGACCGGGATAGTAGTAGTGGTTTCTTCTGGCGGAGTCTCATTGGAATGAGTCGTCTTGCTTGCCCCAGCTATGTTTGTCACATCTTGATTAACAGTCTTCGATTCCTCCTTTGGAATAGTCTTCCCAGATTCTTTGTCAATCATGGTCACATCATATTTCCAGGATACGACTTTAGGATCATTGAAATGAAACGGACTAGGCTTCTGAATGATTACCGGCTTCAGCTGATTCACTGTAGGAGTGACCGGCTTGGATATGTTGAACACAGGCTTTACAGAACTTGATCTTGGAAAATTAAACACTGGCACTTTAGCATTTGGTCCTGGTAAGTTGAAGACGGGCTCAATCACAACAATTTCATCCTTCTTCACCTTGTTAACCACTTGTAGGAAACCATCATTGATTAATTTCTGAACATCATTCTGAACCAACAAATAACCCTTAGTACTGACATCGCAACTTCCACAATCAACATGAGAAGTAGTCACTAAACCGGCCTCAAATAACTTTGAATGGAAAACCCTGAGAGGAGTCTTGATCTGAGAAACATCAAGGATAAGACTTTCATCGGATATATCATCAATAACATTAACAGCCTCATGGTTAGGCAAAGGGTTGCTCTTGACATTCGGCTGAGGATCATCAAAGGATAGGATTTTCTTTTCCATTAACTCCCTGACGAGGTGTTTGAGAGCGTATCAGCTTTCTAGATCATGGCCAGGCGCACCCTCATGAAATAAACAATGAGTGGTGGCATTGTAATTAGGAGGTAAAAGATTGGGAGGTGGACCCAAAGCTATGGTAGTAATCAGACCTTGTTGCACTAATTAAGGGTACAACTCGATAAAAGTCATTGGAATAGGAGAACGTGGCTTGTACTGTCTCCTATTGGGAACATTCTGATGAGGTGCCTGATTCTTTGATAATTTGATAAGCAGAAGCGTTGGACGCTCGTTGATAGTTGGCCGGAGCTTGTGCAGGCTGATAACCAGGAGCCGGTTGCACATGAGTATGAAAGGAAGTTGTTGCAACAGTAGGAATCACTTGAGGAGCTTTAGAGACCAAAGGAGCAGCTTGTGGAACTGGTTGAGCAATAGGAACTGCAGCAGGAGGAGGCACAAAACCAAATGGAAGACCATAGGGAGGTACATTTACAGTAGTAGGGTCCGATTAAGGATTCACAACAGTATTGGTGATTTTTGAGACAACAATGGGTTGAGTATCCATCCTTGCATTAATGACCTATAGCATCTCCATAATCTTCCCAACACTTCCCCGAAGGTCTTCAAGTTCATTACTGACACGATCAAGCTCTTAATTTTGTTCCGCCATATTTTTCTGAGCTCGGGCTCTGGTGTGGTACTGATGCAGAGGACTCAGGGTGATAGAACTAGAAGGCGAGAGAACCGAGAATAAGAAACCGGATGGAAAATGCAAATGCAAAAACCGAATGCCAATGCAATGGTTTCAAAAATTTCAACGGTCGATTGTAAATATTTTCTAGGAAAAGTTGAAAAAGGTTTTAGGTTTTGAATTCAAGATTTTTGAATTTGCAAAGGACAATTGGATTCCTTGAAACCAGGAATGATATGATGCTGGATGCAATGCACAAGCACGCAAGCAAACAAAAGGTCCTAGGTTAGAGGAACATGAGCGGATCCAAGGTATACCCATCCCGAAAGGTAAGTACTATGGGTTAATTGTACCTGCAGAACAAGGTTCTAAAGAGGTTCCTAAAGTCATTAGTTCGTATTTCGAATATTATCAATTTCCTGACTACTTGGTGGTTAATAATATTCTCAAGAGAACGTCTTTTGAGTGTAGTATCGCGTAGCAACTATTTCGGGAATACTCCCTCATAGTCCATGCACTACGTCCTAAATAAGGCCAAAGTTATGTTTAGGTAACTATGGTCCTCAGTATCACAGGCTCCAATCGAAAATAGTGAATGTTTTCACGAATACTATTTCAACAGTACTTTTTTCGAGAGGGCCTCAACTGAGCGGTGATTCTCAAGTCAGCTTGGTCGGGAATCACTCCCTATAAGCCTCGTCGAATATATCACCTTCCTATAATAATTGCACTCAAGTCCGGGTGTAGGACTTATCTCACAATAATGATACCCCAAGCACGGTACAATAATATATACAAGCAAATAATAAAGCAAATAGGAAAGCATAAAAAAATAAGATAGGGATAACCTTCAAGAGATATTTTCCCCAGTGAAGTCGCCATTTTTTGTTGCAGTGAGAACAAAATATCAAATTATTGATTAATTTGAATCACAATCCTGATTCACAATCGCCCTTTGATTTATCCGAAAGAAAGGTTAAAGAAAGGAAAAACCTATTTTGCATCGTAAACACAATGCGGGGAGAGATCTAGGGTTCGGGGTTGATTAAGCTTAGGGAAGGTATTAGCATCCTAAACTTCTGTAGTACTCTACAGGAACCTCTTGTTTTAAAATGTGCTATTTGCTATGGTTATCTGTTTAAGGTTAATGCTAAGGGTTAAAGGTAAAGGAGAAGGACCTAAGGAGTTAGTCCTAGGTTTACTCGCCAAGACTCGCATCTTGTGCCTACGTATTTGAGGTAGGGGATGAAATTAGAGTAATCGTAGTTCCCCTCACAGAGGGATAAAGAGGAACTTCTTGACTGTGGTTAAGGTTCCAAGGGGGAATGTAAACGTTCATAGGGAAGCGCTTACGTTGGAGTGCGGCGATTCCGATTTCTACGTTGTAAAGTTGAATTAAAAAGGGGTAAAGAGTAAGTATTCCACGGTGGGAAACTTACATGGAGTACGGTGACTCCTAATCCTAAGGCTAAGATAAAAGGTAAAATTGTCCATGACGGGACGCCTAAGCATGAGTACAACGACTCAAAGTCTTAAGGTTTGAAAAGGGAGATGTAAGGGTGTGTCCATGGCGGGACGCCTAAGCACGAGTACAGCGACTCGGGTCCTAAGGCTAGAATGGGCGAGGGTGAAGGCATTGACACGACGGTCAAATGGATAACCTTTCCTTCGGAGGGGATTAAGTGACAAAAATAAAGCAGTGAAGCGGAGGATAATAATTGAAAGCGTAAGTAAGTGATAAAATATTAAGATGTGATAACAATGTATAATGAACAATGTTTAGAAATTACGATTAAATAGAAATTGAGACATGATGTTAGCAATGGATTAAGGGGATGATTAAGTTTGAAATGGTGACCTTGATTTGATTTAGAAATTAAGAAGTTAATTGTTTTTATGATTTTTTGAGAGTATTAAGTCTAAGTTGAAAAGTCATTTAGAAATTAAATTAACTTTGAAAATAGGAATTAAATTAATTAATCTAAAATTAATAAAAGAGTTTAATTATTTTTTTTTAAGAAAATGGGTTAAGAATGAGTTTAAAAAAAGTTCTAAGTTATTTTAGAAAAAAAAGTTTTTGGATTTTAAAATAAACATATGGCTTTTTTCAATTATTAAATTAATTAGAAAAACATTGTTTTTTATTTTTTTAATTATTAAGAAAAGAAAATTAATTAACTTAATCTAAAATTATATTTTTTGTTATTTTTAATTTATTACAGAAACTTAAATTACAAATTCAAATTATTATTTTTATTATTAATTCAAAATTCGTTGTTTTACATTTTTTTTTCTTCAGATTTTAAATTTGTTAGTGTTAGTATTGTTAGTTCTTTTTACTATTAATAAATAATTACAACAGCAAACAGAATTAAAAAAAAACTGAAAACGGAAAAAATAAAAACAAAAAGAAAAAAAAAAGAAAAACGAGTTGGGCTGGGTGGTCAGGCCCCAGACCCGACCCAGACATATAAAAGAGGGAGTTGAAAATTTTTAGGGTTTTAAACCCTATTTGCAGCAGACGGCAGCGGACTCCCCATGGGGTCTTTGCTGCGTTTTTTCACTCTTCTCTCTTCTCTATTCTCTCCGTCTCGTCTTCTTTCTGCATGTCTGATCTTCCTCTTCTGAAAGCTCTCTCTTCCATTCTCGCATTCTCCTATTCTTCGCAATGAATCTGGAAAAAAAAACAATCATGAAAGCGAATCATAACGTGTTAACTTACATTTCTGATGATTCTTTCGTTGGCTTGAACGATATTAGTCTATGGTTTTGAGATTCTTGTGGCCAATGATGTTGAAAAACTGAGGCTATGGCTTTGACGATTTGGTGGTGACGATGATGAGAAGTTTCGCTTCTCTGAGTCCGGTTGTGACAGATCTGCGGCGCTTTGGATGACGAGGATTTTCGTGTTGGGTTTGTGAAAACGGCGATGATGTTGACAAGATCTTCTCGTCTCTGAGCCACGCAGCCGGTGATGATGGTGTTTGGTTTGTGGGTGGGCTGTGGAAATGGTTTTTGACGGTTGTGGTTTGTGATTTACGGATCCGTTGACAGTTGGTGATTATTTTCGAACTGAGATTTTTGTGACGGTTTTTCGGGATGGCTCTTTCCCCCCTGTTTCGCTGTGATTTTTTTTCATCTTATAGCGTTTTTTCTTCTTTAAGACAGCTTTGGAGCCTTTAATTCATTTCTTTTTTCGGGAATCTTGTCAGACACGATTTGATACTTTTCCATTTTTGCGTGATCTTGTTGAACCGTATTTGGTGATGGCTGTGGTTTTCTTGATCTTTTTGGAATTGGGATATTGATGATGATGATGTTGTCGGATTTTTCTATTTTTGGTTTTTTTTTAGATATTGATGGTGATAATATTCTGTCTTTTTCTGGATTTGGACAATAACTTTTTGATGACTGATAATGTTTTTTAGATTTGTTGGATTATGGTATTGATTCTTTGCTGGATGTTGTTTGATTTAATTTTTGGATCTGTTGTTATTATTTTTTATGGATCCGGATTTTGATTCACTGATGATTTTTCAGATTGGATTTGCTTAAGACCTGTTTGGACCCAAAATCATTTTTTTCGCGAAAAAATCTTTTCTCTCTCGGAACTGAACATAAATTGCCGGATTTTTGCCGAGGTTGTCGGAAGTAAAATGGGGGTTGGTAGCATTCAATTGTTGCCCCTCCCGGACCCGATGATGAATATAATCTGAGGGTCCAAAATAAAAAATAAAATCCACTTTTTGAAATATCCACAATTCTAACCATTTTTCGATAATTTTGCAGGTTGTTTGAAGCTTGAAGATTGCATAAGTTGGAAGTTCGAAGACATAGTCTGAAGACAAAAGTCTTAGGACCTTTAGAAATTTTTGTTTAGGACTTGAACTTGAATTTGTAATACCAAAAATGTGTAACTTGTATTCTTGTAATAGAAATAAACTTGAAATGTATAAAAAATTTCATTTTTTTGAATAAAACGAATTTCAAATCTTTTGCATCAACTGTAAACTTGATTCTTCTAAAATTAAATCTGAGCTATAATCTTATTATAAACAACTTTGAATTTCTCAATTCGCATCTGAGTATCTAAAAATGCACACTCCTAAAACCAGACGAACTAGTGTGAATTCGATGCAAATCGTGAGTTCAACTTGTACCTTTGAAAATTGAACTCGTAACCAGAATAGAAAGCAGTGAATACGGGCTCGAACTTGTTTAGATAATTTCTTTGAACGCATTTCAAACTATCTCTTTTTGATGTTGTCAAAGGGGAAAAAATTGTAATGCGTCTAGAATCATTTTATGTTTTTTTATGTAATGATTTGTTTGTGTGCAATGTTTTAGGGGGAGTTACACGCGTTACTCAAAAGCTGACTCAATTCCAAATGAAAGATTGCCAAGCATAAAAAAGGGGGATATTGTAGTTGCATGTCTCTACTATCAGGTTATTTTGTTACTTGTGTTATTGCTTTCATCTTTGTTTTATTTTGATTCGTTAAGTCTCCTTGATTATTGCATTTCTCGTGTTTAGGATATATAAAACTTTGGTTAGATTTGATCTTGATCTAAATGTTCTTTGATCAATAGCATATGAAAGTGGAATGAAATCTCTTTAGGTTTTCGGGCAAACTATAATTCATGGTAAAATCTCAAAAAGCTTTTGAAAATTTGAGATTTTACTAGATTGATTTGAATCATTCAGTTTTACGCTGAATTTTTGATCTTGATCAAATTGGACAACAACTAAACTCAACAATTTGATCATGATTAAATTTTTCACTTGATCCTGATCAATTTCCTAGGAACGAATTTTGTTTTATTTGTACTTATGAGATAAACAAGTTTAAGAAGGTGTTAGTGAATGCATTTGATATGACTGACCTAGGAAATATGGTATATTTTTCTAGAGGTGGATATTTTACATTTTGAAAAAGGAGTCATTGTACACTAATTAAAGTATGAACTTGATCTGTCGAAGAGATTTGAGTTGATGAATTGTGAGTCAACAGTGACACCTGCTGAGACAAATCATAAGCTGGACTCTGATTCTGATGGTGAGGATGTAGATGCTACAACCTTCAAACAATTGGTTGATTGTCAGAGATATATGTGTAACACCAGACATGACATTTGTTTTGTAGTTGGAATGATGAGTATGTTTATGAGTAAACCAAAGTCGTCACATTACCAAGCTGCAGTAAGAATTTTGAGGTATGTAAAAGGAACTCTAAGGCATACAATTTTGTTTCCATTTAGAGTGTCAGATGTTGTTAAGTTGATTTGCTACTCAAAATCTGATTGGTGTGGTGACATAATGGACAAAAGAAGCACTACAATATACATGTTTATTATTTGGGGGGCCCCATTTCTTGGCGCTCCAAGAAGCAACTGGTGGTTGCATTGTCAACTTGTGAAGCTGAATACATAACCGGTGCTTTGTCAGCTTGTCAAGTTGTTTTACTAGATTGATTTGAATCATTCAGTTTTACACTGATGATTGACAACAAATATGCCATAAGTCTTGCTAAGAATTCAATGTTGTATGGAAGAAGCAACCAAATTGATACTAAGTAGCATTTTCAGCGTATTCAGATTCAAAATAGAGTACTTTAGCTTGTTCATGTTAGCAGTCAGAAACAACTTGCAAAAGTGTTAATCAAGACAACAAAAAATGAACACCTTATTAATTTGAAGGGTGATATTGGTGTTGTTGATTTTTAAACTTGAATGTGAATTAAGAGATTGTATTAAATATAATTCAACATTCTAGTTAATTTAACTATGAGATTCATTTGCATTTAAGTTTACATTATATTTGAATTTGAGTTTGCATTTAATGTGCATTCGAGTTTAGGTGAATCGATATAAACCCAAAGCAAATTGAATTTGTAACGGATTTTAACATTTTCTTTTAGAGTTTAAAAATTAATAAAAAAAATTTAATTCAAAATATTTGTTTAAACCCAAAATATTTGTTTTTAAGTTGCGTGCTCAAAGTTTAATTCAAACTCAAAATTTTTGTTTAAGCTAAAAGAAATCTTTATCATCTCAATCAAATTATATATATATATATATATATATATATATATATATATATATATATATATATATATATATATATATATATATATATATATATATATATATATATATATATATATATATATATATATATATATATATATATATATATATATATATATATATATATATATATATATATATATATATATGGTAAATGATATTTCATAACGAAGGACGTGGGACAGAACATACCGACATCAACTAGGCGGTTGAAATAGATAGGCATCAACCCGAGTATACATTGTTGTACACTTAGAATAAATGCTCCAATCAAGTTGCTCTCCATTGTCCAACCAACTTGGAGATCGTTGTTGCTTCTCGCCGACAAACCACTTTCTAAAATTCAATTACTTTTAAATGATTTTAAAATATATATAATTTTTTATTCCAAAGTTATAAATTATACTCCATCAATTCGTCTCTACTTGTCATTTTTGTAAAATAATTTATCCATATTTATTTATTGTTTTTAAAAATATACTAGAATGAAGAGAATAATAAGTATAATTTTTCAAACGCTTGAAATTCAAATATACTAGTAAACTTAGATATAAGAAATTTTGATACCTCCAATAATAAGTCGAAACGTAGAGTTATTATTTTGGTGGAAAAGTGGAAACGTACACTAAATGCCTTTATCATTCAAGTTGTTGTCTTGTGAATCTCTAGTTGTGACGAGGTCTTTGTTGATAGCGATTGTAGATTGGAATTTCACATGATCCATAGCCTCATGACTCTTACTATCTCCAACCATCTTTTGGTTTGGTCCCCACTTGTAGGCCTAATACTTTTATGCCAATGTTTTTTTTTATATTTAAATTTACTATGAGTCAATTGTAAACATGAATAAAATAATATATATATATATATATATATATATATATATATATATATATATATATATATATATATATATATATATATATATATATATATATATATATATATATATATATATATATATATATATATATATATATATATATATATATATATATATATATATATATATATATATATATATATATATATATATATATATATATATATATATATACATATATATATATATATATATATATATATATTAAAAGAGCGAGGTTAACTTACTTTAAAAATAAGTTTTTTTTTTAATTTATTATAAATTATATAGCCTTTGAATTATATCAAATTTAATGATTAAATTAGTCTTTTAATTAATTAGCCATTAAATTATATTTAATTTAAAAGTTATGATTTTGAGTAAGTTAAAAAAATGTACTCTTGGAGTAATTTGATCTCCACCCTTTTTAAAAATATATTAAACTTAAGCAATCACAAAATTATCACAATAATTAAAGAAGTAAGTACTAAGTAGGGGAAATGGACATTGTTTACCGTGAAAATTGGTAAACAACCGCTGGTTTATAAATATTGGTTAACCTACCGGATCAACCAGTGAATCCTAGGACATGTGCCAACGTTTTTTAAACTAAAGTTTGAGAAACAATGAACACTTCACAATATTCATGATTGGAAGATAGTTTAATTCGATAATAAAAGAAAGTACATTGCGAGAAAGTAACCAAAAGTGTTGTAAAAGGCGTTGAAAGAAACTTATGCAATAAAGAAAATAAGTTTCTGGACAAAAGCGTAAACCGAATTTGATTAAATTGTAAGAAAATGGTGTTTCATCAAACGTACATTTCTCAATAACTCTTTTCTCTACACATTAGGTACTTTGAGTAATTTAAGTGACTATACAAACTTGATCACACACGAAATTCTCTCACTAAGACCTCTTATTTATATTGAATCGAAATAACTGTCTCTAACGGTCTTTCTCCTAAAACAAGACAAGTGGCGCTCGACATGTCTTCACTTTCTTAATGTGCTCCACGTGTCTTCTCTTGAAACTGGATAAGAGCAAAGTTCCCTCCTTTATTCAAATTCAAACTTCAAATCGAAGACACCATCAATGGCATCTTCATCGAACTACACCTTCAAACTTAGAAAATTTCTCTAAGTCCAAACAACAATATGTTTCTAGCACAGGGGTCGCTTCGACTAGACTTCTATAACTACACTGTCCAGTCAAAGTCTGCTATAATTTCAAAAAAATTCTCTTTCCCTGATTTATTCCACTAATTCAAACCAGACGTCGAAATTACAAACTAACAGATTGCCCCCCAAAAATGTCATTTTTGACACCATGTGAAGAAAAAGGCATTTTTTGATAACATGATTCGACACCACAAGCAATTCTGCGATGCAAAATGTTCATATACCTCAGCGCTATTATGATGTTATGGTCATCATGACACCTTTTCTGAAACATCTTCTCAATCCCACACGAGATTATTTTATAATAATCATGTTTCCTAGAACCTAGGAGATAGTGGGGTAGGCTGCAACTGCCACTGTCCCATCGTGAGCTCCTGGAGAGACACACGTCCCACTCACTTCTTAACCATAAATGTTGATTTGAGAACCACTTCCAATTCAGCCTCTATAAATAGTCCAACCCTCTTTCTTTTCACTTTTTTTACCTCTTTGCATTTTTCAAATACTCCCAAACCTCTTCATCTCCTCCGCTTAGGAAATCCATTTTTCTCAAATCTCAAGCTTACAGCAACAATGGCATCACCAACCAAATCTACCAAAGAAACTGCCAAGCACGTGAAGGATCCCAATAAGCTTTCGAGCCTCCCTCCTTTCAACACGATCCCATGCCCAATCATGGTGGAAAATCAACAATATGTTTCAGAACCGCTTTCTGAAGAACAATGCAAGATCTACAAATCTCAGTTATTTTTCCCTGTTTCTGTTACTGATAAGCCTTATGATTTATTAGGAACTATATCTGATCCCAGTACTAACCTTATTAAACTTAGGGAATTTTTCCCTACTTACCACAAAGACAAGCCCATAGCTCACGCTAAGAAACCTAGGGCCAGTAATGAAGACCCTAAACCTGCCAACCAAAATAACCCTTCGACAGATGAAACCATTGACTTGAGATATATGAACATTGGCTTTATGGTATTTTGTTCTAGTCCCTCGTTTAAGGATCCCTATGATTACTTAGGTTGGTTAGAAAAGTTAGAGAAAACCAAATACCAGATCTGGAAAGATATGGGTATCTTCGACTTAATTCAACTTCGAAAGTAGGACCTGAATAGTGTTCGACCATGCTAGTCTCTTCCTTATACTTTTGGGTAGCACACACCATACCTTCAATCTTCCTTGTGTAATGATGTCACCAACCCTCTTCGACATAGCCACCATTACGGGGCTTAAACCAATTGGAAACACTTATGACCCAGACTACCAAGCTGATGATACCATAGGTTTTTCGACATCTAGAGCTGCCTACTCTACTCATATAAACACACTACCATGACAAAACAACAGATGAAGTTTCTAAAGTAGAACATATAGCTTTCCTTTCTTTATGGTTATCCCGTTGTGTCTTCTACTCGAAGTCACTTCAGGTGGCCAAGACATATCTGACTATGGCCAACCAACTCCATTCTGGTCATGATTTGTGCTTAAGTGAAATGATTCTAGCGAATCTTTATGAGTATTTGGGTGATGGTGTTACCCAACTCAAGTGCCTTTGAGACAAAGGGAACTGCCTTCTTTATGGCACATTCTGGTTGTTGCAACTATGGTTGAATGCCTCATTCGAAGCATGCCTCCCCATCAAGAATCCCATCAACAAGGACGCTGATGAAGTGAAAACCAGGAGAGTTGAAGGGACGCGTTTAGCCATGTTGGCTCCTAGCGACGAACAGACCTTCACCAACTATGTGATGATGTTCATCAAACGTTATGATTTTACGTCGAATGTGGCTCCTTTTGCTGCAAGAAGACACGGTCCTGAGTGGTTTACCAGACCATTCCCAAATCCAACAAAAACCCAAGAAGCGGAACCCCTTGCTATCTGGGAAGATTTCTTAACTCCTAGAGTGTTAACCCTCAGGCTTAATCAGCCGAAATCTCAGTTTACCTTTATTGCTTATCAACCAAATCTTATCGCTCGACAGTTTGGGTTGATCCAAATTCTACCACGACCCATATATGAGAAAAAGAATGCCCTTCTTCTTTAAAATGTAATTCATACTGAGGATATGACCATTAAGCAAATATCCCGCTACGTTGGTTAAACACAACTTACTCCTATTGCTTTCGAGCCAAATTTTGTCTGCACCCCAGAGTTCGACAAGTGGAAGAAAGAATATTATGTGAGGAATTCTTCGATTTGGCTTCCTTTACACAACATCTTAACAAGGATTTCCTCTCTGTGCAGGAGAAGATCAAGAAAGGTATTCGACTCATATTAAAGAAAATCCAAGGATTCCAAAAGTACTTTGAAACTGCCTATATGCCTGATGATCTTAGTCGAACCGCCCGCGAAGCAGTTTTTATTTAAAAGAGAAAATTTTAAAAATAATGGAGAACTTAAAGCTCCTTTGTTCGTTCCTCCTGAGAAACAGTAAGAAACAACTTTTAACATGTACCCTTCTAAATTCCCTCGACTGCCAAGTGCTAACTTTGGCGTGGCTTTTAGCCCTTCATTTCCATACTGGTTCATCTATGGGGATTTTGTAAAAATCCTTCGCCAGGAATCACAAACACTTGCCCAACGGGTGGTTGCGACAAAAGCATACATTAGACAGTTTCAAAGGACACCTTCATATTGGCATTGGGGGTGTTCGCATCGAGTCTGAAATATATGAAGGCATGGAATGAGAGGCGTTTCGTCCTAACCTTTTTTAATTTATTTATTTTTCTTTGTTCGTAATAACTGTTTTGATGTTCTTTCAACCATGAAGGTTCCACCCAAAAAAACCCATAGCCAAAAAGCCAGTTGAAGCAAAAGAAGAAGGAGGTAGAAAACAAACAACAACAAGGGTAGTTTTATTTTACTCATCACACCTCTATCGTACCTTGTTATGTTTCTAATGCTTTGGACCATCTTTTCAGATAACTCGAAAACCACCACCAACTCCACAAAAACGCAAACTCAAAGAACCTGAAGTCCAGATAATTGAATCTGATGATGATGATTTGTCTTCTACCACAGAATAACCTCTCAAAATAAGAAAAAGGCAACTAAAGATGCCTGAAGCTCTAACCGAGACCCATGAAAAGGTTAGAAAAGTTTCAAAGAAGAAACCTGCTGCTCTTAAAATACTGAAGCCTAACCCTAAGTGATAAGTCCAGTTCTGGAGCTGAAGGTCCCAAGGTACAAAAAATATATTAACTTAGCATTTTATTCAATTACCACTCCTTTTGACTTACTAACTTTTAATGCTATTTTCAGGACACTGTAAGTGCTCTTAAAACAGCTGACACAACTGTCCTTCTTAACAATGATGGTGATCCCACTTACCATCCCACTTCTGCAAAAGACTCAGAAAAGAGCTCAATGAGTGAAATAAACCAACCAATCGAGGAACAACGCGATACTTCGTCGCCTAAGACTAACACTCAACATTCTCACACTAGTGGCTCTGAACCCGAGGATAAACAAGAATAAGAAACCCAGGCTAAGGTAACCAAGGATGATATGGAAATGGAGCATGCTGAAGGCAACGTCGAAGGTGAATCGGAGGATGGTTCCCCTAAGGTTGAGGATCTAGGCTCTTTTGGCCAAGACCAAGATGACAAAATGGAAGAAGAAGAATATCACCTTCTGTTCCAACACCGCCCTGTCATTCCCCTTAGTGAATTTCAAGATGAGGACAAAAATGATGATGAGAATATAAGTGTAGCACCCCAAGATTTGCCTACCCTTTTTCTTATACCTTGGCTTGTGTTTCATATTATTTTTGCATCAATATTAGTGCATAACCTTGGTTCTAGACAGGGGATCAAGGTATTTTTGTTCAACATTCAAGGGAAGCGCTTCATCTTCAAAGCTCAGGCAAGGGTTAATCCTCAACCTTGTGGAATTCTCGAGTCATAAGGTTCTCTCATCATTAAGAAAGGTCTCACAATCACTTGAATCAAGGTAACAAGCATTGATCACCTCCTCCTATCTTGTGTACAACTGGATTAGGATTTTGGTTCAAAAGGAATTTGTGGCTAGTTATTTGGGCAAGACATGATTCTAAGGCTGAACACACATCTTGAGGGTCCTCTACATGAATTATGTGTCATCACAAGCCATGGCAAGAGCTTCAATCAGTGGAAAAGATGTTAGGGTTTCATCTGGTCAACAAAAGCCAACTGTGGGTCAATGGGGTAAAAATCTTGGATTTCATGGTCAACCAAGGATATTCTATGTGGTTTCATGAGTTTGGAACAAGAAAAGTCAAGGAGAAACATAAAATCAGGAGTTTAGTTGGATTAGGTTTCTGATTGAAATATTTTTCTAAGTGCAAAAAACCCTAATTCTAGCCATTTCGCAACATCCATAACTCTTTCATCCTTGATCCAATGGAAGAAATTTTTTTATCAAACTAAAGAGGACACCATGAAATACAAGTTTGTAAAAGAAAGCAAGTCCAAAAGATCCATAGTTTGAGAGATATGGGGAGCTCAAGTTGAGAAAATGGAGTGTTTAACATTCCAACCCTTAGAAATTTTTCTAAGTATGGAAATTCAGCTTGAAGTACATCTTTTCAAGCCTATCTTACATGAATATGCAAGTTTCAAATTACTTTTCCTTGAACATGAAAGTTGTAGAGAATCCTCCAAGATTTCTTTTGAGTACTAGAACTCCTAAATTGGATGTGTAGAACTCAAGTTATGATATCTCCAAATTAGGGTTTCAAAGCTGTCAAGATTGGACAAGTCTTAGGCAGATTTTTGAGGCTACTTTCCAAGGTACTTTTCACCAAGTACTTGACCTCAAATCAGTTTCCCTTAGACATGAAAGTTGAAGATAATTCTTCAAGATTTCTATCCACTACTAGATCATCTTCATTAGATTAAAACTCCTCAAGATATGTGACTTCAAAGATAGGGTATCAAAGATGTTAGCAGTTCAACAACTTAGAATTTTTTTCTAAGTTACTTTGGGCAGTTTTGAGGATACAACTTCCACTCAATTTTCCTCATTGATCTAAGGCTTGTCCCAAGTTTCCAATAACATGAAAGTTGTTCTACTATCTCCAACCTCTTCAACCATACAAGTTTCATCATCATTGGATTATTATTCATCAAGTTGTGTTAGTCCAAAGTAGGCAACATGAAGTTGATTCAAGATGCATAACATATATGTTTTCTTGGAAAATTCTCAACATGCTTATGTAGAAAACCTTTTGTGTCCAACTCATGTGCATTATTCTACCTTTTGAATCACAAAACATTACCTCATTCAATCCAACATGCCTTGTACTATCCACGTACCATGTTTTCATATTTTGCCACTTGAAGTAAGTTTTCAAACTTGCACAACAAGTTGTTTCCTCCACTACTACACTATCTCAACCTCTGTAGCCCCCACAATGATAATAAAAACCATTCCTATTTCCTTTCACAAAGAAAACCCGAGGCTCACTCTCTCCATTTTCAAAAATCTCAAAAAATTACTAACCAAAATTTTAACCACAGTAACATTGGTTTTACACACTAAGACCACCATATAAAGAATAAAGAGTGAACCCTAGGGCAAAAGAGAAGGGATTCAGTAGCCAAGAACCACAAAAGCTCCCTCACTTTCAAAATCTTTCATCTATTCGAATCACCCCATTCTGAGCATCTTTCTCCATTTCCTTGTCCATATCGTCATCCACAAAGTCCAGGGAGTTAGTTGGTGGAGTTTGAGGGAGAGCTTAAGGAAAGAATAATAGTTGACAAAAGCTTCATTTTAGGTAACATTCGTGTTTCTTTGCCCTTCATATTAGGGCTTGTTTAGGGTTTATATTCATGTGGCTGAAGTCCTCCGGTGATGGAGGCAATGTATGTGGTTGTTTTATTTTATTTTGATTGAGTTTCATATTTCATGTGTTTTATTTTTCTCCTTTTTTCATGATGTTTAAGCCATTTTAAATAAATAAGAAGGATGGATTTGAGATCCTCATGATTTTCTCTTCAAGATAGTATTTAATTTTGTGAGTTTTGATGTTGTTTGGCTTGAGCTCCGGTGAAGCTCGTCGAGAAAGATGATCAGAGCCAGGGCTCTGGCATCTCAGGTGTCATGCTGATGTGTGATGTGTGGACTCCTTGATCGACCTATGCGTCTGCTTGTGTGGCGCTGAATCATGTGACACATCATTTAATGATTCCCGCGTGGCCATTTTTTGTTCATTATGAGTTTTTCTTTTGGATTAATTTTGACTTGGGCCTAGCAAAAATGATTTTGACACCCCCTGTTTTATGGCCCAAGCGCGTGTGTCAAGTGATCATGTTGTTTCCATAATTACTCTTACACCCTACACTTGGTTCATTTCTCTCTTTTTTTTTTTATTTACTTTTGTATCATTTTAATTTGTATTTTATTTTAATTGATCCCTCCATGTTAAAAATTATTTAAAATATTTTCTATTTACTTTAATGTCTTAAAAAATTTATGACTCTTTTATTTTTATTTTCCATTTATTTTTCTATTTTATTTGAGTTATTTTTGTGAAGTACTTTTACCTCTCTACCCTTGAATTAGGGTTTACATTTTGATGCCCTTGTGAAGGCTTTCTTGAGCCATGTTTTTAACCACTTTTTGACACATGAATAAACTATGTTTGGATGCTAGTTTAGTGCTTTTATGGTCAAATTTTGTTTGATTTCTATTTGATTTTGTTTGGCCCTCGAAATATGCTCGATTAGTTGATTGCTTGATCTTGTTTGATTCATTTGATGATACTCTCTTGAAATTATTTTTGTGACACTTTGCCATTTGATTCATAACACACATGACATGAGTTTGAACATTTATTTGGATTTTATTTGCTCTTGTTTCTATTTTTGGATGAAGCGTCAAAATATGTTTGTTTTAACTAAGAGTTTGTGCATGCCTTGCCATAATCTTTTGAACTTGATTCTTGAATGATTCAATGAGTGTTTGATGATCTTTCTTGGCTTCCCTAAACATGTATTAGGTTATGTTTTTCATAATTAGAGGTGCATTGTATTCCCATTGTATTTCATTTTCCTTACATGATCATATATTTTTCTTACGAGCAACTTTAGTTGTGTTTGGTTGAGTTTGATGTTTCAATTTGTGTTTGCCTCTTCTTGAATTTGATTGTGGATTAAAGTGTGAACATGATGTATATCATTTGAGTTTGTTTCTAATCAGGATAGTGTAATGCTTGACCATGTACGCTTATGTTTGAGTGTCTCCTATATTTGATTGAATTTGGTGTATGAACTTGGTTTTTAAGACATGTTTTGAATTTAAGCTTTGATGTTTCCTTTGTGTGTTCATGGATGAATATTTGACTTGGTGACCATTTTGTTGTTGCTTCCCAAACATAATCCCATGCCTTTATCTCATATCTTTCCTTTTAGGGTTATGTTTTGTATGCTTGTTTTGTGTGGCACTTGCATTGTTTGTGAATGGAAAGCATGATTTAGTTCTTTGTGTTTCTTCCTTGTGCATTGACATGGTTGGATATGTTGTGATGTTACTACTGCCCCGTCTTGTTTCACATCTCATTTTCTTTGTGTTCACTATTTCTTCTTGTGAGATGTTTGAGTCATTTGATTGTGTTTGGGCACTTTGTTTTGAAATTCTGTTTTGATCTTATGACATGGTTTGACATGTGATTATTCTTATGTTATTTTAACATGATGTAAGTATTTACATTGTATTAGATTGAGATATGTGTGTTTGATACTTCTTTGTCATTGAACTTCCATGATTGTTCCTCTTGATTCTATCTTCCTCCTTCTTCTACTTTCTTCTTCATCTTCTCTCTCTTTGAGACTTGTTTAAGTTTCACCTTTGTTTTCATTTGTGATTAAATTGGATAGTGTTTACTTGGGCTTGCTCACATGATCCCTTAGGATTCCTAGTCCCACTTAATTTCTGATTAAGGTGGGAGTAGGAAAGACATTAGGCTTTCAATCCTTTGCATGACAACAATTAGGATAATCCCTTTTGACCTCAACTTTAGGTCCTTCATTTGTATGATAACACTAGGTAGATTTCCCTTTTATCTCAATCTTAGGACCATTGTGCATGACAATATTAGGGTTCAGTTTCCCTTAGTTGTTTTCTTTTCAACCTTTGAGTCCTTTCTCTTCTCATCTCAAAACAATTCTAACTCACTTAATAAAGGCGATGAACGTTATGAACCACGAGCCTTAAGTATATGGGAAATAATGAGGGAGGGGTTTCTCCTCACTTGTCTAGAGTGTTTAGTGTATGCCCCTTGGGCGATATGCGATGCATTCGCTCCTATATCATAGTCTTTAGTGCAACGTGAATCTCAAACAAATTCAATTCACTTCATTAAAACTCTTAAACAAAATTTAAACCTTTTTATCCTTCAGGATTTGTTTCAAAATCATTTTTAGAAAAGAGTACGTTGTTTTTTCGTTCTACCGCAAACAGGCATCGTCCCTAACTGCTGGAATGGGAACTTAGCATCACTCATAAAAAACAATTAATCAACCTGTGGTTTAGTTACCCGAACTACATTTTCTCTGATTTCTCATACCTTATGAGAATACGTAGGCACAAGACAGTGATGTCTTGGCGAGCACCCTTTTCCCATTTTATTCGTAGTTACCCGAACTATGTTTGCTCTGATTTCTCATACCAGATGAGAATACGTAGGTATAAGACAATGATGTCTTGGCGAGCAACCTTCCTCCCATCACCCATAGTTATCTGAACTACGTTGACTCTGAATTTCCCATTGCACGAGGGAATACATAGGCATAGGGCGGCGATATCCTATCGAGTCTCCTTTCTTCTTTTCCCTCTCCCATTTTCGTTTAATAGTAGCTTTTAGATAACTCACCATCTGATTAGACAGCAAGCCTAGATCCCGTTGAGTACAATGAACGTGAGGGGGTGCTAATACCTTTCCCTTACGTAATCGGCTCCCGAACCCAATATTTGGTTGCGATGACCTTTTCTTCTCCTTTCTTTTAGGTTTTCTTCGATCGTTTCTCTTCCCTGTCTTTGGGATAAATAACGTTTGGTAACGACTCTTCTGTTTGTTTTTGTCGATTTCTTTTTCGCAGTTGTGCCAGCTGGGGAATCTACTTGGGACTCTGGTTCCCTATGACAGCAAACATAAACTCCAAACACAAAACATAGTTCAAATATGAACAGAGGCAACTTGACATAACAATATCAAACATTAACCAAACATATCAATGGATACCTCACATGATGGTTACAACCTTTGATAGCAAGCAAAAACAAGTTTAAGTATGAGGAACAAGTTTTAACATTGATAGACAGAAACCTCTTGTAGACCTCCAAAAATAAGCTAGCAGCCTTGAGTAAGGAAGATATCCCTCCCTCCTTTGAGCAAGCTTTGAATTTTCTTCCTCTTGAAGAAACAAGTGATCTTTGAGGGCGGATCTAGCAAATGAGGTTCCAATTTATTTTTGAGGTTTTAGACAGTTGGTATAACATAAATGGAAGGTGTTCAAAGTGTCAAAGTGGTTCAAACTGGTCTAGGCAGTGAGTTTCTCCATTTTATGCATAAAAGTCAAACCAAAGGGTGTGAGAAGTTAACTTTTGGTTTTGTGGAATTTTTGATGAAACCAATGGTTGGAACACCTTCTAATGATGATTTTAAAGTTGTGTGGATGGTTTTTATGGTGATTGAAAGGTTAGAAATGATGTTGGTGTGAAATTTCCAACAAGGCAATTTTTGGTGGTTTTGTAACTTTCTTCACTTACAAGCAAGCCAAGGTAGGAATGAGAGCTTGGATTTCTCTTGGGTTTAGAGGGCTCTGGTGTGAGAGGTTATCATAGAAGAAGCCTCTATTTATAGGCAAAGTGAGAGGTAGGACAGATCTTGCAAGTGGTTTTCAAGATGGTTTTGGTGAAAAATCTAGCAAATCTAGGTGTGATTTACTTTCTGTAGATGAGGCTTGTTTAAAAGGTGTTTAGATCCCTAAAACCAGCTAACATTGAGCTGTAAGAAGTGAACAAAGAGTGAGCAAGGACAACCCCCCATGCTGCAGCCGCAAACACTCTATTTCCTTGGTGTACTTTTTGTACTTTTTTACATTAAACAAATGGATCTTATACAAAACTTTAGATTTGCTTGAATACTTTTATGATCTAGTTTAATACAAACTCTAACACATCATATCAGAGGTCATTCCATAGTTAGAACTCAAATGGATAGTTGGAATTCAAGATTGTGTTGAGTTTGGACATGATGACAATCAAGTGTTTGGGCCCAACTTGTCCCCTTCGAAAATCTCAGCTCACAAGGGATATGGAGAAGTTATTGTACTTTTTGGAAAGCCCTCATTATGCTCTACAACTTTCATATTTATGGTATTTTCAAATTCCAAGTGGAACTAGGTCAAAAAGCCTCTTGAAGTTGGCTGAAAACATGTCTTAAAAGTGCCAAAACTTAGAATTTTACGAAGTGTTTTTCTCCTCTTGTGATGATTTTGACTATAACTCCAAATCCATTCATTTTTTGCAAATGGAACACTGTGACTCTTTTGTAGGAATTGTCAAGAAATTTCCAACAAGCTTTGAACCACCTCATTTGGATGTGTGGTTAAAAAGTTATGGTCTTGTCCCTTTCAAAATCCTAATTCCCGACTTTTTCGATTACTCCTCAATCTTTGATCCAATGGTCATAAAACTTCATGACTAGATGTAATATGTTATTAGGAACATATTTTATTCCAACTTTGAGGTCAAATTCCTTTTGGTCAAAGAATTGACTTTTCAGTCAGACGAACCGATCGATCGAAAAACTCCGAATCGGCTGTTGGTGTTCTGGGTCCCCTGAGGTCTTGAAACTTTTTGGGTGGACTCCTCTAATTCAAATGAGCTTTATGGACCATGATTCCATCATTAGAATTCCTTTTAAATCAAAAGTCAAACTACATTTGACTTTTCCTAATCAGAAACCCTAATCGGGAGTCCTGGACTGCACTGTTCTTGATCTTTGGGTGACAACCTCAAATTGGATTCATACTTGATCCAATATAGTATCCTTGATGATTCGGAGACTTGCTTCATGGAGAATTAATCCAAGACATTGACTGATCAAACCATCGAAACCTCGATTCTTGACTGTGTGGAACCCTAATTCACCTGTATCTTTACAAAGACAAACTTGAAATAGGTTAAGGTTAGATAAATAAATGAAGATGCTCCTAGAATGATGATGAAGATCTAAGGATCAAAATTTGGGGTGCAACACTATCTCACGCAGACCTTCATGGTTTTTAAAAAAAATTTATATTCTTTTTCTTTCATTCACAATGATATATTATTTTTATAATAATAATAATAATAATAATAATAATAATAATAATAATAATAATTATTATTATTATTATTATTGGATATGATTTAGTGATGTATGTTAGGTTATGAGTTTGACTTTAGGTCTTTTTACTAGTCTACTTATTAATTTTATTTAATTCACACCCATTCTTTTTAATTATTGTTATTATTTTATTTAGGTAAATTAATCCATAACACCTTGTTTAGTTAGTGAAATTAGTTTAAATTATGATAATTAGAGTTAACTAACACTTTTATAATAAATATTATTAAGACTAAAATTTTAAATTAATTAAGACGCTTAACCTATTTAAGGGTAGGCCCATAATTCAACTTCATCTCTGATAAATTGAATCAGATTAGGTCTTATGATAAATCCTTTGCATGACAACAATAAGATAGCTTTCCTCTTAAATCTTATTTTAGATTCATAGAATTAGGTTAGTTCCCTTCAAATGTTAACTAGATAACCTACAATTAGGTTCTCTTTTCTCTCATAAGAGAATTAGACATGAGTCATCCTTAGTCGAGATATAATTCTCCTACCCATGACATAGTTGAGAAAGATGTATATTCTTTTCCACTGGAGAGAGGTATGTGGCATACTCGTTGATTCTATATCTGAGTTAGAGTCCTTCTCTTAATGTGAAGGAAAGGTCCATTTTCCACATGTTTGTGGTGGTTTAAGTTAAGTATTATCCTTAAGATGAAAACTTGTCTCTTCTTCTAAAACCAACCAACAAACATTGTTTACCCTCTTAGGGGAACTACAAATGATTTGATTCCACTTTCGTCAGGATACGTAGGCACAAGATGCGACTTCTTGGCGAGCATACTTAGGAATAACACCTTAGGTCTCATTTTTTCTTTTCACTCTTAGCAGACAAAATAACAAATAACACAATAAAACAAGAGGTTCCTGTAGAGTACTACAAATGCTTCGGATGCTAGCACCTTCCCTAAGTATAACCAACCCCCTAACATTAGATTCTCTTTTGCTTTGCATTGCATTGCATATTTTGGGTTATTCACTCTTTTTCCCTTCCCTTGGATAAATTAAAGATCGGTGGTGAATAATGATTCACGATCCAAGTTAATCAATATCTTGATATTCGGTTCTCACTGTGACACCTACCCTGAGGAGCATGTGGATGTTGTAACAACCAGTAGTGAAAAACAAATCAAAAATCCTAAGGAGAGTGATAATGAGGTTGAGGAGAGTTCTTGTGAGAAAAGCGTAGATATTGAGAAAACCACATCGACACCACCCGAAAGGAAGGTTGTCGAAGAGGTATAGAAGGAAGCATCTTATGTGATTCCTTCTCCCTATACCCCACCGATTCCTTTCCCACAAAGGTTTGTGAAAGCTAAGGTAGACTCCCAATCTAAAAGGTATGTGGAAGTATTCGAAAATATCCACACTAATGCACCTTTATATGAGGTCTTGCATAAAAAGATAAAATTAGATGACTTTGAAACTAGAGAAATCATCAGTACTAAGAGGGGAATGTTAACCTTTGAGATGGTGGATGAAAGAACTAAACTCAAACCTGAGAAGTTGATACTCAGGATAGAGCCAGAACCACCACCACAAGTTCAAAAGAATGAACCACCCTACAAAAAGAAGAAAAGAAAAGGTGAAGGATATGTGATATGGATTGTTAAGTGGCCATGGAAATCGAAGATTATTAAAAGTTCGATCGAGGAATCATTCTCGAGAGAACCACCATGAGTACTTATACTCCTGAGCTGTCGAGCTAACGACGTAAAAAGAAGCATGTCATACCCAAAATTTTTACCCCTATATTGCATCACCATTCTAAGAGCATCAAGCATATTACTAACCCTAACATTGTTTCAAGTTTGCTTTTGTGGTGGTTCATCTGAATTAGAGTTTTGCATTTTTGGAATCAAGAGAGTTATTGTTTGATCAATCAATGTTTTGGATTGGTCATTACCAAATCAAGTTCCCATACACTCAAGAGGCTTATATTAAACAATAATCAAGTGTAAATTGGTCTCATTTTAATTTCGTTGAAGTCCAATATCATCTGACCTCAAATTAGGGTTTTATTAAGAAAAGTCAACTACGCCTTTGACTTTTGATCCAGGCATGACCCCAAGCCTTGGGACATGATTCAAAAAGTTCATATACATAATTGAAGCCCATCCTTGATGATTGAAAAGTTTAAATATACAAGTTCATTAAAGATCACACAGTTGAGTTCATCTGATACAAGTTTCATCTGACAAAGTCAACCCTTTGACTTTGAGGTTTTTTGGTCCCAATTGAAGCATTCAAGCCAAATTTCATCAATACATATTTAATCAATGAGTTTGATCATGAAAAATCAATATTTGAGAGGTTTCTTGCAAAAGGGGCAAACTTGGATAAGTTGAATTTTTTCTAAGTATGAGAAAAAAAACCTAGTTTTGGTGTTGACTTTGAAAGATCATAACTTTCAACCCACATATCCATTTTTTGAGTTCCAAAGGTCAATTTGTATATCTCATCATGTACTACAAAAGTGTCCTACTGACCTATGAGCAAAAGAGGCTTGAATTTTGAGATATGAAGCTTCAAAGTTTAGAAGAATTTCAAAACACTTGAAATATTTTCAAGGCAGCTTTAGTCCTTCAATTTTTCAGTCAACTTCAAGGCCATTTTCACCATGATCCCTTTTGATTCAAGAGTTTCATCAAACATGAAATTTGTGGGACATGTCTAGGGCTTTATAGAAAGTACAAGTGCTCCTCAATCCTATTTATGAGATAGGAGAACCGAAGCCATGAAGTTAAGGTTTTAAAACTTGAATTTGAAGGTTATACACTTGATGCAAATCCAATTCCTTGTTGTAAATATTTGTATTTCAGAAGCTATTACTTGTAAATCTTCACTTGATCAGAAGATTACACGATTTCGGAGGCTTATCCATTAAGTTAAGGCATTAACCACTTGATCTTTCCATTTTTGGCATAAAGGCATGACTTCCATTGTGGTAAAGGTGAGTTTATGCATAAAGTCAGTTTCTTGAGCTCCACATTATTTTTTTTGCTCTCAAATCTTTTGTGGCACATCAGCAAAGTCTACCAACCACCCTACAATAGGTTGTACTTGGCATTGGAACTCAATATTCATGAAACTACACTTTGGATCTCAACCAAACCAAGTGAAGTTCAAGTCACAAATTACGCATAATCTGATCCTCACTCTTTCCCTATAAATAGAGGCATGATTCTTATTTCAAAAACCACAAAAAAAGATCCAGAGCAAACATCCTTCAAACCTCCTAAACTCAGCATCTTGCAAACCAAACACTACTTTGTGCCAAGAATCTCAACCTTGCACAAACATAACCAGCTTCACTTCCACATCTCAAACCACCGAACCAACTATCCTAACACACCACAAGACACATTCTGAAGGTGTCTAAACCTTCATCTCCATCCAAAACCTTCTAGAATATAAAGTCATCCCTCAAAACCAAGTTTTGTTGACTTTCTGCACTTTCAAAGCCAAGTCTTTATTCTGACCAGTTCCAATCACTCTAACCCTTCAAATACCTTCCATAAATCATCCCTAACCTATTCCAAACCTTACTTGGTATCTGTAACCTCATTTGCTTGGAGTTCCATTTTGGCACTTTTCACACATTTGCAAGAAGGAAGGTGTATTATGTTCCAAGTGATTCCAAGGGTTCCTCAGCATCACAAAGCTTCATTAGAGTTCTGTTGAGGCTATCCAAATCATCAAAGTGAATTTGTAACATCCTAGGAGGATTTCAAGTTTTTGCTTCAAGAGGTAAGTTACTACAATCTTGAACTCTTCAAACCATGTCATATCTTGATGCACATTGAACATGAATTTGCTTGTTATGATGTATGTAATGTTTTTGAACCATTGCTAGTTGCTTATCATTCTTGAATATTATTATGCTGTTGAAATTGAAAATGTGAGATTTTAGAGGTTTTGCTATCATGTTTTGAGTTAAATGCATATTTAGACAAAACCAAATGCACTACTGAATTCCTTGTTAAAAATAGGCAATTTTGATTTTTACTTCATCAAGTTTCATTCATTATTCAGAAAGTTAGATGGGATTTTGCAAATCAGTTTTGAGGATATTCAGTCATGGTGCATTTGGTTAAGTTTCTAGGTCATGACTTAGCTTATCTCTATTTTGATGGGGATGATACAATGGATGTATCACCACCCCAGTGGTTCAGCATGTGTGCTTCAGTACTCTCTTGCCTTTCCTGACCAAGGTTCAAGTCCTAGTGACCACCCTTTTTGCTACTTTGCGCAAATTTTTGTTACATTCTCATTTCTGAAGCTGTTTTAAAATATATATATTTTTGTTTCCATAATATTCACAAAGCGCGCGTTGGTGGGTTTGGTTATGTTTTGAGACCTAAGCTCAGTGACGTGGGTTCAACAGTGATGGGCGATTCACAAGTGCACAAATAGCATCAAATTAATACAAAAGATTATCGATCCCACAGAGACCAAACGTCAATCTATCGAGTACTATTTATAGCACCCCCAAATTTGCCTTTTCGTTTTGGCAGCATCTTGCTTTTGTTTCTTTGCATTTTCGCATGTCTGCATTTGCATAACATTCGTTCGTGAGACAGGGGATCAAGGTTTTCCCGTGGCTCAGTTTTCATCTGAGTGCATGAACCTGAACAGCGAGCATCAGAGGCTCTGGCATTTATTTTGCCCAGCGGTCGGGCGAATGATTTTATTTTATTTTGCAGGGTATTTTCGGCTTAGAAAGCAGCATTCAGGCTATCACAAGCATTTTCATGGTTAGGATACTCAAAAGCAAGATTCAAAAGTTGAACAGAGCTAAAAACAGTTGGAAACGGACAAAAGAGCAGATTTCCCTCCAAAAGGCGCTAAAATTCAAACTTTTGAAGGTGTTAATCAGTTAACCCATATGGTTAATCGATTAACCAAGTCAAAATTAGGGAAATTGGGATTTTTAAAGGTGTTAAACGATTAACCTATATGGTTAATCGATTAACCAGTGCATATTTTTCCTCTACACATGAATGTTCAATACAAACCATTTTGGGGTCCAATTTTGGTCATGTGCAAATCTGATTTTCACTTTGGGAAGGATCTAGAACCTATTTGAAATTTGGTTAATTTCATTTTCCCTCCAAATGCCCATTCCTCATTCCAAACCAAATTTTCCAAACCATATTCCAAACCTTTCATTTGGATCCAAGCCTAGGTTATATTTAAGTGATCCGCTCTAAACCAAAGAACTAATAACTCATAATTCACTCTCATTTTCAGAATTCATCTTGATTCTCTCTCAATTTTCCAATCTCCAAAACCCTCACCAAAGCTCTTCTCATTGAGATCATTGATTCTTCATTAGAACCCTTGATTTCTAAGAGCTAAACCTTCATCCATTCTCTCCATCGAATCAATTTCTTCATCAAATTTTCGTGTAAAATTGGATCTGAACTTGGAAGTGATTTTGGAAATGATTATTTGGCTTGATTTGGTTTAATCTTGAAGGATCTTCATTGCTACTACAAGAATTGGTGTGGATCTTGAAGTATTCCGGACTTCTAGCATTGGATCTATTCAATTATAGTTGAATCAACATTAACCGGAGAAAATCTCCGCTCCGAAGGTTGGATCCGAATCTGCTTTTAGCTTATTTGCATAATCATGTGGATTTTCATCTTTGATTAGCTTGTGGTTAATTTGATCCGTTTGATCCATGATTTGGTTGTGTTAATCTGTTTACATGTTGTTTGAATCAAGATTTGCTGGTTTAATTTCGTGATTAAGTGATTATGCTATCATCCGGTGGATCGGATAAGTGCTTATTTGCTGAACATGTTGTTCTGTTGCTGTTTTTCTGCTGTTGGCACAATGGTAATCGGTTAACACATATGGTTAACCGATTAACCATTTCAAATATTCAAAGTTTTCAAAGTTTTCAAGGTGTTAATCGGTTAACGCATATGGTTAACCGATTAACATGAACAAATTTCCAGATTTTCAAGCATTTTTCCGTGGTTAATCGGTTAACCTTTGGCGTTAACTGATTAACACTGTGCCAGTGGGTCTGTTTTGCTGATTTTCTTACATGTTTGAGTACCGTTTCGCATCAAATCATCGTAATTCAATATGATGCATTATAAGTGAAATGTTTTGGGATATACGTCGTTGTTTTGGTTGTTTAATCGAGACTTCGACGACTTATGTTTGTTTTCCACTTGGATGCACACTTGTGTGTTGTTGTTCATAGTGATGATGTTCTTGCATTTGCATTTCCTCTTGTGTTTTGCATCTTTATTTTCTTGCATTAATAAAGGTCGAGATGTACTTGTGGTGGTGTTTACCCCACACTTTGTTCCTCCCTTTGCTTTTGTGTTGCATTACATGTTTGCATCCCTATTTCCACTCTCATTGGTGGTTGATCTTTCTTCTTCCTTTGTCTCTCTTTGCCATGCTCCCCATAGGATCTCTAATCTCTTTTGAGGTTATGATAGACTTTAGGTTAGAAGCCATGCATGCTAACGTTAGGGTAGATGTTTCCCCTTTCAATCCTAGCCTTAGAACCATTTTGCATGACAACTATTAGGTTTGAGTTAGTCTCCCTTTAGTTTTGTACTCTCTCCTTCTCATCTTCAAATCATGTCAAAACACTTAATAAAGAATAACGAATGTTGTGCGTTACGAGCCTTAAGCTACTTGGGAAATGACGATTGGATGGTTGCCTCTCAATTGTCTAGAATGTTAGTGTATGTCCTTTGGACGATATGCGATGCATTCGCTCCTAGGTCATAGTCTTTAGTGCAACATGAGTTACAAATTAAACTTAAAACACTTCTTCTCTAAAAGACACAAAAACAACTTCAAACTTCTTTTTGTCCTTTTGGACCCTTAATAATGGAAAACTTTTTTCATGAAAAAGAGTGTTGTTAAGCTTTGGTTCTACCGCAAACAAGCATTGTCCCTAACTGCTAGAACGAAGGTTTAACCCTACTCGGGTAAAACGTGTTGAACAAACCGGTGTTCTCGTTAGCCCGAACTATGTTTGCTCTGGTTTCTCGTACCATACGAGAATACATAGGCACGAGATGACGATGTCTCAGCGAGCAATCTTTCCCCCTTTTCACCCGAAGTTAGTCGAACTACGTTGACTCTGACTTTCCCATTGCACGAGGGAATATGTAGGCACAGAAAGGCGATGCTCTGCCGAGTCATTTTTCTTTTCTTTTGTCCTGAGACCTTTAGCTAGATAGATTAAACACACCCTTAGTTAGACAACAAGCGTGGATCCCGTCAAATACGACGGACGTGAGGGGTGCTAATACCTTCCCCTTGCGTAACCGACTCTCGAATCCAGGACTTGGTTGCGATGACCTTGTCTTTTCCCTTTTTCGTTAGGTTTTTTCGATCGTTTCCTTTCCCTCTCTTTGGGATAAATAATGAAAGGTGGAGACTCTTCTGTTTTCCGCTGGGTGTTTTTCGCAGTTGCGACAGCTGGCAACTCTGCTGGGGACTCTGGCTCCCTATGCGAGTCAATCTTAGCGCTTGGTTGTTAATATTTTGGGTGTATGTATATACGTGTTATACTTTATTTATCTTTCTGCATTGTATATATCATTATTGATGTGCTGTGGGAAGGGAATGTTCCATTGAGAGATAAGCCGGACCTGGGCTTGAGTACAAACATAGTATAGAAGTGGAAAGTAGTGATGAACCTGTATGTTAGGCATACACTAGTGTTGCACCCCAAAATTTGCCCTCTTTCAAGGCTTGACTCATTTCTTCTTTTCTTTCAAATTCAATGACATAAGGGAGGCCCATCATTCCAAATTCAAGGTTCATGAATTCAAGGCTAGATTCAAAAATATTACAAAGGGAAATTTCATGACATTTGCAAGAATGTCACATTTGTTACAAAATCCAAACTCTTGGTAATGCTTAGGAAATTAAGCTATTTCTAGTCTTAATTCAAGTTTCTAAAAATAACTTCATGCCATGGTATCCCCCATGCCTCATCAAGTCCACATGGTCCTCTTTGTGCCTACAAACATGCAAGGAAAATATTTAAGAGCTAATTCAACATTGGAATATCTCAAGATCAAGGCTATGCATACATTCATGGGCAATTTGAATATGATCCAAAACAGGCCCATGCAAGAAGTGGCAATGTGTATCATATTACAAAATCATTTTATGTCACAAAACCAAGGCTATAAGCTTATGTTGATACATCTACACATCAAAAATTAGAATTTGAAAATTCTGTCCAAAAGGTAATGGTGTTAGCTACATGAATATGTCCAAGCATAACCAACCAATGGGTACAAGGTTGGAAGGCAAGGTAGAGTGCTGCAGAAAAATACAGCAAAACAGACCTAGAAATGGAAAGATGTGGGGCTGCATCAAGAAAGAGGTGATAAGTACTCCAAAAAATGGAAACTTTGAAGATTGAAAGTTGTGCAAGAGCTATGCTTTTGGTACAACAGAAAATGCAGCAGAAAAAGTGAGATAAGGAGGCTTAGAGGCTGCACAAAAGGATCATTCACTATCATTCACTACACAACACATAGAGATAGAGAGATTGAGAAAAAAGAGTAAGAGAGAAAAAACCAGAAAAATAGAAAGAGCAAAAATCAGCAAGAAGTGAAGAGAGTAAAACAGAAACACAAGGGAGCCATTGAGGAGAGCCATCAAAGCATAGAGTGAAGAGAAGTGAACACCTAGCCAAAATCAGTGGAGGCTTTGCAAGGAGGGAAACAACTCTTGGGTATCCATTTCTTAAAACTCTTTCCCTTCTTTCATATTGTGCATTTGTCATTTATTCTCTTGGTTTGAGTGTTGTGTATTGATTATAACATGTAAGGTCCTAATAGGGATCAAGAAACCCTTTGAAAGAACCACAAAAAGAAGCAAAAAAATTTTCGTCTGGTAGCCCAACACGGGCCGTGTTGCATCTCTGCGTGGCTTTTCAAAGTGAAAAATGCCCTGGGCTCATAACACGGGCCGTGTCACACAACACGGGCACCCGTGTTGTACCTCTATTTGAGATTTTAACTTGTTTTTGGCCCAGACCTTGTGACACGGGCCGTGTCACACAACACGGCCACCCGTGTCACACAACACGGCCGTGTCACACCACTTTTTGACCCAAAACTCATTTTTTTCCTGGAACTGTGACACGGGCCGTGTCACACAACACGGCCACCCGTGTCACACAACACGGCCACCCGTGTCAGACCCCTGTTTTCACGTTTTTTCGACTTTTTACCTCAAAAAAATTTTTCTCAAGGAGTTCGCCCCGTTTTTTTTGTGTTCCGTTTTTGTTTTAAGCCGTTCAACCCGTTGTGATTGTTTGGTTCTTGTGCATGTTTATTGTTGGTCATTTTTGACCTTTGGTTCTAAAAACCATTTTCAAGAAAACAAACTCTCAATTCTCATCGAGCCATTTTTGACCTTGTAAGTCGATTGCCTTGTGCATCGCCATCGACCTTGCTCGCTTCGCCTCAAGTGTTTTTAAGCAACTAAAACCCTTGACCCAACGTCAAGCGGATTTTCTCAAATAATGGTTAAACCAACTCACCATATTTAACAAAACGATAAAGTTCACTTTGTATTGAACTAAAGAGAGAGGATTGAGTGTAGACTTCTTCCTCTCCGAGTGTTGAGATATTCACTGTAGTGTGGGTGGTCTTGATACTCGTCTTTCAATATGAAGACATGACTTTATCCGCCACCTATCTCCCTCTACAACTTCTTTTCGCAACCTTTGTCACCTAAAAACCTCGGTCCCGTACCGAGCGCATTTTTAAACTCTTTTCGTAACAAAAACTTGAATGGTCGTGGAGTGGTTAGGCGTAGGCCTTCTTCTATCCCGAGTGCTGACGTTTACCGTAGGGTTCTGTTGCACCCCAAAATTTGACCAACATTTACTCATTCATGGAATGTTTGAAAGTTGATACCTTCATCAGAAAGTTCAAGAGATCCTCAGAGGAGTTGGTTGAAACCAGGGTTGTGTGCTTCACAGTTTGAGAGTTGTGAGTGCCCCTCAGATGATTCTGAGACTTTGAGAATGAACTTGATGTTTTGAGAAAGCTTATGAGATGCCTTGATAGCCTTCATAAAGCCCAGAGAAGTCATTATGTAAGAATTCAGAGGATTCAACCATGAATGGTAGAATTAGGGTTTTGACTGGGTCAACCCTAGACCAGCTGAAGATTTGGAGAAGGTTGAGACTTAATCCAAGGGCCATGAGATCATGGAATGATGCATAGAGATTATATAAAGATGATTCCTAGACCAACTCATCATGATTGAGGAGTTTGAGAAGTTTTGGGTTAGGGTTTCTGAGGATTGTCAGTGGAAAAACCCTAATTTGATCCCTATCTTCCAGGCAGTTTTAGCACTAGATGTGTTTGATATCTCATTTTCCCCACAACATGAATGTTGTAGAGCTTGTTCTAAGCTTTAATTTGAGTGGTGGAAATCCTTGATAGGAGTTACAGAGCTCAAGTTATGGTCTTGACAAATTACAGGTCAGCAGAGGTGTGTGAATCTGGGTCCTTGAAAGTCACCCAACTTCCAGACAACTTTTGCCCTAGTAGGTTGATTCCTATGGTTTCTTGGTCAACATGAATGTTGAAGAGGATCTTCTTAGCTTTAATTTGAGTGGTAGAAGTCCTTGATTGGATTTGTGGAACTCAAGTTATGATTTGAACAAGGCAGGGGTATTTTGGTCATTTGTCAGTTATAGGTCATTTTAGCCAATGCCTAAAACTCCTATTTCCAAGCCTCAAATGGAAAAACTTAAAACATGAAAGTTGCTCAAAATGTGATTTTAAGTCTAGAAAGAAGGTCACAAATTGTTGAAAAAGCTCATAGCACAAGATTCCATGATTGGTCAAAAATGAACTAAAAATGACTTATAACTTTGAAAAGTTGAAATTGAAAAGTGTTTTGGGAGATCTACAAATCCAAAATAGGTCATCCAATATATCATTTTGATTGGAAAAAACATTTTGAGAAGATTGGTTTAAGTAGAATTTTCATTTGAGGCTTAAAAGATGAGGTTCCTTTGGAAATTTGTTACTTAAGAAAGAAGGCAATGTTGGAAAACTTAACATAAGGCAATTACAAGGCATGTGAGCTTCCTTACCATTTCATATTATCATGTGGTGAGATTTTAAAAGGTGTGTAAGTTGGTTAGAGGTGATATATCATGAGATAACCAATATGGCATAACATGAGATTTTAAGGAAACTTCCATCACATTCTAGATGATTCTAGAAACTTCCATTGATTGTTATAAAAAGAGTGCATCAAGGAGTGTTAGAGGTTGGTGAAATTGGAGTCAAGTCAGAGGAGAGAGAGAAGTGCATAGCCATTGGAGAAGTTTCTTCAAGTTGAAGCAAGTCAAGAGATCTTTCACTTCAAGCCACCACCTTCAAGAATTGTGCAAACAGAAGGCTATTCATCCTCAAGGGATCATCCTGAAGGATTTACAAGACCTGGTTCGAGCCATAGCATCACTCACCATAGCTTCTTGACAGGTTGGTGAACTCACTTCTTTCTCTTTATTTATGCTTAGATAGGACATATTATAGGTGTAGAAAGATTGTGTTAGGGTAGAGGATTAATCCCTGAGAATTAGAGCAAGATTGGTGAGGTTTCACACCAGAACCATGAATCTTTGATTTCCCATAGCTATCTGTTTAGGAGGTTTTAGGTAGCATGAATTGGTTTAGAATCACCAGGATAGTATCAAGAACATCTGTAGATCATTATAATGAAGTTTAGTAAGGATTGATATCAGTTGGAAACTGTGAACCGTGTTTGTACCCAGATGTTCAAGGGTTCTGTTTGGATTATTCAAGAAGAGTTAGAAGAAACTGGTCGTACCATTGTAATCTAGGAATCTAGTAGGCCATTTTTCATTTTTAAATCGAGTCCAACCGTGGCGTGTGGAGGGAGATAGGAGAACTCGAAGGTTTGCGCATGGAGGTGGGGGTTCTGAAACCCTAGGTCCCATTTGGGGACGATGAAGAGCAGCCATTGGATCCTCTCCAATATTTGACAAAATCATCAGATCGTGTGGCTGTGGTTGCATCTGAGCGTGAGAGAGAAATTTTGAATTATTTGAAACGCAGCGTTTCATTTAGAGAGCCATTCTGGGCTCAATGCTATTCGCCCCCCCCTTTATTGCTGGCCCAATGAATTTAACTGGCGCGTACTACTTTTCATACCCCCCACCCCTTTAATTCAATTAAATTGTTTTAATTTTCTTCTTTTATTTTTTCTGTCTTGAATAATTCATTAAAAATAGTAAAAAAATGATTTTTAATTTCTTCTTTTTTCTATGAGTAGATTAAAATGAGCAGGAAATTATAAAAATAAAATTGAGATTTTATTTTTAGGTTTAATATTTTTAGTAGATTTCCCAATTAAATAGCTTTTTTAATTGTTTCATTTTGATATTTGATTTTGTAGGAATTGTTTTAGTACTTTCCATTAATCTTTTTTACCCATTCTTTTTGGTGCAATTAGATGATTAGTCATACTTCCCCATAGGATTTTTTCTATTTTTTTTAGAATTAATCTTGATTAGTTTAATTAGGGTTGACTTAGGATAGTCTAATTAGGGTTTAGAATTGTGCATAGGTGATGATTCCTTTCTTTGATTGAGTTTTATCTTGATTTTTAGGTAGAAACCTTTGTAGATGTTATGAGAAGGTGTTGAGGACCCTTATGAATATTTGTTAAATTTTTCCCCATTAGTTTAATATTTTTAGGTATTATCTGAAGATTGCCTGATAATGTGATTTGTTCAGTGGGTTATCTGTTCATCTGTGGGGTTCTTTCTGAGGAATTTGATGAAGGGCTTGGGTTGCCTTGAGGATATTGATGGAGAGCATCATGAGGGGAAGCTTGTAGATCAAGATGCAGAGACCCAGAGCTTGGCTGATGCCCTGTTGGTGAGGTTTGAGAGCCTGAAGTTTGAAGGAAGTTCATGGTACTTTCCTGAGGAAGGCACTATGAATGACTTTCATCCTTCCTTCTCACCTCTTTCTTAAGTATCCAATGATGTTGGAGCCAACTTGTGAGTTTAATTTCTCCTGAGGAGGAATGTAAACTGATCACATGTTGTTGAGCCACATGGGATACAACTCCTAAGTGGAAGCCTCCTAGTACTTTCCTGAGGAAGGTCCTATGAGTCTATTCATTTAGTTCCACTAGTTGATCTAGGATTTCTCAAGTATCCAATGATGTTGGAGCCAACTTGTGAGTTTAATTTCTCCTGAGGAGGAATGTAAACTGATCACATGTTGTTGAGCCACATGGGACACAACTCCTAAGTGGAAGCCTCCTAGTACTTTCCTGAGGAAGGTCCTATGGGTCTATTCACTTAGCTCCACTAGCTTAAATAGGATTTCTTAAATATCCAGTGATGTTGGAGCCTGCTTGTGAGTTTAATCTCTCCTGAGGAGGGATGTAAACTGATCACAGTGGTTGAGCCACATAGGGTATGATTCCTGAGTATACACCTCCTAGTGTTCTCCTGAGGAAGACACTATGAGCTTGCTTGCTTAGCTCCCTTTCTTTGGTAAGCTTATTCTGAAGCTTGAAGACTGTGAATGATTTCTCCTGTGATTAGGGTTGTGCTTGAGAGCTTTGCTTAGATTTGTTTAGACTCTGTGATTAGGGTTAGGGTTAGAGAATAGATGATTCTTTCTCATGTGAGTTTTGTTTGCCTGATAGCACTTCACTTCCTTTATCTGTTTATTGCTTGATAGCATGTGGTTTATTTTCAGTCTGATTACTGTTATTTCATGACTGGCTTGAGGTCGAGATGAGCTTGTGGAGGCTGAAACCCCACACACATTTCCTCCCTCACTTGCATTGCATGCATTTTACTGTTAAAGCTGGTGCTTCTGTCTGTTTTGGTGTATCATTGACATGATCCCTTAGGACTCTCATTTCTTCTGATGAGGATTTGATGATAGACTTTTAGGTTGAAACCTATGCATGACAACATCTAGGAGTTCCCTGTTCAAACCTCAACCATAGGATGAATCCATGGCATGATAACAGTAGGACTTGATAGTCTCCCTCCTAGTTGAGCCATATTTTCAGTAGTTTCCCGAACTACGTTTGCTCTGATCTTTCATACCAGATGAAAGTACGTAGGCATAGGATGCGACATCCTAGCGAGCAACCTTCCCCAACCTTTCCCCGTAGTTAGCCGAACTACGTTGACTCTGATTTCTCATTCTCTGATGGGAATACGTAGGCATAAAGCGCGATGCTTTGCCGAGTCATTTTTCTTTTCTTTTTCAGCCAGCCTTGATAGGTAGATAGATTATAACCAACCCGTCCAAGTAAACACACAAGCGAGGATCCCGTCGAGTACGACGGACGTGAGGGGTGCTAATACCTTCCCCTTGCGTAACCGACTCCCGAACCCAGACAATGGTTGCGATGACCTTGTCTTACCCTTATTCGTCAGGTTTTTCCGATCGTTTCCTTTCCCGCTCTGAGGGATAAATAACGAAAGGTGGCGACTCTTCTGTCATGCCGGCACCTTATTTTTCGCGCAAGCGACAGCTGGCGACTCTGCTGGGGACCGAACCCAGAATCTCTGGTTCTCCGGTTCCCTATGAGAGTCAATCCTATCGTTTGTGTGTTTGCTTGTTGGGTTGCGTTTATTTATCGCATTTTTACTTCCCGCACTTTACTTCCCGCATTTTATTTCCCGCATTTTATTTCCAGTTTGATATGATTATCCGTGCTGCTGTGGGAGAGGGATGTTACTGTGAGTGAAAAGCCGGACCTGGGCTTTGAGTACACACCTAGATATAGTTGTGGAGAAGTAGTAGACGAACCTGTCTGTTGAACAGGCACAGTTCCCTACGAAAATCTGCGCTCAGACGAGATTCTTGCAGAGGTGCTCCTTTCCGGTCCTGAGGATCTGAGGGGAGTCCAGACGTGAGGATTGTCGACTCTGGGGACCGATCATTTGGAAGTCAGCTAAGAGAGGCCTCTTCATGACTTGACGATGCCACTCCTTCTGGGAATCGTATTGTCACTCATGAATGTCTGTGACGCTGACGACCGCATAGGATGCCGTACCTTTGTCCGTGGATTAGGTCTATCATACCTGTGAGTGGGGTTGGGATATTGCAGGAAACTTTGACCTCCAGACCACCTGGTTTTCTTGACAGCGAATCAGTTATGTTGGGTTCTCAGTTGCAGATATGTTCTTGATAGAGCAAGGGTTTGATCAGAGGATCTTATCATCAGGTGTTTGTTTGTTCTTGATAGAGCAGGTTCCGATCAGAGTATCGTTATCAGAGGTTTGTTCTGGATGGAGCAGATTTTTGAGTGAGGTCTGAAGATCTCATCAGCGGTTGTTATTTGTTCTGGATGGAGCAGATTTTTGAGTGAGGTCTGAGGATCTCGTCAGCAGTTGTTATTTTGTTCTTGATAGGGCAGGTTTTGAGTGAGGTTTGAAGATCTCATCAGCAGCTGTATTTTTGTTCTTGATAGGGCAGATTTGTGATTTGGGGTCTGAAGACTTCTCCAACAGATATTCCTTGATCTTGCATCCAGGGTTTTCATTATCAGGCCTTCGTTCTTGTCAGAGCAGAATCTTGATCTCGATCCTACCAGATGGTTATTCACAACAGATCAGATCAGTGGGTTTACACCGGGGTTTCCTTCTCAGCAGTGACTGTTGACATCGAATCTCCACAGCAGCCTTGGATATATTGTTGCATGCCTGCATTTTGCATTAGCTTGCATAATCATTCCATTAGCGTGTGTCTGTGAGGTTACTGTCTCCATGATTGGGCCTAGATTCTTCCCCTTATTATTATCAGCAGATGCCAGGACCGGGGAAATCTCTCAAGCACACAGACACACGCATGCATTTGCATGAAGCATTCTTGCATGACATACATCCTGTTACCTTTTCCTAACCCTTGATGTTGACAGGTTTTTCAGGTACTCAGGTTCCGAGCTGCTTTCAATCTCCAGGATTGATCAAAGATTCATCCACCGTTACTCGACTCGCGCCAATCAAACGAGAATCATGGACCAGGTACAATCAGATGTTCAGGAGCTTCGTGAAAGGATGGATCGTTTTATGGAGTTGATGCAAGTAGTTGCGAACGGGCAAGAGCAACTTCGTACTTTGGTTCAACCTCTCATCTCCAGGGTTGACAGCAATGGAATTCTTCACGGCGGGGCCGTACCCACTCCTCCTCCTCAAGTGGATACTCCTCAGAACGTTGTTCCTGCTGCCGGGGGCAACGGTAGTGCTAACGGCAATCTTATGAATAATCTCGGACTTAATGCGGCGGGCGCCGTCAATGGTGGTTTGGGAGCCAATGTTAATGTTGGTGCAGGAAATATGGTGGTGCCTCAACCGTGGCTGGAGGACCATCAAGACGACATTTTCTCTCAGAGGGGTGTAGAGGCTGAGTTAACTGCTGAAGCTAGACTCAGGTTCAAGGCACTGGAAGATAAAATGAGAGATATAGAAAATCAGAATACATTGGGCGTTGACATGTCCAAACTTGGGCTGATTGCTGACTTTAAAGTACCTCACAAGTTTAAGGTGCCTATCTTTGAGAAGTATAGAGGCACTACTTGTCCCCGTGTTCATCTCCGATCATATTACAGAAAGATGTCCGCTTACTCTGATGATGAGAAGTTGCTGATGCACTTCTTTCAGGATAGCCTTTCTGGCCCATCGCTTGAATGGTATATGGGTTTGGAACCTGCTGCTGTGCGAACGTGGAAAGATCTCGCTGAAGCATTTGTTCTCCACTATCAGTATAATAGCGACTTGGCTCCCAACCGAGTTCAGCTTCAGAATCTCTCGCAGCGGAGCAATGAAAGCTTCAAGGAGTACGCCCAGCGGTGGCGTGAATTGGCTGCTCGGGTTCAACCGCCGATGGTTGAGCGTGAGTTGGTACAGATGTTCGTGGCTACTCTTCCCGGAGTCTATTATGAGAAGTTGGTTAGTGGCATGTCCGGGACATTCTCGGCCCTCATCACTTTGGGCGAGCATGTTGAAAATGGTATAAAGATCGGCAAGATTCAAGGCGAATCATCCTCATCCGGAGGAGCCAGCAAGAAACCTTATACTGGCAAGCGTCGGGAGGGCGATGCCAGTGCTGTCTCTAATGCTAGGAGAAAGGGCAAGGGCCCTCAGTCTCAGATCGCTAGCATAAACATCCCAGTTGCTCCCCCTCAGCCGCAGCAGCAGCCTCAGCAACAGAATAATCCGGGATATAAGAAATATCAGCATCGGGGTCCCCTGGCAAACCGTCATTTGGAAACTCCTCCTATGTCGTATGCCCAGCTTCTGCAGACGTTGCTTCAGCTCCAACTGGTTCAGAAAAGGACGCTAGCTCCCTTGACAGGGGCACCACCACCCGGGTACGATGCTAATGCTACATGTGAATTTCATTCTGGGGCACCTGGCCATACAGTTGAGAACTGCAAAGCTTTTAAGCATAAGGTCCAGGACATGATTGACGCCAAGATAATAAATTTTTCTGACAACGTGCCCAACGTCACCAAGAATCCGATGCCTCATCACAGGGGGGGCGGAGTAAATGCTGTCATCACTGAAGAGAATTCAGACTTGCTGACTGATGTCAGAGATTTGAAAACGCCACTGAGTTTTGTTAAAGCTAAACTGCTGAAGAAAGGCTTCTTTCCCGGGTGTGGGGAATTTTGTGTGGAATGTGCTGCACTTCCTGACGGGTGTGAGCAGTTGAGTGAAGGTATCCAGAGTCTGATGACCGAGGGTATTTTGCAGTTTAGTCGAAGCGTTGAGAATGCGTCGGGAGAAGTCGTGCTGAAGCAGGCGGACGAAGTTGCTACTATCACCATTCCTCGCCACCCTATCACCATTTCTGCACCTCGTCCTCCTACTATTACCATCACCAGGGCTGGACCAATCCCTTTCGAGAGTACCAATGCCGTGCCATGGCATTACGGCGCTGAAGTGTATTGTAATGGCCAGAAGGTAGAGATTGAGCCGCCCAGATCGACTGCGCAGAGTCTTGCTGAGGCCAGTGGTATCACCAGAAGTGGCAGAGTGTTCGCACCGGCAGATGTTGCGGCAGAGAAGGTAGTCAGGGCTGATGCTGCTGATAAGGGCAAAGGTAAAGCCGTTGAAGAGGTTCCTGCAGGGGCAGAAAAAGACTTGTTGGTTAAAGACGCCGAAGAGTTCATGCGGCTGATCAGGAAAAGTGACTACAAGATTGTAGATCATCTTCACCAAACTCCGTCAAAGATCTCAATTCTCAACCTGTTGCTGTGTTCTGAAGCACACCGCAACGCGTTGCTGAAAGTATTGAATGCTGCTTACGTGCCGCAGGAGATATCAGTTAACCAACTTGAGGAAGTGGTAGCCCATGTCAACGCTGGTAATGGGCTGGGTTTTACAGATTTGGAGCTGACGCCCAAGGGAAGAGATCACAACCATGCCTTGCACATCTCGATAGAGTGCAGGGGCACGATTATGTCACATGTCCTAGTAGATACGGGCTCCTCGCTGAATGTGCTTCCGAAGAAAGCACTAATGAAGTTGGATACCCGGGGACTGCTGTGCACGCCCAGTGATCTGGTCGTAAAGGCTTTTGACGGAACCAAACGCCACGTCTTTGGAGAATTGACCCTGCCGATTCAAGTCGGTCCAGAGACGTTTAATGCAGTGTTCTATATTATGGATATCATGCCCGCCTACAGTTGCCTCTTAGGTCGGCCGTGGATTCATTCTGCTGGTGCCGTAACGTCTACGTTGCATCAGAAGCTTAAATATGCTGTTGGGGGCAGCATAGTGACAGTTTGCGGAGAGGAGGACATCATGGTAAGCCACCTGTCATCCTTCAAGTATGTCGAAATGGATGGAGAGATCCATGAGACTCTTTGCCAGGCGTTTGAGACCGTCAAGGTGAAGGAGGTAGCTCCCATTGTTGCAGAGAAGCAGGAGGTGAACCTCTCTTCGTTTAAGGAAGCTAGAGCAGTTGTCGAAGCTGGTTCTACCCCAGGCTGGGGGCACGTCTTGGATATACCATTCAAACAGGATAAGTTTGGGTTGGGATATTCTCCTGAAGCTGAAGCTTCAACTTCTTCTGGTAGCTCATCTCGTGGAAAGGGGCCGATCCTATTCACCAAAGGAGGAGTAATATTCGAAAGTGTCAACGCAGCGTCGGAGGACAGCGGGGACAGTGACTGTGATCTCGATGCCTGGATTCAACCGAGCAAGCCAGGCGAGCGCCTTCACAACTGGACCACCAAGGAGATTATCGAGCTGACAAGTGAAGAGTAATGATTTGCTTTTTACAATCTTTTGTACAACCCTATGTCCTGCCCGGGGCATAGTGGTTTTACTGTCAGGGCCTTGTTGGATTATGTGTATACATTTTATCAATAAATAAAAAGGCGTTTTCTTCGTAATCAAATATTGTGTTCTCTGTTATTCATATTTTATGTTTGTTTTGGAAAACAGCAAAATGGCAACGAGGTTCGTGCTAACCTGCATATTCCTGCTTTAAACTTAACCCTTGTTATTGCAGGATCCACGTAACAGACGACATCGACTCTGGACCCTCTACGGCTCACTACGACTTTGATTGCCCGATCTATCAAGCCGAGGATGAGATTGATGAAGACGAAGACCTTCCGGAGGAATTGGCCCGCTTGTTGAAACAAGAGGAGAAGGTTATTCTGCCTCATGAAGAGGAGATTGAGATCATAAATCTGGGTTCTGAGGAGCTTATCAGGAATGTCAGAGTCGGGGCTGCGCTGCAGAGCGATGTCAAGCATAGACTGGTCGAGATGCTTCGAGAGTATAGTGACGTCTTTGCTTGGTCATATGAGGATATGCCTGGACTTGACACCGATATCGTGGTTCATCGCTTGCCGTTGCGAGAAGATTGCCCTCCAGTCAAGCAGAAGCTCAGGAGGACGAGACCAGACATGGCTGTGAAGATCAAAGAAGAAGTCCAGAAGCAGTTGGACGCAGGATTTTTAGCCGTTACCACCTACCCTCCGTGGGTCGCCAACATAGTGCCTGTACCGAAGAAGGACGGTAAGGTACGTATGTGCGTCGATTATCGGGACTTGAATAGGGCGAGCCCTAAGGATGATTTCCCGTTGCCTCATATCGATGTGTTGGTCGACAATACAGCCCAGTTTTCCGTGTTTTCGTTCATGGATGGCTTCTCCGGTTACAATCAGATTAAGATGGCGCCGGAGGACATGGAGAAAACAACGTTTATTACCCCCTGGGGCACGTTCTGCTATAAGGTAATGCCCTTCGGTCTGAAGAACGCAGGGGCCACTTACCAGCGAGCAATGGTAACTTTGTTTCATGATATGATTCATCACGAGATTGAAGTCTATGTTGATGACATGATTGCAAAGTCCCAAACGGAGGAGGAGCATCTGGTCAATTTGCTGAAGCTGTTTGAAAGGCTTAGGAAGTTCAAGCTGAGGCTGAATCCTAACAAGTGCACTTTCGGAGTGCGGTCCGGAAAGTTATTGGGATTTATCGTTAGTGAACGAGGTATTGAAGTTGATCCTGCAAAAATAAAAGCTATCCAAGAAATGCCAGCGCCGAGAACAGAAAAAGAAGTTCGTGGTTTCTTGGGCCGAATAAACTACATTGCAAGGTTTATCTCTCAGCTCACGGCCACTTGTGAACCGATGTTCAAGTTGTTAAAGAAAAATCAGGCGATTACTTGGAATGAGGATTGCCAGAAGGCATTCGATAAGATAAAGCAGTATCTTCAAGAACCTCCGATCTTGATACCCCCAGTGGCTGGACGGCCATTAATCATGTACTTGACAGTTCTTGAGAATAGTATGGGGTGTGTTCTCGGTCAGCACGACGAGACGGGCAGAAAGGAGCATGCCATTTATTATCTGAGTAAAAAGTTCACTGAGTGTGAATCTCGATACTCGATGCTGGAGAAGACGTGTTGTGCACTAGCTTGGGCCGCCAAACGTCTACGACAGTATATGCTCAATCACACCACTATGCTGATTTCGAAGATGGATCCGATCAAGTATGTCTTCGAGAAGCAGGCTCTTTCGGGTAGGATTGCCAGATGGCAAATGGTGTTAACAGAATATGATATTCAGTACGTCTCTCAGAAAGCCATCAAAGGGAGCGTATTGTCTGATTACCTTGCCGAACAGCCAATCGAAGACTATCAGCCGATGAAGTTCGAGTTCCCTGATGAGGACATTATGTTTCTCAAAGCAAAGGATTGCGAAGAGCCATTGCCCGACGAGGGGCCGGATAGGAAGTCTCAGTGGAAGTTGATATTCGACGGAGCAGTCAATTCCTATGGAAGTGGTATCGGGGCTATCATCACGACTCCTCACGGATCCCACATCCCGTTTACTGCGAGACTGACGTTTCCAGTTACCAACAACGAAGCCGAGTATGAAGCGTGTATTATGGGTCTAGAAGAGGCAATTGATTTGAGAATCAAGAATCTAGACATATATGGTGACTCAGCGCTTGTAATCAATCAGATCAAAGGGGAGTGGGAAACTCGTCAACCGAATCTAGTGCCGTACATGAATTACGCCAGAAGGCTGCTTCCGTTCTTCGACCGAGTAGAACTTCATCATGTACCACGGGCTGAAAATCAAATGGCTGATGCTTTAGCCACGTTGGCTTCTATGTATAAGGTCAATCTTTGGAATGAGGCTCCAAGCATTGTTCTTTCGCGTCTTGACAGACCAGCATATGTGTTCGCAATCGAGGATGCCACTGACGGCAAGCCATGGTTCCACGACATCCAGACCTTCCTTATGACTAAGGAGTATCCGGCGGGTGCGTCAACCCAGGATAAGAAGACTCTGAGGAGGCTGTCTGGAAACTTTTATCTCAACCCTGATGGAGTGCTGTATAGAAGAAACCACGATCTCGTGCTACTCAGATGTGTAGATGAGAAAGAGGCCAGTATGCTCATGGAGGAAGTCCATGAGGGCACATTTGGTACGCACGCCGGCGGGCATGCCATGACGAGAAAGATCCTGAGAGCAGGATATTACTGGTTGACTATGGAGTCGGATTGCTTCAGATTCGCGAGGAAATGTCATAAATGCCAGATTTATGCTGATAGAGTTCATGTGCCGCCGTGCCCCTTGAATGTCATGTCCTCCCCTTGGCCGTTCTCCATGTGGGGCATTGACATGATAGGCAAGATCGAGCCCACCGCATCCAATGGTCATCGTTTCATTCTGGTAGCTATCGACTACTTCACCAAGTGGGTGGAGGCAGCCTCGTACGCTAATGTGACCAAGCAGGTGGTTGCTAAATTCATTAAGAGGGACATCATCTGTCGCTATGGAATTCCCGAGCGGATCATTACTGATAATGGTTCGAATTTGAATAACAAGATGATGAAGGAGCTGTGCCAGAGCTTCAAGATTGAACACCACAACTCATCCCCTTATCGGCCAAAGATGAATGGCGCCGTTGAAGCGGCCAACAAGAACATCAAGAAGATTGTTCAGAAGATGGTTGTGACGTATAAAGATTGGCACGAGATGCTGCCGTTTGCCTTGCATGGTTACCGTACGACGGTGCGTACGTCGACCGGGGCAACTCCTTTCTCCTTGGTGTACGGTATGGAAGCTGTCCTACCGCTAGAAGTGGAGATTCCCTCTTTGCGGGTTTTGGTTGATGTGAAACTTGATGAGGCAGAATGGGTGACGAATCGCCTGAACCAACTCAGCCTGATGGACGAGAAGAGGTTAGCATCGATTGCATTTGGTCGCCTGTACCAAAGCCGAATGAAGAAAGCTTATGATAAGAAGGTGCGTCCTCGAAGCTTTCAGACGGGTGATCTCGTCCTGAAGAAGATTCTTCCGCCACACTCCGATCACCGGGGCAAGTGGACTCCGAATTACGAAGGGCCGTATATCGTCAGCAAGGTCTTCTCGGGAGGAGCTTTGTTGTTATCCACGATGGACGGTGAAGATTTTGCATCCCCGGTGAACGCGGACGCAGTTAAAAAATACTTTGCTTGAAAGCGACCCGCTGGACAAAAAAAGAGAGTCCAGGCAAAAAAGGGGCATCCCGGCGAACCAAAAACAGAATAAAAGGTTCGGGCAAAAATTAGGGATATATTGAAAAAATGTACACCCGCGAAGTCGAAAACCTACACTGGGCGGCTTCGGCAAAAAGGGGTATCCCGGTGAACTGAAAACCCGAAAGGGCGGTTCACGCAAAAGTTAGGGATTTAAATAAGCAAATGACTGCGTTCCGCGTATGGACTTTCATTGTTTAGTGGTTCGGAAGACCTGAGGGCCGTCTATCTGAATCAATCTCTTCCAAAGCTGAAGCGTCGGAGAAGTATCGAAGTCGAGTGGGTCTTAGAGGGATCAACCCATGGTGTTCGTCTACGCCTCGATTGCCGACATTTGTATATACTGATGTATATTTATGTTTTCTTTTTTGCGCGGCTTCCTCATTTCAGGAGCTTGCCTCTGTTGTAAAACATTTTTGCCCATTCAGGGGTTCACCATCAATAAAATGCACATTATTCAGCAATTCTACTTGTCTGTTTTGCATTTATCTGTTTTGTTTGCGAATGATAACGCCGATGTGTTTTTTTGATAAAATGCGCATACATAAACCTGCGGGCCTAAGCCCATTGATTGTTGAAACAATTAATTAATTGAACGTTGTCGCGAGATAATAACCCTGATAGGCCCCTTTGAGGAGGGTATCTTGTCTGTTTGTTTGTGTCGTTGCAGGTATAGCACCCGTCAGAAGATGTGTCGTGCGTATCCCCGAAGCAGGATGAGTCCTCCTTTTTCAGCAGAGTTCAGTGATCTCTCCTCCGCGGAATCAGAATCAGATAGTGAGCATTGATATGTCTTCCCCAGGTAGAGATGATTCTCTTCCCCCAAGCAGACGCATCCAGAAGTAACGTCACCTCATCAGCTGAGTCAAGGGCCGAAGCTCATGCCCCCAGCACCGGGTCACAAGTGCAGACATCATAGAAGTGTTCGGGTGCCGAAGCTCGTGTTTTCCCCAGTAAAGTCGCTGAAGCATGATTGATTTTCCCCCAGCACCGGGTCACAAGTGCAGGATTCGCAAGAAGTTAGCCGTATACCGAAGTATGCAGTAACTGATAGTGCCAGACTGAAGTCTCCAGTGGAATTGAGATTCCTCACCAGAATCAGGCTCTCTCCTGAAGACGGGCGATTCCTTCTCCCCCAGTAGGGTGTTGGAGCAGCTGATGTTGTATTCCCCGGCAGAGTTGTACTCTCCCCCGAAGTCAGGTGATCCTTTCCTCCCCAGCGGAATAGAAATTCCCCATCAGGGTCGTACTCTTCAGTGAAGTAGAATGATTTCTCTCCCCGGCTGAGTCCGCAGAAAAGCAGAATCCTTGGAGGTTGATCAGATCATGATTAATTCTCCCCAGCAGAGCATGGAGCAGCCGATGCTGTATTTCCCCAGAGTCGTACTCTATCCAGTAAAGCAGAATGATTTCTCCCTCCTCAGCCGAGTCTGCAGATGTCCAAGGGATCCGAATCCTTGGAAGTGGGTCAGATCATGATTGGTTTTTCCCCAGTGGAGTGTTGAACAGCTGAAGTTGGTTCCCCACGGAATGGTTATCCCCAGAAGAGTGGCCGAGATGGCCGCGCAATTCATTCGCGCGATTGATATCAGCAGATCCAAGTTCTCGTAGAGCTTCGTCCCCTGCAGCAGTCAGCTGAAGTTGTTCCCCTGCAGCAGTTCGCGGAAGATTGATTCCCCAGACAGAGCCTAATTGATATTGGCGTGTTCACATTCTCCTCAGCAGGATGATTCCTCTACATGAGTGGTTCTTTCTCCTTGACAGGAGGATTCCCCCCTCGGCATTTATTTTGCTGACGGGATCGTATCATTGTGCATGACTGCATAGCATTCAACACTGCATAGCATTGTGCATGATTGCATGACCCTTAGCATAAATACATATCATTCCCACCGTGTGGGGCATAGCGCAGCAGCATATGCATCATAAGCATGATCTAGGCCATTATCATTCTTATTGTACAGGTGTACTACCGAAAGACCGGTTGCTCAGGACGATTCTTGATGTTCTCCCCAGCAAGGTTGTTTTCTTAGATGATTCTAAAGACCCCGGTGTGATCCCCGCAGTCGCTCGCTCAAGATGATTTTTGAGATCCCCAGCGAAGTCTTCGGTTCGAGATGATTCTCAAATCCCTCAGCAGGGCCATTTGCTTAAGACGATTCTTAAGACCTCAGTACAGCTTCCCGAGTGGTTCGCCTAGTATGATACTTGAGTTCCCCAATAGCGCCTCCAGCAGGAGTTGCCTAGGAAGATTCCTGGAATTCCCAACAGAATGTTTGCTCCAGAAAGGTTATTAGTTCAAGACGATTCTTGAAGACGCCCGCTGGATCTGTTTGGTCAAGATGATTCTTGAAGACCAGAGCAGCGTGGTATGTCTGCTCCAATAACGATGTCTAGTCTGAAGATAGATTTCGTAAGCGCCGGAGGGCGATACCAGAAGGTTCCTGTGAAGCCAGATTTCCGTATGGATGAAGCAACGGGTGGCTGAAGATAAGGTTCCAAAGGTTGTAGATACAACAAAGTGATTCGTGTGAGTCTGAAGACCACGTCAGTTGTCCTGAGGTGATGATTGATTGCGATCAAGTGAATGATACGTCTTCTGATTGAAGTCGAAGATGTTTTTCCAGCTGAAGCGGAGTTTTGCCTGTAGGCAAAGCGTTTGAATCCCCGTAGAGTCATGAATGGCTCAGGATGCCAGTTCTCTGACTGAAGTCACAGATTTCTTAAGCTGAAGCGAAGGTGCCTAAGGGCAAGGTTATCCCCCAAGGTCGTGAAGGACCTAGGATTCAATATTCGGGCTGAAGGCCGAAGTATATCCCTGACTGAAGTCTCGGATGCTCTATAGCAGAGGTGGAGTTGCCTGAAGGCAGATTCATGTATCCTTGAAGGGCAAGGATCACTTTCTTCAGACTGAGGTCGAGGATACCTCCTGCAGAGTTGCCATCCTTGGAGGCCAAGGATGCTTATCTTCAGAAGTACTTGAAGATCTTTTCTAGCTGAAGCTGGAAGTGGCCAAGGGCCAGGGTTTCATCTATCTTCATAAGTACTTGAAGATCTTTTCTAGCTGAAGCTGGAAGTGGCCAGGGGCCAGGGTTTCATCTATCTTCATAAGTGCTTGAAGATCTTTTCTAGCTGAAGCTAGAGGCGGCCAGGGGCCAGGGTTTCATATGTCTTTAATGTTGAAGTTCTACGGCAGGCAGTGTGCAGCAGTATTCCGATGTTCGTTATGGTTCTGAGGGTGAACCCCAGATCAAAGGGTGATCGGTTAAGTCTCTCATTCCCAGCGGAGTAGCTTCAAATACGCAAGTATACCTTTTGTTCCAGGGGTGAACCCCAGGTCAGAGTTGTTCAGTGTTGTATTTTCTCCAGCGGCAACGCGGGGTATTTTGTTTAGATCCGACGGCGAGGTCAGATTATGTTTGTTTCCGGCAGCAAGGTTGGATGTTTGTTTGACGGCAATATCAGACTCCTTTAAATCCCCAACAGAGATGATGTTTGAACGACGGCAATGTCGAGTGTCTCTCAGAATGATGTTTGTTTCCGGCGGCGATGTCAGATCAGTATCTCCCCAGCTAGTTGTTGAGCAGCTAGTGTTGCAGTATTCAAAGATTTGTTCCCCGCAGAGTACCGTGTGCTTGTGCAGTTGGCAAATTTTCGGGTTTACCGATATTCAACCGTCTCGTACCTTGATTGGTTGAGAGCCGTTCGCTTCTCACCCAGTCAGGTCCAAGCCGTTTGAATAGGGGCAGCTGTTGCACCCCAAAATTTGACCAACATTTACTCATTCATGGAATGTTTGAAAGTTGATACCTTCATCAGAAAGTTCAAGAGATCCTCAGAGGAGTTGGTTGAAACCAGGGTTGTGTGCTTCACAGTTTGAGAGTTGTGAGTGCCCCTCAGATGATTCTGAGACTTTGAGAATGAACTTGATGTTTTGAGAAAGCTTATGAGATGCCTTGATAGCCTTCATAAAGCCCAGAGAAGTCATTATGTAAGAATTCAGAGGATTCAACCATGAATGGTAGAATTAGGGTTTTGACTGGGTCAACCCTAGACCAGCTGAAGATTTGGAGAAGGTTGAGACTTAATCCAAGGGCCATGAGATCATGGAATGATGCATAGAGATTATATAAAGATGATTCCTAGACCAACTCATCATGATTGAGGAGTTTGAGAAGTTTTGGGTTAGGGTTTCTGAGGATTGTCAGTGGAAAAACCCTAATTTGATCCCTATCTTCCAGGCAGTTTTAGCACTAGATGTGTTTGATATCTCATTTTCCCCACAACATGAATGTTGTAGAGCTTGTTCTAAGCTTTAATTTGAGTGGTGGAAATCCTTGATAGGAGTTACAGAGCTCAAGTTATGGTCTTGACAAATTACAGGTCAGCAGAGGTGTGTGAATCTGGGTCCTTGAAAGTCACCCAACTTCCAGACAACTTTTGCCCTAGTAGGTTGATTCCTATGGTTTCTTGGTCAACATGAATGTTGAAGAGGATCTTCTTAGCTTTAATTTGAGTGGTAGAAGTCCTTGATTGGATTTGTGGAACTCAAGTTATGATTTGAACAAGGCAGGGGTATTTTGGTCATTTGTCAGTTATAGGTCATTTTAGCCAATGCCTAAAACTCCTATTTCCAAGCCTCAAATGGAAAAACTTAAAACATGAAAGTTGCTCAAAATGTGATTTTAAGTCTAGAAAGAAGGTCACAAATTGTTGAAAAAGCTCATAGCACAAGATTCCATGATTGGTCAAAAATGAACTAAAAATGACTTATAACTTTGAAAAGTTGAAATTGAAAAGTGTTTTGGGAGATCTACAAATCCAAAATAGGTCATCCAATATATCATTTTGATTGGAAAAAACATTTTGAGAAGATTGGTTTAAGTAGAATTTTCATTTGAGGCTTAAAAGATGAGGTTCCTTTGGAAATTTGTTACTTAAGAAAGAAGGCAATGTTGGAAAACTTAACATAAGGCAATTACAAGGCATGTGAGCTTCCTTACCATTTCATATTATCATGTGGTGAGATTTTAAAAGGTGTGTAAGTTGGTTAGAGGTGATATATCATGAGATAACCAATATGGCATAACATGAGATTTTAAGGAAACTTCCATCACATTCTAGATGATTCTAGAAACTTCCATTGATTGTTATAAAAAGAGTGCATCAAGGAGTGTTAGAGGTTGGTGAAATTGGAGTCAAGTCAGAGGAGAGAGAGAAGTGCATAGCCATTGGAGAAGTTTCTTCAAGTTGAAGCAAGTCAAGAGATCTTTCACTTCAAGCCACCACCTTCAAGAATTGTGCAAACAGAAGGCTATTCATCCTCAAGGGATCATCCTGAAGGATTTACAAGACCTGGTTCGAGCCATAGCATCACTCACCATAGCTTCTTGACAGGTTGGTGAACTCACTTCTTTCTCTTTATTTATGCTTAGATAGGACATATTATAGGTGTAGAAAGATTGTGTTAGGGTAGAGGATTAATCCCTGAGAATTAGAGCAAGATTGGTGAGGTTTCACACCAGAACCATGAATCTTTGATTTCCCATAGCTATCTGTTTAGGAGGTTTTAGGTAGCATGAATTGGTTTAGAATCACCAGGATAGTATCAAGAACATCTGTAGATCATTATAATGAAGTTTAGTAAGGATTGATATCAGTTGGAAACTGTGAACCGTGTTTGTACCCAGATGTTCAAGGGTTCTGTTTGGATTATTCAAGAAGAGTTAGAAGAAACTGGTCGTACCATTGTAATCTAGGAATCTAGTAGGCCATTTTTCATTTTTAAATCGAGTCCAACCGTGGCGTGTGGAGGGAGATAGGAGAACTCGAAGGTTTGCGCATGGAGGTGGGGGTTCTGAAACCCTAGGTCCCATTTGGGGACGATGAAGAGCAGCCATTGGATCCTCTCCAATATTTGACAAAATCATCAGATCGTGTGGCTGTGGTTGCATCTGAGCGTGAGAGAGAAATTTTGAATTATTTGAAACGCAGCGTTTCATTTAGAGAGCCATTCTGGGCTCAATGCTATTCGCCCCCCCCCCCCCTTTATTGCTGGCCCAATGAATTTAACTGGCGCGTACTACTTTTCATACCCCCCACCCCTTTAATTCAATTAAATTGTTTTAATTTTCTTCTTTTATTTTTTCTGTCTTGAATAATTCATTAAAAATAGTAAAAAAATGATTTTTAATTTCTTCTTTTTTCTATGAGTAGATTAAAATGAGCAGGAAATTATAAAAATAAAATTGAGATTTTATTTTTAGGTTTAATATTTTTAGTAGATTTCCCAATTAAATAGCTTTTTTAATTGTTTCATTTTGATATTTGATTTTGTAGGAATTGTTTTAGTACTTTCCATTAATCTTTTTTACCCATTCTTTTTGGTGCAATTAGATGATTAGTCATACTTCCCCATAGGATTTTTTCTATTTTTTTTAGAATTAATCTTGATTAGTTTAATTAGGGTTGACTTAGGATAGTCTAATTAGGGTTTAGAATTGTGCATAGGTGATGATTCCTTTCTTTGATTGAGTTTTATCTTGATTTTTAGGTAGAAACCTTTGTAGATGTTATGAGAAGGTGTTGAGGACCCTTATGAATATTTGTTAAATTTTTCCCCATTAGTTTAATATTTTTAGGTATTATCTGAAGATTGCCTGATAATGTGATTTGTTCAGTGGGTTATCTGTTCATCTGTGGGGTTCTTTCTGAGGAATTTGATGAAGGGCTTGGGTTGCCTTGAGGATATTGATGGAGAGCATCATGAGGGGAAGCTTGTAGATCAAGATGCAGAGACCCAGAGCTTGGCTGATGCCCTGTTGGTGAGGTTTGAGAGCCTGAAGTTTGAAGGAAGTTCATGGTACTTTCCTGAGGAAGGCACTATGAATGACTTTCATCCTTCCTTCTCACCTCTTTCTTAAGTATCCAATGATGTTGGAGCCAACTTGTGAGTTTAATTTCTCCTGAGGAGGAATGTAAACTGATCACATGTTGTTGAGCCACATGGGATACAACTCCTAAGTGGAAGCCTCCTAGTACTTTCCTGAGGAAGGTCCTATGAGTCTATTCATTTAGTTCCACTAGTTGATCTAGGATTTCTCAAGTATCCAATGATGTTGGAGCCAACTTGTGAGTTTAATTTCTCCTGAGGAGGAATGTAAACTGATCACATGTTGTTGAGCCACATGGGACACAACTCCTAAGTGGAAGCCTCCTAGTACTTTCCTGAGGAAGGTCCTATGGGTCTATTCACTTAGCTCCACTAGCTTAAATAGGATTTCTTAAATATCCAGTGATGTTGGAGCCTGCTTGTGAGTTTAATCTCTCCTGAGGAGGGATGTAAACTGATCACAGTGGTTGAGCCACATAGGGTATGATTCCTGAGTATACACCTCCTAGTGTTCTCCTGAGGAAGACACTATGAGCTTGCTTGCTTAGCTCCCTTTCTTTGGTAAGCTTATTCTGAAGCTTGAAGACTGTGAATGATTTCTCCTGTGATTAGGGTTGTGCTTGAGAGCTTTGCTTAGATTTGTTTAGACTCTGTGATTAGGGTTAGGGTTAGAGAATAGATGATTCTTTCTCATGTGAGTTTTGTTTGCCTGATAGCACTTCACTTCCTTTATCTGTTTATTGCTTGATAGCATGTGGTTTATTTTCAGTCTGATTACTGTTATTTCATGACTGGCTTGAGGTCGAGATGAGCTTGTGGAGGCTGAAACCCCACACACATTTCCTCCCTCACTTGCATTGCATGCATTTTACTGTTAAAGCTGGTGCTTCTGTCTGTTTTGGTGTATCATTGACATGATCCCTTAGGACTCTCATTTCTTCTGATGAGGATTTGATGATAGACTTTTAGGTTGAAACCTATGCATGACAACATCTAGGAGTTCCCTGTTCAAACCTCAACCATAGGATGAATCCATGGCATGATAACAGTAGGACTTGATAGTCTCCCTCCTAGTTGAGCCATATTTTCAGTAGTTTCCCGAACTACGTTTGCTCTGATCTTTCATACCAGATGAAAGTACGTAGGCATAGGATGCGACATCCTAGCGAGCAACCTTCCCCAACCTTTCCCCGTAGTTAGCCGAACTACGTTGACTCTGATTTCTCATTCTCTGATGGGAATACGTAGGCATAAAGCGCGATGCTTTGCCGAGTCATTTTTCTTTTCTTTTTCAGCCAGCCTTGATAGGTAGATAGATTATAACCAACCCGTCCAAGTAAACACACAAGCGAGGATCCCGTCGAGTACGACGGACGTGAGGGGTGCTAATACCTTCCCCTTGCGTAACCGACTCCCGAACCCAGACAATGGTTGCGATGACCTTGTCTTACCCTTATTCGTCAGGTTTTTCCGATCGTTTCCTTTCCCGCTCTGAGGGATAAATAACGAAAGGTGGCGACTCTTCTGTCATGCCGGCACCTTATTTTTCGCGCAAGCGACAGGTTCTCTGTCGCAAAAGCACTTACCATTCAAAACCAAAAACACTTTAATAAGAGAATGAAGCTCTCTTTGTATTGAACTAAAGAGAGAGGATTAACTGTAGACTTCTTCCTCTCCGAGTGTCGAGACGCTCACTGTAGTGTGTGTGGTTTTGATACTCGTCTTTCAATACGAAGACGCTATGTTCGCCACACCCTTTCATAACAAAAACTTTGAGATAAAGAATTGGGTACTACCCGTAGGGGTTACTATCTGAGGACCTATCTCGCTCCTAAAAAATAATTCAACAAATCAAACGTGACATCTTGCCTCGCATGGCGAAAACTTATCTTTAAAAAAGGATATGATACATCCGTTCTACCGCAAACAGGTAATGCCTAAGTCTCCAACGAGCGAGCAGCAATACACCTAACTGCTAGAATGCAAACGATAGCATCATCCATAAAAACATCAACAAATCGTAGGCCGAACTACGGCTTCTCTGATTCTTTACTTCGTTCAAGTAAGGATACGTAGGCACAAGGGCCATAATCCTTGCCGAGCACATTCCCCCCATATCTGTAGTTCCCCGAACTACGTCGACTCTGATTTTCTCATATCCGTTGAGAATACGTAGGCCTAGGACCGCGAAGTCCTACCGAGTCCGTTCTTTCTCTTCCTTCCCCTGTTATCTCTTTTTTCCTAACTTCTAACCTTCCCCTCTATCCTTTGTAACACACTTTTGTAGCATAATCTTTTAGCAAATAAATCACACACGATAAACAAATGGTTTCCATCGAGTACGATGGATGTGAGGGGTGTTAATACCTTCCCCTTGCATAACCGGCTTCCGAACCCAATCTTGGTTGCGAGACCATCTTGTCCATTCTTTTCTTAAGGTTTTCTCGATATTTTCCTTTCCCCTCATGGGATAAATAAAGTTCGGTGGCGACTCTTCTGTCCTTTCCTTTTCGCCTTCCCCGTTGTTGCGCGTATTTTTCGAGTAGCGACAACTAGTTCCCACGAAATTCGCGCTCAGACGAGATTCTCTTTGATGACTTTCTTTCCAACCCAGTGGGTCGTTGAGAGGATTTCAGATCTGAGGGTTGTCGACTCTGGGGACCGATCATTTGTGATTCAGCTAAGTGAGGCTGCTTCGGGAGATGATGATGCCGAACCAGAAATGGTGAACGTATCATCGTTTCTTGAAAGTCTGTGACGCTGATGAACACATAGGATGTCGAACCTTATTAGTGGATAGGTCCATACTTGTGAGAGGGATTGGGTTGTGCAGGAAACCTTGACTTTCATACTACCCGGTTTTCTTTGCAGTGTGAATCTGTGTTCCCGATATCAGAGGTTCCTATTATCAGAGCTATGTTATGTTCTTGCCAAAGCAAAGTGCTGTTTCTTCTCGATCAACAACACAACAATCTTGATCCCCTGTTGCATTTGCATTTGCATAATCATCCTACATTTAACATTGCATGTCTATGGGTTCGAAAGGTTCTCGTCTTTCCCTTGATCCTGGTATTGATTTGCTGTAAAGAGGGAGGTAGACAGAAAGATGTTTGTTGTATCCAAGTTTCTGACACCTGAGTTAGGGCCTTTATTTGGTCTGATCTCCATGGTTGAGCCTGGAGTCTTCGAAACCTTCAAGAAGAATCTTACATGATATAGGAGAAGATTATTGTGGTGTTCATATCCATCCCTTCTGGTCTTGTTTATTGAAACTGGGATCAAGGGAGAGATCTCCCTGTAAACACATAGACATATTTGCATCTTGCATTCTCATTTGTATCGCAGGTTGTTCTCGGTGGCCTACTGTTCTTATCTCTGCTTGGTGTTCAAAGTAACAAGATTGAGGAGTTCAGTTTCCACGGATATTCAACTCGAGGGAATCAGCAAAGAGTAATGGATTAGATTCGGGCAGAGTTGAGGGAAGTCTGAAGCCAGATGGAACAATTTATGGTGGGTATGCAAGCCTTATGTCTGGATCAGAAGGTGCTTAAGGAGGAGGTTCATCAACTGAAGGCTCAGATGGGCCTGATCACAGAAGTGATAAGGAATTTGCTAATAAAGGAGGGAGATCAGGTGCCTGAAGTTACAGCAGAGATGTTTGTTCCGCTTTTGTCCGTGGAACCTCTCCCGAGGCGTGATGTGCCTCGAAGACTTGCTGCATATCCTGAGATCCCAGATTTTCCCCGTCAGCAGCTACCTCTTGTTTCCCAAGACAATCTTAAGACTAAAAGGTATGCTCAGAGGCCAAAGCAGCCCGACAAAATCTTCAACCAGATCCCTATGACTTATGCTCAGTTGCTGCAACTCTTGCTTCAACTATGATTGGTTGAACTTCGAACTTTGGCTCCATTTACTGGCGTGCCACCACCAGGCTATGATGCAAGTGCCAACTGTGATTTCCATTCTGGGGCACCAGGGCATAACATCGAGAACTACAAAGCTTTTAAGCATGTAGTTTAGGACTAAATTGATTCAAAGGTAGTTGAGTTCACGCCGGGAAACGTAATCGTATCAGGTAATCCTATCCCAACCGTGGCAAAAAAGGTGGATGTACCTATTCGCTCCCTTGAAGCTGCATCAGGTCAGGAGGATTTCGTGCAATTTATGACTTCTGAATCTCCGTTCCCGCAGCTATTGTCGTTTCCTAGGCTAAGTCTGAGGATGAAGGTGCTTGAATGCGAGGAGATCTCTAATCAGTGCCAACAACCTCATGCTCCTCGGCAGCAAAATTATCGACGCCAGAATCAGAGAAGGCCTCGTAACAATTTGGAAAGAAGGATTGCTCCTCTTCATCCAGTGCCGATGTCGTACAATCAACTTCTGCCACATCTGATTCAGAACTCATTGGTGGAACCCCAGCCTCTCAAGTCGGTGCCAGAGCCTTACCCTCCTGGATATGATCCTAGTGTTCAATGCAGATATCATGGAGGATCCATTGGACACTCAACTGAAGATTGCCAGGCCTTTCAAGCCAGGGTGCAACAGTTGATCGACAAGAGGTACATTTCCTTTCCGAGAGGAAGATTGAGGATGCATGTCTGAAGGTGAGATAATACTTAGAAGGGGGGGTTGAATAAGTATGAAAGATTAAAACTTAGAAATAAAAACACAATTATTTTTATCCTGGTTCGTTGAACTTAACTACTCCAGTCCACCCTTCCTAGAGTGATTTGCCTTTCTCAACAAGGACTTAATCCACTATTTAATCAAACAGATTACAATAGTAACACCTAAGAACAACTGTTCTTAGTCTTCTCAAGAGCTACTGATTCCAACTGAATCCTCTTAAGGAAATCCTTTACAATCAATGTAAATCTAATACAAGAGTATGAATGCTTCTAAAAAGCTTTTATCACAACAGTGATATTTCTCTTAAGTTTAAGTACACAGAATTCTAAGAATGAATATGAAAGAATGAGAGCTTTGAATGTTATGAATTTCTTTTCAGCAAAATGTCTAACTGAAGAATTTGGTGGAGTCTTCCTTTTATAGGCAGCTGGTCCAAGGAAGCTGAACATTGAGAAGAGTGTCCCAAAAAGGTCTGAGCCTTTTTGTCTTCACATCAAGTGACCTTTCCTAGAAGTAGAAAGCATAGAAAAATCCTTTTTGTATGTGTTCTTGTGTCTAGCACCAATGAGGAAAGAGACGTTTGATTTACTCCAACGGATATAATCTTTGAATATTTCTTCTTCAGTTTTCAGCAAGTTCATCAGAATCTGATTGAGTCAGAGTCTTCTAATGGTGTTCAGAACTTTGCTGTATCAGAGTCTTCTTCAGCATGTGTGCTTTTAGCGTATTGATCATCAGAGCATATTTAACACAGAACTTCAGTACTGGCAGCTTTAGTACTTTCAGAAACTTCTGTAGAAACTATGCTTTGAGAAACTCTTCATACAATATTCTTTTTAGCTTCAGATGCTTCTGACTTGCTTCAGATGCTTCTGCTTGCTTCAGATTCTTCTGAAGCTTCTGCTTCAGAATCTTCTGGAGCTTCTTGCTTCAGATCCTTCTGGAGACTACGCTCAGGATCTTCTGTAAACAGCAATCAGAATCTTCTAAAGAATGCATCTGGCGCTTCAGAGTCTAGATAACTTCTTGTATACAATTCAGATTTGCTTCTGGAGTGTTAATATCATTTCAATCTGCAGTAAAACTCTCAAGCAAATTTTAGAGTATATAATTCTTAAATATAAAATTTCCTAACAGTTACCATCAAAACAAAGAGATATTATTAAGCACCAATCTGTGTTCTAACAATCTCCCCCTTTTTGATGATGACAAAAAGTATCAGAAATTTTGTTTAACTGAACATATTAGAATTATAACTCCCCCTAAGATGATGAATCTCCCCCTGAGTTAAATACAAATAAGGAATAGAAACTTCCCTTTTGTCTTTGAGTAATCTTCAAAGTTAGATCTTGTTTATTCTTATAACATTTGAAGGTCAGAATGTCTTGCAGAGTTAAGATTCAGAGTTTGATAACAGTCAAATGGTCTGATAGACTCAGAGTTTCTTTTATAGAATGTACTTATCAAATGTTCTGAAGTAGTCAGATTAAATGTTAGATAGAATAAATATGTCTGAAGTTTCATTCTGGTGAAGTTATATTAAACAGTTCAGATCTATATTTTCTCCCCCTTTTTTGTCATAAGCAAAAAGTAAAAAACTTTTAAAAAACGACAATTAAAAGGAAACAGTAAATAAGATAATTCAATGGAGAAAACTTTGATTCATTCAAAAGATCAGATCAAGAGTACAAAGGCAACCATTAGAAGATATAGCAATAAAGTACAAATGCAAGCAACAGATGCAAAAACATTAGAATGAAAAAAAATCTAAGAGTGTTTGGACAAAAGCATCTTCAATAGATCTGTAATCTTAGAGGATGATTGCTCTTGCTTGGACATCCACTTAGCCATAGTTTCATTCTTTTCATCTTGCTTTGACATCCATTCTGTCATATCCTCAGTCTTCTTATCCTGTTTTGCCATCCAGGATTTTATCTCTGACTGTCCAGCTTCCAGAGCAGCAATCTTATCTTCAAAATCTGGATGTTCTTTCTTTATCTCGGATGAAGAAGTATGATGAGGTTCTGTAGCCTGAACAGAGTCAATTTCCATTTGGTCTGTAGATTCTGGAGCATTGGAATTAGAAGGAGGGTCTACCAGAGTCATAGCCAACGGATTTTCCTCAGATGCAATGTCAGTAGATTCTGTTGATGATGGAGGAGCATCTAAAAGAAGCAGAGGTTCAGATTTGTTGACAGTCCAGAATAGAGTTCGAGCAGCCTCAGCAAATCTGAGCTTTGCATCATCAGAACAGACGTTCTTCAGATTTGAAGCTACAGAGTTGAATCTGTTTATGAATCCATTCCAGATGATGTCAGATTTTTTGGCATCCATTGTTGCTGAGCATTTCTTCTGAACAGTATCTAAATACATATGCATTTGTTGCAAAAAAGTTTGAAATAAATGATTAACATTAAGTCTGGGCTTTGGACGTAACAAAGTTTCCAGAGTTACAGGTTTAGGTTGGGGAGTTGGTGGAAAAAGAGATTTCTGAATAGAGATCAGAGGAGGAGGATAATATGGAATGAAGGGTATCTCAGGAGCTTTTTCTTTTGATCTGATTAAAGCATTTAGCAAATGAGGTTTTGCTCTTTGTCGCACCTTAATTTTTGACCATAAGATCCTGTCTTTGTTTTGTCTCTTGCTTGTTTTTTATACTTTTATATGAATGTTTTATTTCGACTAACCGGTTTATACAGGTGCAATATTTTAAGTCTAAACATTTGCGGTCGAGCATGTTGCGACATAACCCTTCCGATTCAAGGACCCTAGGGTATCTCACCGGGTCTGATCATTTTCTTCTTAAGGATCAAAATCATTGTCACCAAGATTCCTCAAAAGATACGTCTTTGAAGAAACTTGAACATCTTCAAGGGTCTCGAGATTTCATCAGAGATTTTGAAAATAACAAGATTTGCAAAGTTGGACATGATAACATTTCACCCAAAGAAGATTAAAGAAGGAGGATCTCTATCTCAACCAATAATTGTCACTTGAATCTAGAGAGGATTTAGTTTGGCATTAAAAACATAGTCTTAATGGGTCGTACTCTTTAAGAACTCATCAGTTTATTCTGAAGCATGGGAGGATAAACCAAGTCAAAGGAGTACTCTACATGGCATACTACCATTGCGAATGACGGATCACCTTTCCAAAACGGCATATCATGACTTTGGCAAGGAGATATTTCATAGGAGGGATTCATTGTTTTAAAGGTTTTCTTTTCATGTGACTCACATCCAATACCAAAACTTAATACCAAAATCCAGCATTACAACAAATCAACTTTACATTGCAAAGTCACCGATAAAGTACAAACAGAGAGTCAAAACTCAGACCACACACTAAAGCCATACAACCTCTTTACTAAAGCTATACAACGTAGAGACTATGCCGGTATTCACCTCAAAACAGAAAAAACACCTATATATAACGCTTCATAACTCCAAGCATTGTCGGACCCGATACGCATAACCTGCCAAGACAATATTTGTTTCCTGAATTAGATATACTGAGTCATCATTTGGAGCCAAGGAAGAGCCTTCTGAGATTGCAGTAAGTTGTGCCGAGCTTGCGGTGGTACCAATCGCCCCCGAAGATTCTTTGATGCTCTGCCACAGATCCTACGTAAACTTAATCAAATTCGGCTTCGTAAATATCTCATAAGCATAATATCAAGTGTCTACAAATTCAAACTCCGTTTTCGGTAAGAGCTTAAATGCTCACCAACAAGTCAAGACTAATAAAAGCAGCATATGAAGGAACAGTTGTATGAACATGCTAGCAGCATTTATTGGTGCGTGTTTTAAGCGGATTGAACCAACCGAACCGCTACATCACTTACAGCAGAGGCAAGAATCTCGCGAAGAAACAATTAAATCAACGCATCCTCCAGCGTATTTGAAAACCTGTGACAGCAGAAAGGAATCAGACAAACATACAACCAAGTAATGATATAAGGGCATGTTAAACCACCACCGAAACAAGGTAATAATGTCCATCAGACACATAGAAATCAAGCTTTTTCAAATTAAGTCCATGCTCAAGAGTGGAGATGGCCGCATTACTTTATTTCCAAAGCAGACACCACATGTTGAAACGAAATAGAAGGAGCCTTACCATCACTAGACCAGGATGCAGAAGTTGTTGCAGAAGCCTCAAAGCTTGCAAGCCTGACACAAAGATAAAATACCGAGAAGTTAACTTCGCCACTTCAGTATGCACATGTTTACTTTGAGCAGTTCGTCCTCATGGATGACTACAAACAAAGCCAGCAGTGTACCTGCCGGAAAGGCAACAACCGTTAGTATGGTCTCAGGATAACCAATGAACACCAAACGATTTGAAATATAACAAGGAATAAGCGTCAAGCCATAGGTGTTTCAACAACGTTTTACCTCAGGTCAAAACTCCGATTATGCCTATCAGCAGCCAAGGCAAGGGAGTCCATCACCGGCTACTTCACCCCAACTCTTTCAACAGTTATCCGCAGCAGTAACCATTCTCAAGAAGCTAAAGAATCCATTCCTAAAGCAAGCATCATACAATAGGAGAAGTTACCAGAACTCCTCTTCGATTGCAGCTACCAGCCTACACCCCTGACTCAAACCAAAGCCACCTGTGCCAGCAAGAATTGATACTTTTGCCTCCATCCACTTCAAAACCATCAGGGTCAGCAATAACTCCAACCACTAAGCTTCACATCATTTCCCTTTAGGCACTGGCATTTCAACCTGCAAAATCAACTTCACATCAGCATTCTTAACAGTCTTAATTGCTAGGATCATCTAGTTACAAGTACTACAGCATCTGCGGCGCAAACAGCCACTAACGGGACCCCAATTGTAAACGCAACAAGTACCCGTGTGGTTTGTCCATGGTGCGATATTGGATCTTGACATGCTCTCGATTTTCTCGCAACCTCGAGCAACCAATTGTAAACGACACTCGGACTACCAAGCTCACTGCTAGACGTGGAAGCAAGGTGCACGAAAATGACCAAAACAATGTGCACTGAAAATTGGAAACACAAATATACTCAGCTTAACAATATGATAGTGAGTGAAGCAAAAGCTGGTACAGGCCAAACAAGTGATTTAAAGTTGAAGCATCGTACCTATGACAGAATGTATATAGCTTGCTAAGAATGAGACCTTTAATCCACCAGCTAGTGTATAGACAATTACTCCAAGTGGTATCAGAAAGATGGCAGCATAAATTTTGACTCCAGTTAATGCATTTACAACAGCAGAACCACCTGAAGTTTGAATCAGCAGTGCACCTACAATGATGGTTAAGCATCAGCGGTCATACAAGCTACAAACAACAACATCATTGCCAGACACGTGGGAAGAAAGATGCTCAGATATATATATCAGTAAACATAGGAACGGAAATTGAACTGAGAAGGTATACTCGGCCTTCAGTTGCTACTCTTCACCACCGGTATCCTTTTTCGTGGAAATCCTCACCAAAACGCACATTGAGCGAATCCCCTATGGGCTTCTCATTCAGTTAGCCCAAATAATCGCTATCCACACCTGTCAGAAATCACCAATTCCAAGTCAGTAAAGTCATTGAGGAATATACCTATTTGGAGAAAAGATTCGATTCAGACAAAAATAAGATCTTCAGAGCAATAAACCATAAAATTAAACGTGATTAATACAAGATATCACATATTGAACACCATATCATTACAATCGACGTGAAAGGAAATTTCCAATTTGTGTCTCACCCCAGAACAGAAGGTCCAAATCTACAATTAATTTGATTTTAATCAAATTAAATGGAAAGCCCAATCGTATTCAAAACAGCAAATTCAATCGAGAAATCAAAAGTGAAGCCTATATAAAGAAGAGTTCGGAGATTGCAAAAGAAAAAAAAAGACACACGAAAGAAAACCCTAAAACTCTAAACTCAAAATTAGACGGAAACAACTTATCTTTAGCCGATGAATTCATCCTCAGCCGCCGCGAGTTCAACCAATAGAGCATCCACTCTTGTCATCTCCAAACGCCGCCGCACACCTTCGGTAAAACTCTTCCCGCGTAGAAATTATCGAATGATTTAACGTTTTGAGTTGTGTTTCAGGTACAGACATGAGTATCGGTGAAGAATTGAAAGGGGAAACGAGTTTACGATCGGGGAGATGAGTAGAGTAAGAGAGGGAGAGGTCGTCGCGTTTTGGGGGAAGGGATCTAGGGTTCTTCATTTTTTTCTTCCTTTTGCTTTATGCTGTAATCTGCCAATTATTGTTATGCACACACATAATCACATCCCACACCACGTTAACACCTTAATCAACCCACTAATCACTTAATTAACCACTAATTTGCCCCTTAATCCACCGTTTGAATTAATCTAACAACTTAAACCTTAATCAACTCTTTTAATTAACTATTGTTATTCTATTAATTAACTAATGAATATTAAATTAGAATTTTCCATAACCTCTCTATTATAATTAAGTAAATTATTTTCTAAATAAATAGTAAATAACCAACTTTTATTTAATCCCTCTTATCCTTTTTCTTATTATTCAGCAAATTCCTTTTTTAATAATCTATTAATAACTAAAATAATTGGTTTCTTTTAATTGAACTTATTTCAATATATTTATTATTGCTTTAATCTTAAGTTTTTCATTAAAGGGACCCTTTGTTTATAATACTAACTCATTTTTAATAAAAACTTTATTTAGCTAAATTAATTCACATTTAAAATCTTTCCGCTAATCAACTTAATAAACATGTAGTCACTAATAGAAACCCTTTTATAAAGGTACGCCTATAATCAGTGTTAAAACCTATTTAGTATCTTAAAAGCAGTTAAAACAACTTTTTTTTAAAAACCAATACAATGCAATTTAACTTTATGTAATAACCCTTTTTAAAAATAAATTATCTCATTTGAGTTAATCATTAAAAATAGTTAGTAAATTAAAAATCATTTAGTGTATTAGGACATTTTATTTGAAACCCTAGAAATCTAATTTAATTAACATTTAATTCAAACTAAAATCAAATCAAATAACCGAAACCAATCAAACCGACTAAAATCAACATCTTACAACCTAACCGTGTACGTTTTCACATCCACGACACAATCAACACAATACAACTTTTCAAACACAAATAAAGAATAGATGTTAATCATCTTAAGTGAGATATAATCTCCACCCCCACAACAATACAATCAAACATGTAGGGACTTTGCCTTAAGAGCGATAAAGGCATACTTGGCGACCATCCGAGTATGTAAGACCTTTTCTTAAGACGATGCAAAGACCATTTCCTACAAACCCCCTTTACATTTGTGGTGGTTATCTCTCCCTTAACCTGAAGACTCATCTCTTCTCCTAAACCCAATCAAAACAACTACCCTAAACCCGTAGGAACTTTGACCACAGTCAAAGAAATCCTCAAACCCTTTAGGGTGAACTACAACATACTCTGATTCCACTCCCGTAAGGACATGTAGGCATAAGATGCGACATCTTATCGAGTATACTTAGATATAAACCACTAGGGTCTTTAATCCCTTAAGCAGATAAACATATAGCAATAAACAAACATAAAACAAGAGGTTCCTGTAGAGTACTACAGAAACTTAGGATGCTAGTACCTTCCCTAAGTTTAACCAACCCCCGAACCTAAACAATCTAAACCTTGCATTTGCATTGCATTGTGGGAATTTCGATCTTTATCCCTTCCTTTGGACAAATCAAAGTTCGGTTGCAAATTGAATTAACGATTCAAACTAATCAATAGTTTGGTATCCAAATTTCACCGCGACAGAAATGGCGACTTCACTGGGGATATTCCTTAGTGGGTTTCCCTAGCTTGTTTTTCTCTTGTTTATTGTTGTATATATTTGCTTACTTGTTTATTTGTTTATTTGTGTTCTTTATCTCTTTTGGGTTACTATCCTTGAGTGATGAGACAAAGTCCTACACCCGGACTTGAGATAAATTAAGATAGGATGGTGATATATTCGATAAGGCTTATAGGGAGTGAGTCCCGACTAAGTTGATTCGAGAATCCCGCTTAGTTGAGACCCTTTTGAAAATGGTTCGGTTAAACGAGTTTAGTCGTGAAAACTTTTACTATTCTCAATTGGAGTCCATGATACTAAGGACCGTAGCTACCTTTAACCCCACTTTGGCCTTTATTAGGATGTAATGCGAGGCTATGAGGGAGTAAGTCCCGAAATAGTGCTACGCGATGCTACACTCAAAAGAAGTTCTCTTGAGAATATTATTAATCCTCAAGTTAGTTGGGAAATTGATAATATCCAATAGATGGACTAATGACTTTGGGACCCTTTTTAGAACCCAGTTCTGCAGGTACCAATCCACCTTTAGTCCACAACCTTTGGGAATGGGTATACCTTTGCTCCATGCTCGTTGCAAACCTAGGACTTTTGTTTGTTTATTTTTGTGCCCATATGTGTTTACTTGTGTTTTTTGCATTCATATAGCATCATACTACATTGGACCTCATGGGACTTACCCTTTATTTATGAACATTGTAGGACACTATGGATAGACGAAATACTCTAAAATATACTTTTAAAAGTCCCGAATTGGATGACCTAAGGGAGTTAGGAGCTTTTATTGAAGACCAAGAGAAGTTCAAGAGTAAATATGGGAAGTTAATATCTTTGTTAAGACGTAAGGCAAATGAAGACTTGCTTTCCGCTCTGTTACAGTTCTATGATCCAATATATCACTGCTTTACTTTTCCAGATTATCAGTTGTTGCCAACTTTGGAAGAGTACTCTTTTTTGGTAGGGTTACCCATTCTAGAAGAGTCTCCTTTTCCTTTCTTGGAGAAGGATCCCGAAGAAAGAGACATCGCTAAGGCTCTTTATCTCAAGGTATCTGACGTTAAGGCCAATATGGTTGTTAAAAATGGGACCTTTGGTTTGACTACAGATTTTTTATTCAAGAAGGCCTCATTTTATACTGATTTTACGAATAAGGCTCCGTTCGAGGCGATCTTCGCTTTACTTGTCTATGGGGTGTTTCTATTTCCCAGTTTTGAGGGGTTTGTGGACCTTAACGCCATTAAGATCTTCATGAAGAACAATCCAGTGCCGACTCTATTAGGTAACACCTACCACTCTATACATCTCCGAAACCTTCGTGGTGGAGGAATGATCACATGTTGTGTGCCCTTATTATATAAATGGTTCCTTACCCATTTGCCCAAATATGTTTCCTTTTGGCATCTCAATGATAAGCGTTGGTCAGAAAAGATTATGGCTTTGACTCATGCTGACATCGATTGGTATAGCCGTGAGTATGATGGAATTTTGATTGTTGATGGATGTAGGGATTTCACTAATGTACCTTTACTCAGCTTTGGGGGAGGGATCAGTTACAATCCGATTTTAGCCCGCCGACAGTTGGGATATCCATTGAAGGAACCACCTAAGAGCATACAAGTTGAGAGTGTCTTCTTCGAGGATAATCGAGAACTCTGAGAGAAGATCGTGGAGGCTTGGAAGCATTTGTATAAGAAAGATAGGAATAGTTTGGGAAAGCCCAATTGTGTGTCCATGGAACCATATCTCCAGTGGGTGAGGAATAGGGCGATCAAGCTGAAGATGCCTTACTCTCGCCAAGACCCCATACCCCCAAGGAGGGAACCCACTTATGTTTTCATGTCTAAAACTGAGAAGTCAGAAGTTGCTATGAAGAAATTGCGACAAGAAGTAGAGTCATGGAAGAACAAGTATCAAGTGTCTGTTGCAGAGATTAAACAACTCCAGAAAGAGAAAGAGGAACTCCAGAAGCAGCTACAGTTAAAGGATGAAGAGTTACTCCCCTGCAAGAAGAGGAGGGTCATGGAGGATTTATTTTTCTCCGACCCGCAATGTACTATTTGGAAGCTAGTTGTGGACAACCTTATCCGTGAGAAGGCGCAGTTAGAAGAGCAGCTCAAGCAGCAAACTTTGAAACTTCCTTAGTGTCTTTATTAGCTTTTATTTAGCTTTTATTTGGGACTTTTAAAAGCAATTATTTGTATTCCGTTTCGAAATTAATAAAAAAAAACGTTTTCTTTTACTACAATGTTTATAAATAGTTGGGATCCCATGAAGTCCTACTCATATTGCATTACATTCTTTCTCTATTCATTTCAAGAAACTCAACTTTATTTTCTCAGGTATTGTAACCATGGATTTCAAAAGAGAAGCCTTGGAGTACACTTTTCAGAGCCCTAACATTGAAAGCTTGAGAGAGCTAGCTGACCTCATCGAGAATCGGTACGCCTTCGCAGCAGAGTATGGAGAAGTCTTCCGTTTCCTCGAACTCCAGATAAAGGAGGGGTTATTGGAGACCCTCGTTCAATTCTATGACCCATTGTACCACTGCTTCACTTTTCCAGATTACCAGTTGATGCCGACATTGGAAGAGTATTCTGATTTTCTGAGGATGCCTGTAACGGCCCGTCCCATATTCACCGGCCAAGAAGACACGCCCGGTCATCAGGAAATTGCAAACGCCACTCACCTTAGCTTGGCAGACGTGCAAGCGCACCTAACCACCAAGGAAGGAGTCCTTGGATTCCCTGCTGACTTTTTGATTGAAAAAGTTCGCTACCATGCTGAAAGAAAAGAAGTCCTTATCATGGAAGCCACCTTTGCTCTGTTGGTCTATGGAATTTTCTGGTTCCCGAAGATCGATGGTTTCGTTGACATGAACGCAATTAAACTGTTCATACTTAAGAATCCCGTTCCTACCTTGCTCGCAGACACATACTTTTCAATCCACTCGAGGAATGCCGAGGGAGGAGGACACGTCGTTTGTTGTACCACTCTGTTGTATTCATGGTTCATTGCTCGCTTAACTCGACACCCGTCTATTTGGGAAGAGGAGGAGTCGCCTCGTTGGCCCGAGATAGTCATGGCCCTTACTCACTCTGACATTGTGTGGTACGATCCTACGTATGGAGGTATAAGTATGATCCACAACATCGGAGGTTTTACTAATGTACCGCTTATTGGAAGAGAAGGATGCATAAGTTACAACCCTGCGCTAGCCCGTCTCCAATTTGGGCATCCCATGATTGAAGTGCCTGACCAGACCCTGTTAGAAGGAATCTTTCTCAAAGAAGGAGAAGACCCAGACCTGAAGACCGTCATAATTTACTCATGGGAATACATCAATAAAGAAGGGAAAGCTGCTTTAGGATACCCCAATTTATACCATCTCTGAAGAATATCTACATTGGGTGCGAGCAAGAGCTCTTGACCTCAAGATGCCATTCCCTTTCCATGAACCCATGGTGTTGGCCTTCCATGACCCAGATTGGTTCGATGTGAGTGAAGTGGATCAATTGAAGGCTGCTTTGGATGAAGCTCGAAAATTGAAGGCCGCTTGGAAGAACAAGTTTTTTACGCTTAAGGTAGAGCAAGAAAAGTCCCAGAGGTTACCAGAAGTTGAACTCGCAAGGAAAAGAAAAGCACAAGGGGATTTATTTTCCTCTCACGCCTCTTCAAGTGCTGTCACCAATGATGATCTTCCCCCAGATACTATGGCTTGGAAGGAGTGTGTCGACCGACTCATCAGAGAAAAGGCCGAGTTGCAAGAACACATCAATAAGTTGGAAGGAGAACTTCGCGCACAGAGGAAGCATAAGGAGTAGATCCCCGAGTTTCTCTTTTGCTTTTGATTCAATGTAATAAACTCTTAAAAGAGTACTCCGTTTTTGTAATGCTTCAATCTTCAAAATAAAATAAGTTTTTCCAAGGTTACAATGCCAGAGTTACTTGAGTTTCTTGAAAGTTTCACACTTATTTGCATTTTACATAAGCATAGCATCATTTGCATTCCAGTGTCTTACTCTTGCTTCGTCTCTGCAGAACAAGCTGAATCACCGATACAACACTCGAGCCAGTCAACGTCAGAAGATGGATCAGCTAGAACAAGAGAACAGAGTGCTCCGTGATGAAGTTGCAAGTATGAAAGAGAGCTTGGAGAAATTGAATGGCCTGGTGGAAGCTTTGTCCAGTCAAATCTCGATCAACAGCCAAGAGGTTCCAAGGACTGTTGTATCCGAAGTGACGCCAACACCGATCCCAGTGGTGTCTTCTGTTGCTGAAGTATCTTACAGTATGCCTCAAGGTTTCCCGTGGGGGATGCCTCCTTATTTTACTCTGGCTGGTTACCGCCCGCCTGTGTCTGAGACCCCTGTTGTGACCACTGTTCAAGCTGCTCCTGTTGTTTCTGCTGTGATGACTAATACATCTCCGCAGGTGAACGCTGTTCCGTATGTTCTGGATGAACCAATTCTACATGGGTCGCCAACCGAAACCGTGGGTTTAGAAGAGAATATGGATGGATTCCAAGACCAATTTTCTGAAATACAAAAAGAATTGAGAGCCCTTCGCGGAAAAGACTTATTTGGTAAGAGTGCTTCTGAGCTGTGTTTAGTGCCGAATGTTAAAGTCCCACCAAAGTTCAAAGTTCCTGATTTCGAAAAGTACAAGGGGAATACCTGCCCTCAGAGCCATCTCATTATGTACGCCAGGAAGATGTCTGCCCAAACTGATAATGATCAATTACTCATTCACTATTTCCAAGACAGTTTGACAGGCGCCGCACTCAAGTGGTATATGGGGTTGGACAGTACAAAGATTCGAACTTTCAATGATCTGGGAGGAGCCTTTATCAAGCAGTATAAGTACAATGTGGACATGGCACCCGACCGAGATCAGTTGAGAGCAATGGCACAGAAGGATAAGGAGAACTTCAAAGAATATGCCCAGCGTTGGCGCGAGTTGGCTGCACAAGTCACACCACCATTAGAAGAAAAAGAGATGACCAAAATTTTTCTGAAGACTCTGGGTCCTTTCTTTTATAAGAAGATGGTAGCCAGCGCCCCCAGTGACTTTACCGAAATGGTCAACATGGGAATGCGTTTAGAAGAAGGTGTTCGCGAGGGAAGGCTGACCAAAGAAGAAAGTGCTCCTAAGAGGTATGGGAGCAGTTTTGTGAAGAAAAAGGAACAAAGTGTGAATGCTATTCAAAAGGGACAATTCAGGAAGAGGTACATGCCACCACATCAGGTTGCAGCGGTGTCTCCAGTGTTTAATGCTCCAGCTTATCAGCTACAGTCTCCACAACCCTATCAACAACCTCAGTCTCCCATTACTCAACAACCCCAACTTCAGCAGAGTCCACAGAATCCTCAGCAGAATCGGCCACCTAGCAATCAGGGTCGTGTGTACCGAAAAATAAATTTTGATCCGATCCCAATGACATATACTGATTTATTCCCCGCCTTGATCAAAAAGGGTCACATTCAGACGAGAGCTCCACCTCCAACTCCCACGAATCCTCCCCCTTCTTATAGAGCTGACAAGTTCTGTCCTTACCATCAGGGTGCTCCAGGACATGATATTGAGAGTTGTTTCGGCTTGAAGATGGATGTCTAGAGGCTCATAAAAAATGGGATCTTGTATTTTAGGGATTCCGACCCTAATGTACAGAAGAATCCATTACCACCACATGGTTCACCCTCTGTCAATTTGATCGAAGATTGTTTAGAAAATGATGAAGGGGCTGAAGAAGTTTGTGTCATCGTACCCCATTTTAAGGAAGTGGAACGTATAGAGATTGTTTACAATAGCAAAAAGCCAACCGTTACTCCGTTGGTAATCAATGTGCCTGGACCTGTCCCTTATACCACTAGTAAGGCCATCCCTTACAGATAAAATGCTACTATGTTGGAGGATGGGAAAGAAGTGCCTCTGCCCACTATACCCTCAATCGTTAATATTGCAGATGTTAGTAGAGTGACAAGAAGCGGGAGAATCTACCCGACTGTGCCACCGAAAGAAAAAGAGGTTTTGTTCGAACCATCAGGCTCAAAGGACCCAAATGTGGGGCAATTTGGTGGGTCTAACTCATCCAACTCCGATGAATGTTTGAAAATAATCAAGAGAAGCGAGTATAAGGTTGCAGATCAGCTTTTGCAGACCCCGTTAAAGATTTCTGTGCTACAATTGTTGATGAGTTCCGAGGCTCATAGAGAAGCACTTCAGAAGATTTTGGAACAAGCCTACGTCGAGCAGGATGTGACTATGGAACAATTCGATAACATCATTGGCAGTATTACTTCGAGTGATAATCTGGGTTTCAATGAAGATGATCTCCCAGAGGAAGGGAGGAAACATAATATGGCTTTGCACATTTCTGTGAACTGCGGAAATGACTCCCTGTCCAGTGTGCTGGTTGACACTGGATCGTCTCTAAACGTAATGCCTAGGACCACCCTATCTAAGCTGTCATATCAGGGACCACCGATGAGGCCAAGTCGCGTTATTGTCAAAGCTTTCGATGGGTCAAGGAAAACAGTAATTGGTGAGGTTGATTTGCTTATGACTATTGGACTACAGACTTTCATGATCCCGTTTCAGGTCATGGACATTCGTGCCGCCTATAGCTGTTTGCTAGGGAGGCCATGGATACATGAAGCTGGAGCAGTTACTTCTACCCTGCATCAGAAGTTAAAATATGTTTTTGAAGGGAAAGTAGTTACAGTTTGTGGAGAAAGAGCTTTGGTGGTAAGTCACTTGTCATCATTCTCATACGTCGAAGCTGAAGAGGAAGTTGGCACGCAGTTTCAAGCTCTGTCTGTTGTGGGTGAGAGTACTCAGAGAGCTCAGGCATCCATGTCATCATTTAAAGACGCACAACAAGTAGTGAACAGTGGTCACCAGTCAATGTGGGGAAAGGTGTTGTCTTTGCCAGAGAACAAGAACAAGGAGGGTCTCGGTTTCACCAGCAGTTCTGCTCACCAAGGCACCAAGAATCAAGGGTTTCCACTGATCAGTGAAGTGTTCCGTAGTGGAGGGATCACCCACCATCCTCAGGTTAATGCTGTGTTAAAAGATGAACTCGAGGGTTACATATCAGACGGTTCTGCAAGGTCCTCCATCCCTTATGAAGACTACGAACCCTATATGGAAGATCCAGGTTACGTGTCGGATGAATTCGACTATACCTTTGGAGTTTACGCCATCACCGAGGAAGAAACAGATGAAGACATCCCAGACTTTGTGACTCCAGATGTCGTGGTCAAAAATTGGAGTGTGGTTGAAGCTCCTACCGCCATTCATATATCTAAGTAAAGCATTTGTTTAAAATTTTCGCTCTGCCCAAGGCGAAACTGCATTTAGTAGGGCATACTTTTAATAATTCCCTTTGCTCTGCCCAAGGCAAAGGTGACTTTGTTGGGCGTGTCTTTTCGGTTTTTGCTATCATCAATAAACTACTTTCATTTACATCTGTTTTTTTAATTTTATTCACGATGTTGGAAAATAATAAGTAGCATCTCGCGTGCACACACTTTCCACTTTACAAAACAAAAACTTACTAAAAATCACATCACTTGCGCAGATTGCTACATAGGTTACAACCTGGGAATAATGATCCACTACCTTCTCCGAATTTTGAGTTTCCTGTGTATGAAGCCGAGGACGAAGAAGATGATATTCCAGAAGAAATTACTAGATTGCTTGAGAGGGAAGAAGAAGCTATCCAACCCCATCAAGAGTCGGTAGAGGTAATCAACTTGGGATCAGAGGAAATCCGTAGAGAAGTGAAAATTGGAGCTCTACTCAAACCGGATGTGAAGAAACAGCTGATTGATCTGCTTGGAGAGTTTGTTGATGTGTTTGCTTGGTCATATCAGGATATGCCTGGTTTGGACACGGCTATAGTTGAGCATCATTTACCTTTAAAACCAGAATGCCCACCGATAAAACAGAAGCTCAGAAGGACTCGACCTGATATGGCTCTAAAGATTAAGGAAGAGGTACAGAAGCAGATTGATGCAGGTTTCCTTGTTACTGCCGAATATCCACTATGGTTGGCTAATATTGTACCTGTTCCGAAGAAGGATGGCAAGGTTCGTATGTGTGTAGATTACAGGGATTTGAATAAAGCCAGCCCGAAAGATGATTTCCCATTACCTCACATTGACATCCTGGTGGACAGTACTGCAAGATATGAGGTGTTCTCCTTCATGGATGGTTTTTCAGGTTACAACCAGATTAGAATGGCTTCCGAGGACAGAGAGAAGACATCATTCATAACACCCTGGGGCACCTTTTGTTACAAAGTTATGCCATTTGGATTAAAGAATGCAGGGGCAACATATCAGAGAGCTATGACTACTTTGTTCCACGATATGATGCACAAGGAGATTGAGGTGTATGTGGACGATATGATAGCTAAGTCAAAAACCGAAGATGATCATGTTAAAAACCTGGCTAAGCTGTTTGTTCGTTTGAGGGAATACAAACTTCATTTGAACCCCAACAAGTGCACATTTGGAGTACGATCAGGGAAACTATTGGGTTTTATTGTCAGTCAAAGAGGGATTGAAGTGGACCCTGACAAAGTAAAAGCTATCCGAGAAATGCCAGCTCCCGCCACTGAGAAGCAAGTCAGAGGATTCTTAGGGCGTTTGAACTACATCTCCAGGTTTATATCCAACATGACTGCTACATGTAAACCTATTTTCAAGCTCCTGAGGAAAGAACAAGGGTACGTTTGGACTGAAGATTGTCAAAGAGCTTTTGATAGTATCAAAGAATATTTGCTCAAACCACCTATCCTGATACCACCGGTTGAAGGACGTCCTTTGATTATGTATTTGACTGTTCTAGAGGATTCGATGGGTTGCGTACTCGGTCAGCGAGATGAAGCCGGAAAACAAGATCATGTCACTTATTACCTGAGCAAGAAATTTACCGATTGTGAGACTAGATACACTATGCTAGAGAAGACTTGTTGCGCTCTAGCGTGGGCCGCTAAGCGTTTACGCTAGTATATGTTGAACCACACTACTTGGTTGGTTTCAAAGATGGATCCCATCAAGTATATTTTTGAGAAGCCCGCTTTGACTGGGAGAATTGCCAGATGGCAGATGTTATTGTCCGAGTATGATATCGAGTACCATACTCAGAAAGCTATTAGAGGAAGTGTTTTGGCTGATCACCTGGCTCACCAACCTATTTTGGATCATCAGCCCTCAAATGATGACTTTCCTGATGAAGATGTCATGTTCTTAAAGATGAAAGATTGTGAAGAACCCATACACGGTGAAGGACCAGAGCCAGGTTCTCAGTGGGGTTTAATCTTTGATGGAGCTATCAACGCTCATGGAAAGGGAATAGGTGCTGTTATTGTGACTCCTCAAGGGACCCATTTCCCATTCACCTCCAGATTAGCATTCCAGTGTACTAATAACGAAGCTGAGTACGAGGCATGTATCATGGGTCTCGAAGAAGCAATTGATTTGAGAATTAAGAATTTAGATGTGTTTGGTGATTCTGCAGTAGTAATCAACCAAATCACTGGAGAATTGATAACTCGACATGATAATTTAGTCCCATACAGGGATTATGCTAGAAGATTGTTACCGTTCTTTGATAGGGTTGAGTTTCATCATATCCCTCGCGATGAGAACAGAATGGCAGACGCATTGGAAACTTTGGCCTCTATGATTGTGGTAAACTTTTGGAACGAGTGTCCTCGGATTGAAGTGAAACGTCTTAATAGACCTGCCTACATCTTTGCTGTCGAAGGAGTTAAGGATGATAAACCCTGGTACTATGACATCGAAGTGTTTCTTAGAACTCAAGAATATCCTCTGGGAGCTTCCAACAAAGACAAGAAAACTTTGAGAAGGTTGGCCGGAAATTTTCTCCTGAGTAACAATGTGTTGTACAAACGGAATTTTGACATGGTCTTGCTAAGATGCGTTGACAAGCAAGAAGCGGATATGTTAATGTCGGAAATTCATGAAGGATCTTTTGGCACTCATGCCAACGGACATGCTATGGCCAAGAAGCTTTTAAGGGTTGGTTATTATTGGATCACTATGGAGTCAGATTGTTACAAGTTCGCTAGAAAGTGTCACAAGTGCGAGATCTACGCAGATAAAATTCACGTGCCTCCGACTTTGTTGAACGTTATCTCATCACCGTGGCCATTCTCCATGTGGGGAATTGATATGATTGGAATGATAGAGTCGAAAGCGTCTAATGGACACCGATTCATCTTAGTATCCATTGATTATTTTACCAAGTGGGTCGAGGCGGCTTCATATGCTAATGTAACTCGACATGTGGTTGTCAAATTCATCAAGAATCAGCTTATTTGTCGATATGGTGTGCCAAGCAGAATTATTACAGACAATGGTTCCAATCTGAATAACAAAATGATGAAAGAGTTGTGTGAAGAATTCAAGATCGAGCATCACAATTCTTCTCCTTACAGACCAAAGATGAATGGGGCTGTTGAAGCCGCCAACAAAAATATCAAGAAGATCATTCAGAAGATGGTTGTTACTTACAAAGATTGGCACGAAATGCTCCCATTTGCCTTACATGGATATCGTACGATGGTACGTACATCAACTGGGGCCACTCCATTTTCACTTGTCTACGGTATGGAAGCGGTACTCCCAATAGAAGTTGAGATTCCTTCTATGAGAATTTTAGTAGAGGCAAAATTATCAGAGGCAGAGTGGTGTCAGAATAGGTATGATCAGTTGAACTTAATCGAAGAAAAGAGGATGGCCGCGCTATGCCATGGGCAATTGTATCAGCAGAAGATGAAGAAAGAGTTTGACAAGAAGGTTCGACCCCGGGTATTCAGGGAAGGTGACCTTGTGCTCAAGAAAATCCAATCTTTCCTCACTGACATCAGAGGAAAATGGACCCTGAATTATGATGGACCATATGTAGTCAAAAGGGTCTTGACAGGAGGCGCTTTGATGTTAGCAACAATGGATGGGGAAGAGATCACTCGCCCCGTGAATGCGGATGCTGTCAAGAAATACTTTGTTTAGGAGAAGCAGGACATTATTCCCTCTATGTAATCGATATCATTTTCCAACACTGTAATATCGGGTCACGCTTTTCCGCTGCCCGCCGTTCAATAAAAAGTTTTTCCTTTACTATAAATTTGTGATCTTGATAGAAAAATCCTAATTGATTTAAACCTTTTCAAAATTTGTTCTACTTGATATATGAATAACGAAAGGATGACCGCCAATGCTCACTCTTACTCACAGAGAGATGACTAGACTATTGACACTTATGCCATCCGAGAGTGAAGGTCACTCTCGTTCGGAGAATCTACGGAGATAGGGCTCGAGCATTTCCCCATGCATAAATATTGTGTCCCTCTTGACTTGTTGGCACAAACATAAGCATACGCATATCATATAAGTAGATAGCATAACATTGGCATTTTGCGCATCCTTTGTTCGTTTTACTCTATCTCTTCGATTGCGTTTACCCTTGGGTATGTGGGCGTGTCTTATTCCTTCCAAATAGGATTGTCAGCCCTAAGCAAAAAACTCAATGTTTCTATTTCCCCACAAAGTTCGATCCTCGTGGAAGATGGTTGTTTCAGTACATCCCCATTGGAGTTTATACCTCTATGGTTGAGTCTTGCTTGACAGTTTCTCTTCGGTTATTTCCCGAATTGAATTCCGGCCCTTGGCAATCACACTATGAACATCTCCAGCTTTTGAGCATGGATCAAGAGTGCATTTATTTTGTACTTTGACCTTATGAGAACGCAATGTTTCTTTAACAACATTACAAGATCCACTCGACAACTTACAGCTAAATGACAGAAGATCTCTTTATTTGAGCAACTCGTTTCGGGCAGATTTATTCTCAAAACGACAAACAACAATTTCCCCAAGACAATCTGTTCATCCCCAGTGGACCGTTTCGAGATAATCAAGAGAACATTACAGATACTTCCCCATTTGAGGATTTCTGCTACAACAATCTCACATATTTTTACAATTACAGCAAAGATACTCCTCAAAGATGATCTTCCCCAGAGAGTTCATTATGAGTACTATCAATGACATGTCTCCTTACAAGAGGACACTCCACAAATCGACCGGTTTACAACTCCTCTGAAGATCCCCGGTGCATATTCTACAAATTGCCAATACAATACAAACTGCATCTACAATTTACAATTACAAGTACAAGATCACATCTACAAAATTCTACAATTACAGATTACATCGACAACATTTACATCAACAATTCTACAGTTCTACAAATTACAACATACAATCTACAATCAACAAATTTACAACCCCTCTTTGTGAAGACGCTCTCACGAGTTTTCATCATTTCGGGAAGGAACCGAGACCAGCTCATGGTTCCCATACCATGATGCAAGGGGAAGTTCGACATCAGGAATCGAGACCAGCTCATGGTTCCTATACCATGGTGCAAGGGGAAGTTCGACATCAGAGACCGAGACCAGCTCATGATTCCCATATCATGATGCTCGGGGAAGCTCTACCACAACATCTACAACTGCAATGACATCAAAGACTGAGACCAGCCCATGGTCCCTGTACCATGATGCAAGGGGAAGTTACACATTTTACCGTTTCAGCTGAGTTACAAAATAATAATAAAAATGGCGAAGAATGCATTGCGCCCCAATCAAAAAGACCCCTTTTGAGTTACTATTTGACCACCACCTTGGTAGTAAAAGTATCTTTCGACCACAAATCGTCAAAATCACCGCATCCTCGATGCATGAGTTACCATTACACGTTTGGAGATCTCCCATGGGTGATTGTTCCTACCCTCGTAGGGCCCCGCCTTGTTGGATCTGTTGCTCTTTTGTCTGGCATGTCGTGTCCAGTCCGTCCCCCATGACCTTTTCCTCACAGATTCGTCCGTCTCGCATCTTCATGTCATTGCATATCATTTTCATTCGGTGGCATCTTAGGGCCAAAAATTCGTGCAATGTTTGTATTTAAGTCCCTCCTATCTCATCGAAACGAAGACTTCAATCTCCGTATCTCCGGATAGAAGTAACTTAAATAGGGGCATCTGTCGCACCCTAATTTTTGACCATAAGATCCTGTCTTTGTTTTGTCTCTTGCTTGTTTTTTATACTTTTATATGAATGTTTTATTTCGACTAACCGGTTTATACAGGTGCAATATTTTAAGTCTAAACATTTGCGGTCGAGCATGTTGCGACATAACCCTTCCGATTCAAGGACCCTAGGGTATCTCACAGGGTCTGATCATTTTCTTCTTAAGGATCAAAATCATTGTCACCAAGATTCCTCAAAAGATACGTCTTTGAAGAAACTTGAACATCTTCAAGGGTCTCGAGATTTCATCAGAGATTTTGAAAATAACAAGATTTGCAAAGTTGGACATGATAACATTTCACCCAAAGAAGATTAAAGAAGGAGGATCTCTATCTCAACCAATAATTGTCACTTGAATCTAGAGAGGATTTAGTTTGGCATTAAAAACATAGTCTTAATGGGTCGTACTCTTTAAGAACTCATCAGTTTATTCTGAAGCATGGGAGGATAAACCAAGTCAAAGGAGTACTCTACATGGCATACTACCATTGCGAATGACGAATCACCTTTCCAAAACGGCATATCATGACTTTGGCAAGGAGATATTTCATAGGAGGGATTCATTGTTTTAAAGGTTTTCTTTTCATGTGACTCACATCCAATACCAAAACTTAATACCAAAATCCAGCATTACAACAAATCAACTTTACATTGCAAAGTCACCGATAAAGTACAAACAGAGAGTCAAAACTCAGACCACACACTAAAGCCATACAACCTCTTTACTAAAGCTATACAACGTAGAGACTATGCCGGTATTCACCTCAAAACAGAAAAAACACCTATATATAACGCTTCATAACTCCAAGCATTGTCGGACCCGATACGCATAACCTGCCAAGACAATATTTGTTTCCTGAATTAGATATACTGAGTCATCATTTGGAGCCAAGGAAGAGCCTTCTGAGATTGCAGTAAGTTGTGCCGAGCTTGCGGTGGTACCAATCGCCCCCGAAGATTCTTTGATGCTCCGCCACAGATCCTACGTAAACTTAATCAAATTCGGCTTCGTAAATATCTCATAAGCATAATATCAAGTGTCTACAAATTCAAACTCCGTTTTCGGTAAGAGCTTAAATGCTCACCAACAAGTCAAGACTAATAAAAGCAGCATATGAAGGAACAGTTGTATGAACATGCTAGCAGCATTTATTGGTGCGTGTTTTAAGGCGGATTGAACCAACCGAACCGCTACATCACTTACAGCAGAGGCAAGAATCTCGCGAAGAAACAATTAAATCAACGCATCCTCCAGCGTATTTGAAAACCTGTGACAACAGAAAGGAATCAGACAAACATACAACCAAGTAATGATATAAGGGCATGTTAAACCACCACCGAAATAAGGTAATAATGTCCATCAGACACATAGAAATCAAGCTTTTTCAAATTAAGTCCATGCTCAAGAGTGGAGATGGCCGCATTACTTTATTTCCAAAGCAGACACCACATGTTGAAACGAAATAGAAGGAGCCTTACCATCACTAGACCAGGATGCATAAGTTGTTGCAGAAGCCTCAAAGCTTGCAAGCCTGACACAAAGATAAAATACCGAGAAGTTAACTTCGCCACTTCAGTATGCACATGTTTACTTTGAGCAGTTCGTCCTCATGGATGACTACAAACAAAGCCAGCAGTGTACCTGCCGGAAAGGCAACAACCGTTAGTATGGTCTCAGGATAACCAATGAACACCAAACGATTTGAAATATAACAAGGAATAAGCGTCAAGCCAGAGGTGTTTCAACAACGTTTTACCTCAGGTCAAAACTCCGATTATGCCTATCAGCAGCCAAGGCAAGGGAGTCCATCACCGGCTACTTCACCCCAACTCTTTCAACAGTTATCCGCAGCAGTAACCATTCTCAAGAAGCTAAAGAATCCATTCCTAAAGCAAGCATCATACAATAGGAGAAGTTACCAGAACTCCTCTTCGATTGCAGCTACCAGCCTACACCCCTGACTCAAACCAAAGCCACCTGTGCCAGCAAGAATTGATACTTTTGCCTCCATCCACTTCAAAACCATCAGGGTCAGCAATAACTCCAACCACTAAGCTTCACCTCATTTCCCTTTAGGCACTGGCATTTCAACCTTCAAAATCAACTTCACATCAGCATTCTTAACAGTTTTAATTGCTAGGATCATCTAGTTACAAGTACTACAGCATCTGCGGCGCAAACAGCCACTAACGGGACCCCAATTGTAAACGCAACAAGTACCCGTGTGGTTTGTCCATGGTGCGATATTGGATCTTGACATGCTCTCGATTTTCTCGCAACCTCGAGCAACCAATTGTAAACGACAGTCGGACTACCAAGCTCACTGCTAGACGTGGAAGCAAGGTGCACGAAAATGACCAAAACAATGTGCACTGAAAATTGGAAACACAAATATACTCAGCTTAACAATATGATAGTGAGTGAAGCAAAAGCTGGTACAGGCCAAACAAGTGATTTAAAGTTGAAGCATCGTACCTATGACAGAATGTATATAGCTTGCTAAGAATGAGGCCTTTAATCCACCAGCTAGTGTATAGACAATTACTCCAAGTGGTATCAGAAAGATGGCAGCATAAATGTTGACTCTAGTTAATGCATTTACAACAGCAGAACCACCTGAAGTTTGAATCAGCAGTGCACCTACAATGATGGTTAAGCATCAGCGGTCATACAAGCTACAAACAACAACATCATTGCCAGACACGTGGGAAGAAAGATGCTCAGATATATATATCAGTAAACATAGAAACGGAAATTGAACTGAGAAGGTATACTCGGCATTCAGTTGCTACTCTTCACCACCGGTATCCTTTTTCGTGGAAATCCTCACCAAAACGCACATCGAGCGAATCCCCTATGGGATTCTCATTCAGTTAGCCCAAATAATCGCTATCCACACCTGTCAGAAATCACCAATTCCAAGTCAGTAAAGTCATTGAGGAATATACCTATTTGGAGAAAAGATTCGATTCAGACAAAAATAAGATCTTCAGAGCAATAAACCATAAAATTAAACGTGATTAATACAAGATATCACATATTGAACACCATATCATTACAATCGACGAGAAATGAAGGTTCCAATTTGTGTCTCACCCCAGAACAGAAGGTCCAAATCTACAATTAATTTGATTTTAATCAAATTCAATGGAAAGCCCAATCGTATTCAAAACAGCAAATTCAATCGAGAAATCAAAAGTGAAGCCTATATAAAGAGGAGTTCGGAGATCGCAAAAGAAAAAAAAAGACACACGAAAGAAAACCCTAAAACTCTAAACTCAAAATTAGACGGAAACAACTTATCTTTAGCCGACGAATTCATCCTCAGCCGCCGCGAGTTCAACTTATAGAGCATCCACTCTTGTCATCTCCAAACGCCGCCGCACACCTTCGGTAAAACTCTTCCCGCGTAGAAATTATCGAATGATTTAACGTTTTGAGTTGTGTTTCAGGTACAGACATGAGTATCGGTGAAGAATTGAAAGGGGAAACGAGTTTACGATCGGGGAGATGAGTAGAGTAAGAGAGGGAGAGGTCGTCGTGTTTTGGGGGAAGGGATCTAGGGTTCTTCATTTTTTTCTTCCTTTTGCTTTATGCTGTAATCTGCCAATTATTGTTATGCACACACATAATCACATCCCACACCACGTTAACACCTTAATCAACCCACTAATCACTTAATTAACCACTAATTTGCCCCTTAATCCACCGTTTGAATTAATCTAACAACTTAAACCTTAATCAACTCTTTTAATTAACTATTGTTATTCTATTAATTAACTAATGAATATTAAATTAGAATTTTCCATAACCTCTCTATTATAATTAAGTAAATTATTTTCTAAATAAATAGTAAATAACCAACTTTTATTTAATCCCTCTTATCCTTTTTCTTATTATTCAACAAATTCCTTTTTTAATAATCTATTAATAACTAAAATAATTGGTTTCTTTTAATTGAACTTATTTCAATATATTTATTATTGCTTTAATCTTAAGTTTTTCATTAAAGGGACCCTTTGTTTATAATACTAACTCATTTTTAATAAAAACTTTATTTAGCTAAATTAATTCACATTTAAAATTTTTCCGCTAATCAACTTAATAAACATGTAGTCACTAATAGAAACCCTTTTATAAAGGTACGCCTATAATCAGTGTTAAAACCTATTTAGTATCTTAAAAGCAGTTAAAATAACTTTTTTTTAAAAACCAATACAATGCAATTTAACTTTATGTAATAACCCTTTTTAAAAATAAATTATCTCATTTGAGTTAATCATTAAAAATAGTTAGTAAATTAAAAATCATTTAGTGTATTAGGACATTTTATTTGAAACCCTAGAAATCTAATTTAATTAACATTTAATTCAAACTAAAATCAAATCAAATAACCGAAACCAATCAAACCGACTAAAATCAACATCTTACAACCTAACCGTGTACGTTTTCACATCCACGACACATTCACTCTCACACTCACCTAGCGCTTTCATGCGTATGTGTATGGTTTATATTTCCGCATTTACTTTCTGCAATTTATCTTTACCGCAAGTCATTACATCTTGTTGCATCGCATCGCATTCCGTCCAAAGGAAAAACCTACACATAAGTCAACACTTGTGTGTAGTTGCACGTCATTTGCATCATTTCCCCACAATCCTTGATTCCATTCAAGTTGATCAGTTAAGTTTAGGACCTACCCTATAGGAAGGACCTTGTCTTTATTTTTCTACAACATAGAAACAAAACAATCAACACAATATAACTTTTGAAACACAAATAGAGAATAGATGTTAATCATCTTAAGTGAGATATAATCTCCACCCCCACAACAATACAATCAAACATGTAGGGACTTTGCCTTAAGAGCGATAAAGGCATACTTGGCGACCATCCGAGTATGTAAGACCTTTTCTTAAGACGATGCAAAGACCATTTCCTACAAACCCCCTTTACATTTGTGGTGGTTATCTCTCCCTTAACCTGAAGACTCATCTCTTCTCCTAAACCCAATCAAAACAACTACCCTAAACCCGTAGGAACTTTGACCACAGTCAAAGAAATCCTCAAACCCTTTAGGGTGAACTACAACATACTCTGATTCCACTCCCGTAAGGATATGTAGGCATAAGATGCGACATCTTATCGAGTATACTTAGATATAAACCACTAGGGTCTTTAATCCCTTAAGCAAATAAACATATAGAAATAAACAAACATAAAACAAGAGGTTCCTGTAGAGTACTACAGAAACTTAGGATGCTAGTACCTTCCCTAAGTTTAACCAACCCCCGAACCTAAACAATCTAAACCTTGCATTTGCATTGCATTGTGGGAATTTCGATATTTATCCCTTCCTTTGGACAAATCAAAGTTCGGTTGCAAATTGAATTAACGATTCAAACTAATCAATAGTTTGGTATCCAAATTTCACCGCGACACTCTTCTGTGAAGGGTAACTACATCAAAAGTTGCATTTGAGTAGGGTTTGAAAGCAGATTTTGGTGGTTCATCAGATGCAACAGTGTTATCAGATGTAATTGGCAGAGCTGAAGCAACAGCTTTATCAGATTTTGCAGAACATGATATGGTTGCTAAAGATTCTACATCTGACATAGATTTTATGTAATCAAGAATCACAGATGGAAGGGTCATGGTTAGTTTTGGTTTCAGAGGGTTGATGGGATCAGAAGGTTCAACTCTGTCATAAAAATCTTTTAGTTTGAAACCATAGGCCAAATTATGAAACAGAGAGGATACTTGGGCACAAGATATAGAAGATCTTGGGTTTGAATTGGGGATTAGAATCTCAGATGATGGTGTAGGTGTGGGAATAGGATCTGGAATGGGAGCTTTTGAAGGTATGATGGGTTCTGGTTGGTTTACCTCAGAGTATTTTTTAGATGGAGAGATTAGAAAATCTGGATGGAGGTCTGATTCTGAGGAGTTAGAAGATGTGGTTGGTGTACAGGAGGTAGAAGATACTTGAAACACAGTTTTTAAAGGTGTGATATCAAGAACATCTGTCTCAGGGATGTGAGGTTCAGAAGTATTGGTTTGTTCTAAAGGAATGTCAGATGGTTTGGATGGTTGTTCTGAGATGGGTGAATCAGATGGAATGGTGATAGATTCTGATGAAACAGAAGCAGAAGTTACTTTTGTAGGTTCAGAAGTAACAGGTGCAATGGGTTAAGATGGTGGATTATCAGAGGCTTTTTCTGGTTGAGATTCTTGTTGTTTTTCAGGTTGTTCAGATGATTTTTGTTGTACAGATTGTTATGGTTGTTGTTCTGTAGGTTGTAATTGTGGAACAAACTGTTTGATATGGATTTTTGGTTGAGATGATTTGGGGATAGAGACTGGTGGTGTTTGAGTGATTTTTGTTGTTGTTGTTGGAATAGAAGTTGGTTTTTGTGGTGATTTGGAACTGGGAGCAGTAATAGAAGTAGTTTGTGTTGATGGTGGTTTTGGAACAGACTTAATATTTGAATCATTTATAACAATATTTGCAGAAGATACAGAAGATTTAGTACCTTTTATTTTGATCCTCTTGGCTGGTACAGAAGCAACGTCTTCAGATTCTTTTCTCTTCAAGAGCTTCTTTGGCTTCTCAGCAATCTTGACCTTCTTCAGAGCAGGTGCAGAGTCTACTACTGGCTGAGTCCTTTTCCTCTGTAGTTGTGCTTCTTCTTCTTCTTCTGCATTGGGTAGAGGTTGTCTTGCTAGCTGAATCACGTTTGCAGGAACAGGCTTTCCTTCCTTCTTGCATTCATCAATGTACATAACAACTATGTGTCTTGGCTCTTCAGCAAAGAATATAGGAAAGTCATCTACAGGCACCCTCTTCTGACTGAGTTCAGATACATTCAGCTTCTTGGGAGCTGTTGTGAGTTCATCAACTATCTTAAGTCTCTGAAGACTTTTAGCATTCAGAGGCTTTCCCATTATGAATTCCAGTTCCTCTGTAACTCCAGCAGCGTACAGAGCTGAGACCAAACCATTCTCAGTTAGAAGATCTGAGATCAACCTTCCAAAGGGGATCCAGGTTCTGATCTTCTGTCCTTTCTCCTTCACATACTCTCTAGATGCAGTTATATGGTTCCACAGATGCATAAAAAGAATGTATGGAAGATCTACCTTTGTGCTCTGACTGAGGCAATACATGAAATAGAGCTGTTCATTATTGACATAGTCTGGAGAATTATTTGACTTCCTATGGTGGATGCATCCCATGAAGATCTTGGCCCAGATCTTGTAGTCAGGCTTCAGATCCTTGAATTTGTTAGAAGCTTGACCAGCAGTCATTACTTCTTCATATACCTCATCCATGTCCACACGCCCAGTTGGCAAGTGGGAAACACCATCTGTTTCTTCATATCCAATTAATTTTCTTATCAGATCTTCTGTGATAATGATCTCTTTTCCCAGTACAGAAGATAAGATGAACTTGGGGTAAATTGATGCATGGATCCAGAATTCTTTCACAAGGAGAGGGTAAACTGGTACAAAAAGCCTATCAAAATACTTAACCCATCCTTGAGCTCCAATGATGGAACGAAACTCAAACCCATTTTCTGCAAGAGAGTCAAACTCAACCATGGATTCACATAGAACTTCCAATTTGTCAAAAGGGGTTAAAAGAGTTCTTTTAGGAGGAGAGTAGGGAGCAACACCCATGTTAGCAGAAGTTACTGCAGCCATTGAAGATTGGAATTGAGCAGCTGTTGATGATGAAGTTGCCATTGAAGAATGCTTTGTCAAACACTTAGGTTTAGGGTTTTTATGCAGAGCAAAGAGAAGATGAAAACGCATATAATTTTTCTGAGAGTGTGAAAAGTGTGAAAGTGAATACAAGTCATGTATTTATACTAAAACACTTAGGCATATCAACAGTCAGAAATTTGCACGTTTTAACAAGCAATAAATGAAAAGAATAATAATCATTACAAACATTAATTGCTTCTGACAATTTGGGGGGAAAATCAAGATTTTCACTATTCAAACTTCACCTCAAACGTCTCTTCAGTTATGTACACGCCACCTCTTCAGATTTGGTATGACACGTGTTTGCTTGCATGTGTTCTGAATTCTCTTAAGAAATGAAACGTTAGCCAACGTTCAGATCTTCTAAAGATTGTTAGTTCAGATTTTCACAAAAGAAATATTGATCAGAATAAAATAAGCAATCAGAAGAAATACTTCAGAGCATTAGGCATATTTGCATCTGTAAAAATTTGCTTCTGATAAATATCATTCTGGACAAAAATCCATACCAATATTTTTCAGAATAAATTTGAATCTATCTTCAACAAGGGGTTTTGTAAAAATATATGCCCATTGATGATCTGTATCAACAAAGGCTAAATTTATGATTCCCTTCTGAACATAGTCTCTGATGAAATGATGCTTAATTTCTATATGTTTTGCCTTAGTATGTAAAATGGGATTCTTGGACAAACATATAGCAGAAGTATTATCACAAAAGATAGAAATGTTACTTTCAAAAATTTGATAATCTTCTAGTTGACTCTTCATCCAGAGCATCTGCGTGCTACATCCAGCAGCAGCAATATATTCAGCCTCTGTGGTTGAAAGTGCAATTGTGGGTTGCTTCTTGCTGTACCAGGAGATTAGGTTTCTTCCTAGAAATTGACAACTTCCAGAAGTACTTTTTCTTTCCACTCTGTCTCCAGCGTAGTCAGCATCACAGAATCCAACTAATTTGAAATCATTAGATTTTCTGTAACACAGACCCACATTAGAAGTACCTTTCAGATACCTTAGAATCCTCGTGACAGCTGTCAAGTGTGATTCTCTAGGATCTGATTGGAATCTAGCACACAGACAAACACTGAACAATATGTCAGGTCTAGAAGCAGTAAGATAAAGAAGAGAGCCAATCATACCTCTGTAGAGCTTCTGGTCTACTTTCTTACTTACCTCTTCCTTGCCAAGTGAGCTAGTAGGATGCATGGGAGTTTTTGCCAACTTACTATCAGACATGTTAAATTTCTTCAGAATTTCTTTAACATATTTTGTCTGATGTATGTAAGTGCACTCTGGAGTTTGATTAACTTGGATTCCTAGAAAGAATCTGAGTTCTCCCATCATGCTCATTTCAAATTCTGCCTGCATACATGTAGCAAACTCCTTTCCAAGCATAATATTTGTTGATCCAAAAATAATATCATCTACATAAATTTGGCAAATTAGAAGATCTTTCTTAATTGATTTACAAAAGAGTTTTGTATCCACTTTGCCTCTGATGAAATTCTTCTCCAGAAGAAAATTGCTCAATCTCTCATACCAAGCTCTGGGAGCTTGTTTTAAACCACATAGAGATTTCTTTAATTTGAAAACATGATCTGGAAATTTTTCATTTTCAAAACCAGGAGGTTGGTGGACATAAACTTCTTCTTTTATAATACCATTAAGAAAGGCACTTTTAACATCCATCGGATACAGAGTGATGTTATTTTGTGCAGCAAATGAAATAAGAAGGCGTATAGATTCTAACCTTGCCACTGGAGCATATGTCTCAGTGTAATCAATACCTTCTTGTTGACTGTACCCTTGAGCAACCAGCCTTGCCTTATTCCTTTCAACTTCTCCTTTCTCATTTAGCTTATTTCTGAAGACCCATTTTGTACCAATTATATTGAATCCTTGAGGTCTTTGAACTAGATCCCATACATCATTTCTGGTGAATTGATTTAGCTCTTCTTGCATGGCAATAATCCAATCATTGTCTTGCAGAGCTTCATCTACAGAAGATGGTTCAATTTCTGACACCAGTTCAAATAGTGATGCTTCAGATGATCTTAGAAAGGATCTTGTTCTGATGGGATCATCCTTCTTTCCAATAATAACATCCTCTGGATGAGAAGCTTTAATTCTGGATGATGATCCTCTAACAGTTGATTCTTCAGAAATGTTTAGATTATTCATCTGAGAAGTTAAAGGAGTAGCATCTGGCGTTGCTTCTGGTTCCTTCACTTGAATTTTGTCTGCTTCTAGAACTTCAGAGTCAATGAAGACTACTTCCCTATCTGCAGAGTTTTCAGACTGCTTTGACTTTTCAGAGCCAAGCTTATCATCAAATCTGACATGAATGGATTCTTCCACAATCTGTGTCTCAGTGTTGTATACTCTGTAGCCTTTAGAGCGTTCAGAATATCCAAGCATGAAACACTTCTGTTCTTTGGAATCAAACTTGCTCAGATTTTCCTTAGTGTTTAACACATAGCAAATACATCCAAAAGGATGAAAATATGAAATGTTGGGCTTTTAGTTCTTCCACAGTTCATAAGGAGTCTTCTTCAGAAGAGGTCTTACAGACACTCTGTTCTGAATATAACATGCTGTATTGATTGCTTCTGCCCAAAAGTGTTTTGCCAGATTTGTCTCATTGATCATGGTTCTGGCCATTTCTTGCAGAGTTCTGTTTTTCCTCTCTACAACCCCATTTTGTTGTGGAGTTCTAGGACAGGAAAAATCATGAGAAATGCCATTTTCAGAAAAATATTTTTCAAAATATTTATTTTCAAATTCACCACCATGATCACTTCTGACTTTTATAATTTTGAAATCCTTTTCATTCTGGACTTGCTTGCAGAAGTCAAAGAACACAGAATGTGACTCATCCTTGTGTTTTAAGAACTTTACCCATGTCCATCTACTATAGTCATCAACAATGACTAATCCATACTTCTTGCCTCTGATGGATGCAGTTTTCACTGGTCCAAACATATCAATATGAAGTAGTTCTAGTGGTTTGGAAGTAGAAACAACATTTTTTTGATTTAAAAGATGTTTTTGAAAACTTCCCTTTTTGGCATGCTTCACAAAGAGCATCTGAAGTGTACTTCAGATTAGGGAGTCCTCTGACAAGATTAAGTTTATTAATCTGAGATATACGTCTCATATTAATATGGCCCAATCTTCTGTGCCAGACCCATTGCTCTTCATTAACAGACAAGAGGCATTTAACATTTTGAACTTTAAGTTCTGAAAGATTTATTTTATAAATGTTGTTTTTCCTCTTACCACTAAATAGGATAGAGTCATCCTTTTAACTAATAGCTTTACAACATTTTTGATTAAAGGTGATATCATAACCATTGTCACTTAATTGACTTATGGACAATAAGTTATGCTTCAACCCTTCAACAAGTAAAACATTAGTAATAGAGGGAAGTTTACCATTTCCAATAGTACCAGATCCAATGATCTTGCCCTTCTGGTTCCCTCCAAACTTCACATCACCTCCAGATCTAAGTTCCAGGCTTTGGAACATAGACTTTTCTCCTGTCATGTGTCGTGAGCATCCAGAGTCCAGGTACCATGATTGGCGTCCTGACCTTGCTGCTAAGAACATCTGCAACAGGAATTATTTTGTTTTTAGGTACCCAGATCTTCTTGGGTCCTTTGGGGTTAGTTGGTTTGTAGGTTTGTATAAACTTCTATTTTTCAACATAATGTTTATTCTGACTTTCCTTGGGTTTAAACACATAAGTACTCTTCTCAGAGCTTGTGTGTTTAATGTCATTTAAGTGACCAAATTTAAATTGAGAATACATAGGTGTCTTCTTGATAAAAAGTTTGTCAACAGATTTTGGATTACTTCCAGATGAAGATTCATATCCAATACCTCTTTTGTTGTTCCCACTAACACCATAGATCATAGAAGCCATCTTGCTTCTGTCTATGCTCTTAGTAAGGAATCTCTGAAAGCTAGAGTCATATTTTTCTAAAATGTTTTCACATGAATTAGTCTCAGACTCAGATTCTTGTTGAGTTATTTCAAAGTCATTTTTGATTTTCAGATTAATTTCTTTTTGCTCAACAAGTTCTGTCTTCAGAAGATCAATCTCAGATTCAAGATTTCTTTTCAGCTTCTTGTATTTGAGTTTGATATTGTTATAACTTTTAAGAACTTATGTTAAAACTTTTATAAGTTCTTCTTTGGTAAGTTTAGCCATTACCTCTTCAGCGTCATCATCAAATTCAGAATCTGATTCATATCCTGAGGTTCCTTCCTCTTGATCCTCTGTGCTGGCCATCAGTGCAACATTAGCGCATTCTTCTTCTGATTCAGAAGATGATTCAGATTCATCTGAGTCATCCCATGTTGCCATCAGAACCTTCTTCTTTTTGTTAAACTTCTTCTTGGGTTTTTCTTTTTGAAGTTTAGGGCAATCATTCTTATAATGCCCAGGTTCTTTGCACTCATAACATACAACTTCTTTCTTGCCAGATCTTCTGTGCCCAGAAGATTCCTTTCTATGATCAGATCTTTTGAAGTTGTTGAACTTCTTTCCCTTGTGCTTCCAGAGTCTGTTGATCCTTCTGGACAGCATGGATAATTCATCTTCTTCAGAAGAAGAAGATTCTTCAGTGCTTTCTTCAATAACCTGCAAAGCTTTAGCAGATTTGTTAGATTTTAAGGCAACAGATTTACCTTTTTCTTTCTTCTGAGGTTCATCTTCCTCAAGCTCAATTTCATGGCTCCTTAGTGAGCTGATGAGTTCTTCTAAAGAGATCTTGTTCAGATCTTTAGCCATCTTCAAGGCAGTCACCATTGGTCTCCATCTGGTAGGTAGACTTCTGATGATTTTCTTTACATGATCTGATGTAGAGTATCCCTTGTCCAGAACTTTTAGCCCAGCTGTGAGGATCTAAAATCTGGAGAACATGGCTTCAACAGATTCAGAGTCTTCCATCTTGAAGGCCTCATACTTCTGGATCAGAGCCAGAGCTTTTGTCTCCTTGACTTGGGAGTTTCCCTCATGAGTCATTTTTAAGGATTCAAACATATCAAAAGCAGTTTCCCTGTTTGTAATTTTTTCATACTCAGTATGAGAAATTGCATTCAATAATATAGTTTTGGGCTTGTGATGATTTCTAAAATCTTTATTTTGAGCATCTGTCATAGACTTTCTGTCTATCTTCTTGCCATTCCCATCTGTGGGATGGACATATCCATCTATGACTAGATCCCATAGATCAGCATCATATCCTAGGAAAAAACTCTCAATTCTGTCTTTCCAGTAATCAAATTTCTCCCCATCAAACATAGGGGGTTTGGTGCTGATCCTGTCCCTTTCTTCATATTTATTGTTAATGTTGGATGTTGTATTATCAGCCATTGTAATAAATAAATATATATCAAAGTATTTCTCTCTGGATCTTTACTGTCACTGTTAAGTGGTAGCACACACAGAACCGGAGCTCTGATGCCAACTGAAGGTGAAATAATACTTAGAAGGGGGGGGGGGGGTTGAATAAGTATGAAAGATTAAAACTTAGAAATAAAAACACAATTATTTTTATCCTGGTTCGTTGAACTCAACTACTCCAGTCCACCCTTCCTAGAGTGATTTGCCTTTCTCAACAAGGACTTAATCCACTATTTAATCAAACAGATTACAATAGTAACACCTAAGAACAACTGTTCTTAGTCTTCTCAAGAGCTACTGATTCCAACTGAATCCTCTTAAGGAAATCCTTTACAATCAATGTAAATCTAATACAAGAGTATGAATGCTTCTAAAAAGCTTTTATCACAACAATGATATTTCTCTTAAGTTTAAGTACACAGAATTCTAAGAATGAATATGAAAGAATGAGAGCTTTGAATGTTATGATTTCTTTTCAGCAAAATGTCTAACTGAAGAATTTGGTGGAGTCTTCCTTTTATAGGCAGCTGGTCCAAGGAAGCTGAACGTTGAGAAGAGTGTACCAAAAAAGGTCTGAGCCTTTTTTTCTTCACATCAAGTGACCTTTCCTAGAAGTAGAAAGCACAGAAAAATCCTTTTTGTCTGTGTTCTTGTGTCTAGCACCAATGAGGAAAGAGACGTTTGATTTACTCCAACGGATATAATCTTTGAATATTTCTTCTTCAGTTTTCAGCAAGTTCATCAAAATCTGATTGAGTCAGAGTCTTCTAATGATGTTCAAAACTTTGCTGTATCAGAGTCTTCTGCAGCATGTATGCTTTTAGCGTATTGATCATCAGAGCATATTTAACACAGAACTTCAGTACTGGCAGCTTTAGTACTTTCAGAAACTTTCGTAGAAACTATGCTTTGAGAAACTCTTCATACAATACTCTTCTTAGCTTCAGATGCTTCTGACTTGCTTCAGATGCTTCTGCTTGCTTCAGATTCTTCTGGAGCTTCTGCTTCAGAATCTTCTGGAGCTTCTTGCTTCAGATCCTTCTGGAGACTACACTCAGGATCTTCTGTAAACAGCAATCAGAATCTTCTAAAGAATGCATCTGGCGCTTCAGAGTCTAGATAACTTCTTGTATACAATTCAGATTTGCTTCTGGAGTGTTAATATCATTTCAATCTGCAGTAAAACTCTCAAGCAAATTTTAGAGTATATAATTCTTAAATATAAAATTTCCTAATAGTTATCATCAAAACAAAGAGATATTATTAAGCACCAATCTGTATTCTAACAATGTCGACCTCTCATCTGATTAATTTTGAAGATGGATGACTCAGCAGCAAGTCAAGATTTGAAAGCCCGGTTCCCCAAAAGCTGGCAATCTTTGTTTTATCATGTCATTTTCTTTGCATTTGTAGTTTCTTTTTTGTCAAAGTGCGAACTCATTTGTAAAACTTGATTTTTTTTATTGATATTGATAATGAAATGAATATGCATGTTTTTGATTAAATCCATTTGTGTTCACTTATGTTTTTAATTGATGTCTAACGCTTGTTTAAGCGAAATCCGGGGAGGATGACAAAACTGAAAGACGCGCAAGCTTCCGACTGTATGCTCTTGAATGAAACCTGCTGATGATGTACAAGCATTATTTCAAATCCCTAATCACTAGAGTTATAAGGATGATAATCCCTTGTCAACCCCTTTGAGCCTAGTAATAGGAGTTTCTTTCTGAAAAACAAAAAACCCTCAATCTTAACCCGGGGCAGGGTAGGTGTCAGTAAATTTGACCGAGCATCCAAATTGCAAAAGGAGTGTTCCCGTTCAAGGACCAATCACACCTGTATAGTTCGTGCCTAAAAAAAACCACAGTGGTTATCCCTTGCCGACCAAACAGTGAAACAGTCACAATCCCTTTAACAAGTCAGACAAGCCGGTGTCACACGATTTGTTCCAAAAAAAAGAGGATAAGAAAAAAACCAAAAGAAAAAGCCCTCTAAGCAGATAACTTGAAAACAAGTGGCTTAGGTAAAAATTAAGGCGTCCTGCTGGACTTTGAAATCGAAAGAAGCTCAAAAGAGGCCGTCCAGGCAAAAATAGGGAAATCGTAAAAAGAATGGTGAAAAACAAGTCGTGTGACTCCAGGCACAAAAGATGAAAAGCAAGTGACTGTCACTCCCGAAAAACTTGTGGTTTCCCGAACCATCACGTTTGTCACTCAACCTTTGAAAGGTGAGTGCTAGCGTCGAATTAGCTGAACTTAGGATTGGAGAACATCAAGGAGAATGGGTGGGTTAGAATAAACGTCGAGCCTTATACGCTTTTTTCTAAAAACCGTGGACCTGACCAAGTTACAACCTTCAAAAGTCCTAATTGAAGCATGGTGGTTTCGAAAGCATACTTCGGTAAAGGTCGCGTCGAAACTGACTCCTAAAAAGGATTCTTCTTATCAGATTGCTACTAAGGTTGACATTTTAATAGGTGATTCGTTCATTATATTTCACAAATTTTTTCCAGTGAACAGACTTGGATTTCAAAACTGTCATATGCATTGCATTAATATATCTTTTATGCAGAATAATTTGTTTTATTTGCGAGTAAGCACTCTCAGGAAAGTTTCCACAGTGGGAAGTTTGATCTTGATAGAAGGCAGAGCACCCACTCCAGTGAACCGGGTCTAACTATATCAAATGATCATATCATGGGAGTCAACCATCCGAAAGTCCGTCAATCTGGGGCGATCAGGTCGAGATTTGATAAATCTCTCGAAGTGGTCAGGGGTACCGCTCCACAAATTAGTCAGTCAGGGGCAAGGTCGTTACAAGACTGGGGCAGACTACCCTAAGACCACATAAGCTATCCTTATCCAGAAGCCAGCACCGTTTCAAAGTTCAAAGTGCTGAGGCGGTTCAACCCATCAGGTACATAAATTTCAAGTCTTCTCGTGAGGAAGTTTTTGCAGAAATCCCACAGGCTAGGGCAAAATTGGAAACAAAATATTTTCTCTTCTCCATACCTTCAGAGTTTATCAGAGTTGGTCAACCAGGGATGAACCCTTTCGTGGTATAGATGCTGGAGCAAGCCATCTCGAGGTAGTTTCATGGCAAGCTTTTCTGTTCAAGATGAACTATCCCAGAGATCAGACTGAAGCAAGTTGAACTGCACTGGGGCAATTAGCCCAGCGAGTCTTTGAAAGAGCGATTACTTCGGATAGAATGCAGGTAGACATTTTATTCGTTTCTCCATAGTAGAGATTTTGTCATACCCATAGAGTCTCATTATCAAGTCAGGTATCGTCAGAGGAAGTGTGTAGTTATTCTCCAGCGGAGGTAACGTTTTCGACGCCCTCTCCCTAACAGAGTCGACTTTCTGATGTTTTCCTGGCAATATCGGTATTCAAGGTTTCTTCCCCAAACAGAGTTCAGTGCTGATTCCCTCGACATAACAATGTTTGAGCAGGGCGTGATCCCTTCCCCTGTAGAGTGGAATTCTCAGTAGAAGTCCCTGATGTTCCCAAGTAGGGCGGATTGTTACTTGTGTATCCCCAACAGAGTGGGTTCCTTTCCAAAGTAGAGTGGAACTCTCGGCAGTGTTTCGGATTCCCCATTGAGGGGAGTTGTTGGTGTTTCCCCCGATAGGGTTGGATGTGTTTTCTCCAACGGGTGAAGTTTGTTAAGTAAGGCCATCCAGAGCATTTCCCCAGCCGAGTTTTTGTTCCCCATAATGGTTTATTCTGTTGGGCCATCAAGGATGTTTCCCTCAGCAGATTTTGATTTCATCCTCAGCGGAGTTGGTCTCGTCTCTTTAGCATTTATTTTGCTAGAGTGGTGCCTCTGCATTTACATTTTGCATAGCATCCTCCTAAATGCGTAGCATTTCCATTTTGTATGGAGCATTACACTATTTTCAAACATATGCATCTGAAGCATAAGCCAGATTTGTTGCCTTCGAAGAGGTTTTCCTTTGATGGTAGGAGTCGTTTGATTCTTTTGCTGCCTATTCTAGAGGTGTTATTCCAACTTTTGGTTGGTATTCCCCAGCGTAGTCTGAATCATTGTGTTTGGTTTTCCAACTTTTGGTTGGTAATTCGGGGTGTTATCCCAACTTTTGGTTGGTAGTCTTTTGGTTTCCCCGCAAAGTTCTTATTCCAACTTTTGGTTGATAATCTTTGTTTCATGCCAACTTTTGGTTGGTGACCTAGTGGCGTTTGGATGTTATTCTAATTTTTGGTTGGTAATCTCTGGTTTCCCCTTGCAGAGTCTTCGTTCCAACTCTTGGTTGGCAATCTTTGTATTCTAACTTTTGGTTAGTAGCTTTTATTCTAACTCTTGGTTAGTAATCTTTTATTCCAACTTTTGGTTGATAGCTCGGGGTGTTATCCCAACTTTTGGTTGGTAGTCTTCGATGGTAGAGTCAGCTTCGTGTAGCGTCCCCGACGATCCTAACTCTTGATTAGTAGCTTTTGTGCCGACTTTTGGTCGATGAGGATTTTTCCTGGAAATCCTAACTCTTGGTTAGTAGCTTTTGTTTTGACTTTTGGTCGATGTTGATCTTTCCCCAGCGATTCTAACTCTTGGTTAGTAGCTTGTGTTCCGACTTTTGATTGATGATGATCTGTCGTGGTGATCCTAACTGTTGGTTAGTAGCGTTGTTTCCCAACTTTTGGTTGGATGTTATCCCCTGCAGTCGTTTTTCCGAATTTCGGTTGATAGCCTGTCGCCTGCAGCCGTTTTTTCGACTTTTGGTTGGTAGCCTGTCGTTTGCAGTCGTTTTTCCAGCTTTTGGTTGGTAGCCTGTTGTTTGTTGGTCGTTTTATCCCAACACTTGGTTGGTATCCAGGATCGTTGTTTCCTAACTCTTGGTTGGTATTCGTGGTTATTATCCTAACTGTTGGTTGGTATGCATGGTCGTTGTTCCAACTCTTGGTTGGTAGTCTTCCCTTGTTGGACGTTATCCCAACTCTTGGTTGGTAGTCTGTCGCTTGATTGGATGTTTATTCCGACTTTTGGTTGGTGGTCTTCCTTTGTTGGATGTTTATCCCAACTTTTGGTTGGTAGTCCTCCTCTATTCATCGGCGGAGTCGTTAACCCAACTGTTGGTTGGTAATTGGGGACTTGACAGGTGTTTGTTTTCAACTTTTGGTTGGTGATCTTCGGTGTGTGGGAGTTATCCCAACTTTTGGTTGGTATTCCTTTGGTATTGTTTTTCCAGCAGATTTGATTTCAATTTTGGTTGGTATCCTTGGTTTGTTTCCAACTCTTGGTTGGTATCCTTGGTTTGTTTTCAACTCTTGGTTGGTATTCTTGGTTTGTTTTCCAAATCTTGGTTGGTATGTTTGGTTGTTTTCCAACTCTTGGTTGGTACCCTTGGTTTGTTTCCAACTCTTGGTTGGTATCTTTGGTTGTTTCCCAACTTTTGGTTGGTATCCAGAGTTTGTTATCCCAACTCTTGGTTGGTATCTTTGGTTGTTTCCCAACTCTTGGTTGGTATCCTTCGTTTGTTTTCCAACTCTTGGTTGGTATCTTTGGTTGTTTCCCAACTTTTGGTTGGTATCCAGAGTTTGTTATCCCAACTCTTGGTTGGTATCTTTAGTTGTTTCCCAACTCTTGGTTGGTATCCTTGGTTTGTTTTCTAACTCATGGTTGGTATCTTTGGTTGTTTCCCAACTTTTGGTTGGTATCTAGAGTTTGTTATCCCAACTCTTGGTTGGTATCTTTGGTTGTTTCCCAACTCTTGGTTGGTATCCTTGGTTTGTTTTCCAACTCTTGGTTGGTATTTTTGGTTGTTTCTCAACTTTTGGTTGGTATCTAGAGTTTGTTATCCCAACTCTTGGTTGGTATCTTTGGTTGTTTCCCAACTCTTGGTTGGTATCCTTGGTTTGTTTCCAACTCTTGGTTGGTATCCTTGGTTTGTTTTCCAACTCTTGGTTGGTATCCTATGGGAGCGTTATCCCAACTCTTGGTTGGTAGTGTCTGATTTTATATCCATAGAGCAACCCTTATCCCATCTTTTGGATGGTATTGTCCGATTGCTGTCTAGTGATGGATGTTTATCCTGTGCGGAGTCGTCTGGTTAGTCTAGTCTACTCTTTCCCCAGTGAAGTTGCCATAAAGCTGTTTGGTTACTCTTTTGTTCCCTAGCAGGGTCGTATTCCAACTTTTGGTTGGTATTCTTTGATCGTTGTCCCAACTTTTGGTTGGTACTCAGAGTTTGCTATCCCGACTTTTGGTTGGTATTTTGTGGGAGAGTTTGTTCCAACTCTTGGTTGATATCTGTTGTTGGTTGCATCCCAACTCTTGGTTGGTATATTTGGTTGTTTCCCAACTTTTGGTTGGTATCCAGGATTTGTTATCCCAACTCTTGGTTGGTATTCCTTGGTTCATCCCAACTCTTGGTTGGTATCCTTTGACCGTTATTCCCCAACTCTTGGTTGGCATCTTTTAGATGAAGTTCAGATCGTATTGGATTGTTATCCCCCGGCATGTCGTATTTCGACTCTTGGTTGGTATTCGTTGTTTGGCATCCCCACAGGATGCAAATTTTCAGGTTCTTTTGTATTCAATCACCTTATACCTTGAATGTTTGAAAGTGGGTGCATTTCTTCCCTTCAGGTATAAGTTGTTTGAATATGGACAGCTTTAGCACTCCAAAATTTGCCTTTTCGTTTTGGCAGCATCTGGATTTTGTTTCTTTGCATTTTCGCATGTCTGCATTTGCATAGCATTCATTCGTGAGACAGAGGATCAAGGTTTTCTCGTGGCTCAGTTTTCATCTCAGTGCATGAACCTGAACAGCGAGCATCAGAGGCTCTGGCATTTATTTTACCCAGCAGTTGGGCAACCGATTTTATTTTATTTTGCAGGGGTATTTTCGCCTTAGAAAGCAGCATTCAAGCTATCGCAAGCATTTTCATGGTTAGGATACTCAAAAGCAAGATTCAGAAGTTGAACAGAGCTCAAAACAGTTGGAAACGGACAAACGGGCAGATTTCCCTCCAAAAGGCGCCAAAATTCAAACTTTTGAAGGTGTTAATCGGTTAACCCATATGGTTAATCGATTAACCAAGTCAAAATTAGGGCAAATTGGGATTTTTAAAGGTGTTAATCGATTAACCTATATGGTTAATCAATTAACCAGTACAAATTTTGCCTCTGCACGTGAATGTTCAATACAAACCATTTTGGGGTCCAATTTTAGTCATGTGCAAATCTGATTTTCACTTTGGGAAGGATCTAGAACCTATTTGAAATTTAGTTAATTTCATTTTCCCTCCAAATGCCCATTCCTCATTCCAAACCAAATTTTCCAAACCTTTCATTTGGATCCAAGCCTAGGTGATATTTAAGTGATCCACTCCAAACTAAAGAACTAATCACTCATAATTCACTCTCATTTTCAAAATTCATCTCAATTCTCTCTCAATTTTGCAATCTCCAAAACCCTCACCAAAGCTCTTATCATTGAGATCATTGATTATTCATTGGAATCCTTGATTTCTAAGAGCTAAACCTTCATCCATTCTCTCCATTGAATAAATTTCTTCATCCAATTTTCGTGCAAAATTGGACCTGAACTTGGAAGTGATTTTGGAAGTGATTATTTGGCTTGATTTGGTTTAATCTTGAAGGATCTTCATTGCTACTACAAGAATTGGTGTGGATCTTGAAGTATTCCGGACTTCTAGCATTGGATCTATTCAATTATAGTTGAATCAACATTAATCGGAGCAAATCTTCGTTTCGAAGGTTGGATCCGAATCTGTTTTTAGCTTATTTGCATAATCATGTGGATTTTCATCTTTGATTATCTTGTGGTTAATTTGATCTGTTTGATCTATGATTTGGTTGTGTTAATCTGTGTAAATGCTGTTTGAATCATGATTTGCTGGTTTAATTTCGTGATTAAGTGATTATGCGATCATCCGGTGGATCGGATAAGTGCTTATTTGCTGAACATGCTGTTCTGTTACTGTTTTTCTGCTGTTGGCACAATGTTAATCGGTTAACACATATGGTTAACCGATTAACCATTTCAAATATTCAAATTTTTCAAAGTTTTCAAGGTGTTAATCGGTTAACGCATATGGTTAACCGATTAACATGAACAAATTTCCAGATTTTCAAGCATTTTTCAGTGGTTAATCGGTTAACCTCTGGCGTTAACCAATTAACACTATGCCAATGGGTCTATTTTGCTGATTTTCTTGCATGTTTGAGTACCGTTTCGCATCGAATCATCGTAATTCAATATGATGCATTATAAGTGAAATGTTTTGGGATATACGTTGCTGTTTTGGTTGTTTAATCGAGACTTCGTCGACTTATGTTTGTTTTCCACTTGGATGCACACTTGTGTGTTGTTGTTCATAGTGATGATGTTCTTGCATTTGCATTTCCTCTTTTGTTTTGCATCTTTATTTTCTTGCATTAATAAAGGTCGAGATGTGCCTGTGGTGGTGTTTACCCCACACTTTGCTCCTCCCTTTGCTTGTGTGTTGCATTACATGTTTGCATCCCTATTTTTACTCTCATTGGTGGTTGATCTTTCTTCTTCCTTTGTCTCTCTTTGCCATGATCCCCATAGGATCTCTAATCTCTTTTGAGGTTATGATAGACTTTAGGTTGGAAGCCATGCATGCTAACATTAAGGTAGATGTTTCCTCTTTCAATCCTAACATTAGTACCATTTTGCATGACAACTATTAGGTTTGAGTTAGTCTCCCTTTAGTTTTGTCCTCTCTCCTTCACATCTTCAAATCATGTCGAAATACTTAATAAAGATTAACGAATGTTGTGCATTACGAGCCTTAAGCTACTTGGGAAATGACGATTTGGTGGTTGCCTCTCAATTGTCTAGAATGTTAGTGTATGTCCTTTGGACGATATGCGACGCATTCGCTCCTAGGTCATAGTCTTTAGTGCAACATGAGTTATAAATTAAACTCAAAACACTTCTTCTCTAAAAGACACAAAAACAACTTCAAACTTCTTTTTGTCCTTTGGGACCCTTAATAATGGAAAACTTTTTTCATGAAAAAGGGTGTTGTTAAGCTTTGGTTCTACCACAAACAGGCATTGTCTCTAACTGCTAGAACGAAGGTTTAACCATACTCGGGTAAAACGTGTTCTCGTTAGCCCGAACTACGTTTGCTCTGATTTCTCGTACCAGACGAGAATACGTAGGCACGAGACGGCGATGTCTCAGCGAGCAACCTTTCCCCTCTTTTACCCGTAGCTAGCCGAACTACGTTGATTCTGACTTTCCCATTGCACGAGGAAATACGTAGACACAGAACAGCGATGCTCTACTGAGTCATTTCTCTTTTCTTTTGTCCTGATACCTTTATCTAGATAGATTAAACACACCCTTAGTTAGACAACAAGCATGGATCCCGTCGAGTACGACGGACGTGAGGGGTGATAATACCTTCCCCTTGTGTAACCGACTCCCAAATCCAGGACTTGGTTGCAATGACCTTGTCTTTTCCCTTTTTCGTTAGGTTTTTCCGATAGTTTCCTTTCCCTCTCTTTGGGATAAATAATGAAAGGTGGCGACTCTTCTGTTTTCCGCCGGGTGTTTTTCGCAGTTGCGACACTATTGTTACGGTGTTTATCTAAGGCAAGTCAATTAAGGGGTTGGTTGTGCAGAATAAAAGTAAAGTGCAGAATTAAAATTAATAATAAAGCAATATGCATAGATGCAATTCATATAGCTACGTAGTATTCCAGATGTGTACATATAGGATTCATTATAGGGTAATGTTTTCTACTCGTGAAAAGAACTAATTTAACAGGAACTATCGCTTTCGCGTATTCATAACCAAGTTTATCCCTAGTCGACCTCTCTTATTGTCACATATAAGAAGGTGTGCATTGCGTTAGGACTAATAAACCTATTTTTAAGAAATATAGTTTCTAGACTTAGTTGAAAAGTATTTTAATTTGGAATTTCTAACAAAAGGAGGTTCTTACAAACCGGACTTCAAATCCATAAACGCGTCCGAAAACAGTTTTAAAATCGGTTTTCTTAAACATTAAAGATTCCTAATTGACTGAGCCAAGCGCTTTCGCTTCCTTGGGACAGTCAACACTAACCAAATTTATCTAAAGGTTGGACGACTTTCGATCTTACCCAACAGATTTTAAGTGCAGAAAATAAGTGTTAAAAGTTAAAATAACCCTCAAGTAATTCTATCGACAGTCGTTTGGAATACTAATTATAACTATAATCCTCGCATCCTAGCCCTTATAGTTTAGCTGGACATGGTAAATAAATGCAAGAAAATAAAATGCGGGTAAATAAATAAAGTGCGATAAAAGGGGGTGCGCTAAATAAAAGGCAGGAAAATAAAGGCGCGACAAATAAAAGGCAGGTAAATAAAGGCAATAAACAGAAACCTTCTCAAACGAGAGGCTTTAAAATATTGTACAACTGGAAGTAAATGCGGAAATAAAAAGGCGGCAGGTTTAACTTCTACCCAAGTGCTCCAAACTCGATTACAGACTCGATTACACGGTGTAATAACCCCTCGATGTGAGAAGTTTATTACTTTACAGACAAGTGAAATTTATGGCTTGAGTTCTGTTCTCTAAGCTTGGATGGGTTGAAATGAATCAGAACCCTGTTATTTCTAGAGGCAGGAAAGTACAGGTAAAGACAGGAATGCCCCCAACTCCTTTTGGGGGGGAAACTTTCGTGTGAAGGTGGTGCCCGCCACATGTACTAGGGTGGATAGGAGTGGGAGACGTGGCAGTTGTCAGCAGTTGGCTTGCATCCTTCTCATGGCATCTCCTATGGCGCCCGCCATGGTGGAAGCCATGTGTACATTTCCTCAAAAAGTAGGGTTTTAGCTCGTTTTTCTTCATTTCTTCTCGAGTAGCCTTGAAAATACAAAAACCTGAAAAATAAACAAAGTAGAGGCATAATACAAGAAAATGGAAATAAAATACTAGATAACGTGTGCAAAATCGAATCAAATAAATAGTATATTTTAGGTCTATCAAATTCTCCCACACTAAAACCATTGCTTGTCCTCAAGCAAAACATCATGACAGAACAGGGTGATATCCATAATTGACCTGGGCAAGAAGGACTTATAAGTTCAAACTGGAATGAACGATAGGTGATGACTCAGTGAACCATAGGTATCAGAATGACACTTCTCCGAAAACACGGACCTAAGCTTCGTTCTTTACAAAAATCAATCTGTACCACCCTATTGTACCTAGGCCTATTTTCGAATTTCCTTTTGAGTCCTTTTCATTCCGGTGCAATCACATTACGCCTGTTATCCGTACGAAATCATGGTGAAGTGACCGGTTAGTGATTCTCATCTAAAGCATGAGGTTCTGGTGCACAAAGTGGTGTAACCCCTTTTATTAGCCCATATGCAGCTGTGAGGGATCGGATCGTGATCCGCCCTACCGAGTTCAGTACTAGAAAACTTTGAACCAACTGACAGTGGGGAGGTATTTTGCCTTTTTTATCATTTTTCTTCTTCTTTGCGAAATTACAACTTTGTGGGTTTAAATGAGCTTGTGAGGGTTACCTATACCCGAGTTTGTAATTATTTTATATTCTTAGCATACTAATCATTCACTTATTTTCATCGATCGTTCACTTAGATAACGCTTAAGCCGGAGCTGACTGCTAGGATAAACTACTTAACACTTACTATAGATATTCGATTAAGGCCATGGTATTTAGAGTATCGGGGTCTATTTCTGCATTTGCGAAGCCTAAGGTGTCATAATGATACTGATGTTTCAAAGATAATTTCCCAAATCATTCGCATCCTAATACGAACTTGCCTCAAAGCCCAAGAAAATTTTCAGGATAGTACACTATTTGTCAAAAAGTTTTTGGTGGGGCAAATTAATGCGGGAGTAAGATGAGAGAGTAAAGGTATACTGTAAAATGATTTGTTAAGCGCAAGTATGTTCTAAAAGAAAAACAAAAACAAAAATGAAGGGAAAATAACTGAAAGCGATAAAATAAAAATGCGAGATAAAGCGGGAAAAGAAATAAAGTCTCCTCCCACACTTAAATTGAACATTGTCCCCAATGTTTCAAAATCAGCAAGGGACGAGGTACCTGAGGTGCCTAGGGCATACTACCGGTGCTGTCAGCAGCGTGCTCAGCGCACCTGGGGCGGCGGGATTTTCTTCGATGGCGGTCGGTCTGAGAAGCTTTGAACGCGTCGAATCGGGTGAACAGCGCAGCTTGAGAGTGCATAATACTTTGTACGGACTGGCTCATCTACTGCTGAGACTCTTGCATGAATCTCATATTCTCAGACAGTTGCTGCGAAATGGTGTTGAGCAAATTGTCGCGTATTTCCTCTCTGGCTAGTTGTGCTTGCCACATCTGCTTAGATATATAAAAGCCGGGCGAGGTACCTGCAGAATGGTAAGAGGAAGACGGTGCGGTGTGTATCTGTGATGTGTGGTGAGGCGGCATAGGGTGATCGGGAGATCGCTCTTGTCGATCATACTCGTCATCAGTATTGGCGCCTTCGCCAATAGGAATATTAGAGGGTATTGGACCTGTAATGGGTGGAGCATCTAAATCATAGGTCCAGTTTCCTGGGTTAGTTACATCGGTGCATCTAGTGCAGGGTAAAACGACAGATGGGATAGCCTTCCCATGAATCATAAGCTCGAAACCTCCTTCTCACCTAACTTTGCACAATTTCATATCTTTCAAAAATTCCAAATTAATTGTGCGAGAAGGGAGAGGCTCTAAAGTGGCTATCTCAGTCCTCTGAAGGCTATGGTCCCAGTGCTCTTAATAGAGGCATTCATGTGGGCTATCATAAATGGAACTACATTAAACCACCTATTTATGAGGCAGCCTTGCAAGAATAGTAATTGTTTGGCATTCACCTTGTTAGGATTCTCCCAGCCAAATATAGTGCAGGCTAACATGTAGTGGAACACACGGATGGCTGGGTTATGAATCTGAGAAGCAAGTATTCCTTCAAAAGATGAAATATTAAAATTCGACAACCTGTGCGAGAAGGAAAATGCTTCCACAGACCATTCAGAATCCAGAGGTGCCTCACAAATAACACCCGCACCAAAAGGCAATCCAAGCCTTTCTGCAAGTTCATCAGTACTAAACGAATATTCAACATTAAACATCTGGAATTGGACTGTGCCAACTGTGCTAGCAGTGTCGGGTCTGACAATATAGATCAGGGAACTCAAGAATTCCCTGGTCAGCCGGTCAAAAGTAGGATCGTGCCTGGCAAAAATCTCATGCAGGCCCAGAGTGTCTAATAAATGATATACGCTATGATAGATACCTAAAGAGTAAAGGCAGTTATCTTCCACGTACCTTGTTGAAGCAATGTATCGGTTTCGCAGTTTGTTGAGGATTTTCCGTTGTCTTTCCCCGGGTTTTCCTTGATGCAAAACGTAGCCATCATGCTCCATGGATGAATGTTGGAGGTTGAGGAAGATGAAGAATGAGTATTTTTTTGGGTTTTATAAAGATGAGTTTTTGGATGGACTTTTGGGAGAGAAATGAAAAATGGATGTTGGAATGGTTAAGGGTTTGGTGAGTGGAAGATAAACTTGTGAACTTTTGGTGGGTTGGGTGTTGCGCCCCAAAATTTTCCCAACCTTTTCTTTACCTAGCTTATGTTTCATTGCATTTTCATAGCATTAGCATTTGCATACCATTTTCCATTTACAGGGGATTGAGGGAGGTGGCCAAGCAAGAGGTTGTATTCAAGCTATCAAGTGCTCATCATCATCAGAAGAAAGTTAAAGCTCATTGAAGGAGTGGATGGTTAAGATTGGTGTATCTCTTATCTTAGGGTTCAAATGAAAGTCATCAGATGATATGGAGTCCATGGTTATGGATGGAGAGCATTGTATAATCTCATTGTATGTCTTGAGGGTCATCGAGGAGCTTTTTCAAGTCATTATATCAAGTATAAGGAGCCACAGTCAAAGGTGGTGCAGTTAGGGTTTTCATCTGGTCAACCCTAAGTCCACAGTGAATCTGAAGGAGATTAAGAATCAATTCCAAGTCTTTTTGATCGTGGAATATTGTGTTGAGATGTCTAATATGATATTCCAAGATCAAATCAAGAAGAATCAAGAGTGTGAGAAGTTGCTAAGCTAGAGTTTCTAAGCTTGTCAGTGTAAAATCCCATGTTTAGTGCCTAACTTCAAGACCACATATCTCAAGATACATGTCTCATATCATCTTAACCCTAACATGAAACTTGTAGAGAATGTTCTTAGCTTTCTTTTGAATACTAGAAGTCATTCATCTGATTTCTAGAACTCAAGTTATGAAGCTGGCAAGTTACAGGTCATCAGATGAATGTGATTTTGGTCAACAAAAGTCAACCAACTTCCAAGACATTTTTGACCTAGAAGGATGGCTCTCATCACTTTGACCCAAGCATGAAAGTTGTTCCTCATGATCTTAGCTTTCGAAAAAGTACTAGAAGTCTTTCATCTGATTTATGGAGCTCAAGATATGAAGCTTGCAAGGCAGGGGCATTTTAGGAAAATTTAATTATAGGTCATTTTTGATTATAGGTCAATTTCACAACTTTGCACACCTCAAATGAAACTTTTGCCGACATCAAAGTTGCTCCAAATGGGGTCAGTTTCATCATCAAACATTAACCTATCATTGGATTGGCTTAGATTGAAGGATTGGTGGAGGAAATTCCATGGAAAAGCCTTAAAAGCCATAAAATCAAATAAATTCATGTTGAACCAATTTTGATCAAGTTGGTGCATATTTTGAATCCATAAATCATTCTAAACAAGATGCCAATTTTAGATTTGCAAATTGAGGGCATTTTCATGGTTGCTTTCAAGCTTGCTTCAAATGGAAGTAACATATCAAAATCACACCATGAGATTAAATTGAGGAACAATTCTTAGCCATTGGATCAATATACACTACCAGCAAGCTAAGTGAAGGAAGAAACAAGCCTTGGAAGCTCTGTTTTCATGCATATGGTTAAGCTTGCATAACCAAAATTTTGGATTTCCATTGGATCAAACTGGGCTTGGATTGGGCTTTCTATGCATTTGGATCCATCATATATATTCTCAGCATCGTGTACAAACTTTCAGAATTGGATTTGGAGCATTTTTTATCAAGAAAACAGTTGCAAAAGTTCAAGAAGGAGTTGAAATCGCATTTTCCAATTCTTCTAGTTTCAAGCGCAATTGAGCATTCCTGAAGCTTCTTTGAAGGTTGTGTGAAGTTTCTGGATCGTTTTCATCAAGAATTGGCAAGTATTCAAGGTCCAACGGAGCTATTCCGTTAGGTAACTCACTTGTCCAAAATTCTCTCTGTGTAGGTAGTAATTGCACGCCATTTTTACATATCCATGATCCCCCAGCATTGTAGAATGTTTATGGTTAGGTTTTGTTGAGTTTCTTGACAATGCTTGGTTGGTGCTTGATTTTTCAATTGATTTGTTTTGGTTGATTTAGGAAGGATTAGTTAGAATAAACCCTAGATTCTTGATCAGTGGAACACGTAGATTAGTTTAGGCTAAAGAATCTTGAGTTTTTGTTAAGTTTAGAGAGTGCTACTGTGCCTTCCCACCAGAGAAGATGACCGGAGCCACCATGCTCCGGCATCTGGTTATTTTCCCTCACCGTCTGAAATATTTGACCATTGCCTACGTGTGTGCCTTGTGACCTTTAGATCTGGTGACCGGTTTTGAAATGGATGGTTGTAATCTAATCTGAGCGTGAATTGACTTGTTGACTTCCAATGTTAAGTGAAACAGTGAGTTTTGGCTCACAGCGTTTTGGACCTGGGCCTCTAGTTCATTTTCACACCCCCTAGCGTGTAAAGCCCAATGATTTAACGTGTTATACTTGCTATCTGCACCAAATTTTTTTTTCAATTTCTTTTCTTTTCTCTTTATTTTTCCATTTGTTTTCAGTTACAAATTTAATTCATGAAAAATATTTCAAGGCCTCCAAAAATCATGAAAAAATATTCCTACATCCTTTAACATGTAAAGTGATTTTACCAATTTTTAGATTAATTTTTAAGTCGTTTTTCCAATTAATTTTGAATTTTACTTTTTAGGTGTTCTTTATGAAATAAAAAATGCATAACTTTCATTTAGGATTTTATTTTGTGACCAAACTTTCACATAAATGCTTGGAATATTTTGTGCATATCATTAACATATTGATTGATTTTATGATTTTTTTTTCTCTTTGTTTTTGGTACCTTTTGATTAGGTTTTAGGCTTGACCTTTAGGACCTGCCCTCTGGCCTAGTTCATAGGACTTCCCTTAGGATTTGCCTTCTATTGGCATAGCTAGGTTAGGACTTAGGCTCCCCTACTTTGACCCCTAGTTCCTAACACCATAGGGATCCCATAGGATTTTATTTGGAATTTTTTAGGTTTAGTTTACTATATTTAGGGTATTTTAGACTTTAGGTCACCCTTGTATGGCTTTCACCCTAACACTTGTGCTAGTTTGAATCTTATTTGCATTTTGTGCATTGTTTGAGCATCCTATCTTTGTGTGTCCATGTTTTAGACATAATAAGGTGATTGTATGTTCAATTTTAGGCCTTGATCATGTTCATAACTTGTTTAAGTTTGGCCTCCTTTTAGGATTTCCATTTAGGTATTTTTTATGTGTATATGTTGAATGATCTTCACTCCCTTAACATGTTTCTCTTGCAATTTCTTGTACATTCCTTTGAATGGTGAACCATGAGGACACATTTTGTGCATCTTTTTTACAAGTTATTATGAGACTTTGGTTGAGTGACACAAGGGATACCATGGTTGCTTTCTCTTCTTTTTCTCATCTTCATTTGATTTAGGATCCATGCCATACTCAAGATAGAATCCTTAGGGCATATAATGTACTTGTTGTGTACATTCTTTGTATGCATTTTAAGGTCTAGATGAGCTTATGGTGGTCTTTACCCCACACAATTTCCTCCCTTGCTTGTGTGTTTTCTTTTTGTGTATCTCTTGGTTGCATTAAAGGTTTAGGTGTCCTCCCTTTGCTTGTAATGTTGCATTGCATGTGCATCCATTCATATTCACATTCCAATTCAAGTATTGTATGTTGCTTATTTTCTTTTCATTACCATGTTCCCTTAGAAATTCTCACTTCCTTGTTTAAGGATAGTGATGATAGACATTAGGTTGAATCTTTTGCATGATAACAAATAGGATAGAATTCCCTTCTCAATCCTAACCTTAGGATCATGATACATGATAACTTTAGGGTTTGAGTATAGTTCCCCTTAGTTTTGTCTGCTCTCTTTCTCATCTTCAAACAACTTCAAAGTACTTAATAATATAATGGATGTTGTGCCATGAGCCTTGTACTTGGGAAATAGTGATTGAGGGGTTACCTCTCAATTGCTTAGAATGTTTAGTATACGTCCTTAGAACGATATGCGACATATTCGCTCCTAGGTTTTAGAATGTAGTACAACATACATTATAAACACTCAATAATCAAAACACTTCTCTAATAAAAGACAAAAACAAATAGTCAAACTCCTCTTTTGCCCTTTGGGACCCTCTTAATCAAGGAAAATCTTTTCAGATAAAAGAGCATTGTTAAGCTTTGGTTCTACCGCAAACAGGCGTCATCCCTAACTGCTAGAACGATAGTTTAACCTTACTCGGATAAAACAGATGAACAAACCTGAGTTCTCTTTATCCCGAACTATGTTTGCTCTGATATCTCATACCTGTTGAGAGTACGTAGGCACAAGACACGATGTCTTAGCGAGCAACCTTTCCCCACCTTTCACCCATAGTTAGCTGAACTACGTTGACTCTGACTTTCCCATTGCACGAGGGAATACGTAGGCCCAGAGCGGCGATGCTCTGTCGAGTCACTTTTCTTTTTCTCTTGTCCCAGACCTTTAGTTAGATAGTTTCAATCACCCTTTTAGATATGAAATTCTGCTTGCGCACAGACTAATGTTATAACTGATGTTATGACAACAACAATAACATAGGCCACTTAACAGTTAACTTGCAGTAATTGAAAACAGTAAAGAACACAGAACAATTGATTACCCAGTTCAATGTCAACAACACTTACATCTAAGGGCTACCAAGCCAGGGAGGAAACTCACTATTAGCAGTATCAATTCAGCGTTAAACCTCCAGTTTACACTCCTCACTTAATCACTACCCAATGACACTTCAGCCTAGAGACTCTCTAGTACCTGAGTATACCCACTCACTCCCCCACTATCACACACCTGTGATTTCAGTTACAATTGCAAAAATAGTTTTGAAGAGACACTCCAAAACGCACACCTTGATCTTGCTTAACAACTTTGGTCAAGAACACATCAACCTTGCTTCACAGCTTTGAGTGTTACACCAGCCTAGAAACTACCTAATCAAGAAAATTATGCAGAAGCTAATTGCTTGACTTACAAGTGTTCCTAAGACACAATCGTGAAGAACAACCTCTTCACTTCTAAACCACTATGGTGATTTCTCTGTTTCTTTTTCTTGAACAGCTACCTTCTAGGATTGCTTCTCTTGTCATTTATAGCAGCAACTCAGTCCATGGGCCTGGGCGCATAAATTAGGTTTTATCCATAATAAAACCTCTCTTCAGTATTCTGCACGTTTGCCACTTTAATCAGGTACATATTAGTTCCACTAGGGCGTCTAAAATGTCTCCTGCATTCCAGCTTGAGCTTCTAAGTTGTTTCCTGAGTTCCAGCTACCAGAATAACAAACTTCCGCTTGATGTCATACGACCTATGTCATAACATTGAGTATGACATCCAACTTAACTTATAGTTAGCTTAGTTAACTTACCCTGCACAGTCTATATTATGAATGTAACAACATCAGACATGACATTCATACATATACTAATATTTTGCCATACAATGCAGCCAATCAAGAGCACTTACAAACTCCCCCTTTGGCAAATTTTTGGCTAAAACACTTTGTACTTACATCAGAGATTTCCACACAACAGAAGACTTAACATAGGTCATGTCATGCAGGAAAGTCACTAGCTGCTCAAGCTCTCAGGGTCCTCACTGTTGGCTTTCATCCCTGTTAAGCTCAACCTGTTAACCATCTGACAGTTGTCACTGTAGATGTCACTCCCCCTCAACTGATGCATCTCATCAGCTGAACATTGTGCATGCATACCTTGCAGTTTTACAGACATCCAGTCTGATCTGGATGTTATGACATTCAAAGTAACTTTCTGAAGTCACACACTAGCACCCTTGTGCTACTCCCCCTGAAGGGAGGCACTCTGCTCTTAGGTACTCTCATTCTGCTCACAACTTGCAGACACATACACTCCCAGACTACTCAGACAGTTCTGGGTGTCAATCCATTTAGGATACCTTCCTGAAGACACACATACTCTTGTGCCACTCCCCCTGAAGAGTTGCACAGCCACATACATTCTGCAATCATCCTGCAGACACACACATACATTCCTAAGTTGTAGCTAGGAGCTCACAGAGCTAACATACATTCCCATACAGACTAGGAATTCACTTATTACTAATAGCATAAGCTGTTATCACACATTTGCGGCAGTAACAAAGCTATTATCACACATTTGCAACAGTAACACATCTATCACACATATCAGAGGCACATACTTGCTCTAGTGGCACAATCAACTTGTCCTTCAACTTGTTCTTCAACCTGCTGTTATATATACTTCTCTCCCCCTTTTTAGCCACAAATTAAGATCCAACTAATAGACTAGTATAGATCAAAACATTAGCATTACGAATGTTTGGGAGTTCATTACAACAAAGCATCATAAATTCAAGCTGTCATATTAAACACACTGCTAACAAAAAAAACTCCAAAACAGCAACACAACATCATCAGCTCAGCAACCCGCAGTCTGAGCTCCATAGTAGTCTATCAGCACACATTATTCATCCTCCTCAGAGGCATGCAGACACCTTTCCTTTGGAAGGCCATGTTTTGATTTGATTTGCAGTGATGATCTTGCAAACCTGGTTGTCTGAAGTAACCAATTCAGTCTCACCATCATTTGCTCGTCCTAGATACCTGTTGATTACAGCAGGAGAGCCTTGCACTTTCCTTTGACAAACACTTTTATGAACTCCTTGCTGTTTGTATTTGAGATTGAGTCAGGTATGTTTACAATGAACTCCTTTGCCAGTCCTTCGTAGCATTTGGAAAATCCATAGATTGTCTGGAGCAATCCAGCCATGTTGATGAGTTCCATTACCTCCTTGATCTCCAAGGCATCCTTCCCCAATTCTCTCTCACAGGCTATCTTCCTTTGGTAAACATATCTCCATTTTGTCACACTGTGAATATTATGGAAAGAGATATTGTCTAGAGGGGTAGCTGGTATAGGGTTAAGAGTTTTCTTGCCTGATGCTTTCTTTACATGAAAGATGTTCAGAGCATCTTTCACAACATTACTATCAGCATCAGAGTTACTATCAGTAATTTTCATTTTATTGGACGCAGCTGATACCTTGCTCCAAGTTTTGGAAGGGCCAACAGGAGTTCCTTTTCGCTGACTTTTGGGAGAGTTGTCTTCAAGCCCAACTTTGCTTTTCCTAGTCATTAGTTTCTTGGCTATACTAGGAGCAACATTCTTGATGAATTCATCATCTGATGATACATCTACACCATTCACACCATTTCCAGTAGCTTCATTCATCTTTTCCTCATTGTCAGTGCTCTTGTGTTGAGACATTGTTGGAGACTTTGGCTGTAGAGGAAGGATTTTTCTGTGGTGGTTGTATGATGGATACAAGGAGACAATTTTGTATGAGGAACCATAGTGGCAATCTGATAGAGTAAAGGGGCTAGAGGGATTTGCTTGCAAGAGTGGAGGGAACTTAATATTTTGACCAATCAGAATATGATTAATATTCAAAATATAATTCCCTATTAATTGTTATAACTCATTATTAATGGAGATCCTCACCCTTCTTTGTGAATTTTCAAAGTGAGTATCTTTTAGACCTCTAGTGACCCTATCAACATAGTTTAGATCAGAGTTTCCAGGCTTCACAGGAACCTTTCTAAATTGATGCTTGTTATCACTGTGCAAGGTTCTTCTAGTCTGAACTGAGTTCATCCTAATGTCACAGAACAGAGTCATGACATCTTGAGTACCATAGCTTTCTTTATGTTGGTCGTTGTTTATGGACTCCATCAAATTCCAATATAGCAGGTCCAGATTTCTGTGATATACCTTCTCTGGATATGATGTCTTGGCTTGCCTGCCTACCTCATATTTACCATAATGCATTCTCCCATATAGAGGAAACTTTGGTGTTCCTCTTGCTAATTCCTTGGTTATGGTCTTCTTCATCCTTTGAGTGCGTCTACCTTTCTCCAACCATATTTGATCCTTCTTTTCTTCATTGATCTAGCCAGTTAGGTTACTTCTGGGCTCCCATAAGTAGCAATTATTCTTTGCTCTGGATCCCCTCATGACTTCCTCACCTTCTTCATTGATGACCATACACCTATCCTTGGAAAAGTGGACTTTTAAGCCCTGATCACATAGCTGACTTATGCTTATTAGGTTAACAGTCAGTCCTTTAATCAGCAAGACATCCCTTAATTCTGGAGCTTTAAGACTGTCAAGTTGTCCAACACCTGTGATTTTTCCTCTAGCTCTATCACCAAAGGTTACATGACTAGATGAATGAGGATTGAGTTTTATCAAGTGATCCTCAATTCCAGTCATATGTCTGGAGCAGCCATTGTCAAAGTACTAATCTTCATTGGTAGGCAACCTTGGAGAAGTGTGTACTGCTAGTGCAACAGTCTTGGCAATCCATTGGTTTTGCTTGTTATGCACTTCTTTCTTAGCCTGATGCTGCTTTTGCCAAACTTGGCATGAAGCTGTCTTTTTCCACGTGTAACATGATGCTGTATTTTTCCATACTTACCTTGTTTGGTCTTTCTTTGACTATGAAACCCATGCAACCAGAAGCACACATCTTGAATATGCCCAAGTTTTCCACAGTGGTAGCATCTATGCCTTTGGAATTGTCTCTTCACTTGATTCCAATTTCTGTGTGAAGGATGTTGTAACTTTGACTGTGACATCCTTTGTAACTTTTGAACCTCAGGCTGCAACCTCTTGAGTTTCAAGACAGGATTTTATTTCGCAACAAATCCTAGACCAGACCTATTTCCTGCAGTCTGACTACTCTGAAGAATCTCCTCTAGGGTGTCAGTTCCAGAGTTGAGCATCCTTATGGATTTTTTCATTTGCTCCTTTTCTCCTTTCAACTCATTTACCTCTCCTTGGAGTGAGTTTATAGTGGCTAGATGCTCTATCTTTTCAGCTTCTAGTTCTTTGATGAGCTTCTTCTGATGCTCTCCTTGCAGGTACAGCTCTGTGCTTCTGATGTGAAGCTTTTGATATGATGATGTGAGCTCCTCAAATGTCAATTCTTCATCACTTGAATCCCCATCAGAGATGCACACACTGTTAAGAGCAGTGCCATGTTTGACTGATTCCTCTTCTGATCCACTATCAGAATCTTCATTAGACCAAGTGACAGTTAGGCCTTTTCCCTTCTTTTTGAGGTATGTGGGACATTCCTTTCTAATGTGTCCATATCCCTCACACTCATGACATTGTACACCTTTTCTTTAGTTGGAGCTTTCCTCAGACTTGTCCCTTCTGCTGCTTTCAGATGAGCTGTTCTGGTTGTAGGGTGTGGACTTATGATGAATTCTCTTGATCAGTTTGTTGAATTGTCTTCCAAGCAAGGCTAGTGCCTCTGACAAGTTCTCCTCCTTTTCACCACCCTCTTCTTCTGAATCCTCAGCAGTGTTTGAGACAAGAGTTATGCTTTTGCTCTTTTTCTCCACAGTCTGATCACACATGCCCATTTCAAATGTTTGGAGAGAACCTATATGTTCATCCATTTTCATGTTGCATATGTCTTGGGCTTCTTCAATAGCTGTTACTTTCATAGCAAACCTTTTAGGTAATGACCTTAGAATCTTTCTTACAAGCTTCTCTTCAGCCATCTTTTCTCCCAAAGCTCCTGAGGTGTTTGCAAGTTCAAGAACATTCATATAAAACTCATGAAGGGTCTCATCTTCCTTCATTCTTAGACCTTCAAATTTGGTGGTCAGCATTTGAAGTCTTGACATCTTTACCTTGGAAGTTCCTTCATGAGTAGTTTTGAGAGTGTCCCAAACATCCTTTGCTAGTTCACAGTGGTGTACCAGCCTAAAGATGTTTTTATCTATGCCATTGAACAAAGAATTCAATACTTTAGAGTTTCCAAGAGCTAAGGCCTCTTGCTCTTTGTTCCATTCCTCTTCAGGAATCAACACATCTACTCCATCCTTGTCAGTCTTCACAGGATGTTTCCAGCCTGAATTCACAGCTCTCCAAGCCTTGTAGTCTATATCCCTCAAGAATGCAATCATCCTTGATTTCCAATAATCATAATTAGATCCATCCAGAATTGGAGGTCTATTTGTGAATCCTATGTCTTTGTCCATAATAGCAGAGTTTATCTTCCCTAAATCTCACCTAGATTCAAACAGGCAGGGTGCCTGCTGTCGCTACTCGAAAAATGCATCGCGCAACGACGGGGAGGCGAAAAAGATAGACAGAAGAGTCGCCACCGAACTTTATTTATCCCATGAGGGGAAAGGAAAATATCGAGAAAACCTTAAGAAAGAAATGGATAAGATGGTCTCGCGACCAAGAACGGGTTCGGAAGCCGGTTATGCGAGGGGAAGGTATTAGCACCCCTCGCATCCATCGTACTCGATGGGAACCTTTTGTTTGTCGATGTGTGAAATTATTTGCTTAAATATTATGCTATAAAGAGTGTTCTAAAAGATAGAGAGAAGGGTTTAGAAACGGGGAAAGAGAGGTAACGGGAGAGAAGAGAGAGAAAACGGAAAAGAGAAAGAACAGACTCGGTAGGACTTCGCGGTCCTAGGCCTACGTATTCTCAAAAGATATGAGAAAGTCATAGTCGACGTAGTTCGGGGAACCACAGATATGGGGGGAATGTGCTCGGCAAGGATTGTGGCCCTTGTGCCTACGTATCTTTACTTGAAAAAGTAAAGAATCAGAGCAGCCGTAGTTCGGCCTACGGTGTGTTGATATTTTTTATGGATGATGCTATCGTGCGCATTCTAGCAGTTGGGTGTTTTGCTGCTCGCTCGTTAGAGACTTAGGCATTACCTGTTTGCGGTAGAACGGACGTAACATATCCTTTTGAAAGATTGGTTAGTTTTCGCCGCGCGGGGCAAGAAGTCACGTTTGATTGATTGGATTGTTTTTAGGGGGGAGGCAAGTCCTCAGATAGTAACCCCTACGGGTAGCACCCAATTCATTGTCTCAAAGTTTTTGTTATAAAAGGTGTGGCGAACGAGGCGTCTTCGTCTTGAAAGACGAGCGTCGAAACCACCCTCACTACAGTGGGCATCCCAACACTCGAAGAGGAAGAGGTCTACACCTAATCCTCTCTCTTTAATTCAATGCAAAGAGGACTTCGTTCTCTTATTAAATTGTTTTTGGTTTTGAATGGTAAGTGCTTTGCAACAGAGAACCCTACGGTAAACGTCAGCACTCGGGATAGGAGAAGGCCTACGCCTAACCAACCCACGACCATTCAAGCTTTTGTTATAAAAAGATTTGAAAATGCACTCGGTACAGGACCGAGGTTTTAGGTGACAAGGGTTGCGGGATGAAGTTGTGAAAAGGAGAGGTGGTGGATAGAGGCGCGTCTTCGTATTGAAAGACAAATATCGAGACCACCCTCACTACAGTGGGCATCCCAACATTCTGAGAGAAAGAGGTCTACACCCAATCCTCTCTCTTTAATTCAATACAAAGAGAAACGATTCCTTATTGAAGGGGTTTGAAAATGCACTCGGTACGAGACCGAGGTTTTAAGAGCAAAAGGGGTGGAAGCGTCTTTGTATTGACAGACGAGCATCGAGACCACCCTCACTACAGTGGGCATCCCTACGCTCGAAGAAGAAGGGGTCTACACCCAATCCTCTTTTTAGCTCAACACAAAGAAATGATTTTAAGGAGATGAGATTTGAAAGTGGATGGGAAGCGTCTTCATATTGAAAGACGAGTGTCGGAACCACCCTCGCTACAGTGGGCATCCCAACACTCGGAGAGGAAGAAAGTCTACACTTAATCCCCTCTTTTTAATTCAATACAAAGATAATTTGATTTTGAAAATTGTTTGATAAAGTTTTTGAATCGAGTCGGGACAAATAATGAAGAGAGAAAAGAGGTGGTCTCAGATCCAACATTACTGTAATACCCCAAATTTTACCCTTATATTTAGTCAGTCATTTCGCATATCATCTCATATGTACATTTGCTAACCACTAACAAGTTATGAAGGTTTTTGTTTTGCAGATTGGGTCTCAGGGGTATTTTGGTCATTTTACACAAATTCTACCAATTCTTTGAAAACGGGCTGTTATTACGTTCTGAGGCATTTATTTGCCAATTGGGTCAAGGTGCCGTTATGTTTTGTCAGAAATATGATGGGACTCGGGGCCGCGTCTTGTTTGATGTTGAAACATTTCTAAAGCAGTTTTGTTTCCTCTTAATAAGATGAAGTTGGTTTGAAAAAGAAGTGGGCACTGTTATGGTTATTTTGAGAAGTGATGTGATCAGCGAGATTTTAATTTGAATTTGTTTGGATATAACTATATGGCGGGATATCATTTATAAAAGGCAAAAGAGAAGTAAGTTTGAACTTTGTGTTCATAAGTACTTATAAGCTACAACTCAAGAAGGAATTTAGTATTCATGGATACTTTGAATTTACAAGTGAGAAAGTAAATATGAATATTTGTTGAATTTCATTTCATAAATATTTATAATTTACAAATTGATAAGTGAATTTGAATTGTTTCACAAGGAATTACATTAAGTCAATAAGCATCTATCCTAAATCCTAAAAGTTCCTAAGGGTCTTCATGCTGTCTTTAAGCTTCGCCGCAAATCTCGACTAACCTGCACATCAAAGCAAAACAAACAATATAGAAAAAAGGTTAGAAGATGTTCTTGACACTCTCAGAACAATGTCATCATCGAGTGCCGGGAGTGGCACAACCGAAGCTGCGTCCTACCCCCGTTACCGATCCGCGCCGTGGGCGTCAGATCAGGTAATGCTTGTTCTTATCGATACGGGACATCCGAGAGATAGAAAAATAAAAGAAGTGGGGCTGATTCGTTTTGCCGCGATTGGATTTCCAAACTGATACGAGAATAAGGCAACATAGGCAAGTTTTGACTCAAACCCGGATGCCGGCAGGTCTGAGTCACCTTGGTTTCGAAACTTCCAACACCTGAAAAGCCACAAGCGTCATCAGTACAACAGAACTCAAAGCATAAACAAAACTAGGTAAGAAGGAACTCGTGCCCATACAAGTATGAAAAGCCACCAAAGGAAACAAATCTGTACCAAACAGAATGAAGACCCAGGGTCCAGCAGAATGAAAATCAAGTTCGAAATAGAACAAGAGAAGCCAAACTATGGCATCAAGTTGCACAAAAAGAAAATAAACCATCAAACGATGCAAGTTCATGTGCAAAGGTCCTACCAATCTGTCATAACACTCAGCAGAATCCAAAGAAGCGCCACAGCTCTGAACCAAACAAGAGAGTTCACCTCATAAAAATCAGAAGTGAATAAACGGACTGCACATCCAAATATGATGCTTAAAGCGCCTCAACAAGAATGAGAAACGGAGGCAAGATGTAACTCAGAAAGATTATCAGAACCAGCTCGATTACAAGGGACTCAGTCCATAAAAACTGTCATAGATGTTACAATTGGAGGCACTGGGCTCAGCTTAACATCATAGCCCATTGAATCAACCTGCCAAAACTACACAGAAGAGTTGAAATTCATGTCAGTTCAGAATTGCAGGCAGTATTAAATCATGGCACGGTTTGTACCAGCAAGAATGATCCCATATAAACATGTCAGTTCATGAGATAAACAAGCTATCAAATCATGCACAGTTCATAAAATAAACAAATCATCAAACACGGGGCTCAGTTAATTAAACATCATAGCCCAGGTCATCGCCACCAATTCAAGCAGCAATATGATCAGAAGCCAGGATGTAGTATCCTGTTCCAAATGGTTCAGACAAAAGTCTTCACTACCATGAACCCGTCTCGACGGCAAAGACCAAGGCAAGGTGTCCATCCTGAAAGAAGAAAAAGAAAAGTAAGTGCTAGTGATCAGGATTGAATCAAAGCAAAATCGCATCAGGAATCAAATCAGTATCTAAATTCCCCAAAAGCAATCCAACTCGCAAATGGAAAGTTTCGAGTCAGGTCCAAATCATATCCCATTGGAACTCAATCTGGGAAAAATCAAAACAAGTCAAAATGAATCCATCAAGAAACCCCGTGAATTAATGCCAATCAATCCAATCTGAAGGCAAATCATATCAGAAAATGATAGAGATTTAGATTTGATGTCAATCCTAAAGCAGATCAAAACAAATCAGTTCAGGTTATTAAATCGAACAGGGTCAGAAGAATCAGCTGGAAATCAGAGACCAATCAAATCCTAAAAGGAGAAATAGGATTCAATCATGTATCAGCAAGAACCAAATCGTATCCCATTGGAATGTATTTTGGATCAATCAACGAACTAGTATCAAATTCATACCAGAAAAATGAATTGAGATCCCAATCGTATCAGAAAGCATCGCATTAGAACTCAATCTGGAAAATCAAAATCAAATAATATCACCACCAAAATCAAATCTCAGAATAACGCTAGTTTAAGGCCCAAAAAGAGAGATAAAAGAAATTATAAATAGGGGAATACAACCTGATGCGCCAGAGGACGAGAAACCCTAGCGAAGAAATCGCACGCAGAAAACCCTAAACGGCGTGAGCTCAGACGAAGCGATCGTCATCATCGCTCAGAGAGATCACCATCACTGAACGCGAATCCACAACACCCCGAGAGATCACCTTCATCGTTCACGAAGAACGACGGGCAATCAACTCCACGGCCTCAGCTTCAGCATCATCGGCCAAATCAAATGTAAATGTGTTATCTCACATATTTTCGTGGTTCGTATTTTGTTTCAGGAACAGAGAAGGTCACGGCGCGAGGAAGAAGAGAGGAGAAAGAGATGAGAGAAGAGGAAGGCGCGAACGGCGCTGAAGAAGCATTAGGGTTCCCAGAACCCTAATTTTTTTTCAATTAAGTTACTAACCGGGTTGGGTCCGGATGTGGTGACCGGCCCAACCCCTCCCCCTTTTTATTTATTTATTTTTCTTTATTTCATTTTTTTAATTTAATTTGTTTATGCTTTAAAAAAAAAACTACATTAATATTATAATTTTCATAATGTAAAAAAAAAAAATCTTAAAAAAATAATATAATATTCTAGTTTTGTAATTATAAAAGAAAAACTTTTTTTTTAAAAAAAATAAATATTAAAAATAAATTGAAATCTTTTTATAAACTTTTTACTTTTGTAAATATAAAATAATGAAAAACTCCTTTTTTAAAAATGCAAAAATAAAACTTTTTTAAAAAATTCTTTTGTAAGTTAAATTATTAAATATTAAATAAAACTATCTCAAGTTTGTATCTCATTTTCTTCATTGCCTCGTAATTCATCTGATAGCCGGTTGACTTTGCCTACTAACATTGCTCATTGGTTTTGCAGCTTGTCATGTTTACCGTTATTTATTTCTCGATTCAAGTTTCGTTTATATTTGTATCTGCTTCTCAGTTGTAACCTCGCGAACCTAATAATCGCGTTTACTTTTCGCATTTAAATTTCCGCTAATGTATGGTTTAAATTTCTGCTGATGTATTGCAATATTTCTGTCACATTGCACGCAACTCCGAAGGAATTAGGTCTAGCATTTGACCGCCGTGTCAATAGTCCTCAATTTCAAACCCTTTCACCTTACAAACCCTAATTTTCACAAATGCCTCGCCGCAGGCAAAATTACAATTTTACCCCTAGCATTAGGTCAAAGAGCCGCCGCGCTCAGTTTAGGGTTTCCCGCCGTGGAATCCCTAACTTAACCCTAATTACAACTTAACAATTCAACGTAGAGATTTGGAGTTCCTACACTCCACGTAAGCGTGTCCTTAAGATGCGTTTATTCCCCTTGAGACCTTGACCACAGTCAAGAAGTCTCTAACCTCCCTTTTGAGGGGAACTACGATTACTCTGATTCCACTCCCGTAAGGATACGTAGGCACAAGATGCGATGTCTTGCCGAGTAAACTTAGAATTAACCCCTTAGGTCTCTTTTCTCACTTTTAATCCCTTTGTACATATACCTTAAGAATGATAAAGCAAAGTAGTAAACATTTGAACAAAAGGTTCCTGTAGAGTACTACAGAAGTTTAGGGTGCTAATACCTTCCCTAAATTTAACCAACCCCCGAACCCTAGATCTTTCCCCGCATTGTGTTTATGATGCAAAAATAGGTTTTCCCTCTTTTGACCTTTTCCTTCGGATAAATCAAAGAGCGGTTGTGAATTGAATTGCGATTCAAACTAATTAATAGTTTGATATCCTATTTCCACCGCAACAGAAAACTGGCGACTTCACTAGGGACTCTTCTAAACTTTTGAGGGTTATCCCTAACTTGTTCATATTTATTACTATCTGTGTTATTATTCATTTGCATGTATATATTTGTGCTTTGATTGTGGGACTGTTCCTTGTGCTGTGAGATGAGTCCTACACCCGGATCTAGTGTACCTTAGGTAAATGGCAATAGACCAAGGAAACTGTACGACGTATATCGATACGGTTGATCTGGTGGCCATAGTTAGTGCGACTTCTTGGTTGGTGCTTATATTCCTTAAGTCAAGTTGAGGATAATATTGAGGCTGCCATATGTTGTCAATGCACTAACTGACTTTTAGAACCCTAGTTAACTCATCTTGGCCTTTAGAAAGTAGTGAGGTAACCGGCTTTGGTGCAGACTGAAGTTGGTTGACACTCGATACTACGCTCATTGAGATCTTAAACTTGGAGGGTTTTGGTTGGCAAGTAAGTTGCCTTCTGAACAACCACCCTTGTGAAGGATCAATGATATTGAGATCCCTTAGAACCTGGTTACTTTTGTAGGACAGGATGAACCATCTAACTTCAGGGGAGGGTACTTGCCTTTGAACTTCATGAAATCTTCATCCACATTTTAGCATCATTTACTTTTTTGCATTGCATGTGTCTCCCGATTTCTCACACTCGGTTCTCTCACCTTCCAGTTTCGTCACCCTGAGTTCTCGGCACCAATACAACACCAGAGCTCAAACTCGGAAAAGAATGGAGGATCAGGCAAAAGAGATTGATCGCCTTAGCAATGAGCTTGAAGACCTTCGAGGGGGTATGGGGCGTATGATGGAATTGTTACATGTCATGAATGCTAAGATGGATACCCAACCCACTGTTGTTTCTGAGATTACCGGCGTTACTGTGGACCCTCCACCAAGTGTGACCGTAGCAAGGGACCCACCTTATGGCCTTGCTCCAGGTTTTGTGCCTCCTCAAGCCACTGTTCCGATTAATCAACCTGTTCAGCAGGCCGTGCCCTTGTTTTCTGAAGTTTCTAGGGGGCTCCTATCTTTGCACCACCTGTTGTACACACTCGTGCGCAACCGTACTTCAATGAGACAGTTTTTGATGATCTTGATGAGAATGTTGAGGGTTATGAGAAACATGATAAGCTTCGTGAGGAAGTAAACACTATCGTCCAGAGATTGAAAAAGGTAGAGGGTGATCAAATTTTTGGGACTGCTGCAAGGGATGTTTGTTTGGTCTCAGGTTTGGTTATTCCCCCGAAGTTCAAAACTCCGAACTTCGATCGTTATGAAGGTGCCACCTGTCCTAAGAGTCATTTGATCATGTATTATCGCAAAATGGCTGCCCATGTTGAGAATGATAAACTAATGATTCATTGCTTCCAAGACAGTTTGAAGGGTGCTTCTTCCAAGTGGTACTTAACTTTGGACCAATCCCGCGTTAAGAGCTTTCAAGACTTATCTGACGCTTTCATCAAACACTACAAGTAAAATATGGATCTGGCTCCTGACAGAAGACAGTTGCTGAGTATGTCACAAAAGAATTCTGAGTCATTCAAAGAGTATGCTCAAAGGTGGAGAGAGACTGCTTCGCAGGTAGAACCTCCTTTGACCGAGAAAGAGTTAGCTGATTGGTTTGTCGACACAGTCCGTCCAGAATTTTACGAGAGAATGGTGGGTAGTGTGACTTCAAATTTCTCCGACATCGTTGCTGTGGGTGTCAAGATTGAATTGGGTATGAAGAATGGTAAAATGACAAATAATCATGGCGCTTCTAAGGATCAGCCGAAGAAACCTCCGTATAGCTCCCAGAAAAAGAAGGAGAGTGAGACTAATGCTATATCCTCTGGTAGACCAAGGGAACGCTTTTATCGGCATCCGCAAGGTTATGCTCAACCCCAAGGGTACCCAGTCCAATATGCTCAACAACCCTATGTGGCAGCCATTACACCTTCTTTCAATCAACAGGTTCCCATGTATCAACCTATGCAACAACCTCCTGTTTATCCGCCTCCTGTCAACTACCTACAGGCGCCCAACGCTCCTGCTCCTCAACAGCCAGAGAGTCCGTCTCCTCGCCGGAATGTTCCGAATAGAAGAACGTATAAGCCTTGTCCGCCGATTCCGATGACCTTCACCGAGTTGTATCCCTCTTTGGTCAAGCAAGGTCTAATCACTACTCGGGCTTTGGGTCCGCCTCCTAATCCTCTACCCGCCAATTACAACGCCGCCGCTCACTGTTTATTTCATGAGGGTGCGCCTGGCCATGATCTGGAGAATTGTTATGCTCTCAAAAATATTGTCAGGGACCTATTGGAAAAGAAGATTTTGTCATTTGAAGATCCTCAACCAAATGTTAAGAAGAACCCTTTTCCTAACCATGAGAGTGTCAATGCCGTTAGTATTGATTCGGGGGATGGTTATGCCCTTGATGTTGAACAGATTAAGACTCCTCTTAAGATGTTCCATTCGAAGCTGTTTGAAGCTGGTTTAGTAGATACTTCCCACGTTGCATGCGTAAGTTGTGAAGCCAGTATTAAGGGTTGCATGTTGGTTCAGAATGATGTTCAGAGGTTAATTAATGAGGGTGTTTTACAAGTGACAAGCCAAGCCAAGAAGGATGTAGTCGCTGTGGTTGAGCCTGTCTTCCATCAGCCGGAATCAAAGGGTAAGGTACCAGTGTTTAATTTATCAGGGGCAGGCTCCGCCAACCTCGTGTTCGATATACCAAGGTCGTATATCCCTGAAGTGAATCAGCCTAAGCCTATAGTTATTCGAAGACCGAGTCCGTTTCCTTTCAGTGATCCTAAAGTTGTGCCTTGGAAATATGACGTGACGATGATTGACAAGGAGTCCGGGAAGGTTATTCCAAATGAAGAGGTTAAGGGCACGGTGACCAATATCGCAGAGGTAAGCAGGATGACTCGCAGTGGCCGTGTGTATACTCCCCATTCCAATGAGGTCCCACCTAAGGAAACGACTAGTGCCCCGATGCCTGCCAAAGACAAAGGTAAAGGAGCCGTCACGAATGATGAAGATGCCGAATTTTTGAGGATCATCAAGAAAAGTGACTATAAAGTTATCGATCAGCTTCATCAGACTCCTTCCAAGATTTCGATTTTATCTCTGTTGATGAATTCACCCGCTCATAGGATGGCCTTGCAGAAGGTTTTGACTCAAGCACATGTGGATCAAGATATCAGCACCAGTCGGTTTGATAGTGTGATTGCCAATTTGACCGCCTGTAACACTCTCAGTTTCAGCAATGAAGAGTTACCGAAGGAGGGTCCGAACCATAGTCGTGCTTTACATATATCGGTGAAATGTCAGGAGGACAATTTAGCGAGAGTGCTAGTAGACACCGGGTCTTCTCTGAATGTTCTACCCAAGAGGGTTCTTGATAAGTTGGCTTGTAAAGAGACTGTGTTGAAACCTACTCCTTTGGTTGTCAAGGCTTTCGATGGCTCTCGTCGATCGGTAATGGGGGAGGTTGAGTTTCCTATCCTGATTGGTCCGCAAATTTTTAATATCACGTTTCAAGTCATGGACATTAATCCCAACTACAGTTGTTTACTTGGAAGGCCGTGGATCCATGCCGCTGGGGCAGTGACCTCAACGTTACATCAAAAGATGAAGTTCGTGATCGATGGAAAATTGGTTATTATACACGGTGAGGAAGATCTGATGGTCAGTAACCTGTCTTCTTTCCGTTACATCGAGGCCGATGAGAATGCTTTAGAAATCTCCTTTCAAGCACTTGAGATCGCCAATGTTGTTCTGCTGGAGGTCGAAGAGACAGTGGGTCAGGGTAATCCATCTTTTGCATCTCTGAAGAGTACCAAATCAACAATTGACAGGGGCATTCCTGAAGGTTGGGGAGAGGTAATCGATGTCAAGACCAAGACTGATCGCTCTGGGTTGGGTTACAAGCCAACTCAGAATGGAGCTGCCACAACCGTCGAAGGGCGTCCGAAGGTTATCCAAGAGGTATTTGTCAGCGGAGGCTTCCAAGTCAATGCCATCAGTGAATGTGAGAAAAATGAAGAGCTGAGCAACCTGGTGTTTAAGGGTGATGCAGTTTTGAACAACTGGGAGGCCGTAGAGATCCCTGTTATTTTTCCTTTGTCAAAGTAATTTTTTTTTAAGAAAAAAGTTTCATTTACATTTCAAATAAAAATCTGTAGCTCTGCCCAAGGCTATAGGGTCGTTTTGTCGGGCCACCTTTCATTTCTAAAAAGATATTAATAAAAGCATTTTGTTCAATTCCACTTTGGTTCATTTGCGTTTTTTCGTTTTCACCTTTAAAAATGAAATTGGCAACCTTTTTCAAAAAAAATAATAGTAAAAAAACAGCATTTCATTCTTACATATCTTCGAGCATTTTAATTAAGTAAGCCTTCCATCATGCAGAGATATCGTAAACCTTGTTGGATCCAATGACCTTACTGACACTCCTGACTGGGATGCACCCATCAATCAAGCTGAGGACGAGGGTGAAGAAGATTTTGAAGTACCCGCGGAACTGACAAGATTGATTGAGTACGAGTACACAGAGCTTCAACCGTATAAAGAGCAGGTGGACTTAATTTATCTCGGTACGGATGAGAGCAAGAAAGAGGTCAAGATTGGTGCAATGCTTGGGACGGAGATTAGGCCGAGGTTGATTGAGTTGTTAAAAGAGTATATTGATGTGTTTGCATGGTCGTATCAAGATATGCCGGGCCTGAACACAGATATTGTTGTTCACAAGTTGCCGCTTAAGCCAGATTGTCCGCCTATCAAACAAAAGCTTCGAAGAACGAGACCCGACATGGCTTTGAAGATTCGAGATGAGGTTAAAAAGCAGTTGGATGCAGGTTTCTTGGCAGTCGCGAAATATCCAGATTGGGTTGCCAACATTGTGCCAGTGCCCAAGAAGGACGGTAAGGTTAGGATGTGTGTGGATTACAGGGACCTGAACAAAGCAAGTCCGAAAGACGACTTCCCTCTGCCACATATTGATACACTTGTAGACAACACGGCCAGTTTTGCGTTGTTTTCATTTATGGATGGTTTCTCTGGCTATAATCAGATCAAGATGGATCTCGACGATCGAGAGAAGACTACTTTCATTACTCCCTGGGGAACCTTCTGCTACAAAGTCATGCCCTTCGGTTTAAAGAATGCAGGGGCAACTTACCAACGTGCTATGACCACTCTTTTTCATGATATGATGCACAAAGAAATTGAGGTGTATGTGGACGATATGATAGCCAAATCTCAGAGTGAAGAGGAGCATTTAGACCATTTGGTGAAGCTGTTTGAACGACTCAGGAAATATCAGTTGAAATTGAATCCTGCAAAATGTACCTTCGGTGTCAGATCTGGAAAACTGCTTGGTTTCATTGTTAGCCAGCGAGGGATTGAGGTGGATCCTGACAAAGTCCGAGCCATTCAAGATATGCCGGCTCCGCGAACCGAGACGCAAGTTAGGGGTTTTCTGGGACGTCTGAATTACATTTCCAGGTTTATCTTTAATATGACCGCTACTTGTGAGCCGATATTCAAGTTGCTTTGCAAGGGGCAGACAGTTGAGTGGAACCCTGATTGTCAGAAAGCGTTCGAGAAGATTAAGGGTTATTTGCAAGATCCCCCTATTCTGATCCCGCCCGTACCTGGAAGACCGTTGTTTATGTACCTTACTGTTCTCGAGAAGTCTATGGGTTGTGTGCTTGGACAACATGATGAGACTGGGAAAAAGGAACATGCAATTTATTACCTGAGCAAGAAGTTTACCGATTGCGAAAACAGATACTCACCATTAGAGAAAACTTGTTGTGCATTGGCATGGGCCGCTAAGCGCCTTCGGCAGTATATGGTCTGTCATACCACGTTATTGATTTCTAAAATGGATTCGATCAAGTATATTTTTGAAAAACCTGCTCAAACCGGGAGGCTAGCCCGTTGGCACATGTTGTTATCCGAATATGACATCCAATATGTACCCCAGAAGGCGATTAAGGGTAGTATCTTGTCTGATTATCTTGCAGACCAGCCAGTTGAAGATTATGAACCTCTTAAGCTCGACTTTCCTGATGAGGATATTTTGTTGATTAAAAGAGATTGTGAAGAGCCAGATCCGAGCGAAGGTCCAGAACCAGGTCTTTGGTGGAAGATGATGTTTGATGGTTCCTCGAATGTCAATGGGCATGGTATAGGCGCCGTTTTGATGAATCCAAAGGGTGGATTTACTCCATTTACAGCAAGGTTGGACTTTGAGTGTACTAACAATGTCGCAGAATATGAAGCATGTATCCTCGGCCTCGAAGCGGCGATTCACCTCCGAATCAAACTTCTTAAAGTAAGTGGTGACTCAGCTTTGGTTATTTACCAAGTACAAGGCAAATGGGAAACGAAGAATGAGAAGCTGATCCCTTATAAGGACTACATTATTGAGCTGATCAAGCATTTCGACGAGATAGAGTTCGAGCATGTTCATAGATCCGAGAATCACGTTGCTGATGCTTTAGCCATGTTGGCATCCATGTGGAAAGTTAAATTCGTTAATGAAGCACCTCTTATCCATATTGACCGCAAGGTGGAGCCCGCTTATTGTCAGATGGTCGAAGAAGTTGAGGTGGATGAAAAGCCTTGGTTTCATGATATCAAGAACTACCTCGTCAAGCAGGAGTATCCCGATGGCGCTACTGGTCTGGACAAAAAGACATTGAGAAGACTGGCGTCCAAATTCTTTATCAGTAATGGCGTGTTATACAAGAGAAATCACGACATGGTCCTGCTCAGATGTGTTGATAAACGGGAAGCGGACATGTTACTACAGGAAATTCATGAGGGGACCTTCAGAACCCATGCCAATGGTTATGCTATGTCCAAGAAGATGTTAAGGGCTGGGTATTACTGGTTAACCATGGAAGCCGACTGCATCCGATACGCTAGGAAATGCCATAAGTGCCAAATTTATGCTGATAAAATGCACGTACCTCCGTCACCGTTGAATGTGTTGTCTTCACCATGGCCGTTCTCTATGTGGGGCATTGACATGATTGGGGCAATTGAGCCGAAAGCTTCTAATGGACATCGTTTTATCCTTGTTGCCATTGATTATTTCACCAAATGGGTAGAGGCTGCCTCCTACACCAACGTGACCAAGCAAGTGGTTGCCCGATTCATCAGGAAAGAGATCATCTGCCGTTATGGAGTCCCAAGCCGGATAATAACTGACAATGGCACCAATCTGAACAACAAGACTATGAAAGAGCTGTGTGATAGTTTCAAGATCACTCACCATAACTCTTCTCCGTACCGTCCTAAGATGAATGGGGCCGTTGAAGCTGCAAATAAGAATATCAAGAAGATCCTGCAAAAGATGGTTGTGACTTACAAAGATTGGCATGAGATGTTACCGTTTGCTTTGCATGGATACAGAACCTCGGTGAGAACTTCGACAGGGGCAACACCTTTCTCATTGGTGTATGGAATGGACGCCGTGCTCCCCATCGAAGTAGAGATACCTTCGCTAAGAGTGTTAATGGAGGCTGAACTTGAGGAAGCTGAGTGGGTTCAAGACAGATTGGATCAGTTGAATCTCATTGACGAGAAGCGTTTGACAGCCATGTGCCATGGGCAATTATATCAGAAACGGATGAAAAGAGCGTTTGATAAGAAGATTCGTATCCGTGAGTTCCGTCAAGGAGAGCTCGTACTCAAAAAGATCTTACCAGTACATAAAGATATGCGTGGAAAGTGGATGCCCAATTATGAAGGCCCGTTTGTTGTAAAGACCGTTTTCTCCGGAGGGTCTATGATACTTACGACAATGGACGGTGAAGAACTAGCACATCCCGTGAATTCTGATGCAGTCCGAAAATATTATGCCTAAAAACCCGCTAAGTCGAAAACCTGCAAAAGGCGACTTAGGCAAAAGTAAGGGTTGGAAAAAAAAAAAGAAATAATAACAAAAGCTCGCTAAGTTGAAAACCCGAAAGGGCGGCTTAGGCAAAAAAGAGCGTCCCGGTGGATTGAAAACCCGAAAGGGCGGTCCAGGCAAAAGTTAGGGACAAAGGCATTTCATTGCATCAGAGGACACTGATCATCTCGAACACACTTTCCGCATGAGAGCCATGTTTCAGTTCCTTCATCCTTGCCCAAAGCAAGATTCTGGATTAGTCTTAGTTATTAGTGTCAGTAGGTGTCGTTGGATTCGATGTAACCTTTTTTTCCCATGTTGCCAATTTCAAAACATAATCATCTGTGGAGCTATGCCTTCAGCAAGCTACCGCCCTTTAATAAAAGATACCATCTCGTTACTTACATTCCTTGGTGCATTGCTCTTTATTTTCTATCGTTATGCAAAATGCGTTTATTCTTAAAATTTGAAAATGAAAGGTGCATTGTAGATTTTTCAGAATTGTTTTTCAAAAACAACAAATTTGAAATGTAATAAATTACTTTGACTAGTGGAAATTCCGACAGGATCTCTTCATTCCCCGGAAATATCATTATTGCAGAAACACTTTCAAACCATTGCCCAGTGATAGTCCCCAGAGAGACTATAAGCTGACAACCTTTTCTTGGGTAACTCAAAAGTGTCCCTCAGGTTTTCTTCTCCCCATGTGAAGACGTGATACTGTACACTCAAGCAGATTACTTTCTCCCTCAGAGAATTCAGAACTTTAAAACCAGATTTGGTTCTACCATTGACCTTTCTTACCCATGATTGACGTATTGGTTGCAGAGAACGCAGGGTATCTCCGTCGAGATGTTTATTTCATCTCTCGTCCCGTCTCTAGTCAGTTTCGTCAGCATACGCAGGGGCATAAGCATCACATGCCTATGTCATATATTCATTTCACATACTCATTACATACTCATTTCATAACATCTTGCATATTTAACTACATACATAAACATTAACATACATTCACATTAACATATGCATTAGCATTCACAGGTTCATTGTGTCTCGCCATCATTGATTGTTACCGCCGTGTAACTGGGGTTTGTCCATTCTCTCCAAATAGATTGTCAGCCATAAGCATAAAATACATATGTGTTTCCAGTTTCCCCACGGAGCTCGATCCTCGTGGATGACGGTTACTTTAGCTATCTTTCCTCACCAGGATAAGATATTTACCCTTCGAGATCATTCCCTCGATGGAGTCTTGATCTTTCTAGCTCGATCCTAGATTGAATCTCAGTCTTGTCGGTCGTCGAGCCCAACCAGACGTGCATTTATTTTGCACCATCTAAAGATTTTCACCATACCATGACAGATACGCGACTATCTCGCTTGAGAAGTTTATCACGGTACCCGGACGTGCATTTATTTTGCACTATCTTTCAAGAAAATCAACTGCAATCCTTTACAAATACACGCCAGTTCACGCCTGGAAAAGCTACCAGTACAACACTTTACAATCCTACATGTTACAACACTTCACACTTTACATCTTACAGCATCAACATACGACATTTCTCACCCAAGAAGTCGATCCTATCCTCGTTACGACTCGCAGCAAATGGCCATCTCCATGGAGCAGTTAGGCTTCCATTTATCTGCCGTCTTGAGGTACGAACCAATTCGTATTCAGGAGAGCACGATCTTGAGTTACGGGAAGGTTTGAGCGAAATCATATTCAGGAGAGCACGATTCTGAGTTATGAAGAAGTTCATTTATCCTTTAGTAAAAGAAGGAGCGGAATCATATTCAGGAGAGCACGATTCTGAGTTATGAGGAAGTTCGATTACCCAGTTTCATATTCAGGAGAGCACGATTCTGAAGTATGGAAAAATTCATTTACAACCAAAACATATTCAGGAGAGCACGATTCTGAAATATGAGTATCTTCAGTCATCCAGTTTCATATTCAGGAGAGCACGATTCTGAAATATGAGTATATTCAGTCATCCAGTTTCATATTCAGGAGAGCACGATTCTGAAATATGGAGATTTTCATTTACCCTTTATCCGAATCATATTCAGGAGAGCACGATTCTGAGTTATGAGGAAGTTCAATTAGCTCTTTTCATATTCAGGAGAGCACGATTCTGAATTATGAAAAATTTCATTTACAAGAAAGAGCCGAATCATATTCAGGAGAGCACGATTCTGAAGTATGAGGAAGTTCAGTTTACCCTTTTCATGTTCAGGAGGGCACGATCTTGAAGCATGAAGAAGTTTATTTATCCTTCGGTAAGAGAAGAATCAAAATCGTATTCCAGGCGCCGACCTTAAAATGCGAGAAGATTTATTCATCAGATAAGCAGCAGCCTCTTTATTTGAGTGCTTATCCATTTTTTGCACATAAGTCCCTTCCAACGATAAGTGACAGTCCTCGCCCGAGAAGCTTATCAGGGCAATTCCCATCAAAGTCCATTTATTATGGCATACAGTCGGTCTTTACCCTGTATATTTGCTACGGAGTTCCGAAAAGTCCGTTTGATCGTGTCACAAGAGATAGTTTACAGAAGCTTGGATGTTATTCTTTGCTCAATGCTCCATGCATTCTGTGATCGATTTTGCAATCGTACGTGATCCAGTTTATTTTTAGAGTCCCCAGTGGAGGCCGTCTCATAGGTACCATCTCCATTCGAGGATCTCATTCCTTTTCTAAAAGTGACAATTGGTCATTCGCACCAGTTGACTATCATTTTTAGATTTCCCCAGTGTTGTACTATATCTCAGCGTGTCTTTTTCCCCAGTGAGTTTCTTCTCGTTGGCGTCTATCCCGGTGTCGTCATGTTCGGCAGCATTTTCGCATTCATTATTCCAGCATACGCGTCATATCATATTCATGGCATCATCTGCATTAAGTCGTTCCAGTTTTGTCCATGGCATTGCATATCGTCGCATATAAGGGCAAAATTTTCGGTTATCTATATTTAAATCCCTCCACCACGATTCCTCGAGTCTCTGTCACTCAAATCGTCCGGTGTAGCTATTTAAATAGGGGCAACTGTAATACCCCAAATTTTACCCTTATATTTAGTCAGTCATTTCGCATATCATCTCATATGTACATTTGCTAACCACTAACAAGTTATGAAGGTTTTTGTTTTGCAGATTGGGTCTCAGGGGTATTTTGGTCATTTTACACAAATTCTACCAATTCTTTGAAAACGGGCTGTTATTACGTTCTGAGGCATTTATTTGCCAATTGGGTCAAGGTGCCGTTATGTTTTGTCAGAAATATGATGGGACTCGGGGCCGCGTCTTGTTTGATGTTGAAACATTTCTAAAGCAGTTTTGTTTCCTCTTAATAAGATGAAGTTGGTTTGAAAAAGAAGTGGGCACTGTTATGGTTATTTTGAGAAGTGATGTGATCAGCGAGATTTTAATTTGAATTTGTTTGGATATAACTATATGGCGGGATATCATTTATAAAAGGCAAAAGAGAAGTAAGTTTGAACTTTGTGTTCATAAGTACTTATAAGCTACAACTCAAGAAGGAATTTAGTATTCATGGATACTTTGAATTTACAAGTGAGAAAGTAAATATGAATATTTGTTGAATTTCATTTCATAAATATTTATAATTTACAAATTGATAAGTGAATTTGAATTGTTTCACAAGGAATTACATTAAGTCAATAAGCATATATCCTAAATCCTAAAAGTTCCTAAGGGTCTTCATGCTGTCTTTAAGCTTCGCCGCAAATCTCGACTAACCTGCACATCAAAGCAAAACAAACAATATAGAAAAAAGGTTAGAAGATGTTCTTGACACTCTCAGAACAATGTCATCATCGAGTGCCGGGAGTGGCACAACCGAAGCTGCGTCCTACCCCCGTTACCGATCCGCGCCGTGGGCGTCAGATCAGGTAATGCTTGTTCTTATCGATACGGGACATCCGAGAGATAGAAAAATAAAAGAAGTGGGGCTGATTCGTTTTGCCGCGATTGGATTTCCAAACTGATACGAGAATAAGGCAACATAGGCAAGTTTTGACTCAAACCCGGATGCCGGCAGGTCTGAGTCACCTTGGTTTCGAAACTTCCAACACCTGAAAAGCCACAAGCGTCATCAGTACAACAGAACTCAAAGCATAAACAAAACTAGGTAAGAAGGAACTCGTGCCCATACAAGTATGAAAAGCCACCAAAGGAAACAAATCTGTACCAAACAGAATGAAGACCCAGGGTCCAGCAGAATGAAAATCAAGTTCGAAATAGAACAAGAGAAGCCAAACTATGGCATCAAGTTGCACAAAAAGAAAATAAACCATCAAACGATGCAAGTTCATGTGCAAAGGTCCTACCAATCTGTCATAACACTCAGCAGAATCCAAAGAAGCGCCACAGCTCTGAACCAAACAAGAGAGTTCACCTCATAAAAATCAGAAGTGAATAAACGGACTGCACATCCAAATATGATGCTTAAAGCGCCTCAACAAGAATGAGAAACGGAGGCAAGATGTAACTCAGAAAGATTATCAGAACCAGCTCGATTACAAGGGACTCAGTCCATAAAAACTGTCATAGATGTTACAATTGGAGGCACTGGGCTCAGCTTAACATCATAGCCCATTGAATCAACCTGCCAAAACTACACAGAAGAGTTGAAATTCATGTCAGTTCAGAATTGCAGGCAGTATTAAATCATGGCACGGTTTGTACCAGCAAGAATGATCCCATATAAACATGTCAGTTCATGAGATAAACAAGCTATCAAATCATGCACAGTTCATAAAATAAACAAATCATCAAACACGGGGCTCAGTTAATTAAACATCATAGCCCAGGTCATCGCCACCAATTCAAGCAGCAATATGATCAGAAGCCAGGATGTAGTATCCTGTTCCAAATGGTTCAGACAAAAGTCTTCACTACCATGAACCCGTCTCGACGGCAAAGACCAAGGCAAGGTGTCCATCCTGAAAGAAGAAAAAGAAAAGTAAGTGCTAGTGATCAGGATTGAATCAAAGCAAAATCGCATCAGGAATCAAATCAGTATCTAAATTCCCCAAAAGCAATCCAACTCGCAAATGGAAAGTTTCGAGTCAGGTCCAAATCATATCCCATTGGAACTCAATCTGGGAAAAATCAAAACAAGTCAAAATGAATCCATCAAGAAACCCCGTGAATTAATGCCAATCAATCCAATCTGAAGGCAAATCATATCAGAAAATGATAGAGATTTAGATTTGATGTCAATCCTAAAGCAGATCAAAACAAATCAGTTCAGGTTATTAAATCGAACAGGGTCAGAAGAATCAGCTGGAAATCAGAGACCAATCAAATCCTAAAAGGAGAAATAGGATTCAATCATGTATCAGCAAGAACCAAATCGTATCCCATTGGAATGTATTTTGGATCAATCAACGAACTAGTATCAAATTCATACCAGAAAAATGAATTGAGATCCCAATCGTATCAGAAAGCATCGCATTAGAACTCAATCTGGAAAATCAAAATCAAATAATATCACCACCAAAATCAAATCTCAGAATAACGCTAGTTTAAGGCCCAAAAAGAGAGATAAAAGAAATTATAAATAGGGGAATACAACCTGATGCGCCAGAGGACGAGAAACCCTAGCGAAGAAATCGCACGCAGAAAACCCTAAACGGCGTGAGCTCAGACGAAGCGATCGTCATCATCGCTCAGAGAGATCACCATCACTGAACGCGAATCCACAACACCCCGAGAGATCACCTTCATCGTTCACGAAGAACGACGGGCAATCAACTCCACGGCCTCAGCTTCAGCATCATCGGCCAAATCAAATGTAAATGTGTTATCTCACATATTTTCGTGGTTCGTATTTTGTTTCAGGAACAGAGAAGGTCACGGCGCGAGGAAGAAGAGAGGAGAAAGAGATGAGAGAAGAGGAAGGCGCGAACGGCGCTGAAGAAGCATTAGGGTTCCCAGAACCCTAATTTTTTTTCAATTAAGTTACTAACCGGGTTGGGTCCGGATGTGGTGACCGGCCCAACCCCTCCCCCTTTTTATTTATTTTTTTTTCTTTATTTCATTTTTTTAATTTAATTTGTTTATGCTTTAAAAAAAAACTACATTAATATTATAATTTTCATAATGTAAAAAAAAAAAATCTTAAAAAAATAATATAATATTCTAGTTTTGTAATTATAAAAGAAAAACTTTTTTTTAAAAAAAATAAATATTAAAAATAAATTGAAATCTTTTTATAAACTTTTTACTTTTGTAAATATAAAATAATGAAAAACTCCTTTTTTAAAAATGCAAAAATAAAACTTTTTTAAAAAATTCTTTTGTAAGTTAAATTATTAAATATTAAATAAAACTATCTCAAGTTTGTATCTCATTTTCTTCATTGCCTCGTAATTCATCTGATAGCCGGTTGACTTTGCCTACTAACATTGCTCATTGGTTTTGCAGCTTGTCATGTTTACCGTTATTTATTTCTCGATTCAAGTTTCGTTTATATTTGTATCTGCTTCTCAGTTGTAACCTCGCGAACCTAATAATCGCGTTTACTTTTCGCATTTAAATTTCCGCTAATGTATGGTTTAAATTTCTGCTGATGTATTGCAATATTTCTGTCACATTGCACGCAACTCCGAAGGAATTAGGTCTAGCATTTGACCGCCGTGTCAATAGTCCTCAATTTCAAACCCTTTCACCTTACAAACCCTAATTTTCACAAATGCCTCGCCGCAGGCAAATTTACAATTTTACCCCTAGCATTAGGTCAAAGAGCCGCCGCGCTCAGTTTAGGGTTTCCCGCCGTGGAATCCCTAACTTAACCCTAATTACAACTTAACAATTCAACGTAGAGATTTGGAGTTCCTACACTCCACGTAAGCGTGTCCTTAAGATGCGTTTATTCCCCTTGAGACCTTGACCACAGTCAAGAAGTCTCTAACCTCCCTTTTGAGGGGAACTACGATTACTCTGATTCCACTCCCGTAAGGATACGTAGGCACAAGATGCGATGTCTTGCCGAGTAAACTTAGAATTAACCCCTTAGGTCTCTTTTCTCACTTTTAATCCCTTTGTACATATACCTTAAGAATGATAAAGCAAAGTAGTAAACATTTGAACAAAAGGTTCCTGTAGAGTACTACAGAAGTTTAGGGTGCTAATACCTTCCCTAAATTTAACCAACCCCCGAACCCTAGATCTTTCCCCGCATTATGTTTACGATGCAAAAATAGGTTTTCCCTCTTTTGACCTTTTCCTTCGGATAAATCAAAGAGCGGTTGTGAATTGAATTGCGATTCAAACTAATTAATAGTTTGATATCCTATTTCCACCGCAACAATTACTTATCGATAATTTGACTGGTAATGAATTACGGAGGTCTCGTCATCGACCAGAAAAGCGAAAAATGCCCAATAACAAATGCGAAGTGAAATCCACCTTTTAATAATAATAGAATAAACTCTAAAAGAAATAATATAAAACTTACATAATAATAATATATATCATAATATTCTGTTTTTTTTTAATTAATATAAAATTATATTTACATAATAATATATATAATAATACATATAATATTCTAAATAAAAAAGAAAAAAAAAGGGGGGTTAAAAAAAGACGGGATCCTCATGGGCCATGAGCCCATTCACCCTTATAGAAAACACTGTGTGGTGGAAGAATCAAAGGGGCGGAAACCATGGCCTTCCAAGCCCAAAGAATCAGTCAACAAACACATACCAGAAGCCAATTACATTTTTAAAGAAACAACTCGGGTAATGCGTTGGCTTTTTATTTTTGGAAATAACATTTAAAACATAATTTTATTCTAAAAAAGGTTAAAAAACAAAACAAGGGAGCAACATCCAAACGATGCTTATCACCGAAATCCAATCGCTCGGAAGGGAGCTTCGTCATCGCGCGATAAGAACACAAAAAAAAAAAGATCACAGCCTCAATTCGACCTTTTCAACTTCTCACTCTGGTTTTGATATATTCCTCACTGTGGTCTCAAATCCTCTCACTTCTCTTTCTGATTTGGTTCAAAGCAGACAAGTTTGAAGGATTTGGGGATAGATTGAAGTGGGTTGGTAATTGTCTGAAAAATGATGAAGGTTTGTAGCGTACTTCTGGTTTGACTCGAAGTGGTCGAAGAAAGAGACGTTGAGCTGGGCTTTTCTTTTAAAATGGCTGAAGATTGATAGAGATGGATATTTCTAATTTTGATTTTTTTGATGAAGGTGAAGTTAGAGCTTCAGAGAACGGGTTTGGAAGCTTCAACAATGGAGGTTTTGAAGAAAAATGGAGGAAGGTTGTTGGAATCTGGAGAAGGTGAAGTTAATGGTGTGAAGAGGCTCATTCGAAATTGGGTTTACGGTTATGAACGAGTTTCCTGGGTGAGTTTTTTTTATTGAAGATGACGGTTGTTTTCATGGAGTTGGGATGGTGAAGGTCGAGTTGAAAGGGGTTGCGAACGGTAACTGTTTCGGTTGTTGGTTCGGTCTTGAGTTTGTTCAGATGGCTTTGAGTGAGGTTAGGGATGAAGATGCAGGTGGAGTTGGTGGAGACGGAAAGGGTTGCGGCTAGGGTTTTGGTTGGAGGCCCCTAGGGTTTTTTAATGGAGTTGAGTATGCCATTTTATAGGTAGAAGCAGAGAGAAGGGTTTTGTGTTTTTTTTTCAATCTGTTGTGCTGGAAATTGGTATAATGTTATGGGATCGTACGACTTGGAGGTCTTGTTGTGGGCCTAAATTTGAGGTACGGTGTGAAATACCCCCACTTCTCACTTTTCTTTGTTGAGTTTTTGTCATGTAGGTTGGTACAAGTTGCAAAGGGTATTTTGTACAATGTGTTATGAATCTGCAGGAATTGGACTGCTTATTTTCGCTGAGCCCAACGTTTTTTGATGTATCACTTTTCAGGTTATGGAAACTGCCTCTTTCGCATCATGTGGGCCGTGGGGCATCCTTCTCATTGGTCTTTCAATGCTGATGGGCCTTACTTGTATCACCTATGCAGGTGCCTTTTGCAATTGTCAGCTGAACTTTGTTGTTATTCTATTATTTCATGACCTATTGACAGTGTATTTTTGGCAGGTACATATTGTGCAGAGTGCATTGGTTTTGTGGCCCGCTCTTGTATAGGCTTTAGTGAAAAAGTTGTATGCCCCTATTCTTTGTCCCTATTTTTCACTAATCCTTTGAGTTTACACCTATTGATGAATTGTCCTCTTTCTTTCAATTGACAGGTTTGATGTCTCATAAGCTTGAAGTGACTTTGCGAAAATACTGTTGTGACTTGGTGTTGCTTTTTTCAAAATTTATTTTTGGTTGTGCTCATAAATAGCTGGTTATGAATCTTAACAGGTGAAATTCCATGCTACTTATGTAACACTATCAATTGCCTATGCAGATCTTTCCAAAACAGTGACCAGGTTCAGTCTTGCCCAAAATGTCAGCAAAGTGTTCTATCTCTAAGATAATGTAAGGCTTCTCTTCCTTCAGATAAATATCCTTATGGTCAAGCGCAATGAATCGTACTCTGATGTTAGTGTATAACAATGATGCAGGAAGTCTAATTCCTCTTTTGAAAAGCCGTTGGCAGCTACTTCAAGAAAGAGATATCCTATATCGTGATAGTGACAAATTTCGTGTTGTCTTGAGGTAATGCCTTGATCACTCTTTCAATTTTCTCAAGAACCATTTTGATTGGATCTTCCTTCATCTGGAAACTGCAACCTAAGCGATTGGATTTTCCTTCATATGGCAACTTTTCCACTAGTGATAATGTTGTCCCAGTTAGCAGGTTTATAAGTCAAACTTTATCTCAACATCCTCTGCTTGTAGCTTTGCAGGTCCTTTCATTATTCATGGTTTGTAGTGCTGCAGATACGTGAGTCGGTAGGCACGTACGACATTGCGAATCGTCGTGGCTTTGTTGGTGTGTGGATGATTTGCTCTTTCCATTCCGTGCCGGTTGGAGGGTTCTGCAGAATTGAAACAGGTCTCAAAATTGCAATTGGTACAGCTTTAACGCAAGTTGTGAGGAGAGTGCTTTGTGGAAATGGCATGGCAGGTTGTGTGCATTGCTGCTACTGGTATTGCCTTGCCATTGTCCTATGGGCTAGCTTAAAATTTTTTGAAACCTCCTGTCATGAACCGGTATAACAGGCCTGTAAGTTTATGTTATCTTTTGTGTATGTGCAGGTCTGTTGGCTATTAAATTGCAGCAATATCCAAGTGACTCAGCTCTTTCTGGTTTGCCCTCTTGGAAATGTTGTAGAATCAAGCATCATTATAGTCTTCAACCTCATTGATATTGACTTTTTATGTGCAGAGATGGTGTGGAGGATAAAAACTTCGGTAACGGCCGCGGATGGGATCATCAACATCAATCCTTGACTTTCATGTGCTTGCTATTGAAGAAACATGAGAGGCAGAAGAGTCTTTTTGTGGCATATGCTTCCAGTTGTAGGTCATAAAGCTTGTATACCTCCGTGCCGGTCCGGGAGAAAGATTGTGTTGTCAAAGCAAGTGCCTTTAAGTGAGCGTTCCACCTGTGTTCGACTTGAGAACCATGCTATTTTCCTCAACAACATATGCATATCTGCAAACCATCGTGCCACGGCATCCGGTAACTACAACTTTTCTATGATGTTACAATATTTTTCATTTAAGATACCAACACAAATCCCAGAACCTCACTACATGGCCTCTATTATTACACTGAGTTTAGTCTATTGCAGGCTTATGGCTTGAATTGGGTTTACCGCATTCGATCATAAGGTAATGTTCATCACGTATAATAACTCAAAGCAACACATGAGAATTCCAAGCTTTGTCCATCTGTGTCGGTGTGAAGACTCGGCGTCGGTGAGCCACTGCTCTCCTTCTTTTTGTTGAAATTCACAGATGCCCAAGCTATGGAATCAACTGGTATCCATAATTTACCTTTCTGCTGTTGCATCATGACATTGTTCCGTTTGTGCAGGACATGTTGCGACAGTTTGCGGGAATTACCGTTTCACATGGTTGGTGGCGCGTTGAATTACTGCAAGGAGCTAAAAAATATTGAAGTTTCTGAAGTTGTTTCTTCTACAGCGTCACGTTCTTGAATTGGAGAGTTGTAATAGCTGTTGTTTTGATGCAGCAAAAATTGGAGGCAAGTTGATCCACGTAGATGAGGCGGTTCACAAACTGAAGTACCTGCTACGTACTTTGTATTTTGCAATTCTTCGGTCATTGTGTGTAGGTCCAATGTGATAGTTTGGTGCTGGTTGTGAGGCTGTGAACATAATATTTTGTAATAACATAGCATATTGAAACTTTTGTGAAATTCTCACGTGCATGTGAATGTTAGAAATACATGCCTTGTTTTTTCATATGCTTTTGTCATAATTATTGGTAACATAACAATATGAAAAATGGTCTTTTGATGATATTACAATGGAATTACTCATAACCTTCATGAATTGTAATCATTTTGGATTCAAGATAATATAATTTCATTCAGTTTCATTTTTGTGCAAATGGGCTCATAACTGTGGGATTTTGTAATGGGCTTGGAACTTGAAATAATACTTGGATTGCGAATGGACTTTGAAACCAGCTTTACACCTCACTCATAAACAAAACTTGGAAATCGCCATAAGATCATGATAACCAAACTCAAAGTTCTTGACTTAAAATGATGAAAACTTGACATCCCGCGAGAACCAAACAAAATTATTGACTCGAAACAATTGCCACTTAACCTTGAGAAGTAGAATTGACCATGAATTAATCTTGAATTATCCTAAATTGGGAACGGACTAGAGCCTTGAATTAATAAATCAAACTGGACTTGGCCATTTGAATATCAACAAACCAAAGTCTCTAATATAAAACTCCCTGAGCCAAAACATGCCTTAAAATCAGAGAACCATGATTAAACTTTTAATTGAAGAATAAACTTGATCCTGTTGATTATCGACAACAAAACATTTGATTAACCACAGTCCTAACAACTGACCCACATACAGATGATTTGGGGTGCAAAAACCCTGATTGAAAACTCATGAAACAATCTCTTGACTGACTAAACAATTTAAGTCAAAAGCCACTGAATAATACTCATCACTTGCCCGAGTCACCTTACACAACCCTGAACCACAAGCAAAGATAGCCTCCTCTTTTTTCCTAGATATAGTTAGTGAATGGATGCACAGGTGAAGGTATATACTAGTAGGACAAATTTGGGGTATGACACCTGCTCTGATGCCAATTGAAATTCTGCTTACGCACAGACTGATGTTATAACTGATGTTATGACAACAACAATAACATAGGCCACTTAACAGTCAACTTGCAGTAATTGAAAACAGTAAAGAACACACAACAATTGATTACCCAGTTAAGTGTCAACAACACTTACATCTGGGGGCTACCAAGCCAGGGAGGAAATTCACTATTAGCAGTATCAATTCAAAGTTAAACCTCCAGTTTACACTCGTCACTTAATCACTACCCAATGACACTTCAGCCTAAAGACTCTCTAGTACCTGAGTATACCCACTCACTCCCCCACTATCACACACCAGTGATTTCAGTTAGAATTGCAAAAATAGTTTTGAAGAGACACTCCAAAACGCACACCTTGATCTTGCTTAACAGCTTTGATCAAGAACACATCACCCTTGCTTTACATCTTTGAGTGTTACACCAGCCTAGAAACTACCTAATCAAGACAATTATGCAGAAGCTAATTGCTTGACTTACAAGTGTTCCTAAGACACAATCGTGAAGAACAACCTCTTCACTTATAAACCACTATGGTGATTTCTCTGTTTCTTTTTCTTGAACAGCTGCCTTCTAGGATTGCTTCTCCTGTTATTTATAGCAGCAAATCAGTCCTTGGGCCTGGGCGCATAAATTAGGTTTTATCCATAATAAAACCTCTCTTCAGTATTCTGCATGTTTGCCACTTTAATCAGGTACATATTAGTTCCCCTAGGGCATCTAAAATGTCTCCTGCATTCCAGCTTGAGCTTCTGAGTTGTTTCCTGAGTTCTAGCTACCAGAATAACAAACTTCCGCTTGATGTCATACGACCTATGTCATAACATTGAGTATGACATCCAGCTTAACATATAGTTAGCTTAGTTAACTTACCCTGCACGGTCTATATTATGAATGTAACAACATCAGACATGACATTCATACATATACTAATATTTTGCCACACAATGCAGCCAATCAAGAGCACTTACAAGATGATGATGTCAAACCAGAAATGGTGAACGTATCATCATTTCTTGAAAGTCTGTGACGCTGATGAACGCATAGGATGTCGAACCTTATCAGTGTATAGGTCCATACCTGTGAGAGGGATTGGGTCATGCAGGAAACTTTGACCTTCAGATTAACCGGTTTTCCTTATGGTATGAATCTGAGCTATTGGTATTAGTGGTTCCTATTATCAGAGCTGTGTTAGTGTTCTTGTCAAAGCGAAACGCTGGTTCCTCTCTATCTACAACACAACAATCTTGATCCATGTGTGCATTTTGCATTTTTCATTTTCATCTGCATCTCATTAACATGTATTTATGTTGCAGGTGCATATTTCTCCCTCTGATTCTAGTGATCTTGCTCATTATTCCCGACATGGAACCCCTGAAGAGTACAGTGGACTACAGGTTTCTGGCTCCAGATATCAGTCCTTTGTTGAGTTTGATTGTTATGGCCGATAAGAATGTGATAGAAGAATTCAGGCAATCTTATGGGAGGCTGTTGAGATGTGTCTGTCAACCTTCAGCATATGAGATTAGTGGCATATATACTCTTCTACAGTTTTATGACGCCCAACTTAGGTGTTTTGTCTTCCCCGATTATGTTCTGGCTCCTACTCTGGATGAGTATTCTGCATTGTTAGATGTGCCTATCCGGGATCAGATGTCATTCTTCCATACTGACGCTGAGCCTAATCTGGCTAAGCTCACTGCTATTTTGCATCTGGATGCTTCAGAGTTAGATGGGAAGATGATAAAAAGGCTTGGGATGTTTAGTTTTCCTTTGCCCTTTTTGGTGGAGAAAGCTCAGCAGTGTGCCAAAGATGGTTGTTGGATCGTATTCAGCACCATTCTAGCTCTCTATATCTACGGTATTATATTATTCCCTAATCTCCCAAATTTTGTGGATGTGGATGCTTTCTACTTACTGGCTTCAGGGAACCCATTACCTACACTGCTCGGTGACGTTTATCACCCGGTTCACTACAAGAATGAGAACCGAAGAGGGAAAAATGTGTCTTGTTCTGTTCCGTTACTGTACAGGTGGTTTGCCAGTCATATGCCCAAGACATGTCCTTTTGTTACTTTTGTCGGTACGTTGGAGTGGTCTGAACGTCTGATGGGTTTGTCATCTGAGAACATCACGTGGTTTGATAGGAACATACTTGGTACAGAAATCTCTGTACCTCACCGGGCTGTTGGATAGTGATACACTGGGTAAACTTGAGCATGCTTGGAACAATATTCACAGGAGAGGAAAAATATTGTTGGGGAAAAGTAATAGCCGATCCTATGATCCCTACTTGAGCTGGATTCAGGATAGAACGAAGAGGTTGCTGATTCCGTTTCCTTTAGAGGCCTCACTCAGGTGTGACGCCGAGTATAGACTGAATGAAGCTGTTGCAATTTTGGAGGATTGTAGGCTGAGAGCTAATTCCAAGAGATGCAAGCTTGAAGATTGTTTTGGTGAAGGAGCCTGGGAGGACTATGCTGAGGATCAACAGCGCACCATTAGCCAGAGAGAGCTACTTATTCAGGGGCTACTTACCAGACCAGATCACCCCGAGACGCAGGAGTTGCTAGAGGATTTTCGGTCTTGTCATCCAGCTTAATTACCTTGTTTTCTCTCTGTAGTTGTTATGCTTGTTGTACTGGACCATCACCAGGCTTGTTGGTTGAGGTCCTTTCAGATTGTACTAAGCTGATGTGATTGTACGCTGCCTGCATGGCTTTCCATTTACATATATGAGGAGTTTTCTACTATTGCTTGTCTTATGGGGTTTTCCATTGTCGTGCTTTCTCGCGGAACTAGAATCGAGGGGGAAATATCCATGTTGCATACATACATATTTGCATAGCATTTTTGCATTACAGGTACGGCAGGACCATTTTATCTCATCTCTGTTATTCTGTTAGTGTGTTTCAGGATTGCTGATCGAGCAACTCACCGGTACACTACCCGAGGAAACTAGAGAAGAGCGATGGAGCAAATTCAGTCAGAGATGCAAGACTTCAGAGAAAGGATGAATCAGTTCATGGACCTCATGCAGGGGGTCGCTAACGGATAGGAACAACTCCATACTTTGGTGCAGCCCTTGATTGCACGAGTTGACAGTAACGGTGTTCTTCATGGAGGACAGACTGCTAATCCTCCTCTCAATGAGAATGGGACTCCTCATGCTCGTTCTATGCCTAATTTATTTTATAAAAAGGTGAAATACTATGTATTTAAAAGAATGCTCATTAGAATATGTTTTTAAATTTTTTTGGTTTATTTATAGTTTTGACAATCTTATTTTATCTCATTCATAGAAATAACCTCTATATTTTAAATTCAAATAGTTTTGACATTTTCCTCACATTTTAAAATTGATGTTATGTCTATCTTTTAATGACATTTAATATATATATTTTATATTTAAAAAAAATTCTTTGAACATTGATAAACTTCATTCTCATATTTTTAAATTGAAATTTGACAATGTTTCTATTTTTTTATGCATAATTTATAGTTTTTATCTTTAAAGTTATAAAAGATTCTTATATGTTGATTTGTAATGTTTTACAAATGATATATGGTTAAAAAATAATACATAATCAATTCTAATTGAAAAAACAAGAGACGGAGAACAAAATTATTTGAATTTAAAATAAGAAATTAATTTAATGAATGAGGTAAAAAAATAGGAGATAACATTATAATTAAGTATTTGAACATTTTTTTATTAAATCATTTTTCCCCATGGAACAAAGTTTCTGGATCCACCCATGCACACACATGTCAACAATTGATATTATCTTAAGTTGTTCAACCAATATTGTTCATGTCTAAATTGTTAGTGCGTAAGACACTTTTAGTGAGGAGAGAAAGAGAGAGAATAAGGAAATAAGAATTGATTTTATTGAATGAATGATAATAACTGAATTACAAAGTGTATTATTTATATAGACCTAAGTGACTTAACTACTAAGTAACAAATATAACAAACTAAGTAACAAAACCTAAATCCTAATTAACTTTGGGCTTGGGCCACATAATTCAACTTGGATTATATCTAATATCTCAATATACCCCCTTATAATCTAAGTTGTGAAAACACACTAATCATTGTCGATGTGAACTACTCCTAATTTCTTTCTCAAAGTTAGAAACCTGTCGATCTTCAATCATTTGATGAAAATGTCGGCCAATTGTACTTCACTTGAGCAATGCTTTACTTCAAATTCACCTCGATTCACCTCAACTCACCTTCTCCCTTTAAAAGTGAAATCTAGCTTCAATGTGCTTACTTCTTCCATGCAAAACTGGATTCTTCGCCATATTTATGGCTGACTTGTTGTTAATCTGCAGTACCAGAGGTTTCTTCACTTCGACCTCCATTTTTCAAGCACAAATCTAATCCAAATTGCTTGGCACATAACATAGGATCCTACAATATATTCAGCCTCACACGATGATAATTTTACCACATGTTGCTTTCTCGAGCACTATGAGATTGGGGAACCAAATACTCGAAAGAAATATCTAGTAATGCTTCTTCGATCTTCCTTATTTTAACACCAATCAGCATCTGAATAGCAAGTAACCATAGCTTATTTGCTTTCATAGTTTCATCGAAATAGAATTCTATAGTTTGTCAATCCTTTTAAGTATCTCAAGATTCTTCTTGCAGCCTTCATGTGTAACACCCTTGGTTCACTCATGTATCTGCTTACTAATCCGACTGAGAAACATATATCAGGTCAACTGTTGAACACATATCTCAGAGATCCGGTAATTTTTCGAGCAAAGTTGCGTCGACTTTATCTTCCTTTCCATGCTTATCCAATTTCAAATTTGGTTTGATATGTAAAGATGTATGAGTTGAACCATTCATCCTGAATCTCTTGAGTATCTCCTTGACATAATTTCTTTGATGTAGCACCATACCTTGATTTGACATTTGAAATTCCATGCCTAGGAAGTATGACAACTTTCCTAGATCTGACATTTCAAATTCCTTCTTCATCAGCTCTTTGAACTTTGAAAATTTCTTAGAACTATTTCCAGTTACTAGCAAGTCATCGACATATAAGCAGATGATTGTTATATCTTGTTCTACAACTTGAAGATAGCATTTGACGAATCCCAATTCGACCAAGTATGAGTAGATCTTCTTGTTTCATACCCTATGTGTCTACTTGAGGCCATAGAGCGCTTTGTGTAACTTGTATACTTTCCTTTCTTCCTTCTAAATCACAAACCCATGAGGTTGTGTGAAATACACCTCTTCATCTAAAGGTCCACTCAAAAAGTCCGATTTCACATCTAAGTGAAATGTTGACCAACCTTGCTTACATACCAAAGTTACAACTAATCGAACAGTTCCCAATCTTGCAATAGGTACAAATACTTCAGAGTAATCGAGTCATGCTCTCAAAAGAAATCCTCGAGCTACCAGTCTCGCCTTATGTCTTGCTATCGATCCATCAGCATTGTGCTTCAACTTGAACACCCACTTCACTTTGATAGCTTTTGTATGAGCTGGCAATTTGACCAACTCCCATGTGTTGTTTCTTTCAATTGCTCGTAACTATTTGACCATAGCAGACTTCCATTATTTATCTTTTAAGGCTTCACTATAGTTGATTTGTTCAGCACCTGCAAGTAAAGCAAAATGAACTAGTTCTCCATTTGTTGTGACTTCTTCATCACCAACCACTTCATAGTATTGAAGTCTTGTTGGACGAGCTCTAGTTCTTTGAGGTATCTGGCTTGTTCCATCCATATCCTCTTTGACTTCGACTATGTTAGGAATGTCAGCAACTGCTTCAACTTCAAATAGAATATTGACAATATCTTTGACTTCGACATCATTACTTGCTTCGTCGAAATCATAGCTCATCAATGGCTTGTCAATTGCATTACTAGAATTCCAATCCCAGGAAGAATTTTCATCAATCACAATATCTTGACTAATCACAATCTGCTGATTAATTGGATTGAATAACTTGTATTCTCCAGTCTTATGATATCCTACCAGAATCATAGGTGCACTCTTATCATCAAGCTTCCTTCTCCTAGCATCAGGAACATGCTTGTAGAAAATAGAACCAAACACCTTCAGATGACTCACTGATGGTCGTTTGCCACTGCACACTTCTTCAGGAACCTTGTCCTTTAGATTCTTGGTAGGGCACCTGTTCATAATATAAATAGCAGTCGAAATAGCTTCACCCCATAAGAATTTTGGAAAATTCTTCTGCTTCAGCATGCATCTCTCCATGTTCAATATGGTCTTGTTTCTTCTTTATGCTATTCCATTATGTTGAGGAGTATAAGGAGTATTTATCTCATTATCAATACCATGTTCTACACAAAATGCTTCAAATATCTTGGATTGTATTCGCCACCTCCATCTGCTCACAGAACTTTGATCTTCTTTTCACCCTGGTTTTCGACAAGTATCTGGAATCTCTTAAAGATTTCAAATACTCCTTCCTTTTGTTTGATCACATAGATCCAAAGTTTTTTACTGTAATCATCGAAAAATGAGACAAAATACCTGTTTCCACCAATGGTATGCTCTTCAAAAGGACCACATACATCTAAATGTACAACTTCAAGTATGCAGGATGGGCTCATTGGCATAGTCGAAATGAAAGACTTCCTAGACTACTTTCTGACTAGACAACCTCCACAAAGTTTATCATGCATCTCAAGACTTGGTATACCAGTTACCATATCTTGAGCGATCAATTGATTGAGCAATCTAAAGTTTAGATGACAAAACCTCAGATGCCACAACTAACTATTCTCGTGGTCTATCCTTGTTTTCAGGCATTGTACCTCAGTCGAACTGATCATGGTTTTAAATGTTCTATTCTACGACAAAGGATATTTCAAGACTAAGTTATTATGGATTTCAAAAAGTTCTAAGGCTCCATCTTTCATAACCACTGAGAACCCCTTTTCAACTAATGTCTAACACTTGGAAAATTGCACTTCATTCCGGAAACATAGATTACATCTTTGATCAAGGCTTTTGCTTCATTACTCTGTTGAATAACTATGTTGCTAGTACCTTCTGCTTGCAACGAGCTATTATCAGCAAGTTTGACCTTGCAACGAGCTATTATCATCACGTGATTCGAGTAGCCTAAGTCGAGCAACCAGATCTTGGATTCGAAATGGTCATCTAAAACTGCAGCCATAACTAACATATCATCAGAGTCATTTGAACCTTGACGTGCAACGTTCGCTCCTTCGTCCTTACCTTTTGTTGATCCCTTGTCTTTCTTGTACCAACAATGCTTGGCCAATCGGCCACATTTTTTACAGTTAGAGCATTGCACACATTTTTTCTCTACTTTATCTTTCTTATAGGAATTTCCTTCTTCTCTTTTCGAGGATTCAGAAGTTCTATCATTGATCTTATTCTTGTGAGGATTCGACCAAGACTTCTTGCCCTGAGTCTTGTCGATTTTGCCTTTGAAATTGTTAGAACCACTATTCTTCTTCCATGATTGAGCCTGTAGTGCTTGTATCGAGTCTTGAACTATTTTCCTTTCGACAATCCTAGTCTCATGCGCCTCAAACGAACCAACTAAATCTTTCAATTTTAGGGTTTCAAGATGGTTGGATTCTTAAATAGTTACGATAAAGTGATCAAAGTGACAGGTCAACGTACACATTACCTTCTAAACTATCATCTTATCAATTAGAGTTTCACCATAACCCTTCAAGAGATGGATGAGTATCTTCACCTTCGACACATAACCTGCATTCTTTTCGTCTTCTCCCATCGACAACAATTCATATTGCCGTCGCAAAGTTTTCAAATTGGAAACCTAGACTTTCTCTCCTCCTTCATAGTACTTGACTAGAATATCTCATGCCTTCTTTGTCGATTCAACATGAGTGATTCTGTCAAAATTTGTCACCTCAACCGCCGATTAGATGTAAAATGCCGCCTTACAGTTCTTCTTCTTGGAACCCTTGTGAGTGGTTCCCTGTGTTTCAGTTTCATCTTCACCAAGCATAGGAACACTGTTAGTAACCACTTCTAGTGTTTCATGAAAGCCAAATAGAGATCGCATATGTTTTCTCCATCGAAGTCAATTCTTGCCGTCAAGAGTTGGAAAGGAATTTGATAAATTTCTGTTATCATTCATCTTTGCAGCGATTGATCAACATCAACCCACGATCCCGAAAACACGATCTCTAACGTGTGATTCTTAAAAAAACGATCAAAAATCTAACTGAAGCTCTAGATACCAATTTGTTAGTGCGTGAGACACTTTTAATGACGAGAGAAAGAGAGATAATAAGAAAATAAGGATTGATATTATTGAATGAATGATAATAACTGAATTACAAATTGTCTTATTTATATATACCTAAGTGATTTGACTAATAAGTAACAAGTATAACAAACTAAATAACAAACTCTAAACCCTAATTAACGCTTGAGTCACATAATTCAACTTAAATTATATCTAATATCTCAACATAAATATGATTTCTCAACCAAGTTAATCAATATGATCCATTACATATCCACAATGCATGTGAATATTTAACCTAAACTTATCATTATATTTTATTGTTTAATAGATGGATATTGTATTGAAATAATTTGTTCTTAATTTTTAATTTATATTTTGTGTTGTTGTTACTTCTGCGTAACTTTCATAACTTTTATCTATAACATATATAAAGGCAAAAATATGGTGTTTTGGTGTATCCTATTTCTCTTTCCATTTTACTCTTACTTTAATGTATAACTTACTCAATAATTTCCATTAACTTCCTATCTAACTTTCTACTATTAACTTCCTACTTAACTTCTATTTAAAATTAATATTAAATAATAAATATCATTTAAATTTTTACATAATGTGTATTAAAAAAACTGACAGACAAACACGCGAGTGTCCGTCTAGACGCTAGTTATATATATAATTGAAGAATGTTTGTCAAAAACCTCATAGAAGTTCACTATAGAAAATATAGTGTCAATAGAAAGCATCCAAATGAGAGTGTACATATCTTCATAGAATGGTTAGGTATAGAAAAATTGACCGTGCTTAATGTGACGTCATAGGTGAAGATGCTATCAAATCTATATAGATCAAAGACTTTAAGAAAGATGAGGATGATGATCTAAGCAAAGATTAGTTAAAATGTATATAGGAAACTTAGAAAAATGATATTCCTGCGATAGTATTTTACTGTTCATCTATATAGTAAACAGGAAATAATATAATAATATATATTTTAAAAAAATAAATTATTATGTTAATTTTTTTTATTTTTAAATTAAATGATATTGACAAAAATTGTGTGATTAATCTATTTTATAGCTTCATTAACTAACCTTTTATATTTTATTAATCAATTTTGTTTGTTGTTAAAATTTATTTTTAATGTGTGAATATTTATTAATCAATTTTATAATTTCGTTAATTAATTTTTTACTCTTCATTAACTAACTTTAATTTACTATTAAAAATTATTTCTAATATCGAAGTGTTTATTAACCAACTTTATCATTTTATTAATTAATTTTATTTCACTATTTTAAAGTTACAGTCTATAAATATTCATTAACATTATTCACATACTATTCACAGATAGTATTTGCACATTGTTCATAAAAAAATATGTTTTTATTTGAAAGATATACTATTCACCATTCACATATTATTCACGGATACATTATTCATAAAAAAAATATTTTTTTATTTAAAAAATATACTATTTACCATGTAAATATGGTGAACAATATATACAGTATATATATTTAATGTAAAAAATTGTGTATGAATAATAGTATTGAGAGTGTCAAAAATGATATCATAGACATAATCAATAATTAATTAAAATATTTATGATTAGAAATTAATTAAAATTAATTTTATATATGAAATGACCGTTAGATATATTTATATATGTTATAATTGATTTTTATTTAGTTATTAAAATTACTTTTTATTTGTTTCACATTGGTTCAATATCTACTATTAGAATCTAACATCCCATAATTTCAGATCCTAAACTCCCTATTGGTTAAAATATAATTGGAAATGCTGCTCTATACCTTATTGCTAGTTTGAATTAGATTATAAAATTCAAATGCTTAACAAATATTTTGTGGATTCTAAAGTCTAAAGAAAATTTTAGAGTTTTGAAAAATAAAAAATAAGAAGGGTGGTAAAAGAAAAATGCATAAAGTCGCCTAGCATGCATGAACCAAAATGAAAGCCCGTAAAAGAATAAACCAGTTTTAAAAGGAATCTTCCTACAATCCATTAAATTCTATTTGACACCTCCACATCTTATATCATAATAATCTTTGTAATTTTTTATGTTTTTTTAAAAAAAAAAAATTCTTTTTTGGATTTTTGAAATTTTTTGTGTTTTTATTAAATTTTAAAAAAAATTTACGAGTTTTTACTGAATTTTTGGAGATGTATTAGTTTTTATTTAATTTTTAGAAAATTATCACATTTGATCTACTGGATTTTTCAAATACACTATTGAATTTTTCAAAATCCTATGAGTTTTTATCGGGTTTTTCAGATACACTACCATATTTTTCAAAATCCTATAAGTTTTTATCAGATTTTTCAAATATCCTATCGAATTTAAAAAAAAAAAAGTATGACTTTTTCTCAAAATTTTCAAAAAATCTATGAGTTTTTATCGGATTTTAAAAAAAAAATATGAGTTTTTACTGAATTTTTAAAAAAATTTATAAATTTTTTATCGGATTTATAAAAAAATATATTAATTTTTATTGGATTTTTTAAAATACACAACCAAAATTTTCAAAAACCTATGAATATTTATCGATTTTTTTTTTTTGAAATAACACATATTTTCAAATAAAATACCAATATAAATGAGTTTTCAAAAAAGTTATCAAACTAACTTACTTTTAACATGTATGCACCATATGATATGGCTACAACATTGAAAATGAAAATGAATTGAACTGATGCGTCATATCATATAGAAACACCATTCAAAAGTCATAATTGATGTGCCATATCATATGTAAATACCATTCAAAAGCTATAATTGATGCGCCATATCATGTGGCGACACCATTAAAATGCCATAATATTTTCAGAGGAGACGTCATATGATACGGCGCTTTAGTTCAAACTTTTTTCTAAAGTCATATTTGATTTGTTTTTTTTTCCCATGTGTTTTAAATGGTTTCGTCATATGATATAACACATCGCTTCAATTCATTTTCATTTTCAATGTTGTCGCTATATCATATAACGCATGCATGTTGTTTAGTAAGTTAGTTTGATAATTTATTTGAAAATTCAATTACTTTTGATATTTTATTTAAAATATGTGTTATTTAAAAAAAAACATATTTATCGGTTTTTTTACTTATCAAAATTAACTATTAAATTACAAGGTACTACCGAATATTTTTTCATTCTTCTTAATTAAATTTTAACATGAATATATTTATCATTATAGGTTTAATTTGAGGTGGCAGGAAGATCCAGTTTCAAAACGTTAGCAACCCAAAAAAAGGTTTTATTTCATACCGTTAAATTTTATGAACACCAATTCAAAAACAAAAATTTAGGCCATACCTAACTGTTACATGACCACTACCAAACTCACGGTAAGCATTTATTTTGTTTTCTGAGTATGAATTTATCAGAACAAGAATTTTCTTGTCTACTATGTTTCGACAAATTCAGAGTATGAATTTATCCTTACATACACACAAATGTGTTTTGGCTTTTGATGTCAAAACTGAAAAAATCAACTTTTATTTTCTTTACTGAAAATTAATTAATTTAATTTATTAACCTGTAAATAAAGTAATAAATAAAGTTCTACTTACTACTTTCCACATTTGAATTTATTAAAATATTTTTATTTTTCATAAAATGTTTATAATAATATATAAATAACAAAGTCACGGATTTGGATTTCTCAAATACAATGCACTATCAGAAAATTAGCATTTTCACTCCTCTCTCCCCCACTGTGATAGGAAAATTTTACACATGAAACCAAATAGTTAAAATACTAATATGATCTTATGACACTTAAAAAAAAGTAGAAAATATTAAAGTATGATTTAATTATAACTTTTTTTTCTTATTGAAGTCATTCACGGAATTAATCCGGATGTATTTCTTTTCCTTTTTGCAGTCAAAATTATGACGAGTCCATGTTTATATTGTATTATTTGTGAAATCTTGGATCGTGCATGACTCAGTATTCTCTTCAATTACAATTTTCTTCAGTTTCAATAATTGCTTTTTCATAATTTTCTTCGTTGGATTTTCATCTTGTTTGTTGCCATGTCTGATCCTTCTTAAGTTGCGAGAATCATAAGCACAACTCACTATTCTCAACATATTGCAACCAATGCATTTGATCTGACATCATCATATCACTTTGGTCCTAAACTCTCAATTAAGTTGTAAGACAATAATTATCTTTTATAGAATCAATAGGTTAAAAGGAGTTATTTTCACTCAAAGAGTGCACAAACTAGCCGGGAATACTTAAATTTCACAAAAATTCAAGACATAACAAGATCATATTAAAGGCAAAGTCTCTGAAAAATATGAATCTTGGATCGTGCAGGACCAAGTTATGTTCGTTTGAATTCTTTCTATCATTTTAGAGTATGTACTACCTGTTCGAACTGCAGTAAAGCGGCATGAAGCAAAAAATTTAGTTTTGAAAGAATTTCCTCCGGGATTTATATTGTATCCACAGAGATCGGTGTGATGAAAGAACTCCATTCAACGGTCTCTACATTTCTAAGTTTGTTGTTCAAAAGGTTTGGTTTAAAAGGTTCAAGGAACCATGAATAAAAGGCAGAAAATATAAAGACGGAAAATATAAAGTAAAGGCTGAAATATAAACGGAACTTTGTTGGAATTGGATCTCATCAATTGATAACATATGCATTCTTCTGATCATGTTAAACACAACTCAATCATTCGTCTAATATCCTCATGTATCACGCACAATAGAGGTCATCTATAACGCAACATCGAGAGAGCAACCGTATTGTCTCATTGATGATATCTCACGCAACAAAAACACAACACAGAGCATTAAGAACTGATACTCACGCAAACGCTAAGCCTAAATCTATGTCTAGAGTTTAGGACCTAATATGTAATCATCCTAGATCTAAATCTGAAGAGTACATGTCTATAGCGGTTCAAATCAAGATAAACAGGTAAACAAAGACGACACCTATATCGGATAAACGACTGTTTTAAATAAAACACATTGATCAAAATACGTACATACGCTTAACCCTTTTTACATGTATTCACTTAATCTGCCAAATGGTTATGAACGTCGTTCTTCATCACTATTATCACGCACCTGCACAATATCGTATTGATCCTACTCATACTACTCATGCTACTTAATCAACACAATAAAATAGAAGATACAATAATATCAACTTACAAAACTATGTCAAGAGTTTGTTCATTGATAGATGAAAATCTTATATCAAAGATGTGAAAAGGTTTTGTCAAGACCCACAAATAAGCAATCAAAGATAATCAATCAATAGAGAATCCAAACTAGTTCACAAACATATATTAGATGAAATACATAAGGTATCAAAAGATTACATCCAAACCCCAATAAGAGATTAAAGATCTTACCTCCTCCCTCTTAGGGTTTTATATTTCTCTCTCTAAAATAAACTTGAAATGAAGAGATATAAGTTATGATATAAAAAATATAACATCCTCTCCTAAAAAGCAAGAAAAGTACTTATATAGTACATTCAGGATATGTATTGTTCGCACTGCAAACAGATTCTTCGCCTAGCAAACATCAAATTAGGCACCTGAGGTGCCTCTGAACAGTTAAACCGTCCTTGAGAAATATCTAAACTTAGTTGTGCGAGCAATTCTTCGCACTGCGAACCATCTCGCTACAAGTTCACACATGGAGTTTCAGTTTCTTTTCTCTTTGAGTGAACAGTACCCAGTCTCCCAAGGGTCTTCGCTGGCAAGTTCGTTGTGCGAAGTTGGTGATGATGTTTCTGGGGAAGTTTGCTAGGAGCTTCGCACGGCGAACTTCTTGATGATTTTATGTTGTCTTGGTTTCCTTGCCCAATTTATTGTGTCTTACTCTTTTTTTGTTTTGTGCCTAATTCCTGCACAATAACACACAAATCAAAGCAACCAAGACATTTTCCAACAAGGAAGCATATCATGTAAAACATGAGTGATTCTAATCACTTTAACCTACAAAAAGAATGAAAGTTGCCAACATTTGATAGATTAAATAAGCAAAGTTTGGTATCTAACACTACCTTGAATATTGTTATGCATGCATGCTTTTGAAGTATGAGGCAACATTCATAGATACTTCAATGCTCATATGAAGGCACAATCTATACAGTTTCATGTTAAGTTGAAATCGATGAAGACAGGTAATAGATATATTATTGAATAGTTCTTCAATTAAAGTCATTGCCAACTCTTTAATTGTTGTTGGAGATGATATCTCAAAGCAAAACCAGATTGATTCCATCCTTGACAGTTTACTAGAAGAGTACAATTTGTTTGTTATGCAGATTCATGGAAATCACGTGTCCCTAATGTAGCACCCCAAAATTTTCCCTTTCGTTTTAACCGTAACTGACTTATGTTTCTTTGCATTTTCCATTTCTGCATATCATAGCATTGGCTCTTGAGGCATGGGATCAAGGTGTTTTTGTGGCTCAGGGTTCCCTTTCGTTGCAAGAGTTTAAACAGTGAGCATTAGAGTCTTCGGTATTTATTTTGCCCAACGATCAAGCGTTCGATTTTATTTTATTCAGCGGGTTATTTTCATCTCAGGAGACGGTGTATAAGCTATCACGAGCATTCTCAGAGTTATAATATCCAAGGTCAAGTTTCAAAGGCTTAACGGAACTTAGAACAGGGGGCAGCGGGTGATTATACATGATTCCCTCCATTTGACGCCAATTTGGGCATTTTTAAATGTGGTAACCGGTTACCACATATGGGTAATCTGTTATCTCAAGCGAAACTTGCCAAAATATTCAAATTTTTAGCATTGCAAATTTCCAATCATTCTCAACCATTGATTTCACATGATCATCATTGGAAGGATCTATAATTGTTTCAATCTTCACCATTTCCCTCGAAATTTTAAACACTTCATTCCTAATTTCACTCCTTATTTCCATTCCAAACACTTACCCACATTCTAAACCATATTTTGATTCCAAACCTAAAGCTTATTTAAGTGAATTTGTTTCAAACCTCACAAAATTACCTTCATTTTCAGATTTCACATTCATTCTTGAGAATTTTCTCTCAACTTTCTCTCAAATTTTCACTCCCAAAACCTCCATTAAAGCTCTTTCCACTTGAGTTTATTGATTCTTCATTGAAATCCTTGAATTATAAAGCTAAACCTCCACCATTCATCTCCATTATCTTCAATTCATCACTCAATTTTTGTTTGGATTTGGATCTGAATTTGGAAGCTAGACTGGAGGTGCTTTTTTGAGTCAATTTTACTTGATCTTATTTGTTCTTCATTTCTACCATAAGGAAGCTTTTGGATCTTGAAGGATCTTTGGGTTTCTAGCTAGGATCTGTTAGTTTCAAGTGAATAAACACTTACCAAAGCACATCTCCACTTTGAAGGTTGGTAATTCTAGATCTAATTCAATTTTGAACTTATTTGAATAATCACAATGTAGATCCATGGCTTTTGATGTATTTTGATCCATTTGATTAATTTGGATCTTTGTGATTTGTGATCTTAATGTTTGATTGTGTTTACATGATGTTTGATCACTGATTCTTGATGATAAATTTGTTCTTAATTGACTACATGTTCATGTAATTGATTGGATAAGTTGTTTGGTGCTGAAAACTGATTTTGGAGGCTATTACTCTGTTTTTGGTTTAGTGGTAACCGTCTACCACATATGGGTAACCGATTACCCTGCACAAATTTCATGTTTCTAAGTTTTTTTCAACAAGTAATCGGTTACCTGATTACAGTAACTGATTACCACTGAACATAATGCCTTGTTTTTGCATTTTTCTTGCTTGATTGGGCTCCTTTTCACATCTAAACTTCCCGGATTGATATGATGCATTTATGTGGATTGTTTTTGACATATTTCATCATTCTTGAATGTTTGATCTCATTTCTTCTACACGCGACGTCCGATTTTCGTTTAAATGCTTAACTTGCTCATGTTGCTTAATGGATGCAATGATCATTTGACTTGTTTGCTTATAGCATGATTAATTAATTATCATTGTTGATTGTCTTGCTGGATGTGTGTAGCACCCCAAAATTTTCCTTTTAACCGTAACTGGTTTTTGCTTCTTTGCATTTTTGCATTGCAAAGCATTCGTCCTCGAGGCATAGGATCAAGGCGTTCCTGTGGCTCAGGTTCATTTCAGAGCAAAAGACTGAACAACAAACAGCGAGCATCAGAGGCTCGAGCGTTTATTTTGCCCAGCAATCGAGCGATCGATTTTATTTTGTTTTGTAGGTTAATTTCAGACCAGGATTAGCACTCAGGCTCATAACGAGTATTTTCACGGTGATAATGTTCAAAAATGAGGTTCAACAGCTAAACAGAGCTCCAAACAGTTGAAACAGGGCAAATGGACAGATTTTCCACCAAAAGGCGCCAGAATTCAAAATTTGAAGGTGTTAATCGGTTAACACATATGGTTAACCGATTAACCATTAGAGAATCAGCCCAGATTTGAAATTTTAACAGTGTTAACCGGTTAACGTATATGGTTAACCGGTTAACCATAGTAGATTTTGCCATGTACGTGATTTTGCATGCCAATTGCACTTGGGGTCCAATTTTGATCACCTTGGAATTCAAATTTTCATTTGGGAAGGATCTAGAACACCTTTAAATTTCATATTTCCCTCCAAACTCCCAAACCTCATTCCATACAAAAACTTCCAAGCCATTTTCCAAGCCTTTGATTTGGATCCAAACCAAATTGGTATTTAAGTGATCCACTCCAAACCAAAGGGATCCAATTTTCATTTCTCAAATTCATTTTTCAGAATTGATCAGAATTCTCTCTCAAATTCTCTCCACTTCTCCATTTCCAAAACTCACTCAAAGCTCTTTTTCATTGGAATTCTTGATTCTTCATTGGAATCAATGGATTCTTGAGTATAAAAATCCATCCATCACCTCCATTGGATCAATTTCATCATGCAATTTTCGTGTACAACCATATCTGGAATTTGAAGTGGTTTTAGAAGTGCTTATTAGGAGTAATTTGACTTAATTGTGAAGGATCTCCATTGCTACAACAAAGATTAGTTTGGATCTCGAAGTTTTCTGGACTTCTTTGCTTAGATCTATTCAATTACGGTTGATCAACATTCACCGAAGCAAATCTCTGCTTCGAAGGTTGGATTTCTAGATCTATAGCATTTTTTAGCTTAATTCCATGTTCATGTCGATTTTCGTTTTCGATTGAATTGTGGTTGATTGGATCCGTTTGATCCATGATTTTGCGGTTTTGATCTGTTTGCATGCCGTTTAGATCATGTTTTGCTGGCTTAATTTCGTGAATAAGTGATTATGCGATCATCTGGTTGATCGGATAAGTGCTTATTTGCTGCAAAAGTTGTTCTGTTGTTGTTTTTCTGCTGTTGGCACAGTGTTAACCGGTTAACGCATATGGTTAACCGGTTAACTAATTCAAATTTTCAAACAGTTTTCAAACGTTAACAGTGTTAATCGGTTAACGCCTGGTGTTAACCGATTAACATGTGTAAATTTCCAGATTTTCACTCATTTTTAACATGTTAACCGGTTAACCATATGGGTTAACCGATTAACACTGTTCCAGCAGCACTATTTTGTTGATTTTTGTGCATGTTTCGGTATCGTTTCGCATCGAATCATCATAGATCAGTGTGATGTATTAGGAGTGAAATGTTTCTGAATATTTGTTGCTGTTCTTGATTCTTTAATCAAGATTTCTTCGAAAATTGCATATGTTCCACTTGGATGCGCACTTATGTGTCGTTGTTCATGGTGATGATTCTTTTATTGCATGTCTCTTGTGTTTGCATCATTCTTGCATCGCTGTTGAGGTCGAGACGCGCTTGTGGTGGCTCCTGTCCCACACATTTTTCCTCCCTCCCACCATTATAAATATGCATTTTCATGTTTGCATTGTGCATTTTATGTTGTTTTTCCTTTTGTCTTCCTTTGCCTTGTTCCCCTTAGGACATCCAATCCTTCTTGTTTAAGTTGGATTGAGATAGACATTAGGTTCCTAACCATGCATGACAATATTAGGTAGATGGTTCCCTTTTGAATCCTAACCTTAGGTCCACTTTGCATGCTAACACTAGAATTGATCTAGTCCCCCTTTAGACCTTTCGTGCGTCTCTCTCTTCTCATCTCAAAACAATTATAATCCACTTAATAAATGCGATGAACGCTGTGCGCTACGAGCCTTAAGATACATGGGGAATGCTGAGTGAGAGGTGTCCTCTTGCTTGTCTAGAGTGTTTAGTGTATGTCCCGTTTGGGGGCGATACGCGACGCATTCGCCTTCATGTCATAGTCTTTAGTGCAGCGTGAATCACAAACCGAATTAATTCACTTCACTAAAAATCCAAAACAAAATTCAAACCTTTTTTCCTTCGGGATTAATCTTATATGATGATATTAATGTGAATGCGTATATTTGTATATACTTGTATAATATGAAGAATGCATGAATATGTTTGTAAACATGTGTGGATTCTAAGAGTGTATTGAGTCGTGTTGCATGTGTAGCATCATGATTGCATTCTCGTGTGTCTAATCCCATGTAGAATCTGCAGAAACGATCGTGTGCCCTTGTAGGGTGTGAGCGATGGTTTAGTTACTTTGATCCCTAGGAGGATCTGCAGAAACAATCGTGTGCCCTTGTGGGATGTGAGCGATGGTTTATTTTTGATTCCATGGAGAATCTGCAGAACAGTTGTGTGCCCTTGTGGGGTGTGAGCAACTGGATTGTGTGCCCGTGTGGGGTGTGAGCAATCATGAAACATCGTGTGCCCATGTGGGGTGTGAGCGATGGGTGAACATCGTAGGCCCGACGGGGAGTTACTTCGGTAACGAGCGATGGTTCCATTTTGGTTCTTCAATTGAACCTGCTGAACGAGTCGGTACCACATTTGCATCTGCATAGTATCATGAGTCGGTCTCTATGAGTTGCATTATCATCTTATATGATGTTTTGGTGAAATGAACGTAATTGTAAATGTTTAAGTGAAATGCTATGAATTGTGAAGCATGAATTGGTGATTGTGATTGATTATGTACGTGTACATTCTGATGTATTGTAACAAGTTGTGGTGAGAAATGTGAATTGCGTGTATGTTATAATTGCGTTTTATGATATATATAATTTTATGCATTGTTTGTTATGATAATATTTCTCACCCTTCTGCTGTTTTATAATTCTCTGTGAGGCATTGTAGAGTAGGATTCTGGAGGTCCTTTGTGAAGCGAGTCTTCATTTCTTTTGGTCAAATGGCTCTGATATGTAACACTGGGTAGTTAGGAATTGTTTTGATTCTTTTGTGATACATCTGTGTATGTATCTGCTGCTGAATGTTTTGTAAACTCAACTGATGAATTGAATTAATCTGAATGATGTATATGATGCTTATGTTAATGAAGTGATTTTAATGTTTAGATGTTTCCGCTTTATTCTAAATGTTGATATGTGGGTTTTAAGCGCTATGCTGTGTTTTTAGTTGAGATTTACCCCTTTTGTTACATATCTTTATGAGCAGGTATTATTTATGTTTCGTTTCGATGATAATGTGATGCGCCTCTTTTATATCATGTTTTAATTTATACTCTGATGAAACTTTTATTAGTTGCTTATACGATTTTAATTTTTTATTTTGGGGTATAGAAAGGGGGTGTTACAGGGTTGATTTTGTTTCGCTTCATCATCCTTTTGGTGATGGGTATGACATCCTTTTGGTGTCGTGATTAGCGTGTGTTCCATTATCCTTTTGGTAATGGATGCTCTACATCCTTTTGGTGTTAGGTTTGATTTTGTTTCGCTCCATCATCCTTTTGATGATGGGTCTGATATCCTTTTGATGTCATGACTAGCGTATTTTCCATTATCCTTTTCGTAATGGATTCCCTACATCCATTTGGTGTTAGGGTTGATTTTGTTTCGCTTCATCATCCTTTTGGTGATGGGTCTGACATCCTTTTGGTGTCGTGATTAGCGTGTTTTCCATTATCCTTTTGGTAATGGATTCCCTACATCCTTTTGGTGTTAGGTTTGATTTTGTTTCGCTCCATCATCCTTTTGGCGATGGGTCTGATATCCTTTTGATGTCATGACTAGCGTATTTTCCATTATCCTTTTGGTAATGGATTACCTACATCCTTTTGGTGTTAGGATTGATTTTGTTTTGCTCCATCATCCTTTTGGCAATGGGCCGGATATCCTTTTGATGTCATGATTAGCGTATTTTCCATTATCCTTTTGGTAATGGATTCCCTACATCCTTTTGGTGTTAGGGTTGATTTTGTTTCGCTCCATCATCCTTTCAGTGATGGGTCTAACGTCCTTTTGGTGTTATGACTAGTGTTTCCGCTTCATCATCCTTTTGGTGATGGGTCTGGCATCCTTTTGGTGTCATAATTAGCGTATTTTCCATTATCCTTTTGGTAATGGATTCCCTACATCCTTTTGGTGTTAGGGTTGATTTTGCTTCGCTCCACTATCCTTTTGGTAGTGGGTCACTTACTTCTTTTAATTTCAGAACAGTGTGTGTGAATGTACTATCATCCTTTTAGTGATAGGCTTGTCATCCTTTTGGTGTCAAGTTTTCTCTATTAAACATCCTCTTGGTGTTAGTGACCTTTGCAATGTATCCAGTATCTCATTCCCAAGCATTCACTTTCTTTTTGGACAAATTCAGAGTTTTCTTTGTATCTAATTGACTTCTACCTTGAAAAGTGAACGTTGTAGCAATTCATTTTACTCAATCTAATCCAATTAGATAGGGACATCTATCATACACCAAATTTGTCCTGACTATATACAAGTTTCATCTGTGCATTCACTCACCAACTAGTATATAGAAAATAGGTTGCTTTTGTTTGTCAGTTTAAATTTAGGGGTTTTGTAAGATTGAATTGTATTGAATAAAGGAGCGGAATTTTGAGGTTTCATCATTGATAGAGCCATGAGGTAGAAGTTTGTTGAGCACCTCAGAGGTCATGGTGGAGTTGGAATAATCACCCAGTTCATCTGCACAATGCCCGGGCAAAAAGGGTGAAATTAAGGTTTCATTTTTAATCAGGTAAACTTGTTTTGTGAAGTAAAACTTGTTTCCATGGTCCTCCATATGTCCTAAGGTGTTTGAGCATAGGAGATTAACCATCAATTTTAATCAGAAGGGCTTCAATTGATCAGTCAGTTGAAAATCAAGAGATTTGGGGAAAAGTCAACTGTGTAGTGAAAAAGTCAACTGCTGACTTTTTAAGGTCAAAATCATGTTCCTCAAGTCCAATATGACCAATTATTGGAATTTGATCAAGAAAAGTCAAGGGAATCATAAAAAAATCAAGAGTTGTTGAAAGTTGCCATTTTTGGAGAATTAGGGTTTTAGAACTTTCTATTTATGGAAAGTTTTATGGTTGAAACAACCATCTTCAAGGCCATTTTTCTTCATGATCAAGGTTTCAAATGGACTTGGATCAAACGTCAAAGTTTTTTCCTTGTATTTCAAGCTTTCCAAAAAGTCTAAGAAGTCCTCAATATGATTTGTGGAGCTCAAGTAATGGATGTGCAAAGTTGAGAAAAAATAAGCCAAATTCATAACTTAGAATTTTTTCTAAGTTATTTCTGGACAACTTGCATAATATAATTTTCAATATCATTTTTCATAGTCTCCCAATCCTCAAATCAAGATGACTCTAACATGAAATTTGTTCTACTTCATGCCCTCTTTCATTTGAGCACAAGATTTAAGCAAATGGAGTTATGAGCACCAAGTTACATTGGCTCAAATTGGGTGTCTTGAACACTTTTTGCAAGGCATATTAAGAGGAATTTTTGACATACTCATGCATTCAAATTATGTAGCCCTCACTCTTGTTCTCAAATCATGCGCATGAGATGGTATTTGAGGCCCACCAAACATTTCCCAAAATGATCCAACATCCATTGTACCATTTTGTCCATTTTTTCAAATCCTTTGCCCAAACAAGAAAGGGACAAGTTGTTCTTTCATGCTGATCTTGGCAGCCACAACCAACATGCTTGGTTCCACTGAAACAAAATCAACAAGAGGACAAATGTGCAGCTGACCGGTGTACTACCTCTCATCCTCACCATTGATGCAAGAAAATATGAAAGGTGCAAATATGCCCCTTCATTTTTCACTGTGGTAAAACCTCATTTCCACTTGGTATTTAAGCTAAGCAACAACTGTAGCAAAACCCTAGCAGCCATCATTGTTGCAAAAAACCAGAGCTTGCATTTTCAAATCCTCCAAAACCATAAAATTTGTCCTATGCAAACTTCACCCCAGCATCATTTTTGTTCATTCAACCACCTCAAAAACTATCTGCACAACCTACAAATGGCCTTTTGAAGGTGTTCAAACCTTTAAACCAGTCCAAAACTTCATATATCCAAAAGTCAACTTTCAATCTAGAAAACTTTGACTTTTCATACAAAACTAAATAACTCTTTGCTCAAGCTTGTTTCAACCATCTCAACACTCAAAACACCTTTGGTTTGAGGTGTACCAACTGTCCAAGTCATTAAAAATCAGCTAGGAGTCCCTTTTCTCAAATTGTCCTCAAAAATCAATTTTTGCTTCAAGAAGGAAAAACATCAAAGCTTGCATCAAAGGGAGATATCTTGCTCAATAGGATCCTCAACTAAAGGCTGCTAGCATACTTTAAAAGTCTAAAACAGGTATATGATTTAAAACTCACTCATTATGCATGAGTTTAGAATACCTTGAATCATCTGAACATGCTAAATATGGTTTGTGTTTACTGTCATGAAGTTGTGGCTATCATATGAAACCTATAAAGAACTGATTTTGGATGTTTGATATTGTCATGTTGAACTGTCATTGTTTGATACTGCTTTTTTTGTTGCCTGTTGTAAATTCTCATGTTTGAAATATACATTGTATGATACTGGCATTGTAATGTCAACCTGCTGTTGTTCCTGTTTTAAACAAAACTCTTTTTGTTTTGATTTTTGTGTTGAAAAAAAAACTGTTAATCATTGTTTAGGCACACTAACTTGTAAGTTGTTGTCTATATCATTCTGAATGCAATGTCTTGAACTAGTGTTTGGCATTATAATGTCAAACTGTGTTGCTGCTTCTGTTCTCAAACAAAATCATTTTGAAGTTTGAGTTTGTTAACTCATGGCTTTTGCTGTTAGAACTTGGCCCCCATACCAGATGTCTGCGTGTTAACTTGATGGCTGTCATTATGGCAATGTGTGTATGTTATTTCTTTTTTGAAAAAAATGCTGATCCACATGTTGAAACATATGGTGAGATTTAGGATTGGACATTGTGATGTCAAGTTGGTTTTGTTACTGTCAAGACTATTTGCATAACATGACTTTTGTTTGGGTATATCCTCTGTCCTCTTTTCTTAAATGGATAATAAGATAGTTGTGGGACATGTAGGACTTGGTAATGTTTTGAAATCATTGTCCTCCTGTTGGAAATGTGTTGGTCTGTTTTGGCTTCTGATGTTTGAGTGGTTCATCATACTGGTTTATGTTGTTTGCTGTTAGATTCATCAACTTGTTATCTGCCTTCAGTTTTCATGTTTGAAATCCATCAGACCTACTTCTGTTCCTGTCTGAACTGTTGTTTTGAAGCATGTTTGTTGTATTTGTTGTGGCATCATGTGAATAATGTTTTCTTATGTAATTGACATTGTCATGGCGGCTTACATATGTTGTTTCCAGAATCTGGTATTCTATGCTAGGTTTGTTGTTTGTATTGGCTAATTTGAGTTTGCAGCTGTCATTGAGGCAATGCTTTGAGTTGGTGTTTGGCATTGTGAATTCTGCTTCTGTTTCTATTTTAAAAGACAAAATGAGACTGTATTGATTGATTCATGTTAGTAAGAGAAGTTGTTAATCATGTTTGGGCACATCAAATTGTAAGTACTCTCTAGATTAGTTTGAGGGTGTTGTGTGCCTACCTACTTTTGTAAAAAAATTGATCGTTGGACCTCTATTGTGCTTGCTGTCTTTTTTCAAACCTACATTTTCATCAGGATTTCAACAGGTTGAGAAATCTCTTGAGTTGAGCTTGTAAGTTGTTTGTCTCATTTCTAAATTGGCTTTGTTACTGCTTTTGGAACTGTTGGTGAATTTGTGGGAACGTTTGATATATTGTCAAGTGATGCCTTGAGTTGATGTCATAGATCATTACTTTAGCTTTGTCAAGATGTCAAGTTCATTTCAACACCCCTTCACCAATTTGCAAATTGACAACCATATTCTAATTTATGGCAAAACTGAGACCTTTCTTTGAATCCAATCCATGAACAACATGTTTAAATCGTGTGCAGACCCTCACCATTTCTTAATTGCATTTGTTTTGGTCTTTTGATTTCAAAATGCATTTCAAGATTTTACATTGCATGTTCAATCGTGTTTTCATCTGTGTGCATCATATTAAAATTTGGTTGATGCCATTGTAATCCTCTTGAAAAATCAAGCATGTTTGACTAAAATTTCATGAGATTTGGTGGAGATTTGAGAGAGTTTGGATCAAAACGTATTTCACTTGTTTTGCCTTGAAGAGTTGCCCAGAAATTATGCTCATCTTGGTATATATAAAATTGGGGTGGTTTGATACAATGGATGTATTGCCACCCCAGTGGTTAATACCTTGCCTTGGCATGCCTTAAACCTGAGTTCGACCCCCAGCGGGGGCGTTTTTGCTTCCTTTTTTATTATTTTTATGTTTTTAGTATTTTTTTTTATTTCTCTTTAAATTTATTTGCAAGTGTGTGGTTTAGCTGGTTTGGTTTAGCTTTGTGGCAATAACACCAAGGTCAAGAGTTCTACTCTTGGTGTAGGCATTTTCTTACTTTTTAATGAATTGTTTATTTTATTTCAATTATTTTTGTTTATTTATTATTTAACTTTTATTCCTTTTTAAAATATCTTTAAAAATCATAAAATACCAAGAATCATCTTTTTCATATTTTAATGTGATAATTTTATCTCTCATTTGTTATTGGGCTTTTTATCCCATTTTCCTTGTTTTGGTCGATGACGACACTTTCGTAATTCATTATCAGTCAAATTATTGATGAATAATGTTGGATCCGAGACCACCTCTTTTCTCTCCTCATTTCTTGTCCCGATTCGATTCACCGACGCTATCAAACCATCTTTAAAATAAAATTCTCTTTGTATTGAATTAAAGAGAGAGGATTGAGCGTAGACTTCTTCCTCTTCGAGTATCAAGATACTCACTGTAGTGTGGGTGGTCACGACACTCGTCTTTCAATACGTAGATGCTAGTACATTTCCATACCTTCTCCTCCGAAAAACCTCGGTCTCGTACCGAATGCATTTTCAAAACACCTATCAATAAGAAAATGAATATCTTTTTGTATTGAATTAAAAAGAGAGGGTTAAGTGTAGACTTCTTCCTCTCCGAGTGTTGGGATGCTCACTGTAGTGTGGGTGGTCTCGATACTCGTCTTTCAATACGAAGACGCGTCCATATTCATCCACACCTTTTCCTCCTAAAAACCTCGGTCCAGCACCGAGTGCATTTTCAAATCACTTCCAATAAAAATGAATTTCTCTTTGTATTGAATTAAAAAGAGAGGATTAAGTGTAGACTTCTTCCTCTTCGAGTGTCGAGATGCTCACTGTAGTGTGGGTGGTTTCGATACTCGTCTTTCAATACGAAGACGCGACTTTATTCACCACCTCCTTTCACAACTTCCTTTCACAACCTTTCTCACCTAAAACCTCGGTCCCGTACTGGGTGCTTTTTCAAACTCTTTTCTTAACAAAAACTTGAATGGTCGTGGAGTGGTTAGGCGTAGACCTTCTCCTATCCTGAGTGCTGACGTTTACCATAGGGTTCTCAGTCGCAAAGCACTAACCATTCAAAACCAAAAAAACATCTTTAATAAGAGAATTAAGTTCTCTTTGCATTGAATTAAAGAGAGATGATTGAGTGTAGACTTCTTCCTCTCCGAATATCAGGATATTCACTAGTGTGGGTGATCTTGATACTCGTCTTTCAATACGAAGACGCTACGTTCGCCACACCTTTTTCATAACAAAAACTTTGAGATAAATAATTGGGTACTACCCGCAAGGGGTTACTGTCCGAGGATCTACCTCACCCCTAAAAAACAACCTCACAAATCAAATGTGACATCTTGCCTCGCATGGAGAAAACCTAATCATTTCAAAAAGGATATGATACGTCCGTTCTACCGTAAACAGGTAACGCATAAGTCTCCTCACATGCGAGCGGCAAAACACCTAAACTGTTAGAATGCGCACGATAGCATCATCCATAAAAAAAATTAATAAACCGTAGGCCGAACTACGACTGCTCTGATTCTTTACTTCTTTTGAGTAAAGATACGTAGGCACAAGGGCCACAATCCTAGCCGAGCATATTCCCCCTATATCTGTAGTTCCCCGAACTACGTTGACTCTGACTTTCTCATACCTTTTGAGAATACGTAGGCCTAGGACCGCGAAGTCCTACCGAGTCTGTTCTTTCTCTCTTTTTCCCGTTACTTCTCTCTCTCCTATTTCAAACCCTTTTTTCCCTATCTTTTGGAACACTTAGAAAGCATAAATTTTAAGCAAATACCTTCACACATCGACAAACAAACGGTTCTCATCGAGTACGATGGATGCGAAGGGTGCTAATACCTTCCCCTCGCATAACCGGCTTTCGAACCCGTTCTTGGTTGCGAGACCATCTTATCCATTTCTTTCTTAAGGTTTTCTCGATATTTTCCTTTCCCCTCATGGGATAAATAAAGTTCAGTGGCGACTCTTTTGTCTATGTTTTCCGCCTCCCTGCCGTTGCACGATGTATTTTTCAAGTAGCGACAACTTATGACAGAGAATGCTTCTAATATTTCTTACTAGAATCTGCTTTCAGAGCCTGCTGCTCTACCTCCATTTTAGAGTTTCTCTCAATCAGACACAACTCTTATGTTTTTAGACTGCTTTGTAGCTCTTCAATTCTCATGGTGCTGAGATCCTTAAAATGTTCAATTGCTACCACAATGTAATCAAATTGAGGAGTAAAACATATAAGTACCTTCTCAATGATCCTTTCTTCAGAGAGAGTTTCTCCACACGAATTCATCTCATTTGTGATTAGAATCACTCTAGAGATGTAGTCATGTACCTTCTCATTGTTCTTCATGCTAAGAATCTCATACTGCTTATGTAGAGACTAAAGTTTCACCTTCTTCACTGATGCATCACCGCTGTAGCACCGTATTAGTGTATCCCACGCAGCCTTCGCCATCATCGAATAACTGATTTTCTCAAACACGTTCGAATCCACAAAATAATGGATGTAGAACAACGCCTTCTGATCCATCTTCCTCATATCACAATGAACATTCCTCTGCACTTGCCGGAAATGTCCAAATGTTGATACACAAGATGAAGAAAGAAGATGAAAAAAGAGAGAAAATAACAAACTTTTATTATTTTTACAAAACAGTTATAATGAATGATTACGCACACTACACTATTGACAACTACACATATTTATATATATAAACAATAATGCTACGTAGGCAAAATACTAACCTACACTAGATAATTAAACTTAACAAAAACTAATACTACTATATATAAATTAATTCTAACAATGGGAAAGGAATGAAGGTTGTATGATACAAAATGAGTCAAAAACATGTGATCCTAATAATTATGTCGCAAGACTAATGCTCTATATTTTTAGCTTCATGAACTAAAAAAGATTATTTACACGGAGCATGATCAAAAGTGGGAAACAACTTGTGGATTAACATGAAAAATGACTTGAAATAGAGAAAAGGCAGGCCAAAGGTTAGGCGCCATGTACATCAAGTAATGAGCAAAAACACACCACTCGTGAGAATAGCCAGATGAGATAGGTAAAACTAGTTTTGTAGGCCTTAATTTTTTGGTTAATAGGAGACAAACTCCTTATATAAATAATCACTGCACTTACCATTTGAGTCAAGCACACACAATCAATCAAACATGTAGATAACTTATTTAAAAATTAGTCAAAGTTTTGATATATTTGAAGAGCATGTGGCTAATGAATAGGGAGCTAACTTCATGTGGCTAAGTGATGCAATTATGTTAGAAAATCAATAATATAATTTTGTTTAGTAGAGGACACAGCAGGTTTCATTTCACGTGGGCCAATGTGTGTATGGGATGGTCATAACATGAGGCTCCATCTCTCTATTTTTCATAAACTACTTAGCCGTCAATTTGACTCATTTCCTTTTCTTTTGTTTTTTTCACTATCATCATCTCTCTCATTTCATACACAAACCCAAACTCTCTAATTTTGGGTTACCAAAAGTCACAAAATTTATGTGTACTATTATAGTGTGGCCATGTGGTTTGGAACATATGAGAGGAAAAAGGACCAAAATTTCTTGTATTTCTCCATGATGATGTTTTTGGTAACAACGTTGTTGTGTTGCCACTCATGTCATGTTGGGGCTATTCGTATATTCCCAGGAAAAACTGTGGCAAAAGTGGAATTCAACAGAGGAGTTATGCATAACAAGATCAACAACAAAGATCTGTTCAATAAGTACTTCAAAGGAACCACTTTTTTTGACAAGAACAAAACAAAAATGGAGTTTGAAGATATCAAAAGAAGAGTACCAAGTTGCCCAGATCCTCTTCACAATTAATTCATAAGTAAATTCTTATCAATTTTTTTGTATTTTTTTTTCATTTATATACTATGTATATTATTTTGATTGAAGTTTACCCAAAATAACCTTGTTTTTCTCTTCATGTTTTATATAGTTGTTAAAGAAAAAAAGGGAAAACCGGGGTTATTTTGGTACATACAATATTATATTATAAGATATATTTTTAAATATTGTTCTCATCTATGGAGGATTCAGAAATTGAATCATCAATAGTCAATGTTTATTTTAAAGAATTATTAATTTTATTTGTTATCAAAAAGATCATCAATATTTAGGGATGTTAGATTTAGGGTCTATTTTTAATTTATTTTTGTTTTTAGAATTTTTTTTAATTAATTGTGTACTTATTTTTATCGAGTTTTTTTTTTTTTTTTTTACTATTTAGCCTTTTATCTTTAGGAGCTTGAAAAGGGGAAGAAGCTGAAAATATAGTCATGGATGCAGCATTAGCTTAAATATACATGTGAAAGCAATTTTCTTCTATATTATTCTCTCCCAATGCAGAAAAAATTAATATTTTTGTTCATTGTCAACGACAAAAGCAGTTTATGGTAGCTAGTAAATTAAAAGTGATAAAAGATAATCTACTTTTGACTGAAGTTCAGTGCACAGTCTGCATTATGAAGCAATTTTGCTTCATTTGGTATGTTTTTCATCTATTTTTAATTGTTTCTCTCACATGATTTCTACTTCATGGACAATTGTGGGTATTATTCATTTTTCTACTATTATATGGTTTCAAAACAAACAAAAGTTGTAAAAGCACCTGATTTAGGTTCCAGTTATTTATTAGGCATTATAATCTTCTTGTGAAGATTACATTTTTTTAGAGAAGAATTTGGTTGTGGAATCTTGGAAATTGACATCCAATGAATAAAAATATTTTTTTTTTGAAGAGGTTTTAAAGTTTTTAATTTCTTCAATAAAGTTAATGACTTAAATTAGAGAATTTCAATAGAATTAAGTGAAGATCGTTGTAGATTGAATTTTGGAGGATTGTGCTTCTTAGAAGGTGAACTGATTTATGATTGTAGATTTTGGAGGTTTTGAAGCATAGTGAGTTACATGCAGGAGAAGAAAAATCAAGAATAACATGTGTGTTGCTTAGCTGATAGATTTAAGTTTTTAGTATTTGTGAAGATTATATGTACTAAGAAATACAATGTAAATTTTTTATTAATGGAAGATCCAATAATTTTTTATTGATTTTATTGGAGACTAGACTAAGGGAAAGAGACGAAGACGAGTCGAACTAATATAAATCTCAATATACATTTTCTTTCTCCCTTTCTCTTTTAATTTCGTTATATAATTTGGTCATGTGATTAGGTTTTGTTTTCATTGAGGTTAAATGTTTAAGTTTAGGTATGTTAGATATAATTCATTCCACGTTAGTATAACATAGTTCTATCTTTTAACTTAACCTACGTGGCATTTCAGTTGTGTATTTAAACAACTTTGTAACTAATTTCATAAGCAATGCAGCAACAAAATTTTTATTCCACCAGAAAAGTTAGTTATGTTTATTTCTTCTTCTCTCTCTCTCTCTCTCTCTCTCTCTCTCTCTCTTTCCCTTTTCATCATCATCTTCTTACTTGTGCACAAACAATTGATATCTAGAGTTTCGGTTCGGATCCACGAAAAACACTAAGAGAAACACGAGTGAACGTGAGGCATGTGTGATTGATTTCGGTTCTAAAATTCACAGTGAATTAAAGTTCGAAATCGTAACATAATCACATTTTTTGATCATGAGGGATTGGAAAACACGAGTGTTTTGTGAGATCTGAGTGAATTCTTGTATAAGATTGAAGATGAACGGTGGAAACGGTACCTTAAATACAAAGCCTCCAGTCTTTTATGGAAGGAATTAGAATCGGTAGATGATTCTGATGTGTGTGTTATTTGGCGCTCAAGATGTTCTTGATCTCGTCAATGACGATTATGCAGTGGTTACGACAAATGCAACTGAGACACAAAGAAACACATATAGAGAGTTGATGTGTTCCACAAGTGCACGGAAACGCCAATTATAATATAAAAAATATCGATTTACAGAGATCGATGTCAACCTACTGAAACTTATTGACGCTTTGTAAATCTAAGGCTATCGATAGACGTTTGTTTGAGAACGGAATTAAAAGTAACTCGAATAAGAATTGAATAAAATGAAACAGGAATGTAATTCTCAATCTCAGGTACCTTTAGAACTCAGGTAAAATTTAGAACTTTAGTTTGTTTTAATTTTTCGAGGAATTACTAATTTAAAGACACTACTCACTTTCGCGTATCCTGTGTCGGATTCCGAAATCGTAGTTACATGTTATCGCACATACAAGTTAGAATTTCGAAATTTTTTTAAAAAATCAATAAGTCCTAATTAATTAATAAAGCATTGTCACTGTTTTTAGAAATTAAAAATCTTAATTTTACGATCGGATACCAATTTTACACTTTCGCTCTATTAATCGGTATCTAAGTGCTTACACTATCACACAAAGCTTTTGATCTTTTGAAACAAATTTTAGAACCAGAAAATTATTTTAATATTGAAAATCAATGTTATTTTATTTTATCGAGTCCCGTCGGAACGTCGGTTCTCACATTTCGGGTTCTTTTAATTTAAGCTAGCATATTGGATATCTGAACAAACATAAATAGAATATCAATAACAATAAACAAATTAGACATGTTCATGGAAGTAGTAATAGAAATGGAATATTAATTGATAATTAAAATGGTAAGACAAGATTAATAGTATATAAATTTGACAGTTAAAATAGCAACTAAGCAAGATTAAAGATAATTTAGTAAACTGGCATGTAAAAGCTTCAAACAATAATAATTGCAGTAATAAATAATTAAAAAAGTAAATTAAACCTAAAAAAAATTGAAATTTACTCCAAACAACATCTTTAATTCGGTACAAGAAATAAAATATTGATCTCCCTTTCCTCAGAACCCTCGTCACCTACGTTAGAGACATGATCATCTGCCTCTATGTAAGCAACTTTTTCCTTTTCGTGATATTTATTTGTCCTGGCCTTTTTATCTTTTAGGCGTTCGAATTGGCGAACCCTATCTTCCAGTTGCGTCATGTCCCTAAGGTATTGAATATCTAACTTCTTCCTGATCGAGTAGTCTAGGCCACCAGCGGCCATTTCAACCAACTCATGCTCAGGCATCTGGGTGAAACACCTTGCCTTGAGAAGTATGAACCTATTCAAATAGTCATCTGTCGACTCAGGGACTTTTCGCCTAACACTCGCCAACTATTTTAAACTAGTTTTCAATTGTCCCATATAAAATTGCTCATGGAATACCCTTTCTAACTAACTCCAATATCGGACCGAGTGTGGGGGAAGAGAGTTGTAAACCAAGTGAAGACATTCTTGGTCAGAGAATTCGAAAACTATTCCATATTCAAATTCTCGTTATTTGCTATGTCGCCAACCTCAGTTTGATATCGGGTGACATGTTCTACTGTGGACTCGTTGGTGTCTCCAACGAACTTGGTAAACTTTAAGACTTTCCACCCCTTGGGTAACTCCATTTGTCGAACACACTCTGACAAAGGAGATATAATATTTGGTCGATGGAGTCCTACATTAAGGCCGTTCTGGGCAAAATTTTGTTCGACCATGTTTGTTATATTATTCTCCCTACAAAATTGTTGGGTTGGACACACCTAAGCATTTGGTCAACATTCTAGTTCCTCTGAACCACCAGAGGCCTTGGGTTATTTTATTCTATTTATTCTACCTCTTCCCTGTTTAGTGGAGGTTCTTGCTGTAAATTTTGGTTTTGGCCTACAGTGGCCTGGCCTGTCCCGTTTTTAGGAGTTTCGAACACTGTAGCATTAGATATTTTTGGGGTAGGTCGAACTCATTTGGCTTACCAATACTTCATACGTCTGATTTGTATTTACAATCAGCAGGTTAAAAATAGTTCCCATTTTTTGGGTGAGAGTGTTTACTAACTCTAAATTACTCTCATCCATTTGTTGCCTCATGACCATCATAGAATTTGTATTCAAAGATGGTGTAATCTGGGGAATGTAATTTATCCCTTCTAGTTATGCCATATTATTGATGGTCTATGTTGAGGTGTTATAAGGATTGTATAATCTCCTTGTGCCCATCACATTGTCACTGAAGGTTGACATATTTGGTTGGAAATTAGCCATCATAGATGTGTTAGAACACAAATTGGTTCTTAATATATCTCAATATTTTGATGATAACATTAATGAAATTTTGTATAAGAAAATATATACTCTAATTTTGTTCAAGTGTTTTTGTTTCAGATATCAAATAAAATATTCATCTGAAGACAAAAGAATTCCTCTGAACATGATAACACAAGGCTCTGAGCGTAGGAAGTGCAGCTGCAGAAGACTCTGAAGCGCTAGCTGAAGACTCTGAAGCGCTTGCTGAACAAAACTCTGAAGCGCTTACTGAAGAAGACTCTGAAGCGCTAGCTGCAGAAGAATCTGAAGCACTACCTACAGAAGACTCTGAGTGCAGAGTATAAAGATTCAGTATTCAGAAGACTCTGAGAACTCAACGCTGCAAGTACAGAGGCTCTGAGAATCAAGTCAACTCTGATCATTCACGTTAAGCACTTTGCTCAAAACTCTGGATAGAGTGACTCTGATATAGAAGAACAAGGAACAACATCAGAGGATCTGATGCAAGATTATTTTCGTATTTGTTCATTTGAAAAGGAAGTGTCCAAGAAAAAGACGTTTCTAAACCTAAGGTCTACCAACATTACTATTTCTCATTCGTGTATGACACAGGAATTCAGGCAAAAAGGGAATGTCAAATCAAGACGAAAAGTATTTGTCCTTTCTATCTACATCCTACAGTACTTTCATCTACACACTATTGAGAAAGTGGAGTATATAAAGAAGTCTCCATCAACACTTCAACTACAACATTTTTTGATACAACAAGTTCCAAAAAATTCAAAGAAACAATCAAAGTAGAAACTTATACAAAGAAAAACATAAGTTTTATTTGTTCTTCATTTTGTGTAAATCACAGTTGTAATAATAGCTTTTTAGAAGCAACTTAAACACATTGTATTTTATCTTGTAAAAGTTCCTTGAGAGACCAAGTTGTGGTCAGGATTCTTGAGAAGACTAAGACAGTTGTCTTAGTGGATATCACTGTAATCAAGTTTTGATTTAGTGGATTAAGTCCTCGTTTGAGAGAGGCGAAATCACCTTGTCCGGGTGGACTGGAGTAGTTTGAGTTCAAACGAACCAGGATAAAAATAACTTGTTATTTTCTATTGTCATAATTGTTTTTGAAAACCCCTTATTCAACCCCCTCCCCCCCTTCTAAGTGTTTTCATACCTTCAAGATGTTGGCATACCATAAGGGTAATATCTGCCAGGGGGTGGCATTGAGAACCCATACAAAGGTCTCGCAATCGCAGAATTATTAAGAGCATTCCCTGACTGCGGTGGGGGTATAGACCCCTGAGATGGCATTGTTACGAATAGTGTTATTGATACTGAAGGTAGACAAAAACAAAGTAAATAGGGTTTGAATTGGGTTTTTACCAAATTTAAACTTTTAGAACATTCAACACAAAAGGTTAACAAGAGAATAAAAGACAGTAGGCACAAGTATTTTTTATCATGGTTCACTATTAACAAAGTTACTCCAGTCCACTCGCCAAAGTGATATCAACTTCAAAAAGGACTTAATTCACTAATCTAGAAAGATTACAACAAGTTCGTCTAAGTGTTTAAAAAAACATCATAACCCTCTCAAGTTTATAGACTAACACTTAGTCACTTGAGGAAAAATGATATCAAAGAAGATACAAGAAGGTGTTTACAAAGACGCTTCTATAAAGCAAATGAAACAAATTTAAAATGTATTACACAAATATGAGCAACAACTCTTTATGTTTTGATAAATTTCTAGACTATGCGTATTTCACTTGTAATATTGATCGTTCTTTTCTTCCATGAAGCAATGAGGTAGAGACTTCTTTATATAGCTAAATGTTTGAACGTTGGATGGTACAAACATAAATATTGATGCTAGTTGTTACAACAGTAATAACGAGATTGTGAGAGATAATAGTAGTAAAGTCTCACCATATTATATTTCAATACTGACGTAAAATCAGTTTATACCAAAATGGAAATGAACTTTTGTACGAATTCCTTCATCACACGTTTTTGTCTTGACCTTATCTTCTGATCAACTTTATCTAATGAGTAGTGATGATGAGTCCAGAAGATGAACGACTGTGTGGTATCATAGTCTTCAAAGTCTTCAAAGTCTTTAGAAGTAATATCTTCAGAATCTTCAGAACTTTTTCAACAGAACCTTGTCTTCAGAGTCTTCAAAACTTGATATCAGAGTTGGAAGCGAAACTTTTCTTAGAAACACATAACTTTCTTTTTCTTCAGAGGCATTCAACATTCATCAAAACTGTTGATGTTTCTTTAGAGACGAACAAATTAATTTCTTGAGGTGTTCTAGAAGGATTCTGATGAAACTTCTTGAGAGATATCCATAATCAAATAAAATTTAATAAGTGCACACTCCATAAATTCATTAGAGTACATAATTATTACATTATATATATATATATATATATATATATATATATATATATATATATATATATATATATATATATATATATATATATATATATATATATATATATATATATATATATATATATATATATATATATATATATATATATATATATATATATATATATATATATATATATATATATATATATATATATATATATATATATATATATATATATTGTTATCATCAAAACTAGAGATTATATGCAGAACTAAAATCTTGTTCTAACAATATCCCTCCTTTTTGATGATGACAAAATCGTGTATTTTGATGTAATAATATGTACGAAAATATATGCAAGAGATATTAAAATTTTAGAAAATTATCAGAATTAAGATGAGAGCTATGATTTTCTCTTAGGTTTTAGAATGCTCTGGTGTGTCTTTCAACATAGAGGAAACCTCTATTTATAGGCCAAGGAGAGGTTTGGGGCAGATTTGTCTTTTGGCATTTTGGAGGGAGTTTTGCAAATGCAATCTTGTTCAAGATTTGTTGCAGCTGCAAGTCCAAGTTCTTGGCTCAAGATAATGCACAAATCAAGTGGCATGAATGACAAGGAAGTGAGTGAAGTGTGGCTAGGGAGTAGGAGAACTGCAGCTGCAAGTTACTTCATGAAAAGTTTCTCTTTCCTTGATTTGTTTGATTAAAATAATGCCACTTGCATACAACTTGCAAGGCTTACCAAATCCATTCATTTTCTGCACTTCTACTCATCACACTCTCTAATTATCCGATAGAAACATGATCAAATGGCTGAGAATTGCTCAAGTGGTTAAAGAGTGAGTTTGTGAAAAAGTGAAAATGGTGAACCCAAGTGTTGAAACCCCAACTTCCTGAATTCATAACTCTCAACTCATAAGGGATATGGAGGAGTTCTAGTATATTTTGGAAAGCCCACGTGAATATCTACAACTTTCATGTTTTTATGATCTTCAGATTCCAAATGGAACTAGGTCAAAAATCCTCTCAAAGTTGCTAAAAACATGCCTAAAAAGGCCAACAACTTAGAATTTTTCTAAGTGTTTTTTCCCTCTTGTAATGATCTTGGCCATAACTCCAAATCTATGCATTTTCTGCTCATGGACCACTGTGAGACTTTTGTAGGACTTGTCAAGACCTTTCCAATGAGCTTTGAACCAACTCAATTGGATGTGTGGTTAGGGAGTTATGGTCTTGCCCCTTTCGAAACCCTAATTTCTCGATTTTTCGATTACTCCTCAATCCTTGATCCAATGGTCATGAAACTTAATGGATAGGTGTAATATGTTACTAGGAACATTTTTTCTTCATACTTTGAGGTCAAATTCCTTATGATTGAAGAGTTGACTTTTCGGTCAACCGAACGATCGATCGATGACTACCGAGTCGACTGTTGATGTTCCGGGTCTTTTGAGGCCTTGAAACTTCTTGAGTGGACTTCACTAATCCATATGAAATTCATGGACCATGATCCCACAATTGGAACACCATTTAAATCAAAAGTCAAACTACAGTTGACTTTTCCTAATCGAAAACCCTAGTCGGGGATCCTGGACTGCATTGTTCTTGATCTTTGGGTGACAACCTCAAATTGGATTCATACTTGACCCAATGGAGTATATTTGATGATGTGGAGACTTATTTCATGGAGAATCAATCCAATACATTGACTGATTAAACCCTCAAAACCTCGATTCTTGGCTGTACGAAACCCTAATTCACCTGTATCTTGACAAAGACCAACTTGAAATATAGGTTAAGATTAGATAATCAAATGAAAATGATCCTAAAATAATGATGAAGATCTAAGGGGTCAAAATTTGAAGTGCAACATCAACCAAAAGCAAGAACATGTGAACAACATCGTGTAGTGGTGTGCTTTGTGAAACAAGTGTACAAACATCACATATACATAATATATAATGGTTGGCACAAGATAAAACAAGAAATTCACAAGTGGTTTGGTAGATTGGAATCAAAATACAAAAAGTGACTAGGTTGGGCCTAGTTTGTGACCTGGTTTGTGACCTGAATTTGACAGTTCAAAAACTACATATTTTGCTACAAGAAATGGTTCATACATGACATATAACATACATAAAACATGTTTAAGCAATGTTCAATACAAAATCATGGCTAGAACTCAAGATTGCATGAAAAATGCAAGTTGAAAACTTACCTCTTGTAGCCTTGTGTTGTAAACTTGGGGGCAAGAAAACCAGATATCTTACAAGCTTTTTGATGGTCTACAAATGCTCCAAGGATGATAAGAAGATGCTCCAAGTGAACTCCAAGCAAGCTAGTGGGAATAATGCCTTGATGGTGAAGAAAACACCAAACAATCCAATGATTCTCAAAGCTAACTTGCTCAATCCTTGTTACAGAAGTGTGGATTGATTATAGACAGTTTGTATATGTCAAATTTGAGGTGTGAGTGGTCTCAAAGCTCAAGGAAATGCAATGGTTTGAAGGTTGCCCTTCAAAATGCAGAAAAGTAAACACATGAGGTTTTGAAGGTTGACTTTTGGCTTGGATAGTTTTCTGGCTAAAGTGAGATCTTGGATAGCTCTAACACATCATTTGTAATCTGTTTGAAGCTTTCTTTGAGTTTGAGGATATTTGGAAAGGAAAATGCAAGCCAGATTTTGAAAGATTTTGGAAACTTGGTGAAACTTTACAATAACTTGGTGATTGAGTGATGGAGAGAGTTCTAGCTGGTTTCTAGCAATGAACTGGTGTTATTTTGATGTTGTAATGAAGTCCTATTTATAGCAAGAGGTCTTGAAGAAGAGGTATGGACAAAATGTTGTAAAATACCAACTTTGGCCTTGTATCTTTGAAATCTTTGTGCCAACCAATGCAATCTTACATTTATGACCTCAACCCACCCTAAAAAAAGATTCTCCATGCCCTATAGGTAATTTTCATCATGCTTGAGGGGATAGGAAGTGACTGATTGCACCATAGTTGGTGGTTTGAAGAAGGGTAGCCACCGTTTTTCTCTTTCTTCACTATTCACTTTTGCAACTTACATTAAACAATGATTTCCCTCAAATCTTGTGCCAACCAATGCAATCTTGCATTTATGACCTCAAGCCACCCTAAAAATAAATTCTCCATGCCCTATATGTCATTTTCATCATTCTTGAGGGGATAGGAAGTGACTGATTGCACCATAGTTGATGGTTTGAAGAAGAGTAGCCATCATTTTTCTCTTTCTTCACTATTCACTTTTGCAACTTGCATTAAATAATGATTTCCCTCAAATCTTGTGCCAAATTCATGGTAGATGATTTTAAACACTTCCATTAGAAATGTGGAAATCATAAATAAGGCTTAATCCTTGATTAGAGTTGATTTGGGAAACTTTGGAATCAAGAAGTTCATGTTGAGTTAGTTTTACAGCAGTCAACTTGTGAGCTTTGGTTCTCCCTAACCATGAGGAGTTATAGAACCCACTTGTACTCTTTAGAAAGCCCTCATTAGGTACTACGACATTGGTGTTTTATTTAGGAACTCTTTCCTCTTAAAACTAGGTCAAAACCCCTTATGAAAATTCGGAATTCTTGATTTACAAGTCAAGAAATCTCAAAATTTCTAAGTGTTCAAAATCCTTCACAACTTGATGGATTCATAACTTTAAATCCATCCATTTTTTACTCATGTGTCAGTAGGAAAAATTTGTTAGGTTCCTTAAGACCTTTCCAACAAGCTTTGAACCACTCCATATGGATATGTGGCTAGGAAGTTATGACCATTTGAAGTTTGACCAAAATTAGGGTTTTTTCACTTTACCCTTGTTTCTTGATTTGCAAGTTATATATCAATTCTTGATTTAATCTCCACCAAACTTCATAATTATATTTTAAATGATGTTGGAAACAAGTTTGGCTTCAATTTGGGGTAACAAGTTTGACTTTTCTGATAGACGAACCGAATAGTTGAAAATCTCTGAATTGACTGTTGATGTTCTGGGTTCCCTGAGGCCTTGAAACTTCTTGTGTAGACTTCATTAGGTCATATGAGCCTTATGGACCATAATTCCCTCATTGGAAAACCTTCTATAACAAAATTCAAACTACAGTTGACTTTTTCAACAAGAAACCCTAATCAGGGTTCTTGCACTGCACTGCTTCCATTCTCTTGGTGACAACCTCAAATTGGACTCATTCTTGATCACATGTGGTATCCTTGATGATATAAAGACTTTTTATGTGGAGGATAAATCCAAAACCTTGACTGATCAAATCCTAGAAACCCTGATTTCTTGACTGTGTGAAACCCTAATTCATCTGCATCTTGACAAAAACAAACTTGAAATAGGTTAAGGTTAGATAATCAATGTTGATGCACCTAAAATGATAATAGAATTTAGGGGTCAAAATTTGGGGTATGACATAAACAACATTTTTAGATTGAAAAGATGCTTTTGAAAACTTACCTTTCTGACATGCTTCACATAGAGCATCTTAAGTGAACTTCAGCTTAGATAGGCCTCTGACTAACTTAAGTTTATTTATCTGAGAAATCCTTCTTATGCTAATATTACCCAAGCATCTATGCCACACGCACTGCTCTTTGTTAACAGACATTAAGCATTTAACATCTTGGTTTTTAGGATCAGAAAGCTTAATCTTATAAATGTTGTTTTTCCTCTTTCCAGTGAAGAGAATTGTGTCATATTTCTGATTTACAGCATTGCACGTTTTTTTGATTAAAGATAATATCATAACCGTTATCACCTAATTGACTTATGGATAATAAGTTATGCATTAGACCCTTAACATAAAGTACATTAGATATAAAAGGAAGAAATATGTTAGCAACTGTTCCAAATCCTTTGATTCTTCCTTTTTGGTTTCCTCCGAAACCTACGTACCCATCATCTTTAAGTTATAGGCTTTAGAACATATGCATTCTTCCCGTCATGTGTCGCAAACATCCAGAGTCCATGTATCATGACTGATGTTTTAACTCTGCTGCATAGGATATCTGCAACATATACTATTTTATCTTTTGATACCCATAATCTTTTGGGTCCTCTTTGATTAGTTTTCCCAAAGTTTCTAACCACTTTGGGTTTTTGTGCAGCAGTAACTTCGTGTGTCTGTGATGGTGTGTAGTGATAAGAGAAGAGAGATTTTGTTTTTTTTCTTCTTGAATTGAAATCTGATCATTATCATCAAAATCATAACCAATTCCTCTCTTCCTATTATGACTAACACCATAGATCATGGAAGCCATTCTGCTTCTATCTATGTTAATGTTTAAGAATTTCTGAAATGTCTTATCATATTTATATAAGATGGTTTTAGAAGTGGGAGAAGCTTTAGAAATAGTTTCTTCAAGTTTTAAACATTTTTTGTTCAGAAAAGTATTTTCTTTTTCCATAACAAAATTGTCATTTTTTTATTCAGGAACTTCTTTGTCTAGCTTAATGCATTCTTCATCTTTAGATTCATGAACCTTTTTCAAATCTTTGAATTTGAGTTGAAGTTTGTGATACCTATTCAGAGATTCTAATAAACATGATTCTAAATCAGCACGAGAAAATTCAGAAAATACCTCTTCTGAGTCAGACTCTATTTCAATTGTGTTTCATGTAGAAGCCATGAGTGCTACGTTGGCATGCTCTTCATCAAAATCAGATTATGATACTTTAGAGTCAGAATCATCCCATGTTGTCATGATACCTTTCTTATTGCCTTTGAACGCATCCTTCTTGAAACTTTATTTTCTAGAGCTTATTTCTTAAGCTTTGGAAACTCATTTTTATAGTGTCCTGGCTCCTTGCATTCATAGCATGTTACTTCTTTCCTTGTTCTTCCTCTTGAAGATGAATCTAGATGATATATCTCCTCTGTTTCTGGGCCTTCGAAAGTTGTTTTGTCTTTTCTTCCAGATTTGTTTGATTCTTATGGAGAGAAGGGACAATTCATCTTCGTCATCAGAACCTTCTTCATCAGAGTCTTATTCTTTCTCAACTTGGAAGTATTTAGTCTTTTCTGTCTTATTCCATTTTAATCTAGACCTCAGAGCGACATATTTGCTCTTTTTCTAAGGCTCATATTTCTCTAACTCTATTTCATGACTTCTGAGCAAGCTGACTAACTCTTCAAGGCTTATGGAGTTCAGATCCTTGGATAGCTTAAGAGTTGTAACCATTGGTCTTCATTTCTTAGGATGGCTTGTTACTATATTTTTTATATGATCAGTTGTAGATTGACCTTTGTCCATAACCTTAAGTCCTGCAACAAGAGTTTGAAATCTTGAGAACATAGTCTTAAGGGTTTCATCTTCTTCCATCTTGAAAGCCTCATATTTTTGGACCAATGCTAGAGCTTTTGTTTTCTAGACTTGAGTATTGCCTTCATGTGTCATTCTCAAGGAATCAAAAATATCCTTTGATGTATCTCTGTTATTAATTTTTTCATATTCATTATAAGATATAGCATTAAGAAGCAAAGTTCTGGCTTTGTGGTGATTTTTAAACTCACGCTTTTGATCATCATTCATTATGTTTTTGGGAATGGTAATACCAATCGTAGATATAGATATTTCATAGCCATTTGTGACAATATCCCAAAGATCTGCATCATAGCCTAGAAGAAAATTTATATTCTATCTTTCCAATAGTCAAACGTTTCTCCATCAAAGACATAAGGCTTATCATTGTAACTCTCTCTCTCATTTGTGTTAGCAGCAGCCATAATGTTTTTCTCATACTGGATCTTTCTACACGGTTAAGTGTTTGATAAACAAATCAATAACAGATTGGAGCTCTGATACCAACTAAAGGTAGAGAAAAACACAAGAGAATGAGGGTTGAATTGGGTTTTTACCAAATGTAAGCTTTTAGAACTTTCATCACAAAAGGTTAACAAGAGAATAAAAGAAAGTAGACACGAGTACTTTTAACCTGGTTCACTATTAACAAAGTTACTCTAGTCTACCCCCAAAAGTGATTTCACCTTCAAAAAGGAATTAATCCACTAATCTAGAAAGATTACAAAAATTTCGTCTAAGTAATTAGAAAAACACCTTAGCCCTCTCAAGTCTATAGACTAACACTTAGTCACTTGAGGAAAAATGATATCAAAGAAGATACAAAAAGGTGTTTACAAATATGCTTCTTTAAAGAAGATGAAATAAATTTAAGAACAATGTATTACACAAATATGAGCAACAACTCTTTGTGTTTTGATAGATTTCTAGAATGTGCATATCCCACTTGTAATATTGATCGTTCTTTTCTTCCACGAAGTAATAAGGTAGATACTTCTTTATATAGCTTAATGTTTGAACATTGGAGGATACAAACATAAATATTGATGCCAGCTGTTGCAACGGTAATAATGAGACTGTGGAAAATAATAGTAGTAAAGTCTCACCATATTCCATATAGCAGTATTGACGTAAAATCAATTTATACCAAAATGGAAATGAACTTTTGTACTGATTCTTTCATCATACGCTTTTGTCTTGACCTTATCTTCTGATCAACTTTATCTTATGAGTAGTGATGATGAGTTCAAAAGATGGACGACTGAGTGGTATCAGAGTTTTCAAAGTCTTCAAAGTATTTTTGAAGTAATGTCTTCAGAATCTTTAGAAGTTGTTCAACAAAACCCTTTTTTCAGAGTCTTCAGAACTTGATATCCGAGTTGGAAGCGAAACTTTTCTTAGAAGCACATAAATTTCTTTTTCTTCAGAGGAATTCAACATTCATCATAACGACTGATGTTTCTTCAGAGACGAACGAAGTAATTTCTTGAGGCGTGACAGAAGGATTCTGATGAAACTTCTTTAGAGTTATCCAGAATCAATTAGAATTTAATAACTGCACACTTCAAAAATTCATTAGAGTACATAATTGTTACATATAAAATATATGCATTGTTATCATCAAAGCTAGAGATTATATGCATAACCTAAATCTTGTTATAACAGATACCACCGAAGCAGATGTCCTAACTGGTGTCGTCTGTAACACCCCCTTTCTATACCCCCAAATAGTTAAATAAATCATTTAGGCACTTAATAAAAATTTCATCAGAGTTTAATTAATACATGATATGTGTCGCACCTCAAAAATTCATTTCGAACAAACGACCCTCGCGCGAAAGGCGCGAAAAATGCGGTTCGACAGAGTCGCCACCGAACTTTATTTTTCCCGAATGAACGGGAGAGGAAAATATCGAGAAAACCTCATAAACGCAGAAGGAACACGGCCGTCGCAACCATATTCCTGGGTTCGGGAGTCGGTTACGCGGGGGGAAGGTATTAGCACCCCTCACGTCCGTCGTACTCGACGGAAACCTCGTAATTCGAGTTAATGGATGTTAGCTAAACTTAATTCTTCTTTTCTCTCTACTAAATGCTAAAGGATGCTAAAAGGAATAAAGACGCTAGGGGAGAGGGGATGGTTAGAGGATAGGGTGCTCGCCAAGGATTGGGGCCCTTGTGCCTACGTATGCTCATTCAGACGAGAATGAGAAATCAGAGCGTCGTAGTTCGACTACGGGAAAGGATGTGGGAAATGGAAGATGGAAGGGATTGTGCTCGCCAAGATCATCTCAATCTTGTGCCTACGTATCTTACATTCAAGAGGAATGAAGAATCAGAGCGTTCGTAGTTCGTGGTAACGACCACGAAAGAAACAGGTTTGAATTGGATTGAAATGGGTATGGATGACGATTACTCGAAGCTTAAGAAAGACTTCTTATACCCAAGTAATCGGGAGAGTGAACCAAAGACTTGGAACACTCTCTTTTTCATCTTGAAGAATAACGTTATGTTCGAATGATGTTTGAACTGATGACGATTACTTTAGCTTAAGAAAGATTTCTCGGACCAAAATAATCGGGAGGGCGAACCAAAGACTTGGAACACTCTCTTTTTCATTGTAAGAGAAGTTGTGTTTGAAAGGATGAGGTTGAAATGATGACGATTAATTGAAGCTTAAGAAAGACTTCTCAAACTCTAAATAGTCGGGAGAGCGGACCAAAGACTTGGAACACTCTCCTTTTTCATCGTGAAAGGGAAATTGTTTGAGTTGGAAATAGTTGAACGATGTCGAGTTGTTAATGTTATTTAGAGGCGTCAATTGTTCACACCCGAATAAGACAACTCACATGTAAACAACTGAAAGCAAGATCAAAGACTTGAACCTACTCTTTACACCTTGAAAAGAATTAAATAGTTGTTAATTGATTGATAGTTTGTTATGAAAATCCACTTGACGTTGGATCAAGGGTTTGACTTATTATCGCGTGCAAAGCGTGTAACGGACATGGTTTGAGAAACGGATCGACTACAAGTCGAGAGTTTGAATTGAAAACGTGACCGTCTTGACTTACGCATCAAGGGTCGAGTTGTAATAGGTTGATGGCGAATGCGTATGAGCACTCGACTTACGGATTGTTTGAAAGTGGCTCGATGATGAATCGAGAATTAGTTTGAAAATAGTTTGATCTGCTCTAGTCCCTATGGGTGCTCCTAGGAGATAAACTAATAATCAAATAAATGCGAAACATACATCGGAATGGGGGAGGGGTACATGTAAGTTACACGGGATTGCACGAAATAAAGGGGTCTCATTGTCAGGTAGCCCAAGAGAAAGCCGTGTGTGTGCATTTTGATCGCGACTTTCTATGTCTAATACAACTAACTGCAAGTGCACAATCTATCGCGTAGTAATAATAGATATCGATCCCACAGGGACTCGTAATCAAACTAGTGTTCTCGGGAGTTACTATGTTTAGCTAGGTAGAATATGTTTAAGGGAATAAGATTGTCACTAAAAAAGGGGAACTAAGATTACTATTTAAATTATAATTAATTGAATCGATACATAGTAATTGTGTTCTTCAGGGATTTGATAAATTACTGGTGTATGAAATAGTTTTCACAGTTTATTTAAGCAGAAAATGGAGATTTGAAGACTCTCGTCTCACGATGGTTATTGACGCTAATCATAATCCTAAGGGCCAAACGTACACTTTCGTATCCCGTTCGGGGTTAAAATTATTTTTTGGAAATCTCTAAGTTCTAATTCGTTTTAAAGTGCTTTCGCTGTTATTAAAACAAATGCCTAGTGTTTACTATCTGACCTTACCGCAGCTTTCGCTTGTTGGTTCGTATCTTAATTAATTTCCCACTTTCGTGGCAAAACTACTTTTAAATAAGTTCTCGCTTTCACGACGAAGTTTATTCAGTGAATCAATTTCAAACACTCAGACCATAGATTACTTTTGTGAAAAGAAAGTTTTCAAACCAGTGGTTATCAAATCCCATTCGAATTATTACTACATATCGATTACCTAAGTTTAGCTAGACATGGAATTGGGAAAAACAAAACATAAATAAGAATAATAAATAATAAATTGCATTATAATAAAACAGAAGTCGATCAAAATGAAAACCTGTAAATATGCCAATTGGCCTTTGGGCAGATCCTCCACAGATGTTGGCAGGATTCTGGTCTTTAGTGCCAATTTGATCGTACAGTACAATAGCAATTACAAAAGAACGGAAATGGGAATAAGGAAATGTAAAGGGAAATGAATACAAATAAAAACTGGAAAGTAATTTGCTCTGGAAATTAAATTCGGCAGCACTTCGTGGTATGAATGCAGCACCCTTTCTAAAGTCCCCTGCTTCCCTTTTTATAGAAGTGGAATCCCAACGGTTATCTCTGAAGATGATGGACCTTGAGGCAGATAATTTAGGGAGTAGTGGTCCACTTAATGGGAATTGGAACTGCTCTTTTGACGTGTAATCTGAGTGGGGCGTTTTTGCCTGCATGACGGTCGTCACAAGGTGTGACGGTCGTCACCCGTGTGACGGTCGTCATGAAGCTGTGACGGTCGTCACATCAGCAAAAACTAATTGCTGCGCTTTTCATTGTATTTTCACTCCTTTTTCGTCCATATTTCATCTGAGATTGCTTCTTTTCTTCATGTTGCCTTGTTTATACGTGATCGTTGAATACCTGCAAAAACATCAGACAAATACACGGAGATAACCCGAAATCGGATCGAAAATGGTTAGACTTTAGTTGAATTATGCATGAAAATATCTATATGATTTCGTGTTATCAAACTCCCCTAAGCTTGAATCTTTGCTTGTCCTCAAGTAAAACATGGAAAAGTCGGCAAGCACGAGGCAACTTCTTCGTTCGCAGAGTTTGGAAAAACCGGGATTCTTGGTAGGAACAAGACGAGTATCATGACGACACTGGACTACAAGTCTTCGGAGGTCTCCTTTTTATGCAAATCGGTCTCAGTCATGCTACTGTATCTTGGTGTCAAGGTTCTCGCGGCAAGTTCACCCTGTTTGTTCTAGCGCAATCACATTAAGCCCGTTGTCCGCACACTTTCATGGCAAGTCGACCTGTTAGTGAGTATGATCTCTTCATTTTTTGTTTTTGATCTTCTTCATTGATCATAATTTTATGTCATTGATTTTCAATGAGTTTTTCGTGCCGTTGGGCTAAATGCTCGGGTGAGGAGCACCTAACTTAGAAGGAAACGTATCTTATATTCTTGGGCTTTTTAGCTCTCTTTTCATGATTTTTCATCTTTTTGGAGATCATACACTTATTTGCATCGGTCGCTCGCTTAGAAGTGTTTTTAGGATGGTGCTGACTGCTAGTATAAACTACTTGGGGTTGAGTTTGCGTAGACACTTGAGACTTTGGTACACGTAGGTGGTGAAACCGACTCGCATAAACTAGAGATCTAAGGTGTCTGGACGATACTGGTTTTGTTAGAACTGTCATTTCCTCGGAGTTTCAAAACTTGGTTTGAACTCAGGTGCATTCTCGTGGTGCTTTTGCTTTTGAGGAACGAACTAAAATTTTTTTTTGTTTACGTTGAATAATGTGGGGATTGTTTGCGTAACGTGAAAAATATATAGACGAGCTTTATTTGCTAGAAATAGAAAGTGTAAAAATAGATATTACTAAAATTCAAAGTGCAGTGAAATGGAAATAAAGGAAATAAGGGAAGTTCAGAGTACAGTGGAAATAAGGCTCCGCTCCCACACTATCTCGATCAGTGTCCTCACTGATTCTTGAAGCATGCGAGAGGGAGATACAACTGAAAATGAAAATACAAAGAACTGAAATATAGTAAACAATGAAGGAAAAATAAAGGGGAATCTAGTCTCGGCCTCTGTCATGTCCACGCTGGCGTCCTCTGGCTCTAGCAAGGGCTACTCTGTCCTCGTAGCTCATAGCTCCGGTGTGGTAGAAGGTGTCCCGGAGTCCTTCGACCTGCAGGGTCAGATTCGCTAGGCTCTCAATGATCGTAGCTTGGCCGGTGTGAAGTTGTTGCATTTGAGTCCGGTGCCAAGCCTCGAACTGGTCAGCTCGCTGATTCTGCTGCTGCAGCATCGTGAGTATCTGTGCCTGCTGGTCTAGGGAGCGACGGAGGTCCTCTTCTGTGTAGTCTGGCACGGGATGGTGACGGCGGCGGCGAGAAGATGTACCTACTGGAGGAGGAGGCTGCGATGCCTCTGGCTGCTCGGACCTGTCCAACTCAGCTTGGATTTCATCTTCGGAATCATGAGTGGGATTCTGAGTAGGAATAGCGGCAGCAGGAGGGGCAGTGAGGTCGAACAACCAGTTGGTACGGTCCTCTGGATGGATGCGGGTGCGGGACAGAAGGATGATGCTTCGGACGGTCTTGCCACGCACAACCGGATGGTATTTCCCGTCAGCTCAGGAGCGGATGAGATGGGAGGCTCTGCAGTGGTCGGTGTCAAGGAACACCGAGGGGATGGAATGAAGGTGCTGGAGGCGGTCGCCAAGGTTCAGCCCAAGTGCAATAGCCGTGACAATCCCGCCAAAGTAGAATGGCTTCGAGCCACGGTTGCAGTTGGCCTGAATGTGAGCCAGCAGAAACGGGGCAGCGTTGACGGGTTCATTGTTGAAGACGCAATGAAGAAAGAAGAGCTCCTTGGAGTTCACTTTGTGGTTGCTGTCTCTGGCGAAGATAGTGTTACTCAACGCTCTGTGAAAGTACCTGATGGTGGGGTTATGGATGTGAGTGGCGTGCAGGGAGTCCCAACCATCGGCATTGAGGTCGGTCAACTGATACCACAACGCGAAGGCTTCGTGCTGGAACGGATTAGTGATGCGACAATGAGCGTTGTCGCCGCGAGGTAGCTGTAGGATGCCAGCAATCTAGTTTTGGTGCATCTGATAGTTGACGGGTAGTGAGTCGGCTGGAGTGACCTCTGATGAAATGCAACGTAGTGTGCTCGTTGTCTTTCGCCTAACTCGCCCTCAGGGAAGGTAATGTTGCTGACATCTGGGGTTTCTGCATTCCTGGCCATTGTTGGAAGATGGAGAGGTTTCTGAGGTTTTGGGGTTTTTCTGCAGAGAGGGAAAAATGACAGAACGGTGGTTTGGAGGTTGAATTTGGAGTTGAAGTTTATAGTGCAATGTGGGGAGGACGAAAATTCGTAGTGGGGTAGGAGTTTGGATGTTTGAAAGTGATAATGGGGGGAGTGGAAGGGAACACGAACCCTGTTTTATCAGATAGCAGTTCTGGACTGCGTGACGGTCGTCACCCGCGTGACGCTCGTCATGGGGCTGTGACGGTCGTCACAGCAGCAAAATCTGTAGAACGCAGAATTTTGCTCTGAGGGCGTACTCGTGGTGATTTTAAAGCTTAGTATTGATACGGTGATGTAATATAACAGCCAACAAGCAACAATTAATGCGAAAACAAAATAATTGAAGAAAAACTAGAATTGAAATAACATAAAATTGAAACAATTGTATGTAGTACATAATGAAAACGAATAATGCGAAAAATCCAAATGGTTAAATTAAACTAAACTAGACTAGACTAAACTGAAACTACTGCTACGAGCTAATAACTAATCTTTTCGTGCCTTCAACTCATCGAATTTCTGTGAATAGTAGTCGAGTTGGTCGCAGACTAGATCCATGAAGCCTACCAGTTCGCTGTGCATGCCTGCGATATCAGCTTTTACATTAGTCAGAGCTTTATCAATGTCGTCCAATCTGAGTAACACGGTATCCATTTTGTTGGTGGTCTCCTCAGGGATAGGCTCAGGATAAGTATTGTAGTGTGGAGGAGTCATAGGGTCTACTTCAGTTTCAGAGGCAGCGTCCTCATAGTACATATAGTCGTGTGCCTCAGAGATGTGGTCACTGTCATACATATAGTTCTGGGGTGTTGACTGTGGTGAAGGAGGTCCCATAGGCTCATCCAATTCGTAGAGCCAGTTATCCTTGTTGTGGATGCTTGTCATCAGATGATCAGGCAGTGTGAATAGTTGTACTGGTTTTTCGTTAATAAGGTACTCATACGGTCCAGGTCCCATAGTCCCTAAGATGCGCCTGTTAAAGCAGAATTGTATGTTCATGGGTCTGATGGTACCAAAACGAGTGCTGGCATTTAAATGGAATCTAAGGCCAAGCTCGTGGGCAATCATTGTTACTAGGCCTCCTATAAGAATAGGTGTCTGAGGTTCCAGCGTGAGGCGTTTGAAAGATCTCATCATGAAAGGCACTGCATTTACTGTCCGTCCCTGAGAAGCACAGAACATGATGAATAACTCCTCCTTAGACACTGTAGTAATATTTTCTTCTTTTCCAAACAAGGTGTGAGCTAGTATCTTATGGAAGTATCGGAAGGCTGGGTTATGAATGTCATCATTATGCATTTTGTCTGGTTCAGGGTGATAGTCGCCTGTGATTCTACCCCAGAAGTGATCGAGTTGCAAATCAATATCGTCATCTTCTGCACTGATGAACACATGCGGTCCGCTAGGGAATCCTAGGAGGTTAGCTAGTGACATCCGGCTATGGGTTTGGTCCATTCCAAACAATCGGAAGGTAATCAACTCTGTGCTGGATCCAAAACCATAGTTGCGTGTATATCTGAAAGAACTAAGGAATTCGTAGGTAAGATCCTTGTAGGTAGCGAAACGTGTTTTTAGAGCAGTGTTCTCCCAACCCAGTTGATTGAACAGGTATTGAATGCTATCCGTGATCCCTAGTTTATCCATAGTAGCCTTGTCATAATACAGCGTTAAGGCGAATTCTCTTTCGGTCAGTGTTGCAAATCTTGCCTTTTGAGCGAGTCCTCTGAAGTGAACTTTTGTGAAGTCGTACTCGGCCATATTCGCAGGTAATTCGGAGAAAACAGAAGGAATGTTTTGAAGACTTTAAAAATCCTGAAAAGTTTGAAACAGGAAATTGAAGTCAGGATTTTTAGAAACGAAAAGTGGTAGAAACAAAAGACAAAAGAGAAAAAATAAAATAAGAATAAAAGTACGAAAATGAACGAAAGTAGAAAGTGGTAGTAATTTTAGAATTTTTGTTGGATTTTTCAAAGTAGAATTTTAAAGAAAAATGAAATGCAATAACGAGGGAAATTTGGGTTGCCTCCCAGTAAGCGCTGTTTTTAACGTCTAAAGCCTGACGATAGCTTGGTGAGAAGCTATTCGGGTGTCTGAGCCGGAAGCTCGAGCAATGTTATATTGCTGACTTGAGGACTGTTGTCGTTCTTATTGTAATGTTTTAGACGTTGCCCGTTTACGATAAACGGTGCATTTGTCTTATCGGTAATTTCAACAGCTCCACTCTGAAGTACTTTAGTCACTTCATAGGGTCCAGACCACCTAGATTTTAGTTTTCCTGGGAAGAGTTTTAATCGTGAATTAAAGAGCAATACGATGTCTCCCACACTGAATTGTTTCCTGATTGAACGTTTATCATGCCACTTTTTAGTTCGTTCTTTGTAGATACGGGCATTTTCGTAAGCGTCTAATCGAAGTTCTTCCAACTCGTGTAAGTTCAAGATTCGCTTTTCTCCTGCCTCGGTGTAGTTGAAGTTGAGTGTTTTAATGGCCCAAAAGGCCTTATGCTCTAACTCTACAGGGAGATGGCAGGATTTACCGTAAACTAATTTATAGGGGGTAGTACCTATTGGTGTCTTAAATGCGGTCCTATAGGCCCATAAAGCTTCTTGTAGCTTCGATGACCAATCTTTTCTTGAGGTAGCGACAGTTTTTTCCAAGATCTGTTTTATTTCTCTGTTCGAGACCTCTACTTGTCCGCTAGTTTGCGGATGATAGGGTGTAGCTACTCGGTGCCGGACTCTATATCTAGAGAGAAGTTTATCGAATATTCGTGATATGAAGTGAGATCCTCCGTCACTAATGACGAGTCTGGGTACACCGAATCTAGGAAAGATTGTGTTCTTGAAGAGTTTGATTACTACTCGTGCGTCGTTTGTTGGAGCAGCTATGGCTTCTATCCATTTAGACACGTAATCGACAGCGACGAGTATGTAGTTATTTCTAAAAGAAGGTGGGAAAGGTCCCATGAAATCTATTCCCCAGACGTCGAAGATTTCTACCTCTAAGATTCCTTTCTGAGGCATTTCATCGCGTCGTGAGATGTTGCCAGTTCGTTGGCATCTATCGCACTTTTGCACAGCGATGTGAACGTCTTTCCAGAGATTAGGCCAAAATAGGCCGGCTTGGAGAATCTTAGCGCACGTCTTCGACGTACTAGCATGACCACCATATGGTGCTGAGTGGCATTGGGAAATAATATTTTCTATTTCTTCCTCTGGGACACAGCGACGATATATATTGTCGGCCCCTCTCTTGAAGAGTAGGGGTTCGTCCCAATAATAGTGTTTCAGATCGTGGAAGAATTTCTTCTTTTGCTGATAAGTAAGATCCGGTGGAAGCACGCCAGCAGCGAGGTAATTAACGATGTCAGCATACCAAGGTAATGTGACTTGGGCATAGACGGCTTCTACGGCTTTTTTGAATTCTGGATCTTCCGAGATTGAGTTGGGTATGTCACTTTCTAATTTGGCTATCAGACGTTCGTACGGGAAATCATCATTTATCGGTACTGGTTCATGTCTGATGCCCTCTATTCGGGATAAGTGATCTGCAACAACGTTCTCGGTTCCTTTCTTATCTTTGATTTCTAAGTCAAACTCTTGTAATAAAAGGATCCATCTCAATAGTCTTGGTTTGGCATCCTTTTTGCTTATTAGGTACCTTATGGCAGCGTGGTCTGTGTATATTATAATTTTTGCTCCTACTAAGTAAGAACGGAATTTGTCAAGCGCAAATATAACTGCTAGAAGTTCCTTTTATGTGGTAGCGTAGTTCATTTGAGCAGGATCTAAGGTTCTACTGGCATAGTAGATGGCATGGAGTTTCTTGTCCTTCCTTTGTCCTAGAACTGCGCCCACAGCGTAATCACTCGCGTCGCACATGATTTCAAACGGTAGTCTCCAATCAGGTGGTTGCATGATTGGTGCGGTGATAAGGGCTGATTTTAATGTTTCGAATGCTTTTAAACAGTCGTCGTCGAAGACGAACTCAGCATCTTTCATTAACAGGCCGGTCAGAGGTTTTGTGATTTTCGAGAAATCTTTTATAAATCTTCTGTAGAAACCGGCATGTCCTAGAAAACTCCGTATTTCTCGTACGAATTTTGGAGGTTGGAGATCTTTTATAATCTCTATTTTAGCTTTGTCTACCTCAATCCCTCTATCTAATATGGCATGTCCTAGAACTATTCCTTGTCGGACCATAAAATGGCATTTCTCCCAATTTAGGACGAGGTTTACTTTTACGCAACGTTCTAGTACCATTTCTAAGTTTTGTAAGCATCCTTCGAAACTTTGTCCACATACCGAGAAATCGTCCATAAACACTTCCATAATGTCGTCTATGAAATCTGCAAAGGTTGCCATCATGCATCTTTGGAAGGTTGCTGGAGCGTTACAGAGTCCGAACGACATTCGGCGGTAAGCAAAAGTACCGTAAGGACAGGTGAATGTAGTCTTTTCTTGGTCATCAGGATGGATGGGAATTTGGAAGAAGCCTGAGTAACCATCTAGATAGCAGAAATATGAATGTTTGGCTAGTCTTTCCAACATTTGGTCTATGAAGGGTAACGGGAAGTGATCTTTGCGCGTAGCCTTGTTAAGCTTCCTATAATCAATACACATCCTGCTTCCAGTCACGACTCTTTTTGTTATTGATTCACCTTTTTTCGTTTTTAACTACTGTGACTCCTCCTTTCTTTGGTACGACATGAACTGGGCTAACCCATTCACTATCGGAGATCGGATAGATGATTCCTGCATCTAGTAATTTCTTTACTTCATCTCTGACTACAGTGCTCAGGATGGGGTTTAGTCTTCTCTGATGCTCTCGAGAGGTTTTAGAGTCTTCCTCTATTGTAATTCGATGCATACAGATTGAAGGGCTTATACCTTTTAAATCGCTTATGTTATAGCCTAACGCGGTGGGGTACTTCTTTAGGACTTCTAATAACTTTTCGGTTTCTGGTTGTCCTAAGTCGGCGTTGACTATCACTGGTCTTTTTAGTTCATCGTCTAGAAATTCATATCTGAGGTTTTTGGGTAATGTTTTGAGTTCTAAAGATGGGTTCTTCGGACCTGGCATATGGTTTGGGGTCAGTGCTAAGCTTTCGCTTAGGCTGTCGTCTTTATACGGTTTACGCCAATTGTCGTCTTCAGAAATGTCGAGTATTTGAATCTTTATTATTTCTGAATACGTGGTCTCTTCATTTTCAAGTTCTCTTATGCATTCGTCAATTTCGTCTACTAAATAACAGGTATCGTCTATTACTGGTGCTTGTAAGAACTTGGTGAGAATGAACTCTATCTTTTCTTCTCCTACTTCGAATGTTAGCCTTCCTTTCTTCACGTCTATAATCGCTCCAGCTGTAGCTAGGAATGGTCTTCCTAAGATAATTGGGGTTACAGTGTCCTCCTTGATGTCCATGATTATGAAGTCGGTTGGAATGTAGAATTGTCCTATGCGTACTGGAACGTTTTCCAGTATTCCGACGGGGTATTTTACTGATCTGTCAGCTAATTGTACGGACATTTTGGTTGGCCTGAGGTCTCCCATATTCAGCTTTTTGCATATAGATAAGGGTATAACACTGATACTAGCTCCTAAATCGCATAGAGCTTTGTCTATTACGAACTTTCCTATGACGCAGGGTACGGAGAAACTACCTGGGTCTTTTAATTTAGGAGGCATGCGGTTCTGAATAATAGTGTTACACTCTGCAGTAAGTGTAACTATTTCGTTATCCTCGATCTTTCTCTTATTCGACAGGATCTCTTTGAGAAATTTGGCGTATGACGGTATTTGAGTTATTGCTTCTGTAAAAGGAATAGTAATATTCAACTGTTTAAGGAGCTCTACAAATTTCTTAAACTGTCCTGAAGTTTTAGAGTTTATTAGTCTTTGCGGATAAGGAATAGGTGGTTTACATGGCGCTGGAGGTGCTTGAGGTTTTTCACTTGCGGTATCCTCCTTCTCGTTGTCCTCCTTCTTCTCTAACTCAGATTCCTTTTCTGTTTGTTCAGTTGGTTTTTGTTGCATGGCTGAGTTTTCGGTCCTCGGATCGATCGGTTCGTCCAATTCTTTTCCACTTCTTAGTATTACAGCATTTGCTTGGCCTTTTGGATTCTGTTCGGGTTGTCCAGGAAATGTGCCAGCAGGTGCGGCAGCAGATGCTTGTTGTTGAGCCACTTGTGATATCTGAGTTTCTAACATTTTGTTGTGGGTGGCTAAAGCGTCTACTTTTCCTGTCAACTGTTTAATTTGCTCGCTAGTGTGTATGTTTTGATTTAGGAACTCTTTGTTTGTTTGAGCTTGAGTAGCTATGAACTTTTCCATCATCAATTCGAGGTTTGATTTCCTAGGTGCATTCTGAGCAGCTGGTTTCTGATATCCTTGCGGAGCAGTAGGCATTTGCAATGCATTTTCGCTTTTGTAAGAAAAGTTTGGATGATTTCGCCAACCTGGGTTGTAGGTATTTGTGTAGGGATTTCCTTGAGCATAATTTACCTGGTCTGGCGGGATTCCGGCTAGCAATGGGCATTCGGGTGCATTATGAGTGGTGCTTCCGTATAACTCGCAATTTGGAGTTACTGCAGCGACAGTTGCAGTGGGGTTAACGGTCAGACTATCAATCTTCTGTGCTAGAGCATCTACTTTAGCATTGAACTTTTCAAGGCTGCTGATTTCGTACATCCCACCTTTCGCTGTGGTTTTCTCAGTTGGAGTGCGTTCACCTCCCCATTGGCAATGGTTTTGTGACATGTTTTCTATTAATTGATAGGCTTCATCGTATGGCTTATCCATAAGTGCACCGCCCGCGGCAGCGTCTATTCTCAATCTAGTATTGTATAGAAGCCCATTATAGAAGGTATGGATTGTCACCCAGTCTTCTAGACCGTGGTGAGGACATGTTTGTATCATATCTTTGAATCGTTCCCATGCTTCGTAAAGAGATTCAGTATCTTTTTGTCGAAATCCGTTGATTTGAGCTCTAAGCATAGCAGTTTTGCTTGGTGGAAAATATCTCGCTAAGAAGACGTTCTTCAATTGCTCCCACGTCGTAACGGAGTTGGATGGTAACGATTGTAACCATGTCCACGCTCTGTCTCTAAGAGAGAATGGGAAAAGACGAAGTCTTATCGCGTCTGGAGTTACTCCATTTGCTTTCACCGTGTCTGCGTATTGTACAAACTTTGTTAGATGTTCGTTGGGATCCTCAGTTGCATTTCCTGAGAATTGGTTTTGTTGTACAGCCGACAGCAATGATGGTTTCAGCTCAAAATCATTTCGGGTAATAGCTGGGGCAGCAATGCTACTTCTAGGCTCCATCTGAGATGGTGTAGCGTATGCCTTCAGCGGTTTGTTCGGAGGTCCTTCAGCCATCTCTGGTTCTTCTTCTTCTGATTTGGGAATGGGAGTGAGAGGTTCGGGAGTGTTATGTTTGAGTTGTTTGAGTTGGTACTCAATGATTCTACTTCTTAAATGTAAGAAGCGTTCTAGTTCTGCGACTGAAGGTTTTACGATATCGCTTTGCGGGCGATTTCTTGGCATACAATCGACAGAACTAGTAAAGGAAAAATGAAAATTGTTAACCTAGTCTATACAGCGTAACATAAGGTTACACTATTGACTAAACGGGTCCCCGGCAACGGCGCCAAAAACTTGATCGCGACTTTCTATGTCTAATACAACTAACTGCAAGTGCACAGTCTATCGCGTAGTAATAATAGATATCGATCCCACAGGGACTCGTAATCAAACTAGTGTTCTCGGGAGTTACTATGTTTAGCTAGGTAGAATATGTTTAAGGGAATAAGATTGTCACTAAAAAAGGGGAACTAAGATTACTATTTAAATTATAATTAATTGAATCGATACGTAGTAATTGTGTTCTTCAGGGATTTGATAAATTACTGGTGTATGAAATAGTTTTCACAGTTTATTTAAGCAGAAAATGGAGATTTGAAGACTCTCGTCTCACGATGGTTATTGACGCTAATCATAATCCTAAGGGCCAAACGTACACTTTCGTATCCCGTTCGGGGTTAAAATTATTTTTTGGAAATCTCTAAGTTCTAATTCGTTTTAAAGTGCTTTCGCTGTTATTAAAACAAATGCCTAGTGTTTACTATCTGACCTTACCGCAGCTTTCGCTTGTTGGTTCATATCTTAATTAATTTCCCACTTTCGTGGCAAAACAACTTTTAAATAAGTTCTCGCTTTCACGACGAAGTTTATTCAGTGAATCAATTTCAAACACTCAGACCATAGATTACTTTTGTGAAAAGAAAGTTTTCAAACCAGTGGTTATCAAATCCCATTCGAATTATTACTACATATCGATTACCTAAGTTTAGCTAGACATGGAATTGGGAAAAACAAAACATAAATAAGAATAATAAATAATAAATTGCATTATAATAAAACAAAAGTCGATCAAAATGAAAACCTGTAAATATGCCAATTGGCCTTTGGGCAGATCCTCCACAGATGTTGGCAGGATTCTGGTCTTTAGTGCCAATTTGATCGTACAGTACAATAGCAATTACAAAAGAGCGGAAATGGGAATAAGGAAATGTAAAGGAAAATGAATACAAATAAAAACTGGAAAGTAATTTGCTCTGGAAATTAAATTCGACAGCACTTCGTGGTATGAATGCAACACCCTTTCTGAAGTCCCCTGCTTCCCTTTTTATAGAAGTGGAATCCCAACGGTTATCTCTGAAGATGATGGACCTTGAGGCAGATAATTTAGGGAGTAGTGGTCCACTTAATGGGAATTGGAACTGCTCTTTTGACGTGTAATCTGAGTGGGGCGTTTTTGCCTGCATGACGGTCGTCACAAGGTGTGACGGTCGTCACCCGTGTGACGGTCGTCATGAAGCTGTGACGGTCGTCACATCAGCAAAAACTGATTGCTGCGCTTTTCATTGTATTTTCACTCCTTTTTCGTCCATATTTCATCTGAGATTGCTTCTTTTCTTCATGTTGCCTTGTTTAGACGTGATTGTTGAATACCTGCAAAAACATCAAACAAATACACGGAGATAACCCGAAATCGGATCGAAAATGGTTAGACTTTAGTTGAATTATGCATGAAAATATCTATATGATTTCGTGTTATCACATTTGTGTCCTAAACGACGCCTTGAGCAAAGTCGGGCACGACTTAAAATCAAGATACCTGCAAATAACCGATGATACAACAGTCCACCAATTTGGCTTTTAGGAGTTTCGATAATTTATTAGGTGTTTTCGATTATGAGTGAATAAATATGAATAATGAGATATGATAATAAATAATATTAATAAATATGACAATATGAAATAATATGAACAAAGTTTGACAGAAATTAAATTTAAAGCTAGTTTACCGAAATAAAATCGAAAGAACAAAGGTGGTCTCAGATCCTTTGTTTCACGCCACTAATGTGACGGTTAAACGGTGGAAGTTTCTTCATCGACCCCGAAATACGATAGAAATGAACAAAAATATAATCAACAATATACCCCAAAATTATACTAACGAGTTTTTACAATATTAATTGAAAATATTAACAAAAGAAAAATATACATAAAATTGAAGTTATCAAAAATATATTTTTTTTAAGAAAAATCATTTGTAAAACTTTATATTTAAACTTTTAAAAGAAATTAAGAGAGAAGAAAAAAAGGGGGTATGAACAATTGGAAAGGATGTTGGGATTAAAAGGTGGGAGAGCAAAATCACGTGGGCTTGCTGAGGCCCATCATTCGCTTACCAGAACTTGGTGAAAGAAAAGAAGAAAAAAAACAGATCAAACAGAACCAATGGGTCCACCGATTGTTGCAATAACATAAACAAAAGAGGCATATTATACAAAGGGGCAAAACGAATAATGAATGAACAAAACTTATGTCAGTGCATTAACACAATACACTTGCGCAAAAAAAAAATTAAGTTAATGGGTAAAAACGTCACCAACTCAAGCCAGAAGAGCCTCTCATCCCTTTCTGATATCGTCGACACCATGAAATTTGCCCGCAAATTGTTTCGCCTCTCTCTTTCGCACAACTCACCTTAACCTTTCGATTCGCTCGGATCCGATTTGGCTTCGGTTTCTAGCTTGACTTTGAATCAATGTAACCAGGTTCGTTTCACCTCTCGAAGTTTCTCTTTATCTCTACCTCGACTTTCTACTCTGTTTCACGGGTTTAACGATTCATTATGGTTAGGGGTTTGAGCTTGTTGTTGGTTGAAGAACAAAACGGGTTTGTGGCTTTGCGGTTAGAAAGAACGGAAAAAAAAAGGTAAGTGAAGTTGAGAAGAAGAAGAAGGGTTTCGTTTGGATTTGGCTTTGAAGGAGAAGCTGGGTTTTGTGCTTAGTGATTGAAGGGGATACTTTCGAAAATCATTTTGCGGATGGGTACTGAAGAGGATATGAAGGTTATGGTTTAAAAAGGGTTGAAGGTTGAAGATGAGGTTTTGGAGTTTCTGAGTTCGATGATGAAGAAAGGTATTATGTTTTTTTGGGATTTTTCTGCGGTAGGTTTCAGAATATGGTGATGTTTTAACTGGTTTATGCAGAAATTTTAAAGGAAATAATGGTTCATAAAGGAGAAGAGTTGCGGTTGGTTAGAGAAACTTAGGATGAGTTGGAGAAGAAAGTTTTTTGGATTTGAAGATTGGAATGGCTGTCTGATTTGTAACAATAGGAGTTATAGTGGTCCTGTGTTTATTTTGGTTTGAGCAGAGTTTGGAAACGAGTTGTTTTTTTTCGTTTGGTATATATGCTGAATGACTATGGCATTGTTAGGTTATTTAAGGTTTGGTATGGAGGTTTGAAGGTGGCTGTTTGTAGTTTGTAAGTGAAGATCTCAAGGTTAGTTGAGATTGAGGTAAGGTTTTTAAGTTCATGAGGGTTGAAAAGTTTCCAAAGAGGAAGTCAGCCTGAGGGAAGAAAATGAAGGATTTTTTTTGTGCTCAAAACCCCTTCATTCCTCCTCCTCTATTTTCAATCGTTCTGCAGATATATATCCCTTATGCCTTTGGTGAGGAGTGGTTATTTTGGCCTTTTGTGTCAATGGTACAGTTCTGTGTGGGGCTGGTTCAGCAGGTTGCAGGCTGGTTGTAACAGAGTTGGTCTGGTGTGGAAAAATGGTTGTTGGTGTGATTTTGTGCAGGTACGATTTGTAGCATATTTTTGTAATGCTGGCTATTTATTTTACTTGCTACTAGTTCAGTGTTGTGGCTGGTTTGGCAATTGTTGTTTTGCCTCTCTTTTTTGGTTGCTGGTTTTGTCTTATTCTGCAGACTCACTGCTGGTGTAGGTTTATTGATCTGGTGTGATTTTGTGCAGGTATAGCAGGCTTGGTTATAACTGGCGGTACCGTTTTTTTGTTTGTTTTCTGCAGGGTGTGAGTTGTGTTATGTAGGTGTTGTCTAGTGTAGCTCTGAGGTTGTGATTCTCTCCTTGTGGCATTCACTTTGAAGTGGTTTACTGCATTGATGATTATGTGACCCGGTAATTTGCGGTAAGTGCGTGATGGTTTTCCAAATCATTGTTGCGACGTGACCGCATCGTGGTATGACAGCTTATCTTTTCCTTCTGAAGAAAACATCATGTATAATATGTGGGTGTACATATATATTGATCTTTTGTTCATGCTGCAGATGAGATTATGTGGTGTGCTGTAGAATCAAATTGTTATTCTTTGTGCGAACTTACGAAGCATTGTGGCTTGTGAGCGGTTTGTTTTGGAGTTGTGGCAATGGCGTGAGTGTCGTAATAATCTATTGGGTTTTGTGAATTGCCCCCAATTCTCGATGTTTGCTGCGTACAGGTTTTATTGGCGACGTAACTACATTAGGTTTTGCCGGTAACATGAGTTCTTTCGTGCACCTATTTCGTATGCTGTTTTTTTCTGCGTGCAACTTCGGAAAGATTCAAATGACTTAGTGTTCCACTTATGGGTAGTCCTGATTTGGTTTCAAGTGGTGCACTGAAGGTTTTTTTACGAATTCCCTGATGATGTTGTTTTTTTCAAATTGCAAAATCATACAAATCGTAGTGAATGCTGATGTCACTTTCTATCTATTTATTTCAGTTTGAATTACGAGCAAGGATTTACCAATACCATTTCCAGCTGTGAGTGGGGTTGATGTTTTTTCTGCTGCTGTAGGTCTTGCGAGTTAACGGATGATACGGTCCGGATGCGAATTACAGTCGCGTGACCATTATCTGATGCACTTTTGGTGCGTTGTGTTGTGTATACGACATTCTTGGTGCATGGTCCATTGAAGTGCAAGTCTCATCCTTTGAAAACCGTTTTTCACTCATGAAAGCTGCCACTTTAGCAGGTTTATAATTATTATGCAAGTTCATCATTTTGGGCATATGGACCAATTCTGTTAGCATCACCACTGTTTCATTATTTTCAGGCTTTGATCATGAGCACAATATGAAAGGAAAACCGATGCGCATACATTAACTACAAGAAGGATGAAACATAGCAAGTTCGTGCGCAAAATATGCATTTTCCTGGACTGATTATGAAGACATAATATTCCATTATTACGCAGTGAGCATTCGACGCGGTTTGAAGCATCACAACTTGCTAGTCTTGGATTTTGGCGTGAGTTTGATTACGCAAGAAGATGTGTGATGCTTACTACAACTCCAGCTGCGAATCAACTGGTGCAGGCCGCTATATGCGCAACGACTTGATGTCGCAAGTCACGGTCATACCAGCTGTGGGTGAGTACCAAGGTTTTTGTGTCTGTCTTGTTGTTTTATGCAGGTTATGATTAACGGCTTGTGGTATAGGTTGTTTTTGAGTAGCAGTTATATGGAGTAAACCTTTGTGATGTTGCATGATCTTTGTTTTTGCAGGTCATTTATTTTTATTGGGCAGGTTGTCTATGAATGTTTGGGCAGAGTTTTTGGACTGTGTGTAGCAGAACAAGATTACTGCAGAATTTTGGTACAATTATGCCAAGGTGCATCATGGCATGTATGCCCTGAAAAATACCTTTTGCTGCGGGACCAACAGTCACCTGGCTTGATATGATACAGGGTCTAGCCATGACTTGTGGCAATGATCAAAATTGGCAAGACATGGGGTCTTTGAAGGCACACAAGGATGGAAAGGAACCACTTGGGATACAAGGTGATACGCGAGATGTAGGCTGCTGTTGGTTGTCCTTTTTCGTACAAGACGCGACCATGAAGTGAAACAAGGGCCCGCAGTTGATTTTGGGTGGTATGGAAACTGAAATCATCTTAGACGTACAAGCTAGAAGAGTATCTTTTGTCGGTTTGCGACTTGTGCACACTGTGAGAAACGTTGCCGCAGATTATCCTGGGAGTGGTATGTTAATTACGGTACGGAACCGCTTCTACTTTCATCTTCTTCTTTTGTATTGCAGCACACTTGCTTAATGCGTGAATTGATTGCCGTGAGAATTTTCGGTATCGCAAGTAGTACGTATATTAAACATTGCATCATGACGCGTTGTACAAATTGTAACGGGGATTGACAGAGTGTGTCGGTTTGCTATGTGGATTGACATTTGCGTTATGAATTTTTTAGGTGGAATTGCCGGATGCACGATTTTTGGTGGTGTGAATTGTAAGAATTTCCTGCTGCAAGTTGTCTTTGTAACGTAATGGTGCGGTGCAGTGTGTACAAAGCTGGTGCCCTTGTAATGTTGGGATGAGAATAGGATCCAATGTAAAGTTCAACATCAATTATGGCCTTGGATTTTGATTGTAACTTGGAGGAAAATTCATCAAGCTCAGCTTCAAACCAATCTCAGAAATCACTTTGCGGATGGGCTTTGCAGAATCTGTTTGTAATTTTGATGGGCTCATTATGGATTTGAAACCATATTTTTGATAGTGTTTTTTTTCAATCTTGTAAACTCTTTGTAAATATCATATTCTCATTTTTGCAAGTCTGGCCCATGTGGAGCTTTGTACTAGTCATTACTTCTGCACCCTCCATGTTATCCTTGAATTCATGAATGATCAAATTCCACTTTACTTAACGTAAATGAAAAATAGAATTAATCCTTGAACATAAATTTGGACCAAAAAAAATGAGTGAGTCTTGAACAAATAACTTTTGGATTTTAATGAGCCAAAGTGTTCAAAATGGCATTTCTTGATTATGTCTTGAAACCAGACTATAACGAGTTGGTATGAACTCTTTGCTCGAGATCTTGACTAAAATGAACCGAACTCTGATGATTTGACCATCGCATAGATAACTTGGAATGGCAGATGAACTCTAACTGTAATTTCAAGTATAATATCATGCGTCATATACCTCCGGGCATTGTTGCCATTTAATGAAGCCCTTGTCAGACTTGCAACTCAAATTGCAACTAATGAAACTCAACCTATATTGCAATCCTCCCCTAGATGAAACTCCATTTAATTCAACCCAATCTCGTGATGCCCTGAGTTTGGCCAACAAGCGAAAGCAATATACTTTCTGGATTTTGAAATAATTGTCAGTGGACAGATGTTTAGAATGGAAACTATACACAAGTAGGACAAATTTGGGGTATGACAATATGAAAGAGGTGTATCACATTATCATGAAATTAAACACATACCACACCTGCTCAAATGGATATGCAACAATGGGCAACTCACAACTAAGGAACTTAGTCCTAAAACCCACATCTCAATATTTAGAATAAAAGCGGAAACATCTAAACATTGAATCAATATATTCATATAAACATATATACATCATTCAGTTAATTTATGTGTACAAAACATCCATCATCAGATACATACGCAGATGTATCACAAAAGAATCAAAACAAATGTATCTCCAAAAGGGCCAAAGGTTTCCTAACTACCCAGATGTTACATATCAGAGCCATCTGACCAAAACAATGACGACACGCGTCACGAAAGGACCTCCAGCAAGCCTACTCTGCAATGCCTCGTAGAGCATTATAAATAGCAGAAGGGTGAGAAACAATATCATAATAATCAATGCATAAAAATATATATGTTTACACAAGTTATACATAATTCACATTCTCACCACTTCTCATACCAATTCATCATATACAACACAATGCATATTCACATAATCAAGGATATTCGTCAAATCATGTTTCTATACATGCTCATCATTTTCCACATAAACATCTACCATTATGTTCAATTCACCCAATGCATCATATAAAGATGACCAATACAACTCATAGAGGCCGACTCTATGCGGATGCAAATGCGGTACCGACTCAATTCAGCAGATTCTCCAAGGAATCAAGTATTCAGCAGATTCTCCAAGGAACCAAATATTCATCAGATTCTCCGAGGAATCGAATATTCAGCAGATTCTTTGAGGAATCAAATTACCTAACAGATTCTCCAAGGAATCATATATTACACAGATTCTCCAAGGAATCACATATTACCACAGATTCTCCAAGGAATCACATATTACCACATATTCTTCAAGGAATCAACATCGCTAGAATGTACATCATCATGCCTTTTATGCAAAATGACTCACAACATTTCTCTACATGCATACATATTCGCAAATATATCACTATGCATATTCATCTCATACAGGCACATACAATCTATGTACATTCATATTAATCCATCATGCATTTCCATTCAATTCAGACAAATGCATAAAATTACCAAACGACTACAATTTTACGGTTAAGAATCAATTTCTAGGATTCACGCCCAAAGGCTACCCACAGCTCATCACAATAGTATACAAACTACTCATATCACAAAAGATTAACATAATTGAACCAAGCAATTAATCATTGGATGGATAAAACAGAAAAGAAACAATGTTGTCCTGCTCGCCACCCTTCGCCTGGCGAAGCCATTGGCGAATGCTCGCTGGGACCTTTGCCTGGCGAACTCGCCAGCGAACAAAGTCAGTAGCTACTGACTTGCTTCGCTACCCTTCGCTGATGTACTCGCCTGGCGAACCTTCGCCACTCACTTTCGCCTGGCGAACTTGCCAGCGAAGACCACTGGGAGTTTTCTTGAATTATTCGCCAGCCATTCGCTGGGCTTCGCCCGGCGAAGCTTCGCCCACACTCGCCTGGCGAATACCAGCGAACCTGCGAAACCAGCAAACTCCAATCTGTCCAAAACAATCAATACTCCAAAAATTGACCGATTCTCACTAAACCAGCTTCAGTAATGTTAACCCCACATCACCCGACTATTCTACGACATTATTTCCAGTTTCTAACCGATTAAACTCCATTACTACCGATTAAATCCAATTTGCCCTAATATGAAAAATGGTGGAAACTCACAACAAAGCCAACCCACACATACATAACCACACACATTGATTAGATAATAATGTTTCTCACCCTTACCTCGATTAATCGGAGCTTGAAGTTGATCTTGAAGCAATCCTAGGTTTTCCTCTTCTTTCTCCTCTTTCTCTTCTCTCTTCTTTCTTTCTTTCTCTTCTCTCTTCTTTCTTTCTCTTGTTTTTCCACTAATGTTTCTATTTTTCTCTTTTTCTCTCTTATCTCATATTCTATTTTGTTTCCTCTCCATTTCCTTCCAAACACTTACCAATTAATTCTCACACAATAATCCACTTAACACTTAATACTAAATGTCTAAAATACCCTTTACTCTATTTTCCTCGAAAACTCTCTGAATCGGTAAAATAGCACAATATTAAAATTAAACATATCAACACATAAATTCCACATTTAAAATACAATTATCCAAATAAATCAAAAAGGACTCAATAAAAATGGAAAATTCAGAATCGGGGCGTTACAACTCTCCCCCACTTTAGAAATTTTCGTCCTCGAAAATATTACCTGATCCAAGCAACTCCGGATGCGACTCTCGCATCTTGCTCTCCAATTCCCAAGTCATATTGCCTTCTGCAGCACCTGTTACACCCCACTTCCCAAACAATTAAAATAATGAACATTATAAATATACATCAGAGTATTTCTTCCCAAGTGGGATATCACATAGCAAAACCAACATTTCCTTATAAAAAGGTTTTCTCCAAAATACAGCGAAAAATAACAAAATAGAAAAATCCAACAAAGTTTTTGATACGTTCACAGGAAATAAAATACAAGTTCAACAGAAGGGAACTAAAAACACTCAAGTCTCGTGCTACGTATCAGAGCATCCTAGACTCGACTGGCACACCATAATCCAAGTTAGCTAAGTACCTGGATTATCTGTACTTCCGGAGAAGCACAGACCACAACAACAACAAAGGGGTGAGTAAACATGATTAAAATGTATTAGTAATTTAATACATACAAATAAGATAGTAAAACACACCAATATTCACCCCATAACACCAATCATCGAACCTACTGTTCAAATTACAATATAACATATTATAATGCAAATATGCAACTCAGCACCAAGCATGCGGTACCGACTCATTGGTTCATTCAATCGAACCCTAGACAGATCACTTACGCTCCTACTGAGATATGTGTTGCACCCTAAAATTTGACCAACCGATTCTCCTATCTGACTCGTGGTTTAAATTCATATTCGCAAATCAGAAGCATGATATTTGTGCACAGACAGAGGATATCAGAGTTACGACATGGGTTTCATTCACTAGCTATGGCAGATCCAGTCCAGATCATCAGGGTTTTATTTTTGGGAAATTGCGCGCTCTTCGGTGATTTTTAACTTGCATAGTGATTTTGGGATATTCTGATGCCCGGGGTTCTCTGTTCGATTCAATCTGGTCTCGTGCGCTCTTTTATGGTGGTCATTTGCACTTGTCTGCATTTTTTAGGGTTTTTATAGACTTTTGGGTATTTTAAATAGCCATTTTAATCATTTTTAGGATTTAAATAGATTGTTTAGCATTTTAAATAGTTTAAATCTCTTTTTAGAATTTTATATAGATTTTTAAAATAGGTTTAGTAGTTTTTTTGTCATTTTTAGAATATTATAGATTTTTTATGTTAATAGGGATTTTAATAGTTTTAAATAGAGATAAATAAAATTTGTTTTAATATAGTTTCTCTTTTAAATAGATATTATAAAATGGTATAGACTTTTGTAGAATTTTAATAGAAATTAGTAGAAGTTTGTTAATATAGAGTTAATTAGATTTTTAATCACTTTTTAGATTTAATTAGGATTTAATTTTTTAGTAGGGTCAATTGAGTTCATTTAGTTAATTGTTTTAGAGTTAGTTAGGTTTAATTTTTTATTAATCTTTAATTAGGTCCAAGCTTTTTTTCAGAATTATTAATCAGTTTTTCCAATTTTTTTTAGGGTTTTTGTCCAGTTTTTCGTTGGGCCCAGGAAGCAGTTTTTTGAAGCCCAAGTTATGTTTGCAATCCAGTTTTTTGTCCAGAATTCTGCAAGTGACACTTGTCACTATAAGAAGGGCGCCACATGTTGCACTCAGGGGGACCAACACACACCACAGAAACTCCCAGAGTCTGCCACGCATCTCACACGTGTCTCCCCCAACCACCACCACCTCACAACCACTCAGCAACCCCCACACGCTGACACCTGACCCCACCACTCTCTCCTTCCGCCAGCGCGTCTCACACGTGTCCCTCCCAACCAGCGCCTCTCACCACTTGTCACCTCCCCAGCCCCTCGCCTGAGCTTCGCCGGAAAGCACACCGCCGGCCATGCATCCACCTTGAACCTCCCCAACGGCCACCGTCTAACCGTCTCCGGCCACCGTCCTTGCCGGAAACTGCAAAAAACTCAGAATTTACCAGAAATCCTCTTTCTCCCTCCTTCTTCCTCCGTCCACATCCACCCCCAAGTCACCGGAAAAAACATATGTCGTCGGAAAATTCATACGAGTTTTCCAGAAACTCATAGACCTTCATCCACATTCCCCAGAAATTTCAAGCTTCTTCAACCGCGTTCATTGCAGTTACCAAGATCTTCAAGAACTATTTCCCAGAAATCCACCCGTTGTTCTTCACTTCCTTCAAGATCCCCAGCAGCGATCTCCAGAAATCTGCTTGATCTTTAACGAGCAAGATCAACTCGTGTTCGTCACAGTCAATCTTCATCGTTCCCAGATTTCCTCCCCTTCATCTCCGTATGCACGACGCTCATCAATTCTGCAAAACGAGCCCAAGAACATCCACCGTCAGATATCTTCGTCTCCCTCAGTTTTTTCCAGGAAGTTTATTGTTCTCCAAGCGTACCGTCGCAAATCTCCAGAATCTCCACCTATTGGGATCTTAAGGCGCGTGCATCAGGTATGTTCATTTTGTTCATTGTTTATTGAACATGTTATCTGTGTTGGTCCGAATGAAGGTTAGAGTTAGGCTCGTTTGTAGGAAGAACATTGAATGGTAGCAATGATCAGAAGAGGTAGCTAGATTTAGGGTTTCAGAAGGTTGAGATTGGATGGATCTGAGATTGTTTGAGAGGGTGAGGAAGACGAAGATAAGCGGCTAGGGTTTAGACAGTGAACAGTGTTTAGAGTTGGGGAAGGAAATTTAGGTTTTGATTAATTGGTTAGTTGGGCTAGGGTTTGGGTAGCGTTCAAGCCCAATGTGGTATTGCTGAAGCATACTCCCAATTTACCCATATTACCCCTCCCTGCGTGAAATTACTGAAGCGAGTTGGATTGGGCTTAGGCCCTACTTGCTATATGCACCCTCCATTCAGAGCCCATCAAGAATAACCCTAGAATCCATTGCTAAATGCACCGTCCCCCTTTCATTTTTCTTTGTTTTTTTCAATTGTTTTCCTGAGCACTTGGGCTTGAGGCGCGTTCTATTCCCACCCCCTGGTACTGGCCCATAATAGAGATTGAACTAAGCATTTTGCTGTTCTCACCCCCTCCCCTTTAATTCAATTTCTTTCATATTTTAATTCCATTTATATTTCTTGCACTTTAAAAATTCATAAAAAATCCAAAATTGCATATTTTTTAATTCTTGTTTTTTTCTATAGGTTAGTGAATTTGTCTAGGAAAATATAAATAAATAAAATGTCCATTTTATTTTCTTTTCATATTTTTAATAGATTTTTCTTTTAAATAGCTTTTAAGTATGTTTAGTTTGGTATCCAACTTTGTAGAATTTGTTTTAGGACCTTCCTTTAGTCTTTTTAATTCATTCTTTTTTGTGTAATTAGATATTGAATCATAGTTCCCCATAGGATTTAATTCTTCATTTTTAGATTTAAATTTGAGTAGATTAATTAGGTTAGCATTAGGGTATCCTAATTAGGGTTTATGTTATGCATAGGTAAGGAAATTCATTTTCTTTAGATAGTTTTGTCTTGATTTTTGGGTAGGGGCCTATGTGGATGTTATGGGTAGATGTTGTAGACCCTTGTGAATAATTGATAGTTTTTTTCCCCTTGGTTTAGTATTTTTAGGTATTTTCTGAAGTTGGCTGATGGTTTTGTCTGCTCTGTGGTTATCTGTTCATCTCTGGGGGTTGTTTTGGGGAATTTGTTGTGGGGTCTGTGTTGCCTTGAAGAGCTTGTTGGAAAGCATGATGAAGAGAAGATTGTAGATCAAGACTCAGAGACCCAGAGCTTGGCTTGTTCCCTGTCTGTGAGGTTTGAGATCCTGAAGTTTGAAGGAAGTTCATGGTACTTTCCTGAGGAAGGCACTATGAATGATTTTCATTCTTTCTTCTCACCTCTTTCTTAAGTATCCAATGATGTTGGAGCCAACTTGTGAGTTTAATTTCTCCTGAGGAGGAATGTAAACTGATCACATGTTGTTGAGCCACATGGGATACAGCTCCTAAGTGGAAGCCTCCTAGTACTTTCCTGAGGAAGGTCCTATGGGTCTATTCACTTAGTTCCATTAGTTTATCTAGGATTTCTCAAAGTATCCAATAATGTTGGAGCCAACTTGTGAGTTTAATTTCTCCTGAGGAGGAATGTAAACTGATCACATGTTGTTGAGCCACATGGGATACAACTCCTAAGTGGAAGCCTCCTAGTACTTTCCTGAGGAAGGTCCTGTGAGTCTATTCACTTAGTTCCACTAGTTCAGATAGGATTTCCTAAGTACCCAGTGATGTTGGAGCCTGCTTGTGAGTTTAATTTCTCCTGAGGAGGAATGTAAACTGATCACAGTGGTTGAGCCATGTAGGGTATGATTCCTGAGTATACACCTCCTAGTGCTTTCCTGAGGAAGACACTATGAGTCTGCTTACTTAGCTCCCTTTCTTTGGTAAGCTAGTTCTGAAGCTTGAAGACTGGGATTGTTTTCTTTTGGTTAGGTTTTGCTTTAGGGCTTTGCTTAGATTTGATCAGGATTCTGTGTTAGGGTTAGGATTAGAGAGTAGATTCTTTCTTTCTCAAGCATGTGTTTTGTTTGCCTGATGGCACTTCATTTCTTTTGTCTGTTTATTGCTTGATAGCATGTTGTTTATCTTCAGTATGATTACTGTTATTTCATGACTGGCTTGAGGTCGAGACGAGCTTGTGGAGGCTGAAGCCCCACACACATTTCCTCCCTCACTTGCATTGCATGCATTTTACTGTTAAAGCTGATGTTTTTGTCTATTTTGGTGTATCATTGACATGATCCCTTAGGACTCTCATTTCTTCTGATGAGGATTTGATGATAGACTTTTAGGTTGAAACCTATGCATGACAACATCTAGGAGTTCCCAGTTCAAACCTCAACCATAGGATGAATCCATGGCATGATAACAGTAGGACTTGATAGTCTCCCTCCTAGTTGGGCCTGCTCTCTTCTCATCTCAAAACAGTTTAAGATACAGTAATCATGAATGATTTCTTTCGTACGTTACGAGCCTTAAGCCATCTGAGGATGGATGTTTAGTATGGTACCCTTTGGGTGACATGTGACGCATTCACTCTCAGGTCATAGTCTCTAGTGCGGTTGAAATCGCAAACACAATAAGAAAACACTTCTTTTAGGAGATAACCCGTAGTTAGCTGAACTACGTTTGCTCTGATCTTTCATACCAGATGAAAGTACGTAGGCATAGGATGCGACATCCTAGCGAGCAACCTTCAACCTTTCCCCGTAATCCTTCGTAGGCCGAACTACGTTGACTCTGATTTCTCGTTCCAGACGGGAATACGTAGGCATAAAGCGCGACGCTTTGCCGAGTCATTTTTCTTTTCTTTTTCAGCCAGCCTTGATAGGTAGATAGATTATAACCAACCCGTCCAAGTAAACAAACAAGCGAGGATCCCGTCGAGTACGACGGACGTGAGGGGTGCTAATACCTTCCCCTTGCGTAACCGACTCCCGAACCCAGACAATGGTTGCGACGACCTTGTCTTACCCTTTTTCGTCAGGTTTTTCCGATCGTTTCCTTTCCCGCTCTGAGGGATAAATAACGAAAGGTGGCGACTCTTCTGTCATGCCGGCACCTTATTTTCGCGCAAGCGATAGCTGGCGACTCTGCTGGGGATCGAACCCAGAGTCTCTGGTTCTCCGGTTCCCTATGAGAGTCAATCCTATCGTTTGTATGTTTGCTTGTTGGGTTGCGTTTATTTATCGCATTTTTACTTCCCGCATTTTTACTTCCCGCATTTTATTTCCAGTTTGATATGATTATCTGTGCTGCTGTGGGAGAGGGATGTTACTATGAGTGAGAAGTCGGACCTGGGCTTGAGTACACACCTAGATATAGTTGCGGAGAAGTAGTAGACGAACCTGTCTGCTGAGCAGGCACAGTTCCCTACGAAAATCTGCGCTCAGACGAGATTCTTGCAGAGGTGCTCCTTTCCGGTCCTGAGGATCTGAGGGGAGTCCAGACGTGAGGATTGTCGACTCTGGGGACCGATCATTTGGAAGTCAGCTAAGTGAGGCCTCTTCAGGATTTGATGATGCCACTCCTTCTGGGAATCGTATCATCAACCCTGAAAGTCTGTGACGCCGACGACCGTATAGGATGCCGTACCTTGAGTCAGTTTAGGTCCATACCTGTGAGCGGGCTGGGTTTATTGCAGGAAACTTTGACCTTCAGACTACCTGGTTTTCTTGACAGTGAATCAGTTATGTTGGTACCAGAGTTCTCAGTTGCAGATTTGTCTGTTCTTGATGGAACAGGTTTTGATCATAGTATTATCGTCAGTGGTTTGTTCTTGATAGGGCAGATTTTGAGTGAGGTCTGAAGATCTCATCAGCAGATGTTATTTGTTCTTGATAGGGCAGATTTTGAGTGAGGTCTGAAGATCTCATCAGCAAATGTTATTTGTTCTTGATAGGGCAGATTTTTAATTTGGGGTCTGAAGACTTCATCAGCAGATATTTCTTGATCATACATCCGGGGTCCTTGTTATCAGACATTTGTTCTTGACAGAGCAGAATCTTGGTCTTATCAGAGGGTCGTTCTTAGCAGATCCGATTAGTGGTCTTACACCGGGGTTTTCTTCTCATCAGTGATTGTTGATACAGAATCTCCATAGCAGTTACCGGGATATATTATTGCATGACTGCATTTTGCATTAGCTTGCATATTCATGTTTGCATTCCATTAGCATGTGTCTGTGCTGCAGGCGCGTTTCGTACCCTGATTCTGGTGTCCCGAGCAATATGAGATATTTTCTTCCGTGAATGGATCCAGTCTTATCACTGCATTGACACTATGTTGGCGTTGACACCAGAATTAGGGGTGACCTCCTGAACGTACAGACACCCATGACATTAGCATAATTCATCTTGCATGACAGAAGCCGGGACTTGTCTTCTAACCCTTGTGTTTGCAGGTTTGACTCAGAATCGAGCAGCTCAGACTAATGGAGCAGGTACAAGCTGAACTGGGGAAAATCCAAAGCCAGCTGGGGCAGGTCATGAATGACATACAGGCACTGTGTCTGGACCAGCAAGTACTCAGAGAGGAGAATCAGCAGCTGCAGAATCAGTTGAGCTTTCTCATGGGAGTGGTGAGAAGTATGCTAAATAAGGAGAGTGGTCAAGCACCCAAGGAGGAGACCAAAGTGCTTCCCCCATTGCCGTCAGTGCCACCTGTGCCGAAGCCAAATGGACCTCGTGGATCCTCTACACAGCATGAAGCTCGAGACCTGTCTCGTCAGCAGCCGCGCCGGGCATCTCAGAATAACCCAGAAGGTCATAATCAAAAGAAGAAACTACTGGATAGAGCTGTGGACCCCATACCTGTGAGTTATGTTGGTGTAAGTCCTAGAGGCCAATACTTTTTTGGTACTTGTATCGGATTATTCGTTTAATAATAAAAGGCATTTCTTTATTATGTTTGTCTTTCAGAATAATAAAGTCCCTAGAATAGTTAGTCTGTTTAATGAAATGTTAAGTGTGACTTAATCATGAGATCCCATTAAACATAAAGACATTATTCTTAAAATATCCGTAGCCAAGCTTTATTGCAAAGTGGGATAACATTAAAAGCATTGAGACTATTATGAAGATAGACTGATGATCACATCTCATGGATCATGGATAAAGAGTTATCAAGTCTTGACATAGGTATAAATATTAGGAGTAATATTTATACCGGATTGACCCGCTATGAGAATACTACATAGTATGTTATGCAAAGTGTCATAAGTTATTCTCGTGGTGATAATGGTGTATTACCACCCTTCGACCTGAAACCACTATGGACCCTAGATGTAGAGTCGGGTGCTTTATTGCTGATCAAACATTATCCGTAACTGGATGATCATAAAGACAGTTGATGGGCACTCCACGAAGCATGCTGAGGGACATGAGTGTCTTAGATGGAATTTGCCAATCCTGCATAACAGGAGAAATGTATAAGGGCCCAATATTGAACTGGACAAGGATGACACAGTGTATGCCTTGTGTTCAATATAGACATAGGGGCAAAAGGGTAATTGTACAAACATATATTATCACGAAAAAGGTTTTGTTAGATCACATGACATTTTCGTGACTTGGGTAGCAGTGATGTGTTGCTAGATACCGCTTAATGTTTATTATGTTAAATATATAATTTAATATAATTACCAACGTTACGAAATCCTACAGGGTCACACACATAAGGACAGTTTGATGAGAGATAGAGAAATCAAAAAGGAACACCGTAAGGTACGGTGCACTTAAGTGAAAAATAGAAATTCGGATAATATAATAATAATTATTGTTATTTTATAATGGTTATAAAATAATAATAAAATAAATATATTTATTATAATAATAGTTATTATAATAATATATAATATTATTATGGATCATGTGAATTGGGTTTTAGCCCGCAGCCCACAAGAGAGTCTATAAAAGGAACCCTTGTGATGAAGCTTTCACTTGATGCAATTTCGTTTTTGATTCTCTTTTCTCACTCAAATAATTTCGTTCGTAAGCAGCTAGCACTGTGACCGGAAGCTGTTCGTGTGGACTGAGTAGAGGCGTTGCACTTCATCAACGATTGTGATCGCTGCATCAAAGATCTGAATCGCCACAAAAGAGGTAACGATTCTATCACTGACCATGCTCATTCGTAAGGATCACTAAAGGAAATTTTTGTTTTCCGCTGCGTTTAGATCGCAATTTTCCTTCAAGTTATGCCCAGCTGTTGCCACTATTGGTTCATAACCGTGTTCTCAAGCTTCGGACCTCGGATCCACCAGGTGACATGTCACCAGACGTTGATCTCAACATACGTTATGATTTCCACTCAGGAGCACCGGGGCACCACGTTGAAACATGTAAGGCTCTCAAGAATAAGATTCAAGACCTTATTGACTCAAGGACAATTAGGCTTGTGCCGGGCGGCATGAGAGCATCGGGAAAGTTTATCCCATATCCTGCAGAAGAAGCGAATGATTTCACTCCTTTGCCTGAAGCTGAGAAAGATCTGGAATATGTCCCGCGACCTTTGGTGACTGAATCGCCTCGCTCGCAGTTTCTACCGGGATCAAGTTCAAGGACGCAAGCGCCTAAACAAGGGACCGTCGCCATTCAGAAACGACGACCTCTTGCTCCTGGGCGGAAAGAATACCAGCACCAGGATCACAAGGGACCTCGCAACCACTTAGAACAAAGGAATGCTTCTTTCCATCCAGTGTCTGTGTCGTATAGCCAGATTCTTCCACAATTGATTCAGAATTCCTTGGTGGAACCGAAAGCTCTCAAGCCCGTGCCAGAGCCTTACCCTCCAGGGTACGATCCTCATGCTCAGTGTGGCTACCATGGTGGATCTCCGGGGCATTCAACTGAAGATTGCAAGGCTTTCCAGGCGAAAGTGCAACAATTGATCAACCAAGGGTGTATTTCCTTTCCAGACGGAGTTTTGGTTGTACGTGACAACCTCTCAGCTATTTGAGCTCGCAGATTCAGAGGGTTATTTCCAAAAGCCAGTGATCCAGACAGGCAGACGTCCTCAGCATTGGCAGTCCTCGGACTTTTTACCATTTTGCATTTGTAGTTTCTTTTCTGTTAGTTACTACTTGCTGTTAAACATTGTGTGTTTCGAATGGTGATGTTAATAAAGTGACTATGCATTTTTTCTGAACTAATTATGTCGTTGTCACTCATTTACTGCATTACACTGACGCTTGCATTTATTTCACTTCACCTTATCACTATGATTAGCAATGAGCGGAGGGAGGATGATGAAACTGAATACTCATAGCCAATGATCGTATTGCTTTCAGATAAAACTTTGCCGATGACGTACAAGGCATTGTTTCAAATCCCCTAAACACCGGGGAGATAAGGAAGAGAATCCCTTGTTAACCACTTCGAGCCGAGAAGTAGGAGTTTCTTTCGGACTTTTGAACCCTCACATCTTAACCCGGGGCAGGGTAGTTGTCAGTTAGCTTGATCGAGCGTTCAAGTCTTATAGAGGAGTGTTGTCCTTCGAGGACCAATCACATCATATTCCTCTCCAGAGGTCGTACCTCATCAACCACAATGGTTAAACCTCACCAATCAGGAGTGAGACAGTTACAATCCTTTCGGAGCAATCAAGACAACCAGTGTCGCACGACTTTGTTCCAAAAGAAAGAAGAAAGAAAGCCCGCTAAGTAAAAAGGAAGAAAAGCTGAGAAAGCTAATACTTAGGCAAAAATTAGGGCATCCCGCTGGACTTCAAAAGAAATCGAAAAAATCGAAAAGAACTCAAAATGAGTCAGTCCAGGCAAAAATTAGGGAATCAAAAGAATGAAAAGAGGGATTAAAAAGAAATTTTTCCCCAGCAAGTCAAAGTCGTGTACACAGACACCGAAAAACGAGAAGGAGTAACTATCACTCCGGAAAAACCTTGTGGATTCCTTAAATTGTGGGTCTTACCATTCAGCATACCTCTCGAAGAGGCGAGCGCTTGTGCCAGGTTAACTGAACCTTAGGATCGGAGATCATCACGTAGAGGGGTGGGTACAAATCAAAATTTGAGCCAAATATCCTTTGTTTCACTAACCGTAAACCCTACCACAATACAACCCTTAAAAGACCTAATTGAGGCAGGGTTTATTCTGAAAGCGCATTACGATAAGGTTGAGTAACCTGACTCCTTCATGATTTGCTAATCATATCCTTATTGTATTTTTTCACTAATCACATCAGCACTACGTTTGAACTCTTTGGTTCATTCGTCACTCACTAGCATGACACGTAAATGAGTGACCGTACAACATTTTTTCGGAATTTGCATGAACACTGCATTGAAATTACCATTCGTGAATAGATAATTTTAATTGCAGGTTAGTAGCTGACACGAAAGGACTTCAACAGAGAATAGTCAATCAGGGCTGAATCGTCAGAGGTCTGGATCAGAACGGTATGCTGCGAAGCCCTGTGAATCTGGGGCATTGACTTCCTGTCAGTTGGGAATCGGTTTGTCTGAGGATAAGTCCCGGAGCATCAGTTGATTATGGGGCAGTTTATGCAAGAAGCGGTTGATCGGAAGTGAGTCTTCTCGAGACCCAATCAGGGGCAGTTATCAAGAATTCTTGCGATTTAAGGGCAGGTCCCTCCAGTGTTCGATCAGAGCATGTTGAGTCGCTCATCGCTCGTTCAGGGGCAAACTACTTCAGAGATATTGAAGCCGACCATGCTGAGAGTTGATTAGTTGAGGATGAATCCTCCCGCTGTGCAGATGCTGGGGCAAGCCCTCTGAAGATTGTCTTGTTGCCAGTCGTTTTCGGCTCAGAACGAATTATTCCCAAAGGTCGGATTGGGGCAAGTTGAATTGCGCTGGGGCAAGTTGTTCAAATGAGTTTGTTCACCCTAGCAAGAATTGAGTATCGGGGAATCGTGTCATTACCCTGCCAAAACCTGAACCTTCTGAAGAAGCCTTGCGGTCATTGGATTGCTATCCTACAGCATAACCTGTTACTTGACTCCATGATTGGTAGCTTGTGTTCCCTGTGTTGACGTTGTTGAACCGGGATTGTTTCTCAGCAGAGATGTACGGTTTGAGGTCGTTCCCCCCGTACAGTTTGAGACTGCGGCAAATTGAGATAGCGTTTATCCCGTATCAGATTAAGGTCAAGATTGCCCTCAGTAGACCAGGATTGATATCCCCGAAGCAGGGCAAGTCCTCCTTCTCCAGCAAAGTTCAGTAGTCTCTCCTCCGCAGAATCTGAACGCAGGGCAGTGAGCATTGATATGTCCACCAGGAAGAGATGATTCTCTTCCCCAAGCAGACGCATCCTGAAGGAACGCCACCTCATCGGCTGAGTCGCGCGCAGCAGCTCGTATTCTCCCCCAGCACCGGGTCACAAGTGCAGGTTTCATAGAAGTATTCGGGTGCCGAAGCTCGTGTTTTCCCCAATAAAGTCGCCGCAGCAGGTGTCTTCCCCAGCACCGGGTCACAAGTGCAGGTTTCGTAGGAAGCGGCCCGTATGTCGAAGTAGGCAGTAACTGATGGTGCCAGACTGAAGTCTCCAGCGGAATTGAGATTCCCCACCAGAGCCGTATTCTCTCCCGAAGTAGAATGAACTCTCCTTCCCCACTAGGGTGTTGGAATAGCTGATGTTGTATTCCCTTGCTGAGTTCTATTTTCCTTCGAAGTCAGACGATTCTTTCTTCCCTAGCGAAATTGAGATTCCTCACCAGGGTCGTACTCTCCAATGAAGCAGAATGACTTCTCCTTCCCCAGCCGAATTTGCAGATGTCCAAGAGAGTCGAGTCCTTGGAAGTTGATCATGATTGTTGTTTCCCCAGTGGAGTGTTGAGCAGCTGAAGTTGTTTCCCCACAGAGTGGTTATCCCCAGAAGAGTAGCCATGACGGCCACACAGTTTATTCTCGCGATTGATATCAACAAGTCTGGGTTCTCGTAGAGCTTCGTTCCCCTGCGACAGTCAGCTGAAGTTGTTTTCCCTGCAGCAGTCAACCGGAAGATCAATTCCCCAGACGGAGGCCAATTGATACCAGCGTGTCCACGTTCTCCTCAGCAGGATGGTTCCTCTACCTGAGTGGTTCTTTTCTCCTTGATAGGAGGATTTCCCCCTCGGCATTTATTTTGCTGACGAGATCGCATCATTGTGCATGACTGCATAGCATTTAACACTGCATAGCATTTAAGATTGCATAGCATAGTGCATGATTGCACAGCATTTAGCATAAACGCATATCATTCCCACCGTGTGGGGCATGGCGCAGAAGCATAGGCATCATACGCATGATCTAGGTTATTATCATTCTTGTTTTACAGGTGTTCCACCAAAGGACCAGTTGCTCGGGACGATTCCTGATATTCTCCCCAACGAGGTCGCTTTATTAAGAATGAATTTTAAGACCCCGGTGTAATCCCCACAGTCGCTCGCTCAATATGATTTTTGAGATCCCCGGCGAAGTCTTCAGTTCAAGACGATTCTTGAATTCCTCAGTAGGGCCGTTTGCTTAAGGTGATTCTTGGGGCCTCAGCGCAGTTTCCCGAGTTGTTTGCTTAGGATAATCCTTGAGCTCCCCGGTAGCATCCCCAGCAAGAGTGGCCCAGGAAGATTCCTGGAATACCCAACAGAATAAAGTCTCCAGAAAGGTTATCAGTTCAGGATGATTCTTGGAAGTGCCCGACAGAGTTGTTTGTTCAAGATGATTTCTGGAACCCCCAACTGAGTGGAGGGCTTTTCCCTAGCAGGTGGTTGGCACTTCCCCAGCAGCAGGCAGGTAGATTGATATCCCCAGCCGAGCACAGTCATGATTGGCAGATGGAGTGTTTCCCCAAGCGGATCCTGAAGGATTGTCCAGCAAGCCGAAGTTTGTTTATCCCCGTGAGTTTGAGGACTTAATGACATGAGTGTCTTGTAGCCCGAAGGCTATGTTCCCTAGAAGGGTCGTTCCCCAGAAAGCCGTTCAGAGCATTTATCGCTTTCCCCGTGCAGAGTATAGAAGAAGATAGTGTGTTGATCAGCTTGATGTGCTGTGTTCTCCGGAGGAGTCTGTCATCCTCAAGTGCAAGTCCAGTTGAGACAAGCAGAAAATGCAGTTCCCTTGAAGGGTAGCTTTTCCTCAGCATAATGGTTGCTCTCCCCGAGAGGATGATTCCTCTTCCCAGCATTTATTTTGCTGGGGCATTTCCTTGCATGATTGCATAGCGTTTACCCAAAAGCGTAGCATTCCGTTTCGCACGGAGCATTACGCTCATTCTTCCAGCATTTGCATATGAAGCATGAACCAGGAGGTTACCTTGTTCTCGAGCAGAGATACTTGCTCCCCAGTAAAGTTGGTAGGAATCGTCTGAGTGAGCTCTTTCGTTATTCTCCAGCAGTTGTTGAAGTCGTTGGGGTGAACCCTCTCGTCTTTCTGCAGCAAAGTCTACGAGGTCGTTTGGGTAAACTTTTTTTTTCCTTTTCCCCAGTGAGTCGTCAGGATTTTTTGGGTGAACCCTCATTCCTCTCTCCTCAACCGAGTTGTTAACTTGATGATTATGTCCGGTGACCCGGCGTGTTTGCTTTTATTTAGCAACGACTTGACAAGATGTCAAGAGAATAGCAGCGTGTATGTTTGATTCCAAGCTCAGGTTTCGTACCTTTGGATATGTTTGATTCCAAGCTCAGGTTTCGTACCTTTGGATATGTTTGATTCCAAGCTCAGGTTTCGTACCTTTGGATATGTTTGATTCCAAGCTCAGGTTTCGTACCTTTGGATATGTTTGGTTCCAAGCTCAGGTTTCGTACCTTTGGATATGTTTGGTTCCAAGCTCAGGTTTCGTACCTTTGGATATGTTTGGTTCCAAGCTCAGGTTTCGTACCTTTGGATATGTTTGATTCCAAGCTCAGGTTTCGTACCTTTGGATATGTTTGATTCCAAGCTCAGGTTTCGTACCTTTGGATATGTTTGGTTCCAAGCTCAGGTTTCGTACCTTTGGATATGTTTGATTCCAAGCTCAGGTTTCGTACCTTTGGATATGTTTGGTTCCAAGCTCAGGTTTCGTACCTTTGGATATGTTTGATTCCAAGCTCAGGTTTCGTACCTTTGGATATGTTTGATTCCAAGCTCAGGTTTCGTACCTTTGGATATGTTTGGTTCCAAGCTCAGGTTTCGTACCTTTGGATATGTTTGGTTCCAAGCTCAGGTTTCGTACCTTTGGATATGTTTGATTCCAAGCTCAGGTTTCGTACCTTTGGATATGTTTGATTCCAAGCTCAGTTTTCGTACCTTTGGATATGTTCGCCTCCAAGCTCAGGTTTCGTACCTTTGGATATGTTTGGTTCCAAGCTCAGGTTTCGTACCTTTGGATATGTTTGATTCCAAGCTCAGGTTTCGTACCTTTGGATATGTTTGGTTCCAAGCTCAGGTTTCGTACCTTTGGATATGTTTGATTCCAAGCTCAGGTTTCGTACCTTTGGATATGTTTGATTCCAAGCTCAGGTTTCGTACCTTTGGATATGTTTGGTTCCAAGCTCAGGTTTCGTACCTTTGGATATGTTTGGTTCCAAGCTCAGGTTTCGTACCTTTGGATATGTTTGATTCCAAGCTCAGGTTTCGTACCTTTGGATATGTTTGATTCCAAGCTCAGGTTTCGTACCTTTGGATATGTTCGCCTCCAAGCTCAGGTTTCGTACCTTTGGATATGTTTGCCTCCAATATTAGGATGTGTACCGTTGGAAGTGTTTGTTTCCATCCCAAGTTCAGGTTTTGTACCTTTAAGATGTATACTTTGGATTCCCAGGTTGGATGTTTGTTCGACGGCGAGGTCGAATGTTTGTTTCCGACGGCGATGTCAGATTCAGTTTTCCGACAGCAATGTTGGGTATGCCAGAAGATTTAGTTCTCCAGCGGCGATGCGGGGTATTTTGTTCAATGTTGTGTTTTCTCCAGCGGCGATGCGGGGTATTTTGATTATTCGACGGCAATATCAGATTTAGTCCTCCAGCGGCGATGCGGGGTATTTTGATTGTTCGACGGCAATATCAGGTTTAGTTCTCCAACGGCGATGCGGGGTATTTTGATTGTTCGACGGCGATATCAGGTTTAGTCTTCCAGCGGCGATGTTGGGTGTTTCGTTGCCTGAAGATGATGTCAGAAGAAGTTAACGTGGATAACTGACGGCGACGTCAGACCAATATTTCTCCAACTAGTTGTCGTGCAGCTAGTATTGCAGTATTCAAAGGTTTGTCCCCCGCGTAGTGTCGTGTGCTTGTGCAGTTGGCAAATTTTTGGGTTTACCGATATTCAACCGTCTCGCACCTTGATTGGTTGAGAGCCGTTCGCTTCTCACCCAGTCAGGTTCAAGCCGTTTGAATAGGGGCAGCTGTTGCACCCTAAAATTTGACCAACCGATTCTCCTATCTGACTCGTGGTTTAAATTCATATTCGCAAATCAGACGCATGATATTTGTGCACAGACAGAGGATATCAGAGTTACGACATGGGTTTCATTCACTAGCTATGGCAGATCCAGTCCAGATCATCAGGGTTTTATTTTTGGGAAATTGCGCGCTCTTCGGTGATTTTTAACTTGCATAGTGATTTTGGGATATTCTGATGCCCGGGGTTCTCTGTTCGATTCAATCTGGTCTCGTGCGCTCTTTTATGGTGGTCATTTGCACTTGTCTGCATTTTTTAGGGTTTTTATAGACTTTTGGGTATTTTAAATAGGCATTTTAATCATTTTTAGGATTTAAATAGATTGTTTAGCATTTTAAATAGTTTAAATCTCTTTTTAGAATTTTATATAGATTTTTAAAATAGGTTTAGTAGTTTTTTTGTCATTTTTAGAATATTATAGATTTTTTATGTTAATAGGGATTTTAATAGTTTTAAATAGAGATAAATAAAATTTGTTTTAATATAGTTTCTCTTTTAAATAGATATTATAAAATGGTATAGACTTTTGTAGAATTTTAATAGAAATTAGTAGAAGTTTGTTAATATAGAGTTAATTAGATTTTTAATCACTTTTTAGATTTAATTAGGATTTAATCTTTTAGTAGGGTCAATTGAGTTCATTTAGTTAATTGTTTTAGAGTTAGTTAGGTTTAATTTTTGATTAATCTTTAATTAGGTCCAAGCTTTTTTTCAGAATTATTAATCAGTTTTTCCAGTTTTTTTTAGGGTTTTTGTCCAGTTTTTCGTTGGGCCCAGGAAGCAGTTTTTTGAAGCCCAAGTCATGTTTGCAATCCAGTTTTTTGTCTAGAATTCTGCAAGTGACACTTGTCACTATAAGAAGGGCGCCACATGTTGCACTCAGGGGGACCAACACACACCACAGAAACTCCCAGAGTCTGCCACGCATCTCACACGTGTCTCCCCCAACCACCACCACCTCACAACCACTCAACAACCCCCACACGCTGACACCTGACCCCACCACTCTCTCCTTCCGCCAGCGCGTCTCACACGTGTCCCTCCCAACCAGCGCCTCTCACCACTTGTCACCTCCCCAGCCCCTCGCCTGAGCTTCGCCGGAAAGCACACCGCCGGCCATGCATCCACCTTGAACCTCCCCAACGGCCACCGTCTAACCGTCTCCGGCCACCGTCCTTGCCGGAAACTGCAAAAAACTCAGAATTTACCAGAAATCCTCTTTCTCCCTCCTTCTTCCTCCGTCCACATCCACCCCCAAGTCACCGGAAAAAACATATGTCGTCGGAAAATTCATACGAGTTTTCCAGAAACTCATAGACCTTCATCCACATTCCTCAGAAATTTCAAGCTTCTTCAACCGCGTTCATTGCAGTTACCAAGATCTTCAAGAACTATTTCCCAGAAATCCACCCGTTGTTCTTCACTTCCTTCAAGATCCCCAGCAGCGATCTCCAGAAATCTGCTTGATCTTTAACAAGCAAGATCAACTCGTGTTCGTCACAGTCAATCTTCATCGTTCCCAGATTTCCTCCCCTTCATCTCCGTATGCACGGCGCTCATCAATTCTGCAAAACGAGCCCAAGAACATCCACCGTCAGATATCTTCGTCTCCCTCAGTTTTTTCCAGGAAGTTTATTGTTCTCCAAGCGTACCGTCGCAAATCTCCAGAATCTCCACCTATTGGGATCTTAAGGCGCGTGCATCAGGTATGTTCATTTTGTTCATTGTTTATTGAACATGTTATCTGTGTTGGTCCGAATGAAGGTTAGAGTTAGGCTCGTTTGTAGGAAGAACATTGAATGGTAGCAATGATCAGAAGAGGTAGCTAGATTTAGGGTTTCAGAAGGTTGAGATTGGATGGATCTGAGATTGTTTGAGAGGGTGAGGAAGACGAAGATAAGCGGCTAGGGTTTAGACAGTGAACAGTGTTCAGAGTTGGGGAAGGAAATTTAGGTTTTGATTAATTGGTTAGTTGGGCTAGGGTTTGGGTAGCGTTCAAGCCCAATGTGGTATTGCTGAAGCATACTCCCAATTTACCCGTATTACCCCTCCCTGCGTGAAATTACTGAAGCGAGTTGGATTGGGCTTAGGCCCTACTTGCTATATGCACCCTCCATTCAGAGCCCATCAAGAATAACCCTAGAATCCATTGCTAAATGCACCGTCCCCCTTTCATTTTTCTTTGTTTTTTTCAATTGTTTTCCTGAGCACTTGGGCTTGAGGCGCGTTCTATTCCCACCCCCTGGTACTGGCCCATAATAGAGATTGAACTAAGCATTTTGCTGTTCTCACCCCCCTCCCCTTTAATTCAATTTCTTTCATATTTTAATTCCATTTATATTTCTTGCACTTTAAAAATTCATAAAAAATCCAAAATTGCATATTTTTTAATTCTTGTTTTTTTCTATAGGTTAGTGAATTTGTCTAGGAAAATATAAATAAATAAAATGTCCATTTTATTTTCTTTTCATATTTTTAATAGATTTTTCTTTTAAATAGCTTTTAAGTATGTTTAGTTTGGTATCCAATTTTGTAGAATTTGTTTTAGGACCTTCCTTTAGTCTTTTTAATTCATTATTTTTTGTGTAATTAGATATTGAATCATAGTTCCCCATAGGATTTAATTCTTGATTTTTAGATTTAAATTTGAGTAGATTAATTAGGTTAGCATTAGGGTATCCTAATTAGGGTTTATGTTATGCATAGGTAAGGAAATTCATTTTCTTTAGATAGTTTTGTCTTGATTTTTGGGTAGGGGCCTATGTGGATGTTATGGGTAGATGTTGTAGACCCTTGTGAATAATTGATAGTTTTTTTCCCCTTGGTTTAGTATTTTTAGGTATTTTCTGAAGTTGGCTGATGGTTTTGTCTGCTCTGTGGTTATCTGTTCATCTCTGGGGGTTGTTTTGGGGAATTTGTTGTGGGGTCTGTGTTGCCTTGAAGAGCTTGTTGGAAAGCATGATGAAGAGAAGATTGTAGATCAAGACTCAGAGACCCAGAGCTTGGCTTGTTCCCTGTCTGTGAGGTTTGAGATCCTGAAGTTTGAAGGAAGTTCATGGTACTTTCCTGAGGAAGGCACTATGAATGATTTTCATTCTTTCTTCTCACCTCTTTCTTAAGTATCCAATGATGTTGGAGCCAACTTGTGAGTTTAATTTCTCCTGAGGAGGAATGTAAACTGATCACATGTTGTTGAGCCACATGGGATACAGCTCCTAAGTGGAAGCCTCCTAGTACTTTCCTGAGGAAGGTCCTATGGGTCTATTCACTTAGTTCCATTAGTTTATCTAGGATTTCTCAAAGTATCCAATAATGTTGGAGCCAACTTGTGAGTTTAATTTCTCCTGAGGAGGAATGTAAACTGATCACATGTTGTTGAGCCACATGGGATACAACTCCTAAGTGGAAGCCTCCTAGTACTTTCCTGAGGAAGGTCCTGTGAGTCTATTCACTTAGTTCCACTAGTTCAGATAGGATTTCCTAAGTACCCAGTGATGTTGGAGCCTGCTTGTGAGTTTAATTTCTCCTGAGGAGGAATGTAAACTGATCACAGTGGTTGAGCCATGTAGGGTATGATTCCTGAGTATACACCTCCTAGTGCTTTCCTGAGGAAGACACTATGAGTCTGCTTACTTAGCTCCCTTTCTTTGGTAAGCTAGTTCTGAAGCTTGAAGACTGGGATTGTTTTCTTTTGGTTAGGTTTTGCTTTAGGGCTTTGCTTAGATTTGATCAGGATTCTGTGTTAGGGTTAGGATTAGAGAGTAGATTCTTTCTTTCTCAAGCATGTGTTTTGTTTGCCTGATGGCACTTCATTTCTTTTGTCTGTTTATTGCTTGATAGCATGTTGTTTATCTTCAGTATGATTACTGTTATTTCATGACTGGCTTGAGGTCGAGACGAGCTTGTGGAGGCTGAAGCCCCACACACATTTCCTCCCTCACTTGCATTGCATGCATTTTACTGTTAAAGCTGATGCTTTTGTCTGTTTTGGTGTATCATTGACATGATCCCTTAGGACTCTCATTTCTTCTGATGAGGATTTGATGATAGACTTTTAGGTTGAAACCTATGCATGACAACATCTAGGAGTTCCCTGTTCAAACCTCAACCATAGGATGAATCCATGGCATGATAACAGTAGGACTTGATAGTCTCCCTCCTAGTTGGGTCTGCTCTCTTCTCATCTCAAAACAGTTTAAGATACAGTAATCATGAATGATTTCTTTCGTACGTTACGAGCCTTAAGCCATCTGAGGATGGATGTTTAGTATGGTACTCTTTGGGTGACATGCGACGCATTCACTCTCAGGTCATAGTCTCTAGTGCGGTTGAAATCGCAAACACAATAAAAAAACACTTCTTTTAGGAGATAACCCGTAGTTAGTCGAACTACGTTTGCTCTGATCTTTCATACCAGATGAAAGTACGTAGGCATAGGATGCGACATCCTAGCGAGCAACCTTCAACCTTTCCCCGTAATCCTTCGTAGGCCGAACTACGTTGACTCTGATTTCTCGTTCCAGACGGGAATACGTAGGCATAAAGCGCGATGCTTTGCCGAGTCATTTTTCTTTTCTTTTTCAGCCAGCCTTGATAGGTAGATAGATTATAACCAACCCGTCCAAGTAAACAAACAAGCGAGGATCCCGTCGAGTACGACGGATGTGAGGGGTGCTAATACCTTCCCCTTGCGTAACCGACTCCCGAACCCAGACAATGGTTGCGACGACCTTGTCTTACCCTTTTTCGTCAGGTTTTTCCGATCGTTTCCTTTCCCGCTCTGAGGGATAAATAACGAAAGGTGGCGACTCTTCTGTCATGCCGGCACCTTATTTTCGCGCAAGCGACAATATGATTTATCCCCGACAGATCAGTTACGCTCCTACTGAGATATGATCTATCCCCACCATTCTCCACAAAGGAGTACGGATGAATCACATACACTCCTCCTGAGCAATGATTCATCCCACCAAACACCATGATATGTACGACACCAATGCACGACAAACAAACTCAAGCACACTAAGTGCACACGATCCTCCTGATCACATCACCATACGTTATATATATTACACCACCAATAAACACAAGCACACTAAGTGCACAACAATTAAACTCAAGTAAATAATCAATAAATCATTTCAATCGATCCATGGTTTAGTTACTATTTAATTAAACAATGACTCCCCAAAAATATTGGATATAAAAATATTTGGCAAATAACTATATTATTTATACCATGTTATAGATCTATTCAAGAGCTTTCCAACGCTTCGAACGGAGACTAAATCCGACTTACGGATCAAAAGTTATGGCCAAAATCGTCAAAATAGAAAATTCACCAATATACAACTTTGAGTCGACGCAAACAGCGCAGAATGCAGAAAATTATGTGTTTTCCACCGTTGGAGGCCTTCCGGACTTCCGATTTCAATTCCGTAAAAAGCCCCGGTTTCAGAATTCGAAATCCTACCATAATATGACAATTATAACAGCCAACAACATATTTTTAAAGATCATATCATCATATATCATATAACCATTCTTTTCAACACCATGGAATTTAGGGGTTTCTATCCTAAATGTGATCCTATCCATCATACACTATCACACAATCCCCATGATCATACGAAAACCCACCTTTACTGCCCGGAACTATTATCTTGCTCAAACTCAAGCCTATTTCTCCACTTCTATCTCTTGTCCTCTCGGAACCTATTTCATACTCATCGCTATTACTACGGAAATTATACCGGATTTCACCAATCTCATAACAACAAATACACCACTCTATCAGTATCAGCAACAATCATCACACTCTACTCTAATTAATTGTTCCTTAAACTATATCTCAGAACCTATATCATGGTCATTACCCAAGCCACAGAAGTTACACAAAATCTCACCAATACTCATGGTCATTATCCAAACCACAGAGGTTATACAGGAACTCACCAACATCGTAACAATGTACGAATTTCATCACCATCAACAACAACAGCAACAGGCATAATGTCATAAATTCGTGTTCATCACTAATATTACAGGAATTACACAGAATCCCACAATCATCATAAAATGTATGCACAAAACTCTTTAATCATAGCAACATTCATAAACACAGACATAATATCATATATCAATCATAATCATCAAATTCCTACGGGGTTAAGGAATCCCCTCTACCCAATTTCATGCATTATACCAATCCCAATCAGTTTCTCCCCCCTTACCTGGATAGTTGTTCTGATCGGTGAAGAGTCCTCCCAAGATTGGATAGCCTTGACCTTCTCTCTTCTCCTCCATTCTTCGCTCTTCTCCCAATTCCCTCTTCTCCCGTTCTATGGTGTCTTCTCACTTCCCTCTTTCTAACTCCCTAATAACCTCTCACCTCCTATTTCCTTTTTAATTTCTAATCCCAAATAATAATAATAAAATAATATCACTAATAATACTAATAAAATAAATAGTATTATAATATACATAATATTATTAATAATAATATTAGTTCACCAAAATCATAACGTTAATAATATTAGTAATAATATTCCACCAATAATATTAATACTAATACTAATAATACTAATAATACTAATAATAATAATAATAATAATAATAATAATAATTCCACCAATATTATTATTATCTATTATATTATTATATCCACACCAATTCACCACCAATAATCCTCCCATATTAGGGACACTCACCAAACATCATCCAACACATCCCCACAAAAAGAGCACACCAACATATAATAATTAAAATATTAATAAAATGACTAAATAATTAAAATGGGTGTTACAGCATCTCCCCAGGCTACTTTCACAAGCGCAATATCCTTGCCTTTGAGCTTCTTAATTTCACGGTCCAAAATACTAACCGGTAAAACCTCAACCGTTAGGTTATCTCTTACTTCGACCTCATCCATAGGAATAACATGTGACGGATTCGGAACATACTTTCGAAGTTGCGAAACATGGAACACATCGTTCAAATTCGAAAGGTTCGGAGGCAACGCCACACGATACGCCACAGCACCCACACGTGCAATAATCTGATACGGACCGATGAAACGAGAAGTCAACTTCTTCGACTTCAAGGCACGACCCACACCCGTAACCGGTGTAACTCTCAAAAAGACATGGCCGCCTTCTTGAAACTCAAGGTTCTTCCTTCTCTTATCATGGTAACTCTTCTGCCTACTTTGAGAAGCTCTCATCTTCTCCCTAATAAACTTCACCTTCTCCATCGTTTGTTGTACCATCTCCGGTCCAACTACCGACCTCTCACCCGTCTCATGCCAACACAAAGGTGTTCGACATCTCCGAACGTATAAAGCCTCGAATGGTGCCATACTAATGCTCGAATGAAAACTGTTATTATAAGTGAACTCAATCAACGCCAAATAACCATCCCAAGCACCACCTTGTTCTAGCACACAAGCACGCAACAAATCTTCCAACGACTGAATTGTCCTTTCGGTTTGTCCGTCCGTCTGCGGATGGTAAGCCGAACTCAATCTCAACTTAGAACCCAAGGAACCTTGCAAACTTTCCCAAAATCTCGATGTAAATCTAGGATCTCTATCCGATACAATACTCTTAGGAACTTCGTGCAACTTTACAATCACACGAACATAAATCTCGGTTAATTTCTCCAAAGGATAACTAATATCAATCGGAATAAAGTGAGCAGATTTAGTAAGTCTATCAATAATCACCCAAATAGCATTATGACCTCTTTGCGTATTCGGCAATCCCGTAACAAAATCCATCGATATGCTATCCCATTTCCATTCCGGAATATCCAACGGTTGCATCAATCCACTAGGCTTCTGATGTTCCACCTTCGACTTTTGACACGTCAAACACGAATACACAAAATGAGCAACATCTCGCTTTAATCCGGACCACCAAAAGATCTTCTTCAAATCTTGGTACATCTTATTCGCTCCCGGATGAATACTCAAGTTACTCTGATGTCCTTCTTCCAATATCATCTTTTTCAACTCCGCATCGTCGGGAATGCAAATACGACCACGAAATCTCAAAACACCAAATTCATCAACCTTGAAATCTTCATTCTCATTCATCAGCAAATCAACGAACTTCAAATCCAATTTTTGTTTTTCACAAATGGTCGCAAGAAAATCATTCGTAATATGAAGCATACCAAGTCTCACACTTCTCGGTGTCACTTCACAAACCAAACTCAAATCTCTAAAGCTTTCCAAAAGTTCCCACTCTTTCACCGTCATTGTAGACATGTGCAATGACTTCCGACTTAAGGCATCGGCCACCACATTTGCCTTACCCGGATGATAATTCAAACTAAAATCATAGTATTTTAAAAGTTCTAACCACATCCTTCGTCTCATGTTCAATTCCTTTTGATCAAATAAATACTTCAAACTCTTGTGGTCACTAAAAACTTCAAACCTTGCACCGTAAAGATAATGCCTCCAAATTTTCAAAACAAACACCACTGCCGCTAATTCCAAATCATGGGTAGGGTAATTCTTTTCATGCACCATCAATTTCCTAGAAGCATAAGCCACAACCTTTCCGTCTTGCATCAAAACTCCACCCAAACCGGACAAAGAAGCATCACAATAAACCATAAAAGGTTCCGTAGGATTCGGCAAAATCAAAACCGGCGCCGTCGTCAATCTTCTCTTTAATTCTATGAAACTCTCTTCACAACTAGCATCCTTAATGAAATCCTTTCCCTTACAAGTCACCTGCGTTAACGGAAGTGCCAACTTCGAAAATCCTTCGATAAACCTCCGATAATAACCGGCCAAGCCTAAAAAGCTTCGAATTTCCGTAGCTGATCTCGGAGTCTCCCATTGCATTACCGCATTAATCTTGGATGGGTCAACACTAATACCATTTCCAGAAATAATATGTCCAAGAAAACTCACCTCCGATAACCAAAAATCACACTTCGACAACTTGGCATACAATTGCTTCTCTTTCAAAATCTATAACACAATTCTCAAATGCTCCTCATGCTCTTCTTGAGACTTAGAATAAATCAAGATGTCTTCGATGAACACCACCACAAAATGATCCAACTGTTCATGAAAAATACGATTCATATATTCCATGAACACACCCGGCGCGTTAGAAACTCCGAATGGCATCACCGTATACTCATAGTGACCATATCGTGTCCTAAAGGCCGTCTTTGAAACATCTTCCTCTTTCACCCGAATCTGGTGATATCCCGATCTCAAATCAATCTTACTAAAAACACGAGCTCCAACCAATTGATCCATCAAATCATCTATTCTCGGAAGCGGATACTTATTCTTAATCGTCACTTTGTTCAACTGCCGATAATCAATACACAATTGCATACTACCATCTTTCTTCTTTACTAACAATACCGGCGCACCCCAAGGAGAAACACTTGGTCTTACAAATCTCTTATCCAACAAATCATTCAACTGCTTCTTTAACTCTACCAATTCTGATGCCGACATACGATACGGTGCCATCGAAATCAGTCTAGTACCCAGAACTAGATCAATAGAAAACTCAATCTCTCTCTCCGGCGGCACATCCTTAATATCTTCCGAAAACACTTCTGGAAATTCTCGCACTACGGGAAACACCTCCAGTTCCACTCTACTCTCTACCGACAAGGATGTAAACAAACCAAACAACTGAGCTTCGTCCGCTAAAAGTTTCTTCAACTCTTTAGTGGATAGAAAACTCTCACTTCCATCATCTTCCAAATAAAGAAACCTTACCAACTTGTGATAGCAATCCAGATGAACCTTATTATATTGCAACCAATTCATACCTAGAATCACGTCCAAACCGTCCAACGGTAAACATACTAAATCCATAACGAAGTCTTTACCATATATGTGTCGCTACTGCGAAAATCGGTGCCGGCTGACAGAAGAGTCGCCACCGTGCGTTATTTATCCCACGGGAGGGAAAGGAAACGCTCAGAGTAAACCTCGCACAACACGGGAAAGGTATGGTCATCGCAACCAAAACCTGGATTCGGGAGTCGGTTACGCAAGGGGAAGGTATTAGCACCCCTCATGTCCGTCGTACTCGACGGGATCCACGCTTGTTTTCGGGTATGGATTGTTATTCTATCTAAACTATAGGTCAAGGGTTAAAAAGAAAATAAAATGAAAATAAAAATGACTCGGCAAAGTATCGCACTTTATGCCTACGTATTCCCGCCTGGAACGAGAAATCAGAGTCAACGTAGTTCGCCTACCTACGGGAAAGGAGGGGAAGGTTGCTCGCTAGGATATCGCATCCTATGCCTACGTACTTCCACACTGCATGGAAGATCAGAGCAAACGTAGTTCGGGCCACGTACGACACGAGTCTGTTTTGATTGTTTTTATTCCTTCTGAAAAAGGGTTTTTCTGATTACCAGTCCAAGCGGACAAAAATGACGTTTTGATGAGTTCACATTCTTTTACGAAAGAAGTGTCTTTTATTGTGTTTGAAATTTTATTGTATTTTTCTGTTTGTTTTGAGAAAGAAGAGACAGAACTCTAACCTACGGTTGCGAAGGGAAACAAACTAACCTAATGTTATCATGCATGGGTTAAGACCTAATGTCTATCATGCTCCTCTCTTGCACAGAGAGAAACAGAGATCCTACGGGATAGGCGAAAACAGAAACAATAGCAGATATATACAGTAAAGCAGTAAAATGCATGGATGAAACAGTACAAGCGAGGCAAGGGAGTCCCACTCAACCTCGAACCTAGAAAACAATAGGCAAAAGTGAACAGGCTTCACTTTCAACCCAACAGGGTAAACAGCAAACAATACAGTCCAGAAAACCAATCAATACATCAGCAATGAAATACAACAGCAAAAGAAACAGCATCAGCAGCTCTGAATCAACATCTAGCTCCAAGTAATCTCCACTCAGTTACAGGCTTCAACAAGCATTAATCTCCATCTTCAGGATCTTCAGGCAAGGGCTCTGATCATCTGTTTTCCATCTGCAATGGCTTTTCTTCATGTCTCAGGCTAGGATGAACATCAGTCAACCAGATGAGGTGAATGAATGTTAGACAGTTAATTACCTACCAAGGGTGGTTCATCAACTGTTAACATTAACCAGAAAGTTTCCTCTCAAAAGTTCTATCTTTCAAATATATTCACTGATCATTCCAAAGGAAGGAGGTGGATATTTGAAAGAGACTTTGAATCATAGAGAAAGGATAGAGGCAAACAAAGCCATCTATGTTTGAGAAACAAGCTTTCTAGTCTAGAGCTCTGCCTAGCTCCTAAACCCTAGTCTCCTCAGCAGCTGCTAGCAATAACCTCCTATTCAACTCTGACAGTTGATCTTCAATCTCCAATGGTCTTCATCTCCTCAAGTCTTCAGCTCTCCCAAGTCCCCAGACAATCCCAATACCCACACAAGCAAACAAGAATCCCCAGAGGGCACACCACACCAGTCAATCAGGTATATACAGAGTATTAATAGCAGTAGGGGAATCCTAACTTTTTCTAAGGGGATCTAATAACTACCCATATCCCCTATAGTCCCATAACTAAACTAGTCAAACCCTAAGTCCTAAAGGAAAGAATCAAGCCTCCTAAGTCATCACCTAAAACCCTAATTTTATCCATGTTATTCACACTTACACTAAGCACCTAAATTTAATTTCTAAAAATGGGAACTAAATTGAATCAACAAGTTCAATGTCTAACCTAAACAACCTAAAAAGAATGGATGAAAAATATGAAAGTATCTAATAGAACAAAAATTAATAAAATCATGTATGAAATGAAACCATTTAAAATGTTATTTATTTAGAAAATATGGGAAAAATATCAAATAAAAAATAAAATGAAATTTTTATTTTTTATAATTTTCTAGACATTCTAAAGAAAATAATGCAAAAAGAATGAATTAAAAATGATTATTTTGCTATTTATTATGAATTTTAGAAGATGCATGAAAAAATTAAAGAAAATAAAAGAAAATATAAAGAAATAAGATGGAGGAGGTGTGAATAGCAGGGAGAACACGTTCAATGCATTGGGCTTATTAAAATGGGGGGTGTGGATAGCGCTCTGAGCCCAACCCCCCAATTAATGAAACGCTGCGTTTCATTTCTTTTGAACTTTCCCTCCGTTTCAGCTTTAAATCTCAGCCATCAGATTACATCCCAAGTCCAAGTCAAACCCTGGATCGTGTGGCCCTGACTTCATCTTCAACCTTAGAAACCCTAGGGTTTCTGCAACTTCACCATCGTGCATGAACTTTCCACTTCCCTGTTCTCCCTCAATCCTCCATGAAAGCTCTCACTGTAAAAACCAAAAATACTCCAATCTCCTCCCTCTACACAGCCATGTCATTACCTTCTTCTAAAACTCAAGCAATAATGCAATTCGATAGGTGCAACAGATCGTATCCATCATTCTCCACTGATATTGATCCTCTCAATTCTCTATGGAAATCATCCTAAACTAACCTACAACTCACCCTGGTCATTTTAAGCACTCAATCCAAGATTATCTCACACGATTCTTGCCATTCTAAGCTTCATCAGAAATGGTGCACCATGATCAATGTCCATGAAACTTGCTCAAACTTATCAAAATCAATCATCTCCCTTATCCTAACCAGTCTATACTAACAATTCCCTAAAATTCTCATTAAATTATGCAATTCGAATGAGGTTACCAACCTGTTATGATGCTGAAAACAGTTATGGAATACACTTGATCCAATGCTTAAAAGGTGGGGAAATTGATCAGTAATCTTGGAAATGAGTTCTGTATGCAATTAGAGAAGCTCCAAAGCTTTGAATCTTCTAGTTCCAAGGTTCTTGCACTTTGAATGATGATGATGAATAGCACAATTCCTTGCTCAATTTTCCAAAGAAATGTGTGGATTCTGACCTTTGTGTGATGATGATGAAGATTGAATCAAGAATGTGGAAGTTTGATGAGAGATTGAGGGAATTTGAGAGGCTTATGCAAGAATGAAAAATGAGTGAAAAATGGAGGTTTTTGACAAAGTGGTAGCACCAACCCTTGCATGAACCAACTTGCATGAATATATAGGTTGCATTAGAACCTCCTAGAAACTTGGAGAAGTTTCCCTTACACTTTTCCTTTTCAATTTGGATTATGTTACTTTTAATTCAAGCAACCATGGATAACTCACAAATCATGACCTAAGCTCAAAATTCCACTTTAGCCAATGTCTTTAGAAAGCCTTTTCCATTCAAAATGACCTATAATTTTGCATCATTTGGCCAAGATATGAAAAATACCATTTTTTAAGCCATTTTCCTTCATTAAATTCACCAATTTTGAAACCTTGTGCTATGGACATTTCCAATCTCTCATGGTCTCTTTTCTAGACTCAAAATGCCATTTGGAGAAAGTTTGATGTTGTAAGTGTTTCCATTTGAGGCCTCCTTGTATGAGTTTTGGACATAGGTTAAAATGACCTGTAATTCACAAATGACCAAAATACCCTTTGCTTGCCAAGACCATAAGTTGAGTTCCACACATCCTATGAAGGCATGCCATACCATTCTAGAAAGCTAAGACAATGAGGAACAATTCTTATGTTGACCAGAAATTCATTTGAAATCTCCTTGAGGGGTAAAAGCTGCTTGGAAGTCAAGTCACTTTCACAGACAAAATTTCAGATACCTCAGATGACCTGTAACTTGCAAGGACCATAACTTGAGTTCTATAAATCTCCTTAATGTCTTCCACAACTCAAATTAAAGGTCTTGAGATCCTCTACAAGTTTCATGTTGGCCAATGATCCATTTGAATCTTGCATTTTGACTTATCTTGCTTGGAAATTTGACCTAAATTAGGGGATTTTACATAGAAACCCTAATTTAGAAACTCCTCTTCTCCTTGATTTCTCTTGATTTCTTCTTAGCATGACAACATATCCTTATTATCCATGTCAAATGATGAACCCCACATCTCTCCAATAGCCCTTAATGCCTTTCAATCAGTCAATTGACCTAGGGTTGACCTAGGGTTGACCCAGATGAAACCCTAGTTGACTGTCTTCAACTGCAATTCTTGTGGTCACCTCAACAACTTGCTTACTTCTCCAAATGACTTTCTAAGCCCTCTCATGATGTCTAGATGCTCTCCATGCCTTCTATTCACAGCTCACAACCCCCTTGTTGACCCTCAGATACCCTCAGATAGGAGATAGACTCAGGGCTTGATCTGCTGAACTCTCTGCTCTCAAATTCTTTTCTGATGACTTGAATGAGATGGAATTAAGATAATAACCTCTTGATAGGCCTCTAGAGATGAGAATAATGATTGGTCCCCCTGTTGTATGACTTGTTATGCTTATGCTATGCAGATGAGTAACCTATGTACATGACTCTATATGCAAATGCTAATGACATTGAAACATAAACCAAGTGAATAAGGTTGGGCAAATTTTAGGGTGCAACAGCTGCCCCTATTCAAGCGACTTGGACCCGATTGGGCGAAGAGCCCGGAGCCTTCAGACATTCGCGGTACGAGACGGTTGAATACTAAGAAACCCGAAAATTTGCCAACCGCAGAAATAAATTGCACCCCTGCTTGGGGTAACGACATCCACTGCCTGGATATGACTGTTTGCAGCCTCTCCCTGATCTCGTGCGACCGTGCTGGGGATTCTTCTCATCATCCTGAAAAAGATTGAATTATCGGAAACTTCGTCCTTTGCTTGTCCACGTCAGGACTCTATCTGCTGTCAACACGAAGAGAGCTCGACTAAAACCTGTCCACGTTAGGACTCCGCTTGCTGTTAACCCAGAAAATCTCGGCAACTCCGCTGGGGAATAATTTGTCTACCTTTCCATAAACTGAATCGTCCCCGTTAGGAATAACACTCTTCCACGTTAGGAATAACCTCGTCTGGACCCGTCCACGTTAGGACTCCATCCTTCCACGCAAGGAACCACGTCTTCTTTCCACGTAAGGAAGCCAATTTTCTTCTACGTAAGGAATTCAATTCTCAATCTGTCCACGTGAGGACTCCAACCTTTCTGAATCTGTCCACGTCAGGACTACACTTGCCATCTTTCCCCGTCAGGAATCAATCCTCTTTCTATATCGACCTGTCCACGTAAGGACTCCAATACCACTTGACATGTCCCTGTCAGGACCCCACTCTTTCCACGTAAGGAAATCACCTTTGGTTCTGAATCTGTCCCCGTTAGGACTCACCTTTCCACGTAAGGCGTACATCATTCTTCCACGTCAGGAATCAACTTTTCTTGAATCTGTCCACGTAAGGACCCTAATTTTTCCATGTAAGGAATCTATCTCTTTCTTTCCACGTCAGGAATCAATCTCGATATGTCCGTGTGAGGACTCAATCTTTCCGCGTAAGGAAACCCATTTTTCCACGTAAGGAATTTCATCTTTCCACGTAAGGAATAAACTTCTTTTCCACGTCAGGAATTGACCTCTTTTCCCATGTAAGGAACAGACTTGTCCGCGTCAGGACCCCTCTTTCGTCTTGATTTGTCCACATCAGGACTCAGGCATCTTCGACCTGCTGAGGAAATAAGACTTGTCCACGTAAGGACTCACACCCTTGTCTGATCTGTCCACGTCAGGACCCATGCTTTGCCAACACGAAGAAAGATAACTGCTGAGAGGAACTGGTCCATGTCAGGACACCAACACAAAGAGTAATCACTTTTGTCAACGTCATGACCTCCCATTCCACCAATTTCGAGAACCCGAATCTGCCCACGTTAGGACTAACACACTTCACCAACCCGGGGAAATAAACCTGTCCACGTTAGGACGTCCACTTCTGAAGAAATCCCGTCAATGTAGGAATAAATTGTCCATGTCAGGACTTAATTCTCCATTGATCCCCACCCACAAACTTCTTAGCACCAACGTGACAGCGACTTTGGGGCGGACTTTACTGGGGATATTTGGGAACCAAACTACCAGATGCCTGTTCTGATGCCCGGAGGCAACTTCTGAAATTCTGATTCATGAAGCCTTTTGATGACAAATAACTCTGCTTGGAAATAAAGAGAACCTTATCCTGGTAACTCTGTGTGGAATACTGCCGAAACTGACATTATCATTGGATGTCTCATGCCGAGATCTTGAGTATTTGGTAGTTCATTTGAGCAGGAGTTCTCTCCACCTGAACTGCTAGAGTAACTAAACTGCTTCGGCAAAATAAATGCTAGAAGGGTGAAGTCAACCATGATGGGAAGTTGGGAGCTCGAACCAAACACCTTGTTGAGGTAACTCCCTGCTGGGGAATATAATTTTGCTGAGGAATAGCAGGTATGCCAAGTATGATTGGACTTCTCGGCTGGAGAGTGAACTGATATTACACGGTATCCTTGACAAAATAAATGATAGGACCCACCACCAACTCTGCCGGGGAGAGCCTTGATCTTCGAGTTCCACTGGGAGGAAAAAACATTTGCTGAAAGGAGAGAACTCCGCTGGGGGGGAAATCCACTGACTCTGCCGGGGGGAAGAGTGAATGACCCTGCGGGGAAATTTGAACCTGTCTGAATACAGCCTTACGATCTTGGAATCGTCAGTCCTTTTTTGCACATGCTACGCTTAGCTGGAGAGTTCGATCCTCCTTCAGGAAGAACCTGCATGACCTGCGCGAAGGCTGAGTCTTTCGTTATTGCAATCTTTCGATCATCTTCCTCATACGGTTATGAAACCTGCAACAACACAAACAAGACAAGACAAGCCTATGCAACCAAATCAACTCAGGTTAGTGACGTTATTTTCAGTTAATTCAAAGCTTTAGCAACTGTTGGCAAGGGCCAGTGGTGTTATACTCATGCTAGTTTCATCAAACTTGGGCGTTAATCATACACAAAACAGTAAAGAACAGTGTTAAGTACTGAATAACGTATTTTATTGATTGGGCCCCTGAATGGGCGGAGTTTTGTACACGGGGGGTAACTCTTGAAATGAGGAAGCTACACAAAGCAGATATACAAGTATACAAGTATGCACAAGAAGCATAAATATTGACAACTCAAATTTGTACACATGTCGGCAACGGGATGTAGATGAACACCACGAGCTGATCCTCCCATGACTCGCCCGACCCTAATGCCTTCCCGGTATCCCCACTTCTGAAAAGATTGTATCCGGTAACTGGCTCCTCAAATATATTCTCCCGTATTGATGCTCATTGCAAATATCAAATTCGGACCGCAGTCATTTGCTTTTCAAATCCCTAACTTTTGCGTGAACCGCCCTTTACGGGTTTTCAGTTCACCGGGATACCCCTTTTTGCCGAAGCCGCCCAGTGTAGGTTTTCAACTTCGCGGGTGCACATTTTTCCAATTTTATCCCTAATTTTTGCCCGAACCTTTCATTCTGTTTTTGGTTCGCCAGGATGCCCCATTTTTGCCTGGACTCTCTTTTTTCTGTCCAGCGGGTCTATTTTAAGCAAAGTATTTTTTAACTGCGTCCGAATTCACAGGCGACGTGAAGTCTTCTCCGTCCATGGTGGACAACAACAATGCTCCTCCCAAAAATACTTTCCGGACAACGTATGGCCCTTCGTAGTTGGGGGTCCACTTGCCCCTGTGATCTGCTTGCGGCGGGAGAATCCTTTTTAGCACAAGGTCGCCCGTCTGAAAGCTCCGAGGATGTATCTTCTTGTCGTACGCTTCCTTCATACGGCTCTGGTACAAACGACCGTATGCTAGAGAAGCTAGCCTCTTCTCATCCATTAAGCTCAGTTGGTTCAATCTGTTTCTCACCCATTCTGCCTCGTCTAGCTGAACATCTCGCAATACCCTCAGAGAAGGGATCTCAACTTCCAATGGTAATACCGCTTCCATTCCGTATACCAACGAGAACGGAGTTGCCCCGGTTGATGTGCGTACCGTCGTACGATAACCGTGCAAAGCAAAAGGTAGCATTTCATGCCAATCCTTATAGGTCACCACCATTTTCTGAACGATCTTCTTGATATTCTTATTGGCCGCCTCAACAGCGCCATTCATCTTGGGTCGGTAAGGGGAGGAGTTGTGATGTTCAATCTTGAAGTTCTGACAGAGTTCCTTCATCATTTTGTTGTTCAGGTTTGAACCGTTATCCGTGATTATCCGCTCGGGAATCCCGTATCGGCAAATGATATCTCTCTTGATGAATCTGGCCACCACTTGCTTCGTTACATTTGCGTATGACGCCGCTTCCACCCACTTGGTGAAGTAATCGATTGCTACTAGAATGAACCGGTGCCCATTAGAAGCCGTCGGCTCGATCTTTCCAATCATATCGATTCCCCACATAGAGAATGGCCATGGCGATGACATTACATTGAGAGGACTAGGAGGCACGTGGATCTTGTCAGCATAGATTTGGCACTTGTGGCACTTTCTTGCAAACTTGAAACAATCAGTTTCCATAGTTAGCCAGAAATAACCTGCCCGTAGCAGCTTCCTCGTCATAGCATGCCCACCCGCATGCGTACCAAAGGTACCTTCGTGTATTTCCTCCATGAGTAGCTTCGCCTCTTTTTCATCTACACACCGCAACAACACCAAATCGTGGTTTCTTCTGTATAAGACGCCATCCGGGTTCAGATAAAAATTACCCGCTAATCTCCTGAGAGTCTTCTGATCTTGACTGGATGCCCCAGCTGGATACTCTTTATTCTTCAGAAAATTAAGGATATCAAAATACCACGGTTTGTCATCAGATGCTTCATCAATAGCAAATACATAAGCTGGCCTGTCCAACCGAGAGATAGTGATTTGGGGAGCTTCGTTCCAGAAGTTAACTTTGTACATGGAAGACAAAGTGGCCAGGGCGTCAGCCATTTGATTCTCTGCCCGCGGTACATGATGCAATTCAACCTTGTCGAAGAAAGGCAACAATCTCCTTGCATAATTCATGTAAGGTATCAAATTGGGCTGAAGTGTCTCCCATTCCCCTTTTATTTGATTCACCACCAGAGCTGAGTCTCCGTATACATCTAAATTCTTGATTCGCAGATCAATGGCTTCTTCAAGCCCCATTATACAAGCTTCGTACTCAGCTTCATTATTGGTGACGGCGAAGGTCAATCGGGCGGTAAACGGGATGTGCGACCCGTGTGGCGTAGTGATGATTGCCCCTATTCCACTACCGTAAGCATTCACAGCTCCGTCAAATATCATCTTCCATTTGGAACCCAACTCTGGTCCCTCGTTTGGCAACGACTCTTCGCAATCTTTCATCTTTAAGTACATGATGTCCTCGTCAGAAAAATCAAACCTCATCGATTGGTACTCTTCAATAGGTTGCTCCGCCAGATATTCAGACAGCACACTCCCCTTTATAGCCTTTTGCGAGACGTATTGAATATCATATTCAGTCAAGACCATCTGCCAACGGGCGATTCTACCTGACAACGCCTGCTTTTCAAATACATATTTGATAGGATCCATCTTTGAGATGAGCATGGTTGTATGATTCAGCATGTACTGCCTTAAACGCTTGGCGGCCCAGGCTAGCGCACAACAAGTTTTCTCCAGCATTGAATACCGAGATTCGCAGTCTGTAAATTTCTTACTCAGGTAATAGATTGCATGCTCTTTTCTCCCTGTCTCGTCGTGTTGACCGAGGACACAACCCATGCTTCCCTCAAGAACCGTCAAATACATGATCAAGGGTCTACCTGCCACTGGGGGTATCAAAATAGGAGGCTCCTGCAAATACTGCTTTATTTTATCGAACGCCTTTTGACAATTTTCGTTCCACGTTACAGCTTGATCTTTCTTCAACAGCTTGAATAACGGTTCACACGTGGCCGTTAGGTGAGATATGAACCGGGCAATGTAGTTCAACCTCCCTAAAAACCCGCGCACCTCTTTCTCTGTTTTAGGCGTCGACATTTCTTGAATTGCTTTTATTTTAGCAGGATCTACCTCTATTCCTCTTTCGCTTACGATAAACCCCAGCAGTTTACCTGATCTCACCCCGAAGGTGCATTTGTTAGGGTTCAGCCTCAACCTGAACTTCCTAAGCCTTTTAAACAACTTCAGCAAATTCACCAGATGCTCTTCCTCCGTCTGGGATTTGGCAATCATATCGTCAACATAAACTTCGATCTCTTTATGCATCATATCATGGAAAAGAGTCGTCATCGCACGCTGATATGTTGCCCCAGCATTTTTCAAACCAAAGGGCATCACTTTGTAGCAAAATGTTCCCCAACGCGTTATGAAAGTAGTCTTCTCCATATCCTCTGGCGCCATTTTAATCTGATTATAGCCTGAAAAGCCATCCATGAAGGAGAATACGGAGTATTGAGCAGTATTATCAACTAGCACATCGATATGAGGAAGTGGAAAATCATCTTTTGGGCTCGCTTTGTTCAAATCCCTATAATCCACACACATTCGAACCTTGCCATCTTTCTTTGGCACCGGTACAATGTTGGCAACCCATGAGGGATACTTCGTCACAGCCAGGAACCCAGCATCCCACTGTTTTTGAACTTCCTCTTTGATCTTCATTGCCATATCTGGTCGAGTTCTGCGAAGCTTTTGTTTGACCGGCGGGCAATCTTCTTTCAGTGGCAGGCGGTGCACAACCATATCTGTATCAAGCCCCGGCATATCTTCATATGACCAAGCGAATACGTCATTATACTCTTGGAGCATTTCAACCAGTCTTCGCTTGATATCACTCTGCAGTGCGGCTCCGATACGAATGTTTTTCTCAACCCCTTCCGACCCCAAGTTGATAATTTCGATAACCTCGTCGTGAGGCAGAATGGTTCTTTCCTCTTGCTTCACTAACCAAGACAGTTCTTCAGGAACGTCGCTATCTTCGACAACCTCTTCTTCGGCCTGGAATACCGGGTGCTCGAAGTCGGGACGAGTCATAGGTGGTTCAAAGATGTCATCTGAAAATGTTATCCTGCAAAAGAATGGTTAAGTGCTTCAAAATGCGTATAAAGCGAATAACCACGTTGCCATTTTGTTGAAAAATATAAAACAAGAAAGACAGGGATTACAGTATTTGCACATAAAAAAACACCGTTTATTTAATGATTAACACGCAATGATTATAACAACACAGCCCTAAGCAAATCCTGATGCCCCTGGCAAGACATCAGATTATTCAACAATTAATAAAGCAAAGCATTACTGTTTAAAAGTCACAGGAACAAGCTCCTGAATAGACCAGTTGCACAGTCCTTGTCCTGGCGTGCTTGGCTGAATCCAGGCATCCATATCACAGTCGCTGTCTCCTTCATCAGACTCCGAAGCAGCATTGACAGTTTCATGACACACCCCACTGGCAGAGATGGTGATTGGCTTTCTGAAACGGGGTGCCCCCACGGGAGGAGTTGATGACGACGGTTGGTACCCCAGCCCGAACCGGTCCATCTTCACAGGAATGTCCAGCACTTTGCCCCAGCCCTTGGCTTCTCCTGCTTCCACTAGAGCTTGAGCCTCTTTGTACGATGAGACGGCTATTTCTGGCGCTTTGCTCGTCCTGGGACCCTTGTCCTTGATGCGCAAACCTTCGAATGCCTGGCAGGGCGTTTCTTGGATCTCTCCGTCGACTTCCACATATTTAAATGAAGATAAATGGCTGACCAGGATGTCCTCTTCTCCGCACACGGTGACTACGCTGTCTCCGACCATATATTTTAACTTCTGATGCAGGGTGGACGTGACTACCCCCGCCCCATGAATCCAGGGTCTTCCAAGCAAGCAACTGTACGCAGGCTGTATGTCCATGATATAAAACTCAGTTGCAAACACCTCCGGCCCCACCTGTAGAGGCAATGTGATTGATCCAAAGACTGTTCTCCGCGTGCCGTCGAATGCTCTGACTACCAAATCACTGGGTGTACACAAAATTCCTCTAACATCCAGCTTCATCATCGCCTTCTTGGGCAGCACATTCAAAGATGACCCGGTGTCAACCAAGACGTGTGACATTACTGATCCTCTACACTCGACAGATACGTGCAGCGCCATATTGTGATCTCTCCCTTTCGGGGTCAAATCGAAGTCGGTAAAGCCCAAGCTGTGGCCTGCATTTACATGTGCCAACACTCCTTCCAGCTGGTTCACGGAGACGTCTTGGGGTACAAAAGAAGTATCCAGGACTTTCAGCAACGCATTTCTGTGAGCTTCCGAACACAACAGCAATGACAGGATAGATATTTTGGACGGCGTCTGCTGCAGATGCTCCACAATCTTATAATCACTTTTTCGAATCAAGCGCATGAACTCTTCTATGTCTTTCGATGCCGATTCTTTGTCACTTGCTTGCGCTGGGACATTCTCAACTGCTTTCCCTTTTCCCTTCGCTAGTCTTTCGGCCTCCACTTCGGGGGATATAAAGATCCTACCACTCCTTGTCATGCCTCCCGACCCAACAACATTATCCACAGTCTCGGCTGGCTGTTTATCAACATCAATTTTTATCCCGTCACAATACACCTCTAACCCATATGACCATGGGACTGCTTTTGTGTTCTCGTACGGGATCGGCCCGGCCTTAGTTATGGTGATCGGTGGTTGCTGAGCTAGTGCTGCAATAGTGATCGTCTTCCGAGGAATCGTTACCGTGGCCACATCACTCCGTTCATCCACTACTGCCCCTGCAGGCTCGTCAGTTGCCGCTCGGTCAAACTGCAATATGCCCTCATCAATTAAAGCCTGAATGCCTTTCTTCAAATCCTCACACCCTCCAGCTAGGGTCCAACAGTCTAAGCAATACTCGTTACATCCTGGGTAAACACCTCCTTGTAACAGTCGGCTCTTTATCTCGCTCAGCGGCGTCTTTAAATCTTCAACATTCATAATCAGATTCAACCCTTCCTCAGTTAGAATGGCATTTGCCCCATGATGTGGCATGGGTTTCTGCACTATATTCGTACCTGCCGTTCCGAAATTGATAGTCTTATTGTCCAAAAGATCCTGCACAACGTGCTTAAAAGCGTGGCAACCTTCTATATCGTGGCCCGGAGCTCCAGAATGAAACTCACAGTGTCGGCTTGCATCGTAACCAAACGGGGGAGCTCCTGTTATCGGTGCCAGAGTTCTTTTCTCTACTAGGTTTAATCCCAACAATGTCTGCAACAAATCGGCGTAGGTCGAGGGAGGCTTCTCAAACACTCTTCTCGGTTTACTACCCTGGAATCTTCGCTGAGCCTGCTGTGCACCCTGCTGAGGCTGCTGCTGCTGTGGCATTGGCTGTTGCTGAACCGGTTGTTGTTGCTGGAGTGGTTGCTGTTGATACGGGATAGTAACGCTCGCCACCTGCTACGGCTGACGATATTGACCTCGTCCCCTGCCTCGGCCTCGGCCTCGGCCTCCAAATACTGCGCTTGCCTAGCCCTGACGGCGCCCACCATAAGCTTTCCTATTACTGTCAGATGCAGTTGATTCCTCGACTTGGAACTTTCCTTGCTTAATATTACGTTCAATCTTCTCTCCCATCAGAATCAGGTCTGAAAAACTGGCCAGAGACGTGTGAAACAACATGTCATGAAACAAGCCGGTGAATGTGCCAACAAACATGTCATTCATTTCCTTATCTTCTACAGGAGGACGAACCCTGGCCGCCATATCGCGCCACCTTTGCGCGTACTCTTTAAAACTCTCCCCCTTCTTTTGCGACAGCCCGGCCAACTGGACCCGATTGGGTGCCAAGTCGCTGTTATACTTGTAGTGAGCTACAAATGCCTCTGCTAATTGCTTCCATGTCTTGATATCAGTTGGCTCCAACCCCATGTACCACTCTAGGGAAGGGCCCGACAGACTATCCTGAAAGAAATGCATTAGCATCCTTTCGTCAGTTGAGTATGCAGACATCTTTCTGTAATAAGCTCGTACATGCACTTTTGGACATGTGTCTCCTTTATACTTGTCAAACGCAGGAGCTTTGAATTTAATTGGCACCCTCAAGCCAGGTACCAGCCCCATTGTTGCCATGTCCAAACCCACAGCACTCTGGTTTAGGACTCCCCTCATCTGCTCTTCCAGCATTCTGATCTTCTGGGAATCATCCATCGGCCCTTCGAAACCTCCGCCGGAGAAAGCGTCCTCCTGCTGATCTTCTTGCCACATACCGTTTCCAGCCCCATACCCATCATATCCATTATTACGTCCAGCTCTGATCTGATTCATCCCCGGACCTCGGCCTCTGTTGTCGTACCCTTGAACACCTCCAGCAGGACCAAAAGCCATAAATCCAGTACCGTTTCCGTTTCCAAAACCTCCGTAACCCTGATTGGTCGCGCCATAACCGTCTTGCCCAAAGCCTTGAGCATTAAAGCCATACTTCCCAGTGTTATCGAATCCCTGATCGTTGAATCCGAATCCAGCATTGACGAAGCCGTTGCCGCCTAGATTATCACCCAAATTGACATCACCCAGCCCAACATTATGGACAGCAGTCTCATTTCCAACTCCGACGTTACCATTTACAGCAGCGGTAGCGTTGTTGACATTAGCAGCAGGTGTATTGATTACAGGTGGAGCCACCGGCGTGGGAGTGCCGTCTCCATGAGCAGTATCGACCCGTACAGACTGATGATCCTCGTTACCATGACCAGCGTTTCGAGCCAACAGAGGTTGGACCATGGCTTGCAAATTCTCCTGTCCTTTCGCAATAGCTTCCATGGTCTGCATAAAGAGAGCGAGCTTCTCGCGCACATCTTGCATCTCGTTCTGCATTTGATCCATGATTCTTCGACAATTGGTGCGGGTAGAATAGCGGTGCGGGTGTTGATCTGCAATCCTGGAAAGTACCTGTTACAGAGCAGGAAATAAGACACTATTCAAAGATTACCTGTAATGCAATATGAGTATGAATGCAATGCAATGTGTCTGTGCATTAGGGAAATTCATTCCCCCAGTTCTAGTGTGAAGGTGCCAGTGCAGTGACAGTGTTGATAATAGGAATACCGGAGCTGGATCATAGAAAGCCTCATATATTGCAGGGAAAACCAGAATACAATGTCGCTGAAAGTACGATAAGAAGGCATGACCTCAACCAACAATCCTGGTGATGGTCAGCATTTATGAAAATAAAGCATACAAGTTACTACAAGTTACTACATGGAATGATCAAATCCTCCCGAAAGTCTGGTACTCTTCTATCAACTTCTTGGTCTCTGGGTGACTTGGTCGATCAAGCAGCCCCTCAACAAGTTGGTTTCTCTTCTTAAGAACACGGCGCACGTCTTCAGCAGTTTCTTCCCATGTTGCTTCTCCGAAGCAATCTTCTAGCTTTCGCTTTTGAGACACCGCTTCATCTCTGGATTTGATTGCTTTGTTCAGTGCATGCTGGACACTGTACCGGGTCATCACTTCTTCCTCACACTTCTTGATGCTAGACTTCAACTTTGCTTCGAGGTCGGAGACTTGCTGCTTCAGCTTATCTTCTCTCATCTTATTGTTGGTGAGAGTGGCGTTCCAAGTCTTATTGCAAGAGGAGATTTCTCGGTGTGCTGCGTCGAGCGCCTTCTTTTTGGCTTCCAGCATGTCATGGGAGCTCCTGAACTCTTGCCCCAGACGTTCGCGCTTCTTCCTCTCCTCAGTCAACTCAGCCCCTAATCTGTTCATTAGCTCAATCTGCTGTTGGAAAGCATATACGGCCTTGTTCTTCTCACTGCGTACTTGGGCTAACTCTTGCTCTAACCCTTCATTGATCTTCATCAAGGCTTCTTTTTCTTTCACAACTTGCTCGTAGGCTTCCCGAGAAACAGTGGTTGGCTCTGCTACCGGAATAGGAACAAGAATTGGTGCATCTGGAAACGGCATCCTCAACTGACTAGCCCTCTCCTGAATCCAAACTCTATAAGGTGCATAGGCCTGACAGTCATTCTTTCCTAACAACGGCTTCCCTCTGCGGTTAATACGCGTCCAGGCATGTTGCAACTTGGCTAATAACTCCCCCTTCACATCACCTGTGAAGTACAGAGATTCCTGTACTTCTTCCTCCTGCGGTGGATTCTTCAGCGCATATCCGAACTGACGAATGAATAGAGAAGGGTTGTAATTGATACACCCTTTTCTTCCTATCAGCGGCACATTAGGGTACCCAGAACAACTGAAGATGAGCTCAGATCCCAACAGGTCTCGATCAAACCACGCCATATCTTCGGAATATAGCCTCATCAGGCGCTCTGACCAACTGGCTGAGGTTGCACTGTCTACAAATGGTCCCTTCATGGGGAGATGACTTTTGAACCACATATTCAATAGAGGAGTACAGCAGTACACAACTTTTCCCCTTCGGTTTTCGTTCTTGTAGTGCAATGAGTGGTAGAAGTCTCCGATCAACGTTGGCACTGGGTTGCCTACAGCGAACAGATAGAAAGCATCCAGGTCCACAAAGTTGGGCAAGTTAGGAAACAGCACAATTCCATAAATGCATAAAGCCAAAATAGCATTGAAAACCACCCAACAACCATTCTTGGCGTACTCTTGAGCCTTGCCAACCAGAAAATCCAGAGGGAAACCGGGAACCCCGAGCCAAGAAGTCACTAATAACTCAGCAGCACTCATGTGCAAGGCTTTGGCCAAATCCTCCAACTTGGGCTCAGCAGCAGAGTGAATAAAGGGAACCTTGTTCTGCACGGGAAGCTCAGTAAACTCCACATACTCCTCAATGGTAGGTCCTAGAATGAAGTCAGCAAAAGTAAAGCATCTCAATGCGGGGTCATAGAACTGCATCAAGGTGTATAGCCCGTTCATCTCATCAGCAGTGGGCTTACAGACTAATCTCAGTAATCTCCCATGACTCATTCTGAAGCTCCTCCTAACCTTCTCATCAGCAAGAGATATCAGGCCAAGCAAAGAAGTAATATCAGGTGAAGGCAGCTTATACGCAACTGTCTTCCTCAAACCAGCCATAATCAATACTCAGAAGTCTGGGCACTAGAACCGGGGAATATGCAAATGCACCTGCAGCACAGACACACGTTAGTGGAATGCAAGAGGTAATGGATATGCAGGCAATGCAATGCAAGTAACATGCAACAGGGACCAAAGCTGTAGCTGAATGGCCTAAACCCAATCAAGAAAGGTCTCGGATAGACCATCCAGAAGTCATCAAACCCTGGTCTCAGATAGACCTAAAGCAAAGCTCCAGTACTGGTCTCTGGCAGACCTCAAACCATAACTCCAACTGGTCTCTGGTAGACCTCAAATCACATCTCCAATTGGTCTCTGACAGATCTCAAATCACATCTCCAAATGGTCTCCGACAGACCTCCTAACTCTCCATAAATACCCAGGATCTCTGATCAAGAAATGACCGGTAGTCTGAAGGTCTAGTTACCTGCATAACCCCAAACCCTCTCACAGGTGGATGTCCTAGTGACTGACAAAGGTATGGCATCCTATGCGGTCGTCGGCATCACAGACTTTCAGGGTTGATGATACGATTCCCAGAAGGAGTGGCATCATCAAATCCTGAAGAGGCCTCACTTAGCCGACTTCCAAATGATCGGTTCCCGGAGTCGACAATTCAGCTGACCAACAACCCCTTCGACCCAAAGGGTAGAAAAAGAAGCCAACCAGAAGAACCTCGTCCGAGTGTAGATTTCATGAGACACTAATGCAAGCAAAGCCGGCACGCGCCCACTACTTTCTACTCTAATTCTAGGTGCACTCAAGCCCAGGTCCGGCTTCTCACTCAATATCAGAACACCCGTCACACCCCAATACAGCAATAACAATCAATATATATAATGCTGAAAATAAAGGTCAGAAATATAAATCCATACAAAATCCTCGACGGGAAAACAAGCGCTAGGATTGACTCTCTTAAGGGACGTTGGATCCCAAATGCATAAGAACCATCGCAGTCCTTAGCAGCCAGGGGACGTTGGGTCCCCAGCAGAGTCGCCAGCTGTCGCTACTGCGAAAATCGGCGCCGGCTGACAGAAGAGTCGCCACCGTGCGTTATTTATCCCACGGGAGGGAAAGGAAACGCTCAGAGTAAACCTCGCACAACACGGGAAAGGTATGGTCATCGCAACCAAAACCTGGATTCGGGAGTCGGTTACGCAAGGGGAAGGTATTAGCACCCCTCATGTCCGTCGTACTCGACGGGATCCACGCTTGTTTTCGGGTATGGATTGTTATTCTATCTAAACTATAGGTCAAGGGTTAAAAAGAAAATAAAATGAAAATAAAAATGACTCGACAAAGTATCGCACTTTATGCCTACGTATTCCCGCCTGGAACGAGAAATCAGAGTCAACGTAGTTCGCCTACCTACGGGAAAGGAGGGGAAGGTTGCTCGCTAGGATATCGCATCCTATGCCTACGTACTTCCACACTGCATGGAAGATCAGAGCAAACGTAGTTCGGGCCACGTACGACACGAGTCTGTTTTGATTGTTTTTATTCCTTCTGAAAAAGGGTTTTTCTGATTACCAGTCCAAGCGGACAAAAATGACGTTTTGATGAGTTCACATTCTTTTACGAAAGAAGTGTCTTTTATTGTGTTTGAAATTTTATTGTATTTTTCTGTTTGTTTTGAGAAAGAAGAGACAGAACTCTAACCTACGGTTGCGAAGGGAAACAAACTAACCTAATGTTATCATGCATGGGTTAAGACCTAATGTCTATCATGCTCCTCTCTTGCACAGAGAGAAACAGAGATCCTACGGGATAGGCGAAAACAGAAACAATAGCAGATATATACAGTAAAGCAGTAAAATGCATGGATGAAACAGTACAAGCGAGGCAAGGGAGTCCCACTCAACCTCGAACCTAGAAAACAATAGGCAAAAGTGAACAGGCTTCACTTTCAACCCAACAGGGTAAACAGCAAACAATACAGTCCAGAAAACCAATCAATACATCAGCAATGAAATACAACAGCAAAAGAAACAGCATCAGCAGCTCTGAATCAACATCTAGCTCCAAGTAATCTCCACTCAGTTACAGGCTTCAACAAGCATTAATCTCCATCTTCAGGATCTTCAGGCAAGGGCTCTGATCATCTGTTTTCCATCTGCAATGGCTTTTCTTCATGTCTCAGGCTAGGATGAACATCAGTCAACCAGATGAGGTGAATGAATGTTAGACAGTTAATTACCTACCAAGGGTGGTTCATCAACTGTTAACATTAACCAGAAAGTTTCCTCTCAAAAGTTCTATCTTTCAAATATATTCACTGATCATTCCAAAGGAAGGAGGTGGATATTTGAAAGAGACTTTGAATCATAGAGAAAGGATAGAGGCAAACAAAGCCATCTATGTTTGAGAAACAAGCTTTCTAGTCTAGAGCTCTGCCTAGCTCCTAAACCCTAGTCTCCTCAGCAGCTGCTAGCAATAACCTCCTATTCAACTCTGACAGTTGATCTTCAATCTCCAATGGTCTTCATCTCCTCAAGTCTTCAGCTCTCCCAAGTCCCCAGACAATCCCAATACCCACACAAGCAAACAAGAATCCCCAGAGGGCACACCACACCAGTCAATCAGGTATATACAGAGTATTAATAGCAGTAGGGGAATCCTAACTTTTTCTAAGGGGATCTAATAACTACCCATAGCCCCTATAGTCCCATAACTAAACTAGTCAAACCCTAAGTCCTAAAGGAAAGAATCAAGCCTCCTAAGTCATCACCTAAAACCCTAATTTTATCCATGTTATTCACACTTACACTAAGCACCTAAATTTAATTTCTAAAAATGGGAACTAAATTGAATCTACAAGTTCAATGTCTAACCTAAACAACCTAAAAAGAATGGATGAAAAATATGAAAGTATCTAATAGAACAAAAATTAATAAAATCATGTATGAAATGAAACCATTTAAAATGTTATTTATTTAGAAAATATGGGAAAAATATCAAATAAAAAATAAAATGCAATTTTTATTTTTTATAATTTTCTAGACATCCTAAAGAAAATAATGCAAAAAGAATGAATTAAAAATGATTATTTTGCTATTTATTATGAATTTTAGAAGATGCATGAAAAAATTAAAGAAAATAAAAGAAAATATAAAGAAATAAGATGGAGGAGGTGTGAATAGCAGGGAGAACACGTTCAATGCATTGGGCTTATTAAAATGGGGGGTGTGGATAGCGCTCTGAGCCCAACCCCCCAATTAATGAAACGCTGCGTTTCATTTCTTTTGAACTTTCCCTCCGTTTCAGCTTTAAATCTCAGCCATCAGATTACGTCCCAAGTCCAAGTCAAACCCTGGATCGTGTGGCCCTGACTTCATCTTCAACCTTAGAAACCCTAGGGTTTCTGCAACTTCACCATCGTGCATGAACTTTCCACTTCCATGTTCTCCCTCAATCCTCCATGAAAGCTCTCACTGTAAAAACCAAAAATACTCCAATCTCCTCCCTCTACACAGCCATGTCATTACCTTCTTCTAAAACTCAAGCAATAATGCAATTCGATAGGTGCAACAGATCGTATCCATCATTCTCCACTGATATTGATCCTCTCAATTCTCTATGGAAATCATCCTAAACTAACCTACAACTCACCCTGGTCATTTTAAGCACTCAATCCAAGATTATCTCACACGATTCTTGCCATTCTAAGCTTCATCAGAAATGGTGCACCATGATCAATGTCCATGAAACTTGCTCAAACTTATCAAAATCAATCATCTCCCTTATCCTAACCAGTCTATACTAACAATTCCCTAAAATTCTCATTAAATTATGCAATTCGAATGAGGTTACCAACCTGTTATGATGCTGAAAACAGTTATGGAATACACTTGATCCAATGCTTAAAAGGTGGGGAAATTGATCAGTAATCTTGGAAATGAGTTCTGTATGCAATTAGAGAAGCTCCAAAGCTTTGAATCTTCTAGTTCCAAGGTTCTTGCACTTTGAATGATGATGATGAATAGCACAATTCCTTGCTCAATTTTCCAAAGAAATGTGTGGATTCTGACCTTTGTGTGATGATGATGAAGATTGAATCAAGAATGTGGAAGTTTGATGAGAGATTGAGGGAATTTGAGAGGCTTATGCAAGAATGAAAAATGAGTGAAAAATGGAGGTTTTTGACAAAGTGGTAGCACCAACCCTTGCATGAACCAACTTGCATGAATATATAGGTTGCATTAGAACCTCCTAGAAACTTGGAGAAGTTTCCCTTACACTTTTCCTTTTCAATTTGGATTATGTTACTTTTAATTCAAGCAACCATGGATAACTCACAAATCATGACCTAAGCTCAAAATTCCACTTTAGCCAATGTCTTTAGAAAGCCTTTTCCATTCAAAATGACCTATAATTTTGCATCATTTGGCCAAGATATGAAAAATACCATTTTTTAAGCCATTTTCCTTCATTAAATTCACCAATTTTGAAACCTTGTGCTATGGACATTTCCAATCTCTCATGGTCTCTTTTCTAGACTCAAAATTCCATTTGGAGCAAGTTTGATTTTGTAAGTTTTTCCATTTGAGGCCTCCTTGTATGAGTTTTGGACATAGGTTAAAATGACCTGTAATTCACAAATGACCAAAATACCCTTTGCTTGCCAGGACCATAAGTTGAGTTCCACACATCCTATGAAGGCATGCCATACCATTCTAGAAATCTAAGACAATTAGGAACAATTCTTATGTTGACCAGAAATTCATTTGAAATCTCCTTGAGGGGTAAAAGCTGCTTGGAAGTCAAGTCACTTTCACAGACAAAATTTCAGATACCTCAGATGACCTGTAACTTGCAAGGACCATAACTTGAGTTGTATAAATCTCCTTAATGTCTTCCACCACTCAAATTAAAGGTCTTGAGATCCTCTACAAGTTTCATGTTGGACAAGGATCCATTTGAAGCTTGCATTTTGACTTATCTTGCTTGGAAATTTGACCTAAATTAGGGGATTTTACATAGAAACCCTAATTTAGAAACTCCTCTTCTCCTTGATTTCTCTTGATTTCTTCTTAGCATGACAACATATCCTTATTCTCCATGTCAAATGATGAACCCCACATCTCTCCAATAGCCCTTAATGCCTTTCAATCAGTCAATTGACCTAGGGTTGACCTAGGGTTGACCCAGATGAAACCCTAGTTGACTGTCTTCAACTGCAATTCTTGTGGTCACCTCAACAACTTGCTTACTTCTCCAAATGACTTTCTAAGCCCTCTCATGATGTCTAGATGCTCTCCATGCCTTCTATTCACAGCTCACAACCCCCTTGTTGACCCTCAGATAGGAGATAGACTCAGGGCTTGATCTGCTGAACTCTCTGCTCTCAAATTCTTTTCTGATGACTTGAATGAGATGGAATTAAGATAATAACCTCTTGATAGGCCTCTAGAGATGAGAATAATGATTGGTCCCCCTGTTGTATGACTTGCTATGCTTATGCTATGCAGATGAGTAACCTATGTACATGACTCTATATGCAAATGCTAATGACATTGAAACATAAACCAAGTGAATAAGGTTGGGCAAATTTTAGGGTGCAACAATATGGTCAAAGGGCAACTTATGCATACCAAAGAAGTAGTTACCGACCCCAAAGCGGGAGTCTCAATAACCATGCCACCACTCAAAGAAACCATGCGCACTTCCAAACGTTTGGCACACTCAAGAGAAATGAACGAATGAGTCGCTCCAGTATCAATAATAGCAATTAAAGGCACATTATTAATAAAGCATGTACCTTTAATCAAACGATCCGCATTAGTAGTGTCTGCACCGGCTAATGCAAATACCTTTCCGCCCGCTGGAGCTTGCTTCGATTTAGTACAATTGGGCTTAATGTGACCCACTTCGCCATAGTTGTAGCATTTCACCACATTCTTTCTACAATCTGAAGTGGCATGTCCAAGAATCCCACAGTTAGCACACTTCTCCACAGATTTTCCATAATCAAAAGACTTGTGGCCCATTACGCCACACTTGAAACATTTAATCGCACTAGAACCTCCTTTGGGCTTCCTATCAAAGTTTCCCCTATGTTTGCCCTTATCAACAGGCGTCACATAAGGTCCACTCCTTACTTGTTGCTTGCCATTCTTCTCACTCAAACTCTTATAATGAGTAGAACGAGCTCTACTATCCTCTTCAAAAATTCTACAGCATTCGGTCAAGTCCGAAAATCTCCGCATCCTTTGATAACCCACCGCTTGCTTTATCTCAGGACGCAAGCCGTTTTCATATTTAATGCACTTAGAGAATTCCGCCGTAACCGCTGCATAATGAGGATGAAACTGGACCAATTCCACAAACTTGGCCGTGTAATCTACCACGGACATGTTGCCTTGCTTCAACTCCAGAAATTCCATTTCCTTTTTCCCCTTCACACTCTCTGGATAATACTTTCTCAAGAATTCCGTGCGAAATAAATTCCAAGTAATTTCCTCATCATCTACTTCCAGAATTTGTCTCGTACCGACCCACCAGTCATCGGCCTCTTCCTTTAACATGTGAATTCCAAGTCTCACCTTGTTTCCCTCAGCATAATCCATAACTCAAAAGATTCTCTACATGTCCTTCAGCCAGATCTGAGCACCGTCCGGATCAAACCTCCCTTTGAATACCGGTGGTTGGTTCTTTCTAAACTCATCATTCGCATTCACATTTGGTACGCCTTGCACCGCTCTAGCCATAGCCTCCAGCGCCGCAGCCATAGCATTGTCATTACGACCAACTATTTTCTGAGGATTCCCAAAAATAACAACAAGGTTAAACAACCGTTTAACCAACACAACAATAAGACAGACACGACTGACTCAACGCTGGCTCTGATACCACTTAATGTAACACCCCCTTTCTATACCCCCAAATAGTTAAATAAATCATTTAGGCACTTAATAAAAATTTCATCAGAGTTTAATTAATACATGATATGAAAGAGGTGTATCACATTATCATGAAATTAAACACATACCACACCTGCTCAAATGGATATGCAACAATGGGTAACTCACAACTAAGGAACTTAGTCCTAAAACCCACATCTCAATATATAGAATAAAAGCGGAAACATCTAAACATTGAATCAATACATTCATATAAACATATATACATCATTCAGTTAATTCATGTGTACAAAACATCCATCATCAGATACATACGCAGATGTATCACAAAAGAATCAAAACAAATATATCTCCAAAAGAGCCAAAGGCTTCCTAACTACCCAGATGTTACATATCAGAGCCATCTGACCAAAACAATGACGACACGCGTCACGAAAGGACCTCCAGCAAGCCTACTCTGCAATGCCTCGTAGAGCATTATAAATAATAGAAGGGTGAGAAGCAATATCATAATAATCAATGCATAAAAATATATATATTTACACAAGTTATACATAATTCACATTCTCACCACTTCTCATACCAATTCATCATATACAACACAATGCATATTCATATAATCAAGCATATTCATCAAATCATGTTTCTATACATGCTCATCATTTTCCTCATAAACATCTACCATTATGTTCAGTTCACCCAATGCATCATATAAAGATGACCAATACAACTCATAGAGACCGACTCTATGCGGATGCAAATGCGGTACCAACTCAATTCAGCAGATTCTCCAAGGAATCAAGTATTCAGTAGATTCTCTAAGGAATCAAATATTCATCAAATTCTCCGAGGAATCGAATATTCAGCAGATTCTCCGAGGAATCAAATTACCTAACAAATTCTCCAAGGAATCATATATTACATAGATTCTCCAAGGAATCACATATTACCACAGATTCTCCAAGGAATCACATATTACCACAGATTCTCCAAGGAATCAACATCGCTAGAATGTACATCATAATGCCTTGTATGCAAAATGACTCACAACATTTCTCTACATGCATACATATTCGCAAATATATCACTATGCATATTCATCTCATACAGGTACATACAATCTATGTACATTCATATTAATCCATCATTCATTTCCATTCAATTCAGACAAATGCATAAAATTACCAAACGGCTACAATTTCACGGTTAAGAATTAATTTCTAGGATTCACGCCCAAAGGCTACCCACAGCTCATCACAATAGTATACAAACTACTCATATCACAAAAGATTAACTTAATTGAACCAAGCAATTAATTATTGGATGGATAAAACAGAAAAGAAACAATGTTGTCATGCTCGCCACCCTTCGCCTGGCGAAGCCATTGGCGAATGCTCGCTGGGACCTTCGCTTGGCAAACTCGCCAGCGAACAAAGTCAGTAGCTACTGACTTGCTTTGCTACCCTTCGCTGATGTACTCGCCTGGCGAACCTTCGCCACTCACCTTCGCCTGGCGAACTTGCCAGCGAAGACCACTGGGAGTTTTCTTGAATTATTCGCCAGCCATTCGCTGGGCTTCGCCCGGCGAAGCTTCGCCCACACTCGCCTGGAGAATACCAGCGAACCTGCGAAACCAGCAAACTCCAATCTGTCCAAAACAATCAATACTCCAAAAACCGACCGATTCTCACTAAACCAGCTTCAGTAATGTTAACCCCACATCACCCGACTATTCTACGATATTATTTCCAGTTTCTAACCGATTAAACTCCATTACTACTGATTAAATCCAATTTGTCCTAATATGAAAAATGGTGGAAACTCACAACAAAGCCAACCCACACATACATAACCACACACATTGATTAGATAATAATGTTTCTCACCCTTACCTCGATTAATCGGAACTTGAAGTTGATCTTGAAGCAATCCTAGGTTTTCCTCTTCTTTCTCCTCTTTCTCTTCTTTCTTCTTTCTTTCTCTTGTTTTTCCACTAATGTTTCTATTTTTCTCTTTATCTCTCTTATCTCATATTTTATTTTCTTTCCTCTCCATTTCCTTCCAAACACTTACCAATTAATTCTAACACAATAATCCACTTAACACTTAATACTAAATGTCTAAAATACCCTTTACTCTATTTCCCCCGAAAACTCTCCGAATCGGTAAAATAGCACAATATTGAAATTAAACATATCAACACATAAATTCCACAATTAAAATACCGATTATCCCAATAAATCAAAAAGGACTCAATAAAAATGGGAAATTCAGAATCGGGGCGTTACATCGTCGACATGGTTGGTTGTTGCACTACATTTTAAAGATTGTTCTGGAGTTGACATTATCTATAGAAGGACGAGATGTTCTAGACAAAGCCTTACCACTCCTTAATTGCATACAAAATACCAAGAAAATACTATTAAATGATAGAACAAAAAAAGAAAATAAGAAAATTTACACATAGATAGGAAACTTAGCACAGGTCCCACCAGGTGTACCAATTTGTTTACACTGAAAAATGGTAAACAACCATTGATCTCCAAATTAAGGGTTAATTGCAGGATCAACCACTGAATCCTAGGACATTGTGCCAAATCACCACTTATTTTTATTCTCTTATGTTTACGTGACTATTTTAGACTTGGTCGAAAGTAGGATCTAAAGCAACTCTAAGCATGTAAGGGTGTCAACTTCGACTACTTTAGAAATGTGTAAAAAGAATGATAAAAAATTGAAAATTTTGAATGAAACAACTTGAATGATATTGAAAAGTAAAGGAACTAAAGGAAAATGAAAAGTTAAAATTATAAATTTTACATTGAAAATAAATGTTGGTAGTTCATTTATTCTTATATTCCTTCAGCCATTTGCTTGTTTCCCTAAATGCTGACACTTTGAGTTTACAGTGAGAATTTTGTAATACAATAAACACACCGAATTCAACATAATGAACTCTTATATATACAAGTATAAAATTATTACTCATAACGTTTCTATCTTTAGAGTTTGTCACGTAAAGTTTTGCATGTAGTCTGTCTCATCTGTTCTTCACGTGTCTCTTCAGAGAGAAACTTTCAGGTCGTTATTGATATTTGAACGTGATATTGCACGCCCAAATAACCTCCTTGTCGACCGATTTGTCTCTGTCGCAAAAACTACACGGTTGATGGTACTACTTAATCAAAATGTCTCTTAAAACATCTAAAAATTTCACTAAATCCAGATTCTAGTCGAACCAAGACTTCTCAGCTTACCCTTATTTGCTAAGATTTTTTCTTCATCAAAAATCTCAACTAACATGAGACACACTCAATCAAACTTATCATTTTTCGTACAAATTACTTTTATCTATGTTTTACAATATATCTATGTTTTTGTTAGTTTAGTAGCTCAAAAAGACTCTACATCCATACTTATCTCTATTTAAAGGACTTAAGAAACTCATAACCACCTATATAGATCCTTCCTTGACCAAATTGTTGGAAGAAAAGGAAAATCATAAATAAAAGATACTAGTTGAATACTTAACTAACTTTCAAATTTAAGCTCAATGAAAAAAACACAAATTAAATGCATATAACTTATCTAACATCAACACTACTCCAATCTCAAATCTCAAATGCAAGTCAAAATTAGTCAAAATTTTGATACAATTGAAGAGCATGTGGCAATGAATATCTGGCTAATATAATTTGCTATTAGCTAGTAATAGGACAGTGAAAGATTTCATTTCACGTGGGCCAATGTGTGTATGGGGGATGGTCATAACATGAGGCTCCATCTCTCTATCTTTCATAAACTACTTAGCCGTCAATTTGACTCATTTCCTTTTCTTTTGTTTTTTTCACTATCATCATCTCTCTCATTTCATACACAAACCCAAACTCTCTAATTTTGGTTTACCAAAAGTCACAAAATTTATGTGTACTATTATAGTGTGGCCATGTGGTTTGGAACATATGAGAGGAAAAAGGACCAAAATTTCTTGTATTTCTCCATGATGATGTTTTTGGTAACAACGTTGTTGTGTTGCCACTCATGTCATGTTGGGGCTATTCGTATATTCCCAGGAAAAACTGTGGCAAAAGTGGAATTCAACAGAGGAGTTATGCAAAGCAAGATCAACAACAAAGATCTGTTCAATAAGTACTTCAAAGGAAGCACTTTTTTTAACAACAGAACCAAAATGGAGTTTGAAGATATCAAAAGAAGAGTACCAACTTGCCCAGATCCTCTTCACAATTAATTCATAAGTAAATTCTTATCAATTTTTTGTTTTCCATTTATATACTATATATTTTATGTTTTTGACTTTTGTTTTTTTCCTTGTATTATTTTGATTGAAGCTTACCCAAAATAACCTTGTTTTTCTCATCATTTTATATCTAGTTGTTGAAGAAAATGAGGGAAAACTAGGGGTATTTTGGTATATTACTGTATTATATTATAATTATATAAAAAATATAATTTTGAATATTGTTTTCATCTATGGAGGATCCAGAAATTGGATCATCAAGTCAATAATTTTTTTGTTTGAAGAATCATCAATTTTATTTGCTACCTAAAAGATCATCAATATTGAAGGATGTTAAATATAGGACCCATTATTAATTTTTTTAAAAAGTGTTTTTAATTTATTATATACTTTTGTTTTTTTTTTAATTATTTTTGTTTTTTACTATTTAGCTTTTTTCTTTAGGGGCATGCAAAAGTGTAGTCAATATAGAAAGTTATGGATACGGCAATTTTTTAACTTATATGAAAGCAATTTTCTTCTATATTATTATTCTCTCCCAATGCAGAAAAAATTAATATAGAAGAATGTAATAGAGATCATTTATAAGTTAAAATTCTATGTTATAAATATGAGTTGGTGGCGGTTGAAGTTGAAAAAGAATTTATTATAAATATGGGTTGGTAGGAGTTGAGATTGAAAGAGAATGTAATAGAGATTGTGTTTGATGGAGGGGCATTCAAAATTTAGTAGGTGTTGGTAAGGTGGGGGAGAATGGTTGTTAAGGAAGTTTTGAGAATTGATTTTCTAAAAATTAATTTTAGTTAAAAACTATTTGAAGGAAAAGTGATTTAAGTATGAATAAGTTCTAAAAAATAATGAGTTGAAAAGTATATTTAAGTGTAAAAATGGCGCTTCAACTTTTAAATTACAAATCATAAATTCAAATAAAATCAAATCTATAAATTGTAATGAATTATTTTTGATAATAAGTAAACATGTGAAAATCAATTACGAATGCTACAAACATAAAATCATATACTCGAGGCGAGAAAAGTTTTTGGCAAGGTTTATGATTATTTTCTAAAATATATGGAAACTCAAAATGTTGTATCTATATAAGGATTCATGTGTAGCTGTTTGGAGGTTCGAGGTTGTGCATGAAACTAAGATGTGTGTTTAATTTAATTTAGTTTAATGTGATAAACATGTGCAGTCAATATAAAATAAAATAAATTTATATGCTATTGGAAATTATGATTTGTAACTTTTGAGTTTTAATGTGATTTTTATACTAAATTTTATTATTCAGAATTTGTACTTATTAAGAAGTGCAAGTGTGTGATATTTATACGTAGGTAGGGGATGCTGAGAGACTTTAGTAAGTGATGGTGGTTATGTCTTCTCTACGACGGTGAAAGATCGTGTTTAGTGATGTTTATGGTGTTTAAAGTGGTATTAGAGGGCCAGCTCACATGTGAGAGACTTTGTGTATAAGTGTTATGCTTAGGGTGTAATGATTTGTCTCATACCTTCAAATGAGTCAGATATTTATAGAGGCTCTTGGGCCTAGTGTTTAAGAAATCCTAAGTGGTAACGCTCCCCTTTGATTGGGGGAGACTGTTGATTACCTATCTTTCAAGGAGTTATGGTATGACTCAATTTATATGACTAGTCATGGAGGGATAAATGTATTGTACACGCCTATCATAAGGGCGAGCCCCCCATGCTACCCAAAGGCAGTGCCTAGGTGATGCCTCACATGGCGGGGACCCTTATGTTGCCCTTATTTGAGACTCTGATAAATAAATCACTACACAATCCCCCATGCACGAGGGCTTGTAAAGGGAAAAAGTCTTTATAGGCTTCTTTCGATTTCACCTCTTAGGTAAGGGAGGGTCTTTTAGTTGAAGGCGATATTCTTAATGAGAGGCGAGTACCTCAGTTGAACGGGGCTTTCTTAATGGGAGGCGAGTCCCCTAGCTAAAACCAGTCTTCTTAATAAAAGGTAAGTCCCTCTATTGAATGTGGCTCCCTTTTTCGAGACACTAAACATTAATGACATGTGCTAGAAGCGTGCTGACTTTTTAAAAATTATGGGGGAGCCTAAAAGGCTTCTTTCGAGCTCTGATGGTTTTAATTTCCTTTTAAAGTTTTTTTTTAAATTTTTTTTCTCTATCTACATCTTCTATAAATTCTTCTTAACAATCTATTAAGTTTCTCTACAAGCTCCTGGTTCTTTGCTCACAACCCTCTCAGGTAAAAAAAAATATTTTCTTTTTTTTTTAATAGTTGTTATTAGTGATTGTGAGGAAAGGATTGAAATAGGGTTTAGGCTAGCATAAATCTACAGGATTTGAGGATTATAGCCATTCCTTCGACGATTGTGATGGTGGTGATGATTTTTTTTGTTCTTCCCAGGAACAAAAAGATAATGGTTTCCCCTTCCGTCATGTCTAAGGTTGCCAGGGATATTGGGCCTTTTTATATTTCTGACAAGAAGATCTTCTCTTTCTAAATAAAACTTGAGATTTCTTCTTCAGAAGATGAAGGGATGGTTATCTTGGAGGCTTGTTCACTATTAGAGAGAGTTACTGTTAGTTATGTGATTGACAACAACTTTGGTAAAACTTGGTGTTATCACAAGATGTCTTATATGATGTCTTGACATATGATCTTAACATTCTGCAGGTGGTTCCTTTTGATGTTGCAGGGTTTAGTTCACGATGTCAAGTATGATATCCTGACATATGTTTACAGAACATTCAGTCAGAATGTTATATTTTGTCTGTTGCGTTTTTTCTGCAATCTTTTGTGTGCCTTTGTTAAGTGATTGCTTGCGCAAATCAAGGCGTGACATTATTTGAAGCAAGTATATTCTGTTTCCTTTTTGAAGAATGGTTTGTTGCTATTTTTGTGCAAAATGATATGGAGAATAATTAGTTTTAATTATGAATTACTTTTGCCCAAGCCCATGAAGAATGGTTTCTATTTAAAGACGTGCTAACCCTACTTGCAAGGTAGAGAGAAGATTTTGAAAAGGCTGCGTTTTGTTTTTGTTAGTTGTTTTCTTGTGAGCCATCCATTCATCACTTTGATGTGTGAATTGGACTGAGTTCTTTGAGTTGTAAGTTGTCCACTCTAAGCTTTTAAGCATGAGTGCATTATTCTTGATTGAAGCTTTTAAGCAATATCAAGTGTTGTCCTTGAAGTGTGTCTTCTACTTTTTGATCTTCTATTTTTATCACTGTATGTGATTGAGGGGGAGTGAGAGGTGTCTCATATCTGAGAGTGTCTTAGATAGAATTTACACGGGTAGAGATTAGGTGCGAAGATTGTAAACTAGAGAGAGTTTGCTGAGAGTCTTCAAACTAATTATGTTTAGTGGATTTCCTTCCTGGCTTGGTAGCCTCCAGACGTAGGTGTGTTTGCACCAAATTGGGTTAACAATTTCTTGTGTCTCTTTACAATTGTTAACTGCATTTTATCTTGTTCATATATTGATAATTGTTCAGATATTAGTGTCGTGACATCTCTTTCGACATCTCATATCTGATACCAAAATTTCAATTGGTATCATAGCAGGCATCCTGCTCTGGTTCTGGGTGAGATCTAGGGACGATACTTTCTGGTACTATGGACAAAGAGGGAGGATTTGTGAACAGACCACCTGTTCTGGATTGAGATAATTATGATTATTGGAAACCTCACATGGTGGCCTTCTTGAAATCATTGGATAATAAGGCTTGGAAAGTTGTCCTAAAAGGATCTGGAAAAGCTACATTTGACCTGAAGCCTGAGGAAGAATGGACTAAGGAGAAGGATGAATTGGCTCTTGGAAATTCTAAAGCCTTGAATACCTTGTTCAATGGAATTGATAGAAATATATTCAGATTGGTGAATAATTGTGAAGTTGCCAAAGATACTTGGGAGATACTCAAAACTACTCATGAAGGTACTTCTAAGGTGAAGATGTCAAGACTTCAATTGCTAACTACCAAATTTGAAAACTTAAGGATGAAAGATGATGAAAGCATACATGATTTTCATATGAATATCCTTGAAATAGCCAATGCTTCAAGTGCCCTAGGTGAAAAGATGTCAGAAGAAAAGCTTGTAAGAAAGATTCTCAGGTCTCTTCCCAAGAGATTTGATATGAAAGTAACTGCCATAGAAGAAGCTCAAGACATCAGCAAGATGAGGGTGGACGAACTTATTGGATTTCTCTTAACCTTTAAAGTGGGTATAAGTGACATATCTGATAAGAAAAAGAGCATAGCCTTTGTGTCCAATATTGAAGATGGAGAGGATGAATGTGATGTGGACACTGATGAACCCTTATCCAATGCTATAGTGCTCCTTGGAAGACAATTTAACAAGGTAATGAAGAGGATGGACATGAAGTCAAGACCAAATGTCAAGAACAACTCATATGACATCAGCAGGTCTAATGATGTTGGTAGAAGAACAAGGTTTGAAGAAAAGTCCACTTAAAGCAAAGGGATTCAGTGCCATGGATGTGAAGGATTTGGTCACATTAGAGCTGAATGCCCTACTTACCTCAAGAAACAAAAGAAGAGCCTAGTTGTATCTTAGAGTGATGAGGATTCTGAAAGTGATCTTGAAGAAGAATCTGCTAAACATGTGACTGCTTTTACAGAGAGATATGTCTCTAATGAAGACTCTAGTGATGATGAATTGACCTTTGAAGAACTTGCAGCTTCTTACAAAGAGTTGTGTCTCAGAAATGAAGAAGTGTGTCATCAAGGAGAGAAGTAGAAGAAACTTATAATCAAACTGAAGGCTGAAAAGGAAGAGCATCTTAAAACTATCTCTGAGTTGAATGATGAAGTTACATTGCTGAATTCTTAACTTGATCAAATGTCCAAGTCTGTCCGAATGCTGAAAGTGGAACTGACACTTTAGATGAAATCCTTCAGGTTGGAAAAATGGCAGGAGACATGATTGGAATATGGTTTGATGGAGAAAACAAACCCTCTTCAGAATGTAGTCCCTATTCAAACCACAATCCTACTGGGCCTAGGAAAAATATGTCACATCAGATGTCTCAACATCATGGCAAAGGACAACCCAACCACCCAAGAGGAAGATTCCAAAGATGGGGATGTCATTATTGTGGATGTTTTGGTCACATAAAGCCTTTCTGCTTCAGGCTATATGGATATCCTAAACCTGTTCCTCAACCTAGACCCATTCACAATATTCCTTCTCATAGGAAGCAATGGGTTCCTAGAGCTACTGCTACCAGTTTAATAGCTCATATATCTCTCAGAGTCTCAGCTAAAGAGGATTGGTATTTTGACAGTGGGTGCTCCAGACACATGACAGGAATTAAAAATCTCTTAGTAGACATCAAATCCCATTCTACTAGATATGTGACTTTTGGTGATGGAGCCAAGGGTGAAATCAAGTGGGTTGGAAAGTTGAACTGCTCAGGAGTACCAAACCTTGATAATGTGTTGCTGGTTAAAGGGTTGACTGCCAACTTAATTAGCATCAGTCAACTGTGTGATCAAAGATTCCATGTCAACTTCACTAAATCTGAATGCTTGGTTACTAATGAAAAGAGTGAAATGATTATGAAGGGAGTCAGATCTAAGGACAACTGCTATCTATGGGTTCCTCAAGATTCTAGTTACACATCCATATGTGCTCTAGCCAAAGAAGATGAAGTGAATCTGTGGCACCAAAAACTTGTTCATTTGCATCTAAAAGGGATGAAGAAGATCATTTCTATGGAAGCTGCCAGATGAATTTCTAAGCTAAAGATTGAAGAAGGAAAGGTATGTGGCGAATGCCAAATTGGAAAGCAAACTAGGATGTCACACCAAAAGATTAAACATCTCACTACTTCAAAAGTGTTGGAACTCCTTCACATGGACTTAATGGGACCTATGCAGGTGGAGAGTCTTGGTGGAAAGAAGTATGCTTATGTGGTGGTGAATGATTTTTCTAGATATACTTGGGGGTGAATTTTATAAGAGAAAAATATGAAGTGTTTGATGTGTTCAAAGATCTCTGTCAAAGAATTCAAAGAGAAAAAGAGAGCAATGTTGTTAGAATCATAAGTGATCATGGGAAGGAATTTGAGAACCAAAAATTTGATGAATTTTGCTCATTTGAAGGGATTAGCCATGAATTCTCTTCTCCCATTACTCCACATCAAAATGGAGTTGTGGAACAAAAGAATAGAACTATCCAAGAATCTGCTAGAGCTATGATCCATGCAAAGAAACTGTCTTACCACTTCTGGGCTGAAGCTATGAACACTGCTTGCCATGTTCATAATATAGTGACCTTAAGAACAGGAACCATGACTACCTTGTATGAGATATGGAAGGGAAGAAAGCCTACTGTCAAATACTTCCATGTGTTTGGAAGCAAATGTTACATATTGGCAGATTGTGACCAAAGAAGAAAGATGGATCCAAAAAGTGATGAAGGAATATTTTTGGGCTATTCTACTAACAGCATAGCCTATAGAGTATTCAAATCCATAACTAAAGCTATGATGGAGTCCATCAATGTTATTGTTGATGATTTGCATAAGGAGGCTGATGTCCTAGAAGATGTTGGAACATTTCTTGATATCTCAGTAGAGTCTGCAGACAAAAACACTGATCCCAGTCCTACTAATGCAGGACCTGAACTTGAATTAGTAAACAAGGGACCCTCTCCAGAATTCAGAAAGACCATCCTATGGATCTTATCATAGGTGATCTAAATGAGGGAGTCACTACTAGATCCAGAGAAGTCATAACAAGTTATTATTTTGTGTCTAAAATTGAACCAAAGAATGTCAAGGAAGCCTTAACTGATGAATTATGGATCAATGCCATGCAAGAAGATCTAGGGAAATTCAAGAGAAATGAAGTATGGGATCTTGTTCCAAGGTATGAAGAAACAAATGAGATTGGAATAAAATGGGTATACAAGAAGAAGTCTGATGAAAAAGGGGTGGTCACCAAAAATAAAGTCAGATTGGTTGCTCAGAGATACACTCAGATTGAAGGGGTTGACTTTGATGAAACTTTTGCTCCTGTAGCTCGCCTTGAATCCATCAGATTACTTTTGAGAGTTGCTTGCATTCTGAGATTCAAGCTGTTTCAGATGGATGTTAAAAGTGCCTTCCTAAATGGATACCTAAATGAAGAGGTCTATGTGGAACAACCTAAGGGATTCATTAATCCAACGTTTCCCAATCATGTTTATAAGTTGAAGAAAGCTCTGTATGGACTGAAGCAAGCTCCAAGAGCTTGGTATGAGAGACTAACATAATTTCTTGTCGATAATGGATATAAAAAAGGTGGTATAGATAAGACTTTGTTTGTCAAAGAAGAAGGAGGAAAGCTCATGATTGCTCAAATCTATGTTGATGATATTGTGTTTGGCGGGATGTCTAATGAGATGGTTCAACATTTTGTCCAGCAAATGCAGTCAAAATTTGAAATGAGCCTTGTTGGTGAATTAATCTATTTTCTTGGGTTGCAAGTTAAATAGATGGAAGATTCTATATTCCTATCTCAGAGTACATATGTTAAGAATATAGTTAAGAAGTTTGGGATGGAGAATGCCAGTCACAAAAGAACACCTGCTCCTACTCATCTTAAGTTTTCTAAAGATGAAAACGGTGTAAATATGGATCAAAGTCTCTATAGAAGTATGATATGGAGCTTATTATATCTTACAACAAGTAGGCCTGACATTGCTTTTGTTGTAGGTGTGTGTGCTAGATACCAAGGTGAACCCAAAGTGAGTCATATCAATCAAATAAAGAGGATTCTGAAGTATGTTAATGGAACAAGTGAGTATGGAATGTTATACACTCATGGATCTGGCTATGTGTTATTTGGATATTGGGATGCTGATTGGGCTGGAAGTGATGATGATAGGAAAAACACATCAGGAGGTTGCTTCTTTTTAGGGAACAATCTTATATCATGGTTCAACACGAAGCAAAATCATGTCTCTCTGTCTATTGTTGAAGCTGAGTATATAACAGTTGAAAGTAGTTGTTCTTAAGTGGTGTGGATGAAACAAATGCTGACTGAATATAATGTCACACAAGATGTCATGACATTGTATTGTGACAATTTAAGTGCTATAAACATCTCCAAAAATACTATTTAACATAGTAGGACCAAGCATATTGATATTCGCCATCACTTTATAAGGGAGCTTGTTGAAGACAAGATCATTTCCTTAGAACATGTTGCTACAGAGAAGTAGCTAGATGACATCTTCACTAAGGCATTGGATGCTAGTCAATTTGAAATTTTAAGAGGCAAATTAGGGATTTGCATTTATGAGGATTTGTAGCAATTATTGCTGAGTGGAAATATCATTCAAGAGGTTTTTATTTTCCAAAAATAAAGATGAAGAGGAGGCTGGGGAGGATTCTACCTCTGATGAGAGGACTGGTGATATTAAGGATAATGATTCTGGGTCTACTGCTAGTGATGAAGGTGACAGCTCTGGTTTTTCTTTTAGCACTTAATGTGCTTTGGCTTGTAATTTTTTGTGGTTTCATTATGCACTCTTGAAACTATTGGCTCTGTATGCTTGTTCAATGATTATGGTTCTCTTAGTGAGATTTCTTTAATTATAGATAAAAAAATGGGAGAAGTAGTATGAGTGATATTGTGTTGTTTCTGTTGTTTCTGGGTTGAGGGGGAGTTTTTTTTCTGGTGTTATGGTATGGTTCTCTGGCACTTTGGTTTAAGGGGGAGCTTTTTTTTCTTTGTGACATGTTAGGCCTTTCTGTGTTTTTCTACTGCTGTTGTGCTCTCTGATGTGTTCTTGTAGCTCTTGTGATCAATTGGTTGTTTTAGCCAAAATTTTCCAAAGGGGGAGTTTGTTAGTTTTGTGATTGGCAGCAATTTTGGTAAAACTTGGTGTTATCACAAGATGTCCTATATGATGTCTTGACATGTGATGTTAACATTTTGCAGGTGGTTCCTTTTGATGTTGCAAGGTTTAGTTCATGATGTCAAGCATGATGTCCTGACATATATATTGATGCATAATTCAACTAATGTTTGACTGTTTTCAATCCGATTTTGGGTTCTTTCCATGTTATTTGTCTGATATTTTGCAGGTACTTGATGATCATGTCTAAACAAAGCAATATGAAGAAAAGAAGCAATTACAGATGAAATATGGACGAAAACCAGATGAAAACAACATGAAAAACGCAGAATGCACATTTTGCTGCTATGACGACCGTCACACCTCCATGACGACCGTCACACGGGTGACGACCGTCACACACCATGACGACCGTCATGCAGGCAAAAACGCACAACTTCAATTGAACGTGAAAAATGCAGTTCCAAGTCCCAAATAATGGACCACTACTCCCTGATATTTCTGCCTCCAAGTCCACCTTCTTCAAATTACAACTGTTAGAATTCTACTTTTATAAAAGGGGAAGGAGGGGAGCTGAGAAAGGGAGCCGCATTCAGACAACGAAGTGCTTCCCAATTTTATTTCCAGAGCAAAAATTTAGTTTTATTCTTTCTGTTTTTGTTTCCTTTCCTTATTCCTGTATTCCATTTCGATAATATTCGTTTGTGCGCTCTATTGGTTTGAAGACATAATCCTGCCGACATCGTTGGGATTTGGCCAAAAGCCAATTGGATACGTTACAGGTTTTTCATTATTTTGTTAATTGTAACTTTAATTCTCAGTAATATGAATGTTCTAAGTTTCTGTTTTTATTTATGTTTTACCTTTCCCAAATCCATGTCTAGCTAAATCAGAGTAATCGATATGTAATAATAATTCAGACGGGATTTGATAATAACCGGTTGAAAACTTTATTTTTATAAAAGTTGTTTATGGTCTGAGTGTTTAAACTTATTTACTGAATAAACGTTCATCGCGAAAGCGAGAACTTATTTAAAAGTAGTTTTGCCACGACAGTGGGAAATTAATTAAGGTACGAACCAACAAGCGACAGCTGCGGTAAGACCAGATAGTAAACACTAGGCATTTGTTTTAATAACAGCGAAAGCACTTTAAAATGGATTAGAACTTAGAGATTTCCAAAAAATAATTTTAACCCCGAATGGGACAGCGAAAGCGTATATTCGGCCCTTAGAATTATGACTAGCGTCAACAACCATCGTGAGACGAAAGTCTTCAAATCACTATTTTCTGCTTAAATAAATTCTGAAAAATATTTCATATACCGGTAACTTGTCAAATCCCCGAAGAACATAATTACTGCATATCGATTCACGTAATTATAATTTAAGTAACATTTTTAGTTCCCTTTAGTGACATAAATTATTTCCTTAAACATTATCTACCTAGCTAAACATAGTAACTCCCGAAAACACTAGTTTGATTATGAGTCCCTGTGGGATCGATATCTTTTATTACTACGCGATAGACTGTGCACTTGAAGTTAAGTTGTATTAGACATAAAAAGTCGCGATCAAGTTTTTGGCGCCGTTGCCGGGGACCCGTTTAGTCAATAGTGTAACCTTACGTTACGCCGTATAGACTAGGTTAACAATTTTATTTTCCCTTTACTGGTTCTGTCGATTGTATGCCAAGTAATCGCCCACAAGGCGATATCTTAAAACCTTCAGTCGCGGAACTAGAGCGCTTCTTACATTTAAGAATTCGCATCATTGAGTACCAACTAAAACATAACATTCCCGATCCTCTCACTCCCATTCCCAAATCCGAAGAAGAATCAAAGATGGCTGAAGGACCTCAAAACAAACCGTTGAAGGCATACGCTACACCCTCTCAGATGGAGCCTAGAAGTAGCATTGCTGCCCCAGCTATTACTCGAAACAATTTTGAGCTGAAACCCTCATTGCTGTCAGCTGTACAACAAAACCAATTCTCAGGAAATGCAACTGAGGACCCAAACGAACATTTAACGAAGTTTGTACAATACGCAGACACAGTGAAAGCAAATGGAGTAACTCCAGACGCAATAAGACTTCGTCTTTTCCCTTTCTCTCTTAGAGACAGAGCGTGGACATGGTTACAATCCTTACCATCCAACTCCGTTACGACGTGGGAACAGTTGAAGAACGTCTTCTTAGCGAGATATTTTCCGCCAAGCAAAACTGCTATGCTTAGAGCTCAAATCAACGGATTTCGACAAAAAGATACTGAATCTCTTTACGAAGCATGGGAACGATTTAAAGATATGATGAGAACATGTCCTCACCACGGTCTAGAAGACTGGGTGACAATCCATACTTTCTATAATGGGCTTTTATACAACACCAGATTGACGGTAGACGCCGCCGCGGGCGGTGCACTTATGGATAAGCCATACGACGAAGCCTATCAACTAATCGAAAACATGTCTCAGAACCATTGCCAATGGAGAGGTGAACGCACTCCAACAGAGAAACCCGCAGCGAAAGGTGGGATGTACGAGATCAGCAGCCTTGAAAAGTTCAACGCTAAAGTAGATGCTCTAGCACAGAAGATTGACAGTCTGACCGTTAACCCCACTGCAACCGTCGCTACCGTAACTCCAAACTGCGAGTTATGCGGAATCATCACTCATAATGCGCCCGAATGCCCATTGCTGGCCGGAATCCCACCAGACCAAGTAAATTATGCTCAAGGAAATCCTTACGCAAATACCTATAACCCAGGTTGGCGAAATCATCCAAACTTTTCTTACAAAAGCGATAATGCATTGCAAATGCCTACTGCTCCGCCAGGATATCAGAAACCAGCCGCTGCTCAGACTGCACCTAGGAAATCAAACCTCGAGTTGATGATGGAAAAATTCATAGCTACTCAAGCTCAAACAAACAAAGAATTCCTGAATCAAAACATACACACTAGCGAGCAAATTAAACAGTTGACTGGAAAAGTAGACGCTTTAGCCACCCACAACAAAATGTTAGAAACACAGATATCACAAGTGGCTCAACAACAAACCTCTGCGGCCGCATCCGCTGGCACATTTCCTGGACAACCCGAACAGAATCCAAAAGGTCAAGCAAATGCTGTCATATTAAGAAGTGGAAAAGAATTGGACGAACCGATCGATCCGAGGACCGAAAACTCAGCCATGCAACAAAAACCAACTGAACAAGCAGAAAAGGAATCAGAGTTAGAGAAGAAAGAAGACAACGAGAAGGAGGATACCGCAAGTGAAAAAACGCAAGCACCTCCAGTGCCATATAAACCACCTATCCCTTATCCTCAAAGATTAATAAACTCCAAAACTTCAGGACAATTTAAGAAATTCGTAGAGCTCCTTAAACAGTTGAATATCACTATTCCTTTTACAGAAGCGATAACTCAAATGCCGTCATACGCTAAATTTCTCAAAGAAATCCTGTCAAATAAGAGAAAGATCGAGGATAACGAAACAGTTACACTTACTGCAGAGTGTAGCGCTATTATTCAAAACCGCATGCCTCCTAAATTAAAAGACCCAGGTAGTTTCTCCATACCCTGCGTCATAGGAAAGTTCGTAATAGACAAAGCTCTATGCGATTTAGGAGCCAGTATCAGTGTTATGCCTTTATCTATATGCAAAAAGCTGAATATGGGAGACCTAAGACCAACCAAAATGTCCGTACAATTAGCTGACCGATCAGTAAAATATCCCGTCGGAATACTGGAAAACGTTCCAGTACGCATAGGACAATTCTACATCCCAACCGACTTCATAATCATGGACATCAAAGAGGACTCTGTTACCCCAATTATCCTAGGAAGACCGTTCCTAGCTACAGCCGGAGCTATTATAGACATGAAGAAAGGAAGGCTAACATTCGAAGTAGGAGAAGAAAAGATAGAGTTCATTCTCACCAAGTTCTTACAAGCACCAGCCATAGACGATACCTGCTATTTAGTAGATGTAATTGACGAATGCATAAGAGAACTTGAAAATGAAGAGACCACGTATTCAGAAATAATAAAGATTCAAATACCCGATATTTCTGAAGACGATGATTGGCGTAAATCGTATAAAGACGACAGCCTAAGCGAAGGCTTAGCACTGACCCCAAACCATATGCCAGGTCCGAAGAACCCATCTTTAGAACTTAAAACATTACCCAAAAACCTTAGATATGAATTCCTAGACGATGAACTAAAAAGACCTGTGATAGTCAACGCCGACTTAGGACAACTAGAAACCGTAAGGCTATTAGAAGTCCTAAAGAAGTACCCCACCGCGTTAGGCTATAACATAAGCGATCTAAAAGGTATAAGCCCTTCAATCTATATGCATCGAATTACAATAGAGGAAGACTGTAAAACCTCTAGAGAGCATCAGAGGAGACTGAACCCCATCCTAAGCACTGTAGTCAGAGATGAAGTAAAGAAATTGCTAGATGCAGGAATCATCTATCCAATCTTCGATAGTGAATGGGTTAGCCCAGTTCATGTCGTACCAAAGAAAGGAGGAGTCACAGTAGTTAAGAACGAAAAGGGAGAATCAATAACAAAAAGAGTCGTGACTGGAAGCAGGATGTGCATTGATTATAGAAAGCTTAACAAAGCCACACGAAAAGATCAATTTCCCTTACCCTTTATAGACCAAATGTTGGAAAGATTAGCCAAACATTCGTATTTCTGCTATCTAGATGGTTATTCAGGATTTTTCCAAATTCCCATTCATCCTGATGACCAAGAAAAGACTACATTCACATGTCCTTATGGTACTTTTGCTTACCGCCGAATGTCGTTCGGACTTTGTAATGCTCCAGCAACCTTCCAAAGATGCATGATGGCAATCTTCGCAGATTTCATAGACGACATCATGGAAGTATTTATGGACGATTTCTCGGTATGTGGACAAAGTTTCGAAGGATGCCTACAAAACTTAGAAATGGTATTAGAACGTTGTGTAAAAGTGAACCTCGTCCTAAATTGGGAAAAATGCCATTTTATGGTCCGACAAGGAATAGTTATAGGACATGTCATATCAAATAAAGGAATTGAGGTCGACAAAGATAAAATAGAGATTATAAAAGATCTCCAACCTCCAAAATTCGTACGAGAAATACGGAGTTTTCTAGGACATGTCGGTTTCTACCGAAGATTTATAAAAGATTTTTCAAAAATCACAAAACCTTTGACCGACCTGTTGATGAAAGATGCTGAGTTCGTCTTTGACGACGACTGTCTAAAAGCATTCGAAACATTAAAATCAGCCCTTATCACCGCACCGATTATGCAACCACCCGATTGGCGACTACCGTTCGAAATCATGTGTGATGCGAGTGATTATGCCGTTGGCGCAGTTCTAGGACACAGGAAGGACAAGAAACTCCATGCCATTTACTATGCCAGTAAAACCTTAGATCCTGCCCAAATGAACTACGCTACAACAGAAAAGGAACTTCTAGCAGTTATATTTACGCTTGACAAATTCCGTTCTTACTTAGTAGGAGCAAAAATTATCATATACACAGACCACGCTGCCATTAGGTACCTAATAAGCAAAAAGGATGCCAAACCAAGATTATTGAGATGGATCCTGTTATTACAAGAGTTTGACTTAGAAATCAAAGATAAGAAAGGAACCGAGAACGTTGTTGCAGATCACTTATCCCGAATAGAAGGCATCAAACATGAACCAGTACCGATAAATGACGATTTCCCGTACGAACATCTGATAGCCAAATTAGAAAGTGACATGCCTAACTTAATCTCGGAAGATCCAAAACTCGAAAAAGTCGTAGAAGTCGTCTATGCCCAAGTCACATTACCTTGGTATGCTGACATCGTTAATTACCTACCTGCAGGCGTGCTTCCACCGGATCTCACTTATCAGCAAAAGAAGAAATTCTTCCACGATCTGAAACACTATTATTGGGATGAACCTCTACTCTTCAAGAGAGGGGCCGACAACATATACCGTTGTTGTGTCCCAGAGGAAGAAATAGAAAATATCATTTCCCAATGCCATTCAGCACCATATGGTGGTCATGCTAGTACATCCAAGACGTGCACTAAGATTCTCCAAGCCGGCTTATTCTGTCCTAACCTCTGGAAAGACGTTCACATCGCTGTGCTAAAATGTGATCGATGCCAATGAACTGGCAACGTCTCACGACGTGATGAAATGCCTCAGAAAGGAATCTTAGAGGTAGAAATCTTTGACGTATGGGGAATAGATTTCATGGGACCATTCCTGCCTTCTTTTGGTAATAACTACATACTCGTCGCTGTAGACTATGTGTCTAAATGGATAGAAGCCATTGCTGCTCCAACAAATGACGCACGAGTAGTAATCAAACTCTTCAAAAACACAATCTTTCCTAGATTCGGTGTACCCAGACTCGTCATTAGTGACGGCGGATCACACTTCATATCGCGAATCTTTGATAAACTTCTTTCTAAATATGGAGTCCGACACCGAGTAGCTACACCTTATCATCCACAAACTAGCGGACAAGTAGAGGTCTCAAACAGGGAAATAAAACAGATATTGGAAAAGATTGTCGCTACCTCAAGGAAAGATTGGTCATCAAAGTTAAATGAAGCTTTATGGGCTTATAGGACCGCTTTTAAGACACCAATAGGTACTACACCCTACAAATTAGTTTACGGTAAATCCTGTCATCTCCCTGTAAAATTAGAGCATAAGGCCTTATGGGCCATTAAGACACTTAATTTCAACTACACCGAGGCAGGAGAAAAACGAATCTTGAACTTACACGAATTAGAAGAACTTCGATTGGACGCTTACGAAAATGCCCGTATCTACAAAGAACGAACTAAAAAGTGGCATGATAAACGTTCAGTCAAGAAACAATTCAGTGTGGGAGCCATCGTACTGCTATTTAATTCAAGATTAAAACTCTTCCCAGGTAAACTAAAATCTAGGTGGTATGGACCTTTTGAACTGACTAAAGTACTTCAGAGTGGAGCTGTTGAAATTACCGATAAGACAAATGCATTGTTTATCGTAAACGGGCAACGTCTAAAACATTATAATAAGAACGAAAACAACCCTCAAGTCTGCAGTGTAGCATTGCTTGAACTTCCAGCTCAAACACCCGAATAGCTTGTCACCAAGCTATCGTCAGACTTTAGACGTTAAAAACAGCGCTTACTGGGAGGCAACCCAATTTTCCTGTATTTTCCTCGTTACTGTATTTCATTCTCATTTTTTATTTAAAATTCTACTTTGAAACTTTAACAAAAATTCTAAACTTAAAATTGCTACTATTTTTACTTTCTTTTATTTTAATTTTTTATTTTATTTTTCTCTTTTATTTTTTGGTTTTTACCGCCTTTTGTTTTTTAAAAATCCTGACTTCAAATTTCTGTTTTAAACTTTTCAGGATTTTAAAAGCCTTCAAACCTTCCTCTTGTTTTTTCTCTGACTTACCTGCGAGTATGGTCGCGTACGACTTCACAAAGGTTCATTTTCGAGGATTAGCTCAAAAGGCAAGATTTGAAGCATTAACTGAGAGAGACATAGCCTTAACACTGTATTATGATAAGTCTACCATGGAGAAACTAGGAATTACTGATAGCATCCACTACCTGTTTAATCAATTAGGCTGGGAGAACACTTCTTTGAAAACCCGTTTTGCTACCTATAAGGACCTCACCTACGAATTCCTTAGTTCCTTCAGGTACTTACCCAACTATGGTTTTGGATCCAACACAGAGCTGATTACCTTTAGGATGTTTGGAATGGACCAAACCCATAGCCGGATGTCATTAGCCAACCTCCTAGGATTTCCTAGCGGACCACATGTGTTCATCAGTGCCGAAGATGACGATCTTGATTTTGAACTCAACCAATTCTGGGGTAGAGTCACAGGCGACTATCACCCTGACCCAAACAACATGTATAATGATGAGATTCATAACCCAACTTTCAGATACTTTCATAAGATACTAGTTCACACCCTTTTCGGAAAAGAAGAAAATATTACTACAGTATCTAAAGAATAGTTATTTATCATGTTTTGTGCTTCTCAGGGCCGTACAGTGAATGTCGTACCTTTTATGATGAGATCCTTCTGATGCCTCACTCAGGACCTACAATCACCTATTCTAATAGGAGGCCTTGTGACAATGATTGCCCACGAGCTTGGCCTTAGATTCCACCTAAATGCAAGCACTAGTTTTGGCACCATCCGACCCATGAATATCCAGTTTTGCTTTAACAGGCGCATTTTAAGAACTATGGGACCGGGACCTTACGAGTACCTCATCAATGACAAACCTGTCCAGCTATTCACATTGCCAAATCATCAGATGACAAGTATCCATAACAAGGACAACTGGGTTTATGAATTGGATGAGCCTATGGGACCTCCTTCACCTCAATCAACACCGCAGAATTACATGTACGACAATGATCACATCTCTGAAGCACATGATTATATGTACTATGAGGATGCTGTATCAGAAGCTGAGGTAGACCCTACGACCCCTCCGCATTACAACACTTATCGTGAGCCCATTCCTGAGGAAACCACCGACAAAATGGATATTGTTCTGCTCCGATTAGACAACGTTGACGCAACTCTGACCACCGTAAAAGAAGACATCACAAGCATACACAGCGAACTCGTAGTCTTCATGGACTTAGTCTGTGACCAGCTCGACTACTACGCCCGGAAGTTCGACGAATTGAAGGCACGAAAAGCCTGAGATATTAGCTTAGTTTAGTTTAGTTTAGTTTTTCTGCTTTCCGTCCATTTTTAATTATTTTGATTTTTGCATTGTTAATTTCCTTTATGTATTACATTACAAACAATCATTTTAATTACATGCTATTTCAATTATATTCTTTATTCATTGATTCTGTTTTTACGTTATCCTATGTTTCTTGGCCGATATAATGCATTTCCACATCAATCCTAGGCCTTAAAACCATTGCAAGAACACCCCCATAGCAAAATTCTGCGTTCTGCAGATTTTGCTGGTGTGACGACCGTCACAGAAGCCTGACGCCCGTCACACGGGTGACGACCGTCACAGATACGTGACGACCTTCACGAGCCCAAAACTGTTATCTGCTATAACAGAGGTTGCATTTTCTCTCCCACTCCCATCTATTCAACTTCCAATCATCACAAACTCAAACCCCACTTCCAATTTTCGTTTTCCCACCTTGCTCCATATATTCTAACTCCCATTTCAACTTCCTAATCCACTTCTGTGACATTTTTCATTCCACAGAACCAACTCAATCCACATTTCCTCAGCATCCTCCAACAATGGCGAGAAACAACAAAACCCGAGACCTCAGCAATATCGTGTTCAGCGATGGCGACTCCGGAGAGAAATAGCGAGCCAATTATATCGCCTTCCATCAACGGTTGCTACAGCCGACCCACTATCCGCATATCCCATCCCTCACGGAGCTCGGCCTCCTTGACGGCGTCACTTGGATGCTCCAAAGAGCCGGCATCTGGCACCTCTGCACAAATCCGCAGCCGACATACGAACAACTCACCCTCGAGTTCCTCAGTTCGTTCAGCTACTTCACTTCCTGCGGCGACCTCAGCCAACACTCCGGCGCCGCATGCTTCCGTATGTTAGGCACGAACTATCAACTGAATCAGAACCAGATTGCCGACATCTTACAATTCCCTCGCGGCGACAATGCTCACCGTCGCCTCACCGAACAGTTTCAGCATGAAGCCTTTGCACTCTGGTACTAGTTAACCGGAATCAATGCCGATGGCTGGGATTCTCTGCATGCAATGCACATCCACAACCTGACCATCCGGTATTTCCACCGAGCACTGAGCAACACCATCTTCGCACGGGATAGCAACCATAAGGTGAACTCGAAAGAGCTCTTCTTTCTCCGCTGTGTGTTCAACTCCGAGCCCATCAACGCCGCTCCGTTCCTCCTGGCCCACATTCAGGCCAACTGTAACCGTGGCTCTAAGCCATTTTACTTTGGCGGGATTGTTACCTCCATTGCACTCGAGCTGAACCTCGGTGACCGCCTCCAGCATCTCCATGCCATTCCCTCGGTATTCCTCGACACCGACCACTGCAGAGCTTCTCACCTCATCCGTTCCAGGGCCGATGGCAAGTACCACCCGGTCGTGCGTGGCAAAACCGTCAGAAGTATCATCCTGCCATCACGCACCCAGATGCACCCACAGGATCGTGCCAACTGGCTCTTTGACCTCAATGCCCCTGCTGCTGCCGCTGCTCCAACTCAGACCCACGCCCAAGGTTCTGGTGACAAAATGCAAGATGAGTTGGACAGAACTGAGAAACCGGAGGCATCGCAACCACTTCCTTCTGAAGGCACATCCTACCGCCGCCGCCGCCATCGTCCAGAGCCCGACTACTCTGAAGAAGACCTCCGCCGATCCCTCGACCAGCAGGCTCAGATAATCGCTATGATGTAGCAGCAGAATCAGCGAGTAGAGCAGTTCGAAGCTTGGCATCGGACCCAAATGCAACAACTCCAAACCGGCCAGGATACCATCACTGAGAACTTGGTGAATCTTACCTTACAGTTCGAAGGACTCCGAGATTATGTCTATCATACCAGAGCAATGAACTTTGAGGCCCGAGTCGACCAAGTCAGAGCCAGAGGACGCGACAGAGGACGTGACCGAGGCAGAGGCCTTGATTAGTTATTGTTTTCCTTATTTGTTTACTATATTTTCAGTTTCTTTGTATTTTCATTTACCTTGTATTTCCCTCTCGCATTCTCTCAAATCAGTGGGGACACTGATTGAGATAGTGTGGGAGCGGAGCGTTTATTTCCCATTCCCTTGTACTTTTAATTTCGTAATTTCAATTCGAACATTTTCACGTTTTAGCAAATAAAAGCTCTTTTATATATCTTCTTTCGTTACGCAAACATCCCCATTTTATTCGACATAAACAAAAACTTTTTCGTTCGTTCCTCAAAAGCAAAAGCATCACGAGAATGCGCCCAAGTTCAAACCAAGTTTTGAAACTCCGAGACGAAAATTCTAACAAAACCAGTACCGTCCTAACACCTTAGACCTCCGGTTTATGCGAGTCGGTTTCACTACCTACCTGTACCAAAGTCTCAAGTTTCTACGCAAACTCAGCCCCAAGTAGTTTATACTAGCAGTCAACACCATCCTAAAACACTTCTAAGCGAGCGACCAATGCAAATAAGTGTATGATCTCCAAAAGATGAAAAATCATGAAAAGAAATCCATTTAGCCCAAATATAGAGACATGTTCCCTCTAAGTTAGGTGCTCCTCACCCGAGCATTTAGCCCAACGGTACAAAAACTCATTGAAAAATCAATGGTATAAGCTTATGAGCAATGAAAAAGATCAAAACAGAAATGAGATCATATTCACTAACAGGTTGACTTGCCATGAAAGTGTATGGATAACGGGCTTAATGTGATTACGCTAGAACAAACAGGGTGAACTTGATGCGAGAACCTTGATACCAAGCTACAGTAGCATGACTGGGACCGATTTGCATAAGAAGGAGACCTCCGAAGACTTGTAGTCCAGTGTCGTCACTGTACTCGTTTTGTTCCTACTAAGAATCCCGGTTTTTCCCAACTTTGTGAATGAGGAAGCTGCCTCGTGCTTGCCGACTTTTTCCTATTTTACTTGAGGACAAGCAAAGATTCAAGCTTAGGGGAGTTTGATAACACGAAATCGTATATATATATTGATGCATAATTCAACTAATGTTTGACTGTTTTCAATCCGATTTCGGGTTCTTTCCATGTTATTTGTCTGATATTTTGCAGGTACTTGATGATCATGTCTAAAAAAAGCAATATGAAGAAAAGAAGAAATTACAGATGAAATATGGACGAAAACCAGATGAAAACAACATGAAAAATGCAGAATGCACATTTTGCTGCTGTGACGACCGTCACACACCATGACGACCGTCATGCAGGCAAAAACGCACAACTTCAATTGAACGTGCAAAATGCAGTTCCAAGTCCCAAATAATGGACCACTACTCCCTGATATTTCTGCCTCCAAGTCCACCTTCTTCAAATTATAACCGTTAGAATTCTACTTCTATAAAAGGGGAAGGAGGGGAGCTGGGAAAGGGAGCCGCATTCAGACAACGAAGTGCTGCCCAATTTTATTTCCAGAGCAAAAATTTAGTTTTATTCTTTCTATTTTTGTTTCCTTTCCTTATTCCTGTATTCCATTTCGACAATATTCGTTTGTGCGCTCTATTGGTTTGAAGACATAATCCTGCCGATATCGTTGGGATTTGGCCAAAAGCCAATTGGATACGTTACATGTTTTTCATTATTTCGTTAATTGTAACTTTAATTCTCAGTAATATGAATGTTCTAAGTTTCTGTTTTTATTTATGTTTTACCTTTCCCAAATCCATGTCTAGCTAAATCAGAGTAATCGATATGTAATAATAATTCAGACGGGATTTGATAATAACCGGTTGAAAACTTTATTTTTTAAAAAGTTGTTTATGGTCTGAGTGTTTAAACTTATTTACTGAATAAACGTCCGTCGCGAAAGCGAGAACTTATTTAAAAGTAGTTTTGCCACGACAGTGGGAAATTAATTAAGGTACGAACCAACAAGCGACAGCTGCGGTAAGACCAGATAGTAAACACTGGGCATTCGTTTTAATAACAGCGAAAGCACTTTAAAATGGATTAGAACTTAGAGATTTCCAAAAAATAGTTTTAACCCCGAATGGGACAGCGAAAGCGTATATTCGGCCCTTAGAATTATGACTAGCATCAACAACCATCGTGAGACGAAAGTCTTCAGATCACTATTTTCTGCTTAAATAAATTCTGAAAAATATTTCATATACCGGTAACTTGTCAAATCCCCGAAGAACATAATTACTGCATATCGATTCACGGAATTATAATTTAAGTAACGTTTTTAGTTCCCTTTAGTGACAGAAATTATTTCCTTAAACATTATCTACCTAGCTAAACATAGTAACTCCCAAAAACACTAGTTTGATTACGAGTCCCTGTGGGATCGATATCTTTTATTACTACGCGATAGACTGTGCACTTGCAGTTAAGTTGTATTAGACATAGAAAGTCGCGATCATGAGCCATTCATTCATCACTTTGATGTGTGAATTAGACTGAATTCTTTGAGTTGTAAGTTGTCCACTCTAAGCTTTTAAGCACGAGTGCATTGTTCTTGATTGAAGCTTTTAAGCAAGTTCAAGTGTTGTCCTTGAAGTGTGTCTTCTATTTTTTGATCTTCTGTTTTTATCACTACATGTGATTGAGGGGGAGTGAGAGGTGTCTCATATTTGAGAGTGTCTTTGACAGAAGTTACACGGGTAGAGATTAGGTGTGAAGATTGTAAACTAGAGAGAGTTTGCTGAGAGTCTTCAAACTAATTTTGTTTAGTGGATTTCCTTCCTGGCTTGGTAGCCCCCAGACGTAGGTGTGTATGCACCAAACTGGGTTAACAATTGCTTGTGTCTCTTTAAAATTGCTAACTGCATTTTATCTTGTTCATATATTGGTAATTGTTCAGATATTAGTGTCGTGTCATCTCATATCTGATACCAGAATTTCAATTTCTATGGTCGTTCCTTCTAATTCTCCCTCCATATATTTCTACTTATATCTCCAACTTATTAAGAATACGATGATCTTTCTCCCCTTTTGTTGTAGAAGTGTTGAAGGTTCTCAATATAGTGCCTTCCTAGATAATTACTAACAGTTGGGTTTTATCAAGGCCTTTGACATGATATGTGAAGTTCTAAAGATATCTCCTACTATAGGGATATTTTTCTTGTTTTACGCTACCATGACTTCAAAAGGAGGTTGGGTTTCCTTAGGAAGTATGCAGGGAAAGGCCTTTTTAAGGCCTTACTCTAACCACTACAAAAATTGGATAGACAAGTTCACGTGAGTGAGGAGCGAGAGAACTCTCTTGTATTGGTGGGGGCTGATGTCATCCCCTATTTCCTTTGGCCTGGACGCATGAGCCTGCGATGATCACGAGATATGACAATAAGTACCTTACCCATAAAGGGTGAGGATAGTTTGCTTCCTAGGGAAGTTTAAGGTCATGGATTTGCACATATTGATTGATTTGTGGCTGAAGGGCGGTGATTACCTTGATGATTACCCGGGTAAGTTTTGAATTGTCTAAAACTTTTTATGGGCGTTTCAAAATAGTGTTCGTGTGTGTGTATGTGTGACCTTTGTGCTTTGTTTTAAAGATCATATGGCGAATATTACTTTGAAGGAGCAAAGGAAAAGGTGGGAAAATATCCAATCAGCTTGCGGGGAGACGGTTAGCCCCCAACGTCATCTAGATGTATTTAATATGAAAGAAGAAAAGTGGAAATCCAATAGGCCTCCTCCTGATTCTCCTAACATAAAAGACCAAAAGCTAGAAGAAGGCTCTTCACAGACTGGCGGTGACGGTATCATCTCGCCTACTTTAGGAGAGGTGGGTACTCAAAGTTTGTCTGATGGTAAGGCTCCATGATCAATACATCTTCATACACATTCTTCCATTGTTATACTTAGGCATTCCTACAAATTATTTGATTATTTTTACTCTTTTAATGTGTTTTCATATTTAAGTTTGTTTTTACCTTTATTTTATTTTCGCAGCTTATTTTCAGCTTTAGCGGTTATTTGATATCTATCCACTGTTTGAATCATAACTGGAGCTGAGAGAATTAGATTTGCGCATTCTAATAGGCCCTGGAAAGCTAAGACAGATAGCTACAACTTGTATGCTTGAGCCAGAGGATGATTCGGAGTGTAGTAGGTCTAAATAATTCGTTGAAGTTAGGACCCGAAATCTGTCGTTTGAAATATTTAGTTTTGGGTCGGGTTTTTTATATTTTTCGACCCAGTTGGGTTAAAACCAAAAGCGTTGATGCTTTCTTATACCTATAAGCCGTACTACTGTCACTAAACCTTCTTTTTACGAATTTCATTGTGTTTTGTACGATTTTCATGGAAAACTAATTCCAAAGGCAAATCCTGCTGCTTACGGGTTCCATCACTTTGAGGTTATTATAATACCAATTTAATTCGATTTTTGTTCAATTTTTTTTTATGAAATCATTTTCTTAATTTGATTACAATCATTTGCTTAATTCGATTGTGTTCATCGGATAGAATTAATTAAATTCGATTTTATGCATGTTCCTAAATTTAATTGCGTGTTATCGTTTGCTTAATTCGTTAACTCGTCATATTCTTAACCGTTTGCTTAATTCGGTAAACAGGAACATAATTCATTTGATTTTGATAAGCACTTGTCCAATTGATATCATAATCTAATAGTATCGAATCCTCTTAGGGATTGGTGTTATAATAGCCGATGATAAGTCAAAATCTGAATCAGTAGGATTAGCCGTTTTAGATTATCTAATAATCACTTTTTTTCTCTTGTTTTATAAATCAAAACTTAAAACCCCCATAAAAGTTTTCTTTAGTTGGTTGAAATAATAAAAGAATCCTTGTGAGAACGATACTCAAGTTGTCGTTACCACTAACTATTTTCTTAAAATTACTCGCTTTTGATCCGTGCGTGACAGCGGATCACTCCACCACCCGTTACTTTCGGGAGTGATGATGGCTTTGATACTATTCTGCTTATAGGTTTCCATCTCCTTTTTTTTTGAGAAATTCCCTGGTGATTACAAGCCTCTCCAATCTAAGTTGTCTTCTGCACTTATGGGCTTGAGGATAACATTTTATTGAGGGCGTTAATGTTTAAGGATGTTCACCAGGTGAGGCAAGAATAGAATGAAAATAAGTTGAGGGAAAAGTTCAAGAAATATAAGGATGGATACATAGAAAGCTAGATGTTGTTGGAGACCTAGCAGAAGGATAAAGACACCAGAGAGAACAAGCTGGCTGCTATGAAGGCTAAGGCTACAAAGATCTCCACCAAGGAAAAGTCTGTAAAGTCATCTCTAGAAGAAACCTTCTATTCCAAAAAGGAGTTTGAAGAGAGGTATCACATCTCAGGGATGAATTGGTATCAATCTCTAGCGTTTACTTTGAGTGGGAGAGAGAGAATGTTTCCTCTTTCTATCCCCAATTGGACCTAAGTAAGTTGGGCTGCCTTAAAGTTGTATGTGATGGTAGTTGGTGGTTGATGACGAGGTGTATCCCTTGGAGCCCAAAGATTCTTCTCTATCTAAGGATACTCATGGTGGTGACATGGTGATGGAAGGAGGCAGATCTAAAGCTCCCAATCCGACAGATTCCCTCACAAAGGAGATAGCTTGAGTGAAGGCTTAATGGATGAGCTTTTCATTGTGTTATTTGGCCCTTAGTGGCCTTTGTTGTAATTTTTGTCCATGCGGGAGTTGTTTCTAAGTATTAATACAGTGGCACACCTTTGGGTGTCTTTTATGCCAACTAGCTTTATTGTTATTTTTCTGCTTCGTATAGCCATTTATGTGTGATTGTGTTGACCCTTATTAGGGATTATATTTTAATACCATCCTCCCCCAAGTAGATGTGTGTACATCCCACCTTTCTTACTATGGGAGAATAAAGATCCCTTATGGAGATTCTATGATTGATCCCCACTGAGGATCCTTTATGGAGGACATATATTTTGGCTGCCTCCAAGGATGGAAAGGTTCCCATCCTTTTAGATCACCCCTGAGGGCGGAAATCATCCTACTTAGGGATTCAACATTTTTATCTTCTTTAAGGGAGTCAAGGATCCTACTTAGGGATACATCATTTTGATTGCCTCCAAGTGCGACAAAGATCCTACTTAGGGATCTAGCATTTTGATTACCTCCAAGAGAGGCAAGGATCTGTCGTGAGAATCTAGCATTTTGATTGTCTCCTAAGGTGGCAAGGATCCCTCTTAGGGGTTCAGCATTTTAATTTTCTCGAAGGACGATAAGGATCCCACTTAGCAATCCAACATTCTGATTGCCTTCTTGAGTAGCAAGGATCCCACTTAGGGATCCAACATTTTGATTTCCTCCCAGGGCAGTTAAGGATCTCACATAAGGATCTAGAGTTTTGATCATTTCCAAGGAAGGGAAGGATCTCACTTAGGGATCCAACATTTTGATCGCCTTCAATGGTGGAAAAGATCCAACTAAAGGATTCAACATTTTGATTGCATCCAAGGGTAACAAGGATCCTTCTTTGGGATCCAACATTTTGATTTTCTCCAAGGAAGACAAGGATCCTTCTTCGTGAGAATACAACTATTTTATTGCTCCAAGGTGGCAAGGATCCTTCGTGAGAATCCAACATTTTTATTATCTCCAAGGGTGATAAGAATCCCACTTAGGGATCCAACGTTTTGATAGACTCCAAGACGCACATCTCCATAATATTTAGAATTCCTAAAAAAGGGGATGGATAACAAATGAAAATCCTTTAAAGTAATAAAATGGGGAGCTTCACTAAAAACACTTGCCCAGTTAGAGGTGAAGAGTGCACCCAAAAAACAACATATCGTCACAAGCGGCAGAGATGTAATACGTGCCTGAATAAAAAAAACAAAAGTAAAACAATTAAATAAAAGACTAATGACAATAGAATAAGTGATGCCATAATGCATTTATTTTGGACTCATAATATTCAATATCCTCACCAATTTGAAGGGGAGCCTCTTCGCCTTTGCAAACTTCTTCTATTTGTTTTATTCATGAGCTCACTTTCACGGCGTCCGCACCTAAAGTTTGGAACCTTTTCACTTGAGGCTCTCTACGTACCACTTCTTAGAAATTTTCTGGTCTCCTTGGATAAATCCTACTCACTTGTTAGAGAGAGGGTACCTCATGTATAAATACAAAGTGCACAATACGGTGTCCAAGTGATTAAAAGTCGAACCTCCTATAATCATTTTGTATGAAGAGGGGGCGTCAATAACTAATACTTGACCTTAATTTCTTTGGCTTGCTCCTTCACTCCAATGGTGGTCTTCAGTGTTATGTAGCCTTTCACTTGCACCTGCTCCCAGAAGAATCCAACTAGCGAACCCTTAAAGGGTTTTAGGTCATCTAGGTCGAGGTGGATTCTCTCGAATACTTCCCAGTATAGGATATCTTTGGAACTTCCTTGAGCGTATAACGCATGAATTTGTTATCCTCCTATGTGAATGCCTCTTTTTTCCTGTTGTGCATGTGGCTCCCCATGTCATCTCACTTGTGAGAGCTGAATTTGTCTCATCCATGTGAAGAATCTCCCTTGACATGCTTTTTTAGGTGCGCCTTTTGGATCAATCGCTCGATTTCCTTCTTGAGTTGGTAGTAATCATTCGTGTCATGATCTTTAGATTTAAGGAACTTGCACTATCTTCCTAGTTTGGGCCCCGTCATATTTGGTCTTAGGGATGGAGGCACAAGGATGTTGTGCTGGTGGAGGACCTTAAGCCAGATTTGTTCACGATGAGTGTTTAGGGACGTGAAGTTATCCTCCATTTTGCTACTCTCTTCAATGCAATTTTGTCTTTGATGGGATATGTATAATTACGCTTCTTTGGTGGTATGAACCTTAAGCATTAGGAACACTATCTTTGACGTCTTTAGCCTTTTTCTTCGGGTTGTTATACTCGCCTTTTATGAAACATTCTACCCTGGTGACCACTTTCACTAATGATTTTATAGCTTTTGGGTGAGAGATTCGTTGAAGTCTCCCACTTTGAGACGATTTAGAAATTCCCGTACGAACATTTCCTAGTTCAGGGGGACAATTCTTATGGTAGCTTCATTGAATCGGGAGAGGTATTCCCTCAACCAATTCGAGGGACACTGTTGTATGTTGAATATGCTATTTGTGGACATCTTTTTTATGTCAAATGGTAGCAAACTCGTGTGCGAGTTTTTTCATCAATTTCTAATAGCTGGCAGTGGAGGTTTGGGGCATACTCATATACCATCACTAGGCTGCATCCTTAAAGGTGCCATATTGGAATTTTCACTTAAGGGTGTCAAGCACTCCTATGATGGTCATTAGTGTGTAAATGGAAGTGACATGTTCATAAGGATTACTGCACACATCAAACTTAGCCAAAGAGGGAGGCTTGAATTCTTCCGGGACAGGCGCTTCCAATATTTTATCTAAAAATAGTTGGGGATCCAATACTTTCTTCTCCTCTGGGAGACTAGTCCCTTGTTTGTGTTGTCGAATATTAAGGGTGTTATCCTCTTGAGTTTGATTATGACAACGTAGTTCATCCATGATGGCGCATATCTCTATCATGGAATTGACACCACTACTTCCTCATGTGTCCTTCAACGTATAGGAAAGTGCTTCCTTATTAACCATTGTTGATAATGTCCTAGAACAAGAGCAAAGGAAACAATGAATATGGCGATTATAAAAGAATGTGTGGCTCAAGATAGTTTTACCAGGTCCTCACAATGGGCACCACTGTACTTGTCAAAAAATACAGGTGTGTGTAGTATACCTACACAGGTAAGGGATACTCAGAGGCCTTAGTAATTGACGGTGGTTAGGACTTACCTGCGGCGGTGAAAAGCCTTGTTTGGTGATGTTTATGGTGTTTACATTGGTATTAGAGGGACAATTCACATGAGGTGAGAGACTCTGTGTATAAGTGCCATGCTTATGGTGTAATGATATGTCTCATACCCTAATATGAGTTAGATATTTATAGAGGCTCTTGGGCCTAGGATTTAGGAACTCTAAGAAGTGGTAACCACTCTCCCCTTGACTGGGGGAGACTATTGACTACCTATCTTTCAGGGAGTCATGGTTCTACTCAGTTTGTATGACTAGTGATGGGGGATAACGATATTGTCTACGTCTATCTTCAAGGTGAGTGTAGCATCGGTTTTTTTGTGACGCGACCACTACCGCTTTTGGTGCTGCTTTATGATTTCTATATTTATCCTATGAAGCTTAAAAGGAAGGGGAAGATATCTTAAACTAACCCTGCACGTAAGTGTTTTCCCTACAAATCCGAAGAGATCTGGAATCGGGGATTAGTTATACAAAGGGAAGCTATTAACACCCATAGTATCTAAATTAATCTATAGGAACCTTTATTTGCATCTATTTTTACTGTTTGAATTGCTTTCTTGAGTCTATTTACTGTCAGGTGGGGAAAGTTTTTCTTTTTAGGAAGTGTTTTTGTTTTTTTAGGGTTTTCTATTGTTTTTGGAAAGGTATTTAACCTAAGGTTTTTTATTAGTACGCTCACTAAGATTTCACAATCTTATGGCTATGTATTCCCGTAAAGAGATTTGGGGAAATCAGAGTGTTTGTAGTTCCTCTTAAATCTACGAGAGGAAATTGTTTTGTGTCTTGTTCAAAGCCCAAGATTGAAGCTAAAAGAGCATTTGTGTCTTGTTTAAAGCCCAAGATTGAAGCTATAAATTTAGTTGTGTCTTGTTTAAAGCCCAAGATTAAAGCTAAAAGTTTATTTGTGTCTTGTTCAAAGCCCAAGATTAAAGCTAAAAGTTTGACTAAGAGAGAATTTGTTAACTCTAAATGGAGATATCTCACATATTCATCACAAACATTGAAGAAATGATTATAAGGGAAGTTGCTTTAACTGGAATGTGTGGAATCCATCAATGCCACATCTTCCTTTATAAGAGAGTTGAAGTGTCATGAAGGAAGAAGCTTTAACTCAGTGTAGAGCAATGCCACTTTTTCTTTTATGAATCTTTGCATGCTAAGAGAGGGACATTGGCTTGGATGTGTAGAATTCAGAGGCTTGCCACTTACATCACTTAGATGAAAGATAATTTTAGCTATGATAAAGGAGGGACTCCGACTTGAATTTTGAATCAACAAGTGTGCCGCTTACATCAATCATCTGGAAAAAGGTTTAATTGTTTGTTTCGAAATGTAATGTATAGAGGAAATATCCTCCTAAAGAAAGGACTCAGAGTCTCATCTGTGAGGATGTTGAATTTTATGCCTTGGTCGAAGCCCAAGCTTGAAGCTAAAAAAGGGATTTAAAAATGATTCAAATGGGGGAGTGTTATATCTGTCTTGTACGAGGCCCAAAGTTGAGGCTGACTGGGGAAAATCCTCATATGAAGCCTAAGAAGAGGCTAATGGAATTTAAGTGGAGACTGAATTTTTCTAAGGAAAATTAAATCCAAGAGCAGGTTCCAACTGCTCTGAGGAATCACAAGAGAAACTGACTTCTGTTGGAAATTTAGAGAAGAGTTAGATTTATTGAACTGCCATAAAGGCTTTGATTCTTTTGTGAATTTTTTAATTATAACTTGACCCTTGTTGGGGATTTTAAGGTGGAAGTCAAGCCTTGTTGAGGATCAGAGGAGACTCCAAGGACGAGCTTGAATGTCTTAAAGGTTTTAACTCTCTTGGGGATTGGTGTAGGGATAAGGATGACTAGGGTCTATCATGTGCTTTTAGGAAGCCTGAGTGTCCTGTATGAAGCCTAAGAGGAGGCTAAGGATGCTTCTAGGAAGCCTGTGGCTCCTTGTATAAAATCCAAGAGGAGGCTAGGGAATTTAGACTTTCCAAGTCTTAAGAAGAGTTCAAGAAAGGTTTCACCGGGAAATAATCCTTTCTTTGTTGAACTATTCCAAGATTTAAGGGGTTAAAGAAGAGGTTTCGCCGAAAAATAATCCTCTCTTTATTGAAGTTTTTTAAGGTTGAATCAATTGAACAGAGCCTAAGAGGAGGCTAACTGTAATGGGAATAAGATTTCCTTTATACAAGAGGGAACTAGTTGTTTGAACTATGTTATACTGATTGATAAGGTTATGTATAGAGAGATGGGACTTACACTCCTAACAGAGGCGCTGAGTTATTGAAAACAAAGTTTATGTATAGAGAAATGAGACTTACACTCCTAGCAGAGGCCCAAAGATTGTTGTGAAAACAGTGACTGCACCATGATTTTGAAAAGCACAATGAGACTTATACTATAGAAGAGGTCCAATGAGGTGGTTTATTTACAAAGAAGGTTGGGTCTTACACTCTAATAGAGACCCAAGTGTTTTGAAATAAAGTTTGAAAGATTGAATCAAAGGGAAAACCCTAATTTCATTTTTTAAAGGTATTTTTCAAAGAAATTCAATAAAAAAATGATAAAATATCAAATGAAAACTTTAAAACATGTTATGAGCAATGATTAAGGTTTATAAAATGATGTCTTATTCACATGAATATTTAAAATCATTTTGGTTTAAGAAAAATCAAGAAAAGAAATCATTTTAAAACAATTTAAAATAATTTTTTTAAATATATTAAAAATATAACAAATAAAGATATTTTTGTGATTTTTTGGGTAAATAAAATATTTGAATATGTGAGTGATATTTGTGCACAAAATCATTTCAAAACAAATTAAATTGATTTAAAAAATAATTATTTGACATAATTAAGAAAAAAAATATGGAAATATGTAAAAAAATGGGGGGAAGGATAAGAAAAATGGTATCAGTGGGTGTTGAACCCACACCCTAGCATACACAAACACACACAACACACAAGCACAAACCAATGGAGTGGTGATACATCAGTGTATCAACCATCCCCATAAATTAATAAGGGTGAAAATGACCTAGGCCTGGCCAGACAAGGCGCCATGACTTGGTTCTTACCCAAGGGAGGCCCGATTTTTCTTCAATTGCAAGAAGGTCATAACTTCTTCATTTCTCCATGAAAATGGATGAAACAAAGATGGATCCTACCTAGAATTTCATGAGGAATCTAATGGTGGTCTTAGATTTTTCTAAAGATGTATGCATTTTAAAACTCGATAGTGGTTTCAAAATAGGTCATGTTTTGCAAGTTCTATGCTACAACTCTATATGATCAATAATAGCACGAAAAAAAGTTCAAACACAACAAATATGATATGTATGACATGTTCATGATCAATGTGCAACACAATAATACATATGTTACAAAGTTCAAGTTCTTATGCACTTACCTCTTGAAGCTCCACTTGCTAACCTTCAAGATACTTATGACATAAGCAAATCAATGTCTTGGACACTTAAAATAAATCCATTGGAAGCTTTTAAGATGATCAAAATCCAAAGAAAACCTTTGGAACAGAATCTATCTCTTTCTTGCAAAATTGGCAAAAGTGACTAAAATGGCAACTCCATCAAATGATGTTATAGTTGAGAAACTATGCTTGGAACACCTTAACGATATATATATTAGAGTGTGTTTGAGGTGTTATTTGGTTTTAAAAGGGACTGAATCAAGACATGGCTTGAAAAATGCAGAAAAGTCAAAATATGAGGTTTTGATGGTTGACTTTCTGATTTTGGTGATTTGAGATGAAGATGAGGGTTTAGGCACCTCCAAGGAATGATTTGTGATGTGTTTAGACCACGGGTTTGAGCCAAGAAGCTATGGTTTAGAGAAATTTCTACTCACTTTTGAAAAACTTAGAAACTTTGAAACATTAGAAGAGAGCTCTATTTATAGGTAAATAAGTTTGTCTTGGCTGAATAGTAGTGACTTGGTGGATAAGAGTTCATTCAATGTTTTTGGCAAGATGTCATTACTTCTACGCCAAGGTACAATAGCCCTTCCAAGTAGCATAACCAACTTTTGACCAATTCCACATTCCTCAGGTATTTTTATTTTTATTTATGCATGAATCTTGACTGAAAAGAGTACATTTGTTGAATGTGCACTATTGCATATAAATGCCTTTGAATTCAAGGCATATGTGATAAAGCTTCATCATTCTAATTTGAGATTTTCCTTGATTATTTGACTCAATTCTGCAGGTTTGTCATGATCCCTTTTGTTATGCATTGAATGTGAGTGGCATTAATCATTATACTTGACAAGAAAATTTTGTATGGAAAGTAAATGACCAAACTGATTTTGCAAAACAGTTTGCAGCAAGGTATGTTGTGAGGTTCATAACTTCTTGCTCAAGTTGAACCAATGGATGTTCTTATACTCTTTGGAAAGCTTGTATATCATACTTCAACATTGATTTTTACATTTGGTATTGATTCATCTTGGATCATAATTAAAATTTCCTCCAAAGTTGGGCAAAACATGAGGCAGATTCTGCCTAAAAAAGTTCTAAGTGTCAAAGTTCAAAACCTTATGAAACCCTAACTTTAATACTTCATATCTCAAAATCTATGCATTTTTTTGGAGTACTTCTGCTTTGCAATCTTGTTGTATGTAAGAAGATCTATCATTTAAGCTTTGGATGAGAAAAAATGGTTGCTTGGATCACAAGTTATGGCCTTGCAAAGTTGGGTAAAAACCATGTTCCTTTCATAACTTAGTGAAAGTTTAAGTTTCTCAAGGTTTCCCTTTTTGTAAGTAACCTCACTTTTCTTGATTTTTCTTGATTGATCATGATCCAAATCACAAGTTAACATTGTTCTTGACTTAAATATGTCATGTTTGCCAAAAAAATCCCAAAAGTCAAACTTGGTTTTGATACAGTTGATTTTTTAAAATTAGATTAAACTTGAACTTTGTGATCCTTTATGAAATCAAGTCTTTGGGATAAATTAAACCTAATTGATGGATTCAAAAGGTTTTTTTTAGTGTCTTGAATCATGTCCCAAGGTTTGAGATCATGCTTTGTTCAAAAGTCAAAGGTATGGTTAACTTTTCCTCAAGAACCATAGTTTGTGGTCCAGATGAATTTGAATCTTTGTATTGCTTATGAATCAAGTTATTTTAATCAATCCAATCTTGTTAATGGATCAATATGATATATTTGAGGTCCTTAAAGCATATATTAAAGTTTTGGATCATGTCTTACTCCAAAAGTCAACTGAGGGACTAAATTAGGTCAAAATTCTAATTCTTGATTTTTGATATATGCATCCTCTGAGGCTATTTTGAACTTATGAATGGACTCATGAGGTTCTTTTGAGCTTGTTGAAACATATATTGAAGTATTGGCTCATACCCAGATAAAAATTTCACTTTGGAAGCCTTGGTCGATCAAAACCTAATTTGGTGACACTGATGGTCTTGAGGCTTGATTAACTTGGAATGGAACAATCTTGTGTTAGATTCTTGATGAGAAAAACCTCTTGATCCTTCATGGATTTTTTAGAGATTTGAAAAGTTGAAGATCATGTCAATTCTTGATTGATCATTTGCCTGAATGTTTGCGAGGGCTCAAAACTCTAATCCTTGGTTAAGGTGAATACTCAACAATCTTTGAAAAGATTAATGAGGTATGAAAATTCATCCATATTGTGGTGATGATTTGTACAATGATGTTAAATATTGTGGTCAAAATTTAGGGTATGACAACAAGCCCCCATGCTATTCAAAAGCGGCACTCAGACGACACCTCACGAGGCAAAGACCCTTGTGTCATCCTTATTTAAGAGTCTCACAAATATATGACTACATAATTTATTCAAACATAAATCATTTCATCTTCAACTCACTTTTACTTAAAATCAATTTTAGAGAATCAATTTAGTTCAAAATCAATAGTCATCGCACGCGTTTATTTTGCATAGATTATGGATAACATTGTGTTTCGACTTGTGTATTTTAGATTTTAGGCATTTCAATTTTGTATGTTTTTTCTAGACTTTTGTTATGTTTTGATAATTTATTTTCTTTTCAAAAGAAAATTACACATAATAATAATAAATTTATAAAAAAAATACTTTGTTTAATAATATTTGTAAGGTCACATACAATGTGTATTTGCAAATACAGGTACTTACCGATTATCCACACAAAAATTCTCACATTTAAAATAAAAAGTTAAATTCACAACCTTTAAGCTGATTCAACTTTTCTTTTAAATGGTAAAATAAATATATTAATGAAAAATTAAGATAAGTTATAACAAACAACACAAAATAAAAGAAATGCTCAAAATCAAGAGAAAACAAGATACACAAAAGAAATAGAAAGTCATGAAAAGAAATAGAAAATCATGAAACTTCTATCCATTGTCACTATGATTAATGCTGTCTTGATGAACCTTCTTATCCATTACCTATCTTTCTACGTGGCTCCATGCAAAGTCTTACGTGAATTAATTTCAATACAACGAAACTTATGTATCCTTTTTTATACCAACTATAATGGGAATTCTTAAAGTGGGTTTGCCAACATGGCACTCATATTTATTGTTTTTAAGATGGAAAAGTTCTTAAATATGCAACGGTTCTTCAATGATTTTTATATTGAAATATTAATTTTATAATATAAAAATTATAATTTGGTATAAAATTTTATTTATTATTTTAATTATTATTTTAATTAAAATTTAAATATTTAAATTATAATTTTAAATAAAATAAATTTAATATAAATAATATTTTTTAAATAAAGTGGTGGAACCCAATATGGATTCTTTAGAATTGTACCATTAGAGTGAAAATTGAATGAATTGCTTTAAAAGAGTGGATCCCACAAAAAACTTAAAAATGGATTGCACCATTAGAGATGCTCTTAGTTAACTGCTTGGATCAAGTTTATATTTTCCTTTCATTATATACTTTTCATATAATATTTATAAAACAGAGGGAGATTGTGTCATGTAATATTAACCAAGACAATTATTATTTATTTGAAAAGCCTAAGCCAATTATTATTGGCGAGCATCTTGAATTATTGGTGGCAGTTTGAACTAGAACTTGCATATGCATAACGACAATATTATATCAATAGACTACTCATTAATTTGGTAACATAACCTGATTAAACAGTTTAATCAACTCAGTCTTCTTGTCCTGATCCATTGAGGAAAATGACCGTAAGAAAAGTTAAACATGATGTGGAGAGTGATGTGACATATTTTATTGATCATTAACCTATGGCAATGCAATATAACTTTTGTTAGAGGATAATTTTTTGATAATGCAGTAAAACTTTTTTAAAATAAAAGGCTTTTTTAGAGTAAAATGATAATTAATTATTTTAATTAATATTTACAAAAATTAATTATTTAAAATTTTGAAAAGAATTATTGAGCCTAAATCCAATTCATATTAACATTCATTTTAAGTTTGTGTCCGAGAAAATATTAGGTAATGCATTGTTGACTTTTATAAACACTAAAATAGTTTATGAAAAAAAAATGGTGAATTCTAATGCAATTATAAGCTTGTTTCATTTCACCCTCTTTCTTGGCTTCATCTTCCAGCTAACTCTTACTAAACACAACAATGTCAATAATTGAGCCAAGTCACACGTTAGTGTAAATTAAATTAGAGCTTGAGAGAGAGTATGTATTCATTGCAATTGCAATGTATAATTGTTGTTATAAAATCATGAACATTTAATTTACATGTGTATATTTTAAAATGGTATGAAATGGTGTAAATGCTAATAAATGTATGAGAAATAGTCTCACACATAAATATTTACTCACATTCGAAGGACACATAAATATTTCATTCTAGAATTCATAAATCACATTACAAATCGAATACCCTCTTGAACAAATTTTAAATTTTCTTCGCTATAAATCGAGTTTTCGTTGGTCTTGCGCAAATTCAATATAAGCTTAATTATTCTGGGTATTCCTGCATTCAAACTCTAAAACATATTTCAGAATGTTTGAAATACTTTTTAGGAAAGTAATTTCATTCACGATTTAGTCTTGGATCTATCGACTTTACCGACATTTCTAACAATCTTAAAAATATTCAAATAATGACTTCCAACGCTGTAGTTTCAAGCATCAAGGTTATGAACCAGAACCTTGTAAAATTGGACTGTTTTGATGGAACCTACTACACTCGATGACAAGATAAAATGACATTTCCGTCGACCGCTCCGAAGGTTCACTATGTCTCAGATCCTGACTTACCACTAATTATTGAACCAAAAAATGATGACTTTGCTGAACTCAAGAAGGAGCGTAAGAAACGTAAAAAGGACGAATTGATATGTCGTGGACATATTTTGAATACACTATATGATCGTCGCTACGACTTTTATACGGATACTCAATTTACAACAAAAATCTAGAAATCACTCGAGTTTAAATTCAAGGTCGAAGAGGGAGGTACAAAGAAGTTTTTAATTTCTAAATACTTTGATTTCAAATTTTGAGATTCCAAGCCCATTCCTAATCTAATTAAAAAAACTTAAATCTAATTTTAATCTAAAAATTATATATTTTAAATTATAAAAAAACTATTTAATTAAATTCTAATAAAAGTCCTAAATTAAACTCTAAATCCTATTTTAATTTAATTAAACTAAATTAATTCTAATTTCTCATTTAAATTAAATAATTCTAATAAAATTAAAAAACTAATTCTAATAAAATTATTCTAATAATCTACTCTAAAACTATTTTATAACTTAAAATTATTTTCTAAAAAAAAAATTGATTCTTAAATTAAAATTAATTAATTCTAAAACTATAAAAAGAAATTAAAGCAAAAAAAAACCACAAAAAACCACAAAATAAAAACGAAAAAGGGGACTGTAACTTGTAAATGCGCCTAAGGGGGGGGGGGGGGGTTGAATTAGGTTCTCAAAAAACTATTTTCAATCTTTTTAGGTTCTTGGTCCTTTTTCGGTTAAAATGTAAAGGACTTGAAAGTAAAGTGCGGAAAAGAAAAAGAAACACAAGAAATTTATAGTGTTTCCCCTCACACTCCGAGAGTACTCCACTCCCCTTTTGACTCGAAAGAGATTTCACTATAGTTTATAATGATTGCAAAGCCTAATCACACCAATGGTGAAGCCTAATATCTAATCTATAGGTAACTATAGTGTAGGAAGAACAATCTTCTTCAAACACTTGACTTGTTTCCAACAGTCCTGGACAACAAGGTAATACACAGAAAGTAATCTTGAAATAATTTTGATATCTTGAGAATATGATGCTATCAATATTCACGATGGATCTTCTCCTTGAAACAAATATCACTCAAGAAAATATACAAGTGTTCTTTAAGAGGGAATAAAATGAAGCTGTGATAATTGTCACGGTGAGAATTGGATGTCAAATTATTGATTAATTTGAATCTTTAATTCAAGGAAATAAACTTAGGGAAAGTGCTAGCATCCTAAGTTTCTGTAGTACTCTATAGGAACCTCTTGTTTTATGCTTGTTTATTGCTAAGGTTCATCTGCTTAAGGATGCGAGCCTAATGGTTTATTTTCTAAGTGTACTCACCAAGACGTCGCATCTTGTGCCTACATATCCTGACGGGAATGAAATCAGAGTATTTGTAGTTGTTGTAAAAGAAGTGGATATCCCGGTTTTCTCCCCTGAAGTTGCATCAAGTCAGGAGCGTATCTTACAATCTTTAGTTTCAGAATCCCCATGCCCACAACTATTGCCTGTCCCTGGGCCAAATTTGAGGATGAAAGTGCCTACACGTGAGGAATGCTCTAATCAGTACCAACAACCTTATGTTCCTCAACAACAAAACCATCAGCGCCAAAATCAGAGGAGGCCTCACAACAACTTGGAAAGAAGGACTGCTCCTCTTCATCCAGTACCTATGCCGCAGAGTCAACTTCTGCCGCATCTAATTCAAAACTCTTTGGTGGAGCCCAAGACTCTCAAGCCGTTGCCAGAAGCTTACCCTCCCGGGTACAATCCCAATGTTCAGTGTGGATATCATGGAGGATCCAAGGAGCATTCGACTGAAGAATGCAAAGCCTTCCAGGCCAAAGTGCAGCAATTGATTGACAAAAGGTACATATCGCTTCCAGAGGGAGGTTTGGTCGTCCATGTCAACCTCTCAGCTATCTAAAGCTCGAAGATTTCAAGGGTCATCTCCCAAAGCCAGTGGTCCAGACAGGCAGACGTCCTCAACATTGGCAGTCCTTAGGCGCTTTTATCATTTGCATCTTGTAGTTTGTTTCCTGTTAATTGCTACTTGTGTTTAAACATTGTTGTTTTGAATGGTAATATTAATGAAGTGATTATGCATTTTTTGGATCAGTCATGTCATATTCACTCATTATTTCCACTTATCACATACACATACACCTTTTATCCACTCCATTTTATCACTGTTGTTTTAGCAAAGATTAGATAGAGGATGACGAAAACGAAATACCCATAATTGCAAACTATATACTTTCAGACATAATCTCGTCAATGATGTACAAGAATTGTTTCGATCCCATAAACACCGGAGATATAAGGAGTTAATCCCTAGTCAACCACTTCGAGCCTAGAAGTAGGAGTTTCCTTCGGATATTCAAACCCTTAACACTCAACCTGGGGCAGGGTAGTTGTTCAGTTAACCCAACTACACACTCAAATCAACAAAGAAAAATCCAAAGACAAGACGGTTGTCCATCAATGACCAATGACTTGGCAGTCACTATCCTCCAAAATCCAAAAAAAATCAAAAGCCTGCTAAGTCAAGCATCTCAAAAGGGGACTTAGGCAAAAATCAAGGCAATCCCGATGGATCTAATAAGCAAATCAGTCCATGCAAAAGTTATGGATCAAAACAAAATCGAAAGAGGTCTTTAAACCCTCAACAAAAACAAAATAAGATTCAATGGTCAAACCAAAGGGTCACTAACATCCATCAAAAAGCAAAATAAGGTGACTGCCGTCTCAAGCAAACCTTGAACCACGTCGAGTCCGTAAGGGCAGAATTAACTGAACGTAGGTATGGAGATCATCAAGAAGAAAGGGTGGGTACAAATTATACTTTGAGCCTAATATCCTTTGTTTCTATAACTGTGAGCCAGACCACGCTACAACCCTCAAAAGACCTAATTGAGGCGAGGTTTAATCTGAAAGCATGCTATTGTGAGGTTGCGTAACCTGACTCCTCACAAATTTGCTAATCATCAGTATTGGTGTCAATATCCCTGCTATATCTTTCACACCAATCAAATTAGCACAACGTTTGGACTAACAGTCCATTCGTCTTACTATCACGACACTTAATAAAAGACGTTTTCTTTCAAAACGTGCATGAACTTTGCATTAAAACTACCATTCGTGAACAAACAATTTTATTTACAAGTCAGTAGTTGGCATTAAGGAAATTCCAACACGAAGCCATCAAACAGGACTGGATTATTCAGCGGTCTGGACCAGAACCAAGTATACCATATAACCTTATGGATCTGAGGCATTGACGTCCAACGAATTTGGAATCAGTCAGTCTGAGGCAAATCCCCAAGCATCGTTTGAGTATAGGGAAAATCATTCAAGATGTGGTTGATCGGAAGTAAATCATCTCGAGAATACCGATCAGGGGCAGGCCAGCCAATGTTCATTCAAGACAAGTTAAGTCGCTTCCACGCTCTTTCGGGGGCAAGCTACTTCAAGAGTATGTCGAAGTCAACTACCATGAGAATCGGTTAACAATGATGAATCCTTTCGTGGTACCAATCAGGGGCAAACCACCCAGAATTTCTTTAACTTAAGGGCGGATCCCTCTAGTGCTCATTCAAGACAAGTTAAGTCGCTTCAATGCTCTTTTAAGAGCAAGCTACTTCAGAAATGTATTGAAGAGAGTCGGTTGATCAAGGATGAATCCTTTCATGATATAAATTTTGGGGCAAGCCATCTTGAGGCCGTCTCATGGCAAGTTACCATCTTTTCAAGATGAACTTTCCCAAAGATCATACTAGGGCAAGTTTGAACTACACTAGGGCAAGTTACTCAAGCAAGTTCATTTTCGTCAGCAACTGTTGAGTTCAAGACGAGTGTCGGGGAGTCGTACCTTCACCTTCCCACCCAAAGTCCAATCTGCATTGGCAACCACAAACTACCAAAGTCCGCCATGTTGGCATTTGCATTTCCAATCACCCGTTTGCAATCATATGCATCATACGCATCGCATTCGACATCATAAACATGCTGCTTCATAATCACTTTTGTATCATATGCATACCCAGAATCATATCATCCCTCCCCAACTCTTGCGTCTCTGCGCATCAGCATTTGCATTTGCATTTGCATTTCCATTTATGGAACAATTTATCATCAAGCATTCACATATGCGAGTTCAGGTCCAGGATCAATCTCGAAGATTTACAAGATCATTATCAGCCCAGTCAGGGGTATTATCTGCAAAGACCATGGGTATTTCCCATGACGTATTTCAACCTTGTGGGTAATCAAATCATCAAATCAACACTCAGCCCAAACAGGGGCATCTTCAGCAAAGCCGTAAGCGTTCCTCACAAAGTTGTTCAACCTTTTGTTGACCAAGACAAAACTTCAACGACAAATTCAACCCAATCAAGGGCATATCATTTAAGTCAGCAGGCGTTCCCCGTGGACCTATCTCGATCCAATATTTCTCTTGGGCCATCCCCAATGAGTTGTTTCAAGCAGACCCGATTATGCTCTTCAGTGATAAGTGGAAATCTTTTCAGAGAAACTTATCCCCCTACATCCTTTTGGTGTCAGGGTTGTGTTCATGGTTCGCTCCATCATCCTTTTGGTGATGGGTCTGGCATCTTTTTGGTGTCATGACTAGCGTTTTTTCCATTATCCTTTTGGTAATGGATTCCCTACATCCTTTTGGTGTTAGGGTTGATTTTGTTTCGCTCCATCATCCTTTTGGCGATGGGTCTGATATCCTTTTGATGTCATGACTAGCGTATTTTCCATTATCCTTTTGGTAATGGATTCCCTACATCCTTTTGGTGTTAGGGTTGATTTTGTTTCGCTCCATCATCCTTTTGGCGTTGGGTTTGATATCCTTTTGATGTCATGACTAGCGTATTTTCCATTATCCTTTTGGTAATGGATCCCCTACATCCTTTTGGTGTTAGGGTTGATTTTGTTTCGCTCCATCATCCTTTTGGCGATGGGTCTGATATCCTTTTGGTTTCATGGCTAGCATTTTTTCCATTATCCTTTTGGTAATGGATTCCCTACATCCTTTTGGTGTTAGAATTGATTTTGTTTCGCTCCATCATCCTTTTGGCGATGGGTATGACATCCTTTTGATGTCATGATTAGCGTTTTTTCCATTATCCTTTTGGTATGTTTGATGTGCAAAATCATTTTACCATGATTAACTTGTTAGGCTATTTTGCTCAAGGTCAAGTTGTCTTAATGAAAAAACCATACATGTATGCTTATGCTATTTTGGCAAACAGGCTTGCTGCCAGATTCTGTTTAGTGTTTCACTTCATGTGCTAGCAATCTCTATGTTGAAATTTCTTGCCATTTGTGTTTGAATTCATGCTTTTGATGCATATGAGAATCATTTATGTATGTTGATTGAGTTGAATATGCATGTTGCATCATGAACTGTTCTCACTTTCCAAAACCACATTTCAAGCCTTTTTGATCCAAGTTGCAGTCCACATACCAGTTTTTGTTTGGAATTGTTTTTGTGTGATCTTTGCATGTAGAATCCATGAATAACGTATTTGAAACTTGTGCATACCTTCACTTGGTCATAATCATTTATGTCTTGCATCATAGCTTCCAAAATGCATTTCCAAGCTTCACGTTGCAACTTGCATATTGTTGCGGTGAGAATCGGATATCAAGCTATTGAATTAACTTGAATCTTAATTCTTAAATTCACAACCGAACTTTAATTTATCCAAAAAGGAAAGGTTTAAAGAAAGAAAAACCTATTAAAATGCAAAGCAAAAGGCAAGGCTTAAAGCTAAGCAAAGAGAGATCTAAAGGTTCGGGGGTTGGTTATACCTAGGAAAGGTGTTAGCATCCTAAGTATTTGTAGTACTCTACAGGAACCTCTTGTTAGTATTTGTGTTATGCTAAAGTTGCTTGATAAGGGAAAAGTGCTAAGGGTAAAGATATAAAGTATATACAAAGTTTGTACAAAGTTTGCTCGCCAAGACATCGCATCTCGTGCCTATGTATCCTGACGGGAATGGAATCAGAGCAATCGTAGTTCCCCTAACTAGGGGTGAGGAATTCTTGACTATGGTCAAGGTTCCAAGGGGAAAGTAAATGTCTACGAGAGACACCTACATAGAGTGCGGCGACTCTAAACTAAGGTTAAGTCAGCAAGGAAGGGAATGTCCACGGCGGGACGACTAAATAGAGTACGACGACTCCAATCCTAAGGTTAGGATCAACGGGTAAGGGTCTAAGGTTAGGCTAAATGTGACATGGCAGTCAACAGTGAAAAGTTAACAGAAATACACGAAAAAGCATCATGCTAATCAACAACAAGTATAATCAATAACAAACACGATAAAGCAAATCTCAAATAAAATCGGGTTGCAAGAAGAATTATTAATTAATTTAAATGTCAATATTTAATAAGATTAACTAATAATTTAATTAATCAAATTAAATACAAATATTTAAATCAATTAATAATTACAACATATATTTTTGCATTTTTAATATTCAATAACTAATAAGTAATTAAACTAAAAAAATGAAGAGAAAAAAACATAAATTGATTAAGAATGTTTTTTGTCTTTTTCTTGAAACTTATTTATCTTGATATCAGTAATTAAACAAACATGAAGTTTCTACTTATGCAACAAAACACTATCCACACATGAAATGAACAAAAGTCACATGCCTACGTACGGTAGACAAACACATCGAAAATGGACCGTATCATGTTGATGCATCTAAATTTTCTTATTTCTAAACCTTTACTGAAAGCTAGAAACCATAATACACATGAATGTTACCAAGCCAACAAAATGCTTACGAAACCGGCATAAAAAAACAAGACAAGGCATCAAACAAAATATAAATCAATTGCCATAAACATGAGTAGAAAAAATACATAATATATTCAAAATTTTCAAAATTACTACATAGCAGTATGCCAGAAGTAACCTATACGCATGCAAAGAACTATATTTACCACATTCAAAATGCTCAATGAAATATCAGCACAAAATATGCAATGTTATCAACATGCTGCAGATTAAAATTAACAAGTAAAATTAATTTCTAGTTCACAATGTCGTAATAGAATTACAATTGAAAACTAGACGCACCGAGGCTACCGACAACATTTGATTTCAAACATAACAGCTTGGACACATAGAAATTGCACCCATTATTTAGATTCACTACACTTGCGGTTGAACACATGCAGATTCAAATACGCAAACTCACGATATCGATCGAACACTGATTACAAACCAAACTCATAATTTCAACAGGTTATCATAATTTTGACGGTTCTAAAACATAACAGTAGCAGTACATGATAGACCATTCCACATAGCTCGAAGTTTTACGCAGCCGTCATATAAACCGCGATTCAGAAATCACAGCAGTACATGTTATCCATCATAAACAAATCAAATAGCTCTTATGTAGTATAAGCAATTCGAGTAATCACAGCTTCACCGACAACCAAACCCACAAAACAAATGACAGTACAAACTATTTCCAAGTTAAAAACAAGAAGCAGCAACGCATGATGGAACCAAAATCCACACGAAATCATTAACCACAAAACCTCATGGCAACATAACAAAGATCCCCCCTATCATATGTTACTGAAACCACATGAATAATAAGAGTTAAACTCAACAACAGCACATATATTCTAATAAATTTAAATTTTTCATAACCAAAAATCCGAAAACGTATCATTAAATCAAAATCACAATCCTAGCGACACGGTATCCCAGAAATATAAACACAACTCAAGTAGCAGCATTAGGACAACAGCATGGCAAAATCGAATCAAAGTCATTCATTGAAGCAATAGTTGACATAAAATAAAATGAAATTTGGATGTCGTTACCGCGATATCGAATATGTTGTCGAGTTGTTGTTGTATCACCTGAACACTGAACGGGCCAACGTTGTATGCACGATGGTTGCTGAACTGTCGAATGCCGAAGCCGTCGACGGTTAACGTCGTTGAGGATGCGACAGACCGTAAATCTGAAGCATTGTCGAATGGTTAGAACTGCTATTGAGTAGTATTCATGATCTAATGTTGTTGCAGCTTGGAGTTGAAAATGCGTGGTGGTTTTTTATGCTGCTGCTATGTTGTTACTGCTATGTTTCCTATGCTCATTTATATGAGAAGATGATGGAAATAATTTCTTTTTTTTTGCAACAAGAAAAGGGGAAGAGAGCTTTGTGTAGTATATGTGTTGCACCCTAAAATTTGACCAACTGATTTTCCTATCTGACTCATGGTTTAAATTCATATTCACAGCTCAGATGTATGATTTTTGTGCAAACAGGGGATATCAGAGTTTACAGTTTGATTTTTGTCTATCAGATATGGCAGACCCAGTCCAGATTATCGGGGTTTTATTTTCAGGAAATTGTGCGCTCCTCGGTGATTTTTCAGTGATTTTGGGGATATTCTGATGCCCGGGGATCTCCGTTCGATTCGATCTGGTCTCGTGCGCTTTTATGGGAGTCATTTGTGCATTCATCTGCATTTTTAGGAATTTTTATAGGCTTTTGTGAATTTTTATAGGCTTTTGGGAATTTTTAATAGGCTTTATAATTTTTTCTGGAATTTAAATAGGTTATAGAACATTTTTATAGTTTAATCTCTTTTTTAGGATTTTATAGATTTTTTAAATAGATTTTAATCATTTGTAGAATTTTTTTTAATAGAATTTAGATAGTTTTATCATTTTAGAATAATATAGTTTTCTTTTATTAATAATAGGTTTAATTGTTTCATTTTTAGAATTTTAATAGAAAATTAGGATAATATAGAATTAGTTAGACTTTTAATATTTTTGAGTTTAATTAGGTTTATTGTTTTTTTAGATTTTATTAGAATTAATCATTAGTTAATTAGGTGTTAGTTGTTTTGATTAAGTAATTAGGATTAATTGTTTTTATTAATGCAGTTTTGTTTACAGTTTTTTATTCCTTTTTCGTATTGGGCCAAAGTCCAGCTTTTTGGGGCCCAATTCAATCAGAAGTCCAGAAAAATGATCCAAAGCAGTCCAACTCGTCCAGCAAATTCTCAGAGGAGTCCAGAAGTGTCTAGAAGGATCCACGTGTTTCAGTGGTATAAAGGCTGACACGTGTTGCAGAATGAAAGGCCCCACACGTCTTCACAGAATTCACGCCACGCCACACCAGACGTCCCCACCTGTCCCCCACTATCTCTCCCTCTCTCTCCACGCCACCACACGTGGCACCCATGCAAACCCTTCCCTGCCACCTGCCCTGACCACTTGTCACACCCCTAGCCTCGCCGGAACCTCCCACCGCCGGGCATGCAAACGCCCTAGCAACGCCGCCGGCCACCGTCCAACTCCGGTCACCACCGGAATCTGCAAACACCAGAAAATCAGCAGAAACCTCCTATCTTCTTCTTTCTCCCCAGACCTCCTCCGTCACCGTCATCAGCGCATCACCGGAAACTTCAAAGAACTCCAGAAACCGTCTTCCTCCTCCAACTAAAACCTTCATCGTCTCCATCTATTTTTCCAGAAATCGTCCTAACATTCATCCAGCTTCAAGCAACATTTCCAGAATCTTCAAACGGCGTTCAAACCTTCAAGAAGATTCCCAGAAACCTAACATTCAAGATCTTCAACAGTATCCAGAGGCACACTCCTCCACTCAGGATCCTTGGAACCTCGTCAAATTCTTCAGCAAGCGACGGATCCATCATCAGAAATCACCTCCACGCGAAGATCTTCAGCGAACGATCCAAAGAACCTCAACTAACATCCGTCGTTCCAGGTTTTTACAGCTTTCTTCCTTAAACTCATCTATTTGCATGTGCGTGTTAGAGTTTGTAGGCGTAAGATCTTGAGCGATGATTTCTTGTGAGGGATTGAGGTGTTTGGGTGAGATCTGGTTTCGTTTAGGGTTTGCTGGGTTGAGTGAGTTGCAGAGAGAATAGAGTGAGGGAGATGAACGAGAGGGAGCGGCGCTAGGTATTGGGATGAACAGTACCCTGAGAGGTTAGGAGGAAGAATAATTTTGTTAGGGTTCGTTCTGGATTAGGGTTTGGCAAAATTGGGCTTAGGCCCAAGCGTACTTCTAACGCTACACCCCCCAAATTGCTCAACCCCCCCCCCCCAGCGTGTGTGAGGATCTGAATGGCTGAGTTGGGCCTTAGGCCCCAGATTTACTCCCTGCACCCCTGGGCGTAAGCCCAGTAATGAAATAAACTGAGAATCTTGCTAGTCTGTACCCCCCCTGCATTTCAGTTCAGTTTGTTTGTTTTTTTTCTGGATAATAACATGGGCCTGCGCACCAACTGCTGTTGGCACCCCCCAGCATAGGCCCAATGTAGAAACAACCTGAATTCTTGCTGATTAAACCCCCTCCATTTTACTTTCTTTTATTTTGTTTTTTTTTCTTTTATATTTCCATATTAGATAATTCATAAAAAAATGTAAATAATTGTTTGTTAATAATTCTTTTTCAACCATTTGATGAAAATGTTAGGAAAATTTAATAAAAATAAAAAAGGTCATTTTATTTTTGTTATTTTTGTGCATATTTTCCATTTAATTGATGTTTTTAATATTTTTTAATGCATGCATATCATTAGAAAATTAATAAAAAATAGTAGATTGAGTCAAATAATTCCGTTCTTTTTTCTGTAGACTCGTAAGTCAGTGTAGAATTTTATAGTATAAAAACATTAGCTTAATCATGCATTTTCATTTTAATTGCATTTTTTCACTATTATTGATGTTGAATAATTGGTCTGTGAATATGTCTGTACTGCTGATTTTTAGTTCTTTCATCTGGTGTTGAATTTTATTCTGATTTTTTTAGTATGTTATCCTAGAGCCATGTAGGTCTCCCATTAGATTTTTGTTAGATTTTTGTAGGGTGTTCTGCTGTGATTTGTCTGAGCCTGAAGATAGGGGAAGTCTTGATGACTTCTGACTTTGGAGTTCAACTGTGGTTGAACTTCAGAGATAGTCTTTTGTAGTTTGTTGGCCTGTGGGTTCTTCTTGAAGGTGGGAGCTGATGGAGGTCCTGTTGGAGCTTGCAAGGTTGCATTGGATTGAGGCTTAGTCTAGGAGCTTGTTGTCTGTTTGTGAGGTTCGAGATCCTGAAGTTTGAAGGGAGTTTATGGTACTTTCCTGAGGAAGGCACTATGAATGACTTTCATCCCTCCTTCTCACCTCTTTCGTAAGTATCCAATGATGTTGGAGCCTTCACGTGAGTTTAGTTTCTCCTGAGGAGGAATGTAAACCGTTCACGGTTGTTGAGCCACATGGGATATGCCTCCTAAGTGGAAGCCTCATAGTATTTTCCTGAGGAAGGTCCTATGGGTCTATTCACTTAGTTCCAGTAGTTTGTCTAGGATTTCGTAAGTATCCAGTGATGTAGGAGCCAACTTGTGAGTTTAATTCCTCCTGAGGAGGAATGTAAACTGATCACAGTTGTTGAGCCACGTAGGATACGATTCCTAAGTGTCAGCCTCCTAGTACTTTCCTGAGGAAGGTCCTATGAGTCTGCTCACTTAGTTCCCTTAGTGCATATAGGTTCTTTCCCAAATATCCAGTGACGCCGGAGCCTTCATGTGAGTTTAATCTCTCCTGAGGAGGGATGTAAACCGATCACAGTTGTCGAGCCGCATAGGATGTGACTCCTGAGTAGTAACCTCCTGGTACTTTCCTGAGGAAAGCACTATGAGCTTGTCTGCTTAGCTTCCTTTCTCTGGTAAGCTTGTTCTGAAGCTTGGAGAATGGGATTGATTCCTCTTGCCTAGGAGTTTGTTTAGATCCTTGCTTAGGGTTCTGATTAGAGTGTTGCTTAGATCTTTGCTTAAGGTGCTGTGTAGAGTTTTGTTTAGAGAGTTATTAGGAGAGTTGTTTCAGGTTTGTTTGAGGCTCTGGTCAGGGTTAGTCTCTTTGTATTGTTTGACTTGTGTGATATTGTGTTGCATTAGACTTAGGTTCATCTAGATAGTTTCTGAGTAGGTGCATCTTAGAAGTAGACTTTGTATGCATGAGAAGTTGAGGTGGTCCTCCTTCTGCTTGTTTGTTATTGCGTGGCTTTGCTTGTTGGTATTCGGTAGAGCTGAGCTCCCTTGCCTTTGTGGTTTGCGGCCTCTGTGCCTTGTTTGTCTAGTTGTTGCATTCATGCATATTTTCAGTATTCTTTTCCGTTGCAGTTTCTTGTTTGTGGTTTAATCCTGTTGCCATGATCCCTTAGGAGCTCTGACTTCCCCGCTGCGGAGTTGTTATGATAGACATTAGAATGGTCAACCAGGTGTGATAGCAGTAGGTAGATTCCCCTGTTTCTCAGCTATAGTTCTAGGGTTTCCCTTTCCTTTCTGTAGGAGCTTTTGAGTAGCTTGACCCGTAGTTAGCTGAACTACAGCTGCTCTGATTCTTCGTTCCAGACGAAGATATGTAGGCATAGGATGCGATATCCTAGCGAGCACACTAACGACTAACTTTTGTTCTCTCGCGGCTGTGCGATCGAGACTTCCCCGCTAACGACTAATTGTTTCCCTTTCTCTTGCCCGAGTGCGTTTGAGACCAGATCGTAGTTGTAGGTTCCCGAGCCTTAGAGACCATTTTGTTTTCTCACTGCTGTGTGAGAGCCCCTGGTTACCCGTAGTTAGCCGAACTACGTTTGCTCTGATCTTTCATACCAGATGAAAGTACGTAGGCATAGGATGCGATATCCTGGCGAGCAACCTTTCCCCCGTTTAGACGTAGGAAGTCGAACTACGTTGACTCTGACTTTCCCATTGCACGAGGGAATACGTAGGCCCAGAACACCGTATGTTCTGTCGAGTCCTGTCCTTTTATTTTCTTTTCAGACCAGCCATTAGCGTAGATAGATAACACACCCTTTTACCTATAAACACCAAGCGTGGATCCCATCGAGTACGATGGACGTGAGGGGTGCTAATACCTTCCCCTTGCGTAACCGACTCCCGAATCCAGGTTTTGGTTGCGATGACCATACCTTTTCCCGTCTTTGCGAGGTTTACTTCGAGCGTTTCCTTTCCCGCTCTGAGGGATAAATAACGCACGGTGGCGACTCTCCTGTCAAGCCGGCGCCGATTTTCGCAGTAGCGACAGCTGGCGACTCTGCTGGGGATAATAGCATCTGGGGACTTTCCCATCCCTTATGCTGGGACCGTTTCCCATCCCCTACGCGAGTCAATCCTAGCGCTTGGGTGTTTATTCGTTGGGTGTTGTGCATAGTGTGTTTTACTTTTCTGCACTTTACTTTTCTGTACTTTTACCTTTCCGCATTTATTTTCCAGCATTATATTATCATAATTATTGCTGTGGGCGAAGGGAGGTTACTGTGAGTGGAAAGCCGGACCTGGGCTTGAGTACACACCTAGATATAGTTGTGGAGAAGTAGTAGACGAACCTGTCTGCTGAGCAGGCACAGTTCCCTACGAAAATCTGCGCTCAGACGAGATTCTTGCAGAGGTGCTCCTTTCCGGTCCTGAGGATCTGAGGGGAGTCCAGACGTGAGGATTGTCGACTCTGGGGACCGATCATTTGGAAGTCAGCTAAGTGAGGCCTCTTCATGATTTGATGATGCCACTCCTTCTGGGAATCGCATCGTCACTCATGAAAGTCTGTGACGCTGATAACCGCATAGGATGCCGTACCTTTGTCCGTGGATTAGGTTTATCCTACCTGTGAGAGGGACTGGGTTATTGCAGGAAAACTGGCCTTCAGAAACCATGATTCAGTATCTTTATCAGATGGTATTCTTGATTCATCTCCAGGTGTGTTGTCTGGGTCAGATGGGTTTCTTATCTGAGGTTGAGGCTATTATCAGATGGTATTTTCGTCAGATACAGAGGTTCAGATGGTTTTCTTACCAGGGGATTGATATTTTGAGTATCAGATGATAGTTAGTGGCATGAGATTCTGATGACCGTGATGGTTTTCTGTTCTTGATCACAGAGATATTCCTCTTCAGGCTACAGCATAGCCCCTATGTTCGCAGATTGCATTATTTATCATATTGCATCATTGCATTACCATCTGCATTTAACTAACGTGTGTGTATTGCAGGTACATATTTTCCCTTCCAGTCCTGGTGTTCGTTCCTAGCAAGACATGGAAAACCTGAAGAGAGTATTGCCCTATAAGTTTCCGTCGCCGAATATCAGTCTATTGTTAGAATTGATGGCTATTGCTAAGAAGAGAGGAATGGGTGACTTCAGAAAGAAATATGGGAGGATTCTGACCTACGTTTATCAGCCATCTGTCTACGAGACCAGCGGCATTTATACTCTGTTACAGTTCTACGACGCGGAGCTCAGGTGTTTTGTATTTCCCGACTTCGTTTTGGCTCCTACCCTGGAGGAGTACTCTGCACTTCTGGATATACCGATCCGTGAGCAGATGCCTTTTTATCGTACGGACGCTGAGCCTAAGCTGGCTGAGCTTTCTACCATCCTGTGCTTGAAAGAGTCTGAGTTGTCTGGGAAGATGATCAGAAGAGGAGACGTATGGGGATTTCCGTTGGATGTCTTAGTGGATAAGGCTCGAGAGTATGCCCAGAAGGGTAAATGGGATGTTTTTGACGTCATTCTTGCTGTATGTGTGTATGGCATCGTGTTATTCCCGAATATTCCTGATTTCGTTGATTCAGATGCCTTCTATATTTTGGCTGCGGGAAACCCAGTTCCTACTTTGCTGGGAGATATCCACCATTCAACTCACTATCAGAATGAAAAGCGACGAGGAAGGAATGTGTCTTGTTGCGTACCTCTCCTATGCAGGTGGTTCACCAGTCATTTGCCTAAGTCAGGTCCTTTTGTCACGTCTATCAATTCTCTAGGATGGCCCGAGCGCTTAATGGGATTAACTGCTGAGAACGTGGTATGGGTCATTAAAGAAGTATTTGGAGCTGAAGTCATACTCAAAGGCGAAGGATTCCCGAATGTTCCGTTAATAGGAAGGAAAGGTTGTGTCAACTATAACCCTTCCTTATTGATCAAGCAATTTGGGTACATACCTCATGGAGCGCCAAAGCCCGAGGAGATACAGGAATCTCTGTATCTCACCGGGGCAATAGGGAAAGAGATGCTGACCAAACTTGAGAAAGCCTGGAAAAACTTGCACAAGAGAGGGAAGCTTTCAGGTAGCAGAGGGGATACTCGAGGTCCTAGCCCATATGAAGAATGGATTCGTGAGCGAGCTGTGAAGTTCCTTATGCCATATCCAGCAGTTCAGCCATTGCATCCTCCTCCGGTAGAGGAGCCTACCACTGTGGACATTCAGGTTTACAAGCAGCTGATGGCGGAGAAAGAAGAGCTGGCAAAGACTAAAGAGGCTTTAGAGCAGGAGAATGCCAAGCTTCGGCATGAAAATATTGAAACAGAATATATTTCTAAGCAACAGGCTGAAACTCTGAAACATCTGAAGGCTACGTTATTGGAATTGACGGAAACCAAGAAGCGTCTAGAGTTAGATGTGGACTCCGTTAGTAGTGTGTTGGCCACCAAGAAGCAAGAGCTGGAAAGGGCCTACACCAAGCTAGCCAAGTTCAGAGAGCACTGGGATCTCACTATGACCAAGCGCAAGGAGCGAGAAGAAGGGCTGAAGACACAGATTGCTCAGTTAGAAGAACAGGTCAAAGTGAAGAACGAAGAGCTTGAAGAAGAAGCCTGTCGCCGATACGAGGCCGAGCGCAAGTTGACAGATGCCATGAAGAATTTGGAAGATTTCCAGCATAGAGCAGATGCCAAGAGACCCAAACCTGGGGATGGTGCTAATGATAAGGCTTGGGAAGACTTTGTCAGAGACATCCAGGGGACAGTCAGGAAGAGGGATCGACTGATAGAAAGCTTGATTTATCAACCAGATCACGCAGAGACAAAGAAGATGGTCGAAGACTTCCGCAACCGTACCCGTACTTGATTTCTCTCTTGTATTCTGTATGTTGAGATCACCACCAGGCATGTTGGCTGGGATCCTCTTTGTCGTATCAGCTGTATGGAGCATAGTTATGTAACTCTTGACAAGACAGTTATTCTAATCAATATATAAGGGTTTTTCCAAATATTGTCTCTATGGTTTATCTCGTCTTGCTACCACTGACACTGGAATTGGAGGGAAAATATCTCCAATGCACACATGCACGTTAGCATTTTTGTATTTCTGTTTACATAAATCATATTGCATAGCATTTAGCAGGTCAGAGCACTTATCCAGCCTTTGTTGTCACCAGAAAGTGATTCTCGGGGAACTGTTTGAGGCAAGAAGCAGAGTGTTGAAGACGACCAAGGGGCTGAAGCAGATTTGAGCAGAATCAAGCAGTGTAATCAGTTACCGGTAATTGGTGGCTATGTCCGAAGGCGATTTCCAGTTTCCCGGCACCCAGGCAGGGTTTACTATGGCGTCCAACCATCAGTATGATTCTATGGAAGGCTTCCCACAAGCGAACAATCTAACTGCAGACCAAGTTGTGCAGCCAACTGTTGAGAACCGAGATCGGCATGAGCAGTTTCTTGCCCAAAATGAGCGTTATCCTCCTGTTAACAATCAATGTGTTGCTTTCCCTGTGATGAATTACCGGAGAGATATTCCAATGACCGGGTTAGTAGATCCAAGAGCTCTTGACTATGGTAGAAGACTCCGAGTGTTGGAGGAGCAAATGAAAGCCTTGGAAGCGAAAGATGCCGTTAACCTGGATGCTGTAGCCATGTGCTTGGTCCCTGACCTCGTGATGCCGCACAAGTTCAAAGTGCCGGAATTTGAGAAATACACAGGAGATAGCTGTCCAAAATTGCATTTGATGATGTTTTGCCGAAGGATGACTTCGTTTGTGCGAAATGACAAATTGATGATCCATTGCTTTCAGTATAGTCTGACTGGGGCATCCTTGAGATGGTATGTGCAATTAGAGAGTAATCAGATTCGATCATGGGTGGATTTAGCCAGAGCTTTCATAAAGCAGTACGATTACAACTTGGATTTGACTCCTAGTCTCGTAGATCTGCAAGAATTGTCTCAGGCGGAGAATGAATCATTCAGAGCGTATTTGCGAAGATGGAAAGAATTGGCTGCTAGTGTTCAACCACCGCTTCCGGAAAGAGAACTGGTTGACATCTTCTTGGGTACTCTGAAAGGCCATTATTTTGACAAATTGTTCAGCTGCACAAACTTTGTGGGCCTGATGAGGCTGGGAGAGATTGTTGAGCGAGGACTCAGGAGTGGAAAGTTTCGAGGTGTTCCTTACGTCCCAGTTGATAGGATTGAGTCGGTTGTCAGTTCTCAAGAAGAGTGGGAAGGAGATGATGCCACCTCAGAATCTCTAGCATCTCAGGATCAGTTTTCAGACACTTCAAGTCAACGGTCATCTTATCGCCGATCGCGTCAGCATGCTCCACGAAGACCAAGGAAGCCTGAAAGGCAGTTTACTCAGCTACCGGTGTCATACGGTCAGTTGTTGCCAGATTTGGTCAGAAGCGGATTGATAGTGCCGAAAGAGACTAAGCCGGTGATTCCACCGTATCCTCCAGGTTTTGATGCCAGCGCCCGCTGTGAGTACCATGTTGGGGCACAGGGGCATTCAACCAATGATTGTAAGGTGCTCAGAAGTCAGATTCAGGATCTGTTAGACTCTAGCCGTATTTGCATCACTTCTCAGGGTTGTGTTCAGATTAATGATTTTCCGTCTTCCAGTTGTGGGGGTTCGTCAGTTAATGTCATGGAAGACTCCACAGGAAGTGTGTGCTCTGAAGATTGTCAATCGGAGAGTTCAGTTGAATATGGGGGAAGTTTCTAGAGGTTTCTATGCCGGGTGTCGCATCTGTTTTCTCTGCTTAACCCGTTTAGCTTTTGTACATCAGTATTTGTCGATCACCACCAGGATTGTTGGCTGGGGTCCTTATATTCATACTCATTTGTGCTTACCTGCTGATTTTGTTGGTTGTACATGTATGGGAGATGTTTGTCTGTGTGTTTATAGCTTGGGTTTCTCTTTATCTCGTTGTGAATGTGTGTTTGCTTTCTGCGCTGCATTATCATTTAACAGGTATATCAGAACCGTGGGTCTTATTTCTTCATCATCCAGTTTGTTGCAGGAATTCCTTCAGAGACATGGAACAGAATCAGTCTGAATTGATCGAAGTCCGAAGCCAGCTGGGGCAGATGATGAGAGACATGCAAGAGATGCGTCTGGAGCAGAAGATTCTCAAAGAGGAGAACAGTCAGCTGAAGACCCAAATGAGCTTGATCATGGAAGTAGTCAAGAATGTACTTAGAAAAGAAGACGATCAGCTATTCGAAGCCGCAATAAAGAAGCTCGTGCCACCTGTGCATGTGGAACCTGAGCAGCAGCAACAGAAGATACAGCCGGTTCAGCAGAGGATCCAGGAAGGGAAGCCAAGGAGAATATTTGAGGCACCACCTATGGCCTATGCTGAGCTCTTGCAGATCTTACTGAGGTTTAATCTGGTTGAGAAAAGAACGTTGTCGCCACCAACGAAAGCGTTTCCTCAAGGGTACGATGCCAATAAGCAATGTGAATTTCATTCCGGGGCATTCGGACATGACATCGAGGGTTGTCATGCTTTCAAGCACAATGTTCAAGACCTGATTGACTCGCACGATATTGAATTCACGCCGGGCGGCGTAGCTGTGCATATTGCTCCTGTCTCAGTCGATGCAAAGATGACAGATGTTTCTAAAGCTGCAGTGGGTCAAAAGCGTATCCTGGACTCCATGGTGTCAGAATCTCCAGGCCCACAATTGTTGCCTATTCCTGGGGCAGATCTGAGAAAGAAAATGGTTAAGCATAAGGAGAGTGTTCAGTATATTGAAAATCAAGAAACCGATGTTGCATTTGATACAAAGGGTGCTCAAGGGTCAACCCGATACCAGCAGCAGCAGCCTCAGCAGGGAGCACAGCAGGCTCAACGAAGATTCCAGGGTGGCAAGCCGAAAAGAGTGTTTGAGAAGCCTCCCTCAACCTACGCCGATTTGTTGCAAACATTGTTGAGATTGAATCTGGTAGAGACAAGAACTCTGGCACCAATAACGGGAACTCCCCCGTTTGGTTATGACGCAAGCAAGCACTGTGAGTTTCATTCTGGAGCCCCGGGTCACGATATAGAAGGCTGCCATGCTTTTAAGCACAAAGTGCAGGATTTGCTTGACAGTGCAGCAATCAGCTTCGGGCAGAGAGGTCCCCACATCATCTGAATGAAGGAGAAAGGGCTCTATAATTTGGCTGGGTCGTTGAAGCAGATCAGGACAGCATGGGATTGCCCCTAATAAAGATAGCTGGTTCAGCAGCAAGGCAGATGCAAAAGCCCAGTTCTCAGAAGCTAGCATATTTTCTTTGTTTTAGCTTGTCATTTCTTTGCATTTGTAATTGCTTTCCTGTTTGAATTTGTAAACTTGTTTGTAAAACTTGTTGTTTTCATTCGAATTGATGATAATGAAATAAATATGCATGTTTTGATTGAATCCAGTCATGTTCACTAATCGTTTTTACAAAGGTCCAACACTTGGTTAAGAAGAATTTGGGGAGGATGACGAAAATGACCGACATGCAAATTCCGATTGTATGCTTTTGAAATAAAACCCGCTGATGATGTACAGGCATTGTTTCAAATCCCTAAACACCGGAGATATAAGGAAGATAATCCCTTGTCAACCCCTTTGAGCCTTGTAGTAGGAGTTTCTTTCTGTGAACGAAAAAACCCTCAATCTTAACTTGGGGCAGGGTAGGTGTTAGCTAATTTGACCGAGCGTCCAAATTGCAAAAGGAGTGTCCGTTCGAGGATCAATCACACCCCTAGAGGTCGTGCCTAAAAGACCACAATGGTTCAATCAGGAGTGGGACAGCCACATCATTCCCAAAGAGTCAGGCAACCAACGTCACACGACTTGTTCGAAAAAACGAAAAAAATCAAAAGCCCGCTAAGTCAAGAAAATTTCAAAACAAATGACTTAGGCAAAAATGAGGGCATCCCGCTGGACTAAAAAATCAAAAGAAACTCAAAAGGAGTCAGTCCAGGCAAAAGTTAGGGATATGAAAAGAAAAGACGAAAAGGATCAAAAGAAAAATCCTCGATGGAAATACAAGTCGTGTGACCACAAGTGTCAAAGACGAAAAGTGAGTGGCTGTCACTTCCAAAATCCAAAAGTTTCTCGAACTATCATTCCTATCTTTCAACCTCTGAGAGGTGAGCGCTAAGGTCAAACTAGCTGAACGTAGGATGGGAGAACATCAAGGAGAATGGGTGGTTTAAAGCAAACTTTGAGCCTTTATCCTTTCTTTCAAAACCATGAACCTGACCACGTTACAACCTTCAAAAGTCCTAATTGAAGCAGGGTGTTTCGAAAGCATACTCCGGTAAAGGTCGCGTCGATTCTGACTCCTAAAAAGGTTCCTCTTACCATGTTGATACTGATGTTGACAAATGTTTTGTGCATTATATGCCATAAACTGTTTTTCTTTTTCCCAGTGAACAGATTGGATGTCAAAGCTGTCATATGTGTTGCATTAATACATCTTTTATGCATAACAACTTGTTTTACTTGCGAGTAAGCGCTTGACAGCAGAAAAGCTTCCTACGATGGAAAGTATGGTCAAGATAGAATGCAGAACGCCCGAAGATTCCGAGAACAGGGGCAAGCTTTATTGTGATTCCCAGTCAGGTCAGCTTCTCGAAGTCAGTTATTCTGGGGCAATCAGGTTGAGATTCGGTGAATACGTCGTAGTCATAAGGTGCTACTCTGAATCAGATAATCAAGGAGTTGCAGTCAGGAGCAGACCACCTTAAGCGCGCAAAGGTTTGTGCGAGGAGCATTCAAGGTGAAGCATCTCAGAAGTTCAGAACGCTGAGGCATGTTATATCAGACCATCGGGGCTCAGATTTGCAGATTTCCTTTCAAGGACTATCCCCACGGAGATCCCGTAGGCTGGGGCATATCAGAAGCAAAAGGATTGTTGTTCTCCGTACCTACAAGGTCATTCAGAGTTATTCAAGCAGATGCAGTCAATTTTCGAGAGCGAGATGAATGCGGGAGGTCGTGTCAAGGCTGTGTATTCAGGAAGAATATTTTCCAGCGGCAGTTGTATCTGACCCAGTAAGATAAGCTTAAGAGCTCAAATCCATGTTTGCGATTGCTGTGAAGACCATCCGTGTTGGTGCATCATTTTCCAGATCCGAGCTTCGTCAGTACGCGGGAGGACTCCCTCCATTTTCTCCAGCAAAGTCCAATTGGTCATTGGTACGGGTAAGCTATTCCCAGAGAAGTCCAATCATATTCAGCACGTCTGCTATTTTACAATGGAGTTACATTCCCCAGCAGGGTATTACTTCGTCAAGGTGTTCGGTTAAGTTCCCGGTATCCCCAGCAGGGTTGATTTCACTCTCCCAGCATTTATTTTGCTAGGACGATTCAGTGATATCCGGGTTATCCCCAGCAAAGTTGGCCTCGCCTTCAGCATTTATTTTGCTGAAGTGGTTTTCTGTACCCGGCCTCTCCAACAGCTCGAGCCTGCTAACATATTGCATGCATCATATTTGCATCATACCTGCATGACATTTCCAGAATGTGTAGCATTTCCATCCCAAATGGAGCATTACGCCATAGAAAGACTAAAGCATTTGCATAAGCATACAAAGCATAAGTCAGGTTTTCTGTCAACCTTATATGGCGCGTGAATTACTCTGTGATCAGTTCAGGGGCATTTATCCAGCAACAGTATTCAGACGATTCAGCGGATTATTTGTATCTCAGATCATACAGCGATTATGCTTTAAGCAAGCAGTCATCTGATATCGACAGACTTTTCTTCCCGTCAATTCATATTGGCGATGTGTTCCTCCAATGAGTGGATTTCTCCGTCTAGCATTAGACGTCTGGAGTACGAATGTGGTTTTCTTTCCGTCTATCCATAGACGATGTGAAGTTGCGGGTGATCGCAGTAAGGTTTCAAGAAGGGGTTTCCCCAAGAGATGCTTTCCTTTCCGTCTATCAGTAGACGATGTGAAGTTTCAGGCAATCTTCAATGGAGTTTAAAATAGAGCTTTTCTAGCAAGTAGCTTTCCTTTCCGTCTGTCAGCAGACGATGTGAAGTTTCGAGCTACTGTTCAGCGGGTTTCTTATTGCCAGATCATACATATGATGAGGTGTTTCCCCAGCGAGTCTTCTCCGGCTATCCTTAGTTGTTGAGGGGTTTCAAAATGATTTTGGATATTGGTTCTCTTTCCGGTTATTGGATATGATGACGTTCAAGAGAGACTTTTCTGACCATCAATCCCTATTGATGTCGAAGCTCTTCGAAGAATGTTCAGTTTTCGCGATTGTCAATTCTTATTGACGACATGTTTCTTGAAAGGTGGTTTTTCTTCCCGTTAGTCCATACTGACGATGTGGCCCCTTCAAAGATGTTGATCTTTCCATCAATTCCCGTAGACAGAAGGATTCTGAAATTCAAAGGAGGGTGTTGAATTGCGTTATGGTGATTTCCCGTCTATCTTTAGACGGTGTGAACATGGAGATAATGGTGTCTTTCCGTCTATCCTTAGACGATGTGAGTATGCGTTCAGGCTTTGTTTCCGTCTATCCTTGGACGATGTGAATGTTGATCAAGATAATGCCGTCTACTCTTAGACGATGTGAGTTTGGAGATTAAGAATTCCTTTCCGTCTATCCTTAGACGATGTGTGTATGGAGATTAAGAATTTGATCCCGTCTACCCTTAGACGATGAGAATATTAAGTTGTTCATCAATCAGGATGATCCCGTCTACCCTTAGACGATGAGAATATTAAGTTGTTCATCAATCAGGATGATCCCGTCTACTCTTAGACGATGAAAATATTGATTTGTTTTATCAATCAGGATAATTCCGTCTACCCTTAGACGATGTGAAGATGGAGATTATGGTGATGCCGTCTACCCTTAGACGATGTGAAGATGGAGATTATGGTGATACCGTTTACCCTTAGACGATGTGTATGGAGATTAAGAATATGATCCCGTCTATCCTTAGACGATGTGAATTCGGAGAATTATTTCTTCCCGTCTATCCTTTAGACGATGTGTGTATGGAGATTGAGTATTTCCGCCGTCTACCCTTAGACGATGTGAATTTAGAGATTAATGGTGCCTTCCCGTCTACCCTTAGATGATGTGAATGTGGAGATTATGGTGACTTTCCGTCTATCCTTAGACGATGTGAATTTGGAGATTAATGTTGTCTTTCCGTCTATCATTAGACGAAGTGAGTATTCAATCAAGGTGTCTTCCCGTCCATCTTTGGACGATGTGAGTATATTTCTCTTCCTGCCTATCAGTAGGCAATGTGAAAGAATCAAGTATGATCAGGGTTTGTTACATGGGGTATCACAAGCAACGGGTATTCAAGTCAGGAGTTCTCTATCGGATGACTAATCATTTTGGTGCCGCAATGACTGGACTCGGTTTTCTGGACTTTATTCTCCAAGCAGTTAACAGTATATGCTCGCGGTTGGCAAATTTTCGGGTTTTATTTGTATTCAACCGTCTCGTACCTCTGAATGTTTGAAGGCTGAGCGCTCTTCAAACCTTTCAGGTCCAAGTCGCTTGAATAGGGGCAATATGAACATGAAGTATCTTCACATGAGAAACATGGTGAATGAATGAACTGTAAAGAAAATGCTGTTGTCACCCATGAACAGTAGCAAAGCCTCCGTTTTATGTTCAAAGTGTCGGATATTACGCAGTATTCCCCCCGAAACATTGAATGGTTCTCTCCCCTCTATTTCCTACCGTGTATTGCTTCTTATAACTCCACCGCAAGGAGAGGGAAAAGTTGTGTCTTTTAACAAAAATGCAACGTCCCCTTGAGACTTTTTTAGGTCAGTCCTTAGTACAAAGAGTAATGGTGATGGTTTTGTTTTATTGTGACAGAATGAGCAGCAGAGGGTGATAGTGAAAGGTCAATGCTATGGGCTGTACAGTTTTGAGCAGGCTTGTTGGTTATGTTGAGAGAGGGATGGTACGCTGGTGAGGAGTGTAGAACAATAAAAGGGACATTGTGAAAAAGCAGTACTAGAGGGTGAAGGACTTGGTCAAAGAACCAAATAAGAAAAGAAAGTTTAAACTATAATAAAATTAAAAATTTTGGTGAATAACTAAAAGATAAAATAAAAATCTAACTTAATGAAAATTAATTTACACTAATTACATGAAATCAACAAATAAATATATATACATAAATATAATTAATGCTAATTAAAACTTAATTATCTAAAATAACTTATAGTTAAATGATTAAAAGATTAATAGATAAAGGATAACAAATAAAAATAAAATAAATAACAATAGAATAAATAACTAAAAATAAATTAAAATACAAATAAATAGATAATAAATAAAAAGAAGTTATATTGAAGAAAAATTAACGATGAAATGAACTATTCAACTAGAAGGATGCAAAAAGGCTAACTTAGAAAGATGTAAAAGATCAAAGAACCTAAGGGTAAAATTTGGGGTACGACACATATCAGTTTTTGTTTGGAGTTGTTTCTGACTGGTCCTTGCATCTAGAATCATTGATTTATGTATTTGAAACTTGTGCATACCTTCACCTGGCCATAATCACTTCTGTTTTGCATCACAACCACCATAATGCACATCATAAGTCTTCATTTGCAACTGCTATCGTGTTTTGATTTAAATGCTTCATCTTGAAAAACTAATAATGCCATTGTGTTCCTTGTTAAATTTCACTTGAGATAGACCTAAATTTTGTCAAAAATGGTTGAGTTTTGAGTGAGTTGTGATGTTACCGTTTTCATGTCTTGCCTTGTTTTCTTGCTCATTTTGCCCAGACCCAAAATGCATGCTTAGTTAAGTATATGTTTTATTTGGGGTGGCATAATACTTGGATGTATCGTCACCCCAGTGGTTATGCCTTAACTTTCAAATGTCTTGCCTTGCTATATGTCCTGGGTTCGATCCGTGTGGAGATCAACCCTTTTGCTTATTTTTTCATTTTCCATGTTTTCACACTTTTCTTTTCATTTTTCTCTCATTGTTCACGTGCATGCCTCCAGTTGGTTTGGCAAGGTTTTGCACTAGTGATCATGAGGTGGTGGGTTCAACACCCACCAAGCGCATTTCCATTATTTTTAATGACTTAAATGTTTGATTTTGCTTCAAATTTCAAAATAACATAACTTTGTCAAGTTTTATCATTTTTTATTGATTCTTTTTGCATTGGTCTTATATTTTTGCATAGTTTCACATGGTATTTTAATATCCTAGAATTTTAATTTTGGAAAACACTTTACATTGAGAATTGTCATGTTTCTCTGTTAGGGTTTTTTACCCTTCTTTACATTTCAAAATTGTTGATTCTTTTGAGTTTAATTTTGCACTTGATGTAAGCTTGATGTTTGTCAACTCCTTTGTGTATGTGATTGTAATTGCTTTTGCTTGTAAGCATCATGATTATTTCATTTAAAATCCCCATGAAATTTTTAAACTTCTCACTTACATTTGTTGTGACATTGCATAGGCACGATGCCTGTAAGTATACACGTCATCTTGTAAGCACTTTGAAACCTCATCTTTGTTTAGATTCATATTCATTAAGATGTACCCCTTTCTTCGTTAAGATATTGCTTTGGTTTTCATCTTTCATCAGGTCTGGATAGAACCTTCCCCCCTAAAACCTCGGTCTCATACCGAGTGCATTTCCAAAAACATTTCCATAAAGCAATCAATATCTCTTTGTATTGAATTAAAAAGAGAGGATTAAGTGTAGACTTCTTCCTCTCCGAGTGTTGGGATGCTCACTGTAGTGTGGGTGGTATCGACACTCGTCTTTCAATACGAAGACGCTTATACATTTTCAATCCTTTTTCTCCTAAAAACCTCGGTCCCGTACCGAGTCCATTTTCAAATCTCTTCTATAAGAAAATCAAATTCTCTTTGTATTAAATTAAAAGAGAGAATTAAGTGTAGACTTCTTCCTCTCCGAGTGTTGGGATGCTCATTGTAGTGTGGGTGGTTTCGATACTCGTCTTTCAAAATAAAGACGCGACTCTATTCACTACATCTCTCTTTCAACTTCCTTCTGCATCCTTTCTCACCTAAAACCTCGGTCTCGTACGAGTGTTTTTTCAAACTTCTTTTCATAACAAAAACTTGAATGGTCATGGAGTGGTTAGGCGTAGGCCTTCTCCTATCCCAAGTGCTGACGTTTACCGTAAGGTTCTCTGTCGCAAAACACTTACCATTCAAAACCAAAAACACCTTTAATAAGAGAACGAAATTCTCTTTATATTGAATTAAAGAAAGAGGATTGAGTGTAGACTTCTTCCTCTCTGAGTATTAGGATATTCACTATAGTGTGGGTGGTCTTGATACTCGTCTTTCAATACGAAGACGCTACGTTCGCCACACCTTTCATAACAAAAACTTTGAGGTAAAGAATTGGGTACTACCCGCAAGGGGTTACTATCCGAGGAAATCATACCCGCAAGCCTTTTAATTGATACTTCAGCTATCTCTACTCATTTACAAGAACCCCTGTTTTTCAAAGCCTTCGCTCGACTGAATCTAACTTAACAAGACTTGTGCAAAAACCTCCAAATCAACCCTTGATCTTGGAGTAAAAACCATAAAGGTTTTATCCTTGATTCAACCAAAGAAAAGTTCATCCCAATTTGATTACACAAACCTAAATTGGACCTTATCAATCTTGTCTTAACAACAAATAATAAAAATTGATAATATGTAGTTGATGAATGCATTAAAAGAGGCTGAAGATGATGATATTTTTTGTATATTTCGGGTTTCAATGTTTAGAAATGATGCATGAAGGAGTATATATATATATATATGTGTGTGTGTGTGTGTGTGTGTGTGTGTGTGTGTGTGTGTGTGTGTGTGTGTGTGTGTGTGTGTGTGTGTGTGTAGAAAATAAATAAGTAAAACAAATTTTTTAGGCAAAATGCAATTTTAAAATTTTGGTATAAAATGTATTGACTCTAAAATGGAATGAATCAATACATCAGCTGAATGAGTCAATACGAGATCAAATGGAGTCAATACATTAGAGGCAGTAGCCAATTTGTAAAGAAAAAGTTTCAGGGTAAGTTGACTCCAAGCACAAGAGAGTCGACCCATTCGCTCAATGTATGAACCCATTCCCTCAATGTATCATGTCAAATCCTTGAAAAACATCTTTCAGATTAAGTCAACCCAACCAAGAATGATTTAACCCACTTGTAGGATGTATCGACCCATGTATGACTTTTTGTTTAAAAAACTCATACTTTGGCATATGATGACTTATGTAATATAGTCTTACATGTTCTATGACTAATGACTTCTTTCATCATTACTGCAAACACTACTTCATGAATTTCTAATTTTGATTTAAAAGGTTTTATTAAATATATAAGGTGGATTGAATACACTTTTGAAGTAAGTAATCTTAGGGATTTTATGTGTTATAAGAATTGTACTTGATTTAAAAGATGTTTCACACAACTTGCAATACTTTGCAAGTTTTGTCGAACACAACTTTTATTATTGTATCTTATACTATTGTTACTCTCTCTCTCTCTCTCTCTCTCTCTCTCTCTCTCTCTCTCTCTCTCTCTCTCTCTCTCTCTCTCTCTCTCTCTCTCTCTCTCTCTCTCTCTCTCTCTCTCTCTCTCTCTCTCTCTCTCTCTCTCTCTCTCTCTTTCAATTAGACCTTTTAAGAACTACAATCACTCATTCTTCAAGATATTATATACTAAAAGATATAAACTTCATTTCTTGTGATAGATAGTTAGTGGAATGTAAGGTTTTAGGGTTGACTAAGCGATCAAGATAATCTTTATTAGAGGAATATGACTACTTGAGCATGTAACTAAGTATTCATCTATATATGATATAAATGTCAGAATAAGATGATATATTTTAATCTAATATATATAATCTATTGAGTATATTAAAATTTGATTCCTTGCTCAACTAATTGATTCATTAATATCATGATTAGATATAGGATAATGGTTATATATCAGACCTTGTTCATAGTAATTAGAAATTACAAACATTGTTATTATAGGTCCTTTAGTAGAAAATATATTCCAAGAATTTCTTAAATCAAAACATCAATTTTATGTTTAACATCAAAAAAGCACCATGAATAACAATATTGATATATTGGAAAAAGTATCATATAACTTCCTGCTAAAGACTAATTATATGAAAATCATAATGAATAATCTAATTTCAAACACAAGAAAGACTTAGCCAGTGATGATTAGCTATAAAACACAAAGACTTATTTATACTTTTAAAAATTAAAATTGTGAAATGTAAGTATGATGTATTCAATATTTATAAGATATCTTATATTTAATTAAGTATATAATAAATGAAAAAACTCAGAAAATATATTTTGTAATAATTCAAAAATGCTATATAATAGAAAAGTAAATATAAAATTTTAAATATTATAATAATTATTAAAAAATTGTATTAATCTAATAGAAAAAAAATGCATGTATTTAGTTCATATTTAGATCAAAGATATGTTCTTTTTCATATGGAGTGAGGTAGGTAGATCAAATATATGTTTAATCTTTTGCAATAACATATATTAATGTATTAATGTAAATAAGTCATTGATACTTATAAATTAAGATTTCATTCTTTATATATTTAAATTAAAAATAATGTGTTTTTATAATAAATGAAGTTGCCAATTAATGAAGTATAAAAATTATAATAAAAATCTTAAATAATATTAATGAGAATAATTATAATGAAGTGAATACTCTTATACTCTATCATATTGTTGGTATAATTAGTATCCTTCACTCAATTATTAAATATTACATTATTTTTTAAGTGCATGTTAATTTTAATTAATTTAATTTGTTACTAACAATTATAACACATTTTTCATATTCATTGTTCAAAGATTCAATCTTGCATTCAACAGTTAAGAATCAAACATGAAAAGAAAAAAATATCTATCATATCTCTTACTAGATGTACCACATAATATTGATTTTTACAAGGTAATTTCATTAAATTTATAAAGAATCAAACTTGAAAAGAATTAAAAAGTTTATTATATCTCTTTCCAAACATACTTTTACTTTTATTAATTGTAGTTCACTTTTTTTTCCTCTCATACTTCTTTATTTTTGGTCAAATAAAATTAGATTAAAAAAAACAAATCACTCATTTTCGCCTTAACATTCATAACGATAAAACTAAATTATGTTTTTAAATAATAACGTGTAATTTATGTAAAATTAACATTAGTAATTATTTTCAAACTCATGTGTACATAAATTAATTTTTACTTATAATTTATTCGGAATGAAATATCTCATAGAATTCTTTTTATTTTATCATTTTCCGTGAATAAATATAATTGCTTCTAACCATACTCGCAAACAAATATTTAAGAGAGAGTACATATCATGAAAACTACAACAGAAACAATGGACAAGCACATGGTCTCTAGTTACCAAATTCTCTCAAAAAGAAAATAAAATCAAGACAAATATTCGATCAAGATAAAATTGGGGAAAAGCAAAGTTCTTTCTTTTTTTATGGAGTTTCATATTACTTTTTTTTTTAATTATTTAATCACACTTAGCTCATGAGAACTAACGTTTTTTCTACTCTTTCATTTTCATTTTTACGAGATTGTAACCAACACACTTTTGTTTCCTTAATTATGTCCCACATTTTTATTCTCTTATTACCAACTACAAAAGACAAACTTTTATCTTTTGGTGTGACAGTTTCCAAAATAACAAATGTATCATCATCCTTTTATCTAAATCAGTAAGTTAATTAGCGGGTCACATTAAAAATAGTCCAACACTTTTACAAAATCAATCTCCTAATTACCAAGCCTGCAAATTTACCAATTCCCTTACTAATTAATTAATAAATACCCCCCCCCCCCCCCCCCCTTTCCCCAAGATAGCTTCATAACATTCATATTTTTTCCTTTATCAAACCACCATGAAATTGAGTTGCAATGGTTGTCGTGTTCTTCGTAAAGGCTGCAGTGAAAATTGCATCATCAAGCCTTGCCTTGAGTGGATTAGCTCTCCTGAATCTCAAGGCAATGCCACCCTCTTCCTTGCCAAATTCTTTGGCCGAACTGGCTTGTTAAACCTTCTTGCTAATGCTTCCAATCAAAATGCCCCAGGTACCAACCTATTTATAATCTCTATCATATTTTTAAATGAACTAAAGGTTGATTTTTTAAGGAAGGTTTGAGATTTGATAGTTTAATTCTCTCAAAGTCCTCAACTTAAATGTCGCTAAATGCAAATAAACTTTGTGTTGGGTCAAATCATATAAAATTTATCTTCTTAGATTAGTCAACGGACTGTGTTTGCATATAATGATTTAATTTTTAATCCATCTTCAAATATTTTTATAAATTATACATTAAATCCAATTTATATGCTTTTTAATTTATAATAATAATTTAATAAAATTTTATATTTTTTTGCATATATTTTTAGCTGTTTTTAGATCATTATTGTACGAGGCTTCAGGTAGATTGGTAAATCCAACATATGGAGCACTAGGTTTATTTTGGACAGGAGAATGGAATCGATGTGAAGCTGCAGTTGAAGCTGTGTTGACTGGATCAGACATTAACAACTTTATAGCTGTTGATGAAAAGATATCATCCGCTATACCTGTGGTTGAAATGTGGTTGAAAATCATGTCCTTCCAATTCCAACAACCTATGATATACGCCACATGGCAAAAGGCATCAATGTGGGCATCAAAGAGAAAATTCAATCAAGAGAAGTGGACAAGTTTTCAAAACAAAGCCACAAATTGGTTCTATCCACTCTCAAACACTTTTGAAATCCTTTTTAAAAAAATACTAATGTGAAAATTATAGAGGCTTCTTTGGTGAATCAGGTTGAGTCAAATGAAGCCGTTGAAACTCAAGTAAACTTAGAGCTCAGTCTCGGCTTCAATGGCAAATCAAATCAAACAAAAGAAAAAGAATAGATTGTTATTTCTTTGTAATTTAGTTGTTTTTTTCCCTATACAATGTAATTTGGGTTTTATTTGGAAGGTATTTTTTCATTAGACAGCTGAATAAAGTAGGTTGTTTGTTTGTATTCTTAATTTGTGTCTTCCTATCTTTTTCATATATTATTATTACTATTATTATTATTATTATTATTATTTTTATTTTTAATAATATCAAAACCAATATCTTAGAAAGTTGAATAAAATCATGAAAAGTTCACTTCCAAATTATTTTACTTTAATACTTGAAAATATATTCAATAAAGAATATAACATATTTAAAAAAATATTTATACTGACCATAAAATTTAATAATATTTTTTAAGGTACAAAGAAATTTTAAAACTTTAAAGTTATTTGTAGAGAAAAAATATTTTTATATTGACCATAAAATTTGAATTGACATATATTACTCTAACTCAAATTAATTATGTTAAAATTATACATAAGTTTTACTATTTACTATTATTTTAACAGTTTAATTGGTATATTCTGAAACTATAAAATCATTCAATATAAATGTAGCAATATGCCATATCATGCCATAATTTAGAATTTACAATATAATGTGGCGGAATAGATAAAGATAATTAGTGCATACGAATTAAATTTTTATTTTAATATGAATTTTTTTATAAATAAAAGATGATTTAAAGAAAAAAAAATACAAAGATATGCTAAATTCTTAAGTATATGTAAGTTGATGAATTATTAAAGAATAAACTGATTTACAAGGCATAATCTCAATAACAGAGATATGAAAATCATTAAAGAATATACTAAATCATAATATATTAAATATTTTTCACTAATTAAGAAAATATAATAAATAAATAAATAAATTATAAAATCATTTTTATTAGTTATTTTTTATTTTACTATTATAAATGCAGAGTATAAAATAATAACTACTAGTGAAATACTTGTACATACACACAAGTACGAATGATAACACACGGGTACAAATTTTTTTAAAAGAAAATACTTGAACATTACTTAAAAATAATACATATTGAAAAAGTAAATAAATAAAATTACTAGAAGTTATATTAAACTTATAAAGAATAATTACTAATTAAAAAGACACACTAATGATTATTTTACCATCGTTTTTAAAAGTTAAACTCAATACATTAATATTATAGAGTTAATCTGTTTATCAATGACGAATGAAAGATTAACTCAATTGTGATAGAATATTAAACTCGCAATTATTAATCCTTACTTTTTATTTTAAAAATTCTGATAGTCATTATAGCTTATAATTATTACTTATAGTCACAACCTGTAATTAAAATATTAATAATTGATTAAATTTGATAGTCATTATATATGATATTAAAATTAGAGTAAATTAAATGAATGCTCATTTTACAGTTGTCGCCTGTTATAAACAGATATATATAAACAAATTTTTACTCTTTCAATAACAATAAATATGAGATTTTTAGTTTAAAAGAGAAATGCATATTATCGAGATACATACGATGTTGTTTTAAACTAACCATAAAGGATTTGGATCCTCTCCTTTTTTATATATTATGTAATCTCTCAGGTTTCTAATCTAACGATTTAGAATTTATAACGAAGAAATTTTAAAAATAACATAGACAAATTACTTATCTATTTCTCTCTCTTATTAAATGATTTTTTTTATTTAATTATTTATTATAAATAAAAAAGGATAACGGTTTAGAATTTATAGTGAATAATTAAATTAAAAAAGTCATTTAATAGGAGAGAGAAATGAATAAGTAATTTGTCTTTGTTATTTTTGAAATTTCTTCATTATAAATTCTGAACCGATTAAAAACATGAGAGATGACATAATATATAAAAAAGGAGAGAATTCAAATCTAACCATGGAGGCACTGCATCTCTACTCGTCTTCTTGATATTTATCCACTAAAAACAACTTATCTAATCTATTAGGGAAGACAATTGGATCATTAAAACAAAAATTCATTAAATTTATCCACTAAATAAACTTATCTAATTTATTCATTAGATAAAAAGCAATTTAATAAGTTGGATTAAATTTATTCCTTTATATACATAATTAACTCAATCCATCTAACATATTTTAATTATTTAATAAATTATTTTTATTATCATTAGATTTAATTTTTAAAAATTTAAAATAAAAAAAATAGATTCTTTTTTCGAAAAAAATGATTTTTTTTCAAGAAAATTTATATTTTTTGGAAATACAAAAATTCTATATTAAAAAAAACGAATTTTCGGAAATCAATTATTTTCCAAAAAAAAAAAAACATTTTTTTCGCAAATATTAAAAAATATATTTTTTTTCCAAAATAAATAATCTATTATTTTAGAAAAAAAACATTTTTTTTCAAAACATAGAAATATTTTTTTTTCGAAAATGAAAAAAAAAACATTTTTTTTAAATAAAAAATGATTTTTTCAAAATAAAGAATTGATGTTTTATCGAAATTAAAAAAATCGAATACTGAAAATTAAAAAAAAAAACTATTTCTTTTTTTGAAAAAAAATAATTATTTAAAAAAATGTTTTTTATAAAATATAAAACAAGTCATTTTAAAAAAAATCGATGGATGAATATCCTTCAACTAAAAATATGTTAATATTGATGAATTGAATGAATTTTATTCTTAATTGATGAATTGAATTGAATATTTTAAAGAAAATTTTAGTGGATTACTAATGGATTAATGAATTATTTTGATCAATTAATAATTCAATCTATATCCATTCAATCTAATTCAACCCATATTCATCAAATCTGTTAATTTTGTCACCCCTCATTTATATAAAATATATCATCCTTGCAAAGATGGACATGGTGGGTGTAGTGTTATTTTGGTTTGTATCTATCGACTAATAGTTTCCCATCCATTCAACAGAAGGTTTAAAAAAAATATGACACTTGAATAATATTCTAGTTTTAAAATTGACAATCATTGAAACTATTAAAGTGGTCACCATATTCAACACATACACAATATTTGAATGCATTTTTTCATTGAGTTGATAGTGCAAAGATTTAGGGTTTTATAATTTAGTGGAATTTTTTTTATCCTAATGTGTTAATGGGAATTAGGCTCTAATATGTTAAAATTCGGCATGAAAGATCATAAATTTGACCAATTTTATTTCATCAGAAATCAAATTCGATATTTTTTAACTTTCGTTCCACCTTTCTTCATTTTATTCTTCCCCTTTTCTTAATTAGTGATAACACGAAATCGTATATATATTTTGTTGCATAATTCAACTAAAGTCTAACCGTTTTCGATCCGATTTCGGGTTATTTCCGTGTTATTTGTCTGATGTTTTGCAGGTATTCAACGATCACGTCTAAACAAGGCAACATGAAGAAAAGAAGCAATCTCAGATGAAATATGGACGAAAAAGGAGTGAAAACACAATGAAAAGCGCAGGAAGCTGTTTTTGCTGATGTGACGACCGTCACAGCTTCATGACGACCGTCACACGGGTGACGACCGTCACACCTTGTGACGACCGTCATGCAGGCAAAAACGCCCCACTTCAATTTCACGTAACAGAAGCAGTTCCAATTCCCACAGAGTGGACCACTACTCCCTAAATTATCTGCCTCAAAGTCCATCATCTTCAATGATAACCGTTGGGATTCCACTTCTATAAAAGGGGAAGCAGGGGGACTTCAGAAAGGGGGCTGCATTCATACAACGAAGTGCTGCCAAATTTATTTCCAGAGCATATTTTCCAGCAATATTCTTATTTGTTTCTCTTTACCTTTCCTGTATTCCATTTTTCATTCTTCTGTAATTTCTACTTTCATTGTACGATCAATTTGGCATAAAGACCAGAATCCTGCCAACATCTGTGGAGGATCTGCCCAAAGGCCAATTGGAATATTTACAGGTTTCTCATTTCAATCGATTCCAGTTTTATTATAATGCAAATCATTATTTATTGTTTTTATTTATGTTTTATCTTTCCCAAATCCATGTCTAGCTAAACTTAGGTAATCGATATGTGGTAATAATTCGAATGAGATTTGATAACAACTGGTTGAAAAACTTTCTTTTCAAAAGTAATTTATGGTCTGAGTGTTTAAAATTAATTTACTGAATAAACTTCATCGCGAAAGCGAGAACTTATTTAAAAGTAGTTTTGTCACGAAAGTGGGAAATTAATTAAGATACGAACCAACAAGCGAAAGCTGCGGTAAGGTCAGATAGTAAACACTAGTCATTCATTTTAATAACAGCGAAAGCACTTTAAAATGAATTAGAACTTAGAGATTTCCAAAAAATAATTTTAACCCTGAACGGGATACGAAAGTGTATGTTTGGCCCTTAGGATTATGATTAGCGTCAATACCCATCGTGAGGCGAGAGTCTTCAAATCACCATTTTCTGCTTAAATAAACCTTGAAAATTATTTCATACAGCAGTAACTTGTCAAATCCTGAAGAACACAATTACTACATATCGATTCAATCATTTATAATCTAAGTAGCATTCTTAGTTCCTTTTTAGTGACAATCTTATTCCTTAAACATATTCTACCTAGCTAAACATAGTAACTCCGAGAACACTAGTTTGATTACGGAGTCCCTGTGGGATCGATATCTATTATTACTACGCGATAGACTGTGCACTTGCAGTTAGGTTGCATTAGACATAGAAAGTCGCGATCAAGTTTTTGGCGCCGTTGCCGGGGACCCGTTTAGTCAATAGTGTAACCTTCTGTTACGCCGTATAGACTAGGTTAACAATTTTCATTTTTCCTTTACTAGTGCTGTCGATTGTATGCCAAGTAATCGCTCACAAGGCGATATCTTGAAACCTTCAGTCGCAGAACTAGAACGCTTCTTACATCTAAGAAGCCGAATCATTGAGTACCAACTCAAACATAACATTCCCGATCCTCTCACTCCCATTCCCAAATCTGAAGAAGAACCAACGATGGCTGAAGGACCTCCAAACAAACCGCTGAAGGCATACGCTACACCCTCTCAGATGGAGCCTAGAAGTAGCATTGCTGCCCCAGCAATTACCCGAAATGATTTTGAGCTGAAGCCATCATTGCTGTCAGCTGTACAACAAAACCAATTCTCAGGAAACGCAACTGAGGATCCGAACGAACATTTAACGAAGTTTGTACAATACACAGACACAGTGAAAGCAAATGGAGTAACTCCAGACGCGATAAGACTTCGTCTTTTCCCATTCTCTCTTAGAGACAGAGCGTGGACATGGTTACAATCTTTACCGTCCAACTCCGTTACGGCGTGGGAGCAATTGAAGAACGTCTTCTTAGCGAGATATTTTCCGCCAAGCAAAACTGCTATGCTTAGAGCTCAAATCAACGGATTTCGAAAGAAAGATACTGAATCTCTTTACGAAGCATGGGAACGATTCAAAGATATGATGAGAACATGTCCTCACCACGGTCTAGAAGACTGGGTGACAATCCATACCTTTCTTAATGGATTCTATACAATACTAGATTGACAATAGACGCTGCCGCGGGCGGTGCTCTTATGGATAAGCCATACGATGAAGCCTATCAATTAATAGAAAACATGTCACAAAACCATTGCCAATGGGAGGTGAACGCACTCCAACTGAGAAAACCACAGCGAAAGGTGGGATGTACGAGATCAGCAGCCTTGAAAAGTTCAACGCTAAAGTAGATGCTCTAGCACAGAAGATAGATAGTCTGACCGTTAACCCCACTGCAACTGTCGCTGCAGTAACTCCAAATTGCGAGTTATGCGGAAGCACCACTCATAATGCGCCTGAATGCCCATTGCTAGCCGGAATCCCACCAGACCAGGTTAAATTATGCTCAAGGAAATCCCTACGCAAATACCTATAACCCAGGTTGGCGAAATCATCCAAACTTTTCTTACAAAAGCGAAAATGCATTGCAAATGCCTACTGCTCCGCCAGGATATCAGAAACCAGCTGCTCAGAATGCACCTAGGAAATCAAACCTTGAATTGATGATGGAAAAATTTATAGCTACTCAAGCTCAAACAAACAAAGAATTCCTGAATCAAAACATACACACTAGCGAGCAAATTAAACAATTGACAGGAAAAGTAGACGCTTTAGCCACCCACAACAAAATGTTAGAAACTCAGATATCACAAGTGGCTCAACAGCAAGCCTCTGCTGCTGCACCCTGCTGGCACATTTCCTGGACAACCCGAACAGAATCCAAAAGGCCAAGCAAATGCTGTAATACTAAGAAGTGGAAAAGAATTGGACGAACCGATTGATCTGAGGACCGAAAACTCAGCCATGCAACAAAAACCAACTGAACAAGCAGAAAAGGAATCCGAGTTAGAGAAGAAGGAAGACAACGAGAAGGAGGATACCGCAAGTGAAAAAACTCAAGCACCTCCAGCGCCATATAAACCACCTATTCCTTACCCTCAAAGACTAATAAACTCCAAAATTTCAGGACAGTTTAAGAAATTTGTAGAGCTCCTTAGACAGCTGAATATTACTATCCCTTTTACCGAAGCGATAACTCAAATGCCGTCATACGCTAAATTTCTCAAAGAGATCCTGTCGAATAAGAGAAAGATCGAGGATAATGAAACAGTTACACTTACTGCAGAGTGTAGCGCTATTATTCAAAACCGCATGCCTCCTAAATTAAAAGACCCAGGTAGTTTCTCCATACTCTGCGTCATAGGAAAGTTCGTAATAGACAAAGCTCTATGCGATTTAGGAGTCAGTATCAGTGTTATGCCCTTATCTATATGCAAAAAGCTGAATATGGGAGACCTCAGACCAACCAAAATGTCCGTACAATTAGCTGACCGATCAGTAAAATACCCAGTCGGAATACTGGAAAATGTTCCAGTACGCATAGGACAATTCTACATTCCAACCGACTTCATAATCATGGACATCAAGGAGGACACTGTAACCCCAATTATCCTAGGAAGACCGTTCCTAGCTACAGCCGGAGCCATTATAGACGTGAAGAAAGGAAGGCTAACATTCGAAGTAGGAGAAGAAAAGATAGAGTTCATTCTCACCAAGTTCTTACAAGCACCAACCATAGACGATACCTGCTATTCAGTAGACGAAATTGACGAATGCATAAGAGAACTTGAAAATGAAGAGACCACGTATTCAGAAATAATAAAGATTCAAATACCAGATATTTCTGAAGACGATGATTGGCGTAAACCGTATAAAGACGACAGCCTAAGCGAAAGCTTAGCACTGACCCCGAACCATATGCCAGGTCCGAAGAACCCATCTTTAGAACTCAAAACACTACCCAAAAACCTTAGATATGAATTTCTAGACGATGAACTAAAAAGACCAGTGATAGTCAACGCCGACTTAGGACAACCAGAAACCGAAAAGCTATTAGAAGTCCTAAAGAAGTTACCCCACCGTGTTAGGCTATAACATAAGCGATCTAAAATGTATAAGCCCTTCAATCTGTATGCATCGAATTACAATAGAGGAAGACTCTAAAACTCTCGAGAGCATCAGAGGAGACTGAACCCCATCCTGAGCACTGTAGTCAGAGATGAAGTAAAGAAATTGCTAGATGCAGGAATCATCTATCCGATCTCCGATAGTGAATGGGTCAGCCCAGTTCATGTCGTACCGAAGAAAGGAGGAGTCACAGTAGTTAAAAACGAAAAAGGCGAATCAATAACAAAAAGAGTCGTGACTGGAAGCAGGATGTGCATTGACTATAGAAAGCTTAACAAGGCTACACGCAAAGATCACTTCCCGTTACCTTTCATAGACCAAATGTTGGAAAGATTAGCCAAACATTCATATTTCTGCTACCTAGATGGTTACTCAGGATTCTTCCAAATTCCCATTCATCCTGATGACCAAGAAAAGACTACATTCACCTGTCCCTATGGTACTTTTGCTTACCGCCGAATGCCGTTCGGACTCTGTAATGCTCCAGCAACCTCCAAAGATGCATGATGGCAATCTTTGCAGATTTCATAGACAACATCATGGAAGTATTTATGGACGATTTTCTCGGTATGTGGACAAAGTTTCGAAGGATGCCTACAAAACTTAGAAATGGTATTAGAACGTTGTGTAAAAGTAAACCTCGTCCTAAATTGGGAAAAATGCCATTTTATGGTCCGACAAGGAATAGTTCTAGGACATGTCATATCAGATAGAGGAATTGAGGTTGACAAAGCTAAAATAGAGATTATAAAAGATCTCCAACCTCCAAAATCCGTACTAGAAATACGGAGTTTTCTAGGACATGCTGGTTTCTACAGAAGATTTATAAAAGATTTTTCAAAAATCACAAAACCTCTAACCGGCCTGTTGATGAAAGATGCTGAGTTCGTCTTCGACGACGACTGTTTAAAAGCATTCGAAACATTGAAATCAACCCTTATCACCGCGCCAATTATGCAACCACCCGATTGGCAATTACCGTTCGAAATCATGTGCGATGCGAGTGATTATGCCGTAGACGTAGTTCTAGGACAAAGGAAGGACAAGAAACTCCATGCCATCTACTATGCCAGTAGAACCTTAGATCCTGCCCAAATGAACTACGCTACCACAGAAAAGGAACTTCTAGCAGTTATGTTTGCGCTTGACAAATTCCGTTCTTACTTAGTAGGAGCAAAAATTATCATATACACAGACCACGCTGCCATAAGGTACCTAATAAGCAAAAAGGATGTCAAACCAAGACTATTGAGATGGATCCTGTTATTACAAGAGTTTGACTTAGAAATCAAAGATAAGAAAGGAACCGAGAACGTTGTTGCAGATCACTTATCCCGAATAGAAGGCATCAAACACGAACCAGTACCGATAAATGACGATTTCCCGTACGAACATCTGATAGCCAAATTAGAAAGTGACACACCCAATTCAATCTCGGAAGATCCAAAATTCGAAAAAGCCGTAGAAGCCATCTATGCCTAAGTCACATTACCTTGGTATGTTGACATCGTTAATTACCTCGCTGCGGGCGTGCTTCCACCGGATCTTACTTATCAGCAAAAGAAGAAATTCCTCCACGATCTGAAACACTATTATTGGGACGAACCTCTACTCTTCAAGAGAGGGGCCGACAACATATATCGTCGCTGTATCCCAGAGGAAGAAATAGAAAATATCATTTCCCAATGCCACTCAGCACCATACGGTGGTCATGCTAGTACATCCAAGACGTGCGCTAAGATTATCCAAGCCGGCTTATTTTGGCCTAATCTCTGGAAAGACGTTCACATCGCTGTGCAAAAGTGCGATAGATGCCAACGAACTGGCAACATCTCACGGCGCGATGAAATGCCTCAGAAAGGAATCTTAGAGGTAGAAATCTTCGACGTCTGGGGAATAGATTTCATGGGACCTTTCCCATCTTCTTTTGGTAATAACTACATACTCGTCGCTGTCGATTACGTGTCTAAATGGATAGAAGCCATAGCGGCTCCAACAAACGACGCACGAGTAGTAATCAAACTCTTCAAAAACACAATCTTTCCTAGATTCGGTGTACCAAGACTCGTCATTAGTGACGGCGGATCTCACTTCATATCACGAATATTCGATAAACTTCTCTCTAAATATGGAGTCCGACACCGAGTAGCTACACCCTATCATCCGCAAACTAGCGGACAAGTAGAGGTCTCGAACAGAGAAATAAAACAGATCTTGGAAAAGACTGTCGCTACCTCAAGGAAAGATTGGTCGTCGAAGCTACAAGAAGCTTTATGGGCTTATAGGACCACTTTTAAGACACCGATAGGTACTACACCCTACAAATTAGTTTACGGTAAATCCTGCCATCTCCCTGTAGAATTAGAACATAAGGCCTTCTGGGCCATTAAGACACTCAACTTCAACTACACCGAGGTAGGAGAAAAGCGAATCTTGAACTTACACGAGTTGGAAGAACTTCGATTAGACGCTTACGAAAATGCCCGTATCTACAAAGAACGAACTAAAAAGTGGCATGATAAACGTTCAGTCAGGAAACAATTCAGTGTGGGAGACATCGTATTGCTCTTTAATTCAAGATTAAAACTCTTCCCAGGTAAACTAAAATCTAGGTGGTCTGGACCTTATGAAGTGACTAAAGTACTTCAGAGTGGAGCTGTCGAAATTACCGATAAGACGAATGCACCATTTATCGTAAATGGGCAACGTCTAAAACATTATAATAAGAACGAAACCAGCCCTCAAGTCAGCAATATAACATTGCTTGAGCTTCCAGCTCAAACACCCTAATAGCTTCTCACCAAGCTATCGTCAGGCTTTAGACGTTAAAAACAACGCTTACTGGGAGGCAACCCAATTTCCCTCTTTATCGTATTTCATTTTTCCTTTAAACTTCTATTTTGAAAATCCAACAAAAATTCTAAACTTATAATTACTACTACTTTCTACTTTCGTTAGTTTTCATACTTTTATTTTATTTTATTTTATTTTTGTCTTTTGTTTCTACCGCTTTTTGTTTTCAAAAATCCTGACTTCAAACTCCTGTTTTAAACTTTTCAGGATTTTTTAAAGTCTTCAAAACATTCCTTCTGTTTTCTCCGAATTACCTGCGAGTATGGCCGAGTACGACTTCACAAAGGTTCACTTCCGAGGACTAGCTCAAAAGGCAAGATTTGCAGCACTGACCGAAAGAGAATTCGCCTTAACGCTGTATTATGATAAGGCTACTATGGATAAACTGGGAATCACAGATAGCATTCAATACCTGTTCAATCAACTGGGTTGGGAGAACACTGCTCTGAAAACACGTTTTGCTACCTACAAGGATCTTACCTATGAATTCCTTAGTTCTTTCAGATACATACCCAACTATGGTTTTGGATCCAACACAGAGCTGATTACCTTCCGATTGTTTGGAATGGACCAAACCCATAGCCGGATGTCACTAGCTAACCTCCTAGGATTTCCTAGCGGACCGCATGTGTTCATCAGTGCAGAAGATGACGATATTGATTTTCAACTCGATCAATTCTAGGGTAGAATCACAGGCGACTATCACCCTGAACCAGACAAAATGTATAATGATGATATCCATAACCCAGCCTTCAGATACTTCCATAAGATACTAGCTCATACCTTGTTTGGAAAAGAAGAAAATATTACGACAGTATCTAAAGAGGAGTTATTCATCATGTTTTGTGCTTCTCAGGGACGTACAGTAAATGCAGTGCCTTTCATGATGAGATCTTTCAAACGCCTCACGCTGGAACCACAGACACCTATCCTTATAGGAGGCCTCGTGACAATGATTGCCCACGAGCTCGACCTTAGATTCCACTTAAGTGCAAGCACTCGTTTTGGCACCATCCGACCCATGAACATACAATTCTGCTTTAACAGGCGTATTTTAGGAACTATGGGACCTGGACCGTATGAGTACCTCATTAACGAAAAACCAGTACAGCTATTCACACTGCCTGATCATCTGATGACAAGTATCCACAACAAGGACAATTGGCTCTATGAATTGGATGAGCCTATGGGACCTCTTTCACCACAGTCAACACCACAGAACTATATGTATGACAGTGACCACGTCTCTGAGGCACACGACTATATGTACTATGAGGATGCTGTATCCGAAGCTGAAGTAGACCCTACGACTCCTCCACACTACAACACCTATCCTGAGCCTATCCCTGAGGAGACCACCGACAAAATGGATACCGTTTTACTCCGATTGGACGACGTTGATGCAACTCTGACTAATGTAAAAGCTGACATCGTAGGCATGCACAGCGAGCTGGTAGGCTTCATGGATTTAGTCTGCGACTAACTCGACTACTACGCACGAAAGTTCGATGAGTTGAAGACACGAAAAGACTAGATACTAGTTCTTAGCAGTAGTTTCAGTTTAGTTTAGTTTATTTTAGTTTCATTTAATCATTTGGATTTTTCACATTGTTAGTTTTCTTTATGTACTACATACAATCATTTCAATTTTATGTTATTTCAATTCTAGTTTTTATTCAATTATTCTGTTTTCGCATTATTCGTTGTTTGTTGGCTGTTATATTACATTGTCGTATAATACTAAGCCTTAAAGTCACTACGAGAACGCCCTCAGAGCAAAATTCTGCGTTCTGCAGATTTTGCTGCTGTGACGACTGTCACAGGATCCTGACGAGCGTCACGCGGGTGACGACCGTCACACACACGTGACGACCGTCACGAATTCAAAAACTGCTATCTGATATAACAGGGTTCGTGTTCTCTTCCACTTCCCCCATTACCACTTCCAATCATCCTAACTCCTACCCCACTACAAATTTTCGTCCTCCCCACATTGAACCATATATTTCAACTCCAATCTCAACCTCCGAACCACACTTCTGTCAGTTCTTCCCACTCTGCAGAAGAACCCCAATCTTCAGAAACCTCTCAATCTTCCAACAATGGCAAGAAATGCAGAAACCCCAGATATCAGCAACATTATCTTCAGTGAAGGAGACTTAGGCGAAAGACAACGAGCAAACTACATCGCATTCCATCAGAGGTCGCTCCAGCCGACTCATTATCCACACATTCCTTCGCTTACGGAGCTCGGACTCCTTGAAGGCGTAACCTGGATGCTTCAAAGAGCAGGCATCTGGAACCTCTGCACCAACCCGCTGCCAACATACGAACAACTCACTCTTGAGTTCTTGAGTTCATTCACTTACGCCACATCCAGCGGCGAACTTAGCCAGCACTCAGGTGCCGCATGCTTCCGGATGTTTGGCACCAACTATCAGGTGAACCAAAATCAGATTGCCAGCATCCTATAGCTACCTCGCGGCGACAACGCTCACCGCCGTATCACCGACCAGTTCCAGCACGAAGCTTTTGCACTGTGGTACCAGTTGACCGACATCAATGCAGATGGTTGGGACTCTCAGCACCTCCATTCCATCCCCTCGGTGTTCCTTGACACCGACCACTGCAGCGCCTCTCATCTTATCCGCTCCAGAGCTGACGGAAAATACCATCCGGTAGTGCGTGGCAAGATCGTCCGAAGCATCATCCTTCTGTCACGCACCCGCACACACCCGGAGGACTGTACCAACTGGTTATTTGACCTCAATGCCCCCCCTGCTGTCGCTGTTCCTACTCAGAACCACACCCAAGGTTCTGACGATTAAATCCAAGCTGAGTTGGACAGGCCCGAGCAGCCAGAGGCATCGCAGCCTCCTCCTTACGAAGGTACATCCTCTCGCCGCCGCCGCCATCATCCCGTGCCAGACTACACAGAAGAGGACCTTCGCCGCTCTCTAGACCAGCAGGCACAGATACTTGCGATGCTGCAGCAGCAGAATCAGCGAGCCGACCAGTTCGAAGCTTGGCACCGGACTCAAATGCAACAACTTCAAACCGGCCAAGCTACCATCACTGAGAACCTGGCGAATCTGACTTTGCAGGTCGAAGGACTCCGAGACACCGTCTACCACACCGGAGCTATGAGTTATGAGGACAGAGTAGCCCTTGCCAGAGACAGAGGACGCCAGCGCGGACGTGACAGAGGCCGTGATTAGTTTTCCATTTTTCCTTATTTGTTTACTATATTTCAGTTATATGTACTTTCATTTCAGTTGTATCTCCCTCTCGCATGCTTCAAAAATCAGTGAGGACACTGATTGAGATAGTGTGGGAGCGGAGCCTTTATTTCTATTCCACTGTACTCTGAATTTCCTTTATTTCCTTTATTTCCATTCCACTGTACTCTGAATTTCGTAATTTCTATTTAAACACTTTCTATTTTTAGCAAATAAAGCTCGTCTATATATACTTTTCCCGTTACGCAAACATCCCCACATTATTCAACGTAAACAAAAATTTTCGTTCGTTCCTCAAAAGCAAAAGCATCACGAGAATGCAACCGAGTTCAAAACAAGTTTTGAAACTCCGAGGAAACGACAGTTCTAACAAAACCAGTACCGTCCAGACACCTTAGATCTCCGGTTTATGCGAGTCGGTTTCACTACCTACGTGTACCAAAGTCTCAAGTGTCTACGCAAACTCAACCCCAAGTAGTTTATACTAGCAGTCAGCACCATCCTAAAGCACTTCTAAGCGAGCGACCGATGCAAATAAGTGTATGATCTCCAAAAAGATGAAAAATCATGAAAAGAGAGCTAAATAGCCCAAAAATATAAGACACGTTTCCTTCTAAGTTAGGTGCTCCTCACCCGAGCGTTTAGCCCAACGGCACGAAAACTCATTGAAAAAAATCAATGACATAAGCTTATGATCAATGAAGAAGATCAAAAACAAGAAATGAGATCATATTCACTAACAGGTCGACTTGTCATGAAAGTGTATGGACAACGGGCTTAATGTGATTGCGCTAGAACAAACAGGGTGAACTTGCCGCGAGAACCTTGACGCCAAGCTACAGTAGCATGACTGGGACCGGTTTGCATAAAAAGGAGACCTCCGGAGACTTGTAGTCCAGTGTCGTCATGGTACTCATTTTGTTCCTACCAAGAATCCCGGTTTTTCCCGACTTTTGCGAACGAAGAAGCTGCCTCGCGCTTGCCGACCTTTTCATGTTTTACTTGAGGACAAGCAAAGATTCAAGCTTAGGGGAGTTTGATAACACGAAATCGTATATATATTTTGTTGCATAATTCAACAAAAGTCTAACCGTTTTCGATCCGATTTCGGGTTATTTCCGTGTTATTTGTCTGATGTTTTGCAGGTATTCAACGATCACGTCTAAACAAGGAAACATGAAGAAAAGAAGCAATCTCAGATGAAATATGGACGAAAAAGGAGTGAAAACACAATGAAAAGCGCAGGAAGCTGTTTTTGCTGATGTGACGACCGTCACAGCTTCATGACGACCGTCACACGGGTGACGACCGTCACACCTTGTGACGACCGTCATGCAGGCAAAAACGCCCCACTTCAATTTCACGTAACAGAAGCAGTTCCAATTCCCACAGAGTGGACCACTACTCCCTAAATTATCTGCCTCAAAGTCCATCATCTTCAATGATAACCGTTGGGATTCCACTTCTATAAAAGGGGAAGCAGGGGACTTCAGAAAGGGGGCTGCATTCATACAACGATCAATTTGGCATAAAGACCAGAATCCTGTATTCTTATTTGTTTCTCTTTACCTTTCCTGTATTCCATTTTTCATTCTTCTGTAATTTCTACTTTCATTGTACGATCAATTTGGCATAAAGACCAGAATCCTGCCAACATCTGTGGAGGATCTGCCCAAAGGCCAATTGGAATATTTACAGGTTTCTCATTTCAATCGATTCCAGTTTTATTATAATGCAAATCATTATTTATTGTTTTTATTTATGTTTTATCTTTCCCAAATCCATGTCTAGCTAAACTTAGGTAATCGATATATGGTAATAATTCGAATGGGATTTAATAACAACTGGTTGAAAAACTTTCTTTTCAAAAGTAATTTATGGTCTGAGTGTTTAAAATTAATTTACTGAATAAACTTCGTCGCGAAAGCGAGAACTTATTTAAAAGTAGTTTTGCCACGAAAGTGGGAAATTAATTAAGATACGAACCAACAAGCGAAAGTTGCGGTAAGGTCAGATAGTAAACACTAGTCATTCATTTTAATAACAGCGAAAGCACTTTAAAATGAATTAGAACTTAGAGATTTCCAAAAAATAATTTAAACCCCGAACGGGATACGAAAGTGTACGTTTGGCCCTTAGGATTATGATTAGCGTCAATAACCATCGTGAGGCGAGAGTCTTCAAATCACCATTTTCTGCTTAAATAAACCTTGAAAATTATTTCATACAGCAGTAACTTGTCAAATCCCTGAAGAACACAATTACTACATATCGATTCAATCATTTATAATCTAAGTAGCATTCTTAGTTCCCTTTTAGTGACAATCTTATTCCCTTAAACATATTCTACCTAGCTAAACATAGTAACTCCCGAGAACACTAGTTTGATTACGAGTCCCTGTGGGATCGATATCTATTATTACTACGCGATAGACTGTGCACTTGCAGTTAGGTTGTATTAGACATAGAAAGTCGCGATCAATTAGATATTTTCTTAACTTTCGTTCCACCTTTCTTCATTTTATTCTTCCCCTTTTCTTTTTTAAACTAATCATCTTTACCATTTTATTTGAGAAACATTCTTTGGCATTTTTTACATCTACCAATTCATGTTTGCAAATTATTTGAGGGAGCTCTTTAAGAATAAGTTTTTAAAAAACTTTTAAGTATTACATAACTTATTATCATTAAGGATTAGTAAAACAAATTTTATATTTTACGGGTGTGATTCGGCTATATAGTATTGTTATACCCCAAATTTGTCCTACCTTTTTCAAAATTTTCATTTGCTCGACTTGTTTTTAATTTACCTCGCTTATACAGCGTAGCATATTTTTCAGCAAAAACGAGCATTTTCACTTTTTTAGCCCAATAAAAGCATGCCACGTGACATTTGTTTTTGTATATATTTATCATTATTTAATGATTTATTTTGATGATAGGTTAATATAATATATTTTTTTTAATATTAATTTTAATTAGTTTTGATTTAGAAATTAGAATTTAAATTAAAAATTTTAATTAGATTAGAATAGATTTAAATTAGAACTTAATTATAATTTAGAAATTTTAATTTAGAAAAATAGATTTAAAAAAAATAGAGTTAGAATTTTAATTAGGATTTATATTAGAAATTAGATTAGAGTTTAATTTAGTAATAGTTAATATAATAATTAGAAAATATAATAGAGTTAGGATTGATTATTAATTATTATTCAGAAAAATTAATTAAAGAAAAAACAAAAATATGAAAATTGAAAGAGGACACGGTAGATATTTTGGAAAATTAGGATTAGGATTAGTATAAAGGGTGGGATTTTTCTACTGTTCATCATCATCCAATTGCTGAAAAACCTAACCCTTCTTTTCTCAAAATTCGGCGCCGCTTCACCATTTTCTTCCCAACCTCAAAATCCCCTCCATTTTTCCTCTTCTCCTTCTTCAAGATTCGGCCGCCGCCACTCAACCCATATTCTCGCTGTTTCTCCCTCTCTCACCGACAACCACCATTCTCTCCACCCCGTTTTCCTTCATCTCACACCACCCTTCACTCTCATCTGTCAACACAAAAAAAAACTCTACCACCTTCTTCTTTCTTGAAAAAGTTTCTCCCACTCCTCATTTTTCGGTTCTAAGAATTCCATCACCTCCGACCTTCTGTTTCCCTTCACCAAATTTACATTTTGCAAAGACTAAACAATACGTCCATTTCCATCATTTGTTTCCAAAAACTCTGCTACATACTTGCTCAATATCATCCACCAAACTAATATTCCTCATCAACATTAAACCACATCTATTTACTTACTTATTCACTTCCTCCATGTAAATAAACAATTCAATCTCAATATCACCTCTTCTCTAACAAATTTCCTGTTTTTTTTCGCTGCCGGAAACGGTTGTAATGACTGGATAACACGCTGACTCCGTTTCCTCCGACACCAATCACTTTGCTTCATTCGATGTCTCCGATCTGCACCACCACACAAAAAGGGTGAAACCTCCCTACGCCACCGTGTACACAGTGGTCGTCCACCTCCAACCTTGCCACTGGGTCTGAGCCGGAAACGACAACTTTACGCAAAAATAGGATTATCTTTGTCTGTGGTTAATCTCTTGTGCAGGCCAACATCGCCCTCACAATGGAAGCAGAACAAGCGAGCTGATACTCACAAAGGCAGAAGCGACACAACAATATTTGTAGCTCGATATGCGTTGCTTCTATGACCGAGTTCGAAGTTGTCGTCACAGGGATTCCGCTTTCAGCACCAGATTTTTCTGAGTCTTCGCTGTTGTCGGTAATTGTTGATTTGCCCCATTTACATTATATTGATATGAGCATGATTTTAAAATTGGGATTCAATATGCTATTACATTTGTTTCCTGTTGTTGCTTCCAGTTATGACAGAGTCACATTAGTTTGAGTTTAAATCTTGAAATAAAGTTCTCACTATTCATTTTGCTGTATGAATGTCATAAAGAAGAGTTACATCAAAATTTCAATTCATAAATTCATACTAAATTTTAGAATTGAATTTAAATCTTGACTCATTTTAGAATTGAATTTTATACTGAGGTAATGTGGTTATATACTAAATTTTCATGGAACCACTATGTTTGAATGTGTTGGAGTTTAATGAATGTGGTGATAATTTAGAAGTAGATGTAATATACTGAGCTTTCATATCACTATGTCAATTAACTATTATGGTTACATATAATTTACGGTTCGTGTTGCGTTATACTATATTAGGTGTGTTTTTTTTTATTGCAAAATAATTTGGATTGAGTTTTATTATAATTACTATTATCTTTTAATAAATAAGATTGGTTCTAATATTTGTTCTGTTATTTCTCTGTTATTATTAATGAATCAATTTTAGACCAATTTATTTCCTGTAAGTGATTCAAATTTTAGGCCATTGGTATTAATTCAATTAATTTGAGTAGGAGATTGCTTTGTTTAGAATTTGATTAAGTCAATTAATTTAAGGATCAGTTATAATATCTTTAAATTATGACTTTTATTTTCTATTTTTTTAAAATAATAGTTAATCTTGTGATTGGATAATTTTGTTTTTAATGCTAAGCCTTTTTAACTCCGATTTATTGCTAAGTTTCAATGTATCTTTCAACATCAAAATACTCTTCAAATTAATTACGAAAAATTAAATTCTTTGAAGTCAAGCGTTTCTTGGATTTTCGGACGATCATTATTGAGGTGTACACCTTAAATAATGTGTTGATCGACTTTTCGTTTTAGCATTCTCTTTTGGACAAAGAAATATCATACGGATCTAGCATTCCGTGTGATATTTCCGTTGTTCATCTAAATATTTTCGAATGAAAAATATGTCGTCAAGATCTAGCATCTCGATAATACTCCGATTAATTGATTGTGAGGCCGACGTCTCATTTACCAAATAATCGTCATTTCCTCTAAAATTTTCAAATCCAAACTATTTTTTTTAATTAAATTAAACTATTTTTCTTAATCAAATTTCAAAACAATTAAATTCTCGGATCTCGCCTTCCTTGGATTTTTAAGCGACCGCTCTCGAGGTGCACACATTGAGTTGTGATCCTTTTGATCTTACATTTCTAGAATACCTAGCGCGCCTAGTCCAATTACGCCAATCCGTTCAAATTATTTTTTTTAAAATTAAATCACGAAAGAATCGAGTTTTTAGAGTCGCGCATTCCTCGAATTTGAGGGTGACTACTATTGAGGCGTACGCCTTGAATGGTGTGTCATTCGACCTTTCGTCTTAAAACACTTCCTATAATTATTTGGACAAGTATCCACTGTCCAACAAACATATTTTATAATTAATGGAATGAAAAAGATGTCGTTGGGATCTAGCATTCCAACGATATCCCTACTATTTGGTTACGAGGCTGACGTCTCGCTTATCGAATAGTCGTCATTCCTCCTAAACATTCAACTCGTCTAACCTTGTTCCTCACCTTCGTGTGATCGAGTATAAACCCTAGTATGTTTCTAAACCATACGCTAAATTCAAATTATTTTCTTAATTAAACTACGAAAAAATTGAGTTCTTGGAGTCTCGCACTCCTTGAATTCTTGAGTAACCACTCTTGGGGCGTACGCTTTAGGTTGTGGTTCGCTCAACCTTTCGTTTATAAAACACGTGCCCTAACTATTTGGACAAACATCGCCATTATCCATTCAAATACAATTTCATAATTAATCGAATGAAAAAGGTGTTGTTGGGATCTAGCATTCCAACGATATCCCGACTAATTGGTTGCGAGATTGACGTCTCGTTTATCGAGTAGTCGTTATTCTCCCTTAAAATATTCAACCATTCCAATTCTTTCCTTGTCTCCGTACGATTGAAACTTTCTCAAACATATTTCGTAATTATTCGAATGAAAAAGGTGTCGTTGGAATCTAGCATTCCAATAATTCCCCGATTAATTGATTGCGAGGCTGACGTCTCGTTTATCAAATAGTCGTCATTCCTCCTAAATATACAACCCGTCTAACCTCGCTTCTCACCCTTGTGTGATTAAATCTAAATCTCCTTCAATTCAAACTCTTTCGCGTTTAAACCGTCCATCAAACACAACTTTCAAAATTGAATGAAAAAGGTATCGTTGGGATCTAGCATTCCAATGATATCCCGATTAATTGATTGCGAGACCGACGTCTCATTTATCGAGTAGTCGTCATTTTCCCTTAAAATATTCAATCATTCCAACTCCTCTTTATCGCCCCGTACGATTAAATCTTTCTTAAACATTAATTCCTTGCCCTCGTGCGATTTCTAACTCAAACATACCTTTTACCAAAGAACATTGTTTAGTCCATTCTTCCGCGCATAACAAACTAGTGCTTCAGCCTCCCCTAGCGAGCAGACAAGCCAACGTTTAGCAGTTAGAATATGACCTAAACTCTCGTTCATTCCAAACACAAACCTTTTACCGTAGTTAGCCGAACTACGGTTGCTCTGATTTCTCATTTATCAATGAGAATACGTAGGCACAAGATTGCGATGATCTTGGTGAGCACATTCCCCACAATCCCCTCTTTTTCCCGTAGTCCCACGAACTACGAATGCTCTGATTTTCCACTTCTTACAAGTGAAGATACGTAGGCACAAGGTCCCTAATCCTTGGCGAGCACCCTATCTTAAAACCACTCATTTCCCTTATAGGAGAAACCTTAGAAGAAAACTAACAAGCGTAGTTAACTTTACTCTCGAATCGATCAAGAGGTTCCCGTTGAGTACAACAGACGTAGAGGGTGCTAATACCTTCCCTCTGCATAATCGACTCCCGAACCTAGAACATTGGTTGCGATGACCATGTCCTTATCCCTTTAAAGGTTTTATCGATATTTTCCTATTCCATTCGTGGAATGAATAAAGTTCGGTGGCGACTCTGTTTCGAACGTATTTTCCGCGTCCATCGCGAGGATCGTATTTTTCGAGGTACAACAAGTATGTGATATTTAAAACAAAATGTGTTCCTTAATTTTTGTCATCCTTTTAAGCCATATTTTATGAATGATTTTATTAACATTGTTTTTCTTTGCAAGTTTCAATACTAACAATACATATTTTTATTTACCCAAAAAAAACTCAAACTATTTCATTAATAATAAAGACCTTAATATGAAAGTTCCTAAATAAAAGGGCTAATAAGCTTTAACAACTTCATTGACTTGTCTCCTAACAAACTTAATATTAGAGTTCCTAAATAAAAGGGCTAACAAGCGATTACATTCCTTTGTGATAGCATCAAAATCTGAATCATTTGGATACTGAATGTTCACACTATCCACTACACATTTAGCATCCAACTCAAATTTCATATTGTCCCGACGTAACTCATAAACCCATTTAATAGAATACAAAATCCCTAAAGCTTCCCTCCACATCAACGTCGGTACTAGGCGAGAACCACTATGTCCGGGTGTTGGTTTGTAGACAAAGGGGGGTTTTAAAAATCGTCTCCACAGGGATTGTAGTGATATCGCTTGTCATTCTGCAGTTTATGATGTTTTAAGTAGGGTTTTCAAAGCTTGTTTATTTTGGATCTAAGTTTGTCACAAGTTTAGTAGCAAAGATTAAATTCTAAAAGATGATAGTTTAACAAGACATATCAAAGATAGATTTCATCAACCTAACTAGTATATATTCGATTAATCAAACATGTGATTTTGTTTTCGATTAATATAATCACGTATCCTCTCAATACCGTCTATGTCTAGAGCGATGTCGTGAGTATTATTGTATTCGTCATTAGATGGTGTCTCATGCTAACAACAAATACAATAATCTTTAAGATAAACACATAGCAAATATCAACTCACAAATATATGTCTAGAGTTTGTTTGTTGATAAATGAAAATTTTAGATCAAGGTTTATAAAATCTATGTCTACAGTGATACAAATCATATATAGATCTTTAAGAACAAAAGCACTCAACATATATTAATCATCCACTTGTTCACATACAAATAGATCAAAAGAAATACATACAAACTAAGATAGACTACTCTACCTTTGATACAAAGGTTTTAACTACCCATAACCATGGTAGTTTGCTTTATAAGAAAAGAAAGAAGATGAATGAGCATCCAAGATGAAGAATCGATCTAGGATGCGAATCCAGCTTCTACTTGTAAAAATATCACTCCTTGATGACAAAATGAAGAACTTAGGGTTTTCTTCCTAAGCCAATGTTACTCTATCAGAAAAATGATCTTATGAGGTTATGATCTCCAAAAAGTAAGAAAACGTACATAAATGTCTAAATAAAATTTGTCCCGCCCATACTGCGAGCTCCCTATTTGCACTGCGAACTTCACTTAGGGTGTGTTTGGTTCGGGGTAGATGGAGGGGAGGGGAGGGGAGGGGAGGGGAAATTTTTAATTAAATATGTTTGGTTCAAATTTTAGGAGGGGAGGGGAGGGGAGGGGAGGGGAGCAAAATCCCTCCAAAACACACTTTTTGGTTCCCTCCGAATTGGGGGGATTTGGAGGGGAGGGGAGGGAATATGAGTTTTGATATTTAAAAATTATTATATTTACTAAAATATCCTTAGTTTAATTTCAGTATTTCAAAACTATTTGTTTTCTTTTGTGTTACTGTTTTTTCTCGATTGTTTTCATCAACTTATTATAATTGTTCTCCACCTTCAAATTATTTAATAATTTTTATAATTAATATAAATCATAATCATTGTCTTTTTTATATAAAAAAATTATGTTTCGTTATATTCGTTTTTTTCTTTTAATTTTGTTATGTACTCTATCATTTTTTTTATATCAAATTGTAAATCATATCATTTTATTTATTTTTGTTTATTCATTTTATTAAATATTTTGAACCATTAATACTTAGTAATAAGTTATTTTATATATTTGTTTTGTTATATGATTCATCACAATTTAAACGATGTTATTAGCATATAGTTTAATTTATGTTGAAAAGTTATAAGTTGAATCAATTGTACTCAATTTTTTTAACTTTATGTGACAAATAAATACTTTTTTAATCACTCAATATTAGAAATTTTATTATCAACAAAAATACGCACGAATTATTCACATTTTAATATCATATGACTTATATAAGATCATAAGGATAAAAATGTAAATTATTAATAAAACCCCTCCCCTCCCCTTCTGAACCAAACACATTTTTTATTAAAATCCCTCCCCTCCCCTCCCCTCCTCTCTTTTGAACCAAACACTTATTTGATTAAAAAAATCCCTCCCCTCCCCTCCCCTTCATTAAAATCCCTCCCCTCCCCTCCCCCTCATTTGAACCAAACAGACCCTTATAGGCACTTGAAGTGCCTCTAAATAGTTAAACTGCCCTTGAAAATTATTTGACTTCGCATTTTGAAGCTCCTGTTTGCACTGCAAATTTCTTTGCCTAGGCCTCGCACTGCTATCAACAAGGGGTTTAGCTACTGCCATCCAAATTCTTCACCTCTCTTTGGCCTCGCGTTGAGCTTGCACTGTGAGCTCACAAAACTTGCTAGATTCTTCATCAATTCTTTGGCTTTCTTGTCCATTCAATTTTTCCTTGTTATTTGATAATCAGGCCTAATACCTACACAATAGCATACAGATCAAGGCATCCAAAGGTAAAATCAATTTCATTGAAGAATCACAAGAGAACATGGAATACATCAATTAAAACTTAAGAAATAAGTTGAAAAATGCCAAGAATAATGGTTCAAATTAAGACATATTTAACATTCAACTAACTCTCCCTAACTTGACTTTATCTTGTTCTCAAGCAAAGTATGCCCCTCATGAAAACAAGAGGATTTGCTCAAGCATATATTTAACCAAGAAAATATTTATGGTTTAAATTCAACATAAGAATGCACACAAGCAATTATCACAACTTTCTAGAATCAAACAATGATAAAAAAAAATTTAGTTCTTAAACAAATATCATGCAATGTTTCACAAAAACAACTAAATTCTCATACTTGAATCACTCTAACATTCTCCTTCAGTTAATCGATGAAAGAAATTGTGCGTTTGCAATCGTGGGACAATTACACTCAACTTAAAATGATGCTAACACAATTCAATTCATAGATTCATCAATCAATAAAATCAGAAATTATGGAAGCAAATGATCACTAAGGGATTTTAAGGTTGTAATTTGGTCAGGTTCACAACAAAGGGTCATTTCTAAAGACCACTGAATCAAAGTTTCCAATGCAAAATATACATTCACTATACAAGGTATTTGGACATTACAACTTCATTCACCAATCCATTTTCTCCATTGCTCAACCTTTTCAAACTTCCTTTTGCACAATTATTTCCATTCTCTATTTTTTCTTTCAAACAAGCATGCTTTTTCTTTTCTTTTTCACATTCATTATTCATAATTTTTCTTTTTTTTTTCTTGCTTGTTTGAAATTTTTCAAAAATTTAGCATCCTGTCATTTTTCCTTTATTCTCCTTAACTTGAAGACAATCAAACCTCAAGTGAATGCTCCTTACTTTTTATGGAAAGGAAATCAATTTAGAACAAAATTCAAAGGTTTCAAGAATTTTTTTTAGAATTCCACAAAATTCAATGATGAACTAAACTTTCAAATTATGTACATAAACCAAGTTCATCACTAAAATAGAATCTAATCTATTAGGCTCAAAGGGGTTAACGAATTCTCACTATCCACGGGTAAGTTACTTTTGGATATGGTTGTGCTCAATATAAACAAATGCCTTGATCCTTTCTAATGCTTCCACAAAATCAAAATAATCAAAAGAGTAAGCATGAATCGGACGAACTAAAAAAAGTTATCAGTTATACAAGCACTACGCCAGAATTGATTTTTAGCAGCGCACAAAAGACAGCGCTTTTAAAAAAAGCGCTGCTAAATAGTCAGTAAAAAAAAAGAAAAAAATTACCTACCAAAGACAGCGCTTTTTTAAAAAGCGCTGCTAAAAGGGGACCCTTAGAAAGCGCTTTTTAAAAGCGCTGCTAAAAGGGGACCCTATGAGAGCGCTTTTTTTATAAAGCGCTGCTATATGTCATTGCTAATGCACCCTATGAAAGCGCTTTTAAAAGCGCTGCTAAAGGCCTTTAAAAAGCGCTGCTAAAGGTATTAGTATAATAATTTTTATATACCCTCCAGAATTGTAAACGAAACAGAACACACATTTTTTCGTTTTCTTCTTCGTTTCTTCATTTCTCCATTGCCCTATCTTCCATTTTCGCCCTCCGTTGAAGCTTTCGTCGCCGTCCGTTTGCGCCGCCGTCTTCCATTTGTTTTCGCCGCCGTTCGCCGTTCCCTTTCGCCGCCGTTCACCGTTCGTTCTCCTCCACCGTTACGGTAAATCCGCGACTGTTACGGCATTTTTATGGATTATTGTCTTAGTATTGCATTTTTCTGGATTAGATGATGTTAGTGCTACTTCTTTCTGAGTTATTGACTTGTTTTTGTTGATACCATTGATGAGCATTACTCTTTTGATATTGGCTTGAGTTTTGTATGCAAGGTGTTTGTTGAAATGCCACAATGAATTTTGAGCATTATAAATTAGTTTAGAATAATTTAGTCCATTACCAAAATTTTTGAGAGTATGCTTTAATAATTTAGAATAGTTTAAAATCATATTAATGCAATAGTTTAGAATAGTTTAGAATAATTTAGTCCATTTCCACCATTTTTGAGAGTATGATTTAATAGTTTAGAATAGTTTAAAATCATATTAATGAAATAGTTTAGAATAGTTTAGAATAATTTAGTCCATTTCCACCATTTATGAGAGTATGCTTTAATTTAGTCCATGTCATTTTGAGCATTATAAAATAGTTTAGAATAGTTTAAAATCATATTAATGAAAGTATGCTTTAATAGTAGAATAGTTTATTATAGTATATCTACTTTTTTTTAATATGATTTGTTTTGTTGGATTATCTAGTTTTTTTTGTTTTGGTTAATTATTAATATGATTTTAATAAAATGTATATATTGTCTGTTATAGGGGTTACCTGAGAAGAGTAAGTTTGTGATTATTTCCAAGCATCCTACTGTACAACTTTCTTAGAAGTAGTGATTTCTTTACAGGTATTCTCTGTTTTTGCCTAACTTTCATAGTATGGATAAAAATTGGATGTCTGTTAATCGATTGTCAAAAGAGTACGAGAATGGGGTATCGAACTTCGTTAAGTTTGCTGTTGAACACGCCAAAGACCCCAGTAGGATCACATGTCCTTGCTTAGGTTGCTGTTATGGACGTCGAATTGACGCGGTTCAGTTGGAATCTCATTTAATGAGACATGGAATTGATCGAAGTTACACATGTTGGACATTACACGGTGAGATAAGTAACGAGAATGTTGAAACCCAGAACAATACGACCTCTACTTCAAAGGACAATGGTAGGGATACATACGATTGTGATCGAGTCGAAGATATTGCAGAAGCACTTGAAGAAGATCTTAAAGATTGTCCAAAGATGTTTGAGAGGTTGGTAAGCGATGCAGAGAAGCCTTTGTATAAAGGTTGCACTACTTTCACAAGATTGTCTGCGGTATTAAAGTTGTACAACTTAAAGGCGGGTAATGGATGGTCGGATAAAAGTTTCACAAAGTTGTTAGCCCTACTTCAAGAGATGCTTCCGGAGGATAATGTTCTTCCCAATCGAACCTATGAAGCTAAAAAAATGTTATGCTCTATTGGTATGAGCTATGATAAGATACATGCTTGTCCAAATGATTGCATTTTGTTTCGAAATGAGTATGCATCATTAAACGAGTGTCCTAAATGCGGTGTATCTCGGTATAAGAAGAAGTTGTCACCAGCAAAAGTCTTATGGTATTTTCCTATAATTCCGAGATTCAGACGCATGTTTCATAGTGAAACAGATGCGAAACACCTTACTTGGCATGCAGATGATAGAATTATAGATGGGAAGTATCGACATCCGGCAGATTCACCACAGTGGATGAAAATTGATAATGATTATCCTGATTTTGGAGAAGAAGCTAGAAACCTTCGCTTGGCATTATCGACTGATGGAATGAATCCGCACGGTCTGCAAAGTATCTCCCATTCCACCTGGCCTGTAATTCTTATGATTTATAACCTACCTCCATGGCTATGTATGAAGCGTAAGTACATGATGTTATCTATGTTAATTTCTGGCCCTAAACAACCAGGAAACGACTTAGACGTATACCTGACACCTTTAATCGAAGACTTAAAAAGTTTGTGGGAGAACGGTGTGGAGGTTTATGATGGATATAGGAAAGAAAGTTTTAATTTGAGGGCCATGTTGTTTGGCACAATTAATGATTTCCCAGCATACAAAAATCTATCGGGGTATAGCATTAAAGGTCAATGTGCGTGTCCTATCTGTGAAGAAAACACAGATTGGATGCGGTTGGAATTTGGTCAGAAGAATGTCTTTCTTGGTCATCGTAGATTCTTAAGTTCTAATCATCAGTACCGTGGGTGGAGACAAGAATTCAATGGAAATTCAGAACAACGTAGAGCACCACCTACATTGACCGGCGATAAAATTTTTGCAAAGGTGAAAGATGTGAGTACTCAGTTTGGCAAGCCTTTTGCTCATACGCTTACCACGCGTGGGTGGAAGAAGAGGTCAATTTTGTTTGAGTTGCCGTATTGGAAGTCGTTGTATGTACGACATTTTCTTGATGTTATGCATATTGAAAAAAATGTATTTGAAAGTGTTATTGGTACGTTACTCAATATACAAGGAAAGTCTAAGGATGGCCTTAAAGCAAGAAAAGACTTGGTAGCAATGGGAATAAGAAATGAATTAGGACCCCAGAAGAAAGGAAATCGCACTTATCTACCACCTGCTGCATATACTTTGTCTAGAAAGGAGAAAAAGATAATGTGTAAGTTTCTTAGTGAAGTTAAAGTTCCAGAAGGATACTCTTCAGATATTAGAAGACTTGTTTCTATGAAAGACCTAAAGTTAAAGAGTTTAAAGACACATGATTGCCATGTTCTTATGGAACACTTTCTACCAATAGGTATACGTTCTATTTTGCCAGAAAAAGTGAGAGGCGCAATAACAAAATTGTGTTTCTTTTTCAGATCTATTTGTAGTAAGGTGATCGATCCTGCGATCTTACCAACATTGCAAAAAGATATAATTATTACTTTGTGTGAGCTTGAAATGTATTTTCCTCCGTCATTCTTTGACATAATGGTACATCTAGTTGTGCATCTCGTGAAAGAGACACAACTGTGTGGACCTGCATATATGAGATGGATGTATCCAGTTGAACGTTATATGAAAATATTGAAAGGGTATGTGAAAAACCGAAGTCGACCAGAGGGATGTATTGTTGAACGATACATTGTTGAAGAAGCTATTGAGTTTTGTACTGAATATTTGTCCAACATTCAATCCATTGGCCTCCCAAAATCTGATGTTGTTGAAAAAGTAGTAGGTAAACAGTTAATTAGAAATAAAGTTGTGACAGTTTCAAGGGATGAACGGGAGCAAGTGCATTTATATGTTCTGCACAATGACATTGAGGTTGAGCAGTACGTTAAATTGCACAAGGACGTTCTCCGAGGTTTAAATCTGAATAGAAATGAAAATTGGATAGTACGTGAGCACAATCGAAGTTTTATAACATGGTTCAAAGAGCATATTTATTCAAAGTTTTATTCTGATCCTGCTTCAATAACAGAAAGGTTGAGATGTTTAGCATATGGTCCAACTTTGCATGTGTTTTCTTATAGCGCATACGCAATTAATGGATACACATTTTATACCAAGGAGCAAGATGATAAAAGTACAATGCAAAATAGTGGTGTCACTGTGCTTGCCGAATCAATGCACATTTCCTCATATTTTGGGGTAATCGAGCGCATTTGGGTGTTTGATTATGAGAAGTTTCAAATTCCTATCTTTGGATGCAAGTGGGTTGAAAGTAATAGTGGCATACGTATGGATAAGTCAGGTTTTTTGCAAGTGGATCTTAATAAGGTGGGGTACAAAGATGAGCCTTTTATTCTAGCCACGCAAGCTAAACAAGTGTTCTATGTCACTGATCCGAAAAGTACGAAATGGTCTATAGTTCTTTTTTCCAACAAAGTAATCAACGATAACATTGGAGAAAATGGGGAGGTTGATGTTGAGAATGAATCTTATGTTAGGGATGATCCAGATGAGAATATTATAGCAGACGAATCATATATTAGAAATGATCATAGCGAGGGAATTTGGATCAATCCATTCGTCCGTGTTGTTAAGAGACAAGTAAAGCACCTTCGAACTAAAAAAAGAAAAAGATGTTAAAGGTACTTGTAAAATTACATATTGTCTCATTCAATAAAATAACATATTATTTCTTATTTATACGTTTCTTATGTGTGTGTGTGTGTGTATATATATATATATATATATATATATATATATATATATATATATATATATATATATATATATATATATATATATATATATATATATATATATATATATATATATATATATATATATATATATATATATATATATATATATATATATATATATATATATATATATATATATATATATATATATATATATATATATATATATATATATATATATATATATATATATATATATATATATATATATATATATATATATATATATATATATATATATATATATATATATATATATATATATATATATATATATATATATATATATATTTCTTATTTACATATTTGAATGTCATTCATTTGATACTTTAGTTTTCCTGAATTACAGGTATATTATGGCTAGCAATGAAGATTGGAAGAAATTAAAGTAGAATTGTATAATTTGTGATGTTGAATTTCGAGTTGAGAATTGTATATAATTTGTGATGTTGAATTGTGAAGCTTTTGAATTATATATATTAAAGTGGAATTGTATATAATTTGTGATGTTGAATTGTGAAGCTTTTGAATTATATATATTAAAGTGGAATTGTATATAATTTGTGATGTTGAATTGTGCATATAATGCCAAAGTGTTGAATTGTGCACATAATGTCAAAGTGTTGAATTGTGTATATAAAGCCAAAGTGCTGAAATAAAGGGCTAAATTATATAAGCAGGTATTGTAATATAAGCAGGTTTATTGAAAAATATATAAAAAATGCCATTAATCAGGAATTTTTTTTTTCAAAACGTGCACATTAGACAGCGCTTTTATGTATAAGCGCTGCTAAAGGGGACAGAGAAACTGCTAAAAAAGCGCTGCTATAGGTGGGGAAAGAGGGGTCTAAGATAGCGCTTTCATAAAGCGCTGCTATAGGGGGGGTCTAAGACAGCGCTTTAATAAAGCGCTGCTAAAGGGGGGGAGGGGGGGAGATTTGGCAGCGCTTTAAAAAGCGCTGCTAAAGGGGTAAAAAAGCGCTGCTAAAGGTGATGTCTTTAGCAGCGCTTTTTCCACAAAAAAAGCGCTGCCTTTACCTTTAGCAACGCCACTTTAGGCAGCGCTTTAAAGCGCTGCTAAAGGTCAAAAAAAGCGCTGCTAAAGGTATTTTTTGGCATAGTGAAGCATTTAGTAAATAATGGAGATTTCTCACAATTTGTGACTTTTGGACTTAAGTGACTCAAGCATTCAAATAAGTTGTAAAATGAAACAAGAATACACATTTGTAAAAATAAAAAAATTCTTAATTATTCAACAATTATAGAAAGCGGTAACCATGTACCTTGCATGCATTCATCACATTAAGAATCCTATCATCACCATCAAATCTTGGTAGAATCTTAATTGGACATTTTTTTTGCAAAAGAGCTACCAATATAGAAGTTCTCAACATTCATCATCAAGGAAGAAGCATAAAAAATTAAAACAAATAACAACCATAAAATAAACTAAAATTGAACAGTCATAACTGAAGAATTCAACTCATAAGACAACTGTCATGGTGTAAAACACCAACAAAAGTACCCAAAAGTGGTACAAAATACATCATCAAAATAATCCAACTAACATGGATAGTGTACAACAATAAAATAAAATACAATAATATCAACATATATAGCAATGATCAAAAGCTTAACAAAAAACTCCACTTTGTAGCATATAAGGAAGTATGCTTAAGATCATACTAAAAAACAATCATCAGACTAATCTGCATCAGTATCGGACTCCGTCTCCTCAGTATCACCGTCACCATCATCATCCTCATCCTTTGTGTTAGCTATACCACCCTCCTCCTCTCTAGAAAATAGTATAGCCTCTAGCAAACCAGCATGTGCTAGGAACTACTCCATAGACATGATAGAGTGATCAATTATGGGCTCGCGGTACTATAATTGCCTAAGCTTTATAGAATCATTAATAGAAATCATAGCCCGCTGGGTATCCTACATCTAATCCCAATTATAGTTTCAAACCTCCCTCAGATTCAGGTCAAATCCCTGGAAGTTCACAGCCCCAGAACTAGAACCTGTACCTGTTGTAGCACCTCAAAAGTTTCCCTTTCATTTTAACCGTAATTGGCTTACGTTTCGTTCATTTGCATCATCATTGTGTATATCATGGCATTAGCTCTTAAGACATGGGATCAAGGTGTTTCTATGACTCAAGGTTGTCTTTTATTGTAATTTTTTAAATAGCAAGCATCAGAGGCTGCAACAGTTAGTCTGTTCAGCAATCGGACACCAGATTATATTTTTGAGCGGGTTATTTTGAGCGCAGGAGACAGTTCACAGGTTATTTTAGGTATTGTACAGGTGCAATATCAAAAGATAAGTTTCAGAGGGCAAACTATGCTTAGAACAGGTGAGAACGGGCGATTCCCCAGATTTTCCTCCTTGTGGCGCCAAGAATTTCAAATTTTCTATGTGTTAATCGATTAACACTTTTTGCCTAGAAAAGTGTTAATCGATTAACCAATGCAAAATTTTCCCAGAAAGTTCAATTTTCAGCACTGCAGAATTTGATCTCAATTTCAATCATTAGATTTCAATTCTCACACCAGTAGAAAGATCTAGAAGTGGTTCCAAATTTGATTTATTTTTCAATTAATTCAAATTCTCTCCAAATTTCAAACATTTTCATTCCTAACTCCATTCCTAATTTTCATTTCTCACACTAACCCACACTCCAAGCCACATTTTATTTTCTAAACCTAGGGATTATTTAAACAAATTCACTCCAAACCTCTCATAACTTTCACTCATTTTCTGATTTTTCTACACATCTCTCTTCAATTATCTCAACTTTTCTCTCATTCCCAAACCCTCACCAAAGCTCCATAGCCAAAAGCTTCACAACTTGTTCATTGCAATTTGTGAATTCTTGAGCTAATCCTTCATTGTATCTTCATCCTTGATTCAATTTTGGTGTGGAAGTTCATTTGGATCTTGAATTAAGTTGTTGGAATCAATTTCGAAGAAGCTTTTTCTTACTTGTGGATTATTGTTTGGATCTTCAAGTTTTCTTGCTAGAGCTTCATAGATCCTTGGATTTTTTGCTTGGATTTGTTAATTGTAGCTTAGCAACACTCATTAAAGCAAACCTCAGCTTTGTAGGTTGGTAAATCCTAGGTCTAACTTTGATTTTGCTTAATCTTGCATTTCACAATGCAGATCCTTGACTTTTTGGTGTTATTTGATCCATTGCTTATTTTGATCTTTGATTTTGGTGTTTGTTGGATCCAATTAATGTATGATTGTTGTGATTGGACATAATTTTTGTGCATATTTGTTTGCTTAGGCATGTGGATGGATACATAAGTGATTAATTGCTAAAAAGTGCTTTTAAATTGGTGATTTTCTGCTACTGCATCAGTGTTAATCGATTAACCAGTTTCAGTGCAAAATTGGTTAGTCGATTAACCAGTGTTATTTTCAATATTTTTGGCTTTTCAAAGATGGTTAATCGATTAACCACTTTTGCACTGCAAATGGTTAACCGATTAACACTGACACATAATGTGATTTTTGTGCATTCTCAACCTTGTTTTGATTCCTTTCCATTTCTAATCTTCATGGATTAATATGATGCGTATATGTAGGTTATTTTTGGCCTATTGCATTGTTCATGATAGCATGCTTGAGTTTCTTCGACGCGTGACTTTTGGTTTTCGTTGTTGAGTATCTTTAATTGTTGTGTTGCATTCTTAAAGTGATGATCATGTTGCATAATTGCTTGTACCATGTCAATTATTGATCATTGATGTTCATCTTACTGGATATATGTCACGTGCTTATGTTCGTTTTTGATTTTGCAAATGCATGTTTGTTTGATCAATTAATTGTTTGTGCTTGGTGAATGATTCGTTGTGCATCAAAACTGCTTGTGCTTAATTGTTAATACATGTTCATCAATTAACCTTACTTGATATGTGTAATACCCCAAATTTTGCCCTAAGATTTGTCGTCGCATTTCATTGCATTTAATCAATTACTAACAAATTTGTGTAGTCGTTTGACTTTTTGCAGGTAAATATCATATGACATGTATTTTTTCTCTAAAAAGTAAAAATGGCACAATTGGCAAGAGGACATGTGTAAAGAGTTGTGAGTGTGAGAGGTTGAGAGTTCAAATCTCACCTTAGTCACTTTTTGTTTTTTATTATTTTTACTCTAAATGTTTCTATCTCTCATTAAAAAATAACAAAAATAGTTTTTTATTATTATTTAATTATTATTTTCGTATTTTAATTAAATCATTTTTTAAAATATTATTTTTTTTCACTTTTTTCTAAATTATTCATAAAAATATCCAAAAAATCATAAAATAAAAAATATTAGAAAAGATTTTGTTCTTTTTATAATATTTTTGATTTTAGGAATCAATAGGATTATTAGTTTTTATTTTAAGTTTATTTTAATTATTTTAAATTATTTAAATTTTATTTTTTTTCTTAACTAATTATTTAGTTTGGGCTTTAAAATGGGCTTTAGGGACATTATTGACAATTTGGTGTTAACCCTAATTTGTTCCCTATATATACATGTGTTGCTTTGTTGAAAAAGGGGTCAGAAGGTTTTCTTCAGAAAAGAGGAGAGAGAAAGGGAAAAACAAAGGAGATCCCCAGAGAAGAAAGGCGGTCGTTCCCACAACTCGTCAGAAGGATTGGAGCTCTCCAGTGTTCCCTTATTCAAACCTTTTTCACATTTACCGAAGCAAACCTCCGCTTCGTAGGTTAAATTACTAAACCTTTTGCCTTTTCATGTTTATGTGCATATTTTGCTATGTTAATGTGTTTAGGTCCGTTAAATTACTAAACCTTTTGCTTTTTCATGTTTATGTGCATATTTTGCCATGTTAATCTCCATGTGTGTTTAGGTCCGTAGATTTTAATATCAAAACCTTTTTTTTATCAAAACCTTTTTTAAAATCAAAACCCTTTTTTTATTTATTATTAAAACCTTTTTTTTAGGAAGACCTTTTTTTAAAAACTGAAAAGCCTTTTTGTTCCAAGAAAAAAAAAACCTTTTTGTTCCCAAAAACCTTTTCCCAAAAAACTGAAAAGCCTTTTTTTGGGATGAAAAGCCTTTTTGTTCTAAAAAAAACTGAAAAGACTTTTCCCCAAAAACTTTTTTTTATAATTTAAACTTAATTTTTTTTATAATTTTAACTTAAGTATTTTTTATTAAAAAATTAAAACCTTTTTTTTATAATTAAAATATTAAAAAATTAAAACCTTTTCGTAAGGAACTCCTGATGTTTGATGTTTGTCGTGTCCTTTTATGTACCCTCACTATTTTCCTCCCTCACTTCATTCTAAGTGTCATTACATATTTTCATATTCTTCATGTTTTCAGAAATGTTTCTTTGTTTCTTTATACCCTCTGCCTTTATTACTTTTCTTATTTCTGTACCTTAATTATTCCTCCATATAATGATTTGTCATATTTTCACATTTTTTTATAGTTTTATCCTTCCGAAGGATTAGGTCCAGCCTTTTGGCCGCCGAGTCAATAGCCTTACCCCTTTAATGGATCAAACCCTGTTTAGCCTAGGTGTCCCGCCGCGGGCAAAATTGCTTTTATCCTAGTGTTAGGCCAAAAGAGTCGTCGTACTCTATTTTAAGGTTTTCCGCCGTGGAATCCCTAATTTAACCCTATTTTAATTTTAATTAACATTTTTTTAACATAGAGATTGGAGTCTCTGAACAAACCTTGGCCACAGTCAAGACGTTTCTAACCTCCCTTTTGAGGGGAACTACAGTTACTCTGATTCCATTCCCGTAAGGATATGTAGGCACAAGATGCGATGTCTTGCCGAGTAAACTTAGAATTAACCCCTAGGTCTTTTTTAATTTTCAATCCTTTGTATATACCCTAAAGCAAAATAATTAATGAAATAAATAAAAAATAAACAAAAGGTTCCCGTAGAGTACTACGGAAGTTTAGGGTGCTAATACCTTCCCTAAATTTAACCAACCCCCGAACCTTAGATCTCTCCCTTTTAGGTTTTTCCTTTCTTTAACCTTTCCTTCGGATAAATCAAAGACCGGTTGTAAATGAATTAAGATTCAAGTTAATCAATAGCTTGACATCCAAATTTCACCGCAACAGAAAATGGCGACTTCACTGGGGAGTCCTAACTATTGAGGGTTATCCCTATTTTGTTTATTTTTCTTTATATATTTGTTTTATTATATATTTTGCTCACTTGTATGTATATATTGGGGTACCTTACTTGGAGTTACTGTGTTGTGAGATAAGTCCTACACCCGGACTTGAGCGACCTTATGATAGGATGGCTGATATATTCGACGAGGCTTATAGGGAGTGAGTCCCGACTAAGCTAAATCGAGAATCACCGCTCAGTTGAGACACTTTCGAAAATGGTTCGGTTGATCGAGTGTAGTCGTGAAAACTTTTACCGTTATCGATTGGAGTCTGTGATACTGGGAACCGTAGTACCTTTACACCATCTTGACCTTATATAGGACGTAGTGCGGGAACTATATGGGAGTAGTCCTACAATGGTTGCTACGCGATGCTACACTTAAAAGAGGTTCTCTTGAGAATATTATTGACCCTCGAGTCAGTCGGGAAGTCGATAATACCCGAAAGATGGACTGATGACTTTGGGCACTGATTTAGAACCCTTGTTCTGCAGGTACAATTAACCCATAGTGCATACCTTTTGGGAAGGGTAGACCTTGACTCCATTCATTGTTCCTCTAACTTAGGACCTTTTGTTTGCTTATGTGTATTTGTGTTTCGCATCCATAAAGCATCATATCATTTCTAGTTTCAAGGAATTCAGCAGTCCTTTGCAAATTCGAAAAGCCTTACATTTTAAAGTCTAAATTTTTTTCCAACTTTCTTAAAAAGCAATATTCGCAATCGACCGTTGAAATTCTTGAAACCATTGCATGGCATCAGCATCACATTTTTGCATTGCATTTGTCCCCCAGTTTCTCCTTCTTGGTCCTATCGTCTTCTAGTGTACCTTTGAGTCGTCAAGCTGATTCCTCGACACAGATGTCAGACCAGAAACGGAACAGGAGTCACTTTGATCCTATTCTCATGACTTACACAGAGCTATATCCTGACTTAGTCCGGCAAGGACTGATTACTACAAAGGCTTTACCACCTCCTCTTAATCCTCCAGTTGGGTTTAGGGCTGATCTAAAGTGTGCTTTTCATGAGGGTGCCTTAGGCCACGACTTGGAGCATTGTTTTGCATTGAAAGTTAGGGTGCGTGAACTGATTAGAGCCGGAATACTTGATTTTACGGATAGTCGTCCGAGCGTCCAGACAGATCCCTTGCCAACACATCAGAATTGAAGCTTTGTCATTGGGCCTTTTTTTTCTCGTTGTTTGCATTTTCCTTATTTTGTTTAAGTTGTTTGCTTTCAATTATGTTTGTACTTTCATTAATGAAATAAGCATTGCGACTTTTGATTCAATTCATTTCCGTCCATTTATTTGCATCTTTATGCTTTATTTTTCAAATGTTTACTTCTTGTCCAAAATTTTGATATGCTAAGATCGGAGGGAGGATGACGAAAATGTTATACCCATAACTGCTGTCAGTATGCTTTCAATTAAACCTTGTTGACGATGTAAGGCATTGTTTCAATTCCCAAACACTGGAGAAATAAGGAAGTTAATCCCTCGTCACCCCCTTCGGGCCTAGAAGTTGGAGTTTCTTTCGTTACAAAAAACCCACAATTTTAACCTTGGGATGGGTAGTTCTCAGTTAACTTGGTTGTGTGTTCATACGATACACCTTTCATTAACAAATTTTCCTTCGCACACGTCAAACAAGTGTCGAAGATGTTTTCTAATCAAAAGGTCGATGATGGTTCACCGTAATCATTAAAATCAAACAGTCACTTTCCTTCACACAAAAAAATAATATAAAAAAATCAAAAGAAGCCCGCTAAGTCAAAACCTATGAAGGAGACTTAGGCAAAACTGGGGCATCCCGCTGACTGTAAACTCTAAAATAAACAGTTCAGGCAAAATTTAGGGATAATACAAAGAGATTTTTAAATCCTTATCTTGAAAATCCTCAATGTCAAAACAATCAAATGTTATAGGGGAGTAGTGGCTGCCTTTTCATAGGTCCCTTTGACTTCTGAGTCATCATTGATACGATCAATGAAATCCCTAACTTATGGGAACCTGAATGCATAGTATGAGTTAACTGAGCATAGGACTGAAGATCATCACGTAGATTGGGTGGGTACAAATAAATTTTGAGCCTTTATCTTTTGTTTCATAAACCGTGAACCAGACCACATTACAACCCTCAAAAGACCTAATTGAAGCAAGGTTATTTTGAAAGTATACTACAGCAAGGTTGCGTAACTTGACTCCTAAAGATCATTGTGAATCATTTATTTTGGCAGTACACCTTTGTTTTAAACTTTGAGCGTATTGAACCGTTGTGTTCTGACTAACAACTCATGTATTTTCCATCTTTCAAAAAATATTTTGATTTCAAAAGTCGCATGAACTTTGCATTACCATGTTTGTATGAATATTTTTGTTTGCAAACTGGCTTTCCTCTAAGGAATTTTCAAACAATGAGAAACTTGGTCAAGTGATCTTATCAGGGGCAAGTTCCTTTTACATCCTGTCAAAGAATTAGTTCAAGATTTGTTCAAGTCAATATCTTCTCAGATTTGGTTTATCCAGAGAATTGTTCAAGACCCAGACTGGGGCAAGCCCTCCGAGGATAAAGCAAAACAGTTGATTCCACGAATTAGACAGCTGAAGCAATTATCAGTTCATTTGACTTGGGGCAGTTTACTTGCATAATCCTTAAGCAGTTATTCATCATTCCTACAGTGACAATCAACTTGATACAGTTTAACAGAATGACAGTGATCTCCGTGTTGAGGAATCAGTCCTCCAGTTTTGTCATCTCACCGAAAGAGTCGAGCCTTGTCGTCGATGTCTGCATTTGCATTTGATCATATCTCATAGCATAATTCCTATACATGTGCATATCTTGGGTGCTTTACTCCCCATTTACATTTCTATCTTGGGTGCTTTATTCCCCATTTACCTCTCTATCTTGGGTGCTTTACTCCCCATTTACATTTTTATCTTGGGTGCTTTACTCCCCATTTACATTTCTATCCTGGGTGCTTTACTCCCCATTTACATTTTTATCCTGGGTGCTTTACTCCCCACTTACATGTTTATCTTGGGTGCTTTACTCCCCATTTACATTTTTATCTTGGGTGCTTTACTCCCCATTTACATTTTTATCTTGGGTGCTTTACTCCCCATTTACATTTCTATCCTGGGTGCTTTACTCCCCATTTACATGTCTATCTTGGGTGCTTTACTCCTCACTTACCTTCTATCCTTGGGTGTTTTATCCCCCATGTACCTTTATCCCGGGTGTTTTATTCCCCGTTTACCAGATATTCCTGGGTTTACCTAACATCATGGTGTTTTACCCCCATTTGCTTTTTTTTCTCCCTGAGGTCGTGTTTTACTCGCGTCTTACCTTGTGGGCAAAATTTATTTACTTGGCATCATGGGTGTTTTATCCCCATTTGCGTTTTTCTCCTGAGCTCGTGTTTTACCCGCGTCTTACCTTGCGGACAATTTCTAATTTACTTGGCACCTATCAACAATTCTGTGTCGTGTCTACCCGACGTTCTTTCAGATATGACATGTCCTCTTCCCTAGTGCAATTCCTCGGTGGGTCGTCCCCTGTGACGTTGTTTCGTCTGTATCCGTGCATTTGTCATTTTCATCATACGCATCATATCAGATTCATATTATATTTAGGATTATAGTTCGTTTTGTTTTGTCCATATCATTGCATATCACTGCGTCTAAAGGCAAAATTTTCGGTTATCTGTATTTAAATCCCTCCACCACGATTTCTCGAGTCTCCGTTGCTCGAATCACCCGGTGAAGTTATTTAAATAGGGGCAACTGTAATACCCCAAATTTTGCCCTAAGATTTGTCGTCGCATTTCATTGCATTTAATCAATTACTAACAAATTTGTGTAGTCGTTTGACTTTTTGCAGGTAAATATCATATGACATGTATTTTTTCTCTAAAAAGTAAAAATGGCACAATTGGCAAGAGGACATGTGTAAGGAGTTGTGAGTCTGAGAGGTTGAGAGTTCGAATCTCACCTTAGTCACTTTTTATTTTTTATTATTTTTACTCTAAATGTTTCTATCTCTCATTAAAAAATAACAAAAATAGTTTTTTTATTATTATTTAATTATTATTTTCGTATTTTAATTAAATCATTTTTTAAAATATTATTTTTTTTCACTTTTTTCTAAATTATTCATAAAAATATCCAAAAAATCATAAAATAAAAAATATTAGAAAAGATTTTGTTCTTTTTATAATATTTTTGATTTTAGGAATCAATAGGATTATTAGTTTTTATTTTAAGTTTATTTTAATTATTTTAAATTATTTAAATTTTATTTTTTTCTTAACTAATTATTTAGTTTGGGCTTTAAAATGGGCTTTAGGGACATTATTGACAATTTGGTGTTAACCCTAATTTGTTCCCTATATATACATGTGTTGCTTTGTTGAAAAAGGGGTCAGAAGGTTTTCTTCAGAAAAGAGGAGAGAGAAAGGGAAAAACAAAGAAGATCCCCAGAGAAGAAAGGCGGTCGTTCCCACAACTCGTCAGAAGGATTGGAGCTCTCCAGTGTTCCCTTATTCAAACCTTTTTCACATTTACCGAAGCAAACCTCCGCTTCGTAGGTTAAATTACTAAACCTTTTGCCTTTTCATGTTTATGTGCATATTTTGCCATGTTAATGTGTTTAGGTCCGTTAAATTACTAAACCTTTTGCTTTTTCATGTTTATGTGCATATTTTGCCATGTTAATCTCCATGTGTGTTTAGGTCCGTAGATTTTAATATCAAAACCTTTTTTTATCAAAACCTTTTTTAAAATCAAAACCCTTTTTTTATTTATTATTAAAACCTTTTTTTTAGTAAGACCTTTTTTTAAAAACTGAAAAGCCTTTTTGTTCCAAGAAAAAAAAAACCTTTTTGTTCCCAAAAACCTTTTCCCAAAAAACTGAAAAGCCTTTTTTTGGGATGAAAAGCCTTTTTGTTCTAAAAAAAACTGAAAAGACTTTTCCCCCAAAAACTTTTTTTTATAATTTAAACTTAATTTTTTTATAATTTTAACTTAAGTATTTTTTATTAAAAAATTAAAACCTTTTTTTATAATTAAAATATTAAAAAATTAAAACCTTTTCGTAAGGAACTCCTGATGTTTGATGTTTGTCGTGTCCTTTTATGTACCCTCACTATTTTCCTCCCTCACTTCATTCTAAGTGTCATTACATATTTTCATATTCTTCATGTTTTCAGAAATGTTTCTTTGTTTCTTTATACCCTCTGCCTTTATTACTTTTCTTATTTCTGTACCTTAATTATTCCTCCATATAATGATTTGTCATATTTTCACATTTTTTTATAGTTTTATCCTTCCGAAGGATTAGGTCCAGCCTTTTGGCCGCCGAGTCAATAGCCTTACCCCTTTAATGGATCAAACCCTGTTTAGCCTAGGTGTCCCGCCGCGGGCAAATTTGCTTTTATCCTAGTGTTAGGCCAAAAGAGTCGCCGTACTCTATTTTAAGGTTTTCCGCCGTGGAATCCCTAATTTAACCCTATTTTAATTTTAATTAACATTTTTTTAACATAGAGATTGGAGTCTCTGAACAAACCTTGACCACAGTCAAGACGTTTCTAACCTCCCTTTTGAGGGGAACTACAGTTACTCTGATTCCATTCCCGTAAGGATATGTAGGCACAAGATGCGATGTCTTGCCGAGTAAACTTAGAATTAACCCCTAGGTCTTTTTTAATTTTCAATCCTTTGTATATACCCTAAAGCAAAATAATTAATGAAATAAATAAAAAAATAAACAAAAGGTTCCCGTAGAGTACTACGGAAGTTTAGGGTGCTAATACCTTCCCTAAATTTAACCAACCCCCGAACCTTAGATCTCTCCCTTTTAGGTTTTTCCTTTCTTTAACCTTTCCTTCGGATAAATCAAAGACCGGTTGTAAATGAATTAAGATTCAAGTTAATCAATAGCTTGACATCCAAATTTCACCGCAACAATATGTGTTATTGATTGATCCTTATCATGTCATTTGTATGTGTTGCTTCATGGTTGATGCATGCTTGTTGCCTGGCCTTTTACACCTGTTGTTCTGAATTTTCACATGCTATTAAATGTGCATCTATTATGCCTGCTGCTTTTTACACCTGTTATGTGCTAAAACATGAGCTTTTAAATGTTGTTGTGCTACTTGCTGGATTTTTTTATAGTTGTTCTAAAGCTGGAATTTTGTTGTAGCTGCTCTTTTTGGCTTGTTTTCCTTGTTTTGGCTTGTACTTGCATGCTCCCTTAGGGCCTCCTAATCCAACTTAATTTTTAATTAAGCTTGTAGTAGGATAGACATTAAGAGTTTAACCTATGCATGATAACATTAGGTTAGTACCTTTTAACCTCAACCTTAGGTTCATGTTTTGCATGCTAACATTAGTATAGAACTTCCTTCCACATCCCGACCTTAGGACCATTTTGCATGACAACGTTAGGACCGAGTTCCCCTTAGACCTTCCATGTGTTTTTCTCCTCTTCTCTCCCAAAACAACACCAAATTACGTAATAAATATGATGAACATTATGCACTACGAGCCTTAAGTATATGGGAAATGATGAGTGCGGGGTCTCTCCTTGTTTCGTCTAGAGTATTTAGTGTATGTCCCGTCTGGGGGGGTCATGTGACGCATTCACTCATATATCATAGACTTTAGTGCAATGTGAATCTCAAACCAAATCAATTCATTTCTCTAAAACTCACAAACAAATTCAAATCATTTTCATCCTACAGGATTGTGTGTCAAATTATTTTCAGAAAGAGTACGTTATTTTTTCGTTCTACCGCAAACAGGCATCGACCCCAACTGCTAGAATGGGAACTTAACGCCGCTCATAAAAAACACTATGCAACCTGTGGTACACCGAACTACGACTGCTTTGATTTCTTATAGAATATGAGGATACGTAGGCACACGACGACAAAGTCTTGGCGAACAACCTTCCCCCTTTTCATCCATAGTTTTCCAACTACGTTGAGTCTGACTTTCCCATTTGTTGCACCCAAAAATTTGCCCAACCTTTTTCTTTGGCTGGCTTTTGTTTCATTTCATTTTGTTCTAGAACTTGCATTGCATAGCATGTTTCATTGAACAGGGGGTCAAGGGGTTGTGCATAGCAAGAGAGGTCTTCTCAGAATGTTGAGCCTAAGCAAGGGGTTGTTACTTAGGTTTGAATGGTCATCAAGTCATCTAGAAGTGGTCATTGTTCTTTGAAAGGATTGATGGATGTATGTGGGTCAGCTCCTAACTTGGAGGCCAATTGAAGAGCATCAGAGGGTTGTGAATTCATGATTATTGATATAAGATGTTGAGAGAGCTCATTGAATGCTTTGAGAGCCATGTTTTAGCTTATTCAAGTTGTTGTGTGATGTGAAGGAAGCCACAGTCAAGAATGTTGCAGCTAGGGTTTTCATCTGGTTAATCCTCAATCAACTGTGAAATTGAAGGAGATTAAAACTCAATTCCAAGTCACTATGGTTATGGGATGTTGTGATGAGGTGTCTAATGTATCATTTCAAGATCAATTCATCAAGAATCAAGAGTTTGAGAAGTTACTAAATTAGGGTTCTTAGTGTAAAATCCCCTATTTAGTCCCCAACTTCAAGACCACCTATCTCAAGATACAAGTCTCATATCAACTTTTGACCAACATGAAACTTGTAGAGCATGTTCTTAGCTTTCTTTTGAGTACTATAAGTCCTTGATTGGATTTATAGAACTCAAGTTATAATGTAGACAAGTTACAGGTCATCAGATTAATGTGATTTTGGTCAACAAAAGTCAACCAACTTCCAAGCCATTTTTGACCTAGAAGGATGTTTCTCCTCAACTTTTGGTGGTCATGAAAGTTGTTCCTGATGATCTTAGCTTTCCAAATAGTACTAAAAGTCTTTCATATGATTTGCAGAACCCAAGTTATGAGCTTTGCAAGTCAGGGGTATTTTGGGAAAGTAAGATTATAGGTCATAAAATTATAGCTCCATTTCACCAACTTGCACACTTCAAATGAAGATTTTTCCAATATAAAATGTGCTCCAAATGGTGTCAATTGTTCAATCAAGTATTAATAAGTCATGGATTTGGCTTGGAATAGAGAATTGGTATGAGAATTTTCAAGGAAAAGTCTTAAAAGGGGAAAAATCAAATTAATTCATTTCTAACCAAAACAAGACATGTTTATGCATTTTTTGACTCAAAAAGATGCACTAAACATGGTTCCTATCTTGGATTTTCATTTTGGTATCATTTTCATGAGTTTTGCAATGGCACTTTCAAGTGAAAAAGTGATAATCAAATATCAACCTTTGGATCAATTCAAGGGATGATTTGTGTCCACAGGATCAGGTTGAAGTCTCAGCGAGCAAAATGAATCATATTGGAGCTGATTGCAAGCCATTTTCGTGCAGTTTTACAAAGTAAAAAGTGAAGAAAAGTTGGATTTCAATTGGGCTCTTAGGGACTGAAATTGGGCTCTAAAGCAATCAAGATCCATCATATATAAACTTTTGAACATGTACAAAGCTTCAGAATGGAATTTGGAGGAGATTTGCTCAAGAACTCGTGTGGAAAAAATGGAGAAAATGTGAAATTCGAATTTGGAGATTTATCAAGATTCAAGGCAAATCAAGCTTGCAAACATCTCTAGGAAGGATCATTGAACGTTTCTGGATCAAAATCATCAAGAATTCTACACGTTTGAAGGCCCAGTGGAGGCTCTCCACTAGGTAAATTACTTTTCCAAAATTCTCACAATTCATGTTGAATTAGCACGCCATTGTTGTACATTTGTAATCTACGAACTTTGTAGATCATTTTTGGTGCATATTTGTTGATGTTCATGACATTTTATGGTTTGAGCTTTAAAATTGTGGCTTTCAATCTGGCTTATTCTTCCACTCAAATTTAAATTGAATCATGAATTAAAAACGTACGCAACATGAGGATTTGATTAGTGTAGAGAAATCTGGATTTGGTGATGGTTGTGAACAAGGCATAAGAACTAGATGACTTCGGTTTGGGTGATTCTTTGGTTGAAAATGAGTTTTGATGTTGAAATCTTGATCAGCATAGTGAGACGAGTCACTTGGTACCATTTTTGTTGAGTTTGGTGATGTTTGGCATCAGAGCACTATTCCCCTCGCCGGAGAAGACGACCAGAGTCTTCTCCGGCCACCACTGCAAGCTTCCCTCCATCTCAGGTTTGAATTAAGGAAGATGATCCTCTGACCGTTAGATCTAGCTGATTGTGTGGACTTGGTAGGTTAATCCAACGTGTGAGATTTGGTCTTATTAGGTTGAATAGGGTTTTGCGTACGTGGCTGTGTGTAGGACGTAGGATATGAATACTAATTGAACCAACGCGCTAGATTAAGACCTATGGTGGTCTTCATTTGACTTGGCGCACATGATCATCAGATTTTCCTTTAATTGTGAATTGGACCTGGGCCTTATATTTCTACGCGCACCCCCCTTCAGGGCCCATCTTTGTTTTGAACTGGTTTCTATTGCTACTTGCACCGTGCTCTTGTTTTTTTATTTTTAATTTCTTTCTTTATTTTGTTTTGTTTTCTGTTTCAATTTAGATCATATAAAATAGCTCCAATGTTCCTAAAAATCCACAAAAATATTTTATATGAACTTTGAGATGTCCTTTATTTTTAGGATATTTTTATTTTATTTTTTGATTTTATTTTCAATTTTAAAAGGAATTAAATATTGGAGTTGTTTTAAATGAGTTAAATTGTAGCATTGTTTGTTCTTTGAATTGTTTCTCTCATTCCTTTTTGATCCAATGAATGAAAATTGATCCTCATATCCATGATGAGTTGAACAATTTTTTAGGACCATTTTGCCCCTGGTTGGTTGACTTTAGGGTTGACTTTTGGTGCTTTTCTTTTGACCCTCGATTCTCCCATTTCAAAGTGGTACATCTTGAATATTATTTTCTTTTGATGGTGCTTTGAGGGGATATTTGCTTTGAGATTTTGGCTTCTATTTTCCAACATGTATAAGTACCTTTTGCATTTTATTTGATTATTTTTGAACCATTTTCCTATTTTTGAGGTAACTTGCAAGTCAAGTTACCTCCAAGGGAGGTTCATACATGCACCTTGACCTAGTTTGACTTGGATATGACATTTTTGGATCCTTTGAACTCTCAATGCCTTTTTTTTCCACGTTGCTAACATGTTAAGGATGGTGTTTGTTCAATTTTAGGTCATGATATTGTTTCTTCCTTGTTCATTTGTGTGTTTCCTTTTAAGTTTTCAACTTGAACTTCTATGTGATGTTTGCTTGCACTCTTTGTGCTTTTGCTTGCATTTCCTTTTGAATTGAATTGTTATTGCTTTTGAGCTTTCTTCTCTTCATCTATCTTCTGTCCAATGACTTTTGAACCTCATTTAAGGTATCTTAGTCCCTCCTGAGGAGGTACTTGAAGTATACCTAAAATGATGGATCCTTGAGGACTCTTTTGTGCTTCCTTTGCACTTGGTTTGTGATGCTTATGGTTGAGTACCTATTATGAGGTCCTTGATGCCCTCATTTGGTCTCCCATCATCACTTGGCTTTTGGTTTTGTTTTACCTTTCATTTTGGTTTAGTTTTAGTGGTGTGGTTGATGTTGTTTGACTTAGGTCATTTCATCCCACTTTTGGTGCATCTTGGTGTGGTTTGTTTTTGTTTGGTTGATTTCTTCTTGAGCACTTCTTTTTCTTATCTTTTTTTGCATTTCCATATGCATGCTTGGTTGAGATGAGCTTGTGGAGGCTACTGCCCCACACTATTTTCCTCCCACTTTCATTCTATTGGTGCATCTTATGTTTGCATTTCATTTGCATATGCATTCTTCTTCTTCTTCTTCTTCTTCTTCTTTTGCTTTTCTTTTCCATGTTCCCATAAGTTCTATAACCTCTTGAGGTTATGATAGACGTTAGGTGCCTAACCATGCATGATAACATTAGGTAGTTCCCTTTTGAATCCCAACTCTTACTCCACTTTGCATGATAACTTTTAGGATTGATTAGTCTCCCATTAGTGTTCTTTCTTCTCTTCTCATCTTCAAACAACTTCAATCCACTTAATAAAGATAATGGATGTTGTGCCATGAGCCTTATACTTGGGAAATGACGATTGGGTGGTTGCCTCTCAATTGTCTAGAGTGTTAGTATATGTCCTTTGGACGATATGCGACGCATTCGATCCTAGGTTTTAGACTTTAGTACAACATACATTATGAACACTCAAATTCAAAACACTTCTTCTCTAAAAAACACAAAAACACTTCAAACCTTTTTCATCCTTCGGGATTCTAATTAGGAAAACCTTTTCAGAAAAAGAGTGTCATTAACTCTTAGTTCTACCGCAAACGGTAACGCCTACGTCTCCAATGGTCGAGCTGCATACACCAACTGCTAGAACTACTGGTTAACCCTACTCGGGCCTAAAAAACTTTTGAACCAACCAGTGGTCCTTGTTAGCTCGAACTACGTTTGCTCTGATCTTTCATACCAGATGAAAGTACGTAGGCACAAGACGTGATCTCTTGGCGAGCAACCTTCCCCCTTTTCTCCCGTAGTTAGTCGAACTACGTTGACTCTGACTTTCCCATTGCACGAGGGAGTACGTAGGCACAGAGCGGCGATGCTCTGCCGAGTCAGTCCTTTTTCTTTTCTTTTGTCCATGAGCCTTTAGCTAGATAGTTTCAATACACCCTTTTAGATAGACAACAATGCATGGATCCTGTCGAGTACGACGGACGTGAGGGGTGCTAATACCTTCCCCTTGCGTAACCAACTCCCAAATCCAGACATGGTTGCGATGACCTTGTCTTTCCCTTTTCCGTCAGGTTTTTCCGATCGTTTCCTTTCCCTCTCTTTGGGATAAATAACGAAAGTGGCGTCTCCTCTGTGTTTTCCGCCGGTTGTTTTTCGCCTTAGCGACACCATTGCACGAGGGAATACGTAGGCCTAGGACGACGAAGTCCTATCGAGTCTCCTTTTGTTTTTCCCTTTTCGTTCTCGTTCATTTAGCAGTAGGCTTTAGATAAACACACATTTTTATTAGACAACAAACGTGAATCCCTTGAGTACAACGGACGCGAGGGGGTGCTAATATCTTTCTTTCGCGTAATCGACTCCAGAACCCCATATTTGGTTGCAATGACCATGTGTTTTCCCTTTCTTTGAGGTTTTCTTTGATCGTTTCCTTTCCCCGATAGGATAAATACCGTTTGGTGGCGACTCTTCTGTTTTTTCTGCCAAGTGTTTTTCACAGTTGCGATACATGCACCTACAACCTGTGTAGTTTTACCTATTTTTCCTTTTGGCTTGTAGTTCCTGTAGGAGCAATAAAAGTAATGTGACAACGGGATGCTAATCATGCACGCCCGTGTGCACATAAGGACATGATAAGGCAAGGAAAAACCAAGGGACAAGTGTCACTCTCAATCACCGCCCGCATCTCGTCTGTGATGATGCATGTTACATCAATTCGTGTGTCAATCAGGATGCTATGCACCAGATGTTCTATATCAATGGGAACAGTGGAGGAATGTGTCCTTGGCTTTATATTATGTAAAACCAAGAGTAGCACCAGTTATGCCAAAGGACACATATCCTCTCTATTGTAACGGATTGGAACCCTAGACGAATTCAACTGAAAAAATTTCCCTTCCCTCAATAAGGCTCTATTCATCTCCTCAAAATTCTTATGTAACCTCAAATCTCTATGGTACTCATCAATCTCTTAAGCCCCAAAAGTAAGAGGTTTACCCAACACCTCATTAATCATGTCCTTGTCAAATTTGATCTCCCTTTCGTTCACCTGTGTGGTCCAAGTAAAAACCTCATCGTCATCCAAGAAGGAATTCACATATAAACCACTCACCACATCCATATTGAAACTATCAATAGGCTGAATCAACTTGTTCCACTTCTTACTATGCCACACTAAAGTTGCTGCACGGAAAGGACCCTCGGGGTTAATGCTAAAATAATTCTCTGAATAAATCTTTCTCTTTTCCAGGTTGAGATACCTTGTTGCCTACTTCTGACCCCTAAAGTGATCGGTGTCGTAAGAACATTGTTATGGTTGACTGGAGGTGGAGCCTCTGGTGGTCTTTTGTCTTTTAGAAGTAGTTGCATTTGTCTTAGGTGTCATATACTATACAAAACCAAACCAACAACATCATGACAAAAGATTAGAAAGCAAGGAAAAGTGAAAAGAGAACATGCACAATTAAGCATTAAACAAGAAAACATAAAAAAAAATAGTTGTTGTCTTGTTTGCCCCAGGTTCACACTGCGAACTCCAAGCGAACACTCGCCCCAAGTTTGCATTGTGAACTCAAGGTGAACCCTATGAGTTTTGAAAAAAAATTTAGGTTATCTTCTATAACAAAAATTCTCCAAATCAATTTAATCAATGTTTTCAAGCTTTCTTCAGAGTCTTAACATTCAAGAACAACAATTTTATAAAGAACAAGTTGCATGCAATTCAAAGCTTTTCTAAAGTAAATCAAAACAATTTCTAAACATGAAGTACACAACATCAACTTGCTCTATCAATCATCGAGATTTCAATTTTCAGCATAAATACAAGTATCCCAATCACAACCAATCATATTTATTCATTCAAAACAACATCGCATGGATTATTTTCCAAAATGTTTCTCATAAACCCTAACCACAATGTTCTAAAAACACAAAGAAATTGCAATAAAAATTCAAACCTGGAACAAAGTAATGAGAGAATGGAATTGAAAGTTTGGAACTTGAAAATTTTCTTCTTCTAAGATTAGTACAGATGTTGGACAAAGAGAGTGAGAAGTGCTTTTGTTGTGTGATAGAGACAAGAGAGTTTGGAAGTGTAAATAGTGAGAGGGAAAGGTGGGAATACCCCCTAAATCTGAACAACAAAAGTTACTGGGCGCATACACATAAAAAATCAAAACTAAAACACAAGTGATGTGACAGAAAAAGTGCAAATCTGTCCAGATTTACATAGTTTGCACTGTGAACTCCAAGCGAACACTCGCCTTAGGTTCGCACTGTGAACTCAAGGCGGATGAGACAGAATTGCTAAAATTCTGGTTTTCTTGGCAAGCTCCACCACAAAAATTTCTTATACTACAATAACAACAACAATTGTAATAAATATGAAAGAATACTTACAATGTTAGGATGTCTCCTAACTAGCGTTTTGTTTAACGTCGTTTGAACTCAACAGTCCGAAGATGAAACGACAGAACACATAAATAAGATTTTAGCAACTAGATCAAACTCTCCACACATAAAGGTCTTCAACCATTTTCATGACCACTTTTTCTGCCACTTTTTCTCTTAAATGAAAAATCCCAACAAGATTTCATCATTGTCTCCTTAGCCTCTTCATCTTTCTTTTTCATTGTTGCAACTCTTGCATCTTCATCTTTCTTATTCATATGATAACCATCTTCCACTTGATTGGAATACACCACACCTTTAAAAAGTGTGAAACACACCTCATCATCTTGATTCTTCACTTTCATAATGCCTTCATCAACATCAATCAACATTCTTGCGTTTTTCATAAAGGGTCAACCAAGAATTATAGGCGTATCCTCGTCCTCCTCCATATCCATGACAACAAAATCAACCAAAAACAAGAACTTATTAACTTTTAATAACACATCCTCCACAACACCATAAGGACGAGTCCTTGACTTATCCGCCAATTGCAAAGTCATGTTCATTAATTTTATTTTAATGCTTTCAAGTATTTTTACCATGAACAACATAATAAAGCTTATTCTAGCACCCATATCAACCAAAGCTTTACAAGTGAAATCATCACCTATAGTTATAGGTAAAGCCACTCTTCCAGGATCACCTTTCTTCCGCGGAAGAACACTTTGGATGATAGCTCTTCAATTAGCATTAAGCGGAATGGTTTCTTTGTCCGTAAATCTCTTATTTTTTGTGAGTATGTCTTTCATGAATTTGGCATACTTGGGCATTTTTTCAAGAGCTTCCAAAAATGGAATTTTTATTTGCAAACGGCTAAAAATGTTCAAGAACCTAGCGTAGTACCTCTCATTATCTTTTTTTGTAGGAGCATGCAGATATGGTAAATTTTTCATTAGAATGTCACTTACATGCTCCTTCACTTTCCTACTCTTCTTTATCACTTGAGTGTTAGTCGGAAAAGGCCCATTGGGTTGTTTGGCTAATTGCTTAGACAATTGCCCAATTTGTGTCTCAAGATTCCTAATAGAAGCATCAGTGTTCTTTTGGTTGGAAATTGACATTTGCGTAAATTGAGTGAATGTGTCTTATAATTTTGAATTTCCACCTTGAGCTTGTGGAGGTTGAGTGTAGTTTTGATATTGGTTTTGACGATTTGAAGTGTCGGCCTCTTGCCTCCATCTTTGTTGATAACCTTGGTTATAACCTCTTGGTTGGTAACCTTGGTTGCCTAGTTGATACGAAGGTTGTCTCGGTTGATAGCCTTGATTTGATTTTGGTTTACTATATTATTTTCTTCCTCTACAACTGGAGGACAATACCCGGTAGGATGGTCTCCCTTACATAATTCAAAACTTGCAACTTATTGATTCTTGTTGGGAACTTCACGCAACTCCTTAATTTGTTGTGGAAGTTTTGACATTTGTTGTGTCAACAACTCCACTTGTTATGAAAGCAACTTATTTTGCGCAACAATAACGTCATTAGTACCCAATTCAAGCACTCCCAACTTCCTTTGAGGTGTACCACAACTATATTAACCTTGATGATCATTGAGTGCTATCCTATCAACAATAGCAACTACGTCCTCCACACTCTTTGACATTAAAGATCCACTCGAAATAGCATCTAAGAGAGTTTTGTGAACCAGTTGGAATCAATTCTAGAATATATACACTTGTGTAAGATCATCAAACCCGTGGCCTTTACATTCCGCAACATAGATTTGAACTTCTTCCAAGCTTCATTGAGAGATTCACTACCACCTTGAGCAAATACGGAAATTGTCATCTTAGTCTCCATGAATCTATTATGAGGAAAGAATATTTTAAGAAACTTCTCCTCCAACAAATTCCAATTTGTCATCACAAAAGTAGATTGATCAAGATATCATTCTTTATCCTTCCCTATCAATGAGTGTGGGAATAGTCTCTTGAAAAATGCTTCATGTTTCGCTTCTGGTGTTCCCGTTGCTCCTACAATTTCATAGAATTTAGTAAGATGGGTGAACAGATCTTCATGATCTTGCCATGTAAAGGGATTTTAATATAAAAGTTGAAGAATCCTCGTTTTTATCTCTGTGTTCCTTCCGTTGTTTGCATTGTGAGCAAACTGAGCATTGTGACACGGAATATTAGTGCATGAACCTCTGGGAGGTGGTGGTGAAGCTGGTATTTCTGCCATGATTTGCATAACAATGGGTGTAGTTGGTGGATTACTTGAAAAAGTTCCTTCGTGCTCTCTTCTTTCTTTAGCTAGTTGTCTTCGTCTTCTAGTTTCGCTATTATGTTTCCGCGCAGTTCTATCAATCTCAAGATCAAATAGAAGTTGGTCTACGAGAACACTTCCTTGCATAAACCAATATTCGAAATAATAACCAAACAAATTAACAAGCACAAGGAATATAAACTGAGGTGAGAGATAACAATACATTAACATAATAAAAACTATTGCAATGCATGCAATATCAACCAACAATCCCAGGCAACGACGCCATTCTGTTGGTTTGCAAGCAAACAGGGGTTTTGAAAATCGTCTCCACAGGGATTATAGTGATATCACTTGTTGTTGTAGTTTATGATGTTTTAAGTAGGGTTTTCAAAGTTTGTTTGTTTTGGATCATAAGTTTGTCACAAGTTTAGTAGTAAAGATTAAATTCTAAAAGATATTTGTTTAACAAGACATATCAAAGATAGATTTTGAAATTCTAGAAAGCAGATTGCAGATGTTCTAACAACATGTCACGACATTGTCTCTGCATAACTTTAAAACAAGGGCAGAATAAACAAGCAAACATTCTGAATATCAAAAATAGAATCACGACAGATGTTTCAACATATGTTACAACATGTTAATCAATAAGAAAATACTGAACTGTAAATTTGTAGAATAATATATAACACAAGATATGTTAATCTAGTTTGGTGCAATTCACCTACATCTGGGGGCTACCAAGCCAGGAAGAAAAATCCACTATCAGGAGTATAGTTTTATGTAAACAACCTCTGGTTTACCTATCACTACCCAATGGAAAATTTATTATTAGAAGTCACATCTAATTGATAAGAGAAACCCATCTCTCCCTTAATCACTACTCCTGATATCTAACCGTTATAGTCACAGTAATTATATCATTCTACTTGAAAGACACCTCTTTCAATACAAAGTTCAGCCAAACAACCTTGAATAACAATCCTCCTCGGATTCTATTGGATTTGCTTAAAAGTTTCATCCAAGAACAATACACAATTCATTACCTACAGGTTTCTGAATCTGTATAAATATATATGTCTGCCACAATGTATCTAACTGATACAAAGGGATACTTACAACACAAGAAAGCCTACGACTGTCAAAACCCTAAACCCATATTTTCTACTTTACAAGTATTACACAAGGGTTCTCTACTTTACCCTAGGTCTAGGTCTTCCTTTTATAGTCTCCAGGTGTCTTGGGCTTCAAATCTTCTTTCCTTGATCCACTATTAAAAGCGCCTTGAATTTTAGAATAGATTTAAAAACAAAACCTGCTGAGACAGTCATGATTTCGAGTCTTCATGCTGAGATATTTCATTTGACATCTCTAGTCTGGGTCAGATTTCTTCATAATAGAACCTCTTCTTCAACATTATGTTTTACCAAAATTTAGTCAAATTCTTAGAGCTTTCAATCTCCCCCTTTTGAAAAATTTGGGCTAAAACCCACTTCAGATCGATGGTGCATGCAGTGGGAACTTATGAAGTTTGTGTCGAGTGAGAAGATAACTTTTAGGAGAGAGAATATAATTTCTAGACACTCTCCTTATTCATGTAGAGGTACATGAGGAAGAAGATGCACGACACTCTTCTCACCCTGTGATACAAAGTACACAAAAAGTGTAACTCATATCACAAAACACAACTTGCTTCATAACTCTAATCACAAAACACAATCACAGGATGTTAGAACCCATAATGTTAGAACATCCTTTGAGAAATTTTTACGAACCAACAACAACCAAAATTCACACACACAACTCGCAACAGAAAGCAGCAACATGCAACAGTTCTCCCCCTTTTAGCCAAAAAATTGGCAAAAATGACCAATACAAACCCATACCCGGACTGTACTTACCCAAACATGGGTAAATCCCATTAGCGCTCAATACAACAAGGAAGATGTCCTGAGGCTCAAGTAGCAAGAACCACCTTAAATATTGATGAAGCCTCATAGGAAGTAACGATCTGTCGGAAGAGACAATTTACTAGTCAATGAATGCAATATTGACCACTGACTAAGTCAGTTTTAAAAGTTTCCAACTTAATAAGAATCATTCAACACACTTTAGATTGTTGTTAGTGAGAGTAATAATTCCAGTAAGTGATCATGTGTAGTAAAAAGAACGCCTTTCTGACATGTACTTGAAACCACCATCCCTTTGATTGTATTTAGATGAAACCGCTTATGAATGATGTCCTGACTCTCTATTAGACTTTGTCAGTAATCTACATTGACCAAGACCCCAAACCATTGTTATATTTAGCACAAATAAACCGGTTTAAACAGGTAATCACAATCTTCTTCACTTAGCTCTAAATAAACTTGTTTCATCCAGAACTAATAGAATTGATCATGATATTTTCAACAGAAAAATGCCATTGATCTTGACTTCAATCTGCAATAAATTCTCCCAGACATAAGCATTGATTCTCAGAACACTCCCGTAAAGCTTTTATAACTCTGGTTAAATTCATTGACATCTCAATGAAAGAACCTAAATCAACCTAGGCAGAAGTCCAACTCCTTCTATCAAGGATAACCAATGCTCCTTTGCAAGAAGAACACCTTAAAGTGAATGGAAAACATAAGACTCATCTTCATGTCTTCAAGATCTCACTCCTTGTTCAATACACCTGCTGAACATATTCACTTACTACTTGATCAATAAGTAATCTGTGTACCATAATAGTACACCCATCAAATAGAAGCTTTCCCCCTATCTTTTATAAAAGATGTTCCTTCCAGCAAGGAACACCCAAAATCACCATCTGTTATCTCATGACAAACTTCATGCTCATACAGTGAGAAAGTACCAGGATTACCATCCTATACTATAACTAACAAAATATTGGATTGAGACCAAAATCACCATTGATCCCTTTCGTCCTGAACCTATCCATACCCTGTACAAATCCACCTTGAATCTTATAGCCATAGATATTTATGTTCCTTAAGAAAAAATCCAATTGAACCTGGAATGCTTCACATTCCTCCAAGAGACATACATAGTCTCTTAGTTTGTTAGTTATCCCAAATGTCATTCACACTTGAAGGACATCAGATACATGCTCCAGAAATCCTCAGCTTACTTGCTTCACAAGCACCAAACTGGTCCATTTCTTTCTAGAGTTACTTGCAGCAGAAGAAACCACTTCTCCAAAGCATTTTGACATTAGCATGAGTCAGAGAATAAGATAGACACCCCATAATCCAAGACAGTCTTCATCTCATCATTCTCCCGTATAATAAGTTAGAACACTTCTGATTTAACTAGTGAATATCAGCTATCACAATCTGAATTCCAAGTTCAGAAAACAAGTTTATGTTGTAACATCAGTTAGGACATCCAGATCATATCACAAACACCACACACTATGGTTCTTGATACAATAACAATTGGATTGACTATCTGCATAGTAATCCAACTGAAGATATTCAAAGAACATAACTCCTGCCAGCTTGATCATTAAGAACTTCAGACAGCTGTAGAGAGAAATAAACTCTCATACTCCCACCAAAGCAAGCTTCTTAAGCGAAGATCCCTTCAACAATCAGCAAACCAAGAGCAGAACCAACTCCTCCTTTAGATTTCCAAGAGATAAAAAGAAACTCTTGGTCCAACCAAGAATCTGGGTCTTCAGCAAACATCTTAGATACACTAAGACTTGAAATGTAGCCTCAACTAGCTTCTGTAATTCCCATACATTGCATAGGCTTTTTGAAGCTCCACTCCAAACACATCTAAGATGATAAACTTTTCTCAAGATGATGTACCTCCACTATAACCAGATCCCTCAGAGGGAATAGTCTGATGATAACCCTGATGTCAGAACATCTGATTTTGACATAAATGTCATGACTTCTAGCTGGTGAGCTCAAGTCTGTCTGATATAGTCTTGACCATCTCCCCCTCAGACGTACCATCTTGAGGAACTTTGCCACTTCTACAAAAAAAAGAGTTCCATGCTCTCATAAACTTGATTAAGATATCAAGTTTGAGTAGACAACCTTTATCCTGTTTATGAACTATACCTAAAATGTTCAAGGGCACACATCTTCAAAAGAATCTAACATGCCAAAGTTTGATTCTTTAGAAAAGGGTAATCAAGACCAATCCATACAATAGATATACCAAAATAAATCCAGCTTTCTTTAAGTAGAGAATTCTTCAAGATATCAGAGATACTATCCTGGACACTTCTCCATGTTGAAATGGATCACATGTTCTCAACAACTGCACTCCAATTTACCTAGATCAGAAATAAATTGACCCAAGCAATATTCATCAAGATTAAGATGTCTTCATCTTCACTTCCATCAGCACCATATTCTAGATATGTTTCCTGCCATGAAACTTCCTAGTCAGATAATGTGCCTTTGCAGATCCAACCAGAAGAAAGTTCCCATCACTTTATGTTAACACACAAAATTTGTAGAAGCATGCTTCATCTCAAGGTTTCAAGGTTTTGATAACGACAACAACAAGACTCAAGCTCATTTCATCTGTGCAAAAAGTCAAAAGCTTTCAAAAGACCAAGATCAAAGTATTATGGAAGTGATCAACGTTCAAGTTTCATGTACATTTGCTCGATCATCTTTCAAGACTTAGACACAAGCTATGGTATATCAAAATTCTCTAATTTAATTGATATACAAGTGTTCAAATATTTTATCATTTGATCATAATGCATAAACATGTTTTTAAAGCAATTGGAATTGGTATAACATTGTTTTATTAAGTTTTTTTTCTGAAAAATAACAGTGTTAACCGATTAACCATATGGGTTAACCGGTTAACCATTTCAAAACTTAAATTTTCTGGCCTAACGTTCCAGTGTTAACCGATTAACCATATAGGTTAACTGATTAACACTGAACGTTTTCTGAAAAATTGCTTTGTTTTGAATTCAAATATTGTGTAATTGTTATACCATTTCATCTTTTGAATTATACTTCAATATACCCTTTTGAAATGGTGTTTTAGCTCATATAAATTCTGATAATTTCAAATCAACAAACACCTCCAACAATTTTCAAAAACAATCATTGAATCATATTCACTACTTTTCAAATAATTTCAAATACATTCAAAAAGTGTTCATACTTGCATAACCTTTCACATCCATTTGTTTGAACACTTGTATTGAGATTAAGTTGTGAATTCTGATTAAAGGAGAAGATCAATCTTTATATTGATATTACCATTGTACTCTCAAATTATAAAAAGAATTACAGAATAGTCTGTTGCGACTTGTGATCCAGGATTGTTGGACACAAGGGTTAGTGTTTTGCAAGAGGATTGTTCTTGCACACTAGTTTGTTTTGTATTTAGATTGTAGGCCTCACTGGTTGATGGTGTGATAGGTTGTACTTTCTAAAACAATAGTGAAAAATCTCTTTCATGTGGAAAGGGGAGTGGAGTACCTTCGGATTGTGAAGGGAACCTCTATAAATCTTGGTGTCCACTTTCTTTATGCTTTCTACTGCATCCATCACCAAGAACATAACCAAAGAAAAATTAAAGAACACCAAAAATCTGAAAAAGTTTTAAAAGGCCTAATTCACCCCCCCCCCCCTCTTAGGCATACTCTGAACTTACAATTGGCATCAGAGCAGGTTAAGGTAACCTGTTCCTAACGATTCAGTATGACTTTCTCAAGTACCAACCCGGTTTTCAAAGATGGTGGAAGTAGTAACAAGCCACCACTCTTTTCTGGAGAATATTTCGATTTTTGGAAAATCCGTATGAAAGCACATCTTGAGGCTCAAGGAGACAGTATATGGGAAACCGTAGAGACTGGTCCACATGTTCCTACAAGTGTGGTAAATGGTGTTGGAACTCCAAAGATAAAGTCCTCATACGATGAAGATGACAAGAAGAGCATGTTCAAAGCGCTCTCAGTATGGACGAATTCTTCTGTATATCACAGTGTAAATCAGCAAAGGAGATTTGGGACACCTTGGTAGAAACGCATGAAGGGACATCCAAAGTAAAAAGATCAAGACTTAATACTTAAAGTCAAGAGTATGAAATGTTCCGTATGCAGCCTGGTGAATCCATTGTTGCCTTACAAAAGAGATTCGTTCATCTAACAAATAATTTGATTGCTCTCGGGAAGACCTTCACCAATGATGATCTCAACTTGAAAGTCCTAAGATCCTTAACAAGAGAATGGCAACCGAAGGTGACCGCTATTTCGGAAAAGAAGAGTCTTTCAATGATGACTTCCGCTTCCTTATTTGGCAAACTTCAAGAGCATGAACTGGAACTTGGAAGGCTTGAGAAGCATGAAAGTCAAGACAAGAAGTCCAAAGGAATTTCCTTGAAGATTGACACAAAGGATGACAAAAATGACGAATCTTCCGAAGACGAAAATTTCATGCTTCTAGTAAAGAAGCTTGGTAAGTTTTTTAATAATAATAAAAATTCCTCTTTTTCTAAAAAGAATAGACATTTCAGGAAAAAGGAAGTATCTACATCAAATCAAGAAGTTACATGTTACGAATGTGGGAAACAAGGTCACATAAAGCCGGATTGCCTGAAACTCGCAAATAAAGGAAAATTCAAAGGCAAAAAGGATTTCAAGAACAAAAGGCTTATGTTGCATGGGACGATAACGAGATAAGTTCATCATCGGAATCGGATAGCGATGAATGTGCAAATATGGCTTTAATGGCTTCACACCACTCCGATAAAGAAAATGAGGTTAGTAGCAATTTTTTTGTTTATGATAATGATGCACAAGAAATTATAGATGAACTTCTAAAAGAATGCAAGACTTTGTATAAAAGCATCTCAGCACAAAAGAAAAGAATTTCATCTTTAGAAGAACAAAATTCTGTTTTTATGAAAAATATTGAAAATGAAAAACAGAAATTGATAAATGAAAAACAAAGTCTTGTATGTAAGAATTGTGAATCCTTATCTTTTCAAATTGTTCAACTTAAAAGAGTTTTAGAGAGATACGAAAAAGGTCAAATTGGCTTGGAAGAAATTCTTAAACATCAAAGATATCCTAATGATAAAAGTGGATTAGGATATTCTAAAATTTCAAAACCAAGTACTAATGAGACCATTTTTGTAAGAGCAAGTGAACAAGTTGCTAAAGAAAAGGCAAACACTTCTAAAATTCAGCATCAAAATCATAACAAGATACAAGTTGCGAAGAAAAAAAATTATGTTCCTAGATATAGAAGTCACTTTCAACCTACATGTTCTTATTGTGGAATTAAAGACCATACACCTAATGCTTGCTATGTTCACAATATTGGTGTTGCTAAAGGGCATTGTGTGTGGGTTGAAAAAGGTACTAACTATCAAGGACCCAAAGCAATTTGGGTACCTAACACTACTTAATTTTGTGTTGTAGGTATGCTTCAAGACAACGTCTAATCAATGGTATCTTGATAGCGGTTACTCGAAGCATATGATGGGAGATATAAACAAATTTTCAAGTCTATCATTAAAGGCCAAAGGATACGTCACTTACGGTGATGATAATAAAGGGAAAATTCTTGGAGTTGGAACCGTTGGTGCACCTCCATGTACAATCATCGAAGACGTTCTTTATGTGGAAGGCCTTAAACACAACCTACTTAGCATAAGTCAATTGTGTGACAAGGGGTTCCGAATCAACTTCACAAAGGAGGAATGCTTGATAGAACACGAAGTCACTCATGACATTTTTCTAAAAGGTAAAAGATATAATAACATTTTTATGATTTCTTTTGATGACTCTTCCTTGAAGGTAAAGTGTCTTATGGCAAACAACAACGAGGCATGGCTTTGGCATAAAAGATTTGCTCACATCCACATGGAGCATCTAAACAAATTGATAAAGCATGATCTAGTTGTTGGACTCCCAAAGATAAAATTCATCAAGGATAAATTATACGATGCATGTCAAAAAGGGAAACAGACCAAGACAACTTTCAAATCCAAGCGAGTGGTTTCTACATCAAGGCCACTTCAATTGTTGCATATGGATCTTTTTGGTCCATCAAGAACAAAAAGCTTCAGAGTGCAGAAACATGATGCTTTCAAAGCATTCAAGAAGTATGCGAAGCAAATTCAGAATGAGAAATCACTCACCATAGCCTCTATAAGAAGCGATCACGGTGGAGAATTCCAAAATTCAGACTTTGAAGATTTTTGCAAAGAGCATGGAATTTCTCATAATTTTTCAGCGCCAAGAACACCTCAACAAAACGGTGTCGTAGAACGGAAGAATAGATCACTGGTGGAGCTTGCAAGGACAATGCTTAGAGACGCAAATCTTCCTAAATATTTTTGGGCAGATGCAGTTAGTACAGCATGCTTTGTAAGCAACCGTGTCAATATTCGATCACTTCTCAAAAAGACTCCGTATGAGTTGTTCAAGGGTAGAAAACCAAATATAGCATTCTTCCACATATTCGAATGCAAATGCTTTGTTCTCAAAAACAATAAGGATAATCTTGGTAAGTTTGATGAGAAATCCGACGAAGGTATATTTCTTGGTTATTCTCTTTATAGTAGAGCATTTAGAATTTTTAATAAGAGAATTCTTACTATTGTAGAATCCATTCATGTTTCTTTTGATGAGACTAACCCCTCGAAAGAGGATAATATTACTTTTGATGATGATGATGACATAGTAGCTACTCAACAAGAGGAGATTTCAAAGAATCAAGAAATACCCCAAAAAGATATCACGCAAATCATTGAAGAACATCAAGATCTTCCGAAAGAATGGAGAACACATAGAGATCACCCAATAGACAAAGTTATTGGTGATATTAGCCAAGGCGTTGCAACTCGACTTGATCTAAAGGATGCTTGTCTCAACATGGCTTTTGTGTCTCAAATTGAACCATCCAAGATTGATGAAGCTTTAGGCGACGACCAATGGATTGTAGCAATGCAAGAAGAACTCAATCAATTTGAAAGGAATCAAGTTTGGAGTCTTGTACCAAGACCAGATCATAAGCACATCATAGGAACAATATGGGTGTTCAAGAATAAACTTGACGAGAATGGGATCATAGTTCGTAACAAAGCAAGATTGGTCGCTCAAGGCTACAACCAGGAGGAAGGAATTGATTTTGATGAAACGTTCGCTCCGGTAGCAAGGTTAGAAGCAATTAGATTATTACTTGCTTACGCTTGTTCTATGAATTTTCAGTTGTTCCAGATGGATGTCAAAAGCGCTTTCCTGAATGGCTACATTAATGAAGAAGTCTACGTCAAACAACCTTCGGGTTTTGAAGACTTCAAGAATCCCTCGCATGTGTACAAACTGAAAAAGGCACTCTACGGACTAAAACAAGCACCAAGAGTATGGTAATGACCGCCTTAGCAATTTCTTATGTGAGAAGGGGTTTACAAAAGGAAAGGTTGATAAGACATTGTTCATAAAGAAGATCAAAGGAAACACCTTATTGGTTCAAGTCTATGTCGACGACATCATCTTCGGATCAACAAACAAAGAGCTTTGTGAAGAATTTTCACTTATGATGCAAGGAGAATTCGAGATGTCCATGATGGGAAAATTGAATTATTTTCTTGGACTACAAATCAAGCAAACAAAGGATGGCATCTTCCTTAACCAATCCAAGTATTGCAAGGAATTGTTGAAGAAATTCGATATGGATAGTTGCAAGGTGATGTCCACTCCTATGGGATCCGGAACGTACGTTGATCAAGATGAATCCGGTACTCCAATTGATATAACAAAATATTGAGGTATGATCGGTTCATTACTATATTTGACGGCAAGCCTTCCTGACATTATGTTTAGTGTTTGTTTGTGTGCACGCTTTCAAGCAAGTCCAAAGGAATTGCATCTCACAGCCGTAAAGAGAATCATAAAGTATCTCAAAGGGACAATGAACGTCGGATTATGGTATCCTAAAGGTAGTACTTGTTCTTTAGTTGGTTACTCTGACGCTGACTATGCAGGATGTAAGACCGATATAAAAAGCATAAGTGGTACGTGTCACATTCTCGGGAATGCACTAGTGTCATGGGCCTGTAAGAAGCAAGCATGTGTGGCTCTCAGTACAGCCGAAGCGGAATATATTGCAGCAGGAAGTTGATGTGCTCAATTTCTGTGGCTCAAGCAATAACTCCTCAATTACGGTGTAGATCTCGGTTGCATTCCTCTTCGATGTGATAACACAAATGCCATCAACATCACGAAGAATCCGATCATGCATTCAAGGACAAAGCATATAGATATCCGACATCACTTCCTTCGAGATCACGTTTTGAATGGAGATGTAGATGTTACTTTCGTCGACACGCACAATCAACTCGCCGACATCTTTACCAAACCATTGGCGAAAGAACCATTCTACAAAATTCGGCGAGAACTTGGGATTCTTGATGAAGTATGTTTTGCTTACCTACGTGATTATTCTTTTGATTGCTTTCTTAATTGTCGATATTTTCTAGTTTTGTTTGAAAGCTCCTTCCTTTTTGCTAATGACAAAGGGGGAGAAGAGCTTTGGCTTTCTAATGCCTATGCGTGCAGAATTTTTGTCTGTTTTTAGCCTCTGTTTTTAGAAAGGGGGAGTTCATGGACATAGGGGGAGAAACAAGACAAGGACCAAAAATCGTCAAAGTACTGCACAAGACTCAATTGGTTGTCATCATCAAAAAGGGGGAGATTGTAGAAGCATGCTTCATCTCAAGGTTTCAAGGTTTTGATGACGACAATAACAAGACTCAAGCTCATTTCATCTGTGCAAAAAGTCAAAAGCTTTCAAAAGACCAAGATCAAAGTATCATGGAAGTGATCAACATTCAAGTTTCATGTACATTTGCTCGATCATCTTTCAAGACTTGGACACAAGATATGGTATATCAAAATTCTCTAATTTAATTGATATACAAGTGTTCAAATATTTTATCATTTGATCATAATGCATAAACATGTTTTTGAAACAATTGGAATTGGTATAACATTGTTTTATTAAGTTTTTTTCTGAAAAATAACAGTGTTAATCGATTAACCATATGGGTTAACCGGTTAACCATTTCAAAACTTAAATTTTCTGGCCTAACGTTCCAGCGTTAACCGATTAACCATATAGGTTAACCGATTAACACTGAACGTTTTCTGAAAAATTACTTTGTTTTGAATTCAAATATTGTGTAATTGTTATACCATTTCATCTTTTGAATTATACTTCAATATACCCTTTTGAAATGGTGTTTTGGCTCATATAAATTCTGATAATTTCAAATCAACAAACACCTCCAACAATTTTCAAAAACAATCATTGAATCATATTCACTACTTTTCAAATAATTTCAAATACATTCAAAAAGTGTTCATACTTGCATAACCTTTCACATCCATTTGTTTGAACACTTGTATTGAGATTAAGTTGTGAATTCTGATTAAAGGAGAAGATCAATCTTTGTATTTGATATTACCATTGTACTCTCAAATTATAAAAAGAATTACAGAATAGTCTGTCGCGACTTGTGATCCAGGATTGTTGGACACAAGGGTTAGTGTTTTGCAAGAGGATTGTTCTTGCACACTAGTTTGTTTTGTATTTAGATTGTAGGCCTCACCGGTTGATGGTGTGATAGGTTGTACTTTCTAAAACAATAGTGAAAACTCTCTTTCATGTGGAAAGGGGAGTGGAGTACCTTCAGATTATAAAGGGAACCACTATAAATCTTGGTGTCCACTTTCTTTATGCTTTCTACTGCATCCATCACCAAGAACATAACCAAAGAAAAATTAAAGAACACCAAAAATCTGAAAAAGTTTTAAAAGGCCTAATTCACCCCCCCTCTTAGGCATACTCTGAACTTACAAAATTTTGGTTCTCAGAGTGTAAGCTACTCCCCTTCCTTATCCTAGAGATTCATTCCTTGAATCAACAAGATTATGTACAAACTCGCTGGGATGTTTCAACATCTGGTTGAGCATCAAATCCTTGAAGTAGTTCAAACAGATCCAAGGACCAGATACTTGAGCATCAACTAATGAGACACCTTAATCATCAGTTAAGGATAATCCATTAAATACTTGTGAGTAGTAGTGAATCTTAAATCCTTATAAGAAATCCTTCTCCCAGAAGACTAACTTGAATCATCCACCTAATGTTAGTCCTTGAGCTATTACAACGAGAAATGTTGCACCTCCTGATGAGCCATCTGAACTCCAGCAAATTCGAGCTTCAAGGATAACCAATTAAATACTTGTGCATTCCATAAATAGCAATTAATCTTAAATCCTAGTTCAACAAACCACACATCTTGTAGAGAAGACCATCTAACAACAAAATTATTCTTTAGTACAATTATCTTTGATGTTGAAACATCAAGGTTGACACCCTTGACTCAACCTGCCTATGACTTTCTATTGCTGATGAAGTCCTTGCAACACATGGATGGTGAGAATAAATCACCTCCAATTTCTTCAAATTGATGATCCTCATAAAGCATCCTTGATCTAGAAGAGCAACAAGAGAACTCCAAAGACATAACAGAGAAGCCTTTATGAGTGGACTTGAGAGAAATCTCAAGTGTCTTTGGCAGCTTTGTCATGATAAGGGTAGATTTCTAACTTCATAGACCATGAATTTGATACCTTAGGACTTAACTCATCTTTCCTCCAAAATGACTTCAAGATACCTGAAGGAACCAACCTTATAAGTACTAAGACATCAAAGGCGAACACCAACAAACAACTCTCTTAATTCCATTACTCCCGACTGGAACAACTAGAGCTTCCATAGATGCTGACGCCTTCATGACAACCTGAGGATAAACAAAATCTTTAATCTAGATTTATCAATGTCCTTTCATTAGAAACATATGCAGCAGAACAATAACACGTCTTCAATAGGCTCGAGTCAAGATGTCAAGACATCTTAGTGAATACCATGTAGAAAGGAACCTCAACACCAGCAACAGCAAGAACATCTTCACAGAAGCAAAAAAAAAAAAAAACTAGTAGCTGTCATCCTTGATCCATTATCAATCATTCTGGATATCCAATACCTTTGAAAACATCAGAATGAAGGGTCTGATTGCATAAACACACACCTTGCTTAAAGAACCAGAAAGTATCTCCCAAGATCTCATCCAGAAACAGACATGATGCCTGCTCTGAAACCAATTGAAATTTTGGAAAGCAGATTACAAATGTCCTAACAATATGTCATAACATGGTTTTCTGCATAACTTTAAAACAAGGGCAGAATAAACAAGCTAACATTCTGAATATCAGCAATAGAATCACGACATATGTTTCAACATTTGTTACAACATGTTAATTAATAAGCAAATATTGAACTGTAGATTTGCAGAATGATAAATAACACAAGATATGTTAACCCAGTTTGGTGAAATTCATTTAGATCTGGGGGGTACCAAGCCAGAAAGAAGAATCCACTATCAGTAGTATAATTTTATGTAAACAACCTCGAATTTACAGTAAACAACCTCCAGTTTACCTATCACTACCCATTGAAAACTTTATCATTAGAAGTTACATCTAATTGATAAGAGAAACCGATCTCACTCACTTAATCACTACTCGTGATATCTAACAGTTATAGTCACAATAATTGTATCATTCTACTTGAAAGACACATATTTCAATACAAAGTTCAGCCAAGCAACCTTGACTAACAATCCTCCTCGGATTCTATTGGATTTACTTAAAAGTTTCATCCAAGAATAATAGACAATTCATTACCTACACTTTTCTGAATCTGTATAAACATCTATGTCTGCCACAATGTATCTGTTGCAGTGAGAATCGTGATACCAAGCTATTAATTAACTTGAATCTTAATTCTTAAAATTCACAACCGGACTTTGATTTATCCAAAGGAAAGGTTAAAGAAAGAAAAAACCTTTTGCGCGAAGTAACAACAACGCTAAGAGATTCGGGGCTCAGGGGTTGGTTATGCCTAGGGTAGGTATTTCACATCCTAAACATCTGTAGTACTCTACAGGAACCTTCTGTTTGTTTGTATGCTATACTTGCTAAATGTTTACTATGGTTTGGGATTGGGTACAAGGTTAGGTAAAGACCTAAGGATAGTTTCTAAGTTTGCTCGCAAAGATATCGCATCTTCTGCCTATGTATCCTAACTAGGATAGAATCAGAGCAACCGTAGTTCACCTCACTAGGGATAAAGAACACTTGATTATGATCAAGGTTCAAAGGGGAACAAACATAACAATGCTTGTGTAGAGTTTAACAAAATTCTCTAATCTATATTGAACACTCAAGAAAAAGGAGTAAGTAATCATCACTATGATTCTTACATAGAGTTAACCAAACTCTACCTAACTCTACGTTGCAAGACCAATTGGTTCTATCCAGACCAAAAGGTGGAAGAAGGCTCTATCTAGGCCTAAAGGGTAAGTCCAATTGGTTCTATCTAGACCAAAAGGAGGGGAAGGTTGAAAGGTTGATTGGTTCTATCCAGACCAAAAGGAAGGTTGCTCGTCAAGATATCGCATCTTGTGCCTACGTATTCTCATTATTCAATGAGAAATCAAAGTGGCCGTAGTTCAGGGATGAACTAAAGAACGGGGACCAATTGGTTTTATCCAGACCAAAAGGAGGAAAAAGGCTCTATCCAGGCCTATGAAGGGTAAGCTATCTATGACTCATGGGTCAATAGAGAGACTTTCCTTTGGAAGGGGAAAGATGAGGCAACATGGATGAGAACTAAAAAAAAAGTCCCATCACTTGGGGAATAACTTAACAAAGCATTCAAACATGATGAATATATAAGAGGTATGGTTTCAACTAAGAATAATGCGAGCGTATGACAATATCAAGCAATTATTTCAATCAAGATAAATGGTTACAACCAAATAAGGTACAAAAGATATCACAATATCATGAATGGGTTCTTATAAGACTTAAGCACAAGAGGTGAAAACCAAAGACATATCTTGACAAAGATAAAGGTAACAACCATGAAATATCTTAACAAAGATGAAAGCATATCTTAACAAAGATGGAGGTATATCTTAACAAAGATGAAGGTAACAACCATAAAAGGTATAAATGCAAACAAATCATAACTTGAGGTAAGCATGTTATAGGTTTAAAGATATCATATGTAACTACATAAGCAAACACCACACATTTGATAACAATCAAGCATAGACAATCAAACAATGTCACAACAAAGTAAGTAAGAAGTTCAATACTTCATGGGGAAACTTTAAAGTTTTAAAGATGAATCACCTAGATGCTTTACAAGCAAGATTTTGAAATTCAAACTCAAATATACAAGGAAGCTAATAAGCCAATCCTATATCAATTTCAAATTAAACTCAAAGGGAATGAAATCCAAGTTTGAAATGAAAAATGGGAGATAGGAGGGTGAAAACCCTAAAATGAATTACAATTTTTTCATAATATAAAGTGTTTTTAAAATAGGAATTTTAGATTTCTTTAAACATTATATGAAAATATAAATTAAAATAAGAATTTGGCAAAAAGAATCATTTAAAAATGATTAAAAATGAAGAAGTTGTGTTATTTTGAATATTTAATAAAAATTAAATAAACTAATAACTAAAAATAAGGAAATGTCTCACCCAAGGCTTGAACCCAAGAACTTGGGGTCATGGACTCAAAACAATATCAATTTATCCACTTCATGCACGTGACATTTAATGGAAATGGAAAAAGAAATAGTAAAATCATGAAAAATCATAAAAATGGAAAAAGTGCCCTCGCTAAGGGTCGAACTCGGATCATTGGGCATGGAAAAGTACTTAAGGGCAAGGAAATAACCACCAGGGTGGCGATACATCCATTGTATCAAGCCACCCCATTAAATCTTATACCTAACAAGGCAAGATTTTGGGTCAAATGTAAGGCATTTTCAACACAATTTTGTCAAAAACGTTTTGATCTAAACTCCCTTAAATCTCCACCAAATTTAATGAAATTTGAACCAAAATCACTTATTTTTTTAAAGAGGAAAATGATGGTGTCAACCAAAACTTTAAATAGAGCATACACAATGAGATTCGAAGGAACATGCATAATGAATTTAGAAATGCATTTTGGAGTTAATGATCAAGGCAGATGGATTTACGAACAAACAAAGGTCCACTCAAGTCTGGAACACATCACTCATGGATTAACTCCAAAGAATGAACTCAGTTTCTCATTGAATCAAAATATGGCTGTCAAGTTGCAAATAGGTGAAAATGTGTTTTGAGTGAACAACCTAGTCCTAAACAAAGTGTTCAAACATGATTCAAAGCCATCACATGTTTATCAGTCCCAAATGCAACATGCTATGAACTTGGCACACATAAAATGGCATTAAGGATTAACGAATCTCAAGGCAGAAACTGGCAGCAGATAATGCTTCAAAAAGCCACAAACATATCAAACAAATGACTGATTTAGACAACAACTAAACCTGTTGATGCCAGCATTAGTGCAACAGTTAAATTAATAATGAAAGAAATGGCAAGACTCAACATAGGAACATCAGCAGGTGTTTTGGTACTTCACCAACATCCACTAATGGATTTCAAACATTATGTCTTCACAATGACATAACTCACAAGTCTTAGGATAGTAGGCAAATTTGGAACACAAATACATCCCTCTTGGCATAACAATACCTGCCAATCTAAGATAATAGCCCCTATGCAAAATCTTAATGATAGCAAACAAACAAAGGCAACAATATCCACAAAGTAGACAAAACAATGTTGTTCATCAAAAGCTTCATCATTAGCCAAACATCTGATGGGATCTAAGCTGGTCAAACTCTCAACAAGCCTGGACAGCAGGCATAGCAGCAAGGCAACTAAGTGGCAAGCATTAGATCAATACCATGTCAAAAAGCGTTTGACATTGCAAAATGTCATGAATCCAAGAAGAACCATGGTAACAACCTTCTCCTCAGCAGAACACACTAGCAGAGAGATTTTCTGAATCCTAGCCTCAAATAACCTACCTAGAACCCCTCTTATCAAAATCTGGCAAACTTGATGCAACCACAAACCTCCACAGGCTTATTGTAAAAATAGTCCCTCACCCTCACAAGCTTAGTTACAAACTCAGAGAAATTAAACCAAAAACTGAGCAAAACCAAACCAAGGATAAGGTTCCCCCACAAAAAAAAAAGCACACTCAAAGTATGTCAATATGAACTAATAGATCCAACACAAACTTCTGACAGCATCCCTTAAACAAAGAACCCTAAAACAGTCCATAATGCAACCTCTAAAGAAAGACCATAATGTAAACCATCTAAGCTGAACCTGATCCAGAAATGAACCAAGTCAAGCCTCCAAAAGAGAGGCACTAAACATAGCAATGTTCAAAATGCACTTCTACAATCTAACTGACCAATCTAACATTAAAAGCTCCAACTTACATCTTCTGACCAGAATATGCTGCACACCAGTAGATATAATCATCATGCTAAAATACACACATAGGTTAAATCTGAAGAGCTAAACAGGTCCAGGAACTATGCACAAAGTTAGACCTCCATCAAACATAACAATGCTTAACACTAAGTTACTAAACCTAGACTTCTCCTACTGACAGTTTTTTTTAAAAACAGTTTGGTGGTCATTTCATTTCCCTCATACATTCAACAGGCAAACCTCACAAGAATAGCAACTAATTAAGCTAAAAGACAACTTAATCAGCAACCACACATGGTATAGGTTTCAAACATTTTTTAGAGCAAAATTACAACTCTAGCATGACAATGTCAAAACACAATCCATACATACATGATGTATAATGATGAGAAAGTTCAAAACTACATACCTCTTGTAGTCTTCCCACACTTAAGCTAAATAAAAGAAAGAACTCCTTCCTTTTAATGCAAGCTTGTATTTGTTACTTATTCTTGAAGAAAAGTGCAACTTTGTGGACAGTTAGACCAAATGAAACTCCAGCTGTTGTTTGAGGTTCTAGACAGCTAGGATATCATGAACATGAAGTGTTCTAAGTATTTTGGTGATGGGAAAAGATCTGTGTAGTGGTATAGTGAGAAAAATGCACAAAAGTTAAAGCAAACTGGTGTGAAAGTTGACTTTTTTGATTCAAAGTTCTTTTGGTGAAACTAATGGTGGGAATAACTTCAAATGGTCATTTTAAGGGTGTGTGTATGGTCTTTGAAGTGGTTTTGTGTTTGGAACAAGGTCTGGTGTGAAAAATGTAAAGGGAGAAACTTTGTGTTTTTTGAGATTTTCTTCACTTACAAGCAATGAGGGAAAGAGTGAGAGTTGTGTGTTCCTTGTGTTTTGGATAGCTCTAGCGTGTCCAAAAGAGTGGAAGGAAACCTTTATTTATAGGCTAAGTGAAGGTTGGGGCAGATTTTAAGTTTTGGTCTTGGAGGGACATTTTTGGGAGAAAATTTGTCCAAGATTTGGTGCAGTTGGAAATCCAAGTTCTTGGCTCAATGTGATGCATAAATCAAGTGGTATGAAAGACATGGAAGTGACTGAAGTGTGGCTAGGGAATAGGGGAGCTGCAGCTGCAAGTTTCTTCACGAAAAAGTTTCTCTTTCCTCTTGGTTTTTTGATTAAAATATTGCCACTTGCTTGCAACTTGCCATGCCTTGTCAAGTCCTCCATTTCTTCTGCATTTATACTCATAATTCCCTCTAACTATCAGATCAAATGTTGATTAAATGGATGAGAATGATTTAAGTGATTGACAAGTTGATTTGTGACAAATTTGAAATGGTGCATTCAAGTGTTGGCACCCCAACTTGCTCAATTTGAAACTCTCAGCTCACAAGGGCTATGAAGGAGTTCTAGTAATTTTTGGAAAGCCCTCATGGAGCTCTACAACTTTCATGTTTATTGAATTTTCAAACTTCAAGTGGAACTAGGTCAAAAAACCCCTCAAAGTTGGCTGAAAACATGCCTAAAAAGGCCAGAAACTTAGAATTTTTCTAAGTGTTTTCTCCCTCTTGTGATGATTTTGACTATAACTCCAAATCTATGCATTTTTTCCCATAGGTCAATTTTACAATTTTGTAGGACTTGCCAAGACCTTTCCAACAAGCTTTGAACCACCTCATTTGGATGTGTGGTTAGGAAGTTATGGTATTGCCCTTTTCAAAACCCTAATTCCCGAATTTTTCAATTACTCCTCAATATTTGATCCAATGGTCATGAAACTTCATGGGTAGGTGTAATATGTTATTAGGAACATATTTGCTTCAAACTTTGAGGTCAAATTCCTTATGGTTAAAGAGTTGACTTTTCGGTAAACGATCGATCGATAACTACCGGATCGCCTGTTGACGTTCTGGGTCTTCTGAGATCTTGAAACTTCTTGAGTAGAATTTACCAAGCCATCTGAGCTTAATGGACCATAATTCTATCATTGGAACACCTTTTAAATCAAAAGTCAAACTACAATTGACTTTTCCTGATCAGAAACCCTAATCGGGGATCCTGAACTGCATTGTTCTTGATCTTTGGTTGACAACCTCAAATTGGATTCATACTTGACCCAATGTAGTATCTCTGATGATGTGGAGACTTGTTTCATGGAGAATCAATCCAATACATTGACTGATTAAACCTTCGAAACCTCGATTTCGACTGTACAAAACCTTAATTCACCTGTGTCTTAACAAAGATAAACTTGAAATAGGTTATGGTTAGATAAACAAATGAAGATGATCCTAGAATGATGATGAATATCTAAGGGGTCAAACTTTGGGGTGCAACAGTATCCAACCGATACAAAGGGAGACTTACAACACAAGAAAGCATACGACTCTCAAAACCCTAAACCCTTATTTTTTTACTTTACAAGTATTACACAAGGATTCTCTACTATACCCTAGCTCTAAGTCTTCCTTTTATAATCGTCAGCTGTCTTGAGCTTCAAATATTCTTTCCTTGACCCACTTATAAACGTGCCTTGAGTTTTGGAACAAATTTAAAAATAAAACATGCTAAGACAGTCATGTTGTCGAGTCTTCATGCTGGGACATTTCATTCGACATCTTTGGTCTGAGGAAAATTTCTTCAAAATAGAACCTCTTGTTCAAATTTATGTTTTACCAAAATTTATTCAAATCCTTAGAGCTTTCATATTTCATCAACCTAAATTGTATATATTAATTAATCAAGCATGTGAATTTGTTTTTGGTTAATATAATCATGTATCCTCTCAATACCGTCTATGTCTAGAACGATGTCGTGAGTATTATTGTATATGTCATTAGACAATGTCTCATGCTAACAACAAATACAATAATCTTTAAAATCAACACAAAGAAAATATCAACTCACAAATCTATGTCTAGAGTTTATTTGTTGATAGATGAATACTTTAGATCATGGTTTTTAAAATCTATGTCTATAGTGATACAAGTCATAAATAGATCTTTAAGAACATAAACATTCAACATATATTAATCATCCACTTGTTCACATACAAATAGACCAAAATAAATACATACAAGCTAAGATAGACTATATATTCCTTTGATACAAAGGATTTAGCTACCCATAACCATGGTAGCTTGCTTTACAAGGAAAGAAAGAAGATGAATGAGCATCCAAGATGAAGAATCGATCTAGGACGCGAATCCATCTTCTAATTGTAAACATATCACTCCTTGATGAAGGAATGAACAACTTAGGGTTTTTTCCTAAGCCAATGTTACTCTTTTAGAAAAATGATCTTATGAGGTTATGATCCCAAAAAAGTAAGAAAAAGTACATAAATATCTAAACAAAATATGTCACGCTCGCACTGCGAGCGCCATGTTTGCAATGCGAACTTCACTTATAGGCACTTGAAGTGCCTCTGAACAGTTAAATCGCCCCTAAAGATTCTTTGTACTGCGAACTTCTTCACCCAGGCCTTATACTGCTATCATCAAGGGTTTTAGCTAGTGCCATCCAAATTCTCCAGCTCGCTTTGAGCTCAAACTACAAGCTCGCCTGCACTTCGCTATCTGCTTGCACTTCGAACTTGTTGGATTCTTCATCAATTATTTAACTTCCTTATCCATTAAATTGTGCCTTGTCCTTTGATAATCAGGCCTAATACTTACACAATAACACACATATCAAGGCATCTAAAGGTAAAATCAATTTCATTGAAGAATCATAAGAGAACATGGAATAAATCGATTAAAACTTAAGAAATGAGTTGAAAAATTCCAAGAATAATGGTTTAAATTAAGACATATTTGGCATTCAACATCGGGAAGTAACAAACACCCTCATCTCTAATACAAGCACATATTCCTACTTTGTTGTTTGAGAAGGATGCATCAATGTTGCATTTAAACCACCCAGCTGAAGGTTTGTTCCACTTGATATCATTTGCCACTTGAGCTTGGATTGTAAGACTCGATATGATCTGTTGGGAATTTCTCCAACTTGACAATAAATGTGAAGCACAGTGACAAATGGACTCTTGGGAGTCTTCGATTTTGTTCCAGATAAAACTATTCTTGCATTTCCAAATACTCCACAACATAGTTGAGAACAAACCTTGTTGATCTTGAATTGATTCTTTTAAAAAGGAAAAGATTAAAGTAGCAAAATCAACTTCATTATTCATCAAATGTTGTAACCTAGGAAAAACACCCATTTCTTCAATACAACCAATGTTATCCGAACACTGAAGAAACAAATGCTTATAATTCTCCTCTCCTTCCGCGCATACACAACAACTAGTAGGGCAATCGAAACCTTTGTCTTTTAATTTCATTATAGTTGGCACACAATTCCTGCACATACGATACAAAAACATTTTGATCCTTGAAGGGATCTTCAAATTCCACATCAAATTCCACCTCTTTTCAATCGTAAGATGAGAGGTATCAATGGCTACATTAATACAGAAACGATAAGCATTACGCACAAATAATATACCATTATTTTCCAACTTCCAAACTAACTTATCCATATGGACCGCCTCAAATAATAGAGTATTGAGAACCTTAGACGCAACTCCCTCCCCTAAAAGAGAATAAATCAAGTTGGAATTTTGTTGTTTACCATTAGTTCTAAAAAAGTCTAATACTTTAAGATTATCCACCTCCGGGTAATTCGACCAAGGATTATCCAAAGAAGAACTATCATGAAGCCACCTTTGACCCCAAACTGGGATACTCTCTCCCGAACCAATACTCCATTTATACCCTCCTCGCACCACAAACTTCAAACTCCAGATACTTCGCCACATATAGCTGGGATTATGCCCAATATCAGAATCAAGAAAAGCACAATTGATAAAGTACCTAGCCTTGTTGAGACGAGTAACTAAGTTGTGAGGCTTTGTCATAAAACTCCAGGCTTGTTTTCTCAGCATTGCATAATTGAATGCACTGGGACTTTTAAAACCCATCCCTCCAACATTTTTGGGCACAGATAAACAATCCCACGAAATCCAATAAATGCTTTTTTTCCTGATCTCGCTTAAGACCACACCAAAAATAATTCATCATTTTCTCAATCTCCTCGCTTAAAGAGGAAAGCAATAAGAAGATACTCATGATATAAGAAGGGATAGATTGAAGAACTAACTTAATGAGGATTTCCCTTCCTGCTTGAGAGAGTCTCCTGCTACTCCAAGAATTAATATTTTTTTCCAAATTCTATCTTTAACGAACTTGAAAGTAACTTTCCTACTTCTACCAATCATAGACGGCACACCAAGATACATATATGTCCCTAACACCTGTTGAACTCCTAAAGTGTCAGCCAAAGCATTCTTAATGTTTGGATCAACATTCCTGCTACAAAAGAATTCAGATTTTTGGAAATTGATGGCTTGACCTGATGCTTCCTCATAAGTGTTAAGAATATTCTTCATCATATTTTCTTCATTCAAAGAAGCTCTAAAGAAAAGGAAACAATTATCGGCTAAGATAAGATGAAATACGATATGAGCGTTTTTACAAATTTTTACTCTGTGAATGTCTCCCTAGCTTCGACTTGCTTGGTTAGAGCTCACAACCTTTCAGAACAAAGAATAAATAATGTTAGTTTCATGGTTTTATGATTGGCTAAGTTTTGGTAAAACATGGTTCTATAATGATGTTGTGCACGATGTTATAACATCTTCATCAACTGTCATGACAGTACTACTGTCATGTGTTTCAGACAGATGTCATGACATCTTGGTCTGATACTGTCGCGGTGAGAATTGGATATCAAGCTATTGATTAACTTGAATCGCAAATTATTATTCACCATCGGTATTTAATTTGTCCAAGGGAAAGGTAAAAGATTGAAATAACCCATGAGTATGTAATGTAAATGCATAGTTAGAGAGTCTAAGGTTCGGGGGTTGGTTAAACCTAGGGAAGGTGTTAGCATCCTAAGCATCTGTAGTACTCTACAGGAACCTCTTGCTTTATTGTGTTATTGTTGTTTGCTAACGGTAAGAGACCTATGGGTTTATTTCTAAGTATGCACGCCAAGAAGTTGCATCTTGTGCCTACATATCCTGACGGGAATGGAATCAGAGCATTTGTAGTTTCCCTAAAGGGATTGAGGAACCATTGACTATGGTCAAAGTTCTAGAGGGAAGGTTGATTCTAGGAGAAGAGACGAGTCATTATCTTAGGGAGAATACTCGACTTAACCTCCACGAACATATCAAAGATGGTCTTTGCGGCACATTGAGAGAAGGGCTCCAATCCAGATTTTTATCGACGAATATGCCACATACCTCTCTCAAGCGGAAAAGATTCTTCATCTTTCTCGGTTATGTTCTGGGGGCAGGAGAATCATATCTCGACTACACAAATGAATCATGTCTAGTTCTCTAATAGGGAGAATAGAGGATTTAATTGATAAGTTATCTAAAGTTGAAAACTTAAGAGTGTCTATCTTAAAGATAAAGGGAGACCTAGGCTGACCGACCTGAAAATCAGAGATCAAACGGGGGAAATAATGCAAATGAAAATGCAATGTATACAACTCGTAAAGTCATATACAGGTTCCTCCCTTGGACATATGGATATTTATCATAAGGATTACAGATAGAAGCATTAATCAAACTAGGATTGAATCATGTGAGGCATGCAGTATAACCCATTTATAAAGTGAGATGTCATAAGATAGATAAATCAAGTCGAGTACATATAAAACAAAGAAAGGAAGGGTTCATAAATGTATAAGAGCGCTCGTTATGAGTCATAGACAAACTAACAATATTAGACTGACACATATACTTCATTAAATTAATTAGTAATCATGAAATAAACGGAGAGAGAAGAGATAACTATGAATACTGTGATTAAATAATTTTTTTTGAAGTAATTAAGAAAAAATCTAAAATAAATTAACACTTAAAAAAGTTAGATTGCAAAATTGATTTAGCTAATTTTAAAATTAAAATCTTAAGTAAATATAATTGTTATTATATTATAAAAAACTTTAATAATAAGAAGCATTATTAAAATCATGTAAGGATGAGAACTAAAAGAAAATTAAAGGGGGCGATCTGGTGTCATGGAGCTAAGAGGTGGTCCATCGTGGATCCTCGGCAAGAATCTCACCCATCGTTTGATCCAGATGAGGCAACCGATTGACCCAGATCCACGAGGGTCTACCGTAAGGGCGCGCGCACGGGAACATGATAACACAATAGAACAAAATTAACGACAGATAAACCTAATCTCATCGTCTCCCTTTCTCCTCAACTCTGTTCGAGATGTCTTCTTCTTCTTCGATCCAACCTTCTTCTCCTTCCTCGACCAAAACAATGTCTTCATCTTCTTCATCGCGTCAAGTTCACAAACCCCCCAAACAAAAGAACGACAACAATGTTTTCCTCTTTTGATTCAACATGTTCATTCTGATTTTGGAAATACTTGAACGTGTTTGGAACGTATCTGAATTCACTTTAATTTTACTTGAATGTTGATTCAATGCTGCCGGTTATTTTTCTCTGTGTATCACAACTGTGATTGCCTTCCATTTTAATGTTTAATTTTGTTTGGAAGTTTGTGGAGCTCTTGATTCTTGCTAAAACCATGGCCAATTTATGTAATTCCGTAGTAGACTAGTTGGAATGAAAGTTAAATCCCTACTTACTGCTGCTGTTTATAAGAGAATTTTCAGGTTATCCAATTCGGCTAGACAAATTCACTCAAGTGGTGGGATAGTGAATTGTTGACCGTGGATGATTATAGAATTGGAGAATTTGTATTCCATTTCACCAGATTTGGACAATAATCCTCCGATTAGGTATTGGTTTGGTAACTCTTTTCCGCATAATTGGACTCGCAGCACCAGCATCATTGGTAGTGATAGTTCTCTTTGTGATTGGTAGTAACTGTATTGAAATTCTGACTCAGTATCAATTGTACCTCTTAATATCAATGTTATGTAATAACCTAGTACTGCTTTAGTTTTAAGATTGAAATTGTATATGGAGTTTATATCAAATGAGTGGGCCATTTGAAATTGGTACGGGTGTTTTTGAGATCTTCATAGGATTAATGTGATGAAATCTTTGTAAATCTTATTCTTCTCTGTAGGAATTTTGAAAAGTTAATGAAAATTGGGCTTTGTATTTCTCTGTGGAAACCTTTGAAAGTTAATGTAATTCACACTTAGTGCTTCTTGTGTATCTTAAACACATGTGAACCTTAGTTGATAGTAGTTTTGGGATTATCTCAAATTCGGTCTTAATAGTAGCAAGGCTTGTACATTGTGTATATAATTATGTAATATTATTGACATGGTCTTATGTTCTTAAACTTTGGAGTTGTATTGAAGTTGAATAAACTTGATATTATTGGATTATGGAAAACTTCTTTGCTTGAACTTGGACTAGAATCCTTCTTAGTTTGAATAAAATGTCTCAAGAAGTATGTGCCTTTGACTTTTTGTAATTGAACTCCAAACTATTGTCACAAGCAATCATATGTTTTATCTTGATATTGAGAACTTTGATGAACATGACGGTCATCCTTTATAAATACTAAATAATTTGAGTTTAAAACTTATCTTGAAAGTTGAATATTGCATTTTAATACAACTTGGTTTCAAAACGGCCCTTTTGAATGGTCTTTAAACAAAATACTTGTAACCTTTCTCTTTGAGCACGCCATAAACATGAACCTCTCATCTTGAACGTGAAGATGAATTTTCCTTTTAAATCTACAAGAACCAAAAGAAGATTAAACTAGAAGATTAAACTCCATGTGAAAGAAAAAGATCCTCTTAGATTAGACTTGACTTTTATTTCTTGGTATCAGAGCCAAAATTTTTTAAGGAATCCTTATGACTTGTCACGGAAACCCCACACAACCACTACATATCCAAACCTAGTCTTGATATGGTGGACACTCTAATTCTTTCTCAAACCTTCTGAAGAGCATTGAATAGAAATACCAATAATGAACCTCTAGAATCAGGGTAAGTTAGTTATGTCCTGAAATGCTTGATTGCTAGGGACTATACTGGAAACTACTGCACCTACATAGGCTGGTTTGTCACAATAAGCATGCACAAAAGACTTAAGCCCTAAAGATACTATGCAAGATAATGCATAAAGAAGTGGGATCTTAGGTTCAAAAATTAGGGTGTGGCAGGTACAGCAGGCGCTGCTGTTTTATATCTCTTGACAGATTTGATTTGATTTGATTTGATGAGATCTTTTTGGATATACCTCATCATTATGCGCAGGTCAAGAAGATTTACTAGGAATAAAGTGCAGATTAATTTTGATGTCATAAAAAGGATCTTTGAGGCTTTTTAGGAACCTATAAAAGATTTGTTCCTATTTTTGTGGAAAAGATTCTGTAGAAGATTTACAACGTGAATATTGGATCTGATTGAAGAGTCCAAGCCCATACTTGAAGAGTCTATAAATAAGGACTTGCTAGCCTAAAGGTAGCAAGCATTCACAACAAGAAAAACGTGGGTGCAACATAAGGGTTTAGGGTTTTGAGAGTCTCTTGTGTGTGACTTTGTTAGTCACCCTTTATATCTTTTAATGCATCGTGGTAGACATATTTAGGTTGTATATTGTTCTTGCTCGAAGCTTTGAAGCAAGTGGTGAGTATTGTTCTTGGTTGAAGCTTTTAAGCAAAACCGAGTATTGTTCTTAGTCAAGAGTCTTGACTGAATATTGTATTGGAAGGAATGTCTTTCAATTGAAAAGTATGAGGCAGTTGCTGGAGATTGTAACTGTTAGATATCACTGAGGTGATTTAGGAGTTGAGATGGGGTTCTCTTATCTAGATGGTGATCTCTAGATAGAATTATACTGGGTAGAGATTAAGTGAGGAGTTGTAAACGACAAAGTTTAGCTCTAAATTAATACTGCTAATAGTGAATTCATTCATGGCTTCTTAGCCTCCAGATGCAGGTGATTTGCACCGAACTAGGTCATCATATCCTATGTTATTATCATTTTGTTATATTATATTCAATCTGTATTTATACTCTGTAGTACATGTTTTGACAGATATTGAAACATCTGTCTTGACACTGTTTTGACCTTGAAGGTTAAGAGTGTTCTTCATTTTAAGAGAACAAAATATTTATGTTCTATCCTTGTTTAGTTTTTAGCAGAGATCAATGTCTTGACATCTCTTAGGACATTTGTGATCTGCATGCCAGAATTTTAATTAGTATCAGAGTGGGAATCCTATTCTATTTCTGGATGAGTTCTAGGGAAGATACTTTCTGGTCTTTCGAACAAGTAAGAAGATTGTGTGATCAGTTCATCCATTACTACTGTCTTCAAGGAGATTGGAAGCTAGGAGGATAATGTTCTGAATCTAGCCTGACAACTTCTAATGGTTGACTGAGTTATTTGTGTAGATTCTTCCGCTGCTGCTGATAATGATACTTGTGTTAAGCATTATGTCTTATAAATTGCTCTGACATCTGTCCTGGCTTGTTGAAGATGGTGTTAAAGCAAGAATCGTGATATGTTCCTCTGAAGGATCGTCCTATGTTACTTGGGAGACGGGGTCAACTAGGTACCATGAAGGTTATTAGGAGGAAAAAGGTTGATTTGAGAGCGTGCTTATCAAATTCACGATCTATGGATTTGGTAAAAACTATGACATCTTTTAGGTAGCCCAAGAAACTTGAGTCCTCTCAAGTCCACTCATAAAGGCAATACCGAAGGTGTTTAGAAGTGAAGATGGTATTCTGAGTAATATTTATGCCTGAAAGATTTCTCTCTAGTTGGTGAGGGTTGTCTTCAGACATTTTATGTATAAAGAATACAAAATTGGGACTTAAGATCAATTGATATTTGTGGCCTTAACAAGTATTTAATTAATTATCCTTTTTGATTGGTGATGTCAAAAGTATCACTCCTGAAGGTGAAACTTCAGGCAGTGCAAAAACTCAAGATCCAATGTCTTGTTCATGGAAAAAGGACCCGATGTTCAACCAGATGTTGAAGCATCACTTCTGTAGAGTGTGTGCAGAAGCTTGTGCTTCAAGGAGTGAACTTCCCGGACAAAGGAGAGATGCAACATATGTTCTAGAGAATAAGAAATTACGTGTTTATCAATAGTATTGGGAATCTTATTTAGATTTGTCTTGAAGAGTCTCCTAGTCTGTTATATAGGAAGCCTCTATCGAAGAGTTTTGTCTTGTATATATATGCTGGTGAAGATGAAGATCAAGACACCATTTTCTTTGGTGAGTTTTCTTTAGGTCAGTTTATTTCTGATCTGAAGATAGACTTTTGGTACTCCATTGAAGGATCTTGTGGCATACTTTGTGCTGAAGGGTTGTGGAGACATATCAACAAGTTTCTATGCACATGGATGTCAAGGAAACATGTCTGGAACATTCACTCTGACATCTTAAAGATTCTTGGCACTGTTTTAGGCATGTGGGGTTTCATTAGTTGGTTGTCAAGTCAATGATGTAAATCAAATGTTCTGAAAATGAATGAAACATCTGGACATTGATGCTGAAATCATTGTTGTGCATTGGACCTATATCATCTTGTATGTGATGGTCTTCTTAAGAGTGGATGCTCTCCAACTATATGCTTATTTCCTAAGTCTATCTCATCTTGTTTGGATCATGCAATAGTTGAGAGCTCAAGGGAGCTGTTGAGTGTTTGGTGTTTTCATATATACTTCTTTGAGTCTCGTATAAGATGTTTGATGTGAGTGTTCTAGAGTTCTATCTGGAGTAAGGGGGTGTTAGTTCTAGAAGATTCAGCTCTGTTGTTATCTCCACATGATCAAGGACCTTATGGAAGGTATTTTGATTGGTCTCTTATGAAGGAAGGTGGTATTTGAGTGTGCTCCAAGGAACCACCTGCTCAAGCCCGTGGCTTGATAGTGTTGATGTACTTTGACTTGTGGTGTACTGTGTAAAATGGAGGATAGAAGATTGAGGAGCTGGGGAGAAGCAGATCTCTTCGAGAAGTTTGTTTTTGGTATGATGCTCAATCTATACCTTCATGGTTATTGTCAGTCATACTTGTATCTGTCAGAGGGAATCTCCTCTGTGGATGCATAAGGATGGGTGTTGACTTTGTAATGTCAGATGAGATGTTTGAACATTGTGCTTCTATGATGAAGCTTCTTGAGGCTTGAGAGATGTTATTTCTCTCTATGGTATTATGCCTCCTATGGTGATCTATGAGCTGTTGTAGCTATGATCTGTTCGGATCCTCTTGTGGTTATTGTAAAAGGAAGTGTAAGGATTACCATGTAGAAAGTTATTCCTATGGATGTTGACTTTGGAACCAAAGCAGATGAAGTCGATGTTTTAACCTGTGTTTGAAACATCATTTTAGTTGTCTATCTCTTCAGAAAGGAAAGTTTTGGCTCTCACCAGTTGGATTACAAGTGCACTATCTATTCATTATGAAGTATGATCAAGACTTTGTTGAGTTTGATTATCTATGTGTAGACGGTTGGTTCTGCTGGAAGTATCTCTTGAAGAGAGTGTATCAGACTGAACTTGAGAAGGAGGTAGGTTAATGAGTTTCTTCTTCATTTGGTGAAGGGGTTTGGTGACTTCCATGTGTGGATGATATCTTGATTAACCAAGGTGTTAAAATAATGTGTATGTCTCTTTAGGAAATGTGAGCATTCCATGCTTGATTGGATTTATTCTCAAAGAACAAGGGTGTCTATGGCTGTAAGATTCAATATGAAAATGTACAGTGTGTGGATGTGTTTAGGGGGAGAGTGATAAATGATGTTAATTAGTCTCAATCTAAGAGTTTATTGGTTATGGTACAAGGGATGTTATCCTGGTATTGTCTCACTTATGAGCATGAAGATGTTCATGCGTTTCATGTGGGGTTGTGATGTCATTCTAGATGTCTTGATATCGTGGTGAGTCCTGAGAAACAAAATTGGATATTATCTGGGAGAATTTATTTTTCTCTACAGAAGTTTTTTGTGCCTCAAAGAGAGGTTATACTGTTGGTTGTGAGATGTCAAACTAGATATCCCAATACCATGTGCAGTTTGTCAGGTTAGTCTTGCTTTGAAGCATGATGATTCTACTTCAGCTTTTGGGTTTGGCTATGATTGGTGTGTTATATGCATTTGAGTTGTGTGTTTCCATTTCTATATTTACATGTACATTTACTCCAATTTTTTTTTCAATTTTTGGCTAAAAAGGGGGAGTAAAGTGTTAGTGTTATCTGTTGTCCTGATGTTATGTCACATGTATTGACATGATGACCAATATTGTGATAGGACTTTGCTACTACTAAGGAAAGAGTAGTGTTTTGTTGTTGCTTGCTAAATGCAACTATTAAGAGGAGCATGATAGTCTGTGAGGCTGGATGTACTGGAGGAAACTGTTATTATTACTGCTCTGATAATTTGTGTGCAAAAGATGTCAAACAAAGCTAATCGAACATTTTGCATGGCTTTGGTTGTTTTAGCCAAAATTTGCCAAAGGGGGAGATTGTTAGTTCCATGGTTTTATAATTGGCTAAATTTTGGTAAAACATGGTGATATACTGATGTTGAGGAAGATGTTATAAAACCTTCATCAACTGTCATGACAATACTACTGTCATGTGTTTCAGACAGATGTCATGACATTTTGGTCTGGTACAGCAGGCGCTGTTGTTTTATATCTCTTGACATATTTTATTTGATTTGATGAGATCTTTTTGGATATACCTCATCATTATGCACATGTCAAGGAGATTTATTAGGAACAAAGTGCAGATTTTATTGGATGTCATAAAAAGGATCTTTGAGACTTTTTAGGAAACTATAAAAGATTTGTTCCTATTTTTGTGGAAAAGATTCTGCAGAAGATGTACAAAGTGAATATTGGACCTGATTGAAGAGTCCAAGCCCATACTTGAAGAGTATATAAATAAGGACTTGCTAGACCTAAAGGTAGCAAGCATTCACAACAAGAAAAACGTGGGTGCAACATAAGGGTTTAGGGTTTTGAGAGTCTCTTGTGTGTGACTTTGTAAGTCACCCTTTGTATCTTTTGATGCATCATGGTATACATATTTAGGTTGTATATTGTTCTTGCTCGAAGCTTTGAAGCAAGAGGTGAGTATTATTCTTGGTTGAAGCTTTTAAATAAAACCGAGTATTGTTCTTAGTCAAGAGTCTTGACTGAATATTGTATTGGAAGGAATGTCTTTCAATTGAAAAGTATGATACAGTTGCTGGAGATTGTAACTGTTAGATATCACTGAGGTGATTTAGGAATTGAGATAGGGTTCTCTTATCTAGATGGTAATTTCTAGATAGAATTGTACTGGGTAGGGATTAAGTGAGGAGTTGACGGGAGAGTTTATAGTTTTTCATGGAAGTTTGAATTTCACCTTTTAGGATAAGAGTGTTATTATTCATATTAAGACTAGGTGGAAAAAAACCACTCTCCAGCCAAGAGCAACTAGCATTAAATATTTCATTCCCACAAGTCTCCCAAAATTGATGATAAAATCCCGGATTGAAAGCGTCAGGACCTAGACTCTTGTCAGCTTGCATAGAAAACTAGCTGCTTTAAATTTCGCAAAAACAAAAGATGCTATCAACATATTGTTATCCATATCTAAAATGGAGGTTCCAATGGCCTGTAAGACCTGATCTCGAGAGCTAGGTTTCTTTTGAAATAAAATCGTAAAGTAATCAAGAGGAATTTGATACATCCCTTTGTTTGAAGTACTCACTTCCCCCATTATCTTTAGTAAGATAAAGAATAATATTGACTTTCTTCCTAGCAGTAGCTGAAATATGAAAGAATCGAGCACTGAGATCTCCGTCCTTAAACCAGTGAACTTTTTCTCTTTGATTCCAAAACATGTCTTCTTTTACTAACAGAGAGTTCATACACCTTTTGAGAGTTAGAAAATAATTAATATTTCCTTCTCCCACATGATGTCGAACTCTTTCAATATTCCTACTAATATTCTCAATTTCCTTTCTAATCTGGTGGCAATTATATTTGCTCCACTTCATCATATTTTCACAACACAATTCCAATTTACCCACAATACCATCCATCTCATTTTTGTGCCATTTTTCAATAACGAAGTCCTGGAAATCCAACTCAATTAACCAAGCATTCTCAAATCTAAACCTTTTAGTAGGCTTATGAAGCATCGAACTTGTCTCACAACAAAGCAATATAGGATAGTGATCTGAAGTAGTAGTCGTTAAGCATTTTACCTTTGCTTCTGAAAATAACATACACCAATCACTGTTAGTCATAGCTCTATCTATCTTTTCTTTGACGACTCTATCTGTTCCAAGGTTCTTGAACCACTTAAAAGGATACCCCTCCATAGAGACATCCAACAAATCTGTATCTTGAACGACTTGTCTCAAACCCCTGATTAACCAATTTGGCATTTCCACACTCCCTTTTTTCTCTTCTGTTAACAGAAGTTCATTAAAATCTCCCATTATGCACCAAAGTAAGTTAGATACTTCATAAAGATTCTGAATTAAATTCCATGAAAACCTCCTACAATTGCCTTCGAGGTGCCTGTAGAAACTTGTCATTCTCCAGTTTCCATGTCTGAGGTCTTGCACTATAATATCAATATGGTTGCTTGAATAACAGAGTTATGCATGGAGTTTATCCATAAAATTTCCACACCACCTCCTCTACCTTCTCTATCAACCATAAAAAAAACAATCAAAACCCAATAGATAACATAATTCTTCAATTTTATTATCATTACTCATTGTCTCAAACAGAAATAATACATATGGTTTATAGCTTTGCTTCGGGTGAGGTGTTTTAAGTTAGGAACTGCACTCGAATTACCTAAGCCTCGACAATTCCAACTAATAACAATCATTTGTCTTGGTAGACCTGATAGACAGCGTCCACCATTACAAAATTGACAACAGAAATAGGATTAGGTTGTGTGGTCGTGTCATCTCCAGCAACAGAAATAGGATGAGCTAGCCCGTCCTTTAGAGCATTGAATCTGACTGGTTTGTTAGTCAGCAGAGAGCCAACTAGGAAAAGATCAAGGAGATCTTCAGGTGCAAGCATGGAAGAATCGATATTGATTCGTCCATTTCCAGCGTGCTCAAAAAGGTTGGAACGCTCTATGATGAAATTGTTAACTAGGATACAAAGAAATATGAAACTGAATTTTCTAATGGCTGACCACATAAGTTGATGATGCAGACTTTGAATTCACTGTGTTTTTAAACCTGTCCAGATGAGACAAAATCTTAACAAATCCTCATCACAGTTATTGATTTCAAATATGTTCCTATGCATGATTATTGTGTCCCTGTTTTTGAGCTGAAGAAATATACCTTCTAGAAAATATCCAAACGAATCAACTCAAACTCTCACTGTGTCGAGACATTTGGGGACAAGATACCAAGATCAACAAATTAAAAAATCCTTAGAAGAAGAAGATGTGTTGTTACAGGCTAAGTTGGGAAAAATATTATGAGTGTGAAGAATGCTACTTGAACAATGATGTTGGTGGAGAAGATTTTTTTAGTGATACATTTTAGAACTAACACATTATTTCTTTTTCACCACACTCTTTCACTAAAAGGTTATAATGAATCACCATATTAATTCAAATTTGAAAAATAATTTAAACCACACCCTTTCATTAAAGAGTTACGATAACTCACCATATTAATTCAAATATTAATAATAATTAAAACCATCTCATATTGATGAAAATTTGCAATAATTCCACCCATCATAGATTTATAGTAACTATAGATTACATTACTCAAGTACACCCACCATGTGATGTTTAATGGTTATTGATTAAAACTTAGATATTATAAGAATAGTCAAGATACCATTTGTTGAGAATAACAAGTATGAATAGTGTAAAAAAGTCTCACATTGATTAGAAATGTAAAGACTTGAGCATTTATAAGTGGGAGAACTCACACACCTATTATCTTATAGTTTTGGGTGAGTATGTGGTGTGTTTCTCACAAAGGCGTATCTATACAATATATAAAGGGAATACTTTGTTTTGGTGTGACCTATTTTTCTATCATTTTTACCCTTACTTTATTGTGTAATTTCCTTAATAACTTCATATTATTAACTTTCATATAACTTCTTATTATTAACTTTCACATATTGTATTTTTTAAAAATTTATTTAAACAAAAAGTATCATTTATATTTTTATTCGTGCGTATTAAAAAAGCGGACAGACAGGCACGCGAGTGTCCGTCTGGACGCTAATTGTACATAAAGAAAGTCCCTAAATATAAAAATACTTCGTCGTGTTGACCCCCGAATTGTAGCCCCAGCACCATTCAACCAATGTTTAATTTTATAATTTGTTTTGAAATTAAAATGTTCAATCACACCAAGAAATTTGATGTGTGGGGGTAAAGAACAATGACAACAAAAATAAATGGTTTTGAGTAAAAATAACTCTCTATTCAATAAGACATCAACTTAACTTGACAAAAGAAGAAAACGACAAGAAATGTTAGACGAAGGAGATATATCTAGAGAAGGGTGAATAAATCCCCACAAAAAATTTTTTTACAAAAACTATTTTTAAAAAATGGCTAGCGGAAGAGATTCGGATCGTTTCGTCTAAACTAAACTGATATCGAAAAGCTCGGATATGCGTATATGAAAACCAAATGAAGATAATGATAAGCAATTCAATCAATATGCTTTAATCACAATCCCTTGAAATCTACTCAAAAAGTAACACTATTCCTAGCGATAAATCACACAAAAATACTATTGAGACACATTATCGAACACCTTGTGTGCAATCGATTTTGTTTTGAAATTCGTATAGTTTTGTTGTTCATAAAATTCAAACATATTAATCACACAAATTATGAACTTAACAATTTGCAAATGAAATGTAAAATAGATAGATAGATAGAGAGGGATATATATATATATATATATATATATATATATATATATATATATATATATATATATATATATATATATATATATATATATATATATATATAGCAAAAGGAATGGAAAAAATGCAAACTTTAAAGATTTTTAATGTATGTGTCGACCTATGTAAGTCACGTGTCAGCCTGTAGAGGCAGCACATATAACAGAACCTATAGGTTTTAAAAATGTAATACACGAGCAGACCTATATAATGTATGTGTCGACTTGTAGAAGAATTTTTCTTCTATGTGTCGACCTATAGTGTGTATGTGTCGACCAGTAAAATATGTTTCCTTCTATGTAGGCAGTTTTTTTCATATAAAAATGAGTTTTTGATGCATGAATATTTTCTAAACCTTTTCAAACATGTTGTCATGCTTCCTAATTGTAAAATGCATAACTAGACTCAGATTATAATGTCTAATGTATATAAACGTTAAAGTATCTTAGTTTTAACATCATGCAAAACACATATAACGGAAAGTTTCACTTACATACTCCCCCTTTTTGATGATGTAAAAAATTGAGATGATGTGTTTCGTGTCTATGAATGCTCCCCCAGAATGCATGCATCATAACTTCATAGCTGCATATACTTCTCCCCCTTTGACAACATCAAAAAGAGATAATGCAAGCAATTACCAGTATCATATAGATACAATATAACACATATACAATATACCATACAGAGGCGTTTGCAAAGATAAGGACGTGCACTCACATATACATTACATACATGAAGATACATAATAGAAATAAACACAACGTAAATAGAAATACAATAACATTACACAATTTTCGTCCAACGAAATACACATAGTAAAACCATTGTCTCATATTCAAACAAATTAGGAACATTGTCAATATATAACGAGCGGCAAAACAAACCAACAAAAGAACAATGCATGAAAACTCAAAGTATGACTCAAATAAATGCACTACAAGACAAAATACTTAAATACATAACAACACAACACTTGATAGTCTTCCACGGCCTCTAGGCATTGGCCTCACTCCCCTTTTCCATCCTTGTACATCATTACCATAGTTATAATCCAAAAACTCACACATTTCTCTGTAAAGCAGAGCATAATGATGATGATCATATGGTTAATCCTAGAAAGTGTAGCTGCATGATTTGCATCCATCTCATTATGCATAGACACAAGAATTTCCGTCACAAAAGAAGCAAAGGCTTCAAAATTTTCATCTTGTGTAGTCATGTGTTGTTGCATCAGACAAAATGTCTCCACTTGAGCAGCCCCAAAGGCATTTCGCCTCCTACAATCTTCCTCATAACTCTCATCTTGCCTCAAATGCATGTTCTAAAGCAAAATTATGGTGGGGTACAAATCAACCAAATCAATCACCAAAAGTGTTACCATGAGAATCCCCATAAGTAGTATATTGCATAAAAACATCACCCTTAGGAAAATCATGAGAAGCACCAATGGGTTGATCATCAACCATATGTGTCTCAGCAACATCATCCTCAAACTTTGTAGGTCATCAAAATTATAAATCTTCAAACCATTCTCACCCATACTGAAGTAGTACGCCCGACTGTTTATATCCCAAAAGTAGCCCATGTTGATTACGGTACATTGAGAGAACTCTTGAGCATGGCCTGGAGATTTATAAGTAATATTTGGCATACCAATATTCAAGTAGTTCAAAATCTTGGCAATCATGGAGACATAACAGAATGACGTCCCTTTATTGCATTCCTTGATGGCGAACATGTGAGATAAAAAGTAATAAGCCAAATTAATTTTGACCTTGTTCAAAAGAATATAGACTAGATGAATTTGAGCAAAGTCTATTCTTGAGAACCCGCCATTCTTTAGGCGTAAGACATGAGACACCAGCCACAACAACATTCTAGGAACCATCTTCAATTGACCAGTAGTAATATGATAATAACAATCATCAGAACGAGGAGCTTTAAGTATCTCATTCACATGAATTTTCCACTTATAGTGTATATGAGTGTTGGTATCTGTCACCAATAGGATAACTTCATCATCATTATCAGCAACATTAACAACAATAATACCAAATAAAGACTTTCAAAGATCATCAATCAGCTCATAAACAATGATACATATGGTAAACTTAAAGCATGAACCTCGCCTATCATGTAACCCATAGTAGAATACACAAATGAGGTCTTCATTATAGTCATGAGAAAGTCCCATAAAGTAATCAATTTGTTGATGCACAACAAGACTAGTAACTTCTGGAATATCCAAACAACCAACAATAATATGCTTCCAAACATATTGCTTCATTATGAGTCGATGTTGATGTTTTCCCTCAAATTCCGTAACACACTTAGTTGAAACCAGTGAAAATGGAGTTTCCAAAGTAGTAGAAGATGTGCTTGCCTTACCTTTACCTTTAGAATCATCCTTGGTTTTTGAAAGCTTAGGAGCCATGGAGAATTGTTCTAATAGAAATCGCATACCAACTGTTTGATGAAATGTGTGAACAAGAAATAAACGAGTTTGAGAGATAAATGATTACCCACAAACTTAAATCAGATAAACAACCTCAAAACACACAAAGAAATGAAAAGAAATGGAAAAATGAGAGCAATTTTGGAGTTTTGAAGAATTTGGGTGAATGAGGGTTTTTGAAGATAAAATGAGGAAAATTGATGATAATGTTATTGATTTGTTGGAAATATGAATGTATATAATATATGGAGAATGAATCTAACAAGAGTTAATGATGATATTAACTATTTGCAAGATTCAAGAGAAGATGAACAGATTTGGAGATTTTGGTGCATGTATGAGAGGAAATGAAAAGTGAAGAGAAATGACCCAAAATTGAATTAATAATCAACCTCTTGGAAGCATTTTCTGACCTAAAATGATTATGAGTCGACACATACTGAAACAATTTTGAAAAGTTCAAAAACTTATTTTCATGTCCCGACCTATATGACATATGAGTCGGCGTATGAGGTCCAAAACTTAAAAATATTGACACATATGAATCTGGGATAACTTTGGAAGACTCAACCTGACTTATGCATAACTAATTGATGAGAGATACATGAATATGATTGTTTTTCATGATTTGTTAGCCAATAACATTAAAACTCATAAATGTAAGAATGAAATAGTAAAAGGTATAAATAACAATGTCATACCCTAATTTTTACCCATAAGATTCCACCTATCATATCATTTGCGTATCACTAAGATCACAAGCATGGTATCATCAAAACCCTTAATTCTTTAGGTTTTTCCTTTGTGGGAGATCACCAAGCACTCTTTGTGTTTCTTTTTTGTCTCTATTGCTTGTTTATATTCTAACATTGCTATCCTTATTCAAAATACAAAAATATGTGTTATTTTCTCTTTCTTATTGTACAAGGTAAGGACTTGCAATAAAAGGATCAAGTTTGGCTTCTAAAGTAGGGTTTGGATTCTCTAAGCCAAAGTTTGGTCAACAAATGGTTCACAAAAGCTTTCAGTTCAAGGCATGGCCTATAATCTTAGGTCACATTCATGTCAAGCTTCATTCAACAACATTTGGTCAAGAGAAGTTCAAGTTTGGTGCGTGATTTCAATGTTGATTCAAAAATGGTTCATGTGTTTATTTGTATTCCATCTTCATCTAATTTTCAAGCAATCGTCAAAGATTATTCAAAGAAAAATCAAGCTTACTTCATTTGGTATTCAAGTGTTCATCATTGGGCCTTTGGATGCAAGAAAATAGCAAGAAATCATAAGTTGGAACATGTTTGGTTGGCTTAATATCAAGTGTGGCATGTCACCTGGTCCAAACACCATAACTTCTTTATTTCTCAACATTTTTCGAATCTACTTTGAGCCAAATGTCACATTTGAAATCCTCTACAACTTTGTTTCAAGGGTCAAACATCAATTTAAATTTTAAGTCCATCAACATTGGGATTTGCTCAGCTGCCCATGTGTTCGCAAAAGTAGGTCGAAAACCCGGTCAAAGACCTGGTCGACCTAATGCCTAACCTAAAATTCAGACCACAACCCCAACTTTGAATCAATTCCATTTTCAATCCAAGCATCCTTTTTACGTGATTCTTTTTTAATATAATTCTTTGTAATGAGGAGAAGATTTGGCTCAAAGAAAATTCAAAAACCCACGAGTGAATTTCATTTGGCCTAGCTTCAAACGTGGTACCTTGAGCTCTACTTCTTGGTCAATTTCAGGTCATGATTTTCATGTCAATCTTCACTTGGGACCCCAAGAACATGTGCAAACTTGTTTGTTATGTTGAAATGTATCTAAACAAGTGCAAAATAACTTGGTTTTATCATAAACTCATGCATTTCATGTCTCATTTCACACAGATTACAAAATACTAAAACTCAACCCTAATTCACACGAGTTTGCCTCCTACTCACATGTAGCATGACCTCATTGCATTTCCTATAAATAGAGGGTGAATTTGCCTTAATTTGTAAGCTTTGAAAGCCAAAGAAACTCTGCAACCATTTGAGCTCGATACCTCAAAAAACCTGTCAACCATTTCTTTGATTCAAGCTCTTTTAGCGCCGTTTCTTCGCCCAGAATCACTCACCAACCTCCTTTGAAGCTAATTGAAGCAGTGATGTGGTTTTAAAATTTCTGCAACTTTCAACTTAATTCCACCATTGTTGACCTCTAAAGCTTCAACTAAAAAGGTAGCTACGAGTAAAATCTCTAAGCAAACAAGTTACCAGTGTATTCGTCTTGATTCACTTATTGAAAGCCCTAAACTACCTTGAATTTATTTTTTTAGTCATTTAATTTTACTTTTAAGAATTAGGATTCTTCGTGTTCTTGACCAAATTCTATTTGCTTAGAGCCAATCAATGGCTTTGATGCAAAGAGATATGAACGATGAAGTGTTTGGAAGTTGAATCCATGTTTGATTCTTGCTAAAAACACGAGTTCATGATGTTGCAGAAATTGAATGGATATTGAAGACTAAGTCAGTTCGCGTGTGTTCGTGGAAAATTCAAAGTCCTCCTCAAATAGCAGTGTGCCAACATATTTTTTTCAAATTTTTAGCCGTTGGCGCGTTTTCTTTTTTTCTTTTTTTTTTCTTCTTCTTTTTTTAATTTTCTTTTCCATTTTAATTTATGATTTCATTTTTATTGATCCTTAATTCTTTTTTTTCTCCAATTTTTTTTCATAAATTCATAAAAATATTTTCTCTCACATATGTTTTTCTTCATAATTTAAAAAAAAATCATTTTACATTTAATAGCTTTTCATTTAATTTTTATTTAACATCTTATTTTTTATTATTTTGAAATATTTTTCACTTCAACTTTTGAGATCTCTTTATTTGTAATATTATTTACTTCTCTTAATTTTCTCAATCATTTCTTTTATGTTTTGATACATGTTTTGAATTTTCCTTTCAACTTTCATTTATAATCGTTTTAAATTATTTGTTTATTTTGACTTTTGTTCAATTTTGGAATATCTTGACATGGTCTCTTGATGATTTTTTGGTTGAACAAATTTTCAACATCTCAAGTCCTTGGTTGATTGAACCTTCTTTAGTTCAAACATGTTATTGGATGATCATTTGAGCATATGTGGCACTTTGCATATGAGATCAGTTATCCCTTGGTGAGCATGTTCTGAGTTCTTTGACTTGTTGATAGATGATCCCTATGTCATTGCTTGAGTCCTCATTTCATCACCCTCTTCTCTTTCCTTTCTTCTTTTTCTTTTATTTGGCTATTGTGTTACATGTTTTAGGATACTAACTTTGTGTTAGTTCTCTAACATGTTTGACACGTAAATTGTTATTGACCGACCACAAATAGGTGTGACTTCTACATAAGTCCACTTACGATTGCTTAACAACGCTAAATTATCCCGACTCGGTTGAATTCTCATTAATACTAACCTTGACAAATTAATTGTGCTTACATCTAACATTTATTTTCATGTTCTTTACATTTATACCATTTACCTTTATGTCATTTACATCCTTGTCATTTTACATCTTTGCCTTTATATTTTTGCTCTTTACTTTATGCTTTATTGCTTTCTTATTTCAAAAGAATAAAAAAACATCATAAAATGGCTAAAACCATATAAAACTTTAATTTGATCTTATGGACTTTTTGTTACTATCCCTTGCTTGAGGGGTATTTTGGACCTTGGACATTAGGACATAGTGTTTCCTTTTTCTTGGAGTGGTATATGATACTTTGTGATTCATTTGAGACATATTGCTTCCTCTGGACCCCTGTGATCTTTATTCTAAGACTTTGAAGGCTCTTTATGGCTTCGTGACCTTGGTTGTCCATCTGGATCCTCTTTGATATTAATATGTGTCTGTGTTGTTCATTTTATAGCTCAATCCAAACGAAAAAGAATGCTTGTTGCGACCAATGTCAAATGCTTGTTCGTCTTGTGGTTAGTACACTTGCACACACAAAGCCTTTCTCTTGGGCTACCTTACAATGAGACCATTTATTTTATGCTTTAGGATAGTCTCTTCTTCTCCTTTCGACCTCTTCAATTTTCAAAACTTCTCTCTATTTCAAAAACTTCTTGTTTTCAAACTTCTCACCACTTTCTTAATAAACCTTGACTTTGTCATGTGATCCACAAAATATTTTCCCAATAAATGCTAAAACACTTAAGCATATTCAAACTTTTTTCAAATCTCTAAAAAAAACGTCATCAAACTTCTTTTTGCGCTTTTGTGCATTTTTTCTTTAAGAGCCTTTTTTAGAAGATTGGATTTTAGTCTATTCTTGTACTGATGCAAACCACTATACTTCTACAAGATGCTGATAAATGATTAATATTTTTCACTTGAATGTTGATACATGCTTGTGAGAAAATCCAAGTAAAGTTCTCCATATCAAAATGGTGCAAATGCTCATTTCCTCATACTTGTGGGCAGTAAGTTTAGTTTTCCACTCTAATAGAACAAAATGTCTTTTTAAATTAAAATTAATCAACAAACAATCCAGCCTTTTTATAAGCACAAATTTGCAAGTGTTCCTGTTGAGTACAACAGATGTGGGGGGGGGGTGCTAATACCTCCTCCTTGCGCAACCAACCCCCGTATCCAAATCACTTTCTTTTAGCTTTTAGCTTTTTGCGGGTTTTGTTTGACCTTTTCCCTTTTCCCTTTGGAAACAATAAAGTTCAGTGACGACTCTTTCTTTTTAAGTTAAGTTAATTAAAAACTTAATCTCAATAATTTTTCCCGCAGCGACACACAATGAAGATATTATGAATGAGGCCAGTATAAACATGTTAAATGAAACACACAATGTTTACACTTGAATTTTTTGAAAATGAATACTCATAACACGTATCATACACACAATATATCATATACCTTTAATAAATAAGCAGGTAAAAGAAAGAAACTTAATAATAAAGAAAATATTGAAACGATATTACATCAACACACAAATGACGGAGGGTGCACAAGAAACTCTCGGACAAAAGTTGAAATAAATGCAAAATGTGCCACAAACCTGCTAACAACAACAATCTTACCACCTTTCACTTTGACAAAGTATCTAATATTGTGATTTGCAATGAATCTAAGAAGATTATCGATTTGATGATCATCCTTTTTTATTGGACTTTCATTCTTGTCATTTTCATGCTTTTTAATTTATAATTATAATTTAATTAATTTTTTTGTATATTTTTGCACATATATTTAGCTGTTTTTAGGTCACTATTGTACGAGGCTTCAGGTAGATTGGTAAATCATACATATGAAGCACTAGGTTTATTTTGGACAGGAGAATTGAGCCGATGTGAAGCTGCAGTTGAAGCTGTGTTGACTAGATTAGATATCAACAACATAGTAAATGTTGATGAAAAGATATCATTAGTGACACCCATGGCTGAAAATCATGTCCTTATAGTCCCAACAATCTATGATATTCACCACGTGGCAAAAAGCACCAATGTGGATATCAAAGAGAAAACTCAATTTAAGAGAAGTGGACAAGTTTTCAAAACAAAGCTAGGAGTTGGTCATGTCGACTCAAAAATACTTTATAAATTCTTTTTAGAAAATACCAATGTGAAAACTACAAAGGCATCATTGGTAAATCAGATTGAGTCGAATGAAGCCGTTGAGACTCACATTAACTTAGAGCCCAGTCTTAGCTTCAATGGCAAATCAAATCAAACAAAAAAAAATCTTTATAATTTAGTTTTTTTTCCTATACAATGTAATTTAGATTTTATTTAAAAAGCACTTTATAATTAGACATAAAAACAAAGTAGGTTGTTTGTTTGTATTTTTTAATTTGTGCCTTTTTTTTCATATGATGAGTGGTATTATTATTTTCGTTTTAATGTTTCAATAATACCAAAACCAATATCTTATAATGTAGAATGAAATCATAAAAAGTCCATTCCAACATTTTTTTACATTAGTATTTCAGTTAAAAATGACAAAAATATACTCAATAAAGTATAAAATAATTTTACAAAATATTTATCATAAAAAACATATATATTTTAAAGTAATCTCATCGAGATAAAGAATATTTTAAAATTTTAAAGTTATTTATGGATAAAGAATATTTTTGTATTGACCATGAGATTTGAATTTACTAATTAATTAGATTAAATTTATGCATAAATTTTTAGTCAAACTTAGATTATTAACCATGAGAAAGAATATTTTCGTATTGATTAAGATATCTTTGACCAGAGGAACCTTCATTACTTTTACTATCATCATCTACCCCAATAGAACTAAATGGAGACATATCTTCTTCCCCACATGAAATAGTCTCTAATTCCTCTATTATATGCCAACGTTTGTACTAACTTTTACTTTTTATAGTTTATCTTTTCGTAATCAAATCTCACATGTATTTAGGTTCTGTTTGGTAAAATTAACTGATAGTTAATAATTTAACTAGTCGTTGATAGTTGATGACTAATACTTAATAGTTTATAGCTGATGATTTATAACGGTTAAGCTGATTTGAATTTTTGGTAAATTAGTATTTACACTAGCGGGTAAATACAAAATGACATAAAAAGACATTCTTAATTAAAAAATTAATTGTCCTATTTATTAAATTAATTTTTATTTAATAAAAATAAATGTATTAAAGAAAACATTTTAAATATAAATATAAAATTAACATAACACGAAAATATATCAAACAATTATATATAAATTTTGTAATGAAATTTAAATATTTAAAATAATAAAATTGTAATTTGATATTATATTTCAATAAAATGCATACTTCTTTCTCTCTTTTTCTCTCTCAAAATCCATGATATGCCTACTAATAAACAAATATATTTAATTATTCATTATCATATTTATAAAAATAATACTTTTTATAATAAAAAATTAAATAATAAATAATTAAAATATTAATTTAAAATTAATAAAGAAATTCAATATAAAAATATTTCATTAATAACCAAATGGAAGATGGGTTGCATCATGAATTTATTGGGTAATGTAATGACTAACCTTTTTTATTCCCTCAACTAAAACAATTATTTTAATTTAAATCATAATAATATTAAGGATAAAAATGAGTTTTTGATAAAATAGTGAGGATACAAATAGAAAAAAAAGTGATAAGATAAAAGCTATAAGCTCAAAAGCTACTTCAAATAACTTTTCAAAAAAAACTAAAAGTTAAAAGACAGATATCAAACATAATTTTTTCATTAATGGGAGCTGAAAAGATAAAAGTTATAAGCTAAAAGCTTTTTTTTAATGTTTTATCAAACAGACTCTTAATATTTCATATTTAATGTTTCTTTTGTATACAACTTATATGTCTTAAAGCGTATAAACACTTTTATCCATTGGAATCATACCTCTCTAAGCGATCCTTATTATATAAAATAAATCATGACCAATCAAATTGGTGAAAACAAGAAATGTTTGATTTTCTTTTTTTCTACAATTCATATGGGGTCTTCTTATTAATAGGGTATTTATAGATTCAATTTTGAATTTAACATGCAATGTTTTACTACTTTTTCTCGAAAACGATTTAGAATAAATTTCTCATGGATCATAGCTCTTTCTCATGGAAGTATCACATTTTAAGGACTCGTTAGCCTCATATGAGTTTCTTACAGCTTGTCCTTCTAATAATCAAACTTATCTTTATCAAACATGGGAGACCCATTTGAATAACCACTAGCATTCTCATGAATGTTGTTTCCACTAGTTACAAACATTTTTTGTTAACAAGATATTGTTCCTTAAATTTTTAAATGAACAAATAAGAGATTAGGGGATTTGGGGATTTGGTGTAAACTAGAGGTGCATAAAGACAAGTAGAGGAATTTGAATTGTGTGTTGTTGTAAATTGGATGTCTTAAAACAAAATATAAACGGTTTCTTGATGATCAAGAAACACACAAAGGTTAGGGTTAACAAAGAAAACAAGGTAAAATAACAAGGAACAACAAGGATTAGTTATAAACTGCTATTCTTTCCTTTCTATTAGAACAAGATTACAAGTATACAAGAATAACAAAATAACCTCTCTCTCTTGAAATTAGGATTTTATCTTCCTATTTTTTCTTATGCTAAGATGAGAAACTAGCATGCTATTTATAAGAAAATTTGCACATTAGGGACATTTATTTATCAAATAAGCTACTGTTGAAACAACCTCCGCCCAAAACACCTTCTTCAATCACATACTTTGTTGAAGGCATCTGAAGAAGTTTGGTCGGGACATCCACCTAATATTGACAGACTGAGAGTATTTGGTTGTGTGGTCTATGCTCATATTAGGCAAGACAAGGTCGAACCTAGAGCTCTGAATGCATGTTCATGGGATACCCTGAAGGAGTCAAAGCTTATAGGCTATGATGCCTAGAGTCAGGTCACAAGAGGTGTATCATTAGTCGAAATGTAGTTTTCAATGAAGCAGAGATGGCTTTCAAGAAAATTGATGATGCTGAAGAAGAGCTGGAACAAGGAGAGATTCCTGTTGAGGTGGAGCATGTTGATGCTGAATTGTGTATCCCAGGTGAAGTTAAAGAAGACGCAGAAGATGATTTCGAAGATGAGGAGACTGATAATGACTACCTGCTAGCAAGAGACGGGTCGAGGAGGGTTATCAAGCCACCTCAGAGACTTGGATATGCAGATCTTATAGCTTATGCCTTAATATCTGCAAGTGAGGTTCTAAACGAAGAACCTATAGACTATAAGGAAGTTATGAGGATTCGAAAGAAGACTGAATGGCTAAAGGTCATAGATGATGAGATGAAATCTCTTCATGATAACAACACTTGGGAACTGATCAATAAACCTGCGGGAGGCAGGTTAGTCAGCTGTAAATGGATTTTCAAAGTTAAGGAAGGAATTGAAGAAGTGGCATCGAAGAGATACAAGGAAATATTGGTCGCTAGGGAGTTCACTCATAAAGGTGTCTACTTCAATGATGTGTTCTTTCCTGTTGTGAAGCACAGACCCATTTGAATGTTGCTTGCCACGGTGGCCCAGTTCAACCTTGAACTGGAACCGATGGATGTGAAGATTGTGTTCTTGTATGGTGATCTAGATGAAACAATCCTTATGAGGCAACCTAAAGGGTATGTCGAAAGGGGGAAGGAAGATTGTGTGTGAAACCTGAGTATATCTTTATATGGACTGAAACAATCACCTCGACAGTAGAATAGGAGATTCGACAAATTCATGACACGCATAAGTTTCATCAGAAGTCAGTTCGACCACTGTGTTTACTTCAGATTTCGACCTGGTAATTCATTTGTTATTTTGTTTCTCTATGTGGATGATATTCTAATAGCAAGCAACAATGTCGAAGATGTAATGAGGGTGAAAGTTGAACTCAATAAGGAGTTCGACATGAAGGATCTGGGAGCTGCGTCTAGGATTCTTGGGATTGACATTCGAAGAGATAGAAAGCAGTCAAAATTATGCTTATCTCAAGAGGCATACCTACGGAAGATTCTCAAAAAGTATGGTATGTCAAATTTAAAGCCTGTTGTAACTCCGACAAACCCTCAATTCAAGATGAGTATAGATCAGTGTCCTTGCATTGATGTCGAAAGAACTTATATGAATAGAATTCTATATGCTAATATAGTGGGTTCTTTGATGTATGTTATGGTCTGTACTAGAGCCGACATAACATATGCAGTAAGTCTTGTAAGCAGGTATATGGCAAATCATGGAAAGGCTCATTGGAAATCATTGAAGTGGATTCTAAGGTACATAAATGGGTCTCTGAATAGAGTCCTAATTTATGGTGGAGCCTTGGGTGAAGATAGTAAAGCAGAAATCGAAGGATATGTCGACTCTGATTATGTAGGTTGTATGGATTCTAGAAAATCTATTTCTGGATATGTGTTCACTATAATTTGGACAACAATCAGTTGAAAAGCTACACTTCAGAAGGTCATTGCCTTATCTACCACTGAAGCGGAATATATCGCCCTAGCTGAAGCTGTGAAGGAAGCATTGTGGCTTGAAGGTTTTGCAAAGGAGATGAAACTTCAAGGTCAAGTTATCACTTTAAATGTGATAGTCAAAGTGCAATACACCTGTCGAAGAATTCAGCCTATCATGAGCGAACCAAGCACATTGATCTGAGACTGCATTTCATCAAAGAGGTAATCGAGCATGGAGAAGTCCAAGTGCTGAAGGTTTCGACAGATCATAATGTTGTTGATATGATCATCAAGATATTGTCCAATTGCAAGTTTTTCCACTGTATGCAGTTGATAAAGCTGCATGAAGAAAGCTAGTTTCTTGATGTTATAGAGTTAGATTCAAGGTGGAGATTTGTGAGGTATTGGATTGAACTCTAGTATGGTTGAAGGGTAGCTTCTGGTTCGACAGTAATTAAGCATGAGGTCAAAGTCTGTTCGCATGCTACTGTCGGAGTAATGCATGTTGTAGTCGAAGTTTGTTCTACATGCATTAGTCAATATTGCTAGGTTTGTTAGCATATTAAGTTAGGTCTTACTTGTAAGCCCAATTATTTAAGTTAGCTTGTAATGGATAATTGTTAAAAAGCCCATTAGATTAGTGTGCAAATTTTCTTAAACAATCATATAACTTCCCGCTAAAGATTAATTACATGAAAATCATAATGAATAATCTAATTATAAGTACAAGAAGACTTAGCCAGTGATGCTTATCTATAAAAGATGAATAGGAGATGGAAGAAGCAACTAAGTTTTAATCTTTTAAGTTGATAGCCTCCACCTTTCCATGCAATGTACTTCTGGTTTCTTCTTGTCTTTCTCCATTTTCTTCCTTAAAAAATGATACTCAAATTCTAATCAAAGACCTTATATTTATAGTTTCTAAAAGGATTTTTTATTTATCGCGTAATGTGGCAACCCTCGGAAATTAAGAATGTTTCTCTTCTAATATCCTGCTAGTTCATCGCACGTGGTTGTCAGAACCTTCTTGTTTCTCCTAACGAGTTATATAGTTCACCTTACGAACTTAGATTTACTTATTTAAGTATTTTTAAGAGGGGTGTGTCATGACCACCTTAATTCACCCTGCAAGATGATAGACACTCCTTGCAAGCATACCTTCCTTCAATCTTAATTTTCCTCTAGCTCATCCCCAAGGTCATTAAAACCAATTAGGTTAGTTTGGTCAGCAAGAGAATTTTCCTTGTTGCATAACTTTTGGAAATCTATGACTTTCACTTGCCTAGCGATATGTTTGGTTTGCCTCCTAAATTGAGTGTACAAGTTCTTAGTCCTTTTCCTTCACAAAGTTTTGGCGGTCATGAACGCTACTACTAATATACATAAATTTGAGTTTTTCTGTTGTTGCAATTTCTTGCAAAATAAGTTAATATATAAGCCATGTTTAAACAAAAGAATTTCACTCATTTTATGCACTTATTACATTACTAACGAAGTTATTTTTAGCTTTCTATTTCTATTTAAGAAAATTATATATTACTCGATACATCGTTAATTTTATGTTATATCGGAAATGGAGAAGCTCATACTCTGTTTTGGGAAGTAGAGAATTGTATGTTCAAACATGTGCATTCTCATATCAAACATATCTTCAATTTTTTACTATTTAAATTATACTTACGAGGCTATAAAAATATATTTTTAAAAATTAAAATTGTGAAATATAAGTATGATATACTAAATATTTATAAAATATCTTATATTTAATTAAATATATAATAAATGAGAGAACTCTCAAAATATATTTTATAATAATTAAAAACGCTATATAATAGAAAAATAAATATTATTTTATTAATATTATATTAATTATTAAAAAATTCTATTAATCTAATAGGAAAAAAATGCATGTATTTAGTTCAATTTTTTAGATCAAATACATGTTATTTTTTATATGGAGTGAGGTAGGTAGTTCAACTGGGAGATGACAATTGTACCTTTGGATACGTACAACGGATATAGTAAAAATTTGCAAAATGAGTACAAACACGGACACATGCAATTATTCATTAAAATAAGCGGGTATGAATGTGTGTACGAATATCTTAGTACTCATTCCGTCTCATATCCGTACAATATATGTTTATATATTTTTATTTTCATTATTATGTACATATATTAATCTAACAATTTTATTAAATACATCATTATTAAATTCTTACGCATTTTAATATAAATGTTTATTTATTTCTTAACTAAACAATAACATCCTCAAATTTTTTTAAATGTTGTTCAAAAAGTAAAATAACATTATAAATTATAATTGATCGATAAGTTTTTATTAGAAATGCGGGTTAATAGATATAACTACGGGTATTTAGGCACCCATAGAATACATATACGGATACAAACATTGATGTTCGCGTGAGTATGAGCTCGGGTACGAAGTTTTTTTTAAACCACAGATTTGACGACGAGTACTATAGTACCCAGTCCAAATCATACTCACTGTCATCCCTAAACTGGTATGTTCTAATTGAACTAGATGGATGTAGTTGTTGGTTAATGGTTTAATCTTTGATAATAATATTTATTAATGTATTAATGTAAATAAGTTATTGATACTTAAAAATTGTTCTGGCCTGGGCCCCGGCTTGGCCAGGCAGGCCCAACCCAATAATTTTCTGCCAAGCCCAGTCCAGCTTGGCCCGCAGCTTCGGGCACAGGGTCCCCGACGAGCAGGAAATGTTCCTCCGCGGGCAGAACCCACTCCTCTGTCGGGCAGGATAACGTGTCCTTCACACGTTCTCCACGTGCTCCCCTCCGCGGGGACACGTCACCGGCCAACTGCCCACCTCTGGAAGAGCAGGTCAAACCCACTTTCCGGAGATTACAGGACAGTTGGACTAGGGCGAAGACCACGTCCTGGTCTTCACTACGCCACGTAAGCCCTAGCAGTCACCTGGGTTGGGCCTGGTCATCCAGCCCAACACAAGTGACCGTTGGCCCAACGCTAGGGTCTCTTTATAAATACCCTCTTTCACAAGAGGGTCAGGTAATTCATTCTTTACCCCCTTTCTGCATTTGCTTTCACTCTGCCTAATTCCTTACTTTGGCATCGAAGTGTCTTGCAGGTATACCCTCATCCTCATCTTCATCACCGGTGAACAGGCAGCAGCCCAACAGAGTGTGGCCAGCTATTGATCCTCTTCTAGTCAGGTCAGATCAGTGGCGCCGTTTGTGGGAAGCTGAAACTTCCCCGTTCCTCTGAGCAGCGAATCAAAGTTTTCACCAACATTCCGCGATCATGGCTAGCCCACACCACGACAATGTCGTTCACGACTTCATCCTCGCCCCTGCCGCGAACGGCAGCAAGCATACAGAGACGTCTCGTCCTCCGGAGACCGACGAGAGAGACGGCCAGACTGCATCCCTTTCGTCCGCAGAAGCTGCACACTAGGCTGTCCTCCGACCCCGGAGCCCAGCAGCGTTCCAGCCCATTCCTGTCCCGACCGGAGCGGGCCCGACTATGGTCGCCCTCTTCGCGGCCCTCAACCAGACGAACCAGCTGTTATTTCAACAGAACGCACGAATTGGCGCACTAGAGCACGAGGTCCCGCCAAGGTCCCCTCCGCGGGAAGACCAGAACAGGAACTCGAGGAGTCCCTCACCTCGTCCCAGGGACTGGCGACCCCGGCTGGAGAGGCCCCAACCCGAAGTAGTGCGGGAGCGGACTAGGTCCCCGACGAGACAAGTTCGGGAGAGACGGCGAACCAGAATGGATCCCCCGACCAGGCCTCCGCGCGTCGAACCCCCGATCAGGAGGTCGAGGGCACGAAATCAGGTGCCTCCGCCAAATGGCCTGTCACCCCTTCGATCGCCAACTCTCAGCGACGAAGACGACTACAAGACTCCTTTGTCCCGGGAGATCATGGCTGCCCCCATTCCCCACGAGATGGAGAAACCCCCGGCACTCTCGACGTACGATGGCACCTCCGACCCAGACGATCACCTGGAAGACATTGAGGCCATGCTCGACTACCGAAATGTCCGAGGAGCTATCAAATGCAGATTATTCCCGACGACGCTGAGGAAAGGTGCCATGACGTGGTACAAAAGCTTAGAGCCATAATCGGTTACGTCGTGGAGGGTTTTGAAAGACCTATTTTCAAGACACTTCACAACATCCCGACGCCATCCGAAGACAGAAGCCGCGCTCGGCGCCATAATCCAAGCTCCCGACGAGCCTCTCCGGAAGTACATCGAAAGATTCACACGGGAGACAGTACAGGTAATGACGTCAGACGAGATGAAGCGTTACTTAATGGAGCAAGGCTTGCGCCGCGACTCCAAGTTCTACGAAGCCGTGGCCATACACCGACCAGCCTCTCTACAGGACTTCCTCGACAGAGTCGCACATTATATCCGGTTCGAGGAAACCCAAGCGGCCAACTCCGCCCGGGACACGCGAGATAGAGAGACCCCCTGCGGGGACCGAGAGGACGAAGCCTCAAGCCACCATCACGGAGGTGATCACCGACGGGAGGATCGTCCTCGCGAACAACACGAGCAGCACGGTCCAGCCGGCCGATTCACGAAGTATACGGCCCTAGTCGCTTCCCGCAAGCACATACTGGCCGAATGTGCCAAGATGGAGTTTATCCAGGGAGGTGTTCGCTTCCCCAGACCGACATCCCCCAAGCCCAACGCAGACAAATCAAAGTACTGTCGTTTCCATAGGAGCCACGAGCACGTTACAGAAGACTGCATCCACCTCAAGGACGCGATCGAAATCCTGATCAAAGACGGCCACCTGAAGAGATACACCCAGGGAGGAGAAACCTCGAGGCAAGACGCCCTCGAGGCCAAGAGAGTCAAAGACCTCCCCTCTTCAGACGGTGACAACGGCCTCCAAGTCGCCCTCTGCGTCAGCCTCCCTGAGGATTGGTTCGCTCATAGAGAACTTGGCCTTCTCGACGGACTTGATCTTCCCGACGAGCCGATGCGCCCCACCAGTCGATGGGAATATTTTCCTAGGGCCATGGTCATCACCGGCGGATCCCCGAGGAACCTGTCCGTAGGATCCGTAAAAAGAAAGTTCGAAGAAATCATCACCAGCAACTTCGGTAAAATGAGCACCCTTGACAAATTTCGCGGCCGATCCAACCCGATCACCTTCTACCTCGAGGAGCTTCCCGGGGGCTCCCCCAACTCTAACATCCCCATGCTGATACGGGCACGAATGGTGAACTTCGATGTCAGACGCATCCTGGTCGATGGAGGAAGCTCGGTGGACATCATGTACACCCACCTTTTCACGACCCTCCAACTCGACGAATCCAACCTATCCCCCTACGTGGGCTCCGACCTCCAAGGGTTCAACGGGACAACGACAAGACCGTGGGGGTACGTGGAGTTAAAAGTCATATTCGGGGAGAAGGAAACCGCCAGGGAGATCAATATCCGCTTCCTAGTCATTGAGTGCCCATCTCTCTACAACTGTATCCTAGGCAGGACGACGATGGCAGAACTCACCGCAGTTTCCTCCACCGTCCACCTAAAGATGAAATACTACATAAGGCGGGGGGCGTGGTGACCCTGAATGGCGACATCGAGGCTGCCCGGAGATGCTTCGAGGCCGCACTGAAAGGCCTAAGTACCATCTCCCCAACAACTAAAAAGGCAGCCCCCACCGCTACGCCGAAGAGCGAACTTAAGGAACTCATCGGCTCAGTGGACCTCGACAGCCACTTCACCGAAGAGCGAACCTAAGGAACTCGTCGGCTCAGTGGACCTCGACAGCCGCTTCACCGAAGAGCCCGACCGCGAAGACGAGACCCGCGAAGCCTCCCAGACCAACGGGCAGCCCACCCACCCAGCGCGCCCCATCCCAGACGGTAACTTTGAGATCGTGACCCTCGGGGACGACGAGAATAGAACCGTGAAGATCGGAGCAGGACTCCCCGACCTGGCGAGGAAACAACTGAAGGTCTGCTTCCGCGAGAATGCTGATCTCTTCGCTTGGAGCGCCGCGGAAATGCCCGGACTCGACCCCGAGGTCGCCTGCCATCAACTATCCATCAACCCGACCGCCAAGGCCGTAGCACAACGTAGGCGTAGACAGTCCCCCGAAAAGTCGGCGGCGGCTGAAAAAGCTGTAAAAGACCTCCAAGAGGAAAAATTTATTTCGGAAGCCCGGTATTCAACCTGGATGTCCAATGTTGTACTTGTTAAAAAGAATAATGGAAAATGGTGCATGTGTGTTGACTACACCGATCTCAACCGGGCATGTCCTAAGGACGCCTACCCCCTCCCTAACATCGATGAGCTCGTCGACAACTCGACGGGCTTCAAACTCTTATCCTTTATGGACACATACTCGGGATACAACCAGATCCCGATGGACGAACGCGACAAACAAAGCATGGCCTTCATGACGGTGTCGGGAAACTATTACTACAACGTAATGCCCTTCGTCCTAAAGAATGTCGGCGCCACGTATCAACGGATGATGAACAAATTCTTCTGGGCAAAGATCAGCGACATGCTCGAGGTGTATATGGACGACATGATTGTCAAATCCTACACAGAAGTCGACCACACGACCCACCTCATAAAGGTTTTCGACACAACGAGGAACTGCAGAATGCGCTTCAACGCGGAGAAATGCACCTTCGGAGTCCGCGCAGGAAAATTCCTTGGCTACTACTTAACCGAGCGTGGGATCGAGGCAAATCCGGACAAGTACCACGCATTTTCAGAAATCACCATGCCTACCTCGAAAAAGTCCATACAATCCCTCAACGGTGTCCTCGCCTCACTTTCTCGGTTCATCGCCAAGTTCGCACAGCACGTCCTCCCTTTCTTCAAGCTGCTCCGAAAGGAAGCCATGTTCGAATGGACAGAGGAATGCGAGCAAGCCCTCCACCACCTCAAACGCGTTCTGTCCAAACCACTGGTGCTGACGCGACCCATAGCGGGAGAAACCATATACCTGTACCTGGCTGTGGCTAACGAGGCTGTCAGCACCGTCCTGATCAAGTAAACCCAAGAAGGGCAAAAACCAATCTACTTCACGAGCAAAGCCCTCCACGGTCCCGAGGTACGGTACCAGCTGATCGAAAAAGTCGCTTTGGCCCTCATCACCGTCGCACGCCGCCTCCGACATTACTTCTTGGCACACACCATTGTGCTCCGAACCGACCAGCCCTTCAGGCAACTCCTCAGCAGACCAGACATGGCTGGACGAATGTTGAGATGGTCATTAGAACTATTTGAGTTTGACATCGTCTACGAAGGAAGGAAGGCCCTCAAAGCCCAAGCCCTGGCCGACTTTGTCACCGAGATGGCCCTCTCACCAGATCCTACCACGGGGAGCCACAAGTGGACTATCTTCGTCGATGGCTCCTCAAACTCCACGGGCAGCGGAGCAGGCATCATCCTTGACAACAAAGAAGGCACCATCATAGAAGTCTCTTTGACACTGGCCTTCGCAACGACGAACAACCAAGCCGAGTACGAGGCGTTCTTGGCCGACTTTGCTTGGCATCATACCTCGGGGCCAAAGAGATTAAAATCTACACGGATTCCCAGCTGGTCGCCTCACAAGTACGGAGAGAATATCAGGCGAAAAACGATAACCTCGCCGAATACTTGGCACTCATTACCGAAAGAATGCAAAGTTTCGACTCCGCAGAGGTTAACAACGTCCCATGCGAGCAAAACACCTGAGCAGATATTCTCTCAAAACTAGCAAGCACCAAAAAGAGGGGCGGGCATAAGTCGGTCATCCAAGAGATCCTATCACAACCGAGCACGAGAAAGGCAGAAGTCCCGCTCGACGTCAATGCCATAGGAGATACCAACTGTTGGATGACACTACTGCACGCTTACCTCAGCACCGGCCGCCTCCCAGCCGACCCTAAAGAGGCCAGCACGATCAAACAACGCTCCTACTCGTACGTCCTCCTCGAAGGCAAATTGTACCGCAGAGGCTTCGCGGTCCCACTCCTCAAATGCATCGACACCTCCCAGGCCGCTGAAATTCTGGAGGAAATCCACAAAGGCATCAACATGCAGCACCTCGAGGGACGATCCCTGGCGAGAAAGGCCTTGCGAGCAGGATACTACTGGCCATCGATGCAAGAGGACGCGAGAGAACACATCAAGAAATGTGACAGATGCCAAAGGTACGGGGACATGCACCTCGCCCCACCGAGCGAGCTCAAATCCCTCTCCTCCCCTTGGTCATTCGCTTGGTGGGGGATGGACATCCTCGGTCCCTTCACCCTAGGTTCCTATCAGAACAAGTACCTGATCATGGGCGTCGACTACTTCACCAAATGGATTGAGGCCGAAGCCCTCGCCAAAATCACGGCTCACAACATACTCCGGTTCTACAAAAGAAATATCCTCGCGAGATTCGGGGTCCCGCTCGCCATCGTCACCGACAACGGCACGCAGTTCACCGACCAAAATTTCCGGGACTTTGTCACCAAACTCGGGACCAAGCATCACTTTACCTCGGTCGAACATCCTCAGATGAACGGCCAATCCGAATCCGCAAACAGGGTAATACTCAGAGAGCTAAAGCGAAGACTCGGCGACGCCAAGAGGGCGTGGGTCGAGGAACTCCACAGCGTCCTATGGGCATACCGAACTACGCCTCACTCAACCACAAGGGAAACACCATTCTGCCTCACGTATGGAGCCGAGGTGGTGATCCCGGTCGAGATACGAGAGCCATCCAAACGAACTAAGGCTCCCCTTGAGGCCGAAGACAATGACAATGCCCTCCGAGAGGAACTCGACCTAGTTGAGGAAATTCGGTCGGGGGAAGCCCTTCGAGAAGCCCAACTGAAACAGCAGGTAGCACTTCGCCACGACAGCAGAGTCCTAAAACACGAGTTTCAGATCGGCGACTTAGTCTTGCGAAGAAACCAGAAGGACTCCCACGAGGGTAAACTAGTCGCGAATTGGGAAGGTCCCTACCGTGTCCGCGACAAGACGGAGCACGGGGCCTACTACCTCGAAAACCTACACGGGGAACAACTAGCTCGACCATGGAATGCCGAGAAGCTGAAGCGGTGCTACAGTTAAACACTTCCCGCGAAGCCTAAACGTCGCGACCACTGGGGGGCGACATGGTACCACCGCACCTCCCCGCGTCTTCTAGAGACCAATGAAAAAGCAAGCCCTGCCTTTGTGTGCACGGGCAGAAGGCTCTGCCCGACGGGGAACACCTCGATCGAGATTCCCCGTCGTCGTACCAGTATCGGCAGGACACCCAGCTCGCGATGGGACGTCCACGCCGCGGGGAGAACTACCCCCGAAATGGACAGGCAACAAAGCCGGCCAACCGGCCAGTTCTCCATACTACTGGAAACAATTGTCGTCGAGCTACCACTCTGGACGGTCCCAAAAGCATAATAAACATGCATTTCAAACACACAAACATATATTTCGAGCATACAAAAGTGCAGAAATAAAACGAGCATAACAACATGCAAAAACAAGACGCACACTTAGACAAATTTTCAAAAAATATTATTTAAAAGCGGGCACCAGCCCAGTAGTCAATATTACATCACCAATAAGGGCACGCAGGCCCAGTAAAGAAAACAGCAAAATACAAAGTATTGGCACGCAGGCCCGGAACTATTCTACGCTTCTTCCTCTTCCTCCGCTCTAGGCTCGACGGGAGGGACGACGAGGCCAGCATTCTCAGCACTTGGGTCGACCACCCGACCATCGATTATCTTGTGGAAGAGCACGATTCCGTCCTCGACAAAGGCGACGCCGAAGTTCACCACTCTAAGCTGCGCGACAGCGCCATTGAAACTCGCGGTGAAAGCGTCCATACAATCACCTTCCAGCACCCGTATCCGGGCGAGAAAATCAGCCCGGGTAACCAGCAGCCTATCCTCCTCAGTCTCATCGTCAGTAGGACGAAGATCACCCTCTAGTTCCTCCACGCGAGCCTTCAATGCCCGCAGTTCCTCCTCCGCAGCCTTCAGCTTCTCCTCGGCACTGTCCCCCCTCTTGCGCTCGCGAGCGACCTCCCTGTCATACCCTAAATTTGTCCTACCCATTTTCAAATATTTTCGTTTTTATTATTCTTTCATGTTTTACATTGCCCATTTATTTTTCTTGTTATTTAGACACGTGTCCGCTAGCAATTGGTTGAGTTTTCAGAACTTTATCTTTTTGACCAATTAAGGTGTGACACGTGGCTTAATACATTTTTGTGAATATTAATTTTTCTTAGTTTCTTAAACTTTTTCTTTTTTTAAAAAAAATGTTTATATATATATATATATATATATATATATATATATATATATATATATATATATATATATATATATATATATATATATATATATATATATATATATATATATATATATATATATATATATATATATATATATATATATATATATATATATATATATATATATATATATATATATATATATATTTTAATTTTTTTTCATTTTCATAAATTTTAGTTTATTTTTTATATATATATTTTTAATATTTATTTAATTAGTATTTGTTAATACTTAGTTATTATATGTGTTAATATCAATCAGTAATTAATAGGTTTAATTAATTGAAAACAAAAGGAAAAACATTTGAGTGAGAAGAAAGTTTAGATTTGAATGAGGCCCACGGTTGGAGGCCCGTCCTGGTTCAGCTTTTAAAAGGCAGAAAGAAACCGTAAAGGGGTACTGTAGATCTCCCCTTTTCTAAAACCCTACTGGTGCCGCTGTTCAAGCTCCTTTCTCCTGAGACCACAACTTTCCGCCGCCATTCACAATGTTGTTTACTTCCCATCAACGAAAGCCAAACGACTCTAACCTCTTCTTTCCGCCTTCCATCATAAGCCCTCTGCCATTAAAACACCATTTCTTCGTTGAAGCCCCAAAACCCTCACCAGAAAATACCTTCCGAGCTTTCCCGAATCAATTGAAGCTCCACCACCATTCAATGATTCGATAGCTCATTCCGCAACACAAGCCTGATGACATTGTTTTGAGCGACATCATCTCAGCTAACACATACCGGACCAGAGCGCAGCAACCGAGCATTCACTTGTTGTTGTTGATTCATTCGAATCGAGTCTGCTGCTGTAAGAGGGGGATTTCGTGTTGGTTCTTGATCCGCTACTTTTAGTTTCCGACACAAGGAACGATAGAAACATTTAGAATGATTCGAGCCTGGCATCTCATTCGCTAACAACTCAACTCAGTACAGACTGCATGAACCATTCGCCTTGGGTTGGTTTTGCTTTCATTTACGACTCTGTTTTGAATGCATATTCATCTTTCGGTTTGGATTAATATTTTATCATATTGCTGAACATTGAATTATTATGTGGTTTGCTGCTGTAGTTGATTTTAGTTTCAATTTTATGGTATGGAGCGTTACCGATTCGATATAGAATAATTGATATTGCTATTTGTTCAAGCTTTCAAAATTAAATTGTAATTATCATGTTTACTTTTAGATGCTGTTATCTAGTTTATTTTTGATATGTCATCGATGCTGTTAGATTGGTAACCGGATCATTGGCTGGATTTGTATTGTGTTAAATTTACATCCACAATTAAATTTGTACATAAAAATATGTGAATGTATTTCTTGTGGATTGAGATTTCTTGTGGATTGAGAGTGATAGCAATCTGTGGCAGCAGAAACTTAGTGATCTGGTAATACATTCGGGTTTCCATGCATACTCGTTATCATGTTGTTGCTTCTCAGATTTTGTGTTGGCTTTAAGATGCATATGTATATCGTGTGGTTATTTTTCTCTTGTTAATGGTTCAGTTTTATTCTTGTGAGTAATTTTGTTTTGAGTTATTCGTTGCGGCTATCATCGAGTTATCATGACAGTTAGTTTAATTATTCTTAAAAAAACCAACAATGTCCAACAGCAATGGTTCAGTAGGGTTTAATTTTAAATATCAACAACATTTCATCCAGTGTGCTAGCAGCTCAAGCCGGTTTCAAGAACACTAAGCTTTGACGGTTCCGTTGTCGGTAACCTTTCCTTCGAAAGGTGTTTCAAATTTATGTCTTAATTTGAAGTGTTTGTTTATTCATATATTTGCATTGGTCTATGTTTTGGTTATGGTTGCTGGGGTGTGATAACTACATAATGTGACAATCGAGGATGCACTGTTTTTATTTTATTTTATTTCAATTTTGTGCTGCTACTATTATGTGATTTTGCTCGATTCATTGGTCAGCTGCTATGTTGCCATACTTTGTTTCTATAGGATATGACACAGTAAATTTTGTTTGAATTTCTTACTATGGTGGGGATGTTTGAAGGCCATAAAGTAAAGTGACACTTTAATATTTCAAAGTTCCAATTTATAAATTCATATATTGTTGAAGATTATAAAGGAATGAGAGCTTGTAAATCTTCAGAGTGAGATTTTGTGCTGAGTTAATATAGATGCAGTATAAAGAATTTTCATGGTTTCACTATTTTTCAATGTTTAATGAATGTGTTAATAATTTAGAAGTGTTAGATTGAAATGTAGGATAAATAATTTTCATGACATCCTTATGTGTTAGTTGTTTCGATTACGTCACGGTACGTCGCATTTGTGTTGCATCATACCATGCTGGCTTCTTTTTTTTTACATAATAAATGGGATTTTGGTTTAATTATTATTAGTTTTATTATAATGAATATAGGAAATTAGTTTTCATTACAATAATCATGATATAAATATATTTTGTAATGCTATTGGAATTATAATATTGGTTGTTGTTATGCTTTTGAATTTCATTGCGTTGCGAGAAATTATTTCAAAACCATTTTTCTTCAATTCGATTCAAATTATTTCGAAACCATTTTCTCAATTCAAACTTCGACAGATGGAGGTTCTTGGAATCTAGCATTCTTTGAATTTTCGAGTGAATAATTCTCGAGGCACGCTCTTGAGTTATTATTCACTCAATCTTTCGACTTTTTTAAACATTTTCTCAATATTTTTTTCTGATTCAAACTTCGAAAGAAGGAGGTTCTTGGAATCTAGCATTCCTTGAATTTTCGAGTGAATAATTCTCGAGGCGCGCTCTTGAGTTATTATTCACTCAATCTTTCGACTTTTTCAATTATTTTTCTCAACATTTTTTCGATTCAAACCTCGAAAGAAGGAAGGTCTTGGAATCTATCATTCCTTGAATTTTCGAGTGAATAATTCTCGAGGCACGCTCTTGAGTTGTTATTCACTCAACCTTTCGACTTTTTCAAACTCAAACATTTTCCAACGCTTTCCTAAGTCGAGTGCTCGTACGCATTCGCAACCATCGACATTTCGCACACACTTCACAATTCATCGTAGTTTCGGTATTAGGGACACCCTTAGGGACTAATATCGTTTCTCACAATCTTAACCCTTGACACGTCGTCAAGTCGGTTCCATTTTTCAAACAAATCCTCGACACGTCGTCGAGCTGTTTTTTAAACCAGCCTCCTTTTGTCTCGCGTTCCATTTTCGATCCAATCTTTTTTGTAAACGTTTCTAAAACTTACGAAAGATGGATGTTCTTAGAATCTAACATTCTTTGAATATTCGAACGAGTAACTCTCGAGGCGCACTCTTGAGTTGTTATTAGTTTATTCTTTCGATTTCAAAACATCCAACTCTGTTTAACCCAATTTCCGAAAGGATTGAGTTCTTGGGATCTCGCATTCCTTGAATTCTTGAGTGACAAGCTCTTGAGGCACGCTCTTGGGTTGCTTGTCAGTCATTCTTTCGTCTCAAACTCAACTTCAACCCTTTTCGAACCTTGTCTTTTCGTGGTTGTTACCACGAACTACGGACGCTCTGATTCTTTATTCATTCTTGAATATAAGATACGTAGGCACAAGATTGCGATGATCTTGGCGAGCACACTTCTACCTTCCTCCATTTTTCCTTCCACACTTTCCCAACCTTTCCCGTAGTCGAACTACGACGCTCTGATTTCTCATTCTCGTCCGAATGAGCATACGTAGGCACAAGGGCCCCAATCCTTGGCGAGCACCCTATCCTCTAACCACCCCATTCCCCTAGCGTCTTAAACCTTTTGCCCTACCAATTCTACCTTTAACAACGAGAAGAAAACAAGTAAACCTAAACAACACTCCCCACATTTACCTTAAGAGGTTCCCGTCGAGTACGACAGACGTGAGGGATGTTAATACCTTCCCCTCACGTAACCGACTCCCGAACCCGGAACTTGGTTGCGACAACCCTGTTCCTATCCTTTTGTTTCAAGAGGTTTTCTCGATATTTTCCTCTCCCGTTTATTCGGAAAAAATAAAGTTCGGTGGCGACTCTGTTGAACCACATTTCCGCGCCTTTTGCGTGAGGGTCGTTTCTCCGAAATTTCTCCGTGATTTTTCGAGGTGTGACAGCTGGCGACTCTGCTGGGGACATGCTCCATGGAAAGAGAGAGTCGAGTCTATCTTTTGGTTTGTGAGGAGTGTTTGTTTGCTTTCCTTTTCGTTTACATATTTTTTCTCTTGTGGATTTTATTTGTGCTTGTCATCTTGGTTTCCTGTTGGTTCTTGGGATGACATCATGAGTAAAGCTCTACACCCGAGCTTTGGTAAAAGTAGAGAGAACACATAGTTTAGAATTAGTAGTCGAGTAGTGTTAATCTCCGAGGAATTTCTCCTTGTGGGCCTAGCATGAAAGCTCCTCCAGAGGAGACCTATTCGTAGATCTTGTTGTAACACAGCTAGCCTGTTGCACGACTTGATTAATGAAGGGTCCATGATTCTGGGAACCTTTGTAGCACCAGTTCCAATAATGGTGGTCGTGTAGTGTTAGTCTCCAAAGACTTGCTCCTTGTGAGCCTAACATGAGGACTCCGCTCAGGAGAGACCTTATTGTTATAATCGTTGTAATACAGCCATCCTGTTGCGTGACGCTAATACGACTAGTGTCCGTGATTCTGTGAACCAAACGTAGAAACCATCCCGTGAGTGGGTCTATGGGTAGAATTGTTAGATCTTCCCGTATAGGTTGTACCTGTCAGTTTCTTTGGTCAGAAATTTTGGTTACCTACTTGTTACAGTTATCAACTTCAAAGTTGTTTAAACTATGAAAATGTGATCCTGGATCTTGTATCTTGCATTGCATCTTGCATATCATTTGCATTGCATCTCATATGTTGTGCATTTTGCATTTCCAATCTTTCAACAAAGTCTTATGTCTCCTTCCTTCCTCTCCAGTAAATCAAGCTGATTCCTCGACACCAGTACGCGACTAGAGCCAATACAAGACGAATGATGGAGCAGATTCAGCAGGAGCAACCTGCCTTCAGGGAAGAGTTGGATTCTATGAAAGGAAAGATTGACCAGATCCTCGAAGCCATCCTCGCGGCCAGAAGAGAGGAAGAACAGCGTGAAGCCGCTGCTGTCGTCAACAATGGTCAAGGACAAGGGTCTACTGTCATCCCTTTGGTTCCGATTCCAAATCCTCATGGGATGCCATTGAACTTCAATAACGCAGCCGAAGGAAACACTTCTCAGCCAATCCCAGTGCCTGGAGTTAATGTTGGAGCTATCCCGCAGGCTCAGCCTACTGTCGTGCAGATCCTAACTCCTCATACTGAAGATACTCTGATGGATCATTATGACGATGTTCAGAACTATCATGCTGTTATCCCCATTTCCAGTCCTGTTGCCGCTCAGGATTCAGAAGCCATGAAAATGTGCCGAGATCTAGCCGAGAAACTCCGAGCCATGGAGGGGCACAGTTCAAATTCTTTCAGTGCTTTGGAGTTATGCCTGGTGCCTGATGTTGTCATTCCTCATAAGTTTAAGGTGCCCGAATTTTCGAAGTACAAAGGTCTTAGTTGCCCAAATATTCATCTGAAGATGTACTGTCGCAAGATGGCTGCCTATGCCAGAGATGAAAAGCTCATGATTCATTGCTTCCAAGACAGTTTGTCTGGGGCATCACTCGAATGGTATATGCAGCTGGAACGTAACAGTGTGCGCACTTGGGCCGAGCTAGCTGATGCATTTGTCAAGCAGTATAAGTACAACACCGATCTTGCTCCGAATCGTACTCAACTTCAGAGTATGACTCAGAAGGATGGCAAATCTTTCAAGGAGTACGCGCAACGATGGAGAGAGAGCTAGCCGCAAGGGTGCATCCACCTCTGGTTGACCGTGAACTAATCGACATCTTCATGGGTACCTTGCAAGGCCAATACTACGAGAAACTGATCGGTAGTGTTGCAGCTGGATTCTCTGACATGGTGATTGTTGGTGAGAGAATCGAAGAAGGGTTGAAGAGCAGGAAGATCCAAGGAGGTTCTAGCAGCCAAGCTAGTACCAAGAAGCCCTTCAATGGATACAAGAAGAAAGACGGCAAGACAAATGCTATCTCTTTGCAGAAAGGGCAAGCTTCTCAACAAGCTCCCGCTCCTATGCCTTATCAAGTTCCCTATTATCAGTATCCGTATGTTGCTGTTGCGCAATATGCTTCAATGCCTTATCAGCCAGCTGTTCAAGCAGTGCAAGCTCAGATGCCACAGTAACAGGCTCCTCAGAAACAAGCCTACAATCAACAAGGATACCAATATCCTCCTCAGCAACAACAAATGCAAGCTACTCAGCAACGACAAGGTACTCGCCCACAGCGTCAGCAGAGAACATGGAGGCCAGATAGAGTTTTTGATCGCCTGCCAATGACATATGCTAGTATCTTTGCTCAGTTGATGGAGAAAAAAGGCTATTGTTCCAAGAGATTTGGCTCCCCCAACTGTCATTCCTGCCGACTACGATGCAAATGCTCATTGTGAGTTTCATAAGGGCGCTCCAAGTCACACCATTGAGGACTGCAGAGCTTTCAAGCACATAATTCAAGACATGATCGACAGGGATGCTATCAACTTCAATGGAAAGTCTCCAAATGTCATCAACAATCCAATGTCGCCGAACAAATAACGTTATTCAGATCAAATCCAGTCAAGTCAAGTTCATTTCTCGAAGAAGGTCGTCATGTCGCCATTTCATATTACGCATTTCTTATATTTGTCTTTGTTTGTTTAAGTATTGTATGCTTTGAACTATTGCCATTCGTATTTGGTTTTCATTAATGTATCGTTTATGCATGTTTTGAATTAGTTATGTCGTATTCACTCATTTTTCACTTATCACCGGCACATTTATTCACTCCACTCTATTCATTGTTGTTTAGCATGATTTGAGGGAGGATGATGAAAACGAGATACCCATAATTGCAAACTGTATGCTTTCAGACAGAATCTCGTCAATGATGTACAAGCATTGTTTCAATCCCCCAAACACTGGAGATATAAGGAGTTGAGATATAAGGAGTTAATCCCTAGTAAACCACTTCGAGCCTAGGAGTAGCAGTTTCCTTCGGATATTCAAACCTTACACTCAACCTGGGACATGGTAGTGTTCAGTTAATCCAATCCCGCACTCGAATCAACAAGCAAAATCCAGAAGACGACTGTTTATCAATGACTCATGACGTGGCAGTCACAATCTTCCAACAAAATCAAAAAAAAATAATCAAAAGCCTGCTAAGTCAAACACCTAAAAGGGGACTTAGGCAAAATCAAGGCAATCCCGATGGATTTGACAAGCAAAATCAATCCATGCAAAAGTTAGGGATCAAAAAACAAAGGCAAAAGAGGACCCCAAAACCCTCAACAAAAACAAATAAGATTTAGTGACCACCTAAATCAAGGGGCACTGACATTCATCAATACCAAAATAAGGTGACTTCCACGTCGAGCAAACTTTGAAGTATCAAGCTTATACCATCCAGACAAGTGCGAAATTAACTGAACGTAGGTATGGAGATCATTAAGAAGAAGGGGTGGGTACAAATCATATTTTGAGCCTAATATCCTTTGTTTCATAACCGTGAACCAGACCACGTTATAACCCTCGAAAGACCTAATTGAGGCGAGGTTTATTCTGAAAGCATACTATTGCAAGGTTGCGTAACCTGACTCCTCACATGATTGTTAATCATCAACATTGGTGTCATTATTCTTGCAACATCTTTTCGCACTAATCAACATCAGCACAACGTCTGGGCTAATGCCCATTTGTTTCTCACTATCGCGACACTCTCAATAAACGATACTTTTTTCAAAACTTGTACCAAACTTTGCATTAATATTACCATTTGTGAATGTACAATTTTAATTACAAATCAGTGCTAGGTATTCAAAGACATTCCAACAAAAGGCAATCAAGGAAGAATTTAAATCCCAGTGGCCGACACGAAGCAATACTACCTCATAACCCACAGGCTGGGGCAAATCACTCAACAGCTCGAGCAGGGGCAAGTCATCCGAGTTCAACCTCCATATGTCAGAGCTGGTTAACCTGGGGCAGACTAGTTAACAAGTTTAGACTGGGGCAAGACCAAGTAATCCTGGTTATCAAGCAAAGTTACAACCTTCTCTGAAGCAAATTCACAAATTACTAAGTACCCAGACTTGGAGCATCCAGTGCATCTTTTGCTTTAATCATGGCATCTTCAGCAAACTGCGTGTCGAGGCAGTCAATGCCTCCCACCACCCGAAGTCCAATCCGCATTGGCAACTACCAAAAGTCCACCACGTTGGCGTCTCCACCTACATTTCCAATCACCCGTCTGCATCATATGCATCATACGCATTGCAGTCATCGTCATAAGCATTTTGCATACCCAATCATATCATACTTCTCCGGCTCTTGCATCTCCGCTCGTCAGCATTTGCATTTGCACTTCCATTCGTTATGGAACATCATTTTACATCCAGCATCAGCATATGCACGTCAAGGTCCAGGATCAATTTTAAAGATTTCCAAGACCATCATCAGCCCAGTCAGGGGCATTTTTGCAAGACTGTGGGTTTCTCCCACGAAATTCAGAGATATTCAAAGCAAGATTCAGCTCAGACAGGGGCATCTTCAGCAAAACCATGAGCGTTCCTCATGAAGTTGTTCAGCCTTTTGTTGAGCAAAATAAGACATCAAGACAAAATCAGCCCAGTCAGGGGCATCCTCTTCAGAGTTCATGGGCGTAACCATGAAATCATTTCAACGAAATTATGATTTCCGAGCAAGATGGTGGGCGTACCCCGTTGATTCATTCCAATCCAATCTTCCTCTTGGGTGTTCCCTAATGAGTTGTATTTAGCAAGTGTGACTGTTGTCAATTGCCTTACTATCATCCTTTTGGTGATAGTCGAACCTCGTCAAATCAACCTAGCCTACATCCTTTTGGGTGTTGTTAACCTTCAATTTGTGTTGTTCTATCATCCTTTTGGTAATAACAACTTGTGTGTGTGAGTTTCGCTCTGTCATCCTTTTGGTGGGGGGTCTATCATAGTCATTAATGATAGATTGTGCGATAGTTTGTTTGTGTTTCGCTCCGTCATCCTTTTGGTGGGGGGTCTATCGTAGTCATTAACGATAGATTGTGCGATGTTTGTTTGTATTTCACTCTGTCATCCTTTTGGTGGGGGGTCTATCATAGTCATTAATGATAGATTGTGCGATAGTTTGTGTGTATTTCGCTCCGTCATCCTTTTGGTGGGGGGTCTGTCATAGTCATTAATGATAGATTGTGCGATAGTTTGTTTGTGTTTCGCTCCGTCATCCTTTTGGTGGGGGGTCTATCATAGTCATTAATGATAGATAGATTGTGGGATAGTTTGTTTGTGTTTTGCTCCGTCATCCTTTTGGTGGGGGGTCTATCGTAGTCATTAACGATAGATTGTGCGATGTTTGTTTGTATTTCGCTCCATCATCCTTTTGGTAGGGGGTCTATCATAGTCATTAATGATAGATTGTGCGACAGTTTGTGTGTATTTCGCTCCGTCATCCTTTTGGTGGGGGGTCTATCATAGTCATTAATGATAGATTGTGCGATAGTTTGTGTGTATTTTGCTCCGTCATCCTTTTGGTGGGGGGCCTGTCATAGTCATTAATGATAGATTGTGCGATAGTTTGTTTGTGTTTCGCTTCGTCATCCTTTTGGTGGGGGGTCTATCATAGTCATTAATAATAGATTGTGCGCTAGTTTGTTTGTGTTTCGCTCCGTCATCCTTTTGGTGGGGGGTCTATCGTAGTCATTAACGATAGATTGTGCGATGTTTGTTTGTATTTCGCTCCGTCATCCTTTTGGTGGGGGGTCTATCATAGTCATTAATGATAGATTGTGCGATAGTTTGTGTGTATTTCGCTCCGTCATCCTTTTGGTGGGGGTCTGTCATAGTCATTAATGATAGATTGTGCGATAGTTTGTTTGTGTTTCGCTCCGTCATCCTTTTGGTGGGGGGTCTATCGTAGTCATTAACGATAGATTGTGCGATGTTTGTTTGTATTTCACTCCGTCATCCTTTTGGTGGGGGGTCTATCATAGTCATTAATGATAGATTATGCGATAGTTTGTGTGTATTTCGCTCCGTCATCCTTTTGGTGGGGGGGGGGGGGGTCTGTCATAGTCATTAATGATATATTATGCGATAGTTTGTTTGTGTTTCGCTCCATCATCCTTTTGGTGGGGGGTCTATCATAGTCATTAATGATAGATTGTGTGATAGTTTGTTTGTGTTTCGCTCCGTCATCCTTTTGGTGGGGGTCTATCATAGTCATTAATGATAGATTGTGCGATAGTTTGTTTGTGTTTCGCTCCGTCATCCTTTTGGTGGGGGGTCTGTCATAGTCATTAATGTCAAATTGTGCGATAGTGTTTGGTGTGAGTTTCGCTCCGTCATCCTTTTGGTGAGGGGTCTGTCATAGTCATTAATATCAGATTGTGCGATAGTGTTTGGTGTGAGTTTCGCTCTGTCATCCTTTTGGTGGGGGGTCTGTCATAGTCATTAATTTCAGATTGTGCGATAATGTTTCGTGTGAGTTTCGCTCCGTCATCCTTTTGGTGGGGGGTCTGTCATAGTCATTAATGATAGATTGTGTGATATTGTTTGTGTTCCGCTCCGTCATCTTTTTGGTGAGGGGTCTGTCATAGTCATTAATGTCAGATTGTGCGATATTGAGTTTTGCTCCGTCATCCTTTTGGTGGGGGTCTGTCATAGTCATTAATGATAGATTGTGTGATATTGTTTGTGTTCCACTCTGTCATCCTTTTGGTGAGGGGTCTGTCATAGTCATTAATGTCAGATTGTGCGATATTGAGTTTCGCTCCGTCATCCTTTTGGTGGGGGTCTGTCATAGTCATTGATGACAAATGGTGCGAGTGTTTTGCTCTATCATCCTTTTGGTGGTAGTAGCTGTATGGGTTTCGTCCGATCATCCTTTTGGTGATGACGACCTTCCGCCAGTTATTTACAGTTTACTCAGAGGTTTACATTTTTTAGTATTTCAATTCCCAAGCATCTCTTTTCTTTTCGGACAAATTCAGGGTCTTCTTCATATCTAATTGACTTCTACCTCGGGAAAATGAATGTTGCAGCAGTTCATTTCCCTAGGTTTAAGCCAATTAGATAGGGGCATCTGTCATACCCTAAATTTGTCCTACCCATTTTCAAATATTTTCGTTTTTATTATTCTTTCATGTTTTACATTGCCCGTTTATTTTTCTTGTTATTTAGACACGTGTCCGCTAGCAATTGGTTGAGTTTTTAGAACTTTATATTTTTGACCAATTAAGGTGTGACACGTGGCTTAATACATTTTTGTGAATATTAATTTTTCTTAGTTTCTTAAACTTTTTCTTTTTTTTAAAAAAATGTTACTAATAATATATATATATATTAATTATTTTTCATTTTCATAAATTTTAGTTTATTTTTTATATATATATTTTTAATATTTATTTAATTAGTATTTGTTAATACTTAGTTATTATATGTGTTAATATCAATCAGTAATTAATAGGTTTAATTAATTGAAAACAAAAGGAAAAACATTTGAGTGAAAAGAAAGTTTGGATTTGAATGACGCCCACGGTTGGAGGCCCGTCCTAGTTCAGCTTTTAAAAGGCAGAAAGAAACCGTAAAGGGGTACTGTAGATCTCCCCTTTTTTAAAACCCTACCGGTGTCGCCGTTCAAGCTCCTTTCTCCCGAGACCACAGCTTTCTGCCGCCATTCACAACGTTGTTTACTTCCCATCAACGAAAGCCAAACGACTCTAACCTCTTCTTTCCGCCTTCCATCATAAGCCCTCTGCCATTAAAACACCATTTCTTCGTTGAAGCCCCAAAACCCTCACCAGAAAATACCTTCCGAGCTTTCCCGAATCAATTGAAGCTCCACCACCATTCAATGAGTCGATAGCTCATTCCGCAACACAAGCCTGACGACATTGTTTTGAGCGACATCATCTCAGCTAACACATACCAGACCAGAGCGCAGCAACCGAGCATTCACTTGTTGTTGTTGATTCATTTGAATCGAGTCTGCTGCTGTAAGAGGGGGATTTTGTGTTGGTTCTTGATCCGCTAATTTTAGTTTCCGACACAAGGAACGATAGAAACATTTAGAATGATTCGAGTCTGGCATCTCATTCGCTAACAACTCAACTCAGTACAGACTGCATGAACCATTCGCCTTGGGTTGGTTTTGCTTTCATTTACGACTCTGTTTCGAATGCATATTCATCTTTCGGTTTGGATTGATATTTTATCATATTGCTGAACATTGAATTATTATGTGGTTTGCTGCTGTAGTTGATTTTAGTTTCAATTTTATGGTATGGAGCGTTACCGATTCGATATAGAATAATTGATATTGCTATTTGTTCAAGCTTTCAAAATTAAATTGTAATTATCATGTTTACTTTTAGATGCTGTTATCTAGTTTATTTTTGATATGTCGTCGATGCTGTTAGATTGGTAACCGGATTATTGGCCGGATTTGTATTGTGTTAAATTTACATCCACAATTAAATTTGTACATAAAAATATGTGAATGTATTTCTTGTGGATTGAGAGTGATAGCAATCTGTGGCAGCAGAAACTTAGTGATCTGGTAATACATTCGGGTTTCCATGCATACTCGTTATCATGTTGTTGCTTCTCGGATTTTGTGTTGGCTTTAAGATGCATATGTATATCGTGTGGTTATTTTTCTCTTGTTAATGGTTCAGTTTTATTCTTGTGAGTAATTTTTTTTTGAGTTATTCGTTGCGGCTATCATCGAGTTATCATGACAGTTAGTTTAATTATTCTTAAAAAAACCAACAATGTCCAACAGCAATGATTCAGTAGGGTTTAATTTTAAATATCAACAACACTTCATCCAGTGTGCTAGCAGCTCAAGCCGGTTTCAAGAACACGAAGCTTTGACAGTTCCGTTGTCGGTAACCTTTCCTTCGAATGGTGTTTCAAATTTATGTTTTAATTTGAAGTGTTTGTTTATTCATATCTTTGCATTGGTCTATGTTTTGGTTATGGTTGTTGGGGTGTGATAACTACATAATGTGACAATCGAGGATGCACTGTTTTTATTTTATTTTATTTCAATTTTGTGCTGCTACTATTATGTGATTTTGCTCGATTCATTGGTCAGCTGCTATGTTGCCATACTTTGTTTCTATAGGATATGACACAGTAAATTTTGTTTGAATTTCTTACTATGGTGGGGATGTTTGAAGGCCATAAAGTAAAGTGACACTTTAATATTTTAAAGTTCCAATTTATAAATTCATATATTGTTGAAGATTATAAAGGAATGAGAGCTTGTAAATCTTCAGAGTGAGATTTTGTGCTGAGTTAATATAGATGCAGTATAAAGAATTTTCATGGTTTCACTATTTTTCAATGTTTAATGAATGTGTTAATAATTTAGAAGTGTTAGATTGAAATGTAGGATAAATAATTTTCATGACATCCTTATGTGTTAGTTGTTTCGATTACGTCACGACACGTCGCATTTGTGTTGCATCATACCATGCTGGCTTCTTTTTTTTTACATAATAAATGGGATTTTGGTTTAATTATTATTAGTTTTATTATAATGAATATAGGAAATTAGTTTTCATTACAATAATCATGATATAAATATATTTTGTAATGCTATTGGAATTATAATATTGGTTGTTGTTATGCTTTTGAATTTCATTGCGTTGCGAGAAATTATTTCAAAACCATTTTTCTTCAATTCGATTCAAATTATTTCGAAACCATTTTATCAATTCAAACTTCGAAAGATGGAGTTTCTTGGAATCTAGCATTCTTTGAATTTTCGAGTGAATAATTCTCGAGGCACGCTCTTGAGTTATTATTCACTCAATCTTTCGACTTTTTTAAACATTTTGTCAATATTTTTTTCCGATTCAAACTTCGAAAGAAGGAGGTTCTTGGAATCTAGCATTCCTTGAATTTTCGAGTGAATAATTCTCGAGGCGCGCTCTTGAGTTATTATTCACTCAATCTTTCGACTTTTTCAATTATTTTTCTCAACATTTTTTCGATTCAAACCTCGAAAGAAGGAAGGTCTTGGAATCTAGCATTCCTTGAATTTTTGAGTGAATAATTCTCGAGGCACGCTCTTGAGTTGTTATTCACTCAACCTTTCGACTTTTTTCAAACTCAAACATTTTCCAACGCTCTCCTAAGTCGAGTGCTCGTACGCATTCGCAACCATCGACATTTCGCACACACTTCACAATTCATCGTAGTTTCGGTATTAGGGACACCCTTAGGGACTAATATTGTTTCTCACAATCTTAACCCTTGACACGTCGTCAAGTCGGTTCCATTTTTCAAACAAATCCTCGACACGTCGTCGAGCTGTTTTTTTAAACCAACCTCCTTTTGTCTCGTGTTCCATTTTCGATCCAATCTTTTTTGTAAACGTTTCTAAAACTTACGAAAGATGGATGTTCTTAGAATCTAGCATTCTTTGAATATTCGAACGAGTAACTCTCGAGGCGCACTCTTGAGTTGTTATTAGTTTATTCTTTCGATTTCAAAACATCCAACTCTGTTTAACCCAATTTCTGAAAGGATTGAGTTCTTGGGATCTCGCATTCCTTGAATTCTTGAGTGACAAGCTCTTGAGGCACGCTCTTGGGTTGCTTGTCAGTCATTCTTTCGTCTCAAACTCAACTTCAACCCTTTTCGAACCTTGTCTTTTCGTGGTTGTTACCACGAACTACGGACGCTCTGATTCTTTATTCATTCTTGAATATAAGATACGTAGGCACAAGATTGCGATGATCTTGGCGAGCACACTTCTACCTTCCTCCATTTTTCCTTCCACACTTTCCCAACCTTTCCCGTAGTCGAACTACGACGCTCTGATTTCTCATTCTCGTCTGAATGAGCATACGTAGGCACAAGGGCCCCAATCCTTGGCGAGCACCCTATCCTCTAACCACCCCATTCCCCTAGCGTCTTAAACCTTTTACCCTACCAATTCTACCTTTAACAACGAGAAGATAACAAGTAAACCTAAACAACACTCCCCACGTTTACCTTAAGAGGTTCCCGTCGAGTACGATGGACGTGAGGGGTGCTAATACCTTCCCCTCACGTAACCGACTCCCGAACCCGGAACTTGGTTGCGACAGCCCTGTTCCTATCCTTTTGTTTCAAGAGGTTTTCTCGATATTTTCCTCTCCCGTTTATTCAGAAAAAATAAAGTTCGGTGGCGACTCTGTCGAACCGCATTTCCGCGCCTTTTGCGCGAGGGTCGTTTCTCTGAAATGTCTCCGTGATTTTTCGAGGTGCGACACTCCCCTTGATTTTTCTCCAGCTCCTCAGTTAGCTGAGTCGCCTTTCCCTGGCTCACCTCCAAGTCCTCGATAGCCTTGTTCAGACGGGACTGCGTGAAAGCAAGGCCCCCCTGCAGCTTGGACAACTCAACGGCCGAGCAGCTTTCTTCGCTCAGGACCATCGTTGTGGTGAAGGTCTGCATCAGAGCGACCAAGTCCTCAGTCAGAACCTGCCTCCGCGTAGCCTGATCCGTGCTTAAGACCGCCTTCGCCTCCCCGACAAGAATGATGGGCGACCTGGCCCCATGAAAGTAGTCGGGGTGCTGGTGACAAGGAGCGATGGAGTAACCCTCCTCGGAAGAATCCGCTGATAGGTCAACCACGACCTCCACCTCTTGGACTCTGGCCCTCTTCGGGGCCCCTTGCGATGTGGGTGACTGGCTGCTGGGTGGAGAAGACGACGAACCTCGACCATCCTGGTCAGCGGAAGCTTGCCCGACCAGCTGGGCAACCCGCGTCTTCGGAGGAACAACAACCCTTGACGCGCGCAACTTTTTCACCCCGCTCCTCGATGGAAGACATGTTCCCTGCAAAACAAAGAAAGCTAGTCAATAAAAGATAGAGAGTATCAGATCGTGAGAGGGGCGAAGCGTCCACCACCTAGATAGCGAAGGGCATCCGCCTCCGAGGGACACTCGAGCAGGGCCTTTGTATTAATCAACCTCGGCATCTCGCGGACATTCCCCTGGCTGTCGAGGATGTACTGGCCGTCAGGGGTCACCAGCTTCGACGACGGCAAACTGCGCACGAACGAAACTATCTTCATGTAGCTGGCCATATCCTCTTCGTCAAGCGACCCCGCGCGTACGATGTACCGATCTGTTCCCCGAGAGAAGTGCTCCAGAGACCACTCCACGTGCACTCACGGCAGCATAACGACCTTGCAACGACCGTCCACGATCCGCTCCCCCTCAAAATATAAAGAGCCATCCCCTTCATGCGTGATCGGGCTGACTACGAAGAAACGACCCTTGAAGTCCCGGACAGAGTCCATATACGTTTTGAAAAGCATGTCCGGTTGCTTGAACGACACCCAGTCGTGTCGACCATTCACCGTCTGCCGCTGCAGATGGAAGATACGGAAGAATAACGGCAGCGTGACACCGACCTGGAGATAGCAGCATACGACCTTGAATTCCCGAATAAAAGCTAGGGCATTTGGATGCAACTACGACGGGGCCAACCTTAGCCAGTCGAAGAGGCCCAGGTGGAAGTCCGAGAATGGCAGCCTGAGCCTAGCCTCTTTGAAGTAGAATTCATACATCAGGAAGCGCATCCGCCCATATTTCGAGCAGATTCGGTGGCCCGGCCGGGGACGATAAACTTGCCAATTCTGGGGATCTCCTTCTCGTCGGTCTTCCACGGTGGCATAGGCCCCTGTCGAGTCAGAAGCAAAGCAGGAGGGCGTAAACAGAGGTTCCTCGGCCACCCAAACCTCGAGCGGAAGGACGCGCTCGTCAAAATGTGGAACGTCCGATTCATTATCCACGACCATTGTGCCCAGGACAAACGTAGTCATTAACACCTGAAAAGCAGAAGGTAACGGTGAATTCGATAACAAAGATCAAATTCACCCTTCTACCGCAAGTCAAGTGAAAGGGAGACGAGGACACACCGAGCATCGTCCCCGGTGGCTCTACCCGAAACATACCACCTCCCCGGGGGACCAGCGTAACCTAACCTACAAACTCTCCCCGGGGGCGTTCATCGGAATTGACGTCGCTCCCTGGGACGTTCATCAGATTAAGCGTCTTTCCCCGGGGCATTCATCGGAACAAGCATCCGTCCCTGGGGCATTCATCGGAATTATCATCTCTCCTCGGGACGCTCACGGTAAAACCCTAGAAAATCCCCCTACAACGGCCGATATCTTCACCTCTCCTCGGGGAATTCAAACTGCCCCGACCACAGTCCTAAAACAAACAGGAAAAAGGAAAAGAAAGGAGAAAGAAAACTTACTGTGATTCGATCTGCGGCGGAGTACGTGGCGGCTCCGGCGGCGGAGAAATCAGACGGCGACGAGATGACAAAGCAGAGAATTTAAGAGCAAGAGGGCGAAAAGTGGAGAATGAGCGGGGGCTCGCTTACTTATACCCTAACACGAGACTCGAAGCGTCGCTAGGCACTCGAGTACCCTATGGTAGCCGCCCTAGCAGCCACCCAGCGCGTGACACGTGGCAAAGGCTGACAGTCGTGTCCCCTCACATTTCCTCGCCAACACGTGTCCTCAAGCCCGGGCAACCGACGACGAGGAAGGACGCACGTAGTTACGTCCTCGCGGAACACGAGCTGGAGGGTTTTCCTCCTCAGGCCAACCCCTCCTCGCCGACACAACGTCATCAAGTCCTCACTCCCTTCCTCAGAGCTACGACTTGAGGGGCTCCTGTTCTGGCTTGGGCCCCGGCTTGGCCAGGCAGGCCCAACCCAATAATTTTTTGCCAAGCCCAGTCCAGCTTGGGCCGCAGCTTCAGGCACAGGGTCGTCGACGAGCAGGAAATGTCCCTCCGCGGGCAGAACCTGCCTCAGTTGCGTCGGGAACAAGACTTCCCCATCGACCAAACACTGCCCTCTCCGCGGGCAGAACCTGCTCCTCTGTCGGGCAGGACAACGTGTCCTTCACACGTTCTCCACGTGCTCTCCTCCGCAGGGACACGTCACCGACCAACTGCCCACCTCTAGAAGAGCAGGTCAAACCCACTTTCCGGAGATCACAGGACAGTTGGACTAGGGCGAAGACCACGTCCTGGTCTCCACTACACCACATAAGCCCTAACAGTCACCTGGATTGGGCCTGGCCATCCAGCCCAACACAAGTGACCGTTGGCCCAGCGCTGGGGTCTCTCTATAAATACCCTCTTTCACAAGAGGGTCAGGTAATTCATTCTTTACCCCCTTTCTGCATTTGCTTTCACTCTGCCCAATTCCTTACTTTGGCATCGAAGTGTCTTGCAGGTACACCTCCATCCTCATCTTCATCACCGGTGAACAGGCAGCAGCCCAACAGAGTGTTGCCAGCTATTGACCCCCTTCTGGTCAGGTCAGATCATAAATCAAGATTTTATTCTTTATATATTTAAATTAAAATAATGTACTTTTATAATAAATGAAGTTTCTGATTAATGAAATATTAAAATTATAATAAAAATCTTAAATAATATTAATGATAATAATTATTCCCTCCGTTTTTTATTATAAGTCGTTTTTGACTTTTCACGCATATTAAGAAATGTAATATTTATGTTATGGAAAAGAGAAATTATAAATGATTTTACAAAATTATCCTTCATTAATGATATTGGAAAGACAAATATACATAATTGAAAGGAGAGAAAATAATAAATATTTAAAGGTATAATAAAAAAATAACATTAATGATTTATTGATATTATAAAACAACTTATGTTATGTACAAAATATTTTTTCAAAGTGATTTATAATTAAAAAAACAGAGATAGTATAATAAAATGGGATTTGGATCCTCTCCTTTTTTATATATCATGCCATCTCTCATGTTTCTAATCTAACAGTTCAAAATTTATAATGAATAATTAAATAAAAAACAAAGACAAATTACTTATTCATTTCTCTCTCCTATTAAATGACTTTTTTTATTTAATTATTCATTATAATTTCTGAACCGTTAGATTAGAACATGAGAGATGACATGATATATAAAAAAGGAAAGGATCCAAATCCAATAAGATGAATACTATTATACTCTATCGGGTATAATTAATATCCTTCACTCAATTATCATATGTCGCGTCATTTTAAAGTGCACAATAATTTTAATTAATTTAACTTGGTACTAACAATTACAACACATTTTTCATATACATTGGTCAGAGATTGAATCTTGTACTCAATAGTTAAGAATCAAACTTAAAAAGAACAAAATATCTATCATATCTTTTACTAGATGTGCCCCATAATATTGATTTTTATAAGGTAATTTCATTAAATTTATAAACAATCAAACTTGGAAAGAACTAAAAAATCACTATATCTCTTTTCAAACATACATTTATTAATTGTAATTCACTTTTTACTTTTTATCTCATACTATTATATTTTTGGTCAAATAAAATAAAATTCAAAAAACAAGCCTAATAATCCATATCGATAAAATAAAATTCAAAAAACAAGCCTAATAATCCATATCGATAAAACTAAATTTTGTTTTCAAATAATAACATCTAATTTGTGTAAAATTAACACTAGTAATTATTTAAAATTCATTGGTACACAAAATAAATTTTACTTATATTTTATTCGCAATGAAATATCTTATATAATACTTTTTATTTTATCATTTTTCGAGAATGAATATAATTCCTTCCATCCAAACTCTCAAATAAAATCTTTAAAAGTACTTATAATATTTATGAGATAGTATATATCATGAAAACCACAACAAAAACAATGGGTAAGCACACAATCTCTAGTTACCAAATTCTCTCAAAAAGGAAATAAAATCAAGACAAATATTTGATAAAGAAAAACTTGGGACAGAGCAAAAAAGTTTTTTGTGGAGTTTTATATAACTTTTTTATTATTTACTCACATTTAGATCATGAGAAATACCATTTTTTCTAATTTTTCATTTTCATTTTTACATCACTATAAACAATATACTTTTATTTCCTTAATTATCTCCCACATTTTTATCCTTTTATTACCAACTACAAAAGGCATACCTTCTATATCTTGGTGTGATGGTTTCTAAAATTACAAATTTACCATATTCTTTTAATCTAAATTACTAATCTAATTATTGGGTCACATTTAAAATAGCCCAATACTTTTACAAATCAATCTCCTAATTACCAAGCCGACCAATTATCTTTACCAATTCCTTTGACCAATTAATTAATAAATACCCCCTCGAAGATAGTTCTAATAGTATTCATATTTTTCTCTTTATCAAACCACCATGAAATTGAGTTGCAATGGTTGTCGTGTTCTTCGTAAAGGCTGCACTGAAGATTGCATCATCAAGCCTTGCCTTGAGTGGATTAGCTCTCCTGAATCTCAAGGCAACGCCACCCTCTTCCTTGCCAAATTCTTTGGCCGAACGGGCTTGCTAAACCTTCTTGCCAATGCTTCCTATCAAAATGCCCCAGGTACCAATCTATTTATAATCTCTATCATATATTTAAATGAACTAAATGTTAGTTTGTTAGTGAAGGTTTGAGATTTGACGTGTATTTCTTTAAAAATTTTAAATTTAAATATCGCTAAATAGTAATAGTCTTTGTGTTAGGTCAAACTATACAAAATTTTGCTCTATTTTTAAATGAATCTCTGCCCGTAAATAGTGGGGTTTATCTTCTTTGGTTAGTCCAGTGATTGTGTTTGCATATAATGTTTAATTTTCAATCCATCTTCAATCTTTTCATAGATTATACATTGATTCCAATATATATGCCTTTTAATTGATAACAATAATTTAATTTAATTTTTATATTTTTTTTTGCACACATTTCAGCTGTTTTTAGATCACTATTGTATGAGGCTTCAGGTAGATTGGTAAATCCAACATATGGAGCTCTAGGTTTATTTTGGACAGGAGAATGGGGCCGATGTGAAGCTGCAGTTGAAGCCGTGCTAACTGGATCAGACATTAACAATGTTATAGCTGTTGAGGAAAAAATATCATCAACTACACCTATGGCTGAAAATTATGTTCTTTCAATCCCAACAACCTATGATATACGCCACGTGGCAAAAGGCACAAATGTGGACATTAAAGAGAAAACTCAATTCAAGAGAAGTGCACAAGTTTTCAAAACAAAGCGACAAGTTGGTTCTATCGACTCAGAAACACTTTTGAAATCTTTTTTAGAAAATACTAATATGAAAACTATAAAGGCTCCGTTGGTGAATCAGATTGAACCGAATGAAGTCGTTGATACTCATGTAAACTTAGAGCTCAGTCTCGGGTTCAATGGCAAATCAAATCAAACAAAAGAGAAAAAATAGATTTTTATTTCTTTGTAATTTAGTTGTTTTTTTTCTTATACAATATAATTTGGGTTTTATTTGGGAGGTCCTTTTTAATTAGACAGCAGAATAAAGTATGTTGTTTGTTTGTATTCTTTAATTTGTGTTTTTTTTTTCAAATATGATGTGCAATATTATTATTATTTTTTTCTATTTTCATATTTCAATAATATCAAAATCAATAACTTAGAAAGTAGAATGAAATCATGAAAAGTTCACTCCAACATTTCATTACTTCAGTATTTCAGTCAAAAAGAACAAAAATATATTCACTAAAGTATAAAACAATTTTACAAAATATTTATAAACTTTTTTAAAAATAATCTCATCGAAAGAAAGAATATGTTAAAAGAATGTTTTTGTATAAACCATGAGATTTGAACGGACATATATTAGTCCAACTCAAATTAATTTATATTGAAATTATGAATAAATTTTACTAATTAATATTATTTTATTATTGAACTTTTTTTAATAAATAAAAATGATTCAAACACAGAAGAAAAAATAAATACAAAGATATACTAACATTCTTGATAAATTATTAAAGAATAAACTGATTTACAAGGCAGAATCTTAATATGGATATGAAAATCATTAAAGGATGTACAAAATCATAATATATTAAGCATTTTTCACTTATTAAGAAAATATAATAAAAAATAAATTATAAAATCATTTTTATTAGTTATTTTTGTATTTTTACTATTATAAATATATAATATAAAATAATAGCTACTAATAACCAGTAAAATATTTGTGCGCACACGAGTACGAATGATAACACATGACTGCGATTTAAAAAAAAAAACAGTACATTACATAAAAATAATATATATATATATATATATATATATATATATATATATATATATATATATATATATATATATATATATATATATATATATATATATATATATATATATATATATATATATATATATATATATATATTATTAGACAGACATACTAATGATTTTTTGTTTGAAATTTTTATAAAATATGAAAGTTATAAAAGAATAATTTCTAATTAAACAGACACACTAATGATTATTTTACCATTGTTTTTAAAAGCTAAAATCAATACATTAATATTAGAGTTAATCTTTCACCGATGATCAATTCAATTGCATGGCCGATCTAACACGACATGAGGCTTAAAGTGGACTTTGAATTGAGGTTTTTTATAATTTAATAAAAAAGTTAAATTAAATTTTTATAATATTTTTTTAAAATTTATTTTTTAAGTTTTTTAAGATGCAAAATTATTTATTAAACTATTATAATTAATTTTAACTAACATTTTTTACAATTGATAATAAAGTCAATCCATTTAATCTTTATCGAGACATTGTTGTTCTTAGATAAAATTTTATTAATTTTAATTTTGAAAATTTTCTTACTCCTGAAGCAACAGTTACATAAACTGTTAACATTATTCTATAAGCAAATAATTTATTTGGGAAGGAGTTCAGTCGTATTATATAATTTTTGTGATGAAAGTCTTATTATATAATTAAGTATATTAATTGGTGTATTATTTTTTACATTTATGATTTCTTTTAATATTTTCAATTTTAAAAATTGTTAGAATTAAATCAAAAATAGTAAACCAAATATACATGGTTAATAAAGTGTGGAAGCCGGATACTCATACAAGCATGTATAATATTAAAAGACCTACAAATTGATTTAGAAATACATGAATCCATTGAGAAAAATCTCTTTAATGATAACCCTAAAATCCAAGAGTTGATGACTTTTGTGGTTCTTCCTTAACCGGTACTCCTTATGCCTCTGAATTCTCTTCTGATGCTCTTCCGATGGGGGATAAGAGGTTATTTGCTTGTGTACGGTATATTTGGGACCATAGCCTATATATGGTGTGATTGCCAATTAGAGTTTCTATTATTCCCAAATGGGTCATCCTAACACCCAGTCATATTTCAGTTCATACCCAATTATTTAATTAATTAATTAAATAATTCCCAAATAAAAATCTAAATAGCATTTTAACATTATTTGATCACATAATTATTTAAGACACTTTATTTGATAAAATAACTAATATAGTTAAATAAATATATTTGCCCACGTAATTATTGAAATATTAATATATTACTAAATTATTAAAATATTCCAACAATCTCCCACTTGGCCAATATATCTTAATAATTATATCATAATTCTTTAGGCGTGCATCCGAATTCTATTTATCTTTAGATTTCAACTTTACAATATGGTCTACCTCATACATCAATAATGGAATCACCGCGGCTGTCGTCACTAATGTATAACGTGACGGAACCCCGACGACCACCACATCAACATACTTGATGACATATATCGATATGGATGAGTGACATGGAAGTTTCATACAATGTGATCTCTAAATCATGCATATTTCTAACTGGTCCTATTGAAGTCTTAAGTGAGATCAAATTGAAGTTCCTTTGGTGCAATTCAAAATTACAATATTCGCACATAACAAAAAAAACTTGATATTGTTATAACAATAGTACCTCATGAGTTTTTATTTATGTAGAAAATTAAACATAACATAAAGTTTGTACCAAAATAAAACCAAAGCATTGAACATAAAAAATTAAGGGAAAAAAACTCCCACTAATCTAAGGCAATCTTAAAACCAAGACCCATATGAGCAACATGCCCATGAAAAGCCTTAGGTGCTAAACCTTTGGTTAGTGGATCAGCTAGCATTAAGTTTGTCCATATATGTTCTATCAAAATTTATATCTCCTGAACTCTCTATTTTCACAACAAGATACTTAATATCAATAAATTTTGATTTTGTAGAACTCATATTGTTGTTGGAGTAGAGCACAACTGCACTATTATCACAATAAACCTTAAAGGGCCTTTAAATGCTCCCAATGATGCGTAGGTTTGTGACAAAGTTTCGCAATCAAATTGCATGATTTGATGCCTCAAAGCAAGCCACAAACTCTGCTTCCATGATGGAAGGAGCCACTAAAGTTTGTTTGGAAGACTTCTAGGAGACGGATCCTCTAGCCAAGAGAAAGATGTAACCAGACATGGAACGTCTGCTATCTGGGCATCCGGCAAAATCTGAGTTAGAATACCTAATGATCTCCAAGTTATATGACTTTCGATAAGTGAGCATGAATTCTCTTGTTCTCTTTAGGTAGCGCATTACACGCTTTACTTCTATCCAGTGTTGCATATCAGAGTTTCTTAGATATCTGCCAAGAACTCCTACAATGAATGCTAAGTCAAGACAGGTGCAAACTTGAGCATACATAAGACTTCCCACAGCTGAAGCATATGGAACCTCATGCATCTCTTCCTTTTTAAGACCCGTAGTGGGGCACAATTTGAGATAAAACTTGACTTCTTTAGCTACGGGTGTGTCTCTTGCTTTACTATCTTTCATGGAGAATCTATCCAGAACTGTGTTAACATATCTCCTTTGTGATAATCCTAAAATACCTCGAGAACAGTTACTAAGTATTTGAAATCCTAAGATAAATGAGGCGTCCTCAAGATCTTTCATCTCAAATTTATTTGTGAGAAATTTCTTGGTTTCGTGCAATGAGCCTATATTGTTGCTTGCTAAAAGGATATCATCTGCATATATTACCAAGAAAATGAATTTACTCCCACTGAACTTTTGGTATACATAATTATCAATCAGATTAGCCTCAAAACCAAATAACGATATTACTTGATGAAATTTCTAATACCATTGACGGGTAGCCTGTTTAAGGCCATAGATGGATTTCTTGAGTTTGTAAACCATAAACTTTGGGTCTCTTGACACAAAGTTTTTTAGTTGCGTGATATATATTGTCTCTTTAATGTTTCCATTTAGAAACATAGTCTTTACATCCATCTGATGTAATTCTAAATCAAAATAAGCTAGAAATGCCATCATGATCCTAAGAGAGTCCTTCGAAAAAACTAGAGAAAAAGTCTCTTTATAATTAATTCCTTCTTTTTGAGTAAAGCCTTTTGCGAAAAGGCAAGGTTTATATCTCTTAATATTATCCTTTGAATCACTTTTGGTTTTAAATATCCATTTACAACTAATGGGTTTCTTTCCTTCAGGTAACTTAACGAGATCCCAAACATCATTTTTAGCCATTGACTTCATCTCATCCTTCATGGCATCAACCCACTTAAGAGAGTTTGGACTCCGTATACCTTGACTAATGTTGATAGGATCTTCAGTCAAACCAATGTCATCCTTACATTCCTGAAGAAATACAACATAATCATATGAAATTGCATTCTTCCTCTCTCTAGTGGATCTTTTTAATGGCGACTCTTGAGGTTTTTGAGTTTGAACTATAGGTGGTGCTTGAGGAAGAAACTCAGTATTGTCTTGTTCTTGAGGGATGTTAGGAATAACATCATTGTATATTTCAAGATCTGTTTCTAGAACAAAGATAGGTACAAAGACTTAATCATTGTGAGAAACAATTTCTTCATCACAAGCAACACGCCTTATGCTTCCTTCCTTTCGAAGCTCTACACCCTTAAGGAATCTTACATTTCCCGTTTCAAAAGTTGTTATAGTGATGCGATTGTAAAACTTATACCCGTAAGAGCATTCATCGTATCCAATAAAATAACAACTAATTGTCTTTGTATCCAACTTATCTTCGTGGGGCCTATAAGGCCTCGCTTCAGCTGGACATCCTCAAATGTGCAGGTGAGTAATGCTGGGTTTTTTCCCATTCTAGAGCTCATAAGAGGACTTAGCTACTACCTTACTAGGTACTCTACTAAGGATATAAATTACGGTCTTTAATGCTTCTCTCCAAAATGACTCTGGAATAGAAGGATGACTAATCATACTCCTTACCATGTCCTTAAGAGTCCGGGTTCTTTGTTTTGCAACTCCATTCATGCTGGGTTTTCCTGGCATTGTATATTGCAGAACAATTCCACACTTATCAAGGAAAAGCGCAAAGCACCCTAGATCTTATTCCCCTAATCCATCATACCGACCATAGTATTCGCCACCACCTTTAATTTTCTTTCCAAGTTGAAGTCCGAATTCAGCTTTGAATGACTTGAACACGTCCAATGATTGATATTTCTCATGAATCAAATACAGCTAGCCATACCTCGAGTAATCATCTATGAACATAATAAAATATTGTTGTCTATTCCAAGAACTTGTAGGGAAAAGACCACATATATCAGTATGAATTAGTTCTAAGACATCCTTAGCTCTTTCAGCATGGAAACTCTTCTTGTTTGTCTTCTTACCCTTGATACATTGAATGAAGACTTGAAAGTCCAATAAATCAAGGGATCTAAAAATATCGTCTGACATAAGCCTCTGAATCATTTGTTTATATATATATGTCCTAATCGCTTATGCCATAAAGTGGCGGAATTGTCATTTAATTTTCGTTTTGTAGCATGTGATTCTATTTGCATTATTTTGTTATAAGGAGATTCAATATCAAGCATATAAAGATTATCATTGAAAGAACTGTAACCAACAACATTTGAATCATATGAGATGCTAAATTTAATATTTCCAAACGAACAAGTAAAACCTGATTTGTCCAAAATAGAAATAGGAATTAAATTCTGTCTAATAGACAGTGAAACAAAAGTCTCAATCAAATCCAACTAAAAATTGGTCTTTAATAATAATCTAAAAGTCCTTATAGCCTCTATTGCAACTTTATTGTCATCACCCACATAGATGAATCTTTCAGCATCACTTGGTGGACGGCTCCACAGGCAACCCTGCATGGACATACTAATGTGAGTAGTAGCACCAGAATCTACCCACCAAGTATCCTTAGGGACGGAAACTAAATTAATTTCAGAATAAACAAAAATGAGAAAATTACCCTTCTTTTCACACCATGCGACATACTTGAAACATTCTTTATTCATGTGTCCAGCCTTTTTGCAAAAGAATCAAGTGGTCTCCTTAGGTTGTTCTTTTTCCTTCTTATTTTGAGAAAAATTTCTCATAGGTTTCTTCCTTTTATTCTGAGATATGGTAGCCAAGTGAGCACTTTTAGTCTCACTCTCTTTAGCCTCTCTTCCTCTTGCACACAAAATATGTAGGGAGAGAGATCAAAACCAAGTGCACAATCAAATCCTCAGGAAGTTCTAACTTCAATGCTCTGAATTTTGATGCGAGATTAGACATCTCCATAATATACTCCCTTATTCCCCCTTTGCATTTATAAACCATTGAAATGAGTTTGGACAAGGTACTACTTGTCTCAGCCTTATCATCTTTAGCAAATAATTGCTCCTCGGTTTCAAGGAACTTCTTGGCACTTTCACTCTTATCAATCAAGCCCCTAATCATTTCAGGTATGGATCTTTTGATCATCATGAGACACATTTGGTTAGATCGGTCTCATTTTTCTATTTTAGTTTCATTTGGGTTCTCAGCAGTGGCGGTTGTAACACCCCAAATATACTCGCAAAATATAATTAAAATATTAGAGTAAATACATGATTTATATTCAGGATGTCATACAACTAAACATAAAACAGCTGCTCATATATGACGATATGTAACACATGCAATGTTTCAAAATTATTTATAATAACTATAATAATTCAATAGGTCTTAAATTCCAGCTTTATTGAAAATAGCAAAAGCATTAACATAAAAAGATATTCAAAACATAATAATTCTTCAAAATAACATAAACCATAAATTCTAGAGATATCCAAAAATCATTACAAAACTCAACATAGCAAAATGTTCCCTGACCCTGGTGTTACACATCAGAGCAGACGCCGACATAAAAGGAAAAATAGAAGACTTCATCTTCTACTTACTTCAACTCCTCTACTATAAGTTATTTGCACGATACCCGTGTAAAGGCAACATTCAAACAGAAGGGGTGAGATATAATTAATAGATAAATAAAAGCATGATAATAAGCAGGCAACAGATTATTTCATGCAATGAGACTCACAACTCGACTCAATGTATGTGGTATCATTCGCTTCCTATTTCAGCACCAGATCCCTTTTTCAGAAACACACATCCCATCAGAATTTCAATACGTGAACACTCAAGTTCACCGGCTCCTTGTTGTACCCCAAAATTTGACCAACCTTTTCTTCTTAACTTGGCTTGTGTTTCATTGCATTCTAGCATTTGCATTTGCATAGCATTGTTCTTAGCAGGGGATCAAGAGTTGTTGTTCTATTCAAGAGGAGGGTCTCTTTGGTTTCAAGCTCAAGCAGGAGTTATTTTTGCAAGCCATCAGGTGTTTTATCATCATCATGGAAAGGTCAAAGCTCCTTGAAAGGAGAGATTGGTGTGTGGATGTTATATCCTATCCTGGAGATCATTAGAGGGTCATCAAGGGTTCATGAGATCATTTATTTGGACAAGATATGGTTTTGAAGTTCATTGTGTACCTTGGAGAGGCTTGGTAGGGTTTGTGTAGTCATGCAATTCATCTGCAAGAGCCTCAGTCAAAGGACTTGGAATTAGGGTTTCATCTGGGCAACTCAAGGTCAACTGTGGACTTGAGAGGTTTCCAAACTGGTTTTCAAGTCACACAAGCCATGGGAAGTCACCTTAAAGTATTTGAAATGTCATGATGAGATCACATCAAGAGGAATCAAGAGTTCAAGAGGTTACTAAATTAGGGTTTCAGATGATCTCAATGTAAAATCCCCTTCTTTAGTGCCCAACTTCAAAGACAATTTACCCCATGATGCAAGCTCAGTCTCATTTTCATGAAAACATTATACTTGTAAAGCATGTTCTTAGATTTCTTTTGAGTACAAGAAATCATCCATTGAGTTTGTACATCTCAAGTTATGATGCCAACAAGTTAGGGGTCTCAGATGAATATAATTTTAGTCAACAAAAAGTCAACTCACTTCCAAGGCATTTTTGACATAGAATCAAGTTTCTCCTCAACTTCAAGTGAACATGAAAGTTGTTCTTCATGGTCTTAGCTTTCCAAAAAGTCCTATAAGTCCTTCATACTATTTTTACATCTCAAGTTATGGACCTCTCAAGGCAAGGGTATTTTGGGAAAGTTTCATTATAGGTCATTTGTTTCAATGGCCATTTTCATGAACTTATGTACCTCAAAGGCATTCCAACCAACATGAAAATTGTACCTAAGAGCTTTATTTACATCATTGAACTTAAAATTAATGGAAATTGTAGAATTACATGGCCATGTGGGAGGTTTTCAAGGTGAAATCTTGACTTTTGGTCATGGTATGAACTTGGTACATTATAGGTCTTATTTTGTCCCACATTTGAACTTTCCCACACCAATACATGATCATAAAGGAACTTACCATAAATGGACCAACACAAAATTCCATGAGATGCCTCATTTTCAAATTTCTTCCTTAGAAAGTTTTCACTTCAAACTTGGAGTATGGATCAAATGCAAAGCCCAAACCAATTCAAATCAGTTGTACATTCCATACACTTCAAATTGCTGAGATCATGTGGTGTGAAGGAAGCAAAAACGCGTGTGCATGAGGATGACATCATTTTTGGCATTTTTTTTCAAATCTCACCAATAAGCCAACATGGGCCTGCATGGTGATCAGAAACCCATCATATAAAAGCATTCTAGGTTGCCCTAATGCTCAGAAGAGAGAATTGCAGCTGGAGAGGGCATAGAGAATTTCAAAATTTCCAAACATTTTTCATTTTCAAATATGAGTTTTCACCTCAAATCAACTGCAATTGAAGCTTGCATCCTCTTCCTAAGAGCATAAAGAGTGGATTGGAAGGAAGCAAGTCAAGCTTGAGCGCATGTGAAGAACCAACGGAGTTGCTCCGTTCAGTAAGCTTCTCTTCCATTTTTCTCTCATTCTAGGCACATATCTAAGCTCATGTTAGTTGCATCTGAAGCCCTACGTTGAGTAGGCCATGTTTGATCCATTGTTGTTCTTGTTTGATCACATTTTCAGATGACATGTTTGATTTTAAATCCTTCAATTCTCTTTATTTTGGAACATTTTGATTGATTGATTCGTGGATTTGAGATCCTTTTAGCAAGACCTTTTGATTGGTGCCATTTTTGGCCATTTCTGTTGAGAATCGTGGACTGAGCTCCGGCGATATGGCCGGAGAAGACGACCGGAGCCCTAGCTCCGGTGTCTGGTTCATTCTTAGGTCTAAGCTGAGTTGGCCTGGGCTGAATTATTGACTTGCTTGTGTGTTGCTTCCTAATTGGGTTGACCCAGGCCACGCATGCGTTTTGACCATGATTGGACTTAATGAAACAGTGTGTTTCATTAAGTCTAAAGGTTGGCTTGGATCTGGGCTTGAATTGATATTCACCCCCTGTTTTGCAGCCCAATCACGTTTCGCCTTGCTTTAGTTCAAGTTCAATTTACTGGCTGCACCTCCCATGGTTTTTCAATTCATTTTATTTCTTTTATCTTTCTGTTTTCATTTTTAATTATTAAAAATACTTTTAATTACCGAAAATTCCCCAAAAATAGTTTTCTATTATTTCAAGGTCTTATTTAATTTTTCATAATTTTTATTTCTGTTTTCATTTTATTTTGCTATTTTATTTTAATTTTACAATGTGAAGGGTTTTATGGTGTATACCTTGTATGATCATGACCATTTGGACCTCAAACCCTTATCCCTTATGACCACGACTTCTCCCTCACCTAGGTGAGGGATTGAGGCATCCTTGAGGGTATTTTGGTTCATGTTTGAGCATTTTATGGTTGACTTTGATTTGAATTTTCACGCCCCTCGATAAACCCTCGATAAGGTGGAGCACCTTTAACAATGGAATTGTTTGGTGATGCCTTGAGGTGAATTTCGCTTTGAAACTTTGGCTTCTATTTGGCATTGAATTTTTTTACTTTGTGCATTTTATTTGGAATTTATTGAACAATCCTTCTATTTTTGATGAAGCTTGCAAGTCAAGTCATCTTAGAGGAAGTTCATACAAACTAGTTTGACCTAGTTCCTTTGGGAAATGACTTTGATGGATTCCATATTCACCCTATGATTCTTGATACTCATTTATGACATGATTAAGGTGCTGAACTTTCATTTTTAGGTCATACATTGGTGTAACTTGTCTCACAAGTTACTTGGAAGTTAGGCAATTCCACTTGATTTTTAAGTGTTGAACATGAGATAGAACTTTAATTCTTCTTCTTGCCTTGACTTGTTTCTTGCTTGTGCATTGTTTTCCACTTTGCTTTGGACTTTTTTTTCTTTTGGTTTCACTTCTGCCCCATGTGGTTTGACTTTTATTCAAGATGATTTGGTGTTCACATTCACACTTTAAGTTTGTCTTGAATAATTGGCCATTTTTTAGCACTTGTTTATTCTTTTCTTTTGCATAATCAATGTTGGATGTTTGGTTGAGATAATTTTCATGTGCTTGCTGCCCAAGTTTCTTTCTCCCATCTTCTCTTTGATCATGGCCTTTGCTTGTGTTTTATGCTTGACTTTTGTCTTAGTGATTGATGTTTGAATGGTTGTAGGAGTTGTAACTTCTATTTCATCTCACTTTTTTCTTTGACTTGGTCAAGTCATTTTGCCTTAATCATTTATTTGTGTTGCATCTTGTGAGTCTTGCATATCATGTTTGCATTGCTTCTTGACTTGTTTAAGTCAACTTCATCTCTTTCTTCCATTTCCTTTGTGATTGAATTATCTGTTGTTTACTTGGTCTCTTGCCATGATCCCTTAGGATTCCTAGTCCTTCTGTTTAAGATGGGAGTAGGAGAGACATTAGGTGTTCAATCCTTTGTATAATAACATTAGGATAGATTCTTTCCCTCTTAATCCCAACTTTAGGAGCATTTTGCATGACAACATTAGGGTTGATTAGTTTCCCCTTAGAGTTTGTGTCTTTCTCTTCTCATCTCATTATCTCTTAAGACACCTAATAAAGGATAACAAGTGTTGTACGCTATGAGCCTTAAGTACTTGAGGAATGATAGTTGGAGGGCCTCCTCTTAATCTGTCTAGAGTGTTTAGTGTATGCCCTTTGGGCGATATGCGATGCATTCGCTCTTAATTCACAGTATTTAGTGCAACATGAGTTACAAATCTTACCTCAATTCACTTTTTCATAAAAAACACAAAACAAAACATCAAACCTTTTTATCCTTTGGGATTGTTTGAAAATCATTTTCAGAAAGAGTGTGTTAAGTTTTGCTTCTACCGCAAACAGGCATCGTCCCTAACTGCTGGAACCACCATTTAACCCTACTCAGTTAAAACACTTGAACCAATCTGTGGTCGTGTCAGCCCGAACTACGTTTGCTCTAATTTCTCATACCAGATGAGGATACGTAGGCACAAGACGGTGATATCTTGGCGAGCAACCTTCCCTCTCTCACCCGTAGTTTTCCGAACTACGTTGACTCTGACTTTCCCATTGCACGAGGGAGTACGTAGGCATAGAGCGGCGACGCTCTATCGAGTCTCTTTTCTTTTCTTTTGTCCCTGTGAGCCAGCCTTTTGGTAGATTAACACCCTTTTAGATAGATACCAAGCGTGGATCCCGTTGAGTACAACGGACGTGAGGGGTGCTCATACCTTCCCCTTGCGTAACCGACTCCCAAACCCAAGATTTGGTTGCGATGACCTGTCTTTTCCCTTTCCGTAGGTTTTCTCTGATCGTTTGCTTTCCCTCTCTTTGGGGTAAATAACTAACGGTGGCGACTCTTCTATTTTTGTCATCCCCTCTTCGCAGCGATGCGACACTCCTCACCTCACCTCATAGGATATTGAGCTTACAATTTGTTATTATCATTATTAATAACATCTCACTGATTCCATTCATCCTGGAAATTAGCTACAGACATACAATCCTCACTTTCTAGGATTGATGCTCACAGCAACAGACCAATGTCCCAACATCACGTATGCATGAAACATATTAATCATTCAACAACAACAACATCGAGTATGAAATTCTGGTATAGAAGATCACGAATATGTCCTGAGAGACGTCGAGACACTTAATATCTGCTTCAAACACAATGACAATAAGGAACATAATACAAATAACAGAACACACAAAATTATTAACCCAGTTCGGTGAACAACAACACCTACATCTGGAGGCTACCAAGCCAGGAATAAAATTCACTAGATAATATTTATTCTAAGCCAAACTCCTACATTTACAACTTATCACTTAATCACTACCCATGCTTAATTTCTACATAAGACTCTTCCTAGGTATGAGACCCTTCTCAATTCCATTTCAATCACAGTAGTGACTAAAATTACAACTCAATGTAAACTGTCCAGCTCTGGTATCAACACGACACAAGAGGGGCTCACAAAATACAAACCCTAAATTCACTAGCAACAATGTATTTTCCACGCTTTTCCTATGTTAAAACCATCATATTTATAACCATAAACAAGAATGGATTTGGGCTTCAAAAACGCAGTAATTCAGTTCCACAGAATCTGCAACTAATTCTCCTCTAGAATATTTTCTTCAATCCTAAGTTTCCTAAAGTGTCTCCACACTTAGAAACAACATCTTCAAATTACAATCAAAACCTCTGATTCCTCAATCTTGGATTCCACCTAGGAAAAACAAATAATCTCGTAATAATCTGAAATCTAGAATAACATAAATAAAACTGAAAAGTAACAGACAAAGATGTCGAATCGTCATTATAGGACATATTGTCCAACATATTGATCTTTAGATAGTTCTTCATGTTAGGACATCTTGTCTAAAATCTTGTTGACAAGTTAGTTTTACTAAAATTGATGCCAACCTCAAAGGCTTGGACTCATCAATCTCCCCCATTGGCAGATTTTGGCTAAAACTAACAAAATGAAACTTGCAGACAGAAAACCATAGTCCAGGGCCAAAAACAGAACATTAGCAGCGAAAAGATATCTTGCCTCCCCCTCAAACAGTTCCTTCTTCTGCAAGCAATAGATTAGAACACTCCCCTTTAATGGCAGCAGTGCAGTGGTTAGCAGACAGTGGTTAGTAAAGTTAGTATTACTCCCCCTTTTTAGCCATAATATGACAAAGGAAGTTAAACTAACTAAATAACCAAGCAATAACTTAAAGTATTAGAGTAAAAAACAAGCACATAAAGTGCCAAACAAAAAATCCTAGGCAATAAGCCCTTACAAACATCATCATCAACATCCATCTCATCTTCTCCAGCTGCATCCTTCTCAACATCATTTGTGCCCTTGTCTTGCTCAGCTGTCAAGGCATGTATTAACTATTCAAGTTTAGCCTTCCTAACTGTACTTTACTTGATGATGGCATCAAGATCTTTGCAGGTCTCCTTCATCTAGGCAATGGTATTTTCCTTGGAAGTTCCAGAAACTGATGTTGGTGCAGATGTTGAAACAATATCTGGGACATGACTCCCAACAAACAGCTTATAATGCAATGTCAAGGGAGAACCCCTTTTCATTGCATAATCTGCAATCATCAATATACCAAAGTGCTGCTCCAAAATTATACCACAAATGAGGGAAGGAAAGCATATAGGCAACTTAATAGCAGTGGATGAAGCTTGCGTCAGAACTTGATCATAGATATAAGTCCCAAAATCAAACTTCCTTCCTTTACCAACAATATATATGAATTTTCCTAGCCCAACATATATGGTTGAAGTATGGTTGGTAGGCACCCAATTGACAGTACCAATTATATCCAGAATTGCTACTTCACACTAAGCTTCCCTTTGCTTGGCCAATTCTTCACAGTATTACAAGTGATCTCCTGACACACCTGATCATCAGTATCTTTACACTCAGGTTGAGGGTTACTAATCTTCCCAAAAACCTGTTTATCATAGTGGAGGAAAATGTCACAACATTTCCTCTGACATACACTTTCTTGTAGTCTTTGTTGGTTGCCTCATCACCACCTTCAAGAATGTTCACTATAAATTCCTTGACCAGATTCTCATAGCAGGACCCAAGTTTAGTGATTGTCTTTATCAGGCCTGCAACTTCAATCAGCTTCAACACCTCTTGGCATTCTAGGAAATTCTTCCCCGGTTCTCTTTCCAAAGTTATTCTTCTTTGGTACACATATGGACACCTCTCCATGTTTTCAGGAGCATGAAAGGAGACATTGTCCAAGGGATCTTTAGGAAGCGCGACAAGCCTCTTCTTATAAGATGGCTTCTTTACATGCATGATATCTTGGACATCTTTTGCAACATCATAATCTGACTCAGTATCATACTCATTTTTTCTCTTTCTAGACATAATAGCAACCTTGCTCCAAGGTTTATGTGGTACAACCACAAATTTCTTAGATTTCTTGGTAGGAGTGTTTTTAGCAGCCACACCCTTACCTTTTCTGCTCTTCAGTCTCTTAGCCACACCAGGGTGGAGGCTTTTGGCAATGATTTCATCATCAGAAGGCAAGTCATCATCATAGATAACTTGATCAACAACCTTTCCAACAATATTCTCAGATGCTTGTTCCTTTGACTGAGATTCTTCTACAGATGGAGATGTTCCACCATCTGCTTCAACATCTCTTACCACATAGTTAGCAAGGGTGTGCAGATTCCCTTCAGACCTTTCATGATCATCCCCTACAATACTATCCTCATCAACATTCTACTCAGTCACTACCTCTGGTTCAGCTACAGGAGCAGAGGTACTAGGAAGAATCTGAGCCAGAGGTCTAGTAATACCCGCAATGTTCAAATGACTCCCTATATTTAAGGTTCTAGCAACTATTTGACTGATTCTCTCATCAGTATCAAATATTTCTTTCTCACTCCTAAGGTTTGTAAAAACATCAGAGGTGTTTGAGGGATTACCTGTAGGGAGATCCTTAGTTCTTTTCACAGGGACTTTTTCAGGCTTGCATGACACCATATCCAGTGGAGCAATATCAATCCCATCTATAGCAGACAGTTTCCTAGACTTAGCTCTAGATATTGAAGATGGAATAATCTCCTTCTTGGTTACCACTTTAGACGGTTGTTGTTGAGACATCTTGACACACTGAAAAGTTGAAGAAGAATAAACTGGATTAGAGTTTTCTCCGAGCACAAAGGTGAAGCAGTTTGTAATGAAAGGTACAATATGAAGGAGATGTGTGAGGGAGCGATTTAGGTCATTTTGAAATGACTGATTTTGAAATCCTCTCTTTATTTATTGGAACCATACATACACTTGAGTAGTATTCTGACAAATTAATTTCTAAAAAACCTCAATCATGTAAAACCCTAATTTACCTCTTAACTCCTCAATTTGATTTTTGGAATCATTAGTGAGACTCAAGTTATCACAGTAAGATGTCACAACATCTTGTGTGGCATTATGCTCAATCAAAATCTCTCTCAATCCTATTTTTATACCCCAAATTTTGACCCTTAGATCCCATTATCATTTTATAGCATCAAGCTTTCTTTCCTAACCCTTGTTGCACCCCAAAATTTGACCAACATTTATTTACCTATCAAGAGTTGTATGAGGCTATGAAAAAAGCCAAGAATTTTATTCAAGTGTTCAAAGGTTGATACCTTTGTCAGAAAACTCAGGAGATCCTCAGAGGAATTGGTTGAAACCAAGGTTGTGTGTCTCATAACTTGAGAGTTGTGGGAGCTCCTCAGATGATTCTGAAACTATGAGGATGAACTTGAAGCTTTGAGAAAGCTTAGGAGATGTCTTGAGAGCCATCATGAAGCCTAGAGAGGTCATTGTACAAGAATTCAGAAGATTCAGCCATGAGTGGTGGAATTAGGGTTTGACTGGGTCAACCCTAGGTCAACTGATGATTTGGAGAGGGTTGAGACCTAATCCAAGAGCCATGTGATCACGAAATGATGTATTGAGATGTTATAAGGATGATTCCTAGACCAAGTCATCATGATTGAGGAGTTTGAGAAGTTTCAAGCTAGGGTTTCTAAGGATTGACAGTGTAAAATCCCCTAGTTTGATCCCTATCTTCAAGGAAGTTTAGCTCAAGATGTGATTGTCATCTCATCTTCCCCACAACATGAATGTTGTAGAGATTGTTCTTAGATTTAATTTGAGTAGTAGAAGTTCTTGATAGGATTTGTAGAGCTCAAGTTATGGTTTTGACAAATTACAGGTCATCTGAGGTATGTGAATCTGGGTCCTTGAAAGTCACCCAACTTGCAGACAACTTTTGCCCTAGTAGGATGATTCCTATGGATTCTTGGTCAACATGAATGTTGAAGAGAATATTCGTATCTTTCTATAGAGTACTAGAAGTCCTTGATAGGATTTGTAGAACTCAACTTATGGTTTTAACAAGTCAAGGGAATTTTGGTCATTTGGAAGTTATAGGTCATTTCAAGCATAAGGCCATATCTCCTAGTTCCAAGCTTCAAATGGAAAAATCTTCAACATCAAACTTGCTTATAATGATGTTTTAAGGCTAGTAGGGAGGTGATGAGATGTTGAAAAGGCTCATACCAAAAAGTGATAAAAATGGCCTAAAAATGAGGCATAAGTTAATTAAGTTGAATTTGAAAAATGGAAATCCCAAGTTATAAGTCCAAACCATGTCATGTAATAGGTCATTTTGACTCCAAATGACATTATAAGAACAATGGTTCAGCAACAATTTTGATTTGAGGCTTGCATCATAGGGCTGCTTTGTAATGGGATTACTTGCATATTAAGGTATCATAACAAAACTCAAAAGAACCCAATACACAAGGTAGTTATGCATTGTAACTCATCCAAAGTCTCATGTGGGGATAAATTCAAGTCAGAAACCAAGGTTACAAGGGATATGGCATGAGATAGCATGTAAGGAGAATGAGAAATCAAAATACCATGACATGAAAAGTTCAATTTCTCATTGGATGATCCTAGAGGGTTCTAGATGATTCTAAACCACTCTATATAACAAGTGCAACTTGCTCAGATGCAAGGTTGGTGTGAATTGGTGTAGAGAAGAGAGAGTGAGATCCAAAATCTTCCATTGCAAGTCAAATCCAATTTCTTCATTCCTCTTCATTTCCTTTCATCTTTTTCACACAAACACCTTCCATACATCACATTGAAGCTGTGCAGATTGAATTGAAAGCATTTCCATGGAGAATTGAAGAGTTGGAGATTGAGATTTCAAGGTTGCATTTCAAAATCGATTTTCAAGAATCAAGCAATTTCAGCCATTCTTTTTGCATACAGAAGCTAGAAGATTGATCAGTGAAGGAATTTGGAAAGATTCAAGGCTTGAATTGGTGGATTATTACCTCTGTTCACTCCATCTTACCAGGTTTGCAATTTCTTTCCTACACCTTAATTTAGGCATGGTTAGGTTGATTTATTAGTGTAGAATGGTTAGAGACCAATAGGTGATGGATTTTGGAAAGTTTGAAGGCAATTGGTGATGGTTTTGTTATGGACCTCATTTCTGTTTGGATCAAGAACTCTTGTTATATTGAGATATAGAGTGAGTTAGATATCAAGAAATGTTCAGGGTGAGTTGGTGAGTGATCTAGGACCATTAGTTTCAAGAATTGTCAAGATTGATGATTGAACATATTTTGGATCATGGATCGGGTTCATGGATTTAGGAGGTTTTAGTTGATTTTGAGATGAGGATCGTGTTCAGCATGAAATTTCAAGTGGATTAGGGTTTTACATTTCAAGAATTGATGGAGAAATGAGGGAATTCGAGTTGAGGAAGATGAAGCTCGTGGAGCTGTTTTCATGGAAGTTGCAGCAAAACCCTAGGCGCAAGGAAGAAGACGAAATCCCAGCCATTGGATAAGGCGCTGACCAGTTGACCCAAGAGTAATCCAACGCACCATATTCAATCTCATTTTGGAGGGAAGGCTGAAAGCAATGAAACGCCGTGTTTCATTTAAAAGGAACTCTGGGCTTAAATGATCTTTGCTACCCGCACCCCACACGTGAGGCCCAACCAGTTTTACACTATATCTTGTTGATATTTGCACCGCTCATTTTTCTTTTTCTTTGGATTTATTAATTGATTTCTGATTAGATATTGGGCCTAGGCGCGCTTGCTTTTCAAACCCCCCATTCTGGGCCCAAGCGTGATTTTAACTGCATTATCTTACTGATTGCACCCCATGCTTCATAATTCATTTTTACTTTTCCCCATTTTATTTCAATGTTAGAAAAATCATATTAAATGGAAAATTAAAGGTTTTTTCATGGGAGTTTTTTCTCCTACTTCATATTTTTGTCTAGAAAAATATAAAATAAAAACATTTTTCATTTCATGCATTTTAGTATTTTTGGTATATTTTCTTCTTTAATTGCATGTTATTTCTTTTATATTGATATATGATCTTGTAGAATTTAGTTTAGGTAGCTCCCTTAGTAATTTTAGGTCATTCTTTTTAGGATAGTTAGATATATATTTTTAGCTTCCCCCTGGATTTATTCCATGATTTTGTGATGATTTTTAGGATAGTTTTGATTAGATGCTATTAGGTTGTGTAGAATTAGGTTAAACTTCAACATAGGTCCACAATAACTTTAGATTTTGGGTTTTTTAGGACAAATTAGACTATGGGACATATATGGGTATTAAGGGTAGGTATGTAGGATCCCTTAGAAATTATATTAGGATTTAATATAGTAGTATACTATTTTTAGTTGATTTTTGTATTGGTTGATTGTTTGTGTTGCCTTTAGGGCATGTTTGCTTTAGTTGCTTTGCTTTGTGGGCTTGGAGAGCTTGATCTTGTCCTAAGGAGCATTGAGGAGCATAGTAGAAGATTTGAAGATGCATTGAGGAGCTTGAGAGCTTGATCTTATTTCCTTTTTTTGTTGTTTTAGGGTTAGGGATTAGGAAGAGTGTAGATGTAGATAACTTCTTTCTTAAACATGGATGGTATCTTTCACCTCCATTCCTCCCTATGATTCAAAGTCCTTCCATGGTATACACCTCTCTCATTTGGAGGGATAAGTGAGGTACCTAGGAAGTAGAACTTTTGAGGGAACCATTCCTTTGATGTTGAACCCTTATAGGTCACCTTTGGTGGGCAATAAGCAGTTCAATATCCCCCAGCTTATCCAGTAAGTGATTTTCTTTGGTTTGATTGTCTTGAGAGAGGTTGAGCTTGAGCATGAAGAGGAAGACTTAATTGAAGAGTATTGAAGAGGACGAATCCTTGAGCATTGCCATTCCAGCTGAAGCTTGTAGAGCAACAAGAGCAAGTTGATACTTGAAGACCCCTGAAGATGAAGTAAAGACTGAAGGATGAAGTTGACACTTCTAAGTGATTGAGATTGATTCTGAAGAGCTGAAGCTTGAAGAACAAAGGAAGTCGATACTTGCTTTGATACCTGGAGATCCTGAAGGAGCCAAGTTGGTACTCATGATTTATGGTGAAGCCTGGAGGTGGAGCTGATCAAAGAAGCTGAAGCTTAAAGGAGAAGATAAGTTGAAACTTATGTTGTAGGGTTGAAACCTGGAAAAGCAAATTGTTATTTATCAAGAGTGATTGAAGTCTGAAGACTGAATTGCTATGGGAAAAGCTGAAGCTTGAGGTTGAGAGAGGAGTTGATCTGTTTTCTTTTTTTTTTTCTGTATTGATGTGTTTTGTTTGACTTGTTTGATGCATTAGAATAAGTTCATATCTAGAATAAGTAGAATCTAGGAGCATGATTGCACTAGAGGTTGAGTTGCTCCCTCTGCTTGTATTGTTACTGTGTGGCTTTGCTTGCGGGTATTCGGTAGAGCCCAGCTCCCTTGCCCATGTGGTTTGTTTGCCTGATGGCATGTCATTTCATTTTTCTGTATGATTGCAGTTTACTGTTATTGCTTGATAGCATGTTGTTTATATTTCAGTATGATTAATGTTATCCATTCTGGCTTGAGGTTGAGATGAGCTTGTGGAGGCTGAAGCCCCACACACATTTCCTCCCTCACTTGCATTGCATGCATTTTATTGTTAAGCTGATGCTTTGTCTGTTTTGGTGTATCATTGACATGATCCCTTAGGACTCTCATTTCCTTTGATAAGGACTTGATGATAGAATTTTAGGTTGAAACCTATGCATGACAACTTCTAGGAGTTCCCTGTTCAAACCTCAACCATAGGATGAATCCATGGCATGACAACAGTAGGACTTGATAGTCTCCCTCCTAGTTGGGCCTGTTCTCTTCTCATCTCAAAACAGTTTAAGATATATTAATCATGAATGATTTCTTTCGTACGTTACGAGCCTTAAGCTATCTGAGAAAGGATTGTGGGAGAGTTTCTTTTCCACAGTCTGTATGTTTAGTATGGTACCCTTTGGGTGACATGCGACGCATTCACTCTCAGGTCATAGTCTCTAGTGCGATTGAAATCGCAAACACAATAAAAAACACTTCTTTCGTAAAAGACAGGAAATAAACCTTAGTTTCCCGAACTACGTGAGCTCTGATCTCTCATACCTGTTGAGAGTACGTAGGCACAAGATGGCGATGTCTTGGCGAGCTACCTTCCCCCATAACCCTTCGTAGACCGAACTACGTTGACTCTGATTTCTCATTCTCTGATGAGAATAAGTAGGCATAAAGCGCGACGCTTTGCCGAGTCATTTCATTTTCTTTTCGTTTCAGCCAGCCTTGATAGGTAGATAGAATAAAACCAACCCGTCCAAGTAAACACAACAAGTGAGGATCCCGTCGAGTACGACGGACGTGAGGGGTGCTAATACCTTCCCCTTGCGTAACCGACTCCCGAATCCAGACAATGGTTGCGATGACCTTGTCTTACCCTTTTTCGTCAGGTTTTTCCGATCGTTTCCTTTCCCGCTCTGAGGGATAAATAACGAAAGGTGGCGACTCTTCTGTTGTGCCGGCACCTTAAGCGACAGCTGGCGACTCTGCTGGGGACTTCAATAGTTCCCTGAAAGTCAATCCTAACGCTTGTATGTCTGCTTGTTGGGTTGTGGTTATTTATCGCATTTTACTTCTCGCACTTTATTTCCCGCATTTTATTTTCAGTATAATATGACTATCTGTGCTGTTGTGGGATGGGAGTTCTGATGAGTGAGAAGCCAGACCCAGGCTTGAGTGCACTATAGACTTAGAGTGGAAATTAGTGGGCGCGTGCTTGCTTTGCAGGCACTAGTGTCTCATGAAATCCACGCTCAGACGAGGTTCATCCGGTTGGCTTCATTTTCAACCCTTTGGGTTGAGACGGTTGCTGGTTTGGTGGATTGTCGACTCTGGGGACCGATCATTTGTAATTCAGCTAAGTGAGGCCGCTTCATGAGCTGGTGATGCCACACCTTCTGGGTATCGTATCACCCCTCTTGAAAGTCTGTGACGCTGATGAACGCATAGGATGCCGTACCTTGAGTCAGTTTAGGTCCACACCTGTGAGTGGGGTTGGGTTTATTGCAGGAAACTTTGACCTTCAGACTACCTGGTTTTCTTAACAGTGAATCAGTTTTGTTGGTACCAGGGTTTCTCAGTTGCAGAGTTGTCTGTTCTTGATAGAGCAGGTTTGATCAGAGGATCTTATCATCAGGTGTTTGTCTATTCTTGATAGAGCAGGTTTTGATCAAAGGATCTTATCATCAGGTGTATGTCTGTTCTTGGTAGAGCAGGTTTTGATCAGAGGATCTTATCATCAGGTGTATGTCTGTTCTTGATAGAGCAGAGTTTTGTCATCAGTTGTTTGTTCTTGATAGAGCAGATTCTTGGGGTCTGAAGATCTCATCAGCAGATGTTGTTTGTTCTTGATAAAGCAGGTTTTGAGTGGGGTCTGAAGATCTCATCAACAGCTGCATGTTTGTTCTTGATAGAGCAGATTTTTGATTTGGGGTCTGAAGACCTCATCAGCAGATATTTCTTGATCATACATCAGAGGTCCTTATTATCAGACATTTGTTCTTGACAGAGCAGAATTGTGATCCTGTGTATATGGTCCTATCAGATGGTCGTTCTTGGCAGATCAAATTTGTGGTCCTACACTGGGGTTTTCTTCTCATCAGTGGTCGTGGTTTTGTTGATACAGAATCTCCACAACAGCAGTTACCCGAATATATTATTGCATGATTGCATTTTGCATTAGTTTGCATGTTCATTTGCATTTCATTAACGCGTGTCTGTGTTGCAAGTACCGTTTTCCCCGATCCAGGATTTCTTGCCTCCGATTGTATTGTTATGGGCTCTCTGAGGAAGACCGTGGCTTACAAGTTCCCTACCCCTGATGTGGTTAAGTTGACTGGTTTGATAGCTCTAGCAGGTGATTCTGTGAAGGATGAGTTCAGGAAATCTTATGGCAGGTTGCTCAGTTTGGTTTGTAAGCCTTCTGCGTTCGAGTTGAATGGGTTGCATGCTCTGCTGCAGTTCTGCGATCCTCCACTGAGATGTTTCACTTTTCGGGACTTTGTTCTTGCACCTACGCTGGAAGAGTATGCTGATTTGCTAGGTGTGCCTATCAAAAGGCAGATGCCTTTTGTTCACATGGACGCTGAGCCTGATCTGGCTGGTTTAGCTCCTTCACTTCATTTGGACGCCTCAGAATTAGTATTGACTAGTTGGAACAAGGTTCCTGGGTTCTCCTTGCAGTTTCTGGTGGTTAAGGCTCAGCAGTGTGCCAAGGACGGATGTTGGGACGCGTTCAATGCCATCCTCGCTCTATGCATATATGGCACTATCCTGTTCCCCAACATGCCCGATTTTGTAGACTTTGATGCGTTTCACATCTTCGCTTCAGGGAATCCAGTCCCTACCCTGATAGGAGATGTCTATCACTCAGTTCACTACAAGAATGAGAACAGGAGGGGGAAGAATGTCTCATGCTGCGTACCCTTGCTGTACAAATGGCTTGATAGCCATCTGCCCAAGAGGGGTCCTTTTGTCTTGTCTGCAGCCACAGCTGAGTGGCCTGAGCGTCTGATGAGTTTATTTGCAGAAGATATTGACTGGTTCGACAGAGACAGGTTAGGTACTGAGGTGATCTTCAGTTGCAGCGGGTTTCCAAATGTACCTTTGATAGGTAGGAAGGGCTGCATAAACTACAATCCGTCGTTGCTGGTTCGACAGTTCGCGTATGCTTTGAGAACTCCGCCGAAGGAGGAAGAGGTACCGGAATCTCTGTACCTCACTGGTACTCTAGAAGGGGATCTGTTGTCCAAGCTTCAGCGTGCATGGAATAGTATCAGTAAGAGAGGAAAGCCTTTGCTGGGAAAAAGAAACAGTCAAGCCTACCCTCCGTATTTGACTTGGATCAGAGCCAGGGCCAATGCTATAGGGATGCCATTTCCTCAGATCAAGCCAGAAGGTCCTCCAATGATCGAAGAGCCTACTGCTGTGCCCATTCAGCAGCATAATCAGGTATTAGCTGAGCGGGATGAATTGAAGCGGGCGAACGAAGAACTGGAGAAGGAATTAGCTCAGCTCCGAAGCGAAAGGAACGAAGCCGTTCATTCTTTCAAAAGGTAAACAGAGTTGGTGAACCAGCTGGGTACAGACCTGACTAAGCAAATGGCCGAGCGTGAACGCATGGGTCGAGACTTCAAGGCTGTCAACGACGTACTGGCTACGAAGAAACAGCACTTGGACGAGGCATATCGGAGGATATCCAAGTTCAACCAGCACTGGAAGGCTTCCCTGGCCACCAGGAAAGAGCGGGAGGATAAGCTGATGCTGCAGATCTCCAAGCTGGAAGCTGAGGTGAAGGACAGTGAAAAGAGGTTTGATGAAGAAACCGCCCGCAGATACGCCGCCGAAGGCCAACTCAACAGAGCTCTTGCTAACCTGAAGGAGCGCAAGCTGACGTTTGAGTCCAAGAAGCGGAAATTAGAAGATTGCTTCGGCGAAGGAGCATGGGAAGGTTCGATCGAAGGACTTCAGTATACCATTGTGCAGAGGGAATTGCTCGTCGAGGGGTTGCTCACTTTGCCAGATCATCCAGAGACGAAGGAGTTATTAGCAGAGTATCGCGCCCATGGCCGTACTTGACTATTTGTATTCCTTTTGTTTTAATCTTTGTTGTATGCTGACCATCACCAGGCTTGTTGGCTGAGGTTACGCTGTTGATTCGTCTTGTACTCGCTGATGCTATGTACTGCCTTGATAAGATTTCTTTATATATGAGAGTGTTGTTTCCATGATTGGGCTCGGTCTTCTTCTTATTATTATCAGCACTGGCACTAAGGCACTAGGATCGGGGGAAATCTCCCAAGCACACAGACACACGCATGCATCTGCATGAAGCATTTGCATGGCGCACATTTTGTTGTTTTTCCTAACCTTTAGTGTTTGCAGGTTTTTCAGGTTTACAGGTCCCAGGCTGTTTCCGGTGGTTCCAGGATTGATCAGAGACTAATTCACCGTTATCTAACTAGAGCCAATCAGACCAGGATCATGGATCAAGTGCAGACAGATGTTCAGGAGCTCCATGAGAGGATGGATCGCTTTATGGAACTTATGCAAGTGGTCACCAATGGCCAAGACCAACTCAGGACTTTGGTTCAGCCTTTGATCTCCAGGGTTGATAGCAACGACATACTCCATAGCGGGGCTGTGCCTACTCCTCCGCCAGTTGATACTCCGCAGAACGGTGTCCCTGTGGCCGGGGGCAATGGCAGTGCTAATGGCAATGGGATGGCCAATATCGGACTCAATACGACGGGCGTCGGCAGTGGGAGTCTGGGAGCTAATGTCAACATCGGGCCGAGCAACGGCAATGCAGGCGTCGGGAATCTGTTGGTGCCTCAACCATGGCTTGAGGATCATCAGGATGATATGTTTTCTCAAAGAGGTGCGGAAGCGGAGCTGAATGCTGAAGCGCGGCTCAGATTCAAAGCACTTGAAGATAAAATGAGAGATATTGAGAATCAGAATACTTTGGGTGTTGATATGTCCAAGCTGGGATTAATTGCTGATTTCAAGGTACCTCCTAAGTTCAGGGTGCCTGACTTTGAGAAATATAAGGGCACCACTTGGCCTCGTGTCCACCTGAGATCGTACTACAGGAAGATGTCTGCCTATTCCGAAGACGAGAAGTTGTTGATGCACTTCTTCCAAGATAGTCTTTCTGGGCCATCCCTCGAGTGGTACATGGGTCTGGAGCCCACTAGCGTGCGCACCTGGAAGGATCTCGCTGAAGCGTTTGTCCACCATTATCAGTACAACAGCGACTTGGCCCCGAACCGAGTCCAGCTCCAGAACCTTTCGCAGAGGAATAATGAAGGATTTAAGGAGTATGCCCAGCGGTGGCGTGAGTTGGCTGCTCGAGTTCAACCGCCAATGGTTGAACGAGAGCTCGTGCAGATGTTTGTGGCTACCCTCCCAGGGGTTTACTATGAAAAGTTAGTCAGCGGTATGTCTGGGACGTTCTCAGCTCTCATTACCATGGGCGAGCACGTCAAGAATGGTATCAAGATCGGGAAAATTCAAGGTGAATCATCCTCAACTGGAGGAGGTGGAAAGAAACCTTATGCTGGTAAACAACGAGAAGGAGATGCGAGCGCTGTGACCAACGCTCGAAGGAAGGGCAAGGGCCCTCAGCAGCAGATAACCAGTATAAATATCCCAGCAACTCCACAGCAGCAGCAGCAACAACAGAATCAACAGGGATATAAAAAATATCAGAATCGGGCATCTGTGGCAAACCGTCACTTCGAGGCACCGCCCATGTCGTACGCGCAACTCTTGCAGACTTTGCTTCAGCTTCAATTGGTTCAGAAGAGGACGATGGCTCCCTTGACAGGGGCACCTCCACCAGGGTACGACGCAAATGCCACTTGCGATTTCCACACAGGGGCACCAGGCCACACGATCGAGAACTGCAAAGCCTTTAAGCACAAGGTGCAGGATTTGGTAGATGCCAAGGTTATCAACTTCTCCGACAATATGCCCAATGTCACGAAAAACCCTATGCCGAATCATAGGGGAGGCGGAGTGAACGCCATTATCGAAGAAGAGAGCGCGGATCTGTTGACTGATGTCAAAGACCTAAAGACGCCGCTTAGCTTCGTCAAAGCTAAGTTGTTGAAAAAAGGGTTCTTTCCAGGATGCGGAGAGTTATGCATGGACTGTGCTACACATTCTGACGGGTGTGAGCAGCTGGTAGAAGGAATCCAAAGTCTGATGACTGAGGGGATTCTGCAGTTCAGCCGGAGGGCTGAAAGTGTATCAGGAGAGGTAGTGTTGAAGCAGGCCGATGAAGTCGCCACCATCACCATTCCTCGCCAACCAATAACCATTTCTGCGCCCAGACCACCTACAATCACTATTACCAAAGCTGGGTCGATACCATTCGAGAGCACTAACGCCGTGCCGTGGCATTATGGGGCTGAAGTCTATTGCAACGGTCAAAAGTTAGAGCTGGAGCCGTATGGGTCGACTGTGGAGAATCTCGCAGGTATCAGTGGTATTACCCGTAGCAGAAGAGTATTTGCACCGCCAGAGGTCATGGCGGATAAAGCGGTCAGAGCTGATGCTGCTGATAAGGGTAAAAGCAAAGCCTTCGAAGAGGTCCCGTGTGGGGTAGAGAAGGATTTGCTGGTCAAAGACACCGAGGAGTTTATGCGGTTGATCAAAAAGAGCGACTACAAGATTGTAGACCATCTCCATCAGACGCCTTCGAAGATTTCTATTCTCAACTTGTTGCTGTGTTCTGAAGCGCACCGCAACGCGCTACTGAAGGTATTGAATGCTTCCTACGTACCGCAAGAGATATTGGTGAATCATCTAGAAGAGGTTGTAGCCCATGTTAATGCTGGCAATGGGCTAGGTTTCACAGACTTGGAGCTGACGCCTAAAGGGAGAGATCACAACAGCGCCCTGCACATCTCGATAGATTGCAGAGGCACAATCATGTCGCACGTCCTGGTGGACACGGGTTCGTCGCTTAATGTGCTTCCGAAGAAGGCATTAATGAAGTTGGACACTCGCGGATTGCTTTGCACGCCCAGTGATTTGGTGGTGAAGGCGTTCGACGGGACTAAACGCCACGTTTTCGGGGAGGTGACCTTGCCGATCCAAGTGGGCCCAGAAACGTTTGACACAGTCTTTTATATCATGGACATCATGCCTGCCTACAGTTGCCTCTTGGGCCGGCCATGGATCCATGCTGCTGGTGCCATGACCTCCACGTTGCACCAAAAGCTCAAATATGCTGTCGGGGGAAGCATAGTGACCGTGTGCGGTGAGGAGGACATAATGGTGAGCCATATGTCATCCTTTAAGTATGTTGAAATGGATGGCGAAATCCATGAAACTCTCTGCCAGGCATTTGAAGCCGTCAAGGTGAAAGAAGTAGCTCCTGTGGTCACAGAGAAGCCAGAGATAAATCTCTCCTCATTCAAAGAAGCTCGGGCCGTCGTCCGAGCTGGTTCTACCCCAGCCTGGGGGCATATTTTGGAGATACCGAACAAGCAGGATAAGTTTGGGTTGGGGTATTCTCCCGAAGCTGAAGCTTCTTCTTCTTCGTCTAGTAGCGCGTCACAGGGTAAGGGGCCGATCCTATTTACCAGTGGCGGAGTAATCTTCGAAAGCATCAACGCGGCGTCTGAAGACAACGGGGATAGCGATTGTGATCTCGACTCTTGGATTCAGCCAAGCAAGTCGGGCGAGAGACTCAACAATTGGACCATCAAGGATATCATCCAGCTGACAAGTGAAGAGTAATGATTTACTTTTTCAATCATTGTACAACCCTATGTCCTACCCGGGGCATAGTGGTTTTATTGTCAGGGCCTTGTTGGATTATGTACATGCATTTTGTTAATAAATCAAAGGCGTTTTCTTCGTATTCAAATATTGTGATCTCTGTTATTCCTGTTTTATATTTGTTTTGAAAAACAGTAAAATGGCAATGGGGTTTGTGCTAACCTGCATATTCTTGTTTTAAACTTAACCCTTGTTATTGCAGGATCCACATAACAGACGACATCGACTTTGGACCTTCTACGGCTCACTTCGACTTCGATTGCCCGATCTATCAAGACGAGGAAGAGATTGATGAAGACGAAGACCTTCCTGAAGAGTTGGCCCGCTTGTTGAAACAAGAAGAAAAAGTTATTCTGCCTCACGAGGAGGAGATTGAGATCGTAAATCTGGGTTCTGAAGAGCTCGTCAGAAACGTCAGGATAGGGGCTGCCCTGCAGAGTGATGTCAAGCAGAGATTGGTCGAGATGCTTCGAGAGTATAGTGACGTCTTTGCTTGGTCGTACGAAGATATGCCCGGACTTGACACGGACATCGTGGTCCACCACTTGCCGCTACGAGAAGATTGCCCTCCCGTTAAGCAGAAGCTTAGGAGGACGAGACCAGATATGGCCGTTAAGATCAAATAAGAAGTGCAGAAACAGCTTGATGCTGGCTTCTTAGCGGTCACCACTTACCCTCCGTGGGTTGCCAACATCGTGCCTGTACCAAAGAAGGACGGTAAGGTACGCATGTGCGTCGATTATCGGGATTTGAATAGGGCGAGCCTTAAAGATGATTTCCCGTTGCCTCATATCGATGTGTTGATCGACAACACAACCCAGTTCTCCGTGTTTTCGTTCATGGATGGCTTCTCCGGTTACAATCAGATCAAGATGGCGCCGGAGGACATGGAGAAAACGACGTTTATCACTCCCTAGGGAACATTTTGCTATAAGGTAATGCCCTTCGGTCTGAAGAACGCAGGGGCCACTTACCAGCGAGCAATGGTAACTTTGTTTCATGATATGATTCATCATGAGATTGAGGTCTATGTTGATGACATGATTGCGAAGTCTCAGACGAAGGAAGAGCATCTGGTCAACTTATTGAAGCTGTTTGAGAGGCTTAGGAAGTTCAGGTTGAGGCTGAATCCTAACAAGTGCACTTTTGGAGTGCGGTCCGGAAAGTTACTGGGGTTTATCGTTAGTGAACGAGGTATCGAGGTTGATCCTGCGAAAATAAAAGTCATTTAAGAAATGCCAGCGCCGAAAACAGAAAAAGAGGTTCGTGGTTTCTTGGGCAGAATAAACTACATTGCAAGATTTATCTCTCAGCTCACGGCCACTTGTGAACCGATGTTCAAGCTTTTAAAGAAAGATCAGGCAATTATCTGGAATGAGGATTGCCAGAAGGCATTCGATAAGATAAATCAGTATCTTCAAGAACCTCCAATCTTGATACCCTCAGTGGCTGGACGACCATTAATCATGTACTTGACAGTTCTTGAGAATAGTATGGGGTGTGTTCTCGGTCAGCACGACGAGACGGGCAGAAAAGAGCATGCCATTTACTACTTGAGTAAAAAGTTCACTGACTGTGAATCTCGATACTCGATGCTGGAGAAGACGTGTTGTGCACTAGCTTGGGCTGCCAAACGTTTACGACAGTACATGCTCAATCACACCACTATGCTAATTTCGAAGATGGATCCGATCAAGTACGTCTTCGAGAAGCAAGCTCTTTCGGGCAGGATTTCCAGATGGCAAATGGTGTTAACAGAATATGATATTCAGTACGTGTCCCAGGAGGCCACCAAGGGAAGCGTATTGTCTGATTACCTTGCCGAACAACCGATCGAGGATTACCAGCCGATGAAATTTGAATTCCCTGACGAGGATATTATGTTTCTCAAAGCGAAGGATTGCGATGAGCCGTTGCCCGACGAAGGGCCAGATAGGAAATCCCAGTGGAAGTTGATATTCGACGGGGCGGTTAATTCCTATGGAAGTGGCATCGGGGCTATCATCACGACTCCCCACGGATCCCACATCCCGTTTACTGCGAGACTGACGTTTCTAGTTACCAATAATGAGGCGGAGTACGAAGCATGCATCATGGGTCTATAAGAGGCAATTGATTTGAGAATCAAGAACCTAGACGTATATGGTGACTCAGCGCTTGTGATCAACCAAATTAAAGGGGAGTGGGAGACTCGTCAAGCGAATTTGGTGCCGTACATGAATTATGCCAGGAGGCTACTTCTGTTCTTCGATCGAGTGGAGCTCCATCATGTACCCAGAGCAGAAAATTAGATGGCTGATGCCTTAGCCACGTTGGCTTCAATGTATAAAGTCAATTTTTGGAATGAGGCTCCAAGAATTGTCCTTTCGCGTCTTGATAGACTGGCATTTGTCTTTTCAATCGAGGATGCCGCTGACGGCAAGCCATGGTTCCATGACATCCAGACTTTCCTTATGACTAAGGAGTATCCTGCGGGTGCGTCAACCCAGGATAAGAAGACTCTGAGGAGGCTGTCTGGCAACTTTTATCTCAATCCTGATGGAGTGTTGTATAAAAGAAACCACGATCTCGTGCTACTCAGATGTGTAGATGAGAAAGAGGCGAGTATGCTCATGGAAGGGGTCCATGAAGGCACATTTGGTACACACGCCGGCGGGCACGCTATGACGAGGAAGATCCTGAGAGCAGGATATTACTGGCTGACGATGGAGTCGGATTGCTTCAGATTCGCGAAGAGATGTCATAAATGCCAGATTTATGCTGATAAAGTTCATGTGCCGCCGTGCCCGTTGAATGTCATGTCCTCCCCGTGGCCGTTCTCCATGTGGGGCATCGACATGATAGGCAAGATCGAGCCCATTGCATCTAACGGTCATCGCTTCATTCTGGTAGCTATCGACTACTTCACCAAGTGGGTGGAGGCAGCCTCGTACGCTAATGTGACCAAGCAGATAGTGGCTAAATTCATAAAGAGGGACATCATCTGTCGCTATGGAATTCCCGAGCGAATCATTACTGATAATGGTTCGAATCTGAATAACAAGATGATGAAGGAGCTGTGCCAGAGCTTCAAGATTGAACACCACAACTCATCTCCTTACCGGCCGAAGATGAATGGCGTCGTCGAAGCCGCCAACAAGAACATAAAGAAGATTGTTCAGAAGATGGTTGTGACCTACAAAGATTGGCACGAGATGCTGCCGTTCTCCCTGCACAATTATCGTACGACGGTCTGTACGTCAACCGGGGCAACTCCTTTCTCCTTGGTGTACGGTATGGAAGTTGTCCTACCGTTAGAAGTGGAGATCCCTTCTTTGCGAGTTTTGGTTGATGTGAAACTCGACGAGGCAGAATGGATTACGAATCGTCTGAACCAACTCAGCCTGATGGACGAGAAGAGGTTAGCGTCGATTGCATTTGGTCGTCTGTACCAAAGCCGAATGAAGAAAGCTTATGATAAGAAGGTGCGTCCTAGAAGCTTTCAGACGGGTGATCTCGTCCTGAAGAAGATTCTTCCTCCACACTCCGATCACCGGGGCAAGTGGACTCTGAATTACGAAGGTCCGTACGTCATCAGCAAGGTCTTCTCGGGAGGAGCTTTGTTGTTATCCACGATGGATGGTGAAGATTTTGCATCCCCGGTGAACGCGGACGCAATTAAAAAATACTTTGCTTGAAAGCGACCTGCTGGAAAAAAAAAAGGAGAGTCCAGGCAAAAAAGGGGCATCCCGGCGAACCAAAAACAGAATAAAAAGGTTCGGGCAAAAATCAGGGATATAATTGAAAAAAGGTACACCCGCGAAGTCGAAAACCTACACTGGGCGGCTTCGGCAAAAAAGGGTATCCCGGTGAACTGAAAACCCGCAAAGGGCGGTTCACGCAAAAGTTAGGGATTTGAAAAAGCAAATGACTGCGTTCCGCGTGTGGACTTTCATTGTTTAGTGGTTTGGAGGACCTGAGGGCCGTTCATCTGAATCAATCTCTTCCAAAGCTGAAGCGTCGGAGAAGTATCGAAGTCGAGTGGGTCATAGAGGGATCAACTCATGGTGTTCGTCTACGCCTCGTTGCCGACATTTGTATATACTGATGTATATTTATGTTTTATTTTTGCGCGGCTTCCTCATTCCAGGAGCTTGCATCTGTTGTAAAATATTTTTACCCATTCAGGGGTTCGTTATCAATAAAATGCATACTATTCAGCAATTTTGTTTGCCTGTTTAGCATTTATCTGTTTTGTTTGCGAAAAAGAACGCCGATGTTTTTGATAAAATGCGCATACATAAACTTACTGGCCTAGGCCACTGATTGTTGAAACAATTAAATACTTGAATATTGTCACGAGATAATAACCTTGATAGGTCCCTTTGAGAAGGGTATCTTGTCTGTTTGTTTGTGTTGTTACAGGTGTAGCATATTCCAGACAGTGCGCCATGCGCATCCCGAAGCAGGATGATTCCTCTTTCTCCAGCAGAGTTCATTAGCCTCTCCCCGCAGAGTCTGAACGCGAGATAGTGAGCATTGATATGTCTCCCCAGGCAGAGATGATTCTCTTTCCCCAAGAAAACGCATCCTGAAGGAACGTCTCCTCCTCAGCTGAGTCAAGCGCCGAAGCGTGTGCTCATCCGCCAGCACCGGGTCACAAGTGCAGGTTTCGTAGGAAACTATTCGTATGCCGAAGTATGCAGCAACTGATGGTGCCAGACTGAAGTCTCCAGCGGAATTGAAATTCCCCACCAGAGTTGTAATCTCCCCCGAAGTCGGATGATTCCTTCTTCCCCAGCGAAATTGAAATTCCTCATCAGAGTCGTACTTTCCCCAGTGAAGCAGTTGGGACCATGATTGGTTTTCCCCAGTAGAGCGTTGAACAGCTGGTGCTGTATTTCCCCCCAGAGTCATACACTCTCTAGCGAAGCAGAATGATTTCTCCTTCCCCAGCCGAGTTTGCAGATCCCCAAGAGAGCCGAATCCTTGGAAAATGATCAGACCATGATTGGTTTTTCCCCAGTGGAGTGTTGATCAAATGAAGTTGTTTCCCCACATAGCTCGTATCCCCAGAAGAGTAGCCATGACGGCCACGCAGTTTATTCCCGCGATTGACATCGCTTTCCCTCAGCAGGTCCAGGTTCTCGTAGAGCTTTGTCCCCATGCAGTAGTCAACTGAAGTTGTTTCCCCCGCAGCACTCAACTGAAGTTGTGTCCCCTGCGGAGTCCAATTGAGATTGGCGTGACCTTTGTTCTCCTCAGCAGGATGATTCCTCTATCTGAGTAGTTCTTTCTCCTTGACAGGAGGATTCCCCTTCGGCATTTATTTTGCTGACGGGATTGCATCATTGTGCATGATTGCATAGCATTTATCATAAATGCATAGCATTTCCACCGTGTGGAGCATGGCGCCGAAGCATATGCATAATAAACATGATCTAGGTTGCTACCATTCTTGTTTTGCAGGTGTTCCGCCGAAGGATCAGTTGCTCAGGATGATACCTGACCTTCTCCCCAACGAAGTCGCGTGCTCAAGACGATTCTTGAGATTCCTAGTGAAGTCTTCAGTTCAAGATGATTCTTGAATTCCTCAGCAGGGCCGTTTGCTTAAGATGATTCTTAAGACCCCAGTAGAGCCCCAATGAAGGTTGCCCAGGATGACTCCTGAAGCCCCAAGAGAGCCGAATCCTTGGAAGCTGCTCAAGCCATAATTGGTTCGTCCCCAGCAAGAGTTGCCCAGGATGATTCCTGGAATCCCCAACAGAGTGTTTGCTTGGAATGGTTATCGGTTCTTGAGGTCCCCGACGGAGTTATTTGTCCAAGATGATTCTTGAAGTCCTCAGCAGAGTTGATTTATCCAGAATGATTTCTGGGACCCTCGGAGCGGAGTTACTTGATAGTTCTCCAGATTCCCCAGCGGCGAAGCGTCCTCCCCAGCAGGTTTTCTAACGGCGAAGTTGAAATCTCCTTTGAAGACTCCATGATTGAAGTCCGACCGTGTTAATGAAGCAGTTCTCTTAGCTGATGCAGAGTGCCTGATGGCAGAGGTTTAGATGTTCCCAGTTGGCTCATGATTGACCAAGAATTCTATTCCCGACTTGCTGATGAAGTCCGGCTGATGCCCGATAGTAGCGCGGAATGCCTGATGGCATGATCAACCTGATGGTTGAAGTCTGGCTGATGCCCGACGATCGCTTTGAATGCCTGATGGCATGATCAACCTGATGGTTGATGTCTGGATGATGCCCGACAGATGTCTTTGAATGCCTGATGTCATGATCAACCTGATGGTTGAAGTCCGGCTGATGCCCGACAGTGTTCTTTGAATGCCTGACGGCATGATCAACTATGTATTACCGGTTACCGTGTGACCAATTCCCCAATGAAGTTTCTTCATCCTGACGGTGAGGTCAGATCATGTTTGTCTCCAGCGGCGATGTTGGATGTTTGTTTTTGACGGCGATGTCAGACCCTTTAGTTCTCCAGCGGCGATGTTGGATGTTTGTTTCTGACGGCGATGTCAGACCCTTTAGTTCTCCAGCGGCGATGTTGGATGTTTGTTTCTGACGGCGATGTCAGACCCTTTAGTTCTCCAGCGGCGATGTTGGATGTTTGTTTCTGACGGCGATGTCAGATTCTTTAGTTTTCCAGTGGCGATGTTGGATATTTGTTTGTTTCCAGCGGCGATGTTGGGTGTCTCAGTTGTCCAGCGGCGATGTTGGGTGTCTCAGTTGTCCAGCGGCGATGTTGGATATTTGTTTGTTTCCAGCGGCGATGTTGGGTGTTTGGATGTTTGTTTCTGGAGGCGATGTCAGATTCTTTGGTTTTCCAGCGGCGATGTTGGATATTTCTTTCTGGCGGCGATGCCAGATTCTCTAGTTTTCCAGCGGCGATGTTGGCTATCTATTTCTTTCTGGCAGCGATGCCAGATTCTCTAGTTTTCCAGCGGCGATGTTGGCTATCTGTTTGTTTCTGACGGCGATGTCAGATGATTTAGTCCTCCAGTGGCGATGTTGTATGTTTGTCTCGACGGCGATGTTGGGTGTTTCCCAGAATTATGTTTGGTTGACGGTGATGTCAAGAGTTCCTTTAGTTTTCCAGCGGCGACGTTGGATGTCTGTTTCTGACGGTGATGTTAGATCCTTTGTTGTAGCTCCAGCGGTGATGTTGGCTGTTTGTTTCTGGAGGCGATGTCAGATTCGTTAGTTCTCCGGCGGCGATGTTGGATGGTTGTTTCCGACAGCGATGTCAGATGATTTAGTTTTCCAGCGGCGATGTTGGGTGTTTTGTTTCTGACGGCGATATCAGATTCTTCAGTTTTCCAGCGGCGATGTTGGGTATGTCAGATTCTTTAGTTCTCCAGCGGCGATGTTGGGTGTTTTGGTTGTCCGACGGCGATGTCAGATCAGTATGTCTCCAGCTAGTTGTCGTGCGGCTAGTATTGCAGTGTTTGAAGATTCGTTCCAGCCAGAGTACCGTGTGCTCGTGCAGTTGGCAAATTTCCGGGTTTATCGGTATTCAACTGTCTCGCACCTTGATTGGCTGAGAGTCGTTCGCTCCTCACCCAGTCAGGTTCAAGCCGTTTGAATAGGGGCAGCTGTTGCACCCCAAAATTTGACCAACATTTATTTACCTATCAAGAGTTGTATGAGGCTATGAAGAAAGCCAATAATTTTATTCAAGTGTTCAAAGGTTGATACCTTTGTCAGAAAACTCAGGAGATCCTCAGAGGAATTGGTTGAAACCAAGGTTGTGTGTCTCATAACTTGAGAGTTGTGGGAGCTCCTCAGATGATTCTGAAACTATGAGGATGGACTTGAAGCTTTGAGAAATCTTAGGAGATGTCTTGAGAGCCATCATGAAGCCTAGAGAGGTCATTGTACAAGAATTCAGAAGATTCAGCCATGAGTGGTGGAATTAGGGTTTGACTGGGTCAACCCTAGGTCAACTGATGATTTGGAGAGGGTTGAGACCTAATCCAAGATCCATGTGATCATGGAATGATATATTGAGATGTTATAAGGATGATTCCTAGACCAACTCATCATGATTGAGGAGTTTGAGAAGTTTCAAGCTAGGGTTTCTAAGGATTGACAGTGTAAAATCCCCTAGTTTGATCCCTATCTTCAAGGCAGTTTAGCTCAAGATGTGATTGTCATCTCATATTCCATACAAAATGAATGTTGTAGAGCTTGTTCTTAGCTTTAATTTTAGTAGTAGAAGTCCTTGATAGGATTTGTAGAGCTCAAGTTATGGTTTTGACAAATTACAGGTCATCTGAGGTATGTGAATCTGGGTCCTTGAAAGTCACCCAACTTGCAGACAACTTTTGCCCTAGTAGGATGATTCCTATGGATTCTTGGTAAACATTAATGTTGAAGAGCATATTATTAGCTTTCCATAGAGTACTAGAAGTCCTTGATAGGAATTTTAGAACTCAACTTATGGCTTTGACAAGTCAAGGGCATTTTGGTCATTTGGAAGTTATAGGTCATTTCAAGCATAAGGCCATATCTCCTAGTTCCAAGCTTCAAATGGAAAAATCTTCAACATCAAACTTGCTTAGAATGATGTTTTAAAGCTAGTAGGGAGGTCATGAGATGTTTAAAAGGCTCATACCAAAAAGTGATAAAAATGGCCTAAAAATGAGGCATAAGTTAATTAAGTTGAATTTGAAAAATGGAAATCCCATGTTATAAGTCCAAACCATGTCATGTAATAGGTCACTTTGACTCCAAATGACATTCTAAGAACAATGGTTCAGCCACAATTTTGATTTGAGGCTTGCATCATAGGGCTGCTTTGTAATGGGATTACTTGCATATTAAGGTATCATAGCAAAACTCAAAAGAACTCAATACACAAGGTAGTTATGCATTGTAACTCATCCAAAGTATCATGTGGGGATAAATTCAAGTCAGAAACCAAGGTTACAAGGGATATGGCATGAGATAGCATGTAAGGATAATGAGAAATCAAAATACCATGACATGAAAAGTTCAATTTCTCATTGGATGATCCTAGAGGGTTCTAGATGATTCTAAACCACTCTATATAACAAGTGCAACTTGCTCAGATGCAAGGTTGGTGTGAATTGGTGTAGAGAAGAGAGAGTGAGATCCAAAATCTTCCATTGCAAGTCAAATCCAATTTCTTCATTCCTCTTCATTTCCTTTCATCTTTTTCACACAAACACCTTCCATACATCACATTGAAGCTGTGCAGATTGAATTGAAAGCATTTCCATGGAGAATTGAAGAGTTGGAGATTGAGATTTCAAGGTTGCATTTCAAAATCGAATTTCAAGAATCAAGCAATTTCAGCCATTCTTTTTGCATACAGAAGCTAGAAGAATGATCAGTGAAGGAATTTGGAAAGATTCAAGGCTTGAATTGGTGGATTACTACCTCTGTTCACTCCATCTTACCAGGTTTGCAATTTCTTTCCTACACCTTAATTTAGGCATGGTTAGGTTGATTTATTAGTGTAGAATGGTTAGAGACCAATAGGTGATGGATTTTGGAAAGTTTGAAGGCAATTGGTGATGATTTTGTTATGGACCTCATTTCTGTTTGGATCAAGAACTCTTGTTATATTGAGATATAGAGTGAGTTAGATATCAAGAAATGTTCAGGGTGAGTTGGTGAGTGATCTAGGACCATTAGTTTCAAGAATTGTCAAGATTGATGATTGAGCATATTTTGGATCATGGATCGGGTTCATGGATTTAGGAGGTTTTAGTTGATTTTGAGATGAGGATCGTGTTCAGCATGAAATTTCAAGTGGATTATGGTTTTACATTTCAAGAATTGATGGAGAAATGAGGGAATTCGAGTTGAGGAAGATGAAGCTCGTGGAGCTGTTTTCATGGAAGTTGCAGCAAAACCCTAGGCGCAAGGAAGAAGACGAAATCCCAGCCATTGGATAAGGCGCTGACTAGTTGACCCAAGAGTAATCCAATGCACCATATTCAATCTAATTTTGGAGGGAAGGCTGAAAGCAATGAAACGCCGCGTTTCATTTAAAAGGAACTCTGGGCTTAAATGATCTTTGCTACCCGCACCCCACGCGTGAGGCCCAACCAGTTTTACACTATATCTTGTTGATATTTGCACCGCTCATTTTTCTTTTTCTTTGGATTTATTAATTGATTTCTGATTAGATATTGGGCCTAGGCACGCTTGCTTTTCAAACCCCCCATTCTGGGCCCAAGCGTGATTTTAACTGCATTATCTTACTGATTGCACCCCATGCTTCGTAATTCATTTTTATTTTTCCCCATTTTATTTCAATGTTAGAAAAATCATATTAAATGGAAAATTAAAGATTTTTTCATGGGAGTTTTTTCTCCTACTTCATATTTTTCTCTAGAAAAATATAAAATAAAAACATTTTTCATTTCATGCATTTTAGTATTTTTGGTATATTTTCTTCTTTAATTGCATGTTATTTCTTTTATATTGATATATGATCTTGTAGAATTTAGTTTAGGTAGCTCCCTTAGTATTTTTAGGTCATTCTTTTTAGGATAGTTAGATATATGTTTTAGCTTCCCCCTGGATTTATTCCATGATTTTGTGATGATTTTTAGGATAGTTTTGATTAGATGCTATTAGGTTGTGTAGAATTAGGTTAAACTTCAACATAGGTCCACAGTAACTTTAGATTTTGGGTTTTTTTAGGAAAAATTAGACTATGGGACATATATGGGTATTAAGGGTAGGTATGTAGGATCCCTTAGAAATTATATTAGGATTTAATATAGTAGTATACTATTTTTAGTTGATTTTTGTATTGGTTGATTGTTTGTGTTGCCTTTAGGGCATGTTTGCTTTAGTTGCTTTGCTTTGTGGGCTTGGAGAGCTTGATCTTGTCCTAAGGAGCATTGAGGAGCATAGTAGAAGATTTGAAGATGCATTGAGGAGCTTGAGAGCTTGATCTTATTTCCTTTTTTTGTTGTTTTAGGGTTAGGGATTAGGAAGAGTGTAGATGTAGATAACTTCTTTCTTAAACATGGATGATATCTTTCACCTCCATTCCTCCCTATGATTAAAAGTCCTTCCATGGTATACACCTCTCTCCTTTGGAGGGATAAGTGAGGTACCTAGGAAGTAGAACTTTTGAGGGAACCATTCCTTTGATGTTGAACCCTTATAGGTCACCTTTGGTGGGCAATAAGCAGTTCAATATCCCCCAGCTTATCCAGTAAGTGATTTTCTCTGGTTTGATTGTCTTGAGAAAGGTTGAGCTTGAGCATGAAGAGGAAGACTTCATTGAAGAGTATTGAAGAGGATGAATCCTTGAGCATTTCCATTCCAGCTGAAGCTTGAAGAGCAACAAGAGCAAGTTGATACTTGAAGACCCCTGAAGATGAAGTAAAGACTGAAGGATGAAGTTGACACTTCTAAGTGATTGAGATTGATTCTGAAGAGCTGAAGCTTGAAGAACAAAGGAAGTTGATACTTGATTTGATACCTGGAGATCCTGAAGGAGCCAAGTTGGTACTCATGATTGATGGTGAAGCCTGGAGGTGGAGATGATCAAAGAAGCTGAAGCTTAAAGGAGAAGATAAGTTGAAACTTATGTTGTAGGGTTGAAACCTGGAAAAGCAAATTGTTATTTGTCAAGAGTGATTGAAGTCTGAAGACTGAATTGCTGTGGGAAAAGCTGAAGCTTGAGGTTGAGAGAGGAGTTGATTTGTTTTCTTTTTTTCTTCTTCTTCTGTATTGATGTGTTTTGTTTGACTTGTTTGATGCATTAGAATAAGTTCACATCTAGAATAAGTAGAATCTAGGAGCATGATTGCACTAGAGGTTGAGTTGCTCCCTCTGCTTGTATTGTTACTGTGTGACTTTGCTTGCGGGTATTCAGTAGAGCCCAACTCCCTTGCCCATGTGGTTTGTTTTCCTGATGGCATGTCATTTCATTTTTCTGTATGATTGCAGTTTACTGTTATTGCTTGATAGTATGTTGTTTATATTTCAGTATGATTACTGTTATCCATTCTGGATTGAGGTTGAGATGAGCTTGTGGAGGCTGAAGCCCCACACACATTTCCTCCCTGACTTGCATTGCATGCATTTTACTGTTAAGCTGATGCTTTGTCTGTTTTGGTGTATCATTGACATGATCCCTTAGGACTCTCATTTCCTTTGATAAGGACTTGATGATAGAATTTTAGGTTGAAACCTATGCATGACAACTTCTAGGAGTTCCCTATTCAAACCTCAACCATAGGATGAATCCATGGCATGACAACAGTAGGACTTGATAGTCTCCCTCCTAGTTGGGCCTGTTCTCTTCTCATCTCAAAACAGTTTAAGATATATTAATCATGAATGATTTCTTTCGTACGTTACGAGCCTTAAGCTATCTGAGAAAGGATTGTGGGAGAGTTTCTTTTCCACAGTCTGGATGTTTAGTATGGTACCCTTTGGGTGACATGCGACGCATTCACTCTCAGGTCATAGTCTCTAGTGCGATTGAAATTGCAAACACAATAAAAAACACTTCTTTCGTAAAAGACAGGAAATAAACCGTAGTTTCCCGAACTACGTGAGCTCTGATCTCTCATACCTGTTGAGAGTACGTAGGCACAAGATGGCGATGTCTTGGCGAGCTACCTTCCCCCATAACCCTTCGTAGGCCGAACTACGTTGACTCTGATTTCTCATTCTCTGATGAGAATACGTAGGCATAAAGCGCGACGCTTTGCCGAATCATTTCATTTTCTTTTCGTTTCAGCCAGCCTTGATAGGTAGATAGAATAAAACCAACCCGTCCAAGTAAACACAACAAGCGAGGATCTCGTCGAGTACGACGGACGTGAGGGGTGCTAATACCTTCCCCTTGCGTAACCGACTCCCGAATCCAGACAATGGTTGCGATGACCTTGTCTTACCCTTTTTCGTCAGGTTTTTCCGATCGTTTCCTTTCCCGCTCTGAGGGATAAATAACGAAAGGTGGCGACTCTTCTGTTGTGCTGACACCTCATTTTCGCGCAAGCGACAACCCTAACTTTGTTTCAAGCTTGTTAATGTTAAAGTTCATCTGAATGAGGGTTTTGCACCTGTGGAATCAAGAGGACTATTGCTTGATCAGTCAATGTTTTTGAATGATCATCATCAACTCAATTTACCATACATTCAAGGAGCTTAAATTTAACAAGAATCAAGTGCTAATTGATCTCACTACAAGTCAATCGAAGCCCAATTTCATTTGGCCTCAAATTAGGGTTTTGTCAAGAAAAGTCAACTGTGCCTTTTACTTTTGATCCAAGCATGATCCCAAGCCTTGGGATATGATTCAACATGTTCATATACATCCTTTAAGCCTATCTAGAATGCTTGAAAAGTCTTAAGATGCAAATTCATTGAAGATCACACACTTGAATTCATCTGATTCAAAATTCATATGACAATGTCAACTCTTTGACTTTTAGGTTTTTTAGTTCAAGTTGGAGCATCCGGGCCAAATTTCTTCAAGACATGTTCAATCCATGAGTTTTATCATGAAGAAATCAAGATTCGAGAGGTTTCTTGCAAAAGAAGAAAACTTAGACAACTTGAAATTTTTCTGTGTGGGAAAACCCTAATTTTGGTACCAACTTTGAAAGGCCATAACTTCCAATCCGCACATTCATTTTGTGAGTTCCAAAGATCAATTTAAAAATCTACTCATGTAATACAAAAGTGTCCTGACCTATGAGAAAAAGATTCTTATATTTTAAGTTATGAAGCTTCAAAGTTTGGAAGGATTTCAAAAACACTTAGAATTTTTCAAAGCAAGCTTTGTTCCTTCATTTTTCAGTCAACTTCAAGGTCACTTTTCACCATGATCATTTTTTATTCAAGAAATTATTAAAACATGAAAGTTATAGACCATGTTTAGGGATTTTCAAAAAGTACAAGAACTCCTTCATAGCATTTGTGAGCTAGGAGTTTCAAATAGAAGAAGTTGAGGTCCAAAAACTTGAAATTCAAGGTTTCAACTTGGCATGGCATGATGCAAAACCAATCTTTTGTTGCAAATCTTGGTGTTTTGGGTTACTAATTGCAATATCCCTTTTAATCAGAGTGTTACACAAAATTTTGAGAGATTACACAAAGTTTTAAGGCATAAACCAACAAGTTATTCCACTTATGGCATAAAGTGGACACTTCCATTTTGGTAAAGCATTGTCCTTCCACCAATTCAGCATTGAGCCACTCCCTCAACCTCCAAGTACAAATTAATATGCAGAAGCATGCTCAAAAAACTCAAACACCTTGTACTTGATCCCTTGAACCAGTAGAAACCATTATCACAAGCAAGTTGGTTTTCAACTGGACAAGTTTGCAAAAACATGGATTCTGACCAGACCACAAACTCTCCACCTATAAATAGGACATCAATATTTAGTCCATAAGAGAGAAAATACCCTAACAAAACCTTGCAAAAACCTATTGCATACTTAGAATCACTTGCTCTTGCAAAAAAACCATCCAAATTTTCAAGAACACCTCAAACACACAGTTTGCTCGTACATTTCCAAAACCAATTTCACAAAACACCTCTACACAATCAATAGAGTGTGTTCAAACCATTGAAGCAGTTATGTAACACTCCAAACACCTCCTACCATTTCCAAACCTCCATTTGAGCAAAAGGATCGTGTTTTGTTCCTTAGACTTATTCCAGGTCATTTAACCATTATAGCAAGTTTCAAAAGGCTCAAGGAAGCTCTAAGGATCATTTTCTTGTTACTGCAAGCTTTGAGGAAGAAACCTTGGATTTTATCCAAGAGGTAAGGTTTATGACTTTTGAATCTTCATATTCATGCACTATTTTGATGCCATTTGGTTAGCAAGATGTAGTGTGTAATGTTATTTGTTGTCTTGATTCATTGTTGGCTTCATCTCATTTGGATATCTCATGTTGTAACATGCTGATTATTTTTGATGTTGCACTGTTGTTGAGTGATTTGTGAATTGCTTAGTTATTTTTAGAATAAAATATTTTCATACTTGGGTTCCTTGTGAAAAATAATTTGATTTTGGTTTTTACACCATTTATTTTGGTTTAGAGATGAGGAAGTTATGATTTGAAGAAGTTCTGGCCATGGTGATGAACCTAGAGCACGAGCGAGAGAGAGAGAGAGAGAGAGAGAGAGAGAGAGAGAGAGAGAGAGAGAGAGAGAGAGAAAGGCTGAGGAAGATGAAACTGAGATGGAGATGACTTGGCATGACATGGCGCCGAGGTGGCCATTTTGAGGTGTCCCTAATTTAAATTGATTTCGAAGCATATACTTATTGGATGAGGGTGTAGCATCGCTGGTCAAGAAGGAGAGTTTGTGTGTTGTGTTAAGCGAAGGTTCTGGGGTTCGATTCCCCCAAGACCTTTTGTTTCTTTTTATTCTAATTGATCAACTTGTTTTTTATTTTATTACATGTATGCCTTTAGTGTTCACAATGCCCGCGCAGGTCAGATGGTTAGAGTTTTGGGTAGTAACCCTAGTGGCGTGGGTTCAAACCCCTTTGAGTGCATTTCCATATTTTTAGTGCCTATTTTTTTATGTTTTCTTTTACAAATTTATTTAATCATAACTCCTTTGATTTTTATCATTTTGATACCACTCTTTTTGCTAAATGCTCATAAAAATGTCTATTTTTTGTCTACATCAAGAAAAATCCAAAAAAGAATTATTTATTTGGTACTTGTTTAAAGTTTGTGACCTTTTTAGGGTTTCTTAGGTTTCTTTTTCATCTTTTGATTGATTCCTTTGACTATTATTGCTTGTATGCACCCCTAACATTGCTTGTATGAACTTTACTTAATGTATGAGCTTTTTTTCCCTTGTTGTTACATGATTGGTTATTGCCTTAAGTTCATGATCATATATGAATGCATGTTTAAATGTCATTTAAACCTTGGTTGTTACCTTGCCCTTAACATGAGGCTCTCTCTTGAAATCAAATGTCTTGAGAGAACATATGATTCATGTTCTCATACCTTTCCCTAAATGTTCCTAAACATTTGTTGTTTTTACTTTGAAACATGTTTGGTATGAATCCTCTTTGAGATGTTTCTCATCTTCCATGATCGAATTTCTTTTACATGTTTGGTTGTTCCTACTTGTTTAACATGATTCACCATAATTCACATGTTGCTGTTACACATGTCACACCCTTATTTAAATATGTTTGGTTGTTACCTACCTTGACTAGTATACATTCCTTAAATATTGTTATGATTTATGCATGTTGATCTTGAGTTTTGAAATTTGTCATGATAAGTAATGTTTTGACTTATGCATGATTGTTTATACTTAAAATTTCCATTTATGATGTTTGGTCTTGTAAGAACCTCACTTCATAAACTTCTTAGATGCTGTAACATCTATGTTTACCATTTGGTTTGATTCTTCTATGGATAAATACTTGGTTGTAACCTAGTTATTATCTTTTCTTAATGTTGTTACATGATTGCCCTTATCTTCCTTGGTTGTTACCATGATAAAATCTTCATCATGTTTGAATGAATGTATGTGTGTGCTTAAGTTTTGTTAAGTTTCCCCCGAAGTGATGTAGCTTGTTATCTCCCATCTTAAAAAGAGTTGCCTTGTGTTCCTAATTCCAAAGGAAAGTCTCTCTATTGACTCAATGTCATAGATAGCTCATTTTATTCTCAAACCTTCCTTTGACCTTGTTAGAGTCATTAGGACTTTCAAGTTAGTCTTAAGTTAGAACCTACATCCTTTTGACTTTGTTAAGTCAAGACCTTTATCACACCTTGTTAACATTCCTATAACTTAGAGCTTAGGTCTAGATTTTGTTTACTCTATGTGTGTACCATGGTTATGGGAACTCACTTTTCCCCTTTTGAATTTTTTTAAAGTCAAACCCCCAGTTAGTCTTTCAACTTAGACTTAGAGATTTTGTTAACTCTATATAAGTATCATTGTTATGGATGCTTATTTCCCTTGGAAATTTATCATAGTCAAGTGTTCTCTCCCTAGTTAGGAGAACTAAGGTTTCTCTGATTCCATCCTTGTTAGGATACGTAGGTACGAGATGCAACGTCTTGGCGAGCATACTTAGTGTACAAACCCATAGGTCTTTACCTTTAACAATCCTTACCCTAACACATAACCATTAGCAAAAAAACATTAACAAAAACACAATTACCAAACAAGAGGCTCATGTAGAGTAATACAGATACTTAGGGTGCTAATACCTTTCCTTAGTATAACCAACCCCAAACCCCCCGATCTCTTAGCTTCGTTGTTACGTAGCGCACTTAGGGTTTTCTTCGATCTTTAACCTTTCCTTTGGATAAACCAAAGCTCGGTGGTGAATATTTAAAGATTTGAAATTTAAGTTAATTAATAGCTTGATATCCGATTCTCACTGCAACAGAAATGGCGACTTCACTGGGGAATTACTTTAGAGGGTTAAGCCCACCTTGTTTGCAGTTGTGTTTTGTTCATGTCTGTTTGCTTTATACATGTATATTTGTAAATATCTATATATTATACCTATTATATTGCATATGTGCATTAGGTTCCTACCTTGAGAGGTGAGATAAGTCCTAGCCCAGACTTAAGTGTATATCTATGATAGGATTGTGGTATGATCAATAGTTGACGGTTGGGAGTAGTCCTAACATGTTTGACATATTATGTAACCATGCTCAGTTGAAGCCCCTTTAGGATTACTGATGGCGTATGAATAGTCGTATGTTCATTACTTTTTCCGACCTAGGAGCCCGTGAAATTGAGGACCTTTAGTTGCCTTCACCCCTCTATGCCTTTTAGGACGTAGTGCAGTGATTATCCAGGTGTAGACATGTGATGGTTGTCATGCGACACTACACTCAAACGATTTTATCTTGAGAATATTTTTGACTCACATGAGTAGTCATGTAATTTGATAATATCCGAAAAATTTATCGATGACTCTGGGAACTTTGTAGAACCCGTTATGCAGAAACATACCCATAATACATACCTTTTAGGGTGGGTTAAACCATGGATCTACGTTGTCGCAACTGTGAAAAACACTCGGTGGAAAAACAGAAGAGTCACCACCAAACGTTATTTATCCCAAAGAGAGGAAAAGGAAACGATCAAAGAAAACCTGAAGAACGGGAAAAGACAAGGTCATCACAGCCAAATTTTGGGTTCGGGAGTCGGTTACGCAAGGGGAAGGTATTAGCACCCCTCACGTCCGTTGTACTCAACGAGATCCACACTTGTTATCTAATTAAATGGTGTGTTTATCTATAAGCTATTGCTAAACAGAAACGAGAACAAAAGAAAAAGAAAGATACTCGATAGGACATCGCCGCCCTATGCCTACGTATTCCCTCGTGCAATGGGAAAGTCAGAGTAAACGTAGTTCGAGTAACTACGGGTGATAGGAAAAGGTTGCTCACCAAGACATCACCGTCTTGTGCCTACATATCCTCATCTGGTATGAGAAATCAGAGCAAACATAGTTCGGGTAAATGAAACCACAAGTTGGTTAAGTGATTTTTACGAGTGACATTAAACTCCCATTCCAGCAGTTAGGGTCGATGCCTATTTGCGGTAGAATGGAAAAGTAACGTACTCTTTTCTGAAAATGAATTTTGAAACACGAATCCCAAAGGATAAAAGGTTTGACTTTTGTTTGTGAGTTTTAATGATGTGAATTGAGTTTGCTTTGTGATTCACGTTGCACTAAAGACTATGACTTAAGAACGGATGTGTCGCATATCTCCCTCAGACGGGACGTACACTAAACACTCTAGACAAGCGAGAGGAGACCCCTCACTCATCATTTCCCATGTGCTTAAGGCTCGTAGCATACAATATTCATCGAATTTATTAGATGAGTTAGAATATGTTTTGAGATGAGAAAAGAGACGCATGAAAGGTCTAAGGGAAAACTCGGCCCTAATGTTGTCACGCAAAGTGGTCCTAAGGTCGGGATGCGAAAAGAGATTCTATCCTAATGTTAGCATGCAAGAGATGGACCTAAGTTTAAGGTTATAAGGACTAGCCTACTTGTTATCATGCATGGATTAAACTCCTAATGTCTATCTTACTCCAAATTTAATGGGAAATTAAATTGGAATAAGAATCCTAAGGGAGCATGCAAAGACAAGGCAAAAAGCAAGAAAACAAGGTAAAAACAGCAGCTACAATAGCGCCTCCTACACAAGACAGCAATAAAATCTAGCACACAAGCAAGACAACATATAACAACACATGTTTCAGCATAAAAACAGGTGTGAAAAGTCAGGCAGCAAGCAAGCAATGCAAAAATAACATGCAAGCGCAAAGCATGGTGTTGCACCCCAAAATTTGACCAACAATTATTTATCCATCAAGTGTTTGCAGGTTGATACCTTCATCAGAAAGTTCAAGAGATCCTCAGAGGAATTGGGTGAAACCAGGGTTGTGTGCTTCATAGCTTGAGAGTTGTGGGTGCTCCTCAGATGATTCTGAGACTTTGAGAATGAACTTGATGCTTTGAGAAAGTGTATGAGATGTATTGATAGCCATCATGAAGCCCAGAGAAGTCATTGTGCAAGAATTCAGAAAATTCAACCATGAATGGTAGAATTAGGGTTTTGACTGGGTCAATCCTAGATCAGCTGAAGATTTGGAGAAGGTTGAGACCGAATCCAAGGGCCATGAGATCATGGAATGATGCATAGAGATGTTATAAAGATGATTCCTAGACCAACTCATCATGATTGAAGAGTTTGAGAAGTTTTGAGTTAGGGTTTCTGAGGATTGACAGTGAAAAAACCCTAATTTGATCCCTATCTTCCAGGCAATTTTAGCTCTAGATGTGATTGATATCTCATCTTCCCCATAACATGAATGTTGTAGAGCTTGTTCTTAGCTTTAATTTGAGTGGTGGAAGTCCTTGATAGGAGGTGCAGAGCTCAAGTTATGGTTTTGACAAATTACAGGTCAGCTGAGGTGTGTGAATCTGGGTCCTTGAAAGTCACCCAACTTGCAGACAACTTTTTCCCTAGTAGGATGATTCCTATGATCTATTGGTCAACATGAATGTTGAAGATAATCTTCTTAGCTTTCTAGAGAGTACTAGAAGTCCTTGATAGGATATGTATAACTCAACTTATGGTTTGAACAAGACAGGGGTATTTTGGTCATTTGGCAGTTATAGGTCATTTTGAGCAAAGGCCATATCTCCTATTTCCAAGCCTCAAATGAAAAAACTCAAACCATGAAATTTGTTCAAAATGGGATTTTAAGCCTAGAAAAGTGGTCATGGATTGTTGGAAAAGCTCATAGCATGAAATGACAAAGTTTGGTAAATTTGAACTTAAAAAGGCATATAAGTTCATTCAAGTCAAGTTGAAATTTGGTTTGGGAGATCTATGAGTCCAAAATAGGTCATCCAATATACCATTTTGAATGTAAATGACATTCTAAAAACTTTGGTTTAAATAGAATTTTGATTTGAGGCTCAAAAATGAAGGTTGCTTTGGAAAATTGTTACTTGAATCATAAGGTAACTAAACAAAACTTCACAAAAGGCAAGGAAGTGCATGTTTTTCACTCATTCTTTCTCAATATCTCTTGTAAAGAGATTTTGAAGCCAATTTGACAAGCCTAACTCATGAGATATGGTATGATCAACATGTCATTAAAGGAGAAGTTCTATAACTTTCTAGCACTTTCCATAAGTTTCTAGATGATTCTAGGAGTTTCCATGGATTGCTATAAGAAGAGTGAATCACAATTTGGCCAGGGTTGGTGAAAGTGGCTGTGTTCATTGGAGAGAGGTAGAGAGAAAGTGCCATTGTTGGATTTCTTCAAGATCAAGCAAGATTCAATTCCTTCTTTTACAAGCTGCATCCACCTCAACTCTTGCAAACAGAAAGGTGTTCAGTATTGGAGGATGATTTGGAGAAGGTTTCAAGTGCTGAATCAAGTCCTAACACCCCTCACCATTGGAGTTTGACAGGTTGGTATTTTCATCTGTAGGTCCTTAATTATGCACATTCTGTTAGAATCTTAGGTGTAAGGTTAACATGCTAGATTAGAGGAAGATTTCCTGAAAGTTTGAGAGGAATCCATGAGGTTTCGTGGCAGGGTACCATTTTTTGCAAGATTGATAGCAAGCTGGTTAGTGTGTATTAATGGATATGATGTGGTTTAGAATGTCTAGGATAACATGTGGAACAGATTTACATCATTAGATTGAAGCTTGGTTAAGGTTGATAGCAGAGAACCATGGTGGAACCCTAACCTTCGTGCTTTCTGGTAGAACGATACAAGAGGTTTCAGGGACAACTATTGGTATCATTGTGTTCAGGGTGATTAGTAGAGCAAGTTTGCTTTTGGAATTTCTTGATTTCATCAAGCCAACATTGAGAACGATCGAGTGGAAATTCTGGCATGGGATTAGGGTTTTCTGAAAACCCTAGGGTTTATTTGGAGACGATGAAGTCTCACCGTTGGATGATCCCAGATCATTGACCATTTCAGTTAATCCAGCGGCCACTATTTGAATTCAGAAACGGAGGGAAGACTAACGCCAAAACGCTGCGTTCAATTAAGTTGTAAATCCTGGGCTGAAGACAGGTCCTGCTACTCACACCCCACTCAGAGGCCCAACCCAGATTTCAACGTGGAAATATTGCTATTCATACCGTACCCTTGTCATTTTTTATTTAATTTCTCAAATGATTTTCTGAGCGTGTGGGCCTATCTCAACTTGATATTCACACCCCCAGGGTCTTGGCCCACCATGAAATAAACTGAGGCGCATTACTTTTGATACCCCCCTCCCCTTTATTTCCTATATTCTTTTATTTTAATTTCTTTTATATTCTTTGCATTTTATAAAATTCATAAAAAATCCAAAAATTAATATTTTTTATTTCTTCTTTTTTTCACATATTCATGATTTTGTCTAGAAAAATGTAAAAAAATAAAATTCCATTTTATTTTTATTTTAATATTTTTTAGCATATTATTCTTGTAAATGGTATTTTTAATGGTTTTAGTTGACATTTGATTTTGTACAATTTGTTTTAGGACTTTCCCTTAGGATTTTTGAGCCATTCTTTTTGGCATAGTTAGGTATTGAACCCTAGTTCATGTAGGGTTTAATTCTCAATTTGTAGATTAAAATTTGATATAGTTTGATTGTTTGACATTTAGGTGCTCAAATTAGGGTTTTAGGTTGTATAAGTAGACTTGAACCATTTTGTTTTGGGGTTTATAGGCCAAATTAGTGTATGGGGAATATATGGGTTAAGGGTATGTATGTATAGAGTCCCCTAGAATTTTGCTAGAATATTTTATGGTGTTTTAGTATTTTTCATTGATTTTTGAATATATGGTTAATATGAAGAGCAAGTATTTCTCATATTGTAGGGTTGATACCTGGAAAGCAAGTGATCTCTGAAGTCTGAAGACTGAGTTGCTGCTGAAGGAGCTGAGGCTTTCTTCTGTTTTCTTTTCTGTATTGTGTGTTTTGTCTGATTTGTCTGTTGCATTAGAATAAGCTCATCTAGAATAAGTTCAGTCTAAGAGCATGATTGCATTAGAGGTTGAGTTGCTCCCTCTGCTTGTATTGTTATTGCTTGGCTTTGCTTGCGGGTATTCGGTAGAGCCCAGCTCCCTTGCCCATGTGTTTATTTTGCTTGATAGCATATTCTCTTTTATTTGTGTGATTGCAGTTTACTGTTTAGTGTTTGATAGCATGTTGTTTATTTTTCAGTATGATTACTGTTATTTCATAACTGGCTTGAGGTCGAGACGAGCTTGTGGAGGCTGAAGCCCCACACATATTTCCTACCTCACTTGCATTGCATGCATTTTACCGATAAAGCTGATGCTTTTGTCTGTTTTGGTGTATCATTGACATGATCCCTTAGGACTCTCATTTCCTCTGATGAGGATTTGATGATAGACTGTTAGGTTGAAACCTATGCATGACAACATCTAGGAGTTCCCTGTTCAAACTTCAACCATAGGATGAATCCATGGCATGATAACAGTAGGACTTGATAGTCTCCCTCCTAGTTGGGCCTGTTCTCTTCTCATCTCAAAGCAGTTTAAGATACAGTAATCATGAATGATTTCTTTCGTACGTTACGAGCCTTAAGCTATCTGAGAAAGGATTGTGGGAGAGTTTCTTTCCCATAGTCTGGATGTTTAGTATGGTACCCTTTGGGTGACATGCGACGCATTCACTCTCAGGTCATAGTCTCTAGTGCGGTTGAAATCGCAAACACAATAAAAAACACTTCTTTCGTAAAAAACAGGAAATAAACCGTAGTTTCCCGAACTACGTTTGCTCTGATCTTTCATACCAGATGAAAGTACGTAGGCATAGGATGCGACGTCCTAGCGAGCTACCTTCCCCCATAACCCTTCGTAGGCCGAACTACGTTGACTCTGATTTCTCATTCTCTGATGAGAATACGTAGGCATAAAGCGCGATGCTTTGCCGAGTCATTTTTCTTTTCTTTTTCAGCCAGCCTTGATAGGTAGATAGAATAAAACCAACCCGTCCAAGTAAACAAACAAGCGTGGATCCCTTCGAGTACGACGGACGTGAGGGGTGCTAATACCTTCCCCTTGTGTAACCGACTCCCGAACCCAGACAATGGTTGCGATGACCTTGTCTTACCCTTTTTCGTCAGGTTTTTCCGATCGTTTCCTTTCCCGCTCTAAGGGATAAATAACGAAAGGTGGCGACTCTTCTGTTGTGCCGGCACCTTATTTTCGCGCAAGCGACAGCTAGCGACTCTGCTGGGGATTTTTCCCTATGCATTTGGGATCCAACGTCCCTTAAGAGAGTCAATCCTACCGCTTGTGTGTTTGCTTGTTGGGTTGCGTTTATTTATCGCATTTTTTACTTCTTGCACTTTATTTCCCGCATTTTATTTCCAGTATAATATGATTATTTATGCTGTTGTGGGATGGGAGTTCTGATGAGTGAGAAGCCAGACCCAGGCTTGAGTGCACTATAGACTTAGAGTGGAAATTAGTGGGCGCATGCTTGCTTTGCAGGCACTAGTGTCTCATGAAATCCACGCTCAGACGAGGTTCATCCGGTTGGCTTCACTTTCAACCCTTTGGGTTGAGACGGTTGCTGGTTTGGTGGATTGTCGACTCTGGGGACCGATCATTTGTGATTCAGCTAAGTGAGGCCTCTTCAAGACCTGATGATGCCACTCCTTCTAGGAATCGTATCATCAGTTTTGAAAGTCTGTGACGCTGATGAACGCATAGGATGTCGTACCTTGAGTCAGTCTAGGTCCATACCTATGAGTGGGACTGGGTTTACTGCAGGAAACTTAGACCTTCAGACTACCTGGTTTTCTTGACAGTGAATCAGTTATGTTGGGTTCTCAGTTGCAGATATGTTTGTTCTTGACAGGGAAATTTTTTTTGATCAGAGGGTCCTATCATCGGGTGTTTGTCTGTTCTTGATAGAGTCGGCTGTGATCAGTGTATTATCATCAGTGGTTTGTTCTGGATAGGGCAGATTTTGAGTGAGGTCTGAAGATCTCATCAGCAGATGTTATTTGTTCTTGATAGGGTAGATTTTGAGTGGGGTCTGAAGATCTCATCAGCAGATGTTATTGGTTCTTGATAGGGCAGATTTTGAGTGGGGTCTGAAGATCTCATCAGCAGATGTTATTTGTTCTTGATAGGGCAGAATTTGAGTGGGGTCTGAAGATCTCATCAGCAGATGTTATTTGTTCTTGATAGGGAAGATTTTGAGTGGGGTCTGAAGACTTCATCAACAGGGGTTCCTTGATCTCGCACCCGGGGTCCTTATTATCGGGAACTTATTCTTGTCAGAGCAGAATTTTGATCTCGGTCCTATCAGATGGTTATTCTCAGCAGATCAGATCAGTGGTTTTACACTGGGGTTTCCTTCTCATCAGTGACTGTTGATGCAGAATCTCCATAGCAGCTATCCGGATATGTTATTGCATGCCTGCATTTTGCATTAGTTTGCGCATTCATCTGCATTTCATTAACGTGTGTCTGTGTTGCAGGTACCGTTTCCCCGATCCAGGATTTCCCGCCTTCTGCTGTTATTATGGCCTCCCTCAGGAAGACTGTTGCGTACAAGTTCCCGACCCCCGATGTATCGAAGCTGACTGGTTTGATAGCCCTGGCAGGGGATGCTGTGAAGGATAGGTTCAGGAAGTCTTATGGCAGGTTGCTTAGTCTGGTTTGCAAATCTTCTACGTCCGAGTTGAATGGGTTTAATGCTCTTCTGCAGTTTTATGACCCTCCCTTGAGGTGTTTCACTTTTCGTGATTTCGTTCTCGCGCCGACATTGGAAGAGTATGCTGATATGCTAGGTGTGCCTATCAAAAGGCAGATGCCTTTTGTCCACATGGATGCTGAGCCTGATCTGGCTGGTTTAGCTTCCTCACTCCATTTGAGCGCTTCTGAGTTAGTGGTGACGAGCTGGAACAAGGTCCCAGGATTCTCTCTGCAGTTTCTGATAGCTAAGGCTCAGCAGTGTGCTAAGGACAAATGTTGGGACGCATTCAATGCCATCCTTGCTTTATGCATATATGGCATCATCCTGTTCCTCAGCATGCCTGATTTCGTGGACTTTGATGCATTCCATATCTTCGCCTCAGGGAATCCAGTCCCTACTCTGATCGGAGACGTATATCACTCAGTGCATTACAAGAATGAGAACCGGAGAGGGAAGAATGTCTCATGCTGCGTACCGTTGTTGTACAAGTGGTTTGATAGTCATTTGCCCAAGAGGGGTTCTTTCGCCTTGTCTGCAGCCACAACTGGGTGGTCTGAGCGTCTGATGAGTTTGTCGGTAGAAGATATTGATTGGTTCGTTGACAAAGACAGGCTAGGCACCGAGGTGATCTTCAGTTGTAGTGGGTTTCCTAACGTACCTCTGATAGGTAGGAAGGGTTGCATCAACTACAATCCATCATTGCTAGTTCGTCAGTTTGCATATGCTTTGAAGACTCCACCGAAGGAGGAAGAGGTACAGGAATCTCTGTACTTCACGGGTACTCTAGAGGGGGATTTGTTGTCCAAGCTTCAGTATGCGTGGAACAATATCAGCACGAGAGGAAAGCCTTTGTTGGGAAAGAGCAACAGCCAAGCCTACCCTCCTTATTCAGATTGGATCAGAGCCAGAGCCAGCGCTATAGGGATGCCATTCCCTCACGTCAGACCAGAGAGTCCTCCACCAGTCGAAGAGCCTACCACTGTGTCCATTCATCAGCACAACAGGTATTGGTTGAGCGAGATGAGCTGAAGAGGGTGAATGCAGAATTAGAGAAGAAGTTAGCTCAGCTTCGAAGTGAGAGGAACGAAGCCGTGCATGCTCTCAAAAAGCAAACAGAGTCGGTGAACCAACTGAGGGCGGATTTGGCAAAGCAGATTGCTGATCGGGAACGCTTAGGTCAAGACTTCATGGCTGCTAATGATGTACTAGCTACAAAGAAGCAGCATTTGGAGGAAGCATATCGGAGGATATCTAAGTTCGACCAGCATTGGAAGACCTCCATGGCCACCAGGAAGGAGCGAGAGGACAAGCTGATGCTGCAGATTTCTAAGCTGGAAGCCGAAGTCAAGGACAGTGAGCGGAGGTTTGATGAAGAGACCGCCCGCAGATACTCCGCTGAAGCCCGTCTCAACAAAGCTCTTGCTAACCTGAAGGAGCATAAGCTGATGTTTGAGTCTAAGAAGCGGAAACTGGAGGATTGCTTTGGCGAAGGAGCTTGGGAGAGTTCAGTTTCGGGGCTTCAGCATACCATCAGGCAAAGGGAACTACTCGTCGATGGGTTGCTCACTTCGCCAGATCATTCAGAGACAAAGGAGTTATTAGCAAAGTATCGCGCCCGTGGCCATGCTTGACTAGTTGTATTCCTGTTGTTTTGATCTTTGATGTATGCTGACCATCACCAGACTTGTTGGCTGGGGTCATGCTGTTGATCTGTTTGTACTCGCTGATACTGTGTACTGCCTTGACAGGCCTTTCCATATATATATATATATGAGATTGATGTTTCCATGATTGGGCTCAGATTTCTTCTTCCTCTTATTATTGTCAGCACCGTCACTAAGGCACTAGGATCGGGGGAAAACCTCCCACGCACACAGACACACGCATGCATCTGCATGAAGCATATTTGCATGGTGTATATCTTATTGCTTTTCCTAACCTTTATTGTTGACAGGTTTTTCAGGTTCCGAGCTGTTTTCGGTCTCCAGGATTGATCAAAGACTCATCCACCGCTACTCAACTCGCTCTAATCAGACAAGGATAATGGACCAGGTGCAGTCAGATGTTCAAGAGCTTCGTGAATGGATGGATCGTTTTATGGAGCTGATGCAGGTGGTCGCGAATGGTCAGGACCAGCTTCGCACTTTGGTTCAACCTCTGATCTCCAGGGTTGACAGTAATGGCATACTGCACGGCGGGGCTGTGCCTACTCCTCCTCCAGTGGATGCTCCACAGAACGTTGTTCCTGTTGCCGGGGGCAACGGCAGTGCTAACGGCAATCTGATGACTAATCTCGGACTCAATGCGGCAGGCGTCGGCAATGGTAGTTTGGGAGCCAATGTTAACATAGGGCCGGTCAACGGCAACGCTGGTGCAGGAAATCTGTTGGTGCCTCAACCGTGGCTGGAGGACCATCAGGATGACATATTCTCTCAGAGAGGTGTAGAAGCGGAGTTGAATGTTGAAGCTCGACTCAGGTTCAAGGCGCTGGAAGACAAGATGAGAGACATTGAAAATCAGAACACATTGGGTGTTGACATGTCCAAGCTCGGGTTGATTACTGACTTCAAGGTACCTCATAAGTTCAAGGTGCCTACCTTTGAGAAGTATAAGGGTACTACTTGCCCCCGGGTCCACCTCCGATCTTATTATAGAAAGATGTCCGCCTATTCTGACGATGAGAAGTTGCTGATGCACTTCTTCCAGGATAGTCTTTCTGGTCCATCACTCGAATGGTATATGGGCTTGGAGCCCGCTACTGTGCGCACCTGGAAAGACCTCGCTGAAGCGTTCGTCCTCCACTATCAATACAATAGCGACTTGGCTCCCAACCGAGTTCAGCTCCAAAGTCTCTCGCAGCGGAACAATGAAAGCTTTAAAGAGTACGCCCAGCGGTGGCGTGAATTGGCCGCTCGGGTTCAACCGCCGATGGTTGAGCGTGAGCTGGTGCAAATGTTCGTGGCTACCCTTCCTGGAATCTACTATGAAAAGCTGGTCAGTGGCATGTCTGGAACATTCTCGGCTCTCATCACTATGGGCGAGCATGTTGAGAACGGTATAAAGATTGGAAAAATTCAGGGCGAATCATCTTCAGCTGGAGGAGGTAGTAAGAAACCTTACGCTGGCAAGCGTCGAGAGGGAGATGCCAGTGCTGTCACTAATGCTCGGAGAAAGGGCAAGGGCCCTCAACCTCAGATTGCTAGCATAAATATCCCAGCTGCTCCACCGCAGCCGCAGCAGCAGCAGCCTCAACAGCAGAATAACCAGGGGTACAGGAAATATCAGAACCGGGCTCCTCTGACAAATCGTCATTTTGAAACTTCACCTATGTCGTATGCACAGCTTTTGCAAACGTTGCTTCAGCTCCAATTAGTTCAAAAGAGGACGTTGGCTCCCTTAACAGGGGCACCACCACCGGGGTATGACGCCAATGCTACTTGTGATTTCCATACTGGGGCACCGGGCCATACGATTGAGAATTGTAAAGCTTTTAAGCACAAAGTGCAGGACTTGGTGGACGCCAAGGTTATTAACTTTTCTGACAGTGTGCCCAATGTCACCAAAAACTCGATGCCTCATCATAAGGGGGGCGGAGTGAATGTCATTATCACTGAGGAGAGTGCGGACTTGCTGACTGACGTTAAAGACTTGAAAACGCCGCTTAGTTTTGTCAAGGCTAAGTTACTGAAGAAAGGCTTTTTCCCTGGATGTGGAGAGTTATGTATGGCTTGTGCTACACTTCCTGATGGGTGTGAGCAGCTGGTAGAAGGTATCCAAAGTCTGATGTCTGAGGGTATTTTGCAGTTCAGCCGGAGCGTTGAAAGTGCATCAGGGGAGGTCGTACTGAAGCAGGCGGATGAAGTTGCTACCATCACTATTCCTCGTCACCCTATTACTATTTCTGCGCCCCGACCGCCTACTATTACTATCACCAGGGCCGGGCCAATCCCATTCGAAAGCACTAACGCCGTCCCATGGCATTACGGCGTCGAGGTCTATTGCAATGGTCAGAAGTTAGAGCTGGAACCATACGGATCGACTGTGCAGAATCTTACCGGAGTCAGTGGCATTACTAGAAGCGGTAGAGTGTTTGCGCCAGCGGAGGTTGCAGCAGAGAAAGTGGTCAGGACTGATGCAGCTGACAAGGGTAAAGGTAAAGCTGTTGAAGAGGTCCATTCTGGGGCATAGAAAGATTTGCTGGTTAAAGATGCTGAAGAGTTCATGCGATTGATCAAGAAGAGCGACTACAAGATTGTAGATCATCTTCATCAGACTCCGTCAAAGATCTCTATCCTTAACTTGTTGCTGTGTTCTGAAGCGCACCGCAACGCGTTACTGAAGGTATTGAACGCTGCATACGTGCCGCAGGAGATATCAGTAAATCAACTGGAGGAGGTGGTCGCCCATGTTAATGTTGGGAATGGGCTGGGATTCACAGATCTAGAGCTGACTCCTAAAGGAAGAGATCACAACAGCGTCTTGCACGTCTCGATAGAGTGCAGAGGTACGATTATGTCGCATGTCCTGGTGGATACGGGTTCATCCCTTAATGTGCTTCCGAAGAAGGCACTGATGAAGTTGGATACCCGTGGATTGCTTTGCACGCCCAGTGATCTGGTCGTGAAAGCCTTTGACGGAACTAAGCGCCACGTCTTCGGAGAGTTGACCCTGCCAATTCAAGTGGGTCCAGAGACATTCAATACGGTTTTCTATATCATGGATATCATGCCTGCCTACAGTTGCCTCTTAGGTCGGCCATGGATCCATGCTGCTGGTGCTGTGACGTCCACGCTGCATCAAAAGCTTAAATATGCTGTCGGGGGCAGCATAGTAACCGTCTGCGGTGAGGAGGACATTATGGTGAGCCACCTGACGTCCTTTAAATATGTTGAAATGGATGGCGAGATCCATGAAACTCTCTGCCAAGCATTTGAAACCGTCAAGGTGAAAGAGGTAGCTCATGTCGTCGCAGAGAAGCAAGAGATGAATCTCTCCTCATTTAAGGAAGCTCGGGCCGTTGTCGAAGCCGGTTCCACCCCAGGCTGGGGGCATGTTTTGGATATACCAATCAAGCAGGATAAGTTTGGATTGGGATATTCTCCTGAAGCTGAAGCTTCATCTTCTTCTTCTAGCAGTTCGTCTCGTGGGAAGGGGCCGATCCTATTCACCAAGGGAGGAGTGATTTTCGAAAGCATCAACGCAGCGTCTGAGGACAGCGGGGATGGCGATTGTGATCTTGACGCCTGGATGCAGCCGAGCAAGCCGGGCGAGCGCCTCAACAATTGGACCATCAAGGAGATTATCAAACTGACAAGCGAAAAGTAATGATTTGCTTTTTACAATCTTTGTACAACCCTATGTCCTGCCCGGGGCATAACGGTTTTATTGTCAGGGCCTTGTTGGATTATGTACATGCATTTTGTTAATAAATAAAAGGCGTTTTCTGCTTACTCAAATATTGTGTTCTCTGTCATTCATGTTTTATGTTTATTTCGAAAAACAGCAAAATGTCAACGAGGTTTGTGCTAACCTGCATATTCTTGCTTTAAACTTAACCCTTGTTATTGCAGGATCCACATGACAGATGACATCGACTCTGGACCCTCTACGGCTCACTACGACTTTGATTGCCCGATCTATAAAGCCGAGGATGAGATTGATGAAGACGAGGACTGTAATACCCCAAATTTTACCCTTTCTTTTTTATTTTTATTTTAAATTCTGATTAACTTAATAAATTAACCTTTTTTTTAAATCTTGTTTTTTTAACTAATAATAATTTAATTAAATTTTTTTTATAACTTTACTAATGTTTTTTTATTAACTTTTTTTTTCTATTTAGTTTATTTATTTTAAGCTCTTCTTACTAACTTTTAGGATTTAAATTAAAATTTAACTTTTTTTTTCTTTTCTTTAAGAGTAAATTTTTTTTATAACCTTTTTTAAATTAATTTCTAACACATTTATTTAATCAAATTCTAATACTTTTTTTTTTAAATAAAAATCTAACTTTTTTTTAAAATCAAATCTTTTTTCTAGCTTTTTTAAAAGTTAAATCCTTTTTCTAACTACTTTTTTAAAGTTAAATCTTTTTTCTAACTCTTTTTTAAAATTAAATCTTTTTTCTAACTCTTTTTTAAAATTAAATCTTTTTTCTAACTCTTTTTAAAAATTAAATTTTTTTCTAACTCTTTTTAAAAATTAAATTTTTTTTTCTCTAACTTCTTTTTAAAAATTAAATCTTTTTTTTCTCTAACTTCTTTTTAAAATTAAATCTTTTTTTTCTCTAACTTCTTTTTAAAATTAAATCTTTTTTTCTAACTATTTTAAAAATTAAATCTAACCTTTTTTTATAAATTAAATCTATCCTTTTTTTTTTAAAATTAAATCTAAATCTTTTTTTGACACCATCCTTTTTCAAATTAAAATTCTAAATTCCTTTTAAAATTAAATTCTAACAGTTTTTAAAATAATTCTAACATTTTTTAAAATCAACATTCAAATATATTTTTTTATTTTAAAATTCTAACTCATTTTTTTTAAACTTAAAACTCTAATTTTTATTTAACTTGAAACTCTTATTTTCTTTGCTAACTTTTTAAATTTAAATCCCAACATTTTTTTTATCAAATCCAATCACAATAAATCACAGATGGAGCAAAATCAAATCAATCAGATCATATCATCATCATAAGAAAATCAGATCTAAATATCAACATCACCATCATTGAATCAAATCTGAAATCATCATGAAAATCTATTCAAATCAAATCAGAGATTGAAAAAGATTAAGATATTCAAATCAAATCTGAGATTGAAAAAGATTTAAAAAAATCAAGTATAAAAGGACCCTCAGGAGCAACAAAACAGGGGGATCGACAAACATCAAAAACTCTTGCAGTCTTCATCAAAAGTAACTAACTCTTCTTTTCTTAAAAAATTTCTAATCTTATTTTTGTTTTTTTTCAAGAGTATTAACTTTTTTTTTTATTAAAATTCTAACCTTTTCTCTTTTATTTTCAAACTTTTATTTTTATTTTCTAACCTTTTTTTAAAAAAACCAAATTTCGAAGTTCTAATTTTTTTTGCTAACTTCTTTTCTAACTTTTAATTTGTTTTCTTTTTCTTAACCACATTAAAAACTCTAACTTTTCTAAATTTCACCCAAAAAAAACCTAATTCCATTCTAACTCTTTTCTATTTACCTAAATTCTCACCGTCTCAAAACATTCATCACTTAACTTCTAATTATCGTCAATTACAATTTTCATCCTTCATTCCTAACAGTATTCTTGATTATCCATGAACCTGTTCACTAATATTTATTTATTTATTTTTGTATTTATTTTTATATTTGTACATAATCTGACATCATCGTTGCTACTTCATATTTCATTATCACTTGTATATTATCGCCATCTTCTTTGCATATTAATTTTTATTGTTTATTAATTTTTCGCTAACATCCTCATTTTTAAGATCCAAATTTCTAACTTTTTTTCTTGTTTCGTTAAAATTATAATTTTCTACTTAAATTCCTAACATTCCCGTCTAATTTTTTGTCTAACCCCGTATAATAACAGTCTCTGTTTGTTTTAGTTTTTTGCAACTGACTAAGTTCAATTGATTTTATTTTCAGTTTAAATATTCAATTATCATATTTGTAACTGCTTATGGGATGTAATTTTGCGAGACAATTGTCGCATTTATCTTTCCGCACTTTATGTTCTGCCATTGTATGTTTATCGCGTCTTTACCAATTATTTCACTCCTCCGAAGGAATTAGGTCTAGCCGTTTGACCGCCGTGTCAATAGTCCTCACCTTCAACCCTTACACCTTTACAAACCCTAATTTTCACAAATGCCTCGCCGCAGGCAAGATTACAAAACTATCCCTAGCTTTAGGTCAAAGAGCCGCCGCGCTCATTTTAGGGTTTCCCGCCGTGGAATCCCTAATTTAACCCTAATTTCAACTTAACATTTCAACGTAGAAATTTGGAGTTCCTACACTCCGCGTAAGCATGTCCTTAAGACGCGTTTATTCCCCTTGAGACCTTGACCACAGTCAAGAAGTCTCTAACCTCCCTTTTGAGGGGAACTACGATTACTCTGATTCCACTCCCGTAAGGATACGTAGGCACAAGATGCGATGTCTTGCCGAGTAAACTTAGAATTAACCCCTTAGGTCTCTTTTCTCACTTGTAATCCTTTGTACATATATCTTAAGCAAATAAATAAAGCAAAATAGCAAACATTTGAACAAAAGGTTCCTGTAGAGTACTACAGAAGTTTAGGGTGCTAATACCTTCCCTAAATTTAACCAACCCCCGAACCCTAGATCTTCCCCCGCATTGTGTTTACGATGCAAAATAGGTTTTCCCTCTTTTGACCTTTTCCTTCGGATAAATCAAAGAGCGGTTGTGAATTGAATTGCGATTCAAACTCATTAATAGTTTGTGATCCTATTTCCACCGCAACAGAAAATGGCGACTTCACTGGGGACTCCTTTAACTTTTGAGGGTTATCCCTAACCTGTTCATATTTATTACTATCTGTGTTATTATTCATTTGCATGTATATATTTGCGCTTTGATTGTGGGACTGTTCCTTGTGCTGTGAGATAGGTCCTAACCCGGATCTAGTGTACCTTAGGTAAATGGCAATAGACCAAGGAAACTGTACGACGTATATCGATACGGTTGATCTGGTGGCCATGGTTAGTGCGACTTCTTGGTTGGTGCTTATATTCCTTAAGTCAAGTTGAGGATAATATTGAGGCTGCCATATGTTGTCAACGCACTAACTGACTTTTAGAACCCTAGTTAACTCATCTTGGCCTTTAGAAAGTAGTGAGGTAACCGGCTTTGGTGCAGACTGAAGTTGGTTGACACTCGATACTACGCTCATTGAGATCTTAAACTTGGAGGGTTTTGGTTGGCAAGTAAGTTGCCTTCTGAACAACCACCCTTGTGAAGGATCAATGATATTGAGATCCCTTAGAACCTGGTTACTTTTGTAGGACAGGATGAACCATCTAACTTCAGGGGAGGGTATTTGCCTTTGAACCTCATGCAAGCTTTTAACCTAGGACTTTGTGTGTTTTCATGCATTGCATCCATAAAGCATCTCATTGCATTGTATTTCATGGAGCTCAAACATCATTTATGGATATCGCGGGATACCATAAATAAAAAAAAATATAAAATGAAAAAACAAGGAAAATATTTCCTTGGTACCCCACGACATTCGTAAATGTTTTGAATTCCATGAAATCTTCATTTACATTCACATTTTAGCATCATACTCTTGCATTACATGTGTCTCCCGATTTCTCACACTCGGTTCTCTCACCTTCCAGTTTCGTCACCCTGAGTTCTCGGCACCAATACAACACCAGAGCTCAAACTCGGAAAAGAATGGAGGATCAGGCAAAAGAGATTGATCGCCTTAGCAATGAACTTGAAGACCTTCGAGGGGGTATGGGGCGAATGATGGAATTGTTACATGTCATGAATGCTAAGATGGATACCCAGCCCACTGTTGTTTCTGAGATTACCGGCGTTACTGTGGACCCTCCACCAAGTGTGACCGTAGCAAGGGACCCACCTTATGGTCTTGCTCCCGGTTTTGTGCCTCCTCAAGCCACTGTTCCGATTAATCAACCTGTTCAGCAAGCCGTGCCCTTGTTTTCTGAAGTTTCTAAGGGGGCTCCTATCTTTGCACCACCTGTTGTACACACTCGTGCGCAACCGTACTTCAATGAGACAGCTTTTGATAATCTTGATGAGAATGTTGAGGGTTATGAGAAACATGATAAGCTTCGTGAGGAAGTAAACACTATCGTCCAGAGATTGAAAAAGGTAGAGGGTGATCAAATTTTTGGGACTGCTGCAAGGGATGTTTGTTTGGTCTCAGGTTTGGTTATTCCCCCGAAGTTCAAAACTCCGAACTTCGATCGTTATGAAGGTGCCACCTGTCCTAAGAGTCATCTGATCATGTATTATCGCAAAATGGCTGCCCATGTTGAGAATGATAAACTGATGATTCATTGCTTCCAAGACAGTTTGAAGGGTGCTTCTTCCAAGTGGTATTTAACTTTGGACCAATCCCGCGTTAAGAGCTTTCAAGATTTATCTGACGCTTTCATCAAACACTACAAGTACAATATGGATCTGGCTCCTGACAGAAGACAGTTGCTGAGTATGTCACAAAAGAATTCTGAGTCATTCAAAGAGTATGCTCAAAGGTGGAGAGAGACTGCTTCGCAGGTAGAACCTCCTTTGACCGAGAAAGAGTTAGCTGATTGGTTTGTCGACACAGTCCGTCCAGAATTTTACGAGAGAATGGTGGGTAATGTGACTTCAAATTTCTCCGACATCGTTGCTGTGGGTGTCAAGATTGAATTGGGTATGAAGAGTGGTAAAATGACAAATAATCATGGCGCTTCTAAGGATCAGCCGAAGAAACCTCCTTATAGCTCCCAGAAAAAGAAGGAGAGTGAGACTAATGCTATATCCTCTGGTAAACCAAGGGAACGCTTTTATCGGCATCTGCAAGGTTATGCTCAACCTCAAGGGTACCCAGTCCAATATGCTCAACAACCCTATGTGGCAGCTATTACACCGTCTTTCAATCAACAGGTTCCCATGTATCAACCTATGCAACAACCTCCTGTTTAGCCGCCTCCTGTCAACTACCTACAGGCACCCAACGCTCCTGCTCCTCAACAGCCAAAGAGTCCGGCTCCTCGCCAGAATATGCCAAACAGAAGAACGTATAAACCTTGTCCGCCGATCCCGATGACTTTTACCGAGTTGTGTCCCTCTTTGGTCAAGCAAGGTCTCATCACTACTCGGGCTTTGGGTCCGCCTCCTAATCCTCCACCTAATCCATTACCTGCAAGTTACAACGCTACCGCTCATTGTTTATTTCATGAGGGTGCGCCCGGCCATGATCTAGAGAATTGCTATGCTCTTAAGAAAGTTGTCAGAAATTTGCTAGAAACGAAGAAGTTGTCTTTTGGCGATGCTCAGCTGAAGATCGAGACTCCTTTCGGGGTTCCTCACTCGTCAAGTGCAAATTCTGCAAAGCATGCTACGCCTATCAGCCGAATCCAGTCATTATTCAAAGGCCTAGCCCGCTTCATTTCAGTAACCCTCAAGGTGATATGACCGGGATCAACAAAGGATCTGGGAAATTTATTTTGAAGCAACGACTGAAAACTGTTGAAGATGTGACCAGCATAACTGGGGTAAGCCATGACGACTCACAGTGATCATGAACCAGACGTCCTTTCCATTGAGGCTCCGCCAAAGGAAACTGTTACTCTTGAATGCAAGATTTCATAAACATTTAGAAGGATTTTTCCGACAGTTCATTTGTTTATTTATATGTATTTCTCTTCGATTAATCATATTTAGCATGCACGAACTTGTTTATCTTTGATTAATTAATGCAACGCATATGTTTGTCTTGAATAAATCCATTCGTTTCACTCATTCAAAATATATTTTTCATAAATTATAATGCCAACTTTACCCGATCTCTTGTTCAGATGGAGAATTGGGAGGAGGATGACGAACCCAAAACGTCAGATTTCTTGTCGTATGCTTTCGATTGAAACCCGCTGATGATGTAAGGCATTGTTTCAAATCCCAAACACTGGAGATATAAGGATGTTAACCCCTAGTCAACCCTTTGAGCCTTGAAGTAGGAGTTTTTCTTTCTTTTTAAGAACCTTCATCCTAACCTGGGGCAGGGTAGGTTTCAGTTAAACCGATCGAGCGCTTAGACTCTTAAAAAGGAAGAGCAAACCTTCGAGAATTTATCCTTAGCATCTTAAGAAGTCCAATACAATGACTATCCTTCGGTTACCTAAGGAGTGGGGCAGTCACGAGCCTTTCAAAAGATTTACACGACTTGTGCATAAAAGAATATTCAAAAAATAAGAGCCCGCTAAGTCAAAAACCTATGAAGGAGACTTAGGCAAAACTGGGGCATCCCGCTGGACTCCAAAGTCAAATCAAAAGACGTTGTCCAGGCAAAAGTTAGGGAATAAGAACAACAAACCAGTAGTTTTTAGAACCCCTATAAAGAACAAGGTCGTGTGACCAATTGCCAAAAGAAATAGGTGAGTGACTGCCATGTCCAAAGCCTTGATAAGTTCTCGACCATAGCAAATCCGCTTGAGATATGAGCGTTCGTATCCGGTTAACTGAATTAGGATTGGAGAACATCACGAAGAATGGGTGGGTACAAATATAACTTTGAGCCTTTATCCTTTGTTTCTTAAACCGTGAACCGAGCCACGATACAACCTTTAAAAGACCTAATTGAAGTAGGACTTCGGTTGAAAGCATACTTGACAAGATCACGTTTCCTGACTCCTACGAGCTATGCTCAGAAAAAAATTCATGTTGGCATTATAATTAAAACTTATATCCGGACTAGTGATTTCGGTCACAAGTTGTTGCGATATCTTTTTTTCAAAACAAAAATTCAAGACAAATATATGTGTACATTGACAAGCTCAGGATAGGCATTTCAGGCATGACAACTTTGCTTGATATCTTAGAGATTTACATATGAACATAACCCGTGGAACTTGAAGATCCTGCTGAACAGGGGCAGGCAGTTTCCCAATTCGCTTACCAACGCGAGTCTGACATTCTTAAGAGCTATTTCCCAAAGATTTCGTCGTAACACGATTAATTTGTGCCAGTTACGTCGAGACCTGACAAATCTCTCAAAGAGTTTGAGAACAATGGGGCAACCGGACTCAGTGTTCTCTATAAAATCCTCTTGAGATGACCCTACCTCGCAACGCAAGTATCCTAGGGCACCATGTTTTTAAAGGAAACAAATGGCGACTACTATAAGGTCCTTCAAGATCAAGGCCATGTGGTTTCACAACTTTTCTTCATGCACCCGACGGATTTTACTCACGGCGGCCTTCGTTCCCCAGTAAATCTCAGTGTTGCAACAGGTTCCTAAACTATTGCCTCATCACAGTCCCCAGCGAGACTATAAGCTGACAACTTTTTCTTGGGTAACTCAAAAGTGTCCCTCAGGTTTTCTTCTCCCCATGTGAAGACGTGATACTGTACACCCAAGCAGATTACCTTCTCCCCAGAGAATTCAGAACCTTAAAACCAGATTTGGTTCTACCATTGATTCTTCTCACCCATGATTGACGTATTGATTGCCGGGAACGCAGGGTATTTCCGTCGAGATGTTTATTTCATCTCTCGTCCTGTCTATAGTCAGTTTCGTCAGCATACGCAAGGGCATAAGCATCACATGCCTACTTCACATACTCATACTCATTACATACTCATTACATACTCATTTCATAACATCTTGCATATTTAACTACATAGACATTAACATACATTCATATTAACATATTCATTAACATACGCGATAACATGCACAGGTTCATCGTGTCTCCATCATTGGTCGTTACCGCCGAGTAACTGGGGTTTGCCCATTCTCTCCAAATAGATTGTCAGCCTTAAGCATAAAATACCTACTTGTTTCCAGTTTCCCCACAGAGATCGATCCTCGTGGATGACGGTTACTTCAGCTATCTTTCCTCGCCAGGATAAGATATCTACCCTTCGAGATCATTCCCTCGATGGAGTCTTGATTACCATTTTTCTTTCTAGCTCGATCCTAGATTGAACCTCAGTCTTGTCGGTCGTCAATCCCAACCGGACGTGCATTTATTTTGCACCATCTAAAGATTTTCACCATACCATGACAGATACGCGACTATATCACTTGAGAAGTTTATCACTATACCCGGACGTGCATTTATTTTGCACTATCTTTCAAGAAAAACAGCACAATCCTTTACAGATACATGCCAGTTCACGCCTGGAAAATCTATCAGTAAAACACTTTACAATCCTACATGTTACAACCCTTTACACTTTACATTTTACAGCATCAACATACGACATTTCTCACCTAAGAAGTCGATCATATCCTCGTTATGACTCGCAGCAAATGGCCATCTCCATGGAGCAGTTGGGCTTCCATTTACCTGCCGTCTTGAGGTTTGAACCAAATCGTATTCAGGAGAGCACGATTCTGAAGTATGAGGAAGTTCAGTTATCCCTTTTCATATTCAGGAGAGCACGATTCTGAATTATGAAGAAGTTCATTTACCCTTTAGTAAAAGAAGGAGCCGAATCATATTCAGGAGAGCACGATTCTGAATTATGAAGAAGTTCATTTACCCTTTAGTAAAAGAAGGAGTGGAATCATATTCAGGAGAGCACGATTCTGAATTATGAGGAAGTTCAATTAGCCCTTTTCATATTCAGGAGAGCACGATTCTGAAGTATGAAGAATTTCATTTACAAGAAAGAGCCGAATCATATTCAGGAGAGCACGATTCTGAAGTATGAGGAAGTTTAGTTCACCCTTTTCATATTCAGGAGAGCACGATTCTGAAGTATGAGGAAGTTCAGTTAGCCCTTTTCATATTCAGGAGAGCACGATTCTGAAGTATGAAGAATTTCATTTACCCGAAAGAGCCGAATCATATTCAGGAGAGCACGATTCTGAAGTATGAGGAAGTTCAGTTAGCCCTTTTCATATTCAGGAGAGCACGATTCTGAAATATGAGTATCTTCAGTCATCCAGTTTCATATTCAGGAGAGCACGATTCTGAAATATGAGTATCTTCAGTCATTCAGTTTCATATTCAGGAGAGCACGATTCTGAAATATGAAGAAATTCAGTCATCCAGTATCATATTCAGGAGAGCACGATTCTGAAGTATGAGGAAGTTCAGTTTACCCTTTTCATGTTCAGGAGAACATAATCTTGAAGCATGAAGAAGTTTATTTATCCTTCAGTAAGAGAAGAATCAGAATCGTATTCCAGGCGCCGACCTTAAATGCGAGAAGATTTATTTATCAGATAAGCAGCAGCCTCTTTATTTGAGTGCTTATCCATTCTTTGCACATAAGTCCCTTCCAACGATAAGTGACAGTTCTCCCTCGAGAAGCTTATCAGGGCAATTCCCATCAAAGTCCATTTATTTTGGCATACAGTCGGTCTTTACCCTGTATATTTGCTACGGAGTTCCGAAAAGTCCGTTTGATCCTGTCACGAGGGGTAGTTTACAGAAGCTTGGATGTTATTCCTTGCTCAATGCTCCAGCATTCTGTAATCGATCTTACAATCGTACGTGATCCAGTTTTATTTTTTAGATTCCCCAGTGGAGGCCGTCTCATAGGTACCATCTCCATTCGAGGATCTCGTTCCTTTTCTGAAAGTGACAATTGGTCATTCGCACCAGTTGACTATCATTTTTAGAATTCCCCAGTGATGTACTGTGTCTCAGCGCGTCATTTTCCCCAGTGTGTTTCTTCTCGTGGCGTCTGTCTCGGTGTCGTCATGTTTCGTCAGCATTTTCGCATTCATTATTCCAGCATACGCATCATATCATAGTCATGGCATCATCTGCATTAAGTCGTTCCAGTTTTGTCCATAGCATTGCATATCGTCGCATATAAGGGCAAAATTTTCGGTTATCTATATTTAAATCTCTCCACCACGATTCCACGAGTCTCTGTCACTCAAATCGTCCGGTGTAGCCATTTAAATAGGGGCAACTGTAATACCCCAAATTTTACCCTTTCTTTTTTATTTTTATTTTAAATTCTGATTAACTTAATAAATTAACCTTTTTTTTAAATCTTATTTTTTTAACTAATAATAATTTAATTAAAATTTTTTTATAACTTTACTAATGTTTTTTTATTAACTTTTTTTTTCTATTTAGTTTATTTATTTTAAGCTCTTCTTACTAACTTTTAGGATTTAAATTAAAATTTAACTTTTTTTTTCTTTTCTTTAAGAGTAAATTTTTTTTATAACCTTTTTTAAATTAATTTCTAACACATTTATTTAATCAAATTCTAATACTTTTTTTTTAAATAAAAATCTAACTTTTTTTTAAAATCAAATCTTTTTTCTAGCTTTTTTAAAAGTTAAATCCTTTTTCTAACTACTTTTTTAAAGTTAAATCTTTTTTCTAACTCTTTTTTAAAATTAAATCTTTTTTCTAACTCTTTTTTAAAATTAAATCTTTTTTCTAACTCTTTTTAAAAATTAAATTTTTTTCTAACTCTTTTTAAAAATTAAATTTTTTTTTTCTCTAACTTCTTTTTAAAAATTAAATCTTTTTTTTCTCTAACTTCTTTTTAAAATTAAATCTTTTTTTTCTCTAACTTCTTTTTAAAATTAAATCTTTTTTTCTAACTATTTTAAAAATTAAATCTAACCTTTTTTTATAAATTAAATCTATCCTTTTTTTTTTAAAATTAAATCTAAATCTTTTTTTGACACCATCCTTTTTCAAATTAAAATTCTAAATTCCTTTTAAAATTAAATTCTAACAGTTTTTAAAATAATTCTAACATTTTTTAAAATCAACATTCAAATATATTTTTTTATTTTAAAATTCTAACTCATTTTTTTTAAACTTAAAACTCTAATTTTTATTTAACTTGAAACTCTTATTTTCTTTGCTAACTTTTTAAATTTAAATCCCAACATTTTTTTTATCAAATCCAATCACAATAAATCACAGATGGAGCAAAATCAAATCAATCAGATCATATCATCATCATAAGAAAATCAGATCTAAATATCAACATCACCATCATTGAATCAAATCTGAAATCATCATGAAAATCTATTCAAATCAAATCAGAGATTGAAAAAGATTAAGATATTCAAATCAAATCTGAGATTGAAAAAGATTTAAAAAAATCAAGTATAAAAGGACCCTCAGGAGCAACAAAACAGGGGGATCGACAAACATCAAAAACTCTTGCAGTCTTCATCAAAAGTAACTAACTCTTCTTTTCTTAAAAAATTTCTAATCTTATTTTTGTTTTTTTCAAGAGTATTAACTTTTTTTTTTTATTAAAATTCTAACCTTTTCTCTTTTATTTTCAAACTTTTATTTTTATTTTCTAACCTTTTTTTAAAAAAACCAAATTTCGAAGTTCTAATTTTTTTTGCTAACTTCTTTTCTAACTTTTAATTTGTTTTCTTTTTCTTAACCACATTAAAAACTCTAACTTTTCTAAATTTCACCCAAAAAAAACCTAATTCCATTCTAACTCTTTTCTATTTACCTAAATTCTCACCGTCTCAAAACATTCATCACTTAACTTCTAATTATCGTCAATTACAATTTTCATCCTTCATTCCTAACAGTATTCTTGATTATCCATGAACCTGTTCACTAATATTTATTTATTTATTTTTGTATTTATTTTTATATTTGTACATAATCTGACATCATCGTTGCTACTTCATATTTCATTATCACTTGTATATTATCGCCATCTTCTTTGCATATTAATTTTTATTGTTTATTAATTTTTCGCTAACATCCTCATTTTTAAGATCCAAATTTCTAACTTTTTTTCTTGTTTCGTTAAAATTATAATTTTCTACTTAAATTCCTAACATTCCCGTCTAATTTTTTGTCTAACCCCGTATAATAACAGTCTCTGTTTGTTTTAGTTTTTTGCAACTGACTAAGTTCAATTGATTTTATTTTCAGTTTAAATATTCAATTATCATATTTGTAACTGCTTATGGGATGTAATTTTGCGAGACAATTGTCGCATTTATCTTTCCGCACTTTATGTTCTGCCATTGTATGTTTATCGCGTCTTTACCAATTATTTCACTCCTCCGAAGGAATTAGGTCTAGCCGTTTGACCGCCGTGTCAATAGTCCTCACCTTCAACCCTTACACCTTTACAAACCCTAATTTTCACAAATGCCTCGCCGCAGGCAAGATTACAAAACTATCCCTAGCTTTAGGTCAAAGAGCCGCCGCGCTCATTTTAGGGTTTCCCGCCGTGGAATCCCTAATTTAACCCTAATTTCAACTTAACATTTCAACGTAGAAATTTGGAGTTCCTACACTCCGCGTAAGCATGTCCTTAAGACGCGTTTATTCCCCTTGAGACCTTGACCACAGTCAAGAAGTCTCTAACCTCCCTTTTGAGGGGAACTACGATTACTCTGATTCCACTCCCGTAAGGATACGTAGGCACAAGATGCGATGTCTTGCCGAGTAAACTTAGAATTAACCCCTTAGGTCTCTTTTCTCACTTGTAATCCTTTGTACATATATCTTAAGCAAATAAATAAAGCAAAATAGCAAACATTTGAACAAAAGGTTCCTGTAGAGTACTACAGAAGTTTAGGGTGCTAATACCTTCCCTAAATTTAACCAACCCCCGAACCCTAGATCTTCCCCCGCATTGTGTTTACGATGCAAAATAGGTTTTCCCTCTTTTGACCTTTTCCTTCGGATAAATCAAAGAGCGGTTGTGAATTGAATTGCGATTCAAACTCATTAATAGTTTGTGATCCTATTTCCACCGCAACAAGGACCTTCCGGAAGAGTTGGCCCGCTTGTTGAGACAAGAGGAAAAGGTTATTCTGCCTCACGAGGAGGATATTGAGATCATAAATCTGGGTTCCGAGGAGCTCGTCAGAAATGTCAGAGTAGGGGCTGCGCTGCAGAAGGATGTCAAGCATAGACTGGTCGAGATGCTTCGAGAGTATAGTGACGTCTTTGCTTGGTCATACGAAGATATGCCCGGACTTGACACTGATATCGTGGTTCATCGCTTGCCGTTGCGAGAAGATTGCCCTCCAGTCAAGCAGAAGCTTAGGAGGACGAGACCAGACATGGCTGTAAAGATCAAAGAAGAAGTCCAGAAGCAGTTGGACGCAGGATTTCTAGCCGTTACCACTTACCCTCCGTGGGTCGCCAACATAGTGCCTGTACCGAAGAAGGACGGTAAGGTACGCATGTGCGTCGATTATCGGGATTTGAATAGGGCGAGCCCTAAGGATGATTTCCCGTTGCCTCATATCGATGTGTTGGTCGACAACACAGCCCAGTTTTCCGTGTTTTCGTTCATGGATGGCTTTTCCGGTTACAATCAGATTAAGATGGCACCGGAGGACATGGAGAAAACGACGTTTATCACCCCCTGGGGAACATTCTGCTATAAGGTAATGCCCTTCGGTCTGAAGAACGCAGGGGCCACTTACCAGCGAGCAATGGTAACTTTGTTTCATGATATGATTCATCATGAGATCGAGGTCTATGTTGATGACATGATTGCAAAGTCCCAAACGGAGGAGGAGCATCTGGTCAACTTATTGAAGCTTTTTGAGAGGCTTAGGAAGTTCAGGCTGAGGCTGAATCCTAACAAGTGCACTTTCGGAGTGCGGTCCGGAAAGTTATTGGGGTTTATCGTTAGTGAACGAGGGATTGAAGTTGATCCTGCGAAAATAAAAGCTATCCAAGAAATGCCAGCGCCGAAAACAGAAAAAGAAGTTCGTGGTTTCTTGGGCCGAATAAACTACATTGCAAGGTTTATCTCCCAGCTCACGGCCACTTGTGAACCGATGTTCAAGCTTTTAAAGAAAGATCAGGCGATTACTTGGAATGAGGATTGCCAGAAGGCATTCGACAAAATAAAGCAGTATCTTCAAGAACCTCCAATCTTGATACCCCCAGTGGCTGGACGACCATTAATCATGTACCTGACGGTTCTGGAGAATAGTATGGGGTGTGTTCTCGGTCAGCACGACGAGACGGGCAGAAAGGAGCATGCCATTTATTATTTGAGTAAAAAGTTCACTGAGTGTGAATCTCGATACTCGATGCTGGAGAAGACGTGTTGTGCATTAGCTTGGGCCGCCAAACGTCTACGACAGTATATGCTCAACCACACCACTATGTTAATTTCGAAGATGGATCCGATCAAGTACGTCTTCGAGAAGCAGGCTCTTTCGGGCAGAATTGCCAGATGGCAAATGGTGTTAACGGAATATGATATTCAGTACGTCTCTCAGAAAGCCATTAAGGGAAGCGTATTTTCTGATTACCTTGCCGAACAGCCAATCGAAGACTACTAGCCGATGAAGTTCGAATTCCCTGACGAGGATATTATGTTTCTCAAAGCGAAGGATTGCGATGAGCCATTGCCCGATGAGGGGCCAGATAGGAAGTCTCAGTGGAAGTTGATATTCGATGGAGCGGTTAATTCCTATGGAAGTGGTATCGGGGCTATCATCACGACTCCTCACGGATCCCACATCCCGTTTACTGCGAGACTGACGTTTCCAGTTACCAACAATGAAGCAGAGTATGAAGCATGTATCATGGGTCTAGAAGAGGCAATTGATTTGAGAATCAAGAATCTAGACGTATATGGTGACTCAGCGCTTGTAATCAATCAGATTAAAGGGGAGTGGGAAACTCGTCAAGCGAATTTAGTGTCGTACATGAATTATGCCAGGAGGCTGCTTCCTTTCTTCGATCGAGTGGAACTTCATCATGTACCCAGGGCTGAAAATCAGATGGCTGATGCCTTAGCCACGTTGGCTTCAATGTATAAAGTCAATTATTGGAATGAGGCTCCAAGAATTGTACTCTCGCGTCTTGATAGACCGACATTTGTCTTTGCAATCGAGGATGCCGCTGACGGCAAGCCATGGTTCCACGATATCCAGACCTTCCTTATGACTAAGGAGTATCCTGCGGGTGCGTCTACCCAGGATAAGAAGACTCTGAGGAGGTTATCTGGAAACTTTTATCTCAATCCTGATGGAGTGCTGTATAAGAGAAACCACGATCTCGTGCTACTCAGATGTGTAGATGAGAAAGAGGCAAGTATGCTCATGGAAGAAATCCATGAGGGCACATTTGGTACGCACGCTGGCGGGCATGCCATGACGAGAAAGATCCTGAGAGCAGGATATTACTGGCTAACTATGGAGTCGGATTGCTTCAGATTCGCGAAGAAATGTCACAAATGCCAGATTTATGCAAATAAAGTTCATGTGCCGCCGTGCCCATTGAATGTCATGTCCTCCCCTTGGCCGTTCTCCATGTGGGGCATTGACATGATAGGCAAGATCGAGCCCACTGCATCCAATGGTCATCGCTTCATTCTGGTAGCTATCGACTACTTCACCAAATGGGTGGAGGCAGCCTCGTATGCTAACGTGACCAAGCAGGTGGTAGCTAAACTCATAAAGAGGGACATCATCTGTCGCTATGGAATTCCCGAGCGGATCATTACTGATAATGGTTCGAATTTGAATAACAAGATGATGAAGGAGCTGTGCCAGAGCTTCAAGATTGAACACCACAACTCATCTCCTTACCGGCCGAAGATGAATGGCGCTGTTGAAGCGGCCAACAAGAACATAAAGAAGATTGTTCAGAAGATGGTTGTGACGTACAAAGATTGGCACGAGATGCTGCCGTTTGCCTTGCACGGTTATCGTACAACGGTGCGTACGTCGACCGGGGCAACTCCTTTCTCCTTGGTGTATGGTATGGAAGCTGTCCTACCGTTAGAAGTGGAGATCCCTTCTTTGCGAGTTTTGGTTGATATGAAACTCGACGAGGCAGAATGGATTACGAATCGTCTGAACCAACTCAGCCTGATGGACGAGAAGAGGTTAGCATCGATTGCATTTGGTCGCCTGTACCAAAGTCGAATGAAGAAAGCTTATGATAAGAAGGTGCGCCCTAGAAGCTTTCAGACGGGAGATCTCGTCCTGAAGAAGATTCTTCCGCCACACTCCGATCACCGGGGCAAATGGACTCCGAATTACGAAGGGCCGTATGTCGTCAGCAAGGTCTTCTCAGGAGGAGCTTTATTGTTATCCATGATGGATGGTGAAGATTTTGCATCCCCGGTGAACGCGGACGCAGTTAAAAAATACTTTGCTTGAAAGAGATCCGCTGGACAAAAAAGAAAGAGTCCAGGAAAAAAAGGGGCATCCCGGCGAACCAAAAACAGAATAAAAGGTTCGGGAAAAAGTTAGGGATATATATTGAAAAAATGTACACCCGCGAAGTCGAAAACCTACACTGGGCGGCTTCGGCAAAAAAGGGTATCCCGGTGAACCGAAAACCCGTAAAGGGCGGTTCACGCAAAAGTTAGGGATTTGAATAAGCAAATGACTGCGTTCCGCGTGTGGACTTTCATTGTTTGGTGGTTTGGAGGACTTGAGGGCCGTTTATCTGAATCAATCTCTTCCGAAGCTGAAGCGTCGGAGAGGTATCGAAGTCGAGTGGGTCTTAGGGGAATCAACTCATGGTGTTCGTCTACACCTCGTTGCCGACATTTGTATATACTGATGTATATTTATGTTTTCTTTTTGCGCGACTTCCTCATTCCAGGAGCTTGCCTCTGTTGTAAAACATTTTTGCCCATTCAGGGGTTCATCATCAATAAAATGCACATTATTCAGCAATTCTGCTTGTCTGTTTAGCATTTATCTGTTTTGTTTGCGAATGAAAACGCAGATGTTTTTTAATAAAATGCACATACATAAACTTACGGGCCTAGGCCCATTGATTGTTGAAACAATTAATTAACTGAATATTGTCGCGAGATAATAACCTTGATAGGCCCCTTTGAGGAGGGCGTCTTGTCTGTTTGTTTGTGTTGTTGCAGGTATAGCGCCTTCCAGAGGATATGTCGGGCGCACCCCCGAAGCAGGGCAAGTCCTCCTTCTCCAGCAGAGTTCAGTAGTCTCTCCTCCGCAGAGTTTGAAGGCGAAGCCATGAGCACTGATATGTCTCCCCGGGCAGAGATGATTCTTTTCCCCAAGCAGACGCATCCTGAGGGAACGTCACCTCAGCAGCTGAGTCAAGCGCCGAAGCTCGTATGTCCCCAGCACCGGGTCACAAGTGCAAGTTTCATAGAAATGTTCGGGTGCCGAAGCTCGTGTTTTCCCTAGTAAAGTCGTCGAAGCAGGTGTCTCCCCCAGCGCCGGGTCACAAGTGCAAATCTTGTAGGAAGATGTTCGTATGCCGAAGTATGCAGTAACTGATGGTGCCAGACTGGAGTTTCCAGCGGAATTGAGATTCCCCACCAGAGTTGTACTCTCTCCTGAAGTCAGATGATTCTTTCTTCCCCCAGCGAAATTGAAATTCCTCATCAGAGTCGTACTCTCCAGTGAAGTAGAATGATTTCTCTCCCCCGGCTGAGTCCGCAGAAAAGCGAATCCTTGGAAGCAGTTGGGACCTTGAGTGGATGTTCCCTAGCAGAGCGTGGGGCAGCTGATGCTGTATTTCCCCAGAGTCGCACTCTCCCCAGCGAGGCAGAATGATTTCTCCTTCCTCAGCCAAGCTTGCAGATGTCCAAGAAATCCGAGTCCTTGGAAGTTGATCAGATCAGGATTGGTCTTCTCCCCAGTGGGGTGTGAAGCAGCTGAGGTTGTTTCCCCACAGAGTGGTTATCCCCAGAAGAGTAGCCATGACGGCCACGCAGTTTACTCTCGCGATTGATATCGGCAGGTCCAGGTTCTCGTACAGTTTCGTCCACTGCAGTAATCAACTGAAGTTGTTCCCCTGCAGTAGTCCGCGGAAGATCAGTTCCCCAGACAGAGTCCAATTGATATTGGCGTGTCCACGTTCCCCTCAGCAGGATGATTCCTCTACCTGAGCGGTTCTTTCTCCTTGACAGGAGAATTGCCCCCTCGACATTTATTTTGCTGACGGGATCGCATCATATTGCATGATTGCATGGCATTTAGCATAAACGCATAGCATTCCCACCGTGTGGGGCATGGCGCGGGAGCATACGCATCATAAGCATGATCTAGGTTATTATCATTCTTGTTTTACAGGTGTTCCACCAAAAGACCAGTTGCTCAGGATGATTCCTGACGTTCTCCCCAACGAGGTCGCTTTCTTGAGATGATTCTTAAGACCCCGGTGTAATCCCCACAGTCGCTCGCTCAAGATGATTTTTGAGATCCCCAGCGAAGTCTTCAGTTCGAGATGATTCTCGAATCCCTCAGCAGGGCCATTTGCTTAAGATGTTTCTTAAGACCTCAGTACAGCTTCCCGAGTTGTTTGCTTAGGATGATTCTTGAGCTCCCCGGTAGCGTCCCCAGCAAGGTTTGCCCAGGAAGATTCCAGGGATCCCTAGCAGATAAAGTCTCCAGAAAGGTCAGCAGTTCGAGATAATTCTTGGAGGTGCCCGACTGATTGTTTGTTCAAGATGATTCTTGGAATCCTTAGCAGCGTGATATGTCTGCTCCAACAGCGATGTCTAATCTGAAGATGGGATTCGTAAACACCTGAAGGCGGTACTAGTGTGTTCCTGTGGATTCAGATTTCCTTGTTGATGAATCAACGTGTAGCTGAAGACAAGGTTCCAAAATTTTGTATTCAAGAGGATCCGTGTTGGCCTGAAGGCCGAGTCAGTTGTCCTGAGGTGATGATTGATCGCGATCAAGTGAATAGTGTTTCTTCCGACTGCAGTCGAAGATGTTTCTCCAGCTAAAGCGGAGTTTTGCCTGAAGGCAAAGTGTTTGAATCCTCGTAGAGCCATGAATGGCTCAGGATACCATTTCTCTGACTGAAGTCACAGATTTCCTAAGCTGAAGCGAAGGTGCCTGAGGGCAAGGTTATCCCCAAGGTCATGAATGACCTAGGATTCATTTTTCGGACTGAAGGCCGAAGTATATCCCTGACTGAAGTCACGGATGCTCAATAGCAGAGGTGGAGTTGCCTGAAGGCAGATCCATGTATCCTTGAAGGCCAAGGACCATTTCTTCAGACTGAAGTCGAAGATACCTCCTGCAGAGTTGCCGACGGGAAAAGTTTACATCCTTGAAGGTCAAGGATGTTTATCTTCAGAAGTACTTGAAGATTTTTTTTCTAGCTGAAGCTGGAATCGCCGACGGGCAGGGTTTCATCTATCTTCAGAAGAACTTGAAGATTCTCCAGCGGATCTGGAGTGGCCAGGGGCCAGGGTTTCATCTATCTTCAGAATTACTTGAAGATATTTTCTAGCTGAAGCTGGAAATGGCCAGGGGCCAGGGTTTCATATATCCTTAATGTTGAAGTTCTACGGTGGGTCAGTTGTGCAACAGTATTCCGATGTTCGTTATGGTTCTGAGGGTGAACCCCAGATCAGAGTGTGCTCGGTTAAGTCTCTCATTCCCAGCGGAGTGGTTTCAGATACGCAAGTGTACCTTTTGTTCCATTTACCAGGGGTGAACCCCAGGTCAGATTATGTTTTGTTCGACGGCGAGGTTGAACGTTTGGATTTGACGGCGAGGTCAGATTATGTGTTGTCCGACGGCGAGGTTGGATGTTTGTTCGACGGCGAGGTTGAACGTTTGGATTTGACGGCGAGGTCAGATTATGTTTTGTCCGGCGGCGAGGTTGGATGTTTGTTCGACGGTGAGGTTGAACGTTTGGATTTGACGGCGAGGTCAGATTATGTTTTGTTCGACAGCGAGGTAGAACGTTTGGATTTGACGGCGAGGTCAGATTATGTGTTGTCCGGCGGCGAGGTTGGATGTTTGTTCGACGGCGAGGTTGAACGTTTGGATTTGACGGCGAGGTCAGATTATGTTTTGTCCGGTGGCGAGGTTGGATGTTTGTTCGACGGCGAGGTTGAACGTTTGGATTTGACGGTGAGGTCAGATTATGTTTTGTTCGATGGCGAGGTTGAACGTTTGGATTTGACGGCGAGGTCAGATTATGTTTTGTCCGGCGGCGAGGTTGGATGTTTGTTTGACGGCGAGGTTGAACGTTTGGATTTGACGGCAAGGTCAGATTATGTTTTGTTCGACGGCGAGGTTGAACGTTTGGATTTGACGGCGAGGTCAGATTATGTGTTGTCCGGCGGCGAGGTTGGATGTTTGTTCGACGGCGAGGTTGAACGTTTGGATTTGACGGCGAGTTCAGACTATGTTTTGTCTGGCGGCGAGGTTGGATGTTTGTTCGACGGCGAGGTTGAACGTTTGGATTTGACGGCGAGGTCAGATTATGTTTTGTTCGACGGCGAGGTTGAACGTTTGGATTTGACGGCGAGGTCAGATTATGTTTTGTCCGGCGGCGAGGTTGGATGTTTGTTCGACGGCGAGGTTGAACGTTTGGATTTGACGGCGAGGTCAGATTATGTTTTGTTCGACGGCGAGGTTGAACGTTTGGATTTGACGGCGAGGTCAGATTATGTTTTGTCCGGCGGCGAGGTTGGATGTTTGTTCGACGGCGAGGTTGAACGTTTGGATTTGACGGCGAGGTCAGATTATGTTTTGTTCGACGGCGAGGTTGAACGTTTGGATTTGACGGCGAGGTCAGATTATGTGTTGTCCGGCGGCGAGGTTGGATGTTTGTTCGACGGCGAGGTTGAACGTTTGGATTTGACGGCGAGGTCAGATTATGTTTTGTCCGGCGGCGAGGTTGGATGTTTGTTCGACGGTGAGGTTGAACGTTTGGATTTGACGGCGAGGTCAGATTATGTTTTGTTCGACGGCGAGGTTGAACGTTTGGATTTGACGGCGAGGTCAGATTATGTTTTGTCCGGCGGCGAGGTTGAATGTTTGTGTTCGACGACGAGGTTGAATGTTTGACGGCGAGGTCAGACTCTTTAAATCCCCAGCAGAGATGATGTTTGTACGGCGGCAATGTCTAGTGTCTCTCAAAGTGATGTGTGTTTCCGACGGCGATGTCAGATTCAGTTCTCCAGCGGCGAGGTTGGGTGTTGTGGTTGTCTGAAGGCAATGTCAGAAGAATTTAATGTGGATAACTGACGACGATGTCAGATCAATATTTCTCCAGCTAGTTGTTGAGCAGCTAGTGTTGCAGTGTTCGAAGGTTTGTTTTCCGCAGAGTATCATGTGCTCGTGCAGTTGGTAAATTTTCGGGTTTACCGGTATTCAATCGTCTCGCACCTTGATTGGCTGAGAGCCGTTCGCTTCTCACCCAGTCAGGTTCAAGCCGTTTGAATAGGGGCAACTGTTGCACCCCAAAATTTGACCAACAATTATTTATCCATCAAGTGTTTGCAGGTTGATACCTTCATCAGAAAGTTCAAGAGATCCTCAGAGGAATTGGGTGAAACCAGGGTTGTGTGCTTCATAGCTTGAGAGTTGTGGGTGCTCCTCAGATGATTCTGAGACTTTGAGAATGAACTTGATGCTTTGAGAAAGTGTATGAGATGTCTTGATAGCCATCATGAAGCCCAGAGAAGTCATTGTGCAAGAATTCAGAAGATTCAACCATGAATGGTAGAATTAGGGTTTTGACTGGGTCAATCCTAGATCAGTTGAAGATTTGGAGAAGGTTGAGACCTAATCCAAGGGCCATGAGATCATGGAATGATGCATAGAGATGTTATAAAGATGATTCCTAGACCAACTCATCATGATTGAAGAGTTTGAGAAGTTTTGAGTTAGGGTTTCTGAGGATTGACAGTGAAAAAACCCTAATTTGATCCCTATCTTCCAGGCAATTTTAGCTCTAGATGTGATTGATATCTCATCTTCCCCACAACATGAATGTTGTAGAGCTTGTTCTTAGATTTAATTTGAGTGGTGGAAGTCCTTGATAGGAGGTGCAGAGCTCAAGTTATGGTTTTGACAAATTACAGGTCAGCTGAGGTGTGTGAATCTGGGTCCTTGAAAGTCACCCAACTTGCAGACAACTTTTGCCCTAGTAGGATGATTCCTATGATCTCTTGGTCAACATGAATGTTTAAGAGCATCTTCTTAGATTTCTAGAGAGTACTAGAAGTCCTTGATAGGATTTGTAGAACTCAACTTATGGTTTGAACAAGACAGGGGTATTTTGGTCATTTGGCAGTTATAGGTCATTTTGAGCAAAGGCCATATCTCCTATTTCTAAGCCTCAAATGAAAAAACTCAAAACATGAAAGTTGTTCAAAATGGGATGTTAAGCCTAGAAAAGTGGTCATGAATTGTTGGAAAAGCTCATAGCATGAAATGACAAAGTTTGGTAAATTTGAACTTAAAAAGGCATATAAGTTCATTCAAGTCAAGTTGAAATTTGGTTTGGGAGATCTATGAGTCCAAAATAGGTCATCCAATATACCATTTTGAATGTAAATGACATTCTAAAAACTTTGGTTTAAATAGAATTTTGATTTGAGGCTCAAAAATGAAGGTTGCTTTGGAAAATTGTTACTTGAATCATAAGGTAACTAAACAAAACTTCACAAAAGGCAAGGAAGTGCATGTTTTTCACTCATTCTTTCTCAATATCTCTTGTAAAGAGATTTTGAAGCCAATTTGACAAGCCTAACTCATGAGATATGGTATGATCAACATGTCATTAAAGGAGAAGTTCTATAACTTTCTAGCACTTTCCATGAGTTTCTAGATGATTCTAGGAGTTTCCATGGATTGCTATAAGAAGAGTGAATCACAATTTGGCCAGGGTTGGTGAAAGTGGCTGTGTTCATTGGAGAGAGGTAGAGAGAAAGTGCCATTGTTGGATTTCTTCAAGATCAAGCAAGATTCAATTCCTTCTTCTACAAGCTGCATCCACCTCAACTCTTGCAAACAGAAAGGTGTTCAGTATTGGAGGAAGATTTGGAGAAGGTTTCAAGTGCTGAATCAAGTCCTAACACCCCTCACCATTGGAGTTTGACAGGTTGGTATTTTGATCTGTAGGTCCTTAATTATGCACATTCTGTTAGAATCTTAGGTGTAAGGTTAACATGCTAGATTAGAGGAAGATTTCCTGAAAGTTTGAGAGGAATCCATGAGGTTTCGTGGAAGGGTACCATTTTTTGCAAGATTGATAGCAAGCTGGTTAGTGTGTATTAATGGATATGATGTGGTTTAGAATGGCTAGGATAACATGTGGAACAGATTTACATCATTAGATTGAAGCTTGGTTAAGGTTGATAGCAGAGAACCATGGTGGAACCCTAACCTTCGTGCTTTCTGGTAGAACGATACAAGAGGTTTCAGGGACAACTATTGGTATCATTGTGTTCAGGGTGATTAGTAGAGCAAGTTTGCTTTTGGAATTTCTTGATTTCATCAAGCCAACATTGAGAACGATCGAGTGGAAATTCTGGCATGGGATTAGGGTTTTCTGAAAACCCTAGGGTTTATTTGGAGACGATGAAGTCTCACCGTTGGATGATCCCAGATCATTGACCATTTCAGTTAATCCAGCGGCCACGATTTGAATTCAGAAACGGAGGGAAGACTCACGCCAAAATGCTGCGTTCAATTAAGTTGTAAATCCTGGGCTGAAGACAGGTCCTGCTACTCACACCCCACTCAGAGGCCCAACCCAGATTTCAACGTGGAAATATTGCTATTCATACCGTACCCTTGTCATTTTTTCTTTAATTTCTCAAATGATTTTCTGAGCGTGTGGGCCTATCTCAACTTGATATTCACACCCCCAGGGTCTTGGCCCACCATGAAATAAACTGAGGCGCATTACTTTTGATACCCCCTCCCCTTTATTTCCTATATTCTTTTATTTTAATTTCTTTTATATTCTTTGCATTTTATAAAATTCATAAAAAATCCAAAAATTAATATTTTTTATTTCTTCTTTTTTTCACATATTCATGATTTTGTCTAAAAAAATGTAAAAAAATAAAATTCCATTTTATTTTTCTTTTAATATTTTTTAGCATATTATTCTTGTAAATGGTATTTTTAATGGTTTTAGTTGACACTTGATTTTGTACAATTTGTTTTAGGACTTTCCCTTAGGATTTTTGAGCCATTCTTTTTGGCATAGTTAGGTATTGAACCCTAGTTCATGTAGGATTTAATTCTCAATTTGTAGATTAAAATTTGATATAGTTTGATTGTTTGACATTTAGGTGCTCAAATTAGGGTTTTAGGTTGTATAAGTAGACTTGAACCATTTTGTTTTGGGGTTTATAGGCCAAATTAGTGTATGGGGAATATATGGGTTAAGGGTAAGTATGTATAGAGTCCCCTAGAATTTTGCTAGAATATTGTATGGTGTTTTAGTATTTTTCATTGATTTTTGAATGTATGGTTAGTATGTGTGTTGCTTAAAGGCATAGTTTGTATTGTTGTGTTTGTTTTTCTTCTCCTTTGAGTGTGTGAGCTTTGAAGATTGAGTTGAAGACCTTGTGGAGCATCATTGAAGCTTTGAAGACCTTGCAGAGGAGCTTAGTTAGCTTTTGTTGTGTTGTTTATAGGTTTATAGGTGCATAGGTAGAGCCTTAGATAGAATGCTTTTATTCAATAAACAAGGAGTGTTTTGTTCACCTCCTTCCTTCTCTGTGACATAAAGTCCCTTAAGGGTATTCACCTCTCTCCTTTGGAGGGATTAGTGACCTTACCCTCTGAGGTAGAACTTTGAGAGAGCCTTTCCTTTGATGTTAAGTCCTCAATGGCATCCTTTGGAAGTCAGTGAGTACTGCAACATCCTCACCTCATCTTGTTGTCTGAATCTTGTTTGCTGAAGCTTTGAAGAGGATGATTCCTTGAAGATTATTGAAGTCTGAAGACTTTGTGAAGATCAAGTTGATGCTTGGAGATCCCTGAAGATAGTGAAGCCTGAAGGTGGAGCTGATCAAGAAGCTGAAGCTTAAGGGAGAAGATGAGTTGATACTCATATTGTAGGGTTGATACCTGGAAAGCAAGTGATCTCTGAAGTCTGAAGACTGAGTTACTGCTGAAGGAGCTGAGGCTTTCTTCTGTTTTCTTTTCTGTATTGTGTGTTTTGTCTGATTTGTCTGTTGCATTAGAATAAGCTCATCTAGAATAAGTTCAGTCTAAGAGCATGATTGCATTAGAGGTTGAGTTGCTCCCTCTGCTTGTATTGTTATTGCTTGGCTTTGCTTGCGGGTATTCGGTAGAGCCCAGCTCCCTTGCCCATGTGTTTATTTTGCTTGATAGCATATTCTCTTTTATTTGTGTGATTGCAGTTTACTGTTTAGTGCTTGATAGCATGTTGTTTATTTTTCAGTATGATTACTGTTATTTCATGACTGGCTTGAGGTCGAGACGAGCTTGTGGAGGCTGAAGCCCCACACATATTTCCTCCCTCACTTGCATTGCATGCATTTTACCGATAAAGCTGATGCTTTTGTCTGTTTTGGTGTATCATTGACATGATCCCTTAGGACTCTCATTTCCTCTGATGAGGATTTGATGATAGACTGTTAGGTTGAAACCTATGCATGACAACATCTAGGAGTTCCCTGTTCAAACCTCAACCATAGGATGAATCCATGGCATGATAACAGTAGGACTTGATAGTCTCCCTCCTAGTTGGGCCTGTTCTCTTCTCATCTCAAAGCAGTTTAAGATACAGTAATCATGAATGATTTCTTTCGTACGTTACGAGCCTTAAGCTATCTGAGAAAGGATTGTGGGAGAGTTTCTTTCCCATAGTCTGGATGTTTAGTATGGTACCCTTTGGGTGACATGCGACGCATTCACTCTCAGTTCATAGTCTCTAGTGCGGTTGAAATCGCAAACACAATAAAAAACACTTCTTTCGTAAAAAACAGAAAATAAACCGTAGTTTCCCGAACTACGTTTGCTCTGATCTTTCATACCAGATGAAAGTACGTAGGCATAGGATGCGACGTCCTAGCGAGCTACCTTCCCCCATAACCCTTCGTAGGCCGAACTACGTTGACTCTGATTTCTCATTCTCTGATGAGAATACGTAGGCATAAAGCGCGATGCTTTGCCGAGTCATTTTTCTTTTCTTTTTCAGCCAGCCTTGATAGGTAGATAGAATAAAACCAACCCGTCCAAGTAAACAAACAAGCGTGGATCCCGTCGAGTACGACGGACGTGAGGGGTGCTAATACCTTCCCCTTGAGTAACCGACTCCCGAACCCAGACAATGGTTGCGATGACCTTGTCTTACCCTTTTTCGTCAGGTTTTTCCGATCGTTTCCTTTCCCGCTCTGAGGGATAAATAACGAAAGGTGGCGACTCTTTTGTTGTGCCGACACCTTATTTTCGCGCAAGCGACACATGGACCACTGTAGAAAGTATGGAGCAAGCAAGCTTGAATGTAATTAATCAAGAACAAACACCAATCATGGGTAGATATCATGCAAAAATGGACATGCTTCAACAATCAAACATAATCGATCAATAACAATGCATCACCAAAAATCATCAAGATTAACATGTTCTTTTCAAATTAAATTAGACGATCAAGTGATCAAACAAACATGCAACGAAGCGAAAAGAGAAACAAATGCAATCATGCATCACAATATTCATCAACATAATCATGAATGATCATCAATTAACATGTTATAAACAAACAAGTGAAATGATCATTCACCAAACAAATCACATGAACATGTTAACATTGAAAACGGAAACCAAAAGTTGCGCGTCAAAGAATCGAGATCAAACATTCAAGAACGATGAAATATGTCCAAAACAAATCACATAAATGTATCATATCAATCCATGAAGTTTACATGTGAAAAGGAACTCAAACAAGCAAAAAAAATACAAAAAAAAATAGGCAAAAAATACAAAAAATGCAACAAAAAAAAATGCAAAAAATGCAAAAAAAAAAAAACATAAAATAGGCAATCTGCCCAGAGTAACGGGTTATCCTATATAAGGTAAATGGTTACTTGATGAAAAACATCCCAGAAACGTGAAATTTGATAAGGTAACCGATTACCCTATATAAGGTAACCGGTTACCACTGAACTAGAAGCAGAAAATTAGTTTTTAAAATCAGTTTTTAGCATCAAACAACTTCTCCAATCATCTATATGAACATGATATCAATCAAGCACGAAATTATCATCAAGAAACAACGATCAAACATCGCGTAAACACAATCAAACACTGAAATCACAAATCACCAAGATCCAAATCATCAAAATGGATCAAAAAGCAACAAAAACCATGGATTTACATTGTGATTATTCAAATAAGCTCAAAATTGGATTAAATCTAGAATTCACCAACCTTCAAAGCTGAGATTTGCTTTGGTACGTGTTGATTTACTTGAAACAAACAGATCCAAGCTAGAAATCCAGAGATTCTTCAAGATCCAAGAGTTTCCTTGCGGTACAAAAGAAGAACAAGCAAGATCAAGCAAAATAATCCACAAAAAGCCCTTCCAATCTAACTTCCAAATTCAAATCCAAAACCAAACGAAAATTGAATGGTGAAATGAAGATAATGGAGATGAACAACGGAGGTTTAACTCTAGAATTATATGATTTCAATGAAGAATCAAAGAACTCAAGTGAAAAAGCTTTAATGGAGGTTTTGGGAGTGAAAAAGTGGAGAGAAAAATTGAGAGCAAATTCTCAAGAATGAGTGAAATCTGAAAATGAAGGGTAATAGTGTGAGGTTTGAAGCAAATTAACTCAAATAAGCTCTAGGTTTTGAATCAAAATATGGTTTTGAATCAAAATATGGTTTGGAATGAGGATTAGCATTTGGAATGGAAATTAAGAGTGGAATTAGGAATTAAATGCTTGAAATTTGGAGGGAAACGGTGAAAGTTGAAACAATTCTAGATCCTTTCAAATATGATCAAGTGAAATCAATGGTTGAGAATGGTTGGAAAATTGCATATGCTGAAAATTCAAATATTTTGGCCAATTTCGTTTGAAGTAACTGGTTACCCTATATGCAGTAATCGGCTATCACATTCAAAATTTTCCACTTTTGGCGCCAAATGGAGGGAATCCTGTACAATTTCCCGTTGCCACTTGTTCTGAACCCTGTTATACCTATTAAACCTGCTCTTGAATATCATGCCTGAGATAGCCTGTACACCGTCTCCCTGGCTGAAAATAACCTGCTGAACAAAATAAAATCGACCGCTTGATTGCTAGGCAAAATAAACGTCGGAGCCTCTAACGCTCGCTGTTTAGACTCTTGCAATAAAAGGGAACCCTGAGCCACAGAGATACCTTGATCCCATGTCTCGAGAACCAATGTTATGATAAGAGGAAATGCAAAATGCAGAGAAATATAAGCCAGTTACGGTTAAAAAGAAAGGGAAACTTTTAGGGTGCTACAGCTGTTCTATTCAATCAGCCTGAACCTGGAGAGATGATAGCAACGACTTTCAAACATTCGAGGTGCACAAAGATTGAATACCAAAAGAACCCAGAAATTTACAACCTGCAGGGATGCAAAAAAGTAAATACCAACTAAAAGTTGGGATGCGACACGTTGAGGATAACAATCCAAGATGAATAAAATATTAATCAAAAGTTAGAACGAAATAAAGGACACCAACCAATAGTTGGGATAAACAACCAGAGGATACCAACCAAAAGTTGGGATGAAGCAAAGGATACCAACCAAGATTTGGAATAAACAATCAAAGGATACCAACCAAGAGTTGGGATAACAACCAAAGGATACCAACCAAAAGTTGGGATAAACGAGAATGCCGACCAAATGTAATCTTCTAGGGACAAAACTCAAATTAAGAACCTGCAGGACGCACAATCGACCGACTTATAACCTGAGGGAAAGACAACTCTACTAGGGGAAAAAAGAATATTAACCAGTCAACTCTGTGGGGAAGAAGTGTCTACCAGAAGATAATAATTAAAGGATACCATCCAAAAGATGGGATGACCAGCAAAGGGTGTCGCAGTGAAAATTGGATACCAAGCTATTGATTAGCTTGAATCTAAATTCATTACAACCGAACTTTAATTTGTCCAAAGGAAAGGGAAAAGGTCGAATTACCCACAATGCAATGCAAATGCAAAAGCTAGAGAGTTATAGGTTCGGTGGTTGGTTAAACTTAGGGAAGGTGCTAGCATCCTAAGTTTCTGTAGTACTCTACAAGAACCTCTTGTTTTATGTTTGTTTAATGCTAAGGTTTATCTTCTTAAGGATAAAAGGCCTAGGGTTTTATTTCTAAGTATACTCGACAATATATCGCTTCTTGTGCCTACATATCCTGACGGGAGTGGAATCAGAGTATCTGTAGTTCTCCTAAAGGGTTTGAGGAGTTCTTTGACTATGGTCAAAGTTCCTAAGGGATAAGGGTAGTTTGATTGATTAGGTATAGGAGAAAAGACGAGTTGTCATCTCGAAGGAGAAGACTTGACTTAACCGCTATAACTTATAGGGAAATTGATTGTATTGTTATGAGGCAGGAGATTTATATCTCGACTGTCAAGATGACTCATGTCTTATTCTCTAATGTGTTTGAATAGTTTGAATTGAGTTGTTGAATTGTTTTTTCTATGTTGTAAAGATAAAAGGTCCTCCTATAGGGTAGGATCTACCTTAAAAGATCAACTTGAATGGGATCAAGGATTAATGGGGAGTATGATGCAAGTGAGATGCATACGCACAATTGTTTAAGTTATGCGCAGGTCCTTCCTTTGGACACAATGCGATAATGCGATGCAATAAAGATAAATAGCGGTAAAGTAAAGGCAGATAAATAAATCCATACGCAGACGCATGAAAGCGCTAAGGTGCACAAGTGAGTGAAAAGTGAATGTGTGAACGGAGTCGGAACGGGAACGTAAGCGTGCACGTTTAAATTTTATGCGGCGTTGATTAATTTTAGGCGAGATTAGCAATCTTAGTTGAATTATACTTATGAGAAAATGATACTTCTTGGTGAGGTTGATTTTAAGAAAATGGTTGAATTGATTTCAAGAAAGTTATTTGACTTATGATAAATTAGTTTTGTAAAATAAGACTTTTGAATTAATTAGATTTTTGAAAATAATAAAAGGTTTATTAAATAAGTTGGTTTTTTAGTTATAAATTGATTAAATTCTAATAACAAGATTTTCCTAAATAACTAAGAGGTTTGAAATGGTTTATTTTATAAAATGCTATTATATAAAAGGTTAGTTTTATTAAGAAAAGGTTTTTGAATAAAATGGTGTTTTAGTTGTTAATAAGTGAAAAGCGAATTGTTAAAGTTAGGTGGATAATTAAATTATTAATAAGAGGTATAAAGTTGATTAGTAAAATAGGCAAAATATTAATTAATTTATTTTAATAATAAGATAAAAAGGGTGGCTGATTAATGATTGGTTAATATAAGTTAATTAATTAAATAATAAAAAAAAAAGGTTGATTATATACCAGATTAATGTTAATGAGTGATTAAATGATTAAAATGGTGGATTAAGTTGATTAAGGGTTAGCGTCTGATCCAGTGATGTGCGGGCCTGGGGGTGTACGGTGGAGTTGCGTTGTGGACTGTAGGATGAGATCCGTTGGAGAACCGAGGGTTGTGTGTGTTGGTTCATGGTAACTACCATGGGTGCGCATACATGTTACAATACATACAAAATCAAATTGAAAAAAAAACTAGAATCCCAAATTCTCCATCTCTCCCTCTTCGCTCGATCCTTTCCGCCATCTCCCTTTCTTTCTCTTTGCATCTCCTCCTCCTCATATTTCCTTCTTTTATTCCTTCTGTCTTCTTCTTTTATTTGTCTCGCGTTCTCATCCTCTCGTTCATTCTCCTTCCTCCATTTCTACACACATCAAACGACAAAAGGTTAAACTGTTAAAAAGAACAAAAGAGAAAGAAAATCTTACTGCGGCATATTTTCGCCGGCTTCGGAGGTGAATTGGCGGCGGAAATTGCTGAGGTTCGGGGATGAAGGTGATGACGTTGCTTTGGAGGGTTGAGATACTGATTTCTCAGTGGAGAAAAGATAAGTCCTTCTCTCTTCTCGATTTAGGAATTTTAGGGTTTGAAAATGGGATTTTGTGAGATGTTGTGGGTTTCTGCGAATTGTTATGCGTTCTTCGTATATGTGAATCCTCTTCCCTCCTGTGTTCTGACCCAATCTCTTATATAGGGTTACAGGGTACAAAGCGAGTTGGAGAAACATGATGGGGTTTCCAGATCAGGCGGATCATGTTTGGATCGTTTTGGAAGGTAAAATTAACACTTGTATCTTTGTTCCCAAAAGTTTCCGTTTTCGTTGATTATGTCGGCTTTTGTAAATAATGTGTTAAATTACTTTCCTTTCTAAATTGGCAGGCCTGTAGATGCTTTTAGGAAGCAATTAAGCTGCTGACGTGTTGTTTTTATGTCAGGTTTTGTTTGGAGCTGACTTGATGATGATATGCTTCGAATTTCATTGTATTCTTGATTTAGTGGAAAACGTCGATGATGACGGCAATCCCGAAGCCTTAAGCTTTAGTTCCAACAACTCTAGAATTGAAAGGTCTTTACAAGGTGATGCCAACATCCTTTCTTCTTAAATCCTCTAACCTTTGCTTCGTTTCCGTTAACGGTATTCTGATTTGTCGGTTGCGGTCATTAATTCTATCCTTGTATTTTGCAGGCGCGATGCTGGGAAAGGTTCAAGGTGGTAATGATGACTCACAAGTCTGAACCATGAGGGAAATAAGAATGTTGTTGTTATCACTGATACCATTCGGTGTTCACGATGCTCTTGTCCGAAATCATTTTTGATGCTTACTTTCCTCGCCCAATGATGAGTCCTTCTAAGGGCTGGACCTTGTTCAAACCCTTCTTTTGATTCTACTTCTTCAATCTAACTCTGTTATAACAATTCTTATTATCGGGTACGTTTTTACAGGTGAAGATGTGTTGGTCGATGTGAAGGTGTCCTTGCTTGATTGTATCTGTTGTAAGGGCGTTGAGCAAGGTTGGCAGTGCTGGGAGCTGGTGTCGAAACGTGTTCTTACATTTCAATTCGTCAGTAAAATTGTGAATGGGATGCAAATAAGCCGAGACAGAGGAGCTTTCTTTAGTGATTGAACCAAGACGTTCTCAGAGTGACATAATTCTGGACTATAATCGGTTTGAAAAGGCGCAGGCAGGAGCAATCAGGCATCATACGGCGTGTCGGAATCCACCATGACAGGTCGTGCTTCAGAACCACACCAGCCAAGAAGAGCAAGATAAACTGGTGTCATTTAACTTAATTGGAAGCTGAGAATTTGTGTTGAATTCCGTAGTGCTTTGAGGTTATTGTATTTAGAGTTGTTATTTGGTGTTGCCATTTATGAAGATTGAAACAAAAATGCTGCGAAGCAAAGGCTATGTTGATACCATATAAAAAGTACAGAATGTGTATGTTCTGTTATTCTTGTTTTGCGGATCAATAGAGATTTCATGCATTTTCCTCATATGTTTTGTATTGTGTATTCTTTCCTTCCTTGGTATACTCTCTTTAACACGAGTAGCCTACTTGTTGGATCAAACGGAGGCATAAGGGATTTCACAGAACCGCGCAAGTTCTTTTGTAAATAACTTAAAATAAGAATGAAAACTTGTAGTGAGAATAATAACCGCCTTGAGAGAAATATGAATTCACACCTCCTTTACACAAACAGGTAATCGATGGATGGTCACCAAGATGTTAAATTCTGCCCCATACCGGCCAAAACACTCACGGATCCGTGTTGCACGCAATATATTCCAAACCGTGGATCTTGAGATCAAATGTGAGCTCTTCTTCTTTTAGGAAAAGGGAGCTCATAATTGACATGGAACCTTGAAAGCAAATCTCTTAAAGGAACGAAACTATGAATCTTGATTTTTTAAACCCGTCATCCCTCATGCCACAAAACCGAGAATCAAACCAACCTCTTTCCGTGAGTAAACGCTGAAGCTTTTAGGAGATACTGACAAAACCACAGATTTAAACTGAATCAAATCTTGCTGATGCTGGTCCACAAGGAATTACTGCATCTGCGCCGGTTGGTTAGCTATACCGAGCGTATATGCAAAAAGTGAAATGAAAGAAATAAGAACAAGAAAACACCAGGAGGTGGGGTCTTAAGGTCAAAAATTTGGGTGTGACAAAGGGGTACCAACCAAGAGTTGGGATAACGGTCAAATGATACCCACCAAGCCGTACAGGAAGTAAACTCAATGACTTTACAACCTGAAGATGACTCTACTAGGAAAAGAGTAGACTAATCAGACAACTCTGCATGGGATAAGCATCCACCAAACATATCAAAACAAAGGATACCAACCACAAAAAGTTGGGATAAGGGTTACTCCCTCTGGATAAAAACCAAACACTACCAACTAAGAGTTGGAATCTCAGAGGCTACGAACCAAAAGTTGGGATCACCATAATGCCAACCGAAGGCGAAACGATGTCGAATTCACTGGGGAGTATACTGACCAAAAGTCAGAATGCAACAAAAGGTAATAAATACAAGCTACCAACCAAAAGTCGGAATCACCGCAATACCGAACGAAGTTGAACACAAGCTACCAACCAAAAGTTGAAATCACCAAATGAGACAAAACTGAACACAAGCTACTAACAAAAAGTCGAAAATACTTCCAATCTGCAAGGGATAACCTCCATCCCAAAAGCTGAAGAACAAGGTTACTAACCAAAAGTTAGAATCACTAGAACACCGACCAAAGGCGAACCCTGCGGGATAAAAGTACCAACCCCAATAGTTGAACCAACAAAAGAAGACTACCAATCAAAAATTGGAATCATCAACCCAAAACAAAGACTACCAACCAGGAAACGAAGATTACCAACCAAGAGTTGGAATAACGACAACAAGACGACTAAGCTGGGGGATTACCAACCAAAAGTTGGGATCGCGTCAACAAAATTTTACCAACCAAAAGTTGGAATCAAACAAAGGCTATCAACCAAAAGTTGAGATCACACCCAAAGGACGAAGACTACCAACCAAAAGTTGGAATAACAATTCTGCCGGGGAAAAAGACCTCATTCATAGATTTCCAATCAAAAGTTAGGATCGAGCAAAGGTTACCAACCAAAAGTCGGGGTAACTCCCACAAACTGAAGATTATCAACCAAGAGTTAAAATAACATCAGAACGCCAAACGAAGGCGAACTCACCACAACGAAGAATACCAACCAAAAGTTGGGATACTGTCAACAAGCTTTGGACTCACCTGGGGATTACTAACCAAGAATTGGAATAACGTCCCACAAGAGACAGATTACCAACCAAAAGTTGGGATAATGACTCCGTCGGGGAATAGAAGAGGACTACCAACCAAAAGTTGGGATGACAATCAACCACCAACGAATTACCAACCAAAAGTTGGAATGAAGCAAAGGTTACCAACCAAGAGTTGGGATAACAACTAACCGATAATGGGCTACCAACCAAAAGTTGGAAAGAAGTAAAGCTACCAACCAAAAGTTGGAATAACAACCAAGAACAAGAAGAATACCAACCAAAGGTTGGAACAACAACTCTACAAATGGAACCAAAGGATACCAACCAAGAGGTGGGATAACACACCCAAGGATTACCAACCAAAAGTTGGAATAATGATCATAAGACATCAGACTACGCTGGGGATTACCAACCAAAAGTTGGGATGACACACCCAGAATAGGAAGGCAACAGAATCAACCGACTCACGACCTGTAAAGAACGCTCCGACAGGAAAAGAGAGGTTTAAACAAACGACTCTACCGATGAAAAATGACGTTTAAACAAATGAATCTGCCGAGGAAAGAGAAGTCAAATAAACAACTCTGTTGGGGAAAGAAGAGGTTTAAACAAATGTCTCCACTGGGAGAACCCAATAAAATGAACAACCAAAAGATCCACTCTGATGGGGATAACACGAAAATCTCCTGAATAAAACATCATCTGTCGAATAGACAACTGGCACCAAAGGTATCAAACCTGGCTTATGCTTCAGATGCATATGTTTGAAAATGGTGTAATGCTCCATACAAAATGAAAATACTACGCATTTAGGAGGATTCTATGAAAATGCAAATGCAAAGGAACACAACCTGGAGGAGTGACGAAAAGACCAACAAACCAACTCTGTTAAGGAATACTCCCTGGATAGCTCTCCTACAAAACTTCACCCTGCTGGATAAACACCAAGACTCCACTTAGTAGGGATAACAATCTTCTACTGAAAGTTCCACTCTAGTTAGAATGCAAGAATAAAAATCCTCCATGCCAGGAATATATGAGTAACAATTCACCCTATTGAGGATGTACAAGTATCAATCCACCCTATTGGGGATGTCGGAGGCCTCTACTGAATGTTCCATCCTATCAAAGAGATGAAAGTAACCTCTGTTAATGATTCCCTGCCATATGGAATGTAATAAATATCTACAGAGAACTCCGCTCTACTAGGGGATAAACAAGCTCTGCGTAAACATCTGCCCTGAGGAAAATGAGAATAACATCTATTGGGAGCTTGTCTCAAAAAATGATCCTGAAAGATGCCCATGATCATTGGACTTTACTAGCGATATCAAACTATTGTTGATGTACCTGTCGAGGGAATCAACAATAACCTCTACTCGGGAAAGAAATTCATGAATACTGATCTTACCGAGGAGAGACAGCAGAGCGTCGACTCCGTTGGGAAGGACGTCAAGGACGTTGCCTCTGCTGGAGAGTAACACTGAATTAAAACCTACCCTACCACTGAGGGAACTTCCTTTAACCTTACTTCGCTGAATATGCTGAGAATAAATCCACCCTACTGAGGATTAGCCTTTGCACGAAGACAGAAACTCTGCTTCGCTAGAGATACGCTACACCTCCGCTGGTGACAACACTTCTGATTTGATAACAATATTCTGTGGGGAAGACAAAATCTCTGCTGTGGGGAAACAAAAATATTTATTGAACAAATGCCTGACTGCATTCTATCTGAAGTAGTCAACCTCTAAACCCTCGTTGGGTAGTACGAATCCACTTAGGCTGGGAAATACAAATATGAACTCTTGTTAGGGGAGGAAATTCACCATGCACTGCCGTTAGAAATTCATCGCTGGGGAGAAAAGCTCTATTAGGGAGAGGATCCTGCCATCCTGTAACAAACAAGAAACGAAAGGATGCCCCATGTGTGAAATGGCTACCTGGGTTACCATTCATGACACTTATCATTCAAGCAAATCCATTGCTTTCATTATGCTCTATAAGGCCTCATGCTTTCACCTATAATGTTTATCAAAATATCGGACATTTTTTGCAAACAAAATAATAAAAGTAAAAACAAGAAAATGAAAAGCTCTTTGACTGAACTAAATACTTTATTGATGAAAAACATGTAAATAGGAGAATTACAATTCAGATGCAATTCCTGAAAAGAGGTAATTACGCAAAAAAGCAAAAAGAATATATACAAATGTCGGCAATGTGGAAACAGACAACCATCATGTGTTGATTTAGCTATGACCTGTATGTCTTCGACGTTCCCCTTGTTTTGCCTTCTGAAAAGACTGATTGGACCGATTCCTTTCCTTCGGGATAACCGTGTATCAAATAAGTTCACAGATCGAACGCATATCATAGTCGTTTGCTTTTAAATCCCTAACTTTTTCCTGGATCGCCTTTCAGGTTTTCAATCCACCGGGATGCCCATTTTTGCCAAAGTCTCCTTTTCAGGTTTTTAACTTTGCGGGTTTATTCTTTTTCTTTTATCCCTAATTTTTGCCCGAACTTTTTCTTTTTATGGTTCGTCGGGATGCCCCATTTTTTCTTGGACTTTTCTTTTTCTATCCAGCGGGTCTCTTTTAAGCAAAGTATTTTTTAACCACATCTGCGTTCACAGGGGACGAAAAATCTTTACCATCCATGGTTGATAGTAATAAGGCTCCACCAGAGAAAACCTTTCTTACCACATATGGACCTTCATAGTTGGCAGTCCATTTGCCCCTGTGATCTGTCTGAGGAGGAAGGATCCTTTTCAACGCTGAATGACCTGTCTGGAAGCACCGAGGACGCACTTTCTGATCAAAGGCTTTCTTCATCTAACTCTGGTACAACCGGCCATGAGCAATGGATGCCAATCTCTTCTCTTCAATCAAGCTTAGCTGATTCAACCTGGTCTACACCCATTCAACTTTGTCAAGCTTCACATCAGACAATACCCTCAAAGAAGGAATCTCAACTTCTAATGGTAGGACTGCTACCGTACCATACACTAGTGAGAAAGGAGTTGCCTCGGTTGACGTACGCACTGAACTATGATAACCGTGAAGAGAAAAAGGCAACATCTCATGCCAATCTTTATAGGTTACAACCATCTTCTGCATAATCTTCTTGATATTCTTGTTAGTTTCCTCAACAACGCCATTCATCTTCGGACGATATGGAGAAGAGTTGTGATGCTCAATCTTGAAACTTTGGCACAGTTCCTTCATCATCTTGCTATTCAAATTTGAACCATTATCAGTAATGATTCTATCTGGAATTCCATAACGACAAATGATGTCCTTCTTTATAAATCGGGCGACCACCTGTTTCGTGACATTAGCAAAGGAAACTGCTTCTACCCACTTCGTAAAGTAATCAATGGCCACCAAAATGAAGCGATGACCATTGGAAGCAGTCGGCTCGATCTTTCCAATCATATCAATGCCCCCGCATAGCAAAGGGCCAAGGAGATGTTAACACATTCAGAGGAGTCAGTGAAACATGCACCTTATCAGCATAAATCTGGCATTTATGGCATTTTCTGGCGTATTTGAAGCAATCGGATTTCATAGTCATTCAATAATACCCAGCTTTCAACAGTTTTTTGGCCATTGCATGTCCACTGGCATGAGTAGAAAGAACCCTCGTGGACTTCCTCCATCAATAGGTTTGCTTCATGTTCGTCAACACAACGCAGCAAGACCATGTCAAAGTTTCTCCTGTAGAGCACGTCATCCTTGTTCAGATAAAAATTACCGGCTAACCTCCTCAGAGTCTTCTTATCTTTGTTGGACGCCTCAGATGGGTACTCTTGAGTCTTTAGAAAATGCTTGATATTAAAATACCAAAGCTTTCCATCTGATACCTTCTCAACTGCAAACATAAAAGCGGGTCTATCAAGACGCATGATGGTGATAGCTGGAGCTTCATTCCATAAATTCACTTTGTACATCGATGATAACGTATCCAAGGCATACGCCATCTGATTTTCAACCCTAGGCACATGATAGAACTCAACTCTGTCAAAGAAAGACAACAATTTCCTTGCATAATTCTTGTAAGGCACCAGGTTAGTCTGACAAGTTTCCCGCTCTCCTTTAATTTGATTGACGACTAGTGCTGAATCACCATACACCTCTAGATTCTTGATCCTCAAATCAATCGCCTCTTCTAAGCCATAACGCACGCTTCATATTCGGCTTCATTATTGGTGCAGGTGAATGTCAATCGAGCAGTGAATGGTATGTGAGAACCGTGAGGAGTTGTAATGATTGCACCGATTCCATTACCATATGAATTAACGGCTCCATCGAAAACCAGTTTCCACTAAGATCCAATCTCAGGACCCTTGTCAGGTAAAGGCTCACCATAGTCTTTCATCTTCAAAAACATAACGTCTTCGTCTGGAAACTCAAACCTCATCGGCTGATAATCCTCAATTGATTGTTCAGCAAGATATTTTTATAGAACACTTCCCTTAATGGCTTTTTGGGAAACATACTGAATATCATACTTTGTTAAAACCATTTGCCATCGGGAAATCCTTCCGGAGAGTGCTTGTTTTTCAAAGACATACTTGATCGGATCCATCTTCGAAATCAAAAGGGTTGTATGGTTTAACATGTACTGTCTCAAACGCTTAGTAGCCCAAACGAGTGCACAACATGTTTTTTCCAGCATTGAGTATCTCGACTCACAATCAGTAAACTTTTTACTTAGGTAGTAGATGGCGTGCTCTTTTCTACCTGACTCATCCTGTTGACCAAGCACGCATCCCATTGAATTCACAAGAACTGTGAGATACATGATCAGAGGTCTCCCTGCAACTAGAGGCATGAGTATTGGAGGTTCCTGCAGATACTCTTTTATTCTTTCAAATGCCTTTTGGAAATTTTCATTCCACCCGACCATTTGGTATTTTCTTATCAATTTGAATATTAGTTCACAAGTGGCTGTAAGATGAGATATGAACCTTGCAATGTAGTTCAATCTCCACAGGAAACTACAAACCTCTTTTTCCGTCCTCGGCTCAGGCATGTCTTGTATAGATTTTATTTTGGCAGGATCTACCTCAATACCCCTTTCACTGACAATGAACCCCAGTAGCTTTCCAGATCTCACCCCGAAGGTGCACTTGTTTGGATTCAGCCTCAGCTTGAACTTCCTTAACCTTTCAAACAATTTCAGAAGATTGACCAGATGTCCTTCCTCCATCTGTGACTTTGCAATCATGTCATCAACATATACCTCGATCTCATGATGAATCATATCATGAAAGAGAGTCACCATTGTCCGCTGATAGGTTTCCCCGACATTCTTCAATCCAAAAGGCATCACCTTATAACAAAACATCCCCAACGGTGTAATGAAAGTAGTTTTCTCCATGTCCTCTAGGGCCATCTTGATTTGGTTATACCCAGAGAAGCCATCCATGAAGGAAAACACAGAATATTGAGCGGTGTTATCAACCAACACATCAATGTGGGGGTGCGGGAAATCATTTTTCGGGAACGCTTTATTCAGATATTTGTAGTCAACACACATCCTGAGCTTTCCATCTTTCTTAGGAATAGGAACAATATTAGCAACCCACGGAGGGTAAATCGTGACAGCAAGAAAACTAGCATTCAACTGCTTCTGAACTTCTTCTTAGATCTTGACTGCCATGTTAGGTTTCGTCCATCTCAACTTCTGCTTAACTGTCGAACATTCTTCTCAGAGAAGCAACCGGTGTACGACAATATCTGTATCCAGCCCAGGCATGTCTTGGTAAGACCAAGCGAAGATATCTTTATACTCATGGAGCATTTCAACCAATCTTCTCTTGATACCATCTTCCAATGCAGCCCTAACTCTAACCTCTTTCTTGTCGTCCTCGGTACCCAGATTGATAACTTTAATATCCTCCTAATGAGGCACAATGACTCTTTCCTCCTGCTTGATAAGTCTGGCTAACTCTTTGGGTAGTTCATAGTCTTCATCAGTCTCTTCTTCAGCTTGATAAATAGGATTATCAAAGTCATATGAAGCCATAGCTGAATTTGAATCGATGGTATCTGATAGAAAAGACCTGCATGATGATGTTTATGTTTATTATGCGATGCAACAAACAAAACACATTGCCATTTTTCTGTTTAATAAATGCAAAAACAAAAAACAAGAAAAACAGAGATCACAATATTTGAATGCGAAAAACGTCCTTTATTTATGATAAAGGGCAAACAACAAAAGGGCCCCACTACGCCTTGGGCAAAGCATAGAACTGAACATAATCAAAACAATGAACATTACTTTGCAGTAGTAATATGAATGACTTCTTCAGTACTCCAGTTGCACAGCTTCTGGCCAAGAGTACATGGATGAATCTAGGCATGTATATCGCAATCACTTTCACCTTTATCATCTCCAACGACATTAATCCTGTCAAATATCACACCACCGCTGGTGAATTGAACAACTCCCCTGTATCTTGGAACATCTTGAGAAGAACTGGAGGGTTTGTATCCCAGGCTGAACTTGTCCTGCTTAATGGGAACATTAAGAACTTGGCCCCACTTCTGTGATGAACCGGATTCTAGGATAGCACGAGCTTCCTTGAATGATGACATGGAAACCTCTGGGCTTTTGGCTTCTACGGGAGACTTCTTCTGAATTTGAACTGTTTCAAATGCCTGGCAAAGTGTTTCGTGGATCTCCCCATCCACTTCCACATACTTGAAGGATGACAAATGGCTAACCATGATATCCTTTTCACCACATACTGTAACAACTTTCCCTTCCATCATATATTTCAGCTTCTGATGCAACGTTGAAGTGACTACTCCCGCAGCGTGTATCCAAGATCGACCAAGCAAACAGTTGTATGCTGGCTGAATATCTATAATGTAAAAAGTTGCATCAAAAATCTCTGGCCCAACCTGAATAGGCATCATAATCTCCCCAAATACTGATCTTTTAGATCCATCGAAAGCCCTCACGACCAAATCACTTGGCGTACATATCAAACTGTGAGTATCTAATTTCATCAACGCCTTCTTTGGAAGCACATTGAGGGATGATCTTGTATCAACCAAGACATACGACAACAGGGACCTTCTACATTCCATTAATATGTGTAAAGCATGGTTATGGTTCCTCCGAGCAGGAGTCAAATCCAAATCAATAAAACCCAAGCCATTACCAACGTTTACATGAGCTACCACCCTTTCCAACTGATTAACATAAATCTCCTGGGGTACATATGTTGAATTCAAGATTTTCAATAATAATGACAGAATGGAAATATTCAAAGGAGTCTGATTTAAGTGATCCACAATCTTGTAGTCACTTTTTCGAATGAGTCTCATAAATTCCTCCGCGTCCTTAAAAAAAAATCACTACAAACCTGTTGTTGGATGTTCTCCTCAATCATGGCCTTACCCTTTCCTTTGTCATTCTTATTAGTATTAACCTCCGGTGGGGAAAAGATCCTGCCACTTCTAGTGATACCGCCGACACCAACTATATTCCGAATTGAAGAACTTCCGCATGAAGATCCTGTCAATTCTTGTCTCTTCCTATTACAGAACACCTCTTCCCCATAGTTCCATGGGATGGCTTTAGTGCTCTCGTACGACACATTTCCAGGTATAGTAATGATAACCCGCGTTGGCCTAGCAGGCGCTGAAATATTGGTTATCCGGTAGAGATTGTAGAAACTTCGCTTCCGTCATTACTCACCTTATCCTCAACGTCTTCTCTTACAACCTTGTCAAATTGCAGACAATCGTCATCAATCATTCTCTGAATACCCTTCTTCAAAAGATCACAGCCCGCATGTTGCGCTTCACATTCTGAGCAGTCAATAGAACACCCCAGAAACACTCATTTCTTCAACAAACTAGCCTTCAAAAAACTCAACAGAGTTTCCAAATCCTTAACATCAGTTATCAGATTCAACTCTTCTCCCTTAATAACAGCATTAGATCTCGCCACCCCATGATTCGGCATTGGGTTTTGATTCACATTAGACCCCTCGTTGGTGAAGTTGATAGCCTTTGAATCAAGCAAGTCTTGAACTTTGTGCTTGAAGGCTTTGAAGTTGTCAATATTATGGCCCAGGGCGTCTGAATCAAAATTGCATCTGGCATTCGCATTGTAACCAGGAGGCGGTGTACTAGTGAGAGGAGACAAAGCTCTCTTTTAAACCAGTTGCAACTGCAACAGATGTTGTAACAACTAAGAATACAACATCGGAGGAGTCTCAAACTGCCTATCAGCCATTCTGGGTCTAGCAGCGTAAGGTCGTGATGCATTAACTCATTGCAGAGGTGCAGTCGGGATAGCTACAGTAGCAACTTGTTGATGATAACGAGATTGCGCTCTACCTTTACCCTTGTGAGGAATAGAATTTGCATCCCCTTTCCTCCTCTTAGGGTTCGCTGAATATGGTTTCTTTGCTCCTCCCGAAGAGGATCCACCACCATTTGGAATCTTCCCAGACTTAATCCCACTTTCGACTCTTTCACCAGCCATTACCAGATCAGAAAATCCCGCAGACATGTAACCTATCAACTTCTCAAAATACACACCAAGCAATGAAGCCATGAACATATCGATCAGTTCTCTTTCCACCATAGAAGGTTGCACCCTCGCAGCTAAATCCCGCCATCTCTGGGCGTACTCCTTGAAGCTCTCAGTATTCTTCTGCGACAAACTTTGCAATTGTACCATGTTCGGTGCCAGGTCACTATTATACTGATAATGAAGAACAAAGGCTTCGGCCAATTATTTCCAGCTACGAATATGAGTTCTCTCAAGCCCCATATACCATTCCAAAGACGCTTCTGCCAGACTGTCTTGGAAGAAATGTATTAACATCTTTTCATCATCGGAGTACGCAGACATTTTTCTAAAATACACTCGGATGTGCACTCTAGGACATGTCGTCCCTTTGTACTTGTCAAAATCTAGTACCTTAAACTTGGGGGGAATCCTGACCCCAGGAACTAGACCAAGATCTGACATATCAAGACCCAAAGAGTTCTGATTCTCGAAAGACTTCACCTTCTCCTCGATCAGTTTAAACCTTCTGTTAGCTTCAGTTGGCAAACCACCCTCATATCTTTCATGGAAAAGACATCATTCTGGTGATCTTCCCAATGAGAGCCAACAGCCCTGTGCACAGCACACACACTTCCACCAACAACATTACCATTGTCATTCGCAGCACCTCCGCCCGGAGGTATGACAACAGTAGGAATACCCTATGGAACAGACCCACCAACCAGTGGAGGAATAAAACCAAATCCTCCATGAAAAAAGCCCTCTTCGTCGACCCGTGCTATCAACTGCTGAACCATAGTTCTCAATTGTTCCTGCCCACTAGCAACATTTTGCATCAGCTCCATGAACTGGGCCATGCGAGCTCTAACTTCCTACAATTTAGCTTGAACCTAATCCATTACTTTTTGCTGATTCCCTTGAGTTGGACATCTGTGGAAATTGAACTCCTCAATCCAATTACTGAAGAAAACCAAGCATAGATAAGAACAAAAGGCCACTGAGAACACCTACGATGCAAATGAAATGCAAGATGCAAAATGCAAACATGTCTATGTATTTACAGGGAGATCTCCCCCTTGATTCTAGGTTCAATAAACAAGAACAGCAGAGATGGACAAGAATACCACCAAGATCTTCTCATATCATGTAAAGCTAAGAGAATACAAAACAACAAATGAGAAAGATCCGAACACAAAAAGGTACTGATCTTATCCAACAGATCTGGTGATGATCAAGATACAAAAGCAAAGAAACTACTGTGACATATCAGAAGATAAGCCTCCCTAGTAATCATGCTCTTTGCCCCAGACCTGAGCCTCCTTAAGCGTCGTCTTCGTATCTGGGTGGTCTGGTTTGACAACCAACTCTCTGATGAGGATGTCCCTTCTGTGTATTACATCTCGAAGACAATGACAATAATTTTCCCAAGCATCTTCGCCAAAGGCATCTTCCAACCGGGGTTTCTTCACACCTGCTCAGATCTTGAGCTCTTCAAGCACTGATAAATTCTCATGGTATTTCTGCTCAATCTTGTATTTGCGGGACGATTCCACCATTACTTATTTCTCCTTGACCTTGAGTTGCGCCTTCAGCTTATCAATCTGAGTACGAAGTTGGCCCCCTGTTCTTGTTGGCGGTCAAAGTAGCATTCCATTGCTCATTGAATTTTGATATCTCTAGAGACGCTCTGTCTAAATCCTCCTACTTGTGCTTCAAAATGCTGCATGTGCTTTTTAGACCCTAACTAATCCGCTCTCGTACCTTGATCTTCTCAGTTAGCTCTTTCTCCAGCTTGGTCAATGATTCTGACTTTGTCTTGGCCAAGTAGACAACTTCACCTTTATCATGCTTCAGCTGACTGATCTCTTGTTTCAAATTTTCATTCTCTTTGCGTAGCTCTTCCTTCTCTGCCCAAAGCTTATTGTATCTCAGGATGTCGATCGTTGCAGGTTGCTCGACCATCAGGGGATACAATGGTTCTTCAACAGGGAATGGAAATAATACCTTTCCAACTCTCTTCTAAATCCACTCCACATACGGATCATGGGCTCTACAATCACCTTTTCCCAAAGAAAGCTTTCCCTTCTTGTGGATTTTACCCCACGCATCAACAAATCTTGCCAGAACACAAGGATCAGCTACACCAGTAAAGTACAAATATTCTTGCACTTCTTCTTCCTTCGGAGGTCCCCTCAAAGCATAACCAAACTGTCTGACTGCAAGAGAAGGATTGTAGTTGATACTGCCTTTCCTCCCCATCAAAGGTACATTAGGGAAACTACCACAACTAAAGATGAACTCCCGACCGAGTAGATCTCGATTGAACTAGGCGATATCTTTTTCTGTTAAACCCAAAAGCCTCTTTGACCATTCAGACGAATTCCTTGAATCCACAAAAGCTCCAGAGCGAGGAAGATGATCAACAAACCACTTGTGAAAAAGCGGTGCACAACAAGAAACCATATTTCCTCTTCTTTTCTTATTCTTGTAGTGTAATGAATGATACAAATCTCCTAGGAGAGTGGGTACGGGGTTCCTGGAAGTGAAGATATGAAAGGCATCAAAATCAACAAAGTCCGGTATGTTAAGAAACAAGACAATTCCATAGACGCACAAAGCCAAGATAGCACTAAAAACCACCCAACAACCCTCTTCAGCATACTTTCGGGCTTTATCCACCAAGAAAGATAAAGTAAAGCCAAAAAATCCATTCCTACTGACAACATGATCAACCAACTCAGAGGCGCTCAAATAAAGAGCGGCAACCAACTTCTCAAGATCGGGATCTTCTTCTGAATAAAAGAGTGGCATTTCATCTTGGACCGAAACACCTAAGATGGAAGCGAACTCCAAAGTCGAAACCAACACATAGTCCGGGAACGTGAAACATCGCAGCGGTGGATCATAAAACTGTAACAGGGTATGAATAGCTCCATGCTCATAACTCGTGATCTTACGGACAAGATTCAGAATTCTCCTATAATCTTTCCTGAAGGTTTCAAGGACGTCAGGCTCAGCCATGGAAACCAGACCAAATAAAGGTCCTAACTCAGGTGCCGGAAACTAGTATACAACAATCCTCTTTCTTTCTACTTCCATCTCTACAGAAGATCATACCAGAATCAAAGGAGGGACGAGAACCTATAAAACACACAGACATGCAAGGTTAAAAGCAGGATGATAATGCAGATGCAAGCATGGGATCAAGGTATCCAATGCTCAAACTTGTTGTTGTGCTGTTGACTAAATTAGAATTAAAGCTCTGCTCTAATAAGAAATCCAGAAAACTAGGACACTGAGATAATATAAAACCAAAGTACTCAGGATTAAAATCCCGCTCGGACGAGAAAACTAGAAAACCGGGTTGGTTGAAGGTCAAAGTTTCCTGCAAAACCCATCCCCTCTCACATGTGGGTTCTAGTCTTGGACGGTACGACATCCAATGCAAGTCGTCAGTATCACGGACTCTTAGGTTGAGAGACAGTGATACATTCACCATCTCTGGTTTGGCATCATGGTCAATTGAGGAGGTCTCAACTAACTTCCTAATGAACGGTCTCTAGATTCGTTACCTTTTCTAAGTCAATACTCCCTCAACTGCACCAGATGCGTAGGATAGAGTATCTCCAAAGAAAAACCTCGTCTGGACGTGAATTTCGCACGAGCTATTACATGGCCATACACCACACAAGCTCCCGCTACTCTCCACACTAATCCTGTGTGTATACTCAAGCCTGGGTATTGGGATTATCTCTCATGGAATAACCCACCCAACAACACAACAACAACAGCATAATATAACAATAATAAAATGCAAATATAATAATATACAACAGGTAATGTACATAAAGCAAAATAACTGCACAAAGGTAAACACCCAAAGAAACGAAAACAAACAAGCGCTAGGATTGACTCGCGTAGGGAAACTGTATGTCCCCGACAGAGTCGCCAGCTGTCGCAACTGTGAAAAACACCCGGTAGAAAAACAGAAGAGTCACCACCGAACATTATTTATCTCAAAGAGAGGGAAAGGAAACGATCAAATAAAACCTGAAGAACGGAAAAAGATAAGGTCATCGCAACCAAATCTTGGGTTCGGGAGTCGGTTACGCAAGGGGAAGGTATTAGCACCCGTCACGTCCGTTATACTCAATAGGATCCACGCTTGTTGTCTAATCAAAGGGTGCATTTATCTATAAGCTAATGTTAAACGGAAACGAGAAAAAAAGAAAAATAAAGAGACTCGATAGGACATCGCCGCCCTATGCCTCGTACATTGTGAAAGTTAGAGTCAACGTAGTTCGGGTAACTACGGGTGATGGGAAAAGGTTGCTCGCCAAGATATCACCGTCTTATGCCTACGCATCCTCATCTGGTATGAGAAATCAGAGTAAACGTAGTTCGGGTAAACAAAACCATAGGTTGGTGAAATGTTTTTTATGAGTGACATTAAACTCCCATTCCAGCAGTTAGGGTCGATGCCTGTTTGCAGTAGAATGGAAAAGTAAAGTACTCTTTTCTGAAAATGAAGTTTGAAACACGAATCCCGAAGGATAAAAGGTTTGACTTTTATTTGTGAGTTTTAGTGAAGTGAATTAAGTTTGCTTTGTGATTCACGTTGCACTAAAGACTCTGACATAGGAACGAATGCGTCGCATATCGCCCCCAGACGGGATGTACACTAAACACTCTAGACAAGCGAGAGGAGACCCCTCACTCATCATTTCCCATGTGCTTAAGGCTCGTAGCGTACAATGTTCTTCGTATTTATTAAATGAGTTAGAATGTGTTTTGAGATGAGAAGAGAGACGCACGGAAGGTCTAAGGGAAAACTCGGCCCTAACGTTGTCATGCAAAGTGGTCCTAAGATCGGGATGTGAAAGGAGATTCTATACTAATGTTAGCATGCAAGAGATGGACCTAAGGTTATGGTTATAAGGGACTAGCCTACTTGTTATCATGCATGGATTAAACTCCTAATATCTATCTTACTCCAAATTTAATCGGAAATTAAATTGGAATAAGAATCCTAAGGGAGCATGCAAAGACAAGGCAAAAAGCAAGAAAACAAGGTAAAAACATCAGCTACAACAATGCCTCCTACATAAGACAACAATAAAATCCAGCACACAAGCAAGACAACATATAACAACATATGTTTCAGCACAAAAATAGGTGTGAAAAGCCAGGCAACAAGCAAGTAACGCAAAGACAGCATGCAAGTTTAAAGCATGGACAAATGTGGAAAGTATGGAGCAAGCAAGCTTGAATGCAATTAATCATGAACAAACACCAATCATGGGTATATATCATGCAATAATGGACATGCTTCAACAATCAAACATAATTGATCAATAATAATGCATCAACAAGAATCGTCAAGATCAACATGTTCTTTTCAAATTAAATTGGATGATCAACCGATCAAACAAACATGCAACGAAGCAGAAACGAAAACAAATGCAAGCATGCATCACAATATTCATCAACATAATCATCAATGATCATCAATTAACATGTTATAAACAAACAAGTGAAATGATCATTCAACAAACAAATCACATGAACATGTTAACATTCAAAACGGAAACCAAAAGTTGTGCGTCGAAGAATCGAGATCAAACATTCAAGAACGATGAAATATGTCCAAAACAAATCACATAAATGCATCATATCAATCCATGAAGTTTACATGTGAAAATGAACTCAAACAAGCAAAAAATGCAACAAAAAAAGGCAAAAAATGCAAAAAAAATAAATAAAAATAAAATAGGCATAAAAAGCAAAAAAAAAATAGGCAATCTGCCGAGAGTAACGGGTTACCCTATATAAGGTAACTGGTTACTTGATGAAAAATAGCCCAGAAACATGAAATTTGATAAGGTAACCGGTTACCCTATATAAGGTAACCGGTTACCACTGAACCAAAAGCAAAAAAACAGTTTTTAAAATCAGTTTTTAGCATCAAACGACTTCTCCAATCATCCATATGAACATGATATCAATCAAGAACAAAATTATCATCAAGAAACAGCGACCAAACATCGTGTAAACACAACCAAACACTGAAATCAAAAATCACCAAGATCCAAATTATCAAAATGGATCAAAAAGCAACAAAAACCATGGATCTACATTGTGATTATTCAAATAAGCTCAAAATTGGATTAGATCTAGAATTCACCAACCTTCAAAGCTGAGATTTGCTTTGGTATGTGTTGATTTACTTGAAACTAACAGATCCAAGCTAGAAACCCAGAGATTCTTCAAGATCCAAGAGTTTCCTTGTGGTACAAATGAAGAACAAGCAAGATCAAGCAAAATAATCCACAAAAAGCCCTTCCAATCTAACTTCCAAATTCAAATCCAAAACCAAACGAAAATTGAATGGTGAAATGAAGATAATAGAGATGAACAACGGAGGTTTAACTCTAGAATTATATGATTTCAATGAAGAATCAAAGAACTCAAGTGAAAAAGCTTTAATGGAGGTTTTGGGAGTGAAAAAATGGAGAGAAAAATTGAGAGCAAATTCTCAAGAATGAGTGTGAAATCTGAAACGTTCTCGGTGCCTTTCTTATCTCGGATCTCTAAGTCGAATTCTTGTAGCAAAAGGATCCAGCGAAGTAATCTAGGCTTAGCGTCATTTTCTCTTAATAGATATCTGATAGTAGCGTGATCTATGTAAATAATAATCTTTGGTCCGACTAGATAAGATTGGAACTTGTCAATAGAGAAATTAAGTTGGGCGGCGTCTAGTGTTCTACTAGCGTAATAAATTACATGAAGTTTCTTATCTTTCTTTTACCCTAAAACAACACCAACTGCGTAATCACTTGCATCACACATAATTTCGAAAGGTTGATTCCAATCGGGAGGTTGCATAATAAGTGCGGAGATTAGTGCTTGTTTAAGGTGTTTGAAAGCTTCAAGACATTTATCATCGAATTTGAACTCAACGTATTTCAAAAGAAGGTTGGTTAAGGGTTTGGTTATTTTGGAGAAGTCCTTAATGAAGCGCCGGTAGAAACCGGCGTGTCCAAGGAAACTTCGAATCTCTCTAATTGTTTTCAGTGGTTGGAGATTTTCTATAACTTCTATTTTTGCTTTGTCAACCTCAATGCCTCTTGCGGAAACTATGTGTCCTAATACTATTCCTTCCGTGACCATAAAATGACATTTCTCTCAATTTAGAACAAGAATGACTTCTACACATCTTTCTAGGATTCTCTCAAGGTTGGTTAGGAAGTTTCTAAAACTGGATCCATATACCAAGAAATCATCTATGAAAAGTTCCATGATCTCGTTAAGGAAATCTGTAAAGATTGACATCATACAACATTGGAAAGTAGCTGGGGCATTGCATAGTCTGAATGGAATTCATCGGTAGGCAAATGTTCCATATGGACAGGTAAAGGTTGTTTTCTCTTGATCATCGGGGTGAATAGGAATTTGGAAAAATCCTGAATATCCATCTAGATAGCAAAAGTAAGAATGTCTTGCTAGATGTTCAAGCATTTGATCTATGAATGGAAGCGGGAAATGATCCTTCCTAGTTACTTTATTTAGTTTTCTATAGTCGATACACATACCCAACCGTTTTCTATACGCTTAGCTATATGTTCTCCTCTTTCGTTTTGTATGGTTGTGACACCTCCCTTTTTAGGTACCTTATGTACAGGGCTCACCCACTTACTATCAGAAATTTGGTATATTATTCCATCCTCTAATAACTTTAACACTTCCCTTTTCACAACATCACTCATTATAGGATTTTTATCCTTCATTGATGTTCTCTAGAAGGTTTAGAGTCTTCCTCCAGCATAATCCGGTGCATACACACAGAAGGAGTTATCCCTTTAAGATCGGAAATGTTATAGCCTAGAGCTGAGGGATATTTTCTCAAAACATCTAAAATTTGATTGGTTTCTTTACTATCTAAGGTGGCACTGACGATGACTAGAAAATTTAGTTCTTCGTCTAAGAACTCGTATCTCAGATTCTTAGGTAGTTCCTTAAGTTCTATTGATGGTTTCTTAAGACAAGGTATATGATCTGCACTAAGTGCCAAGCATTTATAAAGGTTGTCATCTATATAAGGCTTAATTTTATATTCGTCGTCCTCCACTATAGGAGTTAAAGGTAATTTAATCATTTCGACTGTATCTACTTGGTCTAATTCTCTTATGCATTCATCTATGATATCGATAGTATAACATGAGTCATTTATGGCTGGTGCCATCAGGAATTTGGATAAGATGAATTCTACTTTTTCATCACCTACTTCAAACGTCATTTTCTCTCTCTTGACATCTATTATAGCTCCAGTTGTCGATAAAAAGGGTCTACCTAGAAGGATTAGGATTTCGTCGTCTTCTTTAATATCCATGACAACAAAATCGGTTGGAATATAGAGTTGGCCAATCCTAATCGGGACGACTTCTAAAATGCCTATATGATACTTAATAGATCTATCGGCTAATTGAAGGGACATCCTAGTTAGTAGCAATTCTCCTAGGTCTAACCTCTTACAAACGACTAAAGGCATTAAGCTTACACTGGCTCCTAAGTCTAGAAGTGCTTTATTGATAACTTGATTTCCTAAAACGCAAGGTATAGAGAAACTTCTTAGGTCTTTCTCCTTTTTAGCAAGCTTATTTTCAGCAATGTAATTGCATTCTAAGAGTTTTGGATCATCAAGCATTCGTTTGTTGTTTAATATGTTTTTGAGGAATTTGGCGTAAGACGGTATTTGGGTAATGGCTTCGGTGAATGGAATCTCTACGTGGAGCTTCTCAATCACTTTTACAAACTTTTTATATTGGTTATCTAATTCGGTTTATTTCGGTCTTTGTGGGCATGGAATTGGAGGTTTATAAGGAGGGGGTGGTACATGAACTTTATCGTCTTTCTCTCCTTCCTTATCTCTAATTCCTTCGTCTTTTGGTTTCTTAAATTCTACTGGTCTCTCTACTTCTTTCTCAAGTGTGGTCACTACACTTTTCTTAGGGGATTTTGGCTTATTAAACCTAGGGTCTACAGGCCCATTGTATGTGGTTCCACTCTGTAGAGCAATAGTGTTAGCATGCCCTTTGAGGTTAGGTTGAGGTTGTCCAAGAAATTGTCCTCCTGGTGAAGCTTGAGTAGATTGTTGAGGTTCCACTTGAGAAATCTGGGTTTCAAGCATTTTGTTGTGAGTGATTATAGAATTGAGTTTGGTTCCCAATTGTGTTAGTCCATTTATATAAATGTTTTGGTTCGTGAAATCCTTGTTTTGCTGAAGTTGAGCTGCAATGAAACCTTCCACCATTTTCTCAAAATTTGACTTTTGAGGGGTAGATTGCATGGGTGGGTTTGGTTTTTGAGCTTGAAAAACGGATGGGCTTTAGGGTGTAGAATTCTGAGTAAGCTTATTATTCTTATAGGAAACGTTTGGGTGATTCCTCCATCCAGGGTTATACGTGTTGGAATAGGGATTTCCTTGGGCGTAATTGACTTGGTATGTGGTTGTTTCAGCTAAAAGATTACATTCAGCTAGAGTAAGTCCTTGGGTTCCACAAATCTTACATCCGGGTTAAACTGCAGCTACAGTAGCCATAGGGTTGATAGTTAGACTTTCTAATTTTTGGGCTATGGTGTCCATTTTGGCATTCATATGGTCGAGGAAATTGACTTCATAAACACCTCCTTTGGTTTCTTTCTTTTCTACCGGGGCTCGTTCCATCCCCCATTGGTAATGGTTTTGTGCCATATCTTCAATGAGAGCGAATGCCTCAGGATAGGGTTTGTTCATCAAGGCCCCACCGGGGGCAGCGTCGATGGTCATCTTGGTGTTATACATGAGTCCGTTATAAAAGGTGTGAATCATGAGCCATTATTCTAACCCATGGCGTGGACAAGCTCTTAGTAGTTCCTTGTATCTTTCCCAAGCGTCGAAAAGTGATTCTCCCATTGTTTTGAGTGAATCGGGTTATTTGGTTTCGTAAGACAACAATTTTACTCGGTGGAAAATATCTAGCTAAGAATACTTTCTTTAGGTCATTCCAAGTGGTTATGGAGTTTGTTGTTGGCCATCCTTCCCCTGTCTTGATAATAACGAGGCATGTTAGGTTGCTGTTGCGGTACAACCGAAATGGCTATACTACCAACTTGATGCTGATGTTGTACTTGGCCTATACCTCTATAGGATGATATTGCATTCGTGTCTCCCTATCTCTTCTTAATGTTTCTATTGTATGGCTTCTTCATCCCTCCTGATGAAGATCCTGCTTCGCTTGGTATGGCTTCTTTATACCATTCTCCGACCTCTCTCCTGCCATCACCAAATCTAAAAAACTCCAGGATATACACCCGATTAATTTTTCATAATATGTTTCTGGAAAGGTCACCATAAACATGTCAATCAACTTACGCTCCACCATTGGAGGATGCACTCTAGCCGTTAACTCTCGCCACACATGGGCGTACCTTTGAACCTCTCATTATTTCTCTGTGACAGATTTTGCAATTGCACTCTATTTGGCGCCAACTCACTGTTATACTAATAGTGACGCACAAACGCTTCCCCTAGTTCTCTCCAACGTTTTATATGTGTCCTTTCTAGACCCATATATCACTCCAAAGAAGGACTTGACAGACTGTCCTGAAAGAAATGCATTAATAGTTTCTCATCATCTGAATAGGCAGACATCTTCCAGAAATAAGACCTGAGGTGTACTCTGGGACAAGTTGTCCCTTTATACTTATCAAAATATGGTACTTTAAACTTTGGGGGAATCCTCACCCCTGATATTAGTCCTAGATCAGACATATCGAGTCCCAAAGAGTTTTGGTTCTCGAGTCTTTCATCTTTTCTTTAATCAATTTAAATCTCCTATAAGCTTCTGTGGGGAGCCCCACATCTAAGTCTCTCATTGAGAACACATCATCTTGGTTGTCTTCTTCCCATTAGGAACCAACAGCTCCCTGAACAGCACATACATTAGCCCCAACGCCACCTACATGAACTCCACCCTGATTACCTCCGCCAGAGGGTTAACAATTGTTGGAACACCATTTCCATGCGGAATGTTTCCATCAACTAGAGGTGGAATAGCAGCAATACCTCCATACAGAATACCATTACCATCAACCCATGCTATAAGCGGTTGAACCAAAGTTCTTAGTTGTTCTTGCCCATTCGACATACTTTGCATCATCTCCATAAACTGGGTCATCCTGTCAACTGTTAAAGAAAACCAGGCAGAGATATAAGATTGAAAGATCAAGGAACACCTCTATCCAAATGAAAATGATAATGCAAAATGAAAACGTGTGTATATGTTCCAGGGAGGTCTCTGATGTATGCTATCCGCAAGTATACAGAGTACGTTAGAGTAATATAAAATATTATCGATCCCAAAGAGACCAAATCCAATCTATTGATTACTATTGTTACGGTGTTTATCTAAAACTAATGAAAATAGAGAGTATTTCGCGCAGAGAAAATAAAAATTAAGAAATGAATTTAAATTCAGAATAAAGGCATACTGGAATGTAATTCTCATCACTCAAACAGTACTCCTATTGTGTAAGTAGTAATACTTATGGGGCAATATTTTCTTCCTTGAAAAATAGTTAATTAAAAAGGAATCATCGCGTTAGCATTATTAGAACCAAACCTGACCTTTAATATATACCAGCCGCTCACGCTGCACCGGCCGCATCTTGCGTTAAAGTGACTAATTCCTTTTTTATATAACTACCTCTAAGACTCATTAAAAAAGTGTCATTGATTGGAAACTTTCAATATCAAAGTGCTTTCGACATATGCTTGGCCCACTAGATCCTAAGCCTATAAACGCATCTGAAAATAGTTTTAAAATCACTTTCTAATAATATCAAACTTTCTAATTAATTAATAAAGCGCTTTCGCTGTTTTTGCCAATTAAAAACTAACCAACTCTTATCTAAAGTATCTGATGGCTTTCGATCTTACCCGACATAGTCACATCCATTACGCCAACAAAAACACAGTCTCGTTCATATAGTGGCCGATCAATTTTAGTTCAGAAAAGTTGCATTAAAATTCAAAACATCCCCTAAAGTCTTTCTACAAATACAACATATGGAGTACCGTCAAAACGACGGTCCTCACATCCCAGCACAATAGATTTAGCTGGACATGACTGTGCTAAACATAATGAATAATTTGTTTGTAGAATAAATTATTTAGGGAAATAAAATGTGCGTGGTTGGTTCTCAAATGAACGAAGGTATCACCCTTAGGTTCAGTTCAGAAAACAAATCTTGGAAATAAAGGCAATATGTAAATCATGCAGTAAAATAAATGTGTGATTAATTTTCAGACAAACACAAGTGTCACGCTTGCGTTCACTCTTAGAAAGCGAATCTTGAAAATAAAAGACAATAATTAAATCGTGTGAAAAGATAAAGGTGTGATTGATTCCCAAAAGTATGAAAGAAAGTGTCACGCTTAAGTTTACTCTTAGAGAATAAATGTTCGAAATAAAAAAGTGATAAGTAAATTGTGCAGAAATAAAACGCGTGATCGGTTTCCAAAGGTAAGACGCGAAGTGTCACTCTTAGGTTCTCTTTTAGAAATAGATCTATAAAATAAAAGGGTGATAAATAAATAAGTGCGGGTAAAATAAATGTGTGATCAGTTTCCAAAGGTAGAAATCGAAGTCTCACTCTTAGGTTCTCTTTTAGAAACATATCTATAAAATAAAAGGCGATAAATAAATAAGTGCGAGTAAATTAGAACCTACTCCAAATCGGAGACTTGAATATGGTATAATTGTGCGATGTGTTTGGTTCGTGTTTCGCTCCGTCATCCTTTTGGTGGGGGGTCTATCATGGTCATTAATGATAGATTGTGCGATGTGTTTATTTGTGTTTTGCTCCGTCATCCTTTTGGTGGGGGGTCTATCATGGTCATTAATGATAGATTGTGCGATGTGGTTATTTGTGTTTCTCTCCGTCATCCTTTTGGTGAGGGGTCTATCATGGTCATTAATGATAGATTGTGCGATTTTGTTTTTGTGTGTCTGCTCTACCATCCTTTTGGTGGTAGTAGCCTCGTGTGTTTCGTCTCATCATCCTTTTGGTGATGGTTGACCTTTTGCCAGTTATTTACAGTTTACTCAAAGGTAACTCATCCATTATTCTCCCAAGATTTCCTTTCCTTTTCGAACAAATTCAGGGTCTTCTTTATATCTAATTCTCTTCTACCTCGAATGAATGAATGTTGCAGCATTTCATCCTACTCGGCCTAAGTCAATTAGATAGGGGCATCTGTCATACCCCAAATTTGTCCTACCCTGTATATAACTCTCATTTTGTACATCCATCCACCAATTGGTATTCAAAAAAAATATATAAAAAATATATGTTGCCTAAATTTGTGCTTTGTCTGAAGGTGTCCGTTCAGGTGTATAATTAATTGAGGATTGATGGTTTTGACCCAAAATCTAGTCATATGGGAGTTTTTGATAAAGTCAAAGTCGGGGTGTGACTAATTCAGATGGTCGGTTGGAGCTGATAGTTAGGATTGAGGTTGATTCAAGTTAACGGATGTTTGCTTTGAGTCATTGATACTTCAAGGAATAGGATCATACAGAATTAATTTATATGAGGGTTTGACGCAGAGTGTTGAGATCTATGTAACAAAACGTTATAGTATGGCTGGGCGTTTGATTCATTATGTGGAGCTTGTTTTTTGGATGTCCAGATGATGTGCCTTTGTTTAAGTTTAGCCGAGAATCACAAGTCAAGTTTGGAAAATTGAAAACCATATGAGAAAAAACATGCAATATGTGGAAGGCTCAACATATGGTCACAAGTTACTAAATTCCATCAATAATTTCCCTGCAAGAGTATTACAGCAAAATTCCATAAAGAAAAATGAGTCACAAGTTTTTTAATCAAAGCCCATTTAGCTTTCTATTTCATGAGAAGTGCCCATTACAGTAATAATAAGAAATCATTTTACAATTGGTGTAATAATGGGACAACGTTGAGGTTTTTTAAGGCCACTCTTCATACACGTACAAAAGGAGAACAGAGAACTGAGGTTTCTCCAGATAGCATCCAGTCCAAGCCATAATGTCACGTCTTCACAGCAGCTAATCCATGTTGCAGCACCTCACAACCATCTTCATGCTACCATCTGCAAAATTCTCAAAAGAAAAGAAGGCCCACATCACAATATAGCATCATTAGAATTAACATTACAAAAATGCAAAAAAAAAAAAAGAGAAACAGCAAAACGGTCACCGTAGCTACCGCGCCAAGAGAACGCTCTGCATCTCCATTACCGATTCCCCAAAACCACCACCAGAGAGAATAACATTTATCTTTCCCGTGATCAACGCCTCTGCGTACATCGCACTTGTGGTGACTGGTACTGGGAAAGCAGATATGGTTCACTCTGTGCTGAGTGGATTTGAAACAGCTGATAGGCTTCCTGCTGCATTAGTTTTACCTGAAGGGGAGTTGAAATGATTGGTAGACGAAGGTGCAACATCAAAGCTGTAGAATATCAAATCGTCCATTACCTACAAAACAAGAGATAGATGCAAAATTAATTCAACCAGAAATTAGCACGGAAGGCATTAATCTCATTTGATTGCCACGAAATTCATGCAAAGAATTTCTGCACAACAAGACCCGTACAATGCGACTATACCATGTGAATTACGGCAACATGTAACCAAGGCCTGCAGAATTACCAACAGAGAATGATGAAATGAAGTTTTGATTTATAAAACCTGCTAATTTGGACAGCATTATTACAAGCTAAAAGATTACAACCATTGACTCAAATTGAAGAACTCGATTCATAAATACCTGATATGTGAGTGCATATGGGAAGTCCTGCCGGTGTTGAAAATCTCGCATTAGACGAAAGAGAATCATATTTGTGCGATTAGAACCACCGAGGGAAGAAATGGATCAGGTTTTTGTTGACGGTGCTCACGCCATTGGAAGCTTATGTGTTGATGTTAAAGAAATTGGTGCTGATTTTTACGTAAGTAATTTGTACAAATGGTTCTTTTCTCCACCTTCGGTTGCTTTTATGTATTGTAACAAGAAATTGAAAGATGTGCACCATCCTGTGGTTGCGCATGAATATGGAAAGGGTTTACCTGCTGAGAGTGCTTGGGTTGGGATGCGAGATTATAGCCCTCAGCTTGTGGTACCTTCGATTTTGGAGTTTGTGAATAGGTTTGAAGGTGGAATTGAAGGGATTATGAGGAGGAACCATGATTTGGTTGTGAAAATGGGGATTATGCTAAAGGAATCATGGGGAACAATTCTTGGTTCCCCACCTGAAATGTGTGCCGCTATGATTATGGTGGGTTTGCCTTCAAAGCTTCGTGTGACGAGTGAGGATGATGCATTGAGGTTGAGGTTTTATCTTAGGGTTTATCATGCTATAGAAGTTCCTGTATATTACCAAGCTTTAAGAAATGCTGAAAGGGATCCTAGAGACAAGGACGGGTTTATAACTGGTTATGTGAGGATTTCTCATCAGGTGTATAACACTGTTGAAGGTTACCATAGGCTCAAGACTGCAATTGTTCAGATTTTGGATGATGGAAAAATTTGCAGTGAACTTCCTAAAGAGTGTTTGAAAAAAAAATAGAAAGGAATTACCATGAAGAATGTCGAAATAGAAATAGGCTCCATCTGCTTGAATTGATAGAGAACATTGTTCAAAGCGGCGGCTCGGTCAGTCGCGAGTTATGCTATTCCCGACACCTCCGGTTCTCACCTGTACCAACAACAGACGCATAAGAATTCATATTAAGAACTTGTTCTCACAATTTAGTATACCTGCATTAGAAAGAACAAATTCCACTCAGATTCAAAATAAGGCCAGCTATCAAAATTGGAAACGAAAAAACCATACGTTGAGGCCATCTGACCCCATAATTCAGTCGTACAGCGCACGCCTCACAAAACCGTGTCGGCAACGGTGCAACCTGCATAAAAACAGAAATCAAGTCTGTCGCATGTATATTAACGTTTTGATCACCGAAATTCCGCAAATCCCTCGCAAAGGTGATAAAACGCAGGTTCACAGCTGCACCAAAACTGTTATATCAGTAAGAATAAAAAAGAAAACACACAAGACATGATCAATATCATAATAAACACAAGGGAAAAGAGGATTGCTATACCTATTCTTTTTCCATAAAACCAGTTCCTGCAGTGTATAAAAAGGGGAGCCTGCTACATCTGCTATACCTTCAGACTGCATCATTGCCAGCCTACAACAAAGCCTGCACAAACAGCATGCCCATGCCAAAATTGTTACTCCAAATTGGAGTCTATTAAAAAATGTACAAATCAACCAAGACTGCATAACCAAAGATGCACCAGACATCCTGCACCTGAAAACGACCCAACATCAACAACAGGATAGAAAAACTCAAGGTAGGAGGATAGGAGTGATATATAGGAGACTTTCTTGATGAGCTCTGGGGGGAGAAAAACTGAGTCAGGAGAGAAGACCAAAATTCACCTTCCTCTCTTCATCCGAAAATCCAAAAACTCTCACCTTTAACCTCACAGATCTCCACCTTCTTCATCCTTGAACCCTAAGCTCTCAGTCCCTTCACCATCATCCAAACCTCAACCTACAAACTTCAAAACTCATGTTAATAATTCCAAAACAACCTCCAAATCCCTAAATCAAAGAAAATATCCTAATGCCGTCCTTCTTCCATCAACAAAATCTCCAATCTCTGAATCTTTTTCTGTTTGAATATCCCCAAATCCATTTCGAAATCAAAACCCAGAAAGCTCCTTCGAAAACCAAACCATTTTGCTGAAACCCCCTTCATTTCTCTAACCTTTGTAATCTTCATAACCACCTTTCTCTCGAACGAAAAACCTTCTTCAAAACCCCATTTATCACTCTTCTTCAATCCATAATAAAAACCATAACCTCTTTAACCAAAGCTTCGAAACATATACAACCGAAATCTATTTTCAGACCCCAACATCTCGCCCTTCTTCTTCTTCGTTCACCCCTTAAGACAAATCCAACCTTTATCTTCTTCAAAATCTCATTTCCAAACTTCAATCAAACCCTTCACTCTTCAAGTAAAACTTCTGACAAAACCTCCCCAACCTGTAAATAATAGTTTTTTTTAATCGATACCTTCAAGTCTTCTTCAAAAGACAACTTTGAAATCCAAATCAGAAATAGATGAAGATGAAATAGAAAAGAGGTTCAACGAGTGTTAGTCGTGGATAAAGAGAAAACAAGAGTAAAATGAATCACGTACCGGAGCATGTATGAGTTAAAATCGCGACTGCAGTAAAGGAGAGAGTGGGAAGATCCAGATCGTGAAGGGGCCCGGGTTCCGTTGCCATGGCGTCGTCGTAGTTCTCCATGGATTGGTGACTCGGTTTCTGTTTTGGTAAAATGAGGTTTATGTTTATCAGTGTTTTTTTATTTTTCTGTTTTGAATATGATTCTGAACCTGTATTGTTTTTCACTGAGTTTCCATTGATTTTGACTGTACCTTGTTTTGGTGACTTGTGCGTTGGAAAGGATTCTGTTCCTCTTTCATGGGCTTCGTGGAAAATCCCCTTCAGTCATTTTAACTTCACCCCCTGCACCTTGTTTAATAACCCCCTGTCCGTTGGGGAGGATGTTGGGCTTTCATACATAGCCCATGTTGTTTCCTTATTCATACCACTTTTTTCCTCGGGCACCCCCTTCCTTTTCTTTCTTTCTCATTTATAATTTTTTTTTAAGATGAAGTTTTTTAATATAATGTTTTTTATAAATGATTTTCTTAAAATAGTTTTGATAACTTTTATTGAGATCTCATTTATTTTATGTACATATTTATTTTGTTAAGATTTTCAATTAATATTGGATATACTTTCGATTATTTATTTATTTATTTATTTTTATGTTGTCGTATTTTTTTAGGTCGATGACGAGACTTCCACCGTTTAACCGTCAAATTATTGACGTGAAACAAAGGATCCGAGACCACCTTTTTTCTCCGATTTTATTTCGATTATTGGATCGATGAAAGTCTTTTATTCGTAAGCGTCGCGTATCGAAGTTGATAACCTTCTCGATTTCAAATCTATGGGGAATGACCATTGGGGTCATTTTCCGTACTTTGGGATCGTGATAGGCTACCTTTGATTAATCGGCATTATATTTGCGATTAAGACTAGATCCTATCTTTTCGTGTCCCGATTCGATTCACTAACCATTGAATTTAATTTCTGTTGAATATTATTGTGGATATTATTGTTATATTATCTTACTATATTATTGTCATATTATTTATTCATACTATTATTATCATATCATATTTATTCATATTTACTCACCCATATTTGAAAACACTTAATAAATTACCGAAACTCCTAAAAGCCAAATTGGTGTACTGTTGTATCGTTGGTTATTTGCAGGTATCTTGATTTTAAGTCATGCCCGACTTTGCTCAAGGCGTAGTTTAGGACACAAATGCACACACACGGCTTTCTCTTGGGCTACCTGACAATGAGACCCCTTTATTTCGTGCAATCCCGTGTAAATTACATGTATCCCTTCCCTATTCCGATGTATGTTTCGCATTTATTTGATTATTAGTTTATCTCCTAGAAGCACCCATAGGGACTAGAGCGGATTCAAACTATTTTCAAACTAATTCTCGATTCATCATTGAGCCACTTTCAAACAACCCGTAAGTCGAGTGCTCATACGCATTCGCCATCAACCTATTACAACTCGACCCTTGATGCGTAAGTCAAGTCGGTCTCTTTTTCAAACAATTTCATGTTCAACACGCTTTGCACGCGATAACGAGTCAAACTCTTGATCCAACGTCAAGCGGATTTTCGAAACAAACCATCAATCAATTAACAACTATTTAATTCTTTTCAAGGTGTAAAGAGTAGGTTCAAGTCTTTGATCTTGCTTTCAGTTGTTTACATGCGAGTTGTCTTATTCGGGTGTGAACAATTGACGCCTCTAAATAACATTAATAACTCGACATCGTTCAATTATTTCCAACTCAAACAACTTTCCTTTCACGATGAAAAAGAGAGTGTCCCAAGTCTTTGGTTCGCTCTCCCGACTACTTGGATCCGAGAAGTCTTTCTCAAGCTTCAAGTAGTCGTCATCCGACCAATCTCATCCTTTTATACACCATTCCAAATTCAAACAACCTTCTTTTACGATGAAAAAAAGAGTGTTCCAAGTCTTTGGTTCGCTTTCCCGATTACTTGGGGTCTGTGAAGTCTTTCTTAAGCTTCAAGTAGTCGTCATCAATTCAACTTCACCCTTTCAAACACAACCTTATCTTCAAGATGAAAAATAGAGAGTTCCAAGTCTTTGGTTCACTCTCCCGATTACTTGGGTCCGAGAAGTCTTTCTTAAGCTTCAAGTAGTCGTCATCCGTACCCACTTCAAATCCAATTCAAACCCGTTTCTTTCATGGTCGTTACCACGAACTACGACCGCTCTGATTCTTCATTCACTTTTGAATGTAAGATACGTAGGCACAAGATTGCGATGATCTTGGCGAGCACAATTCCCTCTATCTTCCATTTCCCCCATCCTTTCCCGTAGTCGAACTACGACGCTCTAATTTCTCATTCTCGTCCGAATGAGCATACGTAGGCACAAGGGCCCCGATCCTTGGCGAGCACCTTATCCTCTAACCATCCCCATTCCCCTAGCGTCTTTATCCCTTTATAGTTTCCTTTAGCATTTATTAGCGAGAAGAGAAGATTAAGTTTAGCTAACATCATCACAACTCGAATTAAGAGGTTCCCGTCGAGTACGACGGACGTGAGGGGTGCTAATACCTTCCCCTCACGTAACCGACTCCCGAACCCAGGAATATGGTTGCAACGACCGTGTTCCTTCCGCGTTTATGAGGTTTTCTCGATATTTTCCTCTCCCGTCTATTAGGGGGAAATAAAGTTCGGTGGCGACTCTGTCGAACCGCATTTTCCGCGACTTTCGCGCGAGGGTCGTATGTTCGAAACGAATTTTTTTCGAGGTGCGACAGGTGGCGACTCTGCTGGGGACTTTGCTCCATGCAAGAGAGAGTCGAGCCTATCTTAGTTTGAGTTGTTAGCTTGTTGTCTTTTATTTTCTTCTCGCTTATTTATTGGTATCCTTGTCTTGGTTACTTGTGCTTGAGGAATTGTGGGGTTGTTCTGCTTATGGGTATGTTGTGAGATGGCTCTACACCCGAGTCCGAGTATATCCCTAAGGATTAGGATGGTGGTTGTGTAGTGGAGACTTGCATGGAGTCTTTCACGTTAAGTTGAAGCGAAAACTCCACTTGGAGTAGATTCCTTGGAGATGTTGTTGTTATGGCGAGTCTTCGCCATAACAATAATGTTTTCGAGTTTGAATCGTTGATCCCAAGGACCATTAACCGTTTTATCCATGGTGGTTGGTAGTGTTAATTCTTTGTGAATTAATACGAACGCCCCAATCAGATGAGATCCCTTGAACGTATTACTTTCTTACAGTAATATTTTCAACCTCGATCTATGACTCTGAGAACCTTTTCTAGAATCCGTGTGTCGATGGTTGTGTAGTTGATGCCTCCGAGAAGTCTTTCTCGCGTGGAAGATACGAGAACCTCACCTAGAGGAGATTCTATTGAGGATATTATCATCATGATGGGGCTTTGTCATGGCAGTAATATCTTTGAAAGATATCCATGACTCTAGACACCTACCCGTTTTAGAATCCTACCCGTGGGGGTTTCTTTGAGCAGTGATTGTGATCCTTGAACCGTTCACCCGGCTAATTCTCAGAATTGTTTGAATTTGTGATCCTGTGATCCTGGATCTTGCATCTTGCATCGCATATCATTTGCATTGCATCTCATTTGTTGTGCATCTTGCATTCTCCTTCCTTCATCAGTTTCTCATGTTTCTTTTTCCTTCATATCCAGTAAATCAAGCTGAGTCCTCGACACCAGTACGCAACTAGAGCCAATACAAGACGAATGATGGAGCAGATTCAACAAGAGCAAGCTACCTTCAGGGAGGAGTTGGATTCTATGAAAGGAAAGATCGACCAGATCCTCGAAGCCATCCTCACGGCCAGAAGAGAGGAAGAACAGCGTGAAGCCACTGCTGTCGTCAACAACAATGGTCAAGGACAAGGGTCTACTGCCATCCCTTTGGTTCCAATTCCAAATCATCATGGGATGCCGTTGAACTTCAATAACGCAGCCGAAGGGAACACTTCTCATCCAACCCCAGCACCCGGAGTTACCATTGGAACTATCCCGCAGGCCCAGCCTACTGCTGTGCAAATCCCAGCTCCCCATACCGAAGATACTCTGATGGATCATTATGACGATGTTCAGAACTACCATGCTGCTATCCCCATTTCCAGTCCTGTTGCTGTTCCGGATTCAGAAGCCATGAAGATGTGCCGAGATCTAGCCGAGAAACTCCGAGCCATGGAAGGGCACAGTTCAAATTCCTTCAGTGCTTTGGAATTATGCTTGGTGCCTGATGTTGTCATTCCTCCCAAGTTCAAGGTGCCTGAGTTTTTGAAATACAAAGGTCTCAGTTGCCCAAACATTCATTTGAAGATGTATTGTCGTAAGATGGCTGCCTATGCCAGAGACGAAAAGCTCATGATCCATTGCTTCCAAGATAGCTTGTCTGGGGCATCACTTGAATGGTATATGCAATTAGAGCGTAATAGCGTGCGTACTTGGGCCGAGCTAGCCGATGCTTTTGTCAAGCAGTACAAATACAACACCGATCTTGCTCCAAATCGTACTCAGCTTCAGAGTATGACTCAGAAGGACAGCGAATCCTTCAAGGAGTACGCGCAACGATGGAGAGAGCTAGCCGCAAGGGTGCATCCACCTCTTGTTGACCGTGAACTGATTGACATCTTCATGGGCACTTTGCAAGGCCAATACTATGAGAAGCTGATCGGTAGTGTCTCTGCTGGATTCTCTGACCTAGTGATTGTCGGTGAGAGAATTGAAGAAGGGTTGAAGAGTGGAAAGATACCAGGAGGTCCTAACAGCCAGGCCAACACCAAGAAGCCTTTCAACGGATACAACAAGAAAGAGGGCGAAACAAATGCAATCTTTGTGCATAAAGGGCAAGCTTCCCAACAAGTTCCTGCTCCTATGCCTTACCAAGTCCCCTATTACCAGTATCTGTATGTTGCTGCCGCGCAATATGCTCCAATGCCTTATCAGCCAGCTGTTCAAGCAGTGCAAACTCAGATGCCACAGCAACGGGCTCCTCAGCAACAAACCTACAACCAGCAAGGATATCAGTATCCTCCTCAGCAACAGTAGATGCAAGCTACTCAGCAACGACAAGGTGCTCGCCCACAGCGTCCGCAGAGAACATGGAGACCAGATAGAGTCTTTGATCGTCTACCAATGACATATGCCAAAATCTTTGCTCAGTTGATGGAGAAGAAAGCTGTTGTTCCGAGAGATTTGGCTCCTCCAACTATCATTCCTGCCTATTACGATGCAAATGCTCATTGTGAGTTTCATAAGGGCGCTCCAGGTCACACCATTGAGGACTGCAGGGCTTTCAAGCACATAATTCAAGACATGATCGATAGGGATGCTATCAACTTCAATGGGAAGTCTCCAAATATCATCAACAATCCGATGCCACCAGTCAACTAGTGCCAACGTCAGATCGATTCTAGTTAAGTTCATTCCCCGAAGAAGGCAGTCATGTTGCCATTTCATTATTCGCAGTTCTTATATTTTGTCTTTGTTTGTTTAAGTATTGTACGCTTTGAACAATTGCCATTCGTATTTGGTTTTCATTAATGTATTGTTTATGCATGTTTTGAATTAGTTATGTCGTATTCACTCATTTTCACTTATCAACGACACATTTATTCACTGTTGTTTAGCCTGATTTGAGGGAGGATGATGAAAACGAGATACCCATAATTGCAAACCGTATGCTTTCAGACAGGATCTCGTCAATGATGTACATGCATTGTTTCAATTCCCCCATACAATGAAGATATAAGGAGCTAATCCCTAGTAAACCACTTCGAGCCTAGAAGTAGGAGTTTCCTTCGGATATTCAAACCTTTACATTCAACCTGGGGCAGGGTAGCGTTCAGTTAATCCAGTAATGCATCCAAAAGACGACTGTTCATCAAAGACCCATGACATGGCAGTCACAACCTTCCCAAAATTCAAAAAAATCAAAAGCCTGCTAAGTCAAACACCTTAGAAGGGACTTAGGCAAAATCAAGGCAACCCCGATGAATCTGACAAGCAAAATCAATCCATGCAAAAGTTAGGGATCAACAAAAAACAAAAGCAAAAGAGGAACCCGAAACCCTCAACAAAAACAAAATAAGATTCAGTGGCCATTCAAATAGGGTCACTGATATCCATCAAAATAAGGTGACTGTCACGACGAGCAAACCTGGAACCATCAAGTTTATACCGTCAAGGTAAGTGTAGAATTAACTGAGCGTAGGACTGGAGATCATTAAGAAGAATGGGTGGGTACAAATCATACTTTGAGCCTAGCATCCTTTGTTTCATAACCGTGAACCAGACCACGTTACAACCCTCGAAAGACCTAATTGAGGCGAGGTTTATTCTGAAAGCATACTATCGCAAGGTTGCGTAACCTGACTCCTCACATGATTGTTAATCATCAGCATTGGTGTCATTATCCTTGCAATATCTTTTACACTAATCAAAATTAGCACAACGTTTGGACTAACGGTCCATTCGTCTCACTACCACGACACTCTCAATGAATGACACACTCTTTCAAAACTTATATTAAACTTTGCATTAATATTACCATTTATGAATGTACAATTTTAATTGCAAATCGGTGCTAGGTAATCAAAGACATCTCAACAAGGAGCAATCAGGGAGGAACCCGACTTTCAGTGGTGTACATGAGAGAAGATTGTTTCAAAGCCCATAGGCTGGGACAAATTACTCAAGAGCTCGAGCAGGGGCAGGCCATTGCCATGTTCGAACTGGGGCGAGACTGGGTCGTCCTGACCAACAAGCAGAGTTGCAACCTTCTCTGAAGCCAATTCACAACAAGTCACCAAGTACCCAGACTTGGGGCATATAGAGCATCTTCGCTTGTGTCAATCGTGGCGTCTTCAACAAACTGCGTGTCGAGGCAGTCAATCCCTCCCACCACCCGAAGTCCAATTCGCATTGGCAACTACCCAAAGTCCACCACATTGGTGCCTCCCTGCATTTCCAATCACCTGTCTACAATCATGTGCATCATACGCATGGCATTCACTATCATAAGTATCCTGCATCATATACATGCTCCAATCATACCTTACTTCCCCAGCTCTTGCATCTCCGCGCGTCAGCATTTGCATTTGCACTTCCACTCGTATGGAATATCATTTATCATCCAACATTCATATATGCAAGTCAAGGTCCAAGATCAATCTTGAAGGTTTCCAAGACCATCATCAGCCCAATCAGGGGCATCTTCCACAACATCTTCAAAGCAATCATCAGCCCAATCAGGGGCATTTTTGCAAGATTGTGGGTTTTTCCCACGATTTTCAAGAACTTCAAAGCAATCATCAGCCCAGTCAGAGGCAATCTTTTGCAATTGTGGGTTTCTCCCACAAAATTTGAAGTTATTCAAAGCAAGATTCAGCCCAGTCAGGGGCATTTTTCAAAGACCATGGGCGTCTCCCATGACGTATTGCAACCTCGTGGTTGATCAGACCTTTGAATCAATATTCATCCTAGTCAGGGGCATGCCGATCAAGACCGGGGGTGTTCCCCACGAAGTTGTTCAACCTTTTGTTGGGAAAATCCAAGAGTTTCAGTGCAAGGTTCAGCCCGAGCAGGGGCATCTTCAGCAAAGCCGTGAGCATTCCTCATGAAGTTGTTCAGCCTTTTGTTGAGCAAGACAAGACATCAAGGCCAACTCAGTCCAGTCAGGGGCATCCTCTTCAGAATTCATGGGCGTAACCATGAAATCATTTCAACTATTACGAACTACAAGCAAGTCAGTGGTCGTCCCCATTGATTCATTTCAACCCAATCTTCTTCTTGGGTATTCCCCAATGAGTTGTATTCAGCAAGCGTGACCGTTGTCAATCGCCTTACTATCATCCTTTTGGTGATAGTCGAACCTCGTCAGTTCAACCCAGCCTGCATCCTTTTGGTGTTGGTAAACTTCAAATCTGTGTTGTCTTATCATCCTTTTGGTGATAGCGACCTGTCGGTTTGTGTTTCGCTCCGTCATCCTTTTGGTGGGGGGGGGGGTCTATCATGGTCATTAATGATAGATTGTGCGATGTGTTTTGTGTTTCGCTCCGTCATCCTTTTGGTGGGGGGTCTATCATGGTCATTAATGATAGATTGTGCGATGTGTTTATTTGTGTTTCGCTCCGTCATCCTTTTGGTGGGGGGTCTATCATGGTCACTAATGATAGATTGTGCGATGTGTTTGGTTCGTGTTTCGCTCCGTCATCCTTTTGGTGGGGGGTCTATCATGGTCATTAATGATAGATTGTGCGATGTGTTTGGTTCGTGTTTTGCTCCGTCATCCTTTTGGTGGGGGGTCTATCATGGTCATTAATGATAGATTGTGCGATGTGTTTGGTTCGTGTTTCGCTCCGTCATCCTTTTGGTGGGGGGTCTATCATGGTCATTAATGATAGATTGTGCGATGTGTTTATTTGTGTTTCGCTCCGTCATCCTTTTGGTGGGGGTCTATCATGGTCATTAATGATAGATTGTGCGATGTGTTTGGTTCGTGTTTCGCTCCGTCATCCTTTTGGTGGGGGGTCTATCATGGTCATTAATGATAGATTATGCGATGTGTTTATTTGTGTTTTGCTCCGTCATCCTTTTGGTGGGGAGTCTATCATGGTCATTAATGATAGATTGTGCGATGTGTTTGGTTCGTGTTTCGCTCCGTCATCCTTTTGGTGGGGGGTCTATCATGGTCATTAATGATAGATTGTGCGATGTGTTTATTTGTGTTTCGCTCCGTCATTCTTTTGGTGGGGGGTCTATCATGGTCATTAATGATAGATTGTGTGATGTGTTTGGTTCGTGTTTCGCTCCGTCATCCTTTTGGTGGGGGGTCTATCATGGTCATTAATGATAAATTGTGCGATGTGTTTATTTGTGTTTCGCTCTGTCATCCTTTTGGTGGGGGGTCTATCATGGTCATTAATGATAGATTGTGCGATGTGGTTATTTGTGTTTCGCTCCGTCATCCTTTTGGTGAGGGGTCTATCATGGTCATTAATGATAGATTGTGCGATTTTGTTTGTGTGTGTCTGCTCTACCATCCTTTTGGTGGTAGTAGCCTCGTGTGTTTCGTCTCATCATCCTTTTGGTGATGGTTGACCTTTTGCCAGTTATTTACAGTTTACTCAAAGGTACCTCATCCATTATTCTCCCAAGATTTCCTTTCCTTTTCGGACAAATTCAGGGTCTTCTTTATATCTAATTGTCTTCTACCTCAAATGAATGAACGTTGCAGCATTTCATCCTACTCGGCCTAAGTCAATTAGATAGGGGTATCTGTCATACCCCAAATTTGTCCTACCCTGTATATAACTCTCATTTTGTACATCCATCCCCCAATTGGTATTAAAAAAAATATAAAAAATATATGTTGCCTAAATTTGTGCTTTGTCTGAAGGTGTCCGTTCAGGTGTATAATTAATTGAGGATTGATGGTTTTGACCCAAAATCTAGTCATATGGGAGTTTTTGATAAAGTCAAAGTCGGGGTGTGACTAATTCAGATGGTCGGTTGGAGCTGATAGTTAGGATTGAGGTTGATTCAAGTTAACGGATGTTTGCTTTGAGTCATTGATACTTCAAGGAATAGGATCATACAAAATTAATTTATATGAGGGTTTGACGCAGAGTGTTGAGATCTATGTAACAAAACATTATAGTATGGCTGGGCGTTTGATTCATTATGTGGAGCTTGTTTTTTGGATGTCCAGATGATGTGCCTTTGTTTAAGTTTAGCCGAGAATCACAAGTCAAGTTTGGAAAATTGAAAACCATATGAGAAAAAACATGCAATATGTGGAAGGCTCAACATATGGTCACAAGTTACTAAATTCCATCAATAATTTCCCTGCAAGAGTATTACAGCAAAATTCCATAAAGAAAAATGAGTCATAAGTTTTTTAATCAAAGCCCATTTAGCTTTCTATTTCATGTGAAGTGCCCATTACAGTAATAATAAGAAATCATTTTACAATTGGTGTAATAATGGGACAACGTTGAGGTTTTTTAAGGCCACTCTTCATACACGTACAAAAGGAGAACAAAGAACTGAGGTTTCTCCAGATAGCATCCAGTCCAAGCCGTAATGTCACGTCTTCAGAGTAGCTAATCCATACTGCAGCACCTCACAACCATCTTCATGCTACCATCTGCAAAATTCTCAAAAGAAAAGAAGGCCCACATCACAATATGGCATCATTAGAATTAACATTACTAAAATGCAAAAAAAAGAGAAACAGCAAAACGGTCACCGTAGCTACCGCGCCAAGAGAACGCTCTGCATCTCCATTACCGATTCCCCAAAACCACCACCAGAGAGAATAACATTTATCTTTCCCGTGATCAACGCCTCTGCATACATCGCACTTGTGGTGACTGGTACTGGGAAAGCAGATATGGTTCACTCTGTGCTGAGTGGATTTGAAACAGCTGATAGGCTTCCTGCTGCATTAGTTTTACCTGAAGGGGAGTTGAAATGATTCGTAGACGAAGGTGCAGCATCAAAGCTGTAGAATCCCAAACCGTCCATTACCTACAAAACAAGAGATAGATGCAAAATTAGTTCAACCAGAAATTAGCATGGAAGGCATTAATCTCATTTGATTGCCACGAAATTCATGCGAAGAATTTTTGCACAACAAGACCCGTACAATGCGACTATACCATGTGAATTACGACAACATGTAACCAAGGCCTGCAGAATTACCAACAGAGAATGATGAGATGAAGTTTTGATTTATAAAACCTGCTAATTTGGACAACATTATTACAAGCTAAAAGATTACAACCATTGACTCAAATTGAAGAACTCAAATCATAAATACCTGATATGTGAGTGCATATGGGAAGTCCTGCCGGTGTTGAAAATCTCGCATTAGACTAAAGAGAATCATACTTGTGCGATTAGAACCACCGAGGAAAGAAATGGATCAGGTTTTTGTTGACGGTGCTCACGCCATTGGAAGCTTGTGTGTTGATGTTAAAAGAAATTGGTGCTGATTTTTATGTAAGTAATTTGTAACAAGAAATTGAAAGATGTGCACCATCTTGTGGTTGTGCATGAATATGGAAAGGGTTTACCTGCTGAGAGTGCTTGGGTTGGGATGCGAGATTATAGCCCTCAGCTTGTGGTACCTTCGATTTTGGAGTTTGTGAATAGGTTTGAAGGTGGAATTGAAGGGATTATGAGGAGGAACCATGATTTGGTTGTGAAAATGGGGATTATGCTAAAGGAATCATGGGGAACAATTCTTGGTTCCCCACCTGAAATGTGTGCCGCTATGATTATGGTGGGTTTGCCTTCAAAGCTTCGTGTGACGAGTGAGGATGATGCATTGAGGTTGAGGTTTTATCTTAGGGTTTATCATGCTATAGAAGTTCCTGTATATTACCAAGCTTTGAGAAATGCTGAAAGGGATCCTAGAGACAAGGACGGGTTTATAACTGGTTATGTGAGGATTTCTCATCAGGTGTATAACACTGTTGAAGGTTACCATAGGCTCAAGACTGCAATTGTTCAGATTTTGGATGATGGAAAAATTTGCAGTGAACTTCCTAAAGAGTGTTTGAAAAAAAAACAGAAAGGAATTACCATGAAGAATGTCGAAATAGAAATAGGCTCCATCTGCTTGAATTGATAGAGAACATTGTTCAAAGCGGCGGCTCGGTCAGTCGCGAGTTATGCTATTCCCGACACCTCCGGTTCTCACCTGTACCAACAACAGACGCATAAGAATTCATATTAAGAACTTGTTCTCACAATTTAGTATACCTGCATTAGAAAGAACAAATTCCACTCAGATTCAAAATAAGGCCAGCTATCGAAATTGGAAACGAAAAAACCATACGTTGAGGCCATCTGACCCCATAATTCAGTCGTACAGCGCACGCCTCACAAAACCGTGTCGGCAACGGTGCAACCTGCATAAAAACAGAAATCAAGTCTGTCGCATGTATATTAACGTTTTGATCACCGAAATTCCGCAAATCCCTCGCAAAGGTGATAAAACGCAGGTCCACAGCTGCACCAAAACTGTTATATCAGTAAGAATAAAAAAGAAAACACACAAGACATGATCAATATCATAATAAACACAAGGGAAAAGAGGATTGTTATACCTATTCTTTTTCCATAAAACCAGTTCCTGCAGTGTATAAAAAGGGGAGCCTGCTACATCTGCTATACCTTCAGACTGCATCATTGCCAGCCTACAACAAAGCCTGCACAAACAGCATGCCCATGCCAAAATTGTTACTCCAAATTGGAGTTTGTTACAAAATGTACAAATCAACCAAGACTGCATAACCAAAGATGCACCAGACATCCTGCACCTGAAAACGACCCAACATCAACAACAGGACAGAAAAACTCAAGGTAGGAGGATAGGAGTGATATATAGGAGACTTTCTTGATGAGCTCTGGGGGGAGAAAAACCGAGTCAGGAGAGAAGACCAAAACTCACCTTCCTCTCTTCATCCGAAAATCCAAAAACTCTCACCTTTAACCTCACAGATCTCCACCTTCTTCATCCTTGAACCCTAAGCTCTCAGTCCCTTCACCATCATCCAAACCTCAACCTACAAACTTCAAAACTCATGTTAATAATTCCAAAACAACCTCCAAATCCCTAAATCAAAGAAAATATCCTAATGCCGTCCTTCTTCCATCAACAAAATCTCCAATCTCTGAATCTTTTTCTGTTTGAATATCCCCAAATCCATTTCGAAATCAAAACCCAGAAAGCTCCTTCGGAAACCAAACCATTTTGCTGAAACCCTCCTCATTTCTCTAACCTTTGTAATCTTCATAACCCCCTTTCTCTCGAACGAAAAACCTTCTTCAAAACCCCATTTATCACTCTTCTTCAATCCATAATAAAAACCATAACCTCTTTAACCAAAGCTTCGAAACATATACAACCGAAATCTATTTTCAGACCCCAACATCTCGCCCTTCTTCTTCTTCGTTCACCCCTTAAGACAAATCCAACCTTTATCTTCTTCAAAATCTCATTTCCAAACTTCAATCAAACCCTTCACTCTTCAAGTAAAACTTCTGACAAAACCTCCCCAACCTGTAAATAATAGTTTTTTTTAATCGATACCTTCAAGTCTTCTTCAAAAGACAACTTTGAAATCCAAATCAGAAATAGATGAAGATGAAATAGAAAAGAGGTTCAACGAGTGTTAGTCGTGGATAAAGAGAAAACGGGAGTAAAGCGAATCACGTACCGGAGCATGTATGAGTTAAAATCGCGACTGCAGTAAAGGAGAGAGTGGGAAGATCCAGATCGTGAAGGGGCCCGGGTTCCGTTGCCATGGCGTCGTCGTAGTTCTCCATGGATTGGTGACTCGGTTTCTGTTTTGGTAAAATGAGGTTTATGTTTATCAGTGTTTTTTTATTTTTCTGTTTTGAATATGATTCTGAACCTGTATTGTTTTTCACTGAGTTTCCATTGATTTTGACTGTACCTTGTTTTGGTGACTTGTGCGTTGGAAAGGATTATGTTCCTCTTTCATGGGCTTCGTGGAAAATCCCCTTCAGTCATTTTAACTTCACCCCCTGCACCTTGTTTGGTAACCCCCTGTCCGTTGGGGAGGATGTTGGGCTTTCATACATAGCCCATGTTGTTTCCTTATTCATACCACTTTTTTCCTCGGGCACCCCCTTCCTTTTCTTTCTTTCTCATTTATAATTTTTTTTTTAAGATGAAGTTTTTTAATATAATGTTTTTTATAAATGATTTTCTTAAAATAGTTTTGATAACTTTTATTGAGATCTCATTTATTTTATGTACATATTTATTTTGTTAAGATTTTCAATTAATATTGGATATACTTTCGATTATTTATTTATTTATTTATTTATTTTTATGTTGTCGTATTTTTTTAGGTCGATGACGAGACTTCCACCGTTTAACCGTCAAATTATTGACGTGAAACAAAGGATCCGAGACCACCTTTTTTCTCCGATTTTATTTCGATTATTGGATCGATGAAAGTCTTTTATTCGTAAGCGTCGCGTATCGAAGTTGATAACCTTCTCGATTTCAAATCTATGGGGAATGACCATTGGGGTCATTTTCCGTACTTTGGGATCGTGATAGGCTACCTTTGATTAATCGGCATTATATTTGCGATTAAGACTAGATCCTATCCTTTCGTGTCCCGATTCGATTCACTAACTATTGAATTTAACTTCTGTTGAATATTATTGTGGATATTATTGTTATATTATCTTACTATATTATTGTCATATTATTTATTCATACTATTATTATCATATCATATTTATTCATATTTACTCACCCATATTTGAAAACACTTAATAAATTATCGAAACTCCTAAAAGCCAAATTGGTGTACTGTTGTATCTTTGGTTATTTGCAGGTATCTTGATTTTAAGTCGTGCCCGACTTTGCTCAAGGCGTAGTTTAGGACACAAATGCACACACACGGCTTTCTCTTGGGCTACCTGACAATGAGACCCCTTTATTTCGTGCAATCCCGTGTAAATTACATGTATCCCTTCCCTATTCCGATGTATGTTTCGCATTTATTTGATTATTAGTTTATCTCCTAGGAGCACCCATAGGGACTAGAGCGGATTCAAACTATTTTTAAACTAATTCTCGATTCATCATTGAGCCACTTTCAAACAACCCGTAAGTCGAGTGCTCATACGCATTCGCCATCAACCTATTACAACTCGACCCTTGATGCGTAAGTCAAGTCGGTCTCTTTTTCAAACAATTTCATGTTCAACACGCTTTGCACGCGATAACGAGTCAAACCCTTGATCCAACGTCAAGCGGATTTTCGAAACAAACCATCAATCAATTAACAACTATTTAATTCTTTTCAAGGTGTAAAGAGTAGGTTCAAGTCTTTGATCTTGCTTTTAGTTGTTTACATGCGAGTTGTCTTATTCGGGTGTGAACAATTGACGCCTCTAAATAACATTAATAACTCGACATCGTTCAATTATTTCCAACTCAAACAACTTTCCTTTCACGATGAAAAAGAGAGTGTCCCAAGTCTTTGGTTCGCTCTCCCGACTACTTGGATCCGAGAAGTCTTTCTCAAGCTTCAAGTAGTCGTCATCCGACCAATCTCATCCTTTTATACACCATTCCAAATTCAAACAACCTTCTTTTACGATGAAAAAAAGAGTGTTCCAAGTCTTTGGTTCGCTTTCCCGATTACTTGGGGTCTGTGAAGTCTTTCTTAAGCTTCAAGTAGTCGTCATCAATTCAACTTCACCCTTTCAAACACAACCTTATCTTCAAGATGAAAAATAGAGAGTTCCAAGTCTTTGGTTCACTCTCCCGATTACTTGGGTCCGAGAAGTCTTTCTTAAGCTTCAAGTAGTCGTCATCCGTACCCACTTCAAATCCAATTCAAACCCGTTTCTTTCGTGGTCGTTACCACGAACTACGACCGCTCTGATTCTTCATTCACTTTTGAATGTAAGATACGTAGGCACAAGATTGCGATGATCTTGGCGAGCACAATTCCCTCTATCTTCCATTTCCCCCATACTTTCCCGTAGTCGAACTACGACGCTCTGATTTCTCATTCTCGTCCGAATGAGCATACGTAGGCACAAGGGCCCCGATCCTTGGCGAACACCTTATCCTCTAACCACCCCCCTTCCCCTAGCGTCTTTATCCCTTTATAGTATCCTTTAGCATTTATTAGCGAGAAGAGAAGATTAAGTTTAGCTAACATCATCACAACTCGAATTAAGAGGTTCCCGTCGAGTACGACGGACGTGAGGGGTGCCAATACCTTCCCCTCACGTAACCGACTCCCGAACCCAGGAATATGGTTGCGACGGCCGTGTTCCTTCCGCGTTTATAAGGTTTTCTCGATATTTTCCTCTCCCGTCTATTAGGGAAAAATAAAGTTCGGTGGCGACTCTGTCGAACCGCATTTTCTGCGCCTTTCGCGCGAGGGTCGTATGTTCGAAACGAATTTTTTTCGAGGTGCGACACCCATGCTATAAGCGGTTGAACCAAAGTTCTTAGTTGTTCGTGCCCATTCGACATACTTTGCATCATCTCCATAAACTGGGTCATCCTGTCAACTGTTAAAGAAAACCAGGCAGAGATATAAGATTGAAAGCTCAAGGAACACCTCTATCCAAATGAAAATGATAATGCAAAATGAAAACGTGTGTATATGTTCTAGGGAGGTCTCTGATGTATGCTATCCGCAAGTATACAGAGTACGTTAGAGTAATATAAAAGATTATCGATCCCAAAGAGACCAAATCCAATCTATCGATTACTATTGTTACGGTGTTTATCTAAAACTAATGAAAATAGAGAGTATTTCGCGCAGAGAAAATAAAAATTAAGAAATGAATTTAAATTCAGAATAAAGGCATACTGGAATGTAATTCTCATCACTCAAACAGTACTCCTATTGTGTAAGTAGTAATACTTATGGGGCAATATTTTCTTCCTTGAAAAATAGTTAATTAAAAAGGAATCGTCGCGTTAGCATTATCAGAACCAAACCTGACCTTTAATATATACCAGCCGCTCACGCTGCACCGGCCACATCTTGCGTTAAAGTGACTAATTCCTTTTTTATATAACTACCTCTAAGACTCATTTAAAAAGTGTCATTGATTGGAAACTTTCAATATCAAAGTGCTTTCGACATATGCTCGGCCCACTGGATCCTAAGCCTATAAACGCGTCCGAAAATAGTTTTAAAATCACTTTCTAATAATATCAAACTTTCTAATTAATTAATAAAGCGCTTTCGCTGTTTTTGCTAATTAAAAACTAACCAACTCTTATCTAAAGTATCTGACGGCTTTCGATCTTACCCGACATAGTCACATCCATTTTCTCGTTCATATAGTGGCCGATCAATTTTAGTTCAGAAAAGTTGCATTAAAATTCAAAACAGCCCCTAAAGTCTTTCTACAAATACAACATGTGGAGTACCGTCAAAACGACGGTCCTCACATCCCAGCACAATAGATTTAGCTGGACATGACTGTGCTAAACATAATGAATAATTTGTTTGTAGAATAAATTATTTAGGGAAATAAAATGTGCGTGGTTGGTTCTCAAATGAACGAAGGTATTACCCTTAGGTTCAGTTCAGAAAACAAATCTTGGAAATAAAGGCAATATGTAAATCATGCAGTAAAATAAATGTGTGATTAATTTTCATACAAACACAAGTGTCACGCTTGCGTTCACTCTTAGAAAGCGAATCTTGAAAATAAAAGACAATAATTAAATCGTGTGAAAAGATAAAGGTGTGATTGATTCCCAAAATTATGAAAGAAAGTGTCACGCTTAAGTTTACTCTTAGAGAATAAATGTTCGAAATAAAAAAGTGATAAGTAAATTGTGCAGAAATAAAACGCGTGATCGGTTTCCAAAGGTAAGACGCGAAGTGTCACTCTTAGGTTCTCTTTTAGAAATAGATCTATAAAATAAAAGGGTGATAAATAAATAAGTGCGGGTAAAATAAATGTGTGATCAGTTTCCAAAGGTAGAAATCGAAGTCTCACTCTTAGGTTCTCTTTTAGAAACAGATCTATAAAATAAAAGGCGATAAATAAATAAGTGCGAGTAAATTAGAACCTACTCCAAATCGGAGACTTGAATATGGTATAATGTTGGAAAGTAAATCTGACTCGAAAGTAAAATGACGGAAAGATTAAAATTCCTACGCTATGGTGCTCTAACCTCAGTTACAACAATGGTGCGATAAACCCTCGATATGATGATTTATCGCTTTAACTCTGAATATATACCTATGTTGAGAACTAAGACTGGATGCCTAAAACTAAAGATCTAGGTCCTATTTATAGTGTAACACTACCTTGGACGTTACGTAACTTCTTCCGAAATCATGGGGAGGAAAAATCTCCAGTCATGGCGTCATGCTATAACCGTCCTTGACCAGACCACCAAATACACAGACGGCGTCCGCGATCTAGACATGGCGTCTACCACATGTACAAATGGTGGTGGACATGGTCAAGTAATGGTTAGAACGTGGGATAAACCCTACACGTCATGGCTACCCCCATGGCCAACGCCATGTGGAACGCTGTGTGTGTAATTTTCACCTGAAACTTCGTTTTCTGCTCTTTTTCGCTCCATTTCTTCGTGGAAGGCTCTTATTAGGCAATGTACCTGAAAACAAGACAAAACATAAGCATAATGTAAGAAAATAACAAATAAATGACAATAAACATGTGCAATCCGAGCCAAATACGCAGTGTGTTTTAGTGTTATCAATCTCCCTCTTGATTCTAGTTTCACAGATAATACAGAATAGTAGAGATAAACGGAAGAACTAGATAACCATCTCATAAATAAAATGAGGACAAAAGCCAATATATACAAATCACCAGCAGGAAATATAATTGTATACAAGAATATGACCCCATCCCACAAATTTGGTGATCGTCAAAATACAAGATAAGAGAAAAGACAACATCAAACAATTGTCAACGACTGTAAGCCCTATACCAAGTCTGAGCTTCCTCTAATAGCTCCTTTGTATCTGGATGCTCAGGTCTTGCAATCAGCTTCTGTATGAGGAGATCCCTCTTGCAGATGACATCTTTCAAGCCCTGAACATAGTCCTCCCAAGCATCCTCTCCAAAGGCATCTTCAAGTCTTGGTCTCTTTAATTCTGCTCTCACCTTGAGCTCCTCAAATGTTGACAAGGTTTCCTATAGTTTCTGATCACTTGCATACCTACGGGATGATTCTGCTAAAATTTCTTTTCCTTTGACTTTAAGTTGTACCTTCAAACTTTCGATCTATCTACAAAGTTCATCCTCTCTTCCCTTGTTGGCAGTCAATGTAGTATTCCATTGATCAATAAACTTAGATATTTCCAAATAGGCTCTATCTAGTTTTTTTTATGCTTAAGAACGCTATCAATACTTTTCAAATCTTGGCCAACTCGTCCTCGCACCCGAATCTCTTCAGCCAACTCCTTTTCCACCTTAGTTAAGGCTTGTGTCCTTACTCTAGCTAGGTAAACAACTTCATTCTTATCACTCTTCAATTGACTGATCTCTCTTTTCAACTCTTCATTTTCCTTATGCAACTCTTCATTTTCTATCTGAAGCTTATCATATCTCAGAATACCCACTATTGCAGGTTCTTCAATCATCAGGGGATACAAGGGTTCTTCAACAGGAAATGGCAACAAAATCTTCTCCACCCTCCTCTGAATCCACTCTAAGCAGGGGTCATAAGCTCTACAATCACACTTTTCTAAAAATGTCTTCCCCTTCTTATGAATCTTTCCCCATGCTTCAACGACCTTGGTCAGAACATCTAGACTAGTTACACTAGTATAGTATAGAGATTTTTGTACTTCTTCATCCTTCGAAGGTCCTTTTAAAGCATATCCAAACTACCTAACGGCGGGAGAAGGGTTATAGTTAACTCACCCTTTTCTCCCTACTAGAGGTACATTAGGAAAACTGCCACAACTAGAAACAATATCCACATCAAGCAGATCCTGATTGAACCAAGTAATGTCTTTAGTAGTCAAACCCATAAGCCTCTAAGACCACACATGTGTATTTCTCAAATCAAATAGAGCTATTGTGCAAGGAAGATGATCTATGAACCATTTGTGGAATAGTGGAGTACAACAAGAAATGGTCTTCCCTCTTTTCTTTTCATTCTTGTAATGTATAGAGCGATGCAGATCTCCTAGAAGAGTGGGTATAGGGTTTTTGGATGTGAAATTTCTGAAAGCGTCCATATCCATCAAGTCAGGTATGTTTGGGAACATCATAATATCATAGATGCACATAGCCAAGATAGCGCTAAAGACCACCCAACAACCCTATTTGGCATACTTTTGGGCTTTGTGCACCAAGAAAGACAAAGTAAAGCCAGAGACCCTATTCTTGGTAACCATATTGCTTACCAACTCAGACGCACTCAAATAAAGAGTGGCTGCAAGCTTCTCGAGATCAGGCTCCACTTCTGAATGAAAGAATGATATTTTATCCTGGATTGGGATCCATAGGATAAAAACGTACTCCTCCAATGTAGAAACTAGAACATAATCTAGAAAAGTGAAACAGCGTAGTGGAGGATCGTAGAACTGCAGCAAAGTATGGATATCTCCCTGCTCGTAACTTGTGACTTTTCGGACAAGGCTCAGAATTCTCCCATAGTCTCTTCTAAACACCTTAAGAGTACCCAGATCATCCATAGCAATGAAACCAAATAAAGGTCCAAGATCAGGTAAAGGAAACTTGTATAAAATAGTCTTCTTCCTTTCTACTTCCATCTTCAAAGAAAAACCAGGACTAGAATCTAAGGAGAGATGAAAACCTGAAACACATATACATGAACAACAAAGATGAGAATGAGTATGCAAATGCAGACAAGGATCAAGGCGTCAAAAGGTTGTTGTGTTGCTGACTGAATTAGACCAGAGTTCTGCTCCAATAAGAAAACCAGAAATCCAAGATACCAAAGTGACAGAATACCACAACATATAAGTTCGTACTGACAAGAAAACCAGAAAACCGGGTTAGTTGAAGGTCAAAGATTCCTACAAAACCCTTCCCTCTCACAGGTAGGTTCTAGTCTTGAAAGGTACGACATCCTATGCAGGTCAACAGTATCATGGACTATCAGGTCGAGTAATGATGATACGTTAACCATTTTTAGTTTGGCATCATGGTCAATCAAGGAGGTCTCAACAGACTTCCCAATGAACGGTCTCCAGAGTTGTTAGTTTTCTAATTCAACATCCCCTCAACGGCCCTAAATGCACATAATAGGATGTCTCCAAAGAAAACCTCCCCTGGACGTAGATTTCACGTGAACTCTTGCATGGCTAAATGCCACACAAGTCCACACTAATCCTATGTATCTACTCAAGCCTGGGTATTGGGCTTATCTCTCATGGGATAACCCACCCAACAACACAACAATAGCAGCATAATATGATAACAATAAAGATGCAGATGCAATAATATACAATAGATAAATACACAAATACAAATAATTGCACAACAATAAACACCCAAAAGACACAACACAGACAAACGCTAGGATTGACTCGCATAGGGAACTAGAAATCTCCAGTAGAGTTGCCAACTGTCGCAACTGCGAAAGGGTCGGCAGAAACAAATAGAAGAGTCGCCACCAAACGTTATTTATCCCAAAGAGAGGGAAAGGAAACGCTTAAAGAAAACCTAAAAGAATGAGAAAAGACAAGGTCATCATAACCAAATCTTGGATTCAGAATTCGGTTACGCAAGGGGAAGGTATGAGCACCCCTCACATCTGTTATACTCAATGGGATCCATACTTGTTGTCTATCAAAAGGGGTGAGTTATCTAAAAGCTACTGCTAAACAGGGAAAGGAAAAGAAAAAGGAGACTCGATAGGACATCGTCGCCTTATGCCTACGTATTCCCTCGTGCAATGGAAAAGTCAGAGTCAACGTAGTTTGGAAAACTGCAGGTGATGGGGGGAAGGTTGCTCGTCAAGACATCATGTGCCTACGTATCCTCATCTGGTATGAGAAATCAGAGCAAACGTAGTTCGGGAACTAAACCACTAGTTGGTTAAGTGTTTTTTATGAGTGATGTTAAGTTCTCATTCCAGCAGTTAGGGACAATGCTTATTTGCGGTAGAACGGAAAAATAACATACTCTTTTCTGAAAATGATTTAAGAACAATCTCGAAGAATAAAAAGGTTTGAATTTGGTTCAAGAATTTTAGGGAAGTGAATTGAAATTGTTTGAGATTCACGTTGCACTAAATACTATGACATAGGAGCGAATGCGTCACATATCGCCCAAAGGGCATACACTAAACTCTCTAGACAAGTGAGGAGAAACCCCCGCCCCCCACTCATCATTTCCTATATACTTAAGACTCGTGGCGCACAATGTTCATCATTCTTTATTAAGTGTCTTAAGATTGTTTGAGATGAGAAGAGAAGACACAAAAGAAAACACTAAGGGGAAATTGAAAACCCTAATGTTGTTATACAAAATGGTCCTAAGGGTAGGATGAAAAGGAAGTCTATCTAATGTTATCATACAAATGATGGACCTAGAGTTGAGGTTAAAAGGGACTAGCCTACTTGTTATCATACAAAGGATTGAAAGCCCAATGTCTCTCCTACTCCCATTTTAAACAGAGGGACTAGGAATCCTAAGGGATCATGTGAGCAAGCACAAGTAAACATCAATCAATTCAATCACAAATGAAAACAAGAATGAAACTTAAACAAGTTCCAAAAAGAAAAGAAAGATGAAGAGAAAAGAAGAAAGAAGAATGGACAAACAAAGAAGTCATTATCAAACCAAGATGAAAACAACAAGCACATTCATTTCAATCTCAAACAAAACAAGCATCATCATCAAGCATCAAACAAAAATTCATCATCACAAAGCAAGATGAGATGAAGTCAAGAGGCACAGGAAGCAAGGTAGGGCAGCAAGCACAATATACCATACTCATGTCATTTTAATGATTAAACAAAAGCACACAAGAAACAATCATGCATCTCATCCATATACAATGCAACACCAAATCATACAAGCATGGATACAAGGCATCCCCAAAGGGGAAAGCATGAGAACATGGCATGAAGACAAACGAAAACTACACATCAAAATGATCAACAAGTTTACATTCAAACATGCACACTTAAGATCATACAAATGAAGTCACACAAGTGGGAATCGCAACCATACCTCAAAAGAAAACAAACATTAAATCAATCATACAAGAGGAACAACCATCGAACAATCACCAAGAACTCAAGAGACATGAATAGGGACAGAATATCACTCAAGAATGAATTCAAAACGAAAATCACTCCAATTTACAATTTAAAATCAATTAAAAAACAAAAATAAAAGGGAAATAAAACCTAAAAAAGGATAGAAAATAGTTAGACTACAAAAAAAAGTCCAAGAACATCACCATTGGTCAGAAACCATCGTGTAATCATGTGTTAATTTCCTCACAATTTTAAATGGCTCAAAAATAATTTTAAACCAATTAAAATTAACCAAATAAATCAAAAATACATGGAAAATAGCAAAACAAGAAATAAAATCCAAGAAAACTATCATAGGTTCAAAACCATCGTAGGATCATATAATATTTTTCTCATAATTTTAAAATTCTTAAAAACAATTTTAAAATAATTAAAATTGGCTCAAACAAATTAAAACTCAAGAAAAATAGAAAATTGAAAAATAAAAATGTACAAAAATAAAAAACAGAAGGAGAAAAATAAAAGGAAATTGTAGAAATTATTTTTGTATTTTTCTGATTAAAAATGAATTTTCTATAAATTTCTGAAAATAAAATGAATTTAAAAACAAATTAGAAAAAGAAAATAAAACAGATAAAACAAGATGCGTTGGATCTGAGTTCACTAAATGACGTGGCTGATCCAATGATCTAAAAACGCGCATCTATGATAGACCTAAGTCAACTCAACCACACAGATCTAATAAAAGTTAAAGGCACTAGATTAAAACAAGTGGCACGATGGACGGTGAGATCATCATCTTCAACCTCCAACCACTGAAAAAACTCAGAGAATGCAGAAATTCGAAGGTCCATCAAACCATAATCATTGGAGCTCATAGTGGTCTCATTTGATGTGTCTTTTCAAGACGATCTAAACCATATCATTGCGCCATATTTCTTTAAATCATAGCTCACTTAATTTGAAAAAAACCAAAAAGAAAAGCAAACACATATTTGAAAATTAAGCACCAAAACTCAACCAAAACCAAAATCTAACAATCCTAACAGCATCAGCACATCAAGGACTACATTTTAGCAACAAATTTGAGTTGAAATGGTTAAGAATTGTACCTGTTGAATTTCACCGAATGTTGGTGAAGCTAACTGAATGGAGAATTTGAGTGTTCAAAGTGTGGAAATGAAAATTCAAAGTTCAAGCTTAGAAGTTCAAATGAGATCTCAGCAGGGTGATTCTGACTAACAAAGCTTGTGAAAATGAGTGGAATGAGTCCCTTATTTATAGGGGGAAATTTTTGAATGGAGATGGAGCGTGAATGATGTGAATTTCAACCAATTCATGCACACCTGCAACATGAGCAAAGTGTGACTTGAAAACTGCCAAAACTCACTCAAAACTTGAGTTTCAAGGTTCTAATCAACCCAAGTAAGTTTGCTAATCATGTTTAGATTGAATTCGTGGCTTAATTTGGTGATTAGAGGTCAATTCAAACAATTTCAATTCTGACTTGAAGTGCATTTTCAGCTTTGAAATTCAAATTTTGCAACCATGATTCTCACAATGTATGAGGCTTTTTGAGATGCTTCTTCTTGCATTGGATAGAGGATGATGCCAACTTTGCAATGTGAAAAGAAATTATTGATATGGAAATCTGACTTGAGAGATATGGTCATTCAAAGTAGCTTCCATGGAAAGGTTCAAAATTGTAAAACACTTAGAAAAATTTCAAGTCTTTTTAGGGACCATAAATGACCTATAATGTTTTGACAAAAGCCAAGACCTTCCATAAGTTTTTAGCACTTTCACCTTGAACCAAAGTTGTAGAGGACATCTTCAAGTTCATTTTAGAAAAATAATGGGCTTCAAATGATAAAAATTGACCAAGTTCTAACCTTTTGAAGTTTATTAGAAAATCCTTCCAAAACTCAAAATGACCTATAATATCTTCAAACTTTTGATGACTTTCCAAGCATAATTTTATTCTTCCTTGCATAGAAAACTTGTAGGGGATGATGAGAAGAGTTCATTAGAAAAAGAACCACCTTAATATATTTAAAAATTAAGAATTTATGCCCATTTGATCATAACATCTACAAATTGCTAAATTAGGTCAAACACCTTGAACCAAACTTGAATCTCTTGATGATTTCTTGCAAGATAAGTCATGGTGAATCACATGAGATCTTGAAATGATGTTGCCTTGAATTATACTTGAAGATGAGGGACCTTTGGGAGCTTGAGAATACCATAAAGTCAATAAGAAACCTTTCTTGAGGTTGAAGAAACATGTTCCTCCTATCTTGAGAAACAAACCATGATGCCTTGATCCTTGGTCAAGAACAATGCTATGCAAAAATGAAATATGAGATGCAATGAAACATAAGCCAAAATTAAAAATAAAAGATGGGCGAATTTTAGGGCTCTACAAGCCTCAATTTTGAGCTTTGTACAAGACAGATATAACACTCCCCTGTTGAGTAAGTTTTCAATTTTTTCAACTTCAACCTTGGGCTTTGATCAAGGTACGAAATTCAACATCCCCATAGATAAGACTATAAGTCCTCTCTATAGGAGGATATCCTTTCTATATATCACATTTCAAATCAAATCAGACATTCAAATTAAACTGTTTTACATAAAGGAGGATGTGGCATTGCTCTAGATATTTCAAAGTCCAAGTTAAAAGCTTCTTCCCTTGTGTTAAAACTCATGAAGAAAGAAGTGGCGTTTCTATAGATATTTCAAAGTCAAAGTTCAAAGCTTCTTCCTTCATGACATTTCACTGGCATTGCTGGATTCCACACATCCCAATTAAAGCAACTTCCCTTGTAATCATTTCTTCAATGTTTGTGATGAATAGGTGATATATCTCCCTTTAGAGATGAAAATTCTCTCTCAGTTAAAATTTTAACTTCACATATTGGGCTTTGAATAAGATACAAATACTCTTTTAGCTTCATCATCTTGAGCTTTGAACAATATACACAAAACAATTTCCTCCTATAGATTGAGGAGGAACTACGAACGCTCTGATTTCTCAATTTCCTTTTTTAAAAAAATATGTAGGCATAAGATTGTGAGATCTTGCGAGCACACTAATAAAAAAACCCTTAGGTATAGGTACCTACCAAAAACAATAGAAAACCATAAAACAACAAAAACATTTCTTCAATCTTCAAAAAGGAGAAACGTTTTCAATTAAATAGCAGACAAATCTAAGTAAGCAAGTAATTCAACAGTAGAAATATACAATAAAGGTTCCTATAGAGTACTATAGATATTCAGGGTGTTAATAACTTCCCTTAGTATAACCAACCCCCAATTCCATATCTCTTAGCATTTGCAGGAAAAAACACTTGCGAGCAGGGTTAGTTTGAGATATATTTCCCTTCCTTCTAAGCATCATAGGATAAATTTTGAAATCAGAAAGTAACATTAAATGTGGTAGTGGTCGCGTCACTAAAACCGGAGCTACAGGGGTCATTGAGGAGATTTGGGAGATCGATTATGTTTTATTCAAAGTGCATTTATTTAAATTCAAGTGGGTTGACAATTGGTGTACAAATTGATAAGTTAGGATTCACATGGGTTGGTCTTGGAAAATCTAATTCATAGTATATTCTATATGATTGAACCATTCATATTGGCTACCTAAGCAAAAAAAAGTGTTTTATGTGACTCACCTTTCTGAAAAAAGATGGTCAATTGTTTGCAAAGGAAAAAACATTCCTCATAGTCTGCTCGAATCGAAGTTAAAAGGGGTTTTTTGTTATAGTGTCCACAGAGATTGTAGATATTTTGATGCTTGTCGTTCAACAGTTTATTATTTCAAGAGAAAGGATCTTCAAAGTTTTGTTCATAAAATTGTCATATTTTTAGTAGCAAAGCTTATATATTTTAAAGAGTTTGATTAATAAAGTATATCAAAAGTAGTTTTCATCTACCCTAACTTATACGTATTCTTTCAATCTTGCATGTAAAGTCGGATCCGATTAATATCGTCGTGCATTCTCTTAACACCGTTTATGTCTAGAGCAACGTCGTGAGAAATAACGTATTCATCACTACACGATTTCTCCATATAACAACCAATATAGTAAGGCTTAAGTTCAACACAAAGTAACTATTGACCATAAACCAATTTCTCCAATCTATAAACCGATAGATGAATTTTTAGGTCAAGTATCACAAAATCCATGTCTAGAGTTTTACAAAACAAGAATGGATCATTAAAAACAAAAATATTCATCATATATTAATCATCACTTGTTCACATAAAAGTCAATAAAAAAATACTTACAAGCTAATGGTAGACTACCTCTACCTTTGATACAAAGGAAATTAGCTACCCATAACCATGATAGCTTTACTTACAAGTCTTGGAAGAAGATGAATGAGCATCCATGTCGAATAATCGAACTCGGATGCGAATCCAGCTTCTATTTGCAAAATATCACCTTTTTGTGAAGAAATACTGAGAAATGAAGTTTTGGTGTGAAAAACAGGTTATGATCCCCAAAGTTAGTGAAAAGTACATATATAGTACTTTTAGAATCTGTCATGTTCGCACTGCGAACCGTTTCTTTACCTAGTGAACATGCTTTTAGGCACCTGAAATGCCTCTGAATAGTTAAACCACCCTTGAGAAATATCTGAAGTTCGATGTGCAAGCAATTCTTCGCACTATGAACTACCTCGTTACAACTTCGCATAGTGAACTTATGGTACTTTAGCTACTGCCTCAAATCTGGGATGGTTCATTGGTCCTTCGTTGAGACCTCGCCACAGGGAACATTCACTGCTAGTTCGCCCAACGAACTTACTGCCATTTTCTTACTGTCATCTTCCTGAGATGGTTCACTGGGGTTTCGCCATGAGTTTGCCCTCCGAAAATTCGTTGGTACTCCTCGCTGGCATTTCGCACAACGAACATGCTAAATCTCTTCTTTTCCTTTGGATTCCTTGTCCAATTACTTATGTCTTACACGTTGATGTTTTTATGCCTAATTTCTGTATAATAACATACAAATCAAAGCAACCAAAGGTATTTTTAACAATATTGAAGAATATCATGATATCATGGAGTAAATCCAATAAAATATAACAAAAGAGTTGAAAAATGCCAATAAATAAGGATCAATTTAAAACAAGTTTGACATTCAACATAGTGATGAAAATTATGATTTAAGTTTTGATATTCCTTTGACCCCTTCTTACGCAACACAAGTGCATACTTCATATGAAGAAGTTGATACAGATGATGTGCATGCTATCCGTAATGATCATGAAGAAGGCATATGAGAAAAATTAACAAGTAAATATTATTTTATTGTTTATCGATAATTTATTGTATGTTATAATTTCTAAGGTTATTACTAATAAATATTATTATTTGAAATTATAGATGTTTAAAATCAAGACACCAAGAGACGAGACACATTCCTCATACTGTAGGTATTATTTGATGTAATGATATTTAAACTGTATATTATTTTTTACCATTTTAGTTTTGATGTAATATACAACTTTTGGTTTTTAATGCAATTTTTAGTTTTGATGTAATGCAGTTTTATAGTTATTTTAGATGTCAAATATATGTGTGGTTCACAAATGGTTTGTGTCGATGTTTCTGCTCTATTTACAATTAGAAAAAATACAGGTTAAAAATATGGAAATTATGTAAAATAAAAAAACTATATTAAAAAATAATTCATTTTATCATTGTTGGACCTTTCAATCATGGTTATCGGTAAGCGTGTCATCTAGATTAAAAAACCCTAAATGACATTGGTATCGGTCTCAGGACTTCAAATCATCTTACTACGAGTTTTTATTACAATAGTGATGATATGTAGTGTGTTTGTCAATTTATTACCTCGACTGTAGATCGTGGTTGTAAGTAGCTCACTTACAACCACACACTATTTTACTACATATGCTCAATCGTGGTTATATCTCTTCCATAACCATTATTAAATATGTTATTTGTAGTAGTGACTCAACATCAAAGAGAGATCTTAAGTAATTAACCTCTGGTACAATCTTCGAAGATCCTTCATCTAATAAAGAGAATGAACAAGTTTGTTTGAAAGATATGCTTGTGAGGTAACAATATTATCATACAAGCAACTTTTTAAATTAAATGCTAAGTTAATTGAGAAATCAAATAAGATTGAAAAGCGTAATTTAAATCTTAAAACTATTGAATTTCTAGAAAACTAGCGTTCTGACGGGCACGGCACTCCCCGTGTCCATCTATTCGCTTTTTTAAGATGCACACGTTTAAAAATATAAACGGAATTTTTTATGTATATTTATTTTTTATTTTAATTTTTATTATTTATTAAAGAAATTGAATGAAGTAGTTGTATCATATGACACTTAATAAAAGAGAAGTTGAAGTTTAAAATAAAAACTAAAAAAAATATAATTGAAATAAAAATAGGCTACACCAAAACTAAATTTTTCCTTTATATATGTTATAGATAACAATAAAATGCTAAGATATAAACGGAGTAATATTAAAAACTAAGTTAGTAAATGTAAGACTTTTGTCTTAATAAAAAGAAGGTGAAAGATTTTCATAAAATCAAAATAAATTAAGTAAAATACAAATTTAAAGAAAATTTAATTCAGTCTATTTTATATATTTTCTTTTCTATGTATTATACCATTAAAAAGTGGCGCACCACATAAAATGTAATATATATATATACCATTAAAAGTGATTTTTAATATCCTAAGAGAGCATAAATAACCCATTAAATGGTGAAAAAAAATGCTAAATTATTATATGGAAAAAGAACTTTTTTGTTATGAAAATATTTACTTTTAATCTGAACACAAAATATCAAAATAATTTATTTAGTTTTACTAGTAAGTTTTGGCATCATATGTTTATCCAACTTCCAACACAAGATCCCAATTTGATTTGTCTTGAAAGAAAATAACAATTCCAATATGATGTGTAAAACAGTGTAATGGAAGTCGAAGGTACTAACCACTAGCTGTGTAGTCCTTCTCACGACAAGTAACATGTCCACGTATGTCTCGTGACAAGTCCTCTCACATTGTTGCCAAATTGTGCATCTGATGTTTGAATATTGAACCTAGGAGACATTTCTGTGAATTGAAAAGTCTCAACATATCTACAACAAATTATGACTTCCTTAGTCTTTTATGTGATAGTCTCATCCTTATCAAGTATTCATATTTATATGAAGTATGATCAACTATCAACGTACGTTTCTTGACCGGAGTTTCATGTTTATTTTCATTGAATAATATTGAAAAGATTGTTATTGACAACCATAAAGCTAGGAAGAATAATAGAAAGGAAATAATTGATAAAAAAAATCACTAATTAATGTTGTTAGGTTGTATATTTCATGGTTGGTTGGATTTTGTTAAAACAAGTATTTTTAGTAAGATGTTGTATCATATGTTGTGACATGTTGGTGCAGCACTGAAGCTGATCTTGTAAGCGAGATGTTGTATCATATGTTGTGACATGTTGGTGCAGCACTGAAGCTGATCTTGTAAGCGAGATGTTGTACCAGATGTCGTGACATGTTGGTGCGGTACTGAAACTGATCTTGCACTACGCTAAAAGTATTTTTTGGCAGCACTACATAGACAACGTTTTTTTCCAAGAGCGCTACTAAAAGTTTTTAAAAAAATTAAAAAAAAAAACAAGGGAAAAAGGTGCTGCTAAAATATGCCTTTAGAAAGCGCTTTTGAAAAGTGCTGCTAAAGGTCATACATAAGTAACCAATAGAAAGCGCTTTCTAGAAAGCGCTGCTAAAGGCCTACATTAGAAAGCGCTTTAAAAAAGCGCTGCAAAAGATGGTGTCTAGGTCACACCTTAGACAACTCTTTTCAAAAGCGCTGCTAAAGGGCTAGCATATGAAAGCGCTTTTTAAGGAAAAGCGCTGCTATAGGTATAGGAAAAGAAAGCGCTTTTAAAAAGCGCTGCTATAGGTCATATTTCTAAAATTAAAACATAATTCATATTTCACTTCTTACTTTTTACACGCATTCTGTTTCACTCTCTCACTCTCAGACGCACTGTTTCAAGCCCTACTATACCTCCGACCGCCGTTTCTTCCTCCGTCCAGCCGTGCTTCCGTCGCTGGACACTCTCTCCACCATAGCATCCTCCGTCTACATTTATCTCATTCTCCCTCTGTTCGACTCCGGCGGCCGCACTCCACCATTTTTGAAGGTATTTCTTCATTTTCAAGGTTATTTGCATGAAGTATGTTTATTTGTTTATTTGTTTATTTGTTTACATTGTGATGTTGTTATTATTTGACTTCAATGGAAGTTTGAATGTCATTGCGGTGAATTTCTTTTGAGTTTTGGTGTTAATAATTTTATAAGTTAATGTTGAATGTTAGTGATGATGAATAGTGATAATTATTTTGTTTTGATAGAGTTTTTGATTGAAAATGATAGTGAAATTAATTGTTAATGGTTAAGGTTGAAGATTGTGAATAGCGATGACATTGTGAATTTATTTTTTATAATTGGTGATATTGTTGATTGAAACTTGAATGACATTCGTTAACAAATTGTTGAATATTGTGATGTTGTTGATTGTTTGAACTTAAGTGATGAAGTTGTTATATTTGGTAATTTAAATGTGGATTTGATAATTTTGGTGATTGATTTACGCTCGAATTGATGATTTTTTGTGACTTACTTGAGTTAAAACATTAAGTGTGATTGAATTTGCGTGTTTGCTATAATTGTTTGATAGTTATAGTTGCATGAATAATTAGTGTTTTTGTTTAGCTTACTTAGTAAAAATCATGGATAAAAAATGGATGTCTTCCAATCGATTGTCAAAAGAATATGAGGATGGGGTATCAGAATTCGTTAAGTTTGTTATTGAACACACCAAAGACCCCATCCGGATCACATGTCCTTGCTTAGGTTGCTGTTATGGGCGTCGGGTTGACGCAGTACAGTTGGAATCACATTTAAATAGACATGGAATTGATCTAAGTTATACATGTTGAATATTACATGGTGAGATAAGTAACGAGAATGTTGAACCGGGGGATAATAGGACTTATGCTTTAAAGGACAATGACACAGATACATACGATTATGATCGAGTCGAATAGATTGCAGAAGCACTTGAAGAAGATCTTCAGGATTGTCTCAAAATGTTTGAGAGGTTGGTAAGCGATGTAGAAAAACCATTGTATAAAGGTTGCACTAAATTCACAAGATTGTTTGCGGTATTAAAGTTGTACAACTTAAAGGCGGGCAATGGATGGTCGGATAAAAGTTTCACAGAGTTATTAGCTCTTATGAAAGAGATGCTTCCAAATGATAATGTTCTTCCCAATCGAACCTATGAGGCCAAAAAAATGTTGTGCTTTATTGGCATGAGCTATGATAAGATACATGCTTGTCTAAAAACGTCCAAAGAAGTATGCAGATTTGATTTCACCTGAAGAATGGAAAACTTTTGTTGCTAAACGAAGAACCCAAGAATTCTATATGATTTTTACTTATCATGAACATTGTATAATATATATTCTTGTTACACATGTGTTCTGATGTGACTTAAACTTGTTTATCCAGGTTGTGAGTGACATAAATCGCCAACGAGTATCAAAACTCGCGTATCCATACAAAAAAGGGTGTTTGGAATATGCACGCTTACATAAAAGAATAGTAATATTTAAATGCTTTACAATGATTTAGTTAGAAGAGGAGAAAATAGCACATCTCTTCCGGAACATATATGTTATAATTTATCTTAATATTTGTCTTAATGTGTAGTTAGAAGAGGAGAAAAGTGAAGAAAAATCTCTTCTGTAACATGTTTTGTGGAAAGCTGCTTGTGTGGGTAAGGATGGAGTTGTTTTGGAAGATGTTCAACAAGTTTTTGAGCAATGTGTAAGTATAACATTAATAAAATCAAATTTTCATTAACATATAATATTTATGATTTTTAATCCGCACTAATCTTTTTCTATATGAATATGAATTTCGGGAGAATCTATCTCAGTCCTTAACTCCAGATGAAGACCTTGATTGCAGGAGCGTACTAAGTCGCATATTAAATGTTCCTGAGTATTCTGGTCGTGTGAGGGGTAAGGAATTTGGGGTCAATCCAACAGCATTGTATAAGCATCCAAAGAGTAAAAGTCCTAGCAATAAACAAGTAATGGAATCGTTGGAAGAATTAAGAGCTCAAATTTGTGAATTACAAAAGGTTAAAGAAAGATATATGTCAGAAATGCCCGATTCAGAATTTAAAGATACTAGTGACAAAGATAGTATCAATTGTAATTTTCAACAGAAACTTCCCGAGGTAATTATATATATTAACTTGAAATTAATTTATCACAATTTTTTTAATTGCCATATTTACGTACCTAATCATATTTATTATTGGTTTAGGGCATTTCACCTTGTCAGCTCTATTTATCGTCACCGACTTATCACATGGTTGGCAAGAGAAAAATGCATAACACTTTGGGAGACTTACTTCACCATAAACCGCTCCCTACTGGATTTTTGAAAGTCTCGATTGATATTGCTTTAGAGGGGGATGCATTATTACCTATACCAGATGATGTTTCAAATGCAACATTGGTGGAAGACGTAATAAGATTGTACGTTGCATGACCGTCAAACCTCATTTTCATAGATGATAAGATATATTGATTACCATTATGAACCTTTTAGTATTCAAATGTTTTTACGAGCCACGCAAGTAAGTTATTCTTAATTTACGTACCTTGTATTTACATGGTAATCTTAGACTCCTACAAAATCCAAATCAAAAGATAAGGAGACTGTGCGGAAAACCGGGTTAGCTGCATCAAAAAAACAGGTATATATATATATATATATATATATATATATATATATATATATATATATATATATATATATATATATATATATATATATATATATATATATATATATATATATATATATATATATATATATATATATATATATATATATATATATATATATATATATATATATATATATATATATATATATATAAAGTGTCAATTATATTATATCCTCTGAATTCAAAAGCTTCATAATCTTATACATTAATTATTTAACTTATATGATTTTTAGATTCATGATCAAGATTTGCAACATGTCAGCAAGAATATCATACCTGAATTTAGCAATGTGTCCAAAAAAAAAAAGATCTTGCGAAGACCGAGCCTAAAAAGGCATTTGTTCCTCGATTTAGGTTGTGCCTTGAAACATATGTAGGAACAACAAATATGATGGAAGGTGTTATTCGTGAAATACCTATGGAGGAAGGTACTTTCGGGTTTGCTTATACCGAAACAATTGCTAAAGAGGATTTGGATCAGATTTTTCAACATTCTGAATTAGGCATCGGTGTTATGCGTTCATACATCAGATACTCCGATCAGTTTTGTTTAAATAATTGAACAATTTATTTACTCATTTCAATGAATATTCTAATGTTGATTATGTTTTATTTAAGGTTCTTGTATGACGAATTGATGCTCTCGTGTCAATTGACAAACAAATTCTCATTCTTATCTGCCAGCTGTATCAGCGCACGGTTAATCGAACAAAGTCAAAATGCAATCCAAAATCACTTAGTCGATGCATTTATGGCCAACAGAGATACATAAAAGTTGTATTTTTTTGCCATATAATATTGGTCATGGGTTAGCATTCATTCTAATTTCATTTATTATAATTATTCGTTTTTTTCCGTTGTATAGAAAATTTCCATCTAAACTTTTGTATTATTTTGCAGTGGACACTGGTTGTTAGTTACGATTAATCCGATAAGAGACATAGTATATTATATGGATTCGTTAGATGGTGATCAAATAAAATACCCAAATATAAAGAAGATGGTTCATACATAAGTGATGAGATTGTTCTGAATATTCGTGTGTATATTTATTTATTATGCGAGACTGTTCTAAATATTCGTTTATATTATGTTAGATCGATACAAATATTCTGATCACAGAGACAAGCTTAAGTACCAAAGAGTAAAGCAAACAACATTACATGGATCAGAGTGCGGGTATATTTTCAAATTTTGATTATAATAGTGATGCTACTTAATAAAACAAGTTAAACTATATATCCTGATATATATTCGTTTTTTCTATATGTAGTGTCCCCATCAGCGCAATGGTATAGATTGCGGTTATTTTGTATTGAGGTTTATGAAGGAAACTCTTCATTTGGGTCAAATAGAGATTTCAAACACGGTATGGATTTATAAGTTAGGATTTATTTTAATATTTAGCGGATATATATTTCATCTAATATTAATTACTTTTAACTAAATCATGCATATTATATTATATTATATAATACTTCGATGAATTCAAGTGTGCTACTTACTCGAAAGATAAACTGGAAGAAATTAAGGAGGATTGGTGTCAATACATTCTTGAGACGAGAATTATATAAGGTATATACTGTATTTCTTTATTTTGTGTGAAGTTTATGGTCTTTATAGATTTTAGTTGTTATGATGTTCTGTACTACTGAATATGAATAGTTCTGAAAGTTGTTGTATATATACTTCTAGAAGTTGTTGTGAGTTGATTGAAATTGTAATTATGTATAATGAATATTTAGAAGTTAAATGTTTTGAAAGTGGATATATTTTATTAGAATTATGGAGGTTTGTGTTAAATTATAATGGTTATAAGGTTTCTGTTGAATTAAACAGGTTTATGTGTTGAATTATAATGGTTATGAGGTTTGTGTTGAATTAAGCAGGTTTATGTGTTGAATTATAATGGTGTGTGTGTGTATATATATATAAGGACTATGTGTTGAAATAAAGTTGTGTTGAATTATTGGTTATAAACAAGTTTATGTGTTGAGTTATACTGGTATATAGCCTATGTGTTAAAATAAAGGCTTTTGTTGAATTATAATAGTTCTAAGTAGGTTTATGTGTTGAATTATAAAGGTATATAAGACTTGTATGGTTTGTGGTTCTATTTTATAAGTAAAAAATAAGACTTATGCCAATGATTTTAACAAAACACACTTCTTAAAAAAATGCACAATAGATGGCGCTTCTAACAAAAGAACGCTTTCATAAAAAGTGCTTTTTAAAAAAGTGCTTTTGAAAACATCCATTAACGTGAATAAAAGAAAGCGCTTTCTAAGAAAAGCGCTGCCAAAAGTCGACCTAAGGCAACACTTTTACAGAAAAGCGCTGCTAAAATCTCAACAAAATATACATTAGAAAGCGCTTTTGAAAAGCGCTGGTAAAGGGGGGGGGGGAAGAGAGAGTTTTTTATTTAAAATCACTGCTAAAACCAATACATTAGAAAGCGCTTTCAAAAGCGCTGCCTAAAGGGGGGAAAAGAGTGTTTTTCATTAAAAAGCGCTGCTAAAAATCTGAAGAAACAATATATTAGACAGTGCTTTTCAAAAGCGCTACTAGAGGGGGGAGAGGAAGAGAGCGCTTTTCATGAAAAAGCGCTGCCTAAAGGTGACATTAGAGAGCGTTTTTATAAAAAGCGTTGCCTAAAGGGGGCCTTTAGAAGCGCTTTTGTCTTTAAAAAAAACGTTGTCTTTACCTACAACAGCGCCACTTTAGACAACACTTTTAAGCACTGCTAAAGGTCTTTTTTTGGCATAATGTTGTTTCACATTTTTGGAAATTTTGGTTTTATTAGTAAAGATTCTTTGAAAAATTTTTTTACGAATTCTTCGGTCCAAGGAGCGTGTGTTTTTAGATGGAGATGTCAACTTTATCTTTGTAATGTTTTCTAAGAAAGGATGACATATCATTTAAGGAAACATGAGATTTGTTTTGATTTGATTTGATTTGTTTCTGCAGAAGATTTGATTTGGATCTGAACTTTAGAAAATAATATATTATGGATCTGCATTTAATAATATAATATTTTCCAGAATATTATGGATGTGATATTTAATTTAGCCCGATTTTCTCATCAAGTCCATATTTTTTCAAAAGTTATTTAGAAGAAGACTCTAAACCTAAAGTGAAAGGAGGACAGCCGTATTTTTGCGAGAGTTCTTTATGTTTTTGTTTGTTCATTGTTATTTGTGAGCCACTCTTGTATCACCTTGATACTAGAGCTGGATTGTTTTATTAGAGTTGTAATTGTGAATTACTCATAAGCTTTTAAGAAAGATTGCATTTTATTTCTTGAAGTATGTCTTCTTCTTTGATTGTTTGCCTTATAATCGCTATTGTGTGATTGAGGGGGAGTGAGAGGGGTCTCATCTCTAAGAATATCTTAGATAGAAATTTCATGGGTAGTGATTAGGTGCGAAGATTGTAAATCAAAGGTTGTTTACTTAAGAGCTTCAAACCAATACTATTATAGTTAATTTCTTTTCTGGCTTGGTACCCCCAGATGTAGGTGACGTTGCACCGAACTGGGTTAGCAACTTCCTTGTGTTATTTACTTCCTAAAATTTTGTTTAAATTGTTCATTTTTAATTCAACTGTCACAACGTCTTGACATCGCATTCGATATTCTGGTGTCATGACATCGTATACGATATTTGTCCTCTTAGTGCTAGAATTTCAAATGTTAATTAAACAACCTTCTTAAAACTTGACAATGTATATTTAAGGATCCAATCTTGAAAAATATAATATAAGATAGTGAAAGCTTAAGCGGTTTAGTAAATAAATTTGAGATCTAACTTGGAGACATGACTGAAAAAAGATGGAAAAGACAACCTCGGAGCTACTGCTAGACAATGTAACAATCGATACCAAGATGTTATGTATGTTCATGAAAGCTTGGGCTCAAAAGACAATGTGACAAACAAAGTTGTTGGCACAATATAGTATAACAAGTTTGATGAAGTTGATTCGAAGATCATGAAGAAGAAAAGTAAGCCAATGAAGCTCACTAGTTATTAATATGAAAGTCTTGTATTCTACTTTAGAGGAAGAGTGAGATATAGCAATTTGTTTTTTTGATCACCGTGAAATTAAAAAACAACCTAAAAAATGTAGAAATAGATGGTGGAGCGATGAGTGGTTGGGTAATTTTTCCAATCAGAATCACTAAAGGCTTTTAGTTAAGTAGTAGAATCATAAGAGAAGAAAAAACCTTAGTAGAGGGCATTTTTTCAGCTAACGAACAATTTTCATGACATCATGAAAATGACTAATAATAGATGTTGCATAAATTGACTTAGTTTTTGACAAAATACTAATCTCAAGCATGGAGTTTTTCAAATAAAGTAAAGGACCAATAATGTGTCGAAAAAATGTAGGATTGTGTGAAGAGGAAATAGTTTTAAAAAGAGATTGTAGTCTTCCATCATTAGAATGGTGGGTGGCTTGGAAATAAGTAAACTTGTGTCAGCAGTGATGTCTAAGGTGTATTTGTGTTGAAAAAAATAAATTACTTTTGTTTTGTGAGAAGTCTCAAGACCAAGAAAATGTATTAGGTCTCTCAAATCTTTAATGCGTAAAAGTGAAGGAATGAAAAATTTGACTACATCAATTTTTGAAATGGAATTTCCAATGAGAATGATGTCGTCCACTAAGACGTATATGGATTTAATATGTGATTTGAATTTTTTATGAAGAAATAATGATCATATTCAGCATGATGAAACCCTAGAGTGATGAGAGAAGATGATAGATTAGAGGACAATTGTCTGCTAGAATGGCGAAGAACATAAATATATTTGTTGATGAGATAAACTTGGGTGGGTCTTCATGGTAATAAGCCAAGAGGCAACTCCATGTAGAATTCTTCATTTAGGTCACCATGCAAAAATTTATCGTATACATCTAATTGTTTAAGCGACCATGCATGAACAATTGCAAGAGATAGTAAGACATAAAAAATTTTGTTTGGAAAATAGTGAAAATGTATCAATAAAATCCCCCCTCTTATTGTGTATATTAAATTATCATCAGACGTGCTTTATAGCTTTCCAATGTAGTGTCATCTTTTTGTTTGATATGATAGATCCATCAACAATCGATGTTAACTTTCTCTTTGGATAAATATGTTAAAGACAGAATACTGTAAGTAGAAATGGGTTTTAATTATATATTCATTGCATGAATTCATGCTTGGAATTTAATAGCTTATTTGTGTGGATCTATGTGCTTGCAGGTATAAAGTTGAAAATCCCGCAGAAGATCTATATGAAATTTTGATGATGACAACATGTTTAAAGTTAGTGGTAATAACTTTCAACCTTGGTGATGGTGATCTATTAAGAAAAATACCACATGCCTCATTAATAAAAGAGACTCGAGATTAAAGTGCTTATCATGCCTCATTAATAAAAGAGACTCGAGATTAAAGTGCTTATATGATATGAAGCAATCTAGCAAAGAATCTTGAAGTCTTAAATAAAGTGTGAAAGTTTGCCAGATCATGTCTCTCGATAGGTTTGAGTGACCTGAGTATTGTAAAAGTAAGGAAGGATCTTCGAAGTACTTAGAAAACTCACATACACACCTAAAAATATATTATCAAATGTTTTTATCTTGAAAATTATTTTCTAAGTTAAGCCAAGTGATTAAAAGTCATCCAAAACTTTTCCAAACAATTTTTGAACAAACAATCTATTGGTAAATTGTGCCAATCGATTAGCTCATTAAATTAGCCCATGAATTAAATTTTTTTTTTGGTTTTTCCAACTCCTATATAACTAAGGCTCGACCCGACTTCTTTACACACCAATTTCCAACATTTTACATATTCTTTGGAATCTCTCTCTCTCTCTCTCTCTCTCTCTCTCTCTCTCTCTCTCTCTCTCTCTCTCTCTCTCTCTCTCTCTCTCTCTCTCTCTCTCTCTCTCTCTCTCTCTCTCTCTCTCTAACATTTATTTCACTTGAAATTGTCTTAGTGTTTGTGAGTGAAACTTTACTTGTGAGAAAATATTTTGTAAGTGGTTGTGTTGTTTGTTCTAATATTTGAGTGTGATACTCTTGAAAAGATCGAGTTTAGTTCATGAGATAAATACGTCATAAAATCTATGTTGTGGTTTATTGAGCTTTGTCGGAAAAAAATTTGTTTCAATTATTGAGATCAACGTGAATATTTCTAAAGAAGGTTACAGTTTAGCTTGTAATAAAAACCCTTTGTAGTTGGGGATAAGTTTGTAAAAATTTCAAGATCAACTTGTATAAAAATTCGTAGGCATATATTTCGTTGTGGTTTACTCAAATAAATTACTAACACAATCATAATAAAAAAATATATAAAATTAATCACAAATTTTAAATATCAAAATTCACTCCTTGCCTATGTTTTTAAAGGCAATTGTCTAATAACTTTTATGTCGTGGTTCTATGGCATTGAAAGTGGAATAATTAAAATGTAAGTGAGATGAGGATAATATTTTATATGATAAAACCAAAGGTAATGGATAAGGAGTGTTAGTGAGAAATGATGAACTTTTTAAAGGCTTTTGACAATGAAAGTCTCGTAGGTAGTTTGAGGCACTTTTGAATGTATTAGATCTTATAGGTTGAGAATTGGGAGGGGTGTATTATTGTTCATAGATGAAAGTTGTTTATCAAAGTTAAAACACTCATCAGATGAAAAATCAGTTTTCGTGATTGATTAAGGTTGTTTATCAAACGGAAAAGATGATTGATAGACAATTGCATTTCTAAAGACAAAACTTTCTTTGGTTCCAAAATTGAATCCTAATAAAATGATTTTTTTTTGGCTCTTGAATGAAGTTTGATACGAGATTATTCTAAAGTATAGACAAAGCATATAGAATAAAACCATGTAAATTAAGAAATGTTGGAGGTTTATGATAAAGCACTTCAAAAAGAGATTTGTTTTGTAATAAGATAAATATCATGAGACCAAAAGCATTTAGTAAGTTTAACAAGAAATATAAGACTTATTGTGACATTATGAATATGGTCATGCTTTCTAGACAAGAAGTTTGACACATATTGAAAGAAAAAAAATTTAAGTTTAGTGTAAATTAATTTTGTGCCATTGTTAGATCTTATGCATTTAATAGAAAATTATAACTAGGTTTTAACAAAGACAACAAGGTTGTGTTGTAAAGTTCTAGTAGTTCAAATTTAGATTTCATTAAAAAAATTTAAGTTTGTTTAGTGTGATCGTCAATCGTAGAAATAAAATACTTGTGACCATGCAAATAAGAAATAGGCATGAATTAAATCAAAGGCACTATTAGTAGCATTTAGGGTGGCACGTACAAGACAATAACAAGAAAAGGTCTTCAAGTTCTTTCCAAGAGATTTATAAAAGTAATCTTCCATTGATGAATTGAATCTTATTCTGATCAAAGTGATCCATTCGTATGTTGCAACTCTAAATATGATGATTTGTGTTGTTTAAAGGAGAAGAAACCAAGATCGTTCTAAAATTTCTCCATAATGAATTTACCCGAGAGAAGAATGATTTTGTGAAGGATCATTTTAATGAACAATAGCATAATCATGAGTATTATGAGGAATGTTGATTGTCTTCTATGGAAGAAGAGGAAAATAAACCATTTTTTAGAGAGACATCATTTTTACCATATTCATTACAACACTTTATTAAAGAGTTGAGCTCTATTCTAGCCAATTAGAAATAATTTTTATCTCTTTTTTCTCACTACTAATGTGCTTTAAAAGCGTTGTTATTTTGGTGAGACTTTTAAGAGTGATAACTTCAAAAACACTTTAAAGTATTTTGTAAGACTAAAATAAGCGAGGTTAAAGTTTGTGAGAAGAATAACTTAGATTTTTGAAAATTAAATGTTTGATTGAATGCTTATTTATACATGGTTAAAATCTATTTTAGCTTATTCTCTTAATCAACATTGGCCCTGTGAAGTAAAACACAATCATTTATAAAAATGTGTGAAACGATTGGGGTGTTTCTACACACTTTAGCTTCATCCACAACTTTACCACTCTCAATGTTTTTTTAACAAAGTTGAAAGACCTTTAGCGTACAACATGAAGATTGACCTAAATCATCTTTACAAAACAAATTTGTAAGGTGAGTGGTGTCACTCTATATAAAATATTTTAAGACTCTATCTCTAACCAATGTGGGACTTAGGATTTTCCTAATACACCCTCTCACATCTATCACTCTGCTGGACTTGGTGTGTGGATATAAACGGTGGGTGACCCATGGTACGATCGATAGGCTCTGACACTATCACCTTACAAGGTGATTTTGCAAGTATGAGTTATGTCAAACTCTAATATGGTGAGGTATACCACTCTATATTAGTGTTTGGCCTAACTCATACTTTCAAAATCAGTTTGTAAGTTTAGAGATGTCACTCTATATAAACCCTTTAGAGACTCCATATCTTTCCAATGTAAGACTTGGAATCTTTCCAATACACCCCTCTCACATCCATCACTCTTTTGGACTTGGTACGTGAATATTAACGATGGGAGGTCCATTGTACGATCTATAGTCTCTGATATCATATTAGAGTATAATCTAACTCATCTTTACAAAACCAGTTTGTAAGATAAGAGATGTTACTCTATATAAACTCTTTAGAGGCCATATGTTTTTCTAATGTGAGACTTGCAATCTTCCCAATACATAACCCCACACCTTACAAGCCAGTTTTGTAAAGATGATTAGGTCAAACTTTAATATGATATTAGATCCTATCAATCAGACCATAAGCCATCCACCATTTATATTCACGTACTAAACTCAAAAAGAGTGTTAGAGATATAGCATTGAAAGAGTTTATATAGAGTGACGCCTCTTACTATACAAACAAGTTTTGTAAAGATGAAGTAGGTTAAACTCTAATAAAGAGATAAAAAAGAGTGAGCCTCCTTGCTTCATGTCATTACTCATATAAATAGACATGATTAATCCATAACTAAGTAGGAGAAAAATTGTACACACATCATAATCCAATTAATTCATTTCACTTCAAATTCCATTTTTAGGATGAGACCACACACATACCACTCATATATTTTGTCATAAGTTTTGCTAAAATCAATTTTGAGTTCCATCTCTCCGATCTTTCCTTTTGTTTTGATTTTTATGTGATAAATAATTTCAAAATTATCAATGCATTATCAAGATTAAATTGACCTTTCAAAAATTAGGATTGGTTAAATGACACACATTTGAGGAGGTTGTTTTAATCTTTTCTCATGTAGAATTTTTCTATTTATGGTAAACGTCGTATCATTTTGTAGAAAACGGTTTTTTTAACATTCTCTGCAATGTTAATAAAGAGGTGTTTTAATTAATAAACCTCAAAAATTAAAATATGCTAATATTTCGCAACAATTTGTTTTTGTTGGATCTTACAACTACAAGGACAATTCTAACCATGTAACAATTCATTTCGATAGAGAAATATAAATATTAAAAAATTATAATTTTAAATTATGAAATTTTCAAAAGTTTGAAACATTACAATAAAGGCATCAAGATTTTAGTAGAGTTGAAGTATGAAAAAAAGTCAAACTAATTAGTAAATTATAAAAATTTTAAATATTATATTAGATTATACTAAACCAGGTAAGATTGTTGAAAAATGTTGTAACCTATTAATTTAAATTATAATCTATTTAAATTTGAAGCCTCTCTTTTTTGGACTTCTTGTGCAATAGATTATGTTGCGCAGACCCATAATTGACTCTGCTCAAATCCTTTATAATATGTTGAACTTTGTATTTGGGTGCAATGTTTGTAGAGAATTCTTTATTACATTATTAGTGGTTAGGGTGCTCACACTCTTTTGTGAAAAGCCAAAAAAAATCTTATAATACGAATATATATTTTATGACGAATTAAAAGTTCACATCTCATTTATTTGTAAGTGAGTCACACTCTTATTTTGTCAAAAAAATAATACGGAAATGCATCTCTGCAAAAAAATATATAAAAACATACCTCTGGACGACGTGTCAGACCTTCCCCTTTCATCATTTCCAATAAAACCTCTAAGCAAAACTTCCTCATTTGTGCGTGAGAGCTCCCCAAATCACCATTTTCAACCTTTCTCAAAGTTTCTAATGCATTCCGCATACTCCAAGAGGTATATCAATCATTAATCAAGTACATTCAATCCAAAAGCTTCTACTTCTCACATTTGATAAAAAAAAATTATTTCCTTCACTTTTTTTTTATTTGTGATACATGCACTACTAAATAAGTTGTTCAGGGTGCTTTAAGTTATAGTTAGACTCATAATATGTAGTTTATTGAGGTATTCATTTACATTTAGATCATAAGACACGAGGCTTTTATGCATTTTCTGCCATTTTTGCGTTTCAGGAAAATATATAAGTGCACTTTCGTATTTTCTTTGAATTTGATTTTCCAAAAATCCAGAAGTGCAATTATGTATTTTTTTCTATTTTTTTATTTATATTTTATCTTCTTTGTATGCATTGTTTGGTTCCGTCACATGGGTTTGATTTTGTCTATTTTGTTTGGCTCAGTTATAGGTAAAATGACTTACAACCAAGAAAGATTGAGGCACGACAGAGCATCCCAGGATGCATTTGTTCGCAGAGAGAGAGTCCGACCATCACAATTATCGGTTGGTGACAATTCGTTTCATGTGGAATCATCCACATCTAGAGTTCAAGTGTCTTCGACTTTGTCTTCTCGAAGGCAAGTGTCACTTGTTGTTGCCCCGAAAACCCAACCAGACCATGTAGATGAACCTGCTACTGATGCTGCCGTTCGTGAGGAATTTGAAGGATGCCCCTATGAAACTTCACTAATGCCTCTGTATGCAAATTAAACCATGATGCTTTGAAATGCGTCAACCATGGTAGGAAGATTGCGAAGTTACAACAGCCTGATGAACAATAGTTTCATGATGTTATGCGACTATCTGGGTTGCAAATTTTATGCATGACTGTTTACATTGTGATTAATCATGGCATGCTGTCAGTTTCTTATGGAGAGATAAAACTTAGAGATGTAACGCCTAGAAGACTTTCAGAATTACAAACAGACCCCACAAACCAACACTAGTCTTTTAGCATGCTTTGTCCTCACTCATACGCTCTTCGAAAAACTTACTAGAAGGTCACCCATCCAAATACTACTCCAAGTCAAGCACACATAACTATGCAGTTCTTATATATTAGGCTACTGAAATGAGATGCATCTTATTGGTATAGGTATTACCAATCAATCCTTATAAACCTTCCTTCAACCATGCAGTCCCATACCTGCATAGCCTCATGATTCCTCTCATTCCGATATGAATTCAGTTTTTTGCCTAGAAGCTGCCAAGAGTCGCTCATTTTCATGCCTTGTGCACCGGCAAAAACTCCCCTCCCTCGTAGGCCTCGGGTGTTACATGCTTACCAATTTTCGCTTGGTTCGTCCCCAAACCACATTGTACTGGGATAGGTCTTCTCTAATACCATTCGTAATGCCTTAGACTACTTTTAGGATTATCGAATGACCCTACAAACCAACACGGATCTTTTTAGAATGCTTTGTCCTCACTCACACGCTTTTAGGGAACCTTCTCAGAAGGTCACCCATCCAAATACTACTTCAAGCCAAACACGTTTAACTATCGCGTACTTATTTGTTAGGCTATCAAAAAGATGATGCATCTTTATTAGTATAGGTAGTACCAATCAATCCTTATAAGTTTTCCTTCATCCATGTAGTCTCATACCTGCACATCCTCAGGATCTCTCTCATTCCGATGTGAATTCAGTTTTTTGCCTAGAAGTTGCCAAGAGCTGCTCATTGTCATGCCTTGTGCACCAGCGGCAACTCCCCACCCTCATCGATCTCAGATGTTACAAGAGATTCCATTTTTTCATCTTCCTATTCGTGAGATGTGGGTCACACTAGATAATGTGTCATCCCTGCTACATCTTTCGATTTAGGGAAAGATTATTAGGTCACTCTAGAATCACTACACTTGATGCATTTAGATGATAATGACCTATTTTATAGTTGATCTAGAGGATGTCCTAAAGAAGCTGGAAGAGACCGTAGGGTGTTATGCTAGATTTGTATTTCTAGAAAAGTTGTATGTATACCACCTGGTTACGGCAGTGGAGGCCTATGGAGATGATGCATGTGTTCTGCATTATAGAGCATGTGCATTGAGGTCATACATCATATATGTGGTTGGAACGTCCATATTTATGGACAAAAATGCTTATTATGTCAATGAGGTTTACTATAGGTACTTCATTGACTTCGAGCGCTTTCATGAGTACAACTGGGGGGCGCTTATTTGATTTACATGTACTCGAACTTAATTGAATGTTGTCTTTAGAAAACCAGATAAATGGCATCAAGTTGCACATTGTTTACGGTAATAAGTTTTCAGATTTATTGTTAGACCAGTATCAATATTTCATCTATACCATTTTCAGTCATGGATCCTTGAACATTTTCCACGCATCTTCGGCTAGTCATTTGTTAATCACTACTTTGAGGATCAACCACATGCTTGTCCATTCGTTTCACTTAGAGGGAATCAAGCGACCGAGCTCTTCAGAGTGTTTCTTGACTGCACTCCATCAAATGATATACGTTATACACCGTACAATAGTCATCATCAGATGCGTCACTTAGTTGACATTGCCACGTACTTCGGATGGATGACTTGTGGGTCATGTTTGATGTATCCACATCTTCATGAGTGAGTCAATCGTGAGTTCTAATTTATGCAAGGTGTATATATATATATATATATATACACAAAATATGTCATTGAAATTATTTTAATATTATCAATTGCACAATATTAAGGATTCATGAGTTTAATTTTTTTCAAAAGAAAAACCTTTTGATAAAATGATAATTTCACAAAAAAATAAAAGAAAACTTTAAAACATTTTTAAAAATAATAATTTTTGATAGATAATTCTTAAAAAAAGAATATTATTTCAGTAAAGAAACCGTTACTGACTTCTAATTGTTTTTTTTTTCCTAAACTTCCAAAATTTAAATTATTAAATAGAAAGATGGATGAAATAGTTTAATTAATATGTGTTAGTTAAGTTGAATGGGAACAAAATGCTGATTTATGGTTCAAAATCTATCAATAGCATTATTTAGTTTATTATAAACAAATTTATATTAATTGTAAAGGAGTAGTGGTTGATATTTGTAAATTAAATACTTAAAAAGTTTAATAAATAGCTATATTTTTTGTTTTAATATTTGAAATAAACCAAAAATAAATTCTCAATTACTGTAAAACTAACATGTTTTTTTTCTTTCTTTTTAGTGATATTCATATACACTATTCTCTGTTCTTAAATCTTTTATTTCTAATATAAAACAAAATTTTATTTTTTAAAGAGAAAATGGAATATATATTATTGACACTAACCGTGTAAAATAATTTTACATTTTTAACCAATCACCCTCGTGTATCTCATCACATCATACTGTAAATTTTAAGTTAATGAAATGATATACATATTGATAAATTTTTATTTGATAACCGTGTAAAGTAATTTTACATTTTTAATGCATATCAATTAAACTCTTTTTTAAATTTATTGAATAAGTAATATATCTAGACTAAATATAAACTAAATATATAATTTATTTTATAAATAAAAGAAAATTATGTTATAATAAAAATTAGAAAAAATAAGTAAAAAAAAATTCTCTCAACCGATAAGAAGTTGGCTTACATACTAAAAAAATTGTGAGTTTAATTTTCATATTCGATACCAAGATATTTATTATAAGTAATATATAAATACCTATGTAAACTTCTTGTTTGAGATTTGAGGTCTACCTTAACTTTGGTGAGACCTAAAACCCAAGTCACCTAAATTTTCAAATGGAAAAAAAATAACTAAAGCAAATAAAAAATTATATATCTAAATTCATTTTTATAATTTTATGGTATGAAATATTTTTACAACCACCATCATATACGACACAATACACCACTCTATGGAACATGCATAGGTCCCATTTTATCTTAATAAGTAACTTACAAATTTACTCATAAATGTACAAATCCTTTATGTGTGACATCTCTCCAACTTGGCAATCGTCCTCTACTGCCTAGTGGAAATTGCCCAATCCACACCCATCTAGTCACTTCAAATGGATACTTGAAGATAAATCAAAATTTACCCAAAACCATATCCCATATAAAAATCACATTAACAAGACACGAATCAAACCAATACCAAATTTTACCTGGCACTATATCATTGGTTACACTGTCACGAAAAGATGAAGCAGAAAAAAAATCATAAAATGCCAAAGACAAAAGTAAGTGGAAAAGAAATTAAGAGAGAAAAAAACCATAGAACAAAAGTCACTCACTCGTTACCCACGTAAGAGGCTAAAACAAAAATGTCTTGTTCAAAATCTGATCCATCCACAACCATGTGGGCCACCACTAGAAATCCTATGATTAGAAACGCAACCAATGAGAATCAAGAGATTAGGATCAACTTTAAAAATTCAACCAATCAAATTTGAGATAAGATAAATTCAATTACGTTATGGACCCCACTAATCCTCTTAGCTCTCAAAAAAGTTCAAATCCAAACTATCTCTCAGCTTTTTTTAAATACACACTGCAAAAGCGCTTCTTGTGGGTCACTACCACACTCACTTTTTTTTCATTGTTGAGTATTGTTAGTGTTTTTGTGATGACTTGTTCAAGTGAAAACTTAGCAAAAGCGGTTGGAGGAAAAACCGCTAGAGCTTGTGATAGTTGCATCACAAAGAGAGCACGTTGGTATTGTGCTGCAGATGATGCTTTTCTCTGTCAAGGTTGTGATTCTTCAGTTCATTCTGCTAATTCTTTGGCTAGGAGACATGAAAGAGTTCGTTTGAAAACGGCGTCGTATAAGCCCGTTGGTGATATCAATTCTGGTCCGTTTTCTGGTTTTACTAAGAAAGCTAGAACACCGAGACAAGGGAAACAGAAGAGTAATGGTAATGGTAATGTTAATGTTAATGTTAGTGTTAATGTTAATAATCCGTTTCATCTTGTGCCGGAATTGGGATTGGATGAGGTTCAATCGGGTTCGAATGAAGAAAATGAGGAGCAGTTGCTTTATAGGGTACCGATTTTTGATCCTTTTGTTGCTGAATTATGTACTAGTTCTCCTTCGGTTGGTTCAACTGAAGGAGGACTAGAAATGGTAAGTGGTGTTTCTGCTTTCGCTTCTGATAGGAGCGAAAGCAGAATCCGTTTGAGTGGTGGTGAGAGTAATATTGAGATGGAAGGCTTTCGCGGGCTTCTTCCATCTGATATTGAATTAGCTGAATTCGCAGCTGATGTCGAGAGTTTATTGGGTAAGGGATTAGAAAACGAGTGTATGGGAATGGAAGAGCTGGGATTGATCGATGCGAAACAAGAGGATGAGGAATGGGAGTGTAGTGGGAAGGTGAAGGAAGAAGGTGAAGAGGTTCATGAAGTTGTTGAGGGAGATGATAATATAAAGGATATGGGGAAAGAATCTTCATTTGAGTTGAATTTTGATTATGAAACATGTGAAGAGGTGAAGGAGAAGGTTGATTTGGAAATAGAACAAAATGAAAATAATAATAAGGTGAAAAAGAAAATATCTTTGCAATTAGATTATGATGCAGTAATCATTGCATGGGATAGCCAAAAATGTCCATGGACTAATGGTGACAAGCCAAATTTGGATATTGATGAGACCTTGACAGATTTCATGGTAAAAATTTTAAAATTTAATTTTTCTACATCTCTTGTTATGTTTGGTTATGTCGACGATCTCATCAGGGTGAGATATAAGATCATCGACGTAACATTTTTATATTAGATGTTTAATTGTGACGTATAATTAATTATTTTCAGGGGATTTGTGGAACGACGGAGGTTCAATATCCTTACAGTGAATTTGGCGGATATGGATGTAATCAAGCGATGGTAGATGGAGGTAGAGAGGCAAGGGTTTCAAGATACAGAGAGAAGAGAAGAACAAGGTTGTTTTCGAAGAAAATAAGGTACGAGGTTAGGAAGTTGAATGCAGAAAAGAGACCAAGAATGAAAGGGAGGTTTGTGAAGAGGACTTCTTTTGCAGTTCCAACATTTCCTTTGCTAAAATAAATACTAATGGTTGCTTTGCTTTACCTCTAATCTTTTTTGTTAGTATTTGCTAAAAGTAATAATTTGCTATTTTGTATGAGTTTTCATTTTGTTTTACTTTAGTTTCTTACTTCTTTGTATATATGGACAATTTTGTTTATTTCAGATCCATGTAGACAATTCTATAATTAAGCCAACAACTTTATCATTTTTAATATAAAGAAAAAATATTAATCATGAAACATGAGAAGAAAACACTTCTAAAATCTTTATTGAAAGATAGTTAAGTCTGGGAGGAAGAGCCAAGAGCTCTGAACAAGTACAAAGGGTGACTCATATTAAGATACAACAAAAGTATTTAGGGTATTTTATTAGAGTTAAGGACTTCTTTTTTCATTGTTAAATCAACCAAAAATAAAGTATTTGGCCAGTTTATTAGAATTTTTGTTGTTCTTTATCTCTTTTAGGTGTTACATATTTGGCCAGTTTTTTCTCTGCATGTTTTATTGTTGGACACCCTTTTGGATAAAAACAATAAAAATGTGGCTAACAACATAAAAAATTCTAATAGAATATTAACACACAATTTTGCAGTAGAAATAAAATTTTTAAAATTTGTAAGAATCTATGAATATCTTTAACAAATATAGAAAATTTAACAAATAAAAGCATAAAAAATATTAATATTTTAACGTAAAATTCCTTAATTCGATAGTAAATAATCCGAGTCGTTTAGACCAAAGAAATAACTTAACTATAATCATATAAGTGTATAAGAGAGTTTCAAAGTGACTCACAAACTAGTGCAAACAATAGCAAAATAACAAATCATACTAGCTTACAAATAAGAAACAAAAAGTTAAAAATATTCAAATCGGCAACTTTAGTGCAAAGGCAAAATCTCTTATCTCATACTTCGGTTTACTGATCCGAATGGTCAAAAGGTAACACATATGTTGTGAACCTTCCGTTAAATACGAGTTTGATCCAATAGTTAACGATTTCAGAACCGCTCTTTTATTAAGAGTAGATGCAAGAAAGTGAGAATTGGTTTCTCTTCTTTTTTCTCTCTTTTTAAGCTGATTTTTCTACTTTTTTTTTCTCTCAACCATAAATTGACCTCTCTACTTAAAATAAGTGAGAAACAAATGGGTTAACATATTTGGACATTCTCCACATAGAAAGGGAGGCCAAAATCAACAAATCTCTCCCTCACAATTAGGTGGAGGAAATCGCCAAACCGGCGATATCAGAATAAGCTTCAAATTTTCCTCTTGATAATGCTTTAGTCATCATATTAGAGTCATTACCATTCGTTTGAACTTTAGCTAACTCCAACAACTTATCATCCAAAACATCACGTATTCAATGATATCTCACATCAATGTGTTTGGACCTATTATGAATTTATGAACAGTCAGACTCTTAACAAGATGAATAGTGCTATTACTATCAACACATAACACAATTTTGTATTAAAAAAGCCCAAAGCTCGAGTGTGAAGAATATGTTCATCATCTATTTTAGCTTATTTTGATGAAGAAAAAAATTTATCATATAAGAAATATGAAAGAAGAAAAAGTTAGAAATCAAGTACCAAAATTGCATAAGCTTTGAATATTATAAAAATCAAAGGATTGGATCTTGAAACAAGCTACAATGACAATTCATTATTCATAAACTTTAGATGCTTAGAGAAAATCATATTCACTTTACTTAAACATTTGCATTCATGAACATACATGGTTCCAAGTTTTAAGAGATCAATTTTTATAAAATTTTAAAAGTAGTTTTGAATACACATGTCATGTAATCGAATACAGATGCTTGGCAGGACCAAAATGTTGGAATCTATATTCGAATACAAATTAGTGTAGTAAAATACAAATGTTGTCAAGAATAAAATAAAATTCACATTTGTATTCGAATACGAGTCTTAAAAATTCAAATCTTTTGAACATTTGACATTCTGTATTCGACTACCAATATATTGTATTTGAATACACCTCCGAACATTGTATTTTTTTCATTGCCAAAAGTCTCTCCAAATAAGTGCAAAGCTTCATGATTGATTATAAATGTTTGTACCATTATCAATAGGTGTTATAGGTTGTATAAATACTGTTGTACATCATATAACAATGTTTTAACCTCTTTCCATCTTAATTCATAAGCAATTCAAACAATTTTCAAAATGTTCATGCATGATAAAATAATGATATTTTGTGCATAAACTTTCATATCATTGAAAATTTTCATTCAAATTTATCAGCACTTAAGGTTTATATTGAGTTATACATTGAAACAGAAGATCAATTGTCTATTGAAACTGATTCAAGAAAAATTTCACATATTCAAATTTGTTCAAGTATTGTAGTTGATCACCAAGTGTGTGGTGACTTAATTTGTAAAAAAAATGTGTGTACTTTCTAAAAGTGTTTACAAATAGAAAATGGTATATTTCATATTTGTCTTGGAAAAGGTTCTTTGATTCAGGGATATTCAAAGTCCACCATATCGTTAAGTGTTTGTGAAAATGTTCTTTAAATTGGGTTGACTCAAAGTCCAAATAGGTTTGGTGTTTATGTTAGAAGATTCTGAGAGAGGTCTAGGTGTGAGGCTCGTAAAAAGATCTAATACGGTGGAAAATCCTTCAAGGTGTGAAAGGACTAGATGTATCCTTGCCTGATAAGGGAAACTAGTATAAATTCTGTGTTCATTTAGTTTATCACAACTTAATTTTGTGTCATAAAACCAAAAAATTAAAAAGGGCCATAAACTTGCATAAAAATATATTAAAAAAAATTCAGCAATTTTAATTCACCCCCTCTTAGTCTATCTTTCATACTTACAATCGGTATCAAAGCAGGTTAAGTTAACTTGCTCCTTGATCCAGATAAATGTGCCTTCCGCCAATCCTATTTTTACATATGGTGGCAACAACAACAATCCTTCATGTTTTGTTGGTGAATATTATGACTTCTGAAAAATTCACATGCAAATGTATTTAGAAGCTGATGCGGTTAGAATATGATATCAAATTATTAATTAATTTGAATCACATCTTTAGTTCACAACCGCTCGTTGATTTATCCGAAGGAAAAGGTCAAAAGAGGAAAACCCTAATTTTGCATCGTAAAGACAATGCGGGGAGAGATCTAGGTAAGGTGTTGGTTAAACTTAGGGAAGGTATTAGCATCCTAAACATCTGTAGTACTCTACAGAAACCTTTTGCTTAAATTCACTATTTGCTTTAATTATTTGCTTGAAGATATATACTGAGCTAAGGGTTAAGAGTGACAGAGAGACCTAAGGGTTAGTCCTAAGTTTACTCGGCAAGATTCACATCTTGTGCCTACGTATCCTGGGTAGGGAATGGAATCAGAGTAATCGTAGTTCCCTTCGAAAGGGAGGTTAGAAACTTCTTGACTGTGGTCAAGGTTTCAAGGGGAGTAAGCATTTCTTAAGGAAACACTTACGTGGAATCTTGCGACTCCTATTTCTACATTGAAATTGTCAATTGAAATTAGGGTTAAAGATAAGTTCCACGGCGGGAAACCCTAAAGCAGAGTACAGCGACTCTTTGACCTAACGCTAGGGTAAAGGGCGTTTTTTCGTTCACGGCGGGACACCTAGGCTAATTAGGGTTTTGAAATGTTCAAAGGGTTAAGACTATTGACTCGGCGGTCAAACTGTTAGACCTAATCCTTCGGAAGGTTAACGGTAAAATTATGCAGACAATGAATTATTACATGGCAGGAATTGAAATATGTTAAAGTATAAAGCGGTACGGAATTGAAAATAAATTGCGACGATCACCTCGCATAAATTACAAACCAAAAATAAAAAAAGAAAGAATAAATAACTGCGACAATGGCCTCGCATGATTACAATTGAAAACGACAATGCGAACAAATGAAGGATTAAAGCTGAAATGAACAAGAAATAACGAGGGTTAGACAGAAATTGAAACGGCTAAATCCAGAGTTCTATTTTTTGAATTTTTATTTAAAGGAAAAGTTAATTTTTGCATTTAAAAGGAGAAATTATTTTAATTTTAATATCTTTACTTAAAAAGTTTTGTTTTAATTTAAAAAATATTTTAATTTTAAGGTTTCAAATGAAGAAAAGTCGGTTTTTAATTTTTGTTGTAATTAAAATATTTTAATTTAAATGCTAAAAATGATTTTAATTTTGATGTTAAAAAAATGTTTTAATTTTAATATGATAAAAAAGTTTTCAATTTTTGAAAATGAATTGACAATTAGACCTTTTAAATTTTAAAAGTAAAATATTTTGATTTTTGCATTAAGTTTATTAAAACAAATTAATCACAACTTGAATTCCGTTTTTATAAAAATGATGAATGACTCCTTTGAATTTTAAAATATTTTCAGTTAGTTTTTTTTGTTTTAAATTTATTAAAAAATGATTAATTAGTTAAACTAGGTGGTTACAGTAATTATTATTATTGTTAAACCCTAAATTTAAAAAATGATAAAACAATAAACTAACTTAATACAATAAAACAAGAAATAGGGAATTGAAATAAAAAGGGCGGATTGTTTGGTCTCCTTAGGGTTTTTATATTGTCTCTTTCTTCTTCCTCTTGATGCGTCGTCGGCCGTCCTCCATTAATGGGTGATGAAAGCTTTCCCTCCCTCTTCACTTTCACTTGCATGACTTTGCTTTCTTCTTCTTCACTTCCTGCAAAAACAAAACCAAACAAACAAAAGAAAACGAGTTGCTCACCCTGTTTCACGTATTCGAAGCGGCTCGTTCGATGGCTACCGGTGGCGTTACGGCGATGACGAGATGGTGATTCTGAATTCTTTTCTTTCCGATCACAATTCGTGGATGCTTTGGGGTTGACGGATCTCCGATGATGTTGAAGCTGAGGAGGTTCCGTCGTGGGTGCTAGCGATGAGCGTTTCCTTTGTTTTTTCTCCGGAGAAAATTATTCTTGCTGAACTTATTAATTCTCTTCTTCTTCCGATCGAGGTGATGATGAAGGATCCTAGATATCCTCTGAACTCCCGCTTTCTTCTGAGATGAACGTCGGTGATTTTTCTTTCGTTCTGGGTTTTTATTGTGCTTTTTATGATGAAAAAAAAACTCCCCCCGTTTCCTGAAGACCTGATGCTGTTATATTGTGGTTGTGGGCTAATTTGTTGGCTATGATTTTTCTTATTTTTACGTTTGATTTTGCTGGTTCATACTGCTTTTCAGGAAACTTTGTTTTGACTGAGCTTTTGTTGTAATCTTGGAAGATGGTTGATCCGTTTAGTCCGGCTATCTTTCAGGAAACTTGGACAACTTGTTGTGATGTCGTTGCTTCCAGAATTCGCTGTGCTTGATTTGGAATTATTTGTTGCTTTTTTGTTCGCTTGTGCTTGCGCTTTTCTTGTTTGACCTTGGTTGTGCTTTGAATTGATTATTGTTGTTGAGTTATATTGGATGACTTCGTTTTTTCAGAAGATTATCTCGTTTGATCCATGGGCCTGGTGATTTTTTTGGAAAAACTGTTATTAAGGTCATGTTTGACAAACCACTTTTCTAAAAAAATCACCTTTTCAAATAAGTGCTTTTCCAATAAGCACTTTTGAAAATCACTTTTTGGAAGCGCTTTTTAGAAAAGAAATGTAATTTATTATTATTTTTTTTGTAATTTTATTTATTTATTATTTTTTGGTAAAGAATTATTATTATTAATAAAATTCTTTATTTTAAAATATTGTAAAAATTTAAAAGCATTATTATTTATGTTTTTTTTATATCAAATGAAATGCAAACTCAATATTAAAAATGAAGTAAAATCAATTTAACAATGAAAAATGAGAAAAAAAATGAAATAAAATTTGACTTAAAGTGAAATGAAAACGTAATTACAAAATGAAATAAGATTGACTAAAAAAATGAAATGGAATTAATTTAAAATGAAATTAATAAAAAAAGATATAAGATTGATTTTAAAATGAAATGAATGAAATGAGAATAAAAATTACAAAAATGAAATAAAATTATTTTTTAATTTTAAAATGAGATGAAAACACCACTAAAATTCCATTTCTTTCATTAATTTCAGATTCATCCAATTTATCCGACTAATCTCGTCTCCAACCAACTTCCGATTAATCTTTCCAACGACCCAAGTGAATAACTTTATCAGACTGAATCCAACCGACTCAAATCCTTCATGATTACGTTCCAATTAACCCCCCTCAGCCTCGATTCACGTCAACAATATCAAACGGTTCAAATTTCCTAACTACAGCCCAAAATTCATAAACTGACAGTCGGCTGCAAACAAATAACCGTTTTACCCTTCATAAGCTAAAGAGCACACAAATACGACTTTTTTCTGCAAAATCAACTGACTACACAAACCTTTTAGTGACTGGTTAATTGCAATGCAAAAAATGCAATGGACTACGAGATGATCCTACTAAATCTCAGGGCAAATTTTGGGGTATTACAGTTGCCCCTATTTAAATAGTTTCATCGGATGATTTGAGTGACGGAGACTCGAGAAGTCACGGTGAAAGGGATTTAAATACAAATAACCAAAAATTTTGCCCTCAGACGCAGTGTTATGCAATGCCATGGACAAAACGAAACAAACCATAATTCTGACAATGTTATGATTCTAGTATGATGCGTATGATGGAAATTGATAAATGCAAGGTCTCAGACGACACGATGACACAGGGGACATACACGACGAACAAACCATACTGGGGAAAATGACGGATTGGGGAGACAGCACGACACTGAGGAAATCTAAAGTGATGGCCAACTGGTGCGAGCACGACCAATTGTCACTTTTAAAAGGGACGGTAAGAATGGAATCCTCAATGGAGATGGCACCGGCAAAACGGCCTCCACTAGGAAATATCTAAGAGTAGTTGTTCAACAGGTTCAGGCGTGACCGACTGATACTCTAGGATAAAAAAGGTAAAACTAGATCCACACGGCTGCAGGATCAAGTAAACAGAATGTTGGAGCATTGAGCAAAGAATAACATCCGAGCTTTTGGAAACTTTCCTCGTGACGAGATCGAACGGTGAGATGAAACAATTGAGAGGCAAAGAGATGGCTCTCGTGAAGGTAGTGTTGGGAGTCGTTTCTGGTGAAAATATGAATCTGGAGTTGGAGAGCAGGATACGTGAGGTGTATCCTGAGTTGTTTGTATCAGGTAAATTTTCGAGGATGAAAATATTCTAAGTGAGGGAGAGTTGCAACACCCCGACTTATTTTATTTATTTTTTCGTATTTGAATTATGTGATAATTGTATTTATGTTGTGCCTTGATGTGTTTGAGCTATCTTGGTGTGGGGTAATAACCTTAAGAATAAACTTTAAGGTGTTGTAGGGGTGTGTGAGCAATTGTGTAGAGATGGGTGGTGTGGAGAGTAAAACTAATTAGTAATATTAATTAATAATTATTTATTTAAATAATATAAGATCAAAATTATTTAGATTAAATAATTATTTATTATTATTATTATTATTATTTATTATTACTTTAATTAAAAGGGATTAATAATAATAATAATAATGGAGAGAGGGTGGAAGTTGTCAGACACGTAGAAACAAGAGAAAGTAGAAGTAAGGCTAGGGCAAGAGGGAAGAGAAGAATCAATTATTGAGGAAGAAGAATCTTTTGCAAGAAATCTATGGTAAGGGTGGGGTTCTAATCATCTAAGGGTTAACATGATGATGGTAAGTAGATTATTCCATGTAGGGTTTGTGTTTTATTGCTCTACATATGAACATTGTTGAAATTAGTATTGGAATGGATTGAATTCTTAATTTCTAGATTATGTGTGGTATATCGATATTGTGACTGACGTTAGAATGATGAATCGTTGTTATTGCTATTGATGGAATCATATGATTGATAAAGTTGCATGCTATTATGTTGTTTGTTGTATGTGATCGAGAGTCAGAGTCAGAACAAAGTTATTAGTAGTTTTAATGAAAAGAATTTGGGGTTTGAAACTAGAGAAAGGTGTTTTTTCATGTTAAAATGCAGTACAAACATTTTGTAAGAAAAAAGGAGTTTGGGGATGGATTAAAAGTGATTTTCGTGTGAAAAGTTGCAGAAAAAGTGATTCTGCCTACAGCGTAATCGGTTAACATTGTAGGCGTAACTGGTTATACTTTCTAAAAATTGGGTTTCTAGGTAATTCTGTGAGGGTGTAACTGGTTATCCTGATTTTGGCAACATTTTACACCATAAGGCAGTAAGGAAGGGTGGCTGGTTACAAGGGGTGTGATCGGTTACCTTATTTTGAGTAACCGGTTACACTGGAACCGTTTTTGATTTTTTTTTGAAAATTCATAACTTTAGTTCCGGGTGTCCGATTTGAGTGCCGCTCAAAGCTTCGGGAAGATGACGTGATGAACTTTGTTTAAAAAATGGTTTATGTACCAGAAGTTGGATAATTTTTCTGTATGATGGTGTTAAGTGCATTATTATCATTATATTGTAGTGTGACATAATTGTAAATGCCTTGGTAGTTACTTGTTATGCTTTATGTCGATGTTGCTGGACTATTATGGCATGTTTTGTTGTAGCCTATAGTGGCGTGATACATTGCTTAAATGAAGGTCATTGTATGTTTTTGCTGTCATGCATTTTATGATTGCATGAGTTGTGAGATAAGTTATGTGTCCATGTGGGGCGTGAGCGTCTTATCCCGGTTCTAGTTGTAGAATCGTGTTGTTGTTAAGATGATTGTGTGCCTATGTGGGGTGTGAGTGATCATGGAGGTCGTGTGCACGTGTGAGGTGTGAGCGACGTAATGGAAATTCCGATGGGAATTGTGATTCTGAAATAAGAATTGAGTTCTAAAATAGAAACCGAATGGTATCACATGCATTAAGTCGAGTTGTGAGTCTTAATGCATTGCATCTTGATTGTATTTCTTGTTGCACTTGGATTTTGGTTGTGTTGGTTGTGTGGATGTATGTTATGGAATGGGTTATGTGCATGTGATAATCAGATACTTGCTTATTATCATGTTTTCCTTTATATAATTATGGTATCTCATCCCTTCTGTATGAATGTTGAGGAAGAAGAATCTTTTGCAAGAACTCAATGGTAAGGGTATGGTTCTAATCATCTAAGGGTTAACATGATGATGGTAAGTAGATTATTCCATGTAGGGTTTGTGTTTTATTGCTCTAGGTATGAACATTGTTGAAATTGGTATTGGAATGAATTGAATTCTTAATTTCTAGATTATGTGTGGTATATCGATATTGTGACTGATGTTAGAATGATGAGTCGTTGTTATTGCTATTGTTGGAATCATATGATTGATAAAGTTGCATGCTATTATGTTGCTTGTTGTATGTGATTGAGAGTCAGAGTTAGAACAAAGTTATGAGTAGTTTTAATGAAAAAAATTTGGGGTTTGAAACTAGAGAAAGGTGTTTTTTCGTGTTAAAATGTAGTACAAACATTTTGTAAGAAAAAAGGAGTCTTGGGATGGGTTAAAAGTGATTTTCGTGTGAAAAGATGCAGAAAAAGTGATTCTGCCTACAGCGTAATCGGTTAACATTGTGGGCGTAACCGGTTATACTTTCTAAAAATTGGGTTTCTGGGTAATTATGTGAGTGTGTAACTGGTTATCCTGATTTTGGTAAGATTTTACACCATAAGACAGTAAGGAAGGGTGGCTGGTTATAAGGGGTGCGATCGGTTACCTTATTTTGAGTAACCAGTTACACTGGAACCGTTTTTTATTTTATTTTTTAAAAATTCATAACTTTAGTTTCGAGTGTCTGATTGGAGTGCCGCTCAAAGCTTCGGGAAGATGACGCGATGAACTTTATTTAAAAAATGGTTTATGTACCAGAAGTTGGATAATATTTCTGTATGATGATGTTAAGTGCATTATTATCATTATGTTGTAGTGGGACATAATTGTAAATGTCTTTGTAGTTACTTGTTATGTTGTATGTCGATGTTGTTGGACTGTTATGACATGTTTTGTTGTAGCCTATAGTGGCGTGATACATTACTTAAATGAAGGTCATTGTATGTTTTTGTTGTCATGCATTTTATGATTGCATGAGTTGTGAGATAAATTATGTGCCCATGTGGGGCGTGAGCGTCTTATCCCGGTTCTAGTTGTAGAATTGTGTTGTTGTTAAGGTGATTATGTGTCTATGTGGGGTGTGAGTGATCATGGAGGTCGTGTGCACGTGTGAGGTGTGAGCGACGTAATGGGAATTGTGATTCTGAAATAAGAATTGAGTTCTGAAATAGGAACCGAATGGTATCACATGCATTAAGTCGAGTTGTAGTCTTAATGCATTGCATCTTGATTGTATTTCTTGTTGCGCTTGGATTTTGGTTGTGTTAGTTGTGTGGATGTATGTTATGGAATGGGTTATGTGCATGTGATAATCTGATACTTGCTTATTATCACGCTTTCCTTTATATAATTATGGTATCTCATCCCTTATGTTTGAATGTTGAGGAAGAAGAATCTTTTGCAAGAACTCTATGGTAAGGGTATGGTTCTAATCATCTAAGGGTTAACATGATGATGGTAAGTAGATTATTCCATGTAGGGTTTGTGTTTTATTGCTCTAGGTATGAACATTGTTGAAATTGGTATTGGAATGGATTAAATTTATACCAAAATTTTTTACTTGTTCTAATAGATATTTTGTCAGAACTTTTTAATAAAATTTTGACAAGAATAATATGAATATTATGAAAATATATGAAGTGTCAGTTAACATAAAGAGTGGCAGGGTAAAATCTCAAGTGTTTGTAAGGCCCGATAAGAATATACTTCCATTTTTTTTTATAGTATACCTGCTTTTTAGTTATACACCTATTTGTTTTTAAGAAAAATAATTCTACATTCATTTAAATATCAAGTGTTTGTAATATACTACCATCTAAGGCCCATTAAGAATATACTTCCATTATATTTCCATGAGTATACTCCCTTTTTTGTTATACACCCATTTGTTTTTAAGAAAATATATATTATACATCCATTTTGCCCAAAAAAGCATATACCTCCATCTTCTGTTTTTAAAGCACATTCATTCATTTATTCATATTCAACAGTTAACATTTTTTTTAAAATCTTAAATTTTATATTATTATATAAGATTAATTATTATGTAATATAAGTGTAAAAAGTTATATATTATCAATGTATCATAATTATTAGTTTGTATTACTTTTTAAGTAATTAAAATTAAAATTAAATCTTTTAAATAGATCAACAATTATGATCAATTGACAGTGTAAAAAAATTTTTACACTCTCAATGCATATCAATTAAATTTTTATTATATTAAAAATTTAAAATATAATCTTAAATTTCAAAATCTTGATAATTTATCTCCTAATAAAATAAAATTACACTAAAGGACATATTCTATAGAATTACTACAAACTCCATTATTACTTATGCATGGCCGATTTTATAGTCTACTATATATATATATATATATATATATATATATATATATATATATATATATATATATATATATATATATATATATATATATATATATATATATATATATATATATATATATATATATATATATATATATATATATATATATATATATATATATATATATATATATATATATATATATATATATATATATATATATATATATATATATATATATATATATATATATATATATATATATATATATATATATATATATATATATATATATATATATATATATATATATATATATATATATATATATATATATATATATATATATATATATATATATATATATATTATTGTTGAATTATAATTAATTTAGAAGTCTTAAAAAGTATATATCAATATCTCAATAGTAAGAATATAAGGTGTGTTAATTTTTTTTCTCCAATAAAATAAAATAACCTTTCACTTCAAGAATTGTTGTGATTAGTAGGATAAGTTAGTTGGAGAAATTTCAACTCGAAAAAAAATGTTTGTTTGGTGAAATTTCCGAACCGTGTCTATCCCATTCCTTCTCCTTTCCAATTTCAGTGATTTTTTTTCACAACTCTCTCACATTTTTTCTTTTACAAATTCAAATATTAAAAAATATTACTTCAAAGTTTAATCTTTCAAAATCAAAGATTGAAACTGAATTGTAAAGAAATTTAGATTCATTCTTACTACAAACCCGTTCTTGGTTCTGTTCGCGTATAAGCCTGTAATCGATTATCACATTCATGTAATTGATTATATGAAGCTAAAAAATAATATTTTCTAAACAGTAAAGACATGTAATCGATTACAACAGATATATAATCGATTACATCAATCACACCGGAAGCACACATACAACACACACAACCACACACATCTAATTCACACACAGTACACATTACATTCTATATATAATCTATTGACACATAAACACATGTATTACAAAAATACACAAACATGATTGATTAATTTATAGTTCACAAGAAACATCATATATAGTAACAACATAACATATTATAGCAAAATAAAGCTTTACAAAACACAAAAAGAAAAAGATCTAAGATTGGAAGGATGGTTACCAAACAGAAAATCATTGGAGTTGGTGGATCTTGGTGCTATGTCTCTATTATGTTTAAATTTTTTTGATGATGACAAGGAATAATCTAATTTATCATAAAGGTCTTTTTGATGATGACAAGGAATAATATAATTTATCATAAAGGTCATCAAGTGAAGAAGTAAGATTGAAGTAAATATACAAGCAGAAGGTTTCAGTTTTTGGCGTAAAAGTAGAAAATGTTAAGATTCAAACCTCACTTGAGTCAAAGTCTAAAAGACCTAAAAACATTCTTAGTTCTCATTTTTAAGGAGGCCTTAATTGCTGACCTATTAAAAATTGTACAACATTTACTAAGGTCAAAAAAACATGAGAGTTGCAATAACTGCAGAGATGTTGTTGTATATGATTGAATCAGAAATCAAATGATTCTTTTGCTTTACTTAAGAGTTCTGACAAAAGCCAAAAGAGAAACTGGCTAGCTATTATACATAAACTGTTAGATTCACATGGCATATTAAATACTAGTGTCCATTTTTTAACTTGTAAACCCTACTACTGTTGATATCAACTCAGGTACTTTGTGAAACCACTTCAGGTTTTGGTTTTAACCATTCTTTATGATCTTCTTGTCCTGTGTCTGTGGTTTGTTTTGTTCAATTAATATTCTAACATAAACTCAGTGCATTCAAGATTTCTAGGGATATCTATTTGAACCATGTGAAGTCTCTATGACGTATTTGACCGTTCATAGTTGTATCAGTTTTCAGTTTTCACTCAGTTTGGTTTGATTGTTTGACCGGTTTGTAGACCAATTATACAATAGTATATAGTTTTGACAAATGCTAACATGTGGTTAATGTCAAACACATGTTAAACAAAAAGATGTATAGATTTTTTCTTTTGAAAGTTACGAAAAAGTTACATATACTATACTATATCAAAAAAATGGATGGAAATAATGTTAATGTACGTTGAGTCAATTTTAATGTAAATGAATGGAAATCAATAAATTTATGATTTGGATCGGTTAAAAGTCTAAAATAAAACTCAATCAAAATAATTCAGTATAAGGTTGGGGCATGTGGAATGCAAGGTACATTTTCTTTCATTATATTTCTTTTGGATTTTGAATTGTTATCGATGAGGATCTGCAACGTAACAAGACCCACCGGGATCCGTGATAGGAATACCTCTTCTGAATGACAATTGATACCACACCGCGAAACAAGGATCGAGTGGCACTAGTACGTCCAGGTCTCGAGAATATAAATGGAGCCTCGATCGTGGAGGTGTCTTGACTTTCGCGACGATGCTCTCGAACAATTAAATCTCCATCAATCAAATTTGAAAGCAAACGATGGGAAAGATCCAATGGCCTTCAATGATTCAAAAACTCGCCTAGGTAGATTGACATATTTGATACCATCGACGAAAAAGGAGCGGGAAAAAGAAAATAGCCTTAGCTTCTTGATAATTTCGTGTAGGAGTGCCATCGGGAAAGCCATAGATAGATCCTTTATAGAAAAGCTAAACGCTACAACTTTCACCTTCATAAAAGCTCGATCACTTCTTCACACATAAATTTCCAAGTAATCTAGGACGAGGATGGACTAGCTTGATCCCGGAAGGATTTTGAGGGACCAACACTATCCCTAAATTAGTAAACTTGAGGGATAGTCAACTCAGCTGACCATTCGAAAAGAGTGAGTCAAGAGCACTCATTTAGAGGTGTCCTTACTTCTACACCCCAGGGCAGGCAAAAGAGCCACCAAGACATTGGTTGATCAAAGGCAAGCAAAGGAGATATATCATGAAACATACGTAGTTTCCAAGTATTTTAACGGGAGGACTACGCCTACAGCCGAACAAGATGCACATTACTACAAAAACATCGACTGATGGATGTTTCCCTTCCCGATTTCCTCAATTCAGGATCTCCTTAGTGAGATAAGTATTCTTCAAGGTTTGTCGAATTTAAATAAATAACATGTTAGATTTCATATATATTCCAAATACGCAAGTTGATATAACCATCTACAAGACAACAAAGGTCACCTCTATGGAACATATTCCACATTTGGTGACCAAGCTTAAAAGCATAGCTTGAAGGTGAGAAAAACACAAGAAGGGGGAGTCGAATTATGTTCACTTTTACAAAAAATTTCTCCTTCTACTTCTGATTGATCTTAATCATATGTTGAACACTCTGGTCAGAGTCTGAATCAGAGTCACTAAGAGTGTGAACTCTTAACTATCTTTATTAGATTCTACAACAAAATCTGACTCAAAGGTTAAAAAATGATAACAGTGAAATATAGTTTAGAAGCAAGTAAAGTAAAGCAAGAGACACAAACAGTTATCCTGATTCCTCTCACATCTTGAGATTAGTCTAGTCCCTTGCACCTCCAAGAGATTTCCACTATAACTAAACTAATTACAAATGCTTAAGCACCAAGTAAGAAGTAAGAGAGTTCACTAATTAAGCACACAAGTAAGAGACTTCAATGCTCAAGCACAGAAGCAAGAGACTTCCAATGCTAAAACCCACAATTAAGAGACTTTTATACTCAAGTACACAAACAAGATACTTTAAATGCTCGAGCACTAAAGCAAGAGACTTATGACTCTATAATAATTTGTTCGATAACAACTACACTTAATACACAATCAGATGTATAAACAGAATACAACTTAAAAAGACTCTAAGACTTAAGAACTTCTAAAATAGAAAAGTGATAAGATGTTCTAAGTCTAGAAAACTTAAAATACTAGCTTCTCTTTAAATTGTCAAGGTTGAGAGTTTGTAGCACTGTTGTGTATTCTTCAATAGTGTAGTAATCTTTTTCTTCATACCTTTTGCTACTTCTATAGAGAGGAAGAAAAGAGACGTTGAAGAATTTCATCAAAAGGTTGGGCAAGCTTTATACTTGATTAGACACATCAAGAAAACACCTTTCTGCAAAAGGAATTATCCGTTGAAGCTCAGACAACAAAGAAGAGATTTTTTCCTAAAGTGTTCACGTGAACAAAAGATATTTGAGCCTGTAAGAGTTGTCTCGATTGAAGAGACGTACTATGCTTCAGAGATTGACTTTGTTAATACTTCAGTCTTCAGAGGTTGATCACTTCAGAGTCTGCTTCATGACTTCTGAAGCTTCAGTGTCTGGGTCACCAGAGTCTGAGTTTCTTTAGAATTGACTTCTTCAGAGTCTGGATCTTCCATTAGAGCTAGAGTCTTCAGAAGAGATATTCAGAGCCACAATTTGATCTTTAGATGCAGAATCCTCAAGTTTCTTTTTATCTGCTCTTAGACTTAAAATCTTGCATACTTGAACAGATGTTAAAATGCTCAATTGTTCTTTAAATACTTTGTTATCATAAAAACCCAAGGGATATGGTACCAACCATTTTTGTTATAACAATCTCCCCCTTTTTTATGATAACAAACATAAGTATTTAAGATGGTTGTTAATTTAATTAACATGTTGTCTTCAAGGTCTGAGGTTTGTAAGCTCCCCCTGAGTCTGATAATTCAGTGGGCGGGGTTTGTAAGCTCCCCCTAAGTCCTGTCTAGGTTAATTAATTTCCTTTAAAACAAAATAACATTAATCTTCAGAATTAAGCAGCATGAAGAATAATCAGATCCAGATGCTTAAATACTATTTATCCCTCCCCTTTTTGTCATTAGCAAAAAGATAAGGGGAAGAAAAGACACTAAAGAAAATAAATGTATGGGAAACAAACAGATTTGAGTAAAACCAGTTAATAATTAGGCTTTGTTCTCCTTTTGTCATCAGTTAAAAAATGTACAAGTAAAAAAATGTGATTACAATAAATGTCTTAAGTGGTTGGAAGAGGTTTTTTAACTCACGAGATATTCCAACCTGCTTCTTGGCCAATGAGATACAACAGTAAAACATTGGAAAAGGAGTATAAAGACAAAACATGCATCTCTATCTTGATTCCATTGGTACACATTAAACCAAACTGATTTCACTTGTTCCCATTTTATCTATAAAAGCCAGTTTGGAGCAGACAAAAAATTCATTCCTCCTCTTGTTATTAAACTTCTTGATCAAAATGAGTAACTCAGGTGAAAACTCCAACAAAGGTTTTGCTGAAGAAGTGAAGAAATCTATGAATAATTAGAAGGATAAGAAGGGGCCAAAACTTCTGCTGGGGCATCCAAATTTGGAAGAACTACATAGACCAATATGAAGAACTCCAAGGGGAAACTTAAGAAGGAAGTCATGACATATCTGATGCTGAGTGGGATGAGGACTAGAGGGACTACCTCATGTCACTAGAATGGAGTGGTCACAAAGAATGAATAGCCTCTTGTATTGTCCTTTTATTTTTAGAAGATCTTTGTCCCATAGTTTTTGTCTGAATTTATTTTCAACCACCGAAGTCATGTGTGTGCAGTAATTTTTTTTTATGAAAATGATTTGCACAAATTTTAAATTAACTGATGTCCAAGGAGATTTTTAAAACATGTTATTATCTTATCAGACAAAGGTTTTCCACAATTAATAAATATGCAAACACATAATCACCTAAACATTTAGAAAAGGGATGAAAACATTTTATTTTAAACAAAATTTTAAAAGAATGAAACAAAAATATAAAATAAGAAAATAACTAATTTATCTCTTCATTATCATCATCATCATCATCATACTCACTAGACACTATTGGAGATATAAGAGTTGATTTCTCTAATTTCTTGATGAGTTTGTTAAGCTTTAAATGCATCGGCTTCTGATCTTCATGAATGTTATTAAGGATGTTTGAAGAGGATGGAGGTAGGTAATTGTTTTCTTGTTGTTGTCTTGCTCTTGATGGGGCTTTTGGAGCTAGAGCAATTATTTCCTTTCCTTGGAAGACATACCTTATTTGACCCAAAATGCTTCTCTCTATTTTTGAGTGTTTAATCTTTGATTCCTCTTCATCCAAGTTGAAGTCAGAATACTCTAACATTTTCGTAATTAATTCACCATATGGTAAAATCTTTTTTTTTCTTTTTTCTATCCAACACGTGATTGATCATAACATCTACCCAATTTATCTCAGCTCGATTCTCCAAATACCGAATCAGAGAATATCTGATTTGTGAATGGTTCTCAAGTTTCTTTACCTTGGGAAGATAACTTGATTCATCGTATAGTGAATCGTCCAAATTTCAAGGTGTATAATATCAACAATTAATGGAGTAGGAATATCTGAAGATAGATCAATCAAAAGGGATTTGACACAAAGATCAAAGTTGAAATCATTACATTCTTCATCATTTTGATTATACTCTTGATTAATGAAAGGTAGGTTGCCAACTCGTGCAAACTCTTCAATAAATATTACAATTGGGTGCTTCTTAATTTTATGGAAAAGAACACCATTGGAGTAAGAGAGAATTGCATAGAACATTCTTACCAATTCTATAAATCTTTATTGAGGTACATCTAATATGAAGTTCCTCAAGATGACATCTTTGAAGACTTTGATAAAGTTTCATTCTTTGAAAAGGCCCCCTATCAAAACTATAACACTAGTATTTCTTTATTTTTTTCTTTTAAAGAAAACATATATTCTGCCTCTTTATTTTTTTAAAGAAAAATAAATCTTATATCCACTATGCCAAAAAAGACCTTTAGCAGCGTTTTTTTTTTGCCTTTAGCAGCGCTTAAAAGCGCTGCCAAAAGTGGCGCTGCTAAAGGTAAAGGCAGCGCTTTTTTCATGGAAAAAGCGCTGCTAAAGGCTCCCTTCAGCAGCATCTTTAGCAGCGCTTTTATAAGCGCTGCATATTTCCCCCAACCATCCCCCCCCTTTAGCAGCGCTTTCACAAAGCACTGTCTTAGACCCCACCTTTAGCAGTGCTTTTACAAAGCACTGCCATAGCCCCCCCCCTTTAGCAGCGCTTTTACAAAGCGCTGCCATAGCCCCCCCTTTAGCAGCGCTTTTTACAAGCGCTGTCTTAGACCCCCCCCCCCCTCCAAACCTATAGCAGCGCTTTTGTAGCGTAATGTTTGTGACCTTTAGCAGCGCTTTTTTATAAAAGCGCTGTCTAATATCCCAAATTTTAAATTTTGTTTTTTTTTAAATATTCACCCTGTTTTGTATATTTACCAACAACCTACTTATATTACACATATCTGCTTATAATTCAGGCCTTTATTTCAATACTTTGACCTTATATATACAATTCAAAACTTTGGCCTTAAATATACAATTTAAAACTTTGGCCTTATATTATATATACAATTCAAAACTTTGGATACATTGTAACTCATCACTTTGTTCATAAACATTTTAATATACACATAAACCTGTTTAAATATGTTACAACAAAATTCAATCCTCAGAATTACAACAACACAAATACATTCAATTTACATATAATTACAATTCTTCCAATCCAATAACTCTATACAATTCTCAACCCAAGAATAAATTGACACCATTCCTCTTTAATTTCTTCCAATTTTGCTTTCGTGTAAGTAGCGCACTTGAATTCATCAAAATACTACATAATATAACAGATCGAATAAGATTTAATTTTAAAACTAATTACTCAGATGAAGTATCGGATAATTATCAAAATGAATCATATAACTTATATAATGAATTGATCCATACCATGACTGGAATCTCAAGTTGACCAGAAAGAATAATTTCCCTCATAAAGCGCGATACAAAATATCCACAGTCAATACCATTGCGCTGCCGAGGACACTGTAAATGGAAAAAACAAACAAACATTTATCAGGATATATAGTTTAAATAGTTTTATCAAGTAGAACCACTATACCAGTCAAACATGCGAAAATATACCTCCACTCTGATCCAGTTGATGTTGTTAGCCTTGCTTTTTGGCACCGTTGCATCTCTTTGTGCTCTGAATATTTGTATAACTCTAACATAATATAAACGCATATTTAGAACAATGTCACATAATAAATAAAGATATATAATTAAAGACAACAGTATATCTCATCACTTACGTATCAACAAAGTTCCTCAGATGTTCATATTTTGTTGTATCGCCATCCAATGAATCTATATAATACACTATTTCTTTTGTCGGATTAATTGCGATCAACAACCAATGTCCACTATAAAATAAGACAACAGTTTAGACGGAAATGTTATATAGAAAGGGAAAAATCGAACAATTATAATAAATGAATTTAGAATAAAATCTAACCCATGGCCAATATTATATGGCAACAAGAACAACTTCTCTGTAGTCGCGCGTATAAATCTCTGCAATGTGTAGTCTTTGAATGTATCCGGTGTCTGGTCTATTATACGTGAGTTGACACAGCTAGCAGATAAGAATGCGAATACTGAAGTCAATTCATTCGGGACCAATAACTTGTCATACAAGAACCTAAAAAAACATAATCAACATTAGAATATTTAGTTAAACAAGCAAATTTTAAAATGTTCAATTATTTAATTAAAATGGATCGAAGTACCTGATGTATGAATGCATAACACCGACGCCCAATTCAGAATGGTTGAAAACCTGATCAAAATCCTCCTTAGCAATTGTTTCGGGATATTCAAAACCGAAAATACCTGCCTCCATATGTATTTGACGGATGCCACCCTCAGGCACATCTGATGTTCCGACATATCTTTCAAGGCACATCCTAAATCGAGGAACAAATGATTTTCTGGGAACCTTGGAAGTTTCAGGCATCTTACCCTTGCTGACTTGTTGCGACTGCTGATCATGAACCTAAAAGTCATATATAAGTTCAGTAATTAATGTATAACAAGATAGTCATGTAACTGTAGTGGTACCTGTTTCTTCGATGCAGCTGAATCGGTATCCCGCACAATAATTCTATCATCTTTTGATTTGGATTTTGTAGGAGTCTAAGATCATCATATAAATAAGAAAATGTAGATGTAAGAATAACTTTCATGTATGGATCATAAAACATTTGAGTATTAAAAGGTTCAACCTACCTCATCATCTATGCAAATCAGATTTGCCGGCCATGCCACATACGCTCCTATTGCGTCTCCCACCACTGTTGCGCCTGAAATATCATCTGGTATAGGCAACAACGCACTCCCCACTAATGCAATATCAATAGATACTTTCAAAAAACCAGAAGGGAGCGGTTTGTGGTGAAGTAAGTCTCCCAAAAAGTTATGCACCTTTCCCTTGCCAACCATTCGATGAGTAGGTGACGATAAATATAGCCGGCAAAGTGAAATGCCCTAAACAAATAATGATCAGTTAATGTGTCAATTAGGTAAACTGTGCTAAATTAATTTCAATGTAATATATACAATTACCTCTGGAAGCTTCTGCGGACAACCGATACTATCTTTGTCACTAGTAGCTTTACCCTCTGGAGCGCGTCTTTCCAACATGTATCTCTCCTTATCCTTCTGTAATTCACGGATTTGCGCTTTCAATTCCTCCAAAGTATCCATCACTTCTTTATTGGTTGGATTTTTTTTCTTTGGCTGCTTATACAGTTTGGATGGAGTGACACCAAATCCCTTACCCCTCACACGCCCAGAATACTCAGGAATATTCAGCACCCGGCTCAGTAAGCTCCTGCAATCATCGTCCTCGGCGGGAGTTATGGTCTGGGACAGAGTCTCCTGAAATATAGATAAAAACATATATAAATATATTACACGCTTTCGATCAGTTACTGACAAAGATAACGTTGTACTTACACATTGTTCAAATACTTGTTGAACTTCTTCCTGAACGACTCCATCTCGTCCCACACGGGCAGCCTTCCATACAACATGGTCCGGAAGAGATGTCGCATCACTCTTCTCCTCTTCCAACTATGCATTAAGACGGATAATAAAGCATTATATCCTATTATATATACTTACTATTTTTTGTAAATATATCATATTAAAGCATTTATATGTACTTACTATTTTTTGTTCTAATCGTGCATATCCCAAACGGCCCTTTCTGTATGGATATCAGGATTTGATGCCCGTTGACGATTTACGCCACTAACAACCTGAAAAAACAAGTTTATCAGAACTCCTGTGGAAGAAGTATATATACTATACATAGTTCATGATAAGTTGTACTTACTTCAAATTCTTTTGTTCTTCGCTTTGCAACAAACGTCTCCCATTCTTCCTCCGAAATCAAATCCACGTACTTCATCGGACGCTCCGAGTCAACAAAGTTTCCTTCAGAATCTTTTAGAAACTTGTTTGTTAAAAACGCTCTAAATCCCCTCAAGCGTTTTCCGACCAATTGAATACAATATTTTCTCCTACGATCTTCAATATTGAAAGATCTTTGCAAACAAACACACATACATATAACATGTTAGTATATTTAATTTAAAGACGTAAATGTCAACAATAATTAAAAATAATCAAATATTATACCTGAATCTCGGTCCAAATCTTATCTTTAGCCGGTTGTAATGAAATAATTCTCCAATTATCGCAAGTAATCGGAACTTGCGAACGTACAAGTGCTCCGATGTAACTTGTTAGCAACGCACCGTTAGGCTCAACTAACTGATCTCTTTCATTCCAATGGACATCATACTTTACTCCTTTATCTCTCGCACGGATGATTTTTTTCATAATTGTTATGCCTCTTTTAATATCGCCTTCCACGTCTTTTGTTGTTTGTTTTCCATCATGTGATGTTTCCTCGTTGCTGGCCATAATATATATATATACCTGTAATTCAGAAAAACCAAAGTATCAAATGAATGACATGCAAATATGTAAATAACAAATATATACATAAGAAATGTGTAAACAAGAAAAACATGGTATAAATAAGAAATAAGAAAAACATGGTATAATCTGTGTTTTCTTCTGACTAAGAAAGACATTCTTCTGACCAAATTCCAACCGCGTCCAATCTGTGTTTTCTTCACAGATAGGACACGCACATTGACCTTTAATGCTATATCCCGATAGATTTCCGTATGCTGGGAAATCATTAATTGTGCCAAACAACATCGCCCTTAAATTGAAACTTTCTTTCGTATATCCATCATAAACCTCCACACCGTTCTCCCACAAACTCTTTAAGTCTTCGATTAGAGGTGTCAGGTATACGTCTATGTCATTCCCTGGTTGTTTAGGGCCAGAAATTAACATAGATAACATCATGTACTTACGCTTCATACATAGCCATGGAGGTAGGTTATAAATCATAATAATTACAGGCCAGGTGGAATGTGAGATACTTTGCAGACCATGCGGATTCATTCCATCAGTCGATAATGCCAAGCGAAGGTTTCTAGCTTCTTCTCCAAAATCAGGATAATCATTATCAATTTTCATCCACTGTGGTGAATCTTCCGGATGTCGATACTTCCCATCTACAATTCTATCATCTGCATGCCAAGTCAGGTGTTTTGCATTTGTTTCACTACGAAACATGCGTCTGAATCTCGGAATTATAGGAAAATACCATAATACTTTTGCTGGTGACAATTTTTTCTTATACCGAGATACACCGCATTTAGGACACTCGTTTAATGATGCATATTCATTTCGAAACAAAATGCAATAATTTGGACAAACATGTATCTTATCATAGCTCATGCCAATAGAGCATAACATTTTTTTAGCTTCATAGGTTCGATTGGGAAGAACATTATCCTCCAGAAGCATCTCTTGAAGTAGGGCTAACAACTCTGTGAAACTTTTATCCGACCATCCATTACCCGCCTTTAAATTGTACAACTTTAATACCGCGGACAATCTTGTGAAAGTAGTGCAACCTTTATACAACGGTTTCTCTGCATCGCTTACCAACCTCTCAAACATCTTGGGACAATCTTAAAGATCTTCTTCAAGTGCTTCTGCAATCTCTTCGACTCGATCACAATCATATGTATCTCTGCCATTGTCCTTTGAAGCACATGTCGTATTATTCTGGGGTTCAACATTCTCGTTACTTATCTCACCATGTAATGTCCAACATGTGTAACTTCGATCAATTCCATGTCTCATTAAATGAGATTCCAACTGAACAGCGTCAACTCGACGCCCATAACAGCATCCTAAGCAAGGACATGTGATCCTACTGGGGTCTTTGGCGTGTTCAACAGCAAACTTAACGAACTTAGATACCCCATTCTCGTACTCTTTTGACAATCGATTACCAGACATCCATTTTTTATCCATACTAATTGAGTAATCTACACTAAACTATAAAAGTTAAACAAAACAGAGAATACCTGTAAGGAAATCACTAACTTCTAAGAATGCTACGCAATAGGATGCTTGGAAACGATCACAGCTTTTCTCTTCATAGGTAACCCCTATAGCAGACAAAATATAAATTTTATTAAAATCATATTAATAATTAACCAAGACAAATCATATTAAAAATACTAGATAATCCACCAAAACAAATCATATTAAAATTACTAGATAATCCTTAAACCAAAATTACACCCTTACTAAACATTGAGAAATCCTAACTAAACATATAAAACCATAATAACATATATATCATATAAACATTGAGAAATCCATCATAATAACATAATAACATATCAACATATAAAACCATCAACATATAAAACCATAATAACATATAAAACCATATTATATAAAACCATATTCATGTTGGCTACTCTCTTAAAAAATACGAATTTCCAAACTATTAAAAAATATGCTCTATCAAGTTACATTAATATTTTTAGCCATCATTATCTAATATTTTTGTTATATTCAAATTAGAAGAAAACTCATTTGTATGAGTGGTGCTAGATTAATTATCCATCTAAGTTCAAAATAGCAACAAAATAAAAACAACATCAATCTCAATCCCAAAATAACAATAGAAAAACAATAACACATAAAACATTTTGAGTTTAGGCTTTTAACAACAACAACAACAACAACAACAACAACAAAAACAATAGTATACGTAACATATCTACACAAACCCAACAACATTAGTGTTAACATCTGTCGCTACTCGAAAAATGCATCATGCAACGACGGGGAGGCGAAAAAGATAGACAGAAGAGTCGCCACTGAACTTTATTTATCCCACGAGGGGAAAGGAAAATATCGAGAAAACCTTAGGAAAGAAAAGGATAAGATGGTCTCGCAACCAAGAACGGGTTCGGAAGCCGGTTATGCGAGGGGAAGGTATTAGCACCCCTCGCATCCATCGTACTCGATGGAAACCGTTTGTTTATCGCATGCGTGAATTTATTTGCTTAAATATTATGCCATAAAAAGAGTGTTCCACTGGTAAAAGAAAAGGGTTAGAAACAGAGATTAGGAGGAAAGAGAGAGAAAGAACGGGGGGAAGAAGAGAAAGGATGGACTCGATAGGAATTCGCGGTCCTAGGCCTACGTATTCTCAAAAGGCATGAGAAAGTCAGAGTCAACGTAGTTCGGGGAACTACAGGTATATGGGGGAATGTGCTCAGCAAGGATTGTGGCCCTTGTGCCTACGTATCTTTACTTGAAGAAGTAAAGAATCAAAGCTGCCGTAGTTCGGCCTACGGTGTGCGGGGAAGTTCTGGTATATCATGCGCATTCTAGCAGTTTAGGTGTTTTGCTGCTCGCATATGAGGAGTCTTAAGCGTTACCTGTTTGCGGTAGAACGGGCGTAGCATGCCTTTATGGGAAAGGGTGGAAAAGAGAAAATGGTGCTCGCTAGGATTGTCGCAATCCTATGCCTACGTATTCTCAACATGTAAGAGAAATCAGAGCAACGTAGTTCGTGCTACTACGGGTAACTGGTGTGTTTTTGTGGATGATGTTATCGTGCGCATTCTAGTAGTTTAGGTGTATTGCTGCTCGCATGTGAGGAGACTTATGCGTTACCTGTTTGCGGTAGAATGGACGTAACATATCCTTTTTGAAAGACTGGTTTTCGCCATGCGAGGCAAGAAGTCACGTTTGATTGGTTGAATTGTTTTTAGGGGAGGGATAAGTCCTTGGATAGAAACCCCTTTGTGGGTAATACCCAATTCATTATCTCAAAGTTTTTGTTATGAAATGGTGTGGCGAACGTAGCGTCTTCGTATCGAAGGACGAGTATCAAAACCACACACACTACAGTGAGTATCCTGACACTCGGAGAGGAAGAAGACTACACTTAATCCTCTCTCTTTAATTCAATGCAAAGAGAATCTCGTTCTCTTATTAAAGATGTTTTTGGTTTTGAATGGTAAGTGCTTTTGCGACTGTAAACCCTACGGTAAATGTCAGCACTCGGGATAGGAGAAGGCCTACGCCTAACCACTCCACGACCATTCAAGTTTTTATTACGAAAATGAGTTTGAAAAGGCACTCGGTACGGGACCGAGGTTTTAGGTTAGAAAGGTTGCGGAAGGAAGTTGTGAAAGTGAGAGATGGTGAATAAAGGCACGTCTTCATATTAAAAGACGAGTGTCTAAACCACCCACACTACAGTGAGCATCTCGACACTCGGAGGGGAAGAAAGTCTACACTTAATCCCCTCTTTTAATTCACTTTGCATCTCGAATCGGGGCATAATATGGATAGAAAAGAGGTGGTCTCAGATCCAACATTACTCATCAATAATTTGTCTGATAATGGATTACGGAAGTCTCTTCATAGACCCAAAAGGCAAAAAATGCCCAATAACAAATGCGAAGTGAAATCCAACTTAAAAAGAAAATAAAATATAACTCTACATAAAAAAAAATAAAGTTATGAATAAAATATATAATAACAATAATAACAAACTTCTAAATAAAATATATGCAAAAGTTAACAAAAAGAATATTAATAAAACCTTTTTTAAAAGAAATAGCAAAATATATATATATATATATATATATATATATATATATATATATATATATATATATATATATATATATATATATATATATATATATATATATATATATATATATATATATATATATATATATATATATATATATATATATATATATATATATATATATATATATATATATATATATATATATATATATATATATATATATATATATATATATATATATATATACAACTTAACAAAATACAATATATTTACATATAAACTATAATAGAAATAATAAATAATAATAATATACATACTAATAAAATAAAATAAAATAGGAAGCATGGTGGGTTTGGAATAGAAACGGGATATGTAAATGATGGTGAGGGTCACATGGGGCCCAAAGCCCATCGCCTCAGAAAGAACTCCTTGGACAACAACAAAAAAAACGGGTCATGAACCCATCAAAACGCAGTGCATTCAAAGCAAGCTGAAAACGGTATGAACATCAACCCAACCTTTGTCGAAGCTCAAACACAGAGTGAGATCCAAAAACGGAAACGAGGTGAAATTAAAATGACGTTACAAACACACTCTTCACGAATCGCTCTTCCTCTTTGTCAACTCTATCTTTTCAGTCTCAATCCTGGTTCTGAATCCATCTCTCTTCTCCTCCATTTCTGAGTTTGAAATTGATTCAGGAGGTGGGTTTATGAAAGGGTCGCGGGTTTTTTCTCTGGGTCGGAGAAGATGACGGAAATGGCGGTGTCGCGGGTTGTATTGGAAAGGTTTTTGAGGGCGAGATGATTGAGGGGTTTTGGATGTGAGTTTTGGATTGGATGCTGATGTTGATTTGGGAGGTTGTTGATGTTCGTTTCATGGAGGATTCAGAGAAGATTTATGGAATTGCAAGTTAGGTGAAGATGGTGAAGCTCATTCAGGCTTTAGGGTCGCACGGATTTGAGTCACATATGCAGGTAACATGAAGGTTGGTTCTGAAAAATTGGTGTTGCTATCGAAGGAGGTTGTTGAGGAAGGAAGGTGGGCGGATCTTGAGTTATTTTGAAGTTGTTTATGGATGGGATGATAAAGATTGTTTCTGGGTTTTAGAAGGAGCTCCTGGGCTCCGTTTTGTGTTGTTCAATGATGTTTTAGGTTTGGAAAGTTGTTGTTGAAATAAGGTAGTTGATGGTGTATGGTTATGAAAGGGTGATGAGGTTTCACGCATATGAGATACTAGGTTGCTGAGTGATGAAGTTTATGGAGGAAGATGAATTTGAGCTTGAAGTTTGAGTGAGGATGGTGAAGATGTATGAGGATGGAATGAGGTGAGTTTTACAGTTGGAGGTTTGTGATGGCTGAAGTTTGAAGCTTCGTTTGGGCTTCGATGGAGTACCCGAAGATTAGTGTTTCGGTGGTGTTGGAGGAGTTCTAGAAAATGGATTGCTGTTGTGTTGGTAAAAAATGCAAGTTATGTTGTTCTTGAAACAAGGTTAGTGGAGGGTTCTGTTTTAGAATGAGGTTTTGAAGAAGGAGGAGATTAAAGTGTTTTGGGTTTCATGGTGTTGATGATGAAAGTTCCTTTGATGTTGAACAGGTTTTGTGAAGAACTCATCGGTTTGTCCCCCATTTTCTTTTTCTGAATGATGAAAGAAGTGGTTCATTTATTTTAGGAAGAGGAGATTTTCCATCCGTTGTCGTTTCAATACTTGTGGTAAGTCATTTTTGTAGCTACTGGCATATTCTCTTTCAAATCGTTTTGTACCGTTTAGCACTGTGTTAATACCTTTTTGGCGTGTTGCTCTGTGTAGTGAGTTGGAGAAACAAAACATTTTTCCTTGGTTATACAGCCTATGCGTACGGATGTACGAGTTACTAGTTGTGTTGTACTGCTCTATGTAGTGGTTTCTGGGAGGCAAGGCTGAAGCAGTGGGACAGTGCATAATGGCTACGAAGATGGTGCGTTTGGCTGTGATTCTGTGGCTTGATGCTGCAGGTCGCAGGTTTTTGTACAGTTTATGCAGAGTTTGTCTGGTGTGGATTTGTAATAGCAGTGTAGTTTGTAGCAGCTTTTGGTTGCTTGTGGTGTACGGTTGTGCAGTAGTAGCATCCAGGACCACTTATTTTTGGCGGTGTAGGTTATGTGCATTACCGTGTGGGGGATAATGGTGGGGTACTGCTGTATTGTTTCTTACTTTTTTTTTTGCTCATAAGTTGCAGTTTGGTCATAAGGGGTGAGCTGCTGCATTTTTCTTTTGCAATGTGATGGTCTTGAAGAATAGACCTTAGTAATGGGCTCTCATTTTTGACAATGTGGGATTCTTAATTCCTTTTTTTAAAAAAATAAAAAAAAAATGGGCTTTTTTTTTTGAAAAACTATTGAGTGAAATGGACTTGATGGATATTGATAAAAAAAAGGGAAGTTGAGAAAGAAAATATGGATATGAAAAGGATTAAATAAAATGAATATGGTTACTTGGATATAATAATAAAAAAGGGATAATTGGATTTTAGAAAGAAATGATAAATGGATTGAATAATTGGAAAAAATAGAAATGGATATGGAAATGAATAAAATAAAAACGGATTAAAATCAAATGGATAAGTTTGGATATGGTTTTTGAATATGGATATAAACTAAAACTTTTAGTACATTTTGTCGGAACTTTGTAAAAAGGGAAATGGATAAGATTTATTTTTGAATGGACTTGGATGTGGACTGCACTTGACTTGATCCTTCACAAATGAATAAAGCATCGACTTGTCTAAAATTTTGAAACAAAATCAGAACCTCTAAAATAAATCCACCATTGGATCCCATCTTGAACTTGAATTATTTTGCCAAAGATTCACCATGAACCCAATGATCAGGATTTTCTTCAAACCAAAGACTTGACACATGAACTGTATTACCCACAACCTTAACTACCAAATGAACCGAATCATGATAATCTTTATCCACAAGGCATTACAAATTTGAGATAGCCTGACAACAAACCCTAATTAGATCCTCCAACAAAAATCACTTGGATTATACCCACCGTAGCCTTAATCATGAAACAAACTTCTATTTGACCAAGATTAAGTCAAACTAGATGAACCTCAAGCATCATTGTACACACTCTTGACCTGGTAGCCTTGAATACGCCCTTGTCTGATCAAAACTATGACCCACTGGATGAACCTTATCCTGATCTTTAAACAACAAGCAGAAGCAACACATGTGTGTGTGTTTTTTCTTTATTTTCTGGATAACAATTGGTGGGTAGATGTACAGATGAATGTGATAATAATATACAGGTAGGACAAATTTGGGGTATGGCAGATGCCCCTATCTAATTGGCTTGAAACTTAGGGAGATGAATTGCTGCAGCGTTCATTTTCCCGAAGTAGAAGTTAATTAGATATAAAGAAGACCCTGAATTTGTCCGAAAAAGAAGTAACATGTTTGGGAATGAAACAATGGATACCTTGCAAAGGTCGCTAACATCAAAAGGATGTTAACAGAGAAAACTTGACACCAAAAGGATGACAAGCCTATCACTAAAAGGGTGATAGTACACTCACACACACTGCTTTGAAATCGAAAGAAAGTAAGGGTCCCACTACCAAAAGGATAGTGGAAAACACGCTAGTCATGACACCAAAAGGATGTCAGACCCATCACCAAAAAAGGATGATGGAGCGAAAAATAGTCAACCCTGACACCAAAAGGATGTAAGGAGTCCATTACCAAAAGGATAATGGAAAACACGCTAGTCATGACACCAAAAGGATGCCAGACCCATCACCAAAAGGATTATGGAGCGGAAGACAATCAACCCTAACACCAAAAGGATGTAGGGAATCCATTACCAAAAGGATAATGGAAAACACGCTAGTCATGACACCAAAAGGATGCCAGACCCATCACCAAAAGGATGATGGAGCGGAGACGCTAGTCATAACACCAAAAGGATGTTAGACCCATCACCAAAAGGATGATGGAGCGGAACAAAAATCAACCCTAACACCAAAAGGATGTAGGGGATCCATTACCAAAAGGATAATGGAAAATACGCTAGTCATGACACCAAAAGGATGCCAGACCCATCACCAAAAGGATGATGGAGCGGAAGACAATCAACCCTAACACCAAAAGGATATAAGGAGTCCATTACCAAAAGGATAATGGAAAACACGCTAGTCATGACACCAAAAGGATGCCAGACACATCACCTAAAGGATGATGGAGCGGAGACGCTAGTCATAACACCAAAAGGATGTTAGACCCATCACCAAAAGGATGATGGAGCGGAGACGCTAGTCATAACACCAAAAGGATGTTAGACCCATCACCAAAAGGATGATGGAGCGAAAGACAATCAACCCTAACACCAAAAGGATGTAAGGAGTACATTACCAACAGGATAATGAAAAACGCGCTAGTCATGACACCAAAAGGATGCCAGACCCATCACCTAAAGGATGATGGAGCGGAGACGCTAAGCTACTACCACAAAGAAGGATGATAATAACTCCCACGAGGAACGCCCATGACTTTATTGAAGATGCCCCTGTCTGGGCTGAATGTTTATTTGAAGATCTGATTAACCACGGGGTTGAAATACGTCGTGCGATACGCCCATGGTCTTGAAAAGATGCCCCTGGCTGGGCTGAATTTTGCTTTGATATTCTTGAATTTTGTGGGAGGACCCACAGTCTTTGCAGATAATGCCCCTGACCGGGCTGATGGTTGCGTTGGACAAATTCGTGGGGCACACCCACAGTCTTGCGGAAATTGCCCCTGACTATGCAGATATAGTCTTGGGAATCTTCGAGATCGATCCTGGACCTGAGCTCGCATATGCGAATGCTTGATGATAATGATATTCCATAACAAGTGGAAATGCAAATGCAAATGCTAACACGCGGAGATGCAAGAGCTGGGGGGTATGACATGATTCTGGATATGCATATGATGCAAGATGCTTATGCAGTCACATGCGATGCGTATGATGCATATGATTATAGACAGGTAATTGGAAATGCAGGTGCCGACGTGGCGGATTTTTGGTAGTCGCCAATGCAGATTGAACTTTGGGTAGGAAGGAAAAGTGAAGGACAAGCCTGACTTCCTGACATCATCTTTAAACTTAACAGTTATTGACGAGAATGAACTTGCTTGAGTAGCTTGCCATGAGACGAACTCGAGATGGCTTGCCCCAGAGTTTGTACCACGAAAGGATTCATCATTGATTAACCGATTCTTGTGGTATTTGGCTTCAATGTTCTCTTGAGGTAGCTTGCCCTTGAAAGAGCGTTGAAGCGACTTAACTTATCTCGATTGAACATTGAGGGATCTATCTTCAAGTCAAAGAAACTCTGGGTGGCCTGCTCCTGATCGGTGGAGTCTCGAGATGATTCTCTTCTGATCAACCGCTTCATGAATGATTTGCCCCATGGTCGACCGATGCCTGGGGATTTGCCTCAGACTGACTGATTTCATGCTCTCGGATATCAATGCCCCAGGTCCATAAGGTTATATGGTATACTTGGTTCTGGTCCAGACCGCTGAATAATCTAGTCATGCTTGATTGCTTTGTGTTGGAATTTCCTTAATGCCAACTACTAACTTGTAAATAAAATTGTTTGTTCACGAATGGTAATCTCAATGCAAAGTTCATGCAATTTTTTGAGAGAATTGCCTTTTATTACATGTCGTGATTGTGAGACGAATGGACCGTTAGTCCAAAAGTTGTGTTGAAATGATTGGTGTGAAAGATATAGCAATGATAACGACACCAATACTGATGATTAACAAATATGTGGGGAGTCAGTTTACGCAACCTTGCAACAATATGCTTTCAGAATAAACCTCGCCTCAATTGGGTCTTTTAAGGGTTGTAACGTGGTCTGGTTCACGGTTTATAAAACAAAGGATATTAGGCTCAAAGTATTATTTGTACCCACCCCTTCTTCTTGATGACCCCCATACCTACATTCAGTTAATCTTGCATTTATTTCCCTTGACGGTGTAAGCTTGATGGTTCAAGGTTTATTTGAAATGACAGCCACCTTATTTTTATTTTGATGGGTGTTAGTGACCCTTTGATTTGGGTGGCCACTGAATCTTATTTTGTTTTTGTTGAGGGTTTTGAAGACCTCTTTTGCTTTCGATCCCTAACTTTTGCATGGATTGATTTTGCTTGTCAGATCCATCGGGATTGCCTTGATTTTTGCCTAAGTCCCCTTTTGAGGTGTTTGACTTAGCGAACTTTTGGATTTTGTTGGAGGATAGTGACTGCCATGTCTTTTGATTTTGCTTTATTGATTCGAGTGCGGGATTAGATTAACCGAACAACTACCCTGCCCCAGGTTGAGTGTAAGGGTTTGAATATCCGAAGGAAACTCCTACTTCTAGGCTCGAAGTGGTTGACTAGGGATTAACTCCTTATATCTCCGGTGTTTAGGGGAATTGAAACAATGCCTGTACATCTTTGACGAGATTTTATCCGAAAGCATATAGTTTGCAATTATGGGTATTTAGTTTTCGTCATCCTCCCTCCAATTTTTGCTAAAACAACAGTGATAAAATGGAGTGGATAAAAAGGTGTATGTGTTTGTGCTTGTGATAAGTGGAAATAATGAGCGAATGCGACATAATTAATTCGGAGAATGCATAATCATTTCATTAATGTTACCATTCAAAACAACAATATTTAAACAACAAGTAGCAATTGACAGAAAATAAAACTACAAATGCAAATGAAAAAAGTGTCTAAGGACTGCTAATGTTAAGGACGTCTGCCGGTCTGGACCACTGACTTTTTGAGATGACCCTAGGATTCTTCGATCATATTTGCTGAGTGATGAGTCGGCATTGAATTGGTTTTGATGTTTGAGGTGTTTCAGGTAAAGTTTATCGCCTTTGAATCGAGGAGATCTTGTACAATGTGCTTCAGAGTCTTGCAATTCTCAATGTCATGGCCTGGGGAGCCAGAATGGAATTCACATTTGGCATTGACATCAAATCCAAAAGGAAGAACCTCCGGAGGATCCCTCATTTCCCTAAGCTGAACAAGGCCTCCTTTCAACAAGAATGGTAGTAATCTGGCGTAAGTTGACGGAATTGGATCGAATCTTCTTTCTGGTCTCCTCGATCTTTGTAGACCCTGGTACTGATTTTGTCTTGGTTGATAGGATTGTTGTTGCCTGTTTGGTTGAAACGCAGGTTGATTTACTGGAATGGACAACGACTGTTGTGGAGCGGCGGCAGCAACATGGTGATAACCCTGATGAATTCTTCCTCTATCTGTGAACACAACACTAGTTTCGCCTTCTTTCTTCTTAACGAAACCCTGATAGGGCTTCTTGATCCCATTTGAAGATTTGCCAGCATTCTGAATCTTTCCTGCCTTCATAAAACTCTATAATCTTTCTCCAGTCGTGACAAGTTCAGAAAACACTGTAGAGGTTGTAGACGCTAGACGCTCAAGGATCGGTCCTTGAAACATGCCCATGAAGAGGTCTATCAGCTCTTTCTCCATCAACGGGGGTTGTACTCTTGCAGCGACTCCCCTCCACCTCTGAGCAAAGTCTTTAAAAGACTCGTTCGGTTTCTGGGTCAAATTTTGGAGTTGCATCCGATTTGGAGCCATGTCAGTATTGTACTGATAATGTTTCACAAAAGCGTCTGCTAACTCCTTCCAGCTTTTCACATTGGATCGTTCAAGATGCATGTACCATTCCAGAGAAGCCTCTGTCAAACTATCTTGAAAAAAATGGATTAACAGCTTCTCATCATCGGAATATGCGGCCATCTTTCTGCAGTAAGACCTTATATGGGTCCTAGGACAACTGTTACCCTTGTATTTCTCGAAGGTTGGGATTACAAACTTCGGAGGTATCTTAACTCCGGGTACAAGACATATTTCAGCAGCATCTAGTCCCAAAACATCGGGGCCTTGCAATGCCTTCAACATCTCTAGTAAAGCATTAAACTTCTTCTCTAATTCAGCGGTCAGTGGTCCACATGCTTCACCTGAGTTCTCATAGAAACCTTCATGATCATCGTATTGGACTTGTGTTAGGATCGTAGTACCATGAGGATGAGTTGTACCGACTGGTGGATGGACGGTGTTGATAGGTACGACACCTGCAGAAGTAGGAATTGCCCCAACAGGGGTTGGGGTGGCCTCGACTGGAATTGGAACTGCACCACTTGCATTGGGAACTGCACCAACCAAAGTCTGATTAGCGCTCCTCTCTGTTGCTTGCCTAATCTCTTCTTGACTCCTTGCCACGTTCTGAATCACCTCCATGAGTTGATTCATCTGCGTCTTCATGCCTAGCATCTCGCTCCTCATAGTAGCCTGGTCTTGCTCTATCTGATCCATGACTCTTTTCTGATTATTCCTTGTATTATACCGATGTCGTGAAGTCAACTTGCTTTACACTCTCTGAAAGGGTAAGCGGCGTGTAAGATCGGGTTGTAAGGAATGCAAGAAATGATGCAGAGATGCTTATGCAAATGTAATATAATGAGCACATGATAAAAGGACAATAGCGAGATCAAAGTCATAGGTCCTGCAAAACAACATAAAAGTATCTCTCCCATCGGGTGGGTTATCTATTGGTTTATAAGAGGGTATCCCAAAGGCTTTTAAACAAAGTCCCATGCACTAACCCTCAAAAGTTTTCCATCATAACGACTACTCGTAAGATGGTAATCCTTTCAAAGGATGAACACAGAGTTATGTCTTAGCAACCTTTGGAATAAGGTTCTACAAAGGTCCTCAGAGTCACGGACTCCCACGTCGAAAATAAAAACGTCATAACGACTACACGTAAGACATAATCATCCCAACGGAGTCTCATCTGAGCGGTGGAATTCGATCCAACTCAACGAGTCCTAAGTCTCGCAAATCAGAAAGAATCCACCTCCTATCTTAGTGTATACTCGAAAGCTCGGGTAGGAAGCTTTATTCTCACAAACCAAACCCAAATAAACCCAACAGGTTAGAAAGAACACAACACAAACAAATAATAAAAGAAAATAAATCGCAAATGCGACAAGCAAACTAGGTTTGGCTCGCTAGGGTTCCCCAGCAGAGTCGCCAGCTGTCGCTACTCGAAAAATACATCATGCAACGACGGGGAGGCGAAAAAGATAGACAGAAGAGTCACCACCGAACTTTATTTATCCCACGAGGGGAAAGGAAAATATCGAGAAAACCTTAGGAAAGAAAAGGATAAGATGGTCTCGCAACCAAGAACGGGTTCGGAAGCCGGTTATGCGAGGGGAAGGTATTAACACCCCTCGCATCCATCGTACTCGATGGGAACCGTTTGTTTATCGCATGTGTGAATTTATTTGCTTAAATATTATGCCATAAAAAGAGTGTTCCACTGGTAAAAGAAAAAGGTTAGAAACAGAGATTAGGAGGAAAGAGAGAGAAAGAACGGGGGGAAGAAGAGAAAGGACGGACTCGATAGGACTTCGCGGTCCTAGGCCTACGTATTCTCAAAAGGCATGAGAAAGTCAGAGTCAACGTAGTTCGGGGAACTACAGGTATATGGGGGAATGTGCTCGGCAAGGATTGTGGCCCTTGTGCCTACGTATCTTTACTTGAAGAAGTAAAGAATCAGAGCTGCCGTAGTTCGGCCTACGGTGTGCGGGGAAGTTCTGGTAGACGATGCTATCGTGCGCATTCTAGCAGTTTAGGTGTTTTGTTGCTCGCATGTGAGGAGTCTTAAGCGTTACCTGTTTGCGGTAGAACGGACGTAGCATGCCTTTATGGGAAAGGGTGGAAAAGAGAAAAAGGTGCTCGTTAGGATTGTCGCAATCCTATGCCTACGTATTCTCAACATGTAAGAGAAATCAGAGCAACGTAGTTCGTGCTACTACGGGTAACTGGTGTGTTTTTGTGGATGATGTTATCGTGCGCATTCTAGTAGTTTAGGTGTATTGCTGCTCGCATGTGAGGAGACTTATGCGTTACCTGTTTGCGGTAGAATGGACGTAACATATCCTTTTTGAAAGACTGGTTTTCGCCATGCGAGGCAAGAAGTCACGTTTGATTGGTTGAATTGTTTTTAGGGGAGAGATAAGTCCTTGGATAGAAACCCCTTTGTGGGTAATACCCAATTCATTATCTCAAAGTTTTTGTTATGAAATGGTGTGGCGAACGTAGCGTCTTCGTATCGAAGGACGAGTATCAAAACCACACACACTACAGTGAGTATCCTGACACTCGGAGAGGAAGAAGACTACACTTAATCCTCTATCTTTAATTCAATGCAAAGAGAATCTCGTTCTCTTATTAAAGATGTTTTTGGTTTTGAATGGTAAGTGCTTTTGCGACTGTAAACCCTACGGTAAATGTCAGCACTCGGGATAGAAGAAGGCCTACGCCTAACCACTCCACGACCATTCAAGTTTTTATTACGAAAATGAGTTTGAAAAGGCACTCGGTACGGGACCGAGGTTTTAGGTTAGAAAGGTTGCGGAAGGAAGTTGTGAAAGTGAGAGATGGTGAATAAGTGCACGTCTTCATATTGAAAGACGAGTGTTTAAACCACCCACACTACAGTGAGCATCTCGACACTCAGAGGGGAAGAAAGTCTACACTTAATCCCCTCTTTTAATTCAATACAAAGACAAATGATTCCTTATTGAAAGGGATTTCGAAAATGCACTCGGCGCGTGGCCGAGGTTTTAAGAGAGAAGGTTTGAAAAGAGAAAAAATGTCTTCATATTGAAAGACGAGTGTCTAAACCACCCACACTACAGTGAGCATCTCGACACTCGGAGAGGAAGAAAGTCTACACTTAATCCCCTCTTTTAGTTCAATACAAAGATGATTTATTTTAGGAAGATGGTTTGACAATGTTTTGAATCGAATCGGGGCATAATATGGATAGAAAAGAGGTGGTCTCAGATCCAACATTACTCATCAATAATTTGACTGATAATGGATTACGAAAGTCTCTTCATAGACCCAAAAGGCAAAAAATGCCCAATAACAAATGCGAAGTGAAATCCAACTTAAAAAGAAAATAAAATATAACTCTACATAAAAAAAAAAGAAGTTATGAATAAAATCTATAATAACAATAATAACAAACTTCTAAATAAAATATATGCAAAAGTTAACAAAAAGAATATTAATAAAACCTTTTTTAAAAGAAATAGCAAATATATATATATATATATATATATATATATATATATATATATATATATATATATATATATATATATATATATATATATATATATATATATATATATATATATATATATATATATATATATATATATATATATATATATACAACTTAACAAAATACAATATATTTACATATAAACTATAATAGAAATAATAAATAATAATAATATACATACTAATAAAATAAAATAAAATAGGAAGCATGGTGGGTTTGGAATAGAAACGGGATATGTAAATGATGGTGAGGGTCACATGGGGCCCAAAGCCCATCGCCTCAGAAAGAACTCCTTGGACAACAACAAAAAAACGGGTCATGAACCCATCAAAATGCAGTGCATTCAAAGCAAGCTGAAAACGGTATGAACATCAACCCAACCTTTGTCGAAGCTCAAACACAGAGTGAGATCCAAAAACGGAAACAAGGTGAAATTAAAATGACGTTACAAACACACTCTTCACGAATCGCTCTTCCTCTTCGTCAACTCTATCTTTTCAGTCTCAATCCTAGTTCTGAATCCATCTCTCTTCTCCTCCATTTCTGAGTTTGAAATTGATTCAGGAGGTGGGTTTATGAAAGGGTCACGAGTTTTTTCTCTGGGTCGGAGAAGATGACGGAAATGGCAGTGTCGCGGGTTGTATTGGAAAGGTTTTTGAGGGCGAGATGATTGAGGCGTTTTGGATGTGAGTTTTGGATTGGATGCTGTTGTTGATTTGGGAGGTTGTTGATGTTCGATTCATGGAGGATTCAGAGAAGATTTATAGAATTGCAAGTTAGGTGAAGATGGTGAAGCTCATTCAGGCTTTAGGGTCGCACGGATTTGAGTCACATATGCAGGTAACATGAAGGTTGGTTTTGAAAAATTGGTGTTGCTATCGAAGGAGGTTGTTGAGGAAGGAAGGTGGGTGGATCTTGAGTTATTTTGAAGTTGTTTATGGATGGGATGATAAAGATTGTTTCTGGGTTTTAGAAGGAGCTCCCGGGCTCCGTTTTGTGTTGTTCAATGATGTTTTAGGTTTGGAAAGTTGTTGTTGAAATAAGGTAGTGTATGGTTATGAAAGGGTGATGAGGTTTCACGCAGATGAGATACTAGGTTGCTGAGTGATGAAGTTTATGGAGGAAGATGAATTTGAGCTTGAAGTTTGAGTGAGGATGGTGAAGATGTATGAGGATGGAGTGAGGTGAGTTTTACAGTTGGAGGTTTGTGATGGCTGAAGTTTGAAGCTTCGTTTGGGCTTCGATGGAGTTCCCGAAGATTAGTGTTTCGGTGGTGTTGGAGGAGTTCTAGAAAATGGATTGTTGTTGTGTTGGTAAAAAATGCAAGTTATGTTGTTCTTGAAACAAGGTTAGTGGAGGGTTCTGTTTCAGAATGAGGTTTTGAAGAAGGAAGAGATTAAAGTGTTTTGGGTTTCATGGTGTTGATGATGAAAGTTCCTTTGATGTTGAACAGGTTTTGTGAAGAACTCATCGGTTTGTCCCCCATTTTCTTTTTCTGAATGATGAAAGAAGTGGTTCATTTATTTTAGGAAGAGGAGCTTTTCCATCTGTTGTTGTTTCAATACTTGTGGTAAGTCATTTTTGTAGCTACTGGCATATTCTCTTTCAAATCGTTTTGTACCGTTTAGCACTGTGTTAATACCTTTTTGGCGTGTTGCTCTGTGTAGTGAGTTGGAGAAAAAAAACATTTTTCCTTGGTTATACAGCCTATGCGTACGGATGTACGAGTTACTAGTTGTGTTGTACTGCTCTATGTAGTGGTTTCTGGGAGGCAAGGCTGAAGCAGTGGGACAGTGCATAATGGCTACGAAGATGGTGCGTTTGGCTGTGATTCTGTGGCTTGATGCTGCAGGTCGCAGGTTTTTGTACAGTTTATGCAGAGTTTGTCTGGTATGGATTTGTAATAGCAGTGTAGTTTGTAGCAGCTTTTGGTTGCTTGTGGTGTACGGTTGTGCAGTAGTAGCATCCAGGACCACTTATTTTTGGCGGTGTAGGTTATGTGCATTACCGTGTGGGGGATAATGGTGGGGTACTGCTGTATTGTTTCTTACTTTTTTTTTTTGCTCATAAGTTGCAGTTTGGTCATAAGGGGTGAGCTGCTGCATTTTTCTTTTGCAATGTGATGGTCTTGAAGAATAGACCTTAGTAATGGGCTCTCATTTTTGACAATGTGGGATTCTTAATTCCTTTTTTTAAAAAAATAAAAAAAAATGGGCTTTTTTTTTTGAAAAACTATTGAGTGAAATGGACTTGATGGATATTGATAAAAAAAAGGGAAGTTGAGAAAGAAAATATGGATATGAAAAGGATTAAATAAAATGAATATGGTTACTTGGATATAATAATAAAAAAGGGATAATTGGATTTTAGAAAGAAATGATAAATGGATTGAATAATTGGAAAAAATAGAAATGGATATGGAAATGAATAAAATAAAAACGGATTAAAATCAAATGGATAAGTTTGGATATGGTTTTTGAATATGGATATAAACTAAAAATTTTAGTACATTTTGTCGGAACTTTGTAAAAAGGGAAATGGATAAGATTTATTTTTGAATGGACTTGGATGTGGACTGCACTTGACTTGATCCTTCACAAATGAATAAAGCATCGACTTGTCTAAAATTTTGAAACAAAATCAGAACCTCTAAAATAAATCCACCATTGGATCCCATCTTGAACTTGAATTATTTTGCCAAAGATTCACCATGAACCCAATGATCGGGATTGTCTTCAAACCAAAGACTTGACACATGAACTGTATTGCCCACAACCTTAACTACCAAATGAACCGAATCATGATAATCTTTATCCACAAGGCATTACAAATTTGAGATAGCCTGACAACAAACCCTAATTAGATCCTCCAACAAAAATCACTTGGATTATACCCACCGTAGCCTTAATCATGAAACAAACTTCTATTTGACCAAGATTAAGTCAAATTAGATGAACCTCAAGCATCATTGTACACACTCTTGACCTGGTAGCCTTGAATACGCCCTTGTCTGATCAAAACTATGACCCACTAGATGAACCTTATTCTGATCTTTAAACAACAAGCAGAAGCAACACATGTGTGTGTGTGTTTTTTCTTTATTTTCTGGATAACAATTGGTGGGTAGATGTACAGATGAATGTGATAATAATATACAGGTAGGACAAATTTGGGGTATGACAACATCATATCGGATATCATACTTGAACTCAAATTTACTTGCATGTCCTCAAACCTTCAATACAAAACAACACTAAAAACCTTCACTAAACCTTCAATAACTCAATAAAAACAACAACAGCAACAATAATATTAAACCTTCAATGCCTCAATAACAACAAACATTCGCATTGCAACAACTATATCAAACCTTCAATATCTCAATAACACAAAACCTTTAATATCTCAATAACAACAAAGAGACAATAACACATAAATGCTTAACTCAACAAACCTTTAAAGAATTTGATCAATACATATAACCACTATAACTCAGCAATGCCATATACATATACCTTCAATAACTTAATAACAACAAAGAGACAATAACACAAAACCTTCAATATCTCAATAACACAAAACCATCTATATCATCAGAACAGAAAAACCATCTATATCTTCAAATACCAACAATGGTGAAAAGATAAATAAACAAGAAAACCATAGCAAAACTTCACATACCGTAACAATGGTGGAAATGCAATGCAATGCAAACTCGAAAACGGATGGTGAACGGCGACGGCGGCGCAATCCAACGGAAGAGGGCGACGGTCGACGGCGGATGACGGTAACAAAAAGTTTGAATAGGGCAAGTTCGTTCGCCAGAGGAGAAAGAAAGAAGAAAAGAAATGTACGACTGTTCTGTTTCTCTTAAAATTCTGGAGGGTATTTTAAAATTATAATACTAATACCTATAGCAGCGCTTTTAAAGGCCTTTAGCAGCGCTTTTAAAAGCGCTTTCATAGGGTGCCATAGCAATGCCATATAGCAGCACTTTACAGAAAAAGCGCTGCTAAAGGGGCCCCCTTTAGCAGCGCTTTTTAAAAGCGCTTTCTTAGGGTCCCCCTTTAGCAGCGCTTTTTAAAAGCGCTTTCTTAGGGTACCCCTTTAGCAGCGCTTTTTAAAAAGCGCTTTCTTAGGGCTCCCCTTTAGCAGCGCTTTTTTAAAAGCGCTGTCTTTGGTAGGAAATTTTTTTTCTTTTTTTTTACTCACCCTTTAACAGCGCTTTTTTAAAAAGCGCTGTCTTTGTGTGCGTTGCTAAAACTCATTTCTGGCGTAGTGATCAATATCAAAAAGAAAATATAAAAGCACTAGCATTTGCTAATATCTTTTCTTTCAAAAATAAATATTCAATAAAACAAGCCTAAGACAATAAAAGTTATAAATCCCACACAATGACCTCTCCAAAGTAACAAGCAGACAAAAATAAAGTCACCCACAATGATGATTGTTGCTGCGTTGAAGAGAACAAACGAAGAAGGGTACTTGTTGCTGTGATGATGATGAGAATATAGGAAATGAGAAATGAAAAAGACAAAACGAGTTGAGAAAAGAATATGAGGAGATAGGATGTAAATTGTATGTATTTGGTGCATTTCCTATGGTTAAGTACTTAAGTAGTGAAACGATACAATGAAACAAAAATAAAATAAAATGATGATTGTCTGTCAGTATCCTCTAATGACTCTTAATTTTCTAATATATTAATTATTATTTTTAATAAAAAAACATTTAAATAGTGCGGTGGTTTGGGAATTTGCAATGCAGGGAGTACTTTCTCGATCCCTACCGCAAAGTGTTATCGGAGGAATTTTTTCCTTCATCCTAGTCCTAGTAGTAGAAAAAATCTCTGACTTCGAATCTCCAAACAAATAATCTCCACGGTAATTCCCATTAAAAGATACAAATTGACATCCTTAATTGTATTGCTTACTTAGGCAGTGAAACGATACAATAAAACAAAAATAAAATTAAATGATGATTGTCTGTCAATATCCTCTAATGACTCTTAATTTCTTAATATATTAATTATTATTTTTAATAAAAAAAACATGTAAAATTATATATATATATATATATATATATATATATATATATATATATATATATATATATATATATATATATATATATATATATATATATATATATATATATATATATATATATATATATATATATATATATATATATATATATATATATATATATATATATATATATATATATATATATATATATATATATATATATAAAGTTAAATAATGTGGTCGTGGTTGGGGAATTCGCAGGGCGGAGAGTACTTTCCCAATCCCCACCCAGAAGTGTTATCGGAAGAAGGTTTTCTTCCATCTCTGTCCCTGCAGGAGGAAATATCTTCGATTTCGAATTCCCGAGCAGATAAACTCTATGGAAATTTATGTTAAAAGATGCAAATTGACATACTAATTGTGTTTCTTACCGATAACGACCTAAAATTCACCTTATTTTGTAGTTGATTCATGTCATAGAAATTCAACAAAATTTTACTTATCTGTCGACCGCGTAACACAACTCTCTCATTTTATCCGGACTTAGAACTAACTATGCATAACAAAGCTAACTTATCAAATATTATTTATAAATAAACAATTTTTAAAAGAAAATATATTTATAGAATAAATAAATACATTTTTTTATTTAAAAATATTTACATTTAAAAACAACTTTTTCAATAAATGTTGGTAAATATAGACGGATAGAATATATTTGAGTCCACCAAATGTTAAAGTTATTTTTCTATTGAGAAGATGGGAGAGAATATATACATACATTCATAACTAAATGTCTATTTAACCAACATTTATGTTTTCATCATACATGCTTGAATTAATTGGTAAGCTATCATAGCTGGATCAATTACTCCATAAGAGAGAAGTATAAAAAATATATTCTAACCTATTAAAACGGCATTAATGAACAAACATAACATTATTTTGATGTACTTTGCTCTGTATTTTCAAACCTACCAATTCATACCCATAATGTAAGTGAGTCACATTCTATAACTATCAAGTTGTATTAATTTCACTCATGTTTGTTTTGGCTTTCTTCTATTTTTGTATGCCGACCTAATAAGTAGTATTTTGCCATATGGATGAATATTTAAAATTTGGTAGACAGCTCCTAAGTTTTTTTAATTTATTAAATATCATTATATTTGAATTAAATATAATTTAATAGTTAATTTTTTTAATAATTAATATTTTTATTCAATTAATCATTCAATTTAATTTAATTTAAAAATTATGATTTAGAGTAAATTAAAAAAAAATACTCTTAAATTAAGTTGAACCCTGCTATAACATATCATATGAGAATAATATTTTTAAGTGACAATATGAAAATGAATTAAAATCATTAGATTAAAGTAAGTGGATGAGATTAAAATATAACTTATGTGAGTATGTGTCATTTTTATTCTCATAAATTTTTTTCTCTACTCCAAATCTCAATCCTTCTTTTTAATCCGATGGTTCTTATTCTTTCTCATTATTGTCATATAAAAGTTATTCTCATATGATGTGTCATGTATATGAAAAAATATCATATGAAAATGATATTTTAGGTGAGAATATGAGAATGAATCTAAACCATTAGATTAAAATAAATGGGTGAGATTAAAACATAACTTAAGTGAGTCATCACTAATACGAAAAATACATACAATTACGATTGACAAAGATATACAATCACGGGGGACCATTCATTGTTAAGTAATGTATGATTGTATACATTTTACTAACAATCACGGTCTAATGCTCGTTGTAGAAAAGTGAAATGCACGCTACCTATCACCAGGTTTGGGTTACATAACCGTTGTGAAAAGTTTAAAGGTCCTTAGTTCGATTCTCATCAACGCCATTTTAAGGATTAAATTATTATGGATAACGTTCAACATATAAATACAATTGGATTTAACAACCGTGGTGAAATCACTTGCTCTTTATATATATATATATATATATATATATATATATATATATATATATATATATATATATATATATATATATATATATATATATATATATATATATATATATATATATATATATATATATATATATATATATATATATATATATATATATATATATATATATTTATGCTTTTATACATTTCCCCCTTTTTTAAACGTGTATTTGTGTGAATCGTATGAGACAAGAAACAACAACACATACGCTACAAGAAAACTTTGATTTTGCCTAGTGATTTAGTGACATGGTAAACATGTGGGAAAAAAAAAGGTTGCGACGAGTAAACCACGTCACTACCATATTTAATTAATATATCCTGTAAACCAAAAATCTGCAACGCAAATTTTGAATTTTAAGAGGGAGGGAAATTTGAATTTTTCAAAATTTAAGTTGTGACGTGTTAAACACATGAGAACAAAAAATTCAAAAAAGTCTTTGTATTTGCGACGTGGGGAACATGTCACAAACTATCCACATGGGATACACGTCGCAAGTTTATAAATAATAAAGGTGGTCAGCTTTTACTTTTACTTTTCAGATACATTAATGATGAAATTGACTGTGTCAGAGTTCCCATGTGAATCCCACGTCACAAATGAGACACATAAATGTTTTAAACTTTATTTTTTACTGTTGCTTTGACCTTTAATAATGCAACGTTAATATATTAAATGTTGGAAAAGTTTCGACGTGTATCTCACGTGACAACTTTCTCAAGGGGCATTCACGTCGCAAATGAGCAAGTTTTTAATGGGTTTCGACGTGGTTTTCACGTCGGTAAGTTCCCACGTGTTTACCATGTTCCAAGTGTGGCTATATATTAAAAATTCAGAATTTTTTTCACGCATCCTCATTTCTTCTTTCTTTTCCTTCTTTCTTTCCTTTCCTCCTTCTCCTTCTGCCTGTTACTCCTCCATTTTTGAACGAAAGCTACACAAAAAATTTGAGGTAAATGATATTTTTCTTGTTTTTGTTTTTGATTTATAGTTTATTTTAATTTTTTTTCTTATTATTAATTATTGATTTTTTTTCCAGATCTAAGATTAAGAAGTTGCTCCATTGAAGCATTAAAAATTTACTCCATTGAGGCAATTAAATTTATTTATTTTTCAGATTTATAGTGATATATGAAATGTTTGGTTATTGATTATAAAACTTAAATTTATTGTTGTTAGTGTATGTAAATATGTATTATTGTTGTTGTTGAAAGATAAAATTAAAAATATTAGAAGATATATTATATTAGAAACAAAATATATATTTTTAGAATTAAAAGCAGAATATATATTAAAAAAATATGTAATAGAATATATATTAGAAACAAAATATGTAATGTTGTATTTAAATATGTATTTAATTTTTAAAAACAGAATATATATTATATTATATTAGAAAAAGTAAAATTTTTAAAAATATTTTTAGTAAACAAATTGTAAATAAAAAAAATTAAAATGTATTTTTTAAAAAACATAATGAATATGTATTATATTTAAAATGTGTTATTTTAAAATGTCTTATTTTTTGAAAAAGTATTTTTATTAAAAAATAATGAATATATATTATATTTTAAATGTGTCATTTTTAATAAACAAATTATATATTATATTTTAGAATATTATATTTTGAGAATATGTAGTATATTTTAGTAAACATGATTTATATTATTTTAGAAAATATAGATTTAAATTTATGTCGAAATAGATTTAAAATAGATTTTAGTAATTTAATTGTGTCGAAATAGATTTAAAATATATATTATGTTTGTGACGTGAATTTTATGTGACTATATATTTATATTTTTTTAATGTATATATTAAAAAAATTAAATAATTAAATTGAAAATTATTTTAATTTTTTATTTTATTATTTATTAATTCGTTGTTTTCAGTTAATATTTATTTATTTTAATTATTAAGTTTTATAGTGTAGTGTAAACCATGTCAGTAATATAAAATATATTTTCGGTTGTGGCATGCAAACCACGTCACTAATTAGTGACGTGGGAAACCCATGGGACCAAGTCACTAATTAGTGACGTGATATTCAACTGGGAACGCTTTTTATTATTTTGGTTATTTGTGATGTGAATCCCATGTCACAACTTAGTGACGTGTTTTTCACGTGGGAAAATGTTCCCACCATTGCTTTTCCGACGTGTTTTACCCACGTCGCAAATTTTGCTTAGTGAAGTGTTTTTAGGGTTAGTGACGTGAAAATCATTTGGAAAAACACAATGTTTCTTGTAGTGATATTTGTTAATCATATCATACCAAAAATTGTATTACATCAAAGACAATGATTAAATCATGATTAAAATATACATCATATCATCTAGTTAACTAAATACAACGGCCTTTAATTATTTTAATTGTCAAACAATTGCATTCCACAATTATTGTATTATTTTGACTCGCGCAATAACACAAATAATTGTTATGCACAATCAATACATTGACTCAAACACTCGCTAAATTAAGGCATGTCAACTATGTGATACATTGATTTATCAAGCTAAATTTTTACTGATAATAATACATAAAGCAATTAAATTTAGTATGACAAAAAGCTAAGACCTAAATTAATAATAGCTTCGTGTTCCACACTTCAATTTTGAAATCAATTTAATATATGCAACTAAGACATGTCAACTAAGTGGTACATTGATTTGAAATAGATGCAACTAAGGCATGCCAACTAGGTGGTATATTGATTTATCAAGCTAGCAACTAAGCCATGCCAACTAGGTGGTACATTGATTTATTAAGCTAAATTTTTACCGGTAATAATACATAAAGCAACTAAATTCTAATATAAAAAAAAAGCTCTGACCTGAATTAGTAATAGCATTGTGTTCCACACTTCAATTTCAAAATCAATTGAATACATGCACCCATATTAACTCTATCATACTTTGACAGATTACAATTTATTGGATACATGAAGGGGAATCTTCAATCTTCATGTCTAGTTGAATTCGTGCAGTTCTCAAGGTCTTCATCTGATTCAGGATCAGTTACATCCAGACTCATTAGGTCCTTCACAATAGCTTCTACCTTTCTTATCTTTTCAAGGTTATGATTCTTGATTATAATCTTCTTATAGCATGTTCCACTAGACAGTTCAACAATATTAATGTGATCCCTAACAACTTCATCTTTCTTGGCTTTGTTCAACCATAACTCCAACATATCAATAACCTCCTTTGAAGCCTCAATCTCTTGGAAAACTTTTCTCCCACTAGCTTGATCTTGATTAATATTGAGAGAAGGATTTGAAGTCTAAGAGTAGGATAGGTCTATATGGTGTCAAAGTTGTCGTAGGGAAGATAAACCATTTTTTAAAACCTAAACCTAAAGCATATCCAAACTAAAAACAAAACATATGAAACTGAGCTAAATAATATGAAAAACATGTGAAACTGAGCTAAATAATATGAAAATCATGTGAAAAATAAAACAACATACAACAACAAAAAAAACCAAAAGCTCTCGAACAAGAAGAAAATCACGTGAAACATAATAACAACATGCACGAAAATGAGAGAATAAGGAGGAAGAAGAAAACCTTTATGTATGAAGAACAAGATTGAGGCTATAGTGTATAATAGGAAAACTAATAACGAAGAAGAAGAGAGAAAATACGTGCTAGGGTTTTGCTGTGAGAGATACGACAATACTATCAATAAGCGAGAGCAAATTCGCTTATATGTGGGTAAACTATTTCACCACGGTCGTATTCAAAAACCATGATGAAATGTAATTCCTTTCACAATGGTTGAGACTACCAACTGTGGTGATATGCATTTTAATTTTAATATGTATATCATATTATAAGAACAACATTCATTGTAACAAAAAAGTAGAAAATTTTTGGAGGTGGGATTCAAACTCTGTCACTTCATGAACGTATGTTCACGGTTGACAGCTTTGATTGTAATACAATGTCTTTTCGTAAATATAAAAAATTAAAACGCGGCCAAAAATGAGGTATTACAACGGTTAACTGTCAGATCGTTGTAAGTTAGTGTTACGAAAGGTATATTTTGTAATAGTGCATGTGTCATTGTCATGTATCCTTTTATTCAGATAAAAATTTCTCTCTCCTCCACTTAAAGCTATGTTTTAATCTCAACCATTTTGTTTAATATGATGGTTATTATTCATTCTCATATATAAAATTCATTGGTTGATATTCATAGTTTCTATATATATAGAGTTTAGGAGGGCCATGAGGCAGATGCGGGAGGCGCACGTAATATATATATATATATATATATATATATATATATATATATATATATATATATATATATATATATATATATATATATATATATATATATATATATATATATATATATATATATATATATATATATATATATATATATATATATATATATATATATATATATATATATCATTGAGAAGGGCCATAAGGGAAGTGCGGGAGGCGCACACACTATCTTTCTTGAGTCCCCCATCTACCGGTTTGATGCTTAGTGTAACACCTTCTAAACCCCGTAGAATATATATAAATAATCAGAGTAATTATCATGCATCTCACAAAAGAGTGTCACATATAATTTCAAAACATCACATAAACCTGCCATGCTCATTAACATTTAAATTAAATTCATAGTTTTTATAAACTTTCACCTTAAGCATGTTGCAGCGGATTTACTTAAATCATAAAAGATATAATGAAAGTATCATGCTCATCACATTCATAACCAATACTTAGGCATAAAAGCTGAAACTCTACATAATTCAAATAAACATAACAACATAGAGTAGAGTACATAATGTATCTCTCAAACATAATTCGAAATCTCCCCAGTGTTACATGACCAGAGCACGACTCAACCTAAAATAAATAAAGAAACTAAACAAGATACTCCAACGGCTACCTCGCGCTAGAAGCAACTCTATTTCTCGGTACCTGAGCGATGTCGTATAAAACATCATTCCAACAGAAGGGTGAGAATTCACATAATTATTGAAATTATAAGATAATAATTGATCTAAAGCATACAAGCATAATTTAATTATTCTCACACTTCAAAGTTTCATCAACAAAGTATCACTCAAGTAACCATATCATTCACAAGTATATACATATAATCCACAATTTCACCAATTTCAACAATTCACATAGATACACATAATCTCATAGTACAAACATATACACAATGAGACTCAATGTAAGACACAATGCAACTCATGCCATGTGGTACCAACACTTGTTATTATTTTTTGGTTTTTACATTTAAACCGGGTTTGTTCCCTAGACCAACAACACACAAAAATCCCATTCCCTAAGCTTTCAAACCCTGCTCTAGGTTTGGGACAAGTCACTAGCTCCCACAGAACTAACAAGCATTGCCTCTTGACACAAATGATGCACGTGCAAGTTCACAACCATATGCAATTAAGATCTTTCTCTAATCTTAACATTCATGCATATCTTCAATAATTCATCACATTTGAATTATCACACAATCACACAACTTGCACATTTTTATCAATCATCCACACACAATTCATTTTCAATGGTATACAACACATTTTATAATACAATCACAACAATATTATCTTTACAACAAGAAATAATTATCATGAATTTCATGTTGCCACACACTAAAATATACTTATACAAGCACATACACAAGTATTCGATAAATTATCCATAAATAATTTCACAACCGGCAGCAACAGTGCAACAATTCAATAATTAGATATAAATATATTTGGAAAATAATTAAATTATCTATAATATGTTATAGATCTATTCATTAGCTTTCCAACACTTCGAACGGGGACTAAAATCGACTTACGGATCAAAAGTTATGGCCAAAATCGTCGGAACAAATTTTTTACCAATACATAGCCTTGCGTCGACCGCTGGCAACGGACCAGTCGACGCATGGAAGGCCGAAACAAAATCCAAAAAAATGCATTCAATATGCGTCGACCGCTGCGACATATGCATCGACGCAAACAACACAGAATGCGGAATTTTCTGTGTTTTCCACCGTTGGAGGCCTTTCGGACCTCCGATTTTAATTCCGTAAAAAGCCCCAGTTCCAGAATTCAAAATACTACCATTATATGACAATTATAACAGCCCACAATACATATTTAAGGATCTTATCATCATATATCATGTAATCATAAATTTTAAAACCATTAAAATTAGGGATTTTTATCCTAAATATGATACTACCCATCATACACTATGATACAATCCCAATAATCATATAAAAACCCACCTTTACCTTGGTTTTTGGATGATTCTTGAGCCCTCTCTCTTGGCTCTTCTTCTTCTCCACCCTTCCTTCTCTCTATCCTCTTTCTTCCTCTTTACTAACTTTTTCTCTCTTTCTATTCTTCATAAACTCTCACAATTTCTCAAAATCTAATAATTTCAAATGGGCTTACTAACCCATTTCTATTCACACACCCAATTATGCCCAATTAATTAATCTAACAATTCTATATTATTCTACTAAATAGAATATATCAAATAAATTAAATAATTAAATTAAATTAATTATTTCAAATATGTCCAATAAATCAATTAATCCAAACAACTCAAATAAATCAAATAATTTATATAAATTCAATAAATCTAATAAATCAATTAATTCATATAAATCAAATATTTCATATAAATTCAATAAATCAACTAATTCATTTAAATCAAATAATTCAAATAAATAGAATAAATTAGTTAATTCAATTAGGCACAAAGTCACATAATTAATCAATTAATTTAATTTAATTAATAATTACTAAAAATTGGGGTGTTACAACTCTCCCCTGCTTAAAAGATTTTCGCCCTCGAAAATTACCTCAAACGAATAACTCAAGATAAGACTCTCTCATTTGACTCTCAAGCTCCCAAGTCACGTCTCCATCAACTGGTCCTCCCCAAGCAACCTTCACCAAAGCGATCTCTTTACCACGAAGTTGCCTCAACTCTCGATCCTCTATCCGCATAGGCGATGTCTCCACAGTTAGGTTATCTCTTACCTGCACATCATCTACTTGGACTACATGAGATGGATCCGCAATGTATTTCCTCAACTGAGATACATGGAACACATCATGGAGATTAGCAAGCGATGGCGACAAAGCAACACGATAGGCTACCTCTCCTATCCTCTGCAAAATCTAATAAGGATCAATAAAACGTGACATCAACTTACGCGACTTCAATGCTCTATCAACACCAGTTATCAGAGCAACTCGAAGAAACACATGATCTCCCTCTTGAAACTCAAGTGTTTTCCTCCTCTTGTCATGATAAATATTTTGACGACTTTGAGAAATCTTCATATTCTCTTGAATCATCTTAATCTTATCAGTAGTCAGCTGGACTATCTCGGGTCCAACCACGACACTCTCTCCCGACTCATACCAACACAATGGCGTCCTACATCATCTACCATACAATGCCTCAAATGGTGTCATTCCAATACTCAAATAAAAATAGTTGTTGTAAGTAAACTCAATCAAAGGTAAGTAGCTATCCCAAGCTCTTCCCTTTTCCAACACACAAGCTCTCAAAAGATCCTCAAGTGACTGAATCTTCCTCTCAGTCTGACCATCTGTCTGCGGATGATAAGCATAACTCAAACGTAACTTCGTACCCAAAGAACTTTGCAAACTTTCCCAAAATCTCGAATTAAACCTCAAATCTCTATCTGACACAATGCTAGACAGAATACCATGCAAACTGACAATCCTCTCAATGTACAGCTTTACCAACTTTTCCAATGGGTAATCCACTCGCATTGGAATAAGGTGAGCAAATTTCGTCAATCTATCCACAACAACCCAAATAGCCTCATGATTACTCGGTGTTCTAGGTAGACCGGGCATAAAACTCATCGATATACTATCCCATTTCCACTCAGGAATAAATAATAATTGCATCAAACCCGACGATTTCTGATGCTCAACCTTCGACTTCTGGCAAGTCAAACAAGAACACACAAGCTCTCCAATGTCTTTCTTCATACAAGGCCACCAAAATACCTTCCTCAAATCTTGATACATCTTAGTAGCACCGGGATGAATACTCAATCCACTACGATGCCCTTCCTTAAGAATACTCTTCTTCAGCTCAATAATATTTGGAACACAAACTCTATCATGACATGTTATAATACCATTCCCATCAATTCGAAAATCACCACCTTGACCTTGATTGATCAAAGTCAACTGATCAACTAGACTCAAATCAGATTTCTAACCTCTCTTATCTCATCAAGAATGCCACTAGTAAGTCTCAACATACCCAGCTTAACTCCATAAGATGTCTCTTCACAAACCAAACTCATATCTCAAAATTTCTCAATGCATCGGCTACCATGTTTGCTTTACCCGGATGGTAATTCAAACCAAAATCATAATCCTTCAAAAGTTATAACCATATCATTTGCCTTGCATTCAATTCTTTCTGATCAAAGAGATACTTCAAACTCTTATGATCACTAAATACCTCAAATATCGAACCAAACAAATAATGCCTCCAAAGCTTCAACACAAATATAACAACGACCAACTCTAAGTCATGCGTTAGATAATTCCTCTCGTGCACTTTAAGTTGCCTTGAAGCATAAGCTACAACTTGCTGATGTTGCATTAACACACCTCCAAAACCCATCAAATAATCATCACAATACACAACAAATGGTTCTTCCAGCTTTGTCAAAATCAAAACAGGAGTTGTCATCAATCTTCTCTTAAGCTCTTGAAAACTTTCTTCACACTTTGCATCCCAAACAAAAGCTTGGCCCTTCCTAGTCAACTGCGTCAACGGCAAGGATAACTTGACAAATCCTTCAATGAATTTCTGATAATAACCTGCCAAACCAAGAAAACTTCTAATCTCAAAAACTGATTTCAGAGCTTCCCATTGCGATACCGCTTCAACCTTTGATGGATCAACTGCAATACCTCTACTCGAAATTACATGGCCAAGGAAACTCACTTCCTTCAACCAAAACTCGAACTTAGAAATTTTAGCATACAACTGCTTCTCTTTCAACACAGATAACACAATCCTCAGATGCTCAACATGTTCTTCTTCACTCTTCGAGTAGATCAAAATATCATCAATGAGCACAACCACAAACTTTTTTCAATCCCACTCCTGCAGACAAGGTTTATAAAAATAAACGTGTACCGATAGTGTTTTCACACACATGCCGCATACTAGGGAACAAACAACATTAGACAACCTGGCCGGATGGACCGACCTGCTCTGATACCACTAATGTAACACCTTCTAAACTCCGCAGAATATATATATATATATATATATATATATATATATATATATATATATATATATATATATATATATATATATATATATATATATATATATATATATATATATATATATATATATATATATATATATATATATATATATATATATATATATATATATATATATATATATATATATATATATATATATATATATATATATATATATATATATATATATATATATATATATATATATATATAATCAGAGTAATTATCATGCATCTCACAAAAGGGTGTCACATATAATTTCAAAACATCACATAAACCTGCCATGCTCATTAACATTTAAATTAAATTCATACTTTTTATAAACTTTCACCTTAAGCATGTTGCAGCGGATTTACTTCAACCATAAAAGATATAATAAAAGTCTCATGCTCATCACATTCATAACCAATACTTAGGCATAAAAGCCAAAACTCCACATAATTCAAATAAATATAACAACATAGAGTATATAACATAATATATCCAAGTTCTTCTGGTCATGAAATTAGGGTTTTTTTCAATGAAAGTCAACTACATCTTTGACTTTTGATCAAGACATGACTTTAAGGCTTGTTTTCCCTATCTTCCAACCATCATTTTTAACGTAACATTTCATATCATAGATTCACCGTCATCATCCTTGGATATATGAAGCAAATGGATTAACAAAGATAGATTTTGCTTCTCTTCAAAGCAATAAAAGTTCCTAAGGAAATTAGGGTGTGAGTTACTACAAGACATGGGAATCAAGAAACCCAAGGCATCCTTGGCTTACTTCTGATCACTTGAGGGAATACAAACTTCATTTCACACATGCCTGAGTCAAAATCTTACTTGATCAAGATGAAGTTGTTGAGTAATTGGATTAATTTGTTTTCCTTTTCATTTAATAGAGATTCAAAGGTTATAAGGGTAAAATTTTAAGTTCATAACCATATTTCAAAATTCCATGCCAAATGTCCAAGTTTCAAGTTCCCAGGTGTCAAATCAATGACAAGTTTCTAAAGGATTCAAAATTTCATCTAAGATTCAATTTCATGATGTAAACTTCTTTCAAGATTTAAAGTTGTCCCAAGTTTAAGTTTCCAAGATATTTGTGCTAAAGATTTCAAGTTTCACAAATTTCTAAAATTTCATCCAGAATTCACATTTCAAGTTTATTTCAAAATTTCCATTTCAATTTCCTTCTAAGTTTCAAGTCCATTTTAAATTCATCCTAGTGTACTAATCCATGACCTTCCAATTCAATTCAAGAGTCAATCCATTTTTTCTTCATTCAAAATCTAAGTTCATATCATAACTATGTTCTAATTCCATAAAAAAAATCTCAAAGTTCAAATTTTTTCTCAATTCATAACCAATCTTCATTCAAAATTCAATTCATGGCAAAGTTTCAAATTCCCATTCTAAATTCATGTCTTTCAAGTTTCAAATCACAAGTACAATTTGTATTCAAGATTCATATTCAGAGTTACAATGTCATTGTTAAATTTACAAACTCATCCTCATTCCAAATTCAGGTCAAGTTACATAAGTCTTTCCAAAGACCATGTCAAATTAAAAAATTAATGATGAGTGGAAGCTATAAAACTTAAAGGATTCTAGGCTTATTATTTGCCTAAGCTATGCCATCCAACTCCATGTGGCCAACTCATCTTCGTGTTCTTCTTCTACGCCATAAGCCATACCATCTACCAGAAACACGGAATGTTAGCACATATCAAAATACCACCAATTGCAATCCAAAATGTTCATGTTAAGTTCATATTCATTCAACATAATTCAAGTGTCAAGTTCAAAATATTCAAACACCTAATGCATTCATTCATGATATACCCATACTCGTAATCCTATACTTATTCACGCCAAACTGATATCATGTTCAAGCCATTAAATCCATTCATCAAGCAAGAAAATTAAAAACATAATGTTAGAACACAAATTGGTGTTTAATATTATCTCTATGTTTTGATGATAACTCTAATGAAATTTTGTATTAAGAAAATATATACTCTAATTTTGTTCAAGTGTTTTTGTTTCAGATATTAAATTAAATATTCTTATGGAAGCAAAAATGCATCTGAACATTACTCTACGCAAGCTCTGAAGCATCAGAAGCAAGTCATCAGAAGACTCTGAGCGCTGCCAGAAGAGACTCTGAAGCAGAAGCTGCAGAAGACTCTGAAGCAGAAGCTGCAGAAGACTCTGAAGCGTAGTTAAAGTATTTGTTTGAAGAGTTTCAAGCATTGTTTCAAGAAGACTCTGAAGGTACTTTATGCTGCAAGTACAAAGGCTCTCTTATTCAAACTCTGCTCTGTTTGATATTCACGCTGAAAGCACTTTGGCTGCAAAACTATGATAACATCAAGACTCTGAAACCATCATACTCTGATCACTTCAAGACTCTGATGTTGATAACTTTGAGACAGAAGCTTGTTGAAGAAGATATTATTCAAAGATATATCCGTTGGCATATTCCAAACGACTCTTTCCTTATTCATGTATGGCACAGGAAAACAGACAAAAGGGATTTGTCTGAACATTCCTCTTCTCGGAAAGCTAAAGTCAATAGAAGACAAAAAGGCTACAGCTATTATGCTACGCACAGTCTTCAAGCATTGGAATTTCATCTCTATAAAAGGATGTCTTCAACAACATTTCAAGGTTAACGAATCATTGACGAATTACTGAGAAATCAAATCAAAACTACTCTCAAGCTCTCATACAATTTATTTTCATAAGCTGAATAGTTTTTATTCGTTCTTAAACTAAGTGTAAAAATCACAGTTTTTGATATAGCTTTTTAGAAGCATCTTAAACACTTGTTAGTTTACATTTATTTGTAAAAGGTTCCTTAAGAAGACCAAGTTGTGGTCAGGATTTCTTGAGAAGACTAAGATAGTTATTCTTAGTGGTTGACACTGTAATCTGTTTGAATATAGTGGATTAAGTCCTTGTGGAAAAAGGCAAATCACCTTGATTGGGTGGACTAGATTAGTTGAGTTCAACGAACCAGGATAAAAATATTGGGTTGTTTTTATTGCCATAATTATTTCAAAACCCTTATTCAACCCCCTTCTAAAGGAGACCCTATTAGAGAATAAATACATTCACACTGCAAAAATGAAAATCCCTCACTCAAACCCTCAATACTTAAAGCTCTCTCTCAAGACCATTTAGAGCTTCAAATTGAAGCTCTATTCGGGGTCAGAGCTCAACCTTCACTCACTCTCACTCACAACAGCATAACAACCATAAAAGAAGCAAGAAAGAATAGAAGAATGAAAAAGGAAACGAGTAGAAGAGGAGAGGATAAAAAATGAGTACTTGGACGCGATCTGAAATACCCTGGAAGAGATCTTCAAGAGGTTGTTCTTCTAAACCTTTTGACTCCTTAATACTGAACTTCTTTGCTAAATTTCTTATTGTTTTTGCCTCTGAGTAGAGTAGTTGCTTCGCTTTGCCTTATTGTGGTTGATTGTTGCTCTTTTTTTTGAACTAGGGTTTCACTTGGATTTTGTTACGATTTGGGGTTTTGGTTAGTTTTTTGGTTAATTTGATAGTAGATTTGAAATGAGGGGATGAAATAAGGTAGGGTTCATGTAGGTTCTTTTGAGTTTTTGGATGGTTGGTCGGAGAAGGACAGCGGCGGCCACCGCGCGCCACCTTCTTCTCCGACGGGCATATAGGTTTTTGGTAGGTAGCTTTTTGCAGAGAGAAGCGTGTTAAGGGGGAGAGAGAGATAGGTGATGAGAGAGAAACAAAATGTGGAAATGAACATGAATCATCATTTCGTTTATTTTATCACATGATATGAGGTGACGTGGTGGACCTCCCCGTCGGTGACAAGTGTCACCGACCTGTAGCACTTATCCTGATCCTGCATGCACACTAAGCGGCCTTACTGTGTGTGTGCGCCTCCTCCACCCTCATATTGAGAGTCAACCTTTGACTCGTTGGGAAATCAAGGGCCCAGATTAGGGCAAGGTTAAGGGTTTAACCTAGGGTACATCGTGTACCCCTGCACTGTGGGTCATTTAGCTTTTGGCCTGGGTGGATTTTTCTGTCTACACCCCCTAGTCTTCTAACCTGACCCATTCTAGTTCTCTTTTTTATTACTTATTTTTTCTTTGTTCTTTTTATTTCCTTTTCATTTGCTATTTTATTTCATTTTTCATGTTAATTGTTTTACATTTTAAAACATGTCAAAAAAAAATATACAAAATTTTTTTTATTAATTATTTTAAATATTTTCATTTAACATTAATTAATTAATTAATTTCTTATTTAATTTTGTTAAACGTTTATATTTAATTTGATTAATTTAATTTACTTATTAACTCTAAAAAAATTAAAAAAATATATGTTTAATTGTTAATCATTTTAAACATTTTTATTTAATATTGGTTAATTAGATTATTAATTAACGTTACTAAATATTTATATTTAATTTGGTTAATGATTTCTTCCTTGCTTGATTTGTGCAAGATACTAATCTTCTTGTTTTATACTTGGCCATGTGCTTTGTTATACTTGTTCATATCATGATACTTTTGCCTTATGAGTTTGTATTAACTACCTGCCTTAATGATTGCTCTACACCTGTTATTAGTTGTTCATGAACTAAATTCTGATCTTTGAAGTTTTGCTTTGCCCTATCTTGACATTGTATTCATGATGCCTATTTTGTTTGATTTTCTCTTGTGGCTCTTGAACTTATTATGATTTTCCCATTCTTAAATCCAAAGGAAAATGATATTCTATGTTGACTTTATGTCATGAGTTAGTTTAGTCTTGCCTACCTTTCCCTCGAGACCTTGTTAGAGTCTTTAGATTTCTCATCCTAGCCTTAGGATTATAGTTGCCTAAGTCTATGTGAGTGTCATTGCTATGGACACTTACCTTCCCTTTTTATCCTAGCCTTAGGATTAAAGTTGCATAATTCTATGTGAGTGTCATTTCTATGAACACTTCCTTCCCTTTTATCCTAGCCTTAGGATTAGAGTTTCTTAACTCTATGTAAGTGTCATTGCTATGAACATTTACCTTCCCCTTAGAACCTTGATCACTATCAAGAGTTCCTCACCCGTAGTTAGATGAAATACGAATGCTCTGATTCCATCCTTGTTAGGATAAGTAGGCACGAGATGCGATGTCTTGGCAAGCATACTTAGTAAATACCTTAGGTTTTCCCAAACAATAGTGAGCAATAACATAACACAAATACAAATGAGAGGTTCCTGTAGAGTCCTTCAAATACTTAGGATGCCAACACCTTCCCTAGGTATAACCAACCCCCGAACCTTAGATCTCTTAGCTTTGTTGTTATATAGTGCACTTAGGGTTTTTCTTTAATCTTTACCCTTTCCTTTGATAAATCAAAGTTCGGTGGTGAACTTCAAAGATTTGTGATTCAAGTTAATTCAATAGTTTGATATTCGATTCTCACTGCAACACAACCAAATGAACACACTACAAGCACAACAAAGCCAAGAAACAAAAAAAAGGTAAAGGAACTATGATAAATTCACCAAAACATCAAGCTAGACAAAGGATATAAACACATTGCTAAGTAACACAAAAATGCCAGCCGATAACCCAACTCCCTCTTTCTGCCTATGTAGACAAATGAATCGGGCTCCTAATCTCTAATGGAGAATGAAAGGTAAAAAAAGTGTGGCTGAACCAACTTTGACGAAACAACAATAATCATGTTTATACCATAATTAATAATTGAGTTTTTCGAACAAAAAATAACATTGTTACGAAAAGTCCAAATAGTCTATAACATGACATGAAAAATCATGGTGAGACCCATCAAAGCTCTCATTACCCATCCAAACCAATCAATCCCCTAAAAAAGCCCTGAAACAATCCTGTGAGAAACAATAACATAACTCAACCAACTAAAAATGATATATCAAGTTTCCAAATCAAACCTACAAAGAGAAAACAAATGTTCTACCGACACCATCAAGTTAAAGAACACACAGAGCATAACACTCCATTGAGATCAGTGAGCACCTTAAGCTTCAGAATATTTACTATGGATGAAATCCTACCCTGAAACTTCTACCAAAAAAATGTCACAACTTTAGATGGTCCCTAATTCCTCCACCCTGAAATTTACAACCAAACCACTATACTCGACCTAGACTATTACTTCTCAGAAATTTTAGTAATCAAAGCAAAGACCAACTTCACTAAGAAACCACCCAGCACGTGTGACTTCCATACTCACTCACCCTTTTTCTCTGGTTTCAACTTACCCACCAAAGTATATAAAAGACTAGCCAGAAGTACCTCCTCCCAGACCAATAAAACATGCCTCCACTTAAAATCCCACACCCAAACACCCTTCACTCACTCCCCCATATGGCCCACAAGAAGCTTCGTTTTGTTAAACATTAGAAAAATCCTCCTAAAATTCACACAAAAAGGGATCACTTCCAACCTATACATCCTTCCAATAATTAGTACAAAGACCATTACTAATAACCTTAACCACACCCCTACTAAACTATTCAAAAACACTAGTGACATATGATCCTGAGAGCGGTACTGATATCCGCCATGGTAATGCACCTCGAAAAACCACAACACGCCCCTAAGGGAAATGAAACAACATCAAAAACATGCATTGCTACAAAAATTTGACGCCAGAGAGACACACTACCTTGGATAGAGGACCAAAGACACCTGCCTAAAAAGGCTAGGTTAACAAGCTTTAAACCCCAAACCACCAGACCAACCTTCCCCATGAATTTACAAACAACCTCCCAACTCACTCAAGTAATCTCCGACTCCCTTTTAGCTCCACCATAGAGGAACCACATATTGAATAACATAAAGAACATGGTCGACGATAATCATGTTTAAGGTTAGTTACATTACACGACATACAAATTTACTAAGTTAAATTATAGTCAAAGAGAGGTTCATTACATATATTACTTGTTAAACCATTTCTAATGACTCATATACGTCTTGTCACTATTTGTTGCAGCGAAAATAGGACATCAAATTATTAATTAATTTGAATCACAAATCTTTTGTTCACAACCGGTCTTTGATTTATTCGAAGGAAAGGTTAAAGAAAGGAAAAACCTATTTTTGCATCGTAAACACAATGCGGGGAAAGATCTAGGATTCGAGGGTTGGTTAAGCTTAGGGAAGGTATTAGCACCCTAAACTTTTGTAGTACTCTACATGAACCTCTTGTTTTAATGTTGCTATTTTGCTATAATTATCTGCTTAAGGGTTATGCTAAGGGTTAGAAGGTGAAAAGAAAGACCTAAGGGTTAGTCCTAAGTTTACTCGCCAAGATTCGCATCTTGTGCCTACGTATCCTGGGTAGGGGATGGAATCAGAGTAATCATAGTTCCCCTCGAAAGGGAGGAAGAGAAAATTCTTGACTGTGGTCAAGGTTTCAAAGGGGACTAAGCGCTCATATGGAAGCGCTTACATGGAGTGCGGCGACTCGTATCTCTATGTTGAAGATTGAATTGAATTAAAAAGGGTAAAATAGGCATTCCACAGCGGGAAACCTAATACGGAGTGCGGCGACTCCTTATCCTAATGTTAGGGTAAAGGGTAATTTGGTCCACGGTGGGACGCCCATGCAATTAGGGTTTGAATGGTGAAAGAATCAAAGGTAAGAACTATTGACGCGGCGGTCAAACGGCTAGACCTATCCTTCAGAGGGAAAATTACGGTAAATAATGCAATGAAAAATAATTATCAAGCGGCAGTATCGAAATAGCGAAGATGTGCAAGAATAATAGCAGAATTGAAAAGCGACGATGTCCTCGCATAAATTACAATCATGAAAAATGAAATACGAAAAATCTGAAGTTAGTGAACGGGAACAAATGAAAAATAATGTTAGGAATGGCATAAAAATTAGGCAAAAATTCATCGGGAGTGTCAAGAATTTTTTTATTTTAGAATCTATAGGTTAGAAATTAGAATGAAAGTGTTAGCAATTTAGGTTAGAACTATTTTAAAGAAAAGTTTTATAATAAATTGAAAATTAGTTTTAATTTTAATGCTTTTTAAAAAATGTTAGTAATTATTAATAATATGTTAGGTTTAATTTAAAAAAGGTTTTTGTTTTAAAAAGTTAATTTTTATTAATAAGAATTTTGGATTAAATTATGTCTAGAAGTTTTTTTAAAAGGAAATTGTTTATTGTTAATTAATAAAGAAAATACCAAATAATAATAATAATAAAATCAAAATAAAACATAAAATAACTCAAAACGGGTCGGGCTGGCCACCAACCCAGACCCGACCCGGTCCAACGGTATAAAAGGGGAGGGCCCTGAAAAAGTTAGGGTTTGAAGACCCCTTCTTGAGGCAGCCGCGGTGGCCATTGTTGTTGTTCTTGCTAAAAAAGTTTCTTTCTCTCATCCATGGCGTCTCTGTCCCTCTCTCTCACGCCACTCTTCTTCTTCTTTTCTCTCATGGCTCAGCCGTGATTATTTTTCTTGTTCACTCCCTTTTCCAGCCACTTTTTGCTACAAAAAGAAAAAAAATCGGACATTAACCCAAAAAACTTAAATTTTATGTTGTTGGTGTAGTTTTACGGATGGATCTTTGATGGTGATGAGTTTCGGACGGTTTTCTGGTGATGATTCCGTGACAACGTTCACGTCCGCGGTTGAACGAAACTGATGAACTTCTGTGTTGGTGATTTAGCTTGTGGATTTCCGTTTGCTTTTGCCGATGATGATGCAAATCTGAGGCGGTTGGGTTTGCGTTCCGGCGCTGTTTCGATTTGTTAATGATGGTGGCTTTTTCTTTTTAGGGTTCTTAAAACTCCTTCCCCTCGTCTCTGATGAACACGGATGATGTTTATATTGTTCTTGATTTTTTATTCTGGGCCTGGGTTCCATCATATTGTTACTATTTTCATGGCTTTATTGTTGGATTTTTCAGGATTTGTTGTTTGATTCATTTTAGGAGCAAAAATTCTTGCGCTTGAGGGTATTATTTGATGAGCTATTTTTTTGACCCAGGTGCATCTTTGGAGATTTTGTTTTAACGGGTGGATTTGCGGATGATTTGTTTTGATTTCTGTTTTGGTTGTTGTGAACTTGCGAAAATGTTGTTGCTGAACTGGATATCCATTTCTTCACTTTGGATTTGGGACATCCATTTTTCTTGATGGATTTGGATATTCATTTTGGTTCTATGGATTTGCTGGATTTCCTTATGTCTTGTTTGGCCTTGAACACAAAAATCCATTTTTGAAATAAACACTTTTCCAAAAATCACTTCTCTCTCTCTCTCTCTCTCTCTCTCTCTCTCTCTCTCTCTCTCTCTCTCTCTCTCTCTCTCTCTCTCTCTCTCTCTCTCTCTCTCTCTCTCTCTCTCGGAAACAAACTCGAACAGATATTGTCGGGTCCATGCCGGGGTCGGAAATTAAAAAGTCGGGGGATGCGGCGGCATTTATTTGTTGCCCCTCCCGATGTACCTGATGATGAAACTTTAACTCAGGGTATCAAAAATGACTAATAAAACCACTTTTTGATTAATTATAAACATTTAACAATTGTTTTCATCTGTTATTGGTTTCTTTGCAGGTTTGAAAAGTCGAAGCAAAACATTGGACACGAAGAACTCTTAGAAAAATTAGGAATTTAGAGCTTAGGAATTAATTTTGTAACTTTGAATAAATGTAATCGACAATTGCATAGAGATTGAAAATAAATTTAATAAAGAATGAGCTTCTATTTTCTGATTAAATTCCTTGGATTAAATTCATCTGACTAAATTCATCTAATTAAGTTCATCCAAATAAATTCATCTGATTAAATTCACCCGCCCAAATTCATCTGATTAAGTTCGTCCAAATAAATTCATCCAAATAGACCTGGACGTTCCAACCTCCGAATTTGACAGTTAAACAACCTTGCACAACTTAGAATTAAATTTTATTCGGCGCAACTCCTGAGTTCAAACAACTCCCTTTGCAAATTAAGTCGTACTCATTAATAAAATTGGTGAATACGGCCTTGAATGGATAAGCAGAGAAATCCAATTAAACGACAAAACAAACTCTCCTCCGCATTTAAAATTCAAATTGCATCTCAAATAATCTAACTCTGTAACCTGAATCAACTCGACTGACAATCATGATCAAACCCACAAATATTCATTATAAATTCACGCGAATCGAAATTCTACTGTTCCTTTAAAATCGACTCTGGTTCTTGAACCCTAATTATTTGAGAAATCTTTGATAATGCCGTCGCTTCATAAATTTCCAGTAGGATGCAAATTAATGACCATTTTGCCCTTCATAAGTTAAATCGTACACATCGTGATTTTCCTGCAAAAACCAACAGATTGGGCAAATCGGTTAGCAATTAGATAAAATGCAATGCAGAATGAAATGAAATGCAAAATAAACCTACTAATCTAAGGGTAAAATTTGGGGTATGACAGTTTCCCCTATTTAAATAGCTTCACCGGATGATTTGAGCGACGAAGGCTCGAGAAATCATGGTGAAAGGGATTTAAATACAGATAACCAAAAATTTTGCCCTTAGATGCAGTGATATAGAATGCTATGGACAAAACAAAACGAACTATAATGCTAACTATGCCATGAATCTAGTATGATGTGTATGATGAAAAATGATAAATGCAAGGATGCAGACGATGCAACGACACAAGGACAGACACAACGAGCAACCACACACTGGGGATAACAAACGCACTGGGGAGACATCACGACACTGGGGAAATCTAAAGTGATGTGAAAGCAAGACCAATTGTCATTTTAGAAGGAACGGTAAGAAGGGGGTCATCAATGGAGATGGCACCGACGAGATGGCCTCCACTAGGGAATACCTGAAAGTACTATTCAACAGGTTCTGGCATGACCGACTGATACTCTAGGGTAGGATCAAGTAGATAGAATGTTGGAGCATTGAGCAAGAATAACATCCAAGCTTCTGGAAACAGGATCTTCAGGACTCATTAGAAAATATACAGGGTAAAACCCGTTGTATGCCACAATAAATGGACTTTAGGGGGACTGCCCTGATAAGTTTCTCGAGAGAGAACTGCTATTTATCGTTGGAATGGACTTATATGCTAAGATGGATAAGCTCTCAAATAAAGAGACTGTCGCTTATCTGGGGATAAGGGATGAAGAAATGATAAGCTCCTCTGGAGGGACTGTCGCTCATCTGATGAAAATAAGCCTCCATGAATAAGACATGGTTCAACTTCTTCTTTAACTAAATGATTCACTTAGAAAGGGTAAATAAACTTCCCCACGCTTCAAGGTCTGGTGCCCTGAATAGGTCTCAGTTTCTTCTTTTACTAAAGGGTAAAATAAACATCCCCACGCTTCAAGGTCCGGTGCCCTGAATAGGTCTCAGTTTCTTCTTTTACTAAAGGGTAAAATAAACTTCCCCACGCTTCAAGGTCGGGTGCCTTGAATAGGTCTCAGTTTCTTCTTTTACTAAAGGATAAAATAAACTTCCCCACGCTTTAAGGTCTGGTGTTCCCTGAATAGGTATCAGTTTCTTCTTTTACTAAAGGGTAAAATAGACTTCCCCCACACTTCAAGGTCTGGTGTTCCCTGAATAGGTCTCAGTTTCTTCTTTTACTAAAGGGTAAAATAAACTTCCCCACACTTCAAGATGAAAAGGGCAACGGAAACCAGCTTCTCGATGGAGATGGCCACTTGCTGCTAGTCATGATGAAGATAGGATAGGCTTCTCAGGCGAGAGCTACCGCTTATTTGCAAGGGTAACAATGATAAGCTTCTCGGATTAGAACTGCCGCTTATTTGCAAGGGTAGTAATGATAAGCTTCTCGGATGAGAACTTCCACTTGCCGGTTGAAAGATGGAATGATAAGGCAGTGATGTAATGATATAATGATAGGCCTCCCAGGTGAGAACTATCGTTTGTCGGTTGAAAGATGTAATGATATAATGATAAACTTCTCGGATGAGAACTGTCGCTGACCGACGTTGTAAAATATAATGATAAGTTTCTCGGACGAGAATTGTCGTATACCACTGTAAAATGTAATGATAAGCTTCTCGGATGAGAATTATCACTTGTCAGTTGCAAAGATGTAATGATAAGCTTCTCGGACGAGAATTGTCACTTGTCAGTTGTAAAGATGTAATGATAAGCTTCTAGGACAAGAATGGTCGCTTGTATGTTGTAAAGATGTAATGATAAGCTTCTCGGACGAGAACTGTCGCATACTGATTGTTGTAATGTAATTATATGATAGGCTTCTCGAACGAGAATTGTCGCATACCGATTGTAAAATGTATTGATATGATAGGCTTCTCGGACGAGAATTGTCGCATATCTGCAAAGGCATTGTAAAGGCTCTTCTTGAAAGATAGTGCAAAATAAATGCACGTCCAGGTGGGTTCGGCGACTGACATGATCGAAGTTCGATTTAGAATCGAGTTAAAAAAAACTGTCAAACAAGAATCCATTGAGGAAATGAACTCAAATGGGGATTATCTTATCCTAGTGTAGACAGATAACTGAGATAACCATTGTCCACGAGGGTTGAACTCTGTGGGAAGGAATAGATAAGTATTTTATACTTAGGGCTGATGCTCTACTTGGAGAGAGCGGACAAACCCAGTTACTCGACGGTAACAACAAAGGATGACACAGATAGCAAACAGGAAAATGCTAATGTGTGTGTTAATATGTATGTTGATGTGTATGAAAATGCCATGCTTATGCTCATGCACATGCATATGCTGACAAAACAGATGAGAGGAGGAAACATGAGATGAAATAAACATCTTGATGGGGATACCCGGTGACCTCTACAACGGTACATCTATCGAAGGATAGGAAAAGTTGATGGCGGGACCCAGTCTTGCTTCAAAGTTCCAAACTTCTCTGGGGAGAAAACAATCCACTTGGGGATACGATCTCATGACTTCCTCATGGGGATACGATATCATGATCTCCACATGGGGATACGATATCATGGCTTCCCTAGAGGGATTGCTAACATGAATCATAATCAGCCAAAGAAAATCTGAGGATTAGAGACTTCTAGGGATAAAATAAATATTTGCTTCATGGGGAAGATGTGGAGCTGGGCGGCTTCATGGAGGAAGCGTAGCGACTTCCTGGGAATAATACATCAACTTCCTGGGAGAAAGGTACATCCAACTCCCCTGGGGATAAAATTTATCAAACTTCCCTGAGGAGAGTTCATCAGACTTACTGGGGAAAAATTCACCCGACATTCCTGGGGAAATTATCTAGACTTCTTGGGGAGAACAACAATCTCATGGGGAGTATTTCCTGAGGAAAGTAAGGTAATTTCACCGAGGAACAAATGATTCCATTGGGAGCGGGTCCTCAAGGACATGGAACATTTGGAAGATACTTAGGGAGATCTCTGCAGTCTTGAGAGTCACTGGAGATTATCGGGTTAATCCAAAGTGTTGTCAGCTTAAAGTCTTGCTGGGGACTAGTGCTAAGGCAATGGTTTATAATTGTTTCTGCAACAATGAGACTTACTGGGGAACAAAGACCTCTTGGAGTAAGATTCATGGGGTGCATGAAGAACGTTGTGAAACATGCTAGTTTTGATCTTAATGAACTTTGTAGTAGTCGCCATTTTGAAAAACATAATGCCCCAGAGTACCTGCTTTATTGGAGAGTCATCTCAAGAAGATTTTACAGAGAAAATGGAGTCTAATTGACCCACTATTTTCAAACTCTTGGAGAGATTTGTCGGATCTCGACATGGTAGGTTCGGATTGGCAGTGTTATGACTGGGTCCTCTAGAAATAGCAGTCAGACTTGCATCGGTAAACGACTTGGAAACCACCTGCCCCTATTTAGCAGGATCTTCGAGTTCCATTGACGATGTTTATATGTAAGTTTCTAAGATATCAGGCAAAATCAACATGCATGAAATGCTAATCCTGAAATTATTAATGCACATATATATGTGTCTTGAAGTTTTTTTTTGAAAAAGGATAGTGCAATAACTTAAGACCAAAATCACTAGTTAGGATATGAATTTAATTTATGATGCCAACGTTAAATTGAGCGTAGCTCGTAGGAGTCAAGAAACAATATCTCGTCAAGTATGCTTTCAAAAGAGATCCTACTTCAATTAGGTCTTTTAAAGGTTGTATCGTGGCTTGGTTCACGGTTTAAGAAAGAAAGGATAAATGTTCAAAGTTATTTGTACCCACCCTTTATTCGTGATGTTCTCCAATCCTATATTCAGTTAACTGTATATGAGCACTCATCTCTCAATCAAATTTGATATGGTTGGGGACCCATTAAGGCTTTGGACATGGCAGTCACTCACCTATTTGTTTTGGTATTTGATCACACGACTTTATTCTTTTACTGGGGATTCTTTGTTGTAATCCCTTGTTTTTTTTTTTGCTTTATACATTTTTCATTCCCTAATTTTTTTCCTGGAAGGATTCTTTTGAATTTGACTTTGGAATCCAGCGGGATGCCCCAGTTTTGCTTAAGTCTCTTTCATAGGTTTTGACTTAGTGGACTCTTTTTTTTGAACAAGTCGTGTGACTCTTTTGAAAGGCTTGTGACTGACCACTCTTTAGGTAGTCGAGGGATAGTCATTTGTGTCTTTTGACTTCCAGCCTCCTAATATGTTAAGGATAGATTCTCGAAGGTTCGCTCCTCCTTTTTGAGAGTCTGAGCGCTCGATCGGTTTAACTGAAAAACTACCTGGCCCCAGGTTAAAGTTGAGGGTTTTTTTATTTGGAAAAAGAAACTCCTACTTCAAGGCACAAAGGGGTTAAGGAGGGACTATCTTCCTTGTATATCCAGTGTTTGGGATTTGAAACAATGCCTTACATCATCAGCAGGGTTTCGTTCAAAAGCATACGACAAGAGACCTGACATTTTTGGTTCATCATCCTCCTCCCAGTTCTCTATCAGGGCAAGAGATCGGGTAAAGTTGGCATTATAAGTTATGAAAAATGATTTTTGTGAGTGAATACGAATGGATTTATTCAAGACAAACATATGCATTGCATTAATTATTCAAAATAAACCAAGTTCTTACATGCTAATTATGCTTTTACAACCAAAGAAATAAAATACATATAATTAAAAAAAAATGAACTGTCTGACGAGTCTATCTAAAGGAGTTCATGAAGTCTGGGTATGCATGGCCGGCACAGTAGTAGCGGTTTCCTCTGGCGGAGGCTCATTGAAATGGGGAGTACGAGTACGATCACTGCGAGTCATCTTGCTTGCCCTAACTATATCTGTCACATCCTCATTGTCAGTCTTCAAATCTTCCTTCGGGGTGATCTTCCAAGATTCTTTGTCATTCATGGTCACATCATCTTGAGGATCATTGTAATGAAATGGACTAGGCTTCAGAATAATTATCGGCTTCGACTGATTCGCTGTAGGAGTAACTGGCTTAGATATGTTGAGAACAGGCTTTGCAGAGCTTGATCTTGCCAAATGGAAAACCCTGAGAGGAGTCCTGATTTGAGAAGCATCAGATATATCATCAATAACATTAACAGCCATCTGATTTGGTAGAAGGTTACTCCTGACATTCAGCTCAGGATCATCAAAAGACAGGATCTTCTTTTCCATTAATTCCCCGACAATGGACTTGAGAGCGTAACAGTTTTCCAAATCATGGCAAGGCGCACCCTCATGAAATAAACAATGAGCGGCGGCATTATAATTGGCAGGAAAAGGATTAGGAGGTGGACCCAAAGCTCGGGTAGTAATCAGACCTTTGTTGCACTAATGAAAGGTACAACTCGGTAAAAGTCATGGGAATCAGAGGATAAGGCTTGTACAGTCTCCTATTCGGCCCATTCTGGCGAGGTGCTTGCTTCTGCGGCTGTTGATAGGCAGGAGCGTTGGGCGCTCGTCGATAATTAGGAGGTGCTTGATATACCGGAGGCTGATAGACACGAGCCGGTTGCACCGTCTGATAAATAGGAACTTGTTGATTGAAGGTAGACGTAACAGCAGCCACATATGGTTGTTGAGCATACTGAACAGGATAAACTTGAACATAATTCTGTTGATGTTGTCAAGGTTGATGAGCAGCCATTTTATGGTGATACCTGATCGAGCGATTCCTCGGGCGTGTAGCTCCTTTATAACGGTCGAAGCTCTGAGTTTTGAACTTTGAAGGACTGACTTGTTGAACTGGTTGAGCAATAGTAGGAGGCACCAAGCCGGGTTGAAGACCATGAGGAGGTACATTCACAACAGTAAAAGTTGGTTGAGGATCCCCAATATTACCGGTAATCTTAGAGACAACAGTGGGCTGAGTATCCATCTTTGCATTCATAACTTGTAGCATCTCCATAATCTGCCCCACACTTCCCCGAAGATCTTTGAGTTCATTGCTAATGCAGTCAAACTCTTGATTTTATTCTTCCATTCTTTTCCAAGCTCGGACTCTAGTGTTATACTAATGCGGGGGACTCAGGGTGACAGAACTGGAAGGCGAGAGAACCGAGAATAAGAAACCGGAGGGAGGAATGCAATGCAAAAATATGATATTAATGCCATGCAATGGTTTCAAGGATCCCAACAGTCGGTTGCAAACATTTTCTAGGAAAAAGCTGGAAAAAGTGTTTAGACTTAAAAATGTAGGACTTTTTTGAATTTACAAAGGACTGTTGAATTCCTTGAAACTAGGAATGATATGGTGCTTTATGGATGCAATGTACAAACACACACAAACAAAAAAAGTCCTAAGTTAGAGGTATATGAGTGGAGTTAAGGTCTATCCATCCCAAAAAGGTATATACTAAGGTTAGTTGTACCTGCAGAACAAGGGTTCTAATGAAGTGCCCAAAGTCATCGGTCCATCTTTCGAATATTATCAATTTCCCGACTGACTTGGTGGTTAATAATATTATCAAGAGAACCTCTTTTGAGTGTAGTATCACGTAGCAACTATTTTAGGAATACTCCCTCATAGTCCTTGCACTACGTCCTAGATAAGGCCAAAGTGGGGTTAAGGTAACTACAGTCCCCAGTATCACAGGCTCCAATCGAGAATAGTGAATATTTTCACGAATACTCGTTCAACAGTACTAATTTTCAAGAGGGCTTCAACTGAGTGGTGATTCTCAAGTCAGCTTGGTCGGGAATCACTCCCTATAAGCCTCGTCGAATATATCACATTCTTATAATAATTGCACTCAAGTACGGGTGTAGGACTTATCTCACAACAATGATACCCCAAGCAAGGTACATCATAATATATACAAGCAAATGAACAGATAATAAAGCAAATAGCAAGCATAAAACAAGATAGGGATAACCCGCAAAAGATATGAACAAATATCTAATTCCTCAGTGAAGTCGCCATTTTCTGTTGCGGTGAGAATAAGATATCAAATTATTAATTAATTTGAATCACAAATCTTTTGTTCACAACCAGTCTTTGAATTATCCAAAGGAAAGGTTAAAGAAAGGAAAAACCTATTTTTGCATCATAAACACAATGCGGGGAAAGATCTAGAATTCGGGGGTTGGTTAAGCTTAGGGAAGGTATTAGCACCCTAAACTTCTGTAGTACTCTACAAGAACCTCTTGTTTTAATGTTGCTATTTTGCTATAATTATCTGCTTAAGGGTTATGCTAAAGGTTAGAAGGTGAAATGAAATACCTAAGGGTTAGTCCTAAGTTTACTCGCCAAGATTCGCATCTTGTGCCTACGTATCCTGGGTATGGGATGGAATCAGAGTAATCGTAGTTCCCCTCGAAAGAGAGGAAGAGAAACTTCTTGACTGTGGTCAAGGTTTCAAAGGGGACTAAGCGTTCATATGGAAGCGCTTACGTGGAGTGCGGTGAGTCCTATTTCTAGGTTGAAGATTGAATTGAATTAAAAAGGGTAAAATAGGCATTCCACGGTGGGAAACCTAATACAGAGTGCGGCGACTCCTTATCCTAATGCTAGGGTAAAGGGTAATTTGGTACACGGCGGGACGCCCATGCAATTAGGGTTTGAACGGTGAAAGAATCAAAGGTAAGAACTATTGGCGCGGCGGTCAAACGGCTAGACCTATCCTTCGGAGGGGAAATTACGGTAAATAATGCAATGAAAAATAATTATCAAGCGGCAGTATCGAAATAGGGAAGATGTGCAAGAATAATAGCGGAATTGAAAAGCGACGATGTCCTCGCATAAATTACAACCATGAAAAATGAAATACGAAAAATCTGAATTTAGTAAACGGGAACAAATGAGAAATAATGTTAGGAGTGACATGAAAATTCAACGGGAATGTCAAGAATTTTTTATTTTAGAATCTTTAGGTTAGAAATTAGAATGAAAATGTTAGCAATTTAGGTTAGAACTATTTTTAAGAAAAGTTTTATAATAAATTGAAAATTAGTTTTAATTTTAATGTTTTTTTTTAAAATGTTAGTAATTATTAATAATACGTTAGGTTTAATTTAAAAAAGGTTTTAGTTTTAAAAAAGTTAATTTTTGTTAATAAGAATTTTGGATTAAATTATGTCTAGAAGCTTTTTTTTAAAAGGAAATTGTTTATTGTTAATTTACATGTTAATTAATAAAGAAAATATCAAATAACAATAAAAAATCAAAATAAAACATAAAAAAACATAAAATAACTCAAAACGGGTCGGGCTGGCCACCAACCCAGACCCGACCCGGTCCAACGGTATAAAAGGGGAGGGCCCTGAAAAAGTTAGGGTTTGAAGACCCCTTCTTGAGACAGCCGCGGTGGCCATTGTTGTTGTTCTTGCTGAAAAAAATTTCTTTCTCTCATCCATGGCGTCTCTGTCCCTCTCTCTCACGCCACTCTTCTTCTTCTTTTCTCTCATGGCCCAGTCGTGATTATTCTTCTTGTTCACTCTCTTTTCGGGCCACTTTTTGCTGCAAAAAGAAAAAAAACCCGGACATTAACCCAAAAAACTTACATTTTATGTTGTTGGTGTCAGTTTTACGGATGGATCTTTGATGGTGATGAGTTTCAGATGATTTTCTGGTGATGATTCCGTGACGACATTGACGTCCGCGGTTGAACGAAACTGATGAAGTTCTGATGAACTTCTGTGTTGGTGATTTATCTTGCGGGTTTCTGTTTGCTTTCGCCGATGATGATGCAAATCTAAGGCGGTTGGGTTTGCGTTCCGGCGCCGTTTCGATTTGTTGATGATGGTGACTTTTTCTTTTTAGGTTTTTTAAAACTCTTCCCCCCCCCCCCCTCTCTAATGAACACGGATGATGTTTATATTATTCTTGATTTGTTATTCTAGGTCTGGGTTCTATCATATTGTTATGATTTTTATGGCTTTGTTGTTGGATTTTTCAGGATTTTTTGTTTGATTCGTTTTGGGAGCATAAATTTTTGCGCTTGGGGGCATTATTTGATGAGCTATTTTTTTGATTCAGGTGCATCTTTGGAGATGTTGTTTTAACGGATGGATTTGCGGATGATTTGCTTTGATTTTTGTTTTGGTTGTTGTGAGGTTGCGGAAATGTTGTTGCTGAACTGGATATCCATTTCTTCACTTTGGATTTGGGACATCCATTTTTCTTGATGGATTTGGATATTCATTTTGGTTCTATGGATTTGTTGGATTTACTTATGTCTTGTTTGGCCTTGAACGCAAAAATCCATTTTTGAAATAAACACTTTTCCAAAAACCATTTTTCCCTCTCTCTCGGAAACAAACTCGAACAGATATTACAGGGTCCGTGTCGGGGTCGGAAACTAAAAAGTCGGGCGATGCGGCGACATTTATTTGTTGCCCCTCCTGATGTACCCGATGTTGAAACTTTAACCGAGGGTATAAAAATGACTAATAAGACCACTTTTTGATTAATTCTAACCATTTAACAATTGTTTTCATCTGTTATCGGTTTCTTTGCATGTTTGAAAAGTCGAAGCGAAACATTGGGCGCAGAGAACTCTTAGAAAAATTAGGAATTTAGAGCTTAGGAATTAATTTTGTAACTTTGAATAAATGTAATCGACAATTGTATAGAGATTGAAAATAAATTTAATAAAGAATGTGCTTCTATTTTCCGATTAAATTCCTTTGATTAAATTCATCAGACTAAATTCATCTGATTAAGTTCATCCAAATAAATTCAGCTGATTAAATTAATCCGACCAAATTCATCTGATTAAGTTCGTCCAAATAAATTCATTCTGATTAAATTCATCCAAATAGACATAGACGTTCCAACCTCCGAATTCAACAGTTAAACAACCTTGCACAACTTAGAATTAAATTTTATCCGGCGCAACTCCTGAGTTCAGACAACTCCCTTTGCAAATTAAATCGTACTCATTAATAAAATTGGTGAATACGGCCTTGAACAGATAAGCAGAGAAATCCAATTAAATGACAAAATAAACTCTCCCCCGCATTTAAAATTCAAATTGCATCTCAAATAATCTAACTCTGTAACCTGAATCAACTCGACAGACAATCATGATCAAACCCACGGATATTCATTATAAATTCACGCGAACCGAAATTCTACCGTTCCTTGATAACGAGAAAACGCATCGATTATATCGCTAGATTTCATTGACGTTTTATCGCATATTCACCGTTTTAACACTCGATTTCTCGAGTTTTTCTTACTATTTTGCAGGTACATCATTATATGGAGCTAAATCATGAATTAAGAGGAAAAGGAACAAAAGAGACCACAAGGAGATGAAGAAATGTAGAAGCCTGCAAAAAGACTGCATAATTTGTTGCAGCCACGATCGTTACAAGGGTGTCACGACCGTGACACCCCAATTTGGGCCATCACGACCGTAAGAGAGTGGTCACGACCATGACACTTAAAATCCTCAAATTACGAATGTGAAGACCTTGTCACGCCCGTGACAAGGATAAAACTTGGTTTTGACTCAGACTACGTTAAGGCACTACGTGAAGACCACTTCTCCTCTTATTTCTCCTCAAGGCATTACGTGAAGACCACTTCTCCCATTTTGTTGCCACGTTCCAGCATTCCTTCAACAACTTCAGCAAGGCCCATGCAACAAAGGACCAAGAATCCAGCCCATTAAGGACTCTATAAATAGCACAAGCTCTGTGAACACAGGGAGAGACTTCATTATTCAAAATTTCTGCGGAAGCTCTGCCAAACTACCTTACGAACCAGCATTTACATTCCAGCATTATTTTTAGTTTCTGTTTCGTTTTTATTGTATCCAAACCAACCATATAACAATTTCCAACATCAGGAAATTGTTATACATTTAATTGTTTCTAAACCTTCAGCATTCGTTTATTTTTAATTTCCGCCTACTCCAAGCTTTCCGATCTGTGGAAGAAGGAGTCTGCTCGAATATTTGTTAACCAGGTTTTTATTATATTTCAATTTAATTTAGTTATAATGTCTATTTATTTTTCTGCCATGAGTACGTTATTATTAAATTCTCTGTTTCTGCCTGGTTCAACCTCGATGAGTAGCTAAACACCTTAGGGCGGTATGTAGCTATAACAAACTTAACCGGTAAGATATAACCATAGGCTGAAAATAATTAATCACTTAACATTCTGGCTGATACTTTTTAATTGAAATAGACCTTTTCGTTACGAGAGTAAGAAAAGAGTATTAGGTTGGCTCAAGACCACGAGAGTGTGAGATTTTAACCAGATAGCTAAAGTTAGGCATTTAAATTAAACACAGCGAGAGCGCTTTAAGATAAATTAGAATTACTTAGTTTCCAAAAATTACCTCTAAACACTTATGGGCTAGCGAGAGCAGGCATAGGGCTTTAGGGATAAGATCTGATACAAGACCACGAGAGTGTGAGTTGAGGGTATTTAAACTGGTAATCTCTACCGAATAGATTAAGTGAGCACCTTTATAAGCCTAGGTTAGATTGACCCACCTAAGTTAGTATAATTACATACCGACCGCCTTAGTATTACTTTATAAAAAACTTAAATCTAATTCCGCCTTTAATAGTCTTAAAAACCAACAACAATCGTGACAACCATTCGCCTTAGCTAAGCTAGAAGTTCATCTAGCACTAAGTAACCATAGAATCCTTGTGGATCGATAATCTTAAATATTACTTCGATAGGCTGTGCACTTGCAGTAAGATACCGCTAGACGCATAAGTAGACACGTCTTTAGCCCATCAAGTTTTTGGCGCTGTTACCGGGGATTCCTTAATTTAGTTACTAGTGCATTTAGGTAGCATTGTCTAGACTAAGGTATCAACTATTTAATTTAATCTAATCTCCGAGTGTATGCCAAGTACTCGCTCTAAAAGCGAAGACTTGCAACCTCTAATCCCTGAATCGGAACGCTTCTTACACGTAAGAAGGCGTATATTCGATTTCGAAAATAATTCCAATATTCCAGATCTTCAATTAGATCCGCCTAAACCAGTCATAAAATCAGAGGACGCAGAGATGGCTGAAGAACAAACTCATCCACTCAAATATTACGCTAATCCTTCGCAAGGTGAACCGCATTCAAGCATTGCAGCGCCGGCTATCAACCGAAATGATTTCGAACTAAAACCTTCGTTGATATCAGCTGTGCAACAAAATCAATTCGCCGGTGTCGCTACTGCGAAAATCGGCGCCGGCTTAACAGAAGAGTCGCCACCGTGCGTTATTTATCCCACGGGAGGGAAAGGAAACGCTCAGAGTAAACCTCGCACAACACGGGAAAGGTATGGTCGTTGCAACCAAAACCTGGATTCGGGAGTCGGTTACGCAAGGGGAAGGTATTAGCACCCCTCACGTCCGTCGTACTCGACGGGATCCACGCTTGTTTTCGGGTAGGGATTGTTATTCTATCTACTCTACAGGTCAAGGGGTTAAAAAAGAAAAAGAAAATGAAAATAAAATGACTCGGCAAAGTATCGCACTTTATGCCTACGTATTCCCGTCTGGAACGAGAAATCAGAGTCAACGTAGTTCGCCTACCTACGGGAAAGGAGGGGAAGGTTGCTCGCTAGGATATCGCATCCTATGCCTACGTACTTCCACACAGCATGAAAGATCAGAGCAAACGTAGTTCGGGCCACGTACGACACAGGCTTGTCTTGGTTGATTTTATTCTTTCTGAAAAAGGTTTTCTTGATTAGCAGTCCCGGCGGACAAAAATGACGTCTTGATGAATTCACATTCTTTTACGGAAGAAGTGTCTTTTATTGTGTTTGAAATCTTTATGGTATTTTTCTGTTTGTTTTGAGGAAGAAGAGATAGAACTCTAACCTATGGTTGCGAAGGGAAACAAACTATCCTAATGTTATCATGCATGGGTTAAGACCTAGTGTCTATCATGCTCCTCTCTTGCACAGAGAGAAACAGAGATCCTAAAGGAATAGACGGAAACAGAAACAATAGCAGATATATACAGTAAAACAGTAAAATGCATGAATGCAACAATGCAAGCGAGGCAAGGGAGTCCCACTCAACCTCGAACCTAGAAAACAATAGGCAAAAGTGAACAGGCTTCACCTTCCACCCAACGGGGTAAACAGCAGACAATACAGTCAGGAAAACCAGTCAATACATCAGAAATGAAATACAGCAAAATAAACAGCCACATCAGCTCTGCATCAATACCCATCTTCAAGTCATCTCCAATCAACTCCAGGCTTCAACAAGCATCAGTCTCTATCTTCAAGGCCTTCAGGCAAGGGCTCTGGCTGACAACCTTCAATCTACAATGGCTTTTCTTCAAGTCCTATCCTCCAAGCTGAGGGATCAATCACCAGAGTGGATTGGGTGCTAAGCAATTAGTTGACTACCAATGGTGGTAAACCAACTGCTACTAACACATAAGACATTTTCTCTCAAGAGTTCTATCCCTCAGACAATAACACCAAGCCTTCCAAAGGAAGGGGGTGAGTGTCTTAGAGAGACTCTGTATCACAGAGAAGAATGGATGCAGACAAGGCAATCCATGTTTGAGAAACAAGCTTTCTAATCTAGAGCTCTGCCTAGCTCCTAAACCCTAGTCTCCTCAACAGCTGCTAGCAGGAATCTCTCCTTCCTCTCTGGAGGTTGGCCTTCAGCCTCTGGATCTCCAATGGCTTCATCTTCACAAGTCTTCAGCTCTCCCAAGTCCCCAGACAATCCCAATACCCAAACATACAAGCAATAATCCCCAGAGGGCACACCACACCAGTCAATCAGATATATGGTATACTAACAGCAATAGGGGAATCCTGACTTTTTCTAAGGGGATCTAATAACTACCCATAGCCCCTATAGTACCATAGCTAACCTATTCAATCTCTAAGTCCTGAGGGAAGTGAATTAATTCTCCTAAGTCATCACCTAAAACCCTAGTTTGTTCATGTTGTTCTCACCTAAACTAAACACCTAAAATTAAGTTCTAAAAATGGGAACTAAATTGCATCTACAAGTTTAATGTCTAAACTAAACAACCTAAAAAGAATGGGTGAAAAATATTAAAGCATCTAATAGAACAAAAAATAACAAAATCATGCATGAAATGAAACTATGTAAAATGCTATTTATTTGGAAAATATGGGAAAAATATCAAATAAAAAATAAAATGCAATTTTTATTTTTTATAATTTTCTTGACTCTTTAAAGAAAATAATGCAAAAAGAATTATCAAAAAATAGTGATTTTTCAATTTTATGTGATTTTTAGAAAATGCATGAAAAATGTAAAGAAAATAAAAGAAATATAAAGGAATAAAATGGGATAGGGGTGTGGAAAGTAACTCGCTGCAGTTGTGATCCATAGTGGGCTGGAAAAGGGGGCGCGAATAAAAATTGAGCAAGGCCCAATACTCGCTTCAGGAAATAATTGGAAAATGCCAGAAAAATAACCAAGAGCTCGGTGTAAATAGCAATCAGTTCACGTGTGTTTGTTTGGGCTTATTGATTGAGGGGTGGGTATAGCAAACTGAATCCAGGCCCACTCAGAACACTTAAATGAAATGGGGCGTTTCGCTCCCAAGTCTTCCCTCCGTTTTTACTTTCAATCTGGACCGTTGGATGGAGAGAATTAGTCAAATAACCAGAAGGATCGAACGGTGGTGCACTCGTCTTCCCCAAAACATCACCTAGGGTTTCAGAAAATCACTTCATCCCCACATTTTCTCTGCGTGCTATCTCACAGCTCACTCAACCAAAATGGAAACTCCAAAGACCAAAAATGATCCCCTTCCTTCCCTCTACATGACTGTAGCCTTAGTTTCTCCTAACACTCAAATTACAGAGGAACCCGATAGCTAGAAGCTTTGAGCACCAAGGAATGTCACTGATATGCATGCTCATGATTCTTGCTCAGACTGGTACGATTGTGTTCTATGCATTATATGGAGTATTCTAAACCTAATGGCTAGTATTATAGTAATCCAACATGTGAGTTCTTGATCACTAACCAGAAACTGCCATAGAAGCAACCTTCAAGAACAACCCTAAAACTACTCCTGAATCATCCCCTAGGGGTCTCTATCACATATACCCTAACAACATGCTCTGACTATGGATAAATATGGTGATTCGATTGAAATTGCATACCTTGCAAATGATGATGGCAATGGTGGTTAGACTCCAATTCAAGCCTTGATACTTGCTGTAAGTGATCTTCAATGACTATGTGTGCTTCTGTTTGCTATGGTTCTTGCTCAATCTTTGTGAATCACTCTATCCCACTCTTCATGCAAGTTGGAGTTTAAACTTGGATCTCCTTCTCCAGCCACAAATTCCTTCCACTTTCCTTTGCCAAATACTCTAGGATGATGGTGGATGATGATGGTAACAGAAATTGGAATGGTAGATGAAGCTTTAATGGAGTTTGGATAGAAAATGCAACTTGGAGTGAAGAAGATGAATGGTACAATTCTTGATCAATTCAGCCAATTCTTGATGTGAATCATGGTGTTTGCATGATGATGATGAAGATTCAATCAAAAGATAGGAAGATTGATGGAGATTGGGAAGAGTTTGTGAAGCTTATGCCAAAAATGAGAAAGTGTGGAAAATTTGGGGTTTTGAACAAATGGAATCACCAACCATGGCATGGAGTTGCTCATATCAATATATAGATGAGGTTAGAACCTCCTAGAAACTTGGAGAAGCTTCCCTTGTGTAATTTCCCTTGAATTTGGCTTATGTTTCTTTTATTGCAAGCAACCATGGATAACTCACAAATTATGAACTAAGCTCAAAATTCCACTTTAGCCAATGTCTTTAAAATGCCCTTTCCATTCAAAATGACCTATAATTTTGCTTCATTTGGCCAAGATATGAAAAATCTCATTTTTGAGGCCATTTTTATTCATTAAATCCAACAATTTTGAAACCTTGTGCTATGAATCTTTCCAATTTCTCATGGTCACTTTAATAGACTCAAAATGTCATTTGGAACAAGTTTGATGTTGTAAAGTTTCCCATTTGAAGCTCCCTTGTATGAGTTTTGGGCATAGATTAAAATGACCTGTAATTCACAAATGACCAAAATACCCTTTGCTTGCCAAGACCATAAGTAGAGTTCCCCAAATCATATGAAGGCATACCATACCATTATAGAAAGCTAAGACAATAAGGAACAATTCTTATGTTGACCATAAATTCATTTGAAATCTCCTTGAGGGGTAAAAATTGCTTGGAAGTCAAGTCACTTTCACAGACAAAATTTCAGATACCTCAGATGACCTGTAACTTGCAAGGACCATAACTTGAGTTCTACAAATCTCCTTGATGTCTTCCACCACTCAAATTAAAGGTCTTGAGATCCTCTACAAGTTCAATGTTGGCCAAGGATCCATTTGAAGCTTGCATTTTGACTTATCTTGCTTGGAAATTTGACCTAAACTAGGGGATTTTACACATAAACCCTAATTTAGACCCTCCTCTTCTCCTTGATTTCTCTTGATTTCTTCTTAGCATAACAACCTATCCTTATTCTCCATGTCAAATGATGAACCCAACATCTCTTCAATAGCCCTTAATGCCTCTCCAACAATCCTTTGACCTAGGGTTGACCCAGGGTTGACCCAGATGAAACCCTAGTTGACTGTCTTCAACTGCAATTCTTGTGATCACATCAACAACTTGTTTTCTTCTCCAAATGACTTTCTAAGTCCTCCAAGATGTCTAGATACTCCCCATGCTCTCAATTCATAACTCATAATTCCCTTGTTGACCCTCAGACACCCTCAGTTAGGAGATATACTCAATGCTTGATCCACTGAACTCCCTGCTTTCAAATTCTTTTCTGATGACTTGAATGAGATTGAATTAGGATAATAACCTTTTGATAGGCCTCTAGAGATGATAATAATGATCGGCCCCCTGCTGGATGACTTGCTATGCTTATGCTATGCAGATGGTTAGGCTATGTACATGACTCTATATGCAAATGCTAATGATATTGAAACATAAACCCAGTGAATAAGGTTGGGCAAATTTTTAGGGTGCAACAGCTGCCCCTATTCAAGCAGCTTGGACCCGATTGGGTGAAGAGCCCGGAGCCTTCAGACATTCGGGGTACGAGACGGTTGAATACCAGGAACCCAGAAATTTGCCAACCGCAGAAATAAACTGCGCCACTGCTTGGGGAACGACATTCATCAGTCGAATCTGACTGTTACAGTAACCCACTGATCTCGTGCGACCGTGCTGGGGATTCTTCTCATCATCCTGAAAAAGATTGAATCATCGGAAACTTCGTCCTTTGCTTGTCCACGTCAGGACTCTATCTGCTGTCAACTCGGAAAAACTTCAACAACTTTGCTGGGGACGGCTCGTCTGCCTTCTCGTCAGAGATAAATCGTCCACGTTAGGAATAAACTCTTCCACGTTAGGAATAACACCGTCCACGTAAGGAATAACACTGTCCACGCAAGGAAACCCTCTATTGTCCTGGTTTGTCCACGTGAGGACTCCACTTTTCCATGTAAGGGGTGCATTTTTGTTCTGAACTTGTCCACGTCAGGACTAAGCCCTTCCACGTAAGGCATACGTCGTTCTTCCACGTAAGGAATCAGTCTTTCCACGTCAGGAATACAAATCTTCTTTCCACGTTAGGAATTCTTCGTTCCCCGTAAGGAATCACCATCCTTCCACGTAAGGAATACCTGGATCGGTCCACGTCAGGACTAAACACTTCCACGTAAGGAATCAATCTTGATACGTCCGCGTAAGGACTCAATCTTTCCACGTAAGGAATCATCTTTTTTTGAATCCGTCCGCGTCAGGACTAAACTTTCCACGTAAGGAACCCCAATCTTTCCACGTAAGGAATACAATCTTATCTTTCCACATCAGGAATAACATTTCCACGTTAGGAATAACACTTCCACGTTAGGAATAACATCTTTCTCCTCCACGTAAGGACTAAGACTTCGTCTAGCTCTGTCCGCGTCAGGACTAACCTTTCCGCGTTAGGAATACACTTGCTTCCCCGTAAGGAATATACCTGTCCACGTCAGGACTCACGTTTCGTCTTGATTTGTCCACGTCAGGACTCGCCTCTTGACTTAATGAGAAAATAAAACCTCGTCCACGTCAGGACTCGTGCACCTTCGACCCATTAGGGAAGTGAGACTTGTCCACGTCAGGACTCATACCTCAACCTACTGAAATAATAGAACCTATCCACGTCAGGACTTGCGCGCCGTCGCCTTGCTGGGGAAATAAGACTTTGTCCACGTCAGGACTCCCACTTTTCTTAGCAAAAAACCTGTCAATAAACCCGTCCACGTTAGGACTCATCCTTCCCTTGGTCCGCAAACTTTTTACCACTGACGTTACAGCAGCTTTGAGGCTGACTCTACTGGGGATATTTGGGAAACCAAACTTCCGGACGCCTGTTCTGATAACCGGCGGTAGCCTCTGAAATTTTGGTTCATGAAACCTTTTAATGTTGACGTAACAACAACTTTGGAGGAAACAATCCGCTGGTCGGACTAGAGAAACTTCAACAAGAAACTCTGGCGGGGACATAAGTAACTCTGCTTGGGGACAAAGAGAAACTTATCCTGCTGACTCTGTGGGGAGTAGTGCCAAGGTTGACACTTCGTTGAATGTCTCACGTTGAGATCTTGAATGTTTGGTAATTTATTTGAGCAAGAGCTCTCTCCACCTGCAAGAGGAACAATACTTGAACGCAAACGGCTAGCCAACCTAGTTTATGTTTCACAAATGCATATGTTTGGCAATGATGCAATGCTCCCTTCGACATGGGGATGCTACACGTTTCTTTGGTTAATGCAAGTATGACACTATATGCTGATGCGAATGCAGACTCGAACTGTTGGGCACAGGAGCTGCTTCAGCAAAATAAATGCTGAAAATAATGTCAACTCCGCTGGGGATAGCCAGGTGCTACAGAATCATTCCAGCAAAATAAATGCTGGGCAGATGAAGTCGATTCAGCTGGGAAATTGGGAACTTAACCCAGCACCTTGTTGAAGGACCACCCTGCTGGGGAATATAACTCTGCTGGGGAACAGCAGATGCGCCTGATATGATTGAACTTCTGCGGGAAAGTGAACGGATATCATACGGTATTCTGACAAAATAAATGCCATGAGCCACACCAACTCTGCCGGGGAGAGCCTTAATCTTCGAGTTCCACTGGGAGGAATACTTGCTGAGAAGAGAATTCCGCTAGGGATGGGATGATTCTCTTGGGAAAAATCAACTGACTCCACTGGGGGAGAGTAAATAACCCTGCGGGGAAAGGTAAACTGCCTGAACACAACTCGCCAATTGGAAATATTAATCTTCTGAGGCTGAACCACTCTCTGCTGAGGATAAATGACTTTTGCTGGAGCATGTCCTCTTGGATAGGCTACGACTAGCTGGGGAATTCGATCCTTCTTCAGTAAGGAACATGCATGACCTGCATGGAGATCAAGTCTTTCGCTATTGCAATCTTTTGGTCATCTTCTTCGTACGGCTATGAAACCTGCAACAACACAAACAAGACAAGACAAGCCTATGCAACCAAATCGATTCAGGTTAGTGACGTTATTTTCAGTTAATTCAAAGCTTTAGCAATTGTTGGCAAGGGCCAGTGATGTTATACACCTGCCAGTTTTAGTAAACTTAGGCGTTTTATCATGCACAAAACAGTAAAGAACCAGCATCAAGTACTGAATAACATATTTTATTGATTGGGCCCCTGAATGGGCGGAGTTTTGTACATGGGATGTAACTCCTGAAAGGAGGAAGCTACGCAAAGCAAATATACAAGTATGCACAAGACGCATAAATATTTTGACAAATTAAATTTTGTACACATGTCGGCAACGGGATGCAGATGAACACCACGAACTGATCCTCCTATGACTCGTCCGACTCTAATGCTTTTCCCGGTATTCGTACTTCTGAAAAGGTTGTACCAGATAACCGATCCTCCCCGTTATATTCTCCCGCATTGATACTCAGTGCAATATCAAATTCGGACCGCAGTCATTTGCTTTTCAAATCCCTAACTTTTGCGTGAACCGCCCTTTACGGGTTTTCAGTTCACCGGGATACCCCTTTTTTGCCGAAGTCGCCCAGTGTAGGTTTTCAACTTCGCGGGTGTACATTTTTTCAATTTTATCCCTAACTTTTGCCCGAACCTTTCATTCTGTTTTTGGTTCGCCAGGATGCCCCATTTTTGCCTGGACTCTCTTTTTTCTGTCCAGCGGGTCTATTTTAAGCAAAGTATTTTTTAACTGTGTCCGAATTCACAGGCGACGTGAAGTCTTCTCCGTCCATGGTGGACAACAACAACGCTCCTTCTGAGAAGACTTTCCTGACAACGTATGGCCCTTCGTAGTTGGGGGTCCACTTGCCCCTGTGATCTGCTTGCGGCGGGAGGATCCTTTTCAGCACAAGGTCGCCCGTCTGAAAGCTTCGCGGATGTATTTTCTTGTCGTACGCTTTCTTCATTCGGCTCTGGTACAAACGACCATATGCTAGAGAAGCTAGCCTCTTCTCGTCCATCAAACTCAGTTGATTCAACCTGTCTTTTACCCATTCTGCCTCATCCAGCTGAACATCTCGCAATACCCTCAGAGAAGGGATCTCAACTTCCAATGGTAATACCGCTTCCATTCCGTATACTAACGAGAACGGGGTTGCCCCGGTTGATGTGCGTACCGTCGTACGATAACCGTGCAATGCGAAGGGTAGCATCTCATGCCAATCCTTATAGGTCACCACCATTTTCTGAACGATCTTCTTGATATTCTTATTGGCCGCTTCGACAGCGCCATTCATCTTGGGTCGGTACGGGGAGGAGTTGTGATGTTCGATCTTAAAATTCTGATAGAGCTCCTTCATCATTTTGTTGTTCAGGTTCGAACCGTTATCCGTGATTATCCGCTCGGGAATCCCATATCGGCAAATGATATCTCTCTTGATGAACCTGGCTACCACTTGCTTCGTTACATTTGCATAAGACGCCGCCTCCACCCACTTGGTGAAATAATCGATCGCTACCAGGATGAACCGGTGCCCGTTAGAAGCTGTCGGCTCGATCTTTCCAATCATATCGATTCCCCACATCGAGAAAGGCCATGGCGATGACATCACATTTAGAGGACTCGGAGGCACATGGATCTTATCCGCATAGATTTGGCACTTGTGGCACTTCCTCGCAAACTTGAAACAATCGGTTTCCATAGTCAGCCAAAAATAACCTGCCCGCAGCAGCTTTCTTGTCATAGCATGTCCACCAGCATGCGTGCCAAAGGTACCCTCGTGTATTTCCTCCATGAGCAGCTTTGCCTCTCTTTCGTCTACACAACGCAACAGCACCAAGTCGTGGTTTCTTCTGTATAAGACGTCATCCGGATTCAAATAGAAATTACCCGCTAATCTCCTGAGAGTCTTCTGATCTTGACTGGATGCCCCAGCCGGGTACTCTTTATTTTTCAGGAAATTAAGGATATCAAAATACCACGGTTTGTCATCGGATGCTTCATCAATAGCAAATACATAAGCTGGTCTGTCAAGCCGAGAGATAACGATTCGGGGAGCCTCGTTCCAGAAGTTGACTTTGTACATGGAAGACAAAGTGGCCAGGGCGTCAGCCATTTGATTCTCTGCCCGCGGTACGTGATGCAATTCAACCTTGTCGAAGAAAGGCAACAATCTCCTTGCATAATTCATGTAATGTATCAAGTTGGGCTGACGCGTCTCCCATTCCCCTTTGATTTGATTCACCACCAGTGCTGAGTCTCCGTATACGTCAAGATGCTTGATCCGCAAATCAATGGCTTCTTCAAGCCCCATTATACAAGCTTCGTATTCGGCTTCATTATTGGTAACGACAAAGGTCAATCGGGCAGTAAACGGGATGTGCGACCCGTGTGGCGTAGTGATGATTGCCCCTATTCCGCTACCGTAAGCATTCACAGCTCCGTCAAATATCATCTTCCATTTGGAACCCAACTCTGGTCCTTCGTCTGGCAACGGCTCTTCACAATCTTTCATCTTTAGGTACATGATATCCTCGTCAGGAAAATCAAACCTCATCGATTGATATTCTTCAATAGGCTGCTCCGCCAGATACTCAGACAGCACACTCCCCTTTATAGCCTTTTGCGAGACGTATTGGATGTCATATTCAGTCAAGACCATCTGCCAACGGGCAATTCTCCCTGACAACGCCTGCTTTTCAAATACATATTTGATAGGATCCATCTTCGAGATGAGCATGGTTGTATGATTCAGCATGTATTGCCTCAAACGCTTGGCGGCCCAAGCTAGCGCGCAACAAGTTTTCTCAAGCATTGAGTATCGAAATTCACAGTCTGTAAATTTCTTACTCAAGTAATAGATCGCATGCTCTTTTCTTCCGGTCTCGTCGTGTTGACCGAGAACACAACCCATGCTTCCCTCAAGAACCGTCAGATACATGATCAAGGGTCTCCCCGCCACTGGGGGTATCAAAATAGGAGGCTCCTGCAGATACTGCTTTATTTTATCGAACGCCTTTTGACAATTTTCGTTCCACGTTACAGCTTGATCTTTCTTCAACAGCTTGAACAATGGTTCACACGTAGCAGTTAGGTGAGATATGAACCGGGCAATGTAGTTCAACCTCCCTAAAAACCCGCGCACCTCTTTCTCTGTTTTAGGCGTCGGCATTTCTTGTATCGCTTTTATTTTAGCAGGGTCGACCTCTATTCCTCTTTCGCTTACGATAAACCCCAGCAACTTACCCGATCTCACCCCGAAGGTGCATTTATTAGGGTTCAGCCTCAGCCTGAACTTCCTAAGCCTTTTAAATAACTTCAGCAGATTCGCCAGATGCTCTTCCTCCGTCTGGGATTTGGCAATCATATCGTCAACATAAACTTCGATCTCTTTATGCATCATGTCATGGAAAAGAGTCGTCATCGCCCGCTGATATGTTGCCCCAGCATTTTTCAAACCAAAAGGCATCACTTTGTAGCAAAATGTTCCCCAAGGCGTTATGAAAGTGGTTTTCTCCATATCCTCTGGCGCCATTTTAATCTGATTATAGCCTGAAAAGCCATCCATGAAGGAGAATATGGAGTATTGAGCAGTATTATCAACTAACACGTCAATGTGAGGAAGTGGAAAATCGTCTTTTGGGCTTGCTCTATTCAAATCTCTATAATCCACGCACATTCGAACCTTGCCATCTTTCTTTGGCACTGGTACGATGTTAGCAACCCATGAGGGATACTTTGTCACAGCCAGGAAACCAGCGTCCCACTGTTTTTGAACTTCCTCTTTGATCTTCACTGCCATATTTGGTCGAGTTCTGCGAAGTTTTTGTTTGACCGGCGGGCAATCTTCTTTCAGTGGCAGGCGGTGCACAACCATGTCTGTATCGAGCCCTGGCATATCTTCATACGACCAAGCGAATACATCACTATACTCTCGGAGCATTTCAACCAGTCTTCGCTTGATATCACCCTGCAGCGCGGCTCCGATATGAATATTCTTCTCAACCCCTTCCGACCCCAAGTTGATAATTTCGATGACCTCGTCGTGAGGCAGAATGGCTCTTTCCTCTTGCTTCACCAACCAAGACAGTTCTTCAGGAACGTCGCTATCTTCGACAACCTCTTCTTCGGCCTGAAATACCGGGTGTTCAAAGTCGGGACGAGTCGTAGGTGGTTCAAGGATGTCATCTGAAAATGTTATCCTGCAAAAGGAATGGTTAAGTGCTTCAAAATGCGTATAAAGCGAATAACCACGTTGCCATTTTATTGAAAATTATAAAACAAGAAAGACAGAGATTACATTATTTGCACATGAAAAACGCCATTTATTCAATGATTAACACGCAATGTTCATAACAACACAGCCCTAAGCAAATCATGATGCCCCGGGCAAGACATCAGATTATTCAACAATTAATAAAGCAAAGCATTACTGTTTAAGAGTCACAAGAACAAGCTCCTGAATAGACCAGTTGCACAGTCCTTGTCCTGGCATGCTTGGCTGAATCCAGGCATCCATATCACAGTCACTGTCTCCTTTGTCAGACTCCGAAGCAGCGTTGATGGTTTCATGACATACTCCACTGGCAGAGATGGTAATTGGCCCTCTGAAACGGGGTGCCCCCACGGAAGGAGTTGATGACGACGGTTGGTATCCCACCCCGAACCGGTCCATCTTCACAGGAATGTCCAGCACTTTGCCCCAGCCCTTTGCTTCTCCTGCTTCTACTAGAGCTTGAGCTTCTTTATACGATGAGACGGCTATCTCTGGCACTTTGCTCGGCCCGGGACCTTTGTCCTTGATGCGCAACCCTTCAAATGCCTGGCAGGGTGTTTCGTGGATCTCTCCGTCGACCTCCACATATTTAAATGACGATAGATGGCTGACCAGGATGTCCTCTTCTCCGCATACAGTGACTACGCTATCTCCGACCATATATTTCAACTTCTGATGTAGGGTGGACGTGACTACCCCCGCCCCATGAATCCAAGGTCTTCCAAGCAGGCAGCTGTACGCAGGCTGTATATCCATGATATAAAACTCGGTTGCAAACACCTCCGGCCCCACCTGTAGAGGCAATGTGATCGATCCAAAGACTGTTCTCCGCGTGCCATCAAACGCTCTGACTACCAAGTCGCTGGGCGTGCACAAGATTCCTCTAACATCCAGCTTCATCATCGCCTTCTTGGGAAGCACATTCAAAGATGATCCGGTGTCGACCAATACATGCGACATTACTGATCCTCTACATTCGACAGATATGTGCAGCGCCATATTATGATCTCTCCCTTTCGGGGTCAAATCGAAGTCGGTAAAGCCCAAGCTGTGGCCTGCATTCACATGTGCCAACACTCCTTCCAGCTGATTCACGGAGACGTCTTGAGGTACAAAAGAAGTATCCAGGACTTTCAACAAAGCATTTCTGTGAGCTTCCGAACATAAGAGCAATGACAGGATGGATATTTTGGACGGTGTCTGCTGCAGATGCTCCACAATCTTATAATCACTTTTTCGAATCAAGCGCATGAACTCTTCTACATCTTTCGATGCCGATTCTTTGTCACTCGCTTGTACCGGGACATTCTCAACCACTTTCCCTTTTCCTTTTGCTAGTCTTTCGGCCTCCACTTCAGGGGATATAAAGATCCTACCACTCTTTGTCATACCTCCCAAACCAACAACATTATCCACAGTCTCGGTTGGCTGCTTATTAACATCAATCTTTATCCCGTCACAATACACCTCCAACCCATATGACCATGGGACTGCTTTCGTGTTCTCGTACGGGATCGGCCCGGCCTTAGTTATGGTGATCGGTGGTCGCTGAGCTGGTGTTGCGATAGTGATTGTCTTTCGAGGAATCGTTACAGTGGCCACATCATTCTGATCATATGCTACTGCCCCTGCGGGCTCTTCAGTTGCTGCTTGGTCAAACTGCAATATGCCTTCATCAATTAAAGCCTGAATGCCTTTCTTCAAATCATCACACCCTCCAGCTAGGGTCCAGCATTCTAAACAAAATTCGTCACATCCTGGATAAACACCCCCTTGCAACAGTCGGCTTTTTATCTCGCTCAGCGGCGTCTTTAAATCGTCGATATTTGTAATCAGATTCAACCCTTCCTCAGTCAGAATGGCGTTCGCCCCGTGATTGGGCATGGGTTTCTGCACTATATTCGGACCTGCCGTTCCGAAATTGATAGTCTTATTGTCCAAAAGATCCTGCACAACATGCTTAAAAGCATGGCAACCCTCTATATCGTGACCCGGAGCCCCAGAATGAAACTCACAGTGCCTGCTTGCATCGTAACCAAACGGGGGAGCTCCCGTTATCGGTGCCAGAGTTCTCTTCTCTACCAGGTTCAATCCCAACAATGTCTGCAATAAATCAGCATATGTCGTGGGAGGCTTCTCAAACACTCTTCTTGGTTTGCCACCCTGGAATCTTCGCTGAGCCTGCTGTGCCCCCTGCTGAGGCTGCTGCTGAGACGGTTGTTGTTGCTGGAGTGGTTGTTGTTGCTGGAGTGGTTGTTGTTGGTACGGGATAGTAACACTCGCCACCTGCTGCGGCTGATGATATTGGTTTCGTCCCCTGCCTCGGCCTCGGCCTCGGCCTCCAAATACTGCGCTTGCCTCACCCTGACGGCGCCCACCAAAAGTCCTCTTATTACTGCCAGATGCAGTTGATTCCTCAACCTGGAACTTTCCTTGCTTAATGTTACGTTCAATCTTTTCTCCCATCAGAATTAGGTCTGAAAAACTAGCCAGAGACGTGTGAAACAGCATATCATGAAACAGACCTGTGAATGTGCCAACGAACATGTCATTCATTTCCTTTTCTTCTACGGGAGGACGGACCCTGGCAGCCATATCGCGCCACCTTTGTGCGTACTCTTTAAAGCTCTCTCCCTTCTTCTGAGACAGCCCTGCCAATTGGACCCGATTGGGTGCCAAATCGCTATTATACTTGTAGTGAGCCACAAATGCCTCTGCTAATTGCTTCCATGTCTTGATATTGGTTGGCTCCAACCCCATATACCACTCTAAGGAAGGACCCGACAGACTATCTTGAAAGAAATGCATTAGCATTCTTTCATCAGTTGAGTATGCAGACATCTTTCTGTAATATGCTCGCACATGCACTTTCGGACATGTGTCCCCTTTATACTTATCAAACGCAGGGGCTTTGAATTTGATTGGCACCCTCAAGCCAGGTACCAGACCCATTGTTGCCATGTCCAAGCCCACAACACTTTGGTTCAGGACTCCCCTCATCTGCTCTTCTAGCATTCTGATCTTCTGGGAGTCGTCCATCGGCCCTTCGAAACCTCCGCCGGAGAAGGCGTCCTCCTGCTGATCTTCTTGCCACATACCATTTCCAGCTCCATACCCATCATATCCATTATTACGTCCAACCCTGACCTGATTCATCCCCGGACCTCGGCCTCTGTTGCCGTATCCCTGAACTCCTCCAGCAGGCCCAAAAGCCATAAACTCAGCGCCGTTTCCATTTCCGAAGCCTCCATAGCCCTGATTGGCCATACCATAACCGTCTTGCCCAAAGCCTTGAGCATTGAAACCATATTTCCCAGCATTATTGAATCCCTGATCATTGAACCCGAATCCAGCATTGACAAAGCCGTTGCCTCCCATATTATCACCCAAGTTGACATCACCAAGCCCAACGTTATGGACAGCAGCCTCGTTCCCAACTCCGACGTTACCATTCACAGCAGCGGTAGCGTTGTTGACATTAGCAGCTGGTATGTTGACTACAGGTGGAGCCACTGGCGTGGGAGTGTCGTCTCCATGAACAGTATCGACCCGCACAGACTGATGGTCCTCGTTACCGTGACCAGCATTTCGGGCTAGCAGAGGCTGGACCATGGCCTGCAAATTCTCCTGACCTTTTGCAATAGCTTCCATGGTCTGCATAAAGAGAGCGAGCTTCTCGCGCACATCTTGCATCTCGTTCTGCATTTGATCCATGATTCTTCGACAGTTGGTGCGGGTAGAATAGCGGTGCGGGTGCTGGTCTGCAATCCTTGCAAGTACCTGTTACAGGGCAGGAAATAAGATAACATCCAATGATTACCTGTAATGCAATATGAGTATGAATGCAATGCAATGTGTCTATGCATTAGGGAAATTCATTCCCCGATTCTAGTGTGAAGGTGCCGGTGCAGTGACAGTGCTTATCAATATAAAGATCGGAGCTGAATCACAGAAAGCCTCATATATTGCGGAGAAAACCAATAGGCCAAGAGTACAATGTTACTGAAAGTACAAAGAGAAGGCATGACCTCAACCAACAATCCTGGTGATGGTCAGCACTATGCAAATGAAGCATACAAGCTACTACATGGCGTGATCAAATCCTCCCAAAAGTCTGGTATTCTTCTAGCAATTTCTTGGTCTCCGGATGACTTGGTCGATCAAGCAGCCCTTCAACGAGTTGGTTTCTCTTCTTAAGAACACGGCGCACGTCTTCAGCAGTTTCTTCCCATGCCCCCTCTCCGAAGCGATCTTCTAGTTTACGCTTCTGAGACACAGCTTCATCTCTGCCCTTGATGGCCTTGTTTAGTGCGTTCTGGAGACTGTACCGGGTCATCACTTCTTCTTCACACTTCTTGATGCTGGACTTCAACTGCTCTTCGAGGTCGGAGATTTGCTGCTTCAACTTATCCTCCCTCTTCTTGTTGTTAGTGAGCGTGGCATTCCAAGTCTTATTGCAAGAAGAGATCTCTCGGTGAGCGATGTCAAGCGCTTTCTTCTTGGATTCAAGCATGTCATGGGAACTTCTGAACTCTTGCCCCAGACGTTCGCGCTTCTTCCTCTCCTCAGTCAACTCAGCCCCTAACCTGTTCATTAGCTCAATCTGTTGTTGGAAAGCATGGACGACCTTGTTTTTCTCACCGCGTACTTGAGCTAGCTCTTGCTCTAACCCTTCGTTGATCTTCAACAAGGCTTCTTTTTCTCTCACCACTTGCTCGTAGGCTTCTCTAGAAACAGTAGTTGGCTCTGCTACCGGAATAGGATCAAGAACTGGTGCGTCTGGAAATGGCATCTTCAACTGACTGGCTCTCTCCTGAATCCACATTCTATAAGGTGCATAGGCCTGACAGTCATTCTTTCCTAACAACGGTTTCCCTCTGCGGTTAATACGCGTCCAGGCATGCTGCAACTTGGCCAATAACTCCCCCTTCACATCTCCAGTGAAGTACAGAGATTCCTGTATTTCTTCCTCTTTTGGCGGGTTCTTCAGGGCGTATCTGAACTGACGGACGAACAGAGAAGGGTTGTGGTTGATACACCCTTTTCTCCCTACCAGCGGAACACTAGGGTAACCAGAACAACTGAAGATAAGCTCGGATCCCAGCAGATCTCTATCAAACCAATCAATGTCTTCAGAAGTTAACCTCATCATATGCTCTGGCCAGTCGGGCGTAATTGCATTATCCATGAAAGGTCCCCTTGATGGAAAATGACTCTTGAACCACATATATAGCAAAGGTACGCAACAGGAGACATTCTTACCTCTCCTGTTTTCATTCCTATAGTGCATCGAATGGTAGAAGTCCCCGATCAGTGTTGGTACTGGGTTACCGGCAGCAAACAGATGAAACGCATCCATGTCTACGAAGTTTGGGAAGTTAGGGAACAACACTATCCCATAAATGCAGAGGGCCAAAATAGCGTTAAAGACCACCCAACACCCATTCTTGGCGTGCTCCTGAGCCTTACCAACCAGAAACTGAAGAGAAAAACCCAGAACCCCTCGCCACGCAGTCATCAACAAGTTAGAAGCATTCATATGCAAGGCTTTGGCTAAATCCTCCAAATTGGGCTCAGCGGCTGAGTGAATAAAAGGAACTGCATTCTGAACTGGAAACTCAGTAAACTCTACATACTCCTCCATGGTGGGCCCCAAGATAAAATCCGCAAACGTGAAACATCTCAAAGCCGGGTCATAGAATTGCATCAAGGTGTACAGCCCATTCAATTCGTCCTCGGTAGACCTACGCACTAATCCCAACAACCGCCCGTAACTCTGCCTGAAGCTTCTACGGACGTCCTCATTCGCAAGAGAAATCAGACCCAGGAGTGGAGTAATATCGGGGACAGGTAGCTTATACGCAACGGTCATCCTCAAGCCAGCCATGATCAAATACTCAGAAGTCCAGACACTAGAACCGGGGGAATGCACCTGCAGCACAGACACACGTTAGTTGGATGCAATGATGATGGGTATGCAACAATGCAATGCAAGTAACATGCCACAGGGACCAACTGCCATAGCTGAGTAGCCTGCACCATATCAAGAAGTCTCAGATAGACCCTCTAGAAATTCCCAAAACCTGGTCTCGGATAGACCTATAATAAAGCTCCAACAACAGTCTCTGACAGACCTCAAACCATAACTCAGACTGGTCTCTGGTAGACCTCAAATCATATCTCCAAATGGTCTCTGACAGACCTCATAACTCTCCATAAGTACCCAGGATCTCTGATCGAGAAATAACCGGTATCTGAAAGTCTAGTTACCTGCATAACCCCAAACCCTCTCACAGGTGGATGTCCTAGTAACTGACAAAGGTATGGCATCCTATGCGGTCGTCGGTGTCACAGACTTTCAGGGTTGACGATACGATTCCCAGAAGGAGTGGCATCATCAAATCCTGAAGAGGCCTCACTTAGCCAACTTCCAAATGATCGGTCCCCAGAGTCGACAATCCAACTAACCAGCAACCCAAGCCACCCAAAGGGCAGGACAGGAGGCCAACCAGAAGAACCTCGTCTGAGCGTAGATTTCGCGGGACACTAGGACATGCAAAGCACGTGCGCGCCCACTAATCTCTACTCTAAGTCTAAGGTGCACTCAAGCCCAGGTTCGGCTTCTCACTCAATATCAGAACACCCGTCACACCCCAAGATACAGCAATAATAATCCATATATATACTGCTGAAAAATAAAGGTCAGAAATATAAATCCATACAAAATCCACGACGGGAAAACAAGCGCTAGGATTGACTCTCTTAAGGGACGTTGGATCCCAAATGCATAAGGACTATCACAATCCTTAGCAGCCAGGGGACGTTGGTTCCCCAGCAGAGTCGCCAGCTGTCGCTACTGCGAAAATCGGCGTCGGCTTAATAGAAGAGTCGCCACCGTGCGTTATTTATCCCACGGGAGGGAAAGGAAACGCTCAGAGTAAACCTCGCACAACACGGGAAAGGTATGGTCGTCGCAACCAAAACCTGGATTCGGGAGTCGGTTACGCAAGGGGAAGGTATTAGCACCCCTCACGTCCGTCGTACTCGACGGGATCCACGCTTGTTTTCGGGTATGGATTGTTATTCTATCTACTCTACAGGTCAAGGGGTTAAAAAAGAAAAAGAAAATGAAAATAAAATGACTCGGCAAAGTATCGCACTTTATGCCTATGTATTCCCGTATGGAACGAGAAATCAGAGTCAACGTAGTTCGCCTACCTACGGGAAAGGAGGGGAAGGTTGCTCGCTAGGATATCGCATCCTATGCCTACGTACTTCCACACAGCATGAAAGATCAGAGCAAACGTAGTTCGGGCCACGTACGACACAGGCTTGTCTTGGTTGATTTTATTCTTTCTGAAAAAGGTTTTCTTGATTAGCAGTCCCGGCGGACAAAAATGACGTCTTGATGAATTCACATTCTTTTACGGAAGAAGTGTCTTTTATTGTGTTTGAAATCTTTATGGTATTTTTCTGTTTGTTTTGAGGAAGAAGAGATAGAACTCTAACCTATGGTTGCGAAGGGAAACAAACTATCCTAATGTTATCATGCATGGGTTAAGACCTAGTGTCTATCATGCTCCTCTCTTGCACAGAGAGAAACAGAGATCCTAAAGGAATAGACGGAAACAGAAACAATAGCAGATATATACAGTAAAACAGTAAAATGCATGAATGCAACAATGCAAGCGAGGCAAGGGAGTCCCACTCAACCTCGAACCTAGAAAACAATGGGCAAAAGTGAACAGGCTTCACCTTCCACCCAACGGGGTAAACAGCAGACAATACAGTCAGGAAAACCAGTCAATACATCAGAAATGAAATACAGCAAAATAAACAGCCACATCAGCTCTGCATCAATACCCATCTTCAAGTCATCTCCAATCAACTCCAGGCTTCAACAAGCATCAGTCTCTATCTTCAAGGCCTTCAGGCAAGGGCTCTGGCTGACAACCTTCAATCTACAATGGCTTTTCTTCAACTCCTATCCTCCAAGCTGAGGGATCAATCACCAGAGTGGATTGGGTGCTAAGCAATTAGTTGACTACCAATGGTGGTAAACCAACTGCTACTAACACATAAGACATTTTCTCTCAAGAGTTCTATCCCTCAGACAATAACACCAATCCTTCCAAAGGAAGGGGGTGAGTGTCTTAGAGAGACTCTGTATCACAGAGAAGAATGGATGCAGACAAGGCAATCCATGTTTGAGAAACAAGCTTTCTAATCTAGAGCTCTGCCTAGCTCCTAAACCCTAGTCTCCTCAACAGCTGCTAGCAGGAATCTCTCCTTCCTCTCTGGAGGTTGGCCTTCAGCCTCTGGATCTCCATTGGCTTCATCTTCACAAGTCTTCAGCTCTCCCAAGTCCCCAGACAATCCCAATACCCAAACATACAAGCAATAATCCCCAGAGGGCACACCACACCAGTCAATCAGATATATGGTATACTAACAGCAATAGGGGAATCCTGACTTTTTCTAAGGGGATCTAATAACTACCCATAGCCCCTATAGTCCCATAGCTAACCTATTCAATCTCTAAGTCCTGAGGGAAGTGAATTAATTCTCCTAAGTCATCACCTAAAACCCTAGTTTGTTCATGTTGTTCTCACCTAAACTAAACACCTAAAATTAAGTTCTAAAAATGGGAACTAAATTGCATCTACAAGTTTAATGTCTAAACTAAACAACCTAAAAAGAATGGGTGAAAAATATTAAAGCATCTAATAGAACAAAAAACAACAAAATCATGCATGAAATGAAACTATGTAAAATGCTATTTATTTGGAAAATATGGGGAAAATATCAAATAAAAAATAAAATGCAATTTTTATTTTTTATAATTTTCTTGACTCTTTAAAGAAAATAATGCAAAAAGAATTATCAAAAAATAGTGATTTTTCAATTTTATGTGATTTTTAGAAAATGCATGAAAAATGTAAAGAAAATAAAAGAAATATAAAGGAATAAAATGGGATAGGGGTGTGGAAAGTAACTCGCTGCAGTTGTGATCCATAGTGGGCTGGAAAAGGGGGCGCGAATAAAAATTGAGCAAGGCCCAATACTCGCTTCAGGAAATAATTGGAAAATGCCAGAAAAATAACCAAGAGCTCGGTGTAAATAGCAATCAGTTCACGTGTGTTTGTTTGGGCTTATTGATTGAGGGGTGGGTATAGCAAACTGAATCCAGGCCCACTCAGAACACTTAAATGAAACGGGGCGTTTCGCTCCCAAGTCTTCCCTCCGTTTTTACTTTCAATCTGGACCGTTGGATGGAGAGAATTAGTCAAATAACCAGAAGGATCGAACGGTGGTGCACTCGTCTTCCCCAAAACATCACCTAGGGTTTCAGAAAATCACTTCATCCCCACATTTTCTCTGCGTGCTATCTCACAGCTCACTCAACCAAAATGGAAACTCCAAAGACCAAAAATGATCCCCTTCCTTCCCTCTACACGACTGTAGCCTTAGTTTCTCCTAACACTCAAATTACAGAGGAACCCGATAGCTAGAAGCTTTGAGCACCAAGGAATGTCACTGATATGCATGCTCATGATTCTTGCTCAGACTGGTACGATTGTGTTCTATGCATTATAGGGAGTATTCTAAACCTAATGGCTAGTATTATAGTAATCCAACATGTGAGTTCTTGATCACTAACCAGAAACTGCCATAGAAGCAACCTTCAAGAACAACCCTAAAACTACTCCTGAATCATCCCCTAGGGGTCTCTATCACATATACCCTAACAACATGCTCTGACTATGGATAAATATGGTGATTCGATTGAAATTGCATACCTTGCAAATGATGATGGCAATGGTGGTTAGACTCCAATTCAAGCCTTGATACTTGCTGTAAGTGATCTTCAATGACTATGTGTGCTTCTGTTTGCTATGGTTCTTGCTCAATATTTGTGAATCACTCTATCCCACTCTTCATGCAAGTTGGAGTTTAAACTTGGATCTCCTTCTCCAGCCACGAATTCCTTCCACTTTCCTTTGCCAAATACTCTAGGATGATGGTGGATGATGATGGTAACAGAAATTGGAATGGTAGATGAAGCTTTAATGGAGTTTGGATAGAAAATGCAACTTGGAGTGAAGAAGATGAATGGTACAATTCTTGATCAATTCAGCCAATTCTTGATGTGAATCATGGTGTTTGCATGATGATGATGAAGATTCAATCAAAAGATAGGAAGATTGATGGAGATTGGGAAGAGTTTGTGAAGCTTATGCCAAAAATGAGAAAGTGTGGAAAATTTGGGGTTTTGAACAAATGGAATCACCAACCATGGCATGGAGTTGCTCATATCAATATATAGATGAGGTTAGAACCTCCTAGAAACTTGGAGAAGCTTCCCTTGTGTAATTTCCCTTGAATTTGGCTTATGTTTCTTTTATTGCAAGCAACCATGGATAACTCAAAAATTATGAACTAAGCTCAAAATTCCACTTTAGCCAATGTCTTTAAAATGCCCTTTCCATTCAAAATGACCTATAATTTTGCTTCATTTGGCCAAGATATGAAAAATCTCATTTTTAAGGCCATTTTTATTCATTAAATCCAACAATTTTGAAACCTTGTGCTATGAATCTTTCCAATTTCTCATGGTCACTTTTCTAGACTCAAAATGTCATTTGGAACAAGTTTTATGTTGTAAAGTTTCCCATTTGAAGCTCCCTTGTATGAGTTTTGGGCATAGGTTAAAATGACCTGTAATTCACAAATGACCAAAATACCCTTTGCTTGCCAAGACCATAAGTAGAGTTCCCCAAATCATATGAAGACATACCATACCATTATAGAAAGCTAAGACAATAAGGAACAATTCTTATATTGACCAGAAATTCATTTGAAATCTCCTTGAGGGGTAAAAATTGCTTGGAAGTCAAGTCACTTTCACAGACAAAATTTCAGATACCTCAGATGACCTGTAACTTGCAAGGACCATAACTTGAGTTCTACAAATCTCCTTGATGTCTTCCACCACTCAAATTAAAGGTCTTGAGATCCTCTACAAGTTCCATGTTGGCCAAGGATCCATTTGAAGCTTGCATTTTGACTTATCTTGCTTGGAAATTTGACCTAAACTAGGGGATTTTACACAGAAACCCTAATTTAGACCCTCCTCTTCTCCTTGATTTCTCTTGATTTCTTCTTAGCATAACAACCTATCCTTATTCTCCATGTCAATGATGAACCCCACATCTCTTCAATAGCCCTTAATGCCTCTCCAACAATCCTTTGACCTAGGGTTGACCCAGGGTTGACCCAGATGAAACCCTAGTTGACTGTCTTCAACTGCAATTCTTGTGATCACATCAACAACTTGTTTTCTTCTCCAAATGACTTTCTAAGTCCTCCAAGATGTCTAGATACTCCCCATGCTCTCAATTCATAACTCATAATTCCCTTGTTGACCCTCAGACACCCTCAGTTAGGAGATATACTCAATGCTTGATCCACTGAACTCCCTGCTTTCAAATTCTTTTTTGATGACTTGAATGAGATTGAATTAGGATAATAACCTCTTGATAGGCCTCTAGAGATGATAATAAGGATTGGCCCCCTGCTGGATGACTTGCTATGCTTATGCTATGCAGATGGTTAGGCTATGTACATGACTCTATATGCAAATGCTAATGATATTGAAACATAAACCCAGTGAATAAGGTTGGGCAAATTTTTAGGGTGCAACAGCCGGAAATCCTACCGAGGATCCGAATCTTCATCTTTCGATCTTTGTGCAATATGCAGATACCGTAAAAGCCAATGGAGTTACCCAAGAAGCTATTAGACTACGTTTATTTCCTTTTTCGCTTCGAGACAGAGCAAGAGCTTGACTTCAATCTCTGCCTTCGAACTCAGTAACTACGTGGGCAGAACTTAAGAAGGTTTTCTTGAATAGGTATTTTCCACCTAGCAAGACAGCTATGCTGAGAGCTCAGATCAACGGATTTAAGCAAAGAGAAAGTGAATCATTATTCGAAGCTTGGGAACGCTATAAGGATCTACTTAGACTTTGTCCACATCATGGATTAATAGACTGGATGGTCATCCATACCTTCTATAATGGACTCTTGTACAATACAAGAATGACAATTGACGCTGCCGCGGGTGGTGCATTGATGGACAAAGAATATCGTGATGCCTATGCACTTATCGAAAGTATGGCTCAAAATCATTACCTTTGGGGAAGCGAGAGAGTCGCAACTGAGAAGCCAACGAAGGGAGGTATGTACGAAATAAGTAGTATGGACCAAGTCAATGCGAAATTTGACCAACTAAGCCAAAAGATCGATAACTTGGCCATAACACCTGCAGCCACCATGGCTGCAGTAACACCTAACTGTGAGTTATGTGGAGTCCCAGGACACGAAGTGTCTGATTGTCAACTATTGGCAGGAACTCCCACTGATCAAGTGAATTATGCTCAAGGAAACCCTTACTCAAACACATACAACCCAGGTTGGAAGAATCATCCGAACCTCTCCTATAAGAACAACAATGCTTACTACGCACCAGGTCAAGCACCAGCTACATCACCAGGATATCAAAAGACTGCTCCTAATATCCCTAGAAAATCGAACCTTGAATTGATGATGGAGAAATTTATAGCTAACCAATCTCAAACAAACAAGGACTTCTTAAACCAAAACATTCACACTAGCGAGCAGATTAAACAATTAGTGAGCAAGGTAGATGCATTAGCTACACATAACAAAATGCTTGAAACTCAGATTTCACAAGTAGCTCAACAACAAGCACCTACTGCTGCACCAGCTGGAGTATTCCCTGGACAACCTCAACCTAATCCGAAAGGACAAGCTAACGCTGTAATATTAAGAAGTGGCAAGGAACTTGACGGACCTACCGATCCAAGACTTGAAAATCCAGCCATGTACCAAAAACCGGATAAACCGACTGAAGTGGTGAATGATCCAGAAGAAAAGGAAGATGACAATAAAGAGGTAGTGGAGAAAGAACAACCTTATGTGCCTCCACCACCCTATAAACCACCAATTCCGTACCCTCAAAGATTAATAAATTCCAAGACGACGGGTCAATTTAAGAAATTTGTCGAACTTCTGAAACAGTTGAATATTACTATTCCGTTTACAGAAGCATTACCCAAATACCCTCGTATGCTAAGTTTTTAAAAGAAATCTTATCCAATAAGAAAAAGATAGAGGATAACGGAACAGTTACACTTACTGCCGAGTGTAGCGCCATAATTCAGAATAACATGCCTCCTAAGCTAAAGGATCCAGGAAGTTTCTCTATACCCTGTGTAATAGGAAAATTCGTCATTGACAAAGCTCTATGCGATTTAGGAGCCAGTATCAGTGTTATGCCCTTAACGATTTGCAAAAGGCTAGACATGGGAGACCTAAGACCAACTAAAATGTCTGTTCAACTAGCCGATCGCTCTGTTAAATATCCTGTAGGCATACTAGAAAACGTCCCAGTACGTATAGGAAAATTCTACATCCCTACTGATTTTATAATCATGGACATCTCTGAAGACTCCACTACACCTATCATACTAGGAAGACCATTCTTAGCTACCGCCGGAGCTATAATAGACGTAAAAAGAGGAAAGCTAACCTTTGAAGTAGGTGAAGAGAAAGTTGAATTTGTTTTAACACAATTCTTACAATCACCAGCTATAGAGGATACATGCTATCTATTGGACGTAATCGACGAATGTGTAAGAGAAATGGAACTGAAGGAGACCACTTATTCTGAAATAATGAAAATTCAAATCCCTCCGATTTTCGAGGATGATAATTGGCGAAAATCGTACCAGGATGATAGTCTAAGCGAAAGTTTAGCACTTACACCGGATCCCATGCCAAGTAAAGATAAACCTACATCAGGATTAAAAACTTTACCTAATAACCTAAGGTACGAATTCTTAGACGTTGAATGTAAAAGACCAGTTATAGTAAATTCCAGTTTAGGAACTATAGAAACAAAGAAACTTTTAGATGTCTTGAAGAAATATCCAACTGCATTAGGGTATAACATATCTGATCTCAAAGGAATATGTCCTTCAGTTTGCATGCATCGTATTCTGCTAGAAGAAGATTGCAGAACCTCCAGAGAGTTCAAAGAAGGATTAACCCAACCCTTAGCACTGTAGTAAAAGAAGAAGTTAAGAAATTATTAGATGTCGGGATAATATATCCAATCTCTGATAGTGAATGGGTTAGTCCAATACATGTAGTGCCAAAGAAAGGAGGTATCACTGTTGTGAAAAACGCTCAAGGCGAATCGATATCGCAAAGAGTAGTGACGGGATATAGAGTGTGCATAGATTATCGTAAACTAAACAAAGCCACTCGGAAAGATCATTTCCCACTACCTTTCATAGATCAAATGTTAGAACGATTGGCCAAGCATTCTTACTTCTGTTATCTTGACGGTTACTCAGGATTTTTCCAAATCCCGATCCATCCTGATGATCAAGAGAAGACTACATTCACATGTCCTTACGGAACGTTCGCTTATAGGCGAATGCCCTTTGGATTATGCAATGCTCCTGCAACCTTTCAAAGATGTATGATGTCAATCTTCGCGGATTTTATTGACAACATCATGGAAGTGTTCATGGACGACTTCTCTGTATGCGGGCAAAGTTTTGAAGGATGCTTATCGAACTTAGAAATGGTGTTAGAAAGATGTGTAAAAGTGAATCTCGTGCTTAACTGGGAGAAATGTCATTTTATGGTCAACGAAGGAATAGTGCTAGGTCATGTAATATCTGACAAGGGAATTGAAGTTGATAAAGCTAAGATTGAAGTAATAAAAGATCTTCAACCCCCTAAAACCGTGCGAGAAATACGAAGTTTTTTAGGACACGCCGGTTTTTACCGACGATTCATCAAAGATTTCTCGAAAATCACTAAACCTCTTACTGGTTTATTAATGAAAGACGCTGAGTTCATATTCAATGAGGATTGTCTTAAAGCATTCGAAACCCTAAAAACAGCCCTCATCACCGCACCAATCATGCAACCCCCTGACTGGAGATTACCTTTTGAAATCATGTGCGATGCGAGTGACTATGTTGTAGGCGCAGTTCTGGGCCAGAGAAAGGAAAAGAAACTGCATGCAATTTACTATGCCAGCAGAACCTTAGATCCTGCCCAGATGAACTACGCTACTACAGAAAAAGAATTGTTAGCAGTTGTCTTTGCGCTTGACAAATTCCGTTCTTACCTAGTTGGAGCGAAGATAATCATTTACACAGACCATGCTGCTATCCGATATCTATTAACTAAGAAAGATGCTAAACCAAGACTCTTAAGATGGATTTTACTCTTACAAGAGTTTGATCTAGAAATAAAAGATAAGAAAGGTACTGAGAACGTAGTAGCGGACCATTTATCTAGAATAGAAGGTATTAAACCCGAACAAGTGCCGATTAACGATGATTTTCCGTATGAACAGCTGATAGCACAAATAGGAAGCGACCTAGCTCAGTTAGATATAAATGAACCAGAATCCGTGGAAACAATCCAGACAACTGTAGGATTGCCATGGTACGCTGACATTGTCAACTACCTAGCCGCAGGAGCTCTTCCACCCGATCTAACCTATCAGCAGAAAAAGAAATTCTTTCATAATCTGAAACATTACTATTGGGATGAACCATTATTGTTCAAAAGAGGACCAGATGGAATCTTTCGCCGATGTATTCCCGAAGAAGAAATAGAAGATGTCATTGCTCAATGCCATTCATCTCCTTATGGTGGACATACAAGCACTTCCAAGACTTGTGCAAAAGTCTTGCAAGCCAGCTTATTCTGGCCTAATCTATGGAAGGATGTCCACATCGCTGTTATAAATTACGATCGGTGTCAACGCACAGGCAATATTTCAAGAAGAGATGAAATGCCCCAAAAGGGAATTTTAGAAGTAGAAATCTTCGACGTCTGGGGAATAGATTTCATGGGACCATTCCCATCATCTTTCGGTAATAATTACATACTCGTAGCTGTTGATTATGTTTCGAAATGGATTGAAGCCATAGCTTCTCCTACAAACGATACACGAGTAGTAATAAAGCTTTTCAAAAATATAATCTTTCCCAGATTTGGTGTGCCTAGACTCGTCATAAGTGACGGTGGCTCACACTTCATTTCAAAAATCTTTGACAAGTTACTATCTAAATATGGAGTACGACACCGTGTGGCTACACCATATCACCCACAAACAAGTGGACAAGTCGAAGTCTCAAATAGAGAAATTAAACAAATCTTAGAAAAGACTGTCGCCATATCTCGGAAAGATTGGTCATCTAAACTTAATGAAGCTCTATGGGCTTATAGGACCGCTTACAAGACACCCATCGGTACTACACCTTTCAAACTAGTTTATGGAAAATCTTGTCACCTCCCAGTAGAACTAGAACACAAAGCTTATTGGGCGATCAGAACTCTCAATATAAACTATAATGCTGCAGGAGAAAAGCGAATCCTAGACATTAACGAATTAGAAGAATTAAGGTTAGATGCATATGAAAATGCTAAGATATATAAAGAAAGAACTAAGCGATGGCATGACAAACGCCTATCTAGGAAAGAATTTAGAGTGGGAGAAGTTGTACTCCTCTTTAATTCAAGGCTTAGGCTCTTTCCTGGAAAATTAAAATCTAGATGGTCAGGACCCTTTGAAATAACTAAAGTATTCCCGAGTGGAGCAATAGAAATTAAGGGTAGGAACAGTGAACCATTCATAGTAAACGGACAACGTCTAAAACATCATCATAAAGTTGAAAATAGAGATTATGCGAATAATCTAAAGCTTTTAGAATTGTCCGCTAATGCCCCTGATTAATCTAAACCTAAGCATTACGTCAGGCTTTGGACGATAAAAACAGCGCTTAGTGGGAGGCAGCCCATTTACCTATTTAATTATTTAAACTATATTTTTTTATTTTTTTTTTGCATATTGTTATTTATCGTTTTACTATTTGTTTAATTGTTTTGTCATTTTATAAGTTTTATTTTACATTACATTATGCATTTCATTTTTCTTATTTTTATCTTAAATCACTTTTTACAGATTTTCTAAAGTCTTTTCCACTGATTTGTTTCCCCATATTTGCACTGACCATGGCTAACCAACCAATTAACCATATGGAAACCAAATTTAGAGGTAGGAACCAAAGAATGAAGTTTGAAGAGTTATCACAGAGGCAAATGGATTTGACCCTGTACCCAGATGATAAGACTATGGAAACCCTAGGTATACATGATAGTGTCATGTACTTGTTCAACCGACTCGGATGGGAGAATGCATCGATCCAACATAAGTTTGCGACTTACCGCGAGCTCACCCTTGAGTTCCTTAGCTCCTTACTTTACCTACCCGAGCGCGGTTTTGGATTTAGGAAAGGATTTATTAGTTTCCGCCTATTTGGAATAGAATATGACTTTAACCATAAAGAACTAGCTGACTTGTTAGGATTCCCTAGTGGACCATTTGCTTTTACTACCACACAGGTAGAATTGATGGATGTGGAGCTAGATTTCTTTTGGGGAACTTTAACCGGAAACTACCACCCTGAACCAAATGACATGAATAATGATGAGATCCATAATCCTGCTCTCCGTTACTTCCATAAATTCCTTGCCCACACCTTCTTTGGAAAAGAAGAAAACATTACCGGAGTTTCTAAAGATGAAGTATTTATTATGTCATGTTTCACTAATGGACAGTCTGTTAATGGTGTACCTTTCATGATGCAAACCTTCACCCGCATCCAAGAAGAACCTGAATTACCTATATTAGTAGGAGGTCTTGTAACCATGATTGCTGATGCCATAGGACTTAGGTACCAACTGGACAGGTGCAACCGTCTAGGAACAATCCGCCCAATGAATCTTAAATTCTGCTTCGATAGACATATCATAAGGAATTTAGGACGCCCACCTTTTGAGTACCTAATCCGGAACGAAGTAGTAACCCTGTTCACATTGCCTAATCATGCTAGAGTAAGTGTTCATAATAAGGATAACTGGCTTTATGAGTTAAACCCACCTGATTATCCATCTACTCCTGAAACACCTCGACCTTACAGGATAAACGATGATATACTGACCAATGTCGAAACTGACCCCGAGACACCTCCTGGTTATCATAACATCGACCCCACTGGAGCAGTACATGAAACACCTGAAGTGAATCAAGGAGATTATGCTAACAACTTACAAATCATCATGAACACTCTCAATGCTTACCAAACTGACATTAATCTATTTAAAGAAGACATTAAGAGCATGCGATTGGACATTATAGGATTGACTGACATGGCCTGCGAACAATTCTATCACTTGAACTCCGCCATCGAAGACCTGAAGAAACGCTTTTGAAAATGCTATAAGTGATTTAGTTTATTTTCTCTCATTGTTTTCGTTTCTAGTTAGATTTATCTTTCGTAACAATTTCATACCGTAATTTCCGTTTTTGTAACTTCATTTTTTTAATTAATTACTTTATGCAATGCACCTTTAATTCCAAATATTTCCCCATTTTTAGCAACTTATATATTTTTTCTATATACTGTTATGCCTGCATTATTTCATATATACAATCTCTCATGCAAGTTCGTATAATACTGTGTTGCAAATTATATACAATATGACGTTTATTTAATATGAGTGTTAGTGAAGAAAATAAAATATTCTTAATTTATGAATCACGTGAGAAAATGTTTTTTTTTCTGGAAATTATTCAGCAAAGCATGCCCTCACGGTCGTCACACCCATCTTACGATCGTGACGTGCTTAATTAGCGTGTCACGACCGTCACGCCCCTGTCACGACTGTGACTACCCCTATTACAGGAATCGTGAGAAGCAGAACTGTTTCTCATCGTGCCTCTTCTTCTTCTTCATCCATAACTTCCCCAAAAACTACCCATTTTCTCCATACCCTCCGTAACCTCCCCATTACCCTTATTAACCCCCCATTATCATAACCCATCTCATTAACACTCTCCCTTATTTAACCCGAACCTCTATTTCCTTCATTCTACCATTTTTTTCACAAAACCTCACAAAACCTTCTTCCCTCACTCTTCACTCTTGCATGCTATGGATTCCATCACTTTTAGAGAAGGTGGTGCTGGAGTAACCCAGAGAGAACGTTTCATCCGATTCCAAAACCGCAGTGTGCAACCTACCCGCTACATTGCCACTGACTGTTTGCGGGAACTCGGAATGCTTGCCGGTGTTCAAAGCCTGCTGCAAAAGGTCGGTCTGTGGGATCTCTGCCGTCAACCTCAGCCCACATTCGAACTTTTGACACTGGAGTTCTTAAGCTCTTTCAGTTACATCACCCCTCCCGGTTCTCAGAGTCAGCTCACCGGTATCGCAACATTCCGATTGCATGGCCAAGAGTTCAACCTTTCGCAAACCAGGATAGCCGAGTTGTTAGGCTTCGATCACGGAACTGAAGCCCACCGTCGCGTGCCCGATAATTTTAGTGAACAAGCTTTCACTCTATGGCACGACTTAACCAACACCCGTGCATCCACCTTCCAAAGCCTCAACGCCACACACATCCACAACCCGACAATCCGCTATTTTCACCGGGTCATATGCAACACCATCTTCGCTAGAGAAAGCAACCATAAGCTCAACTCCAAGGAGCTTCTGTTCTTACACTGCGCTCTAAATGACAAGCCGATCAACGCTGCCCCTTTCATGCTTCATCATATCCAGGCCATTGCACACAGAGGCTCCTCCCCGTTCTTCATAGGCGGCATTGTCACCGCCCTCGCCATTCAGTTGGGGCTTGGTGGCGCGCTCGTTAATCAGCCTCACCTAGCCGCCGAATTCCTCACCAAAAGCTATTGCAGGTCCGCCCACCTGATCGCGCAGCGAGAGGATGGCAGGTATAGCCCTGTTGTCAATGGCACCATTTTCCATCATATCATCCTGCCGTCCCGCAACCGCATCGACCCATCCAACCGAGCCAACTGGCTCTTTGTTTTACCTGCTGCTGCCGATCACGTCCCGGTTCATGATGATCAGACAGACCCTCCAGCGGACGAGATGCAGGACGCTATGGATGCAGCTGAGCCTGTCCAGGATACACCAGAGACATCTACCCGACAGCCCCCTGCTCCCGCAGTCACACTTGAGGAAGTCCTCCTTGCGATTCATCAGCAGAACCAGATGAACGCCGCACTGGAGCGAAGGCAGAAGGCGCAGTATGATGCGTTACTCGGCACTATTGCTGCAAACCAGGAAGCCACTAATGAGCGGTTTGGAGAGATTTTCAGCGAGCTAGAAGCGCTCCGCATTAGCATTACTGCTACCTCCGGCACCGGTTCTGATCCTGACGCGACTCCTTCCAGACGCCGCTCTCGCACCAGAGGCCGAGCCCGCGGTCCTCAGCAGCCATAGTTTACTTTTATGTTTGTTTTTCGTTTTAGTCTTGTACTGTATTTGTACCGCATTTATATCACAACATTGAGGACAATGTCTGATATAGTGTGGGAGAGGTACCTTTCATTCCCGCACTTTTCCATTCCGTTGTACTTTCAATTCCGTTGTATTTCTTTTAGCAAATTAATGAAATGAGCAAATCTTTGCGCTATTTTCTTTAGTCTCGAACTTTCCCCGATTATTTAGCTGTACTAGCAAAAACAAAAAAAAAAATCTCTAATTATTCGCATTACCCGACTTACCTACGGAATCGTAACTAGGAAGCCGAGAACGATTAAACAAGATCAATACAATCTTGACATCTTTGACTCCCTACTTAAGCAATTCCATCCCGATTACCATTACGAGTACACTTTTAGTTTCAGTTCAAAAGTAACCCCGAGTAGTTTATACTAGCAGTCAGCACCGTCTGAACACAAACCACGTGGGGAGCCGATGAATATAAGCGTTTGATGCTTAATCAATAATGATCCTTCATATCTCGATGCAAAATGAAAAGAAATTGCACCAAAGTACACGGTCGCATATAAGAAACAAGAAATATGAGAAGGAATCCGTTGCGAGTTGGTTCAGAGGTACTGGTTCTGAACTCGGTAGGGCATGCTACGGCTCGATCCCCCACAACCTCCAAATCGGATAAAACATGTAGGGTTACCACACTCGTGTACCAGACCCCGTGCTTAAAAAGGATCAAAATCGCTAACCGGCTACTCCGCTACGTGCGTGCTAAGGAAAAGGGCTTAATGTGACTGCGCTGGAATGAAACCGGGTGAAACAAGATCGAAGAACTCCAGGTGAAATCGTAATGTAATTGCCGATTGTTTCGTTTAACGGGAAGTCGACGACATAGCTTGTTGCTTGTGTCATTAGTGTATCGGTAGTGTTCTATCAAAGTCCCGGATTATCCGACAAAACGATCCACCGTACGGTTTGTTATGAGTATGCGTGAATAAATTCTTGTCCGCCGATTTTCAACCGACTATTTGCTTGAGGACAAGCAAAGGTTTAAGTTTGGGGAAGTTTGATAACGAGAAAACGCATCGATTATATCGCTAGATTTCATTGACGTTTTATCGCATATTCACCGTTTTAACACTCGATTTCTCGAGTTTTTCTTACTATTTTGCAGGTACATCATTATATGGAGCTAAATCATGAATTAAGAGGAAAAGGAACAAAAGAGACCACAAGGAGATGAAGAAATGTAGAAGCCTGCAAAAAGACTGCATAATTTGTTGCAGCCACGATCGTTACAAGGGTGTCACGACCGTGACACCCCAATTTGGGCCATCACGGCCGTAAGAGAGTGGTCACGACCGTGACACTTAAAATCCTCAAATTACGAACGTGAAGACCTTGTCACGCCCGTGACAAGGATAAAACTTGGTTTTGACTCAGACTACGTCAAGGCACTACGTGAAGACCACTTCTCCTCTTATTTCTCCTCAAGGCATTACGTGAAGACCACTTCTCCCATTTTGTTGCCACGTTCCAGCATTCCTTCAACAACTTCAGCAAGGCCCATGCAACAAAGGACCAAGAATCCAGCCCATTAAGGACTCTATAAATAGCACAAGCTCTGTGAACACAAGGAGAGACTTCATTATTCAAAATTTCTGCGGAAGCTCTGCCAAACTACCTTACGAACCAGCATTTACATTCCAGCATTATTTTTAGTTTCTGTTTCATTTTTATTTGTATCCAAACCAACCATATAACAATTTCCAACATCAGGAAATTGTTATACATTTAATTGTTTCTAAACCTTCAGCATTCGTTTATTTTTAATTTCCGCCTACTCCAAGCTTTCCGATCTATGGAAGAAGGAGTCTGCTCGAATATTTGTTAACCAGGTTTTTATTATATTTCAATTTAATTTAGTTATAATGTCTATTTATTTTTCTGCCATGAGTACGTTATTATTAAATTCTCTGTTTCTGCCTGGTTCAACCTCGATGAGTAGCTAAACACCTTAGGGCGGTATGTAGCTATAACAAACTTAACCGGTAAGATATAACCATAGGCTGAAAATAATTAATCACTTAACATTCTGGCTGATACTTTTTAATTGAAATAGACTTTTTCGTTACGAGAGTAAGAAAAGAGTATTAGGTTGGCTCAAGACCACGAGAGTGTGAGATTTTAACCAGATAGCTAAAGTTAGGCATTTAAATTAAACACAGTGAGAGCGCTTTAAGATAAATTAGAATTACTTAGTTTCCAAAAATTACCTCTAAACACTTATGGGCTAGCGAGAGCAGGCATAGGGCTTTAGGGATAAGATCTGATACAAGACCATGAGAGTGTGAGTTGAGGGTATTTAAACTGGTAATCTCTACCGAATAGATTAAGTGAGCACCTTTATAAGCCTAGGTTAGATTGACCCACCTAAGTTAGTATAATTACATACCGACCGCCTTAGTATTACTTTATAAAAAACTTAAATCTAATTCCGCCTTTAATAGTCTTAAAAACCAACAACAATCGTGACAACCATTCGCCTTAGCTAAGCTAGAAGTTCATCTAGCACTAAGTAACCATAGAATCCCTGTGGATCGATAATCTTAAATATTACTTCGATAGGCTGTGCACTTGCAGTAAGATACCGCTAGACGCATAAGTAGACACGTCTTTAGCCCATCATTCCTTTAAAATTGACTCTGGTTCTTGAACCCTAATTATTTGAGGAATCTCTGATAATTCCTTCGCTTCATAAATTGCCAGCAGGCTGCAAATTAATGACCCTTTTGCCCTTCATAAGTTAAATCGCACACAGCGTGATTTTCCTGCAAAAAGCAACAGACTGGGCAAATCGGTTAGCAGTTAGATAAAATGCAATGCAGAATGAAATAAAATGCGAAATGAACCTACTAATCTAAGGGTCAAATTTGGGATATGACACTATTGAATCGTGACTAAATTGAAAGTGTTACCTATAATTTCAAAATTTCAAGACGATTGAGGAAATTTTGTCATATATTAAAAGTAAAAAATTCATTATAACGAGAAACTACACACACACACACACACACACACACACACACACACACACACACACACACACACACACACACACACACACACACACACACACACACACACACACACACACACACACACACACACACACACACACACACACACACACACACACATATATATATATATATATATATATATATATATATATATATATATATATATATATATATATATATATATATATATATATATATATATATTCTACGCACCTAATAACTTCAAAATTTTAGGAGAATATGTGATCTTTAATTGAACAAAGCACTCAATGGCCTCAAACAAACCCAAATACTTGGTATGAGAAAATAGGCATTAATCAAATTTGGAACACCATATATACTTTAGCATATGCTAATGATATTTTCATTACTGCTCGATCCTCTAAACTCAGTTTGAGAAGTGAAGATGAACAATGAATGATAGAGTTATTCATTTTTCAACACTCTCTTATATATATATATATATATATATATATATATATATATATATATATATATATATATATATATATATATATATATATATATATATATATATATATATATATATATATATATATATATATATATATATATATATATATATATATATATATATATATATATATATATATATATATATATATATATATATATATATATATATATATATATATATATATATATATATATATATTATTTAAGAATGGCATCAAAGCCTAATTTGACTTGTTGATAAGGAGATTCAATATTTCACTTTTCTCAAAACGTGTTTGTAAGAAAACACAATATGCCAGCTCATGTAAACCCACTAGTTTTCATCAGATCAATTGCATTTTAGACCTTTCGACCTTTTCAGCATGCGCTACCAAAAAGGTTAAACTTGATTTTAAAACATTGTTAAGTGTAATATTCGATGTTGAATCAAACACTATGCCAGAATTGACTTTTAGCAGTGCATACAAAGACAACGCTTTTAGGAAAAGCGCTGCTAAAGAGTAATAAAAAAAATAAAAAAAACAGCATACCTAAGACATCGCTTTTAGGAAAAGCGCTGCTAAAGGGCTGCTAAAGGCATGGGCTAAGACAACGCTTTGGTAAAGCGTTGCTGTAGATTGGTCCTAAGAAAGCGCTTTTCTAAAGCGCTGCTGTAGGGTGTGCCAAAGAAAGTGCTTTCCTTATAAAGCGCTGCTATATCCATGGGCTAAGACAGCGCTTTTGAAGCGCTGATGTAGGTATTAAAAAGCGCTGCCATAGGTGTTATTATTATTAAAATAAAATATCACATAATTTTAAAGAAAGTGCTTTCCTTATAAAGCACAACTATATGGTTTTTTAAAGAAAGCGCTTTGAGAAGCGCTGCTGTAGGTATTAAAAAGCGCTGCCATAAGTGTTATTATAATTAAATTAAAATATCACAGAATTTTTTAAAGAAACATAACAGATAGCTAGCTCGCGCGCGTACGTTTTTCATTCTTTCTTTCTCCTCTCTGCGAACCAGAACCCTATTCACCACGACCGGCCGTCGCCCTCCTCCGTCCAACTGTCGTGCCTCCGTCGCCCACCTCCGTTCAGCCTGTGTTGCATATCTCCTTCATTTGTCTGTCCGTTTTCGACAGCCTCTCTAGCGCATTTCAGCCATTGTTACGGTATTTGAAGTTTTTCATTTTGCATTTTTCTAGATTATTGTCTTAGTATTTCATTTTTCTGGATTATATGATGTTAATGTTACTTCTTTTCTGAGTTATTGACTTGTTTTTGTTGATACCGTTGATGAGAACTACTCTTTTGATATTGGCTTGAGTTTTGTATACAAGGTGTTTGTTGAAATGCCACAATGAATTTACTTATGCTAACTTTCACTATATCTAGCCGTATACAAGGTGTTTGTTGAAATGCCACACCTTATATGAGTTCTTTTTACTAATAATTTTTATTATTGTTGCCTACAAATCTTATTTGAAATTGGCATTCTAATAAATTTTGTTTGTTCAATGGTTTTTTAGATTATGTTGCCTTAGAAGCTTCACACTATTTGTGATTCAGATGAAAGCTCTAAGTTTCTGTTAATCTTGAAGTTTATTTATTTTCCTTAATCCTTATTAGTAACTGAAGACATTTTCAGTTTATTAGTATATTTTGCCGACCAGTTTAAGTGAATATAATTTTTGTTTGTTATGCTCATTTATTGAATAGCAAATTGTTTTTGAAGTAACCTACTGAATCTATCTATATGTATATAAAAATAATAACTTATTGACTCTTGTTCTTGTAGATCAAGATTATGTTCGGCTTCTTGCTGTTGAGGGTTGTGTAGCTCTTGGAAAATTGTTGGAGCCTCAAGATTGTGTGGCACATATTCTTCCTGTTATAGTCAATTTTTCTCAGGTATATTGAGTATTAATAATATTATGTCGGAAGATTTGCATTTTGTACCATCTTGCTAATTTAGTAACATTTAATTTACCAAAATAGTATAAGAAAATAATTTTGTTCAACGCAAAGGATAACATAAAGGACATCATTTATCATCCTAAAGCACATATAAAGTGTACTATTGTCTAATTTTTACACTTTATATGAGTTCTTTTTACTAATAATTAATATGTTAGTAAAAATTGTATAAAATTTTAGATAAATATAAACTCAAGTTATATAAAATTTTAGATAATTTTAGATAAATATAAAATTATATAAAATTTTAAACAATTAATATGTTAGTAAAAATTGTATATGAGTTTATATTAATTGCAAATTAATTAATTTTATTGCAAGAATTATTTAATGTTGATGATGTTATTAATTTTGTCTGTTATAGGGGTCACCTGTGAAGAGCAAGGTTGTGATCGTTTTCAAGCATCCTACTGTTTAGCTTTCTTAGAAGTTATTGATTTCTTTACAGGTATTCTCTGTATATTTGTTTAACTTTCTTAGTTTAGTTTAGACTACTCAATTAGTATGGATAAATAATGGATGTCTTCCAATCGATTGTCTAAAGAGTACGAGAATGAGGTATCGAAATTCGTTAAGTTTGCTGTTGAACACGCCAAAGACCCCAGTAGGATCACATGTCCTTGCTTAGGTTGCTGTTATGGGCGTCGAATTGACGTCGTTCAGTTGGAATCACATTTAATGAGACATGGAATTGATCAAAGTTATACATGTTGGACATTACATGGTGAGATAAGTAATGAGAATGTCGAACCCGAGGATAATACGACCTATGCTTCAAAGGACAATGGCAGAGACACATATGATTGTGATCGAGTCGAAGAGATTGCAAAACCCCTTGAAGAAGATCTTCAAGATTGTCCCAAGATGTTTGAGAGGTTGGTAAGCGATGCAGAGAAACCGTTGTATAAAGGTTGCACTACTTTCACAAGATTGTCTGCGGTATTAAAGTTGTACAACTTAAAGGCGGGTAATGGATGGTCGGATAAAAGTTTCACAGAGTTGTTAGCCCTACTTCAAGAGATGCTTCCGGAGGATAATGTTTTTCCCAATCGAACCTATGAAGCTAAAAAAATGTTATGTTCTATTGGCATGAGCTATGATAAGATACATTCTTGTCCAAATGATTGTATTTTGTTTCGAAATGAATATGCATCATTAAACAAGTGTCCTAAATGCGGTGTATCTCGGTATAAGAAAAAGTTGTCACCAGCAAAAGTTTTATGGTATTTTCCTATAATTCCGAGATTTAGACGCATGTTTCGTAGTGAGACAGATGCAAAACACCTGACTTGGCATGCAGATGATAGAATTATAGATGGGAAGTATCAACATCCGGCAGATTCACCACAATGGATGAAAATTGATAATGATTATCCTGATTTTGGAGAAGAAGCTAGAAACCTTCCCTTGGCATTATCGACTGATGGAATGAATCTGCATGGTCTGCAGGTTATCTCACATTCCACTTGGCCTGTAATTATTATGATTTATAACCTACCTTCATGGCTATGTATGAAGTGTAAGTACATGATGTTATCTATGTTAATTTCTGGACCTAAACAACCAGGGAATGACATAGACGTATACCTGACACATTTAATCGAAGACTTAAAGAGTTTGTGGGAGAACGGTGTGGAGGTTTATGATGGATATAGGAAAGAAATTTTCAATTTGAGGGCGATGTTGTTTGGCACAATTAATGATTTTCCAGCATACGAAAATCTATCGGGGTTTAACATTAAAGGTCAATGCGCGTGTCCTATTTGTAAAGAAAACACAGATTGGACGCGGTTGGAATTTGGTCAGAAGAATGTCTTTCTTGGTCATCGTAGATTCTTAAATTCTAGTCATCACTACCGTGGGTGGACAAAAGCATTCAATGGAAATTCAGAACAACGTAGAGCTCCACCTACATTGACCGGCGAACAAATTTTTGAAAAGGTGAAAGAAGAGGTCAATTTTGTTTGAGTTACCGTATTGGAATTCGTTGTATGTAAGACATTTTCTTGATGTTATGCATATTGAAAAAATGTATTTGAAACTGTTATTGGTACGTTACTCAATATACAAGGAAAGTCTAAGGATGGCCTTAAAGAAAGAAAGGACTTGGTAGCAATGGGAATAAGAAATGAATTAGGATTCTTGAAGAAAGGAAATCACACATATCTACCACTTGCTGCTTATACTTTATCTAGAAAGGAGAAAAAGATATTGTGTAAGTTTCTGAGTGAAGTTAAAGTTCCAGAAGGATACTCTTCAGATATTAGAAGACTTGTTTCTATAAAAGACCTCAAGTTAAAGAGTTTAAAGACACATGATTGCCATGTTATAATGGAACACTTTCTACCAATAGGTATACGTTCTATTTTGCCAAAAAAAAAGTGAGAGGCGCAATAACTAAATTGTGTTTTTTCTTCAGGTCAATTTGTAGTAAGGTGATCGATCCTGCGATCTTACCATCATTGCAAAAAGAAATATTTATTACTTTGTGTCAACTTGAAATGTATTTTCCTCCATTATTTTTTGACATAATGGTACATCTAGTTGTCCATCTTGTGAAAGAGACACAATTGTGTGGACCAGCTTATATGAGATGGATGTACCCTATTGAACGTTATATGAAAATATTGAAAGGGTATGTGAAAAACCGAAGCCGACCAGAGGGATGTATTGTTGAACGATACATTGTTGAAGAAGCTATTGAGTTTTGTACTGAATATTTGTCCAACGTTCAATCCATTGGCCTCCCAAAATCTAATGTTGTTGAAAAAATAGTAGGTAAACAGCTAATTGGAAATAAAGTTGTGACAGTTTCAAGGGATGAACGGGAGCAAGTGCATTTGTATGTTCTGTACAATGACATTGAGGTTGAGCCGTATGTTGAAATGCACAAGGACGTTATCCGAGGTTTAAATCTGAATCAAAATGAAAATTGGATAGTACGTGAGCACAATCGAAGTTTTATAACATGGTTCAAAGATCATATTTTTTCAAAGTTTTATTCTGATCCCGCTTCAATAACAGAAAGGTTGAGATGTTTAGCATATGGTCCAAGTTTGCATGTGTTTTCTTATAGCACATACGCAATTAATGGATACACATTTTATGCCAAAGAACAAGATGATAAGAGTACAATGCAAAATAGTGGTGTCACCGTGCTTGCCGAAGCAATGCACATTTCAAGTGTGAAGGACTTAAACCCCAAATATGCAAATCTGTCGTATTTTGGTGTTATCGAGCGCATTTGGGTGTTTGATTATGAAAAGTTTCAGATTCCTATCTTTGGATGCAAGTGGGTTGAAAATAATAGTGGCATACGAATGGATAAGTCAGGATTTTTGCAAGTGGATCTTAATAAGGTGGGGTACAAAGATGAGCCTTTTATTCTAGCCACGCAAGCTAAATAAGTGTTCTATGTCACTGATCCGACAAGTACGAAATGGTCTATAGTTCTTTTTTCCAACAAAGTAATCGATGATAACATTGGAGACAAGGGGAATGTTGATGTTGAGAAGGAATCTTATATTATAGATGATCCAGATGAGAATATTAGAGCGGACAAATCATATATTAGAAATGATCATAACGAGGGAATTTGGATCAATCTATCCGTCCGTGTTGTTAAGAGACAAGTAAACCACGTTCCAACTAAGAAAAAAAAGAGATCTTAGTGACAAAGGTACTTGTTAAATTACATATTGTCTCATTGAATAAAATTACATATTTCTATCATGCAATACAATTACATATTATGTCATTCAATAAAATTATGTATGTGTTTCTCTTATTTATACATTTCTTATGTATATATTTCTTATTTACATATTTGCATTGTAGAAGCATACTTCAGGCTCAAGTTTTGATGATGTCAATCCTACTCAAAGTTAATGTCTCTTGATTGCAAAAAGACAAGTTGTTCAAAGTCATCAAGATCAAGTCAAGCTATCTTTCAAGACAAGCTATATGGAACTGATTCTTCCAGACTTGCCTGCATTACTGGTATATCAAATCCACCTTTTTAATTTTGATATACAAGTGTTCAAAAACATCAATCTTTTGTGCATAATACATACACATGTTTTTTGAAACTTTAAAAATGGTATAACATTAATTTTAAAAAGCATTTTTCTGAAAATTAGCAGTGTTAACCGATTAACCATATGGGTTAACCGGTTAACCATTTTGAATTTTGAATTTTCTGGGCTAACGTACCAGTGTTAACCGATTAACCATATGGGTTAACCGATTAACACTGAACGTGCAGTGAAAAATTGCTTTGTTTTTGAGTTCAAAATTATTTTAAAATCATACCTTTTCATGGGTTGAATCTTTTAAAATCATACCTTTTGTGAAAGGTTATTTTACTCATATAAATTCTGAGTTTTTCATTTTTTGAAAAACACACCAACAAAAACCAATACTCATTTTTAAAATTGTCTTAGAATCAAATTCATTTTTCAAAAAGTGTTCATACTTGCATTGAAAGTTTCACATTCATTGAACACTTGTATTGAAGAAATTACAAAGAGTGAATTTTGATTCATTGAAGAAGATCACTTTGACAATTATACTCAACCAAATTCATTACAATTATTGTGTATCTGACTTGTGATCCAGGATTGTTGGACACAAGGGTGAGTGTTTACAAGAGGATTGTTCTTGTACACTTGTGAGATTTTATTGTTTGATAGTAGGCCTCACCGGTTGATGGTGTGATAGGTTGTACTGTTTTAAACAATAGTGAAAATTCTCTTTCATGTTGAAAGGGGAGTGGAGTACTCTCGGATTGTGAGGGGAACCACTATAAATCCTGTGTCTTTCTCTCTTTCTTGATTTACTGCTTTCCATAACCAAGAACATCATCCAGTATATTTCCAAGAACCATATAAAAACCGGAAAAATTTCAAAAGTCCTAATTCACCCCCCCCTCTTAGGCATACTCTGTTCTTACAATTGGCATCAGAGCAGGTTAAGGTAACCTGTTCCTAACGATTCAGTATGGCTTCCGCAAGTACCAACCCGGTTTTCAAAGATGGTGGAAGTAGTAACAAACCACCACTCTTCTCTGGAGAATACTTTGATTTTTGGAAAATCCGTATGAAGGCACATCTTGAGGCTCAAGGAGATGGTATATGGGAAACCGTTGAAACTGGTCCACATGTTCCTACAAGTGTGGTAAATGGTGTTGGAACCCCAAAGATCAAATCCTCATATGATGAAGATGACAAGAAGAGAATCTTGAATGAGAAGAAAGCAATCAACATACTTCAAAGCGCTCTCAGTATGGATGAATTCTTTCGCATATCACAGTGTCAATCGGCAAAACAGATTTGGGATACCTTGGTAGAAACGCATGAAGGAACAGCAGAAGTAAAAAGATCAAGACTTAACACGTTAAGTCAAGAATATGAGATGTTCCGTATGCAGCCCGGTGAATCTATTGTTGCCTTGCAAAAGAGGTTCGTTCATCTGACAAATCACCTGATTGCTCTTGGGAAGACCTTCACCAACGATGATCTCAACTTAAAAGTCCTAAGATCCTTGACAAGAGAATGGCAACCAAAGGTGACCGCCATTTCGGAAAAGAAAAGTCTTTCAACGATGACATCCGCTTCATTATTCGGGAAACTTCAAGAGCATGAACTGGAACTTGGAAGGCTTGAGAAACATGAAAGTCAAGACAAGAAGTCCAAAGGAATTGCCTTGAAGACTGACACAAAGGATGACAAAATTGACGAATCTTCCGAAGACGAAAATTTCATGCTTCTAGTAAAGAAGCTTGGTAAGTTTTTCAATAATAATAAAACTTCTTCTTTTCCTAAAAAGAATAAACATTTCAGGAAAAAGGAAGCATCCACATCAAACCAAGAAATTACATGCTATGAATGTGGAAGACAAGGTCACATAAAGCCAGACTGCCCAAAACTCGCAAATAAAGGAAAATTCAAGGGCAAGAAGGATTTCAAAACAAAGAAGGCTTATGTCGCATGGGACGACAACGAATTGAGTACATCATCAGAATCAGATAGTGATGAATGTGCAAATATTGCCTTAATGGCCTCTCACCACTCTGATGACGAAAATGAGGTTAGTAGTAATTTTTCTGTCTATGATAATGATGCACAAGAAGTTATAAATGAACTTCTAAAAGAGTGCAAGACTTTGTATAAAGACATCTCATCACAAAAGAAAAGAATTTTACTTTTAGAAAAACAAAATTCCGATTTCTTGAAAAATATTGAAGATGAAAAGCAAAAAGTGATGGATGAAAAACAAAGTCTTGTATGTAAGAATTGTGAGTCTTTGTCTTTTCAAATTGTTCAACTTAAAAGAGTTTTAGAAAGATACGAAAAGGGTCAAATTGGCTTGGAAGAGATTCTTAAACATCAAAGGTATCCTAATGATAAAAGTGGATTGGGATATTCTAAATTTTCAAAACCAAGCACCAATAAGACCATTTTTGTAAAAGCAAGTGAACAAATTGTAAAGAAAGAGACAAGCACTTCTAAGTCTCAGCATCAAAATCATAACAAGAAAAAGAATTATATTCCTAGATATAGAAGTCATTTTCAACCTACATGTTTTTATTGTGGTATTAAAGGGCACACACCTAATGCTTGCTATGTACGTAATATTGGTGTTGCAAAGGGGCATTATGTGTGGGTGGAAAAAGGTACTAACTATCAAGGACCCAAAGCAACTTGGGTACCTAACACTACCTAATTTTGTTTTGTAGGTATGCTTGAAGACAACCACAAATGAATGGTATCTTGATAGTGGTTGCTCGAAGCATATGACGGGAGATATAAACAAATTTTCAAGTCTATCATTAAAGGCCAAAGGATACGTCACTTACGGTGATGATAATAAAGGAAAAATTCTTGGAGTTGGAACCATTGGTGCACCTCCATGTACAATCATCGAAGACGTTCTTTTTGTTGAAGGCCTTAAGCATAACCTGCTTAGCATCAGTCAACTGTGTGACAAAGGGTTCAAAATCAACTTCACAAAGGAAGAATGCTTGATCGAACACGAAGTCACTCATGAGATTCTGCTAAAAGGTAAAAGATACAATAATATTTTTATGATTTCTTTTGATGATTCTTCTTTGAAGGTAAAATGTCTTATGGCGAACAACAACGAGGCATGGCTTTGGCATAAAAGATTTGCTCACATTCACATGGAGCATTTAAACAAATTAATCAAGCATGATCTGGTTGTTGGGCTTCCGAAGATAAAATTCATCAAGGATAAATTATGCGATGCATGTCAAAAGGGAAAACAGACCAAGACAACTTTCAAATCCAAGCAAGTGGTTTCTACATCAAGACCACTTCAATTGTTGCACATGGATCTTTTTGGTCCATCAAGAACGAAGAGCTTTGGAGGTAGTATTTATGCTTTAGTTATTGTTGATGATTTCTCTCGATATACCTGGACAATGTTTTTAGTGCAGAAAAATGATGCGTTTAAAGCATTCAAAAAGTATGCAAAACAAATTCAAAACGAGAAGTCACTCACTATAGCCTCCATAAGAAGCGACCACGGTGGAGAATTTCAAAATTCAGACTTTGAAGTATTTTGCGAAGAACATGGAATCTCTCATAATTTTTCGGCACCAAGAACTCCTCAACAAAACGGCGTCGTAGAACGGAAGAATCGCTCACTAGTTGAACTTGCTAGAACAATGCTCAGCGACACAAATCTTCCAAAATATTTCTGGGCAGAAGCAGTAAGCACGGCATGCTTTGTAAGCAACCGCGTGAATATTCGACCGCTACTCAAAAAGACTCCGTATGAGTTGTTCAAGGGAAGGAAACCGAATATATCATTCTTCCACATATTTGGCTGCAAATGCTTCGTTCTCAACAACAATAGGGACAATCTCGGTAAGTTTGATGAGAAGTCCGACGAAGGTATATTTCTTGGTTACTCATCTTATAGTAAAGCTTTTAGAATTTTTAATAAAAGAACTCTTACCATTGAAGAGTCCATTCATGTTTCGTTTGATGAGACTAACCCCTCGAAAGAGGATAATATTGTTTTAGATGATGATGATGATTTTGTAGATACTTCTCAAAATGAAGAAATTGTTCCAAAAGATCAAACAATATTACAAGAAGATGTTACTCAAGAAAATCAAGATCTTCCGAAAGAATGGAGAACACACAGAGATCACCCAATTGATAAAGTTATTGGTGATATTAGTCAAGGCGTGGCAACTCGACTTAACTTAAAGGATGCGTGTCTCAACATGGCATTTGTATCTCAGATTGAACCATCAAAGATCGATGAAGCTTTAGGCGACGACCAATGGATTATAGCAATGCAAGAAGAACTTAATCAGTTCGAAAGAAATCAAGTTTGGACCCTTGTACCAAGGCCGGACAATAAGCATATTATAGGAACCAGATGGGTGTTCAAGAACAAACTTGACGAGAATGGGATTATAGTTCGTAACAAGGCTAGATTGGTCGCACAAGGCTACAACCAGGAGGAAGGAATTGATTTTGATGAAACATTCGCTCCGGTAGCAAGGTTAGAAGCAATTAGATTACTACTTGCTTACGCTTGTTCTATGAATTTTCAGTTATTCCAGATGGATGTCAAAAGCGCTTTCCTGAATGGATACATTAATGAGGAAGTCTACGTCAAACAACCTCCGGGTTTTGAAGACTTCAAAAATCCCTCCCATGTTTTCAAACTTAAGAAGGCTCTCTACGGTTTAAAACAAGCACCACGAGCATGGTATGATCGCCTTAGCAACTTCTTATGTGAGAAAGGATTTACAAAAGGAAAGGTTGACAAGACGCTATTTATAAAGAAGATCAAGGGTAACACCTTGTTAGTACAAGTCTACGTCGACGACATCATATTTGGATCAACAAACAAAGAACTGTGCGAAGAATTCTCACTCATGATGCGAGAAGAATTCGAGATGTCCATGATGGGAAAGTTAAATTATTTTCTTGGACTACAAATCAAGCAAACCAAGGATGGAATCTTCCTCAACCAATCCAAGTACTGTAAGGAATTGATAAAGAAATTCGATATGGATAGTTGCAAGATGATGTCTACTCCTATGGGATCCGGAACGTATGTTGATCAAGATGAATCTGGTACTCCAGTTGATATTACTAAATATCGAGGTATGATTGGTTCATTACTATATTTGACGGCAAGCCGTCCTGACATTATGTTTAGTGTTTGTTTGTGTGCGCGCTTTCAAGCAAATCCGAAGGAATCGCATCTCACTGCTGTGAAGAGAATTATCAAGTATCTCAAGGGAACGACCAACGTTGGATTATGGTATCCTAAAGGTAGTATTTGTTCTTTAGTTGGTTATTCTGACGCTGACTATGCAGGATGCAAAACCGATAGAAAAAGTACAAGTGGTACATGTCATATTCTTGGAAATGCTCTAGTATCATGGGCCTGCAAGAAGCAAGCTTGTGTAGCACTCAGCACCGCCGAAGCAGAATACATCGCCGCAGGAAGTTGCTGTGCACAAATTTTATGGCTGAAACAACAACTTCTGGATTATGGTGTTGACCTCGGTTGCATTCCTCTACGATGTGACAATACTAGTGCCATAAATATCACAAAGAATCCGGTTATGCATTCCAGAACAAAGCACATTGATATCCGGCATCATTTCCTTCGAGATCACGTATTAAACAGAGATGTTGATGTTACTTTCGTCGACACACACAACCAACTCGCCGACATCTTCACCAAGCCTTTGGCAAAAGAATCATTCTACAAAATTCGGAGAGAACTTGGGATTCTTGATGAAGGTGACATCTGATCCTTATCTCTAGTTTATATATGCATTAATTGTGATATGTTTTCATGTATATGCATTCTGTTTTATGTATTTTTCAAAAATTCGAGCATGTTAATCGATTAACCATATGGGTTAACCGATTAACACTGTTGAATTTTCAATTCTGATTAAACTTTTTAATGTGTTAACCGATTAACCTATATGGTTAACCGATTAACACTGTAATTTTTTCAAAAAATCAGAAACGAAAATTATATTTAATTTTTGAAAATTTTATATTTTTTCTTTATATATTTTGTGTGGTTCATATTCTTTTAAATATCCACATCCAATCCAAAATCCAAATTCCCTCTTAAAATCCTAACTTCTCTCTCCCACTCTTAAAAGTTGGAAAAACTCCCCATAACCTCTCAAACCCTAACTTCCTCATAACCCACAAACTCTCAAACCTCCATCCATGGCTTCAGCATCAAACCGCGGCAAGGGAAAACTTCCAGAACACCATTCTGCATCAGAATCAGATGACGACAGTATTCCAATGGAAACCACCAAGAAGAGACGGATGGATTTCAAAGTGCGTGTTCGTCAACTTATGCCGGTAAAGTATGTGAATCTTCGAGCTTTTCCTGCAATATCTTTTGATTTTCCTACTCTGTTGGAATATCAGCGTATCGACAAGTTCGTCACCGACTCTGGTATTATCTATCCTGATCTGGTTAAAGCTTTCATGAATAAAATGTCTGTATATCTGGATATGGATGAGAACCACATGATCCGGTCCACCATTAGAGATCATGAGTTTGTTGAGAATTTATCCACCCTTGCTAGACACCTTAAGATCCCATCAAAGGGATGCTTTCTGAGAAAAGGTGTAAACCATGTAGATGGACCCTGGGCAAACTATGATAAAATGGAGTATTACTATCAGATTTGCAGGTTCCCAAAAGAAACCGTTATTGCAAACTCTCGCACTGCTCGCATGCTATGCTATGCCAAGAATCTGACAGTATCTGATCGAATGCTTCACTACATCATCTGCTATGTCCTCATTCCAAAGGACTCAAATCACTCTCAGATCAACGACTTGGAAATGCAGCTGATCTTTGCTATTAAGAATCGCATCAGAGTCAATTGGATTTTGACTATTATGTATCATCTGCAGCAACAACTTCATTGCATTACCCGGCTGCCGTATGCTCGCTTGGTTTCTAGAATTCTGGAATTAACTGAACTTGACCTCAACAGAGAACCATCCTCCAAGATGAAACCTACAACGAATGAGATCAATGAGATTAATATTGTGAAGAATACTGGAATCATCAAGGCGGCTGACGGTACCTACAGGTATACTGATGATGGTCCTGTGCATCACGCTTATCCAATGCCTGAAGGGGGTCTGACCAGTGAGTTTCTCTACACAACCATGATGAACCAGCATCGTGAATCCATGAATATGCATAGAGAGACCTCCCGAGCAATTGCCTCCCTTAGAAACCTCATACTTAACCCTCCACATTCCAGCACCCGAGTTGTGGACGACGAGATTGAAGAAGAGGTTGATAGTGATGAAGAAGAAGAGGAGGAGGATATGGCGGATGAGGATGTTTAGAGAATATGTTACTGCTGTTATTTTTTATTGCTTTGCTTTCTAGTTATAAGCTTTTATGATTTCATTTGAACTATGTTTTATTGTAACCAGTACAATTTCCATTTGCTACATTTTATATGTACTATGTTTGTGCTTTGTGTTTACTTGACTTTGCATGTGCTTATTACTATATACTGTTATCTTGTGTTTTCTTTGAAAGCTCTTCCTTTTTGCTGATGTCAAAGGGGGAGAAGAGCTTGGTTCTGTTAATATCTCTCTGTGTGCAGATTTGTTTTCCTCTGTTAAGATAGGGGGAGTTGCTAGACATAGGGGGAGAACCATATCAAGAACCAAGAGATATCGCACAACATTTTTTGATTGCCATCATCAAAAAGGGGGAGAATGTAGAAGCATACTTCAGGCTCAAGTTTTGATGATGTCAATCCTACTCAAAGTTAATGTCTCTTGATTGCAAAAAGACAAGTTGTTCAAAGTCATCAAGATCAAGTCAAGCTATCTTTCAAGACAAGCTATATGGAACTGATTCTTCCAGACTTGCCTGCATTACTGGTATATCAAATCCACCTTTTTAATTTTGATATACAAGTGTTCAAAAACATCAATCTTTTGTGCATAATACATACACATGTTTTTTGAAACTTTAAAAATGGTATAACATTAATTTTAAAAAGCATTTTTCTGAAAATTAGCAGTGTTAACCGATTAACCATATGGGTTAACCGGTTAACCATTTTGAATTTTGAATTTTCTGGGCTAACGTACCAGTGTTAACCGATTAACCATATGGGTTAACCGATTAACACTGAACGTGCAGTGAAAAATTGCTTTGTTTTTGAGTTCAAAATTATTTTAAAATCATACCTTTTCATGGGTTGAATCTTTTAAAATCATACCTTTTGTGAAAGGTTATTTTACTCATATAAATTCTGAGTTTTTCATTTTTTGAAAAACACACCAACAAAAACCAATACTCATTTTTAAAATTGTCTTAGAATCAAATTCATTTTTCAAAAAGTGTTCATACTTGCATTGAAAGTTTCACATTCATTGAACACTTGTATTGAAGAAATTACAAAGAGTGAATTTTGATTCATTGAAGAAGATCACTTTGACAATTATACTCAACCAAATTCATTACAATTATTGTGTATCTGACTTGTGATCCAGGATTGTTGGACACAAGGGTGAGTGTTTACAAGAGGATTGTTCTTGTACACTTGTGAGATTTTATTGTTTGATAGTAGGCCTCACCGGTTGATGGTGTGATAGGTTGTACTGTTTTAAACAATAGTGAAAATTCTCTTTCATGTTGAAAGGGGAGTGGAGTACTCTCGGATTGTGAGGGGAACCACTATAAATCCTGTGTCTTTCTCTCTTTCTTGATTTACTGCTTTCCATAACCAAGAACATCATCCAGTATATTTCCAAGAACCATATAAAAACCGGAAAAATTTCAAAAGTCCTAATTCACCCCCCCCCCCCTCTTAGGCATACTCTGTTCTTACATGCATGTCATTCATTTGATACTTTGGTTTTTCTGAATTACAGGTATTATGGCCAACAATGAGGAAACACCACATGATGGAAACGAAACAACAAAAGACATTGAAGGCGATATCAAAAGAGGAATAACGATTATGAAAAAAATCATCCGTGCGAGAGATAAGGGTGTTAAGTATGATGTGCATTGGAATGAAAGAGATCAATTAGTTGAGCCTAACGGTGCGATGCTGACAAGTTACATTGGAGCACTTGTACGTTCGCAAATTCCGATTACTTGCGATAATTAGAGAATTGAGTCGCTAAAACCGGCTAAAGACAAAATTTGGAGCGAGATACAGGTATGGTACTTGATTATTTTTAATTATGTTGACGGTTACATCTTTAAATTAATTATACTAACATGTTATATGTATGTGTATTTGTTTGCAGAGATCTTTTAATATTGATGATTGCAGAAGAAAATATTGTCTTTAATTGGCCGGTAAACGATTGAGGGGATTCAGAGCGTTTTTAACGAACAAGTTTCTCAAAGATTATGATGGAAACTTTGTTGACTCGAAGCGTCCAAAGAAGTACACTGATCTGATTTCGGAAGAAGAATGGGAGACATTTGTTGCGAAGCGAAGAACCAAAGAATTTTTAGTAAGTACAACTTATCATGAATAATGTATAATATATATACTTCTTCCACAAGAGTTTTGATATGACTTAAACTTGTTTTTTCAGGTTGTGAGTGGCGTTAATCGGCAACGAGCATCAAAACCCGCGTATCCATACAAAAAAGGGCGTTTGGAATATGCACACTTAGAACAAAAAATAGTAAGTATATATAAATGCTTTAATATGATATAGTTACCAAAATTAGTAAGTATATATAATAGGATATGAATGGTTTATTATCCGTCTTAATGCGCAGATAGAAGAGGAGAAAAGTGATGCGACATCTCTTTCGGACCATGTTGTGTGGAAGGCTGCCCGTGTGGGAAGAGATGGAGTCGTTCAGGAAGAAGTTCAACAAGTGTTTGAACGATATGTAAGTACAACATTAGTTTTGTCAGTAACTGATCAAAAGTGTATAATATATTTATATATGCTTTTATCTATATTTCAGGAGACTCTATCCCAGAGTATAACTCCAACTGAGGACGAGGATTGCAGGAGCATACTGAGTCGGGTGTTAAATATCCCTGAGTATTCTGGGCGTGTGAGGGGTAAGGGATTTGGCGTCACTCCATCACAATTGTATAAGAAGCCAAAGAAAAAAAATCCTAGCAATAAAGAAGTGATGGATATGTTGGAGGAATTGAAAGCTCAGATTCGGGAATTACAGAAGGACAAAGAAAGATACATGTCAGAAAGGCGCGATCCAGAGGGTAAAGATGCTAGTGAAAAAGATAGTATCGGTTGTCCGCAGAAGCTTCCAGAGGTAATTGTATATATTACATTGAAATTAATTTAGCACAATTTTCTTAATTGACACATTAATCGGCATCATTATTTGTTTAGGGTAATTGTATATATTAAATTGAAATTATGAACCTAGCTTGTAATATTCAAATGTTTTACGACCCATAGATGAAAGTTATTCTTACATTTACATTTTCTTATTTACATGATGATCTTAGACTCCTACAAAATCCAAATCAAAAGATGATAGAATTATTGTGCGGGATACCGATTCAGCTGCATCAAAGAAACAAGTACTAATACAGTTACATGGTTATCTTATTATACATTAATTACTGAACTTATATATGACTTTTAGGTTCATGATCAGCAGTTGCAACAAGTCAGCAAGGGTAAGATGCCTAAAACTTCCAAGGTGCCCAACAAAAAAAAGACCGAGTCAAAAAAAGCATTTGTTCCTCGATTTAGGATGTGCCTTGAAACATATTTAGGAACAACAGATGTGACTGAGGGTGGCATCCGTCAAATACCTATGGAGGAAGGTATTTTCGGTTTTGAATATCCCGAAACACTTGCTAAGGAGGATTTTGACCAGGTTTTCCAACATTCTGAATTGGGCGTCGGTGTTATGCATTCCTACATCAGGTACTCCGATCCATTTTAATTAAATAATTGAACATTTTAAAATTTGCTCATTTAACTGAATATTCTAATGTTGATTATGTTTTTCTTTTAGGCTCCTGTATGACAAGTTGTTGGTCCCGCATGATTTGACTTCCATATTCACATTCTTATCTGCTAGCTGTATCAACGCACAGGCAATAGAGCACACACCAGATTCAGTCAAAGATTACATGGTCCAAAGATTTATGGCCGCGACTACAAAGAAGTTGTTCTTGTTGCCATATAATACTGGCCATGGGTTAGATTTTATTCTAAATTCATTTATTATAATTATTCGATTTTTGCCATTAATCTATATAACATTTTCGTCTAAACTGTTGTCTTATTTTATAGTGGATACTGGTTGTTGGTCGCGATTAATCCGATGAAAGAAATAGTGTATTATATAGATTCATTGGATGATGATACAACAAAATATCCTGATTTGAAGAACATGGTTGATACGTAAGTAATGAGATATATTGTTCTGAATAGTTATATATCTTTATTTATTATGTGACATTGTTCTAAATATGCGTTTATATTATGTTAGAGTTATACAAATATTCAAAGCACAAAGAGATGCAACAGTGTCAAAAAACAAGGCTAACAACATCAGCTGGATCAGAGTGGAGGTATATTTTCCCATGTTTGACTGTTATAGCGGTTCTACTTGATAAAACTATTTAAACTATATATCCTGATAAATGTTAGTTTGTTTTTTCCATTTACAGTGTCCTCATCAGCGCAATGGGATTGACTGCGGATATTTTGTATTGCGCTTTATGAAGGAAATTATTCTTTCAGGTCAAATAGAGATTCCAATCATGGTATGGATCAATTCATAAGTTATATGATTCATTTTGATAATTAACCGATATTTCATCTGAGTAAATAGTTTTAAAATTAAATTGTGCATGTTCTGTTATATTATGTAGTACTTTGATGAATACAAGTGCGGTACTTACTTGAAAGCAAGATTGGAAGAAATTAAGGAGGACTGGTGTCAATTTATTCTTGAGTTGAGAATTGTATAACGTATCTATTTGTAAAGTTATCGGATTTGTAATCATATGTAAATTGAATGTATTTGTGATGTTGTAAATTGAATGTATTTGTGATGTTGTAATATATTTAAGCAGGTTTATGTGTATTAAAATGGTTATGGGCAAAGTGATGAATACACATAAATAAGGCCAAAGTAATTGTTATATATAAGGCCAAACTGTTGAATTAAAGGCCTGAATTATAAGCAGAGAATGTATTTGTTATAAGCAGGTTTATCGAAAAATATATAAAAAAATGTGATTATTTAAAAAAAAAAATTTTAAAATCGTGAAGAATAGACAACGCTTTTATAAAAAGCGCTGCTAAAGAGGGCAAAGAGAGGCCAAAAAAGCGCTGTTATAGGTTGGAAAAGGGAGGGGGTCTAAGAAAGCGCTTTAAAAAAGCGCTGCTAAAGGGGGGCCTAAGATAGCGCTTTTAAAAAGCGCTGCTAAAGGGGGGAGGGGAAAGTGCTGCTACAGGGTGAACAAAGCGCTGCTAAAAGCGTTGCTGAAGGGAGGGGAAGGGGGAATAGGCAGCGCTTTGAAAGCGCTGCTAAAGGACTAAGAAAACGCTGCTAAAAGCGTTGCTAAAGGGAGCCTTTAGCAGCGATTTTTCAATAGAAAAAACGCTGTCTTTACCTTTAAGCGCTGTTAAAGGCAAAAAAAAAATGCTGCTAAAGGTCTTTTTTAATATACTAAAAGATGTAAGAGATCTCACACTTGAGAGATAGGGTCGGTGATCATATTAATGAGCAAAATGTATTATAATATAAGGCGTAAATTTTTTTAATAATTAAACTATAGTTAAATAAATCTTAATCGCGACTAATAAATCATAAGTATTTTATCACAGTTAAACCATAACTACATTAAAAGCTCTATTGAAAGCTTCAAAAAGTTTTAAATGGAATTAATAAGAAAGAATGTTGTCATGTATCAAATTTGAGTTAAAATATTCATATTGAATAGAACATGGATATTGAACTCCCTATATATTCTATACACTTAATAACTTAACAATATTTAGGTGAATATGTGATCTTCACATTTACTTTTATGTGGCTTCTTTTATGGTAGATTTAATGTGGCTTCTTTTACGGAAGAGTACACAAACCCTTTATACACGTGTCTCAAGCACCAATAAGAGATGATGCCAAAAGACCAAAATTACAAACTATGAACATCACTCAACAACATTGCAGGACCATTCATTAAAAAAATACACCACCCCATTTATTTTTTGACTATAAACTAAACCATTTCCAACAAGTAATAAAGTTAATCTTATCTCTTTTAAGCTAATAAATTCACTTGTAGAATTTAAGAAGATAACCTCATTTCTAACTTTGAAAAGACAAAATAACTAATCACTACATCAACAAACTTGTAAAAGTTCAATCCAAAATCCAAAATCGTTTTATTTATGAAAGATGTTGATACATTACTAATTCAATTATTACAATGTTCACATATTAAACTTGTGAATTTTCAAGTGAATCCTCCCTAGCAATGTTTACAATTCTTTCGGCTCATTATATCAAATAATTAATTGAAAGATGTTGATATCCCTAACCCCCAACAAACCATCCCAATTATCATGGCCCCAGTCAACAAAATCTTCTTGCCAAGAGTGTCAGAGAAACACAAAAGAAACCATACATTTAATGCATGTATATATATACTCACTACCAAATGACAGAGCAATTGAAAACTACCATATCGAAACAAAAAGGATCACTTGCCAACTGCTTTTTTTTTAAATGCCAACTGTATATTTTAAATAATGTGTATTTTAAGATTGGTAGCTACCTACTATTCTTTTTAATTTAAAAGAAGTGATAATACTTCCTAAAATATCACACACATCAAGTATGTATAAGTGTCAACATGACGGAGGATTTTATGTTTTTGCGATTTTTTTTCTTTAAAAGTATAATATGTTTGTGAGAGACACACCATATATTTTCAAGTCTCTTTATTTTTAACAAATGTGGGACTTTTCGTCTCCCTATTCCTAACCAATATGCGACTTCTGGACACTACTTACACTTCTAATTCTTTTTCAAGACTCCCTCTCAAATGTGAGTCTATCCACATACTTCAATCAAGTGAAAACTCTTTTATTTACATAGATGCATACCGTCATTGACACTTGTCAACGAGACACCTCTTACCCAATAAAAATTTTCGATACAAGTAAGTTATCCACATAGATGTGTACCACCGTTGACACTTCTCAACGAGTCACCTCTTACCCAGTATGAAATTTCGATACAAGTAAATTGGTCTCTTCATTCAAGTCATACTTTGATATCAATGTTGGGGTTATTTAGGAGGTCTGAGAGAGTATTTTTCACTTTTGAGTTTTTTTTCTTCTTTAAGGGCAAGACACCATTGTGAGAGACACAACACGTATTCATTCAAAATATTAAGGTGATAGATATATAGGTTTTCACACTTATAAATGTTACGTCTCCACATTTCTAATCAATGTGAAACTTTTTCATACAACTCACCCTTCTTATTATTTTTCAACAGAACTAAATTTGAACTATGCTTTAAATTTTGATGTCAACGTTCAATCTAGTAATGTCAATTTCTGCTAGTTGAATTAAAATTTTTAGCAATTATAAATTATACATTATTTTTTAAATAAATAATAATAACATTTATATAAATCTTTGAATCTAAAAAACACTAAGTTAATTAAGTAATGAACTTTTTATAAATAAAAGAGAAAACATGAAATATTTTTCTCCAACAAAAAACAACCCCTAAACTTTCCTTTCTAACATCACATCATTTCTTACATTTGGGTCCTAAAAGTACAGGCAAACATAAAGTAGAACTTAGAGTTGTAGTATATATCACTTACATGACTTTGCACAATATTAATGAATATACACAGAATTCCCCAATAGTAATTTCTATGCAAATTCACATAAAAAAGCCTATCATGTAGTAGTAGTAATTCTTTGGAAAATACATAAAAATTACAAATATCATCATATAAAAGTAAAATAACCAACCAAATGACTCTTATAACATATCTCACTTCAACAAAGATAGAAGAGTAATAATGAACCAATTCTTTTACCCTCTTCAATCAAGTTCATATTCTAGAGTTTAACAATCTCAGGAATATGAACAGGATAACGATCAATGCATTCTGTCCAAGGTCCATCAACAGGTGTTTTGATGCTTCTGTTACATTTCCAAACCGCACTGTTACATTTAAATCCGCTGCCAAATGCTATCTGCCAAACCCTATCTCCTTTCTTCATCCTTCCCTTCGATTCGATGTAGTTAAGTTCGTACCACAGCGAAGAAGACGATGTGTTACCGAACCTATGAAGCGTCATCCTCGACGCTTCCACGTGTTCGGTTGAAAGTTGAAGATTCTTCTGTAACTCGTCGATCACAGCACGCCCACCGGCGTGGATACAGAAGTGTTCAAAGGCTTGTTTGAAATCGGGTATGTAGGGTTTCCATTTAGGGTTGAAGATTTTTCTACCAATGAGTGAGATTAGAAAGAGTAACTGTTCTGAAGCTGGTAACACAAGAGGACCCATTGTTGTAATATTTGATTTCAGTGCTTCACCTGCAATTGCCATGAGATCTTTCTGAAGCGAAATTCCGACTTTACCCTCTACGTCTTCTTCTTGGAAAACACATTTGAATGCTTTATCATCCGCTCCTTTATGTGTTCTAACGACGTGAACTAATCTGTATTTAGCTCTTCGTTTCTCCGACGATCGGTTCGATATCAGAATCGCCGCACCGCCCATTCTGAACAAACAGTTCGGCAAAAGCATGGCTCTTTCTTTCCCTTGGTAATAGTTTGGCGTTATGATCTCAGTGCTAACAACAACCGCGTTTGAATTCGGATGAACTTGAAGAAGATCGCGAGCTAAATCGATCGAAATGAGTCCAGCGCTACAACCCATTCCAGAAAGATTGAAGCTCTTGATGTTACTTCTGAGTTTATATTTGTTAATAACCATAGCTGACAATGAAGGTGTTGGAGAAAAAAGACTACAATTTACGATGAGAATGTCTATATCTTTCGGTTTAAGACCGGTTTTCTCGAACAACGAATCCATAGCCGAGAAAATAACGAGCTCAGCTTCACCTCTCGCCGATTCCATGGTTGGTTTCGGCGGAATATAATGAATCGAAGGCGGTAAACAAGTTTCTTCGCCGAGACCGGACCGCTCGAGAATCCTCATCTGAAACTCGACACTTTTCGGATTGTTTTTAAGGATGAGTCTGGAATGTTCCATGAAAGTAGCGAACGGAACACGACAGGTAACCGGTGGTTTGAAACAAGCATAATCAACCAGGTAGATTGTACGAGGTTTGGACATGAAATAAACGGTGGATACAAAAATGACAAGAAAAGAACAACATAGGATTTGTACGAGGTCAAAGTGAAGTGAATTCCAAAGGTTTAGGAGTTCGTTTGGACCTAAACGTATGATCTCAAGGGAAACACCAATCATGATAGGAATGAGAGTGAGGGTGATGATATGATTCACAAGATATTGGTAACCAAGTTTGACATATTTGAGCTTAACTGAGCTGGAGAAATCAGGCAAGATAGGAGGCATGTTTAAAACAAAAAGTGCTTATTTTTTTAAGTTGTAAAAAAAGTGATTGATAGAAGAAGATAAGAAGAACAAGAAGAAGATGGTTTGATAGGAAAGTAGGATGGAAGAGAGGTGTGATTTTAAAGGCATAGGGGCCAATGAAGAGAAGGGGGGCAGATGGGAGGAATTAATGTAGGACTTCACGTCACTCAACGCTCACTTAACATTGCTATTAATTTCCATAACTTCCCACTTCGACATCTAACTGAACCCTAACAAGTTTACACCTGTAAAGTTGTTACATAATTACATTTGTTTTATATTATTTTACTATTATTATGGTTCTCTTATCTTACTTAACATCTTTTGTTAAAAATTCTTTTGAAATGTGGTTTACTATTATTATGGTTCTCTTATCTTAATTAACATCTTTCGTTAAAAAATTCTTTTGAAATGTGGTTTGGTTTGAAAGATGGGTTGGGGATATCCGTGTTTGTTTCTAACCATAATACATCTATGTGATTCATCTTTAGATATACTTGCATTTGTACCACTGTCCGGATATCTACCTTTTTCTTTTTTTTAAGGTTAACACACTTATTTTTTTTTTGGAAATTTTAATATTTTCTCTATCCTAAATTATACTTTACTTTGGAAAAAAATTGTCACAAAATATTATTCCGATTACAATTCTGATACAAGATTAATTTTTTTTTTAAAACATCCCTAGAGACTGAAGTAAAATACATGGCTGTCGAAGCCAAAAATGAAGAAGAACATTTTGAAAATTATGAGAAGGACTTCGATCCGAAGCCATCGGACAAGGATCAAGTCGAAGTGCAAAATCAAAGGCTATACGCCATCTATGATGACATGCCTTTGAGTTTTGAAAAGGATTCGCTAGCAAACAATATCAAGATGTTGGCACAAGAACCTTTGAAAGAAATCAACCTGAGAGAAGGGGCAACCAAAAGATCAACGTACATCAGTGCCAACATTGAGCCACAACTCATAGTCGAAGTGATTCAATTGTTGAAGGAGTTCAAAGACTGCTTCGCGTGAGATTACGATGAAATGCCTAGGAAGAAGCCCATCAACAAGACTCCAAGGTGGTTTGCATCTGAAGTTCTCTCAAAGATTAAAAAGGAGGTCGAAAGACTTCTGAGATGCAAATTCATCCGTACGACTAGGTATGTCGAATGGATTGCCAATATTGTTTCAGTCATTAAGAAGAATGGAACTTTGATGGTTTGCATTGGTTTTAGAGACTTAAATGTTGAAATCCCAAAAGATGAATATCCAATGCTTGTGGCGGAAATGTTAGTCGATTCTGCTGCAGGACATCAGTACCTAAGTATGCTCGACGGATATTCTGGATACATCCAGATTTTCATTGCCGAAGAAGACGTGTCAAAAACAGTATTTCAATGCCCTGGAGCCTTAGGCACATTCGAATGGGTGGTAATGCCCTTTGGCCTAAAGAACGTCGGGGCCACTTATCAGCGAGCAAAGAATTCTATATTTCATGACTTTATTGAAACTTTTATGCAAATTTATATTGATGACATTGTAGTTAAGTCAATTTCAAGAAAAAATCACATAGACCATCTTCGACAATCATTTAAAAGAATGAGGAAGTATGGTCTAAAGATGAATCCTCTTAAGTGTGCTTTTTATGTGCAGGAGGGGGATTTTCTAGGCTTTGTGGTCCATAAGAAAGGAATCGAAATTAACCAGAACAAGACCAAGGCCATCCTGGAGGCAAAAGCGTCTTCAATGAGGAAGGAGTTGCAATCATTGCTAGGAAATATAAACTTCCTAAGGAGATTCATCTCCAACTTAAGTGGCAAGACTTAAGCCTTCTCACCTCTACTTCGACTCAAGCAAGAAGGATTTGAATGGGGGCAAGCACAACAAGAGGCTTTCGACAAGATTAAAGATTACCTTGCTCACCCTCCAATTCTGGCGCCTCCTTGTAAGGATAAGAGTATGAGATTGTACATATCTGCGTCTGATAAGACGGAGTATGTTGGTTCAAGAGGATGAAACTAGCGTCAAAAGAGCCATTTACTACCTTAGTATAATCTTAAATGATGCAGAAACTAGATATAATATAGTTGAAAAATTATGTTTATGTCTTTACTACTCATGTACAAAATTAAAGCATTGTATAATGTCAGTTGAAGTTTAAGTTTCATCTCATTTCGATATTATTAAACATATGCTTTCTAAACCAATTTTACATAGTCGAGTTGGAAAATGGGCACTGGCCTTAACTGAATATTTCTTAACTTATATGCCTCTAAAGGTTGTTAAGGGCCAAGTGGTAGCAAACTTTATATTCGATCACTCTATAGTCAAAACGTCCCTAAATTATGTGGAGCTTGAACCTTAGAAGTTATACTTCGACGATTCTAGTCATAAGGATGGAATGGGTGTGAGAGTATTGATTATTTCTCCTAGCAAAATTCCAACAAAATTCAAGTAAAGGGTCGAAGGCCTTTGTTCAAACAACGAAGCTGATTATGAAACTTTAGTTGTTGGACTTGAAATCTTGTTGGAATTGGGGGCAACTCGAGTCGAAATAATGGGTGACTCAGAGTTGGTTATAAAGAAAATTACAAAGAAGTATAAATGTGTTAAGAAAAAATTTATCATGTACTTTGTGATAACCAATAAGTTATTACAAAGACTCGAAATGGTAAGTATTCGACACATACCTCGACTTGAGAATCAAGAGGCCAATAACTTGGCCCAGATTGCTTATGGATACAAAATTTTGAAAGAAAAATTACAAGATGCAATCAAAGTCAGATGAAGAGTTGCGTCTACTAGACTATCCCTAACGGACTTTAAAAGTATGAAGTTAGGATATGATGGCGAAGAGAGCTTTGAGACATTGGCTATAGATAGTTTGACAGACAAAGACTGGAGAAAGCCAATAGTAAACTACTTACAAAACCTAGCAACATATGTCGAACGAAAAGTCAAATATCATGCTTTAAGCTTTAATGGGGAAGAACTATTCAAAAAGACGCCTGAAGGTGTCTTACTCAAATTCCTTAGTGAGTTTGAGGCATACTTGGCTCTTTCTAATGTCCATAGTGGGGCATCTGGAGCGCATCAGGTGAGTCATAAAATGAAATGGTTATTATTTCGACAAGGGATGTATTGGCCTACCATGCTTAAAGATTGTATCGAACTCCCCAAATGATGTCAAGAGTGCCAAATACATGCAGACATTCAACATGTTCCTGCAAGCGAATTACATTCTATAGTGAAGCCTTGGCCCTTTAGAGGGTGGATTTTGAATTTAGTTGGGGAAATTCGACCAGCATCATCCAAGAGTCAAAAATACATTCTAGTGTGAATAGACTATTTCACTAAGTGGATTGAGGTTATACCATTGGTAAATGTTAACCAGGATGCATTGATCGAGTTCTATTAAAAACATATCATTTATAGGTTTGGAATCCCAGAAACTATTACAATAGATCAAGGACCAGCTTTTACTGGTCGAAAAAATCAAGAATTTGCTAAAGAAATGGGGTTCAAACTATTGACATCCGCACCTTACTATGCTCAGGCTAATGGTCAAGTCGAAGCAGCAAATAAAGTAGTGACTGGCTTGATCAAGAAGCATGTGAGGAAGAAGCCAAGGAATTGGCATAAGACATTAGACCAGATCTTATGGGCATGTCGAACTTCCCCTAAAGATGCTACAGACACTACACCTTTTCGACTAACATATAGTCACAATGCAGTGTTACCAGCCAAAATCTACCTACAATCGACTAGAATTCAGAGACAACATGAGATCCCATCTGAATCCTATTGGAACATAATATTGGATGAATTAGTTGATTTAGATGAGGAGAGATTGAATTCCTTAGAATTATTTTAGAGGCAGAAGAAAAGAGTAGAGAAGTCATATAATAAAAAGGTAAAAGTAAAGTTATTTTTGACTGGGGATTTATTTTGGAAAGTAATTTTGCCCATGGATCGAAAAGATAGAACTTTGGGAAATGCTCCCTAAGTGGGAGGGCCCTTTTCAAATTATCCAAGTTTTTTCTAATGGCGCATATGAATTCGAAAAGTTAGATGAAGATCGAAGAATCTTGAAAGTAAATGGTAAATATTTTAAGAAATATAAGGCTGCACTTCAAGAAGTAAAATTAAGTAAGGAATAATTCATACATAGATAGTCGAAGCCAAAATGGGGATCAAGATAAAAAGGTTGCCAAAATGACTAAGTCATTACATCAAATTCCATAGAGAGCTTATATTCAATACAACAAAGGAACAAGTTCATCAGTTACAATCATATTAAAAGGGGGGAATTTTTCATCTTATGGTATTTCGACCTTTGAAGCATCAAGCGCTGCTCACAGATAGATTTGTTGGTAGAAAGTTCTTCAATTTCTTTCCCAAGTTTTTGAGCCCGTTAAACGTGATGCATGCCGACTTGAAGTTCTTTGTCCGCTTCATCATGATCAAACTTCAAGAGTTCATCTTTCCACTCCTTAGCCTTTGAAATTTTGGCTTACAAATCTTTGATCTGCTGCTCCTAAGCTTTGACATTGTTGTCGGGCTTCGACTTTATTTTTATTTTGTTCAGATCCCTTTTCCAAATCTACAACCTTTACAGTGGATTCAGTGGCTGCATCCCATTCATCCATTTGGGTCTCTGACTTTTTTTGAGTTTTATTCGAAGCATCTTTGATGCGGTTGAGATCTGGAACAACATGGTCAACCAACAAGCCCAACTCCATTATGGCATCTGCAACTTCTAGAGAAACTTCCAAAATATTAACTTGTTTTAGGAGATCTTTGATCCCAAAGCAAGTTGAAGTATCTTTCTTTAAAAGTTGAAACAAGTCACCATCGAAGACCTTCTCCTTAATCTCGAGGGGCAAGTCATCCCCAAGTTTGTTGGCAGATTGGTCACCTAATGCAGTCAAAGTACTAGTGCTTTATTCAGTCCAACTTTATCTGGTGTTAATCATAGCCTTTAGGTACTCAAATGGTTTTTGTACCTTCATGGACTCTAGTTCCTCATGGGAAAGGATAGTAGTGGTTGTTCCAGTCGAGGCTGCAGGTTTAGGGTCAGCCTTAGGTTGATCATATTTTTGTTATTTGTCTTCCTCATTGCCATTTTTATCATCTTTTTCTTCTTTTTCTTCCACTACGATTTTCGTCTCGTTGTTAAACATGGAACGATTCTCCTCCTTTTCTTCCTCTTCGTCATTTGTGATACCATTGCCTTATTGTATATTAATTGGAGAGCGGTCTTCAAATTTGTCTTCGACAATTCCTTCTGCAGTTGGAATCTCTGTGTCACCTTCTACATCAACCAAGGCATCTTTCTTTGGTGGGCTCTTGTCATGATCAGAGTCACTGGTTTGAGAATGCTCAGTTGTGACTTTTAGAGGTGAATCCTTTTAATGTTCTCCAGCCATCTGACTCACTTCATCTATAAATTATTTGGTGGAATCCTTTGGAGAAGTTTGTTGATGAGAGAGAGCACTAGTAGGATGGTAAGAAGGATCGATGCTGGTTGTAGGAAGAATTTGTTGAACGAGGGCATGTCCCTTGTCATCTTTAGCACCTTGAAAATATCAAAAGAAAAGGATCATAAGTAAGTAAGTCAAAGATGACTAAGAAGAAAATTATCAACTCCAGAGATTAAAGAAAAATTTATTTACCTTAGGAACCTCAGCCCCAGGGCTAGGGTTGTCGCTTTTGACTTGGTCAAGATTTGATTTGGCAGTTTGACCTTTGGTGGCTGGATTAGCATCAGCTTTGACCACCTTTGGAGTGGAAGGTTTCTTCACAGGAGGTTTAACAGCTTTTGGTTTGGGTTGGGAATTGGCATTAGGAATTTTTGCTTGTTTCTTCTTTTTCTTTGGTTGCATGAAGGTGTCTGGAGAAAGATCTCCATCATCTAATTCAACTACTTGGACCTCATGCTCTTTCTGTTTCCTCTTCTTGTGTGTCGGTGGTGGTCTTCGACTACCCTGAAAGGGGGTATACTTTAAATATTAAAATGTGAAGACAATACATGGAAAAGAATAATAATCACAAAGTTTACCTTTGTTGTTGTTCTATGGGTGTTGTCTTCGCCTTCTTCTTCGACGACATCCTTCTCAGTAGAGGCAGGTTTCTTAGCAGGAATCTTTACAGCTACAAGAAAATCAATGAAATTAGTACAAATCAAGTAAAGACAAATAGAGAAAGAAATTTATGAAAGAAGCAATGTCGAAAAACCTCTCATTCCACACCTTTATATATTGGGTACTCCATGCGAACATATTCTATGCCAATTTTAAGGAGGCCTTTGAAATTATCCAGAGTATACTTAGTCGAAACCACTCGCTTCGCACATTTTTGTGATTATTGTCGAAGGACTTTTACAAAATCCCCACAGACGAACCAGTCTGGAAATGGAGGACTAAAATCCACCCCAGATTCAGCATTGGTGTCATACTCCAAAATTTGACCCCTAGATTCCATTACCATTCTAGGAGCATCAAGCATTATTTCCTAACCCTAACCTTGTTTCAAGTTTTTACTATTGAGATCCACCTGAATTAAGGTTTTGCACCATTAGAATCAAAAAGACTGTTGTTTGATCAGTCAATATTTTGGATTGATCATTATCAAATCAAGATTCCCATATATCAAGGAACTCATATTCAACAAGTATCAAGTGCTAATTGATCTCACTACAAGTCAATTGAAGTCCAATTTCATCTGCCTCCAAATTAGGGTTTTGTTAGCAAAAGTCAACTATGGCTTTGACTTTTAATCCAAGCATGATCCCAATCCTCGAGACATGATTCAACATGTTAATATACATCCTTGGAGCCTATCTAGGATGTTTGAGAATTCCAAAGATGCAAATTCATTGAAGATCACACAATTGAATTCACCTGATACAAAATTCATCTGACAAAGTCAACTCTTTGACTTTTAGAGTTTTTGGTTCAAATTGAAGCTTCCAAGCCAAATTTCATCAAAATATATTTAATCAATGAGTTTGATCATGAAGAAATCAATATTTGAGAGATTTCTTACAAAAGAAGAAAACTTGGATAACTTGAATTTTTTCTAAGTGTGGGAAGAAACCCTAATTTTGGTACCAACTTTGAGAGGCCATAACTTTCAATCCACACGTCCATTTTTTTTAGTTTCAAAGATAAATTCAAAGATCTCCTCATGTACTACAAAAGTGTCCTAGTGACCTATGAGCAAAAGATTCTTATATTTTAAGTTATGAAGCTTCAAAATTTGGAAAATCTTTGAACACTTATAAAATTTTCAAGACAGCTTTGTTCATTCAATTTTTAGCCAACTTTAAGGCAAGTTTTCACCATGATCCCTTTGGATTCAAGAACTTTACCAAACATGAAATTTATAGAGCATGTTTAAGGCTTTCTAAAAAGTACAAGAACTCCTCAATCCCATTCTTGAACTTGGAGTTTTGAAGAGATGAAGTTAGGTTTCTAAACTTGATTTCCAAGTGTTCCAACATGACAAACTTGATGTAAAATCTTTGGTTACCACACAATCTTGATTTGTAGAACTTGATTGATTGCAAATATCACTTAATCATATCATTGCACAAAAATTAGAAGATTGATCCCTTGAATTAAAGCTCAAACCACTTACTATTTCCATTTTTGGCATAAAGTGAAGAATACCATTTTCATAAAGCATGGATTTTCCCTAAAATCAGCATTGATCCATTCCCCTTGCTCCTATTTGCACTCCATAGTACAAAAGATATTCAGAGGCATGCCCTAATCATATTTACTCTTGTACTTGGCACTTGAAACAAGAAAAAGTGATGATCACAAACAAGTTGGTTTCCAAGTGACTTAGTTAGCAAGAACTTAGATTCTGACCACACCTCAACAAGATTGCTCTCTATATATAGGACCTCAATCCTCACTCAAAAGGATGGAAAAAAACACTACAAAACCAGCCTCAAACCCTGCTGCATCCTTAGAATCAAGGGAACTTGCAAAATACCTCCCAACTTGCAAGAACTCTTCAAAAACATTTTCCATTCGTGCATTCTCCGAAACAACTCCATAAGCCGTCCATATACACTCCAAAAACTTCATTCAAACCATTGAAACCTTGATGTAACATCTCAAATACCCTGCACCATCTTCAACCTCCATTGTTGCAAGAAGAATCGTATTCTATTTTAGAAGCCAGTTCCAGCTTGTTCAATCATTCAAGCACACTCTAAAAGGATCAACAAAGTTGTGGAGGTTATTATCTTACAACTATAATTGTGAGAAGAAGCCTTGTAATTTCTCCAAGAGGTAAGGAATTCCGAATTTTCACTCTCATGTTCATACATTGTTTTGTTATCTTTTAAACAGCAAAGATGTAGTATGTGTGTTGTTTTGTGGTTTTGAGTGATTGTTTGCTTTATTTTAGTTGAATATTCCATGTTATTACATGTTGAAGTTCCTTGATGCCACACTATTGTTGAGTGATTTGTGAATTACTCAGTTATTTTTAGGACAAGATATTGTGATATTCTTGATCCTTATGAAAAATGTTGTGACTTTGATCTTTATATCATTGAAAATGGTTGAGAGATGAAAGAGTTACGAGGAGAAGAAAATCTAGCCATGGAGTTTTGTTTAAGGAACGAGATAGAGAAGTGAGGAAGAAGAAGATGGAAGCTGAGGTGGAGGTGAGTTGGCATGATATGGCGCTGATCTGGCTGTTTTAGAGGTTTTTTAAAATATAATAATATGCAAGCGTATCATGTTTGGATGCAATAGCCACCCCAGTGGTAGAAGCCTTGCCTTGCCTTTCCCTTTGACATGCCTGACCTGGGTTCGATCCTGCTGATCAACCCTTTTGCCTTTTTTCTGATTTGTTTGATAAATTAGATATTTTATTATTTGCTTCTATTTATTAGTACAACGTGCGTGTTGGTTGGTTTGGTTAGAGTTTTAGGCGCTAACCCTAGCAGCGTGGGTTCAAATCCCATTGAGTGCATTCCTTCTATTTTTAATGCCTTGTTTTCATGTTTTCTTTCACAAATTGATTTGATCATAACTCTCTTGATTTTTATCATTTTGACACCACTCTTCTTGCTAAATGCTCATATGAATGTCTATTTTTTTATTTGTCAAGAAAAATCCCAAAAGAATTATTTATTTGGTACTTATTCATATTCAAAGTATGTGACCTTTTTTAGGGTTTCTTAGGTTTCCTTTTGATCTTTTGATTTATTCCTTTGATTCTCCTTGCATGTTTTGACTTGTATAAACCTCACACACCTTATATGAACCTTACTTGATGTGGTGAATTTGGATGCCTTTGTTGTTACATGATGGTTATTGATTTTTTAATTTCATTTGCATATGTGAATGCATGATTTAATATCATAAAACTTTGGTTGTTACCTTGCCCTTGACATGTGCTTCTCTTCCATGAATAAATGATTTGAATGTGCATGTGCTTCATGCATTCCTCTCATAATTTACCTTGAGTGTTCTTAAAAACTTGTTGTTTTGCTTTGAAATATGTTTAGTATGCATGAATCACCTTTGAGATGTTTCTCATCTTCTTCAAAAAAACCATGATTGAACTCCTTTTACATGCTAGTTATTACCTTCCTGTTTAAACATGATTCACTATAACTCATATGCTGTTGTCACACATGTCACACTATTGTTCAAAGATGTTTGGTTGTTAACTCTACTTCTCTTGACTTATATCCATTCCTTAAATATTGTTATGATTTATGCATGTTGACCTTGAGTTTTGAACTTTGCCATGATAAGTGATGTTTTGACTTATGCATGATTCACTTGTACTTGTCATCTATTATGTTTGGTATTGTAAGAACCTTATTTCATAGCCATTTAGATGTTGTAACATCTATGTTTACCTTCATTTGTAACCATTTGGTTTAATTCTAAATTTCTATGGATGGATACTTGGTTTTAACCATGTTATTTTCTTTTCTTGATGTTGTCACATGCTTGCCTTTACTTCCTTGGTTGTTACCATGATTTTATATCTTCATCATGTTTGAATGAATGTATATGTATACTTAAGCTTTACTAAAATTCCCTCAAGTGATGTAGCTTGTTAGCTCTCATCCTAAAAAAGAGTTGTCTTGTGTTCCTAAGTCCAAAGGAAACTCTCTATATTGACTAATTGTCATAGATAGCTTATTTATTCTCAAACCTCTCTTTGACCTTGTTAGAGTCATTAGGACTTCCAACTTATCCTTAAGTTAGAACCCACTACCTTTTGACTTTGTCAAGTCAAGACCTTTAGCATACCTTGTTAGGAATCCTATAACTTAGAGCTTAGGACTAGAATTTGTTAACTCTACGTGTGTACCATTGTTATGGGTACTCACTTCCCCCTTTTGGCTTTTGTTAAAGTCAAACCCCCAGTTAGTCTTTCAACTTAGACTTAAAGAGTTTGTTAACTCTATATGTTAGACGATGGCACAGATCTAGAATGGGGGGTTGAATAGATCCCAATTAAAAAATCAGTCGGTGCTACCAGTTAAAAAATTGGTTTTAAAAATATTTGATTTGCAGAAGCGGCTGTGGAAAAATACCGTCTATAACGAACCGTTATTAGAAGACCGGATATGCGTCTAGCCTTATGGAAATGATAATGAGCAAATAGAATCACCATACTAGTCACACTATCAATTGATTAATATCACTAATTAGTAAGACTAGTTCCAATGCTACACAATGCCAACCAAAATATGTAAACAATACAAGTGAATTTTGGTGTAGACAATTTATCAAACAATTGGCGTGCGAGGCACTCCAAGTGAGTTTTGCCTTGAGTAAGTGACTCTAGCTTCCTTGTACAATACACTATGGTACTATAGTTAAAAACAATGTTGATCACTTACTCAAACCTGAAATTCTGATATGCAGATCTCATATGTCCCAAGAACATTGACCTCTGCTTAACAAGGACGAGGACAGACCATGACCAATTTAAATTTCTTTAAATTGTCCCAATGTCATGACCAACGTCATGACGTCTGTTGTAACATCTGCAGACTGACATACTATTTATCTAAACATTTAAATTGTGCAGAATTGTAAATACTAAAAGATAAATAACACAATGAATTGTTAACCCAGTTCGGTGCAACATCACCTACATCTGGGGGCTACCAAGCCAGGGAGGAAATTCACTATCAACAGAATTAACTCAGAGTCAAACAACCTAGTTTGCACTCCTCACTTAAAACCTACCCAATGACACTTCAACCTAGAGACACTCTAGACCTGAGTATTCCCACTCACTCCCCCTCAATCACACCACAGTGGTATAAAATTCACAGTTACAAAAACACTTGAAGACACTCTTCAAACACAACTTTGACTGATCAATCCCTTAAAACCCTAATTTTTGACTGTATGAAAATCCTAATTCATCTGCATCTTGACAAAGACAAACTTGAACTCTGTTAAGGTTAGATAAACAATATTGATGCTCCTAGAATGATGAGAGGATCTAGGGGTCAAAATTTGGGGTATAACACTTTGTACCTATTTTATGCTTTTCTGGATATGTATGTATGTTCTGATGTTTTTCTAGATATGTCTTCAAATCTTTTCCCGTACATTTAATGCTCTTCTAAATGTTTCGGGTGTACCTTCAGAATCTTTGTCTTCATCTACTGCTCTTCTAGATGTCTTCAATTTTTTCTGACTTTGGTTGATAGATTTTGATTATTTTCCAGTTTGTTTCTAATCTTCATCCAATGCTTTTTTGGATGTGTCCCGAAGTTTATTCAATGTTTTTCTGTATATCTTTGATGTCGGTTGTTTTCCAGAGTTCATCCAATGCTTTTCTGAATGTCTCTGATGTTTGTTTCAATGTCCCTATTGTGTTTCCCAGAATTCTCCTCACCTCATTCATTTATCTTCTGAATGTTGTGACTCTTTTCCATCCAGTTCCGTTCATGGATGATGATTGTTGCTTCCCCGATGTTGGTGTCTTTCCCCAGTAAGTGGTTACTCATTGTGTCTTCTGTATCCGTATTTGCTTTTGTGTCTGTCTACATTTTTGCATTCCATCATTTGCATCATGTTAGAGTTCATCTCATGTCAGCATTACATAGTGTCTTATGTCCATGGCATAACATGTCATTGCATCTAAGGGCAAAATTTTTGGTTATCTGTATTTAAATACCCTTCACCATGATTTCAGGAGGATTTCTGTCACTCATGTCATCCAGTGAGGATATTTAAATAGGAGTAACTGTCATACTCCAAATTTTACCCTTAGATCTTTGATCTTTTGCATATCATTTAGGTCAATCATCCTTGCATCACTAACCATTTCATCTAGCTTTGCAGTTTTGTTTGTTTTGTGGAATTATGGTTTATGGAGAAAATCAGAAAGTCCTGACTAATCAAGAGTTGAGTGAGGAATCAACCAAGGAAGCCTTCATGCATCTCAATGATCCCTAAGAGCTAATATGGTCCCAGGAAACCCAAGTCAAGAGTGTCCCCAAGTGGATAGGAGAAGTTTTGTTTTCATTTGATTCAAAAGTCGACTGTAGCTTCATAAAAGTCAACCATTGGGTTTTGTGGTCAACTATGAACTTCATAGGTCTTATTTCATGGTCTCATATGAATGAATCAAGAAGATAAAGTTAGAATCATAAAATTAAGAGTTTGGTGAAATTAGAGTTTTGGTTAAAAAATTCGAAGTGTGGAAATCAATAATTCTAGTCATCTTGCAAGAGTCATATCTCACTCATCCATGAGCCAATTGGATCAAACCAATGATCTTAGTAAAGAGGATATCCTAAACTACAGGTTTGTAAAAGAAATCATGTCCAAAAGATGAATGGATTTGGAGTTATATTGATTCAAAGTTAGCAAAAAATTGATTTGGAAATTCCATACTTAGAAAATTTTCTAAGTTATAAATTTCAGCTTGTTGGAGTGATTTCATGGCCAAATTCAAGAGGGTTCTAAGTCAAATTTTACTTTTCCATCAACTTGAAAGTTGTAGATAATCTTCTAAGCTTTCTTTTGATATCAATAACTCCTCAAAAGCATGTCTAGAACTCAAGTTATAATGCTTTGAAGTTAGGGTTACAAAGTTGGCAAAGTTGACAATGTTTGGTCAGCATTTTGGAACCAACTTCATGGAGTTTTTTCTTGATGATTCAAGCCTCAATTCAGTTTTAGTCCAACATAAAAGTTTCTCTTTTTTCTTCAAGCTTTCTAATAATATCAAGAACTCTCCATTTGAATTAACCAATCTCAAGTTATGGTGTTCTAAAGTGTCATTGTTTTAAGTTGGCATTCATACTTAGACATTTTTGTCAAGTTTTGTTGGACAACTTGTTGTACCAAATTTCAAGAGGATTATGCATGTATTTCCAAGCCTAAACTCCAAATTACATTGGTATGAAAGTTGCGGAGCCACATGCCTATTTTCCAAAGAGCTCAAGGTCTCCACATTTGAGCCAATATTCATGGAGATTTAGTGTACCAAAGTGAGTCTTATGTATTTGTTTCTATCTTGCACCAGTCTCACGTTTAATGACTTAGTGGAATAAAAGTTATGCAGCATCCAAAAGTTTTTATCATATGCACCAAGACTTGCATATTGGGATCCCAAAACTTGTCCAAATAAACTCATCTTTCTATGATACTACAAAAGGGCATTTGTGATATAAAATGAAAGTGGCATTTGTGATACACCAGCTCTTGTAACTCATGTCATAGGTTTTTCTCTCTCACTCCTTGTTATTTTTTACTGTCACTAGCCAACAAAGCTCATTCCTTAACACTTGCACCTGAAATAATCAATATCATGATGCCTTTTGCAAGTTTTGTAAAAAGAAAAAAATCAACAACAAAACTGCATAAAAGAGGGAGAGTGCTGGATTTTTAAAGAGGAGCTTTAAGTTTTATTACTCCCTCTCTTTAACCTCTATGATTCTTTAACCTTCATATAATAAATCTCACACGACATACACCCTCTTCCTACCGTACAACAAAACTTTTCACCTCTCCAACCAAACACAACCATGAAATCACCCACTATGACTCCATCATCTTACTACTCCACCTCATTAATGACCCACTTTTTGATATCTCTCTTGTGTTAGTAAAAGAAATAGGAGAGATTCAAGACAAATAAGTGACACTTTTCTTCAATATCAGAAAAAGAAGTCTCATGGATGGTTTTGACGAAGACACGATCAACATTGTGATTCTCCACGAACAAAATCACTGACCTTTATTTCCAGCAACATAAACTCATACACGGACCTTCTCCTTCAAAACTCAACAAAATATTTGCATCTTCACTCTCCACCATTTTTGGATCAGACAACCTCTCCGTGAAGCTCTGCCAACAACCACGACAACGTGAAGAAATTCGGTCTATTGTGCATCTTCTTCCACCTCAAGTCCATGCGAAGCTCACATCTGTATCGCCGGCAACTTCCACTGTGGTTTGAGAGAAACTTTTCATCGTGATCGTCAATGCTTGAAGCTGTAAAACAGGTATAAATCTCTCTTATTCGGTTCACGTGATTCATCGATAATATACTCACTCTCAATATGAATGTTGGTGGAGTTTGAAATTTAATTCTCTTTTCCAATTGAAATAGTTGTTACCATGTCAATTTAAAAAGTACAGTGAAAGAAAGAGAGAGATTTTGAGGGATAACAGAGGTGCATTTCATGAGATTTATTTGTCATTGTTTTTTTTGCATGAAAGGTAATAAGAAAAAACATTGTTTAACCGTTGTTTAAATGGGAAGCTTTTTTTTCTGTTATACATTACTTGTTCCTTATTATGCATCGTTTGGGTCTTTAGGCCCACCAATTTGCTAACCAAACCTGGAAATCAAGCTAGCATACTCGGGCTTATAAGCCCATTTTGGTTGCTAGATACACCAGGAATTTAACTCTGCCCCCCTCTTTATTTAGTTTTAATTATTTAGTTTTTTTATTAAATTTTAGTTTTTATTAGAATTTGATTAGTTGTTTAGTTCTTTTATTTTAAGATTAATTAATTAGTTTTTGATTAAAACTTAATTAGTTGATTAGTTTTTTATTTATAATTTAGTTTATTTAATTTTAATTAATCATACTTAACTAAAATTTTAATTATTTTAGATTAGCTAGGCTTTAGTGAAATTTAGTTATTTAATTTTTTAAATTAGAATTTAGGCTAGCTTTAATTATTTTAGTTTAGCTATATTAGTTTAATTAATTTTAATTAGAGTCTAATTGATTAGCTTTTAATTAGACCTTATTTCTTTTTTAGTTTTAATTTGAGATTTTAGAATTAGTGAATTAGTTTATCAATTAGATTTTAGTTGAATTTGATTTTATTTTTTAAATTAGTCATGACATTTCTATATTTTCATTAATTCTTGATGTTTGATCTAATCCTTGTTGTTTTTGCCTATTGGTTAAATCCTGATTTCCATGTCCTATCTTTTAAGTGTTTAATTTGCCTGAGCGTTTACCGTATATATTGCTACTCATCTTACACTTAATACTTGAGGTTCATCTCTTTGTCCCTCCATTACCTAGATTCCAAAGGAAAGGATTCCCCTTGTTAACTGGCATGTCATACTTAGCCTAACCTTAGGTCCTTACCCTTTATCCTAACCCTAAGATTAGAGTCACCGTACTCTAGGTGAGTGTCCTGTCATGGACATTTCCTTTCCCGTTTAACCTAACCTTAGGTTTAGAGTCGCTGCACTCTATGTAGGTGTCTCACCGCAGACATTTACTTTCCATTTTGAACCTTGACCACAGTCAAGAGTTCCTCACCCCTATTGAGGGGGACTACGATTGCTCTAATTCCATTCCTATTAGGATACGTAGGCACGAGATGCCATGTCTTGGCGATAATACTTTATATACTTTAGATCTTTGCCTTAGAATGGTACCTTTATCAAGCACACTTTACCATAACACAAATACTAACAAGAGGTTTGTGTAGAGTACTACAGATACTTAGGATGCTAACACCTTCCCTAGGTATAACCAACCCCCGAACCTTAGATCTTCTAGTTGTGTTGTTACATAGCGCACTTAGGGTTTTCTTCGATCTTTACCCTTTTCTTTGGATAAATCAAAAATCGGTGGTGAACTTCATGATTTGTGATTCAAGTTAATTCAATAGCTTGATATCTGATTCTCACCGCAACACTTAACATAGCGCTAAATTGTCCCGTAATCGGAAAGTGATCATTCGTGGCTCAAACTTATGTTTGAAAGTCCAAGTATGGTTGATTATTTGTCTTAAGTCCATTACCTATGAAACTTATTGTTAGAAGGCTTTTATTTTATCAATCCTCTAATGAGGTTTCATTAACTTTGGTCTAAGTTCACGAGTTAACCATCGTTGATCATTTGTTCTAACGACTAATCACTAACTCACTAACAATATTATTGTGTTAATTTTGTTTATGTTTATTTCTTGCTCACTATCTCTCTTTTATTTGTATGCTTCATTTTTATCATCTCATATCATATTATTGTTTGTGCTTCCGTTATTTTTCCTTTGTACGTTGGACACATGTTTATGTTTCCGCCATTTTTTCTTTTGTCCACTTGGACCATATTTTGCTGAAAATACTAATAAAGGACTAAACCTTTAAAAAACTTGGTGCTTTTAACTTCGTGATTATGCTCTTGGACTATTCTTAGACATTTGAACTCTTGAATTATTCTTGGACCCTTAGACTTAGAATTAGGTATCTTTCCCTATGCTTGGAGTATTATGGATTTTTGCCTTTATTTGGCTTGCTTATTTACTTATGCTTCAAGATGGATGGAATTTTTATTTGGCTTACTATGGAGTGTACTACAATTTGGTTAGATCCTTCTTATCTTTAGCTTTTATTTTTCTTTTTAGGATAGTCACTTCATCTCCTCCCCTTCTTAAATTTTTAAAATCTTCTCATTTTTTTTAAAAACCTTCTTGTTTTCAAACTTAAAACCACTTTCATAATAAAACCTTGACTTTTGTCAAGTGATTTTAAAACTTTGTTTTCTTTAATAAATGTCAATCAATGTTAATCATACTTTGACTAATTTCAAAAAGATATAAAAAATACTTCACCTCATTCAAACTTTTTGTGCCTTTGTGCACTTTTTCATTTTAAAACTTTTCATAAAGTTTAGACATGAGTTATTTTCATAGTTGAGATATAATTCTCCTATTCTCCATAGGATTTAAGATGTTGACATTTTCCACTTAGATGTTGAGTGATAGACTTGTTGATTTTAATCCAAGCAAAATCCTCCATCTTTAGGTTATGCAAATGTTGTCTTATACTTGTGGGCGACTAGTCGTAGTTTTCTTCTTAAAATGACAACTTGTCTTTACACTTAAAATCAATCAAAACCAACCAATTTTTATTATTTGTACCACGAACTAAAGGGTTTTTGATCCTATATTGCACTTTGTGGTACATAGGCATGAGGCGATAAGTCTCTTCAAACACAAAAATCTTAAAAAATAATTATCTTCTCACCTCCCCAATCTCTTTTTAAACAAACCATTTTCAAACCAAAAAGCGTAGATATTTCAAAGGGCTCCTATAGAGTACTATAGATGTTTTGGGTGCTAACACCTTCCCATTGCGTAACCAACCCCCTTACCCAGTCTCTGTTTATTTATTCTTGTTTTAGAACTCTTTAGGTTTTATTCGCTCTTTTTTCTTTTCTTTTTTGGATAAAATAAAAGTGCGGTGGCGACTCTTGCATTTTTTAGTTAAGTTAATCAATAACTTACACTCACAAATTTTCCCGCTACACCATTCTCCCAGAACCCAATCTCACCCACTTTTTCCTTTTTTTTTTCTTCTGGGATGGGATAAATTTTATGAAACCTAACTCTAAGCGAGACAAGCCCCACCCATAGGTCATCACACAAAAAACTAAGAAAACCAATATCCACCTTCTTCCTAAGACTATCCATAAACCAATCGAATGGTTCATGAGTCTTTGACTCTAAGAGAGACACTTCTCTTCACCAGGAAAATAATAACAAAGCCTAGAAGACCTACCTCTTAAGAAAGAAGAAACAACATGATCTTCATATCTAGATGACATGATATCCCTCCAATTCCAGAAGAACTTGAGAGCAATCTCCGCTATCACTTACCTAGTAAGCTAGATTACCTAAGATCGTGAATACCAAAGCTACATTTCTACTTTTACTTTTAGACATCAGACTACTTTAAACATAGGTCGTACCATTACCATTCACTCCACCTCACAAAAACCTCCTCTGAATCTTAACAATCCTCCTCCAAACCAGGGTCTTTAATAGCATTTTAACCCGAAAGTGCTTTAGAAGTCCATTAAAACATTCTTAAATGTTACATCAAACACAGCGATCCCTTATCATCCACATATAATCACCAATCTAACCATCAACAATAATGTGATATTACAATGTTAACCACAACTTTCTACCACTATTGTTATAAGTTTTTCAATAAATTATATTTAAATTACATTAGTTTATTAAAAACGGTTATTAGAAAACAATTTTAAATGTTTTGGGTTTTACAATGTTAGTATGGAAGAACACAAGTATTACTGCATACAATTTATTTTTTATTTTTTTTGTATTTTTTTTTTATTTCTATGTTTTAAAAATTTTCTTTTTTACATTGGATGAGTATATAATGTGACGAGATTAAAAAAATAATTCAACTCCAAAAAAAAAAATTAAAACATAAAACCTAAAGTTGAACTAGATTTTGATTTTGAATACTTCCAAATAAGAAACCAAAACTAACTTCATTCAAATAAAGGCCCAAAATGTTATTGGTTACGTGTATACTTTTTTTAATTATAGTTATGATATAATTATTAACTCTTACAAAAATATTGTTAATTAGATGGAGAGATTTGAAAGACTAACAACATCTCTTAATAATTGAAGGATGATTTTGAAAGATGATAAACATTATTCATAAATTTAATCAATAAAATTTAGTTATATTAATCACAGTGTATGATAATTGGCTGTGAGATTTGAAAATCCTGAAGCATATGCAATAACCATTGTGCTTCGTAAGAAGTATTTGCAATTTCCCTATATTCCACTTCGGATGACGATCTCAAAACAACCAATTGCTTTTTGGATTTCCAACATATAAGATTATCCCCAAAGAAACAGTTAAAATTGGTAATGGATCGACTTGTTACTAGACAAAGCCCACAGTCTAAATCTGTGAAGCCCGTGAGTAGGAACTGCAAATTGTTTTTGAAGTGCAGACCCAATGAAAGTACATTTTTAAAATATCAAATAATTCTAAGGGCAGCAACTTAATGAATGTTGGTAGGCTTGGACACATATAATAACAACTTATCGATAAAAGACTATATCGGGGCGAGAATGCGTTAAATATAACAACTTATCGATAATTCTTCAAAATTGGGAAGGGTTTGGTATAGGAACTTCATCTGTGTTATCGAGTTTTTGTTCTGAGTCTATAAAGCGTTGAAGTTGGTTTTGTACCCGATGACTTCCCGCCAAGCGAACCGATAGTGTCGCTGTAATAAAAGAGTATTGAATCCACCAGAACTTCTATTTAACAAAGCAATAGTTGTGCAAGTATAAAAGTATAAAAAATAACATTGGGGGAGTTGTTTCATGTTTGAAGTTGTAAATAAAAGAAGTGTTTTGTAATTTAGAAAAAAGTGGTCAGGTTTTGCTTAGAAATCCTTATTTATCTCCTGTTGATGTCTAATGCATTACATAAGTCAAACATCGCTATATTTCCACGACGAATTAATAAGACCACTGTACCCAATCCGTTGAGGTATAACTCACTAATTCCTACTAGAGGTCTCTTATCCCTATTCAACCAACGTAAGTGAAATGAGGCGATGATACAATACGATAACTCTAAGGCCACTACTCGATGTCTCCTATCTCTATTCAAACTACGTAAATACGGTGTTGTAAATTATACTCTACAATCTCCAATCGCAGAACCTCTAAAAAAGTACCAAGTCTGCCTTTTATAGCCATCAAATCGTACCAGAACTTATAAGAAATTGCCCAGAATAGGCCCCAATTCTTCATACTTGGTCATTTTTGCTTCGTTCTTTGGCCATTATTCATCAAATTTGATAATCTTCGACTTGCTTTTCTTTGTTTCTTCGATACAAAACATGCAATGTAAAGTATCATCACAACCCAAAACTTCAATTGTTGCTTGTCCTCAAGTAATTTGCCTGCACTACAAATTCCCAACAGAAAAATAAGTTACAATAATAACGAGTGAACACCACCATATCAAATTTGTTTTACCTAACCATCATTCAGGATTCCAACTGCAATTCGACAAATTCATAAAACATCCTCAATCTTTGACAAGTACTCAACCCGTCTCTCATCTCACTAGGACTCACTCAATTGATAGGATAATCTCTCAATCAACATGCAAAATAGTTTATATTGAGTTTGATCATGTTTGAATAGAATTTTTCAAAGAAATCACACACACACACACACACACACACACACACAAAAACACACAAATACACATTTGAGGGCTTTTTTCGGTTGTAACATGGCTTATGTTTGGGTAGGACTTTTTTTTTTGGAGAAAGTAGGTTTAAACCTTTGGGGTTAGGTACCTAGTTCTCCTATTGTTATTACACCAACTCTTTTCCTAATTAATGGTACTAGAGATATCGCTATTGTGGTCCTCAATATTAATTTTGCATTCTTTTTCTCTCTTTTTTTTTTAAGAAATCATCTTTAAATTCTTATTTTCTAAAAAATTTGAATTTTTTTTACAGTTTTTTCTCTAGTACCCCAACCCCAATCTTAAACCTTGGTCACTTCTAATAGCGATCCCAAACTTATTATTTTTCATACAGATGTAGAACTAATTTTTTTACCTAACTGCAAAGAGAGGGTGGAAAGATGTAATCTTTCAATTCATATGGCTAATAAATAAGGCTATGTCACCGAAAGAAAGGGCTAAGCTCAAAGTGGTTAGCAAAGGACTTTACCTATTAATACAAGGTGGTTTTTAAAAAAGGCTTAGAGTTCATAGAAAACAACTGCCTTTGTGTGTGTGTAAATCAAACCAAACAAATTGAATCAGAAATAGTTCAAACTTGATGAAGTATTAATGCATGGATACACTCAGTGAAAGGAATAGTAAACAATGGAAGTTATTTGGCTCAAACCTTACTAGTTGAGGTATGTGAAGGTTGAGTACGAGTCTTTTGATTAATTTTTCATCCTTTGCTTTCAATTCGTAAGTCACTGTCCTGACGATCAATTTTTATCTGATGGTGCTTTTGGTTCATTTGTTCAATGCTAAAGTTGAAATTATTGTAAATATGAAAGAAACAACATTAGAAAACTCATTCATTAGAGACAAACATGATTAAAATCATACAACGGGGAAGAGTATTTATAAGTGCTATTACTCTTTGTTAGGCATACATTATAAAAGAACTTATAGGAATTTAAAACTTGCTACATGTCTTTTTCACATGTTATCATTGTGGAAAAGATTATGCATGTCATCCATGGTGTTGTTGAAATCATTATTTTACCGGGTCCATTCTGCTCTCATGTGATCTATTCTTCTTTTTGCTCTTGATCTTGATTTCTAAAATAATTCTCCATTTCTTCGGCGCTTGTAAAACATGCTCTTAAACTTTGGGAAGACATGTAGTATTCTTGTTAGTTGTAGAAGTCTCTGAATATTGGTGCAAATCTTCAGGGTTCAGCATAAAAGGTGGGTGAAACTTCTGTTATCCACCTTGTTACTCCCATTGCATTAGCTTTTATCCTTCTCTGAAATTCGGATTCCTGTTGATTTTCTTGAACTTACGTCGCCTACTGATGCACCTGAGGTTGGTAGAATTCTTCTTTGTTTCGAGCTTAGTTATCCTCTTGATCTTGTTGAGCTACTCCTGCTAGGTGATTATGTTGAGGCCTCATTGAAATTATGGCCCTCTAACACATGTTAATACTGATGTCCTCACAACGTAACATAATTTCAAGAGAGATGTTACAACATCTTCTGTCTGACAGAAAAAATAAATCAGACTAAAAATAAAATGCAAAAAGATAAATAACACATGCAATTGGTAACCCAGTTTGGTGCAACATCACTTACATCTGGGGCCATCCAAGCCAGGAAGGAAATTCACTATGACAGAATTAGTTCAAAGTTAAACTCCCCCGTTTACAACTTCTCGCCTAATCACTACCTTGTGCAAGTTCTACCTAGACACGCTCTAGATATGAGATCCCCCTCTCACTTCCTATCAGTCACAAACCAGTGACAGTTCAATAATAAACCAGAACAGAAGATTACACTTCCAATAAACAATACTTGATTTTGCTTAAAAGCTTCAACCAAGAACAATACACTCTTTCTTAAAAGCTTTAGAGTGAACAATTAACAATATACAATCAGTCTACCTCAATGTATCAGAAGATACATAGGTGACTCACAAAGTCACACTAAAGAGACTCTAAAAAACTAAGACTCTAAAACCTCTCCTTATTTTTACAAAAGTGAAAGCTATAGATACACTAGGTTAAAGTTGCTTTTTAAATAGACTTTAGACCTTGTGGGATTGGGATTCGAAATAAAACGTAAATCACTAGGAATTAGCTTCCAATCATCAGCAAAAATTCCTGCACAATGATAGGAACAAAATAAAAAGTTTCCTAAAAAGGTTCAAAGATCCTTTTTATGAAAACCAACACAATCTGTCAAAAAATAAGTTCCCAAGATATCCCTCTTTGGACAGTGTAAACGTGTGAATTAAAACACACTCAAAACTCTCACTACAAATACCAAAACAATCATGCTCTAACTTTCTGGTATAGTATGTCCTGACATATGTCACAATATCATGCTAGATATGATGTCTGACTATCATGACAAAACATCTGACTTAACATCTTGCTGGTAGCATGTTTTACCAAAATGTTGCCAATCCAAAAACCAAAGAACTTACACTCATAATTGTTGAAGCGTTGGTAAGTGCTTTTGGACCTATCATATTGTCATCTGGGTAGGTAGATACTCCGGCTCTCTTGCACAATTCATTAATAACACATAAATGGCCACAAGCCCGTTGTGAAGCGTTAGCCATTTTTTTTAAATATTTTCATAAAATTAAGTACCCTACATTAATAGGCTCGCCCTTTAAAAGAACCAAAAGTCCTAAGCACCGCTTCACAATAAATTATAACTGATTAGAATCGGCTTCAAGAGTTTGCATAAAGAATGAGGCATGTTCCCTAGGGATTTAGCGAAATTCAGTGGTTCTAAGCCGTAGCGTTAAGCCACACTCAATGACTCAGTCAGCCCCTGGTCTACAGAAAGCATCAAGCATTTCTTGGGCCATGTTTCGTTTATAACATGATGCTCATTTCTATAAGTCCTAAGAGCATATACGAGAGGAGATTGAAGATTCAAAATAAAATTAATAGCACTAGTAGAATAGTCGACGTACTTACCTCACACAATTGAAGTATAAGGCAAATGCTTTTGAATAAAGCTTAAGGCCAATATTTTTGTTGGTTTTTTGAATTAATTCATTAAAACTTACCCATTATTGTTGTTGCAACATTTCCACCACTTATTTGAAACCCCTCAGATCATCACATGCAAAATCTCTTTCTCTCACGATATGTTAGTCCACCAACTTTAAATACTTTTCAATATTTGCTTCAGAAAAACATCAGATTTCAAAATGTTGGAGCATTTCGTGGGGGAGTAGCGTGTGATGATGAACCTGTTTCAACTTTGCCTCTTTTTTGAACCATTAGGCCTGCAATAATACAAAAAATAACACCTGCACAAGAGAAAATATTAAGTATAAGATGGAGATTAAAAGAGATTTGGGTTAAGAGAATTAGAGAAAAGGGTTGTGAGGAAGAGTGATATGAAAATCTCTATTTATAGGAAATTTTATGTTCTCACCGCGTACGACATGCATCCATTGCGTGCGCAATGCTAATGGTTCTTCCAACGTGTCTATCACACTTGAATGGTTCAATTTGATCCGCTGTCGCGCGCAGATCAAATCGAGTGTTTTTTTTGTGAAAACGTAGTACAACGACAATGACTCGAGTCGTATCGCAAGGATTCTTGTAGTGATTGACCAATAAAGTAGCAGTTATGGGGGTTTGAATTTTGATTAAGAGAAAAAATACTTAAAATAAGTGACTATAAAAAAAAGTGATTATTAAAATAAGCTAAAACGGCTAATCCTACTGATTCGGGTTCCGACTTATCATCGACTATTATAAAATCAATCTCTAAATGGATCCAATCTTATTCGATTATGATATTAATCAGACAAACGCTTACCAACATCAAATGAATTATGTTCCTGTTTACCGAATTAAACAAACGGTTAAGAATATGACGAATTAACGAATTAAGCAAACGATAACACGCAATTAAATTTAGGAACATGCATACAATCGAATTTAATCAATTCTATCCTATGAACAACAATTGAATTAAGCAAACAATTGCAATCAAATTAAGCAAATGACTTCATAGAAAAGGATTGAAAGGAATCATATTTAAATTGATATTATAATAACCTCAAAGTGTTGAAACCGTACACAGCAGAATTTGCCCGGAGGTATTAGTTTTCCATGAGTTCTTCTCAAACCTCTCTCTCCATTTTTCCGCGAATAGTATATATTATGTATAGTAAAACGAGGTTCTTTTTAAATGAAATTCATAACCCAACTGGGTCGAAAACATAACCCAGATCCAAAACATGACCCAAAACTAAAACAAATTCCTAATGTTGTAACTTCAACGAATATTCTGGGAAAATATGCTCTGAATCTGACTTCGTCTCCAACACAAAAGTCATAGCTCTCTCAGCTTTCCGGCGATATTTAGAACGCCTCAAACGGATTCCCAGAACTCCAGTTATGATCGTTTCCGTGCAGACTGCTAAAGCTGAAAAATAAAGTGCAAAAATCAAATTAAACCAAAAATAAAATAAAATATAAAAACATAATAAAACATAAGAATAATCAAAATAAAGTAAAGAAATGCCTAAGTAAAAATATAGGAGAATGTGCATAAAGATGCACTGATCAAATTCCCCCACACTTGAACTTTTGCACTGCGAGCAAAATTAAAATAAAACAAAACAAAGAAAGTACAAACACATCAACAGTTACTCATTTCAGGCTGTAAGTCTTCTTCGATTAAGTTTGCATCGATAGGTACTAATCTTACACACTAAGGATATCGTAGGGACACTAATCCACAATTGTGCGGACATAAGCCTCCTGAATACACAAATTAACTCAAATCATGCTATTATGTTAAAGCCTAACTTACTCTTCCTCCTTTTTGCTCTTTTTCATTCAGGCGCAATCACATTAAGCCCGTCATCTCCGCACACTCATAGCAAGGCGACCGGTTAGTGAATCTGATCCTTTTTGTTTGGGGTTCTGGTACTTACGTGGCATAACCCTTTGCTTACTTAGTTGTAGTTGCGGGGGATCGGACCGTAATCCGCCCTACCAAGTTCAGCACCAGAAACCGTTGAACCAACTAACAACGAGTACTTTTTTTCAACTTTTTTTGAAGGCTCTACATCCGTTAAGGTGTATTCCATTTCTTTTCTTCTTTTTTTTTCAAGCTAAAAATTTGATCACTCATTTATATTCATCGGCTTCCCTGCGTAGAATGTGTATGAGATGGTGCTGACTGCTGAAATAAACTACTCGAGAGCTGTCAGAGAATGAGAATTTAAGGCTAAAACATAAAGAGTATTCAAATCAATTTCCACATGCAGGAAACTTACGGTGTCAAGATGATACCGATCTTGTGAATTTTTCTCAAGTCTCCGCAAACTAATCTCAAATTAGTCTTTAGCCTAGAACTTTCAAAAAGATGCAACTTTTTTTATTTTATTATTATAACTGAAAACAAACCAAAACAAAATAGTAAAACAAGCAAATAAAACAAAAGTTTCCCTCCCCCACACTTAAAACAAACATTGTCCTCAATGAAAGGACATAAAAATAAAATAAGAGTGAGAGAAAGGAAAGAACACACCCGAGGAGTCAAGGTGGATAAATGATCACATATGCATCCTTTCCCAAAGAGAGATTCCTGCAGTCTCCTTTTCCAAAGTGGGGAGTAACTTTGGATAGCATCCATAGCCCTTGAAATTTGTATTAGTGCCTTCGCCTTTTATTCCAGGATCAAATAAGAATCTTCGATAAATAAAAGTGTCGAATGAGCACGTAAATGTGATATTCTTTTCCACAACGTTAGAGAACAAAGGATTAAAGGGTTGTCTCACTGCTTTTCTTCTCTCTTTAATCGAGGTCCATCCAAGTCTCTTCTTATGTTTCTTCAAAACCTGAAAAAGCTTATTTTCTTTATAAGAATCAAGGTTACAAGAAATTATAATTGGAAGCGTTTTATTCGTATCTAAATAAGCATAATTCAGATTGTTATGAAGTGGTTTAAGCTCCAAGGGGGGAGGTTGTTCAATGGATGGTGAGGTTGGTGCAGCCGTGATGTTAAGATTTTTAGCTACATAAACAACTTCATCTGCATGAAAAACATCACCTTGTACGGCAACATTAATCTCAGCACAAACAGAGCAAATGTTAGTGGCGGTACATAAATCACAAGAGTAAGTATCATCAAAATCTGCAAATGATGGAAAATCAAAATACAATTCAGAATAAGTATCATCAACTAAATTAGAAGGAAACTCTTTTGGATTCACTACTGTTTGGGCAGGTGGTTGGTTTGATTCTTGAGCTTGCTGCATGACATTCACTATAGTGGCAAGCTGTTCAATCTGTGTCTGCAAAGCCTGAAGACTTGAATCTGTTTGTTGCTGAAACTGAAGGTCATTTATAGCCATTTGCTTGACAATGTCCTCTAGTGAAGGTTCAGAAGGTTTAAAGCACATAATTTGCAATTCCTTCATATGCTTATTCGGATCCTCACCTGCAAGACCATTAAATCATGGCAACAAGTTTATTAAACCAGATTCTAATTCGAAAGGTACATTAACAGCAGGATATTCCATACATAAAGTATTATAATTCATATCAGGAGCAACTAATTGCCTTAAGGTTCTATTATCAGCCATTTCAAAATAAAGTTCAGTGTACGAAGCAAACAAGTTATGCAGATAGTTAGACTCAGATAGTAAAAAACAAACACAAAGAAGGGAATCGATAAAAAAAAAATAAACTGATACCGAAATTAATCTAATGACTTAGTAATATAATTTTGAGAATTTTTTTGGTTTTTTTCGACTGTAAGAAAACAGTAAAAAATTCATTAAAAATAGAAAAATGATGAATTTGGCGATTCGAGGGGCCAACACCTTTAACTCTTCTAGAGTTAAGGAGTTTTGATTGCACAATTTTTCTGCTTCAAGTTCACGAAATTGATCTCGAAAAGAAGACGATTTGTCCAAAACCTGGTTTTTTTACTAGGTCTGACGAGAAACGGGTGAAACGGAATGGTTGGACGCAAAAACGCAAGAAAATACACAAAATACAGAAAATTAAAACAAACAAAACCTAAAACTAGACTATTGGCTAAATCAACAAGAATCCCCGGCAACGGCGCCAATTTGATCCGCTGTCGCGCGCGGATCAAAACGAGTCTTTTGGTACAAATTATAGTACAGCGACAGTAACTCAGGATATCGTTCTCAAGGATTCTTGTAGTGATTGACCAATAAAGTAACAGTTATGGGAGTTTGAATTTTGATTAAGAGAAAAAAATACTTAAAATAAGTTACTATAAAAAAAGTGATTATTAAAATAAGCTAAAACGGCTAATCCTACTGATTCGGGTTTCAACTTATCATCGGCTATTATAACATCGATCACTAAACGGCTCCAATCCTATTCGATTATGATATTAATCAGACAAGCGCTTACCAACATCAAATGAATTATGTTCCTGTTTACCGAATTAAACAAACGGTTAAGAATATGACGAATTAACGAATTAAGCAAACGATAACACGCAATTAAATTTAGGAACATGCATACAATCGAATTTAATCAATTATATCCTATGAACAAAAATTGAATTAAGCAAACAATTGCAATCAAATTAAGCAAATGACTTCATAGAAAAGGATTGAAAGGAATAAGATTTAAATTGATATTATAATAACCTTAAAGTGTTGAAACCGTACACAGCAGGACTTGCCCGGAGGTATTAGTTTTCCATGAGTTCTTCTCAAACCTCTCTCTCCATTTTTTCCGTGAATAGTATAAATTATGAATAGAAAAACGAGGTTCTTTTTAAATGAAATTCATAACCCAACTGGGTCGAAAACATAACCCAGGCCCAAAACATGACCCAAAACTAAAACAAATTCCTAATGCTGTAACTTCAACGAATATTCTGGGAAAATATGCTCCGAATCTGACTTCGACTCCAACATGAAAATAGTAGCTCTCTCTCTTAGCTTTCCGACGATATTTAGAACGCCTCAAACGGATTCCCGAAACTCCAGTTATGATCGTTTCCGTGCAGACTGCTAAAACTGAAAAATAAAGTGCGAAAATCAAATTAAACCAAAAATAAAATAAAATATAAAAACATAATAAAATATAAGAATAATCAAAATAAAGTAAAGAAATGCCTAAGTAAAAATATAGGAGAATGTGCATAAAGATGCATTGATCAGTGTCTATCACACTTGAATGGTTTGACATGACTTCTAGAGAAAATCTTGTTGGGATTTTCTTTATAGTCCTCTTGTCATGCATAATCGGTAGTTTCAAATCCACTAAATGCTAACTAAGTCCAGGCATCTCACTGTAATCCTAGGCAAAAAAATCCTTGAACTCCTTCAAAACCTTGATTAATTGTATTTTCTGGCTTAGGCAGAGTTTGACAGTAATGTAAGTTGGCCTCTTAGTCATCCCATCTCCTAAATCTACCTCTTCCAAAGGATCTTGAGCTTTCATCTTTTTGGTCGAGGTTAATGGGTCATTTTCAAACCCCAATGACTCGTCATCGTATATATAATCGAGTATGCGAGTTTCAGAAGATGGTTTTTGGCCATTCTGGTCAATTTCCTTTGTTTGAACTTTAAGCAATATGGCTTCGACAACCATCATTTCTTGAGATTCAGCCTCTAATGCCGATATTAATATTTTTTCATCGACATAGACCAAAATTCGAGCTAGTGTGCTTTACTCAAACATCATCCTCATCAAATCCAAACCATATGTTGTATCCCTCGATGGTCTCGCACTCCCATATAAAGCCATGCATATGGTGAAAATTTATGGAGTAATGTACGTCAACCCCTTTGAAGTCAAAGCCTGACACTTCTGGCGCACATGGAAAAATATTCGCCAAAATTTGGTCAAAACTTCTCCCATCAATATGGTTTACCTCTACACGGAAGAAACTTTGATCTGCTTATATATGTTCCACAATCCTGTCGAGCTTATAGGTCATAATTATTTGGTGCATGGAATTAGGAACACATCCCACCCCATGTATCCATTATCGACCAAGTAGCAAATTGAAATTCTCCCTAGTTGGAATTACAATGAACAAAGTTGGTCAAATGGTGGTTCCTACAACCACATATACTTGAATAACTGCCAAGAGCCTGTTGGTCTTTCCCTCGTAGTTCGAAAAGACCATATTGTTGGACTTCAAATCCATATAACACTATCCAATTTTTCTAGGTAAGGAATGTGGCATTCCATTATTATAGGCTCCGTAATCTATAAAAACATTATTTACCTCAACACCTTCCACCTTAGCCCTGATATACAATGACTTCAAATTCTACTGTATGGACATCTCAAGTCTCTCAAATATGGATTTATCTTCATTAATCGAGCCATCATTCATAACATAATAACATAAAAGCTTGTGAGTTGCCAGTTCTTCAGCCAAACCACACCAATCTTCAGTTACATCACTAATTTTATCATACTCTAATGGAAAATAATATTGCCTATAATATCAAAATCATCCTTCGACCCTGATTCAAAGTCATTGCTTGCTATCTCTTCATGTTCACGGGACAGAGGCCTTTGGTTCTTCTTTTTCCACCACAAGTGGCGGTGGGGGAAACAACGTTTTCTTGATAGGCTTTCTAATTTCCTGGTGTCATACCCCAAATTTTGACCCTAGATTCCATCATCGTTTTAGGAGAATTATGCATTTCATTGCTAACCTAACCTTGTGCAAATTGCCCTTTGTTTTGTTTCATCAATGAATTAGGGTTTTAAACCAAGAGAATCAAAAGGATCTTTATGTGGTTAGTCAATATCTTGGATTTATCATCAACCTACCAAGTGTTCATACACTCAAGAGACCTCTCTCCATCAAATACCAAGTTCTAATTGGTTTCATTACAAGCTCATCAAGACTAAACTCCATTTGATCACAAATTAGAGTTTCATCAGACAAAGTCAATTGTGCCTTTGACTTTTAACCAAGACATGATCCCAAGCCTTGAGACATGATTCAAGATATTAAAATAAATCCTTGGAGTCCATCCATGGTGTTTAAAAGGGTCAAGAGTTCATAATCATTGAAGATCACCTAGTCAATTTCATCTGATACACAAGCTTTTAACTGCAAAATCAACTCTTTGGCTTTTGAGATTTTTGGTCAAAATTGAAGTCGTCAAGCTAAATTTCATGAAAACTTTTTTGATCAATGAGTTTGATCATGAAAAATCAAGAGTTTGAAGGTTTCTTGCAAAAGAGGTAAAGTGGAAGAAAGTTGAATTATTTTCTAAGTGTTATGAAAAAGCCTAATTTGTTGCCAACTTGGGAAGGTCATAACTTTCAATCTAGACCACCATTTTTTGTGTTCCAAAGATCAAATTGAAACCCTTAAAATATAATACAACTTTACCAATGAGGGTCAATCTCCAAAAAGTAAAGGGATTTTGAGTTATGAGGCCATCAAGTGAGTGAAAAAGTTCCATAGGCAGTTTTGAACTTCCAGAAGTACCAAATTTGAGAGCCAGTTTTCATTATGATCCATTGAGAATCAAGAAATTCTTCAAACATGAAAGTTGTATATAATGTTTGGGGCTTTTCAAAACATACAAGAACTCATTGATACCATTCTTGAGCTGAGAGAATCGAAGGGATGAAGTTGGTGTCACAAAGTTGGATTTCATATCATTTCCACAACTTGTTCTTGACCAAATCTCCAAGTCATGCTCTATAGTCCCACTTTTCAGGCCACAATATCTCTAAATATTTACATAATCAGAGGATTACACGAAAAAATGGAGCATTATCCAACTGTTTAAGCTTTTGTTCAAGAGATTTTGCCATTTTTGGAAGAAACGTCACACTTCCAATTTGATAAAGCCACTTTAATCACCAAAGTCAACTTCTTAAGCATTGTAATTGTTCATTATTCACTCAAAAGGATTTGTACTGATAAGCAAGGTCTCCTAACCTCTCAACAACTCTAAAATATCTTGTACCTTGCATTGGAAGTTCAAAATTTTATGGAACGATCAAGTTGCAACTCAACAAAGCCAAAGTTTGAGAACTTTGTAATTTGACTAGCTTCAAATCCCACGAGTTATCCTATAAATAAGGGACTTCCTTAAGCTTTAAAACACACAACTTCCACACTTGAAACCTCTGAAAACTTCCCCATCAAACAAAATTTGCAAATAAGCTCATTTTTGCAAATTCTCAAGCCAAACACTTTTCCCTCGTGCATTTCTCAAAGTAACTTCATAAATCACTCATATGAAATTAATAGAACTTGTTCCAACACTTGAACAAGTTCTGTATCACCCCATACACCATCCACCATTTCTCATCTTCATCTTGCCAAAGGGGTCAGGTTTTAATTTTGGAACCACTTCCAAGCAATCTAAGCACTCAAATCTACTCTCAAAGGATCAACAAGGCTAATGAGACTCTCTTTTCACTTCTGTAACATCATTTGAAGAGGCCTTGGACTGTCTCCAAGAGGTAAGGCTCTTGTCTCATCCATCTTATGATACATGCATTATTAGTGATTTATTTGTGAAGTAAAATGTAGACAATATCATGTGTTAGCTGTTTGAATCATTGGTTGTGTTGTGTGAAGTGTACATGTGATGTTTTGACATGTGATAAGATTTCTGTGTTGCAGTGTTGTTGGGCTATTTGTGTGTTGTACAATTATTTTTAGGGTGAACTTATGGTACCATTAAAATCCTTGTAAAAAATACTCCAACTTTGGTTTTTACAAATTTAAGAATGATTATGAGATGAGGGAGTTATGTTGAGTTGAAGTGCTGAAGAGATGAAAAAGTTAGGGCACAGGGAGAGAGAAAAAGAGAGAAGCGAGAGGAAGAAGATGAAGCTGAGGTGGCACTGAGGTGGCCATTTAGTTTGAAATGTCAACTATATATTATTCTGAGTGGTTCAATACACGAATGTATTAACCACCCCAGTGGTAGAGTGCCTTTCCTTTCCTTTCTTTCTTGCCTCATGTCCTGGGTTCGAACCATGTTGAACCACCATTTTTCCATTTTGTGTTATTTTTGTTTTGTGTTCATTTCTAAAGCTATCTTAAAATATATATAGTTGTTCCCCTTTGTTTATCACACACGCACCATAGCCCAGTTGGTTATGTCTTGAGTGATAAGTCAGGCAGCGTGGGTTCAAGTCCCACCAAGGCCATTTCCATTCTTTTTAACACTTATTTCTTATTTTTCTTCACAAATTGAAAACACCATAACTTTGTGATCCCAAAGGATTTTTGACCCATTCTTTTTGTCATTTGTTCATGAAAAATGTCTATTTTCTTCTTGTAAAAAGAAATTTCCAAAAATATTTATTTTTCTTGCATTTTTACTTAATCAAAGTAAATGACTTTTTTTTGGGTTTCTTAAGTTTTCTTTTGATTTCTTTGGTTAATCCTTTGATTTTATTTGTGCACATGACTTGTATGAACCCCATATACTTTGTGTAGACCTTGTGTGATGTTTTTAACTTGTGCATATTTATTTTAACTTGTACTTGACACAATTTGGTGTATGTTTACATGTTAAATGCATGTTGAAACTTTGACTATACCATGAGTCCCTACTTGGTCATTTTGTACTTGATACATGACCTTCTTCCATGTCTTATTTGAGCCTTGATGTGCATATATGCCTTTGTATGGATTATACCATGATTATGTGTTCATAAAAATTTGTTTTTTTTGTCTTAATATGCCTTTTTATACATGCTTGTATGTCAAAACTCAACTTCTTCAAATTCTTCCATTTTGTATTCTTCAACAACTCCGATCTTGATGGCATTGAGGTCCACAAAGTTTTCAAAGTTAGGGAACAAAAAGATACCATAAATGAGCAAGGCAAGGATAGCCTCAAATGTGTCCATGCTCATATGATCGGCATAATACTGAGCTTTCCCAATCAAAAACTCTGCAGTCAAGCCAAAAACTCTCCCTTTTGTAGTCATATGGTTTTGAATATCGACCAATCCTAAATGTGTAGCCTTAGCAACATCCTGCTCCCTAGGGTCTATCTCTAAGATAGGAAAAGGAGACTCATCAAGAATAGACAAGCCAACCAGATATGAGTATTCTTCTAGTGTAGGTACCAGCTGATAGTCGGGGAACCTGAAACAATGGTATACTAGATCATAGAACTGTAGTACAGTGGAGAGAAATACCTTTTCCATCTTTATCTTCAACAATGACAAAAGTTTCTCATATCTGCTCTTGAATTTTTTTGGATTTGTCACCAAGGAACCCAACCTCCTTAGGTCATCCAAGTTAAGACTCTTGTAAGTGTACTTCAAGGTTTTCTTCCTTTCACTATCCATGACAATCCTGATGTTTACAAACAAAAGTTTAAGTTCCACGAAACTTTTATGGTATGATGCTCATGAATGCAAGTATGCACAAGCACAGGCGAACAAAGATTCACATATACACACAGGTAAATAGATAAACAAACAAAGGCCTAGGTTTAAAGAACACGAGTATGGAGCCACGGTCTACCCATCCCAAAAGGTGTGTATTACAGGTTTATGATTTGTAGAACAGGGTTCTAAGAAGTTCCCAGAGTCAACAACCCATCTTTTGGATATTATCAATTTCCCAAATTACTTGGTAGTATCGCATACCAACTATTCCGGGACTACTCCCCCATAGTCATCGCACTATGTCCTAACAAGGCCAAAGTGAGGCGAAAAGGTAACTAAAGGTCCTTAGTGTCACGGGCTCCTAGGTCGAAAGTAGTAATGTTTTCACGAATACTTGTTCAACAAAACTACTCCCAAGAGGGCCTCCACTGAGTGGTGGTTTCTCAAGTCAGCTTGGTCGGGAATCAACTCCCTATAAGCCTTTGTTGAATATACCACCCTCCTATCATAGGTGCACTCAAGTCCGGGTATGAGACTTATCCTCACCACTCAAAGTAACAACCCTAAGTACAGAAAAACCCAGGCACAACAAATATGTATATACAAATATTTACAAATATACAGATATACAGGCAAGCAAACATATAACAAACACAAATACAAACAAGGTGGGCTTAACCCTCTTAGGGGAGAATTCCTAGTGAAATCGTCATTTTTGTTGGAGCGAGAATTGGATGTCAAGCTATTGAATTAACTTGAATCATAAATCATGAAGTTCACCACTGAACTTTGATTTATCCAAAGGAAAGGGTAAAGATCGAAGAAAACCCTAAGTGCGCTATGTAACAACACAGCTAGAGATCTAAGGTTCGGGGGTTAGTTATACCTAGGGAAGGTGTTAGCATCCTTAGTATTTGTAGTACTCTACAAGAACCTCTTGTTAGTATTTGTATTATGCTAAAAATTTCTTGCTAAAGGAAAAGCTCTCAAGTAAAGACCTATGGTATGTACACTAAGTATGCTCTCCAAGATGTCGCATCTCGTGCCTACGTATCCTAACAAGGATAGAATCAGAGCAACAATAGCTCACCTAACTAGGGATGAGGAACTCTTGACGGTGGTCAAGGTTCCAGAGGGGAGTAAGTATTCATAACCATGATACTTACATAGAGTTAACAAACTCTCTAAATCTAAGTTGAAGGTCCTAATTGGGAATTAACTTTGACAAAAGTCAACAAGGGGAAGGTGAGTACCTATCACAATGGTACTCACATAGAGTTTACAAACTCTAAACCTAATCCTAAGCTACAAAGGGAAAGGGCTCTTACAAGGCCAAAGTGATGACTCTAACAAGGTCATAAGGTGTGATAGGGAGACTAGACTATCCTAAAAGAGAAAAGACATAGAAATCCATACATGCTTCTTTCCTTTGGAAGCTAGAGAAGATGCCCACTCAAGCAAAAAGGGACACAGTGCACAACAAAATTGAAATCCTAATTAAGGTACAAAGTATAATTAAAGCAAAAGACTCATCAAGATGACAATCAAGGGATGGCATCAAGTTCATCATAAAATGTTCAATGACATCGAAGACTATGAACAAAAATCATCACAAAACAAAACCACAAACCTGCACACTAGAACATGTTAGAATAAAAATAAAGGATCAAACTCAGAAAATCAAACAAGTTTCTACAAAACCAAGATATATATACAACTTATACTTGCAAATGAATTCAAGAAAGTATCAAAAGAATCAACAAGTACAACTTAAAACCCTAAATAAACACAAACTTTGAACATACACAAATGCAATAAAAATAAATATTTTTGAGGTTTTCTTTTTAGAAATAGAAAGTAGACATGAAAATGAGATTATAGTAAAAAGAATGGACCAAAAAGCTTTAGGGATCAAAAAGATATAAAGGTTTGAAATTGTGAAGAAAAAATGAGAAAATAAGTGATAAAAAAAAAGGAAGTGCAACTAGAGGGTTTGAACCCACACCACCTCTATTACCAACCAAAAACCTTACCAACTCAACCACTGTGTACCTCAAGTAATTCAATGAACAAAAACAAATAAGTATGTGAAACCGAATGAAAATTGGAAAATAAAAAAGGAATAAAAGAGTCTGGGGCAAGGGGGGATTCGAACCCCAGACTCCCAAGGCTTACGCACGCTGCCTCTACCACTAGGGTGGTTATACATCCTTTGTATAAGCCACCCATAAAAATATATATTTTAGAAACTCAAATAAAATTGCCAGCTCAGCAAAACCCCTAACACGTCATCTTCTTCTTCCACTTTCATATTCTTCTTCAAATTTCTCTCTCTCTCTCTCTCTCTCTCTCTCTCTCTCTCTCTCTCTCTCTCTCTCTCTCTCTCTCTCTCTCTCTCTCTCTCTCTCTCACGAACAACAACAACATAAAATGAAAGCAACATGACTCCCTCATTTTATCATGAAAATAAAAACTATAAAAAGCAAACTTGATCCATTTTTCATCAGGAACACAAATATAACAAGATCATGCCTTAGAAATAAACACATATCTCACAAAAACTAGTCAAACCCGTGGGTACCAAACATGACTCAAGTGAGAAAATAACATATTTCCAAATCATATAATAAATGTAGTATTTTAAAAATTATGCTAATAACTCAAAGAACAAATCTTCTTCACAAAGCAAACAAAGCTGACGCGAACATGAAGAGTTTGAGGGAGAAGAAAGATTACCTCTTGGAGCTGATCCAAGGTCTTTTTAATGGTGGTTGTAAAGTACAAATGAGATGCCACTCGACCTACTTAGATCCTAAGGAATGGTTGTGAGTGATTGGTTGATCTGGAAAACCTTTCCTTTTCCAAACCCAATAGTTGATGCTTCAATGGTGCATAAAAATGGTGGATGATGGAGGTGATGTTACAACTTCTGTTTGAGGGTTGATATGAGTTAGTAGTAATGTATAATGAAGGTTTTTGAAGTTTTTTTTTCGGTTTGCACAAAAGGAAATGGTAGTTGGAGAGGTTTTGCAAAAACTGAGGTTATGGTGTTCTTGCTCGAATGTTAGGGTTTTTTTGTGTGTTCTCCTCTCTGAGTTTCTCCTCTTTTTTCTCTAGTTCACAAGAAATGTCTTTTATGTTCAGAGATTTGAATTATCTTCTTAGGTCAAAATTTGGAGAAAGTGACACATGATAGGGATGTTGCTCGAGCTGTTCATGGTTCAGATGTTGGGGCAATGCGTTTTGTTGGTTTGTGGCAGGATATTGCAGCCTAAGATCATAGAGAAAGGTCCAAGAATATGAGCTTTAAGTCGGTGTATACATGCTTTCATGTTTGTGTCATAATGTGCTTTTGTTGTGTCATGAGGGAGAAAGCTCAAAATGGTGAGCTTAAGAATCCAAATAGAAGGTTTTGGTGCACTTGAATCAATGCTTTGGATGCTGCCAAGTTTTTTCGAAGTCCGGTCATGAGGTTTGGGCATGGTGGTAAGATATGACACGGTTCATGGTGTTCATTTTAACACCTCATATCTCCATCAATAATGACCCAAATAAGGAGATCTTGGGCTCTTTGGAAAGAGCGCATATAAAAGAACAACTTTTATATTTTAGAAAATTGATTAGAGGCTTGTATCATGGTGAAAATTGGACATGAAAACTGTTCCAACAAGTTGATCTAGGCAAGCCTGCGCATGACCTGGTCATGACTTGGGCATGTTTTGTCAAGTGTTGATGCCTATGTTTGTGATGTCATATCTTGAGCTTTAAGAATCCAATGAAGGAGTTATTTATATGCTTGGAAAGCTGAGATGGAGGAGAACAACTTTGATGTTTTAAACTTTTGGATTTGAAGCTTGGAGGTGTCAAAAAGAAAGCTTGAAAGTTGAGCAAAAACATGACTTGGGAATGCCTTGGCAACTAGGGCAAGTTGCCTAAGTTGTGCCCAAAATACCAAACTTTGTAATGCCATAACTTTTCACTCCTTGATCTAAATGAGGATATCTTTATATGCTTAGAAAGATTAGATGAAGAGGAACAACTTTCTTATTGGATGAATTTTGATTTAAGGTCAAGAAACCCATGAGGCCTTGGTTTGAAGTTCTTGCAAAAATGTTGCCCTAGGTTTTACCCTACTTTGACCTCCACTTGAAAACATCATAACTTGAGTTCTACAAATGATCTTGATGAGTTCTTGACATCAAAAGAAAGATAAAGAGATGATCTACAACTTTCATGTTGATGACCAATACAAATTACACTTGGAACCATCTTGAATATGGCCTTGAAAATCACTTCAAATGTTGACTTTTTAACTTGGAAATATTTCATCAAGAAACCCTAATTCTTCAAATCTCCTGATTTTATTGTTCCAACTTGATTTTTGATGATCCAACCATATGAGATCATAAATCAAGACTTGTAAATCTTATGGTTGACCATAACAACCAAGAGTTGACTTTTGTGATGCCTTAGTTGACTATTGAATCATATGAAGTCAATGCCTCCCCTATCCACTTAAGAAACTCTTAAATTGGATTTCTTTGAACCAAATGACCTCTTATAGACCCTTGAAATGTGAGAGAACTTCCTTGGTTGATTTCCCACTCAATTCATGATTGATCAAAACTTACTCCTCTTTTCCACAAAACCCCAATTTCAACAAAATAGACAAAACAAACAAGGCTTGATGAATTGGTTAGTGATGCCAGGATGATTGACCCATGATGCTTATGCAAATGTTGATGACATCTAAGGGTAAAATTTGGGGTATGACAGTATGCCCCTCACGGAAGCAAGATAAATTTTCTCAAAAAAGAGGATTTGGCCAAGCATAAGATTCAACCAATAAAAGAGATAACAATTCAAATTCAAACAAGAGAAATTTGCTCAAATAAGAGGATTTGGTCAAGTATGAAAATGCGCACAAGCAATGTTCACCACTCAATAGAATCGAACGATGACAAAGAATTTAGTTCTTAAACAAATATCATGCAATGTTTCAAATAACAACTAAATTTCCATACTTGAATCACTCTAACACTCCTCTTCAAATAAGAGTTGAAGAAAGTAATGTGATTTCAACTACAGGACAATATCACTCACCTGACAAACAATGCTAATAGCAATCTCATTCACACATTAATCTAACAATCAAAAATGAAAACATGGAAGCAAAAAAGATCACTAAGGGATTTTAAGGCTGTAGCTTTGTTGGGTTAACAACAAAGGGTCATTTCTAAAGTCCATTGAATAGAAATTGCCGGTGAAAAAGAAACATTCACTATACATGGTATTTGCACATCCCAACATCATTCACCACTTCCTTTTCTCTATTACAAACCTTCTCAAACTTCCTCTTGCACAATTATTTGATTCTCTATTTTTCTTTTTTCAACCAAGTATTCTTTTTCTTTTGTTTTTCACATTCATATTCACACTTTTTCTTTTCATACTTGCTTGAAAATTTTCAAAAGTTTTAGCAACCTACTAATCTTCTTTTTCATTCTCCCAAACTTGAATTCAACCAAACCATAAGTGAATCCTTCTTGCTTTTTATGGAAAGGAAGACAATTTAGAACAATTTCAAAGGTTCAAGATTTTTTTAAAGAATTTCACAAAATTCAATGATGAACTAAACTTCAAATTATGTACATAAACCAAGTTCATCACTAAAATGAGATCTAAACTGTTTAGGCTCAAAGGGGTTAACGATTTCTCTCTACTCACAGGTAAGTTACTTTTGGACATTGTTGTGCTCATTATAAATAAATGCCTTGATCATTTCTATTGCTTCCAGAAAATCACAATAATCAAAAGATAAAGCATGACTCAAACGAATTAAACAAAGTTTATCAGTCATCCTAGCATATAGAAAACATAAAAGGAAACAAATATATACAATATAAACAAATGTACAAAGCTTAAAAATATAGAAGCTATTGCAATGCGATTCAATAACTAAACATCAATCCCTGACAACAGTGTCATTTTCTTAGAACTGCAGTAAAGCGGTAAGAAGCAAAAATTTATATTTAAAAGGATTCCCTCTGGGATTTATCGTCTCCACATGGATCGGTGTGAGGGAAAGAATTATCATTTAACGGTCTCTACATTTCTATGCTTATGGTGCAAAATTTTGGTTAAACAGTTAAAGGAACCAAAATTAAAGGCATAAAATATAAAGACAGAAAATATAAAGTAAATACTGAAATATAAACGGAGCCTTGTTGGGATTGAATCTCATCAATTGATAACACATGCATTCTTCTAATCATGTTATACATAACTCAAACGTTCGTCTAATATCATCACATATCACCCACAACAGAGGTTATGTCTAACGCAAAGTCGAAAGGCCAACCCTATTGCCTCATCGGTGATATCTCATGCAACAAAACCAACACATAGCATTAAGAACTGATACTCAGGTGAACGTTCAACCTAAATCTATGTCTAGAGTTTAGACCCAACAAATGTTACTATATTATCCATATCAGGTTAATGATTTGATTTATATATAACGTCATGATCATAATATGTACATATGATTAACCCTTTTTACATGCATTCACCTAATCTGCCAAATGTATGTGGACAAGTTTCTCATCTCTATTATCACACATCCTTACAATACTATCCGCATCAAGAACGCTATCGTGGTTTCTACCATGTTGATCATACTCATGCTACTAATTAACACAATATGATGCAAATGAATATCAACTTACAAAACCATGTCAAATATTTTCTGATTAATAGATGAAAATCTAAGACCAAATATTTGAAAAATGTTTTGTCAAGACCCACAAATAAGCAATCAAAGACAATCAACAATAGAAAATCAAAACTAGTTCACAAACATATGTTATATGAAATACATAAGGTATCGAAAGATTACATCCAAACCCCAACAAGAGATCAAAGATCTTACCTTCTCCCCTTGAGGGTTTGTACTTCTCTCTCTAAAATATGCTTGAAATGAAGAGAGATAATGTTCTGATCCTTAAAATATAGCATATCATTCAAAAAAGCAAGAAAAGTACTTATATAGTATTTACAAAAATTGTCATGTTCGCACTGCGAACAACCTATTCGCCCAGCTAAGTCTACTTTGAGCCACTTGAAGTGCCTCAGGAACAGTTAAACCGCCCTTGGAAAGTATCTGAGTTCGTTGTGCGAGCAATTCTTCGCACTGCGAACTACATCGCTACTAGTTCGCACAACGAACTTTGAGTTCTTTAGCTACTGACTTCTAAGGTTTCCTCCTCGCTGGGACCTTGCTGCTACTTCGACCAGCAAACATTCGCTGGTTGCTCGCTACTGTTCACCCAGCGAACATTGCAAACAAAGTGAAGACAAAATTTAATGGCACAAAAGTGCGAATCAAAATAAATGAAAATTGTACTCCCTCAGTTCCTTTAAGTGTCACTTTTTGATTTTTTACACATACCAAGAAAGCTAATCAATATTGATACTTTTCATATAATAATTTTTCTTTTACCTATAATACTCCTAATTATTTATTACATTCATTTACTTCTCTCTCTCTCTCTCTCTGTGTGTGTGTGTGTGTAATAATTATCTAGTGGAAATTTTGACAAAAGTGCATTTAATACTACCTTAAACCTTGCAAGTGACAATTAAAAAGAAACAAAAAATTATCCAAAAAGTGACAGTTAAAATAGAACGGAGGGATTAATAAATAACATTGAATAAAACACAGTAAATGACAAGAATAGAAAATTGTTTCAAAAGGAAACATAAAGACAATGAAAGAAAGAGACAGAAACTCATACATGTTACTCACAAACAGTTTCGCTCTTTGACTCGGTGACTTCAGTTCTATAGAGAAGTATATGAATTTTGCGACCTTAATTCAATGTACGAGTCTGCTATTTATACATACCTAAAGATAACTGTCTCCGAAAATTTGTTTCTAGAAAATAGACACATATTTAAGAATATGCAACTTAGTCTTCTGAATCACTGTCGCATTATCAAAACTTACAAACTGCTGAAAACAATTATTCCATGTTCGTAACTGCTGCAAGCATATAATTTCCTGCTTGTCGAAGGTAGTTTTGTAAAAAGCTACTGCTGAGATAACCCTTCAAGTCTCTATAATCTTCCAAGTCTTTGACGTACGTCGAAAGCTTCGACCTTGACATGGTGTCGAGTGATCAGTTAGATCTGCTCTTGAAATTCTTCCAAATCATGTTTAAGATCAGTTTCTGAGACTCTTTCAAACCATGTTCAACATTCTCTCAACGCAATATTCTTTGTTGACTCTTTCTCCAATTTGAAATTTTAGACTAACAACTGCATGAAAAAAGGAGCCATGTGATATGTTTGTTACTAGAAACTTTAAAATGCGTTGCTATCAAAGGGGTGTGTGACACACGATTCTATCAAGAATTTAATTTTTTTTTTCTCTATTTCATTTACATTTTCAATTTTCTACCTCAAACATAGTCATTTTCCCATTAAAAATAAGTTTAACTCTACCTCATAACAAATAGATTTAATTATGATAAGAAATAAAAATAATGTTTAATATCTTTTTTTCTCCCTTATACTCGGAGTTGTGTTGATTTCTTAACTTTTAAAAATACCGTTTTAGTGCTTTAACTAAAATAATGTTTAATATCTTTATTATCTCTCTTATCTTTGACTTCGAGTTGTTTTGATTCCATAACTTTTAAAAATATCGTTTTAGTTCTTTAACTTTTTAAAATATATCATGTTAAGTCTTTTCTGTCTAATATTACAACAAGTGCAACATTTTGTGGTAACATGCTATCAAAAAATGTTCATAAGTTGGATTCCAAATATCATATCCTATTAGGGAGTTATACATCACTTAGAATTATACTTTTACAGCATCGCTAAATAGTTATGTGTTTCTTTTGGCATTATCTTATAACATATATGATAACTAAAGTATGATATCGTTGTTCATCCGTATAACTCTTGTTATCATCTATCTATCTTCCCATAAGGAATTGAAGAAAGCGAAACAATCACATGCCCAAGTTGTATAACTAATTGTTTGGTGCTTGTTGATAAGAGTTTGAACAAAATTTAAGAATTTGATAATCCAATATACCTAATGTTCTAGTTCAACGAGTAAAAAATGCTTTATCGTACACTAATTAGTAAGGAGAGAAACTTAAATGAATTTTGAATGTTGTGAACTTGTGCTGTATACTCATAGTGCATCAGCTATTTTCTTCGCCTATTTCTTTTTATATAATTTAATTGTTTTCTCCATAATTTGCTTAAGTTGCTTGTTTGATATCTCGACTTGTCCATTTGTTTGTTGATGGTATGGTGTGACCACATTGTGTTTAGCACAATACTGAGTTAGTAGATTCCCTAAATTGTTATCGTAGAAGTTGTTTTCTCCATTACTAATGTAAATTTATGTGATTGCAGGTAAAACTATATGCAATAGACAAATGTTCACTATGGTTTTCATTATAACAATGTTATAAGTCAAATGAGATGATGTGAAGTCTTCATCTATCACGAAGAAGTAATGATTAAGATGTTCTATCAAGATGATTATGTGATATCAAGATGTAAATCCATATTATATAAAGACACCTACTAATGTCAAGATCTAAATCCATATTATATAAAGACACCTACTAATGTCAAGCAGGGTTTAGTGGAGTCCCAAATAATCTCTGATCTAGCAAACTCTAATAATGGTGTCTATTAAATAATTTATATCAAGCATCATCAATAGAATAGTCAAGTTTCATATGAAGTGTCAAATTAAAGATGAATTAGGTATAAGTATCTTGAAGCATCAAGGTTGTGAAAAATGAAAATTCTGGCCAGCACACGATTCCCAAGGTTATAACATCCACTGTGACATCTGCTACTTAACAGCTAATAATCAGCAATAATAAAAGCAGTAAATACACAGTAATTGTTTACCCAGTTCAGTGTTAACAACACTTACATCTGGGGGCTACCAAGTCAGGGAGGAAATTCACTATTAGCAGAATCAATTCAAAGTCAAACAACCAGTTTGCACTTCTCACTTAATCTTTACCCAATGACACTTCAACCTAGAGACACTCTAAGTCTGAGTATACCCATTCACTCCCACTCAATCACACAACAGTGATATTAAACAATTACAAATATTAATATGAAGAGACACTTCATACACACTATTGCGGTGAAAATTGGATATCAAGCTATTAATTAACTTGAACCTTATTTCTTTTACAACCGATCTTTAGTTTATCCAAAGGAAAGGTCTCAAGAAAGAAAAACCTTTTTCGCGATGTAACGACAACGCTTTAAGAGATTCGGGGATCAGGGGTTAGTTATATCTAGGGAAGGTATTAGCACCCAAAATATCTGTAGTACTCTACAGGAACCTTTTGTTTAATTACTTGCTAAGTTTGTGAATTGTGCTATGGTTTAGGATAAAGATAAACAAAGGCCTAAGTGTTTCTCTAAGTTTGCTCGCAAAGACGTCGCATCTTCTGCCTACGTATCCTGACTAGGATAGAATCAGAGCAATCGTAGTTCGCCTCACAAGGGAAAGGAACACTTGATGACGATCAAGGTTCAATGGGGAACAAACATGACAATTTTTGTATAGAGTTTGATAAAACTCCCTATTCTAAGTTGAAAATGGGGAAGGTAAGAGATCATGACGATGATTCTTACACAGAGTTGACGAACTCTTTCCTAGGGTTCTAGTTGAAGAACGCTCCTAGTACGGGCGGGTCTTTTAGACTTAAGCAAAGTCTAGAGTTTCTAATCTAAGGGTGAAAACGACTTAACAAAGTCAAGGGTGTGATTGAATTATTCATGACATTGAAGGTCAAGTGGACAGACCTTCCTTTGGAGGGAAAACGGGGAGACGACTTGGACGAGAACTAACGAGTTTCGTCGCTTGGGGAGAAAAGAAATAAAAAAGTTAGGCAAGATAACAATCAAAGCGAAGTATAATCATAGTTACAACCACTTAAATAATAGGAGATGGTGAAAATGAAGCATGGTGATGAAAGTTAACAGATGAAATAAACGATACTGCAACAGCGGTTCGCACTTTGACGAAAAACAAAAGATGAAAAAAAATGGTTAAACATCAAGAAATAACCCTAGCATGTTAACTAACATGTGCATACATGGATTCCAACAAGTTTCAAGAAAATATCTAAAAGAATCACATAAACATTCATCTGCAACTATACAAACGGTCGCGTAAACGCGCATACTTGTACATAATCAAACTAAGTGATAAAAAATGCAAACATGACAAATAAAAATACAGCATGAAAATATACATTAATACGAACACAACAGAAAAAGAACGGGCGAAAAACGATAAAAAACGAGCGAGTTATGAATTTTTGAAGTTGGAGTGAAAAATGACAAGTTTTACAAGTAACTTCCACTGGTGGAAGTTTAGTATAAAAAGTGACAATTTTCTTTCTGGGCAAAAACACACGACAAATGGATTTACGTTTTGTATCGTAACTTCCTAACCGTTAATCGGATCGGCACAAAATTTATATGGATTTGGGGTAGAATCACATAAGGAATTCAATGGTGGTTTTAGTTTTTCAAAATTCTTAATCCTCTGCAAAACCCGATAGTGTCCCTCTTTTAGGCTCAAAAATGCAATTTCATATGTGTAGCTTCAAACATTCATATTCAAACCATGAAGAACACACACACACATCACAAATAAATGATAATGAATCAATTCAAAACATCCTCAAGGCCAGAACTGAGCTATTGTGAGAAACCAAGTTCAAGTTGCAAACAATACATAAATGATATGCATGACCGTGGGTACTTCAAGTTTCAAGGCAATACTGATCAAAACAACCTTTCAAACACATGTATTACATGATTATAAGTGTGTTTGTGTGAAATTCAAAGGACTGTGATGGCTGTGTATGGTTTTGGTGTTCAACATGCTCATTATGTGATTATGTGCATTATGTGGTGTGTGTTGGTGTTCAGGTGGTTTCAAAGCTTTAGACCAATGCAAACATATTTCAAATGATTAACACAAGCTGTTAGAACAAACAAATCAACACAAAACAAGCTGAGGCACGAACTGGTGTGTGACATGCTATTTTGTGAAGAAAGTGAGCAATTCAAGAGTGAAATTCCATGACAGCAAGTTTTGATGCAAAGTAACCATGTAGGCATGCTATAATGGATGAGTATGAAGTGTTAGACCAGTCATTTCATTTAAAAACAAACTGATTCAAGGATTGGTGTGTTGATGCCATTTTATGAAGAGATGAGCATTTAATGAGTGAAACTTCATGACAGCAAGTATTAGTGCAAAATGATCTTTCCAACATCTCATAAATGACTAACATGAAGTGTATGTGGTGTGGTTTTAGTGAAAAAAACAAGTTATGCAAAAAGTGGCTTGTGATGTGAATGTGTATGTGGAAGCTTGCATTTTGAAAAGTGATTTTCCATGACAGGGTGTTTTTCAATGAAATAACCATGCAAACATGTTACAAATGATCATTATGAGATGTTCCAAACCTTATTTGTGTGAAAAATCAACTAGCATGACAGTTAGCAAGACAAATGCAAAATTGAGCAAAAATGGCATTTTCAAAGATGAAATCTGGACAGTTTGGTTCCAGGTCTTTCTACTTCAAATTGAAAGGTCCTACACCTCTAATATGTCATATGAAATGAGTCTAAGGCTTCAAATACCATTGAAATTGATAGTTTGAGAAAATTGCAAGTGATTTGCAAAAATACATTTGAAACTTGCATTTTGAAAGCCAAGACTTAAAATACTTGCATTAACACTTAAGTGAATGTTTGAACATCTTCAAACTGATATATTTGAGGTGTCTAGACAAGTGGTTTAGGTAGAAATGCACTAGAACAAAAATTGTCATGTGATATGCAAGGAAGTGCTTGAAAACATACACTTGAAATTCAAAATCTACATTAATTGTTATAACACTTAAACCAGGTTTTAGGCATGTCTAATATGTTGTATATGAGATGTTTTAACAACTAAATGAGATTAAAGTGTATCAAAAACCAGAACTGGTGTTATACTTGAAAATATGTGAAGAATGCAAGTGCAATGGTCATGTTGAAACAAGGCATGAATAAACTCAAAGCTATGTTCTGTCCTACTCAAGTCAAATTGATTATGCACATACATTCTACATGTCATTTGCATATGAAAACATTATAACACAACAATATATCAATGACCAAAAACAAAAGTTCTTGCAAAACACTCCAAATAGGATAGCTAGACTACATCATAACCAAAATCACCTCAAAATGGTAAACATGATAATGTATGATTTCTAGGCAATTAGGGCATCACATGCCTCTTGTAGACAATATTGAAGAAACAAAATAGGCTGAGAAACCCAGAGATGTTCAATCACTCCCTTGCTTTGAAGTTTTCTTCTTTTGAAAGCAAAATGCACTCTTGTGGCTAGTTTGAACAAATGATCTTCCAGCTGTGTTTTGAGACTTTGAACAGCTTGGATATCATTAATATGAGGTGTCTCAAATGTTGGAATGGTGGGAATAACTTTGTGTAAGGATTTGTCAAGAAAAATGCATAAAGGTCAAACTATGGTGCATGGACATTTGACTTTTTGATCCTTTGGTTTTTTGAGAGAACTAATGGTTGGAACAGCTTCAGAGGGTCATTTTAAGGTTGTCTATGTGGTCCTTGAAGTGTTTTAAGGTTTGGAGAAAGTTCTGGTGTAAAAGATACAAAGTGACATTTTAGTGGTTTTTGAAGGATTTGGTGTTTTTGAGAATTTGAAGCAAAGAGTGGAAATTGTGATAACAGAGATTCTCTATGGTTTCTATCAGATTAATTGTGTGTGGAATGAGGTGAATGAGCCCTCCTTTTATAGAGAAATGGATTGAGGTGCTTGCTTGATACATTTCTTCACCATGAAGCAATCTTTGATATTTTTGATCCACCATCCCACTTGTTGGATTCCTTGGCCATTCTTTCTCCCAAAGGGCAAGTTAATTGATGATTTTCTGATGCAAATGCAGGCTAGAAGCTTTGTAGAGTGGCTGGTTCAGAAATGGCCTTTACACCTCATGCTTAGAAAAGTCAATTTTGGCAACTTTCACTTTATGGCAATGAAACTTCAATCTTTAATTTTATGATACTTCTATGCATAACTTCTGATCTAACATGCTACACATACTCCATATATCAGATAGAATGAGTTTGACAAGCTGAGATTGGCTCAATTGGATGGAAGAGATGATTTTGCAATTTTGATCAATGTGGGACTAAGGTGTGAAATCACCAACTTTGCACCCATGTAACTTTCTGCTCATAACTCCTCTTGAGATGTTCTAGTACAATTTAGAAAGCCCTCACATAGCTCTAAAACATTCATGTTTGTCAAGGAATCAAACTCCAATTGGAACTAGGTGAAAAATCCCCTCAAAGTTGGCTGCACACAAGCTTTTAAAGTGAAAATAACTTAGAAATTTTCTGTTATTTTTCCTTCTAGGAATGTTTTTGCTTCTAACTCAAAAAGTATGCATTTTATGGTTGTGGACTAGTATGGGACTTTTGTAGGACTTGTCAAGAGCTTTCCAATGAGCTTGGAACCAACTCAATTGAGTGTGTGGTTAAGGAGTTAGGGTTTAGCCCCTTTTGAAACCCTAATTTCCCGATTTTTCGATTACTCTCTCATCCTTGATCCAATGATCATGAAAATTGATATGAAAGTCCATTATGACATAAGGAACAACTTTGATTCACAACTTGGATTCCAATTCTCAAAATTTGAGGAGTTAACTTTTCGGTCAACCGTACAATCGATCGGTGCCGATTGAGTCGCCTGTTGACATTCTGGCCATCCTGAGACTTTGATACTTCTTGAATAGTCTTTAATAATCTATATGAACTTCATGGACCTCAATCCCACCATTACAACACCTTCCAACATCAAAGTCAAACCACAGTTGACTTTTCACTAGTTAAAAACCCTAATCGGGGCCTCCCGACTGCACTGTCTCTGATTTTGAACTGATTTCTCCAAATTGGCTTCTCATTTGACTTTGGTATCAGATTTGATTTCATTCCATGATTGACTTAGCCCAAATCATTGGTTGATCATTCCTTGGTTGTGTTGAATTTGTCGGTGCGAAAACCCTTATTCACCTGTAATTTGACAATAATGAACTTGCACTGATTTAGGGTTAGATAATTCATGATCATGCTTCTAAAATGATAATGAGAATATAAGGGGTCAAAATTTGGGGTACAACACACACCTTGATATTGCTTCACAGCTTTGATCAAGGAACTCACACACTCTTGCTTCACAACTTTGAGTGAGACACAACCTAAAATCTACCTAACCAAAGCAATCATCAACCTGACAATTGCTTGGGATACAAGTATTCCTAAACAAACTTTACACGTGAAGACTAGCCTTCTTCACTTCCTAGGACTCTCTACTTTTCACTCTTTATTCTTCTGTTAAGAGCTTACGTTCTAGATTGCTCCATCTGTTATTTATAGCAGTTGTTGGTCCTTTGGACCTTGGTGCACAAATTAGGTTTTATCCATAAAACCTCTCTTTAATGAACTGCACACTTGCCAATTGGTCCAGGGTCTTTTTAGTTTGCCTAGGGCTTCTAAAAAGTCTCCTGATTTCCAGCTTGAGCTCTCCTGATTTCCAGCTTGAGCTCCTATTATGTTTCCTGGTTTCTAGCTACCAGAATAACAAACCCGCGCTTGATGTCATACGACCCATGTCACAACATTGTGTATGACATTTAGTGTAACTTGCTTTTAGCTAAGTTAACTTACCCTGCACAGACCATATTATGTATGCACTAATAGCAGACATGACATACATAAATGCTCTAGTGTGTATGCCACAAAATGCAGCCAATCAAGAGCACTTACAAAAAAGATGAAGTGTGAAATTTTTTTTGTCTTTTGTCTGAGTGATCAATTTATTGTAAAAGTAAAAGAGTAAATTCTAAGTTACTTAGAAAAATTTCACGAACACACTCAAAATACTTTCAAGTCTCTCTCATTTTATGAAGTCTCTCCTAAAAATATTTTATGCGCGTACATAGTTGGTTACTAGCTTGGTTAAACATTTAGGAGTGTTTTTTTACACTAGATAATAGATTAACACATTAGGATTAGTTGATTACACTATGCAAAAAATGATTTTTGGCAGCGCAGTAAAGACAGCGCTTTCTGCAAAAGCGCTGCTATAGAGTAAAAAAAAGGGAAAAAATTGCTGACTTTAGAAAGCGCTTTTAAAAAAGCATGACTAAAAGTGTGAGTTTTGTAATACAAAAGAAAGCGCTTTGAATAAAGCGCTGTTAAAAAGGGGGGCTACGAAAGCGCTTTTAGAAAGCGCTGTCAAAGGGGGTATACGAAAACGCTTTTTAAAAACACTGCTATAGGGAGGCAATGAAAACGCTTTCTAAAAGCGCTGCTATAGGTCCTGCCTAAGGCAGACCTTAGAGAGCGCTTTTATTAAGCGCTGCTAAAGGATGTGCATACGAAAGCGCTTTCATCTAAAACTATTTCTATAAGGGTGGGGAAACAAAAACGCTTTTAGAAAGAGCATTTATATGTGTTATCATAATTTTAATAAAACAAATAAATGTTTTCAGACACAGCAGCACTTTCATAATTTTAATAAAACAAATATTTCTTCAGAAACTAAACACTTTCATCACAAACAAGTTATTTCCTTCACACGACAAACCCTATTCCCTCCGTCCAACCACTTCCGTCCGCTCCACCGCCGTCGTGCCTCCGTTCTTTCGACTAGATGCGTTCTTTGTCATTTCCGCTAACCGTCGTCTCCCTCCGTTCGCCGCCACCTCCTCTGTCCGGCCATTCCACCATTTTAAGGTACTCTTGATGTTGTTTTGAATCTTCTTGTAGTATTTTGTCAAATCAGTAAACTTTGATTTTCATGTTATCATTATTTATTTTTATCAAATTAGTATAAATCATTGACTGATATAGAAAATTATTAGAACATGTTACATTTTAATTCCATTTAACACAAAGCATTAGAAAATAAATAAATATGATGGTGGGGCTAGTAAGCATAAACTTAACTCCAATCCACTTGACAAAAAGAAAATGCCTAAACATGTTAAATAATTGTATATTTTTTAAATTTATCCCACTTTGTTTTAAATGTTTGTGTTTGATTCCGATATGAGGGAGGTTGTTTAAATTAGTTAGTTAGTTAGTTAGAAGTTGGCTAGGTTGTTGAAATTAGTTAATTAGTTAGAAGTTAGGTTGTTCTTGATGTAAATGTATATGTCAATATTGAAGTTAATATTGAAGTTTTTTTTGTTCTTAATGTTAATGTTGTTGGTGTTGTTCTTGATGTTGTTGATGTTGATGATGTTGTAACGAGAATGCTATTGTTAATGTTGATGTTGTTGATGAAAACATGAAATAATTTTGTAAATTAATTTTGCATATATGTTAATGTGGTTGTTGTTGATGGAAACTTGAATTAAGTTTCTTGATATTGTTGTTGATGTTGTTAGTGTTGATGTTAATGATGTTGATGTTGTTGATGAAAGTAAATTAATTAATTTTGTATGTTAATTTTGTATATACGTTAATGTTGTTTTTGATGGAAACTTGAATTAATTGTTGAATGTTGTTGATATTCTTGAATATTGTTGATGTTTGAATATTCGCGAATTACATGTTGAATATTGTGATTTTGTTGATTAATTTCTTGAACTTAAGTCATAAAGTGGTTATATTAGGTACAACTACTAACTTAGTGAATTTGTTATAGGGGTTACCTATGAAGAGAAAGATTGTGATCGTTTCCAAGAGTCCTACTGTGTAGTTCTAGAAGTTGGTGATTTCTCTACAGGTGCTACAGGTATTCGTTGTTTTTATTTAGCTTACTTAATTTAGTTTAGCCTACTTAATTAGTATGGATAAAAAATGGATGTCTTCCAATCGATTATCAAAAGAGTACGAGAATGGGGTATCAAAATTCGTTAAGTTTGTTGTTGAACACGCCAAAGACCACAGTAGGATCACATGTCCTTACTTAGGTTGCTGTTATGGGCGTCAGATTGACGCAATTCAGTTGGAATCACATTTAAAGAGGCATGGAATTGATCGAAGCTATACATGTTGGACATTACATGGTGAGATAAGTAACGATAAAGTTGAACCGGAGGATAATACGACCTATGCTTCAAACGACAATGGCACAGATACATACGACTATGATCGAGTCGAAGAGATTGCAGAAGCACTTGAAGAAGATCTTCAGGATTGTCCCAAAATGTTTGAGAGGTTAGTAAACGATGTAGAGAAACTGTTGTATAAAGGTTGCACTACTTTCACAAGATTTTCTGCGATATTAAAGTTGTACAACTTAAAGGCGGGCAATTGATGGTCGAATAAAAGTTTCACAGAGTTATTAGCCCTTATGAAAGAGATGCTTCTGGGGATAAAGTTCTGATATGACTTAAACTTGTTTTTTTAGGCTGTGAGTGACGTAAGTCGGCAACGAGCATTAAAACCCGCGTATCCATACAAAAAAGGGCATTTGGGATATGCACGCTTACAACAAAAAATAGTAAGTATATATAAATGCTTTAATATGATATAGTTAGAATACGAGAAAAGTGAAGCTTATTATCTGTCTTAATGTGTAGTTAGAAGAGGAGAAAAGTGATGCAACATCTCTTCCAGACCATGTTTTGTGGAAGGTTTCCCGTGTGGATAGAGATGGAGTTGTTCAGGAAGAAGTTCAACAAGTATTTGAGCAATGTGTAAGTACAACATTAGTTCTGTCATAAACTCAAAAGTGTATAATATATTTATGCTTTTATCTATATTTCAAGAGAGTCTATCCCAGACTATAACTGCAGTTGAGGACAATGATTGCAGGAGCGTACTGAGTTGAGTGTTAAATGTTCCTGAGTATTCTGGTCGTGTGAGGGGTAAGGGATTTGGTGTCATTCCAACAAAATTGTATAAGCAGGCAAAGAATAAAAATCCTAGAAATAAACAAGTGATGGAGTCGTTGGAAGAATTGAAAGCTCAAATTCGTGAATTGCAAAAGGATAAAGAGAGATACATGTCAGAAAGGTGCGGTCCAGAGTTTAAAGATACTAGTGACAAAGATAGTATCAATTGTAATTTTCAGCAGAAACTTCCCGAGGTAATTATATATACTACATTGAAATTAATTTAGCACAATTTTCTTTATTGACATATATACACATTAATCATATTAATTATTGGTTTAGGGTATTTCACCTTGTCGGCTCTATTTATCGTCACCGACTTATCGCATGGTTGGCAAGGGAAAAGTGCATAACACTTTGGAAGACTTACTTCACCATAAATCGCTCCCTGTTGGATTTTTGAAAGTATCAATTGATATTGCTTTAGAGGGGGGTGCGTTATTGTCTATACCAGACGATGTTTTAGATGCAACATTGGTGGGAGACGCAATATGATCGTATGTTGCATGGCCGTCAAATCTCATTTTCATAGATGATGAGGTAGGTTGAACACCACTATGAACCTTGTAGTATTCAAATGTTTTACAACCCATACATGTAAGTTATTCTTATATTTACGTATCGTTTATTTACATGATGATCTTAGACTCCTACAAAATCCAAATCAAAAGATAAGAGGATTGTGCGGTAAACTGAGTCAGCTGCATCAAATAAACAGGTACTCATACATTAATTGATATATATGCATAGTGTAACACCCCATATTTATTGGAATATTTATGTAATTTATTTAAATATGAATATTCGTATTTTTGGTGATTTTCGGTGGTTGGTGGAAAATATTGAGAATTATGGATTTTAGGTTATTTATTTAAATAATAGTATATAATATGAATATATTGGTATTATTATTAATTTTAATAAATATAAGTTAACTAAGGGAAAATTTGACAATTAAGGAGGAGTTAGTGAGAGTAATATTGGAAAAGCCCAATTTATAGGTCCAAAGTTAGGTTTAACAAAAAGGGATTTTTGAGGGAATTAGGATTCATTCTTGTTAGACCGTGAAAAGGGAAGGAATAGAGGCAAGAGCTCTGAGGAAGAGGATTGAGGCAAAAGCTTCGTGAGGTATGGGGAGTATTGCCTTCATTGTTTTCAATGTGTTTAAAGCTGATTTAAGGGTTTAAGGGTAGAAGGTTTTGTGAGCATTTGTATTGTTGTTGCCTTTTTAAGGTGTAAGAGTCTTAAGGGATTTGAATTGATGGTCTGATAGATTTGAGGTCGATTTGGGTTTGAGGGAAAGTAGGCCCTCGTGGCCAAAATCTGTCGTTGAGGTTTCAACCTTGTAGGGTAATTAGATTGTGAGAAACTCTAATGATTGTGATGTAGTTGTAAGGAAATTATGGGAGTTAAAGCTGAATATGGTACAGGATTGGCCTAATAAGTCATAGATTTTGTGCCTTTATCATCGTAATACCTTAGGAATGATTTGGGGATGTTTTTGGGTTATTAGGGAAGTGAATCGTGTGGACTTTTGGGTTGGTTTTGATTCTGGTGCGTAACAGCGTTTTGCTGTAATCGTGTGTTTGCACAGCGAATAAACTTGCCCCAGACTCGCACAACGAACTTGCTAGTGAACGTAGCAGAGTTTTTGCGAATACTGATTTTGTGCCGTGTTGCCTTGATGTTTTGATGTTGTCATTTCTTCGACGAATTAATATGAGTATGACTGTGAATTCTATGTAATTAGTACATGATTATATGATGATTCTTATGATGTAATGATGATGAGTTTTGATGATTCTATTATGACATGATATATGATGATGATTTTGATGAATGATGAATGATGATGCACCTATGATGTTATTATGAGGATGATTATTAACGTGTGCATCATGCATTCATGTGCATCCGAACTTCGGTTCAGGACCTTGATTTCTTTGGCTTCAGTCTAATTGTGCGGATGTGAGGTATTTTGATGTCCTCTGATTCTTGTATAGAATCGACCCTATTGATGGAGATCTATGGAGGGTTGATGTCCCAGTGTCCATCGAGTTGTGATGATTGATAGCACATGCATGAGTCTTGTTGCATTTGCATTTATGAGACAATCTTGAGTAATTTATGATGTTGTGGTCTTTGATGCCCATTAATGAATATGATGATGCATAATATGAAAATGATGATGTTTTATATATTGATTTCCTATATTGATTATTATGAATTATTTTACTCACCCTGCCTGTTTGAATGTTGCCTCCACGTGGGTAATGTGCAGATGACCAGGTTTAGCCGTGGATGTCGCCGATGATCCTTTTGGAGTTTTGAGTTGTTGGCCATTTTGGTTAACTTAGAGGGTCTTGCTCTGATAATGTAACATCGGGTTGAGGTCTTTGAGTTAAACCATGTTTTGTTTGACTTTTTTGTTATCTTGATTATGTTTCCGTACAAGGAAAACTTTGGATTATGCCTTTTTGAGTTCCGCTGCCTTTTGAGCAATTTTAGATAACTTTTGGGTAAACCCGTTGTTTACAGAGCCTTGACCTATATTTGATATATTGGGAAATGTACGCCCTTTGAGGTGATTTTTTGTGAGTTTAATATTTTACTCTAACAAATGTGAATATTTTGCCATTAAAACTGTGGGGTAGAAAAGGGTGTTACACATAGAAAATATCAATTATATCCTCTGATTTCAATAGCTTTATGATCTTATACATTAATTACCTAACTTATATGATTTTTAGGTTCATGCTCAAGAGTTGCAACAAGTTAGCAAGGGTAAGATGCCTAAATCTAGCAAGGTGTCCAACAAAAAAAGGCCGAGCCAAAAAAAGCATTTGTTCCTCGATTTAGGTTGTGCCTTGAAACATATGTAGGAACAAAAGATGTGGTGGAGGGTGGCACTCGTCAAATACCTATGATTGAAGGTATTTTCGGCTTTGCTTATGCCGAAACAATTTCTAAAGAGGATTTGGATCAGATTTTCCAACATTCTGAATTAGGAATCAGTGTTATGTATTCATACATCAGGTACTCCGATCAATTTTAATTAAATAATTGAACAATTTATTTGCTCATTTCAATGAATATTCTAATGTTGATTATGTTTTTATTTAATGTTCTTGTATGACAAGTTGTTGGTCCCACATCAATTGACAGAGAGATTTGCATTCTTATCTTCTAGTTGTATCATAGCACGGTTAATCGATCACACTCCAGATGTAGTCAGAGATTACTTAGTCCAAGAATTTATGGCCCCAGATACAGAGAAGTTGTATTTTTTGTCAAATAATACTGGCCATAGGTTAGATTTCATTCTAAATTCATTTATTATAATTATTTATTTTTTGACATTCTATATAATATTTCTGTCTAAACTTTTGTCTTATTTTACAGTGGACACTGGTTGTTGGTTGCGATTAATCCGATAAAAGAAATAGTGTATTATCTGGATTCATTGGATGGTAATCAAACAAAATATCCTGATATGTAGAATATGGTTGATACGTAAGTGGTGAGATATATTATTCTGAATAATTATCTTTATTTATTATGTGAGATTGTTCTAGATATTCGTTTATATTATGTTAGAGCTATACAAATATTTCGATCAGAAAGACAAGCAAGAGTACCAAAAAGTAAGGCTAACAACATTAGTTGGAACGGAGTGCAGGTATATTTTCACAATTTTGACTGTTATGGTGATTCTACTTGATAAAACTAGTTAAACTATATATCCTAATATCCTTATATATATATATATATATATATATATATATATATATATATATATATATATATATATATATATATATATATATATATATATATATATATATATATATATATATATATATATATATATATATATATTCGTTCGTTTTTTCCATTTACAGTGTCCTCGTCAGCGCAATGGGATTGATTGCGGATATTTTGTATTGAGGTTTATGAAGGAAATTATTCATTCGGGTCAAATAGAAATTCCAAACATGGTATGGATTTATAAGTTATATGATTTATTTTAATATTTAACCGATATTTCATCTGAGTAATTACTTTTAAAACTAAATCATGCATATTATGTTATATTATGTAGTACTTTGATGAATTCAAGTGTGATACTTACTCGAAAGACAAATTGGAAGAAATTAAGGAGGAATGGTGTCAATACATTCTTGAGATGAGAATTGTATAAGGTATATATATTGTCTTTCTGTCTTTTGATCGGAGTTTATAGAGATTTGTGTTGTTGTGATGTTATGTACATACTACTGGATAATTATAATTCTGAAAGTCGTATATAGTTTTGGAATTTGTTGATATACTTTGATCTAGAAGTTGGTTGTTTTGAGGATTCGGAAATATGGAATTTGTAATTATATGTATAGTGAATGTATTTGTGAAGTTATCGGTTTTGGAATATATTTTAGAATTATGTATGTATATATATATATATATATATATATATATATATATATATATATATATATATATATATATATATATATATATATATATATATATATATATATATATATATATATATATATATATATATATATATGTGTGTGTGTGTGTGTGTGTGTGTGTGTGTGTGTGTGTGTGTGTGTGTGTGTGTTGAAATAAAGGCTTGTGTTGAATTACAATGATTATAAGCAGGTTTACGTGTTGAATTGTTATGGTATATATAAGGCCAAAGTGTTGAAATAAAGGCCTGTGGTGAATGTAATTGTTATAACCAGGTTTATGGGAAAAATAATAAAGAATTGTGCAACAGAATTCAACAAAACTCACTTTATTAAAATATGCAAAATATATAGCGCTTTTACCAAAAAAACGCTATGAAAAAGTGATTTTTTTGAAAAAAAATTCAATGACGCAAAGAAAAGACAGCGCTTTTCTTGAAAAAGCGATGCTAAAAGGGGGGAGGGGGGAAGAGAGCGCTTTTGAAAGCGCTGCTATAGGGGGGAAAAAGGGGGGAAAAGAGAGCGCTTAAAAAAACGCTGCTAAAGGTGTGGGAAAAGGCAGTGCATTTCTTAAGGAAAGCGCTGCTAAAGGTATTCAGCAAATATACTTTAGGCAGCGCTTTTTAAAAGCGCTGCTAAAGGTGGGGGAATAGAGAGCGCTTTTTTAAAAAAGCGCTGCTAAAGGTATTAAGGAAATATACTTTAGAGAGCGCTGCTAAAAGGGGGGAAAAGAGTGGTCTTTTCCAGAAAAGCGCTGCTAAAAGTGGGTCTATATCAGCGCTTTTTACTTAAAAGCACTGCATTTACCTTTAGCAGCGCCACTTTAGGCAGCGCTTTTAAGCACTCCTAAAGGCTAAAAAAAGCGCTGCTAAAGGTCTTTTTTGGTATAGTGTTAACTCTTTTTTTAGAATAAAGCATTAATATCATTGATCAAACAAATTACAAGGGATTACTAATCCCTACCAAGTATTCTAGTTACATGTTGAGAAATATCTCTATGCATACTACCTATAATTATAGTATTATGCATAATATTATCTACTACCATGGAGTCCATGTCCTTGTTATTGAACACCTTATTATTTCTACTTCTCCATAATTCATATACAGCCTCTGCAGTGGCTAATTTGAGGATTTTAACTCTTCATCCATTTTTATTAGCTTATCTGTTTAGCCACATTTTCTCATTCTCCCAAGTGGCAGGACTGTGAGTGATATTAGTTGATTAACTCTTTTGTAATATCTTATAATGGGTTAAAAGAGCTTCTAATCAATTAGTAATGGAGAATTTGAAAACCCATTTTATTTAACTTGACTTATTTAATGACAAGCCATGCAAGTTGAGAACATTTTGAAAAATTATGTTTGATTGAAACCCTATTTTGTCAAAACATTTAACTAGTGATCTGAAAATCATGTGGATGTTTCTTGTTTAATTTTGTTTGAGGGTAAGAAAAATTCTAAGTTGGGAAGAGATGGTAAGTGTGCATGTTGTTGCACCCTAAAATTTGACCAACCGGTTCTCCCATTTGACTCATGGTTTAATTTCATATTCACAGCTCAGATGTATGATTTTTGTGCACAAGCAGGGGATATCAGAGTTTACAGCTTGATTTTTGTCTATCAGATATGGCAGACCCAGTCCAGATAACCAGGGTTTTATTTTCAGGAAATTGTGCGCTCCTCGGTGATTTTTCAGTGATTTTGAGGATATTCTGATGCCCGGGGATCTCTGTTCGATTCGATCTGGTCTCGTGCGCTCTTTTATGGGGGTCATTTGCATTCATCTGCATTTTTAGGGTTTTAATAGACTTTTGTGAATTTTTAGCAGGCTTTATAGATTTTTCTGGAATTTAAATAGGGCTTTTGAATTTTTTAATGGTTTAATTCTCTTTTTAGGATTTTATAAGAATTTTTAAATCATTTTTAGGAATTTTGTATAGATTTTTAAATAGGTTTAATAGTTTTTTAGATAATATAAAAAATAATATAGTTTTTCTTTTATTAATAGACATTAAATAATATTAGAAATTCTTTTAGAGTTTAATTAGGTTTAATTGACTTTTTAGAGTTTAATTAGGATTAATTGAATTTTTAGAGTTAATTAGAGGTTAATTGATTTTTTAGGGTTAACTAGTATAATACAGAATTAATTAGGTTTTAATGACTTTTTAGAGTTTAATTAGGTTAATCATGTTTTAGAGTTAATTAGACTTTTAATAATTGATTAGAGTTAATTAGGTTTAGTTAACTGTTTTTTTTTGTTCAGTTTTTTTTTACAGTTTTATTCATTTTCGAATGGGCCCATAGGTGTTTTTTTGGTAAAGCCCAATTCCCATCAGATTTCATCAGCAAAAAAAAAAGGTCCAGCAAAATGATCCAGTCAGTCCAAATGTCCAGCGCAGGTCAGAAACTTCTGGAAGGATCCAGATTCCTCAGTGCAATAAATAGGGCCACGTGTTGGCCATGCAGAAGGTCCCACCTTTTCGTTTCCCAGCATCCCACGTGTCCCTCATTCTCTCTCTCCCTCAGCGCATGCACACCACGTGTCTCCCTCACTTCCTCACCGGAGACTCCTCGCCGGGCATGCAAAACCGGCGGTAACAGACTCCGGCCACCGTCAACGACTTCCGGCCACCGGAATCTGCAAACACCAGAAAATCCTCAGATCTTCTCCTTCCTCCTCCGATCTCCTCCCTTCCACCTTCATCACCTTCAACCACGTTTTCCAGAAACGCCATCAACCTTCATACCTTCATCCGAGATTTTTCCAGAAACGCCATCAACCTCCATACCTCCAACCAAAATTTCCAGAAACCAACAACCTTCATCCTTCATACAACAATATTTCCAGAATCCTTCGTTCACCAACACCAGATCTTCATCCTCCTCAAGCAATTTTTCAGAAACCCTAAATATTCATCCAACAATCTTCGAACAAGGTTCCCAGAAACGTCAAATCACGTTCAATCTGCAAGCAAGCTTTCCAGAAATCCACCAGATTCAAGGATCTTCAAGATCCATCTGCTTCAGGTTCATAGCGTCTTCGTTCTTCAACAACGCGCGCCTAATACTCAGGAATCTTCAAAGATCCCTTGTTTCTCTCGCGTCAAACCAGGTTTGCCTTCTCTCTGATTAGATTTTCATTGCAATTAGGGCGAAATAATTGGTTAGGGTTTTTGAGTTTTGATTCGTGTTTGATCTGTGAGAGAACTGTGAGATTTGGTGTTGATTCATTGGAGTGTGGTGAGATGTGTGAAGATTTGTTGTTTTCTGGGAATAGATTAAGAGATGAGGATGAATTGCAGAGAGGATGTGAGAGATAGGATGAAGACGAGAGGAAGACGGCCAGAGAGGTTGATGAACAGTACCAGGGTTAGGGGAGGAGAAATTCGTTTTGTTCTCTGAGTAACTGGATTAGGGTTTCGTTTGGATTAGGATGAGAACATTGGGCTTGGGCCCAAAAGCGTGTTTCTGACGCTACACCCCCAAACTGCTTGTCCCCCCCCCTGGCGTGTGGAAAGTCTGAGTGAGTGAGTTGGGCCTTAGGCCCCAGATTTACTTCCTGCACCCCCTGGGCGTAGCCCATAATGAAACCAACTGAGAACCTACTAGCGTTGCACCCCCCTCTGGTTTCAATTCAGTTTTTCTGTTTTTTCTGGATATTAATCTTGGGCCCTGCGCCCTCTGCTAATGGCACCCCCCAATCAGGGCCCATCCAGGAATAACTAGGATATGTTGCTGTTTAGACCCCCCATGTCATTTTCTTTTGTTTTGATTTTCTTTTATATTTTCATAGTTAGAAAATTCATAAATAAATGTAAATAAATGATTTTTTTAATTCTTCCATTTCATGAAAAATGTTAAGAAAATTAAATAAAAATAAAAATGGCATTTTATTTTTATTTCCTATTTTTGTGCATATTTTCCAATTAATTGATTTTTGTTTAATATCTTCAATGCATGCATATCATTATAAAATTAATAAAAAATAGTAGATTTAGTCAAATAATTCCGTTCTTTTTTCTGTAGACTCGTGATTCAGTGTAGAATTTTATAGTATAAAAACATTAGCTTAATCATGCATTTTCATTTTAATTGCATTTTTTCACTGTTATTAATGTTGAATAATTGGTCTGTGGACATGTCTGTGTTGCTGATTTTAATTCTTTCATCTGGTGTTGAATTTTATTCTGATTTTTTAGTATGTTACCCTAGAGCCATGTAGGTTTCCCAGTAGATTTTGATAGATTTTTGTAGAGTATTCTGATAGGATTTGTCTGAGCCTGAAGATAGGAGAAGTCTTGATGACTTCTGACTTTGAAGTTCAACTGTGGTTGAACTTCAGAGATAGTCTCTTGTGGTTTGTTGGCCTGTGGATTCTTCTTGAAGGTGGGAGCTGATTGAAGTCCTGTTGGAGCTTGCAGAGTTGCAGTGGATTGAGGCTTAGTCTAGGAGCTTGTTGTCTGTTTGTGAGGTTCGAGATCCTGGAGTTTGAAGGGAGTTTATGGTACTTTCCTGAGGAAGGCACTATGAATGACTTTCATTCTTTCTTCTCACCTCTTTCGTAAGTATCCAATGATGTTGGAGCCGACTTGTGAGTTTAATTCCTCCTGAGGAGGAATATAAACTGATCACATGTTGTTGAGCCACATGGGATACGATTCCTAAGTGGGAGCCTCCTAGTACTTTCCTGAGGAAGGTCCTAGGGGTCTATTCACTTAGTTCCAGTAGTTTGTCTAGGATTTCTTAAGTATCCAGTGATGTTGGAGCCAACTTGTGAGTTTAATTTCTCCTGAGGAGGAATGTAAACTAATCACAGTTGTTGAGCCACGTAGGATACGATTCCTAAGTGTCAGCCTCCTAGTACTTTCCTGAGGAAGGTCCTGTGAGCCTGCTCACTTAGTTCCCTTAGTGCATATAGGTTCTTTCCCAAGTATCCCGTGACGCCGGAGCCTTCATGTGAGTTTAATCTCTCCTGAGGAGGGATGTAAACTGATCACAGTTGTCGAGCCGCATAGGATATGATTCCTGAGTAGTAACCTCCTGGTACTTTCCTGAGGAAGATACCATGAGCTTGTCTGCTTAGCTTCCTTTCTCTGGTAAGCTTATTCTGAAGCTTGGAGACTGGGATTGATTCCTCCTGCTTAGGTTTTGATTAGTTTGTTGCTTAGACCTTTGCTTAAGGTGCTGTGTAGAGTTTTGTTTAGAGAGTTATTAGGAGATTGTTTCAGGTTTGTTAGAAGCCCTGCTCAGGGTTAGTCTCTTTGTATTGTTTGACTTGTGTGATGTTATGTTGCATTAGACTCAGGTGTTCATCTAGATAGTTCTGAGTAGGTGCATCTTAGAAGTAGACTTTGTGTGCATGAGAAGTTGAGGTGGTCCTCCTTCTGCTTGTTTGTTATTGCGTGGCTTTGCTTGTTGGTATTTGGTAGAGCTGAGCTCCCTTGCCTCTGTGCCTTGTTTGTTTAGCTGTTGCATTCATGCATATTTTCAGTATTCCTTTGCGTTGCAGTTTCTTGTTTGTGGTTTAATCCCGTTGCCATGATCCCTTAGGAGCTCTGACTTCTCCGCTGCGGAGTTGTTATGATAGACATTAGGGTAGTCAGCCAGGTGTGATAGCAGTAGGTAGATTCCCCTGTTTCTCAGCTATAGTTCTAGGGTTCCCCTTTCCTTTCTGTAGGAGCTTTTGAGTAGCTTGACCCGTAGTTAGCTGAACTACAGCTGCTCTGATTCTTCGTTCCAGACGAAGATATGTAGGCATAGGATGCGATATCCTAGCGAGCACACTAACGACTAACCTTTGTTCTCTCGCGGCTGTGCGATCGAGACTTTCCCGCTAACGACTAATTGTTATCCTTTTCTCTTGCCCGAGCGTATTTGAGACCAGATCATAGTTGTAGGTTCCCGAGCTTTAGGACCAGTTTGTTTTCTCACTGCTGTGTGAGAACCCCTGTTGACCCGTAGTTAGCCGAACTATGCTTGCTCTGATCTTTCATTCCCGATGAAAGTACGTAGGCACAGGATGCGATGTCCTGGCGAGCAACCTTTCCCCCGTTTAGACGTAGGAAGTCGAACTACGTTGACTCTGACTTTCCCATTGCACGAGGGAATACGTAGGCCCAGAACACCGTATGTTCTGTCGAGTCCTGTCCTTTTATTTTCTTTTCAGACCAGCCAGTAGCGTAGATAGATAATACACCCTTTTACCTATAAACACCAAGCGTGGATCCCGTCGAGTACGACGGACGTGAGGGGTGCTAATACCTTCCCCTTGCGTAACCGACTCCCGAATCCAGGCTATGGTTGCGATGACCATACCTTTTCCCGTCTTTGCGAGGTTTACTTCGAGCGTTTCCTTTCCCGCTCTGAGGGATAAATAACGCACGGTGGCGACTCTCCTGTCAAGCCGGCGCCGATTTTCGCAGTAGCGACAGCTGGCGACTCTGCTGGGGACTTATAGCATCTAGGGACTTTTCCCACCCCTTATGCTGGGACCGTTTCCCATCCCCTACGCGAGTCAATCCTAGCGCTTGGATGTTTATTGGTTGGGTGTTGTGCATATTGTGTTTTACTTTTTTGCACTTTACTTTTCTGTGCCTTTACCTTTCCGCATTTATTTTCCAGCATTATATTATCATGATTATTGCTGTGGGCAAAGGGAGGTTACTGTGAGTGAGAAGCCGGACCTGGGCTTGAGTACACACCTAGATATAGTTGTGGAGAAGTAGTAGACGAACCTGTCTGCTGAGCAGGCACAGTTCCCTACGAAAATCTACGCTCAGACGAGATTCTTGCAGAGGTGCCCCTTTCCGGTCCTGAGGATCTGAGGGGAGTCCAGACGTAAGGATTGTCGACTCTGGGGACCGATCATTTGGAAGTCAGCTAAGTGAGGCCTCTTCATGACTTGATGATGCCACTCCTTCTGGGAATCGTATCGTCACTCATGAAAGTCTGTGACGCTGATAACCGCATAGGATGCCGTACCTTTGTCCGTGGATTAGGTCTATCCTACCTGTGAGAGGGACTGGGTTATTGCAGGAAAACTGGCCTTCAGAAACCATAATTCAGTAATTATCAGATGGTGTTCTTGATTTATCTCCAGGCGTGTTGTCTGGGTCAGATGGGTTTCTTATCTGAGGTTGAGGCTATTATCAGATGGTATTCTCGTCAGATACAGAGGTTCAGATGGTTTTCCTACCAGGGGATTGATATTTTGAGTATCAGATGATAGTTAGTGGCATGAGGTTCTGGTGACCATGTTGGTTTTCTGTTCTTGATCACAGAGATATTCCTCTTCAGGCTACAGCATAGCCCCTGTGTTCGCAGATTGCATTATTTATCATATTGCATCATCGCATTACCATCTGCATTCAACTAACGTGTGTGTATTGCAGGTACATATTTTCCCTTCCAGTTCTGGTGTTCGTCCCTAGCAAGACATGGAAAACCTGAAGAGAGTATTGCCCTATAAGTTTCCGTCGCCGAATATCAGTCTATTGTTAGAATTGATGGCTATTGCTAAGAAGAGAGGAATGGGTGACTTCAGAAAGAGATATGGGAGGATTCTGACCTACGTTTATCAGCCATCTGCCTACGAGACCAGCGGCATCTACACTCTGTTACAGTTCTACGACGCGGAGCTCAGGTGTTTTGTATTTCCCGACTTTGTTTTGGCTCCTACCCTGGAGGAGTACTCTGCACTTCTGGATATACCGATCCGTGAGCAGATGCCTTTTTATCGTCCGGACGCTGAGCCTAAGCTGGCTGAGCTTTCTGCCATCCTGTGTTTGAAAGAGTCTGAGTTGTCTGGGAAGATGATCAGAAGAGGAGATGTATGGGGATTTCCGTTGGATGTCTTAGTGGAGAAGGCTCGAGAGTATGCCCAGAAGGGTAGCTGGGAGGTTTTTGACGTCATCCTTGCTGTATGTGTGTATGGCATCGTGTTATTCCCGAACATTCCTGATTTTGTTGATTCTGATGCCTTCTATATTTTGGCTGCGAAGAACCCAGTTCCTACTTTGCTGGGGGATATCCACCATTCAACTCATTATCAGAATGAAAAGCGACGAGGAAGGAATGTGTCTTGTTGTGTCCCTCTCCTATGCAGGTGGTTCACCAGTCATATGCCTAAGTCAGGCCCTTTTGTCATCTCTATCAATTCTCTAGGATGGCCCGAGCGCTTAATGGGATTAACTGCTGAGAACGTGGTATGGGTCATTAAAGAGGTATTTGGAGCTGAAGTCATACTCAAAGGCGAAGGATTCCCGAATGTTCCGTTAATTGGAAGGAAAGGTTGTGTCAACTACAACCCTTCCTTATTGATCAAGCAATTTGGGTACATACCTCAAGGAGCGCCAAAGCCCGAGGAGATACAGGAATCTCTGTATCTCACCGGGGCAATCGGGAAAGAGATGCTGACCAAACTTGAGGGAGCCTGGAAAAACTTGCACAAGAGAGGGAAGCTTTCAGGTAGCAGAGGGGATACTCGAGTTCCTGGCCCATATGAAGAATGGATTCGTGAGCGAGCTGTGAAGTTCCTTATGCCGTATCCAGCAGTTCAGCCATTGCATCCTCCTCCGGTAGAGGAGCCTACCACTGTGGACATTCAGGTTTACAAACAGCTGATGGCGGAGAAAGAAGAGCTAGCAAGGGCTAAAGAGGCTTTAGAGCAGGAGAATGCCCAGCTTCGGCATGAAAAGAATGAAACAGGATATATTTCTAAGCAACAGGCTGAAACTCTGAAACATCTGAAGACTACGCTATTGGAATTGACTGAAACCAAGAAGCGTCTGGAGTTAGATGTAGACTCCGTTAGTAGTGTGCTGGCCACTAAGAAGCAAGAGTTGGAAAGGGCCTACACAAAGCTAGCCAAGTTCAGAGAACACTGGGATCTCACTATGACCAAGCGCAAGGGGCGAGAAGAAGAGCTGAAGACACAGATTGCTCAATTAGAAGAACAGGTCAAAGTGAAGAATGAAGAGCTTGAAGAAGAAGCCTGTCGCCGATACGAAGCCGAGCGCAAGTTGACAGATGCCATGAAGAATTTGGAAGATTTCCAGCATAGAGCAGATGCCAAGAGACCCAAACCTGGGGGCGGTGCTAATGATAAGGCTTGGGAAGACTTTGTCAGAGACATCCAGGGGACAGTCAGGAAGAGGGATCGACTGATAGAAGGTTTGATTTATCAACCAGATCACGCAGAGACAAAGAAGATGGTCGAGGACTTCCGCAACCGTACCCGTATTTGATTTCTCTTGTATTCTGTATGTTGAGATCACCGCCAGGCATGTTGGCTGGGATCCTCTTTGTCATATCAGCTGTATGGAGCATAGTTATGTAACTTCTTGACAAGACAGTTATTCTAATCAATATATGAGGGTTTTTCCAAATATTATCTCTATGGTTTATCTCGTCTTGCTACCACTGACACTGGAATTGGAGGGAAAATATCTCCAATGCACACATGCACGTTAGCATTTTTGTATTTCTGTTTGCATAAATCATATTGCATAGCATTTAGCAGGTCAGAGCACTGATCCAGCCTTTGTTTTCACCAGAAAGTGGTTCTCGGGGAATTGTTTGAGGCAAGAGCGGAGTGTTGAAGACGACCAAGGGGCTGAAGCAGAGTTGAGTAGAATCAAGCAGTGTAATCAGTTACCGGTAATTGGTGGCTATGTCTGAAGGCAATTTCCAGTTTCCTGACACCCAGGCAGGGTTTACTATGGCGTCCAACCATCAGTATGATTCTATGGAAGGCTTCCCGCAAGCAAACAATTTTACTGCAGCCCAAGTGGTGCAGCCAACTGTTGAGAACAGAGATCGGCATGAGCAGTTTCTTGCCCAAAATGAACGTTATCCTCCTGTTAACAATCAATGTGTTGCTGTCCCTGCGATGACTTACCGGAGAGATATTCCAATGACCGGGATGGTAGATCCAAGAGCTCTTGACTATGGTAGAAGACTCCGAGTGTTGGAAGAGCAAATGAAAGCCTTGGAAGCGAAAGATGCTGTTAACCTGGATGCTGTAGCCATGTGTTTGGTTCCTGACCTCGTGTTGCCGCACAAGTTCAAAGTGCCGGAATTTGAGAAATACACAGGAGATAGCTGTCCGAAGTTGCATTTGATGATGTTCTGTCGAAGGATGACTTCGTTTGTGCGAAATGACAAATTGATGATCCATTGCTTTCAGTATAGTCTGACTGGGGCATCCCTGAGATGGTATGTGCAATTGGAAAGTAACCAGATTCGATCTTGGGTGGATTTAGCCAGAGCTTTCATAAAGCAGTATGATTACAACTTGGATTTGACTCCTAGTCTCGTAGATCTGCAAGAATTGTCTCAGGCTGAGAATGAATCATTCAGAGCGTATTTGCGAAGATGGAAGGAATTGGCTGCTAGTGTTCGGCCGCCGCTTCCGGAAAGAGAACTGGTTGACATCTTCTTGGGTACTCTGAAAAGCCATTATTTTGACAAATTGTTCAGTTGCACAAGTTTTGTGAGCCTGATGAGGCTGGGAGAGATTGTTGAGCGAGGACTCAGGAGTGGAAAGTTTCGAGGTGTTCCTTATGTCCCAGTTAATAAGATTGAGTCAGTTGTCAGTTCTCAAGAAGAATGGGAAGGAGATGACGTCACCTCAGAATCTCTAGCATCTCAGGATCAGTTTTCAGACACTTCAAGTCAACGGTCATCCTATCGCCGATCGCGTCAGCATGCTCCACGAAGACCAAGGAAGCCTGAAAGGCAGTTTACTCAGCTACCGGTGTCATACAGTCAGTTGTTGCCAGATCTGGTCAAAAGTGGATTGATAGTACCGAAAGAGACTAAGCCGGTGATTCCACCGTATCCTCCGGGTTTTGATGCCAGCGCCTGCTGTGAGTACCACGCTGGGGCACAGGGGCATTCCACCGATGATTGTAAAGTGCTTAGAAGTCAGATTCAGGATCTGTTAGACTCTGACCGTATTTGCATCACTCCTCAAGGTTGTGTTCAGATTAATGATTTTCCGTCTTCTAGTTGTGCGGGTTCGTCAGTTAATGTCATGGAAGACTCCACAGGAAGTGTGTGCTCTGAAGATTGCCAATCAGAAAGTTCGGTTGTATGGGAGAAATTTCTAGAGGTTTTCGCGTCGGATGCCGCATCTGTTTTCTCTGCTTAACCCGTTTAGCTTTTGTGCATCAGTATTTGTCGACCACCACCAGGATTGTTGGCTGGGGTCGTTATATTCAGACTCATTTGTGCTTACCTGCTGATTTTGTTGGTTGTACATGTGTGGGAGATGTTCGTCTGTGTGCTTATAGCTTGAGTTTCTCTTTGTCTCGTTATGAATGTGTGTTTGCTTTCTGCGCTGCATTATCATTTGACAGGTATATCAGAACCGTGCGTCTTATTTCCTCATCGTCCAGTTTGTTGCAGGAACTCCTTCAGAGATATGGAACAGAATCAGGTCGAATTGATCGAAGTCCAAAGCCAGCTAGAGCAGATGATGAGAGACATGCAAGAGATGCGTCTAGAGCAGAAGATTCTCAAGGAGGAGAACAGTCAGCTGAAGACCCAAATGAGCTTGATCATGGAAGTAGTCAAGAATGTGCTTAGGAAAGAAGACGATCAGCTATTCGAAGCCGCAATGAAGAAGCTCGCGCCACCTGTGCATGTGGAACCTGAGCAGCAGCAACAGAGGATACATTCGGCTCAACAGAGGATCCAGGAAGGGAAGCCAAGGAGAATATTTGAGGCACCACCTATGGCATATGCGGAGCTCTTGCAGATCTTATTGAGGTTTAATCTGGTTGAGAAAAGAACGTTGTCACCACCAACGAAAGCGTTTCCTCAGGGATACGATGCCAGCAAACAATGTGAATTTCATTCCGGGGCATTCGGACACGACATCGAGGGATGTCATGCTTTCAAACACAACGTTCAAGACCTGATTGACTCGCACGATATTGAATTCACGCCGGGCGGCGTAGCTGTGCATATTGCTCCTGTCTCAGTCGATGCTAAAATGACAGATGTTTCTAAAGCTGCAGTGGGTCAGAAGCGTATCCTGGAATCCATGGTGTCAGAATCTCCAGGCCCACAACTGTTGCCTATTCCTGGGGCAGATCTAAGAAAGAAAATGGTTAAGCATAAGGAGAGCGTTCAGTCCATTGAAAATCAAGAAACCGATGTTGCATTTGATGCAAAGGGTGCTCAAGGGTCAACCCGATACCAGCAGCAGCAGCCTCAGCAGGGGGCACAGCAGGCTCAGCGACGATTCCAGGGTGGCAAGCCGAGAAGAGTGTTTGAGAAGCCTCCCTCAACATATGCCGAGTTGTTGCAGACATTGTTGAGATTGAATCTGGTAGAGACAAGAACCCTGGCACCGATAACGGGAACTCCCCCGTTTGGCTACGATGCGAATAGACACTGTGAGTTTCATTCTGGAGCCCCGGGTCACGATATAGAAGGCTGCCATGCTTTTAAGCACAAAGTGCAGGATCTGCTTGATAATGCAGCAATCAGCTTCGGGCAGAGAGGTCCCCAAATCATCTGAATGAAGGAGAAAGGGCTCTATAATTTGTTTGAGTCGATTGAAAGCAGATCAAGACAGCATCGGGTTACCTCTAATAAAGATAGCTGGTTCAGCAGCAGGGTAGATGCAAAAGCCCAGTTCTCAGAAGCTAGCATATTTTCTTTGTTTTAGCTTGTCATTTCTTTGCATTTGTAATTGCTTTCCTGTTTGAATTTGTAAACTTGTTTGTAAAACTTGTTGTTTCCATTTCAATTGATGATAATGAAATAAATATGCATGTTTTGATTAAATCCATTCGTGTTCACTAATTGTTTTTTACAAATGTCCAACACTTGGTTAAGTAGAATTTGGGGAGGATGACGAAAATGACCGACATGCAACTACCGATATTGTATGCTTTTGAAATAAAACTTGCTGATGATGTACAGGCATTGTTTCAAATCCCTAAACACCGGAGATATAAGGAAGATAATCCCTTGTCAACCCCTTTGAGACTAGTAGTAGGAGTTCTTTCTGAAAATGAAAAACCCTCAATCTTAACCTGGGGCAGGGTAGGTGTCAGCTAATTTGACTGAGCGTCCAAATTGCCAAAGGAGTGTCCATTCAAGGGTCAATCACACCCCTAGAGGTCGTGCCTAAAAGACCACAATGGTTCAATCAAGAGTGGGACAGCCACATCATCCCCCAAAGAGTCAGACAACCAACGTCCCACGACCTGTTCGGAAAAAAAATGATGAAAAAAGAACCAAAAGCCCGCTAAGTCAAGAAGACCTCAAAACAAATGACTTAGGCAAAAATGAGGGCATCCCGCTGGACTTAAAACAAAATCAAAAGAAACTCAAAAGGAGCCAGTCCAGGCAAAAGTTAGGGATATGAAAAGAAGAGACGAAAAGGATCAAAAGAAAAATCCTCGATGGAAATACGAGTCGTGTGACCTCAAGTGTCAAAGATGAAAAGCGAGCGGCTGTCACTCCAAAATCCAAAAGTTTCTCGAACTATCATTCCTATTTTCTAAGCCTCTGAGAGGTGAGCGCTAAGGTCAAATTAGCTGAACGTAGGACGGGAGAACATCAAGGAGAACGGGGGGGTTAAAATAAACTTTGAGCCTTTATCCTTTCTTTCAAAACCATGAACCTGACCATGTTACAACCTTCAAAAGTCCTAATTGAAGCAGGTTGTTCCGAAAGCATACTCCGGTAAAGGTCGCGTCGATTCTGACTCCTAAAAAGGTTCCTCTTACCATGTCGGTACTGATGTTGACAAATGTTTTATGCATCATATGCCATAAACTGTTTTTCCTTTTCCAGTGAACAGATTGGATGTCAAAGCTATCATATGTGTTGCATTAATACATCCTTTATGCATAACAACTTGTTTTACTTGCGAGTAAGCGCTGGACAGCAGAAAAGCTTCCTACAATGGAAAGTATGTTCAAGATAGAATGCAGAACGCCCGAATGTTCCGAGGAGCAGGGGCAAGCTTTATTGTGATCCCCAGTCAGGTCAGCTTTTCGAAGTCAGTTATTCTGGGGCAATCAGTTTGAGATTCAGGCGAATACGGTCAAGAGCGCTAATCTGAATCAGATAATCGGGGCAAGATCATTGCAGTCAAGGGCAGACCATCTTAAGCACGCAGAAATTACTCGAGAAGCATTCAAGGGACTATCCCCGCAGATGTCATGTAGGCTGGGGCATATTAGAAGCAAAAGGATTGTTGTTCTTCGTACCTACAGGGTCATTCAGAGTTATTCGAGCAGATGCAGTCGATTTTCGAGAGCGAGATGAACGCGGGAAGTTGTGTTACTATCCCTTGACTCTTCACTAAAAGGCTGCGTATTCATAAAGATTATTTTCCAGCGTCAGTTGAACCTGACCCAGTAAGATAAGCTTAAGAGCTCAAATCCATGTGTGCGATTACTGTGAAGCCCGTCCGTGTTGGTGCATCAATTTCCAGATCCAAGCTTCGTCAGTACGCAGGAGGACTCCCTCCATTATCTCCAGCAAAGTCCAAGTTGTCATTGGTATGGGTAAGCTATTCCCAGAGGAGTCTAATCATATTCAGCACGTCTGCTATTTCACAGCGGAGCTATGTTCCCCAGCAGGGTATTACTTCGTCGAGATAATTCAGTGATATTCCAATATCCCCAGCAGAGTTGATTTCACTCTCCCAGCATTTATTTTGCTAGGACGATTCAGTGATATCCGGGTTATCCCCAGCAGAGTTGGCCTCGCCTTCAGCATTTATTTTGCTGAAGCGATTTTCTGTACCCGGCCCTCTCCGGCAGCTCAAGCCTGCATTAGCATATTGCATGCATTATCATATTTGCATCATACTTGCATGACATTGTCAAAATGCGTAGCATCTCCATCCAGAATGGAGCATTACGCTGTAGAAAGACTAAAGCATTTGCATATGCATACAAAGCATAAGTCAGGTTTTATATCAGCCTCATATGGCGCGTGAATCACTCTGTGATCAGTTCAGGGGGCATTTATCCAGCAACAGTATTCAGACGATTCAGCGGATTATTTGTATCTCAAATCAGACAACAATTATGCTTTGAGCAAGCAGTCATCTGATGTTAACAAGCTTTTCTTCCCGTCAATTCATATTGACGATGTGTTCCTCCAATGAGTGGATTTCTCCGTCTATCATTAGACGTCTTGAGTACGAATGTGGTTTTCTTTCCGTCTATCCATAGACGATGTGAAGTTGCGGGTGATCGCAGTAAGATTTCAAGAAGGGGTTTCTCCCAGGATATGCTTTTCTTCCCGTCTATCAGTAGACGATGTGAAGTTTTGGTTGATTTTCAATGGGGTTCAAAATAGAGTTTCTATAGCAAGTGGCTTTCCTTTCCGTCTGCCAGCAGACGATGTGAAGTTTCGAGCTACTGTTCAGCGGGTTTCTTATTGCCAGATCATACATATGATGAGGTGTTTCCCCAGCGAGTCTTCTCCGGCTATCCTTAGTTGTTGAGGGGTTTCAAAATGATTTTGGATATTGGTTCTCTTTTTGGTTATTGGATATGATGACGTTCAAGAGAGACTTTTCTGACCATCAATCCCTATTGATGTCGAAGCTCTTCGAAGAATGTTCAGTTTTCGTGATTGTCGATTCTTATTGACGACATGTTTCTTAAAAGGTGGTTTTCTTCCCGTCAGTCCATACTGACGATGTGGCCCCTTCAAAGATGTTGATCTTTTCCATCAATTCCCGTAGACAGAAGGATTCTGAAATTCAAAGGATGGTGTTGAATTGCGTTATGGTGACTTCCCGTCTATCTTTAGACGATGTGCATACGGAGATTTATGGTGACTTCCCGTCTACCCTTAGACGATGTGAATCGTTTTGTTTCATCAATCAGGATGATCCCGTCTACCCTTAGACGATGTGAGTTTGGAGATTAAGAATTCCTTCCCGTCTATCCTTAGACGATGTGAACATGGAGATTATGAATTTCTTCCCGTCTATCCTTAGACGATGTAAATTGATTTGTTCATCAATCAGGATGATCCCGTCTACTCTTAGACGATGTGAATATTGATTCGATCAGGATGATGCCGTCTACCCTTAGACGATGAGAATACTGATTTGTTCATCAATCAGGGTGATGCCGTCTACCCTTAGACGATGTGAGTATGGAGATTAAGAATTTCTGCCGTCTACCCTTAGACGATGTGAATATGGAGATTATGGTGACTTTCCGTCTACCCTTAGACGATGTGAATATGGAGATTATGGTGACTTTCCGTCTATCCTTAGACGATGTGAGTTTGGAGATTATGGTGACTTCCCGTCTATCCTTAGACGATGTGAGTACGAAGAATTTCTTTCCGTCTACCCTTAGACGATGTGAGTTGTTTTGTTTCATCAATCAGGACGATCCCGTCTACCCTTAGACGATGAGAATTGTTGTGTTTCATCAATCAGGATGATCCCGTCTACCCTTAGACGATGTGAATATGGAAATTATGGTGATGCCGTCTACCCTTAGACGATGTGAAGATGGAAATTATGGTGATGCCGTCTACCCTTAGACGATGTGAAGATGGAAATTATGGCGATCCCGTCTACCCTTAGACGATGAGAATTGTTGTGTTTCATCAATCAGGATGATCCCGTCTATCCTTAGACGATGTGTGTATGGAGATAATGGTGACTTTCCGTCTACTCTTAGACGATGTGAATTTGGAGAGTATTTCTTCCCGTCTATCCTTAGACGATGTGTGTATGGAGATAATGGTGACTTTCCGTCTATCCTTGGACGATGTGAATATGGAGATTATGGTGACTTTCCGTCTATCCTTGGACGATGTGTGTATGGAGATAAGAATTTGATCCCGTCTATTCTTAGACGATGTGAATATGGAGATTATGGTGACTTTCCGTCTATCCTTAGACGATGTGAATTTGGAGATTAACGTTGTCTTTCCGTCTATCATTAGACGAGGTGAGTATTCAATCAGGGTATCTTCCCGTCCATCTTTGGACGATGTGAGTATATTTCTCTTCCTGCCTATCAGTAGGCAATGCGAAAGAATCAGATATTTTGTTGCAGCCCTCAGGGTTTGTTATATGGGGTATCACAAGCAACGGGTATTCAAATCAGGAGTTCTTTATCAGATGATTAATCAGTTTGGTGCCGCAATGACTGGACTCGGTTTTCTGGACTTTATTCTCCAAGCAGTTTACAGTATATGCTCGCGGTTGACAAATTTTCGGGTTTTATTTGTATTCAACCGTCTCGTACCTCTGAATGTTTGAAGGCTGAGCGCTCTTCAAACCCTTCAGGTCCAAGTCGCTTGAATAGGGGCAGCTGTTGCACCCTAAAATTTGACCAACCGGTTCTCCCATTTGACTCATGGTTTAATTTCATATTCACAGCTCAGATGTATGATTTTTGTGCACAAGCAGGGGATATCAGAGTTTACAGCTTGATTTTTGTCTATCAGATATGGCAGACCCAGTCCAGATAACCAGGGTTTTATTTTCAGGAAATTGTGCGCTCCTCGGTGATTTTTCAGTGATTTTGAGGATATTCTGATGCCCGGGGATCTCTGTTCGATTCGATCTGGTCTCGTGCGCTCTTTTATGGGGGTCATTTGCATTCATCTGCATTTTTAGGGTTTTAATAGACTTTTGTGAATTTTTAGCAGGCTTTATAGATTTTTCTGGAATTTAAATAGGGCTTTTGAATTTTTTAATGGTTTAATTCTCTTTTTAGGATTTTATAAGAATTTTTAAATCATTTTTAGGAATTTTGTATAGATTTTTAAATAGGTTTAATAGTTTTTTAGATAATATAAAAAATAATATAGTTTTTCTTTTATTAATAGACATTAAATAATATTAGAAATTCTTTTAGAGTTTAATTAGGTTTAATTGACTTTTTAGAGTTTAATTAGGATTAATTGAATTTTTAGAGTTAATTAGAGGTTAATTGATTTTTTAGGGTTAACTAGTATAATACAGAATTAATTAGGTTTTAATGACTTTTTAGAGTTTAATTAGGTTAATCATGTTTTAGAGTTAATTAGACTTTTAATAATTGATTAGAGTTAATTAGGTTTAGTTAACTGTTTTTTTTTGTTCAGTTTTTTTTTACAGTTTTATTCATTTTCGAATGGGCCCATAGGTGTTTTTTTGGTAAAGCCCAATTCCCATCAGATTTCATCAGCAAAAAAAAAAGGTCCAGCAAAATGATCCAGTCAGTCCAAATGTCCAGCGCAGGTCAGAAACTTCTGGAAGGATCCAGATTCCTCAGTGCAATAAATAGGGCCACGTGTTGGCCATGCAGAAGGTCCCACCTTTTCGTTTCCCAGCATCCCACGTGTCCCTCATTCTCTCTCTCCCTCAGCGCATGCACACCACGTGTCTCCCTCACTTCCTCACCGGAGACTCCTCGCCGGGCATGCAAAACCGGCGGTAACAGACTCCGGCCACCGTCAACGACTTCCGGCCACCGGAATCTGCAAACACCAGAAAATCCTCAGATCTTCTCCTTCCTCCTCCGATCTCCTCCCTTCCACCTTCATCACCTTCAACCACGTTTTCCAGAAACGCCATCAACCTTCATACCTTCATCCGAGATTTTTCCAGAAACGCCATCAACCTCCATACCTCCAACCAAAATTTCCAGAAACCAACAACCTTCATCCTTCATACAACAATATTTCCAGAATCCTTCGTTCACCAACACCAGATCTTCATCCTCCTCAAGCAATTTTTCAGAAACCCTAAATATTCATCCAACAATCTTCGAACAAGGTTCCCAGAAACGTCAAATCACGTTCAATCTGCAAGCAAGCTTTCCAGAAATCCACCAGATTCAAGGATCTTCAAGATCCATCTGCTTCAGGTTCATAGCGTCTTCGTTCTTCAACAACGCGCGCCTAATACTCAGGAATCTTCAAAGATCCCTTGTTTCTCTCGCGTCAAACCAGGTTTGCCTTCTCTCTGATTAGATTTTCATTGCAATTAGGGCGAAATAATTGGTTAGGGTTTTTGAGTTTTGATTCGTGTTTGATCTGTGAGAGAACTGTGAGATTTGGTGTTGATTCATTGGAGTGTGGTGAGATGTGTGAAGATTTGTTGTTTTCTGGGAATAGATTAAGAGATGAGGATGAATTGCAGAGAGGATGTGAGAGATAGGATGAAGACGAGAGGAAGACGGCCAGAGAGGTTGATGAACAGTACCAGGGTTAGGGGAGGAGAAATTCGTTTTGTTCTCTGAGTAACTGGATTAGGGTTTCGTTTGGATTAGGATGAGAACATTGGGCTTGGGCCCAAAAGCGTGTTTCTGACGCTACACCCCCAAACTGCTTGTCCCCCCCCCCTGGCGTGTGGAAAGTCTGAGTGAGTGAGTTGGGCCTTAGGCCCCAGATTTACTTCCTGCACCCCCTGGGCGTAGCCCATAATGAAACCAACTGAGAACCTACTAGCGTTGCACCCCCCTCTGGTTTCAATTCAGTTTTTCTGTTTTTTCTGGATATTAATCTTGGGCCCTGCGCCCTCTGCTAATGGCACCCCCCAATCAGGGCCCATCCAGGAATAACTAGGATATGTTGCTGTTTAGACCCCCCATGTCATTTTCTTTTGTTTTGATTTTCTTTTATATTTTCATAGTTAGAAAATTCATAAATAAATGTAAATAAATGATTTTTTTAATTCTTCCATTTCATGAAAAATGTTAAGAAAATTAAATAAAAATAAAAATGGCATTTTATTTTTATTTCCTATTTTTGTGCATATTTTCCAATTAATTGATTTTTGTTTAATATCTTCAATGCATGCATATCATTATAAAATTAATAAAAAATAGTAGATTTAGTCAAATAATTCCGTTCTTTTTTCTGTAGACTCGTGATTCAGTGTAGAATTTTATAGTATAAAAACATTAGCTTAATCATGCATTTTCATTTTAATTGCATTTTTTCACTGTTATTAATGTTGAATAATTGGTCTGTGGACATGTCTGTGTTGCTGATTTTAATTCTTTCATCTGGTGTTGAATTTTATTCTGATTTTTTAGTATGTTACCCTAGAGCCATGTAGGTTTCCCAGTAGATTTTGATAGATTTTTGTAGAGTATTCTGATAGGATTTGTCTGAGCCTGAAGATAGGAGAAGTCTTGATGACTTCTGACTTTGAAGTTCAACTGTGGTTGAACTTCAGAGATAGTCTCTTGTGGTTTGTTGGCCTGTGGATTCTTCTTGAAGGTGGGAGCTGATTGAAGTCCTGTTGGAGCTTGCAGAGTTGCAGTGGATTGAGGCTTAGTCTAGGAGCTTGTTGTCTGTTTGTGAGGTTCGAGATCCTGGAGTTTGAAGGGAGTTTATGGTACTTTCCTGAGGAAGGCACTATGAATGACTTTCATTCTTTCTTCTCACCTCTTTCGTAAGTATCCAATGATGTTGGAGCCGACTTGTGAGTTTAATTCCTCCTGAGGAGGAATATAAACTGATCACATGTTGTTGAGCCACATGGGATACGATTCCTAAGTGGGAGCCTCCTAGTACTTTCCTGAGGAAGGTCCTAGGGGTCTATTCACTTAGTTCCAGTAGTTTGTCTAGGATTTCTTAAGTATCCAGTGATGTTGGAGCCAACTTGTGAGTTTAATTTCTCCTGAGGAGGAATGTAAACTAATCACAGTTGTTGAGCCACGTAGGATACGATTCCTAAGTGTCAGCCTCCTAGTACTTTCCTGAGGAAGGTCCTGTGAGCCTGCTCACTTAGTTCCCTTAGTGCATATAGGTTCTTTCCCAAGTATCCCGTGACGCCGGAGCCTTCATGTGAGTTTAATCTCTCCTGAGGAGGGATGTAAACTGATCACAGTTGTCGAGCCGCATAGGATATGATTCCTGAGTAGTAACCTCCTGGTACTTTCCTGAGGAAGATACCATGAGCTTGTCTGCTTAGCTTCCTTTCTCTGGTAAGCTTATTCTGAAGCTTGGAGACTGGGATTGATTCCTCCTGCTTAGGTTTTGATTAGTTTGTTGCTTAGACCTTTGCTTAAGGTGCTGTGTAGAGTTTTGTTTAGAGAGTTATTAGGAGATTGTTTCAGGTTTGTTAGAAGCCCTGCTCAGGGTTAGTCTCTTTGTATTGTTTGACTTGTGTGATGTTATGTTGCATTAGACTCAGGTGTTCATCTAGATAGTTCTGAGTAGGTGCATCTTAGAAGTAGACTTTGTGTGCATGAGAAGTTGAGGTGGTCCTCCTTCTGCTTGTTTGTTATTGCGTGGCTTTGCTTGTTGGTATTTGGTAGAGCTGAGCTCCCTTGCCTCTGTGCCTTGTTTGTTTAGCTGTTGCATTCATGCATATTTTCAGTATTCCTTTGCGTTGCAGTTTCTTGTTTGTGGTTTAATCCCGTTGCCATGATCCCTTAGGAGCTCTGACTTCTCCGCTGCGGAGTTGTTATGATAGACATTAGGGTAGTCAGCCAGGTGTGATAGCAGTAGGTAGATTCCCCTGTTTCTCAGCTATAGTTCTAGGGTTCCCCTTTCCTTTCTGTAGGAGCTTTTGAGTAGCTTGACCCGTAGTTAGCTGAACTACAGCTGCTCTGATTCTTCGTTCCAGACGAAGATATGTAGGCATAGGATGCGATATCCTAGCGAGCACACTAACGACTAACCTTTGTTCTCTCGCGGCTGTGCGATCGAGACTTTCCCGCTAACGACTAATTGTTATCCTTTTCTCTTGCCCGAGCGTATTTGAGACCAGATCATAGTTGTAGGTTCCCGAGCTTTAGGACCAGTTTGTTTTCTCACTGCTGTGTGAGAACCCCTGTTGACCCGTAGTTAGCCGAACTACGCTTGCTCTGATCTTTCATTCCCGATGAAAGTACGTAGGCACAGGATGCGATGTCCTGGCGAGCAACCTTTCCCCCGTTTAGACGTAGGAAGTCGAACTACGTTGACTCTGACTTTCCCATTGCACGAGGGAATACGTAGGCCCAGAACACCGTATGTTCTGTCGAGTCCTGTCCTTTTATTTTCTTTTCAGACCAGCCAGTAGCGTAGATAGATAATACACCCTTTTACCTATAAACACCAAGCGTGGATCCCGTCGAGTACGACGGACGTGAGGGGTGCTAATACCTTCCCCTTGCGTAACCGACTCCCGAATCCAGGCTATGGTTGCGATGACCATACCTTTTCCCGTCTTTGCGAGGTTTACTTCGAGCGTTTCCTTTCCCGCTCTGAGGGATAAATAACGCACGGTGGCGACTCTCCTGTCAAGCCGGCGCCGATTTTCGCAGTAGCGACACATGTTACCAGTTTATCACCATTGGTTTGAGACACTTATTCACTTACTTGTACATGAAGTAACATAGAAAATCCATGGTTTATGCATAAAATGAACATTGTCCTATAACTGTAAATATATCCTAATTCATAACCATTTGAAATTAATAGGTTGTATGGATGAAAACCAAGAAGAAAGGATCAAAAGCAAACCCATATGTAGCAAGAAACCAAAATAACTTAAGGCCAAAGTCATGCTAAATTTTCAAGGCAGATTTACTCTCGGACAACAAATCTGATGCAAAAATTTGAACTTGCAAATAGAGAAAAATCATTAGGAAAATCAAATATTTCTCAATGAATTGAAGGTAGTTCAAAGGAGGTTTGAAGAATAAATTTGACATGAAAATATAGCAAATTTTGATTTCGTTGAGCGAGTCATGCTTCGCTTTGGGAGTGAATACATATTCTAAAATATATAAATATATGTTATGTGTCATAGTAAAGAAAACCGTATATCTTATAAATATTTTAGAGTGTTCCACATAGGTCAATTGTTAGTTATGGCTATTCATTGGTGCGGGTCAGCCAACAAACCTTTCAACCTAAATCAAACCAACCAAGTAATTATCGAAACTCGTTCATTTACAGGTGTACCCGACCCATAGGTCAAATGGCTTGTGGATGTTGAGAGATCTATATAACATGGGAAGTTAATTTCAATTGTCAAAGTAAAGCATCTGATGATGGCACCCGGTAAAGAAGATATCTTAAGTCTCATCAGCCAAAATATTTAAGTTCCAACTAAAGTGCCAAGTCATGGTTGTATCTCGTAAGGGAACTTGAAGACTTTAAGTTGTGAAAATGTGAAAGTCTGTCTGATTTTGCACTTGGTGCTTTAGAGTGATCAGTTATCAGTAAAAATGTAAAAGTTCAATAGTACATTTTTTCGTGCTATGGAAATCACACAAACACACAAGCTTTTGAAACCCCCTCTTTTTATAAAATCTTTTAAAAACCTATCTAGCATTATGTAGAATTGATTAAGGAGTAATTCTAATCAATTAGGAGAGTTTTTGCATTACCTAAATTGATTGAGGACTTGGTCCAATAAATTAGAGCAAGGTAAATAACCTCTTAATCGATTAGAAAAAGATTTTAATTGATTAGTGTATATATTCATTAGAAGGTTTCCTTTTTTGGATTAAGGCTGTCGTATTTTAAAAGTTGTTAATTTATTAACATCTAGAGTTAGTTGATTAACTCATTTTGATTTGTCCCATGAGTTATTTCCTTTGTTAGCCTAATTTTTTCCTATATAAATGTGGCTTCTCCTTATTCCATTTAAAACTAAATTTATGATTAGAAAAGCTTTTATTCTTCTTCTACTATTTGTGTTTTCATTTTTCTTTTTACGAAGAATGTTGTAATGGTGAAAGACCGAAAAACCCATGAGAAAGATATGTTATCATCGTAGTTGTGCCTTATTTTTTGAATCCAATAATGTTAATCTCTTGTGGAAATTATATTGTAATGTTTGCAAGATAATCCCATATAAAAGCTTGGTTGTAGGTTATCAAGCTTGTCATGTGATAAAAGCTTTATTTGGTTCTTGAACTTCTCTTGTGATAATGGCTTTGTTTGGATCTTGAGCTTAGCATTTTAAAAGCTCTATTTTGTTAGGATACCATCCTATATAAAATGTATTGTTTGTCTTAGAGATATTCCAGTTTAAAATCTCTTATTTCGTTATTAGAAGGCTCGTGGGCATAACCTATGAAAAGTTCAAATTTGTATATGGTGGATTCTTAAGAAGAAACTCTTACCGATTAAAGTAGCTCAAGTTGTTATGTAAACCTGTATAAATCTCTGGTTTATGTTCTATATCCCTTAACTCTCTATTTTTAATCACTTTATTTTCTTTACATTATATTTCTTTCTCTCTATCTCTTTGCCCCTCTTACTTTTACTTATTCTGCTACTTGACTAATAAAATTTAACCTAATTTTTTTTATAAACTGGCTTCAATTCTTAATCAACACAACTCACCTTTCCCTTTTACGTTTTGATTCATTTGGCTAAAAAAACATTGATATGTTTTTTGTCGTTGATAAATGTACTGTCCAAAAAATTTAGGGTGTGTGTTCCCCCTTCAAAGGTAGGGAGACTCAGAGGCCATAGTAGGCATATTACAAGTTTAGGACTAAGGGCTAGCTCACTACAGCGAGTAGCCATGTTTGGTGATTTTCTTAGGTCATTTAAGGGATCAACTCACGTAGGTGAGAGGCCCTATTGGTCGCTGGCACTGATAGGTTGTAGGTGGGCGGTTAGATTAACGATGTTAGGGCTACTAGAAGCGTAGTGCTCTCTGAGTAAAAATAGATGTGTATGACTTGTGGAGTTAGTGGGACTAAGGAGTAGTATTTATAGAGGCTCGCTTGGGACTAAGGTTGTGGAGTTAGTGGGCAGTTATGCCGTAAAAACGTGGTAAAGGGAAAACTTGATCTTCCTAGAATTATGGAAGAAGTAGTCCTCCTTTAATTGACTCTTTGAATTAGGTATCTTAATGTAATTCCAATATTGGGACCAATATTAGGTCTATCCTAGTGGGCGACTAGGTTCTAGCCCAATGGGCGAATGGGTTCTATCCTAGTGGGTGATTGGTTTTTAGCCTAGTGGGCGACTGGGTTCTAGGGCGACCCAGTCTAACCTAGTGGACGACTAGGTCTAGAACAGTGGAAACTAGGTTCTAGTCTAGTGATTGACTAGTTCTAGCCTAGTGGGCGACCATGTCTAGCCCTAGGAGATCGTCCCCTTATTTGGGTTCTAGCCTTTCTTATAGTGCAAGCCATAAGGGGTTCTAACCCTCCTTATTGTGGTTACTCGCATCCATTTGTTGCCTCATAGACATAACTGATGTTGTATTTATCGTAGGCGTCATCTGAGGGTTATAACCTAAACCCCTTGGTGGTGGCATCGTTCTACCATGATTACTTATGGTCGAACCTGAGGCAAGATGCAAATTATAGGGTCAAGGTAGTCAGTGCATTCTCTGCATATGTTGACGTACTAGTTTGTAGGTCTGCCATCATCACTGATGTCATACCATATGGATACTCCTTGCTACCCATAGGAAATAAGAAACTTGGGATATAAGGTAACCTAGAGTCTCTTAGATTGGTCTTATGGTTGTGGGATTAATTGGGAGACTCAATGGTTGTGGTGAGGGAACTGTCCCATCAGATAGTATCGGTGACATTGGAATTTATGATACTATAGGGGCGGTTTTTCCAACAGGTGTCGAAGCAACCACATCTACAGTCGTTGACCTGACCAATTGTTCTCCTGCATTTTAGAAATTGTTATAAGGGTTAGGGGAAGAAGGGTTATTCTAAGGTGGGCGCACCATTTAAGGGAGGGATTTACCACTTCTCAATCACATACTCACATAACCATTAGGAACATTTCACGCATAAAAAAACAGTTCAAAACGTAAGAATTCTACAAAATTTGAAAATATTTTAAGAAATTTTTTGCAGAAAAGGGTCCCACTGGGAGTAAACAATTTGCTTACACGTGTTTTTTAATAAACAATCACTTAGTTTTGAATTGTTGCTTGTATGACCAAAGTAGACAATCCTAAGGAATTTTTGTGTGCATTTTCTAAAATAGCAATCACTCGACACTAGGATAGAACCCATTCACACATTGGAAAGGTAATGACTTTGAGACGGAATAAATGAAAAAATAAAAGATACTTCAATTAGGTATAGAAACTATGGTGTACAAAATCATACATTTCCTCACAAGTTAGTTTCTCGCTTTGACTTAGGTACTTTGAGTTCTATAGATTTTTTGTAATGATATTGACACCTAAGTCCTAACTCAGAAACACTATATATACTAATATGAAAATAACAGTCTACAACGACTATTTCCTTATTGTGCGATACATAATCTCGTATGAAGTTTATAATCTTCTGCCAAGTTCTCACGTGTCTTTGACGTTCAAATAAGATTAAAAATCAGTTATTTAATCTAATTATTTTACTTTGCTTTAAGTGTCACAACTGATGACTCAACTTGTCGAATCCTAAAAAAAGCACTCTCAACAATTAGAAAAATGCTAAGTTAAAACTCAACGCAAAATGTGTCGAACTCGACATTTTATGGTCGAACGTTGAGCTTTAGTGTGCATGTCACCATGTGTTCCCATTTTCACTAAGTATTATCTTAGTGTCGTATCCTTTTGGTTGAACTTTGCACGTCGAGATTTTCCAAGCTAACAGTGACCTCATAGGACCCAATAGTATTAGGAGTTGGTCCAATCTCATTGTCCAATAAACCATAATTGACTTCTAGCAAAGCATTATAATCACATAATATTATCACATGCTTTATCTCCATAAATTGTCCAACTATATTTAGATTATTACACTTCATTGAATGACAAAATCCTTCGCAATGAAATATGGTTTTCTAGAATTAAGTTACGCAAATTAAAATTTCTACCGATCGGAGGCCTAATCAAATGGATAGGTTATGTTTTCCTATCGGTCCTACTGTCAACCAAGTTATAACTTAGGTAGTTTTCCTGTCCATGCAGTTTTTAATTGAGAGGATAAATTGATGTTTTTCTATCGGATGACTCCACAACGCTTTTTTTGTGTGCCTTTATTAGTGCTTAAAAGCACTTCCTAAAGTGGCGCTACTGTAGGTAAATGCATCGCTTGTTTTTAAGGCAAAAGTGCTGCCTTAGGTCCCCTTTAGGTAGCGTTTCTGTTTATAGGCGCTCTCTAATGTCACCTTGAGGCAGCGCTTTTTCATGGGAAGCGCTCTCTTTTTCTCCCTTTAGGAAGCGCTTTCTTATGTATATTCTCTTCAGATTTTTGACAGCGCTTTTTCAAGAAAATCGCTCTCCCCCCCCCCCCCCCCCCAGTTTTAGGAAGCTCTTTTGAAAGCGCTTTCTAATGTATAGTTTCTTTAGATTTTAGACAACGCTTTTTCATGAAAAGCGCTCTCTTTTCTCTCACTTTTGGCAGCGCTTTTTAAAAACATTTTCTAATGTATATTTTCTTCAGATTTTAGGCTGCACTTTCTTTAAAAGCACTGCCTTAGGTCCATTTCAGGCAGCGCTTTCTTTAAAATCGCTACCTTAGGTCCATTTTAGGTAGCATTTTATTTTCTACACGTCATTGGATTTTTTCAAAAGCACATTTTTAAAAAACACTTTTTTAGGAATCATTTCTTTTTGTTATAAGCGCTGTCTATTGTGCATTTTTTTTAGGAAGTATTTTTTGTTAAAAGCGTTGGCATAAGTCTTATTGTTTACTTATAAAGTGGAAGCACAAACCATTAAATATAATATTTCAACACAAGCCTTTATAATATTTCAACACATAGGTCTTATATACCATTATAATTCAACACATAAACCTGCTTATAACCTTTATAATTCAACATAAGGCTTTATTTCAACACATAGGCCTTATATACCATTATAATTCAACACATAAACCTGCTTATAACCATTATAATTCAACACAAGCCTTTATTTCAACACATGGCCTTATATACCATTATAATTCAACACATAAACCTGCTTAATTTAACACAAACCTCATAACCATTATAATTCAACACAAGTCTTTATTTTAACACATAGGCCTTATATACCATTATAATTCAACACATAAATCTGCTTAATTTAACACAAACCTCATAACCATTATAATTCAACACAAACCATCATAATTCTAATAAAATATATCTACTTCCAAAACCTTTAACTTCTAAATATTCACTATAAATAATTACAAATTTCATCAATCCTCACAACAACTTCTAGAAGTATATATACAACAACAACAACAACAACAAAAATCTCTAAAAACCATAAATTTCACACAAAAGAAAGAAAGACAATATACCTTATATAATTCTCATCTCAAGAATGTATTGACACCATTCCTCCTTAATTTCTTTCAGTTTATCTTTCGAGTAAGTAGTACACTTGAATTCATCAAAGTACTACATAATATAACATAATATGCATGATTTAGTTAAAATTAATTAATTAGATGAAATATCCGTTAATTATTAAAATAAATCCTAAATTATAAATTCATACCATGTTTGAAATCTCTATTTGACCCAAATGAATAAATTCCTTCATAAACTTCAATATAAAATAACCGCAATCTATATCATTACGCTAACGAGGACACTACACATAAAAAAAATTACGAATATATATCAAGATATATAGTTTAACTTTTTTATCAAGTAGTATCACTATTATAATTAAAATTGTGAAAATATACCTGCACTCTGATCCATGTAATGTTGTTTGATTAACTTCTTAGTACTCGAGCTTGTCTTTGTGATCAGAATATTTGTATAGCTCTAACATAATAAAAACGAATATTTAGAACAATCTCACATAATAAATAAATATACACACGAATACTCAGAACAATCTCATCACTTACGTATCAACCATCTTCTTCATATCTGGGTATTTTGTTTGATCACCATCTATTGAATCTAGATAATATATTATTTCTCTTATCAGATTAATCGCAACCAACAACCAGTGTCCACTGTAAAATAAGACAAAAGTTTAGATAAAAATTTTCTATACAACGTCAAAATATGAATAATTATAATAAATGAAATTAGAATAAAATCTAACTCATGGCTAGTATTATATGGAAAAAAATACAACTTTTTTGTATCTCTATTGGTCATAAATGCATCGACTAAGTGATTTTTGACTGCATTTGGACTTTGACCGATTAACCGTGTGTTGATACAACTGGATGATAAGAATGAGAATCTTTTTGTCAATTGATGCGGGAGCAACAATTTGTCATACAAGAACATTAAATAAAAACATAATCAACATTATAATATTCATTGAAATGAGTAAATAAATTGTTCAATTATTTAAATAAAATTGATCGTAGTACCTGATGTATGAATTCATAACACCGATGCCTAATTCAGAATGTTGAGAAATCTAATCCAAATCCTATTTAGCAATTGTTTTGGTATAAGCAAAACCAAAAATATCTTCCTCCATAGGTATTTCATGAATACCACCTTCCATCACATATGTTGTTCCTACATGTGTTTTAAGGCACAACCTAAATCGAGGAGCAGATGCTTTTTTAGGCTCGGTCTTCGCAAGATCCTTTTTTTGTTGTTGGACACATTGTTAAATTCAGGCATCTTATTCTTGCTGACTTGTTGCAACTCTTTAGCATGAATCTAAAAATCATATAAGTTAGGTAATTAATGTATAAGATCATAAAGCTTTTGAATTCGGAGGATATAATTGACATTTTCTATGCATATATATATATATATATATATATATATATATATATATATATATATATATATATATATATATATATATATATATATATATATATATATATATATATATATATATATATATATATATATATATATATATATATATATATCAACGTATCTGTTTCTTTGATACAACTGACTCGGTGTGTCGCACAATCTCCTTATCTTTTGGTTTAGATTATGTAGGAGTTTAAGATTACCATGTAAATAAAAGGTACGTAAATGTAAGAATAACTTACATGCATGACTCGTAAAACATTTGAATACTAAAAATTTCATAGTGGTGTTCAACATACCTTATCATCTATGAAAATAAGGTTTGACGGTCATGCAACATACGATCTTATTGCGTCTCCCACCAATGTTTCATCTGAAACATCGTCTGGTATAGGTAATAACACATCCCCCTCTAAAACAATATCAATCTCTACTTTCAAAAATCCAGCAGGGAGCGGTTTATGGTGAAGTAAGTCTCTCAAAGTGTTATGCACTTTTTCCTTGTCAACTATGCGATAAGTTGGTGACGATAAATAGAGTTGACAAGGTGAAATGCCCTAAACCAATAATAAATATGATTAATATGTATATATTTCAATTAAAAAAATTATGCTAAATTAATTTCAAGGTAATATATATAATTACCTCGGGAAGTTTCTGTTGAAAATTACAATTGATACTATCTTTATCACTAGTATCTTTAAACTCTGAACCACACCTTTCTGTCATATATCTTTCTTTACCCTTTTGTAATTCACGAATTTAAGCTTTTAATTCTTTCAACGATTCCATCACTTGTTTATTTCTAGGACTTTTACTCTTTGGATGCTTATACAATGTTGATGGAGTGACCTCAAATTCCTTACCCCTTACATGACCAAAATACTCAGGAACATTTAATACTCGACTTAGTATGCTCCTGCAATCATGGTCTTCAGCTAGAGTTAAAGACTGAGATAGATTCTCCTGAAATTCATATGCATATAGAAAAAGATTAGTGGGAATTAAAAAGCATAAATATTATACGTTAATAAACTTTTGATTTTATTAAAAAAATAATGTTATGCTTACACATTGCTCAAAAACTTGTTGAACATCTTCCCGAACAACTCCATCCTTACCCACATGAGCAGCCTTCCACAAAACATGTTCCGGAAGAGATGTTTCTTCACTTTTCTCCTCTTCTAACTACACATTAAGACAAATAATAAGATCAATTATAACGTACATGTTCCACAGGAGAAGTTTCTTCACTTTTCTCCTCTTCTAACTATATCATTATAAAGCATTTATATATACTTACTATTCTTTGTTGTAAGCGTGCATATCCCAAACGCCCTTTTTTGTAAGGATACACAAATTTTGATGCTCGTTGGCGATTTATGCCACTCACATCCTGAATAAACAAGTTTAAGTCATATCAGAACACATGTGTGAAGGTGAGATAATACTTAGAAAGGGGGGGATTGAATAAGTATGGAAAATTAATACTTGAAAATAATCACACAATTATTTTTATCCTGGTTCGTTAAACAACTACTCCAGTCCACCCTTCCAGAGTGATTTGCCTTTCTCAACAAGGACTTAATCCACTATTAAATCAAACTGATTACAATAGTATCACCTAAGAACAACAATTCTTAGTCTTCTCAAGAGCTACAGATTTTAACTGAATCCTCTTAAGGAAAATCCTTTACAATCAATGTAAATTAAATACAAGAGTTTTTAATGCTTCTATAAAGCTATAATCACAACAGTGATTTTTCTCTTAAGTTTAAGTATAATGAGATTCTATGAAGAATATAAGAATGAAGGCGTTAGAATATTATAATTTCTTTTCAGCAAAGGTGTAGCGCTGAAGAATGAAGTGAAGATCTCCTTTTATAGGCAGCTGAATCATGCAAGCTAATCATTGAAAAGAGGGTCCAAAAGGTCTGAGCCTTTTTGTCTTCACATGCACTGACTTTTCCTTGAAATAGATGGCACAGAAAAATCCTTTTTGTCTGTGTAAGTGTGTCTAGCACAAATAAGGAAAGAGACGTTGAATAGTTCCAACGGATATATTCTTGAAAATACTTCTTCAGTTTCAGCAAGTTCTTCAGAGTCTGAATGGATCAGAGTCTTCTAATGAAATTCAGAACTATATTGTATCAGAGTCTTCTGCAGCGTGTGTGCTTCTAGCGTGTTGATCATCAGAGCATTTTGACACAGAACTTCAGTACTTGGCAGCGTAGGTACTTTCAGAAACTTCTGTAGATCAATGCTTTGAGAAACTCTTCAATCAATATTCTTCTATACTTCTGATGCTTCAGCTTCAGATGCTTCTGATTATCTTCAGATACTTCTGACTATCTTCAGATGCTTCTGACTCAGAATGTTCTGGAGCTTCTTGCTTCAGATCCTTCTGGAGACTACGCTCAGGATCTTCTGTAAGGAGCAAACAGATTCTTCTGTGAGGTGCATCTGGCGCTTCAGAGTCAGAATAACTTCTTGTATTCAAGGCAGATTTGCTTCTAGAGAGTTAATATAATTTCAATCTGCAGTAAAACTCTCAAACAAATTTTAGAGTATATAATTCTTAAATATAAATTTCCTAACAGCTATCATCAAAACAAAGAGTAATTATTAAGAACCAATCTGTGTTCTAACAATCTCCCCCTTTTTGATGATGACAAAAAGTATCAGAAATTTTATTTAATTGAACATAAGGAATTATAACTCCCCCTGAGATGATGAATCTCCCCCTGAGTTGAATATGAAAAAGGAATAGAAACTTCCCTTTTTATCTTGAGTAATCTTCAGAGTTAGATCTTGTTTGTCTTTGTAATAATCAAGGGTCAGACTGTCTTGCAGATATGAGATTCAGAGTTTGATAAAAGATAAATGATCTGAGAAACTCAGAGATTCTTTTATAGAGTGTTCTTATCAAAAGTTCTGAAATAGTCAATTTAGATATTAGAAAGAGTAGATATGTCTGAAGATTCGTTCTAGTGAAATTATATTAAATAGTTCAGATCTTTATTTTCTCCCCCTTTTTTGTCATAAGCAAAAAGTAAAAACTTTTAATAAAGACAAATAAAAGGAACAATAGCAGATAATTCAATGGAGAATATCAATCTGATTCATTTAATCATAACAGAGCAAAAGTACATTGGAAAATATCAAAAGATATAACAATAACATTCAGATGCAAAAACAACAGATGCACAAACATGAGAAAAAAAATCTAAGAGTGTTTTGACAAAAGCATCTTCAATAGGTCTGTGATCTCAGATTGTGATTGCTCTTGCTTTGACATGAACTTGGTTATTGTCTCATTCTTCTCATCTTGTTTAGACATCCACTCTGACATGTCCTCAGATTTCTTGTCTTGCTTCGCCATCCAAGATCTTATTTCAGATTGACTAGCTTCCAAAGCAGCAATCTTGTTTCCCAAATCTGGATTTTCTGTCTTTATCTTTGATGATGGAGGTTCTGTATCCTGAACAGAGTCAATTGCCATATGTTCTGGAGAGCCTGAAGAGGGTTCTACCAGAGTCATAGTCAATGCATTGGCAGTTGGTTCTGGTGGAGGAGGAGGAGGAGCATCCAAACAAAGCAGAGGTTCAGTCTTGTTTACAATCCAGAATTGAGTTCTTTCAGCTCTGAGCTTTGCATCATCAGAACAGATGTTCTTCAGATTAGAAGCTACTGTGTTGAATCTCTTGACAAAACCTTTCCAGATGATGTCAGTCTCATTTGTATCCATAGTTTCAGAGCATCTCTTCTGAACAGTACCTAAAGACATCTGTATTTCTTGCAAAAACGTTTGAAATAAATGATCAATATTAAGTCTGGGTGGTGGTTTAAGCAAGGTTTCCAGAGTCATCTGTTTAGGTTTGGGAGTTGGTGGTATTAGTGATTTTGAGATGGAAATCAGAGGTGGGGGAACATAAGGAATGAATGGAATTTCTGGTTTTTGAGGTAAAGATCTGTTTAATGCATTAAGCAGAGTTGGTTGAGGTCTTGTGCGTGGGTAAACAACATCAAAGGATGCATTGGAGTATGGTACAAATGCAGAGTTTGAAGGCTTATCAGATGCAACTGTGTTATCAGATGCAGGATGCAGAGCTGAAACAGCAGCTTTACCAGATGTAGCATATATGGTGGCTAAAGATCCTTCATTGTTCATAGATTGAATATATGAAAGGATTACAGATGGAAGGGCCTAAATGAGCTTTGGTTTCAGAGGTTCCAAAGGTTCAGAAGGCTCAACTCTATCACAAAAATCTTTTAGTTTGAAACCATAAGATAAATTATGATAAAGAGAAGACACTTGGGCACAAGATATTCCAGATGATGATGGATTGGAAGTAGGAACAATCATCTCAGATGAAGGTGCAGGTGGAGGCATAGGGTCTGGGATGGTAGATTTAGCAGGTAAGGTTGATTCAGGTTCAGGTTCAGGGTCATGCACAGGATATTTGTCAGATGGATTAATCAGAAAATCAGGATGAATTTCTAATTTAGATGAATTGGAAGATGTTTCAGGTGTACAAAAGGTAGAAGAAACTTGAAACACTGTGTTTAATGGAGTGATGTCAAGAACTTCTGTCTCAGGGATATGAGATGGTTCTGAAGGAATATCAGGTTGTTGTGATGGTGGTTCAGATGAAACAGGAGCAGAAGTTACTTTAGTGGGTTCAGAAGTAACAGGTGCTACAGGTTCAGAAGATGGAATATTTGATGGTGGTATGACAGAGTCTTTTTGTGGTTGATCTTCTGAGGTTTGTTTTTCTGGATGATTTTCTGTTTGTGGTTGAGCAAAGTTTTGTTTATCAGAATTTTGTGATAGTTCTGATGGTTGTGGTTCTGTTTGTTGTGGTTCTGTTGGTTGTGGAACAGTTGGTGATGGACGTGGAGTGAAGTGTTTGATGTGTATTTTGGGTTGAGGTGGTTTTGATACAGAGGCAGTTGGTTGTTTCTGAGGTGAGACAGAACTAGGGGCAGCAACAGATGTTGTTTGAGTGACAGGTGGTTTGGGAACAGACTTAATAGAAGAATCATTAATAACAACATTTTTAGAAAGAACAGAAGCTTTAGTACCTTTGAGTTTAATCCTCTTAGCAGATGCAGAGGCAGCTTCTCCAGAATCCTTTCTCTTTAGCAGATCCTTGGGTTTCTCAGCAATCTTTGCCTTCTTCTGGACAGGTTCAGATTCTGCTACAGGCTTTCCTCTGAAGTGGAACTTCTTCTTCTTCTTCTGCATCTGGCAGTGGTTGCTTGACAAGTTGAAACACATTGGCTGGAACAGGCACTCCTTCCCTTTTGCATTCCTCTATATACATCAGAACAATGTGTCTTGGTTCTTCAGCAAAGAATAGAGGAAAGTAAGATACAGGAATTCTCTTATTCAAATCAGCCATATTTAACCTCTTTGGAGCAGTAGTAAGTTCATCTACAATCTTGAGTCTCAGAAGGCTTTTAGCGTTCAGAGGCTTTCCCATAATGAACTCTAGTTCTTCTGTAACACCAGCATCATACAGAGCATCCACTAAACCATTTTCAGTGAGAAGATCTGAGCGCAACCTTCCAAAAGGTATCCAAGTCCTGATCTTCTGGCCTTTTTCTTTGACAGATTCTCTAGATGCATTGATGTGATTCCACAAATGCATGAACAATAGGTAAGGCAGATCTACCTTGTTGCTCTGACTAAGGCAGTACATAAAATAGATCTGTTCATTGTTGACATAATCTGGGGAATTTGTTGACTTTCTGTGATGTATGCATCCCATGAAGATCTTGGCCCAGATCTTGTAATCAGGCTTCAGATCTTTGAATCTGTTAGAGGCTTGTCCAGCAGTCATAACCTCCTCATAAACTTCATCCATATCAACACGCCCAGCAGGCAGATGTGAAACACCATCTGTTTCTTCATAACCAATCAGTCTTCTAATCAGATCCTCTGTGATGATGATCTCCTTTCCCAGCACAGATGATAGAATAAACTTTGGATACACAGATGCATGAATCCAGAATTCCTTAACAAGCAGAGGGTAAACTGGTCCAAACAGTCTATCAAAGTATTTCACCCAACCTTGAGCTCTAACAATGGAGCGAAAATCAAACCCATTGTCAGCCAGTGAATCAAATTCAACCATGGATTCACACAAAACTTCTAGTTTATCAACAGGTGTGAGAAGAGTTCTCTGTGGAGGAGTATATGGAGCAGCACCTAGGTTATCTGAAGTCACAACAGCCATTGTGGATTGAAATTGTGCAGTTGTTGATGAAGAAGACGCCATTGAAGATTGCTTTTTAGAACACTTAGGTTTTGAGTTTTTATGCAGAGAGAACAATAGATGAAAATGCATATAAATTCTGAGAGTGAAAAGTGTGAAAATGAATACACATCAAGTATTTATACTAATCACATAGGCACACCAAGAGACAGAAATAACGCACGTTTGAGCAGCATTAAATGAAGAGAATAAAATCATTTCAAAATAATAAATGCTTCTGACAGATTTGGGGGGGAAAACCAAGATATTTACTATTCAAATTTCACCTCAAACGTCTTTTCAGTTGTCCACACGCCACCTCATCAGATTTTGTGGGACACGTGTTTGCTTGCATGTTGTTCTGAATTCTCTCAAGAAATGAAACGTTAGCCAACGTTCAGATCTTCTAAAGATGATTAGTTCAGATTTTCACATCAGAAATATTAATCAGAATAGAATAAATGAACAGAAGAAATACTTCAGATGAATTAAGCGTTTTTGCATCTGGAACAATTTGCTTCTGATAAATATCATTCTGGACAAAAATCCATACCAATATTTTTCAGAATAAAATTGAATCTATCTTCAACAAGGGGTTTTGTAAAAATATCTGCCCATTGATGATCTGTATCAACAAAGGCTAAATTTATGATTCCCTTCTGAACATAGTCTCTGATGAAATGATGCTTAATTTCTATATGTTTTGCCTTAGAATGTAAGATGGGATTCTTGGACAAACATATAGCAGAAGTATTATCACAAAAGATAGAAATGTTACTCTCAAAAATTTGATAATCTTCTAGTTGACTTTTCATCCAGAGCATCTGCGTACTACATCCAGCAGCAGCAATATATTCAGCCTCTGTGGTTGAAAGTGCAATTGTGGGTTGCTTCTTGCTGTACCAGGAGATTAGATTTCTTCCTAGAAATTGACAACTTCCAGAAGTACTTTTTCTTTCCACTCTGTCTCCAACATAGTCAGCATCACAGAATCCAACTAATTTAAAATCATCAGATTTTCTGTAACACAAACCCACATTAGAAGTACCTTTCAGATACCTTAGAATCCTCTTGACAGCTGTCAAGTGTGATTCTCTAGGATCTGATTGGAATCTAGCACACAGACAAACACTGAATAATATGTCAGGTCTAGATGCAGTAAGATAAAGAAGAGAGCCAATCATACCTCTGTAGAGCTTCTGGTCTACTTTCTTACTTACCTCTTCTTTCCCAAGTGAGCTAGTAGGATGCATTGGAGTCTTTGCCACCTTGCTGTCAGACATGTTGAATTTCTTCAGAAGTTCTTTAACATACTTTGTCTGATGTATGTAGGTGCATTCTGGAGTTTGATTAACTTGGATTCCTAAAAAGAATCTGAGTTCTCCCATCATGCTCATTTCAAATTCTGCCTGCATACATGTAGCAAACTCCTTTCCAAGCATAATATTTGTTGATCGAAAAATAATATCATCTACATAAATTTGGCAAATTAGAAGATCTTTCTTTATGGTTTTACAGAATAGAGTTGTATCCACTTTGCCTCTGATAAAATTCTTCTCTAGAAGAAAATTACTCAATCTCTCATACCAAGCTCTGGGAGCTTGTTTTAATCCATATAGAGATTTCTTTAATTTGAAAACATGATCTGGAAAATTTTCATTTTCAAAGCCAGGAGGTTGGTGGACATAAACTTCTTCTTCTATAATGCCATTAAGAAAGGCACTTTTAACATCCATCTGATACAGAGTGATGTTATTCTGTGCAGCAAAAGAAATAAGAAGGCGTATAGATTCTAACCTTGCCACTGGAGCATATGTCTCAGTGTAATCAATACCTTCTTGCTGACTGTATCCTTGAGCAACCAGCCTTGCCTTATTCCTTTCTACTTCTCCCTTTTCTTTCAGCTTATTCCTGAAGACCCATTTTGTTCCAATAACATTGAATCCTTTAGGTTTAGGAACCAGATCCCAAACTTCATTTCTGGTGAATTGATTCAGCTCTTCTTGCATAGCTATAATCCATTCATTATCTTCCAGAGCCTCATCTACAGATGTTGGTTCTATTATTGACACTAAGCCAAATAAAGAAGATTCAGAAGTTCTGAGAAATGATCTTGTCCTTATTGGATCATCTTTCTTTCCAATTATCACATCTTCTGGATGAGAAGCTTTGATTCTGGAAGAAGACCCTCTGACAGTTGGTCTTTCAGAAATATGCAAGTTGTCTAGTTGGGAGGTCAAAGGTGTAGCATCTGGGGTTGCTTCAGATTCTTTGATTTTTGCCTTTTCTTCCTCTGAGGCTTCAGAGTCTGTGAGAATCACTTCTCTATCTGCAGAACTTTCAAGCTGCTTTGGCTTTTCAGAGCCAAGCTTATCATCAAATCTAACATGAATAGATTCTTCAACAATCTGTGTTTCAGTATTGAATACTCTGTAGCCTTTAGAGCGTTCAGAATAACCAAGCATGAAACACTTCTGTGCTTTGGAATCAAACTTGTTCAGATTATCTTTAGTATTAAGCATAAAACAAATACATCCAAAAGGATGAAAATAAGAAATGTTAGGCTTTCTGTTTCTCCACAATTCATAGGGAGTCTTTTCCAGAAGAGGTCTTACAGACACTCTGTTCTGAATATAACAAGCTGTGTTAATTGCTTCTGCCCAGAAATGTTTTGCCAGATTTGTCTCATTGATCATGGTTCTGGCCATCTCTTGCAATGTTCTATTTTTCCTCTCTACAACTCCATTTTGTTGTGGAGTTCTAGGGCAGGAGAAATCATGTGCAATGCCTTTTTCAGAAAAATATTTTTCAAAATGTTTATTTTCAAATTCCCCACCATGATCACTTCTGACTTTAATAATTTTGGAATCTTTTTCAGTCTGGACTTGATTGCAGAAGTCAAAGAACACAGAATGAGACTCATCCTTGTGTTTTAGAAACTTTACCCATGTCCATCTGCTGTAGTCATCTACAATGACTAACCCATACTTCTTGCCTCTGATGGATGCAGTTTTCACTGGTCCAAACAGATCAATGTGAAGTAATTCCAATGGTCTGGAGGTAGAAACAACATTTTTTGATTTAAAATGTGATTTTGAAAATTTACCTCTTTGACATGCTTCACACAGAGCATCTGAGTTGAACTTCAACTTAGGAAGTCCTCTGACCAGATTGAGTTTATTAATCTGAGATATACGTCTCATAATGCCCCAATCTTCTATGCCAGACCCATTGCTCATCATTCACAGATAAGAGGCATTTTACATTTTGAACTTTAAGTTCTGAAAGGTTAATTTTATAAATGTTGTGTTTCCTCTTTTCACTGAATAGGATAGAACCATCCTTTTGACATACAGCTTTGCAACATTTTTGATTAAAGATTATATCATAACCATTGTCACTTAATTGACTTATGGACAATAGATTATGTTTTAATCCTTCAACTAACAGAACATTAGTAATAGAGGGAAGTTTACCATTTCCAATAGTGCCAGATCCAATGATCTTGCCCTTCTGGTTCCCTCCAAACTTCACGTCCCCTCCAGATCTAAGTTCCAGGCTTTGGAACATAGACCTTTCTCCTGTCATGTGTCGTGAGCATCCAGAGTCCAGGTACCATGATTGGTGTCCTGACCTTGCTGCTAAGAACATCTGCAACAGGAATTATTTTGTTTTTAGGTACCCAGATCTTCTTAGGTCCTTTGGGGTTAGTTGGTTTGTAGGTTTGTCTAAACTTCTGTTTTGCAACATAATGTTTATTCTGACTTGCCTTTGGTTTAAACACATAAGTACTCTTCTCAGAGCTTGTGTGTTTAATGTCATTCAAGTGACCAAATTTGAATTGAGAGTACAGAGGTATCTTCCTGATGAAAAGTTTGTCAACAGGTTTTGGATTACTTCCAGATGAAGACTCATATCCAATGCCTCTTCTGTTGTTTCCACTAACACCATAGATCATGGAAGCCATTTTGCTTATGTCTATGCTCTTAGTGAGAAACCTCTGAAAACTAGAGTCATATTTTTCTAAAATATTTTCACATGACTTAGTTTCAGAATCAGATTCTTGTTGAGTTCTATCAAAGTCATTTTTGATTTTTAAATTTATTTCTTTCTGCTCAACAAGTTCTGTTTTCAGAAGATCAATCTCAGATTCAAGATTGCTTTTCAGCTTCTTGTATTTGAGTTTGATGTTGTTATAACTTTTAAGAACTTCTGTTAAAACTTTAATGAGTTCTTCTTTGGTAAGTTTAGCCATTACCTCTTCTGCATCATCATCAGATTCAGATTCTGATTCATATCCAGAGGTACCTTCCTCTTGATCCTCTGTCCTGGCCATTAGTGCAACGTTTGCACATTCTTCTTCTGATTCAGAAGATGACTCACACTCATCTGAGTCATCCCAAGTTGCCATCAGAACCTTCTTCTTCTTGTTGAACTTCTTCTTAGGTTTTCTTTCAGAAGTTTGGGGCAGTCATTCTTGTAGTGCCCAGGTTCTTTGCACTCATAGCACACCACTTCTTTCTTGGCAGATCTTCTATGACTAGAAGATTCCTTTCTGTTATCAGATCTTCTGAAGTTGTTAAACTTCTTTCCTTTGTGCTTCCAGAGTTTGTTAATCCTTCTGGACAGCATGGATAGCTCATCTTCTTCTTCAGAAGAAGATTCTTCAGAGCTTTCTTGAATGACCTGCAAAGCTTTAGCAGTTTTGTTAGATTTTAAAGCTATGGATTTACCTTTATCTTTCTTCTGGGGTTCATCTTCCTCCAGCTCAATTTCATGGCTTCTCAAAGAACTGATAAGTTCTTCTAGAGAGATCTTGTTCAGATCTTTTGCCATCTTCAAAGCAGTCACCATTGGTCTCCATCTGGTGGGAAGACTTCTGATGATCTTCTTGACATGATCTGACGTTGAGTAGCCCTTGTCCAGAACTTTCAGACCAGCTGTAAGAATCTGAAATCTAGAAAACATAGTTTCTACATTTTCAGAATCTTCCATTTTAAATGCCTCATACTTCTGTATGAGCGACAGAGCCTTGGTCTCTTTAACCTGAGAATTTCCCTCATGAGTCATTTTGAGTGACTCAAACATGTCATGAGCAGTATCTCTGTTAGTAATCTTCTCATACTCAGTATGAGAGATTGCATTAAGCAATATAGTTCTGGCTTTGTGGTGATTCTTGAAATCTCTTTTCTGCACTTCAGTCATTGATTTTCTATCAATCTTTTTGCCATCCTCATCAGTAGGATGTTCATATCCATCAATGACCAAATCCCACAGATCAGCATCATACCCAAGAAAAAAACTTTCTATTCTATCTTTCCAATAGTCAAATTTTTCTCCATCAAACATTGGAGGTTTGGTACTGATCCTATCCCTCTCTTCATATTTATTGTTGATATTTGACATTGAATTATCAGCCATGATAACAAATAAATATATTGATCAAAGTATATCTCTCTGGATCTTTACTGACACTGTTAAGTGATAGCACACTCAGAACCGGAGCTCTGATGCCAACTGAAGGTGAGATAATACTTAGAAAGGGGGGGATTGAATAAGTATGGAAAATTAATACTTGAAAATAATCACACAATTATTTTTATCCTGGTTCGTTAAACAACTACTCCAATCCACCCTTCCAGAGTGATTTGCCTTTCTCAACAAGGACTTAATCCACTATTAAATCAAACTGATTACAATAGTATCACCTAAGAACAACAATTCTTAGTCTTCTCAAGAGCTACAGATTCTAACTGAATCCTCTTAAGGAAAATCCTTTACAATCAATGTAAATTAAATACAAGAGTTTTTAATGCTTCTATAAAGCTATAATCACAACAGTGATTTTTCTCTTAAGTTTAAGTACAATGAGATTCTATGAAGAATATAAGAATGAAGGTGTTAGAATATTATAATTTCTTTTCAGCAAAGGTGTAGCGCTGAAGAATGAAGTGAAGATCTCCTTTTATAGGCAGCTGAATCATGCAAGCTGATCATTGAAAAGAGGATCCAAAAGGTCTGAGCCTTTTTGTCTTCACATGCACTGACTTTTCCTTGAAATAGATGGCACAGAAAAATCCTTTTTGTCTGTGTAAGTGTGTCTAGCACAAATAAGGAAAGAGACGTTGAATAGTTCCAACAGATATATTCTTGAAAATACTTCTTCAGTTTCAGCAAGTTCTTCAGAGTCTGAATGGATCAGAGTCTTCTAATGAAATTCAGAACTATACTGTATCAGAGTCTTCTGCAGCGTGTGTGCTTCTAGCGTGTTGATCATCAGAGCATTTTGACACAGAACTTCAGTACTTGGCAGCGTAGGTAATTTCAGAAACTTCTGTAGATCAATGCTTTGAGAAACTCTTCAATCAATATTCTTCTATACTTCTGATGCTTCAGCTTCAGATGCTTCTGATTATCTTCAGATGCTTCTGACTATCTTCAGATGCTTCTGACTCAGAATGTTCTGGAGCTTCTTGCTTCAGATCCTTCTGGAGACTACGCTCAGGATCTTCTGTAAGGAGCAAACAGATTCTTCTGTGAGGTGCATCTGGCGCTTCAGAGTCAGAATAACTTCTTGTATTCAAGGCAGATTTGCTTCTAGAGAGTTAATATAATTTCAATCTGCAGTAAAACTCTCAAACAAATTTTAAAGTATATAATTCTTAAATATAAATTTCCTAACAGTTATCATCAAAACAAAGAGTAATTATTAAGAACCAATCTGTGTTCTAACAATGTGGAACAAGTATATATATATTATACAATGGTCATGATAAGTTAAAATTACATGAAATTCTTGGATTCTTTGTTTGGCAACAAAAGTTTCTCATTCTTCAAGTGAAATCAAATCTGCATACTTATTTTGACATTCTGATTCAACAAAATTTCCATGAGAATCCTTAAGAGACTTGTTAGTTTAAAATGCTCGAAACCCTCTGAGTCTTTTTCCGGCCAATTGAAGACAATATTTTTTTGGTCGTCGCCAATGTTAAAAGACCTCTACGAACAAATTAACATATATATATATATATATATATATATATATATATATATATATATATATATATATATATATATATATATATATATATATATATATATATATATATATATATATATATATATATATATAGTGTGTTAGTATAAGTAATTTAAAGACATAACCATCAACAAAAACAAATAACATCACATATTATACCTGTATCTCACTCCATATTTTTCTTTAGCGGGTTTCAACGATGGAGTTCTCCAATTACCACAAGTGATTGGAATTTACGAATGAACAAGTGTCCCAATGTAACTTGTCAACATTGCACCGTTAGGCTCAACTAATTGGTTTGTTTCATTCCAATGTACATCATATTTTATACCTTTATCTCTTGCATGAATGATTCTCTTCATAATTGTTATTCCTCATTTAATATCACTTTCCACATCATGTACTGATTCGTTTCCATCATTTTTAGAAGTATCATATGAGTTTTCCTCGTTGCTAGCCATTTCACCTGTAATAAAGAAAAATATAAATATGAAATGACAAATATCAAGATCCATAATCCATTGAATATATAAAATGACAAATATATAGTTTTATTGAATGACAAATATATAATTTTATTTAATGACAAAATATATAATTTTACTAGTACTTTTTTCACTAACATCTCTTTCTTTTCTTGGTTGGAATATGGTTTACTTGTCTCTTAACAACACGGACAGATGGATTGATCCAAATTCCCTCATTATGATCATTTCTAATATATGATTCATTCACTCTAATATTCTCATCTTGATCATTTATAATATATGATTCATTCTCAACATCAATATCACTTTGATCTCCAATGTTATCATCAATTACTTTGTTAGATAAAAGCATTATAGATCATTTCGTACTTGTCAGATTAGTGACATAGAACACTTGTTTAGCTTGTGTGGCTAGAATAAAAGGCTCATCTTTGTAATTCACCCTATTAAGATCCACTTGTAAAAATCTTGATAACTCCAAAGATAGGAATCTGAAACTATTATTTTCATTCGTATGCCACTATTATTTTTAACCAACTTGCAACCAAAGATAGGAATCTGAAACTTCTCATAATCAAACACCCAAATGCGCTCAATAACTCCAAAATATGACAGATTTTCATATTTGGGGTTTAAGTCCTTCACACTTGAAATATGCATTGCTTCAGCTACCACAGTGACACCACTATTTTTCATCGTATTTTTATCATCTTATTCTTTGGTATATAATGTGTATCCATTAATTGCATATGCGCTATAAGAAAACACATGCAAACTTGGACCATATGCTAAACATATCAACCTTTATGTTATTGAAGCGGGATCTGAATAAAAATTTGAATAAATATGATCCTTGAACCATAGTATAAAACTTCGATTGTGCTCTCTTACTGTCCAGTTTTCATTTCTATTCGGATTTAAACCTCGGAGGTCATCCTTGTGCATTTCAACATACGGCTCAATCTTGTTGTCATTGTGCAGAACATACAAATGCACTTGCTCCCGTTCAGCTCTTGATATTGTCACAATTTTATTTCCAATTAATTGGCTTCCTTTTTCTCCGACAACATGAGATTTGGGGAGTCCAATGGATTGAACATTGGACAAATATTCAGTAAAAAACTCAATCGCTTCTTCAACAATGTATCGTTCAACAATACATCCCTCTGGTCGACTGCGGTTTTTCACATACCTTTTTAATATTTTCATATAACGTTCAATAGGGTACATCCATATCATATAAGTTGGTCCACATAATTGTGTCTCTTTCACAAGATGAACAACTAGATGTACCATTATGTCAAAAAATAAGGGAGGAAAATATATTTCAAGCTCACACAACTTAATAACTATTTATTTTTGCAATGATGGTAAGATCGCAGGATCGATCACCTAACTACAAATTGACCTGAAGAAAAAACACAATTTAGTTATTGCGCTTCTTACGGTAAAATAGAACGTATACCTATTGGTTGAAAATGTTCCATTATAACATGGCAATCATGTGTCTTTAAACTCTTTAACTTGAGGTCTTTCATAGACACAAGTCTTCTAATATCTGAAGAGTATCCTTCTGGAACTTTAACTTCACTTAGAAACTTACACAATATCTTTTTCTCCTTTCTAGATAGAGTATAAGCAGCAGGTGGTAGATATGTTCGTTTTCCTTTCTTCAAGGGTCTTAATTCATTTCTTATTCCCACTGTTGTCAAGTCCTTTCTTACTTTAAGGTCATCCTTAGACTTTCCTTGTATATTGAGTAACGTGCCAATAACACTTTCAAAAACATTTTTTTCAATATGCATAACATCAAGAAAATGTCTTACATACAACGACTTCCAATATGGAAATTAAAAAAAAAAATTGACCTCTTCTTCCACCCACATGTGACAAGAGTATGTGCAAAAGGCTTGCCAAACTGAGTACTCACATCTTTCACCTTTTCAAAAAATTTGTCACTTGTCAATGTAGGTGGAGCTCTACATTGTTCTAGATTTCCATTGAATGCTTTTATCCATCCATGGTAGTGATTATTAGAATTTAAGAATCTACGATGACCCAAAAAGACATTCTTCTGACAAAATTTCAATCGCGTCCAATCTGTGTTTTCTTCACAAATAGGACATGCACATTGACTTTTAATGCTATACCCTGATAGATTTCTGTATGTTGGAAAATCATTAATTGTGCCAAACAACATTACCCTCAAATTGAAACTTTCTTTTTTGTATCCATCATAAACCTTCACACCGTTCTCCCACAAAATATTTAAGTCATGGTTTTCAATTAAAGGTGGCAAGTATACGTCTATGTCATTCGCTGGTTGTTTAGGCCCAGAAATTAACATAGATAACATCATGTCCCTACGCTTCATACATATTCATGGAGGTAGGTTATAAATCATAATAATTACAGGCCATGTGGAATGTGAGATACTTTACAGACCATGTGGGTTCATTCCATCAGTAGATAATGGCAAGCGAAGGTTTCTTGCTTCTTCTCCAAAATCAGCATAATCATTATCAATTTTCATCCACTGTGGTGAATCTGCCGGATGTCGAAACTTTCCATCTATAATTCTTTCATCTGCATGCCAACTCAAGTGTTTTACATCTGTTTTACTATGAAACATGCGTCTAAATCTCGGAATTATAGGAAAATACCATAAGACTTTTGATGGAGACAATTTTTTCTTATATCGAGAGACAGCACATTTAGGGCACTCATTTAGCGATACATATTCATTTCGAAACAAAATGAAATCATTTGGACAAGTATGTATCATATCATAGCTCACGCTAATAGAGCACAACATTTTTTTAGACTCATTGGTTCGATTGGGAAGAACATTATCCTCCGGGAGCATCTCTTTCATAAGGGCTAATAACTCTGTGAAACTTTTATCTGACCATCCATTTCCCGCCTTTAAGTTGTATAACTTTAATACCATAGAAAATCTTGTAAATTTAGTGCAACCTTTATACACCGTTTTCTCTGCATCGCTTACCAACCTCTCAAATATTTTGGGGCAATCCTGAAGATCTTCTTCAAGTGCTTCTGCAATCTCTTCGACTCGATCATAATCATATGTATCTGTGCCACTGTTTTTTGAAGCATAGGTCGTAATATCCCGTAGTTCAACATTCTCGTTACTTATCTCACCATGTAATATCTAACGTGTATAACTTCGATCAATTCCATGTCTCTTTAAATGTGATTCCAACTGAACTGCGTCAATCCAATGCCCATAACAGCAACCTAAGCAAGGACATGTGATCCAACTGGGGTCTTTGGCGTGTTCATTAGCAAACTTAACGAATTCTGATACCCTATTCTCATACTCTTTTGACAATCGATTGGAAGACATCCAATTTTTATCCATTTTTTTACTAAGTAAGCTAAACAAAAACACTAATTATTCACGCAACTATATCAAACAAACAACTAATTACCTGTAGAGAAGTCAGCAACTCTTAAAACCACACAGTGTAAGATTCTTGGAAACGATCACAATCTTACTCTTCATAAGTAACCCCTACAGCAAATTCACTAAGTTAGTAACTGATGGTGCCCCAAATATAACAGGACAATAATTTAGTATATAATAGGACAAACAAGATATATCGGAGAAACAAGTTAAAGTCTCAAGAATTAAATTTATTAAACATCAACACTTCCTTCAATTAAGCAACATGGCATCGACGCGCAAATTCAATCACACTTAATGTTTCAACTCAAGTAAGTCACAAAAAATCATCAATTCGAGCATAAATCAATCACCAAAATTATCGAATCCATATTTAAATTACCAAATATAACAACTTTATCACTTAAGTTCAAACAATCAACAACATCACAATATTCAACAATTAATTCACGAATGTCATTCGAGTTTCAATAAATAACATGACTAATGACTATTAAAAATAAATTCACAATGTCATCACTATTCATCATCTTCAACCTTAACAATTAACAATTAGTTTCATTATCATTTTCAATCAACATTTCGATCAAAACAAAGTAATCACTAATTAACATTTTCAATCAACATTTAGATCAAAATAAATTCAACACAAATATCCCTATTCATCATCTTGAACCTTACTACAACAAAATTTCGAAATCAAGTTCAAACAACATCCACATCAACACTTTCAATGTCTCATTTCAATTGTTTCCAAAATAAACAAACTCGTCAATTCATTCCAAAAAAGAAAATAAAGAAATATCATGCAAATAACCTTGAAAATGAAGAAAATGAAGAAATACCTTGAAAATGGTGGAGTGCAGTCGGATGTGAGTAGAGGGAGAAGAATAGAACTGAAGCCGGTCTGAGGGTGCTACAGCGGAAGGAATAGTCGCGAGTGAAATGAAGTCTGGTCGGAGGAAGTTACGGAGGAGGGAGTAGCTCTGATAGGGTTAGGAACACAGACAGTGTAGTCGGAAGAGAGATAGACAGAATGGTTGGGTTTCCAAAACATAAAAAATCTGTTTTATATTTAGAATTTAATTACCTATAGTAGCGCTTTTGAAAGCGCTTTCGTATCTTATACCTATAGCATCACTTTTGCTTACAAAGCGCTTTCGTATCCTAGACCTTTAGCGGCGCTTTTGGAAAGCGTTGTCTAAGGTGTAACTTAGACAGGACTTGTAGCAGCGCTTTTGTAAAGCGCTTTCTAATGTAGGCCTTTAACAGCACTTTTTAGAAAGGGCTTTCTATTGTTTAGCCTAGGTATGACCTTTAGCAGCGATTTTAAAAGGCATACTTTATCAGCGTTTTTTTCCCTTGTTTTTTTTATTTACTTTTAGCAGTGTTTTTAGGAAAAAAGAACGTTGTCTTTGTAATGCTGGCAAAAAGCAATTTTGGCGTCATGAAGAAATTGAAATTCTCATAGTGTCCAAAAAAATTCTCCTATTGGTCACTACAAGAAAAATTGTGTCCAGCCACGTGATTTATGGAAGTGAAAATCACGTGGCAAAATATAGACAGTTGCGACGTGATTTTCACGTCACTAACATGTTTAATATTAAAATAATAAGAAATAAATGTAACACATGGTCTGTCAAATTTAAAAAAAAAAAAAAAAACCTTTGTGACGTGAAAATCAGGTCGTAACATGTAAATTAAAAAAAAATAATTAAAAGGACATATCTACTGAAGCGGGAAGGGGGAAATTTTCAAAAAATTTATTGTGACGTGAATATCACTTCGCAACCATTTAGGAGGGAAAAAAAATCTGACGCATAGGTGATGGTTGACTGTGCTGCAAGTTGACTGACAAAATCAATTTGACCGTTGGAACTTTTGCGACGTGAATATCACGTGGCAAAGTTGCGAAGTGATATTCACGTCGCTACGTGATTAATGTGAATATTTAAAATTTACGGCGTGAATTTCACGTAGAAAAGTTGCAAGGTTAAATTCACGTCGTTGGGTTTTATTTATGACATGTGTGCCCAACTTTTCATACCACACTTATTATTACCATTTTAATTTCTTCTTTCTCTTTCTCGTTGTTTCTTCTTCTTCCACGTTCTATTTTTCATCTTCTTTGTTTCTTTCTTCTTCTTTGTTCTTCTTCTTCTTTATTTCTTTATTTTTCTACTTTTGTTTCTTCATTTTTCTTCTCCAGGTCATTTATATTTTTCTTTAATATGATTATTGTTGAATTCATATTTATTAATTTCGTTTAAAATGTATTTTTATATAAGTTTAATATTTGTTTTTTTTGTCAAATTATCATTGTTATTGAGAAAAAGAAAACAAGAAGGAGTTTGAAGAAGAGGTATTTTTTCTATTTTATTTTTTATTTTAGTTTGATTTATTAATTTTCTGTATTTATTTTCGGAATATGCAAACTTTTTCTGTTTTAATTTTTTTTGAATTTATTTTCTGTTTAAATGTTTAGATATGTTCAGTTTTTAAAAAATTTAAACATTCTGTTTTTAATGTTTAGAAAATATCTAAATAGAATATTCTGTTTTTAAAGTTATTTATATATCAAAACAGAAATATTTATATGTTCAATCTATTTTTTAATGTTTAGAAACAAAGTATTATATTTAAAAATAAAATATTAAAAACAGAATATTAAAAACAGAAATTTATTGTTTTTAATAGTTTATGTATTTTTTGTTATATTTATATTAGAAACAGAATTATATCATGTTATTATGTGTTATTAAAAACAAATCTTTATATATAGTATAAATTTATATATTAAAAACATAATATAAAAGACCAAATATATTATTTTTCATTTTTATTTTTATTTGGTTATATTTACATTAGAATTAATGTTATATTTATATTATTATTATTGTTATTTGTTATTAAAAAAAGAATTTTGTTCTTATGTGTTATTAAAATCAAATTTATATATATAGTATAAATTTATATATTAAAAACTGAATATTAAAAATCAAATATATTATTTTTAATGTTTAATTTTTATTTGGTTATATCTACATTAGAAACAGTATTATATTTATATTATTATTATTATTTGTTATTAAAAAAGATTTTTGTTATTATGTGTTATTAGAAACAAATTTTTATATATAGTATAAATTTATATACTGAAAATAGAATATTAAAAACCAAATATATTATTTTTAATGTTTTATTTTTATTTGGTTATATTTACATTAGAAACAATATTATATTTATATTATTATTATTATTTGTTATTAAAAAAATAATTTTGTTATTAAAAACAAATTTTTATATATAGTATAAATTTATATATTAAAAACTGAATATTAAAAATCAAATATATTTTTTTAATATTTTTTTATTTGGTTATATCTACATTAGAAACAATATTATATTTATATTATTATTATTTATTATTAAAAAAATATTTTTGTTATTATGTGTTATTAGAAACAAATTTTTATATATAGTATAAATTTATATACTAAAAATAGAATATTAAAAATCAAATATATTATTTTGAATGTTTTATTTTTATTTCGTTATATTTACATTAGAAACAATATTATATTATTATTATTATTATTATTATTATTATTATTATTATTATTATTATTATTATTATTATTATTATTATTATTATTATTATTATTATTATTATTATTATTATTATTATTATTATTATTATTATTATTATTTGTTATTAAAAAAATATTTTTGTTAATATATGTTATTAAAAACAAATTTTTATATATAGTATAAATTTATATATTAAAAACTGAATATTAAAAATTAAATATATTATTTTTAATGTTTTATTTTTATTTGGTTATATTTATGTTAAAAACAATATTATATTTATATTATTATTATTTGTTATTAAAAAAATATTTTTGTTATATTTTTGTTTATTATATAATATTTTTGTTATTAAAAACAGATTTTTATATATAGTATAAATTTATATATTAAAAATATATATGTTTAATAGTATATATAGAATAAATCTTTAATAGTATATGTTTAATAATATATAGCATGTGTAATAGTTAACATAAAAATATATATATTTAAGAAGAATATATATTAAATAGTTTAAATTTTTAATAGTTATTGTTTAATAGTAATTTTTGGTTAGTATAAGTTTATGTTGAAGAATAATAATAAGTTAGTTAATACTTGTATTTAATATTTTATAAAAATTCCTAAAATTGATATTAAAATCACATCTGTAATTAAAAAGACAATGATTGTATAAATATACAGTATGGAGTATTATAGGTACTATCGTAGTTGGATGTACGATAGGTTGTATCTAGGAAGACACATAATTAAACCAAATTTTGTGGAGGGAGTTAAAGGGTTTATCACGTGGGCATTTTCTCAGGTGTCGAAGCGAAGGAGGAGTTAGATGTCCTTGTCTTAAATATGGATGCAAACCTATAACTAGTGACCCAGAGGAAGTAGAACGACATTTGAAGAGAAGGGGTTTCATTGAAAATTATTGGGTTTGGACATATAATGAAGAAGAACTGCCGAGTAGCGTACCAGAGACAAGTAATACACATGCTTCAAGTAGTCAATCACCGATGGAACATAGGGAAAACTTTAATCGGATCAATGGGACGGTGGGTGATGCTTTTGGTGTGAATGTGACCTATGACGAACCTGAAGATTTTGATGGGGAAGAGTTGTCGAATGAGGAAGCACAAAAATTCTATCAGTTGTTGAATGAGATGAATACGTCGTTGTTTGAGGGGTCGTCCGACTCAAAGTTATCAATGTGTGTGAGATTATTGGCTGCCAAATCAAATTGGAATGTTCCTGATCAGTGAATTCTTCGCAAAAATGATGCTCGATTCGACTCTTACGAAAGACAACTTGTCTACAAGTTTTTATGATGCAAAGAGGTTGGTGTCGAAGTTGGGTTTAGAAGTAAGAAAGACTGATTGTTGCATTAGTGGTTGCATGCTGTTTTATGACAATGAGTTTGGTACTAATGATGGAGCGTTGGAGGAATGTAAGTTCTGTAAGAGTCCAAGATATAAAGTTTGTAGTAAAGCCATTGACCGTAAGCAAAAACGTGTAGCAGTGAAGTCCATGTTTTACCAAGGTTGAAAAGAATGTTTGCTTCAATGCACAATACAAGTCAAATGACATGGTATCATACAAACAAAATAAGTTCAGGCATTATGCGACATCCATCTGATGGCGAGGCATGGAAGCAATTTGATCGCATACATACTGATTTTGCTGCAGAACCTAGAAATGTGAGGCTTGGATTATGCTCTGATGGTTTTACTCCATATGTCCAAGCGTCTGGAAGTGGGTATTCTTGTTGGCCAGTTGTCGTAACCCCTTACAACCTCCCTCTTGAGATTTGCATGACAAAACCATACATGTTTTTGACCTGCATCATTCCAGGACCATCAAGTCCAAAAGCCGAAATCGATGTGTACTTACAACCTTTAATTGATGATTTGAAGAGGTTGTGGATTGGAGAATAGACTTATGATATATCAAGTAAACAAAACTTTACTATGCGATATGCCTTGATGTGGACTATTAACGACTTTCCAGCATATGGCATGTTGTATGGATGGGGTACGCATGGAAAAATGGGATGTCTGCATTGCATGGAGAACACCAAGGCGTTTACGTTGGAAAAAAGGGGGAAAAGTTCGTGGTTTGACTGTCACTGTAGATTTCTACCAAGAAATCATCACTATAGAAGAAACAAGACTGATTTCAAAAAAGATGAATGAGTAACAGATTTGCCTCCGCCTTGATTGTCACTAGGTGAAGTATGGAACCAAATTTGTGAACTACCAAAATTCACAGACATTGGTAAAGCATGTAGAATTCAAGGATATGGGGTCACACACAATTAGACAAAAAAAGTATATTTTGGGACCTCCTATATTGGAAAGATAATTTGTTGCGCCATAAATCTTAATGTTATGCATATTGAAAAGAATTTTTTAATAATGTATTTAACACGGTGATGGATGTTAACGACAAAATTAAAGATAATGAGAAGGTTAGACTAGACATGGAAATTTGGTGTAATCGAAAAGAGTTGGAGTTGAAGTGTCAACCAAATGGAAAATTGTTAAAACCCAAGGCGAATTACAGTCTAACTTCCCAAGAAGCTAAAGCGGTTTGTCGATGGTTAAAAGAATTGAGAATGCATGATAGTTATGCTTCAAATTTGGTAAGGTGTGCCAACGTTAACACTGGGAAGTTGCATGGTATGAAAAGTCATGATTGCGATGTTTTTTATGGAACGATTGCTTCCAATTGCGTTCGGTTCACTACCCAATCACGTACTTAATCCACTAATTGAAACTAGTCAATTTTTTAGAGATATTTGTGCGTCAGCTTTAAGAGTGGATGACATCGTTAAGTTGGACCGAAATATTCCAGTCATTCTCTGTAAGTTGGAACAAGTATTTTCGCCTGGTTTTTTTACTCTATGGAACATCTACCTGTGCATCTTGCATATGAATCTTTTCTTGGTGGCCCGGTTCAATATAGGTGGATGTATCCTTTTGAAAGGTTCATGGGTGATTCAAAGCGATCGGTGGAAAATAAAGCTAAAGTTGAAGGATCAATATGTGCACATTACTTGCATCGAGAAACATCTCATTTTTGCAGTCACTATTTTAATCACTTAATGTTAACTCCAAGAATCATAAGGAATCCTATAAATGTTAACGAAAGAAGTAAATTTACCTTATCAGTCTTCGGGCTTCCTGGTCGTCCCTTTGGAAAGAAGGGTGTGCATTGGCTGACTCAAAAAGAAATGCAATCAGCACATGTTCATGTCTTAATTAACTGTGTTGAAGTTAAACCATATCTTGAGTAAGTATATCCCAACTGTTTAATATTATTTACCATATGAATACAAAAATTATTACCTTGAAACTTATAGTGTGTTTCTTTATAGGGAATTTAACATCTCCTACTTTCATAGCATCGGTGTACAAGCAACATCCGGCCACACACATGCTCATTTTCCAACATGGTTCAAGGAGAAATTATCATGTATTGTTGCACCGACTCAAGAAATACTCCATCTGAGAAACTTGTCTGAAGGCCCTATTCAAAGCGCAAATGAATGACAAACATACTTCGTGAACGGATATAAATTTCACACTGAGACATGGACTGAAGGGAAAAAAACCATAAATAGTGGTGTATTTGTAAAAGGAGTTACAGATGGTGGTGAGGATGACTTCTATAGATTTGTTAAACATATCTACGAGTTGGTATACAATTCTTTGGACTCAGAAAATAAAGTTGTCTTATTTTATTGTGATTGGTACGATCCATCAGTCAGAGGTACAAAAATAGATAACACATATTGTACTGTTGTGATTCGAATGGACCAAAGGTACACAGAGTATGACCCTTCCATAATGTCAGATATTGTTAGACAAGTTTACTCTGTTCCTTATCCTTCAATTATACCACATAAACGAGGGTGGTCTATTGTAATAAAAAAAACAAAACTATTGGGTCATATTAAAACTGGTGATCTATTGGAAGATGTTGCCTACCAAGTTGATGAAGTTGAACAAATTACAAGTTTGTCTGATACAACTGTTGAGGGCCATCAAGTTGATGTATCTATATTGTTAGATGCCACCTCGAACTGATAAAAATAAGAGTAAGAAGTCCCAACGTCCGAGACTACTAGTATGTCAGGCACCTCAGTCGGCCATGTGTCCTCCTCCGTAAAGTCAGTTAGATTCTATGTCCATGGCCAGTTCTCAGCCTTTCATGACATTGCTCTCCCATCAAGAGTATCCAGCTTTTATTAGCCCATCTGGGGCTCCAGCTTTTATTAGCCCATTGGGGGCTCCAGCTTTTATTAGCCCATCTAGGGGACCAGCATTTATTAGTCCATCTGGGGGCCCTAGTTATCCATATCAGCAGCCTGTGGGACCTAGTTGTCCATATTAGCAGGTACCCTCATCCTTCACACAGTCTGGGGGATCTAGCTTTCCACCTTCCTACCAGCAGGTTCCCACACCCTTCATACAGTCGGGAGGATCTACTTTTCCAACTCCCTTACAGGTACTCTCATCCTTCACACGGTCTGAGGGATCCCACCCCTCACAGACCACACAGGTACCTTTACCATCCACACATATACCTATGCGTGAGGATAATGATGAGGCAGTTGATGACGATCATGAGGTGGATGATGAGGAGGCAGTTAAGGACGATGATGGGGAGGCTCCCAATGATGAGGTGGTTCAAATCATTAATGGAAGATATTTTATTTGGCCCAACGGAAATTCACAAGTTTTAAATTTTTAAGTATACATGTTTCCATTTTTTATATTAACTTATATTTCATATTAATATAAATTATTGATGTTTAGTTTCGAGCCGAGTCGGACTGCTGCCCAGTGTTTAAGTTATGTTATTCAGCAAAAGTATAAAAAAACTTGGAAGAGATTTAGAGAAGTTAAGGGGGACGAAAGAGAAGTTTGGTTTAATTTATTTAAGATATAATTAATTTATTTTTGTTAAGTTATGTAATTTATTTTTTAACTTATTTTTGTTTTAATTTTTTTTTTTATTATAATTGTCTAACTATTTTATTTGGATGTCCTACAACATTGTAAGAAAAGTGTACGCGGGAAAAATTGAATGAGAAAGAGGTTAGAACAAATTATTTTGGCAGAATAGCAGTTCGACTTTCTCACATACTACGGCGTGCTATAAAGCGTTGGGAACTTGAAAATACTCGTCCCAACTGGATAGGCAAAGAAGTTTTCAATGAAGTTCTTATTTATTAGAATTCAAATGTTGAATTTAAGACAAGATCTGAAAAAGCAAAGAAAATGAGAGCATCTAAAAAAGGGGTAGCCTTAATGCAGTTGGAAGTATAAGTGTTGTCGAACATGCTCGACGCATGGTAATTATTACTTCTATTTTAAGTTATATTATGATTTATTATATATTTTTAATTAAAGTTAATTTTATTATTTAGGAAAAGAGATTGGGGAGACCTCCACTCATGACTGAGCTAGTTGTAAAGACTAGAACAAAGAAATCAGGAGGCTTTGTTGACGAACGCATCAAAAAAGTTGTGGTAAGCAAATCGTTTCACTTTATTTAATTTTTTTATATTTTTTTTATTTAATGAAAATTTAGTGAAGTGGTTATCACGTGGCAACTGAGATATTGTGGCGTGAAAATCACGTGGCAAAATTTATTATTTAATTTAACTTAAATTATTTAAGCTATATTCAATTTAATTTTTTTTATTTTATGTGTAGAGGATTGCCAAGTATTGCTCACACAGTTTTTGATAGAGAATCCTCAGTATACTCCAAGAGGTTCTGAGTCGTTTAATCCACGAGTAGATTTTTACATTTGGGGTTTAGTAACTGGCGGAAAGGGACCGAATGGATGTTTATTTGGTGCTGGAGTTTTGGTCGGTGGTATGAGAAAAGGGGGACAAAACTCTATTTCAAAGAGTTATAGATGGTGAGGGAACGTCATATCCACCACAATTGACCCCCGAGATGCTAGAAACGGTAAGACAACTGGCGTAACTAAAGTGAGACGCAAAACGGCGGCCCAAATGGAGAAACAACAACGTCAGATAGAGGTAATGAATAAGATGCAAGCTGAAATGGAGGCGATGATGCACCAATTTATGCAATCACAAGGTGGTGGTAATTCAGTTGTTGGAAATGAAGAAGTGGGTGGTCAACAACAGTTGGATGACGAGGATAACGATGATTTTGACATTGACAGTTTTCCGATCCAGATTGATCCGAATCATTTATTGTAATTTTAAAATTTTATTTTTGTAAAATATTAATTACATTTTAGTATATTATACACTTTTTATTTAAAAAATGTATTCTTAATTTTGGTATTTATTAATTTTTGTTATTTATATTTATTCATTTTTCAATTTAAATTATTATTGAAAATAATTTAAAAATAATTTGTATTTATTAAATTGAGTGGACAAACTATAATTATAATTTTAAATTTAAATAAAAATATAAATCATTTTTAAACGTATCAAAAAATTAATCAATTTAAAAAATTAAAAAAAAACACTTAGTCACGTGATTTTCACTTCACAACTTGCCACGTGGCAAGCCACATGGCAATTTGTGAATATCACGTCACAAGTTGCCACGTGAAAATCATGTCATAACTTTCTTTCACACGTCTGCCACTTTGTCTGCTATGCCTGCTGTGAGCCTGCTATGACTGAAACTATGTTTTATTTGTTGCGACGTGAAAATCACGTGGCAAAGTTGTGATGTGATTTTCACGTGGCAACATAGTTGTCACACGTCCTTCTGCCACGTGAATAGGTACGTCGCTAATACTAGTTTGTGAAGTGATTTTTCAAGTTGTGAAGTAAATTTCACGTGATAAGATTCAGTTTTTTTTTATAGCGAGTCCACAAGCAACCAAGGGGATATGTTATAATTTTCCAGCTAGTCAAATTCCAACCAAGAAAATAGATTATAATTTTTCTATCGGTCAAATTCCAACCAACATAATAGGTTTAATTTCTTAATCGATCAAGTTTCAACCTATAGGGAATAGCTAATTGATCAAATTTTAAAAAATGTGACCACATTTTATTTTTGCCTTGATAAAATATTTTATCAATCTAAAATTTTATTAAAAATCTATTTTATGGTAATATTATGTACAACTCACTTAACAACTATAGAGTAGTTTTAATTTTAACAAGCCTGTTTCTTTTTATCTTTTAATAAGTTAGTGTAATTTTATATTTAACTATTCAAATAATATAGATTTATATATTATTTCAAATAATTTATTTTAAAAAAATAATAATAAAAATAGTAAAGTCAAATTAATTTTTATTACTTAATGGATAAATTGATCTCTATAATAACTATATAAAAATAGATGATAAATTTCTGACAAAATAAACAAATGTTTATGTTAAAGAAGATATTGACTTTTAAAGATATGATATTTAGCCTCTACATAAAATTTCTACTACTTAAGCAGCCATTGACTATAAGCTAGATATCTCTATCCATACTTCACTTCTACTTTTAATTTATGACTCCAACCAGAGAAGTTGAATTAAGCATAGCTTTTAAGTGTTTGTTTAAGTGTCATAAATAAAACTGGGCAGATCATTATTAAAAGATATCATAAAAAAATGAACGGGGCCTGGTATGATATAGACAAAGAACTGACCATGTATTAAAGAAGAAAATGATTGATTCATTCCAAGAAAAGATTAGTTCAATATGATGATTCATACCAAGAAAATAATCACACATCAGAATTCTCAAAGATGGCGTTTTGATACCATGTTAAAATTCAACAAATGCAATGTAGTTCACTCATGTCTGATAGAGTACGTTCAAATTATTAGATTCGTCTCAATTTAATTGCTTCGTGTTAGTCCAAACATTAACTCATGCAAAACAAAAGAAAATAGGACTCTTCTAATATGGATATGATATCGGGTCGAGACAAGTTTGGGTTGATATTTGGGTTAACCGACATGTTATACTATTATGCATGCATGTAGTATCATTAAATTTGAGTGTTGCTCTTTAAATTTCATGGGGTGCTGCTTCACCATTCGAGAAATTTTAAAAATGTCTTCAGCGTTCGAAGATGCATGTTCGAATGCACCTAAGTTTGGGTTGATCTTTGGGTTAACCAACCCGTTATACTATTATGAATGCGTGTAGTATCATTAAATTTGAGAGTAGCCTTTTAATCTCATGGGGGTGCTTCTTCACCACCGTGAAAATTCAAAAATTCCCTTAACGTTCAAAGATTCATATTTGAACGCATCCAAGTTTTGGTTGATTTTTGGGTTAACCGATCCGTTATACTATTAGGCATGCATGTAGTATCATTAAATTTAAGGGTTGCTCTTTAAACCCCATAGAGTGCTTCTTCACCATTGTGAAAATTTAAAAAATCTTCTAGTGTTCGAAGATGCATAACCAGACGCACCCTCTCCAACTCAAATTTTTGAGACACTTTTATTTTATTAAAATTCAGTTTCGAGATGCATCTTTGTATCAACATTAGGATGAGTCTGGATATGCATCTCTGTAACCATCCTTAATGCAATATACAATGAGTTTTTCAGAGATGCATATCTGAAATATGTCCTGTTAGGCCAAACCAGAAACATCCAGAAATAATGGAAGAATAATGGAAAAATAACATAAATTAAGATCAAAATAAGCATTACATAGATAATCATTACAAACGGGTGGTTCAGGACATTGCAACATCTTTAGAATATCTTCAGTCGATCTTGCGATCGTCGCATCCACTTCAATCGAACCCTTTGTTGAGTAATAGAAAAATGTACTCCACATAACCTTTAAATCCTCATTCGTCTTCAATTTAAGCATGGTGAATTGTATCTTTCCTTCATTGTTAAACGAGAGTGAACAATACTCAAGCTTGACATTTCTCCAATTTTCTGGATATTGCACGAGAGTATTCAGTTTGGATTTCAGATCCACGAAAAGTATATCCCGCGAGACCCTAAATTTAAGTGGGGGGCTTGCGTCATTGAAATACACAAATGCAAGATGTAGGTATGTATTCATTATGATTTGTGTAAAGAAAATAGAATTAGACACCCTATTTATATAAGTTTTAGATCAATTTGAACCTTAGAAACCATATGCTTCATCATGACATATTTGAAATATGCATATCCGGACACAACATATTTTTTTACAAAATAAGGGTGTTTACTGAGATGCACATCCGTAAAATCCAGTGGTCTGTTTTTTTTTACAATTAAAATGAGGTATGTCTGAAGATGCATATTCAGACTCACCCAGCAATTCATACAGAACAAGTATATTATGCAGAATCAATATATTTTTTGCAACAAAAAAAATTGTCCAAACATTCCCCCTAAATTCTATAACATTAAGGTAGAATACACACTACATATGTCTTATATTGTATCGAGATTACATTATTGACAATATTACATATAAAAAAACGAGTTACATTGTTAGATAAAAACTAAAATGTATCAAAATATGTGTCACTACCTAAATTTATTGGTGCAACCTTCTTTGACATTTCTTTATTTGATTATTTTTCTATGTCGCTCAAATTGGTGAACTCTTCCATCCTTTCTAGAAAGTGATCTGACTAAGTTTCAGCGTCTTTTGTAAAATGTATCATTCACTTTGGTGATGTCTTTGGTATAGGACCTCTCGATTTCAAATAAACTTGACCACAATGTTGTGTTATTGAAAGCCATCCAATGCACATGATGCGTCCGAATGAATTTTGAATTGGCCTACTCTGAAATGGAAACAATGTTTCCAAGAAGTCGTCTCTTGTCAAATCAATACACACTATATCATAAGCACTTGCTATAAGATGTCTCATTTTAGGGAAGCGAGTCCATTTTTCAAATGGTATCCGACCACTAACAGAAAGAAACAAGAACATTGAAAATTGCATCGTAATCTTCCTTTTTCATGTATAGTGATATGTATGATTCCCTACGCGTTGTTAACTATTGTACAAGCTGATGGCAGACAAATTGGTGGTCCCCCTCTTCTTTACCGAGCAAACTCGAAACAGTTCAAAACCATAATTGATGTCACCATTAAAATTTACAATCCATTCGATGTATTTGTGCATAAAAAGAGACATCTTTTCAATGAAGATGTTTTTTGGTAACGGTGGTGGAGAAGATGGTCTCCGAATTCGAGCACCCTTGAAAATACTTTTTTGAGATTTTGGAGTTGGAGAATCTAAAAAATGTGAGTTAACATGTTCAAAGTAGGAAGGAGATTATCTCAGTTGTCACTATATGTCGATTTGACCTTTTTAGGGGTACCCTTTATTTTAACCGATTTTGATGGTGGTCTCAAATCTGTTATTTTCTTATAGACAATCTTTCAACAGTTACTATTTGATGTGGAATTTCATGATGTCATCAACTTTCAAAAATCTCTCTTGGATTACTTCTCATTCGGTCATAATAGTTATACTTGATTTATCATCCTTCATCACACTATCATCATCAAAACATAACATTTTCTAGTGAGTGTAAACTTCATCCGCATGTATCAGTTTATCAAACTTCATTTTCTTTGAAATTACATAAGCACGTGGAAGACTGTACGCCTTCCTAATTGTACAACCACACTTTGAGCTATTTGAACCCGTTTTATCTTCCCGCTTGACTTTGCAAAAAGTAAAGTTCAATCCCACCCGAGATATGTTGTCAATCAACTGTGAATAAAGGATGTTGTCTTTGAACTAATGATCTAACACAATAATGCTCCTATAAAAAAATTTGTATCTCATTATGTTAGTTCCGAAGCATTTGGTTCACGAAGTAACACCCTAGAATTTGATTAATTTAATTAATATTCATATCTTATTTAATTCTTTGGTGTTTGATGTACTTTTAAATAAATATGCAAGTTGGGATGTGGGGCATATATGGGGTGTAGTGAGAGCCTTGGTAAGGTGGAGGAAGGAAAAGAAGAATTAGAATAATTAAAATAATTAGAATTATAGTTATTTTGATTTAATTAATTAAATAAAATAAGAAATAATGAGAATTAGAGGAGTTAAGGATGTTTTGGCATAATGAGGAGATAAAGGGAGAAAGGAGAGAGAAAATATAATATAAGGGGAGGAAAATTTAATTATTATAAAGTTAGAATAATTAGGTTTAGAATAAAAAGGATTGGAGAAACCTAAAGTTGTCAGCACGCGAAAATATATTTTTGAGAGAAAAGAGGCGAGGTAAGACTAGGGCTTGAAGAGGGAGGAGAAACCTTAATTCAAATTTGAATTTTGCAAACAATCTAAGATAAGGGGGGAAAGGGCTTTCTATATGAGTGTATTATATGATAGGGTAGAGAAGAGAGGTCATTGCTCTCATTAGGGTTGTATAATTAAGTTTGTGTGTTGTTGTTGTGTTAAAATCTGAGAAATTGATGATTGTATATGCTTGATTATGTGATTGTGTGTCTGAAAACATGTGTGAATCATTCTATTTATGAAAATATGAATTTCATCCATTGATGAATATTTGAAGCTTTGAACATGAGTATGAATGCTAATGAAGGTGATGATTGAATTATATGTCAAATTGCCATGAATTTTGAATGATATTTACACTATAACATGTTTGATTATGATAATATTGTATTGTACTCTTAACTTCATGTTATGGGGTAATTGAATGGGGGAATAATGGTTGGGATGATGTATGAAGGTTAAGGGATGAAGGGGGTGAAGATCATGTGCTAAAACAAGGAATTTCTAGAAAAATAACTAGTGTCAATCGATTGACACTCCCTGTCAATCGATTTCACGCGTGCAACTTTTGGAAAATAAACATGACAATGGAATTAAACGATTGCACTATTTCTAAATGTGATTTTTAGGGTGCACAAAATTCTAATGTATTTGATGTCAATCGATTGACGTATGTCAAATTTTGAGAAATTATATTTTGAACTATGTTACATCAACGTAGATTTTGGCCATAACTTTAGTTCCTTTGTTGTATATTGTGATACTTCGAAGATGGTTCTAGGTGTTATGTGATGCAAAATGGCCATGTTATGGCTTATGCTTCTAGACAGTTGAAAGTTCATGAGAGGAGTTATCCTACGCGTGATTTAAAGTTGGCACCCATGGTATTCGTGTTAAACATTTGGAGGCATTATCTGTTTGGTTCCAGATTTTAAGTGTTCAGTGACCATAAGAGTTTGAAGTACTTGTTCGATCAGAAAAAGTTGAATATGAGGCAAAGGAGATGGATCAAATTTCCGACTGGTAATGCCAATGTTGTAGGCGATGCATTGAGTAGGAAGTTATTACATATGTTGATGTTAATGGTTCAAGAGTTGGGATTAATCGAGCAATTAAGAGAAATGAGTTTGGTGTACGAAGAAACTCCTAACAATGTGAAGTTAGGTATGTTTAAGTTGACTAGTGTTATGGGGTAATTAAATAAGGGGGTAATGGTTGGGATGATGTATGAAGGATAATGGATGAAGGGGATGAAGATCATGTGCTAAAACAAGGAATTTCTGAAAAAACAACTAATGTCAATCGATTGCACTTGTGCAAATTAAAAAAAAAAAACATGACAATCGATTGTCATTTAGAAATAATCGATTGCACTACTTCTAAATGTGATTTTAGGTGGAAATAAAATGGAAATGTATTGGATATCAATTGATTTGCATCCCATGTCAATCGATTGACATAGCGAAATTTTTGAGAAATTCTATTTTGAACGATGTTGTATCGCTCGATGATTTTGGCCATAGCTTTAGTTTCTTAGGTCCAAATGAGGTATCATTTGAAGCGTTAGAGAGATAACACACAAAGCTTCCTCATGGTAGATGATTGATGTGTGGACATATGTTCACTATTGGAATGTATGTTATGGAATGCATGGATAATTTCGTGAATCGTTGTGTTTACTTAATGATGAATTGATGTTAAAATGATTCAACATGTTTGAATGATGTGTGAATATACATTTGATGTGGTATTGCTGTTTGGTTATAATTTTGGTGATATTTCATGTTATTTAAAGTCATGCATCATGGTGTACGGACTTCAAACCTGTTTTAGTGTGCTCTGAGATGGTGTGGATTCAGGAGCGAGTAGCTAGTTCAATAAGGGAATCAGTGAAGTGTTACTTATGGTGATAGTAGCGAATTGGTATGCTCTGGTTCTATGGTGTGGATTCAGGAGCATTACATGTGTTGTCCATAATGGTACCACATTCATAAGTGTCACGTTGTTTCCTGAGTCACATTTCATGTATATATACGCATGTTGTTATGAGTGGGTGTGAGATTTTGGTCATGTTGATCGTGTATTGAACGTGTGGTATGTCGTGTGTTTCTCTAACTTCGCATTCTTTACTTTGTTCATATTGAACTTTTTTTCTCACCCCTTTTCTTCATGTTGTCCACCATGGACATCTTGCAGATAACCAAAAGTGAGCATTATTGTGGTGTGTGGAAGGTGGCTTGTTGGACCTACTCTTCACTTTTCTTTATTTATCGCTTTATCGCTATTTAGTGGTTTAAGTGCTCTGATTGTGTAACATCGAGGACGAGAGTTTTTTATGCCTTATGTTGATGTTGATTTTGTTATTTTGAAGTTTATTACTTTAATTATGAAGTTGCTATGAAATATTTTATCGCTACCTGTGTCAAATGAATTGATGCGTTTTGCAAGTTTGTTGTTGGTGACACCTTAAATTATCGTGTAAATCTTTTTAAATAAGTTTTTAGGCTTAGGGTATTACACACTGCATACCAATCTCAACAAAAAAAACCTTTACTGTTTCTCAACCAATTCTTCAATGTAGCATGTACATATTCAACTTTGTTAGTTGTTTTATTACCGAAGTGTCTAATGTGATCGGTCAAGGAGAAATCAACATTCTCCTTCACCTAGTTCAAAATAGTACTCTCAACATATTTTAAAAATCTGGATATCTAACACACTCTCCTGAAATGTATTACAAATTCAACATTTTACTCTTTCGCGGAAGATTTTATTATTCCAGTCCATCCATCCATTATATTTTCCAACACAACACAAGGTTTGACCATTTTTTTCATATTCACCTTTGATTTGTTTGCTGCCTACCACATGTTTTAGTGGACTTCTCACATGTTTTTGTTATGTGATACTTACAAAGTAATGCATACGATGTAAAACACACAGTTGCAATTGAATTCATCACTATGGTGTGGCGATCAGTGAAAATTACATTTGACATGTTCCATTAATCCTTCAACAAAGTCTTGCACATTTCCAAAGCCAATATAACATTTCCTCTTTTTTGGATTCCAAAAATGCTAAATTGACTGAAAAAGTCATCTTCGTAGAAGTAACACCAACAATTTCTAGAAGTGGAAGATTATACTTGTTTGTTTTGTATGTTGAATCAATTATGAGCACAATAGAAAATATGCTGAACAACTTGATGGAATCGGGATGAGTCCAAAATATATCTTGAACTATGACTTTATCCTCACAAACTATGTACCTAGAAACGTAATGGTCATCCTTCAGAAGCTTTAACATTTGTTGCATTTCAGATATTGGACCTCTATCCTCCTTGCCATTTCGGGCACGCACATTGTATACTTGTTTGATATTTCAAACATTTTGAGGTCTTTTTCATTTCAAAGTTGCAAGGATGTTTTTTGGCGCCACCATGTTTAATGTCATGTCTGAAACAACTTCTTTCTCCTCCAGAATAAGACGACATACAATAGGATGACCAAAAAACACATTAAATTTCCACGTATCAGTCACCTTACGGTATCCGCACAATTTAATTAAACACTCACATCTTCTCGATCCGGTGTCATCATATTTTAACTCCCTAATCATTGGTTGGTATGTGCCACTTCTTTTGCATCTCATTATTACAAATGTTTGTCTTATATCAAAAAGATTGTTAGACCATTCGATTACAACACCAAACCCCAATTTTCCGACCATATTGTGGACCCATTATAGAATATGTCCACGAACAATAAACTCTTGTTTATTTGTAAATTACTCGCTAACATCTACCTCGACAACAACTGGTCTAGCACTTGGTTTAACATCATTCGATTTAACATCATCATTCACTTCGTTTTGTTCAACATCCACCCTCATAGTAGCTTTGGGAAGCATATCTTGGTGTACCATATCTAACATCAATCCTAGCAAAAAAACATATTCAAAACTCAAAGTATCAGGAAAATTTGGAGATGCATCTCCGAAACGTATCAAACTTTGTCCGGATATGTATCTGTGAACTCAACTTTTATATTTTTAGGTCAAAAAACACATTAATGCATGGAAGGAGGGGAATAAGTGAATGAACTTTACCTTAAATTTCTGTTTTTTTTCTCCTTTTGATGTGATAAAATACAAGTGGTATTTTGGTGTTGAAAAATTGATTAAGAATGGAAGAAATCTTTTTAAGGGTTTTGAAGGAGAAGCTCATTTTGATCAAGAGGAACAAGAATATGCAAGGTGATGTATTACCCAATTTCCCGTTTGACATTTTTGAAGATGCATCTCCAAATACATTACTAAGTTGTTAAATACATCTCTAGATATATTTTAAATAATATTCGGAGATGCATCTCAAGACCAATTTTGTTTAAAATGGGGTAGTTATAAAAAAATTATGAAAATTGATGTGATTTTAAATACGTCCGAAAATGTATTTCCAAACATAAAAATGACATTTTAAAATTTTCAGAAATATGAGGCACCCATAAAGTGGAAAGAGCATTTTCTTTAAATTTTAGATGTACACGCACCAATCATTTATTCCACCCATCCAATCATTTAGTTAATATTCATATTCTATGGTTGTATGACTTGTATAGTTAAATTTAATATTTCTATTGCATGTTTATAGCAAGATTTTGGAATAATTTTTCTAATAAGTAAAATTTACTTTAATTTTTAACCAATGTAAAATTTGCATATGCTAGTTTTTAAAATTTTACTGATATGATTTTTTTTATAAGCAAAGATATATTAAAGAGATAAAGATAATCTCTGAACATCAAGATTACAAACAGGATCTAAAACAAAACAGTTACATAAAATCGAACGAAAATTTGAACCAATTGTACAAACTACAATTCTTACTATCCTGTCTATCTAAAATCAACCAATTCCACAAGAAAACTTTAATGTCGGAAACAATGTCCTCAACTTCAAGAGAAGCATTACTGAAGATAATGTTATTTCTAACCCTCCATAAACTCCAAAAAGAGATGAACCAAATAGAAATGATCTTGTACTCTTTGTAGCGACCCAGAAGTCTCGATTTCCAGACCTTCGCATGAAGACTACATCAATCCTCCGAAATGTACTCTATATCCACCCACTTGCAAATCCTATTCCACACCAACGAGGATTTAGAGCACGAGAAGAAAAGATGAGCTACGTCCTCTAAACTAGACGAACAGAACGCACAATCTGAATTTTGGGGATAGTCAATCACCCTTCTTTTCATCAAATTGGATCTGGTAGGCAACCTATCTAGCGTCAACCTCCAACTAAACATTTGGACTTTTGCCGGTAACCCCGTTTTCCAAAGGATCTCCAGAAGAGCAGCACAATCATTTCCAATAAGAACATAAGCAGGTGAGGAAGAGGGTAAAGCAATATAGAAAGATCTAACCTTATGCGAAAGAGAATCATGAAGAAGCCATTTCTAGTTGTCGCTGACATTGATGATGGCTGCCATCTGATCCAACAGACCACTACATTCTGCCCAATCAGAAGTAGAATTGGAATCATCATCAATCAACGATTCTCTAACTTTCCAAACCCAATGACCCTCCCCCAAGAGCCCATCTCGTTGACTAAGGAAAATTTTCCTTGAACAGTTCTGAAACAGTCGCGGGAACCTGCTTTTAAGCGGGATATCTCCAATCCAATTAGATTGCCAAAACGTCGTGTTGTGATCTTCTCCAATAGAACAAGCTGTAAACTTGCAAAAGTCCACATTGACGTCGCAGGTTGAACTTGACATAATATTCTTCATCCAAATAGAATATTTATTCAAGTTACTGGCGTCATTAAAAGTTTGCACCTTCATGCTCAAGTTATCGTATCTGAGATTCAAAGATTTTCTCCAAATTTCATTTCCGCCACTTAGAAATCTCCACTTCCACTTTGTTATAAGAGCGCAATTAAATCGGCCTATGTGATTAATGCCCAGACCTCCGCAATCCTTCGGATTACAGATGGAATTCCAAGATATCCAGGGAATGAACTTTTTACTAGAGTTCCCAGCCCAGAGAAATCGCCTTTGGATTGCGATGATATCGTTCACGATTTTCTTGGGTGCCTTGAAGAAAGCCAAGTAATGAATAGGCAAGTTAACTAAACCCGAGTTTAAGAGGGAAACTCTACCTCCCATTAACAAACTTCTCCCAGCCCAATTTGATAATTTACTCCCCAGACGAGAAAGAACCGGATTCCAAAAGGAATGACGATGATGATTTCCTCCAACCTGAAGACCGAGAAGGCTGAACGGCAGTCTGTCAGATTTACAATGAAGAAATTCTTCTGCTGCAGCAAGGAAATCAGGTTCTACTCCTATATCGTAAAGACAACTTTTAGAAAAATTAATTTTCAAACCAGATATTAATTTGAACGCACGCAGAACAGTGTTGAAAGCCCATATATTCATAACCGATCCATCACCTATAAGAAGAATGCCATCCGCAAACTGAAGAATGCACTAAGAACTTTGATTGTTGATCTTGAATTCTGTTAACAAGTTACTGGCAGCTGCGGCTCTGACTAAGCAAGATAATCCCTCTGCAGCTATGGAAAAAAGAAACAGAGCCAAAGGGTCCCCCTGCTTCAGACCCCTTCCAACCTTGAAATCCTTCGAAGGGCTACCGTTAATAAGAATCGAAACGTAACTCTTGAACACTGATCCTCTAATCCACTTTAACCAATTAGGACCAAAACCCATCTTGACAAGCATTTCATCAAGGTAACTCCAATCGACACAGTCGTATGCTTTAGCAAAGTCAACTTTGAAGAACAGACATTCCTTATTGAATCTCTTTGCATAATCTGTTATTTCATTAGCCAGCAGAACCCCATCGTAAATTTGTCGATCTGGGATAAAAGTTGTTTGGGAAGGAGAGATAATTTTATGAATAATCTTGCTCAATCTATCAGCAAGCATCTTGGAGATTATCTTGGAAATACAACTAATAAGAGAAATTGGCCTGAAATCTTCAAATTGTTGAGGATTGGATAACTTCGGAACTAACGATATGAAAGAGGACACAAACACCTTAGGGAGTAATCCTGTCTTGAAGAACTCCAGAATACAATTCGAGAAGTCCTGACCAACTATTTCCCAGCAAGATTTTATGAATTTAAAATTAAAACCGTCGACACCGAGGCATTTGTTGCCGTCACAACTAAAAACATCCTTTGTAACATCAGAGGTGCTAAAATCTGATTCCAGAAACAGTTGATCATCCTCATCTAAAAAGGCCGCCAAAACCAAATCACTTCTGAATAATGTCGACTTAGATTGAGTGAATTTGTCCTTAAAGAACTTCAGCGCTTCATCCTTAATATTCTCAGGTTCTTCCACAGTCCTGCCTCCCACAATAATAGCTGAGAGATGACTCAACCTATGCCTGGATTTGAGGGAGTCATGGAAAAATTTGGTATTAAGATCCCCATTTTGGAGCCAACTTACTCGGGATTTCTGGGCTATCATACTTTCTTTGATCCTCATATTCTTCCATATTTCCTCCTGGTAACACAATTTCTCTCTGTCCAGATCAGTAGACAGCTGATTATACTCCTCTTCTGATTCTAGTTCCAACTTATTAAACTTATATATATTATCCTCAATGTTCAAATCCAGCCAACCAAACACCTTGACATTCCATATCCTGAGGTCTAATTTGAGAGCATGTAATTTCTTAGAAAGTATGTTGTAGAAAGATCCTTTAAAATGGTAGGATCGCCACGACTTCGTAACGAACAGAATAAAATCCTTGTGGTTGAACCAACAGTTGAAAGTCCTAAAAGGTTTTGGTCCCCAATTGATGAAGTTGGACTTCAACCACACTGGTCTATGATCCGATATGTCTCTATCCCCTACCACTTGATTCTTCAGATTAAACAGAGAAATAACCCTATCATCAACCAGTATTCTATCCAACCTGATTTTGCTCTTACCGTTAGAATTGAACCAAGTGAAACGGCTCCCAAACACTAGTAAATCCACCAAATTCATTTCCTCAATGAAATCACTGAACTCCTTCATATCCCTGTAATTACAACCACTTAAGCCCTTCCTTTTCTCCCTGATTTTCACCGCATTAAAATCCCTTCCCACTATCCAACCAACATCAGGGTAATTGTTCTTAATTTTAATCAAATCTCTCCAAAGCTTCCTCTTATCCGCTGAACCGCAAGGCGCGTAAACATTGATCACCATCAATCTATGGTTAATCCAAACAAGATTTAGGCCTAAGTATCCTTTCCCACTGAAACTAAAACAAGCAGAAATTCTGACAGGATTCCACATGGTTAGAATTCCACCAGAGTTCCCAACTGAGTTCTGAGCTGATCATTCCATATCAACATTCCTCCACATACTGGATACTATATTATCCCCCATCTTGATAACCTTAGTTTCCTGAATAAGGCAAATGTCGGCACTTCCTCTCTGAATAATCTGAGTCAATCTCCTTCTCTTGACGGAACTACAACAGCCTATAATATTGGAGGAAAATAAATTCATGGATCAATAGTAGCTACAACCTTCTTACCTTGACCAACTTCCTTATCTGCATTATCCAAAATCCTTAAAGTTTGGCCGATAGCCTTTTCATCTTCACCCTGAATACCCAGAGTTTTAAGAAATTCACCCAATTTAGATGGAACATCGACTAATGCCCTTCTGCGTCTCGAATTACCGCTTTCCACGTCAGTATCGGTGATCGATTCACAACACGGAAGAACTGAACTTGATGCAGGAGTTTCACTAGCCAGCTTTTTCTTCATACTATCCTCCCTAATTTTTCCTTTCGTAACAGGTATGGGATTCTCCTTGGGAGCCGTGAGGAGTAGAGTGGAAAAATAAGACGGGGTGTATGGTATTTTAACGCAATTATAAATCTCATGAAGAGGTTTCTTCTTTTTAATTTTGCCTATATCAGCAGGCCCAATAAGCCTTCCTGAAGGCCCATTAATCGAATGAGGCAGGCCCAAATCAACCACCAAATCCCCATCAAGACTGGGTCCCTCGAAAATTGCTTTGGACTGAGTGTGTTTTAGGTCATTCAGGAGATTAACTGGTTTAGTTCCTTCTGAACTAAACGGAGCAGCTGCAACCTTAAGGTTTTTCCTTCCTGTCCCATTACCTTCCATAGGCCCTGAGCTATCCCCAACAACTGAAACAATGTCAGAAAATGAGAAGTCACCATCTGCTTTTTTGATAGCAGTATTGGGATCTCTGGCTACTGTCTCAGAGAACAGGGATTTGGGATCTTCACTTTCATCCTTTTCAGGTATCTCCCACGCGCCCTCTGAATCTGAAGGGATTGAGGAATCAAAATCATCTAATTCTATCACCTCATCTTGTTCACCAAACAAAGGTTCTCCACTCCCACACGAAAAATCTTCAGAGATTGAGATTGAAAAGGTATGATTGTTCACTTTAATGTTAACCAAGAAATTCAGAATACTTTTGAGTTTTGTTTTAATAAGGAATCTCGCTATATCCAATTTTTCTTTGTTCCTTGTCTTCTCATCACTTTTAACAAACGATCCCAAGCTGGTAGAAATCTTCCTGAAATTTATATCACTCCAGGCGACACAGGGTAGACCATAACAGTATACCCATACCATCCTATCCCTGTCAATTTCCTCCATATGCCATTTGCGGATGTCTCTGAACCAGATATCTAGCCATACTCTAGCTTCTTTGATGAAAACTTCTAAGTCTCCACCTGAAATGTCTTCCAGCAAACATAAAGAAGCTCCCATTGGAGTTGCCTTAATGTTAAAATAGCCTTCTTCAAAAATTATCTTCTGAATGTTAAAAGCATTTCCATCCTCCACGACTTCACCCACTCTCATACAATTCAATCTCCTTGACCATTCATCATCCAACTCAAGTTTAGTACAATGGCCTCCTACCTTAGATCTATCAACAAATTTAGGGTAATCTCCTCTAACAACTTTAGCAAAAGACCTATCCTGGATAGACGGTTTCGAGAAATCTCTGGTACAACCAGTTTGGCTGTTATTCCTCAAAATATCCCAAATAGGGAAGCGCCTATTGTTCTTCTCATTAGCAGAATGCTTCCTTTTGGTCTCTTTACTAAACCTGGGTACATTGACATAAATTTTTTTGCCTTCCAATACAATGCTATCAAGGTTGCAAGCCAGGATCCTAGGATCGTGAACTTTCCAAAATTTGGCAAAACCGAATCTATTACCTCGCTTATCTCTCTTAGCAGAAATAAAGACTTCTGATATAACACCGTAGACTTTGAAAACCTCAAACAGATCTTTGGAATTCATATTTTCAGGAAACTCAGTGACAAAGAATGAGCTTGTGGTTTCACCAGAGGAAGCCCATTTTCCTTTATTCTCCTTCCACACTGAAAAGCTTCCTCTTATCTCCTTTCTATCGGGAGCCCTTTCCCAATTCATGGTTATCTCCACTCACTCAAACCAAACGAAAATCAGAAAATTACCAAGGCCCCTAAACTCGAAAGTTAGGAATTTAAGCCTAAGATAATCCCATAATCTTCACTGAATCGAAGCAAACAACTATTAATTGACGGTAATCTAGAGAAGAAAGGAAGGGATTAGGTTTACGGTTTCAGAATTGAGAATTTCACAGTAGTTGTTCTTCATATTCAATTAGTTAGAGGCTTCTAAAGATATAGTAGTTATTTTTTCTACAGAATGTTGATTATGTTAGGTAATTCTATACAAATTTTACTATTTTAAATGATATTTATTAAATAATTGAGTTCTGTTTTAAACATTCTAATAAGAAAATTGCTACAATTAACAAATCATGATATCTTTGTTTTAAAATCTATTTATTTTAGTATAAGTTTTAAAATTTTATAATTACATTTTCATAAATAAATTACTAAAAAAATGATTTTTTATATATTTTGAATCAATCTAACTTCATTTTAATTTAGCCCGGTCTTGACTAAATAATAGATTATCACATTTCTTTCAATTTCGAGATGGGTTAAGTACATCAAAATGGTCATATCAAAACTTAAGACAATGATAGCATTAATTAGACTCTCACCTATATGGTCATTCATAGTGATAGTAATTTTTGTAATTAATTAATTATTAAATTAGATTCATTTTTAAAATTATAATTTAAAATATACTAAAAAAATTATTTTTAAAATAAATTGATCTTCAATTTTATATATATATATATATATATATATATATATATATATATATATATATATATATATATATATATATATATATATATATATATATATATATATATATATATATATATATATATATATATATATATATATATATATATATATATATATATATATATATATATTGTGAATCGGATACCTTTAAACAAAGTATAAACGGTTTCTTAGCAAGAAACTCACAAGGGTTATGGTTAATAAATAAGAAAACAACGAGGATTGGTTATTAAACTGCTATTCTTTCCTTTCTCTTAGAACAAGATTACAAGTATATAAGAATAACAAAATAACCTCTCTCTCTTGAAATTAGGATTTTATCTTCCTATTTTTCCTTATTCCAAGAATGAGAAACTAACATCCTATTTATAATAAAATAGCACACTAACCTAATAGGATTTTTAACAATTACCCATTACAAGCTAACTTAAACAATTGGACTTACAAGCTAACTTAAACAATTGGGCTTATAAGTAAGGTTCAATTTAACATGCTAACAACCCTAGCAATATTGACTAATGCATGTTAGAACAGACTTCGATTACAACATGCATTACTCGCGAACAGACTTCAACTATACTAGAGTTCGATCTAACATCTCACGATATATATATATATATATATATATATATATATATATATATATATATATATATATATATATATATATATATATATATATATATATATATATATATATATATATATATATATATATATATATATAACGAGAATATTTTTTCATAAAACAGATTACAAAGTAATATAAGAAAATATTAGAAAAACAAAGATACACAAAATAAACTTTAAAAAACACTCCCAATATAATTAAAAGGAAAATAAAAACAATAACTCTTGATTTATTTTGATCTTTAACTAAGAAAATATTATATTAATTATTTTATTTTTTAAAATATGTTATATTAGTCATTTTGTTTAATTAACATAAAAACTTTGAAATTGATTATTAATTTAATGAGAAAAAAAATTAATATAATATATTTAGAAGAATTAAAATATCAATATGATTTTTTTTTGAAATTAAGAGATTAAAATAAATATAAAATTAACATCCGGAAAAACTATTAAACCTATATTTTTAAATAATATTTATAATCATACTATAACTTCATCTCAACAATTCTATATTTTTCAAATAGACCTCTCTAATAATTTTATAATTTTATTTTTTTAAATAATTTTTTTATTAAAATATAATTAATTAATTTTAATCGTATGGCTTACGTGTTATAGAAGGGAAATTTTGTCCATGTGATATAAAACTATTAAGCATCTTTTTCTTTTTCTTCCTCTAATAAAAATGACTAATAGGTTGAAGTCTTGTTTCATAAAAGATTCCTATTAAATATGTTTCAAGTGTAAATTTTTTTACTCAAGTATAATTTTTCTTGAAACTGATTATCATTCTCAAATTAAGTAAATTTTGATTTGTGATCTTTAAGTTTAGTGTATTAGAATGACATAAGTATCTATAATATAAGAAATCTATTTTTTTCGGAAATCACCAAAATACTCTTATTTCTCTGCCATTCATGTCAGCAAAAATTGGGTATTTTGAGTCAAATTCCAATTATTTTCAACCATGGTTGTGGTCTGATCTCATTGCAACGACACTATTACCTAACAATGTACCGTTTTAAATTTTGAACACATCTACTTTTTTTTCCCAAATACATACCGAAATTAATTCCATTTAATGTCTTGCTTATATACACTTTTTCTTCATTATCATTTTTCTTTCTCTTTCATCACTCTTTTCTCTCACTATTTTTCTCTTCTTCTCATCTTTTCTCACTTACTTCTATCATTTTTATGTTCTTTATTACCTATTTTACTGTATTTTTTGTTCAGATCTTTTTTGTTCTGATTTTTGCAGTATGAAAAAGGTTAAATTTGTACTGTTTTTGTTCCATGAACCATGTAAAAATGCAATCTTTAAACCTTTTGTTCCAATTCATCAAAAATTTTTTGCTGATTTTTGCAGATCTGGACTAATACACAATAGATCCTAAGGTGAAAATTTTTTTTGCATGTTTGAATATTCTATGATTTTACACTTTTCATCTCATTGTATGAAAAAAAGTTGAATTTTTACTATTTTTGTTTTTGTTCCACCAACCATGTAAAAATGCTACCTTTAAGCCTTTTGTTTCATTTCATCAATATTTTTGTTTGCTCATTTTTGCATATCTGGACTAATAGACAATGTTTGGTGTCTCTTTCTTTAACAATCTCAACTGATCTATTTCTTTCTCTCAACAAAAACTCTTGCTTTTGTTTTGATTTTCTTTCTCTCTACTTCACAAATCTATTTTGCCTCTTAATTATGTGTTCTGTCTTCCAATATTTTAGTTACCGCTTTCACACTAACGTTCAAAAGTTTTTTTTTATCACAACCTACCCCCAAATATGATGACAGTTAAGGTTTCGTTATGCACAATGAGAGTTTGTTTTCTTTTTATTTATGATTTTATTGTTTGTTTTTTCCTAAATTTGTTTGAAAAAGTATTTGAAAATTTTCAAAAATCTACTAATGTTGGAGAAACATTTAATACTTTATAATTAGTGAGAAGATGAGCTCAATCACTAAAAAAGGTCCAAATCAAACGAACAAGGGAGAATATGAAACAACCTAATGAAACATTCCTTTCCTCTGTAATTTTTTTTCTAACTTTTTTGTTTGTCCTTCTAATTTTTAATGGGTTATTTGCTAATATTAATTAGAACTAACTTATGATTATATTTGAATTCTCATAATTTTTTTTTCTTTCAGGATTTTGTAATTATAATGGTGAAGTTATATATGGAAGAATTTGAAAAATAATATTATTGGAAGATACATGAGTTTTATCTTAATTAAAGTTTTCTTCATATGTGTTTGTAGTCTTTAGGGAATAAATATCTTGAAAGTAATAATTTGAGAGATTTAATAGGATATAATATGATGTTGTTAAATCACTTTATTTTTGTAAGTAGGGCTGGCAATGAACCAAACCAACTCGAAGATAGTTCGGCATTCGACTCGACAATTAAATCGTTGAACTAGGTTCATGAACCAAATGAGTTGAGTATGAGCGAAAAATTAAGTTCGTTAACTAAATGAGTTGAACTTGAACTATACATAGTTCGACTCGTTAGGTTCATTAGTCAACTCGATTACATTGTCGTTAACTAAATGAACTTGAACTATATATATTGTCTTTAAGATTAGGTTTAAATATTTACTTCAAATCTTAGACAAATTTAATCTTCAATTTAGTAGTTTTTGAATTAGACTCTCAAATGTATCTCTTGAAAGTTGTGTAGGTTTTGAATTAGTAGATTTCGAAGATAAAGTTAAATTTCAATATGATAACTTTTATTTTATTTTAATATTTTATTTAAAATATATATATTTATTTAAAATGTCAAATATACTAAAAAATATATATATTTAAAAAAATAGTTTTTAAGTTCGTGAACCATGTGAGCTGAATCTAATGAGATGAACCTAACGAGTCGAACCGAACTGTTCGTGAACTTATAACGAGTCGAGTTTGAGCTTAAAAAAAGTTCGTGGCAAACTCGAATTCGAACAATTCTTAACGAGTCGAGCCGAGCTGAGGTGAGTTCGACTCGACTCGACTCATTTCCAGCCCTATTTGTAAGTAAACAAATTTACTATATTTTGGAGATAAATTATAATGTTATGTTTGATGCAGATTTGTAGAGTCAATATTTTTTAGTGTGTATCACACAAATATTATTTATTCCGAATATTAAGTAACAAAACTGAGGTAGCTTGTTTTGTCCCTAAATAGCTTGCATTTTCTAATAGAAATGTAGGTAGAACACGTCTGAAAATCTATCATATCATATTAATTAATTTTTAATGGGTAATTGACTCATCATAATTACATATGAAATTGCATTAATAGCTAGACAAAAAAAAAGAAAGAAAATTGTAAAAATATATTAAATGTACTACTTTTCAATTATACATTTTGCTATATATTTTTCTGAATTTTTACACATACCAAGAAACTTAATCAATATTTTTACTTTTCATACAATAATTTTCTTTTTATCTATAATATCCCTAATTATTTATTACATTCGAAAGTAATTTTGACAAAAATGCATTTAATACTACTTTAAACTTTGCACAATTAAAAAGAAACAAAAAAAATTATCCAAAAAGTGACATTTAACCACTATTTTGTGTATTTGGGGTAAAGTGGTTTACAAGGGAAATTGTTGGCTGATTTTACAGTGTATGACTGATTTTACACGGAAAAGGTAGGAGAAAAATTCAGATAAATAGTATTCATATGGGCAGATCTACACGTTTCTTATATATTTCTTTTAAACATTTGAGATTTGCTTTATATTTATTTTGTTCATTATGAATCTTTATTTTTAAAAAATTTCCTTTAATATGATTTGAGTTTCTCTATTCTCATTTTTCTTTAATATTTTATATTAAATATCTATTCAATATTTTAGATTTTTTAAGTTTCATTTTATAAACCTATTTTTTTTATAGAAAATTTTCTTTAATAAGATTTGATTTACCGCATTTTTATTTTTATTTTTAATATTTTGTATTAAATATTATTCAATGCTTTTTTCGAAATCATGACATAAAATTTATATTAAATTCGAAATTTATGTTACTATTATTTGGTGTTGTTTATACCATAGACTTATTATAATATTGATAAATTTTAGTATTTTCTAAAAAATTTATCATTATTTCTTTTAATAATGACTTATACATTTATATTAGAAAAATACAAAAACAAATAATATTTTTATTATGCAACAGTGAGATCCACCAACAAATCATTTTAGTTTAAAGAAATCATTAATTTTTAATTAAAATAAATTATAAGTAAAAATAGATGTCATTGAACAAAATAATATTTACTTATCGACAGAAATACATTGTTGATATATATATTTAAACATACTTAATATATTTTATAAAGATGATATATACTAATTAAACATAATATTTAAATATAATTAAATTATATATTTTATATTGATGACATATACTAATTAAATTTAATTTTAATATTATATATTTCTCCATACTAAAATTATTCTGTCTCTAATCACAATTTTTATCAAAGTGGTATAATATAAAATTAAATTAAATACAATATATATATATATATATATATATATATATATATATATATATATATATATATATATATATATATATATATATATATATATATATATATATATATATATATATATATATATATATATATATATATATATATATATATATATATATATATATATATATATATATATATATATATATATATATATATATATATATATATATATATATATATATATATATATATATATATATATATATATATATATATATATATATATATATATATATATATATATAGAACAACTGAAACAAATATTTAAGGAGTCAATACAGTTTTAATAAAATTTATATTTTCATATCGTGAAAATATTTTGAAACATAAAAAATAAAATTATTAACTCAATTATTGTTATAAACGGGAACAACTGTAGTATTTATTCAAATATTTTTATAAATACTATCAAAACAAAAATAATATTTTGATTCAAATATTTTTATATACAGAAACACCCTTACTATTGATTCAAATATTTTTATAAATAGTGTTAAAACAAAGTTAATATTAGATTATTATATTTACTACGTTTTGAATATTTAACGTTGTTGTTATTATTGTTTCGTTTTATTTCAGATATCAAAGTTGAACCAGGTAAAATCAGTTCGTTCTATCTAAAATGTATGTTTTCATTCAATTAATATTTTCTTACTAATTCACTTATTCTCATTATTAGTTTGTACACTTTTTTTCTACGAAGTTAAAGTTCGTCTAAAACATCCAAATATTGTGTAGTATTAAGGTAGTGAAATAGTAAGAACTCTAATTGATTATTGCATGTCCTATGTCCATGATAAACATTTTTCTTATTGAACTGCAACACAACCTAATAATTAGTTATAATATATATATGTTTGTGTTCTTAGGTTGAAATTCAAATATGGCATGAGAGATGAACATTTGTTTGAAATTCAATTTTCCAATTTTTATACCGTGCGAAGAAACCACTCAATAATGTAATATTTGGAGAAAAATTTCATTTTGAATGTTGTTGGTGATAGACTTTTCTATGTTAATCTTCCTATATTCCTTTGGATCTTTGGTTCTGTTTGTATGCTTTATAATCTTGATTTTGCATGTGCAATTGGGAAGTGGAGACAAAATTGTGATTTAGCATGTCTTGCTATTTGTTAATAATAAAATTCATTTTGTCTTTTTCAACAAAAAATTGTATTGAATTGATTTGTATGAGATGACAAATATATTATATGAAAAAGATTATGTATGCTAACTGATCTAACTGGTGATAGGGTGGGTTTGAGAATAGTGCAAAGCAGTATAGAAAACACAAAATAATAATAAGAAATAGTTTTGATTACCTATAAACATCATGTCATGAGTAGTTTGAAAAAAGGTGGGTCAATAGCTCAATAGATACCGTCATACAAAAAAGTAGGGATCATTAGGAATATCACCAAGGCTTTAGATATATTGTAAACAACTCTCCCATAAATCATTCAAAAGTTTATATTTATTTCAATAAAATATATTTTAATTTAATGATAGTGATTAAAATTTCTTATAAAATATTTTGTGAATAAAAAATTGTGATTATAAATTTTTTATAAAACATGATTAAATATTGAGAATCTTCTCACTTGGTATAAAAGCTTTTACTTGACAAAAAAAATCATATACATGATTCTGATATTAAATATGGTTTATTTTTGCTTTCTATTTAAACTTATTTATTTATTTTAAAAGTTTTTAAATAATTTTTTTACTTATTTTAATTGGTATAAACTTATTTATGGACATACATTTGGTAAAACCATATGTTTGACAGGAGTACTGATTATATATATATTAGTATGTTATAATAAGTCGTAGATAGATGTGTTATATAGGATTATGCAAAAGGTTTTATGGTCCACCAGCATTGAGCATCGATATAAGTGTTGCAGAAGTGCATTGACAAGTCAAATTTTTGTCTTTCCTCATACACTAGGATGCAGATTTCTCAAAAGCAAATGTCTATTCATGGTTTCATATAGGCAGCAACCCTTTATTATAATATAGAAGAGGGATTATAAAAGTAATTTTTATCACTTTAGTTTTCAAACCCGATTTTTTATGATTTTCTATTTTAGATTTATGAGCATCATGTAAGAACCTTTTATCTAACTCATTAGTAATATATGATTTAATGTATTCCGGATGGAAATGATGTACAAAGTTAGGCCACTCAAAAAAGAACGAAAATATTCACGAAGAATGCAACATATATAATAATGATCAATTGAATTAAATTTTACATTTATGATAAATTGTTACTCTATTTTTTAGTCCTTAATTAGGATTTGGATCCTCTCCTTTTTTATATATCCTGTCATCTCTCATATTTCTAATCTAACGGTTTAGAATTTATAATTAATAATTAAATAAAAAAAGTCATTTAATAGGAGAGAGAATCCAAATCCAAATACATACTATTACTCTCTCCTATTAAATGACTTTTTTTTATTTAATTATTCATTATAAATTCTGAACCGTTAGATTAGAAACATGAGAGATAGTAGGATATATAAAAAAGATAGGATCCAAATCCTATTCTTGGATTTGGATCCTCTCCTTTTTTATATATCATGTCATCTCTCATGTTTCTAATCTAACGGTTCAGAATTTATAATGAATAATTAAATAAAAAAGTCATTTAATAGGAGAGAGGATCCAAATCCAAATACATAATATTACTCTCTCCTATTAAATGAATTTTTTTATTTAATTATTCATTATAAATTTTGAACAATTAGATTAGAAACATGAGAGATGACATGATATATAAAAAAGGAGAGGATGCAAATCCTATTCTTGGATTTGGATCCTCTCCTTTTTTATATATCATGTCATCTCTCATGTTTCTAATCTAACGGTTCAGAATTTATAATGAATAATTAAATAAAAAAAGTCATTTAATAGGAGAGAAGATCATGTCCTTTTTTAGAAAATAGAACATATGACATAAAAGTATAAATATGGTAACATATTAAAAAATAGTGATTTGTATTAGATTTTAAATTATTGAGAATATATTATTTTTATATACAAAAAAATAATGTATGGTTAATTCAAATATTTTTATAAACGATATTATTTTTATATACGAAAAAACGATATTATTTTTTTTAAATAGACACAAGTAACATTTTAATAAAACTTGTTTTAATAGGTTAATTATGTTAGTAGATTCAACTAACTTATGAATTGCATGTGTCTTTTTTATAAGCAATATATTTGAATATTTTACACAAATTAAAACATGTAATTAAATAATAAAAAATAAAAAATTATATGATCAAATATTAATATAATCATCACTATCATAAATATAAATGGTCAGATATTAACTTGAAAGTATGATAAAAAAGATATTAAATTTTAAAAAATCTTATTAAACCAATTAAATAGGGTGCATTTGAAGATTCGAAATTCCACTTATTTATCTTTAAAAAGGAATTTATGACCGTTAAACTAATAGATCAAAAATATTAATTTAAAAAATAATTAATATATCAGTTTGGCCTATTTTCAACCCCTATACATATTGAAAATATAAATAGAAAATGGTGATTTCTATATTAAATATTTATATATACGGGAACTACTTTAATATTGATTCAAATGTTTTTATAAATAATATTTATATACAAAAAAATACATTGTTAATTCATATATTTTTATATATAAAAAAAAAACTATTGTTATAAACGGACACAACTTTACTTTTTTTTTTTCTTTTGAGTAAAAGAAACTTTATATTACTTCAAAAAATATAAGTAAGTACAAGCGATCCTCTTCCAGATCCAGCCACTAACACAAACCAAATAGGACTAATAGAGTCAAGAAAAACTAAAGATAATTATCCCCCATCTAACATAAGAATAGCTATGTATTTTCTAATTTTCTTGGTATTCCATCCTCTGTATACCAATGTATCTATAAATGTCTTCCCACTATGGTTGTATCTTCATTCATATCAAAAAAAAATATTCCTAATCATCCAAAGTTCATATATAGTTTCGGATGCCGCCATTTTAATGATAGCCGCCCTTGCTCCTTTTCCCTTTGTGTTCTGCATCAGCCAATTAAGTTCGTCTTGCCATCCCCCCGGGACACGATGGATCTGCATCCACTGTAGGACTTCCTTCCAAATACTTCTCATTATTTCACATTCGAAGAATAAATGATTTAGAGATTCATCATTCGAACAGAAACAACATTCAGTGTTTTCAATCACGCCGAACCTAACTAACATGTCCTTAGTTGCTAATCTATCATGACAAGGCAGCCACCTGCCAGCTTCCCTTTTGTGGTGAGATCATCCCTTTGACTAAGAATGACCTTCATAATCCAAGAATCATTGCTGGTACACTCTATATCCAGCAAACTTCTATTTTTGATGTAGTATGCCTGTATCCATCTCCCCCACAGCGAGTCTTCTTTCCCACTCAAATTCCAAAGCAGTTTCATTAAGTTGACATTATTCAACACTTCAATATCTATGATATCCAACCCACCATAGCCAAATGGTTTACAGACCTGTTTCCAAGATACGGGTGACTTACGGTTACCTGCAAAACCGCCTGTCCAAAGAAAAATATGGCAAATTGTTTCAATTTTTTTAAGGACACCTTTAGGGAAGGGAAAACAGTTTAACCAATAGTTGGTCGTCGCAAACATCACGCTTTTTATAAGCTGTAATCTCCCCGCATAAGTTAGTAACCGCGTTGTCCAGTGCTGTACTTTTTCAACAATTTTGTCAATCAGCGAAGAATACTGGGCAATAGATAACTTCTTACTCGTTACGGGTACCCCTAGATACCGGAACGGTAACTGTCCCATTTGGAAATCTGATGCCATACGAATATCTTTCTTCGTCTTCTCATCTACACCAGCAAGATAAATTCGACATTTTTGTGGATTCACAACTAAACCCGTGGCCTTCGAGAATTTGGCATATGCCGCCATCATTAAATCGACTGAATTCTTGTCGCCTCTAGAGAATAGAAGGAGGTCGTCCGCAAAACACAAATTTGTAATATTCAGTTTCTCACATTTCGGGTGACAGTTGAAGTTACTATTTTGTTGCATTTTGAAGAGGTAACGATTCAAGCATTCCATTACAATGACAAAAAACACAACTTTACTTTTGATTCAAATATTTGTATATACATGAACAACTTTACTATTGATTTAATTTTTTTTATAAATAATGTCAAAATAAAATTAATATTTATATACGAGAAAAAAATACGTTATTGATTAAAATGTTTTTATATAAGGGAAAAAAATACTATCGTTATAAACGAGAACAACTTTACTATTGATCAAATATTTTTATAAATATTGTCAACAAAAAATAATATTTTGATTTAAATATTTTTATAAACGGGAACAACTTTACTATTGACTCAAATATATTTATAAATAATGTAAAAAAATAATATTTATATACAGGAAAAAATATATTGTTGATTAAAATATTTTTATATACGAAAATAAATATTATTGTTATAAACGGGATCAACTTTATTACTGATTCAAATATTGAATAACAGAAGTTTATCTATCATTGTATTATCTCTTATAACATAATTGTCTTATTTGTTAAAAAATTTAAACATTTCATTTATCTAATACAAGTTTCAATATTTTTTTAATCATATTATTATTGATATTGTTGCTTATCTTTCATCTCTTATATTTAATAATTATACTAATTTATTTTTTAATATATAATTTTATTTAAATATTTTATGGGACAAATTTGTGTCATTCATAAATATTAAAACATACTAAAAAAATACTTTGTTGATTCAAATATTTTTATATAAATTCAAATATATAAGTAATGTCAAAACAAATTTAATATTTATATACCGGATCAAATTTGTTGTTGATTATAGACACTAATTTATTATATCTTTTAAAAATAATAATTTTTTTGATTGGAAATTTTAATTTTTTTTAATTTAATTTTTATTATAATTTGTAAAAAAATGCGCGTACCATACCAGTACCCGAACGAATACACGGGTCTCCCACTAGTTTGAAAAAAAATGCTACTCTCAAATTAGAACAACAGTGAACATGAATGGAGAAAATTATTTTCAACTATCAGCTAAACAAGTCTAAACGCATTTTGGACCCGTTCATTTTGATTTTTTTTAAAATAATTTTTATAGTGTAACATATTTTAGTGTAAAAAAATTTACAAAGAAACTTTTCATGAAACTTACAAATGAAAATTTGGTTTGAATAGTTATTCTTAAAATATTATTTTATGTATTTCATCATTTTATCGAAAAAAAATTTAGATATCAAAATTTCAAAAAAATCAATTAATTTTGAAGCTATTTCAAATAGCTTTTTATAAAAATCATTTTTGAAATACAATTTTTTAAAAAAGAACTATAATTTTAACTATGTTTTGATCTTAAATAATGTATATTTATGTTATATTATATCAAAATTAGTCTTTTAATTTATAAAAAACAAATTTATAAAAACTTTTAGTATTTTGAAAAATATATTTGTAGAATCCATTTTAAAAATACAAATAAAAAATTTATTTTTTTAAAGTTAAAACAAACTTACCCTTAATGTCATCTAGTTAATAATCAATTTTCTCTCTCTCTCTCTCTCTCTATCTATCTATCTATCTATCTATCTATCTATCTATATATATATATATATATATATATATATATATATATATATATATATATATATATATATATATATATATATATATATATATATATATATATATATATATATATATATATATATATATATATATATATATATATATATATATATATATATATATATATATATATATATATATATATATATATATATATATATATATTATTAACTCTTCTCCGCATGGCACAATCAAGAGGATATTCACTGAAACATAAAGTGTTAACCACACCTATTTCATCTTACATATTTTTAACTTTAAGTGTTAGTCTTATTACTTTATTCATAATTATGGTTAGTTGTTATAACCACCCTTTTTATTCATAATGTATGGTTAGTTGTTATAACCACCCTTATTATGTAAGTTGGTTATGACCGAAAGTGTGTGTATATATATACCTTCTTTCATTATGTTTTTTTTATAGGTAAAGAAAAATCAAATTATAAAAGCACAAGGGTATTTTAATATTATGAGTAATGTTAATTTGTGCCCTTGGGGCACATGTTAAGAAAATCACTTTTAGTAAATTTGTATTGGAAAAAATAATTTAAAAAATAATTTTATACTTTAATTTTAATTTGTACACAATTTCCAAGATGATATTTCTTAATTTAGTTCTTAACCTGTGCCCCAAGGGCACAAGTTAACATTACCCTAATATTATTAGTGTTATGTCTTCCATCGATTACTCCACGTTTACTCAATTCCATCCAACACGACAAGCTCTTATGAATTATCCTCCAACCAAAAATTAGAGTTCTGCCACTTATCGCAACTCAACTACTAAACATTGTCGCACCACTAATAAGAGTTATTGATCTTGCTGCCAAAAACTTCTACCTTCGACAAAACAGATGGAAAAATCTCGTAAAATAGTTTCTCCCGTACCCAATAATTCCTCCAAAAATTAATAGAACTTCCATCGCCTAACTTACATAAAATAGAAAATCAGACCACAAATCATTATGTTCGCTTAGAATCATCCATTTCCACTTGCTAAGAAGCACTAGGTTGAATCTCCTGCAATGCAATGCAATGCTTAATGTAACATCATATTTTTCGTATTTAATTAATTTGTGCTATTTTAATTAAATTTGTGATGTGTTGGTAAATTGTTTTATTTTATGTGTGGAGGTAGAGGGCCTAAAACGAGAGAGCATAACATTTAGAAATAAAATGAGATTTTTATTTGATTTAATTATTTAAATTGAGAAAAATAGAGTTTGGGGTAGAAATTCGAAGTTTATTAGAATTTGGGGTGTGATTTTATAAACAAATAAGTATGTTTAATTTGTTTTGTTTAAATAGAAAATTGGGAGAAAATAGATTTAGTTTACAATATGTGAAATAAGAGCAATTTGAGAAAAGAAACAAGCAAAAGTTTGGAAGAGGGAGAGATAGGAGAAGACACCATTGACAAAGCTTAGAGATTATGCAATTCTAAGGTAAGGGAGAGAACTGCTCATGTGTGGGCGCTTAGGAAAAGAGGATTTATAAGGTTCCTTACCCTCCTCCTTTGGGGTTTTTCCCTTTTCACCATTGTTGAATGGTTTGGAGCTTGAGATGAGTTTTCGTAGAAATCTTTCATGATCTTTGTGTTTTGATATTAGTTTTCTTGTATTCATTTCATGTCAATTTTGTGTGAATCTATCTAATTGAATTCTAAAATTTGATATTCTTATGAATTGTGTTGCAATTGTTGAATGTGATGATGATTTTGAATAATATTGATGTAATATAAGTTGATATGTGCCTATTTGAGTGGTTTAATATGGTATTAACATGTATGGTTGAATTTCATGTGTGTGGGAATGATTGGGATCGAAATCGGAGCTTTGATAGGGCTCCACTAGTTAAAAATTGTACTTTCTAAGTTGTGGTATGAGCGATACCTCGCACAACGAGATATGCAGAGTGAGAAATTCTAGTTTCTAAGATGCGCGCTCAGTGAGAGAAGAGTTCACTTAGCGAATGCTCGCCCAACGAGCTGTAGGTCGCCCGACGAGGATGACAATACATAATTGAGTTGTTTTCGAGTTCATTTGTGATAGTGTGATTTTTTGACGATTAATCAATATTGTCATGTACTGTTTGAGATTATGTGATTCTGTTTTATGTGAAACAATTCATTTTATTAAATTGATAATGATTATGCATGAAATGGTTGAGTTTATGATGAGTTGTGACCAATTGATTGATAATGACAAATGTTGAGCTTCATGGTGAATGGCCATGAAAGTGTAATGGTTGAGATGTGAAGAGTTCGATTTAAATAGGGGACCTTGGGGCAGCCCAGTTCAAAGAGGGGGCCGTGGCTGGATGTAAATCAGTAACAACCCTCTGACCATCCAAAAGTCTTGGTATCACATGCATATAAAGTTGAGTTTCGAGTTCAGTTCAGAGAGGGCACTGTGACAAGCATTGGCAGAGTTAAGGAGTCGGGAATTACATACATATCAGCATTGAGTTTGAGTTAACTGCTTATATGAGTTGATGCAAATGAGTAATTAATTATGTGAGTTTATTGGGAAGTTTGGTATGAGTTTATGTTATTAATGATATTCTGGTAGTTGATATAAGTTGTGAGACTAATAACATGTTTTTTATCTATCCTTGTTGTTTATGCACACTATCTATATATGAATGTATTCTCATGATTTTCTATTTATTGTTGCGTCTATGCTCCTCTTGGGTATGGACGACAAGGTACAAGAGTAGATGCTTGATACTAGAGGATGGTGTTGTGCCTCTTTAGTTATTTATCGTTCGGATCTTAGTGGATTCGCTCTGATATATAACACTGGGGAACGAGTTATTCTATATTTTCTTTTGTTGCATGTCTTATTTCTTTTGGGGATTGTTGAACCACTTTCTCATTCATTGTTGTTGAGATTCATATGTTAAACTTTTGGTTTTCCGGTGCTTATTTCTGAAAGTATTAATTGTGGTTCTTTTATGTTATGGTGAAACATGTGTGACACTCTATTTGTTGAGTTATATTGAATTATTTTATTAAATGTCGAGTCGAAGAAATAAGCAGTTACACTTAACCCCGAGACCTTCGTACTCCTTTAACTTACAAACCTTAGGCCAACTTACCAAATTAACTTTCTTATTTTCATCTACACCACCCTAAAGAAAAACTCTTTGTAACATAATGATCTCTTTAACAATCACCTTTGAAGCCTTATAGAAAGAGAAGAAGAAAATAGGGATGTTACTCAAAATTGAATTCAAAACACCACCTTACCCCCATTCTATAAATTCCTATTATGCCAAGCTGCAATCTTACTTCTAAAATCTTCAAAAACAACCAGCCTCCACACCTCCCTTCTTCTACAATAAACTCCAATAGGAATTCCAAGAAAAATAAATGAATGGGAACCAATACTGCAAGCCAAGAAAGATGTTGCCTATAAAAGAAAATCAACCTTCAAGTTAAACATGTTAATTTTTCTTTTAAACCAATTAACCCTTATACCATACACCAGTCTAAACCCTCTAAGCAACACTTTAATACTTCATAAAATTTTCCAAGTGTCTAATGGATAAGTGTTAACATGATATCATCAGTAGAATATGATATTACTATTATCCAACCCATCCCATATTCTTCCAAGATTACATGCAAAGGTAATCTTATCTTCTTATCACAATTCTCATCCTGTATCTGAGCCTACTCACACATATTTCTTTTCTAGTAGTCAAATTTAGATTCTCTCTTAGTATCTCATCTCTTAAGATAACAAATTTTTTTTCTTCTCATACTTTCATTATTTTTCTCTCTCTACTTTATGTCCCTCGCACACACCCATCTCTAAAATCCTCAAAAATATTCGTTCATCAACATTCACGACTTCCCCAAAAATCAACAATGAATCTTCACCCACCTTACATTTTGTGCTTTCTAAAAGTATAATATGCAATAACCACTTGTGTTGTAGGGATGTGAAAGGTTTTAAGCCTATTGTGATGTCAGAGAAAGCTCACATAGGGAGGTAAGAAACCCTTTATACTGGTATTTTCAAGTGAATTAAATATCCTTCTCAACCTCAGGGTTAAGGTAGTTATAGGAATCTCTTGGGCCTAGAGCTTAGGCTCTAAGGAATTAGTATCCAATCTCATGAGTATGGGGGTATGAGTAGTTATTCCCTGTCTCTTCTTAAAAATGCGTCTCTTTGTCATACCCCACTTTTGTCCGGGCATTTTAAAACTTTCATGCATATGACTTTATTTTTATGTTGCATCATCTGTACAGCATAACATGCCCGTCAACATGAATAATGCATAAAATGTCAGGCATAATGAGTTTTTGGGTATACAGAAAATAAACCAGTTGAATAATTTCTCAAATTACGCGTAAAATCAGTGGAAAATAATTTTTAAATCGTGCCTACGAACGTCTGTATTCTTAATCTATGTTTTGGGTAGTTTAACCTTGCGTGCTCGTTTTAATTTTCAATTATTGTTTCGGTTGTATTTTGATCAGCTGAGCCTTTTAACCGGTCAAAATTTATTTCAAATTTAGATCAAACGCTGTATTTTTCGGAGAGGTTTATTCTGCGTTGATGATTTTAGTGCATTCATTTTAATTTTTCGAGCACTTTCGTGCCCGACTTTTATTCGTTTTTAATTCTTTTATTTTTATTTATTCAAAATAATAATTTGATTTAATTAGGATCAATTGGATATTAAGTTTAAGTTTGTTTTGAGTAATTTATTTTTATTTTAATTATTAAAGGTTGTTGCTAAGATATCCAAATAACAAAAAAGAGAGGATCCAATGTGAAAAAGACACCAACAACGTTCCATTCTCATTCATTTTCACTGCTGAGAAATATCTTGCTCCATCTATACACCATGGGACATGCGTCCATGTCCACCTCACCAAACAAAGAAAAAAAATGATTTTATGCTAGCAGTATCACAACGTGTCCACCACTAGAGGAGGGCCAGCTCCTCACGTTAGTGACAATAAAAATGGAGTGGAAAACCAATTTGAAGGAATATACCCTCCTCTCTTCTGCGATAAAAAATACTCTCTCAGCTCTACACTCATTCTAAAAAGATGCTTTTCTCTCTCACTGGTGGGATCCCCAAAAGACTCAGTACTCTCAATGCATGAAAGGAGAATTGAGTTTGTTTTGTTATATATTATTTTTTCACTATTCATTATCTCTCAACTAGTTTTTTCCTTTTACCACTCACTACTCTTCATATAACTCTCCCTCCTGCTACTTCATTTCTTTCGAACCCACGCTTCATTTTACTCCATCCATTGAACAAAACAACTTCATTCTTGTTTTCTTTCTCCTTCATTTTTTCTCACAACCACCATATAATACTCTTTCCTTCATCTTCTATAAATAACTTTCCTCTCACAATCTTGTTATGATTTCAGCAACTACTTCATGAAACCAAACACCACCATGTAAATCTCTAACCAAACTCCACTATTCATCTTATTCTCAACCTTTACTACTCCATAACCACACTTCCCCAACCATACTCTAACCATGTCAAACAAAAAACATTCACAAATTCCTCATAATTTCAGCTCACAACAACCATAACTCTTCCTCATGAACAACCATAGCATCTTATGTACTCCTCCTACAAATCATCTTCACAACCTTAACCTCATGTCTGCCTCCACTTCACCCTTCCAAAAACGGCCTCCTTCTCACATCATACAAACCTTCTTTCAACCTCATCTTCATCCATTAAAACTTATCATCAAAACCTTCATACAATTTCATCCATTAACACCAACTACTCATCATCTTCCTCGCCTTCATATCCTCTATTTTTTTTTACCATTATCTCGCCGAAATCACTCTTCACAACCATTTCAAAACATCCTTATGCCATGCGAGCTTCCACAGCCGTGCAACATATCAACCACCATCAACCTCAACTTCGTGTGGTAGATTTTTTCTCTTCCACGCATCATTTCAATTATTAATCACTTTAAGCATCACATTGAACCCTTTTCAAAAAGAATTAATTCTTGATACAATGTCAATTCATTTTATACCTTGTAATTCGATCAGTTTTTAAGCATCGTAATCAACCTATGGCTTACTCTTGGGCTTTCTTACAATGAGTTTGTTTTGCACACAACCACATAGCTTCCTCTTGGGCTTCCATATGAGACTCATGCACTTTTTAATTGAATGCTTATTTGAGTGATTAACCTATTTGTGTATGCTTATTTTTTTAGGCTTGTGTTTATTGCCTCACCTTTCTCCCATTTAACAAAGTGTATCACATCTCTTAACCCTTGCAAGTTGATCGCCTTGTGCATCGACATCAACCAAATCCAAAACATTCTTGATCCATACATCAAGCCATACCCAACTTGTAAGTCAATCGCTTAATGCGTCGCCATCAAATTATCTCATTTCAACCATTTTCATAATCATCTCGCGATAATAAAACCCTTGATAAACATCAAATGGCATTTTCTCAATCAAACTTCAAAACACATAAAAATATCGAAACTCTTTCTCAAATAAGAGGAAAAAGGAGCGGAGTTTAGTCAATGATCTCCCAAGAGTAGACAAGCCAATGTTTAGCCCTTAGAATGAGATCTAAACACTTGTTCATTAATAAACACAAACCAACAAACCTTAGTCCCCCGAACTACGGAGCTCTGATTTTCTTATTGCACTATGAGGATACGTAGGCACATGATTACAAGATCCGGCGAGCTACGTTTTTCTTTTCAAACTTTTTATTTTTCCACCATAGTTTCTGAACTACGGATACTTTAATTCCTCATATCACAACGAGGATACGTAGGCACAAGGGCCCCAATCCTTCACGAGAACACTAATAAAAAAACCTCTCATTTTCCCTTGTAGTGATTTCCTTTCTTTTCTCTTTAATCTTTTTATCACTTGAAGAAAGCAAATAAACACGAGTTAACATTCAATCTCAAATCTAACTAAGAGGTTTTCATTGAGTACAAGAGACGTGAGGGGTGCTAATATTTTCCCCTTGCGTAATCGACTCTCAAATCCGAATATGATTGTGACGACCATTATTCTATTTTTCGAAGGTTTTATCGATATTTTCCTATTCTTTCATGGAATAAATAAAGTTCAGTGGCGAATCTGTTCAAACTAATTTTCCCACATCCATCGTGAAGGATCATATTTTTTGAGGTACGACAGCTAGTGATCCTGATGGGGATGTCGTTGCTCCAAGCTAGAAAGAGTCAAGCCTAACTTAGTTCGATTTGCGATGATTGTTAGCTTTGTTTATTCACTTTCTTCTATCTCTTCCTTTCTATATATCTTATGTTATTATCTCATATCTATTACTTGGATCTCTTGAGCTCTTGATATAGATAGTCTGATGGCTTGAAACCTTGTGGGAAAGACTCTCTACCTGAGTCTAGTGCATAAACATAAGATAGGATGATGGTTGAGTAGTGCGGGTCCGCGAGATTTAGATCTCATTAGGGTCAACATGAAAACCTCACTTATAGTAGATTCTTTGAGAATATTCATGCCCAACATGTAGTTATCGTAGGCCTCGATATTTTCATAAGGTTCCTGACTCTAAGGACCTTTGTAGAACCTTTAACCCTTAGCCTAATAGGAACGATGGTTGCATAAAGCAGGCCTCCGAGATGTAGCTCTTGTAGGGTCAGTACGAAGATCTCGTTCAGAGTAGATTCTCTCGATGGAGTTGACGCCTGGCATGTAGTTGTCATTGGCGACAAACATTCGTGCGAATCCATGACTCTGGGAATGTTTTCTAAAATAAAAGTTAATGGTCGCATAGTGAGGGCCCACGAGGTGTAGCTCCCATAGGTTTGGTACGAAGATCTCACCCAGAATAGATCCCCTTGATGGGGTTGACGCCCGGCATGTAGTTTTCATTGGCAAAAAACATTCATGTGGATCCATGACTCTGGGGTATCTCTTATAAACCCTATACCATTCCCATGAGATCCCTGTAACATTATTGCAATGCATTCATTTACATACCATTGCATTTGCATTTCATCAACATGTATTGCATATTATATCCACACAAAAAAATCATCCATCCTTTATCCATAACCGACAGTTGATTTCCTGACACCTGTATTGAACTTGAAGTAGCTCTTGAAGGACCGTGGATCTATTGGAGAAAAGTCATGTTGTGTTAATAGGAGAAGTAGGCTTAACGAAGAACCAGTTGGTCCAAATAGTATAAGTTATTATAGTGTTAGAAAAGAGAGAGAACAACATTCAACGTCCTACAGTCATTGAGAATGTTATTCCACCTCAGGTAAATAATCTTGCTCAACCTCAACTTGTGCAAATCCCTATTGAGAACAGGGATATACAAGAGCATTTCATTGTCTAAGAAGGACATTCCTCATCTCATGATGTTGTTGAGTACCATAGTTTTGCATTCTCCATGCCAAATTCCCAAGGGGCAGTCCCTGTGATAAAAACCAAGAACCTGTTAGACGCCAAATTTCACTTACTCGATCTATCAAATGTTGGCATCTTTCACTCATTTTCGTCAATTAAGTGTTGAAAACCACTCTTGTTTTGGTTGGTTTGCAACATTATGAGAAAATCTCTTGGTACCTTTGATTTGTGTGTTATTGTGCAGGAATTAGACACAAAACAAGTGAAGAGTAAGACACAAGAAATAGGCAAGGAAACCAAGACAACATGCAAACCACCAAAATGCGGTCATGCTCGCTAGGCAAGCAGGTAGCGAACGTGCCAGCGAAGAAAACCATTCTTGCTCGCTAGGCGAGCAGGTCAGCGAACAGTCCCAGAATTAGACAGAACTGAAAGTACCAAAAGTTCGCTAGGTTCGCTAGTTGTTCGCTAGGCGAACATAACAGATCCTGAATGTGTATTTAAGTGTTTTTCTTGCTTTTTTAGGTCATAATTCCATTTTGTAACATTTAGAAACATCAGAACTTATCTCTCTTCATTTTTTAGAGAGAGAAACACAAAACCCTAAGAGGGAGGAGGTAAGATCTTCGATCTCTTGTTGGGGTTTGGATTTTAATCTTTTGATACCTTATGTATTTCATCTAATTTATGTTTGTGAACTAGTTTGGATTCTCTATTATTTGATTATCTTTGATTGCTTGCTTGTGGGTCTTGACAAAACCTTTTCACAACTTTGATCTAAGATTTTCTTCTATCAATGAACAAACTTTTGACATGGTTTCGAAGTTAATATTCATTGTATCTTCCATGGTGTTATTTTGATTAAGTAGCATGGGTAGGATCAACATGATATTGTGTGGGTATGTGATAATAGTGATGAAGAATAATATTCATAACCATTTGGCGGATTAGATGAATACATGTAAAAAGGGTTAAGCGTGTGTACGTATTTTGATCATTGTGTTTTATGCAAAACAATCGTTTATCTTATATGAGTGTCGTCTTTGTTTACCTGTTTATCTTTGATTTGAACCGTAATAGAGATATACTCTTCAGATCTAGATCTAGGATGATTACCTGTTAGGTCCTAAATTCTAGAGATAGGTTTAGGCTTAGCATTTGCTTGAGCATCAGATCTTAATGTGTAGTGTTGTGTTTTTATTGGAAGAGAGATCTCCAATGAGACAACATGGTTGTTCTCTCGACGCTGCTTTAGAGATAAGCTTTGTCGTGGATGATACGTGGTGATATTAGACGAATGATTGCGTTGTATTTAATTTGATCAGAAGAATGCATATGTTATCAATTTATGAAATCCAATCCCAACAAGGCTCCATTTATATAACAGTCTTTATTTTATATTTTCTAGTTTTTATTTATGGTTCCTTGAACCTTTTAAACCAAAATTTTTGAACAATAAGCTTAGAAACATAGAGGCCGTTGAACAACGTTCATATCACACTGATCCCTGTGGAGACGACAAAACTGGGTACTTAATATTTTTTGCTTGCTGCTTTACCGCATCAACAAAATGGCGTCGTTGTCGGGGATTGGTGTTAAGATTTTGAAGTGCATTGCAATGGTTCTATGTTTTTAATCTTTGTATATTTTATATATATTTGTTTCTTTTTATTTTTTTTCTAGTGTGTTTAGGAATGACGAAAACTCCTTCTAGAGTGGTTGCTATCAGTATAAAAGCATTCAATGAAGCTTCGACCGAGTTTGGATGGTGATGATAGTATGAAACAAGTTAATATTATCAAGGTACATGGTTTCCTTTGTTTAGAATTTTAGAATTCTTAAGAACTTAAGTCTTTTTGCAAATGAAATTTGTTCTTTTGGCAAGTCGTTTGAATGATTGTTTCACTTAGGACCAAAAACCACAATTTGTGAGAAAGCTTCCATTGTTTACTAAATGTTGTTTTTCTGATAAACTTTGTTGTTTACTAAATGCTGTTTTAGAATTCTTAAGAACTTAAGTCTTTTTGCAAATGAAATTTGTTCTTTTGGCAAGTTGTTTGAATGATTGTTTTACTTAGGACCAAAAACCACAATTTGTGAGAAAGCTTTCATTGTTTACTAAATGCTGTTTTTCTGATAAACTTTGTTGATTCGTATGATTCATGCTTTATCTTGTTATCATTGTGAATTTGTGGAAGCATTAGAAATGATCAAGGCACTTGTTTGTATTGAGCACAACCATGTCAAAATGCAACTTACCCGTGAGTAGAGAGAATTTGTTAACCCCTTTGAGCCTAAACAATGAGAATCTCATTCTTAATTTTGTGAGATTCTAAAATTTTTCTTGAACCCGTGAATTTGTTTTAATTGTCTTCTTTGCCATAAAAAGCTAAGAGCATTCACTTGAGGGTTGAGTAAAAGTTAAGTTGGGGCGAATGAAAAAGGAAGATAGTAGGTTGTTACAACTTTTGAAAAATTCAAGCAAGCACCAAAAAAATTGTGTGAATATGAAAAAAGAAAAAGAAAAGAAAAAGAATGCTTGCTTGGAAAAGAAAAATAGTGAAAGAATAAGTTGTGAAATAAGGTTTGTGAAGGTTTGCAACTAAGAAACAAATGGAATGAAGTTGAGGTGTGTAAATAACGTGTTTGGTGAATGTCTCTTTTGCATCGGCAATTTCGTTTCAATGGCCTTAGAAATGTCCCTTGTTTGTAAACCCGACCAAGCTACAACCTTAAAGACCTTAGTGATCTTCTTTCTTCCATATTTTCACTTTTGATTTGTAGATATTGTATGAATTAAATTGATATTGGCATTGATTATTAGTTGAGTGAAATTGTCTCCGCGGTTGCAAACACGTAATTTCTTCAATCCTTATTCGAAGAGGAGAGATAGAGTGATTCATTCATGAAAAATATAGTTGTTGATTGATACATGTCTTAATATTTGCTTTAAGAAGTTAGTTCTTTTACATTGTTTGATTCTAAACATTTGAAACCATTTCTTGTTGCATCATTTGTGTTGAGCCAATTTTATCCATTCTTGGGTGAATCTTAGTCTTGAGCAAATCCTCTTATTGCGAAATGAGAGGCATACTTTGCTTGAGGACAAGCAAAAAGCTAGTTGGGGCGAGTTGTTAGACGCCAAATTTCACTTATTTGATCTATCAAATGTTGGCATCTTTCACTCATTTTCGTCAATTAAGTGTTGAAAACCACTCTTGTTTTGGTTGGTTTGCAACATTATGAGAAAATCTCTTGGTACCTTTGATTTGTGTGTTATTGTGCAGGAATTAGGCACAAAACAAGTGAAGAGTAAGACACAAGAAATGGGCAAGGAAACCAAGACAACATGCAAACCACCAAAATGTTATCACGCTCGCTAGGCGAGCAGGTAACGAACGTGCCAGCAAAGAAAACCATTCTTGCTCGCTAGGCGAGCAGGTCAGCGAACAGTCCCAGAATTAGACAGAACCGAAAGTACCAAAAGTTTGCTAGGTTCGCTAGTTGTTCGCTAGGCGAACATAACAGATCCTGAATGTGTATTTAAGTGTTTTTCTTGCTTTTTTAGGTCATAATTCCATTTTGTAACATTTAGAAACATCAGAACTTATATCTCTTCATTTTTTGGAGAGAGAAACACAAAACCCTAAGAGGGAGGAGGTAAGATCTTCGATCTCTTGTTGGGGTTTGGATTGTAATCTTTTGATACCTTATGTATTTCATCTAATTTATGTTTGTGAACTAGTTGGAATTCTCTATTATTTGATTATCTTTGATTGCTTGCTTGTGGGTCTTGACAAAACCTTTTCACAACTTTGATCTACGATTTTCTTCTATCAATGAACAAACTTTTTACATGGTTTTGAAGTTGATATTCATTGTATCTTCCATGGTGCTGTGTTGATTAAGTAGCATGGGTAGCATGGGTAGGATCAACATGATATTGTGTGGGTATGTGATAATAGTGATGAAGAATGATGTTCATAACCATTTGGCGGATTAGATGAAGACATGTAAAAAGGGTTAAGCATGTGTACGTATTTTGATCATTGTGTTTTATGCAAAACAATCGTTTATCTGATATGGGTGTCGTCTTTGTTTACCTGTTTATCTTTGATCTAAACCGTAATAGAGATATACTCTTCAGATCTGGATCTAGGATGATTACATGTTAGGTCCTAAATTCTAGAGATAGGTTTAGGCTTAGCATTTGCTTGAGCATCAGATCTTAATGTGTTGTGTTGTGTTTTTGTTGGAAGAGAGATCTCCAATGAGACAACATGGTTGTTCTCTCGACGCTGCTTTAGAGATAAGCTTTGTCGTGGATGATACGTAATGATATTAGACGAATGATTGTGTTGTATTTAATATGATCAGAAAAATGCATATGTTATCAATTGATGAAATCCAATCCCAACAAGGCTCCGTTTATATTTCAGTCTTTATTTTATATTTTCTAGTTTTTATTTATGGTTCCTTAAACCTTTTAAACCAAAACTTTTGAACAATAAGCTTAGAAACGTAGAGACCGTTGAACGGTGTTCATATCGCACAGATCCCTGTGGAGACGATAAAACTGGGTACTTAATATTTTTTGCTTGCTGCTTTACCGCATCAACATAACCCACGTGCTATTGAGATTGCTGAAAGATGGCGTATGTTGGAAGAGAAACTTAATGCCATAAAGGGGGATGATGCAGATAGACTCGATGCTTTTGATCTATGCTTAGTACCAGATGTGGTACTCCCTCCAAAGTTCAAGACGCCGAATTTTGAGAAATACAAAGGGATTAGCTGCCCAAAGACTCATTTGACAATGTATTGTTGGAAAATTGTAGCGTACTCCCACGGTAACAAGTTACTCATCCATTATTTTCAAGAAAGTCTTAGTGGGGGCATCATTAGATTGGTACATGCAACTAGAGCGAAGTCACGTCCCCACCTGGAAATACTTAGTTAAGGTGTTCTTGAAGCATTACCAATACAACACTAATATGGCTCCAAACCGTACTCAATTGCAAGATCTTACATAAAAGGACAATGAGTTGTTCAAAGAGTATGCCCTAAGAGAAGAGAGTTAACTGATCATGTTCAGCCACCTATGTTGGATAGGGAACTAACTGATATGTTTATAGATACTTTGCAAGGTTCATACCTGGAAAAGATGATTACCAATGGGACATCAAACTTCTCTGACCTAGTGATGGTTGGAGAACGCATCGAGAGCACGACCAAAAACGGAAAATCCAAAACACGACAAGCATCCAAGCTAGAGAGAGTGAGACTCCAAGAGGAAAAGATTGTTGAATTTAATGCAATCTGGGAAACTCCACAAGCTCCGCCTCCGATGCCTTATCCTTAATACCCATGCATCTCAACTATTAAGAGTTAGCAACCTTATGGGTCTCCATGTCAGATACCATTCTCTCCACATGGTCAATATCCCCCTGCAAATCAAGACCCTCCTCAGTATCAGCAGCCATATCGACATCAGCAAGCTACACGTCAATAGCGTCAACATGCTCGATAAAGGCCAAGAAAGCCAGAAAGGAATATCACTTCACTCCTAGTTTTATACAGTCAAGTATTGGCGTGTTTGATCAAAGGTGGACTAATAGTGCCAAAGAAACTGGACCCAGTGATTTCCTCATACCCACCAAGCTTTAACGCTGATGCCCGATGTGACTACCATGCTGAGGCATTCCGCTGAAGACTATAAAGTGCTCAAGAGCAAGGTTCAGACTCTGCTCGACTCCAAAATATTCTCATTCGTGCCTCAAGGCATTCAAATCAACAATTACCAATTAATAGTGGTAATTCTAGAACTTTGATTTAGAATAGAGTCATGGATGATGTTCTTGTTGACGCTTTTATGCATGAATATAAAAAAAGTAACAAAGTCAATGGTACACTCACTACATCAGCATATGAAAATATTGCAGTTGAACTCCATGCATTGTTTGGAAACAAAGTTGACAAGGTAAAGATGAAAACCGTTGGAAATCTTTGAAATAAACTTCATTGAATATTATGACATTTTTAAAGGTGGTATGAGCGGGTTTTCTTGGAATTCAACTACACAATTATGGGATGTCGAGTCATAAGTTTGGGATTCTCTAATTGAGGTAACTTTTGACGAACTTTTTGTATTTTAAAATATTTTATTAATCAATAATTGTATAACTTTTATTAATCTTATATCTTTTATTTATCATACTTTTTTTTAGTCAAAACCAAAAGCATCAAATTGAAAAAATGTATCACTTTCAAATTATGAGAAGATGGTGGTACTTTATGGACCTAACCAAGCTGATGAAGAGGAATATGAAACTTTAAAAGAGACAAGAAAACAAAAGTCATCGATCACCAATGAAGACTTTGTTGAAAGTATTTAAGATATTAATGACCATGTTGCTCGGAATGAGGTGAACTTGGAAACCTTTGATGCTACTTACGATTTTCTATACCCGAAACACAATCACCAGACCCTTTAAGCGGTAGTAAAAGGAAGAAAATAAAAGTGGTTAAAAACAAAGATGCAAACAACAATATTACTGAACTCCAAGAATCATTTGTCTTGGTTGCAAATGCACTAACAGAAGGAAATGTTGTAATACGAGAAGGAAATGAAATAATGAGAGAGTGTCAAAAATATGAGCTACCTCCAATTTTAGGAGAAGAAACATGGAATTTAATAAAGGAGTCTGGATGTGATGCAAAGTTATTGCCTAAGATATATTGCACTGTCATGAAAGATGCTGACAAACTTATAATGATTCTTTAATATCCACTAGAAGCACGCAAAGCAGTGATAATGCAAATGGTCTTTGACTCATCTGATTGATCATCTTATAATAGTCTTATGACTTTGATGAACATTTTGTTTACAATTTAATATGTTTCTGAATATTTTGTTTATATTTTAATACATTTTTGAATATTTTGTTTCAATTTGTGTTGTTTATAAATGAGTTTTTATTTGGTGATATTTACTCAAAACTATTTTTATTTAGAATTGTTTTTACTAAATACAAGTGATAATATTTGTAAGGATAAAAAGGTAATTTAGTTTTAAAATCCTTCTCCTCCCCTTGTGAACCAAACATATATATAGTTAAAAATTCCTCTCATCCTTTCCCTTTCTTTATTAATGGATTCCTTATGGGAGAAGGCTTGAAGGTCACACCTATATTTTAATCACCTAAACTAATTATATTTTCTTAATTACTGTTACTCTTTTGATTTAAATTTAAGAGAACCGCATTTCTTTTCTCTTTGTTATTTTCAGGAAGCCATTTTGTTGTCAAACTTGTCATTTGAGACTGTTGGGAAAACAATGGAAATATAACAGTTCTGCGATGCAGTTAATTTTATTTTATCTCTTCAGGTATATGTTTAGAATTGGATGGAGTAATTGAAATTTTTGGTGATTTCATTAAGCATTATTACTAAGTATTCAGGAATAAGAAAAATGGTTTTGTTCAAATTTAATTAGCAACAGCAATACAAAGCCTCGCCTTATTTACTCAACGATATCTGCAACACAGGAAGGTGGAAATAGAGACCTCGATTGCTAGGCCAGAGCTAATCACAACCTTTAGATGGTCTGCCATGAGGTTAGCCATCAAAGATAGATTGAACCGGTTTGACATGCTTGAAAATGCAACTTATTGTTTTTGCAAGGTGAGAGAAACATTGCAGCACCTCATATATTCTTGTATAACTATGAGTGAATTTAGATGTTTGCTTTGAGTTGGTTGAATATCAAACACATCCCAAAAGGTTGGAAGCAAGAGTTAGCGTGGATTATTAGCAATTGTCAAAAGAAAGGTTGGAAAGTTGACATTCTAATTGCTGAGACAATTTATGAAGTGTGGAAGTATATGAACAATAATTGTTTTGGAAACAAAGACAAGAATACGAACATAGGGACTAAAATTATATAAAACATTGTGTATAGGTGCTGGAAAAAACCTAGACTGAGAAAACACATAGGTCAATTACTCATGTTTTATGTTATTAGTCTCTGGTTTTTGGTTTCTTAATTGGTTGGATCATTTTTTATCACTTTGTTTGTATTATTTTTTAATCTTTCAATAAAGTATATTTTATTTTAAAAAATCAAATTTTCAAAAATAAAATAAATTTTTTTTTCGAAAATAAAAAATGATTTTCCTAAAAATATAAAAATATTTTTTTCCAAAACAAAAAAATATTGAATTTTGTATGAAAATGAAAAATTCTATTTTTTTCCAAAAAAAAAAAAAAGATTATTTTTTACCGAAAATAAGAAATTTTGTTTTTTTTAATTAAAAAAGAAATCGAGAAAAAAAGATTTTTGTTTCAAAAAAATTTGATTTTTTTCCAAAATTAAATAAGTTGATTTTTTTCAAAAATAAAAAAATATCAATTTTTTAAAATTGACGTTTATTATTTTAAATAAGTTTTTTTTTATTAAAATAAAAAACTTGTGAAAATGTTGGGGCCTTACTTAAATTTTGGGGGATTTTAGTATTGGGGACCTGTAATACCCTAATTTTTACCCTTAAGATCCCACATATCTGTCGCTACGCGAAAAATGACACAGAGTCGCCACCGGATTTTATGTATCCCAAGGAGGGAAAGGGAAATAGCGATAAAACCTTTGGTAAAAGAGCATGGTCATCGCAACCAAGTCTTAGGGTTCGGGAGTCGGTTATGCGAGGGGAAGGTATTAGCTCCCCCTCGCATCCATCGTACTCGATGGGAACCTCCTAGGTTATTTAGCGTGAATGGCTGTTTTATTAAGAGTGTGCTTGCTTAAGGAAAAGAGGGGTTGGTTTATTTATTTTAATGCTCGCCAAGGATTGTGGCCCTTGTGCCTACGTATCCTCACTTAAAAGAAGTGAAGAATCAGAGCTCCGTAGTTCGGAGGCTTATGAAATAGTTGTTTGTTGGTTGATTTTATACCTTGAAAAAGGGTTTTCGGATTGATGATCTAAGGCGAAAAATAGTTTGATGAGTTGATGTTATTTTTAGGTTTTTTTTGAAGAGAAATGGTTCTTGATTAGGGTTACACAAAAGGACCTTGGATAGAGATGAATGTTTCGAATAGCCAAGTCGAGCGCCTTGTATCCAAAACATTCGAAACGAGTATAGGAGGATTCCATTCTCATTCCTTTTCCACCACCTTAAAATACATGGTGTACAACCCTAACCATATATTTATTGCATTTTTTTTTGGTTTTTTATGAGAAAAAGGATCACTTGATGTTGGATCAAGGTTTATTGTTCGTAAAGATATATTTGAAGCGATACGGACAAGGTCGATGGCGATGCGCAAGGCAATCGACTTACAAGGTTAAAAATGGCTCGATAAAATCGAGAGTTTGTTTTTGAAAATGGTTTTTAGAATCTAAAAGTCAAGAAGGACAATAGCAATATTCACATACTAAAATCATACAAACATATGGGGTTAGTCGACTAAAAAAACCGAGACATGCAAAAAAAACGGCACGGCGAACTCCTTGAAAAAAAAAATTTTAAGGTAAAAAACAGCAAAAAAATAAACAAACTGATCAGTTCGCGCCGCAAACTGAGAAAAGTGAACATTTTGTTTTTTGCATGTTCGCGCCGCGAACTGGGAAAGTTTTCATTCTGATTTTTGCATGTTCGCACCGCGACCTGAAGCGAAAAATGCAATATTTCTCTCTTTTTTTGTTGTCTTTTGTGGTTTTCTTTCCTTTCTATTGGTTCTTAAAATGGTTTCTTAGTCCCCTTAGAACCTTACATGATATACTCAGTACAACAACACAAAAAAGAGGAAGTAAAATGAATATAAAAGCAAAAAGTAAAGAGAGAAAGGTTTGATGAAATGGATACCCAAGAGTTTTCTATCCTTCTTGCAAGTCCTCCACTGATTTTTGTTGGATGTGCTCTCCACTCTTCACTCTATGTTATAAAGGTTCTGCTTCTCAATGGTCCTCTTGTGCTTCTATGTCACTCTTTTTTTCTGGTTTTCTCTCTAAAGTTTCTTACTTTCTTTCTATCTTTTCTGGTTTTTAGGGTTTCTCTTGCTCTCTCTATTTTCTGGTTTTTGCAATGCGTGTAGAATGTGTAATGAATGTGTGAAGAGTGAATGACTTTGTTTACAACTCCTTCCCTTCTTATCTCTCCACTCTAGGGTTTTCTCTTCTCCCCACATATCAGATTTTTTCATGGGGTAATGTCTCTTACCACCTTTTCTCATGTCACTCTCTTTCTTTCCATTTCCATGCAAGAGGCTATGCTGCATTTTTGCTGTTGCACTTTGCCTATGCTGTTTTTTCTGCAGCACTTTGTGCCTTGCACCCATTTTGTTGGCTTGTGCTTGGACAGCTCCTCTTGGTCAATGCTACTACTTTTTGACAGCATTTTTAAAATCTGATATTTATATGTATTATCATATGCTATTCTCTTGATTTTGTGACATGTAGATTTTGTGACATGAGGTAATTTGCCACCTCTTGCATGGGGCTGTTTTGCCCATGATTAAACATGCATATTCTTGGTCTTAAAACATTCCAATGTTGATTTAATTCTTGCATGTTTCTTGGATGTTTGTAAGCATAATGTGGACTTGGTGTGGCATTACCATAACATGAATTTGATTAGAGACTTGAATGAAGATTAGAAATAAATTAATTTCTAAACATTACTTAGAGTTGGAAATCTTGCAACAAATGACATTCTTGTAATGTCATAAAATTTCTCTTTGTAATATTCTTGCCTCTAATTCATGAATTCATGATGGATTTCCCTAGAACCATTAAACTTGAAATGGATGAATTCTTGAATTATGGACTTCTGATCTTGACTCATGCTTTGCAAATTTGGACTCCACTTGATCAAGAATTTGAAACAAAATTGGATGAAGCAATCTTGAATTTAGGCCTTGAATTTCATGTTCATTAGGAATATTTATCTTGCATATCCTAATATTTTTCAAGTAACTTCTCCTTGAAGAAATCTAGATGAGTAAACCTTCCAATTTAGATCAAACCTTAGATAATGAACATTTTCTTCCATGTAGCCCAAGATAGACAAGTTATCTCATTCGAAATGAAAAATAACAAACCGACCTAGTCCATACCTTGTGAACCCGCATACTCGATATGCAATAGAACGATGTATGATATGGCGAATGTATGGTATAAAGGCTAAAGGCGAAAATGAGGGTGTGACAATATCATTTGCATTTCATACTACAAGTAAGATCACAAGCTTTGATTCTCTTGTCTTCCTCTACAGGTTTGTCCTGAGGGACATCATTGGGCACCCTTGTTTTCTTGTATACTTGGTGTTTGTGTATGTTTATATTTACTAACCTTAATTATCCAAAGAATATGTTTGTTTTCTTTTTCTTTACTAACTTTTTTCAGGAAGAGGTTTGGGTTAAAAATACCAATCAACAATCTCTCAGCTCGAATGAAATTCATCTGAAAAAAGTTAAAGTTGATCTGCAAACAATTCAAATTCATCTGATCAAGAGTTCTCAAGTGTTGATTAATTATTTTCAAGAAACTCCAAGTTTCATGTATTTATTCTCATGCCTTCTTTGACAAGTCAAAAGAGTCGAGGCAGAACCAAAATAGTTAAGCCAACAAAGCATTTTTCAAGTTTTTCAGTTGTGCAATCGATTTGCACTATGGTCCAATCGATTGCACCCTTCATATTTGCACCAGATTTCAAGTTTTTTAGCAGTGTAATAGATTTGCATTGTAGTGCAATCGATTGCACATGGCAGTTTTGGCCAAAAATTAGCAAACTCGAATTCTGCAGCATTTTGGCACCAAACTCACTTGTTTCATCAAGAGAATATTTTAGATCATCTCATTTTAGTCCCTTACGTCATCACAATTAATTCCCATCATACACCCTCATTAATCACCACTTGATCTTGATTTTGGCTCCAAATTCAAATTCCAAGCCTAATTTTGGTTCCAAACCAAATTTCAAACCACCAAAATTTCCAAGCCTAAATTTTATAAATAGAGGCCTCATTTCATTCATTCTTCAAGCTTTTGAGAGCCAAAATCACCTTGTCAAATTTCCCTCTCATTCTCTCAATTTCTTTCAACCACCAAATTCACTAAAGCTCTTTCTTCCATTTAAAGTTAGTAAACTTTTCATTAAAGCTTACTAATATTTGAGCTAAAACCTTCATTCAATCACTTCTTCATCATCAAATTCAGTAGATCAAGGTTTTGGAGTGTGGTTCTTGAAGTTGATTTGAAGCATTTTCATATTTGAAGTGGTAAACCCTTGTTCCACCATTGTTGTGCTTGATTCATCCTCCACAATATGATCTATGGTTGATTCTTGTTTCTTGATCTTTGGATCTTGCAAATTGTGTATCATTGGTGTTATTTTCTATTGTTTTACTTGTATTTTTGTGTTCAATTGCATCCTTGATCACGAGATGTTTGAACAAATGAGTGATCATGGTTTTGCCTTGTAAATGTTGATTTTGTTGTTGTCTGTCAATTTGCAATTGGTTTGCATTGTTATACAATCGATTACACAGTGTACTTTTTGCCCAGAATTTCTAATTTTTCGTTGTTCAATCGATTTGCACACTGGTGCAATCGATTACACAGTGTACTTTTTGCCCAGAAATTCTGATTTTTTGTTGTTCATCGATTTGCACACTGGTGCAATCGATTTGCACAATGCAGAATGTGTTTTTCGGCTTTGTTTTGGTACTGTCTTGGTTCTTTCCTCTTCTACTTCCATTTCCTTTTGATTTTTTCCTTGGTTTTCACTTTCAAAGGTCTTATTCCTCTTTAAATTCAATGGACTTAGGGTGTAGATGAAGTTGGATAAACATTCATTAATTCAAATCTATCTTTAAAGTGAGTTATTTAATTCATTTTAGGTGCTTTGAGTTACTGATATGTTTAGGGCTTTAATCCACCAAGATGAGTGGTTGAGCTTAAAGGTGGAAGGATTTTACAATTGTGATTCAATTTGGCTTTCCCCTATCCTCTTCCTCTTTTTTATTTTGATCGACGAAAATCTTCGATATCATTGGAACTTGTTTCAAGTTCTTGATGAAGATGAGATCGTTACCTCTTTTCTTTTCGTGCGGTATTGCTTTCGGAGAGTGATCTACATATCATTTCTCTAGTATGCATTATCACTAATATTTTTATTGACCAGTCTCAGATAGTCGTGGCTTCTACATAATCCCAATTACGATTGCTTAGCATAGCGCTAAATTGTCCCGAAATCAGAAAACCGTTGCATTTTGTAAGCGAATTATCAGTCTCCTATTCGTCAGTGGCGTAGTTTGTAATATATTGGCTTTCTCTTATTACCCGTGGGGGTTAGTTGGCATACTCGTTGATTTTATCCGAGTTGGAGCCCTCCCTATGGTAATGTATGAGACCATGTTTTCATTCTCATGGATGTTTAGTCGAGCATTTCTGAAAAGCAACAAAACTTGTTCTCTTGTTTTGGATCCTTATTGCTTTGTGTTATATATGAATTGTGCTATGTTGATGCTTCTTTCTCGCTCTCTATCTCTTTTATTTTTTTATGCTTTATGTTATCATATCATATTATACCATATTATTGTTTATGCTTCCGAGATTTTTCCTTTGTCCACTTCTACCATTTGTTTATGTTTATGCACTTTTTCTTTTGTCCATTTGGACCAAAAACATTAATAAAGGTTTAAACCCCTAAAAACTTGTTCTCTTAATGGTGGACTATGGTTAGTATCCTTTGCATTGGACATGGAATTTTGGACCTAGAACTAGGATCTTAACTTATGCTTGGAAGTTTGTGATGTTAAACTTTGGATGTTTGGGTACTTGAAGTTCTCCTTTGAAGATATATCTTGATCAAGACCTAATATAAAGGAATGGATGCTTATGTTATGAAGCTTGATTTTGTGGTTAAATTCTTCTCATCCTTAGCTTTTATCTTTATACAATAGGATAGTCCCGTCTTCTCCACCCCTTCTTTAATTTTCAAAATCTTCTCCCTTTTTCAAAACCTTCTTATTTTCAAAATCAAACTTCTTTCATAATAAAACCTTGACTTTGGTCAAGTGATTTTTTTCAAACTTTGTTTTCTTTAATAAATGTCAATCAATGTTAACCATATTTGACCAATTTCAAAAAGAGATAAAAATATATAAAAACTCACCTCTTTAAGTGGAATTATTCGCTTATAAATGACGACTTGTCTTTACATTTAAAATCAATCATAACAAACCTTTTTTGTCATTTGTACCACGAACTACGGGGTTTTGATTCTATATTGCACTTTGTGGGTACTTAGGCATGTGGCAACAAGTCTCTCCAAACACAAAAATCTTAAAAATTATTTCTCTTCTCATCCCCCCAATCTCATTTTAAATAAACCTTTTCAAACCAAAAAGTGTAGATATTTAAAAGGGCTCCTATAGAGTACTATAGACGTTTTGGGTGCTAACACCTTCCCTTAGCATAACCAACCCCCTTACCTATTCTTTGTTCATTTGTTCTTGTTTTAGAATTTGTTAAGGCTTTTTCACTCTTTTTCCTTCCTTTTGGACAAATAAGAGTGCGGTGGCAACTCTTACTTTATGAGTTAAGTTAATCAATTGCTTACATTCACAATTTTTACTGCTACAAAAAAGTGGCGACTCTGTTGGGGATCATCTAGTTCTTAGTGGGTTCAGCCTACTTTGATTTTATTTACGCTTTATCTATTTGATTTGATTGTTATTGGTTGTTGTGTTTGGGTGATCTTGAGAGGCGGGATAGATCCTATACCCAGATCTGAGAGCTCTTATGATAGGAGGATGGTATAGTCAAGGATACTTCTGGGGAGTAATCTCGAGCAAGCTGAATTGAGAATCCATCCGCTCAGTCGAGGCTTCCTCGGAATTACTGATACGCGATACAACACTCAAACGAGGTTCTCTTGAGAATATTACTGATTCCCGAGTAATCGGAGTGCTAGTAATATCTGAAAGAGAATTGAGGACTCTGGGAACTTTTTAGAACCTTGTTCTATAGGTGCCGATAAAACCTTAGTACATACCATTGGGGGTTGGCTCTTGTCCCTTGAATCCATGCTCGTGACTCGAACCTTTGAACCTGTGTGCTTTGTGTGATCTTGTTTGTGGGTGTTGTATCCATGCATTCATGGCATAATTTTGACCAAGTCTTCAAGGAACTTAAAGATGTTTGTTGCAAACATTGTAGGGATTTTTCACCATGGATTTTGGAAGAAGGAAAACTCAAAAGTACACTTTCAAGAGTCCTAAGTTGGAAGGTCTATGAAAGCTAGTGCCTTTGGTTGCTGATCACGATGCTTTCAAAGATAGATATAGGAGTTTGTTGTCTTTTTTGAAGGTCGATTTGGTAAATGGAGTTCTAACTACTCTGATTCAGTTCTAAAATCCGGTGTATCACTATTTTACGTTCCCTGATTACCAACTCAAGCCACACTTGAGAAGTATTATGGTCTAATTGGATTGCCTATTTCTGATCGAGTCTCATTTTCAGGTTTGGAAGAGACTCCTAAGTATCAAGATATTGCTAAAGCCACTCATTTAAAAGTATCTGAGATTAAAGCTCACATAATTACCAAGGGATGTATTCTTGAGTTACCTGCTAAGTTTCTAATGGATAAGGCTCACTACTTTGCTAGCAAAATGAGCATGGACGCTTTCGAAGCTATCTTTGCCTTGCTAGTTTATGGATTGTTCCTCTTTTCTAATGTTTACAACTTTGTCGACGTTAATGCTATTAAGATCTTCTTAATTGGAAAAATAATTCCCACCCTACTCGATGATGCCTATCATTCTGTTCACCTCAGGAATTCTTATGGGGGAGGGATGATTACTTATTGTGCACCATTACTATACAAGTGGTTTATTTCTCACTTGCCTCGGTCTATTACTTTTTGGGATCTCAAGGATGGTCTATTATGGTTGCAGAAAATCATGTCGCTTACTCATTCAGATATTGTTTGGTACATCCATAATTATAATGAAGTGAAAATCATTGATGGTTGTGGCGGATTTCCTAATGTACCTCTTCTTGGTACAAAAGGAGGTATTAGATACAATCCGGTTTTGGGGTATCCTATGAAAGATAAACCAAGTAATATCCAGTTAGAGGGTTTCTTCTTTAAGGAAAGCGAAGACAACAAAGCATTCAAGGAAAATATTATGTAAGCTTGGCGTCACATCCATAAAAAGGAAGGGAAGATTTAGGGAAGTCGAATTGTATTTCTTTGGAGCCTTATCTCCAATGGGAACAAGCTAGAGCTATCACGTTGAAGATGCCTTATCCACGTCAAGAGCATTTACCTCTAGCTGCTAGAACATCCGTTCTTATTTTCATGAATGATGCAGAGAAACTTCAAATTGCTTTGAATGAGATGCGACAAGAAAGGGATGCTTGGAGGAACAAGTACCTGATTGTTGATATAGAGAATACAGAACTTCAAAAGCAGTTGAAGTAAAAGAATAAAGAAGAACTTGGTAACAAGAAGAGAAACGTGCAAGAGGATTTATTTTCCTCTAGAATTTAGAGTTCAGACTATCCCTCTACCTCAATAGCTTGGAAGTTGGTTGTCAATAAGCTTATAGTTGAGAAGACTCAGATGGAGGACCAGATCAAGGAGCTCAATAGGAGGCTGCAAGAAGGATCTTCTTCTCATGAGATTTCTTAGGATTTATAGTTTCTAGCTTTCTATTATCTTCTGTTCTGATTAGGATTCTTGAAAATGTACTCCAAAAGTTGTAATCCTTTTCCATTATTAATAAAATGATATTTTCAATATTTCGCAATGTAATGATTGCAATATTTGCTTTATGTATTTGAAGTTCCTTGAAGGCTTTGCATTTGAATATTGCACATCAAGCATCATATCTTGCATTGTTTCTTGCCTTTTCCAAGTGTATTATGTTTTTTCGGTCTTCATTCAGTCAAGTTGTCGCACTAGTATAAAACTCGAGCTAATTTGAAGAAAAATATGGATCAATTACAACATGAGAACCACGAGCTTCGTGAGGAAGTGACAACTCTGAAGGATAGTTTAGAAAGACTCAATGCTATGATGGAAGCATTGGTGGTTGTAACACTCCATTTAATTATTTAGTCGTTTTATGATTATTTTTTATGATTGTTGGACATTGTCTTAGTTAAAGGGCATGTGTGTTAGGGTGGGTGTGAGAGTTAGTAGAATGCATTAAATTAAATTACGTCTTAGGACAACATTGTAATAATTATAATGTGAATAATAATGCATTTTATTAATACTAATATTATTTGTATTATCATTAATATTATTATGATTATTAACATTATTATTATAATCATTAACATTATTATTATTTGAAACATTAAGTTATTATGACCATTATTATTATTATTATTACTAGGATTAAGGAATTAATAACATAATTAGGAGGGATTAGTGGGGAGGTTAAAGGATCAGTTTTTCTTCTACATGAAAAGAAAAAGAGAAAGAGAGTGAGAGCTAGGGCAAGAAGAACAAGGAATTTCCACCATTGTTAAAGGAAGGAAAAGGTCAGAATTCAAGTAAGGGGGAGAATGGGATTCAATATAGGTGATCTGAACATGAGAGTGTAGTGAGGGGTCCTTTCACTCGTAGCTTTTATGTATTTTTCTCCTTCTTGCTTGAATTTTGTAATTGGGATAATTGTTGTGTGACTATTGCTGTCAAATAATGGTTGTGTAATGAAACATATGTGTGAATCTCTGTTACATGTTTCTCGAATGATAAATTTGTGCTAATGGATTTTGTTGTTGCTGGGTTCTGATATGGAACCAGATCTGGAAATTGGGGTTTTTAGGGATTAACGAAAATGGACTATAATGGTAGAAAATGTTTAAAAGAATGATGTAGAATAAACCCACTAATGATAGACTAGTATAGTTTGTATTTTGGGTCGAAATCAGAAGCTTAAAAGTGCTCCAATGGGGAAATGTGTATTTTTCTGTGCAGGCAAGTCAATACGCATAACGCCTAGGGCAATACGCATATGTGGGACATTCCCAGGGGACAATACGTGTATAATACGCACCCCATCCGCAAGCCAGCACGTCTTTCTGGTCATACGCGTATGATACACGTAAGGGATGGGTCCATATGCGTATGGGGGTAGCCTTACGCGTATGGTGAGTTCTTGAGGGAAAATATAAAGGAAATGGCCTATGGTCATACGCGTACGGTAGGAGGCAATATGCGTATGAAGGCCTGGGAAGTGGGGCCATACACGTATGATACGCACGCATGAGGCGAGAGAAGCTGGTCATACGCATATGGGGTAGGGCCATACGCGTATGGGCAGAGTTGTGGTGAAAATTCCCCGTTTTTGCGATTTCTGTCCTGATTTCACGTGTAATGCATTTTCTCTTGATCCGTAAGACTAATGTGACATGATTGGACATAAGGGAACTAGTAATAACATTAAGTAGGATAAAATGTGGGTTTTTATGAGGATGTTTAGTTGAGACATGTTGGGTGTGTGAGCCAAGATTGTCATGTGTGGACGGTCTTGTGCTATGGTGGTAATTCTTGAGAGAATTACGGTTAGTAGGTGGCTTGTGTGTGATCATTGAGGATCGTGAAATTATGCTTGAATAAACATTATATTATGCATAATTTGTGTCATGCATTCATGTCATGCTATATGGAGATGAGCTATGTGGGAATCCATGATGGGTGCCTAGTCTCGTCCGGGCTCCATATGGGAGTCGTGTGGAGATAAGTTGTAGTTCAAAGGAACATATAAGACTTATCCAGATTCCGATGGGAATTGTTTTCTAGGGTGAAGTGTATGTGATTGTGAGGGTACCACATGCATTGTGTCGTGTTAGTGAGTCGCATTGCATATTTATATATGATTGAATATGGGCTGATTATGTCGAATGATGATGTGGCACTTGTATGTGTGTGGTAATTGTATGATTGGTGTGTTTTGTATGTTAACTACTTCTTAGCATGTGTTTTTCACCGTGTATTATTGAATGTAGTTCTCACCCCTTTTTTGCTTGTTGTGTCTGTGCTCCTTAGGGAGTATAGATGATCAGGTACTTGAGTAGTGCTTGGAGCATTGTGTTGCTATTTTGATCAAGTCTTACGAATTGCTCTGATATGTAACACGAGAAGAATGGGGACTTCGTATTTTCTTTATTTGATGTTGTATTTGTTACATATCTGTTTTTGATTTAATTTTTGTTGAACCACGTATTATGTGGAGATCTGATGTAATTGGAGTTTAATGTTAAATTGTTTGAATTAATTCTGCTGTTTAATCAAAGCATTGGTTTTTATTAATGAATAAGACATGAAGTGATTTGATACTTCATGATGATTATTTTTGGTAATGTGGCATCCTACGTGTATTAACTCTGATTTATTTCCGCAATATTTTCGTATTTTTGATTTTTATATGAATGGGTAGAGTAGGGTGTTATAGTGACTGCTCAGAATCAGCCACCACCGCCTCCTCCCTCTCCTATGCAGAAAACAGTGATTTCAGAGGTTATATCAACACCCATTTTTGTGGCCCCGGTTAATGCTTCTCAACATCAGATGCCTCCTGGTTTCCCTTGGGGCATGCCTCTCAATTTTGTGCCAGAGGGATATCAACCTCCTGCTTCTGAAGGTCCAAGAGTTCCTGCTGTTATGATTGTACCACCTCTTGTGGTTAATGTTGTTTCTAATATCGAGATTCCAATTGTTTCTACTGATGTACCTGTGTCACCACCCGTAGGTCACACTACGCCTTATACTGAAGAATAAATTGTCCATACCACTCCTGCCGCTCAAGCTACTTCAAATTATCAACCACGGTTCCAACAGAAAACAGATCAAAATAATCAACAAAGTCGTGTGCAGAAGAAAGCACAATTTGATCTCATTCCGATGCCATATGCTGAATTATTTATGGCTTTGATAAAGAAGAATTTGGTTCAGACCCGTGATCCGCCGGTTGTTCCTACAGATATTCCATGGTGGTATAAGCCAGAGGCCCATTGTGCATTTCATTAGGGCGCCCTTAGGCATGATATCAAAAATTGTTACCCCTTGAAATACGAAGTTCAAACGCTTCTAAGAAGTGATATTCTGTCTTTTGAAGACATTAATCCTAATGTGCAATCAAATTCGTTACCTAAGCATGGTAACGCGTCTGTCAATATGGTATATGGGTGTGCTGGTACATACCATATTTTTTATATTCGTTGGATTCGGAGGTCACTTGTTGAGATGCACGCTACTCTGAGAAAATACTACGACATTGAGCATGATTATGTTGCTTGTTGTATTTGTTTCGTGAACCCCCACGGGTGTGTGATTGTAAAGAGGGGATTTACAAGAAATGATTGATCAGAATTTGATTTAGCTTACTGCAAATAGAAATGAAGTTGAGAATGAGGTGAATGGCATAGTTCCACGTTTCAACATCCCAAAGCGAGTTGTAATTTCTTACAATAGTCAGAAATCTGTTGTTACACCTTTGGTCATTCATTTGCCTGGCTCGGTACCATATGATTCAGATAAAGTTGTTCCCTACAAATACAATGCTACTATGTTAGAGGATAGAAAAGAGGTTCTCATTTCTTATCTTTCCTCAATGGTGACTATTGCAGATGTAGGTCGTGTGACCAGAAGTGGTCGAGTATTCGCTAATGTACCCTCGAAGACAAGTGAAGATGATGTGGGTAAGCAAACTCAGTTGAAGGTTTCTGTTGAATCCGGTTAATCAAGTGATGTAAACCAAAAATCAGATAATGATGAGATGCTAAAATTGATCAAAAAGAGTGAATATAATGTGGAGGATCAACTTTTTTTTGTATACGCCGTCAAAAATATATGTTTTATCCCTACTAATGAGTTATGAGGCTCATCGAGAATCTCTGCAGAAAATATTGGAGCAAACTTATGTAGACCATGATGTGACTGTTAATCAGTTTGATAGCATTGTTACCAATATCATTGCGTGTAATAATTTGAGCTTTTGTGATGAAGAATTGACTAAACATGGAAGAAATCATAATTTGGCTCTCCATATTTCCATGAATTGCCAGAAGGATGCTCTATCCAGTGTACTGGTTGATACCGGGTCATTATTGAATGTGATTCCAAAATCCACTTTATTTAGATTGTCCTATCAAGGTACTCTTATGAGATTCAATGGGGTCGTTGTGAAAGCATTTGATGGCTTGAGGAAGACTGTGATTGGAGAGGTTGATCTCCCTATCAAGATAGCTCTGTGCTTATTCCAAATTAATTTTTAGGTAATAGACACTCGTCTTGCTTACAGTTGTCTTTTGGGACGCCCTTGGATTCACGAAGCTGGAGCAGTCACTTCCACACTCCACCAAAAGTTGAAATTTGTCCAGAATGGAAAACTTGTTATTGGTGGTGAAGAACAGGTTGTATTGGTGAGCAGTTTATCATCTTTTTATTATATTGATGCCGAAGAGGATATTGGAACTCCGTCCCAAGCTCTTTCTGTAGTTGATAATGCTGTTAATAATAATGGAGTGTCCATGTCTTCTTTGAAAGATGCACAACATATGTTGGAGAGCGGCCAAGCTGATGGATGGGGACGAGTCATTGAAATTGGTGAAAAAAGATAGAGCTGGTTTGGGTTTTGCATCTGGTTCAACTTGTAAAGAACTGAAGAGTATTCATGAGGTTTTTCAAAGTGTTGGGTTCATCCATGCCAAAGGTCATTCTACAACTGCAATTCTTGAAGATGAATTTGAAGATTACATCTCAGATGGCTTTGAAGATGATTATATTCCTGCTCAAGACTAGGAGCCTTATTTGGAATATCCTGGATACTTTTCTGAGACAGAAGATGCATATGTACCCTTTTACTCCCTTCGGTCGAGGCTTAAGGAACCTGAGTATGAAGTCAGTTCCATCATTGAGGATGATCAAGAGGAAGAAACGCCCAACTTTGTGACGCGTGGATTGATATGCCAAAATTGGATCGATGTTGATGTTCCTACTGTTGTTCATGTTTCAAAGTAATTTCTTTTTATTTCTTTCAAAAATCCTTTCACTCTGCCCAAGGTGAAAGTGAATTTGTGAGGGCTTTGTTTCAACTATTATCATCATAAATAAAATGTTATTCTGTTTATCCATATTATATTTTACCTTTTTGCTTTATTTATGAAAAATGGTAACATAAAAAACCAAAAATAATAATGTGGTAATCACTTTTATATGCATAATATTTGCACTTGTTCATATTCTAAAATCAAAAATAAATCATTATGCAGATCGATTGATAAACCCATTGAAAAAATGACCATATCCCCTCTCCCAATTTGAGTACCCTGTGTTGGGAGCTGAAGAAGAGGATATTAAAGAGATCCCTGATGAAATTTCTCGATTGCTTAAGTACGAGGAAAAGACCATTCAACCTCATGAAGAGCCGGTGGAATTGGTTAATTTGGGTTCAAAGAAAAATATAAAAGAAGTCAATATTAGGGCACTGCTTCAGCCAGATGTTAAGAAGAGGATAGTAGAGCTACTTAGAGAATATGTTGACGTGTTTGCTTTGTCCTATCAAGACATGCCTGGTCTTGATACTGATATTGTCGAGCACCATTTTCTATTAAAGCCTGAATGTCCACATGTGAAGCAGGAATTGAGAAGAGCTCATTCTGACATGGCTGTGAAGATTAAAGAGGAGGTTCAGAAGCAGATTGATGCTGGTTTTCTTGTGACTGTTGAGTATCCTCAATGGGTGGCTAATATTGTGTCTGTTTCAAAGAAAGACGGAAAAATCTGAATGTGCATTGACTATAGAGATTTGAATAAAGCAAGTTCGAAAGATGATTTCCACTGCCACACATTGATATGTTGGTAGATAATACTGCTAAGTTTAATATTTTTTCCTTTATGGATGGATTTTCTGGTTATAATTAAATAAATATGGCACCCGAGGATATGGAAAAGACAACATTCATTACACCCTGGGGAACATTTTGTTACATAGTGGCACCATTCGATTTGAAAAATATCGGTGTAACGTACCAGAGAGCTATGACAACTTTGTTCCATGATATGATGCATAAATAAATTGAGGTCTATATGGACGATATGATTTGTAAGTTGAAGACTAAAGAAGATCATATTGAATACTTATTAACGTTGTTTCAATGTTTGAGAAAGTTTAAATTCCATCTGAATCCTAATAAATGCGTTTTGGTGTCCGTTCTAGAAATTTGTTGGGCTTTATTGTCAGTCAGAAAGGCATTAAAGTTGATCCTGGTAAAGTTAAAGCTATTCAAGAAATGCATGCGCCCAAAACAAAAAAACAAGTAAGAGGATTCTTGGGATGTTTGAACTATATCTTCTTATTTATATCCAATATGACTGCCACATGTGCGCCGATCTTCAAGCTTCTCCACAAAGATCAGGGTTGTCTATGGATAGAGGATTGTCAGAAATCTTTTAAAAGAATTAAAGAGTATCTGCTTGAACCTCCTATTGTGTCTCCTCCCGCAGAAGGAAGATCTTTGATCATGTATTTGACTGTGTTGGAAGAGTCTATGGGCTGTGTTCTGGGTCAACAAGATGAATCTGTTCGAAAATAATTTTCCATTTATTATTTGAGCAAGAAGTTCACCAATTGTGAGTCTTGATACTCAATGCTTGAATAGACATGTTGTGTTTTAGCTTAGGCTGCCAAGCACCTCCGCCAGTATATGTTGAATCGTACAACTTGGTTGATATCTAAAATGGATCCAATCAAGTATATCTTCGAAAATCCTACTTTAACTGGGAGGATTTCTTGTTGGCAAATGTTGTTGTCAGAATATGATATCGAGTACCAAACTCAAAAAGCGATAAAAGGAAGTGTTTTGGCTGATCATTTGGCACACTAGCCAATTGATGATTATCAACCTATCAGGTTTGATTTTCCTGACGAGGATGTGTTGTATCTAAAGGTTAAAGATTGTGAGGAACCATTACCTGAAGAAGGGCCTGAGCCTGGATCCTGATGGGGTTTGATTTTTGATGGAGCTGATAATGAGTATGGAAATGGTATTAGGGAAATTATTGTTACTCCTCATGGTTCTCATAGTCTTTTCACTGCAAGGTTGGTGTTCACTTGCACAAATAATGCAGCAGAGTATAAAGCATGTATTATGGGCTTGGAAGAAGCTATTTATTTAAGAATCAAGATTCTTGATGTATACAAAGATTCAACCCTAGTGATTAATTAGATTAAAGAGGAGTAGGAGGCACGTCAACCTGATTTGATTTCTTATGCGATTATGCAAGAAGGTTATTAACTTTCTTCAATAAGGTTGAGTTTTACCATATACCCAGAGCAGAGAATCGAATGGCAGATGCTTTAGAGACTCTATCCTCCATGATTGTGGTAAATCATTGGAATGATGTGCTAAAAATTAATGTTATGTGTCTTGATAAACCAGCTCATGTGTTTGTAGTTGAAGAGGTTGTTGATGATAAACCTTGGTATTATGATATTAAATGTTTTCTTCAGAATCAAGAGTACCCACTTGGGGAGTCTAAGAAAAATAAGAAAACTTTGAGAAGATTGATTGGTAGTTTCTTCTTGAATGATGATGTGTTGTATAAAAGAAATTATGACATGGTTTTGCTCATATGCATGGACAAGCATGAAACATACATGTTGATGAATGAAATCCATGAAGGATCCTTTGGTACCCATGCCAATGGACTTGCAATGGCTAAGAAGATTTTAAGGGCATGTTACTATTGGATGACAATGGAATCTGACTGTTGTAAATATATGAAGATGCGGAATCATATGCCAATGTGACCAAGCAAGTAGTGGTTCAGTTTATCAAGAACCAAATCATATGTCGGTATGGTGTTCCGAGTAAGATTATCACTAATAATAGGTTGAATCTGAATAACAAGATGATGAAGGAATTATGCGATGAGTTTAAGATTGAGCATCATAATTCTTCTCCTTATAGACCTAAGATGAATGAGGTTGTTGAAGCTGCTAATAAGAATATTAAGAAGATCATTTAGAAGATGGCTGTTACATATAAGGATTGGCATGAGATGCTCCCTTTTGCTTTGCATGGGTATCGTACATTCGTTTGCACTTCAACAGGGGCGACCCCTTTCTCTCTTGTTTATGGTATGGAAGCAGTGCTTTCGGTAGAGGTTGAAATCCCCTCTATGAGAATTTTGATGGAAGCTGGATGAATGGTGTCAGAGTAGATACGACCAGTTGAATCTGATTGAGGAGAAAAGAATGACGGCCTTATGTCATGGCCAGTTGTATCAGTAGAGGATGAAGAAATCTTTTGACATGAAGGTTCAACCTCGTGTGTTCATAGAATGTGACCTCGTACTCAAAAAGATCTCGACTTTTACAACTAATTCTAGGGGAAAGTGGACTCCTAATTATTAAGGCTCATATGTTATTAAGAGAGACTTCTCTGGTGGTGCATTAATTCTTACAACTATGGATGGTGAAGAGTTCACTTGTCCTATGAATGTCGATGCAGTCAAGAAATACTTCGCCTAAAAAAATAAAAAGAACAACTTGCTAAGTTGAAAACCCGAAAGGGCGGCTTAGGCAAAAATGAGCGTCTCGGTGGGCTGAAAACCCGAAAGGGCGGTCCAGGCAAAAAAAAATAGAGACAAAAACAAAAATAATCATCCCGATAGATTGAAAACCTGAGAGGGCAATCTAGGAAAAATTTAGGGATTATGGAAAGTAACTGCGTCTGGCTAGTCTTAATCGCTTGAAGCAACATTTCTTATCAAGGATTTTACTTCAATCATCCCCAGCTGAAGTCTCAAGTACAGTGGAATTCAAATTTGTTAGGCAGAATAGTGGTCATTATATTTCAATGTAATCATTTCCATGTACTTACCTTTTTTCAAACTTTGTAATGATCCATGGAGTCACACCATTTGCGGACTACCATTATATCAATAAAATTTGGGCCTTTGTCTCTTCATTTGTAATTCTTATGTTGTTTCTATTTACAGAGTTTCATTTTATTTTTTTGATGATGATTTTTGAAACAAATGTGAATAATTGATTGAAAATTTGAAAATTATAAAAACATTTTCCTTTGATTTATGAATACAAAAAGGAATGTCAACAGTGATCCCAAGAATGGTAAAATCTCAAAGCGTAAAACTTTGTGTTGTCCTCAGTGGAGTTTGTTCTTGTTAATTTTCTCCCCAGTAGAGTTTGTTGATGTTTCCTCAATAGATTTGTTCCTGTGGATGTAACAAGGTTTCTCCTTTTGTTGTTAACAAGACGGTGGGTTTCCTTAAGATTTGTTATGGTATGTTGGACTATGAAGGCCTATGGAGGCGTGGTCTAGAGAGTTAGAACGCGAAGATGACATAGTGAAGAAAAGAAAGTAGCTAGTTGAAACAAAATTGTAACAAAGGAATGACTTGAATGTAACAAACATTTTGGTTATTGTAAATATGACAAAATACGTATGAGTTATAACTAATTCAAGTTGCTATCAAGGCATGTAAACCCAAATTATGTCAAATTATATTGCTCTCCAATTGTTTCAAATTTTATTTAAACAAATGGTTATAACATGGATAAAAAACTTTCCAATTGTGCCAAATTGTCTTCAAATCATATCCAAACAATAACTTTCCACACGATGACAAAAATGCAGTACTTTGAATTCCAAAAGTGGAACAAGGCCTTGGAATGAATTGTGAGACTTGAATACCAATTGGGATATTGAACTAGAAATAATGTAAATGAACACTTAGGTTTCCAAGTAACTTGTGCTTGAAAGAATCTACATGGATGGACTTTCCAATTTAATTGAAACCTTCAATACTTGACACCATAAGATGTTCATATACTAACACCTTAAAACAATGCCACTTGATCTTCTGAAAGTGTCACATCAAGGTCTTTCTTACTTTGTGCACTCATAATTCCCAAATCTATACATCCTTCGAACATGATCCCTTTGGCTCAAAGATGAGTGAGATATGCTCTCTGCAAGGTAACTAAATTTCTTTACTTTCTCACTTTAAAATCTCCACTAAAACCCTAATTTCACCACTTTTCTTGATCTTTGGGATTCCATATATCTCTTTCACTCACCCATAGGACACCATGGAATGAGACTTGTGAAGCTTCTGATTAAACACAAAAACCAATGGTTGACCCTTATGATGCCTCAGTTGACTTTTAAATCAGATGAAGTCAATGCCTTTCCCATCCACTTAAGACACGCTTGATATAGATTTCCTTGGATCCAAAATGAAATCTTAGGGAACCTTAAGATGCATGAGGACTTCCTTGGTTGGTTTGCCACTCTACTCTTAATTAATCAGGACTTTCCCCTTTTCTCCATAAACCCTAATTCCAAAAAATAAACAAACCACAAAGCTTGGTGATTTGGTTAGTGATGCAAGGATGATTGAACTATGGTGCTCATGCAAATGTTTATGACATCTAAGGGGTAAAATTTGGGGTATGACAGTATCATATTATTGTTTATGCTTCTGCCATTTTTCCTTTGTCCACTTTGACCATTTGTTTATGTTTATGCACTTTTTCTTTTGTCCATTTGGACCAAAAACATTAATAAAGGCTTAAACCCTTAAAAACTTGTTCTCTTAATGGTGAACTATGATTACTATCCTTTGCATTGGACATGGAACTTTGGACCTAGAACTAGGATCTTAACCTATGCTTGAAAGTTTGTGATGTTAAACTTTGGATGTTTGGGTACTTGAAGTTCTCCTTTGAAGATCTATCTTGATCAAGACCTAATATAAAGGAATTGATGCTTATGTTATGAAGCTTACTTGTGTGATTAGATTGTTCTCATCCTTAGCTTTTATCTTTATGCAATAGGATAGTCCCTTCTACTCCACCCCTTCTTTAATTTTCAATGTTAACCATATTTTGACAAATTTCAAAAAGACATAAAAAATATAAAAACTCACCAACTCTTTTGTGTCTTTGTGCACTTTTTCTTTTAAAACTTTTTCATAAGTTTAGACATGAGTCATCTCTTTAAGTGGAATTATTCTCTTAGAAATGATGACTTGTCTTTACATTTAAAATCAATTATAATAAACCTTTTTTTGTCATTTGTACCATGAACTACGGGGTTTTGATCCTATATTGCACTTTGTGGATACGTAGGCATGAGGCGACAAGTCTCTCTAAACACAAAAATCTTTAAAAATATTTCTCTTCTCATCCCCCCAATCTCATTTCAAACAATCCTTTTCAAACCAAAAAGCGTAGATATTTCAAAGGGCTCCTATAGAGTACTATAGACGTTTTGGGTGCTAACACCTTCCCTTAGCGTAACCAACCCCCTTACCCATTTTCTGTTCATTTATTCTTGTTTTAGAATTTGTTTAGGTTTTATTCGCTCTTTTTCCTTTCCTTTTCAATAAATAAAAGTGTGGTGGCGACTCTTGCTTTATGAGTTAAGTTAATCAATAACTTACACTCACAATTTTTACCGCTACAGGACCTACTTATTTTATGGCTCATATATTTTTAAAATTTTAGGCCTATTAAATTTAAGGGCCTTAAAAGTTAGGCCTCAACCCCATAACTTGACAACTCTAGCCAATGCATAATTGAAATAACAGCAGGAAACTAATAATGAAAAATGAGAAATAATAGAATTCTTGCTTAAAACTAATGTTGAAATATAAAGTAAATTTAGTTCAAACGTGTTTAGATGCCTTTACAATGAGTTAAAACCCTATTTTTAGTGATTTTGCACTCCAAATGCTCTAGAAGTCGTGTAGAATCATGGGGAAATCGTGGTGAAATGGACTGAAACGGTTACAAAAAATGCAGAAAATTTTGGAATTAAACGTCATGAGGGGCGTCATGATGCATAATGGCCTACTCGTCATAATGTGTGATTTTGGATTCTGAACTCTTAGCACATAACAAACATCGTGATGCATAATAGCCTGCTCGTCATAGGTTCTTCAACTTGTGCTCTTTGGTTTCTACGCTGAGACCATGTCAGTCTTCTTGCTTGGGTCATGACAGACGCCACGCCTACCCATCATGCAGCCTGACTCTTTCTTTTTCCTTGCTTTTTTGTCGTTTCTCCCAACAATCGATATCGATCGTTCAATGCCTGCAATACTATGTAAAAGGCCAACTTATTGGAATAAAATAATGTAAAATGACACTAAAAATAGTAAAATCGAGCTAATTAACACGATGAAAATGCATGTTATCATGTGTATGAACTTGCAAGTATTGAAATACAAGCTGACCTTGTTCTGTTAGAATCGATTCATGTGTTTTGGAAGGATTTAAACATTGAAGAGCATGAAGTCACTCAAGAAGAAAGTGTGACACAATTGGATTTAGAAGAAGAGTGTGAAGAGTTTAGGAGGTATTTTGGTACATTGGATAGGGTTGGCCATAGAGAAATGAAGAAAAAGTTTATGAACTAACACATTCATTCACAACTTCCACGTGTCACCACCAATGAAGTACAAACCAAAAAGGGGGAATAAGAAGAGTAAAAAGGGTCAAGATAGTGATGTGCATCATGAACCTTCGCATTGAGAGTATACTGAGGCCTCGCAGGGAAGTTCGGCGATGAAAAGGTCATGTACAAAACCAACTGTAAGTTAATCATCTAACAAGTCTTCAAGACATCTTTACTTGTCTTAGTTTCTTGTTTTCTTACATGACTACCTTGAAGACATTGTTGATGTGGAGCTTAATGGAAATTTCGGTTTCCATGTTATTATAACTTTTCTTAAATGGGGTTAATAGTCATAATATTTGGTTCATACAAAGTTAGATGGTGAAGTTTATCAACACCTTCAATTGTATTCCAAATTATTATATGATGTGATCTCTGAAGTTAAGAGTTTGTTACGAGTAGCCAGCTTGGGTGTTCAAGGTCGTGACAAATGAATGATGTTTCCTAATATGAGTTACTTATTACTTCTAGATATAGTGTTATATTGGACTCTTTGTCCAAGAAATTTAACATCATTTTTCTCTCACTAGTGGTATCTCCACCAATGTCTGCAAGTAAACATAAGATTATTGTAGTTGGTTTTGTTAGCAACACTCATTGGGTTCATGTGAAGTTGAAACCCGATTGTCCATTTCCTTTCATCAATGACCACTGGAGATAGAACTACTGTGAAGGTGCAAGAGCATGGGTAGCAACATATGTGGGACGTGAAGGTTGAGAAACACAATAAATTGGGGTTTGAATTGAGTTTCACATTTTGTTCCTTTATGCAGAATTAGAAGAATAAATATAACAATGATAATAAAAATAAATGACATAATTATTTTTATCCTGGTTCACTGTTAACGAAGTTACTCCAGTCCACCCCTCAAGGTGATTTCTCCTTATCACGAGGACTTAAACCAATAATCATCAACAACTACAACCACAATGGATATCTTCCATTGTCTTCTTGAGAATCTTGTCATTCACTCGCCTCTCAAGGAATCAATATTCAATCTGTTAGAAATGACCTGGCCCTCTCAAGTATTCTAGTCTTCACTCGACCGATCAAGGAACAACAATAAGTTGCTAGAAACACACTTAGCCATCTCAAGCATTATGGTATTCACTCGACCGCTCAAGGAACAACACATTTTGCAAGGATTTTCTTGTGCACTAATATGCTTCTTACAAGATGATTACACAGATGAAGTACATGAACACCTAAGTGTTTCTAAGCAAGATATGAGCAACAAATCCTTGCTTTCTAATACAGAAAACCATCTAAAGAATGAATTTCTGAGAGATTATAAAATATTAGTTTTGTATTGCTTAGTGTAGCACCCCAAAGTTTTCCCGTCTTTCTTCTTGTATCTTGGCTTATGTTTCATCGCATCTTCATATTCACTTTTGCATAACATAGTTCTAGACAAAGGATCAAGGTATCATGGCTTGTTTCTCAAGGAAGAGGGACATGTTTCTTCAACCTCAAGCAAGGTTTTCTTATTGACTTTAGGGTATTCTCAAGCTCCCAAAGGTCCCTCATCCTTAAGTATGATTCAAGGAAACATAATTTCAAGATCATATGTGGTTCAACATGTCTTAGTTTGCAAGAAATAATCAAGAGGTTCAAGGTTGGTTCAAGGTGTTTGACCTAATTTAGCAAATTGTGGATGCTATGATCAAATGGGAATAACTCCTTCATTTTCCAACATCTTGAGGTGGATATTTTTATAATTAACTCTTCTCGTCATCCCTAACAAGTTATCCTTGCAATGAAAGATCCAATTATGCTCGGAAAGTCATCAAAAGTTTGAAGACATTATAGATCATTTTGAGTTTTGGAAGGATTTTCTAGTCAACTTCAAAAGATCATAACATGGTCAATTTTCATCATTTGGAGCCCATTCTTTTTCTAAAATTAACTTGAATATGTCTTCTACAACTTTAATTCAATTTGGAAGTGTAAAAAACCTATGAAAGGCTTTGGTTTTTATCAAAATGTTATAGGTCATTTTTGGTCCCTAAAAAGACTTGAAATTTTTCTAAGTGTTTTATAATTTTGAACCTTTTGATGCAAGCTACTTTGAAGGATCATATCTCTTAACTCAGATTTCCAAATCATTACATTCTTTTCACATTGCAAAGATTGTATCATCCTCTATCTAATGCAAGAAGAATCGCCTCATAAAGCCTCCTACATTATGAGAACCATGGTGACAAAATTTGAATTTCAAAACTGAAATTTCACTTCAAGTCAGAATTGAATTTGGTTGAAATGGCTTCTAATCACCAAATCAATCCACGAATTCAGTCTAAACATGATTAATAAACTTGTCTGGGTTGATTAGAGCACTGAAACGCAAGTTTTGAGTGAGTTTTGATCAGTTTCAAGTCACACTTTGCTCATGATGCAGGTGTGCACGAATTTTCTCCAATTTGCATCATTCACCCTCCCTCAGCATTCAAAACACTTATCCTATAAATAAGGAACTCATTCCACTCATTTCCATAAGCTTTGATAGCTAGAATCACCCTGCTGAGATCCCATTTGAACTCTTAAGCTTGAAATTCGTATTTTCATTTCCACACCATAATAACTCAAATTCTCCATTCAGTTAGCTTCACCAACATTCAGTGAAGCTAACCAGCTCAAGAACTTGAAGAATCGCGGCCTGAATCAAGCTTGAGGACTCCATTTTCAAAGCTTCGAAGTTGAACTTCAACAGGTACAATTCTCAACCATTTTGACTCAAATTTGTTGCTAATATGTAGTCCTTGATGTGCTGATGTTGTTAGGATTGTTAGATTTTAGTTTTGGTTGAGTTTTGTTGGTTAATTTTCAAATCCGTGTTTGCATTTTCTTCTGGTTTTTTCCAAATCAAGCAAGTTGTGTTTTAAAGAAATATGGCGCGATGATATGGTTGAGATCGTCTTGAAAAGACGCATCAGATGAAACCACTATGAGGTCCAATGGTTATGGTTTGAAGGATCTTTGTTTTTCTACAAATCACTGCAGATTTCAAGTGGTCGGAGGTTGAAGATAATGATCTGACTGTCCATCAAGTCACTTGTTTTAATCCTGCGTGTTTGACCTTTGTTGGTTGGAATGATGAGGTTGACTCAGATCCATCGTGGATGCACGCTTTCTGGCCCTTAGATTAGCCACGTCATTTAATGAAGTAAGATCCAACGTATCTGAAAATTCTGGCAAGCACACGATGGATGTTATTCCCAAAGTTATAACATCCACTGTGACATTGACTGATGTACTAACTAATTTAATTGTAAAGTAAAGCAGTAAAAACACAACAATTGTTTACCCAGTTCAGTGTCAACAACACCTACATCTGGGGGCTACCAAGCCAGGGAGGAACTTCACTATTAGCAGAATTAATTCAGAGTCAAACAACACAGTTTGCACTCCTCACTTAAAACCTACCCAAATGACAATTCATCCTAGAGAAACTCTAGACCTGAGTATACCCACTCACTCCCCCTCAATCACACCACAGTGATATATAACACAATTACAAAACAGTTATGAAGATACACTCCAAACACACCTTGATCTTGCTTCACAACTTTGATCAAGGTACACACACACTCTTGCTTCACAGCTTTGAGTGAGACACAGCCTAGAATCTACCTATCCAATGCAAATCATCCACCAGACAATTGCTTGGAGTACAAGTATTCCTAAACAGAATTCACACTTGAAGACTAGCCTTCTTCACTCACAAGGACTCTTTAATTTGTACTCTTTATTCTTCTGTCAAGAGCTGCTGTTCAGGATTGCTTCTTCTGATATTTATAGCAGTTGTCAGTCCTTTTGGGCCTTGGTGTATAAATTAGGTTTTATTCATAACAAACCTATTTTCAATAATCTGCACACTTGCCACTTAATTCAGGGATATTTCAATCCGCCTAGGGCTTCTAGAAAATCTCCTGATATCCAGCTTGAGCTCCTATTCTGTTTCCTAGTTTATAGCTACCAGAAAAACAAACCTGCGATTGATGTCATACGACCCAAGTCATAACATTGGGTATGACATCCAGCTTAACTTGCTTTTAGCTAAGTCAACTTACCCTGCACAGAACATATTATGTATGCACTAACATCAGTCATGACATACATACATGCTCTAGTGTTTTGCCACAAAATGCATCCAATCAAGAGTACTTACAAACTCCCCCTTTGACAAATTTTTGGCTAAACACTCTTTCGTCAGATCAGAGATTTACACAGCAGAAGACTTATGTCATGCAGGATAGCTACTAGCTCAAGCCTCTCAGAGTCCTCACAGTTAGCTATCACTGTTATAACTCACCTTGTTCACCATCTGTTAGTTACCACTACAGATGTTACACTTTGCTGAGTAACACTCTGGTGTCCTCCCCCTCAACTGATGCATCTTACCAGCTGAGCACACAACCTGCAAACAGTCTACAGTCACACATATTTATCCAGTCTGCTCTGGATGTTATGACCTTCAGAATAACATCCTGAATTACACACACCTGTGCTACTCCCCCTGCAGAGTTGCACAACACTCTCTGTTGCTATCCTGCAGACACACACAACTCCTAGACACCTTCTAGGATCACACAATCAACCAGCCAGTTCTAACACACATTCCTATACACCACAGAAATTAGAAATTCACACACACATATAGCACATTACTAACAGCTTGACTGCTGTTATCACTTATCTCCTCAGCAGCACCTGCAAGGATTATGCCATGTGCACATAATAACATATAGTCTAGCCAAGCTATCCACCTGTTCTTCACTGTTCTGCATGTAACACCCCAAATTTAATCGGAATATTTTAATTTATTTATTTAATTGAGAATATTCATATTTTGGGTGTTTCTGGTGATTTTCGGTGTTGTGGAATTATTGAGAATTATGCAATTCATGGGTTATTTATTTAATTGATAGTATATAATATTAATTTATTAATATTATTATGAATTAAAATAAATATAAGAGGAATAAGGGTAATTTGGGCAATTGAGAGGAGTAAGTGAGGGTATAATGGAGAAAGCCAATTGTGTGGCCCAAGTCTAAGTTTGACAAAATAGAATTCTAAAGGTTTAGGATTCATTTTGTTAACCATGAAAAGAATGGAGGCCAGGGCTCTGAGGAGGGAGAAGTGGAGGCAAAAGCTTCAGAAGATGCCCAGAGATAATCGTGAAAGCTTTGAATCGGCTAAGGTATGGGGAGTATCGTTGTTCATGATTTTCTATGTATGCCTTTAGATGTGTTTATAGTTGGTTTATGATTTAAGGTATTTTGGGTTGGTTGTGGGAAAATAAGAAATTTGATGATAAGGCTTTTGAGGTTAGGGGTAATGGTATGTAACACTGAATATGATATGAGAAGGGAAACCTTAGGCCTTCGTGGCCAAAACCTTGGGTTGTGATATGTTTGACCCTGTAGGAATAGGAATGTTCAAATGTGAGTAGCTCTGATGCACTCAGAGCAATTGCAGGGAAATAGTGATTTAGAAAGTGCAAATGTTGCCAGATTGGCCTAATAAACCATAGATTTTGTGTCGTTATCGCCGTATGACCTTAGGGATGATTTAGGGATGTTTTGGGAGCATTGGGTAAGTGAATCATATGAGTATTTGGGCAAGAATCAGTTCTGGTCGTAACAGGTTTTGCTGTCAACGCTGATCGCGACTTTCTATGTCTAATACAACCTAACTGCAAGTGCACAGTCTATCGCGTAGTAATAATAGATATCGATCCCACAGGGACTCGTAATCAAACTAGTGTTCTCGGGAGTTAATATGTTTAGCTAGGTAGAATATGTTTAAGGGAATAAGATTGTCACTAAAAGGGAACTAAGAATGCTACTTAGATTATAATTGATCGAATCGATATGCAGTAATTGTGTTCTTCAGGGATTTGACAAGTTACCGGTGTATGAAATAGTTTTCGGAGTTTATTTAAGCAGAAAATGGTGATTTAAAGACTCTCGCCTCACGATGGTTATTGACGCTAATCATAATTCTAAGGGCCAAACGTACACTTTCGTATCCCATTCGGGGTTAAAATTATTTTTTGGAAATCTCAAAGTTCTAATTCATTTTAAAGTGCTTTCGCTGTTATTAAAATGAATGACTAGTGTTTACTATCTGATCTTACCGCAGCTTTCGCTTGTTGGTTCGTATCTTAATTAATTTCCCACTTTCGTGGCAAAACTACTTTTAAATAAGTTCTCGCTTTCGCGAAGAAGTTTATTCAGTAAATCAATTTTAAACACTCAGACCATAAATTACTTTTGAAAAGAAAGTTTTTTTCACCAGTTGTTGTCAAATCCCATTCGAATTATTACTACATATCAATTACTTAAGTTTAGCTAGACATGGATTTGGGAAAGATAAAACATAAATAAAAATAATAAATAATAATTTGCATTATAATAAAACTGGAATTAATTTGAAATGAGAAACCTGTAAATATTCCAATTGGCCTTTGGGCAGATCCTCCACAGATGTTGGCAGGATTCTGGTCTTTATGCCAATTTGATCGTACAATAAAAGTAGAAATTACAGAAGAATGAAAATGGAATACAGGAAAAGTAAAGAGAAACAAATAAGAATATTAAACTGGAAAGGTTTGCTCTGGAAATAAATTTGGCAGCACTTCGTTGTATGAATGCGGCTCCCTTTCTGAGGTCCCCTTCTCCCCCTTTTATAGAGATGGAATTCTAACGGTTACAATTGGAGAGAGTGGACTTTGAGGCAGAAAAATCAGGGAGTAGTGGTCCACTATTTGGGACTTGGAACTGCTTCTTTGATGTGTAATTGAAGTGGGGCGTTTTTGCCTGCATGACGGTCGTCACAAGGTGTGACGGTCGTCACCCGTGTGACGGTCGTCATGGAGCTGTGACGGTCGTCACATCAGCAAAAACAGCCTTCTGCGCTTTTCATGATGTTTTCACTCTTTTTTCTTCCATATTTCATCTGAGATTGCTTCTTTTCTTCATGTTGCCTTGTTTAGACGTGATCGTTGAATACCTGCAAAACATCAGACAAATAACACAGAAATAACCCGAAATTGGATCGAAAACGGTTAAACTTTAGTTGAATTATGCATCAAAATATATATACGATTTCGTGTTATCAAACTCCCCTAAGCTTGAATCTTTGCTTGTCCTCAAGTAAAACATGAAAAGGTCGGCAAGCACGAGGCAGCTTCTTCGTTCGCAAAGTCGGGAAAAACCGGGATTCTTGGTAGGAACAAAACGAATACCATGACGACACTGGACTACAAGTCTTCGGAGGTCTTCTTTTTATGCAAACCGGTCCCAGTCATGCTACTGTAACTTGGTGTCAAGGTTCTCGCGGCAAGTTCACCCTGTTTGTTCTAGCGCAATCACATTAAGCCCGTTGTCCATACATTTTCATGGCAAGTCGACCTGTTAGTGAATATGATCTCATTTCTGTTTTTGATCTTCTTCATTGATCATAAGCTTATGTCATTGATTTTTCAATGAGTTTTCGTGCCGTTGGGCTAAATGCTCGGGTGAGGAGCACCTAACTTAGAAGGAAACGTGTCTTATATTTTTGGGCTATTTAGCTCTCTTTTCATGATTTTTCATCTTTTTGGAGATCATACACTTATCTGCATCGGTCGCTTGCTTAGAAGTGTTTTAGGATGGTGCTGACTGCTAGTATAAACTACTTGGGGCTGAGTTTGCGTAGATACTTGAGACTTTGGTACACGTAGGTAGTGAAACCGACTCGCATAAACCGGAGATCTAAGGTGTCAGGACGGTATTGGTTTTGTTAGAACTGTCGTTTCCTTGGAGTTTCAAAACTTGTTTTGAACTCGGGTGCATTCTCGTGGTGCTTTTTCTTTTGAGGAACGAACGAAAATTTTTGTTTACGTTGAATAATGTGGGGATGTTTGCGTAACGGAAAAAGGATATATAAACGAGCTTTATTTGCTAAAAATAGAAAATATTTAAATAGAAATTACAAAATTCAAAGTACAGTGGAATGGAAATAAAGGCTCCGCTCCCACACTATCTCAATCAGTGTCCCCACTGATTTTTGAAACATGCGAGAGGGAGGTACAACTGAAATGAAAGTACAAATAAACTGGAAATATAGTAAACAAATAAGGAAAAATGGATAACTAATCACGTCCGCTGCCTCGGTCACGTCCGCGCTGGCGTTCTCTGGCTCTGGCAAGGGCTACTCGGTCCTCATAACTCATAGCTCCTGTATGGTAGACGGTGTCCCGGAGTCCTTCGACCTGCAAAGTCAGATTCGCCAGGTTCTCAGTGATGGTAGCTTGGCCGGTTTGAAGTTGTTGCATTTGAGTCTAGTGCCAAGCTTCGAACTGGTCAGCTCGCTGATTCTGCTGCTGCAGCATAGCGAGTATCTGTGTCTGCTGGTCGAGAGAGCGGCGGAGGTCCTCTTCTGTGTAGTCGGGCACTGGATGATGGCAGCGGCGGCGAGAGGATGTACCTTCGGAAGGAGGAGGCTGCGATGCCTCTGGCTGCTCGGACCTGTCCAACTCAGTTTGGATTTCATCGTCAGAACCTTGGGTGTGGTCCTGAGTAGGAACAGCGGCAGCTGGAGGGGCAGTGAGGTCAAATAACCAGTTGGTACGATCCTCCGGGTGTGTGCGGGTGCGTGATGGAAGGATGATGCTTCGGACGGTTTTGCCACGCACCACCAGATGCTACTTGCCGTCAGCTCTGGAGCAGATAAGGTGGGAGGCTATGCAGTGGTCGGTGTCGAGGAACACCGAGGGGATGGAACGGAGGTGCTGGAGGCGGTCGCCAAGGTTCATCCCAAGTGCAATGGCAGTGACAATCCCGCCAAAGTAAAATGGCTTCGAGCCACGGTTGCAGTTGGCCTGAATGTGAGCCAGCAGAAACAGAGCGGCGTTGACAGGCTCGTTGTTGAAGATGCAATGAAGGAAGAAGAGCTCTTTCGAGTTCACCTTATGGTTGCTGTCTCTGGCGAAAATTGTGTTGCTCAATGCTCTGTGAAAGTACCGGATGGTTGGGTTATGGATATGTGTGGCGTGCAGAGAGTCCCAACCATCGGCATTGATGCCGGTCAACTGGTGCCACAACGCGAAAGCTTCGTGCTGGAACTGATCGGTGAGGCGGCGATGAGCATTGTCGCCTCGAGGTAGTTGTAGGATGGCGGCAATCTGGTTTTGGTTCACCTGATAGTTTGTTTCGAACATCCGGAAACATGCGGCACCGGAATGTTGGTTGAGGTCGCCGCTGGATGTGACGTAAGTAAACGAACTCAAGAACTCGAGAGTGAGTTGTTCGTATGTTGGCAGTGGATTGGTGCAGAGATTCCAGATGCCTGCTCTTTGAAGCATCCAGGTTACGCCTTCAAGGAGTCCGAGCTCCGTAAGTGACGGAATGTATGGATAATGAGTCGGCTGGAGCGACCTTTGATGGAATGCGATGTAGTTTGCTCGCTGTCTTTCGCCTAAGTCACCTTCGCTGAAGATAATGTTGCTGATATCCGGGGTTTCTGCATTTCTCGCCATTGTTGGAAGATTGCGAGGGTTCTGAAGATTGGGGTTTTTCTGCAGAGTGGGAAGAATTGACAGAAGTGTGGTTGGAAGTTGAGATTGGGGTTGAAATATATGGTGCAATGTGGGGAGAACGAAAATTTGTAGTGGGGTAGGAGTTCTGATGATTGGAAGTTGAAATGAGGGTAGTGGGAGAGAAAACGCAACCCTGTTATATCAGATAGCAGTTTTGGGTTCGTGACGGTCGTCACCCGCGTGACGCTCTTCAGGGGCCTGTGACGGTCGTCACAGCAGCAAAATCTGCAGAACGCGGAATTTTGCTCTGAGGGCGTTCTTGCAGTGACTTTTAGGCTTAGTATTGATACGACAATGTGTTATAGCAGCCAACAAACAAAGAGTAACATAAAAACAGAATAATTGAATAAAGACTATAATTGCAATAACATGAATTTGAAATGATTGTATGTAGTACATAAAGAAATTAACAATGCGAAAATTCCAAATGATTAAACGAAACTAAACTAAATCAAACTAAACTGAATCTACTGCTAAAACTAGTATCTAGTATTTTCGTGTCTTCAACTCATCGAATTTCCGTGCGTATTAGTCGAGCTGGTCACAGACTAAGTCCATGAAGACTACCAGTTCGCTGTGTATGCCTGCGATGTCATCTTTTACAGTAGTCAGAGCTGCATCAACGTTGTCCAATCGGAGTAGAACAGTATCCATTTTGTCGGTGGTCTCCTCAGGGATAGGCTCAGGATAGGTGTTGTAGTGCGGAGGAGTCATAGGGTCTACTTCAGCTTCGGATACAGCATCCTAATAGTACATATAGTCGTGTGCCTCAGAGATGTGGTCACTGTCATACATATAGTTCTGTGGTGTTGACTGTGGTGAAGGAGGTCCCATAGGCTCGTCCAGTTCATAAAGCCAGTTGTCCTTGTTGTGGATACTTGTCATTTGATGATCAGGCAGTGTGAATAGCTGTATTGGTTTTTTGTTAATGAGGTACTCATACGGTCCCGGTCCCATAGTTCCTAAAATGCGCCTGTTAAAGCAGAATTATATATTCATGGGTCGGATGGTGCCAAAACAAGTGCTTGCATTTAAGTGGAATCTAAGGCCAAGCTCGTGGGCAATCATTGTCACGAGGCCTCCTATAAGAATAGGTGTTTATGGTTCCTGAGTGAGGCGTTTGAAAGATCTCATCATGAAAGGCACTGCATTTACTGTACGTCCCTGAGAAGCACAGAACATGATGAATAACTCCTCTTTAGATACTGTAGTAATATTTTCTTCTTTCCCAAACAGGGTGTGAGCTAGTATCTTATGGAAGTATCTGAAAGTTGGGTTATGGATATCATCATTATACATTCTGTCTGGTTCAGGGTGATAGTCGCCTGTGATTCTACCCCAGAATTGGTCGAGTTCAAAATCAATATCGTCATCTTCTGCACTGATGAACACATGCGGTCCGTTAGGAAATCCTAGGAGGTTAGCTAGTGACTTCCGGCTATGGGTTTGGTCCATTCCAAACATTCGAAAGGTAATCAGCTCTGTGTTGGATCCAAAACCATAGTTGGGTATTGTTGCACCCCAAAATTTGCCCTCACAATACAAGACTTTGTGTTCCAAGAAGGTTCACAAGGTTCACAAAATTCATAATTGGTCAGAAGAGTTGACAATTCCCTCAGACAATGCACCTCCTAAGCAGTGCATCCAAAACTAGGGTTTTGACTTTAATCAGGCTAAATGGACTTCCAAGACTTCAAGTGAGCTTCATAACATCTTATATGTGTATAAGAACCCCCATGTCAAGTTTCAAGACTTTTCTCAAAAGTTTGCTCAGTCAGATGATCAGATAAGTCAAAAGCAGTCAATGCAGTTAAAAGGTCAAACTGAGGTCAACTGTGGTCAAACCAAAGTCAAACTTCATGATTTTTTTTTTGCCAACATCAAAGAGAGGTTGGGTGAGAAATATTATCATAATAACTGTAATACCCCAAATTTTGCCCTAAGATTTGTCGTCGCATTTCATTGCATTTAATCAATTACTAACAAATTTGTGTAGTCGTTTGACTTTTTGCAGGTAAATATCATATGGCATGCACTTTTTTTCTAAAAAGTAAAAATGGCACAATTGGCAGGAGGACATGTGTAAGGAGTTATGAGTGTGAGAGGTTGAGAGTTCGAATCTCACCTTTGGCACTTTTTGTTGTTTTTATTATTTTTACTCTAAATTTTTCTATCTTTCATTAAAAAAAATAACAAAAATAGTTTTTTATTATTATTTAATTATTATTTTCGTATTTTAATTAAATCATTTTTTAAAATATTATTTTTTTCACTTTTTTCTAAATTATTCATAAAAATATCCAAAAAATCATAAAATAAAAAAATATTGAAAAAAATTTTGTTCTTTTTATAATATTTTTTATTTTAGGAATCAATAGGATTATTAGTTTTTATTTTAAGTTTATTTTAATTATTTTAAATTATTTAAATTTTATTTTTTCTTAACTAATTATTTAGTTTGGGCTTTAAAATGGGCTTTAGGGACATTATTGACAATTTGGTGTTAACCCTAATTTGTTCCCTATATATACATGTGTTGCCTTGTTGGAAAAGAAGAGAGAATAAAAAAAAACCTAAGAGGAGTGAGTGCCGTTGGCCGTTACTTAGTTTTCTTCTTCATCCATTACTATTGTTTCTTTTTCTTCATCGTTTACCGTTATTTCTTTTCCTTCATCTATTACTATTGTTTCTTTTTCTTCATCTTCTACCGTTATTTCTTTTTCTTCATCTATTACCGTTATTTCTTTTTCTTTATCTATTACTGTTGCGTTTATATATATATAATTTTTAAATTGTTAGAGTTTATATATATAAGATTTTTGATCGAATTATGTCGATACGATGTTTGCACATTTGTGTGCATGACGCGTGACATTTGTGTTAGTTCGATCTGGTTGCGATGATCGCATTTTTGTGTGAGCAATAATACTATTTTTTGCTTAATTTCTTTTTCTTTGCGATAAATTTTGTTTCGTCCGATTTAGATCTGGTTGCGATGAGCGCATTTCTGCGTTAGCAACATTGTTGGGTTATTTGGCACATTTAAAATTCATTATTGCTTTATTATTATTATTATTATTATTATTATTATTATTATTATTATTATTATCATTATTTATTATTATTATCATTATTATCATTATTATTATTATTGTTATCATTAATTTATTAAAATTTGTTGTAATATAAAAATCTGTTTTTTTTAAAATAAATGACATTAACATCTTTTTTCCAAATTAATATGAAAACCTAATTTTAATTTTCTATATGATTCTATGTATATATTTATTATAATTCTTGTAAATTTTTGTAAATAAAATTAAACCTTATAAACACTTAATGTAAAATTTTGGTGAATGTGATTATTGATTAGTTAAAATTTGTTTTCATCATAATGTGTAAATATTTTTCTTAATAATTGTTAATATATAATTAGAGATAATTAAATTTTTGTAAATGATTAAGAAATTTATAATTATGTTATATTTAGAACTTTATATTATAGTAATTATTTAATCATTTATGTTTCTAAATAAAAATCAAATCTTATGATATTTAGAACTTTATATTATAGTAATTATTTAATCATTTATGTTTCTAAATAAAAATCAAATCTTATGTTTAATCACGTTATTAATTAATTATTATTGCTAATCATATTTTGTTGCTTATTATTATTTTGAAATTTCTATCTTATTATTTTTTCTAACTTTGTCTATTTTTCTCATTATTATTGTTTCAACTAATTATTTTCACTAACTTTATATTTATACTAACCTTATTTAATTTTTCTTATTATTTACTAACCCTAATATTTTATTTGCTTATTTGTTATTTTTTTTTATTTATTATAATTTTGTAATTGCCTCTTGGATGTAAATTGTAATTACTTAATTATTATTATCATTATGGTTAGTAATTAGGGAGTGCCAATATGTATGATATTAAAAAAAAAAAAAATTAGATCATTTTAAATAAAGATAATTAAAATAAACACGTCACACACGTAAGTCGATTTTAATCGCCGTCTCACTTCTTAAGGATATCCCTCAAGTTGCCTATGAATATTGGTTAAGTGGGGTGTATAAAGCAAGTCCCTCAAAAAGAAAATCATCAAAGTCCCTTATGGTTGCCTTTACGAATCGAGTCCCTTTCGAAAAATGATGATAGTCCCCCTAGTTTGCTTATTACACCCCACAATGGCCTTCAAAAATCCAATTGTCCCTCACATGTCCCTTAACATCCAAGGTAAGGACTACCTACTCCATTATAGTAGGGATAGTCTTACTAAGGAAAGGATAAAGAATAAGAAAGACCTTAAAACATTAGGGTAGGCTACTCCTAGATACTTGCTCACTTCAAAACTTTTTCACACTTAAACAAATTTCCAACAAAATTTTCAAACAAGTTCTTAACACATCCTTACATGGATTATTTATTAACTATTCTGAAAATTTTCTATTCACACACTACACTTTCAAAACAATTCAAAAGTGAGCTTAAGTACCTAAGAGCCCATGGATAACCATGGATGAAAAGGGTGCTAACACCTTCCCTTTTCATAACCTACCCCCCGGACCCAAAATATTCTCTAAGGTCTTTCCTGTTCTTTTATAACCTTTCCTTATGGATAAAATAAAAGTCGGTGGCGACTCTTGCTATCCGCAACATTGTTTAAAGTCAGTTCTCCCACCGTGTTACAGAACTGGCGACTCTGCTGGGGATTTATTTAAGAGGGGTACCCTTAGGAATTAAGATCACTTTAAATTGTTTGCCTTGTTTGCTTTACTATTATATTGTTGGGGAGCTCTTATGTGTGAAAGGTCCTAACCCGGATCTAGTGTACCTTAGGTAAATGGCAATAGACCAAGGAAACTGTACGACGTATATCGATACGGTTGATCTGGTGGCCATAGTTAGTGCGACTTCTTGGTTGGTGCTTATATTCCTTAAGTCAAGTTGAGGATAATATTGAGGCTGCCATATGTTGTCAATGCACTAACTGACTTTTAGAACCCTAGTTAACTCATCTTGGCCTTTAGAAAGTAGTGAGGTAACCGGCTTTGGTGCAGACTGAAGTTGGTTGACACTCGATACTACGCTCATTGAGATCTTAAACTTGGAGGGTTTTGGTTGGCAAGTAAGTTGCCTTCTGAACAACCACCCTTGTGAAGGATCAATGATATTGAGATCCCTTAGAACCTGGTTACTTTTGTAGGACAGGATGAACCATCTAACTTCAGGGGAGGGTACTTGCCTTTGAACCTCATGCAAGCCTTTAAACCTAGGGCTATGGTGTGACTTGTTTGTGTGTGCCACATGTTTGTGATTGAGCATGACATCATGACATCATCATGCATCATAAGCATATCATTTTCCCTAACCATTTCAAGGACCAAAGGATTTATCTTTGTTCTTTGTTGCAGGTCATGACTTCTGCTCGTAGAAACACCATCAGGATCAACTTTGTAGGGATACCTGCTAAGCTCAAGGAGTTAGTTTCCCTAGTGCCTGATCATTCCCAGTTCAACAAGAGACATGGTCACTTATTGGATCTAGTTACTTCAGGGTTCAATGAAGACATGATGAGTGTGCTGTTTCAGTTCTTTGACCCTAAGCACCATTGCTTTACATTTCCTGATTATCAGCTGGTTCCAACCATGGAGGAGTTCTCTAAACTCCTGGGTATACCTGTTCTTGATCAGAAGCCATTCACAGGCTTAGAGAAGGAGCTTAGACCAGAAGTTATTGCTGCAGCTCTACATCTGAAGAAGTCTGACATTGTTCTAGAGACGAGAAGCGGAGTCAAGGGTATTCTTGCCAAGGTATTAATGGATAAAGCTCAAATGTTCTTGAAGGCCATGAGCTACGATGCTTTTGAGGAGATCTTAGCCTTATTGATTTATGGCTTAGTGTTGTCCCCCAATCCTGATCAGTTCATAGACGTTCATGCCATCAACATATTCCTGAGTCACAATCCAGTGCCTACCTTACTTGGAGACATCCTACATTCTCTTCACACCCGTACTACAAGGGCAAGAGGAACTTTGATGTGCTGCATACCTTTACTTTCTAGGTGGTTTATTTCTCACCTTCCTCGCTCAGTAATGAAGAATGAGCAAGGGTTCAGATGGTCCAAGAGGATCATGTCACTTTCTCACTCAGACATCCATTGGTGCTCCAGATCTATGGAGAATGTCACCATCATTGACCGTTGTGGGGAGTTTCCTAATGTGCCACTTCTAGGCATAAGAGGAGGCATCACCTACAACCCATCTCTAGCTTTACGACAGTTTGGTTACGCCCGGAGCGATGGTCCACATGACATGTTGATTCAGGGCATTGTGTTTGACTACGACAACGATCTTCAGGGTTACCGTCAGAGATTCATACGAGCTTGGGGAAAGGTAAACAGGAATGACAGCAAGACACTGGAGCCTAAGTACACCATTCCTATGGAGGCTTATCTCAGATGGGTACGATTTCGTGCTCAGACACTCATGATGCCATATCCTGCCATCTTACCAGTTACCATGGAACCTGTTGCTGAAGGAGACACAGCTTATACCATCCTTCACCCAGACATGCCTACTGATATGGAAGACTTGCAGAGATCATGGATCCAACTGAAAGAGCAAAGGGATACTTTCGAGGCTCATTACAAAGCAAGCCAAGCAAGGATCCTAGAGCTAACAAAGCTACTTCATGAGGAACGAAACCTCAACTCATACCTCAACACCAAGAGGAAACGTCCATGGGAGACTTAAAACCCCATCTTTTGTACTTATTTCGTTTTCATTTTTTGTAAGCCTAAAAGGCAAAACAAGTTATTACTAATAAAAAGTTACTTTCTTGTTTGTTTAAGCAAATTTAAATCCTGCGGTCCTTGAAAACATTGCATATGCATTCCCATATCATTGCATCACAGGTTTATAATTGTGCACAGGTTTCTCATCTTCTCGCTGTTTATTTCAGCAATGGCTCTTGAACAATCAGTTAAGGATCTCCAGGCACAGAATGCACAGTTCCAAGAGCTGATCCTGAACCTATCCAAGGGGCAGGAGCCTTTACCTGATATGCCTGTTGACATTGATAATATTGCTGGATCTAGCAAGATCACCCGTAGTGGAAGAGTCTTCTCTCCTCCAGTTGCTTCTAAGAGTGCAGTTACTCCTGCTGTTACTTCCACCACTGATGCTCGGGGCAAGGGTCCTGTTATTGAGCCTGTATCTACTGATGTGCCAGCTGCTGATGACCTCTCTAAGCAGATGGAAGAAGTATTGAAAATCATTCGCAAGAGTGATTATGATATTGTTGATCAGCTGGGGCATACTCCCTCAAAGATTTCTATGCCCTCCCCGTTATTATGTTCTGAGGCTCATGCCAAGTCATTGATCAAGTTTCTAAAGATGGCTCATGTACCCAGTGCAATTTCTGTGGACCAGTTTGAGAATTGTGTTGCTCACCTGACCTATGACAACGGGTTAGGATTTTCTGATGCTGACTTGACCCCTGCCAAGAGGGATCATAACAGGGCCTTGCATATTTCAATTGAATGCAGGGGCACTACCCTGTCTCATGTGCTGATAGACAATAGTTCCTCTCTGAATGTGTTGCCTAAGGAAGTCCTGAACAAGCTGAGTCCTGAAGATACGGTATTGAAGCCCAGGAATATTGTGGTAAAGGCTTTTGATGGTTCTAGAAGAGTAGTGCATGGGGAAATTGATCTTCCAATCAAGGTTGGCTCTCAGGTGTTTACCGCTACATTCTATGTGATGGATATTCGTCCTTCGTACTCATGTCTGCTTGGTCGTCCCTGGATCCATGGGGCAGGTGCTGTGACCTCCACATTACATCAAAAGTTGAGATATCCGGTGAATGGAAAAGTTGTTACTGTCTTTGGAGAGGAAGAATACTTTGTCAGCCATGTAAACACTTTCAAGTATCTGGAAGTAGAAGGTGAATACATTGAAACTCCATGTCAGTCATTTGAAGTGGTTCCCTGGGCTGTTAAGGATTGTGTGACTCCTCCTGCTGTGAAGAAGGTTCCTGTGGTCATCAGAAACCCTCCAACAATGGCAATGGCCTCCCTCAATGATGCAAAAGCTATGGTGGAAGAAGAGTCCCAGAAGGCTGTTCGTCGTGCTCGTGCTGTTCGCATCACCAATCAAGGGGTTATCAATGCTGTGGGAGATCAAGATGAAGACCACAACTTGGAGGCATGGATTTTTCCTACTGTGGGTGCTGGACTCAATAATTGGAAAGCGGAAGATGTTATCCCTATCTCCTTTAGTCAGGAGTAAATACTATTACTGTGTTATGTTTTTTAAATTTGGAACAATTAAAACTTTCAAGCCATGTGCCTTACCCGGGGCACAATGGTGTGCTTATTACGGGTTGTCATTTCATTCGCATACTTCATTCCATAAAATCAATGGACGTTTCGTTTTCGTAAATATTGTGTTCCTTGTCTTTCTTTTTCTTTTATTTTTGCTTTATCAGCTATGTGTTCTTACACACACCCACGTCACTAAAATGCCGATCCTCATCCACTCTGGATCCAATTGATAACAGTTCTACTATTGCCAATTACAATTTCGAGAATCCGATCTATCAAACTGAAGACGGAAACGAGGACGATTGTGAAATATCTGTAGGGCTTGCTAGGTTGTTACAACAAGAAGAGAAAGCTATACAGCCACATGAAGAGCCAGTCGAAGTTGTGAATCTGGGAACTGAAGAAAACAGAAAAGAGGTCCAGATAGGGGCTGATTTAGACAACACTGCTCAGCATAAGAATGCAGGGGCAACATATCAGCGTGCTATGGTGGCTTTGTTTCATGATATGATTCATCATGAGATAGAGGTATATGTGGATGATATGATAGCCAGGTCTCAGAATGAAGAACAACATCTTGATCATCTGCACAAGTTGTTTGAGAGGTTGAAGAAATACAGGTTGAGATTAAATCCAAACAAGTGTACTTTTGGAGTTAGATCTGGAAAGCTCCTGGGTTTCATTGTCAGTGGAAAAGGTATTGAAGTGGATCCTGCAAAAGTGAAAGCTATACGAGAGATGCCAGCTCCCCGTACTGAGAAGGAGGTTAGAGGTTTCTTGGGACTACATTGCAAGATTTATTTCCCAATTAACTACCATCTGTGAGCCAATCTTCAAGTTGTTGAAGAAAGATCAGGTGATGGAATGGAATGATGAGTGCCAGACTGCCTTTGATGAAATCAAGAGATATTTGCTAGAACCTCCAATTTTAATGCCACCAGTTGATGGAAGACCCTTGATTATGTATTTAACAGTATTAGACAACTCAATGGGGTGTGTATTGGGGCAACATGACGAGTCTGGTCGAAAAGAGCAGGCAATATACTACCTTAGCAAAAAGTTTACCGGCTGTGAAACAAGATACTCACTGCTCGAGAAAACTTGCTGCGCTTTGGCATGGGCTGCTCGCCGACTAAGACAGTATATGTTGACCCATACTACCTTGTTGATTTCAAAAATGGCTCCAATCTGAACAACACTATGATTACTGATCTCTGTACGCAGTTCAAGATTAAGCATCACAACTCTTCTCCGTATCGTCCAAAGATGAATGGGGCAGTTGAAGCTGCTAATAAGAACATTAAAAAGATTGTACAGAAGATGACTGTTACTTACAAGGATTGGCACGAGATGTTACCATTTGCTCTGCATGGTTATCGTACTACAATACGTACTTCAACAGGGGCAACCCCATTCTCCTTAGTCTATGGTATGGAAGCAGTTCTGCCTATTGAAGTTCAGATCCCCTCCTTGGGAATCATGAAGGATGCAGGCTTGGATGAAGATGAGTGGATTCAGACTCGACTTGACCAGATAAATTTGATTGATGAGAAAAGGTTAGCAGCAGTTTGTCATGGCCAGATGTACCAGAAACGGATGATCAAAGCTTTTAACAAGAAGGTTAAGCCAAAGGTATATCAGGCTGGTGACTTGGTAATCAAGTGTATCATATTACCACAGGGTGATCCTAGGGGCAAGTGGACTCCAACATATGAGGGACCATTTGTAGTCAAGACAGTGTTCTCAGGAGGTGCCATGATATTGACTACAATGGATGGTGAAGACTTCCCACAACCTGTAAACGCAGACATAGTTAAAAAATACTACGCATAAAAAGAGACCCGCTAGGTTGACAGGCCTAGGCAAAAATAAGGGCATCCCGGCAAACCAAAAGGGTTTGGGCAAAAATTAGGGATATATATATAAAAAGATGTACACCCGGCAAGTCGAAAACCTGAAAAGGCGGCTTGGGCAAAAAAGGGTATCCCGGTGGATTGAAAACCTGAAAGGGCAATCCAGGCAAAAGTTAGGGATTAAAGCGTATGACTATGTCTCGTTTGGATCACTCATGAAACTGCAACCAGTTGTACTACTTACTCAAGCTCAAACAGATAAAGCTCAATCCAATCGTTTCCGTCTCAACAGCAAGAAGATGAGATACTTGAGGGGCAATAGTAGAATTGAAACTCAATAGGATTATTTCCCACATAGCTGATTCTTTTTGTAAAGCTTCATGACAAAATTCTCTTACTAGGGTTTATGTCTCCTTGTACAAACTTACCCGTGTATGGGTCACTTTTGATATAAATAAATTCCATCTTTTGAATCCAGATTCACTTTTACCCTATTTACATAAGCGAAACGTCCATTGGTTGTGTTTGAATGTATGTATGCCTTTGAATATGATTGATGTTTACCAGAAACGCATGTATGCTTTTAATATGATTGATGTTTACCAGAAATGCATGAAAATGCAGTAATAGTATTTACTAAGGACGAACGAGGGAAGGATTTCAACGAAGCTTCGCCGGTTCATCTTTACAAGACAGTTACAAACCATCAGTAGGACTAATCCATTTTCACAAAGTCTAATCTCCCCTGGAATTTATATCCATCTCTTTTATCCTCATACGGATATACGGGAAATTACTTTCCAATAAGGGCACGATGAACGAAGACGGGATGTTATACTTATCCTACTATCAAACGAAAACGAAGGTTATCTATACCCTACTATCCCCAACAACGGGAGGTTATCTATACCTTGGTATCCCCAACAATGGGAGGTTATCTATACCTTGTTATCCCCAGCAGACGGAGGGTTATGTATTCTTCAACAACGAATCGGGATTTATTTTCCTTGGCCAGCAGTTGTTATACAAGGATATCCAGACACTTCCAGCAGTGTCATATCATACATGCATCATTTACATCATACCATAACATATATGTCTATAGTACATTACCTAAGTGCATCATGTCATACATGCATACATAAAGCATAAACTAATGTTGTTATACAGAATGCTACCTTGTTTTCAGGTTAATTATCCAACAAACAAGCTTATGATCTTTGGGACTGCTTTATTGTAACCTCAGGGTTACTTTATCCTCCTGATGAGCTTCTTATTACTTTGGGACTGCTTTATTGTAACCTCAGGGTTATTTTATCCTCCTGATAGCCTCTCATGACTTCAAGACTGCTTTAGAGCTACTGATTGCTCTATCCTCCTGAAATCATCCTATTACTTCAAGACTGCTTTAGAGCTATTCATTGCTCTATCCTCATGAGGTCATATTACTACTTCAAGACTGCTTTAGAGTATTCATTGCTCTATCCTCCTGAAATTACATTATTATTTCAAGACTGCTTTAGAGCTATTCATTGCTCTATCCTCCTGAAATCATTACTTCAAGACTGCTTTAGAGCTATTGATTGCTCTATCCTCCTGAAGACATATCACGTTATTATTTCAAGACTGCTTTAGAGCTATTCATTGCTCTATCCTCCTGAAATCATTACTTCAAGACTGCTTTAGAGTATTCATTGCTCTATCCTCCTGAAATTACATTATTATTTCAAGACTGCTTTAGAGTTATTCATTGCTCTATCCTCCTGAAATCATTACTTCAAGACTGCTTTAGAGCTATTGATTGCTCTATCCTCCTGAAGACAAATTACATTATTATTTCAAGACTGCTTTATAGCTATTCATTGCTCTATCCTCCTGAAATCATTACTTCAAGACTGCTTTGGAGCTATTGATTGCTCTATCCTCCTGAAGACATATCACGTTATTATTTCAAGACTGCTTTAGAGCTATTCATTGCTCTATCCTCCTGAAATCATTACTTCAAGACTGCTTTAGAGCTATTGATTGCTCTATCCTCCTGAAGACATATCACGTTATTATTTCAAGACTGCTTTAGAGCTATTCATTGCTCTATCCTCCTGAAATCATTACTTCAAGACTGCTTTAGAGTATTCATTGCTCTATCCTCCTGAAATTACATTATTATTTCAAGACTGCTTTAGAGCTATTCATTGCTCTATCCTCCTGAAATCATTACTTCAAGACTGCTTTAGAGCTATTGATTGCTCTATCCTCCTGAAGACAAATTACATTATTATTTCAAGACTGCTTTAGAGCTATTCATTGCTCTATCCTCCTGAAATCATTACTTCAAGACTGCTTTAGAGCTATTGATTGCTCTATCCTCCTGAAGACATATCACGTTATTATTTCAAGACTGCTTTAGAGCTATTCATTGCTCTATCCTCCTGAAATCATTACTTCAAGACTGCTTTAGAGTATTCATTGCTCTATCCTCCTGAAATTACGTTATTATTTCAAGACTGCTTTAGAGCTATTCATTGCTCTATCCTCCTGAAATCATTACTTCAAGACTGCTTTAGAGCTATTGATTGCTCTATCCTCCTGAAGACATATCACGTTATTATTTCAAGACTGCTTTAGAGCTATTCATTGCTCTATCCTCCTGAAATCATTACTTCAAGACTGCTTTAGAGCTATTGATTGCTCTATCCTCCTGAAGACATATCACGTTATTATTTCAAGACTGCTTTAGAGCTATTCATTGCTCTATCCTCCTGAAATCATTACTTCAAGACTGCTTTAGAGCTATTGATTGCTCTATCCTCCTGAAGACATATCACGTTATTATTTCAAGACTGCTTTAGAGCTATTCATTGCTCTATCCTCCTGAAATCATTACTTCAAGACTGCTTTAGAGCTATTGATTGCTCTATCCTCCTGAAGACATATCACGTTATTATTTCAAGACTGCTTTAGAGCTATTCATTGCTCTATCCTCCTGAAATCATTACTTCAAGACTACTTTAGAGCTGTTGATTGCTCTATCCTCCTGAAGCCATTCTATTACTTCAAGACTGCTTTAGAGCTATTGATTGCTCTATCCTCCTGAAGCCATTATTACTTCAAGATTGCTTTAGAGCTATTGATTTCTCTATCCTCCTGAGGTCCGATTTATCACTTCAAGACTGCTTTAGGGTTATCATTATTGATCGCTCTATCCTCATGAAGACATGCTGTTACATCAGTATTACTCCAGACTCCTGACAGCTCTCATTATACTACTGAAGAACTTTCCCCTAGTGGCATCTTTAAGCCCACTCAATCATGTTCAACCAACCATCAATATCACTCCATGCACTGGTGAGTGCAAATTTTTGGGCTTTTGTGTTCAATCCCCTTCAACCTTCCAGGTTACGACTGGCAAATATACCAATCTAACCCCTCAGGTTTCAGAAAATTGAACAGGGGCAGCTGTTGCACCCCAAAATTTGCCCTCACAATACAAGACTTTGTGTTCCAAGAAGGTTCACAAGGTTCACAAAATTCATAATTGGTCAGAAGAGTTGACAATTCCCTCAGACAATGCACCTCCTAAGCAGTGCATCCAAAACTAGGGTTTTGACTTTAATCAGGCTAAATGGACTTCCAAGACTTCAAGTGAGCTTCATAACATCTTATATGTGTATAAGAACCCCCATGTCAAGTTTCAAGACTTTTCTCAAAAGTTTGCTCAGTCAGATGATCAGATAAGTCAAAAGCAGTCAATGCAGTTAAAAGGTCAAACTGAGGTCAACTGTGGTCAAACCAAAGTCAAACTTCATGATTTTTTTTTTTTGCCAACATCAAAGAGAGGTTGGGTGAGAAATATTATCATAATAACTGTAATACCCCAAATTTTGCCCTAAGATTTGTCGTCGCATTTCATTGCATTTAATCAATTACTAACAAATTTGTGTAGTCGTTTGACTTTTTGCAGGTAAATATCATATGGCATGCACTTTTTTTCTAAAAAGTAAAAATGGCACAATTGGCAGGAGGACATGTGTAAGGAGTTATGAGTGTGAGAGGTTGAGAGTTCGAATCTCACCTTTGGCACTTTTTGTTGTTTTTATTATTTTTACTCTAAATTTTTCTATCTTTCATTAAAAAAAAATAACAAAAATAGTTTTTTATTATTATTTAATTATTATTTTCGTATTTTAATTAAATCATTTTTTAAAATATTATTTTTTTCACTTTTTTCTAAATTATTCATAAAAATATCCAAAAAATCATAAAATAAAAAAATATTGAAAAAAATTTTGTTCTTTTTATAATATTTTTTATTTTAGGAATCAATAGGATTATTAGTTTTTATTTTAAGTTTATTTTAATTATTTTAAATTATTTAAATTTTATTTTTTCTTAACTAATTATTTAGTTTGGGCTTTAAAATGGGCTTTAGGGACATTATTGACAATTTGGTGTTAACCCTAATTTGTTCCCTATATATACATGTGTTGCCTTGTTGGAAAAGAAGAGAGAATAAAAAAAAACCTAAGAGGAGTGAGTGCCGTTGGCCGTTACTTAGTTTTCTTCTTCATCCATTACTATTGTTTCTTTTTCTTCATCGTTTACCGTTATTTCTTTTCCTTCATCTATTACTATTGTTTCTTTTTCTTCATCTTCTACCGTTATTTCTTTTTCTTCATCTATTACCGTTATTTCTTTTTCTTTATCTATTACTGTTGCGTTTATATATATATAATTTTTAAATTGTTAGAGTTTATATATATAAGATTTTTGATCGAATTATGTCGATACGATGTTTGCACATTTGTGTGCATGACGCGTGACATTTGTGTTAGTTCGATCTGGTTGCGATGATCGCATTTTTGTGTGAGCAATAATACTATTTTTTGCTTAATTTCTTTTTCTTTGCGATAAATTTTGTTTCGTCCGATTTAGATCTGGTTGCGATGAGCGTATTTCTGCGTTAGCAACATTGTTGGGTTATTTGGCACATTTAAAATTCATTATTGCTTTATTATTATTATTATTATTATTATTATTATTATTATTATTATTATTATTATTATTATTATTATTATTATTATCATTATTTATTATTATTATCATTATTATCATTATTATTATTATTGTTATCATTAATTTATTAAAATTTGTTGTAATATAAAAATCTGTTTTTTTTAAAATAAATGACATTAACATCTTTTTTCCAAATTAATATGAAAACCTAATTTTAATTTTCTATATGATTCTATGTATATATTTATTATAATTCTTGTAAATTTTTGTAAATAAAATTAAACCTTATAAACACTTAATGTAAAATTTTGGTGAATGTGATTATTGATTAGTTAAAATTTGTTTTCATCATAATGTGTAAATATTTTTCTTAATAATTGTTAATATATAATTAGAGATAATTAAATTTTTGTAAATGATTAAGAAATTTATAATTATGTTATATTTAGAACTTTATATTATAGTAATTATTTAATCATTTATGTTTCTAAATAAAAATCAAATCTTATGATATTTAGAACTTTATATTATAGTAATTATTTAATCATTTATGTTTCTAAATAAAAATCAAATCTTATGTTTAATCACGTTATTAATTAATTATTATTGCTAATCATATTTTGTTGCTTATTATTATTTTGAAATTTCTATCTTATTATTTTTTCTAACTTTGTCTATTTTTCTCATTATTATTGTTTCAACTAATTATTTTCACTAACTTTATATTTATACTAACCTTATTTAATTTTTCTTATTATTTACTAACCCTAATATTTTATTTGCTTATTTGTTATTTTTTTTTATTTATTATAATTTTGTAATTGCCTCTTGGATGTAAATTGTAATTACTTAATTATTATTATCATTATGGTTAGTAATTAGGGAGTGCCAATATGTATGATATTAAAAAAAAAAAAATTAGATCATTTTAAATAAAGATAATTAAAATAAACACGTCACACACGTAAGTCGATTTTAATCGCCGTCTCACTTCTTAAGGATATCCCTCAAGTTGCCTATGAATATTGGTTAAGTGGGGTGTATAAAGCAAGTCCCTCAAAAAGAAAATCATCAAAGTCCCTTATGGTTGCCTTTACGAATCGAGTCCCTTTCGAAAAATGATGATAGTCCCCCTAGTTTGCTTATTACACCCCACAATGGCCTTCAAAAATCCAATTGTCCCTCACATGTCCCTTAACATCCAAGGTAAGGACTACCTACTCCATTATAGTAGGGATAGTCTTACTAAGGAAAGGATAAAGAATAAGAAAGACCTTAAAACATTAGGGTAGGCTACTCCTAGATACTTGCTCACTTCAAAACTTTTTCACACTTAAACAAATTTCCAACAAAATTTTCAAACAAGTTCTTAACACATCCTTACATGGATTATTTATTAACTATTCTGAAAATTTTCTATTCACACACTACACTTTCAAAACAATTCAAAAGTGAGCTTAAGTACCTAAGAGCCCATGGATAACCATGGATGAAAAGGGTGCTAACACCTTCCCTTTTCATAACCTACCCCCCGGACCCAAAATATTCTCTAAGGTCTTTCCTGTTCTTTTATAACCTTTCCTTATGGATAAAATAAAAGTCGGTGGCGACTCTTGCTATCCGCAACATTGTTTAAAGTCAGTTCTCCCACCGTGTTACAGGTATGTATCTGAAAGAACTAAGGAATTCATAGGTAAGATCCTTATAGGTAGCAAAACGTGTTTTCAAAGCAGTGTTCTCCCAACCCAGTTGATTGAACAGGTATTGAATGCTATCCGTGATTCCTAGTTTATCCATGGTATACTTATCATAATACAGCGTCAAGGCGATTTCTCTTTCAGTTAGTGCTGCAAATCTTGCCTTTTGAGCTAGTCCTCGAAAATGAACCTTTGTGAAGTCGTACTCGGCCATACTTGCAGGTAATTCAGAGAAAACAGAAGGAATGTTTTAAAGACTTTAAAAATCCTGAAAAGTTTAAAACAGGAGTTTGAAGTCAGGATTTTTAAAAACAAAAAGCGATAGAAACAAAAGACAAAAGAGAAAAATAAAAAATAAAAATATGAAAACAAACGAAAGTAGAAAGTAATAATAATTATAATTTTAGAATTTTTGTTGGATTTTCAAAGTAAAATTTTAAAGAAAAATTGAAATACAATAACGAGGGAAATTGGGTTGCCTCCCAGTAAGCGATGTCTTTAACGTCTAAAGCCTGACGATAGCTTGGTGACAAGCTATTTGGGTGTTTGAGCTGGAAGCTCAAGCAATGTTATATTGCTGACTTGAGGGCTAGTTTCGTTCTTATTATAATGTTTTAGACGTTGCCCATTTACGATAAACGGTGCATTCGTCGTATCGGTAATTTCAACAGCTCCACTCTGAAGTACTTTGGTCACTTCATAGGGTCCAGACCACCTAGATTTTAGTTTACCTGGGAAGAGTTTTAATCTTGAATTAAATAGCAATACGACGTCTCCCACACTGAATTGTTTCTTGACTGAACGTTTATCATGCCACTTTTTAGTCCGTTCTTTGTAGATACGGGCATTTTCGTAAGCGTCTAATCGAAGTTCTTCCAATTCGTGTAAGTTCAAGATTCGCTTTTCTCCTGCCTCGGTGTAGTTGAAATTGAGTGTCTTAATGGCCCAGAAGGCCTTATGCTCTAATTCTACAAGGAGATGGCAGGATTTACCGTAAACTAATTTGTAGGGTGTAGTACCTATTGGTGTCTTAAAAGCGGTCCTATAAGCCCATAAATCTTCTTGTAGCTTTGATGACCAATCATTCCTTGAGGTAGCGACAGTCTTTTCCAATATCTGTTTTATTTCTCTGTTTGAGACCTCTACTTGTCCGCTAGTTTGCGGGTGATAAGGTGTAGCTACTCGGTGTAGGACTCCATATTTAGAGAGAAGTTTATCGAATATTCGCGATATGAAGTGAGATCCGCCGTCACTGATGACGAGTTTGGGTACACTGAATCTAGGAAAGATTGTGTTTTTGAAGAGTTTGATTACTACTCGTGCGTCATTTGTTGGAGAAGTAATGGCTTCTATCCATTTAGACACGTAGTCTACAGCGACGAGTATGTAGTGATTACCAAAAGAAGGTGGGAATGGTCCCATGAAATCTATTCCCCATACGTCAAAGATTTCTACCTCTAAGATTCCTTTCTGAAGCATTTCATCGCGTCGTGAGATGTTGCCGGTTCGTTGGCATCGATCGCATTTTAGCACAGCGATGTGAACGTCTTTCCAGAGGTTAGGCCAGAATAAGCCGGCTTGGAGAATCTTAGCGCACGTCTTGGATGTACTAGCATGACCATCATATGATGCTGAATGGCATTGGGAAATGATATTTTCTACTTCTTCCTCTGGAACACAGCGACGGTATATGTTGTCGGCCCCTCTCTTGAAGAGTAGAGGTTCGTCCCAATAATAGTGTTTCAGATCGTGGAAGAATTTCTTCTTTTGCTGATAAGTGAGATCCGGTGGAAGCACGCCTGCAGCGAGGTAATTAACGATGTCAGCATACCAGGGTAATGTGACTTGGGCATAGACGGCTTCTACGGCTTTTTCGAATTCTGGATCTTCCGAGATTGAGTTGGGTATGTCACTTTCTAATTTGGCTATCAGACGTTCGTACGGGAAATCGTCATTTATCGGTACTGGTTCGTGTCTGATGCCTTCTATTCGGGATAAGTGATCTGCAACAACGCTCTCGGTTCCTTTCTTATCTTTGATTTCTAAGTCAAACTCTTGTAATAACAGGATCCATCTCAATAGTCTTGGTTTGTCATCCTTTTTGCTTATTAGGTACCTTATGGCAGCGTGGTCTGTGTATATGATAATTTTTGCTCCTACTAAGTAAGAACGGAATTTGTCAAGCGCAAATATAACTGCTAGAAGTTCCTTTTCTGTGGTAGCGTAGTTCATTTGGGCAGGATCTAAGGTTCTACTGGCATAGTAGATGGCATGGAGTTTCTTGTCCTTCCTTTGTCCTAGAACTGCGTCTACGGCATAATCACTCGCATCGCACATGATTTCGAACGGTAGTCGCCAATCGGGTGGTTGCATGATTGGTGCGGTGATAAGGGCTGATTTTAATGTTTCGAATGCTTTTAGACAGTCGTCGTCGAAGACAAACTCAGCATCTTTCATCAACAGGCCGGTCAGAGGTTTTGTGATTTTCGAAAAATCTTTTATAAATCTTCTGTAGAAACCGACATGTCCCAGAAAACTCCGTATTTATCGTACGGATTTTGGAGGTTGGAGATCTTTTATAATCTCTATTTTAGCTTTGTCTACCTCAATTCCTTTATCTGATATGACATGTCCTAGAACTATTCCTTGTCGGACCATTGTCGCTTGCGCGAAAATAAGGTGCCGGCATGACAGAAGAGTCGCCACCTTTCGTTATTTATCCCTCAGAGCGGGAAAGGAAACGATCGGAAAAACCTGACGAAAAAGGGTAAGACAAGGTCATCGCAACCATTGTCTGGGTTCGGGAGTCGGTTACGCAAGGGGAAGGTATTAGCACCCCTCACGTCCGTCGTACTCGACGGGATCCTCGCTTGTTTGTTTACTTGGACGGGTTGGTTATAATCTATCTACCTATCAAGGCTGGCTGAAAAAGAAAAGAAAAATGACTCGGTAAAGCATCGCACTTTATGCCTACGTATTCTCATCAGAGAATGAGAAATCAGAGTCAACGTAGTTCGGCTAACTACGGGGAGGAAGATGGGGAAGGTTGCTCGCTAGGATATCGCATCCTATGCCTACGTACTTTCATCTGGTATGAAAGATCAGAGCAAACGTAGTTCGGGAAACTACAGGAAACAACTCAACTAGGAGGGAGACTATCAAGTCCTACTGTTATCATGCCATGGATTCATCCTATGGTTGAGGTTTGAACAGGGAACTCCTAGATGTTATCATGCATGGGTTTCAACCTAAAAGTCTATCATCAAATCCTCGTCAGAAGAAATGAGAGTCCTACGGGATCATGTCAATGATACACAGAAACAGACAAAAACATCAGCTTTTAACAGTAAAATGCATGCAATGCAAGTGAGGGAGGAAATGTGTGTGGGGTTTCAGCCTCCACAAGCTCATCTCAACCTCAAGCTAGTCATGAAATAACAGTAATCATACTGAAAACAAACAACATGCTATCAAGCAAAACAGTAAACTGCAATCATACAGATAAAGGAAATGAAGTACCATCAGGCAAACAAAACACAAACTTGAGAAAGAATCAACTATTCTCTAATCCTAACCCTAATCACAGGATCTAAACAAATCTAAGCACAGCCCTCAGGCAAGAGAAATCATTCCCAGTCTTCAAGCTTCAGAATAAGCTTACCAAAGAAAGGGAGCTAAGCAAGCAAGCTCATAGTGTCTTCCTCAGGAGAACACTAGGAGGTGTATACTCAGGAATCATACCCTATGTGGCTCAACCACTGTGATCAGTTTACATCCCTCCTCAGGAGAGATTAAACTCACAAGCAGGCTCCAACATCACTGGATATTTAAGAAATCCTATTTAAGCTAGTGGAGCTAAGTGAATAGACTCATAGGACCTTCCTCAGGAAAGTACTAGGAGGCTTCCACTTAGGAGTTGTATCCCATGTGGCTCAACAACATGTGATCAGTTTACATTCCTCCTCAGGAGAAATTAAACTCACAAGTTGGCTCCAACATCATTGGATACTTAAGAAATCCTAGATCAACTAGTGGAACTAAGTGAATAGACCCATAGGACCTTCCTCAGGAAAGTACTAGGAGGCTTCCACTTAGGAGTTGTATCCCATGTGGCTCAACAACATGTGATCAGTTTACATTCCTCCTCAGGAGAAATTAAACTCACAAGTTGGCTCCAACATCATTGGATACTTAAGAAAGAGGTGAGAAGGAAGGATGAAAGTCATTCATAGTGCCTTCCTCAGGAAAGTACCATGAACTTCCTTCAAACTTCAGGCTCTCAAACCTCACAGACAGGAGATGAGACAAGCTCTGGGTCTCTGCATCTTGGTCTACAAGCTCCTCTTCATGATGCCCCCCATCAATATCCTCAAGGCAACACAAGCCCTTCATCAAATTCCTCAGAATGAACCCCACAGATGAACAGATAACCCACTGAACAAATCACATTATCAGGCAATCTCAGACAATACCTAAAAATACTAAACTAATGGGAAAAAATCTAACAAATATTCACAAGGGTCCTCAACACCTACTCATAACATCTACAAAGGTTTCTACCTAAAAATCAAGATAAAACTTGCTCAAAGAAAATGATTCATCACCTATGCACAATTCTAAACCCTAATTAGACTATCCTAAATCAACCCTAATTAAACTAATCAAGATTAATTCTAAAAAATCTAGAAAAAATCCTATGGGGAAGTATGACTAATCATCTAATTGCACCAAAAAGAATGGGTAAAAAAGATTAATGGAAAGTACTAAAACAATTCCTACAAAATCAAATATCAAAATGAACCAATTAAAAAGCTATTTAAGAGAAAATCAATGAAAAATACTAAAATACCATACAATATTCTAGCAAAATTCTAGGGGATCCTATTTAACTACCCTTAAGTCCCATATATTCCCCATAGGCTAACTTGTCCTAAAAACCCCAAAAATAAAATGTTGAAATTCAAGTATACTACTTAAAAATCTAATTAAACTATCCTAAGTTCAATTATCTAAACTAATCAAAATTTATTCTAAAGAATCTAGTAATAAATTCTGGGAATACTACAATTCAATATTAATCACCACAAAAAAGAATGGGCAAAAAATCTATTTCTAAGTGTAAGAACAAAAATCTACAAGATCATGTATGAAATAAAACCTTCAAAATATGCATTTATTTGTAAAATATGTGGAAAATGCGAGAAAAATATAAAATGCAATTTTTATATTTTTTTAATTTTCTAGACATGCTAAGGAAAATATTAAAAAAAGAATGAGTTAAAAATATGCATTTTCCATTTAGTTATGAATTTTTGAAGTTTAATAAAATCTAGGCCACAAGATCAAAGTCAAGTCAAAGTTTCCATTCCAATCCAATGGTGCATGTTCATCTTCTCCACATGCAAACCCTAAAATTCAGAATTTTTCTATTCCATGCATGCAACTTCCATAGCTTCTATCTCATTCATTACTCCATGAAATCACATGAAATAAAAAACAAAACCGATCCTCTTCTCGCCCTCTACACAACCATGGTTTTAGTTTCTCTTGAATCTTTCTCTAACCTTCAAACCGTCAACAACAAGGCACGGGTACCACCATGAATGCTCACTTTTCAACTCTAACAAACCTTGAAAATAATGATGTCAATGTGTTCCTCTTGCTTCCATGAGTATACTAAACTATAACACATGCATTAAAACCTCATATTTCAAGCTTTCTTGATCAACCAAGAATTGATGTCACATTTTGAAACTCCATGGATTGACCTTAAACTCACCATAAATGATCCTTAAGTTGTCTCTATCATGAATATCACAATAACTAGCCCTAACTATGCATAAATAATGAGTTTCAAGAGAAAATGCATACCTTGCAAGTGGTGATGGCTATGGTGTTTCTTCTCCAATCCAAGCCTTGGTACTTGTGCTAATTGATCCTTGGATGATGGTGATGATTCAGCCACGAATTCTTGATCCTTCTTCTTGCTTTTCACTCCACAACAATGGAGGATGATGATGATGATGAAAGATTGCACCAACAATGGAATTTGGGAGAGATTGAAACCAAAATGCAATGAGGGAGTTATGGTATCAAAGTGTATTTGCAAGCTTGAGGAATCACCAACCATGGCATGATCTCACCTTTGGGTATTTATGGAAGTGAAAGGAAAGATCTAGAACATATGAGAAGCTTCCAAGGAAGTTCTAGAACTTCTCACGTAATGAGAAATTCCAAAAATGCTATATTTAGTAATTCTCCTAAAACTCATGATAAATCCTCAAAATACCTTCATATGAGATATAAATGTGAGAACAAGGCATTTTATGCAAAATTAAGGCTTTGGCAAACAATTTCTCATGGTACCTTAAAGTGCAAGAAACAAATTTACAAAGGAAGTCCAATTTTTAAGCTTAAACTCAAAAATGTGGATAAACCATTGTTTCCAAAATGTTGTTTCCAATCAAAATCATCTATCATATGCCCCATTTTGGATTTGTAGATCTCTCAAACCAAAATCCAATTTCAACTTTTTTAACTTATAAGCCTTTTTCAAGTCATTTTGACCATTTTAAAATATCCATGCTCCATGCATTTCCAAACTCTCAAGACCTCTTATCTAGCCTTAAAATGCCATTTTGAACAACTTTCATGTTTTGAGTTTTTCCATTTGAAGCTTGGAAGTAGGAGTTTTAGGCATTGGCTAAAAATGACCTGTAACTGACAAATTACCAAAATACCCCTGTCTTGTTCAAACCATAAGTTGAGTTATACAAATCCTATCAAGGACTTCTACCACTCAAATTAAAGATAAGGAGATGCCCTTCAACATTCATGTTGACCAAGAGATCATAGGAATCATCCTACTAGGGCAAAAGTTGTCTGCAAGTTGGGTGACTTTCAAGGACCCAGATTCACATACCTCTGCTGACCTGTAATTTGTCAAAACCATAACTTGAGCTCTGCACATCCTATCAAGGACTTCCACCACTCAAATTAAAGCTAAGAACAAGCTCTACAACATTCATGTTGTGGGGAATATGAGATATCAATCACATCTAGAGCTAAAGCTGCCTGGAAGATAGGGATCAAACTAGGGTTTTTTCACTGACAATCCTTAGAAACCCTGACTTGAAACTTCTCAAACTCCTCAATCATGATGAGTTGGTCTAGGAATCATCTTTATAACATGTCTATGCATCATCCCATGATCTCATGGCCCTTGGATTAGGTCTCAACCCTTTTCCAAATCTTCAGTTATCCTAGGGTTGACCCAGTCAAAACCCTAATTCTACCATTCATGGTTGAATCTTCTGAACTCTTGCATAATGACCTCTTTGGACTTCATGATGGCTATCAAGACATCTCATAAGCTTTCTCAAAACATCTAGTCCATTCTCAAAGTCTCATAATCATCTGAGGGGCACCCACAACCCTCAAGCTATGAAGCACACAACCCTGGTTTCAAACCACTCCTCTGAGGATCTCTTGAACTTTCTGATGAAGGTATCCACTTTCAAACACTCAATGAATAAATAATTGTTGGTCAAATTTTGGGGTGCAACAGCTGCCCCTATTCAAACGGCTTGAACCTGACTGGGTGAGAAGCGAACGGCTCTCAACCAATCAAGGTACGAGACGGTTGAATATCGGTAAACCCGAAAATTTGCCAACTGCACAAGCACATGATACTATGCGGGGAACAAATCTTTGAATACTGCAACACTAGCTGCTCGGCCACTAGCTGGAGAGATACTGATCTGACATCGCCGTCAGTTATCCACATTAACTTCTTCTGACATCATCTTCAGGCAACCACGACACCCAGCATCACCGCTGGAAGACTAAACCTGATATCGCCGTCGAACAATCAAAATACTCCGCATCGCCGCTGGAGAACTACAACACTGAACAACTCTGCCCCTGGGGTTCACCCCTGGTAACTGGAACAAAAGGTACACTTGCGTATTTGGAGCTACTCTGCTGGGGATGAGAGACTCAACCAAGCACACTCTGATCTGGGGTTCACCCTCAGAACCATAACGAACATCCAAATATTACTGCATACTGAGAAACCGTAGAACTTCAACACTACAGATATATGAAACCCTGGCCCCTGGCCACTTCCAGCTTCAGCTAGAAAAGATCCTTAAGTACTTCTGAATATGAATGAAACCCTGGCCCCTGGCCATTCCAGATCCGCTGGAGAATCTTCAAGTATTTCTGAAGATAGATGAAACCCTGCCCGTCGGCTGTTCCAGCTTCAGCTAGAAAGAACATCCTTGACCTTCAAGGATGTAAACTTTGCCCGTCGGCAACTCTGCAGGAGGTATCTTCGACTTCAGTCTGAAGAAATGGTCCTTGGCCTTCAAGGATACATGGATCTGCCTTCAGGCAACTCCGCCTCTGCTATAGAGCATCCGTGACTTTAGTCAGGGATGTACTTCGGCCTTCAGTCCGAAAAATGAATCCTAGGTCATTCATGACCTTGGGGATAACCTTGCCCTTAGGCACCTTCGCTTCAGCTTGGGAAATCTGTGACTTCAGTCGAAGAAATGGTATCCTGAGCCATTCATGACTCTACGGGGATTCAAACACTTTGCCTTCAGGCAAAACTCCGCTTCAGCTGGAGAAACATCTTTGACTTCAGTCAGAAGAAAAACTATCCACTTGATCGCAATCAATCATCTTCTCAGGACAGCTGACTTGGTCTTCAGACCAACACGGATCATCTTGAATACAAAATTTGGAACCTTGTCTTCATCCACACGTTGATTCATCAACAAGGACATCTGAGCTCACAGGAACCTTCTGATATCGCTTTCAGGCGCTTATGAAATCCATCTTCAGATTAGACATCATTGTTGGAGGAACATCTTCGACTTCAATCGGAAGACGTATCATTCCCTTGATCGCGCTCAATCATCGCCTCAGGATAACTGACTTGGTCTTCAGACTCACACGAATTACTCTGTTGTATCTACAACTCTGGAACCTTATCTTCAGCCACCGGTTGATTCATCAATCTGGAAATCTGAACTCACAGGAACCTTCTGATATCGCCTTCGGGCGCTTTACGACATCCATCTTCAGATTAGACATCGTTGCTGGGGCAGACATATCATGCTGCTACTCACTTGACATCCTGTCAAGTCGTTGCTAATTAAAAGCAAACATGTCGGGTCACCGGACATAATCATCACGTTAACAACTCTGTTGAGGAGAGAGGAATGAGGGTTCACCCAAATAATCCTGACGACTCACTGGGGAAAAGGAAGAAGGGTTCACCCGAATCAACCTTGTAGACTCTGCTGCAGAAAGACGAGGGAGTTCACCCAAACGACTTCAACAACTGCTGGGGAATACCGAAAGAGCATACTCAGATGATTCCTACCAACTTTACTAGGGAGCAAGTACTTCTGCACGGGGAAAGCGATAAATGCCCTGAACGACTTTTTGGGAAATGACCCTTCTGGGGAACATAGCTGTCAGGCTACAAGACACTCATGTCATTAAGTTCTCAAACTTGCGGGATAAACAAACTTCAGCTTGCTGGACAATCCTTCGGGATCTGTTTGGGGGAACCTTCCATCTGCCAATCATGACTGTGCTCGGCTGGGGATATCAATCTACCTGCTTGCTGCTGGGGAAGTGCCAACCACCTGCTGGGGAAAAGCCCTCCACTCCGTTGGGGGTTCCAGAAATCTTCCTGGGCAACTCTTGCTGCGGACGCTACTGGGGAGCTCAAGAATCATCTTAAGCAAACAGCTCGGGAAACTGTACTGAGGTCTTAAGAGTCATCTTAAGCAAACGGCTCTGCTGAGGGATTTGAGAATCATCTCGAACTGAAGGCTCCGCTGGGGGTCTCAAAAATCATCTTGAGTGAGCGACTGCGGGGATCACACCGGGGTCTTTTAGAATCATCTTAAGAGAGCGACCTTGTTGGAGAGAATATCAGGAATCGTCCTGGGCAACCGGTCTTTCGGTAGTACACCTGTACAATAAGGATGATAATGACCTAGGTCATGCTTATGATGCGTATGCTTCTGCGCTATGCCCCACACGGTGGGAATGATATGCGAAAATGCTAAATGCCATGCAATCATGCACAACGTTGTTGCAACGTCAGATGCTATGCAGTGTTAAATGCCATGCAGTCATGCACAATGCTATGCAATCATGCACAATGATGCGATCCCATCGGCAAAATAAATGCCGAAGGGGGGAAATCTTCCTGTCAAGGAGAAAGAACCACTCAGGTAGAGGAATCATCCTGCCGAGGAGATGGTGAACACGTCAATATCAATCGGGCTCTGTCTGGGGAATTGATCTTCCGCGAATTGCTGCATGGCAAACAACTTCAGCTGACTGCTGCAGGGGAACGAAGCTCTACGAGCACTTGGATCTGCTGATATCAATCGCGAGAATGAACTGTGCGGCCGTCTCGGCTACTCTTCTGGGGATGACCGCTCTGTGGGGAACCAACTTCAGCTGTTCAACACTCCACTGGGGAAAAACCAATCATGATCTGACCCACTTCCAAGGATTCGGATCCCTTGGACATCTGCAGACTCGGCTGAGGAGGGAGAAATCATTCTGCTTTACTGGATAGAGTACGACTCTGGGGAAATACAGCATCGGCTGCTCCATGCTCTGCTGGGGAGAATTAATCATGATCTGATCAACCTCCAAGGATTCTGCTTTTCTGCGGACTCAGCCGGGGAGAGAAATCATTCTACTTCACTGAAGAGTACGACCCTGATGGGGAATTTCTATTCCGCTGGGGAGGAAAGGATCACCTGACTTCGGGGGGAGAGTACAACTCTGCCGGGGAATACAACATCAGCTGCTCCAACACTCTACTGGGGAAGAAGGAATCGTCCATCTTCAGGAGAGAGCCTGATTCTGGTGAGGAATCTCAATTCCACTGGAGACTTCAGTCTGGCACTATCAGTTACTGCATACTTCGGTATACGGCTAGCTTCTTGCGAATCCTGCACTTGTGACCCGGTGCTGGGGGAAAATCAATCATGCTTCAGCGACTTTACTGGGGAAAACACGAGCTTCGGCACCCGAACACTTCTATGATGTTTGCACTTGTGACCCGGTGCTGGGGAAAGACGATGAGCTGCTGCGTGCGACTTAGCTGATGAGGTGACATTCCTTCAGGATGCGTCTGCTTGGGGGAGAGAATCACCTCTACCTGGGGAAGACATATCAATGCTCACTATCTGATTTTGATTCTGCGAAGGAGAGACTACTGAACTCTGCCGGGGAAGGAGGATTCATCCTGCTTCGGGGATATCAATCCTGGTCCGCTGAGGGTAATCTTGACCCTAATCTGATGAGGGGTGAACGCCATCTCAATCTGCTGCAGTCTCAAACTGTACAGGGGGAACGACCTCAAATTGTGCGCCTCTGCTGAAAAACAATCCTGGTTCAACAGCGTCAACACAGGGAATACAGGCTACCAATCATGGAGTCAAGTAACAGGTTATGCTGTAGGATAGCAACCCAATGACCGCAAGGCTTCTTCAGAAGGTTCAGGTTTTGACGGGGTAATGACACGATTCCCCGATACTCAATTCTTGCTAGGGTGAACAAACTCATTTGAACAACTTGCCCCAGTGCATTTCAACTTGCCCCAATCTGACCTTTGGGAATAATTCATTCTGAGCCGAAAACAACTGGCAACAAGACAATCTTCAGAGGGCTTGCCCCAGCATCTGCACAACGGGAGGATTCATCCTCAACTAATCAACTTTCAGCATGGTCGGCTTCAATATCTCTGAAGTAGTTTGCCCCTGAACGAGCGATGAGCGACTCAACATGCTCTGATCGAACACTGGAGGGATCTGCCCTTAAATCGCAAGGATTCCAGATAACTGCCCCTGATTGGGTCTCGAGAAGATTCACTTCCGGCCAACTGCTTCTTGCATGAACTGCCCCATAATCAACTGATGCTCCGGGACTTGTCCTCAAACAAACTGATTCCAAACTCGCTGGAAGTCATTGCCCCAAATTCACAGGGCTTCGCAGCATACCATTCTGATCCAGACCTCTGACGATTCAGTCCTGATTGACTATTCCCTATTGAAGTCCCTTCATGTCAGCTACCAACCTGCAATTGAAATTGTTTATTCACGAATGGTAATTCTAATGCAGTGTTCATGCAAATTTTGAAAAATGTTGTACTGTCACTCATTTACGTATCATGCTAGTGAGTGACGAGTGAACCAAAGAGTTCAAACGTAGTGCTGATGCGATCAGTGAAAAATGCAATAAGGATATGATTAGCAAATCATGAAGGAGTCAGGTTACTCAACCTTATCGTAATGCGCTCTCAGAATAAACCCTGCCTCAATTAGGTCTTTTAAGGGTTGTATCGTGGTCGGGTTCACGGTTCGTGAAGCAAAGGATATTTGGCTCAAATCATGATTTGTACCCACCCCTTCTACGTGATGTTCTCCGATCTTAAAGTTCAGTTAACTTAGCTCGAGCGCTCTCCTCTTCGAGAGGTATGTTGAACATTGGGACCAACTGGTTAAAGAATTCTCAAGGTGTTTCGGAGTGACAGTTACTCCTTTTCGTTTTTGGTGTCTGTGTCTACACGACTTCGTCCTTGTTCGGGGATTTTCCTTTTTTATAATCCTTTCTTTTTCATTCTTTTGATTCCCTAACTTTTGCCTGGACTGACTCCTTTTGAGTTCTTTTCGATTTTTTCTTTTGCAGTCCAGCGGGATGCCCTGATTTTTGCCTAAGTATTTGCTTTTTAGCTTTTCTTTTTTACTTAGCGGGCTTTCTTATTTCTTTTTCTTTTGGAACGAGTCGTGCGACACTGGTTGTCTTGATTGCTCCGAAAGGATTATAACTGTCTCACTCCTGATTGGTGAGGTTTAACCATTGTGGTTGATGAGGTACGACCTCTGGAGAGGAATATGATGTGATTGGTCCTCGAAGGACAACACTCCTCTATAAGACTTGAACGCTCGATCAAGCTAACTGACAACTACCCTGCCCCGGGTTAAGATGTGAGGGTTAAAAAGTCCGAAAGAAACTCCTACTCCTCGGCTCGAAGTGGTTAACAAGGGATTCTCTTCCTTATCTCTCCGGTGTTTAGGGATTTGAAACAATGCCTTGTACGTCATCGGCTAAGTTTTATCTGAAAGCAATACGATCATCGGTTATCAGTATTCAGTTTCATCATCCTCCCTCCGCTCATTGCTAATCATAGTAATAAAGTGGAGTAAATAAAATGCAAGCGTCAGTGCAATGCAGTAAATGAGTGACAACGACATAACTAATTCAGAAGAAATGCATAGTCACTTTATTATCATTACCATTCGAAACATACAATGTTTAAAGCAGGTAGTAACTAACAGAAAAGAAACTACAAAATGCAAAAATGGTAAAAAGTCCGAGGACTGCCAATGCTGAGGACGTCTGCCTGTCTGGATCACTGGCTTTTGGAAACAACCCTCTGAATCTACGAGCTCAAACAGCTAAGAGGTCGCCACGCACAACCAAGACTCCATCTGGAAAGGAAATACACCCTTGGTCGATCAATTGCTGCACTTTCGCCTGGAAAGCCTTGCAATCTTCAGTTGAATGCCCCAGAGATCCACCATGGTAGCCACACTGAGCATGAGGATCGTACCCCGGAGTGTAAGGCTCTAGCACGGGCTTGAGAGCTTTCGGTTCCACCAAGGAATTCTGAACCAACAGCGGAAGAATCTGGCTATACGGCACAGGCACTGGATGGGGAGAAGCATTCCTTTGTTCCACGTGGTTGCGAGGTCTTTTGTGATCCTGGTGCGGGTATTCTTTGACGGTCTCTCGTTTAGGCGCTTGCGTCCTTGAGCTTGATCCAGGCAGCAACTGCGAGCGAGGCGATTCAGTCACCAAAGGTCGCGGGACATATTCCAGACCTTTCTCAGCTTCAGGCAAAGGAGTGGAATCATCCACCTCTTCCGCAGGGTAAGGGATAAACTTTCCCGATGCTCTCATGCCGCCCGGCACAAGCCTAATCGCCCTTGAGTCAATAAGGTCCTGAATCTTATTCCGGAGAGCCTTACATGTTTCAACATGATGCCCCGGTGCTCCAGAGTGGAAATCACAACGCATGCTGAGATCAACGTCTGGTGACACGTCATCTGGTGGATTTAAGGTCCGAAGCTTGAGAACACGGTTCTGAACCAACAGTGGCAACAGCCGGGCATAACTCACGGGTAGTGGGTCCATAGCTCTATCAAGTAGCTTCTTCTTTTGACCATAACCTTCAGGATTATTCTGAGATGCTCGGCGCGGCTGATGACGAGACAGGCCTCGAGCTTCATGCTGTGTAGAGGGCCCATGAGGTCCACTTGGCTTCGGCACAGGTGGCACTGACGGTAACGGAGGAAGCACTTTGGTCTCCTCCTTGGGTGCTTGACCCCTCTCCTTATTTAGCATACTTCTCACTACTCCCATGAGAAAGCTCAACTGATTCTGCAGCTGCTGATTCTCCTCTCTGAGTACTTGTTGGTCCAGACGCACTGCCCGTATGTCATTCATGACCTGCCCCAGTTGGCTTCGGATTTTCCCCAGTTCAGCTTGTACCTGCTCCATCAATCTGAGCTGCTTGATTCTGAGTCAAACCTGTAAACACAAGGGTTAGAAGACAAGCCCCGACTTCTGCCATGCAAGATGAATTATGCCAATGCCATGGGTGTCTGTACGTTTAGGAGATCACCCCTAATCCTGGTGTCAACGTGCCAACATAGTGTCAATGCAGTGATAAGACTGGATCCATTCATGGAAGAAAATATCTCATATTGCTCGGGACACCAGGATCAGGGTACGAAACACGCCTGCGGCACAGACACATGCTAATGGAATGCAAAAATGGATATGCAAACTAATGCAAAATGCAGTCATGCAATAATATATCCAGGTGGCTGCTGTGGAGATTCGGTGTCAACAGTCACTGAGGAGAGGGAAACCCCGGTGTAAGCCACTGATCTGATCTGCTGTGAATAACCATCTGATAGGATCGAGATCAAACTTCTGCTCTGACAAGAACGAAGGCTTGATAATAAAGACCCCGGATTCAAGATCAAGGAATATCTGTTGATGAAGTCTTCAGACCCCAAATCAGAAATCTGCCCTATCAAGAACAAAAATACAGCTGCTGATGAGATCTTCAAACCCCACTCAAAATCTGCCCTATCAAGAACAAACAACAACTGCTGACGAGATCCTCAGACCTCACTCAAAAATCTGCTCTGTCCAGAACAAACCTCTGACGATAATACACTGATCAAAGCCTGCTCTATCAAGAACAGACAAACACCCGATGATAAGATCCTCTGATCAAACTCTTGCTCTATCAAGAACATATCTGCAACTGAGAACCCAACATAACTGATTCACTGTCAAGAAAACCAGGTGGTCTGGAGGTCAAAGTTTCCTGCAATATCCCAACCCCACTCACAGGTATGATGGACCTAATCCACGGACAAAGGTACGGCATCCTATGCGGTTGTCAGCGTCACAGACATTCATGAGTGACAATACGATTCCCAGAAGGAGTGGCATCGTCAAGTCATGAAGAGGCCTCTCTTAGCTGACTTCCAAATGATCGGTCCCCAGAGTCGACAATCCTCACGTCTGGACTCCCCTCAGATCCTCAGGACCGGAAAGGAGCACCTCTGCAAGAATCTCGTCTGAGCGCAGATTTTCGTAGGGAACTGTGCCTGTTCAACAGACAGGTTCGTCTACTACTTCTCCGCAACTATATCTAGGTGTGTACTCAAGCCCAGGTCCGGCTTTTCACTCACAGTAACATCCCTCTCCCACAGCAGCACAGATAATCATATCGAACTGGAAATAAAATGCGGGAAATAAAATGCGGGAAGTAAAGTGCGGGAAGTGAAAATGCGATAAATAAACGCAACCCAACAAGCAAACACACAAACGATAGGATTGACTCGCGTAGGGGATGGGAAACGGTCCCAGCATAAGGGATGGGAAAAGTCCCTAGATGCTTGGTTCCCCAGCAGAGTCGCCAGCTGCTGGGGACAGGCCCAGACAGCTAGGAAGAAAACCCAAGGCAAGACTCGCATAGGGAACCATCTTGTCCCCAGCAGAGTCGCCAGCTGTCGCTTGCGCGAAAATAAGGTGCCGGCATGACAGAAGAGTCGCCACCTTTCGTTATTTATCCCTCAGAGCGGGAAAGGAAACGATCGGAAAAACCTGACGAAAAAGGGTAAGACAAGGTCATCGCAACCATTGTCTGGGTTCGGGAGTCGGTTACGCAAGGGGAAGGTATTAGCACCCCTCACGTCCGTCGTACTCGACGGGATCCTCGCTTGTTTGTTTACTTGGACGGGTTGGTTATAATCTATCTACCTATCAAGGCTGGCTGAAAAAGAAAAGAAAAATGACTCGGTAAAGCATCGCACTTTATGCCTACGTATTCTCATCAGAGAATGAGAAATCAGAGTCAACGTAGTTCGGCTAACTACGGGGAGGAAGATGGGGAAGGTTGCTCGCTAGGATATCGCATCCTATGCCTACGTACTTTCATCTGGTATGAAAGATCAGAGCAAACGTAGTTCGGGAAACTACAGGAAACAACTCAACTAGGAGGGAGACTATCAAGTCCTACTGTTATCATGCCATGGATTCATCCTATGGTTGAGGTTTGAACAGGGAACTCCTAGATGTTATCATGCATGGGTTTCAACCTAAAAGTCTATCATCAAATCCTCGTCAGAAGAAATGAGAGTCCTACGGGATCATGTCAATGATACACAGAAACAGACAAAAACATCAGCTTTTAACAGTAAAATGCATGCAATGCAAGTGAGGGAGGAAATGTGTGTGGGGTTTCAGCCTCCACAAGCTCATCTCAACCTCAAGCTAGTCATGAAATAACAGTAATCATACTGAAAACAAACAACATGCTATCAAGCAAAACAGTAAACTGCAATCATACAGATAAAGGAAATGAAGTACCATCAGGCAAACAAAACACAAACTTGAGAAAGAATCAACTATTCTCTAATCCTAACCCTAATCACAGGATCTAAACAAATCTAAGCACAGCCCTCAGGCAAGAGAAATCATTCCCAGTCTTCAAGCTTCAGAATAAGCTTACCAAAGAAAGGGAGCTAAGCAAGCAAGCTCATAGTGTCTTCCTCAGGAGAACACTAGGAGGTGTATACTCAGGAATCATACCCTATGTGGCTCAACCACTGTGATCAGTTTACATCCCTCCTCAGGAGAGATTAAACTCACAAGCAGGCTCCAACATCACTGGATATTTAAGAAATCCTATTTAAGCTAGTGGAGCTAAGTGAATAGACTCATAGGACCTTCCTCAGGAAAGTACTAGGAGGCTTCCACTTAGGAGTTGTATCCCATGTGGCTCAACAACATGTGATCAGTTTACATTCCTCCTCAGGAGAAATTAAACTCACAAGTTGGCTCCAACATCATTGGATACTTAAGAAATCCTAGATCAACTAGTGGAACTAAGTGAATAGACCCATAGGACCTTCCTCAGGAAAGTACTAGGAGGCTTCCACTTAGGAGTTGTATCCCATGTGGCTCAACAACATGTGATCAGTTTACATTCCTCCTCAGGAGAAATTAAACTCACAAGTTGGCTCCAACATCATTGGATACTTAAGAAAGAGGTGAGAAGGAAGGATGAAAGTCATTCATAGTGCCTTCCTCAGGAAAGTACCATGAACTTCCTTCAAACTTCAGGCTCTCAAACCTCACAGACAGGAGATGAGACAAGCTCTGGGTCTCTGCATCTTGGTCTACAAGCTCCTCTTCATGATGCCCCCCATCAATATCCTCAAGGCAACACAAGCCCTTCATCAAATTCCTCAGAATGAACCCCACAGATGAACAGATAACCCACTGAACAAATCACATTATCAGGCAATCTCAGACAATACCTAAAAATACTAAACTAATGGGAAAAAATCTAACAAATATTCACAAGGGTCCTCAACACCTACTCATAACATCTACAAAGGTTTCTACCTAAAAATCAAGATAAAACTTGCTCAAAGAAAATGATTCATCACCTATGCACAATTCTAAACCCTAATTAGACTATCCTAAATCAACCCTAATTAAACTAATCAAGATTAATTCTAAAAAATCTAGAAAAAATCCTATGGGGAAGTATGACTAATCATCTAATTGCACCAAAAAGAATGGGTAAAAAAGATTAATGGAAAGTACTAAAACAATTCCTACAAAATCAAATATCAAAATGAACCAATTAAAAAGCTATTTAAGAGAAAATCAATGAAAAATACTAAAATACCATACAATATTCTAGCAAAATTCTAGGGGATCCTATTTAACTACCCTTAAGTCCCATATATTCCCCATAGGCTAACTTGTCCTAAAAACCCCAAAAATAAAATGTTGAAATTCAAGTATACTACTTAAAAATCTAATTAAACTATCCTAAGTTCAATTATCTAAACTAATCAAAATTTATTCTAAAGAATCTAGTAATAAATTCTGGGAATACTACAATTCAATATTAATCACCACAAAAAAGAATGGGCAAAAAATCTATTTCTAAGTGTAAGAACAAAAATCTACAAGATCATGTATGAAATAAAACCTTCAAAATATGCATTTATTTGTAAAATATGTGGAAAATGCGAGAAAAATATAAAATGCAATTTTTATATTTTTTTAATTTTCTAGACATGCTAAGGAAAATATTAAAAAAAGAATGAGTTAAAAATATGCATTTTCCATTTAGTTATGAATTTTTGAAGTTTAATAAAATCTAGGCCACAAGATCAAAGTCAAGTCAAAGTTTCCATTCCAATCCAATGGTGCATGTTCATCTTCTCCACATGCAAACCCTAAAATTCAGAATTTTTCTATTCCATGCATGCAACTTCCATAGCTTCTATCTCATTCATTACTCCATGAAATCACATGAAATAAAAAACAAAACCGATCCTCTTCTCGCCCTCTACACAACCATGGTTTTAGTTTCTCTTGAATCTTTCTCTAACCTTCAAACCGTCAACAACAAGGCACGGGTACCACCATGAATGCTCACTTTTCAACTCTAACAAACCTTGAAAATAATGATGTCAATGTGTTCCTCTTGCTTCCATGAGTATACTAAACTATAACACATGCATTAAAACCTCATATTTCAAGCTTTCTTGATCAACCAAGAATTGATGTCACATTTTGAAACTCCATGGATTGACCTTAAACTCACCATAAATGATCCTTAAGTTGTCTCTATCATGAATATCACAATAACTAGCCCTAACTATGCATAAATAATGAGTTTCAAGAGAAAATGCATACCTTGCAAGTGGTGATGGCTATGGTGTTTCTTCTCCAATCCAAGCCTTGGTACTTGTGCTAATTGATCCTTGGATGATGGTGATGATTCAGCCACGAATTCTTGATCCTTCTTCTTGCTTTTCACTCCACAACAATGGAGGATGATGATGATGATGAAAGATTGCACCAACAATGGAATTTGGGAGAGATTGAAACCAAAATGCAATGAGGGAGTTATGGTATCAAAGTGTATTTGCAAGCTTGAGGAATCACCAACCATGGCATGATCTCACCTTTGGGTATTTATGGAAGTGAAAGGAAAGATCTAGAACATATGAGAAGCTTCCAAGGAAGTTCTAGAACTTCTCACGTAATGAGAAATTCCAAAAATGCTATATTTAGTAATTCTCCTAAAACTCATGATAAATCCTCAAAATACCTTCATATGAGATATAAATGTGAGAACAAGGCATTTTATGCAAAATTAAGGCTTTGGCAAACAATTTCTCATGGTACCTTAAAGTGCAAGAAACAAATTTACAAAGGAAGTCCAATTTTTAAGCTTAAACTCAAAAATGTGGATAAACCATTGTTTCCAAAATGTTGTTTCCAATCAAAATCATCTATCATATGCCCCATTTTGGATTTGTAGATCTCTCAAACCAAAATCCAATTTCAACTTTTTTAACTTATAAGCCTTTTTCAAGTCATTTTGACCATTTTAAAATATCCATGCTCCATGCATTTCCAAACTCTCAAGACCTCTTATCTAGCCTTAAAATGCCATTTTGAACAACTTTCATGTTTTGAGTTTTTCCATTTGAAGCTTGGAAGTAGGAGTTTTAGGCATTGGCTAAAAATGACCTGTAACTGACAAATTACCAAAATACCCCTGTCTTGTTCAAACCATAAGTTGAGTTATACAAATCCTATCAAGGACTTCTACCACTCAAATTAAAGATAAGGAGATGCCCTTCAACATTCATGTTGACCAAGAGATCATAGGAATCATCCTACTAGGGCAAAAGTTGTCTGCAAGTTGGGTGACTTTCAAGGACCCAGATTCACATACCTCTGCTGACCTGTAATTTGTCAAAACCATAACTTGAGCTCTGCACATCCTATCAAGGACTTCCACCACTCAAATTAAAGCTAAGAACAAGCTCTACAACATTCATGTTGTGGGGAATATGAGATATCAATCACATCTAGAGCTAAAGCTGCCTGGAAGATAGGGATCAAACTAGGGTTTTTTCACTGACAATCCTTAGAAACCCTGACTTGAAACTTCTCAAACTCCTCAATCATGATGAGTTGGTCTAGGAATCATCTTTATAACATGTCTATGCATCATCCCATGATCTCATGGCCCTTGGATTAGGTCTCAACCCTTTTCCAAATCTTCAGTTATCCTAGGGTTGACCCAGTCAAAACCCTAATTCTACCATTCATGGTTGAATCTTCTGAACTCTTGCATAATGACCTCTTTGGACTTCATGATGGCTATCAAGACATCTCATAAGCTTTCTCAAAACATCTAGTCCATTCTCAAAGTCTCATAATCATCTGAGGGGCACCCACAACCCTCAAGCTATGAAGCACACAACCCTGGTTTCAAACCACTCCTCTGAGGATCTCTTGAACTTTCTGATGAAGGTATCCACTTTCAAACACTCAATGAATAAATAATTGTTGGTCAAATTTTGGGGTGCAACAACCATAAAATGGCATTTTTCCCAATTTAGGACGAGGTTCACTTTTACGCAACGTTATAATACCATTTCTAAGTTTTGTAGGCATCCTTCGAAACTTTGTCCACATACCGAGAAATCGTCCATAAATACTTCCATGATGTTGTCTATGAAATCTGCAAAGATTGCCATCATGCATCTTTGGAAGGTTGCTGGAGCATTACAGAGTCCGAACGGCATACGGCGGTAAGCAAAAGTACCATAAGGACAGGTGAATGTAGTCTTTTCTTGGTCATCAGGATGAATGGGAATTTGGAGGAATCCTGAATAACCATCTAGATAGCAGAAGTATGAATGTTTGGCTAATCTTTCCAACATTTGGTCTATGAAGGGTAACGGGAAATGATCTTTGCGTGTGGCCTTGTTAAGCTTCCTATAATCAATGCACATCCTGCTTCTGGTCACGACTCTTTTTGTTATTGATTCGCCTTTTTCGTTTTTAACTACAGTGACTCCTCCTCTCTTTGGTATGACATGAACTGGGCTGACCCACTCGCTATCGGAGATTAGATAGATGATTCCTACATCTAGCAATTTCTTTACTTCATCTCTGACTACAGTGCTTAGGATGGGGTTCAGTCTTCTCTGATGCTCTCGAGAGGTTTTAGAGTCTTCCTCTATTGTAATTCGATGCATACAGATCGAAGGGCTTATACCTTTTAGATCACTTATGTTATAGCCTAACGCGGTGGGGTACTTCTTTAGGACTTCTAATAGCTTTTCGGTTTCTGGTTGTCCTAAGTCGGCGTTGACTATCACTGGTCTTTTTAGTTCATCGTCTAGAAATTCATATCTAAGGTTTTTGGGTAGTGTTTTAAGTTCTAAAGATGGGTTCTTCGGACCTGGCATGTGGTTTGGGGTCAGTGCTAAGCTTTCGCTTAGGCTGTCGTCTTTATATGGTTTACGCCAATCGTCGTCTTCAGAAATATCAGGTATTTGAATCTTTATTATTTCTGAATACGTGGTCTCTTCATTTTCAAGTTCTCTTATGCATTCGTCAATTTCATCCACTAAATAGCAGGTATCGTCTATGGTTGGTGCTTGTAAGAACTTGGTGAGAATAAACTCTATCTTTTCTTCTCCTACTTCGAATGTTAGCCTTCTTTTCTTCACGTCTATAATCGCTCCGGCTGTAGCTAGGAATGGTCTTCCTAGAATAATTGGGGTTACAGTTTCCTCCTTGATGTCCATGATTATGAAGTCAGTTGGAATGTAGAATTGTCCTATGCGTATTGGAACGTTTTCCAGTATTCCGACTGGGTATTTTACTGATTGGTCATCTAATTGAACGGACATTTTGGTTGGTCTGAGGTCTCCCATATTCAGCTTTTTGCATATAGATAGAGGCATAACACTGATACTGCCTCCTAAATCGCATAGAGCTTTGTCTATTACGAACTTTCCAATGACGCAGGGTATGGAGAAACTACCTGGGTCTTTTAATTTAGGAGGCATGCGATTTTGAATAATAGCGCTACACTCTGCAGTAAGTGTAACTGTTTCGTTATCCTCGATCTTTCTCTTATTCGACAGGATTTCCTTGAGAAATTTAGCGTATGACGGCATTTGAGGTATTGCTTTTGTAAAAGGAATAGTAATATTCAGCTGTTTAAGGAGCTCTACAAATTTCTTAAACTGTCCTGAAGTTTTGGAGTTTATTAATCTTTGCGGATAAGGAATATGTGGTTTATATGGCGCTGGAGGTGCTTGCGTTTTTTCACTTGCGGTATCCTCCTTCTCGTTGTCTTCCTTCTTCTCCAACTCGGATTCCTTTTCTACCTGTTCAGTTGGTTTTTGTTGCATGGCTGAGTTTTCGGTCCTTGGATCGATCAGTTCGTCCAATTCTTTTCCACTTCTTAGTATTACAACATTTGCTTGGCCCTTTGGATTCTGTTCGGGTTGTCCAGGAAATGTGCCAGCAGGTGCGGCAGCAAAGGCTTGTTGTTGAGCCACTTGTGATATCTGTGTTTCTAGCATTTTGTTGTGGGTGGCTAAAGCGTCTACTTTTCCTGTCAACTGTTTAATTTGCTCGCTAGTGTGTATGTTTTGATTCAGGAATTCTTTGTTTATTTGAGCTTGAGTAGCTATGAATTTTTCCATCATCAACTCGAGGTTTGATTTCCTAGGTGCAGTCTGAGCAGCAGCTGGTTTCTGATATCCTGGCGGAGCAGTAGGCATTTGCAATGCATTTTCGCTTTTGTAAGAAAAGTTTGGATGATTTCGCCAACCTGGGTTATAGGTATTTGCGTAAGGATTTCCTTGAGCATAATTTACCTGGTCTGGTGGGATTCCTGCTAGCAATGGGCATTCGGGTGCATTACGAGTGGTGTTTCCGCATAACTCGCAATTTGCAGTTACGGCAGCGACGGTTGCAGTGGGGTTAACGGTCAGACTATCAATCTTCTGTGCTAGAGCATCTACTTTAGCGTTGAACTTTTCAAGGCTGCTGATCTCGTACATCCCACCTTTCGCTATGGTTTTCTATGTTGGAGTGCGTTCACCTCCCCATTGGCAATGGTTTTGTGACATGTTTTCGATTAATTGATAGGCTTCATCGTATGGCTTATCCATAAGTGCACCGCCCGCGGCAGCGTCTATTGTCAATCTAGTATTGTATAGAAGCCCATTATAGAAAGTATGGATTGTCACCCAGTCTTCTAGACCGTGGTGAGGACGTGTTCTCATCATATCTTTGAATCGTTCCCATGCTTCGTAAAGAGATTCAGTATCTTTTTGTTGAAATCCGTTGATTTGAGCTCTAAGCATAGCAGTTTTGCTTGGCGGAAAATATCTCGCTAGGAAGACGTTCTTCAATTGTTCCCACGTCGTAACGGAGTTGGATGGTAAAGATTGTAACCATGTCCACGCTCTGTCTCTAAGAGAGAATGGGAAAAGACGAAGTCTTATCGCGTCTGGAGTTACTCCATTTGCTTTCACTGTGTTTGCGTATAGTACAAACTTCGTTAAATGTTCGTTCGGATCCTCAGTTGCGTTTCCTGAGAATTGGTTTTGTTGTACAGCTGACAGCAATGACGGTTTCAGCTCAAAATCATTTCGGGTAATAGCTGGGGCAGCAATGCTACTTCTAGGCTCCATCTGAGAGGGTGTAGTGTATGCCTTCAGCGGTTTGTTTGGAGGTCCTTCAGCCATGTTTGATTCTTCTTCGGATTTGGGAATGGGAGTGAGAGGATCGGGAATGTTATGTTTGAGTTGGTACTCAATGATTCGGCTTCTTAGATGTAAGAAGCGTTCTAGTTCTGCGACTGAAGGTTTCAAGATATCGCCTTGTGAGCGATTACTTGGCATACAGTCGACAACACTAGTAAAGGAAAAATGAAAATTGTTAACCTAGTCTATACGACGTAACAGAAGGTTACACTATTGACTAAACGGGTCCCCGGCAACGGCGCCAAAAACTTGATCGCGACTTTCTATGTCTAATACAACCTAACTGAAAGTGCACAGTCTATCGCGTAGTAATAATAGATATCGATCCCACAGGGACTCGTAATCAAACTAGTGTTCTCAGGAGTTACTATGTTTAGCTAGGTAGAATATGTTTAAGGGAATAAGATTGTCACTAAAAGGGAACTAAGAATGCTACTTAGATTATAATTGATCGAATCGATATGCAGTAATTGTGTTCTTCAGGGATTTGACAAGTTACCGGTGTATGAAATAGTTTTCGGAGTTTATTTAAGCAGAAAATGGTGATTTAAAGACTCTCGCCTCACGATGGTTATTGACGCTAATCATAATTCTAAGGGCCAAATGTACACTTTCGTATCCCATTCGTGGTTAAAATTATTTTTTGGAAATCTCTAAGTTCTAATTCATTTTAAAGTGCTTTCGCTGTTATTAAAATGAATGACTAGTGTTTACTATCTGATCTTACCGCAGCTTTCGCTTGTTGGTTCGTATCTTAATTAATTTCCCACTTTCGTGGCAAAACTACTTTTAAATAAGTTCTCGCTTTCGCGACGAAGTTTATTCAGTAAATCAATTTTAAACACTCAGACCATAAATTACTTTTGAAAAGAAAGTTTTTTTCACCAGTTGTTGTCAAATCCCATTCGAATTATTACTACAAATCGATTACTTAAGTTTAGCTAGACATGGATTTGGGAAAGATAAAACATAAATAAAAATAATAAATAATAATTTGCATTATAATAAAACTGGAATTACGATTGAAATGAGAAACCTGTAAATATTCCAATTGGCCTTTGGGCAGATCCTCCACAGATGTTGGCAGGATTCTGGTCTTTATGCCAATTTGGTCGTACAATAAAAGTAGAAATTACAGAAGAATGAAAATGGAATACAGGAAAAGTAAAGAGAAACAAATAAGAATATTAAACTGGAAAGGTTTGCTCTGGAAATAAATTTGGCAGCACTTCGTTGTATGAATGCGGCTCCCTTTCTGAGGTCCCCTTCTCCCCCTTTTATAGAGATGGAATTCTAACGGTTACAATTGGAGAGAGTGGACTTTGAGGCAGAAAAATCAGGGAGTAGTGGTCCACTATTTGGGACTTGGAACTGCTTCTTTGACGTGTAATTGAAGTGGGGCGTTTTTGCCTGCATGACGGTCGTCACAAGGTGTGACGGTCGTCACCCGTGTGACGGTCGTCATGGAGCTGTGACGGTCGTCACATCAGCAAAAACAGCCTTCTGCGCTTTTCATGATGTTTTCACTCTTTTTTCTTCCATATTTCATCTGAGATTGCTTCTTTTCTTCATGTTGCCTTGTTTAGACGTGATCGTTGAATACCTGCAAAACATCAGACAAATAACACGGAAATAACCCGAAATCGGATCAAAAACGGTTAAACTTTAGTTGAATTATGCATCAAATTATATATACAATTTCGTGTTATCAATCGCACTGCTCGCCTAGCGAGCATGCCAGCGAAGACTCGCTACCGACTCGCCTAGCGAGCAAGCCAGCGAACGTAGCAGAGTTCACGAAATTTGATCGTTTTGGAGCGATGCCTTGATGTTTGATTCTGAGATTTCTGAGATGAGTTAATATGAGTATGACAGTGAGGAATTATGTGATTGATAGGCAATTGTGTGAGGACTACCGTGAGTATCATTGATGAATTACTATGAGATAACATGGGATAATATTATAAATTAATATGAGATAACATGGGGTAGTATTATGAATTAATATGTGATAATAGGATGAGCTAATATGAGGATGAATATGAGCTAATATGTGATTTGGACGTGATTATATGATGATTTATGTGATGATGATTATTATTATGACGAATTATGTGATAACATGAGATATGATGATTTATGTGATGATGATTATTATTATGACGAATTATGTGATAACATGAGATATGATGATTTATGTGATGATGATTATAATTATGACGAATTATGTGATAACATGGATATGATGATTTATGTGATGATGATTATATTGATGAATTATATGATGACATGACATGTGAGGTTAATTATTATGATAAATTATATGACGAAATGAGGTGTGATGATGAGTTTTATGATGTGTTGTGATGACATGATGTATGATGATTAGCTATGACGTTGTTGATGATGAATGTGATGAATATGATGAATGATGATGCACCTATGATGTTATTAGGAGGATTATTATTTTGACGTGTGCATCATGCATTCATGTGCATCCGGACTTCGGTTCAGGACCTCGATTACTTTGGCTTCAATCCCACTGTGTGGATGTGAAGTATTTTGATGTGCTCCGATTCTCAAGTAGAATCGATCCCATTGATGGGGATCTATGGAGGGTTGATGGCCCAATGTCTATCGCGCTGTGATGATTGGTACCATATGCATTGAGTCTATGTTGCATTTGCATTTATGAGCCTTTGTGTATAAATTATGACATCGTGGCCTTCGAGGCCTATGGAAGGATATAAATGTGTTGAATATGAATATGACGCTGTTTATGCATTAATTGTTATACATTGATTATTATCAACTGTTTTACTCACCCTGCCTGTTTGAATGTTACCTCCACGTGGGTAACGTGCAGATGATCCAGTTTAGCTGTGGATGTCGTCGAGGAGTATTTTTGAAGTTTTGAGTTATTAGATGATTTAGTTGCTTAGAGGGTCTTGCTCTGATATGTAACATCGGGTTGGGTTCTTTGAGTTGATTTTATATCAGTGGGTTATTTTACTTATTTTCCCTTTTGAGGAGAAACCTTGATTTATGCTTTGAGTTCCGCTGTTTTATGTTGTTTGATGTACCTTGGAAAAACCCGTAGTTACGGAGTATGGACCTATTTTGTTGACTTTGAGAAATGTACGCCCTTTTGTGGCTTTTTAATGAAATTTATTTATTCACTTTGATTTTTGTGTTACTTTACCTTAATAATTTTGGGGTAGAAAAAGGGTGTTACACTGCACATCACCTGCACCTGTTCTTTTATTTCATCTGTTGTACCTGTTGTTGCCTATTATACTCTCTCTCCCCCTTTTTAGCCACAAATTAAAATCCAACTAAAACTTAGTAGATTATACAGTGTAACATAACATTAGTTAGGGATACTGTAAACAGACTACTCATAAAGAGCATCATAGATATAATGTCACACAAGTCTTTATAAAAGATCTTAAGGCAATATCAGACCAGCAACACACAACCTCATCAGCTCAGCAGAACAGCAACCTGAGCCAGGCATCCCCAACAATCACTTTTCCTCCTCTTCAGCAGAGCTGGACCTCTCCTCTGAAGTGTCTTCTGTACTGATTTCCTCAGACTCGTCCTTACCTGTTTCCTCATCTTCACCACTGGCTTTCTCAGAACTATCATCAGCTGCTTCCTGGTCATTATCACCTGAATCATTACCATCTCTCTCTTCATCAGTGAATTCAGACTCCTCATCTTGCTCAAGGGTTCTGATTAATTCTTCAAGATTTTTCTTTCTAGTATCCAGTTTCTTGCAAGTTTCCTTCAACATTGAAATTACTTCAGCTTTTCTTGATTTTGATGATCCCTTTGATGTCTCAGCTGATGTCATAACAATATCAGGAACATGAGTCCCCTGAAACAGCTTATGATGAAATGAAAATGTGGTTTCTCTCTTGCTTGCAACATCATTCTTCTTTAGGATGTTGGGATGTTGATCACAGATGATTCCACAGATGAGAGAGGGAAAATCAATAGGGCCCTTAATACTGTAGCTACCAGCATGCTTCATGGTTTGTTCATGAATGTATGTTCCATAATTGAGCTTGGCCTTAGTTCCTACAGCATATATGAACCTTCCACAAATGGTTGCCACTGTTGTCTTATGATTGGTGGGCACCCAATTTGCAGCACCAATTTTGTGAAGCATAGCATATTTAACACTTAGTTTGCTTGCTACAAGCTTCCCTTTAGAAGGCCACTTCTTGACCTGTTTAGCAGTTATTTCCTGATATACTTGATGGTTCGAGACTCTTAGTTCAGTCAGGTCTTCATTAGGTCTCCCCAGGTACTTGTTGATGATAGTTGTTGTAAAGTTGATACATTCACCTCTCACAAATACTTTGCCAAACTCACTGGATTTACTATCAGCACACTTACCTAATAGATTGACTATGAATTCTTTCACCAACATTTTATAGCATTGGGAGAGCTAAGTCACAGTTTTCACCAAGCCAGCCTCACTGATGAGGGCCATGATTTCTTTGTTTTCAAGAGCATTATGAGCAAGCTCTCTCTCTAGGGCCAACCTCTTGTGATACACGTATTTCCATCTGTTAACACTTGATAGATAGTGAAATGAAATCAATTGGTACTTTAGAAATACTTGCAGCCAGTTTGCTTGTAGAAGGCTTTTTCTTGGTTTGGATGTCAGTGACATCGACAGCAACATCAGAGTCTGTCTATGATTCTGAACTGGATTCATCCCTCTTCTTCTTTGTGACAACTTTGCTCCAGCCTTTAGGGGGTCCAACCTGAGCCCTCTTTGTTCCAGCCTTCTTTGTGGAAGTTCCTTGCTCAGCAGTCTTCTCACCATCTTTCTTCTTGGGGGAAATTTGATCAGCTACCTTTTTCCCTTTTCGTGTCATCAGCCTTTTGGCTATGCCTGGATTGAGTTTGGCAATGAGATTATTGTCAGAATAGTTGTCTAGGTCTACCACTTTAGTATCTTTGGTGCCTTGCATACTTTCACCCATTTGTTTAGCCTCTAGCCTCTTCACCCTTGTTCCTCCCTTTTGGTGCAAGGTCCTTCGATGTTGCAACATTTGGTGAGACATTTGCTTGATCATGCAGTTTAGGATCAGACCCCTTCAAGCTAGAAGACGTGGGTATGTTGAGCGTGTTGGCGACTATTTTGGCAATGGCAAGATGGGTTCGTCTAACTTCTGTGTTGTTGAGATCATCAGATGCAGTAGAAGAAGGAGCCTGACTTGTGACACGGTCATTTAGCCTTCTTGCATGGGGTTTGCTAGGTCCATTCATCAATAATCTGTCTGGTGTCACCATGTGCAATGGATCTACTTCTAGCACCTCGTTAGGGTTTGAATCCTCGGCTTTGTTGGACATGCATTTGGATGGGGATGATTTTGATTGTTGTGACATTGTTGGAGACATTGATTGAGAACGGAGGAGTTTTCTTTCGTTGGAGGTTGTAGGGAAGATGAACAGTTTGATCGTGAACCAAGTGGTGTAGGAGTTTGATGTGTAGGGGCTCAATAGATGATATGGCAAATGAGGAGGGAACTTAATGTTTTGACCAATCAGTAAATGATTGAATTTTAAATTATAATTCCCTATTCCCATTAATTTCTATAACTCACCATTACTCAAGAGCCTCATTTTTTGTAGATCATATTTAAATTTATGGTCTTTGACACTTCTTGCACCAATTACAGCCCTATTTATTGCATAATCATCAGGTATTGCACAAATCCCTTGCCATTTACACGAGTTACCCCTGAGCATGCCTCCCTTGAACTCACCAGGATTTGGTTGAATGGTGCGCTAGATGCCACAAAACAAGGTCATGACCTCTGGAGTAACATTGCTTCCTTTAGGCAGGGTAGCATCCATGGACTCCATCAGGTTCCAGTATAGCTTATCTAGCTTTCCCTGAAGACCAATATTTGGGTATCCCTTCTTGGCTTACTTCCCTACATGAAGTTTCTTACATCCTGCCCTTCTTTCTGAAGCATACTTTGAAGATCTTCTTGCTGATGTGTTGGTCCTTCTATTTTGTCTGTCTTTCACCAACCATAATTTGTCCTTAGTTTCCTTTTTATCCAGGTTATTGAGGATACTTCTGGGCTCACACAGGTAGCAATTATTCATTTCTCTGGATCCCTTCATTTTTTCCTCACCTTTTTCATTGACAACCACACACTTATCCTTTCAAAAGTGGACTTTTAAACCTTGATCACATAGCTGACTTATGCTTATTAGGTTAACAGTCAGTCCTTTAACCAACAAGACATCCTTCAATTTTGGGGCTTTAAGATTGTCAAGTTGTCCAACACCTGTGATTTTTCCTCTAGCTCCATCACCAAAGGTTACATGACTGGATGTATGAGGGTTGATTTTTGTCAAGTGATCCTCAATTCCAGTCATATGTCTGGAGCAGCCACTGTCAAAGTACCAATCCTCTTGGGTTGACATCCTCAGATCAATGTGAGCTGCTAAGGCCATATTCTTGGTAACCCAATGTCTTTGCTTGTTGGGGCACCCTTCTTAGTTCTTGCTTAATGTTGCCTTTTGACATGAGCTCTCTGTTCTTGATGAGGATGACTAGGAAATCCATGCAGCCAGAAACACACTGATTTGATATAACCAAATTTTCCACAGTGGTAACATCTATACCCTTGGAATCTACTTTTGACTTGATTCTAGTTTCTGTTAGTTGGATGTTGTGACATTGGTCGTGACATCCTCTTTAACTTCTAGACCTCAGGTTGTAATCTCTTGAGTTTTAGCACAGGATTTTGTTTATCAACAAATCCTAGTCCAGACCTATCTCCTGAGGTTTGTCCATTCTGAAGGATTTTCTCTAGAGTGTCAGTCCCAAAATTGAGCATCCTTAGGGATTTTGTCATTTGATCATTTTTACTTTTCAACTCCTTCATTTTACTTCTGAGTGTGTGTATTGTGTCTAGATGCTCTCTCTTTTCAGCTTCTAACTCCTTGATGATTTTCTTCTGCTGCTCTCCTTGCTGAACCAGTTCTGTACTTCTGATGTGCAGTTTTTTGTATGATGTTGCAAGCTCCTCAAAGGACAACTCTTCATCACTTGAATCACCATCAGAGATGCACACACTGTTAAGAGCAGTGACATGTTTAGCTGATTCCTCTTCTGATCCACTGTCAGAATCTTCATCAGACCAAGTGACTGTTAGGCCTTTTCCCTTCTTTTTGAGATATGTGGGACATTCCTTTCTAATATGTCCATATCCCTCACAGTCATGGCATTGTGCTCTTCTGCTTTGGCTCACTTTATCTTCAGATTTCTCTTTATCATAAGGCATTCTTTTGGTATAAGGTTTAGACCTAACATCTATCCTTTTGACCAGTTTGTTGAACTGTCTTCCAAGCAAGGCAATAACTTCAGACAGATTCTCCTCCTTTTCACCATCTTCTTCATCTGTATCAGCAGTGTTTGAGACAAGAGCTATGCTTTTGTTCTTTTTCTCCACAGCCTGATCACTCATTCCCATTTCAAAGGTTTGAAGGGAACCAATGAGTTCATCCACTTTCATGTGGCATATGTTTTGGGCTTCTTCAATGGTTCTTACTTTCATAGCAAACCTTTTAGGTAGTGACCTTAGAATCTTTCTTACAAGCTTCTCTTCAGTCGTCTTTTCTCCCAGAGCTCCTGAGGTGTTTTCAAGTTCAAGAACATTCATTTAAAACTCATGAATGGTCTCATCTTCCTTCATTCTCAGACTTTCAAATTTGGTGGTCAGCATTTGAAGTCTTGACATTTTGACCTTGGAGGTTCCCTTATGAGTAGTTTTGAGAGTGTCCCAAACATCCTTTTCCAGTTCACAATGGTGTACTAGTCTAAAGATGTTTTTGTCTATACCATTAAACAGTGCATTCAATGCTTTAGAGTTCCCAAGAGCTAAATCCTCTTTCTCTTTGTTCCATTGCTCTTTGTTCTATTGCTCTTCAGGAACTAGCACAGATACTCCATCCTTGTCAGTCTTCACATGATGATCCCATTCCGAATTCACATCTCTCCAAGCCTTGTAGTATATAGATTTCAAGAATGCAATCATCCTTGGTTTCCAATAATCATAATTAGATCCATCCAGAATTGGAGGTCTATTAGTGAAGCCTATATCTTTATCCATAGTACCAGAATTTATTTTCCCTAGATCACACCCAGATTAAACAGGCAGGGTGCCTGCTCTGATGCCAATTGAAAAATCTGGCAAGCACACGATGGATGTTATTCCCAAAGTTATAACATCCACTGTGACATTGACTGCGGTACTAACTAATTTAACTGTAAAGTAAAGCAGTAAAAACACAACAATTGTTTACCCAGTTCAGTGTCAACAACACCTACATCTGGGGGCTACCAAGCCAGGGAGGAACTTCACTATTAGCAGAATTAATTCATAGTCAAACAACACAGTTTGCACTCCTAACTTAAAACCTACCCAAGTGACAATTCAGCCTAGAGACACTCTAGACCTGAGTATACCCACTCACTCCCCCTCAATCACACCACAGTGATATATAACTCACAATTATAAAACAGTTGTGGAGATACACTCCAAACACACCTTGATCTTGCTTCACAGCTTTGATCAAGGTACACACACACTCTTGCTTCACATCTTTGAGTGAGACAAAGCCTAGAATCTACCTATCCAATGCAAATCATCCACCAGACAATTGCTTGGAGTACAAGTATTCCTAAACAGAATTCACACGTGAAGACTAGCCTTCTTCACTCACAAGGACTCTTTAATTTGTACTCTCTATTCTTCTATCAAGAGCAGCTGTTCAGGATTGCTTCTTCTGATATTTATAGCAGCTGTCAGCCCTTTTGGGCCTTGGTGCATAAATTAGGTTTTATTCATAACAAACCTATTTTCAATAATCTGCACACTTGCCACTTAATTCAGGGATATTTCAATCCTCCCAGGGCTTCTAGAAAATCTCATGATATCCAGCTTGAGCTCCTATTCTGTTTCCTGGTTTATAGCTACCAGAAAAACAAACCTGCGCTTGATGTCGTATGACATTCAGCTTAACTTGCTTTTAGCTAAGTCAACTTACCCTGCACAGACCATATTATGTATGCACTAACATCAGTCATGACATACATACATGCTCTAGTGTTTTGCCACAAAATGCAGCCAATCAAGAGTACTTACAGTATCTTGTTTTTTCTGCCTTATTTTCTTTTTCTATTTTGTTTTTAAATTCATTCTATTTTCAAAAATTCATAGAAAATTCATTTTTAATTAGAAAAATACCAAAATATTTTCTAAAATTTCCTTTTATTTTTCTCTTTCTGATTTTTATTTTTGTGCATTTTTATTTTCAGTTTGCTATTTTTCTTGAATTTTAATTTGTTTGAGCCAAATTTAATTAGTTTAAAATTGTTTTTAGACATTTTAAAATTATGAGAAAAATATTATATGATCCTATGATGGTCTTGGATCTATGATGATTTTTCTTTGATTTTTATTTCTTGTTTTGCTATTTTCCTTGTATTTTTGGATTATTTGGTTAACTTAATTGGTTTAAAACTATTTTTGAGCCATTTAAAATTGTGAGGAAATTAGTATATGTTCCTATGATAGTTTCTGACCTATGGTGATTTTCTTGGATTTTTATTTGTGGTTTAACTAATTTCCATCCTTTTTTAGGTTTTATTTACCTTTTTTCATTTGTTTTTATTGATTTTAAAATTGCAAAGTGATGTGATGTTGTTTTTAGTCCATGTTTGGGTGACATTCTGTTTTTCTTTAAGTCATTTGAGGCTTTGATGCTTGTTTAATTGTTGTTTCCTTTTGTGGATGTTCTTGGTGTTTGATTCTTCTTGATGCATGTTCTTGATTCCCACTTGTGTGATTCCTCTTGTGTGATTCCTTTTGGGTGTTCATGGATGGATGTTAAACTTGATGTTTATGTTGATGTGTGGCTTCACTTTGGTTTCATGTCATGTTCATATGTCTTTCCCATTAAGGGTTGTTTGTGTGCATGCTTGTTTGGTAGGGTCTTGACTTGTTTATGAATGGGATGTATGACTTGTTTCTTGGTGCTCTCTCTTTAATCATTGACTTGGTTTGAGTATGAAATGTGATGCTTGTTGCCCTACCATGTTTCTTGTGCCATTTAAATTCATCTCATCTTGTTTTGTGATTGTGAAGGTTTGTTTGGTATTGACATGATGTTAATGTTCACCTTGTATGTTTGAAATGAGTGTATTTGATACTTCTTTGTCATGTGAACTTCTATGTTTGTTCTTCTTGATTGTATCTTTCTCTTTCTTCGTCTTTCTTTGTATTTCTTCTTCATCTCTTTTCTCTCCTTGTTGTTATTTGTGATTGAACTGATTGGTGTTTACTTGTACTTGCTCACATGATCCCTTAGGATTCCTAGTCCCTCTTAATCTCTTATTAAGATGGGAGTAGGAGAGACATTAGGCTTTCAATCCTTTGCATGATAACAATTAGGATAATCCATTTCACCTCAACTTTAGGTCCATCCTTTGCATGATAACATTAGGTAGATTTCCTTTTCATCCTAACCTTAGGACCATTTTGTATGATAACATTAGGGTTTTTAGTTTTTCTTTAGTGTTTCCTTTTGTGTCTTCTCTTCTCATCTTAAACAACTTTAAGACACTTAATAAAGAATAATGAACATTGTACGCAACGAGCCTTAAGTATATGGGAAATGATGAGTGGGGGGTTTTCTCCTCACTTGTCTAGAGTGTTTAGCGTATGCCTTTTGGGCAATATGCGACGCATTCACTCCTATGTCATAGTCTTTAGTGCAACGTGAATCTCAAACAAATTCAATTCACTTCATTAAAACTCTTAAAACAAATTCAAACCTTTTTATCCTTCGGGATTATCTTAAAATCATTTTCAGAGAAGAGTACGTTGTTTTTCCGTTCTACCGCAAATAGGCATCGACCCTAACTGCTGGAATGGAAACTTAACGTCACTCATAAAAAAACACTTAACCAACCAGTGGTTTAGTTTTCCAAACTACGTTTGCTCTGATTTCTCATAATGGATGAGGATACGTAGGCATAAGACGGTGATGTCTTGGCGAGCAACCTTCCCCCCATCACCCGTAGTTTTCCGAACTACGTTGACTTTGACTTTCCCATTGCGCGAGGGAATACGTAGGCATAGAGCAGCGATGTCCTATCGAGTCTCACTTTACTAGTTTCTCATGGCTTTAACATGTTGCATCATTGTACGCACTTCAATTGTTTTCTTCAGCTTCTTCTTCATTGAGCATTCTTCATTTAAGCTTCAGCTTGTAGCATTTTCTTCAGCACTTTGGCTTTGCATAGTAGCGTGATATCATCAGCAACTCACTATCTATTAACAACAAATCAGCAATTCTTCAAGCTTCTAGATCTTCAATTTATAGAGCTTGAGAGAATAGATTTATTGAGGGGTATTCTTGGAAACATATTCCAATAGCAATATCCCAACGTTCACATGAAGGAATGGTCAACATCATTGTACAAAAAGCTGCTTCTGCGCCACCTTTTCGAGGTAGAGGTAACAGAGTTTTAGTACTATTATATTCAACTTAAAACCATTCTTATCTTTAGTCTTTTAGAATCTTCAGAGACTTCAGATATTAACTTGATGAAGCGTGTTGTAGAAGAGTTTTTCTTTGTGTAATCTTCAGAACCACAGTCTTTAAAATCTCAGATCTTCGTTCAGCAGAACCTAGTCATAAGAATCTTCAGCACTTGGTTTCTTTGAAGCATTATCTTCAGAGTTTTCAGAACTTGTTCTATCAGAAACTCATCTTCAGAGTCTTCATAACTTGTTCTATCAAAAACTCATCTTCAGAGTCAATCAGAACCTTGTCTTCATAAACTCTTCAGAACTTGATCTTTAGAAATGATGTCTTTAGAATCTTTAGAGCTTTGTTCACCAGAACCATGTCTTCAGAATCTTCAGAGCTGTAACAATAGAAAGCACATTTCTTGTAAAGCCTTCTAGGCTTACTTATAAAGTATCAATTAGAAACTTCGTTACTAACGTTCCTTAGAACCGTTGCATTAGAAGTATTTCTGAATCTTGACTTTATCTTTTATATGTGTGTGTGTGTGTGTGTGTGTGTGTGTGTGTGTGTGTGTGTGTGTGTGTGTGTGTGTGTGTGTGTGTGTATATATATCTGTGTGTGTGTGTGTGTTTCTTCCAGAGTGTTGATAACAGAGTCTGATGACGTCACACATCTTCAAAATCATATTGACAACAACCACACACTATATATAAACTATATTATACAAAATTGTTTTTTTAGATAACATGTGCAGTTATTATCAAAATTTAAAGACCAAATGTAGAACTAAATCTTGTTCTAACATGACATATAAGGAACTGAACAAAAGTTAGGAATTCAACAAAACTTATTTTGTATTCATATTGTAGTAGACTATTTATTATATGAATATATTTTATTAGGTTAATTGTTATTGTACAAATACTTTTTATAAAATATGTTAATATTGTCTGTTGTGTTAAAATGTCAAAAATTTAGTATAAAAAGTAAAAACATATAAAAAAAAAACCATTTCCTACCTTTTTTTTAAATTTGAAAATTGTAGAATGTACCTGTTTTTTCAAAATGTTCGGTATCTACTTTAAGTTATCGGCATTTTTGAAAATTTTGGTAGTTATGCTGAATGTTTCCAAAATTCTATATTAGAATTCAAAAAGAAATTATCAAAACTAATGGATTCTTACTTGTTTTTTCGAAAATATCTGGCAATTCTTCATAGGAATAAAAAAATCCTATATATTTTATAAAAAGTCTGGTATAAATTCATGTTAAAATCTAAAAAAATATTTTAAAAAAAATTAAAAATCTAGTATTTTATCATAAAATCTGATACCTCACAACACATTTTAAAAAAACAGATAAAATTAGGGATGACAAACGAACATGTCTGCTCTGTTTAGGTTCACCTCTCAAATGCTCGGAAAAAAATAGGGCTGTGCAAGGCGGTTATAGTTGAGAATGCGGGTCTAAAACATAGGCTCGTCCCGTAAAAAAGTGATGGTGTTACAGAAAAAGTCCGCACACATTGCACCTTTTAAGCCTAAAAACGTAAAAGTTTATGTAAATGTTCACGCCCGCAAAAACTCGCGAAAAAAACGGGATGAGACAGACACGTTAGAGAGTGAGGGTCTAAATCTTTGGTCCGTCCTGCACTAAAATGCGGGTAAAATGAGCATGTCCAATAGATCCGCCCCACACTCTAGATAAAATTTATCAAGGATAAAACATTCAAAACATAACTTTAGGAGGTGTTAAGTATAACCAGGGTAGTGGTAGGACAAAATCTTGATATACAAACCAAATGGGCCATACAAATCTAAGCCCAATTTCTTTTTTAACTTTTTTTTTTAATTTCGTTTAATTATTTCTTTCACTGTTTTTTTTTTTGTCTTCCTTGGAAAGATATCAAATATGTGTAATTTGAAACCACAATAAATTTGAGTAATTTGAATTTGGTTGTGATTTTGTTTCTAAAACTTGTACTAAATCGTTTGCCGTTTGAAGCCATATTTAAGCTTATATATACACTTTGTTTATGTCAATGAATTGTTTACTTTTTTAAAAAAAAATTCTTCTTTTTTATAGGGAAATTTTTATTCATCATAGAATCGCTCTTTTTTTAAAATATTTTTGATATGTTTGAAATTGCATCTCCAAACATATATAAAATTACATCAATAAAGATATTACAAATAAAACATTTTTATTTTATTCTAAAAAAATATTGAATTTGGCGAAGATGTTTGAATCAATGAAGAGATGAAATGAAGCTGAATGGATATATTGTTTAATGTTGGCTAGTGGTTGCATTTAAGAAGTTATTAAAGTGTATTTGTAGGCCTAAATTTGTGTTTTTTTGCAGTTGTTGTACTAGGTTATTATTTGTGGCACCGCTAAAGTGTATTGCTTTTCAACAAATTCGGTATTTTGATTTTCTCTTCAGAGCGGACTTTTGAACTTATTCAGTCAGCAGCACAACAGTTATTCAAAACCTTGTGGGAGTTTGGACTCATTTGTTTGTTGCATTAGCATTTTGCATATCATTTGCATTTCATTTGCATAGCAGGTGATCGAGGCTGGGTTTGGTGGTCCGGTAAATACAGAAGAGTCGCCATCGTTCGTTATTTATCGCAAAAAGAGGGAAAGGAAACGGTCAGAGAAAACCTACGAAAAAGGGAAAGACAGGTCATCGCAATCATATCTTGGGTTCGGGAGTCGGTTACACAAGGGGAATGTATGAGCATCTCCCACGTCTGTTGTACTCAACAGAATCCACGTTTGTTGTCTAAATATATGAGTGTAAAACAAACTATCTACAACTGCTACCGCTAGACGGAAAAAACTAACTTGATAGGACATCGCCGCCTTATACCTATTTAATTTGATTGATTTCCTTTGTTTGTTGAAAAACAATAAATTGTTGCAGATATTTAAGGGTGGTAACATTTTTACGGAATTGTATCTTAAATTTTGAAAATGCATTTTTAAATAAAGATTTTAAATAAATTACTCACTTACAAAATGTTTATATATATATATATATATATATATATATATATATATATATATATATATATATATATATATATATATATATATATATATATATATATATATATATATATATATATATATATATATATATATATATATATATATATATATATATATATATATATATATATATATATATATATATATATATATATATATATATATATATATATATATATATATATATATATATATATATATATATATATATATATATATATATATATATATATATATATATATATATATATATATATATATATATATATATATATATATATATATATATATATATGTCTAGATCCACATATATAAAATTTAGGAGCATTTTGAAATTTTCAGTGTGGTGTATAGTGGGATGAGTACTTCTTTTTATATCATCTCTGTAATGGGCTTTAGATCTTAGCATCATTATGGTCCAATTGAACTTTGGGGACACTCTTTCAACTACTCATATAATTGGAGAATTTAATTTGACATCCCCACTAAAACCTGATACTTTCCATTTCGTACGAATAAATAAATACTAAAAGTTTTGTTTCTTCCATCGAAATTTTTAAAATCAGTAAGTTTTATACCGTAAATTACTAAATTACGTGATTTTGTATCAAAAATTTTAAAATTTTTAATAATTACAGAAATTTTAAATTTTACAATACAAAATCACCTGAATTTTCAATAGTTATAAAAACTTATTTTTTATTTAAAATTTTAAAATTTTCGATAGTAATCAAATTTCTAGTATAAAATATTAAATTTAAAATTTTCAATTTTATTTATAACTCTTTACCAATTTCCAAAATTCCAATATACTAGAAATTTACTATACACTGCCAAAAATTTAGTTTCAAAAATTTTTAAAGCAAATTTCATTCAATTTTTAATCTGGGACAACTTTAAAAATTAAAAATTAAAAAGATTTTAGATATAAATGGATGTCGCAACTTAAATTCTCATATAATTGTTTGATTGAAATTAGGTTTGATGTGACTCACTTTCTCTTCCTAATAATAGTGAGTAAGTTATATTTTTCCTTTAAATTTACGTATTAAAATATATTGGAGTTTTACAAAGTATATTAATTTTAGGCAATTTTTTAATGGATCTTAGATGTTTCTTAAGTATTACACGAAATTTTAAAAATATTTTTAATTTTTAAAAATATATTTTGATATACACATTTCATTCATTTTTTTAATTAAAAATATGTTTCTTAAGTATTACACAAAATTTTAAATTTTATGAATAAATTTATTTTAAAAGTATATTTTTTAAAAAGCTTTCAGAAATATATTTTCAAAGACAGTATTGTTAACTTTTTAAAACTTCAATCTCTATTTATGGCAGCTCCTTTTTAATATTCATTCAACTAAACACTCATTCTAACTCATTAGATTATGAATACAATATCATCCATAATTATACATTAACATTTTAGAATTACATCACCATATATTTCTTGTAGACGCCAAAAAAGAAAAGGAAAACATTATAACCAAGGAAGCACATGATTTAAAGGAACAGAGTAACATAGGTCAATTTAAGTTCAACCAAAGATTTCAATGGATTTAACTTCAAGGTTATCTCTTCTTTTGGAACAGTGATAGTGAGAACACCATTTTTCTTTGAAGCTTTCGCTTTATCCATTTTAGCATTTTTTTTAGGTAGGAATGTAAATGGATATTCATGGAGATAAATAGTATGATATTTGTGTCCCTTCCGTTAAATAAATATGTCTCATAACCGTGCGAGTATACACTAAATAGATAATTTGCAGGTTTTATAGATATCCATTGATAATTTTTTTTTATAAATATTTTTAGATTCTTTTAAAGACATAAGAAGTTATTATCACACAACATTCATACAAATCTCTCTTATTTTAACAACAAAATATCATCACATAAATTCCCTTCATTTTTATCAAAACATTATATCCATATTGTTCATTTTTAACAAAACAAAAATGAAAGATATTGTGATTGTGAGTACGGTAGAAGAGTGGACGACGAAGTAGTAGAAAGGAAGGCACTAGTTAGATAGAGAAAAAGACGATAATGGTTGATTGGACGGTGAAATTATTGAAGTGGAGCATGGAGTAAAGAAGAAACTTAAATATGAAATGACCAATAAGATTTATAGGAAATGTAAAAGGTTTTCTTCAAAGAAAATTTATATATATATATATATATATATATATATATATATATATATATATATATATATATATATATATATATATATATATATATATATATATATATATATATATATATATATATATATATATATATATATATATATATATATATATATTATATGCATGAGTGAGGATCAACTTACTCCAAATCATAACTTTTGAATTTAATCTAATCTAAAGTTATATTAGTCTTTTACTTAATTAACCATTAAATTAGATTCAATTTAAAGGTTACGATTTGAAGTAAGTTAAAAAAAACTTAATCTTAGAGTAACTTGATCTTCACCATATATATATATATATATATATATATATATATATATATATATATATATATATATATATATATATATATATATATATATATATATATATATATATATATATATATATATATATATATATATATATATATATATATATATATATATATATATATATATATATATATATATATATATATATATATATATACACACACACACACACGAGAAAACTAGTTTTTTAGAAGATGAAAATAAAAAGTATAATAAATTAATAATATTTAAGTAATTCTTATAATTTATTAATGGATACAGATATCTGCGGATTTGAGTATCATTAAACACGTATTCATATTCGTTAATAAAAAAAAGTTAAATATTTATTTATTTTATCCGCGAATATCTATTAAGCTACTCGCTTCGTATCTGTGACGGATTTTATTGGCGAGTACAGATTTTTTTTGTCATCCCTATTCTCAGGCAATCTGAACCTCCTCAATTAAAAGTCTTGTAAAAAGTTAACAATATTGATTTAGGAAATACATTTCTGGAAATTTTCGGAGATGTATTTTCAGAATAAGTTTATTCATAAGATTCGAATTTGATTCAAAAACAAATGAAATGTATGTATTGAGGAGCGTCCAGAGATATATCTTTAAAAATTAGTGACTAAAATTTTACGTGATGGCTAAAAAACATTTTAAGTCCATTAAAAATGGCCTATTTTTATTGTAGTGATCAATTTTAAAGACGGACCCATAAAGTTAATAGATGGGAAACGTTTTTTTTTTAATTATTTTTACGAATAATTATCAAAAGACACAACTTAAAAATGAAAAAAAAAATTAGCATATCATAACCTTTATTTATAATTTTTTAATTTATTTTTGGATAAAATAAAACATGTGAAACAAAAATTATTCATTTTTGTGTTTGATATATATATATATATATATATATATATATATATATATATATATATATATATATATATATATATATATATATATATATATATATATATATATATATATATATATATATATATATATATATATATATATATATATATATATATATATAAAAGATCAAATGACACCAATGTATCAAACTTAGTAACAAAACATTTCTGATAACTTTTCACCTTTTGTTCGTATAATAAAATTCATTGTTGGGTTGAAAGCTATTATCATATAGATTACACCTATAAAATTTCACGTCAATATAAATCATTTGATGTGTTAAAGAGAATGATAAAAATTAAAGGTTTTCATGAAATTTTGTAAGACATTAGTTTTTATGTATCTCGTTGACATATAAAATAATTTTTGATTGATATTATATTTTATAGACATGATTTATATGATAATAGTTTTGAATCCAACGATGCATTTTGTTATACGAACATGTGGTAAAAAGTTATCGGATGTGTCATGTTATTAAGTTTGACACATTTGTGTCATTTGATTCTGACCAATATATATATATATATATATATATATATATATATATATATATATATATATATATATATATATATATATATATATATATATATATATATATATATATATATATATATATATATATATATATATATATATATATATATATATATATATATATATATATATATATATATCGCGTAACAAGTGATTTAAGTCTACACCTGAACAGCCACCGCACCACGTCCTAAAGGGTTCTAAGGTCCTCAGCTTCTCAGGCTCCCAGGTCGGAAATACTAATACCAAATATGACTACTCGTATGACATCAGTAATCCCAAAGGGGCCTCCTTTGAGTGGGAGATCTCAGGTCAACTTAGTAAGGAGTACTCCATGTAAGCCCAGCAAGACTATATTATCCTCCTATCATAAGTGTACTCAAGTTCGGGTATAGGACTTGTCTCACCATACAGATCACCAGTCACCCAAACAGAACAAGAAATAACAAACAAATCAAATGAAAAGCGATAAATAAATCAAAGTAGGTTAAACCCAATAGAAACGAGAGACTCCCCAACAGAGTCGCCAATTTTCTGTAGCGGGAAAATTTGTTAGTGTAAGCTATTTGATTAACTTAACTCAAAAATGCAAGAGTCACCATTGCACTTTTATTTTATCCAAAAGAAAAGAAAAAAGAGCAAACAAAACCTAAAGAGTTCTAAAACAAGAAAAAGAACAGAGATCTGGGTAAGGGGGTTGGTTACGCAACATTTGCATCACCTAAAGATGGAGTATTTTGCTTGGATTAAAATCAATAAGTCTATCACTTAACATCTAAGTGGAAAATGTCAACATCTTAAATACTATGGGATATAAGAGAATTACATCTCAACTATGAAAATGACTCATGTCTAAAATTTATGCAAAATGTTTTAAAATGAAAAGTGCACAAAGGCACAAAAAGCTTGAATGAGGTGAAGTGTTTTTTAAGTCTTTTTGAAATTGGTCTAAGTATGATTAACATAGATTGACATTTATTAAATAAAACAAAGTTTGAAAATCACTTGACAAAAGTCAAGGTTTTGTTGTGAAAGCAATTTGAAGTTTGAAAACAATAAGGTTTTTGAAAAAGGGGGAAGATTTTGAAATTTTGAGAAGGGGGGAGATGAAGTGACTATCCTAGAAAGCAAAATAAAAGCTAGAGATAACAAGTATCTAACCAAATTGTAACACACTCGATAGCAAGTCAAATAAGAATTTCATCCATCTTGAGCATAAGCAAATGAGCAAGCCAAATAAAGGCAAAGATCCATAATACTCCAAGCATAGGGAAAAAGACCTAATTCTAAGTCCCAGGGTCCATGAATAGTCCAAGGTCTAAGAATATTCCAAGAGCATAACCACAAAGTTAAGAGCACCAAGTTTTTAGAGGTTTAATCCTTTATTAGTGTTTTGAACAAGATATGGTCCAAATGGACAAAAGAAAAAGAGTGAAAGCATAAACAATAATACGATATGAGATGATAAAAATGGAGCATAAAAATAAAAGAGAGATAGGGAACGAGAAGGAAACATAGAAAAAATTTAGTACAATGATATTGTTAGTGAGTTAGTGATTAGTTGTTAGAACAAATGATCAATGATGGTTAACTCATGCACTTAGGCCAAAGTTAATGAAGACTCATTAGAGGATTGATAAAATCAAAGCCTCCTAACAACGAGCTTCATAAGTGATATACCTAAGACAAATAATCAACCATACTTGGACTTTCAAACATAAGTTGAGCCACGAATGATCATTTTCCGATTACGGGACAATTTAGCGCTATGTTAAGCAATCATAATCGGGTTTATGTAGAAACCAAGATTATCTGAGGCTGGTTAATAACAATGTTAGTGTTAATGCATTCTAGAGAAGTGATATGTAGATCACTCTTTGAAAGCAATACCACACGAAAAGAAAAATGGTAACAGTCTCATCTTCATCAAGAACTTGAAATAAGTTCAAATGGTATCAAAGATTTTCATCGATTAAAAGAAAAAGAGAAGAGGAGAGGGAATACAAAATTGAATTACAATTTCAAGGTCATTCCATCTTTAAGTTCATTCACTCATCTTGGTTTACTCATGCAATGTGAGCGACTTTTAGTTTACCCCTGCAATATATTTTTTTATTCCCCTCTTATAAAGTAAAAACTATGTTGTTTTAGCCCTTTGGTTGACAAATAGAACAATGAATCTTTATTTTTGGTTACGTGGTCTGTATAGGTGGATTTTTTTTTTATTTTTTCTTTATTTAATTTCACATGTCAAAATGTAATTAGTTCATAATGTGTTTTACCCCTGTAAAAATTTAAGGTTTTTATAGTTTTCCTCAATTCCATCGTTTCATCTGCCAATGGAGCATGAAGAAGGAAGACGAAGCACAAAGAAGGAAGACGAAACACGAAGAAGGAAGTCACCATTGGAGCCTCTATCGAAGTATTTATTGAAAGAGAAAGGTTGAAATCGTCATTGTCCAACATCTGAGGTTAGGTTTTTGGAACTTTGATTCTTTCGTGATTGTAATGTTGAAGAAATGCAAGATTCTCTGTTGTTAAGTAAGATTCTTTATTTTCTTATTAGGACATATACTTTAGTGAGTGGATTTTTTTTAATTGTTTTTCCTTATTAGGTCAGAGATTTTAATGTTTTTTTCCACCATGAAAGTGAATTTGTAATGGACAACAAGAACAAATTATTCTACATAGGTGGGGTTCAAACTATAGTTTGTGTGCAAAATATTGAGAAATTGACTATGTTTGAAATTCATAAGGATGATGATGCATATGACTTTGATGCATATACTTGTGTAAGAAAACTTGACGGCCACATTTATCTAGAACATGAATGATACAAAACTGAAAGTAAGGGAACCTCAGTTCATTAATGAAATGACAAAAATGGAAGGAAGTAAGGATGAAGGTGTTGATGGCTTTGATGATAATGATGATGTGAGAACTACTGCTATTACAAATGGATTTGAAGTTAATACATCCCCAAATGGATCTAACATAGTTGCTCCTGTTTGACAAACTTGTAGTTCCCAAGACAAAATTGAAGATGATGAATATGTTAGTGATGAATTGGGTATTTCAGACCCAGATGAATCTGATGATGATAAAGGTAAAAGGCCTAAGTTTGAAAAGTTTAGAAAGTATCAACTTAATAAGGACTACCATTTTAAGTGGAGTATGAAATTTAATTCTTTAGTTGATTTTAGGGATGCAATTCGTGAGTGGTCAGTATTAAATGGCTGGGTAATTACCTTTGTGAAAAATGAGAGTTATAAGGTAATAGTAGAAGGCACTGATAAATGTGGTTTTTTAGTTGTATGCTCTAAAGTTAGCCACGAGCACACTTATGTTATAAAGACATTGTTGGGTACCCACACACGTGTTAGGGTTTTGAACAATAGATTTTCAAACTCAAAGTGGGTGGCCAAGGCAGTAGTGAACAAAATGCAAACATCCGAGGTAGTGAGAATTTGTGATATTATGCAAGATATGATACAAAATTATTCTATGGGGATTATTGTTTCTATATCATGAAAGGCAAAGTTGATTTCAAAGAATGTTATTGAAGGACATGCTGATAAGAAATATGAAAATTTATGGAGGTATGGTGTTGAGTTAACAAAGGTTAATGCTAGAAGAACTATTAAGATCAATATTGACATACAAAACCCATCAATACAACCAAGTTTTGAACCATTCTACTTTTTTTATGCTTGTAAGATGAGTTTCATACATGGTTGTAACCATTTGTTGGAGTCAATAGCTGCCATCTAAAAACAAAATATGGTGGACAACACATGGACCTGCTGACAACCTACGGACCTCAAATCATGTCGATCATACGCAGGGAGATCAAGATAAGGTTCATACCCAAAAGACTCCAGATGTTGGTCGAGTTGCAGAGCTAAAAGCACAAATATATCTCATCTTGATGTAAGTGAGCAAGAACATACCATGTCATCTCCTACTCCTAAGTCTCAATCGACATCCCTTAAAAGTTGCTGGTGCGGTAAAGCAGCAACCAAAAATTAATTAAGTACTTGGTTTTTGTCGTCTCCACATGGATCAATTCGAGGGAAAAAAATACCGTTCTACATATCTAAGCTTGGATTTAGAATGGTTTCCAAAGGTAACATGCGGAAATTAAAACCATAAAAGAAAATAAATAACACATTCTTTAGAAAGCTGAAACTCATCCGGAGTTGTATTTACTTCTATCCACATCGTACTAACTCAAAACCTATCAATCAAAATGAACTCACCCTTTATTACTCGTCAAAAACCCCACGTATCGCTCACAAGCAAAGGTTATGTCTAACACAAAGTCCGAGAGATCGACCGCATTCTCTCAAAGGTGATGTCTCATGCGACAAGACAATGCAGAGCATTAAGAGCCGACACACACACACACACACACACGCGCGCGAATATTTAGACAATTTCCCATAGCCAATAGATCATTATCTTAGGTCGAGTTTGAAACGTGTATGTCTACAGCGACCCAAAACTCATTAAGATAGATATTAAATCAAAGATAACATCGATTAAGATTTTTAAAAGGGATTTTATACAATGATCCATAGATGAAAATAAAATTTAAGTAAACATACATACAACAACTCTAACATAATGAAAAATACATAGAGAAGATGAATGAACTCCCCACTGTTTATCATCTCCGAGCAAAGTATGATTTGTCTCTGAATCATCTAGATCCATAATACATGTGTTATTTCTAAGCTAAAACTACTAAAGAATGTGTTTGATGAAGTTGGTAAAAAATTTCCCTAAAAACATAACCTAAAAAATGTTGAAAAGTGACTTAAATAGGCAATAATACATTCCCATGTTCGCACTGGGAACTCCCGTTCTCCCAGCGAACATATGATGTCTTAGCTACTACCAAAATAGTGTTTTCCATGCTTCTGGGAAATTTTTATTCGCCTTGAGTTCGCAGTTCAAACTCTTGGCGAGTTTGCTTGCCTCCAGTTCGCACAGCGAACATGACAGCAGATCAGCACTTGTTTCGGCCATAACTTTTGAACCGTAACTCTGTTTTACACGCAGTCGGAAGCTTTGGAAAGCTTATTCAATGCTCTATAAGACAATGAAAAAATATCATTACTTGTATACCTATAAAAATGATAAATAAAAAATTAAACTCAATGATATTTACACGATATGCAATATATACACTATAATGTAAATTATACAACATATGCACAAAAGTTGAGGTTTATTTGTTGAATTAAGCTGATAAGTGCGAATTATTTATACTCAAAGTCACTACAATTTAACACTTATCAAAAGCCCACATTCTACTTCTTCCTTTAACATTTCCAGCTCCACTCTTAGTCAAATAAGACCAGGTACAAACAGGAGAAGAACCCTATTGAAGCTTTCAAAATACTTATGGTTAGTCGAGGGACACCTACCAACAAATATTCCAACTCTTCCCAACAATGAACCCTCTGGTGATCCCCTTGCTAAATTAAACCAACAATTGAAATCAAAAATTTTCGACATGGATCTATTTCAGACCATATAAGGCAAACATGTTGCTCTATATGAAATCAAGGGATTACTGGCACAATTGAAGAAACCAGAGGCGCCTGATTCTATTTTCAGTTTCATACTTGAATTCAAGCTATTTCTTGAGAAAATCATTCAGAATGTCCAACTTAAAGAGGAATTCGCTAAAAGGTTTGATCGACAGATTAACGCCATGGCTGAATAATGGGATTTAGTCACTCAATTTGAAAGTCGGTTCAATAAGTTGGAGATGAAGGTTAAAGAACTTAAGGAGCGGTTGACCACTTGTAATACAAACATTCTGAACTGGAATAAAAAAATAGACGAGTTGTAGCAAAAAATTAAAGCAGTAAAGAAGGAGAAAGTTGAGATTGATACTTTACAACTGGCTACTGTGGAAGAAAAACTGGTTGAGGAGGAAAAGATTGGCATTCAACATGCTAAAAAAATTTGCGACCATGAGAAAGAAATCAACAAATTGAAGGCTGAAGATACTAGAAATGACAAGATTCAGCATGCCAAACTACGATTTGAAATTACGAAATTTGACTTCTTATCTTGATTTTTGACTTTCTATATTTTTGTAGCAAATTTATTAATGACTCTGGAATTTTGGAATAGTTGAATTTAACGCCATTTATCTTTACATTTTTCATGCATCACCACTCTTCTGTTATTTAAATTTCCTACACCACGGGCTTGTGCCTTTTTATGTACTTGCCATTTATCTTTATAATTCTATTAACATGATTTAGCTCGTCAACTTCATAAGAATTGTTTAAAAATATTGACTAATACGAAATGGCCCTTCCCAATTAGGTGACACCTTTCCTAAGGCTCTGTCCTTTGTATCCATAGGAAGAATAACCTTACAGTCAAAATCTCCAATTGCAAAGGTTTTTGACCTAACCTTATTGTTGTAGGCTTTAGCTATCCTTTCTTTTTGTTTTATAAGAACATGTAAAGCAGATAGCCTCTCTTCATATACATCGACCAATTCATCCAACATATCGACTTACCTTTGGACCCTGATTGAATGGAGATGTAGATGTTACTTTCGTCGACATGCACAATCAACTCGCCGACATCTTCACCAAACCTTTGGAGAGAAAACCATTCTACAAAATTCGGCGAGAACTTGGGATTCTTGATGAAGGTGACATCTGACTTTATCTCTAATATGTGTATGCATTATTTGTGTTATGTTTTCATGTGTATGCATTTTGTTTTTAAGTATTTTTCAAAAATTCGCGTGTGTTAAATTTTCTAATAAACAGAAACGAAAATTAATTAGATTTTTGAAATATTATATGTGTTAAATGCATTTTTTATGTGGTCAATATTCTCTTAAGTGTCCAAATTCATGTCCTTAAAGCTCTTCCTCTTCTTTGACTCATTCTTGGAACTTCCCTCTTCAAACCCTAAGTTTTAAAACCCACTACATCTCTCCCACTATCTAAGTTGGATAACTCCTCATAACCATCCCCACAACTTCTCAAACCCTAACTTCCTCAGAACCCACAACTTCAAATCCTATAAACTCAGCAAACCCCATTCACTCAACATCTCTCAAACTTTCATCCATGGTATCCTCACACAAGGGCAAGGGAAAACTTCCTGAATATGCTTCTGCTTCTGAAGACGACAGCATTCCCATGGAGTCTACCAAGAAGAGGCGAATGGACTTCAAGGTTCGTGTCCGACAACTTTTTCCGGTAAAGTATGTGAATCTTAAAGCATTTCCAGCATCTTCATTTGATTTCCCTGCACTGCTTGAGTATCAGCGCATAGATAAGTTTGTTTCAGACTCTGGTATCATTTATCCAGACTTGGTTAAAGCTTTTATGAATAAATTGGCTATATATCTGGATATTGATGAAAAATCATATGATCAGTTCTGTGGTTAGAGAACATGAGTTTACTGAGAAACTCTCCACCATTGCTAGACACCTCAAAATACCCTCAAAAGGTTGTTTCTTAAGGAAGGGTGTCAACCATGTTGATGGGTTATGGGCAAACTATGACAAAATGGAGTACTATTATCAGATCTGCCGGTTCCCCAAAGAGACGGTCATAGCAAACTCTCGGACCGCCCGCATGCTGTGTTATACAAAAAACCTGACGGTCTCCGACAGAATGCTGCACTATGTGATCTGTTATGTTCTGATACCCAAATATTCAAATCATTCACAAATTAATGACTTGGAGTTGCAACTGTTGTATGCAATCAAGAACAGAATTAGGGTGAACTGGATTTTGACTATCATGTACCATCTTCAGCAACAAGTTCACTGCATAACAAGGCTGTCGTATGCACGGTTGATTTCAAGGATTCTGGAGTTGACCGAATTGGACCTCAACAGAGAATTGTCCACCAAGATGAAACCTACCACAAATGAAATCAACGAGATCAACATTGTTAAGAATACGAGTATCATCATGGAAGCTAACGGAACATACCGATATGCAGATGACGGTCCTGCCAATCAAGCCTATCTTATTCCCGAAGGAGGACTAACCAGTGAGTTTATCTATACTACCATTATGAACCAGCATAGGGAATCCATGAATATGCACCGCGAAACCTCCAGAGCTATTGCCTCTCTCTGCAATCTTGTTCTTAATCCTCAACATTCAACCACCAGGGTCTTGGAAGACGAGATTGAAGAAGCAGATGATAGTGAAGAAGGAGAAGAAGAGGAGGAGGATATGGCTGATGAGGACATTTAAAGAATATAATGTTGTTGCTGTCTTTTATTGCTTTCTAGTTATTAAGTTTTAAGTTTATGTTCTTAACTTTGTTTCATTTGCGTTGTACTCGTACACTACTTTGGTTGCACTCTGTTGCATGTTTAATTCTATTTTCGTTTATTTTGCTTACCTACGTGATTGTTCTTTTGATTGCTTTCATAATTGTCGTTAGTTTCTAGTCTTGTTTGAAAGCTCCTTCCTTTTTGCTAATGACAAAGGGGGAGAAGGGCTTTGGCTTTCTAATGTCTATGTGTGCAGAATTTTTGTCTGTTCTTAGCCTCTGTTTTAGAAAGGGGGAGTTCATGGACATAGGGGGAGAAACAAGACCAGAACCAAAAATCGTCAAAGCACTGCACAAGACTCAATTGGTTGTAAGTGGTTGTCATCATCAAAAAGGGGGAGATTGTAGAAGCATTCTTCATCTCAAAGGTTTCAAGGTTTTGATGACAACAACAACAACAAGATTCTAGATAATTTCATCTGTGCAAAAATTCAAAAGCTTTCAAAAGACCAAGATCAAAGTATTATGGAAGTGATCAACATTCAAGCTTCATGTACATTTGCTCGATCATCTTTCAAGACTTGGACACAAGCTATGGTATATCAAATTCTCTACTTTAATTGATATACAAGTGTTCAAAACTATATAATATTTTTGCATAATGCATTAACATATTTTAAAACCATTTGGAATTGGTATAACACTTTTAAATTAAGAATTTTTCAAAGTTTTTACAGTGTTAACCGATTAACCATATAGGTTAATCGGTTAACGCCCTAAAATTTTAAATTCTTTGGGCCAACGTTACAGTGTTAACCGATTAACCTATATGGTTAACCGATTAACACTGAACGTTTTCTGAAAAATTGTTTGATTTCAAATTCAAAAATTATTTGAATATTATACCTTTCCATGTGTTAACTCATACTCAAATATACCCTTTTGAAAAGGTGTTTTTGATGATATAAATTCTGAAATTTTCAGATTAACAAAAAACCTCCAACAATTTTCAAAAACATTCATTGAATCATATTCACTATTTTTCAAATAATTTCAAATACATTCAAAAGTGTTCATACTTGCATAACCTTTCACATTCATTTGGTTGAACACTTGTATTGAGATTAAGTTGTGAATTCAGATTAAAGGAGAAGATCAATCATTGTATTGATATTGCTATTGTACTCTCAAATTACAAAAGAATTTCAGAATAGTCTGTTGTGACTTGTGATCCAGGATTGTTGGACACAAGGGTTAGTATTTTGCAAGAGGATTGTTCTTACACACTAGTTTGTTTTGTTGTTAGATTGTAGGCCTCACCAGTTGATGGTGTGGTAGGTTGTACTTTCTAAAATAATAGTGAAAACTCTCTTTCATGTGGAAAGGGGAGTGGAGTACCTTCGGATTGTAAAGGGAACCACTATAAATCTTGGTGTCCACTTTCTTTATGCTTTCTACTGCATTCATCACCAAGAAGATAACCAAAGAAAAATTAAAGAACACCAAAAATCCAAAAAAGTTTCCATAAGCCTAATTCACCCCCCCCCCTCTTAGGCACACTCTGATCTTACAATTAGGGTTTCCATCTCCGAGTCCTGTGATTTATTTGTGGATGAGCTGAATTTTACGGCAGTTCGGACGTCAGGTTTCTCGTGACACAACACAGTTTATTCAAGAGCCGAAATTCAGTCGTCGTTTGAATTTCAGAAATTTATTTTGATTCCTAAACCATATGGATCTGAGTGCGTTACGATAGAATTGGATTCAGGTTAAATCGGTGCAAGAATGTGTTTTGAGGAATTTATTTTAGAAGGGGACGAGATGAAGAGGCTATCCTAATGCACAAAGTAAAAGCAAGGAAAGGAAAGATCTAACCTAGATAACAAGCTTCTGGTATAAATCAAACCAAAACTCCCATCCTTTGGATTAAGCAATAAGCAACAACCAAGCAAACAAATAATCAAGCATCAGAGAAAGAAGAACTTAAGCTTAAGCCAAAGATGAGGTAACAAAGTCAAGCCTTCCAAAAGTCAACTCAAGGTCAAGGTACCAGATAAATTCCAAGGTCTCAAGTCATAAATCTAAAGCATAGGATCAAGAACCTAATTCTAAGTCCATAAGTCCATCATCCAAGCAAGAGATAGCAATCAATAGTCCAATGGAACAATTAAATCTTTTAATAGTTTTGCCTTTATTAATATCTTAAAAGAAAGAGAAAAAGTCCAAGTAGACAAAAGGAAAAAGGCATAAACGTAAACGATAGCAATATGATATGTAGATGATAAGAGCAATATATAAAGAGCAAGAAATATAAATGACATAAAGATAAAGGTGCATAAAAGTAAATGACATAAAAATAAAAGTTAGCACAACAATATGGTTAGTATTGATGTTAGAGTTAATAATCCAATACGAGACAAATTTAGCGTTATGTTAAGCAATCATAACACAATCTATAAGTAAGATCATACTACGGGAGACCGGTCAATAACAATTTATGTACCACACATGTTAGAGATATGATAGAGATCATACTCCTAAAACATGTAGCACAAGTCAAAACCAAGGAGGGATCAACCACTAAGGCAAGGAGATTGCTCCATTACATTAATCAATCTTTCATGACAACTTAGGACAAACTGATGCATCAATCCAAAGTACCTCCAACGATCAATGATCAATCAAATGGTAGATTTTAAATGATGAAAGTTCATCAAGTATAAATCCAAACATCATGAAAAGATGGAAAACACATCATCCAATTGATCAAGAGAAAAACAAAAGAAAAAAGAAAGAGAAGGAAAGATTAAAAAAAAGACCAAACTGAATCAAGACTCAAGATCACTTCATCGTAAATTTAAATCACATTTCTTGGTGGATTAAGTCACTAAATATATCATTAACTCAAAGCACCAAAAATGAATCAAATGTTTCATTTAATGATAGATTTGAATTGATGAAGGTTCATCAAATCTCATCGACACCCAAGGTCCATCGAAATTGAGGAGAAACTTGATCAATAAGTTATGATTCAAGGAAACAACCAGCAAGCCAATCAAAATTCATTAAAAAGCAATTAAAATGTATGAAATGATTTTTTTAAATGAATTTTAAAATGAAAATAAGAGAGAAATGAGAAAGAAGCTCCTAAACAACAAATCAAAGCTCAAGAAAATTACTACAAGTCAAAAACAACTTAAGGATCATGTATAAAATTTGGAGAATTTAAAAATGCATAAAAGTAATTTTAAACTAATTAAAATGCATGAAAATGAAGAAAATAATGAATAGAAAATGATGAAATAAAAATATGGAAAATAGCTTAGAAAATAAAAAAAATTAGAGAATTATGAAAAAAAATTGGAGTGAAAAAGGTGAATTGAGCTATTTTTTATGAATTTTGAAAGAAAAAGAAATTTAAAAACAATTAAAACAAAATAAAATAAAAGCGAAAATATCTGAACCATTAGATTAGACCCACGCATCAGATTGCAAGGCACTAAAGCCATTGGATCAGAATACTAAGTCCAAGTCATTAAATCTAATGCACCAAATTAAAAGTCAAAATGCACTCACATTAAGATCACAGCATGTGAGTACAACAGTCAAGACAAATTCAAAAAAAAAAGTGTGTGGCAACCTCTGATTGGATAAGATTCAAATTTTTGCTCTAGAAGGCACAAAGGACTTCATCTTCAGCCTCAGAACCCTAGCTATGGCACGATCATGAACTGTAATTTTAAGCTCAAACACTCATTGTGCAAGCTTCGTTTTACTTCATCATTCATCTCTTCTTGCTCAAGACCAATTTATTTGATCTGAGCAAGGAGAATTTGCAGAAATACGCAAGAACCCTAGCTATTTGAAACAAAAATTAAATTTCAAAGATGAAGAATAAATTCTAGTTAGGTTAGGGAAAAAGATCAACAGAACAAGGTGAAGAGAATGGTAACTTGTTTGGATGCAAATGAAACTCGTATCTACCTTTCCCAAATGAGCTTCAAAGTTTGAAAATGGTGGAATAAGTTTGTTGCTTAGAGTTTATGGCAAGCTGTGATAATGCTTTGTCTAGCTTCAGAAGAGACTGATGATGGATTATGGGCAAAGAATTAAAGCAAAACTAAGTTGAATTTGGAAAATGAGTTTCTGGTTTTGAGTTAGTTTCAAGCTTCAGAGTATCAGGGATTTCTTAGCTTTCAAAGCTTGAGAAATGAGTTAAAAGTTTACTCTATTTATAGGAAATGAAATGATGAGCTTAAGTGTGTGAAATCAGATCCAGAACGTGTGAATCCATTCTAAAATTTTCTCCTTTTTTGCAATAGTGTGAAGCAATGTGAAATGCGTGATTCAGGACCTGAAATGAGTCGTTTTGCACTTGGTAAGATGCATTTTAGCGATTGAAATAAGTTGCACATGTTCTGGTGGTCCCATATTGAGGTTAGAATGGAATGTGTAACTTGAAACTTGAATCAAGAGCAGAGTCGATGGGGGTCATGTTCATAGCTAGGCCAAATGCAATCCACTAGTGCGTTTCTTGATTTTCCTTGAGTCAAATGATCCTTTCATGGAGTAGAACTCAATGAAAAAAGAATAAATCCAAAAGTATGCTTGATGTGAAAATGGCATGAGGTGAAAGTTGAGGTCGTGGCACTGAAAATTAGGTTAAGCATTAGGTCAAACAGGTCATGACCTAGTTTTGTACACAAGTGGCCTTCAAGATTTGAGGTCTTTATAGCATGTATTAATGTTTGACCTCTGAAGTAAAGTTGTAGAAGACATCAAGAAGGATATTTGGCCAAAATAAGCGCCCATAAAAGTTGAATATTGAAGGAGTTATGATCTTTGGAACATAGGCATGCCAAACTTGAATTTAGGCCAAAAAAATTCTAAGTTCACAAAATGATCTATAATGTCTTCAAACTTTTGATGATCTTCCAAGCACAATTGGCTCTTAACTTGTGAAGAGAAGTTGGAGAGGATGTCAAGGTGAGTCATTTTCTCAAAGAAGCACTAAAAAATGTTGAATTATGAAGAAGTTTTAAAGTCTTGACCGTAGATTTAAAATGTTGACTTTTTGGTCAAACCTCCTTGAACAAACTTGCAACCTTTGGACTTTTCTTGCATTTAAAGGCACATTGATGATCATATGGACTCAAAATGATATGTCCTTGATTGTTATTTTATGAAGCTTGTAATGGCTTGAAGAAACTTATTGATGAAGGCATGGAAATAAACACACGAACCTTTGAAAATTCCTTGAGAAACAAGCCATCCAATCCTAAGATATCTTCAATTAAATGAAGTTAAATAATGCTTAAGACTCCATGATTTGAGATTAGAGGTCATGATTTGACATTAGAGTTCATGCTTTGAGTAATAGCCTTTGAAAATCAATGATTGACTACACTTTTACTTGAGAAACTCAAACCCTAGTTGAGGATGCATTGACTTAATGCTCTTGATTTCAAACCCTACTTTGTAAAAGAAACAAAAGGATACAAGGAATATTTTTGTATTTTGATTATAGGTCAGTAAAATATAAAGCACATAAGTACAAAAAGAAAAATACACAAAGAGGTGCTTGGTGATCTATACAAAGACAAACCAAAAGGTAGGAAGGTTAGGAGACAACCAAGTTTGTGATCTTGATGCATTATAAAGATGCAAATTAGATGGAATCTTAGGAGTAAAAATTAGGGTATGACACTTACTACAAGGAAAATCTTGTTCCAGCAGGTGTACATGGCAGAATATTTGCCAATTATCTGTCAAAGTTTTCTTGTATATGTGGTTTACGTTGGCCAAGAAATAACTTTAGTCTGACTTAATGTTCTAGACAATTCTATCAGGTTTCCATATTGATTCTCTTATGCATGGTCGAAGGGACTGTTGTTGCTCCATGGATCCATTATCAACCAAGGAGTAAGTTATAGCTTATTCGCCTAGGTTTGAACTACCACAAATAAAGTTGGCATAGTAGTTGTATCTACAACAACATCCACCTATATAACCCCTGGAGGTTTACTTGTCTTTCCTTCATAGTTTGACAAAACCATATTGTGAGGTTTCAAGTCTATATCATATTTGCAAATTTTCTTTAGCAAGGAATATGACATTATGTTAATGCAAGCTCTGTCGTCAACTAAAACCTTATTTATCCCCACGTTCTTGACCTTGACCCTTATGAGAAGGGGCTTCAAATGTTGTTGAATTTCCATATCAACCCTTTTAAATAAAACTTTGTCTCCATCAACAGAGTCGTCTTTCATTACATAATAACAAATAGGTTTGTGCTTCTCCAACTCTTCATCTAAAACATTGTCTTCCTCTTCAGTCACCTTAGTAATTGTATCATATAAAATATGTTAGACATATATCATGTTACAAATTATATCTAATTCAAGTTATGAATCAAAAGCGAAATCATTAGTGGCAATGTCTTCGCCTCGGTCATGTGTTGTCTGTTTCTCCATGGACTTTTCCATAAATGGAAAAGGATAGAATAATCGTTGTTTCACAGGACTTTTGGTCGACTGGTCTTCATCCATTGTGTCTTAGTCATAGGATTCTTCCCAAGTTAGTTTTTAGAAGTATAAGAATACTTCTTCGACACTTGGACATTGTCATGGTAGGATTATCTTATACCAACTTCAATTGATCTTCATTTGCGTTATCGTTGTCTGTTTTTCTTTCAGGCCTGGCCTATTCATCCAAGGGAACATTGATGGATGAGGCATATGTCATGCTCTATTGTGTTTTGTGAGGTACCCCCCTTCTTGTCTAAGACAAACTTATCATGCTTGTCTTTCTTACCAAACCTCATTAGTTGGTGGTTGTAGAGTCTGACTTTTTCCATCTCTTTAGCAACTTCTTCTTCGAAGACTGCTCTGCAGCAGGGGAAAAGCATAACTTTAGAGTCCTTGAGTTTACATTTTTTCAAGAAGTCAAATAGTTCCTCCTCAGCTTTGGGGTAAACCATTTTCATCTGCTTGGTATAGTCGAGCATGTTTACTTTGTCTTTTGGTGTCGAGGCCTTTAGTGACATCGACCATCATTCCCTCCACATTCTCGACCAAGAAGGTGTAAGAACAAGATCTGATTCCGCATCTAGCATTATATTTGGATAATAAAAATACATAGAATCTTAGAGAACAATTTTGTACCATAATGGTTTTGTTCAGTGTGCAAATACTAGATACAAGTTCAGACTCTAATAGAATGACGTGTGACATCATCAGATTATGAACCTAGTGCACTATGACTTTAGTTTGTGTGTTATACAAGATAACAAAGATCTGAACTACTCTTCTCAATGCTTTTGAAAAATTTTTATCCAAAGTTTTATTACTCTGAAGCTTCTGACGTTGTCAAACTTTGAAGCTCTACGCTCAAACAACTCTGATGAACTGTGTCACCAGATTCTCAAGACTAGGTTCTTATGAACTGGATCAAGATTCTGAAGACCAAGTTTATGAAGATTCTCTCAACCAGACTCTTAATCTTCTTGTATGCATTCTTCATCACCTCTCTGTCAGAAGCCCAGGAATATTGAAGGTAAGATCAAAAAGGTTTTACGTGAGAAAATAGTACACGGTACAAGATCAAATGTTCCTTCCATTTTCATTTTGTCTCCCATTTCCAAAGACCGTTATGCAATGATACAACTGCAGTTTAGTATTCCAATTCTACCGTCCAACATATGTATTCATTGGCTATATAAAGAAGACATGGAAGAATGAAACATTGTTACATTCTAAGAGATTATCATATATGTGGACAATGCTTTTTGTGAAATATTTGAGAGAAAAGAAACATACACACAAGGAACTTGTGTTCATACGCTTCATAGAATAAATTTTGTGTGATATACTTGTAATTCATATGTGTATTCTAATTTTTTTGGAAACATTTTGTAAACACACTTTGTATCTCAACCTTTGTGATTGTATTTCCTTGAGTGACTAGGGTTTAGTCAGAATTACTCAAGAAGACATTGGTAGTTGGTTTTTGTGTTGTAATCAAGTTTGATTATAGTGAATTAAGTCCTTGTGATAAGGCAAAATCACCTTGACGGGTGGACTGGAGGTAGCTTTGTTAACTGCGTGCCAGGATAAAAATAATTGCGCTCATTATTTTTGTTCTTAGTTTTCTGTTTGTATCCTTGGGTTGCAAAAGTTTCATTTCTTGAAACTCAATTCAAACCCCCTGTCTTGTGTTTCCATTACCTTCAATTGGCATCAGATCTCAGGTTCTGGTATTGATTGCTTATCAAACACTTCATCATGTTAAATAAAGATCCAGGCTTATGAAACACTTAGGAAGGAATCCCTCCACCAGCTGAACCTGCTAGTAACAGTGAAAGAGATAATTGTAGGTCAAACCTCCAGTCTTTGATGGAGAAAATTTTGACTATTGGAAAGATAGAATTGAAAGATTTTTTCTAGGTCATGATGTGGATCTATGGGACAAGGTAGTTGATGGCTACATTCATCCTGTTGATGACATGGGTAACAAGGTGGAAAGAAGAATGATGACTGATCAACAAAAGAAAGATTACAAGAATAATCATAAAGTAAGAACCATCCTGTTGAACGCTATATCATACTCTGAGTATGAAAAGATCAAAAATAAAGACACAACCAAGTCTATATTTGATTTATTAAGGATGACTCAAGAAGGAAACGCTCAAGTCAAAGAAACTAAGGCGCTTGCATTGACACAAAATTATGAAGCCTTCAAGATGGAAGACAGTAAAACTGTTGAGAACATGTTCTCAAGGTTTCAAACTCTTGTTGTAGGAATGAAGGTTCTGGATAAAGGTTACTCTAGTGCGGATCATGTTAAGAAAATTATCAAAAGATTACCCAAAAGATGGAGGGCTATGAGTTTTTTGAAAAGTCATGAGATAAAGCTTGAAGAGGATGAGCCTCAAAGACAAGTTAAATCAGTGGCTCTGAAATCCATGGACAAATCTGAAAAGACTAAAGCCTTTCAAGCTGAAGAAGAATAGGATTCTAAAGATGACTCTAAAGAAGGAGAAGATGATGAATTATATCTTATGTCCAGAAGAGTTAACCAACACTAAAAGAAAAGAAAAAGCAAGTTCAGAGGCTCCAGAAGGATAGATGGTCTCTCTAAGTCTACATCTGGACTGAAGAAGTCAAGTGCTGGAAAAGATGTTATCTTCTTTGAGTGTAATGAGCCATGTCACTACAAGAATGAGTGTCCCAAACAGAGGAAAGACAAACCAAAGAAGAAAGACTTTAGAGGGAAGAAGAACGTATTGGTTGCTACCCGAGACGACTCTGAATCCTCAAAAGGTGACTCTAAGGAAGAGCAAGCTAATGTCGCTGATGGCAAGCACAAAAGCATCTGATGAAAAGATGCAACCAGAATTAGAATTAGAATCTGAGTCAGACTCTAAAGAGGTATTTCCTAACTTATCTCGCTTTGAATTAGCATATTGTCTTTCTGAAATTCTGGAGAAATATCATATGCTTCAGAACAAATACAAGGATCTGAAACAAGTCCAAGTATCTAAATATGAAGCTCGTAGTAAGCTTAAGAAAGATTTTTCCATTTTAAATGAAGAGAAATTTATTCTGAAATATGAAAACTAAGCTCTTCAAAGTAAAAGTTCTAAACTTGAGGAATAAATGCTTTCAGAAGCTTCTGTGGATTCTAAGAATGACATAAAGAAAAATATGACAAATCTTTTTAGACATTTCTAGCTAGAAATATAGATATAAGCAAAATGGCTTCAATGATCTATAGATTTAGCAAATATGGAAGAAGAGGAATTGGTTGTGTACCTAAAGAAAAACCTATTTCAAAACCTAAGGAAAAACCAAAAGCTCTGTTTTCCCATTTCTTTTATGCACATAGACAAAATGATTATTCTGCACAAAGACTCAAGTTATTTAAGAAATCTGGGAGAACTAACCAAAAAGGACCAAAAAAGATGTAGGTACCTAAGGACAAGATAATATATGTTGTAGACATCCTTAGCATCTAAATTGAAACACCAATCATGGTACATGAACTCTAGATGCTTACAACACATGACGGAAAAAAGACATATGTTCCAAGATCTAGAACTTAAGCCAGGTGACTTCGTAGGTTTCAGAGGTGATTAGAAAGGGAAGATCATAAGTTCCCAACAGTTGCTAACGACTTTCTCCCTTCTATGACTAATGTGTTATTAGTTGATGGATTAATAGATCATTTATTATCCATAAGTCAATTAAGTGATAATGGTCATGATATAATCCTTAATCAAAAGTCTTGGAAAGTTGTTAGTCAGAAGGATGACTCCATTATTTTCAATGGCAAAAGAAAAAATAACATTTACAAAATTAGACTTTCTGACCTTAAAAATCAGAATGTAAAATGTCTCATGTTTGTTAATGAAGAGCAATGGGTTTGGCATAGACGATCGGGCCATGTTAGCATGAGAAGGATTTCCCAGCTAAATAAATTTGATTTAGTCAAAGGCCTTTCAAATCTAAAGTTCTCTTCATATGCTCTTTGTGAAGCATGTCATAATGGTAAGTTTTTAAAAATTTCATTCAAAGCCAAGAATGTTATTTCTACCTCTAGGCCTTTGAAATTCTTGCACATTGAATTCTTTGGACCAATGAAAACTGCTTTTGTCAATGGCAAGAAATATAGTTTAGTCATTATTGATGACTATGACAAATGGACATGGGTCAAATTCTTAAGACACGAGGATGAGTCACACTTTGTGTTCTTTCCCTTCTGCTCACAAGTGAAAAATGAAAAAGACTTTAGAATTGTTAATGTCATAACTGATAATAGTGTCACAATTATTTTATTCACAAATTCAATAATTTTTTTATAAATACTAAATAAAATCAATTCAAACATTAAATTATTTAATACTATTATAAAGATAATGTATGAATAAAAAAAATTAAAATTAACTTTAAAATTTGAAGATAGCGTTATAAAAATTAAAAATAAAAACTTAAAAGAGTTCTAAAATTTTAAAAACAAAGGTATTACTTTTTATCGGATCAAATTTAAGAGTGTAACAAGTCAACTTGATTCGATTTTGGGGAAAATAAGTTGAATCAATAAAAATAATTAATTTGATTTTTACAACTTTTTCGTATCAAATTGATAAAGTTCGAGATGATTTAGTATTTTTATGTTCAATTGATATTTAAAGAAAGTTATTTAAAAATTCTAAAAATAATTTTTTTTATATAAAAAAAGAAATAGTTTTCTTAATATTATTGAAACAAATGTATAAATTCAATTGAAAAAATAGATAAGATTAAAATTACATCAGTACAAACATAATGTTCAAGATAACATTAACAATTTAAGAATGACTTTTTTTTTAACTTTCAAAAAATAGGTGTTGTGGTATGGCCAAAATATTAAACTAATAATAAAATAGATTTACTCAAATAGTATTAATTAGTACTAGTAACAAAAGATTTGCCCATCTACCTTGAAGATTTTCAAGGGATATGTCCCTTTCAATCAGCTTTGGTGGGAGAGAAAGCAGTAGATAAAGGTAATGTGAAGCCGTTTCTTTGCAAGTCAAAGAACATGCTTTGCATAAGTCTTCAAATTTTCCCAGTTCTTTGCAAAATAAAGTAACTCATGCTACAACTAGCACTGCACCCATTTGTACTTCTACGAGTGGCTTGAAGAGGTTGCAGGCCCCACCTTGTTTGCGTAATGCTTCTCTCTATATATAAATAAGTTGTTTTTCCCAACCTTATGTGAGAAACCGGTCCATCTTTTGGGGCCTTCTGTTACAGCGGTTAGTAGTTCGGCCCCATTGCTTTCTTAGCGCCATAATAATGTGGGTGTGGGTAGTAAAAGGTTGGGTTTTTGTATAGGCTTGCTTTTGGGTCGTTGTACAAGTTGTGCAGCTAGTCCTTATTCGGTGATGCACCCTCCCAAGATGATTAATTGCACACCTCCTTATAAAATGTTCTTTTTAAGCACTTGGATCTCCGAATTGTTTACTCTAAATTTCTAATTTTGAAGATGAAAAATCCTTCTCTATTGGAGTGAGATCATAATGGGTTGATCTTCCTGCTCGTGTGTTTTTGTTGTCGGGGTATAGTCAGACTCCTTTACTACGGATATTTGGGGTGATTACTAGCTTTTATTTCTTAGACTTTATAGAGTCAAACCGAGTGGTTTTAACACCGATGATTTCTAGCTCTCCTCTTTAAGATGGTTCCCAAGATGTGGCCCTTGTTGTCACTAATTCTCTTTGTGAAGTTCAGGTGACATACTCAAGCTTAAATCCTACTTCAAATGAGACATCATCGATTTTTTCCACTCCTACTTAGGAATCGAGTATTGTTGAACCTTGTACCACTATTGGGTTTTGTTTGTAGGATAGTGTTCCTATGTCTCTACTAGAGGAGGGTTGAGTTCACAAGGTTTTTCTAGGTTTGCCTTGAAGGCACTTATTTTTCACTTTCTTCTATTTTTGTGACTCATGTTCCATCATTAGTTAGGGTTTCTAATGTGTTAGAGAGAAAAATGGTAGCTAGAATTCATACGATGACCAAAAATTAGAGGGTACTTTTGTGTTGAAATATGAGTTAGAAGTTAAGAAGTTCGAGGCTCTAGAGAAAAGATATAGGACTCAGAAACAAGCCTAGTCGACAAAGGGTTCTTGTCAATGTTAATTTATTCCTTTAATTGTAGAGGTATGGGGTAGGATCAAGAAGAGTAAGGTAAAGGGTCTTATTAGGTCTAATTCCTTAGCTTTTATAGCAATTCAAGAAACTAAGCTTTCTGAAGTCTCTCATTCTCTGGTCCATTCCTTGTGGGATAATTTAATTTGTGATTGGAACTTATGTCCTTCTACTGCGAGCAATGGTGGTCTCCTTTTGATCTGGGGCAGTACGAAAAGTAGGTCTTTGTTTTCCTTCTCTAGCTTGGGGTTTTTTGTTGTATGTTTGGATTAAGTTCCTTCTAATTATGTTTGTTTTTTTATTGATGCATACTCTGAATGTTCTCTAGATGATAAGAGACTTGTGTAGGCTGACATGGACTCCAAAAAAAACCATTTTTGGAGGTGATGTTTGATATGTTTTGGGTGATTTCAATTGAATTTGTTCTTCTGTTTAAATAGTTGATAAGGGAGCCTCATCGAATGCACTATGGAGATTGTATTGCTTGGATTTCTATAATTTTATCTCTCAGATGGAGCTTTTACATTTACCTCTCCTCATAGAAAGTTTACTTAGTTTCACTTAGTAGAGGTTTGTCTCAACTGGTTTCCAATGATAAGATAAAGCTTGTAGGGGTGTCTTGGTTCCTTCTCATGCTTTATATGTCGATGATATCGTGTTATTCACTAAAGGAAGTGTTAGTTCCCTTGATGCTATATTTATGCTCTTCAAAAGATATGCTAATAGTTCTGGACATGTGTGCAATCCTACTAAGTCTATTATGTTTACTGGGTATATGTCTTCTTCTAGGCATTTTATGCTTAGCAATGTTAGATGCCAAACTTTGCTTATTTGATCTATCAAATGTTGGCATCTTTCATTCTTTTTGTAGGTGAAAGTGATTAGAATCACTCTTGTTTTTGATGATATGCTTCATTGTTGGAAAATGTCTTGGTTGCTTTGATTTGTGTGTTATTGTGCAGGAATTAGGCACAAAACAAGTGAATAGTAAGACACAAGAAATTGGGCAAGGAAACCAAGACAGCAGAAAAACATCATAAAATTCGTCGTGCGAAGCTCCCAGCGAACTGCCCTAGAAAAAACATCAACAAGTTCTCACAAGGAACTTGCCAGCGAAGGCCTTGGAGAGCATGGTATTATTCATCCAGAGAGAAAAGAGACTGAAACTCGATGTGCGAAGGAGCTAGCGAATGATTCGCTGGAGAGAAGGAGAAACGAAGTCCTAGCGAATAGCCCCAGACTTGAGGCAGTAACTATTTGGAGGAGAATTCGCTGTGCGAAGTCTGCAGCGAAGCCTTCGCAGTGCGAAGGATTTCTCGTACAACGAATATGTGGAAAAGTCTCAAGGGCGGTTTAACTGTTCAGAGGAACCTCAGGTGCCTAATTTGATGTTCGCTAGGCGAAGGATCTGTTCGTAGTGCGAACAAGACAAATCCTGAATATACTATATAAGTACTTTTCTTGCTTTTTAGATAGGGATGTTATATTTTTTACGTCAGAACTTATCTCTCTTCATTTTCAAGTTTATTTTAGAGAGAGAAATACAAAACCCTAAGAGGGAGGAGGTAAGATCTTTGATCTCTTGTTGGGGTTTGGATGTAATCTTTTGATACCTTATGTATTTCATCTAATATATGTTTGTGAACTAGTTTTGATTCTCTATTGATTGATTGTCTTTGATTTCTTTTATGGGTCTTGACAAAACCTTTTCACATCTTTGATCTAAGATTTTCATCTATCAATGAATAAACTTTTGACATGGTTTTGTAAATTGATATTCATTGTATCTTCTATTGTATTGTGTTAATTAAGTAGCATGGGTAGCATGAGTAGGATCAATACGATATTGTGCGGGTGCATGATAATAGTGATGAAGAATGATGTTCACATATATTTGGCAGATTAGATGAATACATGTAAAAAGGGTTAAGCGTATGTACGTATTCTGATCATTGTGTTTTATATGAAACAATCGTTTATCTGATATGGGTGTCGTCTTTGTTTACCTGTTTATCTTTGATTTGAACTGCTATAGACATATACTCTTCAGATCTGAATCTATGATGATTACCTATTAGTTCCTAAACTCTTAACATAGATTTAGGCTTAGCATTTGCGTGAGTATCAGTTCTTAATGCTCTGTGTTGTGTTTTTGTTGCGTGAGACATCATCAATGAGACAACACGTTTGTTCTCTCGACGTTGCGTTAAAGATGACCTCTGTCGTGGGTGATACGTGAGGATATTAGACGAATGATTGAGTTGTGTTTAACATGATTAGAAGAACGCATGTGTTATCAATTGATGAGATCCAATCCCAACAAGGCTCCGTTTATATTCCAGTCTTTACTTTATATTTTCTGTCTTTATATTTTCTTCCTTTTATTCATGGTTCCTTGAACCTTTTAAACCAAACCTTTTGATCAACAAGCTTAGAAATGTGGAGACCGTTGAACGTCGTTCTTTCATTGCGCCGATCCCTGTGGAGACGACAAAACTGGGTACTTAATATTTTTGCTTGCTGCTTTACCGCTTCAACAACCAAAAAAATTGGTTTCTTGGTAGGTCAGTTGGCTTTCACGTATTTGGGGGTCCATATCTTCATAGAAAGGCCTAAAGTTGCTCACTTTCTGCCTACTGTTGACAAAGTTAGATGTAAACTAGCAGCATGGAAGGCTAGTCTTTTTTCTATAGCTGGAAGAATTCAACTTGTGAAATCGGTCATTCATAGTATGTTAATTTATTCTATTAGAATATATTCTTGGCCAGTTAGCCTCATTCATTTGGTAGAAAAGTGGTGCAATAATTTCATTTGGAGTGTCGACATTGAAAGGCGTAAAATGGTGACTAGGTCTTGAGCGATTTGCTATAATGGTTATAAAAGTGGAGGTTTGAGTCCGAGATCGCTAAGGACTATCAATGATGCTTTAAATCTTGTACAGTGCTGGTCAATTCTTAATAAAACTGACTCTTGGGGTGCAATTTTGAAAGCCATAATTTTTTAACATGGGTGACAAGTCTGTTACCATGTTTTTTCTCCTATTTGGGAAGGTGTCAAAACTTGCTTGAGTAATATATTGGATAACTCTGACTAGAATGTTGGAAACAAGAAGAATATTAGACTCTGGACGAATAATTGGTGCGGTGAACCATTACTTTCTTTGCTGCAAATTTCTGAAGGTTCTTTGCAGGTTTCGAATGCAAAAGCTGAGTGACTTTATAGTTTAAAGCAGCATTGTTATGCCTACTAATATTGTTATGTTATACCATACGCTACTTCGGATTATTGCGGATGTTCATCCAAATGTCTTGCAAAAGGATGTGCTCATGTGGAAACTTACTGACAGTGGAAAACACTCTCTTAAGGATGCTTTCATTCATGTCAAATCTAACAATGCTGATTCTAAATGAGGCATATTTATTTGGAGTTTCTCTATTCCTCCATCTCATTCTTTGATTTTTTGGAGACTTAGTCTTCCTAAACTTCCTACTGATAAGAAGATGACTTTAAGGGGTTTTCATTTTCCTTCTATTTGCAGCCTTTGTTTCAAAGAGGAAGAGGATATTAACCATTTGTTTTTCACTTGTTCATATGCTAGTAATGTTTGGAATTGGCTGCAACAAATGCTTGAGTGTAGTTCTTTTATTGTTTGTTTAGAAGATCGTTTTTTTTATCATGAACATAACTGCCTCTACGTAGTGTAAATTGTTGTCCATTGTCGTGGTTGTAAGTATTGTTGAGGCTATTTGGCACGCGCGGAACCAGGCCAGATTTCGAAATGTGTTGATTCCTTGGAAGTTTTCTTGCTCCTCCATTGTTTTAATGACTCTTATGGAGGGAAATTTGTGCAAAGGTTCTGCTAGCTCTTCCATGAATGATTTTGTGATCATGAAGATTTTCTCTTTTAAAATTCATCCTCCTATCCCCTAAATGTGTGAAGGAAATTTTGTGGTGTCCTCCTCAACCAGGTTGAGTTAAAGTCAACATAGACGGGGCCTCAGTTGGAGATCATATTAGAGCTGTTTGTGGTGGGATGTTCAGAAACCACCTTGGAGAGCATCTTGGTAGTTTTGCTTGTAATTGGCCTTCGAACAATGCGCTGTTTGCTGAGATTATGGGAGCCATTCTTGTAATAGAATATGTTGTTAGTTGTAACTAGTTTAATTTGTGGTTGGAGACGGATTCATTGTTGCTCGTTAAAGCCTACAGTAAACCATTTGTACTATATTGGAAGGTAAGGAATAGAGAGGACAACTGTATGACCATTATGCTTTCAATTTTTTAACAACTCATATATACAAGGAAAGAAATCATTGTACAGATAAGTTAGTTAACTTAGATTTTTTTAATTTTTAATTTTATGCAGTGATCCGATATATATATATATATATATATATATATATACTCTGATATAGCACTTAATAGAATTAAATAGAGTTTGAAGTTTCGACTTTATGTCCCTTCATTTTTATATTTATTTCTTTCAATTTTATCAGAGTGTTATCCTCTTTCATGTAAAAAAAAGTCTACATCTTTAATTTTTTTTTTCCTATTTCAAAAACTAAACCTAAGATACACTTAATCGAACCTATGACCTAACCTAACCTTAAAAATAAAAATTGTAATCATTGACCATTGTCTCTTTGGCTTAGTCTCCACAAAATAATCAGATTTATTGTTTCAAAAAGATTAAACTATTTGATAGCGTAAATAACACGAAGAAAAGTAATAATGAAATATAGAGTGCTTCCAATTCCATAACGTGATGGAAAAGAAAAAATTGTTCTACTCTTCTTTTGGCTTCTACTGTTCACATAAGAAAGCAAAACATAAGCACTTTCGTCATATGAACGACAAGTAGCTTTTGTTGATAATATTGTTTGGGCGTGGGGAACAATAATTTGACAAAGATTTGTAACCACTAGTATTATACCAAAAAATCAAAACTCATTTTAAAACTCACTAGTATTAAATGATTAATATAATGGTCAATAAAATATAAAATTAAACGACAAATAGATATATTTGTTTGGTTTAGGAGTTAGCATCAACAGTGAAATCTGAAACAGTTTGGATTCATTGCTTTTAGAATCTTGCTATATCATAATGGAGAATATGATTAATTGTGGAAATAGAAAATAAAGAATATTATTAATTGTCCATTTGCATATGCTGGTGGGACCCACTTTACCTAAATTCCTCACCCCTTGCTTATTCAACATCACTCTCTTTCTTGCTTTTTGATTTATTTGTCACAATAATGTTCCCATTGATTCATATGGATCTTTTATTCCACTCTTACCAAAGACTTTGTAACATTTTGATTGTCTTGTACTATTTGAGGAAAAGTCTTGGGAAGAAAAGAAAGAGAAATACATGACTTTTCACTATTATAGTCAATGATATTCTTTATGTCTGATTATATTTATTGTACTTAAAATATTTAATAAAGATTAAAACTTTAAAATAAAAGAAAGTGAATAGCTATTTTAGATAATAGAATATCTAATACTACTAGAGTTAGTTTATTAAGAATTTAAAAAGTTAAACGCCTCTAGTTTTATTTCCTACAAGAATGAGGCGAGTGCATTTGTGAATGCATACACTCAGAGTCTTCCATCACAAGGTGGTCACTTCATCAAAGTAACCCTCAAATGCCAATAGTTTCAAATAATAACATTGGAGATTTTATGCCACGTAAAATAAATAAATAGAATTTATAAAACATATCATTACACCTCACAATCTCTTAGATGTAAGGAGTCTCAAATTGTAACATTATTGACTTTGTCAAAAAAAATTCATTCTATATATTAGACATCTGTTTAGTTCAAATGAAGGGGAGGAGAGAAATTTTTTTTAATGAATATATATATATATATATATATATATATATATATATATATATATATATATATATATATATATATATATATATATATATATATATATATATATATATATATATATATACACTGAGTCATGGTTAGAGTATTAGTTAAAGCATGTTCAGAATTGATACTAATAGGTGTAGGCAGAGTAATAAGACTACTATAAAAAGAAATAGGATTTTGGGAGGGGCAAGGGGTAGTGTGATCAGGTCTGATAACATCATGTACAGTAGATAAATCATTGCTATCAAAAGAAATAAGGTTTTGAGAGGGGTTAGGGGTAGTGTGATCAAGTCTGTTACCATCAGGTACAACAAACAGGTCATTGCCCATAGGAAAAAGGGTATGGTCAGTAGGTGAAGAAAAGTCACAGGAGGGCTCAGGAGTTAAACTATTGGGAACATGGGAAGATGTGTGTCAAGGAGACTGATCTTTGAAAGGAAAAATATTTTTAAGAAGATAACATTTCTTGACACAAACATATTACGATGAGTTAAGTCATATAGGATATAACCTTTGGTTCCTTCCTTGTAACCAAGAAATATAGCATTTCTAGCTCTAGGATCAAACTTGATTCTATGAGCTATTAAAGTGGATGCATAACATAGGCAACCAAAGACGTTAAGGTGTATTAAATATGGAGGCTCTTGGTATAAGACTTCAAAGTGGTGTCTGCCCTCATCCTCTAGGGTTTTTACTTTCTGTATGAGGGTTTGGTGAGTTAAAAGTGAGGTTATTATGGTTAAAAGTTATGGTCATTGAGTTTGTGAAATTTGAAAAATGAAGAGTGAGAATGAGGGTGGCTCGGGTTGTACACATGTGTGGTGTATTGTGATTGTGTTTGTGAGCAAAAGGAGGATCAAAATGAGGGTGGATGAAAGTTACATCATGAGGTAAATTGGTGTGCAAGTTTGTGTGTTTCCACTTTTGGCAAGAATGATTCAAAATGGTGCATGAGGTACACATAGATGTTTGGCTTGCTAGGGAAATGTTTGGTAGTGCTATTTGGCCAAAAACCGAAGGTGAGATGCGTATGAATTTGAGGTGATTCATTGCTGCAAGACAAGTTGAGAAAATTTGCCAATATTGTTCATGAACCATGCCTTGAACCAACCTCTATGTCATCCCCTTTAAACCATGATATCTCCATGAATTCAAATCCAAATAATGAGATTTCTGCCTCAAATGCAAGTAGGGAATGTAATGAACAATTTTCATGTTCAAAGTAAGATGAAACAAAGTTTGGATCAATGAGAAAATTTAGGTTGAAAGCATAATGTCCTCAAAACTGTCCCAAAATAACTTAGAAAAATTCTAAGTTATGTAACTTTTTGGCAACTTTGACATCATGACTTTGAAGGTACATAACTTGATGCGTTTTGATCCAATGAGAGAGTTCTTGTAATGGATGGAAAGCTTGAAGAATTTTCTTCAACTTTCATGTTGTGAGAAGATTCTATCGAAGCCAAGAACTTAGTGAAAAATGTCTTGGAAGTTTGGTTGAAAAATCTGTCTAACCACTTGCCAATTTTGACATCTTTGAAACCCTAATTTGAGAGCTCCATAACTTGAGCTCTACACATCCAATGGAGATGATTTAGTACTCAAAAGAAATCTTGGAGGATGCTCTACAACTTTCATGTTCAAGGGAAAATCATTTGAAGCTTTAATCATCATGTAAAATGGGCTTGAAAGTAGGTATCTCAAGCTGATTTTCTATACTTTGAAAACTTTCTAAGTGTAGAAATGTCATAATCTCCTTTTTCCCAACTTTGACTCATCATATCTCCTAAACCATGAATCTTTTGGACATGTTTCCTTCTATAAACCTGTAGTTCATGATGTCCTCTTTAATTTGATAACAAGTTTGCCTTCATTAGATCAAAAATGAGAAAGTTATGGAAGTTGCAAGATGGCTAGAATTAGGGTTTTTTACACTTAGAAAATTTTCTATCAAAACCCTAATTTAGTCAAACTCTTGATTTTATGTTTCTCCTTGACTTTTCTTGTTCCAAACACATGAAATCACTTGAAAACAACTATCATGCCCTTGATTGACCTTAAGATCCAAGATCTTGACCTAATTGAATCACAGTTGACTTTTGTTGACCAGATGAAATCCTAGGATCATTTCCATTGACTGGGGCTCTTGTGATGGCTTGTGATGACACATAATCCATATAAGGAACCCTCAAGGTGTGTGTTGAGATTTAGAATCATGCCTTGCTCAAAGAAACTAACCATACATTTCCGTTTGAACCAAAACCCTAGATAGTTATCCATGAGATAGGAGGTGGAGAATCAATGCTTGTATTCTTGATTCAAGTTGTTGAGTGACATGCCTTAATGGTGATGGATACCTTGTAACTTGAGATTGCCAAAAAGTTGAGCTTGAGCTCTTGATTGAGCTTTGAAGATGAAGCTCTTTGCTTGATTGTTGGATAAGATACCTTGATTCCTTATCTAAGATCAATGTTAGGTGCAAATGCTACTGCAAATGATAATGATATGGAGGTTAAATGTTAGTGTGAAAAAGAGGGTGTGACACTTGTACATCTACGGGATGACTCTACTAAAACTTCTCTTTCTTTGACTCTGAGTTGCGTCTTCAACTTGTCAATCTGGTTGTGAAGTTCATCTTTCCTATTTTTGTTGGCAGTTACTGCAGCGTTCCACTGACCATTGAATTTGGATATCTCCATATAGACTCTGTCTAAATCCTTCTTTTTGTTCTTCAAAATGCTGCTAGTACTCTTCAGATCCTGACCAACCCGCCCTTGTATTTGGATCTCCTCAGACAACTTATTTTCCATCTTGGTCAAGGCTTCTATCTTCACCTTAGCCAAGTAGACAACATCGTTCTTGTTATGCTTCAACTGGCTGATCTCCTTTTTCAATTCTTCGCTTTCCTTACGCAGCTCTTCCTTCTCTGTCCAAAGCTTATTGTATCTCAGGATATCAACTGTTGTAGGCTCCTCAACTATCAAAGGATACAAGGGTTCTTCCACAGGGAAAGGCAATAGTATTTTCTCAACCCTCTTTTGAATCCATTCTATGTAAGGATCATAAGCTCTGCAGTCACCCATACCCAAGGAGAGATTCCCCTTTTTGTGAACTTTTCTCCATGCTCCCATAACTCTTGCCAATATGTCTGGATCAGCTACACCAGTAAAATACAGAGATTCCTGCACTTCCTCCTCCTTCGGGGGTCCTCTCAAAGCATACCCAAATTGTCTAACGGAGAGAGAAGGGTTATAATTGACTCCCCATTTTTCTCCCCATCAGAGGTACATTGGGGAAGCCACCACAACTGAAGATAATCTCCTTACCAAGCAGATCTTTATTAAACCAGACAATGTCCTTAGCTGTCAAATCCATGAGTCTCTTAGACCATTCAGACGTAATCCTCGCATCAACAAAAGCTCCGGCGAAGGAGGTGATCTATAAACCACTTGTGAAAAATCGGTGTACAGCAAGAAATAGTCTTTCCTCTCCTCTTTTCATTCTTATAGTGCACTGAATGGTATAAGTCTCCTAGGAGAGAGGATACAGAATTCTTGGAAACAAAGATACAAAAAGCATTCATATCAATGAAGTCCGATATATTAGGGAGTAGTACAATTTCGTAGATACACAAAGCCAGAATAGCGCTAAAAACCACCAAACACCCTTCTTTGGCATATTTCTGGGCTTTAACCACCAAGAAAGATAGGGTAAAGCCAGAAACTCTGTTTCTACATACTACATCGTCAATCAACTTAGACTTGCTCAAATAAAGAGCATTAGCAAACTTCTCAAGATCAGGCTCATCCCCTGAATGAAAGAATGACACTTCATCTAGGACTAGAACTCCCAAAATAAAAGAAAACTCCTACAAAGTAAGAACTAATACATAGTCTAGAAAAGTGAAACAACATAGTGGAGGGTCATAAAACTGTAGTAAAGCATGAACGGCTCCTTGATCATAGTCCGTGACCTTCGTACAAGACTCAAAATTCTCCCATAATCCTTTCTTAAGTCTTCAAGAACGTTAGGGTCAGCCATAGCAATCAGACCAAATAAAGGTCCCAACTCCGACAATGGAAACTTATATATGACGATCTTCTTCCTCTCAGCCTCCATCTCAATAGCAGACTAGATTACTAGAATCAAAGGAAAGACGAGAACCTGAGAACACACACAAACATGCAATGTTAATATGCAGGATGAATATGCAAAAATGCAGACAGGGGATCAAAGTATCCAATGTTGTTATGCTATTAACTGAACAAAACCCTCCACTCTAATAAGAAAACCCAGAAATCCAAAACTTTGATGTAACAGAAGACCATAATATCCATGGTCAAAAGTCCGCTCTGACAAGAAAACCAAAAAACCGGGTTGGTTGAAGGTCAAAGTTTCCTGCAAAACCCATCCCTCTCACAAGTAGGTTCTAGTCTTGAAAAACATCCTATGTAAGACATCAGTATCATGAACTCTCAGGTTGAGAAACAATGATATGTGCACCATTTATGGTTTGGAATCATAGTCAATCAAGGAGGCCTCAACTGACTTCCCAATGAACGATCTCCAGAGTCGTTAACTTTCTAATCCAACATCCCCTCAACTACTCAATATGCACAGGATAGGATGTCTTCAAAGAAAACCTCGTATGGATGTGAATTTCGTGTGAACTCTTGCGTGTCATGATGCCACACAAGTCCACACTACTCTCAACACTAATCCTAGGTGTATACTCAAGACTGGGTATTATGCTTATCTCTCATGGAACAACCCACCCAACAACACAGTAACATAATATGATAACAATGATAAAGTGCAAAAAGTAAAATGCAAATGCAATAATATACAACAGTAAATATACACATACAACACACATATGTACAACTATAAACACCCAGAGATATAAAATAGACAAGAACTAGGATTGACTCGCATAGGGAACCAGAGTCCCCAGCTGTCGCAACTGTGAAAAAACAACCGGCAGAAAAAATAGACAGAAGAGTCGCCACTGAAAGTTATCCATCCCAAAGAAGGGAAAGGAAATGATCGAATAAAACCTAAGAGAAAAGGAAAAGACAAGGTCATCACAACCAAATCTTAGGTTCGGGAGTCGGTTATGCAAGGGGAAGGTATGAGCACCCCTCACGTCTGTTGTACTCAACGAGATCCATGCTAGTTGTCTAATCAAAGGGTGAGTTATCTAAAAGCAACTGCTAAACGAGGACAGGAAAAGAAAAAAATGAGACTCAATAGGACATCGCCACCCTATGCCTACGTATTCCCTCGTGCAATGAGAAAGTCGGAGTCGACGTAGTTCGAAAAACTACGGGTGATGGGACGAAGGTTGCTCGTCAAGACATCGTCGTCTTGTGCCTACATATCCTTATCTGGTATGAGAAATCAGAGAAAACATAGTTTGGATAACTAAACCACTGGTTGGTTAAGTGTTTTTTATGAGTGACGCTAAGTTCCCATTCCAACAATTAGGGTCGACGTCTGTTTGTGGTAGAACGGAAAGATAACGTACTCTTTTCTGAAAATGAATTTTGAAACAGAATCCCGAAGGATAAAAAGATTTGAATTTGGTTTAAGAGTTTTAATGAAGTGAGTTGAATTTGTTTGAGATTCACGTTGCACTAAAGACTATGATATAGGAGCAAATGTGTCGCATATCGCCCAAGGGGCATACACTAAACACTCTAGACAGGTGAGGAGAAACCCCTCACTCATCATTTCCCATATACTTAAGGCTCGTTGGTTTAAGAGTTTTATTAAGTGTTTTAGAATTTTTTAAGATGAAAAGCTAAGACTCAAAAGAAAACACTAAAGGGAACTAAAAACCCTAATGTTATCATACAAAATGGTCCTAAAGTTAGGAAGAAAGGGGAGTCTACCTGATGTTATCATACAAATGATAGACTTAAAGTTGAGGTCAAGAAGGGACTATCCTAATTGTTATCATGCAAAGGACTGAAAGACTAATGTCTCTCCTACTCCCACCTTAATTAGAAATTAAATGGGACTAGGAATCCTAAGGGATCATGTGAGCAAGCACAAGTAAACACTATCAAATTCAATCACAAATGTAAATAAAAATGAAACTTAAGCAAGTCTCAAAAGAAAGAAGATGAAGAAGAAAGTAGAAGAAAGAGGAAGATACAATCAAGAAGAACAAACATGGAAGTTCAATGACAAAGAAGTATCAAACACACACATCTCAATCTCACACAAGGTGAACATTTACATCATGTTAACAATAATAAAGAGCAATTACAATGTCAAACCATGTCAAAAGATTTGAAAATCAAAACACAATGGCAAAACAAAACAAAGTGCCCGCACATACCCAAATGACCTAAACAACTTACAAGAAGCATAAAAAAACACCAAGCAAGGTAAAATGAAGTCAAATGAGATAAGAAACATGGTAGGGCAGAAAAAACAACATGGTTATCAAGCCAAAGATTTATCCATGAACACACAAAGGAAACATCCAAGGTTGAACTCAAAACATGCCTCAAGAATAAATACACACCAAAATCAATCCAAGATAGGAGATACTCAAACAAAGACCCACATAACCAAACATCAATCCATCATAATTAGAAACAAACTTAAATAATATGTATGATGTTCACATTGCAATCCACAAACAAAGTCAAGAAGAGGCAAACACCATTTGAAGCACCAATGACAAACAAACACAAATTCAAATTGTTCATGTGAGAAGTATAAGATCATGCAAACAAGAACCTAAGACATTTTGAGAGAAGCCAATAAAGATCATTAAACACTCATTGGATCATTCAAGGATCAAATTTGAAAGATCATGGCAAGACATGCACAAACTCATAGTTAAAACAAACACACTTTGATGCTTCATCCAAAAATAGAAACAAGAGAAAAATAAAACCAAATAAATTTTCAAACTCATGTCATCTGTGTTATGAATCAAATGGCAAAGCATCAAGACAAAAGGTGTAAGGAAACATCATCAAATGAAACAAACAAAGGAAAACACTCAACTAATCGAGCAAGAATCGAGGGTCAAACAAAAACGATTGAGAATCATCCAAGAATTAATCATCAAGGCACCGAAATAGCACTCAAACACTCATCATTCATACATCAAAACATGGTAAAAAATATTGGGTCAAGAAGGCATGGCAGAGGCATCAAATGGTCAAACCCTAGTTTAAGGACAAAAGTGTAAAACCACTTGTAAAATAAATTCAATTAAAAATAGTAAAAAATAAATGAAAAATAAAATAAAATAATGAAAAAAAAAGTCAACACATTAAGGCATCGGAAACACATTTTTAATCATTTTTATTATGGACTAATCAATTAAAAGTAAAATGAAATCAAAACTAATAAAGAAAAAGAAATAAAAAGATAACCAATGATAGGGGAGGTGTAATAGCAATCATGGCTTGAACTAGGAATTAGTTCAACGCGCCTTGGACCCAAAAATAGGGGGCGCAGAAAGAAAGACTGGGTCAGGCCCACCCAAGTGAAACATCAGCAAAACAAAAAAGAAAGCACACACGATGATACACAACGGTTCATTAGACACGCTGGCAAAACAAGTCAACAAGAGCACACATGGCTGACACATCATGGACACCTAGGCAGTCAGAAGAGTCAACATGGTCACATCACCTTATACACATCAGACGCTGGAGCCCTAGCTCCGGTCGTCTTCTCCAGTGACCCTCACTAGAGCATTCTAGAAAACTTAACAAAACCTAACAAGACTTACACCATTCTTAAGCTTTTCTCACGCAGAGCACGAATATGACCTCCATTTTCAAAACAAAGCAATCTAACACAATGAAAAAGAGCCACAAAAATTTGTATACACAAACTGAATTTAATTAAGTCAAGACAAACAGATAGCAAACACTGCATACCCTAAGGTAGGGCTTCAGATGCACCCATATGAACCCTAAAATGCATCTAAAATATAAGAACAAGGAAAAAGAAATTTATCAACAAGTGAAGATCTAGTGCTCCTAAACCTTGTTCCAAAGTTTTAAACCAAACTTCCTCTAGCCTCCTGAAACTCTTAGGATGATGACAGAAGCAAGAATGAGAGAGAAATGCTCTTGGAGAATGAGATTTGAAGAAGGGAAATTTTTTAGAGTGAAAGAATGTTTTGGAAGCTCTGGCTGCAGAATGATCTCTCTCTCTCTCTCTCTCTCTCTCTCTCTCTCTCTCTCTCTCTCTCTCTCTCTCTCTCTCTCTCTCTCTCTCTCTCTCTCTCTCTCTCTCTCTCTCTCTCTCTCTCTCTCTCCTTTGCTTAGGGTTTTATGACTTATATATGATGGTTTAGGGTAAGGTTAGTGGCTTGACTATGGTTAAAAAGGTTGTGGTCAATTGGTTTTGCAAATTTGAAAAATGAGGGTGAAAGTGAGCATGGCACGAGTAGTACAGGTTATGGTGATCCTCTTGATGAGTGGATAAAGAAAAATCAGAATGTTTTGGGTGGAGGGAGAATCCTTGTTGTGCAAGTTCTTACAATTTTTCATTTCCTCTTTTTGGCAATATGTTTCAAAGTTGGTACAAGTGAAAATAAGACATGTTTGGCTTGAAATGGCAAAGTTTAGTAAGGAAAAAAAGAGGCCTCATGCATGTGAAATTGGTATGAAGTCATTGCTTCAAGACAAGTTGAGAAAAGATGCCAAGATTATTCATAAACCATGTCTTAGACCAACTTCCATGCACCCACTTTAAACTATCATAACTTGATGAATAAAAGCTCAATGATAATGAAATTTGTATGGTTGGAAAGTCTGGAGATAGATCTACAACTTTCATGTTGTAGGCAACATGAGATAAACCTTGGAAAGTCATGAAAGAAGTGGTTTAATATCATGTTTCAAAATCTGCCTAGGATAACTTAGAAAAAAATTCTAAGTTAAGAACTTTGACATAATTGAAACCTCATCTTTGAATCCATACAACTTGAGGAGATTTGATCCAATCGATATGTTCTAGTAATGGATAGAAAGCTTGAATAATTATTGTTGTAAGACAAGTTGAGAAAATTTGCCAATATTGTTCATGAACCATGCCTTGAACTAACCTTTATGTCATCCCCTTTAAACCATGATATCTCCATGAATTCAAATCCAAATGATGAGATTTTTGCCTCAAATGCAAGTAGGGAATGTAATGAACAATTTTCATGTTCAAAGTAAGATGAAACAAAGTTTGGATCAATGAGAAAATTTAGGTTGAAAGCATAATGTCCTCAAAACTGTCCCAAAATAACTTAGAAAAATTCTAAGTTATGTAACTTTTTGGCAACTTTGACATCTTGACTTTGAAGGTACATAACTTGATGCGTTTTGATCCAATGAGAGATTTCTTGTAATGGATGGAAAGCTTGAAGAATTTTCTTCAACTTTCATGCTGTGAGAAGATTCTATCGAAGCCAAGAACTTAGTGAAAAATGTCTTGGAAGTTTGGTTGAAAAATCTGTCTAACCACTTGCCAATTTTGACATCTTTGAAACCCTAATTTGAGAGCTCCATAACTTGAGCTCTACACATCCAATGGAGGTGATCTAGTACTCAAAATAAATCTTGGAGGATGATCTACAACTTTCATATTCAAGAAAAAATCATTTGAAGCTTGCATCACCATGCAAGATAGGCTTGAAAACATGCACTTCAAACTGAATTTCCATACTTAGAAAAATTCTAAGTGTTGGAATGTCAAAGTCTCCATTTTCTCAACTTTAGTCCATCATAGCTCTCAAACTATAGATCTTTTGGACTTTCTTTATTCTATAAAATTGTAGTTCATGATGTCCTCTTTAATTCGATAACAAGTTTGCTTCCATTGGATTAGGGATGAAAAAGTTATGAAAGTTGCAAAATGGCTAGAATTAGGGTTTTCTACACTTAGAAAATATTTCAATCAAACCCTAATCCAAACAAACTCATAATTTTATGTTTCCTCTAGAATTTTCTTGTTCCAAACATATTAAAATGCTTGAAATCACATAACATACCCTTGGTTGACCTTGAGATCCAAGACTTTGACCCCATTGAACCACAATTGCCTTTTGTTGACCAGATGAAACTCTAACATCATTCCCACTGATTGAAGCTCTTATGATGGCTTGTGATGAAATATAATCCATATGGAGGACCCTCACGATGTGTATTGAGCCTTAGAATCGTTTCTTGCCCAAAGAACTAGCCACATGTGCCTTTTGAACCAAAATCCTAATCCAGTTGCCCACAAGATAGGAGGAGGTGGTTAGTGCTTGAATCATTGATTCAAGTGGTTGTGAGACATGTCTTGATGATGAGGGAACCTTATGACTTGATATTGGCATAAATTTGAAAATGAACCCTTGCTTGAGCTTTAAAGATGAAGCTCCTCTCTTGATTGTTGAACCAAATACTTTGATCCCCTGTCTAGAACAATGTTATGCACTAATGCCAATGCAAAATGATCTGAAACATAAGCCAAGATATAAAAAGGGATGGGAAAATTTTGGGGTGCTACAACACCCTTATAGTGCAATGAGGAAGTCAGAGCCTACGTAGTTCGGGGAACTAATGCTAAAAAAGAAAAGGAAAAGAGACGGTGTTAAAGCCAAGAGCGAAAGCGGTAGAAAGACCCCACTAGGGAACACTGTAGAATAGAGATGACTTCACTGGGGAGAAAAAAATAATGGTGACGTTTCCGAGAAAAAGGGACAAGAATTGAAGTAAGAGGTAAGGTCTGCAGGGAATTTGGTGCATTAATTGACAGGCAGTGATTAACCGAAAAAAGGCAAGACCAAGACTCTGTGGGGAAAACACAAGAGTTGGTGTCAACAAACGGGCTGCGAAGACCAGGGATAAAAGAGAGTATCAAACCCAGACGAGGTGTTTACTCAGAGAAGGTTTCAGTGTATTAATTTATAAACATTGGTTAACTGAAAAGAGAAGAGAGCTAGTTTTAACCGGTAGACGGTGATTAACCAAAAGAACAGGTGCAGAACCAAGCAAAGGTCGTAACCCAAAAAATGGTACGCTGACTGAACACACAGTACTCAACTGAAGGAAAGCGTATTTGAATCGAAGAAAGGTTACTAACCCAAAGTTGGCAGTATTTGAACCAAAGAAAGGTTGCTAACTGCAGAGGTTCAGTGTTTAACAGACGGACTATGATCAACCGAAAAGAATGAGTGATTAACCAAGAGAATGTGATTAACTCAAAAGAAACTCAATATCTTAACAGGAGAACTGTGGTTAATTGAGAAAAAGGATGATTGGTTCAAACAGGAGGACTATGATTGACCAAAATACGGGTGATTAACCAAGAGAAGGTGATTAACCCAAAGAAAAGCTGGTTTTAATGGACAGGTCATGATCAACTAAAGAACGGGTGACTAACCGGAAGAAGTCGATTAACCCAAAGAAAGTTCAGTATTAACAGACTGACTGTGATTAACTGAGGAAAAGGCGACTGGTGTTTAATTGACAGGTAGTGATTAACCAAGCCAGAAGGAGAGAGAGAACCAAGAGAAGGTTGTGAACTCCAAGGGGGACTAGGTTTGGACAGAAAAATTGTGTTTAATCGAAGAAAAAGGATTGACTTTGCTGAGGAAGAAGAGAATTGGTTTTAAATGAAGGACGGTTGATCAACCAAGCAAAGGGATTGAGTAACAATCTCAGGAGAAACCAAGGATGGATTGGCCATAAGAGAAAAGAGTGTTGAATCAAAAGGAGTTACCTCTAAAGAGGAAACTAGGATGCAAGTGATCAAGGATCGACTCGACTGGAGAAATAGGGATACCATAGTAAGAAGATAGAGGCGACTATTCCAAACACAGGGTCATTTGTCCCCTACCCAAAATAGTCAGATTGAGTGTAGGAATTCTCCACTCTCATTCCTTCTCTAACACCAAAGTGTAGTGCAAGAAATGAAACAAACAACACAGCGACACAAAATTTGTACAGTGCTCCAATGCGTTGCAAATCTTCAACTCTGTGAGGGAAAGAGAGGATAAAGCTCTAGAAGATCTAAAGGAGAAGAAAGAGGAAGAATTGACTAATCGAGACGAAGTTTCGATTAATCAATCAAAAAGAGATGACGTGCTAACAATTTTCCAAAGGGATAAAATATCATTAAAGAAAAGGATGAATTATTGATTATACAAGATTAAGCTCAAAATCTTAATGCAAACATGAATGGAAGTGAAAAAACAGTACCAAAATCATTTAGCATGCATCACAAGCCAAATACATGTGATCAAAGAATAGGCAAACATGAACATGCTCATACAGTGCCAAGAATGCGAACAAATGTGTAACTGATAAAATCGAGCATCAGAAAATGCACAAGCATGCTTCAAACAGAAGTTAAAACATCCATAAAAGCATACATATCAATCCATGGGAGTTGAAAGAAGAGAGAAAGCCAAACATACATGAAAATGCATAAAAATGGCATTCTGAAGTAGTGTTAATCGATTAACCCTTTTACGAAGGCATTTTTTGCTGAAAATAACAGTGTTAATCGATTAATATTTTGCCAGTGCAAAAGTGTTAATCGATTAACATTAAAGCAATGGCTGAAATTTGATTTTCCAAAAGCCTTTTTGGCCACTTATGATTTGTGCAATCCTTCACATGTTAGGGAAAACAATCATGCACGAAAATCAAGTCCAAAAACAGAAAATAGTCACTTATGGAATCAATTAACACATCAATATTGAAGATCAAATCATGGCATAATCAATTCACAAACAAGAAAAAGCATCGAAACTACATTGCAAATGATACGACAATGATCAAAATAGTGAAAAGAGTGAGGATTAACCAACCTACAAGGATGAGATTTGCCTTGGATGTTTTTGCAAATGGATTGTGATGAAGTTACTCAAGGAAATCCAGAGAAAGTAGAATCCACAATCGAACCGTAACGAAACCGAGCAAATTATGATGAAAACTCCGAAATTGAATTTACACCAAATAAGCTTGAAGTAATCACTTGAGATGAATCCAAATCCAATATAACTCCAGAAAAGCAAGAAGAATTAATAAGATGATGATGGCTAAGCTCAAGAGAAGGCACTTCCAATGAAGAAGTTGCTACTCTTTAATGGAGATTTAAGTTGTAAAGTGGTTTGGGAAGAAAGTAAAGATGATTATGAGTAGAAGTTGTAGAAACTTCAAAGAGAATGTGAGATAATTTAGAGTGATCAATGAAGAATTTGAGAGGGTGAGGGTAAAAATGATTGAGCTCTCTTGTGAAATGGAGGGGATTTGCTTATATAGAGTTTTGCTATGGAGTTTCTAGGTTCAGAGTGAGCCTTAGATGTAGCCTTGGAACTAGCCTTGGAGTTAGTTAGCCTTAAATCACTGAGTTTAAGGTTAACACATTTAGTTAGGTAGTTGACTCGGTAACCATCGCAATGCAAACTTGAATCTAAGGGCTCACATGTTAGGGAATGAAGCAACATGGTGGTCTTAATCCAAATTGATGTATTTGAGAAAATGCCTTGAAGTGCTTAGAAAAGTTTTGAAGTGTCTAGAGCTGTCTAGAATGTTCCACACAATGCTAGAACCAAGTAGACCCAAAAATGTAAAGTGAAAGTTGTTGTCTTAAAAATGCAGCAAATTCTGCATTTTTTACAAAGGTTAATCGATTAACCCATTTGCACTAGTAAATGGTTAATCGATTAACCAGGTCAAATTTTTCTCACTTTGCCTGAAAAATGATGTTGTGGTCATGCTCTGATTTTCGACCTTTTTCTCTAATGAATAGGCATAGAAACTCTTGTTTTGTGCTTGTGTTGATGATGTGATATATTTGAGAGGAAATGATTAATCAGACTCAAAAAATCTGAATGTTCCTGCAACAAAAATCACAGAAAAAAGTGCGAACGTGTATGCCAATGATGCGAATGCACATGCTTATGCAAAAGACAAAAAAGGGAGGTCGAATTTCGGGCTACGACAGTACCTTGTTTGAATACATGTTTTTATTCGAAGATGATCATAGGGAATGCTTACCTAGTTTTGATGCATGTCTTGAACTTGATCCTTGATGATTCTTCTTGATATCCATGAGTTGGTGTTTGAAGTGATATTCATGTTCATGCTACTTCCCACCTTGATTCTTTGCCCTAATTTCACTTGGTTGAACCATTTGCGACTTGTTTTTATGAGTTGATGGTTTATGAGTACGTAGTCTTTGTTGCGGTTCATGTTGGATGGTTTGGTACCTCTCTTTTCATATTTGGTTTGAATTGATCATAATGTGATGTGAGTTTTGACTTAACTTATTTCTTATCTTGTTAAACTCATATTGTCTTGGTATGATGGTTAATGGTGTTAAATTATGGTTCTAAAACAAGTTTTCTTGTGCACTTCCTTGAATGTCTTCATATTTTCTTTTGAACTTCAAAGTGTGAACACTTTATTCATGATGATGTGATGTTAGAGAATGTGTGGTTGATTGTGTGCTTTATCCATCTTTGATGTCTTGATTCATTTGATAAACATGCTTTAATCTTGGTATGACACTTGTGCATTAATGTTGATTCCTCTCATCTTGTGTTGCTTTGACATCCTTCTTCTCTTCATCTCTTTTCTTATTTTTTGGGTTTTGAGTTCATATTTGTTGTTTGAGATTGAGTTGTATAATGTTTAATTGTGTTTGATAACATGTTCCCTTAAGGCTCCTAGTTTGAACTTAAATTTTTTATTAGTGTTGCACCCCAAAGTTTGACCATTAGATCTTCATCATCATTATAGGATCATCTTCTTTTATTTATCTAACTATAACCTATTTCAGAGTTTGTCTTTGTCAAGATACAAGTGAATTAAGGTTTCATACAGTCAGGAATCAGAATTTCGATGGTCTGATCAGTCAATGTATTGGATTGATTATCCATGGAACAAGTCTCTACATCATCAAAGATACCATATTGGGTCAAGTATGAATCCAATTTGAGGTTGTCACCCAAAGATCAAGAACAGTGTAGTCCAGGACACCCAATTAGGGTTTCTGATCAGGAAAAGTCAACTATAGTTTAACTTTTGATTTAAAAGGCATTACAATGATGGAATAATGGTCCATGAAGCTTATAAGGCTTAGTAAAGTCCACCCAAGAAGTTTCAAGACCTCAAAAGACCCAGAACACTAACACTCGATCGATCCGTTTGACTGAAAAGTCAACTCTTCGACTAAAAGGAATTTGACCTCAAAGGTTGAAGCAAATATATTCCTAATAACATATTACATCTAGACACGAAGTTTTATAACCATTGGATCAAGAATTGAGGAGTAATCGAAAAAGTCGAGAATTAGGGTTTTGAAAGGGAAAATACCATAACTTCCTAACCACACATCCAAATGATGTGGTTAAAAGCTTGTTCGAAAGGTCTTGGCGAGTCCTACAAAAGTTTCACAGTGGTAAATTTGCAAAAAGTGTATAGATTTGGAGTTATAGTCAAAATCATCACAAGAGGAGTTTTCGCATTTTTAGACATGTTTTCAGCCAACTTCGAGGGGTGTTTTGACCTAGCTCCACTTTGAATTTGAAAATTCAGTAAACATGAAATTCTAGAGCATAATGAGGTCTTTCCAAAAAGTACAAGAACTCTTTCATATCCCTTGTGAGCTAAGAGTTTCGAATTGGACAAGTAGGCTCTAAACACTTGATTGTCATCATGTCAAAACTCAACATAAACTTGATTTCCAACTATGCACTTCATTTCTAACTATGGAATGACCTCTGATATGATGTGTTAGAGGGTGGAATGAACTAGATTAGAAAAGAATCCAAGCAAATCTAAAGTTTCCTCCAAAATCCATTTGTTTATTAAAGAAAAGTACAAAAGGTACACCATGAGAGAGAGTATTGGTGGCTGCAGCATGAGAGAGAGTACAAAAGGTACACCATGAGAGAGAGTATTGGTGGCTAAGATTTTCAACAAAACCACCTTGAATACCACTTAAGCCAATATGTCCAAACCTCTCACTTTGCTTATAAATAGAGGCTCCCTTTCATGTTATTCCACACACCAGAGCCCTCTAAAACCCAAGAGAAAACATAGCTCTCATTCTATCTTGCTTTGATTGTAAGTGAAGAAAGTCACAAAACCACAAAATTGCCTTGTTGCAAGTTTCACACCAGCATCACTTCTGTGAAATCAAGATTCTCAAAGATCAACTTATGTTTTGATGAAGACAAACCACTGGACAAGAAGGCAAAAATGTTCAGTTATCTTCAAGACATCAGGACGAAGACTTGATATGAAGAATGATCTCATTAGAAGGTATAATGAAAATTTTCATCAAGTATTTAAGTCCTAGTTGCTCAAATAATAAAAATCATGTGTGTTAGTTCCATGGTTCTATGATATAGAATTGTCCATGGTTCTATGATTGGCTAAATTATGGTAAAACAAGATTCTGCACAAATGTTAAGCAGGATGTCATTACCATAATTATGACATCGCTAAAGAAGCAAGCAAGAGCTGGTGAAATAACTGTTGTGGAGTGTTTTAATGTGAAGGTCATGCTGAATGTCATGACATCCATCAAGACATCTATCTGCTGCCATGACATAACTACTGTCATGTGTTTACATCTGGTGCAGCAGGAGCTACTGATGATAGGACTGCTGTCATGGATGCCATTACTAAAGTAATGACATAGCTGTCTGACATCAAGGTCGAGTGCAGCAAGAGCAAGCCGGAGCTAGCAGAGGCTGACATCAAGGTCGAGTGCAGCAAGAGCAAGTAGGAGCTAGCAGAGGCTGAAGAAAGGACAGTTGTCAGGGATGTCATTACCAAAGTAATGACATAGCTGTCTAGCACAACAGGCACTGCTATGGGTTAGCAGTAGCCTAGTTCCTCACAGGAAGTGTGAGGTGTGCAGCCACAACAGGTTAAGTTGTGATGAAGCTCCTCACAGGAAGTGTGAGGTATGCAACCACAATAGATTAAGTTGTGATGAAGCTCCTCACAGGCAGTGTGAGGTGTGCAACCACAACAATGTGAGTTGTGGTGAGTGAGGTGTGTTGTCATGTGTTTTAAGCAAGACATAGTTACATGACAACAGAAGGAGCTGCTAGTGTATATCTCTTCACAGAATTGGGTTGGATTGATGAGACCATGTTGAAAATACCTCATCAGTAAATATGTCAAGGAGATGGATTAGGAACAAGAACAGATTGTATTGGTATTCATAAAAGGATCTTGGAGACCTTTTAGGAAACTTGAATATACTTGTTTCTAATATTATTCTGCAGAAGATTGGAGAAACCATGACTGTCATGATGAAGATTCTGCAGAAGTGTTCAGCAGGGCAAGTTGGTCAGCTAAGAGTAAGTGAAGCTGAATGTCATGACCAATGTTATGACATTGATCGTATGACATCAGACGGGCTGAGTTAGTTTTTCTGTTATGATACCTGATATATCTCAGGCTAAATATCAGGAAACTTGTTATGACTTCTGAGTTATCTCAGGAGAGATTCAAGGCAATGCTGACCATGCCATGACCTAATTGGACAACACCTTGAATTGTGGAAATTAGTTTTATTTTGTTAAAACTAACATTTGTTACTTCTGCACAATCCAAGCCCAGTCTGCACGACTATAAAAGGAGGAGTAGAAGCAGAAGAAAAGCAAGTACTCACATCAAGAAAAATCAGAGTGTAAAATAGAGGTCTAGGGTTGAGAGTCCCTTGTGTGTAAGTCACCCTTTACATTGTATGATGCATTGTGGTAGACATAATTGTAAGTGAAGAGGGTTGTTCTTCACGTGCAAAGTCTGTTTAGGAATACTTGTAATCCAAGCAATTGTCTGGTTGATGATTGTTTTGGTTAGGTAGATTCTAGGATGTGTCTCACTCGAAGCTATGAAGCAAGAGTGTGTGATTTCCTTGATCAAAGCTGTGAAGGAAGATCAAGGTGTGTATGAAGTGTCTCTTCATACTGTTTATGTAACTGTTTGATATCACTGTTGTGTGACTGTAGGGAGTGAGTGGGTATACTCAGGTACTAGAGTGTCTCTAGGCTGAAGTGTCATTGGGTAGAGATTAAGTGAGAAGTGCAAACTGGAGGTTTGACTTTGAATTGATTCTACTAATAGTGAATTTCCTCCCTGGCTTGGTAGCCCCCAGATGTAGGTTTTGTTGATACCAAACTGGGTGAACAATTACTGTGTTATTTATCTTTCTGCATTTACAATTTTGTACTTTAAATGGTTAGATAAATAGTATGACAGACTGCAGATGTCACAACAGAGGTCGTGACATTGGTCATGACATCGGGACAATTTAAAGAAATTTAAATTGGTCATGGTCTATCCTCATCCTTGTTGAGCAGAGATCAATGTTCTTGGAACACATGTGATCTGCATAGCCAGAATTTCAATTGGTATCACAGCAGGCATCCTGTCTGTTCTGGATGAGATCTTGGGAGATACTTTCTGGTGTTTTGAACAAGGAGAAGCTGTAGCTGAGTTGCTGATCTTGCTGAATGGTTGAGCTACTGCTTATGGAGCTAAAGAGAAGCTTGTAATTGCTGTTGTGCCCTTTGATATAGGAGCTTTATGACCAACTGTATGTTATGCCAAAGGAAGAGTGGCTACTTCTATCCTATGGCCTGTTGGATGATCAGACATCTTGTGTAGGGCATGTTCTTTTTGTGGTTCCGCTGCATATTTCTCTGATAAAAGAACTCTGATGCCCCTGGAAGAAGATTGGCCTATATTCAGTTTGATGCATGACTGTGGCAGTTGTGTAGATGATTGGAAGATGGTGCCTGCAGCTGTGTTTGGTTGGACTGTTCTGTTGTGCTCTACAAGTTGCTGGAAGCTATAAAGGGAAGATAGTGGGAGGTGATTTATTTTCACCACTCATGACCTGCAAGGATTCTATCAGCAGAAGAAGACATAGGCAGGTTAAGCCAAGGATTTCAGCCTTGGTATTCCATAAAGTTCAGAGAAGGATCTGTTACAAGGAGTTAAGATTCATGGCTATTTGAGATATTCTCAAATATTTAATGGATTATCCTTAGTTGATGCACAAGCAGAAGGCCCTTGATTTGTTTGGTCTACTTCAAGAATCTGATGCTCAACCAGATGTTGAGACATTCAATCATCAGAGATGGTTCAGAATTCTTTTGATCCATAGATCAAAGAAGATGTAGCTGGATCTGTACTCATTCTAGCAAGGTTCTTGGCAAGAAACTAAGGGTGGAATGGAGTGCTGATGGGAATGAAGATGAAGACAATCTGCTCTATAAGAGTATTGGAGTGGAGCAGTTGTGTTCTAGTTTCTACTAGAAGCACCTGATTTATTAGCTAGAAAGTTTCCTGGCAAGAAACTTGTCTAGAAGATGGTGTTGGTGATAACACTGCTTAGGTCAGTTTATTTCTGATCTAAGTGCATAGGAGCATATGACCTTGCTCAACTTGGAGGTCAAGGATAAGTGGCAGGTATCTTTGACTTTCTGAAGAAGTCTATCCTTAAGGAAAACGGAAATCCTTTTGTAAAGACTTGTGTGATCCTTCCTTCCTAAAAGAATCAAGCTTTGGCATGTTTGGTTTCTCTAAAGAGGAGTTTCATGAAGCAAATGCACTTCAAGGTAATTGTTGTGGTACAACAAAGCACGATTGAGGCTGTCTACTCCAACTGGATATCAAGCCTATGTTCAAATTGAGCAAAGAGAATCTTCTAAGTGGCAGAATGAAAGTCTGAACTCTCCAGCTGAATGTCTTAACCAAAGTTGTGACATCAAGCAGAAACTTCAAGGCCTCAAGTGATGATGTGGCACATCATTTGAAGATAAGTTGATCTTCTCAGGTATGAGTGGAATCAATGCTTCATATCATGCAGTATACGGGAGCTGTGTGAAGGAGTAGATACCTTGCTTTGGAGCAAGAAGAATGTGAAAATCAAAGTGGCCTGGTGGATTAGCAGACTTTCTAGAGCTCTGAAGAATGCTGAATAACCAAACAGTGGCATTTGGTTATTTAAGCAGTGTGCCTTTAGAGAACTATTCTTGTGCAGAAGGGTAGTTATTTCAAGACCACAGAAGGTTCTGGGATTGTTCATGCTTGGAACAAATTACCCTGGTGCAGAGGGGTAATTGGTTGAAGACCTAAGGAGGATCTGTTTCTGTTCACATGTTGGTGCTTGTGGTAGAAGCCCTAAGCTGTGTATAGACGGTTACCTTCGGTTGGAAAGGTATTTGATCAAGCTGGTGGAGCTGTGCTCTCTGAAGATCTTCATTTGGATTACTAGGCAGAAGTAAGTCCAACTGTGAGCAGTTAAAGAACCAATGGATATGGTTTGGTTCCCCTTGGCAAAGGACTTGAAGATCTATTGTGGAATTTGTGATTCACATCTTAACTAAGAAGTACTCTAACTTGTCATATGGGAGAATGATAAGGTAAAAGGACTATCTTGGAGGATGACTGGAATGGATCATTGGCTGATTGCATCCAAATGTGGCATATGGAAGTGATCAAGTCACTAGGCGACTCAGAAATGTTCTAACCTATCATACGGGAGAATGATGAGGTAAAGAATGTTTTGAAGTATGGGAGATCCACCCTAAACTCTAGGAAGAGGTGGATCAGTTTGGTGTCGTCTCTCTGTATGAGCATGGAGTTGGAGATAATGTGGTAATCTTGGAGCAACTGTTATCAAAGATAGGGGGAGAGCTTCTGTTTGATGGGTGTACTACTTACTTGTGGTTCAAGCAGTAAGTGAATGCGTTCAACATGTGTGTTGAACAGAGAATTAGTTCTTGAAGACATGAAGATGCGTCTTATGTTTTCCATTCATGTGAACTGGTTACCATTGATGTGGGAGAATTATACTTCTATCCAGGATCTGTTGCTGCAAGAGTGCAGTTATGTGTCAAGATTGTTTGTGGTTTCAAACAAATCTGGGAATTAATGAAGGTAGAATGTCAGACAAGATGTTGTGACATTGGGTTACTGCTCCAAGGTCATGGTGAACATGACAGTGTATTCCTTTTGGGTCTGTCATTAGGTAACAATGGATCAAGTCAGGTATTTGGGCCTCTATCCAAGTACTGTGTATGACTGGTGAAGATGAAGATTAAGACACCATTAGCCTTGATCTTGTGCATAAGGAAGGAATTTCACTCTGACATCTTGGAGATTGTGTTGTCAAAACTGAAATCTGAGAAATCCTCCAGAAAGTAACCCTGAAACTGCCTATGCTATTTGCTCCAGTATGGGTTGTGAATCAAGGGTGTAAAGATGCTTGTGTGAAGATGATGAAGAAATTCTTCATGTGCTTGGGTTCTTAATTTCAGGGGGGCAATGTTTATGCTGACAGGGGAAGATGTGTACCTGTCTGGTGTGTAGCTGCTGAAGTGGTGCAATCCTTATTAGAGGTCAAGCAGCTTGTGTATTTCTTGGGAGATGGTGAGATGATTGTATGTACAGTTTGTGTTGAGCATATGTATGTACAAGTACTCCATTTGTTGTCAAAGTTTTGACTAAACCAAGGGGGAGAAAAGAAAAACTACTGTTGCTGATGAGGAAAAGAATTGTTGCTGCCATGCTGGATGCAACTATCAAGGGGGAGCATGATAGTTTGTGTAAACTACTGCTGAATGTCCTGATAAGTTGTTTTAGCCAAAATTTGCCAAAGGGGGAGTTTGTTAGTTCCATGGTTCTATGATATAGAATTGTCCATGGTTCTATGATTGGCTAAATTGTGGTAAAACAAGATTCTGCACAAATGTTAAGCAGGATTTCATTACCATAATTATGACATCGCTAAAGAAGCAAGCAGGAGCTGGTGAAAGAACTGTTGTGGAGTGTTTTAATGTGAAGGTCGTGCTGAATGTCATGACATCCATCAAGACATCTATTTGTTGTCATGACAGAACTGCTGTCATGTGTTTACATCTGGTGCAGCAGGAGCTATGTGCAACAGGAGCTACTGATGACAGAACTGCTGTCATGGATGTCATTACCAAAGTAAAGACATAGCTGTCTGACATCAAGGTCGAGTGCAGCAAAAGCAAGCAGGAGCTAGCAGAGGCTGACATCAAGGTCGAGTGCAACAAGAGCAAGCAAGAGCTAGCAGAGGTTGAGAAAGGACAGATGTCATGGATGTCATTACCAAAGTAATGACATAGCTGTCTGGCACAACAGGCACTGCTATGGGTTAGCAGTAGGCTAGTTCCTCACAGGCAGTGTGAGGTGTGCAGCCACAACATGTTAAGTTGTGATGAAGCTCCTCACAGGCAGTGTGAGGTGTGCAGCCACAATAGGTTAAGTTGTGATGAAGCTCCTCACAGGCAGTGTGAGGTGTGCAACCACAACAGTGTAAGTTATGGTGAGTGAGGTGTGTTGTGATATGTTTTAAGCAAGACATAGTTGCAAGACATAGTTGCATGACAACAGAAGGAGCTGTTAGTGTATATCTCTTTACAGAATTAGGTTGGATTGATGAGACCATGTTGAAAATACCTCATCAGTAAATATGTCAAGGAGATGGATTAGGAACAAGAACAAATTGTATTGGTATTCATAAAAGGATCTTGGAGACCTTTTAGGAAACTTGAATATAGTTGTTTCTAATATTATTCTGCAGAAGATTGGAGAAACCATGACTGTCATGATGAAGATTCTGCAAAAGTGTTCAGTAGGGCAAGCTGGTCAGCTAAGAGTAAGTGAAGCTGAATGTCATGACCAATGTTATGACATTGATCGTATGACATCAGACGGGCTGAGTTAGTTTTTCTGTTATGATACCTGATATATCTCAGGCTAAATATCAGGAAACTTGTTATGACTTTTGAGTTATCTCAGGAGAGATTCAAGGCAATGCTGACCATGCCATGACCTAATTGGACAACACCTTGAATTGTGGAAATTAGTTTTATTTTGTTAAAACTAATATTTGCTACTTCTGCACAGCCCAAGCCCAGTCTACACGACTATAAAAGAAGGAGTAGAAGCAGAAGAAAAGCAAGCACTCACATCAAGAAAAATCAGAGTGTAAAATAGAGGTCTAGGGTTGAGAGTCCCTTGTGTGTAAGTCACCCTTTGCATTGTATGATGCATTGTGGTAGACATAATTGTAAGTGAAGAGGGTTGTTCTTCACGTGCAAAGTCTGTTTAGGAATACTTGTAATCCAAGCAATTGTCTGGTTGATGATTGTTTTGGTTAGGTAGATTCTAGGATGTGTCTCACTCGAATCTATGAAGCAAGAGTGTGTGATTTCCTTAATCAAAGCTGTGAAGGAAGATCAAGGTGTGTATGAAGTGTCTCTTCATACTGTTTATGTAACTGTTTGATATCACTGTTGTGTGACTGTAGGGAGTGAGTGGGTATACTCAGGTACTAGAGTGTCTCTAGGCTGAAGTGTCATTGGGTAGAGATTAAGTGAGAAGTTCAAACTAGAGGTTTTACTTTGAATTAATTCTACTAATAGTGAATTTCCTCCCTGGCTTGGTAGCTCCCAGATGTAGGTGTTGTTGATACCAAACTGGGTGAACAATTACTGTGTTATTTATCTTTCTGCATTTACAATTATGTACTTTAAATGGTTAGATAAATAGTATGACAGACTGCAGATGTCACAATAGAGGTCGTGACATTGGTCGTGACATCGGGACAATTTAAAGAAATTTAAATTGGTCATGGTCTGTCCTCATCCTTGTTGAGCAGAGATCAATGTTCTTGGAATACATGTGATCTGCATAGCCAGAATTTCAATGTGCGTTACTTTTTCCCACTTTCACAAGCTTTTTGAGACAAGATTTTTCTATGTTTTTCCAGTGCAATCGATTGCACTCTTGGAGCAATCGATTACATAATCAAAATTTTACTTCATTTTTGCTATTATTTTATAGTGCAACCGATTGGTGCTTTGGTGCAATCGATTGCGTACATGAAAAATATTCTTATTTTTGCTACTGTTTTTGTGTGCAATCAATTGGTGCTTTGGTGCAATCGATTGCTCAGTTCAAAATTAAAATTTCAAGTGTTTTTGTGAAGGTGCAATCGATTGGTCCTTTTGTGCAATCGATTGCTCACTAAACGTTTTTGAAAAATTGTTCTGAAAAATTGCACCTCTTCAACCATTCTTCTATGAATTGTTTCCATTGAATCATGGCAATTATTCATCATATTTTTTGAAGATCTGCATGATATTTCAAAGGGGTGCTTGCGTAATATAAATACCTAATCTTTCAATTTTCAAAAACACCTATTTCAAAATCTTTACTAATACTTTCATCTTTCCACATCTTGAGTCAAATCACTTTTCATAAAGAATTTTCTGCATGTTTTCATATCTTTTGAAAGAAAATTCTTGAGCAATAAAGTCCTAAATAGTTGTGGAAATCATCATTGAAAGAGAAGCTCAATCACAATATTGATAAACTTTGTATACACAAATATCAAACTCATTGTAATTCAAAGATTTTATCTATTCCCCTTGTTATTCAGGATTGTTGAAAGCAAGTGTGTGCATTGAAGTGGATTGTTCTTCTTGCACTTAGTGTTCAGATTTTAAAGGTGCTAATAGCCTTTAATCTATCTATAGGTTAGAAAGTAAGTTGTACACTCAGTCTAACTATAGTGAAATCTCTTTCAGTGTGAAAGGGAACTGGAGTACCTTCGGAGTGTGAAGGGAACCAAGATACTTCTCTGTGTTATTTACTTTTTGCACTTTACTGCTTTCATAACCTCTTCATATTTCAAAGAAAGTAATAACCTCATTCGATTAAAACTAGAAAATATCAAAGAACCTAATTCACCCCCCCCCCTTTCTTAGGTGCAACTCAGACTATCAATTGGCATCAGAGCAGATTTAGGTAACATGTTCCTAATCTATTCATAATGGCTTCCACAAACAACAAAGGTGTATTTAAAGATGGTGGTAGTAGAAACAAGCCTCCACTGTTTTGTGGTGAATACTTTGACTTCTGGAAGATTCGCATGAAGGCTCACTTTGAAGTACAAGGAGATGGAATATGGGATGTTATCCAAAATGGCCCCTCCGTTCCTTCAGCGGTTGTTAATGGTGTTGGATCAACAAAGCCTAAAGGTTCATGGGATGACGATGATAAGAAAAAAGTTCTCTATGACAAAAAGGCAATTAATCTTCTACAAAGTGCACTAAGCATGGACAAATTCTTTTGTGTCTCAACATGTACATCAGCAAAGGAAATCTGGGATACTTTAGTGGAAACTCATGAAGGAACCACTGAAGTTAGGAGATCGAGATTGAATATGTTGAGTCAGTAATACGAGTTATTCAGAATCCAGCCAGGAGAATCAATTCTTGATTTACAGAAAAGATTTGTGCACTTGACAAATCATCTAAGAGCACTTGGTAAGACATTAACAAACGATGAATTAAATCTTAAAGTGCTTAGGTCTTTGTCCAGAGAATGGCAACCCAAGGTGACAGCAATATATGAAAAGAAAAGTCTATCCATGATGACATCCGCTATATTGTTTGGAAAAATTCAAGAAAATAAGACTGAACTTGGGCGATTAGAAAAACATGAGAATCAAGAAAAGAAATCTAAAAGCATCGCATTAAAGGTTGATTCCAAAGAAGGAGAAAAGGAAGGCGATCCGGTTGAAGATGAAAACTTCATGCTTCTTGTAAAAAGGTTAGGAAAATATTTTGGTTCTAAGAATAATATTGGAAATTCTAACTATATCAAAAGGAATAAGTTTTCAAAGAACAAAGAAAAGGAGGCGTCAACATCCACAAAAAATGTCAAATGTTATGAATGTGGGAAACAAGGACACATCAAACCAAATTGTCCTAAATTATCCGAGAACGATGTCTATAAAAGCAAAAAGGGTTTCAAGAAAAATAAGGCGTACGTAGCATGGGAGGATAACGAGATAAGTTCCTCATCAGACTCAGATAGTGATCAAAGCGTGAATCTAGCACTAATGGCCTCACACTCTGACGAAGAAGACGACAAGGTTAGTAATAATTTTTCAATTTATGATAATGATGCTCAAGGGAAAATTGATGAACTTCTGGATGAATGCAAAATTCTGTACAAAACTATTTCATCACAAAAGAATCAAATCTCAACTTTAGAAGAAAAGGTTGACATAATGGAAAACAATTTCAAAGATGAAAAACAAAAATTAATTATTGATCAAAAACATAATTTTGTATGCACAAAGTGTGAGTCACTTTCGTTTCAAATTATCCAATTAAAAAGAGTCCTTGAAAGGTATGTGTTATACCCTAAATTTGTCCTACCCCTTTTGTAAATATTTTCGCATTTATTGTTTCATGTCGTCTAGACACGTGCCCACCGGTAATTGAGCTTTTTTTCAAATTTATTCTTTTTCACCCAATTAAGGTGTGACACGTGGCCTAAGAACTTTTTTTTGTGAATATTAATTTTTCTCAGTTTCTTAAACTTTTTCTTTTTTTAAAATATTACTAAAAAATATTTTAAGTAATTAATATTTATTTTTGTTTTTTTAGTTTGTATTTTATTACATTTGTTAATATTTAATTGATTGGTTAATTTTTAATTTATTATTTAATCATATTAGTTAATATTTTAATTTATATAATTAGACTTTACTAATTAATTAACTAATTGCTGAACAAAAATTAACGAAGAAACTTGCGACAATCCTCGTGTCGAAGGTTGTCTCGTTGAAGTAGGACATTTGTTAAACGGAGTTAATGGAGTTCGCTTTCCTCTATGGCTCAACTTCAGTACCATTCAACGCTTCCAGTTGGCAAATTTGGAACTTAAGTGTCGTTTCCTTCCAACAACAACGGAGTCAAGTAACTGCATCTGGTATTGGTTTCAATTTTTCATAACTATCTATTGTTGTGTTGTTACTAAGCATTCACCTTAACTTTAATTCAATTGAGAAGCATATTCATGTCTTATGTGCATATTAGGAGCCGTTTTTAACTTTGATTCTGTTTAGATGTGATTTGTGAGTCTTCTCACAGGATTAGTTGTTCTACCGATCCTCGCTTGTTTTGGTTTAATTAGTTGTTATGTACTGACTAGAGTGATTTTGACACTGCCTGGAGGTTTGCTGTGATTGTATGGTTCACATTAATAAATTTGGTTTATACTGAGAAGATAAGTTGTTTGTAATCTGGGTGTAAATTCATGAGAGCTCTTTGTATTGGGTTGTTCTACCGGCAACATTTCCGTTATCACAGGTCCTAAGTCTCTTTCTTTTCATAAGAATTATGTGGTTGTCTGTGATTGGTTTGTATACAGGTTACAGTATTACCAAGTTGCAAATTGTGCGATAGTAAAATTGAACGGCGTAGCAGCGGCGAGATGGTGATATCATTCGTGTTTTCGATTCAACTCTGTCTTCATATGTTATTATTTCTCTAAAAGGTTGTGTTATTTTCTATGGCTGGTTCTGTATGCAGGTGTGAGCTATAACACAAGATTCGGACTCAAGTTAGTTTCCGTCGAACATAACTCACCATGAAACCAACAACGGTCAACAACAAGGGTTTGGTAAGGTGGTCCAAAATGTCAACAACATTTCATCCAGTCCATTAGCAACTCAAGCCGGTTTCAAGAATACGAAGTTTCGAGGATCTTGTGGTCGCAACAAGATTCGAAGATGACAACTCAGTTGGATTCGACTTTGAGCATCAGCATCAATGCGGCAGCATATTTAGAAGAAATCAATAGCATCTGGTATCACTCAAGCTGAAGAGATCTCTACAACAACAGCTTCAATTTTATGTTTATGATGTCGCAACTCAACGGCAAGCTTTGCTATAGCAGAAGAACAACAACAACCTTGACACTACAAACATATCGGTGTCGATACATGTTGGCTCGAACTTCACACAATAGTTCACAAAGCTTCGACGATGCAAAGCTCTGGGTTTCTTTGTTTTGGCAACAACTTTTTTTAGCCTGTATCGGCTTGTAGCTGTGTCTGTTTTGTTCTCACATTTTGTCATGTTTCAATTCCAGGTACAACGGCCGCTCATCAACGACAATTTGAATGGTGCATTGGTTCAGAAAAATTCGAAGCTGTTATCCTCAAATTGTTCTGTTATGGCGTTGCCGGATTCAGATTGCGCAATAACAATATGAAATCAAATGGCACACGACAGCCGGTCCATCAAGATAGAAGCAAAACAGTCGTATCACAACAACTCCAGCACGAAGTTTCGATGACCGTAACGCAGCATCTTCGACCATCCTCGTCGCGTTATAGTCACGTTTTAAGACAAGACGGTGGCGAAGCGAGAAGAGTGAATGGACGTATATGCTTAGCTCTTTATTTTTCGTTTTCAACTTTTTGTATTGTTTGTTGTTCTGTTTGTTCGTGTGCAGGTTGAGAGGGGATTAGCAATATTGGTTCCATCCAGTGAGTTTCTTACTTTACTTTATTGATAAGTACTTAATACAATTTTAAACATTTTCTAAATAAAACCTTAAGACTATTTTCAAACTTATTTTGATTAATTATTTTTCTTAATCTTAATTTCAATTTATTTTCAACATTCAAACTATTTTCTTAAATAAATCGCGGAAAATTAAACTCTTGAAGTCTAGCACTTCTTGAGTTTTCGAATGAATATTATTGAGGTGTACACCTTAAATAATGTTTTGTTCAACTTATCGCTCTTTAAACATACTCTTTTGTGGACAAAGAAATATCATAAGAATCTAGCATTCCGTATGATATTTCCGTTTTACATCCAAACATTTTTGAATGAAAAAGGTGTTGTCGAGATCTAGCATCACGATAATACTCCGATTAATTGGTTGTGAGGCCGACGTATCATTTACCAAATAATCGTCACTTTCAAATCCAATCTCGTATTCTCACCTCTCGTACCGCAAACTCTTTCCATACTCTCGATTCAATCCAATTTACTTCAAATTATTTTCTCAATCAAACTTCGAAAGAAAAAGAGGTTCTTGGAATCTAGCATTCCTTGGATTTTCGAGTGAATAATTCTCGAGGCATGCTCTTGAGTTGTTATTCACTCAACCTTTCGACTTTTTCAAATTCAATCATTTTTCCAAATCGTTCTCCTGAGTCGAATGCTCGTACGCATTTGTGACCCACATTTCGTACACGCGTTCACAACTCCTCGTGGTTTTGATATTGGAGGCACCCTTAGGAACCAATATCATCTCTCACAATCTAATCCTTGACACGTCGTCATGTCGATTCCATCTTCAATCAAATCCTCGACACGTCGTCGAACTACTTCAAAACAACTTCCTCTTGGCCTCGCATGCCATTTTTCGATTCGATCTTTTCACAAATGCATTTTTAAAACTTACGAAAGAGGGATATTCTCAGAATCTAGCATTCTTTGAGTATTCGAATGAGTAACTCTCGAGGCGCGCCCTTGAGTTGTTATTAGTTCATTCTGTCAATTTCAAAACATCCAACTCTTTATCTTCAACTTATTCAGTCAATTCCCAAAAGAACTGAGTTCTTGGAATCTCGCATTCCTTGAATTTTTTGAGTGACAAGCTCTTGAGGTGCGCTCTTGGGTTGCTTGTCAGTCACTCTTTCGCCTCTTTCTCAAACTTCAAACCCGTTTCGAACTTCATCTATTTCGTGGTTGTTACCACGAACTACGGACGCTCTGATTCTTTATTCACTCTTGAATATAAGATACGTAGGCACAAGATTGCGATGATCTTGGCGAGCATACTTCCATCTTTCTCCATTATTTCGTCCACACTTTCCATCCTTTCCCGTAGTCGAACTACGACGCTCTGATTTCTCATTCTTGTCCGAATGAGCATACGTAGGCACAAGGGCCCCAATCCTTGGCGAGCATCCTATCCTCTAACCACCCATCTCTCCTTTGCGTCTTTAACCTTTTACCCTACCAATTCGCCTTAGCAACGAGAAGAAAGCAAGTAAACCTAAACAAAACTCCCCACATTTACCTTAAGAGGTTCCCGTCGAGTACGAAGGACGTGAGGGGTGCTAATACCTTCCCCTCACGTAACCGACTCCCGAACCCGGAACATGGTTGCAGCCCTGTTCCTATCCTTTTCGTTTTAAGAGGTTTTCTCGATATTTTCCTCTCCCGTTTACTCGGGATAAATAAAGTTCGGTGGCGACTCTGTCGAACCGCATTTCCGCGCCTTTTGCGCGAGGATCGTTTCTCCGAAATGTCTCCGTGATTTTTCGAGGTGCGACAGTATGAAAAAGGACAAATTGGACTGGAGGCTGTTCTTAGTCAACAAAGGTTCTCAAATGATAAGAGTGGTCTTGGTTACTCAAAAGTTTCTAAACCAAGTTCTAGTAAAACTATATTTGTTAAGGCTAGTGAACATACTTCTAAAGAGAAAGTGATTAAGCCTAAAGTGGTTCATCAATATCCTAAGAAGAAAGCATTTAGTAAAAAGAAGTCTTATCCTCCTAGATACAAAAGTAACTTTGACCCCACCTGTTTTTATTGTGGTATCGAAGGCCATACACCTAATGCCTGTTATGTAAGAAACTTCAGTGTTGTAAAAGGGCATTATGTGTGGATCAAGAAAGGCACTAACTATGAAGGACCCAAGGTAATTTAGGTACCTAATGAGACTTAAACTTGTCTTTTAGGTATGCTTGAAGACCTCTTCATATTAGTGGTATCTTGATAGTGGGTGTTCAAGGCATATGACGGGTGACCTTACCAAATTTTCACATCTAACACTTAAGGCCAAAGGATTTGTAACCTATGGTGATAACAACAAAGGAAAGATCCTTGGCATAGGCAGCATTGGTGCACCACCTTTTACAACCATAGAAGATGTCCTCTATGTAGAAGACCTAAAGCATAACCTACTTAGCATTAGCCAACTTTGTGATAAAGGTTTCAGAATCAACTTCACCAAAGATGAATGTTTAATAGAAAACAAAGTCACTCAGGAGGTAATGTTAATAGGTAATAGAATTAACAACATTTTTATGATTTCCCTTGATAACATGTCTTTGAAGGTTAAGTGTCTTATGGCGAACAACAACGACTCTTGGTTATGGCACAAAAGGTTTGCTCACATTCATATGGAGCATTTGAACAAATTGATCAAACATGACTTAGTTGTTGGTCTTTCAAAGATCAAATTCATCAAAGATAGATTGTGTGGCACTTGCCACAAAGGGAAACAAACCAAATCAACTTTCATATCCAATAATGTGGTGTCCACAACAAAGCCACTACAATTGTTACACATGGATCTCTTTGGACCATCAAGAACAAAATTTTTTGGAGGTAATATTTATGCATTAGTAATTGTCGATGACTTCTCTAGATATACATGGACTTTCTTCTTAGTGCAGAAAAGTGAAGCTTTCAAGGCATTCAAGAAGTATGCAAAATAAATTCAGAATGAGAAGTCACTTTCAATTGTTTCCATTAGAAGTGACCATGGTGGAGAATTCCGGAACGCTTTATTTGAAGAATTTTGCGAAGAAAATGGAATCTCACACAACTTCTCCGCACCAAGAACTCCACAACAAAATGGTGTCGTAGAAAGGAAGAATAGGTCATTCGTAGAACTTGCAAGAACTATGCTTAGCGATTCAAACCTACCTAAATACTTTTGGGCAGATGCGATGAGCACGGCTTGTTTTGTGAGTAATCGTGTCAACATTAGACCTATTCTCAAGAAAACCTCCAATGAACTCTTCAAAGGGAGAAAACCAAACATATTATTCTTTCACGTCTGTGGATGTAAATTCTTTTTCTTGAACAATGAAAAAGATAACCTGGGTAAGTTTGACGAGAAATCCGATGAAGGTATTTTTCTCAGCTACTCTCTCTCTCTAGTAAGGAATTTAGAATTTCTAACAAAATAACTTTAACTATTGAAGAATCTATGCATGTATCTTTTGATGAATCTAACCCCTCCAAGGAGGATGATATTATTGTTAATGATGATGATGATGTAGTAGAAACCTCTCAAGATAATACTCTCAATGATGTTGCAAGTGATCAACCAAAACAACAACAAGAGGATTCACAACAGAATGAAGAACATAATGATCTACCTAAAGAATGGAAGACTCATTGAGATCATCTGATCGATAAAGTCATTGGTGACATTAGTCAAAGTGTAGCAACAAGATTGAATCTCAAGGATGCTTGTCTGAACATGGCATTTGTTTCACAAATTGAACCAGCCAAAATCAATGAAGCCTTAGGCGACGATCAATGGATAATAGCTATCCAAGAAGAACAAAATCAGTTTGAAAGAAATCAAGTTTGGAGTCTTGTCCCTAGGCCGAGCAATAAGCACATCATAGGAACAAGGATACAACCAAGAAGAAGGAATCGATTTTGACGAAACATTCGCTCCAATCGCAAGGTTAGAAGCAATTAGCATTTTATTGGCTTATGCTTGCTCTATGAATTTTCAGCTTTTCCAGATGGACGTCAAGAGTGCATTTTTGAATGGATTTATAAATGAAGAAGTTTATGTCAAGCAACCCCCTTGATTTGAAGATTACAAAAATTATTCTCATGTCTTCAAATTAAAGAAAGCTCTCTATGGATTGAAACAAGCACCAAGAGCATGGTACAATCATCTCAGCAATTTCTTATGTGACAAAGGCTTTGAAAAAGGAAAAGTTGACAAAAAAAATTTCATCAAGAAAATTAAAGAAGATACGCTTTTTGGTACAAGTATATGTTGATGACATAATCTTTGGGTCAACCAACACAAAGTTATGTGAAGAATTCTCATCCATGATGCAAGGAGAATTTGAAATGTCTATGATGAGAAAAATGAATTACTTTCTAGGACTGCAGATCAAGCAACTCAAAAATGGGATCTTTATCAATCAATCCAAGTATTGTAAAGAATTACTGAAGAAATTTGATATGGAAAATTGCAAGACTTTGTCTACACCTATGGGATCCGGTACATATATAAATCAAGATAAATCTGGTGTATCGGTTGATATCACAAATACATAAGCTGTAAAACAGATAGAAAAAGCACAAGTGGGACGTGTCACATCTTGGGAAATGCGCTAGTCTCGTGGGCATGCAAGAAGCAAGCGTGCGTAGCACTTAGTACAGCCGAAGCAAAATACATAGCAGCGGGTAGTTGCTGTGCACAGATACTTTGGCTCAAGCAACAACTTCGTGACTATGGACTCGATCTTGTAATCATTCCTCTATGTTGTGACAACACAAGTGCGATCAACATTACAAAGAATCCAGACATGCATTCAAGAACCAAGCATATCGACATACGACATCACTTTCTGCAAGATCATGTACTTCAAGGAGATGTCGAGATAACCTTCGTAGATACTCATAATCAACTTGCAGATATTTTCAATAAGCCATTGGCAAAGGAACCTTTCTTCAAAATTTGGAGAGAACTTGGAATTTTGGATGAAACTGACGTAGAATCATGAAAGATCTTCAACTATGGTATATTCTTTCATTTTCTCACTTTTCCTTGCTTGCAATCGATTGCTCACTGTAAGTTTTCTAAAAATTCTGAATTTTTTGAGCATGCAATCGATTGCACCCTAATGTCAATCGATTGCACCCTGTGTTTTTTGACTATCTTTCGCTTCTGTTTTGAAGTGCAATCGATTGCACCACAGTGCAAATCAATTGCACCTACTGTGAATTCAATTCTTTCATTTTTTTTAGTGGTCCATGGGTCTTTAATCCTTCCAACTACCCTACCATCTATACTTTTGACCTATCTATGTTCTCTTTACCACTTAGCCTTATTTTTCAAGACTTTGACCATAAAGTTTTCATAGTTCCAAAGTCTTTAATCATTAATAACCCTCAACTACTCAAATTCCATATTAACTATCCCTACATATTCTTTCTTCCCAAATCATTATAAAACCCCTACATATAAACCAACTTCTCATAACCAACTTGCTCATTTCTTCCAAAACCACCATTTTCTTTTAAATTTCATTCTTCCTCAAAAACCCTAAAACCACAACCTTTCATCATCTCTCATGGTTTCTCGTTCAAAAAAGAAAATCTCTGCTCAAAGCAAAGGCAAGGCTCCAACATCATCATCCTCGGAGACTCCACTTATTCTTCAACATCTCTCCGATGAACAACAAGAGAGATTTACCAAGTACTTTCAGAGAAAGGTTGTCCAAACTCCCAAATACGGTATTCTCTTATCCTTCCCTGAAGAATGCTTCTCTTTTGAAAATTCGCTAATTTCATGTGGCTTGGAATCCTTAATTTCTTCATCTGGGCCATATTATCCCGATTTGGTAAGATTGTTTTATAGCAACATTCACATGGAAGAATGCAAAATTGTCATGTCTGTTAGAGGCAAGAGAATCTACCTCAACTCAAAAATCATTGATAGAATTTTGAATATTCCAAGTACTGGTGGGAGACTCTATGAAGAAGACGAGGAAGTTTGGGAAGATTGCAACAAAAGAGAATTTTATTGGAGCCTCGACAGAATGTCAGAAGCAGAATTTCATGCCAAGCGTGTCAGATCATTAGGCAGCATGGAACCCTCTCGAACCTCTTGGTCGGCAGGTATTTTCAACATTGATGATAGGCTCTTTCATTATTTTATGGTCTATATTATGTTTCCAAGGGCTGGAAACCACTGCATTGTGACTGACTTGGAAATGCAGATATTGTATGATTAAGAAAGGCATTAATGTAAGTTGGGCTTACTTAATTTGGTTCATATGATGTCGATCAATGCAAAATGAAATTTTTTTTCCATATGCATGGTTTATTACCAAGATTCTAGAGCATTTTGAAATAGATTTCGAAGGCTTTGATGTGTGTTTCATGGACACAAATGCCAACAAAGTCTCCATAAAAAATGTGGACTCAAGGATGGGCGTCAAGTATGACCCGGAAGCAAAGACAATTGTTTACCTCAGTGAAGGTATGGCTGGAAATGACGGAAATGAGAAAGAGAATGAAGAAGATGATGATGTTCCTCCTCCACCTACTCAACATGGCCCTAGTAATCAAGAACTTATGGACTACATGGCTCAACAATTTGGAAACCTTAACACTTCCATCAACAATCAATACCATGCCATCAATGAGTCAACCACCACTAGGATCAACAACTTTCAAGAGGCATTTAATCAACAATTCTCATATCTCTATTCTCACCTCTACATTCCACCATACGATCCATCAAATCCGGTTGTTCCTCCATCCCGTCCATCACCACTCCAGCAGACTTTTTCAAACCAATAGACCTTTGACCTCAACATGGACCTTTACTAAGTTATTTATGTGTTTTTATGTTTCTCTAAGTTATCTATGTACTTTTTAATTCGACACTTTTTATGTACTTTTGAAATCTGCACTTTCTTTTTATCTATAGTACTTTGCACTTTCAATTTATGACAAGTTATTATGATAGTTAAATTCTGGTCTCTTGTCTATATATATGTTTTCTTTTAATCCATGTTTCCCTTCTTTTTGATAATGTCAAAAGGGGGAGAAGGGTGTTACTCTTTATTTGCATGTTTTTCTTTCCTTGATCTTTAAGGTACAAATGCAAGGCTACTTCAAACCTCAATACAAAATCAGATTTTCTCAACACTTCACACATTGAGGGGGAGATCTATATCTCAGGGGGAGAAACTTGTCGGAAAGAACATCACAACAAAAGAGAATGATTTGTCATCATCAAAAAGGGGGAGAATGTGAAATCAAGATTCTCAAAGATCAACTTATGTTTTGATGAAGACAAACCACTTGACAAGAAGGCAAATATGTTCAGTTATCTTCAAGACATCAGGACGAAGACTTGATATAAAGAATGATCTCATTAGAAGGTATAATGAAAATTTTCATCAAGTATTTAAGTCCTAGTTGCTCAAATAATAAAAATCATGTGCATTACTTTTTCACACTTTCACAAGCTTTTTGAAACAAGATTTTTTTAAGTTTTTGCCAATGCAATCGATTGCACTCTTGGAGCAATCGATTACATGATCAAAATTTTACTTCATTTTTGCTACTGTTTTATAGTGCAATCGATTGGTGCTTTGGTGCAATCGATTGCATACATGAAAATTCTTCTTATTTTTTCTACTATTTTTATGTGCAATCGATTGGTGCTTTGGTGCAATCGATTTCTCAGTTCCAAATTCAAATTTCAAGTGTTTTTGTGAAGGTGCAATCGATTGGTCCTTTTGTGCAATCGATTGCTCACTGAACGTTTTTGAAAAATTGTTCTGAAAAATTGCACCTCTTCAACTATTCTTCTATGATTTGTTTCCATTGAATCATGGCAATTGTTCATCATATTTTTTGAAGATTTGCATGATATTTCAAAGGGGTGCTTGTGTAATATAAATACCTAATCTTTCAATTTTCAAAAACACCTCTTTCAAAATTTTTACTAATACTTTCATCTTTCCACATTGTTGCGGTGGAAATAGGATAACAAACTATTAATTAGTTTGAATCACAATTCTTAATTCATAACCGCTCTTTGATTTATCCAAAGGAAAAGGTCAAAAGAGGGAAAACCTATCATTGCATCATAAACACAATGCGGGGAGAGACCTAGGTAAGGGGTTGGTTAAATTTAGGGAAGGTACTAGCACCCTAAACTTTTGTTTATTGTATGCTTTTTTATTTTATTATCTGTTTGATGTATATATATTGAGCTAAGGGATGGAGTGACCTAAAATACCTAAGGGTTAGTCCTAAGTTTACTCGACAAGATTCGCATCTTGTGCCTACGTATCCTGGATAGGGAATGGAATCAGAGTAATCATAGTTCCCCTTGAAAGGGAGGTTGGAAACGTCTTGACTGTGGTCAAGGTTTTAAAGGGAGTAAACGTCTCTTAAGGATACGCTTACGTGGAGTTTTGAGACTCCTATTTCTACGTTGAAGTTGTTAATTAAATTAGGCTTAAATTAGGTGTTCCACGACGGGAAACCCTAAAGCAGAGTACGGCGACTCTTTTGACCTAAAGCTAGGGTAAAGGGCATTTTCGTCCACGGCGGGACGCCTAGGCTAATAGGGTTTGGAAACGGTGGAAACTAGGGTTATTGACTCGGCGGTCAAACAACTGGACCTAATTCCTTCGGAGGGAAACTTAACGGTAAAACATGCAAACATGGCAAAATATTCTATGGCAGAAATTAAAATGCGGAAAGTAAAGAAAGCGGAAAGGAAACGTCGCGACAACGCTTGAGCAAATTATAGATTCCAAACAGAAGGTAAAAATAAATAACTGGCGATCATGGCCTCACCTAAATTACATCCATGCCAAAAGAATAGTGCTAATAAATGAAACGACAATAAGCTGAAACGCGCATGATAATGGCAAAAGTTAGACGGTAACCGAAATGGACAAAACGAGAATTTATATTTTTTTGGATTTTAAGATTTAAAAGGAAAAGTTATTTTTGAATTTTATTATGGGAAAAAAATAGAGCTACATGTTTTAATTTCATTTTTTTTTAATATGAAGAAAAGTTTGGTTTTATTATAACTACTGAAAAATACATTTGAACCTTAATATTGAAAAGGTTTTATTTTAGTGAAAAATGTTTAAATTTAATAGAAAAATATTTCACTTTTAACTATGAAAAACGTTGTAGGTTTTAATTATGAAAAATGTTCTAAGTTTTAATAACAAGAAATTTTTTTAAGTTTTACTTAGATGAAAAAACACATTTAGTTTCGCTTAAGAAAATTGATTTTTAATTTTAATTAAGAAATAGATTTTTAGTTTATATTAAAAAGTCTTTTTAAGAAATAGATTTTTTAGTTTATATTTAGCAGCTTATATGAATTTATTTACAAAATTAAATAAACAGAAAAAAAACAAAACACAAAATGAAATAATAAAATATAAAATGGGTTGGGCTGGGTACCCATTTCCCAGACCCGACCCAATAGCCAACATATAAAAAACAAAACAAAAAAGGGGTAGGGTTCAGAACCCATTTGAAGGTGAGAAAATACTTAGAAGGGGGGGTTGAATAAGTATGAAGATAAAACTTAGAAATAAAAACTCAAAGATTTTTATCCTGGTTCGTTGAACTCAACTACTCCAGTCCACCCTATCTAGAGTGATTTGCCTTTCTCAAACAAGGACTTAATCCACTATTTAATCAACTTATTACAATAGTAAGCACTAAGAACAACTGTTCAAAGTCTTCTCAAGAACTACTGATCTTAACTGGATCTTCTTAAGGTTCTCTTACAATCAAATGTAATAATAAATACAAGTGTTAAAATGCTTCTAATAAAGCTTTATCACAACTGTGATTTTTCACTTAAGATGAAGAACAATGAAATAATTCTAGCAAGAATGTATGAATTGTATGAGAGCTTTTTAATGAATTCTTTTTCAAGTGTTTCGTCAACTGAAGAATATGAGTGGAGACATGCTTTTAGGCACAATGATCCAAGAGCTTTTCACATTGAGAATAGTGTGCCAAAAGGTCTGAGTCTTTTTGTCTTCACATCATGTGACCTTTCCTAGAAGAAGAATGCACAGAGAAATCCTTTTTGTCTGTGTTCTTATGTCTAGCATAAATAAGGAAAAAGTCGTTTGGTTATTCCAACGGACATAATCTTTGAATTCATCTTCAATAATTTTCAGCAAGAATCATCAGAGTCTAAATTGGTCAGAGACTTCTGATGTTCATCAGAGTTTTGCTGAATCAGAGTCTTTGCAGCAAGTGTGCTTTCAGCGTGTATAAGTTCAGAGCAGAGTTTTGGTTCAGATCCTCAGTACTGGCAGCGTTAGTACTATCAGAGTCTTCTGAAGTAACTGTGCTTGAAAACTCTTCATACAAAATTCTTCATTTCTTCAGATGCTTCTGGCTTTTGCTTCAGATGCTTCTATAGCTTCTACTTCAGATTCTTCTGGAGGCAGCGCTCAGAATCTTCTGGAGGCAGCGTACAAAATCTTCTAAGAGATGCTTCTGACGCTTCAGAGTCTTGCATATTTCTTATGTTCAAATCTAATTTGCTTCTGGAATGATATTTACCTTAACATCTGCAGCAAACATTCTCAAGCAAATTTTAGAGTACATAATTCTTTAATACAAAATTTCATAATAGTTATCATCAAAACATAGAGATATTATTAAGAATCAATCTGTGTTCTAACAATCTCCCCCTTTTTTATGATGACAAAAACATCAGAAATTTTGTTCAATAGTAAAGAAAATAATTATAACTCCCCCTGAGATGATGAATCTCCCCCTTAATTAAATACTAAGAAGGAATAGAAACTTCCCTTTTTGCATGAGTATTCTTTTCAGAATCAAAGCCTGAATGTTCTAAACATTCAATCTTGCTTGTTTCAAAGTTAGAGTCTGATAAGTTAAATATGATCTGAGAGTCTCAGAGTTTCTTTTAAAAAATGTGTCAGATTTATCAAATGTTCTGAAATACTAAGAGTTTACGTTAGTTAGAATTGACATGTCTGAAGTTTCATTTAGGTAGAGTTTATTTGACTAGTCAGATCCATTTTCTCCCCCTTTTTTGTCATAATCAAAAAGTAAAAAAAAAACTTTAAAGGACAAATAAAAGGAAATACAAAAAAGATAAATCATGTAGAGAAAAACACTTAGTCATTCATTCATATAAATCAAAAGATACAAAACATCAGATAAGATTCAAATACATGTGCAGACATCAGATAAAAAAAAATAAACTAAGTTTGTTTGGACAAAATCATCTTCAACAGGTCAGTGATCTCAGAGGAGGATTGTTCTTGCTTTGACATCCACTTAGCCATGGTTTCATTCTTCTGATCTTGTTTGGACATCCATTGAGCCATGTCTTCAGACTTCTTATCTTGCTTGGCCATCCATGACTTAATCTCAGATTGACCACCTTCCAGAACTGCAATCTTATCTTCAAGATCTGGATACTCTTTCTTGATCTCAGATGAAGAAGGTGGGGCAGATTCTGAAGCAGGAACAGAGTCAATTTCCATAGGAGATGCAGAGTCAAGAGCAACAGATCCAGAGGGATGTTCCACAAGAGTCATAGCCAGAGGGTTTTCTTCAGATACAGATTCAGCATTCACTTCTGTATCACATACTGCAGAGGATGAAGGAGCATCTTCAAGAAACAATGGTGCAGATCTTTTAACAGTCCAGATCAAACTTCTAGCAGTTTCAGCAAATCTGAGCTTTGTATCATCAGAACATACATTCTTCATATTTGATGCTACAGTATTGAATCTGTTGATGAAGCTATTCCAAATAGCATCAGATTCATTTGCATCCATCGTTGATAAGTACTTCCTCTGTACAGAGCCTAAATGCATCTCTATTTCTTTCATAAAACTTGTAAATAAATGATCAACATTTAGCCTAGGTTTTGGTTTTAGAAGGGTTTCCAATGTGAGTGGCTTGGGTTGAGGTGAAGGTGGAATGGTGAATTTTGGAATGATGACCAGAGGGCGAGGGTAGAAGGGTGTGGATGGAGAATCAGATGAAATAACAGTTTTTGATCTGATTAAGGCATTCAGTAAAGATGGTTTTGCATTTGATGCATAGGAAACAACATCAAATGTGGTAGAAGTGTAAGGAATGAACGCAGATTTATCAGATAAAAAAGATTCTAATGAAATCATTTTTGGCATTTCTTTTATATATGTTTGGAGAACAGATGGTAGAATAATGGAAAGCTTGGGTTTAAGAGGGGTGATAGTGTCAGATGGTTCAATTCTGTCATAGAAAATTTTAAACTTAAAAACATAAGAGCGTGGATCAGAGGGTAATGGTTTAAAAGAAGCAAAGGATACAAATTCAGATCTCCTTGGCTTAGGTTTTGGAATGATTATTGGAATGAGAGATTCAGAAGAAATAGGTGATTCTGGTTGGTTAACTACAAAAGTTCTGAGAGAGGGAGGTGAAAGAATATCTGGATGGATATCAGATTTTGAGGAATCAGAGGAGGTGGTTGGGGTGCAAGATGTAGAAGACACTTCAAATACAGTCTTGAGAGGTTTAACATTTAGAACCTCTGTCTCAGGTAAAGTTGTTTCAGAAGGGTTGGTTGGTTCTGATTGATTTTCAGAGGGTTTTGATGGAGGTTCAGATACAGGTGGTTCAGATATAGGTGGTTCAGAGATAACTTGTTCAGATGCAATAGGATCAGATGCAATTGGATCAGATGCAATTGGATCAGATTGTATGGGTTCAGATGTATCTGGTTGTTGTTTTTCTGATTGTTGTTGTGGAGCAGATTTTTCTGTTGGTTTTGTTATAGGTGTGAGAATTTTGTTTTCAGGTGTTGTTGTTGTTGTTGGTTCAGATGGTGGAGTAACAAAAGTTTTTAGTGGAGTAGTGGAAATAGGATCAGATGATTTTTGTGGGGAAGGAATTTTTGATGGTTCAGATTTTTGGGATGGAGCAGGAATAGATTGTTTTTGAGTAGGAGGGGGTTTTGGAATAGAACTAAAAGTTGAGTCATTCATAACAATTTTAGAAAAAGAAGATACAGACGTTTTAGTACCTTTAATTTTGACACGCTTTGTGGAAACAGAAGGAACTTCTCCAGAAGCTTTTCTTTTGATCTGCTTCTGTGGCTTGTCAGCAACTTTTGGCTTCTTCTGAGCAGCAACTTCTTCTGCCTCTGATTGACCTCTTTTCCTTGTGTTCTCATTGTATACATCAGGCATTGGTTCTCTTGCTCTTTTTAGAATGTTTGCAGGAATGGGAGTCTCATCTGCTTTGCATGAATCAATATATCTCACAATTATATCCCTTGGTTCTTCAGCACCAAACAGTGGGAAATTTTCAACTGGAATTTGCTTCTGACTGATTTCAGAAATATTCAGCTTCTTGGGTGCAGATGTGAGTCCTCTACAATTTTTAGTCTCTGAAGACTCTTTGCGTTCAGAGGTTTTCCAACAATGGATTCAAGTTCATCCTTTACTCCAGCTTCATACAGAGCAGTCACTAGTCCATTCTCTGTCAGAATGTCTGAAATTAACCTTCCAAAGGGGATCCATGTTCTGATCTTCTGACCCTTATCCTTAACAGATTCTCTTGAAGCATTGATATGGTTCCATAAATGCATAAACAGAATGTAAGGAAGATCTACCTTAGTGCTCTGACTTAAACAGTACATGAAGTAGAGTTGTTCATTGTTCACATAATCTGGAGAATTGGTAGATTTTCTGTGATGGATGCATCCCAGAAAAATCTTTGCCCAGATTTTATAGTCAGGCTTCAGATCCTTAAATTTGTTAGAGGCCTGTCCAGAAGTGATGACTTCCTCATAAACTTCCTCCATGTCCACACGCCCAGCTGGAAGATGACATACTCCATCAGTCTCCTCATACCCTATGAGTTTCCTGATTAGATCTTCAGTAATTATAATCTCCTTACCTAGAACAAAAGATAAAATGAATTTGGGATAAACCGAAGCATGTATCCAGAACTCCTTCACCAGATGAGGGTAAACTGGTCCAAATAATCTGTCAAAGTATTTTACCCATCCTTGAGCATCAATTATTGAACGAAATTCAAATCCATTTTCAGCTAACGAATCAAATTCCACCATTGATTCACAGAGAACTTCAAGTTTGTCAACAGGAGTTAACAATGTCCTTTTAGGTACAGTGAATGGAGTCACATCCATATTTGCAGAAGTAACTGCAGCCATGGTTGATTGAAACTGAGCTGCAGTAGAAGATGAGGTTGCCATTGAAGATGATGAAGATGATTTGGACGAAGGTTTAGGGTTTTTGTGAAGAGAGAATAGAAGACAGAAATGCATAAACTTGCTTGTGATGTGAAAAGTGTGAAATTGGTGTGAGATGTGGTATTTATAGAAAACACTTAAGGCACTCAAACAGACATACAAAGCACGTTTTCAAATAGCATTTAATGACAATTAATGAAAGAGAATAAAAATCATTTCAAGCATTAATTGATTCTGACAAATTGGGGGGAAAATCAAGATTTTCACTATTTAAATCATACCTCAAATGTCTCTTCAGTAGTGTACACGCTATCTTTTCAGATTCAGAGTGACACGTGTTTGCTTGCATGTGCTTCTGAATTCTCTTGAGAAGTGAAACGTTAGCCAACGTCCAGATCCTCTAAGATTGGTTAGTTCAGATACACAAATAAGAATAAATCAAATAAATAGCAGATGAAATACTTCAGAGTTATAAACATTTTACATCTGAAAAATTTGTTTTTGATAAATATTATTCTGGACAAAAATCCATATCAATATTTTTCAGAATAAATTTGAACCTATCTTCAGCAAGGGGTTTTGTGAAAATATCTGCCCATTGATGATCTGTATCAACAAAGGCTAAGTTTATAATTCCCTTCTGAACATAGTCTCTGATGAAATGATGTTTAATTTCTATATGTTTTGCCTTAGAGTGTAAAATGGGGTTTTTAGACAAACATATAGCAGAAGTATTATCACCGAATATAGAAATTTTACTTTCAAATATCTGATAGTCTTCTAGCTGACTTTTCATCCAAAGCATCTGCGTGCTACATCCAGCAGCAGCAATATATTCTGCCTTTGTAGTTGATAGTGCAATTGTGGGTTGTTTCTTGCTGTATCAAGAGATTAGATTTCTTCCTAGAAATTGACAACTTCCAGAAGTACTTTTTCTTTCCACTCTGTCTCCAGCGTAATCAGCATCACAGAATCCAACTAATTTGAAATCATCAGATTTTTTGTAACACAAACCCACATTAGAAGTACCTTTCAGATACCTTAGAATCCTCTTAACAGCTGTTAAGTGTGATTCTCTAGGATCTGATTGGAATCTTGCACACAAGCATACACTGAACAAAATGTCAGGTCTAGAAGCAGTTAAGTAGAGAAGAGATCCAATCATACCTCTGTAGAGTTTCTGATCTACTTTCTTACTTACATCTTCCTTGCCTAGTGTACTAGTTGGATGCATGGGAGTTTTTGCCATCTTACTATTAGTCATGTTAAATTTCTTCAGAAGTTCTTTAACATATTTGGTCTGATGAATGTAAGTGCACTCTGGAGTTTGGTTGACTTGAATTCCCAGAAAGAATCTCAATTCTCCCATCATGCTCATTTCAAATTCTGCCTGCATACATTGAGCAAACTCCTTTCCCAGCATAACATTGGTAGATCCAAATATAATATCATCCACATATATTTGACAAATTAGAAGATCTTTCTTAAATGTTTTACAAAAGAGTGTTGTGTCCACTTTGCCTCTGATGAAATTTTTCTCCAGAAGAAAATTGCTTAATCTTTCATACCAAGCTCTGGGAGCTTGTTTTAAACCATACAGAGATTTCTTTAGTTTGAAAACATGTTCTGGAAATTTTTCACTCTCAAAACCAGGAGGTTGGTGGACATAAACTTCTTCTTCTATAATACCATTTAGAAAGGCACTTTTAACATCCATCTGATATAGAGTGATGTTATATTGTGCAGCAAAAGAAATGAGTAAACGAATAGACTCTAACCTTGCAACAGGAGCATAAGTCTCTGTATAATCAATTCCTTCTTGCTGGCTGTAACCTTGAGCAACTAGCCTTGCCTTATTTCTTTCAACTTCTCCTTTCTCATTAAGCTTGTTTCTGAAGACCCATTTGGTTCCAATTACGTTGAATCCTTTTGGTCTTGGAACTAAATCCCATACATCATTTCTTGTGAATTGATTTAGCTCTTCTTGCATGGAAATAATCCAGTCATTGTCTTGCAGAGCTTCATCCATAGAGGTTGGTTCAATTACTGACACGAATCCAAATAATGATGCTTCAGATGATCTGAGGAAGGATCTTGTTCTGATAGGGTCATCCTTCTTTCCAATGATCACATTCTCTAGATGAGAAGCTTTGATTCTGGAAGATGATCCTCTAATAGTTGATTCTTCAGAAATGTTTAAGTTGTTCATCTGAGAAGTTAAAGGAATTGCATCTGGCGTTGCTTCAGGTTCCTTCCCTTGAGCTTTGTCTGCCTCTGAGCCTTCAGAGTCTGTGAGAATTACTTCTCTATCTGCAGAGCTTTCAAACTGCTTTGGCTTTTCAATGCCAAGCTTATCATCAAATCTAACATGAATAGATTCTTCCACAATCTGTGTTTCAGTGTTGTATACTCTGTAGCCTTTAGAGCGTTCAGAATACCCAAGCATGAAACACTTCTGTACTTTAGAATCAAACTTGTTCAGATTCTCTTTAGTATTCAACACATAGCAAATACATCCAAAAGGATGGAAATATGAAATGTTGGGCTTTCTGTTCCTCCACAATTCATAGGGAGTCTTTTCCAGAAGAGGTCTTACAGACACTCTGTTCTGAATGTAACAGGCTGTGTTGATTGCTTCTGCCCAAAAGTGCTTTGCCAGATTAGGACAGGAAAAATCCCATTCTGTTGTGGAGTTCTAGGACAGGAAAAATCATGAGCAATGCCATTTTCATTAAAATATTTTTCAAAATATTTGTTTTCAAATTCACCACCATGATCACTTCTGACTTTTATAATTTTGAAATCTTTTTCGTTCTGGACTTGTTTGCATAAGTCAAAGAACACAGAATGTGACTCATCCTTGTATTTTAGGAACTTTACCCATGTCCATCTGTTGTAGTCATCAACAATGACTAATCCATACTTCTTGCCTCTGATGGATGCAGTTTTTACTGGCCCAAACAGATCAATGTGAAGTAATTCTAATGGTCTTGAGGTTGAAACAACATTTTTAGATTTAAAGGAAGATTTTGAAAACTTTCCCTTTTGACATGCTTCACAAAGAGCATCTGAGTTGAACTTCAACTTAGGAAGTCCTCTGACCAGATTGAGTTTATTAATCTGAGATATACGTCTCATATTAATATGCCCCAATCTTCTGTGCCAGACCCATTGCTCATCATTAACAGACAAGAGGCATTTAACATTTTGAACTTTAAGTTCTGAAAGATTTATTTTATAAATGTTGTTCTTCCTCTTTCCATTGAATAGGATTGAGCCATCCTTCTGACAAACAGTTTTACAACATTGTTGATTAAAGATTATATCATAACCATTGTCACTTAATTGACTTATGGACAATAGATTATGCTTTAATCCTTCTACAAGAAGAACATTAGATATAGAGGGAAGGTTACCATTACCAATAGTACCAGAGCCAATGATCTTGCCCTTATGATTCCCTCCAAACTTCACTTCTCCTCCAGATTTAAGTTCCAGGCTTTGGAACATAAACCTTTCTCCCGTTATGTGACGTGAGCAGCCAGAGTCTAGGTACCATGACTGGCGTCTTGACTTTTTTGCTAAAAACATCTGCAACAGGGATAATCTTATCCTTAGGTACCCAGATCTTTTTGGGTCCTTTTTGGTTAGTTTCCTTGAAGGTTGGTCTGAACTTTTGTCTTTTTACAACAGTATTGTTCTGACTTAATTTTGGCTTAAACACAGGAACATTCTGATCAGAACTTGTGTGTTTAATGTCATTCAGATGACCAAACTTGAAATGAGAGTACAAGGGAGTTTTCTTGATAACAAGTTTATCAACAGGCATTGGATTTAAATCCTTTCCAGAAGAGGATTCATATCCAATTCCTTTCCTGTTATTTCTGCTAACCCCATAGATCATAGAAGCCATCTTGCTTCTGTCTATGCTTTTAGCAAGAAATTTCTGAAAGCTAAAGTCATATTCTTCTAAAATGTTTTTGCATTTAGACTTTCTTTCAGATTCAGAGTTTTGTTGAGCTATTTTAGAATCAACTTTCATTTTTAAATTGTTTTCTTTTAGCTCAGCAATTTCTGATTTTAACAGATTATTCTCAGAGCCAAGATTGCACTTGAGCTTAATCTGATTATAATTTTTCAGGACTTCAGATAAGACTTTAATAAGCTCTTCCCTAGTGAGATCAGAAAGTACCTCTTCTGAGTCAGATTCAGAATCAGACTCAGATCCAGATGATTCTTCATTCTGATCTTCAATGCCTGCCATCAGAGCCATGTTGGCGCATTCATCTTCAGATTCTGATGAGGATCCATATTCATCAGAGTCATCCCAAGTTGCCATTAGAACCTTCTTCTTTTTGTCAAACTTCCTCTTAGGTTTTTCTTTAAGAAGTTTTGGACATTCACTCTTGTAATGGCCAGGTTCTTTGCATTCAAAGCAGACAACTTCCTTCTTTCCAGATCTTTTTGGTCCAGAGGACTCCTTGCGCTGATCTGGTCTTTTGAAGTTCTTGAACTTCCTTTGCTTGTGATTCCAGAGTTTGTTGATTCTTTTGGACATCAAAGATAGTTCATCTTCTTCTTCATAAGAAGATTCTTCAGAGCTTTCCTCTAACACCTGCAAAGCTTTTACAGATTTGTTAGATTTTAAGGCAATAAACTTACCTTTCTTTTGAGGCTCATCTTCCTCAAGTTCAATATCATGACTCCTTAAAGAACTGATTAGCTCCTCCAGAGTGATCTTGTTCAGATCCTTGGCAAGCTTCAGAGCAGTGACCATAGGTCTCCATCTGATAGGAAAGCTTCTGATGATCTTCTTCACATGATCAGCAGTTGAGTAGCCCTTGTCCAGAATTTTTAGACCAGCTGTAAGAATCTGGAATCTAGAGAACATAGTTTCTATGGACTCAGATTCTTCCATCTTGAACGCTTCATACTTCTGTATTAACGCCAGAGCCTTGGTCTCTTTTACTTGAAGGTTTCCTTCATGAGTCATTTTCAAGGACTCAAACATGTCAAATGCAGTTTCTCTATTTGTGATCTTTTCATACTCAGTGTGAGATATTGCATTTAACAATATTGTTCTAGCCTTGTGGTGATTTCTAAACTCCTTCTTTTGGGCTTCTGTCATAGATTTTCTATCTACTTTCTTGCCATTTCCATCAATGGGATGAACATATCCATCTATGACCAAATCCCATAAATCAGCATCATAACCCAGGAAAAAACTTTCAATCCTGTCTTTCCAATAATCAAATTTCTCCCCATCAAACATAGGGGGTTTTGTACTGATTTTGTCTCTTCCTTCATATTTGTTGGATGTTGAAGTATCAGCCATAGTAACAACCAAATATATATCAAAGTTTTTCTCACTGGATCTTTTCTGTCACTGTGAAGTGGTAGCACATGTAACACCCCACTTCCCAAATTAAATAAAATATAAACATTATAAATAAACATCAGAGTTTTCCCCAAAATAGTGGGATATCACATCACCAAATTTTTATAAAAATACTTTATTATTATAATTCACAAAAAAAAAGTGATACGTCACAGGATTACAACAAGTTTGACATAAAACAATTAAAACACCCATATCCCGTGTTACGTATCAGAGCATCCTAGACTCGAATGGCACACCACCATCCAAGCTATCTAAGTACCTGGATTATCTGTACTTCCGGAGAAGCACAGACACAACAACAACCAAGGGGTGAGAAAACATGATCAAAAATATATTGGTAATGTAATACATGTAAACAAGGTAGTAAAACACACCAACACACCAATATTCACCCCAACAACTCCATATAACGAACCTACTGTTCAAATTACAATATAACATATTATAATGCAAATATGCAACTCAACACCATGCATGCGGTACCGACTCATTGGTTCATTCAATCGAACCTGGATAGATCACTTACGCTCCTCCTGAGACATGATCTATCCCCCACCATTCTCCACCAAGGAGTACGGATGAATCACTTACGCTCCTCCTGAGACATGATTCATCCCACCAAAACACCATGATATGCACACACCAATGCATAACTATCATATTTAGGCACACTAAGTGCACACGATCCTCCTGATCATATCATCATACATCAATGCATATATGTGTAGATATATTACACCAACACCATATAAATCAATCAGATAGTAAATAAATTCATACTATAACACCATATATAACCACATCCCAACACCCGGGAACACACGATCCTACTGATCACTACATACATATACGTTAACCAATTGTTCACCAACAATATCAAGGAAAACGAGTACCATCACCAAGTAAACAAGTTCATACTTTATCACCAAGATATAAACACGTCCCACCACTCGGGAATACACGATCCTACTGATCACTACACCATGCTCCGCATGATTCATACACCAACTAATTATCCATTTAAATAATTAGTAACGGAAATCACATACTATCACCGAGTACTCACTCTATAACACTCAATCATCTCCCCTATAATCAACAAAGTCCAAGGGCACTACACTCTTAGCGCACACAGTATAACAGCATAGAAAAACCCCATTCTGCTACGCTCGCTACACCCTCGCTAGGCGAGCTCCCAGCGAATGCTCGCTACCTGTTCGCTTAGCGAACCTCCTCGCGAAGGCAAACAGAACCTACTAGACTCACTCGCTACCTCACTCGCTAGGCGAGCACCTAGCGAACGCTCGCTGCCTCCTCGCTAAGCGAAGTGCTAGCGAGTTGCCTGCGACTTCTCAAGTTCTCACAGTTCAGAATTCTCACTCTTCTCTGATTCAAGCCTATTCTATAACATCCACTTCCTATACTATCCGTATTACGACCAATGCATATTAGGCTTATCAATCTTCCTATAATTCTACTCCAGATCAACATTACGGCACACTACCGACACTTTAGAGTTACTCTGAACCTTACTCAAACCAAACCAACACCAACAGTCAATCAACAATGGCAACATCAAACATCCGTACATCATCATATACATATTATTCCAAAGTCATCACTTAAACAATCTATCGACACATCAAAAAGGTCACACAGAACTTCCCTAAAACCGTAAACCCAACCTATACGCCAAATTAACCAAAAACAACAATTCACCAACACTCAACATATTTCAATCCATCAACATCAACATAACTCAACAATCAATAGCATGTCAATATAAAACTTCATCAGCGATACATTCCTACGGGGTTAAGGAATCCCCACTACCCTATACATGTATATACCATTCCCAATCAAGTTTCTCCCCCCTTACCTTGTTAATCGGTTGATCGATGAAATTCTTCCTGGATTTGGTCTCTTGGCCTCCTCTTTTCTTTCCGTTCTTCGTTCCCTTTTTCCTTCGTTCTTCTCACTTCTCTCGTTCTTTCCTCTTCTCTCTTCCATCTTTCTATCGTGTTATTTTCTCTAATACTTCCCCATCCCTTCATATTCTATTTTCCTTTTTATTTCCTATCCCAATAATAATAATAACTAATAAAAATAATATAATAATAATAATAATAACTAATAAAAATAACATAATAATAATAATAATAATAATAATAATAATAATATTATTATTATTATCACACCAATTTCCCACGATCTATGGTAATCCCTTTTCTCTCTATTCCAACTTTTCTAATATCTCCTTGCTACCCCTTCATATTTCCTTCCTCACGGTTTCTATCATGACTTTTCATATTTCCATTCTAACTTCCCAATAACCCTTCCACCTCTTATTTTACTTATTTCAACCACTAATATTCCCAATAATAATTCTAATATAATAATTATAATAATCATAATAATAATAATAATAATATAATATAATACTATTATAATATTATAGTAATATTCAACATAATAATAATAATAGTAATACACCCAACAATAATTATAATTATAATAATAATAATACTAATGATAATAATAACAATTATATTAATACTAATAATAAAATAATATGAATAATAATAATCTTAATATTAATAATACTAATATAATATTACTAATATTAATAATACTAATCATAATAATACTATTAATAATAATAATAATAATATTATTATTATTATCTCACCAAAATAATAATAATAATAATAATAGTAATAATATTATTATCTCACCAAAATAATAATAATATTAATAATACTAATAAATATAATAATATATAATAATAATACCCCCACCAATATTACTATTATTCATTATATTATCATATTCACACCAAAAATCATAATAATATAATAACTATATTAATAATAATATTATATTCTCCATATTAATAATATTGCTACAAATATTAATAATAATCATAAATATAATAATAATAATAATAATAATAATAATAATAATAATAATAATAATAATACCACCACCAATATTACTATTATTTCTTATATTATTATAAACTCACCAAATTACCACCAATGATCTCTCATCGCAGGGACACCCACCAAACATCATCAAATACACCCTACCAAAGGGCACATCAACATATAATATTTAAAATAATAATAAAATGACTAAATAATTAAAATGGGTGTTACAACTCTCCCCCACTTTAATTATTTTCGTCCTCGAAAATTATCTGATGAAAATAATTCCGGATACGCTCCCCGCATCTTTTATTCCAATTCTCAGGTCACACTGCCTTCTGCAGCACCTCCCCATACTACTTTCACCAAAGATATCTCCTCCCTTCGGAGTTGTTCCTCGCTCGCCAAAACGAACTAGCAATGCCTCAACAATCGGAATATTTTTCACTTGTACATCATCCACCTGGTTCAATGTACTTTCTCGACTAAGACACATGAAACATATCATGCCAATTCACAGCGACAACAGAAAAACAGTCTAACATGTTACTCCTCCCATGCCTCCGCTGCGCCACTCTGATACAACTACAGAACACGTGCGAACTTCTGAGATTTCGAAGCTCGACCAACACCAGTCACCGGCGTGACCCTCAAAATACATATTGCCTCGGATCCTCTCGATCTTCTCAGCCATCTCAAGCATAATCTTCAAGTCTGAGTACAACACTCTCACTCGATTTATTTCAACACAGGAGAGTCCTACACTCCCTATCTCACCAAGCCACATATAGTGCCATTCCGACACTAGGATGGTAACCGTTATTATAGGTAACTCAATCAACGATAATTAATCATCCCACGCTCCACCTTGATCCGACACCCAAGCTCTCACCAATTCTCTACAGACTCAATAGTCCTCTCTGACTGACCATCAGTTTGCGGATGATAGGTCGAACTCAACTTCAACTTAGTACCCGAAGCTTCCTGTAAGCCCCTCCAAAATCTCAATATAAACCTCAAATTTCCATCTGACACAATATTCGTCAGTATCTCATCCAACTTCACCACTTTCTCAATATGCATCTCGTATATCCTCAACACGGAATAGTTAATCCACTCCTAACAATTCAAATTAAAATTATGTCTTTACAAATTCTTTGGAAATCTCAACACCAATTTCGTGAAAATACTACCTGATTTCCACTCTAGAATATTTAACGACTACATCTGACTCAACAGTCTCTGATGTTCACTCTTCGAATTCCGACAATTCTAACTAGCATATTCCACCTCTCCTTATCCATGGTCTCAAAAACAATCTACTCAAGTTCGGTTACTTCTTCATAGCACCGAGATGGATACTCCATCTACCTCAATGTATTTCTTCACGAGTACTCCTACTCCCTTCAACAACATCTGATATACATACTCTATCATAACACCTCGTGGTATTATTTCCACAAACCCGACAATCCACTCTTCGACTCTAATTTATCAATTTCAACTAATTCACTATTCAACCCAGATTTCTGACTTTCTCGATTCTTCTCAAGGATATCACTAGTCAAATCTTAATAATAAAAGCTTAACTCCATAAGAAGTATCCTTACTCACAAAACGCATATTATGAAATTTCTCAATCAGTTCTAACTCTTTTCACCATCATCTTCGGTATATGCAAATATTTCTAACTCACTGCATCATCTACCATGTCCGCTTTACCCGAATGGTAATTCAACTCGAAGTCGTACTCTTTTCGAAGTCCCAATTATTTCCTATGCCTCATATTTGTCTTATTCAAATTAAACAAACACCTTAAACTCTTAAGATCACCAAACATCTCCGATCTCAGTCTGAACTTTTGAAGACTCCGACTCCAGTACAATCACAATAGTAACCAACTCTAAATCACTGGTCGGATGATTTCTCTTATACACTTCAAGTTGCCTTTTGCATAATTGAAACTCGCTGAAGTTGTATTTAGCAAATCCCCTAATTATATCAACAAGCATCACAAACACCACAATTAGTTCTATCGGATTCGGCAGAACTTTCCTTACGGAAGTATATCACCGCTCTTTTTCCAACACTGATAACTCCAGTTCCTTATGCTCAACATAATCCTCTATACGCTTCGAATACCTTAAAATATCATTTATTAACACAACCATTGCCTTATATAAATAATTAAAGAAGATCCCATGCCAAGTGGACAAACAAGTTGTGAGTTATAGCGGGAACACATACCGTACCGCCCGTCCTTACCACAAAATTCAAACACACTTCATCAATAAATAGCTTAAATCTATCTCAATACTTCACCATCTCATAGATAATTTGAATAGCTTTCCAACGCTTCGAACCGCGCGTCATTCCGAGTTACGGTTCTCCCGTTACGGCAAAAACACCAGAATAACATTTTCTGCCCAGGACCTCTTCGCCAGGCGAACACCGCAGCGAATATGGACGTTCGCCAGTATGCTCGCCAGGCGAACATGACAGTCTCAAAATCCTCTTTTCGACCGTTACCCGACTTCCGAGTGTCCGATTTCGATTCCGTAAAAAGCTGCGATCTCGGAATTTAACGTACAACAACAATTTTATACTTAGGAAGCCATCCAACACATTTTAAATCTATGAATAATTTAAAACTCAATTACTTCCAATCTCAACAGCAGATCTTTGAGCCTCCTAATACGATAGAACTTTTGACCTTCGTCCCATCCACCACAAGAACTCTACTCGAGATCACATGACCAAGGGACTCACATCCCTCGATCAATTGTTCCATCAAATCATTAACTCTTGGAAGCGAACACCTATCCTTGATAGTCACCCTGTTCACTTATCTATAGTTCACCCAAAGCTTCACAAAACCTTCTATCTGTCTAACCAACAAAATTGGTGCACATTACGGTAGCACACTCAAACAAAAGAACCTCTCTCCTAGAAGGTCTTCAAGTTGACTCTTCAGCTTCTCCAATCCCAACGAAAACACACCATATGGAGTCACTAATATCGGACTCGTTCCAACAACAAAGTCAACGTGTGAGCTTTACTTCACACTCCGATAGTAAATCACCTACCTCATCCGGAAACCTCCGGCAATCGCAATTAATTGACAAATCCCAATTTTTCTCACTTTCCTTCTCATTCCAAGTTTCAGTCAAAATAGACACTTCAACACCGTCTTACGCCAAATTCCTCAAAATAATCCCTTAAGCACTTAGCTTAACTCAAGACTATACACTGCTCACGCCACCCAAGCTTGCAAGATACGTCTATCCCATCCAACACAATCCCGTCCACTATTAACAAGAGATTAAGGGTGATCAGTTCCTCAATTTGTTAATAGACAGCCGAAATCATGATGGGGTACAAACCATCTTTACCAAACTATAATATCACTCCTCAACACACTAAGCCACCACACTGTAGCTTTTCGGAGAAATACAACTTCTCCCCCACTGGAATCATTCCACTTCTACCAATGAAGTTAACCAACAACATGTACCGACAGTGTTTTTACACACATGTCGCATACCAGGAAACAATAACACTAGACAACATTGGCCGGACGGACCGACCTGCTCTGATACCAATTGTAACACCCCACTTCCCAAATTAAATAAAATATAAACATTATAAATAAACATCAGAGTTTTCCCCAAAATAGTGGGATATCACATCACCAAATTTTTATAAAAATACTTTATTATTATAATTCACAAAAAAAAAGTGATACGTCACAGGATTACAACAAGTTTGACATAAAACAATTAAAACACCCATATCCCGTGTTACGTATCAGAGCATCCTAGACTCGAATGGCACACCACCATCCAAGCTATCTAAGTACCTGGATTATCTGTACTTCCGGAGAAGCACAGACACAACAACAACCAAGGGGTGAGAAAACATGATCAAAAATATATTGGTAATGTAATACATGTAAACAAGGTAGTAAAACACACCAACACACCAATATTCACCCCAACAACTCCATATAACGAACCTACTGTTCAAATTACAATATAACATATTATAATGCAAATATGCAACTCAACACCATGCATGCGGTACCGACTCATTGGTTCATTCAATCGAACCTGGATAGATCACTTACGCTCCTCCTGAGACATGATCTATCCCCCACCATTCTCCACCAAGGAGTACGGATGAATCACTTACGCTCCTCCTGAGACATGATTCATCCCACCAAAACACCATGATATGCACACACCAATGCATAACTATCATATTTAGGCACACTAAGTGCACACGATCCTCCTGATCATATCATCATACATCAATGCATATATGTGTAGATATATTACACCAACACCATATAAATCAATCAGATAGTAAATAAATTCATACTATAACACCATATATAACCACATCCCAACACCCGGGAACACACGATCCTACTGATCACTACATACATATACGTTAACCAATTGTTCACCAACAATATCAAGGAAAACGAGTACCATCACCAAGTAAACAAGTTCATACTTTATCACCAAGATATAAACACGTCCCACCACTCGGGAATACACGATCCTACTGATCACTACACCATGCTCCGCATGATTCATACACCAACTAATTATCCATTTAAATAATTAGTAACGGAAATCACATACTATCACCGAGTACTCACTCTATAACACTCAATCATCTCCCCTATAATCAACAAAGTCCAAGGGCACTACACTCTTAGCGCACACAGTATAACAGCATAGAAAAACCCCATTCTGCTACGCTCGCTACACCCTCGCTAGGCGAGCTCCCAGCGAATGCTCGCTACCTGTTCGCTTAGCGAACCTCCTCGCGAAGGCAAACAGAACCTACTAGACTCACTCGCTACCTCACTCGCTAGGCGAGCACCTAGCGAACGCTCGCTGCCTTCTCGCTAAGCGAAGTGCTAGCGAGTTGCCTGCGACTTCTCAAGTTCTCACAGTTCAGAATTCTCACTCTTCTCTGATTCAAGCCTATTCTATAACATCCACTTCCTATACTATCCGTATTACGACCAATGCATATTAGGCTTATCAATCTTCCTATAATTCTACTCCAGAACATTACGGCACACTACCGACACTTTAGAGTTACTCTGAACCTTACTCAAACCAAACCAACACCAACAGTCAATCAACAATGGCAACATCAAACATCCGTACATCATCATATACATATTATTCCAAAGTCATCACTTAAACAATCTATCGACACATCAAAAAGGTCACACAGAACTTCCCTAAAACCGTAAACCCAACCTATACGCCAAATTAACCAAAAACAACAATTCACCAACACTCAACATATTTCAATCCATCAACATCAACATAACTCAACAATCAATAGCATGTCAATATAAAACTTCATCAACGATACATTCCTACGGGGTTAAGGAATCCCCACTACCCTATACATGTATATACCATTCCCAATCAAGTTTCTCCCCCCTTACCTTGTTAATCGGTTGATCGATGAAATTCTTCCTGGATTTGGTCTCTTGGCCTCCTCTTTTCTTTCCGTTCTTCGTTCCCTTTTTCCTTCGTTCTTCTCACTTCTCTCGTTCTTTCCTCTTCTCTCTTCCATCTTTCTATCGTGTTATTTTCTCTAATACTTCCCCCATCCCTTCATATTCTATTTTCCTTTTTATTTCCTATCCCAATAATAATAATAACTAATAAAAATAATATAATAATAATAATAATAATAATAACTAATAAAAATAACATAATAATAATAATAATAATAATAATAATAATAATAATAATAATAATAATAATATTATTATTATTATCACACCAATTTCCCACGATCTATGGTAATCCCTTTTCTCTCTATTCCAACTTTTCTAATATCTCCTTGCTACCCCTTCATATTTCCTTCCTCACGGTTTCTATCATGACTTTTCATATTTCCATTCTAACTTCCCAATAACCCTTCCACCTCTTATTTTACTTATTTCAACCACTAATATTCCCAATAATAATTCTAATATAATAATTATAATAATCATAATAATAATAATAATAATATAATATAATACTATTATAATATTATAGTAATATTCAACATAATAATAATAATAGTAATACACCCAACAATAATTATAATTATAATAATAATAATACTAATGATAATAATAACAATTATATTAATACTAATAATAAAATAATATGAATAATAATAATCTTAATATTAATAATACTAATATAATATTACTAATATTAATAATACTAATCATAATAATACTATTAATAATAATAATAATAATAATATTATTATTATCTCACCAAAATAATAATAATAATAATAATAGTAATAATATTATTATCTCACCAAAATAATAATAATATTAATAATACTAATAAATATAATAATATATAATAATAATACCCCCACCAATATTACTATTATTCATTATATTATCATATTCACACCAAAAATCATAATAATATAATAACTATATTAATAATAATATTATATTCTCCATATTAATAATATTGCTACAAATATTAATAATAATCATAAATATAATAATAATAATAATAATAATAATAATACCACCACCAATATTACTATTATTTCTTATATTATTATAAACTCACCAAATTACCACCAATGATCTCCCATCTCAGGGACACCCACCAAACATCATCAAATACACCCTACCAAAGGGCACATCAACATATAATATTTAAAATAATAATAAAATGACTAAATAATTAAAATGGGTGTTACAGCACACACAGAACCGGAGCTCTGATGCCAACTGAAGGTGAGAAAATACTTAGAAGGGGGGATTGAATAAGTATGAAGATAAAACTTAGAAATAAAAACTCAAGGATGTTTATCCTGATTCGTTGAACTCAACTACTCCAGTCCACCCTATCTAGAGTGATTTGCCTTTCTCAAACAAGGACTTAATCTACTATTTAATCAACTGATTACAATAGTAAGCACTAAGAACAACTGTTCAAAGTCTTCTCAAGAACTACTGATCCTAACTGGATCTTCTTAAGGTTCTCTTACAATCAAATGTAATAATAAATACAAGTGTTAAAATGCTTCTAATAAAGCTTTATCACAACTGTGATTTTTCACTTAAGATGAAGAACAATGAAATAATTCTAGCAAGAATGTATGAATTGTATGAGAGCTTTTTAATGAATTCTTTTTCAAGTGTTTCGTCAACTGAAGAAGATGAGTGGAGACATGCTTTTATAGGCACAATGATCCAAGAGCTTTTCACGTTGAGAATAGTGTACCAAAAGGTCTGAGTCTTTTTGTCTTCACATCATGTGACCTTTCCTAGAAGAAGAATGCACAGAGAAATCCTTTTTGTCTGTGTTCTTATGTCTAGCATAAATAAGGAAAGAGTCGTTTGGTTATTCCAACGGACATAATATTTGAATTCATCTTCAATAATTTTCAGAAAGAATCATCAGAGTCTAAATTGGTCAGAGCCTTCTGATGTTCATCAGAGTTTTGCTGAATCAGAGTCTTTGCAGCAAGTGTGCTTTCAGCGTGTATAAGTTCAGAGCAGAGTTTTGGTTCAGATCCTCAGTACTGGCAGCGTTAGTACTATCAGAGTCTTCTGAAGTAACTGTGCTTGAAAACTCTTCATACAAAATTCTTCATTTCTTCAGATGCTTCTGGCTTTTCCTTCAGATGCTTCTGTAGCTTCTACTTCAGATTCTTCTGGAGGCAGCGCTGAGAATCTTCTGGAGGCAGCGTACATAATCTTCTAAGAGATGCTTCTGACGCTTCAGAGTCTTGCATATTTCTTATGTTCAAATCTAATTTGCTTCTGGAATGATATTTACCTTAACATCTGCAGCAAACATTCTCAAGCAAATTTTAGAGTACATAATTCTTTAATACAAAATTTCATAATAGTTATCATCAAAACATAGAGATGTTATTAAGAACCAATTTGTGTTCTAACAATCTCCCCCTTTTTTATGATGACAAAAACATCAGAAATTTTGTTCAATAGTAAAGAAAATAATTATAACTCCCCCTGAGATGATGAATCTCCCCCTTAATTAAATACTAAGAAGGAATAGAAACTTCCCTTTTTGCATGAGTATTCTTTTCAGAATCAGGGCCTGAATGTTCTAAACATTCAATCTTGCTTGTTTCAGAGTTAGAGTCTGATAAGTTAAATATGATCTGAGAGTCTCAGAGTTTCTTTTAAAAAATGTGTCAGATTTATCAAATGTTCTGAAATACTAAGAGTTTACGTTAGTTAGAATTGACATGTCTGAAGTTTCATTTAGGTAGAGTTTATTTGACTAGTCAGATCCATTTTCTCCCCCTTTTTTGTCATAATCAAAAAGTAAAAAAAAACTTTAAAGGACAAATAAAAGGAAATACAGAAAAGATAAATCATGTAGAGAAAAACACTTAGTCATTCATTCATATAAATCAAAAGATACAAAACATCAGATAAGATTTAAATACATGTGCAGACATCAGATAAAAAAAAATAAACTAAGTTTGTTTGGACAAAATCATCTTCAACAGGTCAGTGATCTCAGAGGAGGATTATTCTTGCTTTGACATCCACTTAGCCATGGTTTCATTCTTCTGATCTTGTTTGGACATCCATTGAGCCATGTCTTCAGACTTCTTCTAGAGGCAGCATACAGAATCTTCTAAGAGATGCTTCTGACGCTTCAGAGCCTTGCATATTTCTTATGTTCAAATCTAATTTGCTTCTGGAATGATATTTACCTTAACATCTGCAGCAAACATTCTCAAGCAAATTTTAGAGTATATAATTCTTTAATACAAAATTTCATAATAGTTATCATCAAAACATAGAGATTTTATTAAGAACCAATCTGTGTTCTAACACCATTCCCTTCCGCGGCGACCATCACACTTTCCTCTCTTCTCTCCAATTCTCCCATGGCGCTTTCTTCTCTGTTACGTCCATGGTTGCTTGCATGCGCTTCTTTTCCCTACAAAAATCACAAACCATGTTTATATAACTCTTACCCTTTTCAGTCAGGTGTTTCTCTTGAATCTATGATGGTGGATCGGTGGTGAAGGTCCGATGATGTTAAAAAGCTGAGGACGACGAGTTTGCGACGATTCGTGATTCCTTTCGGAGAAAACGGCCGTCGGGTGCGCTTTGTAGGCTTCGAAGCTTCGGTTTCCGCCGCCGCCTGGTGGTTCCGGTCACTCTCGTCGATGGTATTTCCGAAAGCTCCTTCTCCTTTCCTTCGGTCTGCGTGGGGTGATGACGAATCCGGCGGGATTCTCTGAACACGCTTCTTTTGGAGTCCCTTCTTCGGTATCGAAAGTAAGAATTCTCGATGGGTTGTTTTTTTATACCGGTGCCGCCTTTGTTTGTTTCCTGTTAGGGTTTTCAGATCTTCTGATGCACTATTTATATTCCCTTTTAATCTTATTTTGTGGGATTTTGTGATTTTGTTACGTTATTGTTAGCTTGCTGATTTGTTGCAGCCTTTTTCGGAGCTTATTGTTACGCATTTTAACGGCTGAAAGTGTTGGTAGGTTTCAGTGGCTTTAAGTTTTCAAACTCTCGCTTGCAGCTTCTGTCACTTGTTGGGCTTGCGAAAATCTTGGGGTGAAGTGGATTGACTGGTTGGAAACTAGTTCGGAACTGGTTCTTGAACTTATTATGAACTGGTTTGGATTTGAACTTATTCTGAACTGGTTTTGATTTGAACTTATTCTGAACTGGTTTTGATTTGAACTTATTCTGAACTGGTTTTCTGTTTGTTCAATCTTGTTAGCCTCTGTTGGAATTGGGTTTTTCTGGAAGATTGGAGTTAAGGTCCAATTTTTGGGCAAACCGTCTTTCGGAAAAATCAACTTCTCAAACCGGCTTTCAAAATAAGCTCTTTTGGCCCACTTTTCCTCTTCATCTTTCGGTAGCCTCAGAAACTATAAGAACAAAATCTGCCATGATCTGGCCAAGGTCACGAATCGGACACCCGATGATGATATATCTGAGGGTGTCAAAAATACCTTTCTAGCCTTATTCTCTGCTTTGTTCTGTTTTGTTTGTTGTGCAGGTACGAAAAAATCGGACATGAGGAATTGGACGTGAAGTAGAGTCTGAAGAATTTTGAGGACTTTAGGAATTTTTAGAATCGAAAAAATATAATTTCAATTCCTTTGTAAATTGTAAAGAAAAATTAAATATGAATAATAATATCCACACTATTTTCTATCCAAATACTTGTCTGCTTTCTTATTTTAACTGCTCCACAACGAATGAATTCCTTAAAAAAAACTCTGATTAAATAACTGAACGCCCCCAATTAAATTCAACTGATTATAAATTAATCAAATGAGTCTCATAAATGAATTAACTTCGCCAACGAACTTGTACAAATAAATCCCAAATCCAGATAAACTTGACACACACAGAGAAAGCCACTTAACGGTGAAGCAGAAGCTAAACTCTGTATCAAAAAAGAACTCCAATTAGTCTCTGATGACTAAATCCAAATGTCCTGAATTGAATCGGCCAAAGATCATGATTAAATGCTGCATAGTAACTTCCGACTCGGGTCAGAACAATATTCCACTGCTTCTTTTTTTGAAGATTTAAATAGCAGAAAGCAGGGGAAACAGAAAAAATGCGCCTGTGAAGTAAATTCAACCAGGTGATTGCTTGCACCTATTTAACCCAAATCAAATTAATATCTCAATATAATCAGCCCCACATGATTAAACAACGGCCCTGAAACTCACTGACAACAAAGTCTTGACTTTTGAATAACTTTACTGTATCTTGGAGATCCCTGATGCCAACATTCACTATAAATTTCTGTTTATCCTCAAAATAAAGAGTTTGGAGACGAAGGCTTTAATTATTCCAAAGAACCCTGGTGACAGCTCATCTTCAAAAACCGTCAGTAAATAATGCACAAATGACCATTTTGCCCTTTTCACAGTTAAAGCGCACCCGATGTCATTCCTGCAAAATAAACAGACTACACCGCTTATTAATAGTTAGCTGATGCGAAATGAGATGTTATATGACATGAATCAATTAATCTGAGGGTAAAATTTAGGGTATTACACACATCTTGAGTCAAATCACTTTTCATAAAGAATTTTCTGCATATTTTCATATCTTTTGAAAGAAAATTCTTGAGCAACAAAGTCTTAAATATTTGTGGAAATCATCATTGAAAGAGAAGATCAATCACAACATTGATAAACTTTGTATACACAAATAACAAACTCATTGTAATTCAAAGATTGTATCTATTCCCCTTGCTATTCAGGATTGTTAAAAGCAAGTGTATGCATTAAAGAGGATTGTTCTTCTTGCACTTAGTGTTCAGATTTTAAAGGTGCTAAGAGCCTTTAATCTTCATATAGGTTAGAAAGTAAGTTGTACACTTAAACTAACAATAGTGAAATCTCTTTCGGTGTGAAAGGGACTGGAGTACCTTCGGAGTGTAAAGGGAACCAGGATACTTCTCTGTGTTATTTACTTTCTGCACTTTACTGCTTTCATAACCTCTTCATATTTCAAAGAAAGTAATAACCTCATTCGATTAAAACTAGAAAATTTCAAAGAACCTAATTCATCCCCCTCCCCCCCTTTTAGGTGCAACTCAGACTATCAACTTCTAGCCATAAAACCACCATAAAAACCATCCACACAACTTTAAAATCATCATTAGAAGGTGTCCTAACCTTGGTTTCCATCAAAAACACCATAAATCCAAAAGTCAACTTCTCACTCACTTAAGTTTGACTTTTATGTATAATATGGAACAACTCACTACCTAGATCAATTTCTACCACTTTGACACTTGGAACACCTTCCATTTATGTCATACTAACTGCCCATAACCTTAAAACACAACTGAAAATCCATTTTCTCAAACTGTCCTTAAAAGCCACTTGTTACTTCAAGAAGAAGCAACTTTACAAGCTTGCATCAAGAGAAGAAGATTTTGCATCTAGCTTATTATGGGAAGACTACAAGAGGTATGTCATCTTAAACCTTCTCATGGATATGCATCATGTATATATTGATTAGTTTGTTGAATGGATTATACATTGCTATGTTAAGTTGTAACTATGCTGTCAAAACTGTCTTGAATTTTGTATTGGTAAGCTCATGACTATTGTTGACTTAAACTTGTGCGTGTTACTAAGATAAAGTTTGTTAACTTTTATTTAAAAACATTGACTTGATATTGTTATATATGGTCTTATTAAATTTACAAGTTTGTTGCTGCCAATATTTGTGCTAGAGGTTTTAGTGTTAGGATTGTTGATTTTTATTGAGTTACACAGTTGTTATTAGACTGACTTTAGGGCAATGTATGTAGGTTGTTTGATTTTGTAAAGGTGTTGATATATGTTGTTGAAACAGATTGTAAAATTTAGGATTGACATTGTTATGTCAAGCTTGTGTTCATTGCTGCCAAAACTGTTTTCTCATAACTAAAACTTGTTAGTGATTTAACCACTGTTCTATCATGAATGAATTGAACAGTTTATTGATTGAGTTAAGTGCTGCCATGTTTGAATTTCATTTTTGTGCTATTAGAGATGTCTTGAGTTTGGATCTGTCAACTCATGATGACATGCTTTGAGTTATTGACCCTTTGCTTAAATATACACTATTTTTGACTTGGCATTGTAATGTTAAATTTGTGGTACTGCTTAGTTCTAAGTTAGTTTCTTTGTTTGATTAAATGAGTTATGACTTCATGCTTTGAACAGTTTGTTGGATTAGACTTTGACATTGTTTTAAGTTGTAACTATATTGTCAAATATTGCTTGAGTTAGTCAACTTATGCCTTGTTATTGTCAAATTATTTTTGCTCATACTAAAGTTTGGTTTGTGATTGTTTTGACAAGTTGGTAACCGTCTTAAAAAAAATATGAGGACTTAGTGTTTGATGTTTGGATTTGTAATAACCAAAACTGTCATTGTCATTTGTGGAGTTTGCAACTATTATATTGGAATTTTGTTCTTGAGTGGATCTATCCAACCTATGTATGTTTGTATTAGTGACTGTCATGAAGGAAATATGTTTACATTATAATGTAAAATTGTGTTGCCGCTTCTGTTTTCAAATAAAATATTCTTGCTTGATTTATGCTTTTATCTTGTTTTTCATAACTTGCTATTAATAGCTATGTCTTTGTAAAGGAATGATGTTTGGAATTCACCAATGAATATTGTTGAAACACCAAGACATTGCTGCTAGAACTACTCATTGGATGTTCTTTTGGACCCTTGATGCATGATGTTTAGAGCATGATGTTTAAATTTGTTCAGTTTTTGTATTGATGCCATTGGTTGTGAACATGTCCATTATTTGGTGATTATCAACTGCCTTGAGCATACAAATGTCGTGTGTGTGCCTTTACCTTGTATTTCTTAATGTCTTGTAAATCATGTTTGAATCCTGCCATGAACTACTTGTTAGCATCATAGGTCATAATGATTTAAATGCTCATGTCAATATATCATTTTTGTTATGTTGAAAACCCAACTGCCATAACTTGACAGTCCTCTAGATTTCAAATCTTCTACTGACAGTTGGTCTAGAAGTTCTTAGGAAGTGAATCCAGTTTTATATGTAACTCTTGACAGGTTAAGTTTGTGTTGATTAATGTTGTGGCCATGTTGTTTTAGGTTATGTTCAAATCATGTTCATTATTGCAACTCATGTGCCAAATTCTTATCAAAATGTCTTTTGATTCAGATTTTTGTTGAAACTTGACTTATTGCGTATTTGAAACTTGTGCATATTTGAAACTTAACCTATTCTCATCAGTTTTGGTCTATAACTCCACAAATGCATTTCAAAACTCATATCTTGCATTTCCATTCGAGTTTTATTGTGTAGCTAGTATTTAGAAAAATGATGATTACCATTGCAATCCTCATGAAATTTCAAGTGGAATAGACTTAAATTTCATGAAAATTGGTTGAGTTTTAAGTGATTTTGAGTGAAATCGTTTTTGGAGTTTTTGACTTGTTTTGCCTTGACTTCTTACCCAGAAACTTGCCTTGTTAGGTATAGGTTTCAATGGGGTAGCTTGATACATTGGATATATCGCCACCCCAGTGGTTATGCCTTGTATCTCATGTATCTTGTCATGCCTTGTGTCTTGTGTTCGATCCTCAGCGAGGACCACTTTTTTAGCATTTTGTGATTTTCAGCATTTTTCAATATTTTACTTTCCTTTTTCAGTTAATAATCATACATGCATGGTGGTAGAATTGGCAAGGTTTTGGTCCATGATTCATAAGGTCTTGAGTTCAAGCCTTGGATGAGACACTTCTTTATTTTTTAATTACTAAAATCTTTGTTTTTTTCTTCAAATTTCAAAGTAATGTAACTTTATCAATTCTTATCATTTTTGGATGGTTCTTTTTGAAAATGTTTGGTATTTTTGCCTACTTTCATATGGTATTTAAAGAATTCTAAAATTCATATTTTAGAAACACTTTATACTATAAGAAAGTTGTGTTCTATTTTGGGGTTTTTACCCTCATATCTTTCAATCTTCTTTTCAAAAACTTTTGATTTCATTTTCATTAAGTTTAATTTGAAGTTGGGATGAACTATGTTTGTTAACTCCTTTGTGTACTTGACTATTGCATTTAAATCTTTGCTTGTAAGCATCTGCTTGATTTACCTTTACAGTTGTGTGTTTGTGAACCATATTACTTCTTATTATTGTGACTTCTTGAGTACACTCTTCACATAATCCCTCACCCATTTAGAAGTCTTGTTAGAACTCTATTTGATAGGATTTACTTCATTTGTGGTTGTTACCTAGAACTCATGAATTCCCCCTGAAGTAATGAACTCCTTACTTGTATTGTTGTAACATTGTTTGCTTGCTTATTTGCACTTGATTGTAATCAATGCATGATCTTTGCTTATATGTTGTTACATATGATATCTTTGAACCTATAGCATGCTTGCCTCAAGTTGTTACTTGCTTGCATTATAACTTGTTTGCATTTGGTTGTTACATCATCTTTGTTAAGATATTTCATAGGGTTGTTACCTCATCTTTGTTAAGATGTTCATTTGGTTTTTACCTCTTGTGCTTAGTCTTGTAAGAACCCCTTCTAGATATTGTAATATCTTTGTGTATGGTTGTAACCATTTTCTTGATTATAATCTTTGCTTGACATTATCATATGCTTGCATGATCTTGGTTTTTACCATGCCCTGTCATATGTTCATCATGTTTGAATGAATGTTTGTGTATACTTTGTTAAATTATTCCCCAAGTGATGGAACTTGTTAGTTCTCATCCGGTTGCCTCATATTCTCATTACATTCCCCTTGACTTTTGTAATACCCCAAATTTTACCCTTTCTTTTTTATTTTTATTTTAAATTCTGATTAACTTAATAAATTAACCTTTTTTTTTTATCTTGTTTTTTTAACTAATAATAATTTAATTAACCTTTTTTATAACTTTACTAATGTTTTTTATTAACTTTTTTTTTCTATTTAGTTTATTTATTTAAATCATTTTAAGCTCTTCTTACTAACTTTTAGGATTTAGATTAAAATTTAACTTTTTTTTTCTTTTCTTTAAGAGTAAATTTTTTTATAACCTTTTTTAATTAATTTCTAACACATTTTTTTAATCAAATTCTATTACCTTTTTAAAATTAAATCTTTTTCTAACTTCTTTTAAAAGATAAATCCTTTTTCTAACTACCTCTTTAAAGTTAAATCTTTTTCTATCTTTTTTTAAAGCTAAATCTTTTTTTCTAACTTTTTTAAAGCTAAATCTTTTTTCTAACTTTTTTAAAGCTAAATCTTTTTTTTCTAACTTTTTTAAAGCTAAATATTTTTTTCTAACTTCTTTTTAAAAATTAAATCTTTTTTTCTCTTTAAAATTAAATCTTTTTTTCTCTAACTTCTTTTTAAAATTAAATCTTTTTTCTAACTTTTTTAAAGTTAAATATTTTTTTTCTAACTTCTTTTTAAAATTAAATCTTTTTTCTAACTCCCTTTTAAAGTTAAATCTTTTTTCTAACTTTTATAAAGTTAAATCTTTTTTCTCTAACTTTTTTAAAAAAATTAAATATTTTTTTCTAACTTCTTTTTAAAAATTAAATCTTTTTTTTCTCTAACTTCTTTTTAAAATTAATTTTTTTTTTCTTCTAACTTTTTTTTTAAAATTAAATCTAAATCTTTTTTTTGACACCTTTATTTTTCAAATTAGAATTCTAAATTCTTTTTAAAATTAAATTCTAACGCCCTTTTTCTTTTTCTTTTTTTTAAAATTCTAAATTCCTTTTAAAATGAAATTCCAACAGTTTTTAAAATAATTCTAACACTTTTTAAAATCAACATTCAAATGTTTTTTATTTTAAAATTCTAACTCATTTTTTTTAAACTTAAAACTCTAATTTTTATTTAACTTGAAACTCTAACTTTCTTTGCTAACATTTTTAAATTTAAATCCCAACACTTTTTTTTATCAAATCCAATCCCAATGAATTCCAGATCAAATCAATCAGATCATATCATCATCATAAGAAAATCAGATCTAAATATCAACATCACCATCATTGAATCAAATCTGAAATCATCATAAAAATTCATTCAAATCAAATCAGAGATTGAAAAAGATTGAGATATTCAAATCAAATCTGAGATTGAAAAAGATTTAAAAATCAAGTATAAAAGGACCCTCAGAAGCAACAAAACGGGGGGATCGGCAAGCATCAAAAACTCTTACAGTCTTCATCAAAAGTAACTAACTCTTCTTTTTTTTAATTTCTAATCTTTTTTATATCTTTTTTTCAAAATTTCTACCATTTTTTCTTAATTAAAATTCTAACATTCTAACTCTTTTTTTATTAAAATTCTAACCTTTTCTCTTTTATTTTCAAACTTTTATTTTTATTTTCTAACCTTTTTTTAAAAACCAAATTTCGAAGTTCTATTTTTTTTGCTAACTTTTAATTCTAACTTTTAATCTATTTTCTTTTTCTTAATCACATTAAAAACTCTAACTTTTCTAAATTTCACCCCAAAAAAAAACCTAATTCCATTCTAACTCTTTTCTAATTACCTAAATTCTCACCGTCTCAAAACATTCATCACTTAACTTCTAATTATCGTCAACTCCAATTTTCATCCTTCATTCCTAACAGTATTCTTGATTATCCATGAACCTGTTCACTAATATTTATTTATTTATTTTTGTATTTATTTTTATATTTTTACATAATCTGACATTATCGTTGCTATTTCATATTCCATTATCACTTGTATATTATCACTATCTTCATTGCGTATCAATTTTCATTGTTTATTAATTTTTCGCTAACATCCTCATTTTTAAGATCCAAATTTCTAACTTTTTTTCTTGTTTCGTTAATTATAATTTTCTACTTAAATTCCTAACATTCCCGTCTAATTTTTGTCTAACCCCGTATAATAACAGTCTCGGTTTGTTTTGGTTTTTTGCAGCTGACTAAGTTCAATTGATTTTATTTTCAGTTTAAATATTCAATTATCATATTTGTAACTGCTTATGGGATGTAATTTTGCGAGACAATTGTCGCATTTATCTTTCCGCACTTTATGTTCTGCCATTGTATGTTTATCGCGTCTTTACCAATAATTTCACTCCTCCGAAGGAATTAGGTCTAGCCGTTTGACCGCCGTGTCAATAGTCCTCAAAACTACAACCTCACAAACCCTAATTTTTACAAATGCCTCGCCGCAGGCAAAGTTACAATTTTACCCCTAGCATTAGGTCAAAGAGCCGCCGCGCTCATTTTAGGGTTTCCCGTCGTGGAATCCCTAATTTAACCCTTATTACAACTTAACATTTCAACGTAGAAATTTGGAGTTTCTACACTCCACGTAAGCGTGTCCTTAAGACATGTTTATTCCCCTTGAGACCTTGACCACAGTCAAGAAGTCTCTAACCTCCCTTTTGAGGGGAACTACGATTACTCTGATTCCACTCCCGTAAGGATACGTAGGCACAAGATGCGATGTCTTGCCGAGTAAACTTAGAATTAACCCCTTAGGTCTCTTTTCCCACTTTTAATCCTTTTGTACATATACCTTAAGCAAATAAATAAAGCAAAATAGTAAACATCTGAACAAAAGGTTCCTGTAGAGTACTACAGAAGTTTAGGGTGCTAATACCTTCCCTAAATTTAACCAACCCCCGAACCCTAGATCTTTCCCCGCATTGTGTTTACGATGCAAAAATAGGTTTTCCCTTTTTGACCTTTTCCTTCGGATAAATCAAAGAGCGGTTGTGAATTGAATTGCGATTCAAACTCATTAATAGTTTGTGATCCTATTTCCACCGCAACAGAAAATGGCGACTTCACTGGGGAATTGCTAAACTTTTGAGGGTTATCCCTAATTTGTTCATATTTATTACTATCTGTGTTATTATTCATTTGCATGTATATATTTGTACTTTGATTTTGGGACTGTACCTCGTGTTGTGAGATAAGTCCTATGCCCGGACTAGTGACATTATTATAGGATGGGGATATATTCGATGAGGCTTATAGGGAGTGAGTCCCGACCAAGCTGATTCGAGAATCACCGCTCAGTTGAGACCTTTTCGAAAATGGTTCGGTTGAACGAGTAATCGCGAAAACTTTTTCCATGGTCGATTGGAGTCTGTGATATTGAGGACCGTAGTACCTTAACACCACCTTGGCCTTATTTAGGACGTAGTGCGGGAACTATGTGGGAGTAGTCCTACAACGGTTGCTACGCGATACTACACTCAAAAGAGGTTCTCTTGATAATATTATTAATCCCTGAGTCAGTCGGAAGGTTGATAATATCCGAAAGATGGGCTGATGACTTTGGGCACTTTTTAGAACCTTGTTCTGCAGGTACAACTAACCTATAGTACACTCCTTTTGGGATGGGTAGACCTTGACTCCGCTCACGTTCCTTTAACCTAGGACTTTGTGTGTTTTCATGCATTGCATCCATGAAGCATCTCATTGCATTGTATTTCATGGAGCTCAAACATCATTTATGGATATCGCGGGATACCATAAATAAATAAAAAAATAAGATGGAAAAAACAAGAAAAAGATTTCCTTGGTACCCCACGACATTCGTAAATGTTTGAATTCCATGAAATCTTCATTTGCATTCACATTTTAGCATCATACTTTTGCATTGCATGTGTCTCCCGATTTCTCATACTCGGTTCTCTCACCCTCCAGTTTTATCACCCTGAGTTCTCTGCATCAATACGACCCTTCAAAAGAATGGAAGATCAAAACCGAGAGATCAACCGTGTCAGCCATGAATTCGAAGATCTTCGAGGAAGTGTAGGGCAGATTTTGGAGATGTTACGAGCTCTTAGTGTGAAGGTGGATGCTCAGTCTACTGTTGTTTCTAAGACTAATACCGTTATGGAACCTCAACCAGCTGTTACTGTCGAGAATGTACCTCCTCACGGTCTTTAATCCGGTTTGGTGCCTCCCAGTGCTCGACCAGTTCGACGGGCTACCCCTCCAAAGTGCAAAACTCCTAACTCCGACCATGGTAAAGGACCTACACGTTCAAAGAACCGCAAAAAGGCTACTCCTCAACCTTTACAATACCAGCAGAGTTATGTTCAAGGTTATCCGTTTCCATATGTTCGACAACCCTATGTAGCTACTGTTGCACCTCCTTTCAATCAGCAGTTTCCTACATACCAGCCTGTGCAGTCAGCTCTGGTACATCAAGCACCGGTTTATCAACAACCTTCCGGTTATCCGACCATGCAAGTTCCTATCAACAGTCAACGAGTGCCCAACGCTCCTGTTCACCAACAATCACAGGGTCAGGTTCCTTATCTCCGTAAGAGTCAGTATAAGCCTTGTCCTCTAATTCCGATGACTTTCACTGAGTTATACCCCCATTTGGTACAACAAGGTCTGATTACCACCCGTGCTTTGGGTCCTCCACCTAATCCATTACCTACAAGTCACAACGCTGCCGCTCATTGTTTATTTCATGAGGGTGCGCCCGGCCATGATCTAGAAAATTGCTATGCTCTTAAGAAAGTTGTCAGAAATTTGCTAGAAATGAAGAAGCTGTCTTTTAGCGATGCTCAGATGAAGATCGAGACTCCTCTCGGGGTTTCCCGCTTGTCAAGCTTAAATTCTGCAAAGTATGTTGACCCCTCAGCAAATCAGCCGAATCCAGTAATTATTCAAAGGCCTAGCTCTCTTCATTTCAGTAACCCTCAAGATGATATGACCGGGATCAACAAAGAATCTGGGAAAGTTATTTTGAAGCAACGACTGAAAACTGTTGAAGATGTGACCAGCATAACTGGGGTAAGCCATGACGACTCACAGTGATCATGAACCAGACGTCGTTTCCATTGAGGCTCCGCCAAAGGAAACTGTTACTCTTGAATGCAAGATTTCATAAACATTTAGAAGGATTTTTCCGACAGTTCATTTGTTTATTTATACGTATTTCTCTTTGATTGAGCATATTTAGTATGCACGAACTTGTTTATCTTTGATTAATTAATGCAACGCATATGTTTGTCTTGAATAAATCCATTCGTTTCACTCATTCAAAAATATTTTTTTTCATAAATTATAATGCCAAATTTACCCGATCTCTTGTTCAGATGGAGAATTGGGAGGAGGATGACGAACCCAAAACGGCGGATTCCTTGTCGTATGCTTTCGATTGAAACCCGCTGATGATGTAGGGCATTGTTTCAAATCCCAAACACTGGAGATATAAGGATGTTAATCCCTCGTTAACCTCTTTTGAGCCTTGAAGTAGGAGTTTTTTTTTAGAACCCTCATCTTAACCTGGGGCAGGGTAGGTTTCAGTTAAACAGATCGAGCACTTAGACTCTAAAAAAGGGAAGAGCAAACCTTCGAGAATTTATCCTTAGCATCTTAAGGAGTCCAATACAATGACTATCCCTCGGTTACCTAAGGAGTGGGGCAGTCACGAGCCTTTTAAAAGATTTACACGACTTGTGCATAAAAGAATATTCAAGAAAAATAAGAGCCCGCTAAGTCAAAACCTATGAAGGAGACTTAGGCAAAACTGGGGCATCCCGCTGGACTCCAAAGTCAGATCAAAAGACGTGGTCCAGGCAAAAGTTAGGGAATAAGAACAAACCAGTAGTTTTTCTAGGATCCCTATTAAAGAACGAAGTCGTGTGACCAAATGCCATTAGAAATAGGTGAGTGACTGCCATGTCCAAAGCCTCGATAAGTTCTCGACCATAGCAAATCCGTTTGAGGTATGAGCGTTCGTATCCGATTAACTGAATTAGGATTGGAGAACATCACGAAGAAGGGGTGGGTACAAATATAACCTTGAGCCTTTATCCTTTTGTTTCTTAAACCGTGAACCAAGCCAGGATACAACCTTTAAAAGACCTAATTGAAGTAGGACTTCGGTTGAAAGCATACTCGACAAGATCACGTTTCCTGACTCCTACGAGCTATGCTCAGAAAAAATTCATGTTGGCATTATGATTAAAACTTATATCCTGACTAGTGATTTCGGTCACAAGTTATTGCGATATCTTTTTCAAAACAAAAATTCAAGACAAATATATGCGTACATTGATAAGCTCAGGATAGGCATTTCAGGCATGATGACTTTGCTTGATATCTTAGAGATTTACATATGGACATAACCCGTGGAACTTGATGATCCTGCTAAACAGGGGCAGGCAGTTTCCCAATTCGCTTACCAACGCGAGTCTGACGTTCTTAAGAGCTATTTCCCAAAGATTTCATCGTAACACGATTAATTTGTGCCAGTTACGTCGAGACCTGACAAATCTCTCAAAGAGTTTGAGAACAATGGGGCAGCCGGACTCGGTGTTCTCTATAAAATCCTCTTGAGATGACCCCACCTCGCAACGCAAGTATCCTAGGGCACCATGTTTTTAAAGCAAACAAATGGCGACTACTATAAGGTCCTTCAAGATCAAGGCCATGTGGTTTCACAACTTTTCTTCATGCACCCGAGGGATTTTACTCACAGCGGCTTTCATCCCCCAGTAAAGCTCAGTGTTGCAACAGGCTCTTAAACTATTGCCTCGTCATAGTCCCCAGCGAGACTTTAAGCTGACAATACTTTGGATGGAGCCGGTGGTGCCTAAGACATCAAAGATTTCACCGACATGCTCCCAGTGATAGTCCCCAGAGAGACTATAAGCTGACAACCTTTTCTTGGGTAACTCAAAAGTGTCCCTCAGGTTTTCTTCTCCCCATGTGAAGACGTGATACTGTACACCCAAGCAGATTACCTTCTCCTCGAGAGAATTCAGAACTTTAAAACCAGATCCGGTTCTACCATTGATCTTTCTTACCCATGATTGACGTATTGGTTGCAGAGAACGCAGGGTATCTCCGTCGAGATGTTTATTTCATCTCTCGTCCCGTCTCTAGTCTGTTTCGTCAGCATATGCAAGGGCATAAGCATCACATGCCTATATTCATTACATATTCATTACATATTCATTACATACTCATTTCATAACATCTTGCATACATAAACATTAACATACATTCACATTAACATATGCATTAGCATTCACAGGTTCATTGCGTTTCACCGTCATTGGTTGTTATCGCCGAGTATTTGGGTTTGTCCATTCTCTCCAAATAGATTGTCAGCCCTAAGCATAAAATACATATGTGTTTCCAAGTTTCCCTACGGAGCTCGATCCTCGTGGATGACGGTTACTTCAGCTATCTTTCCTTACCAGGATAAGATATTTACCCTTCGAGATCATTCCCTCGATGGAGTCTTGATTACCAGTCTTCTTTCTAGCTCGATCCTAGATTGAATCTCAGTCATGTCGGTAGTCAAGCCCAACCGGACGTGCATTTATTTTGCACCATCTAAAGATTTTCACCATACCATGACAGATGTTCGACTGTTCTCGCCCGAGAAGTTTATCACTGTACCCGGACGTGCATTTATTTTGCACTATCTTTCAAGAAAATCAACTACGATCCTTTACAGATGCACGCCAGTTCACGCCTGGAAAATCCATCAGTACAACACTTTACAATCCTACATGTTACAACATCGGTACAACACTTTACATCTTACAACATCGGTATACAACATTTCTCACCTAAGAAACCGATCCTATCTTCGTTATGACTCGCAGCAAATGGCCATCTCCATGGAGCAGTTGGGCTTCCATTTACCTGTCGTCTTGAAGTATGGGAGGTTTGAACCAAATCGTATTCAGGAGAGCACGATCTTGAAGTACGGGGAGGTTTGAGCGGAATCATATTCAGGAGAGCACGATTCTGAATTATGAAGAATTTCATTTACAAGAAAGAGCCGAATCATATTCAGGAGAGCACGATTCTGAAGTATGAGGAAGTTCAGTTAGCCCTTTTCATATTCAGGAGAGCACGATTCTGAAGTATGAAGAATTTCATTTACACGAAAGAGCCGAATCATATTCAGGAGAGCACGATTCTGAAGTATGAGGAAGTTCAGTTAGTCCTTTTCATATTCAGGAGAGCACGATTCTGAAGTATGAAGAATTTCATTTACAAGAAAGAGCCGAATCATATTCAGGAGAGCACGATTCTGAAGTATGAGGAAGTTCAGTTAGCCCTTTTCATATTCAGGAGAGCACGATTCTGAAGTATGAAGAATTTCATTTACAAGAAAGAGCCGAATCATATTCAGGAGAGCACGATTCTGAAGTATGAGGAAGTTCAGTTAGCCCTTTTCATATTCAGGAGAGCACGATTCTGAAGTATGAAGAATTTCATTTACCCGAAAGAGCCGAATCATATTCAGGAGAGCACGATTCTGAAGTATGAGGAAGTTCAGTTTACCCTTTTCATGTTCAGGAGAGCACGATCTTGAAGCATGAAGAAGTTTATTTATCCTTCAGTAAGAGAAAAATCAGAATCGTATTCCAGGCGCCGACCTTAAATGCGAGAAGATTTATCTATCAGATAAGCAGCAGCCTCTTTATTTGAGTGCTTATCCATTTTGGCACATAAGTCCCTTCCAACGATAAGTGACAATTCTCCCTCGAGAAGCTTATCAGGGCATTTCCCATTAAAGTCCATTTATTTTGGCATACAGCTGGTCTTTACCCTGTATATTTGATACGGATTTCTGAAAAGTCCATTCGATCCCATCACGAAGGATAGTTTATTAGAAGCTTGGATGTTATTCTTTGCTCAATGCTCCAGCATTCTATAATCGATCTTGCAACCGTGTAGATCCAGTTTTATTATTAGACATTCCCTAGTGGAGGTCATCTCATAGGTGCCATCTCCATTTAAGGATCTTATTCCTAAAGTCCATTTATTTTGGCATACAGCCGGTTTTTACCCTGTATATTTGCTACGGATTCCTGAAAAGTCCGTTTGATCGTGTCACGAGAGATAGTTTACAGAAGCTTGGATGTTATTCTTTGCTCAATGCTCCAGCATTCTGTAATCGATCTTGCAATCGTACATGATCCAGTTTTACTTTTAGATTCCCCAGTGGAGGCCGTCTCATAGGTACCATCTCCATTTGAGAATCTCGTTCCTTTTCTAAAAAAGACAATTGGTCGTGTTCGCACCAGTTGACCATCATTTTTAGAATTCCCCAGTGTTGTACTGTGTCCCAGCGCGTCGTTTTCCCCGGTGTGTTCTTCTCGTAGCGTCTGTCCCTGTGTCGTCGTATTCGTCAGCATTTTCGCATTCATCATTCCAGCATACGCATCATATCATGTTCATGGCGCTGCCTGCATTAGTCTTGTTTTGTCTATAGCATTGCATATCGCCACATATAAGGGCAAAATTTTCGGTTATCTATATTTAAATCCCTCCACCATGATTTCTCGAGTCTCCGCCACTCAAATCATCCGGTGTAGTTATTTAAATAGGGGCAACTGTAATACCCCAAATTTTACCCTTTCTTTTTTATTTTTATTTTAAATTCTGATTAACTTAATAAATTAACCTTTTTTTTTATCTTGTTTTTTTAACTAATAATAATTTAATTAACCTTTTTTATAACTTTACTAATGTTTTTTATTAACTTTTTTTTTCTATTTAGTTTATTTATTTAAATCATTTTAAGCTCTTCTTACTAACTTTTAGGATTTAGATTAAAATTTAACTTTTTTTTTTCTTTTCTTTAAGAGTAAATTTTTTTATAACCTTTTTTAATTAATTTCTAACACATTTTTTTAATCAAATTCTATTACCTTTTTAAAATTAAATCTTTTTCTAACTTCTTTTAAAAGATAAATCCTTTTTCTAACTACCTCTTTAAAGTTAAATCTTTTTCTATCTTTTTTTAAAGCTAAATCTTTTTTTCTAACTTTTTTAAAGCTAAATCTTTTTTCTAACTTTTTTAAAGCTAAATCTTTTTTTTCTAACTTTTTTAAAGCTAAATATTTTTTTCTAACTTCTTTTTAAAAATTAAATCTTTTTTTCTCTTTAAAATTAAATCTTTTTTTCTCTAACTTCTTTTTAAAATTAAATCTTTTTTCTAACTTTTTTAAAGTTAAATATTTTTTTCTAACTTCTTTTTAAAATTAAATCTTTTTTCTAACTCCCTTTTAAAGTTAAATCTTTTTTCTAACTTTTATAAAGTTAAATCTTTTTTCTCTAACTTTTTTAAAAAAATTAAATATTTTTTTCTAACTTCTTTTTAAAAATTAAATCTTTTTTTTCTCTAACTTCTTTTTAAAATTAATTTTTTTTTTCTTCTAACTTTTTTTTTAAAATTAAATCTAAATCTTTTTTTTGACACCTTTATTTTTCAAATTAGAATTCTAAATTCTTTTTAAAATTAAATTCTAACGCCCTTTTTCTTTTTCTTTTTTTTAAAATTCTAAATTCCTTTTAAAATGAAATTCCAACAGTTTTTAAAATAATTCTAACACTTTTTAAAATCAACATTCAAATGTTTTTTATTTTAAAATTCTAACTCATTTTTTTTAAACTTAAAACTCTAATTTTTATTTAACTTGAAACTCTAACTTTCTTTGCTAACATTTTTAAATTTAAATCCCAACACTTTTTTTTATCAAATCCAATCCCAATGAATTCCAGATCAAATCAATCAGATCATATCATCATCATAAGAAAATCAGATCTAAATATCAACATCACCATCATTGAATCAAATCTGAAATCATCATAAAAATTCATTCAAATCAAATCAGAGATTGAAAAAGATTGAGATATTCAAATCAAATCTGAGATTGAAAAAGATTTAAAAATCAAGTATAAAAGGACCCTCAGAAGCAACAAAACGGGGGGATCGGCAAGCATCAAAAACTCTTACAGTCTTCATCAAAAGTAACTAACTCTTCTTTTTTTTAATTTCTAATCTTTTTTATATCTTTTTTTCAAAATTTCTACCATTTTTTCTTAATTAAAATTCTAACATTCTAACTCTTTTTTTATTAAAATTCTAACCTTTTCTCTTTTATTTTCAAACTTTTATTTTTATTTTCTAACCTTTTTTTAAAAACCAAATTTCGAAGTTCTATTTTTTTTGCTAACTTTTAATTCTAACTTTTAATCTATTTTCTTTTTCTTAATCACATTAAAAACTCTAACTTTTCTAAATTTCACCCCAAAAAAAAACCTAATTCCATTCTAACTCTTTTCTAATTACCTAAATTCTCACCGTCTCAAAACATTCATCACTTAACTTCTAATTATCGTCAACTCCAATTTTCATCCTTCATTCCTAACAGTATTCTTGATTATCCATGAACCTGTTCACTAATATTTATTTATTTATTTTTGTATTTATTTTTATATTTTTACATAATCTGACATTATCGTTGCTATTTCATATTCCATTATCACTTGTATATTATCACTATCTTCATTGCGTATCAATTTTCATTGTTTATTAATTTTTCGCTAACATCCTCATTTTTAAGATCCAAATTTCTAACTTTTTTTCTTGTTTCGTTAATTATAATTTTCTACTTAAATTCCTAACATTCCCGTCTAATTTTTGTCTAACCCCGTATAATAACAGTCTCGGTTTGTTTTGGTTTTTTGCAGCTGACTAAGTTCAATTGATTTTATTTTCAGTTTAAATATTCAATTATCATATTTGTAACTGCTTATGGGATGTAATTTTGCGAGACAATTGTCGCATTTATCTTTCCGCACTTTATGTTCTGCCATTGTATGTTTATCGCGTCTTTACCAATAATTTCACTCCTCCGAAGGAATTAGGTCTAGCCGTTTGACCGCCGTGTCAATAGTCCTCAAAACTACAACCTCACAAACCCTAATTTTTACAAATGCCTCGCCGCAGGCAAAGTTACAATTTTACCCCTAGCATTAGGTCAAAGAGCCGCCGCGCTCATTTTAGGGTTTCCCGTCGTGGAATCCCTAATTTAACCCTTATTACAACTTAACATTTCAACGTAGAAATTTGGAGTTTCTACACTCCACGTAAGCGTGTCCTTAAGACATGTTTATTCCCCTTGAGACCTTGACCACAGTCAAGAAGTCTCTAACCTCCCTTTTGAGGGGAACTACGATTACTCTGATTCCACTCCCGTAAGGATACGTAGGCACAAGATGCGATGTCTTGCCGAGTAAACTTAGAATTAACCCCTTAGGTCTCTTTTCCCACTTTTAATCCTTTTGTACATATACCTTAAGCAAATAAATAAAGCAAAATAGTAAACATCTGAACAAAAGGTTCCTGTAGAGTACTACAGAAGTTTAGGGTGCTAATACCTTCCCTAAATTTAACCAACCCCCGAACCCTAGATCTTTCCCCGCATTGTGTTTACGATGCAAAAATAGGTTTTCCCTTTTTGACCTTTTCCTTCGGATAAATCAAAGAGCGGTTGTGAATTGAATTGCGATTCAAACTCATTAATAGTTTGTGATCCTATTTCCACCGCAACAGAAAATGGCGACTTCACTGGGGAATTGCTAAACTTTTGAGGGTTATCCCTAATTTGTTCATATTTATTACTATCTGTGTTATTATTCATTTGCATGTATATATTTGTACTTTGATTTTGGGACTGTACCTCGTGTTGTGAGATAAGTCCTATGCCCGGACTAGTGACATTATTATAGGATGGGGATATATTCGATGAGGCTTATAGGGAGTGAGTCCCGACCAAGCTGATTCGAGAATCACCGCTCAGTTGAGACCTTTTCGAAAATGGTTCGGTTGAACGAGTAATCGCGAAAACTTTTTCCATGGTCGATTGGAGTCTGTGATATTGAGGACCGTAGTACCTTAACACCACCTTGGCCTTATTTAGGACGTAGTGCGGGAACTATGTGGGAGTAGTCCTACAACGGTTGCTACGCGATACTACACTCAAAAGAGGTTCTCTTGATAATATTATTAATCCCTGAGTCAGTCGGAAGGTTGATAATATCCGAAAGATGGGCTGATGACTTTGGGCACTTTTTAGAACCTTGTTCTGCAGGTACAACTAACCTATAGTACACTCCTTTTGGGATGGGTAGACCTTGACTCCGCTCACGTTCCTTTAACCTAGGACTTTGTGTGTTTTCATGCATTGCATCCATGAAGCATCTCATTGCATTGTATTTCATGGAGCTCAAACATCATTTATGGATATCGCGGGATACCATAAATAAATAAAAAAATAAGATGGAAAAAACAAGAAAAAGATTTCCTTGGTACCCCACGACATTCGTAAATGTTTGAATTCCATGAAATCTTCATTTGCATTCACATTTTAGCATCATACTTTTGCATTGCATGTGTCTCCCGATTTCTCATACTCGGTTCTCTCACCCTCCAGTTTTATCACCCTGAGTTCTCTGCATCAATACGACCCTTCAAAAGAATGGAAGATCAAAACCGAGAGATCAACCGTGTCAGCCATGAATTCGAAGATCTTCGAGGAAGTGTAGGGCAGATTTTGGAGATGTTACGAGCTCTTAGTGTGAAGGTGGATGCTCAGTCTACTGTTGTTTCTAAGACTAATACCGTTATGGAACCTCAACCAGCTGTTACTGTCGAGAATGTACCTCCTCACGGTCTTTAATCCGGTTTGGTGCCTCCCAGTGCTCGACCAGTTCGACGGGCTACCCCTCCAAAGTGCAAAACTCCTAACTCCGACCATGGTAAAGGACCTACACGTTCAAAGAACCGCAAAAAGGCTACTCCTCAACCTTTACAATACCAGCAGAGTTATGTTCAAGGTTATCCGTTTCCATATGTTCGACAACCCTATGTAGCTACTGTTGCACCTCCTTTCAATCAGCAGTTTCCTACATACCAGCCTGTGCAGTCAGCTCTGGTACATCAAGCACCGGTTTATCAACAACCTTCCGGTTATCCGACCATGCAAGTTCCTATCAACAGTCAACGAGTGCCCAACGCTCCTGTTCACCAACAATCACAGGGTCAGGTTCCTTATCTCCGTAAGAGTCAGTATAAGCCTTGTCCTCTAATTCCGATGACTTTCACTGAGTTATACCCCCATTTGGTACAACAAGGTCTGATTACCACCCGTGCTTTGGGTCCTCCACCTAATCCATTACCTACAAGTCACAACGCTGCCGCTCATTGTTTATTTCATGAGGGTGCGCCCGGCCATGATCTAGAAAATTGCTATGCTCTTAAGAAAGTTGTCAGAAATTTGCTAGAAATGAAGAAGCTGTCTTTTAGCGATGCTCAGATGAAGATCGAGACTCCTCTCGGGGTTTCCCGCTTGTCAAGCTTAAATTCTGCAAAGTATGTTGACCCCTCAGCAAATCAGCCGAATCCAGTAATTATTCAAAGGCCTAGCTCTCTTCATTTCAGTAACCCTCAAGATGATATGACCGGGATCAACAAAGAATCTGGGAAAGTTATTTTGAAGCAACGACTGAAAACTGTTGAAGATGTGACCAGCATAACTGGGGTAAGCCATGACGACTCACAGTGATCATGAACCAGACGTCGTTTCCATTGAGGCTCCGCCAAAGGAAACTGTTACTCTTGAATGCAAGATTTCATAAACATTTAGAAGGATTTTTCCGACAGTTCATTTGTTTATTTATACGTATTTCTCTTTGATTGAGCATATTTAGTATGCACGAACTTGTTTATCTTTGATTAATTAATGCAACGCATATGTTTGTCTTGAATAAATCCATTCGTTTCACTCATTCAAAAATATTTTTTTTCATAAATTATAATGCCAAATTTACCCGATCTCTTGTTCAGATGGAGAATTGGGAGGAGGATGACGAACCCAAAACGGCGGATTCCTTGTCGTATGCTTTCGATTGAAACCCGCTGATGATGTAGGGCATTGTTTCAAATCCCAAACACTGGAGATATAAGGATGTTAATCCCTCGTTAACCTCTTTTGAGCCTTGAAGTAGGAGTTTTTTTTTAGAACCCTCATCTTAACCTGGGGCAGGGTAGGTTTCAGTTAAACAGATCGAGCACTTAGACTCTAAAAAAGGGAAGAGCAAACCTTCGAGAATTTATCCTTAGCATCTTAAGGAGTCCAATACAATGACTATCCCTCGGTTACCTAAGGAGTGGGGCAGTCACGAGCCTTTTAAAAGATTTACACGACTTGTGCATAAAAGAATATTCAAGAAAAATAAGAGCCCGCTAAGTCAAAACCTATGAAGGAGACTTAGGCAAAACTGGGGCATCCCGCTGGACTCCAAAGTCAGATCAAAAGACGTGGTCCAGGCAAAAGTTAGGGAATAAGAACAAACCAGTAGTTTTTCTAGGATCCCTATTAAAGAACGAAGTCGTGTGACCAAATGCCATTAGAAATAGGTGAGTGACTGCCATGTCCAAAGCCTCGATAAGTTCTCGACCATAGCAAATCCGTTTGAGGTATGAGCGTTCGTATCCGATTAACTGAATTAGGATTGGAGAACATCACGAAGAAGGGGTGGGTACAAATATAACCTTGAGCCTTTATCCTTTTGTTTCTTAAACCGTGAACCAAGCCAGGATACAACCTTTAAAAGACCTAATTGAAGTAGGACTTCGGTTGAAAGCATACTCGACAAGATCACGTTTCCTGACTCCTACGAGCTATGCTCAGAAAAAATTCATGTTGGCATTATGATTAAAACTTATATCCTGACTAGTGATTTCGGTCACAAGTTATTGCGATATCTTTTTCAAAACAAAAATTCAAGACAAATATATGCGTACATTGATAAGCTCAGGATAGGCATTTCAGGCATGATGACTTTGCTTGATATCTTAGAGATTTACATATGGACATAACCCGTGGAACTTGATGATCCTGCTAAACAGGGGCAGGCAGTTTCCCAATTCGCTTACCAACGCGAGTCTGACGTTCTTAAGAGCTATTTCCCAAAGATTTCATCGTAACACGATTAATTTGTGCCAGTTACGTCGAGACCTGACAAATCTCTCAAAGAGTTTGAGAACAATGGGGCAGCCGGACTCGGTGTTCTCTATAAAATCCTCTTGAGATGACCCCACCTCGCAACGCAAGTATCCTAGGGCACCATGTTTTTAAAGCAAACAAATGGCGACTACTATAAGGTCCTTCAAGATCAAGGCCATGTGGTTTCACAACTTTTCTTCATGCACCCGAGGGATTTTACTCACAGCGGCTTTCATCCCCCAGTAAAGCTCAGTGTTGCAACAGGCTCTTAAACTATTGCCTCGTCATAGTCCCCAGCGAGACTTTAAGCTGACAATACTTTGGATGGAGCCGGTGGTGCCTAAGACATCAAAGATTTCACCGACATGCTCCCAGTGATAGTCCCCAGAGAGACTATAAGCTGACAACCTTTTCTTGGGTAACTCAAAAGTGTCCCTCAGGTTTTCTTCTCCCCATGTGAAGACGTGATACTGTACACCCAAGCAGATTACCTTCTCCTCGAGAGAATTCAGAACTTTAAAACCAGATCCGGTTCTACCATTGATCTTTCTTACCCATGATTGACGTATTGGTTGCAGAGAACGCAGGGTATCTCCGTCGAGATGTTTATTTCATCTCTCGTCCCGTCTCTAGTCTGTTTCGTCAGCATATGCAAGGGCATAAGCATCACATGCCTATATTCATTACATATTCATTACATATTCATTACATACTCATTTCATAACATCTTGCATACATAAACATTAACATACATTCACATTAACATATGCATTAGCATTCACAGGTTCATTGCGTTTCACCGTCATTGGTTGTTATCGCCGAGTATTTGGGTTTGTCCATTCTCTCCAAATAGATTGTCAGCCCTAAGCATAAAATACATATGTGTTTCCAAGTTTCCCTACGGAGCTCGATCCTCGTGGATGACGGTTACTTCAGCTATCTTTCCTTACCAGGATAAGATATTTACCCTTCGAGATCATTCCCTCGATGGAGTCTTGATTACCAGTCTTCTTTCTAGCTCGATCCTAGATTGAATCTCAGTCATGTCGGTAGTCAAGCCCAACCGGACGTGCATTTATTTTGCACCATCTAAAGATTTTCACCATACCATGACAGATGTTCGACTGTTCTCGCCCGAGAAGTTTATCACTGTACCCGGACGTGCATTTATTTTGCACTATCTTTCAAGAAAATCAACTACGATCCTTTACAGATGCACGCCAGTTCACGCCTGGAAAATCCATCAGTACAACACTTTACAATCCTACATGTTACAACATCGGTACAACACTTTACATCTTACAACATCGGTATACAACATTTCTCACCTAAGAAACCGATCCTATCTTCGTTATGACTCGCAGCAAATGGCCATCTCCATGGAGCAGTTGGGCTTCCATTTACCTGTCGTCTTGAAGTATGGGAGGTTTGAACCAAATCGTATTCAGGAGAGCACGATCTTGAAGTACGGGGAGGTTTGAGCGGAATCATATTCAGGAGAGCACGATTCTGAATTATGAAGAATTTCATTTACAAGAAAGAGCCGAATCATATTCAGGAGAGCACGATTCTGAAGTATGAGGAAGTTCAGTTAGCCCTTTTCATATTCAGGAGAGCACGATTCTGAAGTATGAAGAATTTCATTTACACGAAAGAGCCGAATCATATTCAGGAGAGCACGATTCTGAAGTATGAGGAAGTTCAGTTAGTCCTTTTCATATTCAGGAGAGCACGATTCTGAAGTATGAAGAATTTCATTTACAAGAAAGAGCCGAATCATATTCAGGAGAGCACGATTCTGAAGTATGAGGAAGTTCAGTTAGCCCTTTTCATATTCAGGAGAGCACGATTCTGAAGTATGAAGAATTTCATTTACAAGAAAGAGCCGAATCATATTCAGGAGAGCACGATTCTGAAGTATGAGGAAGTTCAGTTAGCCCTTTTCATATTCAGGAGAGCACGATTCTGAAGTATGAAGAATTTCATTTACCCGAAAGAGCCGAATCATATTCAGGAGAGCACGATTCTGAAGTATGAGGAAGTTCAGTTTACCCTTTTCATGTTCAGGAGAGCACGATCTTGAAGCATGAAGAAGTTTATTTATCCTTCAGTAAGAGAAAAATCAGAATCGTATTCCAGGCGCCGACCTTAAATGCGAGAAGATTTATCTATCAGATAAGCAGCAGCCTCTTTATTTGAGTGCTTATCCATTTTGGCACATAAGTCCCTTCCAACGATAAGTGACAATTCTCCCTCGAGAAGCTTATCAGGGCATTTCCCATTAAAGTCCATTTATTTTGGCATACAGCTGGTCTTTACCCTGTATATTTGATACGGATTTCTGAAAAGTCCATTCGATCCCATCACGAAGGATAGTTTATTAGAAGCTTGGATGTTATTCTTTGCTCAATGCTCCAGCATTCTATAATCGATCTTGCAACCGTGTAGATCCAGTTTTATTATTAGACATTCCCTAGTGGAGGTCATCTCATAGGTGCCATCTCCATTTAAGGATCTTATTCCTAAAGTCCATTTATTTTGGCATACAGCCGGTTTTTACCCTGTATATTTGCTACGGATTCCTGAAAAGTCCGTTTGATCGTGTCACGAGAGATAGTTTACAGAAGCTTGGATGTTATTCTTTGCTCAATGCTCCAGCATTCTGTAATCGATCTTGCAATCGTACATGATCCAGTTTTACTTTTAGATTCCCCAGTGGAGGCCGTCTCATAGGTACCATCTCCATTTGAGAATCTCGTTCCTTTTCTAAAAAAGACAATTGGTCGTGTTCGCACCAGTTGACCATCATTTTTAGAATTCCCCAGTGTTGTACTGTGTCCCAGCGCGTCGTTTTCCCCGGTGTGTTCTTCTCGTAGCGTCTGTCCCTGTGTCGTCGTATTCGTCAGCATTTTCGCATTCATCATTCCAGCATACGCATCATATCATGTTCATGGCGCTGCCTGCATTAGTCTTGTTTTGTCTATAGCATTGCATATCGCCACATATAAGGGCAAAATTTTCGGTTATCTATATTTAAATCCCTCCACCATGATTTCTCGAGTCTCCGCCACTCAAATCATCCGGTGTAGTTATTTAAATAGGGGCAACTGTAATACCCCAAATTTTACCCTTTCTTTTTTATTTTTATTTTAAATTCTGATTAACTTAATAAATTAACCTTTTTTTTTATCTTGTTTTTTTAACTAATAATAATTTAATTAACCTTTTTTATAACTTTACTAATGTTTTTTATTAACTTTTTTTTTCTATTTAGTTTATTTATTTAAATCATTTTAAGCTCTTCTTACTAACTTTTAGGATTTAGATTAAAATTTAACTTTTTTTTTCTTTTCTTTAAGAGTAAATTTTTTTATAACCTTTTTTAATTAATTTCTAACACATTTTTTTAATCAAATTCTATTACCTTTTTAAAATTAAATCTTTTTCTAACTTCTTTTAAAAGATAAATCCTTTTTCTAACTACCTCTTTAAAGTTAAATCTTTTTCTATCTTTTTTTAAAGCTAAATCTTTTTTTCTAACTTTTTTAAAGCTAAATCTTTTTTCTAACTTTTTTAAAGCTAAATCTTTTTTTTCTAACTTTTTTAAAGCTAAATATTTTTTTCTAACTTCTTTTTAAAAATTAAATCTTTTTTTCTCTTTAAAATTAAATCTTTTTTTCTCTAACTTCTTTTTAAAATTAAATCTTTTTTCTAACTTTTTTAAAGTTAAATATTTTTTTCTAACTTCTTTTTAAAATTAAATCTTTTTTCTAACTCCCTTTTAAAGTTAAATCTTTTTTCTAACTTTTATAAAGTTAAATCTTTTTTCTCTAACTTTTTTAAAAAAATTAAATATTTTTTTCTAACTTCTTTTTAAAAATTAAATCTTTTTTTTCTCTAACTTCTTTTTAAAATTAATTTTTTTTTCTTCTAACTTTTTTTTTAAAATTAAATCTAAATCTTTTTTTTGACACTTTTATTTTTCAAATTAGAATTCTAAATTCTTTTTAAAATTAAATTCTAACGCCCTTTTTCTTTTTCTTTTTTTTAAAATTCTAAATTCCTTTTAAAATGAAATTCCAACAGTTTTTAAAATAATTCTAACACTTTTTAAAATCAACATTCAAATGTTTTTTATTTTAAAATTCTAACTCATTTTTTTTAAACTTAAAACTCTAATTTTTATTTAACTTGAAACTCTAACTTTCTTTGCTAACATTTTTAAATTTAAATCCCAACACTTTTTTTTTATCAAATCCAATCCCAATGAATTCCAGATCAAATCAATCAGATCATATCATCATCATAAGAAAATCAGATCTAAATATCAACATCACCATCATTGAATCAAATCTGAAATCATCATAAAAATTCATTCAAATCAAATCAGAGATTGAAAAAGATTGAGATATTCAAATCAAATCTGAGATTGAAAAAGATTTAAAAATCAAGTATAAAAGGACCCTCAGAAGCAACAAAACGGGGGGATCGGCAAGCATCAAAAACTCTTACAGTCTTCATCAAAAGTAACTAACTCTTCTTTTTTTTAATTTCTAATCTTTTTTATATCTTTTTTTCAAAATTTCTACCATTTTTTCTTAATTAAAATTCTAACATTCTAACTCTTTTTTTATTAAAATTCTAACCTTTTCTCTTTTATTTTCAAACTTTTATTTTTATTTTCTAACCTTTTTTTAAAAACCAAATTTCGAAGTTCTATTTTTTTTGCTAACTTTTAATTCTAACTTTTAATCTATTTTCTTTTTCTTAATCACATTAAAAACTCTAACTTTTCTAAATTTCACCCCAAAAAAAAACCTAATTCCATTCTAACTCTTTTCTAATTACCTAAATTCTCACCGTCTCAAAACATTCATCACTTAACTTCTAATTATCGTCAACTCCAATTTTCATCCTTCATTCCTAACAGTATTCTTGATTATCCATGAACCTGTTCACTAATATTTATTTATTTATTTTTGTATTTATTTTTATATTTTTACATAATCTGACATTATCGTTGCTATTTCATATTCCATTATCACTTGTATATTATCACTATCTTCATTGCGTATCAATTTTCATTGTTTATTAATTTTTCGCTAACATCCTCATTTTTAAGATCCAAATTTCTAACTTTTTTTCTTGTTTCGTTAATTATAATTTTCTACTTAAATTCCTAACATTCCCGTCTAATTTTTGTCTAACCCCGTATAATAACAGTCTCGGTTTGTTTTGGTTTTTTGCAGCTGACTAAGTTCAATTGATTTTATTTTCAGTTTAAATATTCAATTATCATATTTGTAACTGCTTATGGGATGTAATTTTGCGAGACAATTGTCGCATTTATCTTTCCGCACTTTATGTTCTGCCATTGTATGTTTATCGCGTCTTTACCAATAATTTCACTCCTCCGAAGGAATTAGGTCTAGCCGTTTGACCGCCGTGTCAATAGTCCTCAAAACTACAACCTCACAAACCCTAATTTTTACAAATGCCTCGCCGCAGGCAAAGTTACAATTTTACCCCTAGCATTAGGTCAAAGAGCCGCCGCGCTCATTTTAGGGTTTCCCGTCGTGGAATCCCTAATTTAACCCTTATTACAACTTAACATTTCAACGTAGAAATTTGGAGTTTCTACACTCCACGTAAGCGTGTCCTTAAGACATGTTTATTCCCCTTGAGACCTTGACCACAGTCAAGAAGTCTCTAACCTCCCTTTTGAGGGGAACTACGATTACTCTGATTCCACTCCCGTAAGGATACGTAGGCACAAGATGCGATGTCTTGCCGAGTAAACTTAGAATTAACCCCTTAGGTCTCTTTTCCCACTTTTAATCCTTTTGTACATATACCTTAAGCAAATAAATAAAGCAAAATAGTAAACATCTGAACAAAAGGTTCCTGTAGAGTACTACAGAAGTTTAGGGTGCTAATACCTTCCCTAAATTTAACCAACCCCCGAACCCTAGATCTTTCCCCGCATTGTGTTTACGATGCAAAAATAGGTTTTCCCTTTTTGACCTTTTCCTTCGGATAAATCAAAGAGCGGTTGTGAATTGAATTGCGATTCAAACTCATTAATAGTTTGTGATCCTATTTCCACCGCAACAACTTTGTTAAGTCATCTTGAACCATAACTTAGTTAAGTTAGAACCTACAACCATTAGACTTTGTTTTAAGTCTAAAAGACCTACCCCTTGTTAGGAGTACCTTTCAATTAGAACTTTAGGTTAGAGTTTGTTAACTCTATAGAAGAATAATAGTGATGATTACTTGCCTTCCCACTTGGCTTTTATTAAAGTCATTCTTTAGTCGAGTCCGACCTACAGAGACTCTAATTTCTCATTGGTTAATGGGAATACGTAGGCACAAGATGAAATATCTTAACGAGCATACCCCCTCCTTCCTTTTGGTTAGAACCAATTGGTCTTACAACATAGAATTAGGTAGAGTTGGTTAACTCTATGTAAGAATCGTGGTTATGATTACTTACTCCCCTTCCTTAAGAGCATCTTTAGTGGGAGTAAACTAAATATGTAAACTAAGATACTTTTTGTGGGTCCAAAGTGATTTGTAGGATTTAAAAAATTTAAAGTTGATTTGAGTAGTTTTTACTTTAATGGTGGTTGTCTATAAGAAACCAAAACTTGACCCCACATGGTATTAAATGGTTAATAAAAATCTATTATTTATGTTAAATAATTAATAAAAATCTATTATTTATGTTAAATAATGAGTTAGAGTACGTTGCTTGTGTAGAGCACGTAAACTAGTTTTAGAGCATCCCATATGCCATGTCAGCACTACTATAATGCAAATTCCTTATTACTAACGTAAGCTATAAAGAATTTTGGTTTAACAACCCTGCACTAAAGTTGCTCTAAATGTACAACTTAGATTAAAGAGTTTTGTTAAACTCTATATAAACATTGTTATGTTTGTTCCCCTTTGAACCTTGATCATAATCAAGTGTTCATCAAACTTAGTGAGGTGAACTACGATTCCTCTGATTCTATCCTAGTTAGGATACGTAGGCACAAGATGTGATATCTTGACGAGCATACCCCCTCCTTACTTTTGGTTAGAACCAATTGGTCTTACAACATAGAATTAGGTAGAGTTAGTTAACTCTATGTAAGAATCATGGTTATAATTACTTACTCCCCTTCCTTAAGTGTACAACTTAGATTAGAGAATTTTGTTAAACGCTATACAAACATTGTTATGTTTGTTCCCCTTTGAACCTTGATCATAATCAAGTGTTCATTAAACTTAGTAAGGTGAACTACGGTTGCTTTGATTCTATCCTAGTTAGGATACGTAGGCAAAAGATACGATATCTTGACGAGCATACCCCCTCCTTCCTTTTGGTTAGAACCAATTGGTCTTACAACGTAGAATTAGGTAGAGTTGGTTAACTCTATATAAGAATCATGGTTATGATTACTTACTCCCCTTCCTTAAGTGTACAACTTAGATTAGAGAGTTTTGTTAAACTCTATACAAACATTATTATGTTTGTTCCCCCTTTGAACCTTGATCATAATCAAGTGTTCATCAAACTTAGTGAGGTGAACTACGGTTACTCTGATTCTATCCTAGTTAGGATACGTAGGCAGAAGATGTGATATCTTTGCGAGCAAACTTAGAAACTGTCCTTAGGTCTTCACCTACAACTTAACCTTATACCCAATCCCAATCCGTAGCAAACATTTAGCAAGTATAGCATACAAACATACAAAAGGTTCCTGTAGAGTACTACAGATGTTTAGGATGTGAAATACCTACCCTAGGCATAACCAACCCCCGATCCCCCATCTCTTAGCATTGTTGTTACATCGTGCAAAAGATATTTCTTTAACCTTTCCTTTGGATAAATCAAAGTCCGGTTGTGAATTTAATGAATTAAGATTCAAGTTAATCAACAGCTTGATATCACGATTCTCACCGCAACAATTAGGTTCAAGGTAGGATAGACATTTGGCTCTCAATCCTTTTCATGACAACATTAGGGTAGTCCGTTCTTGACCTCAACCTTAGGTTCATCATTTTTATGATAGCATTAGATAAACTTCCCTCTTATCCTCATTTATAGGGGCATATTGCATGACAACATCTAGGTGAGTCCCCTTAGATTTTCTTTTTTCTCTTTGGGTCTCTCTTCTTTCTCAAAACAAAATCAAAACACTTAATAACTATGATGAGTATTGTGTGCCACGAGCCTTAAGTACATGGGGAATCTCTCCTTACTTCTTCTAGAGTGTTTAGCATACGTCCCGTTTGGGGGCGACCTGACAACGCATTCGCTTTTATGTCATAGACTTTAGTGCAATACGAATCTTAAACCAATTTAATTTACTTCTGTTAAAACTCACAAACAAACTACAAATATTTTGGGATTGTCTGTCAAACCTTTTAAAAAAAAGCATGTTATTTCCGTTCTACCGCAAACAAGCGTCGACCCTAACTGTTGGAACGCGAACTTAACGTCGCTCATAAGATACACTTAACCAATATGTGGTTGTATCCACGAACTACGGACGCTCTGATTTCTCATACCAGATGAGGATACATAGGCACACGACAACAAAGTCTTGGCGAGCAACCTCCCCTTATTCACTTGTAGTCCTCCGAACTACGTTGACTCTGACTTTCCCATTGCACGAGGGAATACGTAGGCCTAGGACGGCGAAGTCCTATCGAGTCTCCTTTTTTTTCCTTTCCGTCCCCGGTTAGCAGTAGGCTTTAGATAAGCACACCCTTTGATTAGAACAACAAGAGTGGATCTCGTTGAGTACAACGGAAGCGAGGGGGTGTTAATACCCTCCTCTCGTGTAATGTACTCACGAACCCAAGATTTGGTTGTGATACCATGTTTTCTCCCTTTTAAGTTTTTCTTCAATCGATTCCTTTCCCCCGTCAGGATAAATAACGTTTGGTGGCGACTCTTCTATTTTTTCCGCCGGTTGTTTTTTTCGCAGTTGCGACACCCTCATTTTAATATAACTAAATTAACCCAAATTAAGAAATATTAATATTAATAATACTAACATTAATCTAATTATATCGCTAAAAAATAATAACCTTTCTATTAATTAATCTAACAATTTAATAATTTAACTTATCCATATCTAAAAACAAATATACTTAAGAAATAGTACTAATTTTGACCAATACTATTTTTGCCAAGATATTTTATTACTATTTAAAAACCTAACCAAATCCTAAAAGTCAAAATGATCTCCTTTGACTTTTTAGGGATTGATCAGATGACCTCTATGGGCTCTGGATAGGGCAGTGACCTAAGTTCTAAGTTAGGGAAGATGGAAAGAAATGAACGTCAAAATTTGGGGTATGACAGAGTGTTTCAAAAAGGTGTTAATTTCTTGATACTCCATCAGATTTACAATTTCTGGAATGTGTAACTAAGTAACAAACTTAGGATCATAGACATGTTGTTTCATGACAATCCTATTTCTAAAAAATTTCTCAAACTCTTCAACACATGTGGGGTGTATAAGTGAAATAGCACTTACAGGTTTTGATGAGGATGTACCCATAATATTCTTGCCTTTGTTTACTTTGGTAGCCACGAATTTTGTATTCAAGGGTATGCACACAAGGTGTTTGATAAAATGTGTGAAAGTGAATGTTAGGATTTTGAGTGATATATGAGAAACTAACTAACCCAACATATAAGACTTTGATTCTAAACACCCAAACAAGAAGAAAGTAGATGAAAAACAAGTGATATTTGGAAATAGGAAATGAAGATATTTTATAGAGATTTTGAAATAGAAATTAAGAGGTTTTTCTAGGAAAGGAAAAAAAATTAATCTAGGTTTTCTAGGAAATGAAGATAAGTTGAAAAGGTGTAGTAAATGAGTATTTTAAAGGGAAAAAGGGAACAGACGCGTGGAAAGAATAAAAATAGCCACTAGATATCGTACGCGTCGACCCATGTACCTAGGGAGTCGACCTCAAAAGTTTGAGAAAAACAAAAATTTTAAAAATCGAATGTGTCGACCCATACTGAACATAATTTTTGAAAATATATAAATTTATGCTTTATGTCGACCTCAATCACCTATGTGTCGACACATGCTATCCAGAAATAAAAAATTTGAAAAACAAAGACTTTAGGTCAACCTATGATGGATTGAGTCGAGGCATACACTGTCGACTTAGAAAAATTCATGCAAAAATGCCATTTTTCATGCAAGAGTAAATAAATAACATGCTCAAACCCTAATAACATCAAGAATAATTCAAATTTAAAGAAATAATAACATCAAATACATATGATGATGTGAAAATAACATGAAGTCACTATAAACATATAGATTGGAACACTTATGGGTTAAAAATGAAATTTTTGGAAGTGAACATACACAAGATGTATTATTTATCAAATGTATCACACATTTTTGGAACATAAATATGCAATAAAATAAAAGAGACGTAGATAAGCAACACATTATACAAAAACTTATGAACAAGGAGATAAGTGAAATGATATTACCTCATAGGATGAGAGATGGAGGATGCACTCACATGACATAGAACTCCCTAATAAAAGTTGAAACAAATGTAAAGAGTGCGTGGAACAAAATATTTAGGTAAGATTTGAGATATCGAGAATGCCCAATTCCCATCGAATATTGAAAAATGGCTCAGTCACAAGAGGTTTTATAAAAATGTCTGCAAGTTGATTTTGCTATCAACATGTTCAAAAATGATAACAGATTTTTCAACATGTTCGCGTAGGAAATGGTGATTTATCTCAATATGTTTAGTATGAGAGTGTAACATTGGATTTTTGGTTAGGTTAATCGCACTAGCATTATCGCACATTATCGAAATATGTTGAAATTTGATATCAAAGTCAAGTAGTTATTATTTGAGCCATAAAAATTGAGCATAACAACTACCGGCTACAATGTATTCCACCTCGGAAGTGGACAAAGCAATGAAGGCTTGATTTTCTCTATTCCAACTAACTAAGTAATTTGAAAACGGGTGGCAAGTTCCATTAGTACTTTTCCTATCCGATTTTCAACCAACAAAATCAGAATTAGAATAACCAACCAAACTACAATCACTACCTTTGGAAAACCAAATCCATACTTAGATGTAATATGAAGGTATCTAAGGATGTGTTTTACAACTTTTAAATATGATTCCTTGAGAGCGGATTGATATCGAGCGCACATGCACACACTAAACATAATATCATGCCTAGAAGCGGTAATATAAAAAAGAGATCTATTCATACCTCGATACCTTTTGACATCAACATCCTTACTATTTTCATCTCTGTCCAAGTTCCTGTTATTGGGCATTGGAGTATTGATTGACTTTTCATCTACCATTCTAAAGCGTTTAGGAAACTTTTGGTAGTATTTTATTTGAAACACAAACTTCCCTTCTTTGAGTTGCTTGATTTGAAGTCTGAGAAAGTAAGTCAACTCTCTCATTAGACTCATCTCAAATTCTCCCTGCATTAGCTTTGAGAACTCTTTGACCAATTGCATGTTAGTAGAACCAAATATGATATCATCAACATATATTTGAACTAGAATAATATGTTTTCCTTGATGTTTGATGAAAAGTGTTACACCAACCTTCCCTCTAGAGTACCCTTAGTCAAGTAAGAACTTACTAATTCGCTCATACCAAGCTCTAGGGGCTTGTTTGAGACCATACAAATCTTATTTTAGTTTAAAGTCATGATTAGGATACTCATGATTTTCAAAACCGGGAGGTTATGAAACATACACTTCTTCACTTATATAACCATTAAGAAAAGAACTTTTCACGTTCATTTGTAATCTTTAGAGCATACAAATGCTAGTAAAAGGACTATAGCCCCAAGGCGGGCATCCAGAGCATAAGTTTCCTCATAATCTATGCCCTCCTCTTGGTTATATCCTTGAGCCACTAGTCAGGCCTTGTTCCCTGTTATCACTTCGTTTTTGTGCAGTTTATTTCTAAAAACCCACTTAATGCCTCTAACTTGATGATCTCGCAGAGGAAGGACAAGGTCCCACACATCATTTCTTTTAAATTGGTTTAACTCATCTTGCATGGCCATAATCCAATGCTCATCAATTAAGGCCTCTTTTTCATTTTTAGGTTCAACTTGTAACACAAATGCAAAGTGATAACATAAATTACTTATCTTATAGCTTATAGTCATGTCTTTGGTGATGTCTCCAAGAATGTTGTCGATTAGGTGGTCCTTGGAAGTCCTCAAAGCCAAGGGAAGATCATCCACTTTAGTTGGACTTTCATCCTTCTATTTTTTTAGGATTGTCATCTTCCTCCTTCTCAGGTTTCACAACTTTAGGTTGATCAATTATTTCTATGGTGTCTTTGAGTATGTCTTTTGAAGATATACCTACATCATGAAAAGAAATACCTTTCCCGATATTTCTTAGATAAGATTCATCAAAAGTGACATGCATGGACTCCTCAATAGTAAGTAATCTCTTATTATACATTTTATAGGCTTTTCTTGATTGAGAGTATCCAAGAAAGATACCTTTATCATCTTTTGCATCAAATTTTCCAAGTTTGTCCTTACTATTATTCAATACATAGCACTTGCATCCGAAGACATAAAGATGTGATAAATTTGGTTTTCTACCTTTGAGAATCATAAGGTGTTTTTTTTTAAATAGGACAATTGAGTATCCTATTTAAAACATAACACGTCGTACTTATTGCATCGGCCCAAAAATATTTTGGTAGACTGCTCCCATTGATCATAGTTCTTGCCAACTCCTTTAAAATTATGTTTTTGCGCTCCACAACACCATTTTTTGTGGGGTTCTTGGAGCGGAAAAATTGTGTTCAATGCCATATTTATCACAGTAATCCTCAAAGAGGTGGTTTCAAATTCACCTCCATGATCGCTTTGTATTGCAACTATGTTTAAACTCACTTTGTTTTGGGGCAACTTTGCAAGCTTTGTGAAAGCTGAAAAAGTCTCATATTTACTACGCAAAAAGATGGTCCAACAAAATCTAGAATAATTATCTAAAATAACAAAAGTATAGTAACTACCACCTAAGTTTTTTGTTCTTGAGGGACCATAAATATCTACATGGAGAAGCTCAAGAGGTCTAAAAGTTAAAATAATATTTTTAGATTTAAAAGAGACTCTTGTTTTCTTTCCCATTAGGCATGTGTCGCATAGGTGGTCTTTTGAAAACTTAATTTTAGGTAGACTATAACTAGATCCTTTAAGACCACTTTGTTTAGTAAATCAAATTTGACATGGGCTAAGAGTCTATGTCATAACCAAGAGTCTTTACTCATGGTAACTAAACACTTAGTACTTGTCAATGATACATCATTCAAGTTAAGCATATAGATATTACTTATCCTCAAGCCCTTAATCAAGTAATTTTTCTTTTTATTAAGTTCAATCATGCAACAACTATTTGTAAAAGTTATTTTATATCATTTATGAATAGTTGACTAATTCTAAGTAGATTATGTTTAAGACCTTCAACAAGTATAACATCAGAGATAGTAGTAAAAGAGGGATTACCTACACTACCTTTACCAAGTACACCACCCTTATTATTGTCTCCGTAGGTCACATAGCCCTTCTTCTTTGTCGTGAAGTCAATGAATAGGTAAATGTCACATGTTATATGCCTTGAGCATCCACTATCAAGAAACCACATTCTTTTCGTGGAGGCAAGACATTCAACCTACAAGATCAAACAAGAGTGATAGGTACCCAATTTTCATTAGGTTCTTGAGGGTGAGTGGAAACATTGTTGCACTTGGAAAACCATTGAAATGCACCTTTAGGAACCAAGTATCTCCTAAATTTGTATTTAGTGATGGTATGGCCTTTCTTGAAACAATAATGACAAGTTAAGTGATGATGATAATGACTTTCTCTATTTGATTTTGTTACAACAAAATTATACCTTTTGTACGGTACATTTAAAGGTCTTCTAAATATTTTTGGATTAATAGCAAAGGTAAACTTTGGTTTTTAAAGCCTTGTTCAATTTGGCTTTTAGAGTAAAAACTTCCTTTTTCCGAATGTGACAAGTTTCACAGTCAAACCAAGAAGATTGCTCATCCTCAACATTAAATTTTGAAGCCTCTAACATGGTTTTCTTAACAGAATCCATTTGTTTTTTCAGTTTCTAAAACTTTGGCTTCTAAAATATTCTTCTATTTGAAGCCAGCCTTTTAAAAGCTTCTACAGCTTCCCCATGTAGATTTTCAAAAGCAATTTGTAACTTTGAATAAGAAATTTTATTAATAGGTTCATATTTAGAATGACTTACATTCTTCTTATTATTATGATGGGCCATGAGGCAAAAAAAATTCATTTCATCACTTTCACTTGAGCTATATTCACTTGAGGATTCACTATCACTTTCCCAAGTGATATATGCTCTTCTAGGCTTGCCAGACTTCTTGTTTTGGCCCTTTCCTTTATCCTTTTTAAGAAATGGATAATCCAGCTTATAATGACTGAGTTTTCCACAACTATAGCATAAGCCTTTAGATTTTTATTTCTTATTGTCATCTTGCTTTGAGGAATTACATTGCCTTTTATAGTTGATGAGATTCTTGTCAGAGTGATTCACTCCATTTCTCTTGATGTACTTATGATACCATTTAACAAACAACCTCATTTCTTCATCATCCAAATACTCATCATCACTAGTTCCAACGTCAACTTGCTCTTTAGTATAGGACTTAGAATTATAAGTCGTTAGAGCAATTGAATTCTTATCCACCTCATTTTCTTTATTCTTCTCCTTCTTAAGCTTCTTCTCATGTTTCTCCAAGCATGTGAGCTCTTGCTCATGTTCTTTAAGCTTATCAAACAAAGTAGTAATGTCTAATGTTAAGAGGTTGTTAGTTTCCTTGATTGCAGTGACCTTAGGTTGACATTCCCTATTAAGACATCTTAAATTTTGTTGGTAACAATTTCATTAGAAACGGGTTTACCAAGTGCATTCAAACGGTTTACAAGATGAGTGAACCTTTTTTTCATCAGCAATAGTTTCACCATGCTTCATATGAAAGAGTTCAAACTCTTGGTTCAAAGTATTGATTCTAGCTTGTTTGACTTCCTTTGTGCTCTCATGGGCAACTTGTAATGAGTCTCACATAGCGTTAGCAGTTGCACAATGAGAAACACAGTAATATCCGTCGACCCTTAAATCGAATATTAGAATATTTCTTACTTTCCAATCACATGACCACTTTTTCTCACCATCTGTATTGGTCATAGTAATTTCAAATGGACCATTTTGGATGACATTCAATATCATGGAAGGCAGAGAAGTAAACTATCGTGTCAAAATCATCAAGTGAGGCAGAATATCGAGCCATGAATCAAGATGTTAGTGAAATCATCTGGTTACGGATCTTATTATCAAGTTTACAAATTCAGTATGATTGTCCTATTGTGCTACATTGTGGCAATCAAACTGCAATCCACATTGTTGCAAACCTAGTCTTCCACAAAAGGACGAAACACATTGAAACAGATTGTCATTTCATTCCTACCCACTTGCAGAAAGGAATAATCTCCACCATCTATGTTCCACACCACAAAACAACATGTTGATATATTCACAAAGGAGTTAGCTTGCAGGCAGTTTCAAGATCTTATGTCAAGTGGGGTGTTCGTGACCCCACACTCCAATTTGATAGGAGTATTGGAGAATTAATCGTTATTGGAATATTAATTGTCAACTTATTATTATGCGAGTTATTATAGGAAAGATTATAGGATTTGCGTTCTTGTTTTCAATAGTGAATGATTTATAAAAATATGTAATTATTATCTATTTTATGAGCTTTCTTTACAAAAACTTTCTTCCGTTGCTATTTATTCATGTAAAGATTAAAATACATACTTTTCTCAATTAAAAGGACTATACAATGTTATTTTAGACAAAAATACGCAACAAGAAACAATAAATATAGACATAGAGTTAAATCATTTCATCTTGAAATATCTATTATGGTATTTATATACATGTTTTATGCACAAGTATCATGTGTGGTTATTAATATTGCATCTCAATTCTCTACGGCCCATATTCTAAATATTTTCATATAAATCAAAACTTTTTTTTAATATTAATCAAAACAACTTAAAGATACTTTTGTCACACACAAAGAAAGTTCTCAAACTAGAATTTATTTTTTGTCTTTTCATGTGAGGTGAAGTTAGATTTATTAATATATATCCATAAAAAATAGGTGCATTATTGATACTATAATTTATTACAAAATCAGATAATTTTCTAATTACAGAAATATAAAATTCTTACATCACACGTGATCACAAAATCAGAGCAAGAATCCATTCGTACTATATAAGTGATATGTGGAAAAAAGAGTGAATCAAAATATGATACTATTAAATGCGGTACAGCTAGCTTCAGGGACTGTTTTGTAATTTTGTTAATTCTTAAATTCTATAATTGCTCATTTCTATATTTTCTGTCCCTCAGGGGACCCCTAGTATTTTTTTTTCCTTGCTTAAAATTAAATTTTGCTAAAATAGAACCTCAGTTAATAAATTTTATAAATGTTAATAGTGTTAGTGTTTAGAATTGAGTATATCTCATTATCACACTATAAAAGTTAATTAAACTATGACAGTTATATAAAAGTTGACAATAGTAACAACTTTTATATTAATACTATATAATTAGTCTGTGTTGTTATTTATTTATTAATTTTATAAGAATTAATTAACAGTGTTACTTTATTCTAAAATAAGTGTTATATTTTAAATTTAAACATTAAAAACATATATTATAAAAAAAAATGTAGCATTAGTTTTTAAAGCTATTTTATTTTATTTTTTAATTTTTTTCTCTAAATAATATTAGATACAAAATTCTAATTTATATTTTTTACTTATATTTGTGATAATTTATATAGATAATAAATAAAATTAATTTAATAAAATTCATAGTTTTTTTATTATTTATTATGATTTTTTTTATAGTCAAATACCATATTTATGTTGAGACGGTAACATAATAATAAAAATATTGTCACCTTTTGGGACACATAAAATTGGAAGATAAGGATGACACAAATAAAATAAATTAGATTACTATAATAATAATAATAATAATAATAATAATAATAATAATAATAATAATAATAATAATAATAATAATAATAATAATAATAATAATAATAATAATAATAATAATAATAATAATAATAATAATAATAATAATGAGACGAACCATTAGCACAACCTCCACTTAATTTTTACTTTGTATGTAGGGCTGGAAATGAGTTGAGTTGAGTCGAATTCACCTCAGCTTGCCTCGACTCATTAAGAATTGGTTCAGCTCGTATCTCGGCTCGAGTTCGACACAAACTTTTTTTTAAGTTCAAACTCGACTCGTTATAAGTTCACGAACAGTTCGGTTCAACTCGTTAGGTTCATCTCATTAGGTTCAGCTCACATGGTTCACGGACTTAAAATCTATTTTTTTTAGTATATTTGACATTTTAAATTAATATTTTTTAAAAAATAAAATATTAAAATAAAATAAAAGTTATCATATTGAAATTTAACTTTATCTCTGAAATCTACTAATTCAAAACCTACACAAATTTCAAGAGATACATTTGAGAGTCTAATTCAAAAACTACTAAATTGAAGATTAAATTTGTCTAAGATTTGGAGTAAATATTTAAACCTAATCTTAAAGACAGTATAATTCTTCTCATATGTAATCGAGTTGACTCATGAACCTAACGAGTCGAACTATGTACAGTTCAAGTTCAGCTCATTTAGTTAACGAACTTAATTTTTTGCTCATATTCAACTCATTTGGTTCATGAACCTAGTTCAACGATTTAATTATCGAACCAAATTCCGAACTATTTTCGAGTTGGTTCGGTTCATTGCCAGCCCTATTTGTATGGTTTAAATTCTTAACCTTAGGGTTAGGGACTTGGAGGAGGAGACTAGTTGGGATTATGTGCTAGGGTTGTAGACCGTGACAATTATGGAAAAAGGGCGTGGCCGGTCGAAGAAGCAGGCGACTACAACACTTTATGGCAGTGTTGAAGGTCTTTACACCACTATCAGAGAAATGCTTTGAAGAGTTAAAGGAAATGAGATTAGAAGGAACTAGTAAACGAAAGGGGGAACTTACTCCTCAAAATCTAGAAACGATAGCGGAAGAGATAATAGAAGAGTGTATTCAAGAATAGAAACTTGGTAATGAAACAACATGGGTTGATGTCATTCGAGGTAACCGACTACCTAGCCATGGAATCGATTTAAGGTTAGAGAGAATGTTAGAGAGCTACCTTATTGGAAGGAGGTGGAGCATGGTAAATTGTATCAAACTGGTGCAATGTATAAAGCGCTTCAAGGGGAGACTGAAAAAGGTGAATTAACATAAACTGATGTTGCAGAATTTGGCGCAACCTAGGGCTACTTTTACCCTTTAGATGGCTCTTCATGGTAAGCTTCCCACTAAGGATAGGCTTATTAGATTTGGCACGACCATAGATCCCAAACATGACTTTTATGACCCAATGGAAACTTTGAATCATCTTTTCTTTAAGTGTCAACCTTTCATGAAGGTTTGGAAAGAGATATTAGATTGGTTGGGATTTAATAGAAACCCTTGGGAGTGGAATTTAGAGAAAGATTGGTTGATCAAGGACACAAAGAAGAAAGGTTGGAAGAGGCAAATTCTGAAAATTGCTAGTGCTTAAACCATTTGTGAACTTTGGAAAGGGAGAAATGAGAAGATATTTTCCTAAAAGAGTTTGAATCATAGTGTGAAAGACAAGATTATTGAGAATATCTTTGGTAGATGTAAGATGAATAGGACTTTAAGTACTCTTGTTAATGTAAGTACACATAGTCTAGTTTAGTCTTTTCTTGGCCTGGATCCTTGTGATCAATTTGTATTCATTGTTTTGGTAATAATTTTATGCTTTTAGTTCCAAAAAAATTAATAATAATAATAATAAGAGGTTAATTGGAATATACCGTCAGTGTAAAACTACTTTACACTGTCATCTAATTAGAATGAATCATTTTGACATGTGAAAAGAGAGAAACATGGAATAAATAGTTATTAAAATAATTCAATTATAATTTAGTATTTTTAATTTTTTATTCCATAATTATGTGTCAAAATGGTTCTTCCTAATTGGATGACAATGTAAAGTAGTTTTACATTACTCCAATTAATAATAATTATTATAATTATAATTATAATCAACCAGACTTTGTACTAATTCAAAGAAGTTAGAAATACACGGCAATCACTCGGATCCAACCATCAAAAAAGGATAAAACAGAGCAAAAATGGGAATTTAGAACATCATAAACTTAGCAATATGTGTTTTAAGACTCCCTCTATACCACTCCTTATAAATTATCATGTCCAAAATGTTTTTCACTAACTTACTATTATCTACACTGTTTTTGTATCTAATGTCGTTACGGCATTTCCAGACTCCATAAAGAGTCTTTATTGCAGCAAGTTTCAATATCGAGGTCCTCCATCCCTTTCCCTTCGTATTGTGAATCAACCAAGTAAGCTCTCTATCTCAAGTGAGATGTATATGTGTCACATGAATCCAATCCAAAATTTGGGACCAAATCAATTTTAGTTTCTGACTCCTATAAAATATATGGTTCATATTTTTCTCCTAAGTACAAAAACAACCATTATTATTATTATTATTATTGTTGTTGTTGTTATTATTATTATTATTATTATTATTATTATTATTATTATAATATTATTATTATTATTATTATTATTATTATTAAATAATAATAATAATAATAATCTATAATCTATAACATATATAAAGGCAATACTTGGTTTTTGGTGTAGCTTTTTTTATACCAAATTTACCCTTATTTTAAAATATATAACTTACACAATAACTTCCATTGAACTACTACTATCATCTTTCATATAACTCCCTACTAATAATTTCTCACATAACTTCCATGTAAAATTAATATTAAATAAAAATATATCATTTATATTTATATGTGTGCAATAAAAAAGCGGACAGACGAGCACGTGAGTGCCTGTCTGGACGCTAATAATAATAATAATAATAATAATAATAATAATAATAATAATAATAATAATAATAATAATAATAATAATAATAATAATAGTAATAATAATAATAATAATAATAATAATAATAATAATAATACAACTTAAATGGAAGAAATAATTATTATTATTATTAATTTTTGTTATAACTATATTTTTAAGTTAATATTACTTTTAATCATAATAAATAAGGGTGTTAAAATCCAAACTTATTCAAATAAAAATCGTAAATCCGTCCCAAATAATTTTAAAAACTCAAATTTGAATATTATTGAATATGTTTTGATATTATTTTGTGAATTTTGTAATTGATTTCTCAACATCGTTCCAAATTGAATCAAATCGTGCGCATATTTTTATATTTATGTATGTGATATATTGTGTTAATTTATTATTCGATGATATCTATTTTTTTATTACTATTTATTAGTTTGATTAATCTATTTATTTTTATTATTTTATTAATTTTAACCGGTCATTCTTATTTTATTTTGTAATATTAATTTTTAATATGCTATATATTAAATATTATATCAAATATATTATTTATTAATATTTTTATAATCAAATAACAATTAGCTATATCATGAGAGACGGAGATGAGGAGTAGAGGACGGGGGCAGCCAAAGAAAACGGTGTATGTGTCACCGTCAAACCACACGCCAACATTGGAGAAGATACAACCTATTGTTGATAGCCCATAAAACTCAAGTATAAGTGGCACATCTCATGGAGGCAAAGTTTTAGAGAGCGAAAAGGAGCAACCGGAAAAGGAGCAAAAAGGTAACCCTACAAATGGAAGCGAATAGGGAAGTTAAGGAACCTAGGAAACTATGGGTTGATGTTCTCTTTGAGAATAGAAACCCGACGAAGGTAATGACTATTGAGTATGCTGCACCCAAGCTTGTCAATGGTGAAATTGAAATTGAAATTGAGGAAGAGGATATTGTGTCTGAGGTGAAGTTTTGGGAGACAGGACTAGTCATGTATGTTCTTAGAAGGGAAGTAAGCATGAATATGGTGAAGTAATACATGATTAAGTCGTGAGAGTTTGTCAAACTACCTAATATGTATTACCATGATGATGGATACTTCCTTTTCAAATTTAGAACAAACAAGGATATGGAAATAGTCATGATGAAGGGGTCGTGTACTATAAGAAACATGTCAATGTTACTTAGAGAATGGAAATTAGATTTCAATTTAAAGGAAGACATGTTGAGAACCCTACCAATTTGGATCAAACTTCCCAAATTACCAATTCACCTATGAGGCGCTAAGAGTTTGAGCAAAGTTGGAAGCGCATTAGGAACACCATTGCTTACAAGTGAATGCACTGCCAATAAGCTTCAAGTATCATATGCTAGAATTTTAGTGGAAGTGGATGTCACACAGGAGCTTAAAAAAGGCAACATTATAAAAGATAGTGAAGGGAAAAAAATTGGTTCAGGTTGTGGAATATGAGTGGAAGCCTGCGTTTTGTGAGAAATGCCAAAAGGTTGGTCATAATTGTGGTGTAACAAAACCTAAAATGTAGTGGAGACCACGACCTAAACCACCAGAGGAGGATAAAATGTTATACAAGCCAAAAGGGTCTAGAAATCATACTCAAACTGAAGAACACCAAGGAGAGTGGACAAAGGTTCATAGCAGTGGCAAAGACAAAGATAAAGGAATCGCTCAGGAAGGAACACCAACCAGAGTACAATGTACTAATGGATTTGAGGCACTAGGGATTTTGAATGATCCTCTAGAGTACCAAGACATTGGAACATGAATATTGCTTGGAATGTGCAGGTGTTGAATAAAAAGGGAAGGCTTAGGGAGATTAGCTCCTGTCTCCTAGAGCTTTGACCTAAAATTGATATTTTACTAGAAACTAGGGTGAAGAAAGGTAGTGCTCTGAATATCAGAAAGTTACTTAACCTATAAGGTAATTTATCTTGATAACTATGCTAATCATGATAATGGTAGAATTTGGATAGCTTGGGATAATAGTTTCATTGGCATTAGAATTATTAGTAGTACTAGCCAATTGGTTCATTGTTGTGTGTATGATCTTGAAGGAAAGTTCCAATAATGGCTTACTGCTATATATGCCTTAAATACACTTAATCAAAGAAGAATTTTATGGAGAGACATTAGGATTCTTCATGGTCAGCAGCAGGGTCTTTAATGCCTGCTTGGTGACTTTAATAATATGACCAAGACTCAAGATAAGATATGGGGGAAACTGGTTACTGAAGTAGAGTATAATGATCTTACTACTATGATGAATAAAATTGGTATGTATGAGATGGATAGCCTTGGTGAATACTATGCTTGGTTCAATAAACATGCTACAGGTGCTATTTATTCCATGATTGATAGGGTATTGGGAAATGTGGAATGGTTTTAAAACCACTTGAATATCACCCTTAACATCCTTCCCCCTAGTGTGTCTGATCATGATTTGTTGTGGCTTAGGGGTCAGGTAGATATACCAAGAAGAATAAGCATTTCAATTTCATCAATTGTATAGTGGATATGGAAGGATATGCACAGACCGTTGCTACTAACTGGAGGGACCCTATTCAGGGGAAGGTAATGTATGTTCTTTGGGAAAAGCTGAAAAAACTTCAACCTACTTTGAGGAAATTGAGTAAGCCCATCTTGAGTGTTCATCAAAATATACTAAAAGCTAGATCTGACCTTTAGCAGGCCCAATGGGATCTTTAAATGATAGAATGAACTGTCACAAGATTAAGGAAATTAATGAATACACTGAGGAGCTTATTAAGTGTAATGAATTAGAAGAGAACATCCTTTAGCAGAAAACCAAGATTGAGTGGTTAAGACTGGGGGATGGTAAGAACTCCTACTTTCATGCATCACTCAAAGCTAAGCACAATGCAAAGTGTATTATCTCTTTGCATATAAATGATGATACCATTTTAGCCAGCCAACAAGATATTGAGGATGCAGTACTGGACTACTATGACAAGTTGATGGGATAATGTGACAACAATTTAACCCATATAAATGTTGTTGCTATAAGAGAAGGAGGTCATATGAATGATAGCCAAAAGAGTTAGTGTCATTGCTCCTATTTGTGATCAAGAGATCTACTCAGCTCTCCATGAAATTGGTGATATGAAATCCGCTAGGATTTATGGATATGGTGCTAGATTCTTCAAATCTATTTGTCAGATTATTAAGAGAGATGTGACTGTTGCAGTATAAGACTTTTTCATAATGAAAGTGTGTATAAAGTTGTCAATTGTACATTGGTCACTCTCATTCCAAAGACTGAAGGGGCTACTTCCATAAATGACTATTGACCTACTATTGGTTGTACTGCTGTGTACAAGATTATCTCTAAGGTGCTCACCTCCATACTAGGTAAGGTAATTAGTTGTATTGTGGGGTCTTGTCAAGCTGCCTTCATTCCAAGGCAACAGATCCATAACCATATCCTTATTGCCTATGAGTTGATCAAGGGCTACTTTAGGAAAGGGGTACCCCAAGATGTATGATACAAATTGATTCGCAAAAAGCATATGATATGGTATACTATAGTTCTTTAAAGAGTATCCTGAAGGAAATGGGTTTGCCTGCCCAATTTATCCGTTGGACAATGACTAATATAACCACTATTTTATACGAGTACAACATCAATAGGTCTTATACTTTAGTGATGCAGGCTAGAAGGGGGATTAGACAGTGGGACCCCTTGGCACCCTTGACTTTTGTTATAGTAATGGAATATATGAATAGAATGTTGTTCAAGATGCAAAAAAACCCATATTTTAACCATCATGCCAAGTGTGAGAGGCTTAAAATTACTAATTTGACTTTTGCTGATGATGTTTTTACTCTTTACTAAACGAAATTGCAGGTTTGTGGAGTTAATGATGGTGGCTCTTGATCAATTCTCAAAATCCACTGGCCTGATTGTAAATCCAAGGAAATGTAAAGTGTACTTTGGTGGGGTAGTTGAGGGCACCCGAGATCTTATTACCAGAATGACTAGTTTTGAGCAAGAAGCCCTCCCATTTAGATACTTGGGTGCTCCACTGACAAGCAAACACTTGAGTGTCCACCATTACATGAGTCTTGTGGATTAAATTGTCGGTAGGATCAGGCATTGGAGCAGTAACCTGCTGAGCTATGCAGGAAGAACTCAACTAATAAAATCAGTTTCATTTGTTGTAGCCAATTAGTGGATGCAATGCTTCCCCCCCAAATTTGCGATTCACAGGGTAGATGTTATTCTTAGATCTTTCTTGTGGATTGGTAACTCTGAGATAAGTAGGAAAAGTCCTATTGCCTAGAGGAAAACTTGTAGCCCTACGAAATATGGCGGTCTAAATATTATTGAGATAGGTACTTGGAATAACACTAATATGCTGAAGCTCCTTTGGAATCTCTACAAAAAATCTGATAACCTTTAGGTGAAATTGGTGCATAGTTACTACATCAAAGAGGATGTGTTGATGGAAATGAATGAAAAAGCTAACGAATCGTGGGTAATGAGGTCAGTACTAAAACAGAGAGAAAATGTTGTCCATATGCAGACCCTTTGGCAAAGGTAACAAGTTTAACACCAAGAAAGTCTATTAAAGCTAAAAAGCATGGGTGAAAATAAAGTTAATTGGAATCGTGTGTTATATGGCAATGTTGCTAGACCTAGAGCAGTGATGACTCTATGGTTAGCATGCCATGGTAGAATCCCTACTAAGTCGAAGCTATGCCAGTTTGGTATGATAACTAGCAATACTTGGTGCTTCCATTCTAATGAGGAAACCATGGACCACCTCTTCTATGGTCGTAGTGAATCAAAAACTATTTGGATGAAAAATCTAGAATAGATTCAAGTGGAGCATGAACTTAAGAAATGACAAAGATGAAATGTGCTGGATTGATCACTTAGTAGACAGGTTTAAAAACTTTAAGATGAAGGGCTTCCATATTAAAGTTGGTTGCTTCAGAAACACCAAAGCAGGAGATAATATAATAGATATCATAGTTTATAGAAGATGGTATATCGACTTAAACCTCATAAATTCCCAATACAAATTAAATCACATAAAATTGATCAAATTTTATTTATCAATCTTTCAAAAATTTATTTTTGAATCAAATAAATTTTTCTCTTTAAACTAATATAAATCTCAACATCCCTAAAATAAAGATATCTTAATTTATAAATAAATAAAAAAAACATTCTTTTTTACCTTTCACTTATTCATATTTCTTAACATGTCTAAAAAAAGATGGTGGAAAATAGGAATTAACTGATTTATTTTACCAAACACACCCATTGTCAGAATTTTAATGTTCAAAAAACACAACTTTTATTTCTCACACCTTCCATCCCCAACCAACCCATACATTTCCACAATATACACACTAAAAGCAGTGATCCTGATCTACTACTCAAAATGTACAATCCACAATATATACACTAAAAGCAGTGACCTACTGATCTACTACTCAAAATGTACAAATCCTTTTGAAGACATAAGAAATTGAAACATCATCTACAAATAAAAAATATACATATACAATTTAAAATATAGACAAAAAAACTAAAGATATAAAAGAAAACAATGAAGGTTCATTCATCATCCATTGTAATGGAAGAACTTCCAAATTCCATTTATTACATTACATTACACTAAGAGCAAGCAATATAGAAAATTTAAGAACCCTTGGGACGGCTCTAATAGCACAAGAAAACCAAAGGATCCAATATAACTCCATAAAACTGAATAATCTTAGAATCACTGTCAAAATCTCAGAAATTGTCTCACAAAACAAAACTAACATTGTCTTTGACAAAATCTAAAACATAGTACTAGTCCTACAATCTAGTCTCACTCCTAAGAGACTACAAAACTTAGACACATGAAATGTTGTGTTGGAAGAATGGCTCTTCAATCCAACCAGCAAATTCATCGTCTTCACCACCAATCTCTCCAAAATCGAAATCAGGAAGTTCACTAGGCTCATTGTCATCAAAGCCATGAATGTGAATGTCCCTAAGCTCACCAAAGTCATCAAAATCCTGTCCAAAATCGTCCATGTTAAACCGATCAAAATCAAATCCAAACCCAATATTGAGATCAGTCCCATTTGGATTCTCTGCAGCAGCAACAGGTGGCTCAGGCAAGTTCAAAACACTCAGATCTGGAATTTCTAGCTCTTCAAGTTGACAAGCCACCATTTCACTAGCTTCATCTTCAACAGCATCAACCTTCTCCGTCTCATTGGATGCTAGAGTATCCAATTCAAGCACGGAAGAAGGCGAAGTATGCGAGAACAAGCTTTCAGAATCTTCCGTAGTTGAAAACTTCTCCGACACAGAAGCGGAGGCGTTCGCAGCATCCGCGGAAGAGTTAGTTGCGACGAGTGCCGGTGCATTGTTGGTGTTGTTGATGGAGCAACTATTGTTATTCTTTGCTTTAGAATCCATTTCAAATTGAAGCCTTTCGAAATAAAGCCTTTTGGACTCATAAGCCTGTGAAGCTTCTTCAGCAGTGTTGTAAGTTCCAAGCCAGATTCTAATACCTCGGATCGGATCACGAATCTCCGCCGCCCATTTTCCCCATTTCCTCATTCGAACTCCTCGAAACTTCGCAGAAGATTGTCTCCTTGTCGTCGGATTAGCAGATGGAACAGACCTCTTCCTGGTTTGAGCTCGTCGCACGGAGAGACAACTCCTCCTTGCTGCAATCTTTTCCTTCCCATCATTGAATGAATCTTGAGGAGAAGCAATTGCAGACACAACAGGGATAACAGGAAGAGAGATCTCCAAGCAGCCCCGCCTTATTCGTCTTGGTTGCAACTCATCTTCGGACGATGAATCAGTTGCATCAGGATCATCATAAACTATCTTCAATTTCTTCGTTATCTTCAAAGGTTGAGGCCTTGGTTTGGCTCTAGATTTTCTAGAACCCAACATGGTGAAAAAAAAATTCTAAAAACCCTCCCAAAACCCTTTAAAATACTTAAAAAGAAAAAATGAAATAATCAAAGAAAGTGAACCAGAGACAAAAAGTATCAAAAATTCTCAAGATCTCTCAAGTGAGATCCCCTCTGAAAAACAAAAAGAGATTAGAAAATTTCTGTATTTCAAATCCTCCAAAACACTCAACTCGGCAACCAGTCCTGTTTACACAAAAACAACATAAAAAACATCATCAGACCCAGACCCAAAATCTAAACAAACAATAACAAAATTATAATATAGAAACAGAAAATAACCTTTTAGGCCTCAATCGCATTGAAACAGATGGCTTCAGAAAAAAATTACTCAGATGAACAAAGAGAATCGTCAACAACAGAGAAGAAACAGAAACAATACAGAGCTTCTTGAAAGGAGCCCCAAGCACTTCGAGAATAAACTTAGAAGACTGAGAAGACATAAATCCACACAGTTTATCCTTTTTTTTCTGAAGCTTCCTCCTTCAACAGAAAAGCTTCCTCGGCTCTCAATCTTCAGAAAAAGAGTATCAAAGGTGAGTGACACACTGATATAAATATAGATATGAATATAACAAAGAAAAGAAGAGATCACAAATCTAAGGTCAAGATTTCCTTTATATAAAAGCCAAACAAAAAAACATGAATTAAGAAGTGTCTTTTTTCTATCGATCTGGAAAATAGTGCTGTGACATAGAATGAACCAAAATCAATAAATATAAATCAAAAACAAACAACAACTAGCCGACCTTGATACAACACACATGAATTACACAAATCTCAAGAAAAACAAAAATCTAACACACTAAAACCAAATTAATAAAATTAAAAAGAAAAAAAATGTTACTGCTCTAGAGTGAGAAAGAAATCAAAGAATTGAATTTTATTTTACCCTACCAATTTGATTTTTCACTGAGCCGGAGGAGGCTATTCTGTTTTTCTCTCTGTCTTTCTCTCTCCTCTGTCACTTTCTGTCTGCAGTGATTGCAGTGTTTTCTCTCACTCTGAGTGGCCCCTCCTCTCTCTACTCACTTTTCTTAATATACTACTAGGTCCTCCTTCAATTACCAATTTTTTAATGGATGGTCAAATAATAACCGTATTTTAAGCAATTTTTTTTTATTATTTTTTGAGTAGGTAAAACATATAATATTATCACTCACACTATTAACTGAATTTAGGACACTATTAAATTCTAATTTATTAATATTCATTGGAACTTGATATTTAAATACTAATATGATATTACCAATGGATTTAGTAATATTTTTTTACTAATTATATATTTATTATATACAAAATACAACCCTATAAATTATCTTTTTTAGTGGAATATAAATTTAATAAGATTTAAATTGCTTTTACAAATTAAATAATATTATTAAATATTATATTTATTTTAAAATGACTGTCATTTAATATTTTTACACAAATTAAAAGAGATAATAATATTATATTAAAAAGTTAATTAGTCATATTAATGTTTTAAAATAATATAAAGAATAAAAATTAAATGATATAATTTAAAATATAACAATTTTGTATTAGAAAATGTAAATGATTTTTATTTTGATATCAATTTTATTCATTAAAACGACAATCATTTTAAAACGAAAGAAATATTTTATATATTATATTATTTGACTAAAAACTGATATAAATAAATTATATCAATTTATAATATAAACCAATATAATCAAAAAAATTAATTGAATAATTTAAGACACAATATCTATTATATCCTAAAATAAAAAAATATAATTCTATTAATAAATTTCATTAGTTGTATAAGTATACACCGGACGCGACTTTTAATCCGCAACATTTCACTTATTCATTTTTAAAAAAATAAATTTTAACCATTAGACTACTTAATCAAATAAAATAAAATAAAAATATATAATTAGATGATAATAAAAAATTTTACAATACAATAAAATATACCAAAAATATATATAATTAAATGACAATAAAAAGATTATACAATAAAATATACCAAAAAATATTTAAAATTGATTTAATTAAAAAAATATCAAAATTTATTTGACCATATTGTCTAGATGAAAATATAAAAATAAAAAAAAATAAAATAAAACATTTGTATTTTGTTAAAAGGAAATAATGCATTGTTTATTTTTGTTGGAAATGATGCACTATTATTATTTTTAAAATAAATTATAGGAAAATAGAAAATGTCAACTAAAATAATTTATATATTCATTTAACCAAATTTCATTCTTAGTATATGTTTATGCAATTTAAGGATATAATTTTATGGCATATATAAATAATCTAATTTGTTTTTTAGATAAAAATTAGATTGTAATTACATATAAAATAAATTCTCTAGAAGCTTTTATTTTGGATAAATCAAATTTTATAAATTATTTTTATTTTTATTAAATATTTTTTTCTTGTTTTTTACTATTGAATAATATTTTATTTTTGAATAATTCAAGGAACATAATTAATTATTTATAATCAAATTACTTTGGCACAAAGTAAGAAGTATTATTAAAGTATTGAAAAGAAATTAAAATTAAAAATTACCCTGTAAAATTCAATAATAATATATTTAATTTAAAATTTTCAATATTATTTGATTAGATATATAATCATATCAAATAATTTTATAAAATAATATATCATCTCTTTTTTTTAAAATAAAATAAAATATTTATGCGCGACAGCATACAATATTCTGTTAAAATAATAATAAATTGAGTTTTCTCCAATAAAATTTATATTAATGGTATATAAAATTATGTTTAAAAATATTTACCAAAATTAAATATCAATATATGTTAATAATAATTAAATAGGTAAAGTAAAAAAATAGTAATTGTAAATATTTACTACTTTATTACTACTTTTATATATGAGCTGTCATGGGGCTGTATAGCATTATACATACATTGAATTAGCATGAACATGTTACATGCATATCATGCCCATCATCCTCATTTTTATTAAATACTCAGTTGGATACAGCTTGAAATCTTGTTTTTTCTTACGCGCGGATCCAATATATCCGTTGATTCCGTTACGCTAATCCATCGGTAAGTTGACATACCGTGTAGTACACGCGCTCATTTAGAGAATGAGCGAAACAACATAAACTACTTTGCAGCTTTTCGCGCCGCCAATGCTGACTAATCACCCATTCCATTGTACACGAGGAGATAACGGAGACCGTTAATGATATTTACGATAAATACCGTTTCTGAGTCTTGGTCCTCAAGTAACATTTGGTTGAAAATAGAGAACGTAAATCAGTATGGAAAAAACTACAGTATTAAAAAAAATGTGAATTAATAAATTAAATTTATGGGTTGTTGGAATTTGTTTATTATTTGCTAGCAGTGTTCCATAAATATTTTTTAAGAATTTTAAATAAAAAGATATTTTATTAAAAAAAATTAATTATTTTACTTTTCAAAAAACATTAAATATGTATATATTTTATTAAAAAATATTTTATTTTAAAGTCTTAAAAAAAATTTTAATATAAAAGTCATGCTATCCGATGTCCTCGGATAACTGATTAAGAATTTTAAATATGAAAAAATATTTATATTATGTTTATTGAATATATATAATATACTTTTTTTAAAAATTAATTATTTTTATTTTTAGTGAATTGAATACATATAAATTTAGAAAAAAAATATATTTTTTTAATCAGTTAAATAATGTTCAACTTACTATTTTAATCGGTTAACTAGTGTGTCAGAGACACTAGTTAGTATTTTCTTTATCATAAATAAAAAATTGAAAAAAATAATCAACTTAATTGACCATTTTATATAAATTAAATTGTTTCATTAAGACAACTCGGATCATTATAAAAATAGTCAATCAAAAAATTAGAGGTGCAAGTCGATCATACAGCCCTAACAAATTGAAGACTAAATCGAAAATAAATCAATATTTTTTATTTGATTAAAAAAAAATTTATAGATGTTTTTTATAATACCTTAAAACATAAATTGTATAGGTTAAAAATATATTTAATACATAATTTAAATATATTTACTATTAACAAGTACATCTTACTATTAATGTCATACATATTTTTTTTATCATTATATAACAAAAAGCACAAAGCAATATAACAAATATTTGTCTCAAATAATCTAAAATCATACATGAGACAAATAGTTATCTTAGTATTCTTTGTTCAAAATAATAAAATATATTATTTAAAATTGTATTTGTTAAAAATATAATATGTGATAATCCTTGTGGTTAAGAGTTGTCATAGATTTTTATAGTTGTTTCGGCATTAGAGGAAGTTCACGTATGGAATGTAAGAAGCTATGTCTATAGTATTTTTTTTTAGAGAGAATGGAATGCCTTCATACAAATCTCTTAAGCATGGATCTTAGACTCAAATAAAATAATATTTAATTACATAAGTGTAAGAAGCGGGCAGTTACCTTCTCTTTTATTTTAGAGAAGGTGACTTCCTCTTTTTGACTTTCTATCTCATATAGTTATGCCTAGGAACACATCACTCCCACGTTTTCATAGAAACGCGTGTGATATAGATAATAGATGTCATAGCCAAATAATTGACGCTAATTCAAATAAATGAACGACTGTGAAGCTGACATTGACGATATATCACGTCGCCTCTCCTTAGAAGGCTTCTTACGCCGCCTCTTGTGGGACTTTTACAAATATACAAGTACATAGTCCATCAAGAACAAAGACTTGGAAAGGGCGGAGTGATTTAGTTTATTTTTATCTTCTTATTTGGACGAGTCCCTCAGGTGAACTTAGGGTGAATCCTCAAGCATGAGATGAATGTCTCATGTGTACCTTTGGTGAGTCCTTCAAGCATGGGGTGAGTCCCTCGGGTGTTCCTGAGTCGAGTCCCTCAAGTGTCAATGAGGTGAATCTTCAAACGTCAATTGCTAAAAACCTTAAACGTCGGTCGAGCTAAAAACTGTGAAGACATGGTTTCTCAAATGATTTTGATAACGACACACTCTATAACATACAAGGATGGATAAAAGAATCTCAAAGAAATCAAGTTTGAAGAACTTCAATTTTAAATCAATATGTTAAGACTTGATAAAGAATGAAGACAAAGTTTTACAAAAATGGAGGTACAACATTCAGCTTCTATATAGCGTGTACAAGTGTTCAACTTCATTTATCATTCTTGTATATCATATTGAAAATATTTTAAATCATTACAATGCATTTTTGCCTTTGTTTCAAAATGTTTTTGCAAATTCTGTTCAGAGTAACTGGTTACTACTTCCTGGTAATCGATTACCCTGTATTATCTTTAAAAAATTTTAAAACGTTGAGGCTTGTAACCGATTACCACTGGCGCAGTGAGTCAAAAAAGTGCATATGTTGGCAGAATTTTGTTTTCTCATTTCTTCTTGAACCATGGCAACTCTTGGTCATTTGTGTAACAGCCCAATTTTCATTAATTAATTATTTATGTTAATTAATTGATTTATTGAAATTATTGGATGATTATTTAAAGGAATTGGTAGATATTTTGAGAGAAGAAATATATTGGAGAGAAATAGAAGGGAAAGATATATAAGGAAAAGTGGAAGGAAAAGGAAATGATACTAACATAAGAGAAAGAGAAGAGAAAGAAAGAGGAAGAGGGAAAAAGAGAAGGAAAAGAAGGAAAAGCTTGGAAAGCTCAAGAACAACTTCTAGCTTTCAATTTAATCAAGGTAAGGGTGTGAAATGTTATTATCTTATCAATGTTTATGATTATGTATGTGTGTGTGTTTGGATTTATTGGAGGTTTCCCATCTTTTTCCATGCTAGGGCATAAATGGATTTAATCGGTAGAATTGATGTTTTAACGGCTAAAATCTGGAATAAATGGTGTAGATTAGTCGATAAATGATAGGCTAAGACTAATAGAATTCGTTGGAATTGAATCGATTGATTTGGTGATGATTTGATGATTTTGGACAGTTGGGGTTTTGAACATCGCAGACGTTCGCTAGCACCTTCGCTAGGCGAGCAGGTCGCGAGTGTTCGCTGTAGCGAGCTAGTAGCGAATGGTCCCAGACTTGGACAGAATGTAATTAACCCTCTTCGCTGGTAGCGGGCGAGGTAGCGAGGGGTTCGCTAGGCGAAGCCCCAGTGAGTAGGCAGTGAAGCTTTACAGTAGCTTTTGTATGCCTTCGCGAGCTTGTTCGCTAGGCGAACAGGTAGCGAGTGTTCGCTAGGAACTCGCTAGGCGAGTAAGCTAGCGAGTGTGACAGCATTTTCATTTCCTTGTGTTTCCATCCAATGTTGATTGTTTGGTTCGATTGTGTTCAATCTTTATCGGAAATGAATAGTTTGTGTGCTGCTGTGTGATATGTTGTGGGTAGCCGTATGGCGTGAATCCTAGATTATGGAATCGATTGTGAAATGTGGCATTTTGGCATATATATGTGCATTGTTTAAATTGATTAAAAATGCATGGTGATTGTGATGCAGTTTGTAGCCGTTTGGCATGACATTGTGAATGTATGATGATAGTATGAGATTAGATGAGATGAAAATGCATGAAAATATTATGAATATGTATGCATTTCAAGAAGTGTATGGAGTCATTTTGCATGTGAAGCATCATGATATACATTCTTGTGCTGATTGATTCCGCGTAGAATCTGCTGAATGATTGTGTGCCCATGTGGGGTGTGAGCAATCGGATTGTGTGCCCGTGTGGGGTGTGAGCAATCCATAAACATTGTGTGTCCGTGTGGAGTGTGAGCAATGGGTGAACATCGTGTGCCCGTGTGGGGTGTGAGCAATGGGTGAATATCGTGTGCCCGTGTGGGGTGTGAGCGATGGTTCCAATAAGTTCCCGAGTGAACTTGAAATGATTGAGTCGGTACCGCATGTGCATCTGCATAGAGTCGTGAGTCGGTCTCTATGAGTTGCATTTATCATCATGAATTGTGTATTGGTAAATAAACATAATTGTAAATATTTATGTGGAGTGATGAATATGTTTATTGTGAATAAATATACCTTGTGATGTATATGAATGAATGGTGAATTATATATATGTTGCGATATATATATGTTGCAATATGTATATGAATGAATGTGGTGATGGTATTGAATTGTGAATGTATATTGTTTGTATGCGATTGTATGTGAAGAATGCATGAGAACATATTGTGAATATGTGTGCATTGCTTGATAAATATGGTGATGGTATTGAATTGTGAATGCATAATAATTGTATTCGATTGTATGTGAAGGATGCATGAGAATATATTGTGAATATATGTGCATTGCTTGGTAAATGTGATGATGATGTTGAAAATATGTATATGTGTAAGGCTCGTACTCACTGGGGTAGAATAACAAGATGTTGTTCCTAGTGAGGTATAATGACATGGTCGTATACACTGGGGTAGAATGACTAAGATGTCGTTCCTAGTGGAATAATCACCGGGGTAGAATAACTGAGATGTTGTTCCTGGTGGGGTATAAACGATGTACCCATAATCCCAAATAGAGATTGGTGAGAATTGATGAGTTTTATATGAGTCACATGACATAGATATCATTGTTATATGATAGTATGCTTGTGTGTGAATTGTTGAATTGAGAACTTTGGATATATGCATGATAAATATGTTTGGTTATATATATATATATATATATATATATATATATATATATATATATATATATATATATATATATATATATATATATATATATATATATATATATATATATATATATATATATATATATATATATATATATATATATATATATATATATATATATATATATATATATATATATATATATATATATATATATATATATATATATATATACTTTGTGATGAATTGTGGTGAAGAAACATGGATGTGTATGTTTGTGTACAATGATGTGAATTGGGAGTATATGCATTGTGATGTATATGAGTGGATTATGATAAAATATGGTGAGATCGTAGTGTATGCATATTTTTATGTTAATGTACATATATGATCATATGCATTGTTATTATGATAATATTTCTCACCCTTATGCTGGAATGATGTCCTATATGACATCGTGCAGGTATCGAGAGTAGAGCTGCTTGTAGTTGTGAAGTCGCTATTGGTGTAGCTGTTTAGTAATTTAATTATGTTGGGTCGAGTCATACTCTGGTCATGTAACAATGGGATCGTTGGTTTATGTTTTAGAGATATTATATGTATTCTACGCTATGTTTTTGTATTCATTGGAATATTATGATGTTGGCCTTAGTGCCTAAGTAATGTTGATTTATGTGATGAACACGAATGTTCTGTTAAGAGAATTATGAATATAAATTGAATCCGCTGCTACATGCAAAGTGAAATCTTGAAAATTATAATTATTTATTAAAGTGTTAATGAGCATGACAGATGGTTTTTGATGTTTGAAAGTTTAAGTGTGACGCCCTTTTATGAATGCATGATTATTTACTCTGATTATTCATATATTTTTCGAGGGGTTTAGAAGGATGTTACAATTTGCACTCTTTTGAAAAGGTGTTTAGAGACATTTATATACCTCATAATCTCATACTTTGAGATTAACCTTCTTGCAAAAATTCAAATTTTATTTCCATCTCTCAATTTCCAAATTTTCACAAGTGTCAAAAATTCTTCATTTTCAAGAGTGAAACTATTATACTTCAAATTTTGTTATTTTATCATAGTTTCATTTATCTATCTTTGAACACTTGTATTTGATATATAAGAGTTGATATCTCAAAAAGAAGATCAGTCACAAGATTGATATTTGAAAACTGCTGCAACTTACTCAAATCAGAATTTATTTGCAGTTTGATTACATCTTATTTTTCCATGATTGTTGGAAATAAGTTTGTAAGACAATATCTAGGTGAGTTTCCCTTAGATTTTCTCTTCACCCTTTGAGTCTCTCTCTTCTTTCTTAGAACAAAATCAAAACATATAATAAATATGATGAGTATTGTGCGCCATGAACCTTAAGTATATGGGAAATAATGAGTGAGGAGTCTCTCCTTACTTCTTCTAGAGTGTTTAGCATACATCCCGTTTGGGGGTGATCTTGCGAGACATTCGCTTCTATGTCATAGAATTTAGTGCAATACTGTCACACCCTAATTTTTGACCTTAACCTCTTTGTGCTTTCTCTTTCTTTCTTCCTTCATTTTTACTTTTGCATGTATGTTTATTATGACTAACAAGGGTGTGCAGGTGCTTTAAATTCAAATAGAGATGACACTCACAATCCTATCCTTCCCGAAATGGCTGTTTGGTTCTTATCCAAGTTATGCTTATGGTGATTGCATCGTTTAAGTAGCTGGTGGCAAGCTCAAGGAGATCTTCGTATAGTTCACCAGATATTGAGTCAAATTTCTTTCAAAGTTCACAACAAAATCCACGAGCTGGTTTGAACTCAAATTGTTGTATTTGGCCCCGAAGATCAAGAGGAAGTCTAGATCGATGTGTGAAGAGTTGGGTCTTATTCTACCATAGGGAGTTCATCATATTCAGGCTCATCATAAAATTCATACTACTAAGTTGTCGCATACTACGCAGATGGGAATCTCATAAGAACCAAATTCATAGTGAACTTTTGTTTGATTGACGCATCGATACGTTTTATCATTTGGTTTTCACTGTGATAAGCTTCCTCTAGCATTCAAAGGAGTATTCCAAATGCATGTTTTTTTAGACCCATCCTTATTTTCATTAAAAGTTTAAAGAGGCATTGCCCTGACTCTTAAAATTCATTAGATACGAGGGTCATATGGTCAAATTACAAAGTCCATAAGTTTTGTGCCATTACACATATTCAAGAAAGCCATGCTAATTCTCTTTTTGGATACCAACATTCTCTACATTATTATTTCTCGTGTTTGTGTTGGGACACAAGATATTCTTAACCATTACAAGTTCCAAAGAAATCAATTCATTCATAACATAGTTCGATGGCGTGCTTACCAAATAAAGTTTATCTTCCATTACAGCTTGTACAGAATGCTAGACTGGCATCTAATTTTGGGAGAGCAAAGGTAAATATTGATGAAAGAAGATAACTGTAGCATGTTACAATTATACGGTAATCACGAAGAGTTTCCAATTATTACATTACCTGCATGGAGCATCTCAAGGGGAAAACAAATTAACGCAATTGTCAAGCTAATTAGATTTGAGAATCATTCCACCATGTTCAACCGAAATTCTTAAGTGACACCTGACATGCTTACGGTGGGTACTGATATTATATTATGAGCAATGAGTAAATGCCATACATTTATTGTTGTTCAATTTGCAACCGAGATCTAAATAAGCATTAACATCTTAAAATGTTTTGTACATGTTACACCATAACTATTATAAGCAGAGTTTAATTCAAGAGGTTGGAACAATATTTTCTATTCAAAGACATAAATCCATCATAAAACTTGCAGAATTATTAATCTTGATCCAGTGATGAGTATGTCTTCACTACACCACCGCAATGAAAAAGAAAGGACGTAGACAAGCAGCAGGCTGAATGAAGTTATCCGAGAAACCGTTATGCGCTTCGACGCCTGCAGTAGGGACCTCAACTGGAGGAGGGTTAAATAGGAGCAATGATGTTCGGATGATCCCGTTAGTCCTTGAAAGTAGAAGGAATATTGTGTAAATGACCAATGAATGTCGCCTTTAAGTCCGCATGGCTGCAACAGAACATAGCCGGGTTTGGGCCGTTGGTCTGTTAGAAAAAAATAAGAGGGATGTCATTGACGCCATTCACTTTCCGGCATGAACAAATCAACACAAGATGAAATAAACACCCGCTTCGCTGGAGAGGTGAAGCTAATCAGCCCACTGGGAATTCTCAAGTCACCAACTGGAGTTTTCTTGCGTTGAAAATATTCGTTACAGAATTGTCACAACCCTCTTCGATTTTCAAATTCCCCAACTCACATGGTTCACGATAAAAAGTAATCCCGAGAGGATTTTACAGAAAACATGGCGTCCAAATGCCCCACTGTTTCCAAACCCTTAGAGAGATTCGCAGAAGCTCGACTTAACTGCCCCTGATTGACGGTATTATGACCGAGTCTTTGAAAATAGCTCTTTAGGTGAAGTCAAATTTCCACAGAACAAACCACTTGGAAATAACTTATGCCAGGTTAGCAAAGTCTTCAAATTCCAATAGGCCAAACTCGTCACTGATGTTCTCATGTAAATTTCTAAGATATCAAGCGAACTTAGAAAGTTGGAAATGTTAATTCTGAAACTGTTAATGCAGCACGCATGTTTATCTTGAAGCTTCCTTTTTTTTTGAAAAAAAAGATATCATAATAACTGGTGACCAAAATCACTAGTCAGGATATTCATTTATAAGGCCAATACTAAACTTGAGCATAACTTATAGGAGTCAGGAAACGATATCTCATCGAGTATGCTTTCGAACTAAACCTTACCTCGATTAGGACTTTGAGGGCTGTATCTGGGTTTAGTTTATGATTCGTAAAGCAGAGGACTAAAAGGGTTAAAATATATTTGTGCCCACCTAATTTTTGAAAGATGCTCAATCTCTTTTTTTTAATACCCTGCCCCAGGTTAAAAACGAGGTTTTGATTTGGAAGAGAGGAAAAAAAAATCCTTCATCTAGGTTTAAGGGAGTTTAAATATTTCTGGTGTTTAGGAGATTTGAAACAATGCCTTATATCATCAGTAGGATTTTTATTCAAAAGCATACAACGAGAGATCCTGCGTTTTACTTCATCATCCTCCTTCCCATCCTATGTCTAAGTAAAGGATCAGGTAGCATTGACATCATAGTTTATGAAAATGATTTTTATGAGTGAATACGAATGGATTTCTTCAAGACAAACATTTATTGCATTACTTATTCAAAATAACAAGTTCTACGAGCCAAATATGCTTTTATAAATCAAAGAAATGAAATACACATAAGTAAACAGAATGAAAAGCCAGACAAGTCCTTTCTCTTGGATTGTATGGAATGGAGAGACTTGCAGAATCGTCTGATATGTCGCCTTCGGATTCATCTTCAGGCACTATATTGATATGAGCTTCCCAAATAACCTTGGATCATGTTCGCGGAGGACGAACCATGCCGAGGTAGGGGATTATCTTGCACATTAGGAATGGAACCCTTAAAGGATAAGATTCCGCACTTAACCAACCTTTGAACGTCTGCTTTCAAACCGTAATAATTCTCAATATCGTGGCCTAGAGCACCTTGATGGTATGGGCAAAATTTGTCAGCTTTGTACCAATACAGAAGTTTCTTGGGTACCTTAGGTGGGGCTCTCGTCTAAATGTGACCTTTTTGAATCAAAGCTGGGAACAAGTCAGCATATGTCATAGGGATGGGATCAAAGTCTATTCTTTTGTGTACACGACTTTGATCGTCAATGGCTGATCTTGTTGATTTTGTTGATGTTGTGGCTGATAAACTGGAGCGTTGAACACTGGCGATACCGCAACAACCTGATGTGATGGCGGATACCCTATCTTGAATCGTCCCTGCTGCACACCACTTACCTCGTGTTCTCTCTTTTTCACAAAACCACTCCCATACTTTTGAGCATTATTGGGATCACTCCCTTCCTTGACTAATATTCCTTCACGGACCCCTTCCTCCAAGCGTGTTCCCATGTTTACCATTTCGGTGAAGTCACTGGGTGCACTTGCTACCATTTTCTCATAAAAGAAAGGACCCAGAGTCTTTAGAAAAATTTTGGTCATCTCCTTTTCTTCTAATGGCGGTATGACTTGGGCGGTTAACTCGCGCCAACGCTGAGCATATTCTTTGAAATTCTCTTTGTCCTTCTGAGCCATGATCCTCAATTGATCACGGTCAGGAGCCATGTCCATGTTATACTTGTACTGCTTGATGAAGGCTCCACCCAGATCATTGAAAGTTCGAATCTTCGCACTATCCAATCCCATATACCACCTGAGCGCAGCGTCTGTTAGACTGTCTTGGAAATAATGAATGAGCAATTGATCATTGTCAGTTTGGGAAGACATCTTTCTAGCATACATGATAAGATGACTCTGAGGGCAAGTATTTCCTTTGTACTTCTCAAAATCAGGAACTTTGAATTTTGGCGAAACCTTGACATTCGAAACCAAACATAAGTCGGAAGCACTCTTTCCAAACAAATCCTTTCCACTAAGGGCTTTCAATTCTTTCTGAATCTCATAAAACTGGTCCTAAAATCCATCCATCCTTTCTTCAAAACCCATAGTTTCACTGGGTGTCCCATGGAAAATTAGTTCGTCTAGGACATATGGAGTAGTATTCATTTGCGGAGGTGTTGTAGTCATCATAGCAGTTGCAGGGACGGTTTGAATAGTGGTCTTGGCAGAGACCTCAGGAACAGGCGGGCGATAACCAGCCGGAGTAAAATAAGGAGGCATCCCCCACGGGAAACCTGGCGGCATGTTGTAGGTCAATTCAGCAATAGTAGGCACCACTGGGATCGGTACTGACACAACTTCGGAGATAACAGTCCTCTGAACTTCTTGATTGTTGAATGCAAACTGGTTGGGCAGAGCTTCAACTAAACCATTCAACCTCTCCAAATTTTCCTTTAGGATTGCAACTTCACCACGGAGTACCTTGTTCTCTTGTTCCAATTGATCCATCTTTTGGCGTCGACTGGCTCAAGTGTTGTACTGGTAATTCAGCTTGTCTGTGAAGATGAAGCAAGAGTGAGACCCCCGTGGAATGCAAAGGATGATATGCCGATGCAAAATGCGAAATGCAAATGCAAGAATGCAAAACGAAAGGTTTCATGGAACTCAAGTATTTATAAACGTCACAGAGTACCCAAAGAAAAACTCGTTTATTATTTTTTGATATCGATTACAAATAAATATTCTTATAAGAGTCCTGACCTAATAGCTAAATAAAAGCTAATAAAGTCCTAAGGAAGTCTTGTATCATGCTTGTTGATTTGCTGTTCTATCTGGACTTTCTTGAATATAAGTTGTTCACGATCAACTTCTAAGGAATATTCGGATAGAGGAAAATAAATCCTCCATCTCTCTTCTTTTCTTTGTTGGAAAATAAGGAAGGAATCCCTTGTTTACTTGGATCTTCAATATTGATGAAAGTCTTTTGAACTTCATTTGATCCTCAATAATAAAGGGAAGCCTCTTGTATTTGTCCTTTTGAGTTTCTTGATTCTTCAATTAGTGTTTTTAACTTCCTTAGGTCATCCGAGTTAGGACTCTTAAAAGAATATTTCAAAATATTTTTCTTTTGTAATCCCTATTGGTTCTATAATGTTTACAAATAAACTTGGAGTTCCATGAAACCGATGCAATATGATGCGTTATGAATGCAACAAACACAAGTAAGCACATAGAGACATAAGGATAAACAAACAAGGGAGACCCTAGGTTTGCAACGAGCATGGAGCCAAAGGGTATACCCATTCCCAAAGGATGTGGACTAAAGGTTGATTGTACCTGCAGAACAAGGTTCTAAGAAGGTTCCCAAAGTCATTAGTCCATCTTTTGGATATTATCAACTTCCCAATTACTTGGTGGTTAATAATATTCTCAAGAGAACTTTGTTTGAGTGTAGTATCGCGTAGCAACTATTTTGAGAGTACTCCCTCATAGTTCCGCACTACATCCTAATAAAGGCCAAAGTGGGGTTAAAGGTAACTACGGTCCTCAATATCATAGGCTCCAATCGAAAATAGTGAATGTTTTCACGAGTACTCGTTCAACATTACAGCTTTCGAGAGGGCCTCAATTGAGAGTGATTCTCAAGTCAACTTAGTCGGGATTCGACTCCTTATAAGCCTCGTCGAATATATCACAATCCTATCTTAAGTTCACTCAAGTCCAGGTGTAGGACTTTGTCTCACCACTCAAGAGTTCAACCCAAAAGCATAAATAACAAATATACAAATAAGAAAATAAGCAAATATGTAAAGCAATAAACAAGCAAAAATAAAACAAGTTAGGGAAATCCACAAGGAGGTCCCCAGTGAAGTCGTCATTTCTATCGCGGTGAAATTTGGATACCAAGCTATTGATTAGCATGAATCTTAATTCATTTGCAACCGAACTTTGATTTGTCCAAAGGAAGGGAAAAAAGATCGAAATACCCACAATGCAATGCACATGCAAAGGTTAGAGATTTTTAGGTTCGGGGGTTGGTTAAACTTAGGGAAGGTGCTAACATCCTAAGTTTATGTAGTACTATACAGGAACCACTTGTTTTATGTTGTTTATTGCTAAGGGTTTATCTGCTTAAGGGATGAAAGACCTAGGGGTTTATTTCTAAGTATACTCGATAAGATATCGCATCTTATGCCTACACATCCTTACAGGAGTGGAATCAGAGTATCTGTAGTTCCCCTAAAGGGTTTGAGGAGTGCTTTGACTGTGGTCAAAGTTCCTATGGGATAAGGTATGTTGATTGATTGGTTCTAGGAGAAAAGACGAGTTGTCATTTTAAGGGAGATTACTTGATTTAACCGCCATAACTTGGTAGGAAAATTGATTGTATTGTTATGGGGTAGAAGTTTTATCTCGCTTAAGATGATTAACATCTTATTCTCTAATGTGTTTGAAAAGTTTGAATTGAGTTGTTGAATGTGTTTGTCTAAGTTGTAAAGATAAAAGGTCCTCCTTATGGGGTAGGGTCTAACTTAGAAGATCGACTTGAATGAGATCAAGGATCATAGGGGAATATGATGCAAATAAGATGCATACGCACAATTGTTTAGGTTATGCGCAGATTCTTCCTTTGGACGCTATGCAATAATGCGATGCAATAAAGATGAACAACGGTAAAGGTAAATTGCGGAAAATAAAGACGATAAATAAATACATACATAAACGCATGAAAGCGCTAAAGTGTGTGAATTGTGAGTGGAATCGGAGTTGACGGAAGCGTGCACGATTGATTAAGTTGGGGATGTTGATTGATTTTAAGAAAAGAGCCGAATTTATTTTACTAGTTTTAGATAAAAGTGGTGACAAATTAATTTTAAGAAAAAGGTGACTTGATTATTTTTAGTGAGATTGTCAATCTTAGTTGAATTTTATCTTTGGCGAAATTGATTTTATAAAAAAGGTTGTATCAATTAGTTTTAATAAAAGCTTAATTTGATGAGATTGGGTTTTAGGAAAAAAAATTAATTTATTTTACAAGCAAAAAGATTTTGGCGAATTAATTTTAAATAAATAGGATTTATTAAATAAAATGGGTTTCATTAGAGTGTAGGTAGATTTTGGTTATTATAAATTATTATAAGTTATTTTAAAGTTATGAAATATGTCTTTTATTATAAAATAGTTTTTTTTTATTAAATAGATACAAGTTATTAAAAAAAAGATTTATATTAAAAACAGGTTATATGTTTATTTTAAAAAGTTATTAAGTTATAAAAAAAGTAAAATAGGTTAATTAAAAAAAATAACAAAAAGATTAATTAAAAAGAGTTATTAGTTATTTATAAATAAAAAGTCCATTTAAAATTATTAAATTAATTAAGAGAGACAATTATATTAAGATTAATAAAAAGTTTAATATTAAATTAATTAATGGGTTAAATAAAGGAACTAAATTAAAATGTCATTATCTTAATTTTAAAAAAAAGTTGGTTAAAGTTAATTTAGTTGATTAATAAAAAGATTTGTTAATATTAAAAAGGTGATAAAGGTTAATTAATTAAATTAGGGTCAATAATCATTAATTAAAAGAGTTGATTAGTGGATTTAAAATAATTAAACGGTAATTAAGGGATTAAAAGGGGGGGGGGGGGGGGGGGCGCGTGTGATCGAGTGTGGTAGGCGTATGCGGGTGTATCGTGGGAGTGCGTTATGGGTCGCGTGATGGTGATCCGTTGGAGATCGTATAGTGGTGAGGGTGAAGGTGCACGGTAGTGTGGTGTGTGTATGTGCATATGATTATTACAACAAAGTTAAACAAATTAAATATAAAAAAACCCTCCTTCCCCCAAATCCCCTCCGTCTTCTTCGTTCTCTCATCGCCATCTTCTTCATCTTGCTCCTCTCCCCAATCCTTTCTCCATATCCCGATCCACCTGAAACACAAATCAACCAACAACAAAATTTAATTGTTAGCGAAAAACAACCTTTCACAATTCAATGGCTTCCTCGCCGGTGTGGTGGTTGGAGGCGGATGAGCAACGGAAAGCGATTCGCGGCCAGTGATTGTGATAACGGTGACAACGTTTTCGCCGGCGGTGGATTCGTAGTTGACGGCTGATGGTTGTGATAATGGTGGAAAGGAAGTGGCGAGGGCTTGAGGATCTCGACGGAAGCTTAGTGATTCCCGACGCTGGTGGTTTCGAGATGATTTTCGGTGGCTCACAAAAGGTGTTTCGCGGTGACAGATGTGTCGTGACGGAACTTCAAAATGAAAGATAAGTTCTTATTTCTACGATTTAGCAGTTAGGTTTTAATTTGGGATTTTTGTGGATTCTGGATTAATGTGAGTATTGGTTGAATGTTTGGGTTTGACTTGGGGATTTTTGGGATTTTTGATTTACTGTCTGTGAATGGATCCCCTTTCCTCATGCACGATCCACCCTTATATAGCTTCATGATTCCTTCCTCTAATCAATTTCACGATTTCCGTTAAGCTCTTATAAATTCATTTCCAAATTCGTGTGAACCTGTCTAGATTGGTTTTGGAAAATAATGAATTTGATTGATCTTGCAGGGACAATGTTATTGATATCCTGACCTTCCTTTTTGGTTTTCACCTTAAGAAACGAAACTTGGTTTTAATGAGATTGATTTTTGTTCTGATTTCATAATATGGCTTGATGGCTACGATTTCCTGATCCTCTTCACTTTTCTCGTGATTATGGTATTAATGTTCTTGTGCCTATTTCAGGAGGAAAGCACACGAGGTGGTTGCTCTTTGAAATGGTACCAACGTTAATGCATTCTCTATTCAGGCGTGTTATTGATGTTGCAGTCATGGAGTGATGATGGTGAGTTCCATTTTTAAGGTCTTGATTTCTTCTCATTATGAGTTGTTCTGCTTATGTTTCAATAACCTGTTGCTGTTTCTAACTCCTTTACTTAGTTGCAGGGGCTTTCGAGCTGGCGTTTGCCGTCCAGACAAAGGAGCAGGCTAGCTCCCAAGTACAAGTGCTTCTTCTGAGTTTTAATCTTTGTAAGCTTTATATTTGAAATTTCTCCTGATTGATAATTCTTTCTAGTCATAATGATAATAAGGCTGAATGTAACTCTTCTGGTTATCTTGTTGTAGGTCACGACGCTTGGACGAGTTTGCTAGAAAGGGAGCCTGGTTGGAGTCAACATGAGGTCGTGGCCGCGGAGCACGACTTCCTCTGAGTTTCGGTTTAACCTTAATTTCATTATAGCTTCTGCGTAATCCAACTCGTAATAGTTTTAAATAAACGATTCTCTGGCTTCTCTTACATATTAAATAAGTTGTCGCAACTAGATAAGCTAATCATCATATCGATGACCATGAAATTATTGGTGCTCCTTTCATCAGGTAATCAAGATTACATCCACTTCTCAACCGGGTGATGTTATATTGATGCCGCTTTATATTAATGTATTGTAGTTATTCCTACTGCAGGAACATGGTGGATTCTTGGCATTGAAGCTCGCGAATCCCAATTATAAATTGTTGAGGAAGAAATCGTTGAGCAGGCGCATTCGGAAGCTGCTGTCAATAGAATGCCTTTGGATTCGGAAAGACGGTTGTGGCTGGTTCTTCCAAGTCTTAACTGAGTTGTGATTTGTCAGTGACAGGTTGTTGTCTTTACGGGGGTGACTAAAATTGCATATCAGGTATGCTTGTCCTCATCTTGTGTTGATTTGTTCATGCCGGAAAGTGAATGGCCTCAATGACATCCTTCTTATTTCTTTCTAACAGACCAACGACCCAAACCCTGCTATGTTCTGTTGCAGCCATGCAGACTTAAAGGCGACATTCATTGGTCATTTACACAATATTCCTTCTACTTGCAAGGACTAACGGGATCATTCGAACATCATTGCTCCTATTTAACCCTCCTCTAGCCGAGGTCCCTACTGCAGGCGTCAAAGCGCATAACGGTTTCTCGGATAACTTCATTCAGCCTGCTGCTTGCCTACGTCCTTTCTTTTTCATTGCGGTGGTGTAGTGAAGACATACTCATCACTGGATCAAGATTAATAATTCTGCAAGTTTCGTGATGGATTTATGTCTTTGAATAGAAAATATTGTTCTAACCCCTTGAATTAAACTCTGCTTGTAATAGTTATGGTGTAACATGTACAAAACGTTTTAAGATGTTAATGCTTATTCAGATCTCGGTTGCAAATTGAACAACAATAAATGTATGGCTTTTACTCATTGCTCATAATATAATATCAGTACCCACCGTAAGCATGTCGGGTGTCACTTAAGAATTTCGGCTGAACATGGTGTAATGATTCTCAAATCCAATTAGCTTGACAATTGTGTTAATTTGTTTTCCCCTTAAGATGCTCCATGCAGGTAATGTAATAATTGGAAACTCTTCGTGATTACCGTATAATTGTAAAATGCTACGGTTATCTTCTTTCATCAATATTTACCTTTGCTCTCCCAAAATTAGATGCCAATCTAGCATTCTGTACAAGCCGTAATGGAAGATAGACTTTATTTGTTAAGCACGCCATCAAACTATGTTATGAATGGATTGATTTCTTTGGAACTTGTAATGGTTAAGAATATCTTGTGTCCCAACACAAACACGAGAAATAATAATGTAGAGAAGGTTGGTATCCAAAAAGAGAATTAGCATGGCTTTCTTGAATATGTGTAATGGCACAAAGCTTATGGACTTTGTAATTTGGCCATAGGACCCTCGTATCTAATGAATTTTAAGAGTCTGGGCAATGCCTCTTTAAACTTTTAATGAAAATAAGGATGGGTCTAAAAAAACATGCATTTGGAATACTCCTTTGAACGCTAGAGGAAGCTTATCAGAGTAAAAAAACATGCATTTGGAATACTCCTTTGAACGTCAATCGAACAAAAGCTCACTATGAATTTGGTTCTTATGAGATTCCCATCTGCGTAGTATGCGACAACTTAGTAGTATGAATTTTATGATGAGCCTGAATATAATGAACTCCCTATGGTAGAATAAGACCCAACTCTTCACACATCGATCTAGACTTCCTCTTGATCTTCGGGGCCAAATACAACAATTTGAGTTCAAACCAGCTCGTGGATTTTGTTGTGAACTTTGAAAGAAATTTGGCTCAATATCTGGTGAACTATGCGAAGATCTCCTTGAGCCTGCCACCAGCTACTTAAACGATGCAATCACCATAAGCATAACCTGGATAAGAACCAAACAGCCATGTCGGGAAGGATAGGATTGTGAGTGTCATCTCTATTTGAATTTAAAGCACCTGCACACCCTTGTTAGTCATAATAAACATACATGCAAAAGTAAAAATGAAGGAAGAAAGAAAGAGAAAGCACAAAGAGGTGGGGTCTTAAGGTCAAAAATTAGGGTGTGAAAAATACGAATCTCAAACAAAATCAATTCATTTATGTTTAAAATTTTGAACAAATGCAAGTCATTTTATCCTTCAGGATTGGTTGTTAAACTTTTTTCAGAAAGGGCATGTTATTTCTATTCTACCGCAAACATGCATCGACCCTAACTGCTGAAATGCAAACTTAGCGTCGCTCATAAAAAACACTTAAGAATTCGTAGGCCAAACTATGGACACTCCTCATTCTCGTCCGAATGAGGATACGTAGGCATAAGACAGCGAAGTCTTGGTGAGCAACCTTTCCCTTTCCACCCGTAGTCCTTTGAACTACGTTGACTATGACTTTCCCATTGCACGAGGGAATACGTAGGCCTAGGACGACGAAGTCCTATTGAGTGTCTCCTTTTTGTTTTTTATGTTTATGTTTCCCTTTAGCAAATAGGCTTTAGATAAACTCACCCTTTGATTAGAAGAACAAGAGTAGATCTCATTGAGTACAACGGACGCGAGGGTGTGCTAATACCTTTCTCTCGCGTAACTTAATCTCAAACCCAAGATTTGGTTACGAGACCATGTTCCTTTCCCTTTTTGAGATTTCTTCGATTGTTTTCTTTATCTTGTTGGGATAAATAATGTTCGATGGCGACTCTGTTTTTCCGCCGATCATTTTTCACAGTTGCAACAGCTGTCGACTCTAGTTCTCTATGCGAGTCAATCCTAGAGCTTGTCTGTTTCTTGTCACTGAGTGTTTATCTTTATGCTTTTATTTGCACTATTTGTTGTATATTACTACATTTACTTGAATTCTATTGCATTTCATTATTTTTGTCATATTATTTTGGTCTGCTATTATGCTGTTGGGTGGGATGGTTCTATGAGAGATAAGCCTACTACCCAGGCTTGAGTACATACATAGGATTAGAGTGGATAGTCGTGTGGCTTGCGTGGCGTATAGCCACGTTTAGTTGACACGAGACCCACATTCAGACGAGGTTTTCTTTGGAGATATTTTATCCTGCATGTCTGGTGCAGATGATAGGGTGTTGATATAGAGGGCTGATGACTCTAGAGACCGTTCATGGGAAGTCAGTTGAGGCATCCTGGATTGATGATGATGCTAAACCAAAAATGGTGAGTGTATCATTATTTCTCGACCTGAGAGCTCATGATGATGAAGACCTGCTAGGATTCCATGTCCAAGATTAGAACCCACATGTGAGAAGGGATGGGTTTTGCAGGAAACCTTGACCTTCATCCCACCCGGTTTTCTGGCTTTCTTCTCAGTATGGACTTTTAAGCCTAGTATTCTGATTATTCTGGTATTCTAGTATTTTCATTAAAGCAAACTTTTAAGCTTATTCCATCAGTAGCACAACAGTTATTCAGAAGTCATGGAAGCTTTGATCCCATGTCTTTTGCATTGCATAACATAAGCATTTCTGCATCATTTTGCATATCATTCTTCAACCAGTCAGAACTCTCATTCCGCCTTTGTCCATGACCATCTAGTCAATTCCCTGATACTCATTCTGAATAAGTGGAGATTGTTGAAAGGCAATAAAGTGTTTGAGGAAATATCGAGCAGTGTCGAGAAGTAAGGTCAAGTTGGAAGTTGTTGGTAGTTATGTCAAGGAACAACATTCAGAATGTTAATCCCCCACCAGGCTTTACTGTGACGACTAACCCGTTGTACAGTTTTCTACCTGATGCGGATTCTCCACAAGTGAATAATCTTACTTAAGCTCAGTCCATGCAGACCCCTGATATTCATAAGCGGTCTGTTGCCCAAAGTGGGCATTCCTATTCTCTTGATACTACAAACTATTGTGGTTTTGCATTCTCTATGTCGAATTCCCAAAGGGAGGTCCAGATGATGAAAACCAAGGACTCGAGAGCTCTTGAGTTTGCTGAAAGATATCGTGTCTTGGATGAGAAACTCAAAGCCATGGAAGTTCAGGATGCTTTTGGTCTCGACACTTCAGACATGTGTCTGGTACCTGACCTAGTGTTATCTCCAAGTTTCAAAGCACTGAAGTTTGAGAAGTATAAGGGGGATAGTTTCCCAAGGCAACATTTGGTGATGTTTTGCAGAAGAATGACCTCATTTGTGCACAACGATAAATTGATTATTCACTGTTTTCAAGAAAGTTTGAGTGGGGCATCTTTGAGTTGGTACATGCAGTTAGAGAGTGGTCACATCCGATCATGGTTGGGCTTAGCTAATGGTTTTTTGAAGCATTATAATTACAATCTTGACATGGCTCCTAGTCACATGCAATTACAAGGCTTGCCTCAAGAGAATAATGAATCCTTCAGAGGGTATGCTAAGAGATGGAGAGAATTGGCTTCTAGAGTGCAACCATCACTTCTAGACAAAGAGTTAGCTAACATTTTCATGGATACTCTACAAGGCCCATACCTGGATAGAATGATTAGCAGTGGGACATCAAACTTCTCTAATATGGTAATAGATGGAGAACACATTGAGAGCGGCCTAAAGAGTGAAAAAATCCAAGACGCCTCAAATAGCCAGGACGGTGAGACTAGATTCCTATGCCACTCCCAAGGGGATGAAGAGGACAAAACCAATACCATCATAGAAGATGTCGAGTGTTCTCAGGACGCACTGGTAAAATCTCATGGTCCTTTATTTTCTCAGTAGTCATCATTTCTAGCGCTGCACTATCCTTATGGGCAATCAATAGTGACTAGAGCTTCACACCAAAGACCTTGGAGTGCTCCCCATGCAAATCAACGAGCCCATGGCCGAAGATATCAGAATCAACACTAAAATAAGAATAAGCCTCGCAACAACTTGGAAAGAATGAATGCTTCTCTGCATCCAGTTCCTATGTCGTATAGTCAACTTTTGCCATATCTGGTACGAAACTCACTTGTAGAGCACAAGAATTTGAAGCTTGTTCCAAAGCCATACCCTTCTGGGTACAATCCCCATGTGAAGTATGGATATCATGGAGGATCTATGGGGCACTCGACTGAAGATTGCAAAGCCTTCCAAGCCAAGTCGTAACAATTGATTGACAAAGGGTACATATCCTTTCCAGAAGGAAGTTTGGTTGTGCATGTCAACCTCTCCCAAGGATGAGTTTAAAGGGACATCTCCTCAAGCCAATGGTTCAGATAGGAAGACATCCTCTGAGCTGGTAACCATTGGATTATTTTTATCTTTTACATTATAGTTTCTTTCATGTTAAGCGCTACTTGTTTGTTAAACATTTGAATGGTAATATTAATGAAGTGATCATGCATTTTTTGAATTAATTATGTCGCATTCACATATTTTTCTTTAAAAATAAAAATAATATACATCCATGTTTCTCCCATTCACTTCACTTTATCAGTGTTGTTTTAGAAAAGAATTGAGGGAGGATGACAAAAACTAAATACCCATAATTGATGCTTAATTGCTTTCAGATAAAACCCTACTAATGATGTACATGCATTTCTTAAAATCCATAAAAACCGGAGATATAAGGGAGATAGACCCTTGTCAACCCTTTTGAGCCTAAAAGAAGGAGTTTCTTTTCGTATAAGAAACCCTCACATTTGACCTAGGGACAGGTGTCGCTACTGCGAAAATCGAGGCCAGCAATGACAGAAGAGTCGCCACTGTGCGTTATTTATCCCAAGAGAGGGAAAGGAAACACTCAGAGAAAACCTAACGAAAAGAGGGATAAGATCAGTCATCACAACCAAATCTCGGGTTCGAGAGTCGGTTACGCAAAGGTAAGGTATTAGCATCCCTCACGTCCGTCGTACTTGACGGGATTCATGCTTGTTGTCTATCTAAAAGGGTGATTGAAACTATCTAACTACAGGCTTGAGGACAAAAGAAAAAGAAGTGACTCGGCAAAGCAACAGCGCTTTGTGCCTACGTATCTCATCTGAAATGAGAAGTCAGAGTCAACGTAGTTCGACTAACTACGGGTGAAAAGGGGGGAAGGTTGCTCGCCAAGACATCGCGTCTTGTGCCTACGTACTTTCATCTGGTATGAAAGATCAGAGCAAACATAGTTCAAGCTAAAAGGGAACACATGTTCGTTCAAGTGTTTTTTAGACGAGTAGGGTTAACAATAAGTTCTAGCAGTTTGGTGTATGCAGCTCGAGCAATGGGAGACTTAGGCATTACCTTTTGCGATAGAACTAAGAGTTAACAACACTCTTTTTATCTGAAAAGATTTTCCTGATTAAAGGTCCCAAAGGACAAAAAGAAGTTTGAATGATTTTTTTGTGTGTTTTTTAGAGAAGAAGTGTTTTTGATTGGTTTGCGATTCATATCACACTAGAGACTAGGACTTAGGAGTGAATGCGTCACATATCACCCAAAGGGTGCTATACTAAACAATCAAGCCATTGAAAGGAAACCCTTCAACAACCATTTCCCAAGTAGCTTAAGACTCGTAACGTACAATATTCATTAACCTTTATTAGGTGTTTTGGATTGTTTAGGAGATAAGGAGAGAAAGACTCAAACTAAGGGGAAACTGAACCCTAAAGTTATCATGCACAATGATCCTAAAGTTGGGACGAAAGGGAAAAAACTAACATAATGTTATCATGCATAGGATTAAACACCTAATGTCTCTCCTACTCCCATCCTAAACGAAGGGACTAGGAATCCTAAGGGGATCATGGCACAAGGTCAAGTAAATACTAAATAAATCACTCACAAAAGAAATGAGAAAGAAAATAAATTAAGGTTCAAAATAAAAACGATAAAACAAAATGGAAAAATAAAATAACAAGATGGAAAATAAAATAACACAATAAAATATTAAAAAAAGATGAATTTTTTTTTGGGTTTTACATATTTAAAACTAATAAAAGAAAATAGAATAAAAATATAAGAAATAAAACAAACAAGTCATAAAAAATATGAAATGACTACACTAGGGATTAAACCCTTGACCATGGGGTTCAAGTCTGATCACTAAACCAGCCCAACCACTCATAAACATGTGAAACATAATAGAAAACGAAAAAAGAAATGATAAGACATAAAAAATAAATGGATAAACGCAAAAAACGCCCCAACAGGGGTTGAACACGGGACAAGGGCAATGCAAGGCGAAGCTTTAACCACTGGGGTGGCGATACATCCTTGTATTGATGCCACCCCATTAATACAAATACTTAAACAAGCGTGTTGCTGGACAAAAAGACAAAGCAAACTATCCAAATACGTTTTCAATCCAAACTCCATCAAAACTCCACCAATTTTCGCAAAATAAAAGTCTAAATCATTTGAAATTCCATGAGGATCACAATGGCACCAATCAAAATTCCAAACAATGCTCACAAAATGAAATTCGATAGGACATGCAAATGAGGGTTTGAAAATGCATTTTGAAATTCAGAGATCACCACAAGTGCCTTTAGAGATATGCAACAGTCTGAGCAAGTTGTAAACATGATATGGAATGAATTCGAGCAGAAAGTTTGTTCAAAAAAACAACAGATCAAGATTATGGTATGTGAGTTACAAATGTGAATATGATTTGGAAATGGACAACACATAATGGTAGAACCAAAACAGAATGGGACAACATCAAGCAATACAAATTCAACATGCCAAGAGTTGCATACAAAACTGAATCAAACATCTATGAGCAAACAACAGGTATAAAACAATCATGTTTATCAAAAGGTAAACACAAAACTTCAGCATAAAGCAACTTCAACTTACAGCAGTAAGAGTGGAAAATTCACATCAGTTCAGATCAACCAAACTATTATGACAATGTTCAACTCAAGTAATAACCTCAATGATAGCTTTCAAAATCATAAGCAAGGCAATAAAGAGTAAACTGAAAACCATGTGAACCATCCAACTCAAACAAATGAAAACTGATTTTGACACAACCAAAATACAAATTTGAACAAGATCATGTTGGTGTTTTAAAAGGTTAGACATAAATCACAGTTCAAACAACAGCCAATAACCAACATACCAAACCATATACATGAGTTAGTAATAAAGACAAGGTCGGTTCACAACAAAAACCTCAAGACAACAAGCTAAAGAAATGCCCCAAGCAGTACTCATGAGGAAATACAACAACATACCAAACATAGAGTAGTTTTCTCATATTATTAAGTGGTAGCTTACTAACTGAATATCCTAATCTAGTTCAAAACACACTAAACAAGAAACAGCTTGCAAACTTATCATGGCAATGATACACAAACTCTGAATTAAACCAAATATCAATGATCACATGCACTACATGTTTCAACAGCATTTACAAACTCAAACTAACAAACATAAGCAAGTTCATCAACCAAGTTGCCCATGCTACAAATGATGATGATAGCAGCAGACCAGTGCAAACACACATGGTGGACAAATCAAACTTCAAACCATGACCAATGATACATGTCAAACATAACAATGCACCTAACCTAACACCATTGGTCTTGACAGTGGCATAAATTTATGCAAGAGATTTCACATTTTAAACAGAACAGGCAACACACAAGCTTATCAAACATGGATCACAAACACACTAAAATCCTGATAAGAGCAGAGGTTGGCAAACCTCCAAATGAATTGGAAAGCAAGCAAAGCATTTATGAATCAAACATCACTCCTCAGGTCCACTCTTAAATCAACCAACAACTATTCCAAAACTTCACTCAAATGGCAACTTACAAACTCATGACAGTAAATGACTCAAAATGATTGGAAGCTTTCCAACATAAAAACAATGATCAAAGAAGATCTGTTTGGAAAAAAACATAAACAGCAGCCAAGTTTGCTATCATAATACACACATTAATTCCAAAGAAACAAGTATAGGTTGAACAGCCTTGCCTCAGTTATTGACAGCAAGCATGACAAGTCTAGAGGCATTTTCCACATGATAAACACAAAACCAGTCATGCTCACAACAGGCCTTACACAAACTGTTCAAACCAAAACATCATGCCAAGGATAACAACATTCATGATGATTTACTTCCACAGTGCCTTCACAAAGGCAAAACATACATTTTCATTCCAATTAAAATTCATGCATAGCAACTGAACAGAAGCAGCAAAAATCTTTCATTATAGTGTGAACATACTTCTTTCAAGACAGCCACTAATACAAGCACACATAGGTTGGACAAACTTACTTCAAGAACAAAATTCCAACATAAGTGACAGTGACAATTTTAATTGCCAATCATTAAACACTAAAAAGAGTTACCAACTTGTCCTAAAAAGAACTTAAACCAAGTTGTAACATGAGAAACAAATTTGAAAGCCAACAATCATGAACAAGACCAAGTTGATCCTCATGGATCAGTACAACATTATATGAATCATTTCAACAAAAACAGTACATTGACATACTTATTTTCTAAAAAACCAATCAAGCATACTGACAGTTATGAGTTGACAAACTCAAAATGGCCCTTAATAGAACCAAAGCATTCTCAAACACAACAATGTTGATAAACATTTAGCAGACATGTCATAGTACTAAAAGCATTGAACAAAGCATCCTGAGATTCACAACTAAGCAAACAGATAAAAGGCTAAGTATCAACATAGACCTATCAAATGTGGAAACTGATTTCAATAGCCAGCCTGCAAACTCCAAGACAGTGATAATTGGTATTTACAATGCTAAACTCAAACACCAATCACACAATAGCTACCAACTTGTTAAAACAAATCACAAACCAATCTCTAGCATGACAAAGTCAGAATACAACCCATACATACATGATGCATAATGATGAACAAATTCAAAACTACATACCTTTTATCGTTTTCCCACACTTAATGCTAAATAAAAGCAAGAACTCCTTCCTTATATGCAAGCTTTGAGATTGAAACTTATTCTTGAAGGAAAAGAGGCAATCTTGGACAGACCTCACCCAAGGCTCTCAGCTGTGGTTTAGGGTTTTAGACAGATGTAAGGAATGATAGAATGAGAGTTATCTCTTCCTTTTTCTCTCCTCCCCTCTTATAAAAGAAATCAAAAACCTCCCTCTTGACCAAAATCAGCTCCTCCCTTTAAAACAAGGGATATCAGGAAGAGGGTTTAAGTCAAAATCCAATAGATTTTCCCCTTCTGATCCTGCTGTCCAACCCTTCCCAAGTGAGCCTTTTTGATAAACCACTTTCTCTTTTCTTCACAAACTTTCCAAACAAAACCTATCAATGAGATGTCTCGAGCTCCGCAATGCAGGTATTGGGGAAATAGCTTTGGTTAGCTAGTGGCAGCAGAAAATCAACATCCAATGAAAAAGGCAAACAAGGTTATCATGCCAAGGTCTGGGTATTTCCATGATGTGTCATCATAAACTTTTTGAATGTTATGGTAAAAGACCTTGTCTACAACATGTTTTTTATGTGCACATGAGATTAAATCAGGAATAGCATGCTCATGTTTAACTCAAATTTCCAAAATGCATCTCAAATCTTCCTCTTGCATCTGCTATCGGGTTTTAATTCACACATTCAACCTGAGAAAACTAATAATGTCGTCTTGTTCCTTGTTAAAAATCACACAATTTAGACTTTTGGTTTGTTAAAAATGATGAGGTTTTGCCCAGATTTGAAGCTTCACGTTTGGCCATATTGCTTTTGTTCTTGCCTTGTTTGGTTTTGCCCATATTTCATCACTTTAAAGTATATATTACACTAGGGTGGTTTCAAACACTGGAAGTATCACCACCCCAGTGGTCATGGCCTGCGCGCTAATGCATTAGTCTTGCCCAACATCCTGAGTTCGATCCGTGTGGATCAACTCTTTTTGGCTATTTGCATTTTATTTCATGCTTTAATACTTAACCCTTCTTCTCCATAAGCATTCACACGCGCACACTAGTTGAATTGGTGAAGTTTTAGACTTGTCACCCAATGGTTGTGGGTTCAATACTTACCATGTGCATTTCTAACTTTCAATTGGATTTTTTTTTATGTTTTAATTACAAACTTTAAAACTTGCCAAATTCCTCTTGTTGCACACTCTTGATCCCCTGTAAAAATGAAAAATGCTATGCAATGTAATATGCTAGAACAATGAAATGAAACATAAACCAAGGCTAGAAAAAGGTTGGGCAAATTTTGGGGTGCAACAGCTTCCCCTATTCAAGCGATTTAGATCTGAATGGGTGAAAAGCGAATGACTTTCAAACAGTCAAGGTAAACGACGGTTGAATACAAAAGAACCCGAAAATTTGCCAACCGCAGAAATAAACTGCCAATCACTTGGGGAGAAAATATCTAGAAAGCTGAATCTAGTTGCAACGGAAACAAACAAATTGAACACATGACTTCACCGCCAGTTATTCGCGTAACTCCACAGTCATTGAACCCACGGACCGGATCAACATGCACTTGATCCTTTCCATTGTCCAAAACCAAACCAACATGCACTTGATCTTTTCACATCGTCTAAAGTCGGATCAACATGCACTTAATCCTTTCACATCGTCTAATGATAGACAGGAAGAAAAACAATCCACGATCACATCGTCTAATGATAGACAGGAAGAAAAACAATCCCGAAGGTTCACATCGTCTAATGATAGACAGGAAGAAAAATAATCCCGAAGGTTCACATCGTCTAATGATAGACAGAAAGACTCCAAATACTCACATCATCTAGAGATAGACGGAAATTTTCACTGCTGAAAGCTGGATCAACATGCACTTGATCCCTTCACATCGTCTAAGGATAGACAGAAAGAAAATCATAATCACATCGTCTAAGGATAGACGGAAAGACACCAAATCCACATTGTCTAGGGATAGACGGAAATTCACAATCCCTAAGGTTCACATTGTCTAAAGATAGATATAAAGAAAAATATTCATACTCACATCGTCTAAATATAGACGGGAAGACACCATAGACCACGTCAATGAACTTCAAAACCACCCATCAAATTTCAGAATCCTTTCGTCCATAGGAGTTGATGGAAAGAAAAATATCTTTGAAGGGGCCACATCATCAATAAGAACTGACAGGAAGAAAACCACCTTCAAAGAGCCATGTTGTCAATAAGAATCGACAACTAGGAAATCCTAACATTCTTCAAAGAGCCCCGACATCAATAAGAATCGACAGCCATGACAAACCCCTCTTGAAATGTCATCTCGTCCAATAAACAGAAAGAAAATCATATCTGAAAGATCGCCTTGAAACCTCGCATCGTCTAAAGACAGACAGAGAGAAAACCATATCCAAAACTCACATCGTCCAATGATAGACGGGGAGAAAACATACATCCCAAAAATCTCACATCATCTAATGATAGACGAGAGAAACATCATATCCAAATCTCATATCGTCTAATGATAGACAAGAGGAACATCATATCCAAATCTCGCATCGTTTAATGATAGACGAGAGGAACGTCATATCCAAATCTCGCATCGTCTAAAGATAGACGAGAGAAAACCATGCTGGGGAAACACGTCGTCGATAGGAATTGGCGGAAAGAAAAGTCTGTCGTCATCAAATGACTGATGGACAAAGCATAACTGACATATAATCTGAAACCTGAGTAAATCGTTGAGTTGCCTGAATACAAACATTGAATAAATGCCCATGTGCTGATTGCAGAGTGATTCATGTTGCCACGGAAGGCTGATAGAAAACTGGCTTATGCTTCACATGCATATGCGTATGTTTGAATTCTTATGGCGTAATGCTCCATACGAAATGGAAATGCTACACATTTGAGGATGAAGTGCAAAAATGATGAAAACATGATAACTATATGCAAAGATGCAGATGCAGGCTCAGGTTGTCGGGGAAAGATGGATAACCAAAAGGACCACTCCAGCAAAATAAATGCTGAAGAAATGAAACCAACTCCACTGGGGATAACCAGATGTGTCAAGTATGATTGGAATCTACTGGGGATAGCTTACACGTGCCAATGATGATTGGACTTTTGCTGGGGAAAACGGACGAAGTCTTCCTACGTACCAAAGGGAATTGTATTTGGGTTATCTGTGAAGGGTCAGGTACGACTGATGCTGGAAAAATATCCTGTCTGAACTCAAAGGTTTTTTCGGTTGAAGGGTCAAGGGATAGTAACACGACTTCCCGACATTCATCTTGAACTTGAAGATTAGCTAAACCTGCTTGAGTAGCTTCGAGTAGCTCTGATGACACGGAGAGGAACAATTCCTTCGCTTCTGACTTGCCTCAGCCTGTGGGATCTCTGTGGGGATGTTCCTCGAAAGGAAATTTGAGAATTCTTATACTCTGACGGATCAAGATAAACTGCCTCAGCACTTGAACCTCAAAGAGGCGCCTCAGATTAAATGCCCTCTGAGTCAGGAATAACTTCTTGGGATGGCCTGCCTCAGTCTTGCAATGATTTTGCCCCTGATTGGCTCATTAGTGGAGTAAAATTTCTGGCTTCGAGAGATTTACCGAATCTCGACCTGATTGCCTCAGAATAACTGACTTTGGATGGCTGACCTCACTAGGGACCATTTGATATAGCTTGCCCCGGCTCACGGAGTATTCGGGCGTTCTACATTCTATCCTGATCAGACTTTCCACTGCAGGAAACTTTCCTGCTGTCAAGCGCTTACTCGCAAGTAAAACAAGTTGTTCAGAATAAAAGATATATTAAATGCAATGCATATGACGGTTTTGAAATCCAATCTGTTCACTGGAAAGGGAAAAATAGTTTATGGCACATAATGAACAAATCATTTACCAGAATATCAACATCAATACCAACATGGTAAGAAGAATCCTTTTAGGAGTCAGTTTCGACGCGATCTTTACCGAAGTATGCTTTTAAAACAAACCTGCTTCAATTAGGACTTTTTCAGGTTGTAATGTGGTCAGGTTCAAGGTTTTGAAAGAAAAGATAAATGCTCAAAATTTATTTTAACCCACCCATTCTCCTTGATGTTCTCTGATCCTACGTTCAGCTAATCTGACACGAGCGCTCACCTCTTAAAGGTTGAATGACAGGAGTGATGGTTCAGGAACCCATAGGTGTTTTGGAGTGACAGTCACTCACTCTTCGTCTTTGGTGCCTGAGTCACACGACTTGTTTTTCATCATCATTTTTGATTTCCCTAACTTTTGCCTGGACTGGCTCTTTTGATTTTGAAGTCCAGCGGGATGCCCTAATTATTTGCCTAAGCCACTTATTTTCAAGTTCGACTTAGCGGGCTTTTGATTCTCTTTTTTTTTTCTTTTTTATTCTCTTCTCTTTTTGCATAAGTCGTGTGACACTGGTTGTCTGACTCTTTGGGGAATAACGTGACCGTCTCACTCCTGAAGCTTAAGCATTGTGGTTTTTTAGGTACAACCTCTAGGGGTGTGATTGTTCCTCGAACGGTAACGATTCTGTTGTAATTTGGATGCTCGGTCAAATTAGCTAACACCTACTCTAACCCAGGTTAAGATTGAGGGTTTTTCGTTTTCAGAAAGAACTCCTACTACTAGGCTCGAAGGGGTTAACGAGGGATTATCATCCTTATATCTCCGGTGTTTAGGAATTTGAAATAATGTTTGTACATCATCAGCAGGTTTTATTTCAAAAGCATACAATCGGAAGCTTGCGCATCTTTAAACTTCGTCATCCTCCCCAGATTCTGCTTAACCTAGCATTGGATATTTGTAAAAACAATTAGTGAACACGAATGGATCTAAACAAAACATGCTTATTCATTTCATTATCATTATCACATGAAAAAAAACAAGTTTTACACACAAGATTGCAGTTTTAACAGGAAAGAAAACTACAAATATAAAGAAGTGACAAGATAAAACGAAAATTGCCAGCTCCCGGGAACTGGGCTCTCAAACTGATTTGTTGCTGGAGGATGCGCCCCTTGAAGTCTCCAGACTTAAGCAGATAAGCGATTGACGTGTATGACTATCCTTCCGCCCGATGTGAATTCAATTGCCTTTGAGTCAATCAGGTCCTGGATTTTATGCTTAAAAGCTTTACAGTCCTCAATGTTATACCCTAGTGCCCCAAAGTGGAAATCGCAATGGGCATTGACTTCGAAACCTGATGGAGGCTCACCAGTCAAAGGATTCATGGTCCGAAGCTTAATCCCCTGGTGTTGAAGCAAAGGTTGCAACAGCTGAGCATACATCGTAGGAATCTGATCGAAAACTCTGTTGCATAGCCTTGTCTTCTGATACCTCCTAAGCATATGATTAACCTGAGAAGCAAGACGTTGATGAGAAAATCCTAGAGCTCTCTATCGTGCATGAGATACCTGAGGCTTATCACACATTGGCACAAGTTCCACAGGCACAAGAGGAACAAGCATTTTTGCTGCGGTCTCCGGTAGCTGATCACCTTCTTTTCTGAGCATATTCTTCATCACTTCCATGATCAAGCCCACCTGGGTCTTCAGCTGATGGTTTTCTTCTCTGAGTGTCTTCTGATCTAGACGCAACTCTTGCATGTCCATCATAACCTGCCTTAGCTTGCCTCGGACTTTAATCAATTCATCTTGAACCTGCTCAATAATTCTACGGGGATTCCTGCAACAAACTTACGGAATACAGGAAATAAGACCCACGGTTCTGAGATACCTGTTATGCGAGAATGCAATGCAGAAAGCAAACACAAATCTACAACAAGACAAAGAAAACCCAAGCTATAAACACGTAGATAAACACCTCACACAACTATGTAAAACCAACAAAAGAAGCAAACAAGCACAACCGAGTACAAGATACAGTGACCCCAGCCAACAAGTCTAATGATGGTCAGCGAACAACAATGAACAAAAGCTAAACGCGTAAGCAGAGAAAACAGATGTGACAACCGGTACGGAAACCTCTAGAAATTTCCTTCATATTCAATTGAGCCCTCAGTTTGAAACTCTTCAGAACATACACTCTCGGTGGATCCTTCCATAACAAGAACTGTCGTGCCCGCATGGCTGGATGAAGGAAAATCATTAATCTGGATAATACCCGGAGGCGTGATGGAGAACCTGTTAGAGTCTAACAGAGTCTGAACTTGGCTCCTAAGCACCTTACAATCGTCTGTTGAATGCCCTTGTGTCCCAACATGGTACTCACAGCGAGCGTTGACATTGAAGCCTGGAGGGTACGTGATCGCGACTTTCTATGTCTAATACAACCTAACTGCAAGTGCACAGTCTATCGCGTAGTAATAATAGATATCGATCCCACAGGGACTCGTAATCAAACTAGTGTTCTCGGGAGTTACTATGTTTAGCTAGGTAAAATATGTTTAAGGGAATAAGATTATCACTAAAAGGGAACTAAGAATGCTACTTAGATTATAAATGATTGAATCGATATGTAGTAATTATGTTCTTCAGGGATTTGATAAGTTACTGGTGTATGAAATAATTTTCAAAGTTTATTTAAGCAGAAAATGGTGATTTGAAGACTCTCGCATCACGATGGTTATTGACGCTAATCATAATCCTAAGGGCCAAACGTACACTTTCGTATCCCGTTCGGGGTTAAAATTACTTTTTGGAAATCTCTAATTTCTAATTCATTTTAAAGTGCTTTCGCTGTTATTAAAAAGAATGACTAGTGTTCACTATCTGACCTCACCGCAGCTTTCGCTTGTTGGTTCGTATCTTAATTAATTTCCCACTTTCGTGGCAAAACTACTTTTAAATAAGTTCTCGCTTTCGCGACAAAGTTTATTCAGTAAATTAATTTTAAACACTCAGACCATAAATTACTTTTGAAAAGAAAGTTTTTCAACTAGTTGTTATCAAATCTCATTCGAATTATTACTGCATATCGATTACCTAAGTTTAGCTAGACATGGATTTGGGAAAGATAAAGCATAAATAAAAACAATAAATAATGATTTGCATTATAATAAAACTGGAATCGATTGAAATGAGAAACCTGTAAATATTCCAATTGGCCTTTGGGCAGATCCTCCACAGATGTTGGCAGGATTCTAGTCTTTATGCCAAATTGATCGTACAATAAAAGTAGAAATTACAGAAGAATGAAAATGGAATACAGGAAAGGTAAAGAGAAACAAATAAGAATATTGCTGGAAAATATGCTCTGGAAATAAATTTGGCAGCACTTCGTTGTATGAATGCAGCCCCCTTTCTGAGGTCCATTTCTTCCCTTTTTATAGAAGTGGAATTCCAACGGTTATCATTGAAGATGATGGACTTTGAGGCAGATAATTTAGGGAGTAGTGGTCCACTCTGTGGGAATTGGAACTGCTTCTTTAACGTGTAATTGAAGCGGGGCGTTTTTGCCTGCATGACGGTCGTCACCCGTGTGACGCTCGTCATGTAGCTGTGATGGTCGTCACATCAGCAAAAACAGTCTTCTGTGCTTTTCATGATGTTTTCACTCCTTTTTCGTCCATATTTCATCTGAGATTGCTTCTTTTCCTCATGTTGCCTTGTTTAGACGTGATCGTTGAATACCTGCAAAACATCAGACAAATAACACGGAAATAACCTGAAATCGGATCGAAAACGGTTGAACTTTAGTTGAATTATGCATCAAAATATATATACGATTTCGTGTTATCAAACTCCCCTAAGCTTGAATCTTTGCTTGTCCTCAAGTAAAACATGAAAAAGTCGGCAAGCACGAGGCAGCTTCTTCGTTCGCAGAGTTGGGAAAAACCGAGATTCTTGGTAAGAACAAGACGAGTATCATGACGACACTGGACTACAAGTCTTCGGAGGTCTCCTTTTTATGCAAATCGGTCCCAGTCATGCTACTGTAGCTTGGTGTTAAGGTTCTCGCGGCAAGTTCACCCTGTTTGTTCTAGCGCAATCACATTAAGCCCGTTGTCCATACACTTTCATGGCAAGTCGACCTGTTAGTGAATATGATCTCATTTCTGTTTTTGATCTTCTTCATTGATCATAAGCTTATGTCATTGATTTTTTTCAATGAGTTTTCGTGCCGTTGGGCTAAATGCTCGGGTGAGGAGCACCTAACTTATAAGGAAACGTGTCTTATATTGTTTTGGGCTATTTAGCTCTCTTTTCATGATTTTTCATCTTTTTGGAGATCATACACTTATTTGCATCGGTCGCTCGCTTAGAAGTGTTTTAGGATGGTGCTGACTGCTAGTATAAACTACTTGGGATTGAGTTTGCGTAGACACTTGAGACTTTGGTACACGTAGGTAGTGAAACCGACTCGCATAAACCGGAGATCTAAGGTGTCTGGACGGTACTGGTTTTGTTAGAACTGTCGTTTCCTCGGAGTTTCAAAACTTGTTTTGAACTCGGGTGCGTTCTCGTGATGCTTTTGCTTTTGAGGAACGAACGAAAGTTTTTGTTTACGTTGAATAATGTGGGGATATTTGCGTAACGGGAAAAGTATATATAGACGAGCTTTATTTGCTAAAAATAGAAAGTGTTTAAATAGAAATTACGAAATTCAAAGTACAGTGGAATGGAAATAAAGGAAATAAAGGAAATTCAGAGTACAGTGGAATGGAAATAAAGGCTCCACTCCCACACTATCTCAATCAGTGTCCTCACTGATTTTTGAAGCATGCGAGAGGGAGATACAACTGAAATGAAAGTACAAATAACTGAAATATAGTAAACAAATAAGGAAAAATGGAAAAGTAATCACGTCCGCTGCCTCTGTCACGTCCGCGCTGGCATCCTCTGGCTCTGGAGAGGGCTACTCGGTCCTCATAACTCATAGCTCCTGTGTGGTAGACGGTGTCCCGGAGTCCTTCGACCTGCAAGGTCAGATTCGCCAGGATCTCAATGATAGTAGCTTGGCCGGTGTGAAGTTGTTGCATTTGAGTCCGGTGCCAAGCTTCGAACTGGTTAGCTCGCTGATTCTGCTGCTGCAGCATCGCGAGTATCTGTGCCTACTAGTCTAGAGAGCGGTGGAGGTCCTCTTCTGTGTAGTCTGGCACGGGATGATGGCGGCAGCGGCGAGAGGATGTACCTTCGGGAGGAGGAGGTTGCGATGCCTCTGGCTGCTCGGACCTGTCCAACTCAGTTTGGATTTCATCGTCAGAACCTTGGGCGTGGTCCTGAGTATGAACAACGGCAGCAGGGGGGGCAGTGAGGTCAAATAACCAGTTGGTACGATCCTCTGGGTGTGTGCGGGTGCGGGACGGAAGGATGATGCTTCGGACGATCTTGCCACGCACTATCGGATGGTATTTGCCGTCAGCTCTGGAGCGGATAAGATGAGAGGCTCTGCAGTGGTCGGTGTCAAGGAACATCGAGGGGATGGAATGGAGGTGCTGGAGGCGGTCGCCAAGGTTCAGCCCAAGTGCAATAGCAGTGACAATCCCGCCAAAGTAGAATGGCTTCGAGCCACGGTTGCAGTTGGCCTGAATATGAGCCAGCAGGAACGGAGCAGCGTTGACAGGCTCATTGTTGAAGATGCAATGGAGGAAGAAGAGCTCTTTCGAGTTCACTTTGTGGTTGCTGTCTCTGGCGAAGATTGTGTTGCTCAACGCTCTGTGAAAGTACCGGATGGTTGGGTTATGGATATGAGTGGCGTGCAGAGAGTCCCAACCATCGGCATTGATGTCGGTCAACTGATACCACATCACGAAAGCTTCATGCTGGAACTGATCGGTGATGCGGCGGTGGGCATTGTCACCTCGAGGTAGCTGTAGGATGCTGTCAATCTGATTTTGGTTCACCTGATAGTTGGTGCCGAACATCCGGAAGCATGCGGCACCTGAGTGCTGGCTAAGTTCGCCGCTGGACGTGGCGTAAGTGAACAAACTCAAGAACTCGAGAGTGAGTTGTTCGTATGTTGGTAGTGGGTTGCTGCAGAGGTTCCAGATGCCTGCTCTTTGAAGCATCCAGGTTACACCTTCAAGGAGTCCGAGCTCCGTAAGCGATGGAAGGTGTGGATAGTGAGTCGGCTGGAGCGACCTCTGATGGAATGCGATGTAGTTTGCTCGCTGTCTTTCGCCTAAGTCTCCTTCACTGAAGATAATGTTGCTGATATCTGGGGTTTCTGCATTTCTTGCCATTGTTGGAAGATTGAGAGGTTTCTGAAGATTGGGGTTTTTCTGCAGAGTGGGAAGAACTGACAGAAGTGTGGTTTGGAAGTTGAGATTGAAGTTGAAATATATGGTGCAATGTGGGGAGGACGAAAATTTGTAGTGGGGTTGGAGTTCTGATGATTGGAAGTGGTAATGGGGGTAGTGGGAGAGAACACGAACCCTGTTATATCAGATAGCAGTTTTTGAATTCGTGACGGTCGTCACGTAGGTGTGACGGTCGTCACCCGCGTGACGCTCGTCAGGATCCTGTGACGGTCGTCACAGCAGCAAAATCTACAGAACGCAGAATTTTGCTCTGGGGGCGGTCTCGTAGTGACTTTAAGGCTTAGTATTGATATGGTAATATAATATAACAGCCAACAAACAACGAATAATGCGAAAACAGAATAATTGAATAAAAACTAGAATTGAAATAACATAAAATTGAACTGATTGTATGTAGTACATAAAGAAAACTAACAATGCGAAAAATCCAAATGATTAAATGAAACTAAACTAGACTAAACTAAACTGAAACTACTGCTAAGAACTAGTATCTAATCTTTTCGTGTCTTCAACTCATCGAATTTCCGTGCGTAGTAGTCGAGTTGGTCGCAGACTAAATCCATGAAGCCTACCAGTTCGCTGTGCATGCTTGCGATGTCAGCTTTTACATTAGTCAGAGCTGCATCAACGTCGTCCAATCGGAGTAAAACGGTATCCATTTTGTCGGTGGTCTCCTCAGGGATAGGCTCAGGATAGGTGTTGTAGTATGGAGGAGTCGTGGGGTCTACTTCAGCTTCGGACACAGCATCCTCATAATACATATAGTCGTGTGCCTCAGAGATATGGTCACTGTCATACATATAGTTCTGTGGTGTTGGCTGTGGTGAAGGAGGTCCCATAGGCTCATCCAATTCATAGAGCCAGTTGTCCTTGTTGTGGATACTTGTCATCAGATGATCAGGCAGTGTGAATAGCTGTACTGGTTTTTCGTTAATGAGGTACTCATACGGTCCAGGTCCCATAGTTCCTAAAATGTGCCTGTTAAAGCAGAATTGTATGTTCATGGGTCGGATGGTGCCAAAACGAGTGCTGGCATTTAAGTGGAATCTAAGGCCAAGCTCGTGGGCAATCATTGTCACGAGGCCTCCTATAAGAATAGGTGTCTGTGGTTCCAGCGTGAGGCGTTTGAAATATCTCATCATGAAAGGCACTGCATTTACTGTACGTCCCTGAGAAGCACAGAACATGATGAATAACTCCTCTTTAGATACTGTAGTAATATTTTCTTCTTTCCCAAACAAGGTGTGAGCTAGTATCTTATGGAAGTATCTGAAGGCTGGGTTATGAATATCATCATTGTACATTCTGTCTGGTTCAGGGTGATAGTCGCCTGTGATTCTACCCCAGAATTGATCGAGTTGAAAATCAATATCGTCATCTTCTGCAGTGATGAACACATGCGGTCCGCTAGGAAATCCTAGGAGGTTAGCTAGTGACATCCGGTTATGGGTTTGGTCCATTCCAAACATTCGGAAGGTAATCAACTCTGTGTTGGATCCAAAACCATAATTGGGTATGTATCTGAAAGAACTAAGGAATTCATAGGTAAGATCCTTATAGGTAGCAAAACGTGTTTTCAGAGCAGTGTTCTCCCAACCCAGTTGATTGAACAGGTATTGAATGCTATCCGTGATTCCTAGTTTATCCATAGTAGCCTTATCATAATACAGCGTTAAGGCGAATTCTCTTTCGATCAGTGCTGCAAATCTTGCCTTTTGAGCTAGTCCTCGGAAGTGAACCTTTGTGAAGTCGTACTCGGCCATACTCGCAGGTAATTCGGAGAAAACAGAAGGAATGTTTTGAAGACTTTAAAAATCCTGAAAAGTTTAAAACAGGAAATTGAAGTCAGGATTTTTAAAGACGAAAAGCGGTAGAAACAAAAGACAAAAGAGAAAAATAAAATAGAAATAAAAGTATGAAAACAACCGAAAGTAGAAAGTAGTAGTAATTATAAGTTTAGAATTTTTGTTGGATTTTCAAAGTAAAATTTTAAAGAAAAATGAAATACAATAACGAGGGAAATTGGGTTGCCTCCCAGTAAGCGCTGTTTTTAACGTCTAAAGTCTGACGATAGCTTGGTGAGAAGCTATTCGGGTGTTTGAGCTGGAAGCTCAAGCAATGCTATACTACTGACTTGAGGACTGTTGTCGTTCTTATTATAATGTTTTAGACGTTGCCCGTTTATGATAAACAGTGCATTCATCTTATCGGTAATTTCAACAGCTCCACTCTGAAGTACTTTAGTCACTTCATAAGGTCCAGACCACCTAGATTTTAGTTTACCTGGGAAGAGTCTTAATCTTGAATTAAATAGCAATACGATGTCTCCCACACTGAATTGTTTCCTGACTGAACGTTTATCATGCCACTTTTTAGTTCGTTCTTTATAGATACGGGCATTTTTATAAGCGTCTAATCGGAGTTCTTCCAACTCGTGTAAGTTCAAGATTCGCTTTTCTCCTGCCTCGGTGTAGTTGAAGTTGAGTGTCTTAATGGCCCAGAAGGCCTTATGCTCTAATTCTACAGGGAGATGGCAGGATTTACCGTAAACTAATTTGTAGGGTGTAGTACCTATTGGTGTCTTAAAAGCGGTCCTATAAGCCCATAAAGCTTTTTGTAGCTTCGACGACCAATCTTTCCTTGAGGTAGCGACAGTCTTTTCCAAGATCTGTTTTATTTCTCTGTTCGAGACCTCTACTTGTCCTCTAGTTTGCGGATGATAGGGTGTAGCTACTCGGTGTCGGACTCCATATTTAGAGAGAAGTTTATCAAATATTCGTGATATGAAGTGAGATCCGCCGTCACTAATGACGAGTCTTGGTACACCGAATCTAGGAAAGATTTTGTTTTTGAAGAGTTTGATTACTACTCGTGCGTCGTTCGTTGGAGCAGCTATGGCTTCTATCCATTTAGACACGTAATCGACAGCGACGAGTATGTAGTTATTACCAAAAGAAGGTGGGAATGGTCCCATAAAATCTATTCCCCACACGTCGAAGATTTCTACCTCTAAGATTCCTTTCTGAGGCATTTTATCGCGTCGTGAGATGTTGCCAGTTCGTTGGCATCGATCGCACTTTTGCACAGCGATGTGAACGTCTTTCCAGAGATTAGGCCAAAATAAGTCGGCTTGGAGAATCTTAGCGCACGTCTTGGATGTACTAGCATGACCACCGTATGGTGCTGAATGGCATTGGGAAATGATATTTTCTATTTCTTCCTCTGGGACACAACGACGGTATATGTTGTCGGCCCCTCTCTTGAAGGGTAGTGTTTCAAATCGTGGAAGAATTTCTTCTTTTGCTGATAAGTAAGCTCCGGTGGAAGCACGCCCGCAGCGAGGTAATTAACGATGTCAGCATACCAAGGTAATGTGACTTGGGCATAAACGACTTCTACGGCTTTTTCGAATTCTGGATCTTCCGAGATTGAATTGGGTGTGTCACTTTCTAATTTGGCTATCAGACGTTCGTACGGGAAATCGTCATTTATCGGTACTGGTTCGTGTTTGATGCCTTCTATTTGGGATAAGTGATCTGCAACAACGTTCTCGGTTCCTTTCTTATCTTTGATTTCTAAGTCAAACTCTTGTAATAACATGATCCATCTCAATAGTCTTGGTTTGGCATCCTTTTTGCTTATTAGGTACCTTATGGCAGCGTGGTCTGTGTATATGATAATTTTTGCTCCTACTAAGTAAGAACGGAATTTGTCAAGCGCAAATATAACTGCTAGAAGTTCCTTTTCTGTGGTAGCGTAGTTCATTTGGGCAGGATCTAAGGTTCTACTGGCATAGTAGATGGCATGGAGTTTCTTGTCCTTCCTTTGTCCTAGAACTGCGCCTACAGCATAATCACTCGCATCGCACATGATTTCGAACAGTAGTCGCCAATCGGGTGGTTGCATGATTGGTGCGGTGATAAGGGCTGATTTTAATGTTTCGAATGCTTTTAAACAGTCGTCGTCGAAGACGAACTCAGCATCTTTCATCAACAGGCCGGTCAGAGGTTTTGTGATTTTCGAAAAATCTTTTATAAATCTTCTGTAGAAACCGGCATGTCCTAGAAAACTCCGTATTTCTCGTACGGATTTTGGAGGTTGGAGATCTTTTATAATCTCTATTTTCGCTTTGTCTACCTCAATTCCTCTATCTGATATGACATGTCCTAGAACTATTCCTTGTCGGACCATAAAATGGCATTTTTCCCAATTTAGGACGAGGTTTACTTTTACACAACGTTCTAATACCATTTCTAAGTTTTGTAGGCATCCTTCGAAACTTTGTCCACATACCGAGAAATCGTCCATAAATACTTCCATGATGTTGTCTATGAAATCTGCAAAGATTGCCATCATGCATCTTTGGAAGGTTGCTGGAGCATTACAGAGTCCGAACGGCATTCGGCGGTAAGCAAAAGTACCATAAGGACAGGTGAATGTAGTCTTTTCTTGGTCATCAGGATGAATGGGAATTTGGAAAAATCCTGAGTAACCATCTAGATAGCAGAAATATGAATGTTTGGCTAATCTTTCCAACATTTGGTCTATGAAGGGTAACGGGAAGTGATCTTTGTGTGTAGCCTTGTTAATCTTTCTATAGTCAATGCACATCCTGCTTCCAGTCACGACTCTTTTTGTTATTGATTTGCCTTTTTCGTTTTTAACTACTTGACTCCTCCTTTCTTCGGTACGACATGAACTGGGCTGACCCATTCACTATCGGAGATCGGATAGATGATTCCTGCATCTAGCAATTTCTTTACTTCATCTCTGACTATAGTGCTCAGGATGGGGTTCAGTCTTCTCTGATGCTCTCGAGAGGTTTTAGAGTCTTCCTCTATCGTAATTCGATGCATACAGATCGAAGGGCTTATACCTTTTAGATCGCTTATGTTATAGCCTAACGCGGTGGGGTATTTCTTTAGGACTTCTAATAGCTTTTCGGTTTTTGGTTGTCCTAAGTCGGCGTTGACTATCACTGGTCTTTTTTGTTCATCGTCTAGAAATTCATATCTAAGGTTTTTGGGTAATGTTTTAAGTTCTAAAGATGGGTTCTTCGGACCTGGCATATGGTTTGGGGTCAGTGCTAAGCTTTCGCTTAGGCTGTCGTCTTTATACGGTTTACGCCAATCATCGTCTTCAGAAATATCTGGTATTTGAATCTTTATTATTTCTGAATACGTGGTCTCTTCATTTTCAAGTTCTCTTATGCATTCGTCAATTTTGTCTACTAAATAGCAGGTATCGTCTATTGCTGGTGCTTGTAAGAACTTGGTGAGAATGAACTCTATCTTTTCTTCTCCTACTTCGAATGTTAGCCTTCCTTTCTTCACGTCTATAATGGCTCCGGCTGTAGCTAGGAATGGTCTTCCTAGGATAATTGGGGTTACAGTGTCCTCCTTGATGTCCATGATTATGAAGTCGGTTGGAATGTAGAATTGTCATATGCGCACTGGAACGTTTTCCAGTATTCCGACGGGGTATTTTACTGATCGGTCAGCTAATTGTACGGACATCTTGGTTGGTCTGAGGTCTCCCATATTCAGCTTTTTGCATATAGATAAGGGCATAATACTGATACTGGCTCCTAAATCGCATAGAGCTTTGTCTATTACGAACTTTCCTATGACGCAGGGTATGGAGAAACTACCTGGGTCTTTTAATTTAGGAGGCATGCGGTTTTGAATAATAGCGCTACACTATGCAGTAAGTGTAACTGTTTCATTATCCTCGATCTTTCTCTTATTCGACAGGATTTCTTTGAGAAATTTAGCGTATGACGGCATTTGAGTTATCGCTTCGGTAAAAGGGATAGTAATATTCAGCTGTCTAAGGAGCTCTACAAATTTCTTAAACTGTCCTGAAGTTTTGGAGTTTATCAGTCTTTGAGGGTAAGGAATAGGTGGTTTATATGGCGCTGGAGGTGCTTGAGTTTTTTCACTTACGGTATCCTCCTTCTCGTTGTCTTCCTTCTTCTCTAACTCGGATTCCTTTTCTGCTTGTTCAGTTGGTTTTTGTTGCATGGCTGAGCTTTCGGTCCTCGGATCGATCGGTTCGTCCAATTCTTTTCCACTTCTTAGTATTACAGCATTTGCTTGGCCTTTTGGATTCTGTTCTGGTTGTCCAGGAAATGTGCCAGCAGGTGCGGCATCAGAGGCTTGCTGTTGAGCCACTTGTGATATCTGAGTTTCTAACATTTTGTTGTGGGTGGCTAAAGCGTCTACTTTTCCTGTCAACTGTTTAATTTTCTCGCTAGTGTGTATGTTTTGATTCAGGAATTCTTTGTTTGTTTGAGCTTGAGTAGCTATGAATTTTTCCATCATCAACTCGAGGTTTGATTTCCTAGGTGCATTCTGAGCAGCTGGTTTCTGATATCCTGGCGGAGCAGTAGGCATTTGCAATGCATTTTCGCTTTTGTAAGAAAAGTTTGGATGATTTCGCCAACCTGGGTTGTAGGTATTTGCGTAGGGATTTCCTTGAGCATAATTTACCTGGTCTGGTGGGATTCCGGCTAGCAATGGGCATTCGGGCACATTATGAGTGGTGTTTCCGCATAACTCGCAATTTGGAGTTACTGCAGCGACAGTTGCAGTGGGGGTTAACGGTCAGACTATCAATCTTCTGTGCTAGAGCATCTACTTTAGCATTGAACTTTTCAAGGCTGCTGATCTCGTACATCCCACCTTTCGCTGTGGTTTTCTCAGTTGGAGTGCGTTCACCTCCCCATTGGCAATGGTTTTGTGACATGTTTTCTATTAATTGATAGGCTTCATCGTATGGCTTATCCATAAGTGCACCGCCCGCGGCAGCGTCTATTATCAATCTAGTATTGTATAGAAGCCCATTATAGAAAGTATGGATTGTCACCCAGTCTTCTAGACCGTGGTGAGGACATGTTCTCATCATATCTTTGAATCGTTCCCATGCTTCGTAAAGAGATTCAGTATCTTTCTGTCGAAATCCGTTGATTTGAGCTCTAAGCATAGCAGTTTTGCTTGGCGGAAAATATCTCGCTAAGAAGACATTCTTCAATTGCTCCCACGTCGTAACGGAGTTGTATGGTAACGATTGTAACCATGTCCACGCTCTGTCTCTAAGAGAGAATGGGAAAAGACGAAGTCTTATCGCGTCTGGAGTTACTCCATTTGCTTTCACTGTGTCCGCGTATTGTACAAACTTCGTTAGATGTTTGTTCGGATCCTCAGTTGCGTTTCCTGAGAATTGGTTTTGTTGTACAGCCGACATCAATGACGGTTTCAGCTCAAAATCATTTCGGGTAATAGCTGGGGCAACAATGCTACTTCTAGGCTCCATCTGAGAGGGTGCAGCGTATGCCTTCAGCGGTTTGTTTGGAGGTCCTTCAGCCATCGTTGGTTCTTCTTCTTCTGATTTGGGAATGGGAGTGAGAGGTTCGGGAGTGTTATGTTTGAGTTGGTACTCAATGATTCGACTTCTTAAATGTAAGAAGCGCTCTAGTTCTGCGACTGAAGGTTTTACGATATCGCCTTGCGGGCGTTTACTTGGCATACAATCGACAGAACTAGTAAAGGAAAAATGAAAATTGTTAACCTAGTCTATACGGCGTAACAGAAGGTTACACTATTGACTAAACGGGTCCCCGGCAACGGTGCCAAAAACTTGATCGCGACTTTCTATGTCTAATACAACCTAACTGCAAGTGCACAGTCTATCGCGTAGTAATAATAGATATCGATCCCACAGGGACTCGTAATCAAACTAGTGTTCTCAGGAGTTACTATGTTTAGCTAGGTAAAATATGTTTAAGGGAATAAGATTGTCACTAAAAGGGAACTAAGAATGCTACTTAGATTATAAATGATTGAATCAATATGTAGTAATTGTGTTCTTCAGGGATTTGATAAGTTACTGGTGTATGAAATAATTTTCAAAGTTTATTTAAGCAGAAAATGGTGATTTGAAGACTCTCGCCTCACGATGGTTATTGACGCTAATCATAATCCTAAGGGCCAAACGTACACTTTCGTATCCCGTTCGGGGTTAAAATTACTTTTTGGAAATCTCTAATTTCTAATTCATTTTAAAGTGCTTTCGCTGTTATTAAAAAGAATGACTAGTGTTCACTATCTGACCTCACCGCAACTTTCGCTTGTTGGTTCGTATCTTAATTAATTTCCCACTTTCGTGGCAAAACTACTTTTAAATAAGTTCTCGCTTTCGCGACGAAGTTTATTTAGTAAATTAATTTTAAACACTCAGACCATAAATTACTTTTGAAAAGAAAGTTTTTCAACCGGTTGTTATCAAATCCCATTCGAATTATTACTACATATCGATTACCTAAGTTTAGCTAGACATGGATTTGGGAAAGATAAAGCATAAATAAAAACAATAAATAATGATTTGCATTATAATAAAACTGGAATCGATTGAAATGAGAAACCTGTAAATATTCCAATTGGCCTTTGGGCAGATCCTCCACAGATGTTGGCAGGATTCTAGTCTTTATGCCAAATTGATCGTACAATAAAAGTAGAAATTACAGAAGAATGAAAATGGAATACAGGAAAGGTAAAGAGAAACAAATAAGAATATTGCTGGAAAATATGCTCTGGAAATAAATTTGGCAGCACTTCGTTGTATGAATGCAGCCCCCTTTCTGAGGTCCCTTTCTTCCCTTTTTATAGAAGTGGAATTCCAACGGTTATCATTGAAGATGATGGACTTTGAGGCAGATAATTTAGGGAGTAGTGGTCCACTCTGTGGGAATTGGAACTGCTTCTTTAACGTGTAATTGAAGCGGGGCGTTTTTGCCTGCATGACGGTCGTCACCCGTGTGACGCTCATCATGTAGCTGTGACGGTCGTCACATCAGCAAAAACAGTCTTCTGCGCTTTTCATGATGTTTTCACTCCTTTTTCGTCCATATTTCATCTGAGATTGCTTCTTTTCTTCATGTTGCCTTGTTTAGACGTGATCGTTGAATACCTGCAAAACATCAGACAAATAACACGGAAATAACCCAAAATCGGATCGAAAACGGTTGAACTTTAGTTGAATTATGCATCAAAATATATATACGATTTCGTGTTATCAGTACGGCGGGATCATTGGATTAGTCTCTTTTGGCACTATTAGCCCGCCTTTGACCAAATCCGGCAACAACTGACAGTACGACACCGGTAGCTGAGTAAACTGTCTTTCAGGTTTCCTTGGTCTTTGTCAAGCGTGCTAGCGCGGCTGATGACGGTATGACCGTTGGCTTTGAACACTTGAAACGTCTGAAGGCTGACCCTGAGATATTGAAGATTCTGAGATAAGATCACTTCCTTTCTCCCATTCTTCTTGTGAACTGTCAACTGATCCATTTTCCTCAACTGTGATAAAGGGAATGTCTCTAATCTTTCCACTCTTGAGTCTGCTCTCAACACGTTCCCCTGCCATCATTAAGTCAGCAAAGTTTAATGTTCCTCCACCAATCAATATATCATAGTAATGGCCCTTCAAAGTCCCCAAGAAAATGTCGACCAATTCTCTATCCTGAAGCGATGGTTGAACACGAGCAGCGAATTCTTTCCATCTCTGCACATACCCTCTAAAGGATTCATTCACCGCCTGAGATAATTCTTGTAACTGCACGCGGCTGGGAGCCAGGTTGAGATTGTAGTTGTACTGCTTCACGAAGGCATTGGCTAAATCTGACCATGATCTGATGCTACCATTTTCCAACTGCGTATACCAACTTAACGATGCTCCGCTCAAACTGTCTTGGAAATAGTGAATCATCAGTTTGTCATCGTGGACATGCAAGGTCATTCTTCTGCAAAACATTACTAGATGTTGCTTCAGACAACTATCTCCTTTGTACTTCTCAAAATTCGGCACCTTAAATTTCGGAGGCATCACAAGACCTGGCACCAAACACATGCTCGAAGCATTCAAATTAAGAGTATCCCGACTCATTAGGGTATCGAGCTTTTCTTCCAACAGCTGGCATCTTCTCATAAACTCAACAGTCCTTGGGTCTCTAGCATTAACCTTTGGAACAACCTTATGAGAATCTGGCACAAGGAAGGTGAAATTCTGATAGTCCATGTCATGAAGAGAAGATAAATCTCTATCTCTGGCAATAGGATGCTCTAGATCTTCAATAGGAATCTGCACAGGCTGAGCTTGAGCAACATTGTTCATTGGAGTCCTCTGAACATTGGTATCTCCCCTAGTCACAACTGTCATGGCTTCCACGAGTTGATCCAACTAATTCTTCATCAATCCAAACTCTGCCCTTGTAACAACCAAGTTCTGCTCTTCTGGGTCCATGCTTCTTCCGGAGGCTAAATCAAGTCCAATGCGAATGTCGGGAAATCAACTGACAGAGTTGGACAAAAGATGGGTGAGCTTCCTGATTCGGCTGAGGATGGATATGCAAAAATGAAATGCAAATGCAAAACAATGCAAAAATGAAAATGCAACAAACAAGGGATCAAGATCACTGCTGTTGATCGAGGAGAACCGGCGCTTTGCCTTAACAAGAACATAGCACCGCTCTGATAGGAACCAACTGATACCAATAATCCTGGTTCAGACTGTAGAGAAACTGGGTAATCTGAAGGTAAAGGTTTCCAGCATAACCCCAGTCCCACTCACAGGTATGGACCTAATCCACTGATAAAGGTATGACATCTTATGCATTTATCAGCGTCACAGACTTTCAAGAAATGATGATACGTTCACCATTTCTGGTTTGGCATCATCACCTCTCGAAGAGGACTCACTTAGCTAAATCCCAAATGAACGGTTCCCAGAGTCGACAACCCTCAGATCCAAAATCCCTTCGAGCCCAAAGGGCCAGAAAGAAAATTGTCAAAGAGAATCTCGTCTGAGCGAGAATTTCATGGCTAGCTGGTGCATGCAAGGCATACAGGCTCACCACTACTTTCCACTTCTAATGCTAAGTCTATACTCAAGCCCGGGTCTGGCTTATCTCTCAATAGAATCAACCCCTCTGTTTCACCCCAAATTTTGACCCCTTAGATCGTCATCATCATTTTAGGATCATATTCATCTGATTAACTAATCTTAACCCACTTCAAGTTTATCTTCGTCAAGATGCAGATGAATCAGGGTTCCGTACCGTCAAGAATCGAGGCTTCGATGGTTTGATCAATCAATGTTTTGGATTGATTCAACTATAAACAAGATCAAGGATACTACATTGGGTCAATTATGAATCCAATTTGAGGTTGTCACCCAGGAATTGAGAACAGTGCGGTTCAGGATACCCGATTAGGGTTTTCGATCAGGAAAAGTCAATTGTAGTTTTACTTTTGATTTAAAAGGTGTCTCAATGGTAGGATCTTAGTCCATTAAGTTAATATGGCTTAGTGAAGTCTATCCAAAGAGTTTCAAGGCCTCAGAATATCCGGAACATGAACAGACGGTCCGATAGTCATCGATCGATCGAACGGTTGACCGAAAAGTCAACTCTTCAACAATAAGGAATTTGACTTCAAGATGTGAATAAAAAATGTTCCTTATGTCATATTACACCTTCCCATAAAATTTCATGACCATTGGATCAAGGGTTAGGAAGTAATTGCAAAAGTCGGGAATTAGGGTTTTGAAAGGGGCAAGACCATAACTCCTCAACCACACATCCAAATGAAGTGGTTCAAAGCTCATTGGAAATCTCTTGAAAAGTACTACAAAAGTCTCAAAGTGGTCCATGATCAAAAAATGCATAGATTTGGAGTTATGACAAAATTCATTTCAAGAAGGGAAATTACTTAAAAAATTTCTAAGTTATTTGGCCTTTTAAGTAGGTTTTTTCAGCAACTTGGAGGGGTTTTTCAACCTAGTTCCATATAGAATTTGGAAATCTCCAAAACATGAAGGTTATAGAGATACTTGAGGGCTTTCTAAATTGTGGTATAACTCCTCAATAGCATGTGTGAGCAGAAAGTTATGGGTCATGAAAGTTAGGGCTGCCACACTTGAGATCACCAATCCAACACTTTTCAAAATTCAGAATTCATCAACTTGGGCTACCCTCAGCCATTGGATCTTGTTATTTTCTGATATTATGAAGCATGGATGATGCAAACACCAGAAGAAATGAAGAATTGGTGAGTTGTTGCAACTTGGAGCAAGTGGTCATTAAAATAATCATTAAAAGCCATGAAAGAGAAACTTTTGGGAAGCTGCAGTCCCCTACCTTCCTAGCCTCACTTCAGCCATCCCATCTCTCCCATCTCACTTGATTTCTACTCAGCATTTGCCCATGGAATTGATATGTAGAGCTGCCACAAAGATCTTGGCAAGATTCATTCAAGATTTCACAATCTCCCTCCAAAAATGGCAAAATCCAAATCTGCCCTCACCCTCATTTTCACTATAAATAGAGGCATTCTCTATGATGTTATACACACCAGAGCACTCTTAAAAACCAAGAGAAATCACAACTCTCAACTCTCATTCATTTTCTCAAAAACTTCATTCTTCAAAAATTCCAAGTTTTCACTAAAAATCTGTCTTGAGCAAAATTCTATCCAAACTCATTTCCACCACTTCCAAGCCACTCAAAACCATTTACACAATCTATAAACATTGTGTAGAAGGTGTTCATACACTCAAACCACCCAAAAACATCATTTTCCTAAAAGTCAACCTTCATACCTTGATATGTTGACTTTCATGCACTTTGGAAGCCAAATCTTTACTTAAGGCCTTTCCTACTACCTCAACACTCCCAACACCTCATATATATATATATATATATATATATATATATATATATATATATATATATATATATATATATATATATATATATATATATATATATATATATATATATATATATATATATATATATATATATATATATATATATATATATATATATATATATATATATATATATATATATATATATATATATATATATATATATATATCATATTTTAACTGTCCAAAGTCTCAAAAACCAGCTGGAAAGTTCATAACTCAAACTGTCTTGAGAGATAGTTTGTTGCTTCAAGAGGAAGAAAGTTCCAAATCTTTGCCAAGGAAGAAGATCTCTGGGTTTCTTAGATTTTTAGCTTGTTCAAGATTTGTCTACAAGAGGTATGTAATTCTCAACCTCTTTATTATTCATACATTGTCATGTTTTACAATTTTGAAGTGCTTGTGGTGAAATATAGTCATTGTTGTCCCATAAGGGTTCTTTCTCAAAAACTTATGTTTTGTGGTTATGATATTTGCTTTTGTTAAAGTATTTCATTCATTAATGATATGTTGATGATATGTTGCCAATATGGAACTTTGATGTTGTGTACAACTTGTTTTGAGAGTTTTGTCTACAAGGTAGTTTTAGAGATCCAAACATTGAAATGTTGGTGTGCTTGCCCTAGATCTGTCAACCTTTGTTCATTGGTCATGTTTGAATAACTTGTAAGTTGTTTCATGAGACTCCCCTGCCCCTAGGTCATGTTTGATTCTATTTTGTCTCTTGCTTCACACTTGTGATATTTTGTGTCATTCACTTCACCATTATCATGAGTTTTGTGTTAAAATGCTTATGCTTGCCATGTTGTGTCTTAAGTGTTTTAAACTATTAGTTTGTGTTTATATGATCTTGTTTGCCTAGTTGAGCTTGTTGAAATGATGAGAAACTTAAGACTTAGCTTTAAGGCAAGTTGTGAGGATATATGTTGTTCTTGCTGTCAAATATTTGAACTGGCACACCAATTTTTATTTTGTGCAGCCTGTGTATGATCTTTGAGTATGGAAGTATCATTTAACTTGTTTTGAGGTTGTATGTTGTATTTGTTTGATCAAACTACCCTTGTTTTATTCAAAACAACTTTTCACTCTCCACTTGCATTTTCAAAACTCCATAATGTCGCTACTGCGAAAATCGGCGCCGGCTGAACAGAAGAGTCGCCACCATGTGTTATTTATCCCAACAGAGGGAAAGGAAACGCTCGAAGTAAACCTACCGCAAAGACGGGAAAGGAATGGTCGTCGCAACCAAATCCTGGATTCAGGAGTCGGTTACGCAAGGGGAAGGTATTAGCACCCCTCACGTCCGTCGTACTCGACGGGATCCATGCTTGTTTTCTAGTACGGATTGTTATTCTATCTATTCTATAGGTCTGAGGTGAAAAGAAAATAAAATGACTCGGCAAAGTATCGCACTTTATGCCTACGTATTCCCGTCTGGAACGAGAAATCAGAGTCAACGTAGTTCACCTACCTACGGGAAAGGAGGGGAAGGTTGCTCGCTAGGATATCGCATCCTATGCCTACGTACTTTCATACAGCATGAAAGATCAGAGAAAACGTAGTTCGGGCTACGAAAAATGAAGATTTGTTTGACTATTTTTTATCCTTCTGAAAAAGGTTTTCTCCTGATTACGGGTCCAAGCGGACAAAAATGACTCTTTGATTGGTTTACAGTCTTTTACGCAAGAACTGTTTTTTTATTGATGTTTATCTTTTTATTGTATTTTTGATTGTTTTGAGAAAGAAGAGACAAAACTCTAAAACCTATGGTTGAAATGGGAATCAAAATCTACCCTAATGTTGTCATGCATGGATGAGAGCCTAATGTCTGTCATATTTCTCTCTTGCGCAGAGAGAAACAGAGATCCTAAGGGAATAAACGGAAAAGAAACATCATATATACAGTAAAGCAGTAAAATGCATGAATGCAGCAGTACAAGCGAGGCAAGGGAGTCCCACTCGACCTCGAACCTAGAAAACAATGAGCAAGGTGAAACAACTTCACCTCAACCCTATGGGAAAATTAACAAACAATACAGTAAAGAAAATAAAACCCCAAAACCAGCCCTGACAGCACACCGGCTCCAGTTGACCTTCCAAAATCAACCTCCAATGGTGCCCCAAGCTCCAATAAGCTTCCATCTCCAAGAAATCACCCAGCTCAAGCAAGCACAGAATCTTACCCAGTTGACAGCGTCAGACAGCAGGTAGCTCCAAACAGCAGTAAACCCTAGCTTTAACAGTTGCACAGCTTTGACATGAACAATCTTCATCTTTTTCAATCTTTGATCTTCTATCTTTATCTTCAATGGCTTCTTTCTTCGAAGCAAGCTCTCCTAGATGAATTGATTTTATCAGAAGAAATTGAATGTCAAACAATTCATTGACGACTAAAGGAAGTCTATGGATAGTTGACATTGTAACAGAGTGGTTCTCTCAAAGTTCTACCTCTCAGGTAGAGCCACTTATCCCTCCAAAGGAGGGAGGTGAATACCATAGAGGGACTTTATGTCATAGAGAGGAATGGAAGCATAGGAAGCTATCCATGTTTGTGAAAAAATTTTGGTCTATTCTAAGGCTCTGCCTATTTGCTCCTATTTCTCCTAAGTCTTCAATCAGCATCTTCAATCCAAGCAATCTTCAAGCTTCAACGTTGATCTTTGTATTCAATCTTCTCCATTGATTCTTCATGCTTCCACAAGCCCAAGCCAAGCCCCATACCCCAAATAAAAGCCCAAAAGCCCAAGCAGACAAACAAAAACCCCAAATGGGAACACCAAACAATCACACAATTTGCAAAATATACTAAAAATAGTAAAATAGTATTTAAAATTCTAGGATTTATTCTAAGGGGACCTATTTATTTACCCTATAGCCCATATATTCCCCTATAACCTAAACCAAATGCTACATGCCCCAACTACATTATACACTACAACTAAGTGTTTTTGGATTAAATTCTATCCTACAATTTTATGTACAAACTAGTGTTAAATCCTAAAAATATACTAAGCTTACCCTAAAATATTCTAAGTTTTTTTATTACACCATATCTATTTCAATATTTTTTTACTACCATTTTTACTCTAAAGTTTTATCACATTATTTAAGGGAAACCCTAAAGTATATTAATATCTATATTATCAAGATCGAAGATCAAACCCTATATCAACTTCTAAGGGGTCTAAACAATTCCTAACATGCAAGGGGTCAAGGTTAACCATCAACTGGGAAGGTCCTAATCAACAACCCTAAAACAGAACCAAATTACATCTAAAAAATCTACAAAAATTCCTAAGGGAACATGCGAGTGTTAGCTACAATCTACCAAAAGATCTAAGAAAGAATCATCACCAATTGAGAGAACAAAATTCTACAAAACAGCGGTATCAAATATGCAAAGCAAACATCAATTAAATCATGCAAAATACTCATCAGAATGTAAAATGCAAAAGAAATGGGAAAACAATCCACAAAAATCTAATAAAAATTCTACAATCTCCTGAAGATGTTAGCAACCTATGGTAAAAAAATTAAAACCAAATTCTAAAGTTAAGTTCACTTTCTAAAGGAAAAACTATAAAGTGTCCAGGGAACATTCAGATGGGGATGGCTCTAAAAAGCGGATTCAAAACTAAACTTAGAGTCGTCTAGAAATTCCAATAAAATTTATGGGGAAACCTATGCATATCATCTAAAACATATCCAATAATCAGCTCAAAATCATGAAGCATCAAAGAGAACAAAATTAAACAAAACGGATGAACAGTTATGTACACCAATGGATATTAGCACGAAAGAAAAATCATAACTAAATCAAAAAAAATCCAAAAAATGAAAACTCAGCGTCTAAAATTTCTTAAGACAATCAAGATCTGCAGAAAAAAATTTCATAATTTCTTGATCATTTTTACTATTTTTGACGCAATAAAAGCAAACAGGCCTTAAAACAGAAAAATAAAAAGAAAAAGGGAATGAAGAAAATCTCCGAATTAACAATCCTAAAATCATCCATAGGTGTTCACGATCCTAACCGCATAAGAATTTCTAATTATCTCATCCTAAATCCACAGTAAAGCGAAGGTTTAAATACCTTGATAGGAGCTTCAAAACGGAGTATCTTCGGCTCTTTTCGTGCTTCCGAAAGCTTCAAATTCGCTCAACAATATGCGAGGAAGCTACTACAATCTTCGAATCGAACCAAAAACGCCTTGAATGAAGAATCGAATCTTGATTTGCTCTCTTGAAAATTGATATGCTTTCTTCCAATCCAACTCCAATCAATCACCAACCTTGCTTCAAATGAGTTTCTAAACATTTATAGAGATGTTTGGAAGATTCTAGAAATGAAGCCCAAACCCAAAATAATAAAATTCATTTCCCTTGGAAGTTTCTAGATTATTCATGTATCCTCCCTTGAAAGTTTCTAAATTGTTCATGTATCTTCCCTTGGAAGTTTCTAACCAAAATAGCCTTCCAAATGCCTTGTTAAGTGGTTTGGATTAGTGACTTACATTTCAAGTAACCACTTTTACAAAGCAAGTCATGAAATTATTGCTCAATTCAAAAATGTGCCAATGCCATTGTCTTTAGAATGCAATTTCTACTCAAAATGAGTATTCACTTGACATGTTTGTGACCTCTAACCCAAAAATTTGATTTTTTCCACCACTTTATTTGACTTATTCCCCTTTTTTAGGCCATTTTAAGTGACTTTTTGAAATAAGCCGATCAATCTACCATGATGACTTATTTGACCTAAAAACATCATTTTAAGCACATTCCGTGCTGAACGCTTTTTCATCTGAAGAGTGGAACGTGGAGATTTTGACCTATGCTCAAAAAGGACCTATAATCTCACTTTCCCAAAATACCCCTGGCTTGTACAACTCATAACTTGAGCTCCACAAATCCAAATGAGGACTTCTATAACTTTTTGGAAAGCTAAGAAGATAAGGAACATCTCTCATGTTTGCCAAGAATCCATTTGAAAACTCCTTCTAGCTCAAAAGTTGCTTGGAAGTCAAGTGACTTTCACAGTTAAATTTCAGATGCCTCTGAGGACCCCTAACTTGTCTGGGCTATAACTTGAGTTCTATAAATCCCCTTGAGGACTTATAGTACTCAAATTAAATTTATGAACCTCCTCTACAACATTCATGTGGAGATCCAAGTCACTTGAAGCTCACATCTTGACTTAGAAGGCTTGGAAGTTCAGTGAAAAACAGGGGATTTTACCCTAGGAACCCTGTCTTGTCACCTTCAATCCTTCTTGATTCTTTTGATTTTCTCTTGGCACAACACCACATATGCTTCAAAATATCATTTCATGGCTAGAATGATCTAGAGCTAGGCTTTGATGCCTCTCAAACACTCTCCTTGAGCTAGGATTACTTAGACAAAACCCTAATTGCACGCACTTCAATCAGAACTCTTGAACTTGATTCTATGGCTTGCTTAAGCTCCTTCTTGGGTCTCTAGGGACTCAATAAGCTATATTCACATCTCATACCCTTGATCAAGGCTTCATAGACCCCTGAGACTCTTCACAAAACCCCTCACACTTGGAGATAGACCTTGTACAACCAATGCAACTCTGTAAGCACCCAAATCTTTGACTGATGGCCTTGGTGGCTTCTCTAGCTTGTATGATCTTCTGATTAGGCTCTCCTCTTTTATATCTCACTCTTGATACCCTATTAAATGTTAATGATATGATATGCAGATGCTAGAACTATGTTAGAACTATGACATGCTATGCAATGGAACATAAACTCAAGGTTGAGCAAATTTTAGGGTGCAACACATAATACCAATCACTTGCCATTTTCTGTTCCAACCTGTTTTTGCTTGAACTATGTACATAGAATCTTTATTCTACATATTTCGAACTTGTATGTTGTCGCTACTGCGAAAATCGGCGCCGGCTATGACAGAAGAGTCGCCACCGTGCGTTATTTATCCCACAAGAGGGAAAGGAAACGCTCAGAGTAAACCTAACGGAAAGAGGGAAAGGAATGGTCATCGCAACCAAATCCTGGATTCGGGAGTCGGTTACGCAAGGGGAAGGTATTAGCACCCCTCACGTCCGTCGTACTCGACGGGATCCACACTTGTTTTCTATCTAAGGGTGTGTTTATCTATCTACTCTAAAGGTCTGGGTTAAAAAGAAAATAAAATGACTCGGCAGAGTATCGCACTTTATGCCTACGTATTCCCGTCTGGAACGAGAAATCAGAGTAAACGTAGTTCGCCTAACTACGGGTTATGGGGGAAGGTTGCTCGCCAAGATATCGCATCTTGTGCCTACGTACTTTCATACGACATGAAAGATAAGAGCAAACGTAGTTCGGGCTACGGAAGACACAAGCTTGTCTGATAGTTTTTTATCTCATTAAGAAAGGGTTTTCCTGATTAAAGGTCCAAGAGGACGAAAACAAAGTTTGAATGTTTGTTTGAGTTTTTTACGAAAGAAATGTTTTTTAGGATGTTTGCAATCTCAGTCACACTAGAGACTATGACCCAGGAGTGAACGCTTCGTATGTCACCCAAAGGGTACCACACTAACATCCAGATTACTGGAGAGAGACCCTCCACCAACCTTTTCCCAGATAGATTAAGGCTCGTAACGCACGACTTCAATAAACCTTATTACTGTGTTTTCTAAATTGTTTTGAGAGGAGAAAAGAGAGACACCCTAAAACTATGGTTAAAAGGGGAATCTACCTACAGTTATCATGCATGGGTCAAAACCTAATGTCTATCATAATTCCCTCTTGCACGGAGGAAATCAGAGATCCTAGGGGAAACAACAAAAGAAAGCAAGCGGTAAACAGTAAATAGTAAACAACAAGTTATGCAACAGTACCAGAGAGGCAAGGGAGAAAACACCAGGCAAGAGGAGACAAGCTCCACCTCCAACATAAGGGTAATCAACACAATCAAAAAGAAAATACAGAGAAGAAGTAAAGGATACAGAGGAGGCAACCCAAGCAACAGCAACAAACTCCTACAGCAGACAACAACAACAAGCTTTAAACAGCACAGTTGAAAAGACAGCAAAGTTGACAGCAAGACTTCATCTTCAAGCTAGCTTCTATCTCAAACTTCTTCAACTTCATCTTCAAGATCTAGCAAGCACACTCCAAGCATAGGAACAATCACCAAGATCAAGGTTGAAATGTTGAAAACTTAATGAAAACCAAAGAAAATCACCAAGTACCAACATTGAAATGGAAAGGTATTCTCAAAGTTCTACTCAACTATGGGCATATCACACATCCCTCCAAAGGAGAGATGGAGTTTCCATAGGAGGACTTCATGTCATTGGATGGAATAGAAGCACTCAATGCATTCTATGTTTGATGAAGAAATCAAAACTAGCTCTAATGGCTCCTTCTAAAACCCTAATTCCTAAGCTTCTAAAAACAACTCCTAAGAGAAACGGAAACTTCAACTCCAAGCTCCAATCTTCAAGCGATAGTATATACATCATGTCTAGAAGACCTCCCTAAAAGGATTCCAAGCCAAGCAAGCTCCAAAGTCACCAACCAAGCCAAACAAGCAAAGGCACTCAAGAGAGAACAACACAAACACAAGCAACTTGCAAAATTCAACAAAAATAGGAAACAAAGTTGTAAAATTCTAATTAAATTCCTAGGGTAACATACATGTTTTAACAGCCTAGGGTTAAAACATTAAAGCCTAATTCAACATCTAAGTCACCTAAATAATTTCTAGATTGAACGGTATCAAGGTAATCCACAAGTTTGGGAAGGCTCTAATCTCAGCACCTAAAATAGAACCTAAATTTGTTCAAAAATTCTAATAAAAATCTTAAGGGAACATGAATATCTACCTTAAAACATACTAAAAAATCAAAGCCAAATTCAACACCAATTGGAAGAACAAAATTCAACAAAACAGGTGGACAATTATGCAAAATTAAAAGAATTAACAAAAATAAGAAAAATCAAATTAAATTGAAAAATGCATGAAAATGCATTTTATTGATTTCAAAAAATCAAAAATTCTCTCAAGATCATGTAGGTATTTTTAAAATAATTTTCTGATCAAGAATGAATTTAATATGATTTTTGAAACCAATTTGCATTTAAAATAAAGCAAAATAAATAAAAGAAATAATAAAACTCAGAATAAAACAAGAGCCATTGGATGAGGAGATTGGTCAAGGATCTGGACGCGCCACGTGAAGCCAGCACATTATTTAAACGCTGCGTTTTGAATTATTCTGAGGTCAACAAAACAATAAGTCCTAGCCACGCGATCTAGTGGTCAGTCAATGGTCCAAGCAAGATCTGATGGTCCAGAGATCATCTTCTCCAAAATTCAACCTGGCCTGAGTGAGATCAGAGACGGTGGTTCATGGTGGCCGGAGAAGACTCCGGTTGTCTTCTCCGGCAGGGATCCAGGTTCAGGCAACCAAAAATGGCAACCTCTATACTAATTCTACTAAGTTTTCAACGTAGATTCCAAATCTCTCATCAAAATGATCTAACTCTCAATAGGTAAGCAAACACAAAGCAATATTCATAGATATCATCCAAATCAACTTTCACCAAATGCTAAATTAAGTACATAGAAATCATCCTCATGTTTCACTGATCATCTTAATCTAAACAACTTGCTAAAAAACTTCATGAATCAAGAGATTCAAGTCCAAACAGATCTGCTATGTCATCTTCAAATATCACCAATTGAATCCAAATCAAGCCTAAAACGATCTACATCTTATCTAGATCCTAACCACAAGTTCAAAACTATCTAACTCATGCTAAATCATGTAGAATGTTGAGATTTACTAACCTGCGCTAGATCTGTTGACAGAGGTACTTGTAGCTCATTTCTTCCTCCAAAACTCTCCAGATAGCTTCAATAATCCAATAGGAAATGAAAGCAACCTTCAATTTGGCTTGAATTGGTCTAAATTTCAAAACACGATTTGAAGTTGCAGCTCTGAAAATTTGTTTGCTCTTTCTGGTTTCAGCACGAAATGAAGCTCAACCTTGCTCTGAATTCACTCTAAACAATATATAGAAGCTTTCCATGGGCTTTTGCAATCCATTTGAGGCCCAAATCCGTGATTCACATTTTCTGGTTTTTTGCATTCAAATTTTACACCAGTCATGCAATGCAAGCTTGTTGCTTGTTCCAGAAGGTTCTAACACCTTGCACATGGCATTTGGAGTGTAATTGAATAGAAAGAGTAGCTTGAATTGTATTGTGTAGTGTTTTGGCAATGTAACTTACAAATGAAGTAACAACATGGAAACTCCCAAAACTTAGCCTGACCTCAAAATTCTGTTAAAACCAAAGTGTTTAAAATGTGATTTCCAAACAGAAAATGTATTCACTTGCTTGGTTTTGGTCATCTAACACAAAATTGCATTTTCCCCTCCTTTACACATTTGAATTTTCCCTTTTTGAAACCAATTCAAACCAACTCTTGCTATGAGCTTAAACAATCCCTCATGACCTCTTGTCTAGCCTAAAAACACCATTTTGAATAAATTTCATGTTGAACAAAATTGCATTTGACAAGTGCAAGTTGGAGATTTTGTCCTATGATTGAAAATGACCTATAATCTCACTTTCCCAAAATACCCCTGACTTGTAAACCTCATAACTTGAGTTTTACAAATCATATGTAAGACTTATAGTACAATTTAGAAAGCTAAGATCATGAGGAACAACTTTCATGTTGGCCAAAAGTTCAGGTGAAACCTCCTTCTAGGTCAAAAATAGCTTTGAAGTCAGATAATTTTCACAGACAAATTTCAGTGGCATCTGAGGACTTGTAACTTGTCTGGGCCATAACTTGAGTTCTATAAATCCAATGGAGGACTTCTAGAACTCAAATTAAAGGTATTGAGATTCTCTACAAGTTTCAGTTTGGCCAAAGATTCATTTGAAACTTGTATCTTGACTTATGTGGTCTTGAAGTTAGGCACTAAACAGGGGATTTTACACTGAAACCCTAACTTAGCAACTTCCTACACCCTTGATTCTTCTTGATTTGATTTTGGAACAACACCACAAATGTCTTATCACATCATTTCATGAACTCCATGACCTAAAAGTAGGCTTTGATACTCTTCAATTGTCCAGTTGACCTAGAACTGATCCAGATGAAACCCTAATTGCTTGCACCTCAACTGTGGCTCTTGCATTTGACACAATGACTTGATTGAGCTCTCTCATGGCCCTCTAGGAATTCTATGAGATCCATACACATCCTCTTCTCACATTCAACACTTCACAACCCTCTGATGGTCTTCAGTTGATCCTCAAGTTAGGAGAAGATTCACACTCAAACATCTAAACCCTTAGGCACTCAAACCACCTTCTGATGACTTTGATAACTCTCAATCTTGAATGAGACCTCTTGCTAGGCTTCTCTTGAGAAGAATCACATTTGATCCCCTGTTGGATGAATGATGTCATGATATGCAAATGATATAACTATGCAAATGATAATGCAATGAAACATAAACCAGGTAAGAAAAGGTTGAGCAAATTTTGGGGTGCAACAGCTGCCCCTATTCAAACGGCTTGGACCCGACTAGGTGAAGAGCGAACGACCTTCAAAAAATCGAGGTAGAAGACGGTTGAATACCAAGAAACCCGGAAATTTGCCAACCGCAGAAATACACAGCAAAAACTGCTTGGGGAACAACATTTGTTGTGCTGAACCCAGTTATTACGGCAACAACTGATCAATCATCTGATAAAACTTGGAATTTCGACATTAACCCCCTGTGTGACGCCACATGCATTGAATTAACTTTACGAGAAACAACTCTGTTTACAACTGGACTAAACTTCGTCAACACAAAGAAAGACTCCATCACCAGGGGTACAATTCCGTTCATAATTGGAATAACGATCTCTGTCAGTCACAGGTAACAACTCCACTGGGGATAATCCATCGATTACGGATAATAACTCCGTCCACACGGGTAGCAATCACTGTCAACACAGGTAACACTTCCGTCAACACGGACAACAATCACTGTCAACACAGGTAACAAATCTGTCAACACGGATAACAATCTCCGGCGATTTCAGTGGGACAACTCCGTCAATCACGGGTAACGACTCCGTCAACACAGGTACGATCTCTGTCAACACAGGTACAGTCTCTGTCAACCACAGGTAAACATCTCTGTCAACACAAATGCAGTCTCTATCCATTACAGGTAACAATCTCTGTCAATACAGGCAACAAATCCGTCAACACGGGTACAATCTCTGTCCATTACAGGTAATAATCTCTGTCAACTACAGGTACGATTCGTCAATACGGATAACACTCACCTTCAGCACGGGTACAATCTCTGTCAACACAGGCGCAATCTATGTCAATCACAGGTACAATCTCTGTCAATCACAGGTAACAATCTCTGTCAACACAGGGAAGAATTCCGTCAACACGGACAACAATCACCGTCAGCACGGGGACAATTCCGTCAACACGGATACCAAACTCTGTCAATACAAGTACGATCTCTGTCCATCACAGGTAATAATCACTGTCAACACAGGTACATTTGAAGAATACTTTGTTGGGAAATACGAGAAACTTAATCAAGCAACTCTGTGGGGAAATCACTAGTGATAACTCCAAAAGTTTAAGCCATGAAATCTTTTAACATTGACGTAACAACAATCTGAGAAGAATTCCGCTGGGGACGAAGAGAAACTTAACCAAGCAACTCTGTTAGGGGACAAACATTATCATCACCTATCTCACGCCGAGAATTTGGATATCTAGAGATCTTTCTGAACAAGAATCCCACTCCTCTGCAAGGGATAACACTTGAAAACAACCTGGCTTATGTTTCAAAATGCATATGTTTGACAATGGCGTAATGCTCCATACGGCATGGAAATGCTACGCGTTTGGGTAGATGCAAATATGATGATATATGCAAAATGCAAAGATGCCAAGAGGCGCTTCAGCAAAATAAATGCCGAAGACAAGACCCAATCCGCTGGGGATACCCGGGTATCACAAAGCATTCCAACAAAATAAATGTTGGGACGGTGCAACCAACTCTGCTGAGGATAATTATCCTGTTGGGGAATGGCTTACAAGCTTGAAATTACGAACTCTGTTGGGGATGTTCATCCTGTCAGAGGAAAAACAACCTGCTGGGGAGAATGAGAAACAATCCTGCGCGGGGATAATTCTTCTGAACCAAAGACGACTTGGTTATACTCCGCGGGAGTTACCCATGCTGGGTATGGAGTGTGCACATACTCACTGCTGGGAATGCACCTTCTGTTGGGACTTTCAAATCCACCAAGGATACTCTCTTGGCAGATTTCCTGGGGATACTTTTCTAGGGAGGACCACCCACATCCAATAGGGATAAGTGCCATCTCAAACCTTCTGAGATAAAATGTGACTTCCACCTGCTGAGGAGTGATACAATCACTTTACCACAGGACTCCGGCTGGGGAACACAACTTCCCTACTTGTTTGCTCCAAAGGTGAGAACCCTGCAAAACATACACGAGGCAAAACAAATCTGTATAACAAGATCTATTTTAGTTAGTATCCATGACGTTCGTTCAGTCAATTCGAAGTTTTAGCAATTATTGGCAAGGGCCAGCAAGTTTATGCACATGCAAGTTTATCAAAAACATCAGTGTTTTTCACAAACAAAACAGTAAAGAACAAGCATCAAGTACTGAATAGCATGCTTTATTGATAACGGGCCTATAAATAGGCAAAATTTTGTACACTGGATGCAACTCCTGAAAAGAGGAAGTTACGCACAAACAAAATACAAATATTACAGAAATACAAAGAAAATTTGTATACATGTCGGCAACGTGGTACAGACGGACACCATGAGCTGATCCTTCTATGACTCGCCTGACTATGACGCTTTCCCGATACTCGATCTTCGGAAGAGATTGTTTCGGATATACGACCCTCAGGTACTCCCAAACCACTAAGCAATGCAGTATCAAACTTGGACCGTAATCATTTGCTTTTTCAAATCCTTAACTTTTGCGTGAACCGCCCTTTGCGGGTTTTCAATTCACCGGGATACCCTTTTTTGCCGAAGTTTCCCTTTTCAGGTTTTCAACTTCGCGGGTGTACATTTTTTCAGTTTTATCCCTAACTTTTGCCCGAACCTTTTATTCCTTTTTTATGGTTCGCCGGGATGCCCCATTTTTGCCTGGACTCTTTTTTTTCTGTCCAGCGGGTCTCTTTTAAGCAAAGTATTTTTTAACTGCGTCCGAGTTCACAGGGGATGTGAAGTCCTCACCATCCATGGTGGACAACAGTAAGGCTCCTCCAGAGAAAACCTTTCTAACAACATACGGACCTTCATAGTTGGGAGTCCATTTGCCCCTGTGATCTGATTGTGGTGGGAGAATCTTTTTCAGCACAAGATCGCCCGTCTGAAAGCTTCGAGGACACACTTTCTTATCGTAAGCTTTCTTCATCCGGCTCTGATACAGCCGACCATATGCTAGAGAAGCCAGTCTCTTCTCATCCATTAAACTGAGCTGATTCAATCTATCTTTCACCCATTCTGCCTCATCAAGTTGGACATCACGCAAAACCCTCAGAGAAGGAATCTCAACCTCTAATGGTAGGACATCTTCCATACCATATACAAGTGAAAAAGGAGTTGCCCCGGTTGATGTGTGTATCATCGTACGATAACCGTGCAAAGCAAAAGGCAACATCTCATGCCAGTCCTTGTAGGTCACAACCATCTTCTGAACGATCTTCTTTATGTTCTTATAGGCCGCTTCAACAGCACCATTCATCTTGGGCCGATAAGGAGAAGAGTTGTGATGTTCAATTTTGAAATTCTGGCACAATTCCTTCATCATCTTGTTATTCAAATTCGAACCGTTGTCAGTGATAATCCGCTCTAGGATTCCATATCTGCAGATAATATCTTTCTTGATAAATCTGGCTACCACCTGCTTGGTAACATTAGCATACGATGCCGCTTCAACCCATTTGGTAAAGTAATCAATGGCTACCAAGATAAAACGATGTCCGTTGGATGCCGTAGGCTCAATATTTCCAATCACATCAATTCCCCACATGGAGAAAGGCCAAGGTGACGACATAACGTTCAGAGGGCTCGGAGGCACATGAATCTTGTCCGCATAAATCTGGAATTTATGGCACTTCTTTGCAAATTTGAAACAATTTGTTTCCATTGTTATCCAGTAATACCCTGCTCTTAATAGCTTTCTCATCATTGCATGTCCGCCGGCATGCGTGCCAAATGTACCCTCGTGGATTTCTTCCATGAGCAACTTAGCCTCTTTCTCGTCCACACACCGCAACAACACCAAGTCGTGGTTTCTCTTGTACAAAACCCCATCCGGATTCAGATAGAAGTTGCCAACCAATCTCCTAAGAGTCTTCTGATCACGACTGGATGCCCCAGCCGGATACTCTTGGTTCTTCAGGAAATTCTGGATATCATAATACCACGGTTTACCATCGGAAGCTTCCTCAATGGCGAATATGAAGGCGGGCCTATCAAGGCGAGAGATAACTATCCTGGGAGCCTCATTCCAGAAGTTAACCTTATACATTAAAGACAACGTCGCGAGAGCGTCGACCATCTGATTTTCTGCTCGTGGTACATGGTGCAATTCCACCTTGTCAAAGAAAGGCAACAACCTTCTTGCATAATTCATATAGGGTATCAGATTGGGCTGACGAGTCTCCCACTCTCCCTTGATCTGATTCATAACTAGAGCAGAATCTCCGTACACATCAAGATTTTTAATTCTCAGATCGATAGCTTCTTCGAGCCCCATAATGCACGCTTCATATTCGGCCTCATTGTTGGTAATTGGAAAGGTCAATCTAGTAGTGAATGGGATGTGCGACCCATGGGGAGTAGTAATAATTGCACCTATTCCACTTCCGTATGAATTGACGGCACCATCAAATATCAATTGCCATTTGGAACCCAACTCTGGACCTTCATCCGGCAACGGCTCCTCACAGTCCTTCATTTTTAAGTACATGATATCCTCGTCAGGAAAATCAAAACTCATCGAATGGTAATCATCAATTGGCTGCTCAGCTAGGTATTATGACAGAACACTACCTTTAATAGCCTTTTGAGAAACATATTGAATATCGTATTCTGTCAATACCATCTGCCATCGGGCAATCCGTCCGAAAAGTGCTTGCTTTTCAAATACGTATTTGATCGGATCCATCTTTGAAATTAGCATGGTTGTATGGTTTAGCATGTATTGCCTCAAACGTTTGGCAGCCCAGGCTAGCGCACAACATGTTTTTTCGAGCATTGAGTAACGGGACTCACAGTCTGTGAACTTTTTACTCAAGTAGTAAATCGCATGCTCTTTACGTCCAGTCTCGTCATGTTGACTGAGAACACAACCCATAATTTTCTCAAGAACCGTCAAATACATAATCAATGGTCTCCCGGCTACTGGAGGTATCAATATTGGAGGTTCCTGCAAATATTCTTTTATTTTTTCAAACGCCCTTAGACAATCTTCATTCCAGGTTACAGCCTGATCTTTTTTCAACAACTTGAATAATGGCTCGCACGTGGCCGTTAGATGAGATATGAACCGGGCAATGTAGTTCAACCTCCCTAAAAATCCACGAACCTCTTTTTCTGTTTTCGGCGTTGGCATTTCTTGTATTGCTTTTATCTTAGCAGGATCAACCTCAATTCCTTTTTCGCTCACAATGAACCCCAGTAGTTTACCAGATCTCACCCCGAAGGTTCACTTGTTAGGATTCAGTCTCAGCCTGAATTTCCTAAGCCTCTTGAACAATTTCAGAAGATTGACTAGATGCTCTTCCTCCGTTTGGGATTTGGCAATCATATCGTCAACATAGACTTCGATCTCTTTATGCATCATGTCATGAAAGAGTGTTGTCATAGCTCGCTGATATGTTGCCCCAGCGTTCTTCAAACCAAAGGGCATCACTTTGTAGAAGAACGTTCCCCACGGGGTAATAAAAGTTAATTCTCCATATCATCCGGCGCCATCTTTATCTGATTATAGCCCGAAAAGTCGTCCATGAAGGAAAACACAGAGAATTGAGCGGTGTTGTCGACCAGCACATCAATATGAGGAAGTGGAAAGTCGTCTTTTGGGCTCGCCTTATTCAAATCTCGATAGTCCACGCACATCCGCACCTTACCATCTTTCTTTGGTACAGGTACTATATTGGTGACCCATGAGGGATAAGTTGTAACAACTAGGAAACCAACATCCCATTGTTTCTGAACTTCCTCCTTAATTTTCACAGCCATATCTGGTCGAGTTCTTCTGAGTTTCTGCTTAACCGGCGGAAATTCCTCACGTAATGGCAGACGGTGAACCACCATATCAGTATCCAGCCCAGGCATGTCTTTGTAAGACCAAGCAAAGATATCACTGTATTCCCGCAGCATCTCAATAAGCCTTTGCTTGATATCACTTTGCAGTGCAGCCCCTATCCGGATATTCCTGACAACCTCTTCGGACCCCACGTTGATAATTTCAATTTCCTCCTGATGAGGCAGAATGATTCTCTCTTCTTGTTTCAAAAGTCGAGTCATCTCTTCTGATAAGTCACTATCCTCAACAATCTCTTCTTCTGCTTGAAATATCGGGTGCTCGAAGTCGAAGCGAATCATAGGAAGTTCGTGATCGGTGTCGTCTGAAATATGAATCCTGCAATGAGAATGGTTAAATGTTTCAAAGCACATAACCACGTTGCCGTTTTATTGTTAAACAAAAACAGGCTAAACAGGGATCACAAAATTTGCATGCGAAAAAACGCCCTTATTAATGATTAAGCAAAGTACACACATAAGCAGGTAGCCCTAGAAACAAAATCACTATGCCCCGGGTAGGACACAGGATTATACAATAATTGAGAAAATAAATCATTATTGTTTTGTAGTCACTAGGACAAGTTCCCGGATAGACCAGTTGCACAGATTCTGTCCTGGTACGCCGGGCTTGATCCACGAGTCCATATCGCAGTCACTATCTCCGTCTTCAGCATCGGAAACAACATTGATTGTTTCATAATAGACCCCACCTGGAGTGATCACCACTGGTCCTTTGAACTTTGGCACGCCTGATGCGGAAGGTGACGACGTCGGGCGATACCCCAACCCGAACTTGTCCATCTTGACAGGAATTTCCAAGACTTGGCCCCATCCTTTGGTTGCCCCAGCCTGAACCACTGCCTGAGCGTCTTTGTATGAAGACATGGCTACCTCTGGCCCTTTGCTAGGAACAGGAGACTTGTCCTTGATATGCAACCCCTCGAAGGCTTGGCATGGCGTCTCATGGATCTCCCCATCCACTTCGACATATTTGAATGACGAGAGATGACTAACAAGAATGTCCTCCTCTCCGCAAATAGTAACAACACTGTCACCAACCATGTACTTAAGCTTCTGATGCAGCGTGGACGTCACGACCCCTGTAAAATGTATCCATGGTCGCCCAAGTAAACAGCTGTAAGCTGGATGTATATCCATGATGTAGAACACGGTATCGAACACTTCTGGCCCGACTTGGAGCGGCAACGTTATGGATCCAAACACCGACCTTCTGGTCCCATCAAAAGCCCTCACGACCAAATCTCTTGGCGTGCATATGATTCCTCGGACATCTAGCTTCATCATAGCCTTCTTCAGCAACACATTCAAAGATGATCCAGTGTCTACAAGAACATGCGACATAACAGTGCCTCGACATTCCACTAAAATATGCAAAGCCATATTATGGTCCCGACCTCTAGGCGTCAAATCAAAGTCAGTAAAACCCATGCTGTGGCCAGCATTCACATGCGCCAGTACCCCTTCAAGCTGATTGACAGTTACTCCCTGAGGTACAAAAGACGTGTCCAAGATTTTCAACAAGGCATTCCGATGGGCCTCGGAACAAAGTAACAAAGATAGTATTGAAATTTTGGAAGGCGTCTGCTGCAAGTGCTCCACAATCTTATAGTCACTTTTGCGAATCAACCTCATAAACTCTTCTACATCCTTGACCGATGTTTCTTTCTCTTTCGACTGGGAATGTCCTCCTTCATTCACTTTGGCTTTGCCTCTAGCAATTCTTTCAGCCTCAATTTCAGGTGAAGTGAAGATTCTACCACTTCGGGTCATACCTCCCGCTTCAACAAGACTGCCCACTGCCCCTGCTGGCTGGCTATCCACATTAATCTTTTTCCCGTTGCGAAAAGCTTCCAACACATAATTCCATGGAATGGCTTTCATACTCTCATAAGGAATGGGTCCTGCTTTCGTTATTGTGATAGTTGGCCGCTTGGTGGGCGCTGATATCGTAATAGTCTTTCGTGGAATCGTAATTGTTGCGACCTCACCCTGCTTTTCACATGTTACCTCATCAGGTTTCTCAACAGCAGTGCGGTCAAACTGCAAAGTTCCCTCATCAATCATGGCCTGAATACCCCTCTTCAAATCAATACAGCCCTCTGATCGGGTCCAACTATCCAAACAGTACTCATCACATCCGGGGAAGACCCCTCCTTTCAACAATCTGCTTTTAACATAGCTCAAAGGTGTCTTCAGATCATTTACGTCCATAACCAAATTCAAATCCTCCTCTGTCAAAACAGCGTTCGCTCCATGATTCGGCATTGGTTTCTGAATAATATTGGGACCATCATTACTGAAGTTAATGACTTTACTATCAATCAAATCTTGGACTTTATGTTTAAAAGCATGATAACTCTCGATATCATGTCCGGGTGCCCCGGAATGAAATTCACACTGCTTACTAGTATCATACCCGTAAGGAAGCGCTCCTGTGGATGGGTCCAACGTTCTCTTCTCAACCAGATTCAAACTCAACAGTGTCTGAAGCAGCTCTGCATACGTTGACGAAGGTGTATCAAATACCCTCTTCGGCTTCCCATTCTGGATCCTTCTCTGAGCAGGTATACCTTTGTTGTTGTTGTTGTTGTTGTTGTTGTTGTCGTTGTTGTGGTATAGGGATCGTCACACTAGCAACCTGTTGTTGAAGATACTGATTCCGACCTCTACCTCGTCCTCAACCACCATACATTGCACTGGCGTCTCCTTGTCTTTTACCACCAAAGACCTTTTTTGCACCTTCAGCTGAGGTCGATTCACCGGCTTGAATCTTACCAATTTTGATGCCATTTTCAATTCGTTCCCCCATGAGTATCATGTCAGAGAAACTACCCATCGAGCAATTGAGCAATTTATCATAGTACATCCCAGAGAATGTTCCAACAAAAATATCAATCAATTCCCTTTCAACCATAGGGGGTTGGACTCTTGCCGCCAGATCGCGCCAACGCTGAGCATACTCCTTGAAACTTTCCCCGTTCTTCTGTGAAAAACTCTGAAGCTGGACCCTATTTAGTGCAAGGTCACTATTGTATTGGTAATGCTTGACGAAAGCATCAGCCAATTCTTTCCAACTTCCAACCTGTGCAGGCTCTAGTCCTATGTACCATTCCAGCGATGGTCCTGACAAACTATCTTGGAAAAAATGCATAAGCATCTTTTCATCATCAGAGTAAGTCGACATCCTTCGGTAGTATGAACGCACATGAACCCGTGGGCATGTATCCCCTTTATATTTATCGAAAGTGGGAGCTTTGAACTTCAATGGCACTCTCAGCCCAGGAACCAGCCCCATGGTAGCCATGTCCAATCCTGCAGAATTTTGATTGGCTATACCTCTCATCTGTTCCTCCAGCATTTTAATCCTCCGATCACTATCAGTAGGACCCTAAAAACCCATGCCTTGCCCAGAAAAGGCATCTTCCTGACGATCTCTATTCCAGTACGGGCCCTCATTACCATATCCGTCATAAGCAGCATTACGACCATGACCATGACCACTTTGGAAGAACCTAGGGTCATACCTCAGATTGCCCAGCTCTTGATTAGCAGCCACTGTCCCAAAACCAGTATTGGAAGGACCCATCCCAGCACCATTGGTATTCACATTGCCAAACCCAGCATTACCGTAGCCATTAATACCATAGCCTTGATTGTTATCACCAAACCCTCCGTTGTCGAAGCCCTGATTATTGAAACCATCATTTCCATCCCGATTGCCAAAGCCAAGACCCTGATTGTTGTCACCGAACCCAATATTGATACCAACATTCCTGTTGATCTCCACGTTCCCATTAACATAATCAGCATTTCTGTTACCAGCGTTGCCGTTGCCGTTGCCAGTACCAGTCTCACCAGCATTTGGTATCACTTCCTCCCTGCGAGGAGTCTCAACATGCACAGAATTGTATTCAGTATTACCAGCCGCTCGCGCCAGCAGCGGTTGCACCAGAGTTTGAAGATGTTCCTGGCCTTTAGCCACAGCCTCCATGGTCTGCATGAATTGGGCCAACCTATCCCGGATCTCCTGCATCTCAGACTGTACTTGATCCATGATCTTCTTACTGTTGCTTCTTGTAGCGTACCGGTGAATTCTCTGTTCGTCAATCCTGAAACAACCTGTAAGATGCAGGAGATAAGATTCAAGCTCAAAAATGAAGGTACCTGCCATGTGTTGCACCCCAAAATTTGCCCTCACAATACAAGACTTTGTGTTCCAAGAAGGTTCACAAGGTTCACAAAATTCACAATTGGTCAGAAGAGTTGACAATTCCCTTAGACAATGCACCTCCTAAGCAGTGCATCCAAAACTAGGGTTTTGACTTTAATCAGGCTAAATGGACTTCCAAGACTTCAAGTGAGCTTCATAACATCTTATATGTGTATAAGAACCCCCATGTCAAGTTTCAAGACTTTTCTCAAAAGTTTGCTCAGTCAGATGATCAGATAAGTCAAAAGCAGTCAATGCAGTTAAAAGGTCAAACTGAGGTCAACTGTGGTCAAACCAAAGTCAAACTTCATGATTTTTTTTTGCCAACATCAAAGAGAGGTTGGGTGAGAAATATTATCATAATAACTGTAATACCCCAAATTTTGCCCTAAGATTTGTCGTCGCATTTCATTGCATTTAATCAATTACTAACAAATTTGTGTAGTCGTTTGACTTTTTGCAGGTAAATATCATATGGCATGCATTTTTTTTTCTAAAAAGTAAAAATGGCACAATTGGTAGGAGGACATGTGTAAGGAGTTATGAGTGTGAGAGGTTGAGAGTTCGAATCTCACCTTTGTCACTTTTTTTTGTTTTTTATTATTTTTACTCTAAATTTTTCTATCTTTCATTAAAAAAATAACAAAAATAGTTTTTTATTATTATTTAATTATTATTTTCGTATTTTAATTAAATCATTTTTTAAAATATTATTTTTTTCACTTTTTTCTAAATTATTCATAAAAATATCCAAAAAATCATAAAATGAAAAATATTGAAAAAAATTTTGTTCTTTTTATAATATTTTTTATTTTAGGAATCAATAGGATTATTAGTTTTTATTTTAAGTTTATTTTAATTACTTTAAATTATTTAAAATTTATTTTTTCTTAACTAATTATTTAGTTTGGGCTTTAAAATGGGCTTTAGGGACATTATTGACAATTTGGTGTTAACCCTAATTTGTTCCCTATATATACATGTGTTGCCTTGTTGGAAAAAAGGGGGAGAATGAAAAAAACCTAAGAGGAGTGAGTGCCGTTTGCCGTTATTTAGTTTTCTTCTTCATTCATTACTATTGTTTCTTTTTCTTCATCGTTTACCGTTATTTCTTTTCCTTCATCTATTACTGTTGTTTCTTTTTCTTCATCTTTTACCGTTATTTCTTTTTCTTCATCTATTACCGTTATTTCTTTTTCTTTATCTATTACTGTTACGTTTATATATATATAATTTTTAAATTGTTAGAGTTTATATATATAAGATTTTTGATCGAATTATGTCGATACGATGTTTGCACATTTGTGTGCATGACGCGTGACATTTGTGTTAGTTCGATCTGGTTGCGATGATCGCATTTTTGTGTGAGCAATAATACTATTTTTTGCTTAATTTCTTTTTCTTTGCGATAAATTTTGTTTCGTCCGATTTAGATCTGGTTGCGATGAGCGCATTTCTGCGTTAGCAACATTGTTGGGTTATTTGGCACATTTAAAATTCATTATTGCTTTATTATTATTATTATTATTATTATTATTATTATTATTATTATTATTATTATCATTATTATCATTATTATTACCATTATTATTATTATTGTTATCATTAATTTATTAAAATTTGTTATAATATAAAAATCTGTTTTTTAAAATAAATAACATTAACATCTTTTCCAAATTAATATGAAAACCTATTATTTTTAAGAAAAACTTTTTTTTAGATAAATTTAAAATAATAACTAAAATCTTTTTTTAAAATAATAACTAGAACCGTTATTTATTTTATTTTATTATTGTTCAATTCAAATTTCATTATCATATTGTATCTGCTCCTCTCATGTAACCTCGCGAACTTAACAATCGCTCTTTAAATTCTGCCTTTAAATTTCTGCTTGCATGGTTTAAATTATGACATTATCTCTCTGTTTGCATGATTCAATTATCTCACGCGTTTACTATTATTTCTGTCACATTGCACACATCCGAAGGTTAGGTCTAACTGTTTGGCCGCCGCGCCAATAGTCCGTAAAACTTCACACATTCAATTTCAAATCCTCAAAACTACAAACTACAAACCCTAATTTTCACAAATGCCTCGCCGCAGGCAAAATTACAATTTTACCCTTAGCATTAGGTCAAAGAGCCGCCGCGCTCATTTTAGGGTTTCCCGCCGTGGAATCCCTAATTTAACCCTAATTACAACTTAACATTTCAACGTAGAGATTTGGAGTTTCTACACTCCACGTAAGCGTGTCCTTAAGATGCGTTTATTCCCCTTGAGACCTTGACCACAGTCAAGAAGTTTCTAACCTCCCTATTGAGGGGAACTACGATTACTCTGATTCCACTCCCGTAAGGATACGTAGGCACAAGATGCGATGTCTTGCCGAGTAAACTTAGAATTAACCCCCTTTATTATTTATTATTGCTTATTTATATTTTATTTATCTTTGCTATTTAATTATTTTGCTTATTATTTTGTAATTGTTTCTTGGATGTAAAGTTGTTTAATTATTTAATTATTATTATGGTTAGTAATTAGGGAGTGTAACAACATGTATGTAATATTAAAATAAATTTAGATCACTTTTAAATAAAGATAATTAAAATAAACACGTCACACACGTAAGTCGATTTTAATCGCCGTCTCACTTCCTAAGGATATCCCTCAAGTTGCCTACGAATAATGGTTAAGTGGGGTGTATAAAGCAAGTCCCTCAAATAAAAAAAATCATCAAAGTCCCTTATGGTTGCCTTTACGAATCAAGTCCCTTTCGAAAAATGATGATGGTCCCTTATATGTGCTTATTACATCCCACAATGGCCTTCAAAGTCAAATTGTCCCTCACATACCCCTTAACATCCAAAGTAAGGACTACCTACTCCATTATAGTAGGGATAGTCTTACTAAAGGAAAGAATGAAGAATAAGAAAGACCTTTAAACATTAGGGTAGGTTACTCCTAGGTGCTTGCTCACTTCAAAATTGTTTCGCACTTAAACAAATTTTCAACAAGTTTTCAAACAAGTTCTTAACACATCCTTACATGGATTATTTATTAACTATTCTGAAAATTTTCTATTCACACACTACAATTTCAAAACAATTCAAAAGTGAGCTTAAGTACCTAAGAGCCCATGGATAACCATGGATGAAAAGGATGCTAATACCTTCCCTTTTCATAACCTACCCCCCGGACCCAAAATATTCTCTAAGGTCTTTCCTGTTCTTTTATAACCTTTCCTTATGGATAAAATAAAAGTCGGTGGCGACTCTTGCTATCCGCAACATTGTTTAAAGTCAGTTCACCGGGTTACAAAACTGGCGACTCTGCTGGGGATCTATTTAAGAGGGGTACCCTTAGGAATTAAGATCACTTTAAATTGTTTGCCTTGTTTGCTTTATTATTATATTGTTGGGGTGCTCTTATGTGTGAAAGGTCCTAACCCGGATCTAGTGTACCTTAGGTAAATGGCAATAGACCAAGGAAACTGTACGACGTATATCGATACGGTTGATCTGGTGGCCATAGTTAGTGCGACTTCTTGGTTGGTGCTTATATTCCTTAAGTCAAGTTGAGGATAATATTGAGGCTGCCATATGTTGTCAATGCACTAACTGACTTTTAGAACCCTAGTTAACTCATCTTGGCCTTTAGAAAGTAGTGAGGTAACCGGCTTTGGTGCAGACTGAAGTTGGTTGACACTCGATACTACGCTCATTGAGATCTTAAACTTGGAGGGTTTTGGTTGGCAAGTAAGTTGCCTTCTGAACAACCACCCTTGTGAAGGATCAATGATATTGAGATCCCTTAGAACCTGGTTACTTTTGTAGGACAGGATGAACCATCTAACTTCAGGGGAGGGTACTTGCCTTTGAACCTCATGCAAGCCTTTAAACCTAGGGCTATGGTGTGACTTGTTTGTGTGTGCCACATGTTTGTGATTGAGCATGACATCATGACATCATCATGCATCATAAGCATATCATTTTCCCTAACCATTTCAAGGACCAAAGGATTTATCTTTGTTCTTTGTTGCAGGTCATGGCTTCTGCTCGTAGAAACACCATCAGGATCAACTTTGTAGGGATACCTGCTAAGCTCAAGGAGTTGGTTTCCCTAGTACCTGATCATTCCCAGTTCAACAAGAGACATGGTCACTTATTGGATCTAGTTACTTCAGGGTTCAGTGAAGACATGATGAGTGTGCTGTTTCAGTTCTTTGACCCTAAGCACCATTGCTTTACATTTCCTGATTATCAGCTGGTTCCAACCATGGAGGAGTTCTCCAAGCTTCTGGGTATACTTGTTCTTGATCAGAAGCCATTCACAGGCTTAGAGAAGGAGCTTAAACCAGAAGTTATTGCTGCAGCTCTACATCTGAAGAAGTCTGACATTGTTCTAGAGACGAGAAGTGGAGTTAAAGGTATTCTTGCCAAGGTATTAGTGGATAAAGCTCAAATGTTCTTGAAGGCTATGAGCTACGATGCTTTTGAGGAGATCTTAGCCTTATTGATTTATGGCTTAGTGTTGTTCCCCAATCCTGATCAGTTCATAGACGTTCATGCCATCAACATATTCCTGAGTCACAATTCAGTGCCTACCTTACTTGGAGACATCCTACATTCTCTTCACACCCGTACTACAAGGGCAAGAGGAACTTTGATGTGCTGCATACCTTTACTTTCTAGGTGGTTTATTTCTCACCTTCCTCGCTCAGTAATGAAGAATGAGCAAGGTTTCAGGTGGTCCAAGAGGATCATGTCACTTTCTCACTCAGACATCCATTGGTGCTCCAGATCTATGGAGAATGTCACCATCATTGACCGTTGTGGGGAGTTTCCTAATGTGCCACTTCTAGGCATAAGAGGAGGCATCACCTACAACCCATCTCTAGCTTTACGACAGTTTGGTTACGCCCGGAGCGATGGTCCACATGACATGTTGATTCAGGGCATTGTGTTTGATTACGACAACGATCTTCAGGGTTACCGTCAGAGATTCATCCGAGCTTGGGGAAAGGTAAACAGGATTGACAGCAAGACACTGGAGCCTAAGTACACTATTCCTATGGAGGCTTATCTCAGATGGGTACGATCTCGTGCTCAGACACTCATGATGCCATATCCTGCCGTCCTACCAGTTACCATGGAACCTGTTGCTGAAGGAGACACAGCTTATACCATCCTTCACCCAGACATGCCTACTGATATGGAAGACTTGCAGAGATCATGGATCCAACTGAAAGAGCAAAGGGATACTTTCGAGGCTCATTACAAAGCAAGCCAAGCAAGGATCCTAGAGCTAACAAAGCTACTTCATGAGGAACGAAACCTCAACTCATACCTCAACACAAAGAGGAAACGTCCATGGGAGACTTAAAACCCCATCTTTTGTACTTATTTCGTTTTCATTTTTTGTAAGCCTAAAAGGCAAAACAAGTTATTACTAATAAAAAGTTACTTTCTTGTTTGTTTAAGCAAATTTAAATCCTGCGGTCCTTGAAAACATTGCATATGCATTCCCATATCATTGCATCACAGGTTTATAATTGTGCACAGGTTTCTCATCTTCTCGCTGTTTATTTCAGCAATGGCTCTTGAATAATCAGTTAAGGATCTCCAGGCACAGAATGCACAGTTCCAAGAGCTGATCCTGAACCTATCCAAGGGGCAGGATGAATTGAAGACACTGCTGGCCAAGAAGACTAAGAAGGCTAGAAGGTCTGCTGGGTTGCTCAACATGGGAAGAAGGTTCAAAGGTCCTGTCAAGGCCAAGGAACATGTTGAAGACTATGAATCTGAAGAATCTGAGCAGGAGAGAGGCAGTCTCCACAACACTATGGGGGACTCTGATTCTGAGGCTAACTACTACCATGAGCCTAACGAAGACAAATTCAAGATGCTGGTGGATAGAATGGATGCTATGGAATTACAGAAATCATCTGGGCTGGATTTTGAGGATTTGAGCTTGATATCTGGGGTGGTCATACCCATTGGGTTCAAAGTTCCTACATTTGTTGTCTATGATGGGGTCTCTTGTCCCAAATTGCATCTGAGGTCTTATGTCAGAAGAATGCAACCCCACACTGCTGATAAAAAGTTGTGGATCCATTTCTTTCAAGAGAGTTTATCTGGAGCTCAGCTAGAGTGGTATTATCAGTTGGAGAGTGTCAACATCAGAGATTGGAATGACCTTGCTGAAGCTTTCTACAAGCAGTATCAATACAATGCTGACTTAGCCCCCACTCGCATGCAGCTTCAAAGCATGTCTATGGGTGCCAAAGAAAGCTTTAAGGAGTATGCTCAGAAGTGGAGAGACTTAGCTGGAAGAGTTCAACCCCCTTTGACTGATAGGGAGTTGGTTGATATGTTCATGTGTACGCTGAATGGTCCGTTTTACAGTCATCTCATTGGAAGCTCATCATCTGGCTTCACTGAGTTGATCATGACAGGAGAGCGAGTAGAGAATGGTATCAAGAGTGGTAAGATCCAAGTGGGCACTTCTTCATCAGGTGCTGCAAAGAAGCCTCCCACTGGGAAGAAAGAATCTAATGCTGTGTATGGTCAGCCTGATCGTAACATAAGGCATCAGTCTGTTAGCGCAATTCATATTTCAAATCCAACTCCTGCAACAACAGAGCAGCCTCAAGGCAACCAACAGAGGGCTAGAAGACAGTTCACGAAGATCAACATGTCAATGGCTCAGGCATTGCAACACTTGTTGAAAGCTGAACTTATTACCCTGAGGGAGGCCCCTCAGAATCCCAATGTTACCTCTCCCAAGTACAATCCCAATGCACGATGTGCATATCATTCAAACTGTCCAGGACATGATACTAATAACTGCTGGGTCTTGAAGAACAAAATTCAGGATATGATTGATGCTGGAGAAATGGAGTTTGATCCACCAGGTACTCCAAATGTGATTACAGCTCCAATGCCAAATCACGAGAAGACTGTCAACGCCATTGATGAAGATGTTGATGAAGATCTGCATGTCTATTCAGTTATGGAGTTGAGCACACCATTGTCTGTTATCAAAAAGAGGTTAGTACAAGCTGGGATCTTTCCAGGTTGTCATGAAGATTGTCTATATCGTACCTATAAGCCGGATAGTTGCTTCATTTTGAGAGATGGGATTCAACGTCTCATGGATAAATATACTATAGTGTTTGAAAGAAGACCAACATCTGTAGAAAGTATGGTGGATCATCTGACTCAGGGTAAGAAGATTGAAGAGGTTGACATGGTTGACAAAGTACCACTAAGAATCACTTCAAAGGGTCCCATTAAAATCACTCATCAGGGCCCAATCAAGATTACTGCTGAAGGTCCTGTGAAAGTTGTTGCTGAAGCCAGAGTAGCTCCTCTAATCATTACCACTCCTGGTCCTATTCCTTATACATCTGACAAAGTTGTGCCTTGGCACTATGGGTCTGATGTTTACATCCATGGTGTCAAGCAGGAGCCTTTACCTGATATGCCTGTTGACATTGACAATATTGCTGGATCTAGCAAGATCACTCGTAGTGGAAGAGTCTTCTCTCCTCCAGTTGCTTCTAAGAGTGCAGTTACTCCTGCTGTTACTTCCACCACTGATGCTCGGGGCAAGGGTCCTGTTATTGAGCCTGTATCTACTGATGTGCCAGCTGCTGATGACCTCTCTAAGCAGATGGAAGAAGTATTGAAAATCATTCGCAAGAGTGATTATGATATTGTTGATCAGCTGGGGCATACTCCCTCAAAGATTTCTATGCTCTCCCTGTTATTATGTTCTGAGGCTCATGCCAAGTCATTGATCAAGTTTCTAAAGATGGCTCATGTACCCAGTGCAATTTCTGTGGACCAGTTTGAGAATTGTGTTGCTCACCTGACCTATGACAACGGGTTAGGATTTTCTGATGCTGACTTGACCCCTGCCAAGAGGGATCATAACAGGGCCTTGCATATTTCAATTGAATGCAGGGGCACTACCCTGTCTCATGTGCTGATAGACAATGGTTCCTCTCTGAATGTGTTGCCTAAGGAAGTCCTGAACAAGCTGAGTCCTGAAGATACGGTATTGAAGCCCAGTAATATTGTGGTAAAGGCTTTTGATGGTTCTAGAAGAGTAGTGCATGGGGAAATTGATCTTCCAATCAAGGTTGGCTCTCAGGTGTTTACTGCTACATTCTATGTGATGGATATTCGTCCCTCGTACTCATGTCTGCTTGGTCGTCCCTGGATCCATGGGGCAGGGGCTGTGACCTCCACATTACATCAAAAGTTGAGATATCCGGTGAATGGAAAAGTTGTTACTGTCTTTGGAGAGGAAGAATACTTTGTCAGCCATGTAAACACTTTCAAGTATCTGGAAGTAGAAGGTGAATACATTGAAACTCCATGTCAGTCATTTGAAGTGGTTCCCTGGGCTGTTAAGGATTGTGTGACTCCTCCTGCTGTGAAGAAGGTTCCTGTGGTCATCAGAAACCCTCCAACAATGGCAATGGCCTCCCTCAATGATGCAAAAGCTGTGGTGGAAGAAGGTGGTTGTACTATTTGGGGTCAGCTTCCTGATATTCCATACAAGTCTGACAAGTTTGGTTTGGGTTTCACTGCAGAGTCCCAGAAGGCTGTTCGTCGTGCTCGTGCTGTTCGTATCACCAATCAAGGGGTTATCAATGCTGTGGGAGATCAAGATGAAGACTACAACTTGGAGGCATGGATTTTTCCTACTGTGGGTGCTGGACTCAATAATTGGAAAGCTGAAGATGTTATCCCTATCTCCTTTAGTCAGGAGTAAATACTATCACTGTGTTATGTTTTTAAATTTGTAATTTCTGGAACAATTAAAACTTTTGAGCCATGTGCCTTACCCGGGGCACAATGGTGTGCTTGTTACGGGTTGTCATTTCATTTGCATACTTCATTCAATAAAATCAGTGGACGTTTCGTTTTCGTAAATATTGTGTTCCTTGTCTTTCTTTTTCTTTTATTTTTGCTTTATCAGCTATGTGTTCTTACACACACCCACGTCACTAAAATGCAGATCCTCATCCACTCTGGATCCAGTTGATAACAGTTCTACTATTGCCAATTACAATTTCGAGAATCCGATCTATCAAACTGAAGACGGAAACGAGGACGATTGTGAAATACCTGTAGAGCTTGCTAGGTTGTTACAACAAGAAGAGAAAGCTATACAGCCACATGAAGAGCCAGTCGAAGTTGTGAATCTGGGAACTGAAGAAAAAAGAAAAGAGGTCAAGATAGGGGCTGATTTAGAGGACAGTGTCAAGAGCAGGTTGATTCAGATGCTACGTGACTATGTGGAGATCTTTGCTTGGTCTTATGAAGATATGCCAGGGTTGGATACAGACATTGTGGTTCACCGTTTGCCAGTGAAAGAAGATTGTCGTCCAAAGAAGCAGAAGGTTCGTCGTATGCGTCCTGAAATGTCAGAAGGGATACAAAGCATGATAATCTCATTCCTTACAGAGAACATGTGTTGTCTTTGATCCCACATTTCAAAGAGATTACTTTTGGACATATTCCACGAAGAGAGAATCAGTTGGCAGACGCATTGGCCACCATGGCATCTATGTTTGAGATCAGCTGGGATGATGAAGCTCCCAAGATTACCATTGATAGATTTGAGAAGCCTGCATACTGCAATGAGATTGACACTGAAGGGGTAGAGGAGAAGCCTTGGTTCTATGAAGTGAAAAACTATCTTGAAGCTCAGGAGTTCCCTGAAGGGGCATCTGTCAAAGATAGGAAGTTCCTGAGAAGGTTTTCTGCTAAGTTCTTTCTGAGTAATGGCATTCTGTATAAGCGTAATCATGATTCAACTATGCTTCGTTGTGTGGATAAGAAGGAAGCTACAGAAATTATGGAAGAGATGCATGATGGGACCTTTGGCACTCATTCTAGTGGTCATACCATGGCAAAGAAGATTTTGAGAGCAGGTTACTATTGGTCTACCATGGAAGCTGATTGCTATCAACACTCCAGAACATGTCACAAATGTCAAATCTATGCTGATAAAGTACATGTACCTCCATCTCCATTGAATGTGTTGACTGCTCCTTGGCCCTTTGCCATGTGGGGCATTGATATGATTGGTGAGATCAAGCCTACTGCTTCTAATGGGCATCGTTTCATCCTGGTTGCTATTGATTACTTCACGAAGTGGGTAGAGGCAGCTTCATTTGCATCTGTGACTAAGAATGTTGTGGCTCGGTTCATTAAGAATAATCTCATATGTAGGTATGGTATCCCTGAAAGGATTATCACTGACAATGGCTCTAATCTGAACAACACTATGATTACTGATCTCTGTACGCAGTTCAAGATTAAGCATCACAACTCTTCTCCGTATCGTCCAAAGATGAATGGGGCAGTTGAAGCTGCTAATAAGAACATTAAGAAGATTGTACAGAAGATGACTGTTACTTACAAGGATTGGCACGAGATGTTACCATTTGCTCTGCATGGTTATCGTACTACAATACGTACTTCAACAGGGGTAACCCCATTCTCCTTAGTCTATGGTATGGAAGCAGTTCTGCCTATTGAAGTTCAGATCCCCTCCTTGAGAATTATGAAGGATGCAGGCTTGGATGAAGATGAGTGGATTCAGACTCGACTTGACCAGATAAATTTGATTGATGAGAAAAGGTTAGCAGCAGTTTGTCATGGCCAGATGTACCAGAAACGGATGATCAAAGCTTTTAACAAGAAGGTTAAGCCAAAGGTATATCAGGCTGGTGACTTGGTAATCAAGCGTATCATATTACCACAGGGTGATCCTAGGGGCAAGTGGACTCCAACATATGAGGGACCATTTGTAGTCAAGACAGTGTTCTCAGGAGGTGCCATGATACTGACTACAATGGATGGTGAAGACTTCCCACAACCTGTAAACGCAGACATAGTTAAAAAATACTACGCATAAAAAGAGACCCGCTAGGTTGACAGGCCTAGGCAAAAATAAGGGCATCCCGGCAAACCAAAAGGGTTTGGGCAAAAATTAGGGATATATATATAAAAAGATGTACACCCGGCAAGTCGAAAACCTGAAAAGGCGGCTTGGGCAAAAAAGGGTATCCCGGTGGATTGAAAACCTGAAAGGGCAATCCAGGCAAAAGTTAGGGATTAAAGCGTATGACTATGTCTCGTTTGGATCACTCATGAAACTGCAACCAGTTGTACTACTTACTCAAGCTCAAACAGATAAAGCTCAATCCAATCGTTTCCGTCTCAACAGCAAGAAGATGAGATACTTGAGTGGCAATAGTAGAATTGAAACTCAATAGGATTATTTCCCACATAGCTGATTCTTTTTGTAAAACTTCATGACAAAATTCTCTTACTAGGGTTTATGTCTCCTTGTACAAACTTACCCGTGTATGGGTCACTTTTGATATAAATAAATTCTATCTTTTGAATCCAGATTCACTTTTACCCTATTTACATAAGCGAAACGTCCATTGGTTGTGTTTGAATGTATGTATGCCTTTGAATATGATTGATGTTTACCAGAAACGCATGTATGCTTTTAATATGATTGATGTTTACCAGAAATGCATGAAAATGCAGTAATAGTATTTACTAAGGACGAACGAGGGAAGGATTTCAACGAAGCTTCGCCGGTTCATCTTTACAAGACAGTTACAAACCATCAGTAGGACTAATCCATTTTCACAAAGTCTAATCTCCCCTGGAATTTATATCCATCTCTTTTATCCTCATACGGATATACGGGAAATTACTTTCCAATAAGGGCACGATGAACGAAGACGGGATGTTATACTTATCCTACTATCAAACGAAAACGAAGGTTATATATACCCTACTATCCCCAACAACGGGAGGTTATCTATACCTTGTTATCCCCAACAACGGGAGGTTATCTATGCCTTGTTATCCCCAGCAGACGGAGGGTTATATATTCTTCAACAACGAATCGGGATTTATTTTCCTTGGCCAGCAGTTGTTATACAAGGATATCCAGACACTTCCAGCAGTGTCATAGCATACATACATCATTTACATCATACCATAACATATATGTCTATAGTACATTACCTAAGTGCATCATGTCATACATGCATACATAAAGCATAAACTAATGTTGTTGTACAGAATGCTACCTTGTTTTCAGGTTAATTATCCAACAAACAATCTTATGATCTTTGGGACTGCTTTATTGTAACCTCAGGGTTACTTTATCCTCCTGATGAGCTTCTTATTACTTTGGGACTGCTTTATTGTAACCTCAGGGTTATTTTATCCTCCTGATAGCCTCTCATGACTTCAAGACTGCTTTAGAGCTACTGATTGCTCTATCCTCCTGAAATCATCCTATTACTTCAAGACTGCTTTAGAGCTATTCATTGATCTATCCTCATGAGGTCATATTACTACTTCAAGACTGCTTTAGAGCTATTCATTGCTCTATCCTCCTGAAGCCATCTAATTATTTCAAGACTGCTTTAGAGTTATCCATTGCTCTATCCTCCTGAAATTACATTATTATTTCAAGACTGCTTTAGAGCTATCCATTGCTCTATCCTCCTGAAATCATTACTTCAAGACTGCTTTAGAGCTATTGATTGCTCTATCCTCCTGAAGACATATCACATTATTATTTCAAGACTGCTTTAGAGCTGTTGATTGCTCTATCCTACTGAAGCCATTCTATTACTTCAAGACTGCTTTAGAGCTATTGATTGCTCTATCCTCCTGAAGCCATTATTACTTCAAGACTGCTTTAGAGCTATTGATTGCTCTATCCTCCTGAGGTCAGATTTATCACTTCAAGACTGCTTTAGGGTTATCATTATTGATTGCTCTATCCTCATGAAGACATGCTGTTACATCAGTATTACTCCAGACTCCTGACAGTTCTCATTATACTACTGAAGAACTTTCCCCTAGTGGCATCTTTAAGCCCACTCAATCATGTTCAACCAACCATCAATATCACTCCATGCACTGGTGAGTGCAAATTTTTGGGCTTTTGTGTTCAATCCCCTTCAACCTTCCAGGTTACGACTGGCAAATATACCAATCTAACCCCTCAGGTTTCAGAAAATTGAACAGGGGCAGCTGTTGCACCCCAAAATTTGCCCTCACAATACAAGACTTTGTGTTCCAAGAAGGTTCACAAGGTTCACAAAATTCACAATTGGTCAGAAGAGTTGACAATTCCCTCAGACAATGCACCTCCTAAGCAGTGCATCCAAAACTAGGGTTTTGACTTTAATCAGGCTAAATGGACTTCCAAGACTTCAAGTGAGCTTCATAACATCTTATATGTGTATAAGAACCCCCATGTCAAGTTTCAAGACTTTTCTCAAAAGTTTGCTCAGTCAGATGATCAGATAAGTCAAAAGCAGTCAATGCAGTTAAAAGGTCAAACTGAGGTCAACTGTGGTCAAACCAAAGTCAAACTTCATGATTTTTTTTTGCCAACATCAAAGAGAGGTTGGGTGAGAAATATTATCATAATAACTGTAATACCCCAAATTTTGCCCTAAGATTTGTCGTCGCATTTCATTGCATTTAATCAATTACTAACAAATTTGTGTAGTCGTTTGACTTTTTGCAGGTAAATATCATATGGCATGCATTTTTTTTCTAAAAAGTAAAAATGGCACAATTGGTAGGAGGACATGTGTAAGGAGTTATGAGTGTGAGAGGTTGAGAGTTCGAATCTCACCTTTGTCACTTTTTTTTGTTTTTTATTATTTTTACTCTAAATTTTTCTATCTTTCATTAAAAAAATAACAAAAATAGTTTTTTATTATTATTTAATTATTATTTTCGTATTTTAATTAAATCATTTTTTAAAATATTATTTTTTTCACTTTTTTCTAAATTATTCATAAAAATATCCAAAAAATCATAAAATGAAAAATATTGAAAAAAATTTTGTTCTTTTTATAATATTTTTTATTTTAGAAATCAATAGGATTATTAGTTTTTATTTTAAGTTTATTTTAATTACTTTAAATTATTTAAATTTTATTTTTTCTTAACTAATTATTTAGTTTGGGCTTTAAAATGGGCTTTAGGGACATTATTGACAATTTGGTGTTAACCCTAATTTGTTCCCTATATATACATGTGTTGCCTTGTTGGAAAAAAGGGGGAGAATGAAAAAAACCTAAGAGGAGTGAGTGCCGTTTGCCGTTATTTAGTTTTCTTCTTCATTCATTACTATTGTTTCTTTTTCTTCATCGTTTACCGTTATTTCTTTTCCTTCATCTATTACTGTTGTTTCTTTTTCTTCATCTTTTACCGTTATTTCTTTTTCTTCATCTATTACCGTTATTTCTTTTTCTTTATCTATTACTGTTACGTTTATATATATATATAATTTTTAAATTGTTAGAGTTTATATATATAAGATTTTTGATCGAATTATGTCGATACGATGTTTGCACATTTGTGTGCATGACGCGTGACATTTGTGTTAGTTCGATCTGGTTGCGATGATCGCATTTTTGTGTGAGCAATAATACTATTTTTTGCTTAATTTCTTTTTCTTTGCGATAAATTTTGTTTCGTCCGATTTAGATCTGGTTGCGATGAGCGCATTTCTGCGTTAGCAACATTGTTGGGTTATTTGGCACATTTAAAATTCATTATTGCTTTATTATTATTATTATTATTATTATTATTATTATTATTATTATTATTATTATTATTATTATTATTATTATTATCATTATTTATTATTATTATCATTATTATCATTATTATTACCATTATTATTATTATTGTTATCATTAATTTATTAAAATTTGTTATAATATAAAAATCTGTTTTTTAAAATAAATAACATTAACATCTTTTCCAAATTAATATGAAAACCTATTATTTTTAAGAAAAACTTTTTTTTAGATAAATTTAAAATAATAACTAAAATCTTTTTTTAAAATAATAACTAGAACCGTTATTTATTTTATTTTATTATTGTTCAATTCAAATTTCATTATCATATTGTATCTGCTCCTCTCATGTAACCTCGCGAACTTAACAATCGCTCTTTAAATTCTGCCTTTAAATTTCTGCTTGCATGGTTTAAATTATGACATTATCTCTCTGTTTGCATGATTCAATTATCTCACGCGTTTACTATTATTTCTGTCACATTGCACACATCCGAAGGTTAGGTCTAACTGTTTGGCCGCCGCGCCAATAGTCCGTAAAACTTCACACATTCAATTTCAAATCCTCAAAACTACAAACTACAAACCCTAATTTTCACAAATGCCTCGCCGCAGGCAAAATTACAATTTTACCCTTAGCATTAGGTCAAAGAGCCGCCGCGCTCATTTTAGGGTTTCCCGCCGTGGAATCCCTAATTTAACCCTAATTACAACTTAACATTTCAACGTAGAGATTTGGAGTTTCTACACTCCACGTAAGCGTGTCCTTAAGATGCGTTTATTCCCCTTGAGACCTTGACCACAGTCAAGAAGTTTCTAACCTCCCTATTGAGGGGAACTACGATTACTCTGATTCCACTCCCGTAAGGATACGTAGGCACAAGATGCGATGTCTTGCCGAGTAAACTTAGAATTAACCCCCTTTATTATTTATTATTGCTTATTTATATTTTATTTATCTTTGCTATTTAATTATTTTGCTTATTATTTTGTAATTGTTTCTTGGATGTAAAGTTGTTTAATTATTTAATTATTATTATGGTTAGTAATTAGGGAGTGTAACAACATGTATGTAATATTAAAATAAATTTAGATCACTTTTAAATAAAGATAATTAAAATAAACACGTCACACACGTAAGTCGATTTTAATCGCCGTCTCACTTCCTAAGGATATCCCTCAAGTTGCCTACGAATAATGGTTAAGTGGGGTGTATAAAGCAAGTCCCTCAAATAAAAAAAATCATCAAAGTCCCTTATGGTTGCCTTTACGAATCAAGTCCCTTTCGAAAAATGATGATGGTCCCTTATATGTGCTTATTACATCCCACAATGGCCTTCAAAGTCAAATTGTCCCTCACATACCCCTTAACATCCAAAGTAAGGACTACCTACTCCATTATAGTAGGGATAGTCTTACTAAAGGAAAGAATGAAGAATAAGAAAGACCTTTAAACATTAGGGTAGGTTACTCCTAGGTGCTTGCTCACTTCAAAATTGTTTCGCACTTAAACAAATTTTCAACAAGTTTTCAAACAAGTTCTTAACACATCCTTACATGGATTATTTATTAACTATTCTGAAAATTTTCTATTCACACACTACAATTTCAAAACAATTCAAAAGTGAGCTTAAGTACCTAAGAGCCCATGGATAACCATGGATGAAAAGGATGCTAATACCTTCCCTTTTCATAACCTACCCCCCGGACCCAAAATATTCTCTAAGGTCTTTCCTGTTCTTTTATAACCTTTCCTTATGGATAAAATAAAAGTCGGTGGCGACTCTTGCTATCCGCAACATTGTTTAAAGTCAGTTCACCGGGTTACACCATGCAATATGAATATGCAAATGCACACGTGTAAATATGCAACAAGTTAATTCCCCCCCCCCCCCCCCCCCCCGATTCTAGTTCTGGAGAAAGAAGCCATAACGACAATGGAGTCCCAACTAAGCAAGCGCTGAATCAGAAACCTCATACATAAACAAATGCCAAGAGGCAGAGTACAAAGGTACAACTGAATACAACTGAACAGACCTCGGCCAACAAGCCTGGCGATGGTCAAAATACAAGTGTGAATAACAAAAGCAAAGCAAAGATAAATCAGGCCAAATGGCGCGCTCTGACAACTTCCAATATCCTCAATGTCTCCGAATGACCTAGTCTGGAGATCAGCTCCTGTATTAGTAATGCGTGCCGCTCAACAGTGGATCTCAGCTTTTTGGCGTCCTCTTCACAAGTTCCTCTGCCAGAACACTCATCAATCCTGCATCTTTTGGAGCCAGCCTTCAATTCACCACCCCTAGTCTCTTTGACCCTGCTACTCACTCTAGACTCAGCGTCACGTCTAAGAGATACCTCTTCAGCAATCTTCACATCCTTAGCACTGATCTGCTCCTCTAACTGGGAAATCTGAAGCTTCAACTCGTCTTCACGCTCCTTCCGTTTGGTAAGCGTTGTATTCCATAAAGATTCCTATTTGGAAAGTCGAGAATAAGCCTTGTTCAGAAGTTCTTTCTTAGTAGTGAGTACACTACTAACACCATTCAGGGCTACTCCTACTTTCTCTCTTTTGCTGGTCTCTTCGGTCAAATCTGAACCCAACCTATTAATCATCTCAGTCTGCTTCTTCAAAGTGAAAGTTGCCTCATTCTTCTCATGCCGAAGCTGAAAAATCTCTTTCTCTAACTCTTCATTGGCTCGTTACAACTCTTCCTTCTCAGCCAGCAGCTTGTTATACTTCTCAATCTCTACTGAAGTAGGTTCCTCGATCACCGGAAGATACAAAGGCTCTGCAGCAGGATATGGCATCAAAGAGGTCCTAACTCTCTCATGAATCCAAAGCCGATAAGGATTATAAGCTCGATTGTCACTCTTACCAAGAAATGTCTTCCCTCTTCTGTGAATATTACCCCAAGCACGCCTCAATCTAACCAAAACATCTCCATCTAATAAACCCGTGAGATACAGAGATTCCTGTATCTCGTCTTCAACCGGAGAGTCCCTCAAAGCATAGCCAAATTGTCTCACAAGCAGAGAAGGGTTATAGTTAATACAACCTTTCCGTCCAATCAAAGGAACGTTCGGAAAGCCAATGCAACTATATATAATATTCACTCCGAGCAGGTTCCGATCAAATCAAACAATGTTATCAGCACACAATCCCATCAATCTGGAAGACCAATCCAAAGTACCAATAGTGTCAACAAAAGGTCCCTTCTTAGGAAGATGTCCCTGAAACCACCTGGATAGAAGAGGTACACAGCAAGAAACATTCTTTCCCCGACGCTTCTCATTCTTATAGTGAACAGAATGATAAATGTCACCCAAGAGAGTAGGCACCGGATTCTTCGAGGCAAGAATAAAGAAAGCATCTGAATCAAAAAAATCAGGTAAGTTTGGGAACAATACAATCCCATAAATGCAAACGGCCAGAATAGCACTGAAGGCAATCCAACATCCATCCTTCGCACACTGCATAGCCTTCTCGACCAAGCAAGATAGATGAAAACCATGAGCTCCATTCAGCTTGACCAAACCTCCGGGGAACTCAGAAGCATCTAAACTGACAATCTCAGCAAGCTTAGCCAACTCAGGCTCAGTATCCTCATGAACAAAAGGCATCTGATCTAACACAGGAACTCCCAGCATATCAGAATACTCCTCCAAAGTAGGAGCCAGAATAAAATCAGGGAACAAGAAACATCTCAACTGAGGCTCGTAAAACTGCATCAAGCTGTACAATCCAGTCGTCTCAAACACATAAGGCATATACAACAAACTGAGCAGTTTCTCATAAGACTCTCTAAACTCAGCCCTTACTCTCTGATCTGCTAGAGCAACCAACTGCAATAAGGAACTGATATCTGGAGAAGGCAACCTGTAAGCAATTGTTCTCTTCATGGACTCCATGTCTGGCAAGAAGAACACTAGAACCTGAGGGGAAAAAGCACACCTGCAACATAAATACACGTTAATCAAATGCAAACATGAAAATGCAGATGCATATGCAAACAGGGGATCAAGTGCAATGACGAAGAACTGTGATATGCTGTACTGCCACTTGAGAACCATCAGCTCTTCTCCTCAAACCAAACCAACCACAAAAGATGTAGAAGCATGCTTCAATCTCAAGTTTTGATGATGTCAATACTACTCAAAGTTATCTCTTGATTGCAAAAAGACAAGCCGTTCAAAGTTATCAAGATCAAGTCAACCTATCTTTCAAGTCAAGCTACATATGGAACTATGATTCTTCCAGACTTGGCTGCATTACTGGTATATCAAATCCACCCTTATAATTTGATATACAAGTGTTCAAAAACATCAATCATTTTTGCATAATACATAAGCATGTTTTTGAAACCTTAAAAATGGTATAACATTAATTTTAAAAAGCATTTTTCTGAAAATTAGCAGTGTTAACCGATTAACCATATAGGTTAACCGGTTAACCAATTTGAATTTTGAATTTTCTGGGCTAACGTACCAGTGTTAACCGATTAACCATATGGGTTAACGATTAACACTGAACGTGCAGTGAAAAATTGCTTTGTTTCAAGTTCAAAAATTATTTAAAAATTCATACCATTTCATATTTTTGATGACTACTCATTGTACCTTTCTGAAAGGTTATTTTACTCATATAAATTCTGAGTTTTTCATTTTTGAAAAACAACCAATAGAACATAACACAAAAACATTTTCTACATTCATTTTTCAAAGTGTCTTAGAATCAAATTCACCATTTTCAAAAACTTTCATTAAGTGTTCATATGTGCATAAATTTCATATTCATCCTTGAACACTTGTATTGAAAATTGTAAAAGTGAATTCTGATCATTTGGAGAAGATCAACATTGATATCATTACTCTCAAATCAAAATCTTTACAAACTTGTGTATTTTGACTTGTGATCCAGGATTGTTGGACACAAGGGTGAGTGTTTACAAGAGGATTGTTCTTGTACACTTGTTAGTTTTATTGTTTGATAGTAGGTCTCACCGGTTGATGGTGTGATAGGTTGTACTTTATTAAACAATAGTGAAAATTCTCTTTCATGTTGAAAGGGGAGTGGAGTACTCTCGGATTGTGAGGGGAACCACTATAAATCCTGGTGTCCATTGTTCTTTTATCTTTCTTCTTCTGCTTTCATAACCAAAAACACAAACCAGTGATATTTCAAAATACCATAAAAACCGGAAAAATTTCAAAAGTCCTAATTCACCCCCCTCTTAGGCATACTCTGTTCTTACAATTGGCATCAGAGCAGGTTAAGGTAACCTGTTCCTAACGATTCAGTATGGCTTCCGCAAGTACCAACCCGGTTTTCAAAGATGGTGGAAGTAGTAACAAACCACCACTCTTTTCTGGAGAATACTTTGATTTTTGGAAAATCCGTATGAAGGCACATCTTGAGGCTCAAGGAGATGGTATATGGGAAACCGTTGAAACTGGTCCACATGTTCCTACAAGTGTGGTAAATGGTGTTGGAACCCCAAAGATTAAATCCTCATATGATGAAGATGACAAGAAGAGAATCTTGAATGAGAAGAAAGCAATCAACATACTTCAAAGCGCTCTCAGTATGGATGAATTCTTTCGCATATCACAGTGTAAGTCGGCAAAACAGATTTGGGATACCTTGGTAGAAACGCATGAAGGAACAACAAAAGTAAAAAGATCAAGACTTAACACGTTAAGTCAAGAATATGAGATGTTCCGTATGCAGCCCGGTGAATCTATTGTTGCCTTGCAAAAGAGGTTCGTTCATCTAACAAATCACCTGATTGCTCTTGGGAAGACCTTCACCAACGATGATCTCAACTTAAAAGTCCTAAGATCCTTGACAAGAGAATGGCAACCAAAGGTGACCGCCATTTCGGAAAAGAAAAGTCTTTCAACAATGGCATCCGCTTCATTATTCGGGAAACTTCAAGAGCATGAACTGGAACTTGGAAGGCTTGAGAAACATGAAAGTCAAGACAAGAAGTCCAAAGGAATTGCCTTGAAGACTGACACAAAGGATGACAAAATTGACGAATCTTCCGAAGACGAAAATTTCATGCTTCTAGTAAAGAAGCTTGGTAAGTTTTTCAATAATAATAAAACTTCTTCTTTTACTAAAAAGAATAGACATTTCAGGAAAAAGGAGGCATCCACATCAAACCAAGAAATTACATGTTATGAATGTGGAAAACAAGGTCACATAAAGCCAGACTGCCAAAAACTCGCAAATAAAGGAAAATTCAAGGGCAAGAAGGATTTCAAAACAAAGAAGGCTTATGTCGCATGGGACGACAATGAAGTGAGTTCATCATCGGAATCAGATAGCGATGAAAGCGCAAATATTGCCTTAATGGCCTCTCACCATTCCGATGACGAAAATGAGGTTAGTAGTAATTTTTCTGTCTATGATAATGATGCACAAGAAGTTATAGATGAACTTCTAAAAGAGTGAAAGACTTTGTATAAAGACATCTCATCACAAAAGAAAAGAATTTTAATTTTAGAAAAACAAAATTCTGATCTCTTAAAAAATATTGAAGATGAAAAACAAAAAGTGATGGATGAAAAACAAAGTCTTGTATGTAAGAATTGTGAGTCTTTGTCTTTTCAAATTGTTCAACTTAAAAGAGTTTTAGAAAGATACGAAAAAGGTCAAATTGGCTTGGAAGAGATTCTTAAACATCAAAGGTATCCTAATGATAAAAGTGGATTGGGATATTCTAAATTTTCAAAACCAAGCACCAATAAGACCATTTTCGTAAGAGCAAGTGAACAAATTGTGAAGGAAGAGACAAGCACTTCTAAAACTCAGCATCAAAATCATAACAAGAAAAGAATTAATAAGAAAAAGGATTATATTCCTAGATATAGAAGTCATTTTCAACCTACATGTTTTTATTGTGGTATTAAAGGGCACACACCTAATGCCTGTTATGTACGTAATATTGGTGTTGCAAAGGGGCATTATGTGTGGGTTGAAAAAGGTACTAACTTTCAAGGACCCAAAGCAATTTGGGTACCTAACACTACCTAATTTTGTTTTGTAGGTATGCTTGAAGACAACCACAAATCAATGGTATCTTGATAGTGGCTGCTCGAAGCATATGACGGGAGATATAAACAAATTTTCAAGTCTATCATTAAAGGCCAAAGGATACGTCACTTACGGTGATGATAATAAAGGAAAAATTCTTGGAGTTGGAACCATTGATGCACCTCCATGTACAATCATCGAAGACGTTCTTTTTGTTGAAGGCCTTAAGCATAACCTGCTTAGCATCAGTCAATTGTGTGACAAAGGGTTCAAAATCAACTTCACAAAGGAGGAATGCTTGATCGAACACGAAGTCACTCATGAGATTCTGCTAAAAGGTAAAAGATATAATAATATTTTTATGATTTCTTTTGATGACTCTTCCTTGAAGGTAAAGTGTCTTATGGCGAACAACAACGAGGCATGGCTTTGGCATAAAAGATTTGCTCACATTCACATGGAGCATTTAAACAAATTAATCAAGCATGATCTGGTTGTTGGGCTTCCTAAGATAAAATTCATCAAGGATAAATTATGCGATGCATGTCAAAAGGGAAAACAGACCAAGACAACTTTCAAATCCAAGCAAGTGGTTTCTACATCAAGACCACTTCAATTGTTGCACATGGATTTTTTGGTCCATCAAGAACGAAGAGCTTTGGAGGTAGTATTTATGCTTTAGTTATTGTTGATGATTTTTCTCGATATACCTGGACAATGTTTTTAGTGCAGAAAAATGATGCGTTTAAAGCATTCAAAAAGTATGCAAAACAAATTCAAAACGAGAAGTCACTCACTATAGCCTCCATAAGAAGCGACCACGGTGGAGAATTTCAAAATTCAGACTTTGAAGAATTTTGCGAAGAACATGGAATTTCTCATAATTTTTCGGCACCAAGAACTCCTCAACAAAACGGCGTCGTAGAACGGAAGAATCGTTCACTAGTTGAACTTGCTAGAACAATGCTCAGCGACACAAATCTTCCAAAATATTTTTGGGCAGAAGCAGTAAGCACGGCATGCTTTGTAAGCAACCGCGTGAATATTCGACCGCTACTCAAAAAGACTCCGTATGAGTTGTTCAAGGGAAGGAAACCAAATATATCATTATTCCACATATTTGGCTGCAAATGCTTCGTTCTCAACAACAATAAGGACAATCTCGGTAAGTTTGATGAGAAGTCCGACGAAGGTATCTTTCTTGGTTACTCTCTTTATAGTAAAGCTTTTAGAATTTTTAATAAAAGAACTCTTACCATTGAAGAGTCCATTCATGTTTCGTTTGATGAGACTAACCCCTCGAAAGAGGATAATATTGTTTTGGATGATGATGATGATGATTTTGTAGATACTTCACAAAATGAAGAAATTGTTTCAAAAGATCAAACAATATTACAAGAAGATGTTACTCAAGAAAATCAAGATCTTCCGAAAGAATGGAGAACACACAGAGATCACCCAATTGATAAAGTTATTGGTGATATTAGTCAAGGCGTTGCAACTCGACTTAATTTAAAGGATGCTTGTCTCAACATGGCGTTTGTATCTCAAATTGAACCATCAAAGATCGATGAAGCTTTAGGCGACGACCAATGGACTATAGCAATGCAAGAAGAACTTAATCAATTTGAAAGAAATCAAGTTTGGACCCTTGTACCAAGACCGGACAATAAGCATATTATAGGAACCAGATGGGTGTTCAAGAACAAACTTGACGAGAATGGGATTATAGTTCGTAACAAGGCAAGATTGGTCGCACAAGGCTACAACCAGGAGGAAGGAATTGATTTTGATGAAACATTCGCTCCGGTAGCAAGGTTAGAAGCAATTAGATTACTACTTGCTTACACTTGTTCTATGAATTTTCAGTTATTCCAGATGGATGTCAAAAGCGCTTTCCTGAATGGGTACATTAATGAGGAAGTCTACGTCAAACAACCTCCGGGTTTTGAAGACTTCAAAAATCCCTCACATGTTTTCAAACTGAAGAAGGCTCTCTACGGTTTAAAACAAGCACCACGAGCATGGTATGATCGCCTTAGTAACTTCTTATGTGAGAAAGGATTTACAAAAGGAAAGGTTGACAAGACGCTGTTTATAAAGAAGATCAAGGGTAACACCTTGTTAGTACAAGTCTACGTCGACGACATCATATTTGGATCAACAAACAAAGAACTCTGCGAAGAATTCTCACTCATGATGCGAGAAGAATTCGAGATGTCCATGATGGGAAAGTTAAATTATTTTCTTGGACTACAAATCAAGCAAACCAAGGATGGAATCTTCCTCAACCAATCCAAGTACTGTAAGGAATTAATAAAGAAATTCGATATGGATAGTTGCAAGATGATGTCTACTCCTATGGGATCCGGAATGTATGTTGATCAAGATGAATCTGGTACTCCAATTGATATTACTAAATATCGAGGTATGATTGGTTCATTACTATATTTGACGGCAAACCGTCCTGACATTATGTTTAGTGTTTGTTTGTGTGCGCGCTTCCAAGCAAATCCGAAGGAATCGCATCTCACTGCTGTGAAGAGAATTATCAAGTATCTCAAAGGAACGACCAACGTCGGATTATGGTATCCTAAAGGTAGTACTTGTTCTTTAGTTGGTTATTCTGACGCTGACTATGCAGGATGCAAAACCGATAGAAAAAGTACAAGTGGTACATGTCATATTCTCGGAAATGCTCTAGTATCATGGGCCTGCAAGAAGCAAGCTTGTGTAGCACTCAGCACCTCCGAAGCAGAATACATCGCCGCAGGAAGTTGCTGTGCACAGATTTTATGGCTGAAACAACAACTTCTGGATTATGGTGTTGACCTCGGATGCATTCCTCTACGATGTGACAATACTAGTGCCATAAATATCACAAAGAATCCGGTTATGCATTCCAGAACAAAGCACATCGATATCCGGCATCATTTCCTTCGAGATCACGTATTAAACAGAGATGTTGATGTTACTTTCGTCGACACACACAACCAACTCGCCGACATCTTCACCAAGCCTTTGGCAAAAGAACCATTCTACAAAATTCGGAGAGAACTTGGGATTCTTGATGAAGGTGACATCTGATCTTTTTCTCTATTATGTGTATGCATTATTTGTGTTTTGTTTTCATGTGTATGCATTCTGTTTTTTTATGTATTTTTCAAAAATTCGAGCATGTTAATCGATTAACCATATGGGTTAACCGATTAACGCTGTTAAATTTTCAATTCTGATTAAATTTTTAATGTGTTAACCGATTAACCTATATGGTTAACCGATTAACACTGTTAATTTTTCAAAAAATCAGAAACGAAAATTAATTAAATTTTTGAAAATTTTATATTTTTCTTTATATATTTTGTGTGGTCCATATTCTCTTAAATATCCAAATCCATATCCAAAATCCATATTCCCTCTTAAAAATCCTAACTTCTCTCTCCCACTCTTAAACGTTGGAAAAACTCCCCACAACTTCTCAAACCCTAACTTCCTCAGAACCCACAACCCCAGTTCTCTCAAACCTCCATCCATGGCTTCAGCATCAAACCGCGGCAAGGGAAAACTTCCAGAACATCACTCTGCATCTGATGAAGATATTCCTATGGAAACAACCAAGAAGCGCAGAATGGATTTCAAAGTCCGAGTTCGTTCTATTCTTCCGGTAAAGTATGTGAATCTTAAGGCTTTTCCTGCATCATCTTTTGATTTTCCTGCTTTGCTCAAATATCAGAGGATCGATAAATTTGTGTCTGATTCTGGAAACTGCTACCCGGATCTTGTCAAATCCTTTTTGCATAAACTGTATGTGTTTCTAAATGCAAATGATGAGCATATTATGAAAACAATTGTTAGAGACTGTGTTGTTGAAGAAAATCTGTCTGATGTTGCTGCAATGCTGAACATACCATCATCTGGGTACTTTCTGAGAAAGGGAGTTAACCACGTGGAAGGGCCGTGGTCCAACTACGACAAGATGGAGTTCTATTATCAGATCTGCAGATTTCCAAAGGAGATGATTATCGCCAACCAACGTACTGCTCGTCTGTTGTGCTATGCAAAGAATCTTACCGTCTCTGATCGGATGCTTCACTATATAATCTGCTATGTGCTGATTCCCAAGGATTCGAATCATGCACAAATTAATGATCTGGAAATGCAACTTCTTTTCGCCATCAAGAACAAGATTCGTGTCAATTGGATTCTGACCATCATGTATCACCTTCAACAACAACTATCTCTGTCGACCCGTCTTCCTTATGCACGACTGATATCAAGAATTTTGGAATTGACTACTTTGGATCTTAACCGTGAACCAACCATCAAGATGAAATCAACCATCAATGAGATCAACGAGATTACAATTGTCAAGAATACTGGAATTTTTAAGTATAATGACGGTACTTACAAGTATTCAGAAGAAGGAGCCAATGCTAACCAGGCCTTTCCCGTACCTGCAGGAGGCATCACAAACGAGTTCCTTTACCAAACTATCATGAATATGCATAGAGAGACCTCCCGAGCAATTGCCTCCCTCAGAAACCTCATTCTTAACCCTCCACATTCCAACACCCGAGTTGTGGACGACGAGATTGAAGAAGAGGTTGATAGTGATGAAGAAGAAGAGGAGGAGGATATGGCGGATGAGGATTTTTAGAGAATATGCTGCTGCTGTTGTTTTTATTGCTTTGCTTTCTAGTCTTAAGTTTTTATGCTTTCATTTGAACTATGTTTTATTGTAACAAGTACAATTTCTATTTGCTGCATTTTATATGTACTACTGTTTGTGCTTTGTGTTTACTTGGCTTTGCATGTGCTTATTACTATATATGCTGCTATCTTGTGATTTCTTTGAAAGCTCTTCCTTTTTGCTGATGTCAAAGGGGGAGAAGAGCTTGGTTCATTTAATGTCTCTCTGTGTGCAGATTTTTTTTCCTCTGTTAAGATAGGGGGAGTTGCTAGACATAGGGGGAGAACCAGATCAAGAACCAAGAGATATCGCACAACATTTTTGATTGCCATCATCAAAAAGGGGGAGAATGTAGAAGCATGCTTCAGTCTCAAGTTTTGATGATGTCAATACTACTCAAAGTTATCTCTTGATTGCAAAAAGACAAGCCGTTCAAAGTTATCAAGATCAAGTCAACCTATCTTTCAAGTCAAGCTACATATGGAACTATGATTCTTCCAGACTTGGCTGCATTACTGGTATATCAAATTCACCCTTATAATTTGATATACAAGTGTTCAAAAACATCAATCATTTTTGCATAATACATAAGCATGTTTTTGAAACCTTAAAAATGGTATAACATTAATTTTAAAAAGCATTTTTCTGAAAATTAGCAGTGTTAACCGATTAACCATATAGGTTAACCGGTTAACCAATTTGAATTTTGAATTTTCTGGGCTAACGTACCAGTGTTAACCGATTAACACTGAACGTGCAGTGAAAAATTGCTTTGTTTCAAGTTCAAAAATTATTTAAAAATTCATACCATTTCATATTTTTGATGACTACTCATTGTACCTTTCTGAAAGGTTATTTTACTCATATAAATTCTGAGTTTTTCATTTTTGAAAAATAACCAATAGAACATAACACAAAAACATTTTCTACATTCATTTTTCAAAGTGTCTTAGAATCAAATTCACCATTTTCAAAAACTTTCATTAAGTGTTCATATGTGCATAAATTTCATATTCATCCTTGAACACTTGTATTGAAAATTGTAAAAGTGAATTCTGATCATTTGGAGAAGATCAACATTGATATCATTACTCTCAAATCAAAATCTTTACAAACTTGTGTATTTTGACTTGTGATCCAGGATTGTTGGACACAAGGGTGAGTGTTTACAAGAGGATTGTTCTTGTACACTTGTTAGTTTTATTGTTTGATAGTAGGCCTCACCGGTTGATGGTGTGATAGGTTGTACTTTATTAAACAATAGTGAAAATTCTCTTTCATGTTGAAAGGGGAGTGGAGTACTCTCGGATTGTGAGGGGAACCACTATAAATCCTGGTGTCCATTGTTCTTTTATCTTTCTTCTTCTGCTTTCATAACCAAAAACACAAACCAGTGATATTTCAAAATACCATAAAAACCGGAAAAATTTCAAAAGTCCTAATTCACCCCCCTCTTAGGCATACTCTGTTCTTACAAAAGAACCCTCATAACCAATTCTCACTGACAGACACAAACCAGGTGTTCTAAGGCTAGAGTTTTCCTGCAAAAGACCCACCTACCCTCTCACAGGTATGTACTTAACTCGCAGACGAGGTACGGCATCCTATGTGGTCATCAGCGTCACAGACTTTCAAGAGCGATGATACGATACCCAGAAGGTGTGGCATCATCAACCCTTGAAGAGGCCTCACTTAGCCGAATCCCAAATGATAGGTTCCCAGAGTCGACAACCCTCAAATCCAACAACCTATCGAGCCCAAAGGGCCAGGCAAGATGCCATCAAAGAGAATCTCGTCTGAGCGTAAATTTCGTAGCTAGCTGGTGCAAGCAAAGCAAGCAGGCTAACCACTACTCTCTACTTCTAAGTCTATGTGCACTCAAGCCCAGGTCCGGCTTATCTCTCAAACTAACCCTCTACCCACAGCACAATAACAATAATATACAGTACTGAAAGTAAAGACAGAAAAATAAATATACACAAAACCTCAGACGGGAAAACAAGCGCTAGGATTACTCGCACAGGGAACCGGAGTCCCCACCAGAGTCACCAGTTGTCGCTACTGCGAAAATCGGGCCCGACTATGATAGAAGAGTCGCCACCGTGCGTTATTTATCCTACAAGAGGGAAAGTAAACACTCAGAGTAAACCTAACGCAAAGAGGGAAAGGAATGGTCATCGCAACCAAATCCTGGATTCGGGAGTCGGTTACGCAAGGGGAAGGTATTAGCACCCCTCACGCCCGTCGTACTCGACAGGATCCACGCTTGTTTTCTATCTAAGGGTGTGTTTATCTATCTACTCTAAAGGTCTGGGTTAAAAAGAAAATAAAATGACTCAGCAAAGATATCGCATCTAGAACGAGAAATCAGAGTCAACGTAGTTCGCCTAACTACGGGTTATGGAGGAAGGTTGCTCGCCAAGATATCGCATCTTGTGCCTACGTACTTTCATACGGCATGAAAGATCAGAGCAAACGTAGTTCGGGCTACGGAAGACACAAGCTTGTCTGACAGTTTTTTATCTCCTTAAGAAAGGGTTTTCCTGATTAAAGGTCCAAGAGGACGAAAACAGAGTTTGAATGTTTGTTTGAGTTTTTTATGAAAGATCTGTTTTTTAGGATGTTTGCAATCTCAGTCGCACTAGAGACTATGACCCAGGAGTGAATGCTTCGTATGTCACCCAAAGGGTACCACACTAACATCCAGATTACTGGAGAGAGACCCTCCACCAACCTTTTCCCAGATAGCTTAAGGCTCGTAACGCACGACTTCAATTAACCTTATTACTGTGTTTTCTGAATTGTTTTGGGAGGAGAAAAGAGAGACACCCTAAAACTATGGTTAAAAGGGGAATCTACCTACAGTTATCATGCATGGGTCAAAACCTAATGTCTATCATAATTCCCTCTTGCACGGAGGAAATCAGAGATCCTAGGGGAAACAGCAAAAGAAAGCAAGAGGTAAACAGTAAATAGTAAACAGCAAGTTATGCAACAGTACCAGAGAGGCAAGGGAGAAAACACCAGGAAAGAGGAGACAAGCTCCACCTCCAACATAAGGGTAATCAACACAAGCAAAAAGACAATAAAGAGAAGAAATAAAGGATACAGAGGAGGCAACCCAAGCAGCAGCAACAAACTCCTACAGCAGACAGCAACAACAAGCTCTAAACAACACAGTTGAAAAGACAGCAAAGTTGACAGCAAGACTTCATCTTCAAGCTAGCTTCTATATCAAGCTTCTTCAACTTCATATTCAAGCTCTAGCAAGCACACTCCAAGCAGAGGAACAATCACCAATATCAAGGTTGAAATGTTGAAAACTTAATGAAAACCAAAGGAAATCATCAAGTACCAACATTGAAATGGAAAGGTATCCTCAAAGTTCTACTCAACTATGGGCATACCACACATACCTCCAAAGGAGAGATGGAGTTTCCCTAGGAGGACTTCATGTCATTGGATGGAATAGAAGCACTCAATGCATTCTATGTTTGATGAAGAAATCAAAACTAGCTCTAATGGCTCCTTCTAAAACCCTAATTCCTAAGCTTCTAAAAACAACTCCTAAGAGAAAAGGAAACTTCAACTCCAAGCTCCAATCTTCAAGCCATAGCATCTACATCAAGTCTAGAAGACCTCCCGAAAAGGATTCCAAGCCAAGCAAGCTCCAAAGTCACCAACCAAGCCAAACAAGCAAAGGCACTCAAGAGAGAACAACACAAACACAAGCAACTTGCAAAATTCAACAAAAATAGGAAAAAAAGTTTTAAAATTCTAATTAAATTCCTAGGGTAACATACAGGTTTGAAAAGCCTAGGGTTGAAATATTAAAGCCTAATTCAACATCTAAGTCACCTAAATAATTTCTAGATTGAACGGTATCAAGGTAATCCACAAGTTTGGGAAGACTCTAATCTCAACACCTAAAACAGAACCTAAAGTTGTTCCAAAATTATAATAAAAATCCTAAGGGAACATTAATATCTACCCTAAAACATACTAAAAAATCAAATCCAAATTCAACACCAATTGGAAGAAAAAAATTCAACAAAACAGGTGGACAATTATGCAATATTAAAAGAATTAACAAAAATAAGAAAAATCAAATTAAATTGAAAAATGCATGAAAATGCATTTTATTGATTTCAGAAAATCACAAATTCTCTCAAGATCATGGAGGTATTTTTAAAATAATTTTCTGATCAAGAATGAATTTAATATGATTTTTGAAACCAATTTGCATTTAAAATAAAACAAATATGAATAAAAGAAATAATAAAACTCAGAATAAAACAAGAGCCATTGGATGAGGAGATTGGTCAAGGATCTGGATGCGCCACACGAAGCCAGCACATTATTTAAACGCTGCGTTTTGAATTATTCTGAGGTCAACAAAACAATAAGTCCTAGCCACACGATCTAGTGGTCAATCAATGGTCCAAGCAAGATCTGATGGTCCAGAGATCATCTTCTCCAAAATTCAACCTGGCCTGAGTGAGATCAGAGACGGTGGTTCATGGTGGCCGGAGAAGACTCCGGTTGTCTTCTCCGGCGGGGATCCAGGTTCAGGCAACCAAAAATGGCAACCTCTATACCAATTCTACTCAGTTTTCAACGTAGATTCCAAATCTCTCATCAAAATGATCTAACTCTCAATAGGTAAGCAAACACGAAGCAATATTCAGAGATATCATCCAAATCAACTTTCACCAAATGCTAAATTAAGTACATAGAAATCATCCTCATATTTCACTGATCATCTTAATCTAAACAACTTGCTACAAAACTTCATGAATCAAGAGATTCAAGTCCAAACAGATCTGCTATGTCATCTTCAAATATCACCAATTGAATCCAAATCAAGCCTAAAACGATCTACATCTTATCTAGATCCTAACCACAAGTTCAAAACTATCTAACTTATGCTAAATCATGTAGAATGTTGAGATTTACTAACCTGCTCTAGATCTGTTGACAGAGGTACTTGTAGCTCGTTTCTTCCTCCAAAACTCTCCAGATAGCTTCAATGATCCAAGAGGAAATGAAAGCAACCTTCAATTTGGCTTGAATTGGTCTAAATCTCAAAACACGATTTGAAGTTGCAGCTTTGAAAATTTTCTTTCTCTTTCTGGTTTCAGCACGAAATGGAGCTCAACCTTGCTCTGAATTCACTCTAAACAATATATAGAAGCTTTCCATGGGCTTTTGCAATCCATTTGAGGCCCAAATCCGTGATTCACATTTTCTGGTTTTTTGCATTCAAATTTTACACCATTCGTGCAATGCAAGCTTGTTGCTTGTTCCAGAAGGTTCTAACACCTTGCACATGACATTTGGAGTGTAATTGAATAGAAAGAGTAGCTTGAATTGTATTGTGTAGTGTTTTGGCAATGTAACTTACAAATGAAGTAACAACATGGAAACTCCCAAAACTTAGCCTGACCTCAAAATTCTGTTAAAACCAAAGTGTTTAAAATGTGATTTCCAATCAGAAAATGTATTCACTTGCTTGGTTTTGGTCATCTAACACAAAATTGCATTTTCCCCTCCTTTACACATTTGAATTTTCCCTTTTTGAAACCAATTCAAACCAACTCTTGCTATGAGCTTAAACAATCCCTCATGACCTCTTGTCTAGCCTTAAAACCCCATTTTGAACAAATTTCATGTTGAACAAAATTGCATTTGACAAGTGCAAGTTGGAGATTTTGGCCTATGATTGAAAATGACCTATAATCTCACTTTCCCAAAATACCTCTGACTTGTAAACCTCATAACTTGAGTTATACAAATCAGATGGAAGGCTTCTAGTACAATTTAGAAATCTAAGATCATGAGTAACAACTTTCATGTTGTCCAAAAGTTTAGGTGAAACCTCCTTCTAAGTCAAAAATAGCTTTGAAGTCAGATGATTTTCACAGACAAATTTCAGTGGCATCTGAGGACTTGTAACTTGTCTGGGCCATAACTTGAGTTCTATAAATCCAATGGAGGACTTCTAGTACTCAAATTAAAGGTATTTATATGCTCTACAAGTTTAATTTTGGCCAAAGATTCATTTGAAACTTTTATCTTGACTTATGTGGTCTTGAAGTTAGGCACTAAACAGGGGATTTTACACTGAAACCCTAACTTAGCAACTTCCCACACCCTTGATTCTTCTTGATTTGATCTTGGCACAACACCACAAATGTCTTATCACATCATTTCATGAACTCCATGACCTAAAAGTAGGCTTTGATACTCTTCAATTGTCCAGTTGACCTAGAACTGATCCAGATGAAACCCTAATTGCTTGCACCCCAACTGTGGCTCTTGCATTTGACACAATGACTTGATTGAGCTCTCTCATGGCCCTCTAGGCATTCTATGAGATCGATACACATCCTCTTCTCACATTCAACACTTCACAACCCTCTGATGGTCTTCAGTTGATCCTCAAGTTAGGAGAAGATTCACACTCAAACATCTAAACCCTTAGGCACTCAAACCACCTTCTGATGACTTTGATAACTCTCAATCTTGAATGAGACCTCTTGCTAGGCTTCTCTTGAGAAGAATCACATTTGATCCCCTGTTGGATGAATGATGTCATGATATGCAAATGATATAACTATGCAAATGATAATGCAATGAAACATAAACCAGGTAAGAAAAGGTTGAGCAAATTTTGGGGTGCAACATATGTGATGCATAATCATCCCAACTGCCATAAACTTGCCTGCTGCCTGAATGAGTTGTTTTCTTTGCATTTCATAAGTATCAATATGCCATATTCTGTTTAAAGTTGATTTGATTTGACTTTGAGGCATGAGCTTATCCCTTTGCATATTTGTGGTATGTTTGTATCATTATCATGACATGATTCTCTTTGTTTTGAAAAATGACCTGCTGTACCAAGTTTGTCTCAAGACAGTTTTTTCTTCATAACCATCAATCTGCCAAATTCTTTCCTGTTGGAAATATGCTTGAAATTTAAATGTGATCTCATCCATCCTCATGATTATTATGTGTGTATATTGTTTGTTTGATCTATTCCTACTTGGTTCATCATCTCACTTTCAAATTGCATTCTCAAAACCAAAATATGCCATGACTATACCAATTCTTTTTTGTTTGCAATGTGCTTGTTTTCTGAGTTGAAACTCTTTCATTTTTAGGTTTATGATGTGTATATGTTGTTACTTGACATGAGACCACTTACTTTTAGCTAGACCAGCTTGTACCTCATTTTGCTACCAAAACTGCTTTGAAACCACAACTGTACACTTCATCATGCTATTTGTGTTGATTTGAATCATTCCATGAGCATTAGCACCTCTAGATAGTGTTTAGGATTTGTATGTGCACTTGAACCAAACATCTTTGTGAATGATATGCTTTTTCTGCTTGACAGCCTGCCTTCCATATGTATTACAATTGCAACTTGATAGCCAATTTTTGTTGTATGCATTTCATGATTAATCTTAAGTGTTAGAATCCTTCATTGATGTATTTGAGACTTGTGTATGTTGTCTGTTTGATCTAAACCTGTTCCAATCATGTCTTGGTTTCAATTATGCAACTTTTTGTGTCAATGAGCAGCTGATATGTGACTTTAATTTCTGTTGGGTTTGAGATAAGTCTTGAAGTGTGGAAACACTCAAGATGATGTTTATGGTTTGTATGTGAGGCCTGTTCAACCTGGTTATGCTTATTCCACGATTTAGCTTTCAACTTGCTTTCTTTTTCAAATTTCACTTGGTATGGCATGGCATGGCAGTTGCGTTTAGTGTTTGATCTTAGCATCTTGGTTGTGGTTAGCCTGTTTCTTATTGCATTTTGATAGTTTGGTTGAGGTTTCAGGACTTCTCCTGTTCTGTTCTGATCCAAGATTGATTTCCGTCCATGATTAGCCTTTTGTGTGAATTCTGGGCAGCAGGGCCATTTTGGCCCTGGCCTGCAACTTGCCTATTGTGTTCATCATCATTGATTCTTCCCACATCACATTTGATTTAGCCACATTTATGTGTAACTGTTTGCAGCTGTTATCTGTGTAGGTTTTAAACAATTTGGTTTTGATTTGAGGTTATTTATCATTGTTGTTTGAAAGCAAATTCACCAGTTTTCACAAGTTCACCAATATGTTGTCATCTCTGCATCATGCTTATTTCCTCTACCTGAGACATGCTTGCTTGGTTTGTAAACTTTAAAAACATCAATTGACATGTTAAAAAAAACCTGTTAGGCCATGTATATGTATAAACTGAACATTTTCATCTGCATCCTTGGCAGTTTGCTTGCTTTTTCATGCTACATTTGCAATTCATGAGCCAATTTCCATTCTATTGATATATGCTTGAGCCCTAAGTGATTAATACATCTGTTATCATATTCATGACTTGTGTGCAATGCCTATTTGATGTGTATGAACTCAGAACTGGTGTGGTTTTTCAAAATGCAACTCATTTGATCTCAATGCATCTTCAATCGTGTTTTTTGTTAGGGACATTATTTCAAAATTCTGTTAATACCATCATGATCCTTGTTAAAAAACAATCATGTTTGACTAAAATTTCATAAAAAAAGATTGAGTTTTGATCAAGTTTGGATTCTTCACGTATTTGGTTTGTTTGGTTTGTTTTTGGCCCAGGATATCCACCATATGTAGCCTTATCTATTTATGGGGGTGGCTAAATACATGGATGTATAGCCACCCCAGTGGTAGACAACTTGCGCGCTTTGTAACCTTTCACATGCCTGACCTGAGTTCGACCCTTGGTGATCAACTCTTTTGGCATTTTTATTTTCAATTGTCATTGATTTATTTTGTGTCTTTCCTTCCATTTCCTTACCAGCGCGTGCCTAGTGCCTTAGTGGATGAGTGTTGTGTTTGTAAACCAAAGGGCGTGGGTTCAACTCCTACCCTTGCCCTTTTCTCTTTTTATTTACATGATTTTATTTGTTATTTGCTTGGAACTTCAAAAAATCATAACTCTCTTATGCCTTATCTTTTTTAATCCTTTCTTTTTGTAACCTTTTCATTGTAATGTCTATTTTCATTTGATGGATTAAAATTTCAAATTGTTTATTGTTACAATGCCTTTTTGCCTACTTGTTAGTTGGTGCAGTCTTAGGTCGTTACCGCACGTCTTGATTAAATTTCCCTTATACCATGCTTGACTTATCTTGTGAGATTTATTGGTATTTGATTTCTTTATGTTTATTAACATGTTGAAACTTCATTTCTTGTTGGTGGTTACCATAAATTTATTGTTCTCTTCTTAAAGTCTTGAATTTAACCGTTGTGAACATTCCTTGCGTATTTGATTGCCATCCATGCCTAAATGTTGTTACATTTGATACACCTTGAACTTATGACATGCTTACCTTCAAGTTGTGACTTGTTTACATGGTTGTTACTCTTGTCTTTGTCAAGATACGCTTCCATCTTTGTTAAGATATTTGATTCTCGGTTGTAACCATTGGTATCATTTGATCCTTACCTATTGTGATATGCATGCTTACTTGGTCGTTACCTTATTCATCTTGCTTAATTATTTATTGCTTTGTTAAGTATTTCTCCCCCAAGTGATGGAACTTTTTAGTTCTCATCCAAGTTGCCTTCTCTCTCTCCTTCCAAAGGAAAAGTCTCTCCATTGACCCTTGTGTCATGGATAGTTCATTACTCGCTCCCTTGACTTTGTGAAGTCATCTTGAACCCTAGTATAAGCCATTAGACTTTGCTTTAAGTCTAAAAAACCCACCTTTATTAGGAGTGTTTCTTCAACTAGAACCCTAGGATAGAGTTTGTAAACTCTATGTAAGAATCATAGTAATGATTACTTACTCCCCTCTTGAGTGTTGTAACATAGATTTAGAGATTTTTGTTAAGATTTATACAAACATTGTTATGTTTGTTCCCCTTTGAACCTTGATCATAATCAAGTGTTCTTTAACCCTAGTGAGGTGAACTACGATTGCTCTGATTCTATCCTAGTTAGGATACGTAGGCAGAGGACGCGATGTCTTTGCAAGCAAACTTAGAAACTACCTTTAGGTTTTAACCTACACCTTTTACCCAATCCCAATCCATAGCAAACATTTAACAAACTTAGCATGCAGGCAAACAAAAGGTTCCTGTAGAGTACTACAGATATTTAGAATGTGAAATACCTACCCTAGGCATAACCAACCCCCGATCCCCGAATCTCTTAGCGTTGTTGTTACATCGCGAAAAGGGTTCTTTCTTTATTTAGACCTTTCCTTTGGATAAATTAAAGACTGGTTGTGAATTTTAAGAATAAAGATTCAAGTTAATCAATAGCTTGGTATCACGATTCTCACTGCAACACCCTCTCACAACAGCACAACAGTATGATATAATGCGGAAAGTAAAGTGCGGGAAGATAAAATGCATAAAGCAAATAAAGAAAGCACATATGTACACACCCAAAAAGATAAACAAACAAGCGCTAGGATTGACTCGCATAGGGGATATTCCCGTCAATCAGGACTACATCCCCAGCAGAGTCGCCAGTTGTCGCTACTGCGAAAATCGAGGCCGACAATGACTGAAGAGTCGCCACCATGCGTTATTTATCCCAAGAGAGGGAAAGGAAACGCTCAGAGAAAACCTAACAAAAAGAGGGATAAGATCGGCCATCGCAACCAAATCTCGGGTTCGGGAGTCGGTTACGCAAGGGGAAGGTATTAGCACCCCTCACGTCCGTCGTACTCGACGAGATCCACGTTTGTTGTCTATCTAAAAGGGTGATTGAAACTATCTAACTACAGGCTTGAGGACAAAAGAAAAAGAACTGACTCGGCAAAGCAACGATGCTTTGTGCCTACGTATCTCATCTGAAATAAGAAGTCAGAGTCAACGTAGTTCGACTAACTACGGGTGAAAAGGGGGAAAGGTTGCTCGCCAAGACATCGCGTCTTGTGCCTACGTACTTTTATCTGGTATGAAAGATCAGAGCAAACGTAGTTCGGGCTAAAAGGGAACACAAGTTTGTTCAAGTGTTTTTTAGACGAGTAGGGTTAACAATCAGTTCTAGCAGTTTGGTGTATGCAGCTCGAGCAATGGGAGACTTAGGCGTTACCATTTGCGATAGAACTAAGAGTTAACAACACTCTTTTTATCTGAAAAGATTTTCCTGATTAAAGGCCCCAAAGGGCAAAAGGAAGTTTGAATGATTTGTTTTTTGTGTTTTTTAGAGAAGAAGTGTTTTTGATTGGTTTGCGATTCATATCGCACTAGAGACTAGGACTTAGGAGTGAATGCGTCGCATATCACCCAAAGGGTGTTATACTAAACAATCAAGCCATTGAAAGGAAACCCTTCAACAACCATTTCCCAAGTAGCTTAAGGCTCGTAACGTACAGTATTCATTAACCTTTATTAGGTGTTTTGGATTGTTTAGGAGATGAGGAGAGAAAGACTCAAACTAAGGGGAAACTGGACCCTAAAGTTATCATGCACAATGATCCTAAAGTTGGGATGAAAGGGAAAAAACTAACCTAATGTTATCATGCATAGGATTGAACACCTAATGTCTCTCCTACTCCCATCCTAAACGAAGGGACTAGGAATCCTGAGGGGATCATGGTACAAGACCAAGTAAACACTAAATAAATCACTCACAAAAGAAATGAGAAAGAAAATAAATTAAGGTTCAAAATAAAAACGATAAAACAAAATGGAAAAATAAAATAACGACGCTTTGTGCCTACGTATCTCATCTGAAATGAGAAGTCAGAGTCAACGTAGTTCGACTAACTACGGGTGAAAAGGGGGGAAGGTTGCTCGCCAAGACATCGCGTCTTGTGCCTACGTACTTTAATCTGTATGAAAGATCAGAGCAAACGTAGTTCGGGCTAAAAGGGAACACAAGTTCGTTCAAGTGTTTTTTAGACGAGTAGGGTTAACAATCAGTTCTAGCAGTTTGGTGTATGCAGCTCGAGTAATGGGAGACTTAGGCGTTACTGTTTGCGATAGAACTAAGAGTTAACAACACTCTTTTTATCTGAAAAGATTTTCCTGATTAAAGGCCCCGAAGTTCAAAAAGAAGTTTGAATGATTTGTTTTTTGTGTTTTTTAGAGAAGAAGTGTTTTTGATTGGTTTGTGATTCATATCGCACTAGAGACTAGGACTTAGGAGTGAATGCGTCGCATATCACCCAAAGGGTGTTATACTAAACAATCAAGCCATTGAAAGGAAACCCTTCAACAACCATTTCCCATGTAGCTTAAGGCTCGTAACGTACAGTATTCATTAACCTTTATTAGGTGTTTTGGATTGTTTAGGAGATGAGGAGAGAAAAACTCAAACTAAGGGGAAACTGGACCCTAAAGTTATCATGCACAGTGATCCTAAAGTTGGAATGAAAGGGAAAAAACTAACCTAATGTTATCATGCATAGGATTGAACACCTAATGTATCTCCTACTCCCATCCTAAACAAAGGGACTAGGAATCCTGAGGGGATCATGGCACAAGGCCAAGTAAACATTAAATAAATCACTCACAAAAGAAATGAGAAAGAAAATAAATTAAGGTTCAAAATAAAAACAATAAAACAAAAATGGAAAAATAAAATAACAAGATGGTATGAAAGATCAGAGCAAACGTAGTTCGGGCTAAAAGGGAACACAAGTTCGTTCAAGTGTTTTTTAGACGAGTGGGGTTAACAATCAGTTCTAGCAGTTTGGTGTATGCAGCTCGAGCAATGGGAGACTTAGGCGTTACCGTTTGCGATAGAACTAAGAGTTAACAACACTCTTTTTATCTGAAAAGATTTTCCTGATTAAAGGCCCCAAAGGGCAAAAGGAAGTTTGAATGATTTGTTTTTTGTGTTTTTTAGAGAAGAAGTGTTTTTGATTGGTTTGCGATTCATATCGCACTAGAGACTAGGACTTAGGAGTGAATGCGTCGCATATCACCCAAAGGGTGTTATACTAAACAATCAAGCCATTGAAAGGAAACCCTTCAACAACCATTTCCCAAGTAGCTTAAGGCTCGTAACGTACAGTATTCATTAACCTTTATTAGGTGTTTTGGATTGTTTAGGAGATGAGGAGAGAAAAACTCAAACTAAGGGGAAACTGGACCCTGAAGTTATCATGCACAATGATCCTAAAGTTGGGATGAAAGGGAAAAAACTAACCTAATGTTATCATGCATAGGATTGAACACCTAATGTCTCTCCTACTCCCATCCTAAACGAAGGGACTAGGAATCCTGAGGGGATCATGGCACAAGGCCAAGTAAACACTAAATAAATCACTCACAAAAGAAATGAGAAAGAAAATAAATGAAGGTTCAAAATAAAAATGATAAAACAAATTGGAAAAATAAAATAACAAGATGGAAAATAAAATAACACAATAAAATAATAAAAAAAGATTTTTTTTTTGGGTTTTAGATATTTAAAACTAATAAAAGAAAATAGAATAAAAATAAAAGAAATAAAACAAACAAGTCATAAAAATTATGAAATGCCTACACTAGGGATTGAACCCTTGACCGTAGGGTTCAAGTCTGAATACTAAACTAGCCCAACCACTCATAAACATGTGAAACATAATAGAAAACGAAAAAAGAAATGATAAGACATAAAAAATAAATGGATAAACGCAAAAAATGCCCCAGCAGGGGTCGAACACGGGGCAAGGGCAATGCAAGGTGAAGCTTTAACCACTGGGGTGGCGATACATCCGTGTATTGATGCCACCCCATTAATACAAATACTTAAACAAGCGTGTTGCTGGACAAAAAGACAAAGCAAACTATCCAAATACGTTTTCAATCCAAACTCCATCAAAACTCCACCAATTTTCGCAAAATAAAAGTCTAAATCATTTGAAATTGCATAAGGATCACAATGGCACCAATCAAAATTCCAAACAATGCTCACAAAATGAATTTCGATAGGACATGCAAATGAGGGTTTGGAAATGCATTTTGAAATTCAAAGATCACCACAAGTGCCTTTAGAGATATGCAACAGTCTGAGCAAGTTGTAAACATGATATGGAATGAATTCTAGCAGAAAGTTTGTTCAAAAAAACAACAGATCAAGATTATGGTATGTGAGTTGCAAATGTGAATATGATTTGGAAATGGAATGCACATAATGGTAGAACCAAAACATAATGGGACAACATCAAGCAATACAAATTCAACATGCCAAGAGTTGCATACAAAACTGAATCAAACATTTATGAGCAAACAGCAGGTATAAAACAGTCATGTTTTTTAAAAGGTAAACACAAAACTTCAGCATAAAGCAACTTCAACTTACAGCAGTAAGAGTGGCAAATTCACATCAGTTCAGATCAACCAAACTATTATGACAATGTTCAACTCAAGTAATAACCTCAATGATAGCTTTCAAAATCATAAGCACAGCAATAAAGAGTAAACTGAAAACCATGTGAACCATCCAACTCAAACAAATGAAAACTGATTTTGACACAACCAAAATACAAATTTGAACAATATCATGTTGGTGTTTTAAAAGGTTAGACATAAATCATAGTTCAAACAACAACCAATAACCAACATACCAAACCATATACATGAGTTAGTAATAAAGACAAGGTCGGTTCACAACAAAAACCTCAAGACAACAAGCTAAAGAAATGCCCCAAGCAGTACTCATGAGGAAATACAACAACATACCAAACATAGAGTAGTTTTCTCATATTATTAAGTGGTAGCTTACTAACTGAATATCCCAATCTAATTCAAAACACACCAAACAAGAAACAGCTTGCAAACTTGTCATGGCAATGTTACACAGACTCTGAATTAAACCAAATATCAATGATCACATGCACTACATGTTTCAACAACATTTACAAACTCAAACTAACAAACATAAGCAAGTTCATCAACCAAGTTTCCCATGCTACAAATGATGATGACAGCAACAGACCAGTGCAAACACACAGGGTGGACAAATCAAACTTCAAACCATGACAAATGATACATGTCAAACATAACAATGCACCTAACCTAACACCAATGGTCTTGACAGTAGAATAAATTTATGGAAGAGATTTCACATTTTAAACAGAACAGGCAACACACAATCTTATCAAACATGGATCACAAACACACTAAAATCCTGATAAGAGCAGAGGTTGGCAAACCTCCAAATGAATTGGACAGCAAGCAAAGCATTTATGAATCAAACATCACTCCTCAGGTCCACGCTTAAATCAACCAACAACTATTCCGAAACTTCACTCAAATGGCAACTTACAAACTCATGACAGTAAATGACTCAAAATGATTGGAAGCTTTCCAACATAAAAACAATGATCAAGGAAGATCTGTTTGGAAAAAACATAAACAACAACCAAGTTTGCTATCATAATACACACATTAATTCCAAAGAAACAAGTATAGGTTGAACAGCCTTGCCTCAGTTATTGACAGCAAGCATGAAAAGTCTAGAGGCATTTTTCACATGATTAACACAAAACCAGTCATGCTCACAACAGGCCTTACACAAACTGTTCAAACCAAAACATCATGCCAAGTATAACAACATTCATGATGATTCACTTCCACAGTGCCTTCACAAAGGCAAAACATACATTTGCATTCCAATTAAAATTCATGCATAGCAACTGAACAGAAGCAACAAAAATCTTTCATTATAGTGTGAACATACTTCTTTCAAGACAGCCACTAATACAAGCACACATAGGTTGGACAAACTTACTTCAAGAACAAAATTCCAACATAAGTGACAGTGACAGTTTTAGTTGTCAATCATTAAACACTAAAAAGAGTTACCAACTTGTCCTAAAAAGAACTCAAACCAAATTGTAACATGAGAAACAAATTTGAAAGCCAACAATCATGAACAAGACCAAGTTGATCCTCATGGATCAGTACATCATTATATGAATCATTTCAATAAAAACAGTACATTGACATACCTATTTTCTAAAAAACCAATCAAGCATACTAACAGTTCATATGAGTTGACAAACTCAAAATGGCCCTTAACAGAACCAAAGCATTCTCAAACACAACAATGTTGATAAACATTTAGCAGACATGTCATAGTACTAAAAGCATTGAACAAAGCATCATGTGATTCATAACTAAGCAAACAGATAAAAGGCTAAGTTTCAACACAGACCTATCAAATGTGGAAACTGATTTCAATAGCCAGCCTACAAATTCCAAGACAATGATAATTGGTCTTTACAATGCTAAACTCAAACACCAATCACACAATAGTTACCAACTTGTTAAAACAAATCACAAACCAATCTCTAGCATGACAAAGTCAAAACACAACCCACACATACATGATGCATAATGATGAGCAAATTCAAAACTACATACCTTTTATCGTCTTCCCACACTTAATGCTAAATAAAAGCAAGAACTCCTTCCTTATATGCAAGCTTTGAGATTGAAACTTATTCTTGAAGGAAAAGAGGCAATCTTGGACAGACCTTACCCAAGGCTCTTACCTGTGGTTTAGGGTTTTAGACAGATGTAAGGAATGATAGAATGGGAGTTGTCTCTTCCTTTTTCTCTCCTCCCCTCTTATAAAAGATATCAAAAACCTCCCTCTTGAACAAAACCAGCTCCTCCCTTTAAAACAAGGGATATCAGTAAGAAGGTTTAAGTCAAAATCCAATGGATTTTCCCCTTCTGATCCTGCTGTCCAACCCTTCCCAAGTGAGCCTTTTTGATAAACCACTTTCTCTTTTCTTCACAAACTTTCCAAAACAAAACCTATCAATCAGATGTCTCGAGCTCCACAATGCAGGTATTGGGGAAATAGCTTTTGTTAGCTAGTGGTAGCAGAAAATCAGCATCCAATGAAAAAGCCAAACAAGGTTATCATGCCAAGGTCTGGGTATTTCCATGATGTGTCATCATAAACTTTTTGAATGTTATGGTAAAAGACCTTGTCTACAGCATGTTTTTTATGTGCACATGAGATTAAATCAGGAATATCATGCTCATGTTTAACTCAAATTTCCAAAATGCATCTCAAATCTTCCTCTTGCATCTGCTATCGGGTTTTAATTCACACATTCAATCTGAGAAAACTAATAATGCCGTCTTGTTCCTTGTTAAAAATCACACAATTTAGACTTTTGGTTTGTTAAAAATGATGAGGTTTTGCCCAGATTTGAAGCTTCATGTTTGGCCATGTTGCTTTTGTTCTTGCCTTGTTTGGTTTTGCCCATATTTTATCACTTTAAAGTATATATTACACTAGGGTGGTTTCAAACATGGGAAGTATCACCACCTCAGTGGTCATGGCCTGCGCGCTAATGCATTAGTCTTGCCCAACATCCTGAGTTCGATCCGTGTGGATCAACTCTTTTTGGCTATTTGCATTTTATTTCATGCTTTAATACTTAACCCTTCTTCTCCATAAGCATTCACACGTGCGCACTAGCTGAATTGGTGAAGTTTTAGACTTGTCACCCAATGGTTGTGGGTGCAATACTTACCATGTGCATTTCTAACTTTCAATTGGATTTTTTTATGTTTTAATTACAAACTTTAAAACTTGCCAAATTCCTCTTGTTGCACACTCTTGATCCCCTGTAAAAATGAAAAATGCTATGCAATGCAATATGCTAGAACAATGAAATGAAACATAAACCAAGGCCATAAAAAGGTTGGGCAAATTTTGGGGTGCAACAACAGGGTAGTCGTCAGTTAGTTTGATCGAGCGTTCAAACTTCAAAAAGGAGTATGCATCCAAGGATCCATCACCTGTTATTCCTCATTCATCAGGAGGACAAGAGACATGAAACTACAATGGTTATCTGTCACTACAAGGAATGAGGCAGTCAGAACCCTTCCAAAAACAAGACAGCCAGTGTCACACGATTTGCTGGAAAGAAAAAGAGTAAAAAAAGAGAGAAAAAGAATAGAGAAAGCCTGTTAAGTCAAAAAATTGGAAAAAAAAAACTACTTAGGCAAAATTTAGGGCATCCCGCTAGACATGCAAAATCAAAAAATTAGTCCAGGCAACAATTAGGGAAAAACGAACATAGAAATAAAAAGCAAAAAAGAAAGGATTAAAAAGAAAATCCTCGCGCAAGAACAAAGTCATGTGACTATAGACACCAAATACGAAAGGGGTGATTGTCGCTCTGAAAACCTTGTAGATTCCTTAACCATCACTCATACCATTCAATAAAATTTTCTAAAGGTGGGCACTTGTGCCAAGTTAGTTGAACATAGGACTGGAGATCATCACGAAGAAAAGGTGGGGTACAAAAAAATTTTGAGCCTTATATCCTTTGTTTCAATAATCGTGAACCAGACCACGATTCAACCCTTAAAAGACATAATTGAAGCATGGTTTATTATGATAGCATACTACAACAAGGTTGCGTAAACTAACTCCTACCATATTTGTTAATCTTCTTCTGGCTAGATCCTTCACTAACTAAGTCAGTATTGCGTTTGGACTAATGGTCCATTCGTCACACACTATCACATCATTCTAATAATGTTTTTTTTTTCAAAATCTGCATGAGCATCGCATTAAGATTACCATTCGCAAATGAACAATTTTTAATTGCAAGTCAGTGCTTGGCATTAAGGAAATTCCAATGAGGAACAGTGAAAGAGAACTTGATCATCCAACAAATTTGATCAGAATCAAGTGTACCTTGTAGCCCTTTGGATCTGGGGCATTGACATCCAATGAGTACGGAATCAGTCAGTCTAAGGTAAGTCCCCAAAGCATTATTTAATTATGGGAAAATCGTTCAAGAATCGGTTGATTAGAAGTGAAATTGTCTTGAGATTCTACCAAACAAGGGCAGGTCACTCAGATATTCTGTTGACCAAGGGTGAACCCTCCAGTATTCAATCGGCACAAGTTAAGTCGCTTCAATGCTCATTCTGGGGAAAGGTATTTCAAGAGTACATTGAAGCCAACCACTCCAAGAGTTGGTTAATCAAGGAAAATTCCTTTCATGGTGCAATTTATGGGTCAAGCCATCTCGAGGTCATCTCATGGAAAGTTACTCCCAACCTCCTGTCAAGGTGTTACTCCAAAGGACCAGACTGGGGCAAGTTGAGATACACTGGGGCAAGACCTCTTCTTGCTTTCAAGAAACTCAAGAAAGTTCTATTTCGTCACCAACTGTTGAGTTCAAAATGAGTGTCAGGGAATTATGCCATCACCCAATTGATTAACATTTTCCTTTTGGAGAAGCCTTACAATAAAAGACCTTCTTACCCACCTCAGGGGCATTTTCGAAAACCTTCATATCATTGCATAAATCCTCCTCATGCATTGGTCATGTCGCTTCGCTCAAGCATAAAGCATTGCATTCTATCATTAGGTTTTATCCCACAACCTGAACCTGACATCAGAGGGCCTTGTAACCCAACATAACTGAACCGTTCAAAGTCCAGTTCCCGTATGGAAACCTTTTCAAGTCTAGTTCCCGTTTGTCCAACCCTTCACCAAATACCAGTTCCCGTTTGGTAGATGGAATTCTAGTTCAGTTCTCTTCTGGTCACCTATTCTTTAGCCTACAGTTTAAACTTCAGTTCTCGTTTGGTGGTCTATTTTCTTTTCAAAATCAGTTCTCGTCTGACAAATCATCTCAAGACACCAGTTCTCATCTGATAGGTAGTTTTTTTAACTAGTTCTCGTCTGGTAAACACCGTTTCAAAGTCCAGTTCTCGTCTGGCAAGCCATAAAATCAATTCCCGTCTGTTATAAAACAAGAAATCAGTTCTCATCTGACAACTTAATCTTTTGCCACTAGTTCTCGCCTAGTAGTCTACCCCTTTTAAACACCAGTTCTCGTCTGGTAGTTCACCTTTAAATTCCACTTTCGTTGGCAACCAAGAATAAATCCCCAAAAAATCTAATCATCATCAATCTGATCATATGCCCAACCAAAGCCCAATCATACATCGCACCCTAAACCAAAAGCACAATTGTACTTGGCACAACCATAACCCTTGGATCACATATCCTTATATACCCAAACGTCCAAGCCTACATCAACATTTTGCATACACAATTATCGAATTGCATCCTCAAATGCGCAACATTTCCATTTTGTATGGAGCATTACGACATATAAAAATTCAAACATATGCATTTGATGAATAAGCCAAATTTGATACCCTCTTTCCTTTCACCTAACCTTTCCCCAGCAGGAAGTGATGTAACTCAGGAGATATTGTTTAAATTTATTCCCCGAGCAGTGGATTTGTTCATCCTACTAGTGTTTCCTTTCAGATGAATTATCTTGTGTTCCCCTGCAGAGTTGTTTGTCTAGACTTCTCTTTATCCCCAACGAAGTCATCTTCTCTTTACTTCAAGTCGTAAGGTCGTTAACTCTACTTCTCGTCATCTTTTTAAAGTTTAACTCTTGGTTGGCACCCTTGATGTGAGTCCACCTTCGGCCGGTGTTCTTTTTAAATTCCAACTTTTGGTTGGTATCTTTGATGTGAGTCTGCCTTCGGCCGTCGGTCTTTTTAAATTCCAACTTTTGGTTGGTATCCTTTTTAAATTTCAACTTTTGGTTGGTATCCTCGTTCCTTTTTAATTCCAAATTTTGGTTGGTATCTTTGATGTGAGTCCGCCTTCGACCAATGTTCTTTTTAAATTCCAACTTTTGGTCGGTATCCTTTAATGTGAGTCCGCCTTCGACCGACTTTCTTTTTGAATTCCAACTTTTGGTTGGTATCAATTGTTGTAAGTCCTCTTTTGGTAGGCATTTCCTTTCCAAGTCTGCCTTCGGCCGGAAAATCCTCTCTCTAAGTCCACCTTCGGCTTGCATCTTATCCATTACCTTTTTTCTTCCCCCACAATAGGCAAATTTTATGGTTCTTTTTGTATTTAATCCCCTTCTACCTTGAATGTCTGAATGACATTACCTTTCATACTTTCAGGACCAAGTTGATTGAATAAGGGCAGCTATAACACCCCTAAAATTTTCCCTCACTTCTCCTAACCTTAACTAACTTTTGCTTCACTTTCATACGCATCTCCATTAGGTCATAACTTTGCATTCATTCAATTGCATTGAGCTCCTGAGACATGGGATCAAAGTATTTTCTTGTTATTTGTATTTTCCCTGATGATTCAGTTGGTTCCTACTTCAGTCAAGTTGAAGCAAGGGTTGAATTCACATTATCATGAATATCTTCCCATTCATATGTTTACCAAGCTCCAAGGTTTTCCCCCATTTAGAGGAGTCATCAGAAGCATGGGGTCAAGATTCCATTGGTGTGAATCTGGATTTGACTCCTTCTCAGTTCAAGTCATTTCATCATTATCAGTGTATCTCAAGGAGGATTAGGTTTTTTATTCACGGTTGAGATTGTGAACTTTTATCAGTTGAGGTTCATTGGATTAAGGTTTCATTGTGATCAAAGAATTTTTATTACTTGTTGCTTGAAGTTGGTATAGATTCATTATTATGGAGCATTTCATTCAATTCTATCATCGTCACTCAAGTCCAACCTCAAAACCACATTTTTAGCCTGCATCCATTTTTATAACCATTTTCAAATCCGCACAAATCTATACTCTAAACCAAATTATTTGTAAATCCATTTTAACCATTTTGATAACCATTGTTCTAATTCGACTAACCATATATTTCAATATCCATTTTAACCATTTTTGTTATCCATTTTTTAAATCCATATCCAAAATTCAATATTCATTTTTGAATCCATTTCCAAACTATAATACATACTTCAAAATTCAAGTCACATTCCAAGATTACTAAAGTTCATCACAAGGAAAATAGAAGGCCCATGCTTCATTTTATTACAAATTGCCAAAAGCCCATGAGATGTGGCAAGGGCCATTTCCAGAAGAGTTTGCAAAAGTAAAAAAAATGGAATTGAAGCATAGCTATAAATTACACAACCCACGCACGAATTTGCGAAACCTACAGCAGCAAAACCACTTTGCAAAACCACTACCACAAAACCAGTCACAACAAAGCTTTATACGCACATACTACAACATGCCTCTTACAACACACCACACCACCATTCCAATACATTGCTAAATCAAAACGACACTAAACCGTACCACAATTCCAGCTGCTACACACCATAATACACACAACAATATCACAAAACAAGTAGCACAAAGTCAAAACGGTACCACAAATCACAAAAAAAAATGTTCAACAAAACTTCACACGCAGCAAACCTGTCCCACAATTCACAAACCAGTTTCCCGCTATAACTTGTACAAACCTGAATTGAAAGGACAGATCACAGCAAGCAAGTTTGTGATTTGATTCAAATAAGAGAATATAGAAATCATAAAAGAAAAAAAAGACACAAGAGGAACAGAAAATGAACCTTCAGATTGAAAAACCATAAACAAACTCTCCACCATCAATATTCATACTCCTCATCTGTAACATTCAACCTCACAAACTTTTTCTCTTTAATAATCACCTCTTTCTACGCACAACACAAACCTTTTCATCACCTTCAATTTATTTCTTTCATTTCCATAACCCCCTTCTTCAAACAACAACACACATAAACGACATTCTTCCAATAAATCTTCTCCAAGACAACCTTTCCTTCCTTCATCCATAACCAACTTTCCTTCTTCCTTTAATTAGTTCAACCCAACCTTCCATTAACCATAAACTCCCTTCAACCCCAAATCAAAAACCCAACCATCACAGAAGGAGTAGAAGAAGAGAAACCGAATCAGAATTTGAGATGAAGTAGAGTTTGAAACGTAAATTTGAAACGAGATCCAAAATCGACGCAAACCTGAGCATGTTTTCTACCTTGTGACCCTAGTCTTAATTAGATTTTGTTTAATTAAATCTTGGATAATTTGATTTTGGTTTATTTGAGTTGATTATTAATTTTGGATTAATTTGATTTTGGATTATTTAAAATTTGATTTAGATTTTTGATTAATTAGATTTTGATAATTTGAGCTTTGATTAATTTGATTTGTATTTTTTGATTAATTAGATTTTGATAATTTGAGTTTTGATTAATTTGATTTTAGATTTTGATTAATTATATTTTTGATAATTTGAGTTTGGATAATTTGGTTTTAGATAATTGGATTTTGGTTTATTTTGATATTGTTTTTTATTAGGAGTTAATTTTGACTTAAAATTTGATATTAACTTTGATGCTACTTTTGATTAAATTTCGATGCAAATTTTTATTAAAGTTAGATTTCTCTTTGATTTAGATATTTTTAATCTAGTTTTTTTTATGATAATTGTGATTAACCTTTGATGCTTTGCCTTGGTGATAATTGACTAGTGCTTGGTCTTGGTGTAGGATGAATGTTCTAAATTCAATATGCTTGATCGTTTGGCTAGTGCATTTTCAAACTTTGTCGTGCCTTTGAGAACTGCCTTGATAAATCATGTTAATATCTTGATGCTTTAGTTCATTGATTGTTGTTTACTTTTGGATGACTTCAGGCTTTGAACTTGATGCTTGTGCTTGAGTTTTGTCTTAACAATTAATCTTGCTTGATGATTTATATGCTTAATGCTTGCATGCTTATGTTTCTTAAATGTTGTGATTTGCTAATTGAATGTTAATTTGTGCTTGCTTGATCTTGTTAATGTTTGAAATTGCTTGTGCATTTTTATTGGTAGATGTTGTTAAACTCTCCTTGTGCATAAGTTGATTGAATGTATAAAATGATGTTGATGTATACACTGCTACTGTGCATAAAGCGTGTTGTTATATGTTGCTATCCTGTTGCTGTTGAACGTACACCTGTTATGTTCTAAAAAATAGGAGCTGTTAAATGCTATTCTTGCTTGTTTGCTAGAATTTACTGTTGTAGTGTGCTGAAGCGCTATTGTTGTTGCTATTTTTGGTTTATTTCCTTAGTTTATACTTGTTTAACTTTGGCTTAGGTTTTGTTTTGTACTTATGTTGTTTCTAATTGAGTTGTATAATGTTTACTTGTGCTTAATCACATGTTCCCTTAAGGCTCCTAGTTTAAACTTAATTTTTTATTAGATTAGGATAGACATTAGGTTCTCAATCCTTTGCATGACAATATTAGGGTAGTCCATCATAACCTCAACCTTGAGTCCATCTTTATATGATAAGATTAGGTAGATTTCTCTTTCTCATCCTCAACTATAGGACCATATTTCATGACAACATCTAGGTGAATTTCCCTTAGATTTTCTCTTCGTCATTTGAGTCTCTCTCTTCTTTCTCAGAACAAAATCAAAACATGTAATAAATATGATGAGTATTGTACGCCACGAGCCTTAAGTATATGGGAAATAATGAGTGGGGAGTCTCTCATTTCTTCTTCTAGAGTGTTAAGCATACGCCCCGTTTGGGGACGATCTTGTGAGGCATTCGCTCATATGTCATGGACTTTAGTCCAATACGAATTTCAAACAAAATCAATTCATTTATGTTAAAACTCTTGAAAAAATGCAAATCATTTTATCCTTCGGGATTTTCTGTCAAACTTTTTTCAAAAAGGGCATGTTATTTCCATTCTACCGCAAACAGGCATCGACCCTAACTAATGGAACGCGAACTTAACGTCGCTCATAAGAAACACTTAACAATTTGGAGGCCGAACTACGAACACTCTAATTTTCTCATTCTCGTCCAAATGAGGATACGTAGGCACAAGACGGCGAACTCTTGGCGAGCAACCTTCCTGTTTCCACCCGTAGTCCTCCAAACTACGATGACTCTGACTTTCCTATTACACGAGGGAATATGTAGGCCTAGGAAGGTGAAGTCCTATCGAGTCTCTCCTTTTTGTTTTTTTCGTTTCCGTTTCCCCTTAGCAAATAGGTTTTAGATAAACACACCCTTTGATTAGAACAACAAGAGTGGATCTCGTTGAGTACAACAGACGCAAGGGGTTGATAATACATTCCTCTCGCGTAATCGACTACCAAACCCAGGATTTGGTTGCGATAACATGTTCCTTTCCCTTTTTGAGGTTTCTGCGATCATTTCCATTCCCCCTTCGGGATAAATAACATTGTTGGCGACTCTATTTTTTTCGTCGGTTGTTTTTCGCAGTTGCGACAATACCTCAACAAGAACATCAACATAGCTCAATGAAAATATCTAAAATAACAAAAACAACAATTTACCTTGACAAAAACAATAACATGCGTCAACAAAAACATCAACATGCCTAAAAAAATATCTACAATAACACAAATAACATATCTCAACAAAAAATATCCAGTCCTCTTATGCAGTAAGAGATTTTGAATATTGTCAAAACTTTTACTGATATTTTTGACAATATATAGGTATAGGTGTTTTTGTTGAGGTATATATATTGATGTGTGTTGTTGTTTTCTAGAGGCAAGTTGTTATTTTTGTTGATAAATGTTGTTGTTTGTGTTATTATAGTCACAAATAACATCCAGTCTCCTTACGCAGTAAGAGATTTCAATATTGTAAAAACTTTTGTACAAGCCTAATCTAGACTTCTATACACATGGTTTTAACATAATCATCAAGAACAATCCTCTTGTGATTTAGAACTTAAGAAAAGAAAACAATTCTTACTTTTCTTATACCCTTCTTTCCAACAATCTTGGACAACAACTATAACAATCACACAATCTTATTTCCAACAATCCTGAAAAAATAAGATGCTGATACAGTAATTAATTATGAGTAGAATAAGTTTGATACAATAAATCTTGTAAGTAGGACTTCTTATCTTTTAAATATGAAAGTTCAATATCATAATATCTCTAAGTGCTCAATGATACTTTTAGAATGATACAAAAGTTTTCAAAAAGCATTTAGGTCTGGACAAGTGAATTAAAGTTTTATGCAAAGAGTTTTTTTGAATAATTTGTTTGAAAAAGGTAACACTAAAATGAAATTTAAATTCTATTTATAGTGTATGAACAACTTTTGATAAAAAAAATGACAATAGTTGGATAAATTTCTAAATAGTAAAGAAATTATAATTAAGAGATACCATGAAAAGGAGTGAATAAAGAAGTGAACACAATTCAACATTTTTTTTTATAAAAATTGTACAGGTGCAATCGATTGCAAGGGATGAAATTTTGAAAAATGAATTTGATGTAATCTATTGTGTAATCTTGTTAATCGATTGCAAGAACCAAAATCATGTTTTTCAAAATACCATTCAATTGATTAAAATAATGCTTCAATCAATTACAAGAAGGCTTCAATCAATTGCATGCTGAATCTTTTTGAAAATTTTTCTAAGTCCAAAACTACATGAATGCAACAAAAATTATTTTCAATCAAGGCTACTAAAATCATTTAAAAATTATTTTAACAAAGTATAAAATAAATTTTAAAATGAAATTTTTTAAATGCATGATCAACTAAATTGAGCACGTTAAGATTGCTATGATAAGAATTTCATATACCATGAATGTTGACCATAAGCAATTTTCCTTCTTCTTTGATAATTAAACTTTAGCTTTTATACCATTGTCTTCATCAAAACTTGTTGGAAGCTTGTCTTCACAATCTCTCCCTTTTTATTATGACAACCATATGTGCAAAGAAGATTAAAATTTGACAATTTGCAACGCTCCCCCTTTCTCTTATAATCATGTGCTTGGATAACTCCCCCTAACTTTGACAATTTATACTGATTTTGATTCTTCCTGGAAATATTAGATCACAAGCATACACATGTATATAATAACTTCTACCCCTTTGTAATTTTCAAAAATAAGGAAAAAGTATAATTATGAAAATAAATAAAATAGAGAAAGTATAGAATTAACAAGAAATAAAATTTAAAAACTTAGCATAACCATATTGTCAGAAACAAAACATAACAATCAACCATAAACTTAATAGTACAAAAACATAGTCTTTGTTAAGAAAAACCAAGCGTAGAGAAAAAAGAGAAACACAATAACAACAAATGAGATTAACGTGGAAACTCCAAAACTAGAGAAAAAATCACGGTTGTTGTCAATAGACAACCAGAGAATAACACTATGTGAAAATTGTTAAAACACATAAACATTTAATTACATCTCACAACACTCTAATACAAGAGCTTAAGATAACAAAGAAAGTCAAATGCAAGCTCAAAGTGTTTTTGACTGGTACATCTTGGAATGAACAATTTGAATCCTATATATAGCCTTGGACTCCCTCTTCCTTCACAAAAATAAGCGATGTGGAACTTGAAAGAACTTGTATCCTATATATAGCTTTGAACTCTCTCTTCATTCATAAAACTAAGCGATGTGAGACTTCTTCAACATGTATATTTTCAACCCAACCCAACAATCTCCATCTTGATTGAAAATAATACATAAACTTTCATTGTCTTCATCGAAAATCATACTCCACTTTAAAGAGTACCAACACGTATTTTCAATCAACCCCAACAATCTCTACCTTGATTGAAAATCATACTCCACCATAAAGAGTATAGTCACTTGAAGCTACACCACTCCAAGAATTTTCACATTGTCTTCACCGACAATCATAGTTTTAAAAACTATCATACTCTCTCATGAAAAATATATTTCACTTGAAGATAAACCACTTCAATAATTTTGCATTGTCATCATCGACAATCATATATTTTATCACGAAGAATAAATTTCACTTGAAACTAAACCACTCTAAGAATTTCACATGTCGAAAACCAGGTTGAAACTTTATGGTGCAACTTCCTTGTTGGCAGGAAGCTCTTCAACCAGTGACATAATTTTTCTTCTTATGTAATCTTGATTATATCAATACATCTTTGACTTGAACTTTTCACAAGTAAAAGAAATATTCTTCCATCAATTTTCTTTAGCCCAAACTGCACAATAGAGTTTTTGAATGCAGCTTAACAACTCTTTCACAACATAACCCTTCTTTTCTAATGTGGAAGATCAGACAAAATAGTAACCAGAGAATACTAAGAACACTTATCTCCGGATTGAATCAAAAGCTCTGATACCGGTTGTTGGGAAAAAACAAACAAAGCATAGAGAAAAAAGAGAAACACAATCACAACACAAGAACATAACGTGAAAACTCCAAAACCGGAGAAAAAAACCACAATCGTTGTCAAAAAGACAACTAGAGAATAACACTATGTGAAAATTGTTATAACATATAATATACCCTCAACTAACTTATACCCCTAGTACACCCACACCCTCCAAAACAAATACTTAACTACATCTCGCGACACTCTAATACAAGAGCATAAGAGAAGCTTAAAGTGTTTTTGACTGGTGCATCTTGGAATGAACAACTTGAATCCTATATATAGCCTTGGACTCACTCTTCCTTTACAAAACTAAGCGATGTAGGACTTGAAAGAGCTTGTATCCTATATATATCCTTGGACCCTATCTTCATTCACAAAACTAAGTGATGTAGGACTTCTTCAACATGTATACTGTCAACCCAACCCAACAAACTCCACCTTGATTGAAAATAATACATAAACTTTCACTATCTTCATCGACAATCATACTCCACTATAAAGAGTACCAACATGTATATTTTCAATCAACCCCAACAGTCTTATACCATACCAAACATAAACTTCATAAACTTAACAAAAAATAAACTGAGACATAATAATAATAATAATAATAATAATAATAATAATAATAATAATAATAATAATAATAATAATAATAATAATAATAATAATAATAATAATAATAACAATAATAATAATAATAATAATAATAATAAAACATAGGAAAACACATTAATCTTGACTCATGTATTCTTGGCCAAAGTTGTCTTGTGGGTCTGCATGGTTGAAGTTTTGTGGTGGAGCATTTGGTGGTTTACAGAATGGATAATGATAAGGTGGAATATTAACAGGAGGAGCTTGTGTATGAATATTGAGATTAGAAATTTGTGTTAATAAAGAGTAATGCATAAAATCCATGTAGCCCATAGCATGTTAAATGGTTTCAGTTTCTAGTTGAGGTTCTTGAACCGGAAAAGGAATTTCTTCATCATCAATATATCATATAGTTTTATCCTTGAAGTTATAAATTACATTCATCTTACTGTTGCATAGATGAACTATAATCTCCCAATCTTCCACTGGAACGTGTTCTTCTTTAACAAGATTGACTTTAAAATGTTGAAGAGTTGTTGTGATGAAGAAGGAATAAGGAAGTTCCTGAGAATGATCATTATGGGAGGCCATGTGTTCCAAAATCATAAAAGCCTAGTTAATTGGCATACCATGTTTCATAAATAAGATTTGTATCTTAGTGTCAATAGTGGTAGAATGATTTGAAAACCTTGGAACAATAATGTAATTCAGAAAATAGTGCAATAATCTATCATCAATATACAGATTTCCAACACCCTAAGATGTCCTATCTGGAAGCTTACCACCCAATTTCTTTTTTCACTTCTAAAAAATTCATGCTCAGACTTCTTCCAATATTGTATTTTGTCATAATTGTCTAAAGGAAGAGTCTTGTGCATGGTAAACTCTAAACCTTCTGATGGAATATCCAAAATAGTTCCTAAAAGTTCACAGTCAAACTCAAAGTAGGTTCCTTTTACCGTAGAACTAATAACACCACCTTTGTACATCATGTTAGTGTAGAAGACTCTCACTAGGTCAGGAAATATGAGACCATGCATACTAACCAACTTATTTATTTTTTGATTTATCAAAATTTCTCCAAATTGAAAACAAGGATAAGGAAAATATTCCAATTTCACATGCCTAGCTCCAAAAACAGGTTTGGTTAAGAAGCAATAAATGAATCTTTGTTGTTGATCCTTTGTGGGAAAAAACTTCTTCACTCTAGAATCAAAGGTTGAAGATTGTTTTTGTGGATTTAAGGATGTTGCATTTTGTTTACCCTTTGAAGCCTTGCTAATCTTAGGTTTTGGTGCCATGGATGAAGGTTGAAAAACTTAGAGAATTTTTGGTGAAGATTTAAATTTTGTAGAATTTATGAAGAGAAGTGTAAAGCTAGGTTTATGGTTGTTTTTTATGAATAAAAGTTAAAAAGTTGACGTGAGAATAGATGGGGTTTGGAATTGTGAATTTATGGGGTTTGGAATTTGGAAGATGAGTTGGTAAAAGGAGTAAAGAGAGAAATTAATTATGGTCAAGGAAAGAGAGAAAGGCACATGTTAAATGTGATAAAGAAGGAACAAATTCTGAAAATCAAATGGGATTGCAAGGATTTAAAAAGGGGGTGTTAGGTTTAAAGACCTTTTTTACCAAAAATCATTCACGTGATAGACAAAACAAAAAAGAAAAGAATTTTGTAATTGATTGTAGCCTAAGTAAAATGTATATTATGAATCAGGTGCAATCGATTGAAGAAATAATGCAATTGAATGCATTAAAAAAAGGAAATAAAGAATCAGGTGTAATCAATTAAAATAATGTTGTAATCGATTGAAAGATGTAAATTTTTTGATATTGCTACAACTACAATTGATTAAAGGAAAATGTGCAATTGATCGTACACATAAATGAGAAGACTTTCAACAATGGTAACAAACATTTAATCGGTTGGTCCTAAAGAAAAAATTTAAAAAATATATTTTAAATGATGATGTAATTTAAGGAACTGAATAATCATATCATATCATAAATAATATATCATATCATAAGTAATTATAGAAATAATTTTATTTTGATTAAAAGAAATGAATAATCATATCATAAAGATCATTTAATAAACTTAAGGTCATATTATAAAGATCACACAATCAAACCATATTTAATAAACTTAAGGTCATTAAGTGAATAAAATCAGTGAAAAAATAAAAATATAATCATATTAATTAAAATCAATATAATTAATATAAACAAGCATATTTATACAGATAAATACAGTTTAACGAAGAAGAATACAAGTACCTTATTAATGACATTTTGTGAATGAGTTCAGATGAAATTTTCAATATTTTTGACTGGATCAAATATCACTTTCGCTTAGAATACCAAGATCTCTTCTTATTTTATAAAACACGTCTCTTGAAGCGGTTTATTGAATATATCTGCTAGTCAATTTTGAGTATCATCAATGAAGGAAAAATTGATGTCACCTTTTAGAACATGATCCCTTAAGAAGTGATGACGCATATTATTAGTAATAATTCATATTTTATTATATTATTTTCTTAAGCCCATAAGTTTGTTAGAGGGTATTTTAGTATTTTATCTTATTCTAGTAACCCTAGTTTTAGCTTATAAATAGGGTGACAATCATTGTAACTCTTAATCCTGTTTCTTCTGTCGTCATTCTCTTTAATAGAATATTTCCCTATTTTCATCATTTATTCTATCTTTGCACCAACAATTGGTATCTAGAGCTCCGGTTCAGATTCATTGGGAAACACGGGAAACACGAGTGAACGTGAGGTCTTGTGTGTTTGATTTTGATTCTTAGATTCGTGTTGAATCTTGAACAAAATCTGATCAAAATTTTATTCTGTGGGTTGGGAAACACTGTGTGAGAAATCTGAGTGTATTGTGCAAAGTAGAAGATGAACGGAAACGGCAACATGAACACCAAACTTCCAGTATTTGATGGTAAAAACTGGAATCGTTGGATGATCCAAATGCGTGTACTATTTGGTGCTCAAGATGTTCTAGATCTTGTCACTGATGGTTATGTTCCAGTAGCAGCAGATGCAACCGATGAACAGAAAAACGCGCAGAAGGAAGTAAGGAAGAAGGATCAGAAAGCATTGTTCTTCATTCATCAATGTGTGGATGTAAACGTGTTTGAGAAGATTGCAGACTCTACAACAGCAAAGGCTGCATGGGACACTCTGGTGAGATGTTATGGTGGTGACGCATCAGTGAAGAAGGTGAAGCTTCAGTCCTTGAGAAAGCAATATGAGAATCTCAACATGAAGAATAATGAGAAAGTTTCTGAATACATCTCCAGAGTGATTCTGATCACTAATGAGATGAAGGCGTGTGGAGAAACTCTTTCTGAAGAAACAATCATGGAGAAAGTATTGAGATCCCTTACTCCTCAATTTGATTACATTGTGGTAGCAATAGAACATTCCAAAGATCTGAGCACAATGAGAATTGAAGAGCTGCATAGCAGTTTAGAAGCGCAAGAGTTGCGTTTGACTGAGAGAACTTCTGAAAGGGAAGTAGAGCAGCAGGCTCTGAAAGCAATTTCTGATAGGAGGTATCAGAAGCAGTCAGAAGCCAAGAGAAGATCTGATGGTGGTCAGAAGTCAGAAACCTCAACCTCTGATAGACAAAAGAATGCTCAGAAGGGAAAAGAGAAGTATGACAAGAAGAAGATCCAATGTTACTGTTGTAAGAAGTTTGGTCACTTTGCTAGAGATTGTTGGTCAAACAAGGAGAAGAAATCAGAAGAAGCAAATATAGCCAGAAGTTCTGATGACGAATCTGTGCTATTGATGGCCTCTGAATCTGATAATGTGGATCTGACAGACTGGTGGTATATGGACACTGGCTGTTCAAATCATCTTACTGGAAACAAGAAATGGCTGGTTGACTTTGACTCTGAAAAGAGAACAAAGATCAGATGTGCTGATGACAAATATCTTAATGCAGAAGGTATGGGAAATGTCAGAGTGACTCTGAACAATGGGAAAATAGCATTGATTCAGAATGTGTGGTATGGACCTGGCATCAGAAGCAATCTGATGAGTGTGGGACAATTAATTGAGAAAGGTTTCTCAGTTACCATGAAGGACAATCTTCTGAAGCTGTATGATTGTAATCAGAAGTTGATTATGGAGTCAGAACAGGGAAGGAATAGAACATTCAAGGTGAATGTCAGAACTGCAGACTCAGAGTGTCTTAGTGCAACAAGTACTGAGAAGGAGAGTGAGCTGTGGCACAGAAGATTTGGTCATTTGAATTTCAGAAGCTTACAACATCTGAATTCAAAGAAATTGGTACATGGAATTCCTGCAATTAAGAAGCCTGAAAAGTCATGCAGAGTTTGCATGGAAGGAAAACAACCAAGATTGCCATTTGCATCAGAAGCTGCTCCAAGAGCAAAACATGCCTTGGGAGTTGTACACTCTGATGTGTGTGGTCCATTTCCAGTAGCATCAATTGGAGGGAATAAATACTTTGTGTTATTTGTTGATGAATTCACAAGAATGACATGGGTATCCCTTATTAAGTTTAAACACGAGGTGTTTGATGAATTCAAGAAGTTCAGAATGAAGGCTGAGAATCAGAGTGGTCAGAAGTTGAAGATTCTTAGAACTGATGGTGGAGGTGAGTATAACTCCAAAGAGTTCCAGAAGTTCTGTGAGGAGAATGGAATTGAGCATGAGGTTACTGTTCCTTATACCCCTCAACACAATGGTCTTGCTGAAAGAAGAAACCGCACTCTGGTTATATGGTGAGAAGCATGCTAAAGGAGAAGAAGCTTCCTCAGAAGCTCTGGGGAGAAGCTGTTGCCACTGCAACGTATGTACTCAACAGATGTCCTACGAAGAAGTTGAAGGAAATAGTTCCTATGCAGAAGTGGACTGGAGACAAGCAAAGTGTTAGTCATCTGAAGGTGTTTGGTTCTGTTTGCTATAAACATGTTCCAGAAGCCAGAAGACAGAAGCTGGATGATAGAAGCAAAGTGATGATTCTGATAGGGTACCACAGTACAGGTGCATACAAGCTCTATTGTCCAGAAACCAATAAAATTGAATTCAGCAGAGATGTGATTGTGAAGGAATCAGAAGTTTGGAATTGGGATAAGTCTCAATTTGATTCTGATGTTAGAACCTCTGAAGAAAGGCCAGAGTTAAGAATTTCTGAAGTTGAAGTAAACCCTGATATTGACTCTGACTCTGATACTGATTCAAACTCTGAAGAAGACTCAGAAGATGAAGGTGACCCAGATGACCCAGACTCTGATGATTCAGACTCTGATGGCAATCCAAATCTTGGTGGCAATTCAGACTCTGGAAATATGCCAGACTCTGAAGATGGTCAAAGCTCTGGAGGTCAATCATCTGAAGCTAGAAACTCTGAAGCTCAAGACTCTGAACAAGTTCAGAGACCACAAAGAATCAGAAGCGTTCCCAGAAGATTTGCATAATTTGACATGCTGCAAGACACTGAAGTAGACTCTGAAGGAGAAGTTATTCAGTGTGCCATGTTAGTAGACTCTGAACCTATAAGTACAGAGGAGGCTCTTAAGCAGAAGCTCTGGCTGAAGGCCATGAAAGAAGAACTTGATGCTATAGAGAGAAACAAGACTTGGAAGCTGACAGAACTTCCAAAAGACAAGAAAGCCATCAGCGTCAGATGGGTTTTCAAGCAGAAGTTAAAGCCAGATGGCTCAATTGGCAAACATAAAGCAAGGTTGGTAGCCAGAGGATTTCTACAGAAACCTGGGTTGGATTATTCTGAAGTGTTTGCACCTGTAGCAAGACATGAAACAATCAGAATGGTGATTGCAATAGCTGCTAATAGGAATTGGCCTCTGATGCATTTAGATGTAAAATCTGCATTTCTGAATGGTCCATTAGAAGAAGAAGTTTACGTGTCACAACCTCCTGGATTTGTGAAAAAGAATCAGGAAGGGATGGTGTACAGATTATACAAAGCTCTATATGGATTGAAACAAGCGCCCAGAGCTTGGAATCAGAAGATTGATTCATTTTTCAAGAAGCAAGGCTTTCAGAAATGTGAGATGGAGTACGGTGTCTATGTTCAACATACTTCTGAAGGCAATATGACTCTGGTATGTTTATATGTTGATGATATACTATTGACTGGAAGTTCTGAACAGGAGATAGCCAAGTTCAAGAAGGTTCTAATGAATGAATTTGAAATGACTGATCTAGGCAAAATGACATACTTTCTAGGGATGGAGTTCAGATATTTTGAGAAAGGTATCATTTTGCATCAGCTCAAGTATGAATTAGAACTTCTGAAGAGATTTGATCTGAAGAATTGTAAGATGGCTGTCACACCTTCTGATACAAATCAGAAACTGGATTCAGACTCTGAAGAAAAGGATGTGGATGCTACAACCTTCAAACAGTTGGTTGGTTCTCTGAGGTATCTGTGCAATACCAGACCTGATATTTGCTACTCAGTTGGGATGGTTAGTAGGTTCATGAGTAAACCTAAGTGGTCCCATTACCAAGCTGTTGTCAGGATTCTGAGGTATATCAAAGGAACTCTGAAGTATGGAGTGTTATTTCCCTCTGGAGGAAATAATGAGTCAGAACTTCTGAGTTATTCAGACTCTGATTGGTGTGGAGACAGAGTTGACAGAAGAAGTACATCTGGGTACTTGTTCAAATTTCTGGGAGGTCCCATTTCTTGGTGTTCCAAGAAGCAACCTGTTGTGGCGTTATCAACCTGTGAAGCTGAATACATTGCAGGTGCTGTTACTGCATGCCAAGCTGTGTGGATTCTGAATCTGTTGCAGGATCTGAAGATTAAAGTAAACAAACCTCTGAAGCTGATGATTGACAACAAGTTTGCAATCAACCTTGCCAGAAACCCAGTGTTGCATGGGAGAAGCAAGCATATTGAGACCAAGTATCATTTTCTGAGACATCAAGTTCAGAGTGGAGTGTTAGAAGTTGTACACTGCAGCACTCAGAAGCAGTTGGCAGATGTTCTGACGAAAGCTATCAAGACTGATCAATTTCTCAGATTAAGGGATGGAATTGGTGTTACAAGTTTTGATGGAATATGAATTAAGGGATGGTATTAGTAATAATTCATATTTTATTATATTATTTTCTTAAGCCCATAAGTTTGTTAGAGGGTATTTTAGTATTTTATCTTATTCTAGTAACCCTAGTTTTAGCTTATAAATAGGGTGACAATCATTGTAACTCTTAATCCTGTTTCTTCTGCCGTCATTCTCTTTAATAGAATATTTCCCTATTTTCATCATTTATTCTATCTTTGCACCAACACATATCAATATGTTTGGTTCTTGAATATATGATTGAGTTGTTTGAAATATTGATTGCACTAGTGTTATCGCATTTGAGAGAGATGCTTAATAGAATCACACCATAGTCATGAAGTTTTTATTTTAACCAAAGTATTTGTGCATAGCAACTACCGGCGACAATATATTGTGCTTTTGTAGTGCTGAGAGTCACACTTGCTTGCGTTTTGCATGACCAAGAAACTAAGGCATTTCCAAAAATGTGACATGTTCCACTTGCGTTTTTCTGCCCGTCTTACATCCTGCATAATCTGCATTAGAAAAACCAACAAGACTACATACACTACCTTTGGGGTACCATAAGCCGATGTTGGATTTTCCTTTGAGATACTTCATTATTCTCTTCACAATAATGATATGAGATTCCTTTGGGCGGGCTTGAAATCGTGCACATAAACATACACTAAACATAATATCAGGTCGACTAGCTGTTAGATATAATAAAGAACCGATCATACCTCAATATTTAGTGATATCAATTGAAATTCCGGATTCGTTGTGATCAAGATATGTGCCAGATCTCATTGGAGTTTCTATATCTTTGCAAGTATCCATATCAAATATTTTGAGGAGCTCTTTGCAATAATTAGATTGATTTATGAATATCTCATTCTTTGTTTGTTTAATTTGCAACCCAAAGAAGTAGTTCAACTTACTCATCATGGACATCTCAACTTTTCCTTGCATGATTGATGATAATTCTTCATATAAGGATTCATTTGTTGATCCAAAAATGATGTCATCTACATAAATTAACACTAAAATAGTATGATGGCTAATTCTATTAATAAATAAGAGTAGTATCAACTTTAACTTTTTTGAAACCGTGTTCGCAAAGAAAATAACTTAACTTATCATACCACGCCCTTGGTGTTTGCTTCAACGCATACAAGACCTTTTTGAGTTTGTACACATGATCAGGATGTTTGAAGTCTTCAAATCTTGAAGGTTGACTTATATAAACTTCTTTAAGTATGTATCCATTTAAGAATGCGTTTTTAACATTCATTTGGTACAACTGAAAATTCAAAAAATAAGCATATGCTAACAATAATCTAATTGCTTATAGTCTAGCAACAGGAGCAAATGTTTCCTCAAAATCTATACCTTCCTCGTGATTATAGTCTTGGGCTACTAATCTTGCCTTGTTCCTAATAATGATACCATTTTCATCTAGCTTATTTTTAAATATCCATTAGTGCCAATAATATGCTTACCTTTTGGTCTAGGAACTAAATCCAAAACCTAATTTCTTTCAAACTGATTTAGTTACTCTTGCATGGCTAGAATCCGTTGATCATCATCTAGGGTATCTTTGACTTTAGAAGGTTCAATCTGAGAGACAAAAGCCATATGAATATGAGAAACTCTTTTATGCTAAAGTCATGGGTCATTTTTGTTTACCATTAAACATTTTACTTTCAAAGATAAATCATCTAGAGAAATCATAAATATATTATTAATTCTTTTACCTTTGAGTTTTACTTCATGTGTGACTTTATCTTCAATCAAGCATTCATCCTTGATGAACTTGATATTGAATCCTTTGTCACAAAGTTGGCTAATACTTAAAAGATTGTGCTTTAGTCCTTCAACATAAAGAACACATTCAATGGATGTGAAATGCAGTGTTCCAACTTTACCTATGCCAAGAATTTTTCCTTTGCTGTTGTCCCCATAAGTGACATATCCCTTGGCCTTAAACACTAGATTTGAAATTTTTTTAATATCTCCTGTCATACGCTTAGATCAACCACTATCGAGATACCATATATTTGATGTGGTGTTCAAGCATACCTACAAAAGAAATTAAGTTTTGTTAGGTACCCAAATTGCTTTGGGTCCTTCATAATTATTTCCTTTCTTGACCCACACATAATGCCCACTAGCCACACTAAAGTTTCTAACATAGAAAGCATTAGGTGTGTTAGCAAGCATTAGGTGTGTGACCAATTATTCCATAATAAAAGAAAGTAGGAATAAAGTTACTTCTATATCTAGGAACATAAGATTTTTTTTAACAAATCTTTTCCTTTTAGGATAAGGATGAACAACTTTGACTTTGTTTACTTTCTCTTTGGTGGATTGATCACTAGCCTTAACAAAAATAGTTTTGCTAGAACATGGTATACTAAATTTTGAATAATCAAGACCACTTTTATCATTGGAATATATTTGTTGACTAAAGACACCCTCCAATCCAATTTGCCCTTTTACATATCTTTCAAGAACTCTTTTTAATTAGACAATTTGGAAAGAAAGTGATTCACATTCTTTGCATACAAAATTCTCTTTTTGTTCACTAATAACCTTTTATTTTTCAACTTCAGAATATTTTTCCATCATGTCAATTTTTTCTTCTAAAGATGAAATATGTTTCTTTTGGTTTGACACGGTTTTGTACAAAATTTTGCATTCATTAAAAAGTTCATTTATAGCACCTTGTGCATTATTATCATAAATGGAAAATTCATTACTAACCTCTTCATCTTCATCATCAGAATGGTGTGAAGCCATCAATGCAAGATTTGTACATTCGTCGCTATCCAAATCGGATGAAGAACTTATATCATTATTTTCCCATGCTATGTAGGCTCTTTTATTCTTATTCTCCTTTTTACTTTTGAAGCCACCTTTCTTGGAGAGTTTCAGATAATCCCTTTTTACATGGTATTGTTTACCACATTCATAATATGTAACATCTGGTGTTGAAGTGGAAGCCTCCTTTTTCCTGAAATGTTTCTTTCTTTTTGCATAATTAAAGGATTTATCATTTTTATCAAAGAAGTTACCAAGCCTTTTCACAAGAAGCATGAAGTTCTCATCTTCTTCCGAAGTATCATCATCTTGTTCTTCTTTTGACTCTACTTTTAAAGCAATGCCTTTGGGTTTCTTCTCTTGATTCTCATGCTTTTCAAGTCTTCCAAGTTCAAGTTCATGTTCTTGGAGTTTTTCGAACAATGATGTGGATGTCATAGTAGAAAGGCTTTTCTTTTCTGATATTTCGGTCACTTTTGGTTGTCATTACCTAGTTAAAGATCTAAGTACTTTAATATTAAGATCATTATTAGTAAAAGTCATACCAAGAGAAATAAAATGATTTGTCAAGTGTACAAATATCTTTTGCAACGCGACGATAGATTCTTTGGGTTACATTCTGAACATTTCGCACTCTTGACTCAAGATATTCAATCTATATCTTTTTACTTCACCGGTTCCTTCATGAGTTTCTACCAATGTATCCCAAATTTCCTTTGTTGATTTACGTTGAGAGATACAGAAGAATTCATCCATGCTAAGTGAATTTTGAAGTATGTTGATTGCTTTCTTTTCATTAAGGACTTTATTTTTATCATCTTCATCCCAAGACCTTTGAAACTTTGGAGTACCGACACTATTAACGACACTAGTTGGTTTATGTGGACCATTTTCGACGGTTTCTCATATTTCTTCTCCTTGTGCTTCTAAGTGAGCCTTCATGCGAATTTCCCAGAAATCAAAATATTCACCAAAAAATAGTGGATATTTGTTGCTATTACCACCATCTTTAAAAACTAGATTTGTACTTGCGGAAGCCATATTAGACTTGTAGGAACAGGTTCCCTATAGCCTGTTTTGATGTCAATTATAAGTAGAGTTTACACCTAAGAAGTTTACACCTAAGAAAGGGGGGGAGAGGGTGAATTAGGTTCTTAGAATATTTTTTCCGGTTTTAAACTTAAGTGTTATAATTTTTCTGTTTGGTTACTAAGTGATGTAAGCGGTAAAATATGGAAAGATAAAAGACACAACGATATATATATATATATATATATATATATATATATATATATATATATATATATATATATATATATATATATATATATATATATATATATATATATATATATATATATATATATATATATATATATATATATATATATATATATATATATATATATATATATATATATATATATATATATATATATATATATTCTGGTTCCCTTTATAATTTGAGAGTACTCCAGTCCCCTTACGCAATAAGAGATTTCAATATTGTCAAAACTTTTGTACAAGTCTAATCTAGACTTTTATACATAGGGTTCTAACCTAATCATCAAGAACAATCCTCTTGTAATTTACAACTTAAGAAAAGAAAATAATCCTTCCTTTTCTTACACACTTATTTCCAACAATCCTGGACAACAAGTATAACAACTACACAATCTTATATCCAATAATTCTGGAAAATAAGATGTTGATACAATAATTAATTTTGAGTAGAATAAGTTTGATACAGTAAATCCTGTAAGTAGGGTTTCTTCTCTTTCAAATATGAAAGTTCAATATCATAAACTCTCTAAGTGCTCAATGATGTTTTTAGAATGATATGAAAGTTTTCAAAAAGCATTTGAGTCTGAAATAAGTGAATTGAAAATGTATGCAGAGAGTGTTTTTGAATAATTTGTTTGAAAGAGGTAACACTAAAATGAAATTTAAATTCTATTTATAGTGTATGAAAAACTCTTGATAAAACATGGCAATGGTTGGATAAATTTCTGAAAAATAAAGAAATTATAATTAAGAGATGCCATGAAAAGGAGTGAATGAAAAAGTGAACACGATTCAACATTTTTAAAAAAATTGTACAAGTACAATCGACTGCACAAGCCTGTCAATCGATTGCAAGGGATAAAATTTTAAAAAATAAACTAATCCAATCTATTACAAAATCTTGTTAATCGATTGCAAGGAACCAGAATAAAATTTTCAAAATACCATTCAATCAATTGAAAGAATGCTTCAATCAATTGCATACTAAATTTTTTTTTAAAATTTTGTAAGTCCAAAACTAAATAAATGCAACAAAAATTATTTAAAAATCATAAAATAAATTTTAAAATAAAATGTTTTAAATGCATGTCAATAAAATTGTGCACTTTAGCATTGCTATGATAAGAATTTCATATACCATAAATATTGATCACAAACAATTTTTTCTTCTTCTTTAATAATTAAACTTGAGTTTTTAAACCATTATCTTCATCAAAACTTGTTAGAAGTTTATCTTCACAAATTATAATTATGTGACTCATAAAAACTCGTATATTTCACATTTCAATTATTTTTTATTTTAAATAACTTTTCTTTAACTATATAAGATTCGGCTAAAGCTTAATTCAGCCACTAGTCAAACTCATCAAACACTTTAAAACACTTTCGGAATTAAAAAGTTGTTACAAGTATTTTATTGGTTAAGTTGTTAAACATTAAAATTAACGAACGTGAGGGTTAGTAGTGGCGTAATAAATAATAATAAAATCCACTAAAAATAAAATAAATAATATAGTAACGTTCCTTTAATAATAAAAAAATTCTACAGTTGGTCAGATGCCCTTAACTAACAGTATACCTATCCATCGTGGGCTTCCATAACTTCATAATAAATTAGAAGCAGATAAATAGATACTATTATTATTATTTTATTATTATTATAAATATTATTATTATTATTATTATTATTATTATTAATAAAAAGATTATTAGAAGATCACGTGATGTGAACGTACGTGCGTAGATGGTGTATAATTAATTCTCTGTCCTTTGTACTGATGTCAGGTTAGGTCACGTGACACATGCTTTTGTTGTCCATTGATGTTTTTAATTTACCCATTGTATGTTAATGTATGTATGTTGATGAGTATGGGACATGCATGTGAATGATGATGATGATGATCATGGTGAATGTTTTGTTTGACCGCATTAAATGCAAAGTGTGGGGGCACAATGCCACCAAAGAAAAAAAGATCATATGGGTAACGCCGGATTGAGTGAGTCACTCTGTCTGCGTGTGAGAACATGATAGGGTGTTGCTTCTATTTCCCGCCAATATGTGGACCCCACACCTTCTTTGGCGCCAAAACGTGGTGAACTCACAAACAAGTATTTTTTATTATTACATTGTTTTAACTGTTTATAACTTCTGATATATTTAAAAGATATTTGAATAATATTATTAGAATAATTATTTTTTGTTTATGGTAACTGATGTGACAAGTGTCTTATTAGGTGGGTGCGTGGAAAGTGTAATTGCCGTTAACTTTTTCTATTAATGTTGTTGGAAATTAAGAAAATGTCTAATTTGCCGCCTCTTCCGGTGACATGCCGTTGTTATCGATGACTTATCTAATGCATATTCTATGTACAATTTTGGGTATTTTACCACTTCCTAAATTCCTAAACTCTAATACTACACTACACTGTGGAGAATACAATAATTTACAGGTAAATCAATTCTACAGTGTAATCTTAGACTAATAATTAAACTTTAGGTTGATTTAAATAAATGTTCGTGAAAAAATATTTAATTTTAAAATTAAAACCAAACATATTGGTTTTTAAAATACAATATATTGTTTAGATTTTATTTTAAACGAAATAGATGGTTTCATTTTAATGTCCACACAGTGAGATTTTTATATACTCGTTATATTTTCAATTACAAGATTTTAAATGTAAAACTATTTTCTCCTTAATATTAGATGATTTTTAAATATTTTTTTTTTAAATTCAAAATAGTTTTTATCAATACTGAATGTTCTGGACGGATTAAAAGACTCAATTGACTAAGATTCAATCTATCTCAAATTCATTCTACTCGTTTTAATATATCAAAATAATTCACATACTATGAGAAAATACACAATCTCTGATCTTCAATTTTACTATATTCATTTTGAATATTGAATTCACTTGGGCGTTCGAGTGCTAACCATGCAAGTCCATCTCGCGATGTTGTAAAGGAGATTGAAGCTACAGTTCAAGATCAACTATTATCCAACTCTCTTCATTTCTGGTTCCTTTGTGGAACTAGAGCATCCATTTTTGGTTCTCAAACAGAATAATGGCGCCCTGTATGGGATTCAATTTTTGATTCTTACATTTCCCACAAAAAACACATTTGATTCTCCAACACCATCGAACAAACTCAGAAGTTTCAAATCTGGATTCTTGCGGTTCGTATCCAGATCTATGATTTACCTGTCTGCAACCTCCTTAGGTCATCGAATAAAAAGCGTTCTGAGTCGAACATGAGGATATATCACATTTGATTCATACGATTATTGCATCATCAACAATTCGCCAAATCTTCAAACCTCCAATTTTCCTTGGAAACTCTGAGAAGATAGGGAAGAAAAGATCCTAGATCCAAATTTAGATTCATGGAAAAATCATCAGAAAATGAACGTGAATTCCTAGAAGATATCATTGAAGATTTGCGTTCTGTTTCTCAAACCAAAATCACTCGTACCTCAACAATTATCAAGGTATCTCCGAGGTGGTATCCTCAAGGTACCACAAGTTCGTAGTTAATGTCGAGCATGGTGTTAGCCTAGAAATTCCCAAAAAAAATTCAACAAGGAAGCCAACTGGAATTTCCTCAAATATAGGGAAAAATCAAGTTGTTCTTCGACTGAAAGATTTGCCTTAGAAGCAATAGGAGTCGAGGAGTTTGGCTGAGGACTTAGAAAATTTTCAAGGAGTTCAATAATGGTTGAAGTTTGACAGGTCGTTGGGATCGTCTGGGAACGAATTCGAAATTCAAACTGATGTAACTGCTTTTTAGTCTTATCCAAATTAGCAAGGACACATGCAAATCGAATCAAGCGATAATTACATGCAGCAATGACATGTCAGACGGAGGATCGTTTGAAAGTTGGAAGACAATTAGTTTATAACATTATAAATAAGGATTTTAGCATTAGGGTCGGTGGTATCTGTAGCACCCCAAATTTTGACCCCTTAGATCTTCATAATCATTCTAGAATCATTTTCATTTGATTATCTAACCATAACCTATTTCAAGTTTGCCTTTGTTAAGATACAGGTGAATTAAGGTTCCGTACAGTTAGGAATCGAAGTCTCGACGATTTAATCAGTCAATGTATTGGATTGATTCTCCATGAAACAAGTTTCCAAATAATCAAAGATACTCCATTAGATCAAGTATGAATCCAATTTGAGGTTATCACCCAAAGATTAAAGACAATACAATTCAGGATCCCCGATTAGAGTTTTCGATCAGGAAAAGTCAATTGTAGTTTGACTTTTGATGTAAAAGGTGTTCCAATGACGAAATTGTGGTCCATGAAGTTCATATGGCTTAGTGAAGTCCACTCAAGGAGTTTCAAGTCCTCAGAAGACCCAGAACATCAACAGTCAACTCGGTAGTCATCGATCGATTGTTCGGTTGACTGAAAAGTTAACTCTTCAACCATAAGGAATTTGACCTCAAAGTGTGAAGAAAAAATGTTCCTAATAACATATTACACATATCCATGAAGTTTCATGACCATTGGATCAAGGATTGGAGAGTAATCGAAAAATTGGGAAATTAGGGTTTTGAAAGGGGCAAGACCATAACTTCCTAACCACACATCCAATTGAGTTGGTTCAAAGCTTGTTGGAAAGGTATTGACAAGTCCTACAAAAGTCTCACAGTGGTCCATGGGCAGAAAATTCATAGATTTGGAGTTATAGCCAAAATCATCACAAGAGGGAGAAAACACTTAGAAAATATCTAAGTTTCTGGCCTTGCAAATCATGTTTTCAGGCAACTTTGAGGGGCTTTTTGACCTAGTTCCACTTGGAATATGAAGATCATGGAAACATGAAAGTTGTAGAGCTCTATGAGGGCTTTCCAAAAAGTACTAGAACACCTCCATAGCACTTGTGAGCTAGGAGTTTCGAAGGAGGCAAGTTGGGTCCAGACACTTGAAATGCACCATGTCCAAACTTGGCATAAACTCATTCCCCAACTATTTAGTTGATTTCCAACCATGGTATAACATCTGATTTGATGTATTAGAGGGTATGATGGGAGAAATCAGAAGAATCCATGAGCATGGCTAAAGATTTGTCTAAAACCATTATTTAAATGAGATAAAGTGCAAAGGTACAATAGGAGAGAGATTGTCTTTGGCTGCAGCAGGGAATATCTGACTTTGCTGTCTCTATGTCACTTCTATCAGTTCTAAGCTAGCTGGTTTTAGATACTAAAGGGCATTGGAATCAAGCAAGAGATCTGCAGAGAAAATTACAAATTGGATTTGCTAAGATTTCCTTCCAAAATCAAGATTTGCAATGCATACTTCACAATCTGTCCTCATATTTCCTTTCCTATAAATAGAGGTTTCCTCTATGCTAAACATACACCAGAGCCCTCTAAAACCCAAGAGAAAACACAACTCTCATTCTATCTTGCCTTACTTATAAGTGAAGAAACTCACAAAATCACCAAAATTGCCTTGTTGCAAGTTTCACACCAGCATCACTTCTAGCCATAAAACCACCATAAAAACCATTCACACAAATTTAAAATCATCATTAGAAGTTGTCTCAACCTTTGTTTCCATAAAAAACTTTACAAAACCAAAAGTCAACTTCTCACACACTATAGTTTGACTTTTTTTTGCATAATATGGAGAAACTCACTGCCTAGATCAGTTTGAACCACTTTGACACTATAAACACCTTCCATTTATGTCATACCAACTACCCATGACCCTAAAAAACAGATGGAAACTCTTTTGCTAAGACTGTCCTCAAGGATCACTTGTTTCTTCAAGAGGAAGAAACTTCAAGCTTGTTCAAAGGAAGGAGGGATCTCTTGTTTTTGCAGCTAGTTTATTGTGGGATGAATCCAAGAGGTATATAACCCTAAACCTTCTCATTATTGTGCACCATTTATATATTGATTGGTTGGTTGAATGATTTAGACATTATTATGTTTAAGTTGCACTATGCTATAAAAAACTGTCATGAAGTTTGTTAACTTTCACTTAAAGTAAGTATTTGATGTTGTTATATCAAGCTTATTATGGTTACAACATTGTCATGTTTGTTCCTGTTAGTGATAGAGTTTCTTTGGTTCTTGTTGAGATTTAAGTGTTGTTAGACTAGAACTTAGGGCAAATCATGTGTGTACTGACTTTGGTAAAAGTGTGGATGTGTGCTGTTGAAACAGGTTGTATATTGTGACATTGTTATGTCAAACTTGTATTCAATGTTGTCTAGTGTATTTCTATTACTAAAACATGTTGAAAGGAAAATGTCCCATCATGTATGAATGGAACAAGTTGTTGGACAAATGGGAATGTCACCATGTTTGAAATTCCACTGCTGAAGGGATGTCTTGAGTTGGAGTTGGTCAGCTCATGATAATTCACTTTGAGTTATCAACTCTTTGCTTAAGTATGTACTAACTTGACTTGTAATTTTAATATCAGAATGGGGTACTGCATAATCTTAGGCTTGACCCCTTTATTTTGTTTAAATAAGTTGTGACTTCATACTTGCTTTGAGTAGTTTAAGTGTTTGGTTTGGGCTTTGATGATATTTAAGTTGTGACTATGTTGTCAATGGACTGTCTTTAAGGTTTGAGTTTGTCAACTCATACTTTGTTTCTGTCAAATTTGGTTTCTCATATTAGAAGTTTGGTTGTTGTGGTTTTCATTTAAAGTATTGATTTAGTTAAGGTTAAAGACCAAGAACTTGTTGTTGCATATGTTTTTGTCAAACTTAATATTGCACTAATAAAAACAAACTGTGTTGGTTTGAATCCATGCCAAGACTGAAATGCAAACCATGAGGACGATAATTGAACACTTTGCTTACTGTCCTTTTTTTAAAATCCTTCGTTTAGGGGGCTGCTACTAGTTTGTGTGTGAACTGTTAGGTTTTTGTTCATGCCTAGAGTCTGTTGACTCTTTTGGTTGGGGTGTTTCACCTTTGTTTTTTGGTTTTTGCTTTAGTTTTAGGTAGGTGCCTTTAAGCTTTGAGTTTAGGCTATGAACTCTAGTTTGTTTCATTTGGAGTTGAGGCTAGTAAGCTTTCTCTGCTGTTGTATGAAGGCAGAACTGTTACTATAGGACTGTTTGCTAGTTTGGTCTTCAGGTTTTTGTGGGCATAACGATGTGCCTGCTGTCTAATGTTATCAGGATGTTCAACTTGGATTCACACCTATTTGCAGTAGACCTGTAGGAACTCATGTTGGTTTTGACTCTTTGTTTTTGGTTGAGGTAAGTCTTTTACCTTTACATTGATTGGCTGAAAAGCCAGTGATGAACAGGTTGGTGATCAACTCTTTATCTTGAGGTTGAATCAATCTATGTTGACATGTAAGGCTACTCTTTTTTGCTGCTGCATTGAATGCATTAATTCGTGGCATGTTGTTTGAAAGGAGTTGCTGCTTTGGTGCATTGCTTTAGTATCATAATACATTGCATAATCTCTTTAGAATCACTTCACTAAATTAACCTTTTGATAATCACTTGGTAATTCTATTGAGAAACTAATTTTTTCTTTTGAAACTCATCCTGAATTTGACACTTAAAGCATGAACAAACCCCTACTTATCCTCACTTGCATCAGTTTTAATCCATAAACCTCAAAAATGCACTTCAAACTCCACTTGGCATGTTCATTCGAACCTCAGTGTGTGTGCATCATCTTGGAATTTGGTTGACACCATCACGGTCCTCTTTAAAAAACAAACATGTTTGACTTTTACTTTGTTAAAATTGGTTAAGAATTGGTGAGATTGGAATCAAGCCATTTTTGAGCTTTTCACTTGGTTTTTTCCTTGAGGCTTGCCCAGCTATGCGCTTTGTTAAGTATATCTTAACATGGGGTGGCTTGATACAATGGATGTATCGTCACCCCAGTGGTTAATGCCTTGCCCATAAGAACTTGTCATGCCTTTGATCCTTGGTTCGATCCTCAGTGAGGACAATTTTTGGGCATTTTGTGATTTTTCATAGTTTTTACTATTTTTTTCCCACTCCATGTGCACATGTATCAAATGGCTGGGTTGGCATAGTTTTGAGCCTATGATCCCAAGGTCTTGGGTTCAAGCCTTGGGGGAGACATTTCTTAAATTTTAGCAATTGGATTTTTTGTAATTTTATTTAATTGTCATTGAATTTCAAAATTCCATAACTCCTTCATTTTTTAAAATCATTTTTGAATGATTCTTTTTGAAAAATTCTTGTATTAATGCGTACTTTCATATGATGTTCAAAGAATCCTAAAATTAAAATTTTAGGAACACTTTACATCATGAGAAAATGGCGTTTCGTTTTAGGGTTTTCACCCTCTTACCTTTTCCTCTCTCATTTCCAACTTTAATTTCATTCTCTTTGAGTTTTATTTTAAAGTTATTGATTTGGCTTGTTAGCATCCCTTGTGTATTTAATTTGGACTTAAATTCTTTGCTTGTAAGCATTTGTGTTCAATATTTTCTTAGAACTTGAAAGTTTTCCCCCATGAAGTATTGAACTTCTCACTTACATTTGTTGTGACATTGTTTGTTTAGACCTGATGTTTGTAAGTATACATGACATCTTGTAAGCCCTAGGAAGACCACATCTTTGTCAAGATACTTCTTCATCTTTATTAAGAGCCCCTTCCATCTTTGTTAAGATGTACCCCGTCTTTGTTAATATATGCTTTGTTTTTTACCTTTCATTAAGTCTTGTAAGAACTCCCCCCTCATTGATATTGTAATATCTTAATTGTTTGCTTTGGTCGTAACCATTTATCTTGATTGAAATCATTTCATGATATTGTAATATCTTAATTGTTGCATTGGTCGTAACCATTTACCTTGATTGAAATCATTGATATCGTAATATCTTGATGTTTGCTTTGGTCGTAACCACTTATCTTGATTGAAATCATTGATATCGTAATATCTTAATGCTTGCTTTGGTCGTAACCATTTATCTTGATTGAAATCATTGATATCGTAATATCTTGATGTTTGCTTTGGTCGTAACCATTTACCTTGATTGAAATCATTGATATCGTAATATCTTAATGTTTGCTTTGGTCGTAACCATTTATCTTGATTGAAATCATTGATATCGTAATATCTTAATGTTTGCTTTAGTCGTAACCATTTACCTTGATTGAAATCATTGATATCGTAATATCTTGATGTTTGCTTTGGTCATAACCATTTACCTTGATTGAAATCATTGATATCGTAATATCTTAATGTTTGCTTTGGTCGTAACCATTTATCTTTGATTGAAATCATTGATATCGTAATATCTTGATGTTTTCTTTGGTCGTAACCATTTATCTTGATTGAAATCATTGATATCATAATATCTTAATGTTTGCTTTGGTCGTAACCATTTATCTTGATTGAAATCATTGATATCGTAATATCTTAATGTTTGCTTTGGTCGTAACCATTTATCTTTGATTGAAATCATTGATATCGTAATATATTGGTGCTTGCTTATTCTTGCTTGTAACCATGCCTCTTATCTTCATCATGTTTGAATGATTATTGCTTTGTTAAGTTATTCCCCAAGTGATGGAACTCTTTAGTTCTCATCCAAGTCACCTCATCTTTTCCCTCCCAAAGGAAAACCTCTCTATTGACCCTTGGGTCATAGATAGCTCATTACCTTCCATTGACTTTGTTAAGTCATTTTGAACCATAACTCAGTTAATTTAGAACCTATAAGCCATTAGACTTTGCTTTAAGTCTAAAAGACCTACCCCCTTGTTAGGATTATCTTTTAACTAGAACCCTAGGATAGAGTTTGTTAACTCTATGTAAAAATCATAGTGATGATTACTTACTCCTTTTTCTTGAGTGTTTAACTTATATTAGAGAGTTTTGTTAAACTCTACACAAACATTGTAATGTTTGTTCCCCTTTGAACCTTGATCATAATCAAGTGTTCTTTATCCCTAGTGAGGTGAACTATGATTGCTCTGATTCTATCCTAGTTAGAATACGTAGGCAGAAGATGCGATATCTTTGTGAGAAAACTTAGAAACTATCTTTAGGTATTTACCTACACCTTTTACCCAATCCCAATCCATAGCAAACATTTAGCATGTATTAGTGTCACACCTTAATTTTTGACCTTAAGATTCCACCTCCTCGTGCGTCTTTCTTATTATTACTTATCTTTATACTCTTGCGTGCATGTTATCCTAACCAACTTGTGCAGGTGTATTAAATCCAAATCGGGGTGATATTCACATAGTTTTGTCAAGAATTTACCAAGATACCAAGATTGAATTCCAAGTTGCATATCCTCTACCAGAGACCCCTAATGGCTGTTTACATGCTGGATTTGATACAACTATATTATACCATCATAGTGGAAAGATGGGTATGGAGTTAGACAAATTTTGTGAAGCTAATTACATGGTACAAAAGAACCTTTCCTAAGCAAAGAGGACAGATCTCTAATGATAAATATGAGTTTTTTACTACAAGAATTTCAGACTACAAGAGAAGATAAACTATAAGATATTGCGCTTAATAACCACTTATGGACCAAAGTTGTTCTTGATGCCTCAACCACAATAGCTACCGCTTGACTCCCATTCCAAGATCATCGACACATATCTTTCAAAATTCAAAGTTAAAGATGCAAATTAGAAGAAAATTCATTTTTTGAAATTTCAAATCTACTGCTTCAAAATTCCCACTCAAATTGATTCCGAAAATATGAGTTTCGATATCCATACAAGTGTAAGAAGGTCCTAAATTATTTCTAAAGACTAAAAGAACAAGTTGATGAGCGTCATCCCAAGTTGGTTAAAAGCTTCAAAGGAGGTCCCACAGTTGAATTTCGTAGAAGAGATCCCAACAGTTATCTTGTTGACAGCCCATTAAAGCTCCTTTTGTCACCCTGTTCAAATCAAGAAAAGGATTGGTGAATTAGTTTAGTAGCAGTAAATCGACACCAAGTGAAAATATTAACTTTCCAAGTCCTGTGAACCGGAGAAGTCCTACGACCTTCTTGTCAACAACAAAGAGATTCTCTCCGGAAATAGGAGACTTAAGGAACACAACTACTAAGTTTGGTTCCCGCCCCTCTTGAATCCCCTCATCAGCCATGTGTTCCAAGAATGTTGTACCCTCAATGCTTCCTCCGCACCGCCATGAATTTCAAGGAGAAATGCAAGCTGCTCCTGCACATGATAAAAGCCAAACAATTTTAAAATACCAGTTAGGGACATCGAAGTGAAAAAGCTTGAAGTGAGTCGTACCACACAGCCATAACTTTAGGATAACTCAAGTCCAAGCCCTTCTACTCTCTGAAACCTTCCATACGTTGCTGCAAGCATCTGAAGGCGCATAACACAAGATTTAGCTATCACCGAAGCAGAAAACCGGTTGTCAAGTAACTGCAAATCAAGACAGGGAGACTTAACGATCGAGATTCTTAAATTGGATTGAAATACCGCTTTCATCAAATAAATTGGCATACCTCAAGGACCGATCATGACCACAAAACCCAATCCCGCCGAAGCCACTCCGAGAGAACCGTATGCAAACCTGACTACTGCAAAGCCAAAGAGAATTGTTAGCAAAACTCAAATATGATTGAAGAATGGAACCCTCATCCAACATCTGGGAGTTCATCCATAACAACTTTTTTCTAAAACACCACCAGGCACCATTGGCATAAATTATGTGGAATCAAACACAAAAGGAGCAGGAGTTAATTTCAACCCTCAGTTCAACTCATCATCGGGCTGAACTTCGAGCGGCCGGAAGGGCGACAACCAGGGATGCCGCCAGCTCCCTACCAAGCATCGAAAGCAACAGAGTTTCGGACAAAGGAAATAATTAACTTCAGACAATTTCCAATATAATTCAGAACATCATAAACCAGCCCGCACGGTTCAGACCATCAAGTCATCACCACCGTTAAACCTTTCTCAACCGAGGTTAAAACCGGCAGCTTCCGCACTATTCAAACGGGTCCTGAAAGAAGAAAATGAGGATTAGCACAATAACAACAGCAAGTGTCCATGACAAGCAAGTTACATCAGTTGCCTCCGTTAAGGCATCAAGATGATAACAGGTTACAATAACAATATCAGGCTGCAATTATCCCTACAACAAGCAAGTAACTGCAACAAATACTCAACCACCAGCTCAACGGCGGTGCAACATCACCAAGAGCAGCCTAGCCGCAGAGCATCAACAGGTATTGGCAAGCATCTCCAAGCAAGCGTAATCAGCAATAGCGAGCAAAGTATAGCAACAGACCAACAAATGACAGGTCGCGGCATCAATAATAGCAACTGCAAGTACTCTCAAAGGCATCAGCAAACAAGCATTAACAATATAACATAAACAGTATCAGTACCAGCACCAAGCAACAGCAATACAGGGTCCAAGAATGAAAATCGAAACAAATGTAACCCTCAGCCCAAATCCATCATCGGGCTAAAAGTCAGGCGGCTAGGAGGACAATGACCAAGGTCATCGTCAACCCCTTACCGAACACCGAAGGAATCAAACATATACAAACGAGGCAACCATTTTCAGAACAGTTCCCAACAGGAGTTTGAAAGATTTCAAAAGCAATGACAATCCTGGCTCATGGTTCAGACATAGCGTCGTCATCACCGTTATACCCTTCTCGCCAACGACCCAAGACCGGAAGCCTCCGGACTTAAAATTTGCGCCTGGAAGAAGAGAAGAAAGAATGTCAGCCTAACAGGCAACTCAACAAACAGCCATAACAGATAATTCAGCAAGACAATCACGATAGGCAAGCAAGTGAGACCACAGCAAAACAAAACTACAACAGCTGCTAGTTCATCACCAGCATCTTCACGCGAGCATTCACCAGAGCATGATTGAAGCCCGTTGCAAACACATTGGCTGAAGCCCATGACAAAGCATATCATGTGCCAAAAGAATCGAATTATTACTCTGGACCGTCAACCTCCCTTGGCCCAAAAAAAAAACAACAAGTCATTATTCACACCTGCCAAATTCCAAACCCAAAGTAGCAAATCAGATCGAAGAATATACCGTGTGGAAAAAAAAGATTCGTAAGAGATCCTATCCAAATCCCCCAGAAATATTGAATCTGGACCGGAAAGAAGGCATTAAACAGATTTGATACAAAATATCATGGATTGAAATTCCTCATCAACATAAATCATACGAAAGAGGAAAGATTTCGAATCCTGTCTAAACCAAATCGGGAAATCAAATCAACAATCATATCAACATTCAAGACAGCCAGCAAGAGGCGTTTCTTTTTGAAATCTATAAAAAGGGATCAAAGAGAGAAGGCAGGGGACCGAAAAAAATCACGATAAAGAAAAACCCTAAGTTAGTAACCGAAAAATTCTAAGTGAAGAAAACTTATCTCTCCAAGATCACCTCCGACCACCGCGAGCCCTAACCAGTAGGCGAAGTAACACTCTCAGCACCGTTACAACCAACCTTCGGTAAAATCCCTCTCTTCGTAAGATTCATTGAATGTATTGATCCGTTTTGTTGTGTTTCAGGTGTTACAATGGACGAAGGCCAAGGAGCAAGCATCGAACGATGAAATTAAGAGAGAGGATCGAGAGAGACCAAGCGATTTGGGGGGGGGGGGGGGGGGGAAGACGAAGAGATTCTGGGAACTAGGGTTTACCGTCTCCATCGTTTTTACTTCCGTATTCTTTCTCTTTGTTTTTGTTTCCGATTGTGGTTAATTGTATTGCAATGCACACACCCACTAAACACACACTTAATCCCCAATTACCCCTTAACTTACAAATTAATTTTCAATCTGTCAATTAATTAACCCTAATTAGCTATTAACTATTATTATAACCATCTAATCTTTTAAAATAAAATAAATAATAATTTTTTAATAATCAGTTTTATCATTTATTTTGACCACATAGTTTTTTAGTCTAATCATATTATTTTACTTAATAATTGGTCATCCCACTATTTTACTTAATTAATTCCAATCAACCCTTTATCTTAATAATTAGGACCCTTTTAGAAAATTCTCTCTTTTATTCACCTAAAAAAAACATTTTACTAAATGATTAACTAACCTTTCAATAATGCTCTTTACTAATTAGTATGTTTAGTCACGAAAAATAAAAAAGTTTCCTATAACTTAGATCCAGTTGCCCTTTTTATCTAATTAACATTAAAATCTTTTAGAAACTATAATAAGAAGAACACCCTTTTATTTAATTTAATCGTTATTTAATAATAATAACTATAATATAAAAAAATAATAAGTAGATCCACCTACCACTTAAAATCATGATTAGGTCGGTTATAATTTTCTCATTACTAAAATCTATTTTAATAAGTCCGCATTCAAATAAAACTATCACAGTTAAAATCTAATCAATTTATAATTTTAAAACTAATACAATTAATATAATCTGTTTATAAAAAAAATCAATCTCACCATTAATAATCAAGTACGACTTTTCACTAAATCAACTTCACCTTAAGAACAAATCAATCTCCTCGCCTATAATCAAATCAACTTCATCTAAAACCAATCCTACATCGTAAATACCATAATTGTGCACACTCACAACACATTCACCTACACTTCAGCGCTTTCATGCGTACATGTATGTTATTTATCTGCCTTTACCTTCAGTAATTTACATTATCGATTTATATTCATGTATCGCATCCCGTCCAAAGGAAAACCCTGTACATGATTCAACAATCATATGTAGTGCATTCACATTTGCATCATTCTCCCCATAAGATCCTTGATCCCATCCAAGTCGATCTTCTTAAGTTTAGGACCTACCCCATAGGAAGGACCTTTATCTTTTGACATAGAAATGAACACAATACAAACAAACTCAATCAACACTACAACAATATTCAAACACACTAGAGAAAAGATGCCAAATCATCTTAAGCGAGATAGAATCTCCACCCCACAACAATACAATCAAGCCGTAGGAACTTTGCCTTAAGAGAGATAAAGGTGTACCTCGTTGATCCATATCCGAGTACGTAAGTCCTTTTCTTAAGACGATGCAAATACTATTTTCCTACAACTTGTGACGGTTATATCTCCCTTAAAATGAAGACACATCTCTTCTCCTAAAATCAACCAACCAACTACCCTAAACCCGTAGGAACTTTGACCACTGTCAAAGAATTCCTCATACCCTTTAGGGGAACTACAAAATACTCTGATTCCACCCCCGTAAGGATATGTAGGCATAAGATGCGACATCTTATCGAGTATACTTAGAAATAAACCCCTAGGTCTTTTAAACCATTAAGCAGATAAACACATAGCAATAAACAAACATAAAACAAGAGGTTCCTGTAGAGTACTACATAAACTTAGGATGCTAGTACCTTCCCTAAGTTTAACCAACCCCCGAACCTAAAACTCTCTAAACCTTGCATTTGCATTGTATTGTGGGTATTTCGATCTTTATCCCTTCCTTTGGACAAATCAAAGTTCGGTTGCAAAATGAATTAAAGATTCAAACTAATCAATAGTTTGGTATCCGATTTTCACCTTGACAGAAATGGCGACTTCACTAGGGACCTCTCAGTGGGTGTCCCTAACTTGTTTTGTTTTAAATATTTGCTTATATTTGTTTAATTGTTTACTTGTATACTTGTTTGTTTATTGCCTTTGGGTTGATACTTTTGAGTGGTGAGACAAAGTCCTACACCCGGACTTGAGTGAACTTAAGATAGGATAGTGATATGTTCAAAGAGGCTTATAGGGGGTAGAATCCCGACCAAGCTGACTTGAAAATCACGCTCAATTGAGGCCCTCTCGAAAGATGTATTGTTGAACGAGTCTTTAATCGTGAAAACATGCACTACATTCGATGTTGGAGCCTATGATATTGAGGACCGTAGTTACCTTAACCCCACTTTGACCTTTACTAGGATGTAGTGCGGGACTATGAGGGGGTACCCCCGAAATAGTGCTATGCGATACTACACTCAAAAGAAGTTCTCTTGAGAATATTATTAACCCCCGAGTACTTGGGAAGTTGATAATATCCGAAAGATGGGCTAATGACTTTGGGAACCTCTTTAGAACCTTGTTCTACAGGTATAAACAACCTTTAGTCTACAACCTTTGGGAATGGGTATACCTTTGCTCCATGCTCGTTGCAAACCTAGGGTCCCCTTTGTTTGTTTATCCTTATGTTTCTATGTGCCTACTTGTGTTTGTTGCATTCATAAAGCATCATACCGCATTGGACTTCATGGGATTTACCTTTGTTTATGAACATTGTAGGGTATTATGGATCTCAATAGAAGACACACTTTGAAATACACTTTTAAAAGTCCCAAGTTGGATGACCTAAAGAAGTTGGTGACCTTGATTGAAGACCAAGAGAATTTCAAGAGCAAGTATGGGAAGCTGATATCCTTATTAAGTCGCCAAGTAGACGAAGGACTCCTGTCCACTTTATTGCAATTCTATGATCCGCTATATCACTGTTTTACGTTTTCGGACTTCCAACTACTACCTACATTGGAAGAATACTCCTTTTTGGTTGGTCTACCTATCTTAGAAGAGTCTTCTTTCCCTTTCCTGGAAAAGGATCCTGATGAAAGAGAAATTGCTAAGGCCCTTTGTCTAAAGGTATCAGACGTCAAGGGAAATCTGATTAGTAAAAGCGGTATTTTTGGTTTGACTACGAAGTTCTTAATCAGTAAAGCAATGTTTTATGCCGATTATACGAACAAGACTCCATTCGAGGCGATCTTTGCCTTACTTGTTCATGGAGTGTTTTTGTTCCCAAGTTTTGAAGGGTTCGTCGACCTCAACGCAATTAAGATCTTTTTGAAGAATAATCCAGTACCAACTTTATTGGGTAATGCTTACCATTCTATACATCTCAGCAACTTCTATGGTGGAGGAATGATTACCTGTTGTGTACCCCTACTCTACAAGTGGTTTATTTTGCACTTGCCGAGGTCTACTTCCTTTTTAAGTCTCGATAGAGGACTTTGGTCTCCAAGAGTTATGGCATTGACCCACTCAGATATTATTTGGTACAACCGCGCATATGATGGAACCTTAATTATTGATGGTTGTGGCGACTTCGCTAATGTACCATTACTTAGTTTTAATGGAGGGATCAGTTACAATCCGGTCTTAGCTCGTCGACAATTGGGATTTCCATTGAAGGAGCCGCCTAAGAGTGTCCAAGTAGAGAATATTTTCTTTAGGGAAGACAAAGAACTCCTAGACAAGGTTTTAGTTGCATGGAACCACTTGCACAAGAAAGGGAAAGAAAGCCTTGGGAAGCTTAATTGTGTGTCTTTGGAACCCTACCTTCGGTGGGTCAGAGAAAGGGCAATCAAGCTAAAGATGCCCTATTCCCGTCAAGATCCCATAGCTCCAAGGAGAGAGCCCACTTATGTCTTTATGTCTGAAGCCGAGAAGTTGGAGGTGTCCTTAAGGAAGTCGCAACATGAGATGGAATCCTAGAAGAACAAGTACCATGTAGCTGTGGCAGAAAATGATGACTGTCAGAAGCAGAAGGCTGAACTTCAAAAGGAAAGGGATGAACTTCAGAAACAGCTACAATTGAAGGATGAAGAGCTACTCCCCTGCAAGAAGAGGAAAGTCATGGAGGATTTATTTTTCTCCGACCCACAATGCACTATTTGGAAACTAATTGTGGACAACCTTATCCGTGAGAAGACGCAATTAGAAGAGCAGCTCAAGCAGCAGAATTCGAAACTTCTTTAGTGTCTTTACTAGTTTTTATTTAGCTTTTATTTGGGACTTTTAAAAGCAATTATTTGTATTCCGTTTCGAAATTAATAAAAAACGTTTTCTTTTATTACAATGCTTATAAATAGTTGGGGATCCCATGAAGTCCTACTCATCTTGCATTACATTCTTTCTTTATTCATTTCAAGAAACTCAATTTTATTTCTCAGGTATTGTAACCATGGATTTCAAAAGAGAAGCCTTGGAGTACACTTTTCAGAGCCCTAACATTGAAAGCTTGAGAGAGCTAGCTGATCTAATCGAGAATCGTTACGCCTTCGCAGCAGAATATGGGGAAGTCTTCCGTTTTCTCGAAATCAAGATGAAAGAGGGGTTGTTGGAGACCTTCGTTCAATTTTATGATCCGTTGTACCATTGTTTCACTTTTCCGGATTACCAGTTGATGCCGACACTGGAAGAGTATTCTGATTTCCTGAGGATGCCCGTAACGGCCCGTCCCATATTCACCGGCCAGGAAGACGCACCCAGTCACCAAGAAATTGCCAATGCTACTTATCTCAGTTTGGCAGATGTACAAGCGCACCTAATCACCAAGGAAGGAGTCCTTGGATTCCCTGCTGACTTCTTGATTGAAAAAGTCCGCTACCATGCTGAAAGAAAGGAAGTCCTTATCGTGGAAACCACCTTTGCTCTATTGGTCTATGGGATTCTCTGGTTCCCAAAGATAGATGATTTCGTTGATATGGATGCAGTTAAACTTTTCATACTCAAGAATTCGGTCCCTACTTTGTTAGCTGACACATACTACTCAATTCATTCGAAGAATGCCGAGGGAGGGGGACGTATCATTTGTTGTACCGCTCTGCTGTATTCATGGTTCATTGCTCGCCTAACTCGACACCCGTCTATTTGGGAAGAGGAAGAGTCACCTCATTGGTCCGAAATAGTTATGGCCCTTACTCACTCCGACATTGTGTGGTACGATCCTACCTGTGGAGGTATAGGTATGATCCATAGCATCGGAGGATTTACTAATATACCCCTCATTGGGAGAGAAGTATGCATAAGTTACAACCCTACTCTGGCCCGCCTCCAATTTGGGCACCCCATGATTGGAGTACCTGACCAGACTCTGTTAGGAGGGATCTTTCTCAAGGAAGGAGAAAATCCAGACCTGAAGACCGTCATAATTTACGCATGGAGATACATCAACCAAGAAGGAAAAGCTGCTTTAGGATACCCCAATTGTGCTGTCTCCGAAGAATATCTACATTGGGTGCGCGAAAGAGCTCTCGACCTCAAGATGCCGTTCCCTTTCCATGAACCTATGGTACTGGCTTTTCACGATCCAAATTGGTTTGATGTGAGTGAAGTAGATCAGTTGAAGGCTGCTTTGGATGAAGCTCGAAAACTGAAGGCCGCTTGGAGGAATAAGTTTTTTGTACTCAAGGTAGAGAAAGAGAAGTCCCAGAGGTTGCCAGAAGTGGAACTTGCAAGGAAAAGAAAGGCGCGAGAGGATTTATTTTTCTCTCACACCTCTTCAAGAGCTGTCACCAGTGACGATCTTCCCCCAGATACTGTGGCTCGGAAGGAATGTGTCGACCGACTCATCAGAGAGAAGGCTGAGTTGCAAGAACGCATCAGTCAGCTGGAAGGAGAACTTTGCACACAGAAGGAACATAAGGAGTAGATCTCCGAGCTTCTCTTTTGCCTTTGATTCAATGTAATAAACTCTTAAAAGAGTACTCCGTCTTGTAATGCTTCGATCATCAAAATAAAATAAGTTTTTTCTCCAACGTTATAATACCGAAATAATTTGAGTTTCTTGAAGGTTCATACTCATCTGCATTTTGTATAAGCATAACATCGTTTGCATTCCAGGGTCTCACTCTTGCTTCATCTCCGCAGAACAAGCTGAATCACCGATACAACACTCGAGCTAGCCAACGCCAGAAGATGGATCAACTAGAACAAGATAATAGAGTGCTCCGTGATGAAGTTGCAAGTATGAAAGAAAGTCTGGAGAGGTTGAATGGTCTAGTGGAAGCTTTGTCCAATCAAGCCTCGATCAATAACCAAGAAGTCCCAAGGACTGTGATCTCTGAAGTGATGCCAACACCGATCCCAATGATGTCTTCCGTTGCTGAAATATCCTACAGTATGCCGCCAGGTTTCCCGTGGGGGATGCCTCCTTATTTTACTCCGGCTGGTTATCGTCCACCTATTCCCGAGGTTCCTGTCGCAACCACTGTTCAAGCTGCTCCTGTAGTTTCTGCTGTGATGACTACCGCATCTCCACATGTGAGTGTTGTTCCGTATATTCTGGATGAACCAATTTTACATGGGTCACCGATCGAAACTGTGGGTTTAGAAGAGAGGATAGACGGATTTCAAGACCAGTTTTCTGAAATACAAAAGGAGTTGAGAGCCCTTCGTGGGAAGGATTTGTTCGGTAAGAGTGCTTCTGAGCTATGCTTGGTTCCAAATGTTAAGGTCCCACCGAAGTTTAAGGTCCCTGATTTTGAAAAGTACAAGGGGGGTACTTGTCCTTAGAGTCACCTTATTATGTACGCCAGGAAGATGTCTGCCCAAACAAATAATGATCAACTACTTATTCACTACTTTCAAGACAGTCTGACAGGCGCTGCACTCAAATGGTATATGGGGTTGGATAATACGAAGATTCGAACTTTCAATGATCTAGGAGGAGCCTTTGTCAAGCAGTATAAGTACAATGTGGACATGGCGCCCGACCGAGATCAGTTGAGAGCAATGTCACAGAAAGATAAAGAGAGTTTCAAAGAATATGCTCAACGTTGGCGCGAGCTGGCCGCGCAAGTCACACCACCATTAGAAGAAAAAGAGATGAATAAGATTTTTCTAAAGACTTTTGGTCCTTTCTTTTATAAGAAGATGGTAGCCAGTGCACCCAGTGACTTTACTGAAATGGTCAATATGGGGATGCGCTTAGAAGAAGGTGTTCGCGAAGGAAGATTGACCAAAGAAGAGAGTGCTCCTAAAAGGTATGGGAGCAGTTTTGTGAAGAAAAAGGAGCAAGGTGTAAATGTCATTCAAAAGGGACAATTCAGAAAGAGGTACATGCCACCACACCAAGTTGCAGCGGTATCACCAGTGTTTAATGCTCCGGCTTATCAGCTACAGTCTCCACAACCCTATCAGCAACCTCAGTCTCCCGTGGCTCAACAACCCCAACTTCAGCAAAGTCCACAGTACCCTCAACAGAATCAGCCATCCAGCAATCAAGGTCGTGTGTATAGAAAAATAAATTTTGATCTGATCCCAATGACATATGCTGACTTATTCCCCACTTTGATTAAAAAGGGTCACATTCAGACAAGAGCTCCACCTTTGGCTCCTGCGAATCCCCCTCCTTCTTATAGAGCTGACAAGTTTTGTCCTTACCATCATGGTGCTCCAGGACATGATATTGAGAGTTGTTTTGGTTTGAAGATGGATGTCCAGAGGCTCATTAAAAATGGAATCTTGTCTTTTAGGGATTCTGACCCTAATGTACAGAAGAATCCATTACCACCGCATGGTTCGCCCTCTGTCAATATGATTGAAGAGTGTTTGGAAAGTGATGACCAGGAAGTTTCAAATAAAGAGGCTGAAGAAGTTTGTGTCATAGTACCCCACTTTAAGGAAGTGGAACGTATAAAGATCGTTTACAATAGCAAGAAGCCAACTGTTACTCCTTTAGTAATCAATGTGCCTGGACCTGTCCCTTATACTTCTAGTAAGGCTATCCCATACAGGTACAATGCTACTATGTTGGAGGATGGGAAAGACGTGCCTTTGCCCACTGTACCCTCAATAGTTAATATTGCAGATGTCAGTAGAGTGACAAGAAGCGGTCGAGTCTACCCGACTGTGCCACCGAAAGAAAAAGAAGTTTCATTCGAACCATCATGCTCAAAGGACCCAACCGTGGGGCAATCTGGTGGATCCAATTTATCCAACTCAGATGAATGTTTGAAAATAATTAAAAGAAGTGAGTATAAGGTTGCAGATCAGCTTCTGCAAACCCCGTCGAAGATTTCTGTGCTACAATTGCTGATGAGTTCTGAGGCTCATAGAGAAGCGCTTCAGAAGATTTTGGAACAAGCCTATGTCGAGCAGGATGTGACTATGGAACAATTTGATAATATCATTGGCAGTATTACTTCGAGTGATAATCTGGGCTTCAATGAAGACGATCTCCCAGAGGAAGGAAGGAAACATAACATGGCTCTACATATTTCTGTGAACTGTGGAAATGACTCTTTGTCCAGTGTGTTGGTTAATACGGGATCGTCTCTAAATGTAATGCCTAGAACTACTCTATCCAAATTATCGTATCAAGGACCGCCGATGAAGCCAAGTCGCGTTATCGTCAAAGCTTTCGATGGGTCAAGGAAAACAGTAATTGGTGAGGTTGATTTGCCCATGACTATTGGATTACAGACTTTTATGGTCCCGTTTCAAGTCATGGACATTCGTGCCGCTTATAGCTGTCTGCTAGGGAGGCCATGGATACATGAGGCTGGAGCAGTTACTTCTACCTTGCATCAGAAGTTGAAATATGTTTTTGAGGGGAAAATAGTTACAGTTTGTGGAGAAAGAGCTTTGGTGGTAAGTCACTTGTCATCATTCTCATATGTCGAAGCTGAGGAAGAGGTCGGCACGCAATTTCAAGCCTTGTCTATTGTGGGTGAGGGTGCCCAGAAGTCTTAAGCATCCATGTCATCATTCAAAGACGCACAGCGAGTAGTGAACAGTGGTCATCAAACAATATGGGGAAATGTGTTGTCTTTGCCAGAGAACAAAAATAAGGAAGGTCTCGGCTTCACCAGCAGTTCTGCTCAACTAGGCACCAAGAGTCAAGGGTTTCCGCTGATCAATAAAGTGTTCCGTAGTGGAGGAGTTGTCCATCATCCTCAGATTAATGTTGTGTCAGAGGACGAACTTGAGGGCTACATATCAGATGGTTCTGCAAGGTCCTCCATTCCTTACGAAGACTATGAGCCCTATATGGAAGACCCAGGCTATGTTTCAGATGAATTTGACTATACCTTTGGAGTTTATACCATCACCGAGGAAGAGCCAGACGAGGGCATCCCAAACTTTGTGACCTCAGGCATTGTAGTCAAGAATTGGAGCGCGGTTGAAGCCCCTACCGCCATTCATATATCTAAGTAAAGCATTTGTTTTAAATTTTTTTTCTTTTCGCTCTTCCCAAAGCGAAACTGCATTTGTTAGGGCTTATTTTCAATAATTCCCTTTGCTCTGCCTAAGGCGAAGGTGACTTTGTTGGGCGTGTCTTTCTAGTTTTGCTATCATCAATAAACTACTTTCATTTACATTTGTGTTTTATATTTATTCACGATGTTGGAAAATAATAAGTAGCATCTCGCGTACACACACTTTCCACTTATCGAAAATCACATCACTTGCGCAGATTGCTACATAAATTACATCCTGGGAATAACGATCCGCTACCTTCTCCGAATTTTGAGTTTCCTGTGTATGAAGCTGAGGATGAAGAAGATGATATCCCAGAGGAAATTTCCAGACTGCTTGAGAAGGAAGAGAAAGCTATCCAACCTCATCAAAAGCCGGTGGAAGTAATCAACTTGGGATAAGAAGAAATCCGTAGAGAAGTGAAAATTGGAGCTCTGCTCAAACCCGATGTGAAGAAACAGTTGATTGATCTGCTTGGAGAGTTTGTTGATGTGTTTGCTTGGTCATATCAGGATATGCCGGGATTGGACACAGCTATAGTTGAACACCGTCTGCCTTTGAAGCCAGAATGCCCACCGATAAAACAGAAGCTCAAGAGGACTCGACCTGACATGGCTCTAAAGATTAAGGAAGAGGTACAGAAACAGATTGATGCAGGTTTCCTTGTTACTGCCGAGTACCCACTATGGTTAGCTAACATTGTACCCGTTCCGAAGAAGGATGGTAAGGTTCGCATGTGTGTAGACTACATGGATTTGAATAAAGCCAGTCCGAAAGATGATTTTCCGTTACCTCACATCGACATCTTGGTGGACAATACTGCAAGATACGAGGTTTTCTCCTTCATGGATGGTTTTTCAGGTTACAACCAGATTAGAATGGCTCCCGAGGACAGAGAGAAAACGTCATTCATCACGCCCTGGGGCACCTTTTGTTACAAAGTTATGCCGTTTGGATTAAAGAATGCAGGGGTAACATATCAGAGAGCTATGACTACTTTGTTCCATGATATGATGCACAAAGAGATCGAGGTGTATGTGGATGATATGATAGCTAAGTCGAAGACCGAAGATGATCATGTTAAGCACCTGGCTAAGCTGTTTGGTCGTTTGAGGGAATACAAGCTTCGTTTGAACCCCAACAAATGCACATTTGGAGTACAATCAGGGAAACTATTGGGTTTTATTGTCAGCCAAAGAGGGATTGAAGTGGACCCTGACAAAGTAAAAGCTATCCGGGAAATGCCAGCTCCCGCCACCGAAAAACAAGTTAGAGGATTCTTGGGACGTTTGAACTACATCTCTAGGTTTATATCCAACATGACCGCTACGTGCAAACCTATATTCAGGCTTCTGAGGAAAGAATAAGGGTACGTTTGGACTGAAGACTGTCAAAAGGCTTTTGATAGTATCAAAGAGTATTTGCTTGAACCACCTATCCTGATACCGCCGGTTGAAGGACGACCTTTGATTATATATTTGACTGTTTTAGAAGATTCAATGGGTTGTGTACTCGGTCATCGAGATGAAACAGGAAAGCAAGATCATGTCACTTATTACTTGAGCAAGAAATTTACTGATTATGAAACAAGGTACACTATGTTAGAGAAGACTTGTTGCGCCCTAGCGTGGGCCGCCAAGCGTCTGCGCCCGTATATGTTGAATCACACTACTTGGTTAGTTTCAAAAATGGATCCTATCAAGTATATTTTTGAGAAGCCCGCTTTGACTGGGAGAATTGCTAGATGGCAGATGTTGTTGTCTGAATATGATATTGAGTATCATACTCAGAAAGCTGTTAGAGGAAGTGTCTTGGCTGATCATCTGGCTCACCAGCCCATTTTGGATCATCAACCCTCAAACGACGACTTTCCTGATTAAGATGTTATGTTCTTAAAGATGAAATATTGCGAAGAACCCGTACATGGTGAAGGGCCAGAGCCAGGTTCTCAATGGGGTTTAGTTTTCGATGGAGCTGTCAACGCTCATGGAAGAGGGATAGGTGCTGTTATTGTGACTCCTCAAGGGACTCACTTCCCGTTTACATCCAGATTAACATTTCAGTGTACTAATAATGAAGCTGAGTACGAGGCATGCATTATGGGTCTTGAAGAAGCAATCGATCTGAGAATTAAGAATTTAGATGTGTTTGGTGATTCTGCAGTGGTAATCAACCAAATTACTGGAGAATGGATAACTCGACATGATAATTTGGTTCCATACAGGGATTATGCTAGAAGACTGTTACCGTTCTTTGATAGAGTTGAGTTTCATCATATCCCTCGTGATGAGAACAGAATGGCAGACGCGTTGGCCACTTTGGCCTCGATGATTGTGGTAAACTTTTGGGACGAGTGTCCTCGGATTGAAGTAAAACGTCTTGATAGACCTGCCTACATCTTTGCTGTCGAAGAAGTTGAAGATGGAAAACCTTGGTACCATGACATCGAAGTGTTTCTTAGAACTCAAGAATATCCTTTGGGGGCTTCCAATAAAGACAAGAAAACTTTGAGGAGGCTGGCTGGAAATTTTCTTTTGAGTAACAATGTGGTGTATAAACGGAACTTTGACATGATCTTGCTGAGGTGTGTTGACAAACAAGAAGCGGATATGTTGATGTCGGAAATTCACGAAGGATCTTTTGGCACTCATGCCAACGGACATACTATGGCTAAGAAGCTTTTAAGGGCTGGTTATTATTGGATCACAATGGAATCAGATTGTTACAAGTTTGCTAGAAAGTGTCACAAGTATCAGATTTACGCAGATAAGATTCACGTACCTCCGACTTTGTTGAATGTTATCTCATCACCGTGGCCATTCTCTATGTGGGGAATTGATATGATTGGAATGATAGAACCGAAAGCGTCTAATAGACACCGATTTATCTTGGTAGCCATTGATTATTTTACCAAGTAGGTCGAGGCGGCTTCCTATGCTAATGTAACTCGATATGTGGTTGTCAAATTTATCAAGAATCAGCTCATTTACCGATATGGTGTGCCAAGCAGAATTATTACAGACAACGGTTCCAATTTGAACAACAAGATGATGAAAGAGTTGTGTGAAGAATTCAAGATTGAGCATCATAACTCTTCCCCTTACAGACCAAAGATGAATGGGGTTGTTGAAGCCGCCAACAAAAACATTAAGAAGATCATTCAGAAAATGGTTGTTACATACAAAGACTGGCACGAAATGCTCCCATTCACCCTACATGGATATTATACAATGGTACGCACATCGACTGGGGCAACTCCATTTTCACTTGTCTACGGTATGGAGGTAGTACTCCCGATAGAAGTTGAGATTCCTTCTATGAGGATCTTGGTGGAGACAAAGTTGTCAAAAGCTGAATGGTGTCATAACAGATATGATCAGTTGAGCTTAATTGAAGAAAAGAGGATGGCTGCGTTGTGCCATGGGCAGTTGTATCAGCAGAAGATGGAGAAGGCATTTGACAAGAAAGTTCGACCCCGTGCATTCAAAGAAGGTGACCTCGTGCTTAAGAAGATTCAGTCTTTCCTCACCGACGTCAGAGGAAAATGGGCCCCGAATTATGATGGACCATATGTAGTAAAAAGGGTTTTGACAGGAGGCACTCTGATGTTAGCAACAATGGACGGAGAAGAGATCACTCGCCCCGTTAACACGGATGCTGTTAAGAAATATTTTGTTTAAGAGAAGCAAGTCATTATTCCCTTTATGTAATCGCTGTTGTTTTCCAACACTGTAATATCGGGGTCACGCTTTTCTGCTGACCGCCATTCAATAAAAAGTTTTTCATTGATCACAAATCTATATTATTGATAGCAAAATCCAGATTGACTTAAACTTTTTCAAAACTTTATGCTCTACTTGATATATGAATAACAAGAGGATGACCATGGACGTTTACTTCGTCAGAGGAAAAACAACAATATTATATGCTTCTCCAGGGCAAGAGGATTTATTTTATCCATACACGAAGGTTGCTTCTGTTCGAAGACTTTCTTCGCAGACGATAAAGGATCTATGGAGATTTTGCTTGAGTACCCTTTCGTTTGAGGCGTTTATTTCGTTTCTCCCAATCCGTCGGCATACGCATAGCATATAAGTAGACAGCATGGCATGTGCATTTTTCGCATTCTTTGTATTTGTTTTATTCTATCGCTTTGGGTATAGTTATCCCTAGGTGGCTGGGTGCATCCTATCCCTCCACGTAGATTCGCCTACCTTAGGCAAAAAGAGCACAATGTTTCATTCTCCCCATGAAGTTCAACCCTCATGGAAGATGGTTATTTTAGTACAATCCCATTTGAGTTCATACCTCAATGGTTGGGTCTTTCTTGACAGTTTCTCTTCAGTTATTTCCTGAATTGAACTTCGGTCTTTGGCAATCGCATCATGGACATCTCTAACTTGTAAGCATGGTTGCATTTATTTTGCGCCCTACTTCCCCAGGAAGAATACTCATGAAGACAATGGCATCACAGGATTTTCTCGAACATCTATCTCTTTATTTGAGCAACTCGTTTTGATCAGGATCTTATTCAAAACGACAAATGACATCTACAAGACAGTTCATCATCAAATCATCGCTTCATAAATTTATCGAAGAAGCTTACCGAAGACATTACAAGACATCTCTCTTTATTCGAGAACCTACAGAATATTTTACAATTACAACAAGGATACTCCGCAGGAACACACTCCCCAGTGAGTTTATTTCGCCAAGTTTATCTCCCCAGAAAAGTTTGATGAAGATTATTACAATAGTCTCTCTTTGTTCGAGAAGGCATACATCACAATTCAACCGGCTCACATCTCTCCCGAAGACCCCCGGTGAAGCTTTACAACTTCATCTACAATTACATTTACAAATTACATCTACAAGCCCAAACATTTACAGTTCTACAACAACAATTCACACTTACAGTCTACAATGACAATTGCAAACCACAATGATTCTACAATCTGCAAATTTTCAACATTTCAAGTAGAGACTGAGACCAGCTCATAGTTACCATACTATGACGCTCGGGGAGGTCTTGCACATCAGAAACTGAGACCAGCTCATGATTCCCATATCATGATGCTCGGGGAGGTTTTCTACATCAGAGACTGAGACCAGCTCATGATTCCCATATCATGACGCTCGGAGAGGTCTTGCACATCAGAAACTGAGACCAGCTCATGATTCCCATATCATGATGCTCGGGGAGGTTTTCTACATCAGAGACTGAGACCAGCTCATGATTCCCATATCATGACGCTCGGGGAGGTTTTCTACATCAGAGACTGAGACCAGCTCATGATTCCCATATCATGACGCTCGGGGAGGTTTTGCACATCAGAGACTGAGACCAGCTCATGGTTCCCACACCATGATGCACGGGGAAGTTCTACAAATACAACAACATTTAAAACGACATTTACATCTACATCTACAAAATTGTGACGTTTCAGGCAAAGACTGAGATCAGCTCGTGATACCCTTATCATGACGCTCGGGGAAGTTATACATTTTACTATTCCAAGTTGAGTTCCAAAAGGAAAAGACATACAAAAACAAGGAAAAGAGAACAAAATAATATATGAAGGAAAAGAAGGAAGAAAATACAAGGTGAAACAGAATTATGAACTCGATCAAGAGATCTATTTGGATTATCACCGATCACCATTTTATGGTGATAAGCACATCTTTCGACTACAAGCTTCTTTTTCGTCACCATATCCTTGGTGTATGTGCTACTGTTATAATTTGGATATTCCCCATTGTCGGTTGTTTCCCGTCCCCGTGGAGTCCCGTTTCGTTGGGTCTGTCGCTCCTTTGTTTGGCATGTTGTGTCCAGTTCATCCCCTGTGACATCTCATCCTCATAGGACCGTCTGTCTTGGAATTCCATATCATTGCATATCATTTGCATTCGGTGGCTTCTTAGGGCCAAAAATTCGTGCAATGTTTGTATTTAAGTCCCTCCTATCTCGTCGAGATGGAGACCTCAATCTCCATATCTCTGGGTAGAAGTAACTTAAATAGGGGCATCTGTCACACCTTAATTTTTGACCTTAAGATTCCACCTCCTCGTGCGTCTTTCTTATTATTACTTATCTTTATACTCTTGCGTGCATGTTATCCTAACCAACTTGTGCAGGTGTATTAAATCCAAATCGGGGTAATATTCGCATAGTTTTGTCAAGAATTTACCAAGATACCAAGATTGAATTCCAAGTTGCATATCCTCTACCAGAGACCCCTAATGGCTGTTTACATGATGGATTTGATACAACTATATTATACCATCATAGTGGAAAGATGGGTATGGAGTTAGACAAATTTTATGAAGCTAATTACATGGTACAAAAGAACCTTTCCTAAGCAAAGAGGACGGATCTCTAATGATAAATATGAGTTTTTTACTACAAGAATTTCAGACTACAAGAGAAGATAAACTATAAGATATTGCGCTTAATAACCACTTATGGACCAAAGTTGTTCTTGATGCCTCAACCACAATAGCTACCGCTTGACTCCCATTCCAAGATCATCGACACATATCTTTCAAAATTCAAAGTTAAAGATGCAAATTAGAAGAAAATTCATTTTTTGAAATTTCAAATATACTGCTTCAAAATTCCCACTTAAATTGATTCCGAAAATATGAGTTTCGATATCCATACAAGTGTAAGAAGGTCCTAAATTATTTCTAAAGACTAAAAGAACAAGTTGATGAGCGTCATCCCAAGTTGGTTAAAAGCTTCAAAGGAGGTCCCACAGTTGAATTTCGTAGAAGAGATCCCAACAGTTATCTTGTTGACAGCCCATTAAAGCTCCTTTTGTCACCCTGTTCAAATCAAGAAAAGGATTGGTGAATTAGTTTAGTAGTAGTAAACCGACACCAAGTGAAAATATTAACTTTCCAAGTCCTGTGAACCGGAGAAGTCCTACGACCTTCTTGTCAACAACAAAGAGATTCTCTCCGGAAATAGGAGACTTAAGGAACACAACTACTAAGTTTGGTTCCCGCCCCTCTTGAATCCCCTCATCAGCCATGTGTTTCAAGAATGTTATACCCTCAATGCTTCCTCCGCATCGCCATGAATTTCAAGGAGAAACGCAAGTTGCTCCTGCACATGATAAAATCCAAACAGTTTTAAAATACCAGTTAGGGACATCGAAGTGAAAAAGCTTGAAGTGAGTCGTACCACGCAGCCATAACTTTAGGATAACTCAAGTCCAAGCCCTTCTACTCTCCGAAACCTTCCATACGTTGCTGCAAGCATCTAAAGGCGCATAACACAATATTTAGCTATAACCGAACCAGAAAACCGGTTTTCAAGTAACTGCAAATCAAGACAGAGAGACTTAACGATCGAGATTCTTAAATTGGATTGAAATACCGCTTTCATCAAATAAATTGGCATACCTCAAGGACCGATCATGACCACAAAACCCAATCCCGCCGAAGCCACTCTGAGAGAACCGTATGCGAACCTGACTACTGCAAAGCCAGAGAGAATTGTTAGCAAAACTCAAATATGATTGAAGAATGGAACCCTCATCCAACATCTGGGAGTTCATCCATAACAACTTTTTTCTAAAACACCACCAGACACCATTAGCATAAATTATGTGGAATCAAACACAAAAGGAGCATGAGTTAATTTCAGCCCTCAGTTCAACTCATCATCGGGTTGAACTTCGAGCGGCCGGAAGGGCGACAACCAGGGATGCCGCCAGCTCCCTACCAAGCATCGAAAGCAACAGAGTTTCGGACAAAGGAAATAATTAACTTCAGACAATTTCCAATATAATTTAGAACATCATAAACCAGCCCGCACGATTCAGACCATCAAGTCATCACCACCGTTAAACCTTTCTCAACCGAGGCTAAAATCGGCAGCTTCCGCACTATTCAAACGGGTCCTGAAAGAAGAAAAGGAGGATTAGCACAATAACAACAGCAAGTGTCCATGACAAGCAAGTTACATCAGTTGCCTCCATTAAGGCATCAAGATGATAACAGGTTACAATAACAATATCAGGCTACAATTATCCCTACAACAAGCAAGTAACTGCAACAAATACTCAACCACCAGCTCAACGGCGGTGCAACTTCACCAAGAGAAGCCTAGCCGCAGAGCATCAACAGGTATTGGCAAGCATCTCCAAGCAAGCGTAATCAGCAATAGCGAGCAAAGTATAGCAACAGACCAACAAATGACAGGTCGCGACATCAATAACAGCAACTGCAAGTACTCTTAAAGGCATCAGCAAACAAGCATTAACAATATAACATAAACAGTATCAGTTCCAGCACCAAGCAACAACAATATAGGGTCCAAGAATGAAAATCGAGACAAATGTAACCCTCAGCCCAAATCCATCATCGGGCTAAAAGTCAGGCGGCTAGGAGGACAATTACCAAGGTCATCGTCAACCCCTTACCGAACACCGAAGGAATCAAACATAGACAAACGAGGCAACCATTTTCAGAACAGTTCCCAACAGGAGTTCGAAAGATTTCAAAAGCAATAACAATCCTGGCTCATGGTTCAGACATAGCGTCGTCATCACCGTTATACCCTTCTCGCCAACGACCCAAGACCGGCAGCCTCCGGACTTAAAATTTGCGCCTGGAAGAAGAGAAGAAAGAATGCCAGCCTAACAGGCAACTCAACAAGCATCCATAACAGATAATTCAGCAAGACAATCATGATAGGCAAGCAAGTGAGACCACAGCAAAACAAAACTACAACAGCTGCTAGTTCATCACCAGCATCTTCACGCGAGCATTCACCAGAGCATGATTGAAGCCCATTGCAAACACATTGGCTGAAGCCCATGACAAAGCATATCATGTGCCAAAAGAATCGAATTATTACTCTGGACCGTCAACCTCCCTTGGCCCCAAAAAAAAAAAAACAACAAGTCATTATTCACACCTGCCAAATTCCAAACCCAAAGTAGCAAATCAGATCGAAGAATATACCGTATGGAAAAAAAAGATTCGTAAGAGATCCTATCCAAACCCCCCAGAAACATTGAATCTGGACCGGAAAGAAGGCATTAAACAAATTTGATACAAAATATCATGGATTGAAATTCCTCATCAACATAAATCATACGAAAGAGGAAAGTTTCGAATCCTGTCTAAACCAAATGGGAAATCAAATCAACAATCATATCAACATTCAAGACAGCCATCAAGAGGCGTTTCTTTTTGAAATCTATAAAAAGGGATCAAAGAGAGAAGGCAGGGGACCGAAAAAAATCACGATAAAGAAAAACCCTAAGTTAGTAACCGAAAAATTCTAAGTGAAGAAAACTTATCTCTCCAAGATCACCTTCGACCACCACGAGCCCTAACCAGTAGGCGAAGCAACATTCTCAGCACCGCTACAACCAACCTTCGGTAAAATCCCTCTCTTCGTAAGATTCATTGAACGTATTGATCCATTTTGTTGTGTTTCAGGTGTTACAATGGACGAAGACCAAGGAGCAAGCATCGAACGATGAAATTAAGAGAGAGGATCGAGAGAGACCAAGCGATTTGGGGGGGGGGGGAGACGAAGAGATTCTGGGAACTAGGGTTTACCGTCTCCATCGTTTTTACTTCCGTATTATTTCTCTTTATTTTTGTTTCTGATTGTGGTTAATTGTATTGCAATGCACACGCCCACTAAACACACACTTAATCCCCAATTACCCCTTAACTTACAAATTAATTTTCAATCTGTCAATTAATTAACCTTAATTAGCTTTTAACTCTTATTATAACCATCTAATCTTTTAAAATAAAATAAATAATAATTTTTTAATAATCAGTTTTATCATTTATCTTGACCACATAGTTTTTTAGTCTAATCATATTATTTTACTTAATAATTGGTCATCCCACTATTTTACTTAATTAATTCCAATCAACCCTTTATCTTAATAATTAGGAACCTTTTAGAAAATTCTCTCTTTTATTCACCTAAAAAAAAATTTACTAAATGATTAACTAACCTTTCAATAATGCTCTTTAGTAATCAGTATGTTTATTCACGAAAAATAAAAAAATTTCCTATAACTTATATCCAGTTGCCCTTTTTATCTAATTAACATTAAAATCTTTTAGAAACTATAATAAGAAGAACACCCTTTTATTTAATTTAATCGTTATTTAATAATAATAACTATAATATAAAAAATAATAAGTAGATCCACCTACCACTTAAAATCATGATTAGGTCGGTTATAATTGTCTCATTACTAAAAGCTATTTTAATAAGTCCGCATTCAAATAAAACTATCATAGTTAAAATCTAATCAATTTATAATTTTAAAACTAATACAATTAATATAATCTGTTTATAAAAAAAATCAATCTCACCATTAATAATCAAGTACGACTTTTCACTAAATCAACTTCACCTTAAGAACAAATCAATCTCCTCGCCTATAATCAAATCAACTTCATCTAAAACCAATCCTACATCGTAAAGACCATAATTATGCACACTCACAACACATTCACCTACATTTCAGCGCTTTCATGCGTACATGTATGTTATTTATCTGCCTTTACCTTCAGTAATTTATATTATCGATTTATATTCATGTATTGCATCCCGTCCAAAGGAAAACCCTGTACATGATTCAACAATCGTGTGTAGTGCATTCACATTTGCATCATTCTTCCCATAAGATCCTTGATCCCATCCAAGTCGATCTTCTTAAGTTTAGGACCTACCCCATAGGAAGGACCTTTATCTTTCGACATAGAAATGAACACAATACAAACAAACTCAATCAACACTACAACAATATTCAACCACACTAGAGAAAAGATGCCAAATCATCTTAAGCGAGATAGAATCTCCACCCCACAACAATACAATCAAGCCGTAGGAACTTTGCCTTAAGAGAGATAAAGGTGTACCTCGTTGATCCATATCCGAGTACGTAAGTCCTTTTCTTAAGACGATGCAAAGACTATTTTCCTACAACTTGTGGCGGTTATATCTCCCTTAAAATGAAGACACATCTCTTCTTCTAAAATCAATCAACCAACTACCCTAAACCCGTAGGAACTTTGACCACAGTCAAAGAATTCCTCATACCCTTTAGGGGAACTACAAAATACTCTGATTCCACCCCCGTAAGGATATGTAGGCATAAGATGCGACATCTTATCGAGTATACTTAGAAATAAACCCCTAGGTCTTTTAAACCATTAAGCAGATAAACACATAGCAATAAACAAACATAAAACAAGAGGTTCCTGTAGAGTACTACAGAAACTTAGGATGCTAGTACCTTCCCTAAGTTTAACCAACCCCCGAACCTAAAACTCTCTAAACCTTGCATTTGCATTGTATTGTGGGTATTTCGATCTTTATCCCTTCCTTTGGACAAATCAAAGTTCGGTTGCAAAATGAATTAAAGATTCAAACTAATCAATAGTTTGGTATCCGATTTTCACCGCGACAATTAGCATGTAAACAAACAAAAGGTTCCTGTAGAGTACTACAGATGTTTAGGATGTGAAATACCTACCCTAGGCATAACCAACCCCCGATCCCCGAATCTCTTAGCGTTATTGTTACATCGCGCAAAAGGGTTTTTCTTTCTTTAACCTTTCCTTTGGATAAATCAAAGTCCGGTTGTGAATTTTAAGAATTAAGATTCAAGTTAACCAATAGCTTGGTATCACGATTCTCACTGCAACAGTATCCAAAAACATTGTAAACTTAGATTACACTTGTTCCGGACTGGGCCAAAGGGTGGCCTAACATCGGGCATAATCCAACCCAGCTTCTTGTCGGGGAGGGCCCAATGAAGGCCCAATCAATCATCTCACATGGGGAGCTCTCACGCGTCTCCCTTACGGTCTCCACGTGCTCCCCACGCGGGGACACATCATCAGCCAACTACCAACGTCCGAGAGAACAGGTTTTCTACCTTCTGAAGTTTACGGGACAATTGGACCAAGATGAAAACCATGTGCTGGTCTTCCCTACGCCACGTAGATCCTGGTGGTTATTCATATTGGGCCTAATGATCCAACCCAATGCAGATAACTATTGGCCCAGCACTGAGGGTACATTATAAATATCCTATTTCGCTAGAGGGCTGAGTATTTTCATTCTAAACACTAGCTTTATGTACTTGTTCACTCTCCCTTTTCTCACTTTTCCATCAGAGTATCTTGCAGGTACACCCCCTCCTCTTCTCCACCACCGGCAAACTAGAAGCTCATGGAGCATCGCTGCCTGCTGAACCTTTTCTGGTCAGGTAAGATCAGTGGCGTCGTCTGTAGAAAACCTTTGCTTCCCCGTTCTTTCTTTCATAGAAACCGAAGAAGCAAAGCACATCTCAACTTATATCGATAATGGCCAGCCACGCGTTGACGATAACCTCCGTGAAACCGCTTTCACCACCTTCACCAACGCGAAGACAACGACCCCGACATGGTTGTTACCGTCGAAGAAGGCGACCCCAGGGACGGGCACACCACCTCCCCATCCTCTAATGATGCGCCCGACAGTGTCGCCCAATGATTTGACAGTCCAACGGTCTTTCAACCCATCCCTGTACCGCCCAACACCGACCCGACCATAGTGGTTTTGTTCACGGCGATCAACCAGACAAATCTGATGATGTTCTAGCAGAACGAGAAAATCGGGATGCTGGAAAAAGAGCAAGAATCATGCTCTCCCCCGCGGAGACACAGGCGCCCAATTTCTCGCAGACCGTCCCCGCGACGATGAGAAACGCGTCTCCTCTCTCCCCCGCGGAGGCCTCAACAGGATGAATCTAGGAGCCTCTCACCGAGGAAATATGTGCATCGTCCCCGACTTGAAAGGCCACAACCCGTGGAGACCCAGAAATGCGGCCGCAACCCTCCAGGAAAGAGCGACGCTCCCCGGTAACCAAGAGAAACAAAATGGCCGAGCAATCCGAGAAGCCGAAGAGTCGCCCGCGAAGCCCACTACGTTGCGGCAAGAGCCCTCGGTACGACCTATCCCCGTCGCAGTCACCAATACGAAGCAAAGAGAACGACCCCCGCAGTCCATTGTCCAGAGCCATCATGGAGGCTCCCATCCCAACCTGGATGGAGAAGCCCCCGACCCTGGCGACTTACAATAGCACGACCGACTCAGACGATCATATAAAGAGCATCAATGTGATGCTCGACTACCAAAATGTCCAGGGAGCCATAAAGTGCAGGCTTTTCCCCAAGACCTTGAGGAAGGGCGCGATGGCATGGTACAAGAGCCTCGAACCTGAATCCACCATCTCATGGATGGAGCTAAAGAGACAATTCTCCAGGCACTTCACCGCCTCTCGGCGACACCCAAAGACGGAGGCGTCTATGTAGGCTATTATTTAGGGAAAGGATGATTCTCTCAGGGATTATATCGAGAGATTCAATCGGGAGGCTGTTCAAGTGTCCACTATAGACAACATGAAGAGATACCTGATCGAGCGAGGGTTGCGACCCCGCAACAAATTCGCCAAAGAGGCCGATATCGAGACTCCCTGCATATTGAGCGAACTTCTTCTCAAGGCCCAGGCCTACATCCAATACGAGGAGAGGCAAGCCGCCATCAGTGCCCGTGACTCGCAGAACCAGGAAGGTGCCAAGGCCTCCCGAAACGAAGACTGTACGGCTCCCCGACGAGGCAGGGAGAGAAGAAAAGAAGATAGACCCCGCGACTCCAGCAAACAGCGGGGACCAACAGGCCACTTCACCGTGTACACGCTACTCATCGCTCCCTTCGAGCGTATTCTGGACGGGTGCATCAACTCGGAATTCGAAAGAGGAGGGGTCCGCTTTCTGAAGTTGACATCCCCCAAGCCCAAGGTTGACAAGTCTAAGTACTACCAATTCCACAAGAACCACATACACGTCACAAAAGATTGCATCCATCTTAAGGATGCCATTGAAATTCTTATTAAGGAAGGACACCTAAAGTAGTACACCAGAAGAAACGAAGCTCCTCGACTAGAAACCCTCGAGGCAAAGAGGATCGAGGAGGTGACACCATCATCCGAAGACACCGGCCTGCAGGTCGCTCTGTGCGTCTCCCAGCCGGAGGACTTCTACCTCCCTTACGAGGCCGACACACCTTTGTTCGCTCGTAGTCCATGGGAGGGTTTCTCTGCCGCGATGGTCATATCCGATAAAGGGTTAAACAAACACTTGGTGGGGTCCTTCAAGAGAAAGTTCGATGAACTCATCGACAAAAGCTCAAAACAGAACGACACCCTCGACATATTCAAGTAAAACTCAAACTCGTATACCTTCTACCTCGATGAGCTACCAGGTGGCACCCATAACTCTAGCATTCCTCTAATGATCAGATCCCAAATGGAGAACTTCATCGTCCGCTACATACTCGTCAACCAGGGAAGCTCGGTCGACATAATGTACGCACACCTCTTCACCACTCTCTAGCTCAACGAGCCATCTGACTCCATATGTCGTCTCCGACTTGCATGGCTTCAATGACATCACTACAAGGTTGTGGGGATACATTGAGATACTCGTCACTTTCGGATCCGAGGAGACTTCCAGGTAGGTCAAGGTCCGCTTTTTGGTAATAGAGTTCCCCTTTCTATACCAATGCATTATGGGAAGGCCAACCCTGGCCGAGTTGACTGTAGTACCATCTACAGTCTACCTAAAGATGAAGTACTACATGACCAGGGGTCGCGTTGTCACTGTCGCACCTCGAAAAATCACGGAGACATTTCGGAGAAACGAACCTCGCGCGAAAGGCGCGGAAATGCGGTTCGACAGAGTCGCCACCGAACTTTATTTTTCCCGAATAAACGGGAGAGGAAAATATCGAGAAAACCTCTTAAGACGAAAGGATAGGAACAGGGCTGTCGCAACCATGTTCCGGGTTCGGGAGTCGGTTACGTGAGGGGAAGGTATTAGCACCCCTCACGTTCGTCGTACTCGACGGGAACCTCTTAAGGTAATTGTGGGGAGTGTTGTCTAGGTTTACTTGTTTTTCTTCTCGATGCTAAAGGTAGAATTGGTAGGGTAAAAGGTTAAAGACGCAAAAGGGAGAGGGTGGTTAGAGGATAGGTTGCTCGCCAAGGATTGGGGCCCTTGTGCCTACGTATGCTCATTCGGACGAGAATGAGAAATCAGAGCGTCGTAGTTCGACTACGGGAAAGGTTGGGAAAGTGTGGAAGGAATAATGGAGAAAGATAGAAGTGTGCTCGCCAAGATCATCGCAATCTTGTGTCTACGTATCTTATATTCAAGAATGAATAAAGAATCAGAGCAATCGTAGTTCGTGGTAACAACCACGAAATGGATATGGGGAAATGGAAAATGGAGGGGAGGTAGCTCGCCAAGATCATCGCGATCTTGTGCCTACGTATCTTACATTCGGACGAGAATGAAGAATCAGAGCAGTCGTAGTTCGTGGAGACGACCACGAAAATATGAAGTTTGAAATGGATTGAGAAACAAAAGAGTGACTGACAAGCAACGCAAAGGCATGCCTCAAGAGCTTGTCACTCAAGAATTCAAGGAATGCAAGATCCCAAGAACTCAATTCTTTCAGAAATTGGGTTGAAAAGAGTTGGAGATAAAGGATTGGATGTTTTGAAATTGAAATAATGAACTAATAACAACTCGATGGCGCGCCTAACAGTTACTCATTCGAATATTCAAAGAATGCTAGATTCTAGGAATATCCCTCTTTCGTAAGTTTAAAAAACGTTTGTGAAAAGATCGAATCAAAAATGGAATGTGAGGCGAAAAGGAAGTTGTTTTGAAGTAGCTCGACGACGTGTCGAGGATTTGATCGAAGATGGAACCGACTTGACGACGTGTCAAGGGTTAGATTGTGAGAAACGATATTAGACCCTAAGGGTGCCCCTAATATCGAGACCACGAGGAGTTGTGAATGCGTGTGCAAAATGTCGATGGCTGCGAATGCGTACGAGCATTCGACTTAGGAGAATGTTTGAGAACGATTGAGTTTGAAAAAGTTGAAAGGTTGAGTGAATAACAACTCAAGAGCATGCCTCGAGAATTATTTACTCGGAAATTCAAGGAATGCTAGATTTCAAGAACCTCCTTATTTCGAGGTTTGAATCGAGAAAAATATTTTAAAAAAGTCGAAAGATTGAGTGAATAATAACTCAAGAGCGTGCCTCGAGAACTATTCACTCGAAAATTCATGAAATGCTAGATTCCAAGAATCTCCTTCTTTCGGAGTTTTAATCGAGGAAGATATTTTTGAAGAATGGAATTGAATTGAGGGTATGGAAAGAGTTTGCGGTATAAGAGGTGAGAATACGAGATTGGATTTGAAAATGACGATTATTTGGTAAATGAGACGTCGGCCTCATAACCAATTAATCGGAGTATTATCGTGATGCTAGATCTCGACAACACCTTTTTCATTCAAAAATGTTTGGATGTAAATCGGAAATATCATACGGAATGCTAGATTCTTATGATATTTCTTTGTCCACAAAAGAGTATGTTTAAAGAGCGAAAAGTTGAACAAAACATTATTTAAGGTGTACACCTCAATAATATTCATTCGAAAATTCAAGAAGTGCTAGACTTCAAGAGTTTAATTTTTGTAATTTAATTAAAAAATGATTCGATTAAACATGCTTAAGAAATATTACCGCTTCGAAGTTTTTTCTCTTAAAAGAAAATCTATTTTGAAATTGTCTTAAAATAAACTACTTAATAAATGGAGAAATGACTTTGATTTAATTTATGAAATATTATTTGAATAAACAATGAAAGTATCATGTGGAATGCTAGACCCCAATGACATTTCCTTGTCTAGATAATTAGAGGGCGCATTTTGAAACGAAAGGTCGAATGTCACTACCCAAGGCGTACGCCCCAATAGTGATCGTTCAAAAAAAAAACTCAAGAAGTGCTAGACTTCAAGAATTTAATTTTCCGTGATTTATTTAAGAAAATAATTTTAGTGTTGAAAAAGATATTGAAATAGGATTATAAAAATGATATCAATTTTGAAAATAAAGTTAGAAAATAATTTGTATATTAAAAATAAGTTAATTTAATCCTTTTGAATCAATCTTTATCAACTTAATATAAAATGGATTGGGCTATAAAAAAAGAAAATGAGATCCGACATGATTACCGTCCACACCGTCAATACAAGCACGAGCTCCCACTCATCTCTAACTTGAATCGCTACAGTGAAAGAATAGGATAGAAATGCAACATAAAAGTAATTATCCATATTTCCAATCTTTAACAGCCATGAAAATAATCCCTGTATAACTATTAATAATGCTTATGATAAAAAAACAAAGTATTTCAAACTTGAGATTTCCGTCCGTAAAACAGCGCGATAGCCAGTGATAGCCAGCGAGGTCTCCAACCAAACTGGTGATAGCAATAAATTGGCACATATATTTATCCAAGTAGTATAATAATCTCAAATCACCTATCCTAAAAACAGTTAAAACATATCATTCTCGCAATTAAACCGCACAAACCGTCAGTGATTCATAGTAGCCAATATATAAAACCTGAATACGCTTTCAGTTCCGCACACAGAATTAATTTGATCAAACTGATAACGCAAACAACCAGCCATACAATCTTACACCATAATCGACATCGAAACAAAAAAAAAGCTTAATTTATACCCAATCTTCATATGGTAGCAGTAGCAGGATATATACAAAATATTGAAACCAAAAACTACATCATTCTGAAAGAATACATCAACTGCAAAATTGAATGAATACGTAGCAGAACCAAACATACTTCGCAGGCCAAAATAAAATACCAACAACAGCGATGAAAACCAAACATTTCGAAGCAACACGACAATGACAGTTTATTTACACTAATAACATGTAGCAGCGGTAACTACCATCAATATTTATCGAAATACAAGCTAACGGTGAAACTGATACGAAATTCACAACTCAAATCCTATATATATATATTCATTATAAGTCGAAAAGTTGAATTATAGAACGAATGAACATGTCAAGACTCAACATATCAGAAGCACACTCTGTTCGAAAGATTTACCCTTAATGCCTCACGGTCTATTATTGCAGAGCCAACTGTGATGAATCCTGGAGGTCGTTATTGCTGCGGTTGTGCCCTGTCAAATAACCAATTCGAATTAACTCCCTCAGCTTGCATTGTCACCTCTCTTATCTCGGCATGACCACGACATTTCTCCTCTTGCCGCCTTATGATGAAGAATCAAAAGGATCCAGACCTGCACACAAACCGATCACAGACAACACAATCTATTTGTGAACTTAAAAAGGAATACAATCCAGGTCATCATAAACCGTTGTTGTTGTAGTGGCGTCGTGATTTGAAGTTGCTGTGTTAAGTTAAACCAGGTAGGATTTTGAAGTCACAGCTGCTGCATTTGATGCACTCGAATCGGATTCGTAACTGCTATTACTCGACTGCTACTATTGCAGAGTTTAAATGCTGCTGGGATCAATTGCTGCTATGCCATTTAGTTTTATTATCGCACAATTTGAAACTCGGTAATAGTGTAACCTGCATACAAACCAGTCACAGACAACCACATAATTTTATAAAAACAGAATGACTTAGGACCTATTATCAATCTAATACCAAGGCAGATGACAATTCAAAAAACGACATAACCGAAACCTCATACTGAGGCTACTACCATGATTTAGGACCTGTCTTCTACACAATGAGAATATTCAGAAATCACAACATAATGAAAACAACATTCGTCAACAATCTCTGACACGTACCATACATGAACATGTCAAAAGGTTTAGTTCAGAATTACATAAAGTAATAGACATAACAAGAACAAGACAGATGTATATGAGATGCCTACCAATGCTGCGAAACATCAATCAACAGTGGCAAGCTATTCCAAATAACTAACCAGTACTATCGTTCTGATGCGCACAAAAACAATCATCTCATGCTACCGAGATACTGTTGTAGAGAAGGGAAAATGAGTTATTGAAATCGTAACAACTCGTTCGATCTGGAAGCCACTGTTGTCGCCATTGTTACTCACCCATTGACATTTCTGTGAGGTCGTTGAATGTCAAAACCGTTTGGAGCTACCCTCGCCGGAAACGTCAAACCTGCTCGGAGCTTTTCTGGATGATTGCTTGATAACGAAAATCGGCGATTGAAGAAGAGGGATAACGGTTATCAGTGAGGGATGAGGAAAAGTGACGATGATGGTGGTGATGATGGAGAGGATAGGTCGGTGACGGTAGCGATTTGGGAGAGAAGAATGTTTCGATTGAGGGATGGTAAAGATGCGGCGCCGTTTGAGCTCCGTGAGAGAGATTTTTTTAGGGTTTTTCTGTGTAGGGTTAGCGGCAGATTCTAAGAGAAATGGAAAGGGTATGAACAATGAATCTCCCCTAAATTAGGGTTCCTATTCTCCCTTTTTATAAATATGGTGAACCGTGTGACCCTCCTCTTTGGGCTTCCAATAGATGGGCCGGTTAAACCAAATCTGACTCTTCTTTCAATTTTTTTAACTCAAAATTAATTATAATATTAATAAAATAATTACTAATAAATTAACCTAATAATTACAATATTAATAATAAAACAGTTAATAAATAAATACTAATAAACAAATAAATATTAATAATTTATAAAACAAACTAAAAGAATAAAACAATATTAATTACTTAAAAATTTTTAGTAGTAACATTTTTTTCAAAAAAACTTAGGAAACTAAAAAAAAATTTAATATTCACAAAAGAAACCTTAGGCCACGTGTCACATCTTTATTGGGCGAAAAAGGATAAAATTTAAAAAAACGCCCAATTTCAGGTGGACACGTGTCTAAATGGCATGAAAAAATAAATGCGCAATTATTTACAAAAGGGTAGGACAAATTTAGGGTACGACAGATGCCCCTATCTAATCGGCTTAAACCTAGAAAAATGAACTGCATTAGCGTTCATATTTCTGAGGTAGAAGTCAATTAGATATGAAGAAGACCATGAATTTGTCTGAAAGAAAAAGAGATGTTAGAGAATTAAAAATACTGGAAAATGTAAACCTCTTAGTCACCTGTAAATAATAGGCCAAAAGGTCGTCATCACCAAAAGGATGATGGGATGAAACACACACGGCTACTACCACCAAAAGGATGGTAGAGCAAAACACAAGCAAAACAATATCGCACAATCTATCATTAATGACTATGACAGACCCCCCACCAAAAGGATGACGGAGCGAAAAACAAACTAACATCGCGCAATATATCATTAATGACTATGATAGACCCCCCCACCAAAAGGATGACGGGGCGAAACACAAACAAATTATCGCATAATCTATCATTAATGACTATGATAGATCCCCCACCAAAAGGATGACGGAGCGAAACACAAACAAACATCGCACAATCTATCATTAATGACTATGATAGACCCCCCACCAAAAGGATGACGGAGCAAAACACAAACAAACTATCGCACAATCTATCATTAATGACTATGATAGACCCCCCACCAAAAGGATGACGGAGCGAAACACAAACAAACATCGCACAATCTATCATTAATGACTATGATAGACCCTCCACCAAAAGGATGACGGAGCGAAACACAAACAAACTATCGCACAATCTATCATTAATGACTATGATAGACCCCCCACCAAAAGGATGACGTAGCGAAACACAAACAAACATCGCACAATCTATCATTAATGACTATGATAGACCCCTCACCAAAAGGATGACGGAGCGAAACACAAACAAACATCGCACAATCTATCATTAATGACTATCATAGACCCCCCACCAAAAGGATGACAGAGCGAAACACAGAAAACTATCGCACAATCTATCGTTAATGACTACGATAGACCCCTCACCAAAAGGATGACGGAGCGAAACTCAAACAAACTATCGCACAATCTATCATTAATGACTATGATAGACCCCCCACCAAAAGGATGACGTAGCGAAACTCACACACAGGCCACTACCACCTAAAATGATGATGGTGAGGCAATTGACAACGACCACGCTTGCTGGATACAACTCATTAGGGAACACCCAAGAGGAGGATTGGATTGAAATGAATCAACGGGGTACGCCCACCGTCTTGCTTGGAGATCATAATTTTATTGAAATGATTTCATGGTTACGCCCATGGATTCTGAAGAGGATGCCCCTGACTGGGCTGAATTTGTCTTGAAATTTTGTCTTGGTCAACAAAAGGTTGAACAACTTCGTGAGGAACGCCTGTGGCCTTGAATGATATGCCCCTGACTGGGCCGTATGTTGATTTGAAAATCTGATCAACCACGAGGCTGAAATACCCATGGTCTTGAAAAAGATGCCCCTACCTGAGCTGGATTTTGCTTTGATATCTTTGAATTTCGTGCGAGAAACCTACATTCTTGCGGAGGATGCCCCTGACTGGGCTGATGATGGTCTTGGAAATCTTCAAGATTGATCCTGGACCTTGACTTGCATATATGAATGCTGGATGATAAATGATATTCCATACGAATGGGAGTGCAAATACAAATGCTAACGCGCGGAGATGCAAGAGCTGGGGAGTTATGATATGATTGGAGTATGCATATGATGCAGGATGCTTATGAGGTCGAATGCGATGCGTATGATGCATATGATTGTAGACAGGTATTTGGAAATGCAGGGAGACGCCAACATGGTGGATTTCTGGTAGTTGCCAATGCGGATTGGACTTTGGGTGGTGGGAGGGATTGACTTCCTCGACACGCAGTTCGTTGAAGATGTCGCAATTGAAGCAGAAGATGATGCTCTGGATGCCCCCAGTCTGATTACTTAGTGATTTGCTTTAGAGAAGGTTGCAGCCCTGCCTGATGATTAGGATAACTTGGTCCTGCCCCAGTCTGAATATGGTAATGATATGCCTTAGATTAACCAATTCTGAAGTTGAAAACGAACTCTGATGGCTTGCCCCTGCTCGAGCTGTTGAATGACATGCCCCAACCTATGGGGTTTGAAGTACTCTTGCTTCGTGTACGCCACTGAAAGTCAAGTTCCTCCTCGGTTGCCCCTCGTCGAGATGTCCTTGAATACCTAGGACTAATTTGCAATTAAAATTGTACATTCATAAATGGTAATATTAATGCACAGTTCAATGTAAGTTTTTTGAAAAAGTGTGTTATTTATTGAGGTGTCGTGATAGTGAAATGAATGGACCGTTAGCCCAAACGTAGTGCTAATTTTGATTGGTGTAAGAGGTGTAACAAGGATAATGACACCAATGCTGATGATTAGCAATCATGTGAGGAGTCAGGTTACGCAACCTTGCGATAGTATGCTTTCAGAAGAAACCTCGCCTCAATTAGGTCTTTCGAGGGTTGTAACGTGGTCTGGTTCACGGTTATGAAACAAAGGATGTTAGGCTCAAAGTATGATTTGTACCCACCCCTTCTTCTTAATGATCTCCAGTCCTACGTTCAATTAATTCTACACTTGTCTTGACGGTATAAACTTGATGGTTCAAGGTTTGCTCGAAATGACAATCACCTTACTTTGATGGATGTCAGTGGCCCTTTTGATTTGGGTGGCCACTGAATCTTATTTTATTTTTGTTGAGGGTTTCGGGGTCCTCTTTTGCTTTTGTTTTGATCCCTAACTTTTGCATGGATTGACTTTGTTTGTCAGATCCATCGGGATTGCCTTGATTTTGCCTAAGTCCCCTCTGAGGTGTTTGACTTAGTAGGCTTTTGATGATTTTTTTATTTTGTTGTGACTGCCATAGCATGGGTCATTGATGAACAACCGTCTTCTGGATTTTGCTTTGTTGATTTGAGTGCGGAGTTAGATTAATTGAACATTACCCTGCCCCAGGTTGAGTGTAAGGGTTTGAATATCCAAAGGAAACTGCTACTTCTAGGCTCGAAGTGGTTTGCTAGGGATTAACTCCTTATATCTTCGGTGTATGGGGGAATTGAAACAATGCCTGTACATCATTGACGAGATTCTGTCTGAAAGTATGCAGTTTGCAATTATGGGTATCTCGTTTTCATCATCCTCCCTCAAATCATGCTAAACAAGAGTTGATAGAGTGAAGTGAATAAATATGTCGGTGATAAGTGAAAAATGAGTGAATACGACATAACTAATTCAAAACATGCATAAACGATACATTAATGAAACCAGATACGAATGACAATTGTTCAAAGCATACAATGCGTAAACACACAAAGACAAGATGTAAGAAATGCGAAAGATTAAATGGCAGCATGACGGCCTTCTTCAGAGAATGGACTTGATCTGATGTTAGCACTAGTTGACTGGTGGCATAGGGTTGTTGATGGCGCTGAGATACTTCCCATCAAAGGTGAGAGCTTCCTTGTCAACCATGTCTTGAATTTTGTGCTTGAAAGCCCTGCAGTTCTCAATGTTGTGACCCGGAGCACCCTTATGAAACTCGCAGTGAGCATCCGCATCATAGTCGGGAGGGATGACAGTTGGAGGAGCTAGGTCTCTCAGAGTAATGGCATCTTTCTCCAACAATTGAGCAAAGATCTGAGCATAAGTCATTGGCAGCCGATCAAATACTCGACGTGGCTTTATCGTCTTTTGATGTTGCTGACGTGGTCGTTGAACGACTTGCCGTCCTGATCCCTTTTTGGTTATGGCAAGGGCTTCGAAGATCTGATCAATCTTTCCGTTGAGGGATTCCAACTCCTTTCTGATGGCAACTTGTTCTTGCTGAACCTGCTCCATCGTTTGTCTTGTACTGACTCTAGTTGCGTACTGGTGTTGAGGAATCAGCTTGATTTACTGGAGAGGAAGGAAGGAGACATAAGATTCTGCTGAAGGATTGGAAATGCAAAATGCACAACATATGGGATGCAATGCAAATGATATGCAAGATTCAATGCAAGATACAAGATCCAGGATCACAGTATCACAATCAAACAATTTTGGAGCTGATAACTGTAACAGGTAGATAACCATAATTCCTGCTCAAAGAAAATTGACAGGTAAACCCTATATGGGAAGATCTAGAAACTCTACCCATAAACCCACTCACGGGATGGTTTCTACGTTTGGTTCCCAGAATCACGGACACTAGTCGTATTAGTGTCACGCAACAGGCTGGCTGTATTACGACGATAATGACGATAAGGTCTCTCCTGAGCGGGGTCCTCATGCTAGGCGCACAAGGAGCGAGTCCTTGGAGACTAACACTAGACGACCACCAATATTGGAACTGGTACTAAAAAGGGTTCCCAGAATCATGGACCTTTCATTAATCAAGTCGTGCAACAGGCTAGCTGTGTTACAACAAGATCCACGAATAGGTCTCCTCTGGAGGAGCTTTCATGCTAGGCCCATAAGGAGCGAGTCCTTCGAGACTAACACTACTCAACTACCAATTCTAAACTATGTGTTCTCTCTGCTTTTACCAAAGCTCGGGTGTAGAGCTTTACTTGCAATGTTTTTCCAGAATCCAACAAGCAAATATAATACAGAGCATATAATAGAAAGAGAAAGCAATAAATAAACAACAGGAGAAAATAAACATAAAGAAAACAGTTAACCAAAAGGTTAGTACTCTCGAATCGAGTCAAGTGAGGCTTGACTCTCTCTTGCATAGGGCAATGCATGTCCCCAGCAGAGTCGCCAGCTGTCGCACCTCGAAAAATCACGGAGACATTTTGTAGAAACGACCCTCGCGCGAAAGGCGCGGAAATGCGGTTCGACAGAGTCGCCACCGAACTTTATTTTTCCCGAATAAACGGGAGAGGAAAATATCGAGAAAACCTCTTAAGACGAAAGGATAGGAACAGGGCTGTCGCAACCATGTTCCGGGTTCGGGAGTCGGTTACGTGAGGGGAAGGTATTAGCACCCCTCACGTCCGTCGTACTCGACGGGAACCTCTTAAGGTAATTGTGGGGAGTGTTGTCTAGGTTTACTTGTTTTTCTTCTCGATGCTAAAGGTAGAATTGGTAGGGTAAAAGGTTAAAGACGCAAAAGGGAGAGGGTGGTTAGAGGATAGGTTGCTCGCCAAGGATTGGGGCCCTTGTGCCTACGTATGCTCATTCGGACGAGAATGAGAAATCAGAGCGTCGTAGTTCGACTACGGGAAAGGTTGGGAAAGTGTGGAAGCAATAATGGAGAAAGATAGAAGTGTGCTCGCCAAGATCATCGCAATCTTGTGTCTACGTATCTTATATTCAAGAATGAATAAAGAATCAGAGCAATCGTAGTTCGTGGTAACAACCACGAAATGGATATGGGGAAATGGAAAATGGAGGGGAGGTAGCTCGCCAAGATCATCGCGATCTTGTGCCTACGTATCTTACATTCGGACGAGAATGAAGAATCAGAGCAGTCGTAGTTCGTGGAGACGACCACGAAAATATGAAGTTTGAAATGGATTGAGAAACAAAAGAGTGACTGACAAGCAACGCAAAGGCATGCCTCAAGAGCTTGTCACTCAAGAATTCAAGGAATGCAAGATCCCAAGAACTCAATTCTTTCAGAAATTGGGTTGAAAAGAGTTGGAGATAAAGGATTGGATGTTTTGAAATTGAAATAATGAACTAATAACAACTCGATGGCGCGCCCAACAGTTACTCATTCGAATATTCAAAGAATGCTAGATTCTAGGAATATCCCTCTTTCGTAAGTTTAAAAAACGTTTGTGAAAAGATCAAATCAAAAATGGAATGTGAGGCGAAAAGGAAGTTGTTTTGAAGTAGCTCGACGACGTGTCGAGGATTTGATCGAAGATGGAACCGACTTGACGACGTGTCAAGGGTTAGATTGTGAGAAACGATATTAGACCCTAAGGGTGCCCCTAATATCGAGACCACGAGGAGTTGTGAATGCGTGTGCAAAACGTCGATGGCTGCGAATGCGTACGAGCATTCGACTTAGGAGAATGTTTGAGAACGATTGAGTTTGAAAAAGTCGAAAGGTTGAGTGAATAACAACTCAAGAGCATGCCTCGAGAATTATTTACTCGGAAATTCAAGGAATTCTAGATTTTAAGAACCTCCTTCTTTCGAGGTTTGAATCGAGAAAAATATTTTGAAAAAGTCGAAAGATTGAGTGAATAATAACTCAAGAGCGTGCCTCGAGAACTATTCACTCGAAAATTCATGGAATGCTAGATTCCAAGAATCTCCTTCTTTCGGAGTTTTAATCGAGGAAGATATTTTTGAAGAATGGAATTGAATTGAGGGTATGGAAAGAGTTTGCGGTATAAGAGGTGAGAATACGAGATTGGATTTGAAAATGACGATTATTTGGTAAATGAGACGTCGACCTCATAACCAATTAATCGGAGTATTATCGTGATGCTAGATCTCGACAACACCTTTTTCATTCAAAAATGTTTGGATGTAAAACGGAAATATCATACGGAATGCTAGATTCTTATGATATTTCTTTGTCCACAAAAGAGTATGTTTAAAGAGCGAAAAGTTGAACAAAACATTATTTAAGGTGTACACCTCAATAATATTCATTCGAAAATTCAAGAAGTGCTAGACTTCAAGAGTTTAATTTTTTTAATTTAATTAAAAAATGATTCGATTAAACATGCTTAAGAAATATTACCGCTTCGAAGTTTTTTCTCTTAAAAGAAAATCTATTTTGAAATTGTCTTAAAATAAACTACTTAATAAATGGAGAAATGACTTTGATTTAATTTATGAAATATTATTTGAATAAACAATGAAAGTATCATGTGGAATGCTAGACCCCAATGACATTTTCTTGTCTAGATAATTAGAGGGCGTATTTTGAAACGAAAGGTCGAATGTCACTACCCAAGGCGTACGCCCCAATAGTGATCGTTCAAAAAAAACTCAAGAAGTGCTAGACTTCAAGAATTTAATTTTCCGCGATTTATTTAAGAAAATAATTTTAGTGTTGAAAAAGATATTGAAATAGGATTATAAAAATGATATCAATTTTGAAAATAAAGTTAGAAAATAATTTGTACATTAAAAATAAGTTAATTTAATCCTTTTGAATCAATCTTTATCAACTTAATATAAAATGGATTGGGCTATAAAAAAAGAAAATGAGATCCGACATGATTACCGTCCACACCGTCAATACAAGCACGAGCTCCCACTCATCTCTAACTTGAATCGCTACAGTGAAAGAATAGGATAGAAATGCAACATAAAAGTAATTATCCATATTTCCAATCCTTAACAGCCATGAAAATAATCCCTGTATAACTATTAATAATGCTTATGATAAAAAAACAAAGTATTTCAAACTTGAGATTTCCGTCCGTAAAACAGCGCGATAGCCAGTGATAGCCAGCGAGGTCTCCAACCAAACCGGTGATAGCAATAAATTGGCACATATATTTATCCAAGTAGTATAATAATCTCAAATCACCTATCCTAAAAACAGTTAAAACATATCATTCTCGCAATTAAACCGCACAAACCGTCAGTGATTCATAGTAGCCAATATATAAAACCTGAATACGCTTTCAGTTTCGCACACAGAATTAATTTGATCAAACTGATAACGCAAACAACCAGCCATACAATCTTACACCATAATCGACATCGAAACAAAAAAAGCTTAATTTATACCCAATCTTCATATGGTAGCAGTAGCAGGATATATACAAAATATTGAAACCAAAAACTACATCATTCTGAAAGAATACATCAACTGCAAAATTGAATGAATACGTAGCAGAACCAAACATACTTCGCAGGCCAAAATAAAATACCAACAGCAGCGATGAAAACCAAACATTTCGAAGCAACACGACATTGACAGTTTATTTACACTAATAACATGTAGCAGCGGTAACTACCATCAATATTTATCGAAATACAAGCTAACAGTGAAACTGATACGAAATTCACAACTCAAATCCTATATATATTCATTATAAGTCGAAAAGTTGAATTATAGAACGAATGAACATGTCAAGACTCAACGTATCAGAAGCACACTCTGTTCGAAAGATTTACCCTTAATGCCTCACGGTCTATTATTGCAGAGCCAACTGTGATGAATCCTGGAGGTCGTTATTGCTGCGGTTGTGCCCTGTCAAATAACCAATTCGAATTAACTCCCTCAGCTTGCATTGTCACCTCTCTTATCTCGGCATGACCACGACATTTCTCCTCTTGCCGCCTTATGATGAAGAATCAAAAGGATCCAGACCTACACACAAACCGATCACAGACAACACAATCTATTTGTAAACTTAAAAAGGAATACAATCCAGGTCATCATAAACCGTTGTTGTTGTAGTGGCGTCGTGATTTGAAGTTGTTGTGTTAAGTTAAACCGGGTAGGATTTTGAAGTCACAGCTGCTGCATTTGATGCACTCGAATCGGATTCACAACTGCTATTACTCGACTGCTACTATTGCAGAGTTTAAATGCTGCTGGGATCAACTGCTGCTATGCCATTCAGTTTTATTATCGCACAATTTGAAACTCGGTAATAGTGTAACCTGCATACAAACCAGTCACAGACAACCACATAATTTTATAAAAACAGAATGACTTAGGACCTATTATCAAGCTAATACCAAGGCAGATGACAATTCAAAAAACGACATAACCGAAACCTCATACCGAGGCTACTGCCATGATTTAGGACCTGTCTTCTTTACAATGAGAATATTCAGAAATCACAACATAATGAAAACAACATTCGTCAACAATCTCTGACACGTACCATACATGAACATGTCAAAAGGTTTAGTTCAGAATTACATAAAGTAATAGACATAACAAGAACAAGACAAATGGATATGAGATGCCTACCAATGCTGCGAAACATCAATCAACAGTGGCAAGCTATTCCAAATAACTAACCAGTACTATCGTTCTGATGCGCACAAAAACAATCATCTCATGCTACCGAGATACTGTTGTAGAGAAGGGAAAATAAGTTATTGAAATCGTAACAACTCGTTCGATCTGGAAGCCACTGTTGTCGCCATTGTTACTCGCCCATTGACATTGCTGTGAGGTCGTTGAATGTCAAAACCGTTTGGAGCTACCCTCGCCGGAAACGTCAAACCTGCTCGGAGCTTTTCTGGATGATTGCTTGATAACGAAAATCGGCGATTGAAGAAGAGGGATAACGGTTATCAGTGAGGGATGAGGAAAAGTGACGATGATGGTGGTGATGATGGAGAGGATAGGTCGGCGACGGTAGCGATTTGGGAGAGAAGAATGTTTCGATTGAGGGATGGTAAAGATGCGGCGCCGTTTGAGCTCCGTGAGAGAGATTTTTTTAGGGTTTTTCTGTGTAGGGTTAGCGGCGGATTCTAAGAGAAGTGGAAAGGGTATGAACAGTGAATCTCCCCTAAATTAGGGTTCCTATTCTCCCATTTTATAAATATGGTGAACCGTGTGACCCTCCTCTTTGGGCTTCCAATAGATGGGCCAGTTAAACCAAATCTGACTCTTCTTTCAATTTTTTTAACTCAAAATTAATTATAATATTAATAAAATAATTACTAATAAATTAACCTAATAATTACAATATTAATAATAAAACAGTTAATAAATAAATACTAATAAACAAATAAATATTAATAATTTATAAAACAAACTAAAAGAATAAAACAATATTAATTACTTAAAAAATTTTAGTAGTATCATTTTTTTCAAAAAAACTTAGGAAACTAAAAAAAAATTTAATATTCACAAAAGAAACCTTAGGCCACGTGTCACATCTTTATTGGGCGAAAAAGGATAAAATTTAAAAAAACACCCAATTTCAGGTGGACACGTGTCTAAATGGCATGAAAAAATAAATGCGCAATTATTTACAAAAGGGTAGGACAAATTTAGGGTACGACAGATGCCCCTATCTAATCGGGTTAAACCTAGAAAAATGAACTGCATTAGCGTTCATATTTCTGAGGTAGAAGTCAATTAGATATGAAGAAGACCATGAATTTGTCTGAAAGAAAAAGAGATGTTAGAGAATTAAAAATACTGGAAAATGTAAACCTCTTAGTCACCTGTAAATAATAGGCCAAAAGGTCGTTATCACCAAAAGGATGATGGGATGAAACACACACGGATACTACCACCAAAAGGATGGTAGAGCAAAACACAAGCAAAACAATATCGCACAATCTATCATTAATGACTATGACAGACCCCCCACCAAAAGGATGACGGAGCGAAAAACAAACTAACATCGCGCAATATATCATTAATGACTATGATAGACCCCCCACCAAAAGGATGACGGAGCGAAACACAAACAAATTATCGCACAATCTATCATTAATGACTATGATAGACCCCCCACCAAAAGGATGACGGAGCGAAACACAAACAAACATCGCACAATCTATCATTAATGACTATGATAGACCCCCCACCAAAAGGATGACGGAGCGAAACACAAACAAACTATCGCACAATCTATCATTAATGACTATGATAGACCCCCCACCAAAAGGATGACGTAGCGAAACACAAACAAACATCGCACAATCTATCATTAATGACTATGATAGACCCCTCACCAAAAGGATGACGGAGCGAAACACAAACAAACATCGCACAATCTATCATTAATGACTATCATAGACCCCCCACCAAAAGGATGACGGAGCGAAACACAGAAAACTATCGCACAATCTATCGTTAATGACTACGATAGACCCCTCACCAAAAGGATGACAGAGCGAAACTCAAACAAACTATCGCACAATCTATCATTAATGACTATGATAGACCCCCACCAAAAGGATGACGTAGCGAAACTCACACACAGGCCACTACCACCTAAAATGATGATGGTGAGGCAATTGACAACGACCACGCTTGCTGGATACAACTCATTAGGGAACACCCAAGAGGAGGATTGGATTGAAATGAATCAACGGGGTACGCCCACCGTCTTGCTTGGAGATCATAATTTTATTGAAATGATTTCATGGTTACGCCCATGGATTCTGAAGAGGATGCCCCTGACTGGGCTGAATTTGTCTTGAAATTTTGTCTTGGTCAACAAAAGGTTGAACAACTTCGTGAGGAACGCCTGTGGCCTTGAATGATATGCCCCTGACTGGGTCGTATGTTGATTTGAAAATCTGATCAACCACGAGGCTAAAATACCCATGGTCTTGAAAAAGATGCCCCTGCCTGAGCTAGATTTTGCTTTGATATCTTTGAATTTCGTGCGAGAAACCTACATTCTTGCGGAGGATGCCCCTGACTGGGCTGATGATGGTCTTGGAAATCTTCAAGATTGATCCTGGACCTTGACTTGCATATATGAATGCTGAATGATAAATGATATTCCATACGAATGGGAGTGCAAATACAAATGCTAACGCGCGGAGATGCAAGAGCTGGGGAGTTATGATATGATTGGAGTATGCATATGATGCAGGATGCTTATGAGGTCGAATGCGATGCGTATGATGCATATGATTGTAGACAGGTATTTGGAAATGCAGGGAGACGCCAACATGGTGGATTTCTGGTAGTTGCCAATGCGGATTGGACTTTGGGTGGTGGGAGGGATTGACTTCCTCGACACGCAGTTCGTTGAAGATGTCGCAATTGAAGCAGAAGATGATGCTCTGGATGCCCCCAGTCTGATTACTTAGTGATTTGCTTTAGAGAAGGTTGCAGCCCTGCCTGATGATTAGGATAACTTGGTCCTGCCCCAGTCTGAATATGGTAATGATATGCCTTAGATTAACCAATTCTGAAGTTGAAAACGAACTCTGATGGCTTGCCCCTGCTCGAGCTGTTGAATGACATGCCCCAACCTATGGGGTTTGAAGTACTCTTGCTTCGTGTACGCCACTGAAAGTCAAGTTCCTCCTCGGTTGCCCCTCGTCGAGATGTCCTTGAATACCTAGGACTAATTTGCAATTAAAATTGTACATTCATAAATGGTAATATTAATGCACAGTTCAATGTAAGTTTTTTGAAAAAGTGTGTTATTTATTGAGGTGTCGTGATAGTGAAATGAATGGACCGTTAGCCCAAACGTAGTGCTAATTTTGATTGGTGTAAGAGGTGTAACAAGGATAATGACACCAATGCTGATGATTAGCAATCATGTGAGGAGTCAGGTTACGCAACCTTGCGATAGTATGCTTTCAGAAGAAACCTCGCCTCAATTAGGTCTTTCGAGGGTTGTAACGTGGTCTGGTTCACGGTTATGAAACAAAGGATGTTAGGCTCAAAGTATGATTTGTACCCACCCCTTCTTCTTAATGATCTCCAGTCCTACGTTCAATTAATTCTACACTTGTCTTGACGGTATAAACTTGATGGTTCAAGGTTTGCTCGAAATGACAATCACCTTACTTTGATGGATGTCAGTGGCCCTTTTGATTTGGGTGGCCACTGAATCTTATTTTATTTTTGTTGAGGGTTTCGGGGTCCTCTTTTGCTTTTGTTTTGATCCCTAACTTTTGCATGGATTGACTTTGTTTGTCAGATCCATCGGGATTGCCTTGATTTTGCCTAAGTCCCCTCTGAGGTGTTTGACTTAGGAGGCTTTTGATGATTTTTTAATTTTGTTGTGACTGCCATAGCATGGGTCATTGATGAACAACCGTCTTCTGGATTTTGCTTTGTTGATTTGAGTGCGGAGTTAGATTAATTGAACATTACCCTGCCCCAGGTTGAGTGTAACGGTTTGAATATCCAAAGGAAACTGCTACTTCTAGGCTCGAAGTGGTTTGCTAGGGATTAACTCCTTATATCTTCGGTGTATGGGGGAATTGAAACAATGCCTGTACATCATTGACGAGATTCTGTCTGAAAGTATGCAGTTTGCAATTATGGGTATCTCGTTTTCATCATCCTCCCTCAAATCATGCTAAACAAGAGTTGATAGAGTGAAGTGAATAAATATGTCGGTGATAAGTGAAAAATGAGTGAATACGACATAACTAATTCAAAACATGCATAAACGATACATTAATGAAACCAGATACGAATGACAATTGTTCAAAGCATACAATGCGTAAACACACAAAGACAAGATGTAAGAAATGCGAAAGATTAAATGGCAGCATGACGGCCTTCTTCAGAGAATGGACTTGATCTGATGTTAGCACTAGTTGACTGGTGGCATAGGGTTGTTGATGGCGCTGAGATACTTCCCATCAAAGGTGAGAGCTTCCTTGTCAACCATGTCTTGAATTTTGTGCTTGAAAGCCCTGCAGTTCTCAATGTTGTGACCCGGAGCACCCTTATGAAACTCGCAGTGAGCATCCGCATCATAGTCGGGAGGGATGACAGTTGGAGGAGCTAGGTCTCTCAGAGTAATGGCATCTTTCTCCAACAATTGAGCAAAGATCTGAGCATAAGTCATTGGCAGCCGATCAAAGACTCGACGTGGCTTTATCGTCTTTTGATGTTGCTGACGTGGTCGTTGAACGACTTGCCGTCCTGATCCCTTTTTGGTTATGGCAAGGGCTTCGAAGATCTGATCAATCTTTCCGTTGAGGGATTCCAACTCCTTTCTGATGGCAACTTGTTCTTGCTGAACCTGCTCCATCGTTTGTCTTGTACTGACTCTAGTTGCGTACTGGTGTTGAGGAATCAACTTGATTTACTGGAGAGGAAGGAAGGAGACATAAGATTCTGCTGAAGGATTGGAAATGCAAAATGCACAACATATGGGATGCAATGCAAATGATATGCAAGATTCAATGCAAGATACAAGATCCAGGATCACAGTATCACAATCAAACAATTTTGGAGCTGATAACTGTAACAGGTAGATAACCATAATTCCTGCTCAAAGAAAATTGACAGGTAAACCCTATATGGGAAGATCTAGAAACTCTACCCATAAACCCACTCACGGGATGGTTTCTACGTTTGGTTCCCAGAATCACGGACACTAGTCGTATTAGTGTCACGCAACAGGCTGGCTGTATTACGACGATAATGATGATAAGGTATCTCCTGAGCGGGGTCCTCATGCTAGGCGCACAAGGAGCGAGTCCTTGGAGACTAACACTAGACGACCACCAATATTGGAACTGGTACTAAAAAGGGTTCCCAGAATCATGGACCCTTCATTAATCAAGTCGTGTAACAGGCTAGCTGTGTTACAACAAGATCCACGAATAGGTCTCCTCTGGAGGAGCTTTCATGCTAGGCCCATAAGGAGCGAGTCCTTCGAGACTAACACTACTCAACTACCAATTCTAAACTATGTGTTCTCTCTGCTTTTACCAAAGCTCGGGTGTAGAGCTTTACTTGCAATGTTTTTCCAGAATCCAACAAGCAAATATAATACAGAGCATATAATAGAAAGAGAAAGCAATAAATAAACAACAGGAGAAAATAAACATAAAGAAAACAGTTAACCAAAAGGTTAGTACTCTCGAATCGAGTCAAGTGAGGCTTGACTCTCTCTTGCATAGGGCAATGCATGTCCCCAGCAGAGTCGCCAGCTGTCGCACCTCGAAAAATCACGGAGACATTTTGTAGAAACGACCCTCGCGCGAAAGGCGCGGAAATGCGGTTCGACAGAGTCGCCACCGAACTTTATTTTTCCCGAATAAACGGGAGAGGAAAATATCGAGAAAACCTCTTAAGACGAAAGGATAGGAACAGGGCTGTCGCAACCATGTTCCGGGTTCGGGAGTCGGTTACGTGAGGGGAAGGTATTAGCACCCCTCACGTCCGTCGTACTCGACGGGAACCTCTTAAGGTAATTGTGGGGAGTGTTGTCTAGGTTTACTTGTTTTTCTTCTCGATGCTAAAGGTAGAATTGGTAGGGTAAAAGGTTAAAGACGCAAAAGGGAGAGGGTGGTTAGAGGATAGGTTGCTCGCCAAGGATTGGGGCCCTTGTGCCTACGTATGCTCATTCGGACGAGAATGAGAAATCAGAGCGTCGTAGTTCGACTACGGGAAAGGTTGGGAAAGTGTGGAAGCAATAATGGAGAAAGATAGAAGTGTGCTCGCCAAGATCATCGCAATCTTGTGTCTACGTATCTTATATTCAAGAATGAATAAAGAATCAGAGCAATCGTAGTTCGTGGTAACAACCACGAAATGGATATGGGGAAATGGAAAATGGAGGGGAGGTAGCTCGCCAAGATCATCGCGATCTTGTGCCTACGTATCTTACATTCGGACGAGAATGAAGAATCAGAGCAGTCGTAGTTCGTGGAGACGACCACGAAAATATGAAGTTTGAAATGGATTGAGAAACAAAAGAGTGACTGACAAGCAACGCAAAGGCATGCCTCAAGAGCTTGTCACTCAAGAATTCAAGGAATGCAAGATCCCAAGAACTCAATTCTTTCAGAAATTGGGTTGAAAAGAGTTGGAGATAAAGGATTGGATGTTTTGAAATTGAAATAATGAACTAATAACAACTCGATGGCGCGCCCAACAGTTACTCATTCGAATATTCAAAGAATGCTAGATTCTAGGAATATCCCTCTTTCGTAAGTTTAAAAAACGTTTGTGAAAAGATCAAATCAAAAATGGAATGTGAGGCGAAAAGGAAGTTGTTTTGAAGTAGCTCGACGACGTGTCGAGGATTTGATCGAAGATGGAACCGACTTGACGACGTGTCAAGGGTTAGATTGTGAGAAACGATATTAGACCCTAAGGGTGCCCCTAATATCGAGACCACGAGGAGTTGTGAATGCGTGTGCAAAACGTCGATGGCTGCGAATGCGTACGAGCATTCGACTTAGGAGAATGTTTGAGAACGATTGAGTTTGAAAAAGTCGAAAGGTTGAGTGAATAACAACTCAAGAGCATGCCTCGAGAATTATTTACTCGGAAATTCAAGGAATTCTAGATTTTAAGAACCTCCTTCTTTCGAGGTTTGAATCGAGAAAAATATTTTGAAAAAGTCGAAAGATTGAGTGAATAATAACTCAAGAGCGTGCCTCGAGAACTATTCACTCGAAAATTCATGGAATGCTAGATTCCAAGAATCTCCTTCTTTCGGAGTTTTAATCGAGGAAGATATTTTTGAAGAATGGAATTGAATTGAGGGTATGGAAAGAGTTTGCGGTATAAGAGGTGAGAATACGAGATTGGATTTGAAAATGACGATTATTTGGTAAATGAGACGTCGACCTCATAACCAATTAATCGGAGTATTATCGTGATGCTAGATCTCGACAACACCTTTTTCATTCAAAAATGTTTGGATGTAAAACGGAAATATCATACGGAATGCTAGATTCTTATGATATTTCTTTGTCCACAAAAGAGTATGTTTAAAGAGCGAAAAGTTGAACAAAACATTATTTAAGGTGTACACCTCAATAATATTCATTCGAAAATTCAAGAAGTGCTAGACTTCAAGAGTTTAATTTTTTTAATTTAATTAAAAAATGATTCGATTAAACATGCTTAAGAAATATTACCGCTTCGAAGTTTTTTCTCTTAAAAGAAAATCTATTTTGAAATTGTCTTAAAATAAACTACTTAATAAATGGAGAAATGACTTTGATTTAATTTATGAAATATTATTTGAATAAACAATGAAAGTATCATGTGGAATGCTAGACCCCAATGACATTTTCTTGTCTAGATAATTAGAGGGCGTATTTTGAAACGAAAGGTCGAATGTCACTACCCAAGGCGTACGCCCCAATAGTGATCGTTCAAAAAAAACTCAAGAAGTGCTAGACTTCAAGAATTTAATTTTCCGCGATTTATTTAAGAAAATAATTTTAGTGTTGAAAAAGATATTGAAATAGGATTATAAAAATGATATCAATTTTGAAAATAAAGTTAGAAAATAATTTGTACATTAAAAATAAGTTAATTTAATCCTTTTGAATCAATCTTTATCAACTTAATATAAAATGGATTGGGCTATAAAAAAAGAAAATGAGATCCGACATGATTACCGTCCACACCGTCAATACAAGCACGAGCTCCCACTCATCTCTAACTTGAATCGCTACAGTGAAAGAATAGGATAGAAATGCAACATAAAAGTAATTATCCATATTTCCAATCCTTAACAGCCATGAAAATAATCCCTGTATAACTATTAATAATGCTTATGATAAAAAAACAAAGTATTTCAAACTTGAGATTTCCGTCCGTAAAACAGCGCGATAGCCAGTGATAGCCAGCGAGGTCTCCAACCAAACCGGTGATAGCAATAAATTGGCACATATATTTATCCAAGTAGTATAATAATCTCAAATCACCTATCCTAAAAACAGTTAAAACATATCATTCTCGCAATTAAACCGCACAAACCGTCAGTGATTCATAGTAGCCAATATATAAAACCTGAATACGCTTTCAGTTCCGCACACAGAATTAATTTGATCAAACTGATAACGCAAACAACCAGCCATACAATCTTACACCATAATCGACATCGAAACAAAAAAAAGCTTAATTTATACCCAATCTTCATATGGTAGCAGTAGCAGGATATATACAAAATATTGAAACCAAAAACTACATCATTCTGAAAGAATACATCAACTGCAAAATTGAATGAATACGTAGCAGAACCAAACATACTTCGCAGGCCAAAATAAAATACCAACAGCAGCGATGAAAACCAAACATTTCGAAGCAACACGACAATGACAGTTTATTTACACTAATAACATGTAGCAGCGGTAACTACCATCAATATTTATCGAAATACAAGCTAACGGTGAAACTGATACGAAATTCACAACTCAAATCCTATATATATTCATTATAAGTCAAAAAGTTGAATTATAGAACGAATGAACATGTCAAGACTCAACATATCAGAAGCACACTCTGTTCGAAAGATTTACCCTTAATGCCTCACGATCTATTATTGCAGAGCCAACTGTGATGAATCCTGGAGGTCGTTATTGCTGCGGTTGTCCCCTGTCAAATAACCAATTCGAATTAACTCCCTCAGCTTGCATTGTCACCTCTCTTATCTCGGCATGACCACGGCATTTCTCCTCTTGCCGCCTTATAATGAAGAATCAAAAGGATCTAGACCTGCACACAAACCGATCACAGACAACACAATCTATTTGTGAACTTAAAAAGGAATACAATCCAGGTCATCATAAACCGTTGCTGTTGTAGTGGCGTCGTGATTTGAAGTTGTTGTGTTAAGTTAAACCGGGTAGGATTTTGAAGTCACAGCTGCTGCATTTGATGCACTCGAATCGGATTCGCAACTGCTATTACTCGACTGCTACTATTGCAGAGTTTAAATGCTGCTGGGATCAACTGCTGCTATGCTATTCAGTTTTATTATCGCACAATTTGAAACTCGGTAATAGTGTAACCTGCATACAAACCAGTCACAGACAACCACATAATTTTATAAAAACAGAATGACTTAGGACCTATTATCAAGCTAATACCAAGGCAGATGACAATTCAAAAAATGACATAACCGAAACCTCATACCGAGGCTACTGCCATGATTTAGGACCTGTCTTCTACACAATGAGAATATTCAGAAATCACAACATAATGAAAACAACATTCGTCAACAATCTCTGACACGTACCATACATGAACATGTCAAAAGGTTTAGTTCAGAATTACATAAAGTAATAGACATAACAAGAACAAGACATATGGATATGAGATGCCTACCAATGCTGCGAAACATCAATCAACAGTGGCAAGCTATTCCAAATAACTAACCAGTACTATCGTTCTGATGCGCACAAAAACAATCATCTCATGCTACCGAGATACTGTTGTAGAGAAGGGAAAATGAGTTATTGAAATCGTAACAACTTGTTTGATCTGGAAGCCACTGTTGTCGCCATTGTTACTCGCCCATTGACATTGCTGTGAGGTCGTTGAATGTCAAAACCGTTTGGAGCTACCCTCGCCGGAAACGTCAAACCTGCTCGGAGCTTTTCTGGATGATTGCTTGATAACAAAAATCGGCGATTGAAGAAGAGGGATAACGGTTATCAGTGAGGGATGTGGAAAAGTGACGATGATGGTGGTGATGATGGAGAGGATAGGTCGGCGACGGTAGCGATTTGGGAGAGAAGAATGTTTCGATTGAGGGATGGTAAAGATGCGGCGCCGTTTGAGCTCCGTGAGAGAGATTTTTTTAGGGTTTTTCTGTGTAGGGTTAGCGGCGGGTTCTAAGAGAAATGGAAAGGGTATGAACAGTGAATCTCCCCTAAATTAGGGTTCCTATTCTCCCTTTTTATAAATATGGTGAACCGTGTGACCCTCCTCTTTGGGCTTCCAATAGATGGGCCGGTTAAACCAAATCTGACTCTTCTTTCAATTTTTTTAACTCAAAATTAATTATAATATTAATAAAATAATTACTAATAAATTAACCTAATAATTACAATATTAATAATAAAACAGTTAATAAATAAATACTAATAAACAAATAAATATTAATAATTTATAAAACAAACTAAAAGAATAAAACAATATTAATTACTTAAAAAATTTTAGTAGTATCATTTTTTTCAAAAAAACTTAGGAAACTAAAAAAAATTTAATATTCACAAAAGAAACCTTAGGCCACGTGTCACATCTTTATTGGGCGAAAAAGGATAAAATTTAAAAAACGCCCAATTTCAGGTGGACACGTGTCTAAATGGCATGAAAAAATAAATGCGCAATTATTTACAAAAGGGTAGGACAAATTTAGGGTACGACATTCACCCTTCATGGGGACATTGAGGCGGCCACTAAGGGGCTGAACTCGATCAACATCACGCCTAAGAGCACCAGCAAGCCAGCTAGTGTCGAGGAGCAGAATCCACTGCCACGCGTCAACTCGGTCGACCTCGATCTTAGGCTTGGGATTCGCACCGATGGAATGAACCTCTTTGGTAATCTTAGTACTAACCACTCTTCGTGGCCCATTCTTCTCACGATTCATAATCTATCTCCTTAGTTGTGCATGAAACACAAGTATATGTTATTAAGTATGATGATTTCTAAATCATGACAACCTGGAAAAAATATAGATGTTTATCTAAGTCCATTAATTGAAGATTCAAATTATTTTTTTAGAGGAAGGCGTTGAAGTTGATGATTTATATTCTGCTGAAAAGTTTAAGATGCATGCAATGTTATTTTACACAATCAACGACTTTCATGCATATAGTAATTTGGATGGATATATGTGTCAAAGGACATAAAGTGTGTCCTATATGTGAATCTATTACTTGTTATCATCAACTTGAGTTTGGAAAATTTTCGTTTACCTTGGGCATCAGAAATTTCTAAAATCCTGTCATCCTTATCGTAGATTGCGAAAGGCTTTTAATGGAGAGTAGGATTTTGATATGGCTCCTAAGACTTTAACCAAGGATGAAGTTTCTCAATGACACAAACACATTAATGTTGTCATTGGAAAGAGGGAGAAAAAATGGCCAGTTGAGAAAAATATATGGAAAAATAGGTTTGTGTTATTTGATGTACCATATTGGTCAAGTCTCGACGTAAGACATTATCTTGGTGTGATGCACGTGGAGAAAAATATGTGTGATAGTTTGATTGGAACACTTCTAAACATTTCAGGAAATACTAAAGATATTAAGAATTCCTGTCTCGATATGGAGGTAATGGGTATACAAAAACAATTGGCTCCAATAGAATTAGAAAAAAAGAACTTATCTACCTCCGACATGTCACACTCTATATATAAAAAGGAAAAGAATTTTTTTCCGAGTGTTTACATGGTATCAAATTTCCCCAAGGTTACTCATCAAACATCAAGAAACTTGTATCAATGAAAGATTTAAAGTTAATTGGTTTAAAATCTCATGATTGTCATGTCTTGATGCAACAACTTCACCCAATGGCTATCCGTAGAATCCTACCAAAAAAATGTGAGAGTAACTACAATCAAATTGTGCTTATTCTTCAATTCTATATGTAATAAACTTTTGGATTTCAAAAAAGTAGATGAATTAGAAGATTTGGCAGCCATAATCTTGTGTTAATTGGAGATGTATTTTTCTCCATTCTTTTTGACATTATGGTTCACTTACATGTTCATCTAGTCATAGAAATCAGATTTTTGGTCTAGTTTATTTAAGATGGATGTCTCAATAGAGCGATACTTGGTGATCTTTAAAGGGTATACGAAGAATCATCACCGACTAGAAGTTTCGATTGTTGAAAGGTACACTATAGAAGAAGCTGTTGAGTTTTGTACAAAGTATTTGTCAGAAGCAGATCCTATAGGAATTCCAAAGTCTAGTCATGCTAACAGATATGAAGGTCGAGGTACTCAAGGTTTAAATGTTAAGTCAATGGCTCAGGATGTAGTTCTTTAAGAAAACTTTTATATATTGAATAATCTTGATGACGTTCAACCTTACATAGCTACTAAAAAAACACTTGTGAAGAAATAAAAAATCCCCAAATAAGTGAAAAGTTGTTGTTGACAGAGCATAACAAGAAATTCATAGATTGGTTTAATAAAGAAATATATAATGATGATAGTGCATTCGAGACAATTAAATGGTTTTCGTACATGCCAAAATTTAATTTCATAACTTAGACTACATACGACATTGGTTATTTTCCTTTTATACAAAATTAAAACATGATCGTAGTATAATGAAAAATAGTGGGGTTATGGTTGAGTCCAAATCCATATATTTCATAAGTTTGAAAGATAAGAATCATATATTAGCATCTGGAGCGTTCTATGGTGTCATTGAAAAGATTTGGGAGATTGACTATGTTATTTTCAAAGTGCCTTTATTTAAACACAAGTGGATTCCCAATGATAATGGTCTACAAACTGATGACTTAGGATTCACCCGGGTTGACTTTGGCAAGACAACTTATATGGCCGAACCATTCATCATGGATTCTCAAGCAAAAACAGTTGTATATATGAATGAACCTTCAGACATATCGGGGAGATGGTCAATCGTTCTCCAAGAAAAATATATTCCTCGTAGTGATGAAAGTTTTAATATTCTTCCATTCCTTCTTATGAAACAAATGTGTCTACTTCATATGATGAAGTTTATAGAGATGATGTGCATGTTATTTGTAACGATCATAAAGAAGGCATATGGAAAAATTAACAAGTATATTATTCTTTATTCATAATTTATTATAAGTTATAATTTCTAAGTTTATTTACTAACAAGTATGATTATTTAAAATTATAAGTGTTTAAAGTCAAGACACCAAGAGACAAGAAACTAAAACACCAAGATACAATTATTTGATGTAATGATGTGTAAATTGTAGGTTATTTTGTGCCATTTTGGTTTTGATGTAATATACAATTTTTGAATTTGATGTAATATAGTTTTTGGTATGATACGATTCACAAATGCGTGTTACTGTTTCTAATCTGATATGATTCACAAAAATATAGGTTAAAAAATGGGAAAATGTATAGAAGAAGAAATATATATAAAAAAAGCAAGTGATTTCACCACAGTTGCTAAAATATAATTGTGGTTATATGTTGAACGCTATCCAGAATAATTTAAATCCCAAAAATGGTGTTGATAAGTATCGAACCAAGGACCTTTAAACTTTTCACAACAGTTATGTATCATGCTTGTGGTGATAGGTAGCGCACATTCCAATTTTCTACAACGGGTACTAGACAATGATTGTAAGTAACACATATATAACAACACGTTACATAACAACGGCTAGTCCTCCGTGATTATATATCTTTGCCAACTGTGATTGTATGTGTTTTTCGTAGTAGCGGGTCCTTTTCCCCCGCCTCACATTGCGTAGTTCTTTGTGCTTTTGTTGCATTTTTTGCAACCGGCGTGTAACCTTCATTGACGAGATCAAGAACATCTTGAGCTCAAAACAACACGCATCTAAATCGACCACCAGTTCCAGTTATTTCTATCGAATACTGGAAGCTTTGTGTTCAAGCTACTGTTTCGACCGTTCATTTTTGTTCTTGTGCAAATCACTCAATTCTCACCAACACCCGTGTTTCCCAAACCTTAAGAATTAAGGTCTATGATTCTCTCCAATTTCAAACTTCAATTCAACGTGAATTTCAGAACCAAAATCAATCACACACCCCTATTACACTCATGTTTCCCTGTGAATCGAACCGGAGCTTTGGATATCAATTGTTAGAGTTCAACAATAAACCCCCACTAATAATACACAAGAACTTAAAAAAAATGAACAATGAAAGAACAATTACACACACACACACACAGAGATAGATAGAGAGATAGATAGATAGATAGAGAGATAGATAGAAAGAGAGAGTTGTGTAACTATCTTTCTAATTTCATAAAATGCAACATTCAATTATGTTACAAATACAATTACATTTGGGTTTATATAAACATCAAATTCAAATCCAAATGAGACTCAAATACAAATACAATTGAAACTAAAACTAAACAACCTTGAATGTTGAATTACATTCAACAGTGAGAACGATAATCAAACGGTTCAAGTGACTCCTCAAGGACATAAGTGTACTTAAGTGCACTCCAATGGTCTAGACACACACACTACTCCTTAGCCTGCTCACATATAGTCGCACATAAGGTATTTGTTGCGGTGAGAATCAGATATCAAGCTATTGAATTAACCTGAATCACAAATGTTTGAAGTTCACCACCAAACTTTGATTTATCCAAAGGAAAGGGTAAAGATCGAAGAAAATCCTAAGTGTGCTATGTAACAACAAAGTTAAGAGATCTAAGGTTCGGGGGTTGGTTATACCTAGGGAAGGTGTTAGCATCCTAAGTATTTGTAATACTCTACAGGAACCTCTTGTTAGCATTTGTGCTATGTTATTTCTTTGCTTGCTAATGAAGAGATGCTAAGGGAAAGACCTAAGGTATTTACAAAGTATGCTCGCCAAGACATCACATCTCGTGCCTACGTATCCTAACAAGCATGGAATCAGAGCATTCGTAGTTTACTTTACTAGGGGTGAGGAACTCTTGACTGAACAAGGTTCCAATGGGGAAGGTAAGTGTCCATAACCACGACACTTACATGGAGTTAGGCAACTCCAAACCTAAGGCTAGGTTAAAAAGGAGAGGTAAGTGTCCATGGCAAGACACTCACATAGAGTGCGACGACTATAATCCTAAGACTAGGATAAAAGGGGAAAGTAAACGTCCATGGAAAGACACCTACAAAGAGTGCAACGACTCTAATCCTAAGGCTAGTATAAATGAATAAGACTCTAACAAGGTCTCAAGGGAATGGCGGACAAGGTTATCCTAAATATGACACGGCATTCAACAAGAGGGGAAACTTTCCTTTAAAATTATCAAGAAAAGATTTTGGATACGAAAAGAAGGAAAATCTATGGGAGACTGAATCCTAAATGTTGTCAAACAATGATGGACCTAAAGTTGAGATAAAAAGGGAAAACTATCCTAATGTCGTTATGCAAAGATTAAGAGCCTAAAATCTATCCTACCTCGAGCTTAATCGAAAATTAAGTTGAACTAGGAGGTTTTAAGGGAACGTGTGAAAACAACGCAAGAAACAACATAACAGTTAAGCATACCAATCGAGAAGCAAAGCCAAACAAGACTCGAGCACAAAGAGAAATTTATGTCATGGCAAAGCATCAAGCACAAGACAAGCAATATCAAAAATTTCAGATTAAAGTTCCAAAGACTAATCAAAAGGTTTTATCAACACTTAATCCAAATAACTACATCACAAGTAACATTAAGAATTGTATTTGAAATCGAAATTAAGAATTGACTAAAAGAACGAAATTAAGAGTTATCCAAAAATTAAAATTAGGAATCAATTAAAATTAAAGTTAAAAGTTATCCAAAAATTAAAACTAAGAATCAATTAAAATTAAAGTTAAAAGTTATCCAAAAATTAGAATTAAGAATTAATGAAAATTAAATAAAATTAAGAGTCATCCAAAAATGAAATTAAGAATTAATAATTACCAAAGTTAAATAAAAGATGAAAGGGGGTGTAAGCAGGAAGGAAACACGGCTGGTAAACTTAACAAGAAGGGTGGAGCCAGAGAAATCTGTAACGGGCTTTTGAAACAAAGCTCAAATCCCTCAATAAAACAAATTTTTTATTAAAAAAATGAAAACCAAGGCACAATCATGTAAAAGGAAGACACATTAGCACAACCATGATGAGTTTCGGAAAAACAAAATCGCATCAGCAACCGCAACGACCATGGAAAGAAGAGCAAAAGTTTCACCAAGACAAGATGAAGGACCTCTTGAAGCTATGCATTGATATTGACCTAGAAAGTTTATGCAAATGAAGATGGCATCTAAAACGTAAAATTTAAGATATGACAGTATTCATCTAAACGTTTCAATGGTTAAACAAACATTTAATGAAAATGTCCTCGGAACCTTTCCACTTTTCCACACGAATATGGGTATAGAATTGCCTTACCCGATTTGAAGATTTTCCACGCCTCACAGCATGATAAGTCTAAGACAATTGTTTCGTACCAATCAAACCCAAGACTCAAAAAACCATTATAAAAGCCTAATCCTAGTTATCCGATAAATATCCCATTTCGTGCAAATACAAATATGACTTTTCTTTTTATAATTTTTTCTTTTTATAATTTTACAAACTAACTGGACCGTTAGAGTGCTAATTTTTACCATTGTGCCGGAGCTACAAATTTTTAAAAATTAGATTATTTAATTAAGTTTTATTGAAGAATGGTTTTGTTTATTTTACTCAATTAGAAAAACTTAACGTGAGAAAGTGAATAATTTAGAAATGATAAAAGTAGTTTAAACTGGAGGTAGTATCATCATTAATATTTAGTTTATAATAAAGATAATATATCTTGTTTTTTAATGTTGTCAATAAAGGAAAATAGTAGGAGTAGTATTGTAGGAAGTGTTTATTAATACGTATAAAATTCAAGTAACATAAATATTTGTCGTCACCAACGCCAATATTAATATCCTTTACAAATACAAGCATTGTTTTTTTTAATTTATTTTTGATATTTCAAGATATGCACAGTAGAAAGTTTTGAAGTCCCAATTAAGATTAGAACATCTAATTTAAACTCATGATCCCATCTTCCAAGTGATAGAGAAATTTTTACCTACTGGGATATTCAAACCCTTCATTCCAACCATAACTATCTTCTTTTCTCCATCTCCTTTCCCATATAAGTAACTTTGTTCAGTTGTATCAATTTTCACATTTGATAGTTTACCATCTATTTCCCTTGTAGCTGTTTCTCCATTTCCAGTTAATCCCAACACATTTATTGTGTCAATAACCCAACCTTTATCCAGAGCAAACTTGCTCTCTTGGACTTCTGACCAAACTTTCACAGTTCCTTTTTTGACAGTTGCATGAAAATCAATGTATGTTGAATAGCCATTTCCAAGCTTCATTTCTGGAAGCTCATCGTCGTCGAGGAATAAGTTTCCTTTAGCCATTCCTTCATTTGCACCGGCTGGAAATGTGACAATGAGGCTAAAAGGTGTCGTTCTAGCATCCTTAGATACCATACCACCTTGTTGCATTGGAAGAATGGTGTTTTGATATAAATGCACATTGACCACATGCAAGGGTGCATTAAGGGTCACATTGTTTCCGTCTTTGGAAACAATTACTTGTGTCAAATCAAATAAACTGTACCATGTTCCGGGTGGAAAGAGTGCTTCAACTTCCGTTTTTCCTTGCTCGAGAACAGGAGAAATCATTAGGCCACTTCCGAGTAAGAACTGAGTGCTGACGCCGTAACATTGAACATAGTTTGGAAATGAGAAGAAAAGAGGCCGAGCAATCGGGGCTCCACTGATATGAGCCTCGTAGTTTAAGGTGTACAGATAGGGTAGAAGCTTATACCTCATCCCCAGAGAATTTCTAGCTGACTCGGCCACCGATTCCCACTGGTAAAGTTCTTGTCTTGGAGAGTAGTAGTTTGCATGGTCCCTTGAGAAAGGGTAGAAAGCACCAACTTCGATCCACCTATTGCAAAGCTCTTCGGTGGGCGCGGGATAGAAACCACATATATCAGAACCAACCATTGGCACTCCAAATATTCCGAAATTCAGCATTGTAGATATTGAGTATCTCAAATTCTCCCATGTGCCTTGATTGTCGCCTGTCCAATGCGCTGCGTATTTGCCTGAACCAACATATGTCGAGCGGGTCAAAATAAAAGGCCTTTTTCCTTGAAGACCTTGAAGGGCCGTGTGAGTTGCAATGGTTTGAGAAAAACCATAAATGGTATGAGCATCATACTCCAAAACGCCGTTATAGTGAACTGCGCTTGTGGCTATAGTTTTGAAACCTATAGGAGCTTGTAATCCTGAAGCATTAATTTTGTAGGGAGGATCGTCCCATCGCGTGTTGGTGATGTTTTTGCAATCTAAGCAACATATCCAACCAGGTCCTGTTCCATTCGGACACACCTTTCCGGTAGGAATTGTACATTTTCCAGAGCAGAAATTTGAAGCTTCATTCATGTCAATCCATAAGCCATCAACCGGGACTAGTTCATGGAAGCGGCGAATCTCGTCACCCCACCAAGAAACTGTTTTTGGATTGAGAAAATCAGGAAAGTACACTGCTCCTGGCCAAACCTGAGCCAAAAAGGGTTCACCTTCATGCTTGATGAAAACATCATTAGCCATACCTCTTTGGTATACACCATAACTCGAGTTAACAGCAATTCCAGGATCAATGATCACAATGTATTTCATTCCAAGGCTGTGTATTCTGTCTAGAAAGCTTAAAAGCTTTGGACGCGGGTAGCTAACTGGATTGAGTGTGAAATCCTTGTGTCCATCCATGTGATCGTCATCGTTCCATATCACATCAAGTGGGATTTTGGCTTTCTTGTAATTTTCTACAACGTCTTCTACAACAGATAGGTTGTGATAACCCCATCTGCATTGGTGGAATCCTATTACATAACAAATAAATCAAGTGAGCATGTTGGTTAAATTGACACGTTTGGACACCGGATACACTTTTGTTCAGAGGTGTTGGTGTTAGTTAATGCGGAATCATGTACCACAATAATATTGATAAAAACTACACTTCCCAAGTTTCAAAATTCAGGTACAGAATAGTAGTTAATAGAATGTGCAACACAGTGGTATGAGAGATTGTGAAAAGTGAAAAGTGAAACATACCAAAAGCCCAATAAGGCATTGGAGCTGGTCTACCGATAAACGATGTGTACTGATCAACAACATTAAGAGGCGTAGGACCTGCAAAGAAATAAAAATCAAGAACTCCTCCAATAACCTTGTAGGTCAGAGAGGTTCCTTTGTAAAACACATCCATTCCATTGCTATTCAACAACAGAACACCATGTGTATAAGGTTTGCCACCTTCATTTCTAAGATCCATGTACACAGGGTGTGATCCATATAGATCAGTATTGAGATTAATGGCAGATACATCTGTGGTATACAAAGTATAAGGCTCATTAGGATGCAACTTTATCCCATGTGGCTGTGTGTTTTCTCCTAAACCATACAAAGAAGCATCTTTAGGCAATTTGGTAGAGATTTCTAAGTATTGGTCTTTGAAAACCAATGGACCAAATGAGTCTGAATTGTTAGAATTGGAATCAAAAAGGGTATCTCCATTGGACTTTCTTTTCACTGCAAAACTAAATGGGTCAGAAGTGTAACTGAAAACAAGCTCAGAGCTTGAATATTCTGACACCGATAATGGCTTCTTCTCCTTCAACCTCTTAATGTTCTTCTGCTTCAGAGGTGGTGGTTGCTCCCTAGGCAAATGATCGTAAGGAACCTCCCACCTTTTGTTCTTTGCATCTGTTATGTGAACCCTCAAACGATTCTCAGTTTCATGCCTGCAAAACCAAAAACCAAAGTATAAGGTTCATAACACAACACTCCTGTTTAGCAGAACCGTCTTTGAGGGTGTGTAAAGACGAAGACGACTCGGTGTCTGTGTTGAGTCTATCAATGACACCACACCAACACATGTACGTGTTAGTGTCAAGTCTGATATCTTTATTAGTGCTTAATAAGAATCGTGAAGAAAAAAACATGAATGCATAATGGTTTACTTGACATAGAAGCGTAGAAGCGGAATGTCAGGACCATAGACATTATTCCTCTCCTTAACTTGAAGGAGTCCAGTGATAGCACCATTATGGTCATCTTGAATAGATATCAAACGGTAACCTTGACCAATTTTGGTGGATTTTGGAGAAGAAGAGGAGGCATGTTTAGCTTCAGAGAGAAAGAAAGTTAGAAGAAGATAAGAGAGAAAAAGAGTGGCCAATGGATTAAGAGAAACCATTGTAGTACACTGTAGAGTAAAACAACGTGGGAGAGGGTTCTGATATATATAATTGAGAAAATGGTTACTTTGGCATTTTTGTGGGACATAAGAAGATTGAGTGAGGAAGTGTCTCATAGGATCCATTACGTTACGCGTGACTTTGAACTTGAGAGGATCATACTAATCTTGTGACTGTGGGCCATTCTCTATCATGCTGAAGTGGATAGATAATTAGATACCTTAAAAGTTGTCTGATTTTTTACCCTAACTGATAAAATCAACTTATAACACACTTTTTCTTTTTATAAAAATAATTCTTGTTTATAACATTTATAAATATTTGTAACATATTTTTATTTATAGAAATAATTATATTAATAGTTGAATTTTTTTTCATTTATAAAATTATTTATAATTTATTTTTGTTTATAAAAATATTTGTAACTTATTCCAATTTATAAAAATAATTGTATCAATAAATTTTTACCATTTATCATTATTTTTTTTTCCATGTTTACCATTATCGGTTATAAAGTTTATTTGAAAATATTTTGATAACTTTTAGTAATTTTATAAGTGTAGAAAAATTACAAAATCTCAATTGATTTTGTTTTGTTTTATTAACTTTTTTCTAAAAATATAAATAATTTCAAAATATATTTTATTTTAAGTAAGAATCTAAATAATTGCAAAATATATTTTATTCATATGTTTTTAGAATGAAAAAATAAATATTTATCGTATCATATTAAATTTATTTATTCAATAGTAATAAATAAGTGTCTCATATTAAATTATGTTTATAAATAGATGTCACTTATTGGTGATTAATATAGAATTTATTATTTTAATATTTAGTTAATTTGATTAAAGTAAAATAAATATTTTAACTAATTAAAATATATATTCTATAAAAAAAGACAAACTTAATAGTACATATTACAATTAGATATTTCTCATTTATAAAAATATTTATAAATAATAATCTATCCATCTAAATGTTTTAGATAAGCTTTTTTTTAATTAATAATAATAATATTGTAAACCAAATTAATCATAATTTCAGTTTTGCAGATAATTTCTTCATCCTCATCAAAAATTCTTCTTTATCGACATGCTTCTTTTTTTTTCTTACAATAGTTTTTTTTAGTCTGATATATACAAATATTGATTATTACTATGAAAAAAACGAATTAAACCTTCAATTTCAAGAGAAAAACGAATAAATCACTTACAACATTATCAAACCTATCAATAAAACAATTATTTCATATGACATACCTTTTGAACCTTAGTCATATATACATTATCTTTAATATGTATTTACAACACACTTTGCACAACTGCTTAATTATATTCTACCACTTCACACTAAATTCATATATACACCGGAAAATAAATTTACATAAAATAGACATTGCAACTCCAATTCTCATTGAGCGCCATATTCTTTTTCAATTATCCTTTGTTGTTGAAATCAACTACATCAAATCAACTCCAACATTCTTTGTTGTGACAAATGTTAGACCTGAAGGACACAATGCAATTATATCTCAAGAAGATAGGGATAACTTAAGCATATCTCACAATAGAGAAATGTTCCTATAAAGACTCCATCAGTATTGCATAACACATATAATTAACTCAATGTATGGATAAAGAATTGTTCCTTAACAAATTAGCATACCTTCAAGTACAACATTTCCACCAACAACAACACTAACATGATTTCCACCATCTACTACAGTAGCAGCAGGTTTAGTAGATTTATTTCATATGTAAGAACATTTATCCTACTACATAGATTCTAATGATGTTTCTAAAATCAGTGGATGAGATATGATGGATCAACTGAAGGCTCTAAAGATTTGACTAACTTTGGTAAAACATGATGTTGCACAAGATGTTCCAACAAGAAGAAATCTGTAAAGAGAAACATGTCAGACAAGATATCCTAGCATTGTAGACTCGACATCTTGGTCTGGTTTAACAGATTCGTTGCAGATCTATTCCAAGATTTAAGGTGCAATCAGAACGTGGATCAAGGAAAGATTGGACAAAGACTTCAAAGTCCATGGACTGATGAAGGCTATAAAAGGAAGACCAAGACCTAGGGCATAATAGAGAGAAAACCTTGTAATAAATTCTTGTAAAGTAATTATAAGGGTTTAGGATTTTGAGAGTCGTGTACTTTCTTGTGTTGTAAGTCACCCTTTATATCAGTTGATACATTGTGGTAGACATAGTTTTTGATATTCAAAAGCCTGTAGGTAATGAATTATATATTGTTCTTGGATGAAGCTATTAAGCAAATTCAAGTATTATTGTTAGTTAAGAGTCTTGACTGAATATTGTATTGAGAGGGGTGTCTTTCAATTAAACAATTTAATATAGTCACTGGAGGTTGTAACTGTTAGATATCACTGAGGTGATTTAGGAATTGAGACGAGTTTCTCTTATCTAGATGGTGATTTCTAGATAGAATTGTACTAGGTAGGGATTAAGTGAGGAGTTGTAAATGGGGGAGTTTAGCTCTAAATTAATACTACTAATAGTGGATTCATTCTTGGCTTGGTAGCCCCCAGATGTAGGTGTTGTTGTTCACTGAACTGGGTCATCATATCTTGGTGTTCTTTATCTTTCTGTTATGTTAAATTCACTCTGCTCTTATACTCTGAAATATACATCTTGATAGATGTTGAAACATCTGTCATGACACTGTAATGTATTTGCAGTATTTTGATCTTCTTGTTTTTCGCCTTGTTTAGTTATGCAGAGATCAATGTCTCAACATTTCTTGGGACATCTGTGATCTCTACACCAGAATTTCAATTGGTATTAGAACATGCATCTTGTTCTATTTCTGGATTAGTTCTAGGGAAGATACTTTTTGGTCTTTTGAACAAGGAATGAGATTGTGTGATCAGACCATCTATTACTATTGTGATCGAGGAATATTGGAAGCTAAGAGGATAGTTTTATGAATCTGGCCTGACAACTACTGATGGTTGACTGAGAGCTCTATGAAGATTTGTCTGGTGCTGCTGATAATGATGTTATTGTTACGCATGGTGCCTTATAAGATGTTCTGACATCTTACCTGGTGTATGTTGAATATGGAGTTATTTTTTATGGTTGTTCTAGTTACCTCTAGCTGGGAGTAATAGACAGAAGAGAGCATTGTGATCTGGATTCTTCTGAAGGACCTTTCTATGTTGCTTGGAAGATAGTTTCAATCAAGTAACATGAAGGATAATATGAGGAAAAAGGTTAAGTTGAGGTCTTGTGTATCCAACACATTATCTATGGATTTGATAAACTCTCTATGTCATGAATGAAGTAGCCTAAGATACTTGAGTTCTTTTCTCAAGTCCACTCGTAAGTGACTGCTGAATGTGTTCATAATAGAAGATGGTATTCTAAGGAATATTTATGCCTTAAATATCTCTCTCTTAGTTGTTGTTTGAGTAAGGAGGGTTGTCTTATGACATTTTGTGACTAAAGAATACGGAATTGGGGATTTAAAATCAATTGCTATTTGTGGCCTTAACATGTATCTGATTGATTATCTTTTTAATTGGTGATGTCAAAAGTGTCACTTCTGAAGGTGCAGCTTCAGACAGGGCAAGAACTCAAGATCCAATGACCTGTTCATTGGAAAAAGACCTAATGTTCAACCAGATATTGAAACATCACTTCTGAAGAGTGTGCGCAGAATCTTGTTGATCCAAATAGTGAACTTCTTGGACAAAGGAGAGATGTAGTATATGTTCTGGAGGATAAACAAATGTGTGTTTATCAATAGTGTTGGGAATCTTCTTCAAATTGGTCTTGAAGAGTCTTTTGGTCTGTAATCTAGGAAGCCTTTACCCAAGAGTTTTGTCTTGTATGTATGCTGGTGAAGATGAAGATCAAGAGACCGTCAGCTTTGGTGAGTTGTCTTTAGGTCAGTTTATTTCTAATCTGGAGATATGCACCTGGTTATCCTTTGAAGGAGCTTGTGGCATGTTTTAGAGGTGTGAAGACATCTCTACCAAATTTTATGCATATGGAAGTCAAGGAAACATGTCTAGGACATCAACCTGACATCTTAGAGACTTTTCTGGCTGACCTGGGTGATCTTATAGATAGTCGTCTATCATATGACTACCTCATCTATTAGGTTTGGTTTTGGTGTGGACTCTGATCTTGTGTGAATGATTCTCTTGGAGAATTGTGCTTAAGGCAGATTGTCATCGAGATATTTGTTGCTTCACTTGAGTTATCACTGGTTGTTGTTTTTCAATTCTTATGTACAAGATGGAGGTTGTTTACTCAAACTTGATTTAATGATCAAGTCTATGAGAACATGGAACTCTTATTTTGTTATGGTGGAAAATCCATTCAAAGTGGGATAATGTATGGAAGTCTAAGGGCCCGATCTTCAAGACTGTTTCAGGCATGTGTGGTTTCACCAATTGGCTAGTTAAGTCAATGATATAAATCAAATGTTCTGACATTGGACTGAACATCTGGATGTTGATGTTGAAGTCATTTTTATGCAATGGAGATGTACCATCTTGTATAAGTTGGTCTTATTAGGAGTGGATGCTCTCCAACTATATGGTTGTTTCCTAAGTTTATCTCATCCTTTTTGAATCATGCAATATCTAAAAGCTCAAAGGATTTGATGATTGCTTGGTGTTTTCATATCTTCTTGGAGTCTCATCTAAGATGTTTGATATGAGTGTTTTGGAGTTCTGTCTGGGGTAAGGGGGTGTAAGTATTGGAAGCTCCGGTTCTATTATTCCCACGTGATCAAGGACCTTGTGAAAAGTATTCTGATTGGTTACTTATGGAGGAAGATGTTTTTTTAGTGTACTCCAAGGAACTGCCTGCTCAAGCTTGTTGTTTGATAGTGTTGCTGTACTTTGGCTTGTGGTAGACTATGCAAGGAGGATAGAAGATTGAGGGGCAAAGCAGAAGCAGATCTCGTAGAAAAGTCTATTTTTGGTATGATGCACAATCTATATCTTCATGGTTATTGTCAGTCATAGCGGTATCTGCCAGATGGATTCTCATCTTTGAATGCTTAAGGATGGGTGCTTACTTCGTAACGTCAGATAAGATGTCTGAACATTGTGCTTTTGGGTTGAAGCTTCATGAGGCTTGTGAGAGTTTATTTCTCTCTGTGGTATTATGCCTTCGATGATGGTTTATGAACTGCTACAGTTGTGTTCTATTGGGATCCTCATGTGTTCATTGCAAAAGCAAATATCTAGGGTACCATGCAAAGAATTATTCCTATGGATGTTGACTTCAGTACCTATACAGATGTGTCCTTTGATTTACGATGTTGTCTCAACTAGTGTTTGAAACATGATTTCAATTGACGATCTCTTCGGAAAGGAAAGCTTTTGGTACTCACCACTTGGATCAGAAGTAAGTTATCTCTTTATTGTGAAGAATGGTCAAGACTTTGTGGATTCTAATTATCTGTGTGTAGATTATTAGTTTTGTTGGAAGACTGAATCTTGAGAAGGAAACAGGCTGAGGAGGTTTTCTTCTTCATTTGATGAAGGGGTTCGATGACTTCCATGTGTGGATGACATCTTGGTTAACCAAGGGGTTAAAAGAATGGGTATGCCTCTTTAGGGAATATGAACATTCCAGGCTTGATTGGATTTACTCTCAAGAACAAGGTTGTCTATGGCTGTAAGGTTCAAGATGGACTTGTACAGTGTGTGGATGTGTTCAAGGGGAGAGTGATCAATGGTGATTGTTGATCTCAACCCAAAAGTCTATTGGTTATGGTACAAGACTGGTGCTCCTGTTTTGTTTCTTTCTCTCATGAGCATGAAGGTGTTCATTTGAATCATGTGAGATTGTGATGTCCGACTAAATGTCTTAACATCATGGTGTGTTGATGCTTTAGCCTAATAAGTTCTGATTGTGATCTTGACATATTAAGGTTTTGAAGTAATTCAACTATGTTTATGGTTCTTAGAAGAGACCTGATAAACAGGATTTGATATTATCTGGGAGAATTTATTTTTCTATGTAGTTTGGAATAAGGTCCATGGAAGCTTCTGTTGATAAATGGGAGATGTCACACATATTGTCTAGACATCATGATTAGGACTTTCTAATTCTGGATGAAAGGAGTATGCGTGGAGTTCATTGGTAAGCATTGTGATTATGCTTCAAATTGGACAAGAGAGAGACTAGAAAAAGTCTGACCAGATGTCAGGACATTGAATAGGACATGTGGTTGTTTCAAAGTAAGCTCTATTAGGATGGTGGAGAGCGTGAAAAATACGTGTCTTAGTACATGTGCATTCCTTGAACGGTTCTCCCTAAAGTTGAAACAGTCAAATCTGATTTGGGCGACGCACTGTCATTTATGATGAAGTTATCTATCTAAACTTATATCCTCATTGAATTGTTCTTCGGTAACTTCTATGGAACGTTAATTCCAAGAGAAACTGCTCGGGTATTTAAAGGGGGTTTTGGCTTCGTTTATTTCAGGTAGTGTTTCTTTTTGGTGTGTCGAGTCTTAGTGGCTTTTGTTTGAGTTTGGGTAAGTACCATGTGGGTATAGACCTGTGTTGGGTATCTTTGTCAACTTTTAACTAAAAAGTGGGAGATAGATTGTGTGTCTATCCCAGTTGTGTGTTGCACATTACAACACATAACTTATCTCTGGTTGGGGTTTGAGTCTGTTCTTGTAGTTGTTTTTCAAGGATGTTGGATAGGATGTTATAACATCTTATTTGTGTCTCAGTTTCTTTTTTTAGTCTTCTTTTTGTGTCTTATGATCTGAGTTGTGAACACAGTTGCGCCTTGTGCTCTGAGTTATCCGAAACTGGAGTCTGCTTCTTTATGTCCTATTATGGATAATGGAGGATGGTATATTGGGACTGGATTTAAGGGGGAGTTATGTGCATCCTCTTCCTCATGTATACCAGGGTTCAGTATACATGTTGTACAACAGGTGGTGCATGTTGTACAGGAAGAATGAAAGCTTCCAGGAGGTTCATTTCAGGCTGGCTGAAATGAATTCAGGACTTTCTACTCTTCTTCTTGTTACTTCCTGGGTTTATTGTGCATAAGGAGTTTTAGTCAAAATTTGTCAAAATGGGGAGATTGAAGGCTCTAAAGACTTGACTAAATTTTGGTAAAACATGATGTTGCACAAGATGTTCCAACAAGAAGAAATCTGTAAAGAATAACATGTCAGACAAGATGTCCTAGCATTATGGACTCGACATCTTGGTCTGATGCAACAGATTTATTGCAAAATTGTTCCAAGATTTAAGGTGCAATCAGAATGTGGATCAAGGAAAGATTGGACAGAGACTTCGAAGCCCATGGACTGCTGAAGGCTATAAAGGAAGACCAAGACCTAGGGCATAGTATAGAGAAAACCTTGTAACAAATTCTTGTAAAGTAATTATAAGGGTTTAAAATTTTGAGAGTTGTGTACTTTCTTGTGTTGTAAGTCACCTTTTGTATCAGTTGATACATTGTGGTAGACATAGTTTTTGATAGTCAAAAGCCTGTAGGTAATGAATTATATATTGTTCTTGGATGAAGCTATTAAGAAAATTCAAGTATTATTGTTAGTCAATACTCTTGACTGTATATTGTATTGAGAGAAGTGTCTTTCAATTGAACAGTTTGATACAGTCACCAGAGGTTGTGACGGTTAGATATCACTGAGGTGATTTAGGAATTGCGATGAGTTTCTTTTATTGTACTGGATAAGGATTAAGTGAGGAGTTGTAAACGAGAGAGTTTAGCTCTAAATTAATACTACTAATAGTGGATTCATTCATGGCTTGGTAGCCCTCAGATGTAGATGTTGTTGTTCACCGAACTGGATCCTCATGTCTTTGTGTTCTTTATCTTTCTGTTATGTTAAATTCATTCTGCTCTTATGTTCTGAAATATATGTCTTGATTGACGTTGAAACATTTGTCATGACAGTGTAATTTATTTGCAGTATTAGGATGTTCTTGTTTTTGGCCTTGTTTAGTTATGCAGAGATCAATGTCTCGACATCTCTTGAGACATCTGTGATTTGCAAACCAGAATTTTATCAACAACGAAAAAAATTCACATAGCAGTAGAAATAGGCCAAATGATAGCATTAGTTATAAGCCTGTACATTTAGAAATAAAGAAATTTAGCTTAACCAAAATAAAACATAACAGTTGAAAGAATAAAATCTAACTTAATAGTAAGAGAAACAGACCTTAACAATCACACACACAAAAAAACAAATCAAAAGCAGTAAAAAAAATATGGCAATAAGTTAAATACCAAGCATTAGCAATAAAGGCCAAACATGACAATTAGTTAGATATCAAACCATATTAGTCAGAAGAAAAAAAAAAGTTTAAATAACAATAAGATTTACAACACAACAAAATGAGTTTAGAGCAACAACACTTGGGCCACCTAAAAACACCATCAAAATGAATATGACAATGTGAAGTTTAGAGAACGCATATGGCAGTGCCAACAACACTTGAGCCACCTAAAAAACTCCATGAAGATGATTTAAAATAAGAGGAAGCATAAAAAAAGTTAACTTTCGGTTTTTGAAAATTTTTATACTTGATTTGAAGCACAACTGAACAATGCATCCCAAACAGAACCACCATGCCAGAGAAAATTCTTGACACTGAATGAATGATCTAGTTCTTTCTCTTCTTCTTTTTCAAGTACTCCTTCTTATTGATCTGTCTCATTAAAACTGCTACTAACTATTGCTTCCTCTGCTTGTCATTGATCCAACATTGTTCTGTCTAAAAAACTTTATGGACTAAAGCATATGAAAAAACACAAAAATATGATCGAAACACCAACCCAGATCCAAAAACTGAAAAAAAAAATATAAACTTTAAGGCATATTTTTTTTTGCAAATTTACAAACAATCCATGCAGTGGTTGCTCAAGATCAATGCTTGTTGTTCGAGTTCTACAACTGTCTTTTCTATCTTCGATTTATAAGGAACTCCTGTAGAACATATTCCAGAAAAACCCTAAGTCAACAAAATCTCAGAATCAATTTGAAGCTGAATAGAGATAAAGAAGAAAGAATTAGAAGAAAAAAAATCCATTAACCAAAAATGAATCAATTTGAAGCAGGATCAATTTCAACCATCTCAGTTCTTGGTGTTCGAGTTCTTCAACTATCTTTTCCATATCTGATTTGCACCATAGATCCGATTTTGAAAAAAAAAATTCATTAACCAAAAGTGATTGGAAGAGAAGATATGAAAATAGAGATAAAGAGAAAATAATTTGAAGAAAAAAAAAGAGACTTGAACATGAAGACATCATTTGAGGATGGAGAGGCGAGAGTTATACCTGACTTGGAAGGAGAAGAGATGTGGATTGTTTGAAGGAGGAATTTGGAGTTTCTTCTATCTTAGGCTTTTGCATGTTCTAATTAAAAGAAAAAGAGAGGGAGCGATTCATTCATGAGTAGAGAGATGAAAGAATTCGTTTGGAATATAGAAGATAGAAGTTGTTAAAGTTTTATGAATTTTTCAATGTGACATTTCGTTAAACAATACAATGAGGATAGTACATTTATTACAATAAAAAAATAAAAAATCAGTAAAAAATGTAAGAGTGACACGTCAGATTTATTAATTGTCAAATGAATGATTAAAACAAAGGTGTAATTAGTTACATTTAATTTTGAAATTAGAAAAATTTAAACATTTAATCAGAAGGGTAGACTTAGTTTTTTCAAATACTTTGTTTTTAATATATAAATAATAGACTAAAAATAATATTATCAGTATTGACATTTGTCAATACCATTTTATCGTGTCTGTTTTCGCAGTCTGAGTTATTTAAAACCCTCTTCACTTGTTTAACTATCTGATTTTATTATTTGAATGTGCTATCAATTTTTTTCTATAAAGCTATCCATTATTTATATCTGTCCTTTAAAATTCTTCACTCTTAAAATCATCTTATAAAAACTCAATGTTTTCAATATTTTTCTTGCTTTATTACACAATGATAACATAATGGAAGATAACAACAAAGGCATAGAAATTTAAATTTGACACAAGATTCGACAAAGATGAGATGAGACATTCTAAACTTATATCTTCCATGTAAGAGAAAATCTTTTACCTACAGGGATATTCAAGCCCTTCAATCCAACCATTACTGTTTTCTTTTCTCCATTTCCTTCCTTGTACAAGTACTCATGTTCATATGTACTAACTTTCACATTTGAGACACTAGTTGATGGTTCTCCATCTATCTCAATTCTAACTAGTTCTCCACTTCCATAGCTCAATCCCAACACATTTATTGTGTCAATAACCAAACCTTGATCTAAAGCATACTTTCCCTCTTGAACTTCCGACAAAACTTTCACAGTTCCTTCTTTCACACTCGCATGGAATTCGATGAAAGTCGAATAGCCATTTCCGAGCTTCATATTTGGCATCTCGTCATCATCAATGAACAAGTTTCCTTTAGCTTCTGCCTCATTCGCACCGGCTGGAAATGTCACGATGAGGCTAAAAGGTGTCGTTCTAGCATCCTTAGATACCATACCTCCTTGCTGCATTGGCAGAATAGTATTCTGATATAAATGCACATTGATTTCATGCAAGGGTGCATCAAGGGTGACATAGTTTCCATCTTTTGAAACAACGGCTTGTGTCAAATCAAATAAATTGTACCATGTTCCGGGCGGAAAGAGTGCTTCAACTTCCGTTTTTCCTTGCTCGAGAACAGGAGAAATCATTAGACTGCTTCCAAGTAAGAACTGAGCGCTGACGCCATAACATTGAATATAATTCGGAAACGAGAAGAAAAGAGGCCGAGCAATCGGGGCTCCACTAATATGAGCCTCGTAGTTTAGCGTGTACAGATAGGGTAGGAGCTTATACCTCATCCCCAAAGCATTTCTAGCCGATTCAGCTACGGATTCCCATTGATAAAGCTCCTGTCTAGGGGAAATAACACTTGAATGATCCCTTGAGAATGGATAGAAAGCACCAACTTCAATCCACCTATTACAAAGCTCTTCGGTAGGCGCCGGATAGAAACCACATATATCTGCACCAACCATTGGCATGCCAAATATTCCGAAATTGAGAACGGTAGATATAGAATATCTTAAATCCTCCCATGTTCCTTTGTTGTCACCGGTCCAATGAGCAGCATATTTGCCCGATCCTACATAAGTCGAACGAGACAAAACAAATGGTCGTTTACCTTGAAGTTTATAAAGTGCTTTGTGCGTTGCAATGGCTTCGGAGAAACCAAAAAGACTATGAGCATCGTATTCCAACACACCATTATAATGAACTGCACTAGTTGCTATAGTTTTGAAGCCTATTGGAGCCTCTTTTCCGGACGCATTGATTTTGTAGGGAGGATCATCCCATCTTGTACTTGTGATGTTGATACAATCCAAACAACACGTCGAGTTAGGTAACTTCTCACCTTGAAGTGGACAAAATCTTCCCTTTGGAATAGTACATTTTCCGGTGCAGAAATTTGAAACTTCATTCATGTCAATCCATAAGCCATCAATAGGAACAAGTTCATGGAAGCGGCGAATCTCGTCTCCCCACCAAGAAACTGTTTTTGGATTGAGAAAATCAGGAAAGTAAACTGCTCCTGGCCAAACCATAGCCATGAATGGTTCACCTTCATATTTGATAAAAACATCATTAGCCATACCCCTCTGGTATACACCATAGTTTGTGTTAACGGCGATTCCGGGATCATTGATCACAATGTATTTCATGCCAATGCTGTGTATTCTGTCTAGAAAGTTTAAAAGCTTTGGAAGAGGATAGTTGATTGGATTGACAGTGAAGTCCTTGTGTCCATCCATGTGATCATCATCATTCCATATCACATCAAGTGGGATTTTGGCCTTCTTGTAATTCTCAACCACATCTTCTATGACAGATAGGTTATGATAACCCCATCTGCATTGATGGAATCCTATAAATATACAAAATGAATCTACTAAGTGAGTATATTGGTAATGATACAAACAGGTTTTGGAGAAGTTTTACGAAAAGTGAATCATACCAAAAGCCCAATAAGGCATTGGAGCAGGTCTTCCAACTAAGGTAGTATACTGATCAACAACATTCAGAGGAGTGGTTCCAGCAAAGAAGTAAAAATCAAAAACACCTCCAATGATTTTGTATGTCAAATAATTCCCTTTGTAAAACACATCCATTCCATTACTATTCAACAACAAAACACCATGTGCATAAGGTTTTCCACCTTCATTTCTAAGATCCATGTACACAGGATGTGATCCATATAAATCAGAATTGAGATTAACAGCTGATATATCAGTTGTATACAAAGTGTAAGGATCATTTGGATGTAACCTCATCCCATGTGGTTGTGTGTTCTCTCCTAAACCATACAAAGAAGCATTTTTAGGCAATTTTGTAGAAATTTCCAAGTATTGATCTTTGAATACTAATGGACCAAATGGGTCTGATTCATTAGAATTTGTATCAAAAAGGGTATCACCATTGGACTTTCTTTTCACTGCAAAGCTAAATGGGTCAGAGGTGTAACTGAAAACAAGCTCAGAGCTTGAGTACTCTGACACTGATAATGAGTTCTTCCTAAACCTCTTATTGTTCTTCTTTAGAGGCGGCGGTTGCTCCCTAGGCAAAAGATCATAAGGAACCTCCCACCTTTTGTTGTTTGCATCGGTTATGTGTACCCTCAAACGATTCTCCGTCTCGTGCCTGCAAAATCAAGGAACAAAGTATAAGGTTCATAAATAAGCGCATGTACACATCTGAATAAAAGCGTGTTTCTGATGTCCAATATACATGTTAGTCTAATAGACAACAACACGACATCAACACTCATGTTTAGTGTCATGTCACTGATAAGGTTCAAATTATTCATTTTTTCAAACTATTACTGATATGTATAATCGGTTATACACTTACTTGACATAGAAGCGTAAAAGGGGAATGTCAGCACCATAAATATTGTTCTTCTGCTTAACTTGTAGGACACCTACAAATGCACCATCGTGTGTATCTTCAATGGATATCAAACGGTAGCCTCGACCGATTTTAGAAGAAGAATAGTTGGTTTCTTCGGATAAACATAGAAGACAAGTTACAAGAAAGGAAGAGAGAGTTAGAGCAACTAATAGCCTAAGACAAGCCATAGCTCAAGCTCACTATGAAGTAACTAAGCAAGATTGTAAATAGAACTGATCTAGTACTTATTTAAGTTATTAACTTTTCCATTAATTATATATAATATTTGGAAGACTCCATTGAGAAGATGAAATGATACGAATATATAATTCAATTATTTGGTTGTTTTATATCTAACAAGTTGCATTCATTTTGTTTTGGAGGGAAAATCCAAATAATGAAATACATTTAAAATAGTTACTTCACATTCACACATACAAAATAAGAAATGAAGACTAATAGTATATTTGTTTCCTTGACCATATTATTGCTATAAAAAGGAGACCCGCTAATACTGGATAAGGAAGACAAAATCTGATGAGGAAAAACAATAAACAAGCAGCATTAACAGGAATCGAGCATAACGTTTCCTTCACATTCACATTCACGTGTATCACTTTTGTCTCAAATTGTATTCTAAAATTGTATCTTACCTTCCAACCGCAACCAATTCAAGGGGTTAATTATAGTGTGAAGTCTATGCAAAATAGGTATATATCTTTGGTGAAGGTCATTTGGGAAGTATCGTCTTTTGGAAAACGGTTAAATATGCAATTTTTTGTGTCGAAGTCGAAATAGTGTGTTTGTATTTAATTAATAGATGTCGAAATTAGTTTATGACGAACAGAGTCTGTATTTGCTATATTTGATAGAAAATCAAATATAGTTTGTCGAAGCATACTGTCGAAGGAGTCGAAATAGTTAACTTAACTTAGTTTTAATTGATTAATTATCTTTTATGATTACTTGGAGTGCAAGTAATATCATCTATAAATAGAAAGAAACTTTATTTCATTTAAATAAAGTGTAAGAAAGTATTGTGTAGTTTCTGAATTACAGTTTTGATTAATACGCATTATCAAACACTTATAGTGCAATTTGCACACAAATATATATATATATATATATATATATATATATATATATATATATATATATATATATATATATATATATATATATATATATATATATATATTCTTCTTTTTCTAGAGTTTATTTTCTCTCACTTTCAATTGTGTTGTTTTCTTCTTTTAATTCTCTGTGTAGTGTAGAATTATCTTACAATCAAGGAGTGGTTGTTTCACCTGAGTAAAGGGTGAAGAATAAGAGGCGTGATCAATTAGAAAGATTGATTCGGTAACTTCAACATTGGAGTTTTCCCAACAAAAGCTTGAGTTAGAGGTGAAAAAATAATTAAGTTATATTCACCTCTTCAAGTAAACTTTAAATTTCGAGGACTGATTTTTTTTTAGAGGATAGGTTGTAATTCGGCTAAATTATTCTTAATTAGCTATCACTAACATAAGTGTTATTGGGTAGGTGAGTGGGGAAATATTATGGCCCTTTTGAAGAGACACTTAAAGAGGGTAAAACTGTCATTTTACTAGGACAATCGATAAGAGCAAAATGAACTTTGAACTCAGAATTCTTACTTGTGCAATCTAGTGATAGAAGGGGAGAACTCAAGACCTTAGTGATAGAATGGGAAAGCTCAAGACCTTGGAAAAGTGGGAAAGTGAAAGAAGTTCTAGACCATATTGCATGTTCTTTGAGGAAGGTGAATCTATCAAGTTCAAGTTTAAGGAATCAAGCACCAACACTTTTCTCCCATCTAAACAATATTCTCCTTGAAATCAGAAACAAGGAACAAAAGTTGGTTCTCTTCCTTTAGGTTTGATCTTGAGTAAGAAACTTAGGGATTTTGTACGTGAAATCCATTGACTAATCACACGTGAATTATGAAATGATAAAGGGATTGGGTTATGAAGTTCTATGAGTTTAATGTTAAAAACATGGTTAGTGTTCCTAAAAAGATGAATTTGAGTAAGGTTTGAAAGTTATGTATTTTCACAAATGATTGATGTTGCAGGTTTCTTGGAGCTTTTGGATGAATCACAACCATAATGTATATTACGACCAACCTGTAATGTCGCATGAGTCATGTCGGCTTAGATAATGCATAAGTTAATATCCCTGGGAAAATTATGATTGTAACCATTGTTACGGTTTGTTATGCCATAGATTTTTAGCTGAGTGAAAAGTCAACGAATTGATGGTCATAGCTACGTTGACATTACTAAGTGTCTAAAGCTTAAGCCAAAAGTTTCGACATATTAATTGTATCGACCTATTGGTTCAACTAACTTGTAAGTGAAGTCGAGGGAAATAATGATTTAGAGGAGTCTCAGGAACATATCCACATGATTATGATCACTCTCTCCCCCCCAAACATGTTCAAAATCTTGAAAGAGTCACATGGAAACTCTTCGACACGATATCGAAGTTGACATTGCCCAGTGAATCATTTAAGTGAAATAAACCTGTGATTGTTTACTAAAAACACCAGTAAACAAGTTGACATTGCCCAGTGAGACCCTTTTATGTAAAAAAGATTATTTTTTGCAGAAAAGTTGTGTTCTTTTTGTCCAATATTTTGTTCTTTGTTCATGAAATGGCTTCAGTTGTCGAGTGTGTATACGCCTAAGGAGTGGCAAGACTCTTCCTAAAATGGCACGTCCACTGTCTAGAAACCTCCCCCTCCATAGAACAATGCTCCGAACTCAAAAGAACATCTAGTTGTCTTGATGGTTGATCATGTAGGAACTTCAACTTCTCTTGGCGAAATGCCTACTGTTATAAGTCAAGCAACAACATCAACTGTATCACCAGAAAGGATGGTATCCTCATCATAAGTAACGAGTGTTCCCACTACCCCATAGGGTTACACAAAATATGATAGGAGACAAAAAAACTCGTTTCCCCCTGAGTTTCATGTTACCTCTAAGTGGCAGGGAATAGCCTTCTGGCATGCCAACTGCGACAATGAAAAGCCTGCACCTTAGTGCATCTACGTATGTAGATAATGCAATGGCAGTTGCATCAACTTTTAATCCATACCTAACATCAAGGTCTACTATTAGCAAGCTTGGTCAAATGGCACAACCACCAAGAAGGTTGGGATCTATTTCTCTAGGTATGCCATTCTTAACCAATGATTCTTTCTAGTATGTAAGATAACAAATGGATGAGAGTAACCACAAAATGGTTAACATGCTTAAACACAAAATAGGCATAGTTTTCAACCCCCTAATTTAGAACACTATAACTAATGTGGTCGAATAGATTTTGGCCTATAATGGACTTAATGTCGGTTTACATAGGCCAAAATTTGTCTCTCTATTATCTGATTATGTAGTGCAGACTGAACTACCAAGGGATTCGAAAATCCCTAAGTTCACTAAGCTTGTAATGGATAATAATGAATCTATTGTCGAACATGTGGCACAATATAAGTCAGAGGCAATTGACATAGCCAATAACGAGAATTTGAAGATGAAAGTTTTCCAAAATTCCTTGACTAAAAATGATTTCACATGGTTTACCACCTTACCCCCACGTTCCATATGTAGTTAGAACCAACTAAAAAGGGTATTCCATAAATAATTTTACATGGTCCAGTCCAAGATTATCCTCAAAGAGTTAGCTAGTGTGAGGCAAAAGTTGGCTGAATCGATAGACGACTACCTCAACAGGTTTAAGATAATGAATGCAAGATGCTTCACTCAAGTGCCTGAACATGAATTAGTCAATTGGTCGTAGGGGATTTGGACTATTCCATTAGGACGAAGTTAGACACCTGATATTTAAGAGACATGTCCCAACTAGCGGACAAAGTTCGACAAGTCAAATGCCTGAAAGTTGAAAAGGCTAGGTCAAATAAATACCATAAAAAAGAAAAAATTAGCCTACATTGAAATAAATGAAATTAACCAAATATCTGATGTTGATTGTGTCAAAGAGAGTGAGGTTAATCTGGCAAAGTTAAAGCAAAAGCCACCTTACAAATGTAAGTTGTTAAGACCTTCGAATAGGAAGAATTCCATTGATCCTATAAAAATGAGAAATATGTTACAAAGACATATACATTTGACGTGACCAAGTGTGATGAATATTCGACCTACTAGTTGTTGATGGTCAGATCATAGTCCCAAAGGGGCTAAAGACACCACCATTAGAGCAAAGAAAAAAAATGGTTTTTGCAAATTTCATACCTTCCATGTCATAAAACCTCATAATGTATTCTTTCCAGGGTTCTGGTCCAGAATGCTCTCAAGGAAGGGGGTTGAAATTTTCTGATAAACCAAAGCCTTAGGAAGAAGGAAATTCATACTCTGAGGTTGAAGAGGCCCTATATGTTGAAGTTGTCGACGTAATGATGGTCGACATTATGGATAACAGCAACACATAGGTGGTTGAAGCCAGTCCGCTCGACTACACAAAGCAAGTGAAAGTGGTGTATCCAAAATCAAAGGAAGACTTGATTGATTTTCTCAACAGGTGCAAGATGAAAGATTCTGAAGTAATGATGTGCCTGTACTGCAGTGCTGTATTTGATAAGGAGGCTGCCAAGGGTTTGGAGAAATGCAAACCACAAAAGTATGGAAGGAATGACAAGAAAGGCAACTTCATTTTCGACAAAAGAATTGGCAAACCACAAACCCCTATGCTACAATGTGATGAACAATGGTTCCATATGCGAAGATAACACCATTTTTAAAAGGATTGACTATGGGATGCAACAACACCTTAAGCCTCTCTTAATTTAGGCTAAGGTGGAAAATGTGGGGATAAAGAAAGTGTTGGTTAATGAAGGAACGTCAATCAACATAATTCCACACTCAATTATGAGGAAGCTTGTAAAATTTGATACTGACCTCATACCTCACAACATGCTTCTTTTGAACTATGAAGGAAAGACGGGCGCTACCTTGGAAATTATTTAGGTGGACGTCATGGTAGGAACTATAGCCAATCCATCATTATTTATGGTTATCCCAACTAAATAAAATTATAACTTGTTATTGGGGTAGGAATGGATCCAGGGCGTATAGGTTATTCCTTCAACATTGGACCAGAGAGTCTTGATCTAGATACCTGATGACATTGTTGAAAACATTGAAGCGGATCAATTTTTCTTTCTAGAAGAAGTCAATCAGGTTTGACAAGAGAAATTTTGACAGAAAATTGGCCCCTATTGCATCTTGTACACCGACTGGAGTACCATTTGCTCTAGAAGGAGACATATTCCATTCCATGAAGCTACATCCAACTCATGATTCGTTTGGGAACATGAAAGTATGGGAGGAAGTTTAAACAATGCTACAAGATGGTCGACTGAAGAGAACGATGACTGAGTCTAAAATACTTGCTCGGATTTCCACCTACCTGGCCGAACATAAAATAAGAGTGGCTTTAGAAGATGAAGCTTGGCAAAAACTTGTCGTCAAAGCCACAATATTTGTAACTATTGAAACTGGCAAAAATGGCCAAACAACAGCTTTAGAAATCCACAGGCTCGACTTCATATATGATGACGAGTCTTTGGAGTTTAAGAAAGACCCAGTAACCTCGATCAAAATGATACAAGCACATGATCCTTTGGAAGAGATAGACTTAGGGGATGGGACGATCAAAAGGCCAACTTATATAAGTTTTGAAATCAACCCAAGCCTAAGAACACAAATAATCAAGGCGCTGAAGGAGTATTATGAGGAGATGTCAGGACCTAGTCGGGATTTGGAAGAGTTAAAGTTTTCGATTCGACCTGACAAAAAGCCGATAAAGCAAATGCTAAGAAGGTTTGCACCAGAAGTCATGTCAAAGGTTAAAGCAGAAATCGAAAGGCTTCTCAAAAATAAATTCATAAGGACCTCTATGAATGTCAAATGGTTAAAAAAACATTGTTCTTGTAATTAAAAAGAATGAGTCTCTTAAAGTTTGTATCGACATTAGGGACCTAATATTGCTACTCCAAAAAGATGAATACCCAATGCCAATGGCAGAAATACTAGTCGATTCGACGTCTGGTTTAGAGTATCTAAGTATTTTATATGATTATTCTGAATATTCCCAAATATTTTTATTATAGAGGAAGATGTGTCGAAATAGGCATTTCGGTGCCCTGGGGTCTTGGAACTTATGAGTGGGTAGTAATGCACTTTCGGACTGAAGAATGCTGGTGCAACATGCCAGAGGGTAATGAACTCCGTGTTTCATGACTTCATAGAAAATTTTATGCAAGTTTATATATACGACATATTTCTCATTTCATGAATATCATAACATAATATTTTGCATCATGCTAATTATTGTTGTTTTGGAAATTGTTTGATGTTTTGTGTAATTGACCTTATATCTTTTGGTTATGTACTTAGTGGCAAATTTTAGCCATATTTTTAAGTATCTCTATGATTTCTACGTGCCATCTCTTGTTATGTTGATTATTTTTATTGCATTGTTTGTGGTAATTGGTATCCGTATGCAGTTTCTGCGGTGTCTCTTTAGTTCTTTAGTGTGGCATTTATGTTTTTTGGATTTTATGTTATCAAGGACTTAGATGTTTATGTATATTTCATCTTTTATTTTTTTTATTCTTTGTCAAAGAGGGAGAAGTTATCAAGATATTATTGATATTCATGCGTAATAAGTGTTTAATGCAAGGGGAGTGTGAGAGCTCAATACGTTGTACAATAATGTGTTAAGCATCACACCAAATTCAAATTCCAAATGAGCTTAAATAAAATTGATCAATAATAATATATCCAAATTTATGAAACATAAAAAAAGAGGAGATTGAAATTGCAGGTCTTTTAGTTTTAATGTTTTTATCAATTTATGATTCATTCGCATTTGAATTGTATTATGTTTGCTCCGGCTATTTAGCATTGTACCTAAAGTCCCTTCATTATTCAATTTAAAATGTTAGTCCATGATATTGTATGATAATTTTTATCCTTGCAAGTTAATTTTTGTCATTTCATCAAGTGTTGCTTGAATCACAAAATAGAACACTTGAATCAAGGTGTTGAATTGCTTGATTCAAATCATATACATTGTCTTATTCGAATCATACAATTTAAGAAAGTTGGAATTTATCTCTGTGTGATTTGATTTGAAACACAAGTTTAACTTGACTCTAATCACACCTTTCTTTGAAAGAAAGAATTTTACTCTACCAGATTTGATTCGAATTATGACTTACAAGTGACTCGAATCACAACACAATATGACTCGAATCGTTGTTTGCACTTGACTCAAGTCATCGTTTTAAATAGTGATTCGAATCATAACTTTAAAATTCCAAATTTCCACCTTAGGTTTAAATAGTTGTTTCTTTGATCCAAAACAAAATCTCTTATTATGAACTTTTTTCATGATGAAAGATTTGAGGACACTTTTGATAGACAAAAAATGTCCATTTGTCTTTCCTTCTCTAGAGTGTCTATTTCTAGCACCTTTGAATATTTATCTTGTTTGAAGAACAACTTCTTGAGTTTAATCCATGTAAAAGTTACATCTCCTTTTTTGTTACACTTTGTGTGTGTAATTTATTGTTTGAGAGAAATCAGAGAAAGAAAGTTGATCAATCTTGTAATGGTTCAATTTTGATCAAACTCATGATAAGCATCAAGATCCAAGACTCATTTTATCCATAAACCTGAGAGAACATTGTGTTTTTTCTTCATTCACCAACATCGAATTCCTTGTTGATATCTTATGAATTAGAATGTATATGTGAGATTCTTTTAGCATTGTTCATAACCTTCAACCTTAGTCTTAATTCAGTGTTGTTGACCTTCATATCTAAAGATTGAGCGTTTAAGGGAGACTAATTATACATTAGGGTATCTAATTTTTGTGTGTGATGTTTGTTGTTTGTAACAGGTGCAAATATCGTTTCTTGACTGGGGTTTGGATTGTATGTTTTCTATCAAGAGAAGAGTATTATTATACTCCACGGGAGACTTTGATGAAGTCTTGTAAAGACTGTTCGTAAGATAAAATTGGGAGTTGTCCAATTGAACGCTTAGCTAATGGAAATCACTTAGATAATAAATCGGTGGGATCAAGGTAGATTTCCACATACTAAGACTTAGAGCAGGTTATTGTGGATAACAAGGTTATTAGATCAAGATCGTTGGGGATCTTGTGTTTGTTAGCAGTTTGAGTATCTGCATCAACAGAGGAAAAGGAAATTATTTTGTGATATTTAATTGCAATCAAAATGCTTCTATCAAACTTATGAAATAATGGAAGATCATGATTATTTTTTCTATGGTTTTAACACCATTGAAGAGTGGAGTAGGCAAAGAGAGGACGAACATCGAACCACTATATATCTCTCTGTACTCTTATTTCTTCCCTTATCTCCTTTAATTTTTATACATTCATTACTATAACTATTGTATCATTGCATCATTTTTATATCATTTAAGTTAGATCTTGTTTATAGTGGTTTAATGTGTAACTTTAGGTCTGCAATGCATCAAACCTATTGGATCATCATAAATCAAATTATGTTTTGAATGAATTTCTATGTTAAATATTTTTAAATCGCTTTGTTTAAAGTAGATTTGATTATCTTGTAATTAATTTGCATTAAAAAAAATCATGTCTTTAGTGATATCTTTAGTACTCTTATTGGATTAATTCATTGAGAATCTTTTAAGTTCTCTTTGTGTTATGTTTTTCTTCCTCATATTTTAAAATCTTTAATTTTGTTTTATAGGACCTAAAATATTTTTAAAATTATATTTTTGGGGATATGTCTATTTAACCCCCCTTTTTAGGCCTTTCTATGTCCATAATCTCACGCCAAAAAACGGTGCTATCAATATTCGTTAATACAGTGATACTCTTTGGTAACTTCATGTTAATTGGAGACACATCATAATAATAAGTGAAATTGCATAAATTAGGAGTGATGTTATGAGTATCACCTATATTAATTACCCAATATACATGCGGCTTGCCATCCATTTATGTGGATATTGAGTTGATGTGAGAAGAGCAACTTTTAACATAGAAGGTGGTGCAGAGGAGGATTATTAGTGGTGAAACATCTGTAATAATTGGTTATATCGATCATGGATAGTAGCTAGGGATTGCTGCAAGTCTTGTGAAGAGTCAAATAGAGTGTTAGCAGAAACATAAGCAGTAGTGTTGTTGACAAAATGTTTTTGGATTTTGTAATGATAACCTGGTGGATAGCCATGCTTCATAAAACGGGTATCCATAATATGATTGTTGCGCCGGCGGTGAGAACTAATGCGTGGAGAAGGGGAACCACAACCCATGATAGAGAGACCACGTCTGCGGTACTAGTTTGTACCATGAGCTCCCTAGAAGTGGAGGAAGGTTTGAAGTTCATAACTATGGTCGGATAGTCTAAAAATGTAGGAGTTAGAAAATGGCGTTCCTCCCCTAGAACCATTGAGAAATTCTTGTCCAAAAGGGGAAGAGGTTCAAGCAGAAAGATTTGTGACCTAATAATAAAGAATTACTCATTTAGACTATTAAGAAATTTTATAACACGAGTTTGATCTTTATACTTTTGAATATGATAAGTGGATTCATAGGTATAGGGGGTGGCACATGTATAATCACAAGTAGGACAGAGAGAATCAATTTGTTCCCATAGCGGTCAGCTTTGTGAAATAGGTAGAAACATCAAGGGTAGCTTGATGGAGATATGTGAGATCGTCTTGGAGATCATAGATTTTGAAGAGTTCACTTTGAGAAAAACAATTCACCAGGTTCTATTAAACAGCGTGAGCAGTGTAAATCTATAAGATGGATTGGACAATGGTCTTAAAAATGGAACATTTTAGCCATGAGAGAACCATGTTGTTGTAGCAGAACCAAGAATTAGAGAGAGTATGACCGGTAGAAGGTTTGAAGAAGGTGCCATCAACAAATCTGAATTTGTTTTTTGAGATTAAAGCGTGTGAGATGTTGGATCGAACTCTAGTATAGTCGAAGTTTGTTCGCAAGTAATGCGTGTTGTAGTCGAAGTTTGTTCTAACATGCATTAGTCAATATTGCTAGGGTTGTTAGCATGTTAAATTGGGCCTTGCTTGTAAGCTCAATTGTTTAAGTTATCTTGTACCCTAAGTTAGCTTGTAATGGGTAATTGTTAAAAAGCCCATTAGGTTAGTGTCCTATTTTATTATAAATAGGATGCTAGTTTCTCAATCTTGGCATAAGGAAAAATAGGAAGATAAAATCCTAATTTCAAGGGAGAGAGGTTATTTTGTTATTCTTGTATACTTGTAATCTTATTCAAAGAGAAAGGAAAGAATAGCAGTTTAATAATCAATCCTTGTTGTTCCTAGTTGTTTTACCTTGTCTTCTTTATTAACCCTAACCCTTGTGTGTTTCTTGATAAGAAAGAAACCATTTATACTTTGTTTAAAGGTATCCGATTCACAACAAATTGGTGAGGTGAGCATGGAGAAGATGCCTTCAACAAAGTATGAGATTGAAAAGTTCACCGGAGTGAACGACTTCGGTCTATGGCGCTTGAAGATGAAAGCCCTATTGGTTCAGCAGGGTTGTTTGAAAGTGTTGAAGGGTGAGGCAGCCATGGACGCTGCGTTAATGGAAAAAGAAAAGACGGGCATGATCGGGAAAGCCCACAACACAATATTGTTGAGCCTTGGTGATAAGGTTCTTTGACAGGTATCAAAGGAGACTACATCATCGGGATTATGGGTGAAACTTGAAAGTTTGTACATGACCAAATCTCTGGTGAATCAACTCTACCTGAAGCAAGCTCTATATTCATTCAAGATGAGTGAAGACAAAGTGTTGGCTAAGCAGTTGGATATGTTCAACAAGCTGATTCTTGATCTTGAAAATATTGATGTGAAAATCGATGATGAAGATCAAGCACTCTTGCTGCTGTGTGCTTTGCCCAGAACACATGCTCACTTCAAAGAAAATCTCTTGTATGGAAGGGAGTCCCTGACCTTTGAAGAAGTTCAATCAGCCTTGTATTATAAGGACTTGAACGAACGAAAGGAGCATAAACCTTCGACGGTGGGCGAAGGTTTGGCCGTTAAGGGAAAATTCTTGTGAAAGGATGGTAAGTTCGACAAGAAGAAAGGTAAAAGTCAACAGAAGTCTTATAGTGGCGAAACATATAATATTCGATGTTATCATTGTAAGAAGTAGGGTCACATAAGAAAGGTATGCCCTGAACGCCTGAAAGATCATGGAGGTAATGGCAATGCAGCCATTGTTCAAGATGACTTCGACTCATCTGATGTTCTTGTGGTTTCAAGTGGCGACTCGAGGAAAGATTGGATTATGGATTCAGGTTGCACTTGGCACATGACTCCAAACAGAGATTTGTTTGAGGAGCTATGTGATCAAGATGGTGGACCTGTGCTGCTGGGAAACAACAAATCTTGCAAAATTGCAGGTATTGGATCTGTGAGATTCAAGCTCCATGATGAGTCAATAAGGTTATTGACTAAAGTCAGGTACGTACCTAACTTGAAGAGAAATTTGATTTCTCTTGGTGAATTCGACAGAAAAGGATACATTTTTTAAGGAGAGAAAAGTATCCTAAGAGTCATGAAGGGGTCGAAGGAAGTCTTGAGAGGCATGAAGAAACAAGGCTTGTATACCCTTGAGGCTGAGGTTGTAAGTGGTTCGACAAATGTTGCATCCACGAAATCTATGTCGAAGACATAATTATGGCACATGAGATTGGGCCATGTCAGCGAAAGAGGCCGGGTCGAATTGGGGAAACAGAACCTGCTAGGAGGTGACAAAGTCGAAAAGTTGGAATTTTGTGAGTCTTGTGTATTTGGTAAATCCTGTAGGGCGAAGTTTAACAAAGGCAAGCAAAGAACACATGGATCCCTGGATTACATTCATGCTGATCTTTGGGGGCCTGTGTTGCACCCCAAAATTTGCCCTCACAATACAAGACTTTGTGTTCTCAGAAGGTTCACAAGGTTCACAAGTCCCACAGTGCTTTCAATACCTTTCATGAGGTTCATGAAGTCCATAGGTTGCTTCTTGGAGGTTCACAAGGTTCACAAGCTTCACAATACCTCCCATGAGTATCACAAGATATCTTATGAAGATTCACAAGGTTCACAAAGTTCACAATTGGTCAGAAGAGTTGACAATTCCCTCAGACAATGCACCTCCTAAGCAGTGCATCCAAAACTAGGGTTTTGACTTTAATCAGGCTAAATGGACTTCCAAGACTTCAAGTGAGCTTCATAACATCTTATATGTGTATAAGAACCCCCATGTCAAGTTTCAAGACTTTTCTCAAAAGTTTGCTCAGTCAGATGATCAGATAAGTCAAAAGCAGTCAATGCAGTTAAAAAGTCAAACTGAGGTCAACTGTGGTCAAACCAAAGTCAAACTTCATGATTTTTTTTGCCAACATCAAAGAGAGATTTGGTCCCAGGGGTATTTTGGTCATTTTACACAAATTCTACCAATTCCTTGAAGACAGGCTGTTATTAAAATTCTGAGGCATTTGATGCGTTATGGTTTTGAGGCATTTATCAATCACCAGTTCTGATCATATTGAGATTTGGCATTTGGTCAGTAGAGTTTAATTACGATTAGTTTTGCTGTTGATGCTGAAAATGTTGTGACCATGGTGCCCACATGAGTTTGGTTATGAAACAATTGGTTAACATTTTAATCTGATGATGAGATTAGGATCACAAATACCACTTGGAAATATTTATGTTTTATGCCTATGTTAATGAATTAAATACTTGTGGATTTATTCACATTTGTTTATATTTTTTAACTAAGAATAGAATATAAATAAATTCAAAACTTTGAGAATTTTATTTCATAAATAATGCTATCATACAAGAATGGGGATGTTGCTTCATATTTTACAAAGTACTGTTACAAGGAAGTACATTAAAATTCTCAAATCCTAAGGGATTACATTAAAGCATCTATCCTAAATCCTAAAAGTATCTAAAGGTCTTCATGTTCGTATTTGAACTTCTCCATGAATCCTCAGCTAACCTGCACATCAAAGCAAAACAAACAATATAGAAAAAAAAGGTTAGGAGTTTTTTCGACACTCTCAGAACAATGTCATCATCGAGTGCCGGGAGTGGCACAACCGAAGCTGCGTCCCACCCCCGTTACCGATCCGCGCCGTAGGCGTCAGATCAGGTAATACATGTTCTTATCAAAATGGGACATCCGAGAGATAGAAAAATATAAATGAAGTGGGACTGATTCGTTTCGCCGCGATTGGATTTCCAAACTGATATGAGAGAAAGGCAGTATAGTCAAGCTGGATTCAGACCCGGATGCCGGCAGGTCTAATCACTTTGTGCTCATTTTTTTCCAAACCTGAAATTCCACAACAGCATCAGCACAAATTGATGACAGAAACTCATAAACAAGATAGCTCGTGAGCTGCCAGGAGTAAATGGAAATTCAAATTGAAAATGCACAACCAAAAGCAGCATCAGTTCTGCAACACATAGGTAAGTTCATGGAAACCAAGTCCATATACAAACCAAACTGCATTGAATGGCATCAAAACAAGGTATCAGAAAAACGAAATGCAAACAGCATCATACACTGTATCAAAGTTCAGAACCACCAATTAAGAGGCCTAGAGGAAGACCCCAAACAGAATTCAAAAGAAGTAACAGCGAATGATCCAAATTGTGAAAACCAATTTGTTTCTCTTGCTTCTGAATTTCCAGATCCAGCCGAACTTACTTCTCAGAATGTAGTTCATGGTAATTCTGATGAGAATCCTTCGCAACAGTTTTCTAATACAAAGGAAAAAGAATGCCAAGAAAGTTGTTTCTGCAGGCGATTCAGAAACTCCTGCTCCAAATTGGTATAATGTAAACAACGAAGACACACATTGTATTACATACAAGAGTAAAAAGGGCCTAAAGGAAACAAAACTTTGAAAACAAAATCAGCACCAAATCACAGTTCGAAGGGTAAATCATATCAGTCGTAGCATGGCAGCCAATAATCAGTTGTTACCTTACTCGCAACACCATAGTAGCCCAGAACTCATGTTCTGAACTCAACCAATCTCGAAGGTAACCGAGGCCTCATCAAAGAGTTTCCCTCATCAGGCTCAGACCCTAAGGTCATCATCGCCAATAACCTTCATTCGGCCGCTCTAACTTAAGTCGAAGCATCAGCATCCATTCCCTGAAAGAAGAAGAGGAAAAGTTAACTGCATCAAAGAGTGCCAAATCGAAAACGCATCAGTACAGTCCAAATTGAATTCAAACAGGACAAAATAAATTAATCCCGATATCAAACAGATCAAGTAAAGGCAACCCAATCAGAAAATGATCAAACACAATCGAGCTGGCAAGGGGAAAATTTTGAGTCAGATCCAAATGCATCAGGAAACACCAATCTGAGCCAATATGAATCAATTTGAATCAATCTGAATCAATCAAACAAGTCAGTCAAACGAATCAGTTCGAAATCAAACGAATCAGTACAGATCAGTCAAACAAATTAATTTCGGATCCAATGAAATCCAATCGAATCAGATAATCATATCAGCTCAAAACCCCAATCGGTTCCAAAAGAAGAAACGAGATCCAAATCGTATCAGTATACATCCCATTTGAATTCAATCTAGAAAAATCAAACAAAATCAAATCAAAATCGGATCGTCAAATTCATATCTCAGAAAAAAAACGTAAATCCAAGGCCCATTCGAAAATCAGAGAGAGTATAAGAGAGAACAATACCACCTTCTCAAAACCCTAGACGAAGCTGGCAGAGAACGCGAAAACGGCGAGAAGGAGAACACCGAAACCCTCATATGAACGAAACCCTTTGAAGGAGTTCACCAGCACCGTCCATCTGAGAACGGCGAGTAAACAAACTTCAAGGCTCAGAACCTCGTCATCATCGCCTCATCATCGCAACCACGCCGAAAGCCACCGATCGCAACCACAAAACGTAAGTTGTGAGTTCATCGTGTTGTACATTTAATGGTTTAATGTTGAATGTTTTCAGGTTTCAACATAGAAAGGGACTAGCATCGTGAATAAAGCAATGGAAATCGGACAGACGAAGGCCATCGGAGTGTGAAAATCATGAGAAACGGAATGAGTTTGTGAGAGAAGGGAGCGAGCGGCGGCCATAGAGGAAAAGGAGAATTAGGGTTACCCTAATCCCTTTACTCCCCTTTTGGGAATGACCGTGGATCGGGTTGGGACTGGATGTAACTACCGGCCCAACCCCTTTTTTTTTTATTTTATATTTTTATTTGTTTATAATTATTATGTTTTTTTAAGAATTTATTAAAACTTTCTTTTTAAATACTATTAAAACCTGTTTTTCAAAATAAAATAGAACTTTTTTTAATTAATAATAAAACCTTTTTTATAATAATTAAAACCTTTAATAAAGAAAATAATAATGATAACATTAAAAATAAAACCTTTTTTAGATTATTAAATTAAAACTGTTTTTGAAAATTAACTTAATTTTTTTTTTTAGTATTAAAACTTCTTTTAACTTAAATCATAAATTTTTTCTTTATATAAAAAAAATAAACAGCTAAAAGTCTCAAATCTTGCTTTTTTTAGTTCTTTTGGTCGCCGTCTGACGTTGCCTACTAACATTGTTCATTTGTTTTGCAGCTTGTCATGTTTACCGTTATTTATTTTATTTTTCAATTCAAGTTTCGTTTGTATTTGTGTCTGTTTCTCGATTGTAACCTCGCGAACCTAATAATCGCGTTTACTTTTCGCATTTAAGTTTCTGCATGATGTATGATTTAAATTTCTGCTGATGTATTGCAATTATTCTGTCACATTACACACTCTGAAGGAATTAGGTCTAGCATTTGACCGCCGTGTCAATAGTCCTCACCTTCAACCCTTACAACTTTTACAAACCCTAATTTTCACAAATGCCTCGCCGCAGGCAAAATTACAACTTTTACCCCTAGCATTAGGTCAAAGAGCCGCCGCGCTCATTTTAGGGTTTCCCGCCATGGAATCCCTAACCTAATTTAACCCTAATTACAACTTAACAATTCAACATAGAGATTTGGAGTTTCTACACTCCACGTAAGCGTGTCCTTAAGACATGGTTATTCCCCGTGAGACCTTGACCACAGTCAAGAAGTCTCTAACCTCCCTTTTGAGGGGAACTACGATTACTCTGATTCCACTCCCGTAAGGATACGTAGGCACAAGATGCGATGTCTTGCCGAGTAAACTTAGAATTAACCCCCTTTATTATTTATTGCTTATTTATATTTTATTTATCTTTGCTATTTAATTATTTTGCTTATTATTTTGTAATTGTTTCTTGGATGTAAAGTTGTTTAATTATTTAATTATTATTATGGTTAGTAATTAGGGAGTGTAACAACCTGTATGTAATATTAAAATAAATTTAGATCACTTTTAAATAAAGATAATTAGAATAAACACGTCACACACGTAAGTCGATTTTAATCGCCGTCTCACTTCCTAAGGATATCCCTCAAGTTGCCTACGAATAATGGTTAAGTGGGGTGTATAAAGCAAGTCCCTCAAATGGAAAAATCATCAAAGTCCCTTATGGTTGCCTTTACGAATCGAGTCCCTTTCGAAAAATGATGATGGTCCCTTATATGTGCTTATTACATCCCACAATGGCCTTCAAAGTCAAATTGTCCCTCACATGTCCCTTAACATCCAAAGTAAGGACTACCTACTCCATTATAGTAGGGATAGTCTTACTAAAGGAAAGAATAAAGAATAAGAAAGACCTTTAAACATTAGGGTAGGTTACTCCTAGGTACTTGCTCACTTCAAAACTTTTTCACACTTAAACAAATTTCCAACAAAATTTTCAAACAAGTTTTTTTCACATCCATACACGGATTATTATTAAACTATTCTGAAATTTTTTGCTATTCACACACTACACTTTCAAAACAATTCAAAAGTGAGCTTAAGTACCTAAGAGCCCATGGATAACCATGGATGAAAAGGGTGCTAACACCTTCCCTTTTCATAACCTACCCCCCGGACCCAAAATATTCTCTAAGGTCTTTCCTGTTCTTTTATAACCTTTCCCTATGGATAAAATAAAAGTCGGTGGCGACTCTTGCTATCCGCAACATTGTTTAAAGTCAGTTCTCCCACCGTGTTACAGAACTGGCGACTCTGCTGGGGATCTATTTAAGAGGGGTACCCTTAGGAATTAAGATCACTTTAAATTGTTTGCCTTGTTTGCTTTATTATTATATTGTTGGGGTACTCTTATGTGTGAAAGGTCCTAACCTGGATCTAGTGTACCTTAAGTAAATGGCAATAGACCAAGGAAACTGTACGACGTATATCGATACGGTTGATCTGGTGGCCATAGTTAGTGCGACTTCTTGGTTGGTGCTTATATTCCTTAAGTCAAGTTGAGGATAATATTGAGGCTGCCATATGTTGTCAATGCACTAACTGACTTTTAGAACCCTAGTTAACTCATCTTGGCCTTTAGAAAGTAGTGAGGTAACCGGCTTTGGTGCAGACTGAAGTTGGTTGACACTCGATACTACGCTCATTGAGATCTTAAACTTGGAGGGTTTTGGTTGGCAAGTAAGTTGCCTTCTGAACAACCACCCTTGTGAAGGATCAATGATATTGAGATCCCTTAGAACCTGGTTACTTTTGTAGGACAGGATGAACCATCTAACCTCAGGGGAGGGTACTTGCCTTTGAACCTCATGCAAGCCTTTAAACCTAGGGCTATGGTGTGACTTGTTTGTGTGTGCCACATGTTTGTGATTGAGCATGACATCATGACATCATCATGCATCATAAGCATATCATTTTCCCTAACCATTTCAAGGACCAAAGGATTTATCTTTGTTCTTTGTTGCAGGTCATGGCTTCTGCTCGTAGAAACACCATCAGGATCAACTTTGTAGGGATACCTGCTAAGCTCAAGGAGTTGGTTTCCCTAGTGCCTGATCATTCCCAGTTCAACAAGAGACATGGTCACTTATTGGATCTAGTTACTTCAGGGTTCAGTGAAGACATGATGAGTGTGCTGTTTCAGTTCTTTGACCCTAAGCACCATTGCTTTACATTTCCTGATTATCAGCTGGTTCCAACCATGGAGGAGTTCTCTAAACTTCTGGGTATACCTGTTCTTGATCAGAAGCCATTCACAGGCTTAGAGAAGGAGCTTAAACCAGAAGTTATTGCTGTAGCTCTACATCTGAAGAAGTCTGACATTGTTCTAGAGACGAGAAGTGGAGTTAAAGGTATTCTTGCCAAGGTATTAGTGGATAAAGCTCAAATGTTCTTGAAGGCTATGAGCTACGATGCTTTTGAGGAGATCTTAACCTTATTGATTTATGGCTTAGTGTTGTTCCCCAATCCTGATCAGTTCATAGACGTTCATGCCATCAACATATTCCTGAGTCACAATCCAGTGCCTACCTTACTTGGAGACATCCTACATTCTCTTCACACCCGTACTACAAGGGCAAGAGGAACTTTGATGTGCTGCATACCTTTACTTTCTAGGTGGTTTATTTCTCACCTTCCTCGCTCAGTAATGAAGAATGAGCAAGGGTTCAGATGGTCCAAGAGGATCATGTCACTTTCTCACTCAGACATCCATTGGTGCTCCAGATCTATGGAGAATGTCACCATCATTGACCGTTGTGGGGAGTTTCCTAATGTGCCACTTCTAGGCATAAGAGGAGGCATCACCTACAACCCATCTCTAGCTTTACGACAGTTTGGTTACGCCCGGAGCGATGGTCCACATGACATGTTGATTCAGGGCATTGTGTTTGACTACGACAACGACCTTCAGGGTTACCGTCAGAGATTCATACGAGCTTGGGGAAAGGTAAACAGGATTGACAGCAAGACACTGGAGCCTAAGTACACCATTCCTATGGAGGCTTATCTCAGATGGGTACGATTTCGTGCTCAGACACTCATGATGCCATATCCTGCCATCCTACCAGTTACCATGGAACCTGTTGCTGAAGGAGACACAGCTTATACCATCCTTCACCCAGACATGCCTACTGATATGGAAGGCTTGCAGAGATCATGGATCCAACTGAAAGAGCAAAGGGATACTTTCGAGGCTCATCACAAAGCAAGCCAAGCAAGGATCCTAGAGCTAACAAAGCTACTTCATGAGGAACGAAACCTCAACTCATACCTCAACACAAAGAGGAAACGTCCATGGGAGACTTAAAACCCCATCTTTTGTACTTATTCCGTTTTCATTTTTTGTAAGCCTAAAAGGCAAAACAAGTTATTACTAATAAAAAGTTACTTTCTTGTTTGTTTAAGCAAATTTAAATCCTGCGGTCCTTGAAAACATTGCATATGCATTCCCATATCATTGCATCACAGGTTTATAATTGTGCACAGGTTTCTTATCTCCTCGCTGTTTATTTCAGCAATGGCTCTTGAACAATCAGTTAAGGATCTCCAGTCACAGAATGCACAGTTCCAAGAGCTGATCCTGAACCTATCCAAAGGGCAGGATGAATTGAAGACACTGCTGGCCAAGAAGACTAAGAAGGCTAGAAGGTCTGCTGGGTTGCTCAACATGGGAAGAAGGTTCAAAGGTCCTGTCAAGACCAAGGAACATGTTGAAGACTATGAATCTGAAGAATCTGAGCAGGAGAGAGGCAGTCTCCACAACACTATGGGGGACTCTGATTCTGAGGCTAACTACTACCATGAGCCTAACAAAGACAAATTCAAGATGCTGGTGGATAGAATGGATGCTATGGAATTACAGAAATCATCTGGGCTGAATTTTGAGGATTTGAGCTTGATATCTGGGGTGGTCATACCCATTGGATTCAAAGTTCCTACATTTGTTGTCTATGATGGGGTCTCTTGTCCCAAATTGCATCTGAGGTCTTATGTCAGAAGAATTCAACCCCACACTGCTGATAAAAAGTTGTGGATCCATTTCTTTCAAGAGAGTTTATCTGGAGCTCAGCTAGAGTGGTATTATCAGTTGGAGAGTGTCAACATCAGAGATTGGAATGACCTTGCTGAAGCTTTCTACAAGCAGTATCAATACAATGCTGACTTAGCCCCCACTCGCATGCAGCTTCAAAGCATGTCTATGGGTGCCAAAGAAAGCTTTAAGGAGTATGCTCAGAAGTGGAGAGACTTAGCTGGAAGAGTTCAACCCCCTTTGACTGATAGGGAGTTGGTTGATATGTTCATGTGTACGCTGAATGGTCCGTTTTACAGTCATCTCATTGGAAGCTCATCATCTGGCTTCACTGAGTTGATCATGACAGGAGAGCGAGTAGAGAATGGTATCAAGAGTGGTAAGATCCAAGTGGGCACTTCTTCATCAGGTGCTGCAAAGAAGCCTCCCACTGGGAAGAAAGAATCTAATGCTGTGTATGGTCAGCCTGATCGTAATAGAAGGCATCAGTCTGTTAGTGCAGTTCATATTTCAAATCCAACTCCTGCAACAACAGAGCAGCCTCAAGGCAACCAACAGAGGGCTAGAAGACAGTTCACGAAGATCAACATGTCAATGGCTCAGGCATTGCAACACTTGTTGAAGGCTGAACTTATTACCCTGAGGGAGGCTCCTCAGAATCCCAATGTTACATCTCCCAAGTACAATCCCAATGCACGATGTGCATATCATTCAAACTGTCCAGGACATGATACTAATAACTGCTGGGTCTTGAAGAACAAAATTCAAGATATGATTGATGCTGGAGAAATTGAGTTTGATCCACCAGGTACTCCAAATGTGATTACCGCTCCAATGCCAAATCACGAGAAGACTGTCAACGCCATTGATGAAGATATTGATGAAGATCTGCATGTCTATTCGGTTATGGAGTTGAGCACACCATTGTCTGTTATCAAAAAGAGGTTAGTACAAGCTGGGATCTTTCCAGGTTGTCGTGAAGATTGTTTGTATTGTACCTATAAGCCGGATAGTTGCTTCATTTTGAGAGATGGGATTCAACGTCTCATGGATAAGTATACTATAGTGTTTGAAAGAAGACCAGCATCTGTAGAAAGTATGGTAGATCATCTGACTCAGGGTAAGAAGATTGAAGAGGTTGATATGGTTGACAAAGTACCACTAAGAATCACTTCAAAGGGTCCCATTAAAATCGCTCATCAGGGCCCGATCAAGATTACTGCTGAAGGTCCTGTGAAAGTTGTCGCTGAAGCCAGAGTAGCTCCTCTGATCATTACCACTCCTGGTCCTATTCCTTATACATCTGACAAAGCTGTGCCTTGGCACTATGGGTCTGATGTTTACATCCATGGTGTCAAACAGGAGCCTTTACCTGATATGCCTGTTGACATTGATAATATTGCTGGATCTAGCAAGATCACTCGTAGTGGAAGAGTCTTCTCTCCTCCAGTTGCTTCTAAGAGTGCAGTTACTCCTGCCGTTACTTCCACCACTGATGCTCGGGGCAAGGGTCCTGTTATTGAGCCTGTATCTACTGATGTGCCAGCTGCTGATGACCTCTCTAAGCAGATGGAAGAAGTATTGAAAATCATTCGCAAGAGTGATTATGATATTGTTGATCAGCTGGGGCATACTCCCTCAAAGATTTCTATGCTCTCCCTGTTATTATGTTCTGAGGCTCATGCCAAGTCATTGATCAAGTTTCTAAAGATGGCTCATGTACCCAGTGCAATTTCTGTGGACCAGTTTGAGAATTGTGTTGCTCACCTGACCTATGACAACGGGTTAGGATTTTCTGATGCTGGCTTGACCCCTGCCAAGAGGGATCATAACAGGGCCTTGCATATTTCAATTGAATGCAGGGGCACTACCCTGTCTCATGTGCTGATAGACAATGGTTCCTCTCTGAATGTGTTGCCTAAGGAAGTCCTGAACAAGCTGAGTCCTGAAGATACGGTATTGAAGCCCAGTAATATTGTGGTAAAGGCTTTTGATGGTTCTAGAAGAGTAGTGCATGGGGAAATTGATCTTCCAATCAAGGTTGGCTCTCAGGTGTTTACTGCTACATTCTATGTGATGGATATTCGTCCTTCGTACTCATGTCTGCTTGGTCGTCCCTGGATCCATGGGGCAGGTGCGGTGACCTCCACATTACATCAAAAGTTGAGATATCCGGTGAATGGAAAAGTTGTTACTGTCTTTGGAGAGGAAGAATACTTTGTCAGCCATGTAAACACTTTCAAGTATCTGGAAGTAGAAGGTGAATACATTGAAACTCCATGTCAGTCATTTGAAGTGGTTCCCTGGGCTGTTAAGGATTGTGTGACTCCTCCTGCTGTGAAGAAGGTTCCTGTGGTCATCAGAAACCCTCCAACAATGGCAATGGCCTCCCTCAATGATGCAAAAGCTGTGGTGGAAGAAGGTGGTTGTACTATTTGGGGTCAGCTTCCTGATATTCCATACAAGCCTGACAAGTTTGGTTTGGGTTTCACTGCAGAGTCCCAGAAGGTTGTCCGTCGTGCCCGTGCTGTTCGTATCACCAATCAAGGGGTTATCAATGCTGTGGGAGATCAAGATGAAGACTACAACTTGGAGGCATGGATTTTTCCTACTGTGGGTGCTGGACTCAATAATTGGAAAGTTGAAGATGTTATCCCTATCTCCTTTAGTCAGGAGTAAATACTATTACTGTGTTATTAAAACTTTCAAGCCATGTGCCTTACCCGGGGCACAATGGTGTGCTTGTTACGGGTTGTCATTTCATTTGCATACTTCATTCAATAAAATCAATGGACGTTTCGTTTTCGTAAATATTGTGTTCCTTGTCTTTCTTTTTCTTTTATTTTTGCTTTATCAGCTATGTGTTCTTACACACACCCACGTCACTAAAATGCAGATCCTCATCCACTCTGGATCCAGTTGATAACAGTTCTACTATTGCCAATTACAATTTCGAGAATCCGATCTATCAAACTGAAGACGGGGACGAGGACGATTGTGAAATACCTGTAGAGCTTGCTAGGTTGTTACAACAAGAAGAGAAAGCTATACAGCCACATGAAGAGCCAGTCGAGGTTGTGAATCTGGGAACTGAAGAAAACAGAAAAGAGGTCAAGATAGGGGTTGATTTAGAGGACAGTGTCAAGAGCAGGTTGGTTCAGATGCTACGTGACTATGTGGAGATCTTTGCTTGGTCTTATGAAGATATGCCAGGGTTGGATACGGACATTGTGGTTCACCGTTTGCCAGTGAAAGAAGATTGTCGTCCAAAGAAGCAGAAGGTTCGTCGTATGCGTCCTGAAATGTCAGAAAAGATCAAAGCAGAGGTAATGAAACAGTTCAATGCAGGGTTCTTGGCCGTAACTTCTTATCCTCAGTGGGTTGCAAATGTGGTACCAGTTCCTAAGAAAGATGGTAAGGTACGTATGTGTGTAGACTACAGAGATCTGAACAAGGCTAGCCCTAAAGATGACTTTCCACTTCCTCATATTGATATTCTGGTAGACAACACTGCTCAGCATAAGGTATTCTCTTTTATGGATGGTTTCTCTGGTTATAATCAAATCAAGATGGCACCTGAAGATATGGAGAAGACTACATTTGTGACACAGTGGGGCACCTTTTGCTATAAGGTAATGCCATTTGGTTTGAAGAATGCAGGGGCAACATATCAGCGTGCTATGGTGGCTTTGTTTCATGATATGATTCATCATGAGATAGAGGTATATGTGGATGATATGATAGCCAGGTCTCAGAATGAAGAACAACATCTTGATCATCTGCATAAGTTGTTTGAGAGGTTGAAGAAATACAGGTTGAGATTAAATCCAAACAAGTGTACTTTTGGAGTTAGATCTGGAAAGCTCCTGGGTTTCATTGTCAGTGGAAAAGGTATTGAAGTGGATCCTGCAAAAGTGAAAGCTATACGAGAGATGCCAGCTCCCCGTACTGAGAAGGAGGTTAGAGGTTTCTTGGGACGATTGAACTACATTGCAAGATTTATTTCCCAATTAACTACCATCTGTGAGCCAATCTTCAAGTTGTTGAAGAAAGATCAGGTGATGGAATGGAATGATGAGTGCCAGACTGCCTTTGATGAAATCAAGAGATATTTGCTAGAACCTCCAATTTTAATGCCACCAGTTGATGGAAGACCCTTGATTATGTATTTAACAGTATTAGACAACTCAATGGGGTGTGTATTGGGGCAACATGACGAGTCTGGTCAAAAAGAGCAGGCAATATACTACCTTAGCAAAAAGTTTACCGACTGTGAAACAAGATACTCACTGCTCGAGAAAACTTGCTGCGCTTTGGCATGGGCTGCTCGCCGACTAAGACAGTATATGTTGACCCATACTACCTTGTTGATTTCGAAGATGGATCCAATCAAGTACATATTTGAGAAACCTGCTCTCTCCGGAAGAATTGCAAGATGGCAAATGATCTTGACGGAATATGATATACAGTATACTACTCAGAAGGCCATTAAGGGGAGTGTTGTTGCTGATCATTTGGCTCATCAAGCAGTAGGTGATTACCATTCAATGAATTTTGAGTTCCCTGATGAAGACATTATGTCTGTTACCAAAGAACCTGGACAATATGACGGACCTGAACAAGGATCCCGATGGACTATGGTTTTTGATGGTGCCTCCAATGCACATGGTAATGGTGTTGGTGTTGTGATTAGTTCCCCTGAAGGTTGTCATACCCCGATTACTGCCAGACTTTGTTTCTATTGTACCAATAACATGGCTGAGTATGAGGCATGTATCATGGGTATGCAAGTTGCTATTGATATGAAGATTCAGTTCCTTGAGGTGTATGGAGATTCAGCTCTGGTAGTAAGTCAGATTAAAGGAGATTGGGATACAAAGCATGATAATCTCATTCCTTACAGAGAACATGTGTTGTCTTTGATCCCACATTTCAAAGAGATTACTTTTGGACATATTCCACGAAGAGAGAACCAGTTGGCAGACGCATTGGCCACCATGGCATCTATGTTTGAGATAAGCTGGGATGATGAAGCTCCCAAGATTACCATTGATAGATTTGAGAAGCCTGCATACTGCAATGAGATTGACACTGAAGGGGCAGAGGAGAAGCCTTGGTTCTATGAAGTAAAAAACTATCTTGAAGCTCAGGAGTTCCCTGAAGGGGCATCTGTCAAAGATAGGAAGTTCCTGAGAAGGTTTTCTGCTAAGTTCTTTCTGAGTAATGGCATTCTGTATAAGCGTAATCATGATTCAACTATGCTTCGTTGTGTGGATAAGAAGGAAGCTACAGAAATTATGGAAGAGATGCATGATGGGACCTTTGGCACTCATTCTAGTGGTCATACCATGGCAAAGAAGATTTTGAGAGCAGGTTACTATTGGTCTACCATGGAAGCTGATTGCTATCAACACTCCAGAACATGTCACAAATGTCAAATCTATGCTGATAAAGTACATGTACCTCCATCTCCATTGAATGTGTTGACTGCTCCTTGGCCCTTTGCCATGTGGGGCATGGATATGATTGGTGAGATCAAGCCTACTGCTTCTAATGGGCATCGTTTCATCCTGGTTGCTATTGATTACTTCACGAAGTGGGTAGAGGCAGCTTCATTTGCATCTGTGACTAAGAATGTTGTGTCTCGGTTCATTAAGAATAATCTCATATGTAGGTATGGTATCCCTGAAAGGATTATCACTGACAATGGCTCTAATCTGAACAACACTATGATTACTGATCTCTGTACGCAGTTCAAGATTAAGCATCACAACTCTTCTCCGTATCGTCCAAAGATGAATGGGGCAGTTGAAGCTGCTAATAAGAACATTAAGAAGATTGTACAGAAGATGACTATTACTTACAAGGATTGGCACGAGATGTTATCATTTGCTCTGCATGGTTATCGTACTACAATACGTACTTCAACAGGGGCAACCCCATTCTCCTTAGTCTATGGTATGGAAGCAGTTCTGCCTATTGAAGTTCAGATCCCCTCCTTGAGAATTATGAAGGATGCAGGCTTGGATGAAGATGAGTGGATCCAGACTCGACTTGACCAGATAAATTTGATTGATGAGAAAAGGTTAGCAGCAGTTTGTCATGGCCAGATGTACCAGAAACGGATGATCAAAGCTTTTAACAAGAAGGTTAAGCCAAAGGTATATCAGGCTGGTGACTTGGTAATCAAGCGTATCATATTACCACAGGGTGATCCTAGGGGCAAGTGGACTCCAACATATGAGGGACCATTTGTAGTCAAGACAGTGTTCTCAGGAGGTGCCATGATACTGACTACAATGGATGGTGAAGACTTCCCACAACCTGTAAACGCAGACATAGTTAAAAAATACTACGCATAAAAAGAGACCCGCTAGGTTGACAGGCCTAGGCAAAAATAAGGGCATCCCGGCAAACCAAAAGGGTTTGGGCAAAAATTAGGGATATATATATAAAAAGATGTACACCCGGCAAGTCGAAAACCTGAAAAGGCGGCTTGAGCAAAAAAGGGTATCCCGGTGGATTGAAAACCTGAAAGGGCAATCCAGGCAAAAGTTAGGGATTAAAGCGTATGACTATGCCTCGTTTGGATCACTCATGAAACTGCAACCAGTTGTACTACTTACTCAAGCTCAAACAGATAAAGCTCAATCCAATCGTTTCCGTCTCAACAGCAAGAAGATGAGATACTTGAGTGGCAATAGTAGAATTGAAACTCAATAGGATTATTTCCCACATAGCTGATTCTTTTTGTAAAACTTCATGACAAAATTCTCTTACTAGGGTTTATGTCTCCTTGTACAAACTTACCCGTGTATGGGTCACTTTTAATATAAATAAATTCCATCTTTTGAATCCAGATTTACTTTTACCCTATTTACATAAGCGAAACGTCCATTGGTTGTGTTTGAATGTATGTATGCCTTTGAATATGATTGATGTTTACCAGAAATGCATGTATGCTTTTAATATGATTGATGTTTACCAGAAATGCATGAAAATGCAGTAATAGTATTTACTAAGGACGAACGAGGGAAGGATTTCAACGAAGCTTCGCCGGTTCATCTTTACAAGACAGTTACAAACCATCAGTAGGACTAATCCATTTTCACAAAGTCTAATCTCCCCTGGAATTTATATCCATCTCTTTTATCCTCATACGGATATACGGGAAATTACTTTCCAATAAGGGCACGATGAACGAAGACGGGATGTTATACTTATCCTACTATCAAACGAAAACGAAGGTTATCTATACCCTACTATCCCCAACAACGGGAGGTTATCTATACCTTGTTATCCCCAACAATGGGAGGTTATCTATACCTTGTTATCCCCAGCAGACGGAGGGTTATATATTCTTCAACAAATCGGGATTTATTTTCCTCGGCCAGCAGTTGTTATACAAGGATATCCAGACACTTCCAGCAGTGTCATATCATACATACATCATTTACATCATACCATAACATATATGTCTATAGTACATTACCTAAGTGCATCATGTCATACATGCATACATAAAGCATAAACTAATGTTGTTATACAGAATGCTACCTTGTTTTCAGGTTAATTATCCAACAAACAAGCTTATGATCTTTGGGACTGCTTTATTGTAACCTCAGGGTTACTTTATCCTCCTGATGAGCTTCTTATTACTTTGGGACTGCTTTATTGTAACCTCAGGGTTACTTTATCCTCCTGATGAGCTTCTTATTACTTTGGGACTGCTTTATTGTAACCTCAGGGTTATTTTATCCTCCTGATAGCCTCTCATGACTTCAAGACTGCTTTAGAGCTACTGATTGCTCTATCCTCCTGAAATCATCCTATTACTTCAAGACTGCTTTAGAGCTATTCATTGCTCTATCCTCATGAGGTCATATTACTACTTCAAGACTGCTTTAGAGCTATTCATTGCTCTATCCTCCTGAAGCCATCTAATTATTTCAAGACTGCTTTAGAGCTATCCATCGCTCTATCCTCCTGAAATCATTACTTCAAGACTACTTTAGAGCTATTGATTGCTCTATCCTCCTGAAATCATTACTTCAAGACTGCTTTAGAGCTATTGATTGCTCTATCCTCCTGAAGACATATCACATTATTATTTCAAGACTGCTTTAGAGCCATTCATTGTTCTATCCTCCTGAAATCATATCATTGCTTCAAGACTGCTTTAGGGTTATCACTATTGATTGCTCTATCCTCATGAAGACATGCTGCTACATCATTATTATGCCAGACTCCTGACAGCTTTCATCCTACACCCATATTTTGAACTGCTCCCCCCCTAGTGGCATCTTTAAGCCCACTCAATCATATTCAACTAGCCATCTGTACCACTCTAGTGCACTAGTGAGTGCAAATTTTTGGGCTTTTGTGTTCAATCCCCTTCAACCTTCCAGGTTACGACTGGCAAATATACCAATCTAACCCCTCAGGTTTCAGAAAATTGAACAGGGGCAGCTGTTGCACCCCAAAATTTGCCCTCACAATACAAGACTTTGTGTTCTCAGAAGGTTCACAAGGTTCACAAGTCCCACAGTGCTTTCAATACCTTTCATGAGGTTCATGAAGTCCATAGGTTGCTTCTTGGAGGTTCACAAGGTTCACAAGCTTCACAATACCTCCCATGAGTATCACAAGATATCTTATGAAGATTCACAAGGTTCACAAAGTTCACAATTGGTCAGAAGAGTTGACAATTCCCTCAGACAATGCACCTCCTAAGCAGTGCATCCAAAACTAGGGTTTTGACTTTAATCAGGCTAAATGGACTTCCAAGACTTCAAGTGAGCTTCATAACATCTTATATGTGTATAAGAACCCCCATGTCAAGTTTCAAGACTTTTCTCAAAAGTTTGCTCAGTCAGATGATCAGATAAGTCAAAAGCAGTCAATGCAGTTAAAAAGTCAAACTGAGGTCAACTGTGGTCAAACCAAAGTCAAACTTCATGATTTTTTTTGCCAACATCAAAGAGAGATTTGGTCCCAGGGGTATTTTGGTCATTTTACACAAATTCTACCAATTCCTTGAAGACAGGCTGTTATTAAAATTCTGAGGCATTTGATGCGTTATGGTTTTGAGGCATTTATCAATCACCAGTTCTGATCATATTGAGATTTGGCATTTGGTCAGTAGAGTTTAATTACGATTAGTTTTGCTGTTGATGCTGAAAATGTTGTGACCATGGTGCCCACATGAGTTTGGTTATGAAACAATTGGTTAACATTTTAATCTGATGATGAGATTAGGATCACAAATACCACTTGGAAATATTTATGTTTTATGCCTATGTTAATGAATTAAATACTTGTGGATTTATTCACATTTGTTTATATTTTTTAACTAAGAATAGAATATAAATAAATTCAAAACTTTGAGAATTTTATTTCATAAATAATGCTATCATACAAGAATGGGGATGTTGCTTCATATTTTACAAAGTACTGTTACAAGGAAGTACATTAAAATTCTCAAATCCTAAGGGATTACATTAAAGCATCTATCCTAAATCCTAAAAGTATCTAAAGGTCTTCATGTTCGTATTTGAACTTCTCCATGAATCCTCAGCTAACCTGCACATCAAAGCAAAACAAACAATATAGAAAAAAAAGGTTAGGAGTTTTTTCGACACTCTCAGAACAATGTCATCATCGAGTGCCGGGAGTGGCACAACCGAAGCTGCGTCCCACCCCCGTTACCGATCCGCGCCGTAGGCGTCAGATCAGGTAATACATGTTCTTATCAAAATGGGACATCCGAGAGATAGAAAAATATAAATGAAGTGGGACTGATTCGTTTCGCCGCGATTGGATTTCCAAACTGATATGAGAGAAAGGCAGTATAGTCAAGCTGGATTCAGACCCGGATGCCGGCAGGTCTAATCACTTTGTGCTCATTTTTTTCCAAACCTGAAATTCCACAACAGCATCAGCACAAATTGATGACAGAAACTCATAAACAAGATAGCTCGTGAGCTGCCAGGAGTAAATGGAAATTCAAATTGAAAATGCACAACCAAAAGCAGCATCAGTTCTGCAACACATAGGTAAGTTCATGGAAACCAAGTCCATATACAAACCAAACTGCATTGAATGGCATCAAAACAAGGTATCAGAAAAACGAAATGCAAACAGCATCATACACTGTATCAAAGTTCAGAACCACCAATTAAGAGGCCTAGAGGAAGACCCCAAACAGAATTCAAAAGAAGTAACAGCGAATGATCCAAATTGTGAAAACCAATTTGTTTCTCTTGCTTCTGAATTTCCAGATTCAGCCGAACTTACTTCTCAGAATGTAGTTCATGGTAATTCTGATGAGAATCCTTCGCAACAGTTTTCTAATACAAAGGAAAAAGAATGCCAAGAAAGTTGTTTCTGCAGGCGATTCAGAAACTCCTGCTCCAAATTGGTATAATGTAAACAACGAAGACACACATTGTATTACATACAAGAGTAAAAAGGGCCTAAAGGAAACAAAACTTTGAAAACAAAATCAGCACCAAATCACAGTTCGAAGGGTAAATCATATCAGTCGTAGCATGGCAGCCAATAATCAGTTGTTACCTTACTCGCAACACCATAGTAGCCCAGAACTCATGTTCTGAACTCAACCAATCTCGAAGGTAACCGAGGCCTCATCAAAGAGTTTCCCTCATCAGGCTCAGACCCTAAGGTCATCATCGCCAATAACCTTCATTCGGCCGCTCTAACTTAAGTCGAAGCATCAGCATCCATTCCCTGAAAGAAGAAGAGGAAAAGTTAACTGCATCAAAGAGTGCCAAATCGAAAACGCATCAGTACAGTCCAAATTGAATTCAAACAGGACAAAATAAATTAATCCCGATATCAAACAGATCAAGTAAAGGCAACCCAATCAGAAAATGATCAAACACAATCGAGCTGGCAAGGGGAAAATTTCGAGTCAGATCCAAATGCATCAGGAAACACCAATCTGAGCCAATATGAATCAATTTGAATCAATCTGAATCAATCAAACAAGTCAGTCAAACGAATCAGTTCGAAATCAAACGAATCAGTACAGATCAGTCAAACAAATTAATTTCGGATCCAATGAAATCCAATCGAATCAGATAATCATATCAGCTCAAAACCCCAATCGGTTCCAAAAGAAGAAACGAGATCCAAATCGTATCAGTATACATCCCATTTGAATTCAATCTAGAAAAATCAAACAAAATCAAATCAAAATCGGATCGTCAAATTCATATCTCAGAAAAAAAACGTAAATCCAAGGCCCATTCGAAAATCAGAGAGAGTATAAGAGAGAACAATACCACCTTCTCAAAACCCTAGACGAAGCTGGCAGAGAACGCGAAAACGGCGAGAAGGAGAACACCGAAACCCTCATATGAACGAAACCCTTCGAAGGAGTTCACCAGCACCGTCCATCTGAGAACGGCGAGTAAACAAACTTCAAGGCTCAGAACCTCGTCATCATCGCCTCATCATCGCAACCACGCCGAAAGCCACCGATCGCAACCACAAAACGTAAGTTGTGAGTTCATCGTGTTGTACATTTAATGGTTTAATGTTGAATGTTTTCAGGTTTCAACATAGAAAGGGACTAGCATCGTGAATAAAGCAATGGAAATCGGACAGACGAAGGCCATCGGAGTGTGAAAATCATGAGAAACGGAATGAGTTTGTGAGAGAAGGGAGCGAGCGGCGGCCATAGAGGAAAAGGAGAATTAGGGTTACCCTAATCCCTTTACTCCCCTTTTGGGAATGACCGTGGATCGGGTTGGGACTGGATGTAACTACCGGCCCAACCCCTTTTTTTTTTATTTTATATTTTTATTTGTTTATAATTATTATGTTTTTTTAAGAATTTATTAAAACTTTCTTTTTAAATACTATTAAAACCTGTTTTTCAAAATAAAATAGAACTTTTTTTAATTAATAATAAAACCTTTTTTATAATAATTAAAACCTTTAATAAAGAAAATAATAATGATAACATTAAAAATAAAACCTTTTTTAGATTATTAAATTAAAACTGTTTTTGAAAATTAACTTAATTTTTTTTTTTAGTATTAAAACTTCTTTTAACTTAAATCATAAATTTTTTCTTTATATAAAAAAAATAAACAGCTAAAAGTCTCAAATCTTGCTTTTTTTAGTTCTTTTGGTCGCCGTCTGACGTTGCCTACTAACATTGTTCATTTGTTTTGCAGCTTGTCATGTTTACCGTTATTTATTTTATTTTTCAATTCAAGTTTCGTTTGTATTTGTGTCTGTTTCTCGATTGTAACCTCGCGAACCTAATAATCGCGTTTACTTTTCGCATTTAAGTTTCTGCATGATGTATGATTTAAATTTCTGCTGATGTATTGCAATTATTCTGTCACATTACACACTCTGAAGGAATTAGGTCTAGCATTTGACCGCCGTGTCAATAGTCCTCACCTTCAACCCTTACAACTTTTACAAACCCTAATTTTCACAAATGCCTCGCCGCAGGCAAAATTACAACTTTTACCCCTAGCATTAGGTCAAAGAGCCGCCGCGCTCATTTTAGGGTTTCCCGCCATGGAATCCCTAACCTAATTTAACCCTAATTACAACTTAACAATTCAACATAGAGATTTGGAGTTTCTACACTCCACGTAAGCGTGTCCTTAAGACATGGTTATTCCCCGTGAGACCTTGACCACAGTCAAGAAGTCTCTAACCTCCCTTTTGAGGGGAACTACGATTACTCTGATTCCACTCCCGTAAGGATACGTAGGCACAAGATGCGATGTCTTGCCGAGTAAACTTAGAATTAACCCCCTTTATTATTTATTGCTTATTTATATTTTATTTATCTTTGCTATTTAATTATTTTGCTTATTATTTTGTAATTGTTTCTTGGATGTAAAGTTGTTTAATTATTTAATTATTATTATGGTTAGTAATTAGGGAGTGTAACAACCTGTATGTAATATTAAAATAAATTTAGATCACTTTTAAATAAAGATAATTAGAATAAACACGTCACACACGTAAGTCGATTTTAATCGCCGTCTCACTTCCTAAGGATATCCCTCAAGTTGCCTACGAATAATGGTTAAGTGGGGTGTATAAAGCAAGTCCCTCAAATGGAAAAATCATCAAAGTCCCTTATGGTTGCCTTTACGAATCGAGTCCCTTTCGAAAAATGATGATGGTCCCTTATATGTGCTTATTACATCCCACAATGGCCTTCAAAGTCAAATTGTCCCTCACATGTCCCTTAACATCCAAAGTAAGGACTACCTACTCCATTATAGTAGGGATAGTCTTACTAAAGGAAAGAATAAAGAATAAGAAAGACCTTTAAACATTAGGGTAGGTTACTCCTAGGTACTTGCTCACTTCAAAACTTTTTCACACTTAAACAAATTTCCAACAAAATTTTCAAACAAGTTTTTTTCACATCCATACACGGATTATTATTAAACTATTCTGAAATTTTTTGCTATTCACACACTACACTTTCAAAACAATTCAAAAGTGAGCTTAAGTACCTAAGAGCCCATGGATAACCATGGATGAAAAGGGTGCTAACACCTTCCCTTTTCATAACCTACCCCCCGGACCCAAAATATTCTCTAAGGTCTTTCCTGTTCTTTTATAACCTTTCCCTATGGATAAAATAAAAGTCGGTGGCGACTCTTGCTATCCGCAACATTGTTTAAAGTCAGTTCTCCCACCGTGTTACAGCCTGCAAGGAATCCCTCACACTCAGGTGCAAGGTATTTTCTATCCATCGTTGATGACTATTCCAGAAAGCTGTGGGTATTCATTCAGAAGACGAAGGATGAAGCTTTTGAGAATTTCAAAAGTTGGAAGATTCTGGTCTAAACTCAAACTGACAGAAAGGTTAAGAGGTTAAGAACCGACAATGGCCTTGAATTCTGCAACAAAGCGTTCAACAGTTACTGTGTTGAGTCTGGGATTGCAAGGCATAAGACTGTAGCAGGTACTCCTCAATAAAATGGCTTAGTTGAGAGATTCAATTGAACAATCCTTGAAAGGGTTAGATGCATGTTGGTTAGTGCTGGATTGAAGAAGGTGTTTTGGGCGGAAGCTGTTTCGACAACAGCTTACCTGATAAATATATGTCCCACGACTGCCTTGGGAATGAAGACACCTGAAGAAGTTTGGTCGGGACATCCACCTAGTCTCGACAGACTGCGAGTATTTGGTTGTGTGGCCTATGCTCATATTAGGCAAGACAAGGTCGAACCTAGAGCTCTGAAATGCATGTTCATGGGATACCCTGAAGGAGTCAAAGCTTATAGGCTATGGTGCCTAGAGTCAGGTCACAGGAGGTGTATCACCAGTCAAGATGTAATTTTCAATGAAGCAGAGATGGCTTTCAAGAAAACTAATGATGCTGACAAAGAGCTGGAACAGGAAGAAATTCCTGTTGAGGTGGAGCATGTTGATGCTGAATTGCTCACCCTAGATGAAGTCGAAGAAGACGTAGAAGATGTTGTCGAAGATGAGGAGACTGATAATGACTACCTGCTAGCAAGAGACAGGTCAAGGAGAGTCATCAAGCCACCTCATAGACTTGGGTATGCAGATCTTATAGCTTACGCCTTAATCTCTACTAGTGAGGTTTTAGATGAAGAACCTAGAGACTATAAGGAAGTTATGAGGAGTCGAAAGAATACTGAATGGCTGAAGGTCATGGATGATGAGATGAAATCTCTTCATGATAACAAAACCTGGGAACTGATCAAGAAACCTGTTGGAGCTAGATTAGTCAGTTGTAAGTGGATTTTAAGGTACATAAATGGGTCTCTAAATAGAGTCCTAATTTATGGTGGAGCCTTGGGTGAAGATAGTAAAGCAGCAATCAAAGGATATGTCGACTCTGATTATGCAGGTTGTATGGATTCCAGAAAATCTATCTCTGGATATGTGTTCACTATGTTTGGGACAACAATCAGTTGGAAAGCAACACTTCAGAAGGTCGTTGCCTTATCAACCACTGAAGCGGAGTATATTGCCCTAACTGAAGCTGTGAAGGAAGCATTGTGGCTTGAAGGTTTTGCAAAGGAGCTAAAACTTCAAGGTCGAGTTATCACTGTTAAATGTGATAGTCGAAGTGCAATACACCTGTCGAAGAAGTTAGCCTATCATGAGCGAACCAAGCACATTGGTGTGAGGCTGCATTTCATCAAAGGGGTAATCGAGCGTGGAGAAGTCCAAGTGCTGAAGGTTTCGACAGATCATAATGCTGCTGATATGATCACCAAGACGTTGTCCAGTTGCAAGTTTTTCCACTGTATGCAGTTAATAAAGCTGCATGAAGAAAGCTAGTTTCTTGATGTTATAGAGTTAGATCCAAGGTGGAGATTTGTGAGATGTTGGATCGAACTCTAGTATAGTCGAAGTCTGTTCGCAAGTAATGCGTGTTGTAGTCGAAGTTTGTTCTAACATGCATTAGTCAATATTGCTAGGGTTGTTAACATGTTGAATTGGGCCTTGCTTGTAAGCCCAGTTGTTTAAGTTAGCTTGTACCCTAAGTTAGCTTGTAATGGGTAATTGTTAAAAAGCCCATTAGGTTAATGTCCTATTTTGTTATAAATAGGATGCTAGTTTCTCAATCTTGGCATAAGGAAAAATAGGAAGATAAAATCCTAATTTCAAGGAAGAGAGGTTATTTTGTTATTCTTGTATACTTGTAATTTTGTTCAAAGAGAAAGGAAAGAATAGCAGTTTAATAACCAATCCTTGTTGTTTTACCTTGTCTTCTTTATTAACCCTAACCCTTGTGTGTTTCTTGATAAGAAAGAAACCGTTTATACTTTGTTTAAAGGTATCCGATTCACAACACAGCGCCTTGCCTGGGACGAGCCCATGAGTTATAGTTTGTGTCGTTGAGGAAAGGAGTGACAAGAATGAGTTAGGGATTTTCATTGGGTGGAAATAGTAGAGGTTTGAAGGATTGCTGGAAAATTTGAAGTATGTAGTATCGACCATAGTAAGGTGAATGCAAAAGATGATATGAATGTTTTGGGATTTTATGGAAGAATGTTCTTAGGGGAAAAAGAAATTTAGGATCTGGATGAAGGAAAATGTGTGTGAAAATGAAGTTTAGGTTTCTGATACATTTTTGTTTAAGATTGTTCCTGAAAATCTTGGTTTTAGGTTGAATTTAGAGAGAGAGAGAGAGAAAATAATTGAGAGAATGAAAAAGGGAAAATCATGAAGGAAATGAGATTTTGGCTTATCTAAAGAAGAGTGAAAAATGATAAAATTTTAGGGCGGCCAATAAATGAGAGACACGTCTGAATTGGAGGTTGATCAAGGAGTGATGATGAAACCAAAGGAGAATCTGATGCATGCAAAGGATAAGAAACATGCAGAAAAGAATAGTTGTAAAGTTGAAGTGGTGTGACAGGTAGAGAAAATTGAACATTTGAGAGGGAGGATGAAAGGGTAAAAGGAGAATTATGAAATATAATTTGATATCATATTAGAATTGGTCAATAAGAGAAATATTCATTTCATTTATCTCATAAAGATTAAGTTACATAAATAATACAGAGGTATATTTATACACCTATAGAGTAACTTACTCTCCTAATTAAAAGTAATGCACATAAAAATAGAAATAAAATAGGAAAAATTACACCAAGTTTTTTTTAAAAATTTGTAACGGGTCATTTTATAAGTTTATTTTCTTAACAAATTAGTTATTTAAGTTATTAAACGCGTGCACCGTTGTGTTTTTTTAACAGAATAAATGTGTTAATTGTTGATTCAATTATTTTGAGTGATATGAAAATGATGAAGTGCAATTAGAAATACAACAGTTATACATTTTTAAATGTTTAAAAATATGAGAAAAGAATATAGAAATCACCCTAATAGAGTAAATTATTATAAAAGAAAATTTAAGTATTAATCTATTAAAGAAATTTAAAGTATTAATTTTGCTATTAAAAATAACTAATCAACTATCAAAATAAATAATTTCAAAATGTTATTCTCAAATTAAAGTTTGTCCAAAAAGTCTCAAATTAAGAAATGAATTACCCCATAAATAAATTGTCAAAGATCAACTTCATATGAAAATATTATATTATTATAATTTAACATTTAAAAACAAATTATAAACAATTTCGATTGTGTGTTGAATTTCTTTATTTATACTAGTTGTGTGTGGTATTACAATTTTTAATATTCAAATGAACAAAATTTTCGAAACAATGGAGTAATCATATGAATATATTTCAATAATTTACTTTAAATTTTAGTGAGTTTATTATTGTAAAGAAAGAAATGTTTTGATTTATGAAGCTACTAAAGAATCTTGCTGTAGGGACATATGCCGCTAGGTTTATTTTTTCAATGTGTATGGTCAACTTATTATAGTGCAATAAAATGGGGGGTTTGTTGTTTTATCTAACAAGTTGCACTCATTTTGTTTCCTAGGAAACTCCAATTAATGAAACAAATTTTAAATAGTTATTTCACTTTGGTGCACACAAGATTAGAAATCAGGACTAGTAGTATAGTATTTGTTTTCTTGGCCATGTTAGTGCTAATCAAAAGAAGACCCAATAATAATGGATAGTGAAGACAAAATCTCAAACGGAAATCAAGCATAATGTTTCACGTGTATCAATATTGTATTGGGAGTTCTGGCACCACCATGCATATCAAATTGTTAGTTGGAATTTCAAATTTCTCAATTGGTTTCATGTAGTCATGTTTAGTTTTCCTTGTTACACGAAGATGTAATTTAATGATGTAGGTAAGATGTAGTCGACATGGTTGTATTCGATAAAGTGGAATATATTATATAAGGGTCGAAGTTTGTAAGTAAATATTTGATAGAGTTGAATACTGCAAGTTGTATATTGTATTTTTTGTTGACTATATATACAATTAACATTGTAAATCAATATATGCAATTTTACTTCAATAAATTTTCTTTTCACAATATAGTTTTTTTTTTCTTTTCTCTTTCTTTTTCTTATTCATTCTTCTTAAAAATTCTAATTGTTCAAACAAATTGGTATCAACATGCCGGTTGTGATTCAGAAAGAATCTGTAATGGCAAACGGTAATACAATATCAACGTAATTTTCAGCGAATATATTGATTTTTAAAGGCAAAAACTACGAGAGGTGGGTTACGCAGATGAAGGTCGTCTTCATATTTCAAGATGTGTCTGAAATCGTGAATGATGGAGCACCTGCATTGAAAGCGAATGCAAATATGTTCAGAAGGCTATGCACAAGGAACAACGAGAAAAAGATGGAAAAGCTCTTTTCTTAATTTATCAATGTGCGGATCCTAACATGTTCGAGAATATCATTAAAGAAGAAACGTTCAAAGGAGCATGGAACAAATTAAAAAACCTGTACGGCGGATATGAAAAATTGAAGAGGGTGAAGTTGGAGACGCTGAGAAACCAGTTTGAGATACCACAGATGAAAAAAGATGAATCACTTTCTGATTTCTTCTCAAGATTAGTGTTACTCACGAACCAGATGAAGACGTGTGGTGAATCGATCAATGATTTGCAGAAGATTGAGAAAGTGTTGATATCTCTGACTGTAAATTTTGATTACATTGTAGTATCTATTGAAGAGTTCAAGAACCTAGCTAAGATGAGGTTAAAAGAACTTCAAGCTTCATTAGAGGCTCATGAGATGAGGCTGAAGTAGAGAAACTCAGAAAGGGAGAAGGTGGTTGAACAAGCATTGCAAGCAAGATTCATTAATAAGTCTGAAAAAGAAAAGGTGAAGCAAAGAAAGATTCCTGCAAACAATGAGAAGTCAGACAAGAATTCAAAGAATCACTCTGATTCAACCAAGAAAGTCATGGGCAACAAGTATTTGAGGAAGAAAGTTGACATGAAAGAGGTGCAATGTTACAAGTGTCAAGAATTTGACCATTATGCTCAAGATTATCAAAGAAAGAAGGAGTCAAGAGCAAAAGATAATGAAGAAGGAGGCGCAATCAAATAATGAACAAACCAATATGTGGTACCTGTATTTAGGATGCAGTAACCACATGACTGACAATAAAAATTGGCTCACTAAGTTAGATAAATCTATTAAGAAAGTGATCAGGTTTGCAAATGGCAGGTATGTCACATTAAGTGGAAAAGGAAACATACTTGTGGTAAGAAAAAATGGTAAGAGGGTTAGTATTACTGACGTATTGTATGTACCTTCGATGACAAATAATTTGATAAACATATGTCAATTACTTGCCAAAGGGTATAACATGAAGTTGGAATAAAATATGATGAAAGTGTATAATGATGAAGGAAGTTCCTGAAGGCACCATTGGCAGATAACCCAACTTAATGGAGTGGAGATCAAAATCACCAAATATATAAGTATCATAGGATCCTTACTCTATTTAATGGTATGTAGGCCAGATATCAGGCTTCACCTAGGGAATCTCACTTTAAGATCGTAAGAAGAATTTTTAGTTATTTTAACGGAACCTCGCAACACGGTCTTTGGTTTCCCAAAGGTAGTGCATGTAGCTTAGTAAGTTATTCTAATAATGATTTTACAGGGTGCAAGTCAGACAGGAAAAACACTAGTGGTACCTATCACTTATTTGGAAATTGTTTAGTTTCTTGGAACAATAAGAAGCAGCATATCGTTTCTCTTTCTACCGCCAAGGCTGAATATGTAGTCGTTAGTAGTTGTTGTGCATAAGTTCTAGGGCTAAAGCAACAATTTCTAGACTATGATTTAAAACTTGGTTGCATTATGATTAAGTGCGATAACACTAGTGTGATAAGCCTCTCTAAGAATCTGGTACTTCACTCAATGGTTGTCAAACTTGCGGGTAGACTCGTAAACTCGTACGAGTTTACGAGTCTAGAAAGCATAAACGAGTAGACTCATGCACAAAGTTGTTTTTTGATAGACTAGGGTAGACTCACACAAACTCGTATAAATTCACGAGTCTATAAGTTTTTTTTAAAACCAAAAAAGACCTAAATTCTCTCAAATATTTTATTTTATTTTTTATAAAAAATTCCTCTTTTTTTTCTTGTACGAGAATTTAAAAGTCTCTCTCTCCTAGTCTCTTGTTTCCGCAAAGCTTCTCCCCCCCCCCCCCCCTTCATCAACGTCGTGAGTTTATTCTGTCTCTTACTTTGTTCATGTTTGTGGTCATAAATCAATCATTTGTGTAAGTATTTTCTTATATGTTTCACTTGGATGCTTCTCATGTATGATATCTTATGTAAAGGTGATGCAATATTGTCCGATCAGGTCCAATGATCCAAATACGCATGTGTCCATTTGCATGTGACAAAATAGTTTAGAAATTTTTTTATTTATGTCAGAAAATAGTTTAGGAAGGATATGTTACATACTGAAAGGCGGAGTTTCTATGAAGATATGTATCCATAATTAAAGAGGTTTGCAAGTTGTGTTCTAGGCTTAACTTGTAGTTCCTATGGTTGTGAATGTAATTAAAGTTCCTTTGAAATGGTAATGAATTATTATTTGTTTGTTTATATACTTGAATTTAATTTTTTTAGAAATATTGTGTTGAATTATTATTTAATTTCTAGGTTCATACAACAAGAAGAAATAGGTTGCATCAAAAAAAGGTGAATAATTTGATTTATATTATGTATAATTTAAAGTTGAAAAGTGGAAAAGGAAAATCTAATAGTGTTGTTCTTTCATTTGAAGATAGTCATTCAAATGATAAATGAATAATTGAATAACATAATGAAGAAAATGTTCAAATTAAAATTATTGTTGAGTAAGATGATGTTATTGTTAATAATGTTGTGGAAACTGATGTTGTTGTAACTAATATTGTGCAAAGTGGTGGTGGTGGCAATGATAAATTAGGTGAATGTGGAACTTCAAGAAATCCAACATTGATTAATGATGAATAAGGTGTTTCATCTAAGGCAAAGTTTGATGATGATACTCAAGATACTGATAAAGATGATGGTGATTATATTGGTGGTTGTGATCTCACTAGAACTTTGAATGTTTGAATCTATTAGGATATCTATTTTATGATTATTTTTTTGCTTGATGTAGTAACCAATTAATAAGAAATTAGTAATTTAAATCTTTGACTATATACTTTTGAAAGTCATTTTTAATTTTCCATAGACTCGTACGAGTTTGTGATTCGAGTCTGCGAGTCGAGTTTACGGACCCTTTACGAGTCTGAGTAGACTCGCAAGTTTGACAACCTTGCTTCACTCACGAACTAAACATATTAAAATATGGCATCATTTTCTTAAAGATCATGTTGAAAACGGAACTTGGTTTTTGAATACGTTGATATGAAAATTTAGCTTGCTGATATTTTTACAAAACCATTATCTTCATAACCTTTTCACTAGATTTGTAGGAAATTGGGAATCCTTTATTCTTCATGTCTTAAATAGATCAGGATTTTTATTTTAGTTTCATTTTCTATTTGTATTTTTTTATTAACAATCTCTTGTCGCAAATCAGAGTTCCACCAAATCTGCTGGTATGTCTCTATAACTATTGTATCTGGTTACGTCATTGTGCATATTTGTTCGGCATATGTTCATTTGTTTTCTCATTACATTCTCTATTTTACTCATTCCTCTCTAGCATGCTCATGTTTTTTATTTTTCATTTTTTGCATTTAAAGCCTTTTTTTAAATGTGTGTTGTTAATTATGTGCATTTGAGCATTCATATACTTGTCCATGCATTATTTAACCTTTCATTCATGATAGTTTTGATCACTGAATTGTATTTTGATGAATTTTTGCATGTATATTTGTGTTTTGTTGCATGTAGCATTTCTATATTCACGTTCTATATTTGATATTTGTTTTGTATATTCTTCTTGGCTTTTTAGCTTGCATGTTCATATGGAATTTTTTCTTCTGTTTTATTACTGGCTTTTAGGTGTTTTAGACTCATTACCATTTATATCTTTTTGATCTTGTCAAATGGGGAGAATTTGTAATGTGAGTCTAGAAGCATGTTATATGTTTTATTTTGTTGCATGTGTGCAATGTTTCAAGGGGGCACAAGCGTTTATTTGCTTTTGGCTCAAAGTCGACTCAATTCCAAGCGAAAGCTTGTCAAGCATAAAAGAAGGGGAAACTGGAGTTGCATATCTCTAATATATTTAGGAAGAGACCCATAATACAATTTTGTTTCTTGTCTTGTCTCTTTCGTTTTGTTTATTATTGTTTGTTGAGTATCCTTCATGATTGCACACCTCTGAATCAAGTTTTGAAACAATTCGTTTTAGCATGCATAAGTTAGATTGTTTGCATTTGAGTATGAATATTATTCTTTTAGTCAACTTCTTGAGTTAATGGAACAAAAACCTTATTTTAAGGTGGTTGAAGTTATGTGAAAAGTGAAATATCAAACGATTTTGAAAAAATTGAAAAATTGAGATTTGGTGTGTATGACTCGAGTCACTCATAATTCATGACTCGAATAAAATCAAATAGAGGAGAACAAGAAGATTTTGGTGCTTGTGACTCGAATCATAATTTACACTAATTCAAATCATGCAACTATGTGACTCGAATCACAAGTTGCACATGACTCGAATCACAGACCTTGTTTTTGCTCTGCCTAATTTGATTCGAATTAAACTTAACATATGACTCGAATCATAAGTTGTGTCACTTTTTTCTATTTGGTTCTGACTTGTTTGACTCGAGTCAAGGTTTATGAATGACTCGAATCACAACTTTAACTGACTCGAATAACAGGAAAATGGGTCACTTTTCTTAAGTTGATCTTGTTTCATTTTACTTTCTCATTTGACTCAAATCATGAAATGTTCTTGACACGAACGTAACAACCCATTTTTATCTATTTTGTGCATAATCTCTAGCACATATAAATTCATTTTGGCATCTTATTTTCATTAAGCAACTTCATAATATACATTGTGATTTTATGAAATCAACAACCTCTCCTTTTTTAAAACTCAAAAACTCTTGCAAACATAATTTCTTTCATCTTCAACCTCTAGTTCAATTTTAGATCTTGATTATGAAGATTTGTAAATGTTGAGGGAGACGTGTCTTGAAACTAACCATTTTTGAAGGTTTGTTAAAGATTTTCAGGAAGCTTGCAAGATTGAGGTTTATTCATTGGTAGTGACAAATTCATGTGAAAATAAAGGAGGTTCTTCTCTTAGGGTTAACCTTGGTAGTGACTATTTGGAAGACTATAAACAAGGTGTAGTTCTTCTCAATCTTTCGACAGTTCATCTCTTAAGAAATCGGTGGAATCAAGGGTGATAGCGATACACGAAGACTGTGACAAGATTAGTGAAGTTGGAAGATTCAAGAAGCGATAACCGAGTAAAGATTTTGCAGAAGAGTTTGGCATTAAGTTTTATACAAGTCAAAATCCAGATAAGAAATTTATTTTTCTCAAGATTTATTATAGATTGGTGATTTTTGAAATCATGTAATATTTTTCAAAATATAGTGGAAGAAAAAAAAATTCCAATGGAAAATAATTGAATAGTGGAGTAGGCTCCTGCGAGGATGATAGAGTTAAACCACTATATATCCCGGTGTATTCTCTCTCTCTCTCTCTCTCTCTCTCTCTCTCTCTCTCTCTCTCTCTCTCTCTCTCTCTCTCTCTCTCTCTCTCTCTCTCTCTCTCTCTATATATATATATATATATATATATATATATATATATATATATATATATATATATATATATATATATATATATATATATATATATATATATATATATATATATATATATATATATATATATATATATATATATATATATATATATATATATATATATATATATATATATATATATATATATATATATATATATATATATATATATATATATATATATATATATATATATATATATATATATATATATATATATATATATATATATATATATATATATATATATATATATATATATATATATATATATATATATATATATATATATATATATATATATATATATCCTTCTCTACCCCCCCCCCCCCCCTCTCTCTCTCTCTCTCTCTTATAAGTTTAGGTTTTGTTAAAATTGGAACCTAATTGTGTTTTAGTGTTGATTAAAATCTATAGACTAGTGGCTTTAGAATCCTGAGATAATTGAATTTTTGTAAATAACACATCTCGTATAATTTTCAATTTGTCAATCTAATATAGTGTGAAACTTTTTGTGAATTGTCTTTGAATAATATGTGATATTTGTGAATTATGTAAACTGTATCGTGCATTTGAAAAACTTTGATATCTCACTTTGAGTATCAGTCAAATTTTTAAAAGGGTTTATTCACACCCCTCTAGATCGTTCCTCCGCTCCATATTCCTACCTAACAATTGCTCTAGATTTGTGATCAAATAATTGAAGTCTCACTTGTTAGATGCAAAATGTGTGCTACAATACCTTAATTGAACTATCCATTTCAATATTTTTTTTCTAAATATCTTATGCCTATTAATAAGGAAACAAATGTTTCATTAAGTTGATTGATAGCTGTCATATTCTATATTGTATATTATTAACTAGGCGATTTGTTGTACCATTAATTATGTTATTTGTAGGCATATTCTAAGGAGATAAAATAGGAAATTGTTTAAAGCTCCTGATATGAAACAGAAGTTGTACCATGTATATATTGGCAATTTCAGCTATGTGAAAGAGACGGAATTCTTCCATAATTTATTATGGCATCAGAGCTTGGTCCTGATGGAAAAAAATATGTGGAAAAAACTGAGGTGGTAAAGAAGACGCCATCTCCGTATGATTTGAATTCGAATGACAACCCAGGAAGCATAATCACCCAAGTCCAACTTCGGGGTGAAAATTATGACGAATGGGCAAAAGCTATTAGGACCTCGTCACGTGCACGACGTAAATGGGGGTTTGTCGAAGGACCCGTAAAGAAGCCGAATGAAGAATCACCAAAAATGGAGGATTGGTGGACCGTCCAATCGATGGTGGTGTCTTGGATCTTAAACACCATTGAAGCTTCACGGTTCGTTCTACTATTTCCTATATGGAGAACACAAAGGAACTTTGGGATGACATTAAAGAGCGATTCTCAGTTGCAAATGGGCCAAGGATTCAACAACTGAAATCGGAACTTGCTGAATGTAAACAAGAAGGGATGTCCATGGTGAACTACTATGGAAAACTCAAGATATTATGGGATAAACTGGGAAATTACCATCAGATACCAACATGCACATGTGAAGGGTGCAAATGTAACATCAAGGCAAAATTAAAGAAACAAAGGGAAGAAGAGAAAGTGCACCAGTTCCTCATGGGATTGGATGATGTGGTGTACGAAACGACTCGCTCTAGATTTCTTGCGACTGATCCGTTGCCATCGTTGAATCGAGTATATGCTACTTTGATACAAGAAGAATGCATGAAGGCCATATCTAGGACCAAGGAAGAAAGAACAGAGATTGTTGGTCTAGCCGTGCAGACCGGTGGAAGGGCTAGAGGACACGGAGACACAAAAGACAAAGGCATAGTCTGTTCAAACTGCAATCGGACAGGGCATGATACCATGAGATGTTTTTAAATTGTTGGATATCCAAATTGGTGGGGGGATAGGCCATGCCATGAAACAAAATCAGCTGCTCGAATGAAAGGGCAACAACAGGGACGCAGTGCAAATTCTGGACGCGGCAGAGGCATGGGTGTACGAGCAAATGTTGCCCAAGCAACTATTGGAAGAACAGTTGAGGAAGCGGCAGAAGTAGACAACGGAGGATTGGCCGGATTGAGCATAGAATAGTGGCAAATTCTTGTGAATATGCTGGACAGCCAAAAGGGAAATCCTAGTGAAAGAATGACAGGTAAAGAAGCTTGGATTATTGATACAGGGGCGTCAAATCACATGACAGGAAATTTGTGATTGCTTCAGGAATTGAAGGAAGTACAGGGATGTCCTGTAGGTTTTGCCAGACGGACAGAAACTTGTTGCAACGAAGGAGGGAATGACAACTCTTGATGGAGGGTTGAAATTAAGCAATGTGTTATATGTGCCTAAATTGAGTTGTAACTTGATATTTGTGACCCAATTGATAGATGAGACAAGTTGTGTAGTGCAATTTTCTAACTCTTTGTGTGTGATGCAGGACCGCACTTCGAGGATGCTGATTGGATTGGGTGAACGAATAGATAGGCTCTACTACTTCAGAGGGACACGAAATGAGAAAGCTTTCAAAATTGATAGTGGACTGTCACTTGATATTTGGCATAGGCGAATGGGACATCCTTCTTTGAAGATTACTAAGTTGGTTTCAAATAATAGTAGTAGGAATAATGACTATGGAAATAAGGCATGTGATGTTTGCCAAAGGGCTAAGCAAACTAGAGATAACTTTCCTTTAAGCAATAATAATGCAGCATGTGTGTTTGAGTTAGTTCATTGTGACATGTGGGGGCCTTATAAAACTCCATCTTCATGTGGTGCTTATTATTTTTTAACTATAGTGGATGATTATTCTCGAGCAATTTGGATTTTCTTGTTGTTAGATAAAAGGGAAGCACTTCGTGCTTTGTTGAATTTTATTGCATTAGTAGAAAAACAATATGAAAAGCAGGTTAAAATGATTTGAAGTGATAATGGAACCGAATTTACATGTTTGCAAACTCAATTCAATGAACGTGGAATCGTGTTTCAAACATCATGCACCGGAACGCCTCAACAAAATGGACGAGTTGAAAGGAAACATAGGCACATACTCAATGAGGCTCGGGCATTGAGATTTCAAGGTAATCTTCCCATTTCGTTTTGGGGTGAATGTATTTTAACTACTGGATATTTGATAAATAGAACAACAACACCATTGCTAAATGGAAAATGCCCTTATGAGGTGTTGAAGGAGAAGCCACCTACCTATGAACATCTTAGAGTTTTTGGATCTCTTTGTTATACACATAATCAAGGAAGGAAGGGTGACAAATTTTCTAGCAGAAGTAGAAAGTGTGTGTTTGTAGGGTACCCACATGGAAAGAAAGGATGGAAGCTATTTGACTTGGATACCAACACTTATTTTGTATCAAGAGATGTTGATTTTTTTGAAGCTGAATTTCCTTTTGGGCAAGAACCTGTGATCTCTAGTGGTGAGTTAATGACACATATGCTAGATGGAGAGGCTCCTGCCGATGATGAAAATGTTCATAGGGAGCAATTTGTAAATGTTGAGTTGCCAAGAGAAGAGAGCCATGATGACGTGAGGGGGGGAAGTAACCAAGAAAGTGAATAAGTTATCACTAATGAAGAAAATGAGGAGCAGTTCGGTCGAGGAAAGCTTGCTAAAATTCCTTCTACAAGGCTTCGAGATTGTGTGACCAATACAGTGAAAACATCAGAGAGCCCATCTGCTAGTTCTCCCATCTCACAGCATCAAACGAAGGTACGGTATCCTATTGCTCATTACACTAACTGTGAAAAATTCTAACTGCACCATCGCAAGTTTCTTGCAGCCGTGGTAGCCGATAGAGAGCCTATGTCATTTGCAGAAGCAATAAAAGACAGCAGATGGCATTTAGCAATGCAACAAGAAATACAAGCTCTTGAAGATAATAACACATGGAAAGTGTGTTCCTTACCAACGAATAAAAAGGCGTTGGGATGCAAGTGGGTATATAAAATCAAGTATCATTCCGATGGGACCATAGAACGGTTTAAAGCTCGACTAGTTATACTTGGAAATCATCAAGTTGAAGGCATCGACTACAACAAAACCTTCGCACCAGTGGCAAAAATGGTCACCGTGCGAATTGTTCTAGCAGTCGCCGCAGCGAAAAGATGGGAGCTTCACCAAATGGACGTACACAATGCATTTCTTCATGGTGATTTACAAGAAGAGGTCTTCATGAAATTTCCCCCCGGCTTCCACTCCTCTCAGCCAGGTATGGTTTGTAAGCTTCAAAAATCATTGTATGGGTTAAAGCAAGCCCCGCGTTATTAGTTTGCAAAGTTGTCTTCGGCTCTCAAAGATTACGGCTTTGTGTGATCATACTCAGACTACTCTTTGTTTACATTACAAGATAAAGACATTCAACTGGTGGTACTAGTGTACGTTAATGATTTGATTATATGTGTGAATGATCACGACTCAATACAATGTTTCAAAGACTACTTGAGAAGATGCTTTCATATGAAAGACCTGGGAAAATTAAAATATTTCTTAGGGGTGGAAGTTGCAAGATCCCCTAAAGGTGTGTTTCTTTGTAAGAGAAAATATGCTCTAGATATTATTAGTGAAGTTGGTTTACTTGGTGCAAAACCTGCGAGTACTCCCCTTGAACAAAATCATCATCTTAGCCTCTCTAATAGTAAGCTTCTTCCTGATCTCGATCGTTATCGCAGGTTGGTGGATCGTCTCATTTATCTATACTTTACACGACCTGAATTGTCATATTGTGTCCATGTGCTGTCACAGTTCATGCAGCAACCGCGAACTGAGCATTGGGATGTTGCTCTGCGAGTAGTTAGATACCTCAAAGGAAACCCCGGACAAGGAGTCCTCTTGGACAGTGATTGTGATCTACAACTGTATGGATTATGTGACTCTGACTGGGCTACTTGTCCTCTTACTCGTAGGTCTCTTACGGGATGGATGGTTTTCTTGGGTAACTCTCCAATTTCTTGGAAAACCAAAAAACAACATACAGTAGCGCATTCGTCCGCCGAAGCTGAGTATCGGTCGATGGCTAGTACCACGTGTGAATTGAAGTGGGTCAAGGGAGTTGTTTCTAGCCTTGGGATCAGTCATTCGATGCCTATACAACTCTACTGCGACTGTCAAGCTGCGCTGCACATTGCAAAGAATCCCGTCTTTCATGAGCGTACTAAGCATATTGACGTGGATTGTCACTTCATCTATGATGAGATTGTTCGTCACACCCTGCAACCGTCTTATGTTCCCACTCATGCACAACTTGCAGATACTTTTACAAAATCCTTGGGTCGCGCTCAGTTTCATTCCTTGCTTGGCAAGTTGGGCATTTGAAGTTCACATGCACCAACTTGAGGGGGGTAGTAAGGAAACAAAATATGTTTCATTAAGTTGATTGATAGTTGTCATATTCTATATTGTATATTATTAACTAGGCGATTTGCTGTACCATTAATTACGTTATTTGTAGGCATATTCTAAGGAGATAAAATAGAAAATTATTTAAAGCTCCTGATATAAAACAGAAGTTGTACCGTGTATATATTGGCAATTTCTGCTATGTGAAAGAGACAAAATTCTTCCATAATTTATTACCTAATAAGTTAGATTAATAAAAAACTTCATATGATGACTAATATGGTGATAAGGTGGATAGAAAGATCACACATCATTATCTATTTAGGTTTCAAGGATCACCAATTTCCCAGTGTTCTAAATACCAATTTTTAATTTCATTGTCAAGTTATGTAGCTGAGTATATAGCAAGATCACTAGTAATTTGTCAAGCAGTATGACAATATTACATCTAAGTTGAGAATAAAAACAAATTAACAACCAATCTAGCAAGGAATCCTATATTGTCATGGGAAAAGTAAATACATTGAAACAGTGTTTCAATTCCTTAAAGATCAAATGAATAAAGGCAAGTTAACGGTTGAGTATTACCCTACATAAAAGCAAGTAACAAATTATTCACCAAAGTTGTCAAGAGAGATCAATTTCTAAAGTTAATAATGGAAATCAAAATTTAAACTTTTGATGGCTTGATGCTAGTAGTTATGATTGTTACAAATTAGTTAGTAAGTTAGAGGTTGGTTATAGTTAACTAACTTTGACTAATGATTTACTTGCATCATAAGTAAACCAACTAGAGGGTTGCTAAACCTGTATAAATACATAGTGTATGCTTGTAATGAATTACTCATTCTTTTACTAATTCCATAACTTTTTCCCTCTTAATTCTTTTCATATCCTTAGTTGCATAATTGGATAGTCGGATAATTTAATGACTCAAACTCATATCCCATTATTCTTCTCTTATCCCACTTTATCTCCACACTAATCCTAGTTAAGAAATCATCCAACTTACCCCTTTGACCATCAAGTTTGTGAAATAAGATGTCATGCTCAATTGTGCCTTTAAGGTATCTCACAATCCTCTAAACTTTCATAATGAATCCCTGAGGTTGTTCAGCATAAACTTCATCCTTAAGCTTCCATTATGAAATGCATACTTGACATTGTAGGTAGTTAGCCACAACTATCCCTAATTTGATCCCATCTTAGATAGTTAGCCACAACTACCACTAATCTGACTGTCTTAATTCTTACAACTGGTGAAAAAACTTTTGATGAATTCAAGCTTAAACTTTTGTAAGAATCCCTTTCAAACAAGCCTTTCCATATGTTTATCAATGGAACCATGCTCAATAAGTTACTCATCATGCTTGGAATATATACCACACATGTGATAAGTGTTTGATTTATTACTTAGGAACCCATTACCTTATGCCTCTAGATACCACATGTTATAAAATTATACATACATAGAAGAGAAACATAGAAGCATGAATTATTTTGTGTATATTGCAATTCATATTCACATTCACTTAGGATTATGTTACATTCACTAATGAACTAATGATGATTATTTAACATTATTTGAGCTTATAAATGCTAAAAATCTTAACAACCTAATATTTATAACTTAAGAACCTAATAGTTTGAGGCTTTAGATAACACTTGTTAGAATTATATACATACATAAAAGAGAAAGATAGAAAGGGTGATTAATTATGTGTATATTGCACGTTCACTTACGACGGTGTTACATTTACTAATGAACCAATGATGATTATTTATAGAATATTATGTGAGCTTATAAACACTAATAATGCTCAACACCCTAACCAACTTTGTTAGTTAGTTACTTGTGTACAAAGTAACATAACTAACATTTGTTAGATTTGAATTACATTGTTTAACCAAATTTGATTTGAAGAATAATAACCTTTAATCGTGAAATTTTGATGATAGTAATATAATTAAAACAATTAATACTCTAATGTATTTGTTTCCATGTGTACAATAATTACAATCTCTATAAGATATAAAGTCATGATAGTTTTTCAAAGTAAATGATCATTTATGCCAGAGTCAATTAGTTTGACCACCTAGATTTCAAGTCTATACAATCATCTACACCAAATAGAATAAATGATCAACTTTCCTAGAGAGTAATGATTATTTGTACCTAAGTCAACAAGGTTGATCATCTGTACCAAGGTTAACATTATCACTTCTCCACAAGGAAAATTTGACCATATGTTCCCATACAAACATCGTCTTATTTACTCAACGCAAGTGAACACCTATGACTAAATAAGGAATTGATCACTTGTGCCCAAATGATAAAGAACTGCTATGTTGTGTCACAACTGAAAATGTTCTCAATTCTCACATCACGACAATTGTTTTAGTACAAGAATAAAAGGATAAGGACCAATACAAAGAATAAAAGAAAAGGCTTTATACACATAGTACAATTCCAATGACCTGATTCTCAACGAATAAATGATTGACAATGACAATTGGATGGCAAATCAAAATTTCCATAGCCTATGTAAGACTTTTTTATTGTTCTGCCCTAGTTTAAAAAGTTATATATCATACTACGCTACGCTAATTTGAAAAACAATTCAAGTTGCCCTAACTGCAGTGCATGCTCGTCCACTCAAGTGGCGAGCAGATGAAGCTTTTTTTTTTTTGCATGAGGGTGCTCGTCCACTCAAGTGGCGAGCACGTGGATTTTTTTTTTATATTTTTATTTTATACAAATGTTTTATTTAATAGTTTTAAATATTAAAAATATATTATATTAATTTAATACTTATATACTAATTAAAAATAATATATTCAAACAATTATATTAATTTAATAATTAGATACTAATTAAAAACATATTATATTAATTAAATGTAATAATAAAATATATGAAGGAATTTATTCAAACAAAAATACATATTACATATAGATTTTATCAAAAATGGCCCCCAGTTCCACACCTAGTGTCCTTTTTGTCGATATCTCCTGCCCATACGTTCATTTGCATTCCTTGTAGGTGATTGACATGAATCGGGAGACATATATTGATTGTGATGTGTTGTATGGGGGTCCGCCTGCCTTGAAGGGGGTCCGCAAAAAGGTCATCAATGTTAAAATTTGGCATTTGCATCAGTTGATCCTTCGTTAGTAAAAAATGTTGGAATGAATGCGATGGTTGTGATGGTTGTTATAGCTTTTGAATTGGGTTTGTTGGAGGGTTGGGTAGTAGACATAATCGGGCGTGAAGGTGGAGGTGAGTTGAGAGAATGAAGTGTTGAAGGTTTGATGTTGGGATTGGGGGTTTGATTGATCAAAGTTTGGCGGAGGAACTAAAGTGAACTGTAAGGGTGGTCGAAGGTTGGATTGGTGTTGATATTATTGGTTGTAGTTGTAGTGGTAGTTTTGTTGAGGGAGTGGAGTGTAGGGAGATTGGTGTTGGGATGAAGATGCATATAATATGTGTTGTTCGGTGGTCTGTGTGCGTTGGTATGTATGCTGAGCGGATGAAGATGCATGTCCCCTAAATTAGGATGTGGACATTGGTGGCACATCCTGATGCATTAGTGCAGCAGTTGGTTGTGTTGATGACGAACCTTGTACGCGAGGGTCGATCAAAAATTGGTCTAGAGCAATATGCACATACGAAATTGCACGAAACTAATTTAAATACTCTTGGCTTGGCTTGCGTTCACCAACTACCGCGTCCCCCCTGCAAAATCAAATATCTTCTATGTTTCCATTCTTTCACCTCCTCTTTGTTTAATTCTCGCTAATGAACTTTTTGGATTTTTTTCATCGTCATTGTGTGGTGTCCCCTTAGACACCTTGGCGGGGAAGGGATTTGTTGTTCAAACCCCAACTGGAGTCTTATCCTATTTGTTTGATGCATTTCAATAGTATATAAACATATAAGAGAAGTCGTACCACTCCAGATCTGACTATCTCTAAGATTGAGCATCGGGAATTGAATGTACGGCCTCCATATAAACCGCCACATATTAAAAAAAATTATAATACAATTAAGAAGTATATGCAACATCTGACGAAAGAGACACAATCACACCAATATGGAATGAGGCAAACATCCGACGACGAACCAACATAAAACAACGAACCTTTTGTACCAAATGAAGAGGTTGGGGAAGCAAGCAACGATTATCTTCAAGAGGTCAGGATGTAAGATATTTTTGGTAACAACGATGACGAGGACGATAAAGATATAATAGTCGCGTCTACGCAGGCGATTTGCACCAAACCAATAAGTTTATACAACCCACCTGCACATATGCAAAATATATGTATGGAAGATGATGAACCAATCTTTGTGTTTGGAAGTGTCTTACCAAACCATATAGGTGACGAAATAGAGACTGAGATGGAGTTTGAAAACAAGGAAGCTTGCATTTTCGCACTGCAACATTGGCATATAACACACAGTGTTGACCATTGGGTTTACCAATCTGACAATAAATGATACGTAATTAAATGTAAGAAACAAGACTGCAATTTCAAATTCAGAGCTTCCTTGAGAAAAAAGAACTCAAAATAGATTATTGGTAAGCTTTCTAGGCCTCACACATGCACTAGCATGTTTATGGCACAAGACCATAGGAAGCTTAGTTCAGAAATGATTAGCCACAACATTAGAGAGCTTGTCAACCGTGACACTTCACTTAAGGTGAAGGTGATCATTGCCCATATTCTTGAAAAATACAGGTACATAATATCTTACAGGAAAGCATGGATCACAAAGTGTAAGGCCATAGAGTCACTTTACGGAAATTGGGAAACATCTTACAATGACCTAACACAGTGGATATTGGTAATGAAAACCTATCTTCTTGGAACCATTATTGATTTGCAAACCCTACCTGCAATTTCAAATGGTGGTTCCCAAATCTCTGGCAAACAAATCTTCCATCGTCTGTTTTGGGAATTTCGACCTTGTATATGTGGCTTCGCCTACTATAAGCCCATTGTGCAAGTAGACGGAACGTGGTTGTATGGAAAGTATAGAGGAACTCTGTTGATAGCGGTGACACAGGATGAACATGCAAACATTTTCCCAATAAATTTCGCATTGGTCGAAGGTGAAACAAAGGAAGCCTGGAGCTTTTTTCTAAAGAACCTGAGGTTACATGTGACACCACAACTTAATTTGTGTCTAATCTCGTATAGACATGAATCGATAAAGAGTGCATATAACAATCTCAAAAACGGATGGCAACATCCACCATCTTCACATTTCTATTGCATTAGACACATTGCGCAGAACTTCATGCGTGAGATTAAGGACAAAGAACTACGCAAAAAACTTATTAACATGGGTAACAAAATACATTTCAGTTATCTGAACTATTTTATCATACTTTTACTATATTTTTCATACCATTTCTATTATAGGTTACGCATTGACGAAGGCTACATTTACCTACTATCACGGAGAAATCCGAAGAACAGACATTGAGGCCTCACATTGGATAGGCAACATACTTAGGGAGAAGTGGGCTAGAGCATATGACGGAGGGCAACATTGGAGACATATGACAACTAACTTGGCAGAGGCCATGAACTCTGTACTAAAGGCAACCCGAAACCTTCCAATCACTGCATTGATCCAGTCTACATACTATCGCATGGGTTCCCTCTTTGGTAAACGAGGCCACAAATGGACCAAAATGCTAGCTAACGGAAACGTTTTCATGGATGGTTGCAATAAGGGAATGGCTGATGAAGTAGCCAAGGCTAACACACATAATGTCATTCAATTTGATCGCGAAAGATTCTGTTTATGGTGCAGGAAAAAATTAATCAGAATGATAGTCGTCCAACGGGTACTTTCAGCGCTGACCTTAGGAACTGTTATTGTGACTGTGGGAAATTTCAGTCATTTCACTTACCTTACTCCCACGTTATCGCAACATGTTCTAGCATACGTCAGGACTACTCCATTCACATTCCAGAAGTCTTCACACTTCTTAACGTATTCAAAGTCTACAAGGAAAACTTCATGGGACTACCGCACGAGGAGAACTGGCCAAATATGAAGGATTTACTCTTTGCCACGACGATTCCATGAGAAGAAATAAGAAAGGACGTCCAACCAGTAGTAGGATTAGAACTGAAATAGACGACGCTGAAAAGAAAAAGATAAGGTGTGGGATTTGCAAAGAAATAGGCCATATGCGTAGAAAATGTTCAAATGTTGTCGGCCCGTCAAATCGACAGTCTAGATAATTTTATTTGTTTTTCAAGTTAATCGGTTAGTAAAGTTTTTAGCTTGCACTTGATTTCTCTATGATCCAACATTTATTTGTAATTTAAGACAACTTTTACTAACAACTACGAGATTACAGTAGTACTAGGAGATTACAACCATTAACTTAATATCAGTTTGTCCATACATCATCATGACACAATCATAATCGTCTAATGGATGGTCGAGCATCATCATGCCATAATTTATGTTTACTAAATAAAATTAAAACTCAAGAAGCTACCATACAAGCTAATCAACAACAACCAACCAACACAATTGGATCTTCGACTCCTCTGTTAACTTCGTCACTATGTGCTGAAAACATACAATGAACATCTTCATTATTCTCTATACAATCCAAATAATACATGTACGTACCCTCCGGAATTGCATCAGTTAGCGTTATATACGGACAACGATACTCCATTTTTCTCACCTCCATGCGACGACCACCCAACTGTTGAAAACCCGTGTTAATTGCTGCAACCATGATTCTGAAATTCCATAACGGATCTAGGTAAACACTAATTTTTTTCTTGTCTATAGAAAACAAGAGCTCGGACAAACATTTTTGAAAATGGAAACACTGAAATCGAATGATTTGTATTGATGCGCATTAATCTATTTATAGAAAAATATTATATTTGAACTCTTTTATTCATTGGCTGAGAGTCTCTAAGAACTCGGCAACTCATTGGACGAGCATCAATCATTTTGTAAAAAATATATATAAAAAAATTAAAAATATTATTTATTTAATTCATAATTTTTTTTAAATTAAAATTATTATTATAATTAATTAAATATTATAATAATATAATATATAATATATTTTTAATATTTTTAATTAGTATATAATTATTAAATTAATATAATAGATTTTTAATATTTAAAATTATTATTATTATTTAAATTATAAAAATATGAAAAATTAAAGTAAATAAAAAAAACCATGTGCTCGCTGATTGAGTGAACGAGCACTATATAAAAAAAATCCTTCACATGCTAGGACAAATTAGAATATTTTTTTCAAACTAAGATAGTATGGTATGGTATATAATTTTTCAAGCTAGGAAAGAACAGTAAAAAAAACTCTCTATGCAAAGGATAATTATAAATATTGAAGGTGAGATACGTCCATGACTAACAATTGTACTATTGTGTCATTGTAACAACATTCTAGATGTTTTATAAGCTTTGTAAATCATTATAATATTAGCATAGAACAAGTGCACTTTTATTGATTTTTTTTTATTTAGAAAAGTTAAACACTTGTAATCAAATTATATTGAGTTTCTCACCCTATGTGACTTGCGGTAAATAGACACCTTTGTAATTTTTTCAAAGCTCTATAGTGTGAGGCAAGAAAATCTAATAGTAAATTATCTGTAATCAAACGTGATTATAGTGGGAAAAAAATTAAATGTGAAGGAGTTGGATTAACCGTTAATTAACGAGGTGAAATTGTATAAATATCAGTATGTGGTTTTCTTTACTTTCTTTTGCATTATTTCTGCTTGAGAATATAAAAAAGATTTTTAAAACTATCATAAACTCACTTTTTTTTTTGTGTTTGCCTCATCTTCATACACTTAAAAATAAATTAATATTACTAAAAAATTGAATAAAAGATAAATATATATATATATATATATATATATATATATATATATATATATATATATATATATATATATATATATATATATATATATATATATATTATTTTTGCCTGATTATAATAATTGTTGCACACACAAAAAAATTATAGTGATGTTCTTTTATAAGAATCTTAGTTTTCATTTTGACAAAAAATTATAGTTATAATTATATTCTATAGACTATCTAAATATATCTTCTTAAAGCATTCTATAAAATGATTGAGTATTGTTCTTTTTTTTAATAATGACAACCTCCGAGTGTTATGACACAAGTCTTAAAGTTTCTAATCTTGAATGACTTTATTTAATTTAAATTGTTCTATCTTTTTATATTAGTCCATAATAATGTTCATGTAAATAAAAATGTTATATTAGTCATATATAATATGATATAATTACAAATAATCGAATTATCACTTTTAAAGACTAATTTGTAGTAATTTACAACAAATATTATTCATATATATTTTTAAACTTTAACTATTAATAATTTTATTTTCTGAAAAAGATTTGACAACCTCACGTAACTAACGGATCAATGTTATTGTTATTACATTCCCACCTATACATATGGCAAACAATCATGAACAGAAAAGATTTCAGACAATTTCAAATGACATTTGATTTCTTGTTACATCTTCTACCACAGACTTTTGCTGTTGTTCTGTGGATAGCAGTGACACCTTCACTTTACCATGTTCATGTCAATGCCTTCCAAAAAAACCAATTAAATCGATGCGATTTTTCTAACGGAAAATGGGTTGTTGATGATCCTTACTATCCTCTCTATGATGCCTCAAGTGATTGTCCTTTCATAGTTCAAGGATTGGATTGTCTCAAAAATGGTAGAATCGATCAAGATTATCTCAGATATCGACGGAAGCCTTTTGATTGTGATATTCCAAGGTAACGTTACCTTTGAAAAAAATATGTGTCAGTGTATGTAATGTTTTCAAACGTTTCTACGTGTCAGGGTGGTGTTTTCAGTGTTCATGATTCATAATTAGTGATGTTGATTAACAGGTTTGACGGTATGAAATTCTTAGAGACATATAGAGGGAAGAAGATAACTTTTGTAGGAGATTCTATAAGTGAGAATATGTGGCAATCACTTGCTTGTATGCTTCACATTGCGGTTCCAAAATAAATTACACTTTAACAAGAATAACCATACATCTTTCTATGTTCTCATTTCCGGTATTCTTTTTTAATTCTGGTATTTTTGAGACTTTATTAAGATTAATTTATTTATAACTCTGTTACGCTGTTATTATTATGTGTTATATAGGAGTATGAAGTTTCAATAATGTGGGTGAAAGATGGTTACTTAGTGGATAAGGTTCGTGATATCAAAAAAAAAGAATTTTAAAGCTTGATTCTATTAATTATGGAGATTTGTAGCATGACGGTGTTTTGATTTTCAATACCTACCATTGGTGGTTTCACAGGGGAAAAACTCGAACGTAGTGAAGTTTTTAGCTACAAATTTTTACAATAATTTTAACAAAACTTGTGATGAAGAGAACTAAATAAAATGTAAGTTACTCTTTGATCTGGCAGAATTTTTCAATTGAAAAATGAAATAATGGAAAACATGGACAACATGGAAGCTTTTAAGATTGGGTTAACCACTTGGTCTAATTGGATTGATTCTAATATTGATTCATCAAAGACTAGGATTATATTTCAAGGAATTGCTGCAGCACATGCAGGGTGAGTTTAGTTTAGATTTAAGTATTTTTCGTAAAAGATATTCGCTCTGGTCCTATTTAAAAAATATATATCAAATATATTGATTATTCAATAAATTTTAAAAATCAAAAGTTTTTTATAAATAGGTCCAAAGAGTTTACTTCTTAACACAGAATTTATAATGGTTGTTGAATTTTTGAAGGGAAAATTATTGTATGGGAAAAACTGAGCCAGAGGAAGGAAGAAAACCAAGTTATCCAGATGTAAAGATTGTTAAGAAAGTTTTGAGTAACATGAAAAATGATGTTTATTAGCTTGACATTATATTGCAAACACAATTGAGGATAGATGGTCATCCTTCTATATACACTGGGCTTGGGACTTCTTATGAGGATTGCAGTCATTGGTGTCTAGCTGGTGCTCCTGATACTTGGAATGAAATTTTATATGTTGTTTTACTAGGAGTTTAGTAGTAGTATTAGCATCATCTGTAGCCCTAGTTTATGTTTTTATTTTTTTTAATTCCTATTGAGGAGATGAGACTCGTCAATTTGGATTGTAGGTATAAAATATGTTATCGTTCCTGTCTTTTAAAGACTGTATGGCATAGTCTTCAAATACTATCTCAAATTACAGAAGATGATAGTGTTAGGTTAGATATCATCCCAGAGTTTGAATTCAGATATTTGTAACCGGGTATGACTATCAAATGGTTATTCCACTTCGTCTCTGTATAAAAAAAACATTTAAAAAAAACTGAATAGCATAGCAATTTCATAAAACCATATTCTTAGACAAGACTATTTGCTTTGAATTCTGTAGTAATAAATTTAAAATAAACGAAAAATTACATCCTTAAAGGAGGACTATTTCACTTGGTTAAAACTAATTTTCAATTTATGAAGAAATATCAATAAAAATGGTGTTTATAGAACTCTACAATTACAACCAGGAAGAATTATGGGTGAGAAACGGGCATATGCGGTCATGTTTAAGTCCGTTAGAAAAAACAAGAAAGGGAAGGACGGATATACTTGAAGGTGAAAACCTAAAACCTTAACCCAACCCACACAAAAGTACAGGTAAGGTGGGACGGACTTGCGGACACTGTGTTTTTTCATTTAAAAAAATAGATAAAAATTGTTATAATTTTATTCCTCAGCCAAAGACGGATTTAAATAGTGAAAATACAATAAAAATACTTAATTATCTCCTTAATGGAGAACAAAAGAAAATAAATGACAATAAACGAAAATAATTAAATAGAAAAATAAAATATTGGCTTAATTGCAATTTTGGTCCCCCTATTTTGTGTTTTTGTTAGTTTTGATCCCCCCATTTTAAAAACCACGATTTTGGTCCCTTTTTTAGGTTTCAAGATTAATATTAGTCCCCTTGTCACTTTAAGTCATGTTTTTAATGAGGTGGCGCTTTGAATGCTGATGTGGCATTTCCATGTCAATTAAAATGATTTTTTTTAATTTAATATAATTTTCATGTCATTAACTTAAATATTATTTCATTTTTACAAATTTAATAAAATAAAATTTAATTATAAACATTATTTCATACCCAGTACCCATTATTTCATTTTGACATTAATGTACAAGGTGATCTTCAAACAACGAACAAGGTGAATCCAGACCTTCAAACAACGGTTCATCTTCAAACAACGTAAACAGCTCGCTTCAAATCCAAACCTTCATTTTCAAACCGCTTCAGAATCCAGTTCATCTTCAAACCGCAGTTCTATATCATTGTAACCTTCATTTTCATCTTCTTCCCATTGTAACCCAAACCTTCATTTTCATCTTCTTCCCGTTGTAACCCAAACCCAGTTCTATATCAAACCGCAGTTCGCTTCAAATCAAACTGCAGCTCGCTTCCCGTCGTCTCTGAAATGGCAAATCGAAGTTACGTGTCAAGGTATGTTTCGTAACTCACCTCTGAATACAAAAACCCTAAACATGCAAATGGCGTTTGTGTTCTATCATAGCATATGAATTGTTAATACCAACTCCCGGTTTTATATATGGTTTAATTCAGCTGCTGTTTTTTTTTGTAGGCCCTCTGTACGGAAGCTGTCAGATTTAGAGTACACCATAGGGAACATTTAATTCAGAATCCAGTTCTGTTGTATGTTGATGGGGTTGTAAGTGAAATGAATTGGGATTGGGATGTGGACTTGATGTCCTACATGCAAATTGAAGATTTGATCAAGAGTGAGGGGTATCGTAATATAAAGTGTTTATGGTATTGGAATCCTAATTTTTCCTTTTCTCGTGGACTTCGGCCTCTTAACAATGACAATGATGTCTTAAGGTTAATGGAGGATGTTAGAGGATTTAAGGTAGTTGATCTTTATGTTAAACACAAAGTTGAAGAAATAAGTATTGAGGATGTTATTTTTGAGGAGGATAATGGTGAAAAAGGCAATGGTGAAGGAGCAAATGATGAAGAGGTTAATGTTGAGGAGGATAATGGTGAAAAAGGCAATGGTGAAGGAGAAAATGATGAAGAGGTTAATGTTGAGGAGGATAATGGTGACAAAGGCAATGGTGAAGGAACAAATGATGAAGAGGTTAATGTTGAGGAGGATAATGATGTTAGCGTTGATGAAGAGGTTAGAATTGATGACGTAGATGACGAGAGTGAAACAGATCCAGATTATAGCATGGGCGGTGAGGATGACGAGGATGAAGATTTGGAAGATGAAATTGATGTGATGAATTTAGGTGTTGATGCTAGTATAAATTGGAAGACCGTTTTACCTAATGCAGAAAAACCTTCAAAGTTGGATGATAATTCCGATAATGGTAGTGATTCAGATGTGCTTCAAACTCCACCCGGTAGTGATGCTGAAGGTGATACGACAAAGTTTCCAATCTTTAGGGAACCCACACAACTTGAAGTAGGGATGATGTTCAAGGATAAACAACAAATCAAAGATGCCATAAAGGAGTATGCTATGGAGAACAAGAAGAATCTTGTATTTAAGAAAAATGACAAGAAGAGAATGGTTGTCAAGTGTGTAGATGGTTGTCCATTTCATATTAGGTTTAGCATGAGGACTACCAATCAATATTGGCAACTTGTTAGCTTGACTGATTGTCATGGCTGTCATAGGACAGCCAAAAATAGACAAGCAAAAATGGATTGGTTGGGTCGCCAATTTGTGTACACCATAAGACACACTCCTGAAATAAAAACCAAAGGGCTGATTGCAGAAGCTATTAAGAAGTGGGGGGTGAAGTTGTCAAAGGATCAAGCTTACAGAGCCAAGAAAAAGGCAATGGAATTAATTCAAGGTGCTGGTCGTGAACAATTCACACACCTTAGAAGCTATGGTGAGGAGTTGTTAAAGTCAAATCCAAACTCCACTGTTAAAATTAAGTGTGCTGATTCAGATGGTGGTCCTGTCTTTGAAAGAATATATGTATGCTTAGAAGCTTGTAAGGCAGCGTTTGCAACGACGTGTAGGCCTCTAATAGGACTGGATGCTTGTTTTCTTAAAGGGGACTTTGGAGGTCAGTTAATAGGTGTTGTTGGTAAGGATGGAAATAACAAGATTTATCCAATCGCTTATGCCGTAGTGGAAGCTGAAACGAAAGACTCATGGAAATGGTTCCTTAATTTGTTATTAGAAGACTTACAATCTATACAAGACAACAAATATGGATTTATATCAGATCAACAGAAGGTTAATTATAACTGTTATATACAATGCTAAGACTGTTAATTATACAATGCTGATTTGATATATGTTGTTGTTGCTGCTGTTAACTTGATATATGCTGTTGTTGTTGTTAATTTGATATATGCTACTGTTGCTGTTAACTTGATATATGCTGCTGTTATAACTTGATATAATTTGATATATTTTAACAATGTTGTTGCTGTTATAACTTAATATATGTTGCTATTATAACAATGTTGGTGTGGTACTTATAATTTGATATATGTTGGTGTAGTGCTTATAACAATGTTGGTGTGGTGCTTATAACAATGATACATGTTGCTGTTAACAATGTTATTATAACTTGATATAACTTGATAATGCTATATAATTTGATACATGTTGCTGTTAACAATGCTATATAATTTGATATATAATTATAACAATGATACATGCTGCTGTTATAATTTGATCAAGTTATATAATTATAACAATGATACATGATGCTGTTATAATTTGATCAAGTTATATAATTATAACAATGCTATATGCTGCTGTTATAACAATGATACATGCTGCTGTTAACGATGCTATATGTTAACAATGTTGTTATAACAATGTTGGTGTGGTACTTATAATTTGATATATGTTGCTGCTGTTATAACTGTTATATACTGATATATGCTGTTATTTCAGGGATTGGTACCGGCTATTCTTGAGACAAGCCAACATGTTGAACACAGACTATGTGTTAAACACTTGTATGGCAATTGGAGAAAGAAATATCCGGGGATATTTATGAAGGAGGCTTTATGGCGGGCAGCTAGAGCCACAACAATTCCTGCATGGGAAAGAGCAATGAATCATATGAAAGAGCTCAATGTCAATGCTTGGAAAGACATGATGGATGTCCCAGCTGCATGTTGGACTCGGTCTCATTTCAAAACAGACACACAGTGTGATTTGCAAGTCAACAATATGTGTGAGGCTTTTAATCGTGCAATCTTGGAGTATGGAGATAAGCCGGTCATTTCACTACTTGAAGGAATCAAACATTACATAACAGTGAGAATATCTGCTCAAAAGGAGAAATTAAGTAGGTACATAGGTGTTACAAGTCCTAGCATTCAAAAAGTCTTGGAAAAAACAAAGAGGGCAGCAGAAGGATGGATTGCAACATGGCATGCAGATGATGACTTTGCAATATTCGGAGTTTCAAACGGTGTTGAGACATATGTTGTGAACTTGCTTCAACAGAAATGTGGTTGTAGGAAGTGGGATTTAAGTGGAATACCATGTTGTCATGCTATTGCATGCATATGGTATAACAAGAAGGAGCCCGAAGATTACGTTTCATCATTCTATAGGTATCACCTACTCGTATATTATGTTCATTTACATTCATATGTATCACCTACTCGTATATTATATTTTGTACGTTAACTAAAATCATTGTGTCATATTGTCTAGGAAATATACTGTTCTGGCTACTTATAGCCATATCATCATGCCAACCAATGGCCCACAACTATGGCCTGTTAATGTTGCTAACCCAATCAGCCCTCCAATCATGTGAAGATCTACCGGTCGTCCTAAGAAGAATCGTAACAAGGCGAATGATGAACCGAGGATAAGAAATACACTGCCTAGAACTCTTCAAACTGTCAAGTGCAAGAAATGTGGGAGTTTTGGCCATAACAAACGAATGTGTAAATGGAAGCAAGCTGCGGAGAGAGCGATTCCTAAAGGTGGCAACAAAAAATCTAAAAAAAAATGGTGACAAGTCGGGCAAGGAAGCGGGAGAAACTGTTGTAGACGGAGGGTCGCAAACACCGCCACCAACCCAAGAATAGTTCTATGTTTTGCTTTATTTTTTGTGATGCTGCTATAGCATATGATTTGCTTTACTTTTTGTTAAAATATGTTGTCTTTAATGTTGTCGTCAATGTAATGATACATTGGTCTTGAACTTCTGTTGCAAGAGCCAAAGTAGAACTTCTGCTGTTATGAAGTGTATACATTCACTATTAATTTTTTGATAACAGATAACTTATGAAGTGTTCTTTACATGGGTTGGTTATATGCATTAAGAGTATATATCAGTAGCTTTATTAAATTCTGTAATTGTTTGTATCAGTTAGCTTCTAAAGCATAAGAAAAGGATTCCTTTGATGCACAGGAATTTCTCTAGAGGCTTGTGTGGTTCCAATACAAAAATCAATTCGAGTAAAAACAAGGCCAATGAAACAGAAATATTGAGAATGATGGTGAAGATCCAGCTCAACCAATTCGAATAAAAACAAACTGCTATGTCCAATATTTCAGAAGCTTCAGATTATGATGGTTTAGCCGCACCGAATGAGGCTGCAAAAATCAATTAACAACACTAGTATGAATCAATATACCTAACCTCAATAACAGATACCAAATTGTCTTAGGCCTATAATTTCAAGAACTAAATCATTGATTCACTCGTATAATAACCAAACATGCAAGTCATAACTAATTACATCAAATGACCTTTTCAAAACAAATTAATTGAATCATACCAATTTTCATGCTAACTAATTAATTACATATGCTATAGCATCATAACATCATAACAGATGCAGTTCATAACATCATAACATCTCATAACAGCTGCAGTTCATAACATTATAACAGCTGCAGTTCATAACATCATAACAAGGGCTTATCAACTTGAAACAAATCTGCTTATGCAGGAAATTTGTTTCTAACTATCTTTCTGCAGAAAATTTGTTATACAGATAATTAACTATCTTTCTGCATAAAATTTGTAATAAAAATTCATTTGAAGACAATCAAAGTAACTACAACATAACTCTTCATTTGAAATTAGTTCATTTGGAAACTACATAAACATCAAAATAACTACAACACTTGACATTACATCATTTGAGTACATGTGTTGCAACTAATGCAAACACAATTAAAAAGACAACCATCAAAGATAACCCCACAAAATAATACATAAACCTAATTTTCATCTTCAACAAATCTTTATTTTTCTTGATGTCCTTAATCACACCCATGAGCTCCTCATTCTTGTCTTTCAAAGATCTTATCACATCTTTAGCACGACTGCTCATGTCTTCATCAACCCACTGAAAGTAATTACATCCTTTTTTCTCATCACCTTAAAATTACCACACCCATGAAATCTTCTTCCGGGATTATCGTATGTCCATGACGTCATCAACGGTGACTCAAGCTCACACCAACATCTATTACCTCTTCTTCTTATACCAGACCCAGAATGGTTTGTTGAGGAAAAAGATAAATTCGTTTCAGACATGTCGGAAGATGAACTGCGGTTTGAAGATGAACTGGATTCTGAAGCGGTTTGAAAATGAAGGTTTGGATTTGAAGCGAGTTGTTTACGTTGTTTGAAGATGAACCTTTAAAGGTCTGGATTCACCTTGTACGTTAATGTCAAAATGAAATAATGGGTACTGGGTATGAAATAATGTTTATAATTAAATTTTATTTTATTAAATTTGTAAAAATGAAATAATATTTAAGTTAATGACATGGAAATTATATTAAATTAAAAAAGATCATTTTAATTGACATGAAAATGCCACATCAGCATTCAAAGCGCCACCTCATTAAAAACATGACTTAAAGTGACAAGGGGACTAATGTTAATCTTGAAACCTAAAAAAGGGACCAAAATCATGGTTTTTAAAATGGGGGGATCAAAACTCAAAAAAACACAAAATAGGAGGACCAAAATTGCAATTAAGCCTAAAATATTTTTCAACACTTTAAGGAGTGGCAAAACGGGTCCGACACGTTGGGCAATGCCCGTTTTGTCTACACTTTAGTGTTGGGCGGACTAAAGATTTAAGTCCTCGTCCTCTAATGTGTCCGCCCTATCCCGCCCCATTTTTTTGGGCTTTTGTGGTGCATTAATATTATTTTATGCATTTTTAGGTCTAAAAAGCGCAGTAACTGCAGGTCCGTCCCGTCCCGTCCCGCCCCGCCCACACTTTTTTGCGGGGTGCGCTAAATTTTTAGACCTGCACCTTCAACTATACCCGCCTCACCCCTCCTCGTTTTTTTCAAGCTTTTACATAACAGATCTAAATGGGACGGATATGCTTGTCTGCCACCCCTTACCTAAAGAAATGAATAAAACTTAATTCATGGTACTTAAGAATTAAGATAAATCTATCTTTCAATAGCCTTATTCTCTAAACATTTATAGTTCCATGAGTTATTATCCACAACAATAACAATACTGTGTATTGGTAATACATAAAGGTGGAAAATTTATCCTAGAATTCTAAAATATGCATTCACAAATTTTGTAAGCCAATGAATTTTTTTTGTAAAGACACTCACATTCACATTTGCCTAGAGAGACAGTGTGGTCTTGAAGTGGTATTCCTCTGATCACAAGCTATTAAGTTGTTGAACCTCCCTTTGTAATTATTTTACAAGCACTTAATCCTCACAAAAACAGTTTGAGGAAACTTCTACAATATCAGTACATAAGTTGAATTATTGATAAAATTTATATCAACAAAATTGATTCCCTTACAAAAGGGACTAAGTACGACAGATTTGGATTGCATCACCAAGATCATCACAAAAATCTAATCACAACAATCAAATCCGAATCAGACCCAAAACAAATCCAAACATCATCAAAATGGTGAATCAAATCAAATCTCAGAGATCACCATAAAAATGATGTCACAAAAATCTGATCCAGGCCCAAAATTAAGAATGAAAAAGATTAAAATCAGACAGTATAAGATCATCAAAAAGGGGCATCAAGAGGGGGAACCCTAAAAATCATTATCATCCAAAACCATCCCAATCCGAGGCCGCAAAAATGCAAATCATAAAATCACCGTTCAACCATCACCGACGGAAAATGAAGAACACCCACCACGGCCTCAGAACTTTTCACTCATCATCGGCCAATCTCCGCAAGCCACAACGAAAAACCCATCAGAGGAACATCATAGCGAATCATAACCATACGATATACGAACGAACGGACACCATCGTCATCCTCACGATCCGCCGTCCAAACCGACACTAAGCCTTAGACTTTCATCATCATCGGCTACACCAACACTATTTCTCGTTTCCGACCGCGGCCAGAACCACGTCCAAACCCGTGGCATCATCGATCATCCAGAGATTACAAAAACAAACGTAAGATGCAAGACCCATTAATGTTTTGGTTGACATGTTTTTTCAGAGAAGAAGAAGAAGAACAATCGGGGGAGAGAAGATGAGAGGAAAAAATGCAAGAGACAACCCATAGAAGGGAGGCGCCGCAGCAAGGGCAACAGGGTTACAAACCCTAATTTGGGAAGCCATCCCCTTTTATACGCGGGTTGGGTCCGGGATGTGGTGACCCGGCCCAGACCCATCAGTTTTTTTGTCTTTTTTTTATATTTTCTGCTTTTTAACTATTTTTGTAATTAATTTTAATTATCAATTAACCCTTAGTTAATTTCTAACTTCTCTTTGTAATTAAAAAATCTAACGGCTTTATGTAAAATTAATTTTTTAATTAATTTCTAACTGTTTTTTTAAACTTTTTTCTAACATGATTAAAATATGTTCTAACCCTTTTTTAAAAAAAACTTAAATCCAACCAACTCTTTTTTCAAAATAAATTTCTAACTTTCTTTTTAAAAACAATTCTAACACTTTTTTTAAAAATCAAATTTAATCACTCTTCTTTTTTTAAATTAAAACTCTAATATTTTTCTTAAATTCTGACTTTTTAAAATTAAAATCCTAGCACTTCAATTTCTTCTTTTTCTGTATATCATAAATTTCTAACTTTTTTTATTAAAATTCTGACCCCTTTTTAATTTAAGTATAATTCAAACTCTTCCCCACAAGATCTCATCAGACCATATTTTGTTTAAATTTAATTTGTCATAATTCACCATTCTAATTCTCATCCTTCATTCCTAACATAGTTCCCATTTAGTCTTGAATTTGTTTACTAACCTTTTCATTTTGTATTTATATTTATTCTCGCACATTATCTAACGTCATCATCACTATTCACAATTCATTCCGTTATCACTTGTATATTATTTCATCTTCCAATTATTAACTGTTCCATTGTTCATTATTTCTCCGTTAATTTGTCTTCCGAAGGAATAGGTCTAGTCGTTTGACCGCCGCGTCAATAGTACTTAACCCTCGTCCATCTTTCACCTTTCAAACCATACGACGTTGAGTCGCCGTACTCATGCTTAGGCGTCCGCTGTGGACAATTTTACCCTTTATCCTAGTGTTAGGTCAAGGAGTCGCCGCACTCCGTTTTAGGTTTCCCGTCGTGGAATGCCTATCTTAGCCCTTTAATTCAATTTAACTTTTCAATGTAGAAATAAGAGCCGCCGCACTCCACGTAAGCGTTTCCATATGAACGCTTATTCCCCATGAAACCTTGACCACAATCAAGAAGTTTCTAACCTCCCTTTCGAGGGGAACTAGATTACTCTGATTCCATCCCCTACCTCGGATACGTAGGCACAAGATGCGAATCTTGGCGAGTAAACTTAGGACTAACCCTTAAGTCTTTCTTTTCACCTTCTAACCCTTAGTATATACCCTTTAAGCAAATAATCAAGCAAAATAGCAAATAATAAAACAAGAGGTTTCTGTAGAGTACTACAGAAGTTTAGGGTGCTAATGTCTTCCCTAAGCTTAACCAACCCCTTACCTAGATCTCTCCCCGCATTGTTTACGATGCAAAAATTAGGTTTTCCTTCTTTTGACATTTCCCTTAGGATAAATCAAAGATCGGTTATGAACTAAAGATGTGATTAAAATTAATTAATAATTTGATATCCTATTCTCACTGCAAAAACGGGATTATTCATGCACTTGCTTGAATGTGAGCATGAGAATGCACTTGAAACCTTGCATTAGTCTGGAAAAAAAAGGAAATAATAGTGAACACAAAAGTTATAAAAATTATTACATAGAATAGTAGAGGAAACCTTACACTAGCTCGAATGTTTGACTGTGTTCCACAGTGTTCATCGTCTATCCATAACAAAGACATTTTGAAGAAATTTTTTGAGAGGTGAAGAAATGTTTGCTTTTGTTTCAAGAGGGATATGTGAGAGGTGTAAAAATGTTTGAAGAAATATTTTAAAAGACATGAATCTATAGAAGGATAGTTAGAGAGTAGTAAATAAATGTGACAAGATAACACACTAGTAGAAGTGACATTGCACTGCATGGCATTTTGGAACTTGTTAATTTCATGGAATGCATGCAAGGCTACTACTTAGAGCTGGTATGTTGTGCCTTGCATGGAGAACAATTTTGCATACCTCATGTGCTCGCCACTTGAGGTGACGAGGTGATGCTTGACACGACTATGTTCGTCATCTGAATGGACGAGCAGACACTAGGTTAGAACATGTTCGTCCTTTGAGTAGACGAGCACACACGTGCTGAAATTTCTTTGCATGAATTTGAATATTATATGTGTATTATATAATGTTGTTTTCTCACATTTGTATCATCATTCCACATTCCAGTAACAAAATCATAGAGTTCTCACATCAAATATGGCTCAAAGAAATATAATAGTTACCTGTCACTTTAATGGTACTATTTCGATAGATAGTACTGTTGGACTCTCATTTGGTAACACAGATACTTACGCATTCAAAATTCATGTCAATTCTGATTTTCTTCATTTCAAAGATAGGATGGAAAAAAATTAGAACGATTTGTTGAGGAAATTATTTATCGTCATCCATTACTTAATGGAGGGGATGGTACATTTTTTAACGTAATAACACCGATCAAGAACGTCGAAGACGTGGAAACAATGTTTCAGTGCCACATGATGTTTGTTCAGTTACCCAAAATTGAGTTGTATGTTCGTCTACTTGACAATGCCGAAACATTTTTGACGCAAGAGACACAATCACACCAATATGGAATGAGCCAAACATATGACGGCGAACCAACACAAAACAACGAACCTTTCATACCAAATGAAGAGGTTGGGGAAGCAAGCGACGATTATCTTCAAGAGGTCAGGATGCAAGATATTTTTGGTAACAGCGATGACGAGGACGATAAAGATATAATATTCGCGTCTACGTAGGCAATTCGCGCCGAACCAATAAGTTTGTACAACCCACCTGCACGTATGCAGAATATATGTATGGAAGATGATGAACCAATCTCTGTGTTCGAAAGTCTCATACCAAACCATATAGGTGACGAAATAGAGATTGGGATGAAGTTTGAAAACAAGGAAGCTTGCATTTTCGCTCTGCAACATTGGCATATAACACACAGTGTTGACTATTGGGTTTACCAATATGACAATGAATGATACGTAATTAAATGTAAGAAACAAGACTGCAATTCAAATTCAGAGCTTCCTTGAGAAAAAATAACTCAAAATAGATGATTGGTAAGTTGTCTGGGCCTCACACATGCACTACCACGTTTATGGCACAAGACCATAGGAAGCTCAGTTCAAAAATGATTAGCCACAGCATTAGAGAGCTTGTCAACCGTGACGTTTCACTTAAGGTGAAGGTGATCATTGCCCATATTCTTGAAAAATACAGGTATATAATATCTTACAGGAAAGCATTGATCGCAAAGTGTAAGGCCATAAAGTCGCTCTACGGAAATTGGGAAACATCTTACAACGACCTGCCACAATGGATATTGGTAATGAAAACCTATCTTCCTGGAACCATTATTGATTTGCAAACCCTACCTGCAATTTTAAATGGTGATTCCCAAATCTCTGGCAAACAAATCTTCCATCGTCTGTTTTGGGCATTTCGACCATGTATATGTGGCTTCGCCTACTGTACGCCCATTATGCAAGTAGACGAAACATGGTTGTATGAAAAGTATGGAGGAACTTTGTTGATGGCGGTGGCACAGGATGGAAACGCAAACATTTTCCCAATAACTTTCGCATTGGTCGAAGGTGAAACAAAGGAAGCCTGTAGCTTTTTTCTAAAGAACTTGAGGTTACATGTGACACCATAACCGAATTTGTGTCTAATCTCGGATAGACATGAATCGATAAAGATTGTATATAACAATCTCAAAAACGGATGGCAACATCCACCATCTTCACATTTCTATTGCATTAGACACATTGCGCAGAACTTCATGCCTGAGATTAAGGACAAAGAACTACAAAAAAAAACTTATTAACATGGGTAACAAAATACATTTAAGTTATCTGAACTATTTTATCATACTTTTAATATATTTTTCATACCATTTCTATTACAATTTACGCATTGACAGAGACTACATTTAACTACTATCTCGGAGAAATCCGAAGAACAGACATTGAGGCCTCACGTTGGATAGACAACATACCTAGGGAGAAGTAGGCTAAAGCATATGATGGAGGACAATGTTAGGGACATATGACCCCTAACTTGGCAGAGGCCATGAACTTTGTACTAAAGGAAACCCGAAACCTTCCAATCACTGCATTGGTCCAGTCTACATATTATCGCATGGGTTCCTTCTTTGGTAAACGAGGCCACAAATTGACCAAAATGCTAGCTATCAGAAAAGTTTTCATGGATGGTTACAACAAGGGAATGACTGATGAAGTAGCCAAGGCTAACACACATAATATCATGCAATTTGATCGCGAAAGATTCTGTTTCATGGTGCAGGAAAAAATTAATCAGAATGATGGTCGTCTGACGGGTACTTTCAGCGCTGACCTTAGGAACTGTTAGTGTGACTGTGGGAAATTTCAGGAATTTCACTTACCTTGCTCCCACGTTATCGCAACATGTTCTAGCATATGTTAGAACTACTCCATTCACATTCCAGAAGTCTTCACAGTTCTTAACATATTCAAAGTCTACAAGGAAAGCTTCTTGGGACTACCGCACAAGGAGAACTGGCCAAATGTGAAGGATTTACTCTTTGCCACAACGATTCCATGAGAAGAAATAAGAAAGGACGTCCAACTAGTAGTAGGATTAGAACTGAAATAGACGACGCTGAAAAGGAAAAGAGAAGGTGTGAGATTTGCAGAGAAATAGACCATATGCGTAGAAAATGTTCAAATGTTGTCGGTCCGTCAAATCGACCGTCTAGATAATTTTATTTGTTTTTCAAGTTAATCGGTTAGTAGAGTTTTTAGTTTGCACTTGATTTCTCTGTGATTCAATATTTATTTGTAATTCAAGACAACTTTTACTAACAACTACGAGATTACATTAGTACTAGAAGATTACAACCATCAATTTAATATCAGCTTGTCCATACATCATCATGACACAATCATAATCGTCCAATGGATGGTCAAGCATCATCATGCCATAATTTATATCTACTAAATAAAATTAAAACTCAAGAAGCTAACATACAAGCTCATCGACAACAACCAACCAACACAATTGGATCTTCGACTCCTCTGTTAACTTCGCCACTATGTGCTGAAAACATACAATGAACATCTTCATTATTCTCTATACGATCCAAGTAATACATGTATGTACCCTCCGGGATTCCATTAGTCAACGTTATATACGGACAATGATACTCCATTTTTCTCACCTTCATGCGACGACCACTCAACTGTCGAAAACTCGTGTTAATTGTTGCAACCACGATTCTGAAATTCCACTGCGGATCTAGGTAAACACTGATTTTTTTTCTTGTCTATAGAAAATAATAGCTCAGACAAATATTTTTGAAATTGGAAACGCCGAGCTCGAATGATTTGTATTGATGCGCATTAATCTATTTATAGAAAAATATTATATTTGAACTCGGTTATTCATTGGCCGAGAGTCTCTAAGAACTCGACAACTCATTGGAAGAGCATCCATCATTTTGTAAAAAATATATAAAGAAAATTAAAAATATTATTTATTTAATTCATAACTTATTTTTTTTCTAATTAAAATTATTATTATAATTAATTAAATATTACAATAATATGATATAATATATTTTTAATATTTTTAATTAGTATATAATTATTAAATTAATATAATATATTTTTAATATTCAAAATTATTATTATAATTAATTAAGTATTATAAAAATATGAAGAAAAAAAAAACCCACGTGCTTCCTAGTTGAGTGAAAGAGCACCCTTATGCAAAAAAAATTCTTCACCTGTTCGCCATTTGAGTGGACAAACATATACTGCAGTCAGAACAAGTTGGAATTTTTTTTCAAACTAAAATAATATGATATATAACTTTTTAAACTAGGGCAGAACAATTAAAAAAAAAAAAGTCTCTAGGTAAAGGATAATTTTAAATATTGAAGGTGAGATACGTCCATGACTAAAAATTATACTATTGTCGTGTCATTGTAACAACAACATTCTAGATGTTTTATAAGCTTCGTAAATCATTATAATATTAGCATAGAACAAATACCTAGAACAAGTGCACTTTTATTGATTTTTTTTTTTATAGAAAAATTACACACATGTAATCAAATTATATTGAGTTTATCACTCTATGTGACTTGCGGCAAATAGACACCTTTGTAATTTTTTGCAAGCTCTTTAGTGTGAGGCAAGAAAATCTAATAGTAAATTATCTGTAATCAAATGTGATTATAGTGAGAAAAAAATTAAATGTGAAGGAATTGGATATCAACCGTTAATTAACGAGGTGAAATTGTATAAATATTGTATGTGGTTTTCTTTACTTTCTGTTGCATTTTTTCTGCTTGAGAATATAACAAAGATTTTTAAAACTATCACAAACTCACTTCTTTTTTTCTCATCTTCATACACTTAAAAATAAATTAAATATTAATAATAAAATTAAATAAAAGATAAAGAAACAAAAAAAGATTTTTGCCTGATTATAATAATTGTTGCACACAAAAAAAATTATAGTGATGTTTATTTATAAGAATCTTAGTTTTCTTTTGACAAAAATTATAGTTATAATTATATTCTATAGACTATCTAAATATATCTTCTTAAAGCATTCTATAAAATTATTGACTATTTCTTTTTTATCAATATTATTGACTAATTTGTTGGTTCATAATAATGACAACCTCCGAGTATTATGACACAAGTCTTAAAGTTTTTAATCTTGAATGACTTTATTTAATTTAAATTGTTTTATCTTTTCATATTAGTCCATAATAATCTTCATGTAAATAAAAAATGTTATATATAATATGATATAATTACAAATAATCGAATTATCACTTTTAAAGACTAATTTGTAGTAATTTACAACAAATATTATTCATATATATTTTTAAACTTTAACTATTATTAATTTTATTTTTTGAAAAAGATTTGACAACCTCACGTAACTAACGGATCAATGTTATTGTTATTACATCCCCACCTATACATATGGCAAACAATCATGATCAGAAAAGATTTCAGACAATTTCAAATGACATTTGATTTCTTGTTACATCTTCTACCACAGACTTTTGTTGTTGTTCTGTGGATAGCAGTGACACCTTCACTTTACCATGTTCATGTCAATGCCTTCCAAAAAAACCAGTTAAATCGATGCGATTTTTCTAACGGAAAATGGGTTGTTGATGATCCTTACTATCCTCTCTATGATGCCTCAAGTGATTGTCCTTTCATAGTTCAAGGATTTGATTGTCTCAGAAATGGTAGAATCGATCAAGATTACCTCAGATATCGATGGAAGCCTTTTGATTGTGATATTCCAAGGTAACGTTACCTTTGATAAAAAGATGTGTCAATGTATGTAATGTTTTCAAACGTTTCTTACTCATACGTGTCAGGGTGGTGTTTTCAATGTTCATGATTCATAATTAGTGATGTTGATTAACAGGTTTGACGGTATAAAATTCTTAGAGACATATAGAGGGAAGAAGATAACTTTTGTAGGAGATTCTATAAGTGAGAATATGTGGCACTCACTTGCTTGTATGCTTCACATTGCGGTTCCAAAATCAAATTACACTTTAACAAGAATAACCAAACATCTTTCTATGTTCTCATTTCCGGTATTCTTTTTTAATTCTGGTATTTTTTAGACTTTATTAAGATTAATTTATTTATAACTCTGTTATGTTGTTATTATTATGTGTTATATAGGAGTATGAAGTTTCAATAATGTGGGTGAAAGATGGTTACTTAGTGGATAAGGTTCGCGATATCAAAAAAAGAAGAATTTTAAAGCTTGATTCTATTAATTCTGGAAATTTGTGGCATGGCGATGTTTTGATTTTCAATACCTACCATTGGTGGTTTCACAGGGGAAAAACTCGAACGTAGTGAAGTTTTTAGCTACAAATTTTTACAATAATTTTAACAAAACTTGTGATGAAGAGAACTGAAATGTAAGTTACTCTTTGATCTGGCAGGATTTTTCAATTGGGAAATAAAATAATGGAAAACATGGACAACATGGAAGCTTTTAAGATTGGGTTAACCACTTGGTCTAATTGGACTGATTCTAATATTGATTCATCAAAGACTAGGGTTATATTTCAAGGAATTGCTGCAGCACATGCAGGGTGAGTTTAGTTTAGATTTAAGTATTTTTCGTAAAATATATTCGCTCTGGTCTTATTTAAAAATTATATATCAGATATATTGATTATTCAATAAATTTTAAAAATCAAAAGTTTTTTATAAATAGGTCCAGAGAGTTTACTTCTTAACACAGAATTTATAATGGTTGTTGAATTTTTGAAGGGAAAATTATTGTATGGGAAAAACTGAGCCAGAGGAAGGAAGAAAACCAAGTTATCCAGGTGTAAAGATTGTTAAGAATGTTTTGAGTAAGATGAAAAATGATGTTTATTGGCTTGACATTACATTGCAAACACAATTGAGGATAGATGGTCATCCTTCTATATACACTGGGCTAGGGACTTTTTATGAGGATTGTAGTCATTGGTGTCTAGCTGGTGCTCCTGATACTTGGAATGAAATTTTGTATGCTGTTTTACTAGGAGTTTAGTAGTAGTATTAGCATCATCTATAGCCCTAGTTTATATTTTTATCTTTTTAATTCCTATTGAGGAGATAAGACTCGTCAATTTGGATTGTAGATATAAAATATGTTACCATTCCTGTCTTTTAAAAGACTGTATGGCATAGTCTTCAAATACTATCTCAAATTACAGAAGATGATATTGTTAGCTTAGATATCATGTTCGAATTCTGATATTCATAACTGGGTATGACTATGTTATTCCACTTCGTCTACATACCAAAAGAAACTGCATAGCATAGCAACTATCAAATGGTTATTCCACTTCGTCTCTGTATAAAAAAACATTTTAAAAAAACTGCATAGCATAGCAATTTCATAAAACCATATTTTTGGACAAGACTATTTGCTTTGAATTCTGTAGTAATAAATTTAAAATAAACGAAAAATTTCATCGTTAAAGGAGGACTATTTCACTTGGTTAAAACTAATTTTCAATTTATGAAGAAGTATCAATAAAAGTGGTGTTTATAGAACTCTACTATTACAACAAGGAAGAATTAGGGGTGAGAAAGGGACATATACAGCCCTGTTTAAGTCCGTTAGAAAAAACTAAGAAGGGGAAGGACGGATATATTTGAAGATGCAAGCCTAAAACCTTAACTCAACTCTCACAAAAGTGCAGGTAAGGCTGGACGGACCCGCGGACACTGTCTTTTTATTTATAAAAATTAGATAAAAACGGTTGTAATTTTATTCCTCAGCCAAAGACAAACTTAAATAATGAAAATACAATAAAAATACTTAATTATCTCCTTAATAGAGAATAAAAGAAAATAAATGACAATAAAAGAAAATAAATGACTAAGGAAATAAAATATTTTTCAACACTTTATAAGGAGTGGCAAAACGGGTCCGACACGTTGGGCATGCCCGTTTTGTCTGCACTTTAGTGCTGGGCGGATTAAAGATTTAAGTCATCACCCTCTAATGTGTCCGCCCCGTTCCGCCCCATTATTTTTGAGCTTTTGCGGTGTGCATTAACATTATTTTATGTATTTTTAGGTCTAAAAAGCGCAGTAACCGCGGGACCGTCCTGCCCCGCCCGCACTTTTATGCGGGGCGCGCTAAGGTTTTAGACCCGCACCTTCAACTATACCCGCTTCACCCCTCCTCATTTTTTTTCAAGCTTTTACAGGACAGATCTAAACAGGATGGGCATGCCCGTTTGCCACCCCTTTCCTAAAGAAATGAATAAAACTTAATTCATGGTACTTAAGAATTAAGATAAAGCTATCTTTCAATAGCCTTATTCACTAAACATTTATAGTTCCATGAGATATTATACACAACAATAACAATACTGTGTAATGGTAATACATAAAGGTGGAAAATTTATCCTAGAATTCTAAAATATGCATTCACAAATTTTGTAAGCCAGTGAATTTTTTTGTAAAGACATTCACATTCACATTTGCCTAGAGAGACAGTGTGGTCTTGAAGTGGTACTCCTCTGATCACAAGCTATTAAGCTGTTGAACCTCCCTTTGTAATTATTTTACAAGCACTTAATCCTCACAAAAACAGTTTGAGGAAACTTCTGCAATATCAGTACATAAGTTGAATTATTGATAAAATTTATATCAACAAAATTGATTCCCTTACCGCCGTCCTTCAATGACAAACAGCTCTCAAAGGGCCAACAGAACTGCGGCTCATAGTATCAATCACTGCATCAACTGGCCTTTCCCCACACATTGAACACTCCACAAAAGAGAAGTGAACGATAATCCTCAGGAACAACTGGAAATCATGCAATGCTGTCTACTCTTTGCGTCCGAAAGGCCAGTAGGTTGGATACGGTGGTGTTGTCATGATCGAGGAAGATGGCAATGCTGAACGTTTCCTTTCTTTTTCCACGATGGACCACCGTATGATTTACAACCAAGTTTGTAGGAATCAACATTTTCCATGAATGTGTAGATAATGAACGAGTCATCTTAATGATATTACCAATAATCACCACAAGAACATGATCCATCTTTAAAATGGTGAAACCTATTAATATCTCTAACAACAATCTGCCTTGAAACAATCTTAGATACAAATTTGAGAAAGGTGTGGCAGTCAATACAAACTCTCAAATTCTTTTTTACTCTTATTGGAGCTCCAGGTGGTGTAGCTATTAATCCAAAAGCTACAGCGAGTTTCTCACTATGATGATATAAGAGCTTTTCCTTTTCACTTTTGTTCACATTATGTATATCAATCTCTGTGACGGGACTGTATCCAGCTTGACTTAGAAGCTTGTTTAACTCGTCCAATTTAGCATATATTTCATTACTTCTAGAATGATTTCTATCTCCGACAATGAAAGTGTGTATCTTGTCTTTGACCTCAATCCAACTCATTCCAGGTTCCTTCTTCACATTGCTGTTTTTCATAACCTTTCTAACACTCGCAACATTTTCCCACATCCCTGCTGATGCATAAATATTTGCAAGGAGAACATGAGTACCAGATTTCTCTGGCTCGAGAGCGAAAAGCATCTCTGCAGCTTTCCGACCAAGTTCAACGTTTTTATGGATTCTTGCAGCACCAAGAAGTGCCCCCCAAACTGATCCATCAGCTTCAAATGGAATGGAATTCACAAGCTCCACTGCTTCATTTAGTTTCCCTGATCTTCCGAGGAGATCAATCATGCAAGCATAATGCTCTTGCGTAGGTTTGATTCCAAACTTTTCCTCCATTGTTTCAAAATATTGTTTCCCCTCATTTACCAAACCGGCGTGATTACATGCACAGAGAACACTGACTAGTGTAATATGGTTTGGTGACACACAATCTTCAAGCATCTGATTGAACAACTTAAGAGCCTCTTTACCATGTCCATGTTGAGCCAATCCTCCAATCATTGCAGACCATGAGACGATTCCTCTCTGATGTATCTCGGAAAAGGCACGACCAGCATCCTCTATGCTTCCACATTTTGCATACATATTAACAAGAGAATTACTGGCAAAAATATCAGACATAAATCCAAACTTAATGGCATGGACATGTAGTTGCTTCCCTTGCTCATATGCCGACAAGTTTGCACAAGCATTTAAAAGAGAACTGCAGACAAACGGATCCGGCTTGATCTCTGCAACTTGCATTTGCAAATATAGCTTTAAAGCCTCCTCCCCATCGCCATATTGAGAATATGCCGTTATCATGGATGTGTAAGCCACTAAATCTTCCCAAGCGCGCTCTTCAAATATTTTAGAAGCTTCATCTATATGACTACATTTTCCATAAGTGTCAAGAAGACTGTTTATAACATAGAAATCTGAATAAATTCCAGACTTAATAGAAATTGTATGAATTTGTTTGCACAACTTAATTGCCTGCAAGCTTGCCACAGATTTAAGAACCGTCGACAAAGTAGTTTGGTTGAACTCTATATTTTCATGGTGCATTTTGAAAAAAAGTGAGACTGCTTTTAATTCATCACCACACTGCGAGTAACCGGAGATCAACGCATTCCATGCAATACTATCCTTCTTTGTTGGCATCAAATCATAGGCTCTTCTTGCATCATCCATCATCTCACACTTGGAATACAAATCTATTAGCCCAACAGCCACAAACAAATCTGAATCAGTATCAATCTTTACCAAACAAGAATGTATCTGTCTACCTAAATCCTTAAGCCCCATTGCAGCACAAGCTTTTAAGGCACTTGATAATGTAAACACATTGGGACAACAAGTTCCCGACTTTTTCATCTCATTCAACAGTATCAAAGCCAACTCATTATAGTCATGAAGAACACAACCAGCAATAACTGCATTCCAAGAAACAGTATCAGGGTGAATAATTTCTCGAAAAACAGCAAGACCGTCTTCAATCCTCCCTGCTTTAGCATACATATCAACCAACGCATTCGCAGAAAATTGATCCAAACCATGTCCAAGCTTCATTAAAAGACCATGAACTGCCTTTCCAAGACTCCCACCCCGCAATCCAGCACAGGCATTCAATATAATCGAAAGACTGAACTCGTTGGGTCTTACTTCACTCTCAACCATTCGTTTAAATAACTCAACAGCTTCACCTAAGAAATCACTCTGCACATGACAAGAAAACATGACATTCCACGAAACAACGCCCGGCTCCGAAATCATACCAAACAGTTTCTTAGAATCGCCAAACTGCCCACATTTGGCATACATAACAACCAAAGTGTTGGAAACAAAAGCATCAGACTCAAACCCTGAGATCACAGTCATGGCATGAACCTTTCTCCCCATATTCAAATCCTTTTTGATTGAGCATGCTTTGAGAACACTTGGGAATGTAAACTCGTTACACTTAACACCCAATGTACACATCTCATTAAATGCCAATAAGGCCTCTTTATGAAACCCATTTTGCACATACCGAGATATCAATGCAGACCACGAAACAACTGTACTTGGTTCAGTAATTTGATCAAACAGGTTACGGGCATGCCCAAAACAACGAGAGTTTGAATAAAGTGTTGTCAAATGTTTTCTGAGATTTGGGTGGCGGGAAAATCCAAACTTGATCAACTGGGTGTGAAGTTCCATACATGTAGTGAGGGTGCGTGATGACTCGGACGAGTCAAAGGTGGAATTGTGAGAGACAAAGCGAGTCAGAGATGATGGGTACGCCGAAGGAATGAAGATTAGTTTTTGGTGGGCCACAAATGGGCTCTAAAAATTTTATGTTAGGCCCAAGTTGTGGAGTTATAGTAAGGGTTGGAAAATTTTAGAGAATTTATCCTGCCACATTTTCATAATATTCATATTATCTTTATTAAAATTTTATTAAAAAGTCCAAACGAAAAATTCGATAGAACAAGCATACAAAATCAAACAATCTGGTAGTGTATATAGAAAATTCAATATACCGGATATTTGAAAAAATTAGTTTGTGGAGTTACATACCAGACTTTTAAAAATTACATATATATATATATATATATATATATATATATATATATATATATATATATATATATATATATATATATATATATATATATATATATATATATATATATATATATATATATATATATATATATATATATATAAATGTCTCGTTTTTTGTTTAATCCATAAGTGTAGTTCAAACAGGAGAAACCTCCTATTGAATTTCGGCTCTTGAAGGACATCACATGTCTCGGCCTTCTAAGATCCAAGTTGAATAATATGTTACCCGCATCGAGAACGGAAAGGTGAGTAAGATCGAGTTTCTTGCACCATGGATTGATACTGATGGAAGTGTGAAATACGATCGTATTAAGTTGAAGAGTGGTGAAGATTTGAAGGTTATGTGAAGAACATATCACTGTATGCTAACTAAGGGACCGATCGAGTTTGATGCGATAATTTCTAGATCTGTCGACAATATAATCAAGATGTTGGAACATCCAGAATCATTTTGTAGCGTTTATGTTTTCTTATGTATTATTATTTTGTTAAGTTATGTAATCGTTTGTCTAAGTTATCTAATCATTTTCAAATGTTAAATTATGTTCATCATGCAATAATGGGGTTGCCAAAATGTTGTCTAGTAATTTTTGTCGTGCAAATGTTTGAGTAATACCACACATAATATACAAATAATACAAAAATGATAATAAGGTCTAAATAGCCTGCCCCCCCCCCCCCTCGGGATAAATGTGTTTCTTGCGATGTCAAAGTATAAACTCCACCATCTTGCTTCATCAAACTCATGAGGTTATCCATAATGACTAGTATCATTTACATGCACTAAGCGTCATTTGCACCATGTGGAAGCGGTAGAGGCGAAGACACGTCATCAGAAGGTTTCTAGCATGATAAGCTCCAGCATGCAAAGACCCAACATCATCTCCATGTTGACTGGGTAGGATAGTGCGAGGGTGAGATACAGTAAGGTACCATTCCAAGTACCCATCCACACACTTCGTGGGGACCTGAGCATCTACTGCACAATATCTAATGGCACGTGTAGAACCTAAAACGTGACCAACAGACCATCTACTAATGCCCTTAGATGGAATAGCAGGGACTGGTCGTGGGATGTCCTAGACATATCTAAACTAGCGCAAACACTTCTCAGGTAAGTGTCTAGCCAATAAGCTCTCCCATCGTTGTTAACCAAAAAAAGTGAAGTGTCATCAAACTCCTGATGCACTTTATGATTTGCGTAGGGTGTCCAGATGACATTGTCTACAATTAGCGCATAAATCTTCCTCTTATACTCTACAACGCCTCCTGGGTGTCCATGTTTTCTTCTTCATCTTTTGGCCCATGTGGACCCAGCAGTGGAAGAAATAACCTGTCTTTCACAAATGGACGGGAAATACTCACGTATTCAACACTGCACAATAACATAGACTCATATAACTAACAAGAAATGCCATAAAAATAACTAAAATAATAAGAAATAAAAATTGTTTATTCCTGAAATATACTCGTATGATCAGCAAGTTGCCTCTTCTAAAAAACAATTGCCTCTCCAAGTGCAGCATATAGAATAGTCAGTGCAACATACCCCCATGCCCAACTGACATGCTCAAGGCAACTAAAGAGCCACATGTACTTCGCATTGATATATACATGAGACTTATCCACTAAGATAGTACATCCTAAAAGATGCAGCATGTATACCCTAATGGATTCCTCATACATAGACTGTTGTACTAATTCTCCATACATATCCCGCAACCAAGATAGGCAAAAGTGAGCATCCCTGTTAAACCTAAACTCCTCAATCACCTACTCCTCAGTAATCCCCAAGTCATGTATGTTATGTGTGATATGAGAGTAAAAAATGATCTAGAGGGGGTGAACAGATCCAAATAAAATTCATCTTCCATTTACAAAAAGAATTAGAGAGTTTTCAAAAATAAATTGTGAGTAGAAGGTTTCATGCAAAAATATACTATTTGAAATATTGATCACGTTAACACTATATTGTTTCACAAACACCAAAGATGAATATGATGAAACACTAGGTATTTGATTGATTTGATTGTTTAATTCACAAGAAGTGTTTATATAATGATTCAATGTGGAAAGTTTTAATGTCAACTTGTTTGTGATAATTTTAATCACCAATCCAGCTTAACAAGGTATCCAATTTCAACAAAACCTAATGCTTAGGTAATAAATTTCTATAAATTGAATCAACGATAAAGTACACTAGAATTAAAATATCTAAGCATGCAAATAGTACGAAATTTAATGGAAGAGTAAGCGAGAGATATGATACCGAGATTTATAGTGCTTCGACATTCGTCCTCTATGTGCCTAACTGTTCCTTTTAATGGTTTCCCATTGAAACCTGTATAGTTTCTTTATATTTGACAAATATTTGAATGAGTTCATACAATCACCAATCCATAATACAATTAAGAAAATTAAAATCTCCTATATGGATCTTGACTTGTATACAATATAATTACAAACTCTTCTATGTAATCTTTACTTAAATTACGCTTCTTGAATCTTCCAATATCACCAATATGATCTAATGCTTCATATGTAGCAATCAACCCCCTTGATCCTACTTTTTCCTTAAGGTATGAATTGTCTGAAGGTTTGAGAAGAACTCCGCCTTATCCATTGGCTTCCATGAAGGTGAGAAAATTACTTAGAAGGGGGGGGGTTGAATAAGTAAGGCTAAAAAATCAAAGATTAGAACACAGATATTTTTATCCTGGTTCATTGAAAACAACTACTCCAGTCCACCCTCTCAAGAGTGATTTGCCTTTCTCTGTCAAGGACTTAATCCACTATTTTAATCAAACAGATTACAAATAGCAACACCTAAGAACAACTGTTCTTAGTCTTCTCAAGAGCAACTGATCCCAACTGGATCCTCTTAAGGAAAACCTTTTACAAACAATGTAAAGCTTTTACAAGAGTAAGAATGCTTCTAATAAGCTGTTATCACAACAGTGATATTTCTCTTAAGTTAAGAACAATGTTAAAGCAAAATAATATAATTAAGAGCTTTGAAAGATTTGCTTTGAGGAGTGATTTTTCTAGAGTTTCGATACTGAAGAAGATGGAGTGGACTTCTTTATATAGGCACTAAGATCCAAGAAGTCTTGTTACGTTGAAGGCTGTGCAGAAAAGCCTGAAGCCTTTTGTCTTCACATTGGAGGCTGTGCTGAAACAAGCCTGATGCCTTTTGTCTTCACTTGCAGAAAACTTTCCTCAGAATGGAATGCACAGATAAAACCTTTTTGTCTGTGTCCTTGTGTCTAGCACAAAATAGGAAAGAGCTGTTGAGAAAAACCAACGTACATATTTAAATCTTCTTCAAAGTAAGTTCAGCTTTCAACATTAGAATCTGAATCTTCAGAGTCTCCAGACTAAGGATCATCTGGATCTTCAGAGTCTTGAATATTCTTCAGATTGAGCTGAATCAGAGTATGTGCAGCTTGTGTGCTTGAGCGTGTAAATCTCTCAGAGCAGAGTCTCCTATGCTTTAGAGGCTCCTGCTTCAGAATCTTCAAGAGACAGTAGTCAGATTCTTCTGGGAGTAGCGTTCAGATCTTCACTAAGATGCTCTTGAACTTATGATGTCCTTCATAATAACATTGTTCAGATCTTCACTTTGCTTTCTTAAGAAAATTTTCTTTAGTGCCTGTAGCAAACAATCTAGAACACGTTTAGAGTATATAATTATTGAATACAAAATTTATAAGTGTTATCATCAAAACATAGAGATATAACTAAGACACAATCTGTGCTCTTACAATCTCCCCCTTTTTGATGATGACAAAACATGAGAAATTTTGTTCAATAAAGAGTAAGAATTAGAAACTCCCCCTGAGATTAACAATCTCCCCCTGAAATAAATACTTTAATAGAATAGAATACTTCCCTTTCTGATTAAGTATAATTCAGATTCAGAGCCTGATGAAGGAGTTCAGAGTCAAATCTTGATGCCAGATACATATGACTTTCTTTAGTCAGAGCGTCTGGTTATCATCTTGCATGAATTCTCTTTCAGAGTAAAAGTATCAGAGTAAGATATCAGAGTTATCAGATTTGATTGAATACTCAGATTTTCTTTAGAGAATCAGGTTCTGGTTGACACAGTCTCAGAGTAACTTCAAAGAATTATGTCAGATATATCAATGTAATAAATTCAAAGTAAGTTACTAAAATGTCTGAATTTTAGTTTTAGTAATTGCTTATAGGTTGAACACCTCAGTTTCTCTTTTTCTCCCCCTTTTTGTCATAATCAAAAAGATTTTCAAAGACAGAAAGATATAGAAGAAAAGAATCATAGGAGCAAAACATGTTAGCATGCAATTAAAACAAACCAAAGTTCACAGTCAAACAGGCATATGCCAAACCACATAACAAAAGATAAACAGACAGCAAAAGCAGTTCATGTGCAAAACAACAAATAAAACTAGGTCTGGCGAGAGGGAATGAGGGTCAGAAGCTTTGTCATCTTGGCAACTGACTCTTCTTGCTTAGACATCCAGGTCTTGATTTCATCAGTTGTTTTCTCTTGCTTGATCATCCAGTCCTTTATATCCTTCACATCCTTCACAAGTTCTGAAACCACAGATGAAGACGGAGCAGATGCAGTAGCAGCAGGGTGTCCTTCAGTTTGGTTTTCAACAGAAGCTTGTTCAACCATTTCAAATTCAGGAACAACTGGAGGAGCAGCTTCCAAAAGTAACACAGGAGGAGGAGGAGGCATGTTCATCAGTGTTACCTTTATTAACTCAGCAAATTTAGTCTTAGCAAGCTTAGAGCATTTTGCTCTAACTTTTAGGGCAGCTTTGTTGAACATCCAGATGAAGCGCTTCCAAGCAGTATTCGAAACATTTGGATCCAAACTAGACATGCATATAGTCTTAACACGATCATATTCAGAATCTAACTCCTTTTTGAAAATATCAAACATAGCATTAACACAAGATCCTAAATCTGACTGTTCATTCTGTCCAGAGGAAAAAGGATTAGGGGTGTTAGCAGGAGTAGGTTCAGATGGTTGTGGTTGAGGTGTGGGTGGTTCAGATGTGTGGATGTCAGATTGAGGGAGTTCAGATGAATGAGGAAAAGTTTGATTCTCAGATGGGTTAGTTTCAGGTGGTTGAGGAATGGTGTGGTTTTCAGCTGTTTGAGTTTCAGATGGTTGTGCTTCAGATGGTTGTTGAGATGGAGAGTTTGGTGGGGTTTGAAACAAAGCAATGTTAAGATTTTTCTTCATAACGCTCTCAGAGCGAGCTTGTTTGAGTGATTCTGAATCACAGTCAGATGAATCAGATGAATCAGAAGATTCATCTGAGTGAACAGATGTAGAAGAAATTTCAATTGTTTGGTTGAGGGGTTGAATATCAAGAATATTGTCAGAGAGATTTGGATCTTCTGAGGGAATTGTTTGTTCAGAGTGTTCAGTTTGAACAATCTCTGGTTGGTTTTGTTTTGAAATAATTGTTTCTTGAAGGAGAGTCTCTGGTTGGGGATTCTCTGGTTGTGACAAATTTGGTTGTGGAGTTGCTGTTAGAGGGTTTTCTGGTTGAGTTGGTTCTGGTGGAGTTACTGTTGGAGAGTTTTCTGATTGAATTGGTTCTGGTGGTGGAATATCTGTTTGAATTGTTTGAGGTTGTGGTTCAGATGGAATTGGTGCAGGAGATGATTGTAAATTTAATGGTTCAGATGATAGTGGTTCGGATGAGATATTGACAGACTTTTTAGATTTGGAAGTTCTTGGTATGAGGCTTGGAGAGAGTTGTGGTGAAGATAGTGGTGAATGAACAGTAGGAGTAGGATCAGATGCTAATACCTGTTGAATGGTGTCTCTGATTTCTTCCAGAGTAGCTTCTCTAGGACTGCTTCTGGCCTTCTTTCCTTCTTTCTTCTTCTTTCTTGACGCTTCAGGTGCCTTTCTCTTCTTCTGAACGGATCCTTCGTCAGCCTTCCTCTTACTGCGCCTTTCCTTCATCTGATTAGGCAATTCTTCTCCTGGCTTCTGAACGAGATTGGCAGGTAAAGGGATTCCTTCCTTTAGACATTCAGTAATGTACAGCCAGACAAATTCCTTAGGTTCATTTGCACTGAATAGTGGAAAATCTTCCACAGGAATTCTTCTGCCTTGAACCTCTTCAGAGTTGATCTTCCTGAGTTGTCCTTTCAATTCTGAAATTATTTTCATCCTTTTCAGATTGAGTCCATTAATTTCAGAACCAATGATGTAAGTCAGATCTTCTGTAATCTTCGCATCAGTCAGATGCTGTACCAGCTTGTTCTCAATAAGTATATCAGAAATCAACCTTCCCAGGGGTATCCACGTCCTCACTTTACCAGCTTTCGCCCTTACTTCCTCTCTGGTTTCTTTGACATGAGTTAGTAAATGACTGAAGATGAGATACGGTAGATCCACTTTGACATTTTTGCTAATGCAGTGCATAAAATACAGATGTTCCGAACTCACATAATCTGGTGAGTTGGATGGTTTTCTGTGAAAAAACGTACTCATAAAGATTTTCGCCCAGATCCTATAAATGGGTTTTAAATCTTTAACCTTACTTGACGGTAAACCAGCAATAGTAACTTCTTCATAAACCCTAGCCATATCAATGCGAGAAGAACCAAGATTTGAAACTCCATCAGACTCAGTATAGCTAAACAGTTGTCTGATCAGGTTTTCAGTGATGACTATCTCCACTCCAAGAACCGAGGAATGTATAAACTTGGGACCAACGCTTGCATGGATCCAAAATTCCTTTACCAGTGTTGGAAAAACAGGACCCATTAGCCTTTCAAAATATTTTTCCCATCCTTGAGCTTTAATGGCAGAAATGAGATCAAACCCATTTTCCTTTAAAGAGTCAAGATCAATAAAGCTTTCACAGAGCACCTCTAGATCAGCCACTGGAGTGAATAAGGTACGTTCAGGTTCTTTGTACATTATAGTCTTGTTAGGTTTTGCAGCAGTGTTTGAAGTAGACGCCATTGAAGAAGAGAAGGATCGAGGTTTAGGTTTAGGGTTTTGGTAGAGATTGAAAAGAAAGCAGAAACGCATGAGTGAAGTGAATGTGGAAAGTGTGAAACAAGTGTGACAGGTGATATATATAGACAAACAAAAACCAAGCATAGGGCACACAAAAGACACTTACGCACGTTTGGACAGCATTTAATGAAAAATAATCATTTCACATTAAATTTATGACAGCTGGGGGGAAAACCAAGAAAAGTGAGATTTTCAAAGCAATACCTCAAACGTCAATTCAGTTGAGCACTCAATCTTTTCAGATATTGAATGACACGTGTTTGCTTTGTTGGCTCATCTGATGTCTCTCAAGAAATGAAACGTTTCCAACTTTCAGATCTTCTGAGCTTGTTAGTTCAGAGTTTTACACAAAACGAAATAATTGAATAAATATAAATGAACGAATATACAGATGAAATACTTCAGATTATTAAACATTTTGCATCTGAGAGGTTGCCTCTGAGAAATATTACTCTGGACATAAATCCATACAAATATTTTTCAGAATGAACTTAAATCTATCTTCAGCAAGGGGTTTTGTGAAAATGTCAGCCCATTGATGATCTGTATCAACAAAAGCTAAATTAATTACACCCTTCTGAACATAGTCTCTGATGAAATGATGTTTAATTTCTATATGTTTTGCCTTAGAATGCAAAATTGGATTTTTTGACAAACATATAGCAGAAGTATTATCACAGAAGATAGAAAGATTACTCTCATAGATTTGATAATCTTCTAATTGACTCTTCATCCAGAGCATCTGAGTACAACATCCAGCAGCAGCAATGTATTCTGCCTCTGTAGTTGATAGTGCAATGGTAGGTTGCTTCTTGCTGTACCATGAGATCAGATGACTTCCAAGAAACTGACAGCTTCCAGAAGTGCTTTTACGTTCAACTCTGTCTCCAGCATAGTCAGCATCACAGAATCCAACTAATGAAAATTCATCAGATCTTCTGTAACATAAACCCATGTTAGCAGTACCTTTCAGATACCTCAGAATCCTCTTAACAACTGTTAAGTGTGATTCTCTAGGATCTGATTGGAATCTAGCACATAAGCAAACACTAAACAGAATATCTGGTCTAGAAGCAGTCAAGTATAGAAGAGATCCTATCATACCTCTGTAGAGTTTTTGATCAACCTTCTTACTTACCTCTTCCTTACCTAGAGTGCTTGTAGGATGCATTGGAGTCTTTGCCATTTTGCTATCAACCATGTTGAACTTCTTCAGAAGCTCTTTAACATATTTGGTTTGATGTATGTAGGTGCATTCTGGAGTCTGATTGACTTGGATTCCCAAGAAGAATCTCAATTCTCCCATCATGCTCATTTCAAATTCTTCCTGCATACATTTAGCAAACTCCTTTCCAAGCGTAATATTTGTTGATCCAAAAATAATGTCATCTACATAAATTTGACAAATTAGCAGATCTTTCTTAACAGTTTTACAGAATAAAGTTGTATCCACTTTTCCTCTGATAAAATTTTTCTTCAGAAGGAAGTTGCTCAACCTCTCATACCAAGCTCTGGGAGCTTGTTTTAATCCATAAAGGGATTTCTTTAATTTGAAAACATGATCTGGAAAGTTTTCACTTTCAAAACCAGGAGGTTGGTGGACATATACTTCTTCTTCTATAATACCATTAAGAAAAGCACTTTTAACATCCATCTGATACAGAGTGATGTTATTCTGTGCAGCAAATGAAATAAGAAGACGAATAGATTCTAACCTTGCCACTGGAGCATATGTCTCAGTGTAATCAATACCTTCTTGTTGACTATATCCTTGAGCAACCAACCTTGCCTTATTCCTTTCTACTTCTCCTTTTTCATTCAGCTTATTCCTGAAGACCCATTTTGTTCCAATAACATTGAATCCTTTAGGTCTAGGAACCAGATCCCAAACTTCATTTCTGGTGAATTGATTCAGCTCTTCTTGCATAGCTATAATCCATTCATTATCTTCCAGAGCCTCATCTACAGATGTTGGTTCTATCATTGACACTAAGCCAAATAAGGAAGATTCAAAAGTTTTGAGAAATGATCTTGTCCTTATAGGATCATCTTTCTTTCCAATTATCACATCTTCTAGATGAGAAGCTTTGATTCTGGAAGAAGATCCTCTGACAGTTGGTCTTTCAGAAATATGCAAGTTGTTTAGTTGGGAGGTCAAAGGTGTAGCATCTGGGGTTGCGTCAGATTCTTTGTTCTTTGCCTTTTCTGCCTCTGAGCCTTCAGAGTCTGTGAGAATCACTTCTCTATCTGCAGAACTTTCAAACTGCTTTGGCTTTTCAGAGCCAAGCTTATCATCAAATCTGACATGAATAGATTCTTCCACAATCTGTGTTTCAGTATTGAATACTCTGTAGCCTTTAGAGCGTTCAGAATAACCAAGCATGAAACACTTCTGTGCTTTGGAATCAAACTTGTTCAGATTATCTTTAGTATTAAGCATATAACAAATACATCCAAAAGGATGGAAATAAGCAATGTTAGGCTTTATGTTTCTCCACAATTCATAGGGAGTCTTTTTCAGAAGAGGTCTTACAGACACTCTGTTCTGAATATAACAAGCTGTGTTAATTGCTTCTGCCCAGAAATATTTTGCCAGATTTGTCTCGTTGATCATGGTTCTGGCCATTTCTTGCAATGTTCTATTTTTCCTCTCTACAACTCCATTTTGTTGTGGAGTTCTAGGACAGGAGAAATCATGTGCAATGCCTTTTTCAGAAAAATATTTTTCAAAATGTTTATTTTCAAATTCTCCACCATGATCACTTCTGACTTTAATAATTTTACAATCTTTTTCAGTCTGGACTTGATTGCAGAAGTCAAAGAACACAGAATGAGACTCATCCTTGTGTTTTAGAAACTTTACCCATGTCCATCTGCTGTAGTCATCTACAATGACTAACCCATACTTCTTGCCTCTGATGGATGCAGTTTTCACTGGTCCAAACAGATCAATGTGAAGTAATTCCAATGGTCTGGAGGTAGAAACAACATTTTTTGATTTAAAATGAGATTTTGAAAATTTACCTCTTTGACATGCTTCACACAGAGCATCTGAGTTGAACTTCAACTTAGGAAGTCCTCTGACCAGATTGAGTTTATTAATCTGAGATATACGTCTCATATTAATATGCCCAAATCTTCTATGCCAGATCCATTGCTCATCATTCACAGATAAGAGGCATTTTACATTTTGAACTTTAAGTTCTGAAAGGTTAATTTTATAAATGTTGTGTTTCCTCTTTCCATTGAATAGGATAGAGCCATCCTTTTGACATACAGCTTTGCAACATTTTTGATTAAAGATTATATCATAACCATTGTCACTTAATTGACTTATGGACAATAGATTATGTTTCAATCCTTCAACTAACAGAACATTAGAAATAGAGGGTAGGTTGCCATTACCTATAGTTCCAGAGCCAATGATCTTGCCCTTCTGGTTCCCTCCAAATTTCACGTCCCCTCCAGATCTAAGTTCCAGACTTTGGAACATAGACCTTTCTCCCGTCATGTGTCGTGAGCATCCAGAGTCCAGGTACCATGATTGGTGTCCTGACTTTGCTGCTAAGGACATCTGCAACAGGGATTATTTTGTCTTTAGGTACCCAGATCTTCTTGGGTCCTTTAGGGTTAGTTGCCTTGTAGGTTTGTCTAAACTTTTGTTTTTCATCATAGTTTTTGTTTAGACTTGCCTTAGATCTAAACACATGAGTATTCTTTTCAGAGCTCGTGTGTTTAATATCATTTAAATGACCAAATTTAAAATTAGAGTATAAAGGAGTTATCTTAATGATCAGATCATCTACAGGTATTGGTCTTACATCTTTTTCAAGAGAAGAAGATTGAAATCCAATTCCCTTTCTTTTATTCCTACTAACTCCATAGATCATAGAAGCCATCTTGCTTCTGTCTATGCTCTTAGTGAGGAACTTCTGAAAACTAGAGTCATATTTTTCCAAAATATTTTCAGATGACTTAGCTTCAGAGTCAGATTCTTGTTGGGCAATTTCCAAATCATTTTTTATTTTTAAATTTATTTCTCTTTGCTCAACAAGTTCTGTTTTCAGATTATCAATCTCAGATTCAAGAATGCTTTTCAGCTTCTTGTTCTTGAGTTTGATATTATTGTAGCTTTTCAAAACTTCAGATAACACCTTTATAAGTTCATCTTTGGTAAGTTTAGACATTACCTCTTCAGCGTCAGAGTCAGAGTCTGACTCAGATTCAGATGATAATTCTTCAATCTGATCTTCTATTCCAGCCATTAATGCCATGTTGGCACACTCTTCTTCTGCTTCAGATTGAGATTCAGATTCATCTGAATCATCCCAAGTTGCCATAAGAACCTTCTTCTTTTTATCAAACTTTCTCTTGGGTTTCTCCTTGAGAAGTTTGGGGCAGTCATTTTTGTAATGCCCAGGTTCCTTGCATTCATAGCATGTGACCTCTTTCTTTCCAGATCTTCTGTGTCCAGAAGATTCCTTTCTGTGGTCAGCTTTTCTGAAGTTGTTAAACTTCTTTCCCTTGTGCTTCCAGAGCTTGTTGATTCTTCTGGAAAGCATGGACAGTTCATCTTCTTCTTCAGAAGAAGATTCTTCAGAACTTTCTTCTTTTACCTGCAAAGCTTTAACAGGTTTGTTAGATTTTAAAGCTATGGATTTACCTTTATCTTTCTTCTGGGGTTCATCTTCCTCCAGCTCTATCTCATGGCTTCTCAAAGAACTGATAAGTTCTTCTAAGGAGATCTTGTTCAGATCTTTTGCCATCTTCAATGCAGTCACCATTGGTCTCCATCTGGTGGGAAGACTTCTGATGATCTTCTTGACATGATCTGACGTTGAGTAGCCCTTATCCAGAACTTTCAGACCAGCAGTAAGAATCTGAAATCTAGAAAACATAGTTTCAACATTTTCAGACTCTTCCATTTTGAATGCCTCATACTTCTGTATGAGCGCCAGCGCCTTGGTCTCTTTAACCTGAGAATTTCCCTCATGAGTCATTTTGAGTGACTCAAACATGTCATGAGCAGTATCTCTGTTTGTAATCTTCTCATACTCAGTATGAGAGATTGCATTAAGCAATATAGTTCTGGCTTTGTGGTGATTCTTGAAGTCTCTTTTTTGTACTTCAGTCATTGATTTTCTATCAATCTTTTTGCCATCCTCATCAGTAGGATGTTTGTATCCATCAATGACCATATCCCAAAGATCAGCATCATACCCAAGGAAAAAACTTTCTATTCTATCTTTCCAATAGTCAAAATTTTCCCCATCAAACATGGGTGGCTTGGTACTGATCCTATCTCCTTCATATTTGTTGTTGCAAGTTGATGTAGATGTATCCATATTGGCAACAAAACAAATATCAAAGTATCTTTCTCACTGGATCTTTAACTGTCACGGTTAAGTGGAGCACACGCAGAACCGGAGCTCTGATGCCAACTGAAGGTGAGAAAATTACTTAGAAGGGGGGGGGGGGGGGGTTGAATAAGTAAGGCTAAAAAATCAAAGATTAGAACACAGATATTTTTATCCTGGTTCGTTGAAAACAACTACTCCAGTCCACCCTCTCAAGAGTGATTTGCCTTTCTCTGTCAAGGACTTAATCCACTATTTTAATCAAACAGATTACAAATAGCAACACCTAAGAACAACTGTTCTTAGTCTTCTCAAGAGCAACTGATCCCAACTGGATCCTCTTAAGGAAAACCTTTTACAAACAATGTAAAGCTTTTACAAGAGTAAGAATGCTTCTAATAAGCTGTTATCACAACAGTGATATTTCTCTTAAGTTAAGAACAATGTTAAAGCAAAATAATATAATTAAGAGCTTTGAAAGATTTGCTTTGAGGAGTGATTTTTCTAGAGTTTCGATACTGAAGAAGATGGAGTGGACTTCTTTATATAGGCACTAAGATCCAAGAAGTCTTGTTACGTTGAAGGCTGTGTAGAAAAGCCTGAAGCCTTTTGTCTTCACATTGGAGGCTGTGCTGAAACAAGCCTGATGCCTTTTGTCTTCACTTGCAGAAAACTTTCCTCAGAATAGAATGCACAGATAAAACCTTTTTGTCTGTGTCCTTGTGTCTAGCACAAAATAGGAAAGAGCTGTTGAGAAAAACCAACGTACATATTTAAATCTTCTTCAAAGTAAGTTCAGCTTTCAACATTAGAATCTGAATCTTCAGAGTCTCCAGACTAAGGATCATCTGGATCTTCAGAGTCTTGAATATTCTTCAGATTGAGCTGAATCAGAGTATGTGCAGCTTGTGTGCTTGAGCGTGTAAATCTCTCAGAGCAGAGTCTCCTATGCTTTAGAGGCTCCTGCTTCAGAATCTTCAAGAGACAGTAGTCAGATTCTTCTGGGAGTAGCGTTCAGATCTTCACTAAGATGCTCTTGAACTTATGATGTCCTTCATAATAACATTGTTCAGATCTTCACTTTGCTTTCTTAAGAAAATTTTCTTTAGTGCCTGTAGCAAACAATCTAGAACACGTTTAGAGTATATAATTATTGAATACAAAATTTATAAGTGTTATCATCAAAACATAGAGATATAACTAAGACACAATCTGTGCTCTTACATTCCACACAGTCACTACTAAGTCAACTCTGGAGACAAACACCTACTTCTTTTGAATGGAATTTATCATCACCATTGACAATCACCTAAATCTTTCAAATAACCTCAAAAACTCAACTGAATCTCTAAGAACGATTAGTTTCAAGGATGCGCCTCCTTCAATCAATTACAAATATCTCATTATATAGATCTGAATCAAAATGTTGATTATGATCAGATGATAAGATGTTATTATGAAAAATAATGACAAAAAGGTTATATATGTGATTGAGATTAAGCACTGAAAAATGGATGGAAAAGTCAGTTAGAATCAAATCAAAAGCAATTCATGATTTGAATCAAATGAGCAAGTGAGATGGAATAAAAGAAAAACATAGAATTTTGAACATTTGTCAATTGACTCGAATCATGAGGAAAGTGTGATTCAGATCAAATACCTTGTTATTCAAATCATGTGCAAATTTTGAGGCAGGGGATCAAGGTATTTTTGTGGCTCAGGGTTCTTTTTTATTGCAAGAGTCTAAACAGCGAGCATTAGGGGCTCCGACATTTATTTTGCCCAGCGATTGAGCGGTCGATTTTATTTTATTCAATAGGATAATTTTCAGATCAGGAGACAACACCCAGGCTATTTCAGACGTCCTTACAGTTATAATAGGCAAAGGCAAGTTTCAGAGGCTTAACAAGGCTCAAGACGGGTAAAAGCGGACAAATGTGCAAGATTCCCTCCAAAAGGCGCCAAAATTCAAATTTTCAAGGCGTTAACCGATTAACCAAAGCAAAATTTTCCATTAATGTGCATTTTCAATGCTGCCACTTTTGGGGGCTATTTTGATCACTTATGAATATGATTTTACACCAGAAGAAGGATCTAGAATCACTTTAAATTTGGATTAATTTTTAAAACTAATTCAATTTCCTTCTCACTTTCCATTCCTAATCCCATTCCAATTTTTATAACCTCACTCCAAACCACATTCTACTCTAAACCTAGAGCATATTTAAGTGAATTTGCTCCAAACCTAAAGGAGAATCCTTACAATTACATTTCATTTTCAGAATTCTCTCTCACTCTTGGAATTTTCTCTCCACTTTTTCACTCCCAAAACCTCCATTAGAGCTCTTGTAACACCCCTTCTATACCCCCAAATAAACAATAAATCACATAAGCACATAATAAATTTCATCAGAGTAAATTTGAAACATGGTATAAGAGAAGTATGCCACATCATTCACCAAAATAACATACAACACATGCTCTATAAAAGACATGCAACAGTGGGGTAGTTCAACAGTGGAACTTAGTCCTTACACCCACATCTCAATATTTTAAAATTAAAGCGGTAGATTAAAACATTTGAATTACTTCATATGTAATCATATAAATACATAATTCAGTTTGGTTCACAATATCATTCATGTTTACAAAACATTACCATCAGATACATACACAAAATATATCTCAAAAGAATACTATACAGTCCTAACTACCCGATGCTACATATCAGAGCATAACCGACCAAAAGAATTAAGCTAAACTTCACAAAAGACCTCCAGCAACCTAATCTACAATGCCTCATAGAGCATTATAAAACAACAGAATGGTGGGAAATATTATCATAATAATCAATGCATATAACTATATATACATACACAAGTATAGAACACATACATTCCACATTTCTCACCACAATTCATTCCAATCATCATATACATCACAACATATGTGTAAACAAACATGGATAATCACCAAGCACATTTCATTATGCATACATCCATAATTCTCAATTCAATACTTCACATACGAGTATACTTTCATAAAATAATTCACATTAATCATGTGACTCAATGCAACTCATGCCATGTGGTACCAACACTTGTTATCATTTTTCAGTTTTTACACTTAAACTGGGTCCACCCTTCTAGACCAATAACAACAAAAGCCCGTTCCCTAAGCTTTTAAACCCACCCTTCTAGGTTTGGGACAAGTCACTAGTCTCCACGAAACTAGCAAACATTGCCTCTTGACTAAATGATGCATATGCAATCAACCACCAAATGCACTTGAGACCGTTCTCGCATCTTAATCCCATGCATTCAAATAATTCATCACTCAAGAATTATAACATGATTGCACACACAACATATTTATATTCAATATCATCAATATATTTATCAAGCAATGCACACACATCCACAATATGTTCTCATGCATCCTCAAACACAAACGCATACAAACAATATGCATTCACCACATAGTGCTCACGACAACAAATTCAATAACACTCATCATGCATTTTAATCAATTAAAACAATGCATTATATTTGTCAAATACCACATTTCATAATCAACTCTACAATCTAGGATTCACACCTTACGGCTACCCACGGTATATGTTTCATAGTATACAATTACTCATTTCCAACAAGGATCGAACACAATCGAACAAAGAAATCAACATGGAATGGAATCACAGAGAAAACCAAATGATGTCACGCTCGCTGGCTTGCTCGCCTAGCGAGTCTCTAGCGAATACTCGTTATCTGTTCGCCTAGCGAACAAGCTCGCGAAGGCAAACAAAAGCTACTGACTTCGCTCGCCACCTACTCGCTGCAGCGAGGCCCTAGCGAATCCTTCACCACCCCTCTCGCTACCAGCGAACCAGATCAAATGCATTATGTCCAAGTCTGGGACCTCTCGCTAACTTGCTCGCCTAGCGAGTTGCTAGCGAACGCTCGCGACCTGTTCGCCTAGCGAAGGTGCTAGCGAATATCTGTGAAACTCCGAAACTCACTAAGTCCACCCGATTCAATCCCAACTCATTCCCGCAGCCTTAGCCTAGCGTTCCTCGACTAAACTCTACCACTTATTCTCATTTTCGACCGTTAAAACTCGGTTTCTATCGATTAAATCCACTTTTGCCCTAAAATGGAAGTTGTAGAAAAACATCCAACAATCTAACCCAAGCATACATAATCATATACATTGACAAGATAATGATATTTCACACCCTTACCTTGGTTAAATCGAGGCTTGACAGTTGTTCTTGAGCTTTTCCAACTTTTCCTTCTTCTCTTTCTCTTTTCTCTTTCTTTTCTCTTATGTTTCTATCTTTCTCTTTTCTCTCCATTTTTCCTTTATATGTCTTTCCCTTCTAATTCTCTCCAACATCTATTAATTCATTTAGTTAATCATGCATTAATCAAACAATCCTCTTAAATCATTTAATTAATATAAATAATTAATTAGTGAAAATTGGGCTGTTACAACTCTCCCCCACTTTAGGAATTTCCGTCCTCGAAAATGCTACCTGATTCGAACAACTCTGGATAAGACTCCCTCATCTGACTCTCAAGTTCCCAAGTCACACTTCCACCAGCCGGTCCTCCCCAAGCGACCTTTACCAAATCAATCTCTTTGCCTCGAAGTTGCTTCAACTCTCGATCCTCTATCCGCATAGGTGATGTCTCCACAGTCAGGTTATCTCTCACCTGCACATCATCTACTTGGACTACATGAGATGGATTCGCAATGTATTTCCTCAATTGAGATACATAGAACACATCATGGAGATTAGCAAGCGACAATGGTAAAGCGACACGATAGGCTACCTCACCTATCCTCTGCAAAATTTGATAAGGACCAATAAAACGTGGCGTCAACTTACGCGACTTCAATGCCCTACTAACGCCAGTCATAGGAGTAACTCGAAGAAACATGTGATCTCCCTCCTGAAATTCAAGTGTCTTCCTCCTCTTGTCATGATAACTCTTCTGACGGCTCTGAGAAATCCTCACCTTCTCTTGAATCATCTTAATCTTATCGGTAGTCTACTGGACTATCTCGGGTCCAACCACTGAACTCTCTCCGGATTCATACCAACACAATGGCGTTCTACACCGTCTACCTTACAATGCCTCGAACGGTGTCATACCAATACTCAAATGAAAACTGTTGTTGTAAGTAAATTTAATCAAAGGTAAGTAGCTATCCCAAGCTCCTCCCTTCCCCAACACACATGCTCTCAAAAGATCCTCAAGTGATTGAATCGTCCTCTCAGTCTGACCATCGTTCTACGGATAATAAGCTGAACTCAAACGCAACTTCGTACCCAAAGCACTTTGCAAACTCTCCCAAAATCTCGAAGTAAACCTCGAATCTCTATATGACACAATGCTAGACAGAATACCATGCAAACTGACAATCCTCTCAATGTACAGATTTGGCAACCTCTCCAGTGGGTAATCCATTCGCATAGGAATAAAGTGAAATATATTTGGTCAATCTATCCACAATAACCCAAATAGCTTCAAAGTTACTCGGCGTCCTTGGTAAACCAGATACAAAATCCATATAAATGCTATCCCATTTCCACTCAGGAATAAACAACGGTTTCATCAAACTCGACGGCTTCTGATGCTCAATCTTTGACTTCTGACAAGTCAAACAAGAATACACAAACTCGGCAATATCCTTCTTCATACAAGGCCACCAAAATACTTTCCTCAAATTTTGATACATCTTAGTAGCACCCGGCTGAATACTCAATCCACTACGGTGCCCTTCTTCAAGAATACTCTTCTTCAGCTCAACAACATTAGGAACACAAACTCTATCATGACACCTCATGATACCATTTTCATCAATCCAAAAATCACCACCTTGACCTTGATTGATTAAAGTTAACCGATCAACTAAACTCAAGTCAGATTTCTGTCTTTCTCGAATCTCGTCCAGAATACCACTAGTAAGCTTTAACATACCCAACTTAACTCCGTAAGAAGTCTTCTCACACACCAAACTCAAATCACGAAATTGCTCAATCAATTCCAACTCTTTTACCATCATCATCGACATATGCAACGATTTCCTACTCAATGCATCAGCTACCACATTCACTTTACCCGGATGGTAATTCAAACCAAAATCAAAATCCTCCAGAAGTTCTAACCATCTCCTTTGCCTTGCATTCAATTCTTTCTGATCAAAAAGATACTTCAAACTCTTATGATCACTAAACACCTCAAATCTTGAACCAAACAAATAATGCCTCCAAAGTTTCAGCACAAATACAACAGCGGCCAACTCTAAATCACGCGTCGGATAATTCTTCTCATACACTCTAAGTTGCCTCGAAGCATAAGCTACAACTTTCTTATCTTGAATCAACACACCTCCTAAACCCATCAAAGAAGCATCACAATACACAACGAACGGTTCTGTCGGATTTGGCAAAATCAAAACAGGAGCTGTCGTCAATCTTCGCTTAAGCTCTTGGAAACTTCTTTCACAGTTCGCATCCCACACAAAAGCTTGACTTTTCCTAGTCAACTGCGTCAATGACAATGATAACTTGGCAAATCCTTCAATAAATTTCTGATAATATCCCGCCAAACCAAGAAAAATTCTAATCTCAAAAACTGATTTCGGAGTCTCCCATTGTGACACCGCTTCAACCTTCGACGGATCAACTGCAATACCTCTACTCGAAATCACATGACCAAGGAAACTCACTTCCTTCAACCAAAATTCACACTTAAAAAGTTTAGCGTATAACTTCTTCTCTTTCAATACAGATAACACAATCCTCAGATGCTCGACATGTTCTTCTTCACTCTTCAAATAAATCAAAATATCATTAATGAACACCACCACAAACTTGTCCAAATAAGGATGGAAAATCCTATTCATGTACTCCATAAATACACCTCGTGAATTAGTCACACTAAATGGCATTATAGAATACTCAGTGTCCATACCTCGTTCTAAAAGCAGTCTTCTGAATATCTCCAGCCTTCACGCGAATCTGATGATACCTAGATCTCAAATCTATCTTACTGAATACACTCGCACCAACCAACTGATCCATCAAATCATCTATCCTTGGAAGTGGATACTTATTCTTGATAGTCACCTTGTTCAATTGTCTGTAATCCACACAGAGTCTCATAGAACCTTCTTTCTTCTTAACCAACAACACCGGTGCACCCCACGGTGACACACTAGGACGAATAAACCTCTTCTCAAGTAGATCTTCAAGTTGACTCTTCAATTCTTTCAATTCTGATGCAGACATACGATATGGAGCCATCGGTATCTGACTAGTTCCAAGAATTAAGTCGATCACAAAATCCATTTCTCGTTCCGGAGGTAAATCTATTATCTCCTCAGGAAAAACTTTTGGAAAGTCACGGACAATTGGTAAATCATCAATCGTTCCACTTTCACCAATGCTCACCGTTGCCATTAACAAAAATACCTTAGCACCATCTTGCAGTGATTCCTTCACTTGCTTAGCAGTCATAAACAAATCTTCTTCATCCTCAGGTTCAGGAAAAATAACCGTTTTGTTAAAACAGTTAATATAAACATGATTGAATTCCAACCAATTCATCCCAAGAATAACATCAAGTTGATCTAAGTGAAAACACACTAAATCAACTCCAAATTCTTTACCAAAAATACACAACGGACAATTCAAACACACATACAGGGTAGTTACCGAACCCATAGCAAGAGTATCAATAACCATACCTCCACTCATGACAGACAACTCAAGACTTAATCTCTTAACATAATCAAAGGAAATAAAAGAATGTGTAGCTCCAGTATCAATTATAGCGATCAAAGGTATACCATTAATGAAGCACGTACCTCGGATCAATCGATCATTATTAGCATTCTCTGATCCTGATAGAGCAAACACTTTCCCACTCCCTTGAGTCTTCTTTGGCTTATCACACTTGGTACTAATGTGCCCTTGCTCACCACAGTTGTAGCAAGTCACATTCGCACCACTTCTGCACTCTAGAGCTTTGTGGCCTGGCTTCCTACACTTAAAACATTTCTGCTCAACACTTTTGCACTCGGGAGCATGATGTCCCTCTTCACCGCATCTAAAACATCTCACCAGAGTGGAAACTCCTCCCCCACTTGGCTTCTTGCCGAAACCAGCTTTCTGTTTCCCCTTCTCTGTAGGAGTCACATACGACTTTCCTCTAAATTGACCTTTTCCTTTCTTGTCACCTAAACTCTTGTAGTGGCTAGACCGAGCCCTACTATCTTCATCATAGATTCTGCTCTTGTTCATCAACTCATAAAATCGCCTAATCTCCTGATAACCAACAACTTGCTTAATTTTCGGCCTCAAACCAATCACAAACTTGAGACACTTGGATCTCTCAGCATTAGCAGTGTTATAATGAGGACACAACTTAATCAACTCCTCAAATCTCGGCACATACTCGGCCACAGTTGAGTTACCCTGCTTCAACTCAAGGAACTCAATTTCCTTCTTTCCACTCACATCTTCTGGAAAATACTTCTCCAGAAATGTTTCCCTAAAAAGATCCCAAGTAATCACCATCTTATTCTCTTCAAACCTTTGGCGAGTATTACCCCACCAATCCTCGGCTTCTTCTTCGAGCATATGAGTGCCAAACTGCACCTTCTGCGCATCTGAACACTTCATAACTCGAAAGATCTTCTCTATAGCTTTCAACCAAACTTGTGCTTTGTCAGGCTCATGGGTTCCCTTGAAAACTGGTGGATTATTCCTTTGAAACCTTCCCAAAGCATGGAACTCATCATCAGCATGGTTTCCAACATTCACACTGGCTTGAGGATTCTGCCCAATCGCTCCAGCCAACCTCGTCAAAGCCTCTGCAATCGCTTCGTCATTCCTACCTGCAACCATCGTTCTTGATTCCCACAATAAACCTTAATTAGAACAACCATATTGATAGTGCTACACACACGTACCAAATGTAAATGGGGAATAAACACATTAACAACTTGGTCAACAGACCGACCTGCTCTGATACCACTTAATGTAACACCCCCTTCTATACTCCCAAATAAACAATAAATCACATAAGCACATAATAAATTTCATCCGAGTAAATTTGAATCATGGTATAAAAGAAGTATGCCACATCATTCACCAAAATAACATACAACACCTGCTCTATAAAAGACATGCAATAGTGGGGTAGTTCAACAAAGGAACTTAGTCCTTACACCCACATCTCAATATTTAAAAATTAAAGCGGAAGATTAAAACATTTGAATTAGTTCACATGTAATCATATAAATACATAATTCAGTTTGATTCACAATATCATTCATGTTTACAAAACATTACCATCAGATACATACACAAAATGTATCTCAAAAGAATACTATACAGTCCTAACTACCCGGTGCTGCATATCAGAGCATAACCGACCAAAAGAATGAAGTTAAACTTCACAAAAGACCTCCAGCAACCTAATCTGCAATGCCTCATAGAGCATTATAAAACAGCAGAAGGGTGAGAAATATTATCATAATAATCAATGCATATAACTATATATACATAACAAGTATAGAACACATACATTCCACATTTCTCACCACAATTCATTCCAATCATCATATACATCACAACATATGTGTAAACAAACATGGATAATCACCAAGCACATTTCATTATGCATACATCCATAATTCTCAATTCAATACTTCACATACGAGTATACTTTCATATAACAATACACATTAATCATGTGACTTAATACAACTCAATGCAACTCATGCCATGTGGTACCAACACTTGTTATCATTTTTCAGTTTTTACACTTAAACTGGGTCCACCCTTCTAGACCGATAACAACAAAAGCCTGTTCCCTAAGCTTTCAAACCCACCCTTCTAGGTTTGGGTCAAGTCACTAGTCTCCACGAAACTAGCAAACATTGCCTCTTGACTAAATGATGCATATGCAATCAACCACCAAATGCACTTGAGACCGTTCTCGCATCTTAATCCCATGCATTCAAATAATTCATCACTCAAGAATTATAACATGATTGCACACACAACATATTTATATTCAATATCATCAATATATTTATCAAGCAATGCACACACATCCATAATATGTTCTCATGCATCCTCAAACACAAACGCATACAAACAATATGCATTCACCACATAGTGCTCACGACAACAAACTCAATAACATTCATCATGCATTTTAATCAATTAAAACAATGCATTATATTTGTCAAATACCACATTTCATAATCAATTCTACAATCTAGGATTCACACCTTACGGCTACCCACGGTATATGTTTCACAGTATACAATTACTCATTTCCAACAAGGATCGAACACAATCGAACAAAGAAATCAACATGGAATGGAACCACAGAGAAAATCAAATGCTTTCACGCTCGCTGGCTTGCTCGCCTAGCGAGTCTCTAGCGAATACTCGCTATCTGTTCGCCTAGCGAACAAGCTCGCGAAGGCAAACAAAAGCTACTGACTTCGCTCGCCACCTACTCGCTGCAGCGAGGCCCTAGCGAATCCTTCACCACCCCTCTCGCTACCAGCGAACCAGATCAAATGCATTTTGTCCAAGTCTGGGACCTCTCGCTAACTTGCTCGCCTAGCGAGTTGCTAGCGAACGCTCGCGATCTGTTCGCCTAGCAAATGTGCTAGCGAACGTCTGCGAACTCAGAAATTCCCACTGTCCAAAACTCCGAAATTTACCAAATCCACCCGATTCAATCCCAACTCGTTCCCGCAGCCTTAGCCTAGCGTTCCTCGACTAAACTCTACCACTTATTCTCATTTTCAACCGTTAAAACTCAGTTTCTATCGATTAAATCCACTTTTGCCCTAAAATGGAAGTTGTAAAAAAACATCCAACAATCTAACCCAAGCATACATAATCATATACATTGACAAGATAATGATATTTCACACCCTTACCTTGGTTAAATCGATGCTTGAGAGTTGTTCTTGAGTTTTTCCAACTTTTCCTTCTTCTTCTTCTCTTTTCTCCTCTTTCTCCTTCTTTTCTCTTATGTTTCTATCTTTCTCTTTTCTCTCCACTTTTCCTTTATATGTCTTTACCTTCTAATTCTCTCCAACATCTATTAATTCATTTAGTTAATAATACATTAATCAAACAATCCTCTTAAATCATTTAATTAATATAAATAATTAATTAGTGAAAATTAGGTTGTTACAGCTCTCACTTGAGTTATCTGATTCTTCATTGGAATCATAGAATTCTAGATCTAAACCTCCATCCTTCATCTCCATTATCTTCATTTCACCATTTCATTTTTGTTTGGATTTGGATCTGAATTTGGAAGCTAATTTGGAAGTGCTTATTTGGATCGTTTTTGCTTGATCTTCATTTCTACAACAAGGAAGCTCTTGGATCTTGAAGAATCTTTGGGTTTCTTGCTTGGATCTAATCATTTCAAGTGAATCAACATTCACCAAAGCAAATTTATGCTTTGTAGGTTGGCAATTCTAGATCTAATTCTGCTTTGAGCTTATTTGGATAATCACAATGTAGATCAGTGGCTTTTGATACTTTTTGATCTATTTTGTTGATTTTGATCTTTAATCTTTTTGATCTCAATGCTTGGATTGTGTTTGCTTGATGTTGGATCACTGTTTTTTGGTGTTAAATTCGTGCATAATTGATTACATGATCATTTGGATTATTGCATAATTGATTAATCGCTGAAAGTGCTTTTGAATTGTTGTTTTTTTGCTTCTGGTGCAGCGTTAACGGGTTAACCAGTGCAGTTTCTAACATTTTCAAGTGGTTAACCGGTTAACCAATAGCGTTAATGGATTAACCAGTGCAGTTTCAAAAAATTTCAAGTGGTTAACCAGTTAACCAATAGGGTTAACCGATTAACACTGAACCAGAATGTAGTTTTTGTTTGTTTTCAAGCATGCTTTGATTTCTTCCCACCTTGAATCTTCATGGATTGATATGATGCATTTGTGTGGGATGCTTTGGACATGTTTCACTGTTCTTGATTATTTAATCTTGATTCTTCGACACATGACGCGTGGTTTCTGCTTGAATGCATATCATGTGGATGTTGTTCAAGTGATGAGTGATCTTTTGCCTCGCTTGAGTTTCAAGAATTGTTTGGTTGAGATGTGATTGTGGTAGTGGCTTCCCCACACTTTTTTCCTCCCATTCTTCTTTAATTATTGATGGTAATGGTTGTAGGATCTTGCTTCTCCCATTTCATTTCATCCTTGCATCTTTTGCGCTTGCATTTCATGTTTGCATTTCTTATTTCATTTCTTTTCATATGTGATTGAGTTGCCGAGTGTTTACTTGGTCTTTTGCCATGATCCCTTAGGATTCCTAGTCCCTCCGTTTAGGATGGGAGTAGGAGAAACATTAGATGTTCAATCCAATCATGCTAACATTAGGATAGTTTTTCCCCTTTCAATCCTAACTTTAGGATCATTTTGCATGATAACATTAGGGTCGATTAGTTTCCCCTTAGAGTTTGTGTCTTCTCTTCTCATCTCATAACATCTTAAGACACTTAATAAAGGATAATAAATGTTATACGCTACAAGCCTTAAGTACTTGAAGAATGATGAGTGGGAGGGCCTCCTCTCACACTGTCTAGAGTGTTTAGCGTATACCCTTTGGGCGATATGCAACGCATTCGCTCTCAAGTCATAGTCTTTAGTTCAACATAAGTTACAAACTTAACTCAATTCACTTCTTGTTAAAAAACACAAACAAAACATCAAACCTTTTTCATCCTTCGGGATTGTTTGTAAATCATTTTCAGAAAGGGTGTGTTAAGTTTTGGTTCTACCGCAAACAGACATCGTCCCTAACTACTAGAACGAAGGTTTAACCCTACTCAGTTAAAACACTTAACCAATCGGTGGTCGTGTCAGCCCGAATTACGCTTGCTCTTATTTCTCATACCAGATGAGGATACGTAGGCACAAGACGACGATGTCTTGGCGAGCAACCTTTCACCCTTTCACCCGTGGTTTTCTGAATTACGTTGACTCTGACTTTCCCACTACACGAAGGAATATGTAGGAATAGAGCGGCGATGCTCTATAGAGTCTCTTTTATTATTTTTTGTCCCTGTGAGCCAGCCTTTTGATAGATTAACACCCTTTTAGATAGACAATAAGCGTGGATCCCGTTGAGTACAACGGACATGAGGGGTGCTCATACCTTCCCCTTGCGTAACCGACTCCCGAACCCAAGATTTGGTTGCGATGACCTGTCTTATCCCTTTTTCGTAGGTTTTCTCTGATCGTTTTCTTTCCCTCTCTTAGGGATAAATAATGAACGATGGCGACTCTTCTGTCTTTGTCGGCCCCTCTTCGCACCGATGCAACACAATCAAATCATGATTACAATATCTTATGACATCGAGCATAAGAATTTTCCTGTTCATACCTATAGTCTAAGACTTACCTGCTGAATTAACACTTGATCAAGACTTTCTGCTTAGATCCTCATATCCTAAGACTTTTCAGCTTATACCCTCAAGTACAAGAATTTCTGCTCAGACTCACAGCCTAAGACTTTTCTGCTCAAATCTGATCGATTCAAGACTTACTACTCACACCCTCAGTCTAAGACTTTCCTACTCATATTCCAAGAATCCAAGACTTCCTGCTTAAATCCCACGGATTTAAAACTTCCTGCTCATACCCCTGATTCTAAGACTTTCCTGCTCAGATTCCACGAAACCAAGACTTTCCTGCTTAGACCTGCAATCCAAGACATTCCTGCTTAATCAATAATTTGATCAAGACTTCAATGCTCAAGCACATAAGCAGGATACTTACTTATCTCAAGCTCACAGCAAGAGACTTTGATGCTCAAGCACATAGCAAGAGACTTTCTTTCTAAATTACTAAACAACTTATTTAGTATAATAGACAATAAGGTGTACTTAATATGCAATCAGAGGTACATGGAAATAACTACAACCAAGATCATATCTCTTAAGATTTCTAAGATATTCATCTTTTAAAAAATCTTAAGGCTTTGTACAATTTACAACAGATATCAGAAACTCTGCATACTCGATGTTATTAATGATCTTGTTATTCTTCCATGTTGATAGAAGAGTGAGACGCTACTTTTCTTCTTGGCCCTATTTCTTTATTCCTTGTTGATCCAGATTGAATTTTCATCTACTTAAATATCAGATACAAAATAATATTTGTTGGAAGAGATAACTTGTACAAGTGTCTTTCTTACTCCATAGTACTAAGAGACGTTGAAGATAGATACACAAAAATATCTTTATCCATTATGTAACTTGTTTAACCGTAGTGTCTTCCTTGTGAGTTGTACTATAGATTCTTTAATAGGGGATATCCGGAAAACATGTCAACTTTACTTGAGCCATGTGAACACAGACTCTAGCTGACAAACTGGTTTGACATTGTAGCTTGCCGACTATATTCAATAAGTGTAGAAATAACATATTGCTCTTCTGATGCTTATACATTCAACTTCAGATTCTATACAATCCTATATCATCGGTCTTCATTTAATAACGTCCTTCAATTATGAACCATCAGAAGCCAAGAACTCAGCTTTTCTCAAATATGTTCTCTTAGCATATTATGAGTAGATTCACTTTAAGCTTTGAAACCTGCATACTTAGAACATAAATTAGAAAGCACCATTATTCTTTCAATATTTTGTTATCATCGAAACCTAAAGGATATAAATCATGAATAAATCTTGTTCTAACATGAGACACACAACGGGAGAAGTGGCCAATGAGGGAAATGAGAGTGATTCAGAGGGTCTGAATTGAAGTTTTTATGCATCATGAGTATTTTGAAACATTTCTTAATAGTTTACTTATGTTATTATTGAATGATGTTGATGTTGAATGTTTTTGTTGAATGATGTTAATGTTGAATGTTGTTGTTATTTATGTTATCTTTGTTTATGTTATTGTTGTTACCGTTGTTGTTGAATGTGTATTAGACACGTTTTGGTTGTTGTTGTTTATATGATGTTGTTGTTGAATGTGTATGATACATATTTATTATGTTGTTGTTTATGAATGTATATTAGACATATTGCTATTATTTATGTTGTTGTTGTTGAATGTGTTTGAGACACCTTTGTTATGTTGTTGTTGTTGTTGTTTATATGGTGTTATTGATGAATGTGTATTATACACATTGTTATTGTTGTTTATGAATGTGTATTAAACCAAATTGGTTTTGTTTTTTTGTATGTTGTCGTTGATGAATTTGTATTAGATACACTATCATTGTTGTTTGTATGTTTTGTTGATATTAGTTTAATCTTTTGTTGTTGTTTTTTAACATAGATGGACTCTTCATCTAGAGACAAAAATGATATAAATGATACTCATACAAATTATTCTTGTAACAATGAATCACAAACTACAAAGAGAAAAAAGAAAATAAAACAAAGAGGTGTTATATTGATGGCTAGATTAAAAAAAGTCTACAACTTAGGTAACAAATTGTCGATTTAGTTTAATCCCATAACTTGAACGTGTTATGATGAAAATTCATTGTTTTTTAGGATTTATGTTGTGTTTCTTAGATGAATCAACATGAGCATTTTGATTGATGATTGGACCCAAGTATCAAAAAATATGGAAAAAAAGCATATGGACAAACATTAAGGTATTAATTTGAAATTACATAATTCGATAGTATTATTTACAATTACTAATACATACTTATTGATATAATTGTAGTTGACTTTTGGGTTTATTGATGATGATAAGTTGAAGAAAGAGTGGATTGACGATGATAAGTTGATGAAAGAGTGAATAGTTATGCTAGTGAACATTTGAGGGGCTTTAAGTCACATCTCGCGCGTAACTACATTACAAATCCTAAGGCCGATCTTGAGCATCCAACTGTGAACTATAATTTTATTGGCAAGGATGTTTGGGAAAAGTCTGTGAAGTCTCATAGTTCTGTTTATTTCTTGGTTAGTATAATAATCTTATTTTCGGATAATTTTATGCTTATGCTTTATAGATGAAACCATGCAAATTCATATTTTCAGCATGTTTATAACCGGTTAAAAGTGAATTAAGAAAGCTAAACAAAGAAAAAAATATCCATATAGATTGTCTTGTGGGGGTTACTGGAAACTTGAGAAAACACGAGATATCCATATATATTCATGTTGTGTGGGATTCGTTGATTGATATGGCCAGTCAAAGTACATTTGTTCTAAAAACATGAGATGATATATTAGTCAAAGCAATTGGAACAAAGGAGCATAATGGTTGTGTACGTGGTGTTGGAAAAGACATCGGTCTGAGATTATGGTTTTGAACATAGAGAAAAAGCACACACATGCAAAAGAAAGAGATGGACGAGATTTTTGAGAAGAAGATAGCAAGTGAATGTGAATCACAAAGGAAAAGGTTGGGATATTTATATAAGTTGTACAATAATAAGTTGGAAGATGTGTTAGCTCAGGAGCGAGAAATTCGCAGGAAAGAGATGGTCGAGCTCATTAAGCTTGTGAAAATAGTGTTTCATCTAGATAAATATGATTTTAGTGTTTGGACTGAAATGTAGGATGTATTGTGTTGAATTTGTTTGGTGTTGCTGTTATTTTTTGTGATGTAGAAATTTAATAGTATTGTTTAACGGTGTACAAATGAAGATGATAAATAATTGCATGTAAGAGTTGTTGTAGGTGGTACGAGCACAAGAAGAAGTTATTCATACACCCATACTGATATCCACAATGAGATATTGGTTCCTTCTGAATATTCAATTAACCAATTGATATGTCATATTATGGATAAGAAAGATCTAATTAGTCTTCAATTAGATCATGATCAAGAGTTAGAGGTTTTCTATGTCGATCCAAAATATATAAGGGATTTATGTTTGAAAATAAGTGGTTGGACATAGGGATATTACAATTATGGTCCACGTAAGTATAAAATTAAATATCTCATTACGGTACATTCATCGTGTTTTTATAGAACTAATTACTCGCTTATTTTTTGCGTTTTATTTAACCATTTAGGTACATTTATCGTGTTTGTATAGAATTAAATAAATCAGATATTTATGAAATCTTGGATCCATTTAGTATTTGATTTACAAATAATTCTTCAAAAGTGGTCGAAACATTAATATCATCACGGTTAAGTGAGGGGAATAAAGACTGTTGCTTAGCACCATTTATCTATGAATGAGTAATTTTGAAATTGTGGTTTATCTATTATAGTTAGTTTCCATGTTTTACCAAATGCATACTAAATATGCTTGTGTTCACTCAGTGATCATTGGCAATTGATCATCATCTCTTTTCAAACGAATATGGTAGTTACGCTATGCTCCTTAGGAAAACCACTCGAATAAAAGATGAAACGTACTACACAAGTTTATATGAGACTTTTGGTAATATTTTCATTGACTTTTTACTTAGCTTAACATGTAATATATTTAAATCCTTTGATATATACAGAGTTGTGGAGCGACACAACATGTTGAAATGATTTAGAAGTAAAAAGCCTGCATTTTGTAAGCCTTCGATAAGTGGGTTACTCGTGACATTCATTTATATATACTTACATGCATTGGTGGTTATATATTCATAAAATATTTAAATTTATAGACAAACACAAAGAAGCATACAAGAGTACTTTTTGCCATGAAACACATGTTAAACATTGTCTTTGCTGACATTGTTGATTATTGGAATCAGGTATATATATATTCACAATAGCATTTTAATGTTTAAGTTTGCTATTATTTCAGATCTTGTGATCTTCAATTTTCTTCACTTTTTTTTATATAGATGTTTAACAACACTAAACCATTCTCAGAAGAAAACTTTAAAGACGTTCATACACGTCGGGCGTTTTGCTTCAATGAGCTTTATAGGCAAGGTTTATCACACATGGGTTTGTAATATAAGTTTGCTATATTTTTGTGTTTTATGTAAATAATATTTAGGTTGGTTATATTTTGGTATAACCATATTTCGTAATGATATGTTTGCTATATTTTTGGGTTTGATGTAAATATATTATAGCCATATTTAGGTTACAAAGATACATGTATTTGATAGTTCTGTTGTAGAAAAATATAACGTATAAAATATAGGTACTAAAAAAAGGGCATATGTGGAATAATTAATAAAACTATTTTTAAAAAATAAAGTATTTCACCACGGTTGATTAAGAGGATCGTGGTGATAGGTAGAGCGTCAATTATGATATACCATGATATGGTTGGGAATCAAACTCGTAACCTTTATATGTTTAACTATGGTTGTTTGAGATTATTGTTGTGATAGGTAGCGCGCGACATAGTTTGTCATCACGGTCACACGCCCGTGGTGTAAAGCAACATACATACTACTACCCTTACCTTACCACGGTTGATCAACTGTGACAATATCTCTTTTTCAACTATCTGAAAGACTTTTTACATAGTAATGAAAGAACTTTCACAATTCTCTTGTTCCTCCTTCCACCGAAGGAGATCGGAAGATCAATTTTTCCACATGGTCGAGTTGAGGAATCGTTGAGCTATTAAGGCTTTTTTCTTTGCATGGATTCAAATCTTGCATGTGCAACCCTAACTTCTCGAAGATTTTAAGTTATATTAGGTCTTACAAACTTATGTCATCAATGAGCATCTTTAACATCGAATGATTAGTTATGGTAGCAGTTACAATTAGTAGAAGTGTTATGCTAGGAGTTTTGTCCATATTTTCATGGTCTCGAAACCTTAGTCTTGGTCTATCCTTCTGTTGCTTCTTGATCTGAATATTTCTCTAAGAATGGGACTCTCTCACGCTAGGAGGATTTCGATCGACTAAATCAACGAAGAAGATCGGATGTGATCTGAAGGTGGAAAGATCTGAGGTGCTCTGAAAAGCATGATTGAGAGTTGCTTTATTCATATTAGCATGACTATTACATCAATTGTGACTCAAATCAGATGGATTTGATTGTGGAAATTTACAAAAATCAGAAGTTGATTCCCATAGATATTGCCACATAAGAATCTCGAACCAGGTCTTCACAGGGAGGTCGGGAAGGGGAACTGACCTTTGTCCGGGCACAGTCCCCAAAGACGTCAAAGCACACTTCAATCCCCCAACGCATGGCAAATAAATGACGAAATAATTCATAAAAAAGAAAACGGTGAAACAAAATCGTAGAAGAATAAATGATGAAATTAAATCATGAAAGGCACAACGATGAAGTAAAATCATAAACGACTAAGGGATTAAACAAAAGGGTAATGCTAACTTATGTCCCCAAGAGCACAAGTTAAAGAATCCATAAATAGAAAATTCATATTGAAAAAGTATAAAACCATTAATTATAATCTTGTAATAATTTCAATACACAATTTCTAATCAATTTTTAGTATATTTATCTCTTAACTTGTGTCCCAAAGACACAAGTTAGCATTACCCTAAACAAAATTACACAAGATAAAACAAAAGCAAGGCAAATTACTTAATTGAAGAAAATGATATATCGTTGTAAAAATTGTAACCTTTTCAACATTAATCTGTTACACGCGCCACAAATGGCAATAAATTACAAAGAATCATCATAAAAGCTACGTAACTTATTTCTTCAAATAATGACTAGGTGCAGGAATCCGAACTAGTTCTCTAAAAAAGTTTCTCGCTATCACATCACAATAAACTTTGGGAACAACGGTCTTTGATCTACCAAATGCCCAATAAAAAAAATCTGATATCTGATTCAAATCTTAAATATCCTAACCAATTATCATACATAAATGATTTAAAGAAAAATGTATGATTTGAATCCTCACTCACACATTATTCATTATTCTATCATTGACGTAGGCGTTAGAGAAATAACTTTGTAAGTCAGCCTCCTCTCCATAGAATCAAAACTCAAGTCCATCATAATGAAGCATTGTCTCACTATCTCGCTGTCTCACAGATCATCTTTTTAGTTTTGATCATAACAACTATAAAAAAAATAATAGATTTTTTTCTTTTTTTTTGTTCACTGCCCCTACTCAAATTGTGGTTGCGATTTTGTTGGGATGGATTTTGATATTTCTTTTCATTTGTTTTATGTTGTTGTTTTTCATGATCTTGAGTTTTGGATAGTTGTTGTAACCCACCTTTTGATTTATGGACTTTATTTCTTTTGTATTTTGTTGCTAGTTTAAACATGAATTTCATGTATTGTATAACTCAATAAGAACTCTAATTCAAGAAACGTAAATTAACAACCACACACCACACACGCACACGTCCTTGTTAGCTAACTTTGGTTAGACAAGACAAATGCAAACACTCTACTCAATTGATGCTATTTAGCTATATCTATTCTCCATGTGAACAACAAAGTAACATTCATTTGATAAGAAAATTTGGTTCATCAATCAAGTATAAAGAAAAATAATATTATGCCGTAGGACCATAAATTAAAGCTAAATATAGACAAAGGTGAGTGGACGGTTTGTATATGAGCTTTGTCCTTTTTTGCAAACATAGATAAACATGGAAATTTGAATTGATTGGGTTAGGCCATCCCTTTTGTTAGGTTCCAAAATTATTTATCTCGTGCATAGAAGAAAGATTGATTGATAGGAATATATTATTGTGTTAGATGCGTGGGGTTGGGGGAAAAATAGAAAGAGACACTTTTTCTATGTAGCATGGAACATATGTGTACGAAAAGAAGAGGACCAACTATTAAGAATCAAACTTTATCAAAGTGTTTTTTTTTTAACTTTAATATTCAATCTTACGACCGGTTAATTTAAAGAAATTGGTTCTATCGATTATTTATTGAAGTCAAGTTTAAAGTCAGAACAAAATTGCATATGTTTTAATTCAACACAAAAATTATTTATATTTATTAGGACTTAAATATGAGATTTTGAATATATAATTGTTAAATTTTTTTTCAAATAATTTGTAATTAATATTATTAAGTGACATGACAAGTTAGAACTAAGGAGAACCAAGAACAAAAAGATATTCTGAAAATATCCTCATATAAAATTAAATATTAAATATATATAAATGATTTTTGATAATATTTATTTATATTATCTAATATTTATAAATTAACAATTAAAAAACTATATTCTATAATTAAAAAATACAATGGATATCACTTTGAAAATTTTATAATTTTTAATTAACATAAAAAAATTTAAAAAAAAAACAAATTTTTTGAATATTAATTTAAATATTTTTTACTTATAAATATTTTTTAAGAAGGGATCTATAAAGAAATTATTTATTGTGAGTTGTAAAGAGTGTTAACTAATTTTTGTGATACATATATGTGAAGATATTAAATAAGAAAATATCTAAAGGAAATGATAATCTAGTTTCGTGTGGACCACTTTGAAAAGCATGCCCAACCTGTAATTGTGGGTCAAGTTGATAGGAAAGTAGAGGGTTGTCGTCCACGTTCAAATAGGACTAGTTTAATTAACTTGTTTAATATTCATCAATCAAAATAATTAATTTACTTTATTAATTCGTAGAATAAAAAAATAGAACAATGTTTTCCATAAGCATATATTGTTAGGCTCATCAATTTGGAGTGTAACACGAGCAAAATTTACATTGTAATATTTTGTGTGAGCAAGAAACACATCATATTTATATAAAATTTTAAAATAATAAGTGTATAAATTTTTAATTTATAAAATATTTAATTTTTATTTTTCTAATCAATATAAAACTATTAAAAATTAGTTATGATCGATTAAGATAGTCTTACATTGCGTGTGCGTGTATATATATATATATATATATATATATATATATATATATATATATATATATATATATATATATATATATATATATATATATATATATATATATATATATATATATATATAAAATATTTTTACACTTCAAATCATTTAAACATCTTTTATGAAAAACATAGTCGTGGGAGTCTTCACATTCAAAGCAAATAATATCTTGTAACTAAAATACAAAGATTTGAAGTTGATTAGAACATTGTTGTCATATGTGAGAATTTGAAATTCTCACTATTCCTTAGTCACAATTCTGGCAACTATTCAGGCCAAAATAATTATATATTGATTAGTCAAAATTAATAGTAATTTATATACAACAGGCATTCATCATTTCAATTTTTTGAAACACATTTTTTTATAAAAAATAAAGTCGTGAAGATTATCATATTTAACGCGGACAAAACCTTGTAGTTGTATATGATAATCCACTATATTAAAGAACTTACTGCATATGTCATGTCAGGCATAATACAGACCATAGCATACATCAAAGAACCCACTATATTATCATATGGAATGCTATTCATATAAGTTCTTTCAACATCAGTGTTGAGACACTGATCTATACTCAACTTGAATTGAGGGTTTGTCGGAGTCACAACAGGCTTTGAATTCGACATACCAAACTTTTTGAGAACCTTCCGTAGGTATGCCTCTTGAGATAAATATAATTTTGATTGCTTTCTATCTCTCCGGATGTCAATCCCAAGAATCCTAGATGCAGCTCCCAGATCCTTCATGTCGAACTCCTTATTGAGTTCAGTCCAACCCTCATTACATCTTCGACATTGTTGCTTGCTATTAGAATATCATCCACATATAACAACAGAATAACAAATGAATTACCATGTCGAAATCTGAAGTAAATACAGTGGTCGAACTGACTTTTGATAAAGCTTATGCGTGGCATGAACTTGTCGAATCTCCTATTCCACTGTTGAGGAGATTGTTTTAGTCCATATAAGGATCTATTGAGCTTGCACACATAATCTTCCTTCCCTTTTTCGACATACCCTTCAGGTTGCCTCATCAGGATTGTTTCATCTAAATCACCATACAAGAACGCAGTCTTCACATCCATCTGTTCCAGTTCAAGGTCGAACTGTGCCACTGTGGCAAGCAACATTCGAATGGATCTATGCTTCACAACAGGAGAGAACACATCATTGAAGTCGACACCTTCTTTTTGAGTGAACCCCCTAGCAATCAATCTTGCCTTGTATCTCTTCGACGCCACTCCTCCGATTCCTTCCTTAACTTTGAAAATCCATTTACAACTGACTAACCTGGCTCCAGCAGGTTTCTTGATCAGTTCCCAGGTGTTGTTATCATGAAGAGATTTCATCTCATCATCCATGGCCTTCAGCCATTCAGTTTTCTTTCGACTCCTCATAACTTCCTTATAGTCTCTAGGTTCTTCGTCTAGAACCTCACTTGCAGAGATTAAGGTATAAGCTATAAGATCTGCATACCCAAGTCTCTGAGGTGGTTTGATGATTCTCCTCGACCTGTCTCTTGCTAGAAGGTAGTCATTATCAGTCTCCTCATCTTCTACAACATCTTATGCATCTTCTTCGACTTCATATGGGGTACACAATTCAACATCAACACGCTCCACCTCAACAGGAATGTATCCCTGTTCCAGCTCTTCGTCAACATCATCAGTTTTCTTAAAAGCCATATCTACTTCATTGAAAATTACATCTCGACTGGTGACACACCTCCTGTGACCTGCCTCTAGGCACCATAGCCTATAAGCTTTGACTCCTTCAGAGTATCCCATGAACATGCATTTCAGAGCTCTAGGTTCGACCTTGTCTTGCCTAATATGAGCATAGGTCACACAACCAAATACTTTCAGTCTGTCGAGACTAGGTGGATGTCCTGACCAAACTTCTTCAGGTATCTTCATTCTCAAGGCAGCCGATAGACATCTATTTATCAGGTAAGCTGCTGTCGAAACAGCTTCCGCCCAAAACACCTTCTTCAATCCAACACTAACCAACATCATCTATCCATTTCAAGGATTGTTCAATTGAGTCTCTCAGCTAAGCCATTTTGTTAAGGGGTACCTGCTACAGTCTTATGCCTTGCAATCCCAGACTCAACACAGTAACTGTTGAACGCTTCTTTGCAAAATTCAAGACCATTGTCGGTTCGTAACCTCTTAACCTTTCTGTCAGTTTGAGTTTCGACCAGAATCTTCCAACTTTTGAAATTCTTAAAAGTTCATCCTTTGTCTTCTGATTGAATACCCATAACTTTCGGGAATAGTCATCAACAATGGATAGAAAATACCTTGCACCTGAGTGTGAAGGATTCCTTGCAGACCCCCAAAGATCAGCATGAATGTAATCCAGGGATCCATGTGTTATTTGCTTGCCTTTGTTAAACTTCGGCCTACAGGATTTACTAAATACACAAGATTCATAAAACTCCAACTTTTCGACTTTGTCACCTACTAGCAGGTTCGGCTTCCTCAATTCGATCAGGCCTCTTTTGCTAACATGACCCAATATCATGTGCCATAATTATGTCTTCGACACAGGTTTCGTGGATGCAACATTTGTCGAACCACTTACAACCTCAGCCTCAAGAGTATACATGCCTTTTTTCTTCACGCCTCTCAAGATTTCCTTCAACCCTTTCATGACTCTTAGGATACTTTTCTCACCTTGAAAAACATATCCCTTTCTGTTGAATTCACCAAGAGAAATTAAATTTCTCTTTAAGTCAGGTGCATACCTAACTTCAGTCAATAACCTTATTGACTCATCATGGAGGTTGAATCTCACAGATCCAATACCTGCAATTTTGCAAGATTTATTGTTTTCCAGCAGCACATATTTACCATCTTGATCACATAGCTCTTTAAAAAATTATTTGTTTGGAGTCATGTGCCAAGTGCAACCTGAATCCATGATCCACTCTTTTCTCGAGTCGCCACTTGAAACCACAAGAACATCAGATGAGTTGAAGTCATCTTGAACAATGGCTACATTGTCATTACCTTCATGATCTTTCAGGTGTTCAGGGCCCACCTTTCTTGCGTGACCCTCCTTCTTACAGTGATAACATCAAATACTAGATGTTTCGCCACTATAAGATTTCTGTTGATTTTTACCTTTCTTCTTGTCGAACTTACCATCCTTTCGCAAGAATTTCCCTTAATGGCCAAACCTTCGCCCACTGTCAAAGGTTTATGTTCCTTTCGTTCGTTCAAGTCCTTAGAATACAAGATTGATATAACTTCTTCAAAGGTCAGTGACTCCCTTCCATACAAGAGAGTTTCTTTGAAGTGAGCATGTGTTCTGGGCAAAGCACACAACAACAATAGTGTTTGATCTTCATCATCGATCTTCACATCAATATTCTTAAGATCAAGAATCAGCTTGTTAAACAAATCCAACTGCTCAGACAACACTTTGTCTTCACTTATCATGAATGAATACAAAGCTGGCTTCAGGTAGAGTCGATTCACCAGAGATTTGGTCATGTACAACCTTATCACTAAGGCTCAACAATATTGCGATGTGGGATTTCTCAATCATGTCTGTCTTTTCTTTTGCCGTTAACGTAGCGTCCATGACTGCCTCTCCCTTCAACGCTTCCAAACAACCCTACTGAACCAGTAGGGCTTTCATCTTCAAGCGCCACAGACCGAAGTCGTTCACTCCGGTGAACTTTTCAATCTCATACTTTGTTGAAGGCATTTTTTCCATGCTCAACGCACCAATTTGTTGTGAATCAGATGTCTTTAAACAAAATATAAACAGTTTCTTTATGATCAAGAAACAGACAAGGGTTAGGATTAACAAAGATAACAAGGTAAAACAATAAAGAACAACAAGGATTGATTATAAACTGCTATTCTTTCCTTACTCTTAGAACAAGATTACAAGTATATAAGAATAACAAAATAATCTCTCTCTTGAAATTAGGATTTTATCTTCCTATTTGCCCTTATGCCAAGATTGAGAAACTAACATCCTATTTATAAGAAAATTAGCACACTAACCTAATGGTTTTTTTTTTAACAATTACACATTACAAGCTAACTTAAGCAATTGGGCTTACAAGTAAGGTCAAATTCTACATGCTAACAACCCTAGCAATACAGATTAATGCATGTTAGAACAAACTTCGACTACAACACGCATTACTCCGACAACAACATGCGAACATACTTCGACTTCATGCTTAATTACTGTCGAATCAGAAGCTACTCTTTGACCATATTAGAGTTCGATCCAACATCTCACATATATGTTTTGTGAGTGAGAAATAATTGGTCATTGAGCTATAGGACAAAAAATAGATAATTTATTAATTAAATTGATATTAAATTATAACTCAGTTAGTAATTATTCATAATTCTTATATAAAAAATTGCGTAAATTCAAATTTGTGATATCTTATAAAATTATTTTAAAGATTTTTTTATCAAATAATTTAGTAGCTAAAATTTACACTTTAAAGATGAATAAATAAGATTTTACCGGTTAAAACCCATATCAATCTTTGATATTTTTGCTCAACTAAGGTGAATTTAAAATACAAACTAACTGAAAAGAAAAATTGATATTAAATTACCAATTAGATTCGGTTGAGTATTATGTTTCCCACCGTATCATAAAATAAAATGAATAAAGAAGAAGGGAAGTTGAGTCAAATAGTGAGGAGGATAGAAGTAAGGTAAAGGAATTGGAAAAGTAGGAGAGAAGACCGCTATGTACTCTTTATTCGGTGCAAATTGTTCATTAATGGAGCATTGCTACAATTTAGGGGAAATAAATATGACTTAGAAAAAATGTATAAATGTAAATAAAATAAAAATACATAGTTTTTCATATTATGGAAGGTGTATTTGTTTCAAAATAACATTTTTTTATAGAATTATATTATATTCTCAATATTAATCTTTTAAAAAATAATAGTCTTATCTATTTGTTTGATCTAAAAGAAGTAACAATGTAATTTAACATTCGTTTGTCTTCTATTTATATATAATTTTATTATAATTATTAAATTTAGAAATTATAAAAAGATAATTGTGATTAGTAGTAAAAAGTTAAAGCTAATTTTATTTTATTTGCATGAAAATATTAAATTTTTCGTATTTTAAAGCATGGGTATGTAATCCTTGAGATGTCTAGGTGTGTTTGACTTTGACAATTTTTCTAAATCCTTGTTAAGAACTTAGTAGTGTAAGAATTTGGTCAGGTGTAGTTGAATTGTCTGGTATTAATTTATCAAGTTCATCATTTTGTAAGAGGAAAGCTGGAGGTTTTATATCAATGTTAGGTGAGGTAGTATTGTGAGGTGAAGGTTCTATGTCAATGTTAGGGGTGGTAGTTGTAATACCCCAAATTTTACCCTTAGATTAGTCAATTCATGTCGCATAATATCTCATTTTTGCATCAGCTAACTATTAACAGGTTACGCATGTAGTACCTCAAATTTGTCCTACCTTTACATGGTTTCTAGTGCCACTTTATTTCGAATAAATAAAATAGCACAATTGGCAAGAGACTGTGTGTAAGGAGTTGTGAGTGTGAGAGGTTGAGAGTTTGATTCCTACCTTCTTCACTTTTTGTTTTTTCTTTAATTTGTTTTATTTAGTTTTGACTAATTATTTAAGTTGGGCCTTTAAGGTGGGCATTAGGTTAGAGATTACCCTAATTTTTTACCTATATAAACATAAGTGATGAGAGGAAACTTTATCAACATCAGAAAATCAAGAGCAGGTCATCAGGGGAAGGAGACAAAAGAGAAAAACGGCGGCCGTTCTCGCGACTTATCAGAATAGGGGAGATTTTTGAAAAAACCATCATCGTTCATCATCAACGAACTCCACCGTAGAAAAGCCGCTTCAAACCTGGGAAAGGTGAGCAACTCTTATTTCTAACGGATGTTTTCTTTTGATGTTTTTTTTACAGGAAACATCGTTCATCATCAACGAACTCCACCGTAGAAAAGCCGCTTCAAACCTGGGAAAGGTGAGCAACTCTTATTTCTAACGGATGTTTTCTTTTGATGTTTTTTTTACAGGAAAAGAAGAAGGGATCGTGGCCATGCAAAGAAGAAAAAAAAAAGCTTGTAACCGTAACCCTCCCCCAATTTATCTCCTCTTATTATTTTTTGTTGTTTTCTATTTTTCTTTCTTTTTCATTTATGATTTGTTTGTCTCATTTTTTAATTAACTTGAAATGATATTATAAGGTAGTAACTAGTTCTACAATTTTTCTTTTTGATTAAAATTAAAAACTCTCTATTTTTTATAATTAATATTAAAACTTCTCTTTTTGTTATAATTAAAAATTAAAACTCTTTTTGTTATAATTAATATTAAGATTTCTTAACTCTTTTTCAAATAAATAAAAAACTTGATTTTCTAATTAAAAATTCAATTCTAACTCTTTCTTTAAAAAATTAGTTTTTTTATAAAATTAAAATCCACTCTTTTTTTTTTCTTTTTTTAAAATTTAAAATTAACTTCCTTCTTTTTTTAAAATAAAACTTCCAACACCACATTTCTTTTTAAATTAAAATTTACCTTTCATGTAATTAAAATTCTAATTGTTTCTTTAAGTTAAAATTTCTAACACTCTTTTTTTTTTAAATTAAGATCCTAGCACTTTAATTTCTTTTTCATATCATAAATTTCTAACTTTTTATTAAAACTCTAACTGTTTAACTCAAACTTTTTCTTAATAAATTTCTAACATTTCTAACATTGTTTATTTTTAAATTTCTAACATTTCACACTTTCATTCCAATCTTCTAGTTAAAAAAATACTAAAATAAAAATGCTTAATATTCCCGTTTAATTTTCATCTTTTGTCCTTGGGTATTAATCCAATACTTTTCGCATTTTATTTTCTTTGGGTTGTAATTATGCGAGGCCATCGTCGCAATTATTATTCTTGTTTATTTCCATGGATGTAATTTACGCGAGGCCATGGTCGCGGTTATTTTATTTTGCATTTTTTGGGAATTTGTAATTTACGCGAGTGATCGTCGCGATGCTTTTTTACCGCTTTCTTTATCTTTCCGCATTTTAATTTCTACCATGTAATAATTCTGTTGCTTGCATGTTTTACCGTTAGAATCTTTCCGAAGGAATTAGGTTTACCCGTTTGACCGCCGAGTCAATAACCCTAATTTTTTGACCGTTTCAAACCCTAATAACCTAGGTGTCCCGCCGTGGACAAAAACGCCCTTTACCCTAGCTTTTAGGTCAAAGAGCCGTCGTGCTCTGTTTAGGGTTTCCCGTCGTGGAATCCCTAATTTCAACCCTAAATTTTCAATTAACAAATTCAACATAGAAATAGGAGTTTCAAAGACTCCACGTAAGCGTGTCCTTAAGATATGTTTACTCCCCTTGAAACCTTGACCACAGTCAAGACGTTTCTAACCTCCCTTTCGAGGGGAACTACGATTACTCTGATTCCATTCCCTATCCAGGATACGTAGGCACAAGATGCGACGTCTTGCCGAGTAAACTTAGGACTAACCCTTAGGTCTTTAGGTCACTCTATCCCTTAGCTCAATATATATAAAGCAGATAATAAATAAAAATAAAAAAGCATACAATAAACAAAAGGTTCCTGTAGAGTACTACAGAAGTTTAGGGTGCTAATACCTTCCCTAAATTTAACCAACCCCTTACCTAGGTCTTTCCCCGCATTGTGTTTACGATGCAAATTTAGGTTTTTCCTCTTTTGACCTTTTCCTTCGGATAAATCAAAGAGCCGTTGTGAATCAAGAATTGTGATTCAAATTAATTAATAGTTTGATATCCTATTTCCACCGCAACAGTAGTGTTGTGGTCATATTCATGGTTGGTTATTTCATCAAGTTTTGGGATAATAGGATGAGATGAATGGTATGACCAAGTGAAGGGTGGATTGGTATTGGTATAAGGTAGAACATGTTCATGATAGGTTACATGTCTAGAAATAAAAATAGATTCGGTGTTCAAGTCAAGCAAAACTGCTCTTTTAACACTTTGCTTGTGTCCTAAGTAAACAACTTTTCTTGCTCTTAGATCAAGTTTGGTCATATGGTTTTGAATGGTTGATGCATAGCAAAGACAACCAAAGACTTTGATGTCATGGAAGTCAGGGTGTGTATTTAATCTATGAAAATATGGGGACTTATTTTGGAGTGTAGGACTAAGAATTTTGTTTATAATGTATGTGGCTTAGAGGATAACATAGGACCAAAACTGTTTGGACAATTTTGACTAAAATAAAGGGCTCTCCCAACATTAAGGATATATTGATGCTTTCTTTCCACACAACCATTTTATTGAGGTGTCTCGACACAACTAATATGGTGTTCAATCCCATTGGAAGCATAAAAGTTTGGCATTAAAAATTTAGGGCCATTGTCGCTCCATCCAATTTTAACATGGTTGTGATATTGGTTTTCAATCATAATAAGGAACTTTTGGACAAGATTAGATATTTCAGATTTGGATTTGCACAAAATGGCTCAAGTAAATCTGCTATAATCATCTAGTGCAGTCAAAAAATATTGATGGCCATGAATAGAAGAAATAGAAAAGGGCCCCTAAATGTCAAAATGAAACATTTCATAACATTTTGAAGCTTTGGTTTTACTTATGGGAAATTTTAATTTTCTATCTAGCATAATGACAAATGTCACAAACAACATTATGATCTACATTTACAAAGGGAAAACTATGATGTAAATTTGAAAGTCTAGAATTGGATAAGTGTCCCAATCTCAAATGTCATAGAGCTTCTTTAGGAAGGATGGTTGGAGATGTGGCAATGACAGTTGATGTTTCTTGTATGGTAAGGTAGTGCAATCCTTCAATTAACTCAGTCAAATCAATATTCATCGAGGTATTCTTTTCTTATATCCAACATTTTTCATGCTTAAAAATCACTCTACAATTGTTATGAAGACAAAGTTTTTGTACATATAACAAGTTCAAGTGGAAGTCAGGCACAAATAGAACATCTGGTATGATCAAACTAGATGAAATTTCAACAGTTTTAGCTAAAGACACATGACCATGGGGCATTTTGATATGGATGGGAACTATGTTATGATATTGAATAAAATGACTTAAGGAATAGAAAATATGGTCACTTGCACTTGAATCTACTATCCGCGATCCCAATGATGAATGATTCATATAAAAAGACATGTGAGTGATACTTGATGTAAGATGATTACCAGTATGATTGACTATATTCACCTTGCTAGAACTCTGCAGCATGCCTATCAATTGTTCATATTGTTCCCTTGTGGATCCAAAGGAATCATTCTCTTTGGAAATTTTACATTCATCAACATCCTCTTTTTCATCTGTTTGTTAAGCATAGTTATTGCTAGCATAGTAAGTTTTCCCATAGTTTGAGGGAAACCATGTTTCCTACATCAAACATCGATGGTGTGGCCTATCTTACCATAATGAGAGCATTATTTTTTATTATAAGCAAAGGATTTTCCTAACATATTAGATCCACATGCACCGCGATTTCCTTTAATTGAAAATTTTCTTGCATCACTAGCATTAATGAGAACTTTAGATTCATCAACATGAGTGGCATTATATTATCTTTCTTAGTGTAATACCATGGAAAATATACGATTAATTAAGTGGTAAGGGATTCATGAACATAATTTGAGCATGCAATGAATCAAGATGGTCATTGAGACCAGTCAAAAATAAAATGGAATGATTTTTATCATGGCGATGCTTAGCATTGGTGATAACTTTTGCACATACACATTGATGTGGACAGGAGCAAATTGGTGTAAGCAAATATGCTTCAAGTTCTTCCCGTAAGATCTTGAGAGTTATGAAGAATTCAGAGACGGTTCTTGAATCTTGCTTCAAGCCAAATATTCCGCACTGAAGCTCATAAATTATGATGTAGTCTCCTTGATAAAAACGCTCATTGAGTTCATTCCATAAATCAACAACATTCTCAAGGAATATATTGCTTTGTGCTATAGAATCTTCAACGGAGTTCATTATTCACGAATGAACCAACATGTTGCAATGACTCCAAAGCTTTGAAATTCAGATCGAAATCAGTGGGAATTGAAATTGATCCATCGACAAAATTAAATTGTTCTTGCTGCCAAGTGCATTACACATTAAACGAGCCCAAGCATGACAGTTTGAATGATTTAGAATTGGTTTAATTGTCATAAATGATGACCCACCGAAGGAGTGAACGTAATAAATGTTTCCTAGAGTTTATGAAGAATCAATAATCTATAAAGAAGGAGGAGGAGAAAGATTCACGTTTGTATTACGTCGAACAATGATGAAAAACGATGCGTAGCAGAGCTCAAAAAAGCTCTAACACTATCTTGTATTTATGCATGAAGCAAGTGAAGAGAAAAGAGTGAGAATAGACAAAATGGAGGAAATTACCAATATTTATATAAATACGCCCAACTGCACTAAGGTCTTGCTTCATTCTTTGGTGCAAACGGGTAAGGAACCTTTAGCCAACGTGAAAAAGTTTGATTTTGTTCCATTTTTTCTTACTTTATCCTCGAGAACCATTTCTTTTTCACTCTAAGTTTATATGCTTATTCCCTAGCCTATACATGACTTATGCTATCATCTTTTTCTTTAACTATAACATAGATTTCTCCAACCTACTTGTGTATTACCTTCACCTTCTTTGACATAACCATATCCTCTTCCTCTTTTTGTATTTGTTGCATTTTATCACGATCCTCTACTGGTTTATCCTCCTAAAGTTATATGTTATCGCATACCTTCATTATCATATTTTCTTTCCAAAATTTTAGCCTTAGTTCACCAGTATCTAAATTAACATTCCCTTGCGGTACATAAGAATGGCATGTCCAAGATGATAATGACCTCAAATTCTTCTTTTAATATCAAGAATTAAAAAAATACATAGGATACGCAAATTTAAAACTTTCACTAATACATCTTTCATGATTGTGTGAGGAACTACAAAATATTTATCTCCTAATGTAAAAGTCATGTTTGTGCCTATTGATTTTATTCCTAATCTTCTCATCATAAAGAGCGAAATCAAACTAATACTGCTCCTAAATCTTATAATGCTCTGGAAATCTTAGTTATCCTATGGTGTAAGGTATGTTGAAACTTCCTGGATCTAGTTTCTTTAGTGGAACCTTCCTTTGAATGATCATATTATACCTTACTAGAAAGTCTAGTCATTCCTTGTTCGGGAGTATTCTTTTCTTTGTTAAGAGTTCTTTAAAAAGTTTTGCATACACCTGTCGCAACTGTGAAAACACCCAGCGGAAAAACATAAGAGTCACCACCGAACGTTATTTATCCCAAAGAAGGGAAAGGAAACGACCGAGGAAAACCTGAAGAACGGGAAAAGACAAGGTCATCACAACCAAATCTTGGGTTCGGGAGTCGGTTACGTAAGGGGAAGGTATTAACACCCCTCACGTCCGTTGTACTCAACGAGATCCACGCTCGTTGTCTAATCAAATAGTACATTTATTTATAAACTACTGCTAAATGGAAACGAGAACAAAAGAAAAAAAAAGAGACTCGATAGGACATTGTCGCCCTATGCCTACGTATTCCCTCGTGCAATGGGAAAGTCAGAGTCAACGTAGTTCGGAAAACTACAGGTAATGGGGGAAGGTTGCTCGCCAAGACATCGTTGTCTTGTGCCTACGTATCCTCATCTGGTATGAGAAATAAGAACAAACGTAGTTTGGGTAACTAGACCACAGGTTGGTTAAGTGTCTTTTATAGTGATGTTAAGTTCCCACTCCAGCAGTTAGGGTTGATGCCTATTTGCGGTAGAATGGAAAAGTAACATACTTTTTTTTTCTGAAAATGATTTTGCAACACAAATCCCGAAGGATAAAAGGGTTTGAAGTTTGTTTGCGAGTTTTAGTGAAGTGAATTAGTTTGATTTGTGATTCATGTTGCACTAAAGACTATGACGTATGAGTGAATGCATCGTATATCTCCCAAAAGGCATACATTAAACACTCTAGATAAGTGAGAAGAAACCCCCTCACTCACCATTTCCCATGTGCTTAAGGATTGTAGCATACAATATTCATAGTATTTATTAGATGAGTTAGAATGTGTTTTGAGATGAGAAGAGAGATGCACGGAAGGTCTAAGGGAAACCCGGCCCTAACATTGTCATGCAAAGTGGTCCTAAAGTTGGGATGTGAAAGGAGATTCTATCCTAATGTTAGCAGGCAAAAGATGGACCTAAGGTTAAGGTAAAAAGGGACTATCCTAATGTTATCATGCATGGGTTAAACTCCTAATGTCTATCCTACTCCAAATTTAATTGAAGATTAAATTGGAATAAGAACCCTAAGGGGACATGCAAAGGCAAAGCAAAAAGAAGAAAACAAGGCAAAAAAAAAGCAGCTACAACAGCGCCTCCTGCACAAAACAGTGATAAAATCCAACATACAAGCAAGACAGCCTATAATAGCACATGTTTTAGCACAAAAATAGGTGTAAAAAGGTAGGCAGCAAGCAAGCAAGCAAAGACAGCATGCGTAAATCAAAATAGCTACAACTGTGGAAAGTTGGGCAGCAAGTAAGCATGAATGCAATTAATCAAGAGCAAGCATTAATCATGGATAAATATCATACAAGTATGGGTATGCTTCAACAATCAAACATAATATCATTAAGAATCAACAAGATCATCATATTTTTCAATTCAAATCAAATGATCGAACGATCAAACAAACATGCAACAAATAGAATCGAAAGCGAACACACATATACATCACAAATCCAGTAAAGCAAATATTCATGATAATCAATTAACATGATCTAAGCAAGAAAGGCATGTGATCATTCATCAATCAAGCAACATGAACATGTTAAGCATTCAAACAGAAACCAGAAGTTACACGTCGGAGAATCAAGATCAAACATTCAAGAATGATGAAACATGTCAAAACAAACCACATAAATGCATTACATCAATCCATGAAGTTCATATGTGAAAACGACCTCAAACAAGCAAGAAACACACATTCTGCCTCAGTGGTAATCGGTTACCAAAATCAGGTAATCGGTTACCTGTTGAAAAAAGATCAGAAACGTGAAAATTAGGTAGGGTAACAACCGATTACCACTGAGACAGAAACAAAAAAACAACTTCCAAAATTAGAAGCAACTTATCCAATCACTCACATGAACATGTAATCAATTAAGCACGAATTTATCATCAAGAATCAGTGATCAAACATCATGTAAACACAATCAAACATTAAGATCACAAATCACAAAGATCAAAATCATCAAAATAGATCAAAATGCATCAAAAGCCATGGATCTACATTGTGATTATGCAAATAAGCTCAAAATAGAATTGGATCTAGAATTCACCAACCTTCAAAGCTGAGATTTGCTTTGGTAAGTATTGATTTACTTGAAACTAATAGACCCAAGTTAGAAACCCAGAGAATCTTCAAGATCCAAGAGCTTCCTTAAAGTAGAAGTGAAGAACAAGCAAAATCAAGCCAAGATTGATCCAAAAGCACTTCAAATCTTACTTCCAAATTCAGATCCAAATCCAAACGAAAATTGAGTAATGGGTTGAAGATAATGAAGATGAATGAAGGAGGTTTAGCTAGAGAATTAAAGGACTCCAATGTAGAATCAATGAACTCAAGTGGAAAGAGCTTTAATGGAGGTTTTGGGATTGAAAAGGTTGAGAGAAAGTTGAGAGAATTAGGGATCAAATTCTGAAATTGAGATGAAAAATTAGAGTGAAATGTGAATGAGTGAGGTTTGGAGCAAATTCACTTAAATAAGCTCTAGGTTGGGAATCAAAATATGGTTTGGAATGTGGATTAGCATTTGGAATGGAAATTAGGAATGAGATTAGGAATTGAGTGTTTGAAATTTGGAGGGAAATAGTGAAAATTGAAACAATTCTAGATCCTTCCAATGATGATCATGTGAAATCAATGGTTGAAAATGAGTGAAAACTTGCAATGCTGAAAATTCAAATTTCTTAGCAAATTTCGCCCAGGGTAACCGATTACCCATATGTGGTAATCGTTTACCACATTCAAAAATGCCCAAATTGGCGCCAAATGGAAGGAATCCTGTATAATCATCCGCTGCCACCTGTTCTAAGCTCCGTTAAGCCTCTGAACTTGCCCTTGGATATTATAACTGTCAGAATGCCTGAGATAGCCTGTACACCGTTTTTTGAGCTGAAAATAACCTACTGAATAAAATAAAATCGACCGCTCGATCGCTGGACAAAATAAATGTCGGAGACTCTGATACTCGTTGTTTGAGCTCTTGCAGCAAAAGGGAAAACTGAGTCATAGAAACACCTTGATCCCATGTCTCGAGAACCAATGCCATGATATGCAAAAATGAAAAATGCAGAGAAACATAAGCCAGTTACGGTTAAAATGAAAGGGCAAAATTTTGGGTGCTACAACGCCAAGTTTTGTTGAATTTCCTTAGAGAATAGCATAGTTACCTTCAAGGTGTTAAACAATATGATAAATTTCCAATATTTTCCTTCCTTTGAATTTTTATTCTTTAGAGGTGGGTGTGGTAATGACTTAAGAGATACAATTTATTTTTCTTTCTGTTTATCTCTTTCTTTAGATTTTCTCCACTTTATTTTTCTAACTTTTCACCTTTTTCCACTCTGCTCACCATTGGTTTTCTCTCTTCTTTCTCACAAGCACTCCTTGCTTCAAACTTTTTGGCCTACAATTTTCTATAACGTTTGGGCTTATAATTTTTCATAAATGTATTTATTCTACAACTTACAACATAAAATATTTCATTCTTATTTGGGTTGTCTAAGGTATTTTCCTTCATAGTTATTGGTGGATTTAGCCTCTAAAAGTTTTAAAAGTTGCATAATTTGTGTCGCAAGATTTTAGATATATGCTTTCGTGTTCTTGATATTTGTTTCTTGAGTTAGCTGCAAGTTCTTGAAATTTTCTTGTGGATTGTATAAACTAATTCAAAGTCTCATATGTATGAGCAGGTTTCCTTGATAGATTAGGTTGATGATTGTACTCTTGGAATGATTGTTGATAGCTATTATTTTAATACATTTGTTGTTGTAGTTGGTGAAGCGGTTGGTAATATTGTTGTAATGGTTGTTGGTAATTTTGATACTGCTGTTATTTTTGTACGACTATTGTTGATTGTGGTAGTGTTGTTGTTGATTTTGGTACGACTGTTGTTGATTTGAGTATTCTTGTGGTGACGATATCGGTGCTAATTTTTATATCTATTTTGGTATTGTTGCCCTTGATTAGACCCTTGACCAGGATTGTCACTCCATCTGAAGTTTGGATGATTTCTCCAAGCGGGTATGTATGTGTTTGATAATGGGTTATTTATCTGAATTTTCTATAAAATTGACTTCTTCTTCTGTGTATCTCACTAAATTAAATTTCATAATCTTCTATACAATAGTCAGACATAGGATTTTTTGGCACCTATTTTACTTTACGATACCCCTTTTAAGGCTCTTCCATTTGCTTGGTCAATGCATCCAATTTTGTCTACATCTGTTTGTGATTAGTTAATAATGTGTTTTGAGTATTAATCGATCCACTTCCTCTTCTTCTAGCAGTATTGTTAGGTATTGCACGGAACTCATTATGATCCATATTATCGATCAATTCTCTCACCAATGTGGCAAACTTGGTTAACACGGTGACTTGAGTTGAAGCATCCAAGAGTAATCTTGTTTATGCAAAAATTTCTTTTGTAAAGTATTGTACCTACACCAAATCATCAATGTTACATGAAGGATAACGTTTAATCATTAATTTTTATATTTATCACGTGTCGTATAGATATTCATCATCTTCTTGTTCGAATATGGTTATCTCACCTATTTGATCCACAAAGTTGCTTATAGAATTAAACCTCTCCTAAGTAGTTTTTATCACTCCACACATGTATTGATCATTTTACTTGGTAGTGCTTCGAGCGAATTGTTAATTTTCCATCAATGTTATCGAAAACATTTGTAGTTTCATATGGATCTCATGTTTTAATCGCACTAAATATAAACATATTTAATTAAACTTTTCTAAATTCTCATATGGATCTATCTAATCACTCCTCTGGAAAGGAATATCTCTCAAACTTGAAAGAACAAAAGTTTTAATTTTAAAGTAAGTTGGATTTGTTGGTTAGAACCCATAAGCTACTTCTTAATTAATTGTTTGGCAGCCAAAATATCCCAAAGTATAGACAATTAGTTCAACCATCTTCTCATCTTGTTTTTTAGTTACTTGAGTAGCTTGTCGAATTTCTCTTGCAACTCTTTTAATTTTTGAATCAAGCTGCAGATTTTTGGATCCTACACTACTCTTAAACTAAACAAATAGATACCTTCAGTAGTATCTAGGAGATCAAAAATAAAAATGAACATAGAAAATAAAATAAAAACAAAATTGAAATGCGCTAAAAAAATTAAGTACAAACGCTTGTTGTTGTTGCCTTGTTGAAGTGATCCATAATTCCTATGAACGTCCTTATTTTGTTAGACTTAAAATAAATGTCTGAGTAGTTGTGCCAACAAAAACCACAATGTGGCAAGTTAAAATATTTATCCACAAGGAAGAGGTAGTTAAACTTGTAAATTTAGCATAGTGAGTGTGTAACGGTAATAAGGGGTGTGGAGAGCGTGATTGATTAGTTTGCATGCTTAATTGCAAGTTTAAAACACCAACTAACATTTAACAAATATAACTATCAATTCTTTCAATTGCATAGAAGGGAGAAAACATTAAACTCAAATAAAACTATACAATTATAAACACAAATTCATTATAGATGCAGTCATAGAGAATTAAATAAATCATATGTTTATGGTAGAAATATTTATATGGAACCTAATCTAAAAGAACTAGTCATTCATCCTTAAGAGATTCATAAGTTTAACAATATAAAAGCAAAAATACTTTCAACGATTATGAATGATCCCCTAATGGTATCAAATTTACCCCTCCTTGGTACAGAAAAACATCTTAGACTCTCTAAAAATCACATTCATATTGAGTAAACATGTTTTTCAACTATAGAAAAATTAAGAAATACTATAAAATTTCATAGCAAAATACTTTCATAGTAAAATACTATAAAATTGGTCTAGTTAGGAATATTTCAATGCAGTTTGGTCTTTTTCATGAATCTTTAGAATCATTGTTAAGAACCTACCAAAACCGAACAAAAATGCATTAATATTAAAAAAAAATTTAAAACAACGAATTTTAAATACAAAAAAATTTGTGTGACGGGCTGTCATCAAACAACATCCTCCGTGAAATATGGTATTGTTAGTTTGTTCAATGATATATTGCAAGTGTTTGTTAACACTTACTTAAATATTTTTGTTTGACGTTTTCATATACTAGTAGCAACATTATCTATTCTTCTATATTTAAATTTCTCCAATAATAAGGATTGATCATGGGTGTTGTAAGGATTGATCACGACAATGGCTGAAATTGCATTTTGGTTGATGTGATGTAAAATAATTGAAGTGCTTTACACCAATGCAATGAAAGTGTGATAGGTTCACTCAAATATTGTAGACTTAAAGGTGTGATTGGTTAATTAAAGTAATTTCTCGTTAATGTTTCCTTTTTTATTGAACCACGTGAATGATGCAATCATGATGTCCCTATGACTTTGTTTTGAAGTTTAGAATGGAAGGAGAGAATGTTAGGTGCAAGTGTGAATATAAGGAGGGAATGTTGGACACAACAGAAGTGTGATGGGCCAATAACCCACAGGTCCATGGATCGAAACCAGAATCTGATACCAGTTGTTGGGAAAAACAAAGCATAGAGAAAAAAATGAACACAATTAGAATAATAGAACATAATGTGAAAACTCCAAAGTTGGAGAATAAACTACTGCAGTTGTCAATAGACAACCAGAGAATAACACTATATGAAAATTATTACAACAGATAATATACCCTCAACTAACTCAGGCCCTCGGTACATCCACATCCTCCAAAAAAAAATTTAACTACATCTCACAACACTCTAATACAAGAGTATAAGAGAACAAAGAAAGTCAAATACAAGTTTAAAGTATTTTTTACTGGTGCATCTTGGAATGAAGAACTTTAATTCTATATATAGCCTCAGACTCCCTCTTACTTCACAAAACTAAGTGATGCGAGACTTCAAAGAATTTGTATCCTATATATACCCTTGGACTCTCTCTTAATTCATAAAACTAAACGATGTGGTACTTCCTCAACATGTATATTTTCAACCAACCCAAACAATCTCCACCTTGATTAAAAATAATGCATAAGCTTTCATTGTCTTCATCGACAATCATACTCCACCACAAAGATTATAGTCAATTGAAGCTACACCATATCAAGAATTTTTTAGATTGTCTTCTTCAATAATCGTATATTTTATCATGAAGAACAAATTTCACTTGAAGGTAAACCACTCCAAGAATTTAACATGTCAAAAAATAAGTTGAAAACTTTTGGTGCAATTTCCTTGTTGGCAGGAAGCTCTTCAACCCTCGACATAATCTTGCATATTGTGTAATCTTGATTGTATCAACACATCTTTGACTTAAAAATTTCCACAGGTAAAAAAAAATTTCATCAATTTTCTCTATCCCAAACTGCACAGTGGAATTTGTGACTGCAGCTCAACAACTCTTTCACAATATTTCCCTTCTTTTCTGATGTGAAAGATCAGAAAAAACTGTAATCAAAGAGCATACTAAGAACACTTATCCCCGGATCGAACCAAAAGCTCTGATATCAGTTGTTGGGAAAAAACAAAGCATAGATAAAGAAAGTAACATAGTCACGACACATAAACATAACGTGGAAACTCCAAAACCAGAGAAAAAACTACGACCGTTGAAAATAGACAACTAGAAAATAACACTATGTAAAAATTATTACAACACGTAATATATCCTTAACTAACCCAGGTCCTCAGTACACTCACACCCTCAAAAACGAATATTTAACTACATATCACAACACTCTAACACAAGATTATAAGAGAACAAAGAAAGTCAAATACAAACTTAAAGTGTTTTTGACTGGTGCATCTTGGAATGAAGAACTTGAATCCTATATATAGCCATGGACTCCCTCTTGCTTCACCAAACTAAGCGATGTGGGACTTCAAAGATTTTGTATCTTATATATAGTTGTTGAATCTCTCTTCATTTAATAAGCTAGGTGATGTGGGACTTCCTCAACATGTATATTCTCAACTAATCCCAACAATCTCTCATTGAAAGCTCAAAGTGGTTAAGTCCCACATTGCCTATAAATGGGTGAAATGTTGGATTTATAATAGAGAAGACCCATTTACCTAACATCTTAAGGTTTTGGGTTGAGATGTGGTCTCTCTCTCTCTTGTGGTCCTGGAGCATTAGTGTCATTGGTGCTCCTGACTCTACTGAACTCCCCAAAAGTGGTATCAAAGTCTTGGTTCGATTTTGTGGGGAAACGGGAGCTGGATCCAGTGTTGGATCTTGTTATAGGATGTTGGGGACTCACAATTTAGGGGAGAATATTGGGTGCAAGTGTGAGTGGTTAAAGTCTCACATTGCCTATGAATGGGTGGAATGTTGGATTTATAAGAGAGGGTACTCATTTACCTAGGACCTTAAGGTTTTGGGTTGAGATATGGTGTTTCCCTCCCTTGTGGTCCTAAAGCATTAGTCTCATTGGTCCTTCTGACTCTTCCAGACTCTCGAATAGTGGTATTAAATCCTGGTTTGGCTTGGTGGGGGAACCGGAGCTGCATCTGGTGTTGGATCCTGTTATAGGATGCAGGGGACTCACACTTGTGGAGGGGGACGTTGGGTGCAAGTGTAAGTGGTTAAAGTCTCGCATTGTCTATGAATGGGTGGAATGTTGAATTTATAAGAGAGATGACTGATGATTTCTCGACAAATGTACTAATAATGTCACAGTAATAAATAAGATCGAATCCACATGGAAAACTTTTAATAAGAAAAAATTATGCAATGCTTATAAAATAGTAAATGGGGGGTTCGAGTTTGTAATGCAAAAGGTAAATAAATGTTCAGACAATAACAAGAAAGCAATCAAGTTGTGTATAGAAATCCTTATTTCTCTATTGTTGATGTTTGATGCCTCACATGAATAATCTTATCACTATAATCCCACAACGAATTAACAAAACCAACTATAACCAATCCCTTGCAATATAGCTCACTAATCATTACTCGGAGTTTCCTATCCCTAGTACACTAGCATAAGAAGGATTAGGCGATGTAGTAGAGAATTAATTCACTAGCCACCACTCGGGGTTTCCGATTCCTATTCAACCAGCGTAAGTAAAACAATTGCCCTAGGTTCAACACATAGACTAATAGTCAGTATTCCTTATTTGCCCAAAATCATATTAAAAGAGTATGTCACATAAAAATCATTATAAACAATTGAATAGAATTATAGATCAAAGTATTCATGCAAAGTCAAATGAACATATGTCCTAACGACATTGAAACAAGTTCATCAAACACAACCTAACCTAGAGAGAATTGGCTACTTATAATTCCAATACAATACCAAAAACAATTAAGACGAATTGCATATGAGATCCCTTGAAGAATTTGCCTCCAATGGCTTTCAATGCTCTCCAAATATGTCTTCTCGTATTGTAAATCGTAACTTTTGGTGTAGAAAGTAGTCCTTTTTTGGGTAAAGTTTAGAACTCTTGAAAAAAAAACAAAAATTCCCCTTTTAAAGCAGTCAAAATGCGTTAGAAAAGCCCTCTTTCTTCTTTCAATCTCTTTCTCAAGTCTTTCTCCTATTGCTCCAAAATGTGACATGCTACAAAATAAAAACAACTAATTGAAATAAACTGAAATTTAAATTTTGCTAATGAAATAAAAACTTATCTTATGGGTTGCCTCCCATTAAGCGCTTCTTTAAGATCCTAAGTTTGACCTTTCAATTTTTGTATTAGGGTGACATATATGACACAAAAAACACATCATCCTTCTTCTTCCTTTTGTTTAGTAGGAATTCTATCACTCTCAATAATTGAAGTTTTTTCTTCCATGTTCTCTTTAGTTTGATAGTATCAAACAAGGCATAAATCTCATCCAATACTTCATCTATGTTGTTAGATGTAGGACTATTCTTTTGTTGAAGATATTGTAGTTGGACATATACGTCTAAATGAATTATTGAAATTGAAGCTTCATCCAAAACAAGATAATCTTCAAATTGCATTCTTATTCTTTTCCCACATATAATTTTCACCTTCGCTTCTTCTATTCTTGCTTTTATCTCTTTATCAGGTATTGTGCATTTTTATTCTTCTTTCTCTTTTCCAACTAATTCTTCATCCACTACCTCAAATTCATGTTTGACTTCTCTTTCCATTTATGTGTCTCTAGGACTATCTAACATATTTTCATAGAAACTCCCACTATATTTTAGTTTTAATTGGATAGATACTTGACCAAGTTGCATCTCTAAATTCTCGAAGGATGTTTCCATGTTACTTAGCACGATTTCTTGATGCCTGTTGATTTTATTGAAATTAAGTTGAGTCATCTTTATATAATGAGTCAAGGTTTCTTCAAATCAAGATGGTGAATCCTCCTCCCATGAATGATCAGTGATGATGTAAGGTTCTGGTTCTGAATAGTTTCTAGCATTTTCCATAATGAGCGATTTTGCTGCAAGTTCCTTTACATGAGCTTCAAATTTTGCAAACATAGCATAGACGTCATCTTGTATATAAATATAAATAAAAATATCTTAGTAGCACTGAACTAGATAAAAAATGTAAACAAAAATAAAACTGAAAAGAGAAAGAATAGGAAAGAAAACTTAAGAAGAAACAAAAATAACTAATTACAAAAAAATATATTTACAATTGAAAAAAAACTAAAGGCTGCACAAGCATCACCTTGTTGAAATATCAATTGTCCCCGACAACAACGCTAAAAACATGATAACTTCTCGACAAGTGTGCGGATAATGACGCAGTAATAAATAAGATGAAATCCACAGTGACTGATTTTTAACAAGATAAAATTTTGCAATACTTATAAAATAGTAAATGGGGGTTTTCGAGTTTGTAATGCGAAAGGTAAGTAAATGTTCAAACAATAACAAGAAAGCAGTCAGGTTGTGTATAAAATTTCCTATTTATCTATTGTTGATGTTTGATGCCTTACATGAATTATCTTATCACTATAATCCCACAACAAATTAACAAAACCACTATAACAAATCTCTTGTGATATAGCTCACTAATCACCACTCAGAGTTTCTTATCCCTACTACACTAGTGTAAGCAGGATTAGGCGATGCAATGTAGCGTTAATTCACTAGTCATTACTTACAGTTTCCTATTCCTATTTAACCAGCATAAGTAAAACATTTTCCCTAGGTCCAACACATAGACTAATGGTCGGTATTCCCCATGTGACCAAAATCATATTAAAAGAGTATCTCACATAAAAAGCATTATGAACAAGAAGAAGTTGAATATGATTATAGATCAAAGTATTTCATGCAAAGTCAAATCAACATATGTCCCAACAACATTGAAACAGGTTCATAAAACACAACCTAACCTTGAGAGAATTAGCTACTCATAATTCAGATTACAATACCAAAAAAAATTAAGAAGAATTGCATATGAGATCCCTTGAGAATTGGCCTCCAATGGCTTCTAATGCTTTCTAAATATGCTTTCGGGTAAAGTTCAGAACCCTTGAAAAAGTACAAAATTCCCCCTTTTAAATTTGTCAAAACGCGTTAGAAAAGCCCAGAAAATAGCTCATCGCATGCGTGATACTTTTCCATCACGCACACGATTTAAAAATGTTGCATTACATACGCGATATTTTTCATCATGCGCGTGATTATTCCAGAATGTAGATAATTCTCTTAGCTTCATTTTGCAAAACCCCCACATTAAAACGAGTTGCGAAACTTCATATATGATCAATTTACTGGACAAACGTCAAGATGTAAATCATGCTTAACATTGCTCGTTTTTTCATAATTTTTTTCTGATTTCATAGCTTTGCTTTGTTTCTTCAACTTCTTCATTTTCTTCAGACTTATTCATATTTAGATCATCTTTAACTTGAAATTTCATCGAATTCATCGCAAATATTAATAAAAATCATGTAATGAAAAAGTGTCATCAAGGACCTGTTTACCTAACACCTTATGATTTTGGATTGAGATATGTTGTCTCCCTCTCTTGTGGTCCTGGAACATTAGTCTCATTGGTGTTCCCGACTCTCCTAGGCTCACCAATAGTTAGTTGGGGTGAAATTGGAAAAATTTCATATTAAGGTAACTTGTAACTTGTTTCATATATGATGAGAACCACGGGTAAACTCACATCTCCAAAAATATAATATCATACATTGGGAAGGAATAATTTAGGTAGTGGTTGTAGATCTTCTTAGAGGAGGAATTTCCCCTGCGACCCAACCCTCGTCAATACCTATATCATTGACCATACTGTATGAGGATAAACAAGTTGGGTCACAATAGAGAAATGAGGTTTTCCAAACATTTATCCTTTATATAAATACATTGGCTAACTGTCTCTAAAACTATGATTAACCCATTAGTAAGGTATTTTATCGTCTTACCCAATATGCACATGTATCTAGATATATAATTGGCTTGAAGAATAATGTTTTCCTCAATTTTCAAAACCTATAGTGTGAATTATGAACACCAACAGTTATTTTATCTTAAAAACCCTTAAATTCACAAATTGAGGAAAGGATAAGGAGGAAATGTAAATGACGTCACCATACGCAGGAGTTGTTTTACCCATCTAACGGTAACACCACCACTCAAAGGAGGGAAACATTGTCATGTGCACAAAACAAATTACAACAAAGGAAGGCACATATACTGATTGAAGAAGATTTTATAGAGATTTATGACCATATCTTGGAAGATGAATAACAATGACGCCCTAGAAAATGCTTTGAAAAACTAACGAGGCAAGGAGTCGTAGAGCTTAATAAGAAGAGGAAAAAAAAAAGAGAAATGAAATAGTTCCACCCTAATAAGTAGGCATTTAACTTTACAGGAATGTAAAGATGTTGAACATCTAACGACTAACATCAAGGAAATCATGAAGTCATGACCACATCAATTCTCGAACACCACGTCACCGGGAGGCACTCTTTTTCTAAGTTTCGGGTCATAATGACAATTATGATCCTTATATGGCTAATTATGTCACACATGGTCCTAGACTTTAATCCTATATAGATATGGCCTACACAACAGAAGAAAAGAAGGCCAAAGTCCAGATCATGTCCTATCACATCATGCACCAACAAAGGTAATGTAACAAATTTCAATGGGATATTTAAATAGTTCTCTAGAGAAAAACTTTGAGTTTGATTGCGTGGTGTCCAAGATGTGTATCTGTGTTTCTCAAAGGCTTGAATTATTGCAATCTTCCATAAAAGGGTAATCTAGAATGAATAACTTTATAGACAAAGCAATTTTCCGACTCTATCGATATAGACTTACGGGCTATTGTTCTAGTTTAGACTAATGTTGAACCAATATAAATTTAGGTCACCGGACGTTTGTAGATGAACATAATTTAAAAGACACACTTGTGCTATAGGCACACCACATCAAAGACTCGCAATCACCGCATCAAGAACTCGCAATCAAATTATAAGATCGTTTCAAAGTTCACCATTAATCTATATGATAAGAAATTCTATTCCATATCAATATAATTATCAAACAAGAATATAACCTATAATCTAGAAATTTTGCATTGCCAAACAAACCCTTATTAGAATGACCTAAAAATTGATATACTAATTGCATGATTAAATATCACATGATGGACCCGTTTAACAATTTAAAAATAACAAGACATCATATGATAAGGTGTCATCCACTGGCCACTAACAATGACTCGCTGCCATGGTGGGCCAAATGTGATAGATATTTTTGGAGCACCAACTGTAAGTAATTGAGAATAGCAAGTATAGTATTGCTACTACTTCATTCTTGTCGATCTTCTCCATCACGTTCACGTGGTAGTTGGGAAATCTCAACCACCATTCATGTTTTTCCTTAATTAATATTGTTTCTTTAATGAATAAAAATATCTAACACCAACGTTGTTCAACTAGTTAAGTTAATTTGCGTGTTATTTTGGTAAATTAAGCAACCTAACACCCACCCATGTTTGGCTTTTTAATTATCATATCATAAATTTTTAGAGAAACCTAAAAAATTAGGTTCTTTTAGAAGTTAATTTCGTTAAAAATATTATATTATATTCAAAAAAATTCTTTTAGATCTAGGTCGACCGACATACTTGAGTTAGCTAAAATATAATTATTATAAACAAAAAAATTAGAAGAAAATATGTTGCATTAAAATGTGGATCAACTTTGTATATAAGAATAGAAGTATTTTTAAAAAAATAGCTATTCGATTTAAAAAGAGAAAATTATAAATAAAATAGTTTAATTGAATTATAAGATAAAAAAGAGAAAATTATAAATAAAATATTTTAATTGAATTATAAGATAAAAAAGAAAAATCATACAATTTTTTTTTGGAAAACAAAGAGATATGACAAAAAAGAATACAATAACAACAAAAGTGCATGAGAACTTCAAAACCATAGGAAAAATTCATAATAGCTATCTAATAACATTAAAAAAATAATATTTTGTAAAAGTTATGCTTAAATGCATTTTTGATTCATCTAATCTGAGCGTTTTAAACAATTGATTCCCCTGTTATAAAACCAGTAATTTTGATCCTTTAATTTTGATGGACTTTAAATTTGTATGACCCCTGTCCAATTTTGCTTATGTATCATTTTCATTACTAAGGTGGCAGCTTGGCTTTAGATCCATGTCATCAACTCAGATATTTTAAAAAATAATTAAATATTTTAATTAATAAAATATTCAAAACATTTTTTAAATAAAAACATATATTTTTTAATTGTTATAAAAAGCTGTTAGTATATAGCATATTTCAGTATGCCACTCACATTATATTGTACATAATAAAATAGTATATCCCTTGTATTAGTGCCACATCAGCTTACTATTAAGCTTTGATTATCACACAATAGGGATAAATTTTATCTTGCTGATATATATACTTCTCATGTAAACTATTCATTTCTAATCAAGAAGTTCGGTTTTCACAACTACTTTCTGTTATTCATTCTTACCTTGTTGTTACTATTGCTTCTTCTTCATGAATTCTTATGGTGACTATGCCACCATTAGCATGGCAACAGAGCTTCAAAAGCTCTAGTAGCCATTGTTCTTCTTTGATTGCTTTTTTGTTCGCATCTTGCTTTTCTCTACTTTCGTAATTATGTTTCACAAACCGTTCATTCTTCTTTTGATTGCATTTGCTTCTCTCTTTCGTCTTACAATCTTTTTTTCCTATCCTTCATTGATGGCTTACCAGGGGTTCACAAATTTCTCTACAAACTCTTCAAATCCGTATTATTTGCATCCGAATGAAAATCCATCACTCGTTCTTATTACTCCTCTTCTTGATGACAAGAAATACCATACTTGGTCTAGGTCTATGCATATTGCATTGATTTCAAAGAACAAGGAAAGATTCATAGATGGAACCAGGGTTGTCAAACTCGCGGGTAGACTCGTAAACTCGTACGAGTTTACGAGTCTAGGAAGCGAAAACGAGTAGACTCGCGCATAGATGTTCTTTATGCTCTTTGGGTTCGCTGCAACACCATGGTATTAGCTTGGATTCATCGTTTTATTTTGGATTCCATTGCTAAGTCAGTTCTATGGATTGAGAGTGTTATTGGCATATGAAGAAATCTGCAGATCCGTTTCTCACAAGGTGATATTTTCCGCATATCTGATATACAAGAAGATTTGTACAAGTTTCGTCAAGGTAATCTCGATGTATCCAATTATTTTATGAAAATGAAGGTTATGTGGGATGAATTAGAAGCTTATAGACTGATTATGACTTGTTCTTGTGCTATACCTTATTCATGTGGTGCTCTTGTATCGATTTGAAAGTACCGAGAACAGGATTATGTTATACGGTTTCTCAAAGGCCTGAATGAGAAATTTTCTCAATCCAAGACTCAAATCATGATGATGAATCCTTTACCAGATATTGATAAGACGTTAGCTCTTATGATTCAACAAGAAAGAAAACTTAACAACTCTCAGTCTGCAATTTCTAATAGCACTGATTTTGAAGATTCCACAGCTCTTCATTTAAACACATCTTCTGGCAACAATTCCAACAAGAATGGCAGCAATTATTTCAAAGGAAAAAATAGTGGATATGGAGGAGCAAAGGGACATAATAAAGTGTGTACTCATTGTGGGAGAACCAATCACACAGTTGAAACTTGCTTCCTCAAACATGGATATCCACCTGGATTCAGAGTTAAAGGAAAATCCACTACTTCAAACTCACAATCTCAATTTGTTGCTTCTGTTGAAACAGGTCAGGTATCCCCAAAGCAAAGTTCAACTCAATCTATGATTGGCTTCACTCAAGACCAATATCAAAGCATCTTGGAATTACTTCAACAATCCAAGACCAACCCAAAGGCTAATTCCATTTCCACATCACCATTTGTCTTGAACTTTCATTCTCATCATGAAAGTGGTAAGAGTTCTCATTTATGGATTCTTGATACAAGAGCTACTGACCATACAACCTTTGATTTGTCTAGTTTCACTTCATACAAAACCATTATCCATATCCATGTTAGTTTACCAAATGGTTCACATGTCACTGCTTCTATTTCTTGCAGCATTGTTATTTCTTCAGCCTTAGTCCTTCATAATGTGTTATACATTCCTAGTTTCCATGTCAATTTACTTTCTATAGCCAAGCTTGTACAAAATAATGATTGTGTTATTCATTTCACTAATAACTCATGCCAAATTCTGCAGAATCATTCCAAGGAAATGATTGGTACAACTAAACTTCACAGAGGATTATATGTGCTTGATTCTTCACAACATAATCATGTTTGTAATTCATCAGTGCAAGATAATTCTCTTCTTTGGCATTTAAGATTAGGAGACATTTCTACTATAGGGCTACAAAATGTATCCAAAAAATTTCCTTTCATTCCTTCAAAGTGTAATAATACTTTTCCATGTGATCCATGCCACTTTGGCAAACAAAAGAAATTATCCTTTCCTCATAGCATTACCAAGTCTAAAACACCTTTTGAACTCTTACATGCTGATATATGGGGTCCTTTCTCTAACATTTCAATGATAGGTCACAAATATTTTTTAACACTTGTTGATGATTATAGTAGATACACTTGGATAATTTTTTTAAAAACCAAACAAAGCATTATCCAATTCCTAGCCTACATTGAAAATCACTTTCACACTACTCTAAAATACTTTAGATCAGCCAATGGAACTGAATTTCTCACTTTATCTGAATTTTTCTTGTCAAAATGTGTGATTCATCAAAATCTTGTGCTTACACACCCAAACAAAATGGGGTGGTAGAGAGAAAACACCAGTACATCTTGAATGTAGCTAGGTCTCTTTATTTTCATTCACACATTCCCCTTAATATGTGGAATTTTTGTGTTGCTCATGCTGTCCATATCATTAACAAATTACCGACTCCCTTACTCAACCTCAAATGTTCTTACGAGCTATTATACAACAACATCCTTCCCTCATTCATCTAAAGGTTTTTGGATGTTTGAGTTATGTTGTTTCTAATCTACCACACACAACCAAGTTTGATCAAAGAGCTAGAAAATCTGTCTTTTTAGGTTTCAAAGATGGAACTAAAGGCTATATCTTGTATGATCTTCAGCATAATAATGTCTTTGTTTCTAGACATGTGATTTTCTATTAAACTATATTCCCCTTTAATCACTCCTCATTCAAAACTGACCAAAATCCTAACCAAAACCACAGTTCTAACCAAAGTCCTTTATTTCCATATGTTGATCATGACCTGTCACATCAGTCCCCTAACTCTACTGATATATCACTTTTTCTTAATAATATTAATTCTTCTTCTAGCCTATAATAGCATCCTGATTATCACATGTCTAATAGTTCTGATGATGACCCTTTAAGTACACAAAGGGAGTCTGTTACCTTTCGACAGCAAGCTAGCCCTTCTATTTCTGTGTACCCTCTAGGTACTTCCCCTGTAGATAGTCACATCAACATTAATAGCCCCGACCCCCCTTTATCAACAGAATCCTATGGTTCCTTATTTTCTCCAAACACTGCCACAAACACCTCACCTAACATCATCCATGATAACAATACTAACATTCTTTCCAACCCTCCTCTTAGACAGTCCACCCGTGTCTCCAACCCTCCTAGTTACTTAGTAGATTATCACTGTTATCATGCTCAAAATAACCCTTCTACCTCCAGTTTCAACTCCCTCAATTCAAACATTGTCTCTCCTCTCTCTTTTATCATTTCATATGACAAATGCTCTCCTTCTTATAAAAATTTATGTTGTGATATTTCTTCCATCATTGAACCAACCACCTAAAAACAAGCCATTAAGCATGATTGTTGGGCCAATACCATGGATGTGGAGCTTAGATCTCTTGCAGAGAATCAAACATGAACTATGGTGGATCTCTCTTATGGTAAGGTACATATTGGTTGTCGTTGGGTCTATAAAGTTAAATATAAAGCAGATGGATCTATTGAACATTACAAAGCTAGATTAGTAGCCAAATGCTACACTCAAATGGAAGGTATTGACTATTCTGATACATTCCCCCTGTTGCTAAACTTACTACTATTATAGTACTACTTTCACTTGCAGCTATAAAAGGATGGCATCTAGAACAATTAGATGTTAACAATGTCTTTTTACATGGGAAGTTACATGAAGAGGTATACATGACTTTTCCACCAGGCTTATCTGGCTTTGATTCCTCCAAAGTTTGCGAATTGCAAAAATCCCTATATGGCTTAAAACAAGCCAGTAGACAACAGTACTCCAAATTATCTACTTTCTTGATTTCTCTTGGCTATCACCAGTCACAAGCTGACTATTCCCTTTATGTTAAGCATGAAACCCCTAATTTCACTGCCCTTCTTGTATATATTGATGATGTTGTACTGGAAAGTAACTCTTTAGCTGAGATAAAACATGTTAAGACCCCCTTGAATCAGTAGTTTAGAATTAAAGACCTTGGACAACTCAGATACTTCTTAGGTTTTGAAATTTCCAAATCCACATAAGGCATTTTCTTAAACCAAAGAAAGTATACCTTTGAAATTTTACAAGATGCTAGTGTTCTTGCAGCCAAGCCTTCTTTAATTCCATTTGATCCCAACATCAAACTTTCTATCGATGAAGGTGCTCTATTGGGAGATCCTTCTTCTTATAGAAGATTAATTAGTAGGCTCATATACTTAACTAATTCAAGACCAAACATCTCTTATGTTGTTAAACACTTGAGTCATTTTATAGCTCAACCTCGACTCACATACTTTCAAGCTGTAACTTGTGTTTTAAGATACCTCAAGTCAGTTCCAGCTACTGGCATTTTGTTTTCTGTTTCTAGTGACTTGAAGTTACTAGGCTTTGCCGATTTTGACTGGGCTTGATTCCCTAATACTAAAAGATCAATTACTGGATATTATATGATGTTAGGCTCTTCATTACTATGCTGGAAATCAAAGAAGCAACACACTGCATCTAAATCTTCAACTGAAGTTGAGCATAAAGCATTGGCATCTATTACCTATAAAATTCAGTGGCTGCAGTATCTCTTTCGTGATCTTCTTGTTGAATTTTCTCAACCTGCTTCCATCTTTTGTGATAGCAACTCAGCAATTTACTTAGCTCATAATCTCACATTTCATGAACGCAGCAAACACATAGAGTTAGATTGCCGTGTTGTTCGAGAAAGATTGTAATCCAAGCTTATTCATTTGATTCCCATATATACTCATGATCAATTGGTTGACATGCTAACAAATCCTCTTCTCTCTCCTTCTCTTAAGAAGACATTGGCCAAGTTGGGACTTTATAGTATACACAGTCCAACTTGAGGGGGGCTATTAGTATATAGCATATTTCAGTATACCACTCACATTATATTGGACATAATAGAATATTATAGCCCTTGTATTAGTGCCACATCAACTTACTATTAAGCTTTGATTATCACATAATAGGGATAAGTTTTATCTTGTTGATATATATACTTCTCATGTAAACTATTTATTTCTAATCAAGAAGTTCAGTTTTTATAACTACTTTTTGTTATTCATTCTTACCTTGTTGTTACTACTGCTTCTTCGTCATGGATTCTTATGGTGACTGTGCCACCATTAACAAAATCCCTAATAAAATCCCTAATACCTAATAACCAATTATTCATCTTCTGTGTTCAAGAACTTCAAAATCCCTAAATCCCATTCACACCCATCGCAATAGCTTCTAAATCATTGGATAGTTTCTCTTGTTTCTCTTCCTGATGATCATGACGATCTAATCCTTAGTGACAAGATTCAATTAGGACATTTTGTTTTTGTTGATCGGTTAGAAGTTGCTTCGCCTATTACGATTCTTCGTGGTGTTAGGCCTGTACCTAAAAGACATACTTGAGTTGGGAATCCTGGAAATATTGTTGCAACTAACTCACTTGGTTTTCTTATCAATGATGTTGAGGTTGAGGTTAAGAAGAATGGTGTTTGTTCAAAGTCCCCGGTGAAAGTTTTGGAGAATTGTCAAGAACAATTAGATAAGAAATCAATAGTTTTTGGTAGATGTAAATCTTAGACAACAAAAGATTATGTTGTTGATTTTGTGAAGAAGGAAAATTAGCAAGATTGAAGTCATATATATCTTAGTCTTTTTTATTGTTTTTATTTTTCTGAATCGAGCTTGTTTAGATCTGTTTGAGTTGTGATTTTAGTTTTAGAATTTTTCTGATAATGATGATTCAATTGCATAATTTGGGTTGGGTTAGTATCTAGCAAGAGATGCATAATTGTTATTAGGTAAACACATGACAGAGTTGAGTTCTAACAACATTATGATTAATGATATTGCATTTTATTCAAGGATTGTTATATGATATTATCTTGGAAATTTTACTCTATAGATAGATCTATGAATATGATGTTTATAAGAAGAATGGAAGAAGAAGATGAAACACGATGGAGGAGAAGAGGAAGATGAATTACAAATGTTTTTAGTAATTTATTATAAAAAAATATTTAAAAAAATATTTTTAGTATTTTCTAAATTAAAATATCAATATGGACATTAAAATATTAGGAATTGTTGACATGGATCCAAATAGTATCTGCCACCTTATTAATGAAGTTGACACATAAGAAAAATTGGACAGGGGACCTTACAAATCTAAAGTCCATCAAAATTAAAGGATCAAAATCGTTGATGGTGTAACAGGGAGATCAATTGTTTAAAATGCCTAAATTAGAGGGACCAAAAATACATTTAAATCTAAAATTTATTAAAACGTATCCCATCATTACTATTATAAGAAACAAATATTCACTTTTTGAATTTATTAAATAAATATTGTACTTATTTATATTTAAGGTCAAATATATCTATTATTTAATAAATATAATATATATATATATATATATATATATATATATATATATATATATATATATATATATATATATATATATATATATATATATATATATATATATATATATATATATATATATATATATATATATATATATATATATATATATATATATATATATATATATATATATATATATATATTCACTTTTTGAGCTTTGTAACTATATTTGGATCCTTCACATTGGACTAAATTTGGGGTCGTGACCAGGTATGAACAATTGCCATTTAAACCTACTATGGCATAGTCTAGATGAGACTTGTAATTTTTCACCATAATTAACTATTTTTTTAGAGCTTAAGGTTTTTTTAGTTTCTTCTGGTCTTTTATCACCTTTTTTCCTCTCGTCTTAAAGTGTGGGGTGAATCAATATTCTCTTTCCCATGTTGAATTTTGATTATGGGTATCAACCCTGTTTTTAAGGTATAACCTAGATTTTGGCCGAGTTTATCTTGGTTTAGACTACTCGTCTCCTTTTTTCATTTATTTCCTAATCATTTCCCTATTATCTCTAAGTTCGAGGTACCATATTTCCTAAGCTTTAGACTAAAGTATTTCATTTTTTTTTTTAAATTGAAGTCTCTCTTAGTCGCTCCATATTCAAATCTTCATTACTTGCGGTGATTTCTTCATTCTGGTGAATTTCTTTTGCATTCTTTATGAACTTGATTTCTTTATTTGTAGTGTTTTTTCTCCTTAATAAGAGAACTTTATTCCAATAAAAGATTAGGGGTTCATATTTCTTCAAGTATAAAACTAAGACTTTTGATTTATGGGGATAAGATTTTATTCTCTGAACTTACTGGGCTAGGTGGGTAAGATCACTTGGTTATCTATGTTATTTCTTTTATAAATTTCATATGTGAGAGATATTCTAAGAAACTTCCAACGCGCTGTTTTCTACGAAAACTTTGATTGACATAATCACTTTCTTGAATAGGTGATAGTGGGTGATTCTCTATGGTTTCCTCTTGGCGATTTCATCATCCCGAAAAAGATGGATCATTTGGGAGCTAGTATAAATAATGTGTATACAATACCAATTTATTTATTCAACTTTTGATGGTTTGTGCCATTTTTACTTTCAGACCTCTTTCGGTGAACCCGAGGAATGGGCCATGGTGTTTCCCGATTCAAATGATTAGATTTGTGGGAAGTTTCCTATACGTTAATTTTCTATGTATGACATAAATTTAAAGGATTATGTTTTTTGTATTCATTTTACCTCGTTTGAACATTACTTGTTGTCGACTCTAACGTTGGCCTTTTCTATGATTTTCCCTCCTTCTTGGATTTATATTTTATCTTTCCAACATTTGTGTGCTCTTCTTCAAATAAGGACACATTATTTTGTGCAATTTTTCAAATCATGTGGGAATTCCTTGGTAAAAAACTTTGTTGGTTTACATTGTCATTTTCCCTCTTTAAGCATATTTCTTATCTTATTGAAGTCGGTTGTCACTTCGTAGTTCTTTATTCGTTTTCCCGAACTACTCACAAGTTTATATGTGTTTCTAGTAACATTTGTCAGACAAATTTTCTTCAATGTTGGGTGAATGATCATTTCATAATGCATTTCAAAGGAATTATATCTATGTCCTGAGAAATTATTGGATGAGAATTTAGCTCTATAATATAAAATTAAAATTTTTTAGGACTCTTTGATTAGGTGTGTTCCATTGCACCTTATTGATTGTGTTTTTCTTTGTGCAATAAAAACATGATGAAATAAAGAGGAAATATGATGAGGACCGTCACAATTTTCGTGGAGACATGAAAAAAGTTATTGAAGAGCATCAGTCAAATTAGAGTTATCTTTGAGACGCGATCAAGTTTCTAGATGAAGAGAATAATCAATATGATGTCTTGATGGCTATGTGTGTCTAAGAGAATCTCTAATTTAAGCTCAGAAGTACTTCGTCTAGGTGTATCATCTTTAGACTTTGAAGTGGCCGCTTATACCAGAAATGCACTAGGGGTTTCAAAATGCAATAGTTTGGCTTTGTCTTTTAAACCCTTCAATCTTCCTGTTTACTTTGGACCTATACCTATTAGAATATTAATAGTAATTCATATTTATTTAGTTGTACTATTTTCCTTAGCCCCTAAGTTTGTTAGAGGGTATTTTAGTATTTTATCTTATTCTAGTAACCCTAGTTTTAGCTTATAAATAGGGTGACAATCATTGTAACTTTTATCATGTTTTTGTAGCCGTCATTCTTAATAGAATATTTCCTTTGTTCATCATTTATTCACCTTTGCACCAACAATTGGTATCTAGAGCTCCGGTTCAGATTCATTGGGAAACACGGGAAACACGAGTGAACGTGAGGTCTTGTGTGTTTGATTTTGATTCTTAGATTCGTGTTGAATCTTGAACAAAATCTGATCAGAATTTTAATTCTGTGGGTTGGGAAACACTGTGTGAGAAATCTGAGTGTATTGTGCAAGGTGAAGATGAACGGAAACGGCAACATGAACACCAAGCTTCCAGTATTTGACGGTAAAAACTGGAATCGTTGGATGATCCAAATGCGTGTACTGTTTGGTGCTCAAGATGTTTTAGATCTTGTCACTGATGGTTATGTTCCGGCAGCAGCAGATGCAACAGACGAACAGAAAAACACGCAGAAGGAAGTAAGGAAGAAGGATCAGAAAGCATTATTCTTTATTCATCAATGTGTTGATGTAAATGTGTTTGAGAAGATTGCAGATTCAACAACAGCAAAGGCTGCGTGGGACATACTGGTTAGATGTTATGGTGGTGACGCATCAGTAAAGAAGGTGAAGCTTCAGTCCTTGAGAAAGCAATATGAGAATCTCAACATGAAGAATAATGAGAAAGTTTCTAAATACATCTCCAGAGTGATTCTGATCACTAATGAGATGAAGGCGTGTGGAGAAAATCTTTCTGAAGAAACAATCATGGAGAAGGTATTGAGATCCCTTACCTCTCAATTTGATTACATTGTGGTAGCAATAGAACATTCCAAAGATCTGAGTACCATGAGAATTGAAGATCTGCAGAGCAGTTTAGAAGCGCAAGAGTTGCATTTGACTGAGAGAACTTCTGAAAGGGAAGTAGAGCAGCAGGCTCTGAAAGCAACTTCTGATAGGAGGTATCAGAAGCAGTCAGAAGCCAAGAGAAGATCTGATGGTGGTCAGAAGTCAGAAAGCTCAACCTCTGATAGACAAAAGAATGCTCAGAAGGGAAAAGAGAAGTATGACAAGAAGAAGATCCAATGTTACTGTTGTAAGAAGTTTGGTCACTTTGCTAGAGATTGTTGGTCAAACAAGGAGAGAAAATCAGAAGAAGCAAATATAGCCAGAAGTTCTGATGACGAATCTGTGCTATTGATGGCTTCTGAATCTGATAATATGGATCTGATAGACTGGTGGTATATGGACACTGGCTGTTCAAATCATCTTACTGGAAACAAGAAATGGCTGGTTGACTTTGACTCTGAAAAGAGAACAAAGATCACATGTGCTGATGACAAATATCTTAATGCAGAAGGTATGGGAAATGTCAGAGTGATTCTGAACAATGGGAAAACAGCATTGATTCAGAACGTGTGGTATGTACCTGGCATCAGAAGCAATCTGATGAGTGTGGGACAATTAATTGAGAAAGGTTTTTCAGTTACCATGAAGGATAATCTTCTGAAGCTGTATGACTGCAATCAGAAGTTGATTATGGAGTCAGAACAAGGAAGGAATAGAACATTCAAGGTGAATGTCAAAACTGCAGACTCAGAATGTCTTAGTGCAACATGTGCTGAGAAGGAGAGTGAGCTGTGGCACAGAAGATTTGGTCATTTGAATTTCAGAAGCCTAAAACATCTGAATTCAAAGAAGCTGGTACATGGAATTCCTGCAATTAAGAAGCCTGAGAAGTCATGCAAAGTTTGCATGGAAGGAAAACAACCACGTTTGCCATTTGCGTCAGAAGTTGCTCCAAGAGCAAAACATGCCTTGGGAGTTGTACATTCTGATGTGTGTGGTCCATTTCCAGTAGCATCAATTGGAGGGAATAAATACTTTGTGTTATTTGTTGATGAATTCACAAGAATGACATGGGTATCCCTTATTAAGTTCAAACACGAGGTGTTTGATAAATTCAAGAAATTCAGAATGAAGGCTGAGAATCAGAGTGGTCAGAAGTTGAAGATTCTTAGAACTGACGGTGGAGGTGAGTATAACTCCAAAGAGTTCCAGAAGTTCTGTGAGGAGAATGGAATTGAGCATGAGGTTACTGCTCCTTATACCCCTCAACACAATGGTCTTTCTGAAAGAAGAAACCGTACTTTGCTTGATATAGTGAGAAGCATGCTAAAGGAGAAGAAGCTTCCTCAGAAGCTCTGGGGAGAAGCTGTTGCCACTGCAACGTATGTACTCAACAAATGTCCTACGAAGAAGTTGAAGGAAATAGTTCTAATACAGAAGTGGACTGGAGATAAGCAAAGTGTTAGTCATATGAAGGTGTTTGGTTCTGTTTGCTATAAACATGTTCCAGAAGCCAGAAGACAGAAGCTGGATGATAGAAGCAAAGTGATGATTCTGATAGGGTACCACAGTACAGGTGCATACAAGCTCTATTGTCCAAAAACCAATAAAATTGAATTCAGCAGAGATGTGATTGTGAAGGAATCAGAAGTTTGGAATTGGGATAAGTCTCAATCTGATTCTGATGTTAGAACTCCTGAAGAAAGGTCAGAGTTAAGAATTTCTGAAGTTGGAGTAAATTCTGACGTTGATTCTGACTCTGATAGTGATTCTGACTCTGGAGAAGACTCAGAAGATGAAGGTGACTCTGATGATCCAGACTCTGAAGATGGCCAAGGCTCTGGAGGAAGTCAAGCCTCTGAAGCTAGAAATTCTGAAGTTCAAGACTCTGAAAATATGCCAGATCTTGAAGATGGTCAAAGCTCTAGAGGAAGTCAACCATCTGAAGCTGGAAACTCTGAAGCCCAAGACTCTGAACAAGTTCAGAGACCACAGAGAATCAGAAACGTCCCCAGAAGATATGCAGAATTTGACATGCTGCAAGACACTGAAGTAGACTCTGAAGGAGAAGTTATTCAGTGTGCCATGTTAGTAGACTCTGAACCCATAAGTACATAAGAGGCTCTTAAGCAGAAGCTCTGGCTGAAGGCCATGAAAGAAGAACTTGATGCTATAGAGAGAAACAAGACTTGGAAGCTGACAGAACTTCCAAAAGACAAGAAAGCCATCAGCGTCAGATGGGTTTTCAAGCAGAAGTTAAAGCCAAATGGTTCAATTGGCAAACATAAAGCAAGGTTGGTAGCCAGAGGATTTCTACAGAAACCTGGGCTGGATTATTCTGAAGTGTTTGCACCTGTAGCAAGACATGAAACAATCAGAATGGTGATTGCAATAGCTGCTAACAGGAATTGGCCTCTGATGCATTTAGATGTAAAATCTGCATTTCTGAATGGTCCATTAGAAGAAGAAGTTTACGTGTCACAACCTCCTGGATTTGTGAAAAAGAATCAGGAAGGGATGGTGTACAGATTATACAAAGCTCTATATGGATTGAAACAAGCGCCCAGAGCTTGGAATCAGAAGATTGATTCATTTTTCATGAAGCAAGGCTTTCAGAAATGTGAGATGGAGTACGGTGTCTATGTTCAGCATACTTCTGAAGGCAATATGACTCTGGTATGTTTATATGTTGATGATATACTGCTGACTGGAAGTTCTGAACAGGAGGTAGCCAAGTTCAAGAAGGTTCTAATGAATGAATTTGAAATGACTGATCTAGGCAAAATGACATACTTTCTAGGGATGGAGTTCAGATATTCTGAGAAAGGTATCATTTTGCATCAGCTCAAGTATGAATTAGAACTTCTGAAGAGATTTGATCTGAAGAATTGTAAGATGGTTGTCACACCTTCTGATACAAATCAGAAACTGGATTCAGACTCTGAAGGAAAGGATGTGGACGCTACAACCTTCAAACAGTTGGTTGGTTCTCTGAGGTATCTGTGCAATACCAGACCTGATATCTGCTACTCAGTTGGGATGGTTAGTAGGTTCATGAGTAAACCTAAGTGGTCCCATTACCAAGCTGCTGTCAGAATTCTAAGGTATATCAAAGGAACTCTGAAGTATGAAGTGTTATTTCCCTCTGGAGGAAATAATGAATCAGAACTTCTGAGTTATTCAGACTCTGATTGGTGTGGAGACAGAGTTGACAGAAGAAGTACATCTGGGTACTTGTTCAAATTTCTGGGAGGTTCCATTTCTTGGTGTTCCAAGAAGCAACCTGTTATGGCGTTGTCAACCTGTGAAGCTGAATACATTGCAGGTGCTGTTACTGCATGCCAAGCTGTGTGGATTCTGAATCTATTGCAGGATCTGAAGATTAAAGTAGACAAACCTCTGAAGTTGATGATTGACAACAAGTCTGCAATCAATCTTGCCAGAAACCCAGTGTTGCATGGGAGAAGCAAGCATATTGAGACCAAGTATCATTTTTTGAGACATCAAGTTCAGAGTGGAGTGTTAGAAGTTGTACACTGCAGCACTCAGAAGCAGTTGGCAGATGTTCTGACGAAAGCTATCAAGACTGATCAATTTCTCAGACTAAGGGATGGAATTGGTGTTACAAGTTTTGATGGAATATGAATTAAGGGATGGTATTATAATATTAATAGTAATTCATATTTATTTAGTTGTACTATTTTCCTTAGCCCCTAAGTTTGTTAGAGGGTATTTTAGTATTTTATCTTATTCTAGTAACCCTAGTTTTAGCTTATAAATAGGGTGACAATCATTGTAACTTTTATCATGTTTTTGTAGCCGTCATTCTTAATAGAATATTTCCTTTGTTCATCATTTATTCACCTTTGCACCAACAATACCCCAACAAGGTGGTACAAGTATGACAAATTGAGTGACGATGTATTGGTTTGTTATTCTTTTAAGGATATTTTTATATTGATCTTTTGTAGTTGACTATTACTATGTGTAACATTGCATGACTTAATTTTGTATTTATTTTATATTTTTTTTCCTTTTTAGGCATCTTTCTCGTTAAGGATCAACTAACTATTCTTTATCCTTTCATGATAGGGATGATCCTGACCATAATATTTATTTTATTTTAGCTTCTTTGAGTGTCTATTCGATTAATACCAATTTTATCTGTCAATCCAAGATATAGGTGCTCTCGGTCTAATGATACCCTTTGCTTGTCTCTTTCCCAGGCTTTACCCTCAACACAAAGGATGAATTATGTGGATCTCTGTGTTTGCAGATAACCATCAATTTGTTTTTGATGATTACAATTGATGAAGCAACTTTAAACATGACAACTACACAAGTCAAACGTATTTTGGATGTTGTTCTTTGTGACAAGGGAAATTAATATCAAGCCTCATCAGTTAAAAAGTTCAAGAATCCAATGAAGGGATAATCAAGTTATTGAGTTAAGTAGAATGTCTTGAAGAGATAAAGCGTGAAAACTCTATTGATCCTACACTCAGCTTCTTAGAGTGATTAGTTAAATTGTAAAAGGTTAAGATCAAGTTTTGAAGTAATATGGTGCGTGCGCACACACACACATACACGCACACAAGTTTTTCCAACCCTCTTTTTAAGGTTTAAGGAATACAAGAAAAGGGTTTGAATTGGGTTTCTGACATGACAACATTTTGCAAACCAAAGACCAAGAACAACAATGATAGAAATACACATGATTTTTATACTGGTTCACTATTAACTAAGTATGTGTTTGGTTTTGAGGTGAGAAGAATTGATTTTGATAGAATTGAGTTTGATAAAATTGATTTTGGTTAAATGTGAGTTAAATGTAAATTGATTTATATTTGGATAAATTAATATAAAAGTGATTCTCAATATTATTTGTTGTTTGGGTAGTTTGAATCAAAATTGATTTTAGATTTATAATTACCAAATTGGGTTTTAATATGTCTATTTTTATAAAACATAATATATAGTTATTAAATTACTAAATAAAAATATAAAAAATTAAATTAACATAATAATTAAATATAAGAAATTTAACTAAAAATTACAAATTGATAATATAATTTAAAATGTATTATAGTATTAAAATAGAATCACAAACTAACTATTTAGCTTATACTCTACAATTTGATCACGAATTGAGTCTTGAGCATGATCCATCTCTGATGATGAAGCTATATTGAAAATCTGCGATGAGTCCAGGTTAGTTGATATATGATAATCATCATGGTGAATGATCGTGTATTCATCTTCATAAATATTAAAATCAATATCCATTTGAGCATTTCTTATGATAAAATTATGTATTGTCATTGTTGCGACAACAATTTGAACTTATGTTTCATATTTAAGTTTAGGCATGCAACGCAAGATGGCAAATCTGTTCTTCCATACTCCAAAAGTTCTTTCTATTGTGCACCTTAAACTTGGGTGATAATAATTAAATACTTCGTTATGATTTTCAAATCCACTTGAATGTCTAAAATCTGGAAGGTGGTAACGCTCATATCTATAAGGACCAATGTATCCTTTTGGTGTTGGATAGCCAGAATCTACCAAATAATACTTACCTAAAAATAAAGTGGTTGTTATAATGTGACGTGGAATATTATCAACATAACAAATTTATATCAACAAATAAGAAAATACCTGAAGGTGGATGTGAAAAATGTAGGTTCGTATTTGTAAGATACTGATCAAAAACACGAGCATCACGTGCAGTGCCTTCCCAACCAGCTAATACAAAAGTTAAACATATATTCCAATCACATATAGGCATTATATTTTGCGTTGGATATCCTTTTCTTCCAATAAATTTGGTTTGCTCACTGGCACTCATTACACATGACACATGTGTACCATCAATTACTCTTATAACATTCTTAAAAAATAACCAATAACATTGATCATTTTTTATTTTGGCATGACATTCAATAAACATAGGACCTTAAGGTTTAACATATTTGAAAGAGAACTTAAGACAAACATGAAGTACCCGATGAAAATATCTACTTACAGTCTCACCTGAGTGTTGAAACCTTTCTTGAATCATTCTATTACCTACTTTGTGGCCTACAACGAATAAAACATTGCAACCATTCTTCAACCCCCATACGTCTAGATGACTTTAATCCATATTCCGTTAATTCAGTGCAGAATTTATGAAAAACATATTTTTCCATTCAAAAAATCTCATAACAACGTGTGGGATTCTCTTGTAATATTTCTTGAACCCATGCATGACCTGTTAGTTAATTAGTTCTACATGGCTCTTTACATAAATTATTGACTGCATACTCACCAACTAGTGCTGCTACACAAAAAAAAACATCTTTAAAATTATCATCATCTTGTATATTATATTTCAAATGTTCATTCTAACCATCCATTTTTATAAATGATAATCTATTATAAAAGAGAAAGTTGTTAGAGTCAAAGCTAATGTAACTAGGATAACCTGTTAGAACCATATGTTACTGCAACCATATAACATAATTACATATACATAAAACCATATAACAAAACTACATAAATATAAGATAATTTCATTGAAATTTCAAAGCCATAGTACATAAACATGAACTCTAAAAGACATCATTAAAGCAAGATTTAATACATAAGAAAGATCAGTCACATCTTCATAAATATTGTAGGGTTGTTTGTTGCAAACTCAAGCCAATTCAGCCTCCTATCCTCAAAACCTTGCAGTGATACAAACATCTCACGTGCTGGCTTAAACATCATTAGTTGACAACACATTATATTAAAATTTTAAATCATTTATAACTTCATTCATATTTTGGATCTCACTCATCACTTCACCAATAGATGCATTAGTTATGGTCTCATTTCATGACTTACAAGTCTCTGCAATTACATTAATAACATCATCTATTATTGATGAAGGAGTTGATTTTTTCTTTCCTTTCTTTTCAGCACCACTAGTTCTCTTTCTCTTTTGTCCACTACTTTGGCTAACAGCGCCTTGTGAAGTATTCAAAATAATATTTGCAAATTCAAATGTTGCTCCAACACTTTCGTTTTCACTATCACAAGAACCTTCTTGCATATCCAAGATAACATCTTACCCGAATGAACCTTAGGTAATATTCCACGCGTTAGTGAGTTGGTGAGCAAATGGAAGTCCTTTGTCTTTAAATTTTCCATATAGAGGGTTCTCCTGCATGTTCATAATCCATCATCATAAAACACAAGGTAAAAATAAACTTAAAAGTATTACTAAACAACATATCTATGATTTTCTTACCAAATGTTTGCTCTCCCACCACTCATCAGGTGCATCAAAAGTATTTTTCTCATAATTCCACCCTAATCCGGTAACTTTTCCAAATAAATTATACCATACTCTCCAATCTTTTCTCAAACTATCATAATTATTCTTTGATTTTTCCTTGTCATAATTTCTTCCCGATAATCCATTAAATTGGGAAATAATACATTGTCGTCCTTTTTTAGTAAAACTAGTACCAATATGTTCACCTTTGGTAACTTGATCCAAGCATGCTTTAATGAAGTTTTTAGTGGCTCTAATATACCCCAACTTGCTTTGAATCTTTGAACTTTATCATTAGTTAAAGGAAGGTTTGCAAAAACTTTTCTCTTTATTGTATCCATAATACTATAAACACAAAGAGGATAAAAAATGAAATAAAAACTTCTACAAAATATGATATCATATATATAATCAACCAATATATGTTATACTTTATTCACACAAAATCAACTTTCAACTATGTTTCATGCATAAACAACATGTTCAAATTTACTATTAACATAAACATTTTTTTAAAGATATTTTATCAAACACATACAAGGCATTAAAAAACAGGAAAGAATTGTGACAATTTACTGCATAGAAAAATCAAATTAATATCTTGCTCACCTAAAAACCTTGAAGATGCAGTGTGTTTTTGTCTATCACATACACCATATATCTAAAGAATAGAAAATATGCAATAAATTAAGCCAACAAACACAATCTCTACCACTAATGAAATGAGATATGCAGTAAATTAAAGAGATATGCATTAAATTCATAAAATCTGCAAAAAAAAAAAAAAAAAAGTTTCACAGTAGACAAAATTCAATCTTGAAGTGATGTGTAGTAATGAAGAAAAGAAGAAAACCTATTTTCGGGTGGGAAATTGGAGAAGAAGTTGTGGGTAATTTGGTAAGTATACATGTCACACAAAATTTATTTCTTTACATTGTCAAATACAGATGTGTAAGCTCCAATTTGTTGCTTCCAAATAAACTCATGTTTAGGATGAAAAGCAAATCAGAAAAAGTAATTTTGGTATTACCCAAACATTAATGAAAAATATGGTCCCAAATTTTTATATGGTAGATGTGAGTTTATGGTGCAAAACTGAAAACCAAACAGACACTAAGTTAGTCCAGTCCACTCGTCAGAGTGATTTCTCCTGCTCACAAGGACTTAATCCACTAATAAATCAAATTATAAACTCAAATACCAACTGTCAATGACTTCTCGAGACTACAGATTAAACTTAACCCCTAAGGAATTTATAAAACTCAAAGACCAAATGTCAATGACATCTTGAGGCTACAGACTAAACTTAGTCCCTTAAGGAATTTAACCGAAGTTACAATACAAAGAGTGCATGTTTACAAGAATGCTTCTTAACAAGTAGATACACAAGATTAATTTAAGAGTTTACACTTAAGAAGATATACAAATAAAAGCTCTAAATATAATGAGTGTTGTAATTGTTGTTTCTCTCATTTGTTGTACTTCTTTTACTCACTTCATTGTTATTCTTATTCTTCTCCATTTTCCTGTGTTCTTCACAATTCCTTCTCCTCTTTAAATAGATGATGAATAGTAGCATTGGAGGTTAGAATTGAAAACTTCTTCAATTTAACGGTTGTAATAATGGTACGAGGTTGAGCCGTGAATTATGGAGATCTGTTGGTAGTACATTCCTTAATAATTCCAGCATGTTTGTCCTTTTAAGGAAACATATACTAGAATTATTAGAGTAAATATGTATTGTTTATTCCAGAAGTGTTAACTTGGTTATCTAGATGGTTGACTATCAGTTAGACGCTTATTCGTATTTCAACCTTGTTTTGGAATTTGGTTATGTCTAGAGTCTCTTTTCCAGAGTCAAAAGTCTCTTGCCCAGAGTTCAGAGTCTCTTGTCTATAGTCCAGAGTCTGCTCTATCTAGAGTCCACTTTGCCCAAAGTCTGGAATTTGCTTTCCCTATATTTAAGAAGCTTGGATTATTAGAGTAAATATGTATTTTTTATTCCATAAGCATTGGCCTAGTTATCCATATGGTTAACTATCAAATTAGACACTTCTTCGTATTTCAACCTTGTTTTAAAATTTTTTGATGTCCAGAGTATAGAGTCTCTTGTCTAGAGTCCCGAGTCTATTGTCCATAGTCCAAATTCTTCTTTGTCCAAAGTCTTCTCTATCTAGAGTCCGCTTTGTCTAGAGTCCAATATTTGCCTTCCTTATCTTTAAGATTCTGCACACTTAATGAAACTATTAGATTACAAAATTATTCTTTATACTTTTTAATCATCAAAATTAAGTATTGTAGATGTAGAATCAAAATTGTTCCAACAATTTCCACCTTTTTGATGATGACAAATATAATTATTTTGATGAACAATTTTTACTTAATAAAAAATCAACTAAAAATCACAGTTAGGTTTGTAAGTTCCCCATGAATTTTAGATCTTCAAAATTTTAATAACTTAAGTACACAGAGCGGGGTTTGTAAGCTCCCCCTTACTTTAAGACTTAGGAAAATTTTTGAACTAGCAGAAAATTCAATAACCATGATAATCTCAAATTATCCAATAAAATTATTAAATGTTTGAAATTTATCATAGGATGAAAATGTATCAAAATCATATATTTTCCATCCCCCCCCCCCCCCCCCCCTTTTCATCAATAAAAAAAATATAAAATCTTAAAGGACAAGAATATTAATTGAGAAGAAAAATAAATACTTCATTAATCAGTCAAAATTACAAGATGTGTACTGAAAAGGATAAAAATATATGAGAAAATATAGTTCAGAGGAGAGATTGGTGGTGACAAGAATTGAATAGGACTCATAAGTAGAGGATCCAACTCCATAGGCAATATTTATGGACTTCTACCTTTGACCTTCAACGCTTTCAGCTTCATCAAGCTTCAAGCCCAATAGGTTATAAGAGCATCACTCAAGCCAACCTTTTGTACCTCCAGTTCTTCAAAGACAACAAACTTTTCATTTAGGGTGAACAAGAGGTTTTTGTCACTAGTGAAAGTTCTAAAAGCCATCTCTAAAGTTAGGGGTTGGCTAAGTTAAAAGAAAAAATAAGAATTTCCAGAAAAGGGTTGAAAATAAAAGAGAGGTTATGATGAGTGAGTAGTGGATATGATTTTTAAATAGAATGGGAAGAGGAAGTGTAAAAGATTTTGAACAAATCAAGGTTTAGAGTTGAGACAATTTAAAACTCAACTGCTATCTCGAAAGCCCAGAGTAATAACTTCTACAAGGCACATAACATGGCATGCTTGATAGAAGAAATCATTACTATTATATAAAGGAGAAAATATTAATGACATCGAGGGCGCCAAAAAATGATTTTTATTTTACCCATGAAAAATAACTAAAAGTGAGAAAAACACAAGAAGGGGGGGGGGGGGGGGGGGGGGGTTGAGTTAGGTTTTAAAAACAAAATATTTTTACCAAGTCAAAAACTCAACAATTAAAAAATTGAACAATGAGAGAGACGTAAGAATTTTTATCCTGGTTCGCTAGAAACTCGAAGCTAATCCAGTCCACCCACCAAGGTGATTTCTCCTTATACACAAAGAATTAATCCACTATAATCAACTGATTACAAATGCACTAGCAACAACTGGTGACTAATAGATCACAAAGACCAACAATCAATGTCTTCTCAAGGATTCTGACCTAACTGGTCCCTTAAGGAAATGCATACAACAAGTTTGAATAAAGAATGTGTGTATACAAGTTGCTTCTACACAAGCAAATTTACACAAATGAAATACAAACACTTAAAGAAAAGTATGCACAAAGTTGAGAGCTTTTCACGTAGAAACAGTCTTGTAAAATTGGTAACTTTCTTCAAGTCTCCAAGTCCTCTTTATATAGCATGAAAAAGGAATTGTTGGATGGCAAATTAGGAATATGAGAATTGCAGTTGTCCACTAACGGAATAGTGATATATATGAAGAATAGTATAGACCTTTCACCCATAATTTTAGGTAGTGGAAGGAATACTTTTGTTTTGTACCATGTACTATTTTGGTCATGTATCCTTTTATCCTTATCTTCATATTCATAGGCTTCTGGTAGAAAGTTGATGAAGCTTGAAAATAAATAAACATATAGTTGGGATTAGAGTCTTCAGAATCTTCAGTCAGAACCTTTTTGATAGTGTCAACGTCTAGCTTGAGAATCTTCAGAGTCTTCAGTTTAGTAACAGAAACTTCAGAATCTTCAGTCAGAACCTTTTGACTATGTCAGCGTCTGGCTTTAGAATCTTCATAATCTTCATCTTAGTAATATAAAATTCATAAAATTGCCATTCTTTAGAAGCTTGATGATCAGAGTCACATCCAGAAGCAGAAATAGAGAGAATATTGCAGCAGCAATATAACGTCTTCTCAGAAGCTTCTTCAGAATGAATTAGCATAGAAATGACTTTTGGAACACAAAAGTTCAAAAACTGGTGATGTTGCATGTCATATTCTCAGAATCAGAACTGACTGTTAAAACTACATAATAGCAAGTCGTTAGGGTACCAAAATTATTCTCACACAAATACTATCTTGTTATCATCAAAACTTAAAGGTCTAGATGCAGAAATAAATCATGTTCTAACAATAACTCCCAAAGGTCATTCAAGTGTTTTTTATGGCTAAAATAATTAGTTGGACAATTATCTCACTTCTTATCCATAACAATAGCACTTTATTTTAACCATTAATATAGCTCAGAGTCCAGAAGACAGAAAGTGTCAGATGGATTCTGACTTAGGACCTTCTGACCCTGAGAACCTTCTAACTTCAGAGGGCTAACTGGTTTAGAGTCACACTTTCAAGAATCTCATTTTAACCATCCAGAGGCTACACATATTGAGATTTGTCAATTAATCTGGACAATTTTCATTTTCAAATTCCTCAAAATAAAAATAAATATATCTTCAGCAAGGGGTTTTGTAAAGATATCAGCCTATTGATTGTGTGTATCAATACATTTTAATTCTAAAATTCCCTTCTGAACATAGCCTCTGATAAAGTTATGTTTTATCTCAATGTACTTAGCCATATAGTGTAAGATGGGATTCCTATACAAATAGGTAGCAGAAGTATTATTAGAGCAGGTAGGAATGTTACTTTCTTTTAATTGATAATCTTCTAGTTGATTATTTATCCAGAGAATTTGTGTGCTACAACCAGCTAATGCAATATACTTAACTTCTATTGTTGATAATGTAATGGTTTATTGTCTTTTGTTAGACCACGAGATTGGATTTTCACCTAGAAACTAATAGCTTCTGTTGGTGCTTTTTCTTCCAGGTCTATCTTCAGCATATTCATCATCACAATAACCTATTAACTTGTAATCTTCTGATTTCTTTTACGATAAACCAAGGTTAGTAGTACCTTTGAGATATCTAAAGACCCTTTTAACATTTGTTATGTGGGATTATCTAGGATTTCATTGGAATCTAGCACACAAACATACACTAAACAAGATATCAGGTCTAAAAGCAATTAAGTATAGGAGAGAGCCAATCATACCCCTGTATACCTTTTGATCTACCTTTATATTCTTCTCATCTTTTCCCATAGTGCAAGTTAGATGCATTAGAGTCTTAGTTGGTTTGTTATTAGCCATCTCAAACTTCTTCAAAAGTTCTTTTGTATACTTATTTTGGTGAATATAGGTTCCTTTTGGACTTTGATTGATTTGTATTCCCGGAAAGAATTTTAATTCTCCCATCATGCTCATTTCAAATCCAGTCTGTATAAACTTAGAGAATTCTCCCATCATGCCCATTTAAAAAGAAAGTTGGTAAGTGTTTCATACCAAACTCCGAGAGCTTGTTTCATACCAAACTCCGAGAGCTTGTTTCATACCATACAATGATTTCTTACATTTGTAAACATAATCAATATTTTTATCACTTTCAAACCCAAGAGGTTGATGAACATACACTTCTTCAGTTATGTATCCATTCAAAAATGAAATTTTAACATCCATTTGATATAAAACAATATTATAGTTTACTGCAAATAATATTAAGAGACGAATGGATTCTAACCTGGCCATTGGTGCAAAGGTTTCAGTATATTCAATCCCTTCTTGTTAACTATAACCTTGTACAACCAGTTTGGCTTTGTTTCTTATCATATCTCCTTGCTCATTCAATTTGTTTCTAAAAATTCACTAGGTTACAATGATGTGTTTTCCTTTGGGTCTTGGAACTAAATCCCACACATAATTTATGGTAAATTGATTTAGTTCTTCTTGCATAGGCAATATCCATTTTGTGTCTAGTAGAGCTTCATCAATGTATGTTGGTTATGTGGTAGACACCAAACTAAGAATCATTTCATCATCTTGTCTATATGAGGATTTGGTTCTCATAAGTTTTGCCTTGTCCCACATAATCAGTTATTCAGGATGAAACACTATGCTAAATAAGACCTTTAGCAGCGCTTAAAAGCGCTGCCTAAAGTGGCGCTGCTAAAGGTAAAGGCAACGCTTTTTTTTTATGGAAAAAGCGCTGCTATAGGCCCCCTTTAGCAGCACTTTAAGCAGCGCTCCCCCCCTCCTTTAGCAGTGCTTTTGAAAAGCGCTGCCTATTCCCCCTATACAGCAGCGCTTTTCAGAAGCGCTGCCTATTCCCCCCCCCCTTTAGCAGCGCTTCTGAAAAGCACTGCCTATTCCCCCCCCCCCCCCCCCTTTAGCAGCACTTTTGAAAAGCGCTGCCTATTCTCCCCCTCCCCCCCTATAGCATCGCTTTTTTGAGCGCTCTCTATGCCCCCCTTTAGCAGCGCTTTACTTAAAAGCGCTGTCTATTCTTCACGTTTTTAATTTTTTTTTTAAGTAATCACTTTTTTATATTTTTTTCGATAAACCTGCTTATAACAATTACATTCACCTGTTTATAATTTAGGCCTTTAATTCAACACTTTGCCCTTATATATACATTGTAATTCAACACTTTGGCCTTATATATACATTGTAATTCAACACTTCGGCCGTAATCATTGTAATTCACATAAACCTGCTTATATATAATTTAACACAAGCCGATCCTCAGAACAACTTCACAAATACAGTCAATTTACATATAATTACAAAACCGATAACTTTACAAATACATACGACTTCCAAAAATATTATTATCCCGCATCAATATTTGACGATACATATACCTTATACAATTCTCAACTCAAGAATGTATTGACACCATTCCTCCTTAATTTCTTCCAATCCTGCTTTCGAGTAAGTACCACACTTGAATTCATCAAAGTACTACATAACAGAACATGCACAATTTAGTTTTAAAACTAATTACTCAAATGAAATATCGGTTAATTATTAAAATAAATCATATAACTTATGAATTGATCCATACCATGATTAGAATATCTATTTGACCCGAGTGAATAATTTTCTTCATAAAGCGCAATACAAAATATCCATAATCAATCCCATTGCACTGACGAGGACACTGTAAATGGGAAAAACAAACAATCATTTATCAGGGTATATAGTTTAAATAGTTTTATCAAGTAGAACCACTATAACAGTAAAAAATGTGAAAATATACCTGCAATGTGATCCAGCTAAGGTTGTTAGCCTTCCTTTTTGGCATTGTTGCTTCTCTTTACGATCGAAATATTTGTATAGCTCTAACATAATATAAACGAATATTTAGAACAATCTCACATAATAAATAAAGATAATTATTCAGAACATTATATCTCATCACTTACGTATCAACCATAGTCTTCATATCAGGATATTTTGTTTGATCACCATCCAATGAATCCAGATAATACACTATTTCTTTCATCGGATTAATTGTGACCAACAACCAGTGTCCATTGTAAAATAAGACAAAAGTTTAGAAGAAAATGTTATATAGAATGGCAAAAGGCGAACAATTATAATAAATGAATTTAGAATGAAATCTAACCCATGGCCAGTATTATATGGCAAAAAGTACAACTTCTTTGTATTTGTGGCCATAAATGATTTGACTATGTAATTTCTGACTACATCTGGAGTGTGATCGGTTGACCGTGCGTTGATACAGATAGCAGATAAGAATGTGAATCTTGAAGTCAAATCATGTGGGACCAACATCTTGTCATACAATAACCTTAAATAAAAACATAGTCAACATTAGAATATTCGTTTAAATGAGCAAATAAATTGTTTAATTATTTAATTAAAATTGATCGGAGTACTACCTGATGTAGGAATGCATAACACCCATGCCCAATTCAGAATGTTGGAAAATCTGGTCCAAATCCTCCTTGGCAATTGTTTCGGCATATTCAAAACCGAAAATACCTTCCTGCATAGGTATTTGACGGATGCCACCCTCAGCCACATCTGTTGTTCCTACATATGTTTCAAGGCACAACCTAAATCGAGGAACAAATGCTTTTTTTGGCTCAACCTTTTTTTTTGTTGGGCACCTTACTAGATTCAGGCATCTTACCCTTGCTGACTTGTTGCAACTGTTGATCATGAACCTAAAAATCATATAAATTCAGTAATTAATGTATAATAAGATCATCATGTAACTGTAATAGTACCTGTTTTTTGATGCAGCTAAATCGGTTTCCCGCATAATAATTCCCTTATCTTTTGATTTGAATTTTGTAGGAGTCTAAGATCATCATGTAAATAAGTAAATGTAAATGTAAGAATAACTTTCATGTATGGGTCGTAAAACATTTGAATACTTTATAATGGTGTTCAACCTGCCTCATCATCTATGAAAATGAGATTTGACGACCATGCAACATACGATCCTATTGCGTCTCCCACCACTGTTGCGTCCGAAACATCATCTGGTATAGGCAACAACGCACCCCCCTCTAACGCAATATCAATCGATACTTTCAAAAATCCAGCAGAGAGTGGTTTATGGTGAAGTAAGTCTCCCAAAGTGTTATGCACTTTTCCCTTCCCATCTATAATTCTATCATTTGCATGCCAAGTCAAGTGTTTTGCATCTGTTTCACTACGAAACATGCGTCTAAATCTCGGAATTATAGGAAAATACCATAAGAATTTTGCCGGTGACAACTTTTTCTTATACCGAGATACACCGCATTTAGGACACTCGTTTAATGATGCATATTCATTTAGAAATAAAATACAATCATTTGGACAAGCATGTATCTTATCATAGTGCATGCCAATAGAGCATAACATTTTTTTAGCTTCATAGGTTCGATTGGGAAGAACATTATCCTCCGGAAGCATCTCTTGTAGTAGGGCTAACAACTCTGTGAAACTTTTATCCGACCATCCATTACCCGCCTTTAAGTTGTACAACTTTAATACCGCAGCCAATCTTGTGAAAGTAGTGCAACCTTTATACAACGGTTTCTCTGCATCATTTACCAACCTCTCAAACATCTTGGGACAATCCTGAAGATCTTCTTCAAGTGCTTCTGCAATCTCTTCGACTCGATCACAATCATATGTATCCCTGCCATTGTCCTTTGAAGCATATGTCGTATTATCCCCCGGTTCAACATTCTCGTTGCTTATCTCACCATGTAATGTCCAACATGTATAACTTCGATCAACTTCATGTCTCATTAAATGAGATTCCAGCTGAATTGCGTCAATCCGACGCCCATAACAGCAACCTAAGCAAGGACATGTGATCCTACTGGGGTCTTTGGCGTGTTCAACAGCAAACTTAACGAATTTTGATACCCCATTCTCGTGCTCTTTTGACAATCGATTAGAAGACATCCACTTTTTATCCATACTAATTAAGTAGGTTAAACTAAACTAAGAAAGCTAAACAAAAACAACAAATACCTGTAGCACCTGTAGAGAAATCACCAACTTCTAGAACTACACAGTAGGATTCTTGGAAACGATCAAAATCTTGCTTTACACAGGTAACCCCTATAACAGACAAAATTAATAACATCATCAACATTAAATAATTCTTGGAAACGATCAAAATTAACAGACATAAATATTGATTTCGATTAAGAGGATATTAACATGGATAGAAATGATCTTAACTAAATTAACCAAACACATGAAAATTAGCTTAATAATTAAATCTAAAAATCAATTAAAACTATAATTAACTAATTAAAAAAATTCTAAACAAATAATTAACTAATAATCAAAAGTTAGTCAAATTAAAAATCAATTTTAAAAAATAATAACGGAATTAAATAGTAATAAAATAAATCATATTTATATATTACAAAATTATTTATACCACACTATGAATCTCAAAACAGGAAATAGTGGAAATACAATGGAACCAAAATTGATGTATTGCAAACAAACTAATTATTTGATAAACCAAAAATACTATTTCAACAAGTTTACTACTTAAATAGAAGAATATCAAGAAAACCTCTAAGCCATGCATCTACAGTAGAAGAAATATGTAAAACCTACATAAGTCATCCATTTTATAAACATTATAATATCTAACACAAGGTATAATAAACTAATTAATAAACCAAAATAATATTTTAACAAGTAAAACCTACATAATATCTAAGTATAAATTCTTAACTCTAAAAAAACAAAAGTCTAAACAAATAATTGCCTATCAATTCAACTTTCTAATACTATATAATGAAATGGGGAGCAGCGACCCTACTTTATCAGTGATTCACAGAATTTGACTTTTCAAAAGAAAAAATAACCACGTTTCCAGAATAAAACAAAAACTTAAGAGCTAAAAACCGGAGTGAAATAAAATGGAAAATCGGAGAAAAATCAACGGATGTCTAGTGGCAGTATCAGTGAAAGGCGTTTATGGTAACCATAATCAAAAGAAATTCACCATATATCGATAAATTAGTAAATACAAAAGTAATATGTTTGTTTCAACACTTTGAAGTCACTGCTAACCACTTGCAAACAAAATCCACAGCTTGTAAAAATATTGAGCCACAACAGCAGAATGACGGTAACAATATGAGGCCATAAAGAACGAAAACAAGATCAACATTGTATTCACATAACCATTCTGCAAATCTCAATAATGATGCACACACAAACACAAATCAAAATCAAATTTCAACAATCATGAGTTGCTCTGAATATGGAATTAAAATAACAGATATAAACTTGAAACAACAATCATACTACCATCATGAAACACTTTTTATTATTCATCAACAATCACATTCTAGAAATCTCTCAATCTCTCAATCACATTCTACATGAGATTTGAAGCAAACCTATAGATTTTGTAAGAATGAGTGGAGGACGAAGATAGACCGTCAAAACGGACGGACGGAGGCGGAAATGAAAGACAGCGACGGACAGAGGTATTCGCTGGGTTTTTTTTATCGGTTACGAGCGTAGAAGAATGCCAAAAACCACGACTATTTCTGTTTATGAAATTTTCTGGTTTTTTTTTATTTATTTATGCCACTTAAACCTACAGCAGCGCTTTTGCATGGCCTTTAGCAGCGCTTTATAAAAGCGCTCTCTAAGGTCTGCTAAGGCAGGACCTATAGCAACACTTTTATAAAAGCGTTATCTTTTGTACCACCTATAGCAGCACTTTTCTAAAATCGCTTTCTTAGAATGACCCCTTTAGCAGCGCTTTCTGAAAGCGCTCTCGTAGGTGACCCTTATAGCAGCGCTTTCTAAAAGCGCTTTCGTAGGGCCTACTTTTAGCAGTGCTTTTTATAAAGCGCTTTCTATTGTTAACAATAACCGCCACCTTTAGCAGCGCTTTTCTAAAAGTGCTGTCTAAAGTCTACTATTTTTTTTCTTTTTTTTCCTGACTCTTTAGCTGCGCTTTTTCAAAAAGCGATGTCTTTTCATGCGCTGCCAAAAATAATTTCTGTAGTAGTGAAAGGATCTCTACTTGTACTTTCTATGAGATGCTGATTGTTCAGTTTCATGTTGAGCATTTCCAGAGTATTTATCCTCAGAGTCCTTGTCTATAGAATTTGAATAGATAATTTCCAAATCTGCAAACTTTTTTACTTGCTTTGACTTTTCAAAGGCAAGCTTATCATCAAACTTAACATGAATTGATTCCTCAACAATTTTGGTTTCAATGTTATATACTCTGTAGCCGTTAGAGCATTCAAAGTATCCTAACATGATACACTTTTGAGATTTAGAATCAAACTTGTTTAAGTTGTCTTTACTATTGAGCATAAAACAAATAAAACCAAAAAATTGTTGGGCTTTTTGTTGTTCCATAATTCATGAAAAGCTTTTAAAGAAATATGCGGTGCTCATATGGTTTCTCACTCAGAATATTCTAACCAAAAAGAAATATGGACTTATGTTTCACATGATGGATTTCAAAAGGAGTAAATCAACATGGCTATCATGTGGACATTTAATCACCAAAGTCATGTCTGATGTTGGTGTTAACTTGGAGGGCGAAATCTTAAAATCAAATCCCTATTTGATTAAGATGTTTTGTCTAAGTTAGATAAATTTGTGAGTTGTTAATGGAGACTTGAAACATAAGCCATCAAGTTTGGAAGATAATGATCAGAAACTTCTTCAATGTTTGTCTGAAGCAATGTTATTCTCCATCCTCTCAAAATCCCCAGAGAATGACAATGTTCTCAGAAGATTGACCAAGCAAGTCGGCCTTCTAACAAAGTTTGCAGTTAAGAATAGAATGCCTTATGTTGATGAAAATATCGATAACGAGTAGTTATATTTGATTTATGTCCTATTTCATGCTTTAGAGATTTTTCTCCTACTTTTATAACAAATGTGTTTGTGTTTAAATGTTATCCTCCTTTTTTGTTTATTTCAAAGGGGTAGAAGTATACTCTTAAGGAAGTAGAGTATACTCTCTTTATATGTGAGGTGGATTTTAATTACTCAAAATATTTACCCTATATTTTCTTTGTTTACCACATCAATGAGAGATGCATTGACTTATTAAAAAAGGGGAAATACGTGAATCTATATGCTTGCAGTTATAATCGTCAATTGGTTTTGATGATGATAACTTATTAAGGAGTTTTATAAAATGTAATATTAAAATTTAAAACAACAATCTTATTTCAAAATTTAAAACAAAGCCAATGAAGGTTAGTTTTGAGTTGATATAAGGAAAAATATAAAAAACACGTGACAGCATGCAATGTAATAAAACAATGGTCATTTAAATTTAATAATAATAACTACCATGTCGTGCGAAGCATGCAATACACGAGTACTTCTATAAATTTGTATATTTTTTAAATCTAACTTCTAATTTAAAAATTAATACGACTAGTATTTTAAATAATTTGACCACGCCTAAAAATATTAAATGATATTTGCTAAAAAAAATATTATTTGACCCATGCGATAGCCAGCTTGATTTCTACCCAACAAATCTATAAGCATAAGATGAAAATTAAAATAATTTCTTTAAAATCTAACAATAATAAATTAGAAAATTTTAAAATTTAATTATTTTAAAAATATTAAACACCATAATAATAAACATTAAATACATTACAAGCACGAATACTTTTTAAAGAATACTTTTGCAACAAAGTTTATGAAAAAATATTATTCTATATAATATAAAATAATTAATATCTACAAAATTATTACTACTAACTAAACTACAATAATAAATTTAGGCTTAAAAGAATGTGAAGTCTGAGGCAGCCGCTCACTTGCCACCCCATGGACCTACTTATATGTGAAAATTTGAAAAAAATGTTGTAATGATATTAAAAAAAACTACAAATATATATAAAAAATATAAATATAAAAAGTGGATGAGAGTAGGGCTGGCAATGAACCGAACCAACTCGAAAATAGTTCGAAATTCGATTCGACAATTAGATCGTTGAACTAGGTTCATGAACCTAATGAGTTGAGTATGAGCGAAAAATTAAGTTCGTTAACTAAATGAGCTGAACTTGAACTCTACATAGTTCGACTCGTTAGGTTCATGAGTTAACTCGATTACATATGAGAATAATTATACTGTCTTTAAGATTAGGTTTAAATATTTAATCTAAATCTTAGACAAATTTAATCTTCAACTTAGTAGTTTTTGAATTAGACTCTCAAATGTATCTCTTGAAAGTTGTGTAAGTTTTGAATTAGTAGATTTCGAAGATAAAGTTAAATTTCAATATGATAATTTTTATTTTATTTTAATATTTTATTTTAAAAAAAATATATTTATTTAAAATGTCAAATATACTAAAATATATATATATTAAAAAAAATAGTTTTTAAGCCCGTGAATCATGTGAGCTGATCCTAATGAGTTGAACCAAACTGTTCGTGAACTTATAACAAGTCGAGTTTGAACTTAAAAAAAAGTTCGTGTTGAACTCGAACTCGAACTCGAACTCGAAACAATTCATAACGAGTCGAGTTTGAGCTTAAAAAAAAGTTCGTGTTGAACTCGAACTCGAACTCGAACTCGAAAAATTCTTAATGAGTCGAGCCGAGCTGAGGTGAGTTCGACTCGACTCGACTCATTTCCAGCCCTAGATGAGAGTTAAAATTAAGGGTGTCAAACATGTATGCTCGTTTTAATTAGGACTTACTTGTTAAAGTCTGCGACAAAACAAGATAAAGTGAGACTAAAGGTAAAAATATGCTAGACTGATAATAGGAATCTACAACCTAACTTACATTGATTCATATTAGGCTAAATTTTTTTTTAATACAAAAGATCTAGACTTTTTTATAAGCTTATGTAGTTAAAAATACTAGATCTCATGCTATGAAAAAAAATCTTTTAAACCTAATAGATTGATCTATTTAAATAAACATAAATAATTTTTTTTATTATCATTGTGTTATGTTTTGTATTTTGAACTAAAATACATAAATAAAAATTGATTATCTAGAAGAAATTATAAAAATAAAATGAAAACACCTTATAAACAATTTATAAATTATTTTCATAATTATCTTAAATAAATAATCTATAAAACTTATGCTAATAGGTAAGTTAAAATAAGTCATTATTGGTTTTTTAGTTTGTTAATTAGTCTATTTAAAATAACAATGCTTTTATATAGGCTAACAAGTTAATCAAATCTTAAAAAATGTTAGACTCGGACTTAAAAATAAATTTATGACGGACTATATGTCAGACTTAGACTTTAGTATTTTTGATAGATCAGACTTAGACTTAGACTTTAATATTTTTATCTAAATTTTTAATCGGCCTCCGTATTAAAATACGAACAAAACGGATTTGTGATTCAGATTTAATATGTTTTGCCACCTAGTAGGGCTGGCAATGAACCAAACCAACTCGAAGATAGTTCGAAATTCGACTCGACAATTAAATCGTTGAACTAGGTTCATGAACCAAATGAGTTGAGTATGAGCGAAAAATTAAGTTCGTTAACTAAATGAGCTGAACTTGAACTATACATAGTTCGACTCGTTAGGTTCATGAGTCAACTCGGTTACATATGAAAAGAATTATACTGTCTTTAAGATTAGGTTTAAATATTTACTTCAAATCTTAGACAAATTTAATCTTCAATTTAGTAGTTTTTGAATTAGACTCTTAAATGTATCTCTTGAAAGTTGTGTAGGTTTTGAATTAGTAGATTTCAAAGATAAAGTTAAATTTCATTATGATAACTTTTATTTTATTTTAATATTTTATTTAAAAAATATATATTTTTTTAAAATGTCAAATATACTAAAAAATATATATATTTAAAAAAATAGTTTTTAAGTTCGTGAACCATGTGAGATGAACCTAATGAGATGAACCTAACGAGTCGAACCGAACTGTTCGTGAACTTATAACGAGTCGAGTTTGAGTTTAAAAAAAAGTTCGTGTCGAACTCGAACTCGAACTCGAATTCGAACAATTCTTAACGAGTCGAGCCGAGCTGAGGTGAGTTCGACTCGACTCGACTCATTTCCAGCCCTACCACCTAGTTAAAAAATATATCCTTAAGTAGTTTTTAAGGAAAAAGGAGATTAGTGTATCTGTACACCCATTGATTGAGGCAACAATAGTGGGCAACATTATCACAAATATTTTTAATACAAACATCATTAACGTTCACAACACTCCACTCCACCCATCCATTTTTCTTCCCTTTCCTTTCTTGTTGCCCATTCCAATCAACCACTATTTCTAATTCCTAATGCGGTTTTCATGTCTTATCAAATCTTATTCCATTCAATTTCATCCAACCAATTTAAAACACTAACTAAATAAAACAACCCCATTTAAAAAAACATTATTCCCAAAATACCCTCTCACTAACCCTTCTTTAGTTTTCCTCTTAAACAATAAAGCATCAAAGTCGTGATTGACTAGGCTTGTGGGTCCCACGCCAACTGACCCGGACTCCAACTTATAATTCAACTCAATTGAATATTTTAAAATAGGAAAAAGCAGCCACTGGTATTTTATTTTCCTTTTTTAAAAAACTAAAATAGAAAAAAAAAAAGTGAATAATTATTTTAAAACAGAAAAAATCAATGTTGTTTGATAAGCTGAAAATTCGGTCCCACGCGCCTGCGTCGTCAGCATCATTACTTTCTCTCTCCTCTCTCTTTCTCTCTCCATTGTCCCCCTTATATATAAAGCCTTCGAGTTCTCTTCATTACCACCGTGTCAACTCTTGTTCAAACTCACACAAGCTTATAAAACGCCACCGTTTTGCTCTTTCTCTCTTTTTTTAATTCTCTTTTATTTTTTATAAATAAAAAAATGGCTGATGAAAACAGTTGCAAGAAGCGGTTACGTAATGACTCGTCCGAGTCAGAGATTGAATCGTCCGAGGCAAAGAAACTCAGAGACGATTTACTCGAGTTCTTGAACGATTCCGATTCAGCTCCTTCGATGCAAGAGCTTGATTCTGTTATGAAGAGCTTGCAGGAGGAGATCTCTGCGTCTTCTTCTACTTCCGTTCGTGTGACGTCAGATTCCGGTGAGTCTCAGGCTCAGATCGGGTATCTTCTAGAAGCTTCTGACGACGAACTCGGGCTTCCACCACCGGGTTATCCTTCGGTTCATGAAGTTGTTAATGAAGAGAAAAAAGATGAAACTGATTTGGCTCGAGTTTTGTCTGACTCGTCCGGGATCGGTGAGTTATGGGAGTTTGAGAATCGGATCCCGAGTTATGACTCGTTTGATTTAGGAAACGGATTTGGAGGTTTTGGTTATGACTCGTTTGATGGGATTTTTAACCATTCAGATGTGTATTATGACTCGAACGAGTTTTCTGACTCGTGGCGGCACGGAACCTTGCCGGCACAATAGAAATCATGAAAAAAAAAAGTTAAAAAAAGGAAAAGGAAATTTCCTTTTAATTAATTAATCTATCTAATGAGATTTTTAAATTTCTTAGACATGTAAATCTTTTAATTTTTATTGTTCAGCTACTACTTTTTGTTTCCTTTTATTTGGACTAGGTTAGATAAAAGGAAATTATAGAATATAAAATTATGAACGGCGATGAAAATGGTTGTTTATTATTATTTTTTTTTCTTTGTGCCTTATAATACTTTTTATTTGAATTTAAAAGTAAATGACAAAAGTAAAATTAGAGGAATAAATAAATTATACTAGCACTTACTGTATATAGTTGTGGAATGAAGAAAGAAACTTGATTTTTATTTTAATAAAAGAGATTATACTAGCAGTTACTGAATATAGTTGTGTAATGAAGAAGCTTGATTTTTATTTTAATAATTTAAATAATATAAAATTTTTTATACTGTTAATGTGTAGTAATTAAATCGGATAAAAATACAAAAATAAGTTAATTTAGAAAAAACATAACCTTAAATAGTATTGATTTTTTATTTATTGAATTTAATTAATATAAATTTAAACTTTAAGTTAATTGTATGACATGATAAATTAATATATTTTTATTAAATAAAAGTGTAAAGTTAATTGTATAACATGATAAATTAATATATTTTTATTAAATAAAAGTGTAAAATTATTTTATAATGTCAATATATAGCTATTAAACTTTATTTATTTTTGTTTTTTAAGAATAAGTATAGAATATTGTTTGGGAAAAATTACAAATAAACGTGGAAATTAAAAATAAAAGTCTTATGAAACGATGTAGTATAGGCATGGAATTTAATAGTGTTATTGAAAAAATCATAATTAAAATCGAAATTAGAAAAAGATCTTATAAAATCGGACTATTTATTTATATATTAAAAGATGAAGACATGTAATTGAGTTAAATAAATGGAAAGTGATGATATATAATCTAATTGTAATGATAATATTTATTTATATTTGTATATTATAATTTTGATGATAATATTTATTGATATTTATAAATGAATGATTTAAAAAATAATAATTAAAAACAAAGAATAGAAGTAAAAATGGCATATAAAATATGATTTTGAACCAAATTGTTTATACAGATTATAATTTTTTTTTTAATGCATACGATGGTTTGGGAATTGTTTATTGATTTTTATTTTATTTATAACAATAATTCAATAATTGAATTTAGTCTTTTATATGTGTTTTTTTGTTATGAAATTAGAATTAATAAGAGAATAAGGGTTTGGGGTGTGTAATGGGGATCTGAGACCCTGTAGTGGATGTGAGATTGACATGCAAGGTTATCACTTCAACGCTTAAATCAGTATGTGAATGAAAATGAGTGAATAAAGTTTGAATTTGAAATTGTGTATCTGACATCAGTGTGGATGGTGTATTTGAAATTGGTGCGTGTGCCATTTATATAATGAATGTATCTTGACCCTGAATCTCATGTGCTCTTTCTCATGGTAATTCCCTTGTGATGCGAGCAATTGAACGAATCATTGCTTTCTCTAGGCCGCGGTCAATGGCAGTTCAGGTCGACCCAAAACAATTGCCCCCGAAGCCCTCGTCTCTGCTTGGCAGTGATGCGGTTTGTCGTATTCGCCCCGTTTGTGGAGAGTCAAGAGATGGCATTAATGTTTTTGGAAATCACGTCTTTAATGCACTTCATGCTTCAAACATCTTTTTATAGATTCCATCGTAATGACCTTTGGGAACTGAGACAATGAAGTGTATTGCTTAGGCGATCTGGAGCATTGATAGGGTTTATTACTTTTAGTAAGTCTTCACATGATTCTTGAAGAGTCAGTTTTGCATTTTTCTTAAGATGTTTCTTTGTTTTTCGGTCATTTACATTTTCTATAACACTTTTCCTTTTTTGCACTTGAAGAAAGTAGTGTCCATCATGAGTCGAAAATCAAAATAAGATACTTCTGCCTTCTGATTTGACCATGCATCTTCGTTAACTCTCTTTATCTTTATTTTAAAGGGTGATCTTGACGGAGTCTTTCTAGATGTAGGTCTATCTTTAGATTGGGGCGTATTGACCCCTGATGAATAAAAGAGAATCTATAGCGAGTATGAAGAATGTGTCATTCCTTTTTATAAATTTACTTTTTTTATCATGGGTTTTCAATTTCCCTTTAAATCACTTGATAGTTTCCCCAGTGCAACTGCACCCTCCTAGTTAGGTGTATATTAAAGTTTTCTTGTACTGGTGCGAATATCAATAGAGATAAAGAGCTTTCTTGAGATTTTTCTCGGACTTGTGAAACCTTCTCCATCCTTTTTCTTCCTTCTCTTTAAGGTACAACATAGTTCCGCGGCCCAGGCACGGGGCTATGTTTGATTAATCTATTGTAGGTTGTTCGCAACCTCGTAATGTTTTCGGAGAGCCAGAAGCATTTCGAAAATAGATTCTTCCTTGTTGTACCTCTTCATAAAGACATGCATGCAACAATATGTACCATAGGGACTGGCGTGGAAGACAGATGTACCGACCTATTTCCCAAGTACTTGAACAAATGTCATTTCATGACGAAAAATGGATTGTACATCTACATGGAAGAAGATCTGTCTCAGGAGGAACTTTATCAGAAGAGACAGTTGGTTGGTTTCTTCAAAGAGTTGGGTTATATCGGGGACGTCACTCCTCAGGACGAGGTTTCATGAAAACTTTTGAAATGACTTAATGTAACCCCCCATTGTTGATGGATGCTCGCACCAAAGAGGAGAGAAATGTCATTTTTGGTGAATTTCATATGTATTTTCACCCTTTCGTCAATTCGGTTATCTCTAATGCGCTTATTTCCATATCTCTAGCAAGACAACGTGTTGTCCTACTTTATTTACGAGTTTATTATTAATCATAAGCTAACACTCTCAGTGTATGTGGGTGGCGTTTAGTTTGGGAAATTTAATGATGTGACCACCATGGTGAAGTGTGGTTTTAACTTCTTATTGCTAGTAACAGCCGGTTTACAAATTGTTAAATAGTAATATTTATTTATGTTAATATATCTTTGCTTTCTAAAAAAGTGCAATGATGATGACCTCTTATTTGGAGGATACTCTAGTGGTGTTTAGGGTTGTTAGAGGATTCATTGTTTGGGTTATACCACTCAAGTATGGGAAAGTCCTAAGGAAATTGACTTATTTGAGCTCTTTCACAATATTCATCATTTTGATTAGCGGAACCCATTCGATCAACATGACTTGCACTATCACATTGAGGATTTGCTAATTGTCCTCCAAGACTAGCCATATTCTGATTTTGTGTATGGATCATATATAAAGGAAAGCCAGATATGAAAGCATGTTGAGTATTTCCCAGTGCATTATACTGTGAAGCTTTTTCAAAAAATTGCCTTAGGGAACCATTAATGTTATTTTTAATTTCATGAGATGACTCTCGATAAGGAATAGTTTAAGCATCAGTCAACCAAGTATCCTTATTTGTCATCTCAGATGCAACATGTGATGTAGCATGAGAAGACCTCGTAGTAAGCCTTTGAGTAAAAGGAGCCAATGAGATAAAGAGCTTTTATTTCGTGGATGATGTACAATAGAATCATTAGAAGATGTGGTATCCATCACCCTTGGTACATATGTAGCCATAGTTAAGGCTTGTGATTTGAGTGGGCCTGGGTCATATGGTTTTGTGTTAGAGATCAAAGCATGCACTACAATTTTGGGTCTTGTTGACTCTCTCGGCAACAATAACACATGGTCAGCACCATAAGTGTTAAAATCGTATGGATTCAATGGTGGTGGAGATGTTACCGATCCATCAGTGAGTTAGGTCTTTTTTGATGTTGGGCTAAATCTTAGAGTTGAATTCACAACTTTGTAATTCCCAAACCCTTATTTGCATCCGTCTTTGTCTAAATTATTTATAGCACCAAAGGATTACAACACGATATGAGTCGTGGAGGTGAGAAACTCGTCAGGTGCTATGAAAGAAACAGGTGCTAACTTTGAACCAGACTCTTCAGCAAATAATGGTGATTGTCCTCTATATAGATTTGGTGGCTCCACTTGTGCCCTATACAGATCCAGTGGTTCTTCCTGTATAATATTAGGGATATTGTTAACATTATCATCAAGAAAATCAATTAGCTCTTCGAACTTCAACGATTCATCAAGTGGTTCCCTTTTCTCCTCAATTAGTGGTAGAAGGTTGTGCCCTACTTCTTTTTCTGATGGATGTTCTGGTTTTGTTCTGTGCATATTCGATAATTTTTCTTGGCTCTCTTCAATAGTTGTTAAAGTCACATCTCTAAATTTATCATCAGCAAAATTTTCAGGAAGGGAAGTTGCAACTACAGGTTCTACGGATGTATAAGTTGACTCCATTTCTTCATCTAATTCCAGAAAAAGATGTTTCCATTCAGGTTAAAATGCCAAAGAAACACTTTTGTGAACGTATTCTAAGATATCAATGGGTGATATTGAGATCGCCATTGGCACCATTTGAAAGCACGACCTCTCAATGCTTCAATCGCTTTTAACACCTTCAATGACTATGGTGTTCCATGTTCCTTGAAAAATTTCTCAAAACAAAGAATCCACCAATAGGCCTCATCTTTCCCATCAAACAATAATATTTTCACGAGTTCAAATGAAAGTGAGATAAAAAATGAGAGTAACAATTGATAGAAAGTTTTTCCTAAGACTATGAAACTAAGGTTTCTAAAATAAAAAAGAGAGAGAAATAAAACTATCTAAGAAATTTAAAATAACATATTTCATTTCATTGATAATTGTTCATCTCTCAGTGAAAGCACATATATAATATTAGTAGTGGGTAGTAACATAAAGATCTAATGGCTAAAAAGCTCATCTAAACAATATTTGAAATAAAAGCCCAACTAAGATGCATTTCACTTTTTTTAACTTAAACACGTAAACGGTCTAAAAACTACTTTCATGATCCTATCACCACATAATATAATTTTGTCAAGTCATATATTTTAAAAATAAAGAATAATTTTATGAATTATTATTTAATTAAAATATATATTATTATATTTAAAAGTACAATAAAAAATCTATTTTTTTTTTAAACCAATTAAATTATTTTAAATTAATATTTTTTATTGAAATTTTAAGTAATTAATTAATTATAGAAATTTTCAAAAATTATTGAATTAAATATGCAAAATAAAATTATTATACCAAGGGGATTCAAACCTCTACCCAAGGATCATTAGTGATCCAGTCTAACCAACTGAGCTGAAATCCAAGTTTATTACTTTTTCTCTGGTGATATATTTAGTACATAGTTTTAATAGCAACATAAATATGACAACAAAGTCAATTGTTGTTTTTCACAACACTTTTCTCTTTTTTTCAATTCTTCTTTTTCTCTTCTTCTTCCCTCTTCATTCCTTTCCCTGCATCTTCTTCCACTAGAAATACTTCAAATTAATCTAATTGAGTATTAATTAATTTTCATAAACTAAACTACGTAATTATTAACACTTAGCAATGCATATGCCTTTGAGTAAAGTGTCATAACCAAATCACATAACTGCACTCAATGTGAGAGTAAATGATATAACACAAATCCATCTAAGAACTTTGACACGAATCAGACCATGCAAACCGTATTGTGTAGGCATGACAACAGGGCGGGCCGGAGACGGTTTTTATCTCCCCAAACCTAAACCCTAATCCCCAAACAATCTTCGTTCCTTTCCCTAAACCCCAACAAGAATGGAGAATTAAAACACATACCCGCCCCAAACGGATTTGAATATCACCGCTCCATTACCATCTATTTAGAGAAATCAATGTTTTTAATAAAAATATTTGTTTTTTCCAAAATCATATTACATTACAAATAATAAAATAAAACAATCTCAAAAAACTTCATACATACATTTCAAATATTTTAAATAATAATTACAAATTAAAATATCTAAACATTAGTCACATATTTTATATCCAAAATTATAACAACTAAATAATAATTGTAACACGGTGGGAGAACTGACTTTAAACAATGTTGCGGATAGCAAGAGTCGCCACCGACTTTTATTTTATCCATAAGGAAAGGTTATAAAAGAACAGGAAAGACCTTAGAGAATATTTTGGGTCCGGGGGGTAGGTTATGAAAAGGGAAGGTGTTAGCACCCTTTTCATCCATGGTTATCCATGGGCTCTTAGGTACTTAAGCTCACTTTTGAATTGTTTTGAAAGTGTAGTGTGTGAATAGCAAAAGATTTCAGAATAGTTTAATAATCCGTGTATGGATGTGAAAAAAACTTGTTTGAAAATTTTGTTGGAAATTTGTTTAAGTGTGAAAAAGTTTTGAAGCGAGCAAGTATCTAGGAGTAGCCTACCCTAATGTTTTAAGGTCTTTCTTATTCTTCATTCTTTCCTTTAGTAAGACTATCCCTACTATAATGGAGTAGGTAGTCCTTACTTTGGATGTTAAGGGATATGTGAGGGACAATTTGACTTTGAAGGCCATTGTGAGATGTAATAAGCACATATAAGGGACCATCATCATTTTTCGAAAGGGACTCGATTCGTAAAGGCAACCATAAGGGACTTTGATGATTTTTCTATTTGAGGGACTTGCTTTATACACCCCACTTAACCATTATTCGTAGGCAACTTGAGGGATATCCTTAGGAAGTGAGACGGCGATTAAAATCGACTTACGTGTGTGACGTGTTTATTTTAATTATCTTTATTTAAAAGTGATCTAAATTTATTTTAATATTACATACAGGTTGTTACACTCCCTAATTACTAACCATAATAATAATTAAATAATTAAACAACTTTACATCCAAGAAACAATTACAAAATAATAAGCAAAATAATTAAATAGCAAAGATAAATAAAATATAAATAAGCAATAAATAATAAAGGGGGTTAATTCTAAGTTTACTCGGCAAGACATCGCATCTTGTGCCTACGTATCCTTACGGGAGTGGAATCAGAGTAATCGTAGTTCCCCTCAATAGGGAGGTTAGAAACTTCTTGACTGTGGTCAAGGTCTCAAGGGGAATAAACGCATCTTAAGGACACGCTTACGTGGAGTGTAGAAACTCCAAATCTCTACGTTGAAATGTTAAGTTGTAATTAGGGTTAAATTAGGGATTCCACGGCGGGAAACCCTAAAATGAGCGCGGCGGCTCTTTGACCTAATGCTAAGGGTAAAATTGTAATTTTGCCTGCGGCGAGGCATTTGTGAAAATTAGGGTTTGTAGTTTGTAGTTTTGAGGATTTGAAATTGAATGTGTGAAGTTTTACGGACTATTGGCGCGGCGGCCAAACAGTTAGACCTAACCTTCGGATGTGTGCAATGTGACAGAAATAATAGTAAACGCGTGAGATAATTGAATCATGCAAACAGAGAGATAATGTCATAATTTAAACCATGCAAGCAGAAATTTAAAGGCAGAATTTAAAGAGCGATTGTTAAGTTCGCGAGGTTACATGAGAGGAGCAGATACAATATGATAATGAAATTTGAATTGAACAATAATAAAATAAAATAAATAACGGTTCTAGTTATTATTTTAAAAAAAAGATTTTAGTTATTATTTTAAATTTATCTAAAAAAAGTTTTTCTTAAAAATAATAGGTTTTCATATTAATTTGGAAAAGATGTTAATGTTATTTATTTTAAAAAAACAGATTTTTATATTATAACAAATTTTAATAAATTAATGATAACAATAATAATAATAATGGTAATAATAATGATAATAATGATAATAATAATAAAAATGATAATAATAATAATAATAATAATAATAATAATAATAATAATAATAATAATAATAATAATAATAATAAAGCAATAATGGATTTTAAATGTGCCAAATAACCCAACAATGTTGCTAACGCAGAAATGCGCTCATCGCAACCAGATCTAAATCGGACGAAACAAAATTTATCGCAAAGAAAAAGAAATTAAGCAAAAAATAGTATTATTGCTCACACAAAAATGCGATCATCGCAACCAGATCGAACTAACACAAATGTCACGCGTCATGCACACAAATGTGCAAACATCGTATCGACATAATTCGATCAAAAATCTTATATATATAAACTCTAACAATTTAAAAATTATATATATATAAACGTAACAGTAATAGATAAAGAAAAAGAAATAACGGTAATAGATGAAGAAAAAGAAATAACGGTAAAAGATGAAGAAAAAGAAACAACAGTAATAGATGAAGGAAAAGAAATAACGGTAAACGATGAAGAAAAAGAAACAATAGTAATGGATGAAGAAGAAAACTAAATAACGGCAAACGGCACTCACTCCTCTTAGGTTTTTTTTCATTCTCTCCCTTTTTCCAACAAGGCAACACATGTATATATAGGGAACAAATTAGGGTTAACACCAAATTGTCAATAATGTCCCTAAAGCCCATTTTAAAGCCCAAACTAAATAATTAGTTAAGAAAAAATAAAATTTAAATAATTTAAAATAATTAAAATAAACTTAAAATAAAAACTAATAATCCTATTGATTCCTAAAATAAAAAATATTATAAAAAGAACAAAATTTTTTTCAATATTTTTTATTTTATGATTTTTTGGATATTTTTATGAATAATTTAGAAAAAAGTGAAAAAAATAATATTTTAAAAAATGATTTAATTAAAATACGAAAATAATAATTAAATAATAATAAAAAACTATTTTTGTTATTTTTTTAATGAAAGATAGAAAAATTTAGAGTAAAAATAATAAAAAACAAAAAAAATGACAAAGGTGAGATTCGAACTCTCAACCTCTCACACTCATAACTCCTTACACATGTCCTCCTGCCAATTGTGCCATTTTTACTTTTTAGAAAAAAAATGCATGCCATATGATATTTACCTGCAAAAAGTCAAACGACTACACAAATTTGTTAGTAATTGATTAAATGCAATGAAATGCGACGACAAATCTTAGGGCAAAATTTGGGGTATTACAGTTATTATGATAATATTTCTCACCCAACCTCTCTTTGATGTTGGCAAAAAAAAAAATCATGAAGTTTGACTTTGGTTTGACCACAGTTGACCTCAGTTTGACCTTTTAACTGCATTGACTGCTTTTGACTTATCTGATCATCTGACTGAGCAAACTTTTGAGAAAAGTCTTGAAACTTGACATGGGGGTTCTTATACACATATAAGATGTTATGAAGCTCACTTGAAGTCTTGGAAGTCCATTTAGCCTGATTAAAGTCAAAACCCTAGTTTTGGATGCACTGCTTAGGAGGTGCATTGTCTGAGGGAATTGTCAACTCTTCTGACCAATTGTGAATTTTGTGAACCTTGTGAACCTTCTTGGAACACAAAGTCTTGTATTGTGAGGGAAAATTTTGGGGTGCAACAGCTGCCCCTGTTCAATTTTCTGAAACCTGAGGGGTTAGATTGGTATATTTGCCAGTCGTAACCTGGAAGGTTGAAGGGGATTGAACACAAAAGCCCAAAAATTTGCACTCACCAGTGCATGGAGTGATATTGATGGTTGGTTGAACATGATTGAGTGGGCTTAAAGATGCCACTAGGGGAAAGTTCTTCAGTAGTATAATGAGAACTGTCAGGAGTCTGGAGTAATACTGATGTAACAGCATGTCTTCATGAGGATAGAGCAATCAATAATGATAACCCTAAAGCAGTCTTGAAGTGATAAATCTGACCTCAGGAGGATAGAGCAATCAATAGCTCTAAAGCAGTCTTGAAGTAATAATGGCTTCAGGAGGATAGAGCAATCAATAGCTCTAAAGCAGTCTTGAAGTAATAGAATGGCTTCAGTAGGATAGAGCAATCAACAGCTCTAAAGCAGTCTTGAAATAATAATGTGATATGTCTTCAGGAGGATAGAGCAATCAATAGCTCTAAAGCAGTCTTGAAGTAATGATTTCAGGAGGATAGAGCAATGGATCGCTCTAAAGCAGTCTTGAAATAATAATGTAATTTCAGGAGGATAGAGCAATGGATAACTCTAAAGCAGTCTTGAAATAATTAGATGGCTTCAGGAGGATAGAGCAATGAATAGCTCTAAAGCAGTCTTGAAGTAGTAATATGACCTCATGAGGATAGAGCAATGAATAGCTCTAAAGCAGTCTTGAAGTAATAGGATGATTTCAGGAGGATAGAGCAATCAGTAGCTCTAAAGCAGTCCTTAAGTCATGAGAGGCTATCAGGAGGATAAAATAACCCTGAGGTTACAATAAAGCAGTCCCAAAGTAATAAGAAGCTCATCAGGAGGATAAAGTAACCCTGAGGTTACAATAAAGCAGTCCCAAAGATCATAAGATTGTTTGTTGGATAATTAACCTGAAAACAAGGTAGCATTCTGTATAACAACATTAGTTTATGCTTTATGTATGCATGTATGACATGATGCACTTAGGTAATGTACTATAGACATATATGTTATGGTATGATGTAAATGATGTATGTATGCTATGACACTGCTGGAAGTGTCTGGATATCCTTGTATAACAACTGCTGGCCAAGAAAAATAAATCCCGATTCGTTGTTGAAGAATATATAACCCTCCGTCTGCTGGGGATAACAAGGTATAGATAACCTCCCGTTGTTGGGGATAACAAGGTATAGATAACCTCCCGTTGTTGGGGATAGTAGGGTATAGATAACCTTCGTTTTTGTTTGATAGTAGGATAAGTATAACATCCCGTCTTCGTTCATCGTGCCCTTATTGGAAAGTAATTTCCCGTATATCCGTATGAGGATAAAAGAGATGGATATAAATTCCAGGGGAGATTAGACTTTGTGAAAATGGATTAGTCCTACTGATGGTTTGTAACTGTCTTGTAAAGATGAACCGGCGAAGCTTCGTTGAAATCCTTCCCTCGTTCGTCCTTAGTAAATACTATTACTGCATTTTCATGCATTTCTGGTAAACATCAATCATATTAAAAGCATACATGCATTTCTGGTAAACATCAATCATATTCAAAGGCATACATACATTCAAACACAACCAATGGACGTTTCGCTTATGTAAATAGGGTAAAAGTAAATCTGGATTCAAAAGATGGAATTTATTTATATCAAAAGTGACCCATGCACGGGTAAGTTTGTACAAGGAGACATAAACCCTAGTAAGAGAATTTTGTCATGAAGTTTTACAAAAAGAATCAGCTATGTGGGAAATAACCCTATTGAGTTTCAATTCTACTATTGCCACTCAAGTATCTCATCTTCTTGCTGTTGAGACGGAAACGATTGGATTGAGCTTTATCTGTTTGAGCTTGAGTAAGTAGTACAACTGGTTGCAGTTTCATGAATGATCCAAACGAGACATAGTTATACGCTTTAATCCCTAACTTTTGCCTGGATTGCCCTTTCAGGTTTTCAATCCACCGGGATACCCTTTTTTGCCCAAGCCGCCTTCTCAGGTTTTCGACTTGCCGGGTGTACATCTTTTTATATATATATCCCTAATTTTTGCCCAAACCCTTTTGGTTTGCCGGGATGCCCTTATTTTTGCCTAGGCCTGTCAACCTAGCGGGTCTCTTTTTATGCGTAGTATTTTTTAACTATGTCTGCGTTTACAGGTTGTGGGAAGTCTTCACCATCCATTGTAGTCAGTATCATGGCACCTCCTGAGAACACTGTCTTGACTACAAATGGTCCCTCATATGTTGGAGTCCACTTGCCCCTTCAGTGTCAATCTCATTGCAGTATGCAGGCTTCTCAAATCTATCAATGGTAATCTTGGGAGCTTCATCATCCCAGCTTATCTCAAACATAGATGCCATGGTGGCCAATGCGTCTGCCAACTGATTCTCTCTTCGTGGAATATGTCCAAAAGTAATCTCTTTGAAATGTGGGATCAAAGACAACACATGTTCTCTGTAAGGAATGAGATTATCATGCTTTGTATCCCAATCTCCTTTAATCTGACTTACTACCAGAGCTGAATCTCCATACACCTCAAGGAACTGAATCTTCATATCAATAGCAACTTGCATACCCATGATACATGCCTCATACTCAGCCATGTTATTGGTACAATAGAAACAAAGTCTGGCAGTAATCGGGGTATGACAACCTTCAGGGGAACTAATCACAACACCAACACCATTACCATGTGCATTGGAGGCACCATCAAAAACCATAGTCCATCGGGATCCTTGTTCAGGTCCGTCATATTGTCCAGGTTCTTTGGTAACAGACATAATGTCTTCATCAGGGAACTCAAAACTCATTGACTGGTAATCATCTACCGCTTGATGAGCCAAATGATCAGCAACAACACTCCCCTTAATGGCCTTCTGAGTAGTATACTGTATATCATATTCCGTCAAGATCATTTGCCATCTTGCAATTCTTCCGGAGAGAGCAGGTTTCTCAAATATGTACTTGATTGGATCCATCTTCGAAATCAACAAGGTAGTATGGGTCAACATATACTGTCTTAGTCGGCGAGCAGCCCATGCCAAAGCGCAGCAAGTTTTCTCGAGCAGTGAGTATCTTGTTTCACAGTCGGTAAACTTTTTGCTAAGGTAGTATATTGCCTGCTCTTTTCGACCAGACTCGTCATGTTGCCCCAATACACACCCCATTGAGTTGTCTAATACTGTTAAATACATAATCAAGGGTCTTCCATCAACTGGTGGCATTAAAATTGGAGGTTCTAGCAAATATCTCTTGATTTCATCAAAGGCAGTCTGGCACTCATCATTCCATTCCATCACCTGATCTTTCTTCAACAACTTGAAGATTGGCTCACAGATGGTAGTTAATTGGGAAATAAATCTTGCAATGTAGTTCAATCGTCCCAAGAAACCTCTAACCTCCTTCTCAGTACGGGGAGCTGGCATCTCTCGTATAGCTTTCACTTTTGCAGGATCCATTTCAATACCTTTTCCACTGACAATGAAACCCAGGAGTTTTCCAGATCTAACTCCAAAAGTACACTTGTTTGGGTTCAATCTCAACTTGTATTTCTTCAACCTCTCAAACAACTTACGCAGATGATCAAGATGTTGCTCTTCATTCTGAGATCTGGCTATCATATCATCCACATATACCTCTATCTCATGATGAATCATATCATGAAACAAAGCCACCATAGCACGCTGATATGTTGCCCCTGCATTCTTCAAACCAAATGGCATTACCTTATAGCAAAAGGTGCCCCACTGTGTCACAAATGTTGTCTTCTCCATATCTTCAGGTGCCATCTTGATTTGATTGTAACCAGAGAAACCATCCATAAAAGAGAATACCTTATGCTGAGCAGTGTTGTCTACCAGAATATCAATATGAGGAAGTGGAAAGTCATCTTTAGGGCTAGCCTTGTTCAGATCTCTGTAGTCTACACACGTACGTACCTTACCATCTTTCTTAGGAACTGGTACCACATTTGCAACCCACTGAGGATAAGAAGTTACGGCCAAGAACCCTGCATTGAACTGTTTCATTACCTCTGCTTTGATCTTTTCTGACATTTCAGGACGCATACGACGAACCTTCTGCTTCTTTGGACGACAATCTTCTTTCACTGGCAAACGGTGAACCACAATTTCTGCATCCAACCCTGGCATATCTTCATAAGACCAAGCAAAGATCTCCACATAGTCACGTAGCATCTGAACCAACCTGCTCTTGACACTGTCCTCTAAATCAGCCCCTATGTTGACCTCTTTTCTGTTTTCTTCAGTTCCCAGATTCACAACTTCGACTGGCTCTTCATGTGGCTGTATAGCTTTCTCTTCTCGTTGTAACAACCTAGCAAGCCCTACAGGTATTTCACAATCGTCCTCGTTTCCGTCTTCAGTTTGATAGATCGGATTCTCGAAATTGTAATTGGCAATAGTAGAACTGTTATCAACTGGATCCAGAGTGGATGAGGATCTGCATTTTAGTGACGTGGGTGTGTGTAAGAACACATAGCTGATAAAGCAAAAATAAAGGAAAAAGAAAGACAAGGAACACAATATTTACGAAAACGAAACGTCCACTGATTTTATTGAATGAAGTATGCAAATGAAATGACAACCCGTAACAAGCACACCATTGTGCCCCGGGTAAGGCACATGGCTTGAAAGTTTTAATTGTTCCAGAAATTATAAATTTAAAAACATAACACAGTAATAGTATTTACTCCTGACTAAAGGAGATAGGGATAACATCTTCAGCTGTCCAATTATTGAGTCCAGCACCCACAGTAGGAAAAATCCATGCCTCCAAGTTGTAGTCTTCGTCTTGATCTCCCACAGCATTGATAACCCCTTGATTGGTGATACGAACAGCACGGGCACGACGGACAGCCTTCTGGGACTCTGCAGTGAAACCCAAACCAAACTTGTCAGACTTGTATGGAATATCAGGAAGCTGACCCCAAATAGTACAACCACCTTCTTCCACCACAGCTTTTGCATCATTGAGGGAGGCCATTGCCATTGTTGGAGGGTTTCTGATGACCACAGGAACCTTCTTCACAGCAGGAGGAGTCACACAATCCTTAACAGCCCAGGGAACCACTTCAAATGACTGACATGGAGTTTCAATGTATTCACCTTCTACTTCCAGATACTTGAAAGTGTTTACATGGCTGACAGAGTATTCTTCCTCTCCAAAGACAGTAACAACTTTTCCATTCACCGGATATCTCAACTTTTGATGTAATGTGGAGGTCACAGCACCTGCCCCATGGATCCAGGGACGACCAAGCAGACATGAGTACGAAGGACGAATATCCATCACATAGAATGTAGCAGTAAACACCTGAGAGCCAACCTTGATTGGAAGATCAATTTCCCCATGCACTACTCTTCTAGAACCATCAAAAGCCTTTACCACAATATTACTGGGCTTCAATACCGTATCTTTAGGACTCAGCTTGTTCAGGACTTCCTTAGGCAACACATTCAGAGAGGAACCATTGTCTATCAGCACATGAGACAGGGTAGTGCCCCTGCATTCAATTGAAATATGCAAGGCCCTGTTATGATCCCTCTTGGCAGGGGTCAAGTCAGCATCAGAAAATCCTAACCCGTTGTCATAGGTCAGGTGAGCAACACAATTCTCAAACTGGTCTACAGAAATTGCACTGGGTACATGAGCCATCTTTAGAAACTTGATCAATGACTTGGCATGAGCCTCAGAACATAATAACAGGGAGAGCATAGAAATCTTTGAGGGAGTATGCCCCAGCTGATCAACAATATCATAATCACTCTTGCGAATGATCTTCAATACTTCTTCCATCTGCTTAGAGAGGTCATCAGCAGCTGGCACATCAGTAGATACAGGCTCAATAACAGGACCCTTGCCCCGAGCATCAGTGGTGGAAGTAACAGCAGGAGTAACTGCACTCTTAGAAGCAACTGGAGGAGAGAAGACTCTTCCACTACGAGTGATCTTGCTAGATCTAGCAATATTATCAATGTCAACAGGCATATCAGGTAAAGGCTCCTGCTTGACACCATGGATGTAAACATCAGACCCATAGTGCCAAGGCACAGCTTTGTCAGATGTATAAGGAATAGGACCAGGAGTGGTAATGATCAGAGGAGCTACTCTGGCTTCAGCAACAACTTTCACAGGACCTTCAGCAGTAATCTTGATTGGGCCCTGATGAGTGATTTTAATGGGACCCTTTGAAGTGATTCTTAGTGGTACTTTGTCAACCATGTCAACCTCTTCAATCTTCTTACCCTGAGTCAGATGATCCACCATACTTTCTACAGATGCTGGTCTTCTTTCAAACACTATAGTATATTTATCCATGAGACGTTGAATCCCCTCTCTCAAAATGAAGCAGCTATCCGGCTTATAGGTACAATATAGACAATCTTCATGACAACCTGGAAAGATCCCAGCTTGTACTAACCTCTTTTTGATAACAGACAATGGTGTGCTCAACTCCATAACTGAATAGACATGCAGATCTTCATCAATATCTTCATCAATGGCGTTGACAGTCTTCTCGTGATTTGGCATTGGAGCTGTAATCACATTTGGAGTACCTGGTGGATCAAACTCAATTTCTCCAGCATCAATCATATCCTGAATTTTGTTCTTCAAGACCCAGCAGTTATTAGTATCATGTCCTGGACAGTTTGAATGATATGCACATCGTGCATTGGGATTGTACTTGGGAGAGGTAACATTGGGATTCTGAGGAGCCTCCCTCAGGGTAATAAGTTCAGCCTTCAACAAGTGTTGCAATGCCTGAGCCATTGACATGTTGATCTTCGTGAACTGTCTTCTAGCCCTCTGTTGGTTGCCTTGAGGCTGCTCTGTTGTTGCAGGAGTTGGATTTGAAATATGAATTGCACTAACAGACTGATGCCTTCTGTTACGATCAGGCTGACCATACACAGCATTAGATTCTCTCTTCCCAGTGGGAGGCTTCTTTGCAGCACCTGATGAAGAAGTGCCCACTTGGATCTTACCACTCTTGATACCATTCTCTACTCGCTCTCCTGTCATGATCAACTCAGTGAAGCCAGATGATGAGCTTCCAATGAGATGACTGTAAAACGGACCATTCAGCGTACACATGAACATATCAACCAACTCCCTATCAGTCAAAGGAGGTTGAACTCTTCCAGCTAAGTCTCTCCACTTCTGAGCATACTCCTTAAAGCTTTCTTTGGCACCCATAGACATGCTTTGAAGCTGCATGCGAGTGGGGGCTAAGTCAGCATTGTATTGATACTGCTTGTAGAAAGCTTCAGCAAGGTCATTCCAATCTCTGATGTTGACACTCTCCAACTGATAATACCACTCTAGCTGAGCTCCAGATAAACTTTCTTGAAAGAAATGGATCCACAACTTTTTATCAGCAGTGTGGGGTTGAATTCTTCTGACATAAGACCTCAGATGCAATTTGGGACAAGAGACCCCATCATAGACAACGAATGTAGGAACTTTGAACCCAATGGGTATGACCACCCCAGATATCAAGCTCAAATCTTCAAAATCCAGCCCAGATGATTTCTGTAATTCCATAGCATCCATTCTATCCACCAGCATCTTGAATTTGTCTTCGTTAGGCTCATGGTAGTAGTTAGCCTCAGAATCAGAGTCCCCCATAGTGTTGTGGTGACTGCCTCTCTCCTGCTCAGATTCTTCAGATTCATAGCCTTCAACATGTTCCTTGGTCTTGACAGGACCTTTGAACCTTCTTCCCATGTTGAGCAGCCCAGCAGACCTTCTAGCCTTCTTAGTCTTCTTGGCCAGCAGTGTCTTCAATTCATCCTGCCCCTTGGATAGGTTCAGGATCAGCTCTTGGAACTGTGCATTCTGTGCCTGGAGATCCTTAACTGATTGTTCAAGAGCCATTGCTGAAATAAACAGCGAGAAGATGAGAAACCTGTGCACAATTATAAACCTGTGATGCAATGATATGGGAATGCATATGCAATGTTTTCAAGGACCGCAGGATTTAAATTTGCTTAAACAATCAAGAAAGTAACTTTTTATTAGTAATAACTTGTTTTGCCTTTTAGGCTTACAAAAAATGAAAACGAAATAAGTACAAAAGATGGGGTTTTAAGTCTCCCATGGACGTTTCCTCTTTGTGTTGAGGTATGAGTTGAGGTTTCGTTCCTCATGAAGTAGCTTTGTTAGCTCTAGGATCCTTGCTTGGCTTGCTTTGTAATGAGCCTCGAAAGTATCCCTTTGCTCTTTCAGTTGGATCCATGATCTCTGCAAGTCTTCCATATCAGTAGGCATGTCTGGGTGAAGGATGGTATAAGCTGTGTCTCCTTCAGCAACAGGTTCCATGGTAACTGGTAGGACGTGTTGCACCCCAAAATTTGCCCTCACAATACAAGACTTTGTGTTCCAAGAAGGTTCACAAGGTTCACAAAGTTCACAATTGGTCAGAAGAGTTGACAATTCCCTCAGACAATGCACCTCCTAAGCAGTGCATCCAAAACTAGGGTTTTGACTTTAATCAGGCTAAATGGACTTCCAAGACTTCAAGTGAGCTTCATAACATCTTATATGTATAAGAACCCCCATGTCAAGTTTCAAGACTTTTCTCAAAAGTTTGCTCAGTCAGATGATCAGATAAGTCAAAAGCAGTCAATGCAGTTAAAAGGTCAAACTGAGGTCAACTGTGGTCAAACCAAAGTCAAACTTCATGATTTTTTTTGCCAACATCAAAGAGAGGTTGGGTGAGAAATATTATCATAATAACTGTAATACCCCAAATTTTGCCCTAAGATTTGTCGTCGCATTTCATTGCATTTAATCAATTACTAACAAATTTGTGTAGTCGTTTGACTTTTTGCAGGTAAATATCATATGGCATGCATTTTTTTTCTAAAAAGTAAAAATGGCACAATTGGCAGGAGGACATGTGTAAGGAGTTATGAGTGTGAGAGGTTGAGAGTTCGAATCTCACCTTTGTCATTTTTTTTTGTTTTTTATTATTCTTACTCTAAATTTTTCTATCTTTCATTAAAAAAATAACAAAAATAGTTTTTTATTATTATTTAATTATTATTTTCGTATTTTAATTAAATCATTTTTTAAAATATTATTTTTTTCACTTTTTTCTAAATTATTCATAAAAATATCCAAAAAATCATAAAAAAAAAAAATATTGAAAAAAATTTTGTTCTTTTTATAATATTTTTTATTTTAGGAATCAATAGGATTATTAGTTTTTATTTTAAGTTTATTTTAATTATTTTAAATTATTTAAATTTTATTTTTTCTTAACTAATTATTTAGTTTGGGCTTTAAAATGGGCTTTAGGGACATTATTGACAATTTGGTGTTAACCCTAATTTGTTCCCTATATATACATGTGTTGCCTTGTTGGAAAAAAGGAGAGAATGAAAAAAACCTAAGAGGAGTGAGTGTCGTTTGCCGTTATTTAGTTTTCTTCTTCATCCATTACTATTGTTTCTTTTTCTTCATCGTTTACCGTTATTTCTTTTCCTTCATCTATTACTGTTGTTTCTTTTTCTTCATCTATTACTGTTGTTTCTTTTTCTTCATCTTTTACCGTTATTTCTTTTTCTTCATCTATTACCGTTATTTCTTTTCCTTTATCCATTACTGTTACGTTTATATATATATAATTTTTAAATTGTTAGAGTTTATATATATAAGATTAATTTTTGATCGAATTACGTCGATACGATGTTTGCATATTTGTGTGCATGACGCGTGACATTTGTGTTAGTTCGATCTGGTTGCGATGATCGCATTTTTGTGTGAGCAATAATACTATTTTTTGCTTAATTTCTTTTTCTTTGCGATAAATTTTGTTTCGTCCGATTTAGATCCGGTTGCGATGAGCGCATTTCTGCGTTAGCAACATTGTTGGGTTATTTGGCACATTTAAAATTCATTATTGCTTTATTATTATTATTATTATTATTATTATTATTATTATTATTATTATTAGTATTATTATTATTATCATTATTTATTATTATTATCATTATTATCATTATTATTACCATTATTATTATTATTGTTATCATTAATTTATTAAAACTTGTTATAATATAAAAATCTGTTTTTTAAAATAAATAACATTAACATCTTTTCCAAATTAATATGAAAACCTATTATTTTTAAGACAAACTTTTTTTTTAGATAAATTTAAAATAATAACTAAAATCTTTTTTTTTTAAAATAATAACTAGAACCGTTATTTATTTTATTTTATTATTGTTCAATTCAAATTTCATTATCATATTGTATCTGCTCCTCTCATGTAACCTCGCGAACTTAACAATCGCTCTTTAAATTCTGCCTTTAAATTTCTGCTTGCATGGTTTAAATTATGACATTATCTCTCTGTTTGCATGATTCAATTATCTCACGCGTTTACCATTATTTCTGTCACATTGCACACATCCGAAGGTTAGGTCTAACTGTTTGGCCGCCGCGCCAATAGTCCATAAACCCTCACACATTCAAACCCTCAAAATTACACCCTTACAAACCCTACTTTTCACAAATGCCTCGCCGCAGGCAAAATTACAACTTTACCCCTAGCATTAGGTCAAAGAGCCGCCGCGCTCATTTTAGGGTTTCCCGCCGTGGAATCCCTAATTTAACCCTAATTACAACTTAACATTTCAACGTAGAAATTTGGAGTTCCTACACTCCGCGTAAGCGTGTCCTTAAGGCGCGTTTATTCCCCTTGAGACCTTGACCACTGTCAAGAGATCTCTAACCTCCCTTTTGAGGGGAACTACGATTACTCTGATTCCACTCCCGTAAGGATACGTAGGCACAAGATGCGATGTCTTGCCGAGTAAACTTAGAATTAACCCCCTTTATTATTTATTATTGCTTATTTATATTTTATTTATCTTTGCTATTTAATTATTTTGCTTATTATTTTGTAATTGTTTCTTGGATGTAAAGTTGTTTAATTATTTAATTATTATTATGGTTAGTAATTAGGGAGTGTAACAACCTGTATGTAATATTAAAATAAATTTAGATCACTTTTAAATAAAGATAATTAAAATAAACACGTCACACACGTAAGTCGATTTTAATCGCCGTCTCACTTCCTAAGGATATCCCTCAAGTTGCCTACGAATAATGGTTAAGTGGGGTGTATAAAGCAAGTCCCTCAAATAGAAAAATCATCAAAGTCCCTTATGGTTGCCTTTACGAATCGAGTCCCTTTCGAAAAATGATGATGGTCCCTTACATGTGCTTATTACATCCCACAATGGCCTTCAAAGTCAAATTGTCCCTCACATATCCCTTAACATCCAAAGTAAGGACTACCTACTCCATTTTAGTAGGGATAGTCTTACTAAAGGAAAGAATGAAGAATAAGAAAGACCTTTAAACATTAGGGTAGGTTACTCCTAGGTGCTTGCTCACTTCAAAATTGTTTCGCACTTAAACAAATTTTCAACAAGTTTTCAAACAAGTTCTTAACACATCCTTACATGGATTATTTATTAACTATTCTGAAAATTTTCTATTCACACACTACAATTTCAAAACAATTCAAAAGTGAGCTTAAGTACCTAAGAGCCCATGGATAACCATGGATGAAAAGGATGCTAATACCTTCCCTTTTCATAACCTACCCCCCGGACCCAAAATATTCTCTAAGGTCTTTCCTGTTCTTTTATAACCTTTCCTTATGGATAAAATAAAAGTCGGTGGCGACTCTTGCTATCCGCAACATTGTTTAAAGTCAGTTCTCCCACCGTGTTACAGAACTGGCGACTCTGCTGGGGATCTATTTAAGAGGGGTACCCTTAGGAATTAAGATCACTTTAAATTGTTTGCCTTGTTTGCTTTATTATTATATTGTTGGGATGCTCTTATGTGTGAAAGGTCCTAACCCGGATCTAGTGTACCTTAGGTAAATGGCAATAGACCAAGGAAACTGTACGACGTATATCGATACGGTTGATCTGGTGGCCATAGTTAGTGCGACTTCTTGGTTGGTGCTTATATTCCTTAAGTCAAGTTGAGGATAATATTGAGGCTGCCATATGTTGTCAATGCACTAACTGACTTTTAGAACCCTAGTTAACTCATCTTGGCCTTTAGAAAGTAGTGAGGTAACCGGCTTTGGTGCAGACTGAAGTTGGTTGACACTCGATACTACGCTCATTGAGATCTTAAACTTGGAGGGTTTTGGTTGGCAAGTAAGTCGCCTTCTGAACAACCACCCTTGTGAAGGATCAATGATATTGAGATCCCTTAGAACCTGGTTACTTTTGTAGGACAGGATGAACCATCTAACTTCAGGGGAGGGTACTTGCCTTTGAACCTCATGCAAGCCTTTAAACCTAGGGCTATGGTGTGACTTGTTTGTGTGTGCCACATGTTTGTGATTGAGCATGACATCATGACATCATCATGCATCATAAGCATATCATTTTCCCTAACCATTTCAAGGACCAAAGGATTTATCTTTGTTCTTTGTTGCAGGTCATGGCTTCTGCTCGTAGAAACACCATCAGGATCAACTTTGTAGGGATACCTGCTAAGCTCAAGGAGTTGGTTTCCCTAGTGCCTGATCATTCCCAGTTCAACAAGAGACATGGTCACTTATTGGATCTAGTTACTTCAGGGTTCAGTGAAGACATGATGAGTGTGCTGTTTCAGTTCTTTGACCCTAAGCACCATTGCTTTACATTTCCTGATTATCAATTAGTTCCAACCATGGAAGAGTTCTCTAAACTTCTGGGTACCCCTGTTCTTGATCAGAAACCATTCACAGGTTTGGAGAAGGAGCTTAAACCTGAAGTTATTGCTGCAGCTCTACATCTGAAGAAGTCTGACATTGTTCTAGAGACGAGAAGCGGAGTCAAGGGTATTCTTGCCAAGGTATTAATGGATAAAGCTCAAATGTTCTTGAAGGCCATGAGCTATGATGCTTTTGAGGAGATCTTAGCCTTGCTGATATATGGCTTAGTGTTGTTCCCCAATCCAGATCAGTTCATAGATGTTCATGCCATCAACATCTTCCTGAGTCACAATCCAGTGCCTACATTGCTTGGAGACATCCTACATTCTCTTCACACCCGTACTACAAGGGCAAGAGGAACTTTGATGTGCTGCATACCTTTGCTCTCTAGGTGGTTTATTTCTCACCTTCCTCGCTCAGTAATGAAGAATGAGCAAGGGTTCAGATGGTCCAAGAGGGTCATGTCACTATCTCACTCAGACATTCATTGGTGCTCCAGATCTATGGAGAATGTCACCATCATTGACCGTTGTGGGGAGTTTCCTAATGTGCCACTTCTAGGCATAAGAGGAGGCATCACCTACAACCTCTCTCTAGCTTTACGACAGTTTGGTTACGCCCGAAGTGACGGTCCACATGACATGTTGATTCAGGGCATTGTGTTTGATTACGACAACGATCTTCAGGGTTACCGTCAGAAATTCATCCGAGCTTGGGGAAAGGTAAACAGGATTGACAGCAAGACACTGGAGCCTAAGTACACCATTCCTATGGAGGCTTATCTCAGATGGGTACGATTTCGTGCTCAGACCCTCATGATGCCATATCCTGCCATCCTACCAGTTACCATGGAACTTGTTGCTGAAGGAGACACAGCTTATACCATCCTTCACCCAGACATGCCTACTGATATGGAAGACTTGCAGAGATCATGGATCCAACTGAAAGAGCAAAGGGATACTTTCGAGGCTCATTACAAAGCAAGCCAAGCAAGGATCCTAGAGCTAACAAAGCTACTTCATGAGGAACGAAACCTCAACTCATACCTCAACACAAAGAGGAAACGTCCATGGGAGACTTAAAACCCCATCTTTTGTACTTATTTCGTTTTCATTTTTTGTAAGCCTAAAAGGCAAAACAAGTTATTACTAATAAAAAGTTACTTTCTTGTTTGTTTAAGCAAATTTAAATCCTGCGGTCCTTGAAAACATTGCATATGCATTCCCATATCATTGCATCACAGGTTTATAATTGTGCACAGGTTTCTCATCTCCTCGCTGTTTATTTCAGCAATGGCTCTTGAACAATCAGTTAAGGATCTCCAGGCACAGAATGCACAGTTCCAAGAGCTGATCCTGAACCTATCCAAGGGGCAGGATGAATTGAAGACACTGCTGGCCAAGAAGACTAAGAAGGCTAGAAGGTCTGCTGGGTTGCTCAACATGGGAAGAAGGTTCAAAGGTCCTGCCAAGACCAAGGAACAGGTTGAAGACTATGAATCTGAAGAATCTGAGCAGGAGAGAGGCAGTCTCCACAACACTATGGGGGACTCTGATTCTGAGGCTAACTACTACCATGAGCCTAACGAAGACAAATTCAAGATGCTGGTGGATAGAATGGATGCTATGGAATTACAGAAATCATCTGGGCTGGATTTTGAGGATTTGAGCTTGATATCTGGGGTGGTCATACCCATTGGATTCAAAGTTCCTACATTTGTTGTCTATGATGGGGTCTCTTGTCCCAAATTGCATCTGAGGTCTTATGTCAGAAGAATTCAACCCCACACTGCTGATAAAAAGTTGTGGATCCATTTCTTTCAAGAAAGTTTATCTGGAGCTCAGCTAGAGTGGTATTATCAATTGGAGAGTGTCAACATCAGAGATTGGAATGACCTTGCTGAAGCTTTCTACAAGCAGTATCAATACAATGCTGACTTAGCCCCCACTCGCATGCAACTTCAAAGCATGTCTATGGGTGCCAAAGAAAGCTTTAAGGAGTATGCTCAGAAGTGGAGAGACTTAGCTGGAAGAGTTCAACCTCCTTTGACTGATAGGGAGTTGGTTGATATGTTCATGTGTACGCTGAATGGTCCGTTTTACAGTCATCTCATTGGAAGCTCATCATCTGGCTTCACTGAGTTGATCATGACAGGAGAGCGAGTAGAGAATGGTATCAAGAGTGGTAAGATCCAAGTGGGCACTTCTTCATCAGGTGCTGCAAAGAAGCCTCCCACTGGGAAGAGAGAATTTAACGCTGTGTATGGTCAGCCTGATCGTAACAGAAGGCATCAGTCTGTTAGTGCAGTTCATATTTCAAATCCAACTCCTGCAACAACAAAGCAGCCTCAAGGCAACCAACAGAGGGCTAGAAGACAGTTCACGAAGATCAACATGTCAATGGCTCAGGCATTGCAACACTTGTTGAAGGCTGAACTTATTACCCTGAGGGAGGCCCCTCAGAATCCCAATGTTACCTCTCCCAAGTACAATCCCAATGCACGATGTGCATATCATTCAAACTGTCCAGGACATGATACTAATAACTGCTGGGTCTTGAAGAACAAAAATCAGGATATGATTGATGCTGGAGAAATTGAGTTTGATCCACCAGGTACTCCAAATGTGATTACAGCTCCAATGCCAAATCACGAGAAGACTGTCAACGCCATTGATGAAGATATTGATGAAGATCTGCATGTCTATTCAGTTATGGAGTTGAGCACACCATTGTCTGTTATCAAAAAGAGGTTAGTACAAGCTGGGATCTTTCCAGGTTGTCATGAAGATTGTCTATATTGTACCCATAAGCCGGATAGTTGCTTCATTTTGAGAGATGGGATTCAACGTCTCATGGATAAATATACTATAGTGTTTGAAAGAAGACCAGCATCTGTAGAAAGTATGGTGGATCATCTGACTCAGGGTAAGAAGATTGAAGAGGTTGACATGGTTGACAAAGTACCACTAAGAATCACTTCAAAGGGTCCCATTAAAATCACTCATCAGGGCCCAATCAAGATTACTGCTGAAGGTCCTGTGAAAGTTGTTGCTGAAGCCAGAGTAGCTCCTCTGATCATTACCACTCCTGGTCCTATTCCTTATACATCTGACAAAGCTGTGCCTTGGCACTATGGGTCTGATGTTTACATCCATGGTGTCAAGCAGGAGCCTTTACCTGATATGCCTGTTGACATTGATAATATTGCTGGATCTAGCAAGATCACTCGTAGTGGAAGAGTCTTCTCTCCTCCAGTTGCTTCTAAGAGTGCAGTTACTCCTGCTGTTACTTCCACCACTGATGCTCGGGGCAAGGGTCCTGTTATTGAGCCTGTATCTACTGATGTGCCAGCTGCTGATGACCTCTCTAAGCAGATGGAAGAAGTATTGAAAATCATTCGCAAGAGTGATTATGATATTGTTGATCAGCTGGGGCATACTCCCTCAAAGATTTCTATGCTCTCCCTGTTATTATGTTCTGAGGCTCATGCCAAGTCATTGATCAAGTTTCTAAAGATGGCTCATGTACCCAGTGCAATTTCTGTGGACCAGTTTGAGAATTGTGTTGCTCACCTGACCTATGACAACGGGTTAGGATTTTCTGATGCTGACTTGACCCCTGCCAAGAGGGATCATAACAGGGCCTTGCATATTTCAATTGAATGCAGGGGCACTACCCTGTCTCATGTGCTGATAGACAATGGTTCCTCTCTGAATGTGTTGCCTAAGGAAGTCCTGAACAAGCTGAGTCCTAAAGATACGGTATTGAAGCCCAGTAATATTGTGGTAAAGGCTTTTGATGGTTCTAGAAGAGTAGTGCATGGGGAAATTGATCTTCCAATCAAGGTTGGCTCTCAGGTGTTTACCGCTACATTCTATGTGATGGATATTCGTCCTTCGTACTCATGTCTGCTTGGTCGTCCCTGGATCCATGGGGCAGGTGCTGTGACCTCCACATTACATCAAAAGTTGAGATATCCGGTGAATGGAAAAGTTGTTACTGTCTTTGGAGAGGAAGAATACTTTGTCAGCCATGTAAACACTTTCAAGTATCTGGAAGTAGAAGGTGAATACATTGAAACTCCATGTCAGTCATTTGAAGTGGTTCCCTGGGCTGTTAAGGATTGTGTGACTCCTTCTGCTGTGAAGAAGGTTCCTGTGGTCATCAGAAACCCTCCAACAATGGCAATGGCCTCCCTCAATGATGCAAAAGCTGTGGTGGAAGAAGGTGGTTGTACTATTTGGGGTCAGCTTCCTGATATTCCATACAAGTCTGACAAGTTTGGTTTGGGTTTCACTGCAGAGTCCCAGAAGGCTGTCCGTCGTGCCCATGCTGTTCGTATCACCAATCAAGGCGTTATCAATGCTGTGGGAGATCAAGATGAAGACTACAACTTGGAGGCATGGATTTTTCCTACTGTGGGTGCTGGACTCAATAATTGGAAAGCTGAAGATGTTATCCCTATCTCCTTTAGTCAGGAGTAAATACTATTACTGTGTTATGTTTTTAAATTTATAATTTCTGGAACAATTAAAACTTTCAAGCCATGTGCCTTACCCGGGGCACAATGGTGTGCTTGTTACGGGTTGTCATTTCATTTGCATACTTCATTCAATAAAATCAGTGGACGTTTCGTTTTCGTAAATATTGTGTTCCTTGTCTTTCTTTTTCCTTTATTTTTGCTTTATCAGCTATGTGTTCTTACACACACCCACGTCACTAAAATGCAGATCCTCATCCACTCTGGATCCAGTTGATAACAGTTCTACTATTGCCAATTACAATTTCGAGAATCCGATCTATCAAACTGAAGACGGAAACGAGGACGATTGTGAAATACCTGTAGAGCTTGCTAGGTTGTTACAACAAGAAGAGAAAGCTATACAGCCACATGAAGAGCCAGTCGAAGTTGTGAATCTGGGAACTGAAGAAAACAGAAAAGAGGTCAAAATAGGGGCTGATTTAGAGGACAGTGTCAAGAGCAGGTTGATTCAGATGCTACGTGACTATGTGGAGATCTTTGCTTGGTCTTATGAAGATATGCCAGGGTTGGATACAGACATTGTGGTTCACCGTTTGCCAGTGAAAGAAGATTGTCGTCCAAAGAAGCAGAAGGTTCGTCGTATGCGTCCTGAAATGTCAGAAAAGATCAAAGCAGAGGTAATGAAACAGTTCAATGCAGGGTTCTTGGCCGTAACTTCTTATCCTCAGTGGGTTGCGAATGTGGTGCCAGTTCCTAAGAAAGATGGTAAGGTACGTATGTGTGTAGACTACAGAGATCTGAACAAGGCTAGCCCTAAAGACGACTTTCCACTTCCTCATATCGATATTCTGGTAGACAACACTGCTCAGCATAAGGTATTCTCTTTTATGGATGGTTTCTCTGGTTACAATCAAATCAAGATGGCACCTGAAGATATGGAGAAGACAACATTTGTGACACAGTGGGGCACCTTTTGCTATAAGGTAATGCCATTTGGTTTGAAGAATGCAGGGGCAACATATCAGCGTGCTATGGTGGCTTTGTTTCATGATATGATTCATCATGAGATAGAGGTATATGTGGATGATATGATAGCCAGGTCTCAGAATGAAGAACAACATCTTGATCATTTGCACAAGTTGTTTGAGAGGTTGAAGAAATACAGGTTGAGATTAAATCCAAACAAGTGTACTTTTGGAGTTAGATCTGGAAAGCTCCTGGGTTTCATTGTCAGTGGAAAAGGTATTGAAGTGGATCCTGCAAAAGTGAAAGCTATACGAGAAATGCCAGCTCCCCGTACTGAGAAGGAGGTTAGAGGTTTCTTGGGACGATTGAACTACATTGCAAGATTTATTTCCCAATTAACTACCATCTGTGAGCCAATCTTCAAGTTGTTGAAGAAAGATCAGGTGATGGAATGGAATGATGAGTGCCAGACTGCCTTTGATGAAATCAAGAGATATTTGCTAGAACCTCCAATTTTAATGCCACCAGTTGACGGAAGACCCTTGATCATGTATTTAACAGTATTAGACAACTCAATGGGGTGTGTATTGGGGCAACATGACGAGTCTGGTCGAAAAGAGCAGGCAATATACTACCTTAGCAAAAAGTTTACCGACTGTGAAACAAGATACTCACTGCTCGAGAAAACTTGCTGCGCTTTGGCATGGGCTGCTCGCCGACTAAGACAATATATGTTGACCCATACTACCTTGTTGATTTCGAAGATGCAGTTCAAGATTAAGCATCACAACTCTTCTCCGTATCGTCCAAAGATGAATGGGGCAGTTGAAGCTGCTAATAAGAACATTAAGAAGATTGTACAGAAGATGACTGTTACTTACAAGGATTGGCACGAGATGTTACCATTTGCTCTGCATGGTTATCGTACTACAATACGTACTTCAACAGGGGCAACCCCATTCTCCTTAGTCTATGGTATGGAAGCAGTTCTGCCTATTGAAGTTCAGATCCCCTCCTTGAGAATTATGAAGGATGCAGGCTTGGATGAAGATGAGTGGATTCAGACTCGACTTGACCAGATAAATTTGATTGATGAGAAAAGGTTAGCAGCAGTTTGTCATGGCCAGATGTACCAGAAACAGATGATCAAAGCTTTTAACAAAAAGGTTAAGCCAAAGGTATATCAGGCTGGTGACTTGGTAATCAAGCGTATCATATTACCACAGGGTGACCCTAGGGGCAAGTGGACTCCAACATATGAGGGACCATTTGTGGTCAAGACAGTGTTCTCAGGAGGTGCCATGATACTGACTACAATGGATGGTGAAGACTTCCCACAACCTGTAAACGCAGACATAGTTAAAAAATACTACGCATAAAAAGAGACCCGCTAGGTTGACAGGCCTAGGCAAAAATAAGGGCATCCCGGCAAACCAAAAGGGTTTGGGCAAAAAGTAGGGATATATATATAAAAAGATGTACACCCGGCAAGTCGAAAACCTGAAAAGGCGGCTTGGGCAAAAAAGGGTATCCCGGTGGATTGAAAACCTGAAAGGGCAATCCAGGCAAAAGTTAGGGATTAAAGCGTATGACTATGTCTCGTTTGGATCACTCATGAAACTGCAACCAGTTGTACTACTTACTCAAGCTCAAACAGATAAAGCTCAATCCAATCGTTTCCGTCTCAACAGCAAGAAGATGAGATACTTGAGTGGCAATAGTAGAATTGAAACTCAATAGGATTATTTCCCACATAGCTGATTCTTTTTGTAAAACTTCATGACAAAATTCTCTTACTAGGGTTTATGTCTCCTTGTACAAACTTACCCGTGTATGGGTCACTTTTGATATAAATAAATTCCATCTTTTGAATCCAGATTTACTTTTACCCTATTTACATAAGCAAAACGTCCATTGGTTGTGTTTGAATGTATGTATGCCTTTGAATATGATTGATGTTTACCAGAAATGCATGTATGCTTTTAATATGATTGATGTTCACCAGAAATGCATGAAAATGCAGTAATAGTATTTACTAAGGACGAACGAGGGAAGGATTTCAACGAAGCTTCGCCGGTTCATCTTTACAAGGCAGTTACAAACCATCAGTAGGACTAATCCATCTTCACAAAGTCTAATCTCCCCTGGAATTTATATCCATCTCTTTTATCCTCATACAGATATACGGGAAATTACTTTCCAATAAGGGCACGATGAACGAAGACGGGATGTTATACTTATCCTACGAAAACGAAGGTTATCTATACCCTACTATCCCCACCAACGGGAGGTTATCTATACCTTGTTATCCCCAACAACGGGAGGTTATCTATACCTTGTTATCCCCAGCAGACGGAGGGTTATATATTCTTCAACAACGAATCGGGATTTATTTTCCTTGGCCAGCAGTTGTTATACAAGGATATCCAGACACTTCCAGCAGTGTCATAGCATACATACATCATTTACATCATACCATAACATATATGTCTATAAAACATTACCTAAGTGCATCATGTCATACATGCATACATAAAGCGTAAACTAATGTTGTTATACAGAATGCTACCTTGTTTTCAGGTTAATTATCCAACAAACAAGCTTATGATCTTTGGGACTGCTTTATTGTAACCTCAGGGTTACTTTATCCTCCTGATGAGCTTCTTATTACTTTGGGACTGCTTTATCGTAACCTCAGGGTTATTTTATCCTCCTGATAGCCTCTCATGACTTCAAGACTGCTTTAGAGTTACTGATTGCTCTATCCTCCTGAAATCATCCTATTACTTCAAGACTGCTTTAGAGCTATTCATTGCTCTATCCTCCTGAAGCCATTATTATTTCAAGACTGCTTTAGAGCTATCCATTGCTCTATCCTCCTGAAATCATCACTTCAAGACTGCTTTAGAGCTATTGATTGCTCTATCCTCCTGAAGACATATCACATTATTATTTCAAGACTGCTTTAGAGCTGTTGATTGCTCTATCCTCCTGAAGCCATTCTATTACTTCAAGACTGCTTTAGAGCTACTGATTGCTCTATCCTCCTGAAGCCATTATTACTTCAAGACTGCTTTAGAGCTATTGATTGCTCTATCCTCTTGAGGTCAGATTTATCACTTCAAGACTGCTTTAGGGTTATCATTATTGATTGCTCTATCCTCATGAAGACATGTTGTTACATCAGTATTACTCCAGACTCCTGACAGTTCTCATTATACTACTGAAGAACTTTCCCCTAGCGGCATCTTTAAGCCCACTCAATCATGTTCAACCAACCATCAATATCACTCCATGCACTGGTGAGTGCAAATTTTTGGGCTTTTGTGTTCAATCCCCTTCAACCTTCCAGGTTACGACTGGCAAATATACCAATCTAACCCCTCAGGTTTCAGAAAATTGAACAGGGGCAGCTGTTGCACCCCAAAATTTGCCCTCACAATACAAGACTTTGTGTTCCAAGAAGGTTCACAAGGTTCACAAAGTTCACAATTGGTCAGAAGAGTTGACAATTCCCTCAGACAATGCACCTCCTAAGCAGTGCATCCAAAACTAGGGTTTTGACTTTAATCAGGCTAAATGGACTTCCAAGACTTCAAGTGAGCTTCATAACATCTTATATGTATAAGAACCCCCATGTCAAGTTTCAAGACTTTTCTCAAAAGTTTGCTCAGTCAGATGATCAGATAAGTCAAAAGCAGTCAATGCAGTTAAAAGGTCAAACTGAGGTCAACTGTGGTCAAACCAAAGTCAAACTTCATGATTTTTTTTGCCAACATCAAAGAGAGGTTGGGTGAGAAATATTATCATAATAACTGTAATACCCCAAATTTTGCCCTAAGATTTGTCGTCGCATTTCATTGCATTTAATCAATTACTAACAAATTTGTGTAGTCGTTTGACTTTTTGCAGGTAAATATCATATGGCATGCATTTTTTTTCTAAAAAGTAAAAATGACACAATTGGCAGGAGGACATGTGTAAGGAGTTATGAGTGTGAGAGGTTGAGAGTTTGAATCTCACCTTTGTCATTTTTTTTTGTTTTTTATTATTCTTACTCTAAATTTTTCTATCTTTCATTAAAAAAATAACAAAAATAGTTTTTTATTATTATTTAATTATTATTTTCGTATTTTAATTAAATCATTTTTTAAAATATTATTTTTTTCACTTTTTTCTAAATTATTCATAAAAATATCCAAAAAATCATAAAATAAAAAAATATTGAAAAAAATTTTGTTCTTTTTATAATATTTTTTATTTTAGGAATCAATAGGATTATTAGTTTTTATTTTAAGTTTATTTTAATTATTTTAAATTATTTAAATTTTATTTTTTCTTAACTAATTATTTAGTTTGGGCTTTAAAATGGGCTTTAGGGACATTATTGACAATTTGGTGTTAACCCTAATTTGTTCCCTATATATACATGTGTTGCCTTGTTGGAAAAAAGGAGAGAATGAAAAAAACTTAAGAGGAGTGAGTGTCGTTTGCCGTTATTTAGTTTTCTTCTTCATCCATTACTATTGTTTCTTTTTCTTCATCGTTTACCGTTATTTCTTTTCCTTCATCTATTACTGTTGTTTCTTTTTCTTCATCTATTACTGTTGTTTCTTTTTCTTCATCTTTTACCGTTATTTCTTTTTCTTCATCTATTACCGTTATTTCTTTTCCTTTATCCATTACTGTTACGTTTATATATATATATAATTTTTAAATTGTTAGAGTTTATATATATAAGATTAATTTTTGATCGAATTACGTCGATACGATGTTTGCATATTTGTGTGCATGACGCGTGACATTTGTGTTAGTTCGATCTGGTTGCGATGATCGCATTTTTGTGTGAGCAATAATACTATTTTTTGCTTAATTTCTTTTTCTTTGCGATAAATTTTGTTTCGTCCGATTTAGATCCGGTTGCGATGAGCGCATTTCTGCGTTAGCAACATTGTTGGGTTATTTCGCACATTTAAAATTCATTATTGCTTTATTATTATTATTATTATTATTATTATTATTATTATTATTATTAGTATTATTATTATCATTATTTATTATTATTATCATTATTATCATTATTATTACCATTATTATTATTATTATTGTTATCATTAATTTATTAAAACTTGTTATAATATAAAAATCTGTTTTTTAAAATAAATAACATTAACATCTTTTCCAAATTAATATGAAAACCTATTATTTTTAAGACAAACTTTTTTTTTTAGATAAATTTAAAATAATAACTAAAATCTTTTTTTTTTTAAATAATAACTAGAACCGTTATTTATTTTATTTTATTATTGTTCAATTCAAATTTCATTATCATATTGTATCTGCTCCTCTCATGTAACCTCGCGAACTTAACAATCGCTCTTTAAATTCTGCCTTTAAATTTCTGCTTGCATGGTTTAAATTATGACATTATCTCTCTGTTTGCATGATTCAATTATCTCACGCGTTTACCATTATTTCTGTCACATTGCACACATCCGAAGGTTAGGTCTAACTGTTTGGCCGCCGCGCCAATAGTCCATAAACCCTCACACATTCAAACCCTCAAAATTACACCCTTACAAACCCTACTTTTCACAAATGCCTCGCCGCAGGCAAAATTACAACTTTACCCCTAGCATTAGGTCAAAGAGCCGCCGCGCTCATTTTAGGGTTTCCCGCCGTGGAATCCCTAATTTAACCCTAATTACAACTTAACATTTCAACGTAGAAATTTGGAGTTCCTACACTCCGCGTAAGCGTGTCCTTAAGGCGCGTTTATTCCCCTTGAGACCTTGACCACTGTCAAGAGATCTCTAACCTCCCTTTTGAGGGGAACTACGATTACTCTGATTCCACTCCCGTAAGGATACGTAGGCACAAGATGCGATGTCTTGCCGAGTAAACTTAGAATTAACCCCCTTTATTATTTATTATTGCTTATTTATATTTTATTTATCTTTGCTATTTAATTATTTTGCTTATTATTTTGTAATTGTTTCTTGGATGTAAAGTTGTTTAATTATTTAATTATTATTATGGTTAGTAATTAGGGAGTGTAACAACCTGTATGTAATATTAAAATAAATTTAGATCACTTTTAAATAAAGATAATTAAAATAAACACGTCACACACGTAAGTCGATTTTAATCGCCGTCTCACTTCCTAAGGATATCCCTCAAGTTGCCTACGAATAATGGTTAAGTGGGGTGTATAAAGCAAGTCCCTCAAATAGAAAAATCATCAAAGTCCCTTATGGTTGCCTTTACGAATCGAGTCCCTTTCGAAAAATGATGATGGTCCCTTACATGTGCTTATTACATCCCACAATGGCCTTCAAAGTCAAATTGTCCCTCACATATCCCTTAACATCCAAAGTAAGGACTACCTACTCCATTTTAGTAGGGATAGTCTTACTAAAGGAAAGAATGAAGAATAAGAAAGACCTTTAAACATTAGGGTAGGTTACTCCTAGGTGCTTGCTCACTTCAAAACTGTTTCGCACTTAAACAAATTTTCAACAAGTTTTCAAACAAGTTCTTAACACATCCTTACATGGATTATTTATTAACTATTCTGAAAATTTTCTATTCACACACTACAATTTCAAAACAATTCAAAAGTGAGCTTAAGTACCTAAGAGCCCATGGATAACCATGGATGAAAAGGATGCTAATACCTTCCCTTTTCATAACCTACCCCCCGGACCCAAAATATTCTCTAAGGTCTTTCCTGTTCTTTTATAACCTTTCCTTATGGATAAAATAAAAGTCGGTGGCGACTCTTGCTATCCGCAACATTGTTTAAAGTCAGTTCTCCCACCGTGTTACAGGACGGCAGGATATGGCATCATGAGTGTCTGAGCACGAGATCGTACCCATCTGAGATAAGCCTCCATAGGAATAGTGTACTTAGGCTCCAGTGTCTTGCTGTCAATCCTGTTTACCTTTCCCCAAGCTCGGATGAATCTCTGACGGTAACCCTGAAGATCGTTGTCGTAATCAAACACAATGCCCTGAATCAACATGTCATGTGGACCATCGCTCCGGGCGTAACCAAACTGTCGTAAAGCTAGAGATGGGTTGTAGGTGATGCCTCCTCTTATGCCTAGAAGTGGCACATTAGGAAACTCCCCACAACGGTCAATGATGGTGACATTCTCCATAGATCTGGAGCACCAATGGATGTCTGAGTGAGAAAGTGACATGATCCTCTTGGACCATCTGAACCCTTGCTCATTCTTCATTACTGAGCGAGGAAGGTGAGAAATAAACCACCTAGAAAGTAAAGGTATGCAGCACATCAAAGTTCCTCTTGCCCTTGTAGTACGGGTGTGAAGAGAATGTAGGATGTCTCCAAGTAAGGTAGGCACTGGATTGTGACTCAGGAATATGCTGATGGCATGAACGTCTATGAACTGATCAGGATTGGGGAACAACACTAAGCCATAAATCAATAAGGCTAAGATCTCCTCAAAAGCATCGTAGCTCATAGCCTTCAAGAACATTTGAGCTTTATCCACTAATACCTTGGCAAGAATACCTTTAACTCCACTTCTCGTCTCTAGAACAATGTCAGACTTCTTCAGATGTAGAGCTGCAGCAATAACTTCTGGTTTAAGCTCCTTCTCTAAGCCTGTGAATGGCTTCTGATCAAGAACAGGTATACCCAGAAGTTTAGAGAACTCCTCCATGGTTGGAACCAGCTGATAATCAGGAAATGTAAAGCAATGGTGCTTAGGGTCAAAGAACTGAAACAGCACACTCATCATGTCTTCACTGAACCCTGAAGTAACTAGATCCAATAAGTGACCATGTCTCTTGTTGAACTGGGAATGATCAGGCACTAGGGAAACCAACTCCTTGAGCTTAGCAGGTATCCCTACAAAGTTGATCCTGATGGTGTTTCTACGAGCAGAAGCCATGACCTGCAACAAAGAACAAAGACAAATCCTTTGGTCCTTGAAATGGTTAGGGAAAATGATATGCTTATGATGCATGATGATGTCATGATGTCATGCTCAATCACAAACATGTGGCACACACAAACAAGTCACACCATAGCCCTAGGTTTAAAGGCTTGCATGAGGTTCAAAGGCAAGTACCCTCCCCTGAAGTTAGATGGTTCATCCTGTCCTACAAAAGTAACCAGGTTCTAAGGGATCTCAATATCATTGATCCTTCACAAGGGTGGTTGTTCAGAAGGCGACTTACTTGCCAACCAAAACCCTCCAAGTTTAAGATCTCAATGAGCGTAGTATCGAGTGTCAACCAACTTCAGTCTGCACCAAAGCCGGTTACCTCACTACTTTCTAAAGGCCAAGATGAGTTAACTAGGGTTCTAAAAGTCAGTTAGTGCATTGACAACATATGGCAGCCTCAATATTATCCTCAACTTGACTTAAGGAATATAAGCACCAACCAAGAAGTCGCACTAACTATGGCCACCAGATCAACCGTATCGATATACGTCGTACAGTTTCCTTGGTCTATTGCCATTTACCTAAGGTACACTAGATCCGGGTTAGGACCTTTCACACATAAGAGCACCCCAACAATATAATAATAAAGCAAACAAGGCAAACAATTTAAAGTGATCTTAATTCCTAAGGGTACCCCTCTTAAATAGATCCCCAGCAGAGTCGCCAGTTCTGTAACACGGTGGGAGAACTGACTTTAAACAATGTTGCGGATAGCAAGAGTCGCCACCGACTTTTATTTTATCCATAAGGAAAGGTTATAAAAGAACAGGAAAGACCTTAGAGAATATTTTGGGTCCGGGGGGTAGGTTATGAAAAGGGAAGGTGTTAGCACCCTTTTCATCCATGGTTATCCATGGGCTCTTAGGTACTTAAGCTCACTTTTGAATTGTTTTGAAAGTGTAGTGTGTGAATAGCAAAAGATTTCAGAATAGTTTAATAATCCGTGTATGGATGTGAAAAAAACTTGTTTGAAAATTTTGTTGGAAATTTGTTTAAGTGTGAAAAAGTTTTGAAGCGAGCAAGTATCTAGGAGTAGCCTACCCTAATGTTTTAAGGTCTTTCTTATTCTTCATTCTTTCCTTTAGTAAGACTATCCCTACTATAATGGAGTAGGTAGTCCTTACTTTGGATGTTAAGGGATATGTGAGGGACAATTTGACTTTGAAGGCCATTGTGAGATGTAATAAGCACATATAAGGGACCATCATCATTTTTCGAAAGGGACTCGATTCGTAAAGGCAACCATAAGGGACTTTGATGATTTTTCTATTTGAGGGACTTGCTTTATACACCCCACTTAACCATTATTCGTAGGCAACTTGAGGGATATCCTTAGGAAGTGAGACGGCGATTAAAATCGACTTACGTGTGTGACGTGTTTATTTTAATTATCTTTATTTAAAAGTGATCTAAATTTATTTTAATATTACATACAGGTTGTTACACTCCCTAATTACTAACCATAATAATAATTAAATAATTAAACAACTTTACATCCAAGAAACAATTACAAAATAATAAGCAAAATAATTAAATAGCAAAGATAAATAAAATATAAATAAGCAATAAATAATAAAGGGGGTTAATTCTAAGTTTACTCGGCAAGACATCGCATCTTGTGCCTACGTATCCTTACGGGAGTGGAATCAGAGTAATCGTAGTTCCCCTCAATAGGGAGGTTAGAAACTTCTTGACTGTGGTCAAGGTCTCAAGGGGAATAAACGCATCTTAAGGACACGCTTACGTGGAGTGTAGAAACTCCAAATCTCTACGTTGAAATGTTAAGTTGTAATTAGGGTTAAATTAGGGATTCCACGGCGGGAAACCCTAAAATGAGCGCGGCGGCTCTTTGACCTAATGCTAAGGGTAAAATTGTAATTTTGCCTGCGGCGAGGCATTTGTGAAAATTAGGGTTTGTAGTTTGTAGTTTTGAGGATTTGAAATTGAATGTGTGAAGTTTTACGGACTATTGGCGCGGCGGCCAAACAGTTAGACCTAACCTTCGGATGTGTGCAATGTGACAGAAATAATAGTAAACGCGTGAGATAATTGAATCATGCAAACAGAGAGATAATGTCATAATTTAAACCATGCAAGCAGAAATTTAAAGGCAGAATTTAAAGAGCGATTGTTAAGTTCGCGAGGTTACATGAGAGGAGCAGATACAATATGATAATGAAATTTGAATTGAACAATAATAAAATAAAATAAATAACGGTTCTAGTTATTATTTTAAAAAAAAGATTTTAGTTATTATTTTAAATTTATCTAAAAAAAGTTTTTCTTAAAAATAATAGGTTTTCATATTAATTTGGAAAAGATGTTAATGTTATTTATTTTAAAAAAACAGATTTTTATATTATAACAAATTTTAATAAATTAATGATAACAATAATAATAATAATGGTAATAATAATGATAATAATGATAATAATAATAAATAATGATAATAATAATAATAATAATAATAATAATAATAATAATAATAATAAAGCAATAATGAATTTTAAATGTGCCAAATAACCCAACAATGTTGCTAACGCAGAAATGCGCTCATCGCAACCAGATCTAAATCGGACGAAACAAAATTTATCGCAAAAAAAAAGAAATTAAGCAAAAAATAGTATTATTGCTCACACAAAAATGCGATCATCGCAACCAGATCGAACTAACACAAATGTCACGCGTCATGCACACAAATGTGCAAACATCGTATCGACATAATTCGATCAAAAATCTTATATATATAAACTCTAACAATTTAAAAATTATATATATATAAACGTAACAGTAATAGATAAAGAAAAAGAAATAACGGTAATAGATGAAGAAAAAGAAATAACGGTAAAAGATGAAGAAAAAGAAACAACAGTAATAGATGAAGGAAAAGAAATAACGGTAAACGATGAAGAAAAAGAAACAATAGTAATGGATGAAGAAGAAAACTAAATAACGGCAAACGGCACTCACTCCTCTTAGGTTTTTTTTCATTCTCTCCCTTTTTCCAACAAGGCAACACATGTATATATAGGGAACAAATTAGGGTTAACACCAAATTGTCAATAATGTCCCTAAAGCCCATTTTAAAGCCCAAACTAAATAATTAGTTAAGAAAAAATAAAATTTAAATAATTTAAAATAATTAAAATAAACTTAAAATAAAAACTAATAATCCTATTGATTCCTAAAATAAAAAATATTATAAAAAGAACAAAATTTTTTTCAATATTTTTTATTTTATGATTTTTTAGATATTTTTATGAATAATTTAGAAAAAAGTGAAAAAAATAATATTTTAAAAAATGATTTAATTAAAATACGAAAATAATAATTAAATAATAATAAAAAACTATTTTTGTTATTTTTTTAATGAAAGATAGAAAAATTTAGAGTAAAAATAATAAAAAACAAAAAAAATGACAAAGGTGAGATTCAAACTCTCAACCTCTCACACTCATAACTCCTTACACATGTCCTCCTGCCAATTGTGCCATTTTTACTTTTTAGAAAAAAAATGCATGCCATATGATATTTACCTGCAAAAAGTCAAACGACTACACAAATTTGTTAGTAATTGATTAAATGCAATGAAATGCGACGACAAATCTTAGGGCAAAATTTGGGGTATTACAGTTATTATGATAATATTTCTCACCCAACCTCTCTTTGATGTTGGCAAAAAAAAAATAAAAAAAAATCATGAAGTTTGACTTTGGTTTGACCACAGTTGACCTCAGTTTGACCTTTTAACTGCATTGACTGCTTTTGACTTATCTGATCATCTGACTGAGCAAACTTTTGAGAAAAGTCTTGAAACTTGACATGGGGGTTCTTATACACATATAAGATGTTATGAAGCTCACTTGAAGTCTTGGAAGTCCATTTAGCCTGATTAAAGTCAAAACCCTAGTTTTGGATGCACTGCTTAGGAGGTGCATTGTCTGAGGGAATTGTCAACTCTTCTGACCAATTGTGAATTTTGTGAACCTTGTGAACCTTCTTGGAACACAAAGTCTTGTATTGTGAGGGCAAATTTTGGGGTGCAACAATAATGTACATAATGAAATAAACGGAGCGGGTTCGCGGACGGGTTCGAGGTGGATACTAGTATCCCTATTAGTTTATCCATCATCATATTTTATAATCGAGGAAAATCCAAACCCGAACCCAAACCCAGTCAAAGCAGATTTTGCCCGTCAATTTTAGAGCGGGTTCGGGTGGGTACCCGCGACGGGTTATGTTGCCATGCCTTACTATGTCACATAAGAATAATGTTGTTATTGGTTATCACACTCTATTCAATGCTAACTTCACTTGGTGCATAACATGTTAGACTAGCACATCCAGAACCCACATTGAAACTTGTTCCAAAATAAAGAATTGGTTTTCCATGAAACACACATGCATGATCATTTAAATCAACAAAATTCTTATCATAACAAGTGTTTCACGGTAGATTGATTTTGTGTCATTGTGTGATGACTTCTTTCTAGGCTTTTCCAATTTTCTCATCCAGCCTTGGTGATATATTTCCTAAAGTCACTTCATTCAGCCTGAGTAATTATGGCTTTTGCTTTGTTGATCACATTCTTCTTCTTGCCTATTTTGTTATTATTGTTGATGATGATTATGGAGTTGAGAAAAATGAGATTTGTGAAGGTTGAGATTGATAAGATTAGGTGATGTTCTTGATGAGATTGAAAATAAAACATGGATGATTAATATTGTTTTTATGCATAAATTTCAGTGAAAAAGGTGAAATCATCGTCATCATGGTCTTTTGCACTTATCAAAAACTTCAAGCATTCCATGAGGAATCTTTTTTTTCTTTTGGAATTGAAGTTTTTGCATATCGTAAAAGGTAGAGTTTTGATTATGGATGCTTCTGTGTAATAGTATGTGTTTTATTGCTCTTAAAGTTGAAGTAAAGGTTGAATTTATTGTAGTAGAAAATGTATGAATCAATATATTACTAAACTTGGGATAAAAATTCGAATGGAAGTGCATCACAACTGTTAGAAGGAGTTGTACCAAGACAAAAGTGATTGAGTTTGATTCTTTGCTGGTGATACATTTTAGTTTATGTCCAATTTTAGTTCATTGATTTCAAATTTTCTATAAATAATTAAAATAATAATTGATGAAATATATTTATATTTAAATAATATAAAATATAAATATAAGTAAATTTTCAAATTTTAAATATAATATTTTTTTATAGTTTTTTTAATGACGTGGCAACATATGGTCATTGCCATGTCAGTGCCACGTCATAAATTGAAGTGTCAACTATACAAATATGAAGGAGCACAAAAAATATCCCAAAAAATGTTAAGTAGAGGGATAAAAAAGCTGATTTTTTAAAGGATGACTAAAAAGTTAAAAATATGTAAATAGAGGGACTAAAAATGCATATAAGCCTAAGGAATAAAGAGATAAAAAAAGCATTCACGATAATTTCTCGACCAAACAAAGTGTCAATCTTCGATTATTCAATATCTCTCTTGGGAATTTCCTTATGAATTCTCTCTTGTTGCTGCAGATTTTTAACTATAGAGTACTGAATGTTGGAATAATTTCTTTATGGAATGATTAATGTTGAATTGATTCAGAACTTTATTTATAGAGTTATGTGCAGGTATCGTAGCCTAGCGAGATCTTTAACTCGCCTAGCGAGCTTTCCTTTCTTCGTCAGTAAGTTTTGTTCAACTTGTCCAAGTTGAGTTTGGTCGCCTTATCTTGCTTGGTGAGCCTCCCTGCTCTCCAAGAGAGAAACCCCTTATTTCACCCCTAAGTTACTTAACCAAGAGGTCTTCTAATCTGCCTTTGCTTGCTTGGCGAGCTTGTCACCTCACCTAGTAAGTTGTCTTGATTTAGCATGAAGTAAGTTGGCCTGACAAAAATCTTTAATCATTTAGCAAACTTATCTATTAATCAGGTGAGATTGAGTCAGCAAGGTGTCATACCTTAATTTTGTCCAAGGTTTTTTTCATTTTTGCATACATGGTTTGTTTCTATATTTTTATCATATGCATTTTTATCATAAAATAATTAATTATTTTCTTTAATTAAGAATGATCATGTACATGTGCATTCATTTAAAAAATTTCACCAAGTCTCTAATTTTCATATAACACAAAAACAAAAGAAAGTGCATTTAAATTCATTTATTCTCATGGTAATTCACGCATTTGCATAATCATATAATCATACACCATTCATTCATTTACATCATAATCAAAAGTCAATAAAAAGTCAAGATTTTGGGCATAAAAGACAAAACTTGATCACTTTTTTTTGCCTCATTCACACATCACTTAATCTAGTCCAATTACACAATGCACCAAAAAAATTAGAGGTTGCAAATCAGATATTTTGGTGCCAAATTCAAATTTAAATTATGTTAGTTCAATGTTTTTGGGATTGACAATAATTTTGTTAAAATAAGTATCACAACAAGATGTTGAGCAAGATGTTGTGACATGTTGGTCAGACGTCATTGCAGAGACGTTACGCACGATGTCGTGACATGTTGGTTAGACATCAGTGCAGGTTTTAGGTTTAACTTCTTGGAATATTTTTTTTTAAATGTGAGATTCCTTTTGGTTTTAGCTTAGATTTTTGTCGTAGTCCAAGAAGGGCATTTTAGGATCTCCTGTTTTGTTCTCGATGTGCACTTGTTTTATAAAAAGGGATGTTGAGACATTTTAGGAAACATGTGATTTGTTCTTGATTTTATGCAGAAGATTCTGCAGAATTAGTACAGTGGTCCAGATTAAATTTGTTACGTGTTTTATGCCTAAGCCCATGCTTACCAAAGGTTATTTAAAGAGGACGTGCTAAACCTAATATACTAAAGAGAGAGCTACGCTTGAGTTTATTGGAATTAAGGTTTTAGTTATTCTTTGTTATTTGTGATCCACTCTTATATCACCTTGATATCTAAGTTTGACTGTTTTTATTTGTGAGCCATTCATACATGACTTAGATGTTTGAAGTGTAATGAGTTTATTAAGTTGTAATTATGAATCACTCATGAGGTTTTAAGCAAGAAATGATTCTGTGTCATTGGAAGTGTGTCTTCTATTGTTCATTATTATAAGTTTTATCATTGTTGTGTGATTGAAGGGAAGTGAAAGGGGTCTCATATCTAGGAGTGTCTTAGATAGAAATAGCACAGGTAGTAATTAGGTGAGAAGATTGTAAATCGGAGGCTATTTACTTGGGCTTCAAACTAATACTATTATAGTGGATTTCCTTCCTGGATTGGATGCCCCCAGATGTAGGTGATGTTGCATTGAACTAGATTAACAATTAATTATGTTATTTACTTCCAACCATTTAAATTATTTGCATAATTGTTTGTGTTGTGTTACTGCCCTGATTCTAGTGTCGTGACATCGTACTCGACATCTGGTGTTTGATTACTAGAATTTTAATTGGCATTAGAGCAAACACCCTGTTCTGTTTAGGATGAGTACTAGGGAAGATACTTTTTAGTACTATGGAAAAAGAAGGAGGAGGAAATGTTAACAGACCCCCCGTCTTAGATGGCACCAACTATGCCAATTGGAAGGAACATATGGTGTCTTTCCTTAAATCTGTGGATAGAAAAATCTGGAAAGCTATATGCTATACCCTAACTTTTAACCCTAAGATCCCACTCTCTTTTTGCATTTTTGCATACAAACAAGATCACAAGCTTGATTGCTTCTTACCCTCTCTTCTTTGTGTTTGCTTTTGTAGAGATCACAAATCACATTTTTGTTTATATGCTTTATGTTTCACTAACTACTAATCAAAATGCCAAAAATATGTCTTGTACCCTTTTTGTTTCTTTGCAATGTAGGGTGTTATATCAAGAACACCAAGCATGATTCATCTGCTAGGGTTTTGCTCCCTCAATGTTAAAGTATGTTCAACCATGGGTTTACAAGGGATATCTCATCAAACCATGTATTTTAATATAAATTACAAGGTTTCATGCATTATTCAATCTCATTTTGATCAAAGATATCCTAAGGTTTAGTAGCTTGTTTCTCAAGAAAAGTCAAAGGTTCAAGTGTTTATTTTCATGTCTTCATCAATAAGTTACATTAAGATTTGGTCAATTTAATCAAAGTACATTCAAGGATCCATTATCTTAATTTCATATGATCATCCATGTGCTTTTAAATGCAAGGAAAGTCCAAGTTTACAAGTTGATTCAAGGAAGTTTGACCTAAAAAGTCAACATTTGAAAGTTAAAGTTCCAAAGATCACAACTTCTTCAATTCTCATTATTTTTTATTGTTTCTTTTTGCATATGACTCTTCTCAACATCCTATTCAACTTCTTTTTATATTACAAGAGTTAATTATGCTTGGATGATCATCAAAAGTTTGGAGACATTATAGGTCATTTGTGGACTTAGTTAAATTTTGCCTATTTTCAAGTGACTTTTCTCAACTTTCAAGAATCACAACTTCTTCGATTTTCAACACATGGAGCTCGTTATTTTTTCATAATATCATTTGTGATACTCTCAACAAGATTGCTTCAATGATCAAAGTCAAATTGTGTTTGAAAGACCATGTAATTCATTGGTATATTATAAGTTATTTTCAGCCATTTGGACTTAGAATTTTCTAAGTTTGGTTTACCAGATTTTTGTGCCAACTTTAACATGCCATAAATTTTTGCTCAAGCATCCAAATGAAACACTTGAACATTCAATAATCTTCATCTATAAATAGAGGACCTTACTACCTTAATTTCCAAGCTTTAGAGAGCCAGAAAACCCCTGCTCCACCTTCAAACTTTCTACAAAAAAGTGAGATATCATGTTTTGATTTCCAGCCACTTTTAATCGTTTTTCTTGATTCAGTTAGCTCCAGTGTGTTCCTCTGAAGCTACTACAACAAGAATCAAGCTCTAAGAGTCCCTGAATTTCTCCAACCAAATCCAGTTTCAGAGCTACTCATATCGTTTTTAGACAAGGTAGTTTGAAGCTTCATTTTCAATCAAACAAGTTACCACAATGTATTCATTTGCTTGCTGAATATTTCCTCTAACCCGGTTGGCTTTGATTCATCGTATACACCATTTAATTTTTGTTTTCGTGTTTTTTAGTTCACTGTGTTTTCTCTGAAATTCTCTCTACTCCCTTTCAATAAATAAAAATGGAGAGTGAGGTTGAGTTCGCCTTGATAAGACGGTTGCAATGATGGTGGTATCATGCTCTCATGTTACCATTAAGCATTCTTTGGTAACTAGTTCATCGGAGAATATGACCGGATAGGGGGACGTTGATACTCAAAGATTAGACACACTGACACTTTGAAATGTTTTTATTGGCTGAATTTTAATTAGATCCTGTGTGTTATTTCTGCTAATTTCCACCGTGTATCATCACCTTAGGAGCGTGGGATCTGTCACTTCAATTAATGAAGTCAGATCCTACGCTCCTTCTTTTTTCCCTTTTATTTCATTTTCTGTTTTTATTTTTAAATTGCATTTTCTTTAAAAATTCTTTGAAAGATCATTTTTTATTCAAAAAATACCAAAAAAATTTCTAAAATTTTCTTTTATTTTTATCTTTTTGATTTTATGCTTTTCAAATTTTATTTTCATCATTTTCTATTTTTCATGATTTTTCTTATTTTTGAAGAATTTTAATTGGTTTAAAAATATTTTTATGCAAGCAAAAATTCTCAAAATATTTATATAGCACTCCTAACTTGTTTCTGACTTGCATGAATTTTCTTGATCATTTGATTTGATTTGATGCATCATTTGTATTTCCATATTTATTTTCATTTTAAAATTAATTTTAGTGCATTTTAATTCATATTCATGCATTTTATATTAGTTTGACTTGTGTTGACTGTTGTTAGCCTTGGAACTTAATTGATTTGATCATAGGTCTCATCAAACTCAGTGGATCTTGGGTGTTGATAGGGTGAAAACCTTAATCCACCAAAATAGATGATTGATTTTGATGATGACTTGATCATGATTTTGATCCAATTTGGTTTTGCCTTTTGTTTGCTCCTCTCTTCTTCATCCTTTTTCTTTTTCACCCCTCTTTGGATCAATTGGAAGATGTGTATGCCATCTTTTTCATAAGATCTTGAGTGGTGCTTGATGAATTTTCATCATTTCAAAAATCTACCATTTGATTGATCATTTGATCGATTGAGGTGCTTTGGAGTGATGCATAAGTTTGTCCAAAGTACTATGAGGGGTTGATTGATGTAATGAATCTATCTTTCCTTGAATTAGGTTTTGATCAACCTTGTTTTGACTTGTGCTACATGTTTTAGGGGTATAGTCTTTATATCATATCTCTAACATGTATGATACATAAATTGTTATTGACCGGCCTCCCATAGTATGATCTTCCTTATAGATTGTGCTACGATTGCTTAACATAGCGCTAAATTTGTCCTTAATTGGAAAGTGATCATATTGATCCAATTTTAGATATGAGTCATTTTTATTTTAGATGTAAATCTCCTATCTCCATAGTGTGTAGATTCTTTTTCACCTAAGAGAGCTAATGTCATACTTGTTGATTTTATCCAAGTTGGAGCTCTTCTCAAATGAAGATGCAAAGTTCTCACACTTGTTGGGTTGATTAGTTAAGTAATCTACTTTAAATGACAAAATGTTTTCATTAATGCTAACACTAACTTTAATTGTACTAAATTTTACTTTATGCCTTTTATTTTATGCTCTTTACTTTTTGCTCTTTATATTTATGCTTATCATTTCATATCATATATTCATCTTGTTTATGTTTATGCCTTTTTTTCTCTTTGTCCACTTAAACTTTTTTTTTCCTTTTAAGACATTAATAAAGGCTAGACATTCTAAAATACTCTTGATGCTCCTTGGACTATTTGGTGACTATCCTTTGCTCATGGATGATGGACTTAGAATTAGGATCATTTCCTTATGCTTTTGGAGTTATATATTGAGACCTTGGTTCTTATTTGGAACTTTGACATTGAGTTGGCCTCTTTGAAGACTTGGCTTGGAGATTTGGCTTTTATCTGATGCTTGGTTATTTCTCTGCTTGTTATTGCTTATCTTGTTACTTGAGTCCAAAGGAAGGGAATTTTGACTTGTTTATGTCAAAGGCTTGTATCTTGTTTAGACATTTCCTTTCTTAACTTTTATTTTATGCTTTAGGGTAGTCTCTTCATCTCCTCCCTTTCTTAAATTTTTAAAATTCTTCACCTTTTTTTTTCCTTCAGAACCTTCTTCTTTCAAACTAGAACCACTTTCTTAATAAACCTTGACTTTTTCAAGTGCATTTTCAAACTCATTTTCTCAATAAATGCTAATCAATCTTAAGCATACTTAGACCATTTTTCAAAAGACTTAAAAAATACAAAACTCATTCAAACCATTTTGTGCCTTTTGTGCATTTTTTGCTTTAAAAACCTTTCATAAAGTTTAGACATGAGTCATTTTCATAGTTGAGATGTGATACTCCTATCCCCATAGTATTGTTTGAAATAAGTTATTTCTTTTCCACCTTAGAGAGTTAGTGGCATACTTGTTGATTTTATCCAAGTTAGAGCCCTTCTCATGGTGATGCAAAGGTCCCTTTTCACATACTTCTGGGTGATTAGTTGAAGTTTTCTCCTTAAAATGATAAGTTGCCTTTTCATTTAAATTGAATCACAACAAACCATTTTGTTATTTGTACCACAAATTACGAGGTTTTGACCCTCCATTGCATTTTTTTGGTACGTAGGCACGAGGCTCAAGAAGTCTTGTCACATACAAAATTAATTAAAAAAATACTTTTCTTCTCACCTCACCAATCTTTTGCAAACAAGAAAATATAAGCCAAATGCTAGATTTTCAAAGAGGTTCCTATAGATTACTATATACGTTTTGGGTGCTAACACCTTTCCTTTGCATAACCAACCCCCTTACCTTTGTCTATGTTTTTATTAGTTTTTGTTTTAAAACTTCTTTAGGTTTTGTTCACTCTTCTCTTTTTCCTTTGGAAAAATAAAAGTGTGGTGACGAGTCTTGCATTACAAGTTAAGTTAATCAATTGCTTAATCTCAAATTTTCTCGGTACACTATCATCAAGGTTGGGAGCATCATGTTGTTAAGGATAAAGATGAGAAAGAAACTTTGAAGCTAGAAGAGGACTGGTCTAAGGAAGAAGATGAAACTGCTATTGGCAAATCCAAAGCCTTGAAAGCCCTTTTCAATGGAGTTAAAAAAAATATGCTCAGATTAATAAACACCTGTACTGTGGTCAAAGATGCTTGGAAAATTCTCAAAACCAATCATGAAGGCACAACTAAGGTGAAGATGTCTAGCCTTCAGCTGCTCACTACCAGATTTGAAAATTTAAAGGTGAAAGATGATGAGAGCACTTGTGACTTTCACATGAATGTTCTTGAAATAGAAAATTCTTTTAGTGCCTTGGGAGAAAAGTTGAATGAACGGAAGCTGGTTAGAAAAATTCTCAGGTCTCTACTTAAAATATTTGACATAAAGGTAACAACCATTGAAGAAGGCCGAAACATTAGTAGCATGAGAGTAAATGAACTTGTTGGGTCACTTCAAACTTTTGAATTGACTATTAGTGACATATCTAAAAAGAAGAACAAGAGCATAGCTTTTGTATCCAACACTGAAGATGAAGAGGATCAATGTGACCTAGATACTGATGAAGGAATGTCTAATGTTATCGTACTGCTTGGAAGGCAATTCAACAAGGTGCTAAAAAGAATGGACAAAAAGTCAAGACCCAATGTCAAGAACATCATATCTGACATTAACAAGAACTATGATTCTCAAAGAAAAACAAGGGTAAAAGAGACGTCCAATCGAAGCAAACGCATTCAATGTCATGAATGTGAAGGCTTTGGACACATTAGAGCAGAATATTCTACCTACCTCAAGAAACAACATAAGAGGTTGTCTATCTCTTTGTATGATGATGAAAGTGAACCTGAGGATGAATTTGATAAACTTGTAATTGCTTTAACTAGAAGGTGGGCTTCTGATGAAGACTCGTGTGATAAAGAAATTTCATATAAGGAATTGGCCGCCTCTTACAAAGAATTGTGCATAAAAAGTGAAGAGGTCTGCCAACTAGGAGAAAAGCAGAAGGAAATTATATCTCAACTGCAGGCTAAAAAGGAAGAATGCTTATCTAAAATCTCTGGTCTACAAAATGAAGTAACCCTGTTGACCTTAAAACTTGAAAGTCTGACCAAGTCTATGAGGATGTCAAACAATGGGTCTAATATGTTGGATGAGATACTTCAAGTTGGATAAAGAGGAAGAATATTTACTGGTATAAGGGTTGATTATCAATCTTTAAATAGTCAAGGAAAACCCCATGTGACAAAATTTATTCCTCCTAGAAGGAATACTGAGCCAACAATGTTTAATCAAATGTCTTAACATCGTGCCAGACATCAGAATACTCAAACTGGAGGCAAGTTCTTGCAATTAGAGATGTCATTACTGTGGTAAATTTGGTCACATAAAGCCTTTTTGTTTCAAACTGTATGGCTATCCAAAAGGTCCAACACAACCTAGGATTAATCAAGTAGTGGTTAAAACTAGAAATAAATGGATACCCAAGGAAGATGCTACTTGTCTTATTGCTCATACTTTTCTCAGAGCTTCAGCTAGAGAAGACTGGTATTTTGACAGTGGTTGTTCTAGACATATGACTAGAGTAAAGAAGTTCCTAGTGGACATTAAGTCCCACTCTACCAGTTATATCACTTTTGGGGATGGTGCCAAAGGTGAAATTAAAGGAGTTGGAAGACTAGCCTGTACAGGATTCCCTAGTCTTGATAATGTTCTCCTTGTAAAAGGTCTGACTGCTAATTTGATAAACATATGTAAATTATATGATCAAGGTCTGAAAGTTAATTTCACTGAGTTTGAATGTTTCGTCACTAATGAGAAGAATGAAGTACTGATGATGGGAGTCAGGTATAAGGATAATTGTTACTTATGGACACCTCAATCAACAAGTTGTTCCTCCACATGTCTGTTGTCAAAGAAAGATGGAGTCCAATTGTGGCACCAAAAACTTGGTCATCTGCACCTAAAAGGTATGAAGAATATTGTGACTACATAAGCTATCAGAGGCATCCCTAAGCTCAGAATAGAGGAAGGAATAATCTGTGGTGATTGTCAAATTGAAAAGTAGACCAAGATATCACACCCGAAGATCCAACATCTGACTACTTCAAAAGTTAGAACTTCTTCATATGGATTTAATGGGCCGTATGCAAGTTAAAAGCCTTGGTGGGAAGAGGTATGCATATGTTGTTGTTGATGATTTTTCAATATTCACTTAGGTGAACTTCATCAAAGAAAAATCAGATGTTTTTGATATTTTTCAAGATTTATGTCAAAGACTTTAAAGAAAGAAGGAAATTAGAATTATCAGGATTATAAGTGACTATGGAAAGGAGTTTGAAAATAGAAAATTTGATAATTTTTACTCCTTTAAAGTTATTAGCCATGAATTCTCTTCTCCCACCACCCTCAGCAAAATGGAGTGGTTGAGCATAAGAATATGACTCTTTAAGAATCAGCTAGAGTCATGCTTCATGCTAAGCATTTTCCATATTATTTTTAGGCTGAAGGAATGAATATTGCATGATATATTCATAACAGGGTTACCTTTAGAACTAGTACTTAAGCTACATTATATGTGTTGTGGAAAGGAAAGAAGCCTATTGTCAAATACTTTCATGTTTTTGGAAGTAAATGCTACATTTTGGTTGATCGCGAACAAAGAAAAAAGTTGGATCCCAAGAGTGATGAAGGAATATATATATATATATATATATATATATATATATATATATATATATATATATATATATATATATATATATGGGTTACTCTACAAACAACAAAGCCTATAAAGTTTTCAATACCAGAACCAAGGTCATGCTGAAATCTATTAATATCATGATTAATGATTTAACCATAGAGAAGAATACAAATGTTGAAGACGATGTCGAAACATCATCTCAGATGAATGATACCTCAGAAAATGTGGTTGATATTAAGATCAATAGTGAAGCTGGAACTATTCAGGATGATAACAATCAAGCCAACAAAGTTCCCTCTAATAGAATTCAGAAAGATCATCCTAAGGAACTCATTATAGGAAATCCTAATGAATGGATTATCACTAAATCAAGGGAAGTGGTATCTAACTCTTGCTTTATTTCTAAGATTGAACCTTAGAATGTGAATGGGGCTTTAACTGGTGAATTTTAGATCAATGCCATGCAAGAATAATTAGGTCAGTTCAAGAGAAATGAAGTTTGGGATTTAGTTCCTAGGCTTGAAGGAACAAATGTCATTGGTACAAGGTGGGTCTACATGAATAAATATGATGAAAATGGAGTTGTCACCGGAAATAAGGCCATACTTGTGGCTCAAGGATACGCTTAAATGGAAGGATTAGATTTTAATGAGACTTTTTCTCCAGTTGCTCGTCTTGAATCCATAAGACTATTGCTAGGAGTGACATGTTTACTAACATTTAAGTTGTTTCAGATGGATGTGAAAAGTTCCTTTTTGAATGGGTACTTACAAGAGGAAGTATATGTTGAACAACTAAAGGGGTTTATTGATCCTAATTTTCCAGATCATGTGTTCAAACTGAAGAAAACTCTCTATGGACTAAAGCAAGCTCCTAGGGCTTGGTATGAAAGGCTGACATAATTTCTTGTCAGTAATGGGTACATGAAAGGAGGAATAGACAAGACCTTGTTTGTTAAAGAAAAGGATGGAAAATTCATGATTTCTCAGATATATGTGGATGACATTATATTTGGTGGGATATCAAACCAGATGGTCCAACATTTTGTCAAGAAAATGCAATATGGATTTGAGATGAGTCTTGTAGGTGAGTTAACCTATTTTCTTGGACTTCAAGTGAGACAGATGGATGATTTTATCTTCATCTCTCAATGCAAGTATGCCAAGAACATAGCAAAGAAGTTTGGTATGGAAAATGTTAGTCACAAGAGGACACATGCACCTACTCATTTGAAGCTCTCTAAAGATGAAAAAGGTGTTAATATGGATCAAAGTCTATATAAAAGCATGATTAGTAGCCTGTTGTATCTCATAGCTAGTGGACCTGACATCACATTTTCTATTGGGGTTTGTGCAAGATATCAAGCTGAGCCCAAAATAAGTCACATCAATCAAGAGGATTTTGAAGTATGTCAATGGTACAAGTGACTATGGTGTGTTATATTCTCATGGTTGTGATTCCATGCTTGTCGGGTATTGTAATGCTGATTGGGCAGGTAGTGTTGATGACAGAAAAAACACTTCTAGATGATGTTTCTTCTTAGGGAATAATCTTATATCTTAGTTCAGCAAGAATAAAAATCGTGTGTCCCTATCCAATGCTGAGGCTAAGTATATTGCAGTAGGAAGTAGTTTCTCTTGAATGAAACAAATGCTAAACGAATATAATGTCAAATAGGATGTCACGACATTATATTGTGACAATCTGAGTGCAATCAGTATATCCAAGAATCCCATCCAACATAGAAGGATAAAGAATATTCACATTCGTCATCATTTTATTAGGATATTGTTGAAGACAAAGTTGTGATTCTCGAGCATGTGGCCATTGAGAAGCAACTGACTGATATTTTCACCAAAGCTTTGGATGTAAATCAATTTGAAAAACTATGGGGTGAACTGAGAATTTTCATTTTTGAGGAATTATAGCATTTAGTTTTTTTTATGGAGGAGATAAGGAAGAGGAAGATGCTACTGTTACTGCCTTTGTTGTTGTCTATTTTATGGCTAAAAAGGGGGAGTAACAGTGTTTGGTTTGTTGTGGTAGTAGTATTTTTTTATTGATGCTTTAATATGGTGTAGTGGTCTATGTTTGAGAGGGAGAATGACTCAATGGGAGAAGCATGAGCATGATCTTTCTTATTTGTCTCTCTTTGTGTTATTGGGATGTCATATTATATGTCCTGACATTATGTCATGTCTGAGAAAATTTATTTTTCTCTGCAAAATTTCTATGTGTGCTTGTGTTTTCTTTACTATGAATGGGAAGTATTCTGGTTGTTCTCTTGACGGGGAGCTATGTGACAGAGGGAGTAAGATCTAATTTTCCAATCGTGTATTTAAGGGTGAGAGTTGTTTGTGCGCTTAGGCTCTCTGGGTGTGTTTTATGTGATTGTAGTTATGATGTCATACAAAATGTCATGACATTGTATTTTAGAATTTTTTTGGTTTGTGAGTTGTTTTTCTCTATGTGTGCCTTTTTGTAAGATGGGTATCCTCTTTAGTGCTGATACGTGTGCCTCTGGTGTTATACAAAGTATGTGTGTCTTTTTTTATCTTGTGGATATTGTTGTTGTTTTTTCTTTTTCTCTAGTTATTTATGCCAAGGTCATTTTAGCCAAAATTTGCCAAACAGGGAGATTGTTAGTTCTGCGTTTTTGGGATTGACAACAATTTTGTTAAAATAGGTACCACAGCAAGATGTCGTGACATGTTGATCAAACATCATTTCTGATATGTTAAACACGATATCGTGAAATGTTGGTTAGACATCAACGCAAGTTTTAGGTTTTACTTCTTGGAAGATTTATTTTTTAAATGTGAGATTTCTTTTGGTTTTAGCTCTGATTTTTTCGCAGTCCAAGAAGGATATTTTAATATCTTTTGTTATGTTCCAGATGTGCACTTGTTTCATAAAAGGGATGTTGAGACATTTTAGGAAACATGTGATTTGTTCCTGATTTTATGCAAAAGAATTTGTAGAATTAGTGCAGCAGTCCAGATTGGATCTATTGCGTGTTTTATGCCTAAGCCCATGCTTACTAAATGCTATTTAAAGAGGACGATGCTGAACCTAATATACTGCATAGAGAGTTACACTTGAGTTTAGTGGAATTAGGGTTTTAGTTGTTCTTTTTTATTTGTGATCCACTCTTATATCACCTTGATGTCTAAGTTGGACTGTTTTATTTGTGAGCCATTCATGCATCACTTAGATGCTTGAAGTGGACTGAGTTTATTGAGTTGTAATTATGAATCACTCATGAGCTTTTAAGCAAGATTGGATTATGTGTCATTGGAAATTTGTCTTTTATTGTTCATTATTATAAGTTTTATCACTGTTGTGTGATTAAAGGGAAGTGAGAGGGGTCTCATATCTAGGAGTATCTTAGATAGAAATAGCACGGGTAGTGATTAGGTGAGAAGATTGTAAACTAGAGATTGTTTACTTGGGCTTCAAACTAATATATTATAGTGGATTTCTTTCCTGGCTTAGATGCCCCTAGATGTAGGTGATGTTGTATTGAACTAGGTTAAAAATTAACCGTGTTATTTACTTCCAACAATTTAAATTAATTGCATAATTGTTTGTGTTGTGTTACTGTCCCGATCCCAGTGTCGTGACATCGTACTCGACATCTGGTGTCTTATTACCCGAATTTCATATTCAAATGCATTCAAATTCACTTAAATTCACTCACACTTTGTGCATTTTCTCATAATTCATAAAGTAACCTTTAACCTAATTCTAAGGTCTTTAAATCAAGGCTTTTTCTATCAGAAAATCACACAACAATGATACATAAAAACCACCCAAAGTTCTGTACAAGTCCATCTATATCTCCAAGTTTCTTCATCTTGAAGAAACCTTGAAAACTTGCACAAACAACCTCCCACCCTAAGAAATCTTCATCACTTTCCATTGAAGTATAGCTTAGCATTATCACACCTTTCGAGCACCTGCAAATCACACTACAATTCACTCAAATTCATTAAATCAACTCTGACTTCAAATTTGAAAAAGTTGTCTAAAACAGTAAAATAGGGTTAGAAAGAGGTAGAGAAGATCACTGGGAGTTAGAATCTGTAGAGGAAAGTGGAAAACTTACCTCGCTAGAACCAGGTCAAAATCTGGAATTTGCTCGCCGAAGTTCTTCTTGTTCTTGAGCTTTCTTCTTCATGTAGGCCTTGATCCTTATAATTTCACTAATTTCTCGACATCATTGCATTTTTGCACCTCTCACAAATCTAACCCCTAAATTAATTGCACAAAACCACACTGATTTGGGATTTAGGGTTCATCAATGCATGAATAGTCTTGAGCTAAAGAACATTGAAATTCAAATTTCTTGAATTTCAACCTGTTTACAGCAAATGAGTATACCAATTTGATCCTAAACCTATTCGAAATGTGTTTCTATGATTGTATTTATGTAAAATCATGTAGTAGCACTGGATCAAAGCCATGAATGTCAACACTAAGACCTTCAAATTCAACCAAATGATCACAGAAGATAGCCCCGCACACTGCTAAGTTATCAACTAGAGAGTCATCTGTATTAGCTTTCGCCCAAAAAATAACTGGCCCCTTCCAAAACATCAACGATATCTTTGGAGCATTCAAACGGTTTATGACTTTAATTACAAACTTTGAAATCCATTCCATTTTGAAACAATTTATTAAATGTGCATTCAAAAACCAATATCATAATCACTCACAAAGCATATCATGAATATGAAATTTTCATTTAACCAAAGTGTAGAAAATAGAGTTTTTTTTATTTAGAACTTGAATAAACATTTGATCTTACCTGATCAGAAAGGAATCGGTAGACTGCCACACATCGTAAGTTGATGCTTTCACCGGTATTGTGGAGGAGGAAAAGGGGGTGTACCTGTAAGATGCTTCGATGCTTAAGTGAGTACCGGAACTAGAGAAAGAGCAAGTATAGAGGAAAGGTGTAGTAAATGGAATCCCTGACCCACTAGTGAAAGAGGGTATTTATAATGTGCCCCAAGCGTGGGGCCAACGGTTACATTGCATTGGGCCGGATTGCTAAGCCCAACACAAGTAATTGTCAGGACTTACGTGGTGTAGTGAAGACCAACACGTGATCTTCGCACTGGATCAACTGCCCCGTGATCTTCGGAAGGTGGGCTCACCATCTCTTTCAGAAGCAGGTGGTTGTCTGACGGCGTGTCCCCGCGTGGGGGACACGTGGAGAACGTGGGGGAAGCGCGTGGGCTTCCCCATCAAGAGATTCTTCTATGCAACTAGTGCACCTTGTTGAGGCTTATGCTCAATAGAGGAAATTAGAGCTTGTTGGGCCTCATCAGCCTAGCACTGGGTTGGGCTTGCCCGACTGAAGGGAAGATCCCGACCCAGTTTCAGAATATGAGCCCCCCAAGTCGTTGCTCCTAGGTGGAGGAGTAATGACTTAAGGCCAGGTTGAAATGTCGAGGACCTCTTCGGGAGAAGGTATTTTCCCGACGCATAGAATTAGACAACGTGAAGGATGTGCCCGCTCTCCGAGCCTAAAAGGGAGACAAATGGATGCGAAACTTCTGGTGCTGCCATGTGTCAGACAATCATTGCTTAGCTAGGGTGGCTAGGGGTAGGGGCGTTTGAGTGTCTAGGGGCACCTCGAGTCTCGTGCTAGGCTTATAAATAGGAACGTGTCTGCTTCATTTTTCACTTTTCACTTCTATCGTTCAAGACGCTTCCTCTTCCTTCTGTTCAAGCTTCTCAACTTTCAGCACCGAGATGTATGCCGCATGCCGTTGCATCATCCTCCCAGTACCGTCATACTAAGTAAGTCTCTGCTGCCCTACCTTCGCTTTTCCCGTTCTCCGGCAAACCTGATGAATTCCCCGAGGAGACCGTGGAGTTTTCGGCGAATACGTCGGGGCTTCTTTGAATTAGCATAGGGTTAGGATGAATCCCCCAGGGACATGCAATTAAGCCCCCCAGGCACGTAGGATAGTTTTGGGTGAATCCCCCAGGGACCACCGATGAAGTCCCCGAAGACGTACGATAACTTGTACGGACTTCTCGGGGATAAGCAGCGAAGTCCCCGGGGATGTAGGATAGTTTGCCCGAACTTCCCAAGGACAAGCAGTGAAGTCCCCGTGGACGTTGGATAGTTTGCCCTAACTTCTTGGGGACAAACAGTGAAGTCCCTAAAGGATGTTGGATAGTTTTGTGTGAGCTTCCTTGGGACAAGTGCTGGAAGTCTCGGGGGCCTGCTCTCGTCTGTCGAGGCGGGAGATGCCCTGTCCGTAGGAGGTCTCCCCCTTCGCCCTTTCACTTGATCTGTGGTGGAAGGGTGAATTTGATCTTGAATGTCAAATTCACCAATTTCCTATGCTTTTCAGGTGTAAATGGCTGCTTGGGTACAGGGAATTATTGAAACTGACGACGAGCCAGACTCCCTAATGGCGCAGGCCGGTGAAGAACGAAGAAGGTTTGTCGCGTATTGGGCCAAAGAGGAGCCCCTGAGTGTCTCTTCTTGTTTTGCTGTGGATGAGTCTGACTCTTATGCCAATGTCGAGGACCGCCTTGAGGGTCCCCTTGTGAACTGGAAGGTGTACAACCCGCGAGCAAACCACTGAATATGCTCGGCGTATAAGGGGATGAGATTCCCCATGTATGAGTTTACCTTTTGGGAGGCAGGATTCTGTCTGCCCTTCACCAACTTCCAGCTAGAAGTTTTTGACTGGCTTCGACTGTCGCCCTTGCAACTACATCCTAACACAATTGCATTCGTGCGGGTGTACGAGCTCTTCTGTCAACATCTTAACATCGGGGCCACTCTCACCCTTTTCTTCCATATCTTCCACCTTCAAAGACAACCGTTCGATGGTCGACACAACTGGGTATTCTTGAAGCAACCAAGGAGGCTTTTCTAGGTGTACATGGATTCCATTCGAACTTTCAAGGACCGGTATTACGTTTTCAACCTCGAGGTCTGGGAAATGGATGGCCAATCCAAGGAGGTCTTAGTGCCGAAGATTTCGCTGATTTGGACTGAGGAACACTTTTACAAGGGCACGGGTAACTACATAGTGCACGTAGGCTCGTTGGATGCCGACGATCGGGTGGCTTACTAAAAGTTGGTCGCTTTTGTGGCTAGTTTACCTCTACAAAGTGTGTGACGCCGGAAAATAACTTTATCCTCGACTCGCACGAAGAGATTCTTAAGGAGTCACAATTGATCAATACGAGGGCCCTCCTCGAGTTTGTGTCCGATGAGGAAGCCCTGCGTCTCTTAGGTAGTGGGTCCGCTTTTCACTCGGACCTTGTCTGTGTATTCATTGTTGGTTTGTTTTGCTAACTTTGTTTATTTTTCTTTTGCAAGAGAGATGTTGAGCATGCACGAGCGTGTGAAAAGGTTGGCGGCCAACAGGGGCGCGAAAAAATCTGAAAAAAGGGGAGGGTTGCCCAGGTACAGGAGATGCCTGGTCCCGACCAGGGGCCTGGTGGCTCCTCTTCTTCCCCCCAGGGCAACCAGTTCCCCTCCTCGCAGGGGACACCTAAGAGACCACAGGTTAGTGAGCCCGAGACCATCGATCTTACCAAGGGTAGTACTGAGGAGAGGTTCTTGCTTCCACCCTATTATCTGCAACTCGCTTTCTTCTATAGGGCCAACTCCATAGTGGTGGGTACCGCAGAGATCAAAGCCATCTTGAGTGTTGATCGGAAGACGAGGAAGAAGGCTCTAGCGGATGATCTGGCTGCGGTGATCGGGTCTTCGAGACGACTCTAGTCCTCAATGATGAGGCTTGCTCTTATGCCAACCTCCCCAAATTGCAGACTAACCTTGAAACCGTCAAGGCAGAGAGGAGAAAGTTGGTTGCTGATCTTGTGCAGACTAAAGAGAAGAGTGCTACCCAACTTAGGCTCTTCGACGAGGTGGAGAAGTAGCTGAAGGTCGCGGGTGAAGAGAGGAAGAGGCTCTTGGCGCGGATTGCAAAATTGGAGGCGACTTCCCAGCCTGCAGAGGACGAGACCGACAAGGAAAAGTACATGGTGTCTCGGGCGACTCTGGTGTCGAGGATCCGACAGCTCGAGCAGGATTTCCTGGGGGATCTCAAGGTGGGCTACGACAGCACCGTGGACCAGTTCCAGATTGTGAACTCGGACGTCCTGTTTATCACTAAAGGGAAGTGGCCCTTCCATCAGGTCGTCGAGGGTCGCGTTGTCGCGCCAGGAGCCAAGGAGGAAGACAATGAACCGGTCGAGGTAGGTGATGAGCAGGAGGGGAATGAAGCCTCTTATTTTTGTTTTTGTTTTTCTGGCCTGCGTGCCTATGCTATTTTCTTAGCATACATGCCTACTTTTGATGTATCTGTTTCTGGCCAGCGTGTCATTCTTGTAATTTTTGAACAATGAGCTTTGCCCGCCATTTGGGAATGTAGTAACTTTACTTTTATGTTGTGCATGCTTCATTTTCTATGTTTGCTTGTTTTTTATGTATGAATTGTGTTTCTATTTGTTTTCTTGCTCGACCTGTTTGATGACAGACTGTGCGGGGAACTGGTCGGGTGATCGGAGTTGGAATCCGATCAGTGATAGGGCCAAGATCTTGATTGAGGTCTTTTTCCCATGCGTGAACTTCACATCACGAGCTGGGTGTTCTGCCCCAATGGTACGGTAGCGATGGGGCTCAGTCAAGGGGTCCCCGCTGGATCAAGGGTCATGCCCGCACGCGCAAGGGGATGGCTCTTGTCTTCTTTTTTTTTTAAAGTTAGGAGTCACGTCTGTACCGTGGTGCGCCCCTGTGGTCGCGACGCTGGTAGGTCGCGGGCAGTGTCTAGTTGTAGTGTTGCTTGAGTTTTTTCTACGTTCCATGGTCGAACAAGTTCTTTCTAATGTAGGTTTTCGAGGTAATATGCTCTGTTATCTGTTTTGTCTCGGACACGATAGGGGCCTTCCCAGTTTGCGATGAGCTTTCCCTTGCGTGAATCCTTTTAGTTCTTTCGTAGGACCAGGCTGCCCACCTGGAATTCGCGCTTGATGACTTTGCTGTCGTGCCACAAGGTTATGTTTTGTTTCAGCGAGGCTTCCCGTAGGGAGGCCCCTGACCTTATTTCCTTGACTAGGTTGAGTTCTTCCCTTAGTTCCTCATCGTTTGCCTCATTGGGAAGGGGGGGGGACTCGACTCTCCTGGAAGGCTCCCTTATTTCCACTGGAATCACCGCCTCAATCCCGTAGGTCAGTCGAAACGGGGTTTCCCCAATTGTTGAGTGCAGGGTGGTTCTATAAGCCCAGAGGACACTGTGTAGCTCCTCGACCCATCTTTTCTTGGTGTCTCTCAACCTTTGCTTCAATACATGTAGAATCACTCTGATAGAAGCTTTGGTCTGCCTGTTCGTCTGCGAGTGTTCGACCGACGTGAAGTGTTGCTTTGTGCCCAGCCTGGTGTCGAAGTCTTGGAAGCTCTTGTTGGTGAACTGCATCCTGTTGTCGTTGACGATGGCTTGGGGCACGCCGAACCGGGAAAGTATATTCCGTTTGTAGAAGCAGAGTATGTTTTGGGCCGTAATTTTGGCTAAGAGTTCAACCTCTATCCATTTAGTGAAGTAGTCAACGCCGACTATCAAATATTTATTTTGATAAGATCCGATGGTGAAGGGCCCGAGGATGTCCATCCCACACCATGCAAAGAGCCACAGCGACGAAAGTGTTTTGAGCTTGTTTGGCGGGACCAGATGCATGTCTCCCTGCCGTTGGCATTTGTCGCACTTATAGACGTGCTCTTTGGCTTCTTGCTGCATGGTAGGCCAGTAATATCCTGCTCATAGGGCATTACAGGAAAGTGATCTTCTGCCGAGGTGTTGGGCGTTGATCCCTTCGTGGATCTCTTGGAGTATGCCCGATACTTTGGATTCGTCGACGCACTTGAAGAGGGGGATGGAGAATCCGCGTCTGCATATCTTGTCCTTGATCAAGACGTACGAGCAGGCTCGACGTCTAACCACGCTTGCCTCTTTGGAATCATCGGGCAGGCAATCTGTGTTGAGGTAGGTGTGCACAGGGGTCATCCAGCAATTACTATCGCCAATAACGTTTACCTTGGCAGTTATCGTGCCTCTCTCAATGCTGGGGTGAGAGAGGACTTCCTGGATTACGGATTTTTTTCCGCCCTTCTTCTTCGTACTAGCCAATTTTGACAAGATGTCTGCCCGGATGTTGTGTTCGCGTGGAGCATGTCGTTCCCTTACGAAGGAGAGGTACTCTACGAATTTGTCATTCTTGACTTGATATTCTCCCCGTACCTGAGATACCATGAGCTGAGAGTCAGTAAAGATCTTTACCTCCTTCGCATCAAGGTCTTGAGCCAGGCATAGTCCAACGAGGAACGCTTCGTACTCGGCCTGGTTATTCAATGTTGGGAACGCCAAGGCGAGGGAGACTTCTATTAGGATACCTTCTTGGTTTTCCAGTATGATGCCCGCTCCACTTCTCGTCGAGCTAGAGGCGCCATCGACGAAGATGGTCCATTTGTGTGTCCCGGGGTCGGGGACTATGTGGAAGCCATCTCGGCGATGAAGTCGACCAAAACTTGAGCCTTGAGGGCTTTTCTACTCTCGTATTGGATGTCGAATTCGGAGAGTTTGAGCAACCATCTGAGCATTCTTCTCGACATATTCGGGCGCCCGAGTAGTTGTTTAACGGGATGGTCGATTCTGACTATGATCATATAGGCTAGGAAGTAATGTTGTAACCTCCTGGCCGCATTGATAAGGGCTAGGGGGACCTTCGCGATCTACTGGTATCTAAGCTCGGGACCTTGGAGGGCTTTTCTTGTGAAGTATATCGGCTTTTTCCCCTCATGAGTTTTGCGGATCAGGGTTGCGCTGACGGCCTCTATGGTGATAGCGAGATACAAGTATAGGGTTTCCCCAACTTTGGACCTTAACAGTACTGACGGCTCTGAGAGGACTTGCTTGAGGTGGAGGATGGCCTCTTCGCAGTCCTCAGTCTATTTAAATGCGGCCTCCTTGCGTAGAAGCTTAAAGAAGGGGAGGGCGTGCTGAGCAGATTTTACGATGAATCGTGACAAAGATGCGAGTATCCCATTTAATGATTGGATGGAATTATTTGTGCTCGGTATGGCGAACTCGGAGAAGGCCGTATGCATTCGCTTTAATTCCTCATTCTGTCAGGTAGAATTCGAGAAATTTGCCTGCCCGTACGCTGAAGGTGCACTTCTTGGGGTTGAACCTTATCCTACACCTCCTCGCTGTCACGAAGACCTTTTTGAGGTGAATAGTGTGGTCGACCTCTTCTCGTGATTTTACGATCATGTCGTCCATGTATACTTCGAGCATGTCCCTGATTTCTCCCCGGAAGACCTTATTCATCATCCACTGATAGGTCGCGCCGGGTTTATTCAATTCGAAGGGAATTATGTTATAGTAATAGTTGTCCAACTCGGTCATAAAGGTCGCGTGTTGTTTGTCGGCCTTCTCCATGTGGATTTGATTGTACCCCGAATATGCGTCCATGAATGATAACAATTTAAAACTTGCAGAATTATCGACGAGTTTGTCGATGTTAGTTAACAGGTAAGCATATTTGGGACATGCCCGGTTGAGATCACTATAGTCAACACACATTCTGCATTTTCCATTATATTTCTTAACTAGTACAACGTTGAAGAGCCAGGTTGTGTATTGGGCTTCCGATATAAAATTTACCTATAGGAGGTCTTTTACAACTTTTTTAGCAGCCTCCGCTTTCTCGGGAGACTGCCTACGCCTATGTTGAACTATGGCCTTAGCGGCCAAATCTATTGTGAGGTGGTGGCAAGCTACGTCTGGGTCGAGGTCGGGCATCTTCGTAGCGCTTCAAGCGAACAGGTCAGTATTCTCCCAGAGGCAGGCCTTAAGCTGCTTCCTCGCCAAGTCGAGGAGTCCTGTGCCAATTTTCACGCTTCTTCCTAGGCCGTCTCCGAGCGTAATGAACTCGAAGTCTCCGTCTGGAATGGAGGGTATTGGATGGGACAGATGCCCGTTGTTTATTGGGGGCGCGTCTTCAGATTTCGTGCTCTGCTCCTACTTGTTGGGGAAGCGACTGTCGAGGTTGACGTGAGGGAGTGGCTTTTGCTCCTTAGTCCTGGCTGACCTTCCGGTCAACTTGGGGGGGGGGGGCGTTGATCGAGTTGAGCCCTTTGAGCGCCGCCTTGAAGCATCTTCTGTCCGCCTCGATGTCCCCGTGAAGGGTGACGACTTGACCTCTGGTCGTGTAGTACTTCATTTTCAGGTGGACTGTAGACGGTACTGTGGTCAGCTCAGTTAAGGTCGGCCTTCCTAGGATGCACTAATACAAGGAGGGGAATTCAATTACCAGGAAGCAGACCTTCATCTGTTTGGCCGTCTCCTCGGTCTCGAATATGACGAGCAGTTCCACGTATCCTCAAGGCTTGGTGGTGGTACTGTTGAAGCCCTGGAGTTCAGAGCCGACATACAGGGTCAGGTGGCTCTCGTCGAGCTGGAGGATCGTGAATATATGGGCGTACATTATATCCACCAAACTCCCTTGTTCGACTAGGATTCGACGGACGTCGAAGTTTTCCATCTGAGCCCTGATCAAGAGGGGGATGCTGGAGTTAGGTGCACCCCTGGGAAGTTCCTCGAGGTAAAAGGTAATCGGGTTTGATTGACATTTGAACTTGTCGAGGGTAGCTTTGTCTTTGAGCTCTTGTCGGTGAGTTCCTCGAATTTCCTCTTGACCGACCCTTCTGATAGTTTGTTGGGCCCCTTGCCGGATATGACCAGGGTGGCTGGGAAATCCTCCCACATACTGTAGGCAGACAACGGTCTGGCGGGCTCGCTAAAAAGAAGGAAATCTTCTAGTCAGGAGATACACGAGGTGACTTGTAGTCCCACTTCTTTGGATGGAGGGAACACTTCCTCGACCCTCTTGGCTTCGTGGGCCTTAGGTCGGGGAGTTTCACCTTGTCGGGTGTACTATTTCAGGTGCCCTTCCTTGATTAAGATCTCGATTTCATCCTTGAGGTGGATGCAGCCCTCCGTGACGTGTCCATGACTTTGGTGGAATCGTCAGTATTTGGATTTGTCCAAATTGGGCTTCAGGAGCGCTGGTTTCGAGAAACAAATACCGCCCCTCTGAAATTTCGAATTGATGCATTAGACAGGATGCGCTCGCGGGGAGCTATGAGCAGCGTGTACTCAATGAACCGGCCCGCGGGTCCCCTATGCTCGCGGGGACGGTCTTCGCGTCTTATTTCCCCACTTCGTCGCGAAGGAGCGGCCTCCTCATGCCTGGCGCCCCTGAAGCCCTCATGGTTCTGTGTGTCCATAGCAGTATTCGTAGTTTCTTTCTCCTCATACTCGATGTATGATTGGGCTCTATGGAGAAGGGCATGCAAGGTGCGGGGACGTTCGATCCTAACGGCCTTGGTGAAGTCGGAGTGAGGTCTTATGCCTCTCTGTACCAGGAATTTATTCATGTCGTTCATGGTGGACACCTGGACGGCCTCTCGCTTAAACCTCTCTATGTAGTCTCGGAGAGGTTCGTTCTTCCCCTGGATAATGGCTTTCAGGGCTGCCTCTCTCTCCGGATGGCGTCGGGAGACCGTGAAGTGCCGGAGAACTGCCTCTTCCAGTTCGCCCCAGGAGGTGATGAATTTGAGCACGAGGGTTTGTACCATGCCATGGTGCCCTTCCTCAAGGTAGTGGGGAACAACCTGCACTTGATGGCTCCCAGAACATTTCGATAATCGAGCATCGCGTCGATGCTTTCGATGTGGTCGTCTGGGTCGGTTGTGCCATTGTATGTTGTCAAGGACGGGGTTTCTCCATCCCGATGGATAATGGAGCCTCCCTGATGACCCTACATAGTGGCGAGCGTTGGACGTCTTCGTCACTCTTGATGGGTGATATCGAGGGGGAGACTGATCCCTGGTTGTTTCTGTTCTGTCGGGGAGGACTCTTTGGTCGGGCTCTTGGTCTGGAGCCCCCCCCCCCCTGGGCCTTGTTCTTCTTTAGAACTAGGGAGTGGCGTTCCTTCCGAGAGGCGACCTGCCCTGCTTCTGGGAAGCCAATGGTTGCGGTCGCTCCAAACGAGGGCGACACTCAGTTAGACAAGGAGATGGGCTCTGAGAGTCGTCAACTAGTCGTGTCCCCCACGGGGGAGGAGAGGGGCTGCTGGAAATTGGGCGACGATATCTCCGCGAAGGAGAGCGTAATGGTTGTTCCCTCTCGAGCATCCCTATTCGCTCGTTCTGCACGAAGATCATTAGGTTAGTATGGTTGATCGCTACGAACAGTGCCACCATGGTAGGGTTGGCGCCTGCTAGCATCGGGATGGGCTGGTAGACAGCGGGGTTGTCGAAGAGTTGGGTGGCGTTGAAAGTTGTGTCTTTCAATGAGGGAGAGGCAGTGCGCCTGTCTATATAGTCGCCTTCTTCATTGTCGCGTTGGGGTCGTGGTCGCCTTCATTGTTGAAGAGGATGAAGGCGGTTTCAGGAGCTTTGTCGTCGCGTGGGCTGGCCATGATTAGAATGAAAGTTGGATGTTGCTTTGGTTCTTGAGCTTCTGTGCTTAGACAGGAGGAAGAACGAGGAAGCAGAGGATTCCCACAGACGGCGTCACTGATCTTACCTGATCAGAAAGGAATTAGTAGTCTGCCACGCTCATGAGTTGCTGCCTTCACTGGTATTGTGGAGGAGGAAAATGGGGTGTACCTACGAGATGCTCTGATGCTTAAGTGAGTACCGGAACTAGAGAGAGCAAGTACAGAGGAAATGTGTAGTGAATGGAATACCTGACCTTCTAATGAAAGAGGGTGTTTATAATGTGCCCCCAGCGCAGGGCCAACGATTACATTGTAGTGGGCCGGATTGCCAAGCCCAACACAAGTAACTGTCAAGGCTTACGTGGCGTAGTGAAAACCAGCACGTGGTCTTCGCCCTGGATCAACTGTCCCGTGATCTTCGGAAGGTAGGCTGACCATCTCTTTCAGAAGTGGGTAGTTGTCTGATGACGTGTCCCCGCATGAGGGAAGTGCGTGGGATTCTCCATCAAGAGAGTCTTTTGCCTGACTAGTGCACCTTGTGCTCGCAGAGGAAATTGAACCTTGTTGAGTCTCATCAGCATAGCACTGGGTTGGACCTGCCCGAGACCTAGTCCAAAACACCATTTTTATTATTTCACTGTAAAATATTGTTGTTTTTATTAGTTATTATATAAGTTTCTTCATATTTTTTTTTATATTTATTAGTTATATTGTATTACTTGTGACAATTTATTTTTGCTTATTATTCCACACAATAGATTTTTTAATATGTTTGGAACTATTAACAAATAGATTTGTTTGACTTTCACCAACAATAAAAAAAAAATCTTGATTGAAAATTTTAATTGCCATGTGTTGCATCTATATAGCAAACGAGATAGCTTAACTGAAATGAAAAATTCAAGCTCAATCACAAAGCATCTTAAATAATAACAAAAGATCAATTTTGTCTATCCTAAAATTATCCATTTTATATAAACTTTTAAAAGTTAAGTTTATGAGGAAAATTTTATAGTTAACTTTTAGTAGTGAAATAAGAGTGCAAAATATGGAGGTGTGAAAAGTCACTCCCATTTGCATGTTCTAATTGTTTATTTGAGAAGCATTGCAGCCCACATATTAAAAAACGTTGAAGAAAGAAGAAAAATGAAAAACGTCGACAGCCCACAGCCCACATATTAAAAAACGTTGAAGAAAGAAGAAAAATGAAAAACGTCGACAGCCCACAGCCCACATATTAAAAAACGTTGAAGAAAGAAGAAAAACGTCGACAGCAGGGTTCGAACCTGCGCGGGCGAAGCCCAACAGATTTCAAGTCTGTCTCCTTAACCACTCGGACATATCGACTCGCCTGTGAAGTATGGCCCAATTACTAAAAATCTTAAATATTTTAATAATGATTTGTTACAAATACATAAATTAACTCATTTCTTTCGGTAACAATTGAGATTATCTCCTCCTTTACTCCCCAAAAGTTACAAGATATATTTCAAACATTTTCTAGGACCAAAATTGAAAGGGTGCCAACGAAAAAAATACATAATTTTATTGTCTTAGAATTTCATTTGTACTTGAAAAATAAAATTAATGTTACTGTGAAATAACATATTTATATTTTTTTTCATGATCATTCATATTTAAAAAATAAATCAATTTTTATATGAAAAAACATAATGAAAATTTGTTACATGATATTTCCCTTTAAATCTTTATTTTTTTATTTTTTAAATTTTTGTTGTGATTCTTAAGACGAGGATTCAATTAAACTCTTAAAACACAAACAAAAAATACAATTAGATTTAATCTAGCATAACCATTAATTGATGTAAAAGTTGAATTCTTGTAATAGAATAGAAAATTGGGATTTATATAGTGTTTTTAAGGTAAAGAATTGTAATCCTAAAACTCTTTTATTATAATTTTTTAAAACAATTCAGAATTACCATATAAATATATATAATTAGTTACTATTAGAGTTTGTACTAACACAACCTTACAAAATCGGTTGGTAAGATTTTTCAGGTTTTGAAGAAACATAAGAAGAGACTTGGATGGACCTCGATTAAAGAGAGAAGAAAAGCAGTGAGACAACCCTTTAATTCTTTGTTCTCTGATGTTGTGGAAAAAGATATCACATTTACGTGCTCATTCGACATTTTTATTTATCGAAGATTCTTATTTGATCTTGGAATAAAAGGCGAAGGCACTAATACAAATTTCAAGGGCGATGGATGCTATCCAAAGTTACTCTCCGGCAACGGCGCCAATTTGATCGGTTGTCGCGCGCGGATCAAAAACGAGTCTTTTTGTAAAAATTATAGTACAGCGACAGTAACTCAGAATATCGTTCTCAAAGATTCTTGTAGTGATTGACCAATAAAGTAACCGTTTATGGGGGTTTGAATTTTGATTAAGAGAAAAAATACTTAAAATAAGTGACTATAAAAAATACTTAAAATAAGTGACTATAAAAAAAGTGATTATTAAAACAAGCTAAAACGACTAATCATACTGATTCGGGTTCCGACTTATCATCGGCTATTATAACATCAATCCCTAAACGACTCCAATCCTATTCGATTATGATATTAATCACACAAACGCTTACCAACATCAAATGAATTATGTTCCTGTTTACCGAATTAAGCAAACAGTTAAGAATATGACGAATTAACGAATTAAGCAAACGATAACACGCAATTAAATTTAGGAACATGCATACAATCGAATTTAATCAATTTTATCCTATAAAAAACAATTGCAATCAAATTAAGCAAATGACTTCATAGAAAAGGATTGAAAGGAATCATATTTAAATTGATATTATAATAAACTCAAAGTGTTAAAACCGTACACAACAGGATTTGCCCGGAGGTATTAGTTTTCCATGAGTTCTTCTCAAACCTCTCCCTCCATTTTTTCCGTGAATAGTATATAATTAACAGTAGAGCAAGGTTTCCCCTAAAAAGAAAAATAATGGATCCGGTTCAAAACCCAACTGGGTCGAAAATATAACTCAGACCCAAAACATGACCCAAAACTAAAACAAATTCCTAATGTTGTAACTTCAACGAATATTTTGGGAAAATGTGCTTTGAATCTGACTTCGACTCCAACACGAAAGTCGTAGCTCTCTCTCTTAGCTTTCTGGCGATTTTCAGAACACCTCAAACGGATTTCCGGAACTCCAGTTATGATCATTTCTGCGCAGACTGCTAAAGCTGAAAAATAAAGTGCGAAAATCAAATTAAACCAAAAATAAAATAAAATATAAAAACATAATAAAACATAAGAATAATCAAAATAAAGTAAATAAATGCCTAAGTAAAAATATAGGAGAATGTGCATAAAGATGCACTGATCAGTGTCACTCTATATAAACTATTTCATTGCTCTATCTCCAACCAATGTGAGACTTTAGGATCTTCCTAACACCCCCCCTCACGTCCAACAATCTTTTTTGGACTTGGTGCGTGGATTTAAACGGTGGGTTGTTCAAGGTCCGATCGATAGGCTCTGATACCATATTAGAGTTTGACCTAACACAACCTTTCAAAAGCGGTTGGTAAAGTGAGGTAAAGTGAGGGGTGTCAATCTATATAAACTAGGATCTTTCTAACACATTCCCTCACGCCCAACGCTCTTTTTTAGGCTTGGTACATGGATTTAAACGGTGGGTTTTCCATGGTCCGATCGATAGACTCTGATACCATATTAGAGTTTGCCCTAATACAACCTTACAAAATCGGTTGGTAAGGTGAGGGGTGCCTTTCTATATAAACTATTTCATTACTCTATCTCCAACCAATGTGGGACTTTAGAATCTTCTTAATAGTTACAAACCAATTTTCCTGCAAAACATTTTTCTCCTAGTAAAACAACCCAACTAAGAAATCATATCATAAGTTTTATTCAGAAGGACAAGAAATCTTTCTATAAAGCATGAGAGAAATTTAAGAAAATGTTAAGGTTGTGCCCTCATCACGAGCTTGAGAATTGGCTAATTGGTCATATATTCTACAATTGTCTCGTGTACACCACAAGGATAACAGTAGATGTAACTACATGAGAAACACTTATAAACAAAAATATAGAGGAAGCATATGTTTTGATCGAAGATATGACACAAAACCACTACCAATAGGAAAGTGACAGAAATTCCACTGAACATTCACCCCCTCTAAAGGGGGCATGTATGAAGTTGATGCTTTATATCATCTTATTGCTAAGGTTGATGCTTTATTTAAAAATATTGATAAATTGAATGTAAATGTTGTCACCCATAATATTCTCTCTTGTAAAATCTGCGGGATTATTGGCCATACTGGCGTTGAGTATCAAGTGATTTCAAATGCAGAGTCTACTCGAGAGAATATTCATTACTTTAACAATCCTCAAAGAGTAAATCCATCTGCTAATATGTATAACTCCAAGTGGAGAGATCAACCAAATTTTTCCAACAAAAATTAAATGCAAGAGCAAGGAAGAGAGATGACACCGAGATTTATAGTGCTTCAACATTCCTCCTTACTTTACCTATTGTTTACTGGGAAAATTAGTAAAAAAATCGCTGGTCTTTCCAATTGAATAAAAATTGGGTTATGTATAGGATCGACCGCATAAATCCTAGAACATATGCTAGTAATTCTTAATTTGAAGTTTGAGAAATAATGAAGATTTCAACACTATCCATGATCTAAAAACTATAAACTTCAAATTTTAAAGGAAGTGAAAGGCAAAAACTTGATCAAAGACAATTAAATGCATTGAAAAATAACTTGAATAATAATATAAAAAAAGACTTTGTGATAAAAAGATGAACTTTGCATTGAAATCTAAAAGTATGGTGTAATCAAACGTACATTTTCTTCGACATACTCTTTTTCTCTACACGCGGATACTCTGAGTACTTTCAGAAACTTTGTACAAATTTTTGAACACATCGGCCCTAACAATAAGACCTTCTATTTATAATGATAAAAAATAACCGACCCTAACAGTATTCCTATAAAAAAAATGACAAGTGGCACTCGATATGTATCTGTAGCACCCTAAAATTTGCCCATCCTTTTTCTTGTATCTTGACTTATTGTTTCATATCATTTTGCATTGGCATTAGTGCATAACATTGGTTCTAGACAGGGGATCAAAGTATTTGGTTTAACACTCAATAAAATAGCTTCACATTCAAAGCTCAAGCAAGCGTTCATTCTTAACCTTATGGTGTTCTCAAGCCCCAAGGTCTTCATCATCATTAAGACATGTCACACAACCACTTGACTCAAGGATTCAAGCAAACACATCCTCCTATCTTTGGTTCTCAAGCCAGGGTTTTTGGATATTTGGGTATATGTCACCTTCATGGACAATAATTTTGAAGCCTCATCATCCTCATACTACACAAATCATCTTTGTTCAAGATTTTCTTCAGCTTACTCAAAGGAAATAGAGTTTTGAACTTGGGTCAACTTCTTCTATCTTTTAGGGTTAAAATTAGAGTTTTGGATAAAATCAGTTTATTTCTGATTCTTTGAGCAATACTTGATCCCATGGTCTTTTAGATATCCTAAGGTGTCTATGGGTAGAAGATTGATCATCAATTTCAATTAGAGAAGCTTCAATTGGTCAGATGATTGTAAATCATTTGAATTGGAAACAAAGCCTATTGTGCAAGGAAAAAGTCAACTCCTGACTTTTTGAGGTCAATTTTGTGTTGGTCATGTTTAACATGACCAATGGATAGAATTGGATCAAGGAATGTCAAAGGAATCATCAAAAATCAAGAATTGGGAAAAGTTGCCATTTCTGGAAAATTAGGGTTTTACAAAAGTTACTATTTTTGGAAGGTTTCATGATTGATCAACTACTTTCTTAGTCAGATTTCTCCATGTTTAAGGTTTCATTTCAAGTTCTTTTCAACATGAAATTTTTTCTACTATCCCTAAGCTTTCCAACCATATAGATTTCATCATCATTGGATCATTTTTGAGCAAGTTATGATTGATCAAAGTAGGGTATTTCATATGATGAACTCCATAACATATAATTTTCTTGATTTCCTTTGGACCAGCTTCAAATACCAATCTTCATGCTCATTTTTGAGTAAATTCCAAGCATCATTTCCATTTTCTTTCAACATCAAACCTGTTCACCATCTTCTCTACTTCATTTTAAGGTCAAATTTTTCATCATTTGGAGCCATGACCATCGACTTATCCTCATTTAAAGTATGCTTCATACACTTGTTCAAGGCATTTCATGTCATGGTTTTCAAGGTACTTTTTGCTAGAATTTTGTTAAATCACTCTTGCAGCATATGATTTCACACGCATAATGCATAAAACCTCACATTTTCTTGCCAAGAAACATTGCCTTATGTGATCAAACATTCCCATGCACCCCATTTTCATCTTTTAACATGCTTTCCATATTTGGAAAAAGTTGGAATTATAACAAACTTGTACAACCTCATTCCTTCTTGTACCAACCTTTTCCACAACATTTTGCGCTCTCATTTCCACTCAGTACACAACCATAAAAATCACAACAATGCCTCTCCTATGTGCTGAACTCGTGCCACTCACCTCACCCTCCAAATTTGTAAATCTGTTACCACAAGCATTATAACCTTGTCGCACCCTAATTTTTGACCATAAGATCCCACCTCTTTTTGCGCGCTTTCTTTTGTCATTTTGATATTTATGTTTTTTAAGGCTAGCCAGGTTGTGCAGATACGGTGATTTCAAAAAGAGATAGTATTCATTCTCGCAGCTGATTAGTTCAGAGAATCACCGTCTGCGCCTAACTCGAAGAGTTCCTAGGATTCCCAGGATTCGAATTTTCTTTTTCATTTCAACTGTTTCTTTCATGAGTTCTGGAGCTGAGGCGCAAGAATCTCCTTATCAAAGATCAACGTTTTTTCTCCTCAAGATTTAATAAGAGGTTTCCCATGCTTTAAAGGTGGTATACGGACGATACAGAGCTTACGAAAGCGATTCCATATCAGTTTAACAAAAGAGCACTATGTCTCCGTGATGCTTTCTCTTATTAGCAGCAGCCTTGATGCTTGGAGAACACAGTAGTATGATTTTTTTTATCAGAGGGTTTTTGAATGGGATATTGTGAGATAATTTGTCACTGGTTATAAATTGGTTGTTCATTTTGACCAAAGCTTGCCCGGTAGTTGCTCATCAGTTAGCATTACATTTAAAAGTCACAAGTGGGAGTGGTTGGTTCACTATGGAAGGGCTTTAAGTTTTGAGAGAGGAGAGGATTAATATGTGGTGGTGGTATGCTGTCTCATTTTCTCCCTGTTCAAAGAAAGCACTAAATCCTGGAGGCTTACGGGATCGAATTCAAATTCGTAGGTCCTTGCCAATTCAAAAAAATGTTGAACTGTAAAATGGTATTGCAATAAACGGAAATCCAAAACAATTAAGAGTGGCTTTAACATCAAACCCTATTACATTTAAGTTATTCTACAGGCAAATAAGTTCCCCTATTTGTGAAGCTATCTAGCATAAGATCCTAAATACAACAAGAAATTATCCAAGTTACAATTGTGGACTTCCGCAGCTCAGATTCCATAATCCAGCACTTCTCGAAAGTCTTGAAAGCTGACAGGGTTTGAATAGATGACTCGTGTGGAAGCGACGATCACGACGATAACGACTTCGTGCATCTTCAATCATTCATTAGTGAAGAGCGCCAATCGGTAAGTCTTCGTCTTAGTTCGTGATGCCGATAGGTTAGACATGTCAGTTATGTTATACCAGAAACACTGTCAAAACCATTGGGAAGTAGTGCACGCCGACCGTTGCTACAAGTTTGGACCCTTATGTTGATATTACCTAAAGAACATAAAAAGAAAACATGGTATGAGAAATCAGTACGAAGACGGAGGTTAACGGCGGTTTTGGCAATCATTCATTTCAGTTCGTAAGAAAGGGAGGTTGGTATTACCTTGTAAAGGACCTTTTAGTCCTGAAGATGTCGGAGCTAAGTCTTAAGGATTCGGGATTGCCGTGATTGACGTTGTCACTAAACCAAGAAGGATAGAACTTTAGCGCATATAGTATAATCCAAATCACATCATCATCAAGTCAGCTCATTATCCTCCAAACAAAACCTGACATAAAAATAACATGTTAGCAACTATTTCCTTACAAAGCAGCAATGACCCGTTCACAATTTTCCCTAGTAATACAGAGTATTGAACTCCCTATCCCTTTGTTCTAACTCCGTAAATGCAACAGTCTTCACTTTATCACAACTCTGTTCGGAAACGAGATGTAAATATATCGGAGAACCATCCACCTTCGTCCTCCAGAAAAGTCAGCTGCACAAATCAAAACAGCAATTAGTAGAAGAAAAGGTTGAGTTCCCAATCATGAGCAATCAACATAGAAAGCAGCAACACCAATCCATAAAGAATTCAAGTCCTTATGCAAGAAAGCACATTATGGACTAAACACAGTCCTAAATCTTGAAGCTCCCCGAGGCATTTCGCTCCAAACTCCATGCAAATGCTTCCTGCAAGTCGAAGGTCCCCTCTCTTGAGTCAATACCATCTCGCACGCCCCTACCAGCTGCTCCAGTGAGTTAACATCATACGCTTGGAGTGATTACGACCATCTGTCAAATCGTTTCCTGCACGCATTCATCAGTTGTCAGATGAATAATGATATACGCTGCAAGACATTTGAAATTGGACAAGGTAATTCATAGACAAAAGCATGAATCGTCACCTAACATTCATAACTGGAAAAAGCATCTCACGCTGAAATCAAGAAGTAGTCAATGCTGCCACCACAAGACCTCTGATATTGTCACCTGCAAAATACCAAAGAAGATCGAGTCATCGCCATCTTTTAAGTTACAGCATCTCTAAAGAAACATAAAGCAACCAATTAACAGAAACATAGTATTCACTCCTAACTCAGATTTGATCCTCCTCTCTTCTATTCTCCTCTCGGTGACGCTAATCAGTTCCTCTACGATTTAGATCAGATCTGCATTCCTGAATTTCAGATCCTCCATTTGATTCATTTCAACAAACATTTTCCTCATTTCAATTATCATTCGAACAAAATGGTCGTTCTTGTTGCATCCATTGTCGGCAAGTCTGGTAAAGTGCTAGTTTCTAGACAGTTTTGGATATGTCTCGTATAAGAATTGAGGGACTTCTAGCAGCATTTCCCAAGTTGATAGGCACTGAAAAACAACACACATATATTGAGACTGAGAACGTGCGCTATGTTTACCAGCCATTAGAAGCTCTTTTTCTGCTACTTGTAACAAACAAACAGAGCAACATACTGGAAGATTTGGATACTTTGAGACCTCTCTCCAAACTTGTCCCTGAATAGTCTTATTCCCTTGGTGGAGAGGGTGTCTGCAGACATGCCTTTGAGCTGATTTTTGCGTTTGATAAAGTCATCTCTCTTGGGCACGAGGAAAACGTGACTGTTGCACGAGTTAAGATATACTGCGAGATGGAAATTCACGAAGAGAAGCTACACAAGCTCGGTTACTGCAGAGAACATGGAAATCAAGTTAAAATACAGAATTCGTTCGCCGACAACTAAGCACAATCTCAAAGTGATGGCTTACCTGATAGAATACCAATTGACCTGCATCAAACACCAAATTCGAGCCATCATCCAACCTTTCCGAAACATGACGAAAACAAGGCACATTTAATTAAAATCCACAAAGAAGAAATGTGCATACCGGTGACAGTGGTATTCCCTCTCTAATGAAGTAAAAAAAAATCTAAACCCTGTTATAAGATGGGAACAGGTATCATTTGCTACAGCGTGAGCTTTGATACGCAACATTTGTTGTAATGGAGCCTTATTGTCTGTCATTTCAAAAGACGAAAGAAAGATCTAGTAGCTCAGACAACCAAGAAACCACCATCATCCTGCAGAGCCAGATTTATTAGACCACAGTTAGAAAGCAAGAGATTAATTAAGTAAGCAAAGCGTTGGTTCAAGTTCCAACTGCTTACGTGCAACACCAAGGGGTTAGAGCTTACGGCACATTTTAAGTCAACACGGTAATGGATAGGATATGAGCAACTGTCAGAATTAGAAGGGTACTTAACTTGGCTATAGACGTTGATATGCAAGTTGCCTCTGCTATGTCACTTGATCTTTGAAGAGTTACCCCAATGGCCATCGCGATGATCCTACAAAATACACTCATCCCTGCAAAAAGGAATTCGTAGTGTTGATTAACCCGATGGCATAATGTATGACATTGTGAACCAGACCACAACAAGTCACTTAAGAATAAAATAAAGGAGAACCCGAGTGAGGATGATTGGGGATAACCTTGCGATTTCGTCGAGTAGTTCACACATAAACCTGTAGCGATGTATTCAAAGATTAGCTGACATAACAGGATGAGAGAAACCGGTAAAAAAGGAAGTACGAAAGATTAGTGATTTCCTTGCTACGAACAAGAGCAGTCAAATCCATATCCATGAACTGCCAGCCTCGGTAAGAGATCCACGACAGAAGTTTGTTCAATACTATCAAACCATCCTCTCAGTAAGCTAGGAAATAGTCGTTGTTTCTGTTAGCATGCTATGAGAGTGTTGTCAGTATAATCTAATGAAGATATATGCACGAATTGATTTTCTAAGCCACAGTTTGAAGAGCTTACCCGGAGCGTTTGTAATTGTATATTCTCACTCCAAATCACTCGTCTAAATATTTCCAAAACTGTGCTGAATCGGAAGGAGAAAAGATGTCATAAAGTGCCAATGCCAGAATCCAACATTATTCTGAAATAAAGAGGCACGTCTCGAACATAATTGAGCCTGTCAAATTGAGAAAGGAAAGAATCAAATTTTGGCAAGTATCAGACCTAATCAAACGTGACAAGCTAAAAAGAGGGAACTCATAAACCACACCCTTACCACGAGTAATAACCGCATGATTCTTATTAAAAGCCAAAATCAAACACCTTTATCAAGTTTCCAAAACAATCCCAAACATGATCCGCCCAGAATGGAAACACCATCATTGTTCTTCAATTCACATTGTTTCCTGCGACCCTATATAAGAACTGAATCAGAAACCACCAAAGGGAGAACAACTTGATGAATCTAAGAATCCCCCAAAAAAATCCCCAAAATCCCAAATCAAAAACCCCAGAAAGCATAAAATTCGAAAGAAAGAAAAAACTTATCTAAAAGATCCACTGCGAAACCTTCCGACAAACTTCATCATAACTGCCCTCACGAACCGCAAGCCCAAATCGCCGCCAGATTCGCACCCAAACCTTCAATATCACGCCGTCGCGAATCTCCTTCCGCTCGCCCCTTAACCACCATTGGAGGACCTGCGAAAATCCCAAAATAAATGTGAGTTGTTCGTGACTAACATTGATGATTTGTTTTTTTCCCCATTTGTTTCATGCAGGAAAATCGCAGCGAAGTCGAAGAGGAAGAAATGACGGAGAAATAGAAGAAGAGAGAAGAAGGGAAGACGTGAGGGGAAAGAAGATGATAGAGACGAAAGAGAGAGTGAGATCGAGAGACAGAGGAGATTGACGAGAAAGAGGAAAAGAGAAAACGGTGATCGAGAGAGGAAAGGGGATGGTTTCTCCGATTTGGAGTCTTAGGGTTTCTGATTTTTTCTTTAATTTTATATTGTAATCCTATGTATGCACACACACGCTAATAATTGTGCACCCTCATATCACAGACACTCATCACCACTTGATTGCAATCACACGATCCACATACTGCTGCCCACCGTAAACCCATATTCCTGCACGCATACGATCAATTCGTCCCCTAATCCACTCATCAGCCCCCTTTAATCTGCCTAATCTTCACTTAACGTTTATTTAGCCTATTAATCCTAATTAACCCATTTAATCAATTAATTAATCTTTTATTAATTAACCCTTTTTTAAACCAATTAATCAGCTTTTAAAAAAAAACCTAGAGACTTATTTAGTTTACTTTAAATAATTTTCTTTTAACTAATAACTTATTTTAATAAATCTTTTATAGTATGATAAATTTATTTAATTTTAATATAACCCTTTTGTTTAATAAAATCCACATAATAATAATAAAACTCTTTTTAACCAAAACCAACTTATTTAATAAGTATTTTATTTTTATCTAGACAATTTAATTAATCAATTAAATAATTAGACCTCTTCTTTAATCACTCTTTTATAAATTAAACAAACTATTTTTCTAAATAAATAATAATAAGCCTCTTTTAAAATAATCCTTATTGTTTGTTAATATAAAATTCACTTTATGCTTAAAAATAACTTTTAAAATAAATAACAATAACAACCCTTTTATAATAATTAGAAATCCTTTATACTTGACCTTTTCCTCAAATTTACATTAATCAAAATCCTTTTATTGTTAAACCTAAAGATAAATAAAGCCTTTAAAACGAATCCAATATAACTTTTATTAATATAGCTTTTTTCCTCAAGAATAACCTCACTAAAAATAAATAAATCAAATAACCTTCTCTCAAATTAATTTTATCACCTAACTTTTAAGACTAATTTAACTTTTCTTAAGACCAAGTCAATAACGGTAATTCTCTCATAAATCAATCACATCGCCAACAAAATAAAACAATCTCTCCCTAAAATCAAATCAACCCCAACTAGAATTAATCAAAACTTAATCAATCGTGCCCGCTTCACTTCCACTCACACATTCACAATTCACTCACTTGCACCTCAGCGCTTTCATGCGTGTGTATGCTTTTACTTTATCCGCAATTTATTTTACAGCGATTTATATTACCGCATTTATGTTCTCGCATATCATTCCGTCCAAAGGAAAAACCTACACATAAGTCAACACTTGTGTGTAGTGCATCATTCTCCCCTATGATCCTTGATCCCATTCAAGTTGATCTTTAAGTTAGACCCTACCCCATAGGAAGGACCTTTTACAACTTAGACAAACACAAACAAAACAAATCAAACAATATTCAAACACCATAGAGAAATAGATGTTAATCATCTCAAGCGAGATAGAATCTCCACCCCACAACAATACAATCAATATCGTAGGAACTTTTCCTTAAGAGAGATAGAGGCGTACCTCGTCGATCCATATCCGAGTACTTTAGCCCTTCTCTTAAGACGATGCAAAGACTATTTTCCTACAACTTGTGGCGGTTAAATCTTCCTTAAAATGACAACTCATCTTTTCTCCTAAAATCAATCAATCAACTACCCTAAACCCGTAGGAACTTTGACCACAGTCAAAGAACTCCTCATACCCTTTAGGGAAACTAGAAATACTCTGATTCCACTACCGTAAGGATATGTAGGCATAATATGTGATATCTTATCGAGTATACTTAGAAATAAACCCCCTAGGTCTCTCAACCATTAAGCAGATAAACACTTAGCAATAAACAAATATAAAACAAGAGGTTCATGTAGAGTACTACAGAAACTTAGGATGCTAGTACCTTCCCTAAATTTAACCAACCCACGAACCTAAAACTATCTAAACCTTGCATTTGCATTGCATTATGGGAATTTCGATCTTTATCCCTTCCTTTGGACAAATCAAAGTTCGGTTGTAAAATGAATTAAAGATTCAAGCTAATCAATAGTTTGATATCCGAATTTCACCGCGACAAACCTCAATCAATATCTTTTTAACCTTCCAATACACCTTATATAAGCCCCCAAACCCTAAGAATGAGAGGTAACCACTCCATTTGCCATATTTTCATATCTGAACCATTTTTCTCCTCTCAAGAACTTCACTCTTTGTGTTTTACTATTCCAAGGGTTTCACTCCATTCTATTGCCAGATTTATTGTTCTTGAAGCTTAAAAAAGCATCCCAAGCAATCTCTTCTTCATTTCCACGCAAGGACAAGGTCCAACAGACCTATTCCATTTGGTATTTTCCTCAACTTCATTCTTCCATTTTAAACTCATTTTAGGCTAATGAGTAGCTGAATTTGAAGCCTTACCACATGTAGGCCATGTATGCTTGTTGGTTATGTTACTTTGAGTGATTTTAGTGCGTATGTTAAAAACTTATTCTCTTTGATTCACCGTGAAATATTGCATGTTTGTAAGGAGGAACGTCATATTTGGAATCAACATGTTTTTCTGTGTGGAATAGTCACCCCGTGTGATGTCTCTGGGTGGTTCTAAGAAAGCTCCGACGGTGTTTCGCTGGAGAAGACGACCAGAGCTAGGGATCCGATGTCTGAAGGTGGAAGAAAGGTGAGGTGTTACTGCGCGCCCTATTTTGAATTTGAATGAGATTACATGGCTTGTTTTTATTGGTTTTCAGTGCTGACTAGTTGCCACATCAATTAATGAGATCCAGCATGGCACCTGAGATTGTGTTTTGTGGTTTGGGCTAGGTCATTATATGATATTATCACCCCTCTCTTAATCTCATTTGGGCGTTTGAATTGATTCCCTTTGTTTCTGATTTTGCTTATACACCCCCTGATTTGTTCATTTTCTTTTATTTTTATTTTTTATGTCATTTTCAATTTGTTTTTTATTTTAATTGTTCAACCCATGTTAAAAATTAATAAAAATATGTTTGATATATTTTTATGTCTTGATAATTTTATGACATTTTTTATTTTTATTTTCTATTTATTTTTCTATTTTATTTGGAATTTCTTTGTGGAGTGCTTTTACAATTTTGTCCTTGGCTAGGGTTTGTGTTCTTGATGCTTTTGATTTGCCTCCTTGATCTAACACTTTTACCATGTTTTTACCATTCATTGGTGATTGTTTGAATTCTGATTTGGTGTTTGGATGATCAATTCTTGGATGTTTCTTTATTGGTTTTATGTGCTCCTCGATGCATGCTCGATTATCTTCCTATATGTGATTGTTTGATCCAATTTGTGAGGCATTTATGCAATTCTTAAGATCTTTTGCACACTTGTTCTTTATGGATATAACATGTATTATAGACATTTGTTGGATTTTATTATGTCATTTTTATATTTTTTATTGATGCCTAATTATGACTTGGTTTTGGATTGTATATGCACGAGGTTTGATCTAGTTTGAATCCACTTTGTCAACTTGTGTTGGAGTGGAGCTTGATATGATTAGTTGATGTGATTACATGATGTTTTAACTTGATCATGGCTTTGGATTCATTGGCATTTTTTTTATTTTCCTATTTTTGATTGAATTCTTAGGTTGATGGTGTTTTGAGCTTGCTCCTTTTTTGTTATTGACCTAATTCCTTGAGATGATTTCTTGTGTGACCTAATGGATGTTTGTGAACACTTGTATGTTTTGGATGACATGTTTGAGGTTTTGATTTGCATGATATGATGTCCATTGTATGATTATTTCTCATCTTTATCTTCACATGATCACTTGTTCTTATTATGATTGATTTGAATGGTGTTTGTCAAACTTTTTGAGTATGATGCTTGTTGAACTTGTATGATATCTTAAAAATGAATGTGATGTGGACCATTTGAGTATGCTTCTTATCTTGATGTATGGTGTTCCTTGATTTATCATTTTTGCTTTGTGCCTTGCTTGAACATTTCCTTTTCTTTAAGGATGACTTTTGGTATATGCTTAATTAGTCTTGATGCATACTTTGAGCTTAATATTTGAGATTTCTTTCTGTGATTCATGTGTTGATGATGGATTGATGTACATGATTATGTTGCTGCCCTAACTTGGTTTCATACTTTAATCTCACATGTTTGATAATTTGAAGTGTGTTTTTCATGAGCTAGTTGTGGCTATTTGTTTGGATATTGATAAGATGTATGTTTGACACTCTTGTGCACCTTTTCTAATTTTTGAATTGAGTTGAACATGATATGGTGTTGCTACTACCCTACCTTCTTTCTCATCTCATTTGACTTCATTTCCCTTTGCTTGATGATTGATAATACTTCTTGTTGGACTTTAAGTCATTTGTGTTTGTTTTGGTACTTTGTCTTGCCAAATCATTTTGACTTCCAATCTTTGAGTATGGTTTAGCATGTATGCACTTTCTTGTTACTTTAACATGATGTTGATGTGTGTCTTGTATGATTGAGATCAATTCTTGCTTGTGTGGTTGCTTTGCCTTTTGAGTTGAACTTCCATGAGTGTTTACTTGGTGTTATTTCTTATCCTTCATCTCTCATTCTTCTTTCTTATCTTTCTTTTTTTGACACTTGGTTAAACACGACATTGTGACATGTTGGTTAGACATTAGTGCATGTTTTAGGTTTTACTTCTTGAAAGATTTATTTTTTAAATGTGAGATTCCTTTTGGTTTTAGCTCAGATTTTTTCGCAATACAAGAAGGGTATTTTAATATCTCATGTTCTATTCCAGATGTGCACTTGTTTCATAAAAGGTATGTTGAGACATTTTAGGAAACATGTGATTTGTTCCTGATTTTATGCAGAAGATTTTGCAGAATCAGTGCAGCAGTCCAGATTGGATATGTTGTGTGTTTTATGCTTAAGCACATGCTTACCAGATGCTATTTAAAGAGGACGGTGCTAAACCTAATATACTGAAGAGAGAGTACACTTGAGTTTAGTGGAATTAAGGTTTTAGTTATTCTTTGTTATTTGTGATTCACTCTTATATCACCTTGACATCTGAGTTGGACTATTTTTATTTGTGAGTCATTCATGCATCACTTAAATGCTTAAAGTGGACTGAGTTTATTGAGTTATAATTATGAATCACTCACGAGTGTTTAAGCAAGATTGGATTATGTGTCATTGGAAATGTGTCTTTTATTGTTCATTATTATGTTTTTATCACAGTTGTGTGATTGAAGTAAAGTGAGAGGGGTCTCATATCTAGGAGTGTCTTAGATAGAAATAGCACGGGTAATGATTATGTAAGAAGATTGTAAACTAGAGGTTGTTTACTTGGGCTTCAAACTAATATATCATAATGGATTTCTTTCTTGGCTTGGATGCCCCCAGACGTAGGTGATGTTGCACCGAACTGGGTTAACAATTAACTGTGTTATTTACTTCCAGCCATTTAAATTAATTGCATAATTGTTTGTGCTGTGTTACTGTCCTGATCCCAATATCGTGACATTGTACTCGACATCCGGTGTCTGATTATCCGAATTTCACATTCAAATGCATTCAAATTCAATCAAATTCACTCACATTTTGTGCATTTTCTCATAATTCATAAAGTAACCTTTAACCTAATTCTAAGGTCTATAAATCAAGCTCTTTCTATCAGAAAATCACACAACAACCATACATAAAAACCACCCAAAGTTCTGCGCAAGTCCATTTATATCTTCAAGTTTCTTCATCTTGAAGAAACCATGAAAACTTGCACAAACAACCTCCCACCCTGAGCAATCTTCATCACTTTCCATTGAAGTGTAGCTTAGCATCATCACACCTCTCAAGCACCTGCAAATCACACTTTCCATTAAATTAACTTGACTTCGAATTTGAAAAAGTTGTCTAAAACAGTGAAATAGTGTTAGAAAGAGGTATAGGAGATCACTAGGAGTTAGAATCTGTAGAGGAAAGTGGAAAACTCACCTCGCTGGAGCCAGGTCGAAGCTTGGTTGGAATCTGGAATTTGCTCGCCGAAGTTCTTCTTATTCTTGAGCTTTCTTCTTCATGTAGGCCTTGATCCTTATCATTTCACTAATTTCTCGACACCGTTACATTTTTGCACCTTCACACATCTAACCCCTAAGTTAATTGCACAAAACCACACTGGTTTGGGATTTAGGGTTCATCAATGCATGAATGTTCTCGAGCTCAAGAACATTGAAATTCGAAGTTTTTGAATTTCAACCTGTTTACAGCAAATGAATATACCAATTTGATCCTAAAACCATTCGAATTGTGTTTCTATGCTTGTATTTACATAAAATCATGTAGTAGCACTGGATCGAAGCCATAAGTGTCGACACTAAGACTTTCGAATTTGACTATTTTTGTTGTTAATTGATTCGTGCAAATACTTTCTTCACGATATTTATGTGACCAATTCACATTTATACCGATAAGACAATTGTCCTATCTATTCCGTAAAATATTGACCAAATGATCACAGAAGATAGCCCCACACACTATTAAGTTATCAACTAGAGAGTCATCCGTATTAGCTTTCACCTAAAAAATAATCGGCCCATTCCAAAACATCAACGATATTTTTGGAGCATTCAAACGATTTATGACTTTAATCAAAAACTTTGAAATCCATTCTATTTTAACATAATTTATTAAATGCGCGTTCAAAAATCAATATCATTATCATTCACAAATCATATAATGAATATGAAAATTTTGTTTAACCAAAGTGTAGAAAATAGAATTTTTTTTATTTAGAACTTGAATAACCATTTTTATTAATTCACTGTAAAATATTCTTGTCTTTTATTAGTTATTATACAAGTTTCTTTATATTTTTTTATATTTATTAGTTATATTGTATTACTTGTGACAATTTATTTTGCTTATTATTCCACACATTAAATTTCTTAATATATTTGGAACTATTAACAAATAGATTTGTTTGACTTTCACCAACAATAAAAAAAAAATCTCAATTGAGATAAAAAATCTCAATTGAGATTTTTAATTGACATGTGTTGCATCTAGTTAATTTTTAGTAGTGGAATAAGAGTGCAAAATATGGTGGTGTGAAAAGTCACTCCCATTTGCATGTTCTAATTGTTTATTTGAGAAGCATTGCAGCCCACATATTAAAAAACGTCGAAGACAGAAGAAAAATGAAAAACGTCGACAGCAGGGTTCGAACCTGCGCGGGCGAAGCCCAACAGATTTCAAGTCTGTCTCCTTAACCACTCGGACATATCGACTCGTTGTGGCATATGGCTCAACTATTATTTAAGTTAAATATTTTAATAATAATTTGTTACAAATACATAAATTAACCACTCATTTCTTTCGGTAACAATTGAGATTATCTTCTCCTTTGCTCCCCAAAAGTTACAAGATATATTTCAAACATTTCTAGAAGGACCAAAATGAAAGGGTGCAAAGGAAAAAAATACATAATTTTATTGTCTTAGAATTTCCTTTGTACTTGAAAAATAAAATTAATGTTACTGTGAAATAACATATTTATATTTTTTTCATGATCATTCATATTTAAAAAATAAATCAATTTTTATATGAAAAAACATAATGAAATTTTGATACTGATATCTCCCTTTAAATCTATATTTTTCTTTCTTTTATTTTTTTTTGGTGTCTTTTAAGATGAAGATTCAATTAAACTCTTGCAACACAGAAAATGCAGTCAGATTTAATCTAGCATAACCATTAATTGATAGGAAATTGGGATTTATATAGTGTTTTTAAGGTAAAGAATATAATCTTAAGGCTCTTTTTTTATAATATTAAAAATAATTCAGAATTATTACGTCAATTAAATTACTATTAGTCTTTATAGAAAGAGTCAGAGTCCGACTACATTCTCTGCCTTCTGATTCCATCACTATATATGATTTGTTACAAATCTATTTTCTTGCAAAACATTTTCCTCCTGGTAAAACAATCCAACTAAGAATCATATCATAAGATATAAGTTTTATTTAGAAGGACAAGAAATCTCTTTATAAGGCATGAGAGAAATTTAAGAAAATGTTAAGGTTGTGCCCTCATCATGAACTTGAGAACGGACTAATTGGTCATACATTCTACAATCGTCTCGTGTACACCACAAGGATAACGGTAGATGCAACTACATGAGAAACACTTATAAATAAAAAATAGAGGAAATATATGTTTTGATTGAAGATATGGCACAAAACCACTACCAATAAGGAAGTGACAGAAACTCCACTGAACATTCACCCCCTCTAAAGGAGGCATATATGAAGTTGATGCTTTAGATCATCTTACTGCTAAGATTGATGCTTTATTTAGAAATATTGATAAATTGAATGTAAATGTTGTCACCCATAATATTCCGCCTTGTGAAATTTGCGGATTATTGGCCATATTGGCGCTGAATGTAAGGTGATCTCAAATGGAGAGTCTACTTGAGAGAATGTTCATTACTTTAACAATCCTCAAAGAGTAAATCCATCTGCTAATATGTATAACTCCAAGTGGAGAGATCACCCAAACTTTTCCAACGGAAATTAAATGCAAGAGTAAGGAAGAGAGATGACACCGAGATTTATAGTGCTTCAACGTTCCTCCTCGCTTTACCTATGTACACTCTTCAATGGTTTCTCATTGGAACATGCATTGTTCCTTTTTATTTAACAAATATTTGCAAAATTTCATACAACCACTGTAACACCATAATCCTCGACTCGACATTTAATAAAATAATTCAAATGAAATCCACAAATTAGAGTGTCATGCATGCTTTACCATAGCATAAAAACATCAAATACGAAATAGTCATGTAAAAGTAAGCAGCGAAAATAAACAAGTTGGACATAAAAGTCTCAGCAACAAAACTCCAACATAATAAAGCATAACACAAATAACGAATGGCATCTCATCTGCAGTGTGTTGTACCCCAAAATTTGACCGACCTCTCTGGCTTACGTTTTATTTTCATTGCATCAGCACATACGTAAGCATTGCATTGCATAGCATTTTGTATTTCACAGGGGATCAAGAAATGTGTATCTAACAAAAAAATTACCAATGTTTTTTAACCTGATCAAGGAGGTTATATTCAAGTCACCAAGTGGTTACCCTTATCAGAGACAAGTCAAGGTCCTTAAAGACAAACAGGTGGCGCTAAATTCAGACGGTTCATGGCTGAGAAATCACCAAAGATCAGTTCATTTTCAGTTGGAGCCTTGGGCTCTGTAGTTCACATCTCAGGCCATTATCTTTTGATTTAGAGATACTTATTGCTCATTTGGTTCCTGGTGAAGGGGTTATTTACATCATCGCACGCAACAAAGTTTGGAAATTGATTCAGTGATGGACTCATGTCAATATAAGATTCTATTTCATTTCAATTTTAAGGTATTTCGGGCATAAATCAAAAGTGTGAGAGGTGGAGGTGCAAGGGAAAGTGTACACAGGCCCAATAGCATTTTGTTCAAAGTCATTGAATTTATGATGAGGATCCAAATTACCCAAAATTTATTCATAAAAAAAAAACACCACATACAATTATAGCCTGTGTCATTACAAGAGCCCACTTCAATTAGCATTTGATAGAATGCAACACTTTATAAATAAGTTCACAGGAAAAAAAAAAGAAAGAAAAAGGGGGTCCATTTAAGGTTGGTGGAGTAATTTGAAGAAGAAAAACCCACGAACACGTGTTTAATACCAGGGAAGATGTTGATATGGATGTTGACATGGAAGTTGAAGATATGAATTCCTCCGAAAATACAACTGTCATACTGATGCACACTTTGCCTCATAATACAAGTGCAAAATTTTGCGCAGCTACCGTATAAAACAGTGAGCGGTAGCCGGTTTCCAAGTGATGCCATGCAAAAACCAACTTTCGTTCAATTGCGGCAACGGCGGTACAATACGTGATTCATGTTCTGCGTGGCCACCAACTGCGAGCATGTGCACCACATTAATCACTTCCTGCACAAAAGTAAGCCGCGACATTAATCATCGTGTGAGATACATCAGGGAAAACCAAAATGTAAGGAAAGCTGTGAAAAGAATGCACAACAAAAGATGAAACCGTACTCATCAACAGATTATTACCGACAATAAGCGAGGCAACTTTCATGAGGTATGAAAGACAGTCGTGAATCCCCATACATTCTTGTTCTTGAGGTCGTTGCAAGAGCTCCGTGAATGACTATGCCTAACCTGCAAAATGTTGTGAATCGCATTAGTTTTAGCAAACAACAAACTCTGCATAAACTATGCCAAAGCCTGCAACTTGTAACTGCTCTACCACACCAAACCAAAGGAGTTCACATTCTGCTACAACACTCCAAAACATAAACGCGATAACAACAGTATGATTTGCGCATATAACGCATCACAACGACACCAACTTTGTGGGAAATCCTAGCAGCCACTTCAAAGATCCCAACCATCATGCTATGCAAAGCTGGCAGCACCAGCGTCTAATTCATGAACCGTCGTCATTTGAGGAAAATATCAGTTGATGCGTCAAAGTCGTTGAAACACTACAACCCACTGTTGTTTTAATCATCTACTAAAGGTTCGCCGGATTTCGAATCATGATCTGAATGCTTCAGTTCTAGGTTCAAGCCTGTTAAGAAGAAACGGAAATAAAGCTGTGAGCATATTTAGACTACATCAAGACCAAGAGAACTTCAGTCAAGTTCTTAACCTGCAAACGCACACCATCTGCCAAAACAATTCACTAAGCTTAGAACACAACACACGTGTGGAAGCTGAAGCCGCCAACCCAACCTAATCCAAGCCGAGCCGAAGTGTTTTTGTGACTGATACCAAAAATAACGGTTTGAAGAAGAAACCACAGTCGTTGTATATGGATGAAAGATGTTTGTTAGAAATGAGGAAGAGATTGTTTTTCTTCATATGTATATAATGTTCTGTTGAGACATTATTACCTTGTGTCAATAATGGCTGCTGATCAGAAGAGGAAACGAGTAAATGGGGCAAACATTGTCGGTTATGGTTCTAGAGAGCAACACAGGACCAAAAGAAAGAATCTGGGTTTAGTTCCAAATGACATGAGATCCCACATCTCTGTTGAATGGGATAGAAACAAGAAAATAGTTGTTGCCAAGCGTGAACAAATTGGTATAAGTTGGAGACAAATGAAACCGTTTGTCAATTATGTTTCTAATGATCATAAAGTCTTGGCAGATGTGTTTACAGTGCCTCAAGAAATTTTTGATTTGGATAATTTAAGTGAAGTGCTTTCATATGAGGTTTGGAAGACCCATCTTTCAGAAAATGAGAGAAACCTTCTTATGAGTTTCCTCCCTAGGGGAATAGAGCCACATCAAGCCGTGGAAGATTTGCTAGCTGGGATTGACATTGACTTTGGAAATCCCTTTTTGAACTGGGGTGCTTCACTTTGCTCCGGTGATCTTCATCCAGATAGAATTGTTGACCGGGAACAGCATCTGAAGTCTGAGAAGAGAGCTTACTACAAACAATTACATAATTATCACAATGATATGATAGGATTTCTATCTAAGTTGAAGGAGAGGTGGCAAAGCTGCAGAGATCCAGAAAAGGAAATTTTGCAGAAGACGTGGAGGCCAAAGCATGTTTCGAAAAGAATGCCCTCAAATGTGAATGAATCTAGAGTTAATGATCATGATGGGAATGTCACAATGACATCTGAGTTGTGTTCCTGGGATGCAGAGGAGAAAGCATGCAGTAGTGAATACCTAATTTCTTCATCGAGAAAGGATGATAAACTTCAGAGAAAGGTTCTTGGTAAAGGCATTGTGAAAGGTAAATCCAGAAATTCTATGTTTCCTTCAGATGGCATGCACATCAAGGGAGAAAAGCCCAAGAAAGAAGACAAAGTTCTCAAGCGTAACATTCATTTTATCGATGGCGACAAATACATGTCATGTATCAAGATTAGTAAGCAGCAGCATGAACTTGTTAAAACCATACAAGGTATTTGTCAAAGAGGAACAGAAGAAGTTGCATGAGCATTGGTTGCAATTGGTGATCAAAGAACTCCCTGTGGCATGTGCAAACAGGGTGCAGAAACAGGTACAAAGAGATGCAATGAGGAATTCTTTGGTGGAAGAGATGAGGATAATGTAAGCCCAGTTGAGGATCAGAATGAAGATGTGAGTTCCGGGGGCGAACTTCAGGATCAAGATGAGGATAACATGAGCTCAGGAGATGAGCTTCTAAATGTGGTGGAGGATGGAAGAGATCTAAATGATCAGTCTAGCATGAAACATCATGAGGATTCTGTTGTTTACGCTCTAGAGATCCGGTCCTTGCATAATTCTTACTCTAGTTGTAATGACGATCTCAATCAAGTGGGTGTGGATTCAGAAAAGAATATGGTTTTATCAAATTCAGATGATTCTTCACCAAATAAAGACGAGTATCCAAGGAATACAAACACTTGTGATGTTTCTACTGACGAAGGAGCGCCTTTCACTTCTGGAAGTGATGTCTGGCAAACTGTTGAAATGGCACCACACTCATACTATGACTCTGATGTGACAAACAAGTACACAGCTAATGGGTTATCACTGGCTAACCATCAAGTCAACGAAGATCAAAGAACCCATGTGATTGATCTTGAAGCTGATTTGCATCAAGAAGAGACAGGTAAAAAGTTGTTACATGGGCATTTGGACAATGGGACCTCCTGCAGTTCTTACGAAAGCCAGAATCAAGGTGCTTTAATTCACTCTGTCTTCAGTGGAGAGGGGCTGTTACCATACCATCATGAACAGAAAGGAAGCCCGCTGGATTTTCATACTTCAAACAAACAAAATAGTAGGAGTATGGAAAATCTAGTGATAAGGGATCGTCGAAATTCTCTGGAGTCTGTACCACTGAATGATACCGTTAGTGCACCACAAGTTGTGGGTGATGATGACGATGATGATTCTGTAGGCAGTGATTCACATTGTTTTGAGTTGAACAAGCCAAGCAACATCGGAGCTAAACTACCCGAAGAAGAGATTGTGGATAAAAATCTCGATGAGACATTGAAATCCCATGTCAAGAAGAAAAAACCAATACTGCAAGAAGGGTTTAAAAATCTTATCCCGTCTAGCTTGCAAATGGCTTGGGCCTTGTCATCTAATTCGAATAAGAAATCCCAGTCATTTGATGCACAGGAGGGGGTGACCACAGATACGAGGCTAGTTGAAGGAGTTAGAATATCAGAAGAGCCTGAACACTTTGAAATTAGTGAAAACGGCGCTTTTGAAAGAAAAACTACTCAAGTGAATTGCACACCACCAGTAAAAAATCACATTATTGATAATCTCATAAGAGATCAACTTTTGACATCAGATGGTGGTAACATTGACATACATGCTGAACATAATAGTTATGGTGAGGCATCCTGCAGCAATGCTGGATGGAGGAATCAGACAAGCCCTGTGAAACAATGGAGCTGGCAAGGTCTGACTGGGGTGTAATTAAGAAGTCTCCTCCATAAGCCACTGATTCTTGAGGCATGGGCTGTCTTATCTACGAGCTAGTCTCTGGTTTAAAATTGAGTAAAACAGAAGAGTTACGTAACATTGCCTCCATTCCCAAGTCTCTGCTTCCAAGATTACCAGCGGCTACTAAGTTCCACACATTCTCGTAGTTTGAACACCTCAAGGCTTATAGATAACAGTGAGTTGGTAGACACTATACATTCTATGGAAATTCTCAGTTTGAAAGATAGTGTTGAGAAGGACACCTTCTTCCGCAAACTTCCAGGATCATGATAAACCTGCAAAGAAATTAAATGTATCAGTAAAATTGTTGTGTTACCACAGTGAAAATCATGAGTTAAAACAGACAATTTCAAAAGCTACAAACAGACAAAGATTATGTTGTTTTCAATCCCACAACTTCAGTCCTTGCTCCCATTACCAAAAAGGTAACTCATTTTCTTTCCCAAAGGAGAACAGACCCAAAGTTCCCACAATTTCTCTAAGCTAAACCCTAATCTCACATCATGAAGCCCCCATATATATTGGTTACTATTCATTCAGCAAGAAACCCTAACAGAAAAACAGCTGCCTTTTCTCACAACTCACCTCCATCATAAAGAACTGAAAAAAGAGGAGATTGAAGAAGGAGCTCACCTGCGTTCTGTATCAACAATCTAGTGGTATTGCTCCTACTCTGTAAGTATTCTGTTACTCTTTCTGTCTTCATAGTCTTGATCTGTGTTGTTTGGTTTGTCTTGTTTCCTGGCATTGATTCTAACGAACCCTCACCATTTACAACTGACTTCAAACTCTACTCACCTCAACTTCACTATCTCCAAACTTGTTCAAACCAAAACCCAGAGTTCTGAACAAACCTTCAAAAACCCAGACGAACCTAAAACTTCTTTCCTTCCTATTTTTCTCTGTTCTCCATCTAACCCCCCCCCAAATCTTTCCTCCATTAACGAACGACAACCATGACAGCTTCAAATCTCACTTTCTGAAACTCCCGCGAAACCTTACCCATGTTCTTCCAACTAACATCTAAAAAAAAACGTCGAAGAGACCCACGTCAATCTCACAACACCATCCGTTTTTCGCCCTTCAACATTCATCATCTTCGGATTTCGACTTCTCAAACCAAACGACCATAAAAGTTCACCTCTGTTCTTCGACCATCACTGAAACACGCAACCCATTCCGCCATTTTCATTCTTCAAACATCTTAATCCAGATCCATCTCCAAATCTTCTTCAACAAACCCAACAAACAACATGGAGATGGAAAACAATAAGTGTGGCTGTTGGTCTGTATTCAAACATGGTGTTTGTAAACCCTCTGCTTCTAGACAATCTCCTAACACTATACCCCGTACTAGTCTCGTTCATGATGCAGCAACGAAGACGCGTTATCTGAATGCTAGCAATCGTGGACGGCTGTTTTGAGATTGCTTTTCATTTTGGTTTTGCTGTTTTTTTTGAAGGAAAATGGGATTCTAGTTCCAACAATTTTTATTTTTTAATGTTTTGGAATGGATTGATAAATGCCATAAAGCCCATATGGACTTTGCCCCACCGTGCTTCCTTGTTCACCCCCTGTTCTCTTTTTTTTAATTTTTTTTATTGTAAAGTTTTTTATATCATACAATTTGTTAGTTTTAATTTATATAATATTTTTCAAACAGATTTGTTAATATATATATATATATATATATATATATATATATATATATATATATATATATATATATATATATATATATATATTTTAGGAATGGATAAATATTTTTTAAATTAACTTAGTTTTGTAAATATATCTTTCTTAACTTTTCGCTAGAATTTCATATATAATCTATTTTTTTTAGACTTTATAAATATTTTCTTTTAGAGTTTATTTTATTTAGAATTTTGTAAATATTTGTTTATTGTATTTTCTAGATTTATGTATATGCTTTTTTTTTAAATCTAACTTTCTAGAAAATTTCTTAAATACCTTCTTTTTAAGTTTTAAATTTTTTTTTTTTTAAGATGAAACTTTTATTTCTTATTTATTATTGGGCGTTTTACTCCACTCTTGCTCCTTTGGGTCGATGACGAGACCTCCGTAAATCGGTTACTAAGTCAATATATTGATAAATACCGTTGGATCTGAGACCACCTCTTTTCTCTCCTCGCTTCTTGTCCCAACTCGTTTCAAAAGCATTGACAAACCATTTTCAATATCCAATTATCTTTAGATTGAATTAAAAAGAGGGGATTAAGTGTAGACTTTCTTCCTCTCCGAGTGTTGGAATGCCCACTGTAGTGAGGGTGGTTTCGACACTCGTCTTTCAATACAAAGACGTTTCCCATCCATTTTCAAATCTCATCTCCTTAAAATCAATTCTTTCTGTTGAGATAAAAAGAGGGGATTGGGTGTAGACCTCTTCTTCTTCGAGCGTTGGGATGCCCACTGTAGTGAGGGTGGTCTCGATGCTCGTCTGTCAATACAAAGACGCTTTCAATCCTTTCTCTCCTAAAACCTCGGGTTCGCACCGAGTCCATTTTCAAACCATAATAAATTGATTTCTCTTTGTATCGAATTAAAGAGAGAAGATTAGGTGTAGACCTCTTCTTCTCCGAGTGATGGGATACCCACTGTAGTGAGGGTGGTCTCGACACTCGTCTTTCGATACGAAGACGCAACTTCTTCCACCACCTCTCACTTTCACAACTTCTTTCCGTAACCCTTGTCACCTAAAACCTCGGTCTCGCACCGAGTGCATTTTAAAATCATTTTCATAACAATAAAACTTGAATGGTCGTGGAGTGGTTAGGCGTAGGCCTTCTCCTATCCCGAGTGCTGACGTTTACCGTAGGGTTCTTTGTCGCAAAGCACTTACCATTCAAAACCAAAAACATCTTTAATAAGAGAACAAAGTTCTCTTTGCATTGAATTAAAGAGAGAGGATTGGGTGTAGACCTTTTCTTCTTCGAGTGTTGGGATGCCCACTGTAGTGAGGGTGGTTTCGACGCTTGTCTTCCAATACAAAGACGCCTAGTTCGCCACACCTTTTTATAACAAAAACTTTGAGATAACGAATTGGGTACTACCCGTAGGGGTTACTATCTGAGGACCTGTCTCGCCCCCTAAAAACAATCCAATCAATCAAACGTGACTTCTTGCCTCGCGTGGCGAAAACTAATCAATCTTTCAAAAAGGATATGTTACGTCCGTTCTACCGCAAACAGGTAACGCCTAAGTCTCCAACGAGCGAGCAGCGAAACACCTAAACTGCTAGAATGCGCACGATAGCATCATCCGTAAAAACATCAACACACCGTAGGCCGAACTACGGCTGCTCTGATTATTTACTTCTTCAAGTAAAGATACGTAGGCACAAGGGCCACAATCCTTGCCGAGCACATTCCCCCCTATATCTGTAGTTCCCCGAACTACGTCGACTCTGACTTTCTCATACCTATTGAGAATACGTAGGCCTAGGACCGCGAAGTCCTACCGAGTCTATTCTGTTCTTTCTCTTTTCTTCCTCGTTCTCTCTTTCCTCCTAACCTCTCATCTTCCTATTTCTAACCATTTCTCTTCCCCTTTGGAACACTCTTTTATAGCATAATTTTTAAGCAAATAAATTCACACGTCGACAAACAAATGGTTCCCATCGAGTACCATGGATGCGAGGGGTGCTAATACCTTCCCCTCGCATAACCGGCTTCCGAACCCGTTCATGGTTGCGAGACCGTCTTATCCATTTCTTTCTTAAGGTTTTCTCGATATTTTCCTTTCCCCTCATGGGATAAATAAAATTCGGTGGCGACTCTTCTGTCCTTTCTCTTCGCCTCCCCGTCGTTGCACGATGCATTTTTCGAGTAGCCACAGCTGGCGACTCTGCTGGGGACACCCTAGCGAGCCAAGCCTATTTTGTTTATCGTGTTTGTGTTTTTACTTATTTCATTTATTTATGCTTTATTCTCTAACTATTGGGTTTATTTGATTTGGTTTGTGAGGATAGAGCTTTCGAGCATACATACTAAGTTAGGAGGTGGATTCTTTCTGATTTGCGAGACTTAGGACTCGTTGAGTTGGATTGAATCTCACCGCTCAGATGAGACTCCGTTGGAATAATTATGTCTTACGTGTAGTCGTAATGGCGTTCTTATCTTCAACTTGAGAGTCCGCGATTCTGAGGACCTTTTGTAGAACCTTATTCCGAAGGTTGCTAAAACATAACTCTGTGTTCATCCTTTTGAAAGGATTACCGTCTTACGAGTAGTCGTTATGATGGGAAACTTTTGAGGTTTAGTACATGGGACTTTGTTTGAAAAGCCTTTGGAATACCCTTTTGTACACCAGTAGATTGCCCACTCGTTGGGGAAGATACCTTTTTGATGTTGACTTGCAGGATTTGTGACTTTGATCTTGATGTGTGAATATTATCATATGCATTCATAAAGCATTGCATTGCATATCATTTTGCATACCAAGAGACTTAAGAAGCTATGATTATCTCAGGTATTGGTGAACTCAATGGCTGATCTAAGAAAGAGAAGCACAAATTCCATAAAGTTTAGGGAACCAAAGTTGGAATCAATTCAAGACCTTCTGATTGACGTGCCGAAAGTTATCAAGATCAACTTTCAAGGGAAACATGGGAAATTGCTTGATCTTCTCCACTCTAGAGTTGATACTTGGGCCTTGTATGCTATGGCTCAATTTTATGATGCGCCTCTCCGGTGCTTCACTTTTCAAAACTACCAGTTGGCTCCCACCTTGGAAGAATATTCTCACATTTTGAATATTAAGATTAAGGATCAACCTTTCTATACTGGTTTGGAAGAAGAACCAAAGCCTGCTGTCATTGCTCTCGCTCTTCATATGACCAAAGAAGAAGTCAAGAAGGGTCTAACCAGTAAAGGGGGTGTTCAGGGTTTTCCATTGAGGTTTCTGCTAGAAAAGGCTGCTCAGTACAAGGTTGATGAAGATTGGGAAAAGTTCGGTATAAGTGTTGCTCTAATGATTTATGGGATTGTCCTCTTTCCAAATGTGGACAATTTCATAGACATCACTGCCATCGTTCTCTTCATGCAGAAGAATCCCATCCCTACACTCCTTGCCGATGTTTATCACTCTATTCATTGGAGGAGTGAAAAGAAGGCGGGAATGATCCAATGCTGCTCTCACCTACTATACAAGTGGTATGCTTCTCATTTGCCCAAGAAAGGGTCGTTCATGGAAAACAAGAAGGAATTAAAATGGTCTCAACGCATCATGTCTCTGGAAGCTAGTGATATTGCTTGGTACTCTCATGAGTACTATGATGTGGAAATCATTTTTAGTTGTGGAGAATTCAGTAATGTACCTTTGATCGGTAGGGCCGGTTGTATTAACTATAACCCAGTCATGGCATTACGTCAGTTGGGCTATGCTATGGAGGGCGAGCCCGAAGCAGAGAAGGTTCAGAGTTTCTTTTTGCTAGCCACATCAGAAGACCCTGCGTTTGTCAGGAAGATTGCTAAGGCTTGGGGCAAGATTCATACAAAGGGGAGGAAGGAGTTAAAAGCAAAGAATTGTGTGGCAAAGGAGCCATACAACCAGTGGTTACTAGCTAGAGTAGCTGAAAGGTCGTTACCATTTCCCTTAGAGCCCTCCATGCGAGAAGCACCTCCTGCTCCCACTCATGTATCCATAGAAGAATATGAAAAACTGAAGCTAATAGTGGAGAGATTGACTAAGGAGAATCAGGACCTTCAGAATGAAGTCCACCAAGCAAATGTGGAGAGCGGTCAGTACAAAAGAAAGGAGGAGTTTGAACAGGATCAAGCGGCTGAGAGTAGCAAGAAGCTAAAATTAGAAACAGATATGAGAGTCAGGTACCAACAGGGTTACGAAGGGGCTGATGCATCATTAACAACTCTCCGACAACGCTTAAAGGACACCAAAGCTTCTTGTGATAGGGCATGGCACTTCTTTGAGATAGCCTCTGTCGAAAAGAAGGAAATACGAGAGAATCTTGAGGCTGATATTGGGGATCTTGAAGAACGACTGAGAAATGCCTTGACCTTAGTGGAAAATGAACGAAGACTCAAAGAGGAGGCATTGAAAGATTCATATGTCACATCTGACCTGTGGAATAACAAATGTCAAGAATTGGAAACTGCCCAAGAAACGGCCCTTCTGTGGAGGAATCGTTTCGAGGCTTTGCAAAGAGATAGTGCGCAGTGGCTCGAGAAAGAGGCTCAGCTCAACGAGTTGTTGGACACCCATGTGGATTCTATTTTTTTATTACCAGTCGACTCTAGATACGTGTCGTGCTAGGTACAACAATTTGGTGGAGCATTGCAATCTCATGATCCGTGATATCCCATGGAGGTTGGAAAGCGCCATTCAAGACTTGGAAGGAAATGATATCCCCCCTTCTGTTCACCACTTTATCCAACTCTGCGACCAAATGGTTAGGAGATTCATGTTCGAGACGAAGAAGCTTGAAGAGCGTCTCCAAAAAGAGAAATTCTAGTTTTTAGTACTCTTGATTTTCAGTCATTTAGTGTTTTCCTTGTAATGAGAATTGTTATTCGGCATAGTCAGCAAATGTTTGTATTGAATCTTCCCAAATTAATGAGAATTTGCTTTTGGGTCTAATTGTGTTTTCTTTATTATTTGTTCATTCGCAATTCTATAATACCGGTTATAATCATAGGTTTCGAAAGTCTCTTGAGCATTTGCATGAACTTGCGCATCATTTTGCATTCCCTGAAACACGACCTCACACCGCTTGCCATTTCAGAGAGAAAGAGAGGGAAAGAGAAAGAGCAAGCTGACTTCTCAACACTCCTACAACACGCGGGGAAATCAGCAGAGAATTATGGATCAGGTTCAAGCCGAGCTTTTGGAGTTTCGTGAGAAGATGGCACAATTCATGGAGATGATGCAGGGGGTGGCCAATGGACAGGACCAGTTAAGGACATTGGTTCAACCTTTAATAGCTCAAGTGGATGGAAGTGGCGTTTTTCACGGAGGGGCTGCTGCTATTCCCCCTCCTGTTAATGGTGGAACCTCGCAAGTCAACGGTGGCCCAACTGTAGTCAACCTTCCGGGCGGAAGAGAACAAACTGGAATCCCCATCCCAGTTGTGTCAGGCGCCATACCTACTAGCGTGAATCCTCAATGGGACCAAGATGAACAGGATGATATCTTCTCCATGAGAGACCTTGGGGGAGGGTTACGATCCGACACTAATAGAAGGTTTGATGAAATAGAAGAAAAGATGAAGAGCATTCTGGAAAACCAGAACACTATGGGACTTGACATGTCCAATCTGGGATTGATTCCGGGACTTAGGATTCCTCCAAAGTTCAAAGTACCAGATTTCGATAAATACAAAGGAACGACATGTCCAAAGGTGCATATCCGCTCCTATTTCCGAAGGATGTCGGCATACTCTGATGATGAGAAGTTGCTTATGCACTTCTTCCAAGATAGTCTGTCAGGGCCTTCTCTAGAGTGGTACATGGGTTTGGAACCTGCCAATATTCGGAGCTGAAAGAATTTAGCAGAGGCCTTTGTCCAGCATTACCAGTACAATAGTGACTTGGCACCAAATCGAGTGCAGTTGCAGAATCTATCCCAAAGGAGCAATAAGTGTTTTAAAGAATACGCCCAAAGGTGGCGAGAGCTTGCCGCTAGGGTTCAACCTCCCATGGTGGAAAGAGAACTAATCGATTTATTCGTGGTCACATTGCCCGGAATCTACTACGAGAAGTTGGTGAGCAATATGTCAGAAAGCTTCTCAGATTTGATTATCACGGGCGAAAGAGTTGAAAACGGTATAAAAATGGGGAAAATTCAAGCAGCGGAAGGGACCTCATCTGGAGGTGGAAGAAAGTTTTTTGGTGCGAAGAAAAAGGATAATGAAACAAATGCAGTGTACGGCTTTAACAACCGAAAAAGATACCTGGATCAGCGTCAGCAGCGACCGTATTACCAACAACCGTCACAAGTAGCGAGTATTGCCATCCCGGCGACACAGCCTCCGCAACAACAACCACGTCAACAACAGGAGCAACGACCTCAACAACAGAATTATGCACCAAGACAGTTCCAGGATAGGAGAAGGGTGGCGGATAGACACTTTGACACACCGCCAATGCCATACGCTCAGTTGCTACAACACTTAATTCAACTGCAGTTGGTCCAGAAAAAGACAATGGCACCTCTAACTGGCTAACCACCTCCTGGATATGACGCCAACGCTAGGTGTGAATTCCACTCTGGCGCCCCCGGCCACAGTATTGACAACTGTAAAGCCTTAAAACATAAGGTACAAGACCTTATTGATAGTAAAGCTATCAATTTCAATCAAGACGCGCCAAGCGTGGATCGAAATCCCATGCCTAACCATGGTAGGGGTGGTGGCGTGAATGCTATTGACAGTGAGGAAGGCCTGAACTTGGTGTCCAGAGTAGAGGATTTGAAGACGCCGTTAAGTTTCGTGAAGAGCAAGTTGTTAGAAGGAGGGGTATTCCCAGGCTGTGGAAAGGATTGCGAAGACTGTATGATTTGTCCAGAAGGATGTCGGAACCTGAGGAACCATATACAGCACATGAATGATGACGGTTTGTTGCAATTCGATAGAATCTGTGAGAAGAATGCTAAAGAGGTAGTCATCAAAGATAAGGATGAGGTGGCCACCATATCCATCCCATACAAAACAATTACAATTTCTGCGCCTCCGGCGAGGCCCACTATTATATTCACAAAGGCAGGGCCCGTACCCTATGAAAGTTCTAAAGCAATTCCTTGGAACTATGGGGCCGAGGTCTACTGCAATGGTCAAAAGCAGGAACTGAGAGGTTCACCGTTGGATTCTGTTGATAATTTGGTGGGAACTGGAGGAATGACTCGGAGCGGGAGAGTATTCGCACCTCCCGAAGTAAGTACAGAAAGGGCTGATAAAGGTAAGGGGAAGGTTGTAGCGGAAGAGGATTCTCAGGCTAGAGAAAAGGAAACTTTGCTGAAGGATGCGGAGGAATTCATGCGCTTGATAAGAAGGAGTGACTACAAAATTGTGGATCATTTACAACAAACTCCTTCAAAGATTTCTATCTTGTCATTGTTGTTATGTTCTGAGGCTCACAGGAATGCTTTGCTCAGAGTTTTGAATAATGCTTATGTACCTCAAGAGATATCCGTTAATCAGTTGGAAGGCGTGGTGGCCCATGTCAATGCAGGTAACGGGTTGGGGTTCACTGACCGCGATTTGACACCAAAAGGGAGGAACCACAACTTGGCTCTGCATATTTCACTTGAATGCCGAGGAACAATGATGTCACATGTACTAGTTGATACAGGGTCGTCTTTGAATGTGTTGCCAAAGAAGGCATTGATGAAGATCGATCATCAGGGTCTATATTGTACGCCCAGTGATTTGGTTGTGCGGGCTTTCGATGGAACCCGAAGATCTGTCTCTGGGGAGATAACTCTGCCTATCCAAATAGGCCCAGAGGTGTTTGAAACAGTTTTCTACATCATGGATATCCAGCCTGCTTATAGCTGTCTTTTGGGTCGGCCTTGGATACACTTAGCAGGCGCTGTAACATCGACTTTGCACCAGAAATTGAAATATATGGTGGATGGGAATATTGTAACCGTTTGTGGAGAAGAAGACATCATGGTAAGCCATCTGTCGTCATTCAAATATGTGGAAGTCGACGGCGAAATTCAAGAAACGCTGTGCCAAGCCTTTGAGACTGTCCAAATCAAGGAGAAGACGCCGGTCGAGGTCAAGGCTCCAGAAGTTGCCATGTCGTCATACAAGGAAGCACGGGCCGTGGTGGAATCTGGATCAACACAAGGATGGGGACAGGTGGTAAGCGTCCCAAACAAGCAAGATAAGTTCGGATTGGGATATAGCCCACATGGATCATCTTCACAAAGCACTCCACGTTACAAAGGTCCTGTCCAATTTACTAGCAGTGGAGTCATTTTCGATCAAATCAATGCCATATCAGATGAGGAAGGAGACAGCGACTGCGATATGGATGCGTGGATCCAACCATGCATCCCCGGCCAGGGCTTGAAGAATTGGAGCATGGAGGAAGTTATCACAGTGACTTATGAAGAGTAATTGATTTGTCTTGATTAATGTATTTCCATATGCTCTGCCCAAGGCATAATGGACTTTATTTGTAGGCCCCTATCTTTATGCATGTGAACAATCTTTTATCATCAATTAAAAGGCGTCTTTTCATTCAGAATTTTGTGATCCTTGTTGTTCTTGTTTTTATCTTTAATAATAAAATGGCAATGTGGTTTGTGTTTTTGTTTGCATATCATTTAAAAGCATAAAATCATCATCATCGCAGGTTACACATTTCAGATGCCACCGACTCAGACTCGTCTATGACTCAGTATGACTTTGACAATCCGATCTTTCAAGCCGAAGAAGAGATCGAAGAAGACGAAGACCTGCCTGAGGAGCTTGCCAGATTGTTAAGGCAAGAGGAGAAGGTCATCCTGCCTCATCAGGAGGAAGTTGAAGTTATCAACCTGGGAACAGAAGAAAATAAGAAGGAGGTCAGAATAGGGGCTACGCTGCAAAGTAATGTCAAGCAACGATTGGTTGAGTTACTCCAAAAGTACAAGGATGTTTTTGCTTGGTCATATGAGGATATGCCAGGACTCGACACGGACATCGTGGTTCATCGTCTGCCTCTTCGTGAAGAGTGTCCTCCTGTCAAACAGAAATTGAGAAGAACAAGGCCAGACATGGCAGTAAAGATCAAGGAAGAAGTTCAGAAACAGTTAGACGCCGGATTTCTTGCTGTGGCCAACTACCCTCCTTGGGTCGCTAACATCGTACTCGTGCCTAAGAAGGACGGCAAAGTTAGGATGTGTGTTGATTATAGGGACTTGAATAGAGCAAGCCCAAAGGATGACTTCCCGCTTCCCCATATTGACGTGCTTGTTGATAACACCGCGCAATTTATCAGTGTTTTCCTTCATGGACGGCTTTTCCGGATACAATCAAATTAAGATGGCGCCGGAGGATATGGAGAAAACGACTTTTATCACACCTTGGGGAACTTTCTGCTATAAAGTGATGCCTTTCGGGTTAAAGAACGTAGGGGCAACTTATCAACGAGCAATGGTCACACTCTTTCACGACATGATGCATCACGAGATCGAAGTTTATGTCGACGATATGATTGCAAAGTCCCAAACGGAGGAGGGGCACCTGGTAAATCTTCTAAAATTGTTTGAGAGGTTGAGGAAGTTCAAATTGAGGTTGAATCCAAGCAAATGTACTTTCGGCGTACGGTCAGGAAAGCTGTTGGGGTTCATCGTTAGTGAGAAAGGTATTGAGGTTGATCCCGCGAAGATCAAGGCAATTCAAGAAATGCCAGCACCAAAGACCGAGAAGCAGGTTCGTGGTTTCTTAGGTAGATTGAACTATATTGCAAGGTTCATATCTCACCTCACCACCACTTGTGAGCCATTGTTTAAACTCCTGAAGAAGGATTAGGCGGTCGTTTGGAACGAGAATTGTCAGAAGGCGTTTGAGAAAATAAAGGAATACCTACAAGAACCCCCAATACTGATGCCCCCGGCGGCTGGGAGACCATTGATAATGTACTTAACAGTTCTTGAGAATTCTATGGGTTGTGTTCTCGGTCAGCACGACGAGACTGGAAGAAAGGAGCACGCAATTTACTACTTGAGTAAAAAGTTCACAGACTGTGAATCCAGATATTCAATGTTAGAAAAGACTTGTTGCGCACTTGCTTGGGCCGCCAAACGCCTAAGACAGTATATGCTAAACCACACAACCATGTTGATTTCAAAAATGGACCCAATTAAGTATGTGTTCGAAAAGCAGGCGCTATCAGGAAGGATCACTAGGTGGCAGATGATTCTGACAGAATATGATATTCAATATGTATCTCAAAAAGCTATTAAAGGTAGTGTTCTGTCAGAATACCTTGCAGAGCAGCCAGTCGATGATTATCAGCCAATGAAGTTTGAATTCCCTGACGAAGACATTATGTACTTGAAAATGAAGGATCGTGATGAGTCGTTGCCAGACGAAGGACCGGAATTGGGTTCCCAGTGGAAGTTGATCTTTGACGGTGCTGTTAACTCCTACGGTAGTGGGATTGGGGAAATCATTACAACTCCCCATGGTTCCCATATACCATTCACCGTAAGGTTAACATTCCCATGTACCAATAACGAGGCCGAGTACGAAGCATGTATCATGGGCATTGAAGAAGCAATCGATTTGAGAATCAAGAACCTTGATATTTTTGGAGATTCAGCCTTAGTGGTCAACCAAATCAAGGGAGAATGGGAGACGCGCCAACCAAATCTGATCCCATACATGAACTACGCAAGGAGGTTGCTACCTTTTTTCGATCGAGTAGAGCTTCACCATGTGCCAAGAGCAGAGAATCAGATGGCCGATGCTTTGGCTACTCTATCCTCGATGTACAAAGTTAACTTCTGGAACGATGCTCCAATAATTGTCATTTTGCGGCTCGATAGACCAGCATTTGTGTTCGCAATAGATGAAGCTCCCGATGGTAAACCATGGTTTTATGACATCCAGAACTTTCTTAAGAACCAAGAGTATCTGCCTGGGGCATCTGCCCAAGATAAGAAGACTTTGAGGAGATTGTCCGGCAATTTCTACCTGAATCCGGACGGTGCGCTCTATCGGAGAAACCATGATTTAGTGTTACTAAGATGTGTGGACGAAAAAGATACAAATCTGCTTATGGAAGAGGTCCACGAAGGTGCTTTCGGAACACATGCAGGTGGACATGCCATGTCTCGGAAGTTATTAAGGGCAGGGTACTATTGGTTAACTATGGAGTCAGATTGCTTCAAATACGCCAAGAAATGCCACAAATGTCAAATTTATGCCGACAAGATTCATGTACCGCCGTGTCCTTTGAATGTCATGTCATCACCATGGCCCTTTTCCATGTGGGGCATTGATATGATTGGAAAGATCGAGCTGACCGCGTCCAATGGACACCGTTTTATCTTAGTGGCTATTGATTACTTCACCAAATGGGTCGAAGCGGCCTCTTATGCCAATGTCACAAAGCAGGTAGTAGCCCGATTCATCAAAAGAGATATCATCTGTCGATATGGGATACCTGAGAGGATCATTACTGACAATGGTTCTAATTTGAATAATAAAATGATGAAGGAGCTGTGCCAGAGTTTCAAAATCGAGCATCACAATTCTTCTCCCTATCGTCCAAAAATGAATGGCGCCGTAGAAGCGGCTAACAAAAACATTAAGAAGATAATACAGAAGATGGTGGTGACTTATAAGGATTGGCACGAGAAGTTGCCCTTCGCTTTACATGGATATCGCACTTCAGTGCGTACTTCAACTGGGGCAACTCCTTTCTCGTTGGTGTATAGCATGGAAGTTGTTCTGCCATTGGAGGTCGAGATCCCTTCTCTAAGAGTACTGGCAGATGTCAAACTAGATGAAGCAGAATGGGTAAAGAACAGGTTGAATCAACTCAGCTTGATGGATGAGAAAAGATTGGCGTCTCTCGCGTACGGTCGTTTGTATCAGAAGAGGATGAAGAGCGCCTATGATAAAAAGATACGTCCTCGGAGCTTTCAGGCAGGCGACTTGGTGTTGAAGCGAATTCTCCCACCGCAGAATGATCACAGAGGCAAATGGACTCCTAACTATGAGGGTCCTTATGCTGTACGAAAGGTTTTCTCAGGAGGAGCCTTGCTACTTTCAACTATGGATGGTGAAGATTTTACATCCCCGGTGAACGCAGACGCGGTCAAAAAATATTTTGCTTAAGAAAGCTCGCTGGAAAGAAAAAGAGTATCCAGGCAAGAATGGGGCATCCCGGCGAACCATAAAAGGATAGGTTCGGGAAAAAATTAGGGATATAAGAAAAATGTGAGCCTGCAAAGTTGAAAACCTAAAAGGGCAACTTTGGCAAAAATGGGTATCCTGGTGAATCGAAAACCCGCAAGGGCGATTCAGGCAAAAATTAGGGATTTTAAAGCAAATGACTGCGGCCTGCGCATTGATCATCACAAGCATAGTGGATTCTAGGGAGAATGCGAAGATCGACCATTCAAATCAATCTCTTCAGAAGTTAAAGTATCGGAAAGCGTCAAAGCCACGCGAGTCATGGATGAGTCGTCACATGGTGTTTGTCTGTACCACATTGCCGACATTTTTGTATATTTTCCTTGCGATTGTCTTTTTGCGCAACTTTCTCTTTTCAGGAGTTGCATCCGATGTAAAGTTGCCTATTTTCAGGCCTTTTATCAATAAAATATACTATTTAGAAAAAGCTTTGTTCTGGTTTTAACTTTTACCGTTTTGTTTGCAAGAAACGCCTGATATTTTTGATGAAAAACCTTGCATGCATAAACTTGTGGGCTTTGCTAACTGTTAATCAAGACATTTGTTTTTTTTATAAATAAAGTCATAATTGATAAACTTGGTGCCAGCTGTACAACACACTTGTCTAGTTGTTGTTACTTTCCCCAAGCAGAGGTTGATGATGATTCCCTCCTTATCTAATCCACAACCAAGATAGCAGAGTTAATTTTCTTCCCCACAGAATGGAACTGACTGAGGGATCGTTCATCTCCATCCCCAGCAGAGAGAGTGTGGGATAATCCTCCCAGTAAATCTTATTCAACATCCCTAGCAGATAGTGGATTCAATCTCCGACAGAATGGAGCTATTCCTCAGCAATCTGCTGTGTTTCCCCAGTAGAGTTATTCTGCCTGATCGTTCACGGTTGATTTCCCCGGCAGAGCGGAGTTGTTGTCTCCAGCCAAGTTGTTTGCTTCCCGGAAGAGTTGTAGGCTGATAGGCCATCCGGGACGTTTACCGCAGCAAAGTTTGATTTGGATCCCCGACAGAGTGGTTTTTGTTCTTAACGAAGCAGTTTTACCCAGAAGTTTTTATCGGAAGCCATCCAGGGCTCATATTCCCCAGCATGAGTTTGTTTGCGCTAGGCGTACCTAGCTCTGACGCAACGGAGTGGGCTCTTTCTCTTTAGCATTTATTTTCCTAGAGTAGTTCATTTGCATCTACATACATGCATAGCGTCTCGCCAAACGCGAGGCATTTCCATTTCACATGGAGCGTTTCGTCATATTCAAACATATGCATGTGAAACATAAGCCAGGTTGTTACCCCTTTTGTTTCAAGTGAACCTCGCAGACGATCAGCATCTTTGCCCGTTGTGTTGTTTATACCCCAGCTCGTGTTGTTTCCCCAACAGAGTTCTTTTATGATCGTCACCAATGGATGGTCTTAAATTCGTTTGAATCTTGTTACTCATATATTCAGCGAAGCCTTGGCGGTGATGTCAAGTGATGTGATTCTCCAACGACGATGTTGAAAGTTTGTTTCTGACGGCGATGTCAGATGGCTTAGTTCTTCAATGGCGATGTTGAGAAGTTTGTTTTGACGGCGATGTCAAGTAATTGTACTCTTCAACAGCGATGTTGAGAAGTTTGTTTTGACGGCGATGTCAAGTGATGTGATTCTCCAACGGCGATGTTGAAAGTAATTGTACTCTTCAACGGCGATGTTGAGAAGTTTGTTTTGACGGCGATGTCAAGTGATGTGATTCTCCAACGGCGATGTTGAAAGTAATTGTACTCTTCAACGGCGATGTTGAGAAGTTTGTTTTGACGGCGATGTCAAGTGATGTGATTCTCCAACGGCGATGTTGAAAGTAATTGTACTCTTCAACGGCGATGTTGAGAAGTTTGTTTTGACGGCGATGTCAAGTGATGTGATTCTCAAACGGCGATGTTGAAAGTAATTGTACTATTCAGCGGCGATTTTGAAAGTTCGTTCCTGACGGCGATGTCAGATGCTTTGTTTTCCCAGCGGCGAGGTTGGATGTTTGTTTCTGGCGGCGATGTCAGAGTGATTTGTTTGTTCAAAGGCGAGGTTGGATGTTTATTTTCGGCGGCGAGGTCGAATGGTTTGATTCTTTAGCAGCGATGCTAGATGTTTGTTCTTGGCGGCGATGTCAGGTAATTTGGTTTTTCCAACGGCGATGTTGGATTTTGTCTTGACGGCGATGTCGGAGGATCGTATCTTTGGATTCAATATCTGTTTGTATTTAACAGAGGACTGACGGCGAGGTTAGATCTTTTTACCGACTTAATGTCGAGGCCTGACCGTGAGGTCAGATGCTTTTACCCATTATTTTAAGAATTGACGGCGAAGTCAAAACTGTTGGAAATGACGGCGAAGTCAAAAGATTGTTTTAAGAGATGACGGCAAAGTCAGGTTATGTGAGAATTGACGGCGAGATCAGATGTTTACTTGATTTACGACTGACGGCGAGGTCAGATTATTCTGAGGATTGACGACGAAGTCAGAAGACGATTTTAAAGAAAATTTTGACGGCGAAGTCAGAAAATATTGTAAAAATGACGGCGAGGTCAGAAGATTATTTTGAAGAGCTGACGGCGAGGTCAGACCTTTCATTTAATATGGGTGCCTGGCGGCGATGTCAGAAGTTCGTTCCACGGTTGTCAAATTTCCGGGTCCTTGGGTATTCAACCGACTTTTACCTTGATTGTATGAAAGTCGCTTACCTTTCATCCCTTCAGGTCTAAGTCGTTTGAATAGGGGCAGCTGTTGTACCCCAAAATTTGACCGACCTCTCTGGCTTACGTTTTATTTTCATTGCATCAGCACATACGTAAGCATTGCATTGCATAGCATTTTGCATTTCACAGGGGATCAAGAAATGTGTATCTAACAAAAAAATTACCAATGTTTTTTAACCTGATCAAGGAGGTTATATTCAAGTCACCAAGTGGTTACCCTTATCAGAGACAAGTCAAGGTCCTTAAAGACAAACAGGTGGCGCTAAATTCAGACGGTTCATGGCTGAGAAATCACCAAAGATCAGTTCATTTTCAGTTGGAGCCTTGGGCTCTGTAGTTCACATCTCAGGCCATTATCTTTTGATTTAGAGATACTTATTGCTCATTTGGTTCCTGGTGAAGGGGTTATTTACATCAGTGCACGCAACAAAGTTTGGAAATTGATTCAGTGATGGACTCATGTCAATATAAGATTCTATTTCATTTCAATTTTAAGGTATTTCGGGCATAAATCAAAAGTGTGAGAGGTGGAGGTGCAAGGGAAAGTGTACACAGGCCCAATAGCATTTTGTTCAAAGTCATTGAATTTATGATGAGGATCCAAATTACCCAAAATTTATTCATAAAAAAAAACACCACATACAATTATAGCCTGTGTCATTACAAGAGCCCACTTCAATTAGCATTTGATAGAATGCAACACTTTATAAATAAGTTCACAGGAAAAAAAGAAAGAAAGAAAAAGGGGGTCCATTTAAGGTTGGTGGAGTAATTTGAAGAAGAAAAACCCACGAACACGTGTCTAATACCAGGGAAGATGTTGATATGGATGTTGACATGGAAGTTGAAGATATGAATTCCTCCGAAAATACAACTGTCATACTGATGCACACTTTGCCTCATAATACAAGTGCAAAATTTTGCGCAGCTACCGTATAAAACAGTGAGCGGTAGCCGGTTTCCAAGTGATGCCATGCAAAAACCGACTTTCGTTCAATTGCGGCAACGGCGGTACAATACGTGATTCATGTTCTGCGTGGCCACCAACTGCGAGCATGTGCACCACATTAATCACTTCCTGCACAAAAGTAAGCCGCGACATTAATCATCGTGTGAGATACATCAGGGAAAACCAAAATGTAAGGAAAGCTGTGAAAAGAATGCACAACAAAAGATGAAACCGTACTCATCAACAGATTATTACCGGCAATAAGCGAGGCAACTTTCATGAGGTATGAAAGACAGTCGTGAATCCCCACACATTCTTGTTCTTGAGGTCGTTGCGAGAGCTCCGTGAATGACTATGCCTAACCTGCAAAATGTTGTGAATCGCATTAGTTTTAGCAAACAACAAACTCTGCATAAACTATGCCAAAGCCTGCAACTTGTAACTGCTCTACCACACCAAACCAAAGGAGTTCACATTCTGCTACAACACTCCAAAACATAAACGTGATAACAACAATATTATTTGCGCATATAACGCATCACAACGACACCAACTTTGTGGGAAATCCTAGCAGCCACTTCAAAGATCCCAACCATCATGCTATGCAAAGCTGGCAGCACCAGCGTATAATTCATGAACCGTCGTCATTTGAGGAAAATATCAGTTGATGCGTCAAAGTCGTTGAAACACTACAACCCACTGTTGTTTTAATCATCTACTAAAGGTTCGCCGGATTTCGAATCATGATCTGAATGCTTCAGTTCTGGGTTCAAGCCTGTTAAGAAGAAACGGAAATAAAGTTGTGAGCATATTTAGACTACATCAAGACCAAGAGAACTTCAGTCAAGTTCTTAACCTGCAAACGCACACCATCTGCCAAAACAACTCACTAAGCTTAGAACACAACACACGTGTGGAAGCTGAAGCCGCCAACCCAACCTAATCCAAGCCGAGCCGAAGTGTTTTTGTGACTGATACCAAAAATAACGGTTTGAAGAAGAAACCATAGTCGTTGTATATGGATGAAAGATGTTTGTTAGAAATGAGGAAGAGATTGTTTTTCTTCATATGTATATAATGTTCTGTTGAGACATTATTACCTTGTGTCAATAATGGCTGCTGATCAGAAGAGGAAACGAGTAAATGGGGCAAACATTGTCGGTTATGGTTCTAGAGAGCAACACAGGACCAAAAGAAAGAATCTGGGTTTAGTTCCAAATGACATGAGATCCCACATCTCTGTTGAATGGGATAGAAACAAGAAAATAGTTGTTGCCAAGCGTGAACAAATTGGTATAAGTTGGAGACAAATGAAACCGTTTGTCAATTATGTTTCTAATGATCATAAAGTCTTGGCAGATGTGTTTACAGTGCCTCAAGAAATTTTTGATTTGGATAATTTAAGTGAAGTGCTTTCATATGAGGTTTGGAAGACCCATCTTTCAGAAAATGAGAGAAACCTTCTTATGAGTTTCCTCCCTAGGGGAATAGAGCCACATCAAGCCGTGGAAGATTTGCTAGCTGGGATTGACTTTGACTTTGGAAATCCCTTTTTGAACTGGGGTGCTTCACTTTGCTCCGGTGATCTTCATCCAGATAGAATTGTTGACCGGGAACAGCATCTGAAGTCTGAGAAGAGAGCTTACTACAAACAATTACATAATTATCACAATGATATGATAGGATTTCTATCTAAGTTGAAGGAGAGGTGGCAAAGCTGCAGAGATCCAGAAAAGGAAATTTTGCAGAAGACGTGGAGGCCAAAGCATGTTTCGAAAAGAATGCCCTCAAATGTGAATGAATCTAGAGTTAATGATCATGATGGGAATGTCACAATGACATCTGAGTTGTGTTCCTGGGATGCAGAGGAGAAAGCATGCAGTAGTGAATACCTAATTTCTTCATCGAGAAAGGATGATAAACTTCAGAGAAAGGTTCTTGGTAAAGGCATTGTGAAAGGTAAATCCAGAAATTCTATGTTTCCTTCAGATGGCATGCACATCAAGGGAGAAAAGCCCAAGAAAGAAGACAAAGTTCTCAAGCGTAACATTCATTTTATCGATGGCGACAAATACATGTCATGTATCAAGATTAGTAAGCAGCAGCATGAACTTGTTAAAACCATACAAGGTATTTGTCAAAGAGGAACAGAAGAAGTTGCATGAGCATTGGTTGCAATTGGTGATCAAAGAACTCCCTGTGGCATGTGCAAACAGGGTGCAGAAACAGGTACAAAGAGATGCAATGAGGAATTCTTTGGTGGAAGAGATGAGGATAATGTAAGCCCAGTTGAGGATCAGAATGAAGATGTGAGTTCCGGGGGCGAACTTCAGGATCAAGATGAGGATAACATGAGCTCAGGAGATGAGCTTCTAAATGTGGTGGAGGATGGAAGAGATCTAAATGATCAGTCTAGCATGAAACATCATGAGGATTCTGTTGTTTACGCTCTAGAGATCCGGTCCTTGCATAATTCTTACTCTAGTTGTAATGACGATCTCAATCAAGTGGGTGTGGATTCAGAAAAGAATATGGTTTTATCAAATTCAGATGATTCTTCACCAAATAAAGACGAGTATCCAAGGAATACAAACACTTGTGATGTTTCTACTGACGAAGGAGCGCCTTTCACTTCTGGAAGTGATGTCTGGCAAACTGTTGAAATGGCACCACACTCATACTATGACTCTGATGTGACAAACAAGTACACAGCTAATGGGTTATCACTGGCTAACCATCAAGTCAACGAAGATCAAAGAACCCATGTGATTGATCTTGAAGCTGATTTGCATCAAGAGACAGGTAAAAAGTTGTTACATGGGCATTTGGACAATGGGACCTCCTGCAGTTCTTACGAAAGCCAGAATCAAGGTGCTTTAATTCACTCTGTCTTCAGTGGAGAGGGGTTGTTACCATACCATCATGAACAGAAAGGAAGCCCGCTGGATTTTCATACTTCAAACAAACAAAATAGTAGGAGTATGGAAAATCTAGTGATAAGGGATCGTCGAAATTCTCTGGAGTCTGTACCACTGAATGATACCGTTAGTGCACCACAAGCTGTGGGTGATGATGACGATGATGATTCTGTAGGCAGTGATTCACATTGTTTTGAGTTGAACAAGCCAAGCAACATCGGAGCTAAACTACCCGAAGAAGAGATTGTGGATAAAAATCTCGATGAGACATTGAAATCCCATGTCAAGAAGAAAAAACTAATACTGCGAGAAGGGTTTAAAAATATTATCCCGTCTAGCTTGCAAATGGCTTGGGCCTTGTCATCTAATTCGAATAAGAAATCCCAGTCATTTGATGCACAGGAGGGGGTGACCACAGATACGAGGCTAGTTGAAGGAGTTAGAATATCAGAAGAGCCTGAACACTTTGAAATTAGTGAAAACGGCGCTTTTGAAAGAAAAACTACTCAAGTGAATTGCACACCACCAGTAAAAAATCACATTATTGATAATCTCATAAGAGATCAACTTTTGACATCAGAGGGTGGTAACATTGACATACATGCTGAACATAATAGTTATGGTGAGGCATCCTGCAGCAATGCTGGATGGAGGAATCAGACAAGCCCTGTGAAACAATGGAGCTGGCAAGGTCTGACTGGGGTGTAATTAAGAAGTCTCCTCCATAAGCCACTGATTCTTGAGGCATGGGCTGTCTTACCTACGAGCTAGTCTCTGGTTTAAAATTGAGTAAAACAGAAGAGTTACGTAACATTGCCTCCATTCCCAAGTCTCTGCTTCCAAGATTACCAGCGGCTACTAAGTTCCACACATTATCGTAGTTTGAACACCTCAAGGCTTATAGATAACAGTGAGTTGGTAGACACTATACATTCCATGGAAATTCTCAGTTTGAAAGATAGTGTTGAGAAGGACACCTTCTTCCGCAAACTTCCAGGATCATGATAAACCTGCAAAGAAATTAAATGTATCAGTAAAATTGTTGTGTTACCACAGTGAAAATCATGAGTTAAAACAGACAATTCCAAAAGCTACAAACAGACAAAGATTATGTTGTTTTCAATCCCACAACTTCAGTCCTTGCTCCCATTACCAAAAAGGTAACTCATTTTCTTTCCCAAAGGAGAACAGACCCAAAGTTCCCACAATTTCTCTAAGCTAAACCCTAATCTCACATCATGAAGCCCCCATATATATTGGTTACTATTCATTCAGCAAGAAACCCTAACAGAAAAACAGCTGCCTTCTCTCACAACTCACCTCCATCATAAAGAACTGAAAAAAGAGGAGATTGAAGAAGGAGCTCACCTGCGTTCTGTATCAATAATCTAGTGGTATTGCTCCTACTCTGTAAGTATTCTGTTACTCTTTCTGTCTTCATAGTCTTGATCTGTGTTGTTTGGTTTGTCTTGTTTCCTGGCATTGAGTCTAACGAACCCTCACCATTTACAACTGACTTCAAACTCTACTCACCTCAACTTCACTATCTCCAAACTTGTTCAAACCGAAACCCAGAGTTCTGAACAAACCTTCAAAAACCCAGACGAACCTCAAACTGCTTTCCTTCCTATTTTTCTCTGTTCTCCATCTAACCCCCCCCCCCAAATCTTTCCTCCATTAACGAACGACAACCATGACAGCTTCAAATCTCACTTTCTGAAACTCCCGCGAAACCTTACCCATGTTCTTCCAACTAACATCTAAAAAAAACGTCGAAGAGACCCACGTCAATCTCACAACACCATCCGTTTTTCGCCCTTCAACATTCATCATCTTCGGATTTCGACTTCTCAAACCAAACGACCATAAAAGTTCACCTCTGTTCTTCGACCATCACTGAAACACGCAACCCATTCCGCCATTTTCATTCTTCAAACATCTTAATCCAGATCCATCTCCAAATCTTCTTCAACAAACCCAACAAACAACATGGAGATGGAAAACAATAAGTGTGGTTGTTGGTCTGTATTCAAACATGGTGTTTGTAAACCCTCTGCTTCTAGACAATCTCCTAACACTATACCCCGTACTAGTCTTGTTCATGATGCAGCAACGAAGACGCGTTATTTGAATGCTAGCAATCGTGGACGGCTGTTTTGAGATTGCTTTTCATTTTGGTTTTGCTGTTTTTTTTGAAGGAAAATGGGATTCTAGTTCCAACAATTTTTATTTTTTAATGTTTTGGAATGGATTGATAAATGCCATAAAGCCCATATGGACTTTGCCCCACCGTGCTTCCTTGTTCACCCCCTGTTCTCTTTTTTTTTAATTTTTTTTTTTATTGTAAAGTTTTTTATATCATACAATTTGTTAGTTTTAATTTATATAATATTTTTCAAACAGATTTGTTAATATATATATATATATATATATATATATATATATATATATATATATATATATATATATATATATATATATATATATATATATATATATATATATATATATATATATATATATATATATATATATATATATATATATATATATATATATATATATATATATATATATATATATATATATATATATATATATATATATATATATATATATATATATATATTTTAGGAATGGATAAATATTTTTTAAATTAACTTAGTTTTGTAAATATATCTTTCTTAACTTTTCGCTAGAATTTCATATATAATCTATTTTTTTTAGACTTTATAAATATTTTCTTTTAGAGTTTATTTTATTTAGAATTTTGTAAATATTTGTTTATTGTATTTTCTAGATTTATGTATATGCTTTTTTTTTTAAATCTAACTTTCTAGAAAATTTCTTAAATACCTTCTTTTTAAGTTTTAAAATTTTTTTTTTAAGATGAAACTTTTATTTCTTATTTATTATTGGGCGTTTTACTCCACTCTTGCTCCTTTGGGTCGATGACGAGACCTCCGTAAATCGGTTACTAAGTCAATATATTGATAAATACCGTTGGATCTGAGACCACCTCTTTTCTCTCCTCGCTTCTTGTCCCAACTCGTTTCAAAAGCATTGACAAACCATTTTCAATATCCAATTATCTTTGGATTGAATTAAAAAGAGGGGATTAAGTGTAGACTTTCTTCCTCTCCGAGTGTTGGAATGCCCACTGTAGTGAGGGTGGTTTCGACACTCGTCTTTCAATACAAAGACGCTTCCCATCCATTTTCAAATCTCATCTCCTTAAAATCAATTCTTTGTGTTGGGATAAAAAGAGGGGATTGGGTGTAAACCTCTTCTTCTTCGAGCGTTGGGATGCCCACTGTAGTGAGGGTAGTCTCGATGCTCGTCTGTCAATACAAAGAAGCTTTCAATCCTTTCTCTCCTAAAACCTCGGGTTCGCACCGAGTCCATTTTCAAACTATAATAAATTGATTTCTCTTTGTATCGAATTAAAGAGAGAAGATTGGGTGTAGACCTCTTCTTCTCCGAGTGATGGGATGCCCACTGTAGTGAGGGTGGTCTCGACACTCGTCTTTCGATACGAAGACGCAACTTCTTCCACCACCTCTCACTTTCACAACTTCTTTTCGTAACCCTTGTCACCTAAAACCTCGGTCTCGCACCGAGTGCATTTTAAAATCATTTTCATAACAATAAAACTTGAATGGTCGTGGAGTGGTTAGGCGTAGGCCTTCTCCTATCCCGAGTGCTGACGTTTACCGTAGGGTTCTTTGTCGCAAAGCACTTACCATTCAAAACCAAAAACATCTTTAATAAGAGAACGAAGTTCTCTTTGCATTGAATTAAAGAGAGAGGATTGGGTGTAGACCTTTTCTTCTTCGAGTGTTGGGATGCCCACTGTAGTGAGGGTGGTTTCGACGCTCGTCTTCCAATACAAAGACGCCTAGTTCGCCACACCTTTTTATAACAAAAACTTTGAGATAACGAATTGGGTACTACCCGTAGGGGTTACTATCCGAGGACCTGTCTCGCCCCCTAAAACCAATCCAATCAATCAAACGTGACTTCTTGCCTCGCGTGGCGAAAACTAATCAATCTTTCAAAAAGGATATGTTACGTCCGTTCTACCGCAAACAGGTAACGCCTAAGTCTCCAACGAGCGAGCAGCGAAACACCTAAACTGCTAGAATGCGCACGATAGTGTTGCACCCTAATTTTTGACCATAAGATCTCACCTCTTTTTGCGCATTTTCTATTGTTATCTGACTTTATTTTAATATGTATGTTTTTCTTCACGGCTAACGAGTGTGTGCAAATCATTTTGTTTCTTTTTCACAAATTCAAGGAGTTCTTTTCTGTCAAGGAAGGACAAATTCCATCAAGTTTTAAGTTGAAGAAGTGATTCGAATCTCACCATGAGATTAATTCAAATGTTTCATTGCAAGCATACAAAGCCCAGTTCTTATTCCTAAGCCCATGATACGGAGCGCGAAGGGTGGCGAATTCACAAGCCTTGAACTAAAAGCCCACCAACTTTATGCTACATGACTAAAAGCAACTCATGATATAACTCATGCTAAGTACACATGAAGCCACGACAACTTGTTTTGGCACTGCTACAGGCCATAATCAATTTTGCTACAATTTCTCAAATAAGGAACTGCCTGCTCATGAAAATATTATAACATCATATACTGGTTTAAGCCATACATTTTCCTTAACCATCACAAAGTCAAATAAACCCAGGACAATGTTACCAATCTTATTTCAAAGACATTACAAAAAGGAATCCATTTTACAAGAGTAGGTACAAGTCGTAAGTTACAAGAGCCACATCATTACATCAGAATAAAGTGGTACGTAACCATTGGAACTGCTCTTGATTGTACTATGCACACTTCTGTCAGTAAGCGTGGCTTTTCTCTATGTACGCACTACGCTTGCCACGACAACTGGATGTGGAGGTGTTGGTTGTTAACCAGTTGAAGTAGAGAGGTTGAGATTACGAACGGGACGATAGAGAATCGATTGACGAGGAACATAATCAAGAATCCGGTAAGCAACAAGGACTGGTGTATGACTAAACTGATAGTTGCCCCTGTAAACGCAAGCAGTATGCGAATCTTCAATTGGTACTGAAGAAATTCGATGTGAAAGCCATAACGATTGCCTGTTTATGACACAACATTAAAACTGAAGCAAATCTCAAGCTTCACATAAGATAAGGAAAGTATTCACGACAATTGAAAGTGTTGAGCATAATCATAATATTTACCAGCTTGGAACTTGCATCTCTGTTTTTACGACGGCACCAGACCCCGACATATTTTCCCCACTAGAGTTCTCGAGCCTGCAATACATAAGGAGTTGTTCAGAAGTTAGGCGAGAGCATAACTATTGGTCTTAAATGCATTCCAAGTTTGACAATCAGTATACCTTGCCACTTTTGTCTGAGAAGGTGTAGATGGGAATCTCAGATTAATCTACCATCTGCCGGCTTCAACCTTTCTCAATTTCGCCAGCACTGAGGGTGTGGTCGAGTACCACGCAACACCAAGGGAAACTACTGTGCCGCGACCGTTGTCACCAGCTAGAACCGGTCTTTGTGATGACATATTGCCTACAACATGAACAAAACACAAATGAAATATCGTGAGGATAAAATTGACAATAACAAATAATGTGGGAAGGAATTGCTTCAGAATCCATCAAATGTATTAAGGCATTTTCAGAAGCTTATATTGTTTTTTTGAAAATGAACTTACGCTCCTAACTGGTGATGGCGAGTCTCGCCCTAAGCCATCTTACGAATTGCTTCCAAATCATCCCAAGTCTTAGTTCTTATTACATAAAGACCGAAGGAATAGTTTTGTCTGAAAGGTCCTTGGGTTTGTGCAAAGGTAGTGAGCTGTTACTCTAGTGATACAGAGTATACATGGAAGGATGGAAACCAAACACTCGTTTACAAAGCCCTCGAAGAAGAACGACGTCGCCCTGTTCTGTTGAAACCTCTATGTGGTGGACGGTAGAGGTTGGATATCCAATTTCTATTTTGAGTGGTGAGGAACTTCGAACCCGCTACAACACTTGAGGAACTAAGTTTGGGTCTTGTAACTACCAGCATGCTACAAAGTTTAGAATACTATGACACCCCTTTCAACATTTCGGTACCTGCAAGCCAAACCACAAACAGGAGCATACATGTATATCATTAATCCGATTTCAACATTAGAATAAATTGACTGAAATAAGGCACATTTTAAGTTGATAATGCAGCACAAGTTACCTATGCAATTAAAGCTGCTCCTCTCCGACGATCTGCAACATAACACCAACACAAGAATTTGGTACAGATTCAGTACTTAAATATGATGATTAGAATCCAAAAAAAGCAATTAGTGAGAAACGAATGGCAAGGCAAGCCTAAAGAATTACCGCAACTGCGACAACTTAGCAGCAACATCAACATTCAATCATAACCATTATCAAATATTTGGATATTCGCAAGAAGTTTACCTGTGCCGCTCGACTCCTGAATAGGCAACTTCATCCGCAAATTGAGTTACGAAACACTACACTGCAGAGGGAGTTTGGACCTTGCGTCTTATGATCCTTGGCCGCCTTTACCACGCCTACAAAGCTTGGAGCAGAAAAATATCATAGCAGCCTGTGTATGCACCTGCCACACGATTTGACAGAGAACTTTCGAGCCTACCTTCACCTTCATCTGCAACATCATTACGAAGACTGAGTAAGACACCGTTCTCCTAGCTGTCGAGATAACAGCATACACCACCCCTGCATCCAAAGGAGTAATTAGTTACTCGCCATAGTAGAAACCAAATGCAGATCAGAAACAGCCCAAAGATTGGAAAATGTCGTGGATACATTGAGAACAAGCATGCAATTAATGAAGAGTCATATGAAGATTTGGCTAAGGCTGCAAAACTTCAACCAACTGGTGACCTGAGGAATTTCGTTGATGTTGGAGGCGGAGCATCTAAAGCTCGTGGTTTTCATCCCAGTTCCCGTCTTGCAGAATAAGGACTGTCTCTTAACATGGACGTGTCCACGAAGGTGATCTTAAAACCTGGACCTGTAATTGATTTTCTCCTAACACGTCAGAATGTGAGGAGACCTTGTTGTATCGACTGGGAAAAGGCCAAGAGAATCCAGAAAATTTAGGAGTTCATGCTACACATCGGAACCAAGAAATCAAAATTATTAGCTTCAGTGAGAAACCCTACATTCAACAACTCCTTACTATGAAGGTGAAGGATAGAAAACAATGATATGAAGATGTTGCTAAGCACCATGACATTGAGCTGAACCCTTCTGTTTACCTTCCATGTCTTGATGTTGGGAAGCCAGATCAGCCAATCATTTGCCCCCCTCCAGTGGTGTACAAAGACATTATCTCCCGTGCAAAAGCATCTTTAGTAAAACAATCATAAGAAATTCTCACTATGATGTTGTTCTCGCGGTATTCCTATCACCATTCATAGATACAGTTCGTTGCTCTACTCCAGGGGACCGAATGTTCATCAATCATCAATTCTGCCGCAACAACACGGAGGAATCCTGTCAAGACGTAACAGCAATGTTAAGGAAACGTTAACGTGGTCCAAAACAAATCCAACAGACATCATTGAAGCAGGACATTTAGAAGAAAAAAAGAAACGATTGGATTAACAACCGCCAGCTCGTACCCCCCATCAAAACCAGTTTTAAGTCAGTTCCAAGCAGCTCCCAAAGGCATCATCTGATACATATAAAACAAAGAGAAGGGAGAGTTAATTACAACCCTGCAGTTAATTAGAATCCATGACTTTGTTAAGTAAAATCAATTGAAAGGGAAAATCTTCAGAAAACATTATCAAACGAAAGTGGGAAGACCTTCACAGCCAAATCGTGTTCAGAACAAGGAATCAAAGGCTACTTGTTTTTCGTTTCAAAATTAAGCGGCACAATCGCAAGCAATGAAGATTTCTACAAATGAAAGAGGAAAGAATTTGAAATCACAGCCAATGTAATTAACATGCTTCAAAGACAAAACCAGACAACTATCGAAACTTTCCAAAGATGTTTCTCAAAAAACTTAAACAACATTCCAATTACGGACAAGCATGTTCTTATTCAAAATTGGTTGTGCTTTAATATGGTTAATTAAAAGAGATTTCTGGTGCAACTATAAAAAGGAGTCAAGTGAAAGAGAAAGAAGAATAGGGAAGAATTCACGAAATCATCAGAAGAGACAACAGTTTGCAATCGAAACCACAGAAAATCCCCATCTCGAAAAAACCTTAGAACAGAAGGAAGAACAACTTATCTTCATCACCCCTGCAAACCCAAATCGTCGCCGAGAATCATAGCCGCAGAAAGATCTGTAGCCATTCTCCATCCTTCTCGAGTAGCCGTCGAACCACCGCGAGTCCACTCGTCGCCATCATCGAAGCCACTAGACGTCACCCGCCCAGCAATCGCCGTCGTCCACAACGCGCGGTAGTTTCTCCTTCTTACGATTAATTCCTTGAAGCTTTTGATTCTGCATTTGTGTTTCAGGTGCGAAAGGGGGGAGAACGCGATCGGAGATGAGGAAGAACAAGACGAAGAGGAGAAAGAGAGAGGCGCGATCGCGGCGGAGAGGGGATTGGGGGGGATTTAGGGTTTTGCTCTTTTTTCTTTTTTTTACGTTGTTTAATTGTAATGATAATCATGATCACTGCACACACACACCACTGATCACATCACTAATCATACGTAATCACCCCCTTAACAACTGATTACCTTTCTAATTGCATCGTTTTAAAAGAAACCTTAATCAACTTATTTTCATATAAAACTAACGAATACTTTTTAAAAGTTTAACCATCTAATTAATCAGCTTTTTGTTGTCATCCTTTTTATTTAAATAAATCAAATAAACTGTTTCTAAATAATTAATTAAACACCTATTAATTAGTCTTTTTTAAAATAATAATTACTACAACCTTTTATTTATTAACTATTCTTATATACATCAATTTATTTAATAACTATTCCATTATACTTTTTTCTAAAATAACATAATTCAATTTAATGGCTAAATATTTAAATAATAAAACCTTTTTAAAATTAACATAATTAATTTAACCCTTTTTTTTATAAAATCAAATTCATTAAAAAAGGTACATTTTCTTACAATTCAAATAATTTATGCAACGTTTATAAATAAAATAATCAATACAACTTTTGTTTAAGAGAACAAATCAACTTTTTATCCAAACCAAAACAAGTCAAACAGTTAAAATCAATCAACATCGTAAAAATATAAAATCAATCGTGCACTCACGACACATGCACTTACACTCAGCGCTTTCATGCGTATATATATTATTTATCTTTATCTGCTTTTATCCTATTCACAACGCACACACTCACCTAGCGCTTTCATGCGTATGTGTATGGTTTTATTCTTGCCTTTACTTACCCGCAATTCCTTTATTTACCGCAATCTATATCTATCATCGCATTCCGTCCAAAGGAAAAACCTACACATTAGTCAACACTTGTGTGTAGTTGCACATCATTTGCATCATAATCCCCTTAGATCCTTGATTCTTCAAGTGGATCACTTAAGATAGATCCTACCCCATAGGAAGGACCTTGTCTTTAATCTTTACAACTTAGACAAAACAATCAAAACAATACAACTTCTACAAACACATTAGAGAATAGATGTTAATCATCTTAAGTGAGATATAATCTCCACCCTCACAACAATACAATCAAACATGTAGGGACTTTGCCTTAAGAGTGACAAAAGGCATGCTTGGCGACCATCCGAGTATGTAAGACCTTCTCTTAAGACGATGCAAAGACCATTTCCTACAACCCTCCTCTTTTACATTTGTGGTGGTTATCTCTCCCTTAACATGAAGACGCATCTCTTCTCCTAGACCCAATCAATCAACTACCCTAAACCCGTAGGAACTTTGACCACAGTCAAAGAACTCCTCTAACCCTTTAGGGTGAACTACAAAATACTCTGATTCCACTCCCGTAAGGATATGTAGGCACAAGGTGCGATGCCTTATCGAGTATACTTAGAAATAAACCCCTAGGGTTTCTAAACCATTAAGCAGGTAAACACATAGCAGTAAACAACATAAAACAAGAGGTTCCTGTAGAGTACTACAGAAACTTAGGATGCTAGTACCTTCCCTAAGTTTAACCAACCCCCGAACCTAAAACAATCTAGCTTGCATTTGCATTGCATTGTGGGAATTTCGATCTTTATCCCTTCCTTTGGACAAATCAAAGTTCGGTTGCAAATGAATTAAACGATTCAAACTAATCAATAGTTTGGTATCCAAATTTCACCGCGACAGAAATGGCGACTTCACTGGGGACCTCTCTAGTGGGTTTCCCTATCTTATTTTATTTGTTTACTGCTTTATATATCTGCCTACTTGATTATTTGTTTACATGTTTTTTTTTTCTTGTATTTCTTTTGGGATTACTGCTCTTGAGTGGTGAGACAAAGTCCTACACCCGGACTTGAGTGAAATTAAGATAGGATAGTGATATGTTCAAAGAGGCTTATAGGGGGTGGAATCCCGACTAAGCTGACTTGAAAATCACGCTCAATTGAGGCCCTCTCAAAAGTTGTATTGTTGAACGAGTCCTTAATCGTGAAAACATGCACTATATTTGATGTTGGAGCCTATGATATTGAGGACCGTAGTTACCTTAACCCAACTTTGACCTTTATTAGGATGTAGTGCGGGACTATGAGGGGGTACCCCCGAAATAGTGCTACGCGATGCTACACTCGAAAGAAGTTCTCTTGAGAATATTATTAACCCTCGAGTACTTGGGAAGTTGATAATATCCGAAAGATGGGCTAATGACTTTGGGAACCTCATTAGAACCTTGTTCTGCAGGTACAATCAACCTTAGTCCAAATCCTTTGGGGATGGGTATACCTTTGCTCCATGCTCGTTGCAAACCTAGGGTCCCCCTCCTTTGTTTATCATTGTGTCCTTATGTGCTTACTTGTGTTTGCTGCATCCATATAGCATCATATTGCATTAGTTTCATGGAATTCCTAGTTTATTTATAAACATTACAAAACCAACATAGATTACAAATAGAAAATATTTTTTGAAATATTCTTTTAAGAGTCCTAGCTTGGATGACCTAAGGAAGTTAGGGGCATCAATTGAAGAACCAAGAAACTCCAAAGGACAAATACGAGAAGTTTCCCCTATCACGGAGGATCATTAGAAGTTCAAAGGACTCTCATCCAAGTAAACAAGGGATCGATTTCTCATTTTTTAACAAGAGCAAAAGAAGGGATAGAGGATTTATTTTCCTCTATCAAACTACTCTTTATACTTCGATCATGGACAAGTTTACCTTCAAGGAGATCCGAGTGGAGGAACAAAGCAACAAGTGCGATGAAGGACTTCCTTAGGGCTTTCTTAGCTTTTATTTAGCTATTATGCTAGGACTCTTAAGAGGATATTTATTTGTAATCCAATAAAAATATATATGCATAAAAATATTAAAATGATTTTCTGTAATGTTTATAAGAACTTGAGTTCCATGAAACATTTCATCCTTACAGGCTTGCATTAGCATTCTCGCATCATGCATCCAGCATTTACATATGCATGTGTCTCTCCTCTTCTGCGTCCTCATTCGTCTTCTGTCTTTATCTGTCAGTCGACGTCTCAAACTGAATCACCAGTATAACACTCGAGCCAATCAACGCCAAAAGATGGATCAATTGGAACAAGAGAATATGGTGCTCCGTGACGAAGTTACAACTCTGAAAGAGAAATTGGAAAGGTTGAATGGTATAGTTGAAGCTCTGTCTAACCAGTCTGCACTCAACAACCAAGAAGTTCAAAGGACCGTTATCTCCGAAATAGTTTCAACACCGATCCCAGTGGTGTCTACCGTTGCTGAAATGACCTACAGTATGCCGCCAGGTTTCCCGTGGGGAATGCCTCCTTATTTTACTCCGGCCGGTTATCGTCCACCTGTTCCCGAGGTCCCTGCCATGACCAACGTCCAAGCTATCCCTACCATTACTGCTGTAATGACTAGTGCACCTCCGCGTGTGAATATTACTCCACATATCCTAGACGAACCAATTCCTCATAGGGTACCCAGCAAAACTGTGAGTTTGGAAGAAAGGATGGATGGGTTTCAAGGCCAATTTTCCGAAATACAAAAAGAATTGAGGACCCTTCGTGGGAAGGATCTGTTTGGAAAGAATGCTTCTGACCTGTGCTTAGTTCCAAACGTTAAGGTTCCGCCAAAGTTTAAGGTCCCTGATTTTGAGAAGTACAAAGGAAATACTTGTCCTCAAAGTCATCTTATCATGTATGCTAGAAAGATGTCTGCCCAAACTGACAATGATCAATTGCTCATTCATTATTTCCAAGACAGTTTAACAGGCGCTGCACTCAGGTGGTATATGGGATTGGATAATGCAAAGATTAGAACTTTCAACGATCTAGGAGGAGCCTTCATCAAGCAATACAAGTATAATGTGGACATGGCTCCAGACCGTGACCAATTGAGGGCCATGGCTCAAAAGGACAAAGAGAATTTCAAGGAATATGCTCAACGTTGGCGCGAGTTAGCCGCTCAAGTCATACCACCATTGGAGGAAAAAGAGATGACTAAGATTTTTCTGAAGACCCTAGATCCGTTCTTTTATAAGAAGATGGTGGCAAGTGCACCCAGCGACTTCACTGAAATGGTCAATATGGGGATGCGTTTAGAAGAAGGTGTTCGTGAAGGAAGACTAGTCAAGGAAGGAAGTGCTCCCAATGATGCTAAGAAGTATGGGAATGTTTTTACGAAGAAAAGAGAACATGAAGTAAATTTTGTGCAGCAAGGACGATCCAAGAAAGGGTATCCGCAGCCACAACATCAACAAAATCAACAAAATCGGACAGCCAACGATCAGTTTGATCCCATACCGATGACGTACACTGACTTGTTCCCAACTTTGATTAAAAAAGGTCACATCCAGACGAGAGCTCCGCCCAAGATACCCAAGAAACTTCCGTATTGGTACAAAGCTGACAAATTCTGCCTATACCATCAAGGTGCTCCAGGCCATGATATTGAAAGATGCTACGGTATGAAGGCAGATGTTCAAAGGTTGGTTAAGGATGGAATTTTATCCTTTAAAGGTTCCATTCCTTATGTGCAAGGTAATCCCCCACCTCAGCATGGTTCATCCTCCGCGAACATGATCCAAGGTTATTCGGGAAGCTCGTGCCAATATAGTGCCTGAAAATGGATCCGAAGGCGACACATCAGACAATTCTGCAGGCTTTTCCATTCCATGCAAAGGCTGAATAAAATCCCGAGAAGGGCTCGCCAGGGTGTTTTCTTTTTGCTTATGCGTATTTCATTTCTTCGATTAAAAGCATATTTGGCTTGTATGGCTTGTTTATCTTGAATAATTAATGCAATAAAATGTTTGTCTTGAAGAAATCCATTCGTTTCACTCGTGAAACATTGCTCACAATTTATAATGCCAACTATACCCAATTCTCTCACTATGGTGAATAATTGGGGGGAGGATGATGAAGTAAAAATGCAGGATCTCTTTTCGTATGCTTTTGGATAAAAAAAACCTACTAATGATGTAAGGCACCCCTGTTTCAGACATCCTAATAACACCAGAAATAGTCAACCTTTCTTTTAAGCTTTGAGAAAAGATCTGTTTTTCTCTCCCATGTCAAAACCTCATTTTTAGCCTGGGTCAGGGTAATATCAAAAATGAACATCTCTCCAAAAATTTGGGTGGGGCACAAATATACTTTGACCACTTATTTACAAATCATAAACCCATATATATAACCCACAAAGTCCTAATTGAAGTAAGGTTTAGTTTGAAAGCATACTCGATGAGATATCGTTTCCTGACTCCTATGAGCTATGCTCAACCTGACGTTGGCATCATAAATTAATATCCTAACTAGTGATTTTGTCACAAGTTATCGCGATATCTATTTTCAAAACTTCAAGACAAACATATGTGTTACATTAACAGTTTCAGAATTGACAGTTCTGACCGGCCAAATTTGCCTGATGTCTTAGAGAGATTACATGAAGAAACCACCGATCTAAATTTGAAGACTTTGCTAACCTGGGGGCAAGTCATTTTCCAAGAGGTTTTGATCCATACAAGTTTGACTTTACTTGGAACACAAGTTTGAAAACTCGGTTATATCATCAATCAGGGGCAGTTACGTCGAGCTTCTGCGAACCTCTACAAGAGTTCGAAGACAGCGGGGCATCTAGACGAGACGACCTTTTCTCATTGGGGCATCTGAAATTTAAAGCGAAGCAGATGTTTATTTCATCCTCATGAAGCCTCGACTCTGGCATATTCAACAGCTTTAGGTTTCCTAAAGCAAGTATACATCCTCCAAGCCATGTTTGACCTGTGAAGATTTGGTTTGAGTGCCCTCCGCCGAGATGTTTATTCCATCTCCGTCTGTTTTGTCAGCATCAGCATACGCATAACATATAGATAGATCGCATGGCATATGCATTCTTTGCATCCTTTCGTTGTTTGTTCTGCCGCTTTGGTCGTGTTTATCCTCGAATGGTTGGGCGTGTCTTCTCCTTCAAAGTAGAATTTTCAGCCCTAGGCAGAAAGAACACAATATTTCTACTCTCCCCATGAAATTCGATTCTCATGGAAGACGGTTGTTTTAGTGCGTTCCCATTTGAGTTCATACCTCAATGGTCGGGTCTCGTTGACAGTTTCTCTTCAGTTATTCCCTGAATTGAACTTCAGTTTCGGCCATCACATTATGGATTTCTCCAACCTTTGAATATTGGATTCAATGTGCATTTATTTTGCACCTGGCTCCCCAGGAAGGATTTTTTATGAAGACAACTATTGAAGACAAATATTTCTCCAGCAAATATTACAAGGATTCCTCGATAATATGCATCTGGATTGCAAGTAATTTCTTTGTTCGAGCAACTCGTTTTGATCAGAATCTTGTTCAAAACGACGAAACGACAATTTCTACAAGACATATCATTTACTCTCAGAATGAATTCCCCAATGAGATCATCACATAAGCTTATCTCCATCAAGTAACATCTCCCCAGAGAAGTCAAAGAAAATTTTACAAGAAGACATACAATGCAATTCAACCGGCTCACATCTCTTCCGAAGATCCCCGGTGAAGTTCTACAATCTCAATTACATTCACAAAGTTTCTACATCTACAATCTACAAATTACATCTGCGGTCTACAACGACATTTACGACAATTACAACGACATCTACAACTACGACAAAGAAGATACTCTTCAAGAATTTACTCACCAATGAGTTCAGCACATATTTTGCTAATCAGTCGGTCTGCATCTCTCCCAGAGATCACCGTCAAAGCTTGACAACCTCCAGTATTGTTGTCGGTCAGATACCTTCCCTTAGACTATCATATGGTAGTAGGTAATCTTTCCTCTTTTTGGTTATTACTTTCGCTTAAACTGTCATACATTTGATGGTAGGTAATACGCCTTTCGGTCAGATACCTTCCCTTAGACTATCATATGGTAGTAGGTAATCTTTCCTCCTTTTTGGTTATTACTTTCGCTTAGACTGTCATACATTTGATGGTAGGTAATACGCCTTTCGGTCAGATACCTTCCTTTAGACTATCATATGGTAGTAGGTAATCTTTCCTCCTTTTTGGTTATTACTTTCGCTTAGACTGTCATACATTTGATGGTAGGTAATACGCCTTTCGGTCAGATACCTTCCTTTAGACTATCATATGGTAGTAGGTAATCTTTCTTCCTTTTTGGTTATTACTTTCGCTTAGACTGTCATACATTTGATGGTAGGTAATACGCCTTTCGGTCAGATACCTTCCTTTAGACTATCATATGGTAGTAGGTAATCTTTCCTCCCTTTTGGTTATTACTTTCGCTTAGACTGTCATACATTTGATGGTAGGTAATACGCCTTTCGGTCAGATACCTTCCTTTAGACTATCATATGGTAGTAGGTAATCTTTCCTCCTTTTTGGTTATTACTTTCGCTTAGACTGTCATACATTTGATGGTAGGTAATACGCCTTTCGGTCAGATACCTTCCTTTAGACTATCATATGGTAGTAGGTAATCTTTCCTCCTTTTTGGTTATTACTTTCGCTTAGACTGTCATACAATTGATAGTAGGTAATATACCATCCTCTTTTCGGTCAGACACCTTTGCTCAGGCTGCCAAGATTGGTAGAAGGTCATCTTTCCTTTGTGTTTACTATCATATGTTTGATAGTAGGTATAACGCGTATTTCTTTTATCAGATACCTAAGTAGCACGCATTTCTCTGCTTCAACAGGACATCCTTGATTAGGCCGTCGCACGCTGGTAGCAGGTTACCCCTCACATTCAAGTTTCTATTTCACTGACGAGCTACTGTACTCCTGGTGGTATTATCATATCTCATCTTCATTTTGGAGAATCTACAACGCTGATTGTTACCTTTCCTTGTGGGGTCTCGCTTTATTGAGCTTGTTCTTCCCGTGTGTTGCGTTTTTCCCCTGTGGCTCCGTTTCTCCACAGGACCCGTCTGTCTTGCATTTGCATATCATTGCATATCATTTGCATTCGGTGGTTTCTTAGGGCCAAAAATTCGTGCAATGGTTGTATTTAAGTCCCTCCCATCTCGTCGAGACGGAGATTTCGATCTCCATATCTCCGAATAGGAGTAACTTAAATAGGGGCATCTGTTGCACCCTAATTTTTGACCATAAGATCTCACCTCTTTTTGCGCATTTTCTATTGTTATCTGACTTTATTTTAATATGTATGTTTTTCTTCACGGCTAACGAGTGTGTGCAAAATCATTTTGTTTCTTTTTCACAAATTCAAGGAGTTCTTTTCTGTCAAGGAAGGACAAATTCCATCAAGTTTTAAGTTGAAGAAGTGATTCGAATCTCACCATGAGATTAATTCAAATGTTTCATTGCAAGCATACAAAGCCCAGTTCTTGTTCCTAAGCCCATGATACGGAGCGCGAAGGGTGGCGAATTCACAAGCCTTGAACTAAAAGCCCACCAACTTTATGCTACATGACTAAAAGCAACTCATGATATAACTCATGCTAAGTACACATGAAGCCACGACAACTTGTTTTGGCACTGCTACAGGCCATAATCAATTTTGCTACAATTTCTCAAATAAGGAACTGCCTGCTCATGAAAATATTATAACATCATATACTGGTTTAAGCCATACATTTTCCTTAACCATCACAAAGTCAAATAAACCCAGGACAATGTTACCAATCTTATTTCAAAGACATTACAAAAAGGAATCCATTTTACAAGAGTAGGTACAAGTCGTAAGTTACAAGAGCCACATCATTACATCAGAATAAAGTGGTACGTAACCATTGGAACTGCTCTTGATTGTACTATGCACACTTCTGTCAGTAAGCGTGGCTTTTCTCTATGTACGCACTACGCTTGCCACGACAACTGGATGTGGAGGTGTTGGTTGTTAACCAGTTGAAGTAGAGAGGTTGAGATTACGAACGGGACGATAGAGAATCGATTGACGAGGAACATAATCAAGAATCCGGTAAGCAACAAGGACTGGTGTATGACTAAACTGATAGTTGCCCCTGTAAACGCAAGCAGTATGCGAATCTTCAATTGGTACTGAAGAAATTCGATGTGAAAGCCATAACGATTGCCTGTTTATGACACAACATTAAAACTGAAGCAAATCTCAAGCTTCACATAAGATAAGGAAAGTATTCACGACAATTGAAAGTGCTGAGCATAATCATAATATTTACCAGCTTGGAACTTGCATCTCTGTTTTTACGACGGCACCAGACCCCGACATATTTTCCCCACTAGAGTTCTCGAGCCTGCAATACATAAGGAGTTGTTCAGAAGTTAGGCGAGAGCATAACTATTGGTCTTAAATGCATTCCAAGTTTGACAATCAGTATACCTTGCCACTTTTGTCTGAGAAGGTGTAGATGGGAATCTCAGATTAATCTACCATCTGTCGGCTTCAACCTTTCTCAATTTCGCCAGCACTGAGGGTGTGGTCGAGTACCACGCAACACCAAGGGAAACTACTGTGCCGCGACCGTTGTCACCAGCTAGAACCGGTCTTTGTGATGACATATTGCCTACAACATGAACAAAACACAAATGAAATATCGTGAGGATAAAATTGACAATAACAAATAATGTGGGAAGGAATTGCTTCAGAATCCATCAAATGTATTAAGGCATTTTCAGAAGCTTATATTGTTTTTTTGAAAATGAACTTACGCTCCTAACTTGTGATGGCGAGTCTCGCCCTAAGCCATCTTACGAATTGCTTCCAAATCATCCCAAGTCTTAGTTCTTATTACATAAAGACCGAAGGAATAGTTTTGTCTGAAAGGTCCTTGGGTTTGTGCAAAGGTAGTGAGCTGTTACTCTAGTGATACAGAGTATACATGGAAGGATGGAAACCAAACACTCGTTTACAAAGCCCTCGAAGAAGAACGACGTCGCCCTATTCTGTTGAAACCTCTATGTGGTGGACGGTAGAGGTTGGATATCCAATTTCTATTTTGAGTGGTGAGGAACTTCGAACCCGCTACAACACTTGAGGAACTAAGTTTGGGTCTTGTAACTACCAGCATGCTACAAAGTTTAGAATACTATGACACCCCTTTCAACATTTCGGTACCTGCAAGCCAAACCACAAACAGGAGCATACATGTATATCATTAATCCGATTTCAACATTAGAATAAATTGACTGAAATAAGGCACATTTTAAGTTGATAATGCAGCACAAGTTACCTATGCAATTAAAGCTGCTCCTCTCCGACGATCTGCAACATAACACCAACACAAGAATTTGGTACAGATTCAGTACTTAAATATGATGATTAGAATCCAAAAAAAGCAATTAGTGAGAAACGAATGGCAAGGCAAGCCTAAAGAATTACCGCAACTGCGACAACTTAGCAGCAGCATCAACATTCAATCATAACCATTATCAAATATTTGGATATTCGCAAGAAGTTTACCTGTGCCGCTCGACTCCTGAATAGGCAACTTCATCCGCAAATTGAGTTACGAAACACTACACTGCAGAGGGAGTTTGGACCTTGCGTCTTATGATCCTTGGCCGCCTTTACCACGCCTACAAAGCTTGGAGCAGAAAAATATCATAGCAGCCTGTGTATGCACCTGCCACACGATTTGACAGAGAACTTTCGAGCCTACCTTCACCTTCATCTGCAACATCATTACGAAGACTGAGTAAGACACTGTTCTCCTAGCTGTCGAGATAACAGCATACACCACCCCTGCATCCAAAGGAGTAATTAGTTACTCGCCATAGTAGAAACCAAATGCAGATCAGAAACAGCCCAAAGATTGGAAAATGTCGTGGATACATTGAGAACAAGCATGCAATTAATGAAGAGTCATATGAAGATTTGGCTAAGGCTGCAAAACTTCAACCAACTGGTGACCTGAGGAATTTCGTTGATGTTGGAGGCGGAGCATCTAAAGCTCGTGGTTTTCATCCCAGTTCCCGTCTTGCAGAATAAGGACTGTCTCTTAACATGGACGTGTCCACGAAGGTGATCTTAAAACCTGGACCTGTAATTGATTTTCTCCTAACACGTCAGAATGTGAGGAGACCTTGTTGTATCGACTGGGAAAAGGCCAAGAGAATCCAGAAAATTTAGGAGTTCATGCTACACATCGGAACCAAGAAATCAAAATTATTAGCTTCAGTGAGAAACCCTACATTCAACAACTCCTTACTATGAAGGTGAAGGATAGAAAACAATGATATGAAGATGTTGCTAAGCACCATGACATTGAGCTGAACCCTTCTGTTTACCTTCCATGTCTTGATGTTGGGAAGCCAGATCAGCCAATCATTTGCCCCCCTCCAGTGGTGTACAAAGACATTATCTCCCGTGCAAAAGCATCTTTAGTAAAACAATCATAAGAAATTCTCACTATGATGTTGTTCTCGCGGTATTCCTATCACCATTCATAGATACAGTTCGTTGCTCTACTCCAGGGGACCGAATGTTCATCAATCATCAATTCTGCCGCAACAACACGGAGGAATCCTGTCAAGACGTAACAGCAATGTTAAGGAAACGTTAACGTGGTCCAAAACAAATCCAACAGACATCATTGAAGCAGGACATTTAGAAGAAAAAAAGAAACGATTGGATTAACAACCGCCAGCTCGTACCCCCCATCAAAACCAGTTTTAAGTCAGTTCCAAGCAGCTCCCAAAGGCATCATCTGATACATATAAAACAAAGAGAAGGGAGAGTTAATTACAACCCTGCAGTTAATTAGAATCCATGACTTTGTTAAGTAAAATCAATTGAAAGGGAAAATCTTCAGAAAACATTATCAAACGAAAGTGGGAAGACCTTCACAGCCAAATCGTGTTCAGAACAAGGAATCAAAGGCTACTTGTTTTTCGTTTCAAAATTAAGCGGCACAATCGCAAGCAATGAAGATTTCTACAAATGAAAGAGGAAAGAATTTGAAATCACAGCCAATGTAATTAACATGCTTCAAAGACAAAACCAGACAACTATCGAAACTTTCCAAAGATGTTTCTCAAAAAACTTAAACAACATTCCAATTACGGACAAGCATGTTCTTATTCAAAATTGGTTGTGCTTTAATATGGTTAATTAAAAGAGATTTCTGGTGCAACTATAAAAAGGAGTCAAGTGAAAGAGAAAGAAGAATAGGGAAGAATTCACGAAATCATCAGAAGAGACAACAGTTTGCAATCGAAACCACAGAAAATCCCCATCTCGAAAAAACCTTAGAACAGAAGGAAGAACAACTTATCTTCATCACCCCTGCAAACCCAAATCGTCGCCGAGAATCATAGCCGCAGAAAGATCTGTAGCCATTCTCCATCCTTCTCGAGTAGCCGTCGAACCACCGCGAGTCCACTCGTCGCCATCATCGAAGCCACTAGACGTCACCCGCCCAGCAATCGCCGTCGTCCACAACGCGCGGTAGTTTCTCCTTCTTACGATTAATTCCTTGAAGCTTTTGATTCTGCATTTGTGTTTCAGGTGCGAAAGGGGGGAGAACGCGATCGGAGATGAGGAAGAACAAGACGAAGAGGAGAAAGAGAGAGGCGCGATCGCGGCGGAGAGGGGATTGGGGGGGATTTAGGGTTTTGCTCTTTTTTCTTTTTTTTACGTTGTTTAATTGTAATGATAATCATGATCACTGCACACACACACCACTGATCACATCACTAATCACACGTAATCACCCCCTTAACAACTGATTACCTTTCTAATTGCATCGTTTTAAAAGAAACCTTAATCAACTTATTTTCATATAAAACTAACGAATACTTTTTAAAAGTTTAACCATCTAATTAATCAGCTTTTTGTTGTCATCCTTTTTATTTAAATAAATCAAATAAACTGTTTCTAAATAATTAATTAAACACCTATTAATTAGTCTTTTTTAAAATAATAATTACTACAACCTTTTATTTATTAACTATTCTTATATACATCAATTTATTTAATAACTATTCCATTATACTTTTTTCTAAAATAACATAATTCAATTTAATGGCTAAATATTTAAATAATAAAACCTTTTTAAAATTAACATAATTAATTTAACCCTTTTTTTTATAAAATCAAATTCATTAAAAAAGGTACATTTTCTTACAATTCAAATAATTTATGCAACGTTTATAAATAAAATAATCAATACAACTTTTGTTTAAGAGAACAAATCAACTTTTTATCCAAACCAAAACAAGTCAAACAGTTAAAATCAATCAACATCGTAAAAATATAAAATCAATCGTGCACTCACGACACATGCACTTACACTCAGCGCTTTCATGCGTATATATATTATTTATCTTTATCTGCTTTTATCCTATTCACAACGCACACACTCACCTAGCGCTTTCATGCGTATGTGTATGGTTTTATTCTTGCCTTTACTTACCCGCAATTCCTTTATTTACCGCAATCTATATCTATCATCGCATTCCGTCCAAAGGAAAAACCTACACATTAGTCAACACTTGTGTGTAGTTGCACATCATTTGCATCATAATCCCCTTAGATCCTTGATTCTTCAAGTGGATCACTTAAGATAGATCCTACCCCATAGGAAGGACCTTGTCTTTAATCTTTACAACTTAGACAAAACAATCAAAACAATACAACTTCTACAAACACATTAGAGAATAGATGTTAATCATCTTAAGTGAGATATAATCTCCACCCTCACAACAATACAATCAAACATGTAGGGACTTTGCCTTAAGAGTGACAAAAGGCATGCTTGGCGACCATCCGAGTATGTAAGACCTTCTCTTAAGACGATGCAAAGACCATTTCCTACAACCCTCCTCTTTTACATTTGTGGTGGTTATCTCTCCCTTAACATGAAGACGCATCTCTTCTCCTAGACCCAATCAATCAACTACCCTAAACCCGTAGGAACTTTGACCACAGTCAAAGAACTCCTCTAACCCTTTAGGGTGAACTACAAAATACTCTGATTCCACTCCCGTAAGGATATGTAGGCACAAGGTGCGATGCCTTATCGAGTATACTTAGAAATAAACCCCTAGGGTTTCTAAACCATTAAGCAGGTAAACACATAGCAGTAAACAACATAAAACAAGAGGTTCCTGTAGAGTACTACAGAAACTTAGGATGCTAGTACCTTCCCTAAGTTTAACCAACCCCCGAACCTAAAACAATCTAGCTTGCATTTGCATTGCATTGTGGGAATTTCGATCTTTATCCCTTCCTTTGGACAAATCAAAGTTCGGTTGCAAATGAATTAAACGATTCAAACTAATCAATAGTTTGGTATCCAAATTTCACCGCGACAGATAGCATCATCCGTAAAAACATCAACACACCGTTGTTGCACCCCAAAATTTGACCAACATTTATTTATCCATTGAGTGTTTGAAAGTTGGTACCTTCATCAGACAGTTCAAGAGATCCTCAGAGGAGTGGGTTGAAACCAGGGTTGTGTGCTTCATAGCTTGAGAGTTGTGGGTGCTCCTCAGATGATTCTGAGACTTTGAGAATGAACTTGATGTTTTGAGAAAGCCTATGAGATGTCTTTATAGCCATCATGAAGCCCAGAGAGGTCATTATACAAGAATTCAGGAGATTCAACCATGAATGGTAGAATTAGGGTTTTTGATTGGGTCAACCCTAGGATAACTGAAGATTTGGAGAAGGTTGAGACCTAATCCAAGGGCCATGGGATCATGTAATGATGCATAGAGATGTTATAAAGATGATTCCTAGACCAACTCATCATGATTGAAGAGTTTGAGAAGTTTTGAGTTAGGGTTTCTGAGGATTGTCAGTGAAAAAACCCTAATTTGATCCCTATTTTCCAGGCAGTTTTAGCTCTAGATGTGATTGATATCTCATCTTCCCCAAAACATGAATGTTGTAGAGCTTGTTCTTATATTTAATTTGAGTGGTGGAAGTCCTTGATAGGAGTTACAGAGCTCAAGTTATGGTTTTGACAAATTACAGGTCAGCAGAAGTATGTGAATCTGGGTTCTTGAAAGTCACCCAACTTGCAGACAACTTTTTCCCTAGTAGGATGATTCCTATGATCTCTTGGTCAACATGAATGTTGAAGGGCATCTTCTTAGCTTTAATTTGAGTGGTAGAAGTCCTTGATAGGATTTGTGGAACTCAACTTATGGTTTGAACAAGACAGGGGTATTTTGGTCATTTGTCAGTTATAGGTCATTTTAAGCAAAGGCCATATCTTCTATTTCCAAGCCTCAAATGGAAAAACTCAAAACATGAAAGTTGTTCAAAATGTGATTTTAAGGCTAGATAAGAGGTCTTAAGAGTTTGGGAATGCATGGAGCATGGATATTTTAAAATGGTCAAAATGAACTAAAAATGGCTTATAAGTTGAAAAAGTTAGAATTGGAAATTGGTTTGGAAGATCTAGGAATCCAAAATAGGTCATCCAATATATCATTTTGATTGGAAACATCATTTTAAAAACAATGGTTTAGCCACATATTTTGAGTTTAGGCTTAAAAATTGGAGTTGCTTTGTAAATTTGTTACTTGCACTTTAAGGCATCAAAAGGAAAGATGGGAAAATGCTACATAAAGGTTTGTAAGACCTTATTTTCATTTCATAATACCATATGGGGAGAATTTAAGTAAGATTGCATGGTTTATCATGAGATGGCATGAGATTCACTCAAGATGACAAATTCAAATTATCATTGCATGAGAAGTTCTAGAAACTTCATGGAAGGTTCTCCAAGGTTCTAGACATTTCTATTCTCATCTATATAAGCCCTAGGGTGGCTCCATGCATTGGTTGGTGATTCTTAGAGTTTGCATACCACATTTCCATTCTTTCACTCCAAAATGCATTTTAATCCCAAACTCCATTGAAACTTCATCAATCACTACAATTCTGATTATCATCATCATCTACAAGCAACATTGAGTATTTGGCAAGAAAGATTGAAGAGAATTCGTGGCTGGCTCATGTATTCCAAGTGATCACTCCAACTTGCATAAAGGATTGGCCAGGTTGATTCAAGAAGTGTGAGCACAAACTACTGCAAACAGAAGCACATAGGTCCATTGAAGATCACTTGTAGCAAGTACCAAGGCTTGGATTGGAGAAGAAACACCATAGCCATCATCACTTGCAAGGTATGCGTTTTCTCTTGAATCTCATTATTTATGCATAGTTAAGGTTTGTTGTTAGGGTAAACATGATAGAGACCAATTAGGGATGAATCTTGATGAGTATGAGAGCATTCCATGGAAGTTTGTTGTATGGCCGTTTCTGTTTAGGGAGCAAGAACTCATGCCTTAGTGTACTATAATCTTAGTTTTGTAGCTTAGAATAATCACCATGGAGTGTAGACCATTCTAGGTTAGTATCAGCCAAAACCATGATCATGCATAACAGAAGAAAGTAATGGTGTCCAAGACTTCCATCGTGCGTATTTCTTTCTAGAGTGAGTGTTAAGAAAATCCACGACCATGGCTGTGTAGAGGGCAGTGAGAGGATCAAGTTTGATGTTTGGATCGTGAATTTTCATTGCGAGATGAGGGAGCTATGGATGATGGAAGATTCGTGTGTGAGGCTGGATTCATGAAACCCTAGGTGTCCAAGGTGGAAGACGTAATCTTCACCGTTGATTCATGTTGAAATATTTGACTTGGTCTCTCAATCTACGACCCAGATTCATTCAGAATTGGAGGGAATTTTAAAAGCTGAAACGCAGCGTTTTGTTAAGTGGGGGCGCCTGGGCTTATCCCGTGTGCTATCCGCACCCCCCTATATCTGGCCCACTTAGATATCAACTAATCTGCATTACTATTTTCACCCCCTCCCCTTTAATTCTTTTTTTTATTTTCTTTTTATTGTTTGTCTTTTACAAAATGCATAAAAAATAGGAAATTTAATATTTTTTTAATTCTTGTTTTTTTTATGTGTTCATAAATCTGTCTAGAAAATTCTAAATAAATAAAATCTCCATTTTATTTTCTTTTCATATTTTTAATAGATTTTTCTTTTAAATAGCTTTTTAATATGTTTAATTTTGTACATGATTTTGTAGAATTTGTTTTAGGACCTTCCTTTAATCTTTTTAACCCATTCTTTTTTGTGTAATTAGATATTGAATCATAGTTCCCCATAGGATTTAATTCTTGATTTTTAGATTAAATTTTGATTAGCTTAATTAGGGTAGCATTAGGGTATCCTAATTAGGGTTTAGGTGGTGCATAGGTGAAAGAATTCATTTTCTTTAGATAGTTTTGTTTGATTTTTGGGTAGGGGCATATGTGGATGTTATGGGTAGATGGTGAGGACCCTTGTGAATAATTGTTAGATTTTTCCCCATTGGTTTGGTATTTTTAGGTATTTTCTGAAGTTGCCTATTGATTTTGTCTGTTCTGTGGTTATCTGTTCATCTTTGGGGTTCATTGTGGGGAATTGGTTGTGGGGCTTGTGTTGTTTTGAAGACCTTGTTGGAGAGCAGGATGAAGTGAAGATTGAAGATCAAGATTCAGAGACCCAGAGCTTGGCTTTTTCCCTGTCTGTGAGGTTTGAGATCCTGAAGTTTGAAGGAAGTTCATGGTACTTTCTTGAGGAAGGCACTATGAATGACTTTCATTCTTTCTTCTCACCTCTTTCTTAAGTATCCAATGATGTTGGAGCCAACTTGTGAGTTTAATTTCTCCTGAGGAGGAATGTAAACTGATCACATGTTGTTGAGCCACATGGGATACAACTCCTAAGTGGAAGCCTCCTAGTACTTTCCTGAGGAAGGTCCTATGGGTCTATTCACTTAGTTCCCTTAGTTTATCTAGGATTTCTCAAGTATCCAATGATGTTGGAGCCAACTTGTGAGTTTAATTTCTCCTGAGAAGGAATGTAAACTGATCACAGTTGTTGAGCCACATAGGATACAACTCCTAAGTGGAAGCCTCCTAGTACTTTCCTGAGGAAGGTCCTATGAGTCTGTTCACTTAGTTCCACTAGTTCAGATAGGATTTCCTAAATATCCAGTGATGTTGGAGCCTGCTTGTGAGTTTAGTTTCTCCTGAGGAGGAATGTAAACTGATCACAGTGGTTGAGCCACATAGGATATGACTCCTGAGTATACACCTCCTAGTGCTTTCCTGAGGAAGATACTATGAGTCTGCTTACTTAGCTCCCTTTCTTTGGTAAGCTTGTTTTGAAGCTTGAAGATTGGGATTGTTTTCTCTTTTGGTTAGGTTTTGCTTTAGGGCTTTGCTTTCATTTTGATTCAGATTCTGTGTTAGGGTTAGGATTAGAGAGTAGATCCTTTCTTTCTCAAGTTTGTGTTTTGTTGGCCTGATGACAACTTCATTTCCCTTATCTGTTATTGCTTGACAGCATGTTGTTTATCTTCAGTATAATTACTGTTATTTCATGACGGGCTTGAGGTTGAGACGAGCTTGTGGAGGCTAAAGCCCCACACACATTTCCTCCCTCACTTGCATTGCATGCATTTTACTGTTAAAGCTGATGCTTTTGTCTGTTTTGGTGTATCATTGACATGATCCCTTAGGACTCTCATTTCCTCTGATGAGGATTTGATGATAGACTTTTAGGTTGAAACCTATGCATGACAACTTCTAGGAGTTCCCTGTTCAAACCTCAACCATAGGATGAATCCATGGCATGATAACAGTAGGACTTGATAGTCTCCCTCCTAGTTGGGCCTGTTCTCTTCTCATCTCGAAGCAGTTTAAAATACAGTAATCATGAATGATTTTCTTCGTACGCTACGAGCCTTATGCCATCTGAGGATGGATGTTTAGTATGGTACCCTTTGGGTGACATGCGACGCATTCACTCTCAGGTCATAGTCTCTAGTGCGGTTGGAATCGCAAACATAATAAAAAACACTTCTTTCAGGAGATAACCCGTAGTTTCCCGAACTACGTTTGCTCTGATCTTTCATACCAGATGAAAGTACGTAGGCATAGGATGCGATATCCTAGCGAGCAACCTTCCCCATCTTCCTTCATAGGCCGAACTACGCTGACTCTGATTTCTCGTTCCAGACGGGAATACGTAGGTGTTGCACCCTAAAATTTGACCAACCGGGTCTCGCATTTGGCTCGATGTTTCGACGCATAACCGCATTCGCATCTGCATATCGCATACATTGCATTTTTCATTTGTTTTGATTTTATCAGGGATCACAGCTCCCGTCTCATGTTTCAGGTGTTTTTGACCAGTAGAATCGATTTTTGGGATATTTCGGTGCCCGTTTATTTTTACCGATTATTTTTGTGTCGTTCGGTGCTCATTTTGTCCCTCTGGGAATTATGGTGATTTTTCTGGATTTTATAGGATTTTTTAGGGTTTAAATAGCTTTTAAATCATTTTTTAGGATTTAATAGAATTTTTGATATTTTTAATTGTTTTTAAATCATTTTTTAGCATTTTATAGAATATAATAGATTTTAAATTCATTTTAGAATTTAATAGGTTTTTAATTCCTTTAAATAGATTTTAAATCATTTGTAGAAATCTTTTATAGATTTTAATATTTTTAGATAATATAGAATTTTTTAGAATAATAGAGTTAAATAGAATAACATTGATTTTTGTTAATAGAGTTTAAAATCATTTTTTGATAGTATAGGAATTTATTAGAGAATTATTAGGATTTTATTAATGTTAGGTTTAATTAGATTAATTAGTGTTAATTCCTTTTTCATTAATCATTTGCAGTTTTTAGGGGGTTTACTATGCATTTTCGTATTGGGCTGCAGTGCATTTTCGCAGGCCCAGTTTGGGGTTTTTTTGTCCAGAATATCCAAAAAGTCCAGCAAAGACATCCAGCTTCAATCCAGTATTCTCCAGCTCCCTCCAGCGTGTTCTGGAAATATCCAGAAGGTTCCAGCTTTTCATCAGTTTAAATAGCCAAGCGTGACACGTGTTGCAGGAAGAGAGGGCCCCCACATTTCTCCACCCCTGAACGCCACGTCACCCTCACGAACTCTCTCTCTCAGCCACGCTGCACACCACGCGTCACCCATGCATCATCACCACCCACTTCTGCAACCACGTGGCGCCTCCACACGCTTCACCAGAAAAGCCTCGCCGGCCGGCCTGCATGGCCGGCGGCCACCACCAGCCGTCGCCGGAGCCCCCCAATCCCAGATCCCGGTCAATCATCCTCAGTTCCCTTCATCTTCTTCCTCCCTTCATCTTCATCCCTTCCCCTAACCCTCATCACCGGAAACCTAAACCTCCTTCTCCGGCCACCACAAACTCCAGAAACCACCATTAATCCTACCAGAATCATCATCCAACCACCATCGATTCTCCAGAACTCCATCAGAACGATGAACCTCATCCTCATCTCCACGCATCAAGAACTCCAGAACTCCATCAGAACGATGAACCTCATCCTCATCTCCACGCATCAAGAACTCCAGAACTTCATCAGAACGATGAACATCATCATCATCTGCATCCAAGCGCTGTTTCCAGAAAAGCCTCAACAAGAACATACAACGCCAGATTCGTCATCACCTTTCAAGATCTTGTGCTGGATCCACAATCAACACCTCAAGAATCATCATTCAACCATTCAAGACTCGGATCCTCCTTGTTCAACAACCTTCAACGCGTTTCCAGAATCTCTTCACCAGAGCAAGCAATGAATTCATCAGTGAACGATTCAAGAATCATCAATGTTTCCAGAAGACCTTCATCGCTTCCAGAACGCGTCTCCAGAAGAATTTCTAGAAGCCTCCTCTTCGTGTTCTCTCATCAACGCCATCAACAGATGAAGTCTCAAACATTGATCAAGCATTCATCAGGAACCTCCTTCGTCAAGAATAGGTATTCGTCAGAATCTTCAAGAGATTGTCAAGCTATGGGTTAGGTTGAACAAATTGCGATGTTTCGTTGGTGATTATGATTACGTTGGTGAGGTTTGTGAGGAGGAGATTGAGAGAAAGGGTGAGAACGGGACTGGGCGATTGAGAGAACGGAGGAGGGAGTCTGAGAGAAAGGAGCGGCGGCGGCGGAGAACGTGGAGAAGAGTTTAGGGTTTTTTCTGAAACTGAGAATGGAGAGAGGGGAGAAGAAGATTGGGCCAGGCCCAAGTCAATTTTTTTTGGCACACCTCCCTCCGTTTTTGGCAATTCTGGGCCTGAGGCCCAATTGTTTTTGCCAGCACGCCCCAGACTACACGCACCCCCCTCCCAATATTTTTTTTTTTTCTGGATTTCCTTTGGGCTGGGCCCTTCAGTTTATTTTCCTTTTTGCTGATCACTAACCCCTGTAATAGCCATATACACCCCCAGCCCCTTTCTTTGAATTTTCTACTTTTATTATTTCTTTTTTTTAGAAAATTGTGAAAAGAAAAATATCAAAAGAAAAAAAAAGAAATAGAAAAAAAATGAAAGAAAATATTATGAAAATAGAGAAAAAGAATTTGAAGAGGAAAAAGAAATAAAGAGAAAAATAGAAAAAAAAATAGAAAAATATATTTGAAAAAAAATAAGAAAATTGAAAAAGAATAGAGAAAAATAGAAAAAATATTGTGAGAAATATAAAGAAAAATGTTGAAGAGAAAAGAAGAGAAAAAGAAAAAAATATTAAAGTTTCGATTTAATATTTTTCAAGCATTTTCTTTTAGGATATTTTCATAGATTTTATTTTTCGACTTTTAGGATAGCTTAGAAGCCCATTTGTTAGGGGGCTATTTTCATTCGATTTTTTCCTAGGAGATTTATTTCAGTATTCAACTCATTGTAACCATTTTTCAGAGATTAATAAAACGAGATTTGAGCTGTGGTCCGATAGTAGCTGAACTACAGCTGCTCTGATTCTTCGTACCAGACGAAGATATGTAGGCATAGGATGCGATATCCTAGCGAGCACACTAACGACTGACTTTTGTTCTCTCGCGGCTGTGCGATCGAGACTTTCCCGCTGACGACTAATTGATACCCTTTTTCTCTCTTGCCCGAGTGCATTTGAGACTCAGCCATAGTTTGACCATAGGTTCCCGACCCTGTGAAACCAGTTGTTTTTCTCACTGCTGTGTGAGACTGTTTGTTTTAGCCGTAGTTAGTCTGAACTACGTAAAGCTCTGATCTTCCATCCAGTGGAAGTACGTAGGCACAAGACGCGAGGTCTTGGCGAGCCAATTTTCCCTGTAGTCCCGAACTACGTTGACTCTGACTTTCTCTCTCGAGAATACGTAGGCATAGAGTGCGATGCTCTATCGAGTCAATTCCCTTCCGTTTAGATTTAGCAGCCGTAGATAGATTGTTTTGCACCCAGTAGACAACCCAAGCAAGCGTGGATCCCGTCGAGTACGACGGACGTGAGGGGTGCTAATACCTTCCCCTTGCGTAACCGACTCCCGAACCCAGGCTATGGTTGCGATGACCATACCTTTTCCCCGTTTTTGCGAGGTTTACTTCGAGCGTTTCCTTTCCCGCTCTGAGGGATAAATAACGCACGGTGGCGACTCTTCTGTCAGCCGGCGCCGATTTTCGCAGTAGCGACAGTAGGCATAAAGCGCGACGCTTTGCCGAGTCATTTTTCTTTTCTTTTTCAGCTAGCCTTGATAGGTAGATAGATTATAACCAACCCGTCCAAGTAAACAAACAAGCGAGGATCCCGTCGAGTACGACGGACGTGAGGGGTGCTAATACCTTCCCTTTGCGTAACCGACTCCCGAACCCAGACAATGGTTGCGATGACCTTGTCTTACCCCTTTTTCGTCAGGTTTTTCCGATCGTTTCCTTTCCCGCTCTGAGGGATAAATAACGAAAGGTGGCGACTCTTCTGTCATGCCGGCACCTTATTTTCGCGCAAGCGACAGCTGGCGACTCTGCTGGGGATCGAACCCAGAATCTCTGGTTCTCCGGTTCCCTATGAGAGTCAATCCTATCGTTTGTGTGTTTGCTTGTTGGGTTGTGTTTATTTATCGCATTTTTACTTCCCGCATTTTATTTCCCGCATTTTATTTCCAGTTTGATATGATTATCTGTGCTGCTGTGGGAGAGGGATGTTACTGTGAGTGAAAAGCCGGACCTGGGCTTGAGTACACACCTAGATATAGTTGCGGAGAAGTAGTAGGCGAACCTGTCTGCTGAGCAGGCACAGTTCCCTACGAAAATCTGCGCTCAGACGAGATTCTTGCAGAGGTGCTCCTTTCCGGTCCTGAGGATCTGAGGGGAGTCCAGACGTGAGGATTGTCGACTCTGGGAACCGATCATTTGGAAGTCAGCTAAGTGAGGCCTCTTCATGAGATGACGATGCCACTCCTTCTGGGAATCGTATCGTCACTCATGAAAGTCTGTGACGCTGACGACCGCATAGGATGCCGTACCTTGTCAGATATAGGTCCACACCTGTGAGTGGGGGGGTTTTTTTTTGTGCAGGAAACTTGACTTCCAACCTACCCGTTATTCTGGTCTTCTTTTCAGAGAATGTCTCCGTCAGCAGCGCAGCAGTATTCAGATTTTGTGTGGGGGCTGTGGTCCCATTGTTTGCTGCATTTTGCATATCATATGCATATCAGTGTTGCATTGCATATCATCCTCCAGCTAGCCAGAGTTCTGATCCAGCCTTTGTTTCCTGAAGGTGATTACCCGGAGTTCGGATTGAGCAGCTGTTGATTTGTCAGAAGACCTACCTAGGGGTTGAGTAGATTTGAACAGAATCAAGTGTCGAAGTCAGCTGAAGATTATTGGTAGCTATGTCTGAAGGCAATTTCCAGTCTCCTAACACCTTGACAGGGTTCACTATGGCGTCCAACCCTCTGTATGATTCCATGGAAGATTCCCCGCAAGTGAACAACGTTGCTGCAGACCAAGTTGTACAGCCTTCTGTTGAGAACCAAGATCGTCATGAGCAGTTTGTTGCCCAGAATGAGCATCCTCCTCCTGTCAACAATCAAGGTGTTGCTTTCCCTGTGATGAATTACCGAAGAGATATCCCGATAGCCAGGATGGTAGATCCAGGAGCTCTCGAAAAGGCTAGAAGACTCCGAGCATTGGAAGAAGGAATGAAAGCTTTGAAAGCCAAAGATGTTGTCAACCTGGATGCTGTAGGCATGTGTTTGGTTCCTGACCTGGTGTTGCCTTACAAGTTCAAAGTGCCGAAATTTGAGAAGTACACAGGAGATAGCTGTCCAAAGCTGCATTTGATGATGTTCTGTCGAAGAATGACTGCGTTTGCGCGAGATGATAAGTTGATGATCCATTGCTTTCAAGATAGTCTGACTGGGGCATCTTTGAGGTGGTATATGCAGTTAGAGAGGAATCAGATTCAGTCATGGATGGATTTAGCCAGAGCTTTTCTGAAGCAGTACGATTACAACCTAGACATTGCTCCTTATCGCATGCATTTGCAAGAGTTGTCTCAGGAGATCAATGAACCGATCAGGAAGTATGCTCAGAGATGGAGAGAATTTGCTGCTAGAGTGCGTCCCCCGCTGTTAGACCAAGAGCTGGCAAGCATGTTTGTGGATTCCCTACAATATCCGTACTTCAAAAGATTGCTCGGAGTTCCGGCAAGTTTCTCTGACGTGGTAGCATTAGGAGAACGCCTTGAGTACTCCATAAGAATGGGGAAAATTCAGATTACTTCATATGATCAAGCTGGTGAAACTGAATACCTTTGTGACTATCAGAGTGAAGAAGAAGTTGTGATCAACTCAGTCATGCCAAAGGTTGAATATCCTCGAAGCGAATCAGTGAATTTTGTTGGTTCATCATCTTATCAGGGATCAGTACCTCCCGTGGCTTGTTATACTGAACAGACAGTCGTGCCTGGGGCACTCTATCGGGAATCTTATGTCGCTTCCATTGCAAATCAGCGAACTCGTGGCCGAGGCTATCAGAATCAGCGTCAGAATCAGAACAGACCTCGCAACAACTTGGAACGAAGGAATGGTCCTTTTCACCCAGTGCCGATGCCGTATAGCCAGTTGCTACCATCTTTAATTCAGAAGTCTTTGGTGGAGCCGAAAGCTCTTAAGCCAGTTCCAGAACCTTACCCTCCTGGGTACAATCCCCACGTGCAGTGTGGTTATCATGGTGGCTCTCCGGGGCATTCAACCGAAGATTGCAAAGCATTTCAGGCGAAGGTACAGCAGTTGATTGATCAGGATCGCATTTCCTTTCGAGAAGGATTTCTGTTTGTTCATCCCTAATCGCTCAGCTGTCTAAGCTCGTGGACTCAGAAGGGTGTTCCCCAGCATAAGCCAGTGGTTCAGACAGGCAGGCGCCTCAGCAGTGGCAGTTCTCAAGCCTTTTTATATCATTTGCATTTGTAGTTTCTTTTCTGTTAGTTACTACCTGCTTTTAAGCATTGTATGTTTCGAATGGTGATAATAATAAAGTGACTATGCATTTTTCTGAATTAGTCATGTCGCTGTCGCTCATTTATTGCATTGCACTGACACTTGCATTTTATCCACTCCTTTTTCGCTGTGACTAGCAAAATTAGGAGGGAGGATGACGAAACTGAACTCATAACCAATGATTGTATGCTTTCAGATAAGACCGTACCGATGACGTACAAGGCATTGTTTCAAATTCCCCAAACACTGGAGATATAAGGAGTTAGTCCCTTGTTAACCACTTCGAGCCAGGAAGTAGAAGTTTTTTTCGGACTTTTAAAACCCTCACATCTTAGCCCGGGGCAGGGTAGTTGTCAGTTAACTTGACCGAGCGTTCAAGTCTTCCAGAGGAGTGTTGTCTTTCGAGGACCAATCAGTTTATACCTTTCAAGAGGTCAAACCTCACCAATCAGGAGTGAGACAGTTACAATCCTTTCGGAGCAATCAAGACAACCAGTGTCACACGACTTTGTTCCAAAAGAAAGAAAGAAAGAAAGCCCGCTAAGTAAAAAGATGAGAAAGCTAATACTTAGGCAAAAATCAGGGCATCCCGCTGGACATCAAAAGAAATCGAAGAATCGAAAAGAACTCAAAATGAGTCAGTCCAGGCAAAAGTTAGGGAATCAAAAGAATGAAAAAGAGGGATTAAAAAGAAAATTTTCCCAGCAAATCACAAAGTCGTGTACACAGACACCAAAGCGAAGAAGGAGTAGCTATCACTCTAGAAGGAAAGCTTGTGAATTCCTTAACTGTAGGTTCTTACCATTCAACATACTTCTCGAAGAGGCGAGCGCTTGTGCCAGGTTAACTGAACCTTAGGATCGGAGATCATCACGAAGAAGGGGTGGGTACAAATCAAATTTGAGCCGAATATCCTTTGTTTCACAAACCGTGAACCCGACCACGATACAACCCTTAAAAGACCTAATTGAGGTAGGGTTAGTCTGAAGCGCATTACGATAAGGTCGAGTAACCTGACTCCTTCTTGACTTGCTAGTCACATCCTTGTTGTATTTTCACTGACCATGTAAGCACTGCGTTTGAACTTCGGTTCATTCGTCACTCACAATCATATGCATGTAAATGAGTGACAGCTCAAAATTTTTCAAAATCTGCATAACCATTGCATTAAGATTACCATTCGTGAACAGACAATTCTAATTGCAGGTTAGTAGTTGGCATGAAAGAAATTCCACCAGGGAGTAATCAAATAGGGCTGAGTAATCCAGCAGTCTGAACCAGAATGGTGAATGTTGTGAAGCCCAATGAATCAGGGGCATTATCTTCCAGTAAGTTCAGTATCAGTTAGTCTGAGGACGAGTCCCGAAGCTTCAGTTGAGCAGGGGCAGTTTGTTTGAGAAGCAGTTGATCAGAAGGAGTCTTCTCGAGAGCCAATCAGGGGCAATTATGCAGAGCGCTGAGATTTGAAAGCAGATGCTTCCAGTGGATAATCAGATCGGGTTAAGTCGCTAGAACGCTCATTCAAGGGCAAGTCATCGCAGAGAATGTTGAAATCAACTGGGTTGTTAGGTGTTTAATTGAAGATTGAATTCTTTTGTCGTGCAGATATCGGGGCAAATATTCTCGAAGTCTTCTCGAGGCAAGCTGTTCAGAGCAGGTATTCCCAAGAGTTAGATTGGGGCAAGTTGATTGTACTGGGGCAAGTTGTGCAAGATAGTCTTTTTATCCCCAGCTGAGTGTACCAGGGGCAAGTTATTCAAACCAGCCTGTTTATCCCCAGCCAGAGTTGAGTATCGGGGAATCATGTCAATATCCTTATCGAAAACCTTTCAAATAAGAAGACCTTGTTGTCGTTGGATCATTATCCTGCAGTTTAAGCCTGTTGCGTGTCAGTAACCAGTCATTCCAAAGTCCAGTTCTCGCCTGGCAAATCGGTAACCAGTTCTCGTCTGGCCCACCTTCCGTAAGCAGCAGTTCCCGTCCTGGTGCAGTTTATTGGTAACCAATTCTCGTTTGGTCACCGTTTCTTCAAGTGTTGTATCAGTTCTCGCCTGGTACATGTCATCGCATAATCAGTCATCGTGTGTTTTAACCTAAGTGTTATACCAGTTCTCGCCTGGTGTACGTTAGCTTTCAGCCAGTTCTCGCCTGGTTGTCTATACCTCAGCTTGTTGTCCAGTCAGCCCGTCTGGTTCAAAAACACAAAAATCAATTTTCCTAACCTATTTTCCTATCAGTTCTCGCCTGGTAGTCTACCTTTGAATGCTAGTTCTCGTCTAGTATCTCCCATACTTCCACTGTGTACATAATCCATGTTTATTCTAAACCAGAAAAGCGAGAAAAAAAAAACCTAAAGGTATCTGACACAGTATTTTCCATTGACCCGCATGTCGTCATGTTCCCCGATACGAAGCTCGACGGACGCCAGCGCTCCGAGTAACATTTGAATTCCTTGTGGATGTTGTTAAATCAGAATTGCCACTCTTCAGCAGATGAAAGTTGCTTATTATCCCCGGAAGAGTCGAGATTGTCTTTTACCCCGTATCAGAGTAGGATCAGGAATATCTTCAGCAGATTAAGATTGATATCCTTGATGGTAGGAGCATTTCCAGCAGTGTGCTGCGCGTAATCAACCTCAGTTTGGGTCAATCCCCGCAGAGTATAATCAGTTGCCAATGGTTTGAAGAAAGCATCCCCGAGCAGAGTTGTCTTTCTTTCCCCAGTGAAGTCGTCAAGCAGGGTTGCCTTTTCATTTCTCCCGCAGGGCAGTTATCCCCAGCGGATTTGATTTCTCGTTTCCAGCATTTATTTTGCTGAGATGGTTCTGTGACTTCAGGTCATCCCCAGTAGAGTTGACGTTTCCTTCGGCATTTATTTTGCCAAGTGGTTTTCAGACCTGGTGTTCTCTGGCAGCTAGAGCATGCATTAGCATTTGCATACATAGTTATAGCATTTATACAAGCATATAGCATATCCATGTCATCTGGGCATCGCATTTTCAAACAAAACGCATAGCATTTACATATCATATAGGGCATTGCATCATTATCAAGCATACGCATGTCGAAACATAGACCAAGATGGTTACCTATTGGGTTTCAAATTTGTTCACCTGCAGAGTTGTGTGGTTCAGCTTCTCGTCTTCCCCAGCGGAGTGATTCTTCATATTTGGGTGTTACGTCAGCATCGGAAACAACAACAACAACAACAAAGATTGACACATACCAGACTTCTGAAGCTGCCCCCTTTGTCAAAACAGGTGCCAGGCAGTTCCATTCAGAATTCCCCAGGAGAATTGTCCTCAAGTTCGCAATGAACTGTGAGTTGACCAGATTTGATCCCATGAGAGAGATGGGAATCAAGGTGTTTGCTTTATGAAGCATTATTTCAATGCTTGTGGCGTCACACAGGTGTTGAAAAGGAGAAGAAAATTTATCAGGAAATTGACCAGATGTTGCCGTTACAACCAAACTTCAGTTATTGGAAGCTATTTCTCAAGCAGCTTTGCAGTATATTCTTGCGGTTGGCAAATTTCAGGGTTCCATTTGTATTCAACCGTCATCTACCTTGAATGTTTGAAGGCTGAGCGCTCTTCACCCACTCAGGTCGAAGCCGCTTGAATAGGGGCAGCTGTTGCACCCTAAAATTTGACCAACCGGGTCTCGCATTTGGCTCGATGTTTCGACGCATAACCGCATTCGCATCTGCATATCGCATACATTGCATTTTTCATTTGTTTTGATTTTATCAGGGATCACAGCTCCCGTCTCATGTTTCAGGTGTTTTTGACCAGTAGAATCGATTTTTGGGATATTTCGGTGCCCGTTTATTTTTACCGATTATTTTTGTGTCGTTCGGTGCTCATTTTGTCCCTCTGGGAATTATGGTGATTTTTCTGGATTTTATAGGATTTTTTAGGGTTTAAATAGCTTTTAAATCATTTTTTAGGATTTAATAGAATTTTTGATATTTTTAATTGTTTTTAAATCATTTTTTAGCATTTTATAGAATATAATAGATTTTAAATTCATTTTAGAATTTAATAGGTTTTTAATTCCTTTAAATAGATTTTAAATCATTTGTAGAAATCTTTTATAGATTTTAATATTTTTAGATAATATAGAATTTTTTAGAATAATAGAGTTAAATAGAATAACATTGATTTTTGTTAATAGAGTTTAAAATCATTTTTTGATAGTATAGGAATTTATTAGAGAATTATTAGGATTTTATTAATGTTAGGTTTAATTAGATTAATTAGTGTTAATTCCTTTTTCATTAATCATTTGCAGTTTTTAGGGGGTTTACTATGCATTTTCGTATTGGGCTGCAGTGCATTTTCGCAGGCCCAGTTTGGGGTTTTTTTGTCCAGAATATCCAAAAAGTCCAGCAAAGACATCCAGATTCAATCCAGTATTCTCCAGCTCCCTCCAGCGTGTTCTGGAAATATCCAGAAGGTTCCAGCTTTTCATCAGTTTAAATAGCCAAGCGTGACACGTGTTGCAGGAAGAGAGGGCCCCCACATTTCTCCACCCCTGAACGCCACGTCACCCTCACGAACTCTCTCTCTCAGCCACGCTGCACACCACGCGTCACCCATGCATCATCACCACCCACTTCTGCAACCACGTGGCGCCTCCACACGCTTCACCAGAAAAGCCTCGCCGGCCGGCCTGCATGGCCGGCGGCCACCACCAGCCGTCGCCGGAGCCCCCCAATCCCAGATCCCGGTCAATCATCCTCAGTTCCCTTCATCTTCTTCCTCCCTTCATCTTCATCCCTTCCCCTAACCCTCATCACCGGAAACCTAAACCTCCTTCTCCGGCCACCACAAACTCCAGAAACCACCATTAATCCTACCAGAATCATCATCCAACCACCATCGATTCTCCAGAACTCCATCAGAACGATGAACCTCATCCTCATCTCCACGCATCAAGAACTCCAGAACTCCATCAGAACGATGAACCTCATCCTCATCTCCACGCATCAAGAACTCCAGAACTTCATCAGAACGATGAACATCATCATCATCTGCATCCAAGCGCTGTTTCCAGAAAAGCCTCAACAAGAACATACAACGCCAGATTCGTCATCACCTTTCAAGATCTTGTGCTGGATCCACAATCAACACCTCAAGAATCATCATTCAACCATTCAAGACTCGGATCCTCCTTGTTCAACAACCTTCAACGCGTTTCCAGAATCTCTTCACCAGAGCAAGCAATGAATTCATCAGTGAACGATTCAAGAATCATCAATGTTTCCAGAAGACCTTCATCGCTTCCAGAACGCGTCTCCAGAAGAATTTCTAGAAGCCTCCTCTTCGTGTTCTCTCATCAACGCCATCAACAGATGAAGTCTCAAACATTGATCAAGCATTCATCAGGAACCTCCTTCGTCAAGAATAGGTATTCGTCAGAATCTTCAAGAGATTGTCAAGCTATGGGTTAGGTTGAACAAATTGCGATGTTTCGTTGGTGATTATGATTACGTTGGTGAGGTTTGTGAGGAGGAGATTGAGAGAAAGGGTGAGAACGGGACTGGGCGATTGAGAGAACGGAGGAGGGAGTCTGAGAGAAAGGAGCGGCGGCGGCGGAGAACGTGGAGAAGAGTTTAGGGTTTTTTCTGAAACTGAGAATGGAGAGAGGGGAGAAGAAGATTGGGCCAGGCCCAAGTCAATTTTTTTTGGCACACCTCCCTCCGTTTTTGGCAATTCTGGGCCTGAGGCCCAATTGTTTTTGCCAGCACGCCCCAGACTACACGCACCCCCCTCCCAATATTTTTTTTTTTTTCTGGATTTCCTTTGGGCTGGGCCCTTCAGTTTATTTTCCTTTTTGCTGATCACTAACCCCTGTAATAGCCATATACACCCCCAGCCCCTTTCTTTGAATTTTCTACTTTTATTATTTCTTTTTTTTAGAAAATTGTGAAAAGAAAAATATCAAAAGAAAAAAAAAGAAATAGAAAAAAAATGAAAGAAAATATTATGAAAATAGAGAAAAAGAATTTGAAGAGGAAAAAGAAATAAAGAGAAAAATAGAAAAAAAAATAGAAAAATATATTTGAAAAAAAATAAGAAAATTGAAAAAGAATAGAGAAAAATAGAAAAAATATTGTGAGAAATATAAAGAAAAATGTTGAAGAGAAAAGAAGAGAAAAAGAAAAAAATATTAAAGTTTCGATTTAATATTTTTCAAGCATTTTCTTTTAGGATATTTTCATAGATTTTATTTTTCGACTTTTAGGATAGCTTAGAAGCCCATTTGTTAGGGGGCTATTTTCATTCGATTTTTTCCTAGGAGATTTATTTCAGTATTCAACTCATTGTAACCATTTTTCAGAGATTAATAAAACGAGATTTGAGCTGTGGTCCGATAGTAGCTGAACTACAGCTGCTCTGATTCTTCGTACCAGACGAAGATATGTAGGCATAGGATGCGATATCCTAGCGAGCACACTAACGACTGACTTTTGTTCTCTCGCGGCTGTGCGATCGAGACTTTCCCGCTGACGACTAATTGATACCCTTTTTCTCTCTTGCCCGAGTGCATTTGAGACTCAGCCATAGTTTGACCATAGGTTCCCGACCCTGTGAAACCAGTTGTTTTTCTCACTGCTGTGTGAGACTGTTTGTTTTAGCCGTAGTTAGTCTGAACTACGTAAAGCTCTGATCTTCCATCCAGTGGAAGTACGTAGGCACAAGACGCGAGGTCTTGGCGAGCCAATTTTCCCTGTAGTCCCGAACTACGTTGACTCTGACTTTCTCTCTCGAGAATACGTAGGCATAGAGTGCGATGCTCTATCGAGTCAATTCCCTTCCGTTTAGATTTAGCAGCCGTAGATAGATTGTTTTGCACCCAGTAGACAACCCAAGCAAGCGTGGATCCCGTCGAGTACGACGGACGTGAGGGGTGCTAATACCTTCCCCTTGCGTAACCGACTCCCGAACCCAGGCTATGGTTGCGATGACCATACCTTTTCCCCGTTTTTGCGAGGTTTACTTCGAGCGTTTCCTTTCCCGCTCTGAGGGATAAATAACGCACGGTGGCGACTCTTCTGTCAGCCGGCGCCGATTTTCGCAGTAGCGACAGTAGGCATAAAGCGCGACGCTTTGCCGAGTCATTTTTCTTTTCTTTTTCAGCTAGCCTTGATAGGTAGATAGATTATAACCAACCCGTCCAAGTAAACAAACAAGCGAGGATCCCGTCGAGTACGACGGACGTGAGGGGTGCTAATACCTTCCCTTTGCGTAACCGACTCCCGAACCCAGACAATGGTTGCGATGACCTTGTCTTACCCCTTTTTCGTCAGGTTTTTCCGATCGTTTCCTTTCCCGCTCTGAGGGATAAATAACGAAAGGTGGCGACTCTTCTGTCATGCCGGCACCTTATTTTCGCGCAAGCGACAGCTGGCGACTCTGCTGGGGATCGAACCCAGAATCTCTGGTTCTCCGGTTCCCTATGAGAGTCAATCCTATCGTTTGTGTGTTTGCTTGTTGGGTTGTGTTTATTTATCGCATTTTTACTTCCCGCATTTTATTTCCCGCATTTTATTTCCAGTTTGATATGATTATCTGTGCTGCTGTGGGAGAGGGATGTTACTGTGAGTGAAAAGCCGGACCTGGGCTTGAGTACACACCTAGATATAGTTGCGGAGAAGTAGTAGGCGAACCTGTCTGCTGAGCAGGCACAGTTCCCTACGAAAATCTGCGCTCAGACGAGATTCTTGCAGAGGTGCTCCTTTCCGGTCCTGAGGATCTGAGGGGAGTCCAGACGTGAGGGTTGTCGACTCTGGGGACCGATCATTTGGAAGTCAGCTAAGTGAGGCCTCTTCATGACTTGATGATGCCACTCCTTCTGGGAATCGTATCGTCACTCATGAAAGTCTGTGACGCTGATGACCGCATAAGATGCTGTACCTTTGTCCGTGGATTAGGTCCATACCTGTGAGTGGGGTTGAGATATTGTAGGAAACTTTGACCTCCAGACTACCTGGTTTTTTCGACAGTGAATCAGTTATGTTGGGTTCTCAGTTGCATATATGTTCTCGATAGAGCAAGGGTTTGATCAGAGGACTTTCATCATCGGGTGTTTGTCTGTTCTTGATAGAGCAGGCCTTGGTCAGAGTATTGTTATCAGAGGTTTGTTCTGGACGGAGCAGATTTTGAGTGGGGTCTGAAGATCTCATCGGTAGTTGTTGTTTGTTCTTGATAGGGCAGATTTTGAGTGGGGTCTGAAGATCTCATCAGCAACTGTGTGTTTGTTCTGGAGAGGGCAGATTTTTGATTTGGGGGTCCGAAGACTTCATCAACAGATATTCCTTGATATTGCACCCGGGGTCTTTATTATCAGGCACTTATTCTTGTCAGGGCAGGATTTTGATCTCGATCCTATCAGATGGTTATTTTCAGCAGATCAGATCAGTGGTTTTACACCGGGGTTTCCTTCTCATCAGTGACTGTTGATACCGAATCCCCACAGCAGCCACCTGGATATATTGTTGCATACCTGCATTTTGCATTAGTTTGCATAATCATTCGCATTCCATTGGCGTGTGTCTGTGACAGGTACCGTTTCTCCGATCCAGGATCTCTCACCTCTTATTGTGTTACTGCAGCCTCTCTCAGGAAGACTGATGCGTACGAGTTCTCGGTCCTTGATGTGTCGAATCTAACCATTGCTGATACTATATGTGAGATTGCTGTTTCCATGATTGGGCCCAGATTCCCCTCCTTATTATTGTCAGCACCGGTACTAAGGCGCCAGGATCGGGGAAAATCTCTCAAGCACACAGACACACGCATACATCTGCATGAAGCATTTTTGCATGACATACATTTTGTTGCCTTTCCTAACCTTTAATGTTGACAGGTTTTTCAGGTACACAGGTTCCGAGCTGCTTTCGATCTCCAGGATTGATCAAAGACTCATCCACCGCTACTTAACTCGCGCTAATCAGACAGGGATAATGGACCAGGTACAGTCAGATGTTCAAGAGCTCCGTGAACGGATGGATCGTTTTATGGAGCTGATGCAAGTAGTTGCGAATGGGCAAGACCAGCTTCGTACTTTGGTTCAACCTCTCATCTCCAGGGTTGACAGTAATGGAATACTTCACGGCGGGGTCGTGCCCACTCCTCCTCCAGGGGATACTCCACAGAACGTTGTTCCGGCTGCCGGGGGCAACGGCAGTGCTAACGGCAATCTGATGACTAATATCGGGCTCAACGCGACTGGCGTCGGCAATGGTAGTTTGGGAGCCAATGTTAACATAGGGCCGGTCAACGGCAATGCTGGTACAGGAAATCTGTTGGTGCCTCAACCGTGGCTGGAGGACCATCAGGACGACATATTCTCTCAGAGAGGTGTAGAAGCAGAGCTGAATGCTGAGGCTCGACTCAGGTTCAAGGCGCTGGAAGACAAGATGAGAAACATAGAAAATCAGAACACATTGGGCGTTGACATGTCCAACCTCGGGTTGATTGCTGACTTTAAAGTACCTCACAAGTTCAAGGTGCCTACCTTTGAGAAGTATAAGGGTACTACTTGTCCCCGGGTCCACCTCCGATCTTATTATAGAAAGATGTCCGCTTATTCTGACGATGAGAAGCTGCTGATGCACTTCTTTCAAGACAGTCTTTCTAGTCCATCGCTCGAATGGTATATGGGTTTGGAGCCCGCTACTGTGTGCACCTGGAAAGATCTGGCAGAAGCGTTTGTTCTCCACTATCAATACAATAGCGACTTGGCTCCCAACCGAGTCCAGCTTCAGAATCTCTCACAGCGGAACAATGAAAGCTTCAAAGAGTACGCCCAGCGGTGGCGTGAATTGGCTGCTCGGGTTCAACCGCCGATGGTTGAGCGTGAGCTAGTGCAAATGTTCGTGGCTACCCTTCCTGGAATCTATTATGAAAAGCTAGTCAGTGGCATGTCTGGAACATTCTCGGCTCTCATCACTTTGGGCGAGCATGTTGAGAACGGTATAAAGATCGGAAAAATTCAGGGCGAATCATCCTCAGTTGGAGGAGCTAGCAAGAAACCCTATACTGGCAAGCGTCGAGAGGGAGATGCCAGTGTTGTCACTAATGCTAGGAGAAAGGGCAAGGGTCCTCAGTCTCAGATTGCTAGCATAAATATCCCAGCTGCCCCACCGCAGCAGCAGCAGCAGCCTCACCAGCAGAATCAGCAGGGGTATAAAAGATATCAGAATCGGGCTCCTATGACAAATCGTCAGTTTGAAACTCCACCTATGTCGTATGCACAGCTTCTGCAAACGTTGCTTCAGCTCCAATTAATTCAAAAGAGGACGTTGGCTCCCTTAACAGGGGCACCACCACCGGGGTACGATGCCAATGCTACTTGTGAATTCCATACTGGGGCACCTGGCCATATGATTGAGAATTGTAAAGCTTTTAAGCACAAAGTCCAGGACTTGGTGGACGCCAAGGTTATCAACTTTTCTGACAACGTGCCCAACGTCACCAAGAACCCGATGCCTCATCATAAGGGGGGCGGAGTGAATGCTGTTATCACTGAGGAGAGTTCAGACTTGCTGACGGATGTCAAAGATTTGAAGACGCCGTTGAGTTTTGTCAAGGCTAAGTTGCTGAAGAAGGGCTTCTTTCCTGGATGTGGAGAGTTATGTATGGCTTGTGCTACACTTCCTGATGGGTGTGAGCAGCTGATCGAAGGTATCCAAAGTCTGATGTCCGAGGGTATTTTACAATTCAGCCGGAGCGTTGAGAGTGCATCAGGGGAAGTCGTGCTGAAGCAGGCAGACGAAGTTGCTACCATTACCATTCCTCGTCACCCTATTACTATTTCTGCGCCCCGTCCGCCTACTATTACTATCACCAGGGCCGGACCAATTCCATTCGAGAGCACCAATGCCGTTCCATGGCATTATGGCGCCGAAGTTTATTGTAATGGTCAGAAGATAGAGCTAGAGCCATTCGGATCAACTGTGCAGAATCTTACCGAAGTCAGTGGTATCACTAGAAGCGGTAGAGTGTTTGCGCCAGCAGAGGTTGCCGCAGAGAAAGTGGTCCGGGCTGACGCTGTGGATAAGGGTAAAGGTAAAGCTGTCGAAGAGGTCCCTTCTGGGGCAGAAAAAGACTTGCTGGTTAAAGATGCTGAAGAGTTCATGCGACTAATCAAGAAGAGTGACTACAAAATTGTAGATCATCTTCATCAGACTCCGTCAAAGATCTCTATACTTAACCTGTTGCTGTGTTCTGAAGCGCACCGCAACGCATTACTGAAGGTATTGAATGCTGCATACGTGCCACAGTAGATATCAGTAAATCAACTCGAGGAGGTAGTAGTCCATGTTAATGCAGGTAATGGGCTGGGATTTACAGATCTGGAGCTGACTCCTAAGGGAAGAGATCACAACAGCGCCCTGCACGTCTCGATAGAGTGCAGAGGCACGATTATGTCACATGTCCTGGTGGATACGGGTTCCTCGCTTAATGTGCTTCCGAAGAAGGCACTGATGAAGTTGGATACCCGTGGATTGCTTTGCACGCCCAGTGATCTGGTCGTAAAAGCCTTTGATGGGACCAAGCGCCACGTCTTCGGAGAGTTGACCCTGCCAATTCAAGTCGGTCCAGAGACATTCAATACGGTTTTCTATATCATGGATATCATGCCCGCCTATAGTTGCCTCTTAGGTCGGCCATGGATCCATTCTGCTGGTGCCGTGACGTCCACGCTGCATCAGAAGCTTAAATATGTTGTTGGGGGCAGCATAGTAACCGTCTGTGGTGAAGAGGACATCATGGTGAGCCACCTGTCGTCCTTTAAATATGTTGAAATGGATGGCGAGATCCATGAAACGCTCTGCCAAGCATTTGAAACCGTCAGGGTGAAGGAGGTAGCTCCTGTCGTCGCAGAGAAGCAAGAGTTGAACCTCTCCTCGTTTAAGGAAGCACGGGCCGTTGTCGAAGCTGGTTCCACCCCAGGCTGGGGGCATGTCTTGGATATACCAATCAAACAGGATAAGTTTGGATTGGGATATTCTCCTGGAGCTGAAGCTTCATCTTCTTCTAGCAGCTCGTCTCGTGGGAAAGGGCCGATCCTATTCACCAAGGGAGGAGTTATTTTCGAGAGCATCAACGCTGCGTCAGAGGACAGCGGAGACAGTGATTGCGATCTTGACGCCTGGATTCAACCAAGCAAGTCGGGCGAGCGCCTCCACAATTGGACCATCAAGGAGATTATCAAGCTGACAAGTGAAGAGTAATGATTTGCTTTTTACAATCTTTGTACAGCCCTATGTCCTGCCCGGGGCATAGTGGTTTTACTGTCAGGGCCTTGTTGGATTATGTGTATGCATTTTGTTAATAAATAAAAGGCGTTTTCTTCGTAATCAAATATTGTGTTCTCTGTTATTCCTGTTTTATGTTTATTTCGAAAAACAGCAAAATGGCAACAAGGTTCGTGCTAACCTGCATATTCTTGCTTTAAACTTAACCCTTGTTATTGCAGGATCCACGTAATAGATGACATCGACTCTGGACCCTCTACGGCTCACTACGACTTTGATTGCCCGATCTATCAAGCCGAGGATGAGATTGATGAAGACGAAGACCTTCCGGAAGAGTTGGCCCGCTTGTTGAGACAAGAGGAGAAGGTTATTCTACCTCACGAGGAGGATATTGAGATCATAAATATGGGTTCTGAGGAGCTCGTCAGAAATGTCAGAGTTGGGGCTGCGCTGCAGAATGATGTCAAGCATAGACTGGTCGAGATGCTTCGAGAGTATAGTGACGTCTTTGCTTGGTCATATGAGGATATGCCCGAACTTGACACTGATATTGTGGTTCATCGCTTGCCGTTGCGAGAAGATTGCCCTCCAGTCAAGCAGAAGCTCAGGAGGACGAGACCAGACATGGCTGTAAAAATCAAGGAAGAAGTCCAAAAGCAGTTGGACGCAGGATTTCTAGCCGTTACCACTTACCCTCCGTGGGTCGCCAACATAGTACCTGTGCCGAAGAAGGACGGTAAGGTACGTATGTGCGTCGATTATCGGGATTTGAATAGGGCGAGCCCTAAGGATGATTTCCCGTTGCCTCATATCGATGTGTTGGTCGACAATACAGCCCAGTTTTCCGTGTTTTCGTTCATGGATGGCTTCTCCGGTTACAATCAGATTAAGATGGCACCGGAGGACATGGAGAAAACAACGTTTATTACCCCCTGGGGAACATTCTGCTACAAGGTAATGCCCTTCGGTCTGAAGAACGCAGGGGCCACTTACCAGCGAGCAATGGTAACTTTGTTTCATGACATGATTCATCATGAGATCGAGGTCTATGTTGATGACATGATTGCAAAGTCCCAAACGGAGGAAGAGCATCTGGTCAATTTGTTGAAGCTGTTTGAAAGGCTTAGGAAGTTCAGGCTGAGGCTGAATCCTAACAAATGCACTTTCGGAGTGCGGTCCGGAAAGTTATTGGGGTTTATCGTTAGTGAACGAGGTATTGAAGTTGATCCTGCGAAAATAAAAGCTATCCAAGAAATGCCAGCGCCGAAAACAGAAAAAGAAGTTCGTGGTTTCCTGGGCCGAATAAACTACATTGCAAGGTTTATCTCTCAGCTCACGGCCACTTGTGAACCGATGTTCAAGCTTTTAAAGGAAGATCAGGCGATTACTTGGAATGAGGATTGCCAGAAGGCATTCGACAAAATAAAGCAGTATCTTCAAGAACCTCCAATCTTGATACCCCCAGTGGCTGGACGGCCATTAATCATGTACCTGACGGTTCTGGAGAATAGTATGGGGTGTGTTCTCGGTCAGCACGACGAGACGGGCAGAAAGGAGCATGCCATTTATTATCTAAGTAAAAAGTTCACTGAGTGTGAATCTCGATACTCGATGCTGGAGAAGACGTGTTGTGCATTAGCTTGGGCTGCCAAACGTCTACGACAGTATATGCTCAACCACACCACTATGCTAATTTCGAAGATGGATCCGATCAAGTACGTCTTCGAGAAGCAGGCTCTTTCGGGCAGGATTGCCAGATGGCAGATGGTGTTAACAGAATATGATATTCAGTACGTCTCCCAGAAAGCCATTAAGGGAAGCGTATTGTCTGAGTACCTTGCCGAACAGCCAATCGAAGACTACCAGCCGATGAAGTTCGAATTCCCTGATGAGGATATTATGTTTCTCAAAGCGAAGGATTGCGATGAGCCATTGCCCGATGAGGGGCCAGATAGGAAGTCTCAGTGGAAGTTGATATTCGATGGAGCGGTTAATTCCTATGGAAGTGGTATCGGGGCTATCATCACGACTCCTCACGGATCCCACATCCCGTTTACTGCGAGGCTGACGTTTCCAGTTACCAACAATGAAGCCGAGTATGAAGCATGTATTATGGGTCTAGAAGAGGCAATTGATTTGAGAATCAAGAATCTGGACATATATGGTGACTCAGCGCTTGTAATCAATCAGATTAAAGGGGAGTGGGAAACTCGTCAAGCAAATTTAGTGTCGTACATGAATTACGCCAGGAGGCTGCTTCCGTTCTTCGATCGAGTGGAACTTCATCATGTACCCCGGGCTGAAAATCAGATGGCTGATGCCTTAGCCACGTTGGCTTCAATGTATAAAGTCAATTATTGGAATGAGGCTCCAAGAATTGTACTTTCGCGTCTTGATAGACCAGCATTTGTGTTTGCAATCGAGGATGCCAACGACGGCAAGCCATGGTTCCACGATATCCAGACCTTCCTTATGACTAAGGAGTATCCTGCGGGTGCGTCAACCCAGGATAAGAAGACTCTAAGGAGGCTATCTGGAAACTTTTATCTCAATCCTGATGGAGTGCTGTATAAGAGAAACCACGATCTCGTGCTACTCAGATGTGTAGATGAGAAAGAGGCAAGTATGCTCATGGAGGAAGTCCATGAGGGCACATTTGGTACGCACGCCGGCGGGCATGCCATGACGAGAAAGATCCTGAGAGCAGGGTATTACTGGCTGACTATGGAGTTGGATTGCTTCAGATTCGCGAAGAAATGTCATAAATGCCAGATTTATGCTGATAAAGTTCATGTGCCGCCGTGCCCATTGAATGTCATGTCCTCCCCTTGGTCGTTCTCCATGTGGGGCATCGACATGATAGGCAAGATCGAGCCCACTGCATCCAATGGTCATCGTTTCATTCTGGTAGCTATCGACTACTTCACCAAGTGGGTGGAGGCAGCCTCGTACGCTAATGTGACCAAGCAGGTGGTAGCTAAATTCATAAAGAGGGACATCATCTGTCGCTATGGAATTCCTGAGCGGATCATTACTGATAATGGTTCGAATTTGAATAACAAGATGATGAAGGAGCTGTGCCAGAGCTTCAAGATTGAACACCACAACTCATCTCCTTACCGGCCAAAGATGAATGGCGTTGTTGAAGCGGCCAACAAGAACATCAATAAGATTGTTCAGAAGATGGTTGTGACGTATAAAGATTGGCACGAGATGCTGCCGTTTGCCTTGCACGGTTATCGTACGACGGTGCGTACGTCGACCGGGGCAACTCCTTTCTCCTTGGTGTACGGTATGGAAGCTGTCCTACCGCTAGAAGTGGAGATTCCCTCTTTGCGAGTTTTGGTTGATGTGAAACTCGACGAGGCAGAATGGATTAGGAATCGTTTGAACCAACTCAGCCTGATGGACGAGAAGAGGTTAGCATCAATTGCATTTGGTCGTCTGTACCAAAGCCGAATGAAGAAAGCTTATGATAAGAAGGTGCGTCCTAGAAGGTTTCAGACGGGTGATCTCGTCCTGAAGAAAATTCTTCCGCCACACTCCGATCACCGGGGCAAATGGACTCCGAATTACGAAGGGCCGTATGTTGTCAGCAAGGTCTTCTCAGGAGGAGCTTTGCTGTTATCCACGATGGATGGTGAAGATTTTGCATCCCCGGTGAACGCGGACGTAGTTAAAAAATACTTTGCTTGAAAGAGACCCGCTGGACAAAAAAGAAAGAGTCCAGGCAAAAAAGGGGCATCCCGGCGAACCAAAAACAGAATAAAAGGTTCGGGCAAAAATTAGGGATATATTGAAAAATGTACACCCGCGAAGTCGAAAACCTACACTGGGCGGCTTCGGCAAAAAAGGGTATCCCGGTGAACTGAAAACCCGTAAAGGGCGGTTCACGCAAAAGTTAGGGACTTGGATAAGCAAATGACTGCGTTCCGCGTGAGGACTTTCATTGTTTAGTGGTTTGGAAGACCTGAGGGCCGTTTATCTGAATCAATCTCTTCCGAAGCTGAAGCGTCGGAGAAGTATCGAAGTCGAGTGGGCCTTAGAGGGATCAACTCATGGTGTTCGTCTACGCCTCGTTGCCGACATTTGTATATACTGATGTATATTTATGTTTTATTTTTGTGCGGCTTCCTCATTCCAGGAGCTTGCCTCTGTTGTAAACATTTCTACCCATTCAGGGGTTCATCATCAATAAAATGCACATTATTCAGCAATTCTGTTTGTCTGTTTAGCATTTATCTGTTTTGTTTGCGAATGAACACGCCGATGTTTTTTGATAAAATGCGCATACATAAACTTGCGGGCCTAGGCCCATTGATTGTTGAAACAATTGATTAACTGAATATTGTCACGAGATAATAACCTGGATAGGACCCTTTGAGGAGGGAATCTTGTCTTTTTGTTTGTGTTGTTGCAGGTGTAGCGCCTTCCAGAAGATGTGCCGTGCGCATCCCCGAAGCAGGATGAGTCCTCTTTCTCCAGCCGAGTTCAGTAGTCTCTCCTCCGCAGAATCTGAACGCAAATGGTGAGCAGTGATATGTCTTCCCCAGGCAGAGATAATTCTCTACCCCAAGCAGACGCATCCTGAGGGAGCGTCACCCCATCAGCTGAACCAAGCACCGAAGAAGGATGTCATCTTTCCCAAGCACCGGGTCACAAGTGCAGATTTCATAGAAATGTTCGGGTACCGAAGCTCGTGTTTTCCCCAGTAAAGCCGCCGCAGCAGGATTCTCCCCCAAGCACCGGGTCACAAGTGCAGGTCTCGTAGGAAGCTGTTCGTATGCCGAAGGATGCAGTAACTGATGGTGCCAGACTGAAGTCTCCAGTGGAATTGAGATTCCGCACCAGAGCCGTATTCTCTCCTGAGATGGGATGATTCCCTCTTCCCCGATAGAGTGTTGGAACAGTTGATGTTGTATTCCCCTGCAGAGTTGTACTCTCCCGAAGTCAGATGATTCTTTCTTCCCTAGTGGAATCGAATTCCTCATCAGAGTCGTACTCTCCCGTTGAAGTAGAATGATTTCTCTCTCCCCAGCTGGGTCTGCAGACCCCCAAAAGCAGAATCCTTGGAAGCAGTTGGGACCGTGAGTGGATTTTCCCTAGCAGAGCATCGAATAGCTGATGCTGTATTTCCCCAGAGTTGCACTCTCTCCAATGAAGCAGAATGACTTCTCTTCCCTCAGCCGAGTTTGCAGATGTCCAGGAGGGTCGAGTCCTTGAAAGTTGATTAGATCATGATTGATCTTTCCCCAGCGGAGTGTGGAGCAGCTGAAGTTGTTTCCCCATAGAATGGTTATCCCCAAAAAGGTAGCAAGGGCGGCCACGCAGTTCACTCCCGCGATTGACATCGCTTTCCTTCAGCAGGTTCGGGTTCTCGTAGAGCTTCGTCCCCTGCAGAAATCAGCTGAAGTTGTTTGCCCTGCAGCAGTCAACCAGAAGATCAGTTCCCCAGACAGAGGCCGATTGATATTGGCGTGTTCACGTTCTCCTCAGCAGGGTGATTCCTCTACCTGAGTTCTTGGCTCCTTGACAAAAGGGTTTCCTCCCCCCAGCATTTATTTTGCTGACGGGATCGCATCATTGTGCATGACTGCATAGCATTTAACACTGCATAGCATTTAACGTTGCATAGCATTGTGCATGATTTAGCATAAACGCATATCATTCCCACCGTGTGGGGCATAGCGCAGAAGCATATGCATCATAAGCATGATCTAGGTCGTTATTATGCTTGCCTTACAAGTGTTCGGCCGAAGGATCGGTTGCTCAGGACGATTCCTGATATTCTCTCCAACAAGGTCGCTTTCTTAAGATGATTCTTAAGACCCCGGTGTAATCCCCACGGTCGCTCGCTCAAGATGATTGTTGAGATCCCCAGCGAAGTCTTCAGTTCATGTTGATTCTCGAATTCCTCAGCAGGGCCGTTTGCTTAAGATGATTCTTAAGACCTCGGTGCAGGTTCCCGAATGGTTTGCTCAGGACGATTCTCGAGCTCCCCAATAGCGTCCCCAGCAAGAGTTGCCCAGAATAATTCTTGGAATCCCCAACAGAGTGGAGGGCCTTTCCCCAGCAGGTGGTCGGCACTTCCCCAGCAGCAGGCGGGTAGATTGATATCCCCCAGCCGAGCACAGTCATGATTGGCAGATGGAATGTTTCCCCAAGCGGATCCTGAAGGATTGCCCAGCAAGCCGAGGTTTGTTTATCCCCGTGAGTTTGAGGACTTAATGACATGAGTGTCTTGTAGCCCGAAGGCTATGTTCCCTAGAAGGGTCGTTCCCCCAGTAAGCCGTTCAGAGCATTTATCGCTTTCCCCGTGCAGAAGTACTTGCTCCCTAGTAAAGTTGGTAGGAATCGTCTGAGTGAACTCTGTCGTTATTCCCCAGCAGTTGTTGAAGTCGTTTGGGTGAACTCTCTCGTCTTTCTGCAGCAAAGTCTACAAGGTTGTTTGGGTGAGCCCTTCCACCTTTTCCCCAGTGAGTCATCAGGATTGTTTGGGTGAACCCTCATTCCTCTCTCCTCAACAGAGTTGGTAACTTGATGATTATGTCCGGTGACCCGGCGTGTTTGCTTTTATTTAGCAACGACTTGACAAGATGTCAAGAGAATAGCAGCGTGTAGTGTTTGCTTCCAAGCTCAGGTTTAGTACCTTTGGATGCGTTTGATTCCAAGCTCAGGTTTCGTACCTTTGGATGCGTTTGCTTCCAAGCTCAGGTTTAGTACCTTTGGATGTGTTTGATTCCAAGCTCAGGTTTAGTACCTTTGGATGCGTTTGCTTCCAAGCTCAGGTTTAGTACCTTTGGATGCGTTTGATTCCAAGCTCAGGTTTCGTACCTTTGGATATGTTTGCTTCCAAGCTCAGGTTTAGTACCTTTGGATGTGTTTGATTCCAAGCTCAGGTTTAGTACCTTTGGATGTGTTTGCTTCCAAGCTCAGGTTTAGTACCTTTGGATGTGTTTGATTCCAAGCTCAGGTTTAGTACCTTTGGATGTGTTTGCTTCCAAGCTCAGGTTTAGTACCTTTGGATGTGTTTGCTTCCAAGCTCAGGTTTAGTACCTTTGGATATGTTTGCTTCCAAGCTCAGGTTTAGTACCTTTGGATGTGTTTGATTCCAAGCTCAGGTTTCGTACCTTTGGATACGTTTGCTTCCAAGCTCAGGTTTAGTACCTTTGGATGCGTTTGATTCCAAGCTCAGGTTTCGTACCTTTGGATATGTTTGCTTCCAAGCTCAGGTTTAGTACCTTTGGATGTGTTTGATTCCAAGCTCAGGTTTAGTACCTTTGGATGTGTTTGCTTCCAAGCTCAGGTTTAGTACCTTTGGATGTGTTTGATTCCAAGCTCAGGTTTAGTACCTTTGGATGCGTTTGCTTCCAAGCTCAGGTTTAGTACCTTTGGATGCGTTTGATTCCAAGCTCAGGTTTCGTACCTTTGGATATGTTTGCTTCCAAGCTCAGGTTTAGTACCTTTGGATATGTTCGACTCCAAGCTCAGGTTTCGTACCTTTGGATATGTTTGATTCCAAGCTCAGGTTTTGTACCTTTGGATATGTTTGAGTCCAAGCTCAGGTTTCGTACCTTTGGATATGTTCGCCTCCAAGCTCAGGTTTCGTACCTTTGGATATGTTCGCCTCCAAGCTCAGGTTTCGTACCTTTGGATATGTACCGTTGGAAGTGTTTGTTTCCATCCCAAGCTCAGGTTTTGTACCTTTGAGATGTATACTTCGGATTCCCGGACCGGGTTTGACGGCGAGGTCAGACTCTTTCAATCCCCAGTAGAGATAGTGTTTGTGTGACGGTGATGTCGAGTGTCTCTAAGAGGATGTTTGTTTCCGACGGCGATGTCAGATTCAGTTTTCCAGCGACGATGTGGGGTATTCTGTCAGATGTGTTTCTCCAGCGGCGACGCGGGGTACTTTGTTCAGAGATGTATTTTCTCCAGCGGCGATGTTGGGTGTTGTGGTTGTCTGAAGGCAATATCAGAAAAAGTTAATGTGGATAACTGACGGTGACGTCAGATCGATATTTCTCCAGCTAGTTGTCGTGCGGCTAGTGTTGCAGTATTCAAAGATTTGTTCCCCGCAGAGTACCGTGTGCTCGCGCAGTTGGCAAATTTTCGGGTTTACCGATATTCAATCGTCTCGCACCTTGATTGGTTGAGAGCCGTTCGCTTCTCACCCAGTCAGGTTCAAGCCCTTTGAATAGGGGCAGCTGTTGCACCCCAAAATTTGACCAACATTTATTTATCCATTGAGTGTTTGAAAGTTGGTACCTTCATCAGACAGTTCAAGAGATCCTCAGAGGAGTGGGTTGAAACCAGGGTTGTGTGCTTCATAGCTTGAGAGTTGTGGGTGCTCCTCAGATGATTCTGAGACTTTGAGAATGAACTTGATGTTTTGAGAAAGCCTATGAGATGTATTGATAGCCATCATGAAGCCCAGAGAGGTCATTATACAAGAATTCAGGAGATTCAACCATGAATGGTAGAATTAGGGTTTTTGACTGGGTCAACCCTAGGATAACTGAAGATTTGGAGAAGGTTGAGACCTAATCCAAGGGCCATGGGATCATGGAATGATGCATAGAGATGTTATAAAGATGATTCCTAGACCAACTCATCATGATTGAAGAGTTTGAGAAGTTTTGAGTTAGGGTTTCTGAGGATTATCAGTGAAAAAACCCTAATTTGATCCCTATTTTCCAGGCAATTTTAGCTCTAGATGTGATTTATATCTCATCTTCCCCACAACATAAATGTTGTAGAGCTTGTTCTTAGCTTTAATTTGAGTGCTGGAAGTCCTTGATAGGAGTTACAGAGCTCAAGTTATGGTTTTGACAAATTACAGGTCAGCAGAAGTATGTGAATCTGGGTCCTTGAAAGTCACCCAACTTGCAGACAACTTTTTCCCTAGTAGGATGATTCCTATGATCTCTTGGTCAACATGAATGTTGAAGGGCATCTTCTTAGCTTTAATTTGAGTGGTAGAAGTCCTTGATAGGATTTGTGGAACTCAACTTATGGTTTGAACAAGACAGGGGTATTTTGGTCATTTGTCAGTTATAGGTCATTTTAAGCAAAGGCCATATCTCCTATTTCCAAGCCTCAAATGGAAAAACTCAAAACATGAAAGTTGTTCAAAATGTGATTTTAAGGCTATATAAGAGGTCTTAAGAGTTTGGGAATGCATGGAGCATGGATATTTTAAAATGGTCAAAATGAACTAAAAATGGCTTATAAGTTGAAAAAGTTGGAATTGGAAATTGGTTTGGAAGATCTAGGAATCCAAAATAGGTCATCCAATATATCATTTTGATTGGAAACATCATTTTAAAAACAATGGTTTAGCCACATTTTTTGAGTTTAGGCTTAAAAATTGGAGTTGCTTTGTAAATTTGTTACTTGCACTTTAAGGCATCAAAAGGAAAGATGGGAAAATGCTACATAAAGGTTTGTAAGACCTTATTTTCATGTCATAATACCATATGGGGAGAATTTAAGTAAGATTGCATGGTTTATCATGAGATGGCATGAGATTCACTCAAGATGACAAATTCAAATTATCATTGCATGAGAAGTTCTAGAAACTTCATGGAAGGTTCTCCAAGGTTCTAGACATTTCTATTCTCATCTATATAAGCCCTAGGGTGGCTCCATGCATTGGTTGGTGATTCTTAGAGTTTGCATACCACATTTCCATTCTTTCACTCCAAAATGCATTTTAATCCCAAACTCCATTGAAACTTCATCAATCACTACAATTCTGATTATCATCATCATCTACAAGCAACATTGAGTATTTGGCAAGAAAGATTGAAGAGAATTCGTGGCTGGCTCATGTATTCCAAGTGATCACTCCAACTTGCATAAAGGATTGACTAGGTTGATTCAAGAAGTGTGAGCACAAACTACTGCAAACAGAAGCACATAGGTCCATTGAAGATCACTTGTAGCAAGTACCAAGGCTTGGATTGGAGAAGAAACACCATAGCCATCATCACTTGCAAGGTATGCGTTTTCTCTTGAATCTCATTATTTATGCATAGTTAAGGTTTGTTGTTAGGGTAAACATGATAGAGACCAATTAGGGATGAATCTTGATGAGTATGAGAGCATTCCATGGAAGTTTGTTGTATGGCCGTTTCTGTTTAGGGAGCAAGAACTCATGCCTTAGTGTACTATAATCTTAGTTTTGTAGCTTAGAATAATCACCATGGAGTGTAGACCATTCTAGGTTAGTATCAGCCAAAACCATGATCATGCATAACAGAAGAAAGTAATGGTGTCCAAGACTTCCATCGTGCGTATTTCTTTCTAGAGTGAGTGTTAAGAAAATCCACGACCATGGCCGTGTAGAGGGCAGTGAGAGGATCAAGTTTGATGTTTGGATCGTGAATTTTCATTGCGAGATGAGGGAGCTATGGATTATGGAAGATTCGTGTGTGAGGCTGGATTCATGAAACCCTAGGTGTCCAAGGTGGAAGACGTAATCTTCACCGTTGATTCATGTTGAAATATTTGACTTGGTCTCTCAATCTACGGCCCAGATTCATTCAGAATTGGAGGGAATTTTAAAAGCTGAAACGCAGCGTTTTGTTAAGTGGGGGCGCCTGGGCTTATCCTGTGTGCTATCCACACCCCCTTATATCTGGCCCACTTAGATATCAACTAATCTGCATTACTATTTTCACCCCCTCCCCTTTAATTCTTTTTTTATTTTCTTTTTATTGTTTGTCTTTTACAAAATGCATAAAAAATAGGAAATTTAATATTTTTTTAATTCTTGTTTTTTTCATGTGTTCATAAATCTGTCTAGAAAATTCTAAATAAATAAAATCTCCATTTTATTTTCTTTTCATATTTTTAATAGATTTTTCTTTTAAATAGCTTTTTAATATGTTTAATTTTGTACATGATTTTGTAGAAATTGTTTTAGGACCTTCCTTTAATCTTTTTAACCCATTCTTTTTTGTGTAATTAGATATTGAATCATAGTTCCCCATAGGATTTAATTCTTGATTTTTAGATTAAATTTTGATTAGCTTAATTAGGGTAGCATTAGGGTATCCTAATTAGGGTTTAGGTGGTGCATAGGTGAAAGAATTCATTTTCTTTAGATAGTTTTGTTTGATTTTTGGGTAGGGGCATATGTGGATGTTATGGGTAGATGGTGAGGACCCTTGTGAATAATTGTTAGATTTTTCCCCATTGGTTTGGTATTTTTAGGTATTTTCTGAAGTTGCCTATTGATTTTGTCTGTTCTGTGGTTATCTGTTCATCTTTGGGGTTCATTGTGGGGAATTGGTTGTGGGGCTTGTGTTGTTTTGAAGACCTTGTTGGAGAGCAGGATGAAGTGAAGATTGAAGATCAAGATTCAGAGACCCAGAGCTTGGCTTTTTCCCTGTCTGTGAGGTTTGAGATCCTGAAGTTTGAAGGAAGTTCATGATACTTTCTTGAGGAAGGCACTATGAATGACTTTCATTCTTTCTTCTCACCTCTTTCTTAAGTATCCAATGATGTTGGAGCCAACTTGTGAGTTTAATTTATCCTGAGGAGGAATGTAAACTGATCACATGTTGTTGAGCCACATGGGATACAACTCCTAAGTGGAAGCCTCCTAGTACTTTCCTGAGGAAGGTCCTATGGGTCTATTCACTTAGTTCCCTTAGTTTATCTAGGATTTCTCAAGTATCCAATGATGTTGGAGCCAACTTGTGAGTTTAATTTCTCCTGAGGAGGAATGTAAACTGATCACAGTTGTTGAGCCACATAGGATACAACTCCTAAGTGGAAGCCTCCTAGTACTTTCCTGAGGAAGGTCCTATGAGTCTGTTCACTTAGTTCCACTAGTTCAGATAGGATTTCCTAAATATCCAGTGATGTTGGAGCCTGCTTGTGAGTTTAGTTTCTCCTGAGGAGGAATGTAAACTGATCACAGTGGTTGAGCCACATAGGATATGACTCCTGAGTATACACCTCCTAGTGCTTTCCTGAGGAAGATATTATGAGTCTGCTTACTTAGCTCCATTTCTTTGGTAAGCTTGTTTTGAAGCTTGAAGATTGGGATTGTTTTCTCTTTTGGTTAGGTTTTGCTTTAGGGCTTTGCTTTCATTTTGATTCAGATTCTGTGTTAGGGTTAGGATTAGAGAGTAGATCCTTTCTTTCTCAAGTTTGTGTTTTGTTGGCCTGATGGCAACTTCATTTCCCTTATCTGTTATTGCTTGACAGCATGTTGTTTATCTTCAGTATGATTACTGTTATTTCATGACTGGCTTGAGGTTGAGACGAGCTTGTGGAGGCTGAAGCCCCACACACATTTCCTCCCTCACTTGCATTGCATGCATTTTACTGTTAAAGCTGATGCTTTTGTCTGTTTTGGTGTATCATTGACATGATCCCTTAGGACTCTCATTTCCTCTGATGAGGATTTGATGATAGACTTTTAGGTTGAAACCTATGCATGACAACTTCTAGGAGTTCCCTGTTCAAACCTCAACCATAGGATGAATCCATGGCATGATAACAGTAGGACTTGATAGTCTCCCTCCTAGTTGGGCCTGTTCTCTTCTCATCTCGAAGCAGTTTAAAATACAGTAATCATGAATGATTTCCTTCGTACGCTACGAGCCTTATGCCATCTGAGGATGGATGTTTAGTATGGTACCCTTTGGGTGACATGCGACGCATTCACTCTCAGGTCATAGTCTCTAGTGCGGTTGGAATCGCAAACATAATAAAAAACACTTCTTTCAGGAGATAACCCGTAGTTTCCCGAACTACGTTTGCTCTGATCTTTCATACCAGATGAAAGTACGTAGGCATAGGATGCGATATCCTAGCGAGCAACCTTCCCCATCTTCCTTCGTAGGCCGAACTACGCTGACTCTGATTTCTCGTTCCAGACGGGAATACGTAGGCATAAAGCGCAACGCTTTGCCGAGTCATTTTTCTTTTCTTTTTCAGCCAGCCTTGATAGGTAGATAGATTATAACCAACCCGTCCAAGTAAACAAACAAGCGAGGATCCCGTCGAGTACGACGGACGTGAGGGGTGCTAATACCTTCCCTTTGCGTAACCGACTCCCGAACCCAGACAATGGTTGCGATGACCTTGTCTTACCCCTTTTTCGTCAGGTTTTTCCGATCGTTTCCTTTCCCGCTCTGAGGGATAAATAACGAAAGGTGGCGACTCTTCTGTCATGCCGGCACCTTATTTTCGCGCAAGCAACAACCGTAGGCCGAACTACGGCTGCTCTGATTCTTTACTTCTTCAAGTAAAGATACGTAGGCACAAGGGCCACAATCCTTTCCGAGCACATTCCCCCCTATATCTGTAGTTCCCCGAACTACGTCGACTCTGACTTTCTCATACCTATTGAGAATACGTAGGCCTAGGACCGCGAAGTCCTACCGAGTCTGTTCTGTTCTTTCTCTTTTCTTCCTCGTTCTCTCTTTCCTCCTAACCTCTCATCTTCCTATTTCTAACCATTTCTCTTCCCCTTTGGAACACTCTTTTATAGCATAATTTTTAAGCAAATAAATTCACACGTCGACAAACAAATGGTTCCCATCGAGTACGATGGATGCGAGGGGTGCTAATACCTTCCCCTCGCATAACCGGCTTCCGAACCCGTTCATGGTTGCGATACCGTCTTATCCATTTCTTTCTTAAGGTTTTCTCGATATTTTCCTTTCCCCTCATGGGATAAATAAAATTCGGTGGCGACTCTTCTGTCCTTTCTCTTCGCCTCCCCGTCGTTGCACGATGCATTTTTCGAGTAGCGACACAGTGCTGCATATCAGAGCGACTCCTCTAAGACCCAATGATAAAGGCTAAAGAGGTATCAATGACATCCTCTAACTCAGAGGCTACTCCTCTACCTAATTGCCTGTACTCTCGAAGAGCACAGATGGCACAACAACAAACATAAGGTGGGAATACATTTAACAAAATGCTGACTGCGAAATTGAAAAAAATAAAATAGTAATAACGAATTATAAAATATCTTAATCACACCCAAAACATTATCACATAGATAATAATGTGAATGCAATGCAATGCCACTAACTCCTTCTCAAATGCATGTGGTACCAAAATCACTGAGATCAGAGATATGTTACTGATATTCTCGTGTCTCTAGTTCCTCTATGAGTTGTATCTCTCTCTAAATGTGAGACTCTCATAGTTCCTCTCTAAACCAGACCAACATTGAACCAAAGTCATACATATCTCCGAAATAAATGAATGCATGATTATAAGCAACACAAACATGCATATCATCAACATCACAAAATCACAAATCTCAAAACATCCTCAAAAAGGTTTTACTCTTGATCATATAAGTTATCAATCACAAGTCTCACTATAATCGTTCTCTAGATTACTATAGTCAAAACACCAACCAAAGTCATTATTGTAATCCCTATCTGGATTACTATACCCAAAAACATATTTTCAAAACAATTTTAATTATTTCTCCTCTAAAGGTAAAGTTATGTTATCACTCAAAATTTCAACTCATCAAACTACTCAATAAACTCAAAAAATTTCAAAACTCATAATTTCTCAAAATGCTCAAAAACTCATAATTTCTCAAAATTCTCAAAAACTCATTATTTCTTAAAATTCTAAAAAATTCATAATTTCTCAAAATCCTCAAAAACTAATAATTTCTCAAAAACTCATTTTTTTTAATAAAAAAGAAAGAATAAGAGACACTTGATTTAAAAAAAAAAAGATTTTTTCAAATAAAATTATGTTAGTAATATTTGTGTTTTTTATTTTTTATTATTTCACTTCATTGAAATCGAAATGAAAGAATATTTGTTGATACGCTTCACGGTTACGCGTGCGTATCAACAAGAACCCATGACACCAGCTTATCAACAACCAAAGGCTAAAGCTTTGCGTCTGCAAAATGCTCCAAACCAGAATAGGGGACAAAAGGGTAAACCCCCCTTCATTCCAATCCACACGACATACATTGAGCTCTTTCCTTCCTTACTCCAAAAGGGACTAGTGGTTTTAAGACCCTTGGATCCTCCACCTAATCATTTACCTCCGTGATACAATCCAAGTGCTCACTGTCATTTCCATGAGGGTGCTCCTGGACATGATTTAGAGGGTTTTTATGCTTTGAAGCATATAGTACATGAGTTGGAATCAAATCTCTCCCAAAACATAAAGGGTGAAACATGCAGTAAGTTTGAAGAAGTCAATTCTCTAAAGTCTGTGGATTAAACAAAAAATTCAATTCTCTAAAGTTGACAATCATTTGGTTGTTTCAGCATTTCCTTTTGTAATTTCTTTGCATGTTAATTGTTTGTTTGCTTTTAAGCATTGTTGCTTTCTTTGAATCGGTAAGATTAATGAAATGTTTATGCATCTTTTGAATTAATCCATTCATATTCACTCACTTTTTATTTATGTAAAAAAAACAAAAATATTTCTTTTATTTCACTTATCTTTATCAAATTATTGTCTTAACAAAGATTGGAAGGAGGGTGATGAAAAAAATACATGATATTATTGTGGTATGCTTTTGAATAGAACTTTGCCGATGATGTAAGACATTGTTTCAAATCCCCAAACAATGAATAGATAAGGAGTTAGTTCCTATTCAACCACTTTGAGCCTAGAAGTAGGTGTTTCTTTCAGATCTACAAACCATTACACTTAACTCGGGACAAGGTAGTGTTCAGTTAATCTAACTTTGAGTTCAAATTGCAAGAGAATACATTCCATATGGGGATCAACCACGTGATATTCTTCTAACACGTCCTGAAGTTTCGAAAGAACCATGCAAAATGCAAAAATTATGATGGTTGGCCTGCAATGACCAACGACTTGACAGTCACAACTCTTTAAAAATAAAAAATAAAAGAAAAAGAAAAAACTCGTTGAGTCGAACACCCAAAGAGGCATCTTAGGTAAAAGTTAGGGCATCCCAGTGGACCGAATGCTTCAAAAAGTGGTCCATGCAAAAAATTAGGGATAAAAAACAGAAGAGGTCACCAAAATCCTCAACAAAAATAGAATAAGGTGACTGTCATTTCAAAAAAATCATATCTTGAATCTTCATCTTTATCATCACACCTTTGAACTCTTTTTAAAGTAGAATGTGTGTGTTAATTAACTAAACATAGGACTGAAGTCATCAAAAAGAAGGGGCGGGTTAAAATTAAATTTTGAGTCTTATATCCTTTGTTTCAAAAATCATGGATCAGGTCACGTTATAACCCTTAAAGACCTAATTGAGGCATGGTTTGTTTTGAAAGCATACTACAACAAAGTTGCGTTAACCTAACTCCACAAGATCCTTTCTAATCATGTGTACTAATCACACCACCTTTCACATTATGAATGATTAGATCAGCATTGCATTCTGATCATTAACCCGTTCACTGAATTTCACCAAATTGACATCAATAAATTTTGATTTCAAAAATTTTCATGAACATTGCATTAAAATTACCATTTTTGAACGAAAATTTTTATTTTCAAATTAAAATTTGGCATCGAGGATATTCCAACAAATGCATATTCAGTTGAGGAACTTGATAATGTGAAAGAAGTCCAGCCAGGGGCAAATCACTTTGAGCTTTGGTCATCCGAGCCGATCACCTCGAGTTTCAGTTAATCAAAAAAGCATTTATTTTTTAGACTCAGACCGGGGCAAGCCACTTCAAAGAGCTCAATGAGTCCAACCCTCCAAACATCGATCAATCAGAAGTCTACCATTCCAAGATTTGGTTAATCAGGGGTAGACCACTGCATATTTCAATATTGGGGAAAGTCATCTTTAGGTCGACTTATGCAAGCTGCTTCCAAACTCCTTTCAAGGTGAACATCTTTAAAGACTTAGACTAGGGCAAGATGATCCACATAGGGGTTGATCCTCTCCATGCCTACAGGCTACTCAAGCAAATTCCACCATACGCCAGCAACTGTTAAGTTCAAGACGAGTCCCAAAAATCAGGGAGCATAACTCATCAATCATCCAAAAGGATCCCCTTGGCTAGTTGTAATTATCAAGCTTGATAGATTCTCCTTTGAATTCTACTTTAAATACATCTGCCACAAATATTTGGTTGAGTTCTCAGTGTTGAGGAATCAAAACTTCCATAAAAAGCCTCTGTAAACTCCCAGTCTGCATAGAGTCAGCATTTACATATCATGATCATTCATATATCATGCATAAAATCAAATTCCAATCATGCATAACCCGAAGTGTACTTCATGCTCATTTGCATTGACCTAGGTCCCGTCGTTGATTGTTATCCCTTGACATGAAAGACTAGTTGTCACTGGCACATCTCCAAGCCTAGTTGTCACTAGCACTCTATCCTAAGTACAATTGTCATTAACATCTTTTGAGGTCCATTTTCACTAGCGTTACCTAAAATCCAATTGTTATTGGTATGTTCAAAGTCTAGTTGTCACTGACATCATTTTCAAATACTGGTTTTTACTAATGTCCGTTTTTAAAATCCAATTTTCATTGGTATCTAAAGACCAGTTGTCACTGGTACCTTATTTTAAAAATCCAGTTGTTATTGGTGTCCTTAAGATTCGGTTGTCACTGGTATTTGTTTTGAAGATTAATTATCATTGGTGTCTCCTAAAGTCCAGTTGTCATCAACATTATTTTCAAAATCCATTTGTCACTGGTATCATTCTAAAGTCCAGTTCTTATTAACACTCACTTTAAAATCCAATTGTTATTGGTGTTCAAAGTTCAATTGTTATTGGCATAATGAAAAGTCTAATTATCATTGGTACCTCTAAAGTCCAGTTATTATTGGTGTCATTACCTAAAGTCCAGTTATCATTGGCAGTCATTTCATTTTCAAAATCCAATTGTTATTGGTATTCAAAGTCCTATTGTCATTAGCATCCAAAGTCCAATTGTCACTGGCACCACTTTCAAAGTCTGGTTGTCACCATACATCTATTATCAACATCCAATTGTTATTGGTATGTCCAAAGTCCAATTGTCACCAGTGTTATTACTAATTCCAATTATTATTGGCGAGATTTCAAAGTCCAATTGTCATTGGCATTTAAAGTCCAGTTGTCACTACCAATATTTTCTAAGTCTGGTTGCTACCGGCATTATCCTTAAGTATAATTGTCATTGACATCATTTTCAAAATCCAATTTCCATTGGTACCTAAAGTCCAATTGTTACTGACACTTTCTTTGAATCCATTTGTCATTGGTATCCTTGCATGGTCCAATTTTTATTGGCACGGTCCAAATTCTAGTGGTTCTAGCACCATCTTTAGATCCAAATGTCACTGGTGTATTTTCAAAATCCAATTGTAATTGGTGTCTAAGTATGGTTCTCACCGACATCATTTGAAAAAGTCCAATTTTCATTGGCACAATTTAAAGTCCAGTTGTAACTAGAACTAATCCGTTAGAAGCTGGTTATAACCAATGCTTACGGTCTAAGTCCAACTTTGTCGGCACATACAAAGAGTTTAATTACCCTATTTTTCCCGATGGTTCCTAGAAAGTAATGTATGACTCATCATTTTAATGAATTCCCAGAAGCTTGAATGTTATTCTCGTTAGAAAGCTCTAATATTTTATCTTGGTTGATTTCTTTGTCAAGAATCATCATAGTCTTTTGCATGGATGATTTTCTTGTTAGAAAACTCCTGAGTTTTATCTTAAATAATTTATTTGTAGAAAACCTCCTTGTTTCTTTTGCACTGATGACTTTCTTGTAAGAAAGCTCCCGAGATTGTCTCTGATGAATTCCTTATTACGGATCTCAATTTTGTTTGATTGGATAATTTTCTTTTAGAAAATTTCAGAAATTTGTTTGGGATGAATTTCTTGTTAGAAATCTCCAAAACTCCTGATTTCTCAAGTGTATTCTAAAGTGTCTGCTTGTCATCTCTACCAAGTTGAGAACCCTCACTTTTTAATATTCCTCAATGTCTTTTCTCTAGTAGATTGTTATCCCCAGTAAGTCTTCACCCATTCGTCTTTGTCATTTTCTTATGGATCACTATTAACATATATCTTTGTCAATCCCCACAGGACCACCATTCATTCTCCCCCCATTATAAAACATCATTGTAACGGAGAAATTTGTGAGTGTAAGCTATTGATTAACTTAACTAAAAAATGCAAGAGTCGCCACCACACTTTTATTTTATCCAAAAGAAAAGGAAAAAAAACGAACAAAACCTAAACAAGTTCTAAAACAAGAATAAAAAAAGAACAGGTAAGGGGGTTGGTTACGCGATAGGAAGGTGTCAGCACCCAAAACGTCTATAGTACTCTATAGAAGTCCTTTGAAATATCTACGCTTTTTGGTTTGAAAATTTTTGCTTGAAAGAAGATTGGGGAGGTGAGAAGAGAATTGTTTTTTAAGATTTTTGTGTTTGGAGCAACTTATCGCCTCATGCCTACGTACCCACAAAGTGCAATATAGGATCAAAACCCCGTAGTCCGTGGTACAAATAACAAAAATAGTTTGTTTTGATTGATTTTTAAATGTAAAGACAAGTCGTCATTTTAAGGAGAAAACTACGACTAGTCGTCCACGAGTATAAGACAACATTTGCATCACCTAAAGATGGAGGATTTTGCTTGGATTAAAATCAACAAGTCTATCATTCAACATCTAAGTGGAAAATGTCAACATCTTAAATACTATAGGGAATAGGAGAATTATATCTCAACTATGAAAATGACTCATATCTAAACTTTATGAAAAGTTTTAAAATAAAAAGTGCACAAAGGCACAAAAGGTTTGAATGAGGTGAAAATTTTTTATATCTTTTTAAAATTAGTCAAAGTATGATTAACATTGATTGATATTTATTAAATAAAACAAAGTTTGAAAATCAATTGGCCAAAATCAATGTTTTATTATGAAAGCGGTTTTAAGTTTGAAAACAAGATTTTTGAAAAAGGGAGAAGATTTTGAAAATTTAAGAAGGGGAGGATATGAAGTGACTACCCTAGAAAGTAAAATAAAAGTTAGAGATAAGAAAGATCTAACCAAATTGTAGAAATCTTCATAGCAAGCCAAATAAGAATTCCTTCCACCTTGAGCATAAGCAAATAAGCAAGCCAAATAAAGACAAATATCCATAATACTCCAAGCATAAGGAAAGAGACCTAATTCTAAGCCCAAGGGTTCAAGAATAATCCAAGAGGTCCAAGTTCTAAGTCCATCCATAAGAATAACCACAAAATTAAGAGCACCAAATTTTTTAGAGGTTTAATCCTTTATTAAGGAAGATATGGTCAAAATGGACAAAAGAAAAAGAGAGTGGAAGCACAAGCAATAATATGATATGATATAGGGAGTGATAAGGAAACATAAACAATAAAAATAAAGTTTAGTGATATGAGATAGGGGATGGAAGCACAAGCAATAAAAATAAAAGAGAGATAGAGAGCGAGAAGGAAACATAAACAAAATTAGTATAATAATATTGTTAGTGAGTTATTGATTAGTTATTAGAATAAATTATCAAAGATGGTTAAATCATGCACTTAGGCCAAAGTTAATGAAGACTTATTAAATGATTGATAAAATCAAAGCCTCCTAATAACAAGTTTCATAAGTGATGGACCTAAGACAAATAACCAACCATACTTGGACTTTCAAACATAAGTTTGAGTCATGAATGATCATTTTCCGATAAGGGACAATTTAGCACTATATTAAGCAATCATAATCGAGTTTATGTAGAAACCAAGACTATCTGAGGCTGGTCAATAATAATGTTAGTGCTAATGTATGCTAGAGAAGTGATATGTAGATCACTCTCTGAAAGCAATATCGCACGAAAAAAAGTGGTAACGATCTCATCTTCATCAAGAACTTGAAATAAATTTCAACGATATCGAAGATTTTCACCGATCAAAAGAAAGAAAAAAAGAAGAGGAAAGGGAATGCCAAATTGAAATACAATTTCAAGTTCATTCCATATTTACATTCATCCACTCATCTTGGTGGATTAAAGCACTAAACATATCATTAACTCAAAGCATCTAAAATGAATTGAACAATTCACTTTAAAGATGGATTTGAATTAGTGAATGTTTATCCAACTTCATCTACACCCTAAGTCCAATGAATTTAAAGAGGAAAAGGACCTCTAAAAGTGTAATCCAAAGCAAAAACCAAAGGGAAATGGAAGAAGAAGAAGAAAGAACCAAAACAGTCCCAAAACAAAGCAAAAATGGCAAAATTGACATTGTGTAATTGATTACCCTCATGCTGGTAATCGGTTACCATTGCTAAAACAACAGCAAATCCATTTTGAAAATATGCAAAACTTGATCAATCATTTCTTCAAACACCTCATGATCAAAGATGCAATTGAGCCCGATAATTCAAGTAAAATAACAATAAACAACACCAATGAAACATAATTTGCAAGATCCAGCTATCAAGAAACAAGAATCAATAATAGATTATATTGTGAAGGATGTATCAAGAATAACAGTGGTGGATCAAGAGATTACCACTTCAAATTTGAAAATTCTTCAAACCAACTCCAAAAACCACACTTCAAAGCCTTGAACTACAAAAATTGATGATGAAAAAGTGAATGCATGAAGGTTTAACTCAAAGATTAGTAAGTTCTAATGATGAACTTACTAACTTTCAAAGGAAGAAAAAGCTTTGGTGAATTTGGTAATTGGAGAAAATTGAGAGAGTCAAGAAGGAATTTGACAAGGTAAATTTGACTATCAAAAGCTTGTGAAATGAATGAAATGAGGCCTCTATATATATGATTTAGGCTTGGAAATTTTGGTGGATTGGAGTTTTTTTGGAACCAAAACTAGGCTTGGAATTTGAATTTGGAGGCAAAATCAATATCAAATGGTGATTAGTGATGGTGTATGGTGGGAATTAATTATGATGAGGTAGGGGAATTAAAATGAAGTGATCTAGAATATTCTCATGATGAAATATTTGAATTTGATGCTAAAAATGCTGCAAAATTTGAATTTGGCAAATTTTCACAAAAAATGCATAGGGTAATCGATTATCCTAATACTAGTAATCGATTACCACATGCAAAAATTGTGAAAAAAATACTTTTTGATGTGTTGTCTTGGCTCTGGCTCGATTCTTTTTGCTTGTCAAAGAAGGCATGGAAATAAACACATGAACCTTGGAGTCTCTTGAATAATTATCAATTAAATCTTGGAAACCCTTGATCAGATGATTTTGAATTGTTTGCATATTAACTTTGACTTTTTTAGATTAAATTCATTCGAGCTGAGGGACTGATATTGATATCCTTGATCCAGATTCTTCTTGAAAAAGTTAGTAAAGGAAAAACAAACATTTTTTGGATTTTGAATAATGGTTAGTAAACATAAACATAGACAAATATCAAACAAGCAAGAAAACAGGACCGTCAGGTGATCTCTCAAGAATAAACACACAAAGGAAGGCAAGAGAACCAAAGCTTGCAATATTGTTTGTGGAATGAGATGAAAATGGTATGTGGTATCTTAGGGGTAAAATTTAGGGTATTACAACTGCCCCTATTTAAGTTTCTTCTATCCGGAGATATGAAGATTGACATCTTTTTCTCGACCAGATAGAAGAGACTTAAATATAAAAATAAACTCAATTTTTGGCCATAAGTGGCCACAAAATGATATGACTATTCTAATGGTATGCAAACACAAGACCTCTGTGGGAAAAACAAGCCACAAGAGACAAACAAACTACTGGAGAACAAAAGAAAGAAAAAGAGACTCTGCAAGGGAAAACAAAAGAGTAAGATTCTATTCCGATAAAGGAAAGGAATCAACTCAACCGGGGAAGAGATACCAACTGTCGATTACTGAGCGAAGATACTCAAACCAAAGAGAATAGGTAAAATACTTTCTATTGGTTAGTGAGTAGAAAATAAGGGCAATAAACACAAAAGAATTATCATCTACCAGTTACTGGGTAGAAAAACAAAGAGACATATTACTTATTACCACTTACTAGGTAAAAAGTAATTCACTTAACGAGAGATAATCAACTACCTGTTACTGGGTAGGAAAATAAATATTGCCAACTACTGGTTATTGAGTAGTTTAGCGAGAGTAATAAACCTGAAGAAAAAGATTACCAACTATTAGTTAATGGATAGGGTAAACAAAATATCAACTACCTATTACTGGGTAGGAAAAGGAATATTACTAAAAGAAAAGATTACCGAATACCGGTTATTGGGTAGAAAACAACGGTAACTAACCAAAGGAGAGATAAATGCTACCTATTACCTGTTACTGGGTAGAAAAATAAAGGCAACAAGCTTGGGAGGAAGGATTGCCTTTTACCGATTATTGGGTAAAAAAAAGGAAAACCAACCAACAAGGAATGAGAAAAATCACCTTCTACCGGTTACTAGGTATAAAATAGAGGCAATATACTCAAAAGGTGAAGAAACATTATCGGCTACCGGTTAGTGGATAGAAAAATGAAGGCAATGGGCTCACACTGAAAGATTACCAACTACCTGTCACTAGGTAGAGTAAATAAAACTCGACTACCTGTCATTGGGTAGGAGAAAGAAATAAAGTTCAACTACCTGTCACTGGGTAGGAAAAACAGAATTCAACTATCTGTCACTGGGTAGAAGAAGGAAATAAAGGTCGACTACCTGTCACTGGGTAGGACAAACATACTCGACTACCTGTCACTGAGTAGGACGAGAAATATATCATTATCTACCTATTACTGGGTAGCTTAAGTCACACAACAGACTTCTCAAATAAAGAGACAACCATCTGTTGGGGATGAAATATTCATTGGATCACAATAGAATTTTCATATAAGGAGATAAATATATGTTTAAATAACGAACCAAGTTGAATGATAACAAGCTTCCACTATAAAGATAGGGCTTAACTTCTTCTTTAGTCAAGTTTTGAACTTAAAAAAAGGACCAAATACAAACAGACTCTGTTGAAGGGATTGCCATCTTCTAGGAATTACATATCAATAACTCTGTCGAGGATCTTCAAAAGAGATACGGGTAAGTTAGATCATACAAAAGACTTCTCAAATAAAGAGACAACCATCTGTTGGGATTTGGCAAAAAAAATTCTCACCAGGACTTTTTTATAGAGATGCCATTTGATGGAAAAGCTGTTCGGATAGGGCCTAACATTCTGCAATAAACTTTTCTACTGAGGATGAACTAGAGAAATGTCATTTATTACGAAGATACAAATAAATTCCCAGAGATTACACAAGTCGTTCAAATAAAGAGGCTACCACTTATTACCAGGTGAGGTTTACCTTGCAGGGGACACACAAGCTGCTCAAATAAAGAGAACACCTCTTGTTGTCAGTCAAAAAATTTCAAGAGAGTGTTATCATACGACTGCTGGGGAAATTCAAATCTTCATCTTCTGATGGGGATCAATAAACAGATTTCTGCCGAGGAAAATAAATCCTTAAAAGGTGAAATAAATGCCTTCTCATCATCCAGGTTTCGCAGCCCGGAGATATTCCAAATAACCGCTGCAAGAGACCAAAGTTCCATCCAGGAACAAACTATAGAAAAACGTTCAAACAAGACTCGACCCAATGAGGAAATAAATCAACTGGGGAGTAATTTCATCTAGATAAAAGTTTGGGAGGAAAGCTAAAAAAAACATCTTCCACGAGGCATAAACTCAGTGGAGAATTAGAAAGGATAAGCACTTTCTGCTTAGGGTCGACACTCCAATGGAAAGAGGGAACACACACTCTCTGCAGGAAAAACAACTCCAGAGACAGGGAAAACGCACAAGAAATGCAATACGCCCAATGCAACAACAACATGCTATGCTCAACAAAATTAATGCCCATGCAATGCATATGAGTATAAATATGCTGACAAAACACACAAAGATAAATAGAGGGTGAACAAACATCACAGCACCACTGAATACTCGGCTAATCTCAATAAGCTAGAGACAGATACTGCTCAAAAAGGAAAATAAATCCTACTACAAGGCTCAAATCTTGCTAAGGAGAGAAAGATATTGTTTGGGGAGAAAACCCAAAGATCAATCTTCAATAATCAGTCATCCACACAGAGGATAACAACATGACCCATCCTGGGGAACATCAACCCAAATATTCTTGACCCATCCTAGGGATAAGAATAAGATTCATATGAACCTTGTTTCAAAAGAATGGAGAAATCTACTGCGGAAAATAATAGATCCGGTGGGGAATATAATCATGTAAACAGTTACACAAACTCTACTGAGGAATAACATAACTCTTCTGGGGATATCAAAAAAAGTTTTCTAAGGACTAGCTAACTCTGGGAGAAACATCTTGGACTTTCCTGGGGAAATAAGAAGTTAACATCATAGCAAAAAGTCAACCTGTGGGGGATTTTACATCAATACCCAACACAAGACGAGCGAAAACCCGACAGGTGACTACTATATCAACACTTCTTAGAAGAAAGCAACATTGTTCTTCCCTTGGGAAACAACTAAAGTAAATAATGCATAACCTCTAATAGGAATCAGCAAGGACAAATCTCGACGTGGGCATTAACAACAAGGAGATGTGGCCCTAAAAACTGCTCAACTGCCTGACCATAACCTGGTTGGATGAAGGAAACATACTCAGTTGGAGAAGATTTGAATAAAGACTTAGTTGGGGAAAACCGAAAAACACCTGTCTGGTTATCTATAACCTGGTCCACTGTGCTTAAGACTTCAACTAAGGATGATTGAAGTAAAGTCCTTGATAGGGAATGCTGCTTCAAGCAATCAAGACTGGCCAGATGCAGTTACTTGCCATAATTCCTAACTTTTTCCTAGATTGCCCTCTCGGGTTTTCAATCTCTCAGGATAATAGTTTATGTTTTGTGTCTCTAATTTTTGCCTCTCTAATTTTTGCCTGGACCGCCCTTTCGGGTTTTCAGCCCACCGAGACGCTCATTATTTGCCTAAGCTACCCTTTCGGGTTTTCAACTTAGCCAGTTGTTCTTTTATTTTTTTTAGGCGAAGTATTTCTTGACTGCACCGGTATTCACAAGACGAGTGAACTCTTCATCATCCATAGTTGTAAGAATTAATGCACCTCCAGATAAGGCTCTCTTAACAACATATGGGCCTTCATAATTAGGAGTCTGCTTGCCCCTAGAATCAATGGTAAAAGTCGAGATCTTTTTTAGCACGAGGTCGCCTTCTCTGAACACGCGAGGTCGAACCTTCTTGTCAAAAGTTTTCTTCATTCTTTGCTGATACAATTGGCAATGACACAAGGCCGTCATTATTTTCTCCTCAATCAGATTCAATTGGTCGTATCTATTCAGGCACCATTTAACCTCAGACAATTCAGCTTCCATCAAAACTCTTATAGAAGGGGTTTCAACCTCTATAGGGAGCACTGCTTCCATACCATAAACAAGAGAGAAAGGGGTTGCCCCCATTGAAGTGCATACAAATGTGCAATACCCATGTGTTGCACCCCAAAATTTTCCCTCTTTCAAGGCTTGACTCATTTCTTCATTTCTTTCAAATTCAATGACATAAAGGAAATCCATCATGAATTCAAGATTAAAGGCAAGAATATTATAAAGAGAAGTTTTGTGACATTACAAGAATGTCATTTGTTGCAAGATTTTCAACTCTAAGTAATGTTTAGAAATTAATTTATTTCTAATACTTCATTCAAGTCTCTAGTCAAATTCATGTTATGGTAATGCCACACCAAGTCTACATTATGCTTACAAACATCCAAGAAACATGCAAGGATTAAATCAACATTGGAATGTTTTAGGACCAAGAGTATGCATGTTTAATCATGGCAAAACAGCCCCATGCAAGAGGTGACAAATTTCTTCATGTCACAAAATATACATGTCACAAGACCAAGGGAATGGCATATGATAATGCATCTAAAAATCAGAATTTCAAAATTCTGTCCAAAGGTTAACATTGACCAAGAGAGTAGTCCAAGCATAAGCAAACAAAGAGGTGAAAGGATTGAGGGCAATGTAGAGGGCTGTAGAAAAAGACAGCATGAGAAAGTAGAGCAGAAAAATGCAGCATAGCCATATACATGGAAATGGAAAGAAAGAGAGTGACATGAGAAAAGGTGGTAAGAAACATTACCCCATGAAAAATATGATGTTTGGGGAGAAGGGAAAACCCTATAATGGAGAGATAAGAAGGAGGGGTTGTAAACAAAGTCATTCACTCTTTACACATTCAACATTCATTTCTACACACACTTGGAAAACCAGAAAATAGAGAGAGCAAGAGAAACCCCCAAAACCAGAAAAATAGAAAGGAAGAAAGACCAAAAAAAGAGAGTGATATAGAAGCATAAGAGGACCATTGAGGAGGAGAAGCTTCACAACATAGAGTGAAGAGTGGAGAGCACATCCAACAAAGGTCATTGGAGTACTTGCAAGAAGGATAGAAAGCTCTTGGTATCCATTTCTTCAAACCTTTCTCCCTTTATTTTTTGCTTTTATATTCATTTCATTTATTCTCTTGTGTGCTATTGTACTGTGTATATCATGTAAGGTTCTAAGGGGACCAAAAATCCATTTTTAAGAACCAATAAAAGGGAAGAAAATCACAAAAGACAGCAAAAAATACAGCAAATACTGTATTTTTCGCTTCAGTTCGCGGCGCGAACACCCTTCGTGCAGTTTTTTTTCGCATGTCTCGATTTTTTTTTGTCACTAACCCATATGTTTGCATGGTTTTAGTGTGAATATTGCTATTGTCTTTGTTGACTCTTGATTACATAACCATTTTCAAAAAAAACAAACTCTCGATTTTATCGAGCCATTTTCGACCATGTAAGTCGGCCGCCTTGTGCGTCCGCCATCGACCTTGTTCGTGTCACCTCAAACCTTTTTAAGCAATTAAACCCTTGACCCAACGTCAAACGGATTTTCTCAAACGATTGTTAAGCCAATTCACCATATTTAATAAAAGGGTAAAGTTCTCTTTGTATTGAACTAAAGAGAAGGGATTGAGTGTAGACTTCTTCCTTTCTGAGTGTCGAGATGCTCACTGTAGTGTGGGTGGTTTTGATACTTGTCTTTCAATACGAAGACGTTTTCATCCATACCTTTTTCTCCTAAAAAACCTCGGCCCTGTGCCAAGTGCATTTTCAAAATACTTACAATAAATAAATTGATTCTCTTGGTATTGAACTAAAGAGAGAGGATTGAGTGTAGACTTCTTCCTCTTCGAGTGTTGGGATATTCACTGTAGTGTGGGTGGTCTCGATACTCGTCTTTCAATACGAAGACGTGACTTTATCCGCCACCTATCTTCCCACAATTTCCTTTCGCAACCTTTCACACCTAAAACCTCGGTCCCGCACCGAGTGCATTTTCAAACTCTTTACATAATAAAAACTTGAATGGTCGTGGAGTGGTTAGGCATAGGCCTTCTCCTATCCCAAGTGTTGACGTTTACCGTAGGGTTCTCTGTCGCAAAAGCACTTACCATTCAAAACCAAAAACATTTAAATAAGAGAATGAAGTTCTCTTTGTATTGAACTAAAGAGAGAGGATTAAGTGTAGACTTCTTTCTCTCCGAATGTCGAGATGCTCACTGTAGTGTCTGTGGTTTTGATACTCGTCTTTCAATACGAAGACGCTATGTTCGCCACACCCTTTCATAACAAAAACTTTGAGATGAAGAATTGGGTACTACCCGTAGGGGTTACTATCCGAGGATCTATCTCGCCCCTAAAAAACATTTCAACAAATCAAATGTGACATCTTGCCTCGCATGGCGAAAACTTATCTTTCGAAAAGGATATGATACGTCCGTTCTACCGCAAACAGGTAATGCCTAAGTCTCCAACGAGCGAGCAGCAATACACCTAACTGCTAGAATGCGTACGATAACATCATCCATAAAAACATCAACAAATCGTAGGCCGAACTACGGCTGCTCTGATTCTTTATTTTTTCAAGTAAAGATACGTAGGCACAAGGGCCACAATCCTTGCCGAGCACATTCCCCCTTATATCTGTAGTTCCCCGAACTACGTCGACTCTGATTTTCTCATATCCGTTGAGAATACGTAGGCCTAGGACCGCGAAGTCCTACCGAGTCCAACCTTTCTCTCTTCTTCCTTGTTGCCTCATTTCTTAGTTTCTAAACCCTCTTTCTTTACCCTTTGGAAAACACTTTTATAACATAAAATTTAAGCAAATAAATTCACACGTCGACAAACAAATGGTTCCCATCGAGTACGATGGATGCGAGGGGTGCTAATACCTTCCCCTCGCATAACCGGCTTCCGAACCCGTTCTTGGTCGCGAGACCATCTTATCCATTTCTTTCTTAAGGTTTTCTCGATGTTTTCCTTTCCCCTCATAGGATAAATAAAGTTCGGTGGCGAATCTTCTGTCCTTTTCCTTTTCGCCTTCCCCGTCGTTGCGATGCATTTTTCGAGTAGCGACACCATGCAGAGAAAAAGGGAGCATATCATACCAATCCTTGTATGTAACAACCACCTTCTGAGTGATCTTCTTAATGTTCTTATTAGCAACTTCAACAACCCCAATCATCTTAGGTCTGTAAAGAGAAGAATTATGATGCTCAATCTTAAACACATTGCATAATTCCTTCATCATCTTGTTATTCAGATTTGACCCATTATCAATGATTATCTTGCTCAAAACACCATGTTGATAGATGATTTGATTCTTGATAAATAAAACCACTACTTGCTTGGTCACATTGGCATAAGATGTCGCTTCAACCCACTTGGTAAAATAGTCAGTAGCCACCAATATGAAATGGAGTCCGTTTGACGCTTTAGGCTCAATCGTTCCAATCATATCAATACCCTACATGGAGAAAGACCATGGATAAAGATAACATGGAAAGGAGTTGAAGGCACATGAATTTTGTCAGCATAAATCTGACATTTATGGCACTTCTTCACATATTTACAACAGTCAAATTCCATTGTCAACCAATAGTAACCTGCCCTTAACATCTTCTTAGACATTGCATGTCCTTTGGCATAGGTATTAAAGGATCCTTCATGAATTTCTTTCATCAACATGTCTACTTCACGCTTGTCTACGCATCTTAGCAAGACCATGTCATAATTTCTCTTATACAACACATCATCATTCAAGAAGAAACTACCAGCCAATCTTCTCAAAGTTTTCTTATCCTTCTTGGATGCCCCAAGTGGGTACTCTTGATTCTGAAGAAAACATTTAATATCACAATACCAGGGTTTATCATCAACAACCTCTTCAATTGCAAATACATGAACTGGTCTATCAAGACGCATCACATTAATTTTTGGCACATCATTCCAATGATTTACCATAATCATGGAGGATAAAGTCGCTAAAGCATCTTCCATTTGATTCTCTGCTCTGGGTATATGGTGAAACTCAACCTTGTTGAAGAAAGTTGCCAATCTTCTCGCATAATCTCGATAAGGAATCAAATCAGGTTGACGTGTCTCCCACTTCCCTTTAATATGATTAATCACCAAGGCTAAATCTCTGTATACATCAAGAATCTTGATTCTTAAATCAATAGCTTCTTCCAAGCCCATAGTACATGCTTCATACTCTGCTGCATTATTTGTGCAAGTGAACATCAACCTTTCAGTTAAAGGAATGTGAGAACCATGAAGAGTAACAATAATTTCCCCAATACCATTGCCATGCTCATTAACAACTCCATTAAAAATCAAACTCCATCGGGATCCAGGCTCAAGTCCTTCTTCAGGTAATGGTTCCTCACAATCTTTAACCTTTAGATACATCACATCCTCATCAAAAAAATCAAACCTGATAGGTTGATAATCATCGATTGGTTGGTGTGCCAAATGATCAGCCAAAACACTTCCTTTTATTGCTTTTTGAGTTTAGTACTCGATATCATACTCTGACAACAACATTTGCCAACGAGCAATCCTCCCAGATAAAGCAGACTTTTCAAAGATATACTTGATTGGATTCATTTTAGATATCAACCAAGTTGTACGATTCAACATATACTGGCGGAGGCGCTTGGCAGCCCAAGCTAAAGCACAACATGTGTTTTCAAGCAATGAGTACAGAGACTCACAATCGGTGAACTTCTTGCATAGACTCATCTTGTTGACCTAGAACACAACCCATAGACTCTTCTAGCACAGCCAAATACATGATTAAAGGTCTTCCTTCTACGGGAGGAGACAAAATAGGAGGTTTAAACAGATACTCTTTAATTCTTTCAAAAGCTTTCTGACAATCCTCTATCCATACACAACCTGATCTTTGCGGAGAAGCTTCAAGATCGGCACACATGTGGCAGTCATATTGGATATAAATCAGGAATTATATTTCAAACCTCCCAAGAATCCTCTTACTTGTTTTTCTATTTTAGGTGCAGGAATTTCCTGAATAGCCTTAACTTTACCAAGATCAACTTTAATGCCTTTCTGACTGACAATAAAGCCCAACAACTTTCCAGAACGGACACCAAAAGTGCATTTATTAGGATTCAGACGGAGCTTAAACTTTCTCAAACTTTAAAACAACTTCAATAAGTATTCAATCTGATCTTCTTCAGTTTTTGAATTACAAATCATATCATCCACATAGACCTCAATTTCTTTATGCATCATATCATGGAACAAATTCGTCATAGCTCTCTGGTATGTTGCACCAACATTTTTCAGACCAAAGGGCATCACTCTATAACAGAATGTTCCCTAGGGTGTAATGAATGTTGTCTTTTCCATATCCCTGGGCACCATCTTTATTTGATTATAACCGGAAAATCCATCCATAAAGTAAAATATATTAAACTTAGTAGTATTATCTACCAGCATATCAATGTGTGGCAGTGGAAAATCATATTTCGAACTTGCTTTATTCAAATCTCTATAGTCGACGCACATTCGAACTTTTCCGTCTTTCTTTGGAATAGGCACAATATTAGCCACCCATTGAGGATACTCAACAGTCACAAGAAAACCAGCATCAATATGCTTCTGAACCTCCTCTTTAATCTTTACAGCTATTTGTTGCACCCCAAAATTTGCTCAACCTTTTTCTTGACTTGGTTTATGTTTCATTTTGTTCTAGCATTTGCATTGCATATCATGTTCCATTGAACAGGGGATCAAGATTTTGGGCATAGCAAGAGAAGTCTTCTCAGAGGGTTGAGCCTAAGCAAGGGGTGTTACTCAAGCTTGAATGGTTATCAGGACATCTTGAAGTGGTCAATAGTCTTGTGAAAGAATAGATGGATGTGTGTGGGTCAGCTCCTAACTTGGAGGCCAACTGAAGAGTATCAGAGGATTGTGAATGCATGATTATGGACATAAGATGTTGAGAGATCTCATTGAGTGCTTTGAGAGCCATTTGGAGCTTATTCAAGTTGATGTGTGAAGTGGAACAAGCCACAGTCAAGAATGTTGCATCTAGGGTTTTCATCTGGTAAATCCTCAATTAACTGTGAAATTGAAGGAGGTTACAACTCAATTCCAAGTCTCTATGGTCATGGGATGTTGTGTTGAGATGTCTAATATATCATTTCAAGAGCAATTCATCAAGGATCAAGAGTGTGAGAAGTTACTAAATTAGGGTTCTCAGTGTAAAATCCCATATTTAGTCCCTAACTTCAAGACCACCTATCTCAAGATACAATTCTCATCTCAACTTTTGACCAACATGGAACTTGTAGAACATGTTCTTCGATTTATTTTGAGTACTAGAAATCCTTGATTGGATTTATAGAACTCAAGTTATGATGCAGACAAGTTACAGATCATCAGATGAATGTGATTTTGGTTAACAAACGTCAACCAACTTCCAAGAAATTTTTGACCTAGAAGGATGTTTCTCCTCAACTTTTGGCCAACATGAAAGTTGTAGAGAATGATCTTAGATTTCCAAAGAGTACTAGAAGTCTTTCATATGATTTGTAGAACTCAAGTTATGAGGCTTACAAGTCAGAGGTATTTTGGGAAAGTGAGATTATAGGTCATAAAATTATAGGTCCATTTCACCAACTTGCACACTTCAAATGGAAATCTTTTCAACATGAAACTTGCTCCAAATAGGGTCATTTGCATTACCAAGTCATATCTTGTCATGGTTGGAGCTTGGATTAAAGAATTGATGTTTGAATTTTTCATAAAGGAAGCTTAAAATGAGAAAGTTGGATTTAATTCATTTGAGGTCATTTTGAACCAAATTTATGCATATTTTGAGTGCAAATGATGTTCTAAATACAATGCCAAGTTTAAATTTTCAATTTGAGGTCATTTCAATGGTTTCTTCACCATTAAGTAACAAATGGGAAACCCACGATAGAATCAAAACAAGGACCAATTTTTGTCCCTTTGATCAACTTAGGCCATGTGCAGTGGATAAAACACGAGTATGGTAAGTGAAAAAATGAGAAAAAATTGAATTGGCAATTAGGCTTTAGGGCATGAATTAAAGCTCCATTCTCATCTGAACCCAACATATAAAAGGTTAGCAAGCTTCCCAAACCTTCAGAGCTCGAATTGGTGGTGGAATTGCAGAAATAGAAACTTGAAAAAGCAAGAGAAACGTGAGATTCTGTTTTGGCTCTTATCAAGTGAAATTGAGCACACTAAAAGCTTCATTCAAGTATTTGGAACGATTCTGGGTGATTTGTTTGAAGGTTCAGCCAAAGAAAAGATCCAGTGGAGGTTCTCCACTAGGTAATTTCAAAATCACCATATCTCTCTATTTATGCCTTGTTTTTGTGCCATTCTTGCATATTTGAGACATAGGAATCATGTAGACCATTAATATGTAAAACAAACTGGCATTTGAGTTGATTTCTGGCTGGAGCACAAAACTTGTTGTTCGGATTTTGGCTTGTTCTTGAGTTTTTAGAGTAAATGGAATGTGGGTTTGAACTTTACATGAAGTGTAGATGAATTCTGGACATTTTGGTTGGCTGATTTTGAGTTTCACAGTTTATGCACATTTCCTATTTGTCTTCGATTTACTTTGTATGTTGCTCAAAAATGAAAACCAATGTTGGATTTGAGTTCCTCATGATGAGAGGATGAATTTGGACTATTAGTTTGTTAATTTTGGTGAAGTTTTGATGCCTATGTTTTTTGGAACTATTCAAGGTGGCTGGGCGGCCGGAGAAGATGACCGGAAGGGATCTTCGGCCACCCTATGATTTCATGGCTTTGTTTGACTTCTCGTTGGAGAAGATGACTCACACACCGTTGGATCTGATTACTTTCTTGCTTAACGCTTGAGATTAAGACACAACGTGCACCCCTTTGACCGTGTTTCACATAATCACATTTGAATCCTTCATTAATGTGCTGGCGCTTTCGTAGCCACGTGATTGGAATACCAGATGATCAGATGACCTTGGTTGCATCCCACGCTAGTCACTCTGTTGACTAGTTGCATTGGATTTGTTTGGAAACCCTGATTTTCTTTTGGGCGCTTAGGCCTCAATTGCTGTTTGCGCCCTCCCTTGTGCCCAGTCTGTTTTTCCAACTCTTTTTTCTTACTTATTGCACCGCCTGTTTATTTATTTCATTTTTTATTTTCATTTTATTTTTTGTTTTTTATCTGTTTGCATTTAAATCAATTTTAATTACTTCCAATTATCCAAAAAAATCACAAAAATACTTTTTAGACACTTTGAGATGTCTTTTAATTTTAGAAAATTTTTATTTTATTTTTTGGTTTATTTTTCAATTAAAATTGGATTTTAATATTGGAAGTGTATCAATTGATTTAAATTGTGACATTGCGTGATCTTTTATTTGTTTCTTCCATTTCTTTTGGGTCCAATGAATAAAAATTGATTCTCATACTCTTGATGAGTTGAACAATTTTTTAGAACCATTTTGCCCCTGATTGGTTGACTTTAGGGTTGACTTTGGTGGCTTTTCTTTTGACCCTCGATTCTCCCATTTCAAAGTGGTACATCTTGAATTTAATTTTCTTTTGATGGTGCTTTGAGGGGATATTGGTCTTGTGCTTTTGGATTCTGTTTTCCAACTTGTTTAGCTTTCTTGTGCATTTTATTTGGTAATTTTTGAACCATTTTCCTAATTTTGAGGTAACTTGCAAGTCAAGTTACCTCTAAGGGAGGTTCATACATGTACCTTGACCTAGTTTGATTTGGATATGACATTTTTTGGTCCTTTGAGCTCTCAATCCCTTTTGTTTCATGTTTCTAACATGTTAAGGATGATGTTTGTTCAATTTTAGGTCATGATATTGTTTTTTTCCTTTTTCATTTGTTTGTTTGCTTTTGAGCTTTCAAGTAGGGTTTCATTGTGTTAGTTTGCTTGCATTTCTTTGTGTTCTAGCTTGCATTTCCTTTTGTTATGATTTGCTTTTGCTTTTGAGCTTTCCTCTTCATCTTTACCTTTTGTCCAATGACCTTGGAGTGTCATTTAAGGTGGCTTTGTCCCTCCTTAGGAGGAACTTGAAGCTTACCTAAAGTGATGAATCCATGAGGACTTCCCTTAATGGTTTTTTCACACTTGTTTGTTTGCTTTTGATGCATCTCTTTCTCTTTTCTCTTTGCATCCTCATATGTATGCTTGGTTGAGATGAGCTTGTGGTGGCTACTGCCCTACACATATTTTCCTCCCACTTTCATCCTACTTGTGCATTCCATGTATGCATTCTTTCATTTGCATGTTTCCATTGTTCTTTCTTCTTCTTCCTTTGTCTTCCTTCCCTTAGGATTTCTAACCTCTCTTGTTATGATAGACATTAGGTTTCTAACCATGCATGATAACATTAGGTAGATGTTTCCCTTTTGTAATCCCAATTTTAGGTGCACCTTGCATGACAACTTCTAGGGTCTGGTCTAGTCCCCCTTTAGTTTGTCCCTTTCTCTTCTCATTTTCAAACAACTTCAATCCACTTAATAAAGATAATGAATGTTGTGCCATGAGCCTTATACTTGGGAAATGGTGATTGAGTGGCTACCTCTCAATTGCCTAGAGTGTTTAGTATACATCCTTAGGAAGATATGCAACGCATTCGATCCTAGGTTTTAGACTTTAGTACAACATATATTATGAACACTCAAATTCAAAACACTTCTTCTCTAAAAAACACAAAAAAAAACTTCAAACCTTTTTCATCCTTCGGGATCTTAATCAGGAAAACCTTTTCATAAGCAAGAGTGTTGTTAACTTTCAGTCCTATCGCAAACGGTAACGCCTAAGTCTCCAATGGTCGAGCTGCATACACCAAAATGCTAGAACTGTTTGTTAACCCTACTCGGGTAAAACTTTTGAACAACTTGTGTTCTCTTTAGCCTGAACTACGTTTGCTCTGATCTTTCATACCAGATGAAAGTACGTAGGCACAAGACGCGATGTCTTAGTGAGCAATCTTCCCCCCTTCTTTAGCCGTAGTTATTCGAACTACGTTGACTCTGATTTTCCCATTGCACGAGGGAGTATGTAGGCACAGAGAGGCGATGCTCTACCAAGTCAGTCCTTTTTCTTTTCCTTTTGTCCATAAGCCTTTAGCTAGATAGTTTACACACCCTTTTAGATAGACAACACATGCGTGGATCCTATCGAGTACGACGGACGTGAGGGGTGCTCATACCTTCCCCTTTTGTAACCGACTCCCGAACCTAGGACTCGGTTGCGATGACCTCGTCTTTTCCCGTTTTCGTCAGGTTTTTTCCGATTGTTTCCTTTCCCATCTTTGGGATAAATAACAATAGGTGGCGAATCTGTTAGTCATTGCCGACCTCTTTTTTCACAGTAGCGACAGCTGGAGACTCTGGTGGGGATAGGAATATCCCCTATACGAGTCAATCCTAGCGCTTGTGTGTTTTCTTTTGGGTGTGTGTATATATGTGCTTTATCTTTATTTACTTCTGCATTTTACTTTCCGCATTGTATCATACTTGTTGTGCTGTGGGGAGGGAAGTTCCATTGAGAGATAAGCTGAACCTAGGCTTGAGTATAAACCTAGTATTAGTAGTGGAGACTAGTGGGTGGACCTGTTTGCTTAGCAGACACAGTTCCCCATGAAATTCACGCTCAGACGAGATCCTCTTTGACGATTTCCTTTCCGATCCTTAGGATCCGACTGGAATTTGGATTTGAGGGTTGTCGACTCTGGGGACCGATCATTTGGGATTCAGCTAAGTGAGGCCTCTTCAGGGGGTGATGATGCCAAACCAGAAATGATGAACGTATCATCATTTCTTGAAAGTCTGTGACGCTGATGAACACATAGGATGCCGAACCTTGTTAGTGGATAGATCCATACCTGTGAGTGGGTGGGTTATGCAGGAAACTTTGGCCTTCAGACTACCCGGTTCTTTACAGTGCAAACCTGTGTTCATGGTACAAAGGGGTCCTAATGTCAGTGATTTGTCAGTACTAAAGCGAAGCGCTGGTTCTTCTCAAGCTATAGCACAGCAAGCTTGATCCTCTGTTTGCATTTGCATTTGCATTTGTATCTTCATTTGCATTTCTCCATTAACCTGTATTTATGTTGCAGGTGCATATTTCCCTCTTGATTCTAGTGGTTATGTTCTTTGTTCTTGACATGGAGCCCTTGAAAAGGACAATTGCTTACAGGTTTCCCACCCCAGATGTCAGTTCTTTGAGAAGTCTGATTGCCATGGCTGAAGGGAACGTGATGGAACAGTTTAGACAAGATTATGGGAGACTGGCCAGATGGGTCTGCAAGCCTTCATCCTTTGAGATCAGTGGTGTTTATACTCTCTTGCAGTTCTACAACGCCCAGTTGAGATGCTTTTTCTTTCCAGATTTTGTTTTGGCGCCTACATTGGAGGAGTATTCTGATATGTTGGGGGTGCCTGTCCGCGACCAGATGTCGTTCATCCACACAGATGTTGAGCCTGATCTGGCTAAGCTCGCTGCTATATTACATTTGGACGCTGCAGAGTTAAAGGGGAAGTTAGTTGAGAGGAAAGGAACTTATGGTTTTCTGTTACCTTTTCTTGTTGAGAAAGCTCAGAAGTTCGCCAAGAATGGCTGTTGGATTGTGTTTAGTGCTATTCTGGCACTTTGCATTTATGGCATTGTTTTGTTTCCGAATCTGCCGAACTTCATAGACGTGGATGCTTTCTACTTGCTGGCCTCAGGGAACCCGATCCCTACACTCTTAGGATACGTTTATCATTCTGTGCACCACAAGAATGAAAACAGAAGGGGGAAGAATGTCTTGTGTTGTGTTCCTTTGCTTTATAGATGGTTGATGAGTCATATGCCTAAGACCGGTCAGTTTGTAAGCACTGTTGCTACTTCAGAATGGTTTGAGAGGATGATGGGTCTGACTACCAAGGATATTATTTGGTTTGATAGGGACATGCTTGGCGCAAACATTATATATAGTTGTGGCGGATTTCCTAATGTCTCTCTGGTCGGAAGGAAAGGGTGCGTCAACTATAACCCTTCTCTGTTGGTACGACAGTTTGGGTATGCTCTCAGGGACGCTCCAAAAGAGGAGGAGATACATGAATTTCTGTATCTCACGGGTTTGTTAGAGGGTGATGATTTGATCAGACATGAACGTGCTTGGCGAAGCATCCATAGGAGAGGCAAAACATTATTGGGGAAGAGTAACAGTCAGGCCTATGACCCCTACGTGGCTTGGATTCATGAGAGGGCCACGAAGTTCTTGATGCCATTTCCTCCAGTGGAGCCTGTTTGCCCTCTCGTGATTGAGGAGCCCACCATTGTAGACAACCAAAAGTATAATCAGGTATGTCGCGAAAAGGAAGAGTTGCAGAAGATAAACAAAGAGTTGGAAAAGGAGATTGCTCAACTCAGAGGTGAGAGAAGTGAAACAATTTATTCTTTAAAGAAGCAAACTGAACTGGTGAACAAGTTGGGTACGGATTTGACTAAGGAGATGAGCGATAGAGAGCGGTTGGGTTTAGACATAAATGTTGTTAGTAGTGTGCTTGCTACTAAAAAGCAAGAGTTGAATCGAGCCTACTTGCGGATTTCCAAGTTTGAGGCTCAATGGAACGCTGCCATGTCCAATAGCAAGCAACGTGAAGACCAGTTGAAGTTACAGATCAACAAGCTGAAGGCTCAGCTCAGAGCTAAAGATGAAGAGATTTCAAAGGAAGCTTCGCTCAGGAGACATAGTGACTATAAACTATATGAAGCGCTTGCAACCTTAGAGGAGCATAGAGAGGGAGTTGATGCCAAGAGGCGTAGACTTGAGGAGGTTTTTAGGAAGGAGGACTCGGTCGAGGATCTTCAGTCCATCATCAGTCAGCAGGAGCTGCTTATACGTGGTTTGCTCGCTAGGCCAGACCATCCGGAGACACAGGCGTTGCTGAAGGATTTCCAGTCTCGCCACCCAGCTTGATCTTTTCCTTTGTATTCTGTAGCTTAGACTTTTTGTATGGACCATCACCAGACCTGTTGGTTGAGGTCCTTTTCTGATTGTACTTAATTGATGTTGGTACATTGCCTGTGGGCTTATGTTTGTATATACGAGGGTTTTTATTCTATGCTAGTCTGTGGGGTTCTCCATCGTCTTGGTTGCTATCCCGAAACTAGAATCAAGGGGGAAATTTCCCTACTGCATATATACATGTTTGTATTTAGCATTTTTTTGCATTGCAGGTGCATCAGAATTGTTAACCTTATCTTGTTTCTTGTGCTCCACTAGTGTGTTTCAGGATTGCAGATCAGATAACTCACCGGTACGGTACCAAAGGAAACCAGAAAAGACTGATGGATCAGATGCAGACAAAAATGCAAGAGATGAGAGATCGTATGGCACATCTGATGGAGGTCATGCAAGGGGTAGCTAGTGGCCAGGCACAACTTCAGACTTTAGTGCAACCTTTGATTGCACAAGTTGATAGTAATGGTGTGTTACACGGTGGGACTGCTGCTAACCCTCCTCATGTTGAGACCCCTCGTGCAGAAAATTCTATGCCAACTTTAGTCATCCCTACTGCTGGAGGGGTGGTCACGCTGCTGGTGCTGGAAATGTGGCAGGTTTTAATCATGCTGGTTTTGCTAATGGTGGTAATGATAATGAAAACGGTTATGGTCCTGACACCATAGGTGTTGTACATGGTAGCATGGACCACACCTGGAATGAGGATAGGCAGGAGGATTTGTTCTCGCCAAGAGCTATAACTGCTGAATTACCCTCCGAGGCTGATAGGAGGACTAAGATGATTGAAGAGAAGATAAGTCTCTTGAATGCCAAAACTCTATGGGGCTGGATATGTCTAATCTGGGGCTGATCCCAGGCTTGAGAGTGCCACCAAAATTCAAGGTGCCTGACTTTGATAAGTACAAAGGCACTACTTGCCCGAGGGTTCACCTGCGCTCGTACTATAGAAAGATGTTTGCGTACTCGGACAATGAAAAACTCTTGATGCACTTCTTCTAGGACAACTTGTCTTGTCCTTCTTTGGAGTGGTACATGGGGCTGGAGCCCACTAGCGTCCGCAACTGGAAAGACCTAGCCGAAGCTTTTGTAAGGCACTATTAGTACAACAGTGACCTTGCACCAAAGAGAGTCCAGCTGCAGAATCTTTCCCAAAAGAATAATGAATGCTTTAAAGAATATGCCCAGAGGTGGCGAGAGCTTGCTGCTAGAGTGCATCCTCCCATGGTAGAGCGTGAGCTCATTGACATGTTTATTGGTACTTTACCGGGAGTGTACTATGAAAAAATGATTAGCAGTATGTCGGGAAGTTTTTCAGACTTGATAATCACCGGTGAAAGGGTGGAAAACGGCACCAAGCTAGGAAAGATTCAGGCGGGAGAAGTACCTTCAGCTGGAGGAGGAGGGAAGAAGGTATTTGGGAACAAGAAGTGTGAAGGTGACATTAACTCAGTGACAAGTTCTAGAGGAAGAGGAAGGGGTCAACCACAGAACCAATATCGCCAACAGCAAGTTGCCAGTGTTACTATTCCTGTACCGTAACAACAACAACCACAACAACAGCAACAGAGGCAGTATCAGCCACAACAACAAAATCAACAAGGTTATAGGAGGTTCCCTGATAGGGCCAGGCCGAATAGAGTATTTGACACCCCATCGATTCCATACTCTCAAGTGCTTCAGACTTTATTACAACTACAATTGATTCAGAAAAGGACTCTAGCTCCTTTGACAGGTTCTCCCCCACCCGGCTATGACGCGAATACTCGTTGCGAGTTTCACTCTGGGGTGCCTGGTTTCTCTATTGATGATTGCAAGGCTTTTAAACATAAGCTACAAGATCTCATTGACAGCAAAGCAATAAATTTTTCTCATGATGCACCTAACATTATGCAGAACCCTATGCCAAACCATGGGCAAGCTAGAGTTGATGCTATTTTGGTGGAGGAGAATTTAGACTTGATAATGGATATGAATGAGCTAAAAACACCATTGAAGTTTGTGAAAGACAAATTTCTAGGAGAAGGTGTATTCCCAGGCTGCAATGAGGATTGTGTTGATTGTTTAAGTCATCCTGAGGGATACGTTGATTTGAGAAGGTGTATCCAAGGAATTATAGATGAGGGGACATTGCAGTTTGAACGGACCGCAGAAAAGAAACCTGTTGAGATAGAAGATGAAGAGAGGGATGAGGTCGCTACGATCTCGTTCCGTATAAGACTATAACTATCTCAGCGCCTCCTAGGCCACCAACAATCACTATCACCAAAGCAGGACCTGTGCCATATGAGAGTACCAAGGCGATTCTGTGGAACTACGGAGCCGAAGTGTATTGTAATGGTTAGAAGATAGACCTGAAAAGTTTTCTTGTGGAGTCAGCAGAGAATGTTGCGGGAGCAGGAGCGATCACCCGAAGCGGCTGGGTCTTTTCATCGCCCGAAGTAGTGGCTGAAAAAGCGGATAAAGGGAAAGGTAAGATGGTAATAGAAGAAACTTCCTAGTTTGGCGAGAGGGAATCTTTGGAGAATGATGTGGAGGAAGTCATGAGGCTGATACGCAAGAGCGACTACAAGATAGTCGACCACTTACAACAGACACCTTCCAAAATTTCAATATTATCATTGTTGTTGAGTTCTGAAGCGCACAGGAATGCGTTGATGAAAGTGTTGAGTACCGCTTTCGTGCCTCAAGAAATATCAGTGAATCAACTTGAAGGGGTTGTTGGGCATGTAAACGTGGGAAATGGTCTTGGATTTACAGATTTAGACTTAACGCCAAAGGGCAAAAACCACAATTGTGCGCTACACATTTCTGTTGAATGTAGAGGAGTGGTTATGTCCCATGTCCTTGTTGACACAGGGTCATCTTTGAATGTGTTGCCAAAGAAGGCACTTATGAAGCTAGATACTTGGAGCATTACCTGTACACCAAGTGACTTAGTTGTACGTGCTTTCGATGGTACCCGGAGGTCTGTCTTTGGTGAGCTGACTTTGCCTATCCAAGTGGGCCCAGAAGTTTTTGACGTTGTATTTTACATCATGGACATTCAGCCTGCTTATAGCTGTTTGTTGGGCAGACCATGGATCCATTCAGCTGGGGCTGTTACATTAACTCTGCATCAGAAGCTGAAATATATGGTTGGTGGCAGTGTTGTGACAGTGTGTGGAGAAGAGGACATAATGGTCAGCCACCTGTGTTCTTTCAAGTATGTCGAAGTAGACGGGGAAAACCATGAAACCCTGTGCCAAGCTTTTGAAACGGTTCAGTTGAAGGAGAAATCTCCGGTGGTGAGAAGAGAGCATGAGGTGGCTATGTCTTCTTTCAAAGAAGCGCAGGCTGTGGTGCAAGTTGGTTCAGCCCAAGGCTGGGGGCAGGTGATAGATATACCTCAAAAACAAGACAAGTTCGGCCTAGGGTACCACCCCTCATCTTCACAAAGCACGCCGAAGTTCAAGGGGCCGATCAGGTTTACTAGCGAGGGTGTCTTCTTTGAGCAGATTAATGCCATTTCTAATGATGAAGCTGGAGACAGTGGTTGCGATATGGATGCTTGGATCAAGCCATGCATTCTAGGACAGCGTCTATGCAACTGGTCCATTGAGGAATTTGTCCAAGTGACCAATGAACAGTAATGCTTCGTTTTTTCAATTATTGTACAACCCTATGTTCTACCCGGAGCATAACGGTTTGTTATTCCAGGGCTTGTTTGTTTATGTTTGAATATTGTTTCATCTATTAATCAAAGGGCGTTTTTCCATTCAAATTTTGAGATCTCTATTTTTCTTGTTTTTGTTTTTATCAATAAAATGGCAATGTGTTTGTTTGCATATCATTTGAAGCACTTAACCATTTTCATTGCAGGACTCACACCATTGTAGATGACACCAATCAAGAATCTTTTATGACTCGCTTCGACATTGATAACCCGGTATTTCGAGCTGAAGAAGAGATTGATGAGGATGAAGACTTGCCCGAAGAGCTAGCTAGACCCTTGAGACAAGAAGAGAAGATCATTCTGCCTCATGAAGAGGAGATTGAGGTCGTCAACTTGGGTTCTGAAGAGGTTGTCAGAAATGTCAGAATAGGGGTTGCGGGTATCACAGAATTACTCCAGCAAAATAAATGCTGGAAAGGTGAAACCGACTCCACTGGGGAATAACAGAAGGTTCCAAGTATGATTAGACTCTCCTGGGGATAGCTTGCGCGTGCCAATGATGATCGGGCTTTGCTGGGGAAAAACAGACAAAGTTTTCCTACGTACCAATGGCAATTGGATTCTGGAATGATGCGTCAGCACGGATTGGGCTTCCTGACAACCACCAATAGGCCTTGAGCTGTAGATTATCCGTGATGGGTCAGTTATGACTAGTGCTGGAAAATATCTTGTCTAGATTCAAAGGTTTTGGCTGAAGAGTCGAGGGATAGTAGTACGACTTCCCGATATTCATTTTGAACTTGAAGGTTGATCAAACCTGCTTGAGTAGCTCTGACGATATAGAGAGGAACGATTCCTTTGACTTCCATATCTTTCCCCAACCTGTGGGATCTCTGCGAGGATGTTCCTCGAAGGGAAATCTGCAATCTATGTACCCTGATCTGTCTCAGCATCTTGAACTTTGAAGAGGTGCTTCATATTAATTGCCCCATGGGCAAGAAATAACTTTTGCACTCTTGGGGTGGCCTGCCCCTGTCTTGCAATGACTTTTCCCCTGATTGGCTAATCTGTGGGGAAATACCCTAGTTGTCTGATCGCGACTTTCTATGTCTAATACAACCTAACTGCAAGTGCACAGTCTATCGCGTAGTAATAATAGATATCGATCCCACAGGGACTCGTAATCAAACTAGTATTCTCGGGAGTTACTATGTTTAGCTAGGTAGAATATGTTTAAGGGAATGAGATTGTCACTAAAAGGGAACTAAGAGTACTATTTAGATTATAAATGATTGAATCGATACGTAGTAATTGTGTTCTTCAGGGATTTGATAAGTTACTGGTGTGTGAAATAATTTTCAAAGTTTATTTAAGCAGAAAATGGTGATTTGAAGATTCTCGCCTCACGATGGTTATTGACGCTAATCATAATCCTAAGGGCCAAACGTACACTTTCGTATCCCGTTCGGGGTTAAAATTACTTTTTGGAAATCTCTAAGTTCTAATTCATTTTAAAGTGCTTTCGCTGTTATTAAAATGAATGACTAGTGTTTACTATCTGACCTTACCGCAGCTTTCGCTTGTTGGTTCGTATCTTAATTAATTTCCCACTTTCGTGGCAAAACTACTTTTAAATAAGTTCTCGCTTTCGCGACGAAGTTTATTTAGTAAATCAATTTTAAACACTCAGACCATAAGTTACTTTTGAAAAGAAGGTTTTTCAACCAGTTGTTATCAAATCCCATTCGAATTATTACTACATATCGATTACCTAAGTTTAGCTAGACATGGATTTGGGAAAGATAAAATATAAATAAAAACAATAAATAATGATTTGCATTATAATAAAACTGGAATCAATCAAAATGAAAACCTGTAAATATTCCAATTGGCCTTTGGGCAGATCCTCCACAGATGTTGGCAGGATTCTGATCTTTAATGCCAAATTGATCGTACAGTACAAGTAGAAATTGTAGAAGAATGGAAAATGGAATACAGGAAAGATAAAGAGAAACAAATAAGAATATTGCTGGAAAATATGCTCTGGAAAATAATTTTGGCAGCACTTCGTTGTATGAATGCAGCACACCTTCTGAAGTCCCTTTCTTGCCTTTTTATAGAAGTGGAGTTCCAATGGTTATCCCTGGAGATGATGGACTTTGAGGCAGATAATTTAGGGAGTCATGGTCCACTCTGTGGGAATTGGAACTGATTCTTTAACGTGTAATTGAAGTGGGGCGTTTTTGCCTGCATGACGGTCGTCACAAGGTGTGACGGTCGTCACCCGTGTGACGCTCGTCATGTAGTTGTGACGATCGTCACATCAGCAAAAACAGCTTCCTGCGCTTTTCATTGTGTTTTCACTCCTTTTTCGTCCATATTTCATCTGAGATTGCTTCTTTTCTTCATGTTGCCTTGTTTAGGCGTGATCGTTGAATACCTGCAAAACATCAGATAAATAACACGGAAATAACCCGAAACCGAATCGAAAATGGTTAAACTTTAGTTGAATTATGCATAAAAATATCTATATGATTTCGTGTTATCAAACTCCCCTAAGCTTGAATCTTTGCTTGTCCTCAAGTAAAACATGGAAAAGTCGGCAAGCGCGAGGCAGCTTCTTCATTCGCAGAGTTTGGAAAAACCGGGATTCTTAGTAGGAACAAGACGAGTATTATGACGACACTGGACTACAAGTCTTCGGAGGTCTCCTTTTTTATGCAAATCGGTCCCAGTCATGCTACTGTAGCTTGGTGTCAAGGTTCTCGCGGCAAGTTCACCCTGTTTGTTCTAGCGCAATCACATTAAGCCCGTTGTCCGTACACTTTCATGGCAAGTCGACCTGTTAGTGAATATGATCTCATTTCTGTTTTTGATCTTCTTCATTGATCATAAGCTTATGCCATTGATTTTTCAATGAGTTTTTCGTGCCGTTGGGCTAAATGCTCGGGTGAGGAGCACCTAACTTAGAAGGAAACGTGTCTTACATTTTTGGGCTATTTAGCTCTCTTTTCATGATTTTTCATCTTTTTGGAGATCATACACTTATTTGCATCGGTCGCTCGCTTAGAAGTGTTTTAGGATGGTGCTGACTGCTAGTATAAACTACTTGGGGTTGAGTTTGCGTAGACACTTGAGACTTTGGTACACGTAGGTAGTGAAACCAACTCGCATAAACTAGAGATCTAAGGTGTCTGGACGATACTGGTTTTGTTAGAACTGTCGTTTCCTCGGAGTTTCAAAACTTATTTTGAACTCAGGTGCATTCTCGTGGTGCTTTTGCTTTTGAGGAACGAACGGAAGTTTTTGTTTACGTTGAATAATGTGGGGATTGTTTGCGTAACGGGAGAAGTATATAGACGTGCTTTATTTGTTAAAAATAGGAAGTGTTAAAATATAAATTACGAAAATTCAAAGTGCAGTGAAATGGAAATAAAGGGAAATGAAAATAAAGGAAATAAAGGAAATTCAGAGTACAGTGGAATGGAAATAAAGGCTCCGCTCCCACACTATCTCGATCAGTGTCCTCACTGATTCTTGAAGCATGCGAGAGGGAGATACAACTGAAAATACAAATAACTGAAATATAGTAAACAATGAAGGAAAAAAATGGAAATCTAGTCACGGCCTCTGTCACGTCCGCGCTGGCGTCCTCTGGCTCTGGCAAGGGCTACTCTGTCCTCATAGCTCATAGCTCCGGTGTGGTAGACGGTGTCTCGGAGTCCTTCGACCTGCAAGGTCAGATTCGCTAGGCTCTCAGTGATCGTAGCTTGGCCGGTGTGAAGTTGTTGCATTTGAGTCCGGTGCCAAGCTTCGAACTGGTCAGCTCGCTGATTCTGCTGCTGCAGCATCACGAGTATCTGTGCCTGCTGGTCTAGGGAGCGGCGGAGGTCCTCTTCTGTGTAGTCTGGCACGGGATGCTGGCGGCGGCGGTGAGAGGATGTACCTACGGGAGGAGGAGGCTGCGATGCCTCTGACTGCTCGGACCTGTCCAACTCGGCTTGGATTTCATCGTCGGAACCGTGAGTGTGGTCCTGAGTGGGAGCAGCGGCAGCAGGAGGGGCAGTGAGGTCGAACAACCAGTTGGTACGGTCCTCTGGATGGATGCGGGTGCGGGACGGAAGGATGATGCTTCGGACGGTCTTGCCACGCACAACCGGATGGTATTTGCCGTCAGCTCGGGAGCGGATAAGATGAGAGGCTCTGCAGTGATCGGTGTCAAGGAACACCGAGGGGATGGACTGGAGGTGCTGGAGGCGGTCGCCAAGGTTCAGCCCAAGTGCAATAGCCGTGACAATCCCGCCAAAGTAGAATGGCTTCGAGCCACGGTTGCAGTTGGCCTGAATATGAGCCAGCAGAAACGGGGCAGCGTTGACAGGTTCATTGTTGAAGACGCAATGGAGAAAGAAGAGCTCTTTCGAGTTCACTTTGTGGTTGCTGTCTCTGGCGAAAATAGTGTTGCTCAACGCTCTGTGAAAGTACCGGATGGTTGGGTTGTGGATATGAGTGGCGTGCAGGGAGTCCCAACCATCGGCATTGAGGCCGGTCAACTGATACCACAGCGCGAAAGCTTCGTGCTGGAACTGATCGGTGATGCGGCGATGAGCGTTGTCGCCGCGAGGTAGTTGTAGGATGCTGGCAATCTAATTTTGGTTCACCTGATAGTTGGTGCCAAACATCCGGAAGCATGCGGCGCCTGAGTGCTGGTTAAGTTCGCCGGTGGATGTGGCGTATGTGAACAAACTCAAGAACTCAAGAGTGAGTTGTTCATATGTTGGTTGTGGGTTGGTGCAGAGGTGCCAGATGCCTGCCCTTTGAAGCATCCAGGTTACGCCTTCAAGGAGTCCGAGCTCCGTAAGCGATGGAAGGTGCGGATAGTGAGTTGGCTGGAGCGATCTCTGATGAAATGTGATGTAGTTTGCTCGTTGTCTTTCGCCTAAGTCTCCTTCACTGAAGGTAATGTTGCTGACATCTGGGGTTTCTGCATTCCTTGCCATTGTTGGAAGGTGGAGAGGTTTCTGAGGTTTGGGGTTTTTCTGCAGAGAGGGAAGAACTGACAGAAGTGTGGTTTGGAGGTTGAATTTGGAGTTGAAATTTATAGTTCAATGTGGGGAGGACGAAAATTCGTAGTGGGGTAGGAGTTAGGATGATTGAAAGTGATAATGGGGGGAGTGGAAGGGAACACGAACCCTGTCTTATCAGATATCAGTTTTTGACTGCGTGACGGTCGTCACGTAGGTGTGACGGTCGTCACCCGCGTGACGCTCGTCAGGGTCCTGTGACGGTCGTCACAGCAGCAAAATCTGCAGAACGCAGGATTTTGCTCTGAGGGTGTCCTCGTAGTGACTTTAGGGCTTAGTACTGATACTACAATATAATTGAATAGCCAACAAACAACGGATAATGCGAAAATAGAATAATTGCATAATAACTAGAATTGAAATAACATAAAATTGAAACGATTGTATGTAGTACATAAAGAAAACTAATAGTGCGAAAAATCCAAATGATTAAATGAAACTAACTAGACTAGACTAAACTGAAACTACTGCTAAGAGCTAGTAACTAAACTTTTCGTGTCTTTAACTCATTGAATTTCTGTGAATAGTAGTCGAGTTGGTCGCAGACTAAATCCATGAAGCCTACCAGTTCGCCGTGCATGCTTGCGATGTCAGCTTTTACATTAGTTAGAGCTGCATCAACGTCGTCCAATCTGAGTAACACGACATCCATTTTATCGGTGGTCTCCTCAGGGATAGGCTCAGGATAAGTGTTGTAGTGCGGAGGAGTCGTAGGGTCTACTTCAGCTTCAGATACAGCGTCCTCATAGTACATATAGTCGTGTGCCTCAGAGATGTGGTCACTGTCATACATATAGTTCTGTGGTGTTGACTATGGTGAAGGAGGTCCCATAGGCTCATCCAATTCATAGAGCCAGTTGTCCTTGTTGTGGATACTTGTCATCAGATGATCAGGCAGTGTGAATAGCTGTACTGGTTTTTCGTTAATGAGGTACTCATACGGTCCAGGTCCCACAGTTCCTAAGATGCGCCTGTTAAAGCAGAATTGTATGTTCATGGGTCGGATGGTGCCAAAACGAGTGTTGGCATTTAAGTGGAATCTAAGGCCAAGCTCGTGGGCAATCATTGTTACTAGGCCTCCTATGAGAATAGGTGTCTGAGGTTCCAGCGTGAGGCGCTTGAAAGATCTCATCATGAAAGGCACTGCATTTACTGTCCATCCCTGGGAAGCACAGAACATGATGAATAACTCCTCTTTAGATACTGCAGTAATATTTTCTTCTTTTCCAAACAAGGTGTGAGCTAGTATCTTATGGAAGTATCTGAAAGCTGGGTTATGAATGTCATTATTATACATTCTGTCTGGTTCAGGGTGATAGTCGCCTGTGATTCTACCCCAGAATTGATCGAGTTCAAAATCAATATCGTCATCTTCTGCACTGATGAACACATGCGGTCCGCTAGGGAATCCTAGGAGGTTAGCTAGTGACATCCGGCTATGGGTTTGGTCCATTCCAAACAATCGGAAGGTAATCAGCTCTGTGCTGGATCCAAAACCATAGTTGGGTATGTATCTGAAAGAACTAAGGAATTCATAGGTAAGATCCTTGTAGGTAGCGAAACGTGTTTTCAGAGCAGTGTTCTCCCAACCCAGTTGATTGAACAGGTATTGAATGCTATCTGTGATCCCTAGTTTATCCATAGTAGCCTTATCATAATACAGCGTTAAGGCGAATTCTCTTTCGGTCAGTGCTGCAAATCTTGCCTTTTGAGCGAGTCCTCGGAAGTGAACCTTTGTGAAGTCGTATTCGGCCATACTCGCAGGTAATTCGGAGAAAACAGAAGGAATGTTTTGAAGGCTTTTAAAAATCCTGAAAAGTTTGAAACAGGAAATTGAAGTCAGGATTTTTAGAAACGAAAGGCGGTAGAAACAAAAGACAAAAAGGAAAAAAAAATAAAATAGAAATAAAAGTATGAAAACAAACGAAAGTAGAAAGTAGTAGTAATAATAAGTTTAGAATTTTTGTTGGATTTTCAGAGTAAAATTTTAAAGAAAAATGAAATACAATAAGGAGGGAAATTGGGTTGCCTCTCAGTAAGCGTTGTTTTTAACGTCTAAAGCCAGACGATAGCTTGGTGAGAAGCTATTCGGGTGTTTGAACTGGAAGCTCAAGCAATGCTATACTGCTGACTTGAGGACTGTTGTCGTTCTTATTATAGTGTTTTAGACGTTGCCCGTTTACGATAAACGGTGCATTCATCTTATCGGTAATTTCAACAGCTCCACTCTGAAGTACTTTAGTCACTTCATAGGGCCCCGACCACCTAGATTTTAGTTTACCTGGGAAGAGTTTTAATCTTGAATTAAATAGCAATACGATGTCTCCCACACTGAATTGTTTCCTGATTGAACGTTTATCATGCCACTTTTTAGTTCGTTCTTTGTAGATACGGGCATTTTCGTAAGCGTCTAATCGAAGTTCTTCCAACTCGTGTAAGTTCAAGATACGCTTTTCTCCTGCCTCGGTGTAGTTGAAGTTGAGTGTCTTAATGGCCCAGAAGGCCTTATGCTCTAGTTCTACAGGGAGATGGCAGGATTTACCGTAAACCAATTTATAGGAGGTAGTACCTATTGGTGTCTTAAATGCGGTCCTATAAGCCCATAAAGCTTCTTGTAGCTTTGACGACCAATTTTCCTTGAGGTAGCGACGGTCTTTTCCAAGATCTGTTTTATTTCTCTGTTCGAGACCTCTACTTGTCCGCTAGTTTGCGAATGATAAGGTGTAGCTACTCGGTGTCGGACTCCATATTTAGAGAGAAGTTTATCGAATATTCGTGATATGAAATGAGATCCGCCGTCACTAATGACGAGTTTCGGTACACCGAATCTAGGAAAGATTGTATTTTTGAAGAGTTTGATTACCACTCGTGCGTCGTTTGTTGGAGCAGCTATGGCTTCTATCCATTTAGACACGTAATCGACAGCGACGAGTATGTAGTTATTACCAAAAGAAGGTGGAAAAGGTCTCATGAAATCTATTCCCCAGATGTCGAAGATTTCTACCTCTAAGATTCCTTTCTGAGGCATTTCATCGCGTCGTGAGATGTTGCTAGTTCGTTGGCATCTATCGCACTTTTGCACAGCGATGTGAACGTCTTTCCAGAGATTAGGCCAGAATAAGCCGGCTTGGAGAATCTTAGCGCATGTCTTGGATGTACTAGCATGACCACCGTATGGTGCTGAGTGGCATTGGGAAATAATATTTTCTATTACTTCCTCTGGGGCACAGTGACGATATATGTTGTCGGCCCCTCTCTTGAAGAGTAGAGGTTCATCCCAATAATAGTGTTTCAGATCGTGGAAGAATTTCTTCTTTTGCTGATAAGTAAGATCCGGTGGAAGCACGCCCGCTGCGAGGTAATTAACGATGTCAGCATACCAAGGTAATGTGACTTGGGCATAGACGGCTTCTACGGCTTTTTCGAATTCTGGATCTTCCGAGATTGAATTGGGTGCGTCACTTTCTAATTTGGCTATCAGACGTTCGTACGGGAAATCGTCATTTATCGGTACTGGTTCATGTTTGATGCCTTCTATTCGGGATAAGTGATCTGCAACAACGTTCTCGGTTCCTTTCTTATCTTTGATTTCTAAGTCAAACTCTTGTAATAACAGGATCCATCTCAATAGTCTTGGTTTGGCATCCTTTTTGCTTATTAGGTACCTTATGGCAGCGTGGTCTGTGTATATGATAATTTTTGCTCCTACTAAGTAAGAACGGAATTTGTCAAGCGCAAATATAACTGCTAGAAGTTCCTTTTCTGTGGTAGCGTAGTTCATTTGGGCAGGATCTAAGGTTCTACTGGCATAGTAGATGGCATGGAGTTTCTTGTCCTTCCTTTGTCCTAGAACTGCGCCTACAGCATAATCACTCGCATCGCACATGATTTTGAACGGTAGTCGCCAATCGGGTGGTTGCATGATTGGTGCGGTGATAAGGGTTGATTTCAATGTTTCGAATGCTTTTAAACAGTCGTCGTCGAAGACGAATTCAGCATCTTTCATCAGCAGGCCGGTCAGAGGTTTTGTGATTTTTGAAAAATCTTTTATGAATCTTCTGTAGAAACCGACATGTCCTAGAAAACTTCATATTTCTCGTACGGATTTTGGAGGTTGGAGATCTTTTATAATCTCTATTTTAGCTTTGTCTGCCTCAATTCCTCTATCTGATATGACGTGTCCTAGAACTATTCCTTGTCGGACCATAAAATGGCATTTTTCCCAATTTAGGACGAGGTTTACTTTTTGACAACGTTCTAATACCATTTCTAAGTTTTGTAGGCATCCTTCGAAACTTTGTCCACATACCGAGAAATCGTCCATAAATACTTCCATGATGTTGTCTATGAAATCTGCGAAGATTGCAATCATGCATCTTTGGAAGGTTGCTGGAGCGTTACAGAGTTCGAATGGCATTCGGCGGTAAGCAAAAGTACCATAAGGACAGGTGAATGTAGTCTTTTCTTGGTCATCAGGATGGATGGGAATTTGGAAGAATCCTGAGTAACCATCTAGATAGCAGAAATACGAATGTTTGGCTAATCTTTCCAACATTTGGTCTATGAAGGGTAACGGGAAGTGATCTTTGCGTGTAGCCTTGTTAAGCTTTCTATAGTCAATGCACATCCTGCTTCCAGTCACGACTCTTTTTGTTATCGATTCGCCTTTTTCGTTTTTGACTACTGTGACTCCTCCTTTCTTTGGTACGACATGAACTGGGCTGACCCATTCACTATCGGAGATCGGATAGATGATTCTTGCATCAAGCAATTTCTTTACTTCATCTCTGACTACAGTGCTCAGGATGGGGTACAGTCTCCTCTGATGCTCTCGAGAGGTTTTAGAGTCTTCCTCTATTGTAATTCGATGCATACAGATCGAAGGGCTTATACCTTTTAGATCGCTTATGTTATAGCCTAACGCGGTGGGGTACTTCTTTAGGACTTCTAATAGCTTTTCGGTTTCTGGTTGTCCTAAGTCGGTGTTGACTATCACTGGTCTTTTTAGTTCATCGTCTAGAAATTCATATCTAAGGTTTTTGGGTAGTGTTTTAAGTTCTAAAGATGGGTTCTTCGGACCTGGCATATGGTTTGGGGTCAGCGCTAAGCTTTCGCTTAGGCCGTCGTCTTTATACGGTTTACGCCACAGGTCTTCGAGGCACATCGCGCCTTGGGACAGGTTCCATGGACAAAAGCGGAGCGAGCATCTCTACTGCAGCTTTAGGCACCTGGTCACCTTCTTCTCTGAGCACCTTTCTTACTACCTCCATGATCAAACCCACCTGAGTTTTCCACTACTGGTTCTCCTCTCTGAGTACCTGCTGGTTCGAATGAAACTCTTGCATGTTCCCCATAATCTGCCTCATCTGGCCTCAGACCTCACTCAGCTCTGCTCGTACCTGTTCCATAGCCTTGTGGGGATTTCTGTAATCTTCCTGATCGGATATCCTGCAACAAACTGGTTAGCATAGGGAATAAGATCAATGGTTCTGCGGTACCTGTTATGCAAAATGATATGCAGATACAAATGCAAAAATGTAGCAAGGGATCAAGAGTGCTGCTTGTTGACTGAAGGACCAGAATTCTGCTTCAGCGAGAATATAACGCAGCTCTGATAATTAGGACCCACTGATACCAATAGTACTGATTCATATTGTAGAGAAAAATGGGTATTATGAAGGTAAAAGTTTCCTGCATAACCCCAGTCCCACTCACAGGTATGGATCTAATCCACTGATAACGGTACGACATCCTATGCGTTCCTCAGCGTCACAGACTTTCAAGAAATGATGATACGTTCACCATTTCTGGTTTGACATCATCACCCCCTGAAGAGGCCTCACTTAGCTGAGTCACAAATGATCGGTCCCCATAGTCGACAACTCTCCAGACCAACATCCCCTCAAGCCCAAAGGGCTGGAAAAGAAGTCAACCAAGAGAATCTCGTCTGAGCGTGGATTTTGCGAGACACTAGTACATGCAAAGCATGCACGCGCCCACTACTTTCCACAACTAATGCTAGGTACACACTCAAGCCTAGGTCTGGCTTATCACTCATCAGAGCCCCTCCCCACAACAGCACAATAATGATATCATACTGAAAATAAAGTGTGGAAAGTAAAGTGCGATAAATAAATGCAAACCCAACAGATAAACACACAAGCGCTAAGATTGACTCGCATAGGGGATGGGAAACGGTCCCAGCATAGGGGATGGGAAAATTCCCATGCAGCTATAAAGATTCACCCCAGCAGAGTCGCCAGCTGTCGCTACTGCGAAAATAAAGTGTCGGCAAAATAGGAGAGTCACCACCTTTCGTTATTTATCCCTCAGAAAGGGAAAGGAAACGATCGGAAAAACCTAACAAAAAGGGATAAGATCGGCGTCGCAACCAAATCTCTAGGTTCGGGAGTCGGTTACGCAAGGGGAAGGTATTAGTACCCCTCACGTCCATTGTACTCGATGGGATCCACGCTTGTTTGTTTATCTAACGGGTTGTTTATCTATCTACGCTAAAAGTCTGGTTTGAAAGAAAAGAAAAAGGACAGGACTCAACAAAACAATCATTGTTACGGGCCTACGTATTCCCTCGTGCAATGGGAAAGTCAGAGTCAATGTAGTTTGACTAACTACGGGTCAAAGGGAAGGTTGTTTGCCAAGACATCGCGTCTTGTGCCTACGTACTCTCAACAGGCTTGAGAGATCAGAGTTAACGTAGTTCGGGAATAAAAAGGAGACAGAGTGTTTGTCTATTTTATCCGAGTACGGTTAACAAACAGTTCCAGCAGTTGGTGTATGCAGCTCGACCATTGGAGACTTAGGAATTACCGTTTGCGGTAGAACTAAGAGTTAACAACACTCTTTTTCTGAAAACGTTTTCCTCGGATTATGGGCCCATGGGGCAAAAAGAAGGTTTGATATTTGTTTTCTTTCTTTTACGGAAGAAGTGTTTTTTATGGATGTTTGCAATTCATATCGCACTAGAGACTATGACTTAGGAGTGAATGCGTCGCATGTCACCCAAAGGGTACCATACTAAACATCCTGATTATTGGAAGGAAACCCTCCAATAACCATTTCCTAAGTGGCTTGAGGCTTGTAACGTACGATATCAATTAATCTTTATTACTGTATTTTGATTTGTTTGGAGATGAAAAGAGAGAAAAAACTACAGGGGAAACTGAAATTCTACTGTTATCATGCAATGTGGTCCTAGGGTTGAGTTTGAAACAGGGAACTCCTATATGTTGTTGTCATACCCCAAATTTGTCCTACCTTTTTCAAAATTTTCATTCGCCCGATTTTTTATTTTTAATTTGCATCGCTTGTACAACATAGCGTATTTATTCAGCAAAATAAACTTTTCGCCTTTTAGGCCATTAGATTTGTGACACGTGGCCTAAAGTTGCTTTATTTATTTATCGTGTTTTCATAATTTTTCTTTTCTTAAAAATTTTTTAACTAGCAATATTTTAGTTTATGTTTTAAATATATAGGTACATAATATTAATTTTGGTTACTTTAAAAGTTTTGTAAATATTAGTATTGTTATATTATTAATATTATTAATATTTAGGATTTAAGAAAATTGTTGGTTATTTAATAATAAGTAAATAATATTATTTTGTTTTAGTTTATAGTTAGCAATAATTATATGGTTATTAGTGAATTTGTTTCTCTTATTTAATATTAGTCATTAGGATTTAGTTATTAATTAAGGATAATGAAAAGAGATAAATAAAAAAAAAAAAGAAATTGAGCCACTGTGGCAAGCAACATTCGAATGGATTTGTGCTTCACAACAGGAGAGAACACATCATTGAAGTTGATACCTTCTATCTGAGTGAACCCCCTAGCAACCAATCTTTCCTTGTATCTCTTTGATACCACTCATTCGATTCCTTCCTTAACTTTGAAAATCCATTTACAACTGACTAACCTGGCTCCAGCTGGTTTCTTGATCAGTTCCCAGGTGTTGTTATCATGAAGAGATTTCATCTCATCATCCATGGCCTTCAGCCATTCAATCTTCTTTCGACTCCTCATAAATTCCTTATAGTCTCTAGGTTCTTCATCTTGAACCTCACTAGCAGAGATTAAGGCATAAGCTATAAGATCTGCATACCCAAGTCTCTAAGGTGGCTTAATGACTCTCCTCGACCTGTCTCTTGCTAGCAGGTAGTCATTATCAGTCTCCTCATCTTCGGCAACATCTTCTGCATCTTCTTCGACTTCACATGTAGTAAGCAATTCAGCATCAACATGCTCCACCTCAACAGGAATCTCTCCCTGTTCTAGCTCTTCGTCAGCATCATCAGTTTCTTAAAAGCCATCTCTGCTTCATTGAAAACTACATCTTTATTGGTGATACACCTCCTGTGACCTGGCTCTAGGCACCATATCCTATAAGCTTTAACTCCTTCAAGGTATCCCATGAACGTGCATTTTAGAGCTCTAGGTTCGACCTTGTCTTACCTAATATGAGCATAGGCCACACATCCAATTACTCTCAGTCTGTCGAGACTAGGTGGATGTCCTGACCAAACTTCTTCAGGTGTCTTCATTCTCAAGGCAGTCGAGGGACATCTATTTATCAAGTAAGTTGTTGTCAAAACAACTTTCGCCCAAAACACCTTCTTCAATCTAGCACTAACTAACATGCATCTAACCCTTTCAAGGATTGTTCGGTTGAATCTCTCAGCTAAGACATTTTGTTGAGGAGTACCTGCTACAGTCTTATGCCTTGCAATCCCAGACTCAACATAGTAACGGTCGAACGCTTCGTTGCAGAATTCAAGGCCATTGTCGGTTCTCAACCTCTTAACCTTTCTGCCAGTTTGAGTTTCGACCAGAATCTTCCAACTTTTGAAATTTTCAAAAGTTTCATCCTTCATCTTCTGAATGAATACCCATAGCTTTCTGGAATAGTCATCAATGATGGATAGAAAATACGTTGCACCTGAGTGTGAAGGATTCCTTGTAGGCCCTCAAAGATCAACATGAATGTAATCCAGGGATCCATATGTTCTTTGCTTTCCTTTATTAAACTTCGTCCTACAGGATTTACCAAATACAAAAGATTCACAAAACTCCAACTTTTCGACTTTCTCACCTCCTAGCAGGTTCTGCTTCCCCAATTCGACCAGGCCTCTTTTGCTGACATGACCCAATCTCATGTGTCATAATTTTGTCTTTGACACAGGTTCCGTGGATGCAACATTTGTCGAACCACTTACAACCTCAGCCTCAAGGGTATACAGGCCTTGTTTCTTCACGCCTCTCAAGACTTCCTTCAACCCCTTCATGACTCTTAAGATAATTTTCTCTCCTTGAAAAACATATCCCTTTCTGTCGAATTCACCAAGAGAAATCAACTTTCTCTTCAAGTCAGGTACATACCTAACTTCAGTCAATGACCTTATTGACTCATCATGGAGCTTGAATCTCACAGATCTAATACCTGCAATTTTGCAAGATTTGTTGTTTCCCAGCAGCACAGATCCACCATCTTGATCACATAGCTCCTCGAACAATTCTCTGTTTGGAGTCATGTGCCAAGTGCAACCTGAATCCATAATCCATTCTTTTCTCTAGTCGCCACTTGAAACCACAAGAACATCAGATGAGTCGAAGTTATCTTGAACAATGACTGCATTGCCATTACCTCCATGATCTTTCAGGTGTTTAGGGCACACCTTTCTTATGTGACCCTCCTTCTTATAGTGATAATGCTCTTGCATAGGGTAATGCATGTCCCTAGCAGAGTCGCCATCTGTCGTACCTCGAAAAATACGATCCTCACGATGGACGCGGAAAATACTGTTCGAAACAGAGTCGCCACCGAACTTTATTCATTCCAAGGATGGAATAGGAAAATATCGATAAAACCTTTAAGGAGATAAGAACATGGTCATCGCAACCACATTCTGGGTTCGGGAGTCGGTTATGCAGAGGGAAGGTATTAACACCCTTTACGTCCGTTGTACTCAACGGGAACCTCTTGATTCGATTCGAGAGTAAAGTTAGCTATGCTTGTTTGTTTTCTTCTAATGATTCTCCTATAGGGGGAATGGGTGGTTTTAAGATAGGGTGCTCGCCAAGGATTGGGGCCCTTGTGCCTACGTATCTTCACTTGTAAGAAGTGGAAAATCAGAGCAATCGTAGTTCGTGGGACTACGGGTAAAGGTGGGAATTGTGCTTGCCAAGATCATCGCAATCTTGTGCCTACGTATTCTCATTGATAAATGAGAAATCAGAGCAGCCGTAGTTCGGCTAACTACGGTAAAAGGTTTGTGTTTGGAAAGAACGAGAGTTTAGGTCGCATTCTAACTGCTAAACGTTGGCTTGTCTGCTCGCTAGGGGAGGCTGAAGCACGAGTTCATATGCGCGGAAGAAAGGACTAAACAATGTTCTTTGGTAAAAGGTATGGGAACCTAAAGGTGGGAAAGAAAGAAAAGTGGAAAAGTGCTCGCTAGGATCATCGCAATCCTATGCCTACGTACTCTCAACAAATATGAGAGATCAGAGCAGCCGTAGTTTGGCTAACTACGGTAAAAGGTTTGTATTTGGAATGAGAGTTTAAGTCGCATTCTAACTGCTAAACATTGGCTTGTCTGCTCGCTAGGGGAGGCTGAAGCACTAGTTTGTTATGTGTGGAAGAATGGACTAAACAATGTTCTTGACAAAAGGTGTTTTGGTTGGAAATCGCACGAGGGCGAGGAATTAAGTTTATCGTATTGGATGTTTTGGTTTAGGAAAGAGAATGGATTTTAAGGTTTCGAGTGCACGGGGGCAAGAAAGAGGAGTTTGGTTAGGTAATTTGATGGAGAATGACGACTATTCGATAAACGAGACGTCGGTCTCGCAATCAAATAATCGAGATATTATTGGAATGTTAGATCCCAACAACACCTTTTTCATTCAATTTCAAAATTTGTGTTTGATAGACGGTTTAGACGCGTATCAGGGTTTGAATTGAGGGAGATTTAGATGCAATCACACGAGGGTGAGAAACGAGGTTAAACGGGTTGTATATTTAGGACGAATGACGACTATTCGATAAACAAGACGTCGGCCTCGTAACCAATTAGTCGGGGTATCGTTGGAATGCTAGATCCCAACGACATCTTTTTCATCCCATTAATTATAAAATATATTTGTTGGACAGTGAAAGTACTTGTCCAAATAATTAGAGGAAGTGTTTTAGGAACGAAAGTTCGAATGACACGCTAATCAAGGCGTACACCTTAATAGTTGTCGCTCTCGAATTCAAGGAATGCGCGACTCCAAGAACTCGATACTTTCGTAATTTAATTAAGAAAAATGATTTGAGTAGGTTAGCGTGTTCGGATTAGGCGCGCTAAGTATTCCAGAAATATAAGATTGAAAGTAAGGAAAGTTACCGAACGGAGTGGTTCCGTTGACCCTTGAAATTGCGTGCAAGCTTTAGTTCCAAGCTCCTCCTTTTTGATGTTTTGAAATATGGCTCTAAAGGAGTCAAAGTTTGAATTCGAGTTTTAAACGTGTGCACTAGCAAAGTGGGCTAGTCTTCTAAGTGACCAACTAGAAATAATTGATCAAATAGGTGTCACTGTAAGGAAGCCCAGGATTAAGCTTTAAAATGTTGTGTATGGTGATCAAAGGTTAATGGCTTGACTAAATCGAGAAATTTATTTTTGAAAAGGGTTTAAAGGTTTTGAAAAGAATTGAACATTTTAAAAATGAACAACGAAACGACAGCAACTCAAGGTGTACGCCTCGAGAGTAGTCCCTCGGAAATTCAAGGAAGGCGAGATCCATGAATTCAATTGTTTTGAAATTTGATTAAGAAAAATAGTTTAATTTTCATATATAAAATAAATTAATCAATTGCTTATAAAAAGATTTTGAGAAAAGCTAGTCATATTTAATCGTTTTGAAAAAAAGTTTAATATCTTAGAAAAATATTTTAACTTAATTAATAAAATATAATTTTCTAATATTCAAAATATTATTTGATAATAATTTTGAAATATATATCTTTTAAGAGAATAATAATTTGAACTTATTATAAAAATATCTAATTAATAAAAATTGATTTAAAAATAGCTTTTAGAAACTTTAATTAATTTGAGTGAAAAAACGATTTGAAAACCGAAAGACGGAACAACCACAACTCAAGGGCGTTCTCGAGAGCGGTTGTTCAAGGACTCAAGGAGTGCTAGACTCTAAGAATCCACTACTCTCGTTATTAAATTAAGAAAATTATTTTAATACACCAAAGGATTGACGTTGAATTAAACGTTCTGTCAATTATGAAAGGCGTTAATTGAGTGAAAAAAATCCAATTATGTTCACTCACCATATGAACAAATTGTATTCTTCTTCCATTCAAAGCATAATAGCTTAATTGTAAATTGGATTCAATATCCATTGAAGGCTACTATTTCTTTTTTCTTACACTACTGTACGATAACATATAGGCATTTGTTTTGATGTTGTCCATGAGAATCATTGCCATGATAAATTTGAATGTGTCATAAGTATTGGAAATTTTAACAGTACTGTTTATCTTTCTCCTTTTTAAAGATGGAAGTTAATTAAAATAAAACTAGCAACATATATTTGTCAAAATAGCTACATCATGCTACAATTATTCATATATTTCAAAGTATGGTGAAGCTACCTTTACTAACTTCTAAAACTCAGTCAAAGTCATATAAATGCAAAGCATTAGCAGCAAGATGAAGAGCAATATATCACTACATTAAAATATTACATTACAAACTTCACCTTATTTGGTTGTTTAACCAATAACATTAGCAATGAAGCAAGAACAACAACCCGGTGAGCACCAAATGAGCACAATATCAACTAATTAAGTGGAAAAAAAACAAGATTAACTTTTATAAAAAAACGATCGTCATTACCGCGATATCGAATGTCAACAAGCTAATCCCAACAACCATAACAAAATTAAAAAAATCATATCAGTCAAAGTTACCATGACATTAAAGTATTATAGTGTAGCAATATTTCTATATCATTATAGCACCTCAAACCGCAATGCCTTCGAGTCGAGAAAAACAATTACAACCATATCAATACAAATTACCAATTCCAAATGCTAATAACCCAAAATCCAATTGAACATTTAGTCACCCCCTTATGTTATGTTCTTTCGGCAACATGAACCCAAACATACAGTGCATCAAGAATTCCTTACAACAAAATTGGTATAACATTTATTTTCTAGTTAGCTTAAACATCAATCCAGAACATACAATGATCAATAAAATACCAAACTTCAAAATCAATTAGATGGCAGAAATTAGCAAAAGAAGTCATGTGCAACCAACAGACATAACACAAGAAGAAAAAAAATGATTCTAATTGTTACCGAGATGAAACCGCGTGTAATCGGAGCTAGCTCACTCTTTTAGATCTCTTCCGCAACATTCTAAACTTTCAACGATCTACACGAGCATGTAGTGGATCCTGATGACACGATTCATCTTTTTTTGTACCTTCGAAACGAAATTGGATAACAGATTCTTTCTTTCAACTACAGCGGCAGCATCCGCAGCAAGCCCATCACAGGAAGGATGTTGAGCTATAGTTGAAGGGTGGAACGTCGGAGATGAGAACTTGTCAAACGATTTCGTGGTTGCCTTTGTCGGCGATCGTGGCAAAGGGAGAAGATACGTATATGGTTCTCATGGCAGATCTAAGGTGTTTGTGATGTATCCCGACGATTGAAGGAGATTGAAGATGGTTATGGAGGGTAGACGAAAGAAGGTAGATTTCTGGTGGTCGTTTTCGTGTAAAACAGAGGAGGACGATTTTTAGAATGGTGGATTGAGGAAGGCGAAGAGAAAGGGTTGAGGAAAATAGTGGTGGAATTGAAATAGAGAAGATGATGAAGGAAGTTTCTTGGCGGCGGCTGAGAAAGAAGGAGAGGAATGGTTTGCGGCTAGGTTTTGGGGAATTGGGGTTGCGCCGTTTTTTGCGAGATGATGAACCGTAGTAGCTCCCCCTTCTGAAATCCTTCTTCAATTAAATAAGCTGAATGTTTCCACTCTAATGGGCCTCACACGATGGGCCAGACCCCACTTTCCAAACATTTTCTCTTCAAAATCTGATTCTCTTTTCTTAATTTCTTTTTCAGTGTTTTCTTTTCATTATTTTATTAATAACTTTTACTAAATATTAACACATATATATAACTACAAACTAAATAATATATTAACAACTATTATAAAACAAACTAAGAAAAAAATATGAAATATTATAAATTACTTAACGTTAATATAAACAAAAATAATATATGTACACAAAATATCATTACTAATAATATTTACAAAAAAGAAAGAGTTTAAGAAGCTAAAAATAATAATATTCACAAAAATGTTCTTAGGCCACATGTCACACCATAATTAGGCGAAAAAGAATAAATTTGAAAAAAAACAACCGATTGCAGGCGGACATGTGTCTAAATAATGCGAAATTAAACAAACAATGAAAAGAATAAAAAAACGAAAATATTTAAAACGGATAGGACAAATTTGGGGTATGACAGTTGTCATGCATGGTTTTAGACCTAATGTCTATCATCACTATCCTTAAACAAGGAAGTGAGAGTCCTAAGGGAACATGCGAGTGGGAAACAGAAAAACAACTGCCAAAATCAGTAAAGCAGATAAACAGAAAAGAAAATAGTAAAGATGCAAATGCAATGCAGCAATACAAGCAGAGGGAGAAACTCAACCTCTAAGCAAACAAACAAAGAGAACAAACAAAAACAGACAAGCAAAGGGAGACTAACCTCAACCTTTCAATGCAAACACATCAGTTAGAAAAAACAAAAAAACAACACACATGCAAGGGGAGGATCACCTCAACCCTTAATGCAAGCAAGCAGAGGGAGACCCGCTCAACCTCTTAATGCAGTCATGCACCTACACTTAGACTATCCTAAACATGAGCTACCCTAATGCAACACACCACTCAATCATGAAAGAAGGAAAGGAATTATGACAAATAAGGGATTCATTCCAAAAGTAATCAAACAAGGCATCTATCCTAGAGAATGGAATTGATGATGGGATGCATGGTGTATACCAAAGGTATCCACCATGATGTTCAACCAATCATGGATAATTAAGAAATGAGGTGATACATGGTGTATACCAAAGGTATCCACCATGATATTCAACCATTCAAGGGAGATTAGAAATGAAGGGAAGCATGGTGTATGCCAAAGGCATCCACCATGAAACTCTACCATTCATTGGAGAATGAAATGAAGGGAAGCATGGTGTATGCCAAAGGCATCCACCATGAAACTCTACCATTCATGGGAGAATCATTTTCCTAAGAGGCTTCAGGAGGAACCCTAAGGATTAGTTAAGGATCACTTAAACTAAAAGGAGCTATGCACAATCTAAGAACTTAGGGATCACCCTAAAGATGTGTCAACCTATTTACTAAAGGTTAATGGGAAGATTGGATGCTTAAATATGGCTAAAAGTTCATTTATTAGGCCAAACTATGAGAAGGTGCAAGTTGAAACATGTAAACATTGGTCAGAATGTAAAATGTGGGAAAAATAGGAAATCAATTCTAAAAACCCTAAGAAAAATCCTAGAGGATCCTAAATGTATTAGGGACCTATGGTTAAAGTTTCAAGTCCAAACTATAATCCTAAGGCCACTAACCAGATGCTAAACCAAGATGTATGCTATGGGAGATTCAAATGGGGAAGGCTCTAAAGATGTGCTCTAAAACCTATTCAAATGGAATCTAAAAAATGCAAGAAAAATATTAAAATATTCTGCAATGTATCAAAATTCACCATACAAAAAATAAGAGATTAATATGGATTATTGAAAGAGAAAGAAAATCACAAAGCATGGCATGTAATTTTGCAACCATTAAAAACATATTAAAATAGAAAATACGAAATTAATTGAAAAAGAAATAGAAAATCAAAATAAAAAATATGATAAAATTCTACACATTCCCATCTAGCTAACATATATTTTCATGGTTTTATGAAGTGGTTTAATGTTTTTCTTGAATTAAAACCTACAGCCATCAAAATAGAAAAATAAAAAGAAATGCAATTAAAAGAATAGAAAGAAGGTGCATTCAGGAATGTTTCCATGTGCTGTTTCGTTTGGGCGAATGCAGTGGGGTGAGGGTAGCGAAAGGATTAAGGCCCAGCTGAGTTAAAACTCAGCGTTTTGACTTGAAAGGAAAAGAAGGCCAACTCGCGAAACTCAATCTCGGTCGTGCGATGAGATGACATAGTCTAGACATTATGCGCGATCTGAGGGCTGGTGTTGCATCTGGCGTTTAAAACAACAAAACAGAGGGAAACGCAGGCAGTGGCTCGCACGGTGGGGGTGCCGGCCGGAGATAAGCTCCGGTCATCTTAACCAAAACAAGATTTTCTTGAACCAAACTTGTGTATTTTTCCGTGTAGAATCCAAATATGAAATTTATTTCCACTTTCCTCCATTGAAACTCAAAAATCATGAACATCCAAGAATCACTCAAGAATTTCTAACTTTCACAAAAACTAAAATTGATGATACTAATCTCTTCCTCTCACTTCCTAAATCAATACCCCATTATTCTTTTCCATTTTCATCCAATATCTAGGGAGAAATTCGAACAACAAGCTAAGGTGTCATTTTCTAAAGTTTCGAGAAACTTAACCATTCTAATCCTAAAAGCTTCTACACATCCTAAGAATCATAATTATGTGAAAATGGCGTAACAATTCATCCAGAACAGAGTGTATGGATAAAAAATAAGAACCTTTTTTGGAGCTTCAATGGAGACTTGAATTATGGATGAAGCTTCAAGCAAATCGTCCAGAATCCATCAATGAACCTCACTAAAGTTTTTTGTAATGGTGGTTTGGACTGAAAATGGCTCTATCCTCAAAATCAATTTTCCAAGTTTCTCCACTTTTTCTTAACTCAATTTTCTGTTATCTTCCACCAAAATTCTGTTATTTTCTGTTAGGAATGATTAGAATGTTATATACAATGGATCTAGAGTGATTTGCACCCCAATGGAAGCCCATAATGATCTAATCCAAAATTCACATTTTTGCACTTTCAAGCTTTATGGAAATGGTGAAAACAGAGTGTTAATGGCTGCAAAATGATTCATATCAGTTGCTTGAGGTATAAGGAATATGTGTGGATAGGATTGAGGCCTTGGAAATGAATGGATGGTTGATTTTGCATTTGTTGCTTAAAGATGAAGAAACCATGAATTTTCACATGTAAATGGCTTCAAACTTGATTTGTAATTTTTCCAATGTTCTTAAAACATTATTTGGACTCAAAAAATGCACCAATATGCCATGATGTTATTTAAATTGAATTAAATCCAAACTAGGCCTTTTCAAACTTCTTTTCATGAAATTTTCTCCATACATTCTCATTTCTAAGCCATGTCAATGATCCCTTGAAGTTTTATTGACCAAATGATCCCATTTGGAGCAACTTTCATGTTGGAAAGATTTCCATTTGAAGTGTGCAAAGTGGTGAAATGGACCTATAATGAAAATGACTTGTAAGCTTACTTTCCCAAAATACCCTTGCCTTGCCAAGCTCATAACTTGAGTTCTACAACTCAAAATGAGGACTTCTAGGACTTTTGGAAATCTAACATCATGAGGAACAACTTTCATGTTCACTTGATGTTGAGGAGAAACATCCTTCTTGGTCAAAAATGGCATGGAAGTTGGTTGACTTTTGATGATTAAAATCACATTCATCTGAGGATCTGTAACTTGTCTGCTTCACAACTTGAGTTCTATAAATCCAATCAAGGACTTCTAGTACTCAAATTAAAGATATGAACATGCTCTACAAGTCTCATGTTTATGTCAAGATGAGATGAGGCTTGCATCTTGAGCTATGTGGTCTTGAAGTTAGACACTAAACCAGGGGATTTTAAACTATCAAACTTAGCAACCCTAGCCTAGCAACTTCTCACACTCTTGAATATTGATGAGATGATCTTGGAATAATCTTTGGTGTGTCTCAACACAACATCACATGATCATAAAGACTTGGAATTGAGTCTTAATCTCCTTCATTTCAACTGTTGACTTAGGGTTGACCAGGCGAAAACCCTAATTGCACCAATCTTGACTGTGGCTTCACACACTTGATATAATGACTGACATAAGCTTCAAGATGACCCTCAAGGTCTCCCATGAGCTCTCACAATGTTCTCCACCCATAACCATGAATTCAAAACTACTTGATTACCTTCATAGACCCCCAAGATAGGAGGTACACCATTCTTAACCAATCCACTCCTTCTGATGAGCTTTGGCATTCTTCTAATAATGATAAGCACTAGATAGCTTGAATATAACCCTTTGAATAGGCCTAGACCTTTGATAGCCCTCTCTTGATAAACACACACCTCTCAATCCCCTGTTCATGGACTATGGTATACAAATGCTAATGCTATGAATGCAATGATAAATGCAAAGAAACAAAAGCCAGCTAAAGCAAAAAGTTGGGCAAATTTTGGGGTGTAACAGAAAGCAAGCGACTTAGGCAAAAATTAGGGTACCCCGCTGGACTTCAAAATTGAATAAACTCTAAAGAGTTAGTCCAGGCAAAAGTTAGGGAACAAAAAAATGAAAAACGAAAAACGAAAAGGATTACGAGAGAAAAATCCTCGAGAAAGAACGAAATTGTGTGGCTCCGGACGCCGAAAGACGAAAAGCGAGTGACCGTCACTCCCGAAAACTTGTGGTTTCCTGAACCATCACTCCTATCATGTATCCTTTGAAAGGCAAGCGCTAAGGTCGAATTAGCTGAATATAGGATTGGAGAACATCACGGAGAATGGGTGGGTTAAAATGAATTTTGAGCCTGTATCCTTTCTTTCTTAAACCGTGAACCTGACCACGTTACAACCTTTAAAATTCCTAATTGAAATAGGTTTGTTTCGAAAGCATACTTCGGTAAAGATCGCATCGAAACTGACTCCCTGAAAGGATTCTTCTTACAGCGTTGTATTAATGTTGACATGTTAATGAATGATTCATACAATATATGTCACAAAAATTTTTCCAGTGAACAGATTGGAATTTCAAAACTTCCATATGCATTGCATTTGATATGTCTTTTATGCAGAACAACTCGTTTTACTAATGAGTAAGCGCTTGACAGAGGGAAAGTTTCCACAGTGGAAAGACTGACCAGAATAGATTGCAGAATGCCTGAATTTCAGTGAACCGGGGCAAGCTATGTCAAACGATCACAACATGGGAGTCAGCCATCCAGAAGTCAGTTAATCTGAAGCAGTCAGATCGAGATTTGATAAATCTCTCGAGGACAACCAGGGTATTTCCCCACATATTAGCCAATCAGGGGCAAAGTCGTTTCAAGACAGGGGCAGGCCACCCTAAGAGCGCATAAGTTATCTCTTGCCCATGGGGAAATTAATGCGAAGCACCTCTTCGAGGATCAAGATGCTAAGGCAGATCAGGGTGCAGAGATTTCAGATTTCCTTTCGAGGAACATCCCCACAGAGATTCCACTGGCTGGGGCAAAATATGGAAACAAAGGAATCGTTCCTCTCCGTATCATCAGAGCTAATCAAGCAGGTTTGATCAACTTGCAAGTTCAAGACGAATGTCGGGAAGTCATGTTAATCAATCACCGTCAGGTTTCACCTGTCTTCCAACATTTATTTTGCTGGAGCAAATCTGTCGTACCCAGCTCTCTCCGGCAGCCCGAGCTTGCATTTGCATCTTTGCATATATCATCATATTTGCATTTCATCCTCAAATGCGTAGCATTTCCATCGTTTGGAGCATTACGCCATAGAAAAATTCAAACATACGCATATGCATACGAAGCATAAGCCAGTTTGTTATCAGCCTTTCGTCGCAATGTGAATCACCCTACGGTCGATACAGGGGCATTTATCCAGCATCTTTATTCAGACAGCTCATCAGCTTACTTTCTCTCGGGTTTCAAATCATACGTTGATAACATGAAATCGTATATATATATATTGATGCATAATTCAACTGATGTTTGACTGTTTTCGATCCGATTTCGGGTTCTTTCCATGTTATTTGTCTGATATTTTGCAGGTATTTGATAATCATGTCTAAACAAAGCAATGTGAAGAAAAGAAGCAATTACAGATGAAATATGGACGAAAACCAGATGAAAACAACATGAAAAACGCAGAATGCATATTTTGCTGTTGTGACGACCGTCACACCTCCATGACGACCGTCACACGGGTGACGACCGTCACACACCGTGACGACCGTCATGCAGGCAAAAACGCACTACTTCAAATGAACGTGCAAAATACAGTTCCAAGTCCCAAATAATGGACCACTACTCCCTGATATTTCTGCCTCCAAGTCCACCTTCTTCAAATTACAATTGTTAGAATTCTATTTCTATAAAAGGGGAAGGAGGGGAGCTGAGAAAGGGAGCCGCATTCAGACAACGAAGTGCTGCCAATTTATCTTCAGAGCAACCTTTCCATTTTTTCTATTCTTATTTGTTTCTCTTTTCTTTCTATGCATTATTTGATATTTTGTAATTCCCATTTCCCTTGTACGATCAATTGGCACAAAGACCAGAATCCTGCCAACATTTGTGGAGGATCTGCCCAAAGGCCAATTGGAATATTTACAGGTTCTAAATTTTAATCGTAATTTCAGTTTTCATTATGATGCATGTTATTAATCACTGTTTTTATTTATGTTTTACCTTTCCCAAATCCATGTCTAGCTAAATCAGAGTAATTGATATGTAATAATAATTCAGACGGGATTTGATAATAACCGGTTGAAAACTTTCTTTTTCAAAAGTTGTTTATGGTCTGAGTGTTTAAATTTATTTACTGAATAAACGTTCGTCGCGAAAGTGAGAACTTATTTAAAAGTAGTTTTGCCACGAAAGTGGGAAATTAATTAAGGTACGAACCAACAAGCGACAGCTGCGGTAAGACCAGATAGTAAACACTAGTCATTTGTTTTAATAACAGCGAAAGCACTTTAAAATGGATTAGAACTTAGAGATTTCCAAAAAGTAATTTTAACCCCGGATGAGACAGCGAAAGCGCACATTTGGCCCTTAGAATTATGACTAGCGTCAACAACCATCGTGAGACGAAAGTCTTCAGATCACTATTTTTTGCTTAAATAAATTCTGAAAAATATTTCATATACCGGTAACTTGTCAAATCCCCGAAGAACATAATTACTGCATATCGATTCACGTAATTATAATTCAAGTAACGTTTTTAGTTTCCTTTAGTGACAGAAATTATTTCCTTAAACATTATCTACCTAGCTAAACATAGTAACTCCCGAGAACACTAGTTTGATTACGAGTCCCTGTGGGATCGATATCTTTTATTACTACGCGATAGATTGTGCACTTGCAGTTGAGTTGTATTAGACATAGAAAGTCGCGATCAAGTTTTTGGCGCCGTTGCCGGGGACCCGTTTAGTCAATAGTGTAACCTTCTGTTACGCCGTATAGACTAGGTTAACAATTTCATTTTTCCTTTACTAGTTATGTCGATTGTATGCCAAGTAATCGCCCACAAGGCGATATCTTAAAACCTTAAGTCACAGAACTAGAGCGCTTCTTACATTTAAGAAGTCGCATCATTGAGTACCAACTAAAACGTAACATTCCCGATCCTCTCACTCCCATTCCCAAATCCGAAGAAGAATCAAATATGGCTGAAGCACCTCAAAACAAACCGCTGAAGGCATACGCTACACCCTCTCAGATGGAGTCTAGAAGTAGCATTGCTGCCCCAGCTATTACTCGAAATGATTTTGAGCTGAAACCCTCATTGCTGTCAGCTGTACAACAAAACCAATTCTCAGGAAATGCAACTGAAGACCCAAACGAACATTTAACGAAGTTTGTACAATACGCAGACACAGTGAAAGCAAATGGAGTAACTCCAGATGCAATAAGACTTCGTCTTTTCCCTTTCTCTCTTAGAGACAGAGCGTGGACATGGTTACAATCCTTACCATCCAACTCCGTTACGACGTGGGAACAGTTGAAGAACGTCTTCTTAGCGAGATATTTTCCGCCAAGCAAAACTGCTATGCTTAGAGCTCAAATCAACGGATTTCGACAAAAAGATACTGAATCTCTTTACGAAGCATAGGAACGATTCAAAGATATGACGAGAACATGTCCTCACCATGGTCTAGAAGACTGGGTGACAATCCATACTTTCTATAATGGGCTTTTATATAATACTAGACTAACGATAGACGCCGCCGCGGGCGGTGCACTTATGGATAAGCCATACGACGAAGCCTATCAACTAACCGAAAATATGTCTCAGAACCACTGCCAATGGGGAGGTGAACGCACTCCAACAGAGAAACCCGTAGCGAAAGGTGGGATGTACGAGATCAGCAACATTGAAAAGTTCAACGCTAAAGTAGATGCTCTAGCACAGAAGATTGACAATCTGACCGTTAACCCCACTGCAACCGTCGCTGCCGTAACTCCAAACTGCGAGTTATGCAGAAGCACCACTCATAATGCGCCCGAATGCCCATTTCTAGCCGGAATCCCACCAGACCAAGTAAATTATGCTCAAGGAAATCCTTACGCAAATACTTACAACCCAGGTTGGCGAAACCATCCAAACTTTTCTTACAAAAGCGATAATGCATTGCAAATGCCTACTGCTCCGCCAGGATATCAGAAACCAACCGCTGCTCAGACTGTACCTAGGAAATCAAACCTCGAGTTGATGATGGAAAAATTCATAGCTACTCAGGCTCAAACAAACAAAGAATTCCTGAATCAAAACATACACACTAGCGAGCAAATTAAACAGCTGACCGGAAAAGTAGACGCTTTAGCCACCCATAACAAAATGTTAGAAACACAGATATCACAAGTGGCTCAACAACAAGTCTCTGCTGCCGCACCCGCTGGCATATTTCCTGGACAACCCGAACAGAATCCAAAAGGCCAAGCAAATGCTGTCATATTAAGAAGTGGAAAAGAATTGGACGAACCGATCAATCTGAGGACCGAAAACTCAGCCATGCAACAAAAACCAACTAAACAAGCAGAAAAGGAATCCGAGTTAGAGAAGAAGGAAGACAACGAGAAGGAGGATACCGCAAGTGAAAAAGCGCAAGCACCTCCAGCGCCATATAAACCACCTATCCCTTATCCTCAAAGATTAATAAACTCCAAAACTTCAGGACAGTTTAAGAAATTTGTAGAGCTCCTTAAACAGTTGAATATCACTATTCCTTTTATAGAAGCAATAACTCAAATGCCGTCATACGCTAAATTTCTCAAAGAAATCCTGTCAAATAAGAGAAAGATCGAGGATAACGAAACAGTTACACTTACTGCAGAGTGTAGCGCTATTATTCAAAACTGCATGCCTCCTAAATTAAAAGACCCAGGTAGTTTCTCCATACCCTGCGTCATAGGAAAGTTCGTAATAGACAAAGCTCTATGCGATTTAGGAGCCAGTATCAGTGTTATGCCTTTATCTATATGCAAAAAGCTGAATATGGGAGATCTAAGACCAACCAAAATAATCCAGTACGCATAGGACAATTCTACATCCCAACCGACTTCATAATCATGGACATCAAAGAGGACTCTGTTACCCCAATTATCCTAGGAAGACCGTTCCTAGCTACAGCCGGAGCTATTATAGACGTGAAGAAAGGAAGGCTAACATTCGAAGTAGGAGAAGAAAAGATAGAGTTTATTCTCACCAAGTTCTTACAAGCACCAGCCATAGACGATACATGTTATTTAGTAGATGTAATTGACGAATGCATAAGAGAACTTGAAAATGAAGAGACCACGTATTCAGAAATAATAAAGATTCAAATACCCGATATTTCTGAAGACGATGATTGGCGTAAACCGTATAAAGACGACAACCTAAGCGAAAGCTTAGCACTGACCCCAAACCATATGCCAGGTCCGAAGAACCCATCTTTAGAACTTAAAACACTACCTAAAAACCTTAGATATGAATTCCTAGACGATGAACTAAAAAGACCAGTGATAGTCAACGCCGACTTAGGACAACTAGAGACCGAAAAGCTATTAGAAGTCCTAAAGAAGTACCCCACCGCGTTAGGCTATAACATAAGCGATCTAAAAGGTATAAGCCCTTCAATCTGTATGCATCGAATTACAATAGAGGAAGACTGTAAAACCTCTAGAGAGCATCAGAGAAGACTGAACCCCATCCTAAGCACTGTAGTCAGAGATGAAGTAAAGAAATTGCTAGATGCAGGAATCATCTATCCAATCTCCGATAGTGAATGGGTTAGCCCAGTTCATGTCGTACCTAAGAAAGGAGGAGTAACAGTAATTAAGAACGAAAAAGGTGAATCAATAACAAAAAGAGTCGTGACTGGAAGCAGGATGTGCATTGATTATAGAAAGCTTAACAAAGTCACACGAAAAGATCACTTCCCGTTACCCTTCATAGACCAAATGTTGGAAAGATTAGCCAAACATTCATATTTCTGCTATCTAGATGGCTATTCAGGATTTTTCCAAATTCGCATTCATCCTGATGACTAAGAAAAGACTACATTCACATGCCCTTATGGTACTTTTGCTTACCGCCGAATGCCGTTCGGACTTTGTAATGCTCCAGCAACCTTCCAAAGATGCATGATGGCAATCTTCGCAGATTTCATAGATGACATCATGGAAGTATTTATGGACGATTTCTCGATATGTGGACAAAGTTTCGAAGGATGCTTACAAAACTTAGAAATGGTATTAGAACGTTGTGTAAAAGTGAACCTCGTCCTAAATTGGGAAAAATGCCATTTTATGGTCCGACAAGGAATAGTTCTAGGACATGTCATATCGAATTAAGGAATTGAGGTCGACAAAGCTAAAATAGAGATTATAAAAGACCTCCAACCTCCAAAATCCGTACGAGAAATACGGAGTTTTCTAGGACATACCGGTTTCTACCGAAGATTTATAAAAGATTTTTCAAAAATCACAAAACCTTTGACCGGCCTGTTGATGAAAGATGTTGAGTTCGTCTTTAACGACGACTGTCTAAAAGCATTTGAAACATTAAAATCAGCCCTTATCACCGCACCGATTATGCAACCACCCGATTGGCGACTACCGTTCGAAATCATGTGCGATGCGAGTGATTATGCTGTAGGCGCAGTTCTAGGACAAAGGAAGGACAAGAAACTCCATGCCATTTATTATGCCAGTAGAACTTTAGATCCTGCCCAAATGAACTATGCTACAACAGAAAAGGAACTTCTAGCAGTTATATTTGCGCTTGACAAATTCCGTTCTTACTTAGTAGGAGCCAAAATAATCATATACACATACCACGCTGCCATTAGGTACCTAATAAGCAAAAAAGATGCCAAACCCAGATTATTGAGATGGATCCTGTTATTACAAGAGTTTGACTTAGAAATCAAAGATAAGAAAGGAACCAAGAACGTTGTTACAGATCACTTATCCCGAATAGAAGGCATCAAACATGAACCAGTACCGATAAATGACGATTTCCCGTACGAACATCTGATAGCCAAATTAGAAAGTGACATGCCTAACTTAATCTCGGAAGATCTAGAACTCGAAAAAGCCGTAGAAGCCGTCTATGCCCAAGTCACATTGCCTTGGTATGCTGACATCGTTAATTACCTAGCTGCAGGCGTGCTTCCACCGGATCTCACTTATCAGCAAAAGAAGAAATTCTTCCACGATCTGAAACACTATTATTGGGACGAACCTCTACTCTTCAAGAGAGGGGCCGACAACATATACCGTCGCTATGTCCCAGAGGAAGAAATAGAAAACATCATTTCCCAATGCCATTCAGCACCATATGGTGGTCATGCTAGTACATCCAAGACGTGCGCTAAGATTCTCCAAGCCGGCTTATTCTGGCCTAACCTCTGGAAAGACGTTCACATCGCTGTGCTGAAATGTGATCGATGCCAACGAATTGGAAACATCTCACGACGCGATGAAATGCCTCAGAAAGGAATCTTAGAGGTAGAAATCTTTGACGTATGGGGAATAGATTTCATGGGACCATTCCCGCCTTCTTTTGGTAATAACTACATACTCGTCGTTGTAGACTATGTGTCTAAATGGATAGAAGCCATTGCTGCTCCAACAAATGACGCACGAGTAGTAATCAAACTCTTCAAAAACACAATCTTTCCTAGATTCGGTGTACCCAGACTCGTCATTAGTGACGGCATATCACACTTCATATCGCGAATCTTTGATAAACTTGTTTCTAAATATGGAGTCCGACACCGAGTAGCTACACCCTATCACCCGCAAACTAGCGAACAAGTAGAGGTCTCGAACAGAGAAATAAAACAGATATTGGAAAAGACTATCGCTACCTCAAGGAAAGATTGGTCATCAAAGCTACATGAAGCTTTATGGGCTTATAGGACCGCTTTTAAGACACCGATAGGTACTACACCCTACAAATTAGTTTACGGTAAATCCTATCATCTCCCTGTAGAATTTGAGCATAAGGCCTTTTGGGCCATTAAGACACTCAATTTCAACTACACTGAGGCAGGAGAGAAACGAATCTTGAACTTACACGAATTAGAAGAACTTCAATTGGACGCTTACGAAAATGCCCGTATCTACAAAGAACGAACTAAAAAGTGGCATGATAAACGTTCAGTCAAGAAACAATTCAGTGTGGGAGACATCGTACTGCTATTTAACTCGAGATTAAAACTCTTCCCAGGTAAACTAAAATCTAGGTGGTCTGGACCTTATGAAGTGACTAAAGTACTTCAGAGTGGAGCTGTTGAAATTACCGATAAGACGAATGCACCGTTTATCGTAAACGGGCAACGTCTAAAACATTATAATAAGAACGAAAACAGCCCTCAAGTCTGCAATATAGCACTGCTTGAGCTTCCAGCTCAAACACCCGAATAGCTTGTCACCAAGCTATCGTCAGGCTTTAGACGTTAAAAACAGCGCTTACTGGGAGGCAACCCAATTTTCCCGCATTTTCCTCGTTACTGTATTCCATTCTCATCTTTATTTAAAATTCTACTTTGAAACTTTAACAAAAATTCTAAACTTAAAATTGCTACTATTTTTACTTTCTTTTATTTTAATTATTTTATTTTATTTTTCTCTTTTAATTTTTGTTTCTACCGCTTTTGTTTTTAAAAATCCTGACTTCAAATTTCTGTTTTAAACTTTTCAGGATTTTAAAAGCCTTCAAAACCTTCCTCCTGTTTTTCTCCGACTTACCTGCGAGTATGGCCGCGTACGACTTCACAAAGGTTCATTTTCGAGGATTAGCTCAAAAGGCAAGATTTGAAGCATTAAATGAAAGAGACATAGCCTTAACACTATATTATGATAAGTCTACCATGGAGAAACTAGGAATTACTGATAGCATCCAATACCTGTTTAATCAATTAGGCTGGGAGAACACTGCTTTGAAAACCCGTTTTGCTACCTATAAGGACCTCACCTACGAATTCCTTAGTTCCTTCAGGTACTTACCCAACTATGGTTTTGGATCCAACTCAGAGCTGATTACCTTTAGGATGTTTGGAATGGACCAAACCCATAGCCGGATGTCATTAGCCAACCTCCTAGGATTTCCTAGCGGACCACATGTGTTCATCAGTGCGGAAGATGACGATCTTGATTTTGAACTCAACCAGTTCTGGGGTAGAATCACAGGCGACTATCACCCTGACCCAAACAACATGTATAATGATGAGATTCATAACCCAACTTTCAGATACTTTCATAAGATACTAGCTCACACCCTTTTCGGAAAAGAAGAAAATATTACTACAGTATCTAAAGAAAAGTTATTTATCATGTTCTGTGCTTCTCAGGGCCGTACAGTGAATGCAGTACCTTTTATGATGAGATCCTTCCGCGCCTCACTCAGGAACCACAATCACCTATTCTAATAGGAGGCCTCGTGACAATGATTGCCCACGAGCTTGGCCTTAGATTCCACTTAAATGCAAGCACTAGTTTTGGCACCATCCAACCCATGAATATCCAGTTTTGCTTTAACATGCGCATTTTAAGAACTATGGGACCTGGACCTTACAAGTACCTCATCAATGACAAACCTGTCCATCTATTCACATTGCCAAATCATCAGATGACAAGTATCCATAACAAGGACAACTGGGTTTATGAATTGGATGAGCCTATGGGACCTCCTTCACCTCAATCAACACCACAGAATTACATGTACGACAATGATCACATCTCTGAAGCACATGATTATATGTACTATGAGGATGCTGTATCAGAAGCTGAGGTAGACCCTACGACCCCTCCGCATTACAGCACCTATCCTGAGCCCATTCCTGAGGAAACCACCGATAAAATGGATACTATCCTGTACCGATTAGACAACGTTGACGCAGCTCTGACCACCGTAAAAACAGACATCACAAGCATACACAGTGAACTCGTAGTCTTCATGGACTTAGTCTGTGACCAGCTCGACTACTACACCGGGAAGTTTGATGAATTGAAGGCACGAAAAGACTGAGATATTAGATTTAGTTTAGTTTAGTTTTTCTGCTTTCCGTCCGTTTTCAATTATTTTGACTTTTGCATTGTTAATTTCCTTATGTATTACATTACAATCATTCTAATTACTTGTATTTCAATTATATTCTTTATTCATTGATTCTATTTTTACGTTATCCTATGTTTCTTAACCGATATAAAGCATTGCCATATCAATACTAGGCCTCAAAACCATTGCAAGAACACCCCCATAGCAAAATTCTGCGTTCTGCAGATTTTGCTGGTGTGACGACCGTCACAGAAGCCTGACGCTCGTCACACGGGTGACGACCGTCACAGATACGTGACGACCGTCACGAGCCCAAAACTGTTATCTGCTATAATAGGGGTTGCGTTTTCTCTCCCACTCATATCCTTTCAACTCCCAATCATCACAAACTCACACCCCACTTCCAATTTTCGTTTTCCCCACCTTGCTCCATATATTCCAACTCCCATTTCAACTTCCTAATCCACTTCTGTGACATTTTTCATTCCATAGAACCAACTCAATCCACATTTCCTCAGCATCCTCCAACAATGGCGAGAAACAACGAAACCCCAAACCTCAGCAATATCGTGTTCAGCGACGGCGACTCCGGAGACAAACAGCGAGCCAACTATATCGCCTTCCATCAACGGTCGCTACAGCCGACCCACTATCCGCATATCCCATCCCTCACAGAGCTCGGCCTCCTTGACGGCGTCACTTGGATGCTCCAAAGAGCTGGCATCTGGAACCTCTGCACAAATCCACAGCCGATGTACGGACAACTCACCCTCGAGTTCCTCAGTTCGTTCTGCTACGTCACTTCCAGCGGCAACCTCAGCCAACACTCCGGTGTCGCATGCTTCCGTATGTTCGGCACGAACTATCAACTGAACCAGAACCACATTGCCGCCATCTTCCAATTCCCTCGCGGCGACAATGCTCACCGCCGCCTCACCGAACAGTTTCAGCACGAAGCCTTCGCGCTCTGGTACCAGTTAACCGGACTCAATGCCGATGGCTAGGATTCTCTGCACGCAACGCACATCCACAACCCGACCATCCGGTATTTCCACCGAGCACTGAGCAACACCATCTTCGCCCGGGATAACAACCATAAGGTGAACTCGAAAGAGCTCTTCTTTCTCCGCTGTGTCTTCAACAACGAGCCCATCAATGCTGCCCCGTTCCTCCTGGCCCACATTCAGGCCAACTGTAACCGTGGCTCTAAGCCATTTTACTTTGGCGGGATTGTTACTGCCATTGCACTCGGGCTGAACCTCGGTGACCGCCTCCAGCATCTTCATGCCATCCCCTCGGTGTTCCTCGACACTGACCACTGCAGAGCTTCTCACCTCATCCGTTCCAGGGCCGATGGCAAGTACCACTCGGTCGTGCGTGGCAAAATCGTCCGAAGTATCATCCTACCATCACGCACCCGGATGCACCCACAGGATCGTGCCAATTGGCTATTTGACCTCAATGCCCCTGCTGCTTCCGCTGCTCCAACTCAGACCCACACTCAAGGTTCTGATGACGAAATCCAAGATGAGTTGGACAGACCTGAGCAACCGGAGGCCTCGCAACCACTTCCTTCCGAAGGTACATCCTACCGCCGCCGCCGCCATCGTCCAGAGCCCGACTACTCCGAAGAAGACCTCCGCCGATCTCTCGACCAGCAGGCCCAGATACTCGCTATGCTGCAGCAGCAGAATCAGCGAGCAGAGCAATTTGAAGCTTGGCATCGGACCCAAATGCAACAACTCCAAACCGGACAGGAAACCATTACTGAGAACTTGGCGAATCTGACCTTGCAGTTCGAAGGACTCCGCGACTATGTCTATCATACCGGAGCACTGGACTTTGAGGCCCGAGCCGACCAAGTCAGAGCCAGAGGACGCGAGAGAGGACGTGATCGAGGCAGAGGCCGTGATTAGTTATCATTTTCCTTATTTGTTTACTATATTTCCAGTTTCTTGTATTTTCATTTCCCTTGTATTTCCCTCTCGCATTCTTTCAAATCAGTGGGGACACTGATTGAGATAGTGTGGGAGTGGAGCGTTTATTTCCCATTCCCTTGTACTTTTAATTCCGTAATTTCAATTTGAACATTTTCACTTTTTAGCAAATAAAAGCTCTTTTATATATCTTCTTCCGTTATGCAAACATCCCCGCTTTATTCGACATAAACAAAATTTTTTTCGTTCGTTCCTCAAAAGCAAAAGCACCACGAGAATGCGCCCAAGTTCAAACCAAGTTTTGAAACTCCGAGACGACAATTCTAACAAAACCAGTACCATCCTGACACCTTAGATCTCCGGTTTATGCGAGTCGGTTTCACTACCTACGTGTACCAAAGTTTCAAGTGTCTACGCAAACTCAGCCCCAAGTAGTTTATACTAGCAGTCAGCACCATCCTAAAACACTTATAAGCGAGCAACCAATGCAAATAAGTGTATGATCTCCAAAAAGATGAAAAATCATGAAAAGAAAGCCATTTAGCCCAAATATAAAGACACGTTCCCTCTAAGTTAGGTGCTCCTCACCCGAGCATTTAGCCCAACGGTACAAAAACTCATTGAAAAATCAATGGTATAAGCTTATGAGCAATGAAAAAGATCAAAACAGAAAGGAGATCATATTCACTAACAGGTTGACTTGCCATGAAAGTGTATGGACAACGGGCTTAATGTGATTGCGCTAGAACAAACAGGGTGAACTTGACGCGAGAACCTTGATACCAAGCTACAGTAGCATGACTGGGACCAATTTGCATAAGAAGGAGACCTCCGAAGACTTGTAGTCCAGTGTCGTCACCGTACTCGTTTTGTTCCTACTAAGAATCCCGGTTTTTCCCAACTTTGTGAATAAGGAAGCTGCCTCGTGCTTGCCGACTTTTTCCTGTTTTACTTGAGGACAAGCAAAGATTCAAGCTTAGGGGAGTTTGATAACACGAAATCGTATATATATATATATATTGATGCATAATTCAACTGATGTTTGACTATTTTCGATCCGATTTCGGGTTCTTTCCATGTTATTTGTCTGATATTTTGCAGGTATTTGATAATCATCTCTAAACAAAGCAATGTGAAGAAAAGAAGCAATTACAAATGAAATATGGACGAAAACCAGATGAAAACAACATGAAAAACGCAGAATGCATATTTTGCTGTTGTGACGACCGTCACACCTCCATGACGACCGTCACACGGGTGACGACCGTCACACACCGTGACGACTGTCATGCAGGAAAAAACACACTACTTCAAATGAACGTGCAAAATACAGTTCCAAGTCCCAAATAATGGACCACTACTCCCTGATATTTCTGCCTCCAAGTCCACCTTCTTCAAATTACAATTGTTAGAATTCTATTTCTATAAAAGGGGAAGGAGGGGAGCTGAGAAAGGGAGCCGCATTCAGACAACGAAGTGCTGCCAATTTATCTTCAGAGCAACCTTTTCATTTTTTTCTATTCTTATTTGTTTCTCTTTTCTTTCTCTGCATTATTTGATATTTTGTAATTCCCATTTCCCTTTTACGATCAATTGGCACAAAGACCAGAATCCTACCAACATTTGTGAAGGATCTGCCCAAAGGCCAATTGGAATATTTACAGGTTCTAAATTTTAATCGTAATTTCAGTTTTCATTATGATGCATGTTATTAATCACTGTTTTTATTTATGTTTTACCTTTCCCAAATCCATGTCTAGCTAAATCAGAGTAATCGATATGTAATAATAATTCAGACGGGATTTGATAATAACCGGTTGAAAACTTTCTTTTTCAAAAGTTGTTTATGGTCTGAGTGTTTAAATTTATTTACTGAATAAACGTTCGTCGTGAAAGCGAGAACTTATTTAAAAGTAGTTTTGCCACGAAAGTGGGAAATTAATTAAGGTATGAACCAACAAGCGACAGCTGCGGTAAGACCAGATAGTAAACACTAGTCATTTGTTTTAATAACAGCGAAAGCACTTTAAAATGGATTAGAACTTAGAGATTTCCAAAAAGTAATTTTAACCCCGGATGGGACAGCGAAAGCGTACATTTGGCCCTTAGAATTATGACTAGCGTCAACAACCATCGTGAGACGAAAGTCTTCAGATCACTATTTTCTGCTTAAATAAATTCTGAAAAATATTTCATATACCGGTAACTTGTCAAATCCCCGAAGAACATAATTACTGCATATCGATTCACGTAATTATAATTTAAGTAACATTTTTAGTTTCCTTTAATGACAGAAATTATTTCCTTAAACATTATCTACCTAGCTAAACATAGTAACTCCCGAGAACACTAGTTTGATTACGAGTCCCTGTGGGATCGATATCTTTTATTACTACGCCATAGACTGTGCACTTGCAGTTGAGTTGTATTAGACATAGAAAGTCGCGATTATATGTCGGTTATGTTTTGTTCATCAGTCCTCTGATGATGACATCCCCAAGCAGAGTTCCTTTGTCCATCAGTCCTCTGATGTCGACAGATTCTCTTTCCGTTAATTTCTATTAACGATGCGTATCTCCGAGCAGATTCTCTTTCCGTTAATTCCTATTAATGATGTGTATCTTTGAGCAGATTCTCTTTCTATTGATCTCTATTAACGATGTGTTTCTCCAGCAGATTTTCTCTCCGTATACCCTTGGACGAGGCGAGATTTCGAGACGAGTTTCAGATATGGTTTTCTTACCGTCTATCCTTAGACGATGTGTTCCCCCATCAAGTCTTCTTACCGTCTATCTTTAGACGACGTGAGTTGTGAATACGACCTTCTGTATTTTTTCAACATTCAATGATATGGATTTTGGAAATGGTTTTCTCTATGTCTATCCTTGGACGATGCGAGATTTCGAGATGAATTCCAGATATGGTTTACTCTCCATCTATCCTTAGACTATGTGAGTGTCGGATATGGTTTTCTTTCAGTTTTTTGTATGAGATGTTATTCTAAGAAGGTTTTCGTGTCGTCAATTCCTATTGATGTCGTGGCTCTCCGAAGAATATTTGATTTCCATGTTGTCAATTCCTATTGACGATATGGCTATTTGAGGATGGTTCTCTTACTGTCAATTCCTATTGACGATGTGGCCCTTTGAATATATTTCCTTTTCATCAATTCTTATGGACGAAAGGATTCAGAAGTTTGCTGAATAGTTGTGAAGTTCGTTGACGTAATCATTGATTTGATCTTTCTTTCTGTCGATTCCTATTGACGATGTGGTTCTTCAGACAAGGCCTTCTTTCTGTCTATCCTTAGACAATGTGAACGTATAGAGTCTTTCCGTCTACTTTTAGACAACGTGAGTATTGGATGTCTACCCTCAGATGATATGACCGTGGTGGCTTTCTTTCTGTCTTTCTTTAGACGATGTGAGTATTTGAGTCTTTCCGTCTTTCTTTAGACGACGTGAGTATTGGCTGTCTGTCCTCAGACAATGTGAGAGGATCAAGTGCATGTTGATCCAACATTCAAGGGTGACTTCCCATCTTTCCTTAGACAATGTGAGTATTGTTTCTTTCTGACAAAATCAAAGGATCGAGTGCATGTTGATCTTGTTTTCAGCAGTGACTTCCCGTCTTTCCTTAGACGATATGAGTATTGTTTCTCTCTGACGAAGGGAAAGGATCAAGTGCATGTTGATCCGACCTGTGGGTTCAGTGTCTGTGGCATTACACAGATGATGGACAATGAGGTCAGGTGTTTTGTATCTGATGAGCAGTCAACTCATTGTCGTGCAACTGTATTCAGTTTTCTGGATGTTCGTTCCCAATCAGTTTTGCAGTTTATTTCTACAGGTTGGAAAATTTCCGGGTTTCTTTGGTATTCAACCGTCTTCTACCTTGATTTTTTGAAAGTCGTTCACTTTTCACCCAGTCAGGTCCAAGCCGTTTGAATAGGGGTAACTGTTGCACCCCAAAATTTGCCCAACCTTTTTCTTTAACTGGCTTTTGTTTCACTGCACTCGTATAGCCTTAGCATTGCATTCATTACATTAGCATTTGCATACCATCATCCATTTGCAGGGGATCAAGGGGGTGTTATTATCAAGAAGAGTTTATCCAAGTTCTAAACCTAATCAAGGAGTTATATTCAAGCTATTCAAGAGCTTATTACCATCAGAAAAGTCAAAGAGCTGTATGTGGTTGTACCTCCTATCTTGGAGGCTATGAAAAGATCACCAGACGATTGTGGATCCATGGATAGGGGTATGAAGCATTGTGGGAGCTCATAAGAGGTCTTGAGAGTAATTATGGAGCTTATTTAAGTCATTATGCAAAGTGCAAGAGGCCATAGCCAAAGTTGGTGCAACTAGGGTTTTCAGCTGGTCAACCCTGAGTCAACTATGAGTCTTGAGGAGATTAAGACTCAATTCCAAGAAACCATGATCATGGAATGTTGTGTTAAGACACCTAGGAGATCATTTCAAGATCAATTCATCAATATTCAAGAGTGTGAGAAGTTATTGAGCTAGGGTTTCTAAGCTTGACAGTGTAAAATCCCCTATTTCAGTGTCTAACTTCAAGACCACATAACTCAAGATACGAGTTTCATATCATCTTGATATCCACATGATACTTGTAGAGCATGTTCTTAGCTTTCTTTTGAGTATTAGAAGCCATTCATTGGATTTCTAGAACTCAAGTTATGAGGTAGACAAGTTACAGGTCATCAGATGAATGTGATTTTGGTACTTGAAAGTCAACCAACTTCCAGGACATTTTTGAGCTAGAAGGATGTTTCTCCTTAATTTTTGACAAACATGAATATTGTTCCTCATCATCTTAGCTTTCCAAAGAGTACTAGAAGTCCTTATTTGGATTTGTAGAACTCAAGATATGAGACTTACAAGTCAAGGGTATTTTGGGAAAGTAAGATTACAAGTCATTTTCATTATAGGTCAAGTTCACCACTTTGCATACCTCAAATGAAAATCTTGCCAACTTGAAAGTTGCTCCAAATGGGATTATTTGGTCAATCAAACCTCAAGGGATCATTGATATGACTTGGATAGGAAAATGCTTGGAGAAAAATTCATGAAAGGAAGCTTGAAAATGGCTAGTTTGGATCAAATACATTTTAAACCAATTCATGTCATGTTGGTACATTTTTTGAGTGCAAATAATGTTTTAAGAACAATGGGAATATTACCAATCAAATTTTAAGTCATTTTGCTATGCCAAATCCATGGTTTCTTCATCTGTAAGCAACAAATGTAAAATCAACCATCCATTCATTTCCAAGGGATCAATCTCAGCCACACATGATCCTTGCATCATAAGAAACTGATATGAATCAAATTGCAAGCTGGTTGGCTCTGTTTTCATGGAAATTACAAAGCTTGAAAGTGCAAAAATGTGAATTTTGGATTGGACTATTATGGGCTTCAATTGGGCTGCAAATCATCACATATCCATTATATATAACATTCTAATCATTCCTAACAGAAAATAACAGATTTTGGAGGTAGTTACAACATAATTTCATGGAGAAAAAGTGAAGAAAAATTGATTTTCGTTTTTGGAGAATTGCACATATTCAAGCCAAACCAAGGTTGCTAGAAGCTTGAGGATGATTCATTGAAACTTTCTACACCATTTGGATGAGAACCATTGCCAATTGACACCTCCATTGAAGCTCCAAAACAGGTTCTTACTTTTCATCCATGCTTTCTATTCTTGAGGAATTTTAGTGTCATTTTCATGGATTTGCACTCCTTAGGATAAGTAGAAGCTTTTAGGATTAGAATGGTTAAGTTTCTTGAAACTTTAGGAAATTTCACCTTAGGTTGTAGTTCGAATTTCTCCTTATTTATTGGATAATAATGAAAAAGAATTTGATATTCATGATCTAGGAAGTGAGAGGAAGAGATTGGTATAAGAAATTTGAGTTTTTGTGGAGTTTTGAAAAATGGCACTATTCATTACCGCCAGAGAAGATGACCAGATCTTCTCCGGCCGCCACAGTCCCCACCGCGAGCAAACTCCCTCCGTTTTGCATTCAAATCGCCAGCTTCATTCCTAGCCGTCCGATCGCGCTAGATCGTGGACTCAGTAATCCCAACGCACGACCTTGATTCGTTTTTGCGTGTGGCCTGTCTCCTTTGATATGAAACACTGAGTTTCATTTAACTCAGCTGGGCCTTAAGGCCCTTCGCTAACAGCGCCCCCCATTCGCAGGCCCAAGTGCATTAACGTGTGGATCAAGTACTTACTGCACCTCCCTTGCATTTCCTTTTATTTTCATTTTCTCATGTTTTCTATTTGATTACTTGTTTGATTTTAATTTAGAAAAAATATTAATTGATGCCAATAAATCTTGGAAAAAATCATGTAGGTACTTTGACATGTCTAGAATTTTGTCATATTTTTTAATTTCAGTTTTAATGCATTTTTTAATTAATTGAATATTTCTTCTTTTAATGTGTTTTTAATAATTGAAAAATTGCATGCTATGCTTTATGATTTTCTTTCTCTTTCAATAATCCATATTAATCTCTGATTTTTTGTATGGTGAATGTTGATACCTTGTAGAACATTTTAATATTTTTCTTGCATTTTTTAGATTCCATTTGAATAGGTTTTGAATTATATCTTTAGAGCCTTCCCCTTTTGAATCCCCCATAGCATACATCTTGACTTAGCTTTCTGTTAGTGCCCTTAGGCATAGAATTTGGACTTAAAACTTTAAACATAGATTCTTGACACATTTAGGGTTATCTAGGAATTTTCTTAGGATTTTTAGAATTGATTTCCTATTTTTACCATATTTTTCTTTCTGACCAAAGTTTGCATGTTTCAACTTGCACCTTCTCATAGTTTGGCCTCATAAATGAACTTTCAGCCAACTTTAAGTATCTAATCTTCCCATTAACCTTTAGTACATAGGATGACAACTTTTTAGGTCCATTTTCAAGTCCTTAGCATACCATTAAGTTCCTTTAGGATGACTTCTTTTAGAGCTAACCATTTAAGGTTTCTTTAGAGCTTTTTGTGATTGATTTCTATCCCTTGTGTGGTTTCTTTGATTAAGTTTGCCTTGTCATTCCAATCCCTCCTAGTCTTATTCTTAGGATCCCTCTTAGGAGAGCCTAATCCTTCCCTTGGTTGGATTCTGTGCATTCTTCAAGAGGTTGAGCCTTGGATTGACATTCATCAGTATAGTACATTCCTTTGGTTTGCATTATCTTCCTCCTTCAAGTCATGATGAGGATCCCTCTTGGGAGAGCCTAATCCTTCCCTTGGTTGGATTCTATGCATTCCTCAGGAGGTTGAGCCTTGGACTGACATTCATTAGCATAGTACATTCCTTTGGTTTGCATTATCTTCCTCCTCCTAGTCCTGATGAGGATCCCTCTTGGGAGAGCCTAATCCTTCCTTTGGTTGGATTCTGTGCATTCCTCAAGAGGTTGAGCCTTGGATTTACATTCATTGGCATAGTATATTCCTTTGGTTTATACTATCTTCTCATATGTCCTATTGACTTAGGATCCCTCTTGGGAGAGCCTAATCCTTCCCTTGATTGGATTCTGTGCATTCCTCAACAGGTTGAGCCTTTGATGGACATTCCGTGTTGATACACATTAATCAGATACCTTAGATTGACATCTAGGTTCCACCAGTCTCATCTGTCATACATTCTTAGGATCCCTCTTATGAGAGCCTAATCCTTCCTTTGGTTAGATTATATGCATTCCTCAAGAGGTTGAACCTGAGATAGACTCTTGTGTTAACACACCTCTAAACCTGATGTAGCCTAGGATGATTTCCTTGTTGCTCATCTTGTTTACCCCTCTCCTCTCTGTTTTGATTGATTTGCTTGCTGCATTAGGAAAGAACTGCATGAGTAGAATACTTTTGCTTAGGTGCATGTCTGCATCTAAAGGTTGAGGGTTGCCTCCCTTTGCTTGTTTGCATTTAAAGGTTGAGCTTGTCTCCCTTTGCTTGTGTGCTTTCTCTATACATCTCTGTTTACATCCCATGTTTGCATTAGAAGTTGAGGCTTCCTCCTTCTGCTTGTACTGTTGCATCGCATCTGCATCCAATTACTTTATGTATCACCTACTTGACAGTTGTGTTTCTTTTCCCCCTTTCTGTAGTTAGCTGAACTACAATTGCTATGATTTCTCGTACCAGACGAGAATATGTAGGCATAGGATGCGATATCCTAGCGAACACACTAACAACCAATTTGTTTGTTCTCTCACTTCCGTGCGATCGAGACTTTCCCGCTGACGACTAATCTTCCCTTTCTCTTGCCCTAGTGCAATTGAGACCAGACCGTAGTTCTAGTTCCCGTAGATTCCCATACCTTTAAACCAATGACATACTACGTTCGTTCTACCGCAAACAGGTAACGCCTAAGTCTCCAATGGTCGAGCAGCAATACACCTAACTGCTAGAATGCATACACTAGTATCGTCAATCCTTTCTCTCACCCCAGTGTGGTCGAGAACACCTTGTCTATCCGTAGTTAACCCGAACTACGTAAGCTCTGATCTCTCACACCTGTTGAGAGTACATAGGCACAATACTGACGTATTGGCAAGCCACCTTCCCCCTTCCCCTTCACCCGTAGTTAGACGAACTACGTTGACTCTGATTTCTCGTTCTCTGACGAGAATACGTAGGCACGAAGCGTGATGCTTTGCCGAGTCAATTTTCTTTTCTTTTTGAGACATCCTTGATAGGTAGATAGATAAAACCAACCTGTCAGATAAACACAACAAGCATGGATCCCATCGAGTACGATGGACGTGAGGGGTGCTAATACCTTCCCCTTGCGTAGCCGACTCCCGAACCCAGACATGGTTGTGATGACCTTGTCTTATACCTTTTCGTCAGGTTTTTCCGATCGTTTCCTTTCCCTTTCTGTGGGATAAATAACGAAAGGTGGCGACTCTTCTGTTTTGCCAGCACCTTATTTTCGCAGTAGCGACACTAACCTTAGGATTAGAGTCGTCGTACTCTATGTAGATATTCTGTTATAGATATTTACTTCCCTTTTATCCTAACCTTAGGATTGGAGTCGCCGCACTCCATGTAAGTGCATTGCCATGAACACTTACCCCTTCTTGGAACTTTGATCATAGTCAAGAGTTCCTCACCCTTATTAAGGAAAACTACGAATGCTCTGATTCCATTCTCGTCAGGATACGTAGGCACGAGATGCAATGTCTTAGCGAGTATACTTAGAAATAAACCTTAGGCCTTTACCTTAGCACTTTTTCTTAGCAGACAAAAATAACATATAACACAATAAAACAAGAGGTTCCTGTAGAGTACTATAGATACTTAGGATGCTAACACCTTCCCTATGTATAACTAACCCCCGAACCTTAGATTCTCTTTGATGTGTTATTACATACCACACTTAGGTTTTTTTTATCTTCACCCTTTCCTTTGGATAAGTCAAAGTTCAGTGGTGAATTTCAAAGATTTGTGATTCAAGTTAATTAATAGCTTGATATCCAATTCTCACTGCAACACCAACACATCAGAGTTGGTGCATCCTTCCACCAGAATTCCTAGGATGTTTCCCCAGCAGTCGTCCTTTGTTCTTACTCTCTGGAAGAGCGAAAGCTCAGTTGGTAATCTTCAGCAGACCATGAAGGCAATTCAATTTGTCTTCTCCAACGGAGTTGTTTTTGGTTTTTTCAGCACTGCTCCCGGTGGTGTCCTTTTTGCATATCATAAGCATCATTACATTTCATCCTAAAAAATGCGTAGCATTTCCATTTTGAATGGAGCATTACGCCATAGAAAAATTCAAACATATGCACTTGAAGCATAAGCCAGATTTGATATTCTCTTTACCGAATCTTTCCTCAATAGAAAGTGGTGTAACTCAGGAGAAATTACTTCACTTTACCCCAAGCAGGTGATTGAACCAATCCTTAGGATAGTAGATCCGTCAATCTTACCATTTGTGTCATGCATTCATGTCATGTTATATGGATATGAGCTAGGTGGAAATCCTTGATGGGTGTCTAGTCTCGTCCGAATTCCATGTGGGAGTCGTGTGGAGATAAATTGTAGTTCAAAGGAACGTATACGACTAATCCAAATTCTGACAGGATTCGGGTTCTAAGGTGAACCGTATATGATTGTGATGGTACCACATGCATTATATCGTGTCATTTGAGTCGCATTACATATGTATATTATTGAATATAGGCTGAATATGTTGAGTATTGGTGTGACACTTGTATGTGCATTGTGATTGTATGATTGATGTGATTTGTGTGATAACTACTCCTTAGCATGTGATTTTCACTGTGTATTATTGAATGTAATTTTCACCCCTTTTTTGTTTGTTGTGTCTGTGCTCCTTGGGGAGTAGAGATAATCAGATACCTGAGTATTGCTTGGAGCATGTGTTGCTATTTGATCAAGTCTTAGGAGTCGCCCTGATACGTAACACGAGAAAGATGGGGATTTCGTATTTTCTTTATATTATTTGACATTGTATTTGTTATGTATCTGGTTTTGGTTAATTTTGTTGAACCACGTTTTATATGGAGATTTGATGTAATTGGAGTTTTAATGTTAAACCATTTGAATTAATTCCGCTGTTTAATCAAATTATTTGTTTTTATTAATGAATAAGATATGAAGTCATTTGATACTTCACGTTGGTGTTTGATGATGTGGCATCCTACGTGTGTAACTCTGATTAGTTTCCACAATTATTTTCATATTTTTAATTTTTATACGAATGGATAGAGTAGGGTGTTACAACTTCAACAACTCCATTCATTTTGGGGCGGTATGGAGAAGAATTATGGTGCTCAATATTAAAGCTTTCACACAAATCCTTCATGATTTTGTTGTTCAAATTCGTCCCATTATATGTGATGATCTTGTTTGGAATGCCATATCGACAGATAATATCCTTCTTGAGAAATCGAGCAACCACTTGCTTGGTTACGTTGGCATAGGAAACAATCTCTACCCATTTAGTGAAGTAGTCAATGGCGACTAGGATAAAGCGATGATCATTAAAAGCTTTTGGTTCAATAGCGCCAATCATATCAATGTCTCACATTGAAAATGTCCAGGGAGAAGTCAAAAGGATGGCACATGAACCTTATCAGAGTAGATCTGGAACTTGTGGCAAGTTTTAGCATAACAAAAATAGTCAGTTTCCATTGTCAACTAGTAACAGTCAGCCCTCAGGATCTTCATAGCCATGACGTGCCCATTAGCATGTGTCTCACAGAACCCTTCATGTATCTCCTTGATTAGCATGTCGACTTCATTTCTATATACACATCTGAGTAGCCCCATGTCATGGTTTCTTTTGTACAAGACACTGTTATTTAGAAAGAAATTGGATGCCAATTTCCTCAGAGTCTTTTTATCCATGGCCAAGACATTCTCTGGATATTCTTGTCGTTCTAGAAAACACTTGATGTCATGAAACCACAAGTTGCCATCGACTTCTGCTTTAACTGTTTGACAGTATACTGGTTCAGTCTGTCGCCTTACAACAATGAGAGAAGCTTCATTACGGAACCTAACTTGATACATGGCAGCTACCGTAGCCAAAGCATCAACCACTCGATTCTCTATTCTTGAAATGTGATGGAAAGTTATGGTATCCAAGTGCTTTATCATTTCTTTGACATAAGCATGATAAAGGACCAATTTAGTGTCACAGGTTTCACAATCTCCTATGATTTGATAGATCACCAAAGTGGAGTTATACACCTCAAGATTCTTGATGCCGATTGCGGCTTCAAGACCAAAGATACGCGCCTCGTATTCTGCCATGTTGTTTGTACACATGAAGCATAATCTCATAGTGAAAGGGGTGAACTTTCCATAAGGAGAGACAAAAATAGCTCTGATGCCATGTCCATTGGAATTTGAAGCACCATCAAATGCGAGTTGCCAAATTGCCTTAGGTTCAGGCCCTTCATCAGGATTTGGGATCTCACAACCTTTTATGGCCGTGATATCTTCATTTGGGAAATCAAACATTATGGATTGGTAGTCCTTCAACGGTTGATGTGTCAAATGTGCTTCCAATACGCTCCCTTTTATTGCCTTTTGGGTGACGTATTGTATATCATACTCAAATAACAACATTTGCCAACGGGCCAGTCTCCTAGACAGAACAAGTTTCTCGAAGATGAACTTTATCGGATCCATTTTGGAAATCAATAAAGAAGTATGACATATCATGTACTGTCTCAAACAACGGGCAATCCATGCTAGAGCACAATAGATCTTTTCTAAGGATGAATATCTTGCTTTGCAATCAGGAAACCTCTGGCTCAATTAATAAATAACATGCTCTTTTTCAGCCAAATGCACCTTGTTGCCATAATACACAACCCATCGAATCTTCCAACACAGTCAGGTACATGATGAGTGGTTTCCCAAGAACAGGTGAGATCAAGATAGAAGGATATTGTAAATAGCGTTGGATCTTCTTGAAAGATTTTTGACAATCGACATCCCATTTGACAACTTGATTCTTTCTCAGTAGCTTGAACATAGGCTCATACGTAGCAGACATATGAGAAATAAACCTAGAGATGTAGTTCAATCTTCCTAGGAATCCTCTGACTTCTTTTTATGTACGTGGGGCAGGCATCTCTTGAATAACTCTGACCTTATTATCGTCTACTTCAATTCCATGCTGGTTGACAATAAAACCAAGCAATTTCCTAGTCCGGACACCGAACGTACACTTAGCAGGATTTAGGCGCAATCTAAACTTCCTCAAGCGTTCAAACAGTTTCTTCAGATGTTCTATATTGAAATTTTGGTAGCAGATATCAGATGTCCCGAGAGATGTCGAGACACTTGATCTCTGCTTAAAACACAATGACAATAAAGAGCATAAAACAAATTGCAGAAAGTAAACAAATATACAGAATTGTTAACCCAGTTCGGTGAACAACAACACTTATGTTTGGGGGCTTCTAAACCATGAATGAAATCCACTAGATAGTATTAATTCTAAGCTAAATAATCTTCGATTTACAACTTATCGCTTAATCACTACCCGTGCTTAATTTCTACCTAAGAGTCTTCTTAGGTATGAGACCTTTCTCAATTCCCTTTCAATCATAGCAGTGATTGAAATTACAACTCAATGAAAAATGTCCAACTCTAGTATCAACACAATACAAGAGAGGCTCACAAAGTACAAACCCTAGTACACACTAAGCAACCGTATAAATTTAGCATAATTCTTAAGTTAAATCTATCTTATTTATAACCATAAAGTATATTAGATTCGGGCTTCGAAAACGCAACAATTATGTTCCACAAAACCTGCAACTAATTCTCCTTTAGAATAGTTTCTTTAATCCTAAGTTTTCTAAAGTGTCTCCACACTTAGAAACAACGTCTTCAAATTATAATCAGAATCTTTGATTCCTCAATCTTGGACGCCACCTTGGAAAAACAAATAATCTCAGAATAATCTGACAGTTGGAATTAAAATAGCAGAATTAAAAACTGAAAAATAACATACAAAGATGTCGAATCATCATGATAGGACATCTTGTCTAACATCTTGATCTTCAGTTAGTTCTTCATCATGTTAAGACATCTTGTCCAACATCTTACTTACAAGTTAGTTTTACCAAAATTGATGTCAACCACAAAGGTTTGGACTCATCAATCTCCCTTTTTGGCAAATTTTGGCTAAAACTAACTAAATAACATTTGCAAGCAGAAGCACAAGTCAGAGGCCAAAAGTCAGAACATCAGCGCCAAAAGTCAGAACATCAGCGTCAAAAGTCAGAACATCAGCAGCGGAAAAACTTAAGGGAGACATTTGATTTGATAAGGTCAAGTCAAACTTTTCTTTCCCTTGGGTGAACTTACATAGGGTTTCATGTTAATGATTGACTTCCTTTTTCAGAGCGACACGAGTCTCATAAGTTTCTCTTGAATTTCTAATTCTAGTTATTTATGTTTTGAATGATTTATTGATTTCCTCAAGAGATCTTAAAGACTATTTAAGAAATAAGTTATGTTATCTATGTTTATCATTATCTTTAACTAACTGAGTACTCATTCTAAATAGTTGTTCATAAGGTGGTTTTGTTACGTAATCATTATCTACCTTGTAGGATGCCTTTAAGTAAATTTCATCTTCTTCGTTGGAAGGTTATTTTACGTTTCTTCTCAAGGTTGATGTCTTTCCTCCTTTTATTTTTTCTAAGATTCCACTTGAAGATGTTCTTCTTCGCCTCGTATGTTCATTTTCTCCTGCTTGATACTTGAAGAAACTCCATATATCATTTCAAGAGTATCCTACATTTCCTTTATGATTTTGCAACAATGTACATAAAAAAATTTACTATCATCGAAAGACATTGTTATAAAGCTCTTGGTTTTGAAATTTATCTCAAACTCTCTCTTTTCCTCTTTGGTTCAAATGGAATAAGGTTTATATACTACTTTTCCATTTACTTGGTAAGTAGGGATAAACAGATCATTGATTATGATTTTCCATAATTCATGATTTATACTTTGAATAAAAATTCTAAACCTAACTTTCCATATCAAATCTTCTACTACTTAAAGGTGGTGGTGTATATATAAAAGATCTCTTATTGGAATTCACTTTCCTCATGAGACAAATACTCCTTAAATAAGAGTTGACTCTGATGCCACTTGTTGGACATGTGACTTCACACGAAACAGGGGGAGTTACAGGTTTCAGAAAAAACATGAATTTGAAAAACTTTTATGATTAAAATTAGAGTTTGAAAACAGTTTTTTGATAAGTTAGAGAGTTATGCAGTGGAAAATAAATGTGTAGAAGGTAAAATGTGGAAATATAAAGAGTTTAAGGGAAAAGAGAAGGCACTGGAAGTTATAAAGATTCGATAAAAAAGGAGACCTAATTCTTTTCCAAAAATTATTTTTGAGAGTATCCAATAATTTTAAGAGCTTTTAGTAGGTTGAACTCTCGAACCCCTTTATACAAGAAAAAATGAAGTTTGTGGCTAACTTCCAACCAAACAACAAACACAACAGAGATGTAACACCCTAAACCCCGAAACTTATATAAATATAACTACTTGACTATTGAAGGTGTCACCAGCGATCACTAAATCAAAAGTCCTGCCGACACATTTGAATTTACGCAGCAGAATCAACATAATGATAACTTTCAAATTAACTTCGTCCATAAAGTATTAAACTTTTAAAATACCAAATCAACATTAACACAAAACATAACAAACGCCCATCCCCGATGTTACATGATCAGAGCATTAAAACCACTAAACTGCGATAACATATAAATAAACGAATAATGGCTCCAAAAAGCCACCTTCCACACACAACAAGTTTATTCATGATTATCTACAAGATGTCCATGGTGGATAACATAAAGTAAAGAGGTGAGAAACAACTTCAATATGAATAGTGTAAAGAATGCAAAGATAAAGAAATACAAACAACATATCATACATTCAATACGTAACAACATCACCATAATCTCACGCCAATCACGATGATATACAATTATATGCAATGAGACTCCCGACACAATGAGACACTTATGCATATGGTACCAATTCAACATTTGGTTCTCTCAGGAACCGGGTCCCCCCTTCTGAACTCATGAGTTCCCCTTATGAGTTCCAAGCCCCCCTTCTGAGCTTGGGATAAGCCACTAGTCCCTTATTCTAAAATAGCAAACATGCCTATTTTAACAACACGCCACAATGATGCATGTCCCTACAAATCAATGCAACAACAATAATAATGCTTACGACCCCTTTTCTGACCATAAATAACATGCATTAACAAATAACAGTAACCCTCTTTCTGAATTACTATCTACCAATAATAATAACAATGTACACCGACACATAATTAAACACCATATGATCATGTATTTTCAACAACAATACTAGTCATATTTATATCACATAACATAAACATATGAGTAAATCAATTATCATTCAATAACAATAATTTTACAAAAATTAATTAAATTAATAATAATTAATTAACCACCTTAACATAATCAAACTGTCAGTGTCTTATAGATCATACAAATTAATAATGCATTATAGACAATACATATGTACTTAGAGTATTGTAGCTATTAGATTTTACATTCTTACAAGTAATTTACATATTTTGTGTATTCAGATTAAATAATCTAGAGGAATAAAACACAATTTGATTCTTTAATATACGAGCATAAATTTCTCAATCAAATGTGTAATTTACACATTATTTTTATTTGAATTAATTAATTCGAATGTATAAAACACATCAATTTAATCTACAAGATACATGACTAAAACATAAAATATATTATAATTGAAAACTAAAAATACTTTCAAAATAAAACATACATTCAAAATAATTAAAATAATTAAAAATTAAAAATATCTTATTCAAGATAACTATAAAATATCAAGTTGAAACACACTTGAACCCCTCTAGTATTGTTCACACATGTATCACTTTCTTTCTGTTAGTTCTAATAAGACCCACAAACAATTTAACCAAATAATACTAATATGGAGAAAAAACAATACGAACATAAAAGAGAAAGAAAACGAATACTCACTTATAACTTCACGACTTGCGAACATTTTTTGATCGTAAATGTTCTTAATGAAAACTCTAGAATTTGAAATTTTATGTAATATATTGTCATCGATGAGAACTCAATCCAATTTAACCTAAAAGTTAGTTCGATTGATATTTCAATAAAATATACTGGTATCAAAGAGAATCCCAACATGTCATAGCTAAATTGTTAGCTTGACAAAGATTTCAATAGAATATAATGTTATTGAAGAGAATTCAGGCTTATACCATAAAAGGTAATTCAATGGATATTTCAATAAAATATAATGTCATCAAAGAGAATCCCAATCCGCCATAACCAAATTGTTAACTTGACAGATTTCTATTAACCATGATATTATCTAAGAGAATTCAACCTTGAATATTTCAGTAAAAACATAATGTCACCTAAGAGAATCCCAATCCGCCATAACCAAATTGTTAACTTGACAGATTTCTATTGACCATGATATTATCGGAGAGAATTCAACCTTGAATATTTCAGTAAAAACATAATGTCACCTAAGAGAATCTCAATCCGCCATAACCAAATTGTGAATTCGATAGAGATTTCAATAGAATATAATGCTACCAAAAAGATAACAACTTCATCGTAAAAAAAAGTCGATCTAAAATATCCATAGTACATAATGTAATAATATAATCGGAAAGAATCCAAACCCAGATGAAAACACCTTTGACACAAAATCTAGCTAACTCTCCACTTTGAACATTCAAAACTAACCCCATCTCTTATCCTCACACGTTAGGCCCACTTCCCCATTAAACCATCTAGATCAACAAAAAAATCAAAAGCAAACATCCAAGCGGCGCGTTAATCCAATCCCATAATTAACGCGTGAAGCTCACAACTCAACTACTGCCAACATAAACAAGCATATTTTGGGTATATCTTGTTTTATATCATAAGAGAGAAGAGAGATTTTAGGGTCACTCTCGTTTTCTTTCTTCCACCGTCGTCGTTTCGGTCTCCGAATTCCTACCGCGCCGTCGCGAATTTCGAAGCTCTTCGTTGCGGCGATCGAAGATTCTTGTAGCAGTAACTAAGATGAAGGTTTTTGTGAAAACTCTTAAAGGAACTCACTTCGAAATCGAAGTGACGCCACAAGACACGGTTTTCCCCAAACTCAATTTTATTTCGTTGTGAATTTCCGTTTTCTTTTCGTTTCGTGAATTGTGTTTTGTTATTTGAATTATGGTTCATCTTATGCGCGAGATCACTGAATTTGATTGTTAATTAGGGTTTAGTGTTTTGCCTGTTTGGTTAATTATTGACTTTTGTTATCGATTTGAGTTTTTTGATAATTGAACTTGAAATTCAGCTTTTCTTAGTGATAATTTGGATGTGGTATATAGATTATGATGTGTAATTAATGATGCATCACTGGATTCTGACTTTGTGGAAATTTGTTCGTTAGGTTTTTATGGGAAATTTGTTGTTAGGTTTGGGATTATTGGCAAGATTTTGAATAAGTTCCACATTGACTGTTTACATCGTTACTTCACAGGAATATCAAACTTGATTATGCTATAAGCAAAATGTCTGCATAAGTATTAGGTCTAACTTATGTGCTATTCTTTTTTTTGGTCAAGTGGCCTAGTTGCGTGAAATTCACACTTTAAAAGTAAATAAGTGGGATGTAGCGGGTTCGAACCCGTGCCCGGCAGTCTGATGTCTCTACACAGCTACCAATTGAGCTGGTTTAACGGGACAACTTATGTGCTATTCTATCCATGAGAATTTCAATAATTGAGTGCATATGCTTATACTTATTTGTACCTGCATCAATAACTTGTCATTATTAATTAATGGACTGTCAAAAGTGACACTGTGCTCTCACACATTTGGGGCAGTGTTTTTTTCTGTCTCTTCCAAGGTTGCATGTTTTTATTAATTGTTGAATTTTCGTAAATACTTTAGCCTGCTCAAATGAGCAATTATACACTGCAAACAGTAAGTGTTTGATCTGTTAGTTATGCGGGTTTTGTGAATATCTTTCTGCCGCGTTGTGTATATTCTGAATCACAATTGTTATTTTGCTATATTCTGAATCATAATTGTTATCTTGCTATATTAGAATCGCAATTGTTTTTTTGCTATATTAGTTGTACTAATTAATTGTGAATATTCTCTTTAGATTTCTGAAGTGAAGAAAAATATAGAAACTGTTCAGGGTGTAGATGTCTATCCTGCTGCACAGCAAATGCTTATTCATCAAGGGAAAGTTTTGAAGGACGACACCACCTTGGAGGAAAATAAAGTAGCTGAGAATAGTTTCCTTGTAATTATGCTTTCAAAGGTAAACCTCCATTTATCCCTTTTGCCTTTTGGAAAACTGCATTGGTTTTGAACATACTAGAACTTCCATTGTTGCAAACATGGTTTTTGAACTTTACGAGCTTCTTCTGCTGCACAATTTTTATTATTTTTGAGTTTTGGTTGGTTGGTGTGTGGAATTTTATTCACCAAATGAAATACTAGAATTTGGTGTGGTTGAGATCTATCATAAATTGCAGTTTCCCAGAATTATCAAACCTGGTTGATAGTGGCGCTATCCCGGGAGAGCGGACCGACCGCTATGAAACCGCAGATTGTGGGGCGTTTTTCAACCGTGGCTGCTTTTTGAGCAATCACGGGTCACGAAGCGGAGCGGCTTACTGGCCCAACTTTATTTTTGCGAAATCCCCAAAATATCCTTAACTTTTTGTTCATTTGCCCTAAATTTCATTTCCTCTTTTGCGTTCAACTCTGTTCTTTTTCTCCTCTCGCGTTCGCATCTGCACTTCTCCTCTCTTGCATTTGATTCCATTCGAAGGGCAAGCCATCGCCGCCGTCTTCGTGCCTTTCTTCTTCTTCCTCTATTCTTCTTTTCTTCTTCATCCTGTGTATATTATCGAATTCTTTTATCTAATTCAATATATTCCTCTGTTTTATTGATAGCGAAGCTATCCAGGGAGAGCAGACCGACCGCTATGAAACCGCAGATCGCGGGGCGTTTTTCAATCGCGGCTGCTTTTTTAGCTATCACGGGTCACGAAGCGGAGCGGCTTCCTGGCCCAACCTGCCTTTTTTTTTTTGCAAAATATCCTTAAATATTTGTTCATTTGCCCTAAATTTCTTTTCCTCTCTCGCATTCGCCTCTGCACTTCTCCTCTCTCGCATTCGCCTCTGCACTTCTCTCTCATTCGCCTCTGCACTTCTCCTCTTTTGCATTTGATTCCATTTGAAGGGCAAGCCATTGCCGCCGTCTTCGTGCCTTTCTTCTTCTTCCTCTATTCTTCTTTTCTTCTTCATCCTGTATAAGTTATCTAATTCTTTTATCTAAATCAATATATTCCTCTGTTTTATTGTCAGCTTCAGCATCTGTTTCTTTAAATTAATGCAAGGTTGCTGCTTTGTTTGAAGAAGAAGAATAATAGTTTGAGTTTTTATTCTTATTATAATATCACTCTATGATTGAATTTTGAAATGTGATGCTTTGATTAAATTTAAGACTTGTTAATGTTTAATTAAGAATTTTTTCTAAACCTTCTGTTTTGATAGTTTGATTTATGAATCTTTTATGAGTATTATTGTATTATTGAGTTATGTGTCTGATTTATTTTTAGTTATTATTTATTTAATTTTTTTAAAAAAATAAATAGCGGTTATCCTGCTATCCTGCTATCCCGCTATCCCATTTTTGGGGTCGGCCGCTCCGGTCTGATGTTCGGGATTGATAACTCTGGTTTCCCCCATGACCTATGGGTATGTGGTTTTCTTTATTTATACATGATTGGATGATGAGACCCCATTGTGCATAGTTAGAATTCATCCAGTGTAATATAACTTTAAGTTGATTATGTTGCAACCTAAATCAATGAGATATCATTATTACCTTTTCAATCTCAATACTTATTAAATTCATTTATTCAGTACTAAACTAAAAATATTTTCTTAAAATGTGGCAGAATAAGACTAAATCTGGTGAAGGGTCTACTGCTTCAAATACTCCTCCAGCAAAGGTGAGTTAAGATTCTTCACCTTATCATCATTATTATATTATACTTTCTGCGTTATTGTAAGAAGGATAATCCAGCATCTGAAAACAGTATCTAACAATCATCTATTCACTGCAGGCCCCACTGACGAGTTCTGCTCCTACTTCAACCCCCACAGTGTCTGTATCACCTCAAGTTCCCGCCGCAGTTGCCACACAGTGAGTGACTTGTTTTACATGACATTTTCTTTAGCTGTTTAGATAAGTTTGTTTCAACTATCTATACATATTGTGTTTTATGTAAACTCTGAAGCTTCATTTCAACATGACAGGCCTGCATCTGTTGCTGCACCTTCTCCAGCTCCAGCTCCTACTCCTGCTCCTATATCTTCAGCCACTGCTACGTAAGTATTCTGATTTTGGAATTTGGTCTTTATAGTTCCTGTAATTTTGTACATTGAAAGTGGAAATTCTACAAATATCTTGATTCTTCCATTAAACTTAAAAAAAATGTTTTCAAGCAGGGAAGGTTCTGATGTCTATGGGCAGGCGGCATCCAATCTGGTTGCTGGTAGCAACTTGGAGGAAATAGTTCAGCAAATCCTAGACATGGGTGGAGGAAGCTGGGATAGGGATACTGTTATTCGTGCTCTTCGAGCTGCCTTCAACAACCCCGAGAGAGCTGTTGAATATTTGTATACAGTAAGTAGAGTTTAGATGTTGAGTGTCTTAGTATTAGTATCTTGCTATATATTTCAGTTACCAGTTTAGGATTCCTGTTATTTCTTGCTATATATTTCAGTTACCAGTGTAGGATTCCTATTACTTCTTGATGATACTTACATATTTTGCAAAGGTTGTTGAGTCTTGTATGCTATTAAAAATATAATTCATAATTTAGGGTATCCCTGAACAAGCTGAAGTTCCAGCAGTATCCCAAGTGCCTGCAATTGCGCAGCCTGCCAATCCTGCAGCTGCAGCTGCAGCTCCACAAGCAGCACAGCCTGCTCCTGTTACATCAAGTGGGCCTAATGCTAATCCTCTAGACCTCTTTCCACAGGTAGCAATTGCTGTTTTTAAAACTAAAAGGTGAATTTTCTTTAGGGTGGTATACTTAACTCTATGTTACAGGGCCTCCCAAATATTGGTGCTGGTGCTGCCGGTGCTGGCTCTCTGGATTTTCTACGCAACAGTCAGCAAGTATTATTTTCCTCCCTCTGTTGGCATTTGCTCTGAATTTATTATTTTATAGGTATGGTCTAAATAGGTTAATCTTATTTTTTCATTTTCATTTCAGTTCCAAGCTCTGCGAGCCATGGTGCAGGCAAACCCACAAATATTGCAGGTTTTTCTTCTTCACCTTAGTAGCAGCATATTATATCCTATATTCTCTTGTGGATTCCCCTGATTCTTGTTATTGCTGCAGCCCATGCTACAAGAACTTGGCAAACAAAATCCTCATCTTATGAGATTGATTCGAGATCATCAGGCTGACTTTCTTCGCCTGATTAACGAACCCATGGAAGGTGCCGAAGGGTGAGAGTTATCTATTAATGCTCTTTACAAATTCATTTTTGATTGTTTCTGTAGATAGGAGTGGATGATCTTATTATCCTTTTTACATGTTAATATATGTCCATTGGCTTACTTTTTGGCTTTCGATATCCTTTAGGAACCTAATGGGACAAATGGCTGGTGGCATGCCACAAGCAGTAACAGTCACACCCGAGGAGCGCCAAGCTATTGAACGCGTAAGTTTGACTTCTTCACTATAAAACCTACACATGTTGATCAAGTTTTGTCAAGATTAATGGTATTCTTACAATTAGCATTACACATTTCTGCAAATGTTGATATTTCTTTTCTGTTGCAGCTTGAAGCAATGGGTTTCGACCGTGCTATAGTATTGGAGGTGTACTTCGCCTGTAACAAAAACGAAGAATTGGCGGCCAACTACCTTTTAGACCACATGCATGAGTTTGACGAACAATGATCTCCTTTCCAATAATTTCCAAATTATTTTTCGTTATCTTTTCTCTCGAGGGACCTTTTTTAAATTTTTATACTTGGTGTTTAATGAGGTATCGCTTTATAAAAGACAATTTCAAGTTGACTTTGGACAAAGGATGATTTTACCTTCTCATTGCCGCCCTTATTTTTATCATTTTCTCCCCATCGAGGGATCCTCATATACATAGTCGTTGGCTTAGCTTCTCTATTATTGGTTTTGTGCATCCTTTCTCTATGAGTGCCCTGTATGGATAAATTGTTTATTTTCATAAGCTATTCTAGTGAACTTTTAGACGTTTGGTCAAAAGAAAAAATTAAAATTTCATTTCATTTTTCGAAATCATTTAATGTGTTGTATTTGAATTCATTAATATTTGACAGTCTGAATTCCTTAGTTTTGAAATTCATTATAATTAGTTATAATTTGGATTTATTGTTATAGATGCTTACCAAAATAATGTCATGGCTCATTTTGAAATTTGGTTAAGTATGAAAAGATGAGTGAGAGTCGGTTCAGTTAAATTATTCTACAGGTTTTCACGGTTATTGAATTTTTAATTGTTTCAGCTTAATTGTTTAATTATTTTTGTAATTTTTGTAAATTGTTTTTGTTAGATAAATTACATATTGTGATGATTTGTGCTTCAATGTTTTTGTAATATACCTTTTTAAAACTCCTGGTTAGTTTTAGCATGTTATTGAGTGCACATCATAAAAAAAAAAACTAGTTTTTCCTATGATTTATTGACTATAGTCTCACTAATTTTAAGGGGCTACTTTGTACACCCCATGTGGTGTCGGTTGACAGCGGCGAAAAGTTATAAATGTTTAGATTTTAAAAATGTATCTTTAGATGTTTTTTTGTTGTTGCGCGTATTGAGGTATTAGAGATGCATTTGTGGATTAGTTTTTTTTTGCATAAATGGGGCACGTCTTAATTTTAATTACAGAGTCCGCTAACAAAATTATTTGAGTTTAGTCTTGCTAACAAGTGTCTTGTCATAAGATAACAAGTTAAAGAATTAATGTTTAACCGTTTAGAAATTTCTTCTAATAGGTTAAAAAGGTTCCTTGTAGTTAAAGAATTAAAGTTAGAATTTTCTTTTAATAGGTTAAGAAGGCTCCTCATACAAGTTAGAGAATTAAAATGTTAATCTTTTAGAATTTTCTTCTAATAGGTTAAGAAGACTCCTCTTAATTTGTCAGGAAGTCGTTTAATCAGTTAAGGAACAAATTTACTTAGAGTTTTTTTTCCTAGTCCAATCGATTAAACTATGTGTATTTTCTTACTTTTAAAGCACAAGTTTTTTGAATTATTGACTCTTATATGTCGTTCTTCTTCTTCTGAAATTGATTTTATTCAATAGAAATTGCCTTAGTGTCGAGAAAATGAAAATTTTAATTTGGGAGTTGTGTATTTTTATCCTTGTGTTGAATTTATTCATTCAAGAGCTTAGTTCTCTTCTGCGTTTTTATATAACTTGAATGTTGCAAGTTAAAATTGTAAGAGTTTGGTGTAAAGGAGGTTGTTGGGTTGAACCTAATAGCTCAAATGTTGATAATGAAAACTTCAAGAAAAAATTCTTAGGAATTGAAGTAGGTCACATGATTTAAGGCTGAATTAGGATAATTTTTAGTGTGAACTCTTTAAAATATATATACTTGTACCCTCTTCTTAAAACAAATCAATTTAAAATTAACCATTTAAAAAAAAGATTTTGAAAAAATTAACCATTTAAAAAAAAAGATTTTGAAAAACAAATATCATAGTTCACTCCCTCTCTCGTAAAGTGTTTACAGTCGCTTGTTCAAAAATCATCTGATCTCTAATTATCACAACTCAGAAGTATCCACCAAAGATAATATTTTGTGTTTATCTGTTGCTTTTTGCTTGTAATTTTCCTATAAGGAGCAAGTCGCTGTCAATAATTCTTGCGAAAAAACTTGGATGCAACTGTGGAAAAAGGTAAAAGAGGTTGATTCTTCTGAAAATACACCCTAGACGTCAACTTCGTAGACTTTGATACATGTTTAGAAGCAGCCACGTCTGAGGATAAATACGACTCAGAGAAACCTCTCCTCAAAGCTAGAATAAAAATCGTGAGGCTGGTCCATGATAAATTTTTTATATCTATCCAACTTAATAAACACCTGATATAAACAATAAAAATTTGAGCTAATCTCCCCATTTCCATGGAAGCGAAACTTGCTAAATGTCTAAAAGTCAATTATGATCTAATCGTTATTTTCCTTAAAGAGACGACAACCATCGATCCCAGTGATGCTATCACTAGGTGAATATCGACCATTCTTTTAGATATGTCACTCAGAGAAGACAACGCCAATCATCGAAGAAGGCTAGAGCTATTAGGAATACCATCTACGAACTCCTCTAAGCAAGCTTCATCTCAAACCTAAAGTATATTGGATGACTTTCTAACATAGTGTTTATGAAGAAAGAATATGGAAAATGGATCATGTGCTTTAATTACACCAACCTCAACTTAACATGTCCCATAGATTCATACCATCTACCTATCATTGACAAATCAGTGGACAACTCTGCAGCATACAAATTAGTGGACAACTATGTAGGATACAACTAGATTCTCATGCACGAGAAAGACAAAGACAAGGCCACCTTCATAACATAACACCAATTAAAGGTACAATGTGATGTTCTTTTGTTTGAAAAATACAGGTGCAACATACCAGAGGACTATTAATAAAATATTCGAGGAAGAAATTATAGATATACTAGAAGTGTACATGAATGACACGGTAGTCGAATTCAATGGAGATATGTTACATGAAGGACACCTCACTAGTGTATTAAATCATGTTTGACAATAAAATATGAGACTCAATATAGATAAGTATACTTTTAAAGTCAAAGCCGGTAGATTTTTGGAATTCTTCCTTACAGAGATGGTAATCAAAGCCATCCTGAATAAATGTCTTGTGATCTTTGTTGGAAATTCACCTTACACCCTATGAAGAATTCCCTTCAATCTTGATCTCAAGATTGATGAACAAACCCACAATATGATAGTAATGGTAATAACAAGTAATTATCAAGAACAACAAAAGAGAAGAAGAATAACAAACAAGAAAGAGAAGAATGAGAGAAGAAATATTTGGAGAGAATGTGTTACCCACAACTGTGGGATTTCTTATTGCTTATAGAACTTTCACTTGCTAAACACTGCAACTGTGAAATCTGTTCTATGTTGTGTTTGAATACAAAGCAAGGCACCCTATTTATAGTTTTAGCTTTACAAAAGCCCAAAACATAAAAAGCCCAAAATATTCAAATCAAATCTAATCATATCAAATCAAATTTGTTTACACTATGAATTATATTTAACACACCGCCTAATTCATTGTGTCTAAACTCTCTACATTCATCATGGCTCTTAGTCTTCTGAAGGCTTCGACCTGTACTCCCTTCGTCATGATATCTGCAATCTGATTCTCAGTTCTGCAGTGTTCCAACTTCATCTTCCCTTCTGCTACCTGCTCTCGAAGATAATGGAACCTCATTTCGATATGCTTGCTTCGACCATGAGCTATTGGATTCTTCGCCAAGTTGATAGCTGACATGCTGTCTATCCTCATGGTAATTGCTCCATGATTCTTCCCTATGATTTCTTCGACCAAGTTCACCATCCAAGTTGCTTGACATGCACAAAGAGAAGCAGTTATATACTCTGCTTCGCATGATGACAATGCCATTACTGGTTCCTTTCTCGAATTCCAAGCAACTGGTGCACCATCTAACATAAACACATAACCAACTGTAGATTTTCGATCCTCAGCATCACTAAACCAACTGGAGTCTGTGTATCCCACTAACTTGCATTCTTTTCCTTCATCTGCTGCTGGAAATAAAATACCATAGTCGAGAGTTCCTTTCAGATACCTCAGTATCCTCTTCGCCGCTGCTAGGTGTGATACCTTTGGCTTCTGCATGAATCTACTTACCATACCAACATTGTATGCTAAGTCAGGCCTTGTGTAACAAAGGTATCTAAGTGACCCAATAAGTCTTCTGTATTGGATTGGGTCGACATCATCTTCATTTGAATCCTTCGACAGTTGCAATCTGGGCTCAACTGGAGTCGAAGTTTGGTTGCAATCTTGCATCTCAAATCTCTTGAGTATTTCGCCTGCATATCTTCTTTGGTGCATCATCAAACCTCTACTTGTCTTGTAGAATTAGATGCTAAGGAAATATGAGATTTCCCAAGTCTGACATTTCAAACTCCTCACTCAGGTCATGTTTGAAATCTTCGATCTCCTTCTTGCAACTCCCTGTTATCAACAAATCATCAATATAGAGACATAGTATAAGCAATTCGCCATTGCTTCTTCTTACATATACTCCATGCTCAGTTGTACACTTCACAAATTCCTTCTCCCTTAAGAAGCTGTCGATTTTCTTATTCCAAGCTCTTGGAGCTTACTTAAGTCCATACAGAGCTCTATGAAGCCTGTACACCTTTCTTTCTTCGCCTTGTTTCATAAACCTAGCTGGTTGTGCAACATAAACTTCTTCGTCTAAGGGGCCATTAAGGAATGCACACTTCATGTCCATCTGACATGTGTGCCAGTTATTCATATTTGCTAGACCAACAACCAACCTGATTGTTTTGATTCTAGCAACAGGTGAGAATACTTCATCGAAGTTGATTCCTTCCTTCTGAAGAAATCCTTTTGCCACAAGTCTCGCCTTGTGTCGAGTTACTTCTCCTTTAGGATTTACCTTTACCTTGTAAACCCATTTCACATCAATTGTCTTCTTACCTTGCGGCAATTCAACAAGTGACCAGGTATCATTGACTTCGATGGACTCCAACTCTTCAATCATTGCTTTCATCCACTTCGAATCTTTCAATGCCTCAGCTGCATTGACCGGTTCGACATCTGCATAGAAAGCATAATGTACCAACTCACCCTCTTCACCGACTACATCATCTGATGTAATTACACATTCTTGTAACCTTGCAGGCATGTGTCTTGTTCGTCGAGGTCTGCTTGAACCTGCTTCATCTATAACTGGTTTCTGTCGAACTTCTATTTCGACTTTAGTGGCTGGTTCTTCACAAGAGATTCTCACTGAATCCTTCTTGGAATTCTCAGTCCAATCCCATTCTTTAAGCTCATATATGATCACGTCCCTGCTGATCACTACCTGCTTATTCACTGGGTCGAACATCTTGTAACCTCCTGTTGAATGATATCCTATCAAGATCATCTGATTCGACTTATCATCAAGCTTTCTTCTCAACAGATCTGGCACGTGTCTATGTGCTATAGATCCAAACAACTTCAAGTGACTGAGACTAGGCTTGACACCAGACCAACATTCTTCTGGTGTGATTCCTTCAAGCTTCTTCGTCGGACATCTGTTCAATATATATGTTGCTGTCGAAACTGCTTCTCCCCATAATTCTTTAGGTAGATGCTTTCCATTCAACATACTTCTCACCATATTCATGATGATTCTGTTCTTGCGTTATGCAATCCCATTTTGCTGTGGAGTGTAAGGTGTCACCACCTCATGCACAATCCCTTCTTTTACATATAGTGTATCGAACTCTTTTGACACATACTCTCCACCACCATCAATCCTCAGAATTTTCAGCTTTCGGCCACTCTGTCTTTCGACCATGGACTTGAATCTAGAAAATACCTCAATCACATCACTTTTCTTCTTGATGAGGTAAGTCCACAGCTTTCGACTGTAATCATCTATAAACGTGACAAAGTATATATTTCCACCAATCGAATCCACCTGGATTGGACCACATACATCAGAGTATATGACTTCAAGTATTGCCTCCGACTTCCTTCCTGCATCCTTGCTGAAGCTATTCTTGTGTTGTTTCGACTGAACACACTCATCACAGACTTCACTTGGAATGTCGATTTCTGGTAATCCTGAAACCATATTTCTTCTCTTCAGTTCTCTGATGTCATTAAAGTTGAGATGACCTAGTCGAAAATGCCATAACCACTCATCTCTGCTGGCTGCAATTGCTAGACATCTGTGCTCCATCACATTGAGTCCAATCTTGAAGGTCCTATTCTGAGACATTGGAGCCTTCAAGATTAATCTACCACCTGCGTCGAGAACTCTCATCATCTTGTCTTCGACAACTACATTGTAGTTCTTTTCGACAAGCTGCCCTATACTGAGCAAATTACTCTTCATTCCTGGTATGTGCAACACATTGGAAATTGTTGACCTTTTGCCATCTTTCCTCATAATCAGAACATCACCAACACCTTCGGCTGCTAGAGTGTTGTCATTTGCAAACTTCATTGTGTTCTTCGACGAGGGCTTCATGTTGACAAACCAATCTTTCCTTCCAGCCATATGCGATGAGCATCCTGAGTCCAAGTACCACTGATCTTGGAATCTTTCTTCATCTTTTGTTGTGACCATTAGCAACGTTTCTTCTTCTTCATGTTTCGCCAGCTTTGCATCAGTCTCTTGATTTCTCATCCTTTCTGGATAATCACTAACATAATGACCATTCTTATGGCAATTGAAACATTGAATGTGGCTTTTGTCTGTTTTTCGAACACCACCTCTTCCTTTTCCTGCAGCACCACCTCTTTGGTTGCCTTGGTTCCAAGGTTTCTTCTGATTCGACTGGTTTTCTCCTTTGTTGCCATTCCAGCTACCTTTTCCTTTTCTTTCCTTTTCTGACTGCGCTTGCAAAGCCATATCTTTTGACTTTCCTGCAGCTCTCTCAGCCATCCTCTGTTCATGAGACTCAAGAGTCCCTTGAAGCTCTTCCTTTTTCAATACTGACAGATCTTTCGACTCTTCTATGGCAACTACCACATGGTCGAATTTTGGAGCCAACGATCTCAAATTATTTGAGACAACTGCTTTCGTTGTCAGCGCTTCTCCACATACTTTGATTTGATTCACCAACTTTGTAACTCTGGTGAAGAAATATGTAATGCTTTCGTTGTCTTCCATCTGAAGCAACTCATAGGTTCTCTTGTGAGTTTGTAACCTCACCTCTTTCACCTTCTCTGCGCCTCCAAACGACTTTTCAAGAATCTCCCATGCTTCTTTTGCTGAATTAACATCACTAACCTTTTCAAAGTTATCAGGATCAACGCATTGATGAATTATAAAGAGTGCTTTATAATCCTTCTTCTTCAATTCTTTGTGCGCAGCCTTTTCCGCCTCCGTTGCGTTCTCCCCAAGTGATGTTACTCCGTCCTTCACAAGATCCCACAGATCTTGATAACAGAAAATCACCTTAATCTGCTTGCACCAATTCTCATAATTGTCTTTCTTGAGAATTGGCAGGGTCGCCGAAAAGTTGCCGTTCGGATAGTTCATCGTCATCACTATCTTTCTTCCTTGAATCTCTCAACCGGAGTTCTAGATGCCAGATGTTGGAAATTTATCTCACACCCTATGAAGAATTCCCTTCAATCTTGATCTCAAGATTGATGAACAAACCCACAATATGATAGTAATGGTAATAACAAGTAATTATCAAGAACAACAAAAGAGAAGAAGAATAACAAACAAGAAAGAGAAGAATGAGAGAAGAAATATTTGGAGAGAATGTGTTACCCACAACTGTGGGATTTCTTATTGCTTATAGAACTTTCCACTTGCTAAACACTGCAACTGTGAAATCTGTTCTATATTGTGTTTAAATACAAAGCAAGGCACCCTATTTATAGTTTTAGGTTTACAAAAGCCCAAAACATAAAAGGCCCAAAATATTCAAACCAAATCTAATCATATCAAATCAAATTTGTTTACACTATGAATTATATTTAACAATCTTTAACATGGAGACTCCATCCACAAAAGGAGAGGATAATAAAACTAAATTGGATGTTTACTACCATCAAAATTCCATTTCATGATTTTTCTAGCACGCACTTTTGTTCTACAAGCTCATGAGGAAGGAGGTACAAATTGAGTGAACACCAAAATGTGAAGCTTGCCTTCTCTAAACCCCAAATAATATCAAGGCCCATGATTGGTAAAACTTTATTCATCTATTCAATGATATCATCATAAGAAGCGAGTGACGTCCTTGTTACGGAGGTAAGAACTAATCAAAATCCAATTCACTTCATTTTCAAGGCGCTAGTGAGTTCTAAACCATGTTACTAGAAGACTGAAAAGATTAATCTAACACTAATGAAGACTTCAATAAAGTTGTGATGTTATTTCTAGGTTGATTCCATAGTATTTCACATAAATCAATCATTGAAACAAGATTATTTTATACCATATTGGGAAGGGCATATAACTAAGTTGTCCATTGATATTTTAGATTTCAACATCTCTTTTGAGCTAAGAACATCATACAATAAAGAAAATAAAGCTGACCTCATTCTTGATAGCGAGGGGCTTGTAGTTGAAGTATACATGCACTTTTGTTTTTCAACTATTGATAACTAGGTAAAGAACAAAAATTTCATAGATGATATCACACTAGCAATAAAAATATAAGCATTAGAAATCAGGCTACATACATATTCCCAACCGTTAGGTATTTCTGATTAGAAGTGGGATAGTATTTCTATGGATTTTGTGACAGTTTTTCTAAAGAATTTTAAAGGAAGTGATACGATTTGAGTTATGGTGGATAGGATGACTAAATCGTCTTATTTCATTCCGATAAAGATCGATTATTCATTGCAGAATTTAGCTGAGGTGTATATCGAGAGGATTATTAGTTTGTATGGTATTCATTCGAGTATTGTTTCAAATAGAGATTTGAGGTTCACTTTAAGGTTTTAGGAGAGTTTGCAAGAAGCCTTGAGAACTAAGTTGCGGTTGAGCTCTGCTTATCATCCGTAGATGAAGGCTCATACAAAAAGGACTATCCAATCTTTGGAGGAATTGCTGTGAGCTTGCATGTCGAAATGACACCATTTGAGAATTTGTATGGTATGAGGTGTATGACACCTTTGTATGGTGAAAATGTTGTACTTGGGCCAGAAATCATTCAACAGACGATTGAGAAGATCAAGATGATTTAAGAGAAGATGAAAACATCACAGAGTATACAAAAAAGTTATCATGATAAGACGAGGAAAACACTTGAATTTCAAGAGGGATATCATGTGTTCTTGAGAGTCACTTCCGTGATTGGTGTTGGTCGAGCTTTGAAGTCTTGAAAGCTCACTCCACGTTTCATTAGTCCTTATCATATATTGAAGCGAGTAGGAGAAGTGGCCTACAGAGTTGCGTTGCCACCATCTCTTTGAATCTTCATAGTATATTTCATATGTCTAAACTTCAAAAGTATGTTCAAGATCCATCTCATGTAATCCAGTTGGATTATGTGCAAGTGAGAGAGAACTTGAATGTTGAGGCATCACCCTTGTAAGTTGAGGATCGTGAAGTGAAATACTTGAGAGGTAAATAGACTGTCTTGGTGAAGGTGGTGTGGGGAGGACTTTTTGGATAGAGCATGACGTGGGAGCTGGAGAACTGGATGAAAGAGTCTTATTCAGAGTTGTTTCTTTCAAGTAATTTTTTAGGGCAAAAATCCTGTAAGTGGGGAAAAGTTGTATTAAAAAGGAGAAAATTTATGAAAACTTAAACATGTATTGAAATCACATTAGTATTAATACAATATTACATACAAAACATGTCTAGCCATATAAGTACATTATTGTATAAAAACTAGAATGACTCGACACACGTGTCACTAGCTAAATCTATATCTATGGGTGGTATCGCCTTTGAGTTTTGTATGTTTGATTCTTTTTGATCTCACTCAACTTGGTGAACACTTGCATCCTTTCTAAAAAATGATTCGGCAAGTATCATCTTTCTTTAAGGAATAAGTTGTATACTTCGGTGATGTCATTGGTATATGGCATCCCAATTTCAAATAAACTTGAACAAAATGTCGCGTTTTTGAAAGCCACCCAATACATATAATGTGATTATTTGGATTTGGAGGTTTTCTAGTGTACAGCTGAAAAATGTTTCTGAGAAACCGTATCTTTTAGATCAATACACACTTGCTATAAGATGTACCATTTCAGGGAAGTGGATCCATTTTTCCTCCAAGGTCGTTCCACTAATGCAAGGAGCAACATATCATGAGTTCCATCAAAGTTTTATATTTTTTCGTATAGCCGTGTGTATGATTCTTTATGGGCCTTCAACTATTTGATAAGTTTAATGCGGAAAAATTGATGACCATCCTCTCCTTTACCGAGCAAATCAGAAATAACTCGATAACCACAATTAGCGTCACCCTCAACGTTGATGATGTGTTCAATGAATTAGTTTTTTCTAGAGGCGGTGATGGAGGTGCTTTTCTAATGCGGGCTCATTTGAAAATACCTTTTTGAGATTTTGGAGTTGGAGAATCTAGAAAAAGTTTGCCAACATGTTCAAAATAGGAAAGAGATCGCATTGTTGAAAATACCTTTTGTTTTTACCGGCTGAGACAATGGTTTTTGGATAAGAAATCTTCCTTAATTGCTCTTTGATGTGGAGTTTCATATTGTCACCATCTTTCAAAAATCTCTCTTGTATCACTTCTCATTCGGTCAAGACATATATTCAATTTACCAACCTTCAATGCACCATCATCATCAAATCTGAGTCTTTTCAAGTGAGTGCAAACCTCATCCATTTGTATCAGACTATCATGTTTCACCTTCTTTGAAATTAGACATGCACATGAGAGCCCATACGTTTTTCTAAGTGTGCAATCACACTTTAAGCTATTAGAACCTACATTTTCAACTCATTTGACTTCATGGAAAATAAAATTCAGTCATGCTCGAGACATGTTGCTGACCAACCGAGAATAAAGATTGTTGTCTTTGAATTTGTGTTCCAACACTGTAATGTTGCGACCAAATGGTGTACATATCTTATTATGTTGATTTTGGATCATTTGGTTCATAGTGTAACACCCCGATATTTTATATTTATATTTTAATTGAATTAAAATTAATTTTTATTTGATTATTGGTGTGTTTGATGGTTATGGGAAATTTTCGGAGAATATAGAGAATTAATTAGAATTTTAGTTATTTTAAATAATTAAAATAATAAAGAAAATAAGAATTTTAATAGTTTAGGTGGAAACTATAAATATTGAGAATATGAGGTAAAATGGTGAGAATTAAGGAAGGTTGGGGGCCAAAGTGGAATAATTAAGAGTAAAAAGTTAGGTTAAGTTAAATAGTGAGGTTTAGTGGATGCTAGGTTTTACAGTACGTGAAATAAAAGCAATTTTGAGAGAAGAGGCAAGCAAGGGTTTGGAAGAGGGAGAGCTAGGAGGAAATTCTGCAACTTTAAGGTAAGGGGGGGGGGGATAATTATTCATGTGTGGATGCTTAGACAACAAAGATATAGAGGGTTCCTTAGCCTCCTCCTTTGGGTTTTTTTCCCTTTTCACTATTGTTAAATGGTTTAGAACTTGAGATGAATTTTCATTAAAACTCTTTCACGATCTCTGTGTTTTGATGTTAATTTTGTGTACTGATTGCAAGCCAAATTCGTGTGAATTTATCTTGTTAATTTTTGAAATTTGTTGTTCTTATTGGTTGTGTTGAAAGTGTTGAATATGATGATGAATTTTAATCAAATAGATATATTATGTGTTAATATGTGCCTATTTGATTGTTTTAATATCGTATTTAAAGGTGATAAAAATACACAATAAGGGGGAGTTGAATTGTGTTTCCCAAATCGTATCTACTTTTAAACAGAGCTCAGAATCTAAACAAAAGTTTAGAATCTGAATAGCAAATGCAACAGATAGAATTACAAAAGTAAATAAATAGGCAAAAACACACAAACGTTATCTTGGTTCCTCTCCAAATAAGAGTAGTCCATTTCCTTTGCAGCACAAGAGATTTTCGCTATAATCAAACAGATTACAACTGCTTATACCCTCAAGTATAAGACTTTCTCCTGCTTAGATCTACAACCTAAGACTTCCTTACTTAATCAACACCTGATCAAGAATTCCCTGCTTAGATCCTTAGAACCTAAGACTTTCCTGCTTAAACCTCTCAGATTCAAGAATTTCTGCTTAGACCCATGGTCCAAGACTTCTCTGCTTGGATTCCATAAATCCAAGACTTCACTACTCAAGCCCAAGGCAAGAGACTTTATCTAAAATGACTGTTTAGAGATTAAATAAATTATAAGAACACTTGATAAATAAGAAGAGGTGTTCAAATATAATACAACACACTTTAATACAAAAGATTCTTAAGCTATACAAGAATAAGAATTATTAAAATATTAGCTTCTCTTGAGCTGATATGAATGGTGTAAAGTGAGTGTATATTTCAGTTGTAGTTGCAATGTTACTCTCTTAGTTGATTTTCAATTCTTCTGCTCCTTTTATAGCTGAAGAAATAGAGTCGTTGAAGCATAAGCAACGATTATATTCATATCAAATCTTATAGTACATCTTCTTTTTCAATAAAGTAGGTGTTGGAACTCGTAGCCAATGAATTATCCACTGAACAAGGCCTTTGTCCAAAGAACTCTTCAGTGAAATAAGTACAACACAATCTTTTGAGGATAATGTCAAATACTCTCGAGTCCTGTGATTTCTGAACTTGAGTTGACATTACTCAGTTTTAGAGGAAGAGTTTAGGACGCTTCTGATTCTGAAATGTACTAATGATATCTTTCTGATAAGACTATTTCACAAGTACTCGACCAGAACTGAACCAAGGCTTCTTTCGTGACAAAACATGTTCCATCAAGTAAATATAATTCTGTACACAAGAACCAGCTAGTTAGAAATCCTAATTTTTTTTCAAATACTTTGTTATCATCAAAATCTTAGAGGATATATGGTATGATTCAAATTTGTCTCAATAATCTCCCCCTTTTTCATGATGACAACCTTAAGTATTTGAAAACAATCAGTTGCGGATTAATTACTCAACAACTTTCAGGGCCTGAGGTTTGTAAGCTCCCCTTGAGTTCTATTTGTGAAGTCTAAGAGGTGAGGATTGTAAGTTCCCCCTATATAGAATAATTAAATCCATTTCAAGATTAATCTAGTAGGACACTTAATCCACCCCCTTGTCATCAACAAAAAGACAGAAGAAAAAGTAGACTTTAGCAATTAATAATGGTTTCTGAACTATTCAAAATTGAACACCAGTCAGGAACAAGTTTTTCAATCAACCCAGCATGTTGCATATGAGCAACAACAACTTGTTGAACAAGAATCATAGAAAGGACCCCACCAAAAGGAATTAGAAAAAGTTGTTCCTCACAAGATACTAATATCTCGTCTTTCAGATGATTGAACATGATTTGAGACAAATTGATTTAAATCCTTGAGATTAGGAGCATAATGGAATGTTTATCATCAAGAGAAATCCATCCTAATCTTTTTTCTCTAGGCCTTAAATTACTCCCCATAATTTGGTACCATACTTTTTCCATAGGAGTAAGAGTAGAAGGGTTTGCAGCAAGGTCTGTATTATCATGGATGTTGTGAATGAGACTCATAAAGCTATTGTCATATCTGTAGTTTTAAATAGTAACTCCATCCTTTTCACAATTTATTCCTTGAGAGATAAGTTTAGAGTTGATCACAACAAGAAAACCATATACAACAAATAGAATCTGACAAACATCTAGCTTATTCTGATGAACATGAGCATTTGCCCAAAATTCTTTCATAAGATCTGGATAGATTGTTCCATTAAGCATTGCAAAATATCCATCCCATTTCTGAAAATGAATATCTAAAACTATCCGAGAAAGATTAACAGTCGTTAATTCATTGAGGTTAATCGCATATTTATTCAGAATATCTAGATCATAGATCTCTCCTTTAATAGACTTTGAAGACATATTGAAAAGAAAATAAATTCTAGTATAGAAAAATGATTTCAAAATATTATCTTATATAGAAGATAATACATAAATTCAGGTAAAACTCTGATGCAACTGCTTAACACATAGAATGCTGATTTATTATAAATAAGCAAGCATGCATTAAATGTTTGGACGGTAATGAGTCTAAATAAAAATGAATCAAAATCTTTGTCAGTACACTCCTTTTAAGAACTAAATTTTAGAGTAGGTTTTGAAAATAAGAGTGATAGACATGTCCCTTTAGTCTCGAGAACATTTACTTTTAACAATTTCACCAGAAAAGGAGTTTCTGAGACAACTGTCCACCACCAAGTCAATATTTTCAAAAGATCAAGTATTAGAGTACATGTAAGACAAAGGTTCTTATTTTATCAGTACTCAAGATTAGTCCAATTGTTAATTCAAAGCACAAAACATAGAATTAAACATTTACTGTCTGCTTAATAAAGCAATCAAGAATGAAAAATATTCAGCAAAATCTTTAATCAAGGCTTCTAGACCATACTTAGAAAATTTTGAGATTTAATGATATGCCGTATTCCATCTAAGTGCTATCAAAATCCAAGTTTCCTTTTGATTCCCCATTCAGACTTCAAGCATTATTCATCAACAAAAACTATGTTCAGTTTTTTCAGAATAAAAACAAATCTTGCGATAGCCAATGATTTTGTAAATATATTAGCCCATTAATGGTCAGTGTCAATAAACTGAATATCTATTATACCCTTCTAAACATAGTCCCTAATGAAATGGTGTTTGATTTCGATATGCTTAATTCTAGAATGTCAAATCAGATTCTTAGTTAGACAAATAACAACAGTGTTATCACAATAGATAGGAATACTATTTCCAAAAATCTGATAATCTTCTAGATGATACTTCATCCATAGTAGTTGAGTACAATACTTAGCAACTAAGATGTATTTTGCTTCTGCTGTGGACAAAGCAATAGTTGTTTGTCTTTTTCTAGCCTAAGATACAAGGTTTTCACCTAAAAATTGACAGTTTTTGCTTGTGGATTTCCTCTCAATTCTATCTCTGGCCTAATCAGTATCACAGATCCAACTAGCTTATAGTTTAAAGACTTCTTATAAAGAAGTCCAAGATTGTCGTTCCTTTCAAATATCTAAGTATCCTCTTGGCAATTGTTAAATGAGTTTCTTTAGGATCTGATTGGAATTTTGCATAAAAACATACACTGAATAAAATATCTGGTCTGGAAGCAGTGAGATAGAGTAAAAAACCTATTATACCTCGATATTTAGTCGGATCCACTTTGGAACTGCATTCTTCATTATTCAGGTTGCAATTAGGATGAATATGAGTTGCCATGACTTTGCAATCATCAAGATTGAACTTCTTCAAAAGTTCTCTTGTGTACTTTGATTGATGAATGTATATACCTTCTTTTCTCTTCTTTATTTGAATTCCAAGAAAGTATTTTAATTCACTTATCATGCTCATCTCAAATTCAACCTACATGATCTTTGAAAATTCTTGACAAAGAGATGCATTAGTGGAACCAAAGATTATATCATCAACATAAATTTGAACAATCAAAATTTCTTCTTTTAGAGTTTTCCTAAATAGTGTAATGTCAACCTTACCTTTAGAGAAACCATTCTCAAGCAGAAAATTACTCAATCACTCATACCAAGCCCTTAGAGCTTGTTTGAATCCATAGAGAGATTTCTTAAGCTTGTAGACAAAGTCTGGATGGTTTGGATCTTCAAATCCAGGAGGTTGTTTAACATACACCTCTTCAATAATTATTCCATTCAGAAAATCACTTTTGACGTTCATATGATTCAACATAATGTTGTGATTAATAGAATAAGAGAGAAAAAGTATTATAACTTCTAACCTTGCCACAAGAGCAAAGGTTTCAAAGAAGTCAATTCCTTCTTGCTGACTGAAGCCCTGAGCTACAAGTCTATCTTTGTTTCTCACAACTTTTCCCTGTTAGTTAAGTTTGTTTCGAAATACCTACTTGGTGCCAATGATATTTTTCAATTGTGGTCTTAGAACAAGATCCCACACATCATTTCTTTGAAACTGATTTAGTTCACCTTGCATAGCCATGATCCACCATTATCTAATAAGGCATCATCAAGAGAGGTGGGCTCTATCAAGGAGATAAGTCCAAACATTGATTGATCATTTCTAAAAGCATATCTGGTTCTCAATGGCTCATCTTTATTCTAAATGATTTGCCCTTCTCGATGAAATGCTTTATTATTAAATGGTCTCTTAGGTGGAACAGAGGCTTCATAACCATTTTGATTAATTACTGAATCTGTAGTAGTAGGACCATCTGGAATAACTTTAGTTTCTGAAGCTTCTGGTGCTTCTTCAGATATAGTATTAAATTCTGATATATCATCATCTAAACTCTTTTCTTTTGGAATACACACCATAAATTGTTCTTTAGAATTTTGAATTTCTGCAAGATTATCATTCTTGCCCGTAGACTCTGACTTTTCACAATCAGGTATTTTATCATCAAATTTAACGTGCATTGACTCTTCAACCATTCCGGTTTTTGAGTTGTACATCATGTATGCTTTTGAGCATTTAGAGTATCCCAAAAAGATACCATTTTGAGCTTTAGCATCAAATTTCTTTAGGTAGACCTTATTATTCAAAATGTAACAAGTACATCCAAATTGATGAAAAGAGGAGATGTTTGGTTTTCTAGCTTTAAATAATTCATACGATGTTTTATTCAGAATTGGTCTAATATAGATTATGTTCTAATATAAACAACTTCTGCCCATAAGTACTTTGGAAGTTTGTTTTCATGAATCATGGTTCTTGCCATTTCTTGTAAAGATCTATTCTTTCTTTCTACAACCCCATTTTTCTGTGGAGTTCTAGGAGAAGAGAACTCATGGATAATTCCATATTTTTCACAAAAAGAATCAAATGACTCATTTTTAAATTCTCCACCATGATCACTTATGACTTTTAAGATTTTTTACTTCCATTTCAGATTGTACTTGAATGAAAAAGATGCTAAACACCTCGTATGTTTCATCATTAGATTGAAATTTTTTTACCCAAGTCCATCTACTTAAATCATCAACGACGACCAAACCATATTTCTTCCCACTGATCGAACCAGTTCCAATAGGACCAAACAGATCAATGTGAAGTAATTCTAAGGTTCTAGAGATAGAGACAATGTTTTTAGTTTTAAAAGAGGGTATTTCCAACTTGACATGCTCCACAGAGAACATATGAGTCATAGTCAAGATATGGCAACCCTTTAACAAGTTTTTGCTTGCTAAGTTTAGAGATTAATCTCTAGTTAGCGTGACCTAATCTTTTGTGCAAAATCCATTTCTCATAACTCATTGTCATTAGAAAGAAGACCTTCTGATCAACCAGTTCAGAAAGATTGATTTTATAAATATTTCCCTTCCTTTTCCCTTTGAATACAATGGTTTTTTCAACATTAACAACATAACATAAATTCTTATTAAAAGTTACTTCACAACCACTATCACACAATTGACTTATGCTTAGTAGATTATGCTTTAAGCCATCTACCAACCAAACTTCATTGATAAGGGTTAGAGAGTTACCAATGGTACCTGTACTAATGATCTTTCCTTTCTGACCACCTCCAAAACCCACACTTCCTTCCTCTTTTAGATTCAGGGTTTAGAACATATATGCCTTTCTCCCGTCATATGACGTGAGCAACCACTATCCAGATACCACGATTGGTTTTCCATCTTTTCCTTTAGGAATATCTGTAGCAAAGACAATTTGAGATTTAGGTACCCATACACACATGGGTCCTTTCATGTTAATCTTAACATGTTCTTTCCTATTTTGTCCTTTTTCCATGTAAAAAGGTTTAGCTTCCCTCCATGTTTTCTGTTTCCAAAATCTTTGACTGGAGTTATTTTCAACCTTAGTTTCTGAATCTTTCTTAGCCTGTGATTCAAATGTTTTAGAAACTGATGTGATCATAAATTTAGGACTATCAGATTCTGATATTACAATACCTCTCATTTTATGATCAATCGGTTCTGTCAGATTCATAACTTTTACATTATCAGCAGTAGGAACAAAATAGTTACTTAACACTGTCTGGGCAATGCTAGAGGAATAAGGATTTGGGGACACTTCATACAATGGCACATCAGAACTAGAACAATCTTCATTGTACCCCAAACCTTCTTTATTGTTTTTGCCAATTCCATAAATCATATATGCAAGTTTAGTTCTATCAATTCCAGATGTAATGAATATATGAAATGCTAGATAATGCTTACCTAAAGTGGAACATTCATTTTGAGATATGTTGAGTTTTTTAATTCTTCTTTCAAAATGAAGTTGTCTCTTTTTAAAATTTTAATACAACTAGCTTAATCTTTGCACCTGTTCATGAGATCATTCATGCATAAAATAAAGTCAGAATAAAAGTATACCTCATCTTCATCTTCATACTCTGTCTCAGATAAAAGTCCTTCTTCTGATGTGTGAGCCATCAATTAAAGATTGGCTTCATCTTCTTTTTATCAGTCTTCATCATATAGCTCTTTCCATGTTGCCATAAAGTTCTTCTTAAACTTGTTTCTGAAGTTATATTTTTTATGACTCTATTTCTTTTGACTATCTTTTTGAAGATCAGGACAATCATTTCTAAAGTGACTAGGTTTGTTATATTTGTATAAAATCTTATCTTCATCTTTCTCTTTGAAGTTCGACCTCATACTGATTTTAGAGAATCTTCTATTCTTTCTGGCCATTTTCTAAAATCCTCTGATGAAGCAAGTCATGTCATCGTTGTAACACCCCAATTTTTAGTAATTATTAATTTAATTTAATTAATTGATTAATTGTGTGATTTTGTGCCTAATTGAATTAACTAATTTATTTGATTTAAATGAATTATTTGATTTATTTAATTTATATGAGTTAATTGATTTAATCTAAATATGTAATTTATTGAATTAATTAAATTAATTTTATTTTCTATTTGGTAGAACAAAGTAGAATTGTTATATTATTTAGTTGGACCTAATTATAGGTGTGTGAATAGAAAGTGAGAGTGGATTGAGTAAAGCCCAATAGAAATGATTAAATTGTTAGGGTTTAACAAAAAGGAATGAGAAAGAGAATAGAAAGATAGAAAGTTAGTAAAGAGAAAGAAAGAAGGCTAGAGGGAAGGAAGGGTGGAGAAGAAGAACAAAGAGAGGGAGCTCAAGAAATTATCAGAAACTAAGGTAAGGGTGAATTTTTATATGATTATTGGGATTGTATGATAGTGTATGATGGGTAGTATCATATTTAGGATAAAAATCTCTAATTTCCATGGTTTTGGAATTTATGATTACATGATATATGATGATATGATCCTTAAATATATGTTATAGACTGTTATAATTATTATATAATGGTAGGATTTCGAATTTTGGAATTGGAGCTTTTTACGGAATTGAAATCGGAGGTCCAGAAGGCTTCCAACGGTGGAAAACGCACAAAATTCTGCATTCTGTGTTGTTTGTGTCGATGCATACGTTGCAACGGTCGACACATACTGAATGTGTTTTTCTGGATTTTGTTTTGGCCTTCCATGCGTCGACTAACCCATCGCTAGCGGTCGACGCAAGGCTGTGTACTGGTAAACAATTTATTTCGACGATTTTGGCCATAACTTTTGATCCGTAAGTCGGTTTTAGTCCCCGTTCGAAGCGTTGGAAAGATAATTAATAGACCTATAGCATAGTATATATAATATAATTAGTTAGCTGCAAAATATTTTTACATCTAATATGTTTGGGAAGTCAATTGTGTATATGTTCTATTATTGAATTGTTGTACTATTGATGCCGGTTGTGAAATTATTTATGGATAATTTATCAAATACTTGTGTGTGTGCTTGTATAAGTATATTTAAGTGTGTGACAACATGAAATTCATGATAGTTATTGCTTTTTGTAATGATAAAACCATTGTGATTGTATTGTAAAATGTGTTGTATACAATTGAAAATGAATTGTGTGTGAATGATTAATAAAAATGTGCAAGTATGTGTGATTGTGTGATAATTCAAGTGTGATGAATTATTGAAGATATGCATGAACGTTAAGATTAGGGAATGATATTAATTGCATATGATTGTGAATTTGCACGTGCATCATTTGTGTCAAGAGGCAATGCTTGTTAGTTCCGTGGGAGCTAGTGACTTGTCCCAAACCTAGAGCGGGGTTTGAAAGCTTAGGGAATGAGATTTTTGTGTGTTATTGGTCTAGGGAACGAACCCGGTTTAAATGTAAAAACCAAAAAATAATAACAAGTGTTGGTACCACATGACATGAGTTGCATTGAATCTTGCATTGAGTCTCATTGTGTATATGTTTGTGGTATGAGATTATGTGTATCTATGTGAATTGTTGAAATTGGTGAAAATGTGGATTGTGTGTATATACTTGTGAATGGTATGGTTACTTGAGTGATACTTTGTTGATGAAACTTTGAAGATTTAGAATGATTGTGATAATGCTTGTATGCCTTAAATTATATATTATCTTATAATTTCAATAATTATGTGATTTCTCACCCTTCTGTTGAAATGATGTTTTATACGACATCGCTCAGGTACCAAGGAGTAGATTTTCTTCTAGCGCGAGGTAGCCACTGAAGTAGCTTGTTTAGTTTCTTTATTTATTTTGGGTTTAGTCGTGCTCTGGTCATGTAACACTGGGATATTTCGGTTTATGTTGAGAGATACATTATGTACTCTGCTTTATGTTTTTATGTGTATCTGAATTATGTGGAGTATAGGCTTTATGTCTAAGTATTGATCATGAATGGTATGAGTATGAGACTTTCATTATGTCTATTATGATTGAAGTAAATCCGATGCTACATGCTCAAGGTGAAATTTTATAAAAAGTATGAAATTAAGTGTTAATGAGCATGACAGGTGATTGTGTGATGTTTTGAAATTATATGTGACACCCTTTTGTGAGATGCATGATAATTACTCTGATTATATATATATATATATATATATATATATATATATATATATATATATGTGTGTGTGTGTGTGTGTGTGTGTGTGTGTGTGTGTGTGTGTGTGCGTGCGTGTGTATATACACACACACACACACACACACACACACACACACACACACACACACACACATATATATATATGTGTGTGTGTGTGTGTGTGTGTGTGTGTGTGTGTGTGTGTGTGTGTGTGTGTGTGTGTGTGTGTGTGTGTGTATGTGTGTGTGTGTGTGAATATATATATATATATATATATATATATATATATATATATATATATATATATATATATATATATATATATATATATATTCCACGTGGTTTAGAAGGGTGTTGCAATTGTCATCAGATCTACCATCAGAATCTTCTTCAGAAGTTTCATCAGGTTTACTGATCTTTGAAATCTTTTTGGACTTTTCACCATATTTTTCAGAAGCAGATCTTAGGGAAAAAGATTTAAGTTTCTTTTAAGATTCATCTTCATCCAGTTCCATCTCATGGCTCTGAAGATTGCTAATTAGAATTTCAAGAGATAGCGTATTCAGATCTTTAGCTTCCTGAATAGCTGTTACTTTAGGTCTAAACTTTAAAGGAAACTTATCAGAATCATATTGATATGATCTAATGTAGAGTAACTCTTATTTAACACTTAAATGCCTGATACAAGAATTTGAAACCTGGAGGACATGGTTTCAATATCCTCATCATCTTTCATTTTAAATAACTCATATTTTTGTACTAACAAGTTATCTTTTGCTTATCTAACTTGCTGATTTCCTTCATAGGTAGAGCATAATGATTCAAATATAATCTTCACAGAAGAGTTATCAATGATTTTCAGATACTCAACATATGGTAGAGCATCGACCCGAACAGAGTTCAAAATCTGAATAACAAATGCAGCAGATAGAATGACAGAAGTAAATAAATAGGCAAAAAACATGCAAAAGTTATCCTGATTCCTTTCCAACTGAGAGTAGTCTATTCCCTTTGCAGCACAAGAGATTTCCACTATAATCAAATAGATTACAACTATTTATACCCTCAAGTATAAGACTTTCTCCTGCTTAGACCTACAGCCTAAGACTTCCTTGCTTAATAAGCACCTGACCAAGACTTCCCTGCTTAGATCCTCAGATCATAATACTTTCCTATTTAAACCCCTCAGATTTAAGACTTCCTGCTTAGAACCATGCTCCAAGACTTCCCTACTCATATTCCACAAATCCAAGACTTCACTGCTCAAGCCCAAAGCAATAGACTTTATCCGAACTATTTAGAGAACGAATAATTTACAACCACACTTGATTAATAATCAGAGGTGTTCAAGTATAATACAACACATTTTAACACAAAAGATTCTTAAGTTATACAAGAATAATAACTCTTAACATATTAGCTTCTCTTGAGCTGATATGAATGGTGTGAAGTGCGTGCATATTTTAGTTGTAGTTGCAGCATTATTTTCTTAGTTGATCTTCAATTCTTCTGCTCCTTTTATAGTTGAAGAAATAGAGTCGTTGAAGCATCCCTAACGGCTATATTAAGATCAAATATTCTAGTACATATTTTCCAATAAAGTAGGTGTTGGAACTCGTAGCCAAGGAATTATCCACTAAACAAGGCCTTTGTCCAAAGAACTCTTCAGTGAAACAAGTACAACACAATTTTTTGAAGATAATATCAACTGCTTTCGAGTCCCGTGATTTCTGAACTTGAGTTGACATTACTTAGTTTCAGAGGCAGAGTTTAGCACGCTTCTGATTTGAAAATGTACTAATGATATCTTTCTGATCAGAATTTTTCACAAGTACTCGACTAGAACCGAACCAAGGCTTCTTCCATGACAACACTTATTTCATCAAGTAAATATAATTATGTACACAAGAACCAGTTAGTTAGAAATCTTAATTGTTTTTCAAATACTTTATTATCATCAAAATCTTAAAGGATATATGGTATGAACCAAATTTGTCTCAATAATATTAACATGTATGATCGAAATTGGAGCTTTGACAGGGCTCTAATGGTGGAAATCACATTTTTTAAACATTTCTATTCTGGGCTATCGCGCTCATCACGGTCGAGGGATCGCTTATCAAAATTTTGCTCAGCGCGAAGAGGCCCACCCACCGAAAAATGCCTTGTTTTTGGTTTTCTAGTTTTTTTATGAGTCGAGCTTAGTGAGCGAGTATTCGCTCAGCGAGCATGGTTTCTCTTAGAGAAATATGTAGAGTAAGGTATATCTTGTCTTTGAGTTGTGCGCTTAGAGAGATAGGAGCTCGCCTAGCAAGGGTGCGCTTAGCGAATAGTATTTTGCTCGGTGAAAATGGCAGAGTAGAACTATGTTATTTTCAAGTAATTTCGTGACAGTTTGTTATTTTGACGAGTAATTGGTATTGTCATGCACTGTTTGAGAGTATTTGATTATGTTTGACGTGAGTGAATCAATGCATTTTATTGAATTGATCATTGTAGTGCATAAAATTGTTGAGTTTATGTTTAGTTGTGATCAATTGATTGATAATGAACATTGTTGAGTTTCATGGTGAGTGGCCATAAAAGAGTAATGGTTGAGTTGTGGGTTCGGTTCAAAGAGGGGACCATGATAAACATTGATAGAGTTAAGTTGAATTATATGTATTCATGAGTTTTAGAGTCGACCAGTTCAGAGAGGGGACCTTGGGGAGGCCCAGTTCAGAGAGGAGACCGTGGTGGGATGAAAATCAGTATTAAACCTCTGGTCATCCAAAAACTTGGTACTGAATGCTTATAGAGTTAAGTTGAGAGTCCGGTTCAGAGAGGGGACCGAGATGAGCATTGACAGAGTTAAAGAGTCGAGTATTGCATGCATATCTACATTAAGTATGACTCAATTATTTATATTAGTTTATGTGAGTGAGTAATTTAATTGTATGAGTTGATTGGGTTGTTTTGCATGAGCTTATGTTATCGATGTTGTTATGGTAGTTGATACGAGTTGTGAGATTGATAATATGTTGCTTATCTATCCTTCTTGTTTATGCATACTATCTATATATGAATATATTCTCACCCCCTTATGTTTATTGTTTCGTCTGTGCTTCTTTAGGGTACAAACGATCAGGTACAAGAGTAAATGCTTGATGTTAGAGGATGGCGTTGTGCCTTTTTAGTTATTTATCATTTCGGGCTTAGTGGAGTCGCTCTGATATATAACACTGGAGATTAGGTTGTTCTATGGTTTCTTTTGTTGCATGTCTTATTTCATTTGAGGATTGTTGAACCACTTTCGCGTCTATTGTTGTTGAGATTCACACGTTAAACTTATTTGTTTTTCGCTGCTTATTTCTGAAAGTTTTATTGTGGTTCTTTTATGCTATGTTGAAGCATGAGTGGCACTCTATTTGCTAAGTTATATTGAATTATTCAATTAAACGCCGAGTCAAAGAAAATAAGGTGTTACATATCGAGTCCCAATTTTTCCCCAATTACCTTACTATTTCCCAACGAATTCTTCAGTGTAGCATGGGCAGACTCAATGCAACACCCCAAAATTCTTGGAATATTTATTTAATTTATTTAAATACGAATATTCACATTTTCGGTGGTTGGTGTGAATATTGAGAATTATAGATTTTGAGTTATTTATTTAAAAATAGTATATAACATGAATATATTGGTATTATTATTAATTTAAATAAATATAAGTGAATTAAGGGTAAAATGGACATTTGAGGAGGAGTTAGTGAGGGTGAAGTTGGAAAGCCCAATTTTAAGGCCCAAAGTTAAGTTTAACAAAAAGGAATTTTGAGGGAATTAGGATTCATTCTTGTTAGACCGTGAAAAGGGAAGAAATAGAGGCCAAAGCTCTGAGGAAGAGGATTGAGGCAAAAGCTTCGCAAGGTTTCTAAGAAATCGAGGAGAAAGGCTTAGAGTCGACAATTAAGGTATGGGGAGTATTGTCTTCTGTCACACTCTAGTTTTTACCCTAAGATCCCATCTCTTTGTGCATTCGTCTTGCATAACATATCTAGGTCGCACGGTCTTTGTAGGCATGTTTATTATGACTAACAAGTGGGTGCAGGTGCATGGTTTTCAAGTGTAGATGATACTTATTCACATAGTCAACATTTCAGAGCATGACCAGTTGCGCCTAACGTCGAATGGCCCTGGGGTTTCTCCTTAACCTGAGCTGCCACTTTCAGATTTCTCTCTCCATTCTTGAGCTATGTTCGGATCAACACTCTAAAGTTACCTTGGATAGACTTTCTAGTTATGTCTCATTAAAATCAGGTATTGGTCGGTCAGGATATTAGAGCTCAGGGTCATTGCTTCTTCAATATCTCAAACTGAGGATACAGGGAATCTGGCTTATGATTTCTCTCAAGGGATTCCTTATGGGACCAAGGATTTCTCGAAAATTTCCAAGTTACACATGGCAAGTCCGAGGTTACCATCCAAGATTTGAGGATTCAAGGAAACTCAAAGGTTTGTGAGATTCATTCAAAATATACAAAAAAAAAGATTCAAGATTCCAAATAAAAAGGTTAAATCTTTCATATGGAGATTATAAGTTCAAAGCATTTTGTTGCCATGCTCCACTTGTAAAGAGAATTCAAGTCGGAATCATTCTCACTACAAATAGATGTTTCAAGCTACAAGGCGCAGAGGAGTCTTAACTATTTACAAATACAAAGTTTGAAAACTCGTATCGTTTTTTACAAATTTAAGATTACAAAGGTAAAGGCAAGGGGATGTTTTAAGTGTCACACCATAGAACTGCGTTACTAATTAGATTTGATCACCGAATCTGGTGCCCGAATGTTGTGATAAGCCTTTCCCAAAGATTTGTTTCCGAAGCAGTAAAATGTTGAAGGCATGACGTAAAAAGTAATAGCATCACATGCAGTTACAACCAATACGTTACAAGCTTCAATTAATAATAATACAACATTGCTCACAACCCAAAAAAAACTAACTCTCAGTCACAACCACACAAGCAACTACCAGATTTCCTCAGGCTGATACAATTCCAAAGCTATGCTAAATCTACGACTTTTATACGAGACTCTTAGAAAACTCGGATGCCATTGACGATATTGCAGAAAAATCTGATAAGCAGACCTATCCTCTACTGCTATAAAATCAACAGAGGTATCTAGCGTGGAACGGTAACATTTGTTGATGGAGAGCACTGCAGGAGGACAAAAGAGGTCTCAAATTGTGTCATCGACCCCGTAACGTCAAGTTGACATCACCTAAGCCACATATACACCATGTTGCATACGACACCTTAACAACAAACTTCTGGTGCGAGATTCCTGCTAGTTATGCAGTAACAGATCCTGAGGCGAAGTAGCACGTTAAACTTCTCCATTTTTGAACAGGTAAATATTCAGGCGGTCTCAGGCGGTCTACCCTTCCCAGTAGGGGCATTCACTCTCCCGCAGCGGAGTCAGTTTGAGTTTCCCCAAGAGAGTCGTTTCGTCCCCAGCGGAGTTCTCTCTTTTCAGCAAGTGTTCTTTCCTCCCAGTGGAACTCGAAGATTAAGACTCTCCCCAGCAGCGTTGGTTGTGTGTCCCGACATTTATTTTGTCAGAATATCGTGTGATACCTGTTCACTCCTCAGCAAAAGCCCAATCATACTGGGCACATCTGTTATTCCCCAGCAGAGTTATATTCCCCAGCAGGGTGTTACTTCAACGAGGTGCTTGGTTAAATTCCCAGTATCCCAGCAAAGCGGGCTTCACTCTTCCAGCATTTATTTTGTTGGAATAATTCTGTAGCCTCTGGCTATTCCCCAGCGGAGTTGACGTTGTCTTCAACATTTATTTTGCTGAAGCGGTTTCTGTATCCCAACAGGTGGAGAGAGCTCTTGCTCAAATGAACTACCAAACATGAGACATTCAATGATAATGTCAGTTTCGGCAGTATTCCCCACAGAGTTATCAGGATAAGTTTCTCTTTGTCTCCAAGCAGAGTTACTTATTTCCCCGCCAGAGTTGTTTGTTGAAGTCTCTCTAGTCCGACCAGCGGGTTATTTGCTTCAGAATTTGTTGTTACGTCAGCATCGAAGGGTTTCATGAATCAGAATTTCAGAGGCTGCCGCCAGTTATCAGAACAGGCGTCCGATAGTTCGGTTTCCAAATATCCCCAGTAGAGTCCGCCCCAAAGTCGCTGTCACGTCAGTACTAAGAAGTTTGTGGGTTGAGATCAATGGAGAAATGGGTCCTGACGTGGACAATTTATTCCTATGTTGAAGGGATTTCTCCGTGCTAGAGAAATGGGCGTCCTGGCGTGGGCAGATTTATTTCCCCGGATTGATGAGACGTGCTAGTCCTAACGTGGACAGATTCGATTTCTCGGTATTGGTGGAATGTGAAGTCATGACGTTGACAAAATTGATTACTCTTCGTGTTGGTGTCCTGACGTGGACCATTTATTTTCAGCAGAAGATCTTCCTTCGTAATGGCGAAATGTGTGTCCTTACGTGGACAAGTTTATAGTTCTTCGTGATGACAAGATGCGAGAGTCCTGACGTGGACAAGTTTATCTCTCTTTGTGTTGGCAAGGCGTGAGTCCTGACGTGGACAAGTTTTATTTCCCCAGCGGGTCGAAGATGTGAGTCCTAACGTGGACGATGTAGTCCTGACGTGGACAAATCAAGACGAGATTGGAGTCCTTACGTGGACAAATCAGGAAAGATTGTATTCCTAACGTGGAAAAGATGGTGATTCCTTACGTGGAAAGATGGTTTCCTTACGTGGAAAAAAGAGTTATTCCTTACGTGGAAAAATGAGATTCCTGACGTGGAAAAAAGGTGTTCCTTACGTGGAAAGTGTATTCCTTATGTGGAAAAAAGATTGATTCCTTACGTGGAAAGAGTTGATTCCTAACGTGGAAAAGAAATGATTCCTAACGTGGAAAGAAAGTGTATTCCTTACGTGGAAAGAAGTTGTATTCCTTACGTGGAAAGAGGTGTTCCTTACGTGGAAAAGAAGTTGATTCCTTACGTGGAAAGAAGTTGATGACTCCTTACGTGGAAAGAAGTTGATTCCTTACGTGGAAAGAAGATATATTCCTTACGTGGAAAGATTGTGATTCCTTACGTGGAAAGAAGTTGATGACTCCTTACGTGGAAAGAAGTTGATTCCTTACGTGGAAAGAAGATAGATTCCTTACGTGGAAAGATTGTGATTCCTTACGTGGAAAGATGTGATTCCTTACGTGGAAAGAAGTTGTATTCCTTACGTGGAAAGATGGTTTCCTTACATGGAAAAGATGGTGATTCCTTACGTGGAAAGATGGATTCCTTACGTGGAAAAGATGGTGATTCCTTATGTGGAAAGATGGATTCCTTACGTGGAAAAGATGGTGATTCCTTACGTGGAAAGATGGTTTCCTGACGTGGAAAGAAAAGTTATTCCTTACGTGGAAAAATGAGATTCCTGACGTGGAAAGAAGAGGTGATTCCTTACGTGGAAAGAAGAAGTTATTCCTTACGTGGAAAGAAGACGCATTCTTTACGTGGAAAGATTGTGGTTCCTTACGTGGAAAGATGTATTCCTTACGTGGAAAAGAGATGTATTCCTAACGTGGAAAGAAAAACGATTCCTTATGTGGAAAAGAGTCTTATTCCTAACGTGAAAAGATTATTCCTAACGTGGACAAGATGTTATTCCTAACGTGGAAAGGTTATTCCTAACGTGAAAAGGTTATTCCTAACGTGGAAAGGTTATTCCTAACGTGGAAAGGTTGTTCCTAACGTGGAAAGGTTATTCCTCACGTGGACAAGTTTATTCCTGACGTGGACGATGTTATGCCTAACGTGGACAAGAGTTTATTCCTAATGTGGAAGAGTGTATTCCTAGCATGGACGATTTACTCCTGATGAAATGCAGACGAGTCATCCCCAGCGAAGTCGCCGAGATTTTTCGTGTTGACGGCAGGAGGAGTCCTAACGTGGACAAGTGTAGCTGAGATTTTCTTCGATGATTGAATCTTTTTTAGGTTGATAAAAATAATCCCCAGCACGGTCGTTAATGGATCAGTTGGTTGCTGTAAACAGTTAGATTCAGTTGATGAATGTCGTTCCCCAAGCAGTGGTGCAGTTTATTTCTGCGGTTGGCAAATTTCCGGGTTCTTAGTATTCAACCGTCTCGTACCGCGAATGTTTGAAGGCCGTTCGCTCTTCACCCAATCGGGTCCAAGTCTCTTGAATAGGGGCAGCTGTTGCACCCTAAAATTTGCTCAACCTATTTCACTTGGGTTATGTTTCAATTACATTAGCATTTGCATATAGAGTCATGTACATAGTATACTCATCTGCATAGCATAGCATAACAAGTCATCCAACAAGGGACCCAGTACTATTCTCATCTCTATGAGCCTATCAAGAGGTTATTGTTCAAATTCAAGCACATCCAAGTCATCAGAAAGAATTGGAAAGCTAAGAAGTCAGGTGGATCAAGCAGTGAATCTATCTCCTATCTGAGGATCATCAAAGAAGTTGTGAGCTGTGGATGGAGCATGGAGAGTATGTAGACATCATGGAAGACTTAGAAAGTCATTTGGAGAAGGAAATAAGTCATTGATATGATCACAAGAGTTGCAGGTGAAGACAGTCAACTAGGGTTTCATCTGGGTCAACCCTGGGTCAACCCTAGGTCAATTGATTGATTGAAAGATATTAAGGTCTATTTGAGAGATGTGGGGTTCATCATTTTACATGTAAATAAGGATATGGTGTTGTGCCAAGAAGAAATCAAGAGAAATCAAGAAGAAGAGGAGTTTCTAAATTAGGGTTTCTGTGTAAAATCCCCTAATTTAGGTCAAACTTCCAAGCAAGATAATTCAAAATGAAAGCTTCAAATGGATCCTTGGACAACATGAAACTTGTAGAGGATCTCAAGACCTTTAATTTGAGTTGTGTAAGACATTAAGGAGATTTATAGAACTCAAGTTATGGTCCTTGCAAGTTACAGGTCATCTGAGGTATCTGAAATTTTGTCTGTGAAAGTTACTTGTCTTCCAAGCAACTTTTACCCCTCAAGGAGATTTCAAGTGAATTTATGGTCAACATAAGAGTTGTTACTCATTGTCTTAGCTTTCTAAAATGGTATGGTATGCCTTCATATGATGTGTGGAACTCTACCTATGGTCTTGGCAAGCAAAGGGTATTTTGGTCATCTGAGAATTACAGGTCATTTCAAGCCTATGCCCAAAACTCATACAAGGAAGCTTCAAATGGAACACTTTACAACATCAAACTTGCTCCAAATGACATTTTGAGTCTAGAAAAGTGACCATGAAAGATTGGAAACGCTCATAGCTCAAGGTTTCAAATTTGGTGAATTTAATGAATAAAAAATGACCTAAAATTGAGATTTTTCATAATTTGGCCAAATGGGATGAAATTATAGGTCATTTTGATTGGAAAAAATGTTTTAAGAACATTGGAAAAAGTGGATTTTTGAGTTTGGTTCAAGATTTAGAAGTTATGCTTGGTTACTTATAAAGGAAGTTACATAATCCAAATCCAAGGGAAAGTGTGCATGGGAAGGTTCTACAAAGTTCTAGAGGTTTCTATTCTTATCTATATATTGCATTGAGAGACTTCATGCCATGGTTGGTGATTCATTGTGCTCATAATACCAAGTTACACTTCAATCTTCCATTTTGCAAAACCCTCTCAAACTCCATAAAATCTCTATCAATTTCCATTTTTCTTGATTTGATCATCATTAACATCTTTCATAGATCACAATTCCACCAGAATTTGGTTGATTTGAAGAAGAACTCGTGCTGTTCAAGTTCATCTTCCAAGGAGCAAGAACTTTGGGATTGCTAGATTCAAGAGGATTGAACAAGAATCTTTGCATACAGAACAAAGAATTAAGTTCACTGATCAATTCCCAAGCATTGCAAGCATTGGATTTGAAGAATTCAGCACCTGTTTTCATCATTTACACCAGGTTGGTAATCCATTCGAATTGCTTGATTTAGTTAAAATCATAGAGATTTGTTTGGTTAGAACTGTTAGGATAAGTTAGATGATTAATTTTGGTGAGTTTGAGAAGGTTTCATGGAGGTTGTTAATGGTGCACCAATTCTGTTAGGGTTTATAATATCAAGAATAATGCACGATAATCTTGGATCCATAGCTCAGATTGATCAGCATAAAGTGTAGATTAGGTTAGGGTAAAAATTAGTGAGAATTGGAATGGTTGATAGCAGGTGAAAATGATGGATTCAGGATGTTCTACCTATCGGGTTCGTGTCTTGGTTGAGTTTTAGAGGAATCCATTGTTATGGTTGTGTAGAGGGGAAGAAATAGAGCAACTTTGCTCTTTGCAGATTTTGTTTTCATGGAGAATTGATGGCGTATGGGAAGGTGGAAGATGGACTCATGAAGCTACATGCAGGGTCGTCCATGGTGGAAACCCTAATTTCGTGGGGAAGATAACGGGGAACCGTGCGATTAACCCTTTGACTTGGACTCAAATCTTAATCCAATGGCCATGGTTTAAAACTGAAAAACGGAGGGAAATCCCAAAGGTGCTACGCACCGTTTCATTTATTCGTTCTGATGGGCTCAGTGATCCATTGCTTTTTACACCCCCAAGCGCAAGCCCAATGCCATTTGAACTAAGTTTTTCGCTATTTGCACCGTTTTCCCTTTTTGTTTTTTTGTTATGTTTTCTGATCATTGGGCCCAGACGCGCATTGCTAGGCGCGCCCCCCAGTCTGGGCCCATTCCCTTGTTTTAACTATTTTTAATACTTGTTGCACCCCATAACCAGTTAACTCATTTTAATTCCTTTCAATTTCTTTTAATTCTTCAAAAATTCACAACAAATAGAAAATTGCTTGTTTTTAATTGGTTGTTTTTGCATATTGTTCATAGTTTTTTCAAGAAAATTATCATACTAAAAAATTCCAATTTCATTTTATTTTTATATTTTTAGTATATTTTTCTTTTAAATAGGATTAAATAATGTTTAGTTTAATGCATGAATTTGATGATTTTGATTTGGTTAGATGCTTTAATATTTTTGACCCATTCTTTTTAGGTTGATTAGCTTAGACCTTTAGCTTGTATATAAAATTTAATTCATAATTTTAGGATTAATTTTTAAGTGTTTTGTTTAGGTGTGATTAGTGTGATCAAAACTAGGGTTTAGAGATAACATAGGTGTAATAAATCAATTCTTTTAGGAGTTGTAGTTTGAATCTTTGGGGTATGGGACTATAGGGATTAGGGGTAGATACTAGATCCCTTAGAAATTACTAGGTTTCCCCTATTCTACTATTGCTATCAGTATATTGTTTATATTTGTTGACTGTGTGGTGTGCCCTCTCTAGGGTTATTATTTTGTCTGTGTGGGGTATTGGGTTTGCTTGGGGATTGGGAGAGCTGAAGACTGTGCTGATGATGAAGTCCATTGGAGATCAAAGAGAATGAAGACCAACTTCCAGAGTTGATAAGGGGAATCCCTTGCTGGCAGCTGTTGAGGAGTGTAGGGTTTAGGAGCTAGGCAGAGCTCTAGAGTAGAAAACTTGATTCACAAACATGGAAGGCCTTGTTTGCCCCCATCCTTTCTCTATGATGCAGAGTCTCTCTAAGACATTCACCCCCTTCCTTTGGAAGGCTTGGTGATAATTTCTAAGAGATAGAACTCTTGAGAGAAATATTCTATGTGTTGTCAGCAGTCTGTTTGCCACCCTTGGTGGTCAACTAATTGCTGGACACCCCAGTTCATTCTTGTGATTGATTCCTCAGCTTGGAGATTGAGACTTGAAGAAAAGCCATTGCAGACTGATGACAAAGACCTTGCTTGAAGGCTGTAAAGAGGAAGACTGATGCATGCTTGAAGCTTGTAGCTGCTTGGAGATGCCTTGAAGACAGATGTTGATGCAGAGTTGCTGTTGCTGTTTATTTTTGCTGTTTAATTCTGGATGTATTGATTGGTTTTCCCTGACTGTATTGCTTGCTGTTTAACCTGTTAGGTTGAAAGCGAATATTGTTCGCTTTTGCCTGTTGTTTTCTAGGTTCGAGGTTGAGTGGGACTCCCTTGCCTCGCTTGTACTGCTGCATCCATGCATTTTACTGCTTTTTTGTATATATCTGTTGTCTCTGTTTCCGTCTATTCCCTTAGGATCTCTGTTTCTCTCTGTGCAAGAGAGGAACATGATAGACATTAGGTCTTAACCCATGCATGATAACATTAGGATAGTTTGATTCCCCTCGCAACCGTAGGTTAGAGTTCTGTCTCTCCTTTCTCAAAACAAACAGAAAAACACAATAACTCTTTCAAACACAATAAAAGACACTTCTTCCGTAAAAGAATGTGAACTCATCAAAACGTCATTTTTGTCCGCTGGGACTGTTAATCAGGAAAACCCTTTTTCAGAAGGAATAAAAACAATCAAAACAGACTTGTGACGTACGTGGCCCGAACTACGTTTGCTCTGATCTTTCATGTTGTATGAAAGTACGTAGGCATAGGATGCGATATCCTAGCGAGCAACCTTCCCCTCCTTTCCCGTAGGTAGGTGAACTACGTTGACTCTGATTTCTCGTTCCAGACGGGAATACGTAGGCATAAAGTGCGATACTTTGCCGAGTCATTTTCTTTTCTTTTTAACCCTTAACCTTTAGTTTAGATAGAAATAACAATCCATACCCGAAAACAAGCGTGGATCCCGTCGAGTACGACGGACGTGAGGGGTGCTAATACCTTCCCCTTGCGTAACCGACTCCCGAACCCAGGTTTTGGTTGCGATTACCGTACCTTTCCCCGTTTTGCGGTAGGTTTACCTCGAGCGTTTCCTTTCCCTCCGTTGGGATAAATAACGCACGGTGGCGACTCTTCTGTTCAGCCGGCGCCGATTTTCGCAGTAGCGACTCTGCTGGGGATCCAACGTCCCCTGGCTGCTAAGGACTGCGATAGTTCCTTAGGCATTTGGGATCCAACGTCCCTTAAGAGAGTCAATCCTAGCGCTTGTTTTCCCGTCGAGGATTTTGTATGGATTTATATTTTCGTCATTTACTTTCAGCATTATATTATTGTTATTATTGCTGTATTGGGGTGTGACGGGTGTTCCATGATTGAGAGATAAGCCGGACCTGGGCTTGAGTGCACCTAGAATTAGAGTAGAAATTAGTGGGCGCGCACGTGCTTTGCATGTCCTAGTGTCCCACGAAATCCACACTCAGACGAGGTTCTTCTGGTTGGCCTCCTGTCCTGCCCTTTGGGTGGCTCGGGTTGCTGGTTAGTTGGATTGTCGACTCTGGGAACCGATCATTTGGAAGTTGGCTAAGTGAGGCCTCTTCAGGATTTGATGATGCCACTCCTTCTGGGAATCGTATCATCAACCCTGAAAGTCTGTGACGTCGACGACCGCATAGGATGCCATACCTTTGTCAGTTACTAGGACACCTACCTGTGAGAGGGTTTTGGGGTTATGCAGGTAACTAGACCTTCAGATACCGGTTATTTCTTGATCTGAGATCCGGGGTATTTATGGATAGTTTTGAGGTCTGTCAGAGACCAGTCAGAGTTATGGTTGAGGTCTATCAGAGACCAGTTGGAGTTATGTTATGGGGTCTATCTGAGACCATTGTTGGAGCTTTGTTTTGGGTCTATCTGAGACCAGGGTCTGAGGAATGCTGGAGGGTCTATCTGGAGACTTTTTTGATATGGTTCAGGCTTCTCAGCTATGGCATTTGGTCCCTGTTGCATGTTACTTGCATTGCATTGTTTGCATAATCATTATCATTGCATCCCATTAACGTGTGTCTGTGCTGCAGGTGCATTTGCATATTCCCTGGTTCTAGTGTTCGGACTTCTGAGTATTGATCATGGCTGGTTTGAGGATGACAGTTGCCTACAAGCTACCTATCCCTGATATTACGCCCCTCCTGGGTCTGATTTCTCTTGCTGATGAGGATGTCCGTAGAAGCTTTAGGCAGAGTTATGGACGGTTGTTAAGATTGGTTCGCAAGTCAACTGATGATGAGCTGAATGGGTTGTACACGCTGATGGCATTCTATGACCCGGCTTTGAGGTGCTTCACATTTGCTGACTTCATTTTGGGGCCTACCATCGAGGAGTATGTAGAGTTCACTGAGTTGCCAGTACAGAACAGGGTTCCCTTTATTCACTCTGCCGCTGAGCCCAAGTTGGAGGATTTAGATAAGGCCTTGCACATGAATGCTTCTGAGCTGTTGATAACTTCTTGGCGAGGGGTTCCAGGTTTCTCTCTCCAGTTTCTGGTTGGTAAGGCTCAAGAATACGCCAAGAATGGATGTTGGGTGGTCTTTAACGCTATTTTGGCTTTATGCATCTATGGGATAGTGCTGTTCCCTAATTTCCCGAACTTCGTGGACATGGATGCATTTCATCTGTTTGCTGCTGGCAACCCGGTACCCACATTAATCGGGGACTTCTACCATTCGATGCACTACAGAAATGAGAACAGGAGAGGCAAGAACGTCTCTTGTTGTGTGCCTTTACTGTACATGTGGTTTAAGAGCCATCTTCCACTGAAGGGACCTTTTGTGGATAGTGCGACTGTAGCTGACTGGCCAGAGCACATGATGAGGCTATCTTCTAAAGACATTGAGTGGTTTGATCGAGACTTGCTGGGGTCTGAGCTTATTTTCAGTTGTTCTGGGTATCCTAATGTTCCGTTGATAGGAAGAAAAGGGTGTATCAACTGCAACTCGTCTCTGCTTGTTCGCCAGTTCGGATATGCATTGAAGAACCCACCTAAGGAGGAAGAAGTACAGGAATCTCTGTACTTCACCAGTGATCTGAAGGGAGAGTTACTAACCAAGCTTCAGCATGCCTGGATGCGTATCAACAGAAGAGGGAAACCACTGTTGGGGAAGAATGATTGTCAGGCTTATGCACCATACAGAGTTTGGATCCAAGAGAGAGCAAGACAGTTGCTGATGCCATTTCCAGCTGCACCAGGCCCTATTCATATTCCGGTGGAGGAGCCAACCACTGTTACTAGGGAGGCCCACGAGCAAGTTGTAAAAGAAAAAGAAGCCTTGATGAAGATCAATGAAGGGTTAGAAAAGGAACTGGCTCAGATGCGTAGTGAGAAAAACAAGGTTGTGCATGCTTTCCAACAGCAGATCGAGCTAGTAAACAGGCTAGGTGTTGAGTTGACTGAAGAGAAAAAGAAGCGCGAACGTCTGGGGCAAGAGTTCAGAAGCTCCCATGACATGCTGGAGTCCAAAAAGAAAGCACTCGACGCCGCTCACCGAGAAATCTCTTCTTGTAACAAGACTTGGAATGCTACGCTAACCAACAACAAAAAGAGGGAAGATAAATTGAAGCAGCAAATTTTTGAGCTCGAGGAGCAGTTGAAGGCTAGCATTAAGAAGTATGACGAAGAGATGATGACCAGGTACAGTCTCCAGAATGCACTGAACAAGGCCATCGAAGGCAGGAATGAAGCTGTGTCTCAGAAGCGGAAGCTAGAGGATCGCTTCGGAGAAGGGGCATGGGAGGGAACCGCTGGTAACGTGCGACGTGTTCTCAAGCGCATAAATCAACTTGTTGAGGGTCTGCTTACCCGACCAAGTCATCCGGAGACTAAGAAGTTAATAGAAGAGTACCAGGCTTATGAGTGTACTTGACCATTTCATGTATTGATGCTTTATTTGCATAGCGCTGACCATCACCAGGATTGTTGGTTGAGGTCATGCCTTCTTATTGTACTCAGCGATATTGTATTCTTGGCTTAAGGGATTTCTCTGCAATATATGAGGTGTTTTCTATGATTCGGCTCCGATCTTCGTATTGCTAGCACTGTCACCGCACTGGCACATTCGCACTAGAATCGGGGAATGATATTCCCTAATGCACAGACACATATTGCATTGCATTCACATTCATTATTGCATTACAGGTAATTATTAAACTGTATCTCATCTCCTGCATCTTCCAGGTCCTCCAAGATTAGCGACTGAAGAATTCCCTGACATTCAACTAGAAACAGCAATGGGTCAGGATCAGATTGAGATGCAAGAGGTGCGCGACAACATGATGCAGTTCATACAAGTAATGGAAGCCATGGCCAAGATTCAGGAACAGTTGCAGAATATGGTGCAGCCTCTGATTGTACGGGCTAATGATAGGGCTGCCGATTCTGCTCAGCAAGGGAATCAAGGTTTTCTCCCAGGCCTCGGACGCCAACTTGTGGGGATAGACATCGAGCAGGTTCAAGCGGAATTAATTGATGTTCGAGGCCAGCTGGGGCAGTTCACGAAAGATATGCAAGTGTTGCGCTCGAATCAAGAGACGCTAGAAGAAGAGAACTGCCGATTGAAGGCACAGGTAGGATTGATGGCTGAAATATTAAGGAACGTACTCAGAAGAGAAGGAGAGCAAATGTCTGAAGACGCGGTTGGCTTATCTTCTCCTCAGGGGTCTGAAGAACCATTACCCACGCATGATAGGCTTAAGAGACCCTCTCCACGGTTCGAAGCTCAGGATTCTCCTCGTCAGCAGTCGCAATTGATTTTTCAGGATAACTCAAGGAGGTGTGGTAAGAGGATGACGTTTTCTAACAGAGTATTTGATGAGATCCCGGTGGATTATGATCAGCTGGTGCAACTCTTGTTCCAACTTCAACTGGTTGAGCCCCGCATCTTGGTTCCACTGACAGGGCAGCCGCCACCAGACTATGACCTGAACGCCCATTGTGCCTTCCACTCCGATGCACCGGGGCATAACATTGCAAACTGCAAAGCTTTTAAGCATAAGATTCAAGATTTGCTGGATGAGAAAATAATTGAGTTTGTACCGGGGGGTATAAAAGTTTCAGGGACTGATATTCCCATTTCTCTGCCAGAGGTTGCAGACGAATCGAGGTATATCCCAGAGCCACTGGAAGCTAAGTCCCCATGTCCATAACAGTTGTCGATGCTAGGGTTGAATTTAAGGATGATGACGCGTGAGCCTAAGGAATCGTCCGAGCAAAGCCAGCAGCATATGAGATGCCAGTATCCGGCTAAACAAAGAATGCGGGGAAAGAAACCAAGGAGGGTGTTTGAAAAGCCTCCCTCAACGTATGCAGATGTGTTGCAGACACTACTAGGTTTGAACTTGGTGGAGAAGAGAACTCTGGCGCCAATAACAGGCACTCCTCCGTATGGTTATGATGCAAGCAGGCACTGTGAATTCCACTCTGGGGCTCCCGGACATGATATCGAGGGTTGCCACGCGTTCAAGCATAACGTCCAAGATTTAATCGACAGCAGGGTTATTAACTTCTCTGATAGGGTCCCCAAGGTGGTGCAAGGCCATAGACAAGCGAAAGCCGGGGTGATGAAAAAGTTTCCCAGGTTTGATTGGGCCGTTGAAAGAAGATCGAGACAGCAGTAGACTACCCCTGATAATAGTTTCTAAGGATGGTTGACTCGCCAATAAGACAAAGTGCAGGAAGTCCAGTTCTGAGACACCGACATTTTTCATGTTATCTTGTTCATGTCTTCGCATTTGTAGTTTCTTTTCTGTTTAATTGCAAATTTCGCTGCTAAAACTTGTTGTTTTTCAATTGATATTGATAAACGAAATAAATATGCATGTTTCGAATTAATCCAGTCGTGTTCACTCTTTGTGTTTCTTTAATGCTTAATGCTTGTTTTAGCAGGAATCCGGGGAGGATGACGAAAACAGATGACGAATAATATTCCGATTGTATGCTTTTGGATAAAAACTTGTTGATGAGATACAAGCATTGTTTCAATCCATAAACACCGGAGGTATAAGGAAGATAATCCCTTGATAACCCCTTTTGAGCCCAGTAGTAGGAGTTTCTTTTTGAAAATGAAAAACCCTAAATCTTAACCCGGGGCAGGGTAGGTGTCAGTTAGTTTGACCAAGCGTTCGAATCGTGAAAGGAGTGTCCGTACAAGGATCAATCACACCTCTGGAGGTCGTGCCTAAAAAACCACAAGGGTTAAATGGAAAGGGTGAAACAGTCACATTATTCCACAAAAAGTCAGATAAACCAGTGTCACACGACTTGTTCAAAAAAAAAAACGAAAAGCAAAAAGAATCAAAGGCCCGCTAAGTCAAAAATTGAAAACAAATGACTTAGGCAAAAATAGGGGCATCCCGCTGGACTGGAAAATCAAAATAATCTCAAAAGATACTCAGTCCAGGCAAAAGTTAGGAAATGAAAAAAAAACGAAAGACGAAAAGGATTGTCAAAGAAAAGAAAAAATCCTCGAAAAGGACAAAGTCGTGTGACTCTAGGCACCCAAAGACGAAAAGCAAATGACTGTTACTCAAAAAAAAATGTGCGGTATCCTGAACCATCACTCCTATCATTCCACCTCTAATAGGTGAACGCTGAAGTCAGATTAGCTGAACATAGGATTGGAGAACATCATGGAGAATGGGTGGGTGAAAATAAACTTTGAGCCTGTGTCTTTCCTTGTTAACCGTGAACCCGACCACGTTACAACCCGAAAAAGTCCTAATTGAAACAGGTTTTGGTCAAGAGCATACGTCGGTAAAGATCGCATCGGAACTGACTCCTAAAAGGGTTCCTCTTACCAGCTTTCATATTGACATTTGGATAATTGATTCATTATGTCACAAAATTTTCGGTGAACAGACTTGGATTTTGAAACTGTCATATGCATTGCGTTTAATATATCTTTTACGCAGAACAACCTGTGTTACTGGCGAGTAAGCACATGTCAACAGGAAAGATTCCTACAGTGGAAGGTCTGATCAAGATAAAATGCAGAATGCCCAAATGTTTCGTGAACTGGGGCAAGCTATATCGATTAATTCCGGTAGGGGCAGGTCACCCTAGAAGCACGAAAGTTATGTTATTGAAACAACTCTTCGAGGTCCGAAATGTAGAAGCAGTCCATGTCTGGCCGTCAGGATACAAAGACTGTAGGGTCCATTCCAAAATTGTTGCAGATTCAGGGGCAAGCTATTTCAAGATAGAGTCCTGACTAGGATTTCCTTTCGAGAAGAAGTGTTCAAGAATACAGACTGGGGCATGTCAGTACCCCCGAAGCGGAGTTTCGAGAAGGTGGACGATCAAAAGATTGCAGTATGGACCAGGAGTTCGTAACGAAAGATTCGATCCCCGCGCAGGTCGCGCTTCCGAGATAACATTGTTCCTCACTGAAGAAGGATCGAATTCCCCAGCTAGTCGTAGCTTGTCCAAAGGACATTCTCCAGCAAAGTCATTCATCCTCAGCAGAGTTGACGATTCCTAGATCGCAGGCTGTATTCAGACAGTGTGGTGCCCCCCAAAAGGATTCCCCCATCTCAAGCAGGGTGGTTTAGCCTCAGAAGATTAATATTTCCAACTTGAGAGTTGTACTCAGGCGGTTTACCCTTCCCAGTAGGGGCATTCACTCTCCCGCAGCGGAGTCAGTTTGAGTTTCCCCAAGAGAGTCGTTTCGTCCCCAGCAGAGTTCTCTCTTTTCAGCAAGTGTTCTTTCCTCCCAGTGGAACTCGAAGATTAAGACTCTCCCCAGCAGAGTTGGTTGTGTGTCCCGGCATTTATTTTGTCAGAATATCGTGTGATACCTGTTCACTCCTCAGCAAAAGCCCAATCATACTGGGCACATCTGTTATTCCCCAGCAGAGTTATATTCCCCAGCAGGGTGTTACTTCAACGAGGTGCTTGGTTAAATTCCCAGTATCCCAGCAAAGCGGGCTTCACTCTTCCAGCATTTATTTTGTTGGAATAATTCTGTAGCCTCTGGCTATTCCCCAGCGGAGTTGGCGTTGTCTTCAGCATTTATTTTGCTGAAGCGGTTTCCGTATCCCAGCAGGTGGAGAGAGCTCTTGCTCAAATGAACTACCAAACATGAGACATTCAATGATAATGTCAGTTTCGGCAGTATTCCCCACAGAGTTATCAGGATAAGTTTCTCTTTGTCCCCAAGCAGAGTTACTTATTTCCCCGCCAGAGTTGTTTGTTGAAGTCTCTCTAGTCCGACCAGCGGGTTATTTGCTTCAGAATTTGTTGTTACGTCAGCATCGAAGGGTTTCATGAATCAGAATTTCAGAGGCTGCCGCCAGTTATCAGAATAGGCGTCCGATAGTTCGGTTTCCAAATATCCCCAGTAGAGTCCGCCCCAAAGTCGCTGTCACGTCAGTACTAAGAAGTTTGTGGGTTGAGATCAATGGAGAAATGGGTCCTGACGTGGACAATTTATTCCTATGTTGAAGGGATTTCTCCGTGCTAGAGAAATGGGCGTCCTGGCGTGGGCAGATTTATTTCCCCGGATTAATGAGACGTGCTAGTCCTAACATGGACAAATTCGATTTCTCGGTATTGGTGGAATGTGAAGTCATGACGTTGACAAAATTGATTACTCTTCGTGTTGGTGTCCTGACGTGGACCATTTATTTTCAGCAGAAGATCTTCCTTCGTAATGGCGAAATGTGTGTCCTTACGTGGACAAGTTTATAGTTCTTCGTGATGACAAGATGCGAGAGTCCTGACGTGGACAAGTTTATCTCTCTTTGTGTTGGCAAGGCGTGAGTCCTGACGTGGACAAGTTTTATTTCCCCAGCGGGTCGAAGATGTGAGTCCTAACGTGGACGATGTAGTCCTGACGTGGACAAATCAAGACGAGATTGGAGTCCTTACGTGGACAAATCAGGAAAGATTGTATTCCTAACGTGGAAAAGATGGTGATTCCTTACGTGGAAAGATGGTTTCCTTACGTGGAAAGAAGAGTTATTCCTTACGTGGAAAAATGAGATTCCTGACGTGGAAAAAAGGTGTTCCTTACGTGGAAAGTGTATTCCTTATGTGGAAAAAAGATTGATTCCTTACGTGGAAAGAGTTGATTCCTAACGTGGAAAAGAAATGATTCCTAACGTGGAAAGAAAGTGTATTCCTTACGTGGAAAGAAGTTGTATTCCTTACGTGGAAAGAGGTGTTCCTTACGTGGAAAAGAAGTTGATTCCTTACGTGGAAAGAAGTTGATGACTCCTTACGTGGAAAGAAGTTGATTCCTTACGTGGAAAGAAGATAGATTCCTTACGTGGAAAGATTGTGATTCCTTACGTGGAAAGAAGTTGATGACTTCTTACGTGGAAAGAAGTTGATTCCTTACGTGGAAAGAAGATAGATTCCTTACGTGGAAAGATTGTGATTCCTTACGTGGAAAGATGTGATTCCTTACGTGGAAAGAAGTTGTATTCCTTACGTGGAAAGATGGTTTCCTTACGTGGAAAAGATGGTGATTCCTTACGTGGAAAGATGGATTCCTTACATGGAAAAGATGGTGATTCCTTACGTGGAAAGATGGATTTCTTACGTGGAAAAGATGGTGATTCCTTACGTGGAAAGATGGTTTCCTGATGTGGAAAGAAAAGTTATTCCTTACGTGGAAAAATGAGATTCCTGACGTGGAAAGAAGAGGTGATTCCTTACGTGGAAAGAAGAAGTTATTCCTTACGTGGAAAGAAGACGCATTCCTTACGTGGAAAGATTGTGGTTCCTTACGTGGAAAGATGTATTCCTTACGTGGAAAAGAGATGTATTCCTAACGTGGAAAGAAAAACGATTCCTTACGTGGAAAAGAGTCTTATTCCTAACGTGAAAAGATTATTCCTAACGTGGACAAGATGTTATTCCTAACGTGGAAAGGTTATTCCTAACGTGAAAAGGTTATTCCTAACGTGGAAAGGTTATTCCTAACGTGGAAAGGTTGTTCCTAACGTGGAAAGGTTATTCCTCACGTGGACAAGTTTATTCCTGACGTGGATGATGTTATGCCTAACGTGGACAAGATTTTATTCCTAATGTGGAAGAGTGTATTCCTAGCGTGGACGATTTACTCCTGATGAAATGCAGACGAGTCATCCCCAGCGAAGTCGCCGAGATTTTTCGTGTTGACGGCAGGAGGAGTCCTAACGTGGACAAGTGTAGCTGAGATTTTCTTCGATGATGGAATCTTTTTCAGGTTGATAAAAATAATCCCCAGCACGGTCGTTAATGGATCAGTTGGTTGCTGTAAACAGTTAGATTCAGTTGATGAATGTCGTTCCCCAAGCAGTGGTGCAGTTTATTTCTGCGGTTGGCAAATTTCCGGGTTCTTAGTATTCAACCGTCTCGTACCGCGAATGTTTGAAGGCAGTTCGCTCTTCACCCAATCGGGTCCAAGTCGCTTGAATAGGGGCAGCTGTTGCACCCTAAAATTTGCTCAACCTATTTCACTTGGGTTATGTTTCAATTACATTAGCATTTGCATATAGAATCATGTACATAGTATACTCATCTACATAGCATAGCATAGCAAGTCATCCAACAAGGGACCCAGTACTATTCTCATCTCTATGAGCCTATCAAGAGGTTATTGTTCAAATTCAAGCACATCCAAGTCATCAGAAAGAATTGGAAAGCTAAGAAGTCAGGTGGATCAAGCAGTGAATCTATCTCCTATCTGAGGATCATCAAAGAAGTTGTGAGCTGTGGATGGAGCATGGAGAGTATGTAGACATCATGGAAGACTTAGAAAGTCATTTGGAGAAGGAAATAAGTCATTGATATGATCACAAGAGTTGCAGGTGAAGACAGTCAACTAGGGTTTCATCTGGGTCAACCCTAGGTTAATTGATTGATTGAAAGACATTAAGGTCTATTTGAGAGATGTGGGGTTCATCATTTGACATGTAAATAAGGATATGGTGTTGTGCCAAGAAGAAATCAAGAGAAATCAAGAAGAAGAGGAGTTTCTAAATTAGGGTTTCTGTGTAAAATCCCTTGATTTAGGTCAAACTTCCAAGCAAGATAATTCAAAATGCAAGCTTCAAATGGATCCTTGGCCAACATGAAACTTGTGGAGGATCTCAATACATTTAATTTGAGTGGTGGAATACATTAAGGAGATTTATAGAACTCAAGTTATGGTCCTTGCAAGTTACAGGTCATCTGAGGTATCTAAAATTTTGTCTGTGAAAGTTACTTGTCTTCCAAGCAACTTTTACACCTCAAGGAGATTTCAAGTGAATTTCTGGTCAACATAAGAGTTGTTCCTCATTGTCTTAGATTTCTAGAATGGTATGGTATGCCTTCATATGATGTGTGGAACTCTACTTATGGTCTTGGCAAGCAAAGGGTATTTTGGTCATCTGAGAATTACAGGTCATTTCAAGCCTATGCCCAAAACTCATACAAGGAAGCTTCAAATGGAAAACTTCACAACATCAAACTTGCTCCAAATGACATTTTGAGTCTATAAAAGTGACCATGAAAGATTGGAAAGGCTCATAGCTCAAGGTTTCAAATTTGGTGAATTTAATGAATAAAAAATGACCTAAATTTGAGATTTTTCATAATTTGGCCAAATGGGATGAAATTATAGGTCATTTTGATTGGAAAAAATGTTTTAAGAACATTGGCAAAAGTGGATTTTTGAGTTTGGTTCAAGATTTAGAAGTTATGCTTGGTTACTTACAAAGGAAGTTACATAATCCAAATCCAAGGGAAAGTGTGCATGGGAAGGTTCTACAAAGTTCTAGAGGTTTCTATTCTTATCTATATATTGCATTGAGAGACTTCATGCCATGGTTGGTGATTCATTGTGCTCATAATACCAAGTTACACTTCAATCTTCCATTTTGCAAAACCCTCTCAAACTCCATAAAATCTCTATCAATTTCCATTTTTCTTGATTTGATCATCATTAACATCTTTCATAGATCACAATTCCACCAGAATTTGGTTGATTTGAAGAAGAACTCGTGCTGTTCAAGTTCATCTTCCAAGGAGCAAGAACTTTGGGATTGCTAGATTCAAGAGGATTGAACAAGAATCTTTGCATACAGAACAAAGAATTAAGTTCACTGATCAATTCCCAAGCATTGCAAGCATTGGATTTGAAGAATTCAGCACCTGTTTTCATCATTTACACCAGGTTGGTAATCCATTTGAATTGCTTGATTTAGTTAGAATCATAGAGATTTGTTAGGTTAGAACTGTTAGGATAGGTTAGATGATTAATTTTGGTGAGTTTGAGAAGGTTTCATGGAGGTTGTTAATGGTGCACCAATTCTGTTAGGGTTTATAATATCAAGAATAATGCACGATAATCTTGGATCCATAGCTCAGATTGATCAGCATAAAGTGTAGATTAGGTTAGGGTAAAAATTAGTGAGAATTGGAATGGTTGATAGCAGGTGAAAATGATGGATTCAGGATGTTCTACCTATCGGGTTCGTGTCTTGGTTGAGTTTTAGAGGAATCCATTGTTATGGTTGTGTAGAGGGGAAGAAATAGAGCAACTTTGCTCTTTGCAGATTTTGTTTTCATGGAGAATTGAGGGCGTATGGGAAGGTGGAAGATGGACTCATGAAGCTACATGCAGGGTCGTCCATGGTGGAAACCCTAATTTCGTGGGGAAGATAACGGGGAACCGTGCGATTAACCCTTTGACTTGGACTCAAATCTTAATCCAATGGCCATGGTTTAAAACTGAAAAACGGAGGGAAATCCCAAAGGTGCTACGCACCGTTTCATTTATTCGTTCTGATGGGCTCAGTGATCCATTGCTTTTTACACCCCCAAGCGCAAGCCCAATGCCATTTGAACTAAGTTTTTCGCTATTTGCACCGTTTTTCCCTTTTTGTTTTTTTGTTATGTTTTCTGATCATTGGGCCCAGACGCGCATTGCTAGGCGCGCCCCCAGTCTGGGCCCATTCCCTTGTTTTAACTGTTTTTAATACTTGTTGCACCCCATAACCAGTTAACTCATTTTAATTCCTTTCAATTTCTTTTAATTCTTCAAAAATTCACAACAAATAGAAAATTGCTTGTTTTTAATTGGTTGTTTTTGCATATTGTTCATAGTTTTGTCAAGAAAATTATCATACTAAAAAATTCCAATTTCATTTTATTTTTATATTTTTAGTATATTTTTCTTTTAAATAGGATTAAATAATGTTTAGTTTAATGCATGAATTTGATGATTTTGGTTTGGTTAGATGCTTTAATATTTTTGACCCATTCTTTTTAGGTTGATTAGCTTAGACCTTTAGCTTGTATATAAAATTTAATTCATAATTTTAGGATTAATTTTTAAGTGTTTTGTTTAGGTGTGATTAGTGTGATCAAAACTAGGGTTTAGAGATAACATAGGTGTAATAAATCAATTCTTTTAGGAGTTGTAGTTTGAATCTTTGGGGTATGGGACTATAGGGATTAGGGGTAGATACTAGATCCCTTAGAAATTACTAGGTTTCCCCTATTCTACTATTGCTATCAGTATATTGTTTATATTTGTTGACTGTGTGGTGTGCCCTCTCTAGGGTTATTATTTTGTCTGTGTGGGGTATTGGGTTTGCTTGGGGATTGGGAGAGCTGAAGACTGTGCTGATGATGAAGTCCATTGGAGATCAAAGAGAATGAAGACCAACTTCCAGAGTTGATGAGGGGAATCCCTTGCTGGCAGCTGTTGAGGAGTGTAGGGTTTAGGAGCTAGGCAGAGCTCTAGAGTAGAAAACTTGATTCACAAACATGGAAGGCCTTGTTTGCCCCCATCCTTTCTCTATGATGCAGAGTCTCTCTAAGACATTCACCCCCTTCCTTTGGAAGGCTTGGTGATAATGTCTAAGAGATAGAACTCTTGAGAGAAATATTCTATGTGTTGTCAGCAGTCTGTTTGCCACCCTTGGTGGTCAACTAATTGCTGGACACCCCAGTTCATTCTTGTGATTGATTCCTCCGCTTGGAGATTGAGACTTGAAGAAAAGCCATTGCAGACTGATGACAAAGACCTTGCTTGAAGGCTGTGAAGAGGAAGACTGATGCATGCTTGAAGCTTGTAGCTGCTTGGAGATGCCTTGAAGACAGATGTTGATGCAGAGCTGCTGTTGCTGTTTATTTTTGCTGTTTAATTCTGGATGTATTGATTGGTTTTCCCTGACTGTATTGCTTGCTGTTTAACCTGTTAGGTTGAAAGCGAATATTGTTCGCTTTTGCCTGTTGTTTTCTAGGTTCGAGGTTGAGTGGGACTCCCTTGCCTCGCTTGTACTGCTGCATCCATGCATTTTACTGCTTTTTTGTATATATCTGCTGTCTCTGTTTCCGTCTATTCCCTTAGGATCTCTGTTTCTCTCTGTGCAAGAGAGGAGCATGATAGACATTAGGTCTTAACCCATGCATGATAACATTAGGATAGTTTGATTCCCCTCGCAACCGTAGGTTAGAGTTCTGTCTCTCCTTTCTCAAAACAAACAGAAAAACACAATAACTCTTTCAAACACAATAAAAGACACTTCTTCCGTAAAAGAATGTGAACTCATCAAAACGTCATTTTTGTCCGCTGGGACTGTTAATCAGGAAAACCCTTTTTCAGAAGGAATAAAAACAATCAAAACAGACTTGTGACGTACGTGGCCCGAACTACGTTTGCTCTGATCTTTCATGTTGTATGAAAGTACGTAGGCATAGGATGCGATATCCTAGCGAGCAACCTTCCCCTCCTTTCCCGTAGGTAGGTGAACTACGTTGACTCTGATTTCTCGTTCTAGACGGGAATACGTAGGCATAAAGTGAGATACTTTGCTGAGTCATTTTCTTTTCTTTTTAACCCTTAACCTTTAGTTTAGATAGAAATAACAATCCATACCCGAAAACAAGCGTGGATCTCGTCGAGTACGACGGACGTGAGGGGTGCTAATACCTTCCCCTTGCGTAACCGACTCCCGAACCCAGATTTTGGTTGCGATGACCGTACCTTTCCCCGTTTTGCGGTAGGTTTACCTCGAGCGTTTCCTTTCCCTCCGTTGGGATAAATAACGCACGGTGGCGACTCTTCTGTTCAGCCGGCGCCGATTTTCGCAGTAGCGACACTGTGCACACCGACATATTCAAGTTGAAGATGAAAACACAATCACAAGACAATCCTCCATGGTCTTATTCAACACCACAGCCAATCACAGAATACTAAGGAGGGTCCTTAGCTTCGACCGAATCACTATGTTCCATCAAAAGCACCCATAGGGCAACCAAAATTGAACAAGGTACATGCGAAACTTTCCGAAACCGCATGAAGAAGAAGACAAGTTTCATCACTCTAAATCTGTGATGCATACGTTGATAGGACCGAACAACAAACCTCTAGCTTCAATTATCGCTGCACCCATAAAAGACTCACAACTATTAGTTGAAGGTCAAATAACTTATTAATTATCCAAAACAATTCATCACCAGTATGATAAAAGAAATTGAAATTCCTACTAGCTATCTTGTAAACTTCCCTTTTACTGCCAAAGAAAGATGCCGAATAGATGGGCCCACCTCCAGACAGACACGGTTACCTCCCCTTAAAGAGATTCCCTGTAATGAAAGTCACAAACAATTGTATCAACACCAAAATCCCTGTCATTAAGATCATTAATTCACAAAACAAATGAAATTAAGCAAGATCATATGAAAAAGGTAGCTTTTATCATAGTGTCAGCAACAGTTGGGCAGGAAGAAAAGCAAGGCATTAATATCCGGGGACATGATCAGCCGTAAACGACAAGTTTCCATATTGGTAAACAATCATGCTCCCACCAAAACGGAAATAATCCTCCACATGAGATCGACAGTATTCAATTGAGATCAAGTAACTATGCCTATAAAAGGTGTTCATATTTACAGAAGAGAGGACATTCGCAGTGGAACCGATATAATCATGAAAACATACCTCTAGTAAGAGAACTCGCCAGAGATTCACAAACACACTCATATTTGTCGCTATGCGAAAAATGACACAGAGTCGCCACCAAATTTTATTTATCTCAAGGAGGGAAAGGGAAATAGTGATAAACCCTTTAGAGAAAGAACATGGTCATCACAACCAAGTTTTAGGGTTCGGGAGTCGGTTATGTGAGGGGAAGGTATTAGAACCCCCTCGCATCCATCGTACTCGATGGGAACCTTCTAGGTTGTTTAGCTTGAATGAGTGTTTTAATCTAAAAGTTTGCTTGCTTAAAAGAAAAGAGGAATTGGTTTTTTATTAGAGTGCTCGCCAAGGATTGTGGCCCTTGTGCCTACGTATCCTCACTTAAAAGAAGTGAAGAATCAGAGCTACGTAGTTCGGAGGCTTGTGAAATGGTTGTTTGTTAATTGATTTTATACCTTGAAAAAGGGTTTTCGGATTGATGCCCTAAGGCGAAAAGAAGTTTGATGAGTTGATGTTATTTTTTTAGTTTTTTTTTAGAAGAAATTGTTCATGATTAGGATCACACTAAAGACTTTGGATAAAGATGAATGTTTCGAATAACCAAGTCGAGCACCTTGTATTCAAAACATTTGAAACGAGTGTAGGAGGATTCCATTCTCATTCCTTCTCCACCAATTTAAAGCTTATGGCGTATAACCCTAATCGTATCTTTATTGTTTTTTTAGATTTTTATGAGAAAAATACCACTTGATGTTGGATCAAGAATTTTATTGCTTGTAAAAATATTTGAAGTGATGCGAACAAGGTCGACGGCGAACGCACAAGGCGATCGACTTGCAAGGGTGAAAATGGCTCGATAAAATTGAGAGTTTATATTTGAAAATAGTTTTTGGAATCAAAAGTCAAGAATGACCGTAAGAATCCACATACAATGGCCGTATAACTACATCGGGTTAGTCGGCTTGAAACAAAACAAAACACAAAAAAAACGGCATGAAGTTCACTGTGTGAACTTCCCAGCGAACATGCACTATTCACAAACAGAAGCGAAAGGGGCCAAAGTTCGCTGTGCAAACTTGCCAGCGAACCTGCCTTCGCTGTGCGAACTTGCTAGCAAACACACACTATTCACAAACAGAGGCGAAAGGGGCCAAAGTTCGCTGTGCGAACTTGTCAGCAAACCTGCCTAGAAAAAACATCAAGAAGTTCGCTATGCAGACTTCATGCTTTTCGCTCAGAATACACCTTTTTTCATAGAAACAGAGGGAAAAGGGGGCAAAGTTCGCATTGCGAACTTGCCAGCGAACATGACAGTATTTTTGAGTTTTTTCAACTCATTTCACTATGAAAACTAACCTATGTTCTATCCTTTTCTTATAATTTTTCCATACAACATAGGTCACTCTTGAGACCTTATTACAATATATACAACATCAATAACTTAAGAGAAAAATAAAACATGCAAGATATATAAAGAGATAAAGGTTTGAAAGAAAAGATACCTAAGAGCTACTTTTCTCCTTCTAATCACCAATGACTTTTGTTGGTTATGCTCTATGGTTCACCTCCTTCTTTTGGTTTTCTATCACTCTCTTGTTCTCTCAATGTTTTTTCTTTCTCAATCTTTGTTTTTCTGTTTTTTTCTCAATGCTTTTTTTTCCTGATTTTTCTTAATGCTTCTTTTCTGATTTTTCTCAATGCGTCTTGCTCTCAATCTCCCTCTATGTGCCAATGTGTGTTCCTTTTTTATTGTTGTTGCTTTTCTTTTATATCCAAAGCATTAGGTTTGCACATGTTTTTTAAATTTCAGAATTTCTACACTTAGAAATGTCCAAAGCCACTTTCTTGGTGCACCATTTTCCTCTAGAAATCTTACTTTTTTCTGCTGCACTTTTGCTTCTGTACCAAAGCAATAGAGCTTGCACATGCTTCTATGTTTCTGAATTTCTAGCATGCTTCTTTTTTTGCTTTTGCTGCTGCACTTTCCTAGTGTTGTTTTTCTGCATTGCCTTCCTTTATTCACTTGTTCTTGGGTTGTACTTATGGTCCATGCCTCTCCCCTTGACAGAACTTTGAAGTTCTGAATTTTGGCATGTAAGTGAAACAACATGATATAGTTCCTCAAGTTTTATGATATGGTTTATTTGGTTGGAAATTAGTTGGTCATGGGGCTGTTTTGTATCAATTTAAAAATGCCTTGAAATGCCCATAAATAAGCATAAATGATTTTGCTTTTGAAATGCTCTAATGTTGAATTAAACCTTAATTATTTTCCTTGGATATTTGCGGGTTTAATTGGTTATGAATTATATGTAGCACATGGAGATTTGATGGGGCATGAAGGGTACCATAACATGAAATTAGTTAGAAACTTGAATTAAGATTAGAAATAACTTAATTTTCTAAGCATTGCTTAGAGTTGGAAAATTTTGCAACAAATGTGACATTCTTGCAAATTTCACGAAACTTCTTTTTGTAACATTCTTGAATCTAATCTTGAATTCATGAATTTTGAATTTGGAATGGTGGAATTCCCTTATACCATTATTTGAAATGGATGAAGTCTTGAATTAGGTCTTGCACTTCATGTTCATTAGGAATATTGATCTTGAATATCTTAATATTTTTTAAGTAACTTCTCCTTGAAGGAGTCTAAATGAGTAGTGTGAGGGCAAACTGTCTCACAACATAGGTTCTCAAGTTTTGATGATGACAAAGTACAACCTCGGATGAATCGGAGTCGTCATGCAATACTTAACATGTTACATCCTTCCTATATCCTTTTAAATCATCATATTTCATTACAATACAATTGATTGATGTATAGTCGTGACAAGATGCACGAAACAGCAAACATGTCAATTTTTGCATATTTTGGAGCTATGAGTCGACCATACAGTCAGCTCATGGATCAAGTCATTTCCTACTGGTCAGCACACAACAACCATGAGTCGACCATACAGTCAGCGCATGGATCAGTTCATTTCCCACTGGTCAGCACACAACAACCATGAGTCGACCATACAGTCAGCACACATCAACCATGAGTCAACCATACCGTCAGCACACAGCAACCATGAGTCGACCATAAGTCAGCACATGGAGCCTTGGCATTTCACACGGGTCAGCGCACGCCGACCTATGGTCGACCGTTCGCCCGTTGACACAGACAATGCAATATTTCCAATCTGTTTGAAAATCTGTTTTGTTGGCTAATTTGCTTATTACTATAAATAGAAGTTTGTTCATTTTAACACAACAACATTTGATAAAAATTGATTCATGTGTTCAAGAATAAGAAAGAGTGAAATAGGTATCCAAGATTCATCATCTTCATCTTCAACATCTCACAACACATCAATTACACACAGCCATTTTTGAAGTGTATTGTAAGTGATTAAAGGTGATAAGGTTCGAAGCTTAGATTGGATAATCAAGTTCGGGTTGAAGCTTGTGACAGGTTCTTTCTTGAATAAAACCGTAAGGGTTTTATCCTCCAAGATTGGTTTGAATTTTGGGGTTTTTTTGGACGAGATTCTTCATCAAGGGTCACCTGAGCGAAGGTGATTGTGAATAGGTGTTCTTCAACAGTCTAGTAGCGGATTCGGTGATATTGAATGGAAGATCTCGGGTTCGATTCGTTGTAGTTGAGATCAGCCGGGCCGAAGGTTTGAATAACTGAGGGTTGTTCATTAAGGTGGTTGGAATCGGAGGTCTATCAACAACAAATCGGAGGACTTGATTCATCTTGAATCAAGGGGCAAGGAGTGAAAGCAACATTCAACGTCTTGAGATTTCTGTTGTATATTTGTTGTTCAATCCTTGTATAAACTGTTACATTCAACAGGTGATATCTATTAAATCTATCTTAATTCTAGTTTTTGAATTGAGGGCAGACGTACCCCGAAGCGAGGACGACGGGGGAACTGCCTCACCAAATACTTGTCTTCTCTATTTTTTCAGCATTTCCGTTTTAGCTTAAAAATAAGTGATTTTTGTATAAGCACCATTGTCAAACTGTGATATCAATTGAGTAAGAGGTTAAAAATCTGTTTTTGAATCCAAAGTACAATAAGACATTGTACTAGGCTAGTTGGAATCACTTACTCAACATAAATATCACTTGGAGTGCTTTGCACACCAAGTGTTTGACAAATTGCCTAAACCAAAATTATCTTACTTGTGTATCTAGTTTTGGTTTGCTCTTTAAATCATTGGAACTAGGAATCCTAACAAGTGAATTAGATCATTGATTAGTGGGATTAGTGTTGTGATTCTCCTTTCCATATAGTCATTAATCCAAAGGCTTATCGCATATCTGGTTTTCCAATAACCGTTCGTTTTAGACTATATTTTCCTCGGCCACTTCCGCACTTAAAACATATTTTCAAAACCAATTTTTAAATTGGTAGCGCCGACTCAAATTTTTAATTGGGATCTATTCAACCCCCCCTTCTAGATCCGTGCCATAGTCTAACAAGTGGTATCTAGAGCTCCGGTTACTCGGTGCTTCAAATACAACGTTGATAGAAAATGGCTAACGAACCAAAAAGGGCGTACAATAGAGCTCCCGTTTTCAACGGTGAAAACTATAGTTATTGGAAAGACTGTATGCGGGTGCACATAAACTCCTTAGACAGGAAAATATGGAACGTCATCCTCAATGGTCCAATAGAAATTACTATGACCAATGCGGATAACGTAGTTGTGCCAAAGCCCGAAGCACAATGGACCGATGATGATGAGAAAAAATACAATTATGATTGGAAAGCCAAAAATATCTTAATCTCCTCATTAGGTGTAGATGAATACTATCGTGTATCCCATTGTCCTACTGCTAAGGCCATGTGGGATTCACTACAAATTTCCCATGAGGGGACAAACGATGTTAAGTTGGCTAGAATCAACACATTAACACAAGAGTTTGATCTCTTTTTCATGGAGCAAGGGGAAACCATTGCTGACATGCAAAAGAGATTTACTCATCTCATCAATCGTTTACATTCATTAGGTAGGCCTGTTTCCAATGATGTTGCTACTAATAAGATCTTAAGATGTCTTAACAGGGAATGACAGCCAAAAGTGACCGCCATCAAAAAAGCACATGATCTTACCTTATTAGACTTGACAACATTGTTTGGCAAACTACAAGAGCATGAACAGGTACTCTTGAGCCTAGACCAACGCGAAAAGATGGAAAAGAAAGAAAAACGAAGGTGAGTGAAAAGAAATCGATAGCTCTCAAGACTTCCTCCTCGAAGTCTCAAGCAAAAGAGCAAAGTGATTATTCCTCAAGCGACGAAGAAAAAGAGGACAAGAGCGAAGATATGGGGTTGTTCGTTAAACGGTACAACTGTTACGTGAGAAAGAACGGCATCCAACATTCTGAGAAGAACTTGGTAAACTTCCGAAAACAATCGAGGTACTCCAAAGATGATGACTCAAAAGGCAAAAAGACTAGAGGGACATGCTACAAGTGTGGAAAGCCCGGTCACTACAAACCGGACTGTCCGATGAACAAAAAGGCAAAGGAAAAGGAATCATCAAAGTCACACAAGAAATCATCAAAGCCTAGGAGAGCGTACATAGCTTGGGAAAGCGACAACGACTCTTCCTCCTCTGATGAAAGCTCTAGTGATGAAGAAGAGTTCGTGAATCTATGTCTCTCCGCTCATCATAAAAATAAGAAAAAGCAGGTACGTCACTCTAAATATGATAAGTCCTTAAATATGTCGCATTCAAAATTACAAACCGCATTTAATGCTTTACACAATGAAGCAACTGAAGCCTTCAAGAAACTTGCCTCTAATAAAAGAATTTTTACGTACTTAGAGCACAAAGTTAAAGAGTCCAAAAAGAAACTAGATGACCTTAAGGCTTCCATTGTGGAAGGTAATGAATCGGATTGTAAGGACAATAGAAATCCTTTCGACTTTGGGTGTGATACTTGTCATATTTGGCAAGGTGAGGTTAGAAACCTTAAGGCCAAATTAAACAAGGCACTTGAGCCTAAAATTACATTTGCTATTGATAAAAGGGATTTTAGAAAAAGTATGATAAACCCATATCAAAAATATGCATATGTAATTAGGGATCAAGCAAGTTAAAGTGATTCTAAAGTCGATTTTGCATGCTTATATTTTTGCAAGAAAGGCCACTCCATTGATAAATGTCGATTTAGGATATTTCTTGTTCCTAAAGGAATCTATCAATGGTTGCCCAAATGCAACCATTTTGTCTCTAACCTATTAGGACCCAATATGCCATTGGGTGCCTCCTTTTGCTAATTATGTTTTGATAGGTGAAATGTGTCGAGACCACCGAGGGAAGATGGGTTCTCGACAGTGGGTGCTCAAGACACATGTCTGGAGACATATCCTTATTCATAGACTTAGTGGCTAAGAAGAAAAGGGTATGTAACTTATGGTGATAACAACCGAGGAGCAATACTAGGTAAAGGTAGTGTAGGTAATCCCTCCTCTACTACGATTTCCGACGTGTTGCTTGTCGAAAACCTTAAACATAATCTGCTTAGCATTAGCCAATTATGCGACAAAGGATACAATGTATTTTTTTCAAACGATTGTTGCAAAATTGTGCATGAAAATGATAAGAGGAATATGTTTAATGGTTTTAGAGTAAACAACGTATATATGCTTGACTTAAATGAAGTATCGTTAACAAGCGATAAATGCCTCATAACTATGAGTGAAGACTCATGGCTATGGCATAGGCGTTTAGCGCATGTTAACTTTGACTTACTCAATAAGGTAGTCTCAAAAGACTTAGTCTTAGGACTTCCCAAAATAAAGTTCACCAAGGATCACCTTTGTGATGCTTGTCAAAAAGGGAAGCAAACGAAGATCTCATTTAAATCTAAAAAGATAGTTTCAACGAGACCTCTCGAACTTCTTCATATGGACTTGTTTGGGCCGTCTAGGATTAAAAGTCTAGGAGGAAACTATTACGGGTTCGTAATAGTGGACGACTTTTCTAGGTTTTGTTGGACCATCTTTTTAGTAAGTAAGAGTGATACATTTGTCGCTTTTGAAAGGTTTGCTAAGCTTTCTCAAAATAAGTTAAATACAAACGTAGTGTCAATTAGAAGCGACCATGGAGGTGAATTTGAAAATCACTTGTTTGAAGAATATTGCGGTAACCATGGTATAGATCATAACTTCTCCGCTCCACTCACCCCTCAACAAAACGGGGTTGTGAAGCGTAAAAACCGAATCTTAGAAGAATTGGGAAGAACAATGATTAACGAAAGTGGTTTACCGAAATATTTTTGGGCCGACGCCATTAGTACGGCGTGTTATGTCTTGAATAGGGTGCTTATTCGCCCCATTCTAAATAAGACACCGTATGAACTTCTGAAAGGGCGAAAGCCAAATGTTTCTCACTTGCATGTGTTTGGCTGCAAATGTTTTGTGTTAAACAATGGAAAGGAAAACTTGGGCAAATTCGATTCCAAGGCCGATGAAGGTATCTTCCTCAGATATTCTCAATCGAGTAAAGCATATAGAATATATAATAAACGATTGCTTGCTGTAGAAGAGTCTGTGCATGTTACTTTTGATGAGTCCTATCCGAGAAATGTCGGAAAGGATAGTGATGTTCATGGTGCAGGTACATCTACAGAAGACATACTCAAAGATGGTGAGACGGGGATTGATCAACCTGACAAAACCAAAGTTGAGGAGGACAAGGATGTACACCATGATATACCCGAGGAAGCTCATCCGCCTTCAAACGATGATCTCCCTTAAGCTTGGAAGTCTCCTAAAGATCATCCAATTGACAACATTCTCGGAGACATCACAAAGGGTGTAACAACTCGATCGAAGCTAAGTAATTTCTGTTATCACTTCGCGTTCGTTTCACAAATGGAACCTAAAAACCCTAAGGAAGCCCTACTCGATGAACACTGGTTTTTGTCAATGCAGGAGGAACTAAATCAGTTCACTAGAAATGAGGTTTGGGACCTTGTCCCTCCTCTGCGAGGTCATCGAGTAATCGGCACCCGATGGGTGTTTAGAAATAAATTGGACGAAAACGGAGTAATAACTCGCAACAAGGCGCAGTTAGTCGCGCAAGGGTATAACCAAGAGGAAGGCATCGACTATGAGGAAACTTATGCGCCGGTTGCCTGAATCGAGGCTATACGCCTTTTGCTTGCTTTCGCTTGTGCGAAGGATTTTAAGTTATTTCAAATGGACGTTAAGAGTGCGTTCCTTAACGGGTTCATAAATGAAGAAGTCTATGTTGCTCAACCTCCTGGTTTTGAGTCTCATGAGTATCCTGATCATGTCTACAAATTGAAAAGAGCTTTATACGGTCTCAAACAAGCTCCTAGAGCTTGGTATGAGAGACTAAGTAAACTTTTACTTGATCAAGGCTACTCAAGAGGAAAGGTTGACACTACTCTCTTCATTAAACGTCAAGGAAATCACTTAATTCTTGTACAAATTTATGTTGACGATATCATATTTGGATCCACTAACATGAGTCTCGTGAGAGAGTTTTCTGAGCTTATGCAGGGTGAATTCAAGATGAGTATGATGGGTGAACTCACATACTTTCTCGGTTTGAAAATCAAGCAACTGAAAGAAGGAACATTCGTGAGCCAAACAAAATATTGTTTGGAGCTTCTCAAGAGATTTGACATGGCAAATTCAAAAGCCATAGACACTCCTATGCTAACATGTGTAAATATGAGTAAAGATGAAAGTGGTAAGGACGTTGAGGTAAAAAGGTATAGAGGTATGATTGGCTCTCTTCTCTATCTTACTGCTTCTCGTCCCGACATTATGTTTAGCGTGTGTATGTGCGCAAGATACCAATGATATCCTAAGGAATCCCACCTAAAATCTGTCAAACGTATACTTCGATACCTATCTGGTACTCCGAAGTATGGACTGTGGTATTCCAAAGGTAATGATTGTTCATTGGTAGGTTTCTCCGATTCCGATTTTGTCGGTTGTAAATCGGATAGGAAAAACACCAGCGGTACGTGTCACTTATTTTCAAATTCATTGGTCAGTTGGCACAGCAAGAAACAAGTGTTTGTTGCTCTGTCAACCGCCAAAGCGGAATACGTAGCCTCCGGTAGTTGTTGTGCACAAGTCCTATGGCTTAAGCAGCAACTATTGGACTTCAATTTAAAACTAGAACGTGTTCCAATATTTTGTGACAATACTAGTGCTATAAACCTTACCAAAAATCCCGTGCTACATTCTCGTACCAAACATATCGAAATTCGACACCATTTTCTGAGGGATCATGTAGAGAAAGGTGACGTTGTCTTTGAACACGTTGACACCAAAAATCAACTAGCGGACATTTTCACAAAGACGCTAGCCACTGAGCCTTTCTTTCATATCCGCCGAGAACTTGGCATTCTCGACATTTCGGATCGCGGGTCATAATTGCTTATTTCGTTTTACTTCACTTATAATTACATGCTTGTACTTCTAACAAGTTAAGTTTTGTTGCAAGTACAAGTGTATTGTTATCAAGCTATTATGGTGTAGAGGTGATATTGTTTCCTTCTCTCTCTCTCTCTCTCTCTCTCTCTCTCTCTCTCTCTCCTTAAAATTCTCATGATTCAATAATAGTATCGTATGACAAATAGTGTATATATATATATATATATATATATATATATATATATATATATATATATATATATATATATATATATATATATATATATATATATATATATATATATATATATATATATATATATATATATATATATATATATATATATATATATATATATATATATATATATATATATATATATATATATATATATATGACATTTGCTATGTGTTTTATGTGTTTGGATGCAAATTGTTTTGTGGCATTTTAGGTAGGCATCAAATATGGCATTATATGTGACATTAAGTGCAAATCTGCATTTGTGCATCCGAACTGAGCTACACACCCAATCTGAACAGTTCAACTCTTTTTTTAACAAGAATGGATGAAAGATTTGCAGCTTTCACAACTGCCCATGGATACCAAGAAAAAGCCGTCTCTCGCAACATCAATCGCCTGAATCAAGCAGTGGATTACCTTACTGATATGGCTGATCCATATCATAATTCGTCTTCATTGATATGGGCAGGGGACGAGGCTATTAGTCATTTGTTTGTGCATTTGCTCATTCTCCATGCTATGTTTGTTATCATGTTCTGTTTTATCTCTCCTAAGTGCACACTAATGTTTGTTTTACAGCCTTGATTCCTATGAAATGTTATGACTTTATGTGTCCTCAATCTTGTTTAATCTATTTTCAATATTTTGCTCATTGTCAATATTTTGTGTGGATATTCGTATATGATTACTTACAGCCTATTGAGTATTTTGTTAATTGTTAATCTGTCAGAACTCTACCTTCTCCATCTCTTTTTGATGTTGTCAAAGGGAAAGAAAAGACAAGTAAATAGTAGATCACAACAACTCTGATTGCATAAGATTACAACAACTTTGACTGCAAAAGAAAGGGGCCTTGATTGCAAAAGAAAGGGGGAGCTTATACTACCATGTTAACGATATTGCATGTTGTTCTCACTAAGCTTCGCACAGGTTGTCATCATCAAAAAGGGGGAGTATGTGAGGGCAAACTGTCTCACAACATAGGTTCTCAAGTTTCGATGATGACAAAGTACAACCTCGGATGAATCGGAGTCGTCATACAATACTTAACATATTACATCCTTCCTATATCCTTTTAAATCATCATATTTCATTACAATATAATTGATTGATGTATAGTCGTGACAAGATGCACGAAACAGCAAACATGTCAATTTTTGCATACTTTGGAGCTATGAGTCGACCATGCAGTCAGCTCATGGATCAAGTCATTTCCCACTGGTCAGCACACAGCAACCATGAGTCGACCATACAGTCAACGCATGGATCAATTCATTTCCCACTAGTCAGCACACAACAACCATGAGTCGACCATACAGTCAGCATACAACAACCATGAGTCGACCATACAGTCAGCACACAGCAACCATGAGTCGACCATAAGTCAGCACATAGAGCCTTGGCATTTCACACGGGTCAGCGCACGCCGACCTATGGTCGACCATTCGCGTGTTGACACAGTCAGTGCAGTATTTCCAATCTGTTTGAAAATCTGTTTTGTTGGCTGATTTGCTTATTACTATAAATAGAAGTTTGTTCATTTTAACACAACAACATTTGATAAAAATTGATTCATGTGTTCAAGAATAAGAAAGAGTGAAATAGGTGTCCAAGATTCATCATCTTCATCTTCAACATCTCACAACACATCAATTACACACAACCATTTTTGAAGTGTATTGTGAGTGATTAAAGGTGATAAGGTTCGAAGCTTAGATTGGATAATCATGTTCGGGTTGAAGCTTGTGACAGGTTCTTTCTTGAATAAAATCGTAAGGGTTTTATCCTCCAAGATTGGTTTGAATTTTGGGGGGTTTTTTGGACGAGATTCTTCATTAAGGGTCAACTGAGCGAAGGTGATTGTGAAGAGGTGTTCTTCAACAGTCTAGTAGCGGATTCAGTGATATTGAAAGGAAGATCTCGGGTTCGATTCGTTGTAGTTGAGATAAGTCGGGCCGAAGGTTTGAATAACTGGGGGTTGTTCATTAAGGTGGCTGGAATCGGAGGTCTATCAACAACAAATCGGAGGACTTGATTCATCTTGAATCAAGGGGCAAAGAGTGAAAGCAACATTCAACGTCTTGAGATTTCTGTTGTATATTTGTTGTTCAGTCCTTGTATAAACTGTTACATTCAACAGGTGATATCTATTAAATCTATCTCAATTATAGTTTTAGAATTGAGGGCAGACGTACCCCGAAGCGAGGACGATGGGGGAACTATCTCACCAAATACTTGTCTTCTCTATTTTTTCAGCATTTCCGTTTTAGCTTAAAAATAAGTGATTTTTGTATAAGCACCATTGTCAAACTGTGATATCAATTGAGTAAGAGGTTAAAACTCTGTTTTTGAATCCAAAGTACAATAAGACATTGTACTAGGCTAGTTGGAATCACTTACTCAACATAAATATCACTTGGAGTGCTTTGCACACCAAGTGTTTGACAAATTGCCTAAACCAAAATTATCTTACTTGTGTATCTAGTTTTGGTTTGCTCTTTAAATCATTGGAACTAGGAATCCTAACAAATGAATTAGATCATTGATTAGTGTGATTAGTGTTGTGATTATCCTTTCCATATAGTCATTAATCCAAAGGCTTATCACATATCCGGTTTTCCAATAACCGTTTGTTTTAGACTATATTTTCCTCGGCCGCTTCCGCACTTAAAACATATTTTCAAAACCAATTTTTAAATTGGTAGCGCCGACTCAAAATTTTAATTGGGATCTATTCAACCCCCCTTTCTAGATCCGTTCCGTAGTCTAACATGTAGACTTTCCAACTTGAACCAAACCTTAAATGATGAACCTTTTCTTCCATGTAACCCATGATAGGCAATTTATCTTATTTGGAAAGGAAAACAACGAACCGACTCAATCCTTATCTTGTGAACCCACACACTCGATATGCAATAGAACGATGCATGATATGACGAATGTAGGGTATGAAAAGCTAAAGGTGAAAATGAGAGTGTGACAATACTGTAACAAGAAGACGCAACTCCGAGAGGAGATCCTTACAGAAGAACCATCGATAACCTCGTACATGCGCAACACTGCGAAATCACCAAAGAGCCCCATCATCAGTGTCGTTCTCAAAACTGCCGCCCCCAACCCTTCGAGACTCGTCATTGGTAATCCTTTCTTCAACCTTCTCTACGATTTGTATCTGATTCTTTTTTATTTGCATTCTTTGAGTAACTCTGGAAGAGGGACGATGGTGAAATGACAGAAGGAGTTGCGCCGCAAGTGATCTCCCCGTTGTGCCCCATGTATTGATCTCCACGACCTAGCCTCGGTCGGGCTTAAGAAGATTTGGGCCCTCCTTTTGTTTTTGTAAACATTCTTATGATGGGCCCATAGGTTTTTTGTGTGATTTTTATTTTCATCTTATTTGTTGTTTTAATTCAATATTACTCTAGTAAGGATCTATACTTAAATTACTAAATGATGATTATTTTTAGTAATTTTGAATTAACTAGATTTCTAATTGATTAATGAGACTCCAATAATCCTAATTAGAGAATTAACCCCCTATTCAATTTGTAGTTAAACCGTAATCAGTTCTATTTTCAACAGATCAATCGACTATGTCATACGCTGATTTTGATACTCCCTTAAACCTATGTTTCAACTTTATCTCCGATGACCCGATCTAGATTAGGACTCGTAAACGATCCTGCTACCTGACAACATCGGGCTAGAGTCCTTGTTCATTTTTTGGATTTCCCGATCAATCGTTATTTGACCACTTATCTTGTCTTGTTTATTTATTTTTGATAATTACTTATGATCTTTATATCTGTATCACCGCTTATATCGTACGTCCAATGGAAGAACCTGCGCATGATGTCATAAGTCATGCGTATTGCATTTCCATATGCATCTTTTTTCCCCCGCTTGATCCTTGGCTTTTTTAAGTTGATCAACTTAGGAGTTATCCTCTTATACCTTAAGATATGGCAGATTCCCTTAAATCTTTCAACTTAGATAAACTTATAATGCAATTCAATCCTCTATTCTCCCCACAAGAGAATTAGACGTGATTCATCTACGTAGTTGAGATGTAAACCTCCTACCCCATAATAATCGTGAGATGTATAATCTTTTCCGCTTGAGAGAGGTACATGGCATATTCGTCGATAAAAATCCGAATTAGAGCCCTTCTCTCAATGCGATGCAAAGAGCGTCTTCGATACGCTTGTGGAGGTTAAGTCGAGTATTCTCCCTAAGATGATGACTCGTCTCTTATCTTAGCACCAATCAATAAACCTTCCCCCCCTAGAAATTTGACCATAGTCAATGGTTCCTCAATCCCTTTAGGGGAACTACGAATACTCTGATTCCACTCCCGTCAGGATACGTAGGCACAAGATGTGATTTCTTGGCGAGTATACTAAAAAACAAACCCCTAGGTCTTTCACCCTTAGCAAACAACAATAACACGATAAAACAAAAGGTTCCTGTAGAGTACTACATATACTTAGGATGCTAATACCTTCCCTAGGTATAACTAACCCCCGAACCTTAGACTCTCTAACTTTGCATCTGTATTGCATACTTATGGGTGATTCGATCTTTTTCCCTTCCCTTGGACAAATTAAAGACCGGTGGTGAAAAATGAATTAAGATTCAAGTTAATCCAATAATTTGATATCCAATTCTCACCGCGACACCTTCATTGTTTTCAGTATGTGATTCAATATATTTAAAGTAGATTTAAAGATTTAGAAGGTTTTTTAGTTTGCGGAAATTAGGTCTTCGTGGCTAAAATCTGTTGTTGAGGCTTCAACCCTGTAAAGTAAGTGATTTGAGAACCTTGATGATTGTGGTGTAGTTGTAAGGATTTTATGGGAATTAGAGGCGTAAAGATGTTACGAGATTGACCTAATAAGTCGTAGGTTTTATGCCTTTATAGTCGTAATACCTTAGGAATGATTTAAGGATGTTTTTAGGGCATTGGGGAAGGAAATCGTAGGGGTTTTTGGTCTGGTTTTGGTGCTGGTGCATAACAACGATTTGCTGTAATCGCAAGTTCACACAGCGAAGAATGCTCCGCACGGTGAACGTTCGCCCCAGACTCGCACAACGAACGTAGCAGAGTTTCGTGAATTCTAATCTTGTGCAGTGATGTCTTGATGTTTTGATGTTGTGATTTCTCCGATGAATTACCATGAGTATAATTGTGATTTTTATGAGATTAATACATGATTATATGATGATTCCCATGAGTAGTTGTGATGATTTATGATGTTGATTTCATGAGGCTTTGATGATTATATGATGACATGATTATTATGATGATTTTGATGAATGATGATGCGCCTAATGAGATTATTATGAGGATTATATTGACGTGTGCATCATGCATTCATATGCATTCTGGATTTCGGTTCAGGACCTTGATTCTTATGGCTTCAGTCCCATTGTGCGGATGTGAGGTATTTTATTGTGCTCTGATTCTCGTGTAGAATTTATCCTACTATTGTGGATCTATAGAGGGTTGATGGCCCAATGTCCATCAAATTTTGTTGATTGGTACCACATGCATGAGTCTTGTTGCATTTGCATTTATGTGACATTTTGGTGGAATTTATGATGTTGTGGCCTTTGATGTTCCTTGATGATTATGATGATGTTGAATATGAAAATGACGTCATTTTATATATTGATTCTTATATTGATTATTATGAATCGTTTTACTCACCCTGCGTATTTGAATGTTGCCTCTACGTGGGTAACATGCAGATGACCAGGTTTAGCCGTGGATGCCGTCGAGGACTTTTGAAGTTTTTGGATCGTCAGCCATTGTGGTTGACTTAGATGGTCTTGCTCCGATAGTGTAACATCGGGTTGGGGTATTTGAGTCAAACTATATTTTATTGAGTTTTTGTTATGTTGATTGCCTTGCGGCGCAAGGAAAACTTTAGATTTTGTCTTTTTGAGTTCCGCTGCCTTTTGAGCAATTTTTGAGTAATTTTGGGAAAATCCGTTGTTTACGGAGCATTGACTATATTTGAATTTTTGAGAAATGTGTGCCCGTTTGAGATGATTTTATTGCGTTCAATATTTTACTCTGATAAATATGATTGAATTTGCCTTTATATTTGTGGGGTAGAAAAGGGTGTTACACTCAACTTGGTTAGTTTTTGTATTTCCTAGGTGTTGAATCTCATTGCTCCAAGCACAGACAATCTTTCCACTATCTTTTCCTTTACTTGGTCCATAATTGTACTTTTAACATATTTCAACAAGTATTGATATTTCTCATAAGCCTTCATGAAATGTATAACAACATTGACATATAATTATTTTGTAGAAGAATTTATTAGAACATTCCATGCATCCATTATTCTTTCCACTATCACGATAGCTTTAACAATCTTTTCCTTTACTTGATCCATAATTGTACTTTTAACATATTTAAACAAGTATTGATATTTCTCATAAGCCTTCATGAAATGTATAACAACATTGACATATAATTATTTTGTAGAAGAATTTATTAGAACATTCCATGCATCCATTATTCTTTCCACTATCACGATAGCTTTAACAATCTTTTCCTTTACTTGGTCCATAATTGTATTTTTAACATATTTCAACAAGTATTGATATTTCTCATAAGCCTTCATGAAATGTATAACAACATTGACATATAATTATTTTGTAGAAGAATTTATTAGAACATTCCATGCATCCATTATTCTTTCCACTATCACGATAGCTTTAACAATTATTTCGTCTTCGACCTTAATTTGTTTGGTCCCTACTGCGGATTTAATCTGATTTCTCACATTCTTTGTGATGTGATACCTACAAAGTAATGTTTAAGAAGTAGCAAAGACTTTTGTAACCAAATTCATCAAAGTGGTATCGCGGTCGGTGACAATTACTTTTGGCGTGTCTTCTTTGTTCTTCAACATTGCCGGACACACTTCTAAAGGCCAAGTAACATTTTTCTCTTTTTCTCTTTCCAAAAATGCAAACCCAACATATTATGTCTTCTCAATAAAGGTAACACTAACAATCTCTAATAGTGAAACTCTGTATTTGTTGGCCTTATACATTGAATCAACGACGAGCATAGTAAGAAACATGTTAAACAACTTTATGAAATCAAGATTGTTTCAAAATGTATCTCGAACACTTACTTCATCCTCGTATGTTAGGTACCTAGATACATAATTTTCATCTTTCAAAAGTTTCAACAGTTGTTACATTTTAGTTCTATCCCCCTTCAACGCCATGTTGTTAAGGAAACAAATATTCTACACTTGAGATATTATCGCGTCTTTTACGTTTCAAAGTGGTAAGTATATTTTTGGGCTGTACCATATTCAATGTCATGTATGAAATAATTTCCTTCTCTTCTGGCATGAGGCGACATACAATTGAATTCAAGACTAACTTTTCACACATGTCATGGTTATGTAAGCCACATATCACATTAAATCTCTATTTGTTATTTGACAAAATATAACCACTCAACTTAAAGGGGCATCACATTTTCTTGAATCGGTGTCATCTATTCGTCATAAATGTAACTCTTCTATTTGAACCATTATCGGACCTTCTGATTGCAACATTAAACTCCAATTTTGATGCTTTCGTATAAATCCATTGAAACATATGATCACGAAATTCAAACTCTTGTTCATTTGTAAATTAGTTGCCAACATCTACTTCCTTCACATCAACACGTCGGACATCCGAAGACACAATAGGTTTGAAAAAAATAACGGGGTGCACCATATCTAATGCAAACAATAATATAAAATATTCAAAGACATATACAAAGACAATTTGAAAATGAAAACAGATATACTCCAAAAATGTACTTCCAAAAATGTACAGAATTCAAAACACATTTCCAAACTCAACATAACTTTTTCAATTACAAAACAAGATTAATGTGAGCAATAAAAAATAATATACACGATCTTTACCTTGAATTTCTTCTTCTTTTGCTCTATTTGGTGTGATGAAACACAAGATTGAAAGTTTTGAAGTGCAAATATTAATTAAGTATGAAAGGTTTTTTGCAAGGGTTTTGAAAAAAAATGATTATAGAATTTGATCATGCAAATTGTTGTTTTATTAAAAATCACGTTCGATATTTTCGGTAATGCACAATTGAAAACAACTGACATGCAAAAAGTGGTAGGTTTTCAAATTCCTACTTCACAATTGTGAAAATGTACTTCCAAAAAAATCATTAAATTGTTAAATTAGAAATCAATTACTGTGGTGAATTTGAAGATGTATTTTCAAAATAAATTTTAGAAATAATATGAAATAAGTGTTAATTAAGATATATTTTAATGAGACAATTAATGGTTTCAGAGATAAATTTTTATAAATCAAAAAGATATTTTCGGATTTTCATAAGTGAGATCAGTAATTCCAAAAAAATTGGACATAGTTATTAGACCCAACAGAATTAGAGAAAATGGGCTTTAGCGAAAAGGTACGAAGGTTGAACCACAAACCCTTTACCGTTTCCAACCTCAAACACACCGTATTCATAGGGAACCTTCCTTTACAAAATCACTCATCAACTTTCCCAGAAACAAAAAAAATTCCATTTTATTTCTTCTCCGACACACTTTCCACAAATTCATCATCATACGACTCTTTCAACCTTTCACAGTTTTCCTTTTTCTTTTAAATAGAAAGAAAATATAAATAAATCACGATGTTGCAGTGATCATAAACGATGGTCAGTTGTGAATCCGATATGGAACATTCGGATTCAGCGATTGCGTCGCCTCTTTCTGCCCTAACCGACGCTTTTGAAGAGCTCGTTGAAAAGGTTAAGGATTTCAAGAGCGGTACATCCGATCATATTCGATTAGATTATTTCTGCGAAATCGTTTCTCTTGTTACTGTTCTTTTCCGTTGTCTTGGCCTTGCTTTCAAATTCGCTGAAATGGAATATGTTTCTAAGGTATGTATATAAAATTAATTTAATGATTGAATGATTTTGATAAGTTATAAATTGATTAATTTTAATCAGAAAAATTGGCATAGAAATCACGTTCACATGGAATTGTTTATTATTCTTACTAAATTAAAGTAGATTAATATTTAATTACTATTATAATAATCAAGGTTTTGAATTTAGGTAAAGTTGTGATCCTAATATTGTGGAGAATAATGTTCAAATACATGTTTTTTCTTTTTTGAATGGCCATTTTGATTTAAAAGTTAGCCATGCAACAGACACCATGTGTAAAAAGTGTAAAATGTGGGTCTGTATCAGGTGTCTGAAATCGACGTCAACTTGTGATTACGATTAATTCATTCATTTTTAAATAATTATTGATGATGCCGTAGTCGTGTTACTGTCTTGTGTGTTACTGTCTGTGTGTTACTGTCTTTGTGTCTGGGTTGTGTTTCTGGTGTCCGAGTGTCCATGCTTCATAGGTAGTTAGTTGTTAGGTTAGAATATGTGATGCTAACTAATTATGTTGTTGGAGATATCAAAAGCGTAGTAATGGGGGCAGTATGATGTTTTCTTTGAATTTGAAAATTTTCAACTATTATTAGTTTATCATGTTTTTTCTGGGTTCTTGTTCTAATGATCATATGATGATCAGCTACATGGACTAGTGGAAGCATCAAAGAGGTATCAGATGCTACAAGATATAATTGACCATGATGTGGCAAATGACACGGTCAAAACATCGGGAAGCTATTCACGTAATCTACGCAGAGTTCGGCAGGGTATTGATCTCGTTAGAGCTATATTCGAACAACTTTTGACAACCAGGTATGGAATCTTGTTTATACTTGTATCTTGTCTTTTGCTGAATTATCTTTTTTTTTTTTTTTTTTAACTTTTCTGTCGAATATGGCTTCTTTAAGTTTCTGTGATAGTAGTTATTTACCATTTTCAGTGATATTTCTCTGAAAGAAGTGGCTTCAACAGCCTATGGAGAGGTTTGTGCGCCATATCACTCGTGGACAGTCAGAACGGCTGTGTATGCTGGGATGTATACACTTCCGACGCGAGACCAACTGTTTTTGAAGCTCAATGAAACAGGTAACTTGCATTGTTTTTGTTATGTTTAGTACATATCAAGTTATACATATAGCGTGTTTACATGGAGATAAATTGAAAAGCAGATTCCTTATATCCGTTGCTCTTAGATATCATTTCTGGTTGACTTATTCAAATTGGCTTTGCAATGTAAGAAGCACGCATTTAACCTTAATCCTAACTTGTGTGGCAACATAGTTGACAGTTAGTTTAAGATGTCATCCAAGTCCTAACATATGAAGAACCAGTTGATTACTATATATTTAGAGGAAGATTTAGAAAAACTATAAAAAATGTTATTAAGAAAGATCTCGAGATTAACAATTTGAATTGAAGCATGGTCCTGAATAGAATCGTGTGACAACTTTCTTTTGTTAAAAACACGGAGATTTTAGTCTTAAACAAATTGGACCCATTCACATTAGCATTAAGATATTATCTTCTTGTTTCAATCGTTCATCTTACATAGACCTAAGCTTTTATTGTAAATGTTATTGCAGAGAAAACAGCGGAAAAGAAGATGAGAAGGTACATTAGTGCTTCGCTACCGGTTATAGAATACATTGATAAACTATACCTTTCTCGAAATATTGTATTGGATTGGTGAGTTCGTGTAGCAGGCTGTGATGTGCTCCATTGGTATAGCAGTTTAATTAGCCAGTTTCTCTGCTGCTATTTGGAGAAAGGGAGACACCAGAAAAAAGAGGAAAAAGATTAGGATTTTACTAAAATGGTTAGCAGATTTAATGTTTTATTTTTGTATGTACATAATTTATTTAGAGGACAGTGATTTCTAATTCTCTTTATAGAGAAAATAATGAATCGTGGAAGGTTATTTAGTGCATTATTAGTGGAAATATCTTCAAGATCACAATTTTTTGCAATTTCATATATACCTTTGTAGTCCAAACTCACCCTCTAGTTTAGTGGGGAATTGTTTGGGTTGTGTTGGATGGAGAAGGGTTCTGCATGATGTCCAACTCCTTTAGGTCCAATTTTCACTTTTGGTTAGCCAAACTTATATGCACGGAAAATATGTTTAATTTTGCCCCCTTCAAATTGATTCAATTTATTTGTATTGCGAGTCAGGTTTGTAAAAAGCTGGCAGGGGATGGAGAGGTATGAATACCCCTGCCTCCGTGAATGAGATGGTATGAAAATATTTTTTTTTGGAGTTTGGAAGGGAAGAGAGTGGAAGACTTTTAAAAAAGGATAGGATTGAGCGGAAAGAAATAATTTTGGTTGAAAGAATTTTGAAAGGTTTGCTTTTATAATATAATTTTTTTTATTTATTTTTAAGGGTCAAAATTTGTGTTGGAGAAGGGTTTTTGGAGTTTACAGAAAATTTTCAAATATATTTATGTTATATTATTCTAAAAATTAAAAATATAATAATGATAATCATTTATTAAAAGATAAATTCATTCAAAAAATGTTCAAGATGTATTTTTTATTTTTTAATATTTAGAAATCTCCTTCCTAAAGTTTTCCATTTTCCCAAACATTCAACCAACCAAGAGTTTTTTCAAGTAAAATTGTTGCTCTTAATTTGGACTATGAGCTCCCCCTAAACGCCTCTTCTAATACAAAAGAAGATACAAAATAATTGAGAATTTTTTAATGTTTCTGCGAAATTATTTAAATATTTTTAGATATTGGAGATTCATCTTTGAACGCGTCTATTTTTAAATAAATATTAAATATTTTAGAGATGCATCTCATAAATTATTTTTAAACATTAATACAACTCATTCAAAAACTATTTACATTTGAATTGAACCGGAGATACATCTCCGTGAATATTCCAAAAATGTATCTTAAATATAGTATATAAGTTGTTTATATGTGTTTGGATGAAGTATAATGTACAATCGCAAAAAAAAAAAGATGTACAGAGAAATAAGAGACTACCTGTTTGACAAGATATTTTTTGAGTTTATACCTTATAACTTATAAGCTTATATGACAATAAAAAACTTGTTTGGTAACAATTTTTTTATCACAAACTTATAGCTTATTTTATTAACTTATAGCATATATTTCATACACTATTTTAAATAGCGCTTTAGCTTATAGCTTATAGTTTATCATTTTTTCTTTCACTTTTACTTTTATTATTTTAACTAAAATCCACCACTATCCTTTATAATTTATTATAATTTAAAATAAAATAATTATTATTAAATATCTTTTATGTCATTTTATTTTATCAGTTAAGTAAACCGCTAATTTTACCAAACACTTCAATTAATTATTAACTATAAGTCATCAACCATTAACTATAAGCTATAAGCTATCATTTATAAGAGTTATAAGTTATTAGCTAACTTATCAGTCAACAACTATTTTTACCAAACAGAGCCTATGTGTGTCGAAAATAAAATAGCAATATATGTAGAAAATGACATACAATCGAGATCCAAAATGTAGCAAGACTGTCAAAATAAAGTACAGAGTATAGTACAACAACAAAACAAAAAGAGACTACTACCGTGTGTCTAACAACACCTCCTCTACCTCCTATGTTTGCTCTACCTCCTCGACCATCGATTCCCCCGTCCTCCGGTGATGTCTCCGGGCAACAATGTTCCATGTGCCTCCGCCATGATGGCATCTAGGACTCGCATGACACAAGACCCATCAAAGAATATACATTCGTCAATGCTTGTCTGTGCAATCTCCATTTTGCGACGACACCTAGGCAAGACATTATCAGTATGATCCAGTTGAGTCTGCTCGTCCTATAATATCTCTTGATGAGCTAGTCTTGGCGGATCTCCTGGAGCAACATGCACCATGTACGTATGTGACACACTGAAGAACCATTTGATGTACTCTTCAACATAGCTCCAATCGCTGGGGGCTATAGTAGCCAGTGCCTCCTTTGGTACCAGATGACTCAAAATCATCAAACATCTCCTCTATTTGTCTACGTGTCAAGGCAGGAGGAACAAAGACATCAAGGTGTATGGGGATGATCTGAGTGTACCTGAACTCCCACATGACGTGCTCGGCCAGATGAAAAGCAGTGAGACGCGATTTCCAGGCCAACCATCTAGAGTATAACACTATCTCGTCAAATGATTGTGTCTAACGATAATCAACATAGATGTTGAAATGCTATCCTCAGAACCCAAACAGTTAAGATAAAATTTGAAAGGCTCGACCGCCTGGTTTCCTCTGAGTGGGATAAAAGCAGTATCACATAACATGTCTTTAGTGTACTCAAGCACACTCGCTCAACCAGTGATGTATGAGAAGTGCTGGAGGATCCAAACCTGAAATAAAACAGTTTATAACACGCAAATCATCAATAATGGTTTTGCAAATATGAAATAAAATTGACAAAAATACATTTAAGGATCAAGAATTATTACCACCACTAGTGTCACACTGCCTATGACCTGCTTCGTCTTTCACATACAACTCTCTCTCAACTTCGAATACTGATAGACCAAGCAAGTTATTCGCCAGTTGTACTCATGAATCTGTTGTAGACCCAAGAAGTACCATAGGTAGATAACGTCAATATAAATGACACTCTTGTCCACAAAATTCGAAGTTCCAACCAAAAAAGGAGGTATGCTTTCAATGCATACGTCAAAGGAGGACTGCCACCTACTCACATCACCATGAGCCTACTGTGCCTTCAGGATCTGGTCCTTATAAAGCATACCCATGAACTCAAATCTAGCATGAGCACCCCTTGTACTATCCACATCCTTCATTTCCTTTTTCTGAATATCCCCCAGATACACTACCATCATCTCGACTTCCTCGTCTTTGGTCGTCCTCCCATGATCGAGGAATCTCTCCCTGATTGGAAGATGTAACAAACATAAGACATCGTCTGGTGTGATAGATATCTCACAATGCGGGAGATGAAACAGCGATGTCTCAGAATGTCATCTCTCCACGAATGCATTAAGCATCCGGTGGTTGACCAGAGTGTAACTGGTCATGCATAGGTCCTTCAGGCCAGACAAGGACATAAACAACTGAAACCAATCCTCAATGCAACAATCTTCCTTCCGTGGAAGAAACTTCTGAGGATCACACTCCTTAAATTTGTCAGAAATAATCATTGTCATGAATAATCAATATCAGAAATTATCAATGTCATCACTTAAAATTAATGCATAAAAAATAAAGAATCCAACTAATTATGCCTCTCTGTCCCAGATATATCTGGCGGTATGGTCTGGATCCAAAGGAAGTAAGGACAAATCAAATGGACCTCAACCAAAAGCCTCTGGCTTGGCATCCACAAAAGCCTCATCCTCCGGAGGTGGCACTAGATCAATATCATCATTAGTGGAAGGTGGACCTGGTACAACAACATCATCCGTAGAAGGTGGCACTGGTGAATCCTGACGCTTGCGGGAGGATGGGTGAAGTGACGTGTCAGATGGTGAATCCCAAATCCTACGGGAAGAAGAAGAAAATGGAGTGGCCTGAGGCAAAGCACGAGCCCCAAAAGTAGACGGCGCCCTAGAAGTCGATGACTATGCCTGAACAGAGGTACCTGGAGCCTCTAGAACCTGTTGGCTTCGCTCCTGCTGAATGGATGTGTTCTTAGCAACCCTGCCATATCGCAGTCTGTCAACTCTGTCAACCATTATGCCTGTAAGGTAAAGTAAGACATATTATTAGTCCACACAAACAACATACACAAGCAAGAAAATTATTAAAAAAAAACATACTGAAGAAAATTTCGGAGATGCATCTCCGGAAGCACCATTAAACTAAAACGTTGAAACATTCTAGAGATGCATCTCTGAAAGCACCATTAAACTAAAACGTTGAATAATTCTGGAGATACATCTTCGGAATTTCCTGTAGTGTATGAAACGCTGAAACATTCTGGAGATGCATCTCCAGATTGTTCTGCAACTCATAAGTTGCATCAATGGCAAATGTACCATATGCAAGTTGAAAAAAATATGATTTGATAATGAATTTCAGTCAAAAAATAGGTTATACACTATGTCTAAACTATGTTACATGTGATTTTTACATATTTCTAACCCTTAGTTAGACATTATGCTAGTAGAAACATAATAATGAATTAATTGCATGCTCATACTTGATGGGCGAGACTTCTATTTATAGAGTGGTTGAAATCTAATTTGCTTCAGGAGATTTTTATTCCTACTAAGGCGACCTCGAATATCATTGGTGGATAAGTGTAGGCTAGTCGTCACATCTAACTCCAAGATAGGTGGAAGAGTCTATTTGGTCTAAATGTGATCCATGTATGTTAAAATGACACTAACACCCTAATGCTTATTAACACCTAATTAATAGGTGTGTTAATTCATCAAGATAGCTTTGGGGACCTTAGAACTAGCTCTGAGCTTCACCATTAGGCATATTTTATACTATAAATTGTGTACTTCCTTTTCTTGATATATTTTAAGTTGGACTGCTTAGGTCCATGTTATTACTCAAGCTTATAGACCCTGTAACTACTCTAGTAGGTAACATGTCTAAGATCTACTAAGTGTGAAAATTTTAAATAAAAAAACATGCTTAGAAATATTTAAGTCGAGGTGATCCTTAGATGTGAATGTATTGATGTGGTACTTGTGGCCCCTTAGACTTACAATTTTTTCGATGGTGGAAGTCTAAAAGATATGTTTGGGATGCCACCTCAAGGGCTCACATGTGCTTGATATTTGTGCCTTTGACGCGCCATGTTAAAAATATGCTTAATGATCCAATAAAATCACTTTAGATAAAAATCAAATTCAATATATTCAACAATCATTTAAAAGAAAAGACAAAAATCCTAACAATCAAAGTCTAAAATCCTAAATAAAATTTAAAGTTGAACCAATGATAAATTAAAGTCTTATGAGAACCAAAAATAAGAATCATAAAACTTGAACTTATAATTCTAAAAGACATAAACATAAAATCGTCATAACTTATAAGTGAGAATGGTTTTTTCGTGGTGAAGTTTGAATGACTTTGATAATTTTAGTAACTTTAATAACACTAACATTACATAGTCATGATAATAGTAAAGTCACTCAATCTTCTCTTGTCTTCTCATGAACTAAAACAATATCGTAAAAATAATTTAATATTTTTTTATAATATTTGTAATTTAAATAAAAATAAACTTTCTTCAAATATATATATATATATATATATATATATATATATATATATATATATATATATATATATATATATATATATATATATATATATATATATATATATATATATATATATATATATATATATATATATATATATATATATATATATATAAATTTTCATTTAAAACATAGTCTCCAAATCATTTTAGTCTTGATTATAAACATTGTCAAATAGATTGTGTAGGACTAGGCTTCTAACCAAAAAAAACAAGCTCACCAATATTATCAAGTTGTATTTATCGAACACAATAAATAAAGAAAACCTTTACATCGGTAAGGTCGTTGGACAACAAGCATTACTTCTATATACACAACTAAAAGACTGACCACCATATAGCTACCTATCAAACTCCCCCTCGTCGTCTCCGCCCATCCCAACTCCCCTCCTTCATATCTCCTCCCATTCCATTCAATTTCACTCTAAATCTCACAAAATGAACGCACATTCCTCTTCGATCATCTCAATGGCTTCTCCTTCTCCTTCTCAATCTCTCCGCAACTCAACATCCCTCCCTTTCTCCACTCTCATCCTCCCCCGCAACTCCTCCCATCGCCGCCGTCATTCTTCCTTCAAAATCCAAGCTAAGATCCGTGAAATCTTCATGCCAGCACTCAGTTCCACTATGACTGAGGGTAAAATCGTCTCGTGGATCAAATCCGAAGGCGATACTCTTTCCAAAGGTGATAGTGTTGTTGTTGTTGAATCAGATAAAGCTGATATGGATGTTGAGACTTTTTACGATGGAATTCTTGCTGCTATTGTTGTTTCGGAAGGTGAAACTGCTCCGGTTGGTGCTCCGATTGGTTTGCTCGCCGAGACTGCTGAGGATATCGCTGAAGCTCAAGCTAAAGCCAAATCCGTTAAATCCGGTTCTTCTTCTCCTCCGCCGCCTCAGTCTCAAATCGCCGATACTCCTCCGGTGACTTCACAGTCTCCTTCTCCTCCTCCTCCTCCTCCTGCTGTACCGGTTAAGGCTGTTTCTGATGGTCCGAAGAAAATTACGGCGACACCTCAGGCTAAGAAGCTTGCGAAGCAGCACAAAATTGACATTGGTTCTGTCAATGGGACTGGTCCGTTTGGTAGGATTACTCCGGCTGATGTGGAGGCTGCTGCTGGGATTGTGCCGTCGAAGAGTAATGCACCTTCGGTGGTAGCTTCTTCTCCGGTGGCGTCGGCTCCTCCGAAAGCTGCTGCTTCTTCTGCTGCACCGGCTGCGTTACCAGGTTCGAGTAATGTTGCTTTCACAACTATGCAATCTGCTGTTGCTAAGAATATGGTGGAGAGTCTCTCTGTGCCTACGTTCCGTGTTGGATATCCGGTTACCACGGATGCTCTTGATGCTCTATATGAGAAGGTATAGGTTTGAATTTTGAAATTTGATATATGATGATGATGGTAATGATGATAATGACATTGTTTTATTGATATATGATTATGATGGCAATGGTGATACTGGCATTGTTTGATTGATATATGGCGATAATGATACTGGCATTGTATTTTGAAATTTGATATATGATGTTGATTACCATGATATGATACTGGCATTGTTTGATTTTGAAATTTGATATATGCTGTTGACGATGACAATGATACTGGGATTGTTTGATTTTGAAATTTGATATATGCGGTTGACGGTGACAATGATAATGGCATTGTTTGATTTTGAAATTTGAAATTTGAAATCTGCTGTTGATGGTGATGATAATGGCATTGTTTGATTTTGAAATTTGATATATGCTCTTGATGGTGATGATGATGATGATGATGATGATAATGGCATTGTTTGATTTTGATCTGATATATGTTGTTGATGGTGATGATGATAATGGCATTGTTTGAATTTGAAATGTCAGTGATGGATGGTGGAAATTGAGTGTTATTGTGTTGGGGTTTTGAAATGTGATGTTGAATTTTTTATGTTCAGGTGAAACCTAAGGGTGTTACTATGACTGCTATATTGGCCAAGGCTGCTGCCATGGCACTTGTTCAACATCCAGTTGTCAATGCTACTTGCAAAGACGGCAAGAACTTTCACTATAACAGTAACATTAATGTTGCTGTTGCCGTGTCAATCAATGGTGGTTTGATAACCCCAGTTCTTCAAGATGCCGATAAGGTCCGAATTTTAGTCTGTTTCTTGTTTTATGTTTTTTTTGTTCAATTTCATTGGTTGATTGTTTTGTTGTTGTTTGTAGTTGGACTTGTATCTGTTGTCCCAAAAATGGAAAGAACTAGTTGGAAAGGCTCGTTCAAAGCAATTGCAACCTCATGAGTATAATTCAGGTTTGTTTATAGTTGTTGTTGGCAATTTGATTTATGTGTTACTTGAACGTTTTAACTCAATATTAATTGTGCCTGGTTATCTGCAGGAACTTTCACGCTTTCAAACTTGGGCATGTTCGGAGTTGACAGGTTTGATGCCATACTTCCACCAGGCCAGGTTAGTGATTATTTCAAGGATTTTGATTTATTATCTTCCTTATTTGTTAAATTGAGAGATTATCTGCCTTATTTTCTAGCATGTTGAACCTTACTTTTGGGGAGGTTAAACTTTTTCATTTATTTTCAGGGGGCTATCATGGCTGTCGGAGCATCAAAGCCCACTGTTCAGGCTGACGCAGATGGATTCTTCAGGGTGAAAAATAAAATGCTGGTGAGTTATATAATATACACTTTTCTTTCTTTTTATGCAATCATGATTAGAACAATAGATAAAGCTTGAGTTAACTAACATAAACAAAAGCTTCTGTCATTGCACCCTAGTCATCATATGAAGGCTTATAAACCTTAGAATACATTTGCGTTGTTGCACCCTAGCAAAATAATTTTCAGAAGGGTTAACTGCTGTAGGGTCATAGCGTAAACTTTAGATTATATCTTGGTGGTGTTGTGCCACGAGTATACTTTTCTCATGAGATAATATATAGCAGAAATTAGATCACATCTGTAAGGTGTTATGCTTTAGGAACGTATTTTTCTGCAGAGTTATTTTACTGGCTCTGTTTAAACATTCACCTTAATGCATTTTTCTAATCACTCTTAAAAATTATTTGCTGGATTCTGATATTCACTTAGGAAACCCACCCATAAGTGCACCCTCTGAATTTTCTGTTTCTTGAATTGCTGATTCCTTCTCCTCATACCCAAATCAAGCAAAGTTTTCAATATTCAGAATGCTTTGTTCTTATCCTGCCTAAATCATATAGTCTTTCTCTCTTGAAGAAAGTATTATCGAGACTTTTCACACTCCGTCTTGAGCTTCTTAAATGGATAGGTTTCCCAGGACCCTTATTTCAGATAGTTCGATTTCTAGTGGCGAAGGTGCATTTTAAAATACCACATAGGCTGATTTTTTAGTTTAACATATTTCTTATGCTAAAGTTCCTGGGCACGCAAAACAATTGGATTTGTTTCTTATTTTTATCCTCAAGGCTTAAATTTCAACGTCCTATATTATATTCATTGACACTTACGAGCTACAACCACGAATTCCTCTGTAGTGTTTTCTTTTTCTTTTTCTTTTTGAAAAATCTATTCACTTGATTCTCTGCAAACAAATTCCAAGGCCGCGCTTAGGGTGTGTCTCAAAAAACCAACAATTGGGAATGTCTCCAAACCATCATTTTGAGTGCAGTTTTATTTCCTTCCTCGTTAGTTAATGAATATCCCCTTTTAGCAGATATTCGTATCTGTTTTGTTTCTTTTTCATAGCATGTTTTTCTTGTTTATGATATAATCTTAGTTGTAGAGTTAAGAAAATAAATAATTGAAAAATTAGAGATATGTCAATAAGCCTTGGAGTCAATTTCAACCTAAGCGAGAGTAAAAAGGATTATATGGAATGCTAAACAAATTTTATTATGGAGGTGAACATTAATACAACACACTATTGTTTTTAAGGTACCATGGATCTGTAATACAAAGTAACAGATAGATAAGAGAAGATGTCAATCATAAAATAGAAAAGGGTGGATGAAATGGAGGAATGCTTCGTGTATGCCATGCAATATAAAAATACCACTCAAACATAAAGAAGGAGAAAATTTATTGCATAGTTATAAGATTTGCAATGTTTATTTTCACAACCAAAAATCTGCAAGAAACAGTGACTTCTGCTTATCCAATTCAAATGCACAGTTTCATTATCTTGGTAAAATTTTATAAATTAATGATCTCACATGCATGATGCCTCACTTTGGTGATAAAATGTAGAAAACATTTTTCTTCATCTGGTACGCATCATATATCACAAATCATAAATAAGAAGCACCGTGTCAAATACTTGTTCAGATGGTTCTCTTCTGTCAGTTTTTGATACGAACCTTGTGGAATAATTTTTTTTTTAATTCTTAACTTTACTTTTTCAGGTGAATGTAACAGCAGATCACCGGATAATTTATGGGGCTGACCTGGCTGCCTTCCTTCAGACATTCTCTAAAATCATTGAAAACCCAGAAAGCCTAACATTATAGGTATTCTTCACTGAGATATATATTTAGTTCTACCGGACAGTGTTTCTTGAGAAGCTGTTGGCTCAATTCTTAAACTTTTTGCACTTTCTCTTTACACTTTCTTTTTGTTATACTTTACTAGATCAATCACCCGGGAATTCTTAAACTTTGTACTTTTTCTTTGAACTTTCTTTTTGTTATAGTTTACTAGCTCAATCACATTAGTGATGCACATGCATAAGATTGTAATAATATTTGTGAGAGGCCATAATTTAATTGTCTACTAATTTCAATTTTCTATTAGTAAGTTCAAATATTTGGTGTTTAGATAAGAAATACAAAGATCCGTTTCTTGAAATAAAGAAATGTATATAATAGTAGTTGTACCGCATTTAACGTGTAGGTGGGGCGCGTAGAGCCGATAAAATGGAGTAGTTATATGGACTTGATCTCTAAAAAATTATAGGATTTGAATCTTAAAATTATTATAGATCATATTTTTAGGATTTTTTTAGCTCGACCTCAAAAATACACTATCCATTAAAGTTAATTCGTATGGGCCACGAGTAGCTGCATAACTAATTACAAAAAATTATAATAATATTTATGCTGTTTCATTTTAAAATAACATATTGATTTTTTTTACCTCATTAAATTTTATTTCTAATCTATTAAATATTTCTCTTTTAAATATTTTATATTAATATAATCAAATTAATATGCAATTATTTTATGTTGAATTCATAATTTTCTCATATTTTATTACTTTCTATTATTTTAAATATTCGATTATTATTATATATAATTTAATATATATTGTATTTAAAAATATATTATAATATTTATAAAAAGTAATAGAGTATTTAAAAATGTATTAAGTCTAAAATAGTATAATTTTTATTGTATTTATAATAAATATTATGAAGTTTTTATGCTAGATTTTATATACAAATAATATAAAAAATCCATTTTGAATTGGGTAGTACAAAGCCCGTACAGAGGCGGGTTTAGATAGTATTTTTTGAACCCATATTACAAGAGAGTTTTTTTGTCCAGCATTAAAAAGCCCAAGGCATGTTAGAGTCAAGTAGTCTCTTTTGACAATTCTAGGGAAGCGGATATATTTTGAAGATTTCTTGTTGCACCCTATATGCTTCTAGTACATCGTGTAGATTTTCACTTATGCACTTCGGTTCCGGAGATATATCTCCAGACGCACCATATACATACGCAACCAAGACCATTTGGAGATACACCCCATATATTTGGTCTAGTTTTATTCTAGAGATATATCTCCGAAACAATTTTAAGATAACATTTTAATTATTCAGTTCAGTGGATATTCCAGAGATGCATCTTCGAAATTGTGGATGACAGTTTGAATTTTTATGTCACATTTGCATGTCAGGTATTTTCGAAGAAGTATCTCGGGAAATATTTGATATAGCTTGCAGTTGCATGATCAGTCCTCCATTGTTGTCATACTTCATTCTCAACATAAACTATCACCCTAAAAACCCTTCATTCTCAATCCATTTTTTCACTTCAAATCTCCATCCTTTTGGTTCAACCAATCACAAGGAGCAAAAGAAGATATAATTTCAGCTAAAGACTGTTCTTTTTCCTCTACATTGTTCACATTAATCATGAATTTTTTAAGAAAAAACTTACGCTGTGTCCGGAAATGTATCTCCGGAACACGTATGAACTTGTCCGGAGATGTATTTCCAGAATGTGTCTGTGTTCAATTTCCAGCTCTTTTGTAGCAGTAGATTAATTAATGTTATGTTATTGTTTTAATTGTTTTCAATAGATATGGTGCACCCAGGCGTTTTCTCAAAACAAGTAGTTTCTCCAAATAATGTTTCTCTGAATGTTCAAGGGGTTATTGTGAAGACGGTAAATGTTGGCAACGACTTTAATAACAAGAAAGAGTTTGAAAATTGTGATAAAATGCTTGAATGGATTCACATGGAGGCGTCTAGTGTAACACCCCAAATTTAATCGGAATATTTTAATTAATTATTTAATTGAGAATATTCATATTTTGGTGGTTTCGGTGGTTTTGTGGATTATTGAGAATTATGCATATTTGGAATAATAGTATGTAATATGAATTTATTAATATTATTAGAAATTAAAATAAATATAAGAGGGATAAGGGTAAATTGGACATTATGAGGAGTTAGTAAGGATATTATGGGAAAAGCCCGATTGTGTGGCCCAAGTCTAAGTTTGACAAAATAGAATTCTGAAGAGATTTAGAATTCATTTGTTAACTGTGGAAAGTTGGGTGGCCAGAGCTCTGAAGGAAAGGTTGGAGGCAGAAGATCCCAAAGTTAATCGTGAAATCTGCGAACGACTAAGGTATGGGGAGTATCTCTTTCCATAATTTTCTATGTATGCCTTTCGATGTGTTTATGGTTGGTTTGGGGGTTTTAGGGAGAATTATGGGAAAAAGGGATTTTGGCCTTCGTGGCCAAAATCTATCATTGAGATTTTGACCGTGATAAGATTAAAAGATTATGCGAACAAGTGATCTATGACCTTCGTGGCCTAGATCTATCATGGAAGTGGTAACCGTAAGGATTCTAAGGGTAGAGATGGGAAATAATGACCTTTGGCCTTCGTGGCCTAAACCTGTAAGTGCAAATATGACTGTGAATTAATCGAGAAAGTAGAGAATTTGATGATAAGGCTTTGAGGTTAGGGGTAATGGTATGTAACACTGAATATTGATATGAGAATGGAAACCTTAGCCTTCGTGGCCAAAACCTTGGATTGGTATATGTTTGACCCTGTAGGAATAGGAATGTTCAAATGTGAGTAACTCTGATGCACTCAGAACAAATGCAGGAAAATAGTGATTTAGGCAGTGCAAATGTTGTCAGATTGGCCTAATAAACTGTAGATTTTGTGTCGTTATCGCCGTATGACCGTAGGAATGTTTTAAGGATGTTTTGGGGTCATTGGGTAAGTGAATCGTATGAGTATTTGGACAAGAATCAGTTCTAGTCGTAACAGGTTTTTGCTGTCATCGCTCTGTTCGCCTAGCGAGCACGCCAGCGAAGGTTCGCTACAGACTCGCCTAGCGAGCAAGCCAGCGAAGGATCGCCACAGACTCGCCTAGCGAGCAAGCCAGCGAAGACTCGCTACCTACTCGCCTAGAGAGCAAGCCAGCGAACGTAGCAGAGTTCGCGAAATTGATCGTTTTGCAACGATGCCTTGATGTTTGATTCTGAGATTTCTGAGATGAGTTAACATGAGTATGACAGTGAGGAATTATGTGATCGATAGGCGATATTGTGAGGATTACCGCGGGTATAAGTTGATGAATTAATATGATATATTATGGGGTAGTATTATGAATTAATATGTGATAATAGGTGATCATATGATGGGCTAATATGAGGATGACTATGAGTTAATATGTGATTTGTGCGTGATTATATGACGACTTCCATGATGTGTGATGATGATTATTATGATAAATTATATGATAACATGATGTGTGAGATTAATTATTATGATGAATTATATGACGAATTATGTGATAATCTGAGATAGGATGATTTATGTGATGATGATGATGATTATGACGATTTATGTGATAGCATGAGATATGATGATTTATGTGATGATGATGACTATGTTGATGAGTTATGACGTTGGATGAATATGATGAATGATGATGCACCATATGCTGTATTGTGAGGATTATTATTATGGCGCGTGCATCATGCATTCATGTGCATCCGGACTTCGGTTCAGGACCTCGATTACTTTGATTTCAATCCCATTGTGCGGATGTGAAGTATTTTGATGTGCTCCGGTTCTCAAGTAGAATCGATCCTATTGATGGGGATCTTTGGAGGGTTGATGGCCTAGTGTCCATCGCACTGTGATGATTGCTACCACATGCATTGAGTCTATGTTGCATTTGCATTTATGAGCCTTTGTGTGTAAATTATGACGTTGAGGCCTTCGAGGCCTATTGAAGGATATGAATGTGTTGAATATAGTTATGATGCCGTTTACGCATTAATTGTTATACATTGATTATTATGAATTGTTTTAGTCACCCTGCCTATTTGAATTTTACCTCCATGTGGGTAACGTGCAGATGACCAAGTTTAGATGTGGATGTCGTCGAGGAGTATTTTTGAAGTCTTAGAGTTTTTAGCCTTTTTCGTTAACTTTGAGGGTCTTGCTCTGATATGTAACATCGGGTTGGGTTCTTTGAGTTGAACTATATATCAGTGGGTTATTTTACTAACTCTCCCTTATGAGGAAAACCTTGAGTTATGTTTTGAGTTCCGCTGCTTTGTGCAAATTGGTGTGTTTTGAGAAAACTCGTGTGTTACGGAGCATTGACTTATTTTGAGACATTGAGAAATGTATGCCCTTTTGTGGCTTTTTATGAAAGTTAATATTTTACTCTGATTTCTGTGTTATTTTGCCGTAATATCTGTGAGGTAGGATAAGGGTGTTACATATAGACTTGGATTTGGTATGGTAATTATAAGGTCCGATAATGCTCAGATAGAAGATGCGTCTTTGTGACAATGTTGTGCGAAAGAAGAGAGAGACATTGAACTCCTTTACAGAATCTTAAAAGAGACGACACGAGTAGTAGAAAATGTGAGTGTGCATTTAAGGTTCGTGGTTACATGTTGGCAAACAAAAATTAGAGATTTAATGTGATATGTGATTTGCATAACCATGATTTATGTTTAAAATTAGTCGGTCATCCTAGTGTATGTCGACCCAAGTCGAAAGAGAAGGAATGTATTAGTGACAAGACCTTGAACCTTGTTCAACCGAAAAATATACTTGCAACATTGAAACGAAAGCAACCCGACAATATAACAAATATCAAGAAAGTGTATAACATTCGGTACCTCATTAACAATGTGATTAGGGGGGATAGAACAAAGATGCAACAACTCTTGCAACTGTTGGACGATAACAGTTACGTGTCCCGGTAAAGAATGTGTGATGATGGAGTTACTATTAGAGATATTTTTTGAACTCATATTGATTCGATAAAGTTGTTTAACACTTTTTTGACGATGCTCATACTTGATTTGACCTACAAGACTAATAAGTATAGACTTCAATTATTTGAGATGGTTGGTGTTACCTCAACTGAGAAAAAATATTCTGTTGGTTTTGCATTTCTTGAGTGTGAAAAAAAGGACAATTTTACTTGGGCATTAGAGGTGTGTCAGTCACTTTTGAAGGATCAAAGTGAGATGCCTAAAACGATCGTTATCGACCGCGACACCGCATTGATGAACTCGATTGCTAAGGTATTTCCTTCTTATGCATTACTTTGTAAGTATCACATAAAAAAGAATGTGAGAAGTCGGGTAAAACCCGTGGTAGGGGAGAAACCAATAAAGTACGAAGGTGGAAAATTGGTGAAGGTGGGTGTGATTGTGGAAAAAATAATGGATGCATGGAATCGTATAATAAATATGTTGAAAGCACAATTCTTGATCAGGTGAATGAGAAGATAATTTGTACGTGGACTGATAATGTTAGACACCTTAAAAATACAAATACTAATAGAGTTGAGTTGGCCCATGCTAATTTGAAAATTTGGTTGGGAAATAGCAAAGAGGATTTGTGTTGAGACTGAGACTCCTTGAACCACATGATTCAGAACCAGCATAATGAGATACAAACAACATTTGGCCATAGCATCACGATTTTGGAACACCGATTTAAAGACAACACTTTATATTCTCAGTTGGTCGGTAACATTTCTCGGGGGGGGGGGGGGGGGGGGGGTTGAATTATATTTTTCACGAGGCTAAATGAGCTAATAAAGTAGCCTCCGGTAGCGTAAAGCATGGTTGCACTATTGTGAAAACATATGGTCTCTCGTATGTTGTACTCTTGCTAAAAAGGTAAAACTTGGTGAACCAATAAGAATGAAAGAGGTTTGCTCTCATTGAAAGAGACTTAGATTCGATGATGATGGATGACGAGAAATCGAATATCACTATTTTGACCGAATGAGAAGCAACACAAGAGAGATTTTCGAAGGCTGATGAGATAATGAAATTCCACATCAAAGAAAAGTTGAGGAAGATTTCCTATCCTGAAACCAACGACATGAAACCACCTTCTCAACCGGTAAAAACAAAAGGTGCTCCGATAAAAATGAAGCCTACACCGAATGACAACTCGACTACACGGTCTCCTTCATATTTTGAACGCGTCGACAAAGTTTTTCCCGACTCACCGACTCCAAAATCTCTAAAAAGTGTTGTCAAAGGAGCCCACATTAGCAAACTACCTCTGTCGCTGCTTCCAATGAAGGTTCCATTTACTGGCGAGATTCCAGTTTTTATGCACAAATATATTAAGTGGATCATCGATGTTGTGGGGGACAGTAATTGCAGTTATCGAGCCATTTCGGATTTACTCAGTAAAGGAGAAGATAGTCATGCGCTTGTTCGACATCAACTTATCCAAGAGTTGAAGACGCATAAATAATCGTACACATGGTTGTATAGAAATAAATAAAAATCAGATGCGATTTATGAGTCTCTTGTTCCTTGCTTGAGCGGTCCGACACCAGAGTCAAAATTGACGAGCTTCCTTGCGTCACATAATAGCACTTGCATATGATAGGGCGTGGATTAACCTAACACACTACGGTGTTTTGGAAACCTTTTTCCCACTGTGCACCTCACCACCGCAAAATCCAAATGATCATATCATGTGTATTGGATGGTTTTCAAAATCAAGTCATTTTGTTCAAGTTTACTTGAAACTGAGTTTTCCTATACCACTTACATCATCGGAGTGGATGGCTTATTCCATTGCAAAAGCCGAGACGTTGCCGGATCATTTCATGGAAAGGATGCAAGAATTTGAGAGATTGAACAACATTGAAAAAAAATCGAATGCACAAAAGTCCAAGGGGGTACCATCTATAGATTTATTCGGCGACACTTGTTTCGATTCGTTTTGATTTTTTGTTTAACCGGACAAATAATTGTATATATTTGTATCTCAATATAAATGAAGTGTTACATATTCACTTTTTATTCATATTTGTTTTTTATGCATATTTGGTTCATATTTAGTCTTGACGTGAGGGTCTATTATATGGTTTTGTTTTGAAAATGCTTCAGGAGAAGTTTCAGAGATACATCTCCGGAAGGTTATGTTATATGGTTTATTTTTGAAATGGTTCAAGAAAAGTTCTAGAGATTCATCTCTGAGATAAAATAATAGGGCGCGGTTCTAGAGATATATCTTCAAAATCAATATGACGGTTAATGAGTGGTCCATATTGAACTAGGTCTTCTATAATTTAGGTGTTCTTGTGTTATATTTCACACAAACTCAATATGTCTCAAATGTCAAAAATAAACATCCACTGGTATGTCACAAATGTCTCCTACTCCGACAACTCTACACCCGGGAGGATATTTAAGCTCACCGATCTCACCCCCTCGAAGATATCATAGACAAAATCTAATATCTCCTACCTTACAAAGACAAACAGAGGATTGTGAAGCTAGAATATCATTCACCTTTGGTTGACACCGAAGGGAACATTGAATTTAATAAATTTGAGCTCAAGACTCGAGCGGATGTTAGGGCTATGTGGGATACGCATTTCGGTTTCGAAGAGAAAGTTCCGCTCGAGTTGGAAGTGACATTACAAAGATCGGTTGAAGATATCCTGAAGATGTGCAAGCGTCCACCTGAATTTTGAAATGTAATATTTCATTTTCTATTGAAATCATCATTGTAATGATAATTTTATGTTATGAATATCAATTGCATTTTGGAAAGTTCATTTTCTATTGAATGTTTGTCTGCTGTTTTTCCGAAAATGTAACTACGGGCTTTTTTCGGAGATGCATCTTCGAAACAAGTTAAACCCAATATATAGGGCGCCTCTCAGAATGACCTTTGTTGAGTCTGCATAGGATGCGTCCGGAGATATATCTCTAGAAATATGAGGCATTATTAGAATTTCGCACGGTGTCGTAGAAACAGATAGGGGCAATAAGAAAATTCATATATTTTAAGTCTAAAAATACAAAATTTATGTTAATATTCGTGTTTATAAAAGTCTGCAAAAAAAAAAAAGAATAAAACAGATACATTAGAGGATGCAAACTCATCTTCTTCACCCACTCTGCACTAAAATGCAGACAAAATGAATATGTCTAACATACAATGTCTGTTTTACCACCCCTACATTTGAGAGAAACTGATACTTTAACTTTGACTTGGGAACCTCATTATGTTTTGCTCATTTTTCTTTATTAGATAAATAATCAAGATACTATAATAGAAGTTCAAATACGCTAACATCCATCTGATTTTCTCGCCAGCTGCTCTCGCCATGCCGAAAGCCTTCTTCGGCACGCTCATAATGATTTTTATGGAAATGATTATTCCAACATTTATTTTTTCTCATTTAATGGTGGGGGAAGAGCCATGGGTTTGTTTCTCTTTTAGTCTTCAGTTAAATCTTTATTAAGAAAAATTAGGGCAACCTTAACTTTTAGCGTTAGATTTATCAAATAGACTGCATCTTCGAAAGGTAGAATGCAATTGTCATACTCAAATTTAAACCGCCTAAAATCTGAATAATTGCAAAAATCTGAATAATTTTAAATGTGTTTGTATTCTCTTTTATTAATATTGTTCATATTAAATCAAATTTGATATTGATTTTTCAAAACTTATTCAAACGAACAAAATTTATATACTTTAATATTTATTTATTTATTAATATGATATATTATGTCAATTTATTATATCAATATTTATTGATATGTCTTGTATATTATATTACTTCTAAAATATTATTTTAAAATATTTTTATAATACTAATATTAATAAAAAATTATAATTTACAATTGAATATTAAAAAATTAATTCAAATTAAATCACTTTGAATTGGATCGAGTCAGATAATTCTTTTAACTAATTATTTATATCAAACCAAATTGTAAATACTTTTATTTTTAAAATCGAATGAGCTTTTTTCTCTCAAAATTGATCCAAACTAACTTCAAGAGCGGAGGTGTTTTATAATGCAAAGTTTGTTTGAATATAAAAATTTACTATCAAACCCTTTAAAATAATATTGCACGGTGTTACCAAATTGTCATTCCAATTATTTTAATTTACACTAACATTTGGACATATAGGTTATCAACAAATGTCACTAATAAATCTCAACCAAACTTCTAACTACATGCCAAGTGTCAATCAACTTTTGGCTGACTCAAACAAAATTCAAATCATGTTTCTTTTCTCATTAAATCACCCTATTTCCACATTTCTCATTTCTTTCTCTCTCCAATGAACCGGTTAAATTTATGTTTTGAGCGCCTCGTCGTCGCCCACTATTTATGGACCGTCACAACTCCAAACGGGAAAAAGAATAGAGATCTAAATGGTTTGTTCAACAATATTTTTTTACTTTTCATGGGTTCATGTTAAAGAGGAATTCACAATAAAATATTGGGTGTTGGTGGATTGATTTTATTCTGAAGAATTTTTTTATTATATGACTCTTGACTTAATATTTTTATTGTGTGTGATGCATAGTATTAATGATCTTAATCCATGAGAAATAATCATTTCAAGATACTTTTTCTTCCATTTTTATTTTAATCTATTTTTTATTTGATGAGTTTTCTGTGTAATTTTAATGGATTGAACTGAGTTGATGTCTATTATTGCAATAAAATAATTTTGATCGGCTGAGTAATGATTTTGGTTGGTTGAGTAATGATTTTTGTTTATATTTACTTCTAATTCATGATGGTTTGTTGTTCTTGTTATTTATTTTGGTATCTCTTTCTGAAGTATATTTAACATCATTTTTCAACTTTACTTCTCATTCATGGTTGATTTGTTGTTGTTTTTTGTGTGTCTTGTTGTTCATACAAGACCTCTTAAAGAAAAGTAAGATATTTTGAGGGAAATGACATGCATGTATTTTAAGTTTTGATAAATACCTTTTATTAGCTTTGTCCATGCATGTATAAGGTTTATTTTTCTATTCATAATTTGTTTTCTTTGAATTGCAACCTAATTGCTTAATTTTGACCATTACTCATACAAACCAAGATGTAGCGACATCTAATACCGTCAAAGTTTCCAAACAAGTTGACCCTGCTGGTATGCTTGCTGCATTTTCTTCACATTCATGCTTGAACTATACAAACTGTATGCATATATTTTCTCATAATACTATTGTGTTTTTTCTTGACTCTGCATTCAAAAATATTTCCCACTTAGGTAAACATTCATTTTATGTGTTGACAAAGATTGACTCGATGGGAAAAGGCACAGATGTTTTGGATTTAAGAATCTTAGCTTTTCTGGTGCACTCAGTAAACTTATATATTTGGCTTATTTGCTCCACGATGAAACTTTTTGTGGATCTTCTACTAATGTTAATCGACATGAGTACTCAATGATTTTCGCATATTTGGGTAACTAATTTTCCGATTTTGTCATGTTGTAGGTCCTCGAGGGAAGATCATACCAACTTCGTAATCCTTAGGTAGGAATTGTAAATCGTTCTCAGGAAGATATTAATAGGAAAGTAGATATGATTGCTGCTTGACAAAGTAAGCGTGAATTTTTCCCCACCAATACCGATTACGCACACTTTAGCAGCAAAATAGGCTCGTAATATCTAGCAAGGCTTCAACTATATATTTTTCATTTTAATAGTGATGAAATGCCTCACTTTTCCTGATGAATCATCATGGGGGGAGCATTCACATTGGGTCAAACATTCACCTAAAGGTCAAAGACTCTCCCTAACAAGTGAGGGAGACATCACATATTCGCCCTAAACCTTAAGGTGATAGGTATAGTGATCCTCTTACTTATAAAGTACTTAACCTCCACTTTTCTAAGCAATGTGAGACTTAGAACTCACACTTGTTTCTTAATACAAGCCACATTTGTTTCCCAATAATCTCCCCTCAAGTGTGAGTCCATCCACTATACTCTCCCTCAAGGGATGTTCTTTCATCAACATGTTTGTACCGCCGTTGAGACACATTTATCTCATCATGGACACTTCAACAGAACACGCCGCTTGACTACCATGTCAAAAAGAATTTCGACACAAGAAGTCAATGCCTTATTCGAACAGAGCTCTGATACCAATGATAGGTTATCATGAGGGAGAAGCATTCATATTGGGTCAAAAACTCATGATCGTGCCTGATTAGAAGAGATTGTTGACCGCCACAAGTCGCTGATCTAGGAGCTGCTCAACGGGAGTAGGAAGGAGGAGGGGGTGTACCTGCAAGACACTCCGATGCTTAAGTGAGTAAGGGACCAGAGTGAGAGCAAATACATAAATTGGGTGTAGAGAATTGAATACCTGACCCTCTAGTGAAAGAGGGTATTTATAGAGAGACCCCAACGCAGGGCCAACGGTCACTTGTGTTGGGCTGGATTGCCAGGCCCAACCCAGGTGACTGCTAGGGCTTACATTGCGTAGTGAAGACCAGCACATGGTCTTCACCCTAGTTCAACTGTCCCGTGATCTCTAGAAGGTGGACTGACCAGCTCTTTCGGAGGTGGGTAGTTGGATGATGACATGTCCCCGCGGGGGGAGCATGTGTGGAAGACGTGTTGTTCTGCCCGACGGGGAAGGGCGCCTGCCCGGTGTGTCTAAACCCGTGCCTGACACGGGGGAATTTGGGTCTTATTGGGCCTTCTCCAAATAACGCTGGGTTGGGCCTGCCCGACGGATGTGCAGGTCTAGGCCCAGTCCAGAACAGGAGCCCCCTAAGTCGTAGCTCCAAAGTGAAGGAGCAATGACTTGATGATGACTGTGTCGGGGAGGAAGAAGGGCGAGGAAGAAACTTCCCGGATTGCCGTGTCGAGGACGCTGGAGCGCGAGGATTTTGGACTTGTCGGGCTATCAGGTCGAGGAGGTGGAAGATTGTCGCGTCCTCACCAGCTTGTGCTCGTGGGGGGGGGGGGGGGGAACGAAGGGACGTGACCGTTCACGATAGCCACGTGTTTAACAATCAATGGGCCACTTAGGGTGGCTACCCTAGGGTACTCGAGTGCCTAGGGGCGCTTCGAGTCCCATGCTGGGTTTATAAATAGGCAGGTGCCTGCCCCTTTACTACTTTTCGCCTTCTCTTGCTTTCGCACGTGATACTTGGATTTCTGTACACGCAATTGCTCATCACTGCCACCGTCACGTCCGCTGCGTATTTCGCCTTCTCCATCGATCCAGTAAGTTTTCTACCTCTATTTCTTCGTTTTCTTAAATTTTGACGCCATTGTCAGGGACATGATGAATGCCTCGAGGAGAGCGAGGGTTTTCTGACGAATACGACGGGATCCCCTTTTACCTGGGATGAAGGCCCCTGGGACACTTAAGGCTTTAGGATGAATGTGTTAGGGACAGATGACATGATATAAATGGATACCCTGGGGACGTAGCATAATGTTAGATGAATACCCCAGAGACGTAGGATAGGGTCAGATGAATACCTCGGGGACGTTGAATGGGATTGAATGAATGCCCCGGGGAGGAACGCTTGGGTGGAGATGGATGTCGCAGGGACACGAGCCGCCGCCGAGCTGTGGTCATCGTCCCCATCGCCCTTTCACTTGATTTGTGGTGGAAGGATGAATTTGATCTTGAAACGTCGAATTCACCGTTTCCTTCTACTTTTCAGGTGAATATAACCTCGTGGGCATTGGGAATCATGGAAGTTGACGTGGAGCCAGAGTTCCGTACTGTCGAGGGGCAGGTACGCTCTGCCGAGGACTGGGTCACAGAGGAACCTTTAAATCCACCGTCCTGCTTTATCGATACTGACATCGGCGCCTTCGCGATTATCGAGGACCGCTGTGAGGGCTCTTCTCTGAGCTGGAAAGCGTATCGGCCACGAGACTATCATCAGATATGTTCGAGCTATGGGAAGATGAGGTTTCCCATGTATGAGTTCTACTTCCGCAAGGCGGGTCTTCGACTACCCTTCACTGATTTCCAGTTGGGCGTCTTCGACTGGCTAAAGTTGGCCCATTCTCAACTGCATCCCAATCCTATAGTTTTCATCTGGGTGTACGAGCTCTTCTGTCGGCATCTGGAGATCGGGGTCACCCTTACGTTATTCTTTCAAATTTCCCACCTGCAGAGGCAGACGGTGGATGGCCGACAAGGGTGGGTTTCGTTGAAGCAATTGAGGAGGCTTTTACGGGCGTATATGGACTCTGTCTAGGATTTCAAAGAGCATTTCTTTGTGGTCCGACCAGTCTCTTTCGAGGCGTGCGCCTCTTTATACCGACGAGAAGCCCGGGAAGTGAACGGGCAGCTGGAGGAATTCATGGTGCCATGGGTACCCTTAGATTGGTCGGAGGAACATTTCAGGAAGGCACATATCATTATATCGTGCGGGCAGGGACCATGGACGAGAAGGACCAGGTGGGTTACCAGAGGCTGGTGTCCTTCGTGGACAACTTCACCCTAACAAAGCTCCTGACGTCCGATGGGAACTTCATCCTCGACAGTCAAGGGAACATCCCTCAGCAGAAGAAATTGATAAACACGAAGGCTCTGCTCGAGTGTTCGTCTGACGAGGAGGCTCTCCGTTTCCTAGGTAGCGGGCGGTATTCTGCCTAACTCTTTGGTCCCTGTTTTGTCCTTGTTTTTGCTAATCCTTTCTTTTATTTTTGCAGGAAGTATATCGACCATGTAGGAGCGTGTGAGGAAGTTGGCAGCCTCCAAGGCCGCGGCCAAGAGCGGAAAGGCCAGGGTCGCCCAAGCGTTGCAGCAGCCTCCTGCCGACCAGGGAGGAAAAGGGTTCTCGTCTTCTCCTCAGGGCAGCCACTCCCCCACGTCACGAGGGACCGCGAAGCAGGTGAGGGTTCATGGGCCTGAAGTTATGGTTGACCTTACGGAGGGTGGTTCTGAGGAGGGGTTTCTTATCCCCCCTTGTCACCAGCATCTCGGGTTCTTCCACGGGGCTAGGTCGCCTGCAGTGTCGACCTCAGAAGTGAAGGCGGTTCTCGGGGCAAGCTATGACGCCCGAAGACAGATACTTACCGAGGACCTGCCGTGATGATGCAGGTCTTCTCGACTGCTTTGGTTTTAAGCGACGAGGGGTGCTTTTCGGTCGAGCTGACTAAACTACAGGGAGACCTCGCTTTTGCTCAGTCGAGAATGACAAAACTGGTGGCCGAGCTGGATCTGAGCAAGGAGGAGGTGGTGGCGTAACGCAAGAGGGGCATTGAAACTGAGGAGTGATTGAAAGCGGCCGAGGAAGAACATTCGAGGCTGCGGGCTCGGGTAGAGGAGCTGAAGACTTCCTTTCGTCCTGCCGAGGACGAGACTGATGAGGAGAGGCTCTTGCTCTCCCGGGATGATTTGTTGGGAAGACTTCGTGAACTCGAGCAAGACTATTTGGGATCCATTGAGGTCAGGTTCTCCAGCGCGGTGGAGAAGCTCCAGGTCGTGAATCCCGAGGTCGCTCTGATCACCGAGGGGACTGGGCCCTAGCACCAGGTCATCAACGGACGGGTGGTCGCGGTCGGCACCGAGGAAGATGAAGATGTCACGCCTGTTGACTAGGTCGAAGGAGGTCAACCAGAAGTTTAGGTTTTGTGTTCCCGGGCCTACGTGCCCGTAGTTTCTAGGTATACATGCCCACTTTTGTTTAGTTGTTTTGTCGGGCCTGCGTGCCCTTTTGATGTAATTTTCGACTGTTGGGTTGGTGCCCCTTTGATTATGTAATGATATTTTACTTTTTGCTAAGTGTGTGCTCGTTTGCATGTTTGTATGTTTGTATGGATTCGTGTTTTTGTATGTTGTTGGGAGTGTAGCTCGACATTTTATCAGTTGTGTCTGGTAGTGTGGGGAACTGGCTGAGTTGATTGGGGTTGTTACCTAGTTGGTTACAAAGAGGAGCTGCGATCGCGACCCTCTCTTTGCGGCGTGAACGTCCCATCGCGAGCTAGGTGTTCTGCCATCTTGGTACGACGGAGGCTCTCGATTGAAGGGTCCCCGTCGAACAAAACGCTTTGCTCGCACACACAAAAGGGCAGGCGTTTGTTTTTGTTGAGTTTTTTTGGGAGGTACGTGGTACCAGGTCGCGCTCCCGTGATCGCGACGTCGTTCGTCGCAGGTAGTGTTTAACTGTAATATCTTTTGAGCTTCTTAGTGTTCCATGGTGGAGCGATTTCGTCCTCGTGTAGGTTTTCGAGGTAGTAGGCCCCGTGCTCCGTCTTATCCCGGACACGATAGGGCCCCTCCCAATTCGCGGCGAGCTTACCCTCGCGTAAGTCTTGTTGGTTTCTTCGCAAGACTAGGTCGCTGACCTGGAAATCGTGTCTTATGACTTTGCTGTCATAGCGAAGGGTGATTTTCTGCTTTAGCACGGCTTTGCGAAGATCTGCCCCCGACCAGATTTCTTCGACCAAGTCGAGTTCTTCTCGGAGGGCCTCGTTGTTGGTCTCCTTCTCGAGGGGAGATTCGGTCCTTCAGGAAGGCTCCCTTATTTCCACCGGAATCACCATCTCGGTTCCGTAGGTGAGTCGAAAAGGGGTCTCTTGGGTGGTCGAGTGGGGCGTTGTTTGGTAGGCCCAGAGCATGTTGTGGAGCTCATCGACCCATCTTTTCTTGGCGTCCCCGAGTCTTTGCTTTAGACCTTGGAGGATAACCCTATTCGTGGCCTCTGCTTGGCCGTTTGTTTGTGGGTGTTCGATTGAGATAAAGTGATGATTCGTCCTGAGTTTGGTCACAAAGTCTCAGAAGTTCTTGTCAGCGAACTGCGTCCCATTGTCGGTCACGACGACCAGGGGGACGCTGAAACTGGCGAGGATGTTCCTCTTGTAGAAACGGAGTATGTTGTGCACCGTGATCTTGGCCAAAGCTTCGGCCTCGATCCGCTTGGTGAAATAGTTGACACCGATTATCAGGTATTTGTTCTGATAGGAGCCTATGGTAAACGGACCAAGGATGTCCATCCCCCACCAGGCGAACGGCCATGGAGAGGAGAGGGTTTTGAGCTCGCTCAGAGGGGCGAGGTGCATGTCCCCGTGCCTCTGGTACCTGTCACATCTCTTCACATGCTCCTTAGTGTTCTGCTGCATCGTCGACCAGTAGTATCCTACTCGTAATGCCTTCTGGGCGAGGGACCTTCCCCCAAGTGTTAAGCGTTGATGCCCTCGTGGATCTCTTGCAGGATGCCTGGAGCCTGGGCTTTGTCAACGCATTTGAGGAGAGGGATCGAGAAGCCTATTCAGTACAGTCTCCCTTCGAGCAGCACATAGGAGCAAGCTCGACATTTGACAACGCTAGCCTCCTTTGCATCGTCGAGGAGGCGAGCAGTGCTAAGGTAAGTGTGTACCAGTTGTCATACCCTGAATTTGTCCTACCCATTTTCAATTATTTTCACTTTTCGATTTTATTTTCTATTTTTGCGTTGTCTGCTTATTTCCTTTTATTTAGACACGTGTCCGCTTGCAATTGGTCGATTTTTTTAGAAATTTATCTTTATGACCATTTAAGGCGTGACACGTGGCCTAACAACCTTTTTTGTGAATATTATTTTCTTAAACTTTTTCTTTTTTTTAAATATTACTAATAATTTTTTTTTAGTAATTATTTTTCGTTTTTTAAAAATTTCAATCTATTTTTATATTTCTTTTAATACTTATTTAATTGTTATTGTTAATATTTATTTTATTATTCAGTTATGTTAATATATTAGTTTTCTCTATAGTTATGTTAATTAATGTTAAGAAAATAAAAATTAACAGAATTTAAAAAAAGAGAAGGGGAAAAAAGGAGTGGGCTAGACCCGTGATTGAGGCCCATTAGAGAGGGAGGGAGATCATACTGTTATAAAGAGAGGGGGAAGTCCCTCTGGAAAAGAAACCCTAATTAAAAATTACTGTTCATCCTTGCTTCTTTCAGCGAAAACGGCCGCCGCCCAAATCCCTAAACCCTAACGGTCGATTACTCACCGTCTTCTTCCTCCCTTAAGTCGCTCCTCTTCACGAAAACCTTCCACCATCATCTTTCTCCTCTCAAAAATCTATTGGCGGCGCAACAAAACCCTCAACCTCGAAACACCGCTACACACCATCATCCTTAATAACCATCAAAACGGCAAATCCTATTTTCTCCCCTCGTTTACATTTAGTTTTCATCGCGAAGACTCTGGTGACTCAACAAATCTGAGGGACATGCTTTGTAGTGGCGCGATTTATCAGAGTCGATAACTTAATGTAGAGACGTTTCAACATGATGACGCCACGAGCTCTCTCCGGCTTCACTTTTGGAGTACTCTAGTTGGTCCGTTCTCAGCTCGACGAAAGCACCAACCCAGAGTTCCTTTCTATTTTGTGATAACGTTGCGGAACTTCCTCAGCTACGGTAACGAGAGGGTATTTCCACAGGTTGTAGTTTCAACAGTGAGGAACAAGGCGTAAAGGTAAATCCTGAGTTATCTCATTGGAATCGAGTGAAGTTTCTAATATGTTTTTTTACGTTGGTACCATCGCTTTTAGCATAGCATGTTTTTCAAGTTAGCATATGGTTCAAACTGTTAAGGGCTTCCCATTGGGATGTTTGTTTTAAAGGTTGTATTGAACTTACACTCATGCTGTTGAAATAGTATTTATCATTTTCTTGTGTTGTTGTTTCACATTCCATTTGTTATAACTTGAGTATACACCGCGATTAGGTTTGTGCCGTTTTCTGCCGTTAGATTATGAATCTCGATTGATTTACTATTATCTTATTTGTGCTATTCCTAATTGTTGTCATGCTGATGAAGGGTGTTTTGGTTTTGGTTCTAGTTTTTTATCACTGTTGTAAATGATAGCCGCAAAAGAAAGAGACGATGACGAGATTCACGATTAAACTCCGTTCTCCCGTGACCACACTAACAACAGGATTTGCATTCAGTCCTGTTTTCATGTAGATCGTGCTAATGTTTCTGTTAATTTTCATGTGCAGGTGATACAAATTGTTTCTCGGTGCCGATACTTGACACTGTTGCAGTTAAGGCTAAAAATGCGGTATCTCAAATCATATCAGTAATCCAATGGAGGAGGCATTCTTCGCAATTCGCTCCATCAGCTGTTAACTCGTGACGACATTGACGTGCCAATCCGGTGGCATGTCGAATTTATGTATCGTTTTTGTTTTGAGTTTTATTTCAGGTAGCTCTAAAGATCGCAGTATGAAATGTTAACTCAGGAGGATGTTGCTGTATTGACGTGACAAAATAACAATGTTCAAGCATAATCTTGAGGACACCGTTTCCAACGACTGACAACACGTAACGGCACGACAATGGCATAAGCTTTAATTCATAGCAGCATCTTTCGCCTCGACTCGGTGCCGCAGAGACAACAAACAACATGTTGATATGCAAACCACCGACTGTCGCCGCGGTTCGCGTGTCGCCTTAGGAGATAAGGAAGCTGCTGCAGGGGGCATTGGGAGGTGAGTCTCTGCTACGATCCAGACTTCACAATCACAAGACACAACGGTTGAGCCTATTATGACAGAGTGGTCAAATCTGCACTCAGAATAGTTGTGTTGGTTCTGTTTCAACTACTCAGACCAGTACGACAACAATAACAGGTTTGGATAAGGATTGCATTGTTTTCTGCGACTGGGTTGCGTGCAGGTTTGGGTGCATCGTCTCTTGACTTTCATTTTGCTAATTTTGAGCATTTGTTTTACTGCTACCAAGGGTTTTGTTTGCCTTTTGGACTTAGGAGAATAAGGGGGCTTTTATTTTCTTCTTTTGTTTTCATTATAGAATGACTTTTGGGTTGTAGGCTTAGTGCATATTATGAGTTTGCTCTTTTTGTGGACTTTGTTTTATTTGAGCAATCATATACACAACCATCTTTGTCTTGTTAGTAATGTTTGAATTTTGTCTCGACTGTTATGTAGGGGTATGCTTTCTACATCGATTTTGATTTATGTTTCGGTTGTATCGATCCTCCTGTTGAAGTTTCTGATGAGCTCACTTTAGTTTCGTATTGCAATTACAGTTTCCAACTATTCGTCTTGCTTACGCGTCACTTTTGATTTTAGATTTGATACGTATGCTATTTGTGTTCGGCAAGCACTGCGCTGCTTATGTTGTATTTATGCTGATTTTTATTGTCGGTTTTATGCTGCCGTTGGGGTTATAGAATGAAAGATATCGGTCTGTAAGTCCGTTACTCTTTTTCTTCGTGTTTATAGTTTGAATTCAGTGAATAAATATGCTGCAGCTGCTATGAAGTAATAATATTGCAAGGCTCTTGACATTATAATTAAATGTTATTTCACTTCGAGTATGTTTGCGTCATTTGCAGCAGGAACATTAACACTTGCGGGTACGAGAATGAAAAGGAAGATAAGGAGTGATAGCAGTGACCAGCAAGATCCAAAATCGTGACAACCCAATTTGCACGAGTCCAAAATTAGAAGTCGGCGCCAGTAAATCCCGTAGTTATCTTTGTTTAAGGCATTTTATTGTTGTTCTAAAAACTCTGCCGAATATCTGACGTGACGTCGTTAATATTCAGGCTTTTCTATTAAAGTTCGATATTAGGCGTATCTTGGAATTCTTCTTGTATGATTTTTTTTAAGTTCTGAAAATGATGCCTTTTGCCATCCATATCACATAGAAGATGATTATGTTTCTCTTGAAAAGTGATCTAATGGACTTCAACATTCTGAAATGCTACAAATAAATTCAAAAAAGGGTGGTGTTGGTGGCAATACTAGTGCTGGAGGCGCAATGTTTGACATGGGATATGGAAGATGGTTAGAAGTTGACAACCGTTATTTAATGGAGTTAAGAAACGGATTACAAATGGCGTTAACAGAGAGCGAAATGAGAGGCATGGTGGATAAATATTTATATCATTATGATCAAATATTTAGAGTGAAAGGAATAACCGCAAAAACAGATGTTTTTTATCTTATCAATGGCATGTGGACTTCTCAAGCTAGCGTTGCTTCCTTTGGATCGGTGGTTTTAGACCCTCTGAATTTATCACGATATTAATCCAACAATTGGAACCACTAGCTGAGCAGCAAATATTACGGTCGACTTCGAGCTTAGTTCTCTTTGTTATCTAGGAAAAAATATTTATTTAATTTTATTTTCTGATTCAAAAAAAAAACAATGTTTTATTGAAAAGTTTTAGAATTTTTTTTAAAAATCATTTGGAATAGATTAAAGGTACAAACTATTTCAAAATAGGATTAATTTCTCTAATCTATTTCAATATTTTTTTATTACTAAATTATTTTTCGACCAAGTCACGAAAAAATTAAATTCTTGAAGTCTAGCACTTCTTGGATTTTTGAACGATTATCATTGAGGTGTACACCTTAAATAATATATTGTTCAACTTTTCGTTTTAAAATATATATATATATATATATATATATATATATATATATATATATATATATATATATATATATATATATATATATATATATATATATATATATATATATATATATATATATATATATATATATATATATATATTCATTCCGACAAAGAAATATCACAGGAATCTGGCATTCCGTGTGATATTTATGTTGTTCATCCAAACATTTTCCGAATGAAAAAGGTGTCGTCGAGATCTAGCATCTCGATAATACCCCGATTAATTGATTGTGAGGCCTACGCCTCATTTACCAAATAATCGTCATTCCTCCTACACTTTTCATATCCTATCTCGTATTCTCACTTCTCATACCGTAAACTCTCTTCATATCCTCGATTCAATTTCAAATTATTTTCACACCTCGTTTCACTTCAAACTATTTCAAAACATTTTCTCAACTTTTTCTCGATTAAAACTCCGAAAGAAGGAGATTCTTGGAATCTAGCATTCCTTGAGTTTTCGAGTGAATAACTCTCGAGGCACGCCCTTTGAGTTATTATTCACTCAACCTTTCGACTCTTTCAGATTCAATCATTTTCAAACATTCTCCTAAGTCGAATGCTCGTACGCATTCGCAACCCACATTTCATGCATTTCATTCACAACTCCTCATGGTTTCGATATTAGGGGCACCCTCAGGGACTAATATCGTTTCTCACAATCCTAACCCTTGACACGTCGTCAAGTCGGTTTCATTTTCAATCAAATCCTCGACACGTCGTCGAACTACTTCCAAACCAACTTCCTTTGGCCTCACATGCCATTCTTCGATTCGATCCTTTCACAAACATTTTTAAAACTTACGAAAGAGGGATATTCTCAGAATCTAGCATTCTTTGAGTATTCGAATGAGTAACTCTCGAGGTGCGCCCTTGAGTTGTCATTAGTTCATTCTTTCGATTTCAAAACATCTAACTCTTTATCTTCAACTTATTCAGTCAATTCCCGAAAGAACTGAGTTCTTAGAATCTCGCATTCCTTGAATTCTTGAGTGACAAGCTCTTGAGGCGCGCTCTTGGGTTGCTTGTCAGTCACTCTTTCGTCTCTTTCTCAAATATCCAACTTATTCAACCTCATCTTTCGTGGTTGTCACCATGAACTACGACTGCTCTGATTCTTCATTCTCGTCCGAATGTAAGATACGTAGGCACAAGATTGCGATGATCTTGGCGAGCTACCTCCCTTCCATTTCCCGTATCCTTTTCGTGGTTGTTACCATGAACTACGACTGCTCTGATTCTTCATTCATTTTTGAATGTAAGATACGTAGGCACAAGATTGCGATGATCTTGGCGAGCAAATTTCTATCTTCCTCCATTATTCTGTCCACACATTCCCATCCTTTCCCGTAGTCGAACTACGACGCTCTGATTTCTCATTCTCGTCCGAATGAGCATACGTAGGCACAAGGGCCCCAATCCTTGGCGAGCACCCTATCCTCTAACCACCCATCTCTCCTTTGCGTCTTTAACCTTTTTTTTTACCCTACCAATTCGCCTTAGCAACGAGAAGAAAACAAGTAAACCTAAATAACACTCCCCACATTTACCTCAAGAGGTTCCCGTCGAGTACGACGGACGTGAGGGGTGCTAATACCTTCCCCTCACGTAACCGACTCCCGAACCCGGAACATGGTTGCGACAACCATGTTCCTATCCTTTCGTTTTAAGAGATTTTCTCGATATTTTCCTCTCTCGTTTATTCGGGAAAAATAAAGTTCGGTGGCGACTCTGTCGAACCGCATTTCCGCGCCTTTCGCGCGAGGGTCGTTTTCTCCGAAATGTCCACGTGATTTTTTGAGGTGCGACAGCTGGCGACTCTGTTGGGGAAATTTTGCTCCATGCAAAGAGAGAGTCGAGCCTATCTTTTGGTTTGTGAGTAGTGTTTATTTTTATTCTGTTTTCTTCTTGTTTATGTATTTGTTCTCTTGTGGATTTATTTGTGCTTGTTATCTGGGCCTGTTGGTTTTTGGGATGACATCATGAGTAAGGCTCTACGCCCGAGCTTTGGTAAAAGCAGAGAGAACACATAGTTTAGAATTGGTAGTCGAGTAGTGTTAGTCTCTGAGGACTTGCTCCTTGTGGGCCTAGCATGGAAGCTCCTCCAGAGGAGACCTATTCGTAGATCTCGTTGTAACGCAGCTAGCCTGTTGCACGACTTGATTAATGAAGGGTCCGTGATTCTGGGAACCTTTTGTTAGCACCAGTTCCGATACTGGTGGTCGTGTAATGTTAGTCTCCAAGGACTCGCTCCTTGTGCGCCTAGCATGAGGACCCCGCTCAGGAGAGACCTTATCGTCATTACCGTCGTAATACAGCCAGCCTGTTACGTGACGCTAATACGACTAATGTCCGTGATTCTGGGAACCAAACATAGAAACCATCCCGTAAGTGGGTTTATGGGTAGAATGTTTAGACCTTCCCGTATAGGTCGTACCTGTCAATTTTCTTTGAGCAGGAATTATGGTTACTTATCTATCACAGTTACTAGCTTCAGGAGCTGTTTGAACTATGATCCTGTGATCCTGGATCTTGTATCTCGCATTGCATCTTGCATATCATTTGCATTGCATTTCATATGTTGTGCATTTTGCATTTCCAGCCCTTCAGCAGAATCTCATGTCTCCGTTCTTTCCTCTCAGAGTAAAACAAGTTGATTCCTCGACACCAGTACGCAACTAGAGCCAATACAAGATGAATGATGGAGCAGATTCAGCAGGAGCAAGCTGCCTTCAGGGAAGAGTTGGATTCTATGAAAGGAAAGATCGACCAGATCCTCGAAGCCATCCTTGCAGCCAGGAGAGAGGAAGAACAGCGTGAAGCCGCCGCTGTCGTCAACAACAGTGGTCAAGGACAAGGTTCTACTGCCATCCCTTTGGTTCCAATTCCAAATCCTCATGGGATGCCGTTGAACTTCAATAACACAGCCGAAGGAAACACTTCTGAGCCAATCCCAGCGCCTGGAGTTACCGTTGGAGTTATCCCACACGCCCAGCCTGCTGCTGTGCAAATCCCGGTTCCTCATATCGAAGATACTCTGATGGATCAGTATGACGACGTTCAGAACTATCATGCTGCTATCCCCATTGCCAGTCCTGTTGCCGCTCAGGATTCTGAAGCCATGAAGATGTGCCGAGATCTAGCCGAGAAACTCCGAGCCATGTAGGGGCACAATTCAAATTCTTTCAGTGCTTTGGAATTATGCTTGGTGCCTGATGTTGTCATTCCTCCCAAGTTCAAGGTGCCCGAATTTTCGAAGTACAAAGGTCTCAGTTGCCCAAACATTCATTTGAAGATGTATTGTCGTAAGATAGCTGCCTATGCCAGAGATGAAAAGCTCATGATCCATTGCTTCCAAGACAGCTTGTCTGGGGCATCACTCGAATGGTATATGCAGCTGGAGCGTAACAGTGTGCGCACTTGGGCCGAGCTAGCTGATGCATTTGTCAAGCAGTACAAATACAACACCGATCTTGCTCCGAATCGTACTCAGCTTCAGAGTATGACTCAGAAGGATAGCGAATCCTTCAAGGAGTACGTGCAATGCTGGAGAGAGTTAGCCGCAAGGGTGCATCCACCTCTTGTTGACCGTGAATTAATTGACATCTTCATGGGTACTTTACAAGGCCAGTACTACGAAAAGCTGATCGGTAGTGTCTCCGCTGGGTTCTCTGACTTGGTGATCGTCGATGAGAGAATTGAAGAAGGGCTGAAGAGTGGAAAGATCCCAGGAGGTTCCAACAACCAGGCCAATGCCAAGAAGCCTTTCAATGGATACAAGAAGAAGGAGGGCGAAACAAATGCCATCTTTTTGCAGAAAGGGCAAGCTTCTCAACAAGCTCCGGCTCCTATGCCTTATCAAGTTCCCTACTATCAATATCCATATGTTGCTGCTGTGCAATATGCTCCAATGCCTTATCAGCCAGCTGTTCAAGCAATGCAAGCTCAAATGCCACGGCAACAGGCTCCTCAGCAACAAGCCTACAACCAGCAAAGATATCAGTATCCTCCTCAGCAACAGCAGATGCAAGCTACTCAGCAACGACAAGGTGCTCGCCCACAGCGTCCGCAGAGAACATGGAGACCAGATAGAGTATTTGATCGTCTACCAATGAAATATGCTAGTATCTTTGCTCAGTTGATAGAGAAAAAGACTATTGTTCCAAGAGATTTGGCTCCCCCAACCGTCATTCTTGCCGACTATGATGCAAATGCTCATTGTGAGTTTCATAAGGGCGCTCCAGGTCACACCATTGAGGACTGCAGAGCTTTCAAGCACATAATTCAAGACATGATCGACAGAGATGCTATCAACTTCAATGGAAAGTCTCTGAATATCATCAACGATCCGTTGCCATCGGCCAACTAGTGCCAACATCGAATCCAATCAAGTCAAGTCCATTCTCTGAAGAAGGCCATCATGCTGCCATTTAATCTTTCGCATTTCTTATATTTTGTCTTTGTTTGTTTAAGTATTGTATGCTTTGAACAATTGCCATTTCGTATTTGGTTTTCATTAATGTATCGTTTATGCATGTTTTGAATTAGTTATGTTGTATTCACTCATTTTCCACTTATCACCGACACGTTTATTCACTCCACTCCATTCACTGTTGTTTAGCATGATTTGAGGGAGGATGATGAAAACGAGATACCCATAATTGCAAACCGTATGCTTTCAGACAGAATCTCATCAATGATGCACAGACATTGTTTCGATTCCCCGTACACCGGAGATATAAGGAGTTAATCCCTAGTAAACCACTTCGAGCCTAGAAGTAGCAGTTTCCTTCGGATATTCAAACCTTTACACTCAGCCTGGGGCAGGGTAGTGTTCAGTCAATTCAATTTCGCACTCGAATCAACAAGCAAAATCCAGAAGACGGTTGTTCATCAAGGACCCATGCTATGGCGGTCACAACAAAATTCAAAAAAAAAAATAAAAAAAAATCAGCTAAGTCAAACACCTCAGAGGGGACTTAGGCAAAATCAAGACAATCCCGATGGATCTGACAAACAAAGTCAATCCATGCAAAAGTTAGGGATCAAGACAAAAGAAAAAGAGGACCCCGAAATCCTCAACAAAAAAAAAAGGATTCAGTGCCACCCAGATCAAAGGGGCACTAGCATCCGTCAAAAACCAAAATAAGGTGACTGCCATGTCAAGCAAATCTTGAACCTTCAAGCTTACACCGTCCAGACAAGTGTAGGATTAGCTGAGCGTAGGACTGGAGATCATTAAGAAGAAGGGGTGGCTACAAATCATACTTTGAGCCTAGCATCTTTTATTTCATAACCGTGAACCAGACCACGTTACATCCCTCGAAAGACCTAATTGAGGCGAGGTTTATTCTGAAAGCATACTATCGCAAGGTTGCGTAACCTGACTCCTCACATGATTTCTAATCGCCAACATTGGTGTCATTTCTCTTGATGTATTTTTCGCACCAATCAAAATTAGCACTGCGTCTGGGCTAACGGTCCATTCGTCTCACTATCACGACACTTCAATAAAAGACACTTTTTCAAAACTTACATTGAACTTTGCATTAATATTACCATTTATGAATGTACAATTTTAATTGCAAATCAGTGCTAGGTATTCAAGGACATCTCAACAAGGGGCAACCGAGGAGGAACTTGACTTTCAGTGGCGTACACGAGGCAAGATTATTTCAAAGCCCACAGGCTGGGGAAAATCATTCAACAACTCGAGCAGGGGCAGACCATTACCACGTTCAGACTGGGGCAAGACCAGGTCGTCCTGACCATCAAGCAAAGTTGCAACCTTCTCTGAAGGAAATTCACGACAAATCACCAAGTACCCAGACTTGGGGCATCCAGAGTATCTTCGCCTGTGTCAATCATGGCGTCTTCAGCAAACCGCGTGTCGAGGAAGTCAATCCCTCCCACCACCCGAAGTCCAATCCGCATTGGCAGCTACCAAAAGTCCACCATGCTGGCGTCTTCACCTGCATTTCCAAATTACCCGTCTGCATCATGTGCATCGTACGCATTGCATTCATCATCATAAACATCTTACATCATATTCATACCAATCATATTATACTTCCCTAACTCTTGCATCTCTGCTCGTCAGCATTTGCATTTGCACTTCCACTCATATGGAATATCATTTATCATCCAACATTCATGTATGCAAGTCAAGGTCCAGGATCAATCTTGAAGATTTTCCAATACCATCATCAGCCCAGTCAGGGGCATCTTCCACAAAGGTCGTGGATTTCTCCCACGAATATCAGGAGCTTCAAAGCAATCATCTGCCCAATCAGGGGCAATCTTCTGCAATTATGGGTCTCTCCCATCAAAATTCGAAGTTATTCAAAGCAAGATTCAGCCCAGTCAGGGGCATCTTTTTCAAGACCATGGGTACCTCCCATGACGTATTTCAACCTCGTGGTTGATCAGATATGCAAATCAACATCCAGCCTAGTCAGGGGCATACCGTTCAAGACCGTGGGAATTCCCACTAAGTTGTTCAAACTTTTGTTGGGCAAATCCAAGAAGTTCAGTGCAAGATCCAACCCGAGCAGGGGCATCTTCAGCAAGACCATGAGCGTTCCTCATGAAGTTGTTCAACCTTTTGTTGAGCAAAACAAGACATCAAGACAAACTCAGCCCAGTCAGGGGCATCCTCTTCAGAATTCATGGGCGTAACCATGAAATCATTTCAGCAAAACTATGATCTCCAAACAAGACGGTGGGCGTACCCTGTTGACTCATTTCAATTCAATCTTCTTCTTAGGGGTTCCCCAATGAGTTGTACCCAGCAAGCGTGACCGTTGTCAATTGCCTTACTATCATCCTTTTGGTGATAGTCGAACTTCGTCAGTTCAACCTAGCCTGCATCCTTTTGGTGTTGGTAAACTTCAAATCTGTGTTGTCCTATCATCCTTTTGGTGATAGCGACCTGTGTGTTGTGTTTCTCTCTGCCATTCTTTTGGTGGTGGGTCTGACATTTCGTCGATGTCAGATTGTGCGATGTGTGTTGTGTTTCGCTCTGCCATCCTTTTGGTGGTGGGTCTGGTATCTCGTCGATGTCAGATTGTGCGATATTTTGTTTGTGTTTCGCTCCATCATCCTTTTGGTGGTGGGTCTGGCATTTCGTCGATGTCAAATTGCGCGATATTTTGTTTGTGTTTCGCTCCGTCATCCTTTTGGTGTTGGGTCTGGCATTTCGTCGATGTCAGATTGTGCGATTGTGTTTGTCTTATCATCCTTTTGGTGGTAGTGGCTGGTGTGAGTTTCGCTCCGTCATCCTTTTGGTGGTGGGTCTGGCATTTCGTCGATGTCAGATTGTGCGATTGTGTTTGTCCTATCGTCCTTTTGGTGGTAGTGACCGGTGTGAGTTTCGCTCCGTCATCCTTTTGGTGGTGGGTCTGGCGTTTCGTCGATGTCAGATTTTGCGATTGTGTTTGTCCTATCATCCTTTTGGTGGTAGTGGCTGGTGTGTGTTTCGCTCCGTCATCCTTTTGGTGGTGGATCTGGCATTTCGTCGATGTCGGATTGTGCGTTGGTGTTTGCTCTACTATCCTTTTGGTGGTAGTAGCCATGTTCATTTCATTCCATCATCTTTTTGGTGACGACGACTTTTTGCCTATTATTCACAATTTACTCAAGTTGGTTTACATTTATCAAGTATTTTCAATTCTCAAACATCTCTTTTTCTTTCGGACAAATTCAGGGTCTTCTTTATATCTAATTGACTTCTACCTCAGGAAAATGAACGTTGTAGCAGTTTATTTCCCTAGACTTAAGCCTATTAGATATGGGCATCTGTCATACCCTGAATTTGTCCTTACCCATTTTCAATTATTTTCACTTTTCGATTTTATTTTCTATTTTTGCGTTGTCTGCTTATTTCCTTTTATTTAGACACGTGTCCGCTTGCAATTGGTCGATTTTTTTAGAAATTTATCTTTATGACCATTTAAGGCGTGACACGTGGCCTAACAACCTTTTTTGTGAATATTATTTTCTTAAACTTTTTCTTTTTTTTAAATATTACTAATAATTTTTTTTAGTAATTATTTTTCGTTTTTTTAAAAATTTCAATCTATTTTTATATTTCTTTTAATACTTATTTAATTGTTATTGTTAATATTTATTTTATTATTCAGTTATGTTAATATATTAGTTTTCTCTATAGTTATGTTATTAATGTTAAGAAAATAAAAATTAACAGAATTTAAAAAAAGAGAAGGGGAAAAAAGGAGTGGGCTAGACCCGTGATTGAGGCCCATTAGAGAGGGAGGGAGATCATATTGTTATAAAGAGAGGGGGAAGTCCCTCTGGAAAAGAAACCCTAATTAAAAATTACTGTTCATCCTTGCTTCTTTCAGCGAAAACGGCCGCCGCCCAAATCCCCAAACCCTAACGGTCGATTACTCACCGTCTTCTTCCTCCCTTAAGTCGCTCCTCTTCACGAAAACCTTCCACCATCATCTTTCTCCTCTCAAAAATCTATTGGCGGCGCAACAAAACCCTCAACCTCGAAACACCGCTACACACCATCATCCTTAATAACCATCAAAACGGCAAATCCTATTTTCGCCCCTCGTTTACATTTAGTTTTCATCGCGAAGGCTCTGGTGACTCAACAAATCTGAGGGACATGCTTTGTAGTGGCGCGATTTATCAGAGTCGATAACTTAATGTAGAGACGTTTCAACATGATGACGCCACGAGCTCTCTCCGGCTTCACTTTTGGAGTACTCTAGTTGGTCCGTTCTCAGCTCGACGAAAGCACCAACCCAGAGTTCCTTTCTATTTTGTGATAACGTTGCGAAACTTCCTCAACTACAGTAACGAGAGGGTATTTCCACAGGTTGTAGTTTCAACAGTGAGGAACACGGCGTAAAGGTAAACCCTAAGTTATCTCATTGGAAGCGAGTGAAGTTTCTAATATGTTTTTTTACGTTGGTACCATCGCTTTTAGCATAACATGTTTTTCAAGTTAGCATATGGTTCAAACTGTTAAGGGCTTCCCATTGGGATGTTTGTTTTAAAGGTTGTATTGAACTTACACTCATGCTGTTGAAATAGTATTTATCATTTTCTTGTGTTGTTGTTTCACATTCCATTTGTTATAACTTGAGTATACACCGCGATTAGGTTTGTGCCGTTTTCTGCCGTTAGATTATGAATCTCGATTGATTTACTATTATCTTATCTGTGCTATTCCTAACTGTTGTCATGCTCATGAAGGGTGTTTTGGTTTTGGTTCTAGTTTTTTATCACTGTTGTAATTGATAGCCGCAAAAGAAAGAGACGGTGGCGAGATTCACGATTAAACTCCGTTCTCCCGTGACCACACTAACAACAGGATTTGCATTCAGTCCTGTTTTCATGTAGATCGTGCTACTGTTTCTGTTAATTTTCATGTGCAGGTGATATATATTGTTTCTCGGCGCCGATACTTGACACTGATGCAGTTAAGGCTAAAAATGCGGTATGTCAAATCATATCAGTAATCCAATGGAGGAGGCATTCTTCGCAATTTGCTCCATCAGCTCTCAACTCGTGACGACATTGACGTGCCAATCCGGTGGCATGTCGAATTTATGTATCGTTTTTGTTTTGAGTTTTATTTCAGGTAGCTCTAAAGATCGGAGTATGAAATGTTAACTCAGGTGGATGTTGCTGTATTGACGTGACGAAATAACAATGTTCAAGCATAATCTTGAGGACACCGTTTCCAACGACAGACAACACGTAACGGCACGACAATGGCATAAGCTTTAATTCATAGCAGCATCTTCCGCCTCGACTCAGTGCCGCAGAGACATCAAACAACATGTTGATATGCAAACCACCGACTGTCGCCGCGGTTCGCGTGTCGCCTTAGGAGATAAGGAAGCTGCTGCAGGGGGCATTGGGAGGTGAGTCTCTGCTACGATCCAGACTTCACAATCACAAGACACAACGGTTGAGCCTATTATGACAGAGTGGTCAAATCTGCACTCAGAATAGCTGTGTTGGTTCTGTTTCAACTACTCAGACCAGTACGACAACAATAACAGGTTTGGATAAGGATTGCATTGTTTTCTGCAACTTGTTTGCGTGCAGGTTTGGGTGCATCGTCTCATGACTTTCATTTTGCTAATTTTGAGCATTTGTTTTACTGCTACCAAGGGTTTTGTTTGCCATTTGGACTTAGGAGAATAAGGGGGCTTTTATTTTCTTCTTTTGTTTTCATTATAGAATGACTTTTGGGTTGTAGGCTTAGTGCATATTATGAGTTTGCTCTTTTTCTGGACTTTGTTTTATTTGAGCAATCATATACACAACCATCTTTGTCTTGTTAGTAATGTTTGAAATTTGTCTCGACTGTTATGTAGGGGTATGCTTTCTACATCGATTTTGATTTATGTTTCGGTTGTATCGATCCTCTTGTTGAAGTTTCTGATGAGCTTACTTTAGTTTCGTATTGCAATTACAGTTTCCCACTATTCGTCTTGCTTACGCGTCACTTTTGATTTTAGATTTGATACGTATGCTATTTGTGTTCGGCAAGCACTGCGCTGCTTATGTTGTATTTATGCTGATTTTTATTGTCGGTTTTATGCTGCCGTTGGGGTTATAGAATGAAAGATATCGGTCTGTAAGTCCGTTACTCTTTTTCTTCGTGTTTATAGTTTGAATTCAGTGAATAAATATGCTGCAACTGCTATGAAGTAATAATATTGCAAGGCTCTTGACATTATAATTAAATGTTATTTCACTTCGAGTATGTTTGCGTCATTTGCAGCAGGAACATTAACACTTGCGGGTACGAGAATGAAAAGGAAGATAAGGAGTGATAGCAGTGACCAGCAAGATCCAAAATCGTGACAACCCAATTTGCATGATTCCAAAATTGGAAGTCGGCGCCAGCAAATCCCGTAGTTATCTTTGTTTAAGGCATTTTATTGTTGTTCTAAAAACTCTGCCGAATATCCGACGTGACGTCGTTAATATTCAGGCTTTTCTATTAAAGTTTGATATTAGGCGTATCTTGAAATTCGTCTTGTATGATTTTTTTTAAGTTCTGAAAATGATGCCTTTTGCCATCCATATCACATAGAAGATGATTATGTTTCTCTTGAAAAGTGATCTAATGGACTTCAACATTCTGAAATGCTACAAATAAATTCAAAAAAGGGTGGTGTTGGTGGCAATACTAGTGCTGGAGGCGCAATGTTTGACATGGGATATGGAAGATGGTTAGAAGTTGACAACCGTTATTTAATGGAGTTAAGAAACGGATTACAAATGGCGTTAACAGAGAGTGAAATGAGAGGCATGGTGGATAAATATTTATATCATTATGATCAAATATTTAGAGTGAAAGGAATAACCGCAAAAACATATGTTTTTTATCTTATCAATGGCATGTGGACTTCTCAAGCTAGCGTTGCTTCCTTTGGATCGGTGGTTTTAGACCCTCTGAATTTATCACGATATTAATCCAACAATTGGAACCACTAGCTGAGCAGCAAATATTACGGTCGACTTCGAGCTTAGTTCTCTTTGTTATCTAGGAAAAATTATTTATTTAATTTTATTTTCTGATTCAAAAAAAAAACAATGTTTTATTGAAAAGTTTTAGAAATTTTTTTTAAAATCATTTGGAATAGATTAAAGGTACAAACTATTTCAAAATAGGATTAATTTCTCTAATCTATTTCAATATTTTTTTATTACTAAATTATTTTTCGACCAAGTCACGAAAAAATTAAATTCTTGAAGTCTAGCACTTCTTGGATTTTTGAACGATTATCATTGAGGTGTACACCTTAAATAATATATTGTTCAACTTTTCGTTTTTTATATATATATATATATATATATATATATATATATATATATATATATATATATATATATATATATATATATATATATATATATATATATATATATATATATATATATATATATATATATATATATATATATATATATATATATATATATATATATATATATATTCATTCCGACAAAGAAATATCACAGGAATCTGGCATTCCGTGTGATATTTCTGTTGTTCATCCAAACATTTTCCGAATGAAAAAGGTGTCGTCGAGATCTAGCATCTCGATAATACCCCGATTAATTGATTGTGAGGCCTACGCCTCATTTACCAAATAATCGTCATTCCTCCTACACTTTTCATATCCTATCTCGTATTCTCACTTCTCATACCGTAAACTCTCTTCATATCCTCGATTCAATTTCAAATTATTTTCACACCTCGTTTCACTTCAAACTATTTCAAAACATTTTCTCAACTTTTTCTCGATTAAAACTCCGAAAGAAGGAGATTCTTGGAATCTAGCATTCTTTGAGTTTTCGAGTGAATAACTCTCGAGGCACGCCCTTTGAGTTATTATTCACTCAACCTTTCGACTCTTTCAGATTCAATCATTTTCAAACATTCTCCTAAGTCGGATGCTCGTACGCATTCGCAACCCACATTTCATGCATTTCATTCACAACTCCTCATGGTTTCGATATTAGGGGCACCCTCAGGGACTAATATCGTTTCTCACAATCCTAACCCTTGACACGTCGTCAAGTCGGTTTCATTTTCAATCAAATCCTCGACACGTCGTCGAACTACTTCCAAACCAACTTCCTTTGGCCTCGCATGCCATTCTTCGATTCGATCCTTTCACAAACATTTTTAAAACTTACGAAAGAGGGATATTCTCAGAATCTAGCATTCTTTGAGTATCCGAATGAGTAACTCTCGAGGTGCGCCCTTGAGTTGTCATTAGTTCATTCTTTCGATTTCAAAACATCCAACTCTTTATCTTCAACTTATTCAGTCAATTCCCGAAAGAACTGAGTTCTTGGAATCTCGCATTCCTTGAATTCTTGAGTGACAAGCTCTTGAGACGCGCTCTTGGGTTGCTTGTCAGTCACTCTTTCGTCTCTTTCTCAAATATCCAACTTATTCAACCTCATCTTTCGTGGTTGTCACCACGAACTACGACTGCTCTGATTCTTCATTCTCGTCCGAATGTAAGATACGTAGGCACAAGATTGCGATGATCTTGGCGAGCTACCTTCCTTCCATTTCCCGTATCATTTTCGTGGTTGTTACCATGAACTACGACTGCTCTGATTCTTCATTCATTTTTGAATGTAAGATACGCAGGCACAAGATTGCGATGATCTTGGCGAGCACATTTCTATCTTCCTCCATTATTCCGTCCCCACATTCCCATCCTTTCCCGTAGTCGAACTACGACGCTCTGATTTCTCATTCTCGTCCGAATGAGCATACGTAGGCACAAGGGCCCCAATCCTTGGCGAGCACCCTATCCTCTAACCACCCATCTCTCCTTTGCGTCTTTAACCTTTTTTTTTACCCTACCAATTCGCCTTAGCAACGAGAAGAAAACAAGTAAACCTAAACAACACTCCCCACATTTACCTCAAGAGGTTCCCGTCGAGTACGAAGGACGTGAGGGGTGCTAATACCTTCCCCTCACGTAACCGACTCCCGAACCCGGAATATGGTTGCGACAGCCCTGTTCCTATCCTTTCGTTTTAAGAGGTTTTCTCGATATTTTCCTCTCTCGTTTATTCGGGAAAAATAAAGTTCGGTGGCGACTCTGTCGAACCGCATTTTCGCGCCTTTCGCGCGAGGGTCGTTTTCTCCGAAATGTCCCCGTGATTTTTCGAGGTGCGACACCAGTGTCATCCAGCAGTTGCTGTCCCGAATGGCGTTGACCTCCAGCGTTATTTTCTCCAATTCTGTGCTGGGATGAGCGAGGACCTCTTGGACGACGAATTTGTTCCTTCCTTTCTTCTTCGTACTTGCTAGCTTCGAGAGGACGTCCACCTGGGTATTCTGCTCGCATGGAGCATGTTGTACTTCCACAGAGTCGAAACTCTTCATCCGCTCCTTGTTAAGGGCCAAATATTCTGCCAGATTATCATTCTTTGCTTGGTATTCTCCTCGGACTTGGGAGGCGACCAGTTGGGAGTCCGTGAAGATTTTTATCTCTTTGGCTCCGAGGTCTTCTGTCAGGTGGAGTCCAGCTAAGAAAGCTTCGTACTCAGCCTGATTGTTCGTTTTCGGGAAAACCAAAGTTAGGGAGACTTCCACTACTGTACCCTCGTTGTTTTCGAGGATGATGCTCGCGCAGCTTCCCGAGGAGCTCGAAGCGCCATCGACGAAGGTGATTTACTTGTAGGTTCCGGGGGTTGGTTCCGCAGTGGGCGTCATTTCAGCAATGAAATCGGCCAGTACTTGCGCCTTGAGGGCTTTCCTGCCTTCGTAGACAATGTCGAACTCGGAGAGTTCCAGCGACCACTTCAACATGCGTCTTGCCATGTCGGGCCTGCCGAGTAGCTGTTTGATAGGCTGCTCGGTTCTGATCACGATGGTGTGGGCCAGGAAGTAGTGTCGGAGTCTCCTGGCTGCATTGATAAGAGCCGGGGCGAATTTTTTGATCTGCTAATACCTCACCCCGGGCCCGTGGAGGGCCTTGCTTGTGAAGTAGATTGGTTTCTGTCTGTCGGAGGTTTCCCGGATTATTGCGGCGCTCACGGATTCGTTGGCAACTGCCAGATACAGGTAGAGGGTTTCCCCGACGTCTGGCCTCGTAAGGACCGGTGGTTCCGATAGAATGCGTTTGAGGTAGATGAGGTCCTGATCGCATTCCTTCGTCCATTCAAACGCAGCCTCCTTCCTTATCAGTTTGAAAAATGGGAGGGCATGTTGAACGGATTTGGCGACGAAGCAAGATAATGACGCGAGTATCCCGTTGAGGGACTATATCGACTTCTTCGTGCTCGGCATCGCGATCTCGGAGAAGGCCCGACATTTGTCCGGGTTTGCCTCGATCCCCTGTTCGGTCAGGTAAAAGCCGAGGAATTTCCCCGCGCATACACCGAAGGTGAACTTCTCCGGGTTAAACCGCATCCTGCACTTCCTCGCTGTCTCGAAGACTTTCTTGAGGTGGGCCGTATGGTCGACCTCAGTGCACGACTTGACGATCATGTCATCCATGTAGACTTCAAGTATGTCTCCAATCTCTCCCCGTAAGACTTTGTTCATCATCCGTTGATAGGTGGCGTCGGTGTTCTTTAGGCCGAAGGGCATTACGTTGTAGTAATAGTTGCCCGACTCGGTCATGAAGGTCGTGCTCTGTTTGTCCATTTCGGCCATGGGGATCTGATTGTATTCCGAGTAGGTGTCCATGAAGGATAATAATTTGAAGCCCTCCGAGTTATCGACGAGCTTGTCGATATTGGGGAGGGGATAGGCGTCCTTGGGACATGCCCGGTTGAGATCGGTGTAGTCAACGCACATTTTCCATTTGATTTTTTAACGAGTACAACGTTGGACAACCAGGTTGAATACCGGGCTTTCGAATTAAAATTTGCCTCTAGGAGGTCTTTTACAGCTTTTTCAGCTGCCGCCGACTTTTTGGGGGACTGCCTACGTCTACGTTCCACTATGGCCTTCGCAGCTGGGTTGATGGAGAGCTGGTGGCAGGCGACCTCGGGGTCAAGGCCGGGAATCTTGATGGCACTCCAGACGAAGAGGTCGACGTTCTCACAGAGGCAGGTCTTCAGCTGCTTCCTCGCCAAGTCGGTCAGTCCTGCTATAATCTTCATGCTCTTGGTCGCATCTTCTCCGAGGACTACTATCTCGAAGTCCCCGTCTGGAATGGGGCGCGTTGGGTGGAAGGGCTGCCTGTTGAATGTTGGAGGAGTGTGCTCGGCTTTGTCCATGTGGTCATGTTCGCCAGAGAAGAGACAGTCAAGGTCCACGATGTCGACGTGGTCCTTCGGCTTGCTCTCTTGGACGGGCGGAGGCTTGGTCGCTTTGGTAGGGGGACCGATTGTACTGAGGCCATTCATTGTTGCCTCGAAACACCTCTGGGCTGATTCTATGTCCTCTTTGAGGGTGACGACGACTCCCAGTCTGGTATAGTACTTCATCTTTAGGTGGACTGTCGATGACATCACGGTGAGCTCTGCCAGCATTGTCATGCCTAAGATGCAGTTGTACATGGATGGGTATTTGACGACCAGGAAGGGGATGTTGATTTCTCTGGCCATCTCATGTACCCCGAAAGTGACCTTGAGCTCCACGTATCCCCACGGTCTCGTCTTCGTCCCGTTGAACCCCTAAAGGTAGGAGCCAACATAAGGGTTCGGGTTGGTCTCGTTGATCTGCAACATCAAGAATAGGTGGGTATACATGATATCCACTAAACTTCCTCCATCGACCAGAATGCAGCAGACGTCGAAGTTTTCCATTTGTGCCTGGATTAGCAGGGGAATGGCGGAGTTGGGGGCTCCTCCGGGCAGTGTTTGCACTTGATGGCTCCTCGGACATTCCTGTAGTCGAGCATGGCCTCAATATCTTCCAGGTGGTCGTCTGGGTCCGAGGTACCGTCGTACGTGGAGAGTACGGGTGGCTTCTCCATCCCATAGGGTATGGGGGTTTCCATGATCTCCCGTGAAAGGGGGGGTTCTGTAATCGTCCTCGTCACTGCAAACTAGGGAGCGCGAGGGTGAAGGGTTGTGCCGAGGGGCTTGATTGTGTCCTCTCGACCTCTTGTCTGGGGCTTCCAGTCTGTTCACTCTTGGGACCGGGGAACGCTTCTCCTTTCGGGGAGGTGATCGGACGCGCTTCTTGGAGGCCACTGGCTGGGGGCTCTTCAATTGTGGCTGGCGCCCCCGTTGATGGGGAGATGGGCTCTGGGAGTCTTCGCGTTGATTTCTCTGCGGGGGAAAGTGAGACGGGGTATCTTGTTCCAGCATACCGATGTGCTCGTTCTGTTGGAACAACATCAAGTTGGTTTGGTTGATTGCTGCGAAGAGGGCAGTCATCGTTGAGTCCACGCCAGCTGGCGTGGGAACGGGTTGGAAAACAGTCGGGCTCCCTTCTCGAAGTGTGACGTGATGTGTCGCGTCCTCAGACAAAGGGGAGGCAGTCGACCCGTTCCTCACGTCACCCTCACGGGCGTGGGATGGCCTAATCTAGTCGTCGCCGTTGGTGATTGGGGCGAAAGCGAAATTATGGGCATCATCATCGTGACGTGGGCTAGTCATGATTTCGGAAGTTGAAGTTTGGAAGCTTTAGTTCTTCTGCTCGGAGGAACGGAAAAGCTTTATGTTCCCACATACGGCGCCACTGATCGTGCCTGATCAGAAGAGATTGTTGACCGCCACGCGTCGCTGATCTGGGAGCTGCTTAACGAGAGCAGGAAGGAGGAGGGGGTGTACCTGCAAGACACTCTGATGCTTAAGTGAGTAAGGGACCAGAGTGGGAGCAAATACAGAAATTGGGTGTAGAGAATTGAATACCTGACCCTATAGTGAAAGAGGGTATTTATAGAGAGACCCCAGCACAGGGCCAACAGTCACTTGTGTTAGACTGGATTGCCAGGCCCAACCCAGGTGACTACTAAGACTTACGTGGGGTAGTGAAGACCAGCACGTGGTCTTCGCCTTAGTTGGTGGGTAGTTGGTTGATGACATGTCCCCACGGTGGGAGCATATGGAGAACGTGTGAAAGACATGTTGTTCTGCTCGACGTGGGAGTGTGCCTGCCCGGTGCGTCTAGAATCATGCCCGACACGGGGGAATTTGGGCCTTCCCCAAATAGCATTGGGCTGGGCCTGCCCAACGGATGGGCAAGTCTGAGCCCAGTCCAGAACAACTCACTTAAAGGACAAAGACTCACCCAAACAAGTGAGAGAGATACAACATATTCATCCAAAATCTTAAGGTGATGGGCGTATGAATCCTCTTACTTATAAAGTGCTTAACCTCCATTTTTTTTTAGCAATGTGGGTCTCAGAACTCACACTTGTTTCTCAACACAACTCACACTTATTTTCCAACACTTCATGTCTAGATAAAATAAATGTATATACGTATGGTGACATATGGTTTTTACTTTTTTTACTAATTGTATGGTGACAAGAAGGCCAGGTTTTTGGCTTAACAAAAATTGTGAACCGTTGTTGTATTTTGAATTACCATATAACTTTGTCATTTATTTTCATAACAATTCAAATTCATTTAACAACACATTCTCTTCAATTCAGTTCATAGTACCGATTATGAAAAAAAAACTCAAATTCACATATTCTACTTAATCATAAAAACTAACAAAAAAAGTATCATACAAAGACGAAACATCTCAATTTTAAATTGTCACTTCAAATAAATGGACAAACTTATATAATTTATTAATCACATACACATCAGTTCGCACAACAAACTTGCCAGTGAAGGCCATGAAAACCATGGTACTGTTTATCCAGAAAGAAAAGGAACCTAAGTTTGCTGTGCGAAGGAGGCAGCGAAGTATTCGCTGGAGAGAAGAGGAAGCGAATGCCTAGCGAACATCCCCAGACTTAAGGCAGTAAGTATTTGGACAAGAATTCGTTGTGCGAAGTTTGCAGCAAAGTCTTCGCACTACGAAGGATTCTTTGCACAGCGAACATGTGGAAATATATCAGGGGCGTCTTCACTGTACAAAAGCACTTCAACTGCCAATTTGCATTATTCGCTAGGCGAACACTTTGTTTGCAGTGTGAACATGACAGCTCAGCAACATGTCTATAAGTAGTATGTGGTACTTTTTGGGAAAATATCTTTTTTCTTATACTTTTCTTTTGAGAGATTTTTCAGAGCTAAAACCATAGTTTCTCCATTTCTCATCATCTCTTAGCCATCTTTCACAAAAAGAAGGTGGATTCCCATCCAATCTCGATTATTCGACTCGGATGTTGATCAACCTTCTTCCGAAACTTGTTGCTCAAGATATCATGGAAATGGATGGCTAAAACCTCTCTTTTTTTCAAGGTTAGAGGTAGGTAGTTCAGATTTTATGTATTCTTCTTGATCTTTTGTATGTGAACAAGACTTTGATCAATATAGATGAAATTATTTGCTATCTTTTGTTATATTTATGGTTTGGATTACTTTAGACATGACCTTTTCAAGTCTTGACCTAATTTCTTCATCTATCAACTATACAAACTCTAGACATAGGTTTGAAAGTTGATATTCGCTTTGTATTAATCTTAAGGATTATTGTTTCGAGTGTTATTTAGAGAAATCATTTAACGTTCGAAACAATAACATTCCCGAAATCGCTTTAAAAATGAACGTTTTTGCGAGGATATGCGATTATGTTGGTTAAAACTACGTTCACATATTTGATCGGTTGGATACGTTTAGGACGGATTAGCGAACCCTAATCTTGGCATGCTTTTTATCAAACTAAGACCAAATTTTATTCTGTTTTATTTCTTACAAACTCTTGTTACAAAAATAGAAACCATTTAAAAAATCCCCCTTCTGAAATCATTAAACCATTGAACGACAAGCATCACATATTATCATCAATCCTTGTGGGTACGATAAAAATACTACCAAAAAATACTTCTAACAGTTGGTCGGTGGATTGCCACGGCCTCGTAGAATTTGGAGCTGCAACATAAGGCCTGCTCCATGAAGTAACGCTTCATGTTGTCTGAAGTCGTTACCTGGACCGCCTCCCTCGTGAATCTCTCAATGTAGTTCCTGAGAAACTCGTCTGAGGCTTGGATGATCGCGCCCAGTGAGGCTTTTGTCTTCGGATGGCGTCGGGACATCGTGACATGTTGCGAGAAGAGATCCTTTAGGACCCTCCACGACGTGATGGATTCAGGATTCAGGCTTTTGTACCAATCCATGCCTCCTTTCCTTAACGTCGTCAGGAAGTGTTTGCACTTGATGGCTCCTCGGACATTCCTATAGTCGAGCATGGTCTCGATATCTTCTAGGTGGTCGTCCGGGTTCGAGGTACCGTCGTACGTGGAGAGTGCGGGTGGCTTCTCCATCCCATAGGGTATGGGGGTTGCCATGATCTCCCGTGAAAGGGGGGGTCCTGTAATCGTCCTCGTCACTGCAAACTGGGGAGCGCGAGGGTGAAGGGTTGTGCCGAGGGGCTTGATTACGTCCTCTCGACCTCTTGTCTGGGGCTTCCAGTCTGTTCACTCTTGGGACCGGGGAACGCTTCTCCTTCCGGGGAGGTGATCGGACGCGCTTCTTGGAGGCCACCGGCTGGGGGCTATTCAATTGTGGCCAACACCCCCGTTGAAGGGGAGATGGGCTCTTGGAATCTTCGCGTTGATTTCTTTGTGGGGGAAACTGAGACGGGGTATCTTGTTCCAGCATACCGATGCGCTCGTTCTGTTGGAACAACATCAAGTTGGTTTGGTTGATTGCTGCGAAGAGGGCAGTCATCGTTGGGTCCACGCCAGCTGGCGTGGGAACGGGTAGGAAAACAGCCGGGCTCCCTTCTCGAAGTGTGACGTGATGTGCCGCGTCCTCAGACAAAGGGGAGGCAGTCGACCCGTCCCTCACGTCACCCTCACGAGCGTGGGATGACCCAATCTGGTCATCGCCGTTGGTGATTGGGGCGAAAGCGAAATTATGGGCATCATCATCGTGACGTGGGCTAGTCATGATCTCGGAAGTTGAAGTTTGGAAGCTTTAGTTCTTCTGCTCTGAGGAACGGAAAAGCTTTATGTTCCCACATACGGCGCCACTGATCGTGCCTGATCAGAAGAGATTGTTGACTGCCCGCGTCACTGATCTGGGAGCTGCTTAACGAGAGTAGGAAGGAGGAGGAGGTGTACCTGCAAGACACTCTGATGCTTAAGTGAGTAAGGGACCAGAGTGGGAGCAAATACAGAAATTGGGTGTAGAGAATTGAATACCTGACCCTATAGTGAAAGAGGGTATTTATAGAGAGACCCCAGCGCAGGGCCAACAGTCACTTGTGTTAGACTGGATTGCCAGGCCCAACCCAGGTGACTACTAAGGCTTACGTGGCGTATTTGATGACGAGAAAACGCATCGGTTATATCGCTAGATTTCATTGACTTTTACCGCGCATTCACCGTTTTAACGCTCGATTCCTCGAGTTTTTCTTACTATTTTGCAGGTACATCGATATGTGAGGCCAAATCAAGAATTAAGAAGAAAAGAACAAAGAAACCACAAGAAATGAAGCAAGACAGAAGCCTGCATAAAACTCTGCATAATTTGTTACGACCACGGTCGTTACAAGGGAGTCACGACCGTGACACCTTGCTTTGGGACCTCACGACCGTGAGGAATGGGTGACGACCGTGACACTTGGAAACATAAGGCAACGAGCGTGAAGACCTTGTCACGCCCGTGACAAGGATATAACGTGATTCTTTTGACCCAGACTACGTCAAAGTCACCAGTGAAGCCACTCCTCCTAGTAATTCTCACGTGAGGGAAGTTTCTCCCACTTTCTGCTGCCACTTTCCAACATTTTCTCAACCACTTCAGCAAAGCCCAAGAAGCAAGAGATCCAGGACCAGCCCATGGGAACTCTATAAATAGGACCAGCTCAGAAGAATTTAGGGACAGACTTCAGTATCCAAATTTCCTGCGGAAGCTCTGCCGAATTACCTTACCATCATTTTATTATTCCAGCATTTTATTTTCTGCCTTATTTTATTCGTATCCAAACCAACCGTGTAACAATTTCCAACATTAGGGAATTGTTATACCTTTATTTGTTTCCAGCCTTCAGCATTTCGTTTTAAATTTTATTTCCGCCTACTCCAAGCTTTCCGGTCTGTGGAAGAAGGAGTCTACCCAGATATTGTTAATCAGGTTTTTTCAGTTATTACAATTTAATTTATTTAATTTATTTATAATGTCCAATTATTTCTCTGCCATTAGTAAGTTAATAAATAACTCTGAGTCTGATTTAACCTCGATGAGTAGCTAAATACCTTAGGGCGGTATGTAGTTATAACTAACTTAACCGGTAAGATATAACCATGGGCTAAAATAATTAATCGCTTAACATTCTGGCTGATACTTTTTAATTAAATTTGACCTTTTCGTTACGAGAGTAAGAAAAGGGTATTAGGTTGGGTCAAGACCACGAGAGTGTGAGATTTTAACCAGATAGCTAAAGTTAGGCATTTAAATTAAATACAGCGAGAGCGCTTTAAGATAAATTAGAATTATTTAGTTTCCAAAAATTATTTCTAAACACTTATGGGCTAGCGAGAGCAGGCATAGGGCTTTAGGGATAAGATCTGATTCAAGACCACGAGAGTGTGAGTTGAGGGTATTCAAACTAGTAATCTCTACCGAGTAGATTAAGTGAACATCTTTATAAGCCTAGGTTAGATTGACCCACCTAAGTTAGTATAATTACATACCGACCGTTTTAGTATTATTTTATTGAAAACTTAATTTTTATTCCGCCTTCAATAGTCTTAGGAAACCAACAAAAATCGTGACAACTATTCGCCTTAGCTAAACTAGAAGTTCATCTAGCACTACGTAACGATAGAATCCCTGTGGATCGATAATCTTAAATATTACTTCGATAGGCTGTGCACTTGCAGTAAGATACCGCTAGACGCATAAGTAGACACGTCTTTAGCCCATCAAGTTTTTGGCGCCGTTGCCGGGGATTCCTTAATTTAGTTACTAGTGCACTTAGGTAGCATTGTCTAGACTAAGGTATCAACTATTTAATTTAATCTAATCTCCGAGTGTATGCCACGTACTCGCTCCAAAAGCGAAGACTTGCAACCTCTAATCCCTGAATCGGAACGCTTCTTACACGTAAGAAGACGTATACTCGATTTCGAAAATAATTCCAATATTCCAGATCTTCAATTAGATCCGCCTGAACTAGTCGTAAAATCAGAAAACGCAGGAATGGCTGACGAACAAACTCATCCACTCAAGTATTACGCTAATCCTTCGCAAGGTGAACCGCATTCAAGCATTGCAGCACCGGCTATCAACCGAAACGATTTCGAACTAAAACCATCATTGATATCAGCCGTGCAACAAAACCAATTCGCCGGAAATCCTACCGAGGATCCGAATCTCCATCTTTCGATCTTTGTGCAATATGCAGATACCGTAAAAGCCAATGGAGTTACCCAAGAAGCTATTAGACTACGTCTATTTCCTTTTTCGCTTCGAGACAGAGCAAGAGCATGGCTTCAATCTCTGCCTTCAAACTCAGTAACTACGTGGGAACAGCTTAAGAAAGTTTTCTTGAACAGATATTTTCCACCTAGCAAGACAGCTATGCTGAGAGCTCAGATCAATGGATTTAAGCAAAGAGAAAGTGAATCATTATTCGAAGCTTGGGAACGCTATAAGGATCTACTTAGGCTTTGTCCACATCACGGATTAGTAGAATGGATGGTCATCCATACCTTCTATAATGGACTCTTGTACAATACAAGAATGACAATTGACGCTGCCGCGGGTGGTGCATTGATGGACAAAGAATATAGTGATGCCTATGCACTTATCGAAAGTATGGCTCAGAATCATTACCTTTGGGGAAGCGAAAGAGTCGCAACTGAGAAACCAACAAAGGGAGGTATGTACGAAGTAAGTAGTATGGACCAAGTCAATGCGAAGTTTGACCAACTAAGCCAAAAGATCGATAACTTGGCCATAACACCTGCAGCCACCGTGGCTGCAGTAACACCCAACTGTGAGTTATGTGGAGTCCCGGGACACGAAGTCTCTGATTGTCAACTATTGACAGGAACTCCCACTGATCAAGTGAATTATGCTCAAGGAAACCCTTACTCAAACACATACAACCCAGGTTGGAAGAATCATCCGAATTTCTCTTATAAGAGTAACAATGCTTATTACGCACCAGGTCAAGCACCAGCTACATCACCAGGATATCAAAAGACTGCTCCTAATGTCCCTAGAAAGTCGAACCTTGAATTGATGATGGAGAGCTTTATAGCTAGCCAATCTCAGACGAACAAGGACTTCTTAAACCAAAACATTCACACTAGTGAGCAGATTAAACAATTAGTGAGCAAAGTAGACGCATTAGCTACACATAACAAAATGCTTGAAACTCAGATTTCACAAGTAGCTCAACAACAAGCGCCTACCGCTGCACCAGCTGGAGTATTCCCTGGACAACCTCAACCTAATCCGAAAGGACATGCTAACGCTGTAATATTAAGAAGTGGCAAGGAACTTGACGGACCTACTGATCCGAGACTTGACAATCCAGCCATGTACCAAAAACCGGATAAACCGACTGAAGTGGTGAATGATCCAGAAGAAAAGGAAGATGAAAGTCAAGAGGTAGTGGAGAAAGAACAACCTTATGTGCCTCCACCACCCTATAAACCACCAATTCCGTACCCTCAAAGATTAATAAGTTCTAAGACGACGGGTCAATTTAAGAAATTTGTAGAACTTCTGAAACAGTTGAATATTACTATTCCGTTTACAGAAGCAATTACCCAAATACCCTCGTATGCCAAGTTTCTAAAAGAAATCTTATCCAATAAGAAAAAGATAGAGGATAACGGAACAGTTACACTCACTGCCGAGTGTAGCGCCATAATCCAGAATAACATGCCTCCTAAGCTAAAAGATCCAGGAAGTTTCTCTATACCCTGTGTAATAGGAAAATTCGTCATTGACAAAGCCCTTTGCGATTTAGGAGCCAGTATCAGTGTTATGCCCTTAACGATTTGCAAAAGGCTAGATATGGGAGAACTAAGACCAACAAAAATGTCTGTTCAACTAGCCGATCGCTCTGTTAAATATCCTGTAGGCATACTAGAAAACGTCCCAGTACGTATAGGACAATTCTACATTCCTACTGATTTTATAATCATGGACATCTCTGAAGACTCCACTACACCTATCATACTAGGAAGACCATTCTTAGCTACCGCCGGAGCTATAATAGACGTAAAAAGAGGAAAGCTAACCTTTGAAGTAGGTGAAGAGAAAGTTGAATTTGTTTTAACACAATTCTTACAATCACCAGCTATAGAGGATACATGCTATCTAATGGACGTAATTGACGAATGTGTAAGAGAAATGGAACTGGAGGAGACCACTTATTCTGAAATAATGAAAATTCAAATCCCTCCAATTCTCGAAGATGATAATTGGCAAACACCGTATCAGGATAATAGTCTGAGCGAAAGCTTAGCACTTACACCGGATCCCATGCCAAGTAAAGATAAACCTACATTAGGATTAAAAACTCTACCTAAAAACCTAAGGTACGAATTCTTAGACGTTGAATGTAAAAGACCAGTTATAGTGAATTCCAGTTTAGGAACTATAGAGACAAAGAAACTTTTAGATGTCTTGAAGAAATATCCAACTGCATTAGGATATAACATATCTGATCTCAAAGGAATATGTCCTTCAGTTTGCATGCATCGCATTTTGCTAGAAGAAGACTGCAGAACCTCCAGAGAAGCTCAAAGAAGAATAAACCCAACCCTTAGCACTGTAGTAAAGGAAGAAGTCAAGAAATTATTAGATGCCGGGATAATATATCCAATCTCTGATAGTGAATGGGTTAGTCCAATACATGTAGTGCCAAAGAAAGGAGGTATCACTGTTGTGAAAAACGCTCAAGGCGAATCGATATCGCAAAGAGTAGTGACGGGATATAGAGTGTGCATAGATTATCGTAAACTAAACAAAGCCACTCGAAAAGATCATTTCCCACTACCTTTCATAGATCAAATGTTAGAACGATTAGCCAAGCATTCTTACTTCTGTTACCTTGATGGTTACTCAGGATTTTTCCAAATCCCTATCCATCCTGATGATCAAGAGAAGACTACATTCACATGTCCTTATGGAACGTTCGCTTATAGGCGAATGCCCTTTGGATTATGCAACGCCCCTGCAACCTTTCAAAGATGTATGATGTCAATCTTCGCAGATTTTATAGACAACATCATGGAAGTGTTCATGGACGACTTCTCTGTGTGCGGGCAAAGCTTTGAAGGATGTCTATCAAACTTAGAAATGGTGTTAGAAAGATGTGTAAAAGTGAATCTCGTGCTTAACTGGGAGAAATGTCATTTTATGGTCAACGAAGGAATAGTATTAGGTCATGTGATATCAGATAAGGGAATTGAAGTCGATAAAGCTAAGATTGAAGTAATAAAAGATCTTCAACCTCCTAAAACCGTTCGAGAAATACGAAGCTTTTTAGGACACGCCGGTTTTTACCGACGATTCATTAAAGATTTCTCGAAAATCACTAAACCTCTTACTGGTTTATTAATGAAAGACGCTGACTTCATATTCAATGAAGATTGTCTTAAAGCATTCGAAACTCTAAAAACAGCCCTCATCACCGCACCAATCATGCAACCCCCTGACTGGAGATTACCTTTTGAAATCATGTGCGATGCGAGTGACTATGCTGTGGGCGCAGTCCTGGGTCAGAGAAAAGAAAAGAAACTCCATGCGATTTACTATGCAAGTAGAACCTTGGATTCTGCCCAGATGAACTACGCCACTACAGAGAAAGAATTGCTGGCAGTTGTCTTTGCGCTTGACAAATTCCGCTCTTACCTAGTTGGAGCGAAAATAATCATTTACACAGACCACGCTGCCATCCGATATCTATTAACTAAGAAGGATGCTAAGCCAAGACTCTTAAGATGGATTTTACTTCTACAAGAGTTTGATCTAGAAATAAAAGATAAAAAGGGTACTGAAAACGTCGTAGCGGACCATTTATCTAGAATAGAAGGTATTAAACCCGAACGAGTGCCGATTAACGATGATTTTCCGTATGAACAGCTGATAGCACAAATAGGAAGCGACCTAGCGCAGTTAGATATAAATGAACCAGAACCCGTGGAAATAATACAGACAACTGTAGGACTGCCATGGTACGCTGACATTGTCAACTACCTAGCCGCAGGAGCTCTTCCACCAGATCTAACCTATCAGCAGAAAAAGAAGTTCTTTCATAACCTGAAACATTACTATTGGGATGAACCATTATTGTTCAAACGAGGACCGGATGGAATCTTTCGCCGATGTATTCCCGAAGAAGAAATAGAAGACGTCATTACTCAATGTCATTCATCTCCTTATGGTGGACATGCGAGCACTTCCAAAACCTGTGCAAAAATCTTGCAAGCCGGCTTATACTGGCCTAGTCTATGGAAGGATGTCCACATCGCTGTTATAAGTTGCGATCGGTGTCAACGCACCGGCAATATTTCAAGAAGAGATGAAATGCCCCAAAAGGGAATTTTGGAAGTAGAAATCTTCGACGTCTGGGGAATAGATTTCATGGGACCGTTCCCATCATCTTTCGGTAATAATTACATACTCGTAGCCGTTGACTATGTCTCAAAATGGATCGAAGCCATAGCTTCTCCTACAAATGATGCACGAGTAGTAATAAAGCTTTTCAAAAACATAATCTTTCCCAGATTTGGTGTACCTCGACTCGTCATAAGTGACGGTGGCTCACACTTCATTTCGAAAATCTTTGACAAATTACTATCTAAATATGGAGTGAGACACCGTGTGGCCACACCGTATCACCCACAAACAAGTGGACAGGTCGAAGTCTCAAACCGAGAGATTAAACAAATCCTAGAAAAGACTGTCGCCATATCTCGGAAAGATTGGTCATCTAAACTTAATGAAGCTCTATGGGCTTATCGGACCGCTTACAAGACTCCCATAGGTACTACACCTTTCAAACTAGTTTATGGAAAGTCTTGCCACCTCCCAGTAGAACTAGAACACAAAGCTTATTGGGCGATCAAAACTCTCAATATGAACTATAGTGCTGCAGGAGAAAAGCGAATCCTAGACATTAACGAATTAGAAGAACTAAGGTTAGATGCATATGAAAATGCTAAGCTATATAAGGAAAGAACCAAGCGATGGCATGATAAACGCCTATCTAAGAAAGAATTCAGTGTGGGAGACGTTGTACTCCTCTTTAATTCAAGACTTAGGCTCTTTCCTGGAAAACTAAAGTCTAGATGGTCGGGACCCTTTGATATAACTAAAGTATTCCCAAGTGGAGCAATAGAAATCAAGGGTAGGAACAATGAACCATTCATAGTAAACGGACAGCGCCTAAAACATTATCATAAAGTTGAAAATAGAGCCTATACGAATGATCTAAAACTTTTGAGATTGTCCGATAATTCCCCTGATTAGTCTAAACTTCAGCGTTACGTCAGGCTTTTGACAATAAAAACAGCGCTTAGTGGGAGGCAACCCATTTCCTTAGTTACCTATTTTAAACTATCCTTTTCCTTTTTGAGCATTTTTAATTATTGTTATTACTATTTGTTTAAATTGTTTTATTAGTTTTATTTTACATTACATTTATAGCCACATTTTAGCATTTCATTTTTCTTATTTTTCTTTTCCTAAATCACTTTTTACAGATTTTCTAAAGTCTTTTCCACTGAATTGTTTCCACCGTATTTTCACTGACTATGGCTAACCAACCTATTAACTATATGGAAACCCAATTTAGAGGTAGGAATCAGAGAATAAAGTTCGAAGAGTTATCACAGAGGCAAATGGATTTGACCCTGTACCCAAATGAAAAGACTATGGAAACCTTAGGTATACATGAGAGCATGATATACCTGTTCAACCGACTCGGATGGGAAAATGCAATGATCCAGCAGAAGTTTGCGACTTACCGAGAGCTCACCCTTGAGTTCCTTAGTTCCCTACTTTACCTACCCGAGCGCGGTTTTGGTTCTAGGAAAGGATTCATTAGTTTCCGCCTATTCGGAATAGAATACGACTTTAACCACAAAGAACTAGCTGACCTACTAGGATTCCCTAGTGGACCTTTCGCCTTTACTACCACACAGGTAGAGTTGATGGATGTGGAGCTAAATTTCTTTTGGGGAACTCTGACCGGAAACTACCACCCTGAACCAAATGATATGAACAATGATGAAATCCATAACCCTGCCCTTCGCTACTTCCACAAATTCCTAGCCCATACCTTCTTTGGAAAAGAAGAAAATATTACCGGAGTCTCTAAGGATGAATTATTTATTATGTCATGTTTCAATACTGGACAGTGTGTTAATGGTGTCCCTTTCATGATGCAAACCTTCACCCGCATCCAAGATGAACCTGAATTACCTATAGTGGTAGGAGGCCTTGTAACCATGATTGCTGATGCCTTAGGACTTAGGTACCAACTGGACAGGTGTACCCGTCTGGGAACAGTACGCCTGATGAACCTTAAATTCTGCTTCAATAGACATATTATAAGGAATTTAGGACGCCCACCTTTTGAGTACCTGATCCGGAACACAGTAGTCACCCTGTTCACACTGCCCAATCATGCAAAAGTAGGTGTTCATAATAAGGATAATTGGCTTTATGAGTTAAACCCACCTGTTTATCCAGCCACTCCTGAAACACCTCGGTCTCACAGGATAACAGATGATGTAATGACCGCTGTTGAAACCGACCCCGAGACACCTCCTGGATACTATGACATTGACCCAACTGACAAAGATCATGAAACCCCTGGAGCGAATCACGGAGAGTACGCTAACAACTTGCAGAACATCATGCACACTCTCAATGCCTATCAAGCTGACATTAATCTATTCAGAGAAGACATTAAGAGTATGCGATTGGACATCGTGGGATTGACTGACATGGCATGCGAACAGTTCTATCATCTGGACTCCGCCATCGAAGATCTGAAGAAACGCCTTTGAACCGGCTATCAGTGATTTAGTTTATCAATTTTTTCTCATTACTCTTTATCGTTATTTTCAATTCCAGTTGAATTTATTTTTCGCAACAATTTCTTACCATAATTTGAGTTTATGTAATTTCAATTTTCTTACTACCATGCACTTTTTATTTTTAATTGATTCTTCATTTTAGCAGCTTAAATAATTTATTTTATACACTATATTACCGTATACTGTATGACTGCAATATTCTATCTCAGATTCGTGTACTACTGTTTTAAAATTGCTGTATATCATGGTGTGTTACTATAGTGGATAAATAAAATACATTATTATTAATTAAAAACAAAAAAAATAAAAACACGAGGCAAGGTGCTTTTCTGAAAATATTCAACGCTACATAGTCTCACGGTCGTCACGCCCCCTTACGATCGTGACGTGCCCATTTAGCGCGTCACGACCGTCACGATCTAGTCACGACCGTGACTACCTCTATACCAGAGGTCGTGAGAAACAGAACTGTTTCTTCATCGTGTCCACCCCTCTTCTCCCTCCATAACCTATCTTACATTTCCCCCACTCATTCCCAAACCGTCAAAACCTTTCCACTACCCCCATTAATCCACCACTACCAGTGACTGTTCCAACTCCACTGTCCCGTATTTAATCCGAACAACAACTCCCTCATTCTACCACTCCTCTTCCAAAAACTTCACAGAAAAAAATCCTTCCACCCTCTCCCTTCACATTTGCATGTTATGGATTCTATCGTCTTCAGAGAAGGAGAAGCAGGAGAAACCCAGCGAGACCGTTTCGTCCGCTTCGAGAACCGCGGTCTGCAGCCCACCCGGTACATTTCTACCGACTGTCTGCAAGAGCTCGGTATGCTGCCCAGCGTCCAAAACCTATTGCAGACGGTTGGCCTGTGGGACCTCTGTCACCAGCCACAGCCTACCTTCGAACTCCTGACGCTGGAGTTCCTCAGTTCCTACTGCTACATCACCCCTCATGGTTCGCAAAGCCAGCTTACCGGCAACGTATCATTCAGACTGCTTGGCCGGGAGTTCAACCTCACACAAAACAGGATTGCAGAGCTGTTAGGCTTCCACCACGGCACCGAAGCCCACCGTCGCGTGCCGGACAACTTCAGTGAACAAGCATTCACACTGTGGCGCGACCTCACCAACACCCAAGCGACCACTTTCCAGAGCCTCAACGCCACTCATATTCACAACCCGGCTATCCGCTACTTTCACCGGGTCCTCTGCAACACCATCTTTGCTCGGGAGAGCAACCACAAGCTCAACTCAAAGGAGCTCCTGTTTCTGTACTGTGCCCTGCATGATGAGCCAATCAATGCTGCCCCCTTTATGCTCTACCACATCCAGGCCATCGCGCACCGCGGCTCATCCCCGTTTTTCATTGGAGGCATTGTCACCACCCTCGCCATTCAGCTGGGGCTTGGTGACGCGCTCGCTGATCTGCCGCACCTCGCCCCCGATTTCCTGACCATGAGCTACTGCCGGTCCGCCCACCTGATCGCACAGCGGGAGGATGGCAGGTACAGCCCTGTCGTCAATGGCACCGTCTTCCACCACATCACTCTGCCGTCACGCACACGCATCGACCCAGCAAACCGAGCCAACTGGCTCTTTGCCTTACCAGCAGCCGCGGATCACGTACCGGTACATGATGATCAGCCAAACGCCGCAGTAGACGAGATGCAGGACGCCATGGATGCGGCTGAGCATGCCCAGGACATCCCCGAGACCTCCACCCGACAGCAGGCAGCCCCCGCTGCCACACTAGAGGACGTCCTATTTGCGATCCACCAGCAGAACCTGATGAACGCAGAACTGGAGCGTCAGCAGAAGGCCCAGTACGACGCTCTGCTCGGCACTATTGCTGCCAACCATGCGGCCACTAACGAGCGGATTAGCGTACTCTTTGGCGAAGTCCGCGGCGATCTTGAGGCACTCCGCCTCAGCATTACTGCTACCTCCGGTACCGGCTCTGACCCCGACGCGACTCCCTCCAGACGCCGCGCTCGCACCAGAGGCCGAGCCCGCGATCACCAGCAGCAGTAGTTTGCTTTTATGTTGTTTTCAGTTTTAGTCTTGTAACTGTATCTATACCGCTATTATATCAGAACATTGAGGACAATGTCTGATATAGTGTGGGAGAGGTACTTTCCATTTCATTTCATTTCAATGTACTTTCAATTCTGTTGTATTCCTTTTAGAAAATCAATGAAATGAGCAATTCTGTGCGTTATTTTGAATATCGAATTTTCCCTGATTATTAAGCCATACTAGAAAAATCCTTAAATTACTCGCATTACCCGACTGACCACCGAACGGTTCGTAATTACGAAGCCGGGAACGATTAAACAGGACCAATACAATCTTGACATCTTCGACCCCCTGCTTAAGAAATTCCATCCGATCACCATTGCGAATGCACCTTTAGTTTCAGTTCAAAAAGTAACCCCAGTAGTTTATACTAGCAGTCAGCACCGTCTGAACACAAACCACGTGGGGAGCCGATGAATATAAGCGTTTGATGCCTAATCAATAATGATCCTTCGTATCTCAATGCAAAATGAAAAGAGATTGCACCAAAGTACACGGTCGCAGACAATAAACGAGAAATATGAGAAGGACTCCGTTTCGGGTTGGTTCAGAGGTACTGGTTCTGAACTCGGTAGGGCGTGCCACGGCTCGATCCCCCACAACCTCCGCATCGGATAAAACATGAAGGGTTACCACACTCGTGTACCAGACCCCGTGCTAAAAAAGGATCAAAATCGCTAACCGGCTACTCCACTACGTGCGTGCGAAGGCAAAGGGCTTAATGTGACTGCGCCAGAACGAACCGGGTGAAATACGATCGAAAAACTCTAGGTGAAATCGCAATGTGATTGTCGATTGTTTCGCTTGACGGGAAGTAGACGACATAGCCTGTTGCTTATGTCATCAGTGTATCGGTAGTGTTCTATCAAAGTACCGGACTATCCGACAGAACGACCCACCGGACGGTTTGCTATGAGTATGCGCGAGTAAAATCTTGTCCGCCGATTTTCAACCGACTATTTGCTTGAGGACAAGCAAAGGTTTAAGTTTGGGGAAGTTTGATGACGAGAAAACGCATCGGTTATATCGCTAGATTTCATTGACTTTTACCGCGCATTCACCGTTTTAACGCTCGATTCCTCGAGTTTTTCTTACTATTTTGCAGGTACATCGATATGTGAGGCCAAATCAAGAATTAAGAAGAAAAGAACAAAGAAACCACAAGAAATGAAGCAAGACAGAAGCCTGCATAAAACTCTGCATAATTTGTTACGACCACGGTCGTTACAAGGGAGTCACGACCGTGACACCTTGCTTTGGGACCTCACGACCGTGAGGAATGGGTGACGACCGTGACACTTGGAAACATAAGGCAACGAGCGTGAAGACCTTGTCACGCCCGTGACAAGGATATAACGTGATTCTTTTGACCCAGACTACGTCAAAGTCACCAGTGAAGCCACTCCTCCTAGTAATTCTCACGTGAGGGAAGTTTCTCCCACTTTCTGCTGCCACTTTCCAACATTTTCTCAACCACTTCAGCAAAGCCCAAGAAGCAAGAGATCCAGGACCAGCCCATGGGAACTCTATAAATAGGACCAGCTCAGAAGAATTTAGGGACAGACTTCAGTATCCAAATTTCCTGCGGAAGCTCTGCCGAATTACCTTACCATCATTTTATTATTCCAGCATTTTATTTTCTGCCTTATTTTATTCGTATCCAAACCAACCGTGTAACAATTTCCAACATTAGGGAATTGTTATACCTTTATTTGTTTCCAGCCTTCAGCATTTCGTTTTAAATTTTATTTCCGCCTACTCCAAGCTTTCCGGTCTGTGGAAGAAGGAGTCTACCCAGATATTGTTAATCAGGTTTTTTCAGTTATTACAATTTAATTTATTTAATTTATTTATAATGTCCAATTATTTCTCTGCCATTAGTAAGTTAATAAATAACTCTGAGTCTGATTTAACCTCGATGAGTAGCTAAATACCTTAGGGCGGTATGTAGTTATAACTAACTTAACCGGTAAGATATAACCATGGGCTAAAATAATTAATCGCTTAACATTCTGGCTGATACTTTTTAATTAAATTTGACCTTTTCGTTACGAGAGTAAGAAAAGGGTATTAGGTTGGGTCAAGACCACGAGAGTGTGAGATTTTAACCAGATAGCTAAAGTTAGGCATTTAAATTAAATACAGCGAGAGCGCTTTAAGATAAATTAGAATTATTTAGTTTCCAAAAATTATTTCTAAACACTTATGGGCTAGCGAGAGCAGGCATAGGGCTTTAGGGATAAGATCTGATTCAAGACCACGAGAGTGTGAGTTGAGGGTATTCAAACTAGTAATCTCTACCGAGTAGATTAAGTGAACATCTTTATAAGCCTAGGTTAGATTGACCCACCTAAGTTAGTATAATTACATACCGACCGTTTTAGTATTATTTTATTGAAAACTTAATTTTTATTCCGCCTTCAATAGTCTTAGGAAACCAACAAAAATCGTGACAACTATTCGCCTTAGCTAAACTAGAAGTTCATCTAGCACTACGTAACGATAGAATCCCTGTGGATCGATAATCTTAAATATTACTTCGATAGGCTGTGCACTTGCAGTAAGATACCGCTAGACGCATAAGTAGACACGTCTTTAGCCCATCAGTATTGAAGACCAGCATGTGGTCTTCGCCCTAGTTCAACCGTCCCGTGATCTCCAGAAGGTGGGCTGACCTTTCGGAGGTGGGTAGTTGGTTGATGACATGTCCCCACAGTGGGAGCATATGGAGAACGTGTGAAAGACATGTTGTTCTGCCCGACGTGGGAGTGTGCCTGCCCGGTGCGTCTAGAATCATGCCCGACACACTGGGGAATTTGGGCCTTCCCCAAATAGCATTGGGTTGGGCCTGCCCAACGGATGGGCAGGTCTGAGCCCAGTCTAGAACAACTCACTTAAAGGACAAAGACTCACCCAAACAAGTGAGAGAGATACAACATATTCATCCAAAATCTTAAGGTGATGGGCGTATGAATCCTCTTACTTATAAAGTGCTTAACCTCCACTTTTTTTAGCAATGTGGGTCTCAGAACTCACACTTGTTTCTCAATACAACTCACACTTATTTTCCAACACTTCATGTCTAGATAAAAAAAAATGTATATACGTATGGTGACATATGGTTTTTACTTTTTTTACTGATTGTATGGTGACAAGAAGGCCAGGTTTTTGGCTTAACAAAAATTGTGAACCGTCGTTGTATTTTGAATTACCATATAACTTTGTCATTTATTTTCATAATAATTCAAATTCATTTAACAACACATTCTCTTCAATTCAGCTCATAGTACCGATTATGAAATAAAAAAACTCAAATTCACATATTCTACTTAATCATAAAAACTAACAAAATCAAGTATCATAGAAAGACGAAACATCTCAATTTTAAATTGTCACTTCAAATAAATGGACAAACTTATATAATTTATTAATCACATACATATCTGTGCAACTACAGAACTATTAATTATAACAAATTTATGTAACTTATTAATCACATTCTGTAACTAATCTTTAAGTATGATATTGCTATATCTTCTATTACAAAATAATTTTAAACCCTGGAAAAGCACTAATAATTACTAATTATCTACAAAATAATTTTAAACTGTGCAAAAGCACAAATAATTACTACTAGTTATGTATGAAGTGTATGAAAATATGAGAATGATAATAAAGAAATGACCGAAATTTATTTTTGCCTATAAAATAAAAAGTGATACATTTTGCAAATTATAATAAAATGTATTAGGATAATTAAAAAAAACTATTGAAATTCTATTTCTAAAAATCAATCGTGTGATAGTTTGTAACTAACTTCTCACCTTATCCTAGGGACACTAAATTTAGTTTTGTTTTTTCTTTTTAAATTATTTTTTGAATTATTTATTCACTTCAATCCATCAATAATCAATGAATTCTGTGACAAATATTCAAACTTAGAATATTTATTCACTTCAATTCACTTAAATAGGAAAGAATCAAAATATTATTATTTTTTAAAAAAATTATTTATTAATTTTAAACTTTTACAGAGAAAATTTTTAATTTTGATGTCAATAATGAAAATTATCTATGTCACATTATTTTAATTTTATTTATAAATTATTTAGCATAATTCTTACCATGCATATATATATATATATATATATATATATATATATATATATATATATATATATTTTAATATAATTATAGTATTCATTAATTATGAAAATTTAAGTTTAAATCAAATTTGAGATATCAATTTTATTTATTCAGAGAGAAAGTGAGAAATGTTACCTTTTAAATTATACTTTACACCATTTATATATTTTTTTAACTTTCTATGATTTGTAGAAGAATTTTTAGATATTAACTAATAAATTTTATTCAAATTAAATACTAAAATTTATAATTTTTTTAATGTTTTTGTAATATAATTGTGTTAATTAAATTGATAATTTTATTTAAAATTTGAAAATTATATTTAGTGGATTATCTACGAACCCAACTCATTGATGAGCAGATTAGTTTAGTTCGGATTTAGTCTTAAAAATACAGTTTGAACACTTAACCCAACCCAAATAAATGTCGATCGAATCAGGTATCAAATTTAACCAAATTAGATCTAACCAACTCGTGAAGACCACTAAATGATTTAATCTTCATACTATATTTCTTTTATGATTAATACTTAATATAAGAAAGAAATCAAATATTTTTCATAATTTATTTCAATTCAAATATATTGAAAACAAAATGTTTTTTTTATTCATAAAATGTAAAAAAAAAAACAAAAAAAAACAATAATACTTTGTAAAAAAATACAATTAAATTTATCATATAAAAAAATCAACAATATAAAATATAAATATTTAAAATATAGATTTTTAAGGGATTAAAGTTAAGGTCTCTTTCACTTATTCGGTTATATATTTTAGGTGTTAAAAACACTTCATAAGTGAGTGAGTGTGAAATATGAAGAAAAATAAATATATGGTGAAAATTTTACGAGGGAATAAAAACTTATTCTTATACAGTGAGACCATTACCATATGTGTTCAATACAAAATGCATGCATGTAAAAAAAAATGAAAGTAACATGATTTTAATAGGTGACATACAAAATACATGCATAGGAAAAAAAAATGATGAAAGACGTGATTTTAAAAGGTGGCATACAAAATGCATGCATCGAAAGAAAATAAAAGTAGAATGATTCTAAAAAGTTACATCTAAGATTATAATTGAGATGACACGGATAAAATTAAGTGGCATATAAAATGGTGGGATTTGGATTCATTTCTTTTTTATATTTCATACAATTTTTCATGTTTTTAATCTAACGGTTCAAAATTTATAATTAATAATTAAATAAAAAAAATCATTTAATAGAAAAGACACTAGTGAAAAAATATTTTTTTAGCAGAGGTTTTTAAGTCAGTTCATCAATTATCCGACTTAAGAAACCACACGGTGGTAAATTCGTAAATATTTGAAACTTTGTTATGTCGGGTCTACGTTTAACCGACCTACAAAGATTAAATAAAAAAAATATAATTTTCATTAAATTTCTTAAGTCGGTTCTTTTACTGAAATGACTTAAGAAATTTATTTATTAAGTCAGGTGTTTATTACCTGACCTAAGAAGGTCTTACAAGACTCCGGTTCGATTTTTACCTAATACATTCCAGTGAAATAAACATTATTTAATACTTAGTTAATAAATTTTAATTAAAATAATTTCTGATAACACATTGACCTTTCTCTTTCTCTTTCTGCGCGCAACTTTCTACTCTAAGTTTTTGATACCGCAAAAATTTTCACCACAACTTCTTGTTCTCTCAATCTTTCACCACAACTTCCGTTTTCAGATTTGACCATTCTCTCAATCTTTCACCGTCACAGTCACCATATTCACTTTCTCCAGGTTCTCTCTTCTCTCTGCGTTTTGAAATGTTAGGTTTTGAATTTTCAATGAATACATTGTAAATAGTATTTCGTGTTTTCAAATTTGAAGCAGGGTTTAGGTGATACTAAATTGTTTGAGGTTTTGGTGATACTAACAAAGGCTTTGAACTCTACAGATTAGATAAGTAATTTGTCCATTATTAAATAACCTTTTTTATTTAATTATTCATTATAAATTCTAAACCGTTAGATTAAAAACATGAGAGATAACATGATATATAAAATAGGTGAGGATCTAAATCTCAAAGGTTAATGTGTGAAATACCTAATTTAAAGGGTTATTAAATAAATTATACTTTTGATTATTAGGTTAGATTTCTATTATAAAAAAATTGATTGAATAGACGGTGTTAATGTGAAACGATTGATATGATAAGTATTATTAACGTGACTGACTTTTTTTTTCTTTTTTTTTTTAATATCCAACATTTTCACATAAGCATTTCTTTTTGATTGTTGTTAAATCTTAAAATAGAAAAAAAAACATTTAATTGATCATAAATTACTCTTTAACCACTAAATCAACCACTCATTTTATTTATATTATAAAAATAGTTTATTAAATAGTTTAATTTTTCATATCATTAAATATTTTATTAAAGTTATTATTTAATAGAATAAATCTTTTATACACTAAATAGTTAAAATGTTTAATAATATTAATATTATTTCATAATATCAATAAAAATAAAAATAAAATATAATATTAAATAATTACTAAATAGTAAAATAATAATATTAATATTCGTCCAATATAAAAGTAAATAATATAAATATTAACAGTAATAAAATAAATAATAATATAAATATTAAAAAATTTTATAAAATAAATAATACTTATTTTATACTATTAATATTAATATATATATTATTTCAACTATTAATATTTATATAACTATTAATAATATTAATATTAGTAGTTGAAATAATATAAATATAAATATTAATAGTATAAAATAAATAGTAGAATAAATATTTAATAAACTATATAGTTGAAATATTTAATAAGCTAAATAGTTAAAATATTTAATAAACTACTTAATAATATTAGTATTATTTCATAGTATAAAATATTATTTAAACTACATATTATTTTATAGTATATTATTTCAACTAAATATTCTTTCATAGTATATTATTTCAGCTAAATACTATTTAACAATATTACTTAAATATTTCATATTAATATTATTTCGTATTTAATTATTTCATATTAATATTAATAGTTGAAATAATATAAATATAAATATTAATAGTATAAAATAAATAATAGAATAAATATTTAATAAAATATATAGTTGAAATATTTAATAAACTATTTAATAATATTAATATTATTTAATAATATTTATATAACTTATAAAATAAATATTTATATAACTTATTTATAGACTAAATATTTAATATTTAATAAAGTAATTTTTAATAGAATAAATATTTAATAATATTAATATTATTTCATAGTATAAAATAAATTAATGAAATAGTTTATTAAATTATTAATATGAAGTAATAGTTTATTTTAATAAAATAGTTGTGGTTAACTAATAATATTAATATTTCAATTATCAATTGCAGTATTAGTTGTAAAGAGAACGCAATATTAATGTTATATTTATATGCATTATCAAGGGTTTAAATTCAATAGGGCCATTTTTTTTTGAAAAAAATTGCATTTTTCATTTAACAAATAGAAAAGAAAAAGAAGTCTGTCAAATCTGCGATATATACCACATCAGCAGTGACATTAAAAAACACAGTGACAAAGTAAATTTATGAGTATGAATTTTTTTTTCTTCTTTTTTTCACTTACTATTTGACAATAAATATTTTAAATATCATAAGAGAATAGTTATTATAATAAATTATTAAGATCAATCTTTTAACTCAAAACTCCATTATCTTAAATTGAACATTAACTTCTTAGGCAGTCTGTTGTTATCTAAAACATGAATGAACTCTAATTTTGATATCACAAAGATGATTTAATATTTTTAAATCAATCACCTAACAATTAATTATTGGAATTAAAATTTATTTTTCAATAAAAATTTATAATCTAATTCCATTTTATAATTGGCCAGAAGATACAAAACACACACAAAGATAGTTAAATGATAATTGACATTTAAATATATAAAATAGGGCTAATAAATTACATAATTCAAATAGATTCGAAAAGGTTTATCTACCTTTAAATTGGGAGAGAGTTATTTACTTATTTTTCTAAATGTATCACTTCAAAAAATTCAAGTATTAATGTCTAATATTTTTGGCGGAATTTTGATTCCACATAAATTTTTTTAGCGGATTTAGAGAAGGAATGAGAAGATGAAGAAGAGGAAAGTGGAAGTGAAGGATTGAAGATGGAGGGAAGTGAAGGATTAGGTTCGAATAACAGGCTTCCAATAAAGTATTACGACACCAAGATTCTATATTTTATTAGAGATACTATAAAAATGGGCAAGAATACATTACAAGTTGAAAGGGAAAAATATGCAAAACTTTGTGTGGAAGTTAGTTTGACTAAACCACTACTTGAAATGTTTACTATTAAGGGGAGAATGTATAAAGTGGAATGTGAATGTCTTCACATGATTTGTCTAAATTATGTGGGATTTGGCCAGACTAAATAAGGATGTTCAGATAGCAGTAGAATGAACGTGGAGAGTATTGGGATAGGGGTAAAAGAGACATGAAAGACTTCATCGAGAATGGAGGAAAATAGGAACGACAATGAGGAGGATGGAGTGGGGCCATGAAGAATAGTCAATAAACAAAGGAGAGATAAGATGATGGTGGATAGACGGAGAAATCAAACTCTGGTAATCATAAATGGTGATGAGACAACTAAGGGGTCAAGATTCAGATCACTTAGTGAAGAAACTATAGCACTTGATGACTCAATCAACGAGGATTATGTGCAAAATGAAGAAATAAAGAAAAAACAATAATCAATAATGAGGAGCAGAAAAAAGTTATAAGTAATAATGAGGATAATAAATGTGGGTCAAAAGGTGATACGTTATCAGAGATTTTAGGATTTATGAACAACCATGTCGTACGTAAAGGTAGGGAAACTAATACTCCCTTCAGTCTCATATATAAGCAACTTTACAAAAAACTTACCCTTTAAGAAAAATGTCTAAATGCATTTAAGTCTTACACTCTTTCTAATTTTACCTCTACTTTTTACTTTGAAAATTGCTAAAAACATAGAAATGTTAAAAAAGTAGGGGTATATTTGGAATAATAACATTGAATATAATAAATATCGATCATTTTTCTTATATTTGAGACTATTGAAATTATTTTTTTGTTGCTTATATTTAAGAAAAATGTTTAAATGCATTTAAGTCTTACACGATTTCATTGAAACATTTATGCAAGTTTATATAGATGATATAGTTATCAAATCCTCATCAGAAAGTGGTCATATCGATCACCTTCTACATTCCTTTGAAAGGATGAGAAAATATGGATTAAATATGAATCCATTAAAGTGTGCATTTTATGTCAGTGCAGGCGATTTCTTAGGCTTCATGGTTCATGAAAAAAGGAATCGAGATAAATCAGAGTAAGGCAAAGGTTATACTTAATACAAAGCCTTCGACAACCAAGAAGCAATTGCAATCCCTCTTGGGAAAGATCAACTCTTAAGAAAGTTTATTTCGAACCTCAACGGTAAGACAAAGTTGTTCTCGCCTTTGCTACGCTTGAAAAAGGAGGAAGGTTTCAGATGGGAACCAGAGCATCAAAGGGCATTCGATGACATAAAAGAATATTCGTCGAAGCCACATGTGTTACGACTTCCTATACAAAACAAAAGCATAAAGTTGTACATATTTGCGTCAGGTTCAATAATAGGCAGCATGCTAGCCCAAAAATGATGACGACATCGAAAGAGCCATATATTATCTTAGTCGTTTACTAATAAATGCATAAACTAGGTACAACTTGATTGAAAAGTTGTGCCTATCTTTGTATTTTTCATGTATGAAGTTGAAATATTATATAAAATCGACTGATGTGTTTGTTTATTCATATTTCGAAATTATAAAGCACATGTTATCGAAACCAATTTTACACAGTAGAATAGGAAAATGGGTCTTGACCTTAACATAATATTCTTTAACATATGCACCGCTGAGAGCCATGAAAGGTCAAGTCGTTGTTGATTTCATAGTATATCATGCAATGGATGAGCTAGCATTAAATTACCTCGAGCAATCAATATGGAAGTAATATTTTGATGGGTCTAACTACACTAAAGGAACCAGTGTTGGGATCCTGGTCATTTCTCCATAGGGTATTCCAACTAAGTATAAATTCAAAATAAACGGTCGTTGCTCCAATAACTAGGCTAATATGTATATCTATCTTGTTAGACCTGGGGACAACAAGAGTTGAGATTAAAGAAGATACAAAACTAGTAGTGAGGCAAATGACAAAAGAATATAAGTGCATTAATGATAACTTAATGATGTATTTTGTCAAAGCAAACTCATTATTAAAGAAGTTCAAAATGGTTGACATAAAACATGTGCCAAGAATTGAGAATCAAAAGGCCAATGATTTGACCCAAATTGCTTTAAATTGTCGAGTATCAAAAGAAATACTGGAATAAATGACTGAAGTTAGAGACAAGTTGATCTCGAACAATGTTTTGGCTCTAGAATTGTCAGTGACGAAACTAATGGGGGTAGAAGAATTAGGGGACCTAAATCCCAAAAAATTTTAAAATTTTTCCATTGACAATTTGTAGAATAAGAACTGGAGGAAACATATCATAGAACTTTTGAAAGATCCAACAAGAGCTACAAATCGAAAGATTAGATACAGGGCTTTAAGTTACGTATGGGAAGTGAGTTGTTTAAGACTCGTGAAGGAGTGTTGCTTAATGCCTGGGTGAAAGTGGGGCCTACTTGGCAATATTTAGTGCACATAATGGATCATGTGGTACCCATCTAGTAGGCCCCAAAATGAAATGGTTATTATTTTGATAAGGAGTCTATTGGCCCACCATGTTGAAAGACTACATAGGGTTTTCTAAGGGGTGCCAGGAATGTCAAAAGCACGCATAAATTCAACACGTTTCAGCCAGCGAGCTATACACAATAGTCAAACCTTGATCATTCAAATGTTGGGCTTTGGATTTGATAAGGGAGATCAGACCAATATTGTATAAGTCCCATAGGTACGTTCAGGTAGGTATAAATTATTTTACAAAGTGGGTCAGGGCGGTACCTCTAAATGTCGACCAAGAGGTGGTAACTAATTTCATTCAAAGTAATATAATCTCAAAATTTGAGATCTCGGAAACCATAATCACAGATCAAGGGTTGGTCTTTGATCGGGAAAATAGCAAGTGTATTATTTTACCAATGTAGTAATAATGGAGATTTCCCCGAATATCGATCTCGAGGACTGCATAGGAAATACATGCTCTAAAATAATTCAATTGAACAAAAGCACTTGGGGGGTTTTGAGATTGTTTGGTTGAATTATAAAAATATTTGCAAGTAAAAGAGAGAAATTGACTAAGTGGTTTTAAAATATATGAGTAACATGTTAGGGGAAGTGTATGATCTGACTCAGTAACAACCCTGAATTAACACTGCAACAACTTATTGTAACTAACTAATTACCGATTCTTTAGAATGTTTACTCTTAAGTCTTTAGTGAGGAAACCTTTAATCATCTACCCTAATTTCTATGTCCATAGAGAATTATAAGTGATATTAAGCAATCAATTATCAAGAACATTCTGATTGCTATAGGGTATCCCTAGTCCTAGGTGATATCTACTATAAAATGATCAAAAGCAAAGCCTTAATAACGACGGTCCATCCTAATCGTTAATCATAAATCAAATCTTGTTGGTCTGATAGGGCAAGCATTAAGAACAACTAGAGATCAAATCAGTTATGAAAACAAAGGAAATATCATTGCAATACTATTATCAGAGTCATTACAGATTCAAATCAGGGACACCCTCCTAGCATTGGGGGGTTTAACTACTCAAAATATTCGAAGAAAGTATAAAAGAAAAACTAGACATTACAAGATAATAGGTTTCTTTGATCTTCAATTGCTTCTACTCATGAAAATCTTCAATTCCCCAATCACCTTGATCTCCATAATCCTGATTGTGTAATTCTTTTCTGGCCAAAAAAGTTCTCTTTTCCTTCTCAAAATTTGTCTTAAATACTCCCAGGTCCAAGACAGTAATAGGAAAATACCCAAAATACCAATAGAGATCACAAATGCCCAAAAAAACAGAAAATTGGAAGATGGAGCGCATCAGCCAACACGGGTCGTGTCAGCTGACACGGGCAACCGGGTTGGCCCCCTGGATATCTGCTAAAAAGAATTTCCTGCTCCAGATATGTTGACACGGGCCGCGTAAGGTGACATGGGCATCCGTGTCAGCCCATGTCTAATGCACAATCTTCACTCTCTTGGTACCATCCTGACACGGGCCGTGTCAAGTGACACGGGTGGCCGTGTCAGGCCCATGTTTCACTTCTAAAACTCTTTCGAATTCCTGTTGTTTTTCCTCCGATTCTTCTTGATTGCTTACCTAAACCTAAAAATAATGGAAATACCAAACCAACACATAAAATTTGATAAAAAGGAAATAAAATGCAACTAAACATATAAGATAATTAACTAAAACTCATGGTAAAATAACGTATAAAAATCACTGATCAGTCTTCACCTGGCGTAAGATGGTTGAGTTTACCTTAAAAACAAGGATCAAACTATTAACTTATACTCCATATTATGCTCAAGAAAATGGTCTGGTCGAAGTTGCAAACAAGACGCTAGATCAGGCACTTTAGGTTTGTCGAACATTATCCAATGAGGAAACTAATGCCACGCCTTTTAGGTTAACCTTTGAGCATGATGCAATGTTGCTTATAGAAATACATTTGCAATCAGTTAGAACCCAAAGGCAAGGAGAAATCCCTGTCGATCATTATTGGAGCATAATGATGGATGAACTAGTCGACTTAGATGAAGAAAAGATAATCGCTCTAGACGTTTTGATAAGACAGAAAAAGCGTGTTACTAAAGTCTTTAAAAAAGGTTAAGTCAAAAGTTTTTTCGTTTGGATATTACGTTTGGAAGGTGATATCACCTATGGATCAAAGAGATAAAGCTTTAGGGAAATGATCTCTAAATTGGGAAGGGCCATTGAAAATCAACCAAGTATTTTCAAACAATGCCTATGAAATCGAGGAGTTAAGTCCTGATAGTCGAATATTACAAGGAAATGGAAAATACTTGAAAAAATTATAAGCTTATGTTGCAAGAAGTAAAGATATTGCATAAAAAGGCATATAAGGTGGCCAAAATATTTAATAACGCCAAAATATGGAAAACCATACAAAATATCAAAATGCATTACAATTTTTTAAACATAAATGAAACATCAAACAAAGGATTTTAACTTTTTACTCAACTCTTCGAAGTAGAGCTTGGTGTGGTGGAGTTTCTTGTTGATCTGATGGTCTAAAGCTTTCAGCTTTTTTACTCCAACTTCCAACATCTTAGCAGTCTTAAATTGTCCCAAGTCGGTATTGGCATTCTCACTTTCTTCGTTGCCTCTAGTTTTAACTGCATCCAGATCATTTGTTAAGTCCATGAGAGGATGTCATGCTCTAGAGTTTCCAATTTCTTTTTAGCTTTGGCCTTCTCCTCTAACTTAACAACTAAAGTTTGAGAATCAAAAACCAAACCTTGGTGCTTACGCAAGACACCCGCCCTCAGGTCGATACAATTGCCACTCTCTTGTTTCTGCCTCATCATTTGGAATTCTTGTTTAAGTAAGGGTTCGAGATCCAAGATGATGTCAATAATGGGGCCTGGAACTTCAGGCTTGTTCAGTTTCACTAGCATCCCTTGAATCTCAAATAGAGCAATAGTGTCATCCCTGACATTTTGAAGGAAGTCTATCCTTACATGTTTAGACTTCAACTTCCCAAACAATTTATCATAGGTATCAAGTGAACCAATAAGTGAGCTGAGAGACAACTCAGAAAGAACCTCTTGGTTCTAGAAGATTCTTTTGCAGACCTCGACAGGATTTTCTGGTTGGTCGGCAGCTTTCGATGCGTTCAAGGTGGAAGTAGACACTTAACTAGAGCTTTCGGTAGAACGAGATCCTGGAGTCAGAGAGGAGTGAGTATGCTTTTGAAAACCTTAATGAGAAGGAGGTTCTCCAAATGGCTGCATGAGGCTAGGTGTAACAACGTCGGTAGTATTCTCGACATGAGCACCCATAGTCGTTCCTTAAGGAGGACTAGTTCTCATGAGGGCTTCTGGCACCATAATCCTGGCTTGGTGGTTTGTGGGAGTGGACACGAATGGAGATTTACTGTTTGGTTTTTTAGTGTTCACGATGACAAATTCCAAAATCCTGCCACCAACTGGCTCTTCTTAGTTGATAACACCATCATTGGCAGTTTCACTTTGAAGGTTATCAGAAGGACCGGTGGATTGGGGATGATATGATGGAGTAGTAGATTTAAGGCTCGAGTATTCGACAGTATTGTTAGGATCAACTAGTTGATGATGATAGCTTTTTGAGGTAGTGCCAACAAGCTTCTAAAATAAACTAAATTAGCATTGCCCAATGATAAAAATGAGAGAGAAAAGGTAGTTACTTGTTCAGGCTCAGGTCGAGGAGGCGAAGTAGTTATCTCGACTGTTATTTGAGGTCGCTCATAGGTATTGCCACTCTTTTTGTTTTTATGCAAAAGTGGCATTTCACTCTCTTTATTATCCTCCTCCTCAAGGATTGTTATAGCTTCGATACTTATTCTCTTTTTCCCAATAGAGGGTTGGACGGGGTTTGTGTTCAACTCAGGGGACATAATGTTGGTCTCGGCAGTATAAGCACCAACATTTAATGTCGATAGTAGAGGAACATGAGCATTTTCTTTGCTGTTACTGATGTCAAACTCGCTTTCTTTCTAGGGAGACTAACAAAGTTGGACAAAATAAGTAAAAGGTATATTTTGTTAAGAAATAGAGAAAAAGTGAAGGCACAAACCAAGACTTCGTCGTCATAAGAATCATTGGCACCATCATCAAAGTCTCTAGGCCTCAACAACCTTCTAGAGGTATATGCTTCAGTTGCTCTCTGTCCCTAAGAAAGTAATTTTAGGTTAGAGGTGTCGACAAAAAATAAAAGGGAATCATTAAAGGGTTAGTGTTTACCCTTGTAGCCCTTGAAGTACTGATACCTTGAGAGCCATCAGTCGAAGCTTTTGGATTGTTGGGAAAACCTACGAAAGAGGCAAACTGAATGTGTTAGCCTAAAAGATGCAAAATAAAAATGCAAATCATTTGAGAAGCATTCGACAGACATACCCCTTTCTCTTAAAAAGGAAAGAGCATCAACCAGTCGTTGTGCTATCACTGTATGGTCAGGAACAAGGGGCCAATGTTGCGCCCACCGCTAGCAGAGTCAAGGACGTAGAAGAATGACACATCTTTTGGAATAAGGCATTTATGGAGCTTGAGTCGACAAATGGCACCATAAAAGACACTGGGAAAGATGAAATGGAATTTAGAGAAATTTTTAATGATTCCATTTTATTTAAAGCTCCTAAGAAATAGGAGGTAATCATCAAAGATTTTCCCGGACGTCTGTGACGTGACATTTTTGTGTAAAGTGGTCATAGTGGCTACAATAATAATTAATTTCAGACGTTCCATTTTGATGTGACGTGTACAGGGTGAACAGTGTCGAAGAGCTTCAAAAACACTACATTTCTTCCATTCGATAATGATCGAAAGTGGCCTTTTTGGGGGGCATATGTTGACCTGGAATTTTCTATCTAATAGGAAAATCAAGTCAATGTTGCATTTGGTAAAATACTAAGTGTAACAAGTGATAAAAAAGAGTCGGCAGTGATGGCACGTCAACTAGATGGTCTCGACTAGCATCTTGAGATGTTAGTTTTGGAAAATCTTGAGATATCAAGTGAAGAAGTCTCAAGAGTAGACTTGAATGATCACTTGACACCATGTCGAGAGAGGGTTCTTCGACATACTTTAAATTCTTAGAAGATTGAGGAAACCAAAGGATAAGGGTGTTATGCGTTGTAACTACCTTTGATGAACAAGTAGTTACCAGCATCTAGCAGTTAGAGAACGTGGGATAATGATCACAACAGTTTTCAGAGCCTTAACAATGCGGCAGGGCGTGGAGTTGTAAGTTACATGCATTCAAATGACGTGTCAATTTCTGCAGAGCTAAATTTTCAAAGACGGTTATTCCTAGTTAGTATTTATAACAGACGCATATGTTTTAATAAAGGGTTCACAAGTTTTCACATACAATTCTCTATAGAACTAGAGTACTCAAATCAAAGAGCAAAACCGTTTGTGAGGAATTATATGAGTCTGCGTCCCTCTTTTCTATATATTTTTTTATTGTTTTCTTAATTAAAACATCTTTATCTTTCTTGTCATTTATTACATTTTATTTAATGTTGTTTATTTCAAGTTCTTTTTCCTGCAATTCAAACTTTATTGTTTTTAAAGTTTATTTACGAATTGTCTGCAATCAGACATTTTTTGTTACGTCTCTTATACGTATATATTGAGATATATTTAGGAAAACATATTTTAGGAAAAGATATATTTAGGAAAGTAATTGCTAGGATATTTCCTAATTTACAGATCTCCAAAGATATGATTTTTGATGTACTGCTATTATAAATATGGTTACCTGTGATTGAGAATAAACAAGCCAATTTATCAATTCTTCATGGTAATCAGAGTTTGAGAACGTTTTTCTCAAGAACAAATTGATATGGCTGGCGGTGAACCCCCCCCCCCCCCACCACCACCACCACCACCAAACACCTAAGATTGAACCTAATTCACCATATTACCTCAGATCGCAAGATCGACCATGAGATTTCATCACACCCACTCGCTTAACAGCAGATAATTATGAATCTTGGGCAACCGATATACAAACGACATTAGAAGCTCGGAGGAAATTCGAATTTCTGAATGGCTCGATCAATAAACCGTCATCCCCTTGCACACAGTCTGATTGGGCAGCGATTAATGCGATGCTCATATCGTGGATCACGAATACGATAGACCCCGATTTGAAGACATCCTTGTCCAAATTCAGAGAGGCTAAACCCTTTTGGGATAACCTCAAGCAGTGTTTCGCACAAACTAATGGTCCTCGCATTCAACAATTGCGTTCTTCAATTGCAAAGTGCGAACATACCAAATTAATGTCGGTTTCTGTGTACTACGGAAAGTTGCATACTTTGTGGCAGGAACTTGATCGACACGAGCCTTTGATCTCGTTTTCTTGTTGTGCTTTGTGTTCGGCTGGGAAATTGCACGACGAGCGTCGAGCACAAGCACGCCTACATGATTTCTTAATGGGATTGTATCCTGAATTTTATTCTTCCTTACGCACAAACATATTGTCACAAGACCCTCTTCCGAGTCTTGATAGAGCATACCAGTTGGTTACAAAAGAGGAACGTGTGCGTACATCGAAGAAAGAAGTCGAGTCCAAACCATCTGAGGCAATTGGGTTCGCTGTACGAGCAGGGGCAGGGGCCGACCGTGGTCGGGGACGAAGTTCTACCAGGCCAGTGTGTTCTCTGTGCAAGAAAATAGGTCATGAATCCTCGGGTTGCTGGGCGAACTCAGCCTGCGGTCATTGCAAGAAAAAGGGTCATCCCGAGAGCCGTTGTTTTGAGCTTGTGGGCTATCTGGATGCCTGGCCCGAGAGCAGGAAGACTCCCACAATGGGGCAGGAACGTGGCCAAGTGCGTGCTAATACTGCTGCAAGTTCGTCTCCTTCGAACTTGGGTCAACTCTTCACACCCGAGCAATAGAAGGCTATATCGGGTCTTATCGGTAATGCTCAAATTCCCGACAATAGATTAAATGGTAAGTTTGATGCATCGTCTTGGATTATTGATACCGGAGCAACTCACCACGTTATAGGAGAAAGCTCTTGGTTATTTGACACACAAATTTTTGAATGCCCGATTGGTTTGCCGAATGGTGAAAAAGTAGTTGCCACTTTGGTGGGGTCTGTTCGTTTATCGGACAAGATTACTCTCATCGGAGTCCTTTATGTTCCAAATTTGAGTTGCAATTTGCTGTCTGTCTCTAAACTTAATGATGATTTACAAACTATTGTCCAATTTGATTCTCATATTTGTGCTATACAGGACCAAACGAAGGAGCTGATTGGAATGGGAATTAAGAGAGACGGATTGTACTACTTTAGCAAACCGAAATTCGTGTCTACTGCTAAAGCTACATCAGACTTGGAGTTATGGCATCGTCGGCTCGGGCATCCTTCGGAAAAAGTAGTTAAGATGATTCCTCATGTCAGTAGTAATAAAGATCATTTGGATAAGGGATGTGAAGTGTGTATGCGTGCTAAGCTTCCTAGAGATAAATTTCATTTGAGTAATAATAAAGCTTCTCGAATTTTTGAGAAAATACATTGTGATTTGTGGGGACCGCATAGACATGTTTCTTCGTGTGAAGCTCGTTTTTTTTTACAATAGTTGATGATTTTTTGAGAGCAGTTTCGATTTATTTGTTAGTCGATAAATTAGAAGTATTTCAAATGTTTATGGCTTTTGTTACTATGGTTGATAGACAATTTTCTCAAACAATCAAAGTTGTTCAAAGTGATAACGGGTTTGAGTTTAATTGTTTGCTTGAATATTTTGATGCAACCGGAATTTTATTTCAGACTTCTTGTGTGGGTACTCCGCAACAAAATGGGAGAGTTGAGAGGAAGCATAAACATATCTTGAATGTTGGTCGGGCATTGCGTTTTCAAGCAAACCTGCCTATCTATTTTTGGGGGGAATGTGTTCTTGTTACTGCTCACTTAATCAACCATACCCATACTCCTCTTTTACTGAATAAAACACCTTTTGAAATACTTTTTTGATAAACCTCCCTGTTTTGATGTTGTTCGAACCTTTGGGTGCTTGTGTTATGCACATAATCAGAAAACTAAAGGAGATAAATTCACTAGTCGAAGTCGAAAATGTGTCTTTGTTGGATATCCGTTTGGTAAAAATGGTTGGAGATTGTTTGATTTGGATACAAAAGAATTTTTTGTTTCACGAGATGTAAAATTCTTTGAGGAAGTGTTCCCGTTTGGATGTCCGGAGGATGTAAACACCACGAATAACGAATATGTTGATCAAGAAATTCATGAGGATTTTGCTGAATTAATTTTGGACAATGAAATTGAGGTTGGCGAATTCTTGGATCAGCAGCGAACCCAACACAATGTTCAAACATCAGACTCACCATCTCCTACGACCTCACCGGCGCCGGCTGGGACGAATCAAGAACAACCTATGCCATCATCTGATCAGGCTGTTGGGGCTTCGTCTACATCAGCAGCTCCAGCAGTTAGTGAACAGGAAATGGGTCGCGGATTCCGAGAAAAATTCCCGAACACTTTGTATCGGGACTTTGTGACACATACGATTTTTGCTAATAGTACATCCTCATCTTCTTCCTCTTTTGATCTCTCCCAATGTACTCCTTATCCTTTAGCACATTATATAAATTGTGACAATTATTCTGTAAATTATCGGAGATTTCTTGCAGTTGTTATCAAGGGTAATGATCCTAAATCCTTTAAAGAGGCTATGAAGTACGACGGGTGGAGACAATCAATGAAGGAGGAGATCCAGGCTCTTGAAGACAATGGAACATGGACTTTGGAACATCTCCCGCCGGGAAAACGTGCTCTTGGTAGTCGATGGGTGTACAAGACCAAATATTTATCAAATGGGGATATTGAGCGCCTCAAATCAAGATTAGTAGTATTGGGCAATCACCAACAGTAGGGTATTGATTACAATGAAACATTCGCTCTGGTGGCCAAAATGACTACGGTTCGTGTCTTCTTAGCAATAGCAGCTTCAAAAAATTGGGCATTGCACCAGATGGATGTCCATAATGCCTTTTTGCACGGTGATTTAGATGAAGAGGTGTACATAAAATTACCTCCCAGATTTGAGAGTTCAGAACCGTCTTTGTGTGTTGGTTGCGCAAGTCGTTGTATGGCTTGAAACAAGCTCCTAGATGTTGGTTTGCAAAATTGGTGTCGGCTTTGAAAGGTTATGGTTTTCTTCAATCCTACTCAGACTATTCTCTCTTCACATATGCTAAAGGCGCTGTTCGCATTAATGTCTTGGTTTATGTGGATGGTCTTATTATTTCTGGGAATGATTCCGCTGCACTTACTGTTTTCAGAGCTTATCTCAGTGATTGCTTCAAAATGAAGGACATGGGAAGTCTCAAATATTTTTTAGGAATTGAAGTGGCATGTAGCTCATTAGGATTTTCTCTGTGTCAACGAAAGTACACTTTGTATATTATCTCTGAAACATGATTGTTGGGAGCAAAGCCAAGTGCGTTTCCCATTGAGCATAACCATAAGCTTGGCCTTGCTACTGGTGATTTTGTGCCGGATCCCGAATCATATCGACGGTTTGTGGGTCGTCTGGTTTATCTTGCGGTCACTCGACCAGACTTGGCTTATTCGGTCCATATTTTATCTCAATTTATGCAAGAACCTCGCATGGAGCATTGAGAGGCGGCCCTTCGAGTCGTTCGTTATTTGAAAGGGACTCCTGGTCAGGGTATTTTGCTTCGTGCAGATAGTGAATTGACATTGGAAGGTTGGTGTGATTCGGACTGGGCGGCCTGTCCCCTTACTCGCCGTTCTCTGACAGGATGGATAATGGTTTTAGGCCAATCTCCGATTTCTTGGAAGACGAAGAAACAAAATACGGTTTTCCGATCCTCTGCCGAAGCTGAGTACAGGTCTATGGTCGCGGTCACTGGTGAATTAAAGTGGCTAAAAGGACTGTTGTTGAGTTTGGGTGTTCACCATCCTAAGGAAATTAAATTATTTTCTGATATTGAGTCTGCGTTGCATATTGCGAAAAATCCAATCTTTCACGAGTGAACAAAACATATTGAAATCGATTGCCATTTTGTTCGGGATGCAATAAATGAGGGTTTGATTTCACCATCTCACGTCTGCACATCGTCTCAATTGGCGGACATTTTCACAAAAGCACTCGGGAAGGCTCAGTTTGATTCTCTCCTTTCCAAGTTGGGCATTTTTGAATCCCATGCACCAACTTGAGGGGGGTATTGAGATATATTTAGGAAAACATATTTTAGGAAAAAATATATTTAGGAAAATAATTGCTAGGATATTTCCTAATTTACATATCTCCAAAGATATGATTTTTGATGTACTGCTATTATAAATATGGTTACCTGTGATTGAGAATAAACAAGTCAATTTATCAATTCTTCAGTATGTCACAGTAATATTTTTCACACAAAATCGATCTCAGAATTTTTCAAATTAATTTTAAAGACTTTCAAACTCGTAATTATTTGCTAAAAACATCTGTGAACAATATAAAATTTACTTTTAAGCAGGGGGTATTGAGATATATTTAGGAAAAGATATATTAGGAAAATAATTGCTAGGATATTTCCTAATTTACAGATCTCCAAAGATATGATTTTTGATGTACAACTATTATAAATATGGTTACCTGTGATTGAGAATAAACAAGCCAATTTATCAATTCTTCAGTATGTCACAGTAATATTTTTCACACAAAATCGATCTCAGAATTTTTCGAATTAATTTTAAAGACTTTCAAACTCGTAATTATTCGCTAAAAACATCTGCGAACAAATATAAAATTTACTTTTAAGCAAGAAAAAACCATTTAAATCTGGTGTAAAATGATAATTTGGAAATCATTTTTGTAGATATTTATACTACCAAATTAATGGTTATAATATTTCATTTTCTTGTTTAAAATACTAGTGGTGGACTGTTTTAGAATGTTTAACATAGCTCTTTTCAACTTAAAATGTAATACATATAATACTAATTATTAAAACCACTTATCATCCATATATATATATATATATATATATATATATATATATATATATATATATATATATATATATATATATATATATATATATATATATATATATATATATATATATATATATATATATATATATATATATATATATATATATATATATATATATATATATATATATATATATATATATATATATATATATATATATATATATATATATATATATATATATATATATATATATATATATATATATATATATATATATATATATATATATATATATATATATAAAAGTTGAATATAACACAACCTTAATATGAACAGAGTGTGTGTTTGGTATTTAGCCTGGTGAAGTTGAAGACTGACTTTTGAGGGTAGAATACTTGAATTTTCAATAAATGCATACTGTCATTGAAATGGACCACTGCTGGATGCAGCCAATTCTTTGACTTTAGTTACATACACACCCAATAACCTACACTACACTAGTGGATCCAATGCTGTTGGTATTAATCTTCTAGATAATAATATTTATTACTACTTTGAATCATTTCTTGTGAAAGAAAATACAATCAAACACTATGTCACTATGTGGGACCTTCTTAACATACTCATCATAAAATAAAATAAAAAGCCATTTTCACTTTTTTTGCAATTGTCATTTTTCTGCCAACCCCACCAGCACCAACAAGTGATGAAATTGTTGTATCAACTCAAAATGAGACTCATCTTGCAAAGTTGGTAAAAAGAAAAAGAGAAAACATAGAAATTGTTCGAGAAGTATGGCTTTTAAAGATTGTTCTAAGAAAAGGGAGGTTCAGAGAGCAGCTGGTGTAAAGGTCTCGAAGAGTTTTCCTCTTTCTAGTCTTGCATCTTTGGAGTCTTTGTCCTTGCCTCTGGTATGTATAGCTTTGAGTTGAAACCTTTTATTTTGAGATTTGAAGTGATTATGATTTTTGATAATGAATTATGAGAATAGGTGCAGGAGGTTGTTCTTTCTGCTGATATGAAATGTGAGAAGTGCCAGAAGAGAGTTACTGACATTATTACAAAAATGAATGGTAAGTGTGTTTGTTAAAGTAACTTCATGTTATGTTATCCTTTGATTTTGTTGAAGTAATAGGGTATATTCTATACTAAATGTTTTGAACATGATTGTGAAATTGTTGATTGGTTTTAATTAATGATCTGTAAGAAAAATTCTTTAATCAAATCCAATTTCATTTCCTCTATTTGTTTTGTTAGCAAGAAGTTAGAGAAAGCTCAGAGAGAGAAAAAGAGCAGTGGTCCTTACTGTTCTTGTTAGTTTCTAATACAATTCTCTCTTTAACTTTCATTTTTCAGTAGAAACTGAGTCCATAGTGGTGAATGTATTGGAAAAGAAAGTGATACTAACTTTTAGAATATCTTCATCAACACATGTTGGTAAAGTAATCTCACACAAAGTTACACCTAAAGTTGCCATTATCAAACGGATATTCCGGTCATCCAATGGTTAGAAAGGAAGCACATGTGCATGAGATTCTACAGATTGAGTTGATAATGTACAGCACATAGTTTTTGGAGTATTCATGATTGCTTTCTCAACATGGATATTCCCAAATAGAGATAAACAGATTTTATTGAATTTTTGTGTTTGAATAAATTCTTCAAAATTAAATATATATTTTTAGTTTATGTAGATGAGAAATGAAGGAATTCTGGTAGCCTTTGTTACACTTTGAGAATAAGAATGTGATGCTTCAATTGTTAGTGCTGCTTTAGGTAAAAGCAATGCAGAAACGAGGCATCAAGAGATGCTTACCCTTTGAAACACGGTTATTCCATTTGAAGTAAAGTACTAGTATCGGGTACGTATTAAGTACCGATACACCTAGTACGCATCGAAGTTATATCAAATTTTTTTTTTAAAAGTTGGTACATTAACCGGTACACATTTGGTACTACGTATCTAATTTTTAAACTTTTTTTAGATAGTTTAATTAAAAATTTTTTTTATTCGGTGAATTATTCTATTTATTCATTTATTGAAAATGAATAGGCTTAATCTAAAGAGAGTTGATACTTTAGTTTTTTCATACAAGTTTTTCTCTTCTTTCGAGAAAGAGTAAGGTTTATAATGAGAAATGAATGAGATTTATTTGATGGAGTTGATATTCTTAAAGTTATTAGTCTCTCTTTTTGAGGACCTGATTTAGAAATCATTCTTTTTTTAATGATATTGGAGAAGAAAATATAAAAATTCAGTTATTATTTTATGATTTATTGATACTTGTTAAGTATGATTTAATTATTTTATTACAAAGATATTAACTATTTTAAAATAAATTATTTTTTAATTTTAATATTTTAATATTATTTAAACAATGTAATTCCTTTATTATTTTTATAATATATTTAAAAAAAATTATATTAATATACTTATACCATAGTTTTTTTAAAATATCGAATACTAATACATACCCGTACCTATGCAACGAAGTGTTTAACATAGCAATGATGTTTTGCTCTCATGTGAATAAGTGTTAATTAAGTTGAAGTATAATTGGATAACTTGGTCTTATTGGCATAGTTAAGCACGATCAATATTTGAAACGATTCGAGGGAGTACTACAGTATTCTAAACATTATTAAAAATTGGCTTAATATTTTTTTTATATCAACTTTGTGATTTATTTTGATTCTTTAATTTTAAAAAAATATTAATTTTTTAAAATATATGATGTTAATCACTTTGATAAATATGGTTCATTGAAATAATTATGAATTGTTGAAATAAATATGAGTTGTTGAGAGTATAATTTATATTGTTGTAGAGATAATTATGTGTTGTTGAGATATCTATAGATGGTTAAGAGTATAACTCGTATTGTTAGAATAATTATAAACTTTTTAAATAAATTATAGATGCTCTATAGTTGCAAACATATGTATTTTGGTTGAACTGCGTAAACAAAACTTTTGTGTGTTTCTATCTACTATGATTTGTATTTGTGATATTGTTCTAACAATTGGTAAATTTGAAGTGACTTGGTGCGATGGAACAAGCAATTTTGATTTATGGCAAAGGAAGGTTAAAGATTTGTTGCCTCAGCAAGGTTTACATAAGGCGTTTCGTAATGAGAAACCGACAGACATCTCAACCGTTGATTGAAACGAGATGAAGGAGAAGACTACGTGTTTGATAAGACCCTGCGTTTCTAATGACATGATTAATCGTATTCTAGACCTTGCAACTCCAAATGATGTCTAGGATAAATTGAAAAGGCAATACATGTCCAAAACGCTCATGAACAAATTGTTCGTGAAGTAGCGTCTCTATAGTCTTAAGATGTAGGAATGAAGCGATTTGCAGACTCATGTCAACGCTTTCGACAACATCCTCGCCAATTTAACACAACTTGGTGTGAAGGTTGATGATAAGGATAAAGCCATTATTTTGTTGTGTTATTTACCAAGCTTTGATGATCACTTAGTGACCACTCTCACATACGGGAAGGAAATAATCACGTTGGATTCTATTTCTTCTACTCTTTTGCAACATGCACAATGTCGCCAAAGTGTAGAGGAATGTGGAGGAAGTTCAGGTGAAAAGGTTTGTTTGTGAAGGGAGGCCAAGTTCGTGGAAGAGGCAAGGGTAAGGCAGTGGGTTCTAGAAAGAAAAAGAAGTTCAAGTCCAAGGACATAAAACAACAAAATGTTATGCTAGTAAGAAAATTAGCCATTGGAAGACGGACTGTCCAAACAAGTCAGGCAATGGTAGTTCAACAAATGTAGTTCAGACTTATGGTTCATGTAGTAAAGAGGAATTTTTTTTTGTATTTCATCTGTAAAGTGCATTGATGCATGAATCCTTGATTCTGGGTGCTCCTACCGTATGTTGTCGCACCGAGAGTAGTTCAACTATTTTAAATCAAGTGATTTTAGTTTTGTCTCTTTAGGTGATAATAAAACTTGTACTATCACTAGAAATGTGCAAATTATAATTGATTTGGATGATGTTGGTATGCGCATGTTGAGTGAGGTGTGTTATGTTCCATAATTGAGGAAGAATTTGATTTCTCTGGGTACTCTTCAAGCAAATGGTTATTCATTATGGTCAGATGGAGATAAAGACATCATGGGGGTTAGAAAGGATGCAATGACAATGGCAATGAGGACTGCAGACAACATTTATAAGTTGTTAGGGGCACAATTATAGATGATGTGACATCTATTAAAACTAATAATGATGCAACCAAATTGGAACACATGCGCTTGGGTCATCTTAGTGAACTTGGGATGACGGAACTACATAAGAGGAATTTGCTAAAGGATGTCCGCAGTTGCACAACTGGATTGTGTAAGTATTATGTTCTTAGGAAATAATGTAGAGTTCATTTCAAGACCGAGCAACACAACACCAATGGAATCTTAGACTATGTCCATTATGATGTTTGGGGGCCAACAAAAGAGCCCTCTGTTAGAAATTCCAGGTTCTTTGTGACATTCTCTTATGATTTTTCTCATAAGGTCTAGGTTAATTCTATGAAATATAAATCCGAGGTATTTTCCAAGTTTAAATAGTGAAAGGCAGAGGTTAAGAACCAGACAAGGAGAAAAATAAAGTATTTGCGGTATGCTAATAGAGCTGAATACACTAACAAGAATTTCATGCATTTTTGTAAAGAAAATGGAATTTATAGGCACTTTTATGTGAGTAAGACATCACAACGTAATGGTGTTGCAAAGAGGATGAATAGGATTCTAACAGAGAAGGCAACGTGCCTTCGGTTTAATGTTAATCTTCCAAAAGGTTTTTGGGTATAGTGTTGAATGCCAAACTTCCTTAAATTGATCCTTATTTATTGGCATTTTTCAACTTTTTGTTATGTTTTGTTGGATTTAATCAATGATATCATGTTATTCTTCAATATTGTTGAAAATACCTTTGGTTGCTTTGATTTGTGTGTTATCATGGAGAAATTAGGCATACAAACATCAAAGTGTAAGACACAAGTAATTGGACAAGGAAGTCAAAGGAAAAGAATAGATTCAGTGTCATACCCCAAATTTTGACCCCTTAGATTCTCATTATCATTTTAGGAGCATACTCATGAATTATCTAACCCTAACCCAGTGCAAGTTTGTCTTTGTCAAGTTACAGATGAATCAGGGTTTTGTACAGTCAAATCGAAGCTTCAGGGTTTGTGATCAATCAAAGTCTTAGGCTAATTAAATCATGAAACAAGATTAAGGGTATCCTATGATGTCAATTGAGAATCCAATTTGAGGTTGTTACCCAGAGTCAAGAACAGTGTATGTCAGGGCACCCGATTAGGGTTTTTGACCAGTGAAAGTCAACTGTAGTTTGACTTTGATGTTGGAAGGTGTTTTAATGGTGGGATTATGATCCATGAAGTTCATATAGCTTAATAAAGTTCATTCAAGAAGTTTCAAAGTCTCAGGAGGTCCAGAGTGTCAACAGACGACTCGGTAGTCACCGATCGATCGTACGGTTGACCCAAAAAGTCAACTCTTCAAATTTAAGGAATTGGACTTCAAAGTGTGAATAAAAAATGTTCCTTATATCATATTGCACTTGCCTATCAATTTTCATGACCATTGGATCAAGGATGAAGGAGTAATCGAAAAATCGAGAAATTAGGGTTTTGAAAGGGGCTAAACCATAACTCCTTAACCACACATCCAAATGAAGTGGTTCAAAGCTCATTTTAAATCTCTTGACAAACCCTACAAAAGTCCCTAAGTGGTCCATGATCAGAAAATGCATAGATTTGGAGTTATGATCAAATTCATTTCAAGAAGGGAAAAAGACTTAGAGAAATTTCAGCTCACAACTCCTTTTGAGATGTGCTAGTACTTTTTAGAAAGCCCTCAAATAGCTCTAAAACATTCATGTTTTCATGAGTTTCAATTTCCCAAAGGAACTTGGTCAAAAGGTCTCTCAAAGTTGCTAAAAAATGAACTTAAAAGTTTTAAGTTCATTTTTTAGCAACTTTGAGAGACCTTTTGACCAAGTTCCTTTGGGAAATTGAAACTCATGAAAACATGAATGTTTTAGAGCTATTTGAGGGCTTTCTAAAAAGTACTAGCACATCTCAAAAGGAGTTGTGAGCTGAAAGTTATGGTTATGGCAAGTTGGTGATTTCATACTTTAGTCCCACATTGTCCAAAGTTCAAAAATCATTCTTTGGATCAAAATGGCCAATATCAGCCCTTGAATGATATTATTTCTGATATGTAGAGATTATGAAGCCTAGAAATGAGAAGATAATGCAGAAGAAGTGAATTCTCCAAGCTTGCAAGTTGCCTTGCAAATTGCCTTGCAACTTGCATTTAAAAATGATTAAACCAAGCAAGAGGTGTAAAGTGAAATCTGCCACAACCATCAAGCTATGCCTCTAGCCTGAATTTATCCCTTTCAAAATCATCATTTTTCTTGACTATTGGGCTTACCTATCTGCCAAGAAAACCCCTTTGTGGAGGTTTGAGCCAAAGGTGTAAAACATTTCTTTCATGTGAAGAAATCTCCAAATCTGCCCCTCTCTTCATTTGCCTATAAAAGGGAGCCCCCATCACTTCATTTGACAGACAATATTGATTCTAAAAACCAGAGAAAGCTCAAGCCTTGGCTCTTTCACACCTTACTCCAAAATCACAAAAATCACAAAATTGCCAAAAGCTTCCAAAATCTGTCTTGGTACATTTGCTGCCAAACTCATTTCTCTATATTCAAACACCCCAACAATCATCCACACAATCTCTAAATATGATATAGAAGGTGTCCAAGGCCTTAAACTATTCAAAAACCTCACCATTCAAAAAGTCAACTTCCATACCAAGTTACTTTGACCAAAACCACAAAATCAGCCAAAACTGGTTCTATGCATTTGTTTGGTGTTCTAATCATTCAAACACCTCACATATATCATTTCTCAACTGTCTAAAGCATTGAAGATCATTGGTGGAGTTTATTTCTCCAACTGTCTTGAAGGTTGCTTTCTTGCTTCACAAAGAAGAAATCTTCCAAAAGCTTAGTGGTGCTTGAAATATCTCTGGTTTTTTGGCTTCTTTTGCTTGCTTAATTGTCTACAAGAGGTAAGTACCATTAATGTTACTTGATTCATTGCAATGTCATGAAAACATATCATTGGTATTTGTCATTTAAGCTTGTCTTGCCACTATTTTGGGAATCACATGCCAAGATTTGTGTTGAGGGAGGTATGGCTGCTTTTTGTGGACTAACACATTTGTCATCATGTATATAGTATGCATATATCATTGTTCATCATGAAAAAACATCATCCCTGAAAAAACACCAGGCTGCTATCAATTTTGAATCACTTGTTTGCATCAAAATGCCAAATTGTTGTGTTGCTTGATCTGTGCTGGTTTTGTAGGTCCCAATACCTTATATGTTATGCTTACAATGTGTGTGAATGCCTAAATTGAGTTATTTGCATCTGGTTTAAGAGTTGACATTCATAATGCATTTTTTAACAAAAAAGAGCATCACCATACTAGTTTGTTTTTCCTTGATTGTGGATCAAATTTTGAAATGCACACACTTCATATGGGTGATATGTAACATGTTTGAAACATTGGTTTAATCAAAGGGTGGCTAAACTTGAGATGAACTTTTTCATATGTGTATCCATGACCATTTTCTGCAGCCCATGAGTCATTTTGCATAACTGACTGCTTGGAACCATCTCACCTGCTTGAACACACTTTATAGCCTGTATGATATGTGTATGTGTGAATTATTTGCCAATACCTTACTTGGAAACTGAACTGCATACTCTTCATGCATATTACATGTCAATATTGTACTTCACACACCAGTTTGGCACCAAAGCTTGTTTTAGGGTTAAATCTTAGTTTAGAATCAATTCTTGGCATATATGTAATGTGTATGTGTGAGCCAATTAACATGATTTTGCTTGACATTTGAAATTCATCTCAAAATGCATCTCATACTTGTCAATTTTGAAACTTACATGACAATCTTTACCTCAGTTTGTGTTCTAGTCCATTTTGCACACACACTCACTCAATAATACATTTTTAGTGTGTAGGTATGTTTGTACTGGTTTAAAACTTGCTGAACTTGGATTTACACTTCATCATGCATCATGTCTATATAGTTTGCAACTCAAAGTGCCATATCTCATGACAGTTCCTTTTTGGTTTTAAATTGTGTTCAAACTCGTTCAATATAATGTATATGTGCTATGTATGTGGTTGATTGGATCAGAAAATATTTGGAATTGGAATTTCATCTCTCATGCCTCATTTTCATAACAACTTGCAAATTGTGAATCATTTTTCATGACAGTCTGCTTCCAACTTATCTTGGTGTTTGAACACCCTCAATATCATGAATATGAGGTGTTTATGTGACTAAATTGGTATGAAATTGTTTTGGATTGAAATTGAACATGTTCATGCATTCTCACAAGCACAAACCTACACTTAAACACCATTTTCCACAGCAGTTTTTTTTAACCTGAATATGTGTGTGTATCCACTCTTGAGCATTTACATGACAGGTGTATATGATTGGTATGATGAAAAACCAACTGGAACTAAAGCTGAGTGTTTTCATGCACTTCATACATACACACTTGCACATTGAACACCACAGTTTACAACAGTCAGTACAAAGTCTTGCCATGTGTTCAAAATCATTTAATACTATGTATGTGATGTATATGTGTGTTTAACCTAACCAAATTAAGCCTGGAAATTGAACTGGACATCAACTTGCCTCTCATTCATGAACACATTGCAGCTCACATGACATTTTGCATCACAGCATGATTTGGATTCCATTGCTTGTTTGAACTCACTCATCATCATTTATGTGGTATGTGTGCATAATTACCTTGATAAAAAATTGGTGATAGCATGAGTTTCACATCAAAATGCATCAAAACTTTCAAAACACACATGCTATCGGGTTTTAAAATGGAAGAGGAATTTCAAAAAACTAAAATTTCCATTTTATTCCTTGTTCAAAAATACTCAAGTTACACTAAAATTTTGTCAAAAAACACTAAGATTTGAGGAAGTTATGGCTAAAATGCAAATCCAAGTTTATTCATGTTTTTTTGCCCAGCCAGTTTTGAAGGCATACCTCATATATTATTTGGGGTAGCATAAACATTGAATGTATAGCCACCCCAGTGGTAAGAACATTAGCCAAAACACGCCTTGCATGCCATGAATCAGGGTTCGACCCCTGAAGAGGGCAACCCTTTTATTTATTTTTGTCATTTTTTTAACCAAACTTCAAAAATTCATATCTCTCTCAAATTTAATCATTTTTCACCCATTCTTTTTTAAAATTATTCATCTTGATGTCTAATTTCATGTCATATTTTTTATTTCCATGTTTGCCTAATTTTTCATCTCTTTTGACTATGTGCAAGTTATGTACATTTTGTGATCGTTTTCGTGTACGCAGATGAATTTTTCTTTTGATATACTTGTGATTGCTTGTGATATTTGTTTACATTCATGTTATTAAATGTTAACTAACATGTTAGGATTTCATATTGGTTGTTACCATTTTTACTTCATCTGCTAAATACACTGAAGTTTGATCTGTTGTCTGATGCGTCCGCAAGTGCACGGAAATATCGAAGTAATGTAAAAGATTGTCGAACCCACAGAGACCAATGTCAATCTACCGTTATCTATTATTACGGCGTAAAGCTAAGGCTAATGGAATTAGGAAATCTGAATGCGAATGAAATTAAATGCACAAGAAATAAAGATTTTTGGTTTAAAGAAATGCGGTAAAGGAATATCGGTATGTAACGCTTTAGCTATCGGGAATTCGGCAGGTTACCGGTGCCTTTTTGTCAATTGCAAACACCTTTCAGGAGAACTTACTCGTTTAAAGACCTTCGTCTCACGATGGTTGTTGACTCGGGTCATAATTCTAAGGGCCGAATGTACGCTTTCGCTATCCCATTCGGAGTTAAAACTACTTTTTGAAAACAAATAGATTCTAATTTCTTTTAAAGCGCTTTCGCTGTGTCTAAAATCAATGCCTAGTTTTTACTATCTGGTTCTAGCCTCAGCTGTCGCTTGTTGGTTCGTACCTTAATATGGTTTCCCACTGTCGTGGCAAAACCACCGTAAATAGCTTCTCACTGTCGTGACAAAGGTTTATTTAGAATTTAGATTAAAAACTACGGCCAGAAAGGTTGTTTGTAAAAAGGGAAGGTGTCGGTTACTATCGAATCCTGTCCTACCAATTCGTTTACATACCGATAAAACTAATTTAGCTAGACATGATAATTAATGCAAACATAAATAAACAATGGCAGCAGAATAATATAACATGCATACTGACAGAAATAAAATAATAATTCAATTAATAAAAACCTGTAAATCGTACTGATCTCGAATCCTTGAGTAGTCCTCCACAATGTCGGCAGGATTCTACTTTGGCGAGAATTAAAAGGTACAGGAACAAATAAAGCAATACAAATGAAATAAGAGGAAAAGAAATGGAAAATAATGCAGGAAAGTAAAATTGGCTTCAATGGGAATTTTGGCAGTACTTCGATACATCGAAGGTTCCCCCTAAAACTATGAATCTAAGGCCTATTTATAGGAGATAATTCACTCTTCAACTTCCAGAGATCATGGGTAAGTTATGGAGGGAGTGAGAGTAACTTCCAGTAATGGGCAGTGAGTGGAGAAAGTGTAGGAAGAAATTAGGTTGAGATTGATCGTGGGTGCTTCTGATTTGAACGTATTGATATTTTGTCTACGTGACGGTCGTCATGAACCTGTGACGGTCGTCACACGCATGACGGTCGTAATGGACCTGTGACGACCGTCATATCAGCAAAATCTGTATCTGCTGTTTTCTTCATCTATTTTTCATCTCTTTTCCTTCCATTTCTTCTCCTTTTCTTTCTTTAGTCTAAATTATCCTCAATCTGCAAAATGAAGTAAATTAATCATATAATAGAATATAAATCAAGATAAATTAATAATAGTCACAAATAAATGCATGTAAATCAAGCCAAATAAACGATATGATTTCGCGTTATCAAACACCCCCACACTTAAACCATTGCTTGTCCTTAAGCAATCAGCCAACACGTTAAAAAGAAATAAGCATAGTTCGAAACAAAAACATGACGAGACTCTAATCATACGTGGCTGCTAGGCTAATGTTAGATCGATAGGTACTAAATATCAATACCAAGGATACCGTAACGACACAATTTCAAAAACTCCCTACTTATGCAAACCAATCGGAATTATGCCATTATAACTCAACCTATATCTCATGCTCTCTTTCACCCCGTTTCATTATAGTGCAATCACATTAAGCCCGTTATCAATACACATTCATGGCAAGTAAACCTGTTAGTGACTATGATCTCGATGCTATTTCATTTTTTTGTCTCTGCAAATATGCTTAAGCATCAATTGAACTTAAAGAGTTTGTACCGTTAGGCTAAGTGTTCGGGTGAGTTGCACCTAACTTAGAAGGAACATGTCTTTTTCTTCATAATTTATTTTCTTTCTAAATTTCTCATTTTACACTAGAGATCATACACTTATTTGCATCGGTTTCTTACTTAGTGTGTTTAGGATGGTGCTGACTGCTTAAATAAACTACTTAGGGATTACTACAAGAACCTGGAGCTTTAAGGTTTCGGCATAATGGGTACTCAAATTGATTTTGCATATTTAGGGGGTTAAGGGTGTCAGAGCGGTATCAATTTTATCAAAACTTTCCCACGTTTTTCTAACATAGCCTGGACAGCCTATATACTTTCAGAGAACCATGTCATGAATCGAAGCAAAAATTTGTTGGAGGTTAGAATTTTGAAATTTTGAAATTTTTGGGGAAATTGAATAACAAGCGAAAACCACGCATAAAGACTCGACAGCACATGCAAAGATTTTAACATAATGTTAAAAACATATAAAGTTCCTAGAAGCATGAAATAAAATGTAAAACAATAGAGTTCCTCCCCCACACTTAAACCAAACATTGTCCTTAATGTTTTAGTAAAAGGTGGAAAAGGAAAGATAGAACCTGTATGAATGCTACTGCTCTTGCTATCCTTGTCTTTGTTGATCACTTCTACTTCGGCGGCGGGCATTTTGAGATACCTTTGTTTGTGTAATTCTCGAACTAGCTCATCATGTTGTTCGCGTCAAGAGGAAGTACTCATCATCAGTGTTCCCACCAGCAGCGACACTCGTACGAATGTTCGTGGGCATAGCTCATCTTCTCAGATCGTCATCTAGAGAGTTTTCGCTTAGATATAGCTAAAGAGTAACAAGCGATACATTTCTTTATTTTCTGCAAATTTAAACAAACAAATTAAAATAAAGATCTTGTGGGTTGCCTCCCACACAGCGCTTTGTTTATCGTCGATAGCTCGACGGCCAAGGAGTGCAAGTACTTATGGTGGCTCTTTTGAGAATGGTTCCTCAATCAAACTTTGAATGGTCTTCGGTTTCCATGACCACTTATCAAGCCATCGCTCATATCCCTCACCTTTTTGTTTCTTTCTTCTGTAGGGTGGTTCCTTGTTTTGAATGCGTGGTGGTGGTTCTGGATCTATCCTGCGTATCAGCTTTTCAAATTTGGGCTTAGTTATTTCATCCACCACCTCAAAAATAAATCTTACCCTTTTAACAGTAATGATGACCCTAGTTTCACGGTCCTCGAATTTTCTTTTCCTATGAGGGACCTTAGACAAAGGTGCCTTGGTGTGGGTATTTTCCAGTACCTCTACATATGTTTTGGATTGGGAGTTTACCTTAACTTCCACAACCAATTGTGAGAAAGAATTAGGAGGGGTATAGGGAGAAGAAGCAACAATGGGTGCTTCTTTCTCTATCTCTTCGACAACCTCCCTTTCGGGTGGTGTCGGTGGATTTTTCTCAATAATTATGCTTGTCTCACCAAAACTCTCCTCAGACTCATCATCACTCGCCCTAAGATCTTCTATTTGTTCTTCATTATTAGTGGTTACAACATTCACATGGCTCTCAAGGAAGGGTCCTAGAGATGTTTGTGTAAGCAAAGAGGTTTGAGTCTCCAAAGCCTTGCTGTGAGTCGCGAGGGAATCAACTATAATGCTCATCTGCTTAAGGTCTTCATTAATTTGGAGATGTTGTTTTCTAAAATCTTCATTTTGGAGAGTTTGTGTCTCCACAAAGCGCTCCATCATAGATTCTATCCTAGAGTGAGTAAACGTCTCTTCGAATTCTTCTAGTAATAGTTCAAGGTTGGATGTATCGAAATCTTGCGTTTCCTCAAAACATTGGGAGTCGTCATCGTAGAGGGAATTTTGGTGAGAATGCGTCGTATTGAAATTTTCTAATAATATTTCGAGGTCCGATTTAAACGGATCTTGTGGTTCCTCGAAATATTTGGGGTGGTAGTTATAAGGGAAATATGGGTTATACATAATGATTTAGATACAAGTGCCTTAGTCTATACTATGCAACAACGGAATCACAATATTGACTGTTGGTCCCCGGCAACGGCGCCAAAAACTTGATGCGTCCGCAAGTGCACGGAAATATCGAAGTAATGTAAAAGATTGTCGAACCCACAGAGACCAATGTCAATCTACCGTTATCTATTATTACGGTGTAAAGCTAAGGCTAATGGAATTAGGAAAGCTGAATGCGAATGAAATTAAATGCACAAGAAATAAAGATTTTTGGTTTAAAGAAATGCGGTAAAGGAATATCGGTATGTAACGCTTTAGCTATCGGGAATTCGGCAGGTTACCGGTGCCTTTTTGTGTATTGCAAACACCTTTCAGGAGAACTTACTCGTTTAAAGACCTTCGTCTCACGATGGCTGTTGACTCAGGTCATAATTCTAAGGGCCGAATGTACGCTTTCGCTATCCCATTCGGGGTTAAAACTACTTTTTGTAAACAAATAGATTCTAATTTCTTTTAAAGCGCTTTCGCTGTGTCTAAAATCAATGCCTAGTTTTTACTATCTAGTTCTAGCCTCAGCTGTCGCTTGTTGGTTCGTACCTTAATATGGTTTCCCACTGTCGTGGCAAAACCACCGTAAATAGCTTCTCACTGTCGTGACAAAGGTTTATTTAGAATTTAGATTAAAAACTACGGCCAAAAAGGTTGTTTGTAAAAAGGGAAGGTGTCGGTTACTATCGAATCCTGTCCTACCAATTCGGTTACATACCGATAAAACTAATTTAGCTAGACATGATAATTAATGTAAACATAAATAAACAATGGCAGCAGAATAATATAACATGCATACTGACAGAAATAAAATAATAATTCAATTAATAAAAACCTGTAAATCGTACTGATCTCGAATCCTTGAGTAGTCCTCCACAATGTCGGCAGGATTCTACTTTGGCGAGAATTAAAAGGTACAGGAACAAATAAAGCGATACAAATGAAATAAAAGGAAAAGAAATGGAAAATAATGCAGGAAAGTAAAATTGGCTTCAATGGGAATTTTGGCAGTACTTCGATACATCGAAGGTTCCCCCTAAAACTATGAATCTAAGGCCTATTTATAGGAGATAATTCACTCTTCAACTTCCAGAGATCATGGGTGAGTTATGGAGGGAGTGGGAATAACTTCCAGTAGTGGGCAGTGAGTGGAGAAAGTGTAGGAAGAAATTAGGTTGAGATTGATCGTGGCTGCTTCTGATTTGAACGTATTGATATTTTGTCTGCGGGACGGTCGTCATGAACCTGTGACGGTCATCACACGCATGACGGTCGTAATGGACCTGTGACGACCGTCATATCAGCAAAATCTGTATCTGCTATTTTTTTCATCTATTTTTCATCTCTTTTCCTTCCATTTCTTCTCCTTTTCTTTCTTTAGTCTAAATTCTCCCCAATCTGCAAAATGAAGTAAATTAATCATATAATAGAATATAAATCAAGATAAATTAATAATAGTCACAAATAAATGCATGTAAATCAAGCCAAATAAACGATATGATTTCGCGTTATCAAACACCCCCACACTTAAACCATTGCTTGTCCTTAAGCAATCAGCCAACACGTTAAAAAGAAATAAGCATAGTTCGAAACAAAAACATGACGAGACTCTAATCATACGTGGCTGCTAGGCTAATGTTAGATCGATAGGTACTAAATATCAATACCAAGGATACCGTAACGACACAATTTCAAAAACTCCCTACTTATGCAAACCAATCGGAATTATGCCATTATAACTCAACCTATATCTCATGCTCTCTTTCACCCCGTTTCATTATAGTGCAATCACATTAAGCCCGTTATCCATACACATTCATGGCAAGTAAACCTGTTAGTGACTATGATCTCGATGCTATTTCATTTTTTTTTCTCTGCAAATATGCTTAAGCATCAATTGAACTTAAAGAGTTTGTACCGTTAGGCTAAGTGTTCGGGTGAGGAGCACCTAACTTAGAAGGAACATGTCTTTTTCTTCATAATTTATTTTCTTTCTTAATTTCTCATTTTACACTAGAGATCATACACTTATTTGCATCGGTTTCTTACTTAGTGTGTTTAGGATGGTGCTGACTGCTTAAATAAACTACTTAGGGATTACTACAAGAACCTGGAGCTTTAAGGTTTCGGCATAATGGGTACTCAAATTGATTTTGCATATTTAGGGGGTTAAGGGTGTCAGAGCGGTATCAATTTTATCAAAACTTTCCCACGGTTTTCTAACATAGCCTGGACAGCCTATATACTTTCAGAGAACCATGTCATGAATCGAAGCAAAAAATTTGTTGGAGGTTAGAATTTTGAAATTTTGAAATTTTTGGGGAAATTGAATAACAAGCGAAAACCACGCATAAAGACTCGACAGCACATGCAAATATTTTAACATAATGTTAAAAATAGATAAAGTTCCTAGAAGCATGAAATAAAATGTAAAACAATAGAGTTCCTCCCCCACACTTAAACCAAACATTGTCCTCAATGTTTTAGTAAAAGGTGGAAAAGGAAAGATAGAACCTGTATGAATGCTACTGCTCTTGCTATCCTTGTCTTTGTTGATCACTTCTACTTCGGCGGCGGGCATTTTGAGATACCTTTGTTTGTGTAATTCTCGAACTAGCTCATCATGTTGTTCGCGTCAAGAGGAAGTACTCATCATCAGTGTTCCCACCAGCAGCGACACTCGTACGAATGTTCGTGGGCATAGCTCATCTTCTCAGATCGTCATCTAGAGAGTTTTCGCTTAGATATAGCTAAAGAGTAACAAGCGATACATTTCTTTATTTTCTGCAAATTTAAACAAACAAATTAAAATAAAGATCTTGTGGGTTGCCTCCCACACAGCGCTTTGTTTATCGTCGATAGCTCGACGGCCAAGGAGTGCAAGTACTTATGGTGGCTCTTTTGAGAATGGTTCCTCGATCAAACTTTGAATGGTCTTCGGTTTCCATGACCACTTATCAAGCCATCGCTCATATCCCTCACCTTTTTGTTTCTTTCTTCTGTAGGGTGGTTCCTTGTTTTGAATGCGTGGTGGTGGTTCTGGATCTATCCTGCGTATCAGCTTTTCAAATTTGGGCTTAGTTATTTCATCCACCACCTCAAAAATAAATCTTACCCTTTTAACAGTAATGATGACCCTAGTTTCACGGTCCTCGAATTTTCTTTTCCTATGAGGGACCTTAGACAAAGGTGCCTTGGTGTGGGTATTTTCCAGTACCTCTACATATGTTTTGGATTGGGAGTTTACCTTAGCTTCCACAACCAATTGTGAGAAAGAATTAGGAGGGGTATAGGGAGAAGAAGCAACAATGGGTGCTTCTTTCTCTATCTCTTCGACAACCTCCCTTTCGGGTGGTGTCGGTGGATTTTTCTCAATAATTATGCTTGTCTCACCAAAACTCTCCTCAGACTCATCATCACTCGCCCTAAGATCTTCTATTTGTTCTTCATTATTAGTGGTTACAACATTCACATGGCTCTCAAGGAAGGGTCCTAGAGATGTTTGTGTAAGCAAAGAGGTTTGAGTCTCCAAAGCCTTGCTGTGAGTCGCGAGGGAATCAACTATAATGCTCATCTGCTTAAGGTCTTCATTAATTTGGAGATGTTGTTTTCTAAAATCTTCATTTTGGAGAGTTTGTGTCTCCACAAAGCGCTCCATCATAGATTCTATCCTATAGTGAGTAAACGTCTCTTCGAATTCTTCTAGTAATAGTTCAAGGTTGGATGTATCGAAATCTTGCGTTTCCTCAAAACATTGGGAGTCGTCATCGTAGAGGGAATTTTGGTGAGAATGCGTCGTATTGAAATTTTCTAATAATATTTCGAGGTCCGATTTAAACGGATCTTGTGGTTCCTCGAAATATTGGGGGTGGTAGTTATAAGGGAAATATGGGTTATACATAATGATTTAGATACAAGTGCCTTAGTCTATACTATGCAACAACGGAATCACAATATTGACTGTTGGTCCCCGGCAACGGCGCCAAAAACTTGATGCGTCCGCAAGTGCACGGAAATATCGAAGTAATGTAAAAGATTGTCGAACCCACAGAGACCAATGTCAATCTACCGTTATCTATTATTACGGTGTAAAGCTAAGGCTAATGGAATTAGGAAAGCTGAATGCGAATGAAATTAAATGCACAAGAAATAAAGATTTTTGGTTTAAAGAAATGCGGTAAAGGAATATCGGTATGAAACGCTTTAGCTATCGGGAATTCGGCAGGTTACCGGTGCCTTTTTGTGTATTGCAAACACCTTTCAGGAGAACTTACTCGTTTAAAGACCTTCGTCTCACGATGGCTGTTGACTCGGGTCATAATTCTAAGGGCCGAATGTACGCTTTCGCTATCCCATTCGGGGTTAAAACTACTTTTTGTAAACAAATAGATTCTAATTTCTTTTAAAGCGCTTTCGCTGTGTCTAAAATCAATGCCTAGTTTTTACTATCTAGTTCTAGCCTCAGCTGTCGCTTGTTGGTTCGTACCTTAATATGGTTTCCCACTGTCGTGGCAAAACCACCGTAAATAGCTTCTCATTGTCGTGACAAAGGTTTATTTAGAATTTAGATTAAAAACTACGGCCAGAAAGGTTGTTTGTAAAAAGGGAAGGTGTCGGTTACTATCGAATCATGTCCTACCAATTCGGTTACATACCGATAAAACTAATTTAGCTAGACATGATAATTAATGCAAACATAAATAAACAATGGCAGCAGAATAATATAACATGCATACTGACAGAAATAAAATAATAATTAAATTAATAAAAACCTGTAAATCGTACTGATCTCGAATCCTTGAGTAGTCCTCCACAATGTCGGCAGGATTCTACTTTGGCGAGAATTAAAAGGTACAGAAACAAATAAAGCGATACAAATGAAATAAAAGGAAAAGAAATGGAAAATAATGCAGGAAAGTAAAATTGGCTTCAATGGGAATTTTGGCAGTACTTCAATACATCGAAGGTTCCCCCTAAAACTATGAATCTAAGGCCTATTTATAGGTGATAATTCACTCTTCAACTTCCAGAGATCATGGGTGAGTTATGGAGGGAGTGGGAGTAACTTCCATTAGTGGGCAGTGAGTGGAGAAAGTGTAGGAAGAAATTAGGTTGAGATTGATCGTGGCTGCTTCTGATTTGAATGTATTGATATTTTGTCTGCGTGACGGTCGTCATGAACCTGTGACGGTCGTCACACGCATGACGGTCGTAATGGACCTGTGACGACCGTCATATCAGCAAAATCCGTATCTGCTGTTTTTTTCATCTATTTTTCATCTCTTTTCCTTCCATTTCATCTCCTTTTCTTTCTTTAGTCTAAATTCTCCCCAATCTGCAAAATGAAGTAAATTAATCATATAATAGAACATAAATCAAGATAAATTAATAATAGTCACAAATAAATGCATGTAAATCAAGCCAAATAAACGATATGATTTCGCGTTATCATTGTCACACTTCTTGCTTAATCAACTGCTTTGATTGTTATCAATGCATTTTCATTTTATCATTTCACAAGTTCACCTAATGGTTGTCACCATGAATGCATATTTATTATGTTGTTATCTTGTTCAAAATTTTCTTTCCCCAAGTGATGAAGTTCGTTAACTCTCATCCCAGTTGCCTCTCCTGTCTCTCCTTCCAAAGGAAAAGTCTTTCCAATAACCCTTATGTTATGGATAACTCATTCACCCATTCCCTTGACTTTGTTAAGTCACTCTAACCTTAGTTTAGAAACCATTATACTTTGCTTTAAGTCTAAAAGACCCACCTTTACTAGGAGTGTTCTTCAACTAGAACCCTAGGATAGAGTTTGTCAACTCTATGTAAGGATCATCGTCATGATTTCTTACTTCCCCTTTTGAATATTACAACTTAGAATAGGGAGTTTTGTCAAACTCCACACAAACATTGTCATGTTTGTTCCCCTCTTGAACCTTGATCATAATCAAGTGTTCTTCATCCCTTGTGAGGTGAACTACGATTGCTCTGATTCTATCCTAGTTAGGATACGTAGGCAGAAGATGCGACGTCTTTGTGAGCAAACTTAGTGTATATAACTTTAGGTTTAAAATTATACCTTTTCCCAATCCATAGCACATTTTCACAAACTTAGCAAACAGTCAAACAAGAGGTTCCTGTAGAGTACTACAGATGCTTAGGGTGCTAACACCTTCCCTAGGTATAACCAACCCCCGATCCCCGAATCTCTTAAGCATTATCGTTACATCGCGAAAAGGGTTTTTCTTTCTTTAGTCCTTTCCTTTGGATAAAATAAAGTTCGGTTGTAAAAGAATTAAGATTCAAGTTAATCTAATAGCTTGATATCCAATTTTCACCGCAACAGAAATGGCGACTTCACTGGGGATTTGCTCAGTTTGGAGGGTTTAGCCTATCTTGTTTGATTACTTGCTTATTTGTGAATACTTGTAAATATGTACATATGTGCCCTGTTGGATCTTGGGAACTTTGAGCGATGAGACAACACTATACCCGTGTTTGAGCATACTTATGATAGGATGGTGGTATATTCAAGAAGGCTTATAGGGAGTTGATTCCCGACCAAGCTGACTTGAGAAAACCACCACTCAGTAGAGGCCCTTCTGAGAGTTAGTATTGTTGATCGAGTATTCGTGAAAACAATTCTACTTTCTACATGGGAGCCTGTGATACTGAGGACCTTTAGATTACCTTTTCCCCCACTATAGCTTTATTAGGATGTAGTGTGATGACTATAAGGAAGTAATTCCAAAATGGTTGATATGCGATACTACACTTGGACGAGACTCTCTTGAGAATATTATCGACCACCAAGTATTTGGGAAATTGCTAATATCCGAAAGATGGGTCGAGGACTCTGGGAACTCTTTTAGAACCTTGTTCTACAGCTTTTAAAAGCCTTAGTACATACCTTTGGGATGGGTAGACCTTGACTCCATGCTCATGTTCTCCAAACCAAAACCTTTATCTGTTTACCCATGTGTATATGTGAATTTGTGCTCACCTGTGTTTGTGCATTCATGCATTCATGAACATCATATCATAAAGGTTTCATGGAACTCAGATCTTTTGTTTGTAAGCATTAGGATCATCATGGGTAGTGGAAAAAAGAAAACTATGAAGTACACTTACAAAAGTCCTAACTTGGATGACATAGAAAGGTTGAGCACTTTGATAACAGATCTAGAAGGATTCAAGAGCAGATATGGGAACTTATTGTCATTGTTGAGGGTAAAAAGGAAGATGGATCTGGGACTTCTCTCCACACTTCTCCAGTTTTATGATCCACTCTATCATTGTTTCACTTTTCTTGATTACCAGCTGGTACCTACACTTGAGGAATATTCTTGCTTGATTGGTTTTCCTATTCTTGAAGACTCTCTTTTTCCAATCATGGAGAAGGACCCTAACAAGGAAGAAATTGCTAAAGCTACGCGTTTGGGATTGGTGGATATTCAGAAAAATTTGGTTACTAAGGGAGGAGTCTTTGGTTTGACTGCAGAGTTCTTGGTTGGGAAAGCCCAATACTATGCTGATCATTTAAGTATGGATGCATTCGAGGCCATCTTTGCCTTGCTCATTTATGGGATCTTCTTGTTTCCAAGTTTTGATAATTTTGTGGATCTCAACGCCATTAAGATTTTCTTGAAGAAAAACCTTGTGCCCACTTTACTAGCTGACACCTATCATTCTGTTCACTTGAGGAATCTGCATAAAGGAGGAATGATTACCTGTTGTGTCCCTTTGTTATACAAGTGGTTTATTTCTCGCTTACCTAAAGCTCATGCTTTTTGGAAGGAAGGTTGGTGGTCTCATAAGGTTATGGCTCTTACTCACTCTGATATTGATTGGTACAGTCGTAATTACGATGGGATAAGGATCATTGACAATTGTGGAAGTTTTGGTAATGTACCTCTTCTTGGTACCAATGGAGGAATCAGTTATAACCCTGTTCTCGCTCGCTGACAGATTGGATATCCTTTGAAAGACAAACCAAATAGCGCTCATGTGGAGAATATTTTCTTTAAGGGAAGTTTAGAATTGAAAGGAGAAATTCTAAAAGCTTGGGGTCATGTACACAAGAAAGGAAAAGAATACCTAGGGAAACCTAATTGCATCTCTCTCGAACCTTATCTCCAATGGGTCCGAAAGAGAGCCATTCAGCTGAAGATGCCTTATCCTCAGCAGAAACCCATGGTTTTAGATGAGGAACACCCGATGATCTTTATGTCTGAAGAGGAGAAGTTGAAGATTGCTTTGAGGAAATCACAACAAATTGAAGTAGCCTGGAGGTACAAATACCAAGTGGCCATGGAAGAAAATGATGAACTACGTAGACAACTTCAGATGAAGGATAAAGAAATGATTGCTTGTAAGAAGAGGAAGGCGCAAGAAGATTTATTTTATTCCAGCCATCAGTCAACTCCATGGAAGTTAATAGTGGACAAGCTCATTCTTGAGAAGACACAGATAGAAGCAGAACTCAAGAAGATCAAAGCAAGAAAGGACTTTTGTTAGAACATCTTCAGCTCTATGTTTAAGACTTTTGTAAGATGTACTACTTTGTAATTCAAAACTTGAAAATCAATGAAATGAAATGATGTTTTGATCTGAGTTCCATAAAACCTTTGCATTTGCATTTGCATTCTCATTAATTAATCATTCAGGGAACTAAAGATTGTTTTGCAGATATTATAGGATGGATTCTGGCAAGAAAGTAGAGGTTGTGTTCCAAAGACCAAAATTGGAGAACTTGAAGAAACTGACAAGTTTAGTAGAAGACCCTGAGGCATTCAGAGAGAAGTATGGGAATATGTTGTCTTTGCTTGAAGTTCAAATATATGAAGAGATGTTGTCTGCACTCGTGCAGTTCTATGATTCAACCTATCACTGTTTCACCTTCCCAGATTATCAGTTGCTGCCAACCTTGGAAGAATATTCCGCCCTGATGGGAGTAGGCGTCACTCCCAGACAATTTTCTGGAAGAGAAGGGACTCCTAATGAAAGAGCAGTTGTAGAGGCCGCATATTTGGAGGTGGACGAGGTACGATCTCATATGATTGCTAGGGGAGGGTTGTATGGATTTCCAGCTATATTCCTGTATGAAAAAGCTCAAAGTTGTGCCTTGTCAAAGAATATTGAAGCATTTGAGGCCATCTTGGTTTTACTAATTTACGGACTGTTCCTGTTCCCGACTGCTAATGATTTTGTGGACGCAAATGCAATCAACCTTTTCTTAATCAAGAATCCTGTACCTACCTTGTTGGCTGATATGTACTTTACCATCCACCGTAGGAACCGTTATGGAGTTGGGAAGATTGAGTGTTGCACCGTTCTCTTGCACAAGTGGTTTATTTCGCACTTGCCAAAAATTCCAGCCCTCTGGGATAAGCAAAATGGGCTCTCGTGGACAGAAAAGCTGTTATTGCTCAAACACTCAGATATTAAGTGGTATGACCCTATGTATGGAGGAATTTCCATGATCCAAAGTTGTGGAGATTTCCCGAATGTACCGCTTATCAGCATTAATGGTTGCATCAGCTATAATCCTATTTTAGCTCGTCGCCAGTTGGGGCACCCAATGGAGGATGAACCAGACCCAGACTTTTTGAGAAGCTTCTACATTAAAGAGGGGAAGAATCCCGCTTATAGGGCTCGAATTGTGTATGCTTGGCGTTATGTCCACACGAGGGGAGTAACTGCCCTAGATTACCACGACACTACTGTTTCAAAATCTTACTTATCATGGGTAAAAGAAGCAGCGTTGAAGATGTTTTGTACTCGCTTTGAGCCTGACTCACCCAAACCTACTCTCGTAGAAGAATTGAAAGCTGCTTTGGCGAAAGCTGAAAAAGAAGGAAAGACTTGGAGGGATAAGTATTTCAAGGCTATGCAAGAGAAGGAATAACTACAAGAGTTGGTCCGTCAAGGTGGAAAGAGAAGTCAGCCAGAAGACGAAGGGCCATCCAACCAGAAGATCTAAAATCCTTTTGTTTTCGGTTTTATTTCATCATGTATCTGTATGGAAGACTTGTATTTCAGTTTCAGAATCGTTGTTGTAAAACTCTCAGTTATTAATCTATGAAGATTTTGAATTTGCTTATTTCCCCATTGTTATAATTTTTGCAAATATTTCTTTGGATTCCTTGAATGATTAATTTTGCAGTGTTGCATTTTACATTCATAAGCATCGCATGTGCATGTTCTAGTGTTGTGTCTCATCTCGCTGTCTTGTCTCCAGAAAGAATTACACTGAATCCTCAACACTGATACAACACCCGAGCCCAAGCTCGCCTAAGAATGGAAGGACAGAATTTGGATGTGGACAGGATTGATAATGAACTTGGAGAGCTACGAGAAGGCATGGGGCAGATCATGGAAGCCCTACAAGTCATTCGTGCAAAGTTGGACACTCAAGCCACTATTGTTTCTGAAATCACTGGCATAGATGTGGAGCCGATCCCAATGGCAGTCACTGTTGCAAATGTTCCACCATATGGATTATCACCTGGTTTCGTACCTCCACCAGTAGTCAATCAACAAGCAGTTACCCTAGGGAAAGAGCTTCCTCAAGTTATTCCTACTTACACTCAGCCTTCTGTTCAGACTCAAGCGTGCCCTGTTTTTCATAATCCTCCACCAGTGTACGAAGGTCTTGATGGGTATGAAGAAGAGAGTGGACGACATGATAAGTTGAAAGAAAGTTTAGAGACTATCGGCAGGAAAGTCAGAGCAATGGAAGGAAATAAAATCTTTGGTACTAATGCCAGAGATATGTGCTTAGTGTTTGGGTTGGTAATTCCGCCGAAATTCAAAGTTCCCAATTTTGATCAGTATTCTGGGGCTACTTGTCCTCGGACGCATCTGATTATGTATTATCGAAGAATGGTCGCTCATGTAGAAGATGACAAGCTGATGATTCACTGTTTCCAAGATAGTTTGAAAGGAGCTCCTGTTAAATGGTATTTGGGTTTGGATCAGTCTCGTATTCACAGTTTCCAAGACTTGGCCGATGCTTTTGTGAAACATTACAAGTACAACATGGAATTAGCCCCTGATAGAAGATAGTTACTAAGTATGTCACAGAAGAGTTCGAAATCTTTCAAAGAATATGCACAAAGGTGGAGGGAAACCGCCTCTCAAGTGGAACTTCCTTTGAGTGAAAAAGAGTTGACAGATTGGTTCATCGATACAGTGAGACCAGAGTTTCATGAGAAGATGATCAGTAGTGTAACTGCAAGTTTTTCTGATATAGTAGCAGTGGGGTGAGAGTGGAGTTAGGAATGAAGAATGGAAAGGTGGCTAGTAGTTCCAGCAATTCTGGTAACAACAATGTCAAGAAGTTCAGCAGTAATTTTCATAAAAAGAAGGAAGGGGAGACAAATGCAGTAACCGTGGGAAGAAAAAGTCGCACCTGGAGACTAACTTACCAACAGTATCTGTAGAGTTATGTTCAACAACCTCAGCAAGGCTTTGCTCAGCAGCCTCAAGGGAGCTATGTTCAGCAATCCCAACAACAACGATCAATGTATCCGTTGCAGTATGCCCAACAACCATATGTGGCAGCTGTAACTCCGGCTTTTAATCACCCTGGTCCCGGTTATTAGACAGTGCAGCCAGCACCTGTATATCAGCCAATTCAACAAGGGTATCAACGAGCACCCAATGCTCCACCCTATCAGCAACATCATCAGCCTAGAGTTCAGGCACCCAGACAGAACTACCAGAATCAGAGGCCAGCAACAAAACCTCCACTTCCTCAGATGCCGATGACTTACACGGAGTTGTACCCCTCCTTAGTGCAGCAAGGATTGGTAACAACATGACCATTAAATCCAGACACTACATCTCCTCACTATAATCTAAATGCTCATTGTGCCTTTCACGAAGGCGTTGCCGGTCATGATTTAGAAGGTTGTCTTGCTTTAAAACATCTTGTCAGGGAGTTGATGGAAAAGAAGATCTTGTCTTTTGATGATGTACCCCCAAATGTTAAAAGCAATCCATTGCCGAATCATGGAGGGGTTAATGCGATAGAAGAAGTGTCGGATGAAAGGATGGTCCGAGGGGTGTCAAAGATCAAAACCCCGTTGAGGTTACTTCACGAGAAACTACTGAAGGCAGGATTGATAGAGGATACCCATAATGATTGTAAAGAATGTTCTGGTGATTCTCGAGGGTGTGATGAGGTACGAGGAGATATAAAAAGGTTGATTGATGAGGGAGTATTGCAAGTATGTAGTAAGGTGCGGAAAGAAGAAGTTTCAGTAATTGAGCCTGTTTTTAATTTACCGAAGAAAGGTGAGAAAGTTCTAGTGTTTAAAACGACCAACAAAAGTATGAAGCCTGTTTTCAACAAGTCGGCTATCGATCAACCTCTACCGATTGTTATTTAGAAACCAAGATTGTTTCCTTTTGAAAGCACAAAGGTTGTTCCCTGGAAGTATGATGTGACTGTGATAGACCGAGGATCTAGGAAGGTTAGTCAGAAAGAGACAGTAAAAGACGACCAAGTGGACGTAACCAACATTGCAGGTACCAGCAAAATGACCCGTAGTGGCCGAATCTATCAGCCAAAGATAACAGTAGCCGCTCCAAAAGAGGTTACCCCCACTGCGACAAAAGAAAAAGAGGTACCAAGTACTGAGGGAGACGACGAGGAATTCTTAAGGGTTATTCGAAAAAGTGATTACAGTGTTATTGATCAGCTTCACCAAACCCCATCTAAGATATCGATCTTGTCTCTCTTGATGAACTCTCCAGCTCACAGAGAAGCTCTGCAAAAAGTATTGAAGCAGGCACATGTGACAAAAGACATAACTCTCGGACAATTTGATTCAGTAATAGCCAACATTACAGCCTGTAACACCCTGAGCTTTAGTGATGCAGAGTTGCCGAACAAAGGGCGTAATCACAACCGTGCATTGCACATATCTGTCAGGTGCCAAGAAGACACAATGGCACGAGTTTTAGTCGATACTGGATCCTCATTGAATGTATTGCCCGCAAGGTCGCTCGCAAGGTTAGCATATGCAGGGGAAGAAATGAGACCGACGTCAATAATTGTAAAAGCTTTTGACGGTTCAAGAAGAACGGTTGTGGGAGAGGTAGAATTGCCCATCATGATCGGACCTCACGTGTTCGATATTACATTCCAGGTCATGGACATTAACCCAGCTTATAGTTGTTTGTTGGGACGACCGTGGATTCACGCCGCTGGGGTAGTGACTTCCACCTTACATCAGAGAATGAAATTTGTTGTGAATGATAAGTTAGTGATTGTACACGGTGAAGAGGACCTAATCGTGAGCAATCTGTCATCATTCAAGTATATTGAAGCAGATGAGGGCGCGTTAGAAACTTCCTTTCAGGCACTCGAGATAGCTAATGCAGTGATGTTGGAAGAAACAGTGGCTAAGAGTGGTCCGTCTTTTGCATCCGCTCAGAGCATCAAGTCTGCACTGGAAGAAGGTACTCCTGCAGGTTGGGGAGAAGTTATTGAAGTGAAGCCATGGATCGCCAAGGGTTGGGTTACAAACCAACTCATTATGAAGCGCCGACACATGATGAAGGACGTCCAAAGAGTATACAAGAAGTATTCATCAGTGGAGGGTTCCAAGTCAGTGTTGTAGAAGAAGATTTTGAAGATGAAGATCTTGAACAGTTAGTGTATCATTGCAACGCTGCCTTGAGCAACTGGGAAGCTATTGAGATTCCTATGGTCTTTCCTGAGTTAAGGTAATTTGTTTGTCTTTCTTTTCTCTTTTGTTTTGAATTTCCATAGCCATGCCCAAGGCTATAGGAATGTTTTGTAAAGGCCCCGAGATTTCCTTGTGTTATTTCCTTTACTGCTTTTGGCTTTCATTTTAAAAGAAAAATGGCAATCTTAAAAAAACCCAAAACTATTTTCTCTTTTGTGTATTGCATTTGTCTTTGTGTGTTTTAATAAATTAAGTCATTCCAACGTGCAATGATGTCCTAAAACCCATTGAATCCTATGACTTTGCATTCCCTCCTGACTTTGATTCACCAATATACCAAGCTAAAGATGAGGATGAAGATTTCGAAATCCCTGATGAACTGGTAAAATTGGCACACCATGAGTATGCAGAGCTTCAACCCTACAAAGAACAGGTAGAAGTCATTAATCTTGGCACCAAAGAAGACAAGAAAGAAGTCAAGATTAGGGCAGCTCTAGGGGCAGAAGTCAAGCAGCAACTAAAAGAACTTTTGAAAGAATATATGGATGTATTTGCTTGGTCGTACCAAGATATGCCGGGTTTAGACACTGACATAGTGGTTCACAAATTACCACTTCGACCAGAATGCCCACCGGTTAAGCAAAAGCTCCGAAGAACAAGACCTAACATGGCTCTCAAGATTCGAGATGAGGTGAAGAAACAGATTAGTGCGGATTTCTTAGCAGTGTCCAAATACCCCGAATGGGTAGCCAATATTGTACCTGTGCCGAAAAAGGATGGAAAAGTCAGAATGTGTGTGGATTACAGGGACCTAAACAAGGCCAGTCTGAAGGATGACTTCCCTTTGCCACATATCGATACTTTGGTGGATAATACGGCTCGTTTTGTAGTTTTCTCATTTATGGATGGGTTCCCCGGTTACAATCAGATTAAGATGGATCCCGATGACATGGAAAAAACTACTTTCATTACTCCGTGGGGGACTTACTGTTACAAAGTTATGCCTTTCGGTCTGAAGAACGCAGGTGCTACTTATCAAAGGGCCATGGTGACTTTATTTCATGATATGATGCACAAGGAGATAGAGGTATATGTTGATGACATGATAGCCAAATCTCAAAGCAAGGAGGACCATTTATAACATCTTTTGAAACTATTTAAGAGACTCAGAAAATATCAGTTGAGACTGAATCCAGCCAAGTGTACCTTTGGAGTAAGATCTGGAAAGTTACTCGATTTCATTGTCAGTCACCGAGGGATTGAGGTGGATCCAGATAAAGTCTGAGCCATTCAAGATATGCCAGCTCCACAGACTGAGAAGCAAGTCAGAGGTTTTCTTGGAAGACTGAACTACATATCTAGATTTATTTCCAATATGACTCCTACTTGCGAGCCCATCTTCAAATTATTATGCAAGGACCAGACTGTTGTTTGGAATTCAGATTGTCAGCAAGCGTTTGATAAAATCAAGGGTTACCTACAAGAATCTACGATCTTGATACCTCCTGTTCCAGGAAGACCTCTCTTCATGTATTTGACAGTGCTTGAGAATTCAATGGGTTGTGTGTTAGGTCAGCAGGACGAATCCGGACGAAAAGAACATGCTATCTATTATTTGAGTAAGAAGTTTACAGATTATGAAAGTTGATATTCACTCCTGGAGAAAACTTGTTGCGCTTTGGCATGGGTGTAACACGGTGGGAGAACTGACTTTAAACAATGTTGCGGATAGCAAGAGTCGCCACCGACTTTTATTTTATCCATAAGGAAAGGTTATAAAAGAACAGGAAAGACCTTAGAGAATATTTTGGGTCCGGGGGGTAGGTTATGAAAAGGGAAGGTATTAGCATCCTTTTCATCCATGGTTATCCATGGGCTCTTAGGTACTTAAGCTCACTTTTGAATTGTTTTGAAATTGTAGTGTGTGAATAGAAAATTTTCAGAATAGTTAATAAATAATCCATGTAAGGATGTGTTAAGAACTTGTTTGAAAACTTGTTGAAAATTTGTTTAAGTGCGAAACAATTTTGAAGTGAGCAAGCACCTAGGAGTAACCTACCCTAATGTTTAAAGGTCTTTCTTATTCTTCATTCTTTCCTTTAGTAAGACTATCCCTACTATAATGGAGTAGGTAGTCCTTACTTTGGATGTTAAGGGACATGCGAGGGACAATTTGACTTTGAAGGCCATTGTGGGATGTAATAAGCACATATAAGGGACCATCATCATTTTTCGAAAGGGACTCGATTCGTAAAGGCAACCATAAGGGACTTTGATGATTTTTCCATTTGAGGGACTTGCTTTATACACCCCACTTAACCATTATTCGTAGGCAACTTGAGGGATATCCTTAGGAAGTGAGACGGCGATTAAAATCGACTTACGTGTGTGACGTGTTTATTTTAATTATCTTTATTTAAAAGTGATCTAAATTTATTTTAATATTACATACAGGTTGTTACACTCCCTAATTACTAACCATAATAATAATTAAATAATTAAACAACTTTACATCCAAGAAACAATTACAAAATAATAAGCAAAATAATTAAATAGCAAAGATAAATAAAATAAGCAATAAATAATAAAGGGGGTTAATTCTAAGTTTACTCGGCAAGACATCGCATCTTGTGCCTACGTATCCTTACGGGAGTGGAATCAGAGTAATCGTAGTTCCCCTCAATAGGGAGGTTAGAAACTTCTTGACTGTGGTCAAGGTCTCAAGGGGAATAAACGCATCTTAAGGACACGCTTACGTGGAGTGTAGAAACTCCAAATCTCTACGTTGAAATGTTAAGTTGTAATTATGGTTAAATTAGGGATTCCACGGCGGGAAACCCTAAAATGAGCGCGGCGGCTCTTTGACCTAATGCTAAGGGTAAAATTGTAATTTTGCCTGCGGCGAGGCATTTGTGAAAATTAGGGTTTGTAGTTTGTAGTTTTGAGGATTTGAAATTGAATGTGTGAAGTTTTACGGACTATTGGCGCGGCGGCCAAACAGTTAGACCTAACCTTCGGATGTGTGCAATGTGACAGAAATAATAGTAAACGCGTGAGATAATTGAATCATGCAAACAGAGAGATAATGTCATAATTTAAACCATGCAAGCAGAAATTTAAAGGCAGAATTTAAAGAGCGATTGTTAAGTTCGCGAGGTTACATGAGAGGAGCAGATACAATATGATAATGAAATTTGAATTGAACAATAATAAAATAAAATAAATAACGGTTCTAGTTATTATTTTAAAAAAAAGATTTTAGTTATTATTTTAAATTTATCTAAAAAAAAGTTTTTCTTAAAAATAATAGGTTTTCATATTAATTTGGAAAAGATGTTAATGTTATTTATTTTAAAAAACAGATTTTTATATTATAACAAATTTTAATAAATTAATGATAACAATAATAATAATAATGGTAATAATAATGATAATAATGATAATAATAATAAATAATGATAATAATAATAATAATAATAATAATAATAATAATAATAATAATAATAATAAAGCAATAATGAATTTTAAATGTGCCAAATAACCCAACAATGTTGCTAACGCAGAAATGCGCTCATCGCAACCAGATCTAAATCGGACGAAACAAAATTTATCGCAAAGAAAAAGAAATTAAGCAAAAAATAGTATTATTGCTCACACAAAAATGCGATCATCGCAACCAGATCGAACTAACACAAATGTCACGCGTCATGCACACAAATGTGCAAACATCGTATCGACATAATTCAATCAAAAATCTTATATATATAAACTCTAACAATTTAAAAATTATATATATATAAACGTAACAGTAATAGATAAAGAAAAAGAAATAACGGTAATAGATGAAGAAAAAGAAATAACGGTAAAAGATGAAGAAAAAGAAACAACAGTAATAGATGAAGGAAAAGAAATAACGGTAAACGATGAAGAAAAAGAAACAATAGTAATGGATGAAGAAGAAAACTAAATAACGGCAAACGGCACTCACTCCTCTTAGGTTTTTTTCATTCTCCCCCTTTCCAATAAGGCAACACATGTATATATAGGGAACAAATTAGGGTTAACACCAAATTGTCAATAATGTCCCTAAAGCCCATTTTAAAGCCCAAACTAAATAATTAGTTAAGAAAAAATAAAATTTAAATAATTTAAAATAATTAAAATAAACTTAAAATAAAAGCTAATAATCCTATTGATTCCTAAAATAAAAAATATTATAAAAAGAACAAAATTTTTTTCAATATTTTTTATTTTATGATTTTTTGGATATTTTTATGAATAATTTAGAAAAAAGTGAAAAAAATAATATTTTAAAAAATGATTTAATTAAAATACGAAAATAATAATTAAATAATAATAAAAAACTATTTTTGTTATTTTTTTTAATGAAAGATAGAAAAATTTAGAGTAAAAATAATAAAAAACAAAAAAAAAGTGACAAAGGTGAGATTCGAACTCTCAACCTCTCACACTCATAACTCCTTACACATGTCCTCCTGCCAATTGTGCCATTTTTACTTTTTAGAAAAAAAATGCATGCCATATGATATTTACCTGCAAAAAGTCAAACGACTACACAAATTTGTTAGTAATTGATTAAATGCAATGAAATGCGACGACAAATCTTAGGGCAAAATTTGGGGTATTACAGTTATTATGATAATATTTCTCACCCAACCTCTCTTTGATGTTGGCAAAAAAAAAAAAATCATGAAGTTTGACTTTGGTTTGACCACAGTTGACCTCAGTTTGACCTTTTAACTGCATTGACTGCTTTTGACTTATCTGATCATCTGACTGAGCAAACTTTTGAGAAAAGTCTTGAAACTTGACATGGGGGTTCTTATACACATATAAGATGTTATGAAGCTCACTTGAAGTCTTGGAAGTCCATTTAGCCTGATTAAAGTCAAAACCCTAGTTTTGGATGCACTGCTTAGGAGGTGCATTGTCTGAGGGAATTGTCAACTTTTCTGACCAATTGTGAATTTTGTGAACCTTGTGAACCTTCTTGGAACACAAAGTCTTGTATTGTGAGGGCAAATTTTGGGGTGCAACAGCTGCCCCTGTTCAATTTTCTGAAACCTGAGGGGTTAGATTGGTATATTTGCCAGTCGTAACCTGGAAGGTTGAAGGGGATTGAACACAAAAGCCCAAAAATTTGCACTCACCAATGCATGGAGTGATATTGATGGTTGGTTGAACATGATTGAGTGGGCTTAAAGATGCCACTAGGGGAAAGTTCTTCAGTAGTATAATGAGAACTGTCAGGAGTCTGGAGTAATACTGATGTAACAGCATGTCTTCATGAGGATAGAGCAATCAATAATGATAACCCTAAAGCAGTCTTGAAGTGATAAATCTGACCTCAGGAGGATAGAGCAATCAATAGCTCTAAAGCAGTCTTGAAGTAATAATGGCTTCAGGAGGATAGAGCGATCAATAGCTCTAAAGCAGTCTTGAAGTAATAGAATGGCTTCAGTAGGATAGAGCAATCAACAGCTCTAAAGCAGTCTTGAAATAATAATGTGATATGTCTTCAGGAGGATAGAGCAATCAATAGCTCTAAAGCAGTCTTGAAGTAATGATTTCAGGAGGATAGAGCAATGGATAGCTCTAAAGCAGTCTTGAAATAATAATGTAATTTCAGGAGGATAGAGCAATGGATAACTCTAAAGCAGTCTTGAAATAATTAGATGGCTTCAGGAGGATAGAGCAATGAATAGCTCTAAAGCAGTCTTGAAGTAGTAATATGACCTCATGAGGATAGAGCAATGAATAGCTCTAAAGCAGTCTTGAAGTAATAGGATGATTTCAGGAGGATAGAGCAATCAGTAGCTCTAAAGCAATCTTGAAGTCATGAGAGGCTATCAGGAGGATAAAATAACCCTGAGGTTACAATAAAGCAGTCCCAAAGTAATAAGAAGCTCATCAGGAGGATAAAGTAACCCTGAGGTTACAATAAAGCAGTCCCAAAGATCATAAGATTGTTTGTTGGATAATTAACCTGAAAACAAGGTAGCATTCTGTATAACAACATTAGTTTATGCTTTATGTATGCATGTATGACATGATGCACTTAGGTAATGTACTATAGACATATATGTTATGGTATGATGTAAATGATGTATGTATGCTATGACACTGCTGGAAGTGTCTGGATATCCTTGTATAACAACTGCTGGCCAAGGAAAATAAATCCTGATTCGTTGTTGAAGAATATATAACCCTCCGTCTGCTGGGGATAACAAGGTATAGATAACCTCCCGTTGTTGGGGATAACAAGGTATAGATAACCTCCCGTTGTTGGGGATAGTAGGGTATAGATAACCTTCGTTTTCGTTTGATAGTAGGATAAGTATAACATCCCGTCTTCGTTCATCGTGCCCTTATTAGAAAGTAATTTCCCGTATATCCGTATGAGGATAAAAGAGATGGATATAGATTCCAGGGGAGATTAGACTTTGTGAAAATGGATTAGTCCTACTGATGGTTTGTAACTGTCTTGTAAAGATGAACCGGCGAAGCTTCGTTGAAATCCTTCCCTCGTTCGTCCTTAGTAAATACTATTACTGCATTTTCATGCATTTCTGGTAAACATCAATCATATTAAAAGCATACATGCATTTCTGGTAAACATCAATCATATTCAAAGGCATACATACATTCAAACACAACCAATGGACGTTTCGCTTATGTAAATAGGGTAAAAGTAAATCTGGATTCAAAAGATGGAATTTATTTATATCAAAAGTGACCCATACACGGGTAAGTTTGTACAAGGAGACATAAACCCTAGTAAGAGAATTTTGTCATGAAGTTTTACAAAAAGAATCAGCTATGTGGGAAATAATCCTATTGAGTTTCAATTCTACTATTGCCACTCAAGTATCTCATCTTCTTGCTGTTGAGACGGAAACGATTGGATTGAGCTTCATCTGTTTGAGCTTGAGTAAGTAGTACAACTGGTTGCAGTTTCATGAGTGATCCAAACGAGACATAGTCATACGCTTTAATCCCTAACTTTTGCCTGGATTGCCCTTTCAGGTTTTCAATCCACCGGGATACCCTTTTTTGCCCAAGCCGCCTTTTCAGGTTTTCGACTTGCCGGGTGTACATCTTTTTATATATATATCCCTAATTTTTGCCCAAACCCTTTTGGTTTGCCGGGATGCCCTTATTTTTGCCTAGGCCTGTCAACCTAGCGGGTCTCTTTTTATGCGTAGTATTTTTTAACTATGTCTGCGTTTACAGGTTGTGGGAAGTCTTCACCATCCATTGTAGTCAGTATCATGGCACCTCCTGAGAACACTGTCTTGACTACCAATGGTCCCTCATATGTTGGAGTCCACTTGCCCCTTCAGTGTCAATCTCATTGCAGTATGCAGGCTTCTCAAATCTATCAATGGTAATCTTGGGAGCTTCATCATCCTAGCTGATCTCAAACATAGATGCCATGGTGGCCAATGCGTCTGCCAACTGATTCTCTCTTCGTGGAATATGTCCAAAAGTAATCTCTTTGAAATGTGGGATCAAAGACAACACATGTTCTCTGTAAGGAATGAGATTATCATGCTTTGTATCCCAATATCCTTTAATCTGACTTACTACCAGAGCTGAATCTCCATACACCTCAAGGAACTGAATCTTCATATCAATAGCAACTTGCATACCCATGATACATGCCTCATACTCAGCCATGTTATTGGTACAATAGAAACAAATTCTGGCAGTAATCGGGGTATGACAACCTTCAGGGGAACTAATCACAACACCAACACCATTACCATGTGCATTGGAGGCACCATCAAAAACCATAGTCCATCGGGATCCTTGTTCAGGTTCGTCATATTGTCCAGGTTCTTTGGTAACAGACATAATGTCTTCATCAGGGAACTCAAAATTCATTGACCGGTAATCATCTACTGCTTGATGAGCCAAATGATCAGCAACAACACTCCCCTTAATGGCCTTCTGAGTAGTATACTGTATATCATATTCCGTCAAGATCATTTGCCATCTTGCAATTCTTCTGGAGAGAGCAGGTTTCTCAAATATGTACTTGATTGGATCCATCTTCGAAATCAACAAGGTAGTATGGGTCAACATATACTGTCTTAGTCGGCGAGCAGCCCATGCCAAAGCGCAGCAAGTTTTCTCGAGCAGTGAGTATCTTGTTTCACAGTCGGTAAACTTTTTGCTAAGGTAGTATATTGCCTGCTCTTTTCGACCAGACTCGTCATGTTGCCCCAATACACACCCCATTGAGTTGTCTAATACTGTTAAATACATAATCAAGGGTCTTCCATCAACTGGTGACATTAAAATTGGAGGTTCTAGCAAATATCTCTTGATTTCATCAAAGGCAGTCTGGCACTCATCATTCCATTCCATCACCTGATCTTTCTTCAACAACTTGAAGATTGGCTCACAGATGGTAGTTAATTGGGAAATAAATCTTGCAATGTAGTTCAATCGTCCCAAGAAACCTCTAACCTCCTTCTCAGTACGGGGAGCTGGCATCTCTCGTATAGCTTTCACTTTTGCAGGATCCACTTCAATACCTTTTCCATTGACAATGAAACCCAGGAGCTTTCCAGATCTAACTCCAAAAGTACACTTGTTTGGATTTAATCTCAACCTGTATTTTTTCAACCTCTCAAACAACTTGTGCAGATGATCAAGATGTTGTTCTTCATTCTGAGACCTGGCTATCATATCATCCACATATACCTCTATCTCATGATGAATCATATCATGAAACAAAGCCACCATAGCACGCTGATATGTTGCCCCTGCATTCTTCAAACCAAATGGCATTACCTTATAGCAAAAGGTGCCCCACTGTGTCACAAATGTAGTCTTCTCCATATCTTCAGGTGCCATCTTGATTTGATTGTAACCAGAGAAACCATCCATAAAAGAGAATACCTTATGCTGAGCAGTGTTGTCTACCAGAATATCAATATGAGGAAGTGGAAAGTCATCTTTAGGGCTAGCCTTGTTCAGATCTCTGTAGTCTACACACATACGTACCTTACCATCTTTCTTAGGAACTGGTACCACATTTGCAACCCACTGAGGATAAGAAGTTACGGCCAAGAACCCTGCATTGAATTATTTCATTACCTCTGCTTTGATCTTTTCTGACATTTCAGGACGCATACGATGAACCTTCTGCTTCTTTGGACGACAATCTTCTTTCACTGGCAACCGGTGAACCACAATGTCTGTATCCAACCCTGGCATATCTTCATAAGACCAAGCAAAGATCTCCACATAGTCACGTAGCATCTGAATCAACCTGCTCTTGACACTGTCCTCTAAATCAGCCCCTATCTTGACCTCTTTTCTGTTTTCTTCAGTTCCCAGATTCACAACTTCGACTGGCTTTTCATGTGGCTGTATAGATTTCCCTTCTTGTTGTAACAACCTAGCAAGCTCTACAGGTATTTCACAATCGTCCTCGTTTCCGTCTTCAGTTTGATAGATCGGATTCTCGAAATTGTAATTGGCAATAGTAGAACTGTTATCAACTGGATCCAGAGTGGATGAGGATCTGCATTTTAGTGACGTGGGTGTGTGTAAGAACACATAGCTGATAAAGCAAAGATAAAAGAAAAAGAAAGACAAGGAACACAATATTTACGAAAACGAAACGTCCACTGATTTTATTGAATGAAGTATGCAAATGAAATGACAACCCGTAACAAGCACACCATTGTGCCCTGGGTAAGGCACATGGCTTGAAAGTTTTAATTGTTCCAGAAATTATAAATTTAAAAACATAACACAGTAATAGTATTTACTCCTGACTAAAGGAGATAGGGATAACATCTTCAGCTGTCCAATTATTGAGTCCAGCACCCACAGTAGGAAAAATCCATGCCTCCAAGTTGTAGTCTTCATCTTGATCTCCCACAGCATTGATAACCCCTTGATTGGTGATACGAACAGCACGGGCACGACGGACAGCCTTCTGGGACTCTGCAGTGAAACCCAAACCAAACTTGTCAGACTTGTATGGAATATCAGGAAGCTGACCCCAAATAGTACAACCACCTTCTTCCACCACAGCTTTTGCATCATTGAGGGAGGCCATTGCCATTGTTGGAGGGTTTCTGATGACCACAGGAACCTTCTTCACAGCAGGAGGAGTCACACAATCCTTAACAGCCCAGGGAACCACTTCAAATGACTGACATGGAGTTTCAATGTATTCACCTTCTACTTCCAGATACTTGAAAGTGTTTACATGGCTGACAAAGTATTCTTCCTCTCCAAAGACAGTAACAACTTTTCCATTCACCGGATATCTCAACTTTTGATGTAATGTGGAGGTCACAGCACCTGCCCCATGGATCCAGGGACGACCAAGCAGACATGAGTACGAAGGACGAATATCCATTACATAGAATGTAGCAGTAAACACCTGAGAGCCAACCTTGATTGGAAGATCAATTTCCCCATGCACTACTCTTCTAGAACCGTCAAAAGCCTTTACCACAATATTACTGGGCTTCAATACCGTATCTTCAGGACTCAGCTTGTTCAGGACTTCCTTAGGCAACACATTCAGAGAGGAACCATTGTCTATCAGCACATGAGACAGGGTGGTGCCCCTGCATTCAATTGAAATATGCAAGGCCCTGTTATGATCCCTCTTGGCAGGGGTCAAGTCAGCATCAGAAAATCCTAACCCGTTGTCATAGGTCAGGTGAGCAACACAATTCTCAAACTGGTCCACAGAAATTGTACTGGGTACATGAGCCATCTTTAGAAACTTGATCAATGACTTGGCATGAGCCTCAGAACATAATAACAGGGAGAGCATAGAAATCTTTGAGGGAGTATGCCCCAGCTGATCAACAATATCATAATCACTCTTGCGAATGATTTTCAATACTTCTTCCATCTGCTTAGAGAGGTCATCAGCAGCTGGCACATCAGTAGATACAGGCTCAATAACAGGACCCTTGCCCCGAGCATCAGTGGTGGAAGTAACAGCAGGAGTAACTGCACTCTTAGAAGCAACTGGAGGAGAGAAGACTCTTCCACTACGAGTGATCTTGCTAGATCCAGCAATATTATCAATGTCAACAGGCATATCAGGTAAAGGCTCCTGCTTGACACCATGGATGTAAACATCAGACCCATAGTGCCAAGGCACAGCTTTGTCAGATGTATAAGGAATAGGACCAGGAGTGGTAATGATCAGAGGAGCTACTCTGGCTTCAGCAACAACTTTCACAGGACCTTCAGCAATAATCTTGATTGGGCCCTGATGAGTGATTTTAATGGGACCCTTTGAAGTGATTCTTAGTGGTACTTTGTCAACCATGTCAACCTCTTCAATCTTCTTACCCTGAGTCAGATGATCCACCATACTTTCTACAGATGCTGGTCTTCTTTCAAACACTATAGTATATTTATCCATGAGACGTTGAATCCCATCTCTCAAAATGAAGCAACTATCCGGCTTATAGGTACAATATAGACAATCTTCATGACAACCTGGAAAGATCCCAGCTTGTACTAACCTCTTTTTGATAACAGACAATGGTGTGCTCAACTCCATAACTGAATAGACATGCAGATCTTCATCAATATCCTCATCAATGGCGTTGACAGTCTTCTCGTGATTTGGCATTGGAGCTGTAATCACATTTGGAGTACCTGGTGGATCAAACTCAATTTCTCCAGCATCAATCATATCCTGAATTTTGTTCTTCAAGACCCAGCAGTTATTAGTATCATGTCCTGGACAGTTTGAATGATATGCACATCGTGCATTGGGATTGTACTTGGGAGGGGTAACATTGGGATTCTGAGGAGCCTCCCTCAGGGTAATAAGTTCAGCCTTCCACAAGTGTTGCAATGCCTGAGCCATTGACATGTTGATCTTCGTGAACTGTCTTCTAGCCCTCTGTTGGTTGCCTTGAGGCTGCTCTGTTGTTGCAGGAGTTGGATTTGAAATATGAACTACACTAACAGACTGATGCCTTCTGTTACGATCAGGCTGACCATACACAGCATTAGATTCTTTCTTCCCAGTGGGAGGCTTCTTTGCAGCACCTGATGAAGAAGTGCCCACTTGGATCTTACCGCTCTTGATACCATTCTCTACTCGCTCTCCTGTCATGATCAACTCAGTGAAGCCAGATGATGAGCTTCCAATGAGATGACTGTAAAACGGACCATTCAGCGTACACATGAACATATCAACCAACTCCCTATCAGTCAAAGGGGGTTGAACTCTTCCAGCTAAGTCTCTCCACTTCTGAGCATACTCCTTAAAGCTTTCTTTGGCACCCATAGACATGCTTTGAAGCTGCATGCGAGTGGGGGCTAAGTCAGCATTGTATTGATACTGCTTGTAGAAAGCTTCAGCAAGGTCATTCCAATCTCTGATGTTGACACTCTCCAACTGATAATACCACTCTAGCTGAGCTCCAGATAAACTTTCTTGAAAGAAATGGATCCACAACTTTTTATCAGCAGTGTGGGGTTGAATTCTTCTGACATAAGACCTCAGATGCAATTTGGGACAAGAGACCCCATCATAGACAACAAATGTAGGAACTTTGAATCCAATGGGTATGACCACCCCAGATATCAAGCTCAAATCCTCAAAATCCAGCCCAGATGATTTCTGTAATTCCATAGCATCCATTCTATCCACCAGCATCTTGAATTTGTCTTCGTTAGGCTCATGGTAGTAGTTAGCCTCAGAATCAGAGTCCCCCATAGTGTTGTGGAGACTGCCTCTCTCCTGATCAGATTCTTCAGATTCATAGTCTTCAACCTGTTCCTTGGTCTTGGCAGGACCTTTGAACCTTCTTCCCATGTTGAGCAACCCAGCAGACCTCCTAGCCTTCTTAGTCTTCTTGGCCAGCAGTGTCTTCAATTCATCCTGCCCCTTGGATAGGTTCAGGATCAGCTCTTGGAACTGTGCATTCTGTGCCTGGAGATCCTTAACTGATTGTTCAAGAGCCATTGCTGAAATAAACAGCGAGGAGATGAGAAACCTGTGCACAATTATAAACCTGTGATGCAATGATATGGGAATGCATATGCAATGTTTTCAAGGACCGCAGGATTTAAATTTGCTTAAACAAACAAGAAAGTAACTTTTTATTAGTAATAACTTGTTTTGCCTTTTAGGCTTACAAAAAATGAAAACGAAATAAGCACAAAAGATGGGGTTTTAAGTCTCCCATGGACGTTTCCTCTTTGTGTTGAGGTACGAGTTGAGGTTTCGTTCCTCATGAAGTAGCTTTGTTAGCTCTAGGATCCTTGCTTGGCTTGCTTTGTAATGAGCCTCGAAAGCATCCCTTTGCTCTTTCAGTTGGATCCATGATCTCTGCAAGTCTTCCATATCAGTAGGCATGTCTGGGTGAAGGATGGTATAAGCTGTGTCTCCTTCAGCAACAGGTTCCATGGTAACTGGTAGGACGGCAGGATATGGCATCATGAGTGTCTGAGCACGAGATCGTACCCATCTGAGATAAGCCTCCATAGGAATAGTGTACTTAGGCTCCAGTGTCTTGCTGTCAATCCTGTTTACCTTTCCCCAAGCTCGGATGAATCTCTGACGGTAACCCTGAAGATCGTTGTCGTAATCAAACACAATGCCCTGAATCAACATGTCATGTGGACCATCGCTCCGGGCGTAACCAAACTGTCGTAAAGCTAGAGATGGGTTGTAGGTGATGCCTCCTCTTATGCCTAGAAGTGGCACATTAGGAAACTCCCCACAATGGTCAATGATGGTGACATTCTCCATAGATCTGGAGCACCAATGGATGTCTGAGTGAGAAAGTGACATGATCCTCTTGGACCATCTGAACCCTTGCTCATTCTTCATTACTGAGCGAGGAAGGTGAGAAATAAACCACCTAGAAAGTAAAGGTATGCAGCACATCAAAGTTCCTCTCGCCCTTGTAGTACGGGTGTGAAGAGAATGTAGGATGTCTCCAAGTAAGGTAGGCACTGGATTGTGACTCAGGAATATGTTGATGGCATGAACGTCTATGAACTGATCAGGATTGGGGAACAACACTAAGCCATAAATCAATAAGGCTAAGATCTCCTCAATAGCACCGTAGCTCATAGCCTTCAAGAACATTTGAGCTTTATCCACTAATACCTTGGCAAGAATACCTTTAACTCCACTTCTCGTTTCTAGAACAATGTCAGACTTCTTCAGATGTAGAGCTGCAGCAATAACTTCTGGTTTAAGCTCCTTCTCTAAGCCTGTGAATGGCTTCTGATCAAGAACAGGTATACCCAGAAGTTTAGAGAACTCCTCCATGGTTGGAACCAGCTGATAATCAGGAAATGTAAAGCAATGGTGCTTAGGGTCAAAGAACTGAAACAGCACACTCATCATGTCTTCACTGAACCCTGAAGTAACTAGATCCAATAAGTGACCATGTCTCTTGTTGAACTGGGAATGATCAGGCACTAGGGAAACCAACTCCTTGAGCTTAGCAGGTATCCCTACAAAGTTGATCCTGATGGTGTTTCTACGAGCAGAAGCCATGACCTGCAACAAAGAACAAAGATAAATCCTTTGGTCCTTGAAATGGTTAGGGAAAATGATATGCTTATAATGCATGATGATGTCATGATGTCATGCTCAATCACAAACATGTGGCACACACAAACAAGTCACACCATAGCCCTAGGTTTAAAGGCTTGCATGAGGTTCAAAGGCAAGTACCCTCCCCTGAAGTTAGATGGTTCATCCTGTCCTACAAAAGTAACCAGGTTCTAAGGGATCTCAATATCATTGATCCTTCACAAGGGTGGTTGTTCAGAAGGCAACTTACTTGCCAACCAAAACCCTCCAAGTTTAAGATCTCAATGAGCGTAGTATCGAGTGTCAACCAACTTCAGTCTGCACCAAAGCCGGTTACCTCACTACTTTCTAAAGGCCAAGATGAGTTAACTAGGGTTCTAAAAGTCAGTTAGTGCATTGACAACATATGGCAGCCTCAATATTATCCTCAACTTGACTTAAGGAATATAAGCACCAACCAAGAAGTCGCACTAACTATGGCCACCAGATCAACCGTATCGATATACGTCGTACAGTTTCCTTGGTCTATTGCCATTTACCTAAGGTACACTAGATCCGGGTTAGGACCTTTCACACATAAGAGCACCCCAACAATATAATAATAAAGCAAACAAGGCAAACAATTTAAAGTGATCTTAATTCCTAAGGGTACCCCTCTTAAATAGATCCCCAGCAGAGTCGCCAGTTCTGTAACACGGTGGGAGAACTGACTTTAAACAATGTTGCGGATAGCAAGAGTCGCCACCGACTTTTATTTTATCCATAAGGAAAGGTTATAAAAGAACAGGAAAGACCTTAGAGAATATTTTGGGTCCGGGGGGTAGGTTATGAAAAGGGAAGGTATTAGCATCCTTTTCATCCATGGTTATCCATGGGCTCTTAGGTACTTAAGCTCACTTTTGAATTGTTTTGAAATTGTAGTGTGTGAATAGAAAATTTTCAGAATAGTTAATAAATAATCCATGTAAGGATGTGTTAAGAACTTGTTTGAAAACTTGTTGAAAATTTGTTTAAGTGCGAAACAATTTTGAAGTGAGCAAGCACCTAGGAGTAACCTACCCTAATGTTTAAAGGTCTTTCTTATTCTTCATTCTTTCCTTTAGTAAGACTATCCCTACTATAATGGAGTAGGTAGTCCTTACTTTGGATGTTAAGGGACATGCGAGGGACAATTTGACTTTGAAGGCCATTGTGGGATGTAATAAGCACATATAAGGGACCATCATCATTTTTCGAAAGGGACTCGATTCGTAAAGGCAACCATAAGGGACTTTGATGATTTTTCCATTTGAGGGACTTGCTTTATACACCCCACTTAACCATTATTCGTAGGCAACTTGAGGGATATCCTTAGGAAGTGAGACGGCGATTAAAATCGACTTACGTGTGTGACGTGTTTATTTTAATTATCTTTATTTAAAAGTGATCTAAATTTATTTTAATATTACATACAGGTTGTTACACTCCCTAATTACTAACCATAATAATAATTAAATAATTAAACAACTTTACATCCAAGAAACAATTACAAAATAATAAGCAAAATAATTAAATAGCAAAGATAAATAAAATAAGCAATAAATAATAAAGGGGGTTAATTCTAAGTTTACTCGGCAAGACATCGCATCTTGTGCCTACGTATCCTTACGGGAGTGGAATCAGAGTAATCGTAGTTCCCCTCAATAGGGAGGTTAGAAACTTCTTGACTGTGGTCAAGGTCTCAAGGGGAATAAACGCATCTTAAGGACACGCTTACGTGGAGTGTAGAAACTCCAAATCTCTACGTTGAAATGTTAAGTTGTAATTATGGTTAAATTAGGGATTCCACGGCGGGAAACCCTAAAATGAGCGCGGCGGCTCTTTGACCTAATGCTAAGGGTAAAATTGTAATTTTGCCTGCGGCGAGGCATTTGTGAAAATTAGGGTTTGTAGTTTGTAGTTTTGAGGATTTGAAATTGAATGTGTGAAGTTTTACGGACTATTGGCGCGGCGGCCAAACAGTTAGACCTAACCTTCGGATGTGTGCAATGTGACAGAAATAATAGTAAACGCGTGAGATAATTGAATCATGCAAACAGAGAGATAATGTCATAATTTAAACCATGCAAGCAGAAATTTAAAGGCAGAATTTAAAGAGCGATTGTTAAGTTCGCGAGGTTACATGAGAGGAGCAGATACAATATGATAATGAAATTTGAATTGAACAATAATAAAATAAAATAAATAACGGTTCTAGTTATTATTTTAAAAAAAAGATTTTAGTTATTATTTTAAATTTATCTAAAAAAAAGTTTTTCTTAAAAATAATAGGTTTTCATATTAATTTGGAAAAGATGTTAATGTTATTTATTTTAAAAAACAGATTTTTATATTATAACAAATTTTAATAAATTAATGATAACAATAATAATAATAATAATGGTAATAATAATGATAATAATGATAATAATAATAAATAATGATAATAATAATAATAATAATAATAATAATAATAATAATAATAATAATAATAATAATAATAATAATAATAAAGCAATAATGAATTTTAAATGTGCCAAATAACCCAACAATGTTGCTAACGCAGAAATGCGCTCATCGCAACCAGATCTAAATCGGACGAAACAAAATTTATCGCAAAGAAAAAGAAATTAAGCAAAAAATAGTATTATTGCTCACACAAAAATGCGATCATCGCAACCAGATCGAACTAACACAAATGTCACGCGTCATGCACACAAATGTGCAAACATCGTATCGACATAATTCAATCAAAAATCTTATATATATAAACTCTAACAATTTAAAAATTATATATATATAAACGTAACAGTAATAGATAAAGAAAAAGAAATAACGGTAATAGATGAAGAAAAAGAAATAACGGTAAAAGATGAAGAAAAAGAAACAACAGTAATAGATGAAGGAAAAGAAATAACGGTAAACGATGAAGAAAAAGAAACAATAGTAATGGATGAAGAAGAAAACTAAATAACGGCAAACGGCACTCACTCCTCTTAGGTTTTTTTCATTCTCCCCCTTTCCAACAAGGCAACACATGTATATATAGGGAACAAATTAGGGTTAACACCAAATTGTCAATAATGTCCCTAAAGCCCATTTTAAAGCCCAAACTAAATAATTAGTTAAGAAAAAATAAAATTTAAATAATTTAAAATAATTAAAATAAACTTAAAATAAAAGCTAATAATCCTATTGATTCCTAAAATAAAAAATATTATAAAAAGAACAAAATTTTTTTCAATATTTTTTATTTTATGATTTTTTGGATATTTTTATGAATAATTTAGAAAAAAAGTGAAAAAAATAATATTTTAAAAAATGATTTAATTAAAATACGAAAATAATAATTAAATAATAATAAAAAACTATTTTTGTTATTTTTTTAATGAAAGATAGAAAAATTTAGAGTAAAAATAATAAAAAACAAAAAAAAAAGTGACAAAGGTGAGATTCGAACTCTCAACCTCTCACACTCATAACTCCTTACACATGTCCTCCTGCCAATTGTGCCATTTTTACTTTTTAGAAAAAAAATGCATGCCATATGATATTTACCTGCAAAAAGTCAAACGACTACACAAATTTGTTAGTAATTGATTAAATGCAATGAAATGCGACGACAAATCTTAGGGCAAAATTTGGGGTATTACAGTTATTATGATAATATTTCTCACCCAACCTCTCTTTGATGTTGGCAAAAAAAAAAAATCATGAAGTTTGACTTTGGTTTGACCACAGTTGACCTCAGTTTGACCTTTTAACTGCATTGACTGCTTTTGACTTATCTGATCATCTGACTGAGCAAACTTTTGAGAAAAGTCTTGAAACTTGACATGGGGGTTCTTATACACATATAAGATGTTATGAAGCTCACTTGAAGTCTTGGAAGTCCATTTAGCCTGATTAAAGTCAAAACCCTAGTTTTGGATGCACTGCTTAGGAGGTGCATTGTCTGAGGGAATTGTCAACTTTTCTGACCAATTGTGAATTTTGTGAACCTTGTGAACCTTCTTGGAACACAAAGTCTTGTATTGTGAGGGCAAATTTTGGGGTGCAACAATGGGCTGCCAGACGCTTGAGGCAATACATGATTTGTCATACCACTTTGTTGATTTCAAAAATGGATCTGATAAAATATATTTTTGAGAAGCCTGCTCAGACTGGAAGGCTCGCCCGTTGGCATATGTTATTATTAGAATACGACATCCAGTACGTAGCTCAGAAGTCTATCAAGGGTAGTGTGTTGTCAGAATATCTTGCAGATCAACCAGTGGAAGATTGTGAGTCTCTCAAATTTGATTTCCCAGATGAAGACATCATGGTGGTAAAAGATTGTGAAGAGCCAGGTCTTGATGAGGGTCCGCAGGAAGGTCTTTGGTGGAAAATGATGTTTGATGGTTCCTCCAACTAGAGTGGGCATGGCGTAGGTGCCGTCTTAATGAATCCAAAAGGTGGTTACACCCCATTCACAGCCAGGTTGGATTTTGACTGCACAAACAATATCACCGAATATGAAGCATGCATTCTCGGCCTCGAGGCAGCTATCAACCTCAAAATCAAACTTCTTGAAGTCAGTGGGGATTCAGCTTTGGTTATTTATCAAGTTACTGGAGAATGGGAAACTAGACATGAGAACTTGATCCCTTATAGAGCCTACATCGTCAAGATGATGGAATGTTTCGATGAAATCACTTTCAAGTATGTCCCGAGATCTGAGATGCCCTAGCCATGTTAGCCTCAATGTGGAAAGTCAGGGATGTCAATAATGCCACTCTTATCCGAATTGAACGCAAGACCGAGCCCGCCTACTGTCAGATGGTTGAAGAAGAAACTGATGATAAGCCTTGGTACCGCGACATAAAGAATTACCTGTTAAAACAAGAGTATCCAACAGATGCTACGTCACTTGACAGGAAAACTCTAAGACGATTAGCATCCAAGTTCTTTCTCAGCAATGATGTGCTTTACAAAAGAAATCATGATATGATCCTGCTCAGATGTGTCGACAGACGAGAATCAGAGTTGTTAATGCAAGATGTTCACGAAGGAATGTTTGGTACTCATGCTAATGGATACGCTATGTCTAAAAAGATTTTGAGGGCTGGTTATTACTAGTTGACCTTGGAAACTGACTGTATTCAATATGCCAGGAAATGTCACAAATGTCAGATTTATGCGGACAAGATGCATGTACCTCCGACGTTGCTGAATGTGTTGTCATCACCGTGGCCTTTCTCTATATGAGGTATCGATATGATTGGGGCAATCGAGCCAAAAGGTTCTAACGGACATCAATTTATTCTGGTTGCAATTGATTATTTCACAAAGTGGGTTGAAGTCGCATCCTACACTAATGTTACTCGGCAAGTGGTGGCCCGTTTTATCAAGAAGGAGATTATCTGTGGTTACGGAATTCCAAGCAGGATCATAACGGACAATGGTACCAACTTGAACAACAAAATCATGAAAGAGTTGTGCGATGACTTCAAAATTGAACATCACAATTCTTCTCCTTATCGTCCCAAGATGAATGGAGCTGTATAAGCTGCAAATAAAAACATCAAAAAGATTTTGCAAAAGATGGTGAAAACTTACAAAGATTGGCATGAGATGCTACCATTTGCCTTGCATGGGTACAGAACGTCTGTCCGCACTTTAACAGGGGTAACCCCTTTCTCTTTGGTATATGGAACGGATGCGGTACTTCCCATAGAGGTCGAGATACCTTCTTTGAGAGTCATAATGGAAACCAAGCTTGAAGAAGCAGAATGGGTAAGAGAAAGGTTTGATCAGTTGAATCTTATCGACGAAAAGCGCATGTCTGCAATGTGTCATGGTCAGTTATATCAGAAAAGGATCAAGAGGGCTTTTGACAAGAAAGTTCGTGTCCGAGAATTCCGAGAAGGGGAACTTGTACTCAAAAAGATTTTACCAGTTCATAAAGATGCACGGGGAAAGTGAATGCCTAACTATGACGGCCTGTTTGTTGTGAAAACAGTCTTCTCAAGAGGCTCGTTGATTCTCACTACCATGGATGGAGAGCAACTTACTCATCCAGTGAATTCTGATGCAGTACGAAAATATTACGCCTAAAAGAACCCGATAAGCCGAAAACTCAAAGGAGCGGCTTATGCAAAAATTAGGGTTGAAGAAAAAAAAGAAGAAGAAAAAGAGAAAAGGAAAGAAAAATAAGAGCTCGCTAAGTTGAAAACTCGAAAGGGCGGCTTAGGCAAAAATGAGTGTCCCAGTGGATTGAAAACCCGAAAGGGCGGTCCAGGCAAAAGTTAGGGACAAAGGCGTTTCACTGCATCAGATGAGTTGTCACTACTGCAGAAGATCCTACAAGAATTCACTCCAATCAGAAGCAAGGATTTTGGGGAGTTTTAGTCTTTAGGGACAGTTGGTCAGGGGATTCAATGTAACCTTGTCCACTTTGCCATTTTTCACGTGTAAAATTTCTATGGAATTTTGTCATTTGCAAGATTTCATCCTTGAATAAAATCAGTTTTGAGCCATTCTTTCTTTTGCAAATTTATCATTTTCTTTATTTTCGTTGTTATGCAAAATATTGTTCGTTGATCAACGATAATTTTGAAAGCATTAGGGGTCAAATTATTGAATAAAACTTGAAAAGATTAACAAACATAAAAAAAACTTCAACTCATGGAAAAGAGTCGAGGAAAATCATATTTCCCCGAAACCTTAGGGCAGCAGAAACTTTGATGCGCAATCTTATCGCACTCCCTGGTGAAGTGTAAGCACGTTGAACTGCTGAGTCTCCTTTGGTCATGTGTGAGTATCAAGTTGGAAGACTGCCTCTCAGAACCTCTTATGATGATATGAGGACTCATCCCCAGTAGAAGACTTCTGAGCATTTCTAAATTTGCTTCATCATCTCTGACTAGCTGGTTTAAAGCTCCGTTCCCCTATTAAGAGTAGATCTATTTTCAAGATTACATACACCCTTCAGCCTGGGTTCGGTGTGATTCATTTTGTCTCTCGGGTCAGTGTGCTATTTGTTGATTTGCCGTGAATGCCTAATCACTGCTAGTGAATGTCCTTTAAAGTCCAGTTGAATCTGGCATTGTTATAGAAGCCAATCATTATTGGTATTCTTTTGGTCGTCACCATATTTCTTGTTAAAACCAGTCGTAACTAGCATCGTCTTAAACTCCACTCGTTGGTATCTTTTGATTCGGTCATCGCCAATTTCCCCAGTCGTAACTGGTAGTGTTCGGAATCCAATCGTTATTGGTTTTATTTCGGTCGTCACCACCTTCTCCTTTGAAGTCCAGTTGTAACTGGTAGTGTTCGGAATCCAATCGTTATTGGTTTTCTTTCGGTCGTCACCATATTTTCCTTTGAGGTCCAGTCGTAACTGGCATTGTCTTAACTTCACTCGTTGTTATCTTTTGGTTCGGTTGTTACCAACCTTTTCCCTCTGAAGTCTAGTCGTCACTAGCAAATCCCCTGTGAAGCTCTATCGGCATTAATATCTTGTTGGTCGTTACCAACCTTCCCCGTGGAAGTCTAGTCGTAACTGGCGTCACTTGGAATCCAATAGTTATTGGTATATTTTGGTTTGGTCGTTACCAACCTCCCCAGCTAAAGCCTAGTAGCTTGCTAGCATTCTCATTACCACATGTGTTGGTATACCCTGATTTGGTCTTCACCATGTTTTCTTTCAAAGTCCAATCGTAATTGGCATTACTTGAAACCCAATCGTCATTGGTACCCGGACTTGGTCGTTACTAATCTCCTTTAAGTCTAGTAGTTACTGGCATCACTTGAAATTTGGTCATCACCAATTTCCCCAGTCGAAATCTTACGTATTTTCGATTGGATTCAAGAAATCTCATTTGTTTTTATCTCAGGTTGGTCGTTGCCATTACCTCTGGAAAGTCTAGTGGTTACTGGCACTGTGTTGAACCATCTGTCAAAATTGGGTGACATCATTATCCCCAGTGAAATCTTCCTCCAGACAAGTCTCAGAGATCTAGTCGTCACTAGTATCCCCAATATGTTTTGTCTTTGTTTCTAGTCTATTCCTGAAGATCCCGTTTGAACTCTTCACTATAGGAAATTCCTCATTTGATCATCCCCAGTGAGGTTCGTGTTTTTGTTCTTCATTTCCCCAGTAGAAAGTCGCTCCTTTCCCCGATGGAGATCTATCCCTCTCCCCAGTGGGGCGTTTGCTCATCCCCAGTAAGATTGTCATCTTCATTGGATTTTGTGCATCCTCATGTGAAATTTTCCTCTCAGTTATCACTAGTCATGTTTGAACTATTGATTGTTACATCTCAGTTTTCCCCAGTGTCGGATTCACAAAACTAGGTCCCATGAGTAGTTACTCGTTGTTTTGTTTTTCTGTCTTCTGCATACATCTTGCATCCAAGCATCATGAAGCATAATTTAGAATTCATGGCATATCATGACCTGTACTTTTGCATATTATCGAATTTAAGGGACAAAAGTTTTGCTTTTCTATATTTAAATACCTTTCACTGCGATTCTACGAGGATCGTCATCTCTCAGTTCCATCTAGTGAAGATATTTAAATAGGGGCAACTGTCATACCCCAAATTTTGACCCCTTATATTATCATTATCATTTTAGGAGCATACTCATGAATTATCTAACCCTAACCCAATGCAAGTTTGTCTTTGTCAAATTACAGATGAATCAGGGTTTTGTACAGTCAAATCGAAGCTTCAGGGTTTGTGATCAATCAAAGTTTTAGGCTAATTCAATCATGAAACAAGATTAAGGGTATCATATTATGTCAATTGAGAATCCAATTTGAGGTTGTTAACCAGAGTCAAGAACAGTGTATGTCAGGGCACCTGATTAAGGTATTTGACTAGTGAAAGTCAACTGTAGTTTGACTTTGATGTTGGAAGGTGTTTTAATGGTGGGATTATGATCCATGAAGTTCATATAGCTTAATAAAGTTCATTCAAGAAGTTCCAAAGCCTCAGAAGGTCCAGAGTGTCAACAGACGACTCGGTAGTCACCGATCGATCGTACGGTTGACCCAAAAAGTCAACTCTTCAAATTTAAGGAATTGGACCGACCTGCTCTGATACCACTAATGTAACACCCTTCTAAACCCCGCAAATAATATATGCATAATCAGAGTAAAAGTTAACATGCATCCATAAAAGGGCATCACACAAAACTTGCACCACATTAAAACAATCTGTCATGCTCATAAACACCTTTCCATTTAGCAGCGGATTCATTAATGAAAATCTTTTAAAAGAAACATTTACTTTCATCATGTAAAATCAACATCTCTAGGTACTAAGGCCAACATCTCATTATCTCAATTATTCCAAATATGAAAACATAACTTAGGTTACATAATGTAATCCTAAAACATAAGCAATCGATCCCCGTGTTACACGACCAGAGCATGACTCGACCCATAAATAATTATTAAACCGCTACACACGTAGCGACCTTGAACTACAAGCATAACTTCATAAAGGCCTCCAGCAACCTAATCTGCAATGCCTCATAGAGCATTATAAAACAGCAGAAGGGTGAGAAATATTACCATAATAATCAAAGCATAAAATCATGTATATATAGGTATCATATAATTAACTCCCTATTTCTCACCTCAATTCAACTCATAGTCATTTACATCGTCACTTATATATATACAACATGAATATTCACCAAGCATTTCACATCATGCATACATCCACAATTTCACAATCTTAACATTCACGCGTAAGCATCTCTTCATGCACGCTTCATAAGTATTCAATAAACATCTCATCATTCACACATAAGCATCACTTCATGCATATGTCATATATCAATGTGACTCAACAACTCAATGCAACTCATGCAATGCGGTACCGACTTCCGTTATCTTTTTTCGGTTTTTACATTAAACCGGGTCCACACTTCTAGACCGATAACCCGTTATCTTTTTTCGGTTTTTACATTAAACCGGGTCCACACTTCTAGACCGATAACCACAAAGGCCCGTCCTCTAAGCCTTCAAACCCACACTTCTAGGTTTGGGACAAGCCACTAGTTTCCACGAAACTAACATACATTGCCTCTTGACTAAATGATGCATGTACAATCAACCACAACAAATGCACTTAAGACCGACATCTTAATCTCATGCATTCGAATAATTCACCCCTTCGAGAATTTCATCATGATTGCACATACAACATATATCAAACATTTATCAATGTATTCATTTCACCCATCATCATCATCATATTCAACAACAATGCACACATATCACATATGTTCCCATGCATTTACACTACAATCGCATACAAATATGCACTCACAATTCATTAGACAATACACATACATTCATCATTATATTCCCATGTATTCGAATAATTCACCCCTTCGTGAATTATATCATGATTCAATATTATCACACAATGCACACATATCCACGATATGTTCCCATGCATTACCCGCATACAATCACAATTCATTTCAAACATTATATTTATCAAGCAATGCACGCATATCCATCAATATGCTCTCATGCATTCTTCATGTATTTTAACATACAATCGCATATAACAATATGCATTCACAATACATTTTTCATAGTATGTTTATTATTCATCTCATGCCATTTTATACAAGGTATACGCCTCACAATACCAATAATACAATTATAAGCCATGCACACATATATCCACAATGTTCTCATGCATACTTATTACATAATTGTACACAACAATCAAACATTCACAAACTCATCAATTAATACACACATAATCATCATTATGTTCTCATGTATTTTAACCAATTACAATTAATCATTCATATCACAACTCTAGGATTCACGCCCGAAGGCTACCCACAGCACATGTTATCATAAGAGTTCACATACTCATTCATAACATAGAAGTATTAACCTATGCGAATCAACCAAACAATCACCATTGGATAACACAGCAAAGAAAATATACTGCCACATTCGCCTGGCGAACCCTCGCAGCGAACCTTCGCCTGGCGAGACTTCCCAGCGAGCCCAAGTCAGTAGCTACTGACTTCATTCGCCACCATTCGCCAGCACCTTCGTCGGGCGAACCTTCGCTATCCACCTTCGCTTGGCGAACTCGCCAGCAAAGTCCACTGGAACTTAATCATAATTATTCGCCAGCATTCGCTAGGCTTCGCCTGGCGAAGCTTCGCCTTCGCTCGCCTGGCGAGAGCCAGCGAACCTGCGCAGAACAGAACCCTATTCTGCCTCTCCTTCATCAATCTATCATCAATCAAACCTCAAACACCCAAATCAGTACAAACAGCATCAATACATGTTACCCGACTATTCTACGGCATTATTACTCAGTTTCAACCGATTAAATCATCAATCTACCAATTATCCAACATTTGCCCTAATTGGAAAGTGATGAAAAACATCCACAAACCCAAACCCAACATACATAATAGCATACCATGATTAAATAGCAATGTTTCTCACCCTTACCTTGGTTTAAATCGAAGCTTTGAGTTGCTCTTGATGATTTCCACTTTCCTCTTCTTCTCCTCTCTTTCTCTTCTTCTTTCCTCTTTCTCTTCTTACCAACTCTTATCTCCTTTTCTTTCTCTTTCTATTCTTTATATTTCTTTCCATTCTATTTCTTCCATAATATATATTTTCCAATCATTTTCCATAAATTATCCACTTAACCATTAATTAAGAATATCCAAAATATTTCCAACTTAATTTTCCAAAACTCTCCAAATGATAAAATAGCATAATATGTAGACTTAATATATTATCACACTATTCCATAATTAAAATAATTCCAATAAATAAATTAATTAGTTAATCAAAATTGGGCTGTTACAACTCTCCCCCACTTAGGAATTTTCGTCCTCGAAAATGTTACCTGATCCAAACAACTCTGGATACGACTCTCGCATTCCAATTCTTCCAAATCCAATTCTCCCATAACTACTTCCACCAAAGGAATCTCTATACTTCGAAGTTGTTTCTTATCAACAACTAGAACTAGCCACGCCTCCGAAGTCAAATTCTCTCTCACTTGTACACCATCCACCTGAGTCAATGTACCTCTTCAACTTAGACATATGAACACCTCATGCAATCCTCTCAAGCGACAGCGGTAAAACAGTCTAACATGCTATCCGCCTCACGCTTCCGCTGCGCTACTCTGATACAGATCAACAAAACACTGGGTGCTCACGAGACTTCAAGCTCGACCAACACCAATTACTACCGTAACTCTCAAAACACGGCCTTACTTGGATTCTTTGATCGTTTCCATCGTCCCTTGCACGGTCTTTGATCCGAGTACAACACTCCCGTTGGACATGCAACAACACAAAGGAGTCATACCCTTTTACCCAACGAACTTCATACGATGTTGTTTCCGATACAAAATGGCAACAGTTATTGTAGGCAACTCCATCAACGACAATTAACTATCCTTAGATCCATTTTGGTCCAACACACAAGCTCTCAACGAGTCCTCTTCATACTGGATAGTTTTCTTCGTTTGTCCATGCCATTCACGGACGCTAGTCAGAGTTCATCTTCAACATGGCACCCAACCGCTTTCGCAATCTTTCCCATAATCTTAACGAAAAACTTGAATTCCCATCTAACAGAATGATTCATCTTCACTGGTAGGCAACGAGTTACTCTTGTTAATCCATTCTTAACTGTCCAAATCGGATCATACTTCCTCAAATTCATCAGAAAACCCGGCACAAAGCCCATGGGAATACTATCCCATCCCACTCGAAATACTCAACAGTTGTATCAGATCCAACCATCTCTAATGTCCATACTTCAATTTCCAGCAAGTCTAATCAACATATACAAACTCAATCAATTCCTTCTCCATCTATGGCTATCCAAAACTATTTCTCAAATTCGGTCGCATCTTCCTAGTACCTGCACAGATACTCCATCTTTCTCGATGTACTTCTCCCTGAGTACTCTTATCCAACTCACACTATTCAGAATACACACTTCATCACGACATCTCACAATACCATTTCTCTTAATCCGAAAATAAGCCCTCTGACTTTTATCCATTAAATTCAATTAATCTATCAACTCAGCTCAGAATTCCGATTTCCTCGAACCTCATCAGAATACCAAAAGTCAATCTCAACATCCAAGGCTCAACTCCATAAGAAGTCTCTTCACAGGCCGAACTCATATCTGAATTTGCTTAATCAGTTCTAACTTTCTTACCATCTTCATTAGTGTATACCAAAGTTCCCGATTCAATATCTTAGCTACCACTTGGTCTCATCCGAATGGTAATTCAACCAAAACCATACTCCTTCAGGAGTTCCAATTACTTCTCTGTCTCATATTTGACTCTCTCTCAAATAAAACAAATACCTTAAGGTCAGTAACCATCTCAAATCTCAACTAAACAATTGAGGCTTCCAAACTCTGGTACAAACACACAACAGCAACCCACTCCAAATTACTTGTCAGATAATCCCTCTCTGTACTTTATATTGCCTTCAAGCATAACCAAAACTCATTAATGTTATACTTAACACATCTCTTAATCATATCAACAAAGTATCTCAAAACACAACGACAATCCTGTCGGACTTGGCAAAACCAATACACGAACTGTTGACAGCTTTCTCAAAACTCTTTGAACTTTCTTCACAGTAGTACATCACTGCCTCTTCCCCAATACTAATAACTCAAGTTCCCGACGCTCAACATGAACCCCTATACTCTCCGAACATGTCCAAACACCATCGGTTACATAACCATTGACTCTCTCAATCAAGTGTGGAAAATTATTATATCAAACGGACACTCAGCTGTGAACTTATGGTGATAACACAAACCGCACTCTCCGCGCTTACCATAACATCCAAACATTTTTCGCCAATAAATACTTAATTCCATGTCACTACTTTCCCGTCACATAGAGCACTGCAATATCTTCCAACGCTTCTAATCTTGCGTCATTCCGAATTACGGTTTTCCGTTACGACAAAATCACGGAAACAACCCTTCCACACTTAAAGGTCATCCAATACCTCTCCAACTCTTGAAATACTTAAGGGTCCAATTATACCAACCATGTATTCCATATCTCATTTCCTTTAGTAATCACTAGAAGTCATTATCCACCCTTATACTCAACTCCACAATTTGTTGCCGTAGCACACACACCAGACATAATTCTCAACACTACTCAATCAATTTAATTCCTTGACTATCCAAATAGACATACAATATAGAGCTCTTAATATCGGACTAGTTCCCGTAACTAAGTCAATCACAACTCCACTTCACGTCCTGGTTGTATATCACTATCTTGTCAGAATAACTTCCAGACAACCACAATTAATCGGCAAACCGCCAACTTCCCACTTTCGTTAACACTCAAAATTTCCATCAAAATGAAACATCTCATCACTGTCTCGTGCCGACTCATCAACACACTTCTTAAGCACCTGACTTAGCTCCAAACAATTCTCTGCTCACGCCACCTAAGCTTGCAAGACATGTCTATCACATCCAACAGAACTCCAACTACTATCAACAAGAGATTAAGGGTGATCAGTTCCTCAATTTGTCAATAGGCAGCTGAAGATCACGATGGAGTATAGACTATCTTTACCAAACCACAAGAGTGTTAACCACCCACTGAGCTACAACTTCTACACCTGCAACATCTTGGAGAAGCACAACTTCTCCCCCACTTAGATCATTCCCACTTCTCTAGACAAGGTTAAGCAACAACATGTATCGACAGTGTTTTCACACACATGTCGCATACAAGGGAACAAATAACATTAGACAACTTGGCCGGACGGACCGACCTGCTCTGATACCACTAATGTAACACCCTTCTAAACCCCGCAAATAATATATGCATAATCAGAGTAAAAGTTAACATGCATCCATAAAAGGGCATCACACAAAACTTGCACCACATTAAAACAATCTGTCATGCTCATAAACACCTTTCCATTTAGCAGCGGATTCATTAGTGAAAATCTTTTAAAAGAAACATTTACTTTCATCATGTAAAATCAACATCTCTAGGTACTAAGGCCAACATCTCATTATCTCAATTATTCCAAATATGAAAACATAACTTAGGTTACATAATGTAATCCTAAAACATAAGCAATCGATCCCCGTGTTACACGACCAGAGCATGACTCGACCCATAAATAATTATTAAACCGCTACACACGTAGCGACCTTGAACTACAAGCAGAACTTCATAAAGGCCTCCAGCAACCTAATCTGCAATGCCTCATAGAGCATTATAAAACAGCAGAAGGGTGAGAAATATTACCATAATAATCAAAGCATAAAATCATGTATATATAGGTATCATATAATTAACTCCCTATTTCTCACCTCAATTCAACTCATAGTCATTTACATCGTCACTTATATATATACAACATGAATATTCACCAAGCATTTCACATCATGCATACATCCACAATTTCACAATCTTAACATTCACGCGTAAGCATCTCTTCATGCACGCTTCATAAGTATTCAATAAACATCTCATCATTCACACATAAGCATCACTTCATGCATATGTCATATATCAATGTGACTCAACAACTCAATGCAACTCATGCAATGCGGTACCGACTTCCGTTATCTTTTTTCGGTTTTTACATTAAACCAGGTCCACACTTCTAGACCGATAACCCGTTATCTTTTTTCGGTTTTTACATTAAACCGGGTCCACACTTCTAGACCGATAACCACAAAGGCCCGTCCTCTAAGCCTTCAAACCCACACTTCTAGGTTTGGGACAAGCCACTAGTTTCCACGAAACTAACATACATTGCCTCTTGACTAAATGATGCATGTACAATCAACCACAACAAATGCACTTAAGACCGACATCTTAATCTCATGCGTTCGAATAATTCACCCCTTCGAGAATTTCATCATGATTGCACATACAACATATATCAAACATTTATCAATGTATTCATTTCACCCATCATCATCATCATATTCAACAACAATGCACACATATCACATATGTTCCCATGCATTTACACTACAATCGCATACAAATATGCACTCACAATTCATTAGACAATACACATACATTCATCATTATATTCCCATGTATTCGAATAATTCACCCCTTCGTGAATTATATCATGATTCAATATTATCACACAATGCACACATATCCACGATATGTTCCCATGCATTACCCGCATACAATCACAATTCATTTCAAACATTATATTTATCAATCAATGCACGCATATCCATCAATATGCTCTCATGCATTCTTCATGTATTTTAACATACAATCGCATATAACAATATGCATTCACAATACATTTTTCATAGTATGTTTATTATTCATCTCATGCCATTTTATACAAGGTATACGCCTCACAATACCAATAATACAATTATAAGCCATGCACACATATATCCACAATGTTCTCATGCATACTTATTACATAATTGTACACAACAATCAAACATTCACAAACTCATCAATTAATACACACATAATCATCATTATGTTCTCATGTATTTTAACCAATTACAATTAATCATTCATATCACAACTCTAGGATTCACGCCCGAAGGCTACCCACAGCACATGTTATCATAAGAGTTCACATACTCATTCATAACATAGAAGTATTAACCTATGCGAATCAACCAAACAATCACCATTGGATAACACAGCAAAGAAAATATACTGCCACATTCGCCTTCATTTGCCTGGCGAACCCTCGCAGCGAACCTTCGCCTGGCCTTCGCCTTGCGAACTCTCTCAGCGAACACTCGCTAGGCTTCGCCTGGCGAGACTTCCCAGCGAGCCCAAGTCAGTAGCTACTGACTTCATTCGCCACCATTCGCCAGCACCTTCGCCGGCCGAACCTTCGCTATCCACCTTCGCTTGGCGAACTCGCCAGCGAAGTCCACTGGAACTTAATCATAATTATTCGCCAGCATTCGCTAGGCTTCGCCTGGCGAAGCTTCGCCTTCGCTCGCCTGGCGAGAGCCAGCGAACCTGCGTAGAACAGAACCCTATTCTGCCTCTCCTTCATCAATCCATCATCAACCAAACCTCAAACACCCAAATCAGTACAAACAGCATCAATACATGTTACCCGACTATTCTACAGCATTATTACTCAGTTTCAACCGATTAAATCATCAATCTACCAATTATCCAACACTTGCCCTAATTGGAAAGTGATGAAAAACATCCACAAACCCAAACCCAACATACATAATAGCATACCATGATTAAATAGCAATGTTTCTCACCCTTACCTTGGTTTAAATCGAAGCTTTGAGTTGCTCTTGATGATTTCCACTTTCCTCTTCTTCTCCTCTCTTTCTCTTCTTCTTTCCTCTTTCTCTTCTTACCAACTCTTATCTCCTTTTCTTTCTCTTTCTATTCTTTATATTTCTTTCCATTCTATTCCTTCCATAATATATATTTTCCAATCATTTTCCATAAATTATCCACTTAACCATTAATTAAGAATATCCAAAATATTTCCAACTTAATTTTCCAAAACTCTCCAAATGATAAAATAGCATAATATGTAGACTTAATATATTATCACACTATTCCATAATTAAAATAATTCCAATAAATAAATTAATTAGTTAATCAAAATTGGGCTGTTACAAAGGGTGCCTGAAACTTAAGATGAACTTTTTCATATGCGTATCCATGACCATTTTCTGCAGCCCATGAGTCATTTTGCATAACTGACTGCTTGGAACCATCTCACCTGCTTGAACACACTTTATAGCATGTATGATATGTGTATGTGTGAATTATTTGCCAATACCTTACTTGGAAACTGAACTGCATACTCTTCATGCATATTACATGTCAATATTGTACTTCACACACCAGTTTGGCACCAAAGCTTGTTTTAGGGTTAAATCTTAGTTTAGAATCAATTCTTGGCATATATGTAATGTGTATGTGTGAGCCAATTAACATGATTTTGCTTGACATTTGAAATTCATCTCAAAATGCATCTCATACTTGTCAATTTTGAAACTTACATGACAATCTTTACCTCAGTTTGTGTTCTAGTCCATTTTGCACACACACTCACTCAATAATACATTTTTAGTGTGTAGGTATGTTTGTACTGGTTTAAAACTTGCTGAACTTGGATTTACACTTCATCATGCATCATGTCTATATAGTTTGCAACTCAAAGTGCCATATCTCATGACAGTTCCTTTTTGGTTTTAAATTGTGTTCAAACTCGTTCAATATAATGTATATGTGCTATGTATGTGGTTGATTGGATCAGAAAATATTTGGAATTGGAATTTCATCTCTCATGCCTCATTTTCATAACAACTTGCAAATTGTGAATCATTTTTCATGACAGTCTGCTTCCAACTTATCTTGGTGTTTGAACACCCTCAATATCATGAATATGAGGTGTTTATGTGACTAAATTGGTATGAAATTGTTTTGGATTGAAATTGAACATGTTCATGCATTCTCACAAGCACAAACCTACACTTAAACACCATTTTCCACAGCAGTTTTTTTTAACCTGAATATGTGTGTGTATCCACTCTTGAGCATTTACATGACAGGTGTATATGATTGGTATGATGAAAAACCAACTGGAACTAAAGCTGAGTGTTTTCATGCACTTCATACATACACACTTGCACATTGAACACCACAGTTTACAACAGTCAGTACAAAGTCTTGCCATGTGTTCAAAATCATTTAATACTATGTATGTGATGTATATGTGTGTTTAACCTAACCAAATTAAGCCTGGAAATTGAACTGGACATCAACTTGCCTCTCATTCATGAACACATTGCAGCTCACATGACATTTTGCATCACAGCATGATTTGGATTCCATTGCTTGTTTGAACTCACTCATCATCATTTATGTGGTATGTGTGCATAATTACCTTGATAAAAAATTGGTGATAGCACGAGTTTCACATCAAAATGCATCAAAACTTTCAAAACACACATGCTATCGGGTTTTAAAATGGAAGAGGAATTTCAAAAAACTAAAATTTCCATTTTATTCCTTGTTCAAAAATACTCAAGTTACACTAAAATTTTGTCAAAAAACACTAAGATTTGAGGAAGTTATGGCTAAAATGCAAATCCAAGTTTATTCATGTTTTTTTGCCCAGCCAGTTTTGAAGGCATACCTCATATATTATTTGGGGTAGCATAAACATTGAATGTATAGCCACCCCAGTGGTAAGAACATTAGCCAAAACACGCCTTGCATGCCATGAATCAGGGTTCGACCCCTGAAGAGGGCAACCCTTTTATTTATTTTTGTCATTTTTTTAACCAAACTTCAAAAATTCATATCTCTCTCAAATTTAATCATTTTTCACCCATTCTTTTTTAAAATTATTCATCTTGATGTCTAATTTCATGTCATATTTTTTATTTCCATGTTTGCCTAATTTTTCATCTCTTTTGACTATGTGCAAGTTATGTACATTTTGTGATCGTTTTCGTGTACGCAGATGAATTTTTCTTTTGATATACTTGTGATTGCTTGTGATATTTGTTTACATTCATGTTATTAAATGTTAACTAACATGTTAGGATTTCATATTGGTTGTTACCATTTTTACTTCATCTGCTAAATACACTGAAGTTTGATCTGTTGTCTGATGCGTCCGCAAGTGCACGGAAATATCGAAGTAATGTAAAAGATTGTCGAACCCACAGAGACCAATGTCAATCTACCGTTATCTATTATTACGGCGTAAAGCTAAGGCTAATGGAATTAGGAAATCTGAATGCGAATGAAATTAAATGCACAAGAAATAAAGATTTTTGGTTTAAAGAAATGCGGTAAAGGAATATCGGTATGTAACGCTTTAGCTATCGGGAATTCGGCAGGTTACCGGTGCCTTTTTGTCAATTGCAAACACCTTTCAGGAGAACTTACTCGTTTAAAGACCTTCGTCTCACGATGGTTGTTGACTCGGGTCATAATTCTAAGGGCCGAATGTACGCTTTCGCTATCCCATTCGGAGTTAAAACTACTTTTTGAAAACAAATAGATTCTAATTTCTTTTAAAGCGCTTTCGCTGTGTCTAAAATCAATGCCTAGTTTTTACTATCTGGTTCTAGCCTCAGCTGTCGCTTGTTGGTTCGTACCTTAATATGGTTTCCCACTGTCGTGGCAAAACCACTGTAAATAGCTTCTCACTGTCGTGACAAAGGTTTATTTAGAATTTAGATTAAAAACTACGGCCAGAAAGGTTGTTTGTAAAAAGGGAAGGTGTCGGTTACTATCGAATCCTGTCCTACCAATTCGGTTACATACCGATAAAACTAATTTAGCTAGACATGATAATTAATGCAAACATAAATAAACAATGGCAGCAGAATAATATAACATGCATACTGACAGAAATAAAATAATAATTCAATTAATAAAAACCTGTAAATCGTACTGATCTCGAATCCTTGAGTAGTCCTCCACAATGTCGGCAGGATTCTACTTTGGCGAGAATTAAAAGGTACAGGAACAAATAAAGCAATACAAATGAAATAAGAGGAAAAGAAATGGAAAATAATGCAGGAAAGTAAAATTGGCTTCAATGGGAATTTTGGCAGTACTTCGATACATCGAAGGTTCCCCCTAAAACTATGAATCTAAGGCCTATTTATAGGAGATAATTCACTCTTCAACTTCCAGAGATCATGGGTAAGTTATGGAGGGAGTGGGAGTAACTTCCAGTAATGGGCAGTGAGTGGAGAAAGTGTAGGAAGAAATTAGGTTGAGATTGATCGTGGGTGCTTCTGATTTGAACGTATTGATATTTTGTCTGCGTGACGGTCGTCATGAACCTGTGACGGTCGTCACACGCATGACGGTCGTAATGGACCTGTGACGACCGTCATATCAGCAAAATCTGTATCTGCTGTTTTCTTCATCTATTTTTCATCTCTTTTCCTTCCATTTCTTCTCCTTTTCTTTCTTTAGTCTAAATTCTCCTCAATCTGCAAAATGAAGTAAATTAATCATATAATAGAATATAAATCAAGATAAATTAATAATAGTCACAAATAAATGCATGTAAATCAAGCCAAATAAACGATATGATTTCGCGTTATCAAACACCCCCACACTTAAACCATTGCTTGTCCTTAAGCAATCAGCCAACACGTTAAAAAGAAATAAGCATAGTTCGAAACAAAAACATGACGAGACTCTAATCATACGTGGCTGCTAGGCTAATGTTAGATCGATAGGTACTAAATATCAATACCAAGGATACCGTAACGACACAATTTCAAAAACTCCCTACTTATGCAAACCAATCGGAATTATGCCATTATAACTCAACCTATATCTCATGCTCTCTTTCACCCCGTTTCATTATAGTGCAATCACATTAAGCCCGTTATCAATACACATTCATGGCAAGTAAACCTGTTAGTGACTATGATCTCGATGCTATTTCATTTTTTTGTCTCTGCAAATATGCTTAAGCATCAATTGAACTTAAAGAGTTTGTACCGTTAGGCTAAGTGTTCGGGTGAGTTGCACCTAACTTAGAAGGAACATGTCTTTTTCTTCATAATTTATTTTCTTTCTAAATTTCTCATTTTACACTAGAGATCATACACTTATTTGCATCGGTTTCTTACTTAGTGTGTTTAGGATGGTGCTGACTGCTTAAATAAACTACTTAGGGATTACTACAAGAACCTGGAGCTTTAAGGTTTCGGCATAATGGGTACTCAAATTGATTTTGCATATTTAGGGGGTTAAGGGTGTCAGAGCGGTATCAATTTTATCAAAACTTTCCCACGTTTTTCTAACATAGCCTGGACAGCCTATATACTTTCAGAGAACCATGTCATGAATCGAAGCAAAAATTTGTTGGAGGTTAGAATTTTGAAATTTTGAAATTTTTGGGGAAATTGAATAACAAGCGAAAACCACGCATAAAGACTCGACAGCACATGCAAAGATTTTAACATAATGTTAAAAACATATAAAGTTCCTAGAAGCATGAAATAAAATGTAAAACAATAGAGTTCCTCCCCCACACTTAAACCAAACATTGTCCTTAATGTTTTAGTAAAAGGTGGAAAAGGAAAGATAGAACCTGTATGAATGCTACTGCTCTTGCTATCCTTGTCTTTGTTGATCACTTCTACTTCGGCGGCGGGCATTTTGAGATACCTTTGTTTGTGTAATTCTCGAACTAGCTCATCATGTTGTTCGCGTCAAGAGGAAGTACTCATCATCAGTGTTCCCACCAGCAGCGACACTCGTACGAATGTTCGTGGGCATAGCTCATCTTCTCAGATCGTCATCTAGAGAGTTTTCGCTTAGATATAGCTAAAGAGTAACAAGCGATACATTTCTTTATTTTCTGCAAATTTAAACAAACAAATTAAAATAAAGATCTTGTGGGTTGCCTCCCACACAGCGCTTTGTTTATCGTCGATAGCTCGACGGCCAAGGAGTGCAAGTACTTATGGTGGCTCTTTTGAGAATGGTTCCTCAATCAAACTTTGAATGGTCTTCGGTTTCCATGACCACTTATCAAGCCATCGCTCATATCCCTCACCTTTTTGTTTCTTTCTTCTGTAGGGTGGTTCCTTGTTTTGAATGCGTGGTGGTGGTTCTGGATCTATCCTGCGTATCAGCTTTTCAAATTTGGGCTTAGTTATTTCATCCACCACCTCAAAAATAAATCTTACCCTTTTAACAGTAATGATGACCCTAGTTTCACGGTCCTCGAATTTTCTTTTCCTATGAGGGACCTTAGACAAAGGTGCCTTGGTGTGGGTATTTTCCAGTACCTCTACATATGTTTTGGATTGGGAGTTTACCTTAACTTCCACAACCAATTGTGAGAAAGAATTAGGAGGGGTATAGGGAGAAGAAGCAACAATGGGTGCTTCTTTCTCTATCTCTTCGACAACCTCCCTTTCGGGTGGTGTCGGTGGATTTTTCTCAATAATTATGCTTGTCTCACCAAAACTCTCCTCAGACTCATCATCACTCGCCCTAAGATCTTCTATTTGTTCTTCATTATTAGTGGTTACAACATTCACATGGCTCTCAAGGAAGGGTCCTAGAGATGTTTGTGTAAGCAAAGAGGTTTGAGTCTCCAAAGCCTTGCTGTGAGTCGCGAGGGAATCAACTATAATGCTCATCTGCTTAAGGTCTTCATTAATTTGGAGATGTTGTTTTCTAAAATCTTCATTTTGGAGAGTTTGTGTCTCCACAAAGCGCTCTATCATAGATTCTATCCTAGAGTGAGTAAACGTCTCTTCGAATTCTTCTAGTAATAGTTCAAGGTTGGATGTATCGAAATCTTGCGTTTCCTCAAAACATTGGGAGTCGTCATCGTAGAGGGAATTTTGGTGAGAATGCGTCGTATTGAAATTTTCTAATAATATTTCGAGGTCCGATTTAAACGGATCTTGTGGTTCCTCGAAATATTTGGGGTGGTAGTTATAAGGGAAATATGGGTTATACATAATGATTTAGATACAAGTGCCTTAGTCTATACTATGCAACAACGGAATCACAATATTGACTGTTGGTCCCCGGCAACGGCGCCAAAAACTTGATGCGTCCGCAAGTGCACGGAAATATCGAAGTAATGTAAAAGATTGTCGAACCCACAGAGACCAATGTCAATCTACCGTTATCTATTATTACGGTGTAAAGCTAAGGCTAATGGAATTAGGAAAGCTGAATGCGAATGAAATTAAATGCACAAGAAATAAAGATTTTTGGTTTAAAGAAATGCGGTAAAGGAATATCGGTATGTAACGCTTTAGCTATCGGGAATTCGGCAGGTTACCGGTGCCTTTTTGTGTATTGCAAACACCTTTCAGGAGAACTTACTCGTTTAAAGACCTTCGTCTCACGATGGCTGTTGACTCAGGTCATAATTCTAAGGGCCGAATGTACGCTTTCGCTATCCCATTCGGGGTTAAAACTACTTTTTGTAAACAAATAGATTCTAATTTCTTTTAAAGCGCTTTCGCTGTGTCTAAAATCAATGCCTAGTTTTTACTATCTAGTTCTAGCCTCAGCTGTCGCTTGTTGGTTCGTACCTTAATATGGTTTCCCACTGTCGTGGCAAAACCACCGTAAATAGCTTCTCACTGTCGTGACAAAGGTTTATTTAGAATTTAGATTAAAAACTACGGCCAAAAAGGTTGTTTGTAAAAAGGGAAGGTGTCGGTTACTATCGAATCCTGTCCTACCAATTCGGTTACATACCGATAAAACTAATTTAGCTAGACATGATAATTAATGTAAACATAAATAAACAATGGCAGAAGAATAATATAACATGCATACTGACAGAAATAAAATAATAATTCAATTAATAAAAACCTGTAAATCGTACTGATCTCGAATCCTTGAGTAGTCCTCCACAATGTCGGCAGGATTCTACTTTGGCGAGAATTAAAAGGTACAGGAACAAATAAAGCGATACAAATGAAATAAAAGGAAAAGAAATGGAAAATAATGCAGGAAAGTAAAATTGGCTTCAATGGGAATTTTGGCAGTACTTCGATACATCGAAGGTTCCCCCTAAAACTATGAATCTAAGGCCTATTTATAGGAGATAATTCACTCTTCAACTTCCAGAGATCATGGGTGAGTTATGGAGGGAGTGGGAATAACTTCCAGTAGTGGGCAGTGAGTGGAGAAAGTGTAGGAAGAAATTAGGTTGAGATTGATCGTGGCTGCTTCTGATTTGAACGTATTGATATTTTGTCTGCGGGACGGTCGTCATGAACCTGTGACGGTCATCACACGCATGACGGTCGTAATGGACCTGTGACGACCGTCATATCAGCAAAATTTGTATCTGCTATTTTTTTCATCTATTTTTCATCTCTTTTCCTTCCATTTCTTCTCCTTTTCTTTCTTTAGTCTAAATTCTCCCCAATCTGCAAAATGAAGTAAATTAATCATATAATAGAATATAAATCAAGATAAATTAATAATAGTCACAAATAAATGCATGTAAATCAAGCCAAATAAACGATATGATTTCGCGTTATCAAACACCCCCACACTTAAACCATTGCTTGTCCTTAAGCAATCAGCCAACACGTTAAAAAGAAATAAGCATAGTTCGAAACAAAAACATGACGAGACTCTAATCATACGTGGCTGCTAGGCTAATGTTAGATCGATAGGTACTAAATATCAATACCAAGGATACCGTAACGACACAATTTCAAAAACTCCCTACTTATGCAAACCAATCGGAATTATGCCATTATAACTCAACCTATATCTCATGCTCTCTTTCACCCCGTTTCATTATAGTGCAATCACATTAAGCCCGTTATCCATACACATTCATGGCAAGTAAACCTGTTAGTGACTATGATCTCGATGCTATTTCATTTTTTTTTCTCTGCAAATATGCTTAAGCATCAATTGAACTTAAAGAGTTTGTACCGTTAGGCTAAGTGTTCGGGTGAGGAGCACCTAACTTAGAAGGAACATGTCTTTTTCTTCATAATTTATTTTCTTTCTTAATTTCTCATTTTACACTAGAGATCATACACTTATTTGCATCGGTTTCTTACTTAGTGTGTTTAGGATGGTGCTGACTGCTTAAATAAACTACTTAGGGATTACTACAAGAACCTGGAGCTTTAAGGTTTCGGCATAATGGGTACTCAAATTGATTTTGCATATTTAGGGGGTTAAGGGTGTCAGAGCGGTATCAATTTTATCAAAACTTTCCCACGGTTTTCTAACATAGCCTGGACAGCCTATATACTTTCAGAGAACCATGTCATGAATCGAAGCAAAAAATTTGTTGGAGGTTAGAATTTTGAAATTTTGAAATTTTTGGGGAAATTGAATAACAAGCGAAAACCACGCATAAAGACTCGACAGCACATGCAAATATTTTAACATAATGTTAAAAATAGATAAAGTTCCTAGAAGCATGAAATAAAATGTAAAACAATAGAGTTCCTCCCCCACACTTAAACCAAACATTGTCCTCAATGTTTTAGTAAAAGGTGGAAAAGGAAAGATAGAACCTGTATGAATGCTACTGCTCTTGCTATCCTTGTCTTTGTTGATCACTTCTACTTCGGCGGCGGGCATTTTGAGATACCTTTGTTTGTGTAATTCTCGAACTAGCTCATCATGTTGTTCGCGTCAAGAGGAAGTACTCATCATCAGTGTTCCCACCAGCAGCGACACTCGTACGAATGTTCGTGGGCATAGCTCATCTTCTCAGATCGTCATCTAGAGAGTTTTCGCTTAGATATAGCTAAAGAGTAACAAGCGATACATTTCTTTATTTTCTGCAAATTTAAACAAACAAATTAAAATAAAGATCTTGTGGGTTGCCTCCCACACAGCGCTTTGTTTATCGTCGATAGCTCGACGGCCAAGGAGTGCAAGTACTTATGGTGGCTCTTTTGAGAATGGTTCCTCGATCAAACTTTGAATGGTCTTCGGTTTCCATGACCACTTATCAAGTCATCGCTCATATCCCTCACCTTTTTGTTTCTTTCTTCTGTAGGGTGGTTCCTTGTTTTGAATGCGTGGTGGTGGTTCTGGATCTATCCTGCGTATCAGCTTTTCAAATTTGGGCTTAGTTATTTCATCCACCACCTCAAAAATAAATCTTACCCTTTTAACAGTAATGATGACCCTAGTTTCACGGTCCTCGAATTTTCTTTTCCTATGAGGGACCTTAGACAAAGGTGCCTTGGTGTGGGTATTTTCCAGTACCTCTACATATGTTTTGGATTGGGAGTTTACCTTAGCTTCCACAACCAATTGTGAGAAAGAATTAGGAGGGGTATAGGGAGAAGAAGCAACAATGGGTGCTTCTTTCTCTATCTCTTCGACAACCTCCCTTTCGGGTGGTGTCGGTGGATTTTTCTCAATAATTATGCTTGTCTCACCAAAACTCTCCTCAGACTCATCATCACTCGCCCTAAGATCTTCTATTTGTTCTTCATTATTAGTGGTTACAACATTCACATGGCTCTCAAGGAAGGGTCCTAGAGATGTTTGTGTAAGCAAAGAGGTTTGAGTCTCCAAAGCCTTGCTGTGAGTCGCGAGGGAATCAACTATAATGCTCATCTGCTTAAGGTCTTCATTAATTTGGAGATGTTGTTTTCTAAAATCTTCATTTTGGAGAGTTTGTGTCTCCACAAAGCGCTCCATCATAGATTCTATCCTATAGTGAGTAAACGTCTCTTCGAATTCTTCTAGTAATAGTTCAAGGTTGGATGTATCGAAATCTTGCGTTTCCTCAAAACATTGGGAGTCGTCATCGTAGAGGGAATTTTGGTGAGAATGCGTCGTATTGAAATTTTCTAATAATATTTCGAGGTCCGATTTAAACGGATCTTGTGGTTCCTCGAAATATTGGGGGTGGTAGTTATAAGGGAAATATGGGTTATACATAATGATTTAGATACAAGTGCCTTAGTCTATACTATGCAACAACGGAATCACAATATTGACTGTTGGTCCCCGGCAACGGCGCCAAAAACTTGATGCGTCCGCAAGTGCACGGAAATATCGAAGTAATGTAAAAGATTGTCGAACCCACAGAGACCAATGTCAATCTACCGTTATCTATTATTACGGTGTAAAGCTAAGGCTAATGGAATTAGGAAAGCTGAATGCGAATGAAATTAAATGCACAAGAAATAAAGATTTTTGGTTTAAAGAAATGCGGTAAAGGAATATCGGTATGTAACGCTTTAGCTATCGGGAATTCGGCAGGTTACCGGTGCCTTTTTGTGTATTGCAAACACCTTTCAGGAGAACTTACTCGTTTAAAGACCTTCGTCTCACGATGGCTGTTGACTCGGGTCATAATTCTAAGGGCCGAATGTACGCTTTCGCTATCCCATTCGGGGTTAAAACTACTTTTTGTAAACAAATAGATTCTAATTTCTTTTAAAGCGCTTTCGCTGTGTCTAAAATCAATGCCTAGTTTTTACTATCTAGTTCTAGCCTCAGCTGTCGCTTGTTGGTTCGTACCTTAATATGGTTTCCCACTGTCGTGGCAAAACCACCGTAAATAGCTTCTCATTGTCGTGACAAAGGTTTATTTAGAATTTAGATTAAAAACTACGGCCAGAAAGGTTGTTTGTAAAAAGGGAAGGTGTCGGTTACTATCGAATCATGTCCTACCAATTCGGTTACATACCGATAAAACTAATTTAGCTAGACATGATAATTAATGCAAACATAAATAAACAATGGCAGCAGAATAATATAACATGCATACTGACAGAAATAAAATAATAATTAAATTAATAAAAACCTGTAAATCGTACTGATCTCGAATCCTTGAGTAGTCCTCCACAATGTCGGCAGGATTCTACTTTGGCGAGAATTAAAAGGTACAGAAACAAATAAAGCGATACAAATGAAATAAAAGGAAAAGAAATGGAAAATAATGCAGGAAAGTAAAATTGGCTTCAATGGGAATTTTGGCAGTACTTCAATACATCGAAGGTTCCCCCTAAAACTATGAATCTAAGGCCTATTTATAGGTGATAATTCACTCTTCAACTTCCAGAGATCATGGGTGAGTTATGGAGGGAGTGGGAGTAACTTCCATTAGTGGGCAGTGAGTGGAGAAAGTGTAGGAAGAAATTAGGTTGAGATTGATCGTGGCTGCTTCTGATTTGAATGTATTGATATTTTGTCTGCGTGACGATCGTCATGAACCTGTGACGGTCGTCACACGCATGACGGTCGTAATGGACCTGTGACGACCGTCATATCAGCAAAATCCGTATCTGCTGTTTTTTTCATCTATTTTTCATCTCTTTTCCTTCCATTTCATCTCCTTTTCTTTCTTTAGTCTAAATTCTCCCCAATCTGCAAAATGAAGTAAATTAATCATATAATAGAACATAAATCAAGATAAATTAATAATAGTCACAAATAAATGCATGTAAATCAAGCCAAATAAACGATATGATTTCGCGTTATCATTGTCACACTTCTTGCTTAATCAACTGCTTTGATTGTTATCAATGCATTTTCATTTTATCATTTCACAAGTTCACCTAATGGTTGTCACCATGAATGCATATTTATTATGTTGTTATCTTGTTCAAAATTTTCTTTCCCCAAGTGATGAAGTTCGTTAACTCTCATCCCAGTTGCCTCTCCTGTCTCTCCTTCCAAAGGAAAAGTCTTTCCAATAACCCTTATGTTATGGATAACTCATTCACCCATTCCCTTGACTTTGTTAAGTCACTCTAACCTTAGTTTAGAAACCATTATACTTTGCTTTAAGTCTAAAAGACCCACCTTTACTAGGAGTGTTCTTCAACTAGAACCCTAGGATAGAGTTTGTCAACTCTATGTAAGGATCATCGTCATGATTTCTTACTTCCCCTTTTGAATATTACAACTTAGAATAGGGAGTTTTGTCAAACTCCACACAAACATTGTCATGTTTGTTCCCCTCTTGAACCTTGATCATAATCAAGTGTTCTTCATCCCTTGTGAGGTGAACTACGATTGCTCTGATTCTATCCTAGTTAGGATACGTAGGCAGAAGATGCGACGTCTTTGTGAGCAAACTTAGTGTATATAACTTTAGGTTTAAAATTATACCTTTTCCCAATCCATAGCACATTTTCACAAACTTAGCAAACAGTCAAACAAGAGGTTCCTGTAGAGTACTACAGATGCTTAGGGTGCTAACACCTTCCCTAGGTATAACCAACCCCCGATCCCCGAATCTCTTAAGCATTATCGTTACATCGCGAAAAGGGTTTTTCTTTCTTTAGTCCTTTCCTTTGGATAAAATAAAGTTCGGTTGTAAAAGAATTAAGATTCAAGTTAATCTAATAGCTTGATATCCAATTTTCACCGCAACAGAAATGGCGACTTCACTGGGGATTTGCTCAGTTTGGAGGGTTTAGCCTATCTTGTTTGATTACTTGCTTATTTGTGAATACTTGTAAATATGTACATATGTGCCCTGTTGGATCTTGGGAACTTTGAGCGATGAGACAACACTATACCCGTGTTTGAGCATACTTATGATAGGATGGTGGTATATTCAAGAAGGCTTATAGGGAGTTGATTCCCGACCAAGCTGACTTGAGAAAACCACCACTCAGTAGAGGCCCTTCTGAGAGTTAGTATTGTTGATCGAGTATTCGTGAAAACAATTCTACTTTCTACATGGGAGCCTGTGATACTGAGGACCTTTAGATTACCTTTTCCCCCACTATAGCTTTATTAGGATGTAGTGTGATGACTATAAGGAAGTAATTCCAAAATGGTTGATATGCGATACTACACTTGGACGAGACTCTCTTGAGAATATTATCGACCACCAAGTATTTGGGAAATTGCTAATATCCGAAAGATGGGTCGAGGACTCTGGGAACTCTTTTAGAACCTTGTTCTACAGCTTTTAAAAGCCTTAGTACATACCTTTGGGATGGGTAGACCTTGACTCCATGCTCATGTTCTCCAAACCAAAACCTTTATCTGTTTACCCATGTGTATATGTGAATTTGTGCTCACCTGTGTTTGTGCATTCATGCATTCATGAACATCATATCATAAAGGTTTCATGGAACTCAGATCTTTTGTTTGTAAGCATTAGGATCATCATGGGTAGTGGAAAAAAGAAAACTATGAAGTACACTTACAAAAGTCCTAACTTGGATGACATAGAAAGGTTGAGCACTTTGATAACAGATCTAGAAGGATTCAAGAGCAGATATGGGAACTTATTGTCATTGTTGAGGGTAAAAAGGAAGATGGATCTGGGACTTCTCTCCACACTTCTCCAGTTTTATGATCCACTCTATCATTGTTTCACTTTTCTTGATTACCAGCTGGTACCTACACTTGAGGAATATTCTTGCTTGATTGGTTTTCCTATTCTTGAAGACTCTCTTTTTCCAATCATGGAGAAGGACCCTAACAAGGAAGAAATTGCTAAAGCTACGCGTTTGGGATTGGTGGATATTCAGAAAAATTTGGTTACTAAGGGAGGAGTCTTTGGTTTGACTGCAGAGTTCTTGGTTGGGAAAGCCCAATACTATGCTGATCATTTAAGTATGGATGCATTCGAGGCCATCTTTGCCTTGCTCATTTATGGGATCTTCTTGTTTCCAAGTTTTGATAATTTTGTGGATCTCAACGCCATTAAGATTTTCTTGAAGAAAAACCTTGTGCCCACTTTACTAGCTGACACCTATCATTCTGTTCACTTGAGGAATCTGCATAAAGGAGGAATGATTACCTGTTGTGTCCCTTTGTTATACAAGTGGTTTATTTCTCACTTACCTAAAGCTCATGCTTTTTGGAAGGAAGGTTGGTGGTCTCATAAGGTTATGGCTCTTACTCACTCTGATATTGATTGGTACAGTCGTAATTACGATGGGATAAGGATCATTGACAATTGTGGAAGTTTTGGTAATGTACCTCTTCTTGGTACCAATGGAGGAATCAGTTATAACCCTGTTCTCGCTCGCTGACAGATTGGATATCCTTTGAAAGACAAACCAAATAGCGCTCATGTGGAGAATATTTTCTTTAAGGGAAGTTTAGAATTGAAAGGAGAAATTCTAAAAGCTTGGGGTCATGTACACAAGAAAGGAAAAGAATACCTAGGGAAACCTAATTGCATCTCTCTCGAACCTTATCTCCAATGGGTCCGAAAGAGAGCCATTCAGCTGAAGATGCCTTATCCTCAGCAGAAACCCATGGTTTTAGATGAGGAACACCCGATGATCTTTATGTCTGAAGAGGAGAAGTTGAAGATTGCTTTGAGGAAATCACAACAAATTGAAGTAGCCTGGAGGTACAAATACCAAGTGGCCATGGAAGAAAATGATGAACTACGTAGACAACTTCAGATGAAGGATAAAGAAATGATTGCTTGTAAGAAGAGGAAGGCGCAAGAAGATTTATTTTATTCCAGCCATCAGTCAACTCCATGGAAATTAATAGTGGACAAGCTCATTCTTGAGAAGACACAGATAGAAGCAGAACTCAAGAAGATCAAAGCAAGAAAGGACTTTTGTTAGAACATCTTCAGCTCTATGTTTAGGACTTTTGTAAGATGTACTACTTTGTAATTCAAAACTTGAAAATCAATGAAATGAAATGATGTTTTGATCTGAGTTCCATAAAACCTTTGCATTTGCATTTGCATTCTCATTAATTAATCATTCAGGGAACTAAAGATTGTTTTGCAGATATTATAGGATGGATTCTGGCAAGAAAGTAGAGGTTGTGTTCCAAAGACCAAAATTGGAGAACTTGAAGAAACTGACAAGTTTAGTAGAAGACCCTGAGGCATTCAGAGAGAAGTATGGGAATATGTTATCTTTGCTTGAAGTTCAAATATATGAAGAGATGTTGTCTGCACTCGTGCAGTTCTATGATTCAACCTATCACTGTTTCACCTTCCCAGATTATCAGTTGCTGCCAACCTTGGAAGAATATTCCGCCCTGATGGGAGTAGGCGTCACTCCCAGACAATTTTCTGGAAGAGAAGGGACTCCTAATGAAAGAGCAGTTGCAGAGGCCGCATATTTGGAGGTGGACGAGGTACGATCTCATATGATTGCTAGGGGAGGGTTGTATGGATTTCCAGCTATATTCCTGTATGAAAAAGCTCAAAGTTGTGCCTTGTCAAAGAATATTGAAGCATTTGAGGCCATCTTGGTTTTACTAATTTACGGACTGTTCCTGTTCCCGACTGCTAATGATTTTGTGGACGCAAATGCAATCAACCTTTTCTTAATCAAGAATCCTGTACCTACCTTGTTGGCTGATATGTACTTTACCATCCACCGTAGGAACCGTTATGGAGTTGGGAAGATTGAGTGTTGCACCGTTCTCTTGCACAAGTGGTTTATTTCGCACTTGCCAAAAATTCCAGCCCTCTGGGATAAGCAAAATGGGCTCTCGTGGACAGAAAAGCTGTTATTGCTCAAACACTCAGATATTAAGTGGTATGACCCTATGTATGGAGGAATTTCCATGATCCAAAGTTGTGGAGATTTCCCGAATGTACCGCTTATCAGCATTAATGGTTGCATCAGCTATAATCCTATTTTAGCTCGTCGCCAGTTGGGGCACCCAATGGAGGATGAACCAGACCCAGACTTTTTGAGAAGCTTCTACATTAAAGAGGGGAAGAATCCCGCTTATAGGGCTCGAATTGTGTATGCTTGGCGTTATGTCCACACGAGGGGAGTAACTGCCCTAGATTACCACGACACTACTGTTTCAAAATCTTACTTATCATGGGTAAAAGAAGCAGCGTTGAAGATGTTTTGTACTCGCTTTGAGCCTGACTCACCCAAACCTACTCTCGTAGAAGAATTGAAAGCTGCTTTGGCGAAAGCTGAAAAAGAAGGAAAGACTTGGAGGGATAAGTATTTCAAGGCTATGCAAGAGAAGGAATAACTACAAGAGTTGGTCCGTCAAGGTGGAAAGAGAAGTCAGCCAGAAGACGAAGGGCCATCCAACCAGAAGATCTAAAATCCTTTTGTTTTCGGTTTTATTTCATCATGTATCTGTATGGAAGACTTGTATTTCAGTTTCAGAATCGTTGTTGTAAAACTCTCAGTTATTAATCTATGAAGATTTTGAATTTGCTTATTTCCCCATTGTTATAATTTTTGCAAATATTTCTTTGGATTCCTTGAATGATTAATTTTGCAGTGTTGCATTTTACATTCATAAGCATCGCATGTGCATGTTCTAGTGTTGTGTCTCATCTCGCTGTCTTGTCTCCAGAAAGAATTACACTGAATCCTCAACACTGATACAACACCCGAGCCCAAGCTCGCCTAAGAATGGAAGGACAGAATTTGGATGTGGACAGGATTGATAATGAACTTGGAGAGCTACGAGAAGGCATGGGGCAGATCATGGAAGCCCTACAAGTCATTCGTGCAAAGTTGGACACTCAAGCCACTATTGTTTCTGAAATCACTGGCATAGATGTGGAGCCGATCCCAATGGCAGTCACTGTTGCAAATGTTCCACCATATGGATTATCACCTGGTTTCGTACCTCCACCAGTAGTCAATCAACAAGCAGTTACCCTAGGGAAAGAGCTTCCTCAAGTTATTCCTACTTACACTCAGCCTTCTGTTCAGACTCAAGCGTGCCCTGTTTTTCATAATCCTCCACCAGTGTACGAAGGTCTTGATGGGTATGAAGAAGAGAGTGGACGACATGATAAGTTGAAAGAAAGTTTAGAGACTATCGGCAGGAAAGTCAGAGCAATGGAAGGAAATAAAATCTTTGGTACTAATGCCAGAGATATGTGCTTAGTGTTTGGGTTGGTAATTCCGCCGAAATTCAAAGTTCCCAATTTTGATCAGTATTCTGGGGCTACTTGTCCTCGGACGCATCTGATTATGTATTATCGAAGAATGGTCGCTCATGTAGAAGATGACAAGCTGATGATTCACTGTTTCCAAGATAGTTTGAAAGGAGCTCCTGTTAAATGGTATTTGGGTTTGGATCAGTCTCGTATTCACAGTTTCCAAGACTTGGCCGATGCTTTTGTGAAACATTACAAGTACAACATGGAATTAGCCCCTGATAGAAGATAGTTACTAAGTATGTCACAGAAGAGTTCGAAATCTTTCAAAGAATATGCACAAAGGTGGAGGGAAACCGCCTCTCAAGTGGAACTTCCTTTGAGTGAAAAAGAGTTGACAGATTGGTTCATCGATACAGTGAGACCAGAGTTTCATGAGAAGATGATCAGTAGTGTAACTGCAAGTTTTTCTGATATAGTAGCAGTGGGGTGAGAGTGGAGTTAGGAATGAAGAATGGAAAGGTGGCTAGTAGTTCCAGCAATTCTGGTAACAACAATGTCAAGAAGTTCAGCAGTAATTTTCATAAAAAGAAGGAAGGGGAGACAAATGCAGTAACCGTGGGAAGAAAAAGTCGCACCTGGAGACTAACTTACCAACAGTATCTGTAGAGTTATGTTCAACAACCTCAGCAAGGCTTTGCTCAGCAGCCTCAAGGGAGCTATGTTCAGCAATCCCAACAACAACGATCAATGTATCCGTTGCAGTATGCCCAACAACCATATGTGGCAGCTGTAACTCCGGCTTTTAATCACCCTGGTCCCGGTTATTAGACAGTGCAGCCAGCACCTGTATATCAGCCAATTCAACAAGGGTATCAACGAGCACCCAATGCTCCACCCTATCAGCAACATCATCAGCCTAGAGTTCAGGCACCCAGACAGAACTACCAGAATCAGAGGCCAGCAACAAAACCTCCACTTCCTCAGATGCCGATGACTTACACGGAGTTGTACCCCTCCTTAGTGCAGCAAGGATTGGTAACAACATGACCATTAAATCCAGACACTACATCTCCTCACTATAATCTAAATGCTCATTGTGCCTTTCACGAAGGCGTTGCCGGTCATGATTTAGAAGGTTGTCTTGCTTTAAAACATCTTGTCAGGGAGTTGATGGAAAAGAAGATCTTGTCTTTTGATGATGTACCCCCAAATGTTAAAAGCAATCCATTGCCGAATCATGGAGGGGTTAATGCGATAGAAGAAGTGTCGGATGAAAGGATGGTCCGAGGGGTGTCAAAGATCAAAACCCCGTTGAGGTTACTTCACGAGAAACTACTGAAGGCAGGATTGATAGAGGATACCCATAATGATTGTAAAGAATGTTCTGGTGATTCTCGAGGGTGTGATGAGGTACGAGGAGATATAAAAAGGTTGATTGATGAGGGAGTATTGCAAGTATGTAGTAAGGTGCGGAAAGAAGAAGTTTCAGTAATTGAGCCTGTTTTTAATTTACCGAAGAAAGGTGAGAAAGTTCTAGTGTTTAAAACGACCAACAAAAGTATGAAGCCTGTTTTCAACAAGTCGGCTATCGATCAACCTCTACCGATTGTTATTTAGAAACCAAGATCGTTTCCTTTTGAAAGCACAAAGGTTGTTCCCTGGAAGTATGATGTGACTGTGATAGACCGAGGATCTAGGAAGGTTAGTCAGAAAGAGACAGTAAAAGACGACCAAGTGGACGTAACCAACATTGCAGGTACCAGCAAAATGACCCGTAGTGGCCGAATCTATCAGCCAAAGATAACAGTAGCCGCTCCAAAAGAGGTTACCCCCACTGCGACAAAAGAAAAAGAGGTACCAAGTACTGAGGGAGACGACGAGGAATTCTTAAGGGTTATTCGAAAAAGTGATTACAGTGTTATTGATCAGCTTCACCAAACCCCATCTAAGATATCGATCTTGTCTCTCTTGATGAACTCTCCAGCTCACAGAGAAGCTCTGCAAAAAGTATTGAAGCAGGCACATGTGACAAAAGACATAACTCTCGGACAATTTGATTCAGTAATAGCCAACATTACAGCCTGTAACACCCTGAGCTTTAGTGATGCAGAGTTGCCGAACAAAGGGCGTAATCACAACCGTGCATTGCACATATCTGTCAGGTGCCAAGAAGACACAATGGCACGAGTTTTAGTCGATACTGGATCCTCATTGAATGTATTGCCCGCAAGGTCGCTCGCAAGGTTAGCATATGCAGGGGAAGAAATGAGACCGACGTCAATAATTGTAAAAGCTTTTGACGGTTCAAGAAGAACGGTTGTGGGAGAGGTAGAATTGCCCATCATGATCGGACCTCACGTGTTCGATATTACATTCCAGGTCATGGACATTAACCCAGCTTATAGTTGTTTGTTGGGACGACCGTGGATTCACGCCGCTGGGGTAGTGACTTCCACCTTACATCAGAGAATGAAATTTGTTGTGAATGATAAGTTAGTGATTGTACACGGTGAAGAGGACCTAATCGTGAGCAATCTGTCATCATTCAAGTATATTGAAGCAGATGAGGGCGCGTTAGAAACTTCCTTTCAGGCACTCGAGATAGCTAATGCAGTGATGTTGGAAGAAACAGTGGCTAAGAGTGGTCCGTCTTTTGCATCCGCTCAAAGCATCAAGTCTGCACTGGAAGAAGGTACTCCTGCAGGTTGGGGAGAAGTTATTGAAGTGAAGCCATGGATCGCCAAGGGTTGGGTTACAAACCAACTCATTATGAAGCGCCGACACATGATGAAGGACGTCCAAAGAGTATACAAGAAGTATTCATCAGTGGAGGGTTCCAAGTCAGTGTTGTAGAAGAAGATTTTGAAGATGAAGATCTTGAACAGTTAGTGTATCATTGCAACGCTGCCTTGAGCAACTGGGAAGCTATTGAGATTCCTATGGTCTTTCCTGAGTTAAGGTAATTTGTTTGTCTTTCTTTTCTCTTTTGTTTTGAATTTCCATAGCCATGCCCAAGGCTATAGGAATGTTTTGTAAAGGCCCCGAGATTTCCTTGTGTTATTTCCTTTACTGCTTTTGGCTTTCATTTTAAAAGAAAAATGGCAATCTTAAAAAAACCCAAAACTATTTTCTCTTTTGTGTATTGCATTTGTCTTTGTGTGTTTTAATAAATTAAGTCATTCTAACGTGCAATGATGTCCTAAAACCCATTGAATCCTATGACTTTGCATTCCCTCCTGACTTTGATTCACCAATATACCAAGCTAAAGATGAGGATGAAGATTTCGAAATCCCTGATGAACTGGTAAAATTGGCACACCATGAGTATGCAGAGCTTCAACCCTACAAAGAACAGGTAGAAGTCATTAATCTTGGCACCAAAGAAGACAAGAAAGAAGTCAAGATTAGGGCAGCTCTAGGGGAAGAAGTCAAGCAGCAACTAAAAGAACTTTTGAAAGAATATATGGATGTATTTGCTTGGTCGTACCAAGATATGCCGGGTTTAGACACTGACATAGTGGTTCACAAATTACCACTTCGACCAGAATGCCCACCGGTTAAGCAAAAGCTCCGAAGAACAAGACCTAACATGGCTCTCAAGATTCGAGATGAGGTGAAGAAACAGATTAGTGCGGATTTCTTAGCAGTGTCCAAATACCCCGAATGGGTAGCCAATATTGTACCTGTGCCGAAAAAGGATGGAAAAGTCAGAATGTGTGTGGATTACAGGGACCTAAACAAGGCCAGTCTGAAGGATGACTTCCCTTTGCCACATATCGATACTTTGGTGGATAATACGGCTCGTTTTGTAGTTTTCTCATTTATGGATGGGTTCCCCGGTTACAATCAGATTAAGATGGATCCCGATGACATGGAAAAAACTACTTTCATTACTCCGTGGGGGACTTACTGTTACAAAGTTATGCCTTTCGGTCTGAAGAACGCAGGTGCTACTTATCAAAGGGCCATGGTGACTTTATTTCATGATATGATGCACAAGGAGATAGAGGTATATGTTGATGACATGATAGCCAAATCTCAAAGCAAGGAGGACCATTTATAACATCTTTTGAAACTATTTAAGAGACTCAGAAAATATCAGTTGAGACTGAATCCAGCCAAGTGTACCTTTGGAGTAAGATCTGGAAAGTTACTCGATTTCATTGTCAGTCACCGAGGGATTGAGGTGGATCCAGATAAAGTCTGAGCCATTCAAGATATGCCAGCTCCACAGACTGAGAAGCAAGTCAGAGGTTTTCTTGGAAGACTGAACTACATATCTAGATTTATTTCCAATATGACTCCTACTTGCGAGCCCATCTTCAAATTATTATGCAAGGACCAGACTGTTGTTTGGAATTCAGATTGTCAGCAAGCGTTTGATAAAATCAAGGGTTACCTACAAGAATCTACGATCTTGATACCTCCTGTTCCAGGAAGACCTCTCTTCATGTATTTGACAGTGCTTGAGAATTCAATGGGTTGTGTGTTAGGTCAGCAGGACGAATCCGGACGAAAAGAACATGCTATCTATTATTTGAGTAAGAAGTTTACAGATTATGAAAGTTGATATTCACTCCTGGAGAAAACTTGTTGCGCTTTGGCATGGGTGTAACACGGTGGGAGAACTGACTTTAAACAATGTTGCGGATAGCAAGAGTCGCCACCGACTTTTATTTTATCCATAAGGAAAGGTTATAAAAGAACAGGAAAGACCTTAGAGAATATTTTGGGTCCGGGGGGTAGGTTATGAAAAGGGAAGGTATTAGCATCCTTTTCATCCATGGTTATCCATGGGCTCTTAGGTACTTAAGCTCACTTTTGAATTGTTTTGAAATTGTAGTGTGTGAATAGAAAATTTTCAGAATAGTTAATAAATAATCCATGTAAGGATGTGTTAAGAACTTGTTTGAAAACTTGTTGAAAATTTGTTTAAGTGCGAAACAATTTTGAAGTGAGCAAGCACCTAGGAGTAACCTACCCTAATGTTTAAAGGTCTTTCTTATTCTTCATTCTTTCCTTTAGTAAGACTATCCCTACTATAATGGAGTAGGTAGTCCTTACTTTGGATGTTAAGGGACATGCGAGGGACAATTTGACTTTGAAGGCCATTGTGGGATGTAATAAGCACATATAAGGGACCATCATCATTTTTCGAAAGGGACTCGATTCGTAAAGGCAACCATAAGGGACTTTGATGATTTTTCCATTTGAGGGACTTGCTTTATACACCCCACTTAACCATTATTCGTAGGCAACTTGAGGGATATCCTTAGGAAGTGAGACGGCGATTAAAATCGACTTACGTGTGTGACGTGTTTATTTTAATTATCTTTATTTAAAAGTGATCTAAATTTATTTTAATATTACATACAGGTTGTTACACTCCCTAATTACTAACCATAATAATAATTAAATAATTAAACAACTTTACATCCAAGAAACAATTACAAAATAATAAGCAAAATAATTAAATAGCAAAGATAAATAAAATAAGCAATAAATAATAAAGGGGGTTAATTCTAAGTTTACTCGGCAAGACATCGCATCTTGTGCCTACGTATCCTTACGGGAGTGGAATCAGAGTAATCGTAGTTCCCCTCAATAGGGAGGTTAGAAACTTCTTGACTGTGGTCAAGGTCTCAAGGGGAATAAACGCATCTTAAGGACACGCTTACGTGGAGTGTAGAAACTCCAAATCTCTACGTTGAAATGTTAAGTTGTAATTATGGTTAAATTAGGGATTCCACGGCGGGAAACCCTAAAATGAGCGCGGCGGCTCTTTGACCTAATGCTAAGGGTAAAATTGTAATTTTGCCTGCGGCGAGGCATTTGTGAAAATTAGGGTTTGTAGTTTGTAGTTTTGAGGATTTGAAATTGAATGTGTGAAGTTTTACGGACTATTGGCGCGGCGGCCAAACAGTTAGACCTAACCTTCGGATGTGTGCAATGTGACAGAAATAATAGTAAACGCGTGAGATAATTGAATCATGCAAACAGAGAGATAATGTCATAATTTAAACCATGCAAGCAGAAATTTAAAGGCAGAATTTAAAGAGCGATTGTTAAGTTCGCGAGGTTACATGAGAGGAGCAGATACAATATGATAATGAAATTTGAATTGAACAATAATAAAATAAAATAAATAACGGTTCTAGTTATTATTTTAAAAAAAAGATTTTAGTTATTATTTTAAATTTATCTAAAAAAAAGTTTTTCTTAAAAATAATAGGTTTTCATATTAATTTGGAAAAGATGTTAATGTTATTTATTTTAAAAAACAGATTTTTATATTATAACAAATTTTAATAAATTAATGATAACAATAATAATAATAATGGTAATAATAATGATAATAATGATAATAATAATAAATAATGATAATAATAATAAGGTGGTTCGCATGGCAAAGAATTGCTCGCACAACGAACTTCAGATATTTTTCAAGGGCGGTTTAACTGTTCAGATGCCCTTTAAGTGCCTAAAAGTGGGTTCGCTGGGCAAACTTGACACATTCCAAAAGTACTATATAAGTACTTTTCACACTTTTTGGGAGAAAAAAACCCCAATTTTTACACCAAAACTTCATTTCTCAGCATTTCTTCACCAAAAGGTGATTTTTACAAATAAAAGCTGGATCTGCATCTGATTTCGATTCTTTGACGTGGATGCTCATTCATCTTCTTCCATTACTTGCAAAGCAAGCTACCATAGTTATAGGTAGTTAATTTCTCTTGTATCAAAGGTTGAGGTAACTTACCATTAGCTTGTATATATTTCTTTTGATTGACCTTGTATGTGAACAAGTGATGCTTAATATATGATGATTTTTTTTGTTCTTAATGATCCATTCTTATTTTGTAAAACTCCAGACATAGATTTTCTGAAACTTGACCTAAAATATTCATCTATCAATTTATAGATTGGAGAAATCGGTCTATGGTTGATAGTTGCTTTGTGTTAAACTTAAAGCTTACTATATTGGTTATTATATGGAGAAATCGTGTAGCAATTAATATAGTATTTCTCACGACGTTGCTCTAGAGATAGACGGTGTTGAGAGAATACACGATGATATTAATTGAATCTGACTTCATATGCAAGATTGAAAGAATATGTATAAGTTAGGTAGATGAAAACTACTTTTGATATACTTTGTTAATCAAACTCTTTAGAATTTATAAGCTTTGCTACTAAAAATGTGACAATTTTATGAACAAAATTTTGAAACCCTTTTTCTTGAAACTATAAACTGTTGAACGACAAGCATCAAAATATCTACAATCCCTGTGGAGACGATAACAACCCCCACCCCCACCCCCTCTAACTACAATTCAAACAAAATGGCGTCATTGTCGGGGATTGTTTGATATATCAAGCATTGCAATAGTTTACTGATTTTAAGATCCTTGTATTGTTATTCTTACCCATGTTTATTTTATTGTGTTATTTAATTTGTTTGGTTAAGTATACAGATTTTGTTTATTCAAGGAAGTGTACCTGCAGACCAACTTCTATTTGATCCTGAGATTGAAAGAACTGCTCGTGGGCTCAATAATAGAAATAGACAGAGCAAGCAACTTGCCAAAGAAATACGAGAGTGTAAAAAAGCTTCTTCATCTACACCTATTGTAATGCCAAACATGGCAGATACACCACAACACCCATTGATTCAACCCCATGTGTTAATAATCCAAGACATAATGCTCAGTTTGCATGCAAAACCCACAATAGGAGGCATTTTGAGATGAAAGAGGGAATCCTTGCTCTTTTATATGCAAATCTCTTTACGAGGATGGACCATGAGGATTTATTTACTCATCTCATGAAGTTCTATAAGATAGCGGGTGCAACTGGAGCGCCAGAAATTAAAGAAGAATCATTGTTTAAGAGAATATTCTCGCATTCCTTAATTGGGAAGGCGAAGGAATAGTATCTTGACCAATCTACTCTAGTGATGACAAATTGTAATGTTTTGGAGGAGAAGTTTCTTGAAAGATTCTTTCCTCAATCAAGATTTATGGAGGCCAAGACCTCAATCTCGGTGTTTGCGCAAGGAGGAAGCGAATCTCTCAACGATGCTTGAGAGAGATTCAAATATATGCTGAGGAAGTGCAAGGACATGGTTTTGATGATTTGACTCAAGTTCACATCTTCCGCAACGGACTTCAACCCGTTCATAAAACTCTGTTGGATGTTAAGGCGCGTGGTTCTCTAATGTCAAAGTGTGCAGAAGATGCGGTGTCCATCATTGATAGGATGGCGTTAAATGATCATCAAGGTCAACATAATTGTGGTACCCCATAAAGGAAACTTGGAATTATAGAGTTGGGAACATATGATACTATTCTTGCTCAAAATAAATTACTCTCGCAACAAGTGGAGTTGTTGACAAAGCAAATGTCGAAACTTCCATAACAAATCAAAGAGATGCAAGAAGTTCCCAATAAAGCTCAACAAATAGCAAGTTGTGAATTATGTAAAGGTGATCATCCTATAGGCTATTGTCCACTAGTCGTTGAAGAAGCCAACTATGCGGCAAAACAAAATCAAGACTATCAACCAAGACCACCATATCAAAGCAATAACCAAGGCTACCAACCGAGAGGTAATAGCCAAGGTTACCAACAAGGGTGGAGGCAAGAGTCGAGTTCTTCAAACCGTCAACCTTGCCAAAATTACAACTAACCGCAACAAAACCAAGGTGGTAGCTCAAAGATTGAGGAAACTCTTTATCAATTTATACGACTATCAATGTCCAACTAAAAGAGCATTGATTCCTCTATTAGGAATCTTGAGGCACAAATTAGTCAATTATCTAAACAATTAGCCGATCAACAAAAAGAAGCCTTTCCGTCCAAGCCTCAATTGGATCCTAATATGGCGTGCAAAGCCATCCTTACTAGGAGTGGTCGAAAAATTGATTTGGGAATTGATGAGAAGGAAGTGGAGAAGAAGGTTGTAGTTGAAAAATATTATGATGAAGAGTTAGTTGAAAAGGAGGATGAAATTGTTGAGGAGGAAATTGAAGAAGTGGTGAAGGATGAATTAGTTGAAAAGAAATGAAGAGAAGAGAAAACGAATAATGAGAGGAATGGAAGGAGCATGTGAATATTCCTACTCAAAATTTACCTTATCCTCATGGGCCTACAAAAAGAGATAACACAAGGAAATATGTTCGGTTTATGGATATTTTCAACCAATTGCAAATTAATATTCTATTTGTCGAGGCATTGGAGCAAATGCCTACTTATGCAAAATTTATGAAGGATATCATCACCGAGAAGAAACGGTATATGAACCAAAAAATTGTAGTTGTTGATGCTAGTTGTAGTGCAGTCATTCAAAGGACTTTTCCTAGGAAGCAAACAGACACAGGAAGAGTTAATTTACTGGTTACCATAGGTAATACTTATTTTGGTAATGGATTAATCAATTTGGGCTCTAGTATAAATTTTATATCGTTGTCTATTGTTAAAAGATTTGGACACATGGAGTTAATGGCTACTAGAATGACTTTGCAATTAGTTGATAAATCCACTACCCGTCCTCACGGTGTAACTGAAGATGTAATGGTGAAAGTTGATAAGTTTTTGTTTCCCATTGACTTTGTGGTGATAGAAATGGACGAAGATGATGATGCTCCTCTAATTCTTGGAAGACCTTTCACGAGGACAGCAATAATGGCCATTGATATGGATAATGGTCTTATGAAAGTGGGAGTTCAATATGAAGAAGTTTGCTTTAATCTCTTTGAAGCCATGAAGCATTCAAAAGAGAATAATGGTTTTTTCTGTCTTGATTCAATGGAAGAAGTGATTGAAGATGTGAAAAGAGAAGCTCGTGTTGCTACTCCTTTAGAAAAAGTTCTTACTCGTGCTTTGCTTAGTCTCAACGAGGGTGAAGAAAATGAGATTGAAAAGTGTTTGCGATACCTTGAGGTATTAGAAGAAGTTCCTCCCTTGGAAGAACATGATGAAGATTTGAAAAAAGAAAAGGTTGAGGAAAACAAAATAGAGTTGAAAATTTTACCCCCTAATTTAAAGTATGTGTTTCTTGATGATGGGAGGCATAAACCAGTGATCATAAGTGTTGCACCCTAAAATTTGCTCAACCTTTTTCTTTAGCTGGCTTTTGTTTCATTTCATTTTCTTCTAGCATTTGCTTTGCATAGCATTTTTCATTGAGCAGGGGATCAAGAAGTTAGGCATAGCAAGAGGAGTCTACTCAGAGTGTTTAGCTCAAGCAAGGGGTTTTGCTCAAGTTTGAATGGTCATCTAGAAGTGGTCAATAGTCTTGTGAAAGGATTGAGGGATGTATGTGGGTCAGCTCCTAACTTGGAGGCCAGTTGAAGACATCAGAGGGTTGTGAATGCATAATTATGGATATAAGATTTTAAGAGAGCTCATTGAGTGCTTTGAAAGCCATGTTGGAGCTTATTCAAGTTGTTGTGTGAGGTGGAAGAAACCACAATCAAGAATGTTGCATCTAGGGTTTTCATCTGGTTAACCCTCAGTTAACTGGTGAAATTGAAGGAGATTAAAACTCAATTTCAAGTCTCTATGGTAATGGGATGTTGTGTTGAGATGTCTAATATATAATTTCAAGATCAATTCATCAAGAATTAAGAGTGTGAGAAGTTGCTAAATTAGGGTTCTCAGTGTAAAATCCCCTGTTTAGTCCCCAACTTCAAGACCACCTTTCTCAAGATGGAATCTCATCTCATCTTGACATGGTCAAGAAACTTGTAGAGCATGTTTCTAGCTTTCTTTTGAGTACTAGAAGTCATTCATCTGATTTCTAGAGCTCAAGTTATGATGCTGACAAGTTACAGGTCCCTAGATGAATGTGGTTTTGGTCAACAAAAGTCAACCAACTTCTAAGCCATTTTTGACCTAGAAGGATGTTTCTACTCAACTTTTGATGAACACGAAAGTTGTTCCTCTTGGTCTTAGCTTTCCAAAGAGTACTATAAGTCTTTCATATGATTTGTAGAACTCAAGTTATGAGGCTTTCAAGTTAGGGGTATTTTGGGAAAGTGAGATTATAGGTCATAAAATTATAGGTCCATTTCACCAACTTGCACACTTCAAATGGAGATTTTTCCAACATGAAACTTGCTCCAGATGGTGTCATTTGCTCAACCAAACATTAATAAGTCATGGATTTGGCTTGGAATGGAGAATTGGTGGAGAAATTTTCATGGAAAAAAGCTTTAAAGCACAAAAATGCAATTAATTCATATTGGATCAATTTTGTGCAAGTGAGTGCATTTTTTGAGTGCAAATCATATTCTAAATACAATGGCATTTCTAAATTTTGATTTGAGGGGTTTTGGTATGCCATTTCCAAGCTTACTTCAAGTTTAAGTCACATGATCAAACCCATCATTAAGATCAAAACAAGGAAGGATTATTGGCCCTTTGACCAGTATATCTCATGTGCAAGTGATTGGAAACAAGTTTGAGGTTGTTACAGCTGAACATACACGATTTTGGTAAGCTTAAAATGAAGAAAAAACTGAAATGGCAATTGGGCTTAACAGCTTGTAATTGGGCTTCTTTGCCATCTGAATCCATCACACATAAGCTCAGAAAGCTTCACAAACCCTAGGAGGTCGTTTTTGTGAAAGAATTGCAGAGAGAGCAACTTGAAAAAGTGAGAAAAAATGGAAACACAATTTTGGAGATTTAGTGGATTTCAAGCAAAATTAATCACAGCAAAGGCTTCCTTGGACGTTGTGGAGTGATTATGGATCTTTTCCTTTAAGCTTCATCAAGAGTTGAAGGCTCAGTGAAAGTTCTCCACTAGGTATTTTCATTTCACCATATTTCTCTGTTTATGCCACGATTGCTTGCCATTTTTGCATATTTGAGACCTAGGAATCATGTAGATCATTAACAAGTAAAATGAACTGGCATTTGAGATGATTTTTGTTTTGAGCATGAAACTTGTTGTTTGCATTTTGGCTTATTTTTGAAGTTTTTATGATGAATGAACCGTGGATTTGAAATCTATGTAATGCGTAGGTGATTTCTGGGTGCATTTGGTGGCTGATTGTGAACTTTTCAGTTTGAGCACATTTTCTTTTTCTCTTCGATTCGCTTTGTGTGGTGCTTAAAAATGAACACTAATGTTGGATTCGTGTTCTACGTGATGAGTAGATGAATTTGGACATAAATTTTGTTTGATTTGGTTCAGTGTAGCTACCTGCGTATGTGTGTGTGTGTGTGTTACTGTTGCGGTGGTCGGAGTTTTGGAGAAGACGACCGGAGGCGGTTTCCGGCCGTCTGGTTTCCCTCCCATTTTTGGTTGAGGAAGATGATGACGTGGCTTTTTGTTGTTCACACGATCTGCTTACTTTTCACACACACGGTCTTGATTAAGACCCACGTTGCACACACATTGACTCATCACACGTGATTATGTTTGAATCTCATTAAACGACTTGGCGCTTTGTGTGCCTTCTGATGCACATACTTTCTGATCAAGCGAATCTGGTTGCATTCCACCTTGGTCCTTCGTTGACCACTCCACACATGATCACCAAGCCTCACGTTTTTTTTGTTTTTTTATTGTTGGACTTGGGCCCCTGCATGCTTTCCACACACACCCTTATAGGCCCAGCTAGCTTTTTAATGTGTTTCCTTTACTATATGCACCACTGTTTTGTTATTTTAATTTCTTTTTTTTTCATTTTATTTTTGTTTTAATTCTGTTTAGGTTTAATTCAATTAAAAATAGTTCCAATGGTCCAAAAATTCCATAAAAATATTTCTCATACACTTTGAGATGTCCTTTATTTTTAGGATATTTTTATTTTATTTTTTGATTTATTTTCAATTAAAAATGGAATTAAACATTGGGAGTGTTTTAGTTGGATTAAATTTTGACATTGTTTGCTTCTTGATTTGTTTCTCTCATTTCCCTTTGATCCAATGAATGAAAATTGATCCTCATACCCATGATGAGTTGAACAATTTTTGAGGACCATTTTTCCCCTGTGTTGTTGACTTTAGGGTTGACTTTGGGTGCTTTTCTTTTGACCCTCGATTCTCCCATTACAAAGTGGTACATCTTGAATATTATTTTCTTTTGATGGTGCTTTGAGGGGATATTTGCTTTGAACTTTTGGCCTTTGGTTACCAACATGTTTGTGCACCTCTTGTATTTTATTTGATATTTTTTTAGCCTTTTTCCTAATTTTGAGATGACTTACAAGTCAAGTCGTTTCCTAAGGTGGCTCATATAAGTGTATAACCTAGTTTGAGTTGGAAATGACCTTTGTGGATCCAATAAGCTCTCAACTCCTCTTGTTTCATATAATAGACATGTTGAGCTTGCTGTATGTTCATTTTTAGGTAAAAATTATGTTTATTACTTGTTGGTTTGTGCATTCCTTTTGTTGTTTCCATTTAGGGTTTCCATATGTGATATGTTTGCATTGTTTGTGTGATATCTCCTTTTGTGTGGTTCCTTTTTGTGCATTTCTTCTCATCCTTTATTATTTGCATTTCTCATATGCATGCTTGGTTGAGATGAGCTTGTGGAGGTTATTGTCCCACACTATTTTCCTCCCACTTTCATTCTATTTGTGCATCTTATGTTTGCATTCTCATTTGCATGTTATTTCTTCTTCTTCTTTGCCATGTTCCCCATAAGTTCTCTAACCTCTTGAGGTTATGATAGACATTATGTGCCTAACCATGCATGATAACATTAGGTAGTTTCCCTTTTGAATCCCAACTCTAAGTCCACTTTGCATGATAACTTCTAGGATTGATTAGTCTCCCATTAGTGTCCTTCCTTCTCTTCTCATCTTCATACAATCTTAACATTCTTAATAAAGATAATGGATGTTGTGCCATGAGCCTTATACTTGGGAAATGGAGATTGAGGGTCCACTTCTCGATTGCCTAGAGTGTTTAGTATACGTCCTTAGGACGATATGCAACGCATTCAATCCTAGGTTTTAGACTTTAGTACAACATACATTATGAACACTCAAATTCAAAACACTTCTTCTCTAAAAAACACAAAAACAATTCAAACCTTTTTCATCCTTCGGGATTCTAATCAGGAAAATATTTTCAGAAAAAAGAGTGTTGTTAACTCTTAGTTCTATCACAAACGGTAACGCCTAAGTCTCCCATGCTCGAGTTGCATACACCAACTGCTAGAACTACTTGTTAACCCTACTCGGGCCTAAAAACAATTGAACAAACCTGTGTTCTCTTTTAGCCCAAAATACGTTTGCTCTGATCTTTCATACTAGATGAAAGTACATAGGCACAAGACGCGATGTCTTGGCGAGCAACCTTCCCCCCTTTTCACCCGTAGTTAGCCGAACTACGTTGACTCTGATTTCTCGTACCAGACGGGAATATGTAGGCCCATAGCAGCGATGCTATGTCGAGTCCTCCTTTTTTTCTTTTCTCTTGTCCCTGAGACCTTTAGATAGATAGTTTTAACTCACCCTTTTTAGATAGACAACAATGCGTGGATCCCATCGAGTACGACGAACGTGAGGGGTGTTAATACCTTCCCCTTGCGTAACCGACTCCCGAATCCAGACATGGTTGCGATGACCTTGTCTTTCCCTTTTTCGTCAGGTTTTTCTGATCGTTTCATTTCCCTCTCTTTGGGATAAATAACGAAAGGTGACGACTCTTTTGTTTTTCCGCCAGTTGGTTTTTCGCAGTTGCGACAATAAGCAATGAACTAACCATGGAAGAGGAAGAAAATTTTATTGTGGTGTTGAAAAAGAATCAAATCTCTATGGTTGGACTCTTTCCGATTTAAAAGGAATAATCCCTTCCTATTTCATGCATAGGATCTTAATAGAGGATGGCATTAAGCCGGTAGCTCAACCATAACGTCGCTTAAATCCTACCATAAAAGAAGTGGTTAGGAAGGAAGTGGTGAAAATGCTTGAGGGCGGAATAATTTATCTCATTTTCGATAGTTCATGGGTTAGTCTGGTGCAAGTGGTACCGAAGAAAGGTGGGATGACAGTAATTTGGAATGAAAAAAATAAATTAATACCCATAAGAACCATGATCGGTTGGAGAATGTGTATCAATTACCGTAGGCTAAATAAAGCTACGAGGAAAGATCATTCTCCCTTACCTTTCATGGACCAAATGCTTGAGAGGCATTCTGGTCAGAAATTCTATTATTTTCTTGATGATTATTTGGGTTACAACTAAATTATTGTTAACCCGGAGGATCATGAGAAATTTTTTTTTACATGTCCTTTTGGAGTCTTTTCTTATAGGAGGATGCCTTTCGAGTTATGTAATGCGCCGACTAGGTTTTAGCGGTGCATGCAAGCAATATTTTCTAACTTGATTGAAAAATCCATTGAAGTTTTCATGGATGACTTTTCGGTTTTTGCATCGTCATTCAATCTTTGCTTGAAAAATCTAGATGTGGTATTGGAAAGTTATGTGAAAACTAATCGTATGCTTAATTGGGAGAAGTTTAACTTCATGGTTACGGAAGGAATTGTGCTCGGGCACAAAGTTTCTTCAAAGGGACTTGAAGTTGGCCAAGCTAAAATTAAGGTTATAGAGAAGTTGTCATCAACTTTGAATGTGAAAGGAATTAGAAGCTTTCTCGGTCACGCGAAATTCTATCGAAGGTTTATCAAAGACTTCCCAAAAGGTTGCAAAGCCCTTGAGAAATTTTATTAACAAAGATAAGTCTTTTGAATTTGATGACTTTTGCATGCTTGCTTTTAATTCTTTAAAAGAGAGTTTGACTACCGCACCCATAATCATGACTCCTAATTGGAAACTTGATTTTGAAATCATGTGTGATGTTATTAATTATGTCGTTGGTGCAGTACTTGGTCAACGAAGAACAATTTTTTTCATGATATACACTATGCAAGCAAAGTTTTGAATGAAGCTTATTAGATGGGTCCTTTTGTTGCACGAATTTTATCGAGAAATTCGCGATAAGAAGGGATCTGAGAATTTGGTTGCAGACCACTTATCCCGTCTTGTGAATGTGGAAGTAACTAAAAATTAATTTGAGGTAAAAGAGGAATTTCCGGATTAAAAGTTGTTTATGGTTCAAGTTAGGCATTGGTTTACCGAAATTGCAAATCACAAAGTCGTCGGAGTGATTCTGGAAGGCCTAACTTAGAATTAAAGAATTTTTTTTTTGCATGATGCCAAGTCTTTTGTGTACCTTTTGAGAAGGTGTGTTACAATTGAGGAGTCAAAGATCATTCTTTGGCATTGTTACAACTCAGCTTATGGTTGTCATTTTAATGGTCTAAGAACAACAACGGAAGTTCTTCAATCTGGCTTTTATTGGCCTTCTTTGTATAAAGATGCTCATGTGCATGCCCAAAGTTATGGCATCTGCCAACGGAGTGGAGGAATTACAAAACAGAATGAAATGTCGTTACAAAGTATGTTGGAGGTGGAAGTCTTTGACTATTGAGGAATTGATTTTGTTGGTCCATTTCCACCTTAATTTTCTTGTGAGTACATTCTTGTTGTTGTGGACTATGTTTCCAAGTGAGTGGAAGCGATAGCTTATGCTAAAACAGATGGTAAAATAGTGATAAAATTCCTAAAGAAGAACATTTTTCTACGGTTTGGTACGCCTCGAGTGTTGATAAGTGACGGAGGATCCCACTTTTGCAACGATCCTTTAGAAAAAGCCTTGGAGCAATATGGTGTGAGGCACAAAGTAACATCGCCATATCATTCTTAGGCTAATGGGAAGGTTGAAGTATCAAATCATGAGATCAAAAGGATTCTTGAGAAAACTGTGTCTTCTTCTAGGAAAGATTTGGCACACAAGCTTAATGAGGCTTTGTGGGCTTATCGGGCCGCATTTAAGTATCCGATAGGTCTCACATCGTTTAAGATTATCTATGGAAAAACTTGTCATTTGCCGGTAGAGTTGGAGCATAAGGCTTTTTGGGCCTTAAAATTTTTGAACTTTGATCCCACTTTAAGTGGTGAAAAGAGGAAAAAGCAACTTCATAAATTGGATGAATTGCGACTCCAAGCTTATGACTCCAACAAACTCTACAAAGAGAAGGTGAAAAAGCATCATGGTCTGGTCTATTTCATATTAGGGAGATAAATCACTACAGGGCAATTGTAATTGAAGTCCCTTCATTAAAAGAAGTTTGGACAGTTAATGGGCAAAGGTTAGAAGTGTACCTTGGTAGTGAAGTTGTTACTAATGCGGGAACAATTTCTTTTGGCAATCCTTGAGTCGCTTTCGACCGTCGAGCTCAAGCAACGTTAAATAAAGCGCTTGTTGAGAGAAACCTCAACATTGTAAGTATTTTTGTTTTTCTTACTGAATTTGTTAGCCTGTTATTATGAAAGAGTGTTATAATAAACCACAAGTAGAAAAATCAAAATTTTTGAATTACTGTCATGTTGGTTGTGCGAACCTAGGGCGAATGAGTTTGCTAGGCAAAAAATTGTTCGCACAGCGAACATGACAGATTATGGAATGGTTAAAAGTTTATGCTACAACACTTTTGTAATGATTTATGTAGTACTGTTGCATTGTCTTTTCTATACTAGACTTGAGCAGGCCTTTTTGAAAAGGAAGGGGCAGTATTTTTTTTATTGTTGGTAGTGTGCTTTCTTTGAATTTAATGTTTCCCTTTTTGGTGATTCAATGTGAGAACTTATAGATTGGTTGTTGTTGCAGTGAGAATCAGATATCAGGTTATTAATTAACTTGAATCACAAATCTATGAAATTCACCACCGAGTAGGGATGGCAACGGGGCGGGTCGGGGCGGGTTTTACTATACCCGCACCCGCCTCCATGTAACACACCCGCCCCCGCCCCCAAACCCAACGGGGATAAAAATTTACCACCCAGACCGCCCCCAGTAGAGAACGGTTGCACCCGCCCCGCCCCCACCTGGAAAAAAAAATAATTTCTTTTTAATAGCAATAAAAATTAATAATTTAATTTAAAAATTGATTATTTTAATAAATTATTTATTTATTTAATTAAAAATTTAATTAGTGAATAAATATTAATTTGATTAATTTAATTATTTTAATTGCAATAAAAATATTAATAATTTAATTTAAAATATAATTAATAAATGAATATTAAAATAAGTAAAATAAGAGAATTAAACTAAAATGCATTATTCGGGGGCGGGGCCGGGTGCGGGGGGTTCTTAGTGTCTCCCCGCACCCATAATTAAAAGTCGGGTTTTCCCCGCACCCGCATCCGTACCCACTCAAATCGGGTTTTCTCCGCTAATTTCGAGGCGGGCCCCGACGTGTCCGGGTTTTTTTGCCATGCCTACCACCGAGCTTTGAAAATCACAGACTCAGAGAAACTGAGTTCCTCATCATCGCCCCCACAAATCACCCCAAAACGAACGCGAAATCATCGAGTTCATCATCAACGAGCCAACAAGTTCTCCACGAGTTTTCAGAAGCAAGAACACCGCCATTGAAACTCGTCCAAGGCAACACCGCCATCGAAGTTGTGGTTTGGACTCAGAAGGATGAAACCATTGTCGTCTCAACATCATTGTCCCTAGCATCAATTATCACGTAAGAACAACCGTCACTGGAGAACCAACAAATCACCGGCGAATCATCAAGCACCATAAGGCACCCGTAAGGATCATCTGACCATTGTTTATTGTTTTCTTTTCATTTTCAGGGATAAAAACAGGGCATGCAAAGGAGAATGAGCGACTTCAGAAAGGGGGAGAGGAAAGAGCGGCGTCGTACACGTTAGGAAGTAGACAAGGGTCTCCAAAACCCTAAAACATTTCATTCTCAACAACAAAAACGCCCCCTCCCCCTTATTTATCTTTATATTTTCTTTTTCTTTTCATATTTTTATTTATTTATTTATTTATTTTTCTATTTTCATTTTCATTTTTCATTTCCTTTAGTGTAGACTAATTATAAAATTTGTAAGTAAATTTTAATTACCTTATTAAAGTGAAACCAGTATTTTAACATTTAATTAACTTATTTTAAAAAAAATTAAAATAAAAAAGGTTGTAATTAAAAATTAACTTAAAATCATATTTTCAAAATTAAAAGTAAAACTACTTTTTTAACCAAATTAAAACCATTTTTCAAAAAATTCACAATTAAAACTTAATTGTTTAAGAACTTAACCATTAAAACCATTTTCACTTATTTTTTAAAATTAGAATTTAAAACTAAAATAAATAAAAAACTAAAACTGTTTCTAAAATTTAATTTAAAATTTTAAGTTGGAACCTAAGTTCACAATTCTAGGATTAAAACCTTTTTTAGAAATTGCTAATTTTAATAAGCTTACCCCTTTTAATTAAGACTATTTTTCAAGTTAATCCTAACTTTTTCTTAAGACATGTCTAGCCCAACTGATACCATTTCGCTTTCAATTTCGAATAGAATATTGCTCGTTTATTATTTGTCTAATGCTTATATCGTTCCATTCATATTTCCCAGTTGTACAGCTACTAATCTCTCGTACTTTTTGCATTTCATTTTTTTTGGTTTGTAATTTACGCAAGGACATCGTCGCTTTTATTTCGTTATTATTCTTGCATTTTTCATGGTTGTAATTTATGCGAGTATATCGTCGCTGTGCAATTCCTTTACTGTTTCGCACTTTTCCATATTTTCATACTGCCGCTTAATCATTTTCATTACATTATTTACCGTTAAATCCCTCCAAAGGAATAGGTCTAACTGTTTGACCGCCACGTGAATAGCCCTTACCCTTGAATCTTTCATCGTTCAAACCCTAATTGCCTAGGCGTCCCGCCGTGGACCGAATTACCCTTTACACTATTATTAGGTTAAGGAGTCGCTGCACTCTGTTTTAGATTTCCCACCGTGGAATACCTATTTTTACCCTTTTTAGTTCAACTTTAGAATCTAGAAATAGGAGTTGCCGCACTCCACGTAAGCGCTTCCTTATGAACGCTTATTCCCCATTGAAACCTTGACCATAGTCAAGAAGTTTCTAACCTCCCTTTCGAGGGAACTACAATTACTCTTATTCCATCCCCTATCCAGGATACGTAGGCACAAGATGCGATTCTTGGCGAGTAAACTTAGGACTAACCTTTAGGTCTTTCTTTTCATCTTTTAACCCTTAGTATATACCCTAAAGCAAATAATCAAGCAAAATAGTAAACTTTAAACAAGAGGTTCCTGTAGAGTGCTACCGAAGTTTAGGGTGCTAATACCTTCCCAAAGCTTAACCAACCCCTTACCTAGATCTCTCCCCGCATTATTTACGATGCAAAATATGTTTTTCCTTTCTTTAACCTTTCCTTCGGATAAATCAAAGACCGGTTGTGAATCAAAGATTGTGATTCAAATTAATTAGTAATTTGATATCCTATTCTCACCGCAACAGAAAATGGCGACTTCACTGAGGAGTATGACTTAACTTTTAAGTGTTACCCCTACCTTGTTATTATTTATACTATTTGCTTCATTATTTGTTTGCTTGTATATAATATATCTGTTGTACCTTGCTTGGGGTATCTTTATTGTGAGATAAGTCCTACACCCGGACTTGTGTGACATTATTATAGGAAGGTGATATATTCTGCGGGGCTTATAGGGAGTGAGTCCCGACCAAGCTGACTTGAGAATCACCACTCAGTTGAGACCCTTCTGAAATTTAGTTCGGTTGAACGAGTATAGTCGTGAAAACCCTTACTATTTTTGACTAGGAGTCTGTGATACTGGGGACCGTAGTACCTTAACACCACATTAGCCTTATCTAGGACGTAGTGTGAGGACTATGAGGGAATAGTCCCAAAATAGTTGTTACGCGATGCTACACTCAAAAGAGGTTCTCTTGAGAATATTATTGACCACCGAGTCAGTCGGGAAATTGATAATATCCGAAAGATGGACTGATGACTTTAAGCACCTCTTTAGAACCCTTGTTCTGCAGGTACAGCTAACCTATAATACATACCTTTTAGGGATGGGTAGACCTTGACTTTGCTCATGTTCTTTTAACCTAGGACTTTTGTTTCTTGTTGTATGTGTGCATTGCATCCATAAAGCATCATATTGCATTAGATTTCATGGAGTTCATCCTTACTTATGAACATTGTAGGATACCATGGATTACAATAGGAAAAATACTTTGAAGTATACTTTTAAGGGTCTTAAGTTGGGTGACCTAAAGAATCTAGGAACTTTGGTTCAAGACGGAGAGGGATTTAGAAACAAATATTGGAAGCTGTTACCTTTGGTAAAACTTCAAGTGGACGAAGGACTTCTTTCTACCTTGTTACAGTTCTATGATCCGGATTATCATTGCTTTACTTTCCCAGATTATCAACTCTTGCCTACTTTAGAAGAGTACTCTCAATTGGTTGGTTTACCTATTCTGGAGGAGTCTCTTTTCCCTTTCTTGGAGGTGAACCCTAAATAATAAGACATTGCTAGAGCCATATATCTAAAGGTATTCGACATCAACGCCATCAAGATCTTCACGAAGAATAGTCCAGTACCGACTTTATTGGCTAACACTTACCATTCCGTATATCTCCGAAACTTCCATGGTGGATGGATGATTACATGTTGTGTGCCTTTATTATACAAGTGGTTTATTTCGCACTTGCCTAAGTCTGTTCCTTTTTGGGATCTCGATAAAGGACGCTGGTCACAAAGGGTTATGGCTCTAACTCACTCAGACATTGATTGGTATAAACGTGTGTACGATGGGACATTAATCATTGATGGTTGTGGAGACTTTGCCAACGTACCCTTACTTGGTTTTAATGGAGGAATCAGCTACAATCCAGTTCTAGCTCGTCGACAATTAGAATATCCGCTGAAGGAACCACCTAAGAGTGTTCATGTGGAGAAAATCTTCTTCAAAGACGATAAAGCACTTCAAGATCCGATTGTATCTGCTTGGTATCACTTGCATAAGAAAGGTAGAGAAAGTCTGGGAAAGCCTAATTGCGTGTCTATGGAGCCATATCTTTATTGGGTCAGAGAAAGAGCAATCAAGCTGAAGATGCCTTATCCTCGTCAAGATCCTTTACCTCCGAAAAGGGAACCTGTTCTGGTGTTCATGTCCGAAGCTGAAGAGTTGAAGATCGCTTTGAGAAAAGCACAACATGAGGCAGAAGCATGGAAGAACAAATATCAGGTTGTTGTCAGTGAGAATGCCGAACTTAAGAAGCAACTTCAGGCCAAGAATGAAGAGGCACTTTCCTACAAGAACAAAAAAGTCTACGAGGATTTATTTTCCTACCACTCTCAATCTACTCTTTGAAGTTGTGGACAATATTTCCTTAGGACTTTATTAGCTTTTATTGTTATTTGTAATCCATTTTCAAGACAAAAAAAATAATAAATAAAGTTTCTTCGGTATCCCGCGATATTCGTAAGTACTTGAATTCCATGAAATTTTGCATCTGCATTTTGCATTTTAGCATCATATTTTTGCATTGCATTTGTCTCCCAGTGTCTTATTCACGGTTCTCTCGCCTTCCTGTTTCGTCACCCTGAATTCTCTGCATCAGTACAACACTAGAGCCTAAGCTCGGAAAAGGATGGAAGAACAAGTTCAAGAGATGGTTCGTGTCAACAATGAACTCGAAGATCTTCGAGGAAGTGTGGGGCAGATTATGGAGATATCGCAAGCTCTTAATGCGAAGGTGGATACTTAGCCCATTGTTGTCTCTGAGCTTACCAATACTGTTGTAGGTCCTCAACCAGTTGTTACCAAGGCGAACGTACCTCCTTATGGTCTTCAACCCAGTTTGGTGCCTTCTTCTATTGCTCAACCAGTGCAACAAGGCAGTCCTCCGCAGCGCAAAGCTCCAAGCTTCGACCATCATAAAAGAGCTACACGTCTGAGGAGTCTCTCGAGCAGGAATAACCGTAAAATGGCTGCTCATCAACCGTGGCGACGTTAGCCTAATTATGTTCAAGGTTATTCTGTTCAGTATGCTTAACAACCCTATGTAGCTACCGTTGCAGCTCTCTTCAATCAGCAGTTTACTACATATCAGCCTGTACAATCGGCTCTGGTTTATCAACAACCTCCGAGTTGTCAGCCTGCACAAACTCTTTTCAACTGTCAACGAACACCCAGCGCTCCTGCTTATCAACAACCGCCTTGTCAGAATGGTTCGAATAGGAGACAGTACAAGCCTTGTCCTCCGATTCTGATGACTTTTACCGAGTTGTACCCTGCATTAGTGCAACGAGGTCTGATTACCACCCGAGCTTTGGTTCCACCTCGTAATCCTTTGCCTGCCAATTACAACGCGGTCGCTCATTGTTTATTTCATGAGGGTGCGCCCGACCATGATTTGGAAGATTGTTATGCTCTCAAGTACATTGTCAGAGATTTGTTAGAACATAAGATTTTGTCTTTTGATGATCCTCACCCAAAATGTCAAGAATAACCCTTTGCCTAACCATGGGGCTGCTAATGATATTGATAATTTGTCTGCCAAGGTCAAGCTCTGCTAAGCATGTTTTCAACACATCTAAGTCAGTTACTCCTACGACGAATCAGTCGAAGTCGGTAATTATTCAGGAACCTAGTCCATTTCATTTCAGTGATCCTCAAGATGACGTGACCATGATTGATAAAGAATTCAGGAAAGTTATTCCGAAGGAAGATTTGAAGACTGGTAATGAAGAAGTGACAGACACAGCTGGGGCAAGCAAGACGACTCGCAGTGATCGTATTCCTACTCTTTGTTTCAACGAGACTCCGCCAGAGGAAACCATTACTACCATTTCGGTCTTGAATACAAATACTTCATAAATTCTTTTAGACATTTCATTTTGTTTATTTATATGTATTCTATTTCTTTGATTAAGCATAATTAGCATGTACGAACTTGTTTATTTTGAATAATTAATGTAATGCATGTTTGTCTTGAAGAAATCCATTCGTATCCACTCACAAAAATATTTTTTTCCATAACTTATAATGCCAACTCTACTCGACCTCTTGCTTTGATAGAGCATTGGGAGGAGGAGGATGAACCAAAAACGTCAGATCTCTTGTCATATACTTTCGATTGAAACATGCTGATGATGTAAGGCATTGTTTCAAATCCCCAACACTATAGATATAAGGATGATCCCTCTTTAATCCCTTCGAGCCTTGAAGTATGAGTTTTCTTTTTTTAAATAAAAACCCTCAATTTTAACCCGGGGCAGGGTAGTTTTTTCATTTAAACTGATCAAGCGCTCAGACTCTAAAAAAGGAGGAGCGAACCTTCGAGAATCTATCCCTAACATATTAGGAGAGTAGAAGTCAAAAAACATAATGACTATCCCTCTACTACTTAAAGAGTGGGGCAGTCACAAGTTTTTCAAAAGAGTCACATGACTCGTTCAAAAAAAAATGAAAAGAGCCTGTTAAGTCAAAACATACAAAGGAGACTTAGGCAAAACTGGGGCATCCCGCTGGACTCCAAAGTCAAAAATCAAAAGACGCTGTCCAGGAAAAAGTTAGGGAATAAAAATGCTAAAGCAAAAGAAAAAACAAGGGATTTCAATAAAGAATCCCCAATAAAGAACAAAGTCGTGTGATTAAATACTAAAAGAATATAGGTGAGTGACTGCCATGTCCAAAGCCTTGATGAGTTCTCGGCCATATCAAATCCGATTGAGATATGAGTGCTCGTAAGTTAACTGAACATAGGATTGGAGAACATCACGAAGAAGGGGTGGGTACAAATAAACTTTAAGCCTTTATCTTTTGTTTCTTAAACCGTGAGCCAAGCCACGATACAACCTTTAAAAGACCTAATTGAAGTAGGATCTCTTTTGAAAGCAGACTCGACGAGATAACGTTTTCTGACTCCTACGAGCAACGCTCAATTTAAAGTTGGCATCATAAACTCATATCCTAACTATGTGATTTCAGCCACAAATTATTGTGATATCTTTTTCAAAACAAAAACAAAAACTTCAAGACAAATATACATGTTGCATTAACAATTTCAGGATTAGCATTTCATGCATGTTGATTTTGCTTGATATCTTGGAAATTTACATATGGACCTCAAAACTTGAAGATCCTACTAAACAGAGGCAGGCGGGTTCCAATCGCTTATCGATGTGAGCCTTACGTACTTAAGAGCTATTCTTGTAGACTCAATCGTAACACGGTTGATTCGTGCCAGTTACGTCGAGATCTGACCAATCTCTCCAAGAGTTTGAAAACGGTGGGGCATTTGGACTCCATGTTCTCTGTAAAATCCTCTCGAAATGACTTCGCCTCATAAGCCAGGTACTCTGGGCATTATGTTTTCCAAATAGCGACTACTACAAAGTCCATTAAGATCAGAACTACTTTGTTTTCACAACACTCTTCATGCACCCGATGGATTTTACTCCCGGCGGTCTTCATTCCCCAATAAATCTCATCGTTGCAGAAGCACTTCCAAACTATCGCCTCAGGAAAAAGTCCCCAGCGAGACTTTAAGCTGACAACACATTGGAAGAATTCGGTAATCTCTAGTGACTTTCAAGACTGCAGAGATCATACCAGCATCTTCCAAGTGATACATTTATTCTGAGGACCCACTCCCTGTGGAATCATCTTTTCCACATCGAAGTTGTCATGCTTTCTTCAGAAAACAGTCCCCAGCGAGACTTTAAGCTGACAACATTTTTGGGATCCATCTGACAAATCCCTAGTGACTCTCAGGACTACAAAGGTATCCTCGATATCCTCCATATGTTATGTGTCCTTAAAGACTCACTCCTAGTGGAATCATCCATTCCTCAGTAAAATTACATTACTTTCCTCAGGAAATACTCCCCAGGAGATTGCTACATTTTCCCCAAGAAGTCAAGATACCTTCCCCAGAGACGTCTGGTGGATTCTCCCCAGTAAGTCTGATGAACTCTCCTCAGGGAAGTCTGATATAGTTTATCCCCAGGGAAGTTAGATGTACCTTTCTCCCAGGAAGCTGATGTATTATTCTCAGGAAGTCGCTACACTTTTCTCCCTGAAGCTGCCTAGCTCCACATCTTCCCCACAAAGTGGATATTTATTTTATCCCCATAATTCTCTAGTCCTGAGATTTTCCTTGGCTAATTATGATTCATGATAGTGTTGCACCCTAAAATTTGACCAACCGGGTCCCACATCTGGTTTATGGTTCGACGCATTCGCATTCGCATACCGCATACAGTGCATTTTCTCATTCATATTGCTTTTATCAGGATTATAGCCTTATTTTCACATTTCGGACCGATTCAGATAATCGGAGGTTATTTTGAGAAGTCACGCGCTTCCTGGGTGTTTTCAGCTTACGCAGTGATTTTGGAGGTTCTTAGTGTATGTGTTTACTGCTTGCTTCGATCTGGTCTCACGCTCTCTTTTATGTTGGTTATTTGCCTTTGTTTGCATTTTTAGGATTTAATAGCCTTTTATAAATTTTAATATGGATTTTTTAGAATTTAAATAGATTTCTTTTAACATTTTTAATAGCTTTAAATCATTTTTAGAATTTATAGATTTTCTTAATAGGTTTTAATAGTTTTTTTAAAATAGTTTTTAGTTTAATTTCTTTCTTGAGAATAAATTCTTTTTTTAGAGTTTAAGTAGGTTTTTTAAAAAGTGATTTTTAATAGGATATTCTTTTATTAGGATTTTTTTAAATAAGAATTAATAGAGTTTCTATTTTTTGCTTAATTAGGATTTAATAGAATTAATAGTTTTTCTTCTATTCTTATTAGTTTAGAGATTAATAGAATTTTTTTTAGGTTAATCCTCTTTTTAGATTTAATTAGGATTTTAATCTCATTTGTTTAGATGTTAATTAGAGTTTCTTAGTTTTAATTAGGATTATATTAGTTTTAATTTTCGTTTAAGATGTAATTGTAGTTTTTTAATCTTCATTTAGTTAATTGAGTGTTAATTAGGCTTAATTTGTTCATTAGTGGCTAATTCAGTCCAGGTTCGGTGGGCCAGGTGTCTTATGGAGGCCCACCCTAGGTCCAGTCCACCTGTCGCCTATATAACCTTCCCACGTGTACTGTTCAAAGGGGGCCACTTCAATTTTTCTTCTCCGCATGAGTGCCACTTGGCGCACATGCACGACTCCACTCACTCCCTCTCTGACCACGCGTCCTCACTCCACCTTCCCTTCATCCACCTGTCTTCACCCTAGCCCCCGCCGGATGCATGGCCGCCGGCCATTCAACTACCGCTCCAACCAACTCCGGCAGCCCCTAACCGTCTCCGACCACCGCAACTGACGCCGGAAAACCCTAAATTCACCAGAATATCCCCAGAAATTCATAATCTTCATCTTTCTTCTCGGATCGCTCAACAACAATAATTTTCCAGAACTTTCATTCGCGTGTTCATCAGCATCAATAATCGTCTTCAGAACATTCAACCGCCTTCTCCGATTCGCCCAGAAACTGATGAAGTTCTTCAACCTTCATCCTTGTTCTTCATGCGTTTCCAGATCCATGAATATCTTCACCATCGAGCCTTCAAAACCTCCATGCGTTTTCGCCCAGAAACACACCGTGTTCATCGCTCTCCAAGAACCTCAACATCTCCGTTCACGAGCAAGATCCATAAGATCTTCATCAGATCTTCGTGTGTTCGTCATAAGATTTCCAGATCTTCATCAAATAATTTCCAGATCCATCAAACTTTTTCAAGAACTTCAACATCAAGTTCAAGATCTGCACATGCGAGCGCCCTCAAGACATCTCCAGAAAAAAAATGTCCACGAACATCCAACCTTCAAACGATCTCCAGAAATCTTCAAGGAGATTCTTCGATATTCACGCAAGCGTAAGACTCGTCTCCACCGCAAGCAAATCAGAAATGGAGTTGAAACGAAGGGAAGAGTTCAAGAGGAGATGAGACGGAGTGAGTTGGAATGATTAGGGTTCTGTTCGCCATTGTTGTGACAGAGAGAACTAAAGGTCGGAGATGGAGTCGAGTAAGAGGAAACGAGGAAGAGTGGAATGGGAGAACGGCGCAAGAGGTTTCCTTTTTTGTGAACAGTGTTTGGCAAAAGAGAGATTAGGGATTGTTTTGATGAAGATGGATCACGTGGCTTGGTTGGATGTTGGGCCTCTGAGGCCCATTCTGATTCACACCCTCCGTTGCACTCTCTTACCCCTGTTTTTTTTTTATTTTGTTTTTCTGAATTTCTTAATGGGTTAGGCCCCAAATCCTGTTTTATTTTTTCTACACACCCCTGGCTGGACCTGCACCCCCCTTTTGTTTTTCTTTTTGTTTTTTATTATTTTCTTTTATATTGGTTTGTTTAGTTTTTTTTAAAAGAAAAGAGTATGTGATACAAAAATATGTAATAGAAAAAATAGAAAAGATGGAGAATATAACGGAGTGAAAAATATAAAAAAATGATAGTATTTTAATATTTTCTTTTTAGGGTATATTCTTCATAGAGTTTATTTTCCCCTTTTTAGAGATAGTTTAAATGTCCACTTGTTAGGGGACTATTTTTAGTAGAATTTCCATGATAGTTGGATAAGATTTTTAGGAGTTTAGTCATATTTCTCAATCATTGTAATTTCTTCAGAATATTAATAAAACGAGATTTTCACTGTGGTTCCGAAAGTGCCTGAACTACAGCTGCTCTGATTTCTCATATCTAATGAGAATATGTAGGCATAGGATGCGAGATCCTAGCGAGCACACTAATAACTAACCTTTTATGTTCTCTTGCTGCTGTGCGATCGAGACTTTCCCGCTGACGACTGACGTTATCCTTTTCTCTTGCCCTTGCGCATTCGAGACCAGACCGTAGTTTCAGTTCCCGTAGGTTCCCGTACCTCTCAAAACAACTTCAATCTCACTCCTGTGTAAGAACACCCTGTCTAGCCGTAGTTAGCCTGAACTACGAAAACTCTGATCTTCCATGCTGTGTGGAAATACGTAGGCACAAGACGCGAGGTCTTGGCGGGCCAATTCCATGTAGTTTCTCAAACTACGATGACTATGACTTTCTCTCTTGAGAATACGTAGGCATAGAGCGCGACGCTCTATCGAGTCAGTTTTCTTCCCGTTTAGGTTTAGCAGCCGTAGATAGATTGTTTTGCATCCGTTAGACAAACCCAAACAAGCGTGGATCTCGTCAAGTACGACGGACGTGAGGGGTGTTAATACCTTCCCCTTGCGTAACCGACTCCCGAATCCAGGATTTGGTTGCGATGACCATTCCTTTCCCGTCTTTGCGGTAGGTTTACTTCGAGCGTTTCCTTTCCTTCCGTTGGGATAAATAACGCACGGTGGCGACTCTTCTGTTCAGCCGGCGCCGATTTTCGCAGTAGCGACAGCTGGCGACTCTGCTGGGGACTCCAACGGTTCCCAGCTGCTGAGGACTGCGATGGTTCCTTATGCATGTGGGATCCAACGTCCCCTAAGAGAGTCAATCCTAGCGCTTGTTTGCTTATCTATTGGGTGTTTATTATTTTTGTATTGCTATTATCTGTTGTTGTTGTGCTGTTGGGTGGGGGATGTTCCTTTGAGTGAGAAGTCAGACCCAGGCTTGAGTGCATCTTAGACTTAGAGTGGAAATTAGTGGGGGTGTACATGCTTTGCATGTACTAGTGTCCTGCGAAATCCACACTCGGACGAGGTTCTTCTGGTTGACTTTCGGTTCAACCCTTGGGGTTGAGTGGGATGTTGGTTAGTTGGATTGTCAACTCCGGGGACCGATCATTTGGGATTCAGCTAAGTGAGGCCTCTTCAGGATATGATGATGCCACACCTTCTGGGTATCGTATCATCAGTCTTGAAAGTCTGTGACGCTGATGACCGCATAGGATGCCGAACTTGTGCCAGTTTAGGTCCATACCCGTGAGTGGGAGGGTTTTGCAGGAAACCTGACTTCCAGCCTACCCGTTATTTTGGTCTTCTCGTCAGAGCGAACATACTCCGTCAGCGGCGCAACAGTATTTAGAGATTGTGTGGGGGTTGTGACCCCATGTTTGTTGCATCTTGCATTACATTTGCATAAACATGTTTGCATCATATTGCATATCATTCTCCAACTAGTCAGAGCTCTTATCCAGCCGTTGTTTTGATTCTGAAGGTGATTATCCAGTGATTGGCTTGAACAACTGTTGATTGATAGAAGACGACCAAGGGGTTAAGTAGATTTGAGCAGAATTGAGCAGTGAAGTCAGTTGAAGGTCAGCAGTAGCTATGTCTGAAGGCAATTTCCAGTCTCCTAACACCTTGGCAGGGTTCACTATGACAACCAACCCTCTGTATGGTTCTACTTCCGAAGCAGAATTTCTGCAGGTGAACAACCTTACTGCCGACCAGTTTGTGCAGCCTCCTGTTACGGACCGAGATCGACATGAGCAATTTGTTGTCCGCAATGAACAACCTCCTCTTATCAACAATCAAGGTGTTGTTTTCCCTGTGCCGAGTATCCGAAGAGAGATCCCAGTAGCCAGGACGGTAGACCCAAGAGATCTTGAGTGTGATAGAAGACTCCAAGTGTTGGAAGAACAAATCAAAGCCTTGAAGGTCAAAGATGCTGATAACCTGAATGCTGCAGGCATGTGTTTGGTTCCTGGCCTAGTGTTGCCTTACAAGTTCAAAGCGCCGATATTCGAGAAGTACAAAGGAGATAGCTGTCCGAAGAAACATTTGGTGATGTTCTGCCGAAGAATGACTTCGTTTGTGCAAAATGACAAGTTGATGATCCATTGCTTTCAGGATAGTCTGACTGGGGCACCTTTGCGTTGGTATATGCAGTTAGAGAGTAATCAGATTCGATCATGGGTGGATTTAGCCAGAGCTTTTCTGAAGCAGTATGATTATAAACTAGATGTGGCTCCTCATCGCATGCAGCTGCAAGAGTTGTCTCAAGAGAACAATGAACCCATCAAGAAGTATGCGCAGAGATGGAGAGAATTTGCTGCCAGGGTACAACCACCGCTTCTAGACCGAGAGCTAACAGGCATGTTTGTAGACTCACTGCAGGATCCATACCACGAAAGACTGCTTGGACTTCCGTTAAGTTTCTCTGATTTGGTAGTACTGGGAGAACGCCTTGAGCATGCCATCAAAATTGGGAAAGTTCAGATTACTTCAAACGGTCAGACTAGTGAAGCTGAATCTCTCTATGACTACCAAACTGAAGAAGGAGTTGTGATCAATGCAATCATACCAGATGTTGAATATCCTCAAGATGAGTTGTTGAAACCTGTTGGTTCTTCATCTTCTCAGAGATCAGTACCTCCCGTGGCTTGTTATGCTGGCCAGACAACTGTGCCTGGGGCACCCTATCAGAAATGTTATGCCACTTCTCATGCAAATCAGCGAACTCATGGCCGAGGTTACCAGAATCAGCGTCAGAGTCAGAACAGGCCTCGTAACAACTTGGAACGAAGGAATGCTCCTTTCCACCCAGTGCCTATGCCGTATAGCCAGTTGCTGCCATCTTTGGTTCAGAGTTCTTTAGTGGAACCGAAAGCTCTTAAGCCTGTTCCAGAGCCTTACCCTCCTGGGTACAATCCCCATGCTCAGTGTGGTTACCATGGCGGATCTCCAGGGCATTCAACTGAAGATTGTAAAGCTTTTCAGGCAAAAGTACAACAGTTGATCAACCAAGATTGCATTTCCTTTCGAGAAGGATTTCTGTTTGTTCATACCAACTTCTCAGCTGTCTAAGCTCGTAGATTCGGAGTTTGTTTTCAAGAAGCCAGTTGTCCAGACAGGAGGGCGCCCTCAGCATTGGCAGTCCTCAGACTTTTATCATTTGCATTTGTAGTTTCTTTTCTGTTAGTTACTACTTGTTGTTAAACATTGTTTGTTTTGAATGATAATATTGATAAAGTGACTATGCATCTTTCTGGATTAATCATGTCGCTGTCGCTCATTTATTGCATTGCACTGACACTTGCATTTTATTCACTCCACTTTGACATCATGATTAGCAAAGATTGGAGGGAGGATGACGAAACTGAATACTCATAACCGATGATCGTATGCTTTCAGATAAAACCTTGCCGATGACGTACAAGGCATTGTTTCAAATCCCCTAAACAATGGAGATATAAGGAGTTAGTCCCTTGTTAACCACTTCGAGCCAGGAAGTAGAAGTTTTTTCGAACTTTTTAACCCTCAAATCTTAACCCGGGGCAGGGTAGTTGTCAGTTAGCTTGACCGAGCATTCAAATCCTACAGAGGAATGTTGCCTTTCGAGGACCACTCAGTTTGTACCTCTCAAGAGGTCGTACCTCGTCAACCACAAAGGTTAAACCTCACCAACCAGGAGTGAGACAGTTACAACTTTTCGGAGCAATCAAGACAACCAGTGTTACACGACTTTGTTCCAAAAGAAAAAGAAAGAATAAGAAAGCCCGCTAAGTAAAAAGAAAAAGTTGGAAAGCTAATACTTAGGCAAATATCAGGGCATCCCGCTGGACTTCAAAAGAAAACGAAAAAAATCGAAAAAGAACTCAAAAGGAGTCAGTCCAGGCAAAAATTAGGGAATCAAAAGAATGAAGAAGAAAGGATATCAATAGAAAAATCCCAGTGAAGTCACAAAGTCGTGTATACAGACACCGAAAACGAAAAGGAGTAACCGTCGCTCCATAAACCTTGTGAGTTTCTGTAACTATGGTCCTTACCATTCAACATACCTCTCGAAGAGGCGAACGCTCGAGCCAAGTTAACTGAATTTTAGGATCGGAGATCATCACGTAGAAGGGGTGGGTACAAACCATAATTTGAGCCGAATATCCTTTGTTTCACGAACCGTGAACCCGGCCACGATACAACCCTTAAAAGACCTAATTGAGGTAGGGTTTATTCTGAAAGCGCATTACGATAAGGTTGAGTAACCTTACTCCTTCTTGATTCGCTAATCATATCCTTGTTGTATTTTTCACTGATCACATCAGCATTACATTTGAATTCTGGTTCATTCGTCACTCACAATCATGACACATAAATGAGTGACAGCACAAAAATTTTCAAAATCTGCATAAACACTGCATTAAAATTACCATTCGGGATTAAACAATTTTACTTGCAGGTCAGTAGTTGACACGAAGGAAATTCCAACAGGGAATAATCAAACAGGACTGAATAATTCAGCCGTCTGGATCAGAATGGTGTATGTTGTGAAACCCTGTGAATCCGGGGCATTGACTTCCAGTAAGTTCAGAATCAGTTAGTCTGAGAACAAATCCCGAAGCTTCAGTTGATCAGGGGAAGTTTATTTGAGAAGCAGTTGATCAGAAATGAATCTTCTCGAGACCCAATCAGGGGCAATCATCTAGAATGTTGTGATTTGCAAGCAGAACCTTCCAGTGGGTAATCAGATCAGGTTAAGTCGCTTATACGCTCATTCAGGGGCAAAGTCACTTCAGAGATAGTGAAGACCAACTGGGTTGACAATTGTTTGATTGAGGTTGAACCCTTTTGTCGTACAGATACCGGGGCAAATAATCTCGAGGTCATCTCGTAGAGAGTTGTTCAGAGCAATATTCCCAAGAGTGGGATTGGGGCAAATTAAATTGTACTGGGGCAAGTTATTCAAGCCAATCTGTTTATCCCCAGCCAGAGTTGAGTATCGGGGAATCGTGTCGTTACTCTTATCAAAAAACCTTGACCTTCCGAAAAAGGTCTTGTTGTCCGTGGATCGTTATCCTACAATTTAAACCTGTTACGTGTCAGAACTTTGTAACCAAGTCATTTTCCAAAGTCCAGTTTCGCCTGGCAAACCGGCAACCAGTTCTCGTCTGGCCCACATTTTTGTAAATACCAGTTCTCGCCTGGTACATGTTTTCGTTTAACCCATTATCGTATGGTCAACCTTTCCGTAAACATCAGTTCTCGTCTGGTGTGGTTTATTGTGGCATCAGTTCTCGTCTGGTGCATGTTACCTTTTAAACCAGTTCCTGTCTGGTCATCAATTCTCTAACCTGTTTGTGATATTAGTTCTCGTCTGGTGTACGTTATTGGTATCAGTTCTCGTCTGGTCACCGTTTCTTTAACCTATTGTTGTACCAATTCTCGTCTGGTGCATGTCAGCTTTCAACCAGTTCTCGCCTAGTCATTTGTTTCTTAACCTATAATCCAGTCAACCCCGTCTGATGTTCAAACCATAAATCAATAACCTAATCTATTTTGCTATCAGTTCTCATCTGGTAGTCTATCCTTTGAATGCTAGTTCTCGTCTAGTATTTCCCATATCTTACAGTTTGTAAATAACCCATTTTATCCTTTAAACCAGAAAAAGCCTAAAAAAATATACGACACGGTAATGCCCAATGACTCGCATGTTGTCACATTCCCCAATACGAAGCTCAATTGATACCAGTTCCCCGATTAATGTTTTGAATTCCTTATGGACGTTGTTAAATCAGGACTATTACTCTCCTTCAGCAGATGGAAGTCACGTATTATCCCCAGGAGAGTCGAGATTGTATTTTATCCTGCATCGGAGGAGGATCAGGAGTATCCTTAGCAGAAAGATTAATATCCTTGACAGAAGGGGCATTCTCAGCAGTGAGTTGTATACAATCGACCCCAGTTGGTTAATCCCCACAGAGTACAGGTCGTCAATGGTTTAGAAAGAATATCGCCGGGCAGGGCAGTCCTTCCCTTTTCCAGCATTTATTTTGCTGAGATGATTTTGTGATATCAGGTTACCTTCCATGGAGTTGACTATGCTTTCGGCATTTATTTTGCCAAGTGGTTTTAGACCTGGTGTTCTCTGGCAGCTCGAGCCTGCATTTACATTTGCATATATTGTCATATTTGCATTTATACAAACACATAGCATATCCATGCCGTACGGGGCATTGCATTTACAACAAACGCATTTCCATGTCGTATGGGACATTGCATCATTATCAGACACACGCATTTCGAAGCATAGACCAGGTTGGTTGCCTATTGGCTTTCGAACCTGTTCCCCTGCAGAGTTGTTTGGTTAAGCTTCTCTTCTCCCCCAACGGAGTGATTTCTTCATATTTGGTTGTTGCGACGGCATTGAAAAAAAGAAAGAAAGAAAAATTGGCATATATCAAACTTCTGAAGCTGCCGCCTGTTGTCGAAAATGGGTGCCTGGCAGTCGATTCAGAATTTCCCCAGGAGAGTTTTTCTCAGGTTCGCCGTGAACTGTGAGATGACAAGATTCAATCCCATAACAGATGGGAAGGTGTTTGCTTTTTGAAGTATTATTTTGAAGATTCAGTACCCGTGGCGTCACACGGGTGATTGACGAAAAAGAAAATTTATCTGATAATTGACCAGTTGTTGCCGTGACAACCAGACTTCGGCTCATTGGAAGTTATTCCTCAAGCAGTTCTGCAGTTTATTTCTGCGGTTGACAAATTTCATGGTTCTTTTGTATTCAACCGTCTTCTACCTTTGAATGTTTGAAAGTCGTTCGCTCTTCAACCATTCAGGTCCAAGCCGCTTGAATAGGGGCAGCTGTTGCACCCTAAAATTTGACCAACCGGGTCCCACATCTGGTTTATGGTTCGACGCATTTCGCATTCGCATACCGCATACAGTGCATTTTCTCATTCATATTGCTTTTATCAGGATTACAGCCTTATTTTCACATTTCGGACCGATTCAGATAATCGGAGGTTATTTTGAGAAGTCACGCGCTTCCTGGGTGTTTTCAGCTTACGCAGTGATTTTGGAGGTTCTTAGTGTCTGTGTTTACTGCTTGCTTCGATCTGGTCCCGCGCTCTCTTTTATGTTGGTTATTTGCCTTTGTTTGCATTTTTAGGATTTAATAGCCTTTTATAAATTTTAATATGGATTTTTTAGAATTTAAATAGATTTCTTTTAACATTTTTAATAGCTTTAAATCATTTTTAGAATTTATAGATTTTCTTAATAGGTTTTAATAGTTTTTTTAAAATAGTTTTTAGTTTAATTTCTTTATTGAGAATAAATTGTTTTTTTAGAGTTTAAGTAGGTTTTTTAAAAAGTGATTTTTAATAGGATATTCTTTTATTAGGATTTTTTTAAATAAGAATTAATAGAGTTTCTATTTTTTGCTTAATTAGGATTTAATAGAATTAATAGTTTTTCTTCTATTCTTATTAGTTTAGAGATTAATAGAGTTTTTTTTAGGTTAATCCTCTTTTTAGATTTAATTAGGATTTTAATCTCATTTGTTTAGATGTTAATTAGAGTTTCTTAGTTTTAATTAGGATTATATTAGTTTTAATTTTCGTTTAAGATGTAATTGCAGTTTTTTTATCTTCATTTAGTTAATTGAGTGTTAATTAGGCTTAATTTGTTCATTAGTGGCTAATTCAGTCCAGGTTCGGTGGGCCAGGTGTCTTATGGAGGCCCACCCCAGGTCCAGTCCACCTGTCGCCTATATAACCTTCCCACGTGTACTGTTCAAAGGGGGTCACTTCAATTTTTCTTCTCCGCATGAGTGCCACTTGGCGCACATGCACGACTCCACTCACTCCCTCTCTGACCACGCGTCCTCACTCCACCTTCCCTCCAGCCACCTGTCTTCACCCTAGCCCCCGCCGGATGCATGGCCGCCGGCCATGCAACCACCGCTCCAACCAACTTCGGCAGCCCCTAACCGTCTCCGACCACCGCAACTGACGCCGGAAAACCCTAAATTCACCAGAATATCCCCAGAAATTCATAATCTTCATCTTTCTTCTCGGATCGCTCAACAACGATAATTTTCCAGAACTTTCATTCGCGTGTTCATCAGCATCAATAATCGTCTTCAGAACATTCAACCGCCTTCTCCGATTCGCCCAGAAACTGATGAAGTTCTTCAACCTTCATCCTTGTTCTTCATGCGTTTCCAGATCCATGAAGATCTTCACCATCGAGCCTTCAAAACCTCCATGCGTTTTCGCCCAGAAACACACCGTGTTCATCGCTCTCCAAGAACCTCAACATTTCCGTTCACGAGCAAGATCCATAAGATCTTCATCAGATCTTTGTGTGTTCGTCATAAGATTTCCAGATCTTCATCAAATAATTTCCAGATCCATCAAACTTTTTCAAGAACTTCAACATCAAGTTCAAGATCTGCACATGCGAGCGCCCTCAAGACATCTCCAGAAAAAAAACGTCCACGAACATCCAACCTTCAAACGATCTCCAGAAATCTTCAAGGAGATTCTTTGATATTCACGCAAGCGTAAGACTCGTCTCCACCGCAAGAAAATCAGAAACGGAGTTGAAACGAAGGGAAGAGTTCAAGAGGAGATGAGACGGAGTGAGTTGGTACGATTAGGGTTCTGCTCGCCATTGTTGTGACAGAGAGAACTAAAGGTCGGAGATGGAGTCGAGTAAGAGGAAACGAGGATGGGTGGAAAGGGAGAACAGCGCAAGAGGTTTCCTTTTTTGTGAACAGTGTTTGGCGAAAGAGAGATTAGGGATTGTTTTGCTGAAGATGGATCACGTGGCTTGGTTGGATGTTGCGCCTCTGAGGCCCATTCTGATTCACACCCTCCGCTGCACTCTCTTACCCCTGTTTTTTTTTATTTTGTTTTTCTGAATTGCTTAATGGGCTGGGCCCCAAATCCTGTTTTATTTTTTCTACACACCCCTGGTTGGACCTGCACCCCCCTTTTGTTTTTCTTTTTGTTTTTTATTATTTTCTTTTATATTGGTTTGTTTAGTTTTTTTTAAAAGAAAAGAATATGTGATACAAAAATATGTAATAGAAAAAATAGAAAAGATGGAGAATATAACGGAGTGAAAAATATAAAAAAATGATAGTATTTTAATATTTTCTTTTTAGGGTATATTCTTCATAGAGTTTATTTTCCCCTTTTTAGAGATAGTTTAAATGTCCACTTGTTAGGGGACTATTTTTTGTAGAATTTCTATGATAGTTGGATAAGATTTTTAGGAGTTTAGTCCTATTTCTCAATCATTGTAATTTCTTCAGAATATTAATAAAACGAGATTTTCACTGTGGTTCCGAAAGTGCCTGAACTACAGCTGCTCTGATTTCTCATAGCTAATGAGAATATGTAGGCATAGGATGCGAGATCCTAGCAAGCACACTAATAACTAACCTTTTCTGTTCTCTCGCTGCTGTGCGATCGAGACTTTCCCGCTGACGACTGACGTTATCCTTTTCTCTTGCCCTTGCGCATTCGAGACCAAACCGTAGTTTCAGTTCCAGTAGGTTCCCATACCTCTCAAAACAACTTCAATCTCACTCCTGTGTGAGAACACCCTGTCTAGCCGTAGTTAGCCTGAACTATGAAAACTCTGATCTTCCATGCTGTGTGGAAGTACGTAGGCACAAGACGCGAGGTCTTGGCGAGCCAATTCCCTGTAGTTTCCCGAACTACGATGACTCTGACTTTCTCTCTTGAGAATGCGTAGGCATAAAGCGTGACGCTCTATCGAGTCAGTTTTCTTCCCGTTTAGGTTTAGCAGCCGTAGATAGATTGTTTTGCATCCGTTAGACAAACCCAAACAAGCGTGGATCCCGTCGAGTACGACGGACGTGAGGGGTGCTAATACCTTCCCCTTGCGTAACCGACTCCCGAATCCAGGATTTGGTTGCGATGACCATTCCTTTCCCGTCTTTGCGGTAGGTTTACTTCGAGCGTTTCCTTTCCCTTCGTTGGGATAAATAACGCACGGTGGCGACTCTTCTGTTCAGCCGGCGCCGATTTTCGCAGTAGCGACAGATAGCACTCCCTCCATTGAAGTAATGACATCATACTCTCTGGTGAATTCGTATCGTATCTGATCAGTGAATTTTAATGCACCTTCATCTATGTTTAGACTTAGACATTTCTACAGTTTAATTTGTTTAATTTCATGTTTTATGATGTTTTTACAATTTATTTTATTTTAAGCTTTATTTAATTTTCGTTCATTATTTTTCAGCATTAGCATCTTTTAGTAAAAAAATTCATAACTAGAGCTACAGGAATCAGATTGATGCGTTCTACCAGTTGTTGGAAAGCTAAGAAAAAGATCTACAACTTTCATGTTGCACGAAGGAGCTGATTCGGATTTCTTGAGTCTCAAATAATTCATTGAAGTTTCTGACTTGTGATAATGTAGTTTTCCTTGCGGGCCTAATTTAGGTTTCTGGCCCAGTTGTTTTCTATTTAAGCTTGTTGTTGTGATGCAAAACTTAATCCTAGTTTATTTTCCAAATTTTGTTTTTCATTGTTTTCATGGCGAACTAATCCTAAGGGAAAATTCGTCGGTTTTGGATCCCGTAATTTCTTTGAGGTCTATTTTCAATTCAATTGTGCTTTATTTCTTTTAATCCCGTTCCAAATTATTTTATAATTTCGTTTGCTTAATTCATTATTATAAGATAAATTGGATTTAATTTATTCGATCAATATTCCTTAACTCAATCGCGGATTAACTTAGCTTTTTTGTTAATTTGCGCAAATCTTTAACCGTCTGCTTAATTCGGTAATTAGGAATAAAAGTCGTGCGATATTGTCGACGCTTGTTCGTTAATATTGCAATCGAATAGGAATTGAAACCTTTTTGAAAATATTGAATTGTAATAACCGATGATAAGTTGGGAGTCGAACCGGTGGATTTACCTGCCTCTAATCACTTGTTTTAAAATCACTTATTTTTGCCTTTTACTTTCTTAATCGAGTTCTTAATCAAAACAACCCCCCCCCCCCAATTCGTCTCAATTGGCTATTTTAAATAAGAATCCTTGTGAATCGACATCCGAGTTACCGTCGCTTTACTATATTTTTCAAACCGCTCGGTTTTGATCCGCGCGCGACCGCGGATTAAATTGGCGTTGTTGTCGGGGATTCTTATCAATTTAGCCAATAGTCTAGTTTTAGGTTTTGTTTGTTTTAATTTTCTGCTTTTTTGAGTTTTTTCTTGAGTTTCCGCGTCCAGCCGCCCGTTTCTCGTCCGACCGGGCCAAAGAAAAACCCGGTTTAGGGCAAATCGCCTCCTTTTCAAGATCTGTTTCGTGCACTTGAAGCAGAAAATTTGTGCGCTCAAAAGTCCCTTACTACAGAGTAGTCATGGGAGTTCGCCATCGGAATCGCAAAAAAAAACCCTTTTTCTATTTTTAATTAATTTTTTACTATTTTCACCGTCTCGAAAAAATCCAAAAAATTTTCCAAAATTCTTATTTGACCTAATTAGATTAAATTTTGTGTTTTAAGATTTTTTTCGATTCTATTTTAACCTTCTTCTTTCTTTGATTTTGATTCTGACCTACAGGGACATTGTGGGAATTATTGGAATTATTGCTGCATTGACAATCCTGGCCACAAGAGCTTCCTGTCCAGACCTAGCTGATTGTAATCCTGAGATTGAGAGAACCTTGCACGCATGCCTTCGAGATAATCAGGCCGGCCCTAGTTCATCATCTCTTGTCCTTCTTGATTCTGATCCTTTGTCCATCATGGCTGAACAACGGACACTAAGGGAGCTTGCTGCCCCCGATGTTAACTATAATGGATTGTGTATTGAATATGCTAACCTTGTTGCTCCCTTTGAGTTAAAATCTGGACTAATACATTTGTTGCCTAGATTTAACGGTCTTGCAGGTGAGGATCCGCACAAACATCTCAAGGAATTCCAGATTGTTTGTTCCACCCCACTCAGGCCTGAAGAAATTACGGAAGACCACATCAAGCTGAGAGCCTTCCCCTTTTCTCTACAAGGTACAGCCAAGTATTGGTAATATTATCTCGAGCCAAATTATGTTGCTACTTAGAACGATATGAAGAAGGTATTCCTAGAAAGGTATTTCCCTGTATCCCGAGCAGCCTCGATACGAAAAGACATATGTGGTATTAGACAACGAGATGAGTCGTTGGCTAAATATTGGGGAAGATTCAAACAATTGGTTGCAAGCTGCCCACAACACCAGATCACCGAGCAATTATTGATTCAGTATTTCTATGAAGGCTTAAACCCAATGGATAGAAATATGCTAGATGCTGCTAGTGGTGGTGCACTTGTCAATAAAACTCCAGCCGCTGCCAAAGCTCTGATCGAGAACATGTCGCTTAACTCCCAACAGTTCACAATGAGAGAAAATTCTGTCCCGATGAAGGGTGTGAACGAGATTCATGTATCTTCTCATGTTGCCCATTCTGACAAAGCCTTCGAAAATAAGATGAGCAATCTGAAGGAGTTAGTGCAACGGTTGATAGTGGTAGGTAAAGCCCAAGCAACCCATCAAGCCCAAACAGTGACATCAAGATTGTGTGGTATTTATACTTCTCCCGATCATCCTACGGACACATGTCTCATTCTTAAAGACGAAGTTCCTACTGAAGTACCTCAAACATATGCAGCAGCCCTGTACCATCAAGGTAACAACCAGAACCGGTACAATATTCCTGATCTATCCACTAATAGATACCATCCAAGCTGGAGGAACCATCCCAACCTCCAATATGGAAACCAGCCCTCCAACCAAAAACATTACCCCACCCAGCAATAATTGTCGCTGCCTTTGCCATCACCACAGAACCCTCCACAAGCTGCAACCACTACTGCCCCAGCTTCTGGTCCTTCAATCGATGATATTGTTAAGCAGTTGGCCACCAATATCGTACAATTCCAACAACGGACAGAATCCTCCATCCAAGCCTTGCAAACACAAATAGGACAACTTGCCACCTCGGTTAATGGCATCCAATAAGCACTAGGATCCAACCAACTGCCCTCTCAAACCGTGCCGAATCCTAATGCTAATGTGAGTGCAATAAGCTTGCGATCCGGTAAAGTTACAGATTCTGCCCCGAAAAAAATTGATGATGATTCTGATTCTGGCCCGAAATTTATTGGTGAGCCTTCTGTTACTATTACAGCTGAACCTTCTGCTGTTGCGGAAAAACAGTACAAACCTCGCATACCGTACCCTCACCGAGTGCAGAAAAATAAGAACGTCCTTGAAGAAGACAAAGAGAGAGAGATTTTGGATGTGTTTAAAAAAGTGGCGGTGAACATTCCACTTCTTGATGTGATAAAGCAGATCCCAAAATATGCGAAGTTTCTTAAGGATTTATGTACTCACAAAAGGAGATTGAAAGGGAATGAGAGGGTGAATATGGGAAGGAATATTTAGGCCTTCATCCAATAAAACGAAGCCGCTGAAAAAAATGTTTCAGCCCTTTTCCAACAGCTCATGCCACAAAAATGCAAGGATCCAGGAACTTTTGCTATCCCTTGTACCATTGGGAACAATAAATTCGAAAATTGCATGCTTGACTTAGGAGCTGGTATTAATGTTATGCCTACTTCTGTTTATAATAATCTTGATCTTGGTCCATTGCAACATACAGGTTTAATCATTCAGCTGGCAAATAGAAGCAATACCCGCCCCGCCGGAGTTGTGGAAGATGTCCTCGTGCAAGTAAATGACTTGATTTTCCCTGCTGATTTTTATATTCTTGACATGGAGGGAGAAACAAAGTCAAACAAGGCACCCATCATTCTCGGCAGACCGTTTATGAAAACGGCAAAGACGAAAATTGATGTTGATGATGGCACGATGTCCATGGAGTTTGGTAATATTGTCGCAAAATTTAACATTTTGATGCAATGAGACATCCCATGGAAGAGCATTCAGTATTTCAAATTGAGTTACTATCTGACTTAATAGACGATACACTCCCCGAGTTTTTATCTGATTTTCCGTCTTTATTGGACTATGATGATACTTTCTCCTGCGATGTATGCACTGACACTAATGTTTGCTCTACTTGTGCCGAGATAAATGTTGCATTGCAGGCTGATACTTTGTAGGTGGATACAGTTCCCGAGAAGTAGTTTGTGCGATTGAAGCTCTGGACGTCCCTGCTGCCCCGACCGCCCCATTCAGTGAGCAGCCCCCTTCTTTAGATCTCAAACCTCTCCCAAAAAGTCTCAAATATGCTTACTTAGACATAAATGAGAAGCTCCCTGTTATTATCTCAGCTAACCTTGATTTTGATCAAGAAAGTAGGCTTTTGCAGGTTTTAAAGAGGCACAAAAAGGCAATAGGGTGGACCTTGGCGGACATTCCAGGTATTAGCCCCGCTAGGTGCATGCTTCAGATTCTACTTGAAGAAGGAGCTAAGGTAGTAAGGCAGCCCCAAAGGAGGCTTAACCCTTTAATTCTTGATGTGGTGAAGAAAGAGGTAACCAAGCTATTGCAAGCAGGTATCATATACCCTATCTCCGACAGTAACTGGGTGAGCCCAGTGCAGGTTGTACCAAAGAAATCTGGACTTACTATGATAAAAAATGAGAAGAATGAACTTGTTCCCACTAGAGTTCAGAATAGTTGGCGAGTTTGTATTGACTATAGGAGATTGAACCAGGCGACTAGAAAGGATCATTTTCCTTTGCCATTCATTGATCAGATGCTCGAACGACTCGCAGGTAAATCACATTACTGTTTTCTTGATGGTTTTTCAGGTTACTTTCAAATTCATATTGCACCCGAAGACCAAGAAAAGACTACTTTCACGTGCCCTTTTGGTACATTTGCCTACAGGAGGATGCCTTTCGGCCTTTGCAATGCTCCTGGCACTTTCCAGCGGTGCATGATTAGCATTTTCTCTGACTTTATCGAAAATTGCATGGAAGTATTTATGGATGATTTCACCGTTTATGGCTCTTCTTTTGATGCATGTTTGAACAGTTTGAATATGGTTTTAGAGAGATGCATTGAAACCGACCTTGTTCTAAATTATGAAAAATGTCACTTTATGGTGGAGCAGGGGATTGTTTTAGGACACATAATTTCTGAAAAAGGAATTTCAGTTGACCCTGCCAAGATTGATATGATTTCTACATTGCCTTACCCATCTTGCATTCGCGAGATTCGTTCTTTTCTTGGTCATGCAGGTTTCTACAGGCGCTTCATAAAGGACTTCAGCAAGATAGCTCTTCCCCTTTTAAACTTGTTGAAGAGCGACGTGACCTTCACTTTTGATGAGAAATGCAAGTAGGCGTTTGATTTCTTGAAGAAAGCACTAACCTCCGCCCCCATCATACAACCTCCTAATTGGAATCTCCCTTTTGAGATTATGTGTGACGCGTCTAACTATGCAGTTGGAGCGATCCTTGCACAAAGAGTGGACAAGGCTGCCCATGTTATTTACTATGCTTCTAGGACGTTGGATCCTGCACAAGCTAATTACACAACCATCGAAAAGGAACTTTTAGCGATTGTTTTTGCTCTTGACAAATTTAGACAATACTTGCTAGGTTCCAAGATTGTTGTTTTTACTGACCATGCAGCTTTGAAATATCTCTTGAATAAGCCCGAAGCAAAACCAAGATTAATTCGGTGGATGTTGTTGCTCCAAGAGTTTAATGTGGAGATTAAGGACAAGAGTGGCGCCGAGAACCTAGTAGCTGACCACTTGAGCATAATAGAGCAAGACGCAGATCCTTCTCCCATTCAGGATGACTTTCCTAATGAGTAGTTGCTACTCTTACAAGGAGTTACTCCTTGGTTTGATGATATTGTTAATTATCTTGTTGCTAGTGTTTTTCCTCCAGGTGCATCTAAGGTACAATGTCACAAACTCAAGAGTGATGCCAAATATTATGTGTGGGATGATCCTTATCTTTGGAAATTCTGTAGTGACCAGGTTATTAGGAGGTGTGTCCCCGACTATGAGATTGACTCAATTTTGAATTTTTCTCATGCCACTCAAGTAGGAGGACACTTTGGCCCGCAACGTACTGCAAGAAAAGTCCTCGACTCAGGTTTCTATTGGCCAACCATTTTTAAGGATGCTTATGAGACTTATCGCACTTGTAAAGAGTGCCAGATAGCAGGTACGACCATCACTCGTAAGAATGAAATGCCTCAGCAATCTATGTTTTCTGTTAGGTGTTTGATGTATGGGGAATTGACTTCATGGGTCCCTTCCCGGTATCATTTGGGTTTTTCTATATTTTACTTGTTGTTGATTATGTTTCAAAGTGGGTAGAAACCATCCCCACTAGGACTAACGATTCTAAAGTTGTTGCAGATTTTGTCAAGTCTAATATCTTTTGCAAGTTCGGAATTCCACGAGCTATCATAAGTGACCAAGGCACGCATTTCTGTAACCACACCATGGAAGCTTTGCTTCGGAAGTATGGCGTTGCACATAGAGTCTTTACTGCATATCACCCACAAACCAATGGGAAAGCTGAGGTCTCTAACAGAGAAATCAAACAAATTCTAGAGAAGATGGTGCAACCGAACAGGAAGGATTGGAGTCGTCGTCTAGAAGATGCACTATGGGCTCAAAGAACAGCTTTCAAGACACCAATAGGGATGTCTCCCTATCGACTTGTTTTTGGTAAGGCATGTCATCTTCCTGTTGAGATAGAACACCGTGCTTATTGGGCAGTAAAAAGTTGTAATATGGAGATGCAACAAGCAGGTAGTGAAAGGAAACTCCAATTACAACAGCTTGAAGAACTTAGGCTAGAAGCTTATGAAAGCTCTAGAATCTATAAAGAGAAAACCAAACACTTCCACGATAAAATGATTTTTAGGAAGGAATTCTTTGTGGGCCAACAGGTTTTACTGTTTAACTCCCGCCTTAAGCTTATGGCTGGAAAACTTCGATCCAAATGGATTGGCCCCTTTCTTGTTACTAATGTCTTTCCCCATGGTGCGGTTGAAATTAAAAGTGCAGGTACTGAAAAAGTTTTTAAGGTCAATGGACAGCGGTTGAAGCTATTCTATGAGAGTTCGATACCCGAAGGTGTTACCATAGAAGAGTGTTCTTTGGAAGCACCCAACTACACTGCAGTATAATCAGGGAGCACCCTTTCCTTCTCTCACTCTTGCTCTTTAATTGAGTCCCTTTCATTGAGGGCAATGTCTGTTTTAAGTGTGGGGGAGGGAACCTTTTGTTTCGTTTATTTTGTTTTTCTTAATTCTTTTATTTTCGTCAGTTTTCCTTTAAAAATAAAAATAAAAATAAGTCATTTACTTAGAAAAACACAATGCATATTTTTTGAAATGTTTGGGTTGTAGATCAATTGGAGGTCAGATTGTAGAGACTTGGGAAAATTTCATAAGATCGGTATCATTTTAACACCGTGAGTCTCCCAAATATGGAAATCGATTTAGACACTTGTTATGACATAGTCTTGAGTTCTCGTCCTTTAATAGCTCTTAAGTAGTTTATCTAACAGTCAGCATCATCTAGAAATCACATGCTAAGTAATTGAGCTGATGCAAATAAGTGAATGATCATGTGCTTAATAAAAAAAAGATGAAAAAGAGAAATAAAAAGAAAGAAAAAAGAAGAAGAAAAAAAAGAAAAGACAAAAAGTGTCTAATTCTGAATTGTTGAAAAAAAAATATATGGATCATAGTCATTAACAAGCTAAGTTACCATGTGTGTGAATAGATAAAGGGCTTAATGTGATTGCACTAGAATGAAAGAGAGCGAAAAGGAGGATGAGTAAGTTAGACTTAGGCATAACGACATAATTTGGATTGGTTTGTATAGGAGGGAGTCTTATGACCGCAAAATTGCGGATTTGTGTTCTTACGATATCCTTAGTATGAAAAAGTAGTACATATCAATGCAATCTTGACCAAAGAGGAGTTCACAGATTGAGTATCTGAATGCTTTTGTGTTTCATAAGTTTTGACAATACTTTGCTCGGAGTGCAAAGGTTCAAGTGTGGGGGAATTTGATCAGTGCATTTTAATGCACCTTCCTCTATGTTTAGACTTAGGCATTTCTACCGTTTAATTTATTTAATTTCATGTTTTATGATGTTTTTACAATTTATTTTATTTTAAGCTTTATTTAATTTTCGTTCATTATTTTTCAGCATTAGCAGCTTTTAGTAAAAAATTCATAACTGGAGCTACAAGAATCAGATCGAGACGTTCTACCAGTTGTTGGAAAGCTAAGAAAAAGATCTACAACTTTTATGTTGCACGAAGAAGCTGATTCGGATTTCTTGAGTCTCGAATAATTCGTTGAAGTTTCTGACTTGTGATAATGTAGTTTTCCTTGCGGGCCTAGTTTAGGTTTCTGGCCCAATTGTTTTCTATTTAAGCTTGTTGCTGTGATGCAAAACTTAATCCTAGTTTATTTTCTGAATTTTGTTTTTCATTGTTTTCATGGTGAACTAATCCTAAGGGAAAATCCGTCGGTTTTGGATCCCGTAATTTCTTTGAGGTCTATTTTCAATTCAATTGTGCTTTATTTCTTTTAATCCCGTTCCAAATTATTTTATAATTTCGTTTGCTTAATTCGTTATTATAAGATAAATTGGATTTAATTTGGTCGATCAATATTCCTTAACTTAATCGCAGATTAACTTAGCTTTTTCGTTAATTTGCACAAATCTTTAACCGTCTGCTTAATTCGGTAATTAGGAATAAAAGTCGTGCGATATTGTCGACGTTTGTTCGTCAATATTGCAATCGAATAGGAATTGAAACCTTTTTGAAAATATTGAATTGTAATAACCGATGATAAGTTGGGAGTCGAACCGGTGGATTTACCTGCCTCTAATCACTTGTTTTAAAATCACTTATTTTTGCCTTTTACTTTCTTAATCGAGTTCTTAATCAAAACAAACCCCCCCCCCCCCCAATTCATCTCAATTGGCTATTTTAAATAAGAATCCTTGTGAATCGACATCTGAGTTACCGTCGCTTTACTATATTTTTCAAGCCGCTCGGTTTTGATCCGCGCGCGACCGCGGATTAGTATCCCCATGAGGAAGTCATGATACTGTATCTCCAAGTGGATTATTTTCTCCCCAGAGAAGTTTGGAACTTTGAAGCAAGATGTAGTTCCGCCATCAACTTTTCCTATCCTTCAATAGATGTACCGTTGTAGAGGTCATCGGGTATCCCCATCGAGATGTTTATTTCATCTCATGTTTCCTCCTCTCATCTATTTTGTCAGCATATGCATGTGCATGAGCATAAGCATGGCATTAACATACACATTAACATACATATTGACACACCCATTAGCATCTGTCGTTTGATATCCGTGTCTTTTTTTGTCGTTACCACCGAGTGACTGGGTTTTTCTGCTCTCTCCGAGTAGATAGTCAGCCTTAGGCACAAAATACCTATTATTTCCAGTTTCCCCACAAAGTTCAACCCTCATGGACGATGGTTATTTCAGTTATCTCTCCGTGCTAAGATAAGATAATCCCCATTTGAGTTCATTTCCTCAATGGAGTCTTGTTTGACTGATTCTTTCTAGCTCGATTCTAGATTGAACCTCAATCCTGTCGGTCCCCGAACCTACCTGGACGTACATTTATTTTGCATTACCTTTCCAAAAAAGCCTCTTACAACGCCTTTGCTGATCAGCGACAGTTCTCGTCCCAGAAGCTTATCATTACATTATTACACACCAATAAGCAACTGTTCTCACCTAAGAAGCGTATCATTACATTTCCAATTGGTATGTGATAGTTCTAGCCCGAGAAGCTTATCATTATATTACAACAACTGGTATGCGACAGTTCTCATCTGAGAAGCTTATCATCATTAACCTTAATATCATTTTACAACGTCGGTATGCGACAGTTCTTGCTCGAGAAGCACATCGTTACACCTTTCAGCGACAAGCGACAGTTCTTGTACAAGAAGCCTATCATTTCATTACAACTTTTATTACAACCTTTATTACAGCCTTCATTACATTACAATCTTACATTACATTTTACAACCTCTACAAGCAGTTCTCATTCGAGAAGCTTATCATTGCTACTCTTGCAAATAAGCGACATTTCTCGCCTGAAAAGTTTATCCTATCTTCGTCATGACTAGTAGCAAATGGCCATCTCCGTCAAGAAGCTGGTTTCCATTGCCCTTTCATCTTGAAGAGCGAGGAGGTTTAAACTGAATCATATTCAGGATGCATACCTTGAAGTATGAAGAAGTTTATTTTACCCTTTAGTAAAAGAAGAAACTGAGACCCGTTCATGGAATACAAACCTTGAAGTATGGGGGAGGTTTATTTTACCCTTTAGTAAAAGAAGAAACTGAGACTCGTTCATGGCATACAAACCTTGAAGTATGGGGGAGGTTTATTTTACGCTTTAGTAAAAGAAGAAACTGAGATCCGTTCATGGCATACAAACCTTGAAGTATGAGGGAGGTTTATTTTACCCTTTAGTAAAAGAAGAGACTGAGACCTATTCAGAGCACAGAAGCTTTGAAGTATGGGGAAGTTTATTTATCCTTTATGAATGAATCATTTAGTTAAAGAAGAAGCTGAATCACATTTTTGAAGCTTATCATCCGATTATGGTATGTAAGTCCCTTCCAACGATAATTGGCATTTCTCTCTCGAGAAACTTATCAGGGCAGGCCCCATTAAAGTCCATTACTGTGGCATACAACAGGTTTTTCCTGTATATTTTCTAATGATTCCTGAAGATCTTGTTTCCAGAAACTCGGATATTATTCTTTGCTCAATGCTCCAATATTCTGTTTACTTGATCCTACCCTAGAGTATCAGTCGGTCATGCCTGAACCCGTGAACAATTACTCTCGGATATTCCCCAGTGGAGGTCGTCTCGTCGGTGCCATCTCCATTGAAGATCTCATTCTTACCATTTATTTCTAAAGTGATAATTGATCGTGCTCGCACTAGTTGGCCATCATTTCAGAATTCCTCAATGTCGTGTTGTTGCCTCAGTACGTCGTATTCGCCAGTGTGGTTTATTCGTCCCTTGTGTCGTCATGTCGTCTGCATCCGTACATTTAGCATTCCATCATACGCATCATATCAGGTTCATAACATTGTTAGCATTATAGTTCCTTTCGCTTTGTCCATAGCATTGCATATCACTGCATCTAAGGGCCAAATTTTCGATTATTTGTATTTAAATCTGTTTCACCATGATTTCTCGAGCCTGCGCTGCTCAAATCATCTGGTGAAGCTATTTAAATATGGGCAACTGTAATACCCCAAATTGTACCCTTAGATTAGTCGGTTCATTTCGCATTTCATCTCATTTTGCATTGCATTGTAAACTAACTGCTAACCAGTTTGCTTAGTCTATTGGTTTTGTAGGAAAAATCACATTATGCACTCTTTAGCTTATGAAGGGCAAAATGGTCATTAATTTGCAGCCGTTGACAATTTATGAAGTTGAGTTGTCCGCAGGGATCCCTCGAGCGATCAGGGTTTCCATCTCCGAGTCATGTGACCTATTTGAGGAAGGGTTGAATTTTACGGCAGTTTGTGACGTCAAATTTCTCGTGACACATCACATTTTATTCAAGAGCCAAGATTTAGTCGTCAGTGGGATTTCAGAAATGTTGTTCGATTCCGAAACCATATGGAGCTGAATATGTTGAGATATCAGTGGATTCGGGTTAAATCGGTGTGAGATTTTGCTTTGCGGAATTTATTTTAACAGACGCACGTTTTCCTGCTTTCTGCTAGTCAACAGTCGATTTTGAAGAAAACGGTGGAGTTTCGGTGCGTGTTTGAATTTGTAATGAATATTTGTTGGTTTGGTCATGATTATTAGTCGAGCTGATTCAGGTTGCTAAGCTAAGTCATTCGAGATACGATGGGAATTTTTCAATGCGGAAGACAGTTTGTTTCGCTGTTTAATTGGATTTCCTTGCTTATCCGTGCAAGGCCATATTCACCAACTTTATTATCGGGTACGAATTAATTGGCAAAGGGAGTCTGTTTGAACTCAGGAGTTATATCAGATGAAATTTATTCCAAGTATTATGCAAAGTGATTAGCTGTCGAACTCGGATGTTGAACACTAAATTTAGTCAGTTGAATTTAGTCGGAGGAAATGAATCGGGTAATTTATTTGTATGAATTTAAGAAGATGAACTTAATTGGACGAATTTACTTGGAGGAACTTAATCAGATAAATTTAATCCAATAAATTTAGTCTGGTGAGTTTAATTGGTTGAGTTTATTTTGAGGAATTCGATCGGAGAAATAAATTAAGAAAATTGAATTTATTTATTTAAATTCTATTTTTTATCACAAGGATAATTACAATTACAAAATTAATTCCTAAATCCTAAAATACCTAATTTTTCAAAGACTTGTTTTCGCGTCCGATTCTTCGACTTTCCCAAACCTGCAAAAATACTGACAACAGATGAAAACAATTATTAAGTGTTAGAATTAATCGGAAATGGGTTTTTATTTGTGATATGATACCCTCAGTTAATTATCATCATCGGGTACGTTAGAAGGGTAACGGAATATTCCGCCACCAACTCCCTACTTTAATTTCTCGACCCCGACATGGACCCGACAATATTTGTTCAATTTGTTCCAAGAGAGAGAAAATGATTTTTGGAAAAGTGCTTTTGAAAATAAGTGCTTTTGGGAAAAAGCACATATTCTGAAAGTTGGGTTTAGCCAAACAAGTCATATGGATATTCAAATCTAGTTCGCCAACAATAATCCATCTGGATATCCAAATGCCAATATGCAACAAGTTCAGCAACCAATTTCCGGAAAAAAAAAATGCCAACTGCAGCGTAATAGTAACATCCCAAACTCTAGCCAAACTAAAACGGAATCATCATGAAAAAGGGAGACAAATCCGCCATTTTTCCTGCTCCGAAACAGAAATAAAAACAAGCTCATCCGAAAATTGTAACAAACCAGCACAATCATCCATGAAAATCGTGAGTTCCAACAACAACCCGAGCAAAACGTCAAAACAAACTTCCTTGGAAAAATGGTAACCCGGAAATCACCGGAAAACCATCGGCGAATACGACAATCTCAAAGCCACCACAAAAATCACGGACTCAAAGAAACTGAGTTCCTCATCATCGCCCCTACAAATCACCCCAAAAAGAACGCGAAATCATCGAGTTCATCATTAACGAACCAATAAGTTCTCCACGAGTTCATATCAGAAGCAAGAACACCGCCGTCGGAACTCGTCCAAGGCAACACCGCCATTGAAGTTGCAGTTTGGACTCAGAAGGACGAAACCCTTGTCGTTTCAACATCATCATCCCCAACATCAATCATCGCGCAAGAACAACCGTCACCGGAGAACCAACAAATCACCGGTGAATCATCAAGCACCAGAAGGCACCCGTAAGGATCATATAACCATTGTTTATTGTTTTATTTTCATTTTCAGGGATAAAAACAGGGCATGCAAAGGAGAAGGCGCGATTTCAGAAAGGGGGAGAGGAAGGAGCGACGCCGTACACGTTGAGAAGGAGACAAGGGTCTCAAAAACCCTAAAACATTTCATTCTCAGCAATAAAGACGCCCCATCCCCCTTATTTATCTTTAAATTTTCTTTTTCTTTTCATATTTTTATTTACTTATTTATTTTTCTATTTTCATTTTCATTTTTTATTTCCTTTAGTGTAGACTAATTATAAAATTTGTAAGTAAATTTTAATTACCTTATTAAAGTGAAACTAATATTTTAACATTTAATTAACTTATTTTTAAAAAAATTAAAATAAAAAAGGTTGTAATTAAAAATTAACTTAAAACCATATTTTCAAAATTAAAAGTAAAACTACTTTTTAAACCAAATTAAAATCATTTTTCAAAAAAATCACAATTAAAACTTAATTTTTTAAGAACTTAACCATTAAAACCATTTTCACTTATTTTTTAAAATTAGAATTTAAAACTTAAATAAATAAAAAACTAAAACTATTTCTAAAATTTAATTTAAAAATTTAAGTTGGAATCTAAGTTCACAGCTCTAGGATTAAAACTTTTTTTAGAAATTGCTAATTTTAATAAGCTTTCCCCTTTTAATTAAGACTATTTTTCAAATTAATCCTAACTTTTTCTTAAGACATGTCTAGCACAACTAGTAGCGTTTCGCTTTCAATTTCGAATGGAACATTGCTCGTTTATTGCCCCGTTTATTGTTTGCTAATGCTTATGTCGTTCCATTCATATTTCCCAGTTGCACAGCTACTATTTCCTCGTACTTTTTGCATTTCATTTTTTTTGGTTTGTAATTTACGCGAGGACATTGTCGCTTTTATTTCGTTATTATTCTTGCATTTTTCATGGTTGTAATTTATGCGAGTACATCATCGTTGTGCAATTCCTTTACTGTTTCGCACTTTTCCATATTTTCATATTATCGCTTAATCATTTTCATTACATTATTTACCGTTAAATTCCTCCAAAGGAATAGGTCTAGCCGTTTGACCGCCGCGTCAATAACCTTTACCCTTGAATCTTTCATCGTTCAAACACTAATTACCTAGGCGTCCAGCCGTGGACCGAATTACCCTTTACCCTAGCATTAGGTTAAGGAGTCTTCGCACTCCGTTTTAGGTTTCCCGCCGTGGAATACCTATTTTTACCCTTTTTAATTCAACTTTACAACGTAGAAATAGGAGTCACGCACTACACGTAAGTGCTTCCTTATGAAAGCTTATTCTCCATTGAAACCTTGACTATAGCCAAGAAGTTTCTAACCTTCCTTTCAATGGGAACTACGATTACTCTGATTCCATCCCCTACCTAGGATACGCAGGCACAAGATGCGAGTCTTGGCGAGTAAACTTAGGACTAACCCTTAGGTCTTTCTTTTCATCTTTTAACCCTTAGAATATACCCTAAAGCAAATAATCAAGCAAAATAGTAAACTTTAAACAAGAGGTTCCTGTAGAGTACTACATAAGTTTAGGGTGCTAATACCTTTCCTAAGCTTAACCAACCCTTACCTAGATCTCTCCCTGCATTGTTTACGATGCAAAATAGGTTTTTCCTTTCTTTAACCTTTCCTTCGGATAAATCAAAGATTGATTATGACTCAAATATTGTGATTCAAGTTAATTAATAATTTGATATCCTATTCGCACCGCAACAAGGGGCATATGTAGCACCTTAATTTTCGACCTTAAGATCCCGCCTCCTTGTGCATTTTCTTGCATGTCATCTATTTACATTTGTGTGTGTTCATTATGGTTAACCAGTATGTGCAGGTGCACGGGGATGGTAGTTTCAAGTAGAGATGGTACTCGTTCTCCCTTTGAAATATTTCTGGACATGATCAATTGACCCTGACTTAAGGTCATCCAAAAGTTCCTATATGATACGCACTCCGGTCCAAATTTCTACATTCTTGAGGCCATTCGTGGGGTTTGAGATTTCAAAAGGTTCAATTAGATGAGATTATAAGAAGCTCGGAGTTTAAAGTCCATATTCAAGTGTGTGACTTGGAGTTATGTTGGAATTTACTCAGATCACGAGATGACATCCTATTATCGAAATGTTTTAATTGTTACCATGAAACTCATTTATGCGAGAGATCGAGTTACAAAGGTTCTTATGAGATTTTCGCCAGATTCAAGATATATAAGGATCCCATTAAAATTCTCTAGTTTGCTACTAACGGATGGATTATGATGTACGAGTACCATTTTTCTTTTTCTCTATTTACAAGTTATTTACTAAATCCCAAATATCAAGTTGACTGCTATGGGTAAGAAGATGCAAAGAATCAGAAATTGCTTCTTATGACACATTTCATACACTATTCTCTAGCAAATGTACTTATTTAAGAAATTCATACAAGACACGTATTTAATTGAATCAAAAGAATACAAGATGGCTTCAGTAAACGACATCATGATAAAGCAATATGGTTGAACAGGATTTAGCCAAACTTTGAAGTTATCAATATCATATAACGTTAAAAGGGTTAAAGCTTGAAGTCTTTATAACTTTGGTCCCACTCTTCCCTACTCCTTATCTTCCACTAGAGAAGCTAGGAAGGATTTGACGTTGTTCTGCAAATTTCATCACGTGCCGCAGGTTGCAACCATGGTAAATCCATCAGACTTTTTCTCAAAATGATAAAACCCATCATTCGTGGCTCGATCTGCTGCTCACTTTAAGGAATCATTGGTTTATCGTCAAGTACTTCTAAGTGCAGGTCTTGTGGAAACCTTGAGCTCCACGTGGAAGAATAACAGCATACAGTACCTACAAAGTTAGTTTACGTCAAGACACAAACTTGGAGAAAACATGATATGGAATTAAAGCAATCTGTGACTTGGAAACATCAAACCCGTCACAACTTGTTAAACCCAAAAAAGGAAAGAATACAACACACCGACAACTATTTACAAATATCAAGGTTTTACTGTCAAGGTTTTCTTGAAATAGGAGATGAATGTAAAAGGGTGTGTGGTTTTCTGTTGCAAACACAAGGTTTTGTTTTTTGAAGCCGAGTGGTTCGTGTGCATTACATTGACCAATTTTACCGTGATACCCACGCTACCAGCATGTATTGCAAGGAGCTGCGACCAATGTGCTGCATACCGCCATGAACTTTGAAGCAAAGGTTTTTGTTGCACCTTAATTTTTGACCGTAAGATCTCACCTCTTTTGCGCATGTTTATGCTATTGTCACTAACAAGTGTGTGCAGGTGTAAATTTCAAAGGTGGTAGGCTCAAGAATTTGTGAATCAGAAGTTCGCGTCCTTAAGTCAATTTCAAGTCCATAAGGGGGTTTATTACAAATTCAAGGACATGAACTCGAGCTAATAATCCAAGATATATGAACAAAAGGGGTCCTTATGTGGAAATCATCAAGATCCATCTCCAAACTTCAATACTCATATTATCATAAGGTCCAAACTCAAATTCCAAGACTTCGACTCTTATGGTTTCAACCACATTGGAGGATTCGTGCTACATTTTCGTTTTAGTACACATGGGAGTTCTTATAATCCAAGGGATTTGTGGCCATGATAGTCAAGTTAACTTTGAAACCCAATTCAAGTTTCAAACTAAATTCAAGGACAGTTTTAATCAATTTATCATTCACACTCAACTTACGAGCTCAAGGAGATCTTGTATTAAGATCTTATGGTCTCAAATTAAACACAGTATGGACTTTACTATCAAAGTAGCATTATATTCAACTAAGTAAATTACAAGTAGTCCAAGAATAATATTGAAAGATCATTACAAGAATTAATTATCTAAGGATTCCATCGAGCCATTACAACAGAGGCATTACAAATGTATACAATCCGTATACTTCATGAATTTTTGGCAACACGTGAATGAAGAAGCCAACGCAACAGCTAACTTCATGGAGCTCATACCCAAACCCTTGGTTCCGTTTCCTAAGTAAACTACAACCTAAAGACGTACGACAAATCTCCATGCTTTTCCTTTCCAAGCTCACATGCCGTAACCTGCAGAAACACAACCGGTAATCAGGATATCATTAAAAGAATTAAGTTAAGACTTGAGTTAAGAGAAGAGGATGAGATGATTTAAGTTCAGCCCTCAGGAAGCTCATCATTGGGTGAATCGAGTAGCCGGGAGAGCGACAACCGAGGCTGTCCCCAACTCCTTACCGAACATCGGAAGAATCGAATTTGGGACAAGAAAATAACTAGTTTCAGACAGTTTCCACACAAGGCAACCAACAGTATGCGAAGGCAACCGTATTCACATAAATCATCCGGTTCAGACCATCAAGTCATCATTACCGTTACACCTTTCTCGGCACCGAAGTTCACACCAAGTGGACACTGAACTAACCAGCAACAACCTGTCGGGAGAAATGGACGAAGTCAATAAGCCTTTGGAACAACTCAAACAACAAACAAAGTGTGATCAAGTTAATTGAGGAAAATACGAAAAAAGAACAGAACAGAGCAAGGAATTAAATACTAAGTTGCACTACTAGCCCCCTCGTTCTCTGATTCTGATAATCCTCCTGTCAAACAGTACCCAAAAGTCTTCATGCTTACGCCTTTATGCCAATAACTTCAAACCTGGCTAATCAATCCCGCACCTGTTACCAACAAGTTTAATGAGGCTTCAGTGGACGAAACTCCATGAAAGTCTATAAGAATCTACTTTGAATCATAATTCAGAAGGACGGCATATGTAAAGTTCTGTTTTGCTCACTCCCGGCTCTAGTGAGACTGTTACATCAATACAACAAGCTATCAAACAAGTTGTAGGTTCAGACTCATAACCTCAGGCTCCTCTGTATGGGCATGGCTTGGGCAAACTCTTCCTGAAAGATTAGATAAGCATTCAAATATATTTCCTGCCGCCCCTGCATATCGTTACAGCAAGAAAACCAATGTATCAAGACAGAAAAAACAGGAATCCTATGTTTTCAGTTTCGAAAAAACAAGTACAAACCTCGAATAGTTGCGAGAATTGATTCTTCTATGAAGACACGCAATGTCGGCTTCGAGCTGTTGATCAAAATCAAAAGTAGTAGGAGAGGTTAACACGGCAGTTGCTGACTCCAAACCTTTCCGAATAAAGCTGTCGTCACAAACAAGGAAAGATTGTGAGGTTTCTTGAACTCCAATACAGTGCATGTTGAAGCAGGTAAGGATGGCAATAGGCAGAACAGTTAGGAGCCATAAGTAAAACTCACCAAGTTTTCAAACATGAGATCAACCCAAGTCACATTGCAAGCCATAACCACAAGCACTCAAGCCATCCAAAGATTGATGCTAAAATACTCCTGAGGAACCCATATCCTCCACAAATGGAATCTAAACTCTTCCTGATTATATGTTATGATTGATGCTGATAGAGAAGAGATGTCAATTAAAGTACTTTATCCGGTGTTTGTGTTAAGTTCTTAAGACCGCTGCGAATCACAATTCAATTGGTCGTCAGCACTATTTCCTTGGCAACTACTCGTTTGACTATCTCCACAGAAATACCATCCACAACAAGATCCAGAAGCAGTGTCACAACTCTCATCACTTGGTGTTGCCGAAAATCCTCAAACAAGCTCCGACCCTAACAACTGCATGTGTCTGTTCAATGTCAATCTTCACCAGCTCATACAACATCGTACCTTCAAAAAAACTCACACCAGCTTCTGCAAATAACAGGCATAAAGAAGAGCTCGGGAGTGAATGGGAAAAATTCATTAACAAACCAGACCAAACACTTTTGAAGTGTTTTCCATCACAAATTCAAGCAACTACATTGTGACTCTGAACATATTACCAACACATTCACCAGACGAAGAGTATGTTGGAGAAAGGATAGAACCATCTTGGAGTGAGAATCCAATTATTCAAGCACCCTTGCTCCAATCCCCCCGATGTCGTCATCGAAGCACATGAAAAGAAGAAAAAGGTTCAAATACGCGACAAATTAAACAAAACCAGAGGAATAGAAATTGAATTGAAAGAATATACCCTGCAAGCACTTGAGATTGATGTTCTTCATCACCAGTTTTTTGTGAAGGTTCCCGCTACAGACGCACCAAGCACGAAGTCTCCCCCTCGGGGCTTCTAATGCACCTTTTGGCCCAAGACATTTGCTTTCCACACCCGCTAGGTCATGATCACATAAATAAAACCGTTAGAGAATATCCGCTAAAAGAAATAAAAGATGCTATTCAGAATCCAATCGAATCCAATCCCAAATTGAATCACAAAATCAAAGATTGAATGTCAATTAAACAGGTCATCACTGCAATTTTCGAAAGGGGAAAGTTTTCAAATCTGATCCGTCCCAAATTGGAAAACCTAAATCATTATTCAAGACAGCAATCAAATTCAATCAAGGCTTTTTTTTTTCAATTTGAAGCCTATAAAAAGAGGCCTAAGAGATGAAGTAAGGGATTGATCAAAAATCACCACAAAAACCCCAAGTGTGAAACCCTAGAGATCGAAAAGAGAAAAAAATCAAAAATTGCGAAAACGAAAAAGCGAAGAAACATATCTCTTTTGCCGTCGAAATCTTCGAAGCCAACACCGGAGATCGCCTTCTAGCCGCCGTCAACTCTTGTTCTTGGGTAAAAGAACTTTTCCTTTTAAAATATTCTTGCATGTTTGATCTGTGTGGATTTTGCAGGATAAACCAGAGCATTGAGAACCAGAGGCGGAAGGAGTCGAAAGTCATTACCGAAAGAGAAGAATGGCGATGAAGGAACGAAGAAGACGAACGGCATGGGGGGGGGGGATCAGGGTCGATTTAGGATTAGGGTTCATTTTCTTTCTGTTGTTGTTTTAGTGTTTATTTGATGTAATCACATATGCTTCACCCAAGAGCAATATCATGCATCCACGCACATAAGCTTTTGGATCCCCAACAGATCCTATCACGCGGCCAACCTCACGCTTGACCACCGTAAACCCACGCACCTGTACCACACACGATCACACGCCTCATTAACTTAATCCTTTAATTAACCCTTTAAATCTGAATTAACTTAACCTTAATCAACTATTTTTTTAAAAAAATTAACTAATACTTTTAAATTAACTGTTTAGCTATTAATTAGATTTTCTTTTAATCATCCCTTCTTTTATTTAATAAGCTAGTAAATCCTTTTCTAAATAAATAATAATATATATTTATTTGTTCTTTCTTTCTTAAAACCTTTTTTTAAATATACTTAAAATAACTCTTTTTTAAAATAAATAATAATGAACACTCTTTTTTTAAGTTAATTTAACTTCTACCTTCTATTGATAATATCTAAAACCTTTTTTATTTATTAAATCCTATTTATTTAAAATCAATCCACATCCAAAACCTTTTTGCTATTAAAATTAAATTAACTCTTTTTCTAAAATCAACTTCATCAATTAATCTAACTTTTTATTAAAACCAATAAACAACATTTTTCATAAAATTAATCTCCTTATAAAATAATCATAACTTCCTAAAATCAAATTCACCTAACATTAAATCTCATCAAATTAACCCAACTTTTTCCTTAAAATGAAATCAAACTTCGTCTAAAATCAACCCATATCGTAAAACTTATTCAATCATGCGCGCTTCACTCTCACTCACCTATTCACAATTCACCCACTCACTTAGCGCTTTCATGCGTATATGTATGATCATTTATTTCCCCTTTACCATTCCTGCAATTTATTTTACAGCAATTTACATTTACCGCATCTACTTTATCATATTGCATTCCGTCCAAAGGAAAAACCTACACATAATTCGACGTTTGTGTGTAGTGCACGTCATTTGCATCATACTCCCACTTGATCCTTGATCCCATTCAAGTTGATCTTTTAGGATAGATCCTAACCCATAAGAGGACTTTTTTACCTTACAACATAGGAAAACAAAACAACTCAATACAACAATATTCAAACACAATAAAGAAAAAGATGTTAATCATCTTAAGCGAGATAGAATCTCCACCCCCACATCAATACAACCAATTCGTAGGGACTTTGCCTTAAGAGAGATAGAGGCATATTCATCGATCTATATCCGAGTACTTGAGCCCTTCTCTTAAGACGATGCAAAGACTATTTTCCTACAATTTTTGGCGGTTAAATCTCCCTTAAAATGACAACTCGTCTTTTCTCCTAAAATCAATCAATCAACTACCCTAATCCTATAGGAACTTTGACCACAATCAAAGAACTCCTCAAACCCTTTAAGGGGAACTACAGATACTCTGATTCCACTCCCGTAAGGATATGTAGGCATAAGATGCGATATCTTATCGAGTATACTTAGAAATAAACCCCTAGGTCTTTCAACCATTAAGCAGATAAACCATAGCAATAAACAAACATAAAACAAGAGGTTCCTGTAGAGTACTATAGAAACTTAGGATGCTAGCACCTTCCCTAAGTTTAACCGACCCCCAAACCTAAAACTCTCTAGCTTGCATTTGCATTGCATTGTGGGAATTTTGATCTTTATCACTTCCTTTGGACAAATCAAAGTTCGGCTGCAAATGAATAAGATTCAAACTAACCAATAGTTTGGTATCCAAATTTCACCGCGACAAAAATGGCGACTTCACTGGGGACCACTCAGTGGGTTTCCCTATCTTGTTTTTTTGTTTTATATATTTGCTTAATTGTTTACATGTGTATTTGTTTGTTTATTACCTTTGGGTTGATGCTCTTGAGTGGTGAGACAAAGTCCTACACCCGGACTTGAGTGAACTTAAGATAGGATAGTGATATGTTCAAAGAGGCTTATAAGGAGTAGAATCCCGACCAAGCTGACTTGAAAATCACGCTCAATGGAGGCCCTCTCGAAAGTTGTATTGTTGAACGAGTTCTTAATCGTGAAAACATGCACTATATTCGATGTTAGAGCCTATGATATTGAGGACCATAGTTACCTTAACCCCATTTTGGCCTTTATTAGGATGTAGTGCGGGGCTATGAGGGGGTACCCCCCAAAATAGTGCTACGCGATGCTAAACTCAAAAGAAGTTCTCTTAAGAATATTATTAACCACCGAGTTCTTGGAAAGTTGATAATATCCGAAAGATGGGCTAATGACTTTGAGAACCTCTTTAGAACCTTGTTATGCAGGTACAATCAACCTTTAGTCCGTGTCCCTTGGGCATGGGTATACCCTTTGACTCCATGCTCGTTGCAAACCTAGGGTCTCCTTTGTTTGTTTACCTCTGTGCATCTATGTGCTTACTTGTGCTTGTTGCATTCATAAAACATCATACCGCATTGGACTTCATGGGATTTACTTTTGTTTATGAACATTGTAGGGCACTATGGATCCCAATAGAAGACACACTTTGAAATACACTTTTAAAAGTCCCAAATTGGATGACCTAAAGGAGCTGGTGACCTTGATTGAAGACCAAGGGAAGTTCAAGAGCAAATATGGGAAGCTGATATCTTTATTGAGTCGCCAAGTAGACGAAGGACTTCTTTCCACTTTATTGCAGTTTTATGATCCGCTTTATCATTGTTTTACGTTCTCAGATTTTCAACTATTACCTACATTGGAAGAGTACTCCTTTTTGGTTGGGTTACCTATCTTAGAATAATCTCCCTTCCCTTTCTTGGAGAAGGACCCTGAGGAAAGAGATATTGCTAAGGCTCTTTATCTAAAGGTATCTGACGTCAAAGGAAACTTAATTAGTAAAGGGGGTATTTTTGGTTTGACTACGAAGTTCCTAATCAATAAAGTTATGTTCTATGCCAATTATACAAACAAGACTCCATTCGAGGCAATCTTCGCCTTACTTATTTATGGAGTGTTCTTGTTCCCAAGTTTTGAAGGGTTCGTCGACCTTAATGCGATTAAGATCTTTTTGAAGAACAACCCGGTACCAACTCTATTGGGTAATGCTTATCATTTTGTGCATCTCCGAAACATCTATGGTGGAGGAATGATCACCTGTTGTGTGCCCTTACTCTACAAGTGGTTTATTTCGCACTTGCCAAGGTCTACTTCCTTTTTGAATCTCGATAGAGGGCTTTGGTCTCCGAGGGTTATGACCTTGACCAACTCAGACATTGTTTGGTATAACCGAGTGTATGATGGGACTTTAATTATTGATGGTTATGGTGATTTTGCTAATGTACCGTTACTTAGTTTTAATGGAGGGATCAATTACAATTTGGTTTTAGCGCGACGACAGTTGGGATTCCCGTTGAAGGAACCGCCTAAGAGTGTTCAAGTGGAGAGCATTTTCTTTAGGGATGACAAGGAACTCCGAAACAAGATTTTGGCTGCATAGGACCATTTGCACAAGAAAGGGAAGGAGAGCCTTGGGAAACTTAATTGTGTGTCCTTGGAGCCATACCTTCAGTGGGTCAGAGAGAGAGCAATCAAGCTGAAGATGTCCTATTTTCGTCAAGATCCTATACCTCCAAGAAAGGAGCCCACTTATGTCTTTATGTCTGAAGCTGAGAAGTTAGAGGTTGCCTTGAGGAAGTCGCAATGTGAGTTGGAGTCATGGAAGAACAAGTATCAAGTAGTGGTTGCAGAAATGGATGAACTTCAGAAACAGAAGGATGAACTTCAGAAGCAGCTACAGTCGAAGGATGAAGAGTTACTTCCCCACAAGAAGAGGAAAGACGTGGAGGATTTATTTTTCTCTGACCCATAATGTACTATTTAGAAGCTGATTGTGGACAACCTTATCCGTGAGAAGACCCAATTGGAAGAGGAGCTCAAACATCGGAATTCAAAACTTCCTTAGAGCTTTCATTAGCTTTTATTTAGATGTTTATTTGGGACTTTTAAAAGCAATTATTTGTATTCCGTTTCAAAATTAATAAACGTTTTTTCTTTTACCGCGATGTTTATAAATAGTTGGGATCCCATGAAGTCTTATTCATCTTGCATTACATTCTTTCTTTTTGTTCACTTCAAGAAACTCAATTTCATTTTACAGGTATTGTAACAATGGATTTCAAGAGAGAAGCATTGGAGTACACTTTTTAGAGTCCTAACATTGAAAGCTTAAGAGAGCTAACAGATCTCATCGAGAACCGTCACGCTTTCGCAACAGAATATGGAGAAGTCTTTCGTTTTCTCGAACTCAATATGAAAGGAGGGATGTTGGAGACCCTTGTTCAGTTTTATGACCCGTTGTACCATTGTTTCACTTTTCCGGATTACTAGTTGATGCCAACTCTGGAAGAGTATTCTGATTTTTTGAGGATGCCTGTGACGGCCTGACCTATATTCACCGGCCAGGAAGACATACCCAGTCACCAAGAAATTGCAAATGCTACTCACCTCAGCCTAACAGATGTTCAAGCACACTTAACCACCAAGGAAGGAGTCCTTGGATTCTCAGCTGATTTCTTGATTGGAAAAGTTTGTTACCATGCCGAAAGAAAAGAGGTCCTTATCTTGGAAGCTACCTTTGCTTTGTTGGTCTATGGGATTTTCTGGTTCCCATAGATCGATGATTTTGTTGATATGGATATGATTAAACTGTTCACACTCAAGAACCCAGTCCCTACCTTGTTAGCTGACACATATTATTCAATCCACTCGAAGAATGCTGAAGGAGGAGGACATATTGTTTGTTGTACCGCTTTGCTATTTTCATGGTTTATCGCTCGCCTAACTCGGCATCCATCTATTTGGGATGAGATAGAATCACCCCATTAGTCCGAGATAGTCATGGCCCTTACTCATTATGACATTGTGTGGTATGACCCTACTTATGAAGGTATATGTATGATTCCCAGCATCGGAGGATTCATCAACATACCGCTCATTGGGAGAGAAGGATGCACAAGTTACAACCCTGCTTTGGCCCGCCTCCAATTTGGGCATCTCATGATAGAAGTACCTAACCAAGCTCTGCTAGAGGAGATCTTTCTCAAGGAAGGAGAAGATCCATACCTGAAGACCGTCATAATTTACGCATGGAGATACGTCAATAAGGAAGGAAATACTGCTTTAGGATACCCCAATTATGTTGTCTCTGAAGAATATCTACATTGGGTGCGAGAAAGAGCTCTCGACCTCAAGATGCCATTTCCTTTTCATAAACCTATGGTATTGGCTTTTCATGATCCTGATTGGTTTGATGTGAGTGAATTAGATCCGTTGAAGGCTGCCTTGGATGAGGCTCGGAAACTGAAAGCCGCTTGGAGGAACAAGTTTTTCACCCTCAAGGTAGAGAAAGAGAAGTCCCAGAAGCTGCCAGAGATAGAATTTGCAAAGAAGAGAAAGGCGCGAGAGGATTTATTTTCTTCTCACACCTCTTCCGGAACTATCGCCAGAGATGATCTTCCCCCAGCTGCTATGGCTTGGAAGGAATGTGTCGATCGACTCATTAATGAGAAGGCCGAGTTACAAGAACGTGTCAGCCAGTTAGAAGAAGAACTTTGTGCATGGAAGGAGCATAGGGAGTAGATCTCCGAGTTCTCTTTTGCTTTTGGTTCAATGTAATAAACTCTTAAAAGAGTACTTTGCTTTTGTAATACTTCGAATATCAAAATAAAATAAGTTTTTCTCCAACTTTACAATACCGGAAAATAATTTGAGTTTCTTGAAGTTCCATACTCATTTGCATAAGCATATCATTGTTTGCATTCCAGAGTCTCACTCTTGCTTCATCTTCACAGACAAGCTGAATCACCAGTATAACACTCGAGCTAGTCAGCGCCAGAAGATGGATCAACTAGAGCAGGAAAACAGAGTACTCCGTGATGAAGTCGCAGTTCTGAAAGAAAGTTTGGAGAGGTTGAATGGTCTAGTGGAAGCTTTGTCCAATCAAGCCTCACTCAACAACCAAGATGTTCAAAGAACTGTGATCTCTGAAGTGACGCCAACACCGATCCCAATGGTGTCTTCTGTTGCCGAAGTGACCTACAACATGCCTCAAGGTTTCCCGTTGGGGTTGTCTCCCAATTTCTTTTCAACCGGTTACCATTCGTCTGTGCCTGAGATCCCTGTTGTGACCGCTGTCCAAGCTACTCCCGTAGTTACTGCTGTGATGACTACTGCATCTCCACATATGAATGTTGTTCCGTACATTCTGGATGAGCCAATTTTACAAGGGTCGCCGACCAAAACTGTGGGTTTGGAAGAAAGGATGGATGAGTTTCAAGACCAATTTTCTGAGATGCAAAAGGAGTTGAAGGCTCTTCATGGGAAGGATTTATTTGGAAAGAGCGCTTCTGAGTTGTGCTTAGTCCCAAATGTCAAGGTTCCGCCGAAATTCAAGGTCCCTGACTTTGAGAAGTACAAAGGGAATACTTGCCCTCAGAGTCATCTTATTATGTATGCCAGGAAGATGTCTGCCCAAACTGATAATGATCAACTGCTCATTCATTATTTCCAAGACAGTTTGACAGGCGCTGCACTCAAGTGGTACATGGGGTTGGATAGTACGAAGATTTGAACTTTCAATGATCTAGGGGGAGCCTTTGTCAAGCAGTATAAGTATAATATGGACATGGCTCTTGACTGTGATCAATTAAGGGCTACGACACAGAAGGATAAGGAGAATTTTAAGGAGTATGCCCAACGTTGGCGCGAGTTGGCTGCACAAGTCACACCGTCGTTAGAGGAAAAAGAGATGACCAAGATTTTTCTAAAGACCCTTGGTCCTTTCTTTTATGAGAAGATGGTAGCAAGTGCACCCAGTGACTTTACTGAAATGGTTAATATGGGAATGCGTTTAGAAGAAGGTGTCCGTGAAGGAAGATTGCCTAAAGAAGAGAATGCTCCTAAGAAGTATGGGAGCGGTTTTGTGAAGAAAAATGAGCAGGGTGTAAACGCCATTCAAAAGGGACAATTTAGAAAAAGGTATTCGCCATCGCACCAAGTTGCAGCAGTATCGCCAGTGTTTAATGCTCCAACTTACCAACTACAGTCTCCGCAACCGAGTCAGCAGCCTCAGTCCCCTGATGCTCAACAGCCACATCCTCAGCAAAATCCGCAGTATCCTCAGCATAATCGGCCATTCAACAATCAGGGTCGTGTGTATAGAAAGATAAATTTTGACCCAATTCCTATGAAATATGCTGATTTATTTCCAGCTCTGATTCAGAAGGGCCATATTCAGACAAAAGTTCTACCTATGGTTCCCGCAAATCCTCCTCCTTCTTATAGAGCTGACAAGTTTTGTCCTTATTATCAGGGTGCTCCAGGGCACGATATTGAGAGTTGTTTTGGTATGAAAGCAGATGTTCAGAGGCTCATCAAGTGCAGAATTTTGTCCTTCAAGGATTCCGACCCTAATGTGCAAGTTAACACGTTACCCCCGCACGGTTCACCCTCCATCAACATGATTCAAGATTATTTGGCAGATGATGATCAGGAAGTTTCAGTTGAAAGGGCCGAAGAGGTTTGTGTTATAGTGCCTCACTTTAAGGAAGTGGAGCGTATCGAAATCGTGTATAATAGCAGAAAGCCGGTTGTTACTCCTTTGGTAATCAATGTGCCTGGACCGGTCCCTTACACTTCTAGTAAGGCTATCCCTTACACATACAACGCCTCAATGTTGGAAAATGGAAAGAAAGTGCCTTTTCCCACTGTACCTTCAATAGTTAACATTGCAGATGTCAGTAGAGTAACAAGGAGCCGTCGATTTTACCCAATGATACCACCGAAAGAAAAGGAGGCATCATTAGAACAACCAGGCTCAAGAGATCCAATTGTGGGGTAATCCGGTGGATCCAATTTGTCCAATTCAGATGAATTTCTAAAGGTGATCAAGAGAAGCGAGTATAAGGTCGCAGATCAGCTTCTGCAAACCCCGTCGAAGATTTTTGTGTTGCAACTGTTGATGAGTTCTGAGGCTCATAGGGAAGCACTCCAGAAGATTCTAGAGCAAGCACATGTTGAACAAGATGTGACTATGGAGCAGTTTGACAACATCATTGGTAATATTACTTCATATGACAATCTGGGTTTTAATGAGGACGATCTCCCCGAAGAAGGGAAGAAACATAACATGGCTTTACATATTTCTGTGAACTGCGGAAATGATTCTATGTCCAGTGTATTAGTTGATACTGGATCCTCTCTAAATGTGATGCCTAAAACTACTCTATCAAAGCTATCCTATCAGGGACCGCCGATGAGGTCAAGTCATGTTATCGTCAAAGCTTTTGATGGGTCTAGAAAAACAGTAATTGGCGAAGTGGATTTGCCGATGACTATCGGATTGCAGACTTTTATGATCACGTTTCAGGTCATGGACATTCATGCCGCCTATAGATGTTTGCTAGGGAGGCCATGGATACATGAAGCTGAGGCAGTTACTTCCACTATGCATCAGAAGTTGAAATATGTTTTTGAGGGGAAAACAATTACAGTTTGTGGGGAACGAGCCTTATTGGTGAGTCACTTGTCATCATTCTCGTATGTTGAAGCTGAGGAAGAAGTTGGTACGCAGTTTCAGGCTTTGTCTATTGTGGGCGAGGGTGTCCAGAAATCTCAGGCATCTATGTCATCCTTCAAAGACGCACAGCGTGTAGTGAACAATGGTCCTCAGACAGGTTGGGGCAAGGTGTTGTCTTTACCGGAGAACAGAAATAAGGAAGGTCTCGGTTTCACCAGCAGTTCTGCTCAACAAACTACTAGAAGTCAAGAGTTTCCACTGATTAATGAAGTGTTCCGTAGTGGAGGAGTCGTCCATCATCCTCAAGTTAATGTTGTGTTAGAAGGTGGGTCTGAAGGTTATATATCAGATGGTTCTGCAAGGTCCTCCATTCCTTACGAAGATTATGAGCCCTATATGGAAGACCCAGGTTTTGTTTCAGATGAGTTTGACTATAGCTTTGGAGTTTATGCTGTCACCAAGGATGATTCAGATGGGGATATTCCAGACATTGTAACCCTAGGAGTTTTGGTTAAGAACTAGAGTGCGGTTGAAGCCCCTGTTGTCGTTCATATATCTAAGTAAAGCATTTGTTTTTAAAATTTTCGCTCTGCCCAAGGCGAAACAGCATTATTAGGGCTTACTTTTAAATAATTCCCTTTGCTCTGCCTAAGGCAAAGGTGACTTTGTTGGGTGTGTCTCTTTGGTTTTGTTATCATCAATAAATCACTTTCATTTTCATTTGCGTGTTTTTTCTCATATTTATTTACGATGTTGGAAAATAATAAATAACATCTCGCGTACACACACTTTCCACTTTATGAAAACTTATTAAAAATCATATCACTTGCGCAAATTGCTACGTAAATTACATCCTGGGAATAATGATTCGCTGCCTTCTTCGAATTTTGAGTTTCCTGTGTATGAAGCCGAAGACAAAGAAGAGGATATCCCGGAAGAGATTTCCAGACTGCTTGAGAAGGAAGAGAAAGCTATCCAACCTCATCAAGAGCCAGTGGAAGTAATCAATTTGGGAACAGAAGAAATCCGTAGGGATGTGAAAATTGGAGCTTTGCTCAAGCCTGAGGTGAAGAAACAGTTGATCGTCTTGCTCGGAGAGTTTGTTGATGTGCTTGCTTGGTCATATCAAGATATGCCTGGATTAGACACTGCTATAGTTGAACACCGTCTACCGTTGAAGCCAGAGTGCCCTCCAGTAAAACAAAAGCTCAGAAGAACTCGACCCGACATGGCTCTAAAGATTAAGGAGGAGGTATAGAAATAGATTGATGTAGGTTTCCTTGTCACTGCCGAATATCCACTCTGGTTGGCTAATATTGTGCCCGTTCTGAAGAAGGATGGTAAGGTTCGCATGTGTGTAGATTACAGGGATTTGAGCAAAGGCAGTCCGAAAGACGACTTTCCGTTACCTCACATTGACATTTTGGTTGACAGTACCGCAAGATATGAGGTTTTCTCCTTTATGGACGGTTTTTCAGGCTACAATCAGATTATAATGGCTCCCGAGGACAGAGAGAAGACATCATTCATCATGCCCTGGGGTACCTTTTGTTACAAAGTTATGCCATTTGGATTAAAGAATGCAGGGGCAACATATCAGAGAGCTATGACTACTTTGTTCCATGATATGATGCACAAAGAGATCGAGGTTTATGTGGATGATATGATAGCTAAGTCAAAAACTGAGGACGATCATGTTAAATATCTGTCGAAATTGTTTAGTCGTTTGAGGGAATACAAGCTATGTCTAAACCACAACAAATGTACATTTGGAGTACGATCAGGGAAATTATTAGGTTTTATTGTCAGTCAAAGAGGGATTGAAGTGGACCCTAATAAGGTGAAAGCTATCCGAGAAATGCCAGCTCCTACCACTGAGAAACAAGTCAGAGGATTTTTGGGACGTTTGAATTACATCTCTAGGTTTATATCCAACATGATTGCTACATGTAAACCTATTTTCAAGCTTCTAAGGAAAGAACAAGGGTATGTTTGGACTGAAGATTGTCAAAATACTTTTGATAGTATCAAAGAGTATTTGCTTGAACCACCTATCCTGATATCGCCCGTTGAAGGACGACCTTTGATTATGTATTTGACTGTTTTAGAAGATTCAATGGGTTGTGTACTCGGTCAACGAGATGAAATAGGAAAGCAAGATCATGTCGCTTACTATCGAAGCAAGAAATTTACAGATTGTGAAACAAGATACACTATGTTAGAGAAGACTTGTTGTGCTTTGGCGTGGGTCGCCAAACGATTGCGCCAATATATGTTGAATCACACCACTTGGTTAGTTTCGAAGATGGATCCTATCAAGTATATTTTTGAGAAGCCCACTTTGACTGGGAGAATTGCTAGATGGCAGATGTTGTTGTCTGAATATGATATCGAGTACCATACTCAGAAAGCTGTTAGAGGAAGTGTTTTGGCTGATCATTTGGCTCACCAGCCTATTTTGGATTATCAACCTTCAAACGATGACTTTCCCGACGAAGATGTTATGTTTTTGAAGATGAAATATTGTGAAGAACCCGTGCATGGTGAAGGACCAGAACCAGGTTCTCAATGGGGTTTAGTCTTTGATGGAGCTGTCAACGCTCATGGAAAAGGGATAGGCACTGTTATTGTAACTCCTAAAGGGTCCCACATCCCGTTTACTTCCAGATTAACCTTCAAGTGTACTAATAATGAGGCTGAGTATGAAGCGTGCATTATGGGTCTTGAGGGAGCGATAGATTTGAGAATTAAGAATTTGGATGTGTTTGGTGATTCTGCAGTGGTAATCAACCAAATCACTAGAGAGTGGGTAACTCGACATGATAATTTGGTCCTATACAGAGATTATGCTAGAAGACTGTTACCGTTCTTTGATAGGGTCGAATTTCATCATATTCCTCGTGATGAGAACAGAATGGCATATGCGTTGGCAACTTTGGCCTCAATGATTGTAGTGAACTTTTGGAATGAGTGTCCTCGGATTGAAGTGAAACGTCTTGACAAACCCGCCTACATCTTTGTCGTCGAGGAAGTTGAAGATGGCAAAACCTGGTACCATGACATTGAAGTTTTCCTTAGAACTCAAGAATATCCTCTGGGAGCCTCGAGCAAGGATAAGAAGACTCTGAGAAGGTTGGCTGGGAGTTTTCTTTTAAGTAACAATGTGTTATACAAACGGAATTTTGACATGGTCTTGCTGAGATGTGTTGACAAATAGGAAGCAGATATGTTGATGACGGAAATTCATGAAGGATCCTTTGGCACTCATGCCAATGGACATGCCATGGCTAAGAAACTTTTAAGAGCTGGTTATTATTGGATCACGGTGGAATCAGATTGTTACGAGTTTGCTAGAAAATGTCACAAGTGTCAGATTTACGCAGATAAGATTCATGTGCCTCCGACTTTGTTGAATGTTATCTCATCCCCGTGGCCTTTCTCTATGTGGGGAATTGATATGATTGGTATGATAGAGCCGAAAGCATCTAATGGGCACCGATTCATCTTAGTAGCCATTGATTATTTTACCAAGTGGGTCGAAGCAGCTTCTTACGCTAATGTAACTCGACATGTGGTTGTTAAATTTATCAAGAATCAGCTTATCTGCCGATATGGTGTGCCAAGCAGAATTATTACAGATAATGGGTCCAATTTGAATAACAGAATGATGAAAGAACTGTGCGAAGAATTCAAGATAGAGCATCATAATTCTTCTCCTTACAGACCAAAGATGAACAGGGCTGTTGAGGCCGCCAACAAGAACATCAAGAAGATCATTCAGAAAATGGTTGTTACTTATAAGGACTGGAATGAGATGCTTCTGTTCGCCTTGCATGGGTATCATACGATGGTGCACACATCAACTGGGGCAACTCCATTTTCACTTGTCTACGGTATGGAAGCAGTACTCCCGATAGAAGTCGAAATTCCTTCTATGAGGATTTTGATGGATGCAAAGTTATCAGAAGCTGAGTGGTGCCAGAACAGATATGATTAGTTGAACTTAATCGAAGAAAAGAGGATGGCGGCGCTATGCCATGGGAAGTTGTATCAGCAAAAGATGAAGAAGGCATTTGACAAGAAAGTTCGACCCCGCGTATTCAAAGAAGGCGACCTTGTGCTCAAGAATATTCAGTCTTTCCTTATTGACATCAGAGGAAAATGGGCCCCGAACTATGATGGACCATATGTAGTAAGAAAGTTTTGGTCCGGAGGTGCTTTGATGTTAGCAATAATGGACGGAGAAGAAATCACTTGCCCTGTGAATACAGACGCTGTCAAAAAGTACTTCGCTTAGAACTCAGGATATTCTCGTTAACTTAGGACGAGCAAGATGTTATTCCCTTGATGTAATCTCTATTATTTTCCAACACTGTAGTATTGGGGTCACGCCTTTCTGCTGACCACCATTCAATAAAAGTTTTTCATTTATCAAAATCTTTTTCTTGATAGCAAAATCCAAATTGATTTAAACCTTTTTTCAAATACTTCGTGTTTTACTCGGTGTATGAATAACAAAAGGATGACCATGGACGTTTATTTCATCCATGGAAGAACGTCAATCATATACGATTCCACAAGCAGAGGATATTTATTTTATCCAGAGATGAAGTTTGTTCACGATCAAGTAGTACGAGGTCTGTGGAGATTTGGCTTGAGTACCCTTCCGTTTGAGGCGTTTATTTTCACCTCTCCTAGTTTGTCAGCATACGCATTAGCATATAGATAGACAGCATGACATGTGCATCTCTTTGCATCTCTTTGTGTTTGCTTTATTCTATCGCTTTGGCTGTGGTTATCCCCAGGCGTTCGGGTGTGTCTTCTCCTTTCAAGTAGAGTTGTCAGCCCTAAGTAGAAAAAGCACAATACTTCCACTTTCCCCACTGAGTTCGATCCTCGTGGAAGACGGTTATTCTGGTACGTTCCGTTTGAGTTCATGCCTCAATGGTCGAGTCTTGCTTGACATTTTCTCTTCGGCTACTTCCCGAATCGAATTTCGATTCTCGGCGATCACATTGTGGATAATCTCAAGCTTATGAGTGTGGATCAGGTGTGCGTTTATTTTGCACTATATTCCCTAAGAAGAATATTCATAAAGACAAATATTTCTCCAACAATATCACAAGATTTTCTCAACCATCTACATTGGGACTCTAAACAATCTCCTTATTTGAGCAACTCGTTTTGACTAAGATCTTATTCAAAATGACAAACGACAACTTCTACAAGACAGTTCATTCACCCTCAGCGGGTTCTTCAACATCGTCAATTTGTCAAATGACATCTCTCCAGAAATCCATCAGAGAGGTTCGCCGAAGACATTACATATGCTCTATTTGAGAGTTCATAATAATTTTTCTACAAACTACAACAGGAAATGCTCTCCAGGAACGAATTCCCCAATGAGTTCATCATACAAGTTTATCAGACACCATCTCCCTAGAGAAGGCAAGGAAGCTTATCACATTAGTCTATCTTTATTTAAGAAGACATACTTTACAATTCAACCGGCTCACAGTTCTTCTGAAGATCCTCGGTGAAGTTTTACAATTTCCAATAGATTATGGCTCACAACCAAGAAACTTCACAATCTACAAAATTCTACATCAACGTCTACAACAACATCTATAATCTACAATGACATTTTGATCCCCTGTGAGGATGCTCGCGCGAGTTTTCGTCATTTCGGGCAGAGACTGAGACCAACTCATGATTCCCATATCACGATGCTTGGGGAGGTTCTACATCAGAGACTGAGACCAACTCATGATTCCCATATCACGACGCTCGGGGAGGTTCTACATCAGAGACTGAAACCAGCTCATGATTCCCATATCACGACGCTCGGATAGGTTCTACATCAGATACTGAGACCAACTCATGATTCTCATATCATGACGCTCGGGGAGGTTTTACATCAGAGACTGAGACCAGCTCATGATTCCCATATCACGACGCTCGGGGAGGTTCTACATCAGAGACTAAGACCAGCTCATGATTCCCATATCACGACGCTCGGGGAGGTTCTACATCAGAGACTGAGACCAGCTCATGATTCTCATATCACGATGCTCGGGGAGGTTCTACATCAGAGACTGAGACCAGCTCATGATTCCCATATCATGACGCTCGGGGAGGTTCTACATCAGAGACTGAGACCAGCTCATGGTTCCCATACCAGAACGTTCGGGGAAGTTTTACATTTTACTATTTCTAGTTGAATTTAAAAAAAAAGAAGAAGGAAAAGAATACGAAACAAAACTGAGTTGTATCCCAATCAAGAAACTCCATTTGAACTATTACTGACCACCACATTTTGGCAGTAAATCTATCCTTCGATCACAAATTTCTCACCTACTGTTAAAACAACATATTCTTGGTGTACGTGCTACACTTTTTGTTACGTTTGGAGATTCCCCATTGCTGGTTGTTTCCTGTCCCTTTGGGGTCCCGTTTCGTTGGGCATGTTGTTCCTTTGTTTCTCGCATGTTGTGTCCAGTTCATCCCCTGTGACATCTCTCCCTCACAGGACCGTCCGACTTGCACTTCTCATATCATTGCATATCATTCGCATTCTGCGGTTTCTTAAGGCCAAAAATCCGCGCAATGTTTGTATTTAAGTCCCTCCTATCTCGTCGAGATGGAGATTTCAATCTCCATAGCTCCGAATAGGAGTAACTTAAATAGGGGCATCTGTTGCACCCTAATTTTTGACCGTAAGATCTCACCTCTTTTGCGCATATTTATGCTATTGTCACTAACAAGTGTGTGCAAGTGTAAATTTCAAAGGTTGTAGACTCAAGAATTTGTGAATCAGAAGTTCGTGTCCTTAAGTCAATTTCAAGTCCATAAGGGGGCTTATTACAAATTCAAGGACATGAACTCGAGCTAACAATCCAAGATATATGAACAAAAGGGGTCCTTATGTGGCAATCATCAAGATCCATCTCCAAACTTCAGTACTCATATTATCATAAGGTCCAAACTCAAATTCCAAGACTTCGACTCTTATGGTTTCAACCACATTGGAGGATTCGTTCTACATTTTCGTTTTAGTACATATGAGAGTTCTTATAATCCAAGGGATTTGTGGCCATGATAGTCAAGTTAACTTTGAAATTATGGTCTCAAATTAAACATAGTCTGGACTTTACTATCAAAGTAGCATTATATTCAACTAAGTCAATTACAAGTAGTCCAAGAATAATATTGAAAGATCATTACAAGAATTAATTATCTAAGGATTCCATCGAGCCATTACAACAGAGGCATTACAAATGTACACAATTCGTATACTTCATGAATTTTTGGCAACACGTGAATGATGAAGCCAACGCAGCAGCTAGCTTCATGGATCTCATACCCAAGCCCTTGGTTCCATTTCCTAAGTAAACTCCAACCTAAAGACGTACGACAAATCTCCATGCTTTTCCTTTCCAAGTTCACATGCTGTAACCTGCAGAAACACAACCGGTAATCAGGATACCGTTAAAAGAATTAAGTTAAGACTTAAATTTAAGAGAATAGGATGAGATGATTTAAGTTTAGCCCTCTGGAAGCTCATCATTGGGCGAATCGAGCGGCTGGGAGAGCACAGTCGAGGTTGTCCCCAACTCCTTACCGAACATCAGAAGAATCGAATTTGGGACAAGAAAATAACTAGTTTCAGACAGTTTCCACACAAGGCAACCAACAATATGTGAAGGCAACCGTATTCTCAGAAATCGTCCAGTTCAGACCATCAAGTCATCATTACCATTACACCTTTCTCGGCACCGAAGTTCAGACCAAGTGGACTCTGAACTAATCAGCAACAACCTGTTGGGAGAAATGGACGAAGTCAATAAGCCTTTGGAATAACTCAAACAACAAACAAAGTGTGATCAAGTTAATTGAGGAAAATACGAAAAAAGAACAGAATAGAGCATGGAATTAAATACTAAGCTGCACTACTAGCCCCCTCGTTCTCTGATTCTGATAATCCTCCTGTCAAACAGTACCCAAAAGTCTTCATGCTTACGCCTTTATGCCAATAACTTCAAACCTGGCTAATCAATCCCGCACCTGTTACCGACAAGTTTAATGACGCTTTAGTGGATGAAACTCCAGGAAAGTCTATAAGAATCTACTTTGAATCATAATTCAGAAGGACGACATATGTAAAGTTTTGTTTTGCTCACTACCGGCTCTAGTGAGACTGTTACATCAATACAACAAGCTATCAAACAAGTTGTAGGTTCATACTCATAACCTCAGGCTCCTCTGCATGGGCATGGCTTGGGCAAACTCTTCCTGAAAGATTAGATAAGCATTCAAATATATTTCCTACCGCCCCTGTATATCGTTACAGCAAGAGAACCAATGTATCAAGACATAAAAAACAGGAATCCTATGTTTTCAGTTTCGAAAAAACTAGTACAAACCTCTAATAGTTGCGAGAATTGATTCTTATATGAAGACACGCAATGTCGGCTTCAAGCTATTGATCAAAATTGAAAGTAGTAGGAGAGGTTAACACGACAGTTGCTGACTCCAAACCTTTCCAAATAAAGCTGTCGTCACAAACAAGGAAAGATTGTGAGGTTTCTTGAACTCCAATACAGTGCATGTTAAAGCACGTAAGGATGGCAATAGGCAGAACAGTTAGGAGCCATAAGTAAAACTCACCAAGTTTTCAAACATGAGATCAACCCAAGTCACATTGCAAGCCATAACCACAAGCACTCAAGCCGTCCAAAGATTGATGCTAAAATACTCCTGAAGAACCCATATCCTCCATAAATGGAATCTGAACTCTTCCTGATTATATGTTATGATTGATGCTGATAGAGAAGAGATGTCAATTAAAGTACTCTATCAGGTGTTTGTGTTAAGTTCGTAAGACCGCTGCGAATCACAATTCAATTGGTTGTCAGCACTATTTCCTTGGCAACTACTCGTTTGACTATCTCCACAGAAATACCATCCACAGCAAGATCCAGAAGCAGTGTCACAGCTCTCATCACTCGGTGTTGCCGAAAATCCTCAAACAAGCTCCGACCCTAACAACTGCATGTGTCTGTTCAATGTCAATCTTCACCAGCTCATACAACATCGTACCTTCAGAAAAACTCACACCAGCTTCTGCAAATAACAGGCATAAAGAATAGCTCAGGAGTGAATGGGAAAAATTCATTAACAAACCAGACCAAACACTTTTGAAGTGTTTTCCATCACAAATTCAAGCAACTACATTGTGACTCTGAACATATTACCAGCACATTCACCATACGAAGAGTATGTTAGAGAAAGGATAGAACCATCTTGTAGTGAGAATCCAATTATTCAAGCACCCTTGCTCCAATCCCCCCGATGCCGTCATCGAAGCACATGAAAAGAAGAAAAAGGTTCAGATACGCGACAAATTAAACAAAACCAGAGGAATAGAAATTGAATTGAAAGAATATACCCTGCGAGCACTTGAGATTGTTGTTCTTCATCACCAGTTTTTCGTGAAGGTTCCCGCTACAGACACATCAAGCACGAAGTCTCCCCCTCTGGGCTTCTAATCCACCTTTTGGCCCAAGACATTTGCTTTCCACACCTGCCAGGTCATGATCACAAAAATAAAGCCGTTAGAGAATATCCGCTAAAAGAAATAGAAGATGCTATTCAGAATCCAATCGAATCCAATCCTAAATTGAATCACAAAATCAAAGATTCAATGTCAATTAAGCAGGTCATCACTGCAATTTTCAAAAGGGGAAAGTTTTCAAATCTGATCCGTCCCAAATTGGAAAACCTAAATCATTATTCAAGACAACAATCAAATTCAATCAAGGCTTTTTTTCAATCTGAAGCCTATAAAAAGGGGCCTAAGAGATGAAGTAAGGGATCGATCAAAAATCACCACGAAAACCCCAAGTGCGAAACCCTAGAGATCGAAAAGAGAAAAAAAAACAAAAATTGCGAAAACGAAAAAGCGAAGAAACATATCTCTTTTGCCGTCGAAATCTTCGAAGCCAACACCGGAGATCGCCTTCTAGCCGCCGTCAACTCTTGTTCTTGGGTAAAAGAACTTTTCCTTTTAAAATATTCTTGCATGTTTGATCTGTGTGGATTTTGCAGGATAAACCAGAGCATCGAGAACCAGAGGCGGAAGGAGTCAAAAGTCATTACCAAAAGAGAAGAATGGCGATGAAAGAACGAAGAAGACGAACAACGTGGGGGGGGGATCGGGGTCGATTTAGGATTAGGGTTCATTTTCTTTCTGTTGTTGCTTTAGTGTTTATTTGATGTAATCACATATGCTTCACCCACAAACACTATCATGCACCCACACACATAAGCTTTTGGATCCCCAACAGATCTTATCACGCGACCAACCTCACGTTTGACCACCATAAACCCACACACCTGTACCACACACGATCACCGGCCTTATTAACCTAATCCTTTAATTAACCCTTTAAATATGAATTAACTTAACCTTAATCAACTTTTTTTTTGAAAAGGTTAACTAATACTTTTAAATTAGTTGTTTAGCTATTAATTGGATTTTCTTTTAATCATCCCTTCTTTTATTTAATAAGCTAGTAAATCCTTTTCTAAATAAATAATAATATATATTTATTTGTTCTTTCTTTCTTAAAACCTTTTTTTTATATATACTTAAAATAACTCTTTTTTAAAATAAATAACAATGAACACCCTTTTTTTAAGTTAATTTAACTTCTACCTTCTATTGATAATATCTAAAACCTTTTTTATTTATTAAATCCTATTTATTTAAAATCAATCCACATGCAAAACCTTTTTGCTATTAAAATTAAATTAACTTTTTTTCTAAAATCAACTTCATCAATTAATCTAACTTTTTATTAAAACCTATAAACAACATTTTTCATAAAATTAATCTCCTTATAAAATAATCATAACTTCCTAAAATCAAATTCACCTAACATTAAATCTCATCAAATTAACCCAACTTTTTCCTTAAAATGAAATCAAATTTCATCTAAAATCAACCCGTATTGTAAAACTTATTCAATCATGCGCGCTTCACTCTCACTCACCTATTCACAATTCACCCAATCACTTAGCGCTTTCATGCGTATATGTATGATCATTTATTTCCCCTTTACCATTCCTGCAATTTATTTTACAGCAATTTACATTTACCGCATCTACTTTATCGTATTGCATTCCGTTCAAAGGAAAAACCTACATATAATTCGACGTTTGTGTGTAGTGTACGTTATTTGCATCATACTCCCACTTGATCCTTGATCCCATTCAAGTTGATCTTTTAGGATAGATCCTACCCCATAGGAGGACTTTTTACCTTACAACATAGGAAAGCAAAACAACTCAATACAACAATATTCAAACACAATAGAGAAAAAGATGTTAATCATCTTAAGCGAGATAAAATCTCCACCCCACATCAATACAATCAATTCGTAGGGACTTTGCCTTAAGAGAGATAGAGGCGTATTCGTCGATCTATATCCGAGTACTTGAGCCCTTCTCTTAAGACGATGCAAAGACTATTTTCCTACAATTTGTGGCGGTTAAATCTCCCTTAAAATGACAACTCGTCTTTTCTCCTAAAATCAATCAATCAACTACCCTAAACCCGTAGGAACTTTGACCACAGTCAAAGAACTCCTCAAACCTTGTAAGGGGAACTACAGATACTCTAATTCTACTCCCGTAAGGATATGTAGGCATAAGATGCGATATCTTATCGAGTATACTTAGAAATAAACCCCTAGGTCTTTCAACCATTAAGCAGATAAACCATAGCAATAAACAAACATAAAACAAGAGGTTCCTATAGAGTACTACAGAAACTTAGGATGCTAGCACCTTCCCTAAGTTTAACCGACCCCTGAACCTAAAACTCTCTAGCTTGCATTTGCATTGCATTGTGGGAATTTCGATCTTTATCCCTTCCTTTGGATAAATCAAAGTTCGGTTGCAAATGAATAAGATTCAAACTAATCAATAGTTTGGTATCCAAATTTCACCGCGACAGTTTCACCACACGTGACATAACTGCAAAAGAAACACAAGGGACTCCTTCCTAAATTTCAGAGATTCATCCTCCACTCTATGCGTCACTCTTGCTCCATAATTCCACCTCCAGAAACCTGCAAACCAAACAAAGATATGATTAATTGACTTTAGAAATGCGACATCATTCGTAATATATTGAAGAAGGGAAGTTTAAGCACAAATCATACTCTAAAGTCCAAACTCAGAACGTAATCAATGTTGGTTTCTTAGAGCTTAAAAACTGTCAAATATATGGAGATCCCACTAGTTGCAAGGAACCAAGGTGCCAAGTACAAGCCACTTCCTAGGTAGTTGCCTCTTGATAAACTTGAAAATGTCAAGATATAAGGTCATAACAGGCGTAATCATAAGGAAAGTTATCATTATATCCCAACCCTTGCTCGCACCTACAAAGACAACAAATACGGTTTTAGGGGGCATCCAATACATAAGATGGCAGCTATTTGCATATCCTAACTTAACTTTAGTACCACAACTTATCGGAAACGGCCAACCATAACGCCCAAAACTCTAAGGGACGATGCATAGGTACTTTTTTTCCTGCAATTCCTTTACCATCCTTGATGGTTTTATCCACGACTTCTCGAATATACGAAGCTACGCGATACTCCAGTCCACCTAACAATTAGATTCAAGAAATTTCATCAGAATTAATTAATGAGGTTATTCCAGTCTGTTAATACAAATCAACAAGAATGGAAATTTTTAGAAGGGCATTCAAGACGCTTCCAATGTGAGTGAGTCACAAATGCATCACATTTGACATCCCTTGTCTCTTTCCAAAATGATGATTAAACGCAATCACGTAGAAGGGAAACCCTTTTCTAGCAGCATCAGATATGCTATACTCAAATGATGTTAATGGTCTTCAAGAACTCATTTAATACCTGCCAAAACCAATATTCACCCATCAAATATCATTAATGACCACAAGATAAAAGCGGAAAGGATATTAGAAATAATCAAAATACAATCAAAACATTTGAACAACTTTCAAATTCGTCTCGGGCAATTAATCTAAAAGGGGAAACTTTCAATTCAGAGAATCAAGGAAATCGTGTGCATTTACCCTTTGAAACACGGATTTCAGTCCACAAACTATATAAGTTAACACCACAAGAACGAAAGGGGGATGAGATAAAAGAGCAAAAAGGAGGTAACAAGAGGACTTATCTTGATTGTCGAATCCACCTCGCAGGAGACTTAGCCGTCGGATTATGCATCGTCGGGTTCCGCCTTCATCCTCTCCTCGATTCGTCGCCCCAAGGTAATGATCCACGATTGCTCTCGTTGTTATTTGGTTCTATGTTCGTTTAACGTGTTTTGTTCCTTTTAAGCTGTTCGTATGTGTAGATTCGTTGTTCGCTGTGAGAGATCTAGGTTTGAATGGCGTCCATCCGTTTCCACGGAAGAAGATCCTAGGAAATCGATTAACAGAAGGACAACACATAAGAAGAAGAAGAACGAATGAAGGAGGGAGACGGCAGAAGCAGTTGTTTGATCTAGGGTTTCCTTTTCATGTTTTTTCTTTCTTTTCGCTTAAATACCATGTATTGAGTGTGTATGCACCCCGCATCTTACCATAGACCCTCACATGCGTAGCTGTTTGTTCCTTTTACTTTTCCCTTTGATCTGTGATGCGCATCCCCCACGGTAGGCCCTCGCTGAATGCTCACACCTAATAAAATCAATTATTTATTTAATAAAACCAATTATTTATTAAAAAAAAACCTAATTCTATTTGTTTACCTAGTTCTTAAAATTCAATTACAATTGGTAAATTTTGGTAAGAAAATTTCAAAACCTAAAATGTGGATAAATCCATTTTTTTTAATTCAACTTTGTTTCTACAATCTTTCTTAAAATAATTAACTTTGTGAAGAAACTTAATTAACCTGACAATTCCGTCTTTTCCAATGCTTAATTAATAATTTTGATTCCAAAATTCAAATATTTTTAACTCCAATTCAATTTAAAATGTTAATAACCTTGATCTAAAATTCGATTATTAACGTTTGTTTTGAAATCTGACGTTAACCTTAACTCGATCACGATTGTTGTGACTTAGTCGTGATGTCAAATCATTTTTATTTGGATCACGATTCTTGGAATTATAGGCTTTAATTTCAACTTGTTTGATTTGTGACCTAATTATTGATTTAAATTATGCTATCAAATCCTATTATATCTCGTTCTATTTTATTATTTTTGTATGCATGTCCAATGGAAGAACCCATGTATGACTTCTTTAAGTCGTACATGTTGCCTCTCTTTTGCATCATTATTCCCTCGCTTGATCCTTGAGCTTTCAAGTCGATCAGTTTAGGCTTTAGCCCATACACTTTAAGATAGGATCGATTCCTCTTGAATCTCTCAACTGAGACGAACCTTGTATACAATTCAATTCTTATTCTCCCACGAGAGAATTAGACGTGAGTCATCTTGACAGTCGAGATATAATTCTCCTACCCCATAACAATATCGAGAGATGTAGAATCTTTTCCGCTTGAGAGAGGTATGTGGCATACTCGTCGATAAATCTGAGTTTTGAGTCCTTCTCTCAATGTGACGCAAAGACCATCTCTTACAAGTTGTGGTGGTTAAGTCGAGTGTTCTCCTTTAAGATGACGACTCATTTTTTCTCCTAGAATTAATTAACAAACCTTTTCCCTCCTGGAACTTTGACCAACAGTTAATGGTTCCTCGGTCCCTTTTAGGGGAATTACGAATACTCTGATTCCACTCCCGTCAGGATACATAGGCATAAGATGCGATTTCTTGGCGAGTATACTTAGAAATAAACCCCTAGGTCTTTCACCATTAGTGAACAACAATAGCACTATAAAACAAGAGGTTCTTGTAGAGTACTACAAATGCTTAGGATGCTAGTACCTTCCATAGGTTTGACCAACCCCCGAACCTTAGATTCTCTAGCTTTGCATTTGCATTGTATCTTGTGGGTAATTTGATATTTTTCCCTTCCTTTGGAAAAATTAAAGACCGGTGGTGAATCATGAATTAAGATTCAAGTTAATCAATAGCTTGATATCCAATTCTCACTGCGACACTTCCCTAGGTATAACCAACCCCGAACCTTAGATCTCTAGCTGTGTTGTTACATAGTGCACTTAGGGTTTTCTTCGATCTTTACCCTTTCCTTTGGATAAATTAAAGCTCGATGGTGAACTTCATGATTTGTGATTCAAGTTAATTAATATCTTGATATCTGATTCTCACTGCAACAGACGGGTAGTAGATTTATCAGCTAATTGCAAAGTCATTCTTGTTGTCTTCAACATAATATTTTTTAACGTTTCACAACGAATAATTGTATCAAGTTGATACTAGATCCCAAATCAATCAAACCTTTACCAATGTAAACATTTCCAATTATAATCGGTAAGGTAACTCTTCCCTGATCACTTTCTTTCTGTGGGAGAGTATGTTGAATGATTGCGCTACAACTATCATCAAGAGTTATTATTTCTTGATCCGTGTACCGCCTCTTTTTGGTGAGGAAATCCTTTATGAATTTAGCATACGTAGGCATTTTCTCTAATGCCTCGAAGAATGGAATATTGATTTGCAATTGACTAAAAATATCCAAAAATCGAGCACAATGCCTCACATTGTCCTTTTTAGATGAAGCATGAGGATAAGACAAATTTTAAATCGGTATACTTTTCACTTTCTCCTTCCCCTTTTTATTCTTTTTTCTTTTTCTATTATCTCACTTTCTTTTATACTTCTTCCTTCTCTTTTTTCTCCTTTTTAACTAAGTCTCCCTCTACATTCTTTTCTACTTCACTCTCGTCAATTTATTTCTCTTTTTCAACTACAATCTCCTCTTCCTCAATTTCCTCACCAATTCCCATATCAATTGCTCTACCACTTCTAGTAAGAATAACTTTACAATGCTCTTTTGGATTCACTCGAGTATTCACCGGAAAAGTTCTTTTGTGTTGGTCGACTAATTGTTTGGACAATTGCCCAACTTGCATCTTAAGATTCTTAATAGCTGCATCGATACTCTTTTGGCTGGCCATTAACATTTGCATGAATTGAGTGCGTGTGTCTTCCATATTTGAATTTCCACTTTGACGTTGTGGAGGTTGAATGTAGTTTTGACACAAATTTTGATGATTTGAAGTTCTAACATCTTGTCTCCAACCTTGTTTATAAAATTGGTTATTTCCTCTTTGTTAGTAACCTTGGTTGTTTTGGCCTTGATAAGGAGCTTGCCTAAGTAGAAAACCTTGATTTTGATTTGGATTCCTCATATAATTTACTTCCTCACCAGCCGGAGGATAATAATTGGTAGGATGATCACCTTTACAAAATCCACTAGAAGCGACTTGTTGTTGCTTGTTAGGAATCTCTTATATCTCCTTTATTTGTTGTGGAAGCTTCAAAATTTGTTGCTTTACCTCATATAATTTGTTTTGAGCAAGAATGGCATCATTAGTGCCCAATTCAATCATTTTCGGTTTTCCCTGTGTCGTACCTTAGTTGTGCTGGCCTTGATGATCATTGAGTGCCATTCTATCAATAATTTCTATTGCTTATTCCATACTCTTCGACATTGAAGAACCACCCGACGTAGCATCCAATAGAGTTTTGGGTTAAGGTTGAAGTGTCCATGACGAAAGATATGGATTTGAGTAAGCTCATCAAAACCATGACCTTAACATTGACTTGAACCGCTCCCAAGCTTCATTAAGGGATTATTTGCACCTTAAGGGAAAATCACAATTGCCATCTTTGCTTCCATGAACCTATTGTGAGGAAAGAATCTCTCAAGAAAATTTTCTCCCAACATATTCCAATCGGTCATCATTTGAGTTGGTTGATCAAGATACCATTCTTTTGCTTTTCCTATCAAAAAATGTGGAAATAGTCTATTGAACAATTGTTCTTCTTCCGCTTCTGGAGCTCCCGTTGCGCTAACAGTCTCATAAAGCTTGGTAAGATGTATGTACGGATCTTTATGATCAAGCCCTGTGAAGGGATTTGCATACATAAGTTGAAGTATTACAGTTTTCATCTCCGAGTATCTTTCATTATTTACATTTCTCGCAAACTGAGCATTCCTCCTTGGACTATTTGTACATGGTTCCCTTGCGGGAGGTGGAGGTGGATCTGCCATTATTGGTGTTGAAATGAGAGTTGTTGGTGGATTACTAGTATAAGTTCCTTCGTGTTCTCTTCTTTCGTTAGCTATTTGTCTTCTTCGTCTGATATTACTATTAAGTTTACGCATAGTTCTGTCAATCTCAAGATAAAAAAGAAGTTGATTTATGGGTATACTTCCTCACATAACAAATATATGAAAAGCTAACCAAGTAAATAAAAAAATACAAGGAATATGAACTAAGATAAGAAATAACAATACAAAATTTAAAACAAGATAAACTATTGCAATGCTTGCAATATCAATCAACAATCTCCGGCAACGGTGCTAATTTGTTGAATGTATATTAGGTGGGCAATAATTTTATCTTTTCTACAGGGATTATCGTGCTATCGCCGCTGTTCTATAGTTTATATGGTCATAAGTGAGTGTTTTAGAATGGTTTTGTTTGGTATCATAAATTTCACAAGAGTTTTGTAGCAAATAGTAAAGTTTGAAAAGATGTTTGTTTTAACAGACATATTAATAATAGATTTTATCAACCTACTTTGTATGTATTTAATTAATCAAGCATGTGAACTTTGTTATGATCAAAATAATCACGTATCTTCTCAATATCATTTATCTCTAAAGCGATATCATGAATATTATCGTACTAATTACTAAATGACGTCTCATGCTAACAATCAACACAATAATCTTAGAGCTTGATACAAAGTGGATATCAACTCACAAATCTATATATAGATCTTGTTCATTGATAGATGAAAAACTTGGGTCAAGGTTTGAAAAATACATTTCACTAGTGATTCAAATCAAATATATAACATTAAAAGCAAAGATATTCATCATACATTGATCATCAACTTTGTTCGCATACACAATATCAAAAGAAATACATACACATTAAATAAGATTACATTTACCCTTGATACAAAGGATTTAGCTTCCAAAAATCATGGTACCTTGCTTCACAAGTAATGGAAAGAGATGAATGTGCATCCAAGTTTAAGAATCGACAATGGATGTGAATCCAACTTCGATTTTATGAAGATCACCTCTTAGATGAAAAGATGAAGTTCTTACGGTTTTTGGTGTCTTAGGAAATGTTAAGAAAACATATTATTATCCAAAAAGGCCATAAAAGTACATAAATATCTTTCCAAATCTGCGCATGCTCGCCTAGCGAGCTCTACCTCGCACAACGAGGTCAACCTTTTGGCATTTCAAGTGCCTTAGAAAACTTAAACCGTCCTTAAGAAAATATATTAGCTTGCCTGGTGAGTTATAGCTTGCACTACGGGCACTGTTCGCTCATACTCGCACAGCGACCATGAAGCCAAAAACATTTTGCCTATGTAGTAAACTGTCTTGCTTTCCCTTAGGTCGCTGTAGAGCTCACACAACGAGCTAACTGAAACATGCCTTGTTTGCTTTGGCTTTCTTTTCATTCTTTTGTGTATCTTTCTTTGATTTTTATGCCTAAGTCCTGCACATTAGCACACAAATAAGGAAATCCAAAGGCTCCTACAATTATAATGGCCATTTACATAATATTATGGAATTAAACATCTAAAACACAAAATTAGAGTAGTAAAATGCCAAAAAAAAATAGTGAATTTAAAGTCATATTTGACATTCAACAATTCTCAATTGTAGTCTATAGTGGCAAGGCAAAATGATATGGGGTCAGATATTAAAGCCATCCTGGAGGTTCTGAAAAAACTCTTGGCTTTAAGACTCAACACCTTATGTTATTTTTGAATTTTTGACTTATTTTGAAATATTTTGCAATTTGACAATTATTTTCTTTGGTTTAATAATATTTTTATTCAATATCTTTTCTTATTTCCTTCATTTTTGTTGATGACAAAAGGGGGAGTAAGACAAATAAGTATTTTAGAGCCTGAATATGATAATTAAGAACTTACAAACCTCAGGCTCTGAAGTCAACTTGTTAATAAAATTAACAGCCATTGTTCTTAAATACTTATGTTTGTCATCATAAAAAACGGGGAGATTGTTGGAATACATTTGGTTTGTACCATATCTCTAAGATTTTGAGGACAACAAAGTATTTAAGGAATAGTTGAGTATACTAATAATTGTTCAAGTGTGCAGGACCATAAACTAAAATTCCTAATATAAACATAGTACTAGTACTGAAAATGAACATGTAATGAGAAGCTAAAAGATCCATAATCTGAAGGATTAGAACCTGATAACTAAACTCTGAAGACTCAGACTCTGAAGGAGGTCAACTTTTAAAGACCAGACTCTAAAAAAAGTCAACATCTAAAGACTAAGACTCTAAAGGTCTTAGACTCTGGTCAGTCAACGTAAGGATCAAGAAGACCATTATAGGTCACTATCAGACTCATAAAGTAATATGCCTTCTTCTGATCACGTGCAAATCCAAACAAAAATATGCACAAAGAATTGATATGTAACATATAATTTCTCTTGAAGCAAAGGAAATTCAAATGTCTTTTCAACAATGTTAACCATATTGAGTAACATTCCAACCTCTATGATCAAGGTTCTATAATACTCACTAGTGCTAGCTATTCTCTTCAATGCCTTCTTTCTGTCTCTCTATATAAGGAACTGAAGACTTAAAGAAAGATAACCAATTCTTGCAATCAAAAGAGTTGTTACCATGTCAAACCAAAAGCTTAAGTTTAACTTAGAATTTCTTATCATCTGTATATCTTAGGAATTCATAAGTCTTAAGAGTCTTTTTAAGTTGTATTTTGTTTACACCTCTGCTTATATATCGGGTGTAATATTCAAACAATATTTTAAGTTAAATTGTTATAAGTTTATTGCTTGAGCATCTAAAGTCTCCTGTTTGCGTGCTTGAGCATTAGAAGTCTCTTGCTTGTGTGCTTGAGCATTAAAAGTCTCTTGTGTGTTTGAGTATTAGAAGTTTCTTACTTACATGCTTGAACATTTGTAATCATTTGTGATTATAGTAAAATTTCTTGGAAGTGCAAGGAGATTGAATTACTCTCGTTTCGTGGGAGGAACCAGGATAAACTTGCTTATGTCTCTCTTTCTTTCACTCTCTACCTTTAAACTTGTTTTTATCCGTTGCAAATACTTGACTCTATATCAGAATCTAAACTTTGAGTTCATAATCTGATATGAGATTTTTAAAAAAGAAAGAAAAAACTAATACAATTCAACCTCCATTCTTATATTTTTCTCACCTTCAAACATGCCTAACCACATGTCCTCAAAAGGGATGATATTTCCCACTCTTCTAAGAAAAAAAATAGTTTCTTCCTATTAATGTGAGAATTGATATTCTATCTTTTATTAGTTATGAGAACTAGTCTTCCTATCCTAACACTATAGTCAAACATTTGGGAGGAAATCAATTCTCCACCCATCATCAACTTGAATTTCATGGATTCATAGTGCACAACCTTCCTGTCTTCTACTCCATCAATTCCTTTTTAAATGTCATTTTTTGACTTTATTCACACACTAACACAATTAATAAGTATTGTTACTTTTTAAATAATAATATTTTTTGCCTATAATATCCTTAATATTTTAATAATTTATTTATTTATTTTTAAAGAAATTATTAAAGATAATTTTGACAAAACTACAACCAATACTACTTTAAAGTTTGCAATGACACTTAAAAATAAACCAATTTTTCATAAGAAATGACAATTAAAAGTGAATAAAGATAGTATCACATAAGAGAGTTCATCATCTTCATTATATTTTCACAATTGCATATTAAAATATTAAAAAAAAATCACTTAAATTTAAACTTATTTTAAGTCTCTGTTCATAAATTTTTTCAATATGTATTTCTAAAAATTATATGATTTTAATTATGTTAAAATAATAATAAATATTTAAATTATTGAATGTCAAAATTATTTGTTTAACTTATAAAAAATAATTTTAGAAAGAATTTTTAATATTTTAGTTTATAACAAATGGCCCCAAATGCCCATGGATAGTTAAATCAAAACACTCTAAGCATTGACACGTTTGTAAGGCACGTGGGATTGTAGTAGATGTAGGTCAAGTTCTGAATCTAATCCAATACAGAACCTCCGTGCGTGCCACAAACGTTCGCTGTTATTCCGTACTGGCTTCATATTCAAGCACAAAAACCTACAAACCCTAACCCTAACCCTAATTCTCTTCCCAATCATGGTCACCGATGGCTACGACTCTCGACGCAAGCATCACCGATCATCCTCTCCGGACGACCACGACAAATCCTCAAAGCGTCATAAGCACCGCCACCATCATAGCCACCGCCATCGCCATGGAAGCAAAAAGCGCGATGAGGAGATTCAAATTCAATACGATGCAGAAATTGTTGCCGCGGTTCCTTCTCCAAGTCCTGTTTCCGATCCGGCTCCGGCTCCACGTAATCATCTCCCTGACGATGACGTCGAGGAGGGAGAGATTCTTGACGACGAGCCTTTGGGCGGCGAGGTTGGAAAGAAGCAGATTGAATCTGATGTTGAATCTGGGGAAATTGAGGTGAAAGGAGATCGAGATCTCCGATCTGAGAAGAAAATTCCGGTATGATATGATCGAATAGAATTGTTTATGAACGTATTTTGTTCAATTTCAATCTTGTGTATTGCTACACGTGACATCTGTTTGGTTGCTGAGAAAGCCAAGGCCATTGAAATAGAATTCGAAGAAGTTTTTTTGTTATTGTCAATTGTTTTGTTTTGGTTGTGAAAATTTTATTTATCTCAGCAGTATTAACGGTTTCATCTCGGGGACCAAACAGAGCACTGTGATTTTTTGTTTTGGGATTGTATAATGAGTTTTTTTATTCGTGAGAGCTTGGTAGAGTACCCTGTCAGTGTTTCATAGATATCTAAGAACCTGGTTGCACTGCATGACATATGTGAAAGAAGTCTCTCTAGGCGTTTCAGTGAAGACTGGTGGCTTACAGTTAATTTGTAAGAGCTGGTTATGTGTTTTATAAATTTATTTTTGCACATATGTAATGATTTAAATGCATTTTTTAAACCTTTTTTAAGCATCACTTTGAGTATTGGAATATTCAACACTCGAGCTCAATTAATTCTCTATGATGGGCAGGGACTTCTAGCTAAAAGTTTGAAAATTGAAAGTGAGGATTTCAACAGTGATAGATTTATTAGTCCTACTTCTGATGTAGAAGATGGAAAATGGCGTCGGAGGCACATTGAATCTCGAAGTTGTGAAGATGATGATTCTCCAAACCACTCAAGGGCTGGGAGAGATGTTCAAGCTGGTCATGATGCTTTGGGCAACGGGTATTTGGATGTTAAGTCTTCTAAAGGGGATAAGTGGCAGAATGGGGAGTTTGGACATTTTAAAGGGAATGAGATGCTAAAAGGTGACTATAATGATGAAGCACTGGAGGCTAATAGAAAGGAAGAAAATTCCCACAGGAATGCCTCTGAAAGTGGAGAAGAAAAACGTAGAATGCCAGGGAATTCTCCTTTGCATGATGGTTACAGAAGTCGATCAAAATCAATTGGCCATACAAGAGACAGGTCTCCTTCTCGCAGTGCTGTAGAAGAGTATGTCCATCCCAATAGCAGGCACTCTAGGGAAAAGGGTTCCCTTTATTATACTAGCAGACATAAGACTGACTATGACCTTGATGAGGAAAGAGTGAGTGCATACAGAAGGGAGCATCGTCACGGCAGTAAGGATTTGGTGGAGGGTGATAAACAGGAACACAGTACCAGGTATCACAGTCGGGAGACCCGGGATAGGGATAGAGCTACCTACAGAAGTAGGGACAGAGATGTGGATAGAGACTTGCACAGAGAAAAGAAGGGAGAGGAAACAAATAAGAATAAGGAAGTTGATTGGGTGCGTAGAAGGGAGAAAGAACGTGGAAGGAGCCACGATAGACATAGAAGGGACATTGAAAAAGAAAAAGATAGGAGCAGGGAAAGGGAAGAGGGTAGGGATAGGAGAAGAGAAAAGGAAAGAGATAGGAGCAGAGACACAGTTTATGAGAGGGATAGGAGAAGGGAAATAGAAAGAGATACGAGCAAGGACAGAACAAGGGGTGGTGAGAGAGATAGAGACTGGAAGAGTGAGTGGGATTATAGGAATCGGGAAAGGGATAACATTAAGGAGAGGGAAAGACGAGATGATAGATATCGACACAATGACAAAGATGCTCCTAATGGTAAGGATAAGCATATACGTCGCGAGGATGGCAATGACAGTGGAGATAGATATAAGAAACATTCAAGACATGAAGAGAATGGACACCACACAGATAGAAAGAGGAACTATACCATGGAAGAGGATGGAAGGAAACTAAAAGGGTATATTTCATTTTTTACTAATTTTTTTGTTTCTATCACGGATTTTTCTAGACATTTATCTTTAGTCTTCTTTTAATTCTTTCTGGAATATCATGCTTATTTTGATTTGATTTTGATGTATATTGATTGCTGCAGTGAGATTGAACAAGACGATGTAGACGAGGATACATTGCAACTACCTGAGCAAGAAGAGGAAGATCTGAACAGAATAAAAGAGGAGAGTAGAAGAAGAAGGGAAGCAATAATGGAAAAATACAAAAAGCAGAATCAGAAAATAGAACAAGCAGCTGGAAATGAAGGCAAAGGTATTATCATTCTCCTTTTCTTATAGGTTTGAGTGAGGCTGATATAGTTACAGGACATTTGATCATAACTTATATTTCATTAGTTTTTGCATTTATCGATGTCTGGTAATTGTCTTTATCTATAACCTGCTTGTCACCTTTTTAGTTTTTAGGCGATGACTCCATATTTCAGATCATGCATATTACTTTTCTTATAAAAAAACATGCTAAAGCATGTGCAATTTACAAAGTTTACACGAAAGGGCATGTGTGGCTTATAGCATTATTGACCCCATAGGTTACTCCTAAATTACGATCTCTGCTATTCAGTGTTATCAAATTGCGGCGCCATGGCCGATATACATGGCGGTTTTGGGGCTTGCCGCAATGGTAAATATCGTCCGATATTGCGGGTGTTTGGGCTTGCTGCAATGGTAAATATCGTCCCCTATTGCGGGTTTTTCTGCTATAATCCGCAATAACGGCGCCACAAAGAGGCTGATATGGCGGGATTTTGGCTATCTGCCATGGACCGCCATCGACAACATTGCTGCTATTAGAGTCATGTTATGCCTTTTGCTCTTAATGAAAGAGGTATTGCTTTTTCCGTTGACTTTCACATGTTAGATTGGGCGAGTTGATAATTTCTGTACTGCGAACCAATTTAACGAAGTTTACAAGAAGTGGGCATGTGTGGCTTATAGCATTACTGACCCCATAGCTTACTCCTAAATTACGATCTCTGCTATTAGAGTCATGTTATGCCTTCTGCTATTCTTAATGGAAGAAGTATTGCTTTTTCCAATGACTTTCACATGTTAGATTGAGCTAGTTGATAATTTCTGTACTGCGATTGATAGTATGTTTTGGTCCGTGCTTAAAAGTTGAAAAGTTCAGTGTGTTTATATATTTGAGTTTAATTACAGTTGAGTTAGAGAGGTTTAGCATTGCTATTTGAGTCTTTGTTGTTATCCATTCTTTTGTTAACTCATTTAAGTTATATTTTCAAAATTACACTGATATATTCATGACACTTAATTTTGCATATACACTTGGGTCTTTACCAGTCTTCTATTTTCTGCCCGTATTATCCTCATAGTATTTGAGACTTCCTCTAACGTTGTAATACACTATTATTAGGCAAGGACTTGGAGATTCATACTGACATTTTAAAAGCAGTTGATGGTAAGAGTGATGATGTTGATAATGTGGAACCATCATTTTCTGTTGGGAAATCTCCACCGGAAAATGTAAATGTCGGCTCAGAGAAGGTACCTGGTGCTGGGGGCCTCGGCGAGGGTACTCCTAAGGTTTGTCCTAAATTAGTTTTTTGTATGAAAGTGATATTACAAAAATTAGATGGAAGTTTCATTCATATTTCTATTGGATTTGAAGCTCATTCTTAATACTTGCAGAGTGAGAGGTCAGCTGACAAGTATTGTGATGATATATTTGGTGAGACACCAACTGGTGTTCGGAAATCGGTAAGTGTTTCATTAAACTATTCAAATTTTGTAGCAACTCATGATATCATTTCTGATTATGGATGGATCATCTTTACTGAATGATAATCTAGAAAATCCTATCTTGCATATCCTTTTCCCCCAGTTTACTTTTCTCTTTCTCTCCCTTCTCTGTAAACATGCTTTGGTATATATTTTACAGCATTTCTCCCCCAAGCTAACCAAGCTAAGTAGACTTTATTTTTGTAGATGACTTCCTAGTGGCTTTTCATCAAACATGTCTTAATTTACTGCAGTTGTTTTCTTCCATTATGCTGTTCATTTTTTTGGCATTATTTTATGCTTGTCTAGAGTTATTAAACCAATTGTGTAGTCTTGTTGATTTGGTGCTATACTTTCTTGTTATATTAAAACTTATTAAGTCCTTTTCAGGGAAAAGGAGATGGATTATTAATTGAGAGGGTTGGCCTGCATGACAACTGGGATGATGCAGAGGGCTATTACAGTAAGTAATTCATTTGATTATATCTAGCTGTCATGATCATTCTCTTTTGATTTTTGTGTTGTGGCTTGGCTGCAGAGCCTGGTTAGTTTTTGTGCCATGTGATGTGTTGGTCCGAACATAGTTTTCTAGGTAACTTCTTCAATATTTGGTTGTGGTAGTTAAATTTTTTAACACATTCTTTCAAATTTGATTTTCCGTAAAAACTTTTATGGTGAAAATTTGGTGATTTTGGAAGGAATAGGCTAGAAACATAACTGCTGATATTTAAATACCTTTAACAAGCATTTTAAGTTGTTACAAAAATGATGTTTTAAGCATCTTTTTCTGAGGCATTTCCTGTGGATCTGTCAAAATATTATGTTGAAAATCTTTGGGGAAATCATATTCTTGTTGAAATTGTTGGTCGGTTATTAGGTCTAATATCCTTGGCAAATCTTTTTTCCTGTTCGATTGATTTATGTGCTGATATTTCAATGCAGGTTATCGTTTTGGTGAAATACTTGATGGCCGATATGAAGTTACAGCTGCACACGGGAAGGGTGTCTTTTCAACAGTTGTTCGAGCTAAGAATCTAAAAACTGGTAATGGTGAGCCAGATGAAGTAGCAATAAAAATTATTCGTAATAATGACACCATGTGAGTGATTTTTTCACAGGGTATCCTTAATTAATCTTTTTTCATTTTTGGGTAGTAGTGTCTCTTATTCATTGTTATATTTCTGATGTGGAATAGGTACAAGGCTGGTTTGGATGAGTTGGTCATTTTAAAGAAATTAGTAGGTGCAGATCCGGATGATAAGCGTCACTGTGTTCGTTTCCTTTCAAGCTTTAAGTATAGAAATCATCTATGTTTAGTTTTTGAATCTCTAAATATGAATCTGCGTGAAGTTTTGAAGAAGTTTGGTCGCAATATTGGCCTTAGGCTAACTGCTGTGAGGGCATATGCAAAACAGCTTTTTATTGCACTGAAGCATCTCCGTAACTGTGGTGTTCTGCACTGTGATATAAAGCCTGACAATATGTTGGTATGCCTAAAATGCTGTTTTTTTTTTTAAATTGTTTCTTTTCATAGTTTTTTTCTCCCAAAAAGAAATATATTGTCTAACTTTTTATTTCAATTTCCTTTTCTGCAAGGTCAACGAGGCCAAAAATGTTTTAAAGCTTTGTGACTTTGGGAATGCCATGTTTGCTGGTAAAAATGAAGTTACACCATATCTCGTGAGTCGCTTTTATCGTGCCCCTGAAATAAGTAAGTACCGTTCACTACTTTTCATTGCATTACTCCCAACTGCTTTTTCGTAGCCACTTATGGTTACTAACCGGGCTTTTGAATGTTATTTTGCAGTTCTTGGATTGCAGTATGATCATCCATTGGATATTTGGTCTGTAGGCTGTTGTTTGTATGAACTGTATACAGGGAAGGTTCTTTTTCCAGGGCTCACAAACAATGACATGCTACGGCTTCACATGGAATTGAAGGGCCCTTTTCCAAAAAAGATGCTCCGAAAGGTAAACTTACTGTTTAATATATTGTTAATCATCACAGTTTGAGTCTTATGAATCTTTTTAATACTTGATATTCTTGACCAAGTTAAAAAACACTTGATGCTAGTCTGTTGCTATTTTAATTTCCAAACTAACCTTTTTACCTTCAATTCAAATTTTGGCATCAACAAATTTTTTTTGTTTGTATTTATAACAATTTATTTTTTGTTCTCTCTTTGCAGGGAGCATTTACTGAACAACATTATGACCAGGACCTGAGTTTTCATGCCACAGAGGAGGATCCTGTAACAAAAAAGGTGAGCTAGACTTATGATTGTGTTTTGAAGTATTATGTTAATAAGTAAATGGTTTTTTAGTCTGAATAACGTTTGTAATATTATTTCCTAGACCATAAAGCGGATGATTCTTAACATAAGGGCAAAAGATGTAGGAACGATCATCACTGGCTCTCCTGGGGAGGATCCAAAAATGTTGGCCAATTTTAAAGATCTTCTAGATAAGATTTTTGTCTTGGATCCGGACAAGAGATTAACAGTCTCACAAGCATTGAACCACCCATTTATCACTGGCAAGTGACCGATGTTGCAAAACTTGACTCTCGAAATGATATTTGTACATATTTATCCAATTGATATTAAGGTTCTAATGATATGGCACTATTTGTCTTCTCTGTACGGCCCAAGGAGTATCATCACGGTTGTCTGCTTGTCGAAGTGAAAAGTTTGATGTCGCTAAAGGCGTACATTTAACTGGCGGTTCTCTGTGGAATGTACTGTTTCTATTGTAAGACAACTTGCCAATGGCAGTTTTTCTTTTTTGCAGATGTATTTGTACTTGAAACACTGCTCTTGCAATTAAATCCATCGAAATTTTTCTATGAGAAGTTCAGTTTCGTATTCCATTTGAGAAGACAGAGTTATTTATTCTTTTATCTGGTCTTTTTATCTTTCTTTTTTCTAATTTGCATAACCTTTTGTTGAATAGTCTTTGCATTGTTTATGCTCAGATTCTCCTTAGTCTGTCACTATTTCTGCAATACATATTTCTCTACCATTTCATGTAACTTCCTTGAATTCTGGAGAGTCTAATTGAATTTCTCATTCAGGAGACACCACGGGTTTGAGGCTTCCCTCCCATGCTTAGATGCATAAAAGGAACCCAGGAGAAGGTATCTTGGTTTGTTTATTGGGAGATTAAATTTTCCGTTTAAAAATGAATGATACTTTCCATGTAACTTGGTTTATATTGGTTTGTTTACTATGTGGGAAGGAAATATATTAAGATGAGACTGAAAGGATCTTGTGAGTCATGAGAAAATTTGAGCTCATCAATTGTTTGTGTTTTAGCTAGGTGCATAGACTAGGATGAGTGGTTAGTCTTGAACCTACATTTTCATCTAGATGCAGGTTCCAGTACTACACACATGCCTAATTGCCACTATTTTGAAGAAAATTCAGTATTAGGGAAATATTTAACAAGATCTCTGTTGTCTACGTTTCTTCTTTCTTAGTAATGGCTTGAGTTAGGCATATAGATATTCAATTTATATAGCTGTACTTGAGCATCTCTTTTTGTCTGATGTCTTGTCTTATTATTTTCTTTGTTTACCTTTATGTATCCTAATGGATTAATATTGCATTTTATCCATGGCGGTTCAATGTGGAGGCATTTCTATTGGATGTTTGGCCGTGTTCTTGAAGCATTTTTTATCATGGTGAGCAATTCATTCTTTTTTGTTTTGTTGTGGTACAAGTTAAATTTGATACTGCTTTTATTTGATGAAATTTTAATGGTTTTGATTGCTCATCTTTTTAGGTAACATATCGTGCTCCTGCAATTTTTGTAAGTATGTTGAAGTCCGATTCATTTTTCATCTTTGTTCAGTATATAATTGCCTTGATGGTCCATGACATCTAGTTTTCTATGATGATAATACTTGGTTATTATTTCTGTTTTTACATGTTGATGTGTTGCAAATTTGCAACCATATCAATAGTTTTCTGCAGTGTTTTCAATGATCATGCAGGTGGTGTTTGGGGCAGGATTTTAATTTTCCCCCCTATATATATGCCTGGGGATCTGGGTTTGTTCTTTTTGTTTTGCGTAATTCTATGCTCCCAATTTTATCTACTTGTTTGGTTGTTAGTCTCTTGATTCTCGACAGTCAGCGATGACAATATCAGTTTCTTTATTTATTTTACATAAAAGAAAGAACACTTGTTTTTGAAAGTTTTGGTGCTACTGAGTTTCTTATGCTATAGTAGGGTCCTGTAAAGGGTGAGATCCATTGTCTGGCAGACTCATCTTTGCATACAAGAGGGTTTTCACAACTTACTGTTAGATATCTGAAATCATATATAAAAAAAATTCACGGGTGTCAGGAAATGAACATGGATTAGAAGAGAGAACCAATATAGAAACCAATCATCAAAGATGTGGCTTGTTTCTACCTTGGAATCTCTCTGATTTTTGTTGCATGATGTGTGAACCCATAATAGTGCGATTTCTTCTGCCATTCCCATGTTTCTTAATGATTTTCAATAATGAATTGAAACACTTGTGCAAATCATTTATAGAAGAAAGGAAAAAAAAATTCTGATTTCTATCCTCTTTGAATTGAAACATTTTCCTGTTTTGATATTTCCTTTGGTAATCGCATGTTTAAGGAGTTATAAATTTGGGATCTTAGCAATGATGACCTTGAAAGTTTTTGTTGGATTGGATTATAGAATCAGATTGAATGAAAGATAATGTTTGCATTTTCTATTTGCTTTAGGTTAGGTTTAGAAAAATCTACATCTCACTTATTAAAATTGTGCAATATAGTATAGAGTCTTGTTGCTTAGTTTTAAACCTCAAGATATTTTGAAAGCAACCAATAGATATTTTAGGTCGTCTTTTAAGAAGAGACTGAAGAAATATTTAATAATGTATGTGTGTGTATATAGTAGTTTATATGGATTCTAACATCTTTCATGTATAATCCCTTCTTTACACTGAATAAATGAAATGATACAATGTATGTCATTAAAATATCTCAAGTCTGTTATTGAATTGAGGGAGTTGTTTCGCACTTGCCAGGAAGTATAGTTGGGTGATTCTTTTTTAGGACAAGATTAATTCTTGTGCTTGTTTTGATTTCATTTTATTTACATATTAAAGGAAAAAAAAATAGAATTATGGTTTTAATTACATATTAATATTTGGTACATATATAATAGGGGTGTTCATGGCAATATAATTCGTAACGATGGGTATCCACCAAATCTGTCTTACCCATTTTGTTGTGTATATTATTTAAATTTTGATAATTTAGAATATTAAACATGGTTAATGTCTTGATATTTTAAATTTTGATAATTTAGAATATTAAACATGGTTAATGTCTTGATATTTTAAATTGTATTTATTATTTAAAATATTTTAAATATGTATAATTTTGGTATTATTTTATTTTATTATTTATAATGCAATCTGGTTTTGAAAAAAAATTAATTATTAAAAAATTGATTTTACTAATTGGATGGTCGTGAGTTGTGAAAATCCCTCGAATTTGTTTGGGACAGATTTGAGTTTTAATTCTCCGTTTTAGATGGATTTTGGGTAGGAAATGATGGTTGTTTGGAGTTTTGGGGTGGATTTGGGGTAGGAAATGCTGATTGTTTGGAGTTTTGGGGAAGTAAAAACCGTTCTGAATCTGTCTTGTTATGCCTAGTGTTAATTGGTTTGGGTAAGTTTGAAACCAAATTGAAATCCAAACTTTGGGTTGGGTATTTTTAGTTTGAACAAAAATCGACTCAATCCAATGAAATCTAATGTTATTTGGTTTGGGTAACTGATTTTTAAATTCTACCTACGAGTTGTCTATTTTAGTTAATTATAATTGATTTGTATAGTTTACATCTATTTAAGTTAATTATAATTAATTTGTATAGTTTACATCGTCAATATCATAAAAATTAGTATAAAGTATTTAAATCCAAGAAGAAAATAATGAATGCCATTTGTGCATTCACAATCTATATGAGGACCAAAAAGAAAAAGGAAAATTAAGAATTTTATGTTATTATAGAATATTGATTAAAGAATATTTAATATTTTCTTAAAATATTTTAGCACATTTGTTTGTAATGTATTTATTAGTTTGGTTAAGTTTGATTTTTATTATAAATTGTACAAATTTAGTTTAATATAATTCATATATTTTTAATCGGTTTGGATATGGGAGTCTTTCGGCCTTGAATAAAACCAACCACATCCGTAATATACACTATCATAATTATAAGATTTAATAATTTATAAATGTGAATTTTTGTCAAGTTTCTTATTTTGAGTACTTATATTGTACGTTCCATTCTTTTTGCACATTTTCTCTTTTTGTTTATTTGTTTTTTAAATTTTCTTTAATGTTATTTGGGTTAACTAAATATTTGAACATTTTTAATTTTTTTTTGACTCTAACTGGACTTTTGAAATACTTATTTGAGTTTCTATTTTGAGAGATTAACATTAAAATATTTAATGAATCAATTCTAATACAGAATATATTTTGTAAGGGCTAAAACATCCTAACATAAATTAAAAAGCAAAAAGCTTATATTAAGGAACATAAAACTAACAATATTTCGCTGCCTTGAAAACTATAGATATTTCTAGAAATTATTCTTATATGTAAGTTTAATTTAAATTAGACAGACACTAATATCCACTATAAATCCGTTTCTGATATCCACCATGAATCTGTTTCTGGTGACACTAATATTCACCATGAATCTGTTTCTGAACCTGCTATCTGTAGTATAATTTTAATTTTGATAATTTAAAATTGTTCCGTTTATTTTATTATGTAGTATTTTGATAATTTGAAATATTGAATATATTTTGATATTTTGTTTTGTATTTATTATTTAAGATATTTGATTTGTATGTATGAAATAATTTGAATTTTTTTTGTTTTATTATTTTTAATGTAATTTGATTTTGAAAAAATAAATATTTTTATTAAAAAATTGATTTTATTAAAAAAGTGTAAATATCTAAACTTAATTTGAACCTTTATGAATTTGAGTTTTATATCCTTACCTCTAATAGAGATTGGGACAGAAAACTAGAATTGTTTTGAGCTTATAAAAACTCTATTTTTGACTGTAAAAGAGCTTACAAAAAACACGTCATATCTTTGTGGCCCAGCCCACTAGACTGGCCTAGCAGGTTTCCCGACTCATTGAAAATAATTTTAATGATCATAAATTTTTGTGGTGTTCATATACATATATGGATTTATAAATATTTTAAAACTCAATTAAATTTATAATTATTCTATATTCTTTTTAGTTTTTTTTGTCCATTACATTATTTAAAAAAAAAATTAAAACCATAATATTAAAATACACGCTGACCTAGGCCATCAGGCTGCATGGCCTATTAGAATATGGCTTATCAGAATCTGAGTCAGACTCAATTTTAGTAGCCTATGAAGTAGTTAGATCCATCACTCTAGTCTATTCATACATGTCAGTTGATTGGACCAAAGTGGATTGTGTCCGAGCTAGGCGGGGGTGAGTTTAATTATACTTGCACCTACTTCCATGTAGCATACTTGTCCCCACCTCCAAATCTAATTGGGAGTAAAGTTTACCGTCCAAACCTCTTCTAGTGAAGAATAAGTTTTTATTTACCTGCTCCCATCTGCAAAATTTAATTTTTTTTTAAATTATAATAAAAATTAATAATTTAATTAAAAATTAATTATTTTATTAACTTAATTAATTATTTTATTAAAATTTTAATTAATAAATAAATATTAACTTGATTTTTTTAATTGCAATAAAGACATTAATAATTAAATTAAAAATATAATTAATAAATTAATATTAAAATAAATAAATTAAGAGAATTAAAATAAATTGTAATATTCAAGGGCAGATGGGTCGGGGAGTCTTAGTTTCTTTCCGTTTCTGTAGTTAAGAATGAGTTTTTTCATCTGCATCTAATTAAATTGAATTTTTCCTCAGAACGGGTTTAAGTTTGTTTATTATGCCTAATTAGTTGATGTTCATAATTCATAAATTGCATTAAATCAAATTATATTAATGATTGGCTTCAGTTTTCAATAACCTTTTTAATAAAAATCCTATTAATTGCTAAAGCAGAATTTAGAACTAGTTTGGATTTATAAAGTGTTTATATCAATTTGCATTTATGAATCAGTTTCATATTTCAGAACCTTTTTAGAAATAATTTTTTTCAAGAGTAAAATTAAAGAAATCATTTTTTATTTATTTTGTGAAATATCATTTTTTTTATTTACAGTTTTTTTTTGTTAAATTTTTAAAGATTTTTATTTTTTATTTTTGATGAAAAATTATATTTCTTGATTTTCAAATATAATTAATTTTCTGTATTTTTTTCATGAAAATTTTTCCCATTTTTAAATTTTTTTTAGATTCTTTTATTTATTTTGAAAAAAGATATTTTAATTTTAAATAAAGATTTTGTAAAACATATAAATGGTTTATATCATTTTTTAAACTTAAATTTGATTAATTAAATTGTTTATAATATATGATTCAGTTTATTAATTATTTAATTTTTTTTTTACTCAATGCAATTCGATTTAGATATATGAATCAGTTAACTATATTTTTGCACATTGTATTGTATACACACGAATCACCTAAAATTAGATTATACAACTTTTGGACCTAATAACATCCTTAAAATGTTAGGCATGTGGTGTTTCATGTTATTCAATTTTCATCTCTAATCTAAATGTGTGTTTGTTTCCTCGTTGAGAATTATTAATTTTGAATGAATTGATTATATAAAACCGATTTTAATTAAAAATAAATTAAAGTTAATATAATTTATGTTTGAATACATTTATTTAAAAGTAAGTTGAACTATAAATTTAAATATAAAAATAACATTTAAACTTAAAAATTAAAAATTTTAATTTCAAGCTGAAAATTATAAATATTATAATTAATTTTATTTATGATGAATTAAATTATTCAAAATCAATTTTACGCATCTAAAATTATTTTGATTTTTTCTAAAATAAAAATCAAACATAAACTAAATGAACCGAAGATAATGTATCTACTTTTCTAAAATAAAAATAGGTAATGAATCAAACAAGTAAGTATTAGAGCAAATGTGAACTCGAGAAGTAACCTATCATTATCCTAAAAAAACAAAGCAAATAATGAGGCCAAAAGGAGTTTTCGTTACTTATGAGTTAAAAGTATTGAGTTATTGATACACTATTAAACTAGTGATTCGTAAGAAAAGAAATATTGCTGATACGAATGAAGAAGAAAAAGAAAGTTTTACTAACTCCAACTTTTTATGGATTAATAATGCAACTACTTAATGCATTTTTATTTTATTTTGTGTGAGTTGTGAAGTTTTTGATGAAAGGTGAAATTGTCTAACCTGACAGACACTTTAGGTCCATGACGTCTAACGTACTCTATTGACAAACGTGTTCATGGGTGGGTAAGCTTATATACAAATTTTGCTTTCAAGTTTTAAGGGTTAAATGTTTCTTGATGAAATGAAACGTTAATTTTCTGTTTTGATTCCTTCTCTTTTCTTTTTCTTATTTTTACTGTTGAGTAGTTTTTTTAGATAATTATCTTTTGTATCTTAGAGTTTAGTTGGACACTCGTATCATATAATTGATAATTGATTCAATGGGACATAACATCAATGAAATAAGCTACATGAAATTAACTATTAATGTAAAATACAGGGTTATTTTTAATTTAAAATTAAATTTTATGACATTTAAAAGATGAATTATGTTGGAGAGTTTTTCACTAAAAAACATTGAACATTTGTGAGATTTTGTTTAAGTAACACTTTTGTGAAAGACACATTACATATTCACCCAAAACTTTAAGGTGATAGGTGAGTGAGTTCTCTCACTTATAAATACTTAAGTCTCCATATTTCCAATCAATGTGAGACTATTATCCACACTTTTCACACTTGCTACATTCTCAACACTCTCCCTCAAGTGTGAGTCCACAATGCCCCTTCTCAAGTGGAAGCTCTTCTTACTTCCATAAACTCTTTTACCGCACATAACTTATTTTTCTTACTCACCACCCTTGTGGCGCCTTTGCCACACTTCAACGGAACATTTCTTACTCATCACCGTCGTGGCTCCGTTGACTTTCGATACAAGTAAGCCGATCCTTTCTCGAACCAAAGGCTCATGATACCATAATGCTTCCGTTTTTGCACTTTTTCGCAAAAGCAACTCTACTACGTTTTTCTGCAGAATCTTCAGCACTTTCAGCACCTTTGTAACTACTATAATCTCCTTGTGTGATAATCACTAAGATCGTATTCTCCTCGTCTACCTCTTGCCTTGCAACCTTAGCTTCATCTCCTTGGGAATCCCTATGCTTTGAACTACATTCCATTGAGAAATGTCCAAGTTTTTGACAATTCCAACATTGAAATTTACTCTTGTTAACTTTTGGTTTTTCGCCTCTACCGTTGCTTTGATCACCATATCTATTGCAGCTGCTCTCACCCTTTTGCCCCATCGAAACCTTCGAATTTTGTGGATCTTTTCCATCCAAATTTTGGAAATTTTGCTTCCCTCTCGAAGCCCATTTTCCTTTCGATCTTTTACTCTTCTCATTGGACCGAGCTTGCAAATCAATCTCCGCCTTTGCCTTATCGCTATTCCTCTCATTCATCCATTGCTCATGAGCCTCAAGAGATCCTTACATTTTCTCTTTGCTCATCGTCGCAAGGTCTTTCGATTCCTCAATCGCCACTACAATATTGTCGAATCTTGGTGTTAACGAACACAAAATCTTTGATACAACATTATGCTGCATTGTAGTTTCTCCACATGACTTAATTTGGTTTACCAAATGAGTAATTCTTGTAACATAATCACTTATCGTCTTCTTCTCCTCCATTTGAAGTAGTTCGAATTAGCGTTTGTGTGTTTGTAACCTCACCACCTTGGCTTTGTCAGCCCCTGCATAAGCCTTTTCCAAGATCTCCCAAGCTTGTTTTACCGAATCGCAATCGCCAACTTTTTCAAAGTTGTCACCATCGACACAAGAATGAATCAAGAAAAGTGCCTTGTAATCTTTCTTCTTCTCTTTATTGAATATAGCCTTCTGAGCATCTGTAGGTTCTTCCCCAAGTGGAGTAACTTCATTGTTGATCACTTCAAGAACCTCTTGATACCCAAATAAAGAATCGGTAGATTGGTGGGTACTATATTATTGAAAACGGTATTCATGGTTGCAGCAGATTAATGGATCAGAAATAGTGTTCTTGATGACAAATATTGAAACAAAGAACTACTCGATTGAGTTAACAATGGTGGAAATTAGAAGTTAGAGATTTGAAATTGAGTGAGAGAGTGAAAATTATAATTGACATTAACCACAAAATAGGAACACAAAAACTATTTATACAGCATGTACAAATATTTGGGGTAACCGGTTACCACAAAAATCTCTAGCCACTGTTTTTAGTGTAAAAAACATGTAACCGCTTACCACATAATCGATTACACCAACTGAAATGCAGAAAAACAACTTTCCAACAAATTCCAACTACTAAATTATTTGATCAAAATTTTTTTCGACATTTAACTTTAATTAGTTATATTTTAAAAAAAAAATTTGAACTAACATTTTGGACTTTTAGGGTTCAAATAAATTAGGATTCAAATTAAATCTTTTAACTTATAAGTCGAAAGGTTTACGATACAAATTATTAAACATTAATAAATTAGTTAGATATAAATGAGCATTATTTGCACATGATTAAGTCTATTGTTTGTATTGAAATTGAGTAACAAACTTTGTATTCATCTCTAAAACAATTATTATTGCACTTTGTTGAGTAATGCCTTTACTTCGAAAGTAACTTGTTTTTTCTTTTCGAGTTATCTTCACACCTCACTTGAAGAGGTCTTCTGAATATAACAAAAGCCTATCAAAATGTTAACTTAACAATGGCTATTGATATTTTTATCAATTATTTATTGTTAGAGTCTCTCAAATTTCTTGAAAAATAATCCTTTGATTAGGTCTTTAAATGAATTTATTTTGAGATACTTGAGCCATGTAACTTATTATGTATTAATCTATGCAATTTTCAATTTAGTATTCCTCTGTGAAAATTTGCGACTATATCACAACATAAGGAGGTTGAATGAAAATAAAAGCTAAGTTCAAATGTAAGATCTGTTTTTTTATGGAGGAAGACTTAGGTATCAGATTTTGGAGGCAAAAAGGAAGCAATGTATTAGGTGAGTAGTGATGGTTATACACCAATATTCTTTCATTAGTAGCTACACTCTTATTTGATTAGGCCTTTAAATGAATTTGTTTTAAGATACTTAGCCATGTAACTTATTAAGTATTAATATATACAATTTTTAATTTAGTATTTTTCTTTGTGAAAATTTGTGACTGTCATCATAAAGAATATTATGAGCAGGTTGAATTAAAAAGTTAAGTTCAAATGTAAGATGTGTTTTTGCGTGGAGGAAATCATCATAAAGAATATTATAAGGAGTCTAGTATAGAGGGAGAAGACCAACCAATTGTTGAAATTGAGTTAAAAAATATTTTGAGTGAATTCTTAAGGCTGTTTCGTGATTAATTAAAACCTTTTCAAAATTCAGAGTCTAGTATTTGGTATTCAAAATTCGTGATTAATTTTAATCTTTTTTTTTTTTTATATTTAAGATCTTGCTAGTAATTTTATATGAGTAATTACAATGGAAAAATAAATAAGGTAAATTACAGATAAATAAAAAAATATGATTAGAGAGATTGTACTAAGGGTTTATACAAATTTGACCGAACGCTGATCTAGTCCTGTCCCCAAGAGGACTTCTTGAGAGTTTCATTATAAACTTTGAACTTTTGAAGATTATGCCCACAAATATTTAATACAAACTTATTCTCAGTCAAATGATATCTTTTACCCAGACAACGCTATCAAACTGTTCAGAGATTTATGGTTGATCTCAATAACCAAAACAAAACTTTTTTCCGGCATAGCTCAATAAACCAATAACATATATTTATAGTTGATCTTAAGAACAAAACTCAACTCTTAAAGGTATTGCACCTTTAAGAATATAAATGACCTACACAATAGTTGATCTTATAAAGTTATCTTTCTCATAAGTGAGATTTCACTCGGTAGCACTAAGGCAATTAGAAGTGAATAAGAAATATTTTTTTAAAAGAGAGAAAGAGATAAATTTCAAAGAAATACGAAATTGTGGGAAAGTGGCGTGATATGAAGTGAGGAATATCCTCCTTTATATTGTAGTTGGAAAAGCCAAGAAAGGAAATGGTCCATGGGCTGAATTAAATTTCTAATTGATTAGAAAAATTCTCTAATCGATTAGATTGCTAAAAAATAATCGTTTGTAAAGTCTAAACAGAAAAGTTTGGATATAGAGTCATTGCAAGTAATTAATATGCTATCTTTGCTGATTATACAATCGATTATCATCTTGATAATTAATTGTATAGGTGTTCTAATCGATTATATAGATAATTTTTTTTGCTCGATTAACATATCTTTCTAATCAATTAGATGGTTAAGAAAATTTTTGAAGAGCTTTTAATCACTTGGTATTGATTTAGAAAATCATTTTCAAGGTAGAAAAATATTTTAAGGTGTGTGTGTGAGTGACCTTAGTACTCTTAAGCTACTATCTTACTTTTACAGTACTCAGTTTACTCAGACAGACAAACAAACATGACCCGTCGAGCTTTCACATCTTTCATCAAAGAAACTCCAACACTTTTGCTTGATAGTGTCTATTTTGTATAAGCACTTGATCTTGACTTCTTTTGCTGATGTTTTTATATACTTCTAGGTTTGAAAGCTATTTTTCATGTGTTGTCTTCATCAAAACTTCAGATGCTAATTCTTTATTACCTGCATGCACATAGATCCACATTTTCCTCTTTTTGATGATGACAACACATATATCAGGGGAAATGGTAACAAAATAGATACACGTACTTTAGAATGTTTAAACCCCCAATCAATTAAGAAACGATTATACTCTACTCTCCTTGAGAGTATACTTCTTTCCTTTATCATTATCAGAAAGGCGTAAAATAGTCAAAGCACATAGATCCCATGTAACAGGAATAAGTTACCTTTTAGATATGGACAATAGTAATCCATATTAACGCATATGATCTAAAATCTTATTTCTCCCCACTGAAGATAATATTCAGCTTCAGAATCAACTGGTAGGTAAGCTTTGAAGAGCTTATTCCCCTTGATTATTTCTCGAGACCATAAAAGTATTTGATGCTTTCTATATCGAGAGAGAATTATGTTGTCTACTTATTTCTTTCTCAACTTCTCTCGTCTTAGGAATTCTTTTGGACAACTTCTTTTTATCTTTCCTGGACATTAGATTAATGTTGGACTCTAGACATGCTGTATTTAACACCCTTTTACTCCAAAACAACTTGAAACTCAACCATAGGTTAGCAGAAAATAAATTTGATTGACTAAGCAGTTAATAAATCACTTACTAGAGAATCAATCAAGTTTTCCAATTTTTCAATCTCTATTAAGGGTACTACCTCAAAATCTCAAGATAACTTGAGAAAGTTCCCCTTTCGAGAAAACGACACGCCACCATCGATGTTCCTTCTCCATGAATGATTTGATACTAGAGTTAGTTCAACTTAAGGACTAATAAATCCATTAAAAATTTATCATCTTAAACTCTCATGATCAACATTATTATTTTAATCAATATTGTTGAAAGACATAATCAAAGTCTTGGTTAAATCCACCAGAGTTAACAATCATTCCTTCTTATACTCTCAAAAGAGTTTTCCCATATTTTAGTCTGCATCATATCAAAAAAATTATTTCACAAGGATTCGTTAGTAGTATTGAATCGAAAAAAATCACGCACACGTAAAGTATGTCCGGTTTGAAAAAGAGTTGTATCATCCTTTGAAATTTGTTTTCAAGCAGAATATTTCTTAGACTATTAAAAAAATATCTATGAACTTGTATTAGATCGTAGAGTCCCATTTTCATTTTGAAAACATGAGTAAGAAGAGTTTTAGAAAATCACTAAAATGATCAACATGTACTTCCTTATGGATGTAATAGTTCAGAGTGCATTCTTTACATTTATTTGGAAGATTTTGCAAAAACACATGAGAGGGCTATAATCATCCTTATGGATTTTAGTTGAGGTGCATGAGCATTTGATTATAATCTTTCATAATGAGTCTTGTTCAAAACAAGGATTTCAATCAATCTTGTTACTCAATATTCACTTAAAGTTTCAATAACTTAATTTGCTTTGGGAACCAGTTCCCAACCATTGTTTCTCTCGAATTGATTTAGCCTTTCTTGCATAGAAAGAGACCAATGTTCTTTTGATGATAGCTTCATCAATTTACGTTGGTTCAATTTTGTGAAACCAAAATCACATGGTTACGTACCTTACTAAGGGAGTGTTGAGATGCAGTTCTATCAGAGATTTCCCCATTAACATTCTGAATGACATGCTCTTTAATGATCATCCATTCTTAAACTATACTTTCTTTGATTGACTTATTTAGCTTAAATTTCTATATTTAGACTTTGAACTTCCTCTTATTTTTGATATTTTTCTTTCCCTTTATTGTCATCTTCCAATGATGTTCTCTAAGGGATACCACAACTCAAATATCCAATGATTTTGTCTTGTTATTAGGAAAATAAATTTTTTCCGTTGTAAGGGAGGAACAATAGAATATATTTGTTTCTTCACTTGAAGAGCAATTACCAGTGTCATCATCTGCATCACAATTTGACTTTTCTTCCTTTGGTACACATATCTTTTTGGATCCTTTGATGTTAGTGGAATACACATTATGAGAGGACATCTTTCTACGTTTATGTTCATAATAATATTTATAAAAGTACGAAGGAGGATGTATTTCTTTGCTCTCATGACTTTTTTTGATGAAACAAAACATGAAAATATTGTTGCCTTTATTACAATATTTACATTTTAGGGTTTTACATTTAGATGTTGGTTGGGCATTGCAAATATTGTTAAATATTTTTCTATTCTTCTTAGGTTCATAACCAAGACCAACCCTATTGTAAGATTCCCTTTGGTTTCCTAACAAAAGATTCATCTTTTTTGTCCCTTTAGTGAATTTATCATGTGCGTTTTGAAGATCATCAATTTTATTTTTCAAAATGTCACATTGGTCACACTTGATAGATTCGTCTGAAATGTTATGAGACGAGGACGAGTTTTTATAAGATCACGTTGTCTCTTTTTAAGACTTTCTTTTTCTGCCAACATATTTTTTATTTTTCAATTCAAGGGAAGAGATATTGTATTTGGAGGTCGAGATGATTTATTTCAATTTACGTGTTTATTTTGTTAGCTTCTTACAAAGGAAAAATAAATATTTATACGAAAAGTGAGAGGCTACCTCATCATTTTAATGATTTTCCATGAGACAGATGTTTGCTTCTTCATTATCTGAAGACTCCATATCATCGTTATCCTAAGATATGTATGCTTTCTTTTTGGATTTTTTGAACTTTCTTTGATTTAGGTTTCTTCTTGGGTTTTGTGGGCACTTTGGTATTATATGTCCTTTCTCTCCGTATTGATGACATGTGGGAATGGAGGATGAAATTTCTTCTCTTTTATTCTAGAGTCTTGAAGTTTGTTTTTAGTGTCTTAGGAATTCCTTGAATTTTTGAAACATGAGTTTCACGAATTTATTAAACTCACTTTGAGAGTCTTCATATTGTGATTCCATATCTTCTATGTTAGTAACTTTAAGTGCAATACTTTTCCTATTTTTTTGTTATCTTCTTCATCATCGACAAGTCTTTTCAGCTCCATCTCATGTTCCTGTAATTCACCAAAGAGTGTGTGTGTGTGTGCGCGCGCGCGCGCGCATGTGTGTCCATGGTTGCTAAATTCTTAGATTCACAAATCACAGTGACTTTGGGTTTCTAACTATGGTTTAGGCATCTAAGAATCTTTATAACCAATTCATCATTTGAAAATGTTTTTCCCAGAGTTATCATATGACTTACGATATGGGTTAATCGTATGTGCATCTGAATAATGTTCTCTCCAGGTTTCATTATGAAGAGTTTATTATCATGAGTTAATGTGCCCAACGTTGACCTCTTCACCTCAGTAGTACCTTCATGGATGATTTGGAGGGTGTCCCACATTTATTTTACAGCTTTGCAGTGAGAAACTCGTAAAAACGCATCAAGACGGAGAACATTAGTGATTAGGGGTGGTAAAATGGGTCGTGGCCCGCTAGGCTGGCCCGCGCACCTGCCAAAAAATGGCAGGTTAGGTTGGGGTTTTGGGCCCGCCACCCACAAAAGCCCTTCCCGCTAAAGACCGCCACCCGCCAAAACCCGCCGCCCGCGAAAGCCTGCCGCACCTACTCGTTCGGCTTGTCTCACCTTAAACCCACCCTTTTTTAGTTAATTCTAGTAATTTCAATTCTTGATGGTTTTATTTTATACATTTATTTGAGAATATATGCAATACTTTTTTAAGTAAAATTTGTTTAAAAGATGCTTTATAAAAAATGCTCTAAAAAATTAAGTGAAAAATATAATTGAAATGTAAAAACAAACCTATTAATCTATTAGAAAAATGAAAAAATTAAATAAAAAAGTAGGCCGGCAAGCCCGCCGCCTGCCACCTTGGCGACGCGAGCTAGAATTTTATGCCCATTTCTATTTGGAGGGCTTGTCCGCCTCACCTTTTTTTTGGCGGACTTAAGGCGGGGTAGGGCGAGCCGCCCGTTTTGCCACCCCTAGCAGTGATGACAACTTTCGCTTTCAAATTGCATTGGACATTTTATTTATAATCTTTGGTCCAATTCTTTTCAGTTTTTTTTATAACACCAGTTTTTTCGTGATTAATTTTAACCTTTTCTCGTTTAAGATTGTATTAGTAACTTTATATGAATAATTGCAGAGAAAAATTAAATAATGAAGTTAAATTGCAGATGAATAAAAAGATAGGGTTAGAGAGATTGCACCTGAGGTTTGTACAGGTTTGGCCAAATATTAGCCTAGTCTTGTCCCTAAGAGGTCTTCTTGAGAGTTCCACTATAAACTTTGAGATTTTGAAGGTTATGTCCACGAACCTTTAATACAAACTTATTCTCAGTCAAATGACAAATTTTACCCAGGCTACGCTATCAAACTGTTTAGAGATTTATGACTGGTCTCAATAACCGAAACAAATCTTTTTCCAGCAAAGACCAATAAACCAATAACAGGAATTTTTGTTTGATCTCAAGAATCCAACTCAACCTCTTAAAGGTATCACACCTTAAGAATATAAATGACCAGCACGACCACTTAAAAATTTATCTTCCTCACAAGTGAGACTTCACTCAGTAGCACTAAGGCAATTAGAAGGGAATATGAAATATTTTTCAAAAAGAGATAAACAGATAAATTCCAAAAAAATATGAATCGGTGGAAAGTGGTGTGATTTGAACTGAGGAATACCCTCCTTTATATAGTAGTTGAAAAAGCCAAGAAAGAAAACGATCTACGAGCTGAATTAAATTTCTAATCGATTATCAAAATGCTCTAATCGATTAAATTGCTCAAATATAATAATTTGTAAAGTCCAAAAAGGAAAGTTTGGATATAGAGTTATTGCAAGTCATTAATGTGCTATTTTTGCTGATTATACAATCAATTATCATTTTGCTAACCGATTGTACAAGTGCTCTAATCAATTAGATAAAAAAATTCTAACAATGAATTATCATATCTTTCTAATCGATTAGATGGTCAAGAAAATGTCAGGATAACTTTTTAATCACTTGGTATTGATTTAGAAAATCATTTTTAAGGTAGAAAAATATTTTAAGGTGTGTGTGGGTTGCCTCAGACCATCTCCAATGGTGGTTCTTCAAATTGGTTTGCCAACTTGACATTGAAATTGTCAACAAAAAGTTGTTCCAGCTGTTGAACGTTCCTTGCATAAGCAATGGTTCTTCATTTTTTTATATTATTAAAATAATTATTTAACTTGTTGGTTTTATTTTTTTTTTTAACTTTTTTTATTTATTATAAATATAAGTTTGTTGCAAAAATTTATAACAATCCTATTTTCTCTCACTTTTATTTACTCTTTAATTTTAAATTTCTCTCTCACAATTTCATCATTTTATTCATAAATTATTATTTTCAATTTTATGTTTAATTTTAATTTTATGTTTAGTTTATATTTATAGTAATTAAAATTTAAATATTTAAATTATAATTTTAAATAAAATAAATTTAATATAAATAATATATTTAAGTAAAGTAGTGGGACCCAATATGGGTTCTTTAAAGTTGCACCATTGGAGTGAAAATTGAATAAGTTGTTTTAGAAGAGTGGGTCCCACAAAGAACCTAAAAATGAGTTGCACCATTGAAGGTGCTCTTAGTACTCTTAAGTTACTATCTTACTTTTACAGTACTCAATTCACTCAAGCTGACTGACAGGCATAAATGAAACTCCAGAGCTTTTGCTTGATAGTGTACATTTTATATAAGCACTTGATCTTGAGTTCTCTGACTGATATTTTTAACTTTTTCTAGAGTTGAAAAATATTTATCATGCATTATTATAATCAAAACTTCAAATGACTTTATTATCATCAATCACATAAATCCACACATCTCATATTTTGTTGTAATATTTGAAACCTTTTATGCTTGAATTTGGAACGTTAATTAGTACGAGAGAAAAATACATTAGTTAGTATAATATTTAACCATTTGTGATTGCTGAGTTTACAATTGAAGAATGACTATTTTGAATCAATTTTTTAATTTTATTTTGAAAATTCAAAATTCTCCTTGTCATTACTTGAGACTAAACATCTTATTTTATTGTTGTGCGATTATACAAGGATGTTTTTATATCTTCAGAATTTGCACTAATTCTTAGCTATTTCACAGGTGATATTTACATACATTTACACATTTTGTTTGATACCTATTACCTAGAGACTTTAAGGCCACTATTGAATTATCATTATCCTTTTGCTAGCCATGTTGAGAATGCATCATCTTCTTTATGTTTTATAGCCACATTATAAATTCTTGACCTAAAAGAAATAATTTTATCCATCTTCCTTTAGGGTTAGGCAGCAAATAAGTAACTTAATTCAAACAAAAGTTTTAAGTTTGAAGTTGCTTACATGATAACAACCTTTAAGGTTTGAGGTGAATGTCTTACTAAATACAAATAGAGAAACTTTGATACAATTGTTAAAAAAACAGAATAAAAAAATAAAGACACCCATTGAAAAAAAAATTAAATAAAAGAATAATGAATTTTTTTATTTATAAAAATAACCATATTTTTAAATTAAAATACCAATTAAACAGGAAACTCAAAAAAATTACTAAAATGGCTATGATTCTATATTGAGGCGTCATATGAAATGGCTGAACAAGTTGGCCTCCAATTGAGTTGCCATTTTATATGGCGTCAGCTCTCAAAACTCAAACCTGAGTTGTCATATGGTATGACATGTCCCCTAAAATTCAAAACATAGCCTCCAGAGGAGGCGCCATATGGTATGACGCCTCAGTTATGCCCTTTTTATTTTATTTTATTTTATTTTATAATTTCATGAAGGGTAATTTCGCCTATGTGACCCGTACTATTTCAGTTTTCTATAAATAAGGCTGCACACTTATCTTTTTTTTTTTCCACAACAATTATCACTAATAGACTGAACCCTTCATAATTTTCAAAGCTGTCTAGAATGTCTGTATTTCTAAATCAACGTTTATCGTCGTCGTCATCATCGGAGGAACCGTTTCCAACATTTCCTCTAATGAAAAGAAATGCCCTAATTTACTTTTCAGCAACAAAGCCTCCGATGAAGGTCCTACTGTGGAACACGCACACTTTGGAGCATTTGCATACAAAACTAAACCGCTGGCTAGAAGGAGATATTGCTGTAGGTGAAAAGATCAGGAAAATTGAGAGGCTAGTTGAGGAGTCAGGGAGAAACGTAGTTACTCGTGATTGGAAAAAAGTGAAAAATGATACTGGTGTCCTTATGATGATGTTAACACCAAAGAAGATTACCTTGACGGTTGTAATATCCTAGACAAGTTGATGCATTTAGTTGTTTTATATGGCTTTATTGTTATTTTCGGATTATCATTTTGATATTAGGTTATATTGTTGTTGTTGTTTTCTAATTGTTGTTTTGATATTAAGTTATGTTTGTTTAATTTATGTTATTGTTAATTATAATCGGTTAAGTATGCTATCAATGGAATGAAATTTGTTGTTGGTTTAAAGAGACACGATTACATTAGAAACTATTTCCTTGTGCTTGATCCTACAATAGGACATTTTGTATGATTATGTCCTGGTTGTCGGCACAAACTACATAATCTGACCATTTTGTTTGCTGTATTCATCTCCGTTCAAATACGCGTGCTATTAGGGCGACCCTTTTTCTTTCTTCGCATCAAATCATTATGCTAGACAATTTCGCCTTCGTATGGAGGCCAATAGTCCTCCTTTGCCACCACCTGAAGGCTACTGCCGTAGACATTGCAGAGACTTATCACTTGGTGAACAACAAAAAGATAGTTGGTTGGGTCCTGACGAGCCTTCAAACATGCTGCTATAACATGGGAGCAAGGCATATGGAATGCCTAAAACTTTCCACAGTCACACCAAGTCCTATCCAGTTCCACTCGGTAACATCCCCTAGGCCTCCCTTCATTGTGATCAATTGACTCTGCAACACTGAACCTACCTTTATTACGGACAAATATTGTGACCACATGTGTGTTGGCTTTGGGAACTCCGTATTTCATGAATTTCAGTGAACTATTACTGTACAGCTGCCCAGATTGTAATACTGAACCCCACTTTGTACGCCTGTTATCAAAGAGTGCTCCGGGCCTAAAATATGTTGCCTGTACCAAGGCAGTTATCGGTAGGTTTCAGATTCCCTTGAAAACAAAATTCATTGATTCAACGAGGTTAGTTGTCATGTGGCCCCATCGTACCCCATTGTCATATGCCCTTGTCCATTTCTCTTTATGAATATTATCAATCCATCTTAATGCATCTACGTTTGTCAGTTTGATCTCGTCATGGTAGTGTTTGAATGTGAGCTCCGTTAGTGCATACCCTGCGTTCACAACCTTCTTCCTGAGCGTTTTGTCTTTGATTTCCCGCATGAAATTTTGGGCGATGTGTCTTATGCAATACACATGCTTTGTGGGAGGATCCTACCAACCGTTATCAAAATTCTTGAATGCACTCTCGATTGATGGGTATCTATCAGATATCAAACAAAAGTTAGGTTGGGGAGAAACATATAACCGAAGATTTTTTAGGAAAAAACTCCAACCCTCAGCAGTCTCCCCTTCAACTAGAGCGAAGGTTATTGGAAAAATATTGTTGTTCCCATCCTGTGCCACAACCATGAGTAACGTGCCCTTATATTTCTCGTACAACCATGTCTCATCAACTTGAATAATAGGTTTACAGTAAGCAAAGCCTTTGATACATGGTTCAAACGCCCAGAAGAGTCTGTGGAAAATGCCATTTTCGCTAACGCAAGTCCCGTATGGTGTATACGCCGACAATGTCTCCAAGATGGCAAAAGTCACCAGAGAATATTGTTTAAGTGACACCAAGTATTTTGGAAGTTCTTTGTAAGACTCCTCCCAATTTCCGAACACCGCTTCAACCGCCTTAGTCCTAGTAACCCATGCTTTCTTGTACGAAGGAGTGTAATTGTATCTTTGAACCATATGCAAAATTATGGTACTCACCTTCAAAGAAGGGTTGTCACTAATGACCGACATAATTTCATCACAAACCAATTGAGAGTTGAGCTCGCGATGGTCCTACATTGGATTCATAATTATACAAGTGTGATTTGGACCCATTGACCCTATCTTCCATAAATCACTTCTCTTCCAGAAAGACGTTGTTAATTGAAACAGGCACACCTTGTTACAACAATAGATATTATACAAAAAAGGATTTGTTTGATCGACTCTATAATCTACTGATAAGTCCATGTGATATTTTTTTATTGCTCGGGCACAATCTTCTTTTGTACGAAAGGTGTCTCCCTTTTTTAATACGCGTTTTGTTGGCAAGTATGGATTGTAAAAAATATCTGTTGAGGGTTCATCGTCACCTAAGTCGAGACTTGTCATGTGTTGAGATGGACAATAAATATGACTGGCTGGTACTACGTCTTCCTCGTTCTCTTTACAACAAGACTACACTCTGCATGCCTACAAGATTCTTACTAATAAATGTCTACACATGGCTACACTATTAAAACCATACTTTACTATGCATGCTTGATAACACTACACTCTAGAAGAACTTATATTTTCACAACACTCTGCATGTATGACAACACTACACTCATGCAATGGCTTCACATGTATGACAAGACCACACTTGCATGCTTCCCTGCACCATTGTCATCATGTTTCAAAATGCATTAATAGTGGTAGTATTGACATGACTACACTATTACCGTAGCAGGCATACACTTTTAACACAATAATCTGCATGAATGACAACACTACAACATGCATTTTAACGTGACTCCTACACTTAGAAACTTGCACACTACAACATGCATTTTCATACGACTCCTACATTTAGAAACTTGCACACTTCAGTATGCATTTTCATGTGACTCCTCTCATCACATTTAACCATTATAAATACATGTTCATCAAGGAACAAACTCTCCTCATCACATTACAAACTCTATTCCTCAAACGTTCAACAAAATATTCTCATCACTCTGCAAATTTCACTCATCAAACTTAACCCACGATGTCTCTACTCACAATGGGCAACGATCACAGAGGAATAATTGAGAACATCGCAGAGTTTGTAACTATTTTGCTTTTTGTTTTCATTCTTTACTAAGTTGAATTTTCCTTTAAAACTAATGATATTTATATTCTTTTGCAGAATGTATCAAGGTTTCACTGTCGTGTGCATGACTACACACCATACAATCCATTCATAGAAGGATACCTAGAAGTATGTGGGTTTGGTGATTTGATAAAAATCAAATCGTACTCACTTGATCCTAAATTTATTCTAGCGTTACTAGAACGCTGGAGACCAGAAACCCACACATTTCACCTACCTTTCGGTGAATGTACTGTAACTTTACAAGATGTCTACATGTTACTTGGCCTACACATCAATGGTAAGGCCGTCAACGACAAAGTTGGTGTTAACAACCAACTTTGCGAAGATTTATTGGGCGCCCCTCTATGTGTCGAAACACCTCAGCCACAACGTGAAGGTCGACCGATGGGGTAAGGTATTAATTTGAAATACCTCAGAGAACACTACAATAGTATCGTGTTAAATGAGGAATCCACCGAGTATGAGAAGATACTTAAAACTCGGCGCTATATTATGATATTATTTGATCATTTTTTATTTCCAGAAAGTATTGGAAATAGTGTAAATATTATGTATTTACCGTTGTTGCACAATATTAATAAAGTGTGCACATATACTCGGGGTTCAGCTGTCCTCACCCATCTATATAGTTCATTATGTAAAAATGCAAAAAAAAAATCTTGTACTTTTTATGGCTGCGCCTAACTCCTTCAAGCGTGAGGTTGGTCTAAGATGCCAACACTTGCTTCAATCAACCGTAATCCATTCACATTTCCCTATGCTAACAAGTAAGTTTATTTTTAATACGAGTATATAAACGATGTTTCTTTGTAACTTAATTATTTGTGCAATGTTTCTTAGTAACTAATTTATTTGTGTATCTTTTTTTTTAGGTGGTCTGTTCCGGGAATGAATTACCAAAGATGTCTCAGGAACTCCATAATCGTCTACCGCAACCTTATAGAACACATTGGGCCAGACGATGTAATTTATCTACCAACGATGTCCCATTACTTTGTCTAATTAATAACCACATACTTGTATTTCTCATTAAATATATTGTTAACGTAGTTTGTCTGGATGCCGTACGAGGGTCTCGACCATCAGCCAAACGCCAATGATGCTGCCACGTGGACATCTAAAACACATATCATTCGGTTCACTACAATGGAGATGTACCAAAGTGATCGGGTGAAACTGCAGTTCGAGATACATTAGGATATTCCATTCGCTCCAACATCTTTGGGACACTGACATCAACTTAGGGTGGATACACAATAGAGTGTAAATTATTGGAAGGACTTTGCGAAAGAGATGTGTCTGCATTGGAAGAATAGACATCAACACATCTTAACCGACCCTATTGTGGAAGGGGCTAGACCAAGTTATCAATATATGATTTGGTTTAGGTCGATTACAACATCACAACAATTTGTGTCTGAGCCGACATATTTGATTGACCCAAGGCAACGTGCGTCTTCCTCGAACCTACAGTAGCAAGTCAATGTCCAACATCAAACACCACGTTATACCAAACATCCAACTATGCCCACCCAATCAATCTTCCAAAACTGCAACCCATACATGCCACCAACCCAATCACAACAACAAGAGCCTTACCCCTACCGCCAACCTCCCGAAACCGACACCACTTTTGCATATAACCCTGATACATCTTTTGACCCTACCCCATCCACCTATAGCCCAGATAACTCTTTTGACCCCACACCAGCCAATCGATCTTCCTACCAACAAAATACCTATCCATTTTTTGACTACCAAACCTCACAACAACCATTACATCATTTCCAAACCGATTCGATGTAACAATTTGGACAACCATACCATTCACACCCGACCCAACCTCCCCAACAAAACTATGAAAACATGGGCATTGAACTTAATTATGGAAGCGTCGTTGGCAGCGTCCCGCCCGACTATTGGGGTCAAATGCTTCAAAATTTATCTGATACGTCAGGGCCATCTCAACAAATACCTCTTTCATAGGTCAACACACAAAGACTAAATACACCTCAACAACCTCGTGGTAGACCTCGACACTGCGCGAATCCTCCCCAATGTGAAACCGATGGTCGTTTTGATAGAGTCTGTCATTAATTTCCTTTTTTTCATTTGTTGTACAATATTGAAACTTTTTTATTTTATAAATATTATAATTTATTATTTCTTTTAATTATATGTATTTTTTTCAAAATATTAAATAATATAAAAAAAAGAGAGCATGAACTGAGGCGCCATACCATATGACGCCTCCTCTGTGAGCTAGGGCTAGGATTTAAAGGCATACGCCATATGAAATGGAAACTCAGTTGGAGACCAACTTGATCAGCCATTTCATATGGCGCCTCAATGTTGAATCATAGTCACTTTAATAATTTTTTTGATTTTCCTGTTTAATTGGTATTTTAATTGAAAAATATGATTATTTTAAAAAAAAATTCAAAATAATGAATATGTTTGTGAAAACAAAAAAAAGTCAAGTCTCTAAAATGATAGTATTATCTCTTGAGTTTCATATTGTGTTCAAAATATAAGTGAGTGATTAAAATATATGTGCCTAACTCCAAAGTGCAAAGTCTACTGTTCTAAATTTATATCACATTGACATAAGCCATGTTACAATCCAAAAATGCATCCTAAAATGTATGTATTAATTGCATTGTTATTACATCAATGTTATCTTTACACCCCTTTATACACTTACACCGTATGCACTATTCACAAATACAGTGAACAGTGTCGTAAATAGTGAAACTGTACATGAACAGTAGTGTGAACAATGTCATGTGAACAGTGTCATATGTGTGAACAGTACCCATGAATAGTATTTGCAAACAGTATACGAACAATAACTTTTAATAGTAAGTCAAAGTTGGTTAATAAAATGAAAAAAATTGGTTAATATAGTGATGAAGTTGGTTAACAAAGATCTAGATATTAAAAATAATTTTTATCGGTAAAACAAAGGTAGTTAATACAATGTAAAATGTTGGTTAATGAAGTTTTGAAGTTGGTTATTAAATGTTCAGATATAAAAATAATTTTAGAAGTAAAGTAAAGTTGGTTAATACAATGTAAAAAATTGGTTAATAAAATTATAAAATTAGTTAATAAATGTCCAGATATAAAAAGAAATTAATTTTTATATTTTTTTTTTTAAAATATTTTATTATTATAATATTTTACTGTTCACCGTATTGGTAAACAGTAAAATACGGTATAGTGTATATGTTGGTGTAAAAATAACATTTCTCTTGTTATTATTCTATACAATTTTTGCAAGTATATGGTAGGTTGATATAAGATTCTAAGATGATATATTGAAATCATATAAAATACTAGAGAGAATTTGGTGAGGTTAACTGCTAAGAAAAGAATTAGATTTGAGAAAAAAAGTAAAGACACCGAAAGAAAATTATTGTTATCATTTAAAGACAAAAATATTTTGAGACATGATATATTATTTCTAATAATTTTTGGTGATCTTAATGGTTGAAAAGAAGGTTGAAGTACTTTCGTTCCTTGAGAATAAACAACAAAATTAAGTTTATGGTTATGTTGGCACCTCATTTCTTGATATTTGTTTACATTAATTTTAGTTATTTTATTATATTTTTATTAGTATTATAATAAAAATGAACATAATTATATATATATATATATATATATATATATATATATATATATATATATATATATATATATATATATATATATATATATAATTTGAGTTTTTGATAAAATAGAAGTGTAATATTGAATCTAAAGCTAGTATGACAGGAGGGATTCACTCACGTGTTTCTTAACTCAAATAGTCGACTAATTTTATGTGAACCACTCGCAACAATATTTATTTTATCGTTCGATTTAGTGCATTCAAAACACCATTGAATGCATTGCATCCACTTTAAAAGATATGCACAAACCTAGCTAACATAAATGAGACTCATTAATAAAAATCTATAAACAATAATATAAAAACTAGACAAGCATAAAAACCAAAACCCTTAGAGGGTCGAGAAACTTCAAGGACATTGGTGGAAGTAACTTTATCATGCGAGCTAGAATTACCTAAACTTGTTTAGACTTATTTGTGTTTGAACAAGATTTTTTCATGACATATATCCTTTGGGTTTTGATGATAACAAAATATTGAAAGAACAATGGTGTTATATAATGTGTGTTCTAAGTGTACAGGTTCTAAAGCTTTAAAAAAAATATTCAAAATCTGATATAAGGACACACTTGAGAGAATATAAGTTATTGGCTTTTGGTGGTTCGCAATCTGAAGAACGTTCTTTAAGTGAATACTGATAATATAGATTTGCTTAGACTTTGAAGCTGAAGGCCTCAGCATCAGAAGAGAAATATATTGTCTCTAAACTTATTGAATGTATCAACTGCTGGTGATCATTCAGAACCAATGATAAAACTAAGTTATCCATACTGCATAAAGTAAGCTACAATGTCAAATCAGTTTGTCAGCTGGACTCTATGTTCACAAGGCTCAAGAAAAGTTGACATGTTTTATGTATATCTACTATCAACAAATCTATAGTACAAGATCACATGAGATACGCAACAGTTAAATAAGTTACACAATGGATCAAGATCTTTTGGTGTAACTATCTTTAACGTCTCTTGTACTATGGAGTAACAAAGACACTTGTACAAGTTATCTCTTCCAACGACTATTCTTCTGAAGCTGCTATATAAGTAGTTGAAGATTTGAGATGGATTTTCAACAAGGAGCAAGGAAAATAAAGAAGAAGATCCAAGAAGGATAAAAGCGTTCCACGCTTCTATCAGAATGGAAAATAACAAGATCAACAATAGCAACACAATCGAGTATGCAAAAATTATGTTACATGTTGTAAATTGTAAAATGCCTTAAGATTTCTTAAGCATTGAATATCTTAGAAATCTTAAGTGGTGTGATCTTTGTTATGGTTATTACCTTGTACCTCTGGTTATGTATCAAGTACACATTGTTCTCTATTCTACCAAACAAGTTGTTTAGTAGTTTAGATAAAATCTCTTGCTATGTGCTTGAGCATCAAAGTCTCTTACTGAAAAGATTGAGCCAAGTAAGTCTCCTACTATGTGCTAGAATATTGAAGTCTTAATCATTTATTGATTAAGCAAGAAATTCCTGGACCAAGGGTCTAAGCAGAAGTCTTGAGCTTGAAGGGCTTGAGCAAGGAAATCTTGAACCTGTGGGATTTAAGCAAAAAGTTTTGGACTGTAGGTTTAAGCAGAAGTCTTGGATTCATGGAATCTGAGCAGGGAAGTCTTGGACTAAGGGTCTGAGCAGAAGTCTTGAACTTGATGGGTTTAAGCAAGGAAGTCTTGGATTCGTGGAATCTAAGCAGGAAGTCTCAGGCTGTGGGTTTGATTTATGCTTAAGTTTATAAGCGATTGTAATCATGTTTTGATTATAGTGGAAATCTCTTGTACTGCAAGAGGACTAGAATACTCTCGGTTGGAGAGGAACCAGGATAAATCTCTGTGTGTTATGTTGTTATTTATTTGCTTCTATTATTATTCTACCGCAATTAATTATCAAAATCAGAACAGTGGTTTATACTCTGAGCTCTGTTCAGAAGCAAAGTAAAGAAATGGATAACATAATTCAACCCCCAATTCTTGTGTATTTTTCTCACATTCAGTTGGCATCAGAGCATTGTCTGTGCATAACACTTAACAATGGTACATATAAAGATTCAATGAGAAAAATATGTCTATTTAAGAGATTCCTTCAAGAAGGAATCAAGTACTATATGAAAAATATTACTTTATTAATCCTACCATATTCAGGGGTAACTCCGCTGAATTTTAATGATGGAAAAAGGCAAAATATATTCTTATATCACTAGTCTTGATAAAAGGGTTTTGATGAAGGTCTATGGAATACCCTTGAGAAAGGTATTACTATAGAAGTTGATGGTGTATGGATGATTATGATAGAAAATATCTCACACTAACTCAGAAGAAGCTTAATGGAAATCTTCTTGGAATTAGATGCATTCTAGTAGGTGCTCTATCTCATTATGAGTATATCAACTTCATTGATATGTCTAATGCCCAGACTATCTTTGAATCCTTGTGTTCAAATTTGAAGGGAATAAGGTAGAAGCTTATTGAGTTACACTTCATCTAATCCTTTCAAGCAAATTCTAAGATGTCTGCTTACTAACCAAAAAGTCACATCTAATCAAGAAGTCAAAAACTTAAGTAGACTGAGTCTTTAAGGTTTAATTAGTATTCTTCAAAGTAAAGAAATGTAATTAGATGGAGAAAATTTGTCAAAGATATCATCCTTCCTCAAGCATGTTGAAGAAAATTCCTATGGAATGTCTGATGATGAGAAATTGGTCTTCCTTATCAGAAGATTCTATTAATTGGTTAAATGGAGTGTGATATCTGTTGATGGAAGAGTAACTTCAGAAGCTTCTAAAATATTTATATTTCAACTGATTATTCCAATCTTAAGAACACGGATAAAAAATACCAGACAAAAAAACCCAAAAAGAAAAATGTTAGAGATCTTCAAAGCATATTCTAATGAAGCTAACATAGTTGAGGATTAAGAATTCGATGAAAAAGTAATCTGGCATTGTTGGCCATTACTTCTTTTGAAGAAACAATCAGAATCCAGTAATAAATCAATTATTTAAGAGAAAGAGGTATCGACTAGTCCATCTTGCTTCAATATTGATAATAAGGAGTCTGCATCTCAAGATAAAATCTTAAGTGACTCCATTGCTCCTAAGGAAATCAAAGGCTATCATAGAATTTGTGTTAAAAGACAATTCTGTGAGAAACCTTTAATTTCTTCTTTTGTTTTCTGGAAATACTTAGAAAGTTCTGAAAACTTATTTCATGCCAACCTCTGATAGAAAACACTACATGTTTCTATGCTAGTAAAAAATTTCAAAATCAAAGATTATGAAGTCAATAGATTTAATCCAAGAAAATGAAATCAAAGACACTGCTAAGAACAAGAATTTATTAAGTTCCATAACTCATCTTAGACTTTGTTCTGGAATGAATCTTGGTACTAATATCAAACTAAGGCATGTGGTAAAAGAAATCCTGTCAGGACTAATGTAACGCCCCGATTTTGAATTCTCATTTTTATTGAGTCCTTATTTGATTTATTTAAGTGATTATTTTATTTATGTGGAATTTGTGTGATAATATGTTATGTTTACATATTGAGCTATTTTTGCCGACTTTGAGAGTTTCGGGTAAAAATAGGTTGGGGGGTATTTTGGGCATTAGTGATAATATTAAGTGGATATTTTGTGAGAATTAATTGATAAGTGTGTGGAAAGAATTTGGGAGGAAAGAAATAGAATATGTGATATAGAGAGAATAGATAAAGATAGAAACATTAAGAAGAAAAACAAGAGAAAGAAAGGAGGAGGAGAGAAAAGAAGAGAAAGTGGAGTAAAACCTAGAATCATCAAGAATCAACCTTAGCTTGCGATTAATCAGGTAAGGGTGAGAAGTTTTATCATCTTGATAATGTATATGATCATGTCTGTGCTAGATTGGGTTTGTTGGATCATTTTCTATGTTTCCATTTCTAGGTCGGAAGTTGATTTAATCGGTAGAAACTGAGTTTTATCGGTTAGAATTTGGAATAGATGGCGTAGTATAGTCGGTTGATGAATGGGTTGTACTATTGGAACTGATTTAGATTAAATCGGTCGGTTTGTGAGGTTTGGGCTTTTGGACAGCCATGGGAGTTCTGAGTTCGCAGGTTCGCCAGGCGAAGCCCAGCGAGCAGCCGCGAACCAAGTCAGTAGTATCCACCCTGTCTTCGCTGGCAAGTTCGCCAGGCGAATGAGAGTGGCGAGGCTTCACCAAGCGAGTATGCTAGCGAGTTCTAGCGAGTAATTCCAGAATAAATCTCAGTGGTCTTCGCTGGCAAGTTCGCCAGGCGAAGGTTAGCGAACACAACAACATATTTTCTTTTCTTGTGTTTTCCATTCGTGGATCGGTTGTGTAGTTTGGTTGCGATCATTCCTTGTCTGAGATGACTAATTATATGTTGTTATATGGGTTGTGGGTAGCCGTATGGTGTGAATCCTAGTTTGTGAATTGTGAAGTGTGAAATGTGGCCGTTTGACAATTTTGTGCATTATTTGAATTAAATAGAGATGCATGGCGAGATTGATTGTGAATGTGAACCATGTATGAAAATTGGTGTGAATGGATGATGAATATATATATATATATATATATATATATATATATATATATATATATATATATATATATATATATATATATATATATATATATATATATATATATATATATATATATATATATATATATATATATATATGCTTTGTGATACATATATTTGAATGCATAATGAATATATGCGACGAATGTGATGATTGCATGAGTATGTTAGTAAACATGTATGCATTTCAAGAGTGTCATGAGTCATGTTGCATGTGAAGCATCATGGTATGCATTCTTGTGTCAATTGATCCCTCGGTGGATTTGTAGAACCTCGTGTGCCCTTGTGGGGTGTGAGCGATGGTTATTTATTGATCCCTCGGTGGATTTGTAGAACCTCGTGTGCCCTTGTGGGGTGTGAGCGATGGTTATTTATTAATTCCTCGGTGAATCTGCAGAACCTCGTATGTTGCGATGGTTATTTATTAATTCCTCGGTGAATCTGCAGAACCTCGTATGCCCATGTGGGGTGTGAGCGATGGTTATTTTGGTTCTTCAATTGAACCTGCTGAAATGAGTCGGTACCGCATTTGCATCTGCATAGAGTTGTGTCTCGGTCTCTGTGAGTTGCATGTAGACATCTGTGCATGATGTATGGTGAATAAACATGAATGTAGATGTTTATGTAGATTGTTGATAATAGGCATGAATGGAAGGCTTGAATATACATGTATGTGTGAATATATGTGTATATGTATGCATGTTTATGAATTGATATAAACATTGTTGATGCACATTGTATATGCTTGGTGCTCTATTTGTAAATAGTTAATCGTGAATACATTGCGATGTACGGTGTAGTGAGATGAGTTGCGGTGAGAATGCGGAAGACGTTTTCGGACGTTATATGTATATGTGTGTGTGTATATATATATATATATATATATATATATATATATATATATATATATATATATATATATATATATATATATATATATATATATATATATATATATATATATATATATATATATATATATATATATATATATATATATATATATATATGTGTGTGTGTGTGTGTGTGTGTGTGCATTATGTATTATGATATTGTTTCTCACCCTTCTGCTGTTTTTTAATGCTCTATGAGGCATTGCAGATTATATTGCTGGAGTCTTTGTGAAGCGAGTCTTCATTTCTTTTGGTCGGATGACTCTGATATGTAACACTGGGTAGTTGGGAATTATTTTGATTCTTTTGTGATACATCTGTGTATGTATCTGCTGATGAACGTTTTGTAAACTCAACCGATGAATTGAATTAATCTGAACAATGTATATGATGCTTATGTTAATGAAGTGATTTCAATGTTTAGATGTTTCCGCTTTATTCTAAATGTTGATGTGTGGGTTTTAAGCACTATGCTTTATTTTTAGTTGAGATTTACCCCATTTGTTACATATCTTCGTGAGCTGGTATTATTTATGTTTCGTTTCGATGATAATGTGATGCGCCTCTTTTATACCATGTTATAATTATACTCTGATAGAATTTTTTTCATTAAGTGCCTAAATGATTTAATTGTTTATTTGGGGGTATAGAAAGGGGGTGTTACATTAAGTAGTATCAGAGCCAGTGTTGAGTCAGTTGTGTCTGTCTCGTCGTTTTGTTGGTTGAACAGTTAATTAACCTTGTTGTTATTTTTGGGAATAATCAGAATATGGCTGGTCGTAATGACAATGCGATGGCTGCTGCATTGGAGGCAATGGCTAGGGCGGTGCAGGGTGCGCCAAATGTGAACGCTAATGATGAGTTTAGAAAGAATCAACCGTCGGTATTCAAGGGAAAATTTGATCCGGACGGTGCTCAGATTTGGTTAAAGGAGATCGAGAGGATCTTTAGAGTTATGAATTATGCTGAAGGGAACAAGGTGAGACTTGGGACTCACATGCTGAGAGAAGAAGCCGATGACTGGTGGGTCGGTATGAGACAAGTTCTTGAAGTAGACGATGAGGAAATAACTTGGGATTTATTTCGCACCGAATTTTTGAGAAAGTATTATCCTGAGAGCGTGAAGGGAAAGAAGGAGATGGAGTTCCTGGAATTGAAACAAGGCAATATGTTTGTGATAGACTACACGGCTAATTTCACAGAGTTAGTGAAGTTTCATCCTCACTATGATGCGGTGACGGTGGAATTTTCCAAATGTGTTAAGTATGAGAACGGATTGCGCCCTGAGATCAAGCAAGCGGTGGGTTATCAGAGGATTAGGAGATTTTCGGACTTGACCGAATGCTGTAGAATCTTTGAAGAAGATAGTAAAGCTCGTTCCACTCACTATAAGAGTTTGAATGAGAAGAGAGGGAAGCAACCGGTGAGGAGTAGACCTTATGTGACGCCTGCTGATAAAGGCAAGCATAGAGAAAATTTTGTTAAGAGGTCCGAAGGTGGAAGTTCTGGTCCCATTAAGTGCTTTAGGTGCGGTGAAGTGGGGCATAAATCTTTTGAGTGTAAGAAGGATGGAGCGAAGTGTGCTAACTGTGGAGGTATCGCCCATGCTACAACTGATTGTAGAAGGAACGTGGTGAAGTGTTACAACTATGGAGAAGTTGGTCATATTAGTACAAAGTGTACTAAGCCAAAGCAAGCTCCAACGAGTGGGAAGGTATTTGCATTAGCCGGTGCAGACACTACTAATGCGGATCGGTTGATTAAAGGTACATGCTTTATAAATAATATGCCTTTAGTTGCTATTATAGATACCAGAGCGACTCATTCATTCATTCCTTTTGAGTGCGCTAAGCGTTTGGATTTATGTTTGTCTTCTTGTGGTGGTGATATAGTTATTGAGACACCCGCTTCAGGGTCGGTAACTACATCTTTGGTATGTTTAAGCTGTCCTTTGACCATATATGGTAAAGACTTCATTATGGACTTGGTGTGTTTGCCGTTAGAAGGATTAGATGTGATCTTGGGTATGAATTGGTTGCAGTATAATAGAGTCTGTATTGATTGTTATCACAAGTTAGTAAGGTTTCCTTCCTCGGAGGAGGATGAGGAAGGAATTTTTCTATCTACTAAAGAGTTGAAGAAACTTTTGGCAGATGAGGCTCAAGTGTTCTGTTTATTTGCATCATTGTCGGAAGAGAGTAAGGTTGAACTGGATATGGTTCCAGTGGTGTGCGACTTTCCAGAAGTATTTCCGGAGGACATTGCGGACGTACCGCCGAAAAGAGAAGTCGATTTTTCGATTGATCTAGTTTCGGGTACTAGACCGATTTCGATGGCGCCGTATCGCATTTCGACATCAGAGTTGATGGAATTGAAGAAACAATTGAATGACTTATTGGAAAAGAGGTTTATCAGGCCGAGTGTTTCTCCTTGGGGTGCACCGGTATTGTTAGTAAAGAAGAAAGATGGGAGTATGCGGTTGTGTATTGATTATCGGCAGTTGAACAAGGTAACTATTAAGAACAAGTATCCGCTTCCTAGAATTGATGATTTGATGGACCAATTGGTTGGTGCCCTTGTTTTTAGTAAGATTGATTTGAAGTCAGGTTATCACCAGATTCGTGTTAAAGATGAGGATATTTAAAAGATGGCTTTTAGGACACAGTATGGTCATTATGAATTTTCAGTGATGCCATTCGGAGTTTCTAATGCGCCAGGTGTGTTTATGGAATACATGAATCATATTTTTCATGATCAGTTGGATCATTTTGTGGTTGTGTTCATCGACGATATTTTGATTTACTCTAAGTCCCAGGAAGAACATGTAGAGCATTTAAGAGTTGTGTTGCAGATTCTGAAAGAGAAGCAATTGTATGCTAAGTTGTCGAAGTGTGAGTTTTGGTTAACGGAAGTGAGTTTTCTTGGGCATGTTATTTCTGGTAATGGTGTTAGTGTCGATCCGTCCAAGATTGATGCGGTAATGCAGTGGGAAGCTCCTAAGTCAGTTACGGAGATTCGAAGCTTTTTGGGATTAGCCGATTATTATCGGAGGTTTATTGAAGGATTTTCGAATTTAGCACTTCCTTTGACTCAATTGACTTGTAAGGGAAAGTCCTTTGTTTGGGATATTGAGTGTGAAAAGAGTTTTGTTGAGCTTAAGAGAAGGTTGACAACGGCGCCGGTTTTGATTTTGCCGAATCTGACAGAGTCATTTGTGGTTTATTGTGATGCTTCTTTATCCGGTTTAGGCGGTGTTTTAATGCAAGAGAAGAACTACCCCACGCATGATTTGGAGTTAGCGGCCGTGGTGTTTGTTTTGAAAATTTGGAGGCATTATCTGTATGGTGCAAGATTTGAAGTTTTTAGTGATCACAAGAGTTTGAAATATTTGTTTGATCAGAAGGAATTGAACATGAGGCAGAGGAGATGGTTAGAGTTTTTGAAGGATTATGATTTTGGTTTGAATTACCATCCGGGTAAGGCAAACGTAGTAGCCGATGCTTTAAGTCGAAAGTTGGTTCATATGTTAACACTGATGGTAAGAGAATGGGAATTGTTGGAGAGTTTTAGAGATTTGAGTTTGGTTTGTGAGATAACACCGAGTAATGTGAAACTTGGTATGTTGTATGTTACGAATGATTTTCTTGCTACCGTGTGCGAAAAGCAAAAGTTGGATTTGAAGTTTGTTGATTTGATGATGAATGAGAATGAGGACTTCAAGGTTGATAATTTTGGAGTTTTGAGATTTTGTGGTCGTATTTGTATTCCCGATGATGTAGAGTTGAAAAAGATGATATTGGAGGAAGGACACCAGAGTAACTTAAGTATTCACCCGGGAGCGAATAAGATGTATCAAGATTTGAAGAAAATCTTTTGGTGGTCCGGATTGAAGAGGGATGTAGCTCAATTTATGTATTCGTGCTTGACTTGTCAGATGTCTAAAGTGGAACATCAGAAGCCTAGTGGTTTGATGCAACCGTTAGACATTCCAGAGTGGAAATGGGATAGTATATCGATGGATTTTGTTACGGGATTGCCTAATATGCAAAGAGGTCACAATGCCATTTGGGTGATTGTTGATAGGCTTACTAAATCTACTCACTTTATTTTGATAGATATTAGTTATCCTTTGGAGAAGTTAGCCGAGATTTATGTTGGTGTGATTGTGAAGTTACATGGGATTCCTAAGAGTATTGTGTCGGATAGGGATCCTAGATTTACTTCGAGATTTTGGGAAAGTTTGCAAAAGGCTTTGGGGTTCTAAGTTGAGATTGAGTTCGGCTTATCATCCGCAGACGGATGGTCAAACCGAAAGGACAATTCAATCATTGGAAGATTTGTTGCGTGTTTATGTGCTCGAGCAAGGTAGTGCTTGGGATGGTTATTTGGCATTGATTGAGTTCACCTACAACAATAGTTTTCACTCAAGTATTGGTATGGCACCATTTGAGGCTTTGTATGGTCAGAGATGTCGAACACCTTTGTGTTGGCATGAAACCGGAGAGAAGTCGGTAGTTGGACCGGAGATGGTACAACAAACGACGGAGAAGGTGAAGTTCATTCGGGAAAAGATGAGAGTTTCTCAGAGTAGGAAAAAGAGTTATCATGATAAGAGAAGAAAGAATCTTGAGTTTCAAGAAGGCGACCATGTGTTTTTGAGGGTTACACCGGTTACGGGTGTGGGTCGTGCTTTGAAGTCGAAGAAGTTGACTTATCGTTTCATTGGTCCGTATCAGATTACTACACGGGTTGGTGATGTGGCTTATCAAGTGGCATTACTTTCGAATTTGCACGATGTGTTTCATGTTTCGCAACTTCGGAAGTATGTTCCGGATCCGTCACATGTGATTCCGATGGATGATGTGGAAGTGAGAGATAATCTTACAGTTGAGGTTTTACCGGTTAGGCTTTTGGACCGTGAAGTTAAGAGGCTCAGAGGTAAGGATATCGCACTTGTGAAGGTGGCATGGGGAGGTGCCGCGGAAGGCAATATGACTTGGAAATTGGAGAATAAGATGCGTGAGTCGCATCCAGAACTGTTTGAATTAGGTAATATTTTCGAGGACGAAAATTTCTAAAATGGGGGAGAGTTGTAACACCCCGATTCTGAATTCCCATTTTTATTGAGTCCTTATTTGATTTATTTAAGTGATTATTTTATTTATGTGGAATTTGTGTGATAATATGTTATGTTTACATATTGATCTATTTTTGCCGACTTTGAGAGTTTCGGGTAAAAATAGGTTGGGGGGTATTTTGGGCATTAGTGATAATATTAAGTGGATATTTTGTGAGAATTAATTGATAAGTGTGTGGAAAGAATTTGGGAGAAAAGAAATAGAATATGTGATATAGAGAGAATAGAGAAAGATAGAAACATTAAGAAGAAAAACAAGAGAAAGAAAGGAGGAGGAGAGAAAAGAAGAGAAAGTGGAGCAAAACCTAGAATCATCAAGAATCAACCTTAGCTTGCGATTAATCAGGTAAGGGTGAGAAGTTTTATCATCTTGATAATGTATATGATCATGTATGTGCTAGATTTGATTTGTTGGATCGTTTTCTATGTTTCCATTTCTAGGTCGGAAGTTGATTTAATCGGTAGAAACTGAGTTTTATCAGTTCGAATTTAGAATAGACGGCATAGTATAGTCGGGTGATGAGTGGGTTGTACTACTGGAACTGATTTATATTAAATCGGTCGGTTTGTGAGGTTTGGGCTTTTGGACAGCCATGGGAGTTCTGAGTTCGCAGGTTCGCCAGGCGAATGGCAGCGAAGCTTCGCCGAGCGAAGCCCAGCGAGCAGCAGCGAACCAAGTCAGTAGTATCCACTCTGTCTTCGCTGGCAAGTTCGCCAGGCGAATGAGAGTGGCGAGGCTTTTCCAGGCGAGTATGCTAGCGAGTAATTCTAGAATAAATCCCAGTGGTCTTCGCTGGCAAGTTCGCCAGGCGAACGAAGTAGCGAAGGTTCGCCAGAGGCTTCGCCAGGCGAAGGCTAGCGAACACAACAACATATTTTCTTTTCTTGTGTTTTCCATTCGTGGATCGGTTGTGTAGTTTGGTTGCGATCATTCCTTGTCTGAGATGACTAATTATATGTTGTTATATGGGTTGTGGGTAGCCGTATGGTGTGAATCCTAGTTTGTGAATTGTGAAGTGTGAAATGTGGTCGTTTGGCAATTTTGTGCATTATTTGAATTAAATAGAGATGCATGGCGAGATTGATTGTGAATGTGAACCATGTATGAAAATTGGTGTGAATGGATGATGAATATATATATATATATATATATATATATATATATATATATATATATATATATATATATATATATATATATATATATATATATATATATATATATATATATATATATATATATATATATATATATATATATATATATATATATATATATATATATATATATATATATATATGCTTTGTGATACATATATTTGAATGCATAATGAATATATGCGACGAATGTGATGATTGCATGAGTATGTTAGTAAACATGTATGCATTTCAAGAGTGTCATGAGTCATGTTGCATGTGAAGCATCATGGTATGCATTCTTGTGTCAATTGATCCCTCGATGGATTTGCAGAACCTCGTGTGCCCTTATGGGGTGTGAGCGATGGTTATTTATTGATCCCTCGGTGGATTTGCAGAACCTCGTGTGCCCTTGTGGGGTGTGAGCGATGGTTATTTATTGATTTCTCGGTGAATCTGCAGTACCTCGTATGTTGCGATGGTTATTTATTGATTTCTCGGTGAATCTGCAGAACCTCGTGTGCCCATGTGGGGTGTGAGCGATGGTTATTTTGGTTCTTCAATTGAACCCGCTGAAATGAGTCGGTACCGCATTTGCATCTGCATAGAGTCGTGTGTCGGTCTCTGTGAGTTGCATGTAGACATTTGTGCATGATGTATGGTGAATAAACATGAATCTAGATGTTTATGTAGATTGTTGATAATAGGCATGAATGGAAGGCTTGAATATACATGTATGTGTGAATATATGTGTATATGTATGCATGTTTATGAATTGATATAAACATTGTTGATGCACATTGTATATGCTTGGTGCTCTATTTGTAAATAGTTAATCGTGAATACATTGCAATGTACGGTGTAGTGAGATGAGTTGCGGTGAGAATGCGGAAGACGTTTTCGGACGTTATATGTATATATATATATATATATATATATATATATATATATATATATATATATATATATATATATATATATATATGTTTATGTGCATTATGTATTATGATATTGTTTCTCACCCTTCTGCTGTTTTTTAATGCTCTATGAGGCATTGCAGATTAGATTGCTGGAGTCTTTGTGAAGCGAGTCTTCATTTCTTTTGGTCGGATGGCTCTGATATGTAACACTGGGTAGTTAGGAATTATTTTAATTTTTTTGTGATACATCTGTGTATGTATCTGCTGATGAACGTTTTGTAAACTCAACCGATGAATTGAATTAATCTGAACGATGTATATGATGCTTATGTTAATGAAGTGATTTCAATGTTTAGATGTTTCCGCTTTATTTTAAATGTTGATGTGTGGGTTTTAAGCGCTATGCTTTGTTTTTAGTTGAGATTTACCCCTTTTGTTACATATCTTCGTGAGCTGGTATTATTTATGTTTCATTTCGATGATAATGTGATGCGCCTCTTTTATACCATATTATAATTATACTCTGATAGAATTTTTTTCATTAAGTGCCTAAATGATTTAATTGTTTATTTAGGGGTATAGAAAGGGGGTGTTACAACTAACATTTGTGGTCCCACAGAAATACGGGTACCAACATTCAAATTGTATTTGCTGCAGATATCATAGAAGAAAAGAGCAATGCATCTTGCATGATACTTGATCAAAGGTTGTTTACAACATTTTATGGAAGAAATTCATACATACCAAACTCAAGAGTTGAAGGATGCAAAAGTACGGAGTTTGGAGAACAAAGTGGATCATTAGTTTGGCCGCCATTGACTCAGAATCAACTCGAGACAGAATTCAGATTCCATGGTCGACTATAAATACTCATTTAAAGCCTAACTAAGAAAAACAAAAAAAGGTACGTTTTGTTCCTTTACTTTTGCAAACTTCTTGACTCTATGAACTATATAAGTATGAATGAATACAAAGTATCTGCTAGATCTCTAGAGAAATTCTGTTTGTTAACAACAAAAGAATATTCATAAATCTTTGAAAAGAAACTATGTTGTATTTGACTGTATTATATATGTCATTAACTAAAACGTGATCCTTTTTATGGAAACAATATTCTCACTATTTGTGATAATACTAATGCTATTTAATGGTCAAGGAAACCAATTCAGTATTCATAAATCAAGCATGACTCTAGTTTCAAGAGAAAATACTTGACTCTGAATAGAATATCAAAGACTGATAATTAACAGAAGATGTCTCACTCGATGTCTAATCTTACTAGACTCAAATGACATATAGCTTTTGAAAAATTAACAGCCTCTGAGATTCAGAAAGTGAATCTTTACTTCTAATGAAGAAGTTTAAGTAAGAATTATGTTAAAATTCTTGTCATACTTAAAATTCCATAAATTTGAAAAATCATTTAATGTATTCAAGAAGTCTGTTAGGTAAGGACCCTTCAGTAATGATGTTTTCTTATTTTATACGTCTATGGTCTCTATCCCTTGTTTTTGTGAAACATCATATCGTGTCACTTTTTCTGTCCCTCTGACAAGATTCTTATTCCTTAGTGGTCAAAATCTTGTTTAGATCTTTTCTTATTATTTGTTTTTCTTTTGTGTGTTGATCAAACCAAACCTGGGATGAATTCTTTAGTCAATTCTTCACCAAATCAACTAGTTGTCATCAATGAAAAGTTTGTGATTTTGAAGAGCTACTTAAGCAAGGTTTTAACTTCTGGAAGACTATTTTCAAACAAAGATGGAACATATACTTTGATATGCTTTATGGTTTTACTTATCGAAATCTTGTCAAATATTTTTGGGTTAATACTTTCATTGTAATCTTTGTTATGATTATTACCATGTACCTCTGATTATGTATTAAGTACACCTTGTTCTCTATTATGCTAAATAAGTTGTTTATTAGTTTAGATAAAGTCTCTTTCTATGTGCTTGAGAATCAAAGTCTCCTACTAAGAAGCTTGAGTCAAGTAAGTCTCCTTCTATGTGCTAGTGCATTGAAGTCTTGATCAGTTTTTGATTGAGCAAGAAAGTCATGGACCTAGGGTCCAAGCAGAAGTCTTGAGCTTGGAGGGCTTGAGCAAGGAAGTCTTGAAACTGTGGGATTTAAGAAGGAAGTCTTGGACTATAGGTCTAAGTAGAAGTCTTGGATTCATGGAATCTGAGCAGGGAAGTCTTAGACTGAGGTTCTAAGCAAAAGTCTTGAACCTGAGGGGTTTAAGCAAGGAAGTATTGGATTCGTGGAATCTAAGCAAGAAGTCTCGGGCTGAGCAGAAAAGTCTTATGCTTAAGTGCATAAGCGATTGTAATCATGTTTTGATTATAATGGAAATCTCTTATGTTGCAAGGGGATTGAACTACTCTCAGTTGGAGAGGAACCATGATAAATCTCTGTGTGTTTTGTAATTATTATTTTCTTGCTTATGTTATTATTTTGCTGCAATTAATTATCAGAATCTGAACATGGTTTAGAATCTGAACTCTGTTCAGAAGCAAAACAAAGTAAATAAGAATTTTTGGAGGAGATTAGTTTGGTAAGCTCGGGTTATGAGATTAATTAGAACTACAGTGGCAATGCTTACAAATGAGGTCCTTTTGTGAAGGAGATCTCAAAGAATTAATTCAATGAGAATATAAATTTAGCTCATTTTCATGTCAGTTAATTAAGTATTAAAAAGAGGATGTTTCACTGGGTTGCCACCAAAATCTTGTTTAGTAAAAAACATAACTATGCAAGGACAAATGATTTCACTACAAGAAAACACAGGATTTGCGACACATAAGTTACAACGATTTAATATAAATTGGCCTATTATGCTTGTTTCGACAGTTTTCACGGAGGTTTTGGATAACCGTCCTAGGTGCACGATGGTTTTAACCACCCTCACCCGATACCACACAAAAGGTGACAAAATAAAAAGAGTCTCGACAATTTTAGATCTGCCTTCCCCCATACGATGCAAAACTTATCCAAATAAAGGGATTGCGACAGTTTTGGAACTGCCCTCCCCAAAGACGTGCAACAAGAATACTAAAAAAATCTAGGGATGCTACGATTGAGAAATAAACCACCGTCCCCCATTTTAACCTTTCGGCCATACCCTATTTTTACCCCTCGATCAATAAATCGATGCATTCACGAGACATTCGCATCATCTACATGTCATATCATGCATTTCTCAAATTTGCATAAACTTAGTGGGAGGAAAATTTTAAGGTCGGGCTTACAACTTTTAGTTTTGTTGATCTATGATTCGCGTTGTTCAACTTGACATGCTCGTTTTATTTTTTCGATCCTATTTGCGGTTGCATTTCGATCAACTTGAGCCTTCTCAATCGAGCATTTTTTATTTCAAAATTTTATCTTTATCTGTTTGTTTTCTAGAAGTATATTTCACGTATATTATTTTAATGCATTCATTTTTTGTTGCGTAGTTTCGCGTCTGATTTTTATTCATTTTAATCCCCTTTCTTTTTGCTTTTTTTTAATCAAAATATTCAGAAAAATAAATAAAGTTAAATAAATAATCGGTTAATTTTTATTTGCTCTATTTAAATTTTTTTTTAATTTAATTTGATTTGATTTAATTTATTTAAACCTCATTTTAATCATTAAAAATATCTAAGAGGGCTTTTTGGCATGTTGCTAATTGTTAAACTCTAATGTGTGTTTTTTGTGTTCATCCTGACCATTAGATTTAAATAATTAACGATTCACACTCACTATCCACCATTTACTCTCTTAACCAACTAGAATTAAAGAAAAATAAATTAGAAAAAGAAAAAAGAAAAGAGGGGGAAAACTCCCTCCCATTTGGGGGAGACTCACGCGTGACAGCTAGAGAGGAAAGGAAATTGGAAAAACATTTTTTTTCCAAAAGGAGCTTGCCACCAAACGGTACCTTGATAAAAATCTGACCCTCTCTCACGTTAATTTAAGGAACTAAGTACTAACCTTTACTTTTTTTGTACAAAAAGAAAAAGGATTCCTCTTCTTCATCTCACCACCGAAAACAAAAACTCTTCACTTTTCCTCTCATCCCAACTCCACCACAAAACTTCACTCTCTACATAGCCTCCCACAAAACCTCTTCTTCCTCATACCATTTCTACAGCTTAAGACCCACACCAACTCCTCCGCCCCTAAACTTCCATCACCGGCGAGAGTTCTCTTAACCAACTTACACATAAACCATTCAACAACTCCTCGTCTTCTCTGTTCGCCCTTAATGAACTCCATCCATTGAACACAACCCCTTAATTCGTTCATCTGTATCCACCCTCTTTGATCCATCACCATATAACATCCTCACCGTACTATAAAACCTTTCGGTGAGCTAACACCAGAAAACCTTAAACCATTGTGCGAGCACCTCTCAAACCTTTAAACAAACTAAATTCAACCATCACTCATCTTTTCATCCGACTGAAACCTACACCACCTTTATCACTATGAGAGCTTCTTCCCTCCACACCCATCACATCCCTCCGTTAATTTCCATCATCCTTGCCAAAACTCCACCTTAGAAAACAATAACAACCGTACACCACCATGAAACTTCTGATCTGCAGTCGACAGTTTGCACCACAAACAAACCTTCAACTCATGTAAGCACCACGCTTCATCTTCTATTTTCTACACAGGAAGCTTAATCCATTGCAAACATTTCACCATCAATTCTCGCACACGTTCGACGTTGATCCTGTTCGGTTTAACTTAAATTCCATTTGGTTCGGTCTTGCTGATGTGAGTTTCCGACACTATTATGGGGTAAGGGCGTCTTGCATCATTTTTGAAATCATCATTGTTGTTGGTTCTAAGTTGAGATTATTTTCTTTGTTTCAATTACGGGTGTGTTTATTTTTGCGATTCGTCGTTTTTTTTTTTTGATGTTCTATTGTATGTAATTGTATTTATTATAGAGTGCAGAAAATGATGCAATATAATTAGGTGTATGCTTGGAAAAGAATAATTAATTCACTTTGAGAGTTGAAAAATGTCTCATAAAAAGGGACTAAAAAAAATTCAATAGGGTCTTATAATTAGAAACAGAGGTAGTATTAATTCACTAATACATTGTAATGAATAACATGTATTGTTGCTGCTGTTTGGTTACTTTTTGTTTCCATTACGAAAAATTGGATTGAATAAGTGGTGTTGATGTAATTTGTATGTTATTATGCGGCTGAATTTTTAATATATTGATATGATATTTCATCAATTATGGTTTTTGTAACGCTCCATTTTAATTAATTTATTTTTCGTAATTAAATTATGTGATGTTGTAAATTTGTATGTGTTGATGAGTATTTTGGTGTGTTAGGGATATCCTTGATACGAGGCCGTGGCTTTAAAAAATGAATTTAAGGTGTTGAGGGTGTGTGACTAATAATGTAGAGATGAGTGGTGTTATGAGTAAAATTATCTAAATTATATTAGTTAATTATATAATATTAGGTGAATATAATTTAAATAAAATAAATATTGAATATTATTATTATTATTTTATTTAATTGAAATATTGAGTAAATTAGTAATAATAATAATAATATAATACATAAATAAGGGAGAGAAGGATAGAAACGGTCAAATCATGAAATTGGAAGAGAAAGGAGAAAAAGAGAAGAGTGAAGGTTAAGGCTCCAGGAAAAAGAGGAGAAACTCCATTCTTGAGGAATCTTGCAAGAACTTTAAGGTAAGAGTGAGGTTCTGATTATCTAAGGGTTTGTATAATGATGATGGTGGGTAGATTATATCTATGCTTGATTTGTGTTCTCTTCTCTCTATGTTATTATCATTGTTGCAATTTTGTATATGTTGGATTTAATAATTGGTTGATGAACTATGAGTTGTATGATGATGTTGTGGCTGATGAATAATTGGTGAATTTTTATATTGTTGCGGTTGGAACCATGTAGTTGATGGAATTGTATGATGTAGATATTGTGTTGTTGATGATTCTTGCGAGTCAAGTCGGAACTTAAGTTATGAGTGTTTTTGGTGGAGAGAATTGAGGTTTTGATGTTTTAAAAATTGAAAAATTAATTTTTGGGTAAAATAATGTGATAAATGAATTGTAAGAAAAATTGGGGTTTTGGGATGACTTAAAAATGATTTTTGTTTACCAATAGTGTAATCGGTTACCAGGAATGGATTTTGGGATGACTTAAAAATGATTTTTGTTTAAAAAAATGCATTTCTAAGCAAAATTGTGAGTGAGTAATCGGTTACCTGGAATATGGTAACTGATTACACTGTGTGGGGTTTGCATAGCAGTGGATTGTTACAAGGGATGTAACCGGTTACCTTAATTGGTGTAACCGGTTACATTGAGAATTTTTTTTTGAAAATCTTTGAAAAATCGTAACTTGAGTTCCAGGCGTCTGACTTGAGTGTTGTTCAAAGCGTTAGGAAGCTAGCGCAATGAACTTTATTCTAAAAATAATTCCAGTACCTGGAATTGAATTAATTGATGCGCGTTGGTGCAATTGACACATGCTGTTTGTATGTTGTGATGCAGGTTGTGTGTAGATATATTATTGTTGCTTGCTATGTTGTTGTGTTGTTGTGCTGAATGTTATAGCATGTGTTTGATGCATGGTGGTAAATATTGGTGTAATACCTTGACTAAGATGATGTCATTGTACTTGTTGTTGTTGTTGCATGTCTGTTATATATGTCATGCATCATGATGTGGAACGGTGGTCCGTGAACCTCAATTCTATGGTGATGGATTGGGTGGGAGTAGCTAATTTCTATGGTGATGGTAACTAGTTTTTGGTGAGCTTCAATCCGATTGTGTGGATTAGGTGTGAGTAGCTAATTCCTATAGTGATAGAATTAGTGAAGTGTTTCCTATGGTGATGATTTTTGGTGGGCTCTGATCCTAGGTGGGGATCAGAGTAGTGAACCTGAGAGTTCACGAATTAATACCACATGCAATGAGTCAAGTTGTTGAATCTCATTGCATTACATTTGTTGTGTTGTGTTTGGAGTGTGTGGATGTGTGGTTGGTGGAACGGTGATTGTGCATAAATAATCCGATGCTTATTATTATGCATTCCTTTATATAATTATGATATCTCACCCATTCTATTTGAATGTTGTCTTTACATGAACATCATGCAGATAATCTACAATAGTGCATGGATGTGATTAGAAGATGGTGCCTTCCTTTTATTTTAAAGAGTCGGCGTCTGTTTTGATGTGTAACATCGGGAAGAGGGAACACTTATTATTGTTTATGTTATTGGGGATTTTATGGATATCTCTTAAGTGTTATTTCTTTTGATTACCTTAGATCATGGTTTATGTTTTGGTTAATTAAACCATTATGTTGTTGAGTCTGCTGCTTAATAAAAAAAATTAAAGTTTAAACATGATCAATGTTAATTATTATTAATAACTTTTAAATATGTCATGTGTTACATATCTGATTATATGAGTAAGTTTTGTTGAATTGTATCATCCTAAATGTCTTGATTTTTAATTTACTCTGATAGTTTTATTTAAATTATACGAGGGATATTTAGGGTGTTACATAGTGGTATCAGTGCATGTCGATTTGTCCTGCCAAGTTGTTGAGTCAGTGTGGTGTGACAGTTGAATATTATCCATGTTCTCTTCTAACAATTGTTGCTGTTATTGGTAAAAAATAGAGAATGGCTGGAAGAAACAATGCTACTATTCCTGGTGCTTTGTAGGCTGTTGGGAATGATGAATTCCATCATCTAGGGAAGTTTCAATGGAATAATCCGCCTACTTTCAAGGGTAGGTATGATCCTGATGGAGCACAGGCGTGGCTCAAAGAGATTGAGAGAATCTTTCGGGTGATGGATTGCTCTGAGGCGTAGAAGGTACAGTTTGATACTCATATGTTGGCTGAGGAGGCTGATGACCGGTGGATCAACACTCGTCAGGTGTTGGAGACTTCAGGAAAAGTTGTTACTTAGACTGTGTTCTGCAGGGAATTTTTGTGGAAGCATTTTTCTAAAGATGTCAGTGGGAAGAAGGAGATAGAATTTCTGGAGCTGAAGCAGGGTAATTTGTCTGTTATAGAGTATGCTGCTAGATTTGTAGAACTTGCTAAGTTCAACCCTCATTACAGTGAGGCGATTTCTGAGTTCTCAAAGTGTATCAAGTTTGAGAATTGGTCGTGTCATGAGATTAAACAGGTGATTGGGTATTAACAGATACGAAGGTTTCTAGAGTTGGTGAAAAACTATAGGATTTTTAAGGATGACAATAAGGCTCAGTCAGCTCATTATAAGAGTTTAAGTGAGAAGAGGGGAAATCAGAATCTGAATTATGGGAAACCTTACAATGCTCTAGTTGAGAAAGGTAAGTAGAGAGTTTCTGATGGTAAGAGGCTAAGTAGGGGAGGTGCTCCTGCTCCTCTTAAGTGCTTTAGCTTGGTGAGTTGGGTCACCGTGTCAGTGACTACAAGAGTTATGTGAAGAAGTGTTTTTGTTGTGGGTAGTCAAGACATCTGGTTGCTGATTGCGAGAATAATATGGTGATGTACTAAACCTATGGTGAACCGGGACATATCAGTACTCGTTGCCAGAAGCCAAAGAAAACTTCAACTAGAGGAAAGTTGTTTGCTCTGTCGGGGACTCAAACTTCCAGTGACGACAGGTTGATCAGAGGTATATGTTACATTAATAATACACCTTTGATTCCTATTATTGATACTGGTGCTACTCATTCTCTTATTGGTGTTGATTATGTGGAAAGGCTAGGCCTTGTTGTGTCTTCCATGAAGGGGGTGATGGTTGTTGATACTCTTGCTAAGGGATTAATAATTACTTCTTTGGTGTGTTTGAATTGTTCTCTGTCAATCTTTGATAGGGATTTTGGTGTTGATCTTATTTGTTTGCTGCCGAGGGATCTTGATGTGATCTTGGGAATGAACTGATTGAAGTTTAATTATGTTCATATCAATTTCTATAACAAATCGGTGCAGTTTCTTGCTCTTGATGATGAGGAAGAAGCTAATTTCTTATCTGCTACGCAGTTGAAAGAGCTTTTGGAAGAGAAAGCTCAGGTGCTTATGTTGTTCATGCCATTTTCTATGAAAAGTCAAGCTGTGATTGACGAATTGCAAGTGGTGCGCGAATTCCCAAATATGTTTCCTGATGATATTTCAGATGTACATAGTACCAAACCTGTTTTTATGGCACCATGCATGATGTCAGCGCTTGAGTTAGCAGAGTAGAAGAAACAATTATAAGATTTGTTGGAAACTAAATTTGTGAGACCAAGTGTGTCACCTTGGGGAGCTCTGGTGTTGTTAGTAAAGAAGAAAGATGGTAGTATGAGGTTGTGTATGGATTACCAATAGTTGAATAAATTGACGATCAAGAACAAGTATCTGCTTTCAAGAATAAATGATTTAAGGGATCAGTTGGTGGGCGCACATGTGTTTAGCAAAATTGACTTAAGATCAGGTTACCATCTAATTTGAGTGAAGGATGAAGATGTTGAAAAGACGGTTTTTAGGACTCAGTATGGACATTATGAATATTTGCTGATGCGGTTCGGCGTTTCGAATGCATCTGGAGTGTTCATGGAATATATGAATCATATATTTCATACTTATCTGGATTAGTTTGTGGTGGTTTTTATTGATGACATTTTGATCTATTCTAATTTAGAGGAAGAACATGTTGAGCATTTGTGTATTGTGTTGCAAGTGTTGAAAGAGAAGAAACTTTATGCCAAGTTGTCAAAGTGTGAATTCTGGTTGAAAGAGGCGAGTTTTCTTGGTCATGTTATTTTAGGTGATGGTATTGCTGCGGATCTGTCCAAAGTAGATGCAGTTCTACAATGGGAGGCTCTGGAGTCGATTACAAAGATTAGAAGCTTTTTGGGTTTGGCTGGGTATTACCACATATTTATTGAAGGATTTTCCAAGTTAGCACTTCCGTTAACTCAGTTTACTTGGAAAAGTAAAACGTTTGTGTGGGATATTCATTGCGAGAAGAGTTTCATTGAGTTGAAGAAGAGGTTAACTACGACTCAAGTTTTGATTTTGCCTAAACCGAATGAACTATTTCTGGTATGCTGTGATACATCAATGATGGGTTTAGGTGGTGTGCTGATGCAAGACGGGAAGGTTGTGGCTTATGCTTCACGACAACTGAGGGTTCATGAGAGAAATTATCCTACTCATGATCTAGAGTTGGCTGCAGTGGTGTTTGTGTTGAAGATTTAGAGACATTATCTCTATGGTTCTAGATTTGAGGTGTTAAGTGATCATAATAGTTTGAAATATCTAATTGATCAGAAGGAATTGAATATGAGGCAGCATAGATGGTTGGAATTCTTAAAGGATTATGACTTTGACTTGAATTATCATCCCGGTAAAGATAACGTTATGGCTGATGCTTTAAGTTGGAAGTCTTTACACATGTCTATGATGATGGTTAGAGAGTTGGAACTTATTGAACAGTTTAAAGACTTAAGCTTGGTTTGTGATTTGACACCTCAGAGTGTGATGTTGTGTATGTTAAAGATCAATAATGATTTTCTTAATAATATTATAGAGATTCAAAAGTTGGATGTGAAGTTGGTGGACTTGATGGTTTAAAGTAATCAGACTAAGGATAGCAATTTCAAAGTGGATGAGCAAGGTGTGCTGAGACTTCGTGATAGAATTTTCATTTCTGATGATTCTGAGTTGAAAAAGATGATTCTGAAAGAAAGTTATAGGAGTAGCTTGAGTGTCCACCTAGGAGCTAGAAAAATGCATCAGGATATGAAGAAGATATTTTGGTGGTCTAGATTGAAGCGTGATGTGGTGCAGTTTGTGTATGCTTGTTTGACTTGTGAGAAGTCAAAAATTGAGCATCAGAAACTTATAGGGTTGATGCAACTGTTGAACATTCCAGAGTGGAAATCAGATATCATTTCGTTGTATTTTGTGATTGGGTTATCGAATACTCCGATAGGGCATGATGCGATTTGGGTGATCATTAATAGACTGACGAAGTCATCACATTTTATTCCGATTAACATTAATTTTTCCTTGCAGAAGTTGGCAGAGATTTATATCTGTGTGATTGTGAAGCTGCATGGAGTTCCGCTGAGTATTGTTTCGGATAGAGATCCGAGGTTCACTTCCAGATTTTGGGAAATTTTATAGGAGGCTTTGGGTTCGAAGCTGAGGTTGAGTTCAACTAATCATCCACAGACAGATGGTCAGACTGAGAGGACTATTCAATCATTAAAAGATTTGTTGAAAGCTTGTGTTCTTGAGTAGGGAGGTGCTTGGGATAGTCATCTACCGCTGATTGAGTTCACTTATAATAAAAATTACCATTCTAGCATTGGAATGACACCTTTTGAGGCATTGTATGGTCGGAGGTGTATGACACCTTTGTGTTGGCATGAATCTGGTGAGAGTGTGGTGCTTGAACCTGAGATAGTCCAACAAACTACTGAGAAGGTGAAGCTAATTCAAGAGAAGATGAAAACTTCACAGAGTAGGCAAAAGAGCTACCATGATAGGAGGAGGAAGGATCTTGAGTTCCAAGAGGGAGACCATGTATTCATGAGAGTCACTCTGGTGACCGGCGTTGGGCGTGCTCTGAAGTTGAGGAAGCTTACTCCTCAGTTTTGTTGGTCCATATCAAATATCGGAAAGAGTTAGATTTGTTGCTTATAGAGTGGTGTTTCCACCAAATTTGTCAAATTTACAGATGTATTCCATGTTTCGCAGCTTCGGAAATATGTTTTGGATTCGTCACATGTGATTTCGATGGATGATGTACAGAAAAGGGATAACCTTACAGTTGAGGTCTTACTTGTAAGAATTGATAATCATGAATTGAAGCACTTGAGAGATAAGGAGATTGCTCTCGTGAAGGTAGTGTGGGAAAGCGGTGTCGTAGGGAATATGACTTGGGGGTTGGAGAGTAGGATGCGAGAGTCTATCCAGAGTTGTTCGCATCAGGTAAAATTTTCGAGGACGAAAATGTTCTAAGTGGGGGAGAGTTGTAACACCCCATCTTAATTAATTTATTTTTCTTAATTAAATTATGTGATGTTGTGAATTTGTATGTGTTGATGGGTGTTTTGGTGTGTTAGGGATATCCTTGGTGTGGGGTAGTGGCCTTAAGAAATGAATTTAAGGTGTTGAGGGTGTGTGAGTAATAATATAGAGATGGGTTGTGTTGTGAGTAAAATTAATTAAATTATATTAGTTAATATTTAATTAATTATATAATATTAGGTGGATATTATTTAATTAAAATAAATATTGAAGATTATTATTATTATTTTATTTAATTGGAGTATTGAGTAAATTAGTAATAATAATAATAATAATAATAATAATAATAATAATAATAATAATAATAATAATAATAATAATAATAAAGGAATAAGGAGAAATGGATACAAACTGTCAGATCGTGAAATTGGAAGAGAAAGGAGAAAAAGAGAAGAGTGAAGGCTATGGCTCTAGGAGAAAGAGAAGAAACTCCATTCTTGAGGAATCTTGCAAGAATTCTAAGTTAATGTGGGGTTCTGATTATCTAAGGGTTTGTATAATGATGATGGTGGGTAGATTATATCTATGCTTGATTTGTTTTTTCTTCTCTATATGTTATGATCCTTGTTGCAAATTTGTATTTGTTGGATTGAATAATTGGTTGATGAACTATGAGTTGTATGATGACGTTGTGACTGATGAATAATTGGTAAATTGTTGTATTGTTGCTGTTGGAACCATCTAGTTGATGGGATTGTATGATGTAGATGCTGTATTGTTGATGATTGTTGCAAGTTAGAGTCGGAACTTAAGTTATGAGTATTTTTGGTGGAAAGAATTGGGGTTTTGATGTTTTGAAAACTGATTTTTGGGTAAAATAATATGATAAACGAGTAAGAAATATGGGGTTCTGGGATGGCTTAAAAATGATTTTTTCGTTTGAAAAGTTGTAGAAAAAGTGTTTCTGCCAACAGTGTAATCGGTTACCAGGAATGATGTAACTGATTATACTGCTTTGAAAATACGTTTATAGGCAAAATTGTGAGTGTGTAATCGATTACCTGGAATGTGGTAACCATGACACTATGTGGTACATGCGTAGCAGTGTTTGGCTACAAGGGGTGTAACCGGTTATACTGGGAACAAATTTTGAAAATCTTTGAAAAATCATATCTTGAGTTTTGGGCGTCTGATTCGAGTGCCATTTGAATTGTTAGAAATCTAACCCAACGTACTTTATTCTAAAAATAATTCTAGCACCTAGAATTGAATTAATTGATGCATGTTGGTGAAATTGGCACGTGGTGTGCGTATGTTGTGATGTAGGATGTGTGTAGATGCATTGTTGTTGCTTGCTTCGTTGTGTTGTTGTTGCTGAATGTTATTGCACGTGCTTGGTGTATGGTGGCCAGTATTGGTGTAGTGCCTTGACTAAGGTGATTTCATTGTACTTCTTGTTGTTGTTGTTGTTGTTGTATGTCTGTTATATATGTCATGCATCATGATGTGGGACGGTGCTCCGTGAGCCTCAATCCTATGGTGATGGATTGTGTGGGTAGCTAAGACCTATGGTGATGGAATTAGTGAAACGTTACATATGGTGATGCTAATGAGTTTTTGGTGAGTCTCAATCCCATTGTGTGGATTGGATGCGAGTAGCTAATTCCTATGGTGATGGAATTTGTGAACCGTTGCCTATGGTGATGGTTTTTAGTGGGCTCTGATCCTAGGTGGGGATCAGAGCGATGAACCTGAGAGTTCATGAGTTAGTACCACATGCATTGAGCCAAGTTTTTGAGTCTCATTGCATTGCATTTGTTGTGTTGTTGTGTTTGAAGTATGTGGATGTGTGGTTGGTGGAAGGGTGATTGTGCAGAATAATCTGCTGCTTACTTATTATTATGCATTCCTTTATATAATTATGATATCTCACCACTTCTGTTTGAATGTTGTCTTTACATGGGCATCATGCAAATAATCCACAATAGTGCATGGATGTGATTGGAAGATGGTGTTTTGCTTTTATTTTATAGATTCGGCGTCTGCTCTAACGTGTAACACCGAGAAGAGGGAACACTTATTGTTGTTTATGTTATTGGGGATTTTATGGATATCTCCTAAGTGTTATTTCTTTTGATTACCTTAGATCATAATTTATGTTTTGGTTAATTAAACCGTTATGTTGTTGATTCCGCTGCTTAATAAAAAAAATTGAAGTTTAAACATGATCAATGTTATTAGTATTATTATTAATAACTTTTAAATATGCCATGTGTTACATATGTGATTATATGAGAAGGTTTTGTTAAATTGTATCATCCTAAATGTCATGATTTTTAATTTACTATGATAGTTTTATTTAAATTATGCGGGGGGATATTTAGGGTGTTACAGTACTTGCGTGCGACATTCCGCTTTTGTTGTCGTTACGTATAAACCGACTTTGAGTATTTTATGGTTAGTTTTGCATGCGTATCTTTGCGATATTTTTTCATTTCAATTTCGATTGCGATGTCTTAAATCATTGCAGTTGAATCCATTTTTTTTTTTACCATTGAGCATGTTAAACTTCATTTCATTACGATTTCATTTCTATGCATTATGATTTCGTTCTTATTTCGATTCATTTTACGATGATACACTTCACGTTGGTAATTCATTCGATTCATGATAAACACACAACATTCAACATCGTTACTTTCAAATCAAATGTGAGCCTTACTTCTATTAGCTTTGCACGTCTTTGCGTTACACGACATTGATTTGCATCATTGCATCTTGATGTTGATCCATGCATATTTAATTTTTCTTTATACTTTCGATTCAATTACAATGAATGTGTGTTGTAAATATGGCGTGTGCACTTCTATCTCTTGCATTTTTGTCTTGCTTTGTATTTACTTTGTTTATATTGACTATCCTTATTGTAATCCCCATTCATAAAAATGTATCCCTTTCTCCTGGGTTGTATTGCTTGCCTAATTTTATCGTTTTCCTTTCGGTTGTTTTGTTTTTTTAGTTATTTTCTAACTCAAGATTAAAATCAACCATCTTTCAAAAAGCACAAAAATAAGCTAGATCCAACATCAATCCTTTTTCCAAATCAAATTCGATAGGACTTAACGCGAGTGCTAGATCCAATATCAAGTATCTCTTCCAAACTTTCAAACCACTTCCACAATTTGCATCGCAATGCAAATCAAATGCTAGACCCAACATCAATCTTCTTTTCATAATCAAATTCAAAATGATTAATTCATACTTCCACACTTTTAACAATAATGAAAGACAAAGGCTACCTAGGTAAAAGGTCCAATCATAGTTCTGAGTGTTAGGCCCAAGTGGTAATCGCTTGTAAGTCATAAATACTCATCTTTCGCCAAATACTCCTTCAAATGCATCTCCTTTTTACAATAAATGGAAAGAAAAATATCATCTGGGTGAAAGGTCCAATCATAGTCCCAAATATTAGGCCCGAGTTGTAATAGCTTGCAAGCTCAAGTGTTTGTATTTCATTTAAAACACTTGTAAATATTCAAACCTTTTCAAAACAGATTGGAAAGAAAAGGACTACTTGGGTGAAAGGTTCAGTTATAGTCCCGAATATTAGGCCTAAGTGGTAATCACTTGTAAGTCATAAATATTCGTCTTTCAAACCCTAAAACGTACTCAAACTAATCAAACTTGTTTTCTGCCTTATGCGACTTTAAAAGCTTTTTTTCAGAGAAGAGTATGCTTTATCCATATTGATGCAAAACAAATAAATACTTCCGCCTCCAAGAGCGAGCATCAAGCAAAGGTTTTACCACCCGATATGTCTAAAACGTCACTCCTTAAAAGCAACCAACAAATAGTTCTTTGCTATAAATAACTACGTAGCCTTAGATTCTCCATCACTCCTGGAGAGACGTAGGAGCAGGATTTTGATATCTTGTTGGACACCATAATAAAAAACCTAAAAAATATTTTCTTTCTTTTTCTCACCCGATAAGTAGAAGATCGTAACGATAGCTAACATTCAATCGCAAGTTTAACTAAAAGGTTTCCGTTGAGTACAACGTATGTGAGAGGTGCTAATACCTTCACCTTGTATAATTGGCGCCTAAACTTATTCCTGGTTGCAATGACCATTTCTTTTTTTTCTTGAGTTTTATCGATACTTTCCCTTTCCTTTTGGAATAAACAAAGTTTGGTGTCGAATCTGCTTGTATTTCAAGCTTGTGATGCACTCGTGGTATTTTTCGTGCCGCGACACTTCCCACTTAAAACACATTCCCACTCATAACATAATGAAGAAACTAAAATGGAAACCAAAACACAAACGCAAAACACAACTCTCAACCGGAAACCTCTCCTCTAAACCATAAAACGCAAAGGAAAATATCTAAGTAATTTGAAGAGGTTAGTTTATCAAAACCCTAAAATCCTAAGTTTCTTCTTCTTTTGCAATGAAATCCTAAAATCCTAAAATGTAAATTCAGGAGGGTTTTCTTACAATTTGGCTGATTTTGTATGGAAGAAACCATTTAGGATAACTTGCATGGAAGAATTATTAAAATATTTAACAAAAGGATTTATTTCACAACTATTTTTCATGAAATCTCCATTTAGTCTATGCGTTCTCCAGCTTCTTTGTTGGTTTCACAATCATTTGGAATGTGCGATTTGAAAGAGATGTGATTTGCAAGTTGTTAGCCGCGGTTTGTGAGTTGACTTGAGAGATTAGCAATTATTCATACTAATTTCTCATTGGAAAAATCTCCTTCTGGTTTAGTCTGTAAGGATTTTGATGAAGGTTGTCCAAAATCAATGCTTTTAAACAAACCTATACTCATTTCTACATAACTTAGTGTATTGGTCACATGATAGAGCATCATTTGCTAAAGTTGATTGTTTTCATTGTTTGAATGTAGAAAATATTTGATTACAAGACTTTTAGCAAGTATATACACCTTCCTAATACAAATTCCATTGACATTTGAAAATATTTGATTTTAAAGGTATCTATTTCTATATACAATAGTACTACATAATTTATAAATTTGAACTCTAGACCTTAAACTAAACACCATTTGTTAAAATTGTCGGGCTAATTGATTGTAACTTTTGCAATCAGTTTGCAACAAGATCATTGAAGGTCTTTGTGTTACTTGATTTTGATATGTATTTCCATGTTTACATTTGCATACCAAATGAGATAAGACGCGACCAGATTGGTCATGACATTCTGTTTAATGAATACAAGAAATAAGGTATTTTTTTTTCCAAGTTTAAATGAGGGCTAGAAATAGGATATAAACAGAACATGGAACACATAATCTAGTTATGTTAAAAGGTTAATCGATGGTGTTCCTGCTTACTAACATGATTAAAGAGATAATATTCTCATCTATGCATGTATAAGCTTACAACCTTTGTTATGACTTCTTGTTGGTTATTTTGAGTTCTTGAAAGTGAATTAATCACTCTTAGTGTGGAATTTTTACAAACATTCATCTTAACTTATGAAGCTTGTCGTTTTGCTTAACCAAAAGGGCCATTAGGTGGAGTCTTGCATTTACATGAAACTTTGATGTTTCCTATTTATCAAATCCTATTTGGGAATCATACATGTTGTGCAATATAGTATTTTATCAATGATTATTGTGTTGACTTGCTTACTAATGTGAGAAAAACTTTGACTAATATGAAATTGGAAATTTTTTACATGGTTATGTAGTTTAACTTTTTCCTTTTATATCTTGGGTATGCTATTGGCATCAAATTTTATCTTGGGTATGCTATTGGCATCAAATTTTCTTGTTCAATAACTTGCAACTTCAAAAGAAACCTACATTTATCAAAAAAGTCATAGAAAGAAGATATATGCTATAAAGAATTAAGGTAAGAAGTATATTACATCTTTAAAGCTTTATATCTAGATATAGTTATGTGTTTGTTTTGATATTACTTCTTATTTTAAATTTAGGCCAATTATGATTGATCAATTAATTAAGAAACAAAAAATAGCAGAAGAAAGCAATAGTAGAATCATCATCAAGTTCACCCTTGTAAGTTAAGATGGAACCATAGCAAAAGGTCAAAGCCCATGTTGAATATATTACTAACACTACTACAAAATACACATTTCATAACATCTTATTACTCTCACCTTTAAATCAGCGGAAGGAATAACTCTTATTTAGGAACCTTAATTATTTTTTTATTTAATAAAATAATTTTCACCACGGTCCATTCTATCAACCATGGTCATAGATTAAAGATTACATGCTTCGAATTCCAGCATCAACAATTTTCCATTTTTTTGGTTACAAAAGAAATGTCTCCCCTTAATTTGTATATTTATATTAAAATTAAAACACTTTTCACCACAATCGTTTCTACCAACCGTAATGAAATGGGGAATTCCCTTTTTCAATCTAAATGACTTTAGTTTTCACAATAACACAAAGTTTAGTTCTTATAGACATAATTTTTACAATCTCAGACACACTTTTTGTGCAATATCTTCATTCATTTTTTCTCTACTATGAAAATTTTGGCATTAAATATTAATGTTAAGATCCAAATATATCGTTTACTTGATAAAGTGAATCTTAAAATTAATCTTTGAACCAAGTTTTTCAATATACTGTATTAACTTTTGCAGAATGGAATATGCAGGTTGAAAGCAAAATGAGTTAGGTTTAATAAAAGGGTGAATGACGCACTTGTTCAATTTTATAGACAAATCCCTAAATAATTTCACCACGATTGTGCGGGAAAACCATGGTAATATGTATAATATATCACTACGGTTATTATTGACAACCGTGGTGAAAAATGTTTCTAAAAAATTAAAACATAACATATTTTAATTGATCTCCTTCATAACACAAGTGCCCTAGCGAAAGAACAAAAGAAAGCTATAGAAGAGTGTCGCATCATGAAAAATAAGACCTACGAGCGTATCGCGCGCTCGCGGAATGATTGAACATAATCACCATTAAAATTTATTTATTTCAAAGAAAAAGGGAAAATATCGACAAAACCCTTAAGAGAAAGAGAAAATGGTCATCGCAACCAAATTCGGGTTCGGGATTCGAATATTTGAGGAAACGTTTTTAGCACCCCTCACATCCGTTGTATTCAACGAAAATCATTTAGTTAGATTTGCAATTAGAATGTTAGCGTATGTCGTTGTTTTCTTCGAGTGATTAAAAGTGCAAAATAAAAAATAAAAGGAGTCATAAAAAGGTGTTTATTAGGATGTTTGACGAGATTGCAGATTTCGCTCCTACGCATCCTCAAGTACAATGAGGAATTCAAAGCAACATAGTTCTCCATAGAAAACTATGTATTAGTTGTTTAATTTTACTAAAAAATGTTTAGATCACGCTCTAGCGGTTAAACGTTACTTGTGTTCGCGATTGGAGGCTTAAAGCGTTCGTTTGTGCCGCGGTAGGACAAACTAAACAATATTATTTTCGAAAATGTTTTTGATCGTGCGGAGGCGAGAAAATGAGGTTTGATGTGTTGAACATGTTTTTGAGTGGATGACGCTTACTCGAATGACCGAGTTAGATATCTCATATCCAGACAATCGAGGAAAAGAATAGTAGACATTATACCATTCATTTTTCATCATTTGAATTGAAAAATGGTTAGATATTGTTAAGGTGTTTCAAATAGACGATGAATACTCGAATGACCGAGCTATACACCTTGTATCCAAGTATTCAAGGAAATAATAGTAGACACTAGACCATTTCCTTTTTCGTACGATTTATTGTGAAAATAAGACAACTTAAGCTTTAAGTTATAAATGTGGTTTGAGATGAATCAAGTTATGAGTTTTAAGCGGATGACGATGGCTCAAATGGTCGAGTTAGACACCTCAGACCATAACAATCGGGGAAAAGAATAGTAGTCACTAGATCATTTCCTTTTTTTTATCCTTAGTGAAAAGATGTTCCAAAGTGATTAGATGTTTTATTTTAATTTGGAAAAATGCACTCGATGAAGATCAAGGTTTTTATTTACGTTAATTCGAAATTGATCAAAGAAAATGATTTTTTTTAAAATTCCACTTGACGTTGGATCAAGGGTTTAAATTAATTGACCATATTAGTTTTATTTATCTTTAATTATTTAATTATTAAAATAATTAATAAATTAAATAAATAAATAAGAAATAAGAAAAAATAAAGAGGTGTAATAGAACAAAAAGACAAATGAAAAGGGGTGTTGATATTAGTACGACCTAAAGGAGAAGGGGTGTTGATATTAGTACGGCCTAAGGAGACCCACATGCGCTATCCTAAGGGGAGGAGGCCTTGGTCAGATGGAGGAGAGAGTCAAAGTTGTTGACTCGATCTTAAGCTTCTGATACACATGCTTTTTGATTAGAAAGCCAAGATAAGGGTGTGTGGCAAAGCTGTAGTAGGGTACATATATATGATAAAAGTTAAGGCCAACCGGTCATTACATCACGTGGCCCTGAAGGTGATCACATGTACGCCCCAAAGAGATAATTTAGAGAACAATTAAATCATATTTTTTCCGTTAATTTCGGGGCGGATCCAGCCGGGTGCGGACGGGTCTGGATTTGTCATCCCTATATATATATATATATATATATATATATATATATATATATATATATATATATATATATATATATATATATATATATATATATATATATATATATATATATATATATATATATATATATATATATATATATATATATATATATATATATATATATATATATATATATATATATATATATATATATATATATATATATATATATATATATATATATATATATATATATATATATATATATATATATATATATATATATATATATATATATATATATATATATATATATATATATATATATATATATATATATATATATATAGCATTAGACTCTCTCTTCATTCACAAAACTAAGCGATGTAAAATTTCTTTAACATGTATATTTTCAAACAACCCCAACAAATTTACTTAATAAATGTGATCTTTTTTGTGAGGAATTTATTAAATTGCTAATGTGTGTGGTTGAATGTTTTTAGTTAGAGATTTTGTGGTGAAATTCTAGAGGCAAATTTGTAAAGAAAAAAACATGTGTCTTCTCTAAAGTGTTAAGAGTTTTTTTCTTCCATCAAACATTCAAAGAATATATTCAAGGGTTTCAAGCTGAATTTTGAAGAAATTACCACAAAAGTGGAGATTGATGAATATATTGAAAGGTTAAAGGTGTTAGACTCAAAATCAAGTAGAGGAGCAAGACTTGACGTTTGGTTAACTGAGTTGCAGATAGATGATAATAAAGATAGATGTCTAGATTGCTTAGGATTGAGAATTTTTTATGTAAATTTATGTGATATTCTTGTTGCAGCTAAACAACTTTTTTTTTTAATATCAAAAATCCAATTTAGTGAAAGACAATTTCTAATCGTTTAGCATTAGAAATGAGTTTTTTTTTCTCCGAAGAAAAACAATTGACTCTGATATATTATAACTGTGAACAAAAAAACAAGATCGATTGATCTTTCACACATATAACATTTAGGGATGGCAAAAAAGCCCGTGTCCGCGGATATAATCCGTCACGGATATAATGCGGATAGTTTAATGGATATCCATGGATAAAATAAATGGATATTTAAATATCCGTTATTTAATGGATGTGGATGCAGGTTTAATGATACCCGTACCCGCAGATATCCATATTCGTTAATAAATTATAAAAAATATTTAAATATTTTTAATTTATTATAGACGTCATTACATCTTCCAAGAAATTTAGTCTTTTCATATTTCTTTTTTTTAAAGTTTTCTTGGAAGAAAAAGAAAACCTTTCACATTCCAAGAAAAATCATATTTAGTCATTTTATTTGGTTACAAATATCACTGTTATTTTGGATATTTTATTTGGAATCTTTTAAGCTTTTAATTTAGGAGTTAGGAAACCAAAGTATGAATGTTAAGTAAGGAATGCATAATATGGAATTTTGTAATGATTGATGAAAACTATTTGCATTATTACTTTTTGTTTTATTTAAACAATTATTATATGGTATGATGAATTTTATTTTGTTAAAAATGAAACGTATGAATATTATATTTGAATGTTATTGTGTTTTAGTGAAAAAAGAATGAAAATAATATGATGAAGTTTAGTTGTTAAATTGAGAGCGAAAAAATATATTTTTAAAAAATAATTTTAGACAAAAAAAGTTATTCATGGATATCTGTAAATATCCGCGGATACCTTAAAATCCGTGAATTATCCGCTTAACTGATATCCGCATGGATATAGGGCAGATACGAATATCATATTTATCCAACGGGGCGGACACGGATATCATACTATTCGCCTCCATGGATATCCATTTACATCTCTAATAACATCAATGTTCTGATTTAAAAGTTAGGGTCACAGAAAAACAAGATCCATTAATCTTTCACATATATGACATTAATGTTCTAATTTAAAAGTTAGGGTCACAACAATGCTTCTTAGTCAAAATTTACATTCATCTTCCATTAAAGAAATGTATTTGCAAACACCTTAATAAATCAAATTATTGTATATACCCTAATAGATGGTGATGCAAGACTTATATATCCTTAAAAATGTATTATTAGGTTAAAATTTAGTTCATCCTTAACTCAAGTCTAAAATATAAACTTTTTAGGATTTGATTTTGCGACTGAATAATTTAAGAAAAATTCTAAAATATCAACATGATTTGTTTAAAAGGCTAACAACGTACATTTGTTGCCACCTTAAAAAATATATTTTTCTTAAAAATTCAACGACGATATTCTCAATTTTTTTTAAAAAAAGTAAAAAGTACTCTTTGGAATTCGCGTTGCAATCAAATTTCTTGACTTTTATCATATAAAACTCTGACCTTTGATTTATATTTATAAAATCAATATACTTTCACCAAATAAATAAAAAAGTTTATTCTATAATTATAGAAAAAAAAAACAATTAATTAATGAGAAAGTGCATAGAAATGATTTTGCAAAAGGTGAGTCCTTTCTAGGAAGGTGGCAACTTCCAAATGAAAGAAAAAACTCTCTTTGTAACGCTTACACGGCAACCGCGTATATTCATATTCATTTAATCACACCACTTTCACTTTCATCAAACCTTCTCTCATAAGTAAACTAACCACTATAACTATTATAATTAATAATTAATAATTAATTAATACTTAATTAAAATAATTATAATTACATTAATATATATACTAACACCTTCTATTGTGACTGTGTTCATTTCTCTTTCGAATTTTCTTCTTCTTCTTCATTCTTATTCATACTCATATGGGTAAGAAACTTGATGCATTGTTGGGAAGAAACAACTTCAGAACTGATAAATTCAAACCAACGGTTAACCTCGCAATCTCGCGTCTCGCTGTTCTCAAGAATCAGCGAAACGCGCGTCTCAGACAAGCTCGTTCTGATGTTGTTCAACTTCTCCAACTCCCTGATCATCATAAACGCGCACTTCTTCGAGTAATTGATTACATCTATTCGTCTATCTCTCATCTTAATCGTAATCGTAGGTGTTGCTTATGATTTGTAATTTGTATAGGTGGAGCATGTAATCAAGGAGCAGAATATGATAGATGTGTATGATGAGATTGAAGGATACTTGAATCTCTTGATCGAAAGGATCCATCTCATTGCACAAGAAAGGTAATTGCTCGATTCATTGTCGATTGATTGTATTTGTTGAAATTGTTTTTATTTTTACTGATTTAATTTTGTGTTGATGAATTTTGTTATTATAGAGAATGTCCAGATGAACTACAAGAGGCGGCGTCGGGGATACTGTTTGCGGCATCTAGGTGCGGAGATTTTCCAGAGATTCAAGAGATTCGTGCAATTCTTACTTCTAGATTCGGGAAAGAGTTTGCTTCACGTGCTATTGAGTTGAGGAACAATTGTAAAGTTCATCCTAAGGTATAGATTTCGTCAATTTTGAAGAATTAAATTAACCGATTTTTGCCATTTCAATGACTAAAATTATCTATATATATATATTCTGAATTATTGTGTAAATAACAAAAAAAAATTCGAGGAATGTTGTTTTTCTGGAGTGTATATACTTGTAATTATATAGTTCTTTGAATATTTTATAGATAATCACGAAGCTTTCGACGAGGATGCCGAGTCTAGAAAGTAGAATGAAGGTACTCAAAGAAATTGCTTCTGAGAATAATATTACTTTGCAGCTTGAAGAAGTTGCTTCAACTAAAGACGAGGTACAAAATTAGTGCAATTTCATTGTTTATTTCACTTGTTAAACAAAAAATGTATATGTATATAATGAAGGAGGTTGTTGTGAATTGTGATAAATGCAGGAACACGTAACGAATGAGGAAAAGAAAAACCAGCATAAGTCTGAGAAAAAGGAAGAAGATAATGAGGGAAAAAATGATGAACTTTCTGATTCGTTTAAGGGTAGGAAAAAGTATAAGGATGTAGCAGATGCAGCACAAGCAGCTTTTGAGTCGGCTGCATATGCTGCAGCTGCTGCTAGAGCAGCAGTGGAACTTTCAAGATTCCAACCACATGATCCTCATTATGATGATGACGACGACGATAATAGTTCAAGCCCGTTGAATGGACATGGTCATTCTGTGAAAGCTATGTCTCCAATGGAAAGAGAAGAATCCAATAAGAATGCTGAAGAGTTAGAGAAAGCAAAAGATGTTTCTAGTTCAAACTCAGATGGCGATTCAGTGGATGAAGAGATTGTATTAGAATCGAAGATGCAGAGTACACCTTTTATTGATTTAGAGAAGAAGCCATTTTCAGTGAGGACTAGAAGAGTGCAAGGTTATTGAGTAAAGAATGATTTGTGTGTATGTATGTATGTATCAATCTAAGGCTATTTTAAGTTCATAATTTTGGCATGTTACATTGTATTTTTTGGAAGATTCATCTTGCAATTGTACTAGATTAGTCATTTAAGTTTGTTTTTGTCTAAAATATGGATTCTGTTACATTATTTTAAGGAAGAAATTAGCACCAATGTTAAAAATTGGACGTGTGATCATTTTCATGAACTTTATAATAAAATGTTTAAATATGATATTGGTACACAAGTAATTATATAACATAAAATTGTCTTTTTTTTTCTTTTTTTTCTTTCTTTTTCATGTTAGGACGGGTTAGTCAGTGCATGCTGCATAAAGACATTGAATCCGAGTTCAAATCTGCAATATTCTATTTATTTATCTTTAATAAATTGGACTTCATACGAATTAACCTACTTGATAAATCTCTCCCATTCTATTAGGGATGCCCTCTCCAATACATTACACACCACATGAATTACTTGATAGAAACCCCAGTGCTATAGTTAGTTGGCTGCAAACCATAAAGTCACACCCACTTCACACGGGGTCCACTTTAACTTCAAACCAACACTTCTATAGTGTTATTGTCTTTATATCTCCCGTAACAATTATTCTCTCCCATTTAAATCATATATATTTAATCATTCATTTATCACCATCAAAATTGGCGGAGTTAGGATGATTTTTTCCCATTTTTAGGGTGACTTTTATGCATTCAATTCGTTGATCCTTAAAAAAGAAAAGCATTATTACTATTGTAGCAAGGTATCATTACATAATTTTCATGATTTAAAAAAATTATCAGATCGAGGTGAGGATGGTTAAAATTATACAGAGCAGTCAATTAATCACGATTTTTTCAAAATAAAAAAAAATCTAACTCTATATTGTACGATTATTATTTGCAAGGTAGATAATCGGTCTAGAAATACGATCTTTGATGATACAAATATCAGTCGAAGATGATATAAATATCACTAATAATTTATAGTATAAAGATTAGTCGTTATAATTTTTTAAACGAAGAGAAATTCAAATAATTCTCAAAAAGAATTCAGTAATAATTGTTTGACTATTAAAAATATTTTTTTTAAATAAAGAGAAACTCAAATAATTTTCGGAATAGAATAAAAAAACTTATAATTTCTCAACTCAAACAACAAGAAATTCAAATAATAAATATCTAAAGAGAATTTAAGAAAATACTCGAAACATTCAACAAGTAGAAAGAAATGGAGTAAAGTTGTCTTTTCGACAATATGAAAAATGCTGAGTAATATAGAGAGGAAGGAAAAACTCAAAAAAAGTTTTTTGGTGTATTTTAAAATTAAACTAATGCATTCGTTATATAATGGAGTAAGCTAGAAAAGTTATGTAATCTAAGTAATGCAGGACTTCGAGTTTTCTCGATTAACACATAAATACACAAAGTTTACTAACAATGTGGAACGTTAGGATTTTTTTAAAAAAAATTCACCTCCATATTAGAATATTTACATATTGCAACAATCTCTCACTTGAATTTAAAAAAAGTGTTTTAGAAATAACGTCAAACATTTCTAAGATTGTTTATAAGCAAAAGTGTCTATGACTTGAACTTGCGTAGCAAGTAGAATTCATATTCAACAAGGGTAACACAGTTGTCCTAAACTATATCTCAGACATCAAACGCGCTCACAACCTTTTGTTAAGGTGTGTTATAATAAACTTGTGCTTTAATGGTTCTGCACGTCTATTCTAGTTTAGTGAAGGGTCTAGAAATTCTGTCTCGAAATCCCATAGGAATCGATCTAAGTTCCACAATCACATTGGTGAGTCTATCAAGAGTAATCATGTAGCTAGGCACTCCTTCATACATAGTATAAATCTCATTAAGAGTTTATATTATCTCATCCGCTTATCGCTTCAGGATTCAAGCTTATCTTATTTATACTAGCATGATCACCTCATATTACTCACAACTTGTTATTATCTATTGAATCTATTTCTTGGATCTCCATTCTATTAGGCCTAGTTACTATCATTATCAACTCATATTAGGCTTTAGTCCCATCTTATTGAATGTATTATGGACTTTCTTTCTAATTAATCCTTTCGTCAAAGGATCTGCTAAATTTTTATGAATGCACACATGATCTACTCTTACAACTCCTTTAGAGATACAATCTCTAACAATGTTGTGCTTTCTCATTATTTGACATCTTTAGCCATTAGAATAATGATTTTAAATTTATGCAATATCATCGATACTATCACAATGGATTAACACAATTGGCATATGTTTTTTCCATAAAGGGATCTCTGCTAGAAAACATCTTAACCAAGTTACTTCTTCAGTAGCAGTCGCTAATGTTATCATTTTAGACTACATCATAAGCTGAGCCAAGATAACATGTTTCTTTGATCTTTAAGATAAAACTCCTCCAGCTATATTAAATATTTAGCCAATACTTTCTTTGGAATCTTCTAACAAGATGCTTCAATCCGTATAATTGTATCTTTCAAGTACAACAAAAAATCTCTGACACTGTAAACCGAGATTCATGGTCCTCTTAAGGTATCACATGACTCTCTAAATAGCTTGCTAATGCCATCAGGTTTTAGTTTCTTTTTCAAAATCTATTTACAACTGATCGATTTGCAACCAGGAGGCAAGTTTACTATGTGTCATGTCTTGTTAGATTCTAGAGAATATATCTCATTGTTAACAACTTCTTGCCACAAATATGCATCCATAGATGACAAGGCTTCTTGAAGGTTTATTGGATCTTCTTATACTGTATAGACCACATAATCGAACCCATAATATTTAGCAATTCTTACAATCTTACTTCATTGAAGTTTTGTTTCTACTTTGTTGTTGCTTTTGGCGTTTCTTATCGCATGAATGTGATTCAATTCACTACCCTCACTATTTCTCAATTTGAAAGGAAAATTGTATTTATAGAATTCAACATCATTTAACTATGAGATCACTTTAGCATTTAGGTAAAAAAAAACCTATATTCCTTATTGTTTACTGCCTACCCAAATGAATACGCATTCATAGACTCTACTAACAAGTTTAACACGATTCAGATCCAGATTCCTGACATAAGCCAGACAATCCCAAGTTCTAAAGTAAGAAAGTTTGATTGTATTTTCTTCAATATATCATAATGAGAGATCTTATTTTTATACTTGGGAACTCTATTCAATATATAGAGAATAGTAAAAAAAATTTCCACCCTCCAATGAGATGTAGCACCAAAATTCAACACAATAGCAACAACTAGTTCAATAAGTGCTCTATTCTTTATTTCTGATTTTCCATTCATTTAATGAGAATATTATGCAGTGGTGTCATATGCAATTCCATGTTTATGAAATTTTTTAAATAAACTAGAATCATACTAAATTCCTTATCATTACAAAACCTTTTAATTTTTTTTGTTAAATTGATTTTCAATTTCATTCACAAAAGTCTTAAACATATCAAGCATATCACTACTAAATTGATTTTCAATTTCATTCATAAAACTCTTTATCATATCAATTTCATTCATAAAAATATCATTCATAGCGATGGTGTATAAATCTACCCCAATAGACTGACTAAACCCCTGCCTTATTCAGAAGAAAACCAGTAGAATCTTTGAAAGAAGTCTCAATAAGCTATATATTCATAAACTCAACATCAAGGAGAAATATTTAAGAATCAACCTCTGGTAGAATCTTTGAAGATTCTTCTTTTGGCAAAGAAGATGAACATGTTTGCTTGAATTATTCTCACAAAGAAGAAGATTGTGAGGTATCAACTCTTTCATATAAGTAACTTTTTAAATTAAATACTAAGTTAATCAAGGAACATGATAAGATCGAAAAGCGTAGCTTAGATCTTAAAGACTACATTGAGTTTTTATAAAATTGCAATGAAATGCTAAGATATGAAATGGCTAATATTAGAAACCAAACCAATAAATGTGAAACACATGTCTCAATGAAAAAGGAAGTGAAAGATCTTCATGACACCACATGAAAAGGAGGTTGTCGAAGAGGTGGAGAAGTAAGCACCTTATGTTGCTCCTCTTCCCTACAAGCCACCGATTCCTTTCCTGCAAAGATTTGTGTAGGCTAAGGCAGGCACCCAATCTAAAAGGTTTGCGAAAATTTTAGAAAAGATTTATATCAATTTACTATTGACTGAGGTCCTGTCTAAAAAAAAGAAAGTTAGAGGACCATAAAATTGAGGAAAATGTTAATGTTAAGAGAGGAAGGTTGACCCTTGAGGTGGAATATTAAAAGGTTGAATTCATAAATACAAATCTAATAAAATCACCCCACAGGTTCCGAGGTATGAACCACCCCATAGCAAGAAGGAAAAGAAAAGTAGTGGATACAAGATATGGCTAGATAGGTGGTCATGGATTCCTAAAACCACTAAGCTTACGGTTAAAAGAATGTCTTTTAAGGAACCACCATGAGTTCTTGCACTCATAGAACATCAAGAGAAAAAAAATGTTAAACAAAGCGGTTTTTGAGAGGCAACCCATGCTTTTAATTACTTATGCCTTTATGTTGTTTCATTTTATAGATTCTTTTTGTTTTGCGTTCCTCTTCTGTTGCGCTTCCCACCTCCTCAATGAGGTTCTCTGTGAGTTTTCTCTTTACCCTCCCTATACTTTAACTGGAACATTGATTTAAATGTTTGGTTAAGTTTGGGGGATATTTCCTTATTTTTAATTTTATTTTTTATTTGTTTGCTGTGTATTTTATGTTGTTAGGATAGTTGCTTGAATAATTGCATAATTCATTTTTTGAATCTCCTAAAATTGAGTTGTTAAAAAAAATTCCAAAAAAACTTTTGATTTTAACATATGAGAAAGTATATAGGTTTGAGGTAATGATAGACTAAGTCTAGGGACTCGTGGAAAATTGATAACATTAGTATTATCTTGACATCTTTAGTTTCCTGAGTAGACCATATTCAAAGAGCTATTTCATGAGTAGTTGATTTAAACATTCTAGCATTTTTAGATTCATATAACTTGTTCAATTGATTAAGGAAAAATAACACCCAAAAAAAGAAAAAGAAAAGAAAAAGAAACAAAAAGAAAACAAAGAAGAAAGAAAGAAAAAGAAAACTTTAGGCGGTAAAAGGCAACGACAGTCATTAATTTGGGTAACCTTCACCCAATTATTCAATCCAACGGTGGTTGATCCCCATCTTCAACCCAAAAAGAATAAACATTTTGCTTATACAGTGAAAATAAACAAATAAAGAAACCATCAATCGATCTTTTTTTGTGTCTATGTGTGTGATAGATATCAAAATTCCAAATGCCTTAATTTGATTGTCCATACAAAAGGGAAAGAAAATAGAAAACAAGACTTAATTCCAAAGCATTTCTAGAGAGGTGACCAAAATAAGAAACTTTTATCTCTATTTGTTTTACAAATTTGTGTTCTTGCAATGCTTTTAGTGTCAGAGAGTACGAGGGAACTTAGGTCATACCTGGTTAGAATAACTAGCCACATATGCGTATCCGTGAATTCAATTGTTTTAGTTTTTGAAGAACCAAACTTCTTGATCTTAATTCTTTCTAAGCAAGCTTGTTTGTGGAGAATAAGCAACAATTCAAGTTTGGGGATATTCGATAAGCGGTAAATGCATTGCATTTCTTGTTTGTTTTCTTTCCACTTTCATGTGTTTTCATCATTTTAGTTCAACTTTATGCATTTTTGTCTTCTTTAATGAGTTCATGTAATAAGAGGGTAATAGACCAAATCAGAGCGAAAAAGGATAAAGATCACGTGAAAAGGAGCTCTCGCCATACAAATTTTTTTAGACCAACACAAAATGGTTGTGTCCCCTGACACAATCCATGTTGGCCTTTACTGCAGCGCCCGTATATGGAAGTTGGGACTAACATGGGCTGGTCATGTTGTCATACCCCAAATTTGTCCTACCTTTCTTTTCATCGCGAATGATGGTTGCTTGGTGCTTGTTCTCTAAGCGATCATTTCGCCCTGAGCCATAATCCTCTATTTTTATGTCGGGGAGTTTTATTGGTTTGTGTTCAAATGGGTCATAAGCCTTTATGGAAGATAAGAGAAGTGTAAGTCATGTTATTATGGTTGAATAATCAAGATGTTATGATTAAGCCGTGGTTCAAGCTATTTGACATGAGTCACTTTAAGGCACAAGCAAGAAGTTCATGATGAAGGTTTTGGCTCTTCACGTGTTAACAGCAAATTTCAAGATTGATTAAGAGATTATTCAAGGTTCAATAGTCTGATTGTTCAAGATTTAAGAAGGACTTATGTTTTTTTTTAAAATGAGAGAATTTTTTCTTTTACTACACATGAAAGTCAAAGTTCAAGAATTGTTCAAAGTAAATATGGAGGGTGTATTAATAGCATTGAAGCCCATTTCATCTTTATCAAGCCCATAAATGTTTCTAAAGTACAATTTGTTTCTAGTAACCATTACCATCTTTTTAAGCCATAACTCATTAATTTGCTTTCAATCCAAATTGATACAAAAGGACCATTTGTAAATTGAACCTGTACAATTCAAAGGCACATGTTTATTACAAGAGTTTACAAAATTGATTCATGATTTACTATCTAAGTGGCCCACACCATTGAGGAACACGCCTAAATCCCTTCGTATGGTCACAAACCAAATTCATCCCCCGCCTGCAAAAAAAACAGTAACTAAGAAGGCCAAAAATGCTACCTACAGGACTTTGGAATTTTCAGAACAAGCATAGCAACAAATCGCTTCTTGAAGCCAAAACGTGTGAAAAAACTCTCCCAGCCAAGCAGCACAAATCTTAGCCATCACCATAACATGTAATTTTTCCTGCCACGACCAACCTCACAAAGCAAACCGTAAAATTACGCAGTGACAATACCAGCATAAGATATAAATTAACGGTACAGTGGTCCACACCGTTTCATCACCAAGCATTACCGAGACTTGTACCTGCAGCAGAACCCGTATAAATTCAAATCACTACCAGAACAGAGCGGAGGATGAAAAAGTTCAATGGAGATGAATTTTTTAAAGAAAAAAGGAGAACCTGGATATTCGTTTCTCAATTCACAAACAACAAGAGTTGTCGCAACAGGTACACTTGTCGCAGTAGGTACGACTCGTCGCAGCAGCAAAGAGGACGTTCTTCGCAGCACAACCAAACCAGAAAAACATACATCCACCGATAACAAATTGAGCGCACATGATTCACCAAAATGAAGGCTGGTACCACAATGTCTCACGCGCAGATTGTACCAGCTGTAGATCGTACGTTTTGATACGAAAATTCACAGTAGCACATAACTTCTTCTACAAGATCATGAAGCGTTCTACGCGAGCCAGAGAGTTGGCGGTAAAGGATTCGATGCAAAAGTGCCAGCTCAGTACTCCAATCCATCCCAAACTCCATCACCATTATGGATCTGCATAATTTGAAACCTACACCTGATAAAAGAGAGGAGACAGCCCACAGCTAGACCTGCAACAACAACAATTGTGACTTGAGCTCGGCTGGTACCAATACAATGCAATGGGCAGAATTCAAAAAATGGAAAAGAAGAGCATTGAAATGAAGAGATCAGCCGCATTTCCTTTTTCGCAAAAGCAGTACGATGTCACTCCGTAAGCGATGCATCATTATCTGTCACAAACCACACACCAATGAATCATATCGAAGAGAATGCCAAATGCACGACCTGTGCTATCGTACTACACCAGCCGGTAGAACACATGTTTGAAGCTAAGAATGATTCTGCTTGTTCTATCCTTGTAAAGGCATAAGTGGAACCAACAACTCCCACATGTGTGTTTCTATCAAGATCACTAATTTTTGTTGTACTATCCTCATCCGTTCCATATGCATAGACAGATCCAAGCAAAGACAAAGTGTCACTTGTTCGATTCGGACCTTGACCTCTATTCTTGTCCAATGCTGAATCTACACCAACTTTTTCAACATTTAGAAGTTCTTGACGATCAACAAGAAACCTAGAATATGGATGAAGATCATGCGTCAGGAACCCGAATGTTGGATTATCTCCATGTTTCATCCTTAGCACAATTTCTGATTAGCTTTCATGCTTGCTGGCAAAGATTGCAATCCTTAGACCTGCAAAATTACAAAACAGAAATAGGTCTCATTTGTTTGAAGTGATAAAGGATATCATTCAAAGTTTTTGGCTCGGTCAGTCGCGTGTTACGTTATTCCCAGCGCCTCCAAGTTTCACCTGTACCGACGACATGCCACAAATTTTTATGACCTGCATCAAGAACAACCCGATGATTTACGTGTGGAGCCTTATATGTGTGTGATGCACAATACTGCATCATTCTGTAGCTAAAGAAGCATTACCATCATACACAAGCATCACAAAACCGTTTCACGCAAGCCTTTCCACCACATTACAAGATTCCTGCAGCATGGATAAAACAAATTATTTGGGCCCAAAGAGGAGGATTCAAAATGTAAAACATCAGAGTACTTACACCTTCAGCCAGACGTTACCGTAATGACCGCTCACGGCACCTTGTGCATAACAAACTGCACCTGCGCAAAAAGTTTGAGAACATGACCAAAATATTAAAACAAACAACACTTTCCAGCAGAACGTGTATTACGGTGATGCTCGCAATTCATCTTGGTTATAACAACTAACCCACAAGCAGCAAATACAGACAAGTGTTGAACGTCCTACGCAATAATTCGCAAGCCTTGGCACAAAACAAGTTCAGTGCGTTGCACAACCGTACGACACAAATCACCTCAAGCCATGGCAAGCACCGTCCCGCTGCTTCAACCTTGCCTTCCCACGAATCTACAGATACCGTACGGAAACCGCTCAATCCAACAAGTTGGCCTGCTACCAATGTTGAAGTCCCCATCTGCACCATACAAAAAAATTCAAATGGAAATACAATAGCAGTACGAAATGCATAGCTGACCCAAAAGGCCATTACATGTATAACTTGCAAATGACACAGCCAACAGAAACCCCCAAAAGACCCTCACTCTATGGCGTTTTTCTGCAGTACCTGTTATAACGATAAAGAACCCGCCTCACAGACCTTGCATTTCACGACCTGCTGTAACCAAATGGCAAAATCACTTGATGTAAGAATCACCACCCGTGTCAGCATAAACCCCATCATCATCAACACCAACCAACGACCATTCACGGCCTTTCCACTTCACACCATAACCACACCTATAACCTGCCCAGAAATCTTGCCTTCAACCTATCCAGCAACAACTTCTCAGCTCAAAACGCTCCATTTCCGCGAATCCCAGAACAATCATCTTCATCTCACCCCAAACAACTTCTGTCAAACCTACACCACCCTGAAAACCACAAATGGTTAAAACCCCTGCATCATTTTAAATTTAGTTACAAATCAATTACCACAGTAAAAAGTAAGGAAAAGGGGCAGTTACCGCAGTAAAAATCAATTGAAACTTTTACCTCACTACAGACAAAAGAGGGAGTCATTCCACACGGCCCACCATGCTTTGAGGAGACCCTCTAAAGTTTGCATAAAAACCCTCTGCTTGCAGAGCAAAAGGGGGAGAACCCTAATCCCAATATCATCAGCCGCCTACCAACCTTCATCTGCCTCCTTCGTCTTCACCATCATCATTCTTTCATCCAAACCTTCAACACTCACCTTCGCTCATCTTCCGCCATTAAACCTCAAATCTCCAGCTTCCAGCTCAACATCATCATCTTCATCTTTAAACAAAACTCACGCAACACTAAAACATCCCAGAACAAATGAAACCCAGAAATCACAACTCCAACAACAAATTTCCTCCATCAAACCAACAATACAACTCTGAAATTAAAAAAGAGACAGGTTTCATGATTTATTCGAGACGGAGCGAGTTTGGGCTTGAACGCGAGACCTCGAAGGTTGAGAGGAAGTTTTTTTTGCACTTGCTGTCATTTTCACGTTATCCTTTGTTTTTCTTTTGCTTACGTGATGTCGTGTTAATTCACCTTCTTTTTCCGAGATTCAATTTTGAGTGATTTGTTGCTGTTAGTTAATAGTGATTTTGTTTAAAAGGAGAGAGAGTCATCATTGTTAATCCAAGTCTTGTGGGCTGTCCTGGGTAAACGAGTGGCCCGTTTTTTTTTTCTTTTCTGTTTTATTTATTAATTTTTTGTTTTCTTTTTGTGAATTATTTTTGTTTTATAAACCATTAATAAAATGTATATATGTATGTTATCTAATTTAGTTTAAAACAAGCTTTTTTTGTAAATATTTTCTTAAAACAGTTTCTTAACTTAATATATTGTATATAAACTACTTTAATAGATTTGTAATTTTGTTTTAATTTGTTAAATATAATATATTTTTGTATATATAGTTTTTTTATATTTTATTTTTTTCAGTTTCTATTAGAATCTCTTTTCAAATTTTATATTAGAGTTTTTAGAATATTTTTCTTTCTAGGAATTAGATTTTTTTTTCCTAATCTGTTATTGGACACTTTATTTGTTTTTGGGTCGATGACGAGATTTCCGACGTTTAACTGTCACATTAGTGGCGTGAAACAAAGGATCTGAGACCACCTTTTTTTCCGATTTTATTTCATTGACCACTAACTTAAATTTCCGTCAAATATTATGGTGGATATTATATTGTTATATTATTATTCATATTATTCATATTATTGCTACATTTATCTTAACATATTATTTATTCATATTGTTCATGTTATTATTCATATATTTCATATTTATCATATTTATTCACCCATATTCGAAAATACCTAATAAATTATCGAAACTCCTAAAAGCCAAAATGGGTGGACTGTTGGATCATTGGTTGTTTGCAGGTATCTTGATTTTAAGTCGTGCCTGACTTTGCTCAAGGCGTAGTTTAGGACACAAATGCACACACACGGCTTTCTCTTGGGCTACCTGACAATGAGACCCCTTTATTTCGTGCAATCCCGTGTAATTTACATGTATCCCTTCCCCATTCCGATGTATGTTTCGCATTTCTTTGATTATTAGTTTATCTCCTAGGAGCACCCATAGGGACTAGAGCGGATCAAACTATTTTCAAACTAATTCTCGATTCATCATCGATCCATTTTCAAACAACCTCGTAAGTCGAGTGCTCGTACGCATTCGCCATCAACCTATTATAAAACTCGATCCTTGATGCGTAAGTCAAGTCGGTCTCTTTTTTCAAACAATTTCATTTTCAACATGTTTTGCACGCGATAATGAGTCAAACCCTTGATCCAACGTCAAGAGGATTTTCGAAACAAACTATCAATCAACTAACAATTATTCAATCCTTTTCAAGGTGTAAAGAGTAGGTTCAAGTCTTTGATCTTGCTTTTAGTTGTTTATATGCGAGTTATCTTATTCGTGTGTGAGCAATTGACGCCTTTAAATAATGTTAATAACTCGACAACATTCAACTATCTCCAATTACTCATCCTTTCACTCACCTTTCAAACAACTTCTTTTACGATGAAAAAGAGAGTGTCCCAAGTCTTTGGTTCGCTCTCCCGACTACTTGGATCCGAGAAGCCTTTCTCAAGCTTCAAATAGTCGTCATCCGACCAATCTCATCCTTTTATACCCCTTTTCAAATTTAAGCAACCTTCTTTTACGATGAAAAAGAAAGTGTTCCAAGTCTTTGGTTCGCTTTCCCGATTACTTGGGGTCCGAGAAGTCTTTCTTAAGCTTCAAGTGATCGTCATCATTTCAACCTTACCCTTTCAAACATAACATTATTCTTCAAGATGAAAAAGATAGTGTTCCAAGTCTTTGGTTCGCTCTCCCGATTACTTGGGTACGAGAAGTCTTTCTCAAACTTCGAGTAATCATCATCCGTACCCACTTCAAATCCAATTCAAACCCGTTTCTTTCGTGGTCGTCACCACGAACTACAGACACTCTGATTCTTCATTCATTCTTGAATGTAAGATACGTAGGCACAAGATTGCGATGATCTTGGCGAGCACAATCCCCTCCATCTTCCATTTCCCCCATCCTTTCCCGTAGTCGAACTACGACGCTCTGATTTCTCATTCTCGTCCGAATGAGCATACGTAGGCACAATGACCCCAATCCTTGGCGAGCACCCTATCCTTCAACCATCCCCTTTCCCCTAGTGTCTTTATCCTTTATAGTATCCTTTAGCATTTAGTAGCGAGAAGAGAAGAATTAAGTTTAGCTAACATCCATTAACTCGAATTAAGAGGTTCCCGTCGAGTACGACGGACGTGAGGGGTGCTAATACCTTCCCCTCGCGTAACCGACTCCCGAACCCAGGAATATGGTTGCGACGGCCGTGTTCCTTCCACTCTATGAGGTTTTCTCGATATTTTCCTCTCCCGTTCGTTCGGGAAAAATAAAGTTCGGTGGCGACTCTGTCGAACCGCATTTCCGCGCCTTTCGCGCGAGGGTCGTATGTTCGAAATGAATTTTCGAGGTGCGACAGGTGGCGACTCTGCTGGGGACATTGCTCCGTGCAAGAGAGATTCGAGCCTATCTTAGTTTGAGTTGTTAGCTTTTTGTTTTTATTTTCTTCTCGCTTGTTTATTAGTATCCCTGTCTTGGTTACTTGTGCTTGTGGCATTATGGGGTTGTTCTGCTTATGGTTATTTTGTGAGATGGCTCTACACCCGAGTCCGAGTATAACCCTAGGATTATGATGGTGGTTGTGTAGTGGAGACTTGCGTGGAGTCTTTCACGTTGAGTTGAAGCGAAAACCCCGCTTGGAGTAGATTCCTTGGAGATGTTGTTGTTGTGGTGAGTCTTTGCCATACCAATAATGTTTTCGAGTCTGAATCGTTGATCCCAAGGACCATAAACTGTTTTATCCATGGTGGTTGGTAGTGTTAATTCTTTGTGAATTAATACGAACGCCCCAATCAGATGAGATCCCTTGAACGTATTACTTTCTTACAGTAATATTTTCAACCTCGATCTATGACTCTGAGAACCTTTGCTAGAATCCGTGTGTCGATGGTTGTGTAGTTGATGCCTCCGAGAAGTATTTCTCGCGTGGAAGATACGATAACCTCACCTAGAGGAGATTCTTTTGAGGATATTATCATCATGATGAGGCTTTGTCATGGCCGTAATATCTTTGAAAGATATCCATGACTCTAGGCACCTACCCATTTTAGAATCCTACCTGTGGGGGTTTCTTTGAGCAGTGACTGTGGTCCTTGAACCGTCCACCCGGCTAATCTAAGAATTGTTTGAATTTGTAATCCTGTGATCCTGGATCTTGCATCTTGCATTGCATATCATTTGCATTGCATCTCGTTTGTTGTGCACCTTGCATTCTCCTTCCTTCATCAGTTTCTCATGTTTCTCTTTCCTTCATATCCAGTAAATCAAGTTGATTCCTCGATACCAGTACGCAACTAGAGCCAATACAAGACGAATGATGGAGCAGATTCAACAGGAGCAAGCTACCTTCAGGGAAGAGTTGGATTCTATGAAAGGAAAGATCGACCAGATCCTCGAAGCCATCCTCACGGCCAGAAGAGAGGAAGAACAACGTGAAGCTGCTGCTGTCGTCAACAACAATGGTCAAGGACAAGGGTCTACTGCCATCCCTTTGGTTCCAATTCCAAATCCTCATGGGATGCCGTTGAACTTCAATAACGCAGCCGAAGGAAACACTTCTCATCCAACCCCAGCGCCCGGAGTTACCATTGGAGCTATCCCGCAGGCCCAGCCTACTGCTGTGCAAATCCCAGCTCCCCATACCGAAGATACTCTAATGGATCATTATGACGACGTTCAGAACTATCATGCCGCTATCGCCATTTCCAGTCCTGTCGCTGTTCAGGATTCAGAAGCCATGAAGATGTGCCGAGATCTAGCCGAGAAACTCCGAGCCATGGAGGGGCACAGTTCAAATTCTTTCAGCGCTTTGGAATTATGCTTGGTGCCTGATGTTGTCATTCCTCCCAAGTTCAAAGTGCCGGAATTTTCGAAGTACAAAGGTCTTAGTTGCCCAAATATTCATCTGAAGATGTACATTCGCAAGATGGCTGCCTATGCCAGAGACGAAAAGCTCATGATTCATTGCTTCCAAGACAGTTTGTCTGGGGCATCACTCGAATGGTATATGCAGCTGGAACGTAACAGTGTGCGCACTTGGGCCGAGCTAGCCGATGCATTTGTCAAGCAGTATAAGTACAACACCGATCTTGCTCCAAATCGTACTCAACTTCAGAGTATGACTCAGAAGGACAACGAATCCTTCAAAGAGTATGCACAACGATGGAGAGAGCTAGCCGCAAGGGTGCATCCACCTCTTGTTGATCGTGAACTTATTGACATCTTCATGGGTACTTTACAAGGCCAGTACTACGAAAAGCTGATTGGTAGTGTCTCCGCTGGATTTTCTGACTTGGTGATTGTTGGTGAGAGAATTGAAGAAGGGTTGAAGAGTGGAAAGATCCCAGGAGGTCCTAACAACCAGGCCAATGCCAAGAAGCCTTTCAATGGATACAAGAAGAAGAAGGGCGAAACAAATGCCATCTCTTTGCAGAAAGGGCAAGCTTCTCAACAAGCTCCTGCTCCTATGCCTTATCAAGTTCCTTATTATCAGTATCCGTATGTTGCTGCTGCGCAATATGCTCCAATGCCTTATCAGCCAGCTGTTCAAGCAGTGCAATCTCAGATGCCACGGCAACAGGTTCCTCAGCAACAAGCCTACAACCAGCAAGGATATCAGTATCCTCCTTAGCAACAGCAGATGCAAGCTACTCAACAACGACAAGGTGCTCGCCCACAGCGTCCGCAGAGAACATGGAGACCAGATAGGGTCTTTGATCGTCTACCAATGTCATATGCCAAAACCTTTGCTCAGTTGATGGAGAAGAAAGCTGTTGTTCCGAGAGATTTGGCTCCTCCGACTGTCATCACTGCCGATTACGATGCAAATGCTCATTGTGAGTTTCATAAGGGCGCTCCAGGTCATACCATTGAGGACTGCAGGGCTTTCAAGCACATAATTCAAGACATGATCGACAAGGATGCTATCAACTTCAATGGGAAGTCTCCGAATATCATCAACAATCCGATGCCACCAGTCAACTAGTGCCAACATCAAATCGATTCCAGTCAAGTCCATTCTCTGAAGAAGGCCTTCATGCTGCCATTTAATATTTCGCATTTCTTATGTTTTGTCTTTGTTTGTTTAAGTATTGTATGCTTTGAACAATTGCCATTCGTATTTGGTTTTCATTAATGTATCGTTTATGCATGTTTTGAATTAGTTATGTCGTATTCACTCATTTTTTACTTGTCACCGACACATTTATCCACTGTTGTTTAGCTTGATTTGAGGGAGGATGATGAAAACGAGATACCCATAATTGTAAACCGTATGCTTTCAGACAGAATCTCGTCAATGATGTACAAACATTGCTTCAATTCCCCTAAACACCGGAGATATAAGGAGTTAATCCCTAGTAAACCACTTCGAGCGTAGAAGTAGTAGTTTCCTTAGAATATTCAAACCTTTACACTCAACCTGGGGCAGGGTAGTATTCAGTTAATTCAACCCCGCACTCAAATCAACAAGCAAAATTCAGGAGATGACTGTTTATCAATGACGCATGACATGGCAGTCACAACCTTCCAACAAAATCCAAAGAAAAAACATCAAAAGCCTGCTAAGTTAGACACCTTAGAGGGGACTTAGGCAAAATCAAGGCAATCCCGATGGATCTGACAAGAAAAGTCAATCCATGCAAAAGTTAGGGATCAAAAACAAAAGTAAAAGAGGACCCCGAAACCCTCAACAAAAAATAAAAAAGATTCAGTGGCCACCCAGATCAAAAGGGCACTGGCATCCATTAAAATAAAGTGACTGCCACGTCAAGCAAATCTTGAATCATCAAGATTATACCGTCAGGAAAAGTGTAAAATTAACTGAACGTAGGACTGGAGATCATTAAGAAGAATGGGTGGGTACAAATTATACTTTGAGCCTAGCAACCTTTGTTTCATAACCGTGAACCATACCACGTTACAACCCTCGAAAGACCTAATTGAGGCGGGATTTACTCTGAAAGCATACTATTGCAAGGTTGCGTAACCTGACTCCTCACATGATTTCTAATCATCAATATTGGTGTCATTTTGCTTGCTATATCTTTCGCACCAATCAAATTAGCACAACGTCTGGGCTAGCAGTCCATTCGTCTCACTACCACGACACTCTCAAATAAACGATACTTTTTCAAACTTGCATCGAACTTTGCATTAATATTACTATTTGTGAATGTACAATTTTAATGGCAAATCAGTGCTAGGTATTCAAGGACATCTCACCAAAGGACAATCAGGGAGAAACTTGACTTTCAGTGACGTACACGAGGCAAGATTTTTTCAAAACCCACAGGCTGGGGCAAATCACTCAACAGCTCGAGCAGGGGCAAGTCATCCGAGTTCAACTTCCATATGTCAGAACTGGTTGATCTGGGGGCAGACCATTGCCATGTTTAAACTGGGGCAAGACCAAGTCGTCCTGACCAACAAGCAGAGTTGCAACCTTCTCTGAAGCAAATTCACAAAAAATCACCAAGTACCCAGACTTGGGGCATATAAAGTATCTTTGTCTGCTTCAATCATGGCGTCTTCAATAAACTACGTGTCGAGGAATTCAATCCCTCCCACCACCCGAAGTCCAATCCGCATTGGCAACTACCAGAAATCCACCATGCTGGCGTCTCCCTGCATTTCCAATCACCTGTCTGCAATCATATGCATCATACGCATCGCATTCAACATCATAAGCATCTTATGCGTACCCAATCATATCATACTTCCCCAACTCTTGCATCTCCGCTCGTCAGCATTTGCATTTGCACTTCCACTCGTATGGAACATCATTTATCATCCAGCATTCATATATGCAAGTCAAGGTTCAGGATCAATCTTGAAGATTTTCAATACCGTCATCAGCCCGGTCAGGGGCATCTTCCGCAAAGGTCGTGGATTTCTCCCACGAATATCAGGAGTTTCAAATCAATCATCAGCCCAATCAGGGGCAATCTTCTGCAATTATGGGTCTCTCCCATCAAAATTCGAAGTTATTCAAAGCAAGATTCAGCCCAGTCAGGGGCATCTTTTTCAAGACCATGGGTACCTCCCATGACGTATTTCAACCTTATGGATCAGATCTTCAAATCAACATTCAACCCAGCCAGGGGCATACCATTCAAGACCGTGGGCGTTCTCCACGAAGTTGTTCAACCTTTTGTTAGGCAAATCCAAGAAGTTTAATGCAAGATCCAGCCCGAGCAGGGGCATCTTCAGCAAAACCGTGAGCGTACCTCATGAAGTTGTCCAGCCTTTTGTTGAGCAAGACAAGACATCAAGACAAACTCATCCCAGTCAGGGGCATCCTCTTCAGAGTTCATGGGCGTAACCATGGAATCATTTTGGAAAAACAATGATCTCCAAACAAGACGGTGGGCGTACCCCGTTGACTCATTTCAATTCAATCTTCCTCTTGGGTGCTCCCTAATGAGTTGTATCCAGTAAGCGTGACCATTGTCAATTGCCTTACTATCATCCTTTTGGTGATAGCTGAACTTCGTCGGTTCAACCTAGCCTGCACCCTTTTGGTGTTGGTAGCCTTCAATTGGTGTTTGTCCTATCATCCTTTTGGTGGTAGTGACTGGTTGTGTTTCGCTCTGCCATCCTTTTGGTGGTGGGTCTGGCATTTCGTCGATGTCAAATTGTGCGATATTTTGTTTGTATTTCGCTCCATCATCCTTTTGGTGGTGGGTCTGGCATTTCGTCGATGTCAGATTGTGCGATGTGTGTTAGTGCTTGTCCTATCATCCTTTTGGTGGTAGTGACTGGTTGTGTTTCGCTCCATCATCCTTTTGGTGGTGGGTCTGGCATTTCGTCGATGTCAGATTGTGCGATAGTTTGTTTGGGTTCGCTCCGTCATCCTTTTGGTGGGGGGTCTATCATGGTCATTAATGATAGATTGTGCGATGTGTTTATTTGTGTTTCGCTCCGTCATCCTTTTGGTGGGGGGTCTATCATGGTCATTAATGATAGATTGTGCGATGTGTTTACGTGTGTTTCGCTCCGTCATCCTTTTGGTGGGGGGTCTATCATAGTCATTTATGATAGATTGTGCGATGTGTTTTGTGTTCGCTCCGTCATCCTTTTGGTGGGGGATCTATCATGGTCATTAATGATAGATTGTGCGATGTGTTTATTTGTGTTTCGCTCCGTCATCCTCTTGGTGGGGGGTCTATCATGGTCATTAATGATAGATTGCACAATGTGTTTTTGTTTTCGGTGGGGGGTCTATCATGGTCATTAAGGATAGATTGTGCGATGTGTTTGTGTTTCGCTCCATCATCCTTTTGGTGGGGGGTCTATCATGGTCATTAATGATAGATTGTGCGATGTGTTTTGTGTTTCGCTCAGTCATCCTTTTGGTGGGGGGTCTATCATGGTCATTAATGATAGATTGTGCGATGAGTTTATTTGAGTTTCGCTCCGTCATCCTCTTGGTGGGGGGTCTATCATGATCATTAATGATAGATTGTGCGATGTGTTTTGTGTTTTGCTCCGTCATCCTTTTGGTGGGGGGTCTATCATGGTCATTAATGATAGATTGTGCGATGAGTTTATTTGAGTTTCGCTCCGTCATCCTCTTGGTGGGGGGTCTATCATGGTCATTAATGATAGATTGCGCAACATATTTTTGTTTTCGGTGGGGGGTCTATCATGGTCATTAATGATAGATTGTGCGATATTGTTTGGCGTGTGTTTCGCTCCGTCATCCTTTTGGTGGGGGGTCTATCATAGTCATTAATGATAGATTGTGCGGTAGTTTATTTGCGTTCGCTCCGTCATCCTTTTGGTGGGGGGTCTATCATAGTCGTTAATGATAGATTGTGCGATAGTTTATTTGCGTTTCGCTCCGTCATCTTTTTGGTGGGGGGTCTGGCATAGTCATTAATGTCAGATTATACGATGGTGTTTCGTCCCATTATCCTTTTGGTGATGACGACCTTTTTTTCAGTTATCCACGGTCTACTCAGAGGTGCCTCATCCATCATTTTCAATTCCCAAGATTTCCTTTCCTTTTCGGACAAATACAGGGTCTTCTTTATATCTAACTGTCTTCTACCTCAAAAGAATGAACGCTGCAACATTTCATCTTACTCGGTCTAAGTCAATTAGATAGGGGCATCTGTCATACCCCAAATTTGTCCTACCTTTCTTTTCATCGCGAATGATGGTTGCTTGGTGCTTGTTCTCTAAGCGATCATTTGGCCCTGAGCCATAATCCTCTATTTTTATGTCGGGGAGTTTTATTGGTTTGTGTTCAAATGGGTCATAAGCCTTTATGGAAGATAAGAGAAGTGTAAGTCATGTTATTATGGTTGAATAATCAAGATGTTATGATTAAGCCGTGGTTCAAGCTATTTGACATGAGTCACTTTAAGGCACAAGCAAGAAGTTCATGATGAAGGTTTTGGCTCTTCACGTGTTAACAGCAAATTTCAAGATTGATTAAGAGATTATTCAAGGTTCAATAGTCTGATTGTTCAAGATTCAAGAAGGACTTATGTTTTTTTTTAAAATGAGAGAATTTTTTCTTTTACTACACATGAAAGTCAAAGTTCAAGAATTGGTCAAAGTAAATATGGAGGGTGTATTAATAGCATTGAAGCCCATTTCATCTTTATCAAGCCCATAAATGTTTCTAAAGTACAATTTGTTTCTAGTAACCATTACCATCTTTTTAAGCCATAACTCATTAATTTGCTTTCAATCCAAATTGATACAAAAGGACCATTTGTAAATTGAACCTGTACAATTCAAAGGCACATGTTTATTACAAGAGTTTACAAAATTGATTCATGATTTACTATCTAAGTGGCCCACACCATTGAGGAACACGCCTAAATCCCTTCGTATGGTCACAAACCAAATTCATCCCCCGCCTACAAAAAAAAACAGTAACTAAGAAGGCCAAAAATTCTACCTACAGGACTTTGGAATTTTCAGAACAAGCATAGCAACAAATCGCTTCTTGAAGCCAAAACGTGTGAAAAAACTCTCCCAGCCAAGCAGCACAAATCTTAGCCATCACCATAACATGTAATTTTTTCTGCCACGACCAACCTCACAAAGCAAACCGTAAAATTACGCAGTGACAATACCAGCATAAGAGATAAATTAACGGTACAGTGGTCCACACCGTTTCATCACCAAGCATTACCGAGACCTGTACCTGCAGCAGAACCCGTATAAATTCAAATCACTACCAGAACAGAGCGGAGGATGAAAAAGTTCAATGGAGATGAATTTTTTAAAGAAAAAAGGAGAACCTGAATATTCGTTTCTCAATTCACAAACAACAAGAGTTGTCGCAACAGGTACACTTGTCGCAGTAGGTACGACTCGTCGCAGCAGCAAAGAGGACGTTCTTCGCAGCACAACCAAACCAAAAAAACATACATCCACCGATAACAAATTGAGCGCACATGATTCACCAAAATGAAGGCTGGTACCACAATGTCTCACGCGCAGATTGTACCAGCTGTAGATCGTACGTTTTGATACGAAAATTCACAGTAGCACATAACTTCTTCTACAAGATCATGAAGCGTTCTACGCGAGCCAGAGAGTTGGCGGTAAAGGATTCGATGCAAAAGTGCCAGCTCAGTACTCCAATCCATCCCAAACTCCATCACCATTATGGATCTGCATAATTTGAAACCTACACCTGATAAAAGAGAGGAGACAGCCCACAGCTAGACCTGCAACAACAACAATTGTGACTTGAGCTCGGCTGGTACCAATACAATGCAATGGGCAGAATTCAAAAAATGGAAAAGAAGAGCATTGAAATGAAGAGATCAGCCGTATTTCCTTTTTCGCAAAAGCAGTACGATGTCACTCCGTAAGCGATGCATCATTATCTGTCACAAACCACACACCAGTGAATCATATCGAAGAGAATGCCAAACGCACGGCCTGTGCTATCGTACTACACCAGCCGGTAGAACACATGTTTGAAGCTAAGAATGATTCTGCTTGTTCTATCCTTGTAAAGGCATAAGTGGAACCAACAACTCCCACATGTGTGTTTCTATCAAGATCACTAATTTTTGTTGTACTATCCTCATCCGTTCCATATGCATAGACAGATCCAAGCAAAGACAAAGTGTCACTTGTTCGATTCGGACCTTGACCTCTATTCTTGTCCAATGCTGAATCTACACCAACTTTTTCAACATTTAGAAGTTCTTGACGATCAACAAGAAACCTAGAATATGGATGAAGATCATGCGTCAGGAACCCGAATGTTGGATTATCTCCGTGTTTCATCCTTAGCACAATTTCTGATTAGCTTTCATGCTTGCTGGCAAAGATTGCAATCCTTAGACCTGCAAAATTACAAAACAGAAATAAGTCTCATTTGTTTGAAGTGATAAAGGATATCATTCAAAATTTTTGGCTCGGTCAGTCGCGTGTTACGTTATTCCCAGCGCCTCCAAGTTTCACCTGTACCGACGACATGCCACAAATTTTTATGACCTGCATCAAGAACAACCCGATGATTTACATGTGGTGCCTTATATGTGTGTGATGCACAATACTGCATCATTTTGTAGCTAAAGAAGCATTACCATCATACGCAAGCATCACAAAACCGTTTCACGCAAGCCTTTCCACCACATTACAAGATTCCTGCAGCATGGATAAAACAAATTATTTGGGCCCAAAGAGGAGGATTCAAAATGTAAAACATCAGAGTACTTACACCTTCAGCCAGACGTTACCGTAATGACCGCTCACGGCACCTTGTGCATAACAAACTGCACCTGCGCAAAAAGTTTGAGAACATGACCATAATATTAAAACAAACAACACTTTCCAGCAGAACGTGTATTACGGTGATACTCGCAATTCATCTTGGTTATAACAACTAACCCACAAGCAGTAAATACAGACAAGTGTTGAACGTCGTACGCAATAATTCGCAAGCCTTGGCACAAAACAAGTTCAGTGCGTTGCACAACCGTACGATGCAAATCACCTCAAGCCATGGCAAGCACCGTCCCGCTGCTTCAACCTTACCTTCCCACGAATCTACAGATACCGTACGGAAACCACTCAATCCAACAAGTTGGCCTGCTACCAATGTTGAAGTCCCCATCTGCACCATACAAAAAAATTCAAATGGAAATACAATAGCAGTACGAAACGCATAGCTGACCCAAAAGGCCATTACATGTATAACTTGCAAATGACACAGCCAACAGAAACCCCCAAAAGACCCTCACTCTATGGCGTTTTTCTGCAGTACCTGTTATAACGATAAAGAACCCTCCTCACAGACCTTGCATTTCACGACCTGCTGTAACCAAATGGCAAAATCACTTGATGTAAGAATCACCACCCGTGTCAGCACAAACCCCATCATCATCAACACCAACCAACGACCATTCACGACCTTTCCACTTCACACCATAACCACACCTTTAACCTGCCCAGAAATCTTGCCTTCAACCTATCCAACAACAACTTCTCAGCTCAAAACGCTCCATTTCCGCGAATCCCAGAACAATCATCTTCATCTCACCCCAAACAACTTCTGTCAAACCTACACCACCCTGAAAACCACAAATGGTTAAAACCCCTGCATCATTTTAAATTTAGTTACAAATCAATTACCACAGTAAAAAGTAAGGAAAAGGGGCAGTTATCGCAGTAAAAATCAATTGAAACTTTTACCTCACTACAGACAAAAGAGGGAGTCATTCCACACGGCCCACCATGCTTTGAGGAGACCCTCTAAAGTTTGCATAAAAACCCTCTGCTTGCAGAGCAAAAGGGGGAGAACCCTAATCCCAATATCATCAGCCGCCTACCAACCTTCATCTGCCTCCTTCGTCTTCACCATCATCATTCTTTCATCCAAACCTTCAACACTCACCTTCGCTCATCTTCCGCCACTAAACCTCAAATCTCCAGCTTCCAGCTCAACATCATCATCTTCATCTTTAAACAAAACTCACGCAACACTAAAACATCCCAGAACAAATGAAACCCAGAAATCACAACTCCAACAACAAATTTCCTCCATCAAACCAACAATACAACTCTGAAATTAAAAAAGAGACAGGTTTCATGATTTATTCGAGACGGAGCGAGTTTGGGCTTGAACGCGAGACCTCGAAGGTTGAGAGGAAGTTTTTTTTGCACTTGTTGTCATTTTCACGTTATCCTTTGTTTTTCTTTTGCTTACGTGATGCCGTGTTAATTCACCTTCTTTTTCCGAGATTCAATTTTGAGTGATTTGTTGTTGTTAGTTAATAGTGATTTTGTTTAAAAGGAGAGAGATTCATCACTGTTAATCCAAGTCTTGTGGGCTGTCCTGGGTAAACGAGTGGCCCCTCTTTTTTTTTTTCTGTTTTATTTATTAAGTTTTTGTCTTCTTTTTGTGAATTATTTTTGTTTTATAAACCATTAATAAAATGTATATATGTATGTTATCTAATTTAGTTTAAAACAAGCTTTTTTTGTAAATATTTTCTTAAAACAATTTCTTAACTTAATATATTGTATATAAACTACTTTAATAGATTTGTAATTTTGTTTTAATTTGTTAAATATAATATATTTTTGTATATATAGTTTTTTTATATTTTATTTTTTTCAGTTTCTATTAGAATCTCTTTTCAAATTTTATATTAGAGTTTTTAGAATATTTTTCTTTCTAGGAATTAGATTTTTTTTTCTAATCTGTTATTGGACACTTTATTTGTTTTTGGGTCGATGACGAGATTTCCGACGTTTAACCGTCACATTAGTGGCGTGAAACAAAGGATCTGAGACCACCTTTTTTTTCGATTTTATTTCATTGACCACTAACTTAAATTTCCGTCAAATATTATGGTGGATATTATATTGTTATATTATTATTCATATTATTCATATTATTGCTACATTTATCTTAACATATTATTTATTCATATTGTTCATGTTATTATTCATATATTTCATATTTATCATATTTATTCACCCATATTCGAAAATACCTAATAAATTATCGAAACTCCTAAAAGCCAAAATGGGTGGACTGTTGGATCATTGATTGTTTGCAGGTATCTTGATTTTAAGTCGTGCCTGACTTTGCTCAAGGCGTAGTTTAGGACACAAATGCACACACACGGCTTTCTCTTGGGCTACCTGACAATGAGACCCCTTTATTTCGTGCAATCCCGTGTAACTTACATGTATCCCTTCCCCATTCCGATGTATGTTTCGCATTTCTTTGATTATTAGTTTATCTCCTAGGAGCACCCATAGGGACTAGAGCGGATCAAACTATTTTCAAACTAATTCTCGATTCATCATCGAGCCATTTTCAAACAACCTCGTAAGTCGAGTGCTCGTACGCATTCGCCATCAACCTATTATACAACTCGACCCTTGATGCGTAAGTCAAGTCGGTCTCTTTTTTCAAATAATTTCATTTTCAACACGTTTTGCACGCGATAATGAGTCAAACCCTTGATCCAACGTCAAGAGGATTTTCGAAACAAACTATCAATCAACTAACAATTATTCAATCCTTTTTAAGGTGTAAAGAGTAGGTTCAAGTCTTTGATCTTGCTTTTAGTTGTTTATATGCGAGTTATCTTATTCGTGTGTGAGCAATTGACGCCTTTAAATAATGTTAATAACTCGACAACATTCAATTATCTCCAATTACTCATCCTTTCATTTCAAACAACTTCTTTTACGATGAAAAAGTGAGTGTCCCAAGTCTTTGGTTCGCTCTCCCGACTACTTGGATCCGAGAAGCCTTTCTCAAGCTTCAAATAGTCGCCATCCGACCAATCTCATCCTTTTATACCCCTTTTCAAATTCAAGCAACCTTCTTTTACGATGAAAAAGAAAGTGTTCCAAGTCTTTGGTTCGCTTTCCCGATTACTTGGGGTCCGAGAAGTCTTTCTTAAGCTTCGAGTGATCGTCATCATTTCAACCTTACCCTTTCAAACATAACATTATTCTTCAAGATGAAAAAGATAGTGTTCCAAGTCTTTGGTTCGCTCTCCCGATTACTTGGGTACGAGAAGTCTTTCTCAAACTTCGAGTAATCGTCATCCGTACCCACTTCAAATCCAATTCAAACCCGTTTCTTTCGTGGTCGTCACCACGAACTACATACGCTCTGATTCTTCATTCATTCTTGAATGTAAGATACGTAGGCACAAGATTGCGATGATCTTGGCGAGCACAATCCCCTCCATCTTTCATTTCCCCCATCCTTTCCCGTAGTCGAACTACGACGCTCTGATTTCTCATTCTCGTCCGAATGAGCATACGTAGGCACAAGGGCCCCAATCCTTGGCGAGCACCCTATCCTTCAACCATCCCCTTTCCCCTAGTGTCTTTATCCTTTATAGTATCCTTTAGCATTTAGTAGCGAGAAGAGAAGAATTAAGTTTAGCTAACATCCATTAACTCGAATTAAGAGGTTCCCGTCGAGTACGACGGACGTGAGGGGTGCTAATACCTTCCCCTCGCATAAACGACTCCCGAACCCAGGAATATGGTTGCGACGGCCGTGTTCCTTCCGCGTTTATGAGGTTTTCTCGATATTTTCCTCTCCCGTCTATTCGGGAAAAATAAAGTTCGGTGGCGACTCTGTCGAACTGCATTTCCGCGCCTTTCGCGCGAGGGTCGTATGTTCGAAATGAAATTTTCGAGGTGCGACACGTGTCCCTTGACACATGTCGTGTTAGCTTCACAGACTATTACGAGCTCTTGGTTTCTTTGGACATTTTTGTGGCTTTTGGAGCTTTGAAACCCCCCAAAAACTGGATGATAATGTGTAATCATGATTAAGCTTGAATTTATGGTTATTTATGAGTGAATTATAGCTTAGTTGAGTATAAATAGAGGCCTTAAGCTTGGCATTAGAGGGGAGAGACCTAAGGTTGACACTTTAAGATCTTCTACCATCCACTACATTTTCTATTTTTCTCTTGTTCTTTGCTTCCTTCTTTGAAGATTTAGTTTTAGCTTGCTTTTGTAATCATTCTGCACTTTGGTATATTAATCTTTCCTTTTTTCATTTCAAATTATTATTTAATTTAGTTTTTCTTATTTTACTTTATTTCTATTTCAATATTTAAATGTTCTGTTATTATTTGATTGTTCTTTGTCTTACCATGTGTGGGTAGTCCTATAAGGACAAGGGGTTATGAGAGCCTATCTCATGACAACCCCCAATTGATTATTTAATTATATAGTACGAGAAATTTCAAGTCCTTTTAATTTAGAATTCGAATTCCAAAAAACACGTCTATTTCGGTTGCAAAAGCAAAGGCAACATAGACACAATCATAATCCGAAAGGATATGCATCGATGTCTAATCCAGATTTCTAAACACTAGAGTAGCAAGGAGCCCTATGTGACAAGGCGACTAGCTTTCTACTGAGAAAGATGTTTAGTCGTACCGAGAACCACGTCTAGATTATGCACGCCATGAAAGTGGGTGACACCCACTTTTATCTAGTTTTCTATGAAAGTTTTTTAAAAAATCTTGTAATAAAACTTGGATGATCATTTGGGGGTGAGTCTAGATAGATAACATAAACCTTATGTCATATCTTTATCATTCGCAAATTTCAATTTTACTCTGCACCAAACAAACACTTTTACGATCGCTTTAGATAAACAAAGTTAGAATAGAAATTCGGTAATCATGCATCTCTCTGTGGGTTCGATCTTTTTGTACTAGTTAACACAAATATGCACTTGTGTTTATCATACATCAGGCACTTCAAAGATATACCAATATATAAAAATACTAATACACGAACCTATAACCACTAGGGATTAGAAAAGGCGAAGTGGTTAGTTGGGTTTCCTTAGTTGGAATCATTCAAACGAGGCTTTAGGTAAAGCAACTTAGGTGAGACTTTAAATTAATTATGTTAGGTGAAAGTTTAAGTTGAGTTCCTCGGGCGAGGCTCTAGTTGAGTCCCTCAAAATAGACTTAATTTTATTCCATCAAGCGAGACTTAAGTTGAGTCCCTCATATAAGACTTAAGTTAATCCCCTCAAGCAAGACTTAAGTTGATCCCCTCAGGAAAACGCTACTACAAAAAACGCTTTTTATCTCAGATGCAAAATACATAATACCTCGGCTAAATAAGTGAGGCAACGAAGGGTGACATGAAAACTTGTCACGTATCACCTCAGTGGAATTAAATTCCCTAGGTGGGTGAAGATCAAATTTTAGTGCAAATATATTCTCCAAGGCTTTGCATGCATTTGATTCAGAAGCAAAACAAAATAAGGGTTAGATAAATAAAATCAATATTCAAATATATGATTTTATGCTCAAATAAATATTTAAGAAAACAAACCTTAAACTCAAGTAATTTTATGCTCTTGCAATCCATCTTAGGTAACTTTTCCAAGCTTCTTTATGGTTCAGGCGCTTCATGTTCCATTTAGGTTAGATTATTAATATTCAACATGTTTTCATAATGGATGCCCCTTAAGTTTCACGTGGATCACTAATGATAGATTTTTGAGCTTGATAAACATTAAATGAACGACAAATATTTGTTTAAGGGCGTTGAATATAGTAAAAAAAGGCTTAATTATCTCCTCAGTCACAAAGAAAACCGAGGTGAATAAACTGTTTTTTTTCAAATTATATTGTTTACACAAAATATTAAAAATACATTGTAGTAGAAAATCGAGGTGAATAAACTTTTTTTATTTTTCATTGCAAGATTCTAGAGATCTGTTTCCCAATGAGAATTTTTATTTTCTGCACTTGCAATCCATCCCAGAGATTTGTAGTAGTAACTCATGATCAAATGGACGATGGTGAATATTTTCTCTCATTGAGACGTCTACATATAAGTTAGTCTTAGGGTAAAATATGTTTAACACCTGTCGCTACACAAAAAATGCACAGAGTCGCCACCAAATTTTATTTATTTTGAAGAAAGGGAAAATAACAATAAAACCCCTAAAAGGTGTAGAAAATGGTCTCACAACCAAATTTGGGTTTGGAAGTCGGTTATGCAAGGGAAAGGTATTAGCATCCGTCACATTTGTTGTACTCAACGGGGAACCATCTAGGTCGTCTAAGCGCGAATGGGTGTCGTTTATCTACGAGTTACTTGCTAACGGGGAAAAAAATAAGTTTTAAATTAGTTTCCTCCCCAAGATCTCGCAATCTCGTGCCTATGTATCCTCATAGTGTAATAAGGAATCAAAGCTCCGTAGTTTGGGGAAATACAAATTTGTTGGTTGTTTTTAGTGGAAGATGTTAACATTCGCGTTCTAGCAGTTAAACATTGCTTGTATGCTCGTGCATAGGAGACTTAAGCATTTGTTTGTTTGTTTGTGGTAAAATGTATGAGCTTGGATCGCATTCTAGCAGTTAAATGTTGCTTGTATGCTCACGCATGAGAGACTTAAACGTTGTTTGTATTGTGATAGAACTAAAATAACATGCCATTTATGAAAAGGTTTTGAGTGGTTCCCTAAGGAAAAAAAATGAATTTGATGAGTTGAGGTTGATTTTAGATTTTCAAAGAAGATTGTTTTTTATTCGAATTACACTAAAGACTATGGGTAAAGGTGAATATTTTAAACAACCAAGCCAAGCGTCTTGTATCCAAAATACTCATAGTGGGGGTAGAAAAGCTCCACTCTCACTCCTTCTTCACCACTTAAGGCTCGGGGCACGCAATTTCAATCGTATTTTAAAAGTGTTTTTTAGTTTATTGAGAAAATGTCACTTGACGTTGGATCAAGGGTTTTATTGAAGAAAATACCACTTGACATTGGATCAAGGGTTTGAGAAAATGGTGAGATTGACCCTAGTCCCTAAGGAAAGCAAGAGATAAAGAAAGTACATCAAAAAGAGATATGAGTACATGAAAAAAAACAAGAGATGTGTGCGAGAAATAAAGGGGTCTCATTGTCAGGTAGTCCAAGAGAAAGCCGTGTGTGTGCTATGTGTTATAAGCTATGCAATGGAAATAAAAAATCCAAATTCAAGTCTCCTTTTGCTATGGTCAAACATTAAGTCCAAAACTCTATGATGCTAGGGTCATTCAAAAGTCCATAACTCCATGATGCTAGGGTCATTCAAAGTCCGATTGTCCATTCATGTCTCACAAGTCTTTTAAGTATTTTCCATTTTAAAATGTTTTTGGTCCATTTTAACAAGATAAAGAATAAAGATCAAAGAAGAAGAAAATGACATAAAGTAAAGTGCAAGAAATAAAATGAATGATAAAAGGAAATAAAAGTTAATTTCGAGAAGCAAATGGCGAGAAAATAAAGTGCAAGAAAGTACAAGTTAGAAGTTAGAAGTTAGTAGTTAGAAGTTAGTAGTTAGAGGTTAGCGATCAAATGATAGATTAATTAAATCGGGACAATTTAGCGCTATATTAAGCAATCGTAAGTGGACTTATGTAAAAGCCACGCCTATTTGAAACCGATCAATAACAATTTATGTGTCAAACATGTTAGAGAAATAACACAAATTTATTCTTCTAAAATATGTAACACAATGAAAAAATTAAAAGAAGAAAATAAAACCAAAATGATAAAAAAAAACAATTAAGCAAAATAAAATACAAATACAAATAAAAATTTAAAGAAATTAGGAATGTAAAAAAATTTGAAAAGAAAGATTAAAACAAAAATCAAGTAAGAAGAAAATGAAGAAAAATAAAAGGGAATGGGGTGTAGGCCAGATAAGAGGTGCAAGTAACATTTTCTGCCCGGGCTTAACCAACAAAAGCCAAACAAATTAAAGGAGTAAGGCCCAAAAGGGTACACAGACGTGCAGGGGGTGTTGTAATGCCCCAATTTATTTAATTAATTTTTCGTATATAAATTGTGTGACCGTGTATGTTTGTTGATGTTTTGATGCCTTATTTGTTGAATATGCCCTTTCATGATATTTTTTATTGTTGTATGTTAGTGGGTTATGTGTCTTTAAGTTGAGAGTGAAGAGAAATATTATAAGAGAATATATTCATTGACTAAGGTGTCAGAATTGATAGGTTAGGGGAAATATGATATTAATAATAGTTGTATACTATTATTTAATAAAATAAAATATAAATATAAGGTGTATAGGAAATAAGGACAAGGTAGTCTTTTTGGGAGAGTAAGTTGAGGGTAGAAGTGGAAAAATCATATTTTGAGGGATAATTGTTATTAGAAAAAGGGAAATTGGGAGAAAAGGAACTATTTTTGCATTCTACGTGAAGTTGTGAGAAGAAAGTAGAGAAAAAGGCTAGGGCAAGGAAGGAGAAGCATATGAAGAACATCATTGCTAGAGGTTGAAGAGATCATTGCTAGGAATAATAAGGTAAGGGTGAGATTTTCAATTGTATAAGGGATTGCATGATAGTATGTGGGTGGGTGATTTAGTTCTCTTTTGATTGCAATTTCTTCTCTATGCTATGAACTATGTAAATTGTGTGATGATATTATTAGGAAGTATGATTGCATGAATTGTGTGATGGTGAATGATTCTGATGATTGTGTGTTGTTGGAAATTGGAGTGTGAGACTGAGGTTGTGTTTCCTATGAAATTTGAGGTTTTTGGAATGTCTAAAAACTAAATTTCATAAAGTAAAATAGCAGAAAACTGCTTTTGTCACAATGGTAACCGATTACCACTTTTGGTGTAATCGGTTACACCTGAGACAAATTTTCAAAAATATTTGATTTTTTAAAAGGTGTAACCAGTTACAAGTTTTGGTGTAATCGATTACACTGTCCAAAAAGAACGTAATTTGGGCATTTTAAAGGGTGTAACCGGTTATTAATTTTGGTGTAACTGGTTAGACTGTGAAGTAGAGGTGTTTTTAGTGTAACCGGTTACCACTGTTCTGTCAGATTTAATAAATTCATAACTTGAGTTTCAGGTGTCCGATTGAGGTGTCGTTCAAAGCGTTAGGAAGCTGATGCAACAAAATTTATTTTAAAAATAGTTGCAGTACCTGGAAATGATTTAAATGGTGTATAATGGGGGTTGTATGGTTTATGGTTTGTATGTTGTGGTGTGGCGATGTGTGTGAAGGGTATGTTGTTACCTGCTATAATACTATAATGCTATTGTTGAATGTTTGTAGTATATGTTTGGTGTTTGCTGGCTAGTTTTGGTGTGCTACATTAGTTAAGGTGAATATCATTGTACATGTTGTTGTTGTTACATGTTATTTATGAATCATGCATCATGATTTTTGGACGGTGGCCCGTTATTGGTGAGCCTCAATCATATGGTGGGGATTGGTGTGCTCTGATCCTATGATGGGGATCGGGAGCGAGTGAACCTGAGAGTTCATAATTGGTACCACATCGAGCATACTAAGGTATTCGTATCCCGCGGAAAAATCGATTAGCATTTCCGCCACAGGCATCAAATATTCATCTTTTAAGGTTGCATCATTTAAATCTCTAAAATCTATGCAAACCCTCAAAGTACCATTATTTTAATAAGTGGCACAATATTTGAAAGTCATTTGACATACCTGGTTGTACGGATGAATTTGCATCGCAGAAGTCTTTCGGCTTCCTCTTTAATTTTCGAGAGAATTTCAGGTGCAAACTGCCTTGAATTCTGCTTAAAGGGCTTTTTATCAGGGTTGATTGGCAACTTTAATTCAACCAGCTCTCTGTTCAAACCAGGCATCTCGTCATAATCCCATCTGAAGCGGTCTTTGAACTCCTTTAGTAATTGGATCACTTCGACTTTGAGTTGAGAATTTATATTGGCACTTTTTGTCACCCTATCTCCCAAGTCGATCTCTTCAAGTGGATCTTGTGCTAGCATTTTGATGTTGATTGTCAGTGGATTTTTCTCAAACCCCAAAGGCTCGTCATCGTAAATGGCGTCGAGCCTCTAGCCTTGCACTTTGTCTCAAACCTTATCAGGTGGTTCTGGGTCGAAGTCCTTACCAGGACTTTCCTTATATGACTCATTCTTGGCTTCGACATCCATGAATTTTACTTCGGCCTCCAAGGTCGCTTTTAAACTATTTTTTGGCTATATAAGCTGAAATTCTTTTGAGTGCTGGCAACTCAGTCATCATCACCAAACTCGCTCCCTCAACCTGTTGGGTCGATTCCAAATGTTCCTATGTATGCAAGGTCGTCTTCTCCCACAACCTCTCGGTCCCATAAAAAACCATTAGTGGGCTGCAAATACAAAGAGCAATATGCATTGTCATCGGGAGTAAATGCGAAACTGGTCGGATCGCAAGGAGCAATATTAGCCAAATGTTTTTTGAAGTTACGTTTGTCGACATGATTAACCGAAGCTATAAAATAGCTCTGATCGGCTTCAATATTTTCCACAACGCCATCCGGTTACCATATGGTAATTCTTTGATGCATTGATGATGGTACGACTTCTATGTCGTGAATCCATTCACGCCCTAACAACAAATTGTAGTTAGCCTTAGTCTCCACAACCATAAACATTGTTGGTCTAGTGGTAGTTCCTACCATCAGATCGACCTGAATCACCCCTAATATGGTGCCAATTTTCCCTTCATAGTTAGATAACACCATATTGTGAGGCTTCGTATCAGTGTCGAACTTCCATATCTTTTTTAGCATGAAATGCGGCATCAAGTTTACTTCTGCACCGTAATCTACCAGGTTCTTGTTGACTGGTACATCTTTGATTTTTCCTGTGATAAAGAGAGGCTTTAAGTGACTTTTCATAGCCTTATCTAGTCTCTCGAAGAACACATTTTGTTCTTCCACACAACCGTTGTTCATAACATAATAACAAACTGGCTTGTGAGTAGCCATCTCTATATCGGTATTATCCTCTAGTTTTTCGAACTCAGTAACTTGGTCGAACTCCCTTAGCAGCACAGATACCACATTAACCATGATGTCCAAAGATGCTTCTGAATTGGTATCAAAGTCATCAGCGAGCATGTCATCTTCAGTGATAAAACGATCATGCTCCTTTTTAACCTCGTCTTCTTGAGTGGGAAATACCTTTTCCTCTACATGCTGCTTTTCGATGGGTTTCAACTCCTTTTTCTCACCTTTTTCAGTAGGTACATTGGTGCTTAATTCAGCTTTCTAATTCTCTCTGGCCTCCCTTTCTGCCTTCCTTCTCCCTTTCTCCCTTCTACATTGAGATTTGGTCATTGGATTCTTGCCTTTATAATTCTCAGAGATATAAGCTGACTTTCTGGAGGTCCAGAACTCCCTACGGTACCCAATCGATGAACCCCTGTTGACCTCGAAGTTCTACCACTTTTGTTGGCCTCGCTCTCTGTCTTCAACTAGCTTGGACCACTTTCGCTTGGAAGCGTTTGTAGTTGGCTTGAAAGTGGTAGGTTTGGCACTTGGGAATCTTTGCTTTGCTTGATCTTGCCCTATGTATGACCCTTTCTTATCAAAAACTTGGTGGCTGCCAGAGTCTTTCTAGTTTCTTCTGGACTTTTCTAGTCGAACTCCCTCCATATTTTGGGTCGCTTTCTTGTCAAAAACGGCGCTACACCTTGGGAAAAGCATAATCTCCGAGTTTTTCTTCTGACACCTATGTAGGAAATTGATCAGACTCTCTTCTTCCTTCGGGAAGGCTATTTTGTTATATTCCTCTTTTCATCGCTCTTCGTCAATTTCCATCGAGGTTTCTTGTGAAAGTTCGACCATATTAATATCCATATCGACATCCTCAATAATGTCCAAATTTTGAAACTTCATCGTAAGGCCATCGGTAGCCTTATTCATCCGCACGAAACCATCAACGATTTCTTTTGTTACCATTATCATATTGGAACCCTCAGTGATTCCTGCAGTATCGAAACCATCAGCAGTTTCATTGTTACAGCCTTTGACAGTTCCTTTAGTGAGTCCATTAGTAACCTCACATATGCAATCTTTCATAACCTTCTCGTCAAGATCCTTAGTGATCTTAACCATGACAGCATTGGCAAAGTCACTACTGACTTCGATCATGTTAACATTGTGGGCGAAGTCATCAGTAACTTCGATCATATTGATAACAACTGGTTAAGTGAAATGAGCATCTGCAACTTGTAAAGGGTCATCATCTAATTTCATTTGAGCTTTCAATTTCTCTCCAAACCTTAGTCTTCCATCCTTGATGTCATTTTGCACAAGATCCCTAAAAAGAAAACATTGAGATGTTTTGTGACCAAAAAAATCATGATACTTACAAAACCCTCTTTTTTTCCTTTCTCTAAAGGAAACATTTTAGCATCGGGAGACACTATCATTTGACCATCCTTAACTAACAAGTCGAAGATTTCGTCACATTTAGTGACGTCGAAGGTGTAAGTTTTCTTAGGAAATCTATCGTTCTTATCTGAGTGGGTTTTTCCCGTTTGAGGGGGCTAAGACTTTACCGTAATAAGGGGGCCTTGCTTTAACTCAGCGAGATCAATCTCACTTTCGTCAAGGTTTGAAGGCTCGTTATATTGTCCCTCGTTGTCTTCATTAAATTCGACGTGGGCCACCCTCTTGTTTTTATTCACTCTGGCTTTTTCCTCCCTCTAGCATTTTAATTGTCGGACACTATCAGTCAGTTGGGCCATATCTCTCAAGTACTGGGTGTCTAGTTTCTTTCTAATAGAATAGTCTAGACCTCCAGCGACCATTTCAACCAGTTTTTGTTCTGGAACTTGTGTAAAACACTTGGCTTTAAGTAGATGGAATCTATTCAAGTAATCATTTATTGGCTCGGCAAACTTTCGTTTGATACTGGCTAATTCCTTCAGGCTAATCTTGGTTTGTCCCATATAAAATTGTTCATGGAACAATCTTTCTAACTGAGTCTAATTATGGATCGAATTTGTGGCAAGGTTGTAAACCATGTAAAAGCATTTTTTGTGAGAGAGCTTGGGAATTATTTCATCCTAAGATTTTCATTATTCGAAATCTCCCCAGCCTCTATCAAGTACCTAGCCACATGTTCGACAGTGCATTAAGTGGTATCTCCAGAAAATTTAGTGAACTTAGGAACTTTCTATCTAGGAGGTAGATCTAATTGTAAAATATACTCTGATAACGGCGAAGTATAGTTTAGTCTCCGAAGACCGAAGGTTACCCCATTTCGCGCCATTATCCTTTCGACCATGACTGCTAGATTGTTATCTACGGCCATATCATTACGTCGAATATATTGTACAACGTTATCGGTATTTTGATTCCTATCCACCATTACTACCCTTGGTCTCTCCTCAATGGGAATTTGAGGTTGGGCTCTAGGAGGTTCAAATCTAGGATGTTCGACCGCTACTCTTGCATTGGCTAGATTTGCATAGGGTATGTCTCTTTGGTTTGGTTGAACTTGATCAATGGTGGGATCTTCTTCGAGGACTATTCCCTGATTCACCAATATGTATTCTCTCTATGGATGTCGAGGAGGTTGTGGTACTCCAAAAACATCTACAAGGCGATTCATCTGCGCTGTCATCTGCTGGTTGGATTGAGTAGTGCTTTGGATTAAGGGATTAAAAATCATCCTCATTGTTTGGGCTAACATTTAGACCATTTCGTGATTACTCTCATCCATTTGTTGCCTAATAACCGCTACAAAACTGTTAGTCAAGTTGGCATTTGGGTGGAATAACCAATTCCTAAAGGTTGGCTACTTCACCCATGTTTATTCCAGATCCTGATCCTTGTAATGGCGAAGCAACATTCATTATTGGCTCTAAGAATGTTGAGACGGTGTTATGTAAGTTTTCCATCATAGATGTTGGCATTCCATAAGGTTGTTCTCAACTGCCTAAGGACACAGAGAAGCCTGTGGGCATGAAGGGCCTACTCGAAGCTATCCTCATTGGTGGAGGGGTTACTGGAGGACCCATTTGCCCAGTATAATTTAGAATGGACTCATTATGGATAATCGACTGCGTGGACATCGAACTTGCCATGGATGACATTGGTTCTGACACAGTCGCAGGAACCGTTGTTCCCCCGATCGAAGATACTTAGGGCAGTTCTCCATTGTTACTTGATGAACTTTGAGGAATCGAAATATTTGGCTGATTTGAATTCTCCATTCTTCTAGTATATCTTCTCCTTGGTCTATCTTGGTTAATGGTGGCTACTTTACCACTTCTCAATAACATACAACGAAGTTTTCAAAGAGAACAACAACAAAACAAAATTTTGAAAAGAAAACTACTAGCATTGTCCCACTAAGCGTGCCAATTTGTTTACTGTAAAAATTAGTAAACAACCGTTGGTCTTCCAAATCGAAAAAGAATTTGGTTACTTACAGGATCGACCATACAAATCCTAGGACATGTGCTAGTAAATCTTAAAATAACGTTTGGAAATTGGTGAATACTTCGACAATATTCATGATCTAAAAGTTAACAACTTTATAAATTTAAAGAAAGTAAATTGCATAAACTTAATTAGAAGCAAATAAATGCATTGAAAATAACTTGGGCAATCAAGAAGATAAACTTGTGGTAAAAAAGATAAAATTTGAATTAAAGTATAAAGGCATGGTGTGTTTGTCAAACATACATTTTCTCGACACACTCTTTTATCTGCACACGAGTACTTTGAGTAATTCTAGAGATTTTGTACAACTTTGAACACACCATCCTAACGCTAAGACTTCCTATTTATAATGATCGAAATAACTTTCTCTAACGGACTTCCTACGAAAATAAGACAAGTGACGCTCGACTTGTTTTCTTTTCTTGAAAATGCTCCACGTGTCTCTCTCAAAATCTGAATAAGAACAAAGTTCTCTCTTTTATTTAAATTCAAATCTTACGTCGAAACACCATCAGTAGTTTCTGTCGAATCAACTTCCAAAATTTAAAATATTTTTTCCTAAATCTGTTCCGCATATTTTCCTGATACAAAAGGTGACTTCGACCAAAAACAAATAAATTTTACAATTTTGTCGAAACTTCTCACAACTTCATATAAATTATTTTTTCTTTATTATTTTTATTAATCCAACCTAGGTGCCCAATTTGAGAATTAATAGTTATATTCCTACGATTTAATATCACATATTAAATAAATGGAGAAATGTACGTGTAATGGGTGTTCACTAATGTGACAATTAGATGTCTAGTGCCAGTTTTCATCTTGGGCAATTTTTTGGTATGGCACATTAGAACTGCTTTGAATTTACCCACTAGAGGATGACTTCCTACACTAGAATGCATAAGCCTGGTGTCTTAAGTCAACATCCTGAGTCCTGACATTACAGTGTGTCAGTGAGATATAAAAGTCTGATGTGTAAATGCAGTTCTTTGCTAAGTAAGTCTTAATACTTGTTTTTAATTGCTTATTCTCAAATTTCATAAATTTGCAGGAGGACTTCTTAGTCTTGAAGAACAAATTCAGAGAAGCTATTGAAAATTTTGAAATCTTGTAAAATATTTTCCCGTACAAATGTGTACAATTTTTTAGATATGACAGAAGTGATTTTATAAATGAAATTATTAAGCTGTTACACTAAAAATAATGTAACACTACTAGAAATACACTTATTTGTTGAAAGAGTTCCGCAACTATACCTGCAATTTCACCTGCGCCTTTATATTGTGAAATATTATTTCCTACGCAAATTAAAGTAACAGCAAATTTCGCAGGAATTTCTGAGACTTTAGCTGCGATTTAAGATTTAAAAGCAAAATATAAATTTCCTGCGGATTTAACTGCGATCCCTTTAGCAGGAATGAGTTAACATAAAATTCTCTGAAAATATTGCAGGAATTGCTGCGAAGTTTACTGCGGAATTTTCTGTAAATGTTTCTGCTACTTTTGTTGCGAATTATTTAGTTTATTTTTAATTTTTATTATGTTTTTACTATTAATAAATAAAATTATAAAACAAGAATATGTTGTTGAAACATTTTTTAATTTTATATTAAATCTTAGTTTTTCTTAAGAAAGTTTTATAATATTAATTGAGTTTTTTTAGTTATTTTTTAAAGAAATTTTATTTATTTAATACTTTTTATTGTTGTAAAAATTAGAAAAATCAAAGATGTAAGTGTATGATATAATTGTAAAATATAAGTTTATTTATTTAATAATTTTTTATTGTTGTAAAAATTTAAAAAATCAAAAATATAAATTTATGATATAATTGTAAAAATATAAATTTATGATATAATTGTAAAAATATAAATTTATTTATTTAATTATATTTTTACTACTATTAAATAAAATTGTAAAATATAATTGACATATTGATTTTTTAGATTTATATATATAATATAACAACAAACCTATTTTAAAATAATTGAGATATCAGATACGAGTGACAAAAAGTTAGTGACAATAATTAAAATATCTTAAACAAAATATAATAGTAGAAAATTGTTTTCATCAATGTGGCTGTAGTTTAGTGGTAAGAATTCCACGTTGTGGCCGTGGAGACCTGGGCTCGAATCCCAGCAGCCACACAATACTTTTTATTCGTCTTCCCCGTTTTGTCTCTCTTCAACACCACAATCTCACTGTTCACCTTCATTCTCCATCCACTTTTCTCACTCTCACTTCCTCCTCATCCCTCTCCCTTAGGGTTCCGATTCCCAATGTCTTACTCGACGCCGAGCTTCCTCCCACGAGGTATGTGAATTCTCACACGTGTGCACAAGGCATGTGCCTGTTGAGCTCTACATCTGTCACTTTTAGCAAGGATGATCTTGTGGAAAGTGACTTTCCTGAGCAGTGTGGACAGCTGCACGTATGTGGTTATGTAGTCGATGATTTTGGAATTGATGTTGTTAGTGAAGGCGTTGGGAATTTTGGGCTGAATAAGGAAAGAACTTCAACCTGCAGTGATGCTTGTGAAGTGAACTGTGCTTTTGATGAGAATGAAAAGGTTTCCTATCCTGGGAATGGAAAGCTTTCTTTGAATTTTAATGAAGTTGCCAAGACTGAACCTGATTGTAGTGATTTTACTCGTATTTGTCTAGATTTGAATGACATTAAACACACGACCAGTATGTCTAGATTTAGGAATTTTGTTGAAATGCCTTCAGCGAATTGGAGGGAGGTGGCTGACAATTGGTTTGGTGCTTGTTATTGTTCGTTTGGAGGTATAAGTGAGAAGCTGGTGACGAGGTATGTGAATTCTCACACGTGTGCACAAGGGATGTGCCTGTTGAGCTCTACATCTGTCACTTTTAGCAAGGATGATCTTGTGGAAGGTGACTTTCCTGAGCGGTGTGGACAGCTGCACGTATGTGGTTATGTAGTCGATGATTTTGGAATTGATGTTGTTAGTGAAGGCGTTGGGAATTTTGGGCTGAATAAGGAAAGAACTTCAACCTGCAGTGATGCTTGTGAAGTGAACTGTGCTTTTGATGAGAATGAAAAGGTTTCCTATCCTGGGAATGGAAAGCTTTCTTTGAATTTTAATGAAGTTGCCAAGACTGAACCTGATTGTAGTGATTTTACTCGTATTTGTCTAGATTTGAATGACATTAAACACACGACCAGTATGTCTAGATTTAGGAATTTTGTTGAAATGCCTTCAGCGAATTGGAGGGAGGTGGCTGGCAATTGGTTTGGTGCTTGTTATTGTTCGTTTGGAGGTATAAGTGAGAAGCTGGTGACGAGGTATGTGAATTCTCACACGTGTGCACAAGGGATGTGCCTGTTGAGCTCTACATCTGTCACTTTTAGCAAGGATGATCTTGTGGAAGGTGACTTTCCTGAGCGGTGTGGACAGCTGCACGTATGTGGTTATGTAGTCGATGATTTTGGAATTGATGTTGTTAGTGAAGGCGTTGGGAATTTTGGGCTGAATAAGGAAAGAACTTCAACCTGCAGTGATGCTTGTGAAGTGAACTGTGCTTTTGATGAGAATGAAAAGGTTGCCTATCCTGGGAATGGAAAGCTTTCTTTGAATTTTAATGAAGTTGCCAAGACTGAACCTGATTGCAGTGATTTTACTCGTATTTGTCTAGATTTGAATGACATTAAACACACGACCAGTATGTCTAGATTTAGGAATTTTGTTGAAATGCCTTCAGCGAATTGGAGGGAGGTGGATGACAATTGGTTTGGTGCTTGTTATTGTTCGTTTGGAGGTATAAGTGAGAAGCTGGTGACGAGGTATGTGAATTCTCACACGTGTGCACAAGGGATGTGCCTGTTGAGCTCTACATCTGTCACTTTTAGCAAGGATGATCTTGTGGAAAGTGACTTTCCTGAGTGGTATGGACAGCTGCACGTATGTGGTTATGTAGTCGAAGATTTTGGAATTGATGTTGTTAGTGAAGGCGTTGGGAATTTTGGGCTGAATAAGGAAAGAACTTCAACCTGCAGTGATGCTTGTGAAGTGAACTGTGCTTTTGATGAGAATGAAAAGGTTGCCTATCCTGGGAATGGAAAGCTTTCTTTGAATTTTAATGAAGTTGCCAAGACTGAACCTGGTTGCAGTGATTTTACTCGTATTTGTCTAGATTTGAATGACATTAAACACACGACCAGTATTTCTAGTTGTTGTACTCATAAAACGAGCATTCTAGGAAATGAAGACGGTGAACATCATTTACCTTCAAATGCTAGGAAGATCGAAACTGTGGAAATTGTGGGAAATCAGAAGTATTTCCTTAATGGTTTTCTTGAAGATGTTTTCATGGCTAGATCATCAAATCTTTCAAAGAATATTGATTGGCATGAATTTACATGCCCGCAATGCGCAACTCTCCTTGGAGCCTACCCATGTTGTAAGGGATGTGTGCCGATAGATGGAGGAGTACGACTGCTCAAATGTTATATTTGAACCTGTCTGCTAGTGTTAGGATCAGGGGACATTTTCAGGTTTGCATAGAATGACTAAATTCACTTTTATTCCTGTTGTAATTCTTTATCAAAGAAGAGAAATGGCGACTTATTAAGTTTTATGCCTTTATGACTCGATTGTAGCTGACCGTGAAGAAGTAGATGTAGTAAAAAGAAATATTGCTAAATAAGTGAAACTAATGTCTCAGTGGATAACTTGGTTCAACTTATTGCAAAAGTTGTTATTGGAAGTGAGTCAGTGCCTTACATCAGTGACAGCTTAGGGACTAGACCGACATCATCATCAGCTGTATGTTTCTCTTCTTCAGACCCAGTACTGGTTCCATCGAATAATTCACGTTTTCCTAGTGTCGTTGGTACAATTAAGTGGGAAGTGGGAGGCCAACGTCCTCCTGCAGAATTAAATGTGGCCAACACTTCTGAGAACAAATCTTCTGGTTACGAAATTTATGATCACGAGTTGGTTTCCATCTTGATTTATAATGTTTTTCTTTACCACAACTGGTTCTATTAAGGAGTGGAAACCAAAGCCAACACATGCAATTAACCAGGCTTCCGGACCAGCTACCGTATCCGAGTATTCTGTTGTTTCAGTTGAAGCTACAATACAGTTGTCGCCTGTGTCTAAGGTCCTATATTCTGAGGAAGCTGCTTCTGAACTACAGAAGAAGCTTGAGAATTTACGCGTTCCACCGTGTCAACATGTCATTCTTTCAAACCATATGTCAATTATTTGTGCGGAGAAAGCGAAGGAAAGACTGGCGTAAGATTTCTCACATACCCACCACACTTTTCAATTGATCATGTTCACATAAGTAGTGTCCCGGTGAGTCACTAAAATATTTCCTTCTGAAAATGTTGTATATGTACATAGCCTTTATGTCTTGCCACTTTATTTGTTCTTCAGCATTTCATTGCATGATTGTGTTTTTTTGTTGTTGTGTAAAATGATTAATTAGTTAGTTAGTGGTAGTATGTTCTACACGAATTTCAATAAATTCTTGACAGTCTTCTGATTTTCCCAGGAAGTCATCGTGTATGTAGCATTAAGTTCATTCAGCTTGATGTACTTTTGAAGTTTTATTATACATTCAAAATCTAAAACAATTAGACCAATAGAAAATAGTAAATGATTGATATAGCTCATGGAGTAATCTAGAGGAATTGCAAAATTACTGATGAATCAACCGGAGAAATCTAGAGTACATTTATATTGACCATCATGTTTTTGGTCTTCAAAGCAGAAGAATTTGATCTGATTCTTTAGAAATTTGATGTGATATTAATAGCTTTGTTTATACATTGCAATATCGGTTTATGCGTGGTTTATCAAGATATACTCCCCCTGCACTCTGCATTTACTCTCACTCTAACTTGCAACGTACATCTTGATCTGGTATTTAGGTAATGTTAATAACACTGAAGGAATAAAAGATAGTCCATTCCAAGCCGAGTCAAAAGATGATCAACCCAACGCTGAGTTAAGGGACAACCGGTTGTTGATCGACAATAAAATAATAAAAACAATGAAAAGGTGAGGGCTTCTTATTTTGTTTGGATTTTCAACGTTATTGTTGTCTCCTCATTTCAGACTTGATGAAAAAGAATGATAAAATTTCCTGCATTTTTTATGTACTTCGGTTCTATGCTTGGGATTCAGCAGTGAGAAATTATGTTATTCTTTTTATGCAGACAGGGTGCTAAGGGTAATGAAATAATTGAAGCTCTCATTGCCAATAGCGCAACATTTGATAAGAAAACATCACTTCAACAAAACTCAAAACAAGATGTCGGTAGCGTGGAAAGCCAATCAATTGTAAGACGCACTTCCTTAATATTCTAATCAGTTCTATCTTACAGTTTGAACAATTATATCATATATTTCAATGTTGCAAGATCCAGTTAGTACATTAGTCTGCATGGAGGAAATGTCTCCATTAGAAAATGGAGTTTCTGAGCTTGGTACTGAGAATATCACATTTCCTATTCGAAAAGCTTACAAAGCTACCAAGGCTGGAGAAAAAGGCGTCTCAAGAAATCCTGGACTCGTGGAGGTAAAATGGTTTTTCTAGATATTTCAACTTAAAAGCCAAGTGTTTGACACACAATTCAAAGATCATAAATTTGATGTAGCTTTAGATTCATAAGCTAGTACTGGATCAAACTTAAAACTCGTATAGCTTAAGAATTCGACAGAGTCAAATTAACATGATGTAATCGAAGTCCATTAATGTTTAATTCAACATGCAGTTTGATGATGGAGTAGATATGTATGTCATGTAGTTATTGTCATACATATGACATAATATTCTATAAATAGACTGTTCAGAGAGTGATTGATTGTTATTTTTCACTACGCCAGAAATCACTTTTAGCAGCGCATAGAAAGACAACGCTTTATACAAAAGCGCTGCTAAAGGGCCAGTAAAAAAAAAAAGTAAAAAAGCGCCTACCAAAGACAGCGCTTTTAAAAAAGCGCTGCTAAATGGTGGGCCTAAGAAAGCGCTTTTAAAAAGCGCTGCTAAAGGGGGGGCCTACGAAAGCGCTTTTCAAAAGCGCTGCTAAAGGGGGACCCTTAGAAAGCGCTTTTTATATAAAGCGCTGCTATATGGAATTGATAAGGCACCCTATGAAAGCGCTTTTAAAAGCGCTGCTAAAGGCTTTTAAAAGCGCTACTATAGGTATTCATATTATAATTTTAAGGCACCCTATGAAAGCGCTTTTCAAAAGCGCTGCTAAAGGGGGGCCCTTAGAAAGCGCTTTTTATATAAAGCGCTGCTATATGGAATTGATAAGGCACCCTATGAAAGCGCTTTTAAAAGCGCTGCTAAAGGCCTTTAAAAGCGCTGCTATAGGTATTCATATTATAATTTTAAAATACCCTCCAGAATTTTAATAGAATCAGAACAGTCACGCTAACTATTTCTTCTTTCTCTGGCGAACGAAAACACGAACCAACCACCACTGTTCATCGTCCGACCATCGCCTTCTTCCGTCCGATCATCCTTCCGACCATCACCGAACGTTCACCGTCCGTTTTTGAGTTCATCCATCCGTTGCATTGTCGGTCCACCATTGTTACGGTACGTGAAGCTTTACTCTGTTTTTCTTGTTTTTTTTATCTTTTCACCATTGTTGTTCTGATGATATATAGATGGTTTTTATCTTTTCAATGATGATTTTTGTTGTTGTTGTGTTAGTTGTTGTTGTGTTAATATGATATATGAGATATATATGATATTGTTGTTGTTGTTGATGTAAAATAGTTTATATAGTTTACAATGTAAAATAGTTTATATATGATATTGTTGTTGTTGTTGATATATGAGATATATTGTTGTTGTTGTTTTGATGATATATTGTTGTTGTGTTAATATGATATATGAGATATATATGATGGTTTATGTTGTTATTGTTAGTTTATATTTGATATAGATAGTTTATATAGATGGTTTGTATAGATGGTTTATATTTGTTATTGTTATTTGATATTGGTTTATATAGATGGTTTATGTTGTTATTGTTGGTTTGTATTTGTTATAGTTGATATAGATGGTTTATATTTGTGTTATATAGATGGTTTGTGTTATAGTTTATATTTGTGTTGTATAGATGGTTTGTATTTGTTATAGTTTATATAGATGGTTTGTATTTGATATAGATGTTGTTATTGTTGGTTTATATTTGATGGTTTATATAGATGGTTTATATTTGATATTTGATATTGTTAGTTTATATAGATGGTTTATGTTGTTATTGTTGGTTTATATTTGATATAGATAGTTTATATAGATGGTTTGTATAGATGGTTTATATTTGTTATTGTTATTTGATGGTTTATATAGATGGTTTATGTTGTTATTGTTGGTTTATATTTGATATAGATAGTTTATATAGATGGTTTGTATAGATGGTTTATATTTGATATAGATGTTGTTATTGTTGTTGATATTTATTGTTGTTTGTATTTTGATGAATTCAAATGCGCTACGTACTCGAAAGTAAAACTGGAAGAAATTAAGGAAGAATGGTGTCAATTTATGATTGAGTTAAGAATTCTATAATGTATATTGCATTTGTAATTATGTGTAAATTGTATATTGTATATTGTATAATGTACAATGTTTAAATTATGTGTAAATTATACTTGAGTTAATTATGTGTAAATTGCAAAGTGTTATTGTATAATGTACAATGTTTAGTTATATTGTGTTGAATTAAAGGCCAAGTGTTGAATTACAATGTTTAAAGGCCAAGTTATGTTTAAAGCCTGAATTATAAGCAGGGAATTTAATTGTTATAAGCAGGTTTGTCTAAAAATATAAAAAAATGTGATATTTCAAAAAAAAAAAAAAATTTAAAACGTGAGGTATAGACAGCGCTTTTACAAGAAAGCGCTGCTAAAGGGAGAAAAATAGGCATAAAAAAGCGTTGCTATAGGTTAGGAAAGGAGGGGTCTAAGAAAGCGCTTTAAAAAAGCGCTGCTAAAGGGTGGCCTACAAAAGCGCTTTAATAAAGCGCTGCTACAGGGGGGAGGGGGGGAGAATAGGCAGCGCTTTGAAAGCGCTGCTAAAGGGGTAAAAAAGCGCTGCTAAAAGTGATACCTTTAGCAGCGTTTTTTCCATAAAAAAAAGCGCTGCCTTTACCTTTAGCAGCGCCACTTTAGGCAGCGCTTTAAAGCGCTGCTAAAGGTCAAAAAAAGCGCTGCTAAAGGCCATTTTTGGCATAGTGTTTATTGTAAATTTTGATTATATTTCAAAAATTTAAGTAAATTTAATTTTTATTTTTAAGTAACAAATATGAGAAAATACTTTTAAAGAAAATTATTATTATTGTTACTTTGATATTTAACAATAACTATAATATTTTAAATATGAATTAAACACAATTAATAATAAAAATTAAAAGCCTGAGAGAGAAATTATTTGTGAATTTACCTGCGAATTTACAATTTGCTGCGACTATTCCTACAAAAATTACAATTACCCGTGGCTTTTTCTGCAAGTTAATCTATTTTATCTGCGACTTTACCTGCTAAACTAATTACCCATGAAGGTTTTAGCTGGGAGCGGAAAATAGCAGGAAGAATCGCAAGTAATACGTTTTCTACAAAATTTTTGTCTAAATCCGCAGAAAAACAGATTTTTTTAGTAGTGTAAAAACTATGAGTTAGTTGAATGTTACAAAGACAATAGTCATGTTTGTTCTTATTTATTTTATATTGGTCATGTTTAGTTCATTCTTAAAAAATCCTCTATTCATTAGGATTAGCGCATATGGGGCCGTGAGTAGCTCATTAAGTGCACATCATTATAAATTTTAAAAAATTATATTAATATTTATATTGTCTTCCTCTAAAATAATACATTGATTTTTCTCACCTCACTAAATTTTATATCTATTATATTCTATCTTTCTCTTTTAAATATTATACATTAATATAATGAATATTTTTTTCTCGTATTCTATTAGTTTCTCTTATGTTAAATATTATAGTATTATTTTATACAATTTAGACATGTATTCTATTTAAAAACATATTATAGTATTTATAAAATATAATATAATATTTTTATATTTAAAATAATATAATTTTTTTATTTTATTTATAATAAGTATTATGATATTTTAATTTTAATTTTTTATTAAAAAAAATTGTTTAGGATCGGCTAGTCCACACTACTAGAAAAACTCTGTTTTTCTGAGAATTTACCTGCGGATGTTGACAAAGTTTCCGCAGAAAACGTATTACCTGCTATTTTCTGTTTCAAGCTAAAACTTTCGTGGAAATTAAATTAGTAGGTAAAGTCGCAGGAAATATCGCAGAAAGTGTCATATTATTATAAATTCAAAATCGCAGCTAAAGTCTCAAGAATTTGTATAAACTTTGCTGCTACTTCAATTTTTGTAGAGAATAATATTTCACAATATAAACCGCTGGTAAACCGCAGGTATATTTGCGAATAAATTTTCATAAAAAAATCCGCAAGTAATTCCTGTATTTCTTATAGTACCAAACCTCATCTAAGACCGAATTCAAATAGTAATTTTTTAATCTATATTAAAAATGATTTTTTTTTACTCAACCTTAAAAAACTCGAGTTCACAAAAGTTGGTCCGTTGAAGGTCGGGTATTCTATTTTGACAATTTTATATTTAATGTGAGTATATATTACACAACAACTTATTGACAAGATCATGACATATCGTTGGCATCACCTACAAAAAATGTTTGAGCATCAAATCTAAACTTTCTATCACTACTACCCGTGCTAGATACGAGTATGAAACAATTTGAAACAATTTAATATTATTTAACTACTGAGAAGTAAAATGTATTTGATAAATTTTACAACCTGTCCTTTTTTAGTGTTAAGTAGTATATTGCAAGTTAACATTCATCATCTTCCTTTTATTTTTAATAATTGTGCCTAATATTGTTTTTAAGAGAACATAGGCGGACCACTTCATTACTGACAGATACACATTCATGCACATGTTAACATTACCTAATAAGAATTATCAAGAAAGAAAAAATTCATATACCGGGTTAAACTCACAAGAAATTTTTGATTGAAATTCAGATATATTGGAAGTTGAATTAGCATATGTATTTGGTAGGGGGTGAGAGAAATTTCAGTGTTTCTCAAAAGCATAGTTAACTATATCAAACATGACTACATTAAAGGACTCGTAGAGTTCACTTAACTTTCATCATCATCATTAACAAAAATTTAAAAAAATTAAGTTATGTTTAAGAAAAATAAGTTCATGCCAAATGCATTTGGCATATGCGCTAAAATTATAGAGAGGATGCTAATAGAGGGTATACAAGAGGAATTTATTTTCTATTACACTTGGATATTTCAGTTAGGAGAAAGTCAATAAAATATTAATGAAAATACGTTTGTTGCGAGAAAGCATTAATGTCTAAAATATATAAATACAAAAATATACCAATACATGGACCTACAAGCACTAGGGATTGGAAAGGGCGAAGTGGTTAGTTGGTTTTTCTTATTTGAAATCATTCAGATGGGGCTTTAAGTAGAGCAACTCATACGAGACTTTAAATTGATTCCCTTAGGCGAGATTTTAAGTTGAGTTCATCGGGTGAGACTCTAATTGAGTCCCTTAAGAAAGAATAAATTTGAGTCCCTCAGGCGAGATTTAAGTTGAGCCCCTCAGGTAAGACTTAAGTTGGGTCTCTCAGACGAGACTTAAGTTGAGTACCTCAGGTGAGACTTATGAGTGCTAACTACAAATTCAACCGGGTTTTGAATGATGTCACACAAGGAACAAGGTAGTATATCATAGCGCTTTTGTATATTGGACGGTATCAACCTACATTTAGATGTTCATTTGTCCCCTTAGTCTTAGGATGCATAAAAAAAAGTCTTTGAACAAGTTTGATAGGTCTCAGACATGTCATACCCATCAAAAATCATGTTTGTGTGTCAACATAACTGCATAGGTCGACCTATATGTGATCGGGTCGACCTATGGAAGTCTTTGCTTCAGTACAAGTCGGCTCATCCATATTTCAGGTCGGCTCCCACGCTCCAAGAACGAAGCCTGTGGGTAGAGCCCAAAGGTCGTCTCTCAGGTTGCCGTACAGGTCGTCTCTCAGGTCGCCGTACATGAAACGCCCTGATTCTGAATTCTCATTTTTATTGAGTCCTTATTTGATTTATTTAAGGGATTATTTTATTTATGTGGAATTTGTGTGATAATATGTTATGTTTAGATATTGAGCTATTTTTGCCGACTTTGAGAGTTTCGGGTAAAAATAGGTTGGGGAGTATTTTGGGCATTAGTGACAATATTAAGTGGATATTTTGTGAGAATTAATTGATAAGTGTGTGGAAAGAATTTGGGAGGAAAGAAATAGAATATGTGATATAGAGAGAAAAGAGAAAGATAGAAACATTAAGAAGAAAAACAAGAGAAAGAAAGGAGGAGGAGAGAAAAGAAGAGAAAGTGGAGCAAAACCTAGAATCATCAAGAATCAACCTTAGCTTGCGATTAATCAGGTAAGGGTGAGAAGTTTTATCATCTTGATAATGTATATGATCATGTATGTGCTAGATTGGGTTGTTGGATCGTTTTCTATGTTTCCATTTCTAGGTCGGAAGTTGATTTAATCGGTAGAAACTGAGTTTTATTGGTTAGAATTTGGAATAGACGATGTAGTATAGTCGGGTGATGAGTGGGTTGTACTACTGGAACTGATTTGGATTAAATTGGTCGGTTTGTGAGGTTTGGGCTTTTGGACAGCCATGAGAGTTCTGAGTTCGCAGGTTCGCCAGGCGAATGGCAGCGAAGCTTCGCCGGGTGAAGCCCAGCGAGCAGCAGCGAACCAAGTCAGTAGCATTCACCCTGTCTTCACTGGCAAGTTCGCCAGGCGAATGTGAGTGGCGAAGGTTCGCCAGGCGAGTATGCTAGCGAGTAATTCCAGAATAAATTCCAGTGGTCTTCGCTGGCAAGTTCGCCAGGCGAACGGAGTAGCGAAGGTTCGCCAGAGGCTTCGCCAGGCGAAGGTTAGCGAACATAGCAGCATATTTTCTTTCGTTGTGTTTTCCATTCGTGGATCGGTTGTGTGGTTTGGTTGCGATCATTCCTTGTCTGAGATGACTAATTATATGTTGTTATATGTGTTGCGGGTAGCCGTATGGTGTGAATCCTAGTTTGTGATTTGTGATTTGTGAAGTGTGAAATGTGGCCGTTTGGCAATTTTGTGCATTATTTGAATTAAATAGAGATGCATGGCGAGATTGATTGTGAATGTGAACCATGTATGAAAATTGGTGTGAATGGATGATGAATATATATATATATATATATATATATATATATATATATATATATATATATATATATATATATATATATATATATATATATATATATATATATATATATATATATATATATATATATATATATATATATATGCTTTGTGATACATATATTTGAATGCATAATGAATATATGCGACGAATGTGATGATTGCATGAGTATGTTGGTAAACATTTATGCATTTCAAGAGTGTCATGAGTCATGTTGTATGTGAAGCATCATGGTAGGCATTCTTGTCGATTGATCCCTCAGTGGATTTGCAGAACCTCGTGTGCCCTTGTGGGGTGTGAGCGATGGTTATTTATTGATCCCTCGGTGGATTTGCAGAACCTCGTGTGCCCTTGTGGGGTGTGAGCGATGGTTATTTATTGATTCCTCGGTGAATCTGCAGAACCTCGTATGTTGCGATGGTTATTTATTGATTCTTCGGTGAATCTGCAGAACCTCGTGTGCCTATGTGGGGTGTGAGCGATGGTTATTTTGATTCTTGAATTGAACCTGCTGAAATGAGTCGGTACCGCATTTGCATCTGCATAGAGTCGTGTGTCGGTCTCTGTGAGTTGCATGTAGACATCTGTGCATGATGTATGGTGAATAAACATGAATGTAGATGTTTATGTAGATTTTTGATAATTGGCATGAATGGAAGGCTTGAATATACATGTATGTGTGAATATATGTGTATATGTATGCATGTTTATGAATTGATATAAACATTGTTGATGCACATTGTATATGCTTGGTGCTCTATTTATAAATAGTTAAGCGTGAATACATTGTGATGTACGGTGTAGTGAGATGAGTTGCGGAAGACGTTTTCAGACGTTATATATATATGTGTGTGTGTGTGTGTGTGTGTGTGTGTGTGTGTGTGTGTGTGTGTGTGTGTGTGTGTGTGTGTGTGTGTGTGTGTGTGTGTGTGTGTGTGTGTGTGTGTGTGTGTGTGTGTGTGTGTGTGTGTGTGTGTGTGTGTGTGTGTGTGTGTGTGTGTGTGTGTGTGTGTGTGTGTGTGTGTGTGTGTGTGTGTGTGTGTGTGTGTGTGTGTGTGTGTGTGTGTGTGTGTGTGTGTGTGTGTGTGTGTGTGTGTGTGTGTGTGTGTGTGTGTGTGTGTGTGTGTGTGTGTGTGTGTGTGTGTGTGTGTGTGTGTGTGTGTGTGTGTGTGTGTGTGTGTGTGTGTGTGTGTGTGTGTGTGTGTGTGTGTGTGTGTGTGTGTGTGTGTGTGTGTGTGTGTGTGTGTGTGTGTGTGTGTGTGTGTGTGTGTGTGTGTGTGTGTGTGTGTGTGTGTGTGTGTGTGTGTGTGTGTGTGTGTGTGTGTGTGTGTGTGTGTGTGTGTGTGTGTGTGTGTGTGTGTGTGTGTGTGTGTGTGTGTGTGTGTGTGTGTGTGTGTGTGTGTGTGTGTGTGTGTGTGTGTGTGTGTGTGTGTGTGTGTGTGTGTGTGTGTGTGTGTGTGTGTGTGTGTGTGTGTGTGTGTGTGTGTGTGTGTGTGTGATATTGTTTCTCACCCTTCTGCTGTTTTATAATGCTCTATGAGGCATTGCAGATTAGATTGCTGGAGTCTTTGTGAAGCGAGTCTTCATTTCTTTTGGTCGGATGGCTCTGATATGTAACACTAGGTAGCTAGGAATTATTTTGATTCTTTTGTGATACATCTGTGTGTGTATCTGCTGATGAACGTTTTGTAAACTCAACCGATGAATTGAATTAATATGAACGATGTATATGATGCTTATGTTAATGAAGTGATTTCAATGTTTAAATGTTTCCGCTTTATTCTAAATGTTGATGTGTGGGTTTTAAGCGCTATGCTTTGTTTTTAGTTGAGATTTACCCCTTTTGTTACATATCTTCATGAGCTGGTATTATTTATGTTTCGTTTCGATGATAATGTGATGCGCCTCTTTTATACCATGTTATAATTATACTTTGATAGAATTTTTTTCTTTAAGTGCCTAATTGATTTAATTGTTTATTTGGGGGTATAGAAAGGGGGTGTTACAGTACAGGTCGGCCTGAACACCTTCATAGGCCGACCTATGCAACTTAAAACTTGGAAAATTATTTTTGCATCTTATTTTTCTTGCATTCTTTTTTCCATTTTCTTCACATACCTATATATACTCATACATGCATCTTCCTCTAGGTAAGGTTCCTAATGAATAAAACCTAAACGAAACTAGATTACAAAGTTGTCCATCATCTTCATCCCTTCTTCTATGCATACACACAATTGAACTATACATAATTATTTTTCAATTGGGTGACCATCTAGATTAGGGTTGATAACGTCCAATTAGGTTTAGTGTAACCAAGAATATTGGTTGGAAACTTTGTGTGTTTCAAATAAGAAAACCAATGTGGCGTTTTTCTTCAAGATCGGGTTGATTTGAAGGTTTTGAACAAGATCACGTTAATACATATTCGACCGAGTGAAGGCCATGAGACAAGGTAGTTTCCTTGCAAGTGAGTAGTGTGAGACAGTGAATTGTGTTCGGAAATCTTGGGGTTTCAACAAGTTGCGCGATCGGGATAGAGGTTTAGAGATAGAGGTTTTAAACCTTGTGAGTTGGGCGTACATCAAAGCCTTCCAGAATTAGTGTGAATATTTTGAAACTTGATTCTTCTTGGTTTCTCCTCTCTACAAAGAGGCTCATGGTGCGATATGCACCATAGGAACCGGAACGGAGAATAGGTGTACCAACTTATTTCACAAGTACTGGAAGCGAGGTCATTTTCTAATAGGGAATGAATCATACATTTATAAGGAAAGTGATATGTCTCAGGATGAGCTTTATCTGAAGAAACGTATGACCACTTTCATCAAAAAGTTAGGTCACGTCAGGGGTGTCATTCCTCAGAATAAATTTCAAAGAAACGTCTAAAACGGTTTGTTGAAACTTACCTGTTTATAGACGCTCGTACTATGGAAGAGATATGGTCATATTTAGTGAGATCCCAATATTTTTGCCCAATGTTACTGGTCTCCTTATTTGTAACACCATTGATGTTGGCCTCCTTCAATATGAAAGATAAAAATCATGAGCAAATCATGAATAAAGTTTCACCATATAAAACAAAGAGTATAACAAGTAGTAATGAGAAAAAAGAACAATATTTTCTCTTAATATCTCCTCAAAAACACTCTCTCAAAATGAACAAAAATCATGAATAAAGTTTCATTAGATAAAACAAAGAGTATAACAAGTCCTCTTATAGTAATGAGAATAAAGAGCAATATTTTCTCTTAATATCTCCTCAAAAACACTCTCAAAATGAACAAGAATTCTCACCAAAATTACTCACTTAAACTAATGTTATAATGAGTCTTATGAGCATCTCTCTATCCCAAAACTTATACGACTAGCAAAAAAAGTTACCCCCTTTAAAAATATCTATCAAATTTGACATTGAAAAATTTGATGGCAAGATTATTATTTTTTCTTTTTAATTTGCCGAGTCTAAATGATGGCCATTCTTACCCAGAGAGGATTAAAAAACTTTAGACGAAAAGCCATAACCAATCACTATATTTTACTTACCCCCACGGTTGCCTTGTGTTGACCAAATGGAATTGAAAATTTGGAATAGATCCACTTGGTCTTGTCTCCAAGTAATTTAACTCATTTTCTCACCAAACTCTCCTTTGACTTCAAAACTTGTTTTCTTTATTCACCAACCAGTATATATCAAATTCACATTCCTCAAATTACTCTTTCCTACCTTGGTTTGAAAATTTTGAAATACTATTAGAGCCCATGGATTCATCACAAACCATGGGACACAAACACACCTACCTCCTCCCCCCACAACATATATATAAACAAACACATTCCTTAATCCAATCCAACCCATCACAATTTCTTTATCCATTCAATATCTTATAGTATCTAGCAATATCATTTCTTCACAAACAAAAACATGGGTCTCCTTCATCTCACAAAAAAATCAATCTTTTTCACTCTTGCAATACTCATTCCAATTATCACTACAAAATTCTTATCACCATTCATTGCTTGTGTCTCACTCATACTCTCATTAGTATTATACATATACTCAACTCATTCCAATTCAAACCACAAAACCCCTCCAACCCCTTTTTCTGTTCCTATATTTGGAAACTGGCTTCAAGTTGGAAATGATCTCAACCATCGCATTCTTGCATCCATGTCACAAACATATGGACCACTTTTCCTCCTCAAACTTGGTTCCAAAAACCTAGTTGTTGTCTCTGATCCAAACCTTGCCACACAAGTTCTCCATTCACAAGGTGTCGAATTCGGCTCTCGTCCTCGTAATGTTGTATTCGACATCTTCACCGGTAATGGACAAGACATGGTTTTCACCGTCTACGGCGATCACTGGCGCAAAATGCGAAGAATCATGACATTGCCTTTTTTCACTAACAAAGTTGTTCATAATTATAGTAACATGTGGGAACAAGAGATGGATTTGGTAGTGCAAGATCTTAAGGCTAATGAGATTGTTGGAAGTGAAGGGATTGTTATCAGAAAACGTCTTCAGTTGATGTTGTATAATATCATGTATAGGATGATGTTTGATTCCAAATTTGAGTCTCAAGAAGATCCTTTGTTTATTCAAGCTACAAAGTTTAACTCTGAGAGAAGCCGTTTGGCACAAAGTTTTGAATACAATTATGGAGATTTTATACCTTTGCTTAGGCCTTTCTTGAGAGGCTACCTTAACAAATGCAAAGATTTGCAAACTAGAAGGCTTGCATTTTTCAACAGTTACTTCATTGAGAAGAGAAGGTAAGTCATTATTCAATTAATCTTAGTTTAATTTCTTGTTTGGATAACATCTTAAACGAAAAGCACTTATAGTATAAATGATAAAAGATTAAATAAACTAACGTAAAAGGCAATAAAGATAGTAATCTTTGTTAACGTAGTTCGGTCAATTCTACAACTATAGAGTAACAATAGTTTTGTTTTTCTTGGTTTATAGACGAAGTGGTAATAACTACTAAAAACTCACACACAATTCTAAATACCAGGGTTCGAACCCTGATGATGACGTCTAACCTAACAATATTGACTTCTGCAATTTTTAGTAGAATTTGAGTTGTAAATGGGTTGGAGCACCCCAGTTGAAATAATATTTGCTTATCAAAAAAAAAGTTGAACTAGTTTCATTTTATTTCGATAATAAATTAGAGTTTCTGTGTTACAAACAACATTAGAGTTTCAGTGTTACAAACAATATATAATACTAAGTCTAAATTTATAATAGCATCCTTGAACCGTGCCGTCTATGCATCTTCGGTGTCTACATATATATCAGTCATGCTCAACCGAGTTCATCAGGGCCGGCCCAACATATATAGAGGTGTTATATAGAAAATTTCAAATGATCTTTCTATGGTATGTAACAAGAATTTAAATTTTGTGCAGAAAAATAATGGCAGAAAACGGGGAGAAGCATGAGATAAACTGTGCCATTGATCACATAATAGATGCAGAGATGAAAGGTGAAATAACTGAAGAAAACGTGACATACATAGTAGAAAACATAAACGTCGCTGCAATAGAAACAACACTGTGGTCAATGGAATGGGCAATAGCAGAGATAGTGAATCATCCAAAAGTCCAAACGAAAATCCGCGATGAGATATCGAAAGTGCTTAAAGGAGAACAAGTGACAGAATCAAACCTAAACCAGTTACCATATCTACAAGCAACATTGAAAGAGGTACTAAGATTGCACACACCAATTCCATTGTTGGTGCCTCACATGAACCTGGAAGAGGCGAAGCTAGGAGAGTACAGAATTCCGAAAGAGAGTAAGGTAGTTGTGAATGCTTGGTGGCTTGCAAACAATCCATTATGGTGGGAGAAGCCGGAGGAGTTTAGGCCGGAGAGGTTTTTGGAAGAGGAGAATGGAACAGATGCGGTGGCTGGTGGAGGGAAAGTTGATTTTAGGTTTGTGCCATTTGGTGTTGGGAGAAGAAGTTGTCCTGGGATTATACTTGCATTGCCAATATTGGGATTGGTGGTTGGGAAGTTGGTGTCAAATTTTGAGATGAAGGCTTTGAATGGGATGAAGATTGATGTTACTGAAAAAGGGGGACAGTTTAGTTTGCATATTGCTAATCATTCAACTGTTTTGTTTCATCCAATTGATTAAAGCATGATGAACATGTTGTAAGTTGTAACAATTCAACATACCAATGTTGTTTGATAAGGGTTTGTTTTGTTTTGTTTTTTTCTATTTTGATTTTTGCATGTAATTTTCATAATAATGTACTTTCAATTGTGGTTATCACTACTCATTGTGATTGGGCAGAGTGGAATTGGATTATATATTTAATCAACTTGATTTAAGTGGAAAACTTAAAATATTTGAAAAACATCTATGTTTGTAGAAAAAATATTTTATAGTTGTTTATCCTTAAAAATAAATATATTTATATTTAAAATGGAAAATATTAAATTTAGGGTAAACTGAATTCAATTTATTTAAACGAAAATGAATCAAATTAAAAACAATGGTAAAGACAAGTAAGTCTTTCTGAATATTACTCGCGACTTACTTGCACACAAATTCAAATATTTTACATTTAGAATATTCACACAATAATATTATCATTTGTTTAATATTATTTTAATTTTATGTTTTTTAATTTTTTTTATTTATTTATGTGAGTGTACTAAATATAAAAGATTTGAGTTTGTGACCAAATTAGTATTTATCATTATTGGATAAGGTAATAGTTAAAATCAATTAAAGTTGAGTGAAACTTTAAATTTTATTGTGTTTCATATTTCACAAAAATTATTAAAATTTATAATAGGATATTATTATAGGAGAATTTAACGTGTCACCCTAAATTATTTATGATATTTTTCAAATTTTTATATTATCAAAACTACTTCCGACTAACAAATAGACCAAATTTTTGTATGAAGCTTTTTTGATAGTTATAATGAAATTTTCAATATTGAATGAAACTTTTAGTATATCGAAAATTTTGGAATTTTCAATAAGTTGCAATCAGTTTTTCGGAAATTTGAAATTTATATGGTGATACCGGAAATTTCAACCTAAGTGAAATTTTCGGTAGTGTTGTCTGTTTGATTTTTTTGGATGATCAGAATTTTGCCGACAGTTTTAGATGGTTGTGATTGCACCTACAATTTGTGTGATCCAGAATAAATACAAAGTTGTATAAATAAGAGGTCACATATTGTGATAAACACATCTCAAAAATATGTTCTTCCTCAATTTTTGATTAAGGCAGAAGTGTACTTCAACGGAGTTTCTCCTTCTGTAGAGTTTCGGCTTTCGGATGGCACCACATCTCTTGTCGGTCTGACGTCGAATTTGAATGAATTGTTGCTTGATGTTGAAAACAGAAAGGTGAGCAAGATTGAGTTTCATGAAGATTAGATTGATACTAACAAGAGGGTGAAATACAACCTTATTGAGTTGAAGACGGACGAAGATGTGAAGGAAATATGGAGATCATTTCGCCGGATGACAAAGGGGATGATCGAGTTAGTTGCTAAGCATTCAAGATCGGTTACCGACATAATGGAGATGCTGAAACGTCCATAAGCATCTGGTAGTGTTTAGATTTTTCTTATTTATTAATCATATTGTAGTGTTAGGTTTTTTCTATTTAAGTTATGTAATTCATTGTCAAATGTTAGTTAATGCTCACGTTGCAATTTAAGGAAGATCAATAATATTAGCAAATAAATAGTTATGATGAAGATGTCTAAATAATATACAAATAATACAAAAGATATCTAAATAGGCCCCCACAGGCTATGTGTGCAGCCCGAGATAATCAAGTATAAACATCTCCAACTGAGTTTACTAAACTCATGAGGTTATCCACAATAACTACAATCATCTAGAGGTATTGTTGGTCATCGGCATCATCTACTGGAGGAGACGGTGGCGGCACGTCATCAACAGGTACCCCGACATCGGAAGGCCCAACATCAGTTATAGGTGGGAAGATGTGAATGTGTGATACAGTGGGGTACCACTCTAAGTAACCATTCTCACATTGTGAGGGGTGCTGAACAATGATTGCTCGATCTCTAATGGAGCGATTAGAGCTAATGAAGTTACTCTAAAACCACCGATCAATACCCAAAGATGGTATATTTAGAACTGGTCATGGGATACTTTGAGCATAACCGTATTTTTGCAGACACCTCTCAAGCAAGTATCTAGCAACCATGGTCTTCTACCGCATATAACCTGAATATAATAATGAATCCTCAAACTCATGGTGGACTCTATGACTAGTGTATAGTGCCCTGATGACATCATCTACATTCAGCGCATCGATCCTCCTCCTGTGCTCAGCAACACAACCAGGATGTGACTGTATCGCCTTCCACCTCTTCGCGAGTGAGGACCCAAATTCACAATGTTGCACCCTCCTGTCACAGATGGTGGGGAAATGCTCGTATATCCAACAGTAATATCAAAACAGAGACACAACAAATAATAAATAAGAAATGTTATTCATAAAAAAATAAATAAGAAAGCAACAACAAATAATAGTTTCAAGTATACGTGTAACAGAATCAAATAGCCAGTAAGCTATTTGGTCTCAAAGACCATCGCCACTCCAAGGGTTGTATACAGAAAGGTCAATGCAGCACACCCTCAAGTCCAACCGGTGTCCTCGAGGCTACTGAAGAGGCACGCGTACTGGGCATCCATATAAACACCAGACTTGTCCACAAAAAGAGTACATGCTACTATATGTTGGTGACTTGATCAAACTTTGATCAAGGGTTTGAAGGTGGTAGATACAACAACAAGCCATAAGGTTTGTGGGGTTAGAGTTCTTCATCTCTTATTTAAACATTTTTTTCAAGGATAATGTTAATTGCAATTATCTCAATTTGATTTCGAATTGAGGACAGATGTACCCATAGCGATGCCATTAGGGAATTGCCTAAATAAATATTTGTGTCTCTATCTCTCTATATCTCTTTAAATTGTTGCTCTTGCAAAATATCGAGTTCATTGTTGTTTTGATCAATTTAATTGAAAATTGTGTTTCAATTATCTTTTAAAGTGTTGTTATTGATATAATCATAATCAATTTGATTGTGATTAGCTTTTAACATCAACAAAACAAATTCAATTTCTAAACGTTATCGATCATACACAAAGTGTTCGATACATTGCCTTTGAGTATTTTAATTTATTTTTGTTCATTGAAAATAAGCTCTACGCATAGCTTATCATTTAATTGATTTGTGAATTTATCGTTGTTGAACAATTTGTGTTCATTATCATCCAATTGGTTTATGTTATGCATATCCAAGCTTTTTGATAGTAGGTTCGCTTAGACAATTCAATTCGGATTATTTTCGTTGTGCCATAAAACTTTTGAAAACAATTTTTGCCAAAATTTGTGATTTATTCACCCCCTCCCCTCCCCCCCCCCCCCCCCCCCCTATAAATTAGTGAGACCGTCAAAGCTCTATGGAACGCATTAGAGGTTGCCCATGAGGGTACTAATGATGTCAAACAAGTTAGGATCAACACATTAAATCAAGAGTTTAAGCTGTTTCGTATTGAGGATGATGAAATCATTACCAATATACGAAAACGGTTCACACATCTTATAAATCGATTCAATGCACTAGGTAATCCTATTTCCAATGAACTTCCTACTAACAAAATTTTGAGATGTTTAAGTAGGGAATGACAGTCCAAGGTCACTTCCATCAAGGAGGCAAATGATCTTAAGTCTCTTAATCTTTTGGCTTTGTTCGGTAAGTTGGAAGAGCATGATCACTGATGGCTTAATTCGCAAGTGCATGAAAATCGTCAGAGTAATATAAAAGATTATCGATCCCACAGAGACTAAACGTCAATCTATCGTTCGCTAATATTACGGTGTTTATCTAAGGCAAGTCAATAAAGGGGTTTGCTGTGCAAAATAAAAGTAAAGTACGGAAATAAATTCAATAATAAAACAACAGGCTCAGATGCAATTCACATAGCTACGTAGTATTCCAAATGTGTATAAATAGAATGCCTTATAGGGTAATGTTTTCTACTCATAAAAAGAACTAATTTAACGGGAACTGTCTCTTTCGCGTATTCAGAACCGAGTTTATCCCCTAATCGATCCCTCTTATTGTCACTTATAAAAAGGCGTGCATTGCGTTAGAGTTGATTAAACCTATTTTTAAGAAATATAGTTTCTTAACTTAGTCGAAAAGTATTTTAACCTGGAATTTCTAACAAAAAGAGGTTCTTACGAACCGGACTTTAAATCCATAAAGGCGTCCGAAAACAGTTTTAAAATCGGTTTTCTTAAACATTAAAAATTCCTAATTAACTGAACCAAGCGCTTTCGCTTCCTTTGAACAGTTAAAACTAACCTAATTTATCTAAAGGTTGGACGGCTTTCAATCTTACCCAACAGAATTTAAGTGCGGAAAATAAGTGTTAAAAGTCAAAATAACTCCTAAGTAATTCTATCGACAACCGTATGGAATACTATTATAACTATAATCCTTGCATCCTAGCCTTTAAGATTTAGCCGGACATGGTAAGGTAAATAGACATAGTAAATAAATGCAAGTAAATAAAGTGCGAGGAAATAAACAAAGTACGGTAAAGGGTGCGATAAATAAATGGTGCGGAAAATGAAAGCGGATAATAAAAAGCGATAAATAAACAGAAACCTGCTCCAAACGGGAGGCTTTAAATCTTGATACAACTGGAAGTAAATGAAAGAAATAAAATGGCGGCAGGATTAACTTCTACCCAAGTGCTCCAAACCCGATTACAGACTCGATAAGACAATGTGATAACCCCTCGATGTGAGAAGTTTATCACTTTACAATAGGTGAAATTTATGGCTTGAGTTCTGTAACTAAGCTTGGATGATTAGAAATGACACAGAACACCTCTATTTATAATGGTAGGAAAGTACAGGTAAGGACAAGAATGCCCTCCAACTCCTTTTGGGAGGGAAACGAGATTGCAAAGGTGGCGCCCGCCACATGAACTAGGGTGGAAAGGAGTGGGAGACGTGACAGTTGTCAGCAGTTAGCCTTCTATCCAATGTGTGACATCCCCTATGGCGCCCGCCATGGTGGAAGCCCTGTGTACAATTCCAGATAATGTTGGTCTTTTAGCTCGTTTTTCTTCATTTCTTCTCGAGTAGCTTTGAAAATACGAAAACCTGAAAAAGAAACAAAACAGATGCATAATACACGAAAACAGAAATAAAATCCTAAATAAAATGCGCAAATCGAGTCAAATAAACAATATATTTTAGGTTTATCAATCACGAACTCACTTGCTTAGAAAAATACGAAACTCACGTATGAGTACTAGTAACTTCATTTTTGTATGTTTTTTCATGTAGTGAACTGCTTGATTCGAAAATTTCTATAAGCAAGCTTTGTTGCTTGAAGACAAGCAACGGTATAAGTTTGGGGGAGTTCGATAAGTGGTTTTCGTACCAATATTTTTAGTCGTTTTTACTTGGAATATTGCCGTTTTTTGATCGATTTGTTTCCGTTTATTGTATTTTATGCTTTGGTTGTGTACTTTTTCCATTTTCATGGTCTAAGTGTTCTAGGTGAAAAAGGATTGAAAACGAGCAAAAGATAGAAAAACACCAAAAGTCATAAATCCTCATACAAAATCAAAGGGGTCGTTATGGGTCCTAGCAGTTAAACCCTAGAAGTCCCCACTTTTCAATTTTATAGTACATGAGGCAGAGGTATGCTACGACTACCTGTAGTAGTTGCTATAGGTCGTAGCATGAGAGCGAGATACACTTTAGTTCTTTCCTTTATTTTAGATTGATTCTCATGCTTTTGGCTTTTGGGCATGATTTAATTTAAGATATTATGATGTAATGACTGTTGAACAATGAGATTTTATCATAGTTTTAGGTTTTTCTATAAAACTCATGTTGGTTATGAGTTTAGAGTTCCCAGTTTTTATTCAGCAAGAGTTTCTACGTATTTTTAATTGCCTATGTACTCAAGTCTCCATTGGAGCATTTGGATTAAAGTTATCGATTCAGGTTTTATTATTTGTTTTCATTACAATTACTTGTTTATCCTAATTGTATATTATGAAGTCATTTGTGAATATTTAATTGATTGTGTTTGTCCTCACAATAAGTGAGTAATCCATTAGGGGCAATGGGTTATAGGGATCATCTCATGATTGTTTGTATGATATGTCACATGTCGATTATGAGAGTATTTTATCTAAATTTATTTTATTACCTGAGTTCATGCATTCTAAGTCTTGTACAAAAGTAAAGTGTTTTTAGATACTGGTCGTAATCTGAAAGGATATGTGTCGATACTGGAGCACAGGTTTTAAAACAAATAAGTCCAATACAGCGAAAGTGCTTGGATGAATTTGAGAAAGTTTTATAGCCAAGCAAAAATAACGAATAATTCGGCCATGTGAAAGCAAACAATTTATCCGTCGTCGAAACGGAAACGCGCTGAAGAAAGTAGGTAGGGGTGTACATGGGTTGGGTCAATCCACAAAACCCGGTCAAGTCCACCCAAAAAAATCCAAAAAAGTGGGTTGGGTCGGGTAATTGGGTGGATACGGGTTTCAGGTAAAACCAGACTCAAATCCAAAAAAAAAACCAATAACCCACTAATCATACATTTATTATTACAATTTTAATGATTTTGATAAATATTAACTTAGTTGTTGCAATTTTAGTCCCTTGAACATTTACTAATTTTGGATATTTCACTTTTTGGTTATTTTGATGCTAATACGATTTTATGTCATCCAACTTTAGTTTGTTACTAGTATTTAATGATGATTTTTATTAGTTGATGTATCATTTATTATTTTATGATGCTAAAAAACTAATAAAAATATGTTATATTATTTTTTTAAGAAGATAAAAATGTTGAATAATTTTTATAAAAAAAAATATGATGACTCATCATTTAGTCATTTAATATTAATAAAACAGAAAATTTTATTTGGACAATCCACTATCCAACCCGAAAATTAGTGGGTTACCTAAATCGGTCCATTGGTGTAGCGGGTGGTTGTTTTACCTCGCCCAAGCTAGAGTGTCCTATATAGATTAGGTATTGGGTTTGGTCAAACCCAACCCAAATCGGTCCATGTACACCTCTAAAAGAAGGTGTTGCTCATATTTATCTATTTTCTATCAATTATATCGAAACTATCGTAATAGAAGTGACTCGGGCTATATGAATGTGTCAAAGTGAGAACCATAACCTTAGGTTCTGTTTGCCTCCATTGTGATTTAAGTGATTTTGAAATTAAGTTGTTTTCATTTAAGTGTTTTTCATTTAAGATACTTTTACCAAACCTCAAATTATTGATTCCTCTAGGTATACATCGATATGAAAGAATTTGGTATTTAAACCATTGATATGTGTGGTTCCATAACTTTTTATTACTTCGCGCAGTCGTGCACTTGGGGCGTGTCAATACTCTCGAGATCAATTCTTGGAGACAGGACTAAGTCATTTTATACTAAACATGTATAACTCTTGGTGTTCCTTTCTTCCCTTAACTCTTTACATTTCCACATTTTATTTTCTACAATTTATTTTCCGTTGCATATATCTAGAACTTTTCTAAAAATGTTTTCAAATCCTGATTTTAATTCTCAAAGTTTTTCAAATTCAATTTGTTTTAAAACACACAATTCACCTCCCTGTTATGTGCGAAGTCACATGTCCAACTATTTCCTCCTTCAAGCCCTACATCCACTCTAGGTTAAAAAGCAACTAATCATGCATAAAATGGTAGTTTGATTAAATTCAATATCCTTAAATTGATTAAGAAATGTGTGACTCCAATCAGGTGTTTTTGTCAACATGAATAAAGTCATGAAGTAGTATAAATCGAGATATGAAAATTTGTTTTCATAAAATTTACTTTCGTGAAACATGACTCGAGTTATGCTTCTCTTTGAGTCAAGTGAAGCAAGTTTTTGCAAATCAAATATTAAATCGAGAAATGTGACTCATTCTATGAATTAATTATTGCATATGTTTTTTAATTTACTCTCTCTCCCTCCCTCCCTCTCCCCCCCCCCCCCCCCTCTTCTCTCTCTCTCTTGTTTTAAATTTCATTACTTTGACTATTTTCTATGTTTTAAGGTCTTTATCTTGTGCATGTGCATGGTGGCTTATTTGTTAAGTTTAGGTCTAATTAGTTCTAGTCTACACATTCATCTATTTGATAATTAATATGTAAAATATGTAATACTTCCAATTCAAATTTCTCCATTTGAATTTAGGATTGATATCCAAATTGCTATCTCAACATCATTGTCATGCAATTTCTGAATTATTGTGTATAATACTTCCAATTGTGAAAAAAAATTCAAAATATTCTATGATTTAGCTTCCGCAAAAGAACTCTGATTTTTAACTTTTCAAAAGATAATAGTTTATTCAACCTCCCTTTTAGACTAAAATGATTATTAGTTTTTTTGTTTTAATACAGCATTCTAGATTAAATTTATTATTCATGTGACAATTTGTTAGATAAACTTCTTAGTTTAAGGGTGTGTTTGGTTCGAGGTAGATGGAGGGGAGGGGAGGGGAGGAGAAATTTTCAATTAAATATGTTTGGTTCAAATTTTAGGAGGGGAGGGGAGAGGAGCAAAATTCCTCCAAAACACACTTTTTGGTTCTCTCCGAATTTGGGGGATTTGGAGGGGAGGGGATGGAATATGAGTTTTGATATTTAAAAATTATTATATTTACTAAAATATCCTCATTTTAATTTCAGTATTTCAAAACTATTCGTTTTCTTTCGTGTTACTGTTTTTTCTCGATTGTTTCCATCAACTTATTATAATTGTTCTCCACCTTCAAATTATTTTATAATTTCAATACTTAATATAAATCATAATTATTGTCTTTTTTTTATAAAAAAAATTATGTTTAGTTATATTCGTTTTTTTTCTTTTGATTTTGTTAGGTATTATATCATATTTTCTTTTATATCAAATTGTAAACTATTCATTTTATTTATTTTTGTTTATTCATTTTATTAAATATTTTGAGCCATTAATATTTAATAATAAGTTATTTTATATATTTGTTTTGTTATATGATTCATCACAATTTAAACGATGTTATTGGCATATAGTTTAATTTATGTTAGAAAGTTATAAGTCGAATCAATTGTATTCAATTTTTTAACTTTATGTGACAAATAAATATTTTTTTTAATCATTCAATATTAAAAAATTTATTACCAACAAAAATACGCATAATTTTTCATATTTTAATATCATATGACTTATATAAGATCATAAGGATAAAATTGTAAATTATTAATAAAATACCTCTCCTCCCCTCCCCTTCTGAACCAAACACATTTTTAATTAAAATCCCTTCTCTCCTCTCTTTTGAACCAAACACTTATCTGATTAAAAAAATTCTTCACCTCCCCTCCCCTCCCCTCCCCTTCATTAAAATCTCTCCCCTCTCCTCCCCCTCATTTGAACCAAACATAAAGGATCTAAAATTATAAATAAGCTTCCCGTGGATGATAGATTGAACAAGTCTAGTTTTATTTGTCATATAAATGAGGTGTCCCTTCCAAAAAGATAGCTTAACCTTGATTTTATCTGCTATGGATTGCAGATGATTACACATAAATTTACCTTAAAATGTAGGGATGTCAGTGTTGTTGGTCAAGGAGGATATGTTGTTTCTAATAATAGACTTATTACTATGGTTGATTGAGTCTGATGCAAATAGATTCTTATAATAAGAAAAGATACCTAATAAATATCCTATAATGTATGAAGAACATGATTTTTATGAATGATATCTTGATAAACTTGTTTAATCATAACAAGTCTTTAGAAATAGTTGATATTCCTATCTCTATATGTGACCCATTTTTCCCTAGCTCTATCCTTCCAAAACTAATATTGAAAATTTAGAGTTTTATCCAAAAAAAAAATTGTGCATTCTTTTCATCAATGTTTATACCATGAAAATAGTCTAGATTGTTGATTTAGCTTGAATTGAGTTAAAATTATTCATAATTTTGCCGAATCACTAAAAATGTCTCTGTTCCAATTTTTAATAATTGGTTTAAGAGACTTGAGCTATTGAGAGAGGACAAATATATGACAACTTGTAGTTGACTCCAATGGTTTTTATTGACTTTCCTATAATTTTATCAGATGTCCACATCCTATAAAATTTAAAAGGTGAAGAGAATATGTTGTTGAGTTTTAATTCATAATTGGCACGTCTACTAGTTAGTTAGCATTTTGTTACAAATTGGTTGTTAGTTAGTTACATTGTGTAACACATATAAATACCAGCTTGTAATGTGAAATAATATAATGAGAATTATATCTATTCTTCTTTACTCTTATTCTCTTCTAAGATGTTTTCTAAGATGTCAAGATATTAAAGTGTGTGTGTGTGTGTGCGCGCGCGTGTGTGTGTGTGTGTGTGTGTGTGTGTGCGCGCGCTTACTTTCGTCTTACAAACTTAATGTGCATTTACTGTGTGTTCATCACAGTGCCTTTGTTCTAACAATTGGCATCTAGAGCCTGGTTCAATCTAAGGGAAACACGAGTGAAAAGTGAGGGGGTTCAATCCAAGTGAAATACTGAGTGATAGTTTCTTGATAGGCAAGATAAATTGCAATGGTTTTGGATCAAATATTCTAGTTCTTGATAGAAAAAACTGGGATTGTTGGAGTGCTTTAATGAAGTCTTTATTTAGAGCGCAAGAAGTGAGTGAAATTGTGAAAAATGGCTATGAGGATCTGGTGGAAAATCCAATTGATGCACAGAAATCTACATTCAAGGAAGCCAAGAAGAAAAACTGCAAAACTCTGTTCTACATTCAGCAGAATGTTGACACTCAACACTTTGAGAAGATTTCTAAGGCGACAAGATCCAAAGAAGCATGGAAATTTTAGAAAATTATCACACTGGTGGAGAAAAGGTGAAGCGGGTGAAGCTACAATCCTATAGAAGAAAGTATGAGATGATGTAGATGGAAGAAGATTAGAAAGTAAGTGACTACTTTTCAAACTTAACAGCCACTGTTAATCATATGCAAACTTGTGGTGAGAACATTACAGATCAAATGGTAGTAGAAAAGGTGCTGAAATCTTTGAGTCCAAAGTTTGATTTCATTATTGTAGCTATTCAAGAAGCAAAGGATGTGAAAACTATGAAAATTGAAGAGTTGAAAAACACATTGGACATGAGCTTATGGTGTTTGATAGAAGTTCTGAGAGATCAGTTCAACAAGCATTTCAAGTTCAAACTTCCAAGAAGGAGGGAAATCAGAAGAATTTAAAGAAGAAGGGAAAAAGCAAAGCAAATTGGTCCAACAATGAAAAGAACAAGAGTGAAGAAAAGGTTGAATCTTCAAAGAGAAGAGGCTTTAGCAGATGTCGGAACAAGAAGAGGGACTTTGACAAAAGTAAGGTGCAATGCTTCAACTATGAGAAGTATGGGCATTTTGCTGATGAATGTTGGTTCAAGAAAGGTCAAAAGACTGATGAAGAAGCAAATTTGGCTCGTGGAGATGATTCCAGTATAGTGTTGATGATGGCTACTACCAGTGATGAAAGGGTGAAGAATGAAGAGTAGTTTCTTGACTCTGGGTGCTCAAATCACATGACATCACATAGGGAATGGTTGACAAGTTTTGATGCTAGCAAGAAAACAAGCATCAAACTGGCTGACAGTAGAGATCTTGTGGCTGAAGGTAGTGGAAATATAGTGATCAAAAGCCATGATGGCAAGAGAATCATTATTGAAGATGTGGTGTATGTTCCTGAGATGAAGTGTAATCTCATGAGCATTGGTCAACTAGTGGAGAAAGGATTCTCAGTGACTATGGATGATGACTCTTTGAAGTTGTTTGATGCAAAGAAGAATTTGGTGCTTAAACCAAACATGTCAAAGAATAGAACATATAGATGCAACATCTCAAGTGAAAAGATGATTTGTCTGTCTGCAGCAGTGAGTGAAGATGTTGAAGATCTATGGCGCAAGAGGTATGGTCACCTAAACTTTAGAAGTCTTAGTGATTTGAATTCTAAATAACTAGTGTATGGCTTGCCAAAACTGAATGTCAGAAAAGCCATTTGTGAAGTATGTGTAAAGAGCAAGCAAAGTAGGTTTTCCTTTGTTTCTGAAGCACCTAAAAGAGCTAGTGTAGCACTGCAGGTGGTTCACTTTGGTATATGTGGTCCTTTTGAAGTATCTTCATTAGGCGGAAGCAGATACTTCATCACATTTGTTGATGAATGTACAAGAATGATATGGTTGTACACAATAAAGCTTAAGAGTGAGGCTTTAGATGTATTCAAAAAATTCAAAATCTTAATAGAAAAGGAGAGTGATAAACTTATTAAGATCTTGAGAACTGATGGTAGAGGAGAATACACCTCAAAATAATTTGAAGCCTTATGTGTAAATCAAGGAATTATGCATGAGGTAACAGCTCCCTATACACCTCAGCATAATGGACTTGCTGAGAGAAGCCTTTTATGTCAATCAAGTCCATTATGCATAAGGCATGATCAAGCAGAAAAACCTACCACACAAGTTTTTGGGTGAAGCAGTCACTACAGCTGCTTACATTATGAATAAATGTCCTACAAAAAAGTTGAATTTGAAGGTACCAGAGGAAACTTGGTGTGGAAGAAAGCCTAGTAAGAAGCATTTCAAGGTTTTTGGCTCTTTGTGCTACAAACATGTACCAGATGTTAGAAGAAGCAAGCTTGAGGATAAGAGTGAGATTATGATACTTATAGGCTATCATCCAACAGGTGCCTATAAGGTGTATAATCCTCTAACTCAAAAGATACATGCCAGCAGAGATGTGATTGTGAATGAAGCTAAGAAGTGGAAATGGGAAGAGGAGCCAGTATACAGTACAAAGAATCAACAAAGCTGCATTTATCCTGATTCAAGTTATGAATCAGATAATGAAGAAGTGAACAATAATTATGCAGATGAACCAGAATAAGAGGAAGCAGTTGTGAGACCTCAAAGAATCAGACAAGCTCCAAGAAGGTTGAATGATTGTGAAGCAATTCCTGATAATGCAGTAAATGATAAAGGTGATATCATTCACTTTGCATTATTGGCAGATGTCGAACCTCTCAATTACAAAGAAGCACTAAAGATAGATGTATGGAGGAAAGCTATGATGGAAGATCTCCATTCAATTGATAAGAATCAGACCTGAGAGCTGGTTAACTTGCCAGATAAGAAAAAGAAAATAGATGTGAAGTGGGTGTTCAAACTGAAATTAAATCTTGATGGGAAAAATTCAAAGTATAAGGCAAGGTTGGTGGCTAGAGGCTTCTTACAAAAACATGATGTTGATTACAATGAGGTGTTTGCTCCAGTTGCAAGTCTTGAAACTGTAAAGTTAGTTGTGGCTCTAGCTTGTAAGAGAAGGTGGTCACTTTATCATTTAGATGTGAAATCAGCTTTTCTAAATGGTCCACTTGAAGAGGTAGTGTTTTTGTCCCAGCCTCCTGGTTTTGAAGTGTAAGGTAAAGAGAACATGATGTATAGACTCCATAAGGCTTTGTATGGTTTGAAGCAGGCCCCTAGAGCCTGGAATAAGAGGATTGATCAGTTTCTGATACAAATAGATTTCAAAAAGTGTTCAGCAGAGTTTGGTGTGTATGTGCAAATTTCAAGTGAAGAAGAGACTATGATAATCTACCTATATGTGGATGATTTTCTCATTACAGGAAGCAAGACATCAGAGATTGAAAAAGTTAAAAACAAGTTGAAATATGAATTTGAAATGACTGGTCTAGGGGAACTCTCATTCTTCTTAGGAATGGAGTTTCTGAAGGTGAAGAATGGAACAGTTATGCACCAGCAGAAATATGTAGGTGACTTGCTTGAGAAATTTGAAAGGAATAGTTGCAATTCAATTTCAAATCCATCAGAGACAAACTCAAAAGTGGATGAGTGCAGTGAGGAAGAAAGAGTTGATCCAACATTGTTCAGACAAATGGTTGGTTCATTGAGATACTTGTGCAATAGCATGCCTGACATTTGTTACTCAATCAGTGCGATCAGCAAGTTCATGCATGATCCAAGGAAGACTCACTTGATAACTGCTAAAAGGAGACTTAGGTATATAAAAGGCACAAAGGAGTTTGGTCCACTATTCCCAAAAGGAAGCAAAGGGAAAATAAGTGAACTCATTGGATACTCAATAGTGATTGGAATGGAGACATCACAGATAAAAGAAGTACCTTTGGCTACGTTTTCAAGTTCAAAGAGGCAGTTATATCATGGTGTACAAAGAACCAACCAGTGACTGCACTTTCATCTTGTGAGGCAAAATATATTGCAGAAACATTTACAACTTGTCAAGCAATGTGGTTGGATTCAGTGATGAAGGAACTGAGGTGTGAAGTGATGAAGCCTCTAATACTCAGAATTGATAACAAGTCAGCTATTAGCCTTGCTAAAATCCTATCTCACAGGGCAGAAGTAAACACATCAATACAAGGTTTCATTTTATTAGAGAGCAAGTCAACAATGGAATGATTGAAGTGCAATATTGTCCAACTGAAATGCAGCTGGAAAATGGTTTTATAAAGGCTCTAAAGGGGGGGTGTTGAGTTTTAATTCATAATTGTCATGTGTACTAGTTAGTTAGCATTTTGTTACAAATTGGTTGTTAGTTAGTTATATTGTGTAACACATATAAATACCAGGTTGTAATGTGAAATAATATAATGAGAATTATTTGTATTCTTCTTTCTTCTTCTTCTCCTTCAAGATGCCTTTCAAGATGTCAACACATTAAAGTGTGTGTGTGTTATTACTTTCATCTTGCAATCTTGTTGTGCATTCACTGTGTGTTCATCACAGTGCCTTTGTTCTAACATATGTTACCATTAAAAAGCGTCAAGAGAATAGGGTAATAATCAGAACAACTTTTTAAAAAAATGCAATCGTTGATAGAATCTTAAAATCAATTCAGCCAAGGTTATAAATAAATCTATCAATTCTATGAGAAGTGGATTGAACCTCTCCTACAATTCGACATAGTCAAAAAGTGTCAAAAATACTCAAGTGGATCAATTTATTAGACTCATATCAATATTAACCGAGATTTTATTAAGAAGATGCCTACCGGTTTTTCTTTATAAGAAGTATTAAAATTTGAAGGTTTAAATATATGATTGTTCATATTTTTATTAATATTTTTCATTTTATTTTTATTCTTATTCTTTTATTTTAGTCATTGTAAAATTTCTTTATATTAAAATTGTCTTTTGTAACATTAATAATAGTTGATTTTAGTCATTCTTAAAATCAAATATTCTACAAATTACAAAAAATAATAATTAAAAATCAATTAAAAAAATAAAACAAAAGAATATGACTAAAAACAAAAAAAAAATAATTACAATTAAAGCTAATAAACAAATAATTCCAGAGATTTAAATAAAAACAATATATTTGCAACCATCAATTGCATATTTAAGAATGTCAGTTGCATGGAGATAGTGTGACTTACTATACATTAGAAAGATGCATGAATGTAACTCAAAAATGAGATACAATTGATAAATCAACAAACTTTTCCCATAAAAACGACATGCATTAAAAGCTTTGACCACTAAGGAGCAAGTTCAATGGACATCAAAAAGAAACTAGGTCATCATAGAGCTTCCATATTTGGATGTTTTCTTATCCACGAGGGTCTGATAAGATGGCATTGCCACACTGACCACAAATTATCACTTCCAATAGAAATATCTATAATTCATTTGTCTAATGTTGTCTCATAGTGTTTCTGAAGTGATGCTAATGGCAGACAACCTAATGTTATAGCCCATAGTGTTTAATTGTCTCTCAAAATGTCAACAATTTCAAACTAAAATACTTCTAAGGCTTTTACTCTTTTTTTTTTCCTCTTGTTATGGTTATATGAACCTATTCACTTAGTTGCCTATAACAGTATGACACCATATTTTTTACACAGAAGCATCACTAGTTTGTTATTTTCCTTTGGGCAAATATGATAAATATTAAGTTTGTTAATTAAAATAAAAAATAGTTGGACGCAATTTATGACATAGTTTTATCCAACGACTCTTTCTTTTATTTTCCGGAGAGATTTGGTGTTAGATAAATGACATATAGTTTCACATTTTAGAGAGAGATCTTATGATGTGTCATGTGTGAGTTGAGGTTCTGCATTAAATGTAAATACATGTTGAATATCATATAAATAAGGAGACCACACGCTTACAACTTTAAAGTTTTAGATGGAGATGTAGATGTAGTGTCTCCCTCTCTTGTAATTATGAAGTATTGGTCTCATTGTTGTTCTTGTCTTCCTTGAACTCCCCAACAAGTGATATTATAGTCAGTTTTGCTTGTGGATGTTAAAGTTGGACACTTTGTATGGGTGATTATTTTTTTCATTTGTGAATGATGGGTCATACATTGCCTATAATTTAGTAGAATGTTGAACTTATAAGAGAGGTGACACATCCACCTAATGCCTTATAGTTTTGAGTGGAGATGTGATGTCAATATCTCTTTTGAATTTGGATGATTAGTCCATTGGTGCTCTCGATGCTCCCGGACTCCTCAACAAATAGTATCAAAACTTAAGTTTATCTCAGTGCTTGAACGGATGTAATATTCTAGTGTGGATAAATTATAGATATGAGATAACTCACACTTTGAGAGAGGGGTTGTTAGAATTTGAGTGTGAATGATTAAGTCGAATTTGTTGATCAAACCCAACAAGACTGTCTCTCAATTCCTAACAATAGTATCAAAACTCTAACCCATTTGAATTTGTGGGGGGAGCGAGAGAGATTCGTAATGTTGGATTAAGGGTGTGAGTTTGTCACAACTAAGTGAGAGATATTGTGATGTATCAACTGAGAGTTATCATTCAAAATTGGATGAAAGAGTAGATGTTGAGCACCTTATAAGTGATAACACACGTACATTTAAGGCCTTAAGGTTTTGGGTGGAGATGTGGTGTCTTCTTTCTTCTGGTTTTGGAGCATTGATTTTGTTGTTGCTCTTGTCTTTCAAAGATTCCTCCACAAGTTGTATAAGAGAGTGATTCAGATTGGTGGAAAACGGAAGTTGGATTCGATGTTGGATTCTATTAGAAGATGTGGAAACTCACATGTGTGAAAGTGAATAATGAGTTCAAATGTGAGTGATTGAGTTCCACATTATCTTTGAATTCATAGAATGTTGGATTTATAATATAAGTGATCCATTGTGTTGATTTAATCTAGTGAGGCTCCCTTTAAACTCAACACAAAATTTGCCTCAAAACTCGATTCAGTTTTATGGGGGAACGAAAGAGATTCGTGAGGTTGGATCAAGGACACGATGAGTCTTACACTAGAGAGAGAGATGTTTGGATGTGTCAAGTGTGAATTAAAGTGTTACATTGAATAAAAGAGTAGATTTTGGGTACCTTATAAGCTAGAGAAACCTTACACCTAAAGACTTAAAGTTTTTGGTGAAGATAGGCATCTCATTCTCTTGTAGTCGTAGAACGTTGATCTATTTATTACTTTCGTCTTCCTTGAACTCTAATAATTGGTATCTTTGTTTGATTCATCTTAGTGGAGGAGCGAGAGAAGAATATTGTGTTAGATCCTATTATAGAATATTATTTCAAAAATGTAGAAAATTTTATTGTATTCAAATTTGAATGGTTAAATCACATATTACATAAAACATTAAATATATAAGAGAGTGACTCATATGTAATGTCCTAAAATTTTGAGTGGAAATGTAACTTCCCTATCTCATGTCATCTACTAGCACTAGTCTCCTTATTATTTCTGATATCATCACTAGATTCTTCAATACTTTAGACTTGTCATTTAAGTTTTGCTCTACTTATCCACAGCTTTGTGTCTAGCGACCTTAGTGCAATGCCATACTTCAATATTCCCTTTGACCGCATTATTTTCCAATTTCCAACTTAGATTGATGTGAAGTGTGAACTCTCAACATAAATTGGAGGAAGTTTCCCTTTGTCCTTGGAAGCATTTGAGAATGAACATCACCCACCCACCACATGTGAATTCAAGTCCACACATTTACAACATTCCACTTTATTAGGTAAATATTCATTCATCACCTTTTCCCACTTCAAACGTTTTTATTTCTTCCACTCCTTGTGTTGTCTATATAAATGATGCAACAAATGCAATATCTTCAAACCCAAATATCACAACAAAATAATGACTACTCTCACCTCAAATCCAACCCTTATCCCACAACATGGTACTAAAAACCATCAACAACACCATGCTTCTTCTATTGTTGAAGAAATCAAAGGTCTTATTAAACTACACAAAAATGGATACATAGAACGATCCAATATTGTTCCATGTGTCACACCTGATCATATAAGTCCAAATTTGAATGTGATTTCAAGAGACATCATCATGGACAGTGTTACCAACATTTGGGCACGTTTCTATGTTCCAAATTCTCAACAAAATAAACTCCCTTTGTTGGTGTATTTTCATGGTGGTGGTTTCTGTGTTGGTTCTGCAGCTTGGAGTTGCTACCATGAATTTCTTGCTATGCTATCTTCCAAACTTGGTTGCATAATTATGTCAGTTAATTATAGATTAGCACCGGAAAATCCTCTTCCAGCACCTTATGATGATGGTTTAAATGCACTAATATGGTTGAAAAAGCAATCTCTATATCAAAATGAGACTAGTACTGGTAGTGAATTTGAATGGTGGACTAAAAACTGCAACTTTTGTAGTGTCTTCTTAGGAGGTGACAGTGCTGGTGGTAACATAGCTTATAATGTTGCTAAAAAGGTAGATTCATGCGAAGATGCTTTTTTAAGGCCTTTGAATTTGAAGGGTCTTATTTTGATACAACCATTTTTTGGTGGAAAAGAAAGGACATTATCAGAGAAGTGTATGGTTCAATTATCTGGTTCTGCTTTGAATTTAGCAGCTTCGGATGCTTATTGGCGACTGGCGTTACCGTACGGTGAAGATCGTGATCATCCGTGGTGTAATCCATTGGTGAAATTGGAGGAATTGAAGATGGCAGTGTTGGTGTGTATATCTGAGATGGATATATTGAAGGATAGGAACTTGGAGTTTTGTGATGGTTTGGGAAGAATAGGTGAAAGAGTTGAATATGAAGTGTTTGAAGGTGTTGGACATGCTTTTCAGATTCTCAGTAAATCTCAGGTTTCTAAGATAAGAGTTGTTCAAATGATGGATCGTGTCAAATCCTTCATGTTGGGTTATTGATTGATGTTTGATTCCCTTTGTGTGTGTACATACTATACTCTTGCTCAATTTGTAAATATTGAAGAAAATCTTATTCATAAAGTTAGTAAAGAAAAATTTCTCAAAAATCTTTAGTTCTGCGTTTGTTAGACATAGAGCGTAAAAATTATTTATATAAAATGACACTCTTCAACTTACAAATCAGTATCGTGAAAGATATTGTGTTAAGGTATTTTTCATCCACATTCTAAAAATAGCACTATTAACTAAGTTATTCAAGATTTGAACATCCATAAACTTTGAGAACTTAGATATCAATAGAGTATTATCAATCCAATTCCTTAATCCAAGAAATCAAGCAAATTTCTTCCACAAATGATTCGTGAGTTTATGAACCACAATCTTTAAATTTATCTAAATACGAATCATTTCTTTACCTTTGAGACGCAGAGTTCAATTATACAGGTTATCGAGGTTGATTAATCTCACAATCTATGAAGGAATCATTTGTTGAGTGGAAATTGAGTTTGATTTGCAACAACCATTGTTAGATTCTAACCCTTAAGCACATTTCCTTCATCCAAGCATCTTTGGAGCATTTCATCAAACACAATGAATGCAAACGTAACACAAACCACACATAAGAACAACACAGACTTATTCTTTTTTGTGGTTATAAGAGTAATAAAAGAAAGAAAAAAAATTAACTAAACATGAAAGTAGGATGTTCCCCCAGCTAAAGACTTGGAGAAGAAGAAACTATAATTAGAAAGTTATTATGAGAAGTAGCATCATACTTGATCATAAATTCATCACATTGAATATCTTCACGACGAGTGTGAATGATTCTAAGATAATTGTTCTCTTAATTAGCATTTGATGTCTTGAATCAAAATAACATATTTGTGGTACTTGTTAGCATATGACTCAAGAAGGTTGATGCATATGAAGGAATATGTGTAGCAAACTAAGTTGTTGAAGCCTGTATCTATAGCAATGATGATGTAAGTGGATGGCATTGTGTTTTTTCTAAAGAATTCAAGTGGTGTGTATGGTTTTACTTATCCGCAAGTGCACGGAATATAGCAGAGTAATACAAAAGGTCTTTTGTCGAATTCACAGAGATCAATAATCAATCTACTGATACCTACTATTGTTATGTAAATCTAAGGCGATGGGTCAAAATGAGAAGGAAATTTATAACGAGAATTAAAACAAGTTGGTACTTAAAACAATTAATAAAAATGAGATCGGAATATGATTCTCATCGATCAAGAGTACCCATAGCTAAGTCGGATTAGTTAATTAAGTTGGAACAATATTTTTCTTTAATATGAAGAAACTTAATTTAAATGAATTGTTTGTGTTCGCTAAATTGGAACTGAGTTTTATTCTAAAATCTATACTTCCGTTGCCGCGGTTCAGCGTGTTAAAGTATAAAACTTATATTTTGAAAATCAAGAACTTCTAATTAATTGAAAATTCGTTTCAGGTGAAAAACAAGTTTAAAGGCGATATCGGTTGTTGCTCGCATACCACCAGAGTTTAAACTTACAAACGCCTGTTGTTCCACCATATTTATTCTTCTAAACTCTATTTTTTAAAATGATTATTTCTGCAATTTAAAATAAGTCTTATTATCGCAATTGATTTAATTTAAAATCTGATTTTTATTTTCTATCTCAGATATCGGTTTCTCTCTTTCGAAACAGAACCGATATCTGTAAGTTTAACGATTTCACGGTAATTAATTTCAGTTTAAAACATTATAAAAATAATCCCCAAAATGAGTCTCAATTTAACTGATAATTTTCAACTTAGATATACGGTCCTCACATTTCGAACCCTAAATAGTCTAACTGAACAGATTTGGCATAATATTCATACTATGCATATCAAATAAAATTCTAACCATTATGATATAATGATGATAATGAGTAGTAGTAGTAGTAACTAGCATGCACATGTAAAACTATCAATACAATACGTATTGATTTCAATTTGAAAAAGTGTATAGGGTATCATTAGAAATAACAAAAGTATCATAATACAAAGCAATAGAAAAGCATATATACTAATGTATCAAAAGAATAAAGTATCCTTAATATAATATATTATCTAACATTCTCCCTCAAACTTCAGATGAATTAACATGAAGCATCGAGAATTTTTTAATAAAGAAACAAAAACGTTTAATGGAATGTGTTTTGTGAACAAGTAATAAATCTTCAAGGATTAAGAAACATACAGAAAAATAATAGTTCCATGTTGAAAGCATCGACAGTTTGTCAATAAAGAAACGGAAATGTTTAATGGAAAAAAAAAATTGTGAACAAGTCATCAATCTCCAAGGATGAAGAAACAGACAAAAAATTAATAGTTCCATGTTGAATATGATGGCGTGTGAGGTGACAATCAATCTCAATATGTTTGGCGCATTCATCAAAGACTGAGTTATGAGCAATACGAATAGTGTGGAACCATGTGCTTGGAAGTTTAATCATGAAGTGATCAAAGATAAGCAAAACATGTCGAAATCTGTCAACATCATGAAGACAAATGAAGATGTAACATGACTTTGATGATAACAACACATAATAACAAACAAGTGTTAAAATTGTTTCAAGCGGTCAAAGATGCACAAGACAGATGATCAATCTATTTGAAGATTTAGGCTTTAATGATCACTGTGATATCCTCTGATGATGGTGTCCAACTTGAAGATATCTCAATACTCATATCCAAGAAGAATAAATTAAAATGCTTATGTGATTAGTGTATCCGAAAAAACACTTGAAGCTTCAAAGTGTGAAAGAGATGAAGCGTGAAATCTCTCTTGATTGTGTCTGACTGATCAGTGTTTCATAAAAACACAAGAACATTTTTGTAAAGTAATATGGCTAAATCATACACTAAATAAAATTCTTTTTGAAGCCTTTATTTCTCAAAGAAAATTACCTAAAACTGTTGTTGAGCCTAGCCAAATGAATTAGGAATTATCAGATTGATTAGGGAAAGTTTTCCAACTGTCTAAACAATTAGACCAAGTAACTAACCGATTAGATAAGGGAAAAACAAGTCTATATTTGACTTTGGCAGTGTCTTAATAAAGGGTAACATCTCTCTATGAAAACCTTTTCACTAATAATCGATTATTTATGTCATCTAATCGATTAAATTATAGACCTAATTTACTAGGTAATTAATTTTCCCCATTAATCATTTCCTCTTTTGAACCATCCTTTGGCCTATAAATAGAGGTCTTCCCTTTTATTTTTTCACATCCAAAAACGTTAGATATATCACTGGCTCGAATATGCCTCATGGCTAATAGAAAGAAGAAAAATGTAAGTCTTTCTAAGCTTGAATCTATTAATAATTTATCTTATTCTCAATCCCAAAAGTTCTTTGAAGATCTTCATAGAGATGTCTTAAGAGCTTTTAACAAGTTAGCTTCACATGAAAATATATTTTTAAACTTTGAAGCTAAATTGTTAAAATTCTAAAGAAAGTTAGAAGCTATTAAGAGATCTATGATAGATATTCAAAGTGACAAGAATGAGAATGAAAAATCTTCAAAGTTTGGTTATGAACATTGTCACAATTGGCAAGAGGAGGTAAATACTCTTCAAATAAAATTAGAAAAAGCATTACAACCTAAGATTGCACTTTCTATTGATCCTTCAAAGCTTGAAAAATCTTTGAACAATTTAAATAAAAAAGCATAAATATGTGCATAAGGACTCAAATGGCTAGAATAAATTTCATCGTAACTTATCTTGTCATTATTGTTGCAAAAAAGGTCATATTATTGTAAAGTGAAAATTTAGGAGACTTTTTATTCCTAAAGGACGTGTCCAATGGTTGCCCAAATGCAACTTTGATTTCACTCACTCTCAAGGATCCAATCAAAATTGGATACCTATTTCTCTTGTTTGATTCCACAGGTTAAATGTCTTGACTCTACTGACAAGATGTGGTATCTTGATAGTGGATGCTCAAGACACATGACGGGTGACATATCTCTATTCATTGACTTTGTGCCAAATAAAAATGGGTTCTTCACTTATAGAGACAATAACAAGGGAGAAATACTTAGAAAAGGTAGTGTAGGTAATCCCACATCTACTACTATCTTCAATGTTATGTTAGTTTATGGTCTTAAACATAACTTTCTTAGCATTAGTCAACTTTGTGACAAGGGTTTTAAAGTTACTTTTACAAATACTTGTTACTTCTTTGTACATGATGAAAAGAAGGAATGTATTTTTAAAGGCTTGAGGGTTAATAACACTTATATGCTTAACTTAGATCAGGTATCCTTGGTTGGAACTAAGTGTCTAGCTACCATGAGTGAAAACTCTTGGTTATGGCATAGACGCCTAGCTCATATTAACTTTGACTTACTAAACAAAGTAACCTCAAAGATTTAGTAATTGGTCTACCAAAAATGAAATTCACAAAAGACCATCTATGTGAAGCGTGTCAAATGGGAAAGCAAATGAGAATCTCTTTTAAATCGAAAAACCTTGTTTCTACTTCGAGACCTCTTGAACTTCTTCATATGGACCTCTTTGGTCCCTCATGGACCAAAAGCATCGGTGGAAACTATTATGGATTTGTGATTGTAGATGATTACTCAAGATTTTGGTGGGTTATATTTTTGTCTAGTAAAGATGAAACATATTCGGCTTTTAAAAAATTTGCTAGATTGTTCCAAAATAAGATGAATTTGAAAAAAAATTCCATATGAAGTGATCATGAAGGAGAATTTCAAAATCTCCCCTTTGAGAAGTATTGCGAAAAACATGGCATTGAGCATAACTTCTCCGTTCATATAACTCCACAAGAAACTGGTGTTGTGGAGCATAAAAATCATGTTTTAAAGGAGTTGGCGAGGACTATGCTTAATGAAGGTAATATACCAAAGTACTTCTAGGTCGATGCCATTAACACGGCTTGTTATGTCTTGAATAGGATTCTAATATGTCTTATTTTAGACAAAACTCCATATGAACTACTTAGAGGTAGAAAATCTAATGTTTCTCATATACACGTTTTCGAATGTAAATGTTATATTTTGAACAATGGAAAGGAAAATCTTGGAAAATTTGATGCAAAATTCAAGAGGTTATCTTCCTCGGATACTCACAATCTATTAAAGCGTATAGGGTTTATAACAAAAGATTATTTATTGTTGAAGAGTCGGTACATATTATGTTTGATGAGTCATAGCCGAAAAATATTGGGAAATGTGTTTCTTTTCATGATGTAGGTGTATCTTTATAAGAAATTCTCAATGGAACCGAACAAGGAATTGATCAACCTAAAGTGGTGAAACATAAGAAGGAAGAAGATAACAATCATAAAGAGGAGAAGTTTGAAAGTCCAGCTGTAGTGGAAGATCTACCTTTGACTTGGAAAACATCCAAAGATCATCTTGTCGACAACATACTTGGGGACATCACCAAAGGCATGACAACACGCTCCAAGATAAGTAATTTTTTTATGACTTTGCGTTTGTTTCTCAAGTCGAACCTAAAAATTCTAAAGATGCATTACTTGATGAGCATTGGCTTATGGCCATGCAAGATGAACTAAACCAATTTAAAAGGAATGATGTTTGATACCTTGCCCCTCATCCTAAAAATCATCAAGTAATTGGCACCCGATGGGTTTTTAGAAACAAGCTTGACGAAAATGGAGTGATAACCCGTAATAAAGCCCGGATAGTAGCTAAAGGTTATAACCAAGAGGTGGGCATCGACTATGAGGAGACTTATGCTCTAGTTGCTCGCCTTGAGGCTATACGCCTTCTACTAGCCTATGCTTACGCCATAAATTTCAAGTTATTTCAAATGGATGTGAAAAGTGTGTTCATAAATGGCTATATTAATAAGGAAGTGTATGTAGATCAACCCTCCAGTTTTGGAAGTCACGAGTATCCAAATCATGTTTACAAACTAAAAAGAGCTTTGTATGGTCTCAAACAAGCCCCTCAGGCTTGGCATGAGCGACAAAGTAATTTTTTAATAGATCAAGGATACTCTAGGGGAAAAGTAGATACTACACTTTTCATTAAACACCAAGGAAATCATACTCTTCTAGTTCAAGTTTTTGTCGATGATATTATTTTTGGATCCACTAACATGCAACTTGTAGAAGAATTTTCTAAGCTTATGCAGGGTGAGTTTGAGATGAGCCTTATAAGGGAGTTAAATTTTGTCCTTGGTCTTCAAATCAAATAACTCAATGAAGGTACATTTGTATTTCAAACCAAATATTACAAGGACTTGCTAAAGAGATTTGGCATGGAACATGCAAAATCCATTGGTACTCCTATGGCCACAAATGAAAATTTGGAAAAGAATGAAAATGGTAAGGATGTAGATGTGAAGAAACATATAGGTATGATTGGTTCTCTTATATATCTTACTGTATCTAGGCCGAATATTATGTTTAGCGTGTATATGTGTACTCGTTATCAATCGGCTCTTAAGGAATCTCACTTAAAAACTTCCAAACTCATTCTTAGGTATCTTCATGGTACTTCTAAGTATGGGTTGTGGTATTCTAAGGGAAGCGGTTGTAATTTGGTTGGTTATACCGATTCTGATTTTTCTGGTCGCAAATCGGATAGGAAAATTACTAGTGGGACTTGCCACGTGTTTTCAAATTCCTTAGTAAGTTGACAGAGCAAGAAACAAGTTTCGGTTGCTTTGTCAACTGCCGAGACAGAATACATAGCGGTCGATAGGTGTTGTGCCCAAATTTTATGGCCTAAATTATAACTACTTGATTTTGATATAAAACTAAAATGTATTCCTATTATGTGCAACAACACCAGTGCTATTAATCTAACCAAAACTCAGGTATTACATTCTCGCACTAAGCATATTGAGATTCGTCACCACTTCCTGCATGACCATGTTGAAAAATGGGATGTCGCATTTGAGCGTGTTGATAGTAAAAATTAACTTGCGGATATTTTTACAAAACCTCTTGCGACCAAGCCATTTTTCAAAATTCGAAGGGAACTGGGGATACTTGATATCTCAAATCTTTCCTAAATATGAATTGTTGCGTGCACTTTATAAACTTTTACTCTAACTTTTCTTGAAAGTTCTATTACTTAAGAGAGCATCCTTTATCAACTCATAAGAAAGGTAATATTGTTCCATTTTCCGTTTCTTTTGTGAGCTTTTATTGTTACATGTTGCGTGTATTCCAAATAATTGATATTCTTGATGTATGAAATAGTTCATGAATATTCACTTCCAAAAATTTCTATTGATATATGTCATTATATGCTTATAGTGATTTTGTGTTATTCCATCTATATGCTTGAAATATACTTTTTGGTGCATTTGGCTTGTTATGTATTCTTGCATGAAATATGGTTGAACATGTTATAATGTTGGTAAAAAATTTTGTTGTGTGTCGTTGTTATGATAACATCTCTGTTTTTGGTTTGAGAGGTGATAAATTTGTATATCGCCTTGCTATAGCACATGCGTGTGCTGCATTTCGGGAGCACCAAAGGCATATGTCACGTAATCGTGTCGCCTTTGTAGCAAACTCAAGAGTTTTTTATTACATTGTATCTTTCATGTTTCATGTGTGTGTTATGTTATTTGGCATAAAGTGTAACAATTATGTTCTATTGTTGCTTAATATGCTTTTATTTTTGTTTAGGCATTCTTTTTCAATATGAAAATTATTCTATGTGAGTGTTATCATGTTGATGTTCTTATCTTTGCAAAATGTCTCTGTATGGTATATTAGTTTGTATGTGATATAAGATACTTCTCATTGTTTGCTTTGTCTCTTTTTGATGTTGTCAAAGGGGGAGAAGTGTACAAGATGAAGTTGGATGCATGTATTAGAGGGCATGAAGGCACAAAACATCACGAAACGCATCGTCTCAAGTTTTGCCATCATCAAAAATGGGGAGTATGTGAGTGCAACTTTTTGTTAGATGTTTTTTGAATGATGTCAAAACTATGATAGTTTAGAGTTAATGTATATTGGATGGTATCCTCTGATTCTATATGTGTATCTTAGCATTAGAAAGCATTAAAATATTTTGGAAAAGGTTCATACATCATAAATGCATTGAAAGCAAAGTTTTTGTTAAAACACTACAACATAGGTCGACACATACGACATGAGGTCGACCTATAGAACTCTTCAGCATAGGTCAACACATATGACATGAGGTCGACCTATAGAAGTTTTCTCTTCAGCATAGGTCGACACATAGCATGTTTAGGTCGACGCATATGCCTCAATAATGAAGTTTATAGCCATTGTTCATGTGATTACTGACATAGGTCGACACAAGACCTTTATAGGTCGACCTAAGACCTTCATAGGTCGAAACATTTGCTTTCATAGGTCGACCTAAGACCTCCAGTGATTTGAGGCCCGTGTTATTTTCATGATTGGTTTTGCTTGTTGGTTTTAGTTCATGTGTGGTTGGAACCCGATGTCCCATTTTTATATCTGCAAAGATTCTATGTGTGCTCTTTCTTATTACAGAAGTTGTAGTGAAACTTTAGAGTTTGACAATTGCCAATTATTTGGCCTTCTCTGGTGCAGTGCTCGCAATACTTATCTTTGACAAATTTGTTGGAGAAATTGTTTGGATGACTGTGAATTTCAACGGTAATGAGAAATTCCTCATTGTTTTAGAAGTCATTTAGTGTTGTGACTCTTCTTGAATGACTAGAGAGTAGGCTTTTTTCACATTTGGTAATGATGACATTATGAGAACGTTGTTTTGAATAATGATGTAGGAATCATTAAGACCTATGAGAAACTGCATCAAGCGATCTTCTTCCTTTTGTTCATTGTGCGCCTTTAACCGTCTGCAAGTAGGAAAAGTGTGATATGTTTCTAATTCATCCCAAAAGCCTTTGATTATTGTAAAATAGGTTAAGGCTGACACGATGCTTGGAATAATAAGGCCAAGGATATTTGAATTTGATATGTTGTTGAAATATTTCATTGTGAAAACGAATCTTTAAAGTCTTGTTAAACCTAACATTAGGGGTGACAAAACGGGTCGTGGCCCGCCATGTCGGCCCGCGCACCCGCCAAAAATTAGCGAGTTGGGATTTTGGATCCGCCATCCACCAAAGTCTGCCCCGCTAAAGACCGTCATCCGCCAAAACCCACCGCCCGTGTAAGCCCGCCGCACCTATTCATTCAACTTGTCCCACCTTAAACCCGCTCTTTTTTAGTTAGTTCTAGTAATTCCAATTCTTTATGGTTTTATTTTATAGATTTATTTGAGAATATATGCAATATTTTTTGAAGTAAAGTTTGTTAAAAAGATGCTTTATAAAAATTGTTCTAAAAAATAAGTGAAAATTTAATTGAAATGTAAAAACAAACCTATTAATTTATTAAAAAATAAAGAAAAATAAATAAATAAAAAAGTAGGCCAGCAAGTATGTTGCCCGCCAACCCGCCACTTTAGCGGGCGAGTTAGATTTTTATGCACATTCTACTTAGCGGACTTGCCCGCCCCGTCTTTTTTTTTTGTTTTTGCAGACTTAAGACAGAGTGGGGCGGACGACCCGTTTTGCCACCCTTACCTGACATGTAGTATTGGCATAAAGAATTCCCTTGGTCAAATTTGGTTATAGTAAATGTGTCAGCCATAATAAAATCATAGTATCAATTCCATAGAGCATAATTTGCAGGTTGAATTTCTTGTGACGGTTTTTTTATCCATCCATTGAAGCACACATTGAGTTTTTTTTTTTGTGAATGTGTGGCCTATCAATATGATTCATGATAAATGATTGGTGTAATTTAATTTTATTGGGACAAGCGAATGACCAGCGTGATCTGAAGGATGAATGTAATGTAAATTTGAAGAATCTATATCACAAAAAGTATTCTTATTTGGTTTGTTATTATGGTTGTTTGGTTGTTTCTTATTTGAATTTTCTAATGGAGTTTTAATTCTCAAAGTGTGCTCTGATGCTATCTTAAGATAGCAGTGAGAAAGTGGAATATAGAATATGAAAATAACATAACCGTTCGAAATGCAACTTTGTATATTGTGTTTTTTATTATTGGCTCCGTTTCACAATAAGTAATTCAATTGACTTTTCACACAGATTAAAAAAAGGAATAAATGAAATAGATAATATATTTTTACTAAAGTACTCTTATCATGTATTAGAAATGATGAAAGTAATATTAATTAGAGGGTAAAATTAAAAAAGATGCATTAAAAATTAAAATAGGTCATTCATTTTTTGACATTTTTTTATTTCAAATAAATCACTCATTGTAAGACAGAAAGAATATATAAACCTCTAAATCATATATATATATATATATATATATATATATATATATATATATATATATATATATATATATATATATATATATATATATATATATATATATATAATACATTGACATAAGTATGCTAGGTTAATCCTACGATAAGATATTTACAATTATGTAGATGATATATCACTCTTTTATTCCTCTAACATGTATTGTTTCTTATTTCTTTTATCTTCCAACAACTTTAGGTGATTTTTCCTTCACATCTATTCTTAAAACAAATGTATTGTTCAGACTTCAAATGTGAGCAAACAAAGACAAGATTTGGTCATAGAATGTATCGTAAAGTATCACATCAATTCTATATATATTTATAAAAAAGCTAGTGCTAGTAGACAATGTAAGATCACATAGTCAATGTCACACTAAGCATCATTCTGAGTCCACGTGAAAGTTCGAGGTTGAGGTTTGTAAACAGTTTGCAACCTCAACCTTTATTCAGAATAAATTTCTTGTTTCGTTCTTGCTCAAATGAGTGTTCCAAGTTCCAACACACAACTTCATGTTCTTGTTCCTGCACATATAAAATGAAACTATCATCTCTATATCTTATGTGGAGAATAATGAATGATACTTGTACTGAAAAATACCTGGGTGGAAAAGGAAATGACGATATGTGGCCATCATGATCATGATGACCATGCATGGTGTACTAACTAAGAAGGAAGTAAGGAATGAGAGAAGAATGCAATGAAAGAATAGATAGTAACATGCTATTTATAAGCAGCAGTGGAGTCAGCAAGCGAATACCAAACTTCCTTTATTAATATTTATGGTCTATCGTGTTGAGTTGGTAGTTGCATAGACATCTGACTGCAGAGGGCAGATGCGTGGATTTGAGTGTGAATATGTAAAGTGGCAGTTGGAATGGGTGGAAGAAAGAATGAGCGACAGCAACCATTCCTGTTAAGAGGTCACTCAACCCCCACATTTTAAAATACTTTTTTGCTTTCTCTCTAGTTTTCGTTGAAGGTCAAGTGACCCAACTATACATATTTTTTGTCTGCTCAAATATTTTACTTTTGAAATAAGTCATCAAGTCAAAGATATTTTTCAATAATCTTTTGCAATATATGACAGAGAGAGATATAATCAACTTATAAATTTTTACTTTATAGAGTAATTTTTTGGTTGAAGAGAAAGAGTGTATAGTTTGAATAAAATGAAAAAAGATAAGTCAACTTTGGAGACTACATAAAAAAATGCATATAAATAAATTTAAAAAACTGAAAATTATACTAATTGAGAATAGATCAAAATATATAAGTGAGAGGCCATAAAGAAACTAGTAAACTAAATATAGGATAAAAAGAATTGAGAAATTTAGGTAAAGAGGTCTTTGGAAGATTTCATTTTATTCATAAATAATAAATTAAAAATATATATATATATATATATATATATATATATATATATATATATATATATATATATATATATATATATATATATATATATATATATATATATATATATATATATATATTAAATTGAAATCTAAGCTATTTCTCATTGTCATCCAATTAAAATTAATACATAAATTTTAAAAAAAAATATTTATTATTAATATATTTTTTTAACTAAATCTTACAAACCTCTCTTTCAATAGAATTTTTTAATTCCTTCAAATTAGAGAATTTTCGTATTATAAATAAAATAATCTCTCCAAATGCAATCCGCCTAAATTCCTCCATTTTCTATACTCCGTCTTTTTTTTTTTAAAGTCAAATTCTCAAACAAAGCCTGCCTTAATCTTTGATCAAAAGTTAGAAGAAATGTAAAGGATTTTAGAAAAATGATGAAATAGAAAGAATTACATATTTTGGTTGGAAAAAGTGTTGGAAGATTTATTTTCTTTTCACAATATAAAATCTTTTTTATTTGAGAATTTAAAAACTATAATAAATGAATAAAAATGAAAATTTTAGAAAGGGTCAATATATTTTCTAAATCTAATTTATATTATTATAATACTTTAAATATTTTTAAAAAATTAGTTCTATACAGAAACACTCATTTTCTTATTTAGTAAAAGTAAGAAATTTATCTCTTTTTCTCCTTTTGTAAAGCCCTCTCTTCTCCTCCAAACTCTCATAAAATCCTTAATAAAAATCAAAATGGTAAAAAGGTTTGGAAACAGCAAAACTTATTATGAGTTGTCCTTGCAGAACCATTTGTTTTACATTGAAACTTTTATTCTATATTTTTCTAAAGGTTATTTTAGCTAAAATAAACAGAATATTGAAAATAACCAAACTAGATATCAAACAACATAATAATATTTGACATAAGCTAATGCATTCTTAGAAGGTCAATAAACAAAAGATAAAATAAAATAATCTATGCAAAATACAATCAAGAAAAGACTTACATAGAAAATGGTAAAAATGGTACATAACCAGAACTAAATTACATCAATTGTCATGACTAGTTACTTGCAAAAAAACCATTTGGCTACAACTTGAGAGCATTAAAAACAAAACTAAGCAGTATTGTTGATAGTAGTCGGGAAAATTAGCATCCTTGCTGCAGCTATCAATCTAAATGTGAGCCGGACACATTATGGTCTAGCTAGACATCATGACATGATCAATTGCTTGCAAGGCTTGGGTGGAAAAAAATCGTACGTCAACATCAGGATCCTCACTGAGCTCAACCAGACACGGTCGGATTGTCTTTTCTACCACCTGAATGGCAATGGCAATGGTGTTCGGGGGATAAGATTTATGACAGTAAAAAAAAAGGATATGTTGATGGAAAACACAAGAAAACATGATACTTACAGACTGATCAACGATGGGGAAGATGGACTCTAATACCTTTGCCACATTGAACTTTATGTTGGGCACTCTACATGGGATCAAACAGCCACTAGTTAGAAGCTTGGTATAATAGAAGCTTGAACAATTATACCGATCCTTACCCTATGGAGCTATGTGGTGAATTTTTAACAAATTGAAATAAAATACCTGTCTTTTGATGCTGCAACAACAGCAGGCAATAATTTGGAACAAGTGACTTCAGAGCCCATTACAGGGGCTAGCAGGGAGATAGCGCGGAGAATGGTCATCCGATACAAATAGTGTGGATTGTTAATCATTTCCAAAACCTATTTCCATAAAATCCAAAGTGATACATGTGAAGTTTCATTAGGACAACAGAAAACGTAATAGCAGACAGAAAGCATATATTTCATTTATTATAATACAGTGAACTCCCTGAAGGACGAAAGAGAGGCCAGAGCCAAGGAACGCAAAGCTAATCATAAAATAAAATCCGTGCCATTTGTGGAAGCTAAATTAACATAATGGAAGATAATTCAAATAACCTGTATTTCATAAATTTAGCTGCAGTCAAAAATTCAATTGTCATATTCACAACTAATGACCTTTTCATTCATGACTTAAACTAAAAACAAACCAAGAGGACTGTAGGTTCTTCAATCTCAATCAAGACAGCAGAAAAAGAGGAAGATTTTCACTGTCCCCTACTCCACCTCCCACGATTGCTCATGAGCAACAAATTTCTTCCACCATTCCAATTGAAAACCAGCAGGTTTGTAATTCATTTAAAATAGGTTTCTTATTTTGAAAACCAGCAGGTACGTTAACTAATTGTTATTTTCTAAAACAATATCCAAATCAAACTATAAAGATACAGAGGTGCGCACAGACAAAATACTATTGAGATACATGGTAGTGTACCATGTGCAAAAAATAAATTAAACAAATAGAAAACCTGAGGAATTATGTGCTGCATAGCCCACTCAGGACCAAACTCTTCGGCTAGACGTTTCAAGTTGTTAGCAGCTGCTTCACGAATTGAATGAACCTATACAAACAAAAATAGTAATGTGAAATATGCAGTTCCCAAAATGTTACCATACTAGCAAGGAAGTGAAGACCACAAACCTTATCCTGTAACCACTGCATGCAAAGAGCACCCAATTTGTCGTCAAAAAATCCAACACCCAATTGACTTGCCAACAAGGGTATATACTCTATAATTGCAAGCCGAACCCTCCAATGTCTATCCTCTGCAAGCTCAACAATGGCGGGTAATAATGATTGAGATAACAGATCGATTCCAATCACCTGTAAGAATAGCTTGATCAATATGACTTTGAAATGTTTGCTTCGGCAAGTATATATGTGTGGCATGCTGATGTAAGAACAAAAACATACAGGTTCTGTGTACTAAATTGATATCAGAGGAAAGGAAAACGTTTTCGAAAGTTTATAAGCATTCTGAAAACTAAAAATCCAGAAACTACGACAACCTGATTCACTTGATCAAGCTTGCTGATGATGTTTAGGCGCACATCGGGAAATTCATCCTTCAGAAGAGATAGGAAAATAGGAAGAAGCTGCTCAATTGTTGCTTCCTGCATTGAAGATAAGGTAGGACTAAGAACCACATTTGCACTAAAAGCCACTACTACATTGATCAGGAAAAAATGCCCGAGGATAATCCTTTATTGCACAAGAGAGGAAAGGCAATAATTAATTGAAAATCTAAAACTTGTATTAGTTGCAGCACGAGATTAGTTGCAGAATTAAATTATAGATATCCAGTAAACTCAATATAAGTTTTCATACTACCAAAAGGAAGAAACAAGATACCATAAAGTATCTACACTAAGCAGTCAAACATAAAATTATAGATTGCTAAGAAACAAAAGAACCTTTAGAAATGACGCATGAAATGTGAGAGAAACAAGGCATGACATGTGAAACATTACTATCATTCACCTAATTTATGACCTTGTTAATTTAGAAGGCATAAACACTGATTTAGACCTAGACTTAACATTAAGATACTTCCTTTGTTGCAGACTGGGAGAATAGGGGAAGGTGATGACTTTAAAGGTGAATCTGATTAAATGCTATACAGGTTGATTAATCCCACATTCCCACGGGCATGACATATGCCATTCCCACTTGCAACAGACATGTTTTAGTACCTAGTTGTTCAAATTTTCAATGGCCTACACACTACAATCAGGTGACATATATGAAAACTGCGAAATATACAACCAAAACTCCATCCAATTTATGAGTTACATACTCAAAGGAAAATAAGAATATTTGAAGCACCCCAAACGACAGATTTCACTTTCGAGATATGGATACTGTACATCAATGTCGAAGTCAAAATTACTGCAGAAACTGCCATCTGACACTTATACCTTTCCTAACACTGGAGCCATTCCCATTATTACTGACGCCAGAGCTGAGCGGACATGTTGTGAAGAATCTGATGATAATTCCTGCAAAAGTTGTTCAATTTAGAATGTTAAATTACACAACCAAAACAAAAGAGTGCCTTCATATATATGGTAATATTAAATATCCATCAGAATTTCTTTCTCAAAGATGTACACCTTAACACAAGGAAGAATGTGCTGAATTGCAAGATCTGGACTTAAAATCCGGCAAAACTTGGTCACTTTCCCAGCAGCTGCTATGCGTACCTCAGCTTCATTATCTCGAAGCAATCGAACATAGGCAGGGACCAGCTCCGTTCTTCGCAAAAACAAAAGTTTCTACACGTTAAAACCTCAAGAGAGAGAGAGATTGACAGGGCTCGCAAATCATAATTATTTACATCCCATACACAATGATGGAAAGATATACGGAAACGGTAATATTTGACTGAAATATAATACCTGGTAGGTTCAGGGCCTACAGCCTCACAGAGCTCATACAATTGATTTGCAACCATGTAACGCACACGCCACGACTTATCCTGCCACGATAAAATGAACCACATCAAATAAATAATTAGCTAAAAGTATTTGGGCCGGAGCAATATAACATTGTAAAAATATGTAAATCCAAAAATATGTGTTTGGGAATTGGTAACTAAGACGATGGAAAGAAAGGGGACATTTTTTGGTGAGGGGACTAAGAGCATGTTAGGATTGGCTTATTTGAGTTTAGTTGCGGGCATAAGAGCTTATGAGACTATTTGGAAGAGCATATGAAAACAACTTATAACATGTTCCTAAGCTTTTTTTCAACTTATTTCCATAAGTTTATCGATATAGCTTATGAAAACAACTTATAGCGTTTATCGATATAGCTTATGAAAACAACTTATAGCATATAATAAAATAATTTAACTTTATGCTATCTTTTGTTATAAAAATAGTTTATACATAAGCACTTGTCATAATAAACGCTTATTATAAGCTACAAATTGAGTCGCTAAATAATGAGTTCATTTTTCCTCATTTGGATATTTAAAATATACATTAAAGAAGTGATCGGGGTTTTCTAATAAGAAAAACAATTATCAAAATTGTAGAACGTTTATTATCATTTCTAATTTAGAATGGATAGTTTAGAAAATAAAAGGGGAAGTAGACCATTGAATTGAAGTTGGGTGGTCAAAATGGAGGAGGGTCTCATGAATTTTATGTAACACAAAAGTACCGCTCAGACGGAAGGAAAAATTTTATCGAATAGCGGTAAGACCTACGAAACAAGATGTTGAACGGTTAAGAATCAACACGAATAAATTAAGTGTAGCAGAGATGGAGATGTTGTGTTAGATAAGTGGTAAGACTAGACGGGATAAGATCAAAAATGACAACATTAAAGTGTATGGGGTAGCACCTATAGTAGAAATGATGTTGGGAAATAAACTTAGGTGATTGTGGTTTGGGCATGTAGAGATAGAAGAAGATTTAGAAAAATTATATCAAAAACTATTTAGTAAGATCTCGAGATTAACGGATTGGATAGAAACGTAGTTATTGATAGAACATTTTGGCAAATTTTGATCCATGTAGCCGACTCCAATTAGTAGTCTAAGGCTTGATTGTTGTTGTATAGTGTTAGAAAATGAACTTGTGTCAATGTATATGTCACTTAAATGAACCAAGAGAATTGTAGTGTTAGAAAATGAACTTGTGTCAATGTATATGTCACTTAAATGAACCAAGAGAATTTTTGTTTTCTATCTATTATTAGCGTTGACAGTTATAGTCTCTATTAAATACTTAGCACGTAGATACATTAAATTGATTTCTTTTTACCAAAATATCTCATCTGATAAAGTTTTGTCCGGCTTCTATAAATTAACTTATTTGTTTTCCTTTAAATATCTATAGAAGTGGCTATATTCAATAATATGCGCCTGCATATATTAAATTGATCTATTTTCTCCAAAATATGTAAACTCATGAAGTTTTGTCCATCTTTAAACTAACTCTTATTTTCCTTTAATATCTATATGGTTAGAATTGAGTATATCCCTACTACAAACAATCTCAGTAGCAAGATTGGAAGAAAAAAAACTGCATTTTCTGATCTATGCGCTGTGGTAGTCATGGATGCATAGGAAGGGCTATGGTACCGGCATCGGATACAATATATAGCAATTTGAAGGGAAAAAATCAAGGTACGGGGTACGTCAATAAAAACATGAGTTTTTTTATAGAGTATGACATGAGAGAGCTAAATTGTTCAACACTTCCACTCAACAAAAATATCACAGCAAAAGTTAAAAATTGGGTCAAGTTACAAATTACAAATAATAAAGAAACACGGATACACAAATAAGATTATATTTCTAATATATACGAAAGCCACAAATTTCATTCGCAGCGAAATAATGAGAAAGATGTAGCACCGGACATGTATCGGAACTGGTACTTCACCATTTTACAAGTATACATGCTTCAGAGGTGATAGTACAATATCGCAATTGATTGACGTGAACATTTTCTTCTCTCTTCTGTTACAACCCATCATGAACGGTATATTAAAATACATTCATGTGCTTTATTTTAGGCTATATACCAAAACTAGGGGGTCAAGATGCTCTCCATTTTATTTCTTCTCTCAACTCCAAACTAGGAGGTTAAATAATTGAAGTGTAATCAACTGAAGCAGCCTTTCCTCCCTACCTCACCCTCCAAACATCTAGTGATGACAACACTTACATATCCATTATAATTTGGTTTTAACCCGTGCATTATGCATATATACAGACTAAAGTAAAGAAAAGATTAAAAAGTTGAAGATTGAATGGATCTAGAGTATATTACGAATCTTTATCTGAACGTACAATGAAGCATGATAACTGAAAATGTAATCAACCCATATCTGTTCTGATAGATTGAAATAGTGGGAATGAGATATAGGGAATCCATCATTAATAAAGGGAAACCTCCTTATTTCTATCTATTTCTATCTATTGATAAGACAACTATTCTTGATCCATCAGAAATAAATTGATATGTATTTTAGGGTCTCTACATCATTAGTGGAGCGCCCAAGCACCAGCTCAGTTCTCTCATCCATCGGTCCAATGCACTGTCATGGATGGAGGAAAAGGCAAAAATCTAGTTGTGTAGTTGTTGTTCGCCACCTCGACACATGGGACTCTTGGATCACTATGGCCGACTTTCATCTCTGTTTGACCAGTCGGTCTCACAGTCAGGCAGGCTTATACCATTACGCTCACGAGCAGAATCTTAGCTTAAGCATGCCTTCGCTTATGGCGCTATCACACTCATTATTCTATTCTAGAAGTAGATATTCAAGTGGCCATTTGGCTCCTATTTGCCCCTTTCTATACCTAAGCTCTTCACCTGCTTTGTCCGTTGCTATCCATAAGTCACTGCATTGTCCGTTGCTATCCATAAGTTACTGACATTCCTATCCATAAGCATAGGGCAATTTTTTCCTATTAATTCAGAATGGACAAAATTCACCCTATAACCTAACACCTTCCGGCTACTTCTTTTTTTTCAGATGAATGTATATACATGGTAGTCAAAATTGAGTTATAATCATACAAATACATGATTTAGCAATTTTGATTGCCCTCAGCAATTAAGAGTCTACATAGAATCGGATTATGGTGAAATCAGGTGGAATTGCAGTTGTTAATTTTAAATCGTATGATTTGCAATCTTTCTATGATTTTGGTTAAGATGGCGCGTAGCCACATGGCACGCGTGTTAGGATTGGAAAAGAACCGTGTTTCTTGTCTGCAGGTCAGAATAAGACTTGTATCACGTGAGACAAAAATAAAGCTCATTTAAACTTGAGCTTTTAGTTAAAAACACATGGGGATTAACTTCTATTTATTTTTACTTAATAGTGGTAAAACGTCTTGGTTTCCCATCATCTCTCTCCAGTTTTCCTTCATCTGTTTCACCTGTCTTCTTGCGACCAGCTCTCTTTTGTGCACAAGCTCTTCTCTGTTACTGTTCTATTTCAGTTGTTGACCAAATGGCTGCCTTTGAAGACCATCTCTAGAAGAGATAGAAGAATGTCTTAATAAGTTGAATGGTGAACAAAATGGAGCAAATGAAGACTTATCGAGTGATTATGATTTTCAACTTGAGGATTAGTTGTTCTTGGTGATTTTACTAGCTCTAGTTTTTTGTTTGTAACTTGTAGTTATGAGTTTGCAAGACTTTATTTATTGACTTATTTTTGCTTATGAATTTTTTATTTTTTTTGGTTTCCCATATAGGTTCCCTCTGTTGGAAGTAATCCTATTTGAGGAGTATAAGATAATAAAGGGCACTAAATGTGGGTGCATCTCCCAGCCGGGATTCAAACCTTGGTTTGCCATATGTATTTGAAATGTGATGTATGGTTTTCTTTATCTTGTGCTATTTTATACTATGAAGCATGGACACCTCTAGGAGTAGGAGTAGGCGTGCCGCGGTGTTCGACATGCGTTGGTTTCCAACACTATATGACACTCGTACGACACGTTTCGGAAAAGTCAAATAAGTGTCGGAAAAGTCAGACTAAGTGTCCCCTAAAAATTGTTTTATTCTTTGCTTCGACACTCATTGAATCAATGTCTATCACTCGTATGACATTCATAACACATGTCAGTCAATTCAGAGTTTCAAATAAAAAATTGTTTTTTTCTTTGCTTCAACACACCTTTATACATATTTTGAACAAATCCCACACACATCTAAAAGAGTTAAACATGTATTGAAGCAATGTTATCAATAAAGAATTAAAGACACTAATTTTGATTAGAATATTATCACACTTTTAATAATAGATGGATAAATGAAGTGGTGTCGGTGTCCTATGTTTTTGACATTGTCTGTGTCGGAGTGTCTGTGCCGTGTCGTGTCCCGATGTCCGTGTCAGAGTCCGTGCTTCATAGATTTTATATGAACAATAGTTTCATCCATTTCTATATGTACCTGAGAGAAATTAACAATAACTGGGAGTATATGTGCAACACAATCTTGTGGCTCCAGCAGTTTTCCAAGAGCAGCACATCCCTCAACGGCCAACAATCTGACAGAGTCTTGATCTGATCCAAGTAAAAGAAACAATTACATGTTAAAAACCGAGCACATCCAGAAATATAGATAATAGACTTTGCAACACAATCGAGTAGCCTAGTACATAAACTAGACAATGCACAGATTTTTCCACCTAAAAAGAACATAGAATGTTTTAGTACCATCTTGAGTAAGATCGTCAAAAATTGACATGATGTCAGCCTTCAAATGAGTATACTCAACAGTTGCAGCGAATTTCCCAAGATTTGTTGCAGCAGATCTTCTAACCATAGGCATGTCATCCTGACATAACTGACTGTATATCGATCTCAACTCTGTCTTTGTTGCTTCTGGCGCACTAGGGTAAGCAATATGAAATAGACCACATGCAGAGACTCGGGCGGTAAACCATTCACCTGCTGCCAATCTCTGAAAACAGAAATCGTAGCATGAATTGTATAGACTGTTCTATTCTACTAACATGATAAATGGAAACTAACATGATAAATGGAAACTGGCAGGATACAACGCATCTTAAATAATAAATAGGCATCATGTGATCACTTAGCAACAAAACAATGCTAGGTACGGTAGCTAAATTATGAAGTCAAATGAGGTGCTCATTAAGCATCATTTAAATTTGCATAGATCCATTAATCAAACTCCATTTTTCGAACGTATCAACACTGCTTACATCATATAAACTTGTAAAAATCCAGGTAAAGTAAATCACTGTGATAATCTAAACCACACAGATTGCCAAAACTATAAGCGTAAAAGGGAACACATTAGGTAGCATTCATGATGGTTTTCGTATAAAGTAATAGTAAAAGCATTTAGATTGATGAAAAGAATCTTAACTGACCTTCACCAACGGTATAAAATATTCAACCAAATCACTCTCCCTCATTTGAGATCCAATTCGACAAAGCGACTCAACGGCTTTATCCCTCACACACGTCTCCTCAACACTGCAAAACGCCTCCAAAGGCGGTAACAATGCACTAGCATGCTCCACTCCACCAACATAAGGAATGAAAACTCCCAACTCTTCCGCCATCGCAAGAAGCACCTCGTCGTCGTCATCATTATTTTCCGTCAAAAACGGAATTAATTCTCTACGCGTTCGCTCCTCCCCAAGCGCACGCGCAATCGTCGACAGCCTGCGAATTGAATTCAACCGCAACTGGATGTCATCGTTTTTCAACTCGTCTATAAGCACAGCTATTGGGTACAGTGGTTCATCAGCCATAGACATTTTGTTTTGTTCCCAATTTTTCTGAAAAATTAAATAAACCAAACCAAACCAATCACATCAATCACATAGTTAGAATATCAACTAAAACCATAGGTTCCAAAAGTAAGGTTTGAATTACAGCAAATACTACTAAATCATCACACTAACATAACATTGATGAATAAATAATGAAAATAGACTAGAACCCCTTGAACTTAGAAATTTATCGTTTCAATTGACAGATTTCATTCGAAATTATAGCGTGTGAAATCGAGAAATAGAAAGAGGAAGAATAAAGTACCGTTTTCGCGCGAAAGAGATGATTTCTTGCGATTTAGCTAGCTACGGATACGTAGCTATTGGGGAATTGAGATCTTGTTGAGTGACGGAGTCGAATGAGGGATTCAAAAGGGGATTTAGTGGGTGGAAATTGAAAACCCTAAGACCGTGTGAGAAGAAGAAGGAAGAAGAAGAAAGAAGAAAGAAGAAGACAATATTAGAAAGCAAAGTGGTCACACAGACAGAAATGGCACTCGCTTCTCCAATGCTTCTCGAGTAAAACGCACCGTTGCGCCTCGCACGTGTGTGACTTATTTTTTTCCGTTGTTGTTTTTTTTTTTATGGTGACATTTAGAAAAAAAAATGATGCTAAGTCCCGGACACTAATTAAAATTTTTCAAATAAAAAAATATATTATTATCAATTCATTGAATATATATTATATTTTTAAAAAGTTGATTATTTGTGTACTGAGTAGACATATATTTAAAAGAAATATTTTTTTAATCTATTAAATAATACTCAATTTATCATTTTAATTTATTAACTAGTGCACAGGACAATTGTAAATATTTCTAGAAAAAAAGACAGTGTGACTAACATTTTTTAATAAAAATGCAATTGAAATTCAAAAGTATCTTTTATTGTTTAAAAGAATTGGAGTTCTATTAAAGAGTAATCAAAGAGAAGTTGTTGAATTTGTATTTTAATCCAAATGAAACAATCATCTAAACGAACTTCTATCAGAACAACAAATTTGAAAGAAAAATCTTGCAGCGAAATCAAGAGAGAGTGACATGGTCAAGTGCAAAACTCCAACCTCTCGATGAACCATGATTCTTCTCCACTCGTTCTCCCGCTCGCTTTCAAGCTCGTTTCGGTTCTGTTTTACTTCCTCGTGTTTGTTTCTGTTTGTTTCATTTTGTCTCGATCTTCTTCTTCTCGTTTCATCTTAATATCTGATTTTGTTTTGGGTTTGATTCGGTTTTTGAAATTGGTTTTGAATGATTTGGTTTGAAAGGATGGATTGAAGGTTGAAAGGTTTTAGTTGTTTGAAGAAACAATGGGAAGGGATTGTGTATGAGTAAAAAGAGTGGTTTTGTTTTGTAGGTTATATGGATGAAGAGGAATTTGTAAGTTTTGAGTTGGGATGTGGGAAGAATAACAATAGTTTTTTTGAATCTGGCTCAAATGAAGGGTGAAGAGGTTTATTTATAGGAGAGAATTGAGGGGATGGATTTTTGCGTTTTGTGTACGTGGTTGTAGTTTATGTGAAAAGCGCAAAAAATTTGTACAGGTGATTATTCACATTATAGAAAGTATGTTGCAGGTACGTATTGTGGTTATTCACTTTGTAAAACTAATGCAGGTTGTTGTGAAACGCGTCATAAATTTGCTTTCAGTTTTGTGCATTTTTGGCTGCAAGTGATGTGAGGTCGATTGGTTGTGATAGCTGCGTGAATCATGGTTGAAAATTTTGGATTTTGAGGTGCAGCAATAAGAGTATGAATCGTAACAGGTTGGACGCTGGTGTTTGCTGCGCGTATTGTTGTGCGTAGGATGTGCATGGTTTGTGTGATATTTGTTAGATGACGAAGACTTGTCTAGAGGGGGGTGAATAGACTCCCAAGCCAAAGTCACCAAATAAAATTTGGGTTTTTAAGTTATTTGGAAAAGAGTGCACGCGGAAGATTTTGGTTTGGATCGACAAAAGTCGTCTACACGAGCCTAGTTATTGGAACTCAAATATGCAAAATCAATTATGGAATGACAAACACAATAAACGAATTTAACCTTTAATTGAGTATCACGTTATTACTCGTTTAAACTAATTACTTAGTAATGTTATTTCCAATGATAATAAGCAGAAAATATTAAACTACGTAATTTATCAAATACTTGGTGTGCGAACGAATTTTCAGAATTTCCTTTGTGTTGTTGTTGATATGAAAACCACTTATAATCAAAAGTGATTATAAGCTAATAAACAACCAAGTTAAAACATAAAGATCACAGGAAAATTCTTACAAGTCGATAGATTAATCAATGCTATTTGACAAATTGCATAATGAAAAATAAAGCGAGTAAAGACATAATAGAGAGATTGACACGAGGATTTGTTCACGTAGTTCCCCGCTTTTGTTCTCACGTGTGGGTACGTCTAAGTCTAATTTCCAATGTGGAATTAGGATACTTTCTTACTATGCAAAAAGTCGATTTACAAGAAAAGTGTTCAAGAGCAACCATACAAACACTACCGGTTCTAATGTTGATTCAATCCTTTTTCTTCTTTTGATCTTAAGTAAGACCAAGATAATAATGGATGCCAATTGACTTGTCGACATTGATACTTCTTTGTATTCTTTATCTCCAAAGCTCTCGTGTACGATCAATTGCACTGATTGTTCCACAAGACTTCAATTTGATTCGCCGTTCTCCGTTACTTCATCTGCATTCTTTATCTCCAAAGGCTTTCACAACGTCACAATCGTCTATTGAACGTCTTGCACGAAAACCCCAAAAATATTCATACGATCTTGGAGGACAAACCAACGGTTTTTTTTTTTTTGGATGAAGACCCCTACAAATCTCAACCCAATGTCTCGGCTACACAAGAACCTAATTGGACCTTATCGAGCCTTCGCCTAGCTGGCACCTCAACAAAACATTATTATGTGTGATTTGTTAGTGTGTAGACATAGGAAAGAGGTTGGAGATGTTGAGCAAATGCAGGTTAATTTTATGGTATCACCAGTTTGGAATGAAGCATGAATGATGTATTTATAGTTTTGGAAGATTGGTGGCAAAGAGGTAATTTTTGGAGTAAAATAAATTAAAGAACTGACCCACTTAAATAGCATGTGCCGACCTGAACGATGGATGTGCTGGCACATAATTTCACATCAACATCTTTACCCTTTTCATCTCTATCCAAACTTTCGTTTGTTGACATAGGTGTGTCAATATCCCTTGCACCGTCCATTCCAAATCTTTTTAGTAATTCGAGACAATACTTGGTTTGACAAATGAATGTTCCATTCGAAAGTTGTTTAATTTGAAGTCCAAGGAAGTAGTTTAGCTCCCCCATAAGACTCATTTCAAACCCTCCCTACTTAGGCTTAGAGAACTCCTTGACAAGATGCATATTAGTTTATCCAAAAATGATATCATCAACATAAATTTGAACAAGTACTTTTGTCGGTGTCTTTGAGCATGCCTTTTGTATATGCACCTACATCAAGAAAAGAAATACCTTTCCAAACACTATTTGGGCAAATGTCGTCAAAGGTAACATGAACAGACTCCTCAACACTAAGTACCCATTGTCGCATAATTTACTAATGTTAAGAAGACTATGTTTAAGGTCTTCTACTAACATAACATTTGAGATATCAATAGTTGAGGGATCACCTATACTACCTCTTTCGAGTATGGCACCTTTGTTGTTATCACCATAAGACACATATCCTTTCTTCTTCGCCTCAAAGTCGAAGAATAGAGAAATGTCTCTCGTCATGTGTCTTGAACATCCACTATCGAAAATTCATTTTCCCGTCATAGAATTAAGACACTTAACCTACATAAATTCAAACATAGGTGGTAAGTACCCAATTCTCATTGGATCCTTAGGATTAAGTGAAATAATTATTGTATTTGGGCAACCATTGAAAAGTGCCATTTGGTACTAGAAAGCACCTAAATTTGCATTTTTCTATGGTATGACCTTTTTTGCAGCAATAGTGACAAACCAATCTATGACGAGCTTTACTTTTTCCATTTGAATCCTTATTAATCAAATTATAATTTTTATGAGGCCTTTCAACCTTTAAGGAGCTAATAGCAAGAGTATCACATGATTGTAAAGCCTTGTGCACTTTGGTTTCAAGAGAGCTTACTTCTTGTTGTCAATTTTGACAAGTTTCATAACCGAACCGACATAGTTCCTTATCCCCGTTTTTATATTTTTGACCATCTACAATAGATCGCTTTAATGCTTCAAATTGATTTTTGGTTTCTTCAACCTTTGATTCAAAGTATGTAAAAAAAATTCATTGGAATCTAATTTCTTATAAGCGTGAATCACTTCCTTTTGTAGATTTTCAAAAACTTTTTTTAAATCAATAAAAGATAACTTGTCATTGTTAGAGTATTTAGAATGACTTACATTCTTTTTCTCGCCTTGTCATTGATTAGCTATGAAATGATGTTTTGCTTCTTCATCGCTCTAACTTGAGCTTTCCTCGCTTGAGGCATCACTTTCACTATCCCAAGAAACATAGGCCTTTCTAAGCTTTCTAGAATTGTTTCGTTGACTTTTTTCTTTCTTACTAACAAGAGATGAACAATCCGGTCTAAAATGACACGAGTTTCCGCATTTATAGCATATACCTTTTCTCTTGTTCTTTTTGTTGTCTTCATATTTGGAGGATGTAGATTGTTGTTTGAATCTCACACTATTTTTGTCGGAGTGCTTAACACCATTCTTTTGAATGTATCGATTCTATCTCCAAACAAAAAGTCCCATTTGCTCATCATCTAAGTTTTCTTTATCACACGAATCGTTATCGTTAGCTTGTTATTCCTTTGAGGATCTAGAATTTGAATCCTTAAGAGATTTAAACTTCATTCCTTCATCCTTATTGGTTTCCTTATCCTTTTTCTTCTTTTTCTCAATCTTTTTTTCATGTTCATCCAAGCAATTTAGCTTTTGCTCGTGTTCTTCTAACTTTCTGAAAAAGGTGGTTAGATCAAGTGTTGTAAAATTGTTGGCTTCCTTGATGGTCGTAACCATCGGTTTCCAACTCTTAGTAAGACACCTTAAAACCTTGTTAGTAGTAATGGCATTGGAAATATGATTACCTAGGAAGTTTAAACGATTAATAAGATGTGAGAAATGCTTTTGCATTTGAGCAATGGTTTCACCATGCTTCATGCGAAAGAGTTTGAATTCTTGATTAAGTGTATTAATTCGGGCTTGTTTGACCTCATTAGTTCCCTCATGGGCAACTTATAGAGCATCCCACATAGACTTAGCGATCTCACAATGAGAAACACGATAAAACTCATTGACACCGATAGCAGATATCAAAATGTTTTTCGCTTTCCAATCGTGTAGCCACTTCTTATTATCTTCGTCGTCCCATTATGCTTCGGGCTTAGGTAAGGGTAACACCCTCCATAACATATGTGATTGGTGTAGGTTCATTTTGAATGACCTCTCAAATAACTTTATCATAAGAATTCATATGAATTTGCATACAAGATTTCCAAAAACCATAATTTTCTCCCGTAGAGATTGGATCTCTTTTACAATCCCTTTTAGGTTCGTGAGCCATTTTCTAATAAATCTTTCGAAGCATGGAATGAATCGGGATCTTGATGCCTCTTGTTAGACAATTACGACTTGTCTAGAGGGGGGGGTGAATAGACACCCAAGCTAAAATCACCAAATAAAATTTGGGTTTTAAAGTTATTTTAAAAAGAGTGCACGCAGATGGTTTTGGTGTGGAACGATAAAAGTCATCTACACGAACCTAGTTATTGGAAATAAAATATGAAAATCCAATTATGAAATGACAAACACAATAATCGAATTTAACCTTTAATCGAGTATCACGTTATTACTCGTTTAAACTAATTACTTAGTAATGTTATTTCCAATGATAATAAGCAGAAAATATTGAACTAAGCAATTTATCAAACACTTGGTGTGCGAATGAATTTTCAGAATTTCCTTTGTGTTGTTATTGATATGAAAACCAATTATAATCAAAGTTATTATAAGCTAATGAACAACCAAGTTAAAACAGAAAGATCACAGGAAAATTCTTACGAGTTGATCGATTAATCAATGTTATTTGACAAATTGCATAGTGAAAAATAAAGCGAGTAAAGAGATAATAGAGAGATCGACACGAGTCCTCGCATGTGGGTACGTTTGCGCCTAATTTCCAATGTGGAATTAGGATACTTTCTTACTATGAAAATAGTCGATTTACAAGAAAAATGTTTAAGAGCAACCATACAAACACTATCAGTTCTGATGTTGATTCAACCTCTTTTCTTCTTTTAATCTTGAGTAAGACCAAAACAAAAATGGATGCCAATTTACTTGTCAATATTGCTACTCTTTTGTGTTCTTTATCTCCAAAGCTTTCGCACACGATCAATTGCACTGATTGTTCCATAAGACTTCAATTCAATTCGTTGTTCTCCGTTACTTCCTTTGCATTCTTTATCTCCAAAGCTTTCACGCACGATCAATTGCACCGATTGTTCCACAATACTTCAATTTAATTCGTTGTTCTCCGTTACTTCCTTTGTATTTTTTATCTCCAAAGGGTCCTTTGCATACTTTATCTTCAAAGGCTCTCACAACGTCACAATCCTCTCTTAAACGTCTTGCACAAAAACCACCAAATCTTCACAAGATCTTAGAGGAAAAACCTGCAGTTTTTTTGGATGAAGACCCCTAGAAATCTCAACCCAATATCTCGGCTACACAAGAACCCAATTGGACCTTATCAGGTCTTCGTCTAGTTGGCACTGTAACACTCTTCTAAACCCCACGGATAATATATGAATAATCAGAGTAAATTTCCATGCATTTACGAAAGGGCATTACACATAACTTTCAAAATATCAAAACCACCTGTCATGCTCATTACTATTTCAATATAAAATTATGCTTTACAAAACTTCATTTTGCATGTAGCAGCGGATTCAATTATACCACAATTTTCATAAAAGAAACATTTGTTTTTATCACATAAAACAACATCATTTAGGCACTAAGGCCAACATCATAATATTCCAATGAATATAAACACGTTTACAGAGTACATAATGTATATCTTAAACACAACCCAAGCGATCTCAGTGTTACATGACCAGAGCATGACTCGACCCAACATAATTAAATCACTAAACGGCTACACCAAAAGCGACCTCGTAACTACGAGCAATACTACTCCTTGATACCTGCACGATGTCATGTAGGACATCATTCCAGCAGAAGGGTGAGAAATATTATCATAATAACAATGCATATAATTATATATACACAAATACACAAGCACAAAATACATATATTCCATATTTTCTCACCACAATTCATTATAACTCATCATGTACAATACAACATATATCTAATCAAATATGGATAATCACCAAGCATGTTCATCATGCACGTATCCATAAATCTCAACATTCCACATGAACATACACATATTATGTTTACTCACTAATTCACAATTACACATTCACAATTCTCAAATCAACAATTCATGTTCATAAGCATACTTTCATACAATGATCACATATTCACAACTCTCAATTATACAAGTAATGCACATACGCGTATTTCACCATTCTCACCACACTTCATCATAACTCATCATATATATATATATATATATATATATATATATATATATATATATATATATATATATATATATATATATATATATATATATATATATATATATATATATATATATATATATATATATATATATATATATATATATATATATATATATATATATATATATATATATATATATATATAGGCAAATACAATCATCAAACATATCCATAGTTCACAATTACACAAGTCATGTACATACACCTATGCATAACTTCATACAACAATCATATATTCATTCCATGAGACTCAATGCAACTCATGCCATGTGGTACCAACACTTGTTATCATTTTTCAGTTTTTACACTTTAACCGGGTCCACCCTTCTAGACCGATAACAACAAAAGCCCATTCCCTAAGCTTTCAAACCCACCCTTCTAGGTTTGGGACAAGCCACTAGTCTCCACGAAACTAGCAAACATTGCCTCTTGACTAAATGATGCATATGCAATCAACAACAAAATGCACTTAAGACCGATCACACGTCTTAATCCCATGCATTCACATAATTCCTCCATTCAAGAATTAAACAAGATTGCACACACAACATATCATATAATCAAGTATTCATACTTTTCATCAACATATTTGTCAAACAATGCACGCATATCTTACAATATGCTCTCATGCATTAATTCACAATAATCAGATACAACAAATATGCATTCATAATTCAACCTCATTACCTTTTCAAACAATGCACACATATTCACAATATGTTCTCATGCATTCACAATATCGCATATAATCAATATGCATTTACACTTCAATATCATTACCACATTTATCAAGCAATGCACACATATTCACAATATTTTCTCATGCATTCTTCACATACAAACAATATGCATATATTTGTCAAAAGACTATATTTCATAATCGATTCCACCATCTAGGATTCACGCCATACGGCTACCAACAGCATATCATATCACAACATGCACAAGCTATACGTTATATAACAAAAGTATTCTGCACAATAACACATCAATCACACACATTCGCGACGGTAAAAATCAACACAACAATATGTTTTCAATTTTCTGCTATAATTGAACTAGGTACAGGCCTCAAAGCAATTTTTTCTAGAAATACAATCTCGCTAACTTACCAATGCTTCGAACGGGGGTCAAAACCGACTTACGGTTCAAGAGTTATGAATTTTCGAAGTTTTCCGAAAAACCAGAATTTTGCCTAAACACGGCTACGGGATTTTGCATTTTCGCCCGAAAATCCGACCGATTCAATTCTTTTTTTCGAAACAAACACATACTCATACTCACCTAACATATAGCAGTGAATTAGAACCATTAAACACGATTTCTACGACGTCCGATTTTCACTCAAATCTCAAACCCTCAATTATCAAAAATGTCAAAACTCACAAACTCAACCAAATTCAATCAAACGAAATCCAATAATCACGGCTAAACATTACCCGACTAAACTATGCAATTTATTTTGAATTCTAACCGTTCAAAACTCGATTCTACCGATTAAACCATTTATGCCCTATAAATGGAAAATAGAGAAAACTACCAACAAATCCAACACAACTCATACATAATCATACACATTGATCAAATAATAATGTTTCTCACCCTTACCTTGATTGGATTGAAGCTTGAAGTTGATTCTTGATGATTTCTCCAAGTTTCCCTCTTCTCTTCTCTTTTCTCCTCTTTCTCTATTCTTTCTCTCCTTTTCTTTCTTTCTTTCTCTTATGTTTCTATCTCTTTTCTTTTCTCTCCAATTTCCCTTATATATCCTTTTATTTTCTTTCCATCATAATTATTCTCTAAAAAATATCTATCAATTCATTTCTCACAAAATATCTCATTTTATCATTAATTAGAGAATATCTAATAAATCCACATTATTCTACCAAGTAGAATAAATTAATTAAATCCATTAACTCATTTAAATAAATCCAATAATTTATTTAAATTAGATAAGTCACATAAACCAATTAATTAGCACAATTAATCACTTATTGAAAAATTGGGCTGTTACAACTCTCCCCCACTTTAGGAATTTTCGTCCTCGAAAATGTTACCTGATTCAAATAACTCTAGATACGACTCTCGCATCCTAATCTCCCAACTACCTCCACCAAAGGAATCTTTATACCTCGAAGTTGCTTCTCGTTCATCAACCTGAACTGACAATGTCTCAACAATCAAATCCTCTCTCACTCGTACACTATCCATCTGAATCAATGCACTTCCTCAACTTAGACACATGAACACATCATGCAATTCCCACAAGCGACCGCGGTAAAACAATCTAACATGCTATTTTCTCCATGCTTCCGCTGCGCCACTCTGCTACAGATCAACAAAACACAGTAGGTGTTTCCGAGACCTCAAGCTCGACCGACACCAGTTACTATTGTAACTCTCGAAACACGTCTTTTCTTGGGTTCTTTTAATCTTTCTAGTCGTCTCTTGCACAATCTCAGGTCCGAGTACAACACTCTCGCCTGGCACACATCAACACAAAGGATTCCTACACCTCTTACCGTACAAAGCCTCATACAATGTCATTCCGATAGAATGATCATTGTCATTGTAGGTAATTCAAGCAATGATAATTAACTATCCCACGATCCACCTTGATCCAACACACAAGCTCTCCACAAATCCCCTACATACTAGATAGTTCTCTTTGTTTGTCCATTCCGTCCACGGATGCTAGACAGAGTTCAACTTCAACATGACACCCAAAGCGTCTACAACTTTCTCAAAATCTCAACGAAAATTCAGATTCCCATCTGACACAATATTCGACGGTAACCCATACTACCCCGCAACTTCCTCACTATACCTCTTAGCTAGCTTCAGCATAGAATGATTCATCCTCATTAGTAAGAAATGAGTTAATCTTGCCAATCCATTCATAACCACCCAAGTCGAATCATATCCCTTCACATTTCTTCGGAAAACCTGACACAAAATCCATGGGAATACTATCCCATACCATTTATAAATATTCAATAGTTGTATCAGGTCCAACAACCTCTGATGTTTACACTTCGACTTCCGATAAGTCAAACCAGTACATACCACTTCAACCACTTCTCTCTCCATCTATCTCAATGTTCTTCTTCCAGAGTACTCTTATCCAACTCACACTATTTGGAACACACACTCCATCACGACATCTCATGGTACCATTCTCATCAATCCGAAAATCAGCTCTTCAACTTCAATTCATTAAATTCAATCAATCTATTAACTCAAATTAGAACTTCGACTTCTTCGAATCTTATCAAGAATACCTATAGTCAGTCTCAAGATACAAAGCTCAACTCCCTAAGATTTTTCTTCACAGACCAAACTCATATCCCGAATTTGCTTCATCAGTTCTAACTCATTACCATCATCATTGGTATATACAGAAATTTCCAATTCGATACCTCTGCTACCACTTGATCTCACTCGAATGGTAATTCAACCCAAAACCATACTCCTTCAGAAGTCCCTATTTATTTCCTCTGCACCATATTCAACTCTTTTTCAAATCAACAAATACCTTAAGTTCTTAAGATCACCAACCATCTCAAATCTCAACTAAACAATTGAGGCTTCCAAACTCCGGCACAAACATGCAACATCAACCAACTCCAATTACTTGTCAGATAATTCCCTTATGTACTTTAAGTTGCCTTAAAGCATAACCAAAACTCGATGATGTTGTACTTAATATATCCCCCAATCATATCAACCAAACATCACAAAACACAACAATTTGTTCTGTCGGATTCGGCAAAACCAATACACGAGCTGTTGACAGCTTTCATAACAATTCCTTAAACTTTCTTCACAGTAGAATATTACTACTTCTTCTCCAACACTGATAACTCAAGTTCCCGATGCTCAACATGATCCTCTATACTCTTCGAGTATATCCAAATATCATCGGTTACCCAACCATTGACTCACTCAATTAAGTATGGAGAATCCTATGCCAAACGGACACTCAATTTGTGAGTCATGGCGGAAATACAAACCGCACTTACTACAACAACCAAACACATCCCATCAATAAATAATTAATTCCATGTCACTACTTCACCATCACATAAAGCATTGTTTCCCGCGCTTCTAATCTTGCGTCATTCCGAGTTACGGTCCTCCCGTTACGACAAAAATACGAAAACAACATTTCCACACTTAGAAGGTCATTCAACACATCTCCAACTCTTGAAATGTTTAAAGGTCTAATTATACCAATATAATATCCCACACCTTACTTCCTTTAATAATCACCAGAAGTCACTATCCACCCTTTATATACTTGACTTCACAATCTGTTGCCACAGCACACACACCAGACACAAGTCTCAAAACTACTCAATCAGTTTAATTCCTTGACTATCCAAATAGACATACAATATAGAGCTCTTAATATCGGACTAGTTCCCGTAACTAAGTCAATCACAACTCCACTTCACGTCCTGGCTGTATATCACTATCTTGTCAGAATAACTTCCAGACAACCACAATTAATCGGCAAACCGCCAACTTCCCACTTTCGTTAACACTCAAAATTTCCATCAAAATGAAACATCTCATCACTGTCCTGCGCCAACTCATCAAAATAATTCTTCAGCACTTGGCTTAACTCCAAACAATTCATTGCTCACGCCATCTAAGCTTGCAAGACACGTCTATCCCATCCAACACAATCCCAACTACTATCAACAAGAGATTAAGGGTGATCAGTTCCTCAATTTATCGATAGACAGCCGAAAATCATGATGGGGTACAAACCATCTTTACCAAACTATAAGAGCATTTAACCACACACTGAGCTACAACTCCGCACTTGCAGTATCCTGGAGAAGCACAAGTTTCTCCCCCACTTAGATCATTCCCACTTCTGTAGACAAAGGTTAGACAACAAACATGTATCGACAGTGTTTTCACACACATGTCGCATACAAGGGAACAACCAACATTAGACAACTTGGCCGGACGGACCGACCTGCTCTGATACCACTAATGTAATACCCTTCTAAACCCCACGGATAATATATGAATAATCAGAGTAAATTTCCATGCATTTACAAAAGGGCATTACACATAACTTTCAAAATATCAAAACCACCTGTCATGCTCATTACTATTTCAATATAAAATTATGCTTTACAAAACTTCATTTTGCATGTAGCAGCGGATTCAATTATACCACAATTTTCATAAAAGAAACATTTGTTTTTATCACATAAAACAACATCACTTAGGCACTAAGGCCAACATCATAATATTCCAATGGATATAAACACGTTTATAGAGTACATAATGTATATCTTAAACACAACCCAAGCGATCCCAGTGTTACATGACCAGAGCATGACTTGACCCAACATAATTAAATCACTAAACGGCTACACCAAAAGCAACCTCGTAACTACGAGCAATACTACTCCTTGATACCTGCACGATGTCATGTAGGACATCATTCCAGCAGAAGGGTGAGAAATATTATCATAATAACAATGCATATAATTATATATACACAAATACACAAGCACAAAATACATATATTCCACATTTTCTCACCACAATTCATTATAACTCATCATGTACAATACAACATATATCTAATCAAATATGGATAATCACCAAGCATGTTCATCATGCACGTATCCATAAATCTCAACATTCCACATGAACATACACATATTATGTTTACTCACTAATTCACAATTACACATTCACAATTCTCAAATCAACAATTCATGTTCATAAGCATACTTTCATACAATGATCACATATTCACAACTCTCAATTACACAAGTAATGCACATACGCGTATTCCACCATTCTCACCACACTTCATCATAACTCATCATATATATATATATATATATATATATATATATATATATATATATATATATATATATATATATATATATATATATATATATATATATATATATATATATATATATATATATATATATATAGGCAAATACAATCATCAAACATATCCATAGTTCACAATTACACAAGTCATGTACATACCCCTATGCATAACTTCATACAACAATCATATATTCATTCCATGAGACTCAATGCAACTCATGCCATGTGGTACCAACACTTGTTATCATTTTTCGGTTTTTACACTTTAACCGGGTCCACCCTTCTAGACCGATAACAACAAAAGCCCATTCCCTAAGCTTTCAAACCCATCCTTCTAGGTTTGGGACAAGCCACTAGTCTCCACGAAACTAGCAAACATTGCCTCTTGACTAAATGATGCATATGCAATCAACAACAAAATGCACTTAAGACCGATCACACGTCTTAATCCCATGCATTCACATAATTCCTCCATTCAAGAATTAAACAAGATTACACACACAGCATATCATATAATCAAGTATTCATACTTTTCATCAACATATTTGTCAAACAATGCACGCATATCTTACAATATGCTCCCATGCATTAATTCACAATAATCAGATACAACAAATATGCATTCATAATTCAACCTCATTACCTTTTCAAACAATGCACACATATTCACAATATGTTCTCATGCATTCACAATATCGCATATAATCAATATGCATTTACACTTCAATATCATTACCACATTTATCAAGCAATGCACACATATTCACAATATTTTCTCATGCATTCTTCACATACAAACAATATGCATATATTTGTCAAAAGACTATATTTTATAATCGATTCCACCATATAGGATTCACGCCATACGGCTACCAACAACATATCATATCACAACATGCACAAGCTATACGTTATATAACAAAAGTATTCTGCACAATAACACATCAATCACACACATTCGCGACGGTAAAAATCAACACAACAATATGTTTTCAATTTTCTACTATAATTGAACTAGGTACAGGCCTCAAAGCCATTTTTTCTAGAAATACAATCTCGCTAACTTACCAACGCTTCGAACGGGGGTCAAAAACCGACTTACGGTTCAAGAGTTATGAATTTTCGAAGTTTTCCGAAAAACCAGAATTTTGCCTAAACACGGCTACGGGATTTTGCATTTTCGCCCGAAAATCCGACCGATTCAATTCTTTTTTTCGAAACAAACACATACTCATACTCACCTAACATATAGCAGTGAATTAGAACCATTAAACACGATTTCTACGACGTCCGATTTTCACTCAAATCTCAAACCTTCAATTATCAAAAATGTCAAAACTCACAAACTCAACCAAATTCAATCAAACGAAATCCAATAATCACGGCTAAACATTACCCGACTAAACTATGCAATTTATTTTGAATTCTAACCGTTCAAAACTCGATTCTACCGATTAAACCATTTATGCCCTAGAAATGGAAAATAGAGAAAACTACCAACAAATCCAACACAACTCATACATAATCATACACATTGATCAAATAATAATGTTTCTCACCCTTACCTTGATTGGATTGAAGCTTGAAGTTGATTCTTGATGATTTCTCCAAGTTTCCCTCTTCTCTTCTCTTTTCTCCTCTTTCTCTATTCTTTCTCTCCTTTTCTTTCTTTCTTTCTCTTATGTTTCTATCTCTTTTCTTTTCTCTCCAATTTCCCTTATATATCCTTTTATTTTCTTTCCATCATAATTATTCTCTCAAAAATATCTATCAATTCATTTCTCACAAAATATCTCATTTTATCATTAATTAGAGAATATCTAATAAATCCACATTATTCTACCAAGTAGAATAAATTAATTAAATCCATTAACTCATTTAAACAAATCCAATAATTTATTTAAATAAGATAAGTCACATAAACCAATTAATTAGCACAATTAATCACTTATTGAAAAATTGGGCTGTTACAGGCACCCTAACAAAAGATTATTATGTGTGATTTTTCAGTGTGTAGACATAGGATGAGGGTTGAAAATGATGAGCAAATGCAGGCTAATTTTATGGTATCACCAGTTTAGAATGAAGCATCAATGATGTATTTATAGTTTTAGAAGATTGGTGGCAAAAAGGTGATTTTCGGAGTAAAAAAACAGAACTGACCCACTTAAATAGCATGTGCCGGCCTGAATGATGTATGTGTCGGCATATAATGTCACAAATAACATTATGTGTCGACTTGAACAGACCTATGTGCCGACCTAAATCAAACAGAGGCTACAACCTTATTTAGGACAGTAGATGTGTCGGCCTAGAGCGTGTATGTGCTGACACATAATATTGAAACTTCTAGTATGTGTCGACCTGAAGGGACCTATTGTCGCTTGCGCGAAAATAAGGTGCCGGCATGACAGAAGAGTCGCCACCTTTCGTTATTTATCCCTCAGAGCGGGAAAGGAAACGATCGGAAAAACCTGACGAATAAGGGTAAGACAAGGTCGTCGCAACCATTGTCTGGGTTCGGGAGTCGGTTACGCAAGGGGAAGGTATTAGCACCCCTCACGTCCGTCGTACTCGATGGGATCCTCGCTTGTTTGTTTACTTGGACGGGTTGGTTATAATCTATCTACCTATCAAGGCTGGCTGAAAAAGAAAAGAAAAATGACTCGGCAAAGCGTCGCGCTTTATGCCTACGTATTCCCGTCTGGAACGAGAAATCAGAGTCAACGTAGTTCGGCTAACTACGGGTGAAGGTGGGGAAGGTTGCTCGCTAGGATATCGCATCCTATGCCTACGTACTTTCATCTGGTATGAAAGATCAGAGCAAACGTAGTTCGGGAAACTACGGATTAAAATGGCTCAACTAGGAGGGAGACTATCAAGTCCTACTGTTATCATGCCATGGATTCATCCTATGGTTGAGGTTTGAACAGGGAACTCCTAGATGTTGTCATGCATAGGTTTCAACCTAAAAGTCTATCATCAAATCCTTATCAAAGGAAATGAGAGCCCTAAGGGATCATGTCAATGATACACCAAGACAAACAAAAACATCAGCTTTAACAGTAAAATGCATGCAATGCAAGTGAGGGAGGAAATGTGTGTGGGGCTTCAACCTCCACAAGCTCATCTCAACCTCAAGCCAGTCATGAAATAACAGTAATCATACTGAAAATAAACAACATGCTATCAAGCAATAACCAGATAAAGGAAATGAAGTGCCATCAGGCAAACAAAACACAAACTTGAGAAAGAAAGGATCTACTCTCTAATCCTAACCCTAATCACAGAATACTGATCAAATCTAAGTAAAGAAATCAATCCCAGTCTTCAAGCTTCAGAACAAGCTTACCAAAGAAAGGGAGCTAAGCAAGCAGACTCGTAGTGTCTTCCTCAGGAGAACACTAGGAGGTGTATACTCAGGAGTCATACCCTATGTGGCTCAACCACTGTGATCAGTTTACATTCCTCCTCCGGAGAAATTAAACTCACAAGCAGGCTCCAACATCACTGGATATTTAGGAAATCCTATCTGAACTAGTGGAACTAAATGAATAGACTCATAGGACCTTCCTCAGGAAAGTACTAGGAGGCTTCCACTTAGGAGTTGTATCCTATGTGGCTCAACAACTGTGATCAGTTTACATTCCTCCTCAGGAGAAATTAAACTCACAAGTTGGCTCCAACATCATTGGATACTTGAGAAATCCTAGACAAACTAAGGGAACTAAGTGAATAGACTCATAGGACCTTCCTCAGGAAAGTACTAGGAGGCTTCCACTTAGGAGTTGTATCCTATGTGGCTCAACAACAGGTGATCAGTTTACATTCCTTCTCAGGAGAAATTAAACTCACAAGTTGGCTCCAACATCATTGGATACTTAAGAAAGAGGTGAGAAGAAAGAATGAAAGTCATTCATAGTGCCTTCCTCAGGAAAGTACCATGAACTTCCTTCAAACTTCAGGATCTCAAACCTCACAGACAGGGAACAAGCCAAGCTCTGGGTCTCTGAGTCTTGATCTACAATCTTCTCTTCATCATGCCCTCCATCAAGATCTTCAAGGCAACACAATCCCCACAACAAATTCCCCAAAACAAACCCCATAGATGAACAGATAACCACAGGGCAGACAAAATCAATAGGCAACTTCAGAAAATACCTAAAAATACTAAACCAAGGGGGAAAAATCTAACAAATATTCACAAGGGTCCTCAACACCTACTCATAACATCTACATAGGCCTCTACTTAAAAATCAAGACAAAACTCAATCAAAGAAAGGAATTCATCACCTAAACACAATCTAAACCCTAATTAGGATACCCTAAATCTACCCTAATTAAACTAATCAAAATTAATTCTAAAAATCTAGAAAAAATCCTATGGGGAACTATGATTCATCATCTAATTGCACAAAAAAGAATGGATTAAAAACCCTAAGGGAAGGTTCTAAAATAATTCCTACAAAATCATGATACAAAATTAAACAATATAAAAGCTATTTAAAAGGAAAATCTATTAAAAATACCAAACTAAAAAATAAAAACCCATTTTTATTTTTATAATTTTCTACACATTATCATCTAATCATAGAAAAAAGAAGAATTAAAAAATCATTTTTTATCAATTTTTAATGAATTAATCAAAACAGAAAAAAAATAAAAGAAGAAAATAAAAGAATTTAAATCCATTAAGGGGGGGGGGGGGGGGTATGAAAAGCAACTCTCGCTAGTTCAAATAAATGGGCCAGATAAGAAGGGGGGTGCGAATAGCGCTACAGGCCCAGAATGCTGGCTTAATGAAACGCCGCGTTTCAATATTTGAATCTTTCCCTCCAACTCTCAGATTAACTCACGGCCGTTGGATCTAATTAATTGGTCAAACTCTGAAGCGAATCCAAGGGCTCTCCTTCATCGTCCCAAATGAAACCTAGGGTTTTCAGAACCCTCTCCTCCATGCCCTAACCTTCGAGCTCCTCTATCTCTCTACTCAGGCCACGAAACAACCTGATTCCAAAACGAAATTTGTGCTACTCAATGAGAGGAATAAAATGGAACGAGTAGCTTTTCTTAATTCCACCTAGGTTATTCTAACAGAGGCTTGCAATGTCACGATCCAAACCAAAATCACCTGAGATCAACCTTCATTAACCCTAACTCTAATGATCTACAGATGTTCTATATGCTATGCTCATCAATCTGACCTAACTCATACTAACTAAAACGCCCTAAACAACTAATTCTTGAAGATTCAAGAATCACTCACCTGCCATGGAACCTCATGGATCGCGCCCTAATTCATGGGAAAGAGTCATCTACCCTAGTGCATCATTTCTATGCCTAAGAAACTAACTAAAACTGCATAATTTAGGAGCCAGAGAGTGAAGAAGAAACCTGTCAAGAAGATGAGATGAGGTGATGTTGAGCACGATCCAGAGCTTGTAACCTCTCAACAATGCCCTTCTAATGGTGGAAGATCTTCTGTATGCACTTGTATGGGAGGAGGATGCTTGTAGTGGATGAAATTCAAAGTTGCTTGAAATTGAAGAAAGCTCTTTAATGGCAATGTATCTCTCTCTTTCTCCTCTGACTTGACCCTCTATCACCAACCTCTTACACTATGAAGATCATCCTTCTTATAATGATCATTGGATGTGTCTAGATTCATCTAGAATGTGATGGAAGTTTCTTGAAATTCTCATGACATGCCATATTGGTTATCTCATATCTCATATGTTATGCCTTGCAATTTAGTCTTAAAATATCCTTACATGAGTTATTGAGAAGGGATGAGTGAAAAACAAGCTCATCTTTGGCTTGTGTAGGGTTTTTCAACATTGCCTTCTTTTTCAAGTAATAACTTTTCAAAGCATCACCCATTTTTAGACCTCAAATGAAAATTCTAGCTAAACCAATGTTCTCAAAATGGTTTTTCCAATCAAAATGATATATTGGATGACCTATTTTGGATTTGTGGATCTCCCAAATCACTTTTCAATTTCAACTTTTCAAAGTTATAAGCCTTTTTTAGTTCATTTTTGACCAATCATGTAATCTTGTGCCATGAGCTTTTCCAACAATTTGTGACCTTCTTTCTAGACTTAAAATCACATTTTGAGCAACTTTCATGTTTTGAGTTTTTCCATTTGAGGCTTGGAAATAGGAGTTTTAGGCATTGGCTAAAATGACCCATAACTGACAAATGACCAAAATACCCCTGTCTTGTTCTAACCATAAGTTGAGTTCCACAAATCCAATCAAGGACTTCTACCACTCAAATTAAAGCTAAGAAGATGCTCTTCAACATTCATGTTGACCAAGAAATCATAGGAATCCTCCTACTAGGGCAAAAGTTGTCTGCAAGTTGGGTGACTTTCAAGGACCCAGATTCACACACCTCTGCTGACCTGTAATTTGTCAAAACCATAACTTGAGCTCTGTAACTCCTATCAAGGACTTCCACCACTCAAATTAAAGCTTAGAACAAGATCTACAACATTCATGTTGTGGGGAGGATGAGATATCAATCACATCTAGAGCTAAAACTGCCTGGAAGATAGGGATCAAATTAGGGTTTTTTCACTGACAATCCTTGGAAACCCTGACTTGAAACTTCTCAAACTCCTCAATCATGATGAGTTGGTCTAGGAATCATCTTTATAACATCTCTATACATCATTCCATGATCTCATGGCCCTTGGATTGAGTCTCAACCTTCTCCAAATCTTCAGCTGATCTAGGGTTGACCCAGTCAAAACCCTAATTCTACCATTCATGGTTGAATCTCCTGAATTCTTGCATAATGGCTTCTCTGGGATTCATAAAGGCTATCAAGACATCTCATAGGCTTTCTCAAAACATCAAGTTTCTTCTCAAAGTCTCAGAATCATCTGAGGGGCACCCACAACTCTCAAGCTATGAGGCACACAACCCTGGTTTCAACCAATTCCTCTGAGGATCTCTTGAACTTTCTGGTGAAGGTATCAACTTTCAAACACTTAATGGATAAATAATTGTTGGTCAAATTTTGGGGTGCAACAGCTGCCCCTATTCAAACGGCTTGAACCTGACTGGGTGAGAAGCGAACGGCTCTCAGCCAATCAAGGTGCGAGACGATTGAATACCGGTAAACCCGAAAATTTGCCAACTGCACGAGCACACGGTACTCTGCGAGGAACAAATCTTTGAATACTGCAACACTAGCTGCTCGGCCACTAGCTGGAGAAATATTGACCTGACATCACCGTCAGTTATCCACATTAAACTTCTTCTGACGTTGCCTTCAGACAACCACAACACCCAACCTCGCCGCTGGAGAATTGAATCTTCTGACATACCCAACATTGCCGCTGGAAAACTGAATCTGACATCGCCGTCGGAAGCAAACGTCGCTCTGAGAGACACTCGACATCGCCGTCGTTCAAACATCATCTCTGCTGGGGATTTAAAGAGCCTGACATTGCCGTCGAACAAATCATAATCTGACCTCGCCGTCAAACACAAACATACTCTGCATCACCGCTGGAGAACTACAACACTGAACAACTCTGACCTGGGGTTCACCCCTGGTAAAGTACACTTGCGTATTTGAACCTACTCTGCTGGGAATGAGAGACTTAACTGAGCCCGCTCTGATCTGGGGTTCACCCTCAGAACCATAACGAACATCGGAATACTGCTGCACACTGCCTGCCGTAGAACTTCAACATTAAAGATATATGAAACCCTGGCCCCTGGCCATTTCCAGCTTCAGCCAGAAAAAGATCTTCAAGTATTTCTGAAGATAGATGAAACCCTGGCCCCCGGCCATTCTAGCTTCAGCTAGAAAGAACATCCTTGGCCTTCAAGGACGTAAACTTTGCCCTGGCAACTCTGCAGGAGGTATTTTCGACTTCAGTCTGAAGAAATGGTCCTTGACCTTCTAGGATACATGGATATGCCTTCAGGCAACTCCACCTCTGCTATAGAGTATCCGTGACTTCAGTCAGGGATATACTTCGGCCTTCAGTCCGAAAAACGAATCCTAGGTCCTTCATGACCTTGGGGGATAACCTTGCCCTTAGGCACCTTCGCTTCAGCTTAAGAAATCTGTGACTTCAGTCAGAGAAATGGTATCCTGAGCCATTCATGACTCTACGGGGATTCAAACACTTTGCCTTTAGGCAAAACTCCGCTTCAGCTGGAGAAACATCTCCGACTTCAGTCAGAAGACGTATCCTTCACTTGATCGTGCTCAATCATCACCTCAGGATAACTGACTTGGTCTTCAGACTCACACGAATCACTCTGTTGTATCTACAACTCTGGAACCTTGTCTTCAGCCACCCGTTGATTCATCAACACGGAAATCTGGACTCACAGGAACCTTCTGATATCGCCTTCGGGCGCTTACGAAATCCATCTTCAGATTAGACATCGTTGTTGGAGCAGACATATCATGCTGCTGAGGACTTCAAGAATCATCTTGAACAAACAGCTCCGTCGGGCATCTTCAAGAATCGTCCTGAACTGATAACCTTTCCGGAGCAAACCTTCTGGTTGGGTATTCCAGGAATCTTCCTGGGCAAATCCTGCTAGAGATGCTATTAGGGAGCTCAAGTATCATACTAGTCAAACAACTCGGGAAGCTGTACTGAGGTCTTAAGAATCGTCTTAAGCAAATGGCCCTGCTAAGGGATTTGAGAATCATCTCTGACTGAAGACTTCGCTGGGGATCTCAAAAATCATCTTGAGCGAGCGACTGCGGGGATCACACCGGGGTCTTTAAGAATCATCTCGCAAGCGGTCTTGCTGGGGAGAACATCAAGAATCGTCCTGAGCAACCGGTCTTTTGGTGGTACACCTGTAAAACAAGAATAATAATGACCTAGATCATGCTTATGATGCATATGCTTCTGCGCTATGCCCCACACGGTGGGAATGATATGCGTTTATGCTAAATGCTGTGCAATCATGCACGATGTTATGCAACGTTAAAATGCTATGCAGTCATGCACAATGATGCGATCCCGTCAGCAAAATAAATGCCGAAAGGGGGAGATCTTCCTATCAAGGAGAAAGAACCGCTCAGATAGAGGACTCATCCTGCTGAAGAGAGCGTGAACACGCCAATATCAATCAGGCTCTGTCCGGGGAATTGATCTTTCGCGAACTACTGCAGGGGAACAACTTCAGCTGACTGCTGCAGGGGATGAAGCTCTACGAGAACTTGGATCTGCTGATATCAATCGCGAGAATGAACTGCGCGGCCGTCTCGGCTACTCTTCTGGGGATGACCACTCTGTGGGGAACCAACTTCAGCTGCTCCACACTCCACTGGGGAAAACCAATCATGATCTGATCAACTTCCAAGGACTCGGCTCTCTTGGACATCTGCAAACTCGGCTGAGGAAGGAGAAGTCATTCTGCTTCGCTGGAGAGAGTACGATTTTGGGGAAATACCGCATCGGCTGTTCAATACTCTACTAGGGAAAATCCACTCATGGTCCCAACTGCTTCCAAGGATTCGGCTCTCTTGCGGACTCAACCGGGGAGAGCAATCTTTCTACTTCACTGGAGAGTACGCCTCTGGTGCGGAATTTCAATTTTGCTGGGGAAGAAAGAATCATCTGACTTCGGGGGAGAATACGACTCTGTAGGGGAGTACAACATCAGATGTTCCCCCATTCTACTGGGGAAGGAGAAGTCATTCTACTTCGGGAGAGGATACGGCTCTGGTGGGGAATCTCAATTCCGCTGGAGACTTCAGTCTGGCACCATCAGTTACTGCATACTTCGGCGTACGAACAGCTTCCTACAAGACTTGCAGTTGTGACCCGGTGCGGGGGAGACACCTGCTGCGGCGACTTTACTGGGGAAAACACGAGCTTCGGTACCCGAACATTTCTATGAAATCTGCACTTGTGACCCGGTGCTGGGGAAGAATACGAGTTCCGGCGCGCGACTCAGCTGAGAAAATGACGTTCCTTCAGGATGCGTCTGCTTGGGGAAAAGAATCATCCCTGCCTGGGGAGACATATCAATGCTCACTATTCTGCCTTCAGATTCTGCGGAGGAGAGACTACTGAACTCTGCTGGAGAAAGAGGACTCGCCCTGCTTCGGGGATGCGCCCGGCACTTCGTCTGGAAGGTGCTACACCTGCAACAACACAAACAAACAGACAAGATAACCTCCTCAAAGGGGCCTATCAAGGTTATTAACTCGTGACAATATTCAGGTAATTAATTGTTTCAACAACCAATGGGCCTAGGCCCGCAAGTTTATGTATGCGCATTTTATCAAAAACATCGGCGTTTTCATTCGCAAACAAAACAGATAAATGCTAAATAGGCAAGCAGAATTGCTGAGGAACATGCATTTTATTGATGGTGAACCCCTGAATGGGCAAAAATGTTTTACAACAGAGGCAAGCTCCTGGAATGAGGAAGCCGCGCAAAAAGAAAACATAAATATACATCAGTATATACAAATGTCGGCAATCGAGGCGTAGACGAACACCATGAGTTGATCCCTTTAAGACCCACTCGACTTCGATACTTCTCCGATGCTTCAGCTTTGGAAGAGATTGATTCAGATAAACGGCCCTCAGGTCTTCCGAACCACTAAACAATGAAAGTCCATACGCGGAACGCAGTCATTTGCTTATTCAAATCCCTAACTTTTGCGTGAACCGCCCTTTCGGGTTTTCAGTTCACCGGGATACCCTTTTTTGCCGAAGCCGCCCAGTGTAGGTTTTCGACTTCGCGGGTGTACATTTTTTCAATATATCCCTAATTTTTGCCCGAACCTTTTATTCTGTTTTTGGTTCGCCGGGATGCCCCTTTTTTGCCTGGACTCTCTTTTTTTGTCCAGCGGGTCGCTTTCAAGCAAAGTATTTTTTAACTGCGTCCGCGTTCACCGGGGATGCAAAATCTTCACCATCCATCGTGGATAACAACAAAGCTCCTCCCGAGAAGACCTTGCTGACGACATACGGCCCTTCGTAATTCGGAGTCCACTTGCCCCGGTGATCGGAGTGTGGCGGAAGAATCTTCTTCAGGACGAGATCACCCGTCTGAAAGCTTCGAGGACGCACCTTCTTATCATAAGCTTTCTTCATTCGGCTTTGGTACAGGCGACCAAATGCAATCGATGCTAACCTCTTCTCGTCCATCAGGCTGAGCTGGTTCAAGCGATTCGTAACCCATTCTGCCTCATCAAGTTTCACATCAACCAAAACTCGCAAAGAGGGAATCTCCACTTCTAGCGGTAGGACAGCTTCCATACCGTACACCAAGGAGAAAGGAGTTGCCCCGGTCGACGTACGCACCGTGGTACGATAACCGTGCAAGGCAAACGGCAGCATCTCGTGCCAATCTTTGTACGTCACAACCATCTTCTGAACAATCTTCTTGATGTTCTTGTTGGCCGCTTCAACAGCGCCGTTCATCTTCGGCCGGTAGGGAGATGAGTTGTGGTGTTCAATCTTGAAGCTCTGGCACAGCTCCTTCATCATCTTATTATTCAATTCGAACCATTATCAGTAATGATCCGCTCGGGAATTCCATAGCGACAGATGATGTCCCTCTTTATGAATTTAGCTACCACCTGCTTGGTCACATTAGCGTACGAGGCTGCCTCCACCCACTTGGTGAAGTAGTCGATAGCTACCAGAATAAAACGATGACCATTGGATGCAGTGGGCTCGATCTTGCCTATCATGTCGATGCCCCACATGGAGAACGGCCAAGGGGAGGACATGACATTCAATGGGCACGGCGGCACATGAACTTTATCAGCATAAATCTGGCATTTGTGACATTTCTTCGCGAATCTGAAGCAATCCGACTCCATAGTCAACCAGTAATATCCTGCTCTCAGGATCTTTCTCGTCATGGCATGCCCGCCGGCGTGCGTACCAAATGTGCCCTCATGGACTTCTTCCATGAGCATACTTGCTTCTTTCTCATCCACACATCTGAGTAGCACGAGATCGTGGTTTCTCTTATACAGCACTCCATCAGGGTTGAGGTAAAAGTTTCCAGATAGCCTCCTCAGAGTCTTCTTATCCTGGGTTGACGCACCCGCAGGATACTCCTTAGTCATAAGGAAGGTCTGGATGTCGTGGAACCATGGCTTGCCATCGGTGGCATCCTCGATTGCGAACACATATGCTGGTCTGTCAAGACGCGAAAGAACAATGCTTGGAGCTTCATTCCAAAGATTGACCTTATACATTGAAGCCAACGTGGCTAAAGCATCAGCCATTTGATTTTCAGCCCGGGGTACATGATGAAGTTCTACTCGATCGAAGAACGGAAGCAGCCTCCTGGCATAATTCATGTACGGCACTAGATTCGGTTGACGAGTTTCCCACTCCCCTTTGATCTGATTGATTACAAGCGCTGAGTCACCATATATGTCTAGATTCTTGATTCTCAAATCAATTGCCTCTTCTAGACCCATAATACATGCTTCGTACTCGGCTTCGTTGTTGGTAACTGGAAACGTCAGTCTCGCAGTAAACGGGATGTGGGATCCGTGAGGAGTCGTAATGATAGCCCCGATACCACTTCCATAGGAATTAACCGCTCCGTCGAATATCAACTTCCACTGAGACTTCCTATCCGGCCCCTCATCGGGCAATGGCTCGTCGCAATCCTTCGCTTTGAGAAACATAATGTCCTCGTCAGGGAATTCGAACTTCATCGGCTGATAGTCTTCGATTGGCTGTTCGGCAAGGTAGTCAGACAATACGCTTCCCTTAATGGCTTTCTGAGAGACGTACTGAATATCATATTCCGTTAACACCATCTGCCATCTGGCAATCCTGCCCGAAAGAGCCTGCTTCTCGAAGACGTACTTGATCGGATCCATCTTCGAAATCAGCATAGTGGTGTGGTTGAGCATATACTGTCGTAGACGTTTGGCGGCCCAAGCTAGTGCACAACACGTCTTCTCCAGCATCGAGTATCGAGATTCACACTCAGTGAACTTTTTACTCAAATAATAAATGGCATGCTCCTTTCTGCCCGTCTCGTCGTGCTGACCGAGAACACACCCCATACTATTCTCCAGAACTGTCAAGTACATGATTAATGGCCGTCCAGCCACTGGGGGTATCAAGATTGGAGGTTCTTGAAGATACTGCTTTATCTTGTCGAATGCCTTCTGGCAATCCTCATTCCAAGTAATCGCCTGATTTTTCTTTAACAACTTGAACATCGGTTCACAAGTGGCTGTGAGCTGAGAGATAAACCTTGCAATGTAGTTTATTCGGCCCAGGAAACCACGAACTTCTTTTTCTATTTTCGGCGCTGGCATCTCTTGGATAGCTTTTATTTTCGCAGGATCAACTTCAATACCTCGTTCGCTAACGATAAACCCCAATAACTTTCCGGACCGCACTCCGAAAGTGCACTTGTTAGGATTCAGCCTCAGCTTGAACTTCCTAAGCCTTTCGAACAGCTTCAGCAGATTGACCAGATGCTCCTCCTCCGTTTGGGACTTTGCAATCATGTCATCAACGTAGACCTCGATCTCATGATGAATCATATCATGAAACAAAGTCACCATTGCTCGCTGGTAAGTGGCCCCTGCGTTCTTCAGACCGAAAGGCATTACCTTGTAGCAGAACGTGCCCCAGGGGGTAATAAACGTCGTTTTCTCCATGTCCTCCGGCGCCATCTTAATCTGATTGTAACCGGAGAAGCCATCCATGAACGAAAACACGGAAAACTGGGCTGTATTGTCGACCAACACATCGATATGAGGCAACGGGAAATCATCCTTAGGGCTCGCCCTATTCAAATCCCGATAATCGACGCACATGCGTACCTTACCGTCTTTCTTCGGTACAGGCACTATGTTGGCGACCCACGGAGGGTAGGTGGTAACGGCTAGAAATCCTGCGTCCAACTGCTTCTGGACCTCTTCTTTGATTTTTACAGCCATGTCTGGCCTCGTCCTCCTGAGCTTCTGCTTGACTGGAGGGCAATCTTCTCGCAACGGCAAGCGATGAACCACGATATCTGTGTCAAGTCCGGGCATATCCTCATATGACCAAGCAAAGACGTCACTATACTCTCGAAGCATCTCGACCAGTCTATGCTTGACATCATTCTGCAGCGCAGCCCCAACTCTGACATTCCTGATAAGCTCCTCAGAACCCAGATTTATGATCTCAATATCCTCCTCGTGAGGCAGAATAACCTTCTCCTCTTGTCTCAACAAGCGGGCCAACTCTTCCGGAAGGTCTTCGTCTTCATCAATCTCATCCTCGGCTTGATAGATCGGGCAATCAAAGTCGTAGTGAGCCGTAGAGGGTCCAGAGTCGATGTCATCTGTTACGTGGATCCTGCAATAACAAGGGTTAAGTTTAAAGCAAGAAATATGCAGGTTAGCACGAACCTCGTTGCCATTTTGCTGTTTTTCGAAACAAACATAAAGCATGAATAACAGAGAACACAATATTTGATTACGAAGAAAACGCCTTTTATTTATTAACAAAATGCATACACATAATCCAACAAGGCCCTGACAGTAAAACCACTATGCCCCGGGCAGGACATAGGGTTGTACAAAGATTGTAAAAAGCAAATCATTACTCTTCACTCGTCAGTTCGATAATCTCCTTGATGGTCCAGTTGTGGAGGCGCTCGCCTGGCTTGCTCGGTTGAATCCAGGCGTCAAGATCACAATCACTGTCCCCGCTGTCCTCCGACGTAGCGTTGATACTCTCGAAGATTACTCCTCCCTTGGTGAATAAGATCGGCCCTTTCCCACGAGTCGAGCTACCAGAAGAAGATGAAGCTTCAGCTTCCGGAGAATACCCCAATCCAAACTTATCCTGTTTGATTGGTATATCCAAGACATGCCCCCAGCCTGGGGTGGAACCAGCTTCGACAACGACTCTAGCTTCCTTAAACGAGGAGAGGCTCACCTCTTGCTTCTCTGCAACAACGGGAGCTACCTCCTTCACCCTGACGGTTTCAAAAGCTTGGCAAAGAGTCTCATGGATCTCACCATCCATTTCGACATATTTGAAGGACGACAGGTGGCTTACCATGATGTCCTCCTCTCCACAGACTGTCACTATGCTGCCCCCAACAGCATATTTAAGCTTCTGATGCAGCGTGGACGTCACGGCACCAGCAGAATGGATCCACGGCCGACCTAAGAGGCAACTATAGGCGGGCATGATATCCATGATATAGAACACCGCATTAAACGTCTCTGGTCCAACTTGAATTGGCAGGGTCAATTCTCCGAAGACGTGGCGCTTGGTTCCGTCAAAGGCCTTCACGACCAGATCACTGGGCGTGCACAGCAGTCCCCGGGTATCCAACTTCATCAGTGCCTTCTTCGGAAGCACGTTTAGCGAGGAGCCCGTATCTACTAGGACATGTGACATAATCGTGCCTCTGCACTCTATCGAGACGTGCAAGGCGCTGTTGTGATCTCTTCCCTTGGGAGTCAGCTCCAGATCTGTAAATCCCAGCCCATTACCAGCATTGACATGGGCTACCACTTCCTCGAGTTGATTAACTGATATCTCCTGCGGCACGTATGCAGCATTCAATACCTTCAGCAATGCATTGCGGTGCGCCTCAGAGCACAGCAACAGGTTAAGAATCGAGATCTTCGACGGAGTCTGGTGAAGATGATCTACAATCTTGTAGTCACTTTTCCTGATCAGTCGCATGAACTCTTCGGCATCTTTAACCAACAAGCCTTTCTCTGCCCCTGCAGGAACCTCTTCAACAGCTTTACCTTTGCCCTTGTCCACAGCGTCAGCCCGGACCACTTTCTCTGCTGCGACCTCTGCCGGCGCGAACACTCTACCACTTCTGGTGATACCACTGACTTCAGTAAGATTCAGCGCAGTCGATCCGGATGACTCAAGCTCTATCTTCTTGACCATTACAATAAACCTCGGCGCCATAATGCCATGGAACGGCATTAGTGCTCTCGAATGGGATTGGTCCGGCCCTGGTGATGGTGATAGTAGGCGGACGAGGCGCAGAAATAGTGATAGGGTGACGAGGAATGGTAATGGTAGCAACTTCGTCCGCCTGCTTCAGCACGACTTCCCCTGACGCATTCTCAACGCTCCGACTGAACTGCAAAATACCCTCGGCCATCAGACTTTGGATACCTTCGATCAACTGCTCACACCCATCAGGAAGTGTGGCACAAGCCGTGCAAAACTCTCCACATCCGGGAAAGAAGCCCTTCTTCAGCAACTTGGCTTTAACAAAACTCAACGGCGTCTTCAGATCTTTGACATCAGTCAGCAAGTCTGAATTCTCTTCAGTGATAACAGCATTTACTCCGCCTCCCCTATGATGAGGCATTGGATTCTTGGTGACGTTGGGCACGCTGTCAGAAAAGTTGATAACCTTGGCGTCAACCAAGTCCTGGACTTTGTGCTTAAAAGCTTTGCAATTCTCAACCGTATGGCCAGGTGCCCCAGAATGAAATTCACAAGTAGCATTAGCATCATACCCCGGTGGTGGTGCCCCTGTCAAGGGAGCCAATGTCCTTTTCTGAACTAATTGGAGCTGAAGCAACGTCTGCAGAAGCTGTGCATATGACATAGGAGGAGTTTCCAAATGACGGTTTGCGAGGGGACCCCGATTCTGATATCTCTTATATCCCGGATTATTCTGTTGCTGGGGCTGCTGCTGCGGCTGTGGGGGAGCAGCTGGGATGTTTATGCTAGCGATCTGAGACTGAGGGCCCTTGCCCTTTCTCCTAGCATTAGTGACAGCACTGGCATCGCCCTCTCGGCGTTTGCCAGTATAGGGTTTCTTGTTAGCTCCTCCAGATGAGGATGATTCGCCTTAAATCTTTCCAATCTTTATACCATTTTCAACATGCTCGCCCAAAGTGATGAGGGCCGAGAATGTTCCGGACATGCCACTAACCAGCTTCTCATAATAGACTCCGGGAAGAGTAGCCACGAACATTTGTACCAACTCACGCTCAACCATCGGCGGTTGAACCCGAGCAGCCAATTCACGCCACCGCTGGGCGTACTCCTTGAAGCTTTCATTGCTCCGCTGCGAAAGATTCTGAAGCTGAACTCGGTTGGGAGCCAAGTCGCTATTATATTGATAGTGGAGAACAAACACTTCTGCAAGATCTTTCCAGGTGCGCACAGCAGCGGGCTCCAAACCCATATACCATTCGAGCGATGGGCCAGAAAGACTATCCTGAAAGAAGTGCATCAGCAACTTCTCATCATCAGAGTAAGCGGACATCTTTCTGTAATAAGATCGGAGGTGAACACGGGGACAAGTAGTGCCCCTATACTTCTCAAAGATAGGCACCTTGAACTTGTGAGGTACTTTAAAGTCAGCAATCAACCCGAGTTTGGACATGTCAACGCCCAATGTGTTCTGATTTTCTATATCTCTCATTTTATCTTCCAGCGCCTTGAACCTGAGTCGAGCCTCAGCAGTCAACTCAGCCTCTACACCTCTCTGAGAGAATATGTCATCCTGATGGTCCTCCAGCCACGGTTGAGGCACCACCATATTTCCTGCACCAACATTGCCGTTGACCGGCCCCACGGTAACATTGGCTCCCAAACCACCATTGACGGCGCCTGCCGCGTTAAGTCCGAGATTAGTCATAAGATTGCCGTTAGCACTGCCGTTGCCCCCGGCAGCAGGAACAACGTTCTGTGGAGTATCCCCTTGAGGAGGAGTGGGCACGGCCCCGCCGTGAAGTATTCCATTACTATCAACCCTGGAGATGAGAGGTTGAACCAAAGTACGAAGCTGGTCTTGCCCATTCGCAACTACTTGCATCAGCTCCATAAAACGATCCATCCTTTCACGAAGCTCCTGAACATCTGACTGTACTTGGTCCATGATTCTCGTTTGATTGGCGCGAGTTGAGTAGCGGTGGATGAATCTTTGATCAATCCTGGAGATTGAAAGCAGCTCGGAACCTGAGTACCTGAAAAACCTGTCAACATCAAAGGTTAGGAAAAGCAACAGAATGTATGTCATGCAAGAATGCTTCATGCAAATGCATGCGTGTGTCTGTGTGCTTGAGAGATTTCCCCAGATCCTGGCACCTGCTGACAATAACAAGGAGAGGAATCTGGGCCCAATCATGGAAATAGTAACCTCACATAGCAATAGTCAGATTCGACACATTAAGGACCGAGAACTCATACATAACAGTCTTCCTGAGAGAGGCTGCAGTAACACAATAAGAGGCGAGAGATCTTGGATCGGGGAAACGGTACCTGTCACAGACACACGCTAATGGAATGATTATGCAAGCTAATGCAGAATGCAGGTATGCAACAATATATCCAGGTGGCTGCTGTGGAGATTCGGTATCAACAGTCACTGATGAGAAGGAAACCCCGGTGTAAAACCACTGATCTAATCTGCTGTGAATAACCATCTGATAGGATCGAGATCAGCATTTTGTCCTGGCAAGAACGAAAGCCTGATAATAAAGACCCCGGATGCAAGATCAAGGAATATCTGTTGATGAAGTCTTCGGACCCCAAATCACAAATCTGCCCTATCAAGAACAAAATACAGCTGCTGACGAGATCTTCAAACCCCACTCAAAATCTGCCCTGTCAAGAACAAAATAACAACTGCTGACGAGATCCTCAGACCCCACTCAAAAATCTGCTCCATCCAGAACAAACCTCTGATAATAATGCACTGATCAAAGCCTGCTCTATCAAGAACAGACAAACATCCGATGATAAGATCCTTTGATCAAACCCTTGCTCTATCAAGAACATCTCTGCACTGAGAACCCAACATAACTGATTCACTGTCAAGAAAACCAGGTAGTCTGGAGGTCAAAGTTTCCTGCAATATCCCAACCCCCACTCACAGGTATGATGGACCTAATCCACGGACAAAGGTACGGCATCCTATGCGGTCGTCAGCGTCACAGACTTTCACGAGTGACAATACGATTCCCAGAAGGAGTGGCATCGTCAAGTCATGAAGAGGCCTCTCTTAGCTGACTTCCAAAAGATCGGTCCCCAGAGTCGACAATCCTCACGTCTGGACTCCCCTCAGATCCTCAGGACCGGAAAGGAGCACCTCTGCAAGAATCTCGTCTGAGCGCAGATTTTCGTAGGGAACTGTGCCTGCTCAGCAGACAGGTTCGTCTACTACTTCTCCGCAACTATATCTAGGTGTGTACTCAAGCCCAGGTCCGGCTTTTCACTCACAGTAACATCCCTCTCCCACAGCAGCACAGATAATCATATCAAACTGGAAATAAAATGCGGGAAATAAAATGCGGGAAGTAAAAATGCGATAAATAAACGCAACCCAACAAGCAAACACACAAACGATAGGACTGACTCGCGTAGGGGATGGGAAACGGTCCCAGCATAAGGGATGGGAAAAGTCCCTAGATGCTATCATCCCCAGCAGAGTCGCCAGCTGTCGCTTGCGCGAAAATAAGGTGCCGGCATGACAGAAGAGTCGCCACCTTTCATTATTTATCCCTCAGAGCGGGAAAGGAAACGATCGGAAAAACCTGACGAATAAGGGTAAGACAAGGTCGTCGCAACCATTGTCTGGGTTCGGGAGTCGGTTACGCAAGGGGAAGGTATTAGCACCCCTCACGTCCGTCGTACTCGATGGGATCCTCGCTTGTTTGTTTACTTGGACGGGTTGGTTATAATCTATCTACCTATCAAGGCTGGCTGAAAAAGAAAAGAAAAATGACTCGGCAAAGCGTCGCGCTTTATGCCTACGTATTCCCGTCTGGAACGAGAAATCAGAGTCAACGTAGTTCGGCTAACTACGGGTGAAGGTGGGGAAGGTTGCTCGCTAGGATATCGCATCCTATGCCTACGTACTTTCATCTGGTATGAAAGATCAGAGCAAACGTAGTTCGGGAAACTACGGATTAAAATGGCTCAACTAGGAGGGAGACTATCAAGTCCTACTGTTATCATGCCATGGATTCATCCTATGGTTGAGGTTTGAACAGGGAACTCCTAGATGTTGTCATGCATAGGTTTCAACCTAAAAGTCTATCATCAAATCCTTATCAAAGGAAATGAGAGCCCTAAGGGATCATGTCAATGATACACCAAGACAAACAAAAACATCAGCTTTAACAGTAAAATGCATGCAATGCAAGTGAGGGAGGAAATGTGTGTGGGGCTTCAACCTCCACAAGCTCATCTCAACCTCAAGCCAGTCATGAAATAACAGTAATCATACTGAAAATAAACAACATGCTATCAAGCAATAACCAGATAAAGGAAATGAAGTGCCATCAGGCAAACAAAACACAAACTTGAGAAAGAAAGGATCTACTCTCTAATCCTAACCCTAATCACAGAATACTGATCAAATCTAAGCAAAGAAATCAATCCCAGTCTTCAAGCTTCAGAACAAGCTTACCAAAGAAAGGGAGCTAAGCAAGCAGACTCGTAGTGTCTTCCTCAGGAGAACACTAGGAGGTGTATACTCAGGAGTCATACCCTATGTGGCTCAACCACTGTGATCAGTTTACATTCCTCCTCCGGAGAAATTAAACTCACAAGCAGGCTCCAACATCACTGGATATTTAGGAAATCCTATCTGAACTAGTGGAACTAAATGAATAGACTCATAGGACCTTCCTCAGGAAAGTACTAGGAGGCTTCCACTTAGGAGTTGTATCCTATGTGGCTCAACAACTGTGATCAGTTTACATTCCTCCTCAGGAGAAATTAAACTCACAAGTTGGCTCCAACATCATTGGATACTTGAGAAATCCTAGACAAACTAAGGGAACTAAGTGAATAGACTCATAGGACCTTCCTCAGGAAAGTACTAGGAGGCTTCCACTTAGGAGTTGTATCCTATGTGGCTCAACAACAGGTGATCAGTTTACATTCCTTCTCAGGAGAAATTAAACTCACAAGTTGGCTCCAACATCATTGGATACTTAAGAAAGAGGTGAGAAGAAAGAATGAAAGTCATTCATAGTGCCTTCCTCAGGAAAGTACCATGAACTTCCTTCAAACTTCAGGATCTCAAACCTCACAGACAGGGAACAAGCCAAGCTCTGGGTCTCTGAGTCTTGATCTACAATCTTCTCTTCATCATGCCCTCCATCAAAATCTTCAAGGCAACACAATCCCCACAACAAATTCCCCAAAACAAACCCCATAGATGAACAGATAACCACAGGGCAGACAAAATCAATAGGCAACTTCAGAAAATACCTAAAAATACTAAACCAAGGGGGAAAAATCTAACAAATATTCACAAGGGTCCTCAACACCTACTCATAACATCTACATAGGCCTCTACTTAAAAATCAAGACAAAACTCAATCAAAGAAAGGAATTCATCACCTAAACACAATCTAAACCCTAATTAGGATACCCTAAATCTACCCTAATTAAACTAATCAAAATTAATTCTAAAAATCTAGAAAAAATCCTATGGGGAACTATGATTCATCATCTAATTGCACAAAAAAGAATGGATTAAAAACCCTAAGGGAAGGTTCTAAAATAATTCCTACAAAATCATGATACAAAATTAAACAATATAAAAGCTATTTAAAAGGAAAATCTATTAAAAATACCAAACTAAAAAATAAAAACCCATTTTTATTTTTATAATTTTCTACACATTATCATCTAATCATAGAAAAAAGAAGAATTAAAAAATCATTTTTTATCAATTTTTAATGAATTAATCAAAACAGAAAAAAAATAAAAGAAGAAAATAAAAGAATTTAAATCCATTAAGGGGGGGGGGGTATGAAAAGCAACTCTCGCTAGTTCAAATAAATGGGCCAGATAAGAAGGGGGGTGCGAATAGCGCTACAGGCCCAGAACGCTGGCTTAATGAAACGCCGCGTTTCAATATTTGAATCTTTCCCTCCAACTCTCAGATTAACTCACGGCCGTTGGATCTAATTAATTGGTCAAACTCTGAAGCGAATCCAAGGGCTCTCCTTCATCGTCCCAAATGAAACCTAGGGTTTTCAGAACCCTCTCCTCCATGCCCTAACCTTCGAGCTCCTCTATCTCTCTACTCAGGCCACGAAACAACCTGATTCCAAAACGAAATTTGTGCTACTCAATGAGAGGAATAAAATGGAACGAGTAGCTTTTCTTAATTCCACCTAGGTTATTCTAACAGAGGCTTGCAATGTCACGATCCAAACCAAAATCACCTGAGATCAACCTTCATTAACCCTAACTCTAATGATCTACAGATGTTCTATATGCTATGCTCATCAATCTGACCTAACTCATACTAACTAAAACGCCCTAAACAACTAATTCTTGAAGATTCAAGAATCACTCACCTGCCATGGAACCTCATGGATCGCGCCCTAATTCATGGGAAAGAGTCATCTACCCTAGTGCATCATTTCTATGCCTAAGAAACTAACTAAAACTGCATAATTTAGGAGCCAGAGAGTGAAGAAGAAACCTGTCAAGAAGATGAGATGAGGTGATGTTGAGCACGATCCAGAGCTTGTAACCTCTCAACAATGCCCTTCTAATGGTGGAAGATCTTCTGTATGCACTTGTATGGGAGGAGGATGCTTGTAGTGGATGAAATTCAAAGTTGCTTGAAATTGAAGAAAGCTCTTTAATGGCAATGTATCTCTCTCTTTCTCCTCTGACTTGACCCTCTATCACCAACCTCTTACACTATGAAGATCATCCTTCTTATAATGATCATTGGATGTGTCTAGATTCATCTAGAATGTGATGGAAGTTTCTTGAAATTCTCATGACATGCCATATTGGTTATCTCATATCTCATATGTTATGCCTTGCAATTTAGTCTTAAAATATCCTTACATGAGTTATTGAGAAGGGATGAGTGAAAAACAAGCTCATCTTTGGCTTGTGTAGGGTTTTTCAACATTGCCTTCTTTTTCAAGTAATAACTTTTCAAAGCATCACCCATTTTTAGACCTCAAATGAAAATTCTAGCTAAACCAATGTTCTCAAAATGGTTTTTCCAATCAAAATGATATATTGGATGACCTATTTTGGATTTGTGGATCTCCCAAATCACTTTTCAATTTCAACTTTTCAAAGTTATAAGCCTTTTTTAGTTCATTTTTGACCAATCATGTAATCTTGTGCCATGAGCTTTTCCAACAATTTGTGACCTTCTTTCTAGACTTAAAATCACATTTTGAGCAACTTTCATGTTTTGAGTTTTTCCATTTGAGGCTTGGAAATAGGAGTTTTAGGCATTGGCTAAAATGACCTATAACTGACAAATGACCAAAATACCCCTGTCTTGTTCTAACCATAAGTTGAGTTCCACAAATCCAATCAAGGACTTCTACCACTCAAATTAAAGCTAAGAAGATGCTCTTCAACATTCATGTTGACCAAGAAATCATAGGAATCCTCCTACTAGGGCAAAAGTTGTGTGCAAGTTGGGTGACTTTCAAGGACCCAGATTCACACACCTCTGCTGACCTGTAATTTGTCAAAACCATAACTTGAGCTCTGTAACTCCTATCAAGGACTTCCACCACTCAAATTAAAGCTTAGAACAAGCTCTACAACATTCATGTTGTGGGGAGGATGAGATATCAATCACATCTAGAGCTAAAACTGCCTGGAAGATAGGGATCAAATTAGGGTTTTTTCACTGACAATCCTTGGAAACCCTGACTTGAAACTTCTCAAACTCCTCAATCATGATGAGTTGGTCTAGGAATCATCTTTATAACATCTCTATACATCATTCCATGATCTCATGGCCCTTGGATTGAGTCTCAACCTTCTCCAAATCTTCAGCTGATCTAGGGTTGACCCAGTCAAAACCCTAATTCTACCATTCATGGTTGAATCTCCTGAATTCTTGCATAATGGCTTCTCTGGGATTCATAAAGGCTATCAAGACATCTCATAGGCTTTCTCAAAACATCAAGTTTCTTCTCAAAGTCTCAGAATCATCTGAGGGGCACCCACAACTCTCAAGCTATGAGGCACACAACCCTGGTTTCAACCAATTCCTCTGAGGATCTCTTGAACTTTCTGGTGAAGGTATCAACTTTCAAACACTTAATGGATAAATAATTGTTGGTCAAATTTTGGGGTGCAACACCTATGTGCTGACCCAAATAAAATATAACCTACAACCTTATTTAGGACTGAAGATGTGCTGACCTGAAGCACGTATGTTCCGACACATAACATTGAAACTTTCAGTATGTGCTGACCAAGATGACCATGTGTCGACCCAACCAAGTCAGAGCCTATAGGCTTTAATATTGAGTTACATGTGTCGGCCTAAAATGTGTATGTGCCGACACACGCAGTACATTTTTGTGCAGAAAATTATTTTTCATGATTCCTAAGACCTCTAATGCAAAGGAGCCATACATACTCAAAGTTGTTGTTCAATATACCAAAATGCGAAGTAGTTTTAATATTTTGACATCATACAAAAGATTTCATGGTGAAGTTGAACTCACACTATTATGGTTGCAGATTAGTTTTTGAATGGTTTTTGCGTAACATATTAGTGTATTGTGAAGGAGGCTCGTGTTAAAACACAGATTGGTTCTTAATATATCTCAATATTTTGATGATAACATTAATGAAATTTTGTATAAAGAAAATATATACTCTAATTTTGTTCAAGTGTTTTTGTTTCAAATATCAAATAAATATTCATCTGAAGACAAAAAGAATTCCTCTGAACATTATATAACGCAAAGCTCTGAGCGTAGAAAGCGCAACACAGAAGACTCTGAAGCGCTAGCTGCAGAAGACTCCGAAGCGCTAGCTGCAGAAGACTCTGAAGCGCTACCTACAGAAGACTCTGAGCGCAAAATATAAAGATTCAGTATATTCAGAAGAATCTGTGAGAAATCAACGTTGCAACCTACAAAGGCTCTAAGAATCAAGTCAACTCTGATCATTCATTCACGCTAAGCACTTTGCTGCAAAACTCTGGATAGAGTGACTCTGATAAAGAAGAACATGGAACATCATCAGAGGATGTGATGCAAGATTATTTTTCATATCTGTTCATTTGAAAAGATATTGTTCAAGAAAGATACGTTGCTAAACTAAATGTCTACCAACGGCTCTATTTCTCATTCGTGTATGGCACAGGAATTCAGGCAAAAAGGGAATGTAAAATCAAGACGAAAAGTATTTATCCTTTCTGTCTACATCCTACAGTACTTTCATCTACACACTATTTGAGAAAGTGGAGTATATAAAGAAGTCTCCATCAGCACTTCAAGACTAAGATTTTCAATAGAAGAATTTCACAAGAATTCCAAGAACAATCAACGTAGAAACTCATACAAAGAAAACACAAGTACATCAAACACATAAGTTTTATTTGTTCTTCATTTTGTGTAAAGATCACAATTGTGATAATAGTTTTTTAGAAGCACTTAAACACGTTGTATTTTATCTTTGTAAAAGTTCCTTAAGAGACCAAGTTATGGTCAGGATTCTTGAGAAGACTAAGACAGTTTGTCTTAGTGATATCACTCTAATCAGGTTTTGATTTAGTGAATTAAGTCCTCGTTTGAGAGAGGCGAAATCACCTTGGCCGGGTGGACTGGAGTAGTTTGAGTTCAAACGAACCAGGATAAAAATAACTTGTTATTTTCTATTGTCATAATTGTTTTTGAAAACCCCTTATTTAACCCCCCTTTCTAAGTGTTTTCTTACCTTCAGTTGGTATCAGAGCTCCGGCTCTGAAGTGCTATCACTTAACAATGACAGAGAAAGATCCAGTTGGGAAAACTCTTGATTTATTATTCTTGATTTACTATGGCTGAAACTTCAACTTCAAACAACAAATATGATGATAAAGATAGAATCAGCACCAAACTTCTCATGTTTGATAGAGGGAAATTTGATTATTAGAAGGATAGAATAGAAAGTTTCTTTCTAGGCTATGATGTCGATCTATGGGATTTGGTCATTGATGGATACATTCACCCTACTGATGGTGAGGACAAAAAGATTGACAGAAAGTCAATGACTGACCAACAGAAGAGAGATTTCAGAAATCATCACAAAGCTATAACCACTATGTTAAACGCTATATCTCATACTGAGTATGAGAAAATCACAAATAGGGAAACAACGTTTGACATGTTTGAGTCATTAAAGATGACACATGAAGGAAACTCTCAGGTGAAGGAGACAAAGGCTCTTGCGCTTGTTCAGAAATATAAAGCCTTCAAAATGGAGGAAGAAGAATCTGTGGAAAATATGTTTTCAAGATTCCAGATTCTGACAGCTGGTTTGAAGGTCCTTGATAAAGGATACTCCACTTCTGATCATGTGAAGAAGATCATCACAAGTCTACCAAAGAAGTGGAGACCCATGGTCACAGCGCTGAGGCTATCAAAGGATCTTAACAAGATCACTCTGGAGGAACTCATCAGTTCCTTAAGAAGTCATGAGATAGAACTGGAACAAGATGAACCTTAGAAGAAAGGTAAGTATATTGCTTTGAAATCAAATAAAAAATCTGACAATAAAGCTTTTCAGGTACTTGAGGAAAGCTCTAGAGAATCTTCCTCAGATGAAGATGAATTGTCTTTGCTTTCCAGAAGGATAAATCAACTCTGGAAGCATAAGCAAAAGAAGTTCAGAAACTTCAAAAGACCAGAACAACGCGGCAAATCTTCTGGACACAAAAGATATAGCAAGAAAGAAGTTGTGTGCTTTAAGTGCAAGGATCCAGGACACTACAAAAGTGAATGTCCCAAACTTCAGAAGGAGAAACCTAGAAAGAAGTTTGAGAAAAAGAAGAAAGTCCTGATGGCCACGTGGGATGACTCAGATGCTTCTGAATCCTCATCGGAGTCAGAGGACAAATGTGCAAATATGGCACTAATGGCTGACATGGATGAGCACGAGGAAACATCTAAATCTGGATCAGAATCAGATTCAGAAGAGGTATTTTCTGATCTTACCAGAGCTGAGCTAATTGAAAGCTTAACTGAGATGCTTGAAAACTATAGTAAGATTAGACTCAAATACAAGAAGCTTCAGAGCTATCTTGCATTTGAGACTGATCAGATGAAATATGAAATTGCTGAGCTAAAAGCAAATAATTTTCAAATAAAAACTGATTTAGAAAAATCTCAACAAAAGTCTGATTCAGATACTATGTCTTGCTCCAAAAATATGTTAGAAGAGTACCACTATAGTTTTCAGAAGTTCCTGTCCAGAGGCCTAGATAGAAGCAAAATGGCTTCCATGATCTATGGTGTTAGCAGGAACATCAGAAAAGGAATTGGATATGAATCACCCTCTGGGAAGGATTTAAATCCAAAACCTGTTGATAAGCTGGTCATCAATTATACTCCTCTTTACACTCATTTTAAATAGGGTCACCTAAATGACATAAAACACACACGTACAAATCAGATCACAAAAAGCTTTATTAAACCAAAACCTCATCAGAACACAAAAGTTTTTAAGGAACAGAAGTTCAGGCAGAACTTCAGACAGAGGACCCAAAAAGATATGGGTACCTAAGGATAAAATAATTTATGTTGCAGATGTCCTTAGCAGCAAAGTTAAGACACCAGTCATGGTACCCGGACTCTGGCTGCTCACGACATATGACGGGAAGAAGGTCTATGTTCCAAAGCCTGGAATTTAGATCTGGAGGAGACGTGAAGTTTGGAGGAAACCAAAAGGGCAAAATCATTGGCTCTGGAACATTGGTAATGGTAACCTCCCTTCCATCTCTAATGTTTTGCTTGTTGAAGGTTTAACACATAATCTATTGTCCATAAGTTAATTAAGTGATAATGGTTATGATATAATCTTTAATCAAAAATGTTGTAAAGTTGTTAGTAAAAAAGATGGTTCAATCCTCTTTAATGGGAAAAGGAAGAACAACATTTATAAGATAAATCTTTCAGAACTGAAAAATCAAAATGTTAAATGCCTTATGTCTGTTAATGATGAGCAATGGGTCTGACATAGAAGATTGGGTCATGTTAGCATGGGACATATATCTCAAATTAACAAGCTCAATCTGGTCAGAGGACTTCCTAAGTTGAAGTTCAACTTAGATGCTCTTTGTGAAGCATCTCAGAAAGGAAAATTTTCAAAATCTTCTTTCAAATCTAAAAATGTTGTTTCTACCTCTAGACCATTAGAGCTACTTCATATTGATCTGTTTGGACCAGTGAAAATTGCATCCATCAGAGGCAAGAAGTATGGATTAGTCATAGTTGATGACTACAGCAGATGGACATGGGTAAAATTCTTGAAACACAAAGATGAGTCTCATTCTGTATTCTTTGACTTCTGCAATTAAGTCCAAACTGAAAAGAATTTTAATATTATCAATGTCAGAAGTGATCATGGTGGTGAATTTGAAAATAAATATTTTGAAAAATATTTTAAAGAAAAAGGCATTGCACATGATTTCTCTTATCCTATAACTCCTCAACATAATGGAGTTGTAGAACGAAAGAATAGAACATTGGAAGAAATGGCCAGAACCATGATCAATGAGACTAATATGGCAAAACATTTTTGGGCAGAAGCAATTAATATATCATGTTATATTCAGAACAGAGTGTCTATTAGACCTCTTCTAGAGAAGACTCCTTATGAATTATGGAGGAACCTAATATTTCTTATTTCCATCCTTTTGGATGTGTTTGTTTTATTCTAAATACTAAGGATAATTTGAACAAGTTTGACTCTAAAGCACAAAAGTGTTTTATGATTGGATATTCTGAACGCTCAAAAGGCTACAGAGTATACAATACTGAGACACAGATTGTGGAAGAATCAATTCATGTCAGATTTGATGATAAGTTTGGCAATCAAAAGCCAAAGCAGTCTAAAATTTCTGTAGATAGAGAAGTTCTTCTCACAGACTCTGAAGAATCATAGGCAGATAGAGTTAAAGCAAAAGAACCAGAAGCTACTTCAGATGCTACTCTGTTAGCTGCTCAGTTGGACAATTTAACCATTTCTGAAGAAACCCCTCTGAAAGGATCCTCCAGAATCAAAGCTTCTCACTGTAAGAGCACAGATTGTGTCTTAGTTATATCTTTATGTTTTGATGATAACAATTATAAATTTTGTATTCAAGAATTATATACTCTAAACGTGTTCTAGATTGTTTGCTACATGCACTAAAGTAAATTATCTTAAGAAAGCAAAATTGCCTCTGAACATTGTTAGTATGAAAGACTTCATAAGCTCAAGAGCATCTTAAGTGAAGATCTGAACACTGCTCCCAGAAGAATCTGACTACTGTCTCTTGAAGATTTTGAAGAAGGAGCCTCTAAAGCATAGAAGACTCTGCTCTGAAGGATTTCCACGCTCAAGCACACAAGCTGCACATACTCTGATTCAGCTCAATCTGAAGATCTTTCAAGACTCTGAAGATCCAGATGATCCGTGATCAAAAGACTCTGAAGATTCAGATTCTTATGTTGAAAGCTAAACTTACTTTGAAGAAGATTTAAATATGTACGTTGGTTTTTCTCAACAGCTCTTTCCTATTTTGTGCTAGACACAAGGACACAGACAAAAAGGTTTTATCTGTGCATTCCATTCTGAGGAAAGTATTCTGCAAGAGAAGACAAAAAGCATCAGGCCTGTTTCAGCACAGCCTCCAATGTGAAGACAAAAGGCTCTAGGCTTTTCTGCACAGCCTTCAACGTAACAAGACTTCTTGGATCTTAGTGCCTATATAAAGAAGTCCACTCCATCTTCTTCAGTATTGAACCTCTAGTAAAATCACTCATCAAAGCAAATCTCTCAAAGCTCTTATTATTCTATTTTGCTTTTACTTTATTCTTAACTTAAGAGAAATATCACTGTTGTGATAACAGCTTAATAGAAGCATTCTTACTCTTGTAAAAGTTTTACTTTGTTTGTAAAAGGTTTTCCTTAAGAGGATCCAGTTGGGATCAGTTGCTCTTGAGAAGACTAAGAACGGTTGTTCTTAGGTGTTGCTATTTGTAATCTGTTTGATTAAAATAGTGGATTAAGTCCTTGATAGAGAAAGGCAAATCACTCTTGAGAGGGTGGACTGGAGTAGTTGTTTGCAACGAACCAGGATAAAAATATCTGTGTTCTAATCTTTGTTTTTTAGTCTTACTTATTCAACCCCCCCCCCCCCCCCCCTTCTAAGTAATTTTCTCACCTTCAGTTGGTATCAGAGCCTGGTTCTGCGTGTGCTCCACTTAACCGTGACAGTTAAAGATCCAGTGAGAAAGATACTTTGATATTTGTGTTGTTGTCATTATGGAAACAGCTACATCAACTTGCAACAACAAATATGAAGGAGATAGGATCAGTACCAAGCCACCCATGTTTGATGGGGAAAAATTTGACTATTGGAAAGATAGAATAGAAAGTTTTTTCCTCGGGTATGATGCTGATCTTTGGGATATGGTCATTGATGGATATAAACATCCTACTGATGAGGATGGCAAAAAGATTGATAGAAAGTCAATGACTGAAGTACAGAAAAGAGATTTCAAGAATCACCACAAAGCCAGAACTATATTGCTTAATGCAATCTCTCATACTGAGTATGAGAAGATTACAAACAGAGATACTGCTCATGACATGTTTGAGTCACTCAAAATGACTCATGAGGGAAATTCTCAGGTTAAAGAGACCAAGGCGCTGGCGCTCATACAGAAGTATGAGGCATTTAAAATGGAAGAGTCTGAAAATATAGAAACTATGTTTTCTAGATTTCAGATTCTTACTGCTGGTCTGAAAGTTCTGGATAAGGGCTACTCAACGTCAGATCATGTCAAGAAGATCATCAGAAGTCTTCCCACCAGATGGAGACCAATGGTGACTGCATTGAAGATGGCAAAAGATCTGAATAAGATCTCCTTAGAAGAACTTATCAGTTCTTTGAGAAGTCATGAAATAGAGCTGGAGGAAGATGAGCCCCAGAAGAAAGATAAAGGTAAATCCATAGCTTTAAAATCTAACAAACCTGTTAAAGCTTTGCAGGTAAAAGAAGAAAGTTCTGAAGAATCGTCTTCTGAAGAAGAAGATGAACTGTCCATGCTTTCCAGAAGAATCAACAAGCTCTGGAAGCACAAGGGAAAGAAGTTTAACAACTTCAGAAAAGCTGACCACAGGAAGGAATCTTCTGGATACAGAAGATCTGGAAAGAAAGAGGTCACATGCTATGAATGCAAGGAACCTGGGCACTACAAAAATGACTGCCCCAAACTTCTCAAGGAGAAACCCAAGAGAAAGTTTGATAAAAAGAAAAAGGTTCTTATGGCAACTTGGGATGATTCAGATGAATCTGAATCTGAATCTGAAGCAGAAGAAGAGTGTGCCAACATGGCATTAATGGCTGGAATAGAAGATCAGAATGAAGAATTATCATCTGAATCTGAGTCAGACTCCGACTCTGATGCTGAAGAGGTAATGTCCAAACTTACCAAAGATGAACTTATAAAGGTGTTATCCGAAGTTTTGAAAAGCTACAATAATATCAAACTCAAGAACAAGAAGCTGAAAAGCAATCTTGAATCTGAGATTGATAATCTGAAAACAGAACTTGTTGAGCAGAGAGAAATAAATTTAAAAATAAAAAATGATTTGGAAATTGTTCAACAAGAATCTGACTCTGAAGCTAAGTCATCTGAAAATATTTTGGAAAAATATGACTCTAGTTTTTAGAGGTTCCTCACTAAAAGCATAGACAGAAGCAAGATGGCTTCTATGATCTATGGAGTAAGTAGGAATAAAAGAAAGGGAATTGGATTTCAATCTTCTTCTCTTGAAAAAGATGTAAGACCAATACCTGTAGATGATCTGATCATTAAGATAACTCCTTTATACTCTAATTTTAAATTTGGTCATTTAAATGATATTAAACACACGAGCTCTGAAAAGAATACTCATGTGTTTAGATCTAAGGCAAGTCTAAACAAAAACTATGTTGAAAAACAAAAGTTTAGACAAACCTACAAGGCAACTAACCCTAAAGGACCCAAGAAGATCTGGGTACCTAAAGACAAAATAATCCCTGTTGCAGATGTCCTTAGCAGCAAAGTCAGGACACCAATCATGGTACCTGGACTCTGGATGCTCACGACACATGACGGGAGAAAGGTCTATGTTCCAAAGTCTGGAACTTAGATCTGGAGGGGACGTGAAATTTGGAGGGAACCAGAAGGGCAAGATCATTGGCTCTGGAACTATAGGTAATGGCAACCTACCCTCTATTTCTAATGTTCTGTTAGTTGAAGGATTGAAACATAATCTATTGTCCATAAGTCAATTAAGTGACAATGGTTATGATATCATCTTTAATCAAAAATGTTGCAAAGCTGTATGTCAAAAGGATGGTTCTATCCTATTCAATGGAAAGAGGAAACACAACATTTATAAAATTAACCTTTCAGAACTTAAAGTTCAAAATGTAAAATGCCTCTTATCTGTGAATGATGAGCAATGGGTCTGGCATAGAAGATTGGGGCATATTAATATGAGACGTATATCTCAAATTAATAAACTCAATCTGGTCAGAGGACTTCCTAAGTTGAAGTTCAACTCAGATGCTCTGTGTGAAGCATGTCAAAGAGGTAAATTTTCAAAATCTCATTTTAAATCAAAAAATGTTGTTTCTACCTCCAGACCATTGGAATTACTTCACATTGATCTGTTTGGACCAGTGAAAACTGCATCCATCAGAGGCAAGAAGTATGGGTTAGTCATTGTAGATGACTACAGCAGATGGACATGGGTAAAGTTTCTAAAACACAAGGACGAGTCTCATTCTGTGTTCTTTGACTTCTGCAATCAAGTCCAGACTGAAAAAGATTGTAAAATTATTAAAGTCAGAAGTGATCATGGTGGAGAATTTGAAAATAAACATTTTGAAAAATACTTTTCTGAAAAAGGCATTGCACATGATTTCTCCTGCCCTAGAACTCCACAACAAAATGGAGTTGTAGAGAGGAAAAATAGAACATTGCAAGAAATGGCCAGAACCATGATCAACGAGACAAATCTGGCAAAATATTTCTGGGCAGAAGCAATTAACACAGCTTGTTATATTCAGAACAGAGTGTCTGTAAGACCTCTTCTGAAAAAGACTCCCTATGAATTGTGGAGAAACAGAAAGCCTAACATTGCTTATTTTCATCCTTTTGGATGTATTTGTTATATGCTTAATACTAAAGATAATCTGAACAAGTTTGATTCCAAAGCACAGAAGTGTTTCATGCTTGGTTATTCTGAACGCTCTAAAGGCTACAGAGTATTCAATACTGAAACACAGATTGTGGAAGAATCTATTCATGTCAGATTTGATGATAAGCTTGGCTCTGAAAAGCCAAAGCAGTTTGAAAGTTCTGCAGATAGAGAAGTGATTCTCACAGACTCTGAAGGCTCAGAGGCAGAAAAGGCAAAGAACAAAGAATCTGACGCAACCCCAGATGCTACACCTTTGACTTCACAACTAAACAACTTGCATATTTCTAAAAGACCAACCGTCAGAGGATCTTCTTCCAGAATCAAAGCTTCTCATCCAGAAGATGTGATAATTGGAAAGAAAGATGATCCCATAAGGACAAGATCATTTCTTAGAACTTCTGAATCTTCCTTATTTGGCTTAGTGTCAATGATAGAACCAACATCTATAGATGAGGCTCTGTAAGATAATGAATGGATTATAGCTATGCAAGAAGAGCTGAATCAATTCGCCAGAAATGAAGTTTGGGATCTGGTTCCTAGACCTAAAGGATTCAATGTCATTGGAACAAAATGGGTCTTCAGGAATAAGCTGAATGAAAAGGGAGAAGTAGAAAGGAATAAGGCAAGGCTGGTTGCTCAAGGATATAGTCAACAAGAAGGTATTGATTACACTGAGACATATGCTCCAGTGGCAAGGTTAGAATCTATTCGTCTTCTTATTTCATTTGCTGCACAGAATAACATCACTCTGTATCAGATGGATGTTAAAAGTGCCTTTCTTAATGGTATTATAGAAGAAGAAGTATATGTCCACCAACCTCCTGGTTTTGAAAGTGAAAACTTTCCAGATCATGTTTTCAAATTAAAGAAATCCCTTTATGGATTAAAACAAGCTCTCAGAGCTTGGTATGAGAGGTTGAGCAACTTCCTTCTGAAGAAAAATTTTATCAGAGGAAAAGTGGATACAACTTTATTCTGTAAATCTGTTAAGAAAGATCTGTTGATTTGTCAGATTTATGTGGATGACATTATTTTTGGATCAACAAATATTACGCTTGGAAAGGAGTTTGCTAAATGTATGCAGGAAGAATTTGAAATGAGCATGATGGGAGAATTGAGATTCTTCTTGGGAATCCAAGTCAATCAGACTCCAGAATGCACCTACATACATCAAACCAAATATGTTAAAGAGCTTCTGAAGAAGTTCAACATGGTTGATAGCAAAATGGCAAAGACTCCAATGCATCCTACAAGCACTCTAGGTAAGGAAGAGGTAAGTAAGAAGGTAGATCAAAAACTCTACAGAGGTATGATAGGATCTCTTCTATACTTGACTGCTTCTAGACCAGATATTCTGTTTAGTGTCTGCTTATGTGCTAGATTCCAATCAGATCCTAGAGAATCACACTTAACAGCTGTTAAGAGGATTCTGAGGTATCTGAAAGGTACTGCTAACATGGGTCTGTGTTACAGAAGATCTGATGAATTTTCATTAGTTGGATTCTGTGATGCTGACTATGCTGGAGACAGAGTTGAACGTAAAAGCACTTCTGGAAGCTGTCAGTTTCTTGGAAGTCATCTGATCTCATGGTACAGCAAGAAGCAACCTACCATTGTACTATCAACTACAGAGGCAGAATACATTGTTGCTGCTGGATGTTGTACTCAGATGCTCTGGATGAAGAGTCAATTAGAAGATTATCAAATCTATGAGAGTAACCTTTCTATCTTCTGTGATAATACTTCTGCTATATGTTTGTCAAAAAATCCAATCTTGCATTCTAAGGCAAAACATATAGAAATTAAACATCACTTCATCAGAGACTATGTTCAGAAGGGTGTAATTAATTTAGCTTTTGTTGATACAGATCATCAATGGGCTGCCATTTTCACAAAACCCCTTGCTGAAGATAGATTTAAGTTTATTCTGAAAAATATTTGTATGGATTTATGTCCAGAGTAATATTTCTCAGAGGCAACCTCTCAGATGCAAAATGTTTAATAATCTGAAGTATTTCATCTGTCTATTTATTCATTTATATTTATTTGATGATTTCGTTTTGGGTAAAACTCTGAACTAACAAGCTCAGAAGATCTGAAAGTTGGAAACGTTTCATTTCTTGAGAGAAATCAGATGAGCCAACAAAGGAAACACGTGGCATTCAATTTCTGAAAAGATTGAGTGCTTAACTGATTTGACGTTTGAGGTAATGCTTTGAAAATCTCAATTTTCTTGTTTTTCCCCCCAGCTGTCATAATTTAATGTGAAATGATTACTTTTCATTTAATGCTGTCCAAACGTGCGTAAGTGTCTTTTGTGTGCCCTATGCTTGTTTTTTTTTTTGGTTTCCTATATATATCACCTATCACACTTCTATAACACTTTCCACATTCACTTCATTCATGCGTTTCTGCTTTCTTTTCAATCTCTTCCAAAACCCTAAACCGAAACCAAGGTATTCTTCTTCTTCAATGGCGTCAACCTCAAACACTGCTGCAAAACCTAACAAGACTATCATGTACAAAGAACCTGAGCGAACCTTATTCACTCCAGTGGCTGATCTAGAAGTGCTCTGTGAAAGCTTCATTGACCTTGACTCTTTAAAGGAAAATGGGTTTGATCTCATTTCTGCCATTAAAGCTCAAGGGTGGGAAAAATATTTTGAAAGGCTGATGGGTCCTGTTTTTCCAACACTGGTTAAGGAATTTTGGATACATGCAAGCGCTGGTCCCAAGTTTATACATTCTTCGGTTCTTGGAGTGGAGATAGTCATCACTGAAAACCTGATCAGACAACTGTTTAGCTATATTGAGTCTGATGGTGTTTCAAATCTTGCTTCTTCTCGCATCGATATGGCTAGGGTTTATGAAGAAGTTACTATTGCTGGTTTGCTGTCAAGTAAGGTTAAAGATTTAAAACCCATTTATAGGATCTGGGCGAAAATCTTTATGAGTACGTTTTTCCACAGAAAACCTTCCAACTCTCCAGATTATGTGAGTGCGGAACATTTGTATTTTATGTACTGCATTAGCAAAAATGTCAAAGTGGATCTATCGTATCTCATCTTCAGTCATTTATTAACTCATGTCAAAGAAACCAGAGAGGAAGTAAGGGCGAAAGCTGGTAAAGTAAGGACATAGATACCCCTGGGAAGGTTGATTTCTGATATACTTGTTGAGAACAAGCTGGTTCAACATCTGACTAATGCGAAGATTACAGAAGATCTGACTCACATCATTGGCTCTGAAATTAATGGACTCAATCTGAAGAGGATGAAAATCATCTCAGAATTGAAAGGACAACTCAGGAAGATCAACTCTGACGAGATTCAAGGTAGAAGAATTCCTGTGGAAGATTTTCCACTATTCAGTGCAGATGAACCTAAGGAATTTGTCTGGCTATATATTACTGAATGTCTAAAGGAAGGAATCCCTTTACCAGCCAATCTCGTTCAAAAGCCTGGAGAAGAATTGCCTAATCAGATGAAGGAAAGGCGCAGTAAGAGAAAGGCTGACGAAGAATCCGTTCAGAAGAAGAGAAAAGCTCTTGAAGCGTTAAGAAAGAAGAGGAAAGAAGGAAAGAAGGCCAGAAGCAGTCCAAGAGAAGCTACTCTGGAAGAAATCAGAGACACCATTCAACAGGTATTAGCCTCTGATCCTACTCCTACTGTTCATTCACCACTATCTTCACCACAACTCTCTCCAAGCCTCATACCAAGAACCTCAAAATCTAGAAAGTCTGTCAATATCTCATCCGAACCACTATCCTCTGAACCAGTAAATTTACAATCATCTCCAGCACCAATCCCATCTGATCCACAACATCAAACTATTCAAACAACAATTCCACCACCAGAACCTATTTTATCAGAAAACTCTCCAACAATAACTCCACCAGAACCAACTCAACCAGAAAATTCTCCAACAACACCTCCACAACCAACTTTGTCGCAACTAGAGAATCCCCACTTAGAGACTCCCCAACCACAAACAATTATTTCAGAACAAAATCAACCAGAGACTGTTCAAACTGAACACTCTGAACAAGTAATTCCCTCAGAAGATCCAAATCTGTCTGACAATATTCTTGATATTCCACCCCTAAACCAAACAATTGAAATTTCTTCTACATCTGTTCACTCAGATGAATCCTCTGATTCATCTGATTCATCTGATTCATCTGACTATGATTCAGAATCACTCAAACAAGCTCGCTCTGAGAGTGTTATGAAGAAACATCTTAACATTGCTTTATTTCATACCCCACCAAACTCTCCATCTCAACAACCATCTGAAGCTCAACCCTCTGACACTCAAACAGCTGAAAACCAAACCATTCCACAACCACCTGAAACTAATCCATCTGAGAATCAAACTCTTCCTCACTCAGCTGAACTCCCTCAATCTGTCATCCACACATCTCAACCACCCACACCTCAACCACAACCATCTGAACCTACTCCTGCTAACACCCCTAATCCTTTTTCCTCTGGTCAGAATGAACAGTCAGATTTAGGATCTTGTGTTAATGCTATGTTTGATATTTTCAAAAAGGAGTTAGATTCTGAATATGATCGTGTTAAGGCTGTATGTATGTCTAGTTTGGACCCAAATGTTTCGAATACTGCTTGGAAGCGCTTCATCTGGATGTTTAACAAAGCTGCCCTAAAAGTTAGAGCAAAATGCTCTAGGCTTGCTAAGACAAAATTTGCTGAGTTAATAAAGGTGACACTGATGAACATGCCTCCTCCTCCTCCTCCTGTGTTACTATTGGAAGCTGCTCCTCCAGTTGTTCCTGATTTTGAAATGGTTGAACAAGCTTCTGTTGAAAACCAAACTGAAGGGAATCCTGCTGCTAATGCATCTGCTCTGTCTTCATCTGTGGTTTCAGAACTTGTGAATGATGTGAAGGATATAAAGGACTGGATGATCAAGCAAGAGAAAACAACTGATGAAATCAAGACCGGGATGTCTAAGCAAGAAGAGTCAGCTGCCAAGATGACAGAGCTTCTAACCCTCATTGCCTCTCGCCAGACCTAGTTTTATTTGTTGTTTTGCACATGAACTGAGTTTTTTGATGTTTGGTTATTTTTATTGTGTTATGTGTTTTTTGGCCTCTGTCTGTTTGTCTGTGAACTTTGGTTTGTTTTGTTTTTAATTGCATGATAACATGGTTTGCTCTTATTTGCTTCTTTTCTTCTATTTCTTTCTGTCTGTGAAAATCTTTTTGATTATGACAAAAAGGGGGAGAAAAAGAGAAACTGAGTGTTCAACCTATAAGCATTTACCAAAACTAAAATTCAGACATTTTATTAACTTATTTGAATTTAAGTCTTTCAGATTACACTGTTATATCTGACATAATTCATTGAAGTTACCCTGAGACTGTGTCAATCAGAACCTGATTCTCTAAAGAAAATCTGAGTATTCAATCAACTTTGCTATCTTACTCTGATACATTTATTCAATCAACTGGCATCAAGATTTGACTCTGAACTCATTCATCAGGCTCTGAATCTGAAATATACTCAATCAGAAAGGGAAGTATTCTATTCTATTGTAGTATTTATTTCAGGGGGAGATTGCTTATCTCAGGGGGAGTTTCTAATTCTTACTCTTTATTGAACAAAATTTTCTCATGTTTTGTCATCATCAAAAAGGGGGAGATTGTAAGAGCACAGATTGTGTCTTAGTTATATCTCTATGTTTTGATGATAACAATTATAAATTTTTATTCAAGAATTATATACTCTAAACGTGTTCTAGATTGTTTGCTACAGGCACTAAAGTAAATTATCTTAAGAAAGCAAAATTGCCTCTGAACATTGTTAGTATGAAAGACTTCATAAGCTCAAGAGCATATTAAGTGAAGATCTGAACACTGCTCCCAGAAGAATCTGACTACTGTCTCTTGAAGATTCTGAAGAAGGAGCCTCTAAAGCATAGAAGACTCTGCTCTGAAGGATTTCCACGCTCAAGCACACAAGCTGCACATACTCTGATTCAGCTCAATCTGAAGATCTTTCAAGACTCTGAAGATCCAGATGATCCGTGATCAGAAGACTCTGAAGATTCAGATTCTTATGTTGAAAGCTAAACTTACTTTGAAGAAGATTTAAATATGTACGTTGGTTTTTCTCAACAGCTCTTTCCTATTTTGTGCTAGACACAAGGACACAGACAAAAAGGTTTTATCTGTGCATTCCATTCTGAGGAAAGTATTCTGCAAGAGAAGACAAAAAGCATCAGGCCTGTTTCAGCACAGCCTCCAATGTGAAGACAAAAGGCTCTAGGCTTTTCTGCACAGCCTTCAACGTAACAAGACTTCTTGGATCTTAGTGCCTATATAAAGAAGTCCACTCCATCTTCTTCAGTATTGAACCTCTAGTAAAATCACTCATCAAAGCAAATCTCTCAAAGCTCTTATTATTCTATTTTGCTTTTACTTTATTCTTAACTTAAGAGAAATATCACTGTTGTGATAACAGCTTAATAGAAGCATTCTTACTCTTGTAAAAGTTTTACTTTGTTTGTAAAAGGTTTTCCTTAAGAGGATCCAGTTGGGATCAGTTGCTCTTGAGAAGACTAAGAACGGTTGTTCTTAGGTGTTGCTATTTGTAATCTGTTTGATTAAAATAGTGGATTAAGTCCTTGATAGAGAAAGGCAAATCACTCTTGAGAGGGTGGACTGGAGTAGTTGTTTGCAACGAACCAGGATAAAAATATCTGTGTTCTAATCTTTGTTTTTTAGTCTTACTTATTCACCCCCCCTTCTAAGTAATTTTCTCACCTTCACTCACCTAGAGGAAATGATTATTGGAAAGAAGGATGATCCAATCAGAACAAGATCCTTTCTCAAATCATCTGGAACATCACTGTTTGGTTTAGTATCAATTATTGAACCTACCTTTGTGGATGAAGCTCTACAAGACAATGATTGGATACTTGCTATGCAAGAGAAGCTAAATCAATTCACAAGGAATGATGTCTGGGATCTGGTTCCAAGACCAAAAGGATTTAATATTATTGGAACGAAATGGGTTTACAGAAACAAGCTGAATGAGCAAGGAGAAGTCATCAGAAACAAGGCTAGACTGGTTGCTCAAGGCTACAGTCAGCAAGAAGGTATTGATTACACAGAGACATATGCTCCTGTGGCAAGGTTAGAATCTATACGCTTACTTATTTCTTTTGCTGCACAGAATAACATCACTCTGTATCAGATGGATGTTAAAAGTGCTTTCTTAAATGGCTTAATTGAAGAAGAAGTTTGTGTTCATCAACCTCCTGGTTTTGAAAATGAAAAATTTCCAGAACATGTTTTTAAATTAAAGAAATCACTCTATGGCCTAAAACAAGCTCTCAGAGCTTGGTATGAGAGGCTGAGTAATTTTCTTCTGGAAAATAATTTTATCATAGGAAAGGTTGATACAACTCTCTTTAATAAATCAATTAAGAAAAACATTTTAATCTGTCAGATTTATGTAGATGGTATTATTTTTGGAATAATAAATATTACACTTGGAAAGGAGTTTGCTGAGTCTATGCAGGCAGAATTTGAAATGAGCATGATGGGAGAACTCAGATTCTTTCTGGGAATTCAAGTCAATCAAACTCCAGAAGGCACTTACATACATCAGACAAAGTATGTGAAGGAGCTTCTGAAGAAGTTCAACATGACAGAGAGTAAGTCAGCTAAGACTCCAATGCATCCAACTAGCACTCTAGGAAAAGAAGAGGTAAGTAAAAAGGTAGATCAAAAGCTGTACATAGGTATGATTGGCTCTCTTCTGTATTTGACTGCTTCTAGACCTGATATTCTCTTCAGTGTTTGTCTTTGTGTTAGATTCCAATCAGATCCTAGAGAATCTCAACTAACAACTGTTAAGAGAAATCCGAGGTATCTGAAAGGTACTACTAATGTGGGTTTGTGTTACAGAAGATCTGATGAATTTAAATTAGTTGGCTTCTGTGATGTTGATAATGCTGGAGACAGAGTTGAACGTAAAAGTACTTATAGAAGCTGTCAGTTTCTGGAAGGTAATTTGATCTCATGGTACAGTAAGAAGCAACCCACAATAGCACTCTCAACTACAGAAGCAGAATATGTTGCTGCTGTTGGTTGTAGTACACAGATGCTCTGGATGAAGAGTCAGATAGAAGATTATCAGATATATGAGAGTAACATTCCTATCTTTTGTGATAATACTTCTGTTATTTGCCTATCTAAAAATCCTATTTTACATTCTAAGGCAAAACATATAGAAATTAAACATCATTTCATCAAAGACTATATTCAGAAGGGAATTTTAAGTTTAAATTTTGTTGATACAGACCATCAATGGGCTGATTTCCTTACAAAACCCCTTGCTGAAGATATATTTAAATTTATTCTGAAGAATATTAGTATGGATTTTTGTCCAGAATAAAATTATTATTCATAAGCAAATTTATTCAGATGAAAAATGATTAATGTCTATACTCTGAAGTGTTGCATCTGTAATTTCTTTTGTTATCTTTTTTTTTTTGTGAAACTCTGAACTAACAAGCTTCAGAGGATCTGAACGCTAGCTAACGTTTCATTTCCTAAAGATTTTCAGAGACACTTAAATATCAAACACGTGTCACGTGAAATCTGAAAAGGTGGAGTGTACAAAGTGAGGCGCCGTTTGAGGTACTGTTTGAATTATTACAATTCTCGTTTTCCCCCCATTTTTGTCAAATCTCATTAAATGCTTGAAATCATTCTTTTTGTTTTTATTAAATGTGATTAACTGCTAAGTGTTGGTTACATTTTTGCGCCTTAATTTTTTTCTCTATATATTCCACGATCTCACACTTCTCACACTTTCACTCTCTCTCACACCTTTTATGCATTTTGGCCTTCTCCATTATTTTCTCTTTTCTTCAAAACCAAAAAGAAGATTAGTTTATCTCACAAGTTCGTCAATGGCAACTTCATCATCTTCGTCTCAAAAGTTAGCTTCAACAATGGTTGGGATATCATTGTCAGAAATGGGTATTGTTCCATACCAAGAACCAGAAAGAACCCTTATAACACCGGTTGAGAAATTAGAAGTTCTTACGATCATGTACCATCTTCAACAGCAGCTCTCTCTCTCTCTCTCTCGACACGTCTTCCATATGCAAGGCTGGTTTATAGAATCCTTGAGTTGACAGAATTGGACCTTAACAGGGAACCATCTACCAAGATGAAACCGACAACCAATAAGATCAATGAAATCACCATTGTGAAGAACACTGGAATTATTAAAGACGTTGACGGCACATATAAGTATGCGGGCGAAGGATCAGCCTCCAACCAATCCTATCTCGTTCCCATAGGAGATATCACAAACGAGTTTCTCTACACCACTATGATGACCCAACATTGAGAAACTATGAATTGTCACCGAGAAACCTCCCGGGCCATTGCTTCACTTCGCAACCTTATGAAGATGTCTGATGAAGATGTTTAGAAAATATGTGCTTCTATTGTTTTTATTGCTTTTCTTTCCGGATTTTATTTAAGTTGTTTAAGTTGTTAATTTCTTTTGTAACCGTACAATGTTTGCTGCATTTTTCTATGTGTTGCATTTTCATTTCGATCTATTTTGCCGTGCTTGATTATATGATGTCATGTATGCCGATATTGCTTGTTTTGGTTTGAAAGCTCCTTCCTTTTTTCTAATGACAAAGGGGGAGAAGAGCTTGGCTTTCTAATATCTCTCTGTGCAGAATTTTTGCCTCTGTTTAGATAGGGGGAGTTGCTGGACATAGGGGGAGAAGCAAGCCAAGAACGGAACCAAACATCATCAAAGGACTCAGTTGATTGTCATCATCAAAAAGGGGGAGAATGTAGAAGCACTTCAATCTCAAGGTTTTGATGATGTCAATAAAGACTTAAGCTCATTCCATGTGTGCAAAAAGTCAAGCTTTCAAAATTGATCAAGATCAAGACTATGGAATGTTGTCATGCAAATCAAGCTTCATGTGCAAATGATCGACGACAAGTTTCAAGATTTGGACACAAGCTTTGGTATATAAATATTCACTCCTTTAATTGATATACAAGTGTTCAAGTAATTTATCATATCAACATTTTGCGTTTGCATGGTTTTAAAATCATTTGGAACTGGTATAACACTTTTAACTCAATTATTTTTCTGAGTTTTAACAGTGTTAACCGATTAACCATATGGGTTAATCGGTTAACGGCCTCAAATTTTAAATTTTCAGGGCTAACGTTCAAGTGTTAACCGATTAACCTATATGGTTAACCGATTAACACTGAACGAATTTTGAAAAATTGATTCTTTTCAAATTCAAATCTTGTGTAATTGTTATACCTTTTCATTATTTGATTCATACACATTTATACCTTTTTGAAATGGTGTTTTGACTCATATAAATTCTAAATATTTCAAATTGAAAAGCACCTCCAATAATTTTCAAAATAATCATTCAATCAAATTCACTACTTTTCAAATATTTTCAAATATTTCAAAAAGTGTTCATACTGTTCATACCATTTTCATATTCAGAAGTTTTGAACACTTGTATTGATATTGAAAAGTGAATTTTGATCAAAAGGAGAAGATTAATCTTTGTATTGATATTATTATTATTATTATTATATCACTCTCAAATTACAAAATTACAGAATTATTTCTATTGTGACTTGTGATCCAGGATTGTTGGGCACAAGGGTTAGTGCTTGCAAGAGGATTGTTCTTGCACACTAGTTGTTGAATAGTTGTTAGATAGTAGGCCTCACCGGTTGATGGTGTGATAGGTTGTACATTCTAAAACTATAGTGAAAACTCTCTTTCATGTGGAAAGGGGAGTGGAGTACCTTCGGATTGTGAAGGGAACCACTATAAATCTTTGTGTCCATTTTCTTTCTGCTTTTTACTGCTTTCATCATCAAGATCATAACCAAGTAAAATTCAAGAATCTCGAAAAACCAAAAAAAGTTTCTAAAGCCTAATTCACCAACTGCTTGCAATATATACCCGTGGGGGTATATACACTGAAGATGAAACCAGAAGCTTCTCTATTCTAAACTCTTCTCAAAAAATAAGAGGTACAAGCATATCATCAATGATATCTTGATAGCGGTTGTTCTAAGCATATGACGGGAGATATAAACAAATTTTCAAGTCTATCATTAAAGGCCAAAGGATACGTTACTTACGGTGATGATAATAAAGGAAAAATTCTTGGAGTTGGAACCGTTGGTACACCTCCATGTACAATCATCAAAGACGTTCTTTATGTGGAAGGCCTTAAACACAACCTACTTAGCATAAGTAAATTGTGTGACAAAGGGTTCCAAATCAACTTCACAAAGGATGAATGTTTGATAGAACATGAAGTCACCCATGACATCTTGCTAAAAGTGCAGAAAAATGATGCTTTCAAAGCATTCAAGAAGTATGCGAAGCAAATTCAAAATGAGAAGTCACTCACCATAGCCTCCATAAGAAGCGACCATGGTGGAGAGTTACAAAATTCAGATTTTGAAGATTTTTGCAAAGAGCATGGAATTTCTCACAACTTTTCCGCACCAAGGACTCCTCAACAAAACAGTGTCGTAGAACGGAAGAATAGGTCAATGGTGGAGCTTGCTAGAACGATGCTTAGCGACTCAAATCTTCCTAAGTATTTTTGGGCGGAGGCAGTTAGCACGGCGTGTTTCATAAGCAACCGTGTCAATATTCGACCAATTCTCAAGAATACTCCGTATGAGCTGTTCAAGGGTAGGAAACCAAACATAGCATTTTTCCACATATTCGGATGCAAATGTTTTATTCTCAACAACAATAAGGATAATCTCAGTAAGTTTGATGAGAAGTCCGACGAAGATTCTTCACAAAAATTGATTCTTTTCAAATTCAAATCTTGTGTAATTGTTATACCTTTTCATTATTTGATTCATACACATTTATACCTTTTTGAAATGGTGTTTTGACTCATATAAATTCTGAATATTTCAAATTGAAAAACACCTCCAATAATTTTCAAAATAATCATTCAATCAAATTCACTACTTTTCAAATATTTTCAAATATTTCAAAAAGTATTCATATTGTTCATACCATTTTCATATTCAGAAGTTTTAAACACTTGTATTGATATTGAAAAGTGAATTTTGATCAAAAGGAGAAGATCAATCTTTGTATTGATATTATTATTATATCACTCTCAAATTACAAAATTACAGAATTATTTCTATTGTGACTTGTGATCCAAGATTGTTGGACACAAGGGTTAGTGCTTGCAAGAGGATTGTTCTTGCACACTAGTTGTTGAATAGTTGTTAGATAGTAGGCCTCACCGGTTGATGGTGTGATAGGTTGTACATTCTAAAACTATAGTGAAAACTCTCTTTCATGTGGAAAGGGGAGTGGAGTACCTTCGGATTGTGAAGGGAACCACTATAAATCTCTGTGTCCATTTTCTTTCTGCTTTTTACTGCTTTCATCATCAAGATCATAACCAAGTAAAATTCAAGAATCTCGAAAAACCAAAAAAAGTTTCTAAAGCCTAATTCACCCCCCTCTCAGGCATACTCTGAACTTACAGAAAAGAAGGAAGAAGAGAAAGGTTTCAGAAGAAGGTTCTGCATGCACTAAGAGGAAAGCCTCTGAAGTTGGTTCTTCTGAGAAGCCCTTCAAGCGTCTTAAGAAGTCAGGTAACCCATCTGCTATGTTATCTCCAATTCTGGAAACTATAATAGAGAATCCTACATCTGAACCTCCTCCTCCCTATGACCCTATTCCTACTCCCTCTCCTCAACACCCCACCTCTGAACACATTTCATATGGAAATGTTCATGACTCTGTTCCCTCTCCTCAACCACAACCACAAGCATCTGAACCTCAACCCTCTGATCCCCACACCACATATGTGCACACCCCTTCTGAACAAACCACATATGTACCATCCACACCTTCCTTCAACATCCATCAACAAACCAACTCTGCTGATATCCCTTCACCAATCCAACCAGATGAACCAAACCCCTCTGAACCAAACCATTCAGATCCTAACCCCTCTGACCCTGAACCTGAAATCCTTGATATCCAACCTCTCATGACCGTACACCCTATCTCATATGGATCATCTGACTCGTTAGATTCATCTGATTCATCTGACTCTGACCTATCAGATGCTACCTCACCAACACATAACTCCCCAAACCATCCTGATGATATTCCTACTCCCATTTCCACTCCTACTCTCATTTCCATTCCTACTTCCATTACCATTCTTACTCCCCTTCCTTCTCTTTCCTCAGAACAACCCTCATCTTCTGATAAACCTTCATCTTCTGTTGACTCTAAGGAATCCGTCTTAGAGGCTCTCCTTAAACCCACACCTATATCAGATGTTGGGACTCTATTATATGGTTTCGAGACAGAAATGCAGATGTGGTTGTCTTTTGTTAGGGAAAGGTGCCTGAATAGAGTGAATCCTCATGATTTTGAAGTATTTTGGACTACTTTCAGAAGAAGATTCAACTCTGTGACTGAGAACCTTCAAGTTGCTTGCTCTGCAGATGCTCAAGAGAATTTTTCTGAAGCTATCAAATTTGCTCTTTTGGGTATACACAGAACTCCTACTCAGTTTCTGGAAAACACACCTGCAAAGGTTGTATGTTCAGCATCTAAAGAAACTGCTACACTTCAGATTAGTGTAATTCCTCAGCCTGGAGAAATTATCACAGAGGCTGCTATCTCTGAAGAGACTCCTGCATCTGATAAGCCTTCTGATATGGATTTAGAGACAACATCTGTTTCAGTGGTCATTCCAAAATCAACAGTTTTGAAGAAAGACTCTGAAGATGTGAAAGAAAAGCTTGCTCAGCAAGAGGTTGCAACAAGTGAAATTAAGACTTGGATGGTTAAGCAAGAGAAGACAACATAAGAAATCAAGGACTGGATGGCTAAGCAAGATGAATCTACTTCTGAGATAAAGACTTGGATGGCAAAGCAGGAAGCACAAACTTCTGAGATAACTGAGCTTCTGAAGATTCTAGCCTCTCGTTCTACTTAGTTTTTTTTTGTCTGTGCACATCTATGTTTTTGCTTGTTTGTGTTATCTTCTGAGTTCTTTAAATGAATACATCTGATTGTTTTTCTTCTGCTTATCTGTTATAATTGTTTTCTTGCTCTGATATTTTTGTCTTAAATGATTTTTTTTCCTGAAATCACTTTTTGATATGACAAAAAGGGGGAGAAAATGGAAATTTTGATTATTCATATAAACAGATACAAAATGGTAACTTATACATGATAAAATATAACTAATGTTGAATTAAGTGTTTCAGAGCTAAAAACTTCTCATATGATAATATCCTTAGAATTAACTCTGAACAAGGTCTGAGAAAGCCTACAAAGCTAATTCTGACTCTAGAAAGAATACAAGTGCTGAAAGGGAAGTATTTATTTTTTCTAGCAGTATTCATTTCAAGGGGAGATTCATAATCTCAGGGGGAGATATATATATATTTTCTTATTTTGAATAAAATTTCGTATAGTTTTTGTCATCATCAAAAAGGGGGAGATTGTTAGAACACAGATTGGTTCTTAATATATCTCAATATTTTGATGATAACATTAATGAAATTTTGTATAAAGAAAATATATACTATAATTTTGTTCAAGTGTTTTTGTTTCAGATATTAAATAAATATTCATCTGAAGACACAAAGAATTCCTCTAAACATTATATAACGCAAAGCTCTGAGCGTAAAAAGCGCAGCACAGAAGACTCTGAAGCGCTAGCTGCAGAAGACTCTGGAGTGCTAGCTGCAGAAAACTCTGAAGCGCTACCTACAGAAGAATCTGAGCGCAAAATATAAAGATTCAGTATATTCAGAAGAATTTGTGAGAACTCAACGCTGCAACCTACAGAGGCTCTGAGAATCAAGTCAACTCTGATCATTCATTCACGCTAAGCACTTTGCTGCAAAACTCTGGATAGAGTGACTCTGATAAAGAAGAACATGGAACATCATCAGAGGATCTGATGCAAGATTATTTTTCATATTTGTTCATTTGAAAAGATATTGTTCAAGAAATATATGTTGCTAAACCAAATGTCTACCAACAACTCTATTTCTCATTTGTGTATGGCACAGGAATTCAGGCAAAAAGGGAATGTCAAATCAAGATGAAAAATATTTATCCTTTCTGTCTACATCCTACAGTACTTTCATCTACACACTATTTGAGAAAGTGGAGTATATAAAGAAGTCTCCATCAGCACTTCAAGACTAAGATTTTCAATAGAAGAATTTCACAATAATTCCAAGAACAATCAACGTAGAAACTCATACAAAGAAAACACAAGTACATCAAACAACTTTCTACATCAAACACATAAGTTTTATTTGTTCTTCATTTTGTGTAAAAATCACAATTGTGATAATAGCTTTTTAGAAGCACTTAAACACATTGTATTTTATCTTTGTAAAAGTTCCTTGAGAGACCAAGTTGTGGCCAGGATTCTTGAGAAGACTAAGACAGTTTGTCTTAGTGATATCACTGTAATCAGGTTTTGATTTAGTGGATTAAGTCCTCGTTTGAGAGAGGCAAAATCACCTTGGCCGGGTGGACTGGAGTAGTTTGAGTTCAAACGAACCAGGATAAAAATAACTTGTTATTTTCTATTGTCATAATTGTTTTTGAAAACCCCTTATTCAACCCCCCTTCTAAGTGTTTTCCTACCTTCATCTCGCATTTTGGAATTGTGGCTTTGTGAAACATTGAGGTGTGGTTTGTGTGGTCATGTTATATGTGAAAGGAGGTGGGGTATGGTTGATATGTATGAATCGTTGTTGTGCAGGATTTGGTTGAGGCAAGTTTGTTACAGGCTTGTAATTTCTGCGTGTTGTACGTTTGGTGAAGTCTTGTATCAAGTGGCTTGGAAAAGTTTTAAGTGGCTGATGGCTTGTGTTTCTCATTTGGCTGGAAATTTGTTTTATTCGCAATTGGCTTGTGTAGATACAACTCTTTCTTCTTATTTTTTGCAAACTTTTTTGGTTGTAATTTGGACTTAGTAATGGATAAATAATGACGGGCTTTGGTTTTGTAACATGGGCTTGTAGACTTGATGGGCTCTCATATACTTTTTGTGAATTTAATAAGCAATTCCATTGTAGCATTTTATGATGGATGTGTGATTTTTGAATGGACTTTGAAACTATTTTATACTTGCACTTTTGAACTTGATCAAAACAAATGCCTTCAATTTTGATTTGGAACTTGCAATTGTCTTGAATTCTTCAATTCTTGATTTAAAAAACAATGCCGATTAAAATTAGAATTTTCATGTTAACTCAATATCCACATTTGAAATTGTTCTTGAATTTCCCCCTTGAGAAATGATTTAAACATGAATCAATCATGAATCAATCTTGAACTTTGCCATTTGCACTGATAAACTCAAGACTTCACTGTGAGCCTTCTTGATCAAGAATCATGCCTTGAAATCAGAGGAACATGACTTAAAATATGAACCGTTCTGTCCAAAACCTTGACTACAAATGTATTTATCTTTGATGATCCTCAATCATGAAACTCATGTTTTGGTGCAGTCTGAGAACTTGATTCATTCACAACTGACTTGACTTGGCAAAAAACCCTAGTTGGAACCTCAGACACACACGCCATATAAATCATGTACCTTGGCCCTGATCTTGAAACAAACCTTTATTTGACTAACAAATTTGGTCAAAACCACTGAACCTCAATCAATACTGCCTACACACACCTGACTTGATATCTTCAAATGAAACATGGACTTAAGAAAAATGAATGTGGAAGCAACATATTTTTTGATTTTTGAATAATGGTTAGTGGATGGAAGTATAAATGAAGATAATATACAGGTAGGAAAAATTTGGGGTATGACAAGATGGTTAATGATAGGAAGTCTCTTACTCTTAATCAGAAAAAGATTTATAGAAAGCATCATAGAGTGAAAGGGATTTTTGTTGATGCCTTGCCTCATTCTAATCATATAAGATTATTGATAAGTCTACTGCTAATACTATATTTTAATCTCTATATGCTACCTATGAAGGTAATCAACAAGTGCAAGAGGCTAAAGCCATTCTTCTAGTTCACCAATATGAGCTGTTCAGAATGAAGGAGGATGAGAACATTGAATCCATGTTCTCGAGATTTCAAGTTCTTGTGTCTGGACTTCAGGTCTTGAGCAAGAGCTATACTACTATGAATCATGTCAAGAAGATTCTTAGGAGTCTTCCTGCCAAGTATAAACCCAAAGTAACTGCTATTTAAGAAGCTAAAGACTTAAGTACTATAATTCTTTATAGTCTTGTTAGCAACCTCCAGAGTCATGATATGAAGTTAAATAAAGATAAGCCTAAAAAAGCAAGTTAAAACCTTGGCTTTAAATTATTTTGAGAGATCTGAGAAATCTTCTTAAACTAAAAAGCTCAAAGAAGCCACTCATGATGAAGCTTCTAATGAAAAATCTAATTATGATGAACTAGCTTTTATCATCAAAAGATTTAAAAACCGGTCAGAAAGAAGAATAAATTCTCTAGTAAGAGAGATACCTTCAAAGGGTCAGGATCTGGGAGTAAAGATTAGGATGGCTGATTCAGCTACAACAAGCCTGGTTACTTTATTGCTGAATGTCCTGATTTCCACAGAGACAAAAGCAAGATGGAAAACTTCCAAAAAACAAATTCAAAGGTAAGTTCAAAAAGAGTATCACGGCAACATGGGAAGAACTTGACAATGAAGGAGATGATGAAGAAGCCAACCTTGACCTGATGAATTCAATCTTTTCAGACTCTGAATTTAAAGTTGGTTTTGACTCATAGTCGGAAGACACAAATCAGGCACTTTCAAAATCTCGACATCTTATTTGGGCGATCTTTGTCATGATCTCATGGAAAGATGTTAGCATAAAGCTAAACATGCGAAAATTCTAACAAAGCAACGTGATATTTTGAAAGATGAGTTAAAAATTTCCAAATAAAAATTTGAAAAACTTGAGAAGGATCATATTGCGGCATAAGACATGGCTGACAAAACTTTGGTTAGGGATGAATTAGCCCTTCAAAATTTCATTATATTTGGGTTTGAAAGAACCAAACTTGCTCCCATGATCTATAGAGTAAGTAAGAGAAAAGGAGAAGGCCTTGGATACTGTCAAAAGTCTTATAGTCCAAGGATTGATGTTTTGACTAAATTAGAGTCTAAGACTCCCAAGCTTAAGGTTTTGAAGAACTCAGAACCAAAGGTTGTTGTATCTAAGGTTTTGAGAGATTCGAAAATTAAGGTTAAAACTTATCCTATACAAGATGTCAAAAATGAGTCTAAATCGTACTATAAGGATAAGGCACACAGTAAGAAGAAACCCTACAAAGCTAACCTCAATGGACCCGTAAAAGTATGGGTATCAAATAGTGAAATTATTTTTGATGTAGATGTGCTTAAAGGAAAGAACAAGGCAATAACTACTCCAGAAGAATGGTTACTCATAACCTTTAAGAAGAAGAAGGCATACATTCTTAATCCTAGATTTGTGGTACTGGGAAAACTGATGTCTTCCTTTGATAAACTGGTGCTTCAGATTTGTGACTTTATCTCTGAAGTTTGTCCAGTTATCTTTAGAAGTCTGAGAAGGCTTCTAATGGTGTCATAAGAGCATTTTTGGAACAAGAAATTTCCCTTTGGACAATCTCAAAAGTTGATACTTCGATTTGTAAGGTAAGTCTATCTTTGTTTTTACTAGATAGTTTCTAATCCCAACATTTGCTAAATATTTGTCAGAAGATCTTCACATTTATGAAAGAAGAATTACACTTTATAGTGATAATTTTACTTATATCAGATAGGCATAAAACCTTACTATATATCAAAGTCTGATGATGTTTAGAAGCTACGATGAATAAGATTAACTGCATATGATATGCACATAAGTGGACATTCTTTAATAACTGTATCTGGCATCTGTCCTGTTACATGTCATAAATTTGAAACGTCCTATAACACATGGATTATAACTATTGAGCAAAAACTCCTTTATTCTTGGTTATTTGAATTTACCTCTTTTATGTTTAATTCTTTCGCATTTATGTTGTTTGTTAGTTGAAAATCCTTTTTCACCTAAAAACACTTTATATCAGAAACACACATTTCACTTCTCACTACTTACTGTTTGCCTTTTTCTAACCTTACCTGAAAACCTCTTTTTTAAAAAACCTAGAAACCCTAATAACCTTATTCAACAATGTCGTCATTATCTAATGCTCAACATGCACATATGGTAGTTGACTCTGGAAAAAGCATCACCATCAAACCTAAGACCATGACTTTGAATCAAGATTATCTAAAGTTGTTGGTGGAACAAATTATTGATTTTGAGTCCTTCAGTCAAAATGAGTATGATATGTGGAGTTTCTTCAGAATTCAAGAGCGGGATCATATATTAGAAATGTTGAATAGACCAACCTATCCTCATCTTGTTAAGGATATTTGGGCCAGGGTAGAAGTATTTGATGAATTTGTTGCATTTGAGGAACTTAGACTTCTAGTGGTGAAGAACAAATATTTGAAGGGGAAAAGTAGAGAAGAGTTTAGTTTGAAGAAGTTTAAATCAGATCTGCTGTTATTGGGTATTGATATGGTTATCACTCAAATGACCATGGCTGAACTTTTGAGAGCCCCAAACTCTAAAAGGTTTGTGGTGGGTACCAAAGAAAACAATCCTGAAGAAAATGGAATCAAATGGAGTCTATTTAAGAATGCTGATAAATTGTGTTCTTCTAACTTTGGAAAAGTCAAGAACTTGAAGGATGAATTCAGGGTTTTGTTCAAGATTATTATTGGTTGTCTGATTCCTAGAAAGGGAAGCACTAATTAGATCTCACGGGATCACAAGAACTTCTTTTTCTATTTGAAGAATGAAGATAAGATAAATTTGTCTGCCTACATTTTCCATCATTTGTGTGAAGCAATCAAGTTCGTTTGATTGATGCTCTGAAAAACATGCCTGGTAATGGGGATCTGGATGAGATTTATAGAAATATCTTATCTGATTATGTTCTTGGTAACATGAAGCTTTTAAATTGAGGAATTAGTTGCTGCTACTGAAATAATGCCCTCCAATACTAGAAGTGGAAAATCCCCTTAAAAGTTTTCTTTCGTGTATGTCATATGAAAAGGACCTAAAAGGAAAATGAGATTGAGGAAACTGGTAGAGAAGGAAGAGGAAGAAGAAAAGGATAATGGTGCATCCTTGGTTAGAAACAGAAGAACTGCAGATGCCGCATTTCAGAAAGAGTCAATTGAGCCTAGCTTGAAATATGCTCAACTTTTGGCATTTGTAATGTTGGATTAGTCCTTGAAGCATGCAGATTTGACAATTGTTGAAAACCAAGAGGCTACTACTGCTGGTAGGATGGAATCCACTGAAGTTCAAGTTGTAGAGATTATGGATGGTTTAAAGTCTAGTGTATCTGAAGCTTCAGGTGTCCCTAAAGAAGCTATCTTAGAAGCTGCGGTCACTTTGTAAACTCTAAATGCTGGGGGAACAAGTATTAATATGAATGTACTATCAAAAGATGGTTTTGATTATCCACCCCTAACAGAAAATTATAAACACCTTCACCAATCCCCTCTTTTGTTCATGCTCTTATACATCCTTCATCACTCATTGCTGAACCCATAGGAGATCAAAACCAGTTAGCTCTTCAAAATATGTCTGACCAACCTATTCCTGCCATCCCCGTCAAAATATTCTCTCCCAAAGACCAATCCTCTACCCAAACATGTTCTGCTTCTGATGCTAAACATGTAACTTCTGTTCAACCTGAAATTACCCCAAGTATCAGAACACGTCAATCATCACTTGTACCCTTATTTCAGCCTACACCCCCTACATCACCTCAAAGTGAACCCACCACTATTCAAAATTAACCAGAGATTGAAGCTACATCTGAAGATCAAAGAGAAACTAGACAAATTGTTCAAGGTTTATCTTTGGTTCATGTTACTTCAAATTATAGTGTTGAGTTTGAACAAATTCCATTTGATTATCTTCATCATGAAATAGTCGTTAACCAACCTATTCAGATGAACCAATCTTCTGAATTGACGCCCTCTCAAAAAACCCATCCATTAACCTCACAAATTATCCAAACTAATCTAGCTGTAATAAAAAATGTCTTAGTGGATGATATTCATAATCTAGTCCTCGAGAAGTCCTCTGTTTTAGATCCTATAACATACTATGCTAAATGGGATTCTATTCACACTTTTGTGGCCACAGTCATTCAGAACGTGAAGAAAGCAACTTCTGAGTCATCATGTTCTAGGCATAACGCTTTGAAAAAAGAATTTGAATTCAGCTGCTTCATCTCAACACATCTTAGATGATAATAAAAAGAAAATGGATGGCAAATTAAGGTTTATGGATGTTAGACAAGATTCTATGTGTGCAGGTCTTCGAGCCATTTTGGAGTTATTGAAGAAACCATAGTTTTAGGCCTCTAGAACCTCTATTTTGTTTTACCTTGTCTTTTTATCATGTCTTATGAACTTATTTCTCTTTATGCTTACTATATATATATGCAATTTATTTTTTATTCATTCATATTATTCTTGGTTTTTCTGTCATGTGACTGATTGATCGCGACTTTCTATGTCTAACTCAATTAACTACAAGTGCACAGTCTATCGCGTAGTAATAATAGATATCGATCCCACAGGGACTCGTAATCAAACTAGTATTATCGGGTGTTACGGTGTTTAGCTAGGTTGGTAATGTTTTAAGGGAATAATAACAAAATAAATGCGTAAACTAAAGGGAACTAAAGCTTTTACTTAAGGTATGAATACTTGAATCGGTATGTAATATGTTATTTCTTCAGGGATTCTATAGGTCACCGGTGTCTTTAGGTTTTAAAAAATAGTTTAAGAAAAAAATGATGGTTTAAAGACCTTTGTCTCACGATGGTTGTTGACGCTAGTCGCAACTCTAAGGCGGAACGTATGTTGTCGCTATCCCGTTCGGGGTTAAAGTTACTTTTTGAAAACTATTAGGTTCTAATTCCTTTTAAAGCGTTGTCGCTGTTTTTAAAATGAATGCCTAGTTTTTACTATCTGGTCTTAGCCTCAGCTGTTGCTTGTTGGTTCGTATCTTTATGAATTTCCCACTGTCGTGGCGAAACTACTGTAAATAACTTCTCGCTGTCGCGACGAAGGTTTATTTAGAAAAGTCAAATTTAAAAACTGAAGTCATAAATAAGTTTTTGAAAAGGTAGATATACGCCGGTTAATTATTGAATCCCATCAGATTATTTACTACATACCGATTACTTAAGGTTTAGCCAGACATGGAATATAAATAAACAGAACGTAAATAATGGCAGAAAATAATAATATTCATTACAATAGGAAATAACAATTCAATTACGATTAGAATAGAAACCTGTGAATAATTCGATTTGGCTTTTGGGAAATCCTCCAAAATGGCGGCATAATTTTGTCTTTATGCTAATTACTCGTACAGAATAGAAACGGGAAGTAAAACAAGAATTGCAAGGAAAGAAAGAAACAAGAAATAAAACAACGATAAGAAAAATGGGAATTTGAATAATTGCTCTGGAAGTAAATTGGCAGCACTTCGTTTCTTCAATGCGGCCCCCTTTTTCTGGTACCAGCTACCTCCTTTTATAGATGGGATATTCAACGGTTTATTTCTTCGGGAAGTGAGAATGATATCAGAGAATATAGGAGTTAGTGGTACCACTTCTCTTTGGCACTTTCATAATTTGACAGCACGTGCAGAAAACTGTATTTTAACTGCATGACGGTCGTCATGGACCTGTAACGGTCGTCACCCGCATGACGGTCGTCACACCCTTGTGACGGTCGTCACATCAGCAAAACTCGTTTTTGCTGCTTTTTGGCCCGATTTTCACTTGGTTTTCACCTGTAAATGCTTCTTTTCTTTATCTTGCTCCATTTGAGCATGGACTTTGAATACCTGCAAAATACTGGGCAAATAGTGTGGAAATATCCGAATTCGGAGTGAAAACGGTCGCCGATTAGTAGAAAAGTACATTATTATATATATATGATTTCGCGTTATCAAACTCCCCTAAACTTGAATCTTTGCTTGTCCTCAAGTAAAGGTAGGAAAAATTTAAAGTTCGGCAAGCGCGCAACACGCTGTTCCTTGATCAGATTTCTCGGATGCCAAGTTAAGAAGAACCGAGGATCCAATGGAAACAAAGCGTATACGGCGACGACACTTGATTGTAAGTCTTCGAAGGCCTTTCTTTTATGCAAGCCAGTCTCAACCATGTTACTACAGCTCGGATTCAAGTCTCTCGCTACAAATTTCACTCGGCTTCGTTCTGGCGCAGTCACATTAAGCCCGTTATCCATACATGTTCATGGCAAGAAAACCTGTTGGTGATTTTGATCTCTCTGCTAGTTTGATTTTTTTTTTCTTTGCACATATGCTTATTCTGCTATAAATCCGTAAGAGTTTCGTACCGTTGGGCTAAATGCTCGGGTGAGGAGCACCTAACTTAGAAGGGACATATCTCTGTATTCATGCAATATGGCTTTTCTTTTCTTTCAAGATTTATTGAATTCTTACTAGAGATCATACACTTATTTGCATCGGTTTCTTGCTTAGAAGAGTTTAGGATGGTGCTGGCTGCTCGTATAAACTACTGGGGGCTCCGTTCGAGTCGAAACTTGAGGCTTTGATACGAGTAAGCAGTGAGACTGACTCGCATAAACCAGAGGTCTAAGGTGTCAGGGCGTAGGAGTTTTGTTAGAATTTTCTTCTCGGAAATTCCAACTTGGTAAGGTTTAGGCGTATCGCGTGATGCTTCGTAGAGGATAAAAGTTTCTTTGTATATGTCATATGAAGCGCGGGGAGTTCACGTAATGGACATATATATATATATATATATATATATATATATATATATATATATATATATATATATATATATATATATATATATATATATATATATATATATATATATATATATATATATATATATATATATATATATATATATATATATATATATATATATATATATATATATATATATATATATATATATATATATATATATATATATATATATATATATATATAAGAGCTTATTTACCGAAAATTGAAATTACTTTAAATTGAGAATTCGAAAGGAAAAGTACAATAGGAAATGGGAAATAACAGGGAAAAGGGAAATGAAAAGGGAAATAACATCCGCTCCCACACTATCTTAATCAGTGTCCTCACTGATTTGAAAGAATGCGGAAGGGAGGAATACAAAGAAAATAAATAGAGAAAACAAAATGACAAAAATGAAAAATACTACTATTCCCATCCTCGTCCTCGATCTCTTCCTCGACCTCTGGCTGGGGCGTCGCGTGCGACGAGGTTCAGAGCTCCAGTGTGGAAGATGTAATCACGGAGGCCGTCGACTCACACAGTGAGGTGTGCCATTTCATCAGCCATGCCGGAATGGACATCGTGCATCATCTGCAAAGATTGCTGAATTTGACCGGTTTGCTCTCTCTGCCATGCTTCAAATTCTTCAGCCCTTCGGTTCTGCTGCTCCATCATAAGCATCATCTGGTTTTGTTGTTCGATGCAGCAGAGGAGGGCCTCAGATGTGTCATCAGTGGCAGGACGGGGGCGGCGGCGCGTGGAAGGGCCTTCGGCAGCAGGTGCTTGTGATGGCTCAGGCTGGTCGGCTCTGTCTAGCTCCTCTTGAACTTCGTCCCTGGGCTCTTGGATATTATCCTGTGTTGGGGCAGCAGGGGCAGTGGCATCAAAGAGCCAGTTGGCTCTATCCTCTGGATGCATTCGGGTGCGTGAAGGCATGATGATGCTCTGGTGTCACACCCTAATTTTTGACCGCGAGATCCCACCTCTTTTTCGCGCATTTTTTCTGTTGTTATTTGGTTTTAATTTAATATTTTATGTCGTATGGCTAACCAACTCGTGCAAGTGCAGTAGCACCAAACGTAGTTTTTTTTCCTTACAGCCAGATACCGCAAGGACGTGACTAGCTCAGGTGAGGTTCAAGATTCCGAACCTAATTCAAGAAAACTTTACAAAAAGGCGTCCACGTCGTGTTTCAACATCATGTTCGAGAAGTCAGTTTCCTTTGGGAGAATATAAGGCTAAGAGATTTACTTCGAATTTAAGTGGGATTTGAAATATTAAGAACATTCGAGTTATTACAAGAAGTTGAGTGGCCCTTATGAAGGTGATTATATCCAAGATTTATCACCGTTACTGAGAACACATACACGATATCAAAGTTACGAGGATTGATGCAGTTGCTTTTGGAGATGAATTCTACATTAAGACATTTGTTTCTAGTCAGCTACATGTCCCTATGACTACAAATCAGAAATAATTTCGTGGGACTCTATGAATACCGTGTCGGGCTACTTATTTTATTCTCCTCCCAAAGCATAATGAGGTTTTATGGCAGGTGATTCGCAAGAAGGGATGACTATGTTGGTAACTTAAAATAAACGTCCCCATGGAAACGGAAGAATACATATCTCCCAACGGAAAAGCACATAAGGGATATTGGGACTATGAAGCAATGACAAGAAATATGGGATCTTGAAAACCTGGTCGGAGATTACATGCTATTGCAAACTTCAAATAAGCAAATTCAACATTGGTTCGAGCCTGTTTAATTATCAAAAAGAAAATGTATACAAAGAGTTCTAATTATCAAGATGATTGAGCAGTATTCCAACAAGAGGAAGAGTCCAAGCGTAAGCGTATCCTTCAGGACCTTCAAAGCCGAGTTGGAGCGTAACTTGCAACGTTAATCAGTACACCTGCAAAACACGAGATTGGAACTAATCAACACAGTAGCGGATCCCGTCACATGCCATAAACAATAATTAAGGCTAAACAAATTTGACGAATGATGAATTTACCAAGAGCAAGCTTTGGCTCGTGAATTTGGCAGGCGGCGAGATACTTGCAATTGACAAAAATCCTGCTTGACTGAACACAAAGTGAGTGCAGAAGTAGAGATGAACCTATGAAGGAAATAGAAATGAGTTTGCAAGCCATTGAAAGTAAGACCAAAAGAAAAGACAATATCCACATAAACCTACAAGAAAATTAAAAAGGCTAGAAGACCAGATTGAACACCTGTGCAAAACCAATCAGAGAAACAATTCCTCAGGGGAAAAGAAGAACACCTGCATCCGACTCCAAACAAGGCCTGTCCTACCGAGGCCTGCACGGGAGAGTATTATTTTCAGCACAGAGGATTCAGCTTAATCCTAAACAGATGTTGAAACGAACCTTCAGCGCACGGAAACAGCTATCGCAAGTATAAAAATCAGGGCATTTCTGCACTCACCTCTGCATTGTGCAGTTTTGGTTTTATTGTACCTCTGGTCGCAACCAATTACAAGGAAGCATAGCCGGAGAACAAAGCATCACAACTGGAAGGAACTGCAAGAGGAAACCAGTTGCACATTAGCGGTTCTCAAGGAATTAACTAAATGCAAACAACAACGGTAAATAAAGGAAACCAATGGGAGAATTAGATTAAAGAAAAGGTGACCGAAGAATGAGTCATAGCCACTCCTAATCCAAAGACCTTTAAAGTTAAACAACATCGTCAATTCATATTCGCGACGATATTGTTGCTCAAGGCAGTCAACATAATTTGGATTTCGAACGGAGGGTAACTGGTAATGACCATTGAGTAAGACACTGGAAATTCTCACCACTGTAACATCAATAACGACACAGCATCTCACGTTGCTTGGTAGGCAAGAACTGTGAGGCAGAACTTGACAGGTGCCACTTCAACTTGGTTATATGAGTTTCTCCACGACGGCATTCAGCCAGAGCTAAACCTACGTAAAGAAAAACAGAGTAAATGCAAGTAAATCCAGGAAGAGTAAACCATAACTAGTCTAAGTGCTCTACCAAACTCACCATCTAACTTCACCAATTTGGATTGGAGCTGCATAAGCATTTCATGTGTAAATAAAACGAGGGTTCACAAGAGTACCGGCTACGAGGTCAGCAAGAAATCCTAGGTCGTTCCAAGGCTACCGGTTCATTACCTCCACCTATCCAAACTTGGAGCAAAATAAAACACTGCAACTCCCATCCAACACCGTCAAACAACTCAACAGAGCATCCTACAACCAAGCCCACATACGCAGAAGGAGAAAACGAGACATCGGAGACTACCCCGCCGTCAAAACCACCGGAAATACCCTATTCGCGTTGAGGCTACCCCGCCGCCGCCGTTATCATCAAAATTTTCGGTAATCCCTCATCTTTTACCCATGCTATTGCACGGTTGAAGTTCTGTTTGTGATTTCAGGTTCCAAGCTAGCGATACATCAGAGGAGAATCGAACCACGATAGCAAAAGAAGAGAGTGAACGAAAGGGGGGGGGGGGGGTAGATCGAAACGGAGGTTGAGCGAGAGGGAAGATCAAACGAGATTAGGGTTCCTCCTCTATTTGTTTGTTTTTTTCGCATGTTTTTTTTTCCTGATGGCTTGTATGATTGTAATTGGTACATATTAACACTCACTAATCATCACTAACCACACACTAATCTACCAGCCTTTGTTTTTACTAATTAAAACATTAGTCCTTAATTCGTTTCATTTAAGTAACTAATAGACTAATCAACCAATTCTGATCAACTTTATAAAATATAATTTATAATCTTTTTAATCCAAATAAAACTAGTAGACTCTTTCAAATCAACTATTAATAAACCAAGTTTTGAGTCAAACTAATTTTAGATCCTTTTATATAGATTTAATAAACATTCACAAACAATTTATTCCAATTGCTTCTTCATTTAATTAGACATTAGAATATTTTAAAAAATGCAAATAACCCCTTTTTACAAAATAATGTTATTTAAATAATTATTTCACTTAGGATTTTATAACTAAACTATTGTAACATTTTATTTTAAACTCAAATTTAGTGTAGATCAACTCATATTAAACCCTTAACCTTTTTTAATCAACAACTTAAAAATACACATATAGTAATTAAATTTTTTCTTCTATTAATTAAAACAGGAAATCCTCTTCTTAATTAACTAATTCAATCTTTTTTTTATAAAATTAAACTAAATTAATCCCTTTTTTTTTCTTAATTTAATTATTAATCGACCACCTAATTAGTTTTTTTATTTAAGGTAAACTTAATAACTTTTTTTTTAAATAAATATCAAACACTCCCTTTTTCAATTTAAATTAATCCTTTAAAAATAATAAATAAAAAACATTTTATAACACCTTAAGTAAGAGAAGATAATTTTATATAAGGTCGTTTCTATAATTTAAATAACAATATTTTCGTAAAAACAATCTCACCAAATTAATTCAACCATTTCCCTAATTCAACTTCTCCCTTTTAATTAATCAATTTCAACTTAATCAACTCACATCGCAAAATATATTCATTCAATCGTGCACTTCACGACACTTGCACCTACACCTCAGCGCTTTCATGCGTATGTGTATGGTTTACATTTCCGCAATTTATTCTACCGTTATTTAACATTACCGTCATTTACATTATCGCATCGCATTCCGTCCAAAGGAAAAACCTACACATGAGTCAACACTCGTGTGTAGTGCACATCATTTGCATCATACTCCCTCTGATCCTTGATCCCATTCAAGTCGATCATTTTAGGATAGGACCTACCCCATAGGAAGGACCTTGTTTCTATCTCTACAACTTAGACAAACAATCAACACTATACAACTTTTTCAAACACAATAGAGAATAGATGCTAATCATCTTAAGTGAGATATAATCTCCACCCCCACAATAATACAATCAAACATGTAGGAACTTTGCCTTAAGAGTGATAAAGGCATACTCGTCAAACAATCCGAGTACTTAAGCCCTTTTCTTAAGACGATGCAAAGACTATTTTCCTACAACCTCCTTTACACTTGTGGTGGTTACATCTCCCTTAACATGAAGACTCATCTCTTCTCCTAAACCCAATCAAAACAACTACCCTAAACCCGTAGGAACTTTGACCACAGTCAAAGAGCTCCTCTAACCCTTTAGGGGAACTACAAGTACTCTGATTCCACCCCCGTAAGGATATGTAGGCATAAGATGCGACATCTTATCGAGTATACTTAGATATAAACCCTTAGGTCTTTAACCTTAAGCAAACACATAGCAATAAACAAACATAAAACAAGAGGTTCCTGTAGAGTACTACAGAAACTTAGGATGCTAGTACCTTCCCTAAGTTTAACCAACCCCCGAACCTATAACTCTCTAAACCTTGCATTTGCATTGCATTGTGGGTATTTCGATCTTTTTCCCTTCCTTTGGACAAATCAAAGTTCGGTTGCAAATGAATAAGATTCAAACTAATCAATAGTTTGGTATCCAAATTTCACCGCGACAGAAATGGCGACTTCACTGGGGACTCTCAGTGGGTCTCCCTATCTTGTTTTATTTCTTTATTGCTTTATTGCTTTATATATTCGTTTATTTGCTTATTTGTTTACTTGCTTATTTGTTTGTATTCGTGGGTTGATACCTTTAAGTGGTGAGACAAAGTCCTACACCCGGACTTGAGTGAACTTAAGATAGGATAGTGATATGTTCAAAGAGGCTTATAGGGGGTAGAATCCCGACCAAGCTGACTTGAAAATCACGCTCAATTGAGGCCCTCTCGAGAATTGTATTGTTGAACGAGTCTTTAATCGTGAAGACATGCACTATATTCGATGTTGGAGCCTATGATATTGAGGACTTTAGTTACCTTAACCCCACTTTGGCCTTTATTAGGACGTAGTGCGAGGCTATGAGGGGGTACCCCCGAAATAGTGCTACGCGATGCTACACTCAAAAGAAGTTCTCTTGAGAATATTATTAACCACTAAGTACTTAGGAAGTTGATAATATCCGAAAGATGGACTAATGACTTTGGGAACTTCATTAGAACCTTGTTCAGCAGGTATAACCAACCTTTAGTTCAAATCCTTTGGGAATGGGTATACCTTTGCCCCATGCTCGTTGCTAACCTAGGGTCCCCTTTGTGTGTTTATCCTTATGTTTCTATGTGCCTACTTGTGTTTGTTGCATTCATAAAGCATCATACCGCATCGAACCTCATGGGATTTACCTTTGTTTGTAAACATTGTAGGGTGTTATGGATCCCAATAGAAGACACACTCTGAAATACACTTTTAAAAGTCCCAAGTTGGATGACCTAAAGAAGTTAGTGACCCTGATTGAAGACCAAGAGAAATTCAAGAGCAAGTATGGGAAGCTGATATCCTTATTGAGTCGACAAGTAGACGAAGGACTCTTGTCCACCTTATTGCAATTCTATGATCCACTGTACCACTGTTTTACGTTTTCAGACTTCCAACTATTACCTACGTTGGAAGAATACTCCTTTTTGGTTGGTTTACCTATCTTAGAAGAGTCTCCTTTCCCTTTCCTGGAAAAGGACCCCGATGAAAGAGAAATTGCTAAGGCCCTTTGCCTAAAGGTATCAGACGTCAAGGGAAATCTGATTAGTAAAGGCGGTATTTTTGGTTTGACTACGAAGTTCTTAATCAGTAAAGCAATGTTTTATGCCGACTATACGAACACGACTCCATTCGAGGCGATCTTTGCCTTACTTGTTTATGGAGTGTTTTTGTTCCCAAGTTTTGAAGGGTTCGTCGACCTCAACGCGATTAAGATCTTTTTGAAGAACAATCCAGTACCAACTTTATTGGGTAATGCTTACCATTCTATACACCTCCGAAACTTCTGTGGTGGAGGAATGATCACCTGCTGTGTACCCCTACTCTACAAGTGGTTTATTTCGCACTTGCCGAGGTCTACTTCCTTTTTAAGTCTCGATAGGGGGCTTTGGTCTCCAAGAGTTATGGCATTGACCCACTCAGACATCATTTGGTACAACCGAGTATATGATGGAACCTTGATTATTGATGGTTGTGGCGACTTTGCTAATGTACCATTACTCAGTTTTAATGGAGGGATCAGTTACAATCCGGTCTTAGCCCGTCGACAATTGGGATTTCCATTGAAGGAGCCGCCTAAGAGTGTCCAAGTAGAGAATATTTTCTTTAGGGAAGACCAGGAACTCCTAGACAAGGTTTTAGTTGCATGGAGCCACTTGCACAAGAAAGGGAAAGAAAGCCTTGGGAAGCTTAATTATGTGTCTTTAGAGCCCTACCTTCGATGGGTCAGAGAAAGGGCAATCAAGCTAAAAATGCCCTATTCCCGTCAGGATCCCATAGCTCCAAGGAGAGAGCCCACATATGTCTTTATGTCTGAAGCTGAGAAGTTAGAAGTGTCCTTAAGGAAATCTCAACATGAGCTGGAATCCTGGAAGAACAAGTACTATGTAGCAGTGGCAGAAAATGATGACTGTCAGAAGCAGAAAGCTGAACTTCAAAAAGAAAAGGATGAACTTCAGAAGCAGCTACAGTTGAAGGATGAAGAGTTACTCCCCTGCAAGAAGAGGAAAGTCATGGAGGATTTATTTTTCTCCGACCCACAATGCACTATTTGGAAACTAATTGTGGACAATCTCATCCGTGAGAAGACGCAACTAGAAGAGCAGCTCAAGCAACAGAATTCAAAACTTCTTTAGTGTCTTTACTAGCTTTTATTTAGCTTTTACTTGGGACTTTTAAAAGCAATTATTTGTATTCCGTTTTGAAATTAATAAAAAAAAAACGTTTTCTTTTATTACAATGCTTATAAATTGTTGGGGATCCCATGAAGTCCTACTCATATTGCATTGCATTTTTTTTATTCATTTCAAGAAACTCAATTTTACTTCTCAGGTATTGTAACCATGGATTTCAAAAGAGAAGTCTTGGAGTACACTTTTCAGATCCCTAACATTGAAAGCTTGAGGGAGCTAGCTAATCTAATCGAGAACCGATACGCCTTCGTAGCAGAATATGGAGAAGTCTTCCGTTTTCTCGAACTCAAGATGAAAGAAGGGTTGTTGGAGACCCTCGTTCAATTTTATGATCCGTTGTACCACTGTTTCACTTTTCCAGATTACCAGTTGATGCCAACGTTGGAAGAGTATTCTGATTTCCTAAGGATGCCCGTAACGGCCCGTCCCGTATTCACCGGCCAGGAAGACTCACCCGGTCATCAGGAAATTTCCAATGCCACTCATCTCAGTTTAGCAGATGTGCAAGCGCACCTAACCACCAAGGAAGGAGTCCTTGGATTCCCTGCTGACTTTTTGATTGAAAAAGTTTGCTACAATGCTGAAAGGAAAGAATTCCTTATCATGGAAGCCACCTATGCTCTGTTGGTTTACGGGATTTTCTGGTTCCCAAAGGTTGATGATTTTGTCGACATGGACGCAATTAAACTGTTCATACTCAAGAACCCCGTTCCTACCTTGCTCGCAGACACATACTTTTCAATCCACTCGAAGAATGCTGAGGGAGGGGGACACGTCGTTTGTTGTACCGCTTTGTTGTATTCATGGTTCATTGCTCGCCTAACTCGACACCCGTCTATTTGGGAAGAGGAGGAGTCGCCTCGTTGGTCCGAGATAGTCATGGCCCTTACTCACTCTGACATTGTGTGGTACGATCCTACGTATGGGGGTATATGTATGATCCATAGCATCGGAGGTTTTACTAACATACCGCTCATTGCAAGAGAAGGAAGCATAAGTTACAACCCTGCGCTGGCCCGTCTCCAATTTGGGCATCCCATGATTGAAGTACCTGACCAGACTCTGTTAGAAGGAATCTTTCTCAAGGAAGAAGAAGACCCAGACCTGAAGACCGTCATAATTTACTCATGGGAATACATCAACAAGGAAGGAAAAGCTGCTTTAGGATACCCCAATTGTGCTGTCTCTGAAGAATACATGCATTGGGTGCGAGCAAGAGCTCTCGACCTCAAAATGCCGTTCCCTTTCCATGAACCTATGGTGTTGGCCTTCCATGACCCAGATTGGTTTGATGTGAGTGAAGTAGATCAATTGAAGGCTGCTTTGGATGAAGCTTGAAAATTGAAGGCCGCTTGGAAGAACAAGTTTTTTACGCTCAAGGTAGAGAAGGAGAAGTCCCAGAGGCTGCCAGAATTTGAACTCGCAAGGAAAAGAAAAGCGCAAGGGGATTTATTTTCCTCTCATGCCTCTTCAAGTGCTGTTACCAGTGATGCTCTTCCTCTAGATACTATAGCTTGGAAGGAGTGTGTCGACCGACTCATCAGAGAGAAGGCCGAGTTGCAAGAACACATCAATCAGTTGGAAAGAGAACTTCGCGTACAGAAGGAGCATAAGGAGTAGATCTCCGAGCTTCTCTTTTGCTTTTAATTCAATGTAATAAACTCTTAAAAGAGTACTCCGTTTTTGTAATACTTCAATCATCAAAATAAAATAAGTTTTTTCTCCAAGGTTACAATACCAGAATAATTTGAGTTTCTTGAAAGTTTCACACTCATTTGCATTTTACATAAGCATAGCATTCATTTGCATTCCAGGGTCTCACTCTTGCTTCATCCCCGCAGAACAAGCTGAATCACCGATACAACACTCGAGCCAGTCAACGTCAGAAGATGGATCAACTAGAGCAAGAGAACAGGGTGCTCCGTGATGAAGTTGCAAGTATGAAAGAAAGTTTGGAGAAGTTGAATGGCCTAGTGGAAGCTTTGTCTAGTCAAATCTCAATCAACAACTAAGAAGTTCCAAGGACTGTCGTATCTGAAGTGACACCAACATCGATCCCAGTGGTATCTTCTGTTGCTGAAGTGTCGTACAGTATGCCTCAAGGTTTCCCGTGGGGGATGCCTCCTTATTTTACTCCGGCCGGCTACCGCCCGCCTGTGTCTGAAATACCTGTTGTGACCACTGTTCAAGCTGCTCCTGTTGTTTCTGCTGTGATGACTACCGCATCTCTGCATGTGAATGCTATTCCGTATATTCTGGATGAACCAATTCTACATGGGTCGCCAACTGAGATTGTAGGCTTAGAAGAGAGGATAGATGGATTTCAAGATCAGTTTTCTGAAATACAAAAGGAGTTGAGAGCCCTTCGTGGAAAAGACTTATTTGGTAAGAGTGCTTCTGAGCTGTGTTTGGTGCCAAACGTTAAGGTCCCACCAAAGTTCAAAGTCCCTGATTTCGAAAAGTACAAGGGGAATACCTGCCCTCAGAGTCATCTCATTATGTATGCCAGGAAGATGTCTGCCCAAACTGATAACGATCAACTACTCATTCACTACTTTCAAGACAGTCTGACAGGCGCCGCACTCAAGTGGTATATGGGGTTGGATAATACGAAGATTCGGATTTTCAATGATCTAGGAGGAGCCTTTGTCAAACAGTATAAGTATAATGTGGACATGGCACCCGGCCGAGATCAATTGAGAGCAATGGCACAAAAAGATAAGGAGAATTTCAAGGAATATGCTCAGCGTTGGCGCGAGTTAGCCGCGCAAGTCACACCACCTTTAGAAGAAAAAGAGATGACCAAAATTTTTCTGAAGACTCTGGGTCCTTTCTTTTATAAGAAGATGGTAGCCAGCGCACCCAGTGACTTTACTGAAATGGTCAATATGGGAATGCGTTTAGAAGAAGGTGTTCGCGAAGGAAGATTGACCAAAGAAGAAGGCGCTCCTAAGAGGTATGGGAGCAATTTTGTGAAGAAAAAGGAACAAGGTGTGAATGCCATTCAAAAGGGACAATTCAGAAAGAGGTACATGCCACCACATCAGGTTGCAGTGGTATCGCCAGTGTTTAATGCTCCGGCTTATCAGCTACAGTCTCCGCAACCCTATCAGCAGGCTCAGTCTCCCGTTGCTCAACAACCCCAACTTCAGCAGAGTCCATAGTATCCTCAGCAGAATCGGCTACCTAGCAATTAGAGTCGTGTGTATAGAAAGATAAACTTTGATCCGATCCCAATGACATATGCTGATCTATTTCCCGCTTTGATTAAAAAAGGTCATATTCAGACGAGAGCTCCACCTCCGGATCCCACGAATCCTCCCCCCTCTTATAGAGCTGATAAGTTTTGTCCTTACCATCAGGGTGCTCCGGGACATGATATTGAGAGTTGTTTCGGTTTGAAGATGGATGTCCAGAGGCTCATCAAGAATGGAATCTTGTCTTTTAGGGATTCCGACCCTAATGTGCAGAAGAACCCATTACCACCACATGGTTCGCCCTCTGTCAATATGATTGAAGATTGTTTGGAAAGTGACGGCCAAGAAGTGTCAAATGAAGAGGCTGAAGAAGTTTGTGTTATAGTACCTCACTTTAAGGAAATGGAACGTATTGAGATTTTTTACAATAGCAAGAAGCCAACCATTACTCCTTTAGTGATCAATGTGCCTGGACCTATTCCTTATACCTCTAGTAAGGCCATCCCTTACAGATACAATGCTACTATGTTGGAGGATGGGAAGGAAGTGCCCTTGCCCACTGTACCCTCAGTCGTTAATATTGCAGACGTCAGTAGAGTGACAAGAAGCGGTCGAGTCTACCCAACTGTGCCACCGAAAGAGAAAGAAGCTTTGACCGAACCATCAGGCTCAAAAGACCCAACTGTGGGATAATCTGGTGGGTCTAATTCATCCAACTCCGATGAATGTTTGAAAATAATCAAAAGAAGTGAATATAAGGTTGCGGATCAGCTTCTGCAAACCCCATCGAAGATTTCTGTGCTACAATTGTTGATGAGTTCTGAGGCTCATAGAGAAGCGCTTCAGAAGATTTTGGAACAGGCCTATGTCGAGCAGGATGTAACTATGGAACAATTTGACAACATAATTGGCAGTATTACTTCAAGTGATAATCTGGGTTTCAACGAAGACGATCTCCCAGAAGAGGGAAGGAAACATAACATGGCTCTGCATATTTCCGTGAACTGTGGAAATGACTCTCTGTCCAGTGTGCTGGTTGATACTGGATCATCCTTAAATGTAATGCCTAGAACTACTCTATCTAAGCTATCATATCAGGGACCACCGATGAGGCCAAGTCGCGTTATTGTCAAAGCTTTGGGTCAAGGAAAACAGTAATTGGTGAGGTTGATTTGCCCATGACTATTGGATTACAGACTTTTATGATCCCATTTCAAGTCATGGACATTCGTGCTGCCTATAGCTGTTTACTAGGGAGGCCATGGATACATGAAGCTGGAGCGGTCACTTCTACCCTGCATCAGAAGTTGAAATATGTTTTTGAAGGGAAGATAGTTACAGTTTGTGGAGAGAGAGCTTTGGTGGTAAGTCACTTGTCATCATTCTCATATGTCGAAGCTGAGGAAGAGGTTGGTACGCAATTTCAAGCTCTGTCTATTGTGGGTGAGGGTGCCCAGAAGTCTCAAGCATCCATGTCATCATTCAAAGACGCACAGCGAGTAGTGAACAGTGGTCACCAAACAATGTGGGGAAGGGTGTTATCTCTGCCAGAGAACAAAAACAAAGAAGGTCTTGGTTTCACCAGCAGTTCCACTCAACAAACCACTAAAGGTCAAGGGTTCCCGCTGATCAATAAAGTGTTCCATAGTGGAGGAGTCGTCCATCATCCTCAGATTAATGTTGTGTCGGAGGACGAACTTGAAGGCTACATATCAAATGGTTCCGCCAGGTCCTCCATTCCTTACGAAGACTATGAGCCTTATATGGAAGACCCAGGCTATGTTTCGGACGAATTTGACTATACCTTTGGAGTTTATGCCATCATCGAGGAAGAGCTAAATGAAGACATCCCAGACTTTGTGACTCCAGGTGTCGTGGTCAAGAATTGGAGTGTGGTTGAAGCTCCTACCGCCATTCATATATCTAAGTAAAGCATTTGTTTAAAATTTTCGCTCTGCCCAAGGTGAAACTGCATTTATTAGGGCATACTTTTTAATAATTCCCTTTGCTCTGCCCAAGGCAAAGGTGACTTTGTTGGGCGTGTCTTTTCGGTTTTGCTATCATCAATAAACTACTTTCATTTACATCTGTTTTTTTAATTTTATTCACGATGTTAGAAAATAATAAGTAGCATCTCGCGTACACACACTTTCCACCTGACAAAACAAAAACTTATTTAAGTCACATCACTTACGCAGATTGCCACACAAATTACAAACTGGGAATAATGATCCACTTCCTTCTCCGAATTTCGAGTTTCCTGTGTACGAAGCTGAGGACGCAGAGAATGATATCCCAAAAGAAATTTCCAGACTGCTTGAGAAAGAGGAAAAAGCTATCCAACCTCATCAAGAACCGGTGGAAGTAGTCAACTTGGGATCAGAAGAAATCCGTAAAGAAGTGAAAATTGGAGCTCTGCTCAAACCCGATGTGAAGAAACAGCTGATTGATTTGCTTGGAGAGTTTGTCGATGTGTTCGCTTGGTCGTATCAAGACATGCCCGAATTGGACACAACTATAGTCGAACATCATTTGCCGTTAAAGCCAGAGTGCCCGCCGATAAAACAGAAGCTCAAAAGGACTAGACCTGACATGGCTCTAAAGATTAAGGAAGAGGTACAGAAACAGATTGATGCAGGTTTCCTTGTTACTGCCGAGTATCCACTATGGTTGGCTAACATTATGCCTGTCCCAAAGAAGGATGGTAAGGTTCGCATGTGTGTAGACTACAGGGATTTGAATAAGGCCAGTCCGAAAGACGATTTTCCGTTACCTCACATTGACATCTTGGTAGACAGTACTGCGAGATATGAAATTTTCTCCTTCATGGATGGTTTTTTAGGTTACAACCAGATTAGAATGGCTCCCGAGGACAGAGAAAAGACGTCATTCATAACGCCCTGGGGCACATTTTGTTACAAAGTTATGCCGTTTGGATTAAAGAATGCAGGGGCAACATATCAGAGAGCTATGACTACTTTGTTCCATGATATGATGCACAAGGAGATTGAGGTGTACGTAGATGATATGATAGCTAAGTCGAAGACCGAGGATGACCATGTTAAACACCTGGCTAAGCTGTTTGGTCGTTTGAGGGAGTACAAGCTCCGTTTGAACCCCAACAAGTGCACATTTGGAGTACGATCAGGGAAACTATCAGGTTTCATTGTCAGTCAAAGAGGGATCGAGGTAGACCCTGACAAAGTGAAAGCTATCCGGGAAATGCCAGCTCCCGCCACCGAGAAGTAAGTTAGAGGATTCTTGGGATGTCTGAATTATATCTCCAGGTTTATATCCAACATGACCGCTACATGTAAGCCTATTTTCAAGCTTCTAAGGAAAGAACAAGGATATGTTTGGACTAAAGACTGTCAAAAGGCTTTTGATAGTATCAAGGAGTACTTGCTTGAACCTCCTATCCTGATACCGCCAGTTGAAGGATGACCTTTGATTATGTATTTGACCGTTTTAGAAGATTCGATGGGTTGTGTACTCGGTCAGCAAGATGAAGCAGGAAAGCAAGATCATGTTACTTATTACTTGAGCAAGAAGTTTACTGATTGTGAAACAAGGTAGACTATGTTAGAGAAGACTTGTTGCGCTTTGGCGTGGGCCGCCAAGCGTTTGCGCCAGTATATGTTGAATCACACTACTTGGTTAGTCTTTAAGATGGATCCTATCAAATATATTTTTGAGAAGCCCGCTTTAACCGGGAGAATCGCTAGATGGCAGATGTTATTGTCTGAATATGATATCGAGTACCATACTCAGAAAGCTGTTAGAGGAAGTGTTTTGGCTGATCATCTGGCTCACCAACCCATTTTGGATCATCAACCCTCCAACGATGACTTTCCTGATGAAGATGTTATGTTCTTGAAGATGAAAGAATGTGAAGAACCTATACATGGTGAAGGACCAGAGCCAGGTTCTCAATGGGGTTTAATCTTTGATGGAGCTGTCAACGCTCATGGAAAAGGGATAGGTGCTGTTATTGTGACTCCTCAAGGGACCCATTTCCCATTTACCTCCAGATTAACATTCCAGTGTACTAATAATGAGGCTGAGTACGAGGCATGTATTATGGGTCTTGAAGAAGCAATCAATCTGAGAATTAAGAATTTAGATGTGTTTGGCGATTCTGCAGTGGTGATCAACCAAATCACTGGTGAATGGATAACTCGACATGATAATTTGGTCCCATACAGGGATTATGCTAGGAGGCTATTACCATTCTTTGATAGGGTTGAGTTTTATCATATCCCTCGTGATGAGAACAGAATGGCAGATGCGTTGGCAACTTTGGCCTCGATGATTGTGGTAAACTTTTGGAACGAGTGTTCTCGGATTGAAGTGAAACGTCTCGATAGACCTGCCTACATCTTTGCTGTCGAAGGAGTTGAGGATGGTAAACCCTGGTACTATGACATCGAAGTGTTTCTTAGAACTCAAGAATATCCTCTGGGAGCTTCCAACAAAGACAAGAAAACTTTGAGAAGGTTGGCCGAAAATTTTCTTCTGAGTAACAATGTGTTGTACAAACGTAATTTTGACATGGTCTTGCTGAGATGTGTTGACAAACAAGAAGCGGATACGTTAATGTCGGAAATTCATGAGGGATCTTTTGGCACTCATGCCAACGGACATGCCATGGCTAAGAAGCTTTTAAGGGCTGGATATTATTGGATCACTATGGAATCAGATTGTTACAAGTTTGCTAGAAAGTTTCACAAGTGCCAGATATACGCAGATAAAATTCACGTGCCTCCGACTTTGTTGAATGTTATTTCATCCCCGTGGCCGTTCTCTATGTGGGGAATTGATATGATTGGAATGATAGAGCCGAAAGCATCTAATGGACACCGATTCATCCTGGTAGCCATTGATTATTTTACCAAGTGGGTCGAAGCAGCTTCCTATGCTAATGTAACCCGACATGTGGTTGTCAAATTTATCAAGAATCAGCTTATTTGCCGATATGGTGTGCCAAGCAGAATTATTACAGACAATGGTTCCAATCTGAATAACAAGATGATGAAAGAGCTGTGTGAAGAATTCATGATCGAGCATCACAATTCTTCTCCTTACAGACCAAAGATGAACGGGGTTGTTGAAGCCGCCAACAAAAACATTAAGAAGATCATTCAGAAAATGGTTGTTACTTACAAAGATTGGCACAAAATGCTCCCATTCGCCTTACATGGATATCGTATGATGGTACGCACATCGACTGGGGCAACTCCATTTTCACTTGTTTACGGTATGGAAGCGGTGCTCCCGATAGAAGTTGAGATTCCTTCTATGAGGATCTTGGTGGAGGCAAAGTTATCAGAAGCCGAATGGTGTCAGAATAGATATAATCAGTTGAACTTAATCGAAGAAAAGAGGATGGCTGCACTATGCCATGGGCAGTTGTATCAGCAGAAGATGAAGAGGGCATTTGACAAGAAGGTTCGACCCCGGGTATTCAAGGAAGGTGACCTTGTGCTCAAGAAAATCCAGTCTTTCCTCACTGACATCAGAGGAAAATGGGCCCCGAATTATGATGGACCATATGTAGTAAAAAAGGTTTTGACAGGAGGCGCTTTGATGCTAACAACAATGGATGGAGAAGAGATCACTCGCCCCGTGAATACGGATGCTGTCAAGAAGTACTTTGTTTAGGAGAAATAGGACGTTATTCCCTTTATGTAATCGCTATCATTTTCCAACGCTGTAATATCGGGTCACGCTTTTCTGCTGACCACCGTTCAATAAAAAGTTTTTCGCTTACCATAAATCTGTATTCTTGATAGCAAATCCGAATTGATTCAAACTTTTTCAAAACTTTGTTCTACTCGATATATGAATAACAAAAGGACGACCAGGGATGTTTACTTTGTCCGAAGAAAAAGCAACAATGTTAGGTGCTTCTCCAGGACAAAAGGATTTATCTTATCCAGACACGAAGGTTGCCTCTGCTCAAAGACTTTCTTCGCAAGCGATGAGAGATCCGTGGAGGTGTTGCTTGAGTACCCTTCCGTTTGAGGCGTTTATTTCGTTTCCCCTAATCCGTCGGCATATGCATAACATATAAGTAGACAACATGGCATGCGCATTTTCTGCATTCTTCGTACTTGTTTTATTCTATCGCCTTGGCCGTAGTTATCCCTGGGTGTTTGGGCGTGTCTTATCCTTCCAATTAGATTCGTCCCTAGGCAGAAAGAGCACAATGTTTCACTTTCCCCATGAATTTCAACCCTCATGGAAGATGGTTATTTTAGTACAATTCCATTTGAGTTCACACCTCAATGGTAAAGTCTTGCTTGACAGTTTCTTTTCGGCTACTTCCCGAATCGAACTTCGGTCTTTTGGCAATCACATCATGGACGTCTCCAACCTTTGAACATGGATTAAGAGTGCATTTATTTTGTACCCTACTCTCCAAGAAGAATATTCCTAAAGACAGACATCTCTTCAACAATGGCATCACAAGATTTTATCGAACATCAATCTCTTTATTTGAGCAACTCGTTTTGATTAGGATCTTACTCAAAACGACAAAACGACAATTTTCACAAGACAGATCATTCACCATCAATGGATCCTTCAACATTATTGACTCATCAGGGAAGACAATTACAGACATATCTCTCAGAAATATATTCCCCAGCGAGTTCATCACACAAGTTTACTCCCGTCGGCGACATCTCCCCGAAGAAGTCGAGGAAGTTTACCATATTAGTCTCTCTTTATTTGAGAAGACATACTTTACAATTCAACCGGCTCACATGTTTTCGAGGATCCTCGGTGAATCTTTACAACTACATCTACAATTTACAATTACAAATTACGTCCACAACAACAGAGTACATTACAGATTACATCAGCAACACTTACCATCTACAGGGTTCTACAACGAACTGCATCCACAGGGTTCTACAACGAACTACATTTACAGTCTACAACGACACCTACAATCCACAAAGCTACAACCCCCTATGAAGGTGCTCTCATGAGTTTTCATCATTCCGGGAAAGGACCGAGACCAGCTCATGGTTCCCATACCATGATGCAAGGGGAAGTTCGACATCAGAGACTGAGACCAGCTCATGGTTCCCATACCATGATGCAAGGGGAAGTTCTACGTCAGAAACTGAGACCAGCTCATAGCATCCAGACTATGACGCTCGGGGAAGTTCTACGTCAGAAACTGAGACCAGCTCATAGCATCCAGACTATGACGCTCGGGGAAGTTCTACGTCAGAAACTGAGACCAGCTCATAGCATCCAGACTATGACGCTCGGGGAAGTTCTACAATCAACTACAACATCTACAATGACATTTACGTCTGCATCTACAAATTACAGTGATTCCACCGTCTACAAAATTTTGACATTTTGGGCAGAAATTGAGACCAGCTCATGGTACCCTTATCATGACGCCCGGGGAAGTTATACATTTTACTATATCAAGTTGAGTTCCAAAAAAATAATATATACAAAAACAAAGAAAAGAGAAAGAAAGAATACAAACAAAACTGAACCATCGACTCAATTCATTTGGATTATCACCAACCACTACACTATGGTAATACGCTTCTCACCTATCGTCTAAGTCACCATATCCTAGACGATCGAGCTGCTGTTGTACTTTCAGAGATCTCTCTTTGGCAGTTGTTTCCTATCCCCGTGGAGTCTCCGTCTGTCGGGCTTGTTCTCCCTGTGTATTATGTCTAGTTGTTTCCCCTGTGACATCATCTCCTCACAAGACCCGTCTATCTTGCGTCTTCATACCACTTCATATCATTTTGAATTCGGTGGCTTCTTAGGGCCAAAAATTCGTGCAATGTTTGTATTTAAGTCTCTCCTATCTCGTCGAGACGAAGATTCCTATCTCCACATCTCGAGATAGGAGTAACTTAAATAGGGGCATCTGTCACACCCTAATTTTTGACCGCGAGATCCCACCTCTTTTTCGCGCATTTTTTCTGTTGTTATTTGGTTTTAATTTAATATTTTATGTCGTATGGCTAACCAACTCGTGCAAGTGCAGTAGCATCAAACGTAGTTTTTTTTTCTTACAGCCAAATACCACAAGGACGTGACTAGCTCAGGTGAGGTTCAAGAGTCCGAACCTAATTCAAGAAAACTTTACAAAAAGGCGTCCACGTCGTGTTTCAACATCATGTTCGAGAAGTCAGTTTCCTTTGGGAGAATATAAGGCTAAGAGATTTACTTCAAATTTAAGTGGGATTTGAAATATTAAGAACATTCGAGTTATTACAAGAAGTTGAGTGGCCCTTATGAAGGTGATTATATCCAAGATTTATCACCGTTACTGAGAACACATACACGATATCAAAGTTACGAGGATTGATGCAGTTGCTTTTGGAGATGAATTCTACATTAAGACATCTGTTTCTAGTCAGCTACATGTCCCTATGACTACAAATCGGAAATAATTTCGTGGGACTCTATGAATACCGTGCCGGGCTACTTATTTTATTCTCCTCCCAAAGCATAATGAGGTTTTATGGCAGGTGATTCGCAAGAAGGGATGACTATGTTGGTAACTTAAAATAAACGTCCCCATGGAAACGGAAGAATACATATCTCCCAACGGAAAAGCACATAAGGGATATTGGGACTATGAAGCAATGACAAGAAATATGGGATCTTGAAAACCTGGTCGGAGATTACATGCTATTGCAAACTTCAAATAAGCAAATTCAACATTGGTTCGAGCCTGTTTAATTATCAAAAAGAAAATGTATACAAATAGTTCTAATTATCAAGATGATTGAGCAGTATTCCAACAAGAGGAAGAGTCCAAGCGTAAGCGTATCCCTCAGGACCTTCAAAGCCGAGCTGGAGCGTAACTTGCAACGTTAATCAATACACCTGCAAAACACGAGATTGGAACTAATCAACACAGTAGCGGATCCCGTCACATGCCATAAACAATAATTAAGGCTAAACAAATTTGACGAATGATGAATTTACCAAAAGCAAGCTTTGGCTCGTGAATTTGGCAGGCGGCGAGATACTTGCAATTGACAAAAATCCTGCTTGACTGAACACAGTGAGTGCAGAAGTAGAGATGAACCTATGAAGGAACTAGAAGTGAGTTTGCAAGCCATTGAAAGTAAGACCAAAAGAAAAGACAATATCCACAGAAACCTACAAGAAAATTAAAAGGCTAGAAGACCAGATTGAACACCTGTGCAAAACCAATCAGAGAAACAATTCCTCAGGGGAAAAGAAGAACACCTGCATCCGACTCCAAACAAGGCATGTCCTACCGAGGCCTGCACGGGAGAGTATTATTTTCAGCACAGAGGATTCAGCTTAATCCTGAACAGATGTTGAAACGAACCTTCAGCGCACGGAAACAGCTATCGCAAGTATAAAAATCAGGGCATTTCTGCACTCACCTCTGCATTGTGCAGTTTTGGTTTTATTGTACCTCTGGTCGCAGCCAATTACAAGGAAGCATAGCCAGAGAACAAAGCATCACAACTGGAAGGAACTGCAAGAGGAAACCAGTTGCACATTAGCGGTTCTCAAGGAATTAACTAAATGCAAACAACAACGGTAAATAAAGGAAACCAATGGGAGAATTAGATTAAAGAAAAGGTGACCGAAGAATGAATCATAGCCACTCCTAATCCAAAGACCTTTAAAGTTAAACAACATCGTCAATTCATATTCGCGACGATATTGTTGCTCAAGGCAGTCAACATAATTTGGATTTCGAACGGAGGGTAACTGGTAATGACCATTGAGTAAGAGACTCGAAATTCTCACCATTGTAACATCAATAACGACGCCGCATCTCACGTTACTTGTTAGGCAAGAACTGTGAGGCAGAACTTGACAGGTGCCACTTCAACTTGGTTATATGAGTTTCTCCACGACGGCATTCAGCCGGAGCTAAACCTACGTAAAGAAAAACAGAGTAAATCCAGGAAGAGTAAACCATAACTAGTCTAAGCGCTCTACCAAACTCGCCATCTAACTTCACCAATTTGGATTGGAGCTGCATAAGCATTTCATGTGTAAATAAAACGAGGGTTCACAAGAGTACCGGCTACGAGGTCAGCAAGAAATCCTAGGCCGTTCCAAGGCTACCGGTTCATTACCTCCACCTATCCAAACTTGGAGCAAAATAAAACACTGCAACTCCCATCCAACACCGTCAAACAACTCAACAGAGCATCCTACAACCAAGCCCACATACGCAGAAGGAGAAAACGAGACATCGGAGACTGTAAGCAACAAGACTCATCCTGCATCACAAAGAAAGTATCCAAGAGTCAATTTCAGTTCAGGACAAGGATTAACAATGATAAATCATCCTAAGAGAAACTCACCAGACAAAGGAATCATTGATACCATACTGATGCTCAAGCTAAGACGAAAGTCTCAGAAACCCACCGAATTAAACAAAACCATAAGAGCAAAGATGAAGTTTGGAAACCACCCTGCGTTCAGCTTGCAATTGCTACGTTCCACCATCAGTTCTTCGTGGAAGATCTCGCCAAATGTGTCGAAAGCAATCTCCCCTTTCTGGGCTCCTATCCCAATTCCTGGCCCAAAATTGTTGCTATCTACACCTGCCAGGTCATGTTCAGAGTCAGCAAAGATTCATTATAGAATATCCACTAGAGGAAATAAAGATTCGGTCCAGAAGAAAATTAAATCCAGTTTCAAATTAAATTCCAAAATCAGAATTTTGATAAGTCATTATGGCAATCAAGCAAATTAGGGATGTTTTCAAATCTGATTCACACCAATTTGGAAAACATCAATCAACATTCATTTAACCGAATCAGGAAATCCCATTTTGTAGCCTATATAAAGAGGATCGATAATCACAAAAAGAACGGACAAAAAAACCCCAATTTCAAAACCCCCAATTCCAAACACACAGAAGTTCATAGATATCGAAAAACCCTAGAAAGACAATCACAATACGAGGGAGAGAGTACTTAGCTTCATCGCCTTCGCAAGCCCTAAATCGTCCTCACCGCCGTAGTTTCGCCATCACGAACCACCTTCCATTCACCGTCGACCGCAAATTAACCCTCAATCCTCACCGAAAGCGCCGTCAAAACCACCGGAAATACCCTATTCGCGTTGAGGCTACCCCGCCGCGGCCGTTATCATCAAAATTTTCGGTAATCCCTCATCTTTTACCCATGTTATTGCACAATTGACATTCTGTTTGTGATTTCAGGTTCCAAGCTAGCGATACATCAGAGGAGAATCGAACCACGATAGCAAAAGAAGAGAGTGAACGAAAGGGGGGGGGGGGGGGTAGATCGAAACGGAGGTTGAGCGAGAGGGAAAATCGAACGAGATTAGGGTTCCTCCTCTATTTGTTTTTTTTTCCGCATGTTTTTTTTCCTGATGGCTTGTATGATTGTAATTGGTACATATTAACACTTACTAATCATCACTAACCACACACTAATCTACCAGCCTTTGTTTTCACTAATTAAAACATTAGTCCTTAATTCGTTTCATTTAAGTAACTAATAGACTAATCAACCAATTCTGATCAACTTTATAAAATATAATTTATAATCTTTTTAATCCAAATAAAACTAGTAGACTCTTTCAAATCAACTATTAATAAACCAAGTTTTGAGTCAAACTAATTTTAGATCCTTTTATATAGATTTAATAAACATTCACAAACAATTTATTCCAATTGCTTCTTCATTTAATTAGACATTAGAATATTTTAAAAAATGCAAATAACCCCTTTTTACAAACTAATGTTATTTAAATAATTATTTCACTTAGGATTTTATAACTAAACTATTGTAACATTTTATTTTAAACTCAAATTTAGTGTAGATAAACTCATATTAAACCCTTAACCTTTTTTAATCAACAACTTAATAATACACATATAGTAATTAACTTTTTTCTTCTATTAATTAAAACAGGAAATCCTCTTCTTAATTAACTAATTCAATCTTTTTTTTATAAAATTAAACTAAATTAATCCCTTTTTTTTCTTAATTTAATTATTAATCGACCACCTAATTAGTTTTTTTATTTAAGGTAAACTTAATAACTTTTTTTTAAATAAATATCAAACACTCCCTTTTTCAATTTAAATTAATCCTTTAAAAATAATAAATAAAAAACATTTTATAACACCTTAAGTAAGAGAAGATAATTTTATATAAGGTCGTTTCTATAATTTAAATAACAATATTTTCGTAAAAACAATCTCACCAAATTAATTCAACCATTTCCCTAATTCAACTTCTCCCTTTTAATTAATCAATTTCAACTTAATCAACTCACATCGCAAAATATATTCATTCAATTGTGCACTTCACGACACTTGCACCTACACCTCAGCGCTTTCATGCGTATGTGTATGGTTTACATTTCCGCAATTTATTCTACCGTTATTTAACATTACCGTCATTTACATTATCGCATCGCATTCCGTCCAAAGGAAAAACCTACACATGAGTCAACACTCGTGTGTAGTGCACATCATTTGCATCATACTCCCTCCGATCCTTGATCCCATTCAAGTCGATCATTTTAGGATAGGACCTACCCCATAGGAAGGACCTTGTTTCTATCTCTACAACTTAGACAAACAATCAACACTATACAACTTTTTCAAACACAATAGAGAATAGATGCTAATCATCTTAAGTGAGATATAATCTCCACCCCCACAATAATACAATCAAACATGTAGGAACTTTGCCTTAAGAGTGATAAAGGCATACTCGTCAAACAATCCGAGTACTTAAGCCCTTTTCTTAAGACGATGCAAAGACTATTTTCCTACAACCTCCTTTACACTTGTGGTGGTTACATCTCCCTTAACATGAAGACTCATCTCTTCTCCTAAACCCAATCAAAACAACTACCCTAAACCCGTAGGAACTTTAACCACAGTCAAAGAGCTCCTCTAACCCTTTAGGGGAACTACAAGTACTCTGATTCCACCCCCGTAAGGATATGTAGGCATAAGATGCGACATCTTATCGAGTATACTTAGATATAAACCCTTAGGTCTTTAACCTTAAGCAAACACATAACAATAAACAAACATAAAACAAGAGGTTCCTGTAGAGTACTACAGAAACTTAGGATGCTAGTACCTTCCCTAAGTTTAACCAACCCCCGAACCTATAACTCTCTAAACCTTGCATTTGCATTGCATTGTGGATATTTCGATCTTTTTCCCTTCCTTTGGACAAATCAAAGTTCGGTTGCAAATGAATAAGATTCAAACTAATCAATAGTTTGGTATCCAAATTTCACCGTGACATCTGGATAGTGCGGCCTCGCACTATCGGATGATATCTCCCATCACGGCGAGCCTTGATGAGGTCGGAGGCGCGACAGTGGTCGGTGTCCAAAAAGACAGGGGGCATCTGGCGGAGTGTCTGGAGGCGGTCGCCAAGACCGAGGCCTATGGCAATGGATGTGATGATGCCACCGAAATAGAAAGGTTTAGAGCCGCGGTTAAAATTGGCTTGAATGTGAGCCAAGAGAAATGGGGCAGCGTTAACAGGTTCCGAAGCGAACACGCAACGGAGGAAAAACAGCTCCTTCGAGTTGACCTTATGGTTACTGTCACGAGCGAATATTGTGTTGCTTAACACGCGGTGGAAGTAGCGGATAGTTGGGTTGTGGATATGAGTGGCCCAAATTTCTGGAGTGGTTCCGGTAAGTCGGTTCCAGAGAGGGAAGGCCTCTTGGTAGAACTGATCTGAGATGCGGCGGTGAGCATCGTCGCTGTGAGATAACTGTAGAATGACGGCGATGCGGTCCTGGGGGACCTGATGTTCAGTGCCGAACAGACGAAAGCAGGCGGCGCCGGTAAGTTGGTTGGTATCGCCGGATAATGTTGCGTATGCGAAAGAGCTGAGAAACTCCAGAGTGAGTTGCTCGTAGGTGGGTTGGGGATTGGTGCAGAGATGCCAGATGTCGGCTCTCTGTAACATCCAAGTTACGCCATCGAGAATCCCGAGTTCCGTCAGAGAATCCAGGTGAGCATACCGGGTCGGCTGAAGCGACCGTTGATGGAATGCTAGGAAGTTGGTCTGCTGTCGTTCGCCGGCCTCTCCTTCTCGAAAAGTGATGGTGCTCAAATCGGGGTTTGCACTGGTTTGTCTGGCCATTTTGGTGAGAGAAGTGCAGAGGTTTGAGAATAGGGAATTTCTGAGAATGGTGAGGTAAGGGAATGCAGAGGGTAATATATAAGGGTGAATTGGGAGTTGAAAATGGTGGAGGTTTAATGGGGGATTCAGAGGGTTTTTAGTGGGTTTTAATTTTGGGATAATGGGGAATTAGGGGAGAGAAAGTGGAGAGGTGTGCAACCTCTGTTTTGACAGAATTGGGGTTTTTTCTGCGTGACGACCGTCAGGGATGTGTGACGGTCGTAACACGCGTGACGACCGTCACATCAGCAAATTCTGCAGAAATGCATAATTTTGCTTGTGGGGCGTTTTAACAGTGGAAAATATGATATTTTGAATTATGACGGACTGATTACGAAATAAGAAATAACAGGAAACATAATTAAGGGAGATACTGGAGTGAAATGAAAATAACATTAAATCGAAAAATGAGTTTAAAGTAATACAATATCCAAAAAGAGGAAACAATTGCAAAATGAAATAATGTGAAACAATGCGAAATGCAGTAAACTTAAATTAAAGAGAAAACTAAAATATCACTCCTTTGGTTTCTTCAAGTTGGTGACCTGCTGAATAACGTCATCAAATTGGTCGCTAACCATGTCCATGTAAGTAACGAAATCCATGTGAAGTTGCGTTAATTCATCTTTGATAGTGGTTATTTCCAGCTTGAGGCCGTCTACAGTTTTTAGAACAGTGTCCAACTTGTCTGTGTTTTGTTCAGGCGTGGAGTCAGGAAAGTTATGGTAGTTAGGAGGGGTCTCAGGATCTATCTCCACTTCGGACTTATAATCTTGGTAGCACAAATAGTCATGTGCTTCTGAGATTTGATCACTGTCATACATGTAAGCCTGGGGTGTGGAGTGAGGTGATGGGGGTCCCATAGGCTCGTCCAATTCATAAAGCCAATTGTCTTTGTTATGGATACTGGTTAGCTCATGGTTGGGCAATGTGAAAAGGTGGACAGGTTGATCAACTATGAGGTATTCGTAGGCTCCTGGTCCTAAGGTACCTAAGATACGTCTGTTGAAGCAGAACTGGATGTCCATTGATCTGAGGTTGCCAAAACGAACGACTTTGTTCAGGTAGTACCTCAGGCCAATTTCGTGGGCGATCATGGTGACTAGGCCTCCTATTAAAATGGGTGAGTGCGGTTCTTGATTGAGGCGTGTAAATGCCCTCATCATAAAAGGGACAACATTTACAGGGCGGCCTTGTGAAGCACATAGAAGGATGAACAGCTCGTCCTTTGAGATTGTTGTAATGTTTTCCTCCTTCCCAAAGAGGGTATGGGCTAAAATCCTATGGAAATAGCGGAAGGCTGGATTGTGTATCTCGTTGTTGTGCATGTCATTCGGTTCTGGGTGATAGTTACCGGTGATGGAACCCCAGAATTGGTCTAATTCGAGATCAATATCCTCTTCAGTGGCGGTAAACACAAAAGGTCCGCTAGGGAAGCCTAGGATGTTAGCTAACGTGGTACGATTATGTGTTTGGTCCATTCCAAACATTCTAAAGGTTATCAGCTCTTTAGTGGATCCATAGCCATTTTCAGGTAAGTAACTTAAGGAGCTAAGGAATTCGAACGTCAGTTCGCGGAAGGTAGCAAATCGGGTCTTTAGAGCAGTTTGCTCCCAGCCTAATTGGTTAAATAAGTACTGAATGCTATCCTGGATTCCTAGCTTGTCCATAGTAGGTCTATCGTAGTACAGAGTTGAAGCAAAGCTTCTCTAAGTCAGTGCCTCAAATCTGGCCCTATGAGCTAGTCCTCTAAACATAACAGTCGTAACGTCGATGTCGACCATACTCGTTAGTCGGATAAAAACGGGAGAAAAGTAGAACGACTTTAAAATCCTGGAAAAATCACATTTGCTCAGATCATATTTTTAAGAAGTAAAGAGTGATAAAAGAAAAAAATATAAAATAAATATAGGAAAATAAGATAATAGAGATTTATAGAAATTATAAGTTAACAGAAAAACATAGTTTTAATAAATTTAGAAGGAAAAAAAGTGGAAAAATTGGGTTGCCTCCCAATCAGCGCTGTCTTTAACGTCAGAAGCCTGACGATAGCTTGGATATAAGCTATTCGGGAAACTCGAGCAATTTCATATTGCTCACGTGGTCGCTGTGTTCATTTTGATTATAATGTTTCAAACGCTGTCCGTTTACTATAAACGGTGCGTTGATTTGATTCTTGATTTCAACAGCTCCACTTTTAAGGACTTTGGTGACCTCAAAAGGTCCAGACCATCTAGATTTTAATTTTCCAGGGAATAGTTTCAATCTGGAGTTGAATAGGAGCACGATGTCTCCCACACTGAATTGTTTCCGGATCGAACATTTATCATGCCATTTCTTGGTTCTTTCTTTGTAGATGCATGCATTCTCGTACGTGTCTAATCTTAGCTCTTCCAATTCATGAAGGTTCAAGATTCATTTCTCTCCTGCCGCAGTGTAGTTGAAGTTTAGCGTCTTAATAGCCCAGAAGGCTTTATGCTCTAATTCTACCGGCAGGTGACATGATTTTCCGTAGACTAGTTTAAATGGTGTGGTGCCTATCGGGGTCTTAAAGGCGGTCCTATAAGCCCATAAAGCTTCGTTCAACTTTGAGGACCAATCTTTCCTGGAGGTTGCGACAATCTTTTCTAAAATTTGCTTTATTTCTCTGTTCGAAACCTCCACTTTTCCACTAGTTTGTGGATGATACGGTGTGGCTACGCGGTGTTTGACTCCGTATTTGGAGAGGAGTTTGTCAAAGATTCGCGATATGAAGTGTGAACCACCGTCACTAATGACGATTCTGGGCACACCGAATCTAGAAAAGATTGTGTTTTTAAAGAGTTTAACGACTACTCGCGTGTCATTTGTTAGAGCGGCAACGACCTCTATCCATTTCGATACATAGTCGACATCGACGAGTATATATTTATTTCAAAAAGAAGATGGGAAAGGTCCCATGAAGTCGATTCCCCAGACGTCAAAGATTTCTACTTCTAAAATTCCTCTCTGAGGCATTTCATTGCGTTGTGAGATGTTGCCAGTGCGTTGGCACCGGTCGCATTTTAGTACAGTGCTATGGACATCCTTCCAGAGACTGGGCCAAAATAGGCCAGATTGTAGAATTTTAGCACACGTCTTTGAGGTGCTAGCATGACCATCATAAGGTGCGGAATGGAATTGGGAGATGATGTCTTCTATTTCTTCCTCTGGGACACAGTGACGGTATAAGTTGTCGGCGCCTCGTTTGAAGAGTAGAGGTTCATCCTAGTAGTAATGCTTTAAGTCGTGGAAGAATTTCTTCTTTTGTTGATAAGTCAGGTCTGGTGGAAGCACGCCTGTGGCCAAGTAATTAACGATGTCGGCAAACCACGACAAAGTGGCTTGGGCATAGACAGCTTCCACGGCTTTTTTCAGTTCTGGTTCTTCCGAAGTTGAGTTGGACACATCGCTTTCCAATTTGGCTATCAGACGTTCGTAGGGAAAATCATCATTGATAGGCACTGCTTCTTGTTTAATTCCCTCTATACGGGATAAGTGATCTGCAACTACATTCTCGGTCCCCTTCTTATCTTTAATTTCTAAGTCGAACTCTTGTAATAATAGGATCCATCTCAATAATCTGGGTTTGGCGTCCTTTTTTCTTATTAGGTACCTAATGGCAACGTGGTCTGTGTATATGATTATTTTGGCTCCTACCAAGTAGGAACGAAATTTGTCAAAAGCAAACACGACTGCTAAGAGTTCCTTTTCCGTTGTGGCGTAGTTCATTTGGGCAGGGTCTAATGTTCTACTGGCGTAGTAGATAGCGTGAAGCTTCTTGTCTTTCCTTTGTCCTAGAACTGCGCCTACAGCGTAATCACTTGCATCGCACATGATTTCGAATGGTAGTCGCCAATCTGGGGGTTGCATGATTGGTGCGGTGATAAGTGCTGACTTTAGAGTTTCAAATGCCTCTAAGCATTCTTTGTCGAAGATGAACTCGACATCTTTCATTAATAAACCTGTAAGAGGTTTTGTGATTTTCGAGAAATCCTTTATGAATCTTCGGTAGAATCCAGCGTGTCCTAAGAAGCTTCGTATTTCTCGTACGGGTTTCGGAGGTTGGATATCCTTTATGATCTCTATTTTGGCTTTGTCAACTTCGATCCCTTTTTCAGATATGACGTGTCCTAAAACGATGCCTTGTCGGACCATGAAATGGAATTTTCCCCAATTAAGGACAAGGTTCACTTTAGCGCATCTTTTGAGTACCATTTCTAAATTTGACAAGCAACTTTCGAAGCTTTGTCCGCATACAGAGAAGTCATCCATGAACACTTCCATGATGTCGTCTATGTAATCTGCAAAGATTGCATTCATGCATCTTTGAAAGGTTGTTGGAGCATTGCACAGTCCGAACGACATTCGGCGATAAGCAAAGGTACCGTAGGGACAGGTGAATGTTGTCTTTTCCTGGTCATCGGGGTGAATAGGAGTTTGAAAGAATCCCGAATAACCATCTAGATAGCAGAAGTACGAATGTTTCGCTAGTCTTTCCAACATTTGGTCTATGAAAGGTAAAGGGAAGTGATCTTTCCGAGTTGCCTTGTTCAGTTTTCTGTAATCGATACACATCCTGTTTCCGGTCACAACTCTTTGGGTTATCGATTCGCCTTTCACATTCTTCACTGCAGTAACGCCTCCTTTCTTGGGTACTACGTGTACTGGGCTGACCCATTGGCTGTCGGAGATCGGGTATATGATTCCTGCGTCTAGTAACTTTTTCACCTCGTCTTTGACTATAGTGCTTAGGATCGGGTTTATCCTTCTCTGATGTTCTCTTGAAGTTTTGCAGTCTTCCTCTAGCATGATACGGTGCAGACAGATGGAAGGGCTTATGCCTTTTAGATCACTTATATTATAGCCTAACGCAGTTGGGTATCTCCTTAGGACTTCTAATAATTGCTCAGTTTCTGATTGTCCTAAATTAGCGTTTACTATTACTGGTCTTTTGAATTCTGTATCTATGAATTCGTACCTGAGGGTTTTAGGTAGCTCTTTAAGTTCTAAAGCTGGGTTTTTCGGACCTGGCATGTGATTTGGAGTGAGTGCTAAGATCTCGCTCAAACTATCATCTTTGTATGGTGCATGTCAGTTTTCGTCTTCATGAATAGCAGGGATCTGGATTTTCATGAATTCAGAATATGTAGTTTCCTCATTCTTTAATTCTCGTATGCATTCGTCAATGACATCTACTATATAGCATGTGTCATCTATAACTGGTGCCTTCAAGAATTTAGTAAGGATGAACTCTATCTTTTCTTCTCCTACTTCGAATGTTAGCCTTCCTTTCTTTACGTCTATGATAGCTCCGGCTGTAGCTAGGAACGGTCTTTCTAGGATAATTGGGGTAATAGAGTCCTCTTTGATGTCCATGATTATGAAGTCGGTTGGGATATAGAATTGGCCTATGCATACTGGAACGTTTTCCAGTACATCAACGGGATATTTGACTGATCGATCAGCCAATTGTACGAACATTTTAGTTGGTCTTAGTTCTCCCATATTTAGCTTTTTGCATATAAATAAAGGCATTACACTTATACTGGCTCCTAAATCGCATAGAGCTTTGTCTATAACGAACTTTCCTATGACGCAGGGTATGGAGAAACTACCTGGTCTTTTAGTTTAGGAGGCATGTTGTTTTGAATGATTGCGCTACATTCGGCAGTGAGTGTCACTGTCTCGTTATCCTCTATTTTCCTTTTATTAGACAAGATTTCTTTAAGAAACTTAGCGTATGACGGCATTTAAGTTATCGCTTTTGTGAAAGGAATTGTGATGTTTAGTTGTTTCAGAAGTTCAACAAATTTCTTAAATTGTCCTGAAGTTTTGGAGTTTAGTAACCTTTGAGGATAAGGGATAGGTGGTTTATATGGCGCTGGAGGCACGTATGAGTTTTCATCTTTGGCGGCCTTTTGCTCGTCACATTCCTTCTTTTCTGTTTCAGACTCCTTTTCGGTTGGTTTATCAGATTTCTGTCGCATTACTAAATCTTCGTTCCTAGGATCTGTTGGGCCCTCCAATTCTTTTCCACTTCTCAATATAACAACGTTTGCGTGACCTTTCGGATTAGGTTCGGGCTGGCCTGGAAATGTTCCAGCTGGGGCAGCTGCAGAGGCTTGTTGTTGAGCCACTTGTGATATCTGCGTTTTGAGCATTTTATTGTGGGTGGCTAAAGCGTCTACTTTTCCGGTCAGCTGTTTAATCTGCTCGCTAGTGTGTATGTTTTGATTCAGGAATTCTTTGTTTGTTTGAGCTTGAGTAGCTATGAATTTTTCCATCATCAATTCGAGATTTGATTTCCTAGGGGCAGTCTGGGCAACAACGGTTGGTTTCTGATATCCTGGCGGAGCAGCTGGTGCTTGCAAGGCATTATCGTTCTTGTAGGAAAAGTTTAGGTGGTTCCTCCATCCTGGGTTGTAAGTGTTTGCGTAGGGATTTCCTTGAGCGTAATTTACTTGGTCTGGTGGGATTCTGGCCAACAATGGGCACTCGGGCACATTATGAGTGTCGATTCCGCATAACTCGCAATTTGGAGTTACAGCAGCTACGGTTGCAGTTGGGTTAACGGTCAGACTGTCGATTTTCTGTGCTAGAGCATCTACTTTAGCGTTGAACTTTTCAAGGCTGCTGATCTCGTACATCCCACCTTTCGCTGCGGGTTTCTCTGCTGGAGTTCGTTCACTTCCCCATTGGCAGTGGTTCTGAGACATGTTTTCGATTAGTTGATAGGCTTCGTTGTATGGCTTATCCATAAGTGCACCGCCCGCGACGACGTCTACCGTTAATCTGGTGTTATACAGAAGCCCATTGTAGAACGTATGGATCGTCACCCAGTCTTCTAGACCGTGGTAAGGACATGCTCTCATCATATCTTTGAACCTTTCCCATGCTTCGTAGAGAGATTCAGTATCTTTTTGTCGAAATCCGTTAATTTGAGCTCTAAGCATAGCAGTTTTGCTTGGCGGAAAGTATCTTGCTAAGAAAACGTTCTTCAACTGTTCCCACGTCGTAACGGAGTTGGATGGTAAGGATTGTAACCATGTCCAAGCTCTATCTCTAAGAGAGAAAGGAAAAAGACGAAGTCTTATTGCGTCTGGAGTTACTCCATTTGCCTTCACTGTGTCTGCGTATTGCACAAACTTCGTTAAGTGTTCGTTTGGATCCTCAGTTGCATTTCCTGAGAATTGATTTTGTTGTACAGCTGACAACAATGACAGTTTTAGTTCGAAATCGGTTCGATTGATAGCTGGGGCAGCTATGCTACTTCGAGGTTCCATCTGAGAGGGTGTAGCGTAGTCCTTTAGCGGTTTGTTCTGAGGTCCTTCAGCCATCTTTGCTTCTTCAACAGGAGGATGAGCTAGAAGATCAGGAATGTTGCGTCTTCGTTGATATTCGATGATGCGCCTTCTTAGATGTAAGAAGCGCTCTAGTTCGGCGATTGTCGGTTGTAAGATGTCGCCTTGTGAGTGAGTACTTGGCATACAATCGAAGAACGAGTAGAGGGAGAGAGAATAGTTAACCTAGTCTATACTGTGTAACAAAAGATTACGCTATTGACTAAACGGGTCCCCGGCAACGGCACCAAAAACTTGATCGCGACTTTCTATGTCTAACTCAATTAACTACAAGTGCACAGTCTATCGCGTAGTAATAATAGATATCGATCCCACAGGGACTCGTAATCAAACTAGTATTATCGGGTGTTACGGTGTTTAGCTAGGTTGGTAATGTTTTAAGGGAATAATAACAAAATAAATGCGTAAACTAAAGCTTTTACTTAAGGTATGAATACTTGAATCGGTATGTAATATGTTATTTCTTCAGGGATTCTATAGGTCACCGGTGTCTTTAGGTTTTCAAAAATAGTTTAAGAAGAAAATGATGGTTTAAAGACCTTTGTCTCACGATGGTTGTTGACGCTAGTCGCAACTCTAAGGCGGAACATATGCTGTCGCTATCCCGTTCGGGGTTAAAGTTACTTTTTGAAAACTATTAGGTTCTAATTCCTTTTAAAGCGCTGTCGCTGTTTTTAAAATGAATGCCTAGTTTTTACTATCTGGTCTTAGCCTCAGCTGTCGCTTGTTGGTTCGTACCTTTATGAATTTCCCACTGTCGTGGCGAAACTACTGTAAATAATTTCTCGCTGTCGCGACGAAGGTTTATTTAGAAAAGTCAAATTTAAAAACTGAAACCATAAATAAGTTTTTGAAAAAGTAGATATACACCGGTTAATTATTGAATCCCATCAGATTATTTACTACATACCGATTACTTAAGGTTTAGCCAGACATGGAATATAAATAAACAGAACGTAAATAATGGCAGAAAATAATAATATTCATTACAATAGGAAATAACAATTCAATTATGATTAGAATAGAAACCTGTGAATAATTCGATTTGGCTTTTGGGAAATCCTCCAAAATGGCGGCAGGATTTTGTCTTTATGCCAATTACTCGTACAGAATAGAAACGGAAAGTAAAACAAGAATTGCAAGGAAAGAAAGAAACAGGAAATAAAACAACGATAAGAAAAATGGGAATTTGAATAATTGCTCTGGAAGTAAATTGGCAGCACTTCGTTTCTTCAATGCGGCCCCCTTTTTCTGGTACCAGCTACCTCATTTTATAGATGGGATATTCAACGGTTTATTTCTTCGGGAAGTGGGAATGATATCAGAGAATATAGGAGTTAGTGGTACCACTTCTCTTTGGCACTTTCATAGTTTGACAACACGTGTAGAAAACTGTATTTTAACTGCATGACGGTCGTCACACGCATGACGGTCGTCACATCCTTGTGACGGTCGTCACATCAGCAGAACTCGTTTTTGTTGCTTTTTGGCCCGATTTTCACTTGGTTTTCACCTGTAAATGCTTCTTTTCTTTATCTTACTCCATTTGAGCATGGACTTTGAATACCTGCAAAATACTGGACAAATAGTGTGGAAATATCCGAATTCGGAGTGAAAACGGTCGCCGATTAGTAGAAAAGTACATTATTATATATATGATTTCGCGTTATCACTGATCATGAATGCTTATGCTTTATCTTGGAACTGTTTGTTGTTCTTTTTCTGTTAAAAGTCTGATATACTATTTGCATGATTATTACATGGTTATTTTTTTTGCAAACGAATTCATGAATATCAAATAATCAAGTTAAAATCATTGCAAACTAAAAAGAAAATTTTCAATAATAAGGATGTTACATAATTCTTGATTACATTAGCTTATCTAAATCAGAAATGTAACCCATTTTTGCGACTGAATATTCATAATCGAGCACCCTCTCCCAACTATTTTCGTCTAAATCATGGAAGAAGATTCTCTTTGGAACCCTTATTTTCTTAATTTTCTTCTTCTTGTTCTTCTTGCGTCATCTCACCTGAGATGACATAACCAGTCAGCTGGGTTTCTTCTAATGGTTGTTATGGGAGACGAGCTGGAACTTCAGTGGGCATGATGTGTTAGTCGCCGTCTTACTTGAAGAGCTCATTTTGCTTGAAGAAATTAAATTTGAATGAAAAGATAAGAAATGTGATTCAGATGATCTGTTCTTATAATAGAGGTTGAGTGTCTTGAAAGTTGCAATGGAAAGATGGAACATTTGAGTTTTTAATGCTTGCAATGATGACTTTTGATGGTTGATATTCTTGAATAACGTGTGACATCTAGAGAAATGCAGAAAAATACTTTAACCATTTCTAGCCGTTTCTTAGTATTGGCAAGTGTAAAAGGTGTTCACATTATATTTTATCAGAACTAATCCTTCCCATATATTTCCTTATGTTAGTGAATATCTTTTTGTCTTCTTCTATGTTGACGTATCTAATACTTTTTTTTTTGATGACAAAAGGGGGAGAAAGTCATGAAAATATTTAAGAAGGACAAAAGGATTTTCTAATACTTGAATTTTACCCTTGAACTCTAAATTGTTCATTAGTTTTAGGTAAATGCTTTCAGCTGAACATATTATTTTTGATGAGAAACTTAATTAACTTAGATAGGGCTTAAGAGAAACTTACAAACCTCAGCTTAAGAACTATTAGACTAAATAAAGAGCTTACAAACCTCAACCTAAGGTCTGTCAAGCTCAGGGGGAGCTTATAAACCACAACCTAATGTTAGAATTTGTTAATTAAGTTATAAGATTCAATTAGCATAAATAAGGAGTTAAGAAGAGCTTACAAACCTTGACTTAATGGACTATCAGAACTTAAGGGGGGGGGGGGGGGGCTTACAAACCTCACCTTAATGGACAGTCTAACTTAGGGGGAGCTTACAAATCTCAGACTCTGATGTTAGACTATGTTAATTAAATCACTAATCATTGTTCTTAAATACATTTTTTGTCATCATCAAAAAGGGGAGATTTTTAGAACAAGATTTGTTCAATCCCTTAAAAGGTTTTGATGATAACAAAGTATTAAAAAAACAATAGGGTTACTTACATATATTGAAGTGTGCAAGATCATAAACTAGAGAATTCATCATTAATCCTGTTGAAAGCATAAGTGAAGAAGCTATACTCAGATTCTGGCTGATCAGGATATGAATATATTTATCAGACTCTGAAGGCATCAGACTCTGGACTCATGGCCCAGCTTCTAATGACATCTCAACTTATGATAGATGTGGTGAATAGTTGATCTCTACACTGCACCAAAGTATAGTTGTCTTTTCAGAGCCCCAGATTTCTGGATAGATTCAACTAGGGTTTGGTTTTGCAAGGCTTAAGAATGGAGACGTGACCTCTTAAGTCTGTACTACCTTTTGGTAGATACCTACTGACTTGAAAGGTGCTATGGACAATGCTATTATTCAATGGATAAAGCTGCTGACCAAATGCAAATCTCCAATGTCTCTTTCGGCATACTTCTTCACCAAGGTTGTTGTTGTTCAAACCTCCAATGAATTTTTTTCTATCTCTATAAAATGAAGTTGAATACTCAAAGGAAGGTTAAAGCATCACAACATATAGAAAGATCTTAGGTTAACTCTGAGTTATTTTTATAACTATTATATCATAAGATCTTGAGATTTACTATCTTAGATTTATCTTAAAAATATTAGAATAGTTGTAAACCTTTGTTATTGTTGCATAACTGTTATACTTCTGATTGTCTAGCAAAGTATAATAGTTAACTTGTCTACTAAACTGATTATTTAAAGTAGAAGAAGTCTCTTGCATGCGTGCTTGAACAATGAAGTCTTGAACTAATGGTTTAAGCAGGAAGTCTCATTCAAGGTTGATTGAGAAAGAAAGTCTTGAACTAGAGGGTTTAAGTAGGAAGTCTTGAAATAGAAGGTTTAAGCAGGAAGTCTTGAGCAATGACTTAAGCAAGGAAGTCTCATTCAGAGTTGATTGAGCTGGAAATCTTGAGCAGTGGCTTAAGCATTTGTAATCTGATTGGTTATAGTGAAAAGCTCTTGTTGAGGTAAGGGGACTTGACTGCTCCCACTTTAGGAGAGGAACCAGGATAACTTTTGTTTTTTGATTGCATTTACTTCTAAACTTTATTTTCCTCTGCTATACATTATGTTAAAAGACTATGAACTTAGTTTAGACTCTGAACTTCTGAGCTCATAAGTGAAACGTTTTTTAAAAACATAATTCACCCCTCGCTTCTTGTGTATTTTTCTCACCTTAATTGAGTAAATCATTCTTATTTAGGAAATGATTATTTTGGTTATGGGCTAAACTAGTCTAAAAGTTCTTTTGGGGATTAGTATAAGTCTCTGTTTGATTTGTGAGATATGCCATTGAGAAAAATATTTCTTTTATGTTTATGAAGAATAACCAGTGAAAAAACTTCATAACAATTCTTGAGCTCATCCCAGTTAAAAGCTCAATTGGTTTTAGATTAACCTAATATAAAATCTCACCTAGTTTTTAAGTTCAGCTTGTGTAAAAGCTTAGTAGGTTGGATATCAACCCTATAACAATCACAGTTCGTTCTTGGTAATCCCCCGTAAGAACTCAGTTTGGTTCAAAGGATATCCTACTCTTAACTCCAGTTTGGTTCGAGATCATCTTGTGCAAAATCTTAACTTGGCTTATAGTCTAACCACTTAAAGCTCTATTCGTTGTTTGGCATGAAGACTATCTATTTCATTTCACAACTCGTTCTTTCGTGGGTTTAACCTTCTAAAAACTCTCAAGAATTATTGGATACTATAAAGGCCACTTCTCGGGGAGATGAGTATGTCACTTCGTTAAGACCTAACCTCTATAAAACAATTTTGTTACCTCTCTTCCCTGAACTCTTTTAATTTACGCTTAATCTTTGATGCATATTCAAACATTTTTATTAAAATTGTTTTCAAACTCTATTTTAGAAGATAGTTTTATTTTGAATCATCAATTTTCAAACCTCCATAATTCACCTCTCATATATATGAAGTCGCATGTTGAACAAGTGGGATCAAAGCCTAACTCATATTTAAAGGCTAATTGTCTTAGGAGAAAGATGACTTTCAACACTATTTTTAACAAGAGGACTTTTCTAAACACACCTCCACCATTTAAAGGTGATAGGTTTAAATTATGGCAATCTATATTTAAAATATTCATTCAAAATTTTAATTTTGAATTGTGGAAAACTATAGTCAATAATATGTATTACATAAATGGTTAAGTAGTAAATAAACCAAATTTGCTTTGGACCATAGAGGAAAAGGAAACATTCAAAATTTATTTTAAAAAAACTTTTTAGTTATGTCCTTAGATGAAAACCAATTCGTTTATGTTTATAATTGTAAATCCTCCAAGGAAATTTAAGACACTCTTGAAATGATATATGTAGTTTCTCCAAGTATCGAACAAGAACAAATGAACACACGAGATGAAGAAGATGAATGTTTCCTTCATAAATGCTTTTCAATAATGAGAATATTTGGAAATTATGTTAGAACTTTCGTCTTTAACAAATATCTAAGGATTAAGAATTGGAATAAAAAACCTGATTCAATCCTTAAATTGAGAGATATGATTGTTGACAACTTTCAAGAAAAATCCAAGAAGGAAGAAACCATCGAGAAATTGAATGGCTTAGTTCAATTGCTGAAGGATGATGGCACGGACTCAATTTTAGAAGAATTTCTAGAAACTTCATCAACGCACTTTTGTGAAGACAAATCAACTCTAGAAATCTCATTCGAAAGAAAAATCTCAATGGTTGAACGATCCTTAAAGGATTCAACATCAAATGAAGGAACTTTATCAAAACAGATATAAAGAAGACGTCACATTTAGTGGGATATTTTAGAGAAGAACAAAGAAAGTGGTCTCAATAATAAACTAAGTCAGAGACTCAACTTCAAGGAAAAATCTCGAAGAATCAACCTCCGCGTCGAACCTCGAAAAATGACTGCACGACCTTACGAAGCGCAATCGCACGCTCCCGAGATGGACTTAACATAGTCGCCACCGATCTTTATTTATTTCCATAGAGGGAAAGGGAAAATACCGAATAAAACCCCTAAAAAGAAAGATAAGGATATGATCATCGTAACCAATATTAGGGTTAAGGAGTCGGTTATGCAAGAGGAAGGTATTAACACCCCTCACGTCCATTGTACTCACTAGAAACTATTTAGTTAGGATCGAATGAATGTTAGCTTAAGTTAATTTCTAATCTTCTACTTATTTGGGATAGAAAACAGAGTAAATAGAAATATTTTTGGATTTTTATTAAAGAGAAAGGAGCCCTAAGGATTTTTATTACTAGGGGGCCTGACAAGATTTTGCAATTCTGCTCCTACGTATCTCAAAAGAGAAATCAAGGCACACGTAGTTTTGGGTAAAAAAAGTTTGTTTGTTGGTCGATTTTAGCGAAAACCATCTTGTATTAATCGATGAAAAAACACTGTTCTATCCAAAACAAGTGAGGAACGGACATTTACACCACATTGAATGGATTTATAAATCACTTTCACGCCACTTATCTCAACTCAACGATTGTGGATGAATCATTGTTTAGTATCATCTTAAGACAAGATGTCTTTCGTTTATGAAAAAGTTTTTAAGATCGCATGGCAACGAGAAAATAGAATTTGATTGGTTTGATGTATTTTAGGTGAATGACAAACGTTTAATGATAATCAATTGTTCAAAAAGTTACGGCAGAATGCTAGATCCCAACAACCCTTTCTCATTCAAGGTATTATAAAAATCATTTGATGGACAACAAACGCTTGATAAAAAATCAATTGTTCAAATAATTACGCCAGAATGCTTGATCCCAATGACCCTTATTTGTCCAAGTTAGTTAAAGTGTTTTAAGGACGAAAGAAAAGAATGAACAATCATTCAAGAAATCAAGGAATGCGAGACTCCGAAAATCCATTTCTTTCGATTTTATTTTTTTATTTATAAAATTAGAACCACCGGAAAAAAAAAACTAATTCAAGTAGAAATTTACAAAATTTATATATAAAAATAGAAATTATTTGTTTAAAAAAAGTCACTAAATTATAATATGCATCTCTAATTAACTATTTTATTTAAAAGAGGTATATGGTTTGGAATGTTACATTTTGTACTACTTAAGTTAAAATGGACTAATCTTATAATAAGAACAACTATACATATCCAAATTGGAAAAAGATTAAAACCAAGTGGGCTTAAGAATCCATAATGAGAGGACCTTCATGAACATGTGCTTTTTCAGAACATGCATGAGGGAGGAGAAATTCCATTACCATTTAAAGCTAGACATTACCCCTCCATTATGGATGTAGCTAGGAATTTTCTATATACAAATTCTTACAAAAACTATAGTCAAACTTTGAAAATACAAGGTGGAGAATATTACAAATCATGGCATTAGGAACACTTACATCAAGAAAAATATAAGCTTCTATCAGAGTCAATATTATCAATTAAAACAGAGCAAATCAATTCATGGCATTGTGAACAAAACAAAGGGAGTTTTATGTATGAGGTAGCATTAACTTACTGTCACAAATTTTAGAAGAAGGTAGAAAATAATGGCTTCATGAAAAATTCCTGGAAACCAAGGAGTCCACTTTTTTATTCTCCTCCTCAAACGAAAATACTGAGATCGAGTAGTTACTATGGAGCCTCTTTCTTATGGCCACTTCCGTGAAGAAAGTGACTTGTGAATACTATTACTAGCAAGAAAAGAAATATTTTTTAACGGGAGAGAGAAGGAAAGCCATGTTCATCCTAACTTTGTTTTTTTTCTCTTTTCACTCAGACCAAAAATTATATTGAAGAAAGTTGTGTCAATGATACTTTAGCTTAAATTACGTGAAATGTAAATTAATATAATAGACATCTGTAAATTCGATTTTGAAATTTTATTTTCACTAATTTATGCACAATTGACATTCAGTTTGACTGGTCTGTAAATCTGAAAAAATATTCTGACTCGCAATTTGGGTATTATGCAAGATGAAATGTATGTTATGATATGATAACTATATTGATTCGGTGATTCAAAGTCAAAATTGAGGTATGACACTCTGGTAGAAGCTTTGAAGAATCCTCTTCTAAAAAAGATGAAGTTTGTTTGAAAGCATCTTACAAAGAAGATAACCATGAGGTAACAAAGTTATATAAAGAAGACGTCTCATTTAGTGGAATATTTGAGAGAAGAACAAAGAAGGTGGTCTCAATGAGAAAATAAGTTAGAGACTCAACTTCAAGGAAAAATTTCAAAGAATCAACCTCCGATATAAGCTTTGAAGAATCCTCTTCCAAAGAAGATGAAGTTTGTTTGGAAGCATCTCACGAAGAAGATGACCATGAGGTAACAAAGTTATCATATAATCAATCGTTTAAATTAAATGCTAAGTTAATAAAAGAAAATGATAGAATTAAAAAGTATAACATATATATTAAAGATTATCTAGAGTTTCTAGAAAAGAGCAATGAAACACTTAAGCATGAAATGAATTACATTAAAAACCTAGTTGGAACATGTGAGACTTGTGTCTCAATGAAAAAGGAAGTAAAAGATTTGCATGAAACTCTAGGTAAATTTACTAAGAGGGGGAGAAAATATTAACTTAATTACATCAAGTCTAAGACATTCCTTAAATAAATTTGGATTAGGTTTTAAATCCGGTAGAACACATATTAAAGGATTTAATAGGAAGAAATTGAATCGATATGTATATAATTGTTCTTACTATAATAGATTTGGAAACCTGTAGCCATTTTGTTTTGATAAATTTAGAACGTCAAATGGTAGTCACCCTAGACCTCTTAGAATTACTACCACACCAAAACCCAAGAAAGTTTGGGTACCAAAGGTGAAAATCTAGTGTGTTTTGCAGGAAAACTTTACAGCTTTAATGAAGGTGTAATGCCTATTAAAAGAAGTTGTGCAAAGCAAAATGTATACTCTTAAGTGTACAACAATGTTGGATTATAGTAATGCTTATAATCCAACGATGTTCGTTGATGGTGTATATCAACAATCGTGATTAAAGCAAATGTTCGTTGAGGATGATCTCAAAATTTATGATATATGATGAACATCTGACTTCTTAGTAGGTTGAGAAGATAACTTTGGAGTGGATATATCTATCTCGTGTTTAACAAAATCTCGATATAATGATTCATACAAAAGGAATTATGAAATTGTGTTGTCGTTCCCTCGAGGGGGAGCTTTATCAAGGTTGCTTGATGCTTAAGGAAGTACACTTTTTAGAGGTTGAATAATAAAAAAACTCTAGCTAATCCTCTAAATAAGTGCTTTATTATTTTCTCGTTGATTTAAAATTATTTTCACTGATAAAATGGACGAACTTTTAGCATAATGAGTAAAGGTGCAAAAAGCAGGATGACAAAGTTAAAATTCAACCCAAGGCCCAACAAGCACCAAAGAGGGTGAAAAGCAAGAAGCTAATCCATTAGGTAACCTACACACTTCAAATTTCATACAAAATAAGATTTAATCTTCATCTCCAAACAAATAGAATCAAGGCTTTGATGGAAAACATGCAAGATCTTCAAAAACATCATGATCTAATTGATTAAGGCCTTAATCCAATCGATTAGATGGATAGTTTTGGTAAGATTTGATTCTCATTTTTTGGGCCAAATATTCAATGGTTTTATGAGGTTTTTGCTCGCTCAAATCGTCAGAAGGAATGCTAGTAACTCTTAGATCATCTACATAGTTGCTTTCGCTTTCTCAGGTGACTACCTCCACCGTCTCTGGACACATACCAGGCACCCTAATCCATGTTCAATTGGTGGCATGCTACACTAGGACCTATCATAGACATCTCATGGGGGGAGGACAAAGAGATTGACATTGGCTCTTAAATAATTCACCACCCCTTATCTGACTATGGAAAACAGGTTGGTTTATATCTTCACATTTCTCAAAGGTTTCTTATCTAGTTGGATAGTATCCAAATCGCCATTTGGGGTTGGTCTCAGGTTTTTCGCAATGATTTCGACCATTAGTTCCAATTGACTATGCAAGAAATGATTTTCATCACACGTGTCGAGGTTGGCTACGTCTATCGTTAGATTACTTTCTTTGATATCTTTCTCTTGGATGATGGAGGCAACAATAGATCACTTAACACTTGCTTATAGTATCCGACTGGATCCGAGGGGCCCCTAGTGTGTCTAAGAACATATGTCCTAAGATGCCACTGTACATGTTTTTTCTTGGGATTACGAAGAAACATAAGTCCAATTTCCTTCTTCCCTCTCAGTTGAAAAGTATTTTAGAAGGGTGTTTTATTGTATCCATAGAGATTGTACGCAAGATATGTCGACGCTAGCCGTTCAATAGTTTAACGTTCTAAGTAAAGAGTTTTCAAAAGATTGCTTGTTTTGTAACATAAGTTTGTTGCAAAGAGTAAATTAAGGCAAAGATGTTTTATTTCAAGTAAAGCATGTCATGATTAGATTTGGTTAATCCGTTTTAAACGTATCCGATTAATCAAGCATGTGAACTTAGTTTCGACCAATACAATCGCGCACCTTCGAGAATCCGTTCATTTCTAAAGCGGGTAAGTGAATATTATTGTTTTAGTCGCTAGATGATTTCTCGAAACAACAACCGAAACAATAATCATAAAGATTGATACAAAGAAAATATTAACTTTCAAATCTATGTCTATAGTTTGTTGGTTAATACATGAAGAAATTATATAAAGACTTGGAAAATCTATTTCTAGAGTGATTCAAATCATAAATATATCATTAAAAGCAAATATCTTCATCATTTATTGATCATAAACCTTGTTCACATACAAAAGATCAAAAGAAATACATAAAAGCAAGATTAACTACCTCTAATCTTGACACAAAAGTGTTTAGCTACCCATCACCATGGTAGCTTGATCAACAAGTAAGAAAAGAAGCTTTGCTAGCATCAATGTTGAAGAATCGAGGATTGATGCTCCAAAGATTTAATTCTCACTTCTCCATGAGTTCCTAAGGTTTTTGACCTAGAAAACCATTTCTATATCTCAAAATGCTGAAAAAGTGTAAAAAGTACAAGTGTTGTGAAAATATCTTCAAGGGAAGATATTTATAGGCAAGTGCACTAAGTGGCACTGTGCTAAGCGGCCTCAGAGGCGCGTTAAGCGCGGTCAGAAGAATGCAACCAATTTCCCAGGAAGCGCGCTAAGCGCGGTAGGAGCCCTCTTAGCGCGGTTTTAGACTTTTTCTACTAGAATTTATAATGACGCATTGGTCCCGCGCTGGAAAGATCGCTTAGCGCGCTATGCTTACACGAAGTCTTCGAAAATTGATTTTTAGACCTTTTTCCCTTCACCTATTGTTCCTATCATAAAAAATAAGCAAGAAGACATGTCAAAGAACATCAAAATGATCATAATTCACCATATTTACACTAAAATCGAAAATCAACATAAATGCACTTAAAACTACTAGATATTATACTAAGCTATCAAGAAAACCAATTGAAAGGGCCATAAAATAAAATCAAAAGTATACATAATTTGGCTCTTAACAACTCTCCCGAACATATTATTTTGTTTGTCCTCAAGCAAAAGTGTTTCGAACTAGAAATGAACCCGAAAACCTGCACAAGAAATCATAACCAACTTAAAAGCACAATGATAATTCCATGGTTCAAAAAGCAAAAGTAACAACAAGATAACTTATCAAACTCCAAACTCCTCATGAAGATGAAACTAAAGTAAAGTGCAAAAACACACTTCAAGACTTCTTGAGAAATACAAGTTCATAATTGAATCACACCTAGGCACACATTCATCAATGGATGAAAACAAAATAAGGTTTTATCACTCACCAAACAATCATGCAAACATTCAGAACCAATTATGAATTCAACAAACAACATGTATTAATGAGTGAAAAAGAAGGAACCACAAGGTCTTTTAGGGTTGTAACTTGGCTTGGCTACAAGGAAGGATAATTTATCACAGTCATTGAAACAAAATTTTCTATTTCTAGAGAGCATCCCAATCTCAATATCGAAGCAATTCAAGACCTTAACCTTCTTGTTTTCTTTCTTTAGAGGTATTATTACAACTTTGAGCTTTTTGATGGCAATTCATGCCCAAATCCCTATCTTTTCACTTGATTCTTTCTTTCAAGCTCTTTCATCATTCAAAACCACATTATTATTTATTTTTTTATTTTTCTTGATGCCTCAATCCACCCTTTTCTCCCCAACTTTGAACACAAGAAAACATGATAACTAATAAGGCAAGGAACAAACTGCGCAACCATACTTAAGATTGGGTTCAAAAGATTTCACAACAAAATTCCAAGATCCATTCCAACATTTTTCTCTTATGCACAATATTTACACATTCCACTTATTCACACGAATCTTGAAATGAAGGCTTAAAAGGGGTTTATCAAATACTCACTCACTCGCACGGTTGATTGATCATTATTATTTGGTCAAGTGGTTTTTCTCAAAATGCACAAAAAATTCCTTGATCCTTTTCTTCCTTTTTCACAAATTAACACAACTGCATAATTTCAACATAATAAGAACGAGTCAACAATGAATATCGGTATCCTGCATATATTCTACAATGAAAGCTTCCTCACAAAGGCAATTTCCTAAATGATTAAAAAATGAACAAGTATTTCAAAAGAAGTAATGACTACAAATTCTCAAACTCATCTTTTCTCCTAGACCCAATCAATCAACAACCTTTTATCTCTTAGGAACTTTGACCCACAGTCAAAGAGTTCCTCAAACCCATTAGGGGAACTACAGATACTCTGATTCCATTCCCGTCAGGATATGTAGGCACAAGATGCAATATCTTGTCGAGTATACTTAGAATCAAACCCTTAGGTCTTTCACCCTTAAGCAGATAACCCTTAGCAATAAACAACAAATAAAACAAGAGGTTCCTGTAGAGTACTACAGAAATTTAGAATGCTAACACCTTTCCTAAGTTTAACCAACTCCCGAACCTATAACTCTCTAGCTTTTGCATTTGCATTGCATTGTGGGTAATTCGATCTTTTTCCCTTCCTTTGGACAAATTAAAGTTTGGTTGTAATGAATTAAGATTCAAGCTAATCAATAACTTGGTATCCAAATTTCACCGCGACAATCTCGAAGCGTTTAAATCTCTTTCCTTAATAAAAATCAGATGAAAAGGGAACGAGAGGTTTACACTTTCCTATTCCTCGAATGATTGAATGATTGACTTACGACATATTGCTCAATCTTTCGTCATCCAAATAAAACATCTTAATCAAACTTGGATGAAAGAAGAATGAGAACTTTACACTTTTCTATTCCTTTAATAATCAAATGATTGACTTACGCCATATTGCTCGATTATTGGTCTTCCGCTAATAGTTTTACCAAAATAAATTGGGCGAAAAAGGATTGAGAAGTTTACACTTTTTTGCTCCTCAAATAATCGGTTGGCGGACTTACGTTTCGTTGCTCGATAATTCGTCGTCCGCCTGAAAATAATCCAACCAATCAAACTTTTTTCTCGCCGCCGTGTAATCTTCCATTTATATGTGTGAGTAAGCTAGCAACATTTTCCCGTGAACATTGATATGCTTATCTATTCATCTGTGATGCAAACGTTCTCTTCTCCACTATTTTGGATAGCGAACAATGTTTTTCTGTCGATTGAGACAAAATAGCTTTCGCTAAAATTGACCAACGAACAAACATTTTCTACTCAGAACTACGTAGTCTTGAGTTCTCCATCGCACCCGGAGATACGTAGGAGCAAGACCCATAATCTTGTCAGGCACATTAATAAAAAAACATTTGTGCGACCCCTTTCTTTTTCTCTTTTAACTTTTAATAACTCGAGAAGCAAACAATTTCTAAGCTAACACTTACACACAAAACTAACTAAATGGTTTCCGTTGAGTACAATGTATGTGAGGGGTGCTAATATATTCCCTTTGTGTAATCGACTTCCGAACACTGGTTTGGTTGCGACGACCATATCTTAGTCGTTCTTTTAGGGATTTTATCGATATTTCCCTTTTTATTTTTTATGAATAAATAAAGTTCGTGACACTCTGTTAGTCCGTCATTTTTGCGAGCGTGTGATGCGCCTCGCGATGTCGTATTTTTTTTGAGGTACGACACCTTGATATGAGAGTATTATTCACTATCGAAGCCTCTAAAAAAAAGATGGAATCACTGTTCTTCTTCCCTTTGTGTTAATACTTTAGCAACTCTGCAACTGCATTCAGGTAGGGTTTACAATTCACTCAATTCATCAAGACTTTTGAATTGAGTATAGTAATTTGTTACACTTGTTTCTAGTTGTTTTTACATTAAACACAAGTTTCTTCTCAGTTGATGAATTTATGGTGCATTGGTCTGAGCAAAGCGTTCTTTAAGATCCACCCACACATCTCGAGCCGTTGAAACATGTGAGATGTTGTTGTGTATATTTGGTTATGTCGCATTGATCAACCAAGTTGTCACCATTGAATTCACCTTCTCTCAGTCATGGTACACTTCAAATTAGTTTGATGGTTTCTTGATGCTTCCATCAATGAAACCCAGTTTGGTCTTCGCACGCGAAGCCGTATTGATCGATCTTGCCCATGTGCGGTATGTTTCTCCATTCGGTAATGTTGTCACGAGTGGAGTTTTAGAATTATCAGAGTTATTTAGATGACAGACTTATGTATTTTTTGTTGTGTTCTTTGTTTCAGGTTTGAAGGTATTTTTCTTCTCCAACATCTTTTCTGAATCAGAACCGTGTTTCGATGCTATAATAGAAAGTTAATTTGAAAAATATATTGTATTCTTATGGTTTCTGATGATAAATAACATACCTTCATATATAAGCTGATGATCTATCTTTCAAAACTGTAACAAATACTAACAAATTAATAACAATACTAACAAAGCCTGACAAACTAATAAAAAACTATTAAATTTATCTCTAATAAATAAGATCCATATAACAATTATAACTTATGGATCAAGACGTCTCAATTCCAAAGCATATCTCCTGTCCAAACTAACAAACACGAAAAAACTTGGAAACAATTGAATGTTGATTCATATGACAATTATAACTCTCAACACATAAGCCATGTTGGTTAACTACATCAAAGATGCCAAAAACCAGAGAAAAAAAAGCAGAACTAAAAGATTACTGAAATTTGAAAGTTCCTCTATTGGGACAAGTTTACATTTGATTCTGCCAGTGGATCCCAATGAATGTCAAATTCATCCTTTCACTTTCTTCTTCTCAACAAGATCATATACCAAGTAGCAATTGTTTTCTTGTGGCTAATCTTGGCAATACCTTGCAAATCTATATTTGGTTTCAAGAAAATCAACCTATTTGTTTTCACTTCAAAATAGGTTGATCAAAAGGGTCTTTAAAATTAGCCTTCTCACTAAGATCTTGAAACTCATCCACAAGATTTTGAAGTCTTGCAACAAACTCTATCAAAAGTGAAGCAAATGTAGCCAAAGACAATGTGCTAGCACTTTCATATACTTTAGATTCTGCTTCATTCACTGTGGCATCATTGCAAAAAGAGAGATGAGGCCATGATACTAAGCTCTTGTTCATAGACTGCGCGAAACTCAATTCCGACATCGAATGTTGTATGCTTATGTTAAGCTGTGAATCCTCCCCCGCCTCGTTGATCACTGACTGCTTATTATTCTCGTTAGTCGAGTTGCGGGATCGTTCATTTTCTTTGGACTGGTGTTGTCTTACAGCTTCCCAATTCTCTGAATTGACTAGGAGGAATGAATGACTATCAATCTTCATCTGCAATAGCTCGGCGGCCTCGTGGACTTCTATCAGAATGTCCCTTGTGCTTAGTTTTTCCATCTTTTCGACTTTGCTTCCTAGTTGTCGCAATACTTTTGCTCCCTCAATGCCTACCTTCTGAAGTTCTTGAAAGAATACCGACCTCTTTTCTGGAGGTGCCTGTGTATGACATTGACAATGTATAAAAGTGTCGATCATTTATGTTGTTGAGTGTTTTCCAAGCTACAGAGGAATATGTTCCAGACTAAGGATAGTTTATATACAACACTACATTCCTCAACATTCCTCAAGCTAACGATGTGCCTTTTCTAAAGGACAAAGCCGTGAGGATTCTTACACTCAAATTGGACAATAACTCGTAACCAGAGTGACGCGGGGACCAGGGCCGTCTTTAAGAGCATGCCTCTATTTGTAGGGCCTCCAAAAACTTGAGACGGCTCTGGCGGAGACTTAGGTACAAAAGGAGAAAGTGTTGTAATACCTGTATTTCAGAAAGTATGCATCCATGCATTGCCATGACCATGAAAGCACAATGCCTCAATGCTCCACTAAGTTTGGCATAACTTCTCCAAGGATAATTGAACATCTTGTATGGACCATGAGGTGGCTCCCATAATGCAAAATCTACCTGCAAAAAGGCTCAAAAAAATAAGAGACTAAAACATTAAACACTGCAAGCAAGAAAGAATTTAAGCAGAATACCAAAGTCTCTTCTTGGCTTGAAGATTGCACTGCAGTTCTATAACCGTCATATAGAGGGTCATCAGAGGCTTGATATACAAGAATCTTAGATGGTACTCTCTCATATTCAACACATTGTAGATATCCATTTACACAACCTAAAACAAAATGTACCACAAAAATCAGATTCTATAGAACATAACCAGCTCAAATTACACACAAACGAACCTTCTAAAGACGTTGCAACTCCGTGGAAATTTTTCACAACCAGTTTGTGGAGATCCTCACCAGACCAAATGGGATAAATACAAATATTCACAGACAAACTCACACCAGCACCGACACCAATAAGAACCAATCTATAAAAAGCAGTGGTGAAAAACTGCATTCCATGTCTCCCAGACACCAACACAATACAAAACGTTAGCAAAAATACGCGAAACCCGTATTCATAAGGCTTCATTGCAGGATACATCTTCAAAAAAGTTGCACAAAACCCTGCAAATCACGACATCAGAATATAATCATCTCCCCAATACCAACACAAAACAAATGCATGAATCCTCAAAAAACAAACCTGCAATAAAAATAGCTACTATAATAAGAAGTTCATCAAAAGCACCACCAATCCAAACGGATAATCGCGCAATCCCCAAAGCAAGTACTCCAGCTGAAATTGTTCCCAAACCACGATTGAAACCTTTGTTAAGGGTTGCACCTACGCACATACACAAAAAAAAAAAAAACAATATTAACATGGAATTTGGTTATGCATGCATGGGAATGGAATAGTACGTAACAAGTAAGGACGTACCTATGCTGAATTCAAAAACAACGACAACTGTGAGAATAGCCCAAATAGAGTACTTGTTAACTTGTTGTTCTTTAATGTAAATGAAAAGTGAAACAATAGCCAAGGATAATGCAGCCTTCATAGCGAAGATGACTTTGCGTGGATCGCTGCGGCCCATATGGTGGAGTTTGTAGAAGAACTCAAGCGAGTCATTGCGAATGTTGGCGAAGCGTTGAGAAAGTGCGTCGAGATCGAAAGCACGTTTGTAAAAGGGTTGTTGGAGGGGTTCATTGAAGGAGAAATCGTTGCCGGGATAATCCTTTTTAGCGAGGAGTCTTTCTCTGCCTCTTTCAAGGAAACTGTGGCGGAATGAACCAGGTACCGGCGCCACTCTGTAGGATGGTGATGATGGAGTGGTGTACATTTTTGGATGGATGGAAAAAATGAAGGAAAGAGAGAATGAAGAGAGTGTTGTTTGTGTTGGGGGAGTGCTCCATAAGACCCGCATTTCTTTCGCTATTGTCTTTTGAACTTTTCTTCAACCATATGGAAAATATTTTTGGTAACATATAACTCTTTATGTTTTGTTCAAAATACTCTATTTATCTCAACAACAACATAAATAATTTATAAGCATATATGAATCTCATAAATAATAACACTTATTTTATACTTAACAATGTCTATCTTTTAATTCTAAAACCATGCAATATATAATATTCTTTGACATTTCTACATAGATGAAAAAAATAAATATTAGTAAAAAGTTACAAATGTAAAATAAATAAATATATAGTACTAAGTCATATGAAATATTTCCTTCCTAGTTTTTCTATATCCCTAATTGATGATCATAACAAATAACTTACAGATTATCTGAATCATTTTTTCCGGATGAGAGACGCACATGTGTTGCGAAAGAAGGGGTTTCAAAATTTAAATTCTGATTTTTATCACCATCTACTGTAAGAAGTATTAGTGACATAAAAAACCTTGTTTTGCTTAGGATGCCATAATAAATTGTTCGTTCATATAAGCTGACTTTCGAAGATCAACCCATGTGAATTCTAATTCATTAATTTCTACACCAGTATTGAAGATCAAGAAAATATATTACATCGAGGCTAGATTAATATGGAAGATCAAAGAATACCTATATATTTTTCCAAATATTTTTCACCACTAGACCTTTTCGGTTATTTCTAAAGACAACATTCATATGTTATTGTCTTTTATAAACTTCCTCCCCAATTAAGGACTTTGGAGCGATATCAAACTCCTGCTCTCCATTACATATTTGTCTCAACTTGATTTATGTCAAAACCTTGAAAATTGAAAGTTATCACACTTACTTTAGTAGTGGTGACATGTTAAGATCACCAAAAGGTCACTAGTGGTAACAAAGGAGCAAAGTAGCACATCTCTTTACAAGGTGCATGTAAATCTATGCAAAGAGGAAGTGAATGCAGTTGAAGACGTGTCTAGTGATTTATGGCATACACGTCATGGTCACTTGAGTGAGAAAAGTCTCAACATTCTTGTAAAGAAATTTTTTCTTCAAATGAAAGGTACTCCTCTAAATATATGCACTCATTATTTTTTTTGTAACAAACATAGAGTTTCCTTTAATAGTAATGGTACTCATAGGAAGTCAAATATTCTAAATTTAGTTCACACTAATATTTGCATTATGGATGATAAATCTCTAGATGGTGCATCATATTTTGTTACTTTTATTGACGACCGCTCTAAAAAAGTGTGGGCTTTTGTTTTGAAATCTAAAGATCGGGTACTCGGTGTTTTCAAGCACTTTCAAGCAAGTGTTGAAAGAGAGAAGGGAAGGAAGTTGAAATGTGTCAGAGTTGAAAATGACGGTGAATATAGAGGTCCATTTGAAGAGTATTGTAAAGAGCATGGAATCAAGCTTGAGAAGATTGTTCCAAAAATTCCTCAACATAATGGAATCAGGCGTATGTTATCTCACGCAAAGTTATCAAAAGCCTTTTGGGCTGAAGCATTGACAACTGCAGTGGATTTGGTCAATCTTTATACTTCTGTTCCACTTGACGGTGATGTTCCAAAAAGAGTATAGACAGGAAAATGTGTCTCTTATGATTACTTGAGAGTGTTTGGCTGCAGAGCTTTTATTCATATCCTAAGATATGAGAGGTTCAAGCTTGATAAAAGATCTAAAAAATGTTTGTCTGTAGGTTATTATAATGAAGAGTTTGGTTATAGATAGTGGTATCCAATTGAGAAAAAAAATCATTAGAAGCCATGATGTAATATTTCTTAAAGACCAAACTATTAAAGATTTTAATAAAGATGAGAAGCCAAAATCTAATGCTAGAAGTTACAGTGATTTCTGCTTAAACCTCCCAGTGGAAATTTGGTTGGTGTGGGGGATATACATGAAGATGTTCCACCTAAGCCACCGGTTGAACCTAAGTTGAGAAGATCTACCAGAGAGTGTCAAGTTTCTCAAAGATATCCTCCACAAAGTTATGTGATGATTACTGATAATGGAGAGCCAAAATAATACCAAGAGGCCATTTCAAATATTGATAAAGAAAAGTGGCTGAAGGTCATGCAAGAAGAGATGAATTCCTTGCATGAGAATCACACATTTGAGTTGGTGAGATTTCCTAAGGGTAGAATAGCACTTAAGAACAAACGGGTATACAAAATAAATTTCGAAGAGAATAAATCTCAACCAAGATACAAAGAAAGATTTGTTGTAAAAGGTTTTAATCAGAGAAAAGGTATTGACTTTGAAGAAATATTCTCACCTGTGGTGAAGATGACATCTATGTGAGTTGTGTTGGGATTAGCAACTAATTTTAATCTAGAGGTTGAATAACTTGATGTGAAAAATGCTTTCCTTCATGATGATTTAGAGGAAGAGATGTACATGGAGAAACCTGAAGGCTTTGAATTCAAAGGTAGAGAGAGAGAGAGAGAGAGAGAGAGAGAGAGAGAGAGAGAGAGAGAGAGAGAGAGAGAGAGAGAGAGAGAGAGAATGAAAATGAATTTTCTAACTAACTTTCTCTATTTAGAAAATCTTGTTACAAATTCACCTTCGAGTTTTTATACAAAGACTCAAATGAAACTCAAATTCAAATTCAAATTCAAATGCAAATGTAAATGCAAATGAAACTAATCATGAATATTGAATTACATTCAACACCATCGCTTAATTAAAATTCAAGTTAAAAATCCACAACACCAATTTCATCCCTTAAATTAATGAAATATTCAGTTTTGGTTGCCTTAGTTAGCACATCTACAAGTTACTTCTGAGTGCTGACATGAACAACCTTAAGTACTCCATTCTTAACCTGATTACACAAAAAATGATACTTAGTATCAATGTGCATGCTTCTTCCCATCGTAACCCAAAATTTAAGCCTTTTTTTATACCTTTTTGCATAAGCATTTGCACTTGCTTCCCCCCCTCCCCCTATGCATTAGCATTTTTATTTGTTGATTCCTTGCAGGTATATATTCAAATCACACAGAATCTCAAGATTATGATCATATCCTCCGAAAAGTCATTAAAGCATCGATACCAGCAAAATGAAAGGATTTTCTACGCATATTTATCAAAGCAAGGGTCAAAATCGGAACCACGACCAATGCACATCATCTCAGGCCAAACAAGGGGAATTTGACACTGTGTAATCGATTAACACTATATGGTTAATCGATTACACCTGCAAGTTTTGCAGATTTTTGGTGATTCTTAGCACTATAGCAATTCCTACATTTCTCCTTTGGTCTACATCATTCTAGCTTCTTGTGGAAGGTTCTAGACATGTGACTACACCAGGAATATCAACTACATTTTCTACACTACCTCACTTTCAATAATGCTCACCATGCACCCTCATTTCTAAGCATTTGGACCACTTGATCATTAAGCTTGGATTGGGATTATCCAACTGAGTTAACCTATAACTAACTGAGTTAGACCTCAAGTCACTGAGTTGGGTCTAACTAACTCCAAACCAAATGTCAAACCTCATTTAACGACCTCCATACCTAATTTAAAGCCTAATTCACTCCAAACCTAGGCTCCATATAAGCAAACCCTTCACATTGATGCAAGGACCTTCATTTTCATTCTGAATTTTTTCACTCATCACTCTCAATTTGCTCTGTATTTTCTGCAAATCTCTCTCAATCATCTCCATCTTCTTCACCAAACCTCACTAAAGCTCATCCATCATTAAAACTTAGCAAGTTTCACTTTGAAACTTGCTATTCTTTGAGCTAAACCTCCATTCCTCTACATTTCACTTTTGAATTCTGCAGCAACATCATTATTTACTTCAATTCAAGCTTTGGAAGTTGATCATTAAAGGAGTTTTGGTGCAAATTTCGATTCGACGCAATTATCGCATTATCTTCAGTTTTCTTGCTACGGATTGCTAGAGATCTCATTATTTTCTAGTTTTCTAAGCTTCTCTCCATCACATTTTACTTATAACAATTACCAAGACAAACCTTAACCTTGTAGGTTGGTGAATCTTACTTAATTCATCACTTTTGATCGATCTCACGTTTTTGCAATGTAGTGCTTAGTTATTGATTTGTTACTTGAACAATTGTTTTGCATGATTGATTATTTTAGTGCTCAATTGCTCTAAATTAACATGAATTTTGCATATACTTTTATATTATGATCCATTGTGATTGCATGCGATAAGTGATTCCGAAAAGTGCTTTTCGGAATTTTGTTTCTGTTGTTTTTACAGTGGTAATCAATTAACACCAGCAGGCTAATCGATTACACATTTTCCTGCACCTCAAAACTGCTTTCTAGCACTGTGTAATCGATTAACAGCAGGATGTTAATCAATTACATCTGGTAACTTTTGCAAAAATCTTGTTGTTTGGGACTGTTTTGGCATGCTTGCTTGTATATTTTCCCATGCTTGCATAAATTTATGTCAATGCCCCTATTTTAGGTCAGTATCTACTTGCAACAACTCTTGCTTGATTAATTGCATGATTTTCCTTGATTATTTTGCAATTTATCACATATTTAAAGCACTTTTTGCACACTTTTTGCTTATGTGTCAACATGATTATACTTAGAAGTGCATGCTAGCTTGTTCTTGTAAATGCTTTGCAATTCAACTTGATGCATTAAATTTTTTCTTCCTTGAGCAAATTTAATCTTGTCTAATATTATTGCTCACACTTGCTTTGATGATCTTTCGACTCTCTTGAAATATTATTGACATGTTCTTCCCCATTATTGATTGATCGAAACCTTGTTTTGATTGATTAATTCCCCTTTCTTCTCTTTAGGATCTCCTTAGGGCCTTCCTTTCTTGATCCCCTGCTGAGCTGGACGTCTGCACAATGCATTGGAGCACTGTATAAATTATGTTGTTACTCTGTCGGTTTCATTTTCTGCACTACGCTTTGAGTGTCATAGAAGGAATGAGAATGGAGAATTCCTACTCTCATTTTGACTATTTTTGATTGGGGCGAATGACCCTGTGCCTAGAATAGTCACCTTTATCCTCAGACCGTAGTTTCTTCTGAATCTTCAGCAGAGTTGATCCTTGATCATTCCTTCTTGCCCCAAGTCTTTTCTCTCATTTTAGGTTAGCAACTCCTTTCTTGGTTCAACACCCATCTTTTTGGTTGATCATAATTCGTCTGTTAAACACAAATTTTCTTTTTCCCCATAGAGAAGTCATATTTTCCCTTTTGTTTCTTTTCTTTCAGTTAACCAGTCCATCTATTAAGATACTGAATCCCTCGTAGAGTACACAACCTTGTCTTGGTTCCAACTTCCTTTTTCATTGGTTAACCACTGCTTTTCAGTTAAAAAACCAACCATCTTCTTTTTCGTCCGTTAATCACAGTCTATGTGTTAAAGTACCGAACCTTTGTTGGGTTAATCACCTCCTTTTGGTTAAAACACTCTATCTCCCTTGGTTAATCACTGTCCCTCAGTTAAAACCTACTTACTATTTTTCCTCGGTTAACCACATTTTCTCTATTAATATACCGAGTCTCTTTTTGGGTTAACACCTTTCCTTGGTTCAACACCCTTTTCGTTGGTTAACCACCATCCGTCAGTTAAAAGACCAACTTCCCTTTTTCTTCGGTTAACAACAATCTGTCTGTTAAAGTACCAAAGTCCCCAACAAGTCAAACACCTTCTTTTGGTTAAAACATTCTTTCCTTTGGTTAATCTTCGTCAGTCGATTGAAAGACCAATCCTTTTTCTCTCCCAAATCAGAGTCACATGCTCTCTCCCCAGTGGAGTTAACTTTTTTTTCCCTTGGTTAACCACTGCCTCTCGGTTAAGATGCCAATCTTTCTTTTCCCTGACAAGCGTCAATTCCTTTTTCTTTTCCCCCAGCCAAGGTCAATTTCCTTTCTTCCCCAATAGAGTAACGTCTTTTTTCCCTAGCATAGTCCAAATTCCCTTTTCTCTAGGTTAATCACCGAGTCTCAGTTAGAATACCATTACCCTACTCCTTGCTTATTACATCATTATTCTTTGCCCTTCCTTTTAATTGTATCTCTTATTCTTTGCTCTTGGTTTTGACACCATTTATTTTCTTTTCGCTCTTAGGTTTGACACCATCCCTTTCCTTTTCCAGTCTTTGTTCCATGAACTACAAAGCTCTGAATTCCTCATTTTACTATGAGGATACGTAAGCACGAGGTCCCTAATCCTCCACGAGCACTTTCTTCGTCCCATTTCCTTCACTCTTTTGCGAGTAGGCTTTAGATAGATCACCCATTCGAGCCTATAAGCTTTCAGGATGGTTCCCGTCGAGTACGAAGGATGCGTGGGGTGCTAATACCTTCCTCTCGCATAACCGATTCCCTTACCCGTTTCTCTCCCCCTTGGGTTTTATTGATATTTTCCTTGTTCTTAGGGACTAAATAAAGTTCGGTGGCGACTCTGTTGTACCTCCGAGCGTGTGATGCGCTCAGGCATGATTTCCGCTAGCTTCGCTTCCATGCAACACTGCATTCTTAGCCAGACTTATGGAATATTTGTTGTCAATCAATAACTTGACTGGTTTGCTCACTTTAAACTTCAGTCCTTGCAACAAATTCATCAACCAAACAGCCTGACAAGTTGATAAAGCTCCAATTATGTATTTATCTTCATAGGTTGACAATGCAACCACTGGTTTTTTCTTGGAACACCAAGAAATTGGGGATCCCAGATACATAAACATGTATCTTGTAGTGCTTCTTTTGTCTACTCTGTCACCATACAAGTCAGAGTCTGAATAGCATATCAACTCAGTAGAATCTGACACTCAAAATGGAAACATAATTCCATGCGCCAGAGTTCCTTTTACATACCTCAGAAATCTGACTGCAGCTTGGTAATGTGACCACTTTGGTTTACTCATAAACCTACTCACTATTTCAACTGCATAACATATATCAGGCTTGGTGTTACACATATATTTTAGACAACTAACCAATTGTTTGAAGGTTGTAGCAGGTGTGAGTGCTGACTTACAATTCATCAACTCAAGTTCATACTTCAGTTGGTGCACAATACTTCCCTTTTCAGAATAAAAAAAAATCCCTAGAAAATATACCATATTCATCAACACCTTTTGAACTTGTTTATATCAGAAGTATAGCTCATGGTCTGAATCATGTCATATGCATAAAGACACACCATAATCACATTGCCTTAAAAAGTATGTTGCACATAAACACCATATTCCATTTCACATTTCTTGAATCTCAGATGATTGAAAAATGAATCAATTTTCAGATTTCAAGTCTTTGGAGCTTGTTTCGGCTTGTACAAGGATTTATGCATCTTATACACCATCCTTTATTTGTTATCTTTCATAAATACAAGAGGTTGCAAGATATAAACTTCCTCTGGAAATGAACCATTTAGAAAAGCTGACTTTACATCTAAATATATTAGAGGCCAATTCCTATTTGCAGCTATAACAATAACCAAGCTCATGGTTTCATCTTTTGTAAGAATCCTTTAGCTACTAACAATAACCAAGCTATAACAATTCCTAGTCTAAACCACACTTTTGTAAGAATCCTCTAGCTACTAAACTGTATGCTTATCAAGTGAACAATCTGGCTTCATCTTTATCTTGATAACCCATCTCACACTAATGAATTTCTTGTTTTGAGGTAGAACAATCAATTCCCATGTCTTGTTTATTTTAATGGCCTTAAGCTCTTCCTTCATAGTATTCACCTACACCTTCTTCTTGAGAGCCTCATTAATACAGACAGGCTTAGGGTCCACCATCATGACACTCTTTATGACTTCCCTTTCAGAGTCAATCTCAGTATCTTACAACAACTCAAAGTCTGCAAGTCTCCTTGGTATCTTTCTAACTCGCTGTGGTGTTTGGAATTGTGCAAGTTCACCTTCAGAAGCAAGACATACTCCAGAAGTTTCACTTTAATAATTTCCACCTTTAGAGGATAGATCACCTTTAGAGGTTGGATCACCCTTAGAGTTAGATCCACCATCAGAGTCAGACTCACCTTCAAAGTAAAATTCATCTTCAGATTCAAACTCATTTTTAGAGTCAGAGTCATCTTCAGATTCATACTCTACTTTAGAGTCAGAATCACCTTTAGAGGCAGAATCTCATTCTGAGGCATAATCATACTCTAGTGTTGACACTGCATTAGAGTTGGATTGGGACTTGCTCTAATCCCAAATTTATGAATCCTTAACTATGGCATCTCTCCTGACATCAACTTTGTTAATGATTGGGAAATAGATCTTATAAGAACCTTGTTAGTCATGATTTTCGATTAAGAGAAAACCCCAAATGTTGCTACTGTGAAAATCAAGGCCGACAATGACAGAAGAGTCGCCACCTTGCGTTATTTATCCCAAGAGAGGGAAAGGAAACGCTCAGAGAAAACCTAACGAAAAGGGGGATAAGACCGGTCATCGCAACCAAATCTCGGGTTCGGGAGTCGGTTACGTAAGGGGAAGGTATTAGCACCCCTCACGTCCGTCGTACTCGACGGGATCCACGCTTGGTGTCTAGTTTAAAATGGTGATTGGAACTATCTAACTACAGGCTTGAGGACAAAAGAAAAAGAAACTAACTCGGCAAAGCAACGACGCTTTGTGCCTACGTATCTCATCTGAAATGAGAAGTCAGAGTCAACGTAGTTCGGCTAACTACGGGTGAAAGGGGGGAAGGTTGCTCGCCAAGACATCGCGTCTTATGCCTACGTACTTTCGTCTGGTATGAAAGATCAGAGCAAACGTAGTTCGGGCTAACGAGGGAACACAGGTTTGTTCAACTGTTTTTTTAGGCCCGAGTAGGGTTAACAAGTAGTTCTAGCAGTTGGTGTATGCAGCTCGACCATTGGAGACTTAGGCGTTACCGTTTGCGGTAGAACTAAGAGTTAACAACACTCTTGTTATGAAAATTATTTTCCTGATTACGATCCCGAAGGATGAAAAAGGTTTGAAGTATTTTTGTGTTTTTTAGAGAAGAAGTGTTTTGAATTGGAGTGTTTATAATACATGTTGTACCAAAGTCTAGAACCTAGGATCAAATGCGTCGCATATCGCCCTAAGGACGTATACTAAACATTCTAGGCAATTGAGAGGTGGCCCCTCAATTACCATTTCCCAAGTATAAGGCTCATGGCACAATATTCATTATCTTTATTAAGTGTTTTATGATTGTTTTGAGATGAGAAGAGAAAGGACACACTAAAGGGAACTAGATCCAAACCTAAAGTTGTCATGTAATGGTGATCCTAAGATTGAGATAAAGGAAATGCTACCTAATATTATCATACATGGTTAAGATCCTAATGTCTAACATAATCTCCTTTAAGAGATTAGAAGTCCTAAGGGAAAGGAGACAAAGAAACAACTGGAAACAAAACATAAACATGCAAGGATACAAACATGGAATGCAAATGAGGGAGGAAATTGTGTGGGGTAAAGACCACCACAAGCTCATCTCAACCTTGAACAACAATATGATAAATGCAATAGATAAAGGGAACAAGAAATGCATCAATAGAAACACACAAGAGCATCAAAAGTGGGATGAAATGGCCTAAACCAAACAACATCAACCACAATGCCACAAAGCAAAACAACATGAAAAGAGAAAGGAAAAGAACCCTAACTCAAAGAGGGGTTAGAACAAGAGAAGAAAACAGCAAGGCAATCCCAAACATCATTCAACTAAGGCATCATCATGATTTGTGCAAAAGATGCAACAAAAGTGTCCTCATGGTTCACCATTCAATTCATGTTTCAAATACCTCCAAAGGAGGGAACTTACATAAGCCTAAATGGTGTTCCAAAGTCCTTGGACAGTAAGGGGAATGAAGTAAAAGTTCTTAAAATAAAAAGCAAGTGAATCACAAGGAAATGCAAGCAAATTCCCAAAGGAAAGCAAGCTTGTTTCACAATGAAACCCTAATTGACAACTTTTGATTACCACTTAAACAAATTGAAATACTTCTAAAAATATAACGATTATTACAACATAAACTAAGATATAACAGCAATCAAAGTAATATCATCAGTTCCGAATATCATAGACCTAACTTCGTTGTCATCTTTAATTCGCACCCACTCCCGCCGTATATTTCCGTCTTCAATAGAGAAGTACGAAACAAGTCTTTCAATACTCCTAATGCTTTCACCATTTGAAATGTCTCCTTCTAACTAGCGATTCAAATTTCTTCGTAGCTGCTCTAAACTCTAGATGTTCCAAAACAACATCCTTATCGGAGGCTTCGTTCTTGAGAAAATGACATGTCCATATCTTCTAAGATACATGATTCACTCTCCTAAATTTGGATGAAACAAGTCTAACTATTTATACACAACAAATTTGGTCTAAAACAGTATTAAATATTAATTATATTTATATTTGAATTAAATAATTAAACGAAATAAGGAGACTCCAAAGGGGATGGTGCCCCCTTTATAATTTAAAGGGGTGCCTCCATCATGGATGACACCCCCCTTATAATTTAAAGGGTGCCTCCATTATGGATGGCGTCTCCCTTTAATTTATAAGGGTGCCTCCATCCTGGATGGCGCCCCCTCACAAATTAAAAAAAAAAAATTGGACAATACATTAAAATGTTGGGTACATTGACACATTATGTTGCAAAATTTGGTTATTGTGGTAATGGAACTTTCATTTACTAACATTATGAACAAGATTTTCTTCAATATTTACAAATTGAGCAAGAGTATAGTATCACACACAAAGGCAATCAAACATCAATCAATAACCCAACATGAAGGATTTGACACGATCCATCATTTGAACAACTCTTATCTTAGAAATCTGAGATTTACTGAGAATCTGAAAAGCATGTCCAACACCTTCAAACACTTCATATTCAACTCTTTCACCTATTCTTCCCAAACCATCACAAAACTCCAAGTTCCTATCCTTCAATATATCCATCTCAGATATACACACCAACACTGCCATCTTCAATTCCTCCAATTTCACCAATGGATTACACCACGGATGATCACGATCTTCACCGTACGGTAACGCCAGTCGCCAATAAGCATCCGAAGCTGCTAAATTCAAAGCAGAACCAGATAATTGAACCATACACTTCTCTGATAATGTCCTTTCTTTTCCACCAAAAAATGGTTGTATCAAAATAAGACCCTTCAAATTCAAAGGCCTTAAAAAAGCATCTTCACATGAATCTACCTTTTTAGCAACATTATAAGCTATGTTACCACCAGCACTGTCACCTCCTAAGAAGACACTACAAAAGTTGCAGTTTTTAGTCCACCATTCAAATTCACTACTAGTACTAGTCTCATTTTGATATAGAGATTGTTTTTTCAACCATATTAGTGCATTTAAACCATCATCATAAGGTGCTGGAAGAGGATTTTCCGGTGCTAATCTATAATTAACTGACATAATTATGCAACCAAGTTTGGAAGATAGCATAGCAAGAAATTCATGGTAGCAACTCCAAGCTGCAGAACCAACACAGAAACCACCACCATGAAAATACACCAACAAAGGGAGTTTATTTTGTTGAGAATTTGGAACATAGAAACGTGCCCAAATGTTGGTAACACTGTCCATGATGATGTCTCTTGAAATCACATTCAAATTTGGACTTATATGATCAGGTGTGACAGATGGAACAATATTGGATCGTTCTATGTATCCATTTTTGTGTAGTTTAATAAGACCTTTGATTTCTTCAACAATAGAAGAGCCATGGTGTTGTTGATGGTTTTTAGTACCATGTTGTGGGATAAGGGTTGGATTTGAGGTGAGAGTAGTCATTATTTTGTTGTGATATTTGGGTTTGAAGATATTGCATTTGTTGCATCATTTATATAGACAACACAAGGAGTGGAAGAAATAAAGGTGATGAATGAATATTTAGCTAATAAAGTGGAATGTTGTAAATGTGTGGAGTTGAATTGACATGTGGTGGGTGGGTGATGTTCATTCTCAAATGCTTCCAAGGACAAAGGGAAACTTCCTCCAATTTATGTTCAGAGTTCACACTTCACATCAATCTAAGTTGGAAATTGGAAAATAATGTGGTCAAAGGGAATATTGGAGTATGGCATTGCACTAAGGTCGCTAGACACAAAGTTGTGGATAAGTAGAGCAAAACTTAAATGACAAGTCTAAAGTATTGAAGAATCTAGTGATGATATCAGAAATAATAAGGAGACTAGTGCTAGTAGATGACATAAGATAGGGAAGTTACATTTCCATTCAAATTTTAGGACATTACATATGAATCACTCTCTTATATATTTAATGTTTTAGAGTAATATGTGATTTAACCATTCAAATTTGAATACAACAAATGTTTTTATATTTTTGAAATAATATTCTATAATAGGATCTAACACAATATTCTTCTCTCTCGCTCATCCACTAAGATGAATCAAACAAAGATACCAATTATTAGAGTCCATGGAAGACGAAAGTAACAAATAGATCAATGTTCTACGACTACAAGAGAATGGGATGTCTATCTTCACCAAAAACTTTAACTCTTTAGGTGTAAGGTTTCTCTATCTTATAAGGTACCCAAAATCTACTCTTTTATTCAATGTAACACTTTAATTCACACTTGACACATCCAAACATCTCTCTCTCTAGTGTAAGACTCATCGTGTCCTTGATCCAACCTCACGAATCTCTCTCGTTCCCCCATAAAACTGAATCGAGTTTTAATGCCACTTTTGTGTTGAGTTAAAGGGAGCCTCACTAGATTAAATCAACACAATGGATCACTTATCTTATAAATCCAACATTCTATCAATTCAAAGATAATGTGGAACTCAATCACTCACATTTGAACCCATTATTCACTTTCACACATGTGAGTTTCCACATCTTCTAATAGAATCCAACGTCGAATCCAACTTCCGTTATCCACCGATCCGAATCACTCTCTTATACAACTTGTGGAGAAATCTTTGAAAGACAAGAGCAACAACAAAATCAATGCTTTAAAACCAGAAGAAAGAAGACACCACATCTCCACCCAAAACCTTAAGGCCTTAAATGCACGTGTGTTATCACTTATAAGGTGCTCAACATCTACTCTTTCATCCAATTTTGAAAGATAACTCTCAGTTGATACATCACAATATCTCTCACTTAGTTGTGACAATCTCACACCCTTAATCCAACACTACGAATCTCTCTCGCTCCCCCCACAAATTCAAATGGGTTAGAGTTCTGATACTATTGTTAGGAATTGAGAGACAGTCTTGTTGGGTTTGATCAACAAATTCGACTTAATCATTCACACTCAAATTCTAACAACCCCTCTCTCAAAGTGTGATATTGACATCACAATCTCCACTTAAGTTTTGATACTACTTATTGAGAAGTCCGGGAGCATCGAGAGCACCAATGGACTAATCATCCAAATCTAAAAGAGATATTGACATCACATCTCCACTCAAAACTATAAGACATTAGGTAGATGTGTCACCTCTCTTATAAGTTCAATATTCTACTAAGTTATAGGCAATGTATGACCCATCATTCACAAATGAAAAAAATAATCACCCATACATAGTGTCCAACTTTAACATCCACAAGCAAAACTGACTATAATACCACTTGTTGGGGGAGTTCAAGGAAGACAAGAACAACAATGAGACAAATACTTCATAATTACAAGAGAGGGAGACACTACATCTCCATCTAAAACTTTAAAGTTGTAAGAGTGTGGTCTCCTTACTTATATGATACTTAACATGTACTTACATTTAATGCAGAACCTCAACTCACACATGACACATCATAACATCTCTCTCTAAAGTGTGAAACTATATGTCATAAATTGTGTCCAACTATTTTGTATTTTAATTAACAAACGTAATATTTATCATATTTGCCCAAAGAAAAATAGCAAACTAGTGATGCTTCTGTGTAAAAAATGTGGTGTCATACTGTTATAGGCAACTAAGTAAACGGGTTTATATAACCATAGCAAGAATAGGGGGAAAAAAAAGAAGAGTAAAAGCCTTAAAAGTATTGTAGTTTGAAATTGTTGACATTTTGAGAGACAATTAAACATAGTGGAGTGCTAACATTAGGCTGTCTCCCATTAGCATCATTTGAGGAACACTATGAGACAACATTCGACAAATGAATTAGAGATGATGATTTGTGGTCAGTGTGGCAATGTCATCTTGTCAAGCCCTCGTGGGTTAGAAAACATCCAAATATGGAAGCTCTATGATCACCTACTTGCTTTTTGATGTCCATTGAACTTGCTCCTTAGTCATCACTAAATATTTTGGGACTTCAAATTTAACAATTGGAGCTTTGTAGTCAAAGCTTAATGCATGTCGTTTTACTATGTTTTTTGAGTACATTCATGCATCTTTCTAATGTACATCTATGTTAATTGATGGTTGCAAATAGATTGTTTTTTATTTAAATCTATGTGATTTTTTACTATTTAGTTTTAATTGTTATATTTTTATTTTGTTTTTAATCGTATTCTTTTGTTTTATTCTAAAGACTTGGTAAGATTAGACAAGTTTATCAAAGTATCAATAATATCATTCACGAAAATCAGGTTCTTCATACATCATAGGATATTTACTTATATTTTCTTATTAAAATATTATATTTGCATCAGACTCAATCAACCACATTAGTAAGTCTATTATCATAGACATCATATCCTCCTTGACCAATAACGTTGGCATCCCTATCTTTTAGGTAAATTTATGTGTAATCATTTCCAACTAATAGCAGATAATATCAAGGTTAAGTTATGTTTTTTTGAAGGGACACCTCATTTATATGAGAGATAAATCTTTGACATGTTCAATCTATCCTCCAAGGAAAGCTTATTTATAATTTAAAAATATATTTTTGGCTTAAGAAGTTTATCAAACAAATTGACACATGGATAAGATATTTTATCTAAAAAATTGTATTAAAATAAAGAAACTCTTTTGGACTGGGCCTAAGGTTGGCCCACCGTCGGGCACAGTCCAGCTCAGCTCCGCGTCGAAGAAGTCCCAACACATGTCCGATCTATCATAACCGCAGAAGACACGTTTCTCACACGTTCTCCACGTGCTCCTCACGCGAGGACACGTCACCAAATGAACCCACGTCTTTCGTGCGACAGTTTCGCCCTCAGGAACTAGCTGATCTACTGCGAAATTCATAGGGCATTTGATCCAAGACGAAGACCACATGCTGGTCTTCCCTACTTCCACGTAGGATCCTGACAGTCATCCGTTATGGACCAAACAATCCAGCCCACAGCAGATGACCGTTGGCCCAGCGCTGAGGGCACATTATAAATACACTCCTCCGCAAGAGGGTTAGTATTCTGGATTCCTTCACTTTATACTTTCTCTTTCTCTCTTTCACTCTGAACCTCACTTTGGTATCAAAGTGTCTTGCAGGTACACCCCTTCCTCTTCTACGTCACTACAACATTTTGAATATACAGAAACACAAAAAAAACCGTTGCAAAATCCAAAAAATTCGTTGCCATTACATATGAGAACGGTTTTCAGGACGTTCTAAACCAAGACGTTGTTTTAGCCTTTAGGAATGATTATTTAGCCAACGACAACGCCTTGTTCAGAGCCGTTGCTGTAATTTTATATAGAGAACGGTCTAGAACAGCAACGACTGGACTCCGTTTTCAAATGTAAACCGTTGCAACTGTTGTTTATTAAAAAACGGTTATTTTATGGAATATAGCAACGCATCTTAGCCGTAGCCTATTCTAAACTGTTCTAATAGAGGGTAAAGTTTATTTTTTCTTCATAGGTTATAGCAACGCTTTCTTTACTACAAACACACTTTATAACTGTTGCAAAAAAAATTATTTTATTTTATAAACCAAATAAATTTTTTTTTTAATAAAATAAAATAAAATTTTATTTTATAAACCTGATAATAACATCATTCACAATTTTTTTATATAATAATATTCAAATACAAATTTTAAAATGATCTTGCATTTAAAAAAAAATACATGACATAATCTATTTAAATATCATAATATCAATCATTGATTCACAATCAACAAAATATCTTCAAATTGCATATCGTAATGTCAACAAAACATATTCAAATTACATATTCCAATGTCAATCATCATTCATAGTCAAAATAACATCTTTAATCTATAAAATTAAACTTAAACATCTACATCTCTACATCTACATTTCTTCATCTTCAAATAATTCAAAATCTTCATTGATATTATCATTCATGACCTGCAAAATAAAAATAATATAACTTAAATAAGATTATTATTCGAAGGATCTAAAATTACAGTGTTAAAATAGAAAAGTCCACCAACTACATCATATCAATAGAAAAGTATAAAGTTGCAGAACATTTGAGATTAACTTACTATCTCACCCTTTCACTTATGTACCTTAACCGTAAGAGCTCACATTCTCTACAAAATGTTAAGTATATATTACTTAAGTGTCAAGAAAAGCTTTTGATTCGCTTTGTTTTTTGTTTGATTCACTAGCTATTGGAAAGAAACAAGCAATTATATCAGAAAAAGAAGCAAGTGAAATGGAAAACGGAGGAGATTCGAAGGAGGAACTGAGACTTGTAAGACAGAAGTCCAACAAAGGGAATGACACAAGTAAACATCTTCAACTATAGGCCTTACCGTAAATGCTTAGCTAGAATTGTACTTTTGTTTCTCGGGTATGGCTCGTAGTTTACTAATAAGTAGGCAGGTTGCTAGAGCGGAGCGAGTATTTAAACCTTAAGCTTGATGAGAATTACCCCTGCCACTATGAAAATCCATTCCTCCCCATTGACAAAACAAGCTCAAAATTACAAAAATAACAAAAATGACAAATAGAAACAAAAATAACAAAATTCATTCCAAGTGTCAGGCAGTGGAGATGGTTTCACTCTATCTTTTGAAATTGTCATGATGGTACCTTAATATAAGCCAGTGTTAAGATTTTTACTATGGTTAGAAAATGTAGAACTAACCTGAAGTAATGAAAATGCTATCTTATTCTTACCATCATTCATTATTGCAATGATCAAAACCATGAAAGGTGCAAAATCAAATTTCCAAATCAAAGCAATCAACATGAAACCGAACTGTCAAAATGAAAAATCAACGGTTATTAAGTATATTTACGATTTAAAGGGTAAGTACATAGAAAAAAGTCACAAAATTCAACACATACCACAATACAGATGGTGATTGACACAACATAAATTTGTTCCATAATCAAACATTTTGCGATTAGAAAACTAAAAATGTTACTCAGGTATTCTGTAGCACAAGAATTAGATATGCAAAGGAAACTAACAGTATAATTTTTCATTCTCTGGAAAATGGCCCTGCTGGTGAGCACAACACTGATAATGACACTCAAACCAGGTTCAATAAGGACAATATTAGAAGCACTTCTAGCGGCATTTGTAGCATCAGCGATAGCAATTCCGATATCGGCTCTCTTTAACGCAGGAGCATCATTTACGCCATCTCCTGTCATTCCGCATATATGCTTTCTATCTTGCAGCCTCTTGATGATTTCATATTTGTGTTCTAACATATCATATCATGATAAGTATGTAAATGACTTTTAAGGTTAACTTTCTTATTTTTACAGAGAATCTATCAAAAGGATGGAGCAATTCGACAGTCAAAACTTTTGACAAAACCAAAAATCAATGTAAACAAGGACATACCTGGAAACACTCATGCAAATCCATCGGCCTTTTCAATCAACTCGTCAATAGGAATATCCGAAGTAGAAGCATCTTTGTCATGACCAAGCAATGAAGATGATGGATACATGTTTGTTCCCATTCCAAGCCTTCTACCAGTTTCCTTTCCAATAGCAAGCTGGTCCCCTAGAGAAAAACATAATTTGCAATTAATTTAAAGCTACAAACATTGATTTATGGTATGAGTTGCATATGATTCTAAATTATAAGTCATGTCACATTTACGGCTACTTTGTGAAATGCTTTTGCAATTGGGGTTGTGGAGACCTCAAAACCTTTATATTGTAGCCGCAGTTGCAGTTACATATCAGAATTTAGAACTACGAAAACAAGAAAGTATGTCCTTGAATCTTACCTGTGATCATCTTAACATTCACACCAAGATTAAGAGCATGTCGAATTGTGTCAGCACTATCATGTCTAGGAGGATCAAATAGTGGCAACAAACCAACAAATTGCCATGGTGCACCAGGACTCTCTTTTGTTTTTTCAGGAACTTCCTGTTGCACAAATCATATGATACAAACAATGATAAAACAAGAGAATTAATTCAAGTAGAAAAATAAACATATATGATAATGATGTTGTCTTTACTTACCTGATAAGCAACACCTAATGATCGAAGTCCACGCTCGGCAAACTTGTCTATCATTGCATGAACGCTTCGCCTCACGTTTTCTTTGCAGTTGCAAAGAACCAATATCTAACACAATATAAAAACATGACTTGGTTAGTCTTCATCTTATAAATCATAACAAAGATACCACTAAGGCCTAGTGCAGGTTGATGATGATCAGGTTGCACGAATGTTGTAAATCCTAAGGTACTGAATTCAATTCCTACTTACAAAAATAAAATGAAACATCATAAAACGAAACTCGTATTTACCTGTTCAGGAGCCCCCTTGCTTTCTCTACACCAATTTCCTTCGGTATCAACATAGGTAAGGGCAATCCTCTTATCAACGAAATTGAATGGCAGAAAATGGACCCTATTGCTACCAGTTCTAGCCTGAACTGAATAATCAATCACAACCATTACAATTTCTATGACTAAAATGTTGATTTACTCTAAAAAAGGGATTTATTTAGATTTTTATTTTAGATATTTACCTCTTGTGGATCAGACAACATTCCAACAATAGCAACATCTATAGCATCTTGATTTTCTATCCTAGAAGCTCTTGCTGCTAAGAGTATCACCAAATCCTTATCCATTCCCCTAGAAAACACTTCAATCAAGTTTTTATCAACACTAAGTTTATTCGAAGTGAGAGTTCCAGTTTTATCACTGCAAAGAACATCTGTGCCTGCCATTTCTTCAATAGCAGTCATTCTCTTTGTAATTGCACCTTGTTGTGAAAGCTTATGAGAACCAATAGCCATAGTAACAGACAAAATAGTTGGCATTGCAATCGGGATTCCTCCGATCAAAAGCACCAAAAGATTATCAATTTCATCTCTATACTTGCGATGGTGAATCAGATACATCACAATGAGTTCAACGACTATTCCAACAGCAATTGAACAAATGCAGAAATTTTCGATAGCGGTAAGCACTTGCTGAAAATGTCTGACTTGAATTACAAGTTCAAGAAATAATTGAATTCTGCCATTAGGGACATCTCAAATTCACCCTTCATGATACTAGAAAATTATCTACAAAAAAAATTGATTAGTACAACCAAAAAGAATACCATATACTTGTATTTAAACTAAGAGAATATGTTTTCCTTTAAGCTTTGTAAACAAATTAGGATCTAGGGTTCCATGATTAAATTCATTTCCTAATAAGAAGCCATTAATGTGCTCATACCATGCTCTAAGAGCTTGTTTGGGACCATAAATAGTCCTTTTAGTTTAAAAACATGGTTAGAATTTTCCTGGTCCTTAAAACCAAGAGGTTGAGAAACTTATACCTCTCCATTTATAAAATCATTAAGGAATAAGAACTCAACATCCATATGATACAAATTAAAATCCAAATAACATGTGAATGCCAAAAGGAATCGAATCACTTTAAAATGGTCTACGAGGGCATATCTCCTTATATTCAATCCTTTCAACTTGAGTGTATCATTTTCCCAACAACCTTGTTTTATTTCTTATAACTATACCATTCTCATCAAGTTTGTTCTTTAAAAACCTATATGATGCCTATAATTATTTTATTTTGAGGACATGAGACAAGATCCCCATACATCATGTTTTTTAAATTAGTTGAGCTATTCTCGTATAACAAGGATCCATCCTTTATCGTTCATGGAAACAATGTTATTTTTTGTCCAATCTATGAAATAAAGGTTGAATAGTTTCAAAAATTATTAACCTTGGAACGTGTGCTTACACCTTTTTTGATGTCTTATAGAATATTATCCAACAAACAATCTTTCGCTACAATCCATTCTTCAGGAAACATGTTTGTCTTCATCTTGTTTACTTTATTTTATATTATCTTTAATGTCCTAACTTTTAGAATGATCCTCTTTTGTATTGTCATATTTGATCATGTCTTTTGTGATTTTTCCTCAAACATCAAAGCTAGAAGAAATGACTTTCCTCGTCTCTTGGGGTTTGGATTCATAAATTTCTACATGAAATAATTCTTTAACAATAAAGATTCTATTGTAGAAAACTCTATAGGCTTTGGTAGAAGAAGAGCGCCCAAGAAAGATGCCTTCATCGAACTTAGCATCAAACATGCCTAACTTTTCCTTACCTTTATTTAAAATAAAAAAATTATAGCCGAAAATGTAAAAATAAGAAATAATTTAATTTCTAATTTTAAGTAACTAATATGGATTCTTTTCTAGAATAGGTCTAATGACTTTATTGTTTAAGATGTGGCATACTGTTTTAACCGCATCTACCTAAAAGTACTTAGGTAGACCCATCTCACTTATCATAATTGTGCTTTTTTTTGAAACATGATTTTTACGCTCTAAGACAACATTTATTATGGTGTGCATGGACATGAAAAGTTGTGGGTTATACTATTTTCATCACAAAAATCTTCAAAGTGATTATTAAAAAATTCACCACCATGTTCACTTTTTAAAGTGGTTATTTTCAAATTGAATAGGTTTGGTATAAGCTTGAAAAATATAACAAAAACATTAAAAGATTCTTCCTTGTGGGCTAAGAATAGAGTCCAAGTGAATTTAGTTAAGTTCTATACTTTGATGAAGCCATAGTACTTTCCTCCAAGACTTTTAGTTCTTGAAAAGCAAAAATATCTAGATGAAGATGCTCAAGAGGTTTAGTTGTGGTAAAACATTTTTTTATTTAAAAGAGAGTCTAATCTTAAGGGTTATAAACTCTTATTAAGCTTCAAATTATCTCTAATATAGAGACAATGATTTAAGAACAATGATTGAAAGAATATTCATGAAAATCTTACATTCAAACTGAAAAAGCAAATGTTTCCTTTAGAGGAAAAATATGCTAAAATTATTAAAGAATGTACTGTCAACAGATATTTATGCTTGATGAATCAACCTCATACCAGTTTTATAGTTATGAAACCGAAGAAGTTTCCAATTCTATTCTCCAACTGTACTATTCATCATCTATTTAAAGAGGACAAAGTAATTATAAAAGACAGTGAGACACTACGACAAAAAGAAAAGAAAAGAAGAACTACTTCGACACTCACTACACTCTGAAATTTAGTTTGTGTATCTGCTTGTTAAGAAGCATTGTTATAAACACTTAATATTTGTATTGTAACTTTTGTAAATTCCTTGAGGGACTAAGTTTAGTCTGTATCCTCAAGAAGTCATTGATTGTTGGTCTTTGAGTTTTTCCTTAAGGGACTACGCTTATTTTGTAGCCTCGAGAGGTCATTGACAGTTGGTCTTTGAGTTTGTAATCTGATTCATTAATGGTTTAAGACCTTCTGAGAAGGAAAAATCACTCTGAAGAGTGGATTGGAGTAACTTAGTTAATAGTGAACCAATATAAAAATCTTGTGTATTTTCATCATTGTTGTTCTTGTCAGTGGTTTGTGATTGATTTGGAAAAAATTTGTCATATCAGAAATCCAATTCAAATCCATTTTCTTGTGTTTCTTGTACTTTCAATTGACATCATAGCTCAAGTTATGGTATTGAATCCTTTGTGTCAAACACTTAACACTATCAGATAAACATCCATTTTAAGAAACACAATATGACGTCTACCACAAATAATGATAAAGATCATTATTCTTTTAAACATTCAATCTTTGATGGAAAAAGTTTGACTATTGGAAAGATAGAATCGAAAGTTTATTCCTTGGATACAAAGCAGATTTATGGGACATGGTAATCAACGATTAAACATATCCTCTAAATTAAATTGGTGTAAATCTTGAAAGAATCAATATGGATGAACATCAAAATAAGGACAACAAGAATCATCATTATTTCAGAACAATCTTACTGAATGATATTCTTATATTGAGTATAAAAATATTACAAATAGAGACTCATATAAGTCTATATTTGATTCTTTGAAAATGAATCATGAAGAAAATGAGCAAGTTAAGGAAACTAAGGTTTTGGCCTTAATCCATAAGTATAAGGCTTTTAAAATGGAAGAACATGAAACTATTGGGGATATGTTCTCAAGGTTTCAACTCTAGTTATTGATTGAAATTCTTGAATAAAGGCTACACCATTGCAGATCATGTTAAGAAAATATTAGAAGCCTATGAAAGAAATGGAGGCCAATGGTAGCAGCACTCAAGGTTTCAAAGGATCTGAATAGCACAACTCTAGAAGAGCTTGTAAGCTCTTTAACGAGTCATGAGATCAAGCTAAAAGAGGATGATCCCTAGAGGAAAGGGAAGTTTGTGGCTCTGAAGACTAAAGGCAAGTTTGAAAAGACTTTAGCTCTTCAAGTGAGAGAAGAAGAGTTTGAAAAAGGTTATGATGAAGAGGACGAGTTATTTTACTATCCATAAGGGTCAATCAATTATGGAAAAGGCATAATAAGTCTAGAGGCTATGTAAGAATTGGTGTGTGAGTGCATTTCTCTTCTAGTAGTATGTTTTAATTGATGTCAAAACTAGGACACTTAGTATTGTTGTACATTAGACGATATCCTCTTAATCTAGGTGTGCACTTTCATGCTAGGAGTGCATTATCATCCTAGAATTATTTTTATCTGTTTAGAGTCATTTCCTAAGTCAAAAACAAGGTTTTATGTCAAAATAAACTTTATAGGTCGACTCATAAAAGCCACATGTCAACTTATACTGCACAAATGACATGGCAAATTATTTTCACTCGGCATGCATCGACTCATAGCTGCTACAAGTCAATGCATGAAAACTTTTCACTCAGCATGCATCGACTCATAGTTGTTACATGTTGATGCATGGGTCGGTGCATGAAGACTCAAATTTAAAAGAAAACTCCATGGACAGTATGCATTGAGTCACCCATGCTGTAAGTCGATGCATAGAAGAAATTTTTCTTCTATGAGTCGACACATAGCTCTATGGGTTGATGCATAAGTTGTATTTTTCACAAATTATTTCTCTTCGTCCTTCATGCATCGACGTATGAAGTATTCTGAGTCGACTCATAGCTTCTCTTACTGGAAAAACAACTTTGTTATTCTTTGCATGGATTTTCTGTTACATTTCCTCTTTCTCACACACATAAATACATTCATGCATCTCATTTCAAAGCATTGAAATATGAAAATATACAAAGATTTCTTTTCATCTTCACTCTCCTTGTTTGTATACATTCAACAATTACATATAATCATTCTTGTTAAATGATCTAGATTGGGATTGAAAACATCCAAGTTAGAGTTTATGAAATCTTAATTGGGTTAAGAATATTTGTGGGCTTCATTGATAAAAATGTAGCACCCCAAAATTTTCCCTTCCGTTTTAACCATAACTAGCTTATGTTTCTCTGCACTTTTCATTTTCACATATCATAGCATTGGTTCTTGAGGCATGGAATCAAGGTGATTTCATGGATCAGGGTTCCTTTTTATTGCAAGAGTCTAAACAGCGAGCGTCAGAGGCTCTGACATTTATTTTGCCCATCGATCGAGCGGTCAATTTTATTTTATTCAGCAGGTTAATTTCCAGCTTAGGAGACAATACACAGGGTATCTCAGGCGTTCTCACAGTAACCATATTCAAGAGCAGGTTTCAGAGGCATAACAGGGTTCAGAACAAGTGGCAACGGGCAATTGTACAGGATTCCCTCCATTTGGCGCCCAGAGTGGCAAATTTTGAACATGGTAACCGATTACCACATATAGGGTAACCGGTTACTTCAAGCGCAGTTTTCCAAATATTTGAATTTTCAGCATGTGCAATTTTCCAATCATTTTCAACCATTGATTTCACTTGATCATATTTGGAAGGATCTAGAATTGCTCAATTTTTACCATTTCCCTCCATATTTCAAACACTACATTCCTAATTCCACTCCTAATTTCCATTCCAAATGCTAATCCACACTCCAAACCACATATTGATTCCAAACCTAGAGCTTAATTAAATGAATTTGCTCCAAACCTCACACAATTACCCTTCATTTTCAGATTTCACACTCACTCTTGAGAATTTTCTCTCAATTTTCTCTCCATTTTTTCACTCCCAAAACCTCCATTAAAGCTCCTCCACTTGAGTTCTTTGATTCTTCATTAAAATCATTGAATTCTAGAGCTAAACCTCCATCATTCATCTTCATTATCTTCAATTCATCACTCAATTTTCGTTTGAATTGAGATATGAATTTGGAAGCTAGATTGGAAGTGCTTTTTGGATCATTTTTGCTTGATCTTTCTTGATCTTCATTTCTACCATAAGGAAGCTCTTGAATCTTGAAAAATCTTTGGGTTTCTTGATTGGATCTTCTAATTTCAAGTGAATCAACACTCACCCAAGCAAATCTCCGCTTTGAAGGTTTACAATTCTAGATCTAATTCTGTTTTGAACTTATTTGGATAATCACAATGTAGATCCATGGCTTTTATTGCTTTTTAATCCATTTTGTTGATTTGGATCTTTGTGATCTATGATTTTCAATGCTTGATTGTGTTTACATGATGGTGTATCACTGTTTCTTGATGATAATTTTGTGCTTGATTGATATCATGTTCATATGAGTGATTGGATAAGCAATTGGAGTTTGAAAACTGATTTTAAAAGCTGTTTTTCTGGTTCTGGTTCAGTGGTAACCGGTTACCTTATATAGAGTAGCCGATTACTCAGTGTAAATTTCATGTTATTCAGCTTTTTTTCGATAGAGTAATCGGTTACCCTATATTGAGTAACCGGTTACCACTAAGGCAGAATGTGATTTTCTTCCATACCTTTGCTTGTTTGGTATCCTTTCCACATATAAACTTCATGGGTTGTTATGATGCATTTATGTGGATTATTTTTGACATGTTTCACCATTCTTGAATGTTTGATCTCGATTTTTCGACGCTCAACTTTTGGTTTCCATTTTGAATGTTTAACATGTTGATGTTATTTGATTGATGAATGATCATTTGCTTTGCTTGCTTGTGGCATGATTAATTGATGATCATTGATGATTATGCTGCTGAATGTTGTTATGCATGATTGCATTTGTTTTCGATTCTGTTTTGATGCGTATTCGCTTAATTGTTTGATCGTCCATTTTTTGGAAATGCATACTTGATCTTGTCGCTTCTTGTTGATGCAATGTTATTGATCATTTATGATTGATTGTCAAAGCATGTTCATACTTATGTGATGCCTATCCATGATTGTTGTTTGCATTTGTTTAAATTTCATTCAAGCTTGCTTGCACCATACTTTCCACAGTTGTCCATACTTTGAACTTGCATGCTGTCTTTGCTTTACTTGCTTGCTGCCTGGTTTTTCACACCTGTTTTATGTTGAAACATGTGCTGTTATATGTTGTCTTGCTTGTGTGCTGGATTTTATTGTTGTCTTATGCAGGAGGCACTGTTGTAGCTGTTGTTTTTGCCTTGATTTCTTTTTTTTGCTTTTCCTTTGCAAGTCCTCTTAGGGTTCTTATTCCAATTTAATTTCCGATTAAACTTGTAGTAGGATAGACATTAGGAGTTTAACCATGCATGATAACATTTAGTTATTCCCCTTTAACCTCAACCTTAGGTCCATCTTTTGCATGCTAACATTAGGATAGAATCTCCTTTCACATCCCGACTTTAGAACCACTCTGCATGATGTCATACCCCAAATTTGTCCTACCTTTTGAGATTTACTTATACCAAGTGGTTATGTGGATCGGTAACCTTTCTATGCATTTAATTATAAGGCATGAGTTAATTTCAAGTTGGAATTATGGTACAAGGAGACCTACTTTTTTTCAATTGGTTCATTTTGTTTTCTATAAGATGTGATTGGAGGGGTTGTTTCGAGCTTTGTGGATTTACAGCTAAGTTAATATTAAGATACAAGACTGGAATCTTTTCACGTTTCAGATTATATTGAAATTCGCTTCAGAGAGCTCATGGCATGATCAATACACGTTTAAAGGAGTGTTTAGTTTGTTTACAAGACCATGGTTCTTAGACGTGCTTCCAGGAGCGATTTTATCAATGAGGGTGTTTATATCTTAAAGTGTATTTGTGAGCTCACATGGAAGTTCTGGCCGATAACAGATGATTCCCAAGAGGCCGTCAATTTGTGTTCAAACAAGGGGGTTCAATTCAAATTGAAAGATAAACAAACTCAAATCTTGCCTCAAAATATCTATTCATAATTGGAGGTCTTGCAAAGTTTAGAATATGATTATCTTTAAGACATACTTAAGGGTGGTTTTAAAAATTAAAGATACAGTTACATTTTGATGAAAAATATGGATTAAGCCATGTTGATGTCACTATGCCATGCTGAAAGGTCCTCAGGCCTTGTCCAATTTTTTTTGGCAATCAGCCAAAGCCTTATCATGCCTTGTTGATACGAAATTACTAACAAGTTATTAATACAGCAACATTATTCTCCATGAGGCAAACCATCGATTTTGATAATTAAACATTAACAAGGTTTTAAAATGTATGAATTTGGAATTTGAAGTACACTGTGTATCCAACAATTGAAGCTAACATTACAAGAGCCAGATCTAAAGTCTGTCAAATTTTGAATCCGTTTGGGACTTCATTCAAACTTTCGAAAGTCTTCATCTTCAAGTTGCCTTCATTCCTCCATAATCGGCATCGGCTTATATCTGCAGCTGTTACAAGTCTTCAGCAATAGCCTTCCTGCAGCGGCATATTACCACAATGCAGTCGCATAAACCGAATTCAACCTGCAACAAATGCCTCCTCATTATGCAGCAAAAGAAGAACAACCGAAAACATCATACACCACAAATTATAAGCAAGGCCGACGTTGCGTGAAACCTGTGAAACATGAAAAGGAAACTTTCAGAATTCACCTACAGTGGCCAAACCATCACTTAATGCATACAACTTTCAGCATATGTATCTACAAAACAACAAGGCAAGAAAATGCAGGAAAGAACGCATATATACCAGAAGAACGAAAAACACAAAAAAATGAGGGATTAATCCGCATTCACAGCTCCAGTTACCGTCATGATGTGGACCGCACTGCACATGGTAATCTCAGGCGATGTGATTCATAATAATGCAGAAAGGGAACTTGTCACGACGCAGGTTGCAGCCCAACCTTTCAATATGCAACAAACCGCACCTCGCACGTGACGGAACTTCCCGATGGTCATGTAAATTCTGCAGCAGTAGCAATTGGTATTAATTGATTTCATAAAATTCCAAAATGTAACCAATGAGAAAAGCCATCACGCGGCTTCATGGACTCATAAAAATGTTATACCTTTCTAACTTTGAAGCCGATAGAACATGGTCCCACATAAGCCATGATAAATTTCATGTGTAAAGAACAGACCTGCGAACAATATCATCAAAATGACCGCACATAAGAAAATAAGAAAGTTGCAGGTCCGTGTGAAGTTTGGATGTCCTGTACAGTGTCGAGAGGCGGATGCCAAAAGCCCTTTGTTGATACAATAAAGACGCATAAGGAAAAGTCATCGCGAGAACATCGTTGTTTTTATCCTCACCGTATCAAGCCGTTGTCATGCCAAGTCCCCATGAATTCACATGAAAAAAGATGAAGGATAGTTAGTGAAAATTTGTAAGCAATCTACAGAGAAAATCGGTCACGCAAGCCATTACCGAGTGTAGGATACGAACTTATCGACAAAGATTTAACGCAAATCGGTGTAAGTTGAATTACGCCAATGGTTTACAGCAGCACCTGCAATGAAAAACCAAGCCAACCCACATCAAAGAAAGTAAAAAGACAGTTACCGCAGTGAAACAATGAATTGGTGTTAGTAAACTCACATATTTTCCAGTTCATGCTAGAAGTAAATTTGTACCTTTGGTCCCCACAAAATTCCTCTCAAATACAACAACTGCTACACTGCATTAATAAGGCATCTTCAGACTACATCACTGCATCCCTCCATCCTTGTGCAAACTTGTCAGCCTATAGGAAAATAAGCCAGCTCCAAATTCTGCATACAAGGACAAAGCCTGTGGACATGAGATAAGACAAAAAAGAGAAAATTGATGAAAATTGCAAGGTGAGGCATTACATCCTACCCAAGGGACCAGAGTTGTCCAAATTTGCTGCGCCAACTCACTGCCAAATTCTCCCAAAAGTCTACCACCTGCATCAATAAAAGACTCCAGCCACAACAAGCCAAATTCCAAACCTGCTTTAAGCATCAAAAGCCCCATAACCAGCTGCAAGAAAGCGACCTGTACCTGTGATTGTAGCAGGAATTCAAAAAACTTACTCCAATTTTCCAACAAAAAAAACCTGCAAGTATGAAAGCACTTATTAAAAGAACAATTTCAAACAAGTCATGAGGGACATTTGAATATAACTTATGAGAAACCCAACGGGAGAGGAAAAAAACGATTGGAGAATCCTGACTCACTCCTCAAACTGAATTCATCCGCTCACCAAACAATTCCTTCAGCCAAACCAAAATCTTCAATTTCTCCTCAACTGTCAAAGCCCAACAAAGAAAAACTCACCCCAAATCCAATCTGAAAATGGAACTCGAACCAACACCTCTTCATCTATTCTTCTGCCTTCAATACACTTTCAACAAATCTCCAAAAATTTTATTCTTCAACTCTCCTCTCCGATTTTTCTTCTACCTTCAACAAACAACTCCAAAATAGATCTTCCATCCACTTCACCTCCCTCACCTTCTAAACCACCGCGAGAGACTTTAGCTCCAAAACCCACAACTTTCTTCAACAGAACCCTCAAAGTCACTTCAAAACGCAACTCTTTCCCTGTCATTTAGCCCACCTTTCTTCTTCATAAAGCAACCACGAACCTCCACAGAGCCATCGATTTTCGAAACGCAAATCCGCTTTCCACTTCGTCATCTTCAATCGTTCTTCTCAAACTCTCTTAACTTCCCTTTTCCCTAATCTTCAACCGTATCTTCAAACCTAACCTCAACTAGCCTACCTTTCTTCAAACCCGTTCCAAAATAGAAAACCTAACCCAAAAGTAGAAGTAAGATGGAGAAGATGAGATTAAGTCAAAACCGAGATCGAAATAAGGGTATGTAAAACCTGAGATGTCAGATTTTTGCATCGCCGGTGAAGTAAAAACGGAAGCAGGGCCGAAGATACTCCGATGAGAGACAGACATATCAAATCGAAGAAGGTGAAGTGTTAGAGTGATTTGAAATGTTAAGGATGTATGTGGATGTTGAAAGCCTACTGATGTATTGAACTGGGTACGATGGACTTCCACGGTCCGCTTGATCTGGCTTTTCTTTTTTTTCTTCTTTTTTTTAACCGTTTTTTGGTGAGATGATAGGCTTTTGAGGCCCATATGATTCTCACTCACTTCACAACACTCACTTTTTTTATATATATTATTTGTTAATTAGTTTTGTTAATATGTTATTCTAATTTTAAGATTTGAATAACATATTATGTTTACATATTAGTTATTTTAAAAAATATATAGTTTTTATATGTATAATATTTCTAATCTTAGGGGATTTTAATATTTTTTAGAAGTTGGATCTTATTTCTATTTGTTACTGGGCTTTTTGTCCCATTTTCCTCATTACGGTCGATGACGATACCCCAAAGTTATTTTTCTGTCAAATTATTGATGAAGAATAACAAATCAGAGACCAACTTTTTTTCAAACCTTTCATTTTATATTTTTATCGATTTTTATCCATTTTATCCATATTATTATCATATTTATTCATTCTCACTCACATATAATCAAAAACACATAACAAACTATCAAAATCCTAAAAGCCAAATTGGTAGACTGTTGGATCTTTGGTTATTTGCAGGTATCTTAATTTTAAGTCGTGCCCGACTTTGCTCAAGGCGTAGTTTAGGACACAAATGCACACACACGGCTTTCTCTTGGGCTACCTGACAATGAGACCCCTTTATTTCGTGCAATCCCGTGTAACTTACATGTATCCCCTTCCCATTCCGATGTATGTTTCACATTTCTTTGATTATTAGTTTATCTCCTAGGAGCACCCATAGGGACTAGAGCGGATCAAACTATTTTCAAACTAATTCTCGATTCATCATCGAGCCATTTTCAAACCCTTGTAAGTCGAGTGCTCATACGCATTCTCCGTCAACCTATTACATAACTCGACCCTTGATGCGTAAGTCAAGTCAGTCACTTTTCTCAAACCATGTACATTACACGCTTTGCACGCGATAATAAGTCAAACCCTTGATCCAACGTCAAGTGGATTTTCGTAACAAACTATCAATCAACTAATAACTATTCAATTCTTTTCAAGGTGTAAAGAGTAGGTTCAAGTCTTTGATCTTGCTTTCGGTTGTTTGGATGCGAGTTATCTTATTCGTGTGTGAGCAATTGACACCTTTAAATAACATTAACAACTCGACAACTTTCAACCATCATCCAATTACTCAAATTCCATTTCAAACTCAAACAACTTTCTTTTCACGATGAAAAAGAGAGGGTTCCAAGTCTTTGGTTCGCTCTCCCGACTACTTGGGTCCGAGAAGCCTTTCTTAAGCTTCAAGTAATCGTCATCTGACCAACCTCAATCATTCAAGCAACCTTCTTTTGCGATGAAAAAGAGAGAGTTCCAAGTCTTTGGTTCGCTCTTCCGATTACTTGGGTCCGAGAAGTCTTTCTTAAGGTTCAAGTGATCGTCATCATTTTAATCTTATCCTTTCGAACACATCATTCCTTCATGATGAAAAAGAGAGTGTTCCAAGTCTTTGGTTCGCTCTCCCGATTACTTGGGTCCGAGAAGTCTTTCTTAAACTTCGAGTAATCGTCATCCGTACCCCTTCAAACTCAATTCAAATCCAGTTTCTTTCGTGGTCGTAACCACGAACTACAAACGCTCTGATTCTTCATTCACTCTTGAATGTATGATACGTAGGCACAAGATTGCGATGATCTTGGCGAGCACAATTCCCTTCATATTCCATTTCCCCCATCCTTTCCCGTAGTCGAACTACGACGCTCTGATTTCTCATTCTCGTCCAAATGAGCATACGTAGGCACAAGGGCCCCAATCCTTGGCGAGCACCCTATCCTCTAACCATCCCATTTCCCCTAGTGTCTTTATCCCTTTATAGTATCCTTTAGCATCTAGTAGTGAGAAGAGAAGAATTAAGTTTAGCTAACATCCATCACAACTCAAATTAAGAGGTTCCCGTCGAGTACGACGGATGTGAGGGGTGTTAATACCTTCCCCTCGCGTAACCGACTCCCGAACCCAGGAATATGGTTGCGACGACCGTGTTCCTTCCGCATTTGTGAGGTTTTCTCGATATTTTCCTCTCCCGTTCATTCGGGAAAAATAAAGTTCGGTGGCGACTCTGTCGAACCGCATTTCCGCCCCTTTTGCGCGAGGGTCGTATGTTCGAAATGAATTTTTCGAGGTGCGACACATGACAACGTTAGGGCCGAGTTTTTCCCTTAGACCTTCTGTGCGTCTCTCTTCTCATCTCAAAACTATTCTAACTCATCTAATAAATACGATGAACATTGTACGCTACGAGCCTTAAGTACGTGGGAAATGATAAGTGGGTGGTCTCTCCTCACTTGTCTAGAGTGTTTAGCGTATGCCCTTTGGGAGATATGCAACGCATTCGCTCCTATGTCATAGTCTTTAGTGCGACATGAATCACAAAGCAAACTAATTCACTTCATTAAAAATCACAAACAAAACTCAAACTTTTTATCCTTCGGGATCGTTGTTTCAAACTTCATTTTCAGAAAAGTGTACGTTACTTTTCCGTTCTACCGCAGACAGGCATCAACCATAACTACTGGAATGGGAACTTAACGTCGCTCATAAAAAACACTTAACCAGCCTGTGGTTTCACTGACACGAACTATGTTTTTTCTGATTTCTCATACCATATAAGGATACGTAGGCACAAGACGGCGATGTCTTGGCGAGCAACCTTTCCCCCATCACCCACATTTTTCCGAACTACGTTGACTCTGACTTTCCCGTTGCACGAAGGAATACGTAAGCATAGGGCGGCGATGTCCTATTAAGTCTCTTTCTTTTTCTTTTGTTCTCGTTTCTGTTTAGTAGTAGCTTATAGATAAGCACACCCTTTGATTAGACAACAAGCATGGATCCTATTGAGTACAATGGACGTGAGGGGTGCTAATACCTTCCCCTTGCGTAACCGACTCCCGAACCCAAGATTTGGTTGCGATGACCTTGTCTTTTCCCGTTCTTCAGGTTTTTTTCGATCATTTCCTTTCCCTCTCTTTGGGATAAATAACGTTCGATGACGACTCTTCTATTTTTTTTCTGCTGGGTGTTTTCGCAGTTGCGACAGCTGGCGACTCTGTTGGTGACCTTGTTCCCTATGCGAGTCAATCCTAGCGCTTGTCTGTTGTGTGTCTTTGGGTGTTTATTCTTGTGCAGTTATTTGCCTTTATGTACATTGCTTGTTATATACTATTGCATTTGCATTTTATTGTTCTCATATTATGTTGTTGTTGCTGTGTTGTCGGGTGGGTTGTTCCATTGAGAGAGAAGCCCAATACCCAGGCTTGAGTACACACCTAGTATTAGTGTGGAGAGTAATATGGGCTTGCATGTTTGGAATGCAAGACCCTCACGAAATTCACGTCCAGACGAGGTTTTCTTTGGAGACATTATATCCTGCACATTTAGGGTAGTAGAGGGGATGTTGAATTAGAAAGCTAACGACTCTGGAGACCGTTCATTGGGAAGTCAGTGTGAGACCTCCTCAATTGACCATGATGTCAAACCAGAAATAGTGAATGTATTATTGTTTCTCGACCTAAGAGTTTGTGATACTGATGACCTACATAGGATGTCGTACCGTCCAAGACTAGAACCCACATGTGAGAGAGGATGGGTTTTGCAGGTAACTTTGACCTTCAACCAACCCGGTTTTCTAGTTTTCTTGTCAGAGCAGACCTTTGACCTTGGATATTGGTTTGATGTCAGAATTTCTGGGATTTCTTATCAGAACGGTCTGATTCAGTCAACACAACAGCAAGTTTGAGCATTGGATACCTTGATCCCATGTTTGCATTTGCATAATCATCTTGCATTTAACATTGCATGTATGTGTGTTTTATAAGTTCTCGTCTTTCCCTTGATTCTGGTCCTGGTTTTCTATAGAGATGGAAGCTGACAAAAAGAAGGCGACTTTGTACAAATTTCCGACGCCTGAGTTAGGACCTTTATTTGGTCTGATTTCCATGGCTGATCCTGGAGTTCTTGAGGTATTCAGACAGGATTATGAGAGATCTTGAGCCTCGTCCGGAAGGTCACAAGCTACGAGCAAGGGGCTATTCTCACTCTTTTGCAGTTTTATGATCCGATGTTGTGATGTTTCACCTTCCCAGACTATGTGTTGGTTCCGACTTTGGAGGAGTTCTCTTTCATCTTAGGTGTTCCGATCCGAGATTAGGTGTCATTCTGTTGTTCAGAGGAAGAACCCGATTTTGAGAAGTTAATCGCTGCTCTTTATTTGAGCGCATCTGAGTTGGTTGGTCGTGTTGTTAGCAGGAATGGAGTTTCCGGCTTTACTTTATATTTCTTGGTAGATAAAGCTCGAAAGTATGCTGAGGAAGGTTGTTGGGTGGTTTTCAGTGCTATCTTGGCTTTGTGAATCTACGACATCGTAATGTTTCCTAACATACCGGACTTTGTTGATTTGGATTCTTTTCGTATTTTCGCTTCCAGGAATCCCGTACCTACTCTCCTAGGAGATTTGTATCATTCAGTACATTACAAGAATGAGAGGAGAAGGGGGAAGACCGTTTCTTGTTATACACCGCTTTTTCACAAGTGGTTTGTTGATCATCTTCCTCGCTCTGGAGATTTTGTGGATTCAAGGGTTACATCTGAATGGTCAAAGAGGCTTATGGGTTTAATAAAAAAGGACATCGCCTGGTTTAACCGAGATCTGCTCGGTTATGAACTCATCTTTAGTTGTGGTAGTTTCCCTAATATACCCTTGATAGGAAGAAATAGGGGAGTCAATTATAATCTTTCTCTTGCTGTCAGACAGTTTGGTTATGCCTTGAGGGGACCTCCGAAGAAGGAAGAAGTGCAGAAATCTATGTACTTCACTGGTGTAGTTGATCCTTGTATTCTGGCCAGATTTGTTGATGCGTTGAGTAAAATCCACAAGAAGAGAAATCTTTCTTTGGGCAAAGGTGATTGTAGAGCCTACCACCCCTACTTGGACTAGATTCAGAAGAGAGTTGAAAGGGTACTGTTGCTGTTTCTTGCTGAAGAACCATTGTATCCCTTAGTTATTGAGTCGCCTACAACGATTGACATCCTGAGATATAACAAGCTTTGGGAAGAGAAGGAAGAGTTGCACAAAGAGAATGAAGAGTTGAAATAGGAGATCAGTCAGCTGAAGCATGATAAAGGTGAGGCTGTCTATTTGGCCAAGGTGAAGTCAGAATCATTGACCAAGTTGGAGAAAGAGCTAGCTGAAAAGATCAGGGTACAAGAGTGGATCGGTCAGGATCTAAAGAGCACCTGCAGCATTTTGAAGTACAAGAAGGCGGATTTAGACAGACTGTATTTGGAGATATCTAAATTCAATGAGCAATGGAATGCTACTTGGACCACCAACAAGAAGAGGAAGGGTCAGCTTCGTACTCAGATTGACAAGCTGAAGGCGCAACTCAAGGTCAAGGAGAAAGAAACAATGGTAGAATCATCCTGAAGATACACCATTGAGCAGAAATACCACGAGACTTTATCAGCATTTGAAGAGCTCAAGATTCGAGCAGGTGTGAAGAAACCCAGGTTGGAAGATGCCTTTGACGAAGATGCTTGGGAAGATTATTGCTATTGTCTCTAGGATGTGATACGTAGAAGGGACATCCTCATCAGATAGTTGGCTATCAAACCAGACCACCCAGATACAAAGGCGATGCTTAAAGAGGCTTAGGCTTGGAGTGAGGAGCATGATTGCTGGGGAGGTTTATCTTTTGATATGTCACAGTAGTTTCTTTAATTTTGTATCTTGATCATCACCAGATCTGTTGGATGAGATCAATACCTTTTTGTATTCGGATATTTCCATCTCTGTTGTTCCTGTTTATTGAAACTAATCAAGGAGAAGATGAAGTCTTTCGAGAATCAGAACTCTCTGGGTCTTGATATGTCAGATCTTGGTCTAGTTCCTGGGGTCAGGATTCCCCCCAAGTTTAAGGTACTAGATTTCGACAAGTACAAAGGAACAACCTGTCTTAGAGTACAAATTCGAGCGTATTTTAGAAAAATGTTTGCATACTCCGAGGATGAAAAGCTGTTAATGCATTTTTTTCCAAGACAGTCTAGCAGGAGCATCTTTGGAATGGTATATGGGGCTTGAGAGAACTCATATCCGCAACTGGAAAGAATTGGCTGAGGATTTCATTCGTCACTATCAGTATAATAGTGACTTGGCACCAAACAAGGTACAATTGCAGAGTTTATCGCAGAAGAATATTGAGAGCTTCAAGGAGTACGCCCAGAGATGGCGGGATTTAGCTGCGAGGGTTCAACCTCCTATGGTGGAAAGAGAACTGATCGATATGTTCATGGCTTCATTGCCTGGTATGTATTTTAAGAAGTTGATAGGCTGCATGTCTGCGGGATTTCCTGATTTGGTAATGGCTGGTGAAAGAGTCGAAAGTGGGATTAAGTCAGGGAAGACTCCAAATGGTGGTGGATCCTCTTTGGGAGGAGCAAAGAAACCATATTCAGCGAACCCTAAAAGGAGGGAAGGGGATGAAAATGATATTTCTCACAAGGGTAAAGGTAGAGCACAACCTAGTTATCATCAACAAGTTGCTATTGTAGCTATTCTGGCTGCACCTCAGCAACGAGTTAATGCCCCACGACCTTATGCTGCTAGACCCAGAATGACTGATAGACAGTTTGAGACTCCTTCAATGCCGTATTCTTAGTTGCTACAACATCTGTTGCAGTTATAACTAATTCAGAAGAGGACTTTGGCTCTTCTCACAGGTACACCGCCTCCTGGTTATGATGCAAATGCCAGATGCGATTTTCATTCAGGCGCCCTAGGCCATAATATTGACAACTGCAAAGCCTTCAAGCACAACGTTTAGAACTTGCTTGACTCAAAGGCTATCAACTTCAGTAATGAGGGGCCTAATGTGAATCAGAACCCGATGTCGAGTCATGGGGTGGCGAGAGCCAATGTTGTTATTGAGGGAGACAAAATGAATCTGATAACTGATGTTGGGGATTTGAAGACTCCGTTGAGTTTTGTGAAGGCTATTTTGTTGAAGAAGGGAGTGTTTCTGGGATGTTCTACTGACTGCTCAGAATGTGAAGCGCAACCTGAGGGTTGTGATCTTTTGAAGAGGGGTATTCAAAGAATGATTGATGAGGGTTGTTTGCAATTTAACAAAGTTGTAAGAGAAGAGGTTGAGGATAAGGCGAGTAATGATGGAAGCAAAGTTGCTACAATCTCTATTCCATACCGGACAATCAGTATTTCAGCGCCTGCTAGGCCAACACCGGTTATCATTACGATACCTGAACCTGTGTCATATGAGAGCACTAAATCCATCCCATGGAACTATGGGGAAGAGGTGTTCTGTAATGGGCAGAGACAAGAATTGACAGGATCATCATGCGGAAGTTCTTCAGTCGGGAATATAGTTGGTGCCGACAATATCACTAGAAGTGGTAGAATTTTTTCCCCACTGGAGGTTAATACTGATAGGAATGACAAAGGGAAGGGTAAGGCGATGATTGAGGAGAATGTCCAACAAAAAGTTGATACTGATGTTTTTTCGAAAGACGCGGAGGAATTTATGAGACTCGCTCAAAAAAGTGACTACAAGATTGTGGATCACTTAAATCAAACTCCTTCGAAGATTTCCATTTTGTCATTATTGTTGTGTTCGGAGGCACGTTGCAACGCTTTATTGAAAATCTTGAATTCAACATATGTACCCCAGGATATTTCTCTTAATCAGTTGGAGGGGGTAGTAGCTCATGTAAACGCCGGTAATGGTTTGGGTTTTACTTATTTGGATTTGACTCCTGCCCGGAGAAACCATAACCATGTTTTACATATATCAATGGAATGTAGAGGGTCTCTGCTGTTGCATGTCCTGGTTGATACATGGTCATCCCTGAATGTGTTATCGAAGAAGGCGTTGATGAAATTAAATACTCAAGGTTTGATATGCATGCCAAGTGATTTGGTTGTGAGGGCTTTCGATGGGTCTAAGAGATTAGTGTTTGGGGAGATTACGATGCCTATTCAGGTTGGACCGGAGATCTTTGATGCAACCTTTTACATTATGGATATCCAGCCAGCATACAGTTGTTTGCTTAGCCGACCTTGGATACACGCTACGGGAGCCGTCACTTCAACGTTGCATCAGAAGCTAAAATATATGATGGAAGGGAAAGTTGTTACAGTTTGCGGTGAAGAGGATATCATGGTTAGCCATCTATCTTCCTTCAAATATGTGGAAGTGGATGGGGAGATCCACGAAATACTCTGCCAGGGGTTTGAAACAGTTCAGATTCAGGAGAAGTCTCTTGTAGAAGCCAAAAGCCCATAGGGTTCCATGTCATCATTCAAGGAAGTCCGTGCTATCATAGAATCCGGTTCATCACACAAGTGGGGCCAAGTTCTTAATGTTCCCGTCAAGCAGGACAAGTTTGGTCTGGGATACAAACCCTTTAGTTCTTCTCAAGACGTTCCAAGGTACAGGGGACCTGTTCAATTCACCAGCGGTGGTGTGATATTTGACAAGATTAATGTCATTAGAGATGACGAAGGTGACAGTGATTGTGATATGGATGTCTGGATTCGTCCATGTACTCCCGGCCAGAAGCTGTGCAACTGGACTAATGAAGAAGTCATTCATGTTACTACTGTAGAGTAATTTTCATTGTTTTGATTATGTTCAGTCCTACGTTCTGCCCAAGGCGTAGTGACCCAATATGTGGGGCCCTCTTGTTGTTGGCACTTTATCATAAATAAAGGACGTTTTTTCGCATTCAAATATTGTGATCCCTGTTTTTCTTGTTTTTATTTTTGCATTATATTAAACAGAAAAATGGCAATATGTTTTGTTTGTTGTATCGCATAATAAACATAAACATCATCATGCAGGTATTTTCTATTAGATACCATCGATTCAAATTCAACTATGGCTTCGTATGACTTTGATAATCCCGTTTATCAAGCTGAAGAAGAGACTGATGAAGATTTTGAACTACCCGAAGAGTTAGTTAGACTTCTCAAGCAGGAGGAAAGGGTCATTGTGCCTCATCAGGAGGATATTGAAGTTATCAATCTGGGTACCGAAGACGACAAGAAAGAGGTTAGAGTTGGGGCTGCATTGGAAGACGGTATCAAGAGAAGATTTGTTGAAATGCTCCGTGAGTATAAGGATATCTTTGCTTGGTCTTACCAAGACATGCCTGGGCTAGATACAAATATTGTGGTACACCGGTTGCCTCTCCAAGAAGAATGTCTGCCAGTCAAGCAGAAGTTGAGACGGACGAGACCTGACATGGCAGTCAAGATCAAAGAGGAAGTTCAGAAGCAGTTGAATGCTGATTTTCTTGCTTTCACAAACTACCCTCTGGGGGTCGCTAATATTGTTCATGTGCCTAATAAATATGGAAAGGTCAGGATGTGTGTTGACTACAAAGATCTGAATAAAGCGAGCCCAAAAGACGATTTCCCGTTCCCCCACATTGATGTGTTGGTTGATAACACTGCTCAATATTTTTTTTTTGTTTTCCTTTATGGATGGTTTCTCTAGGTATAACCAAATCAAGATGGCCCTAGAGGACATGGAGAAAACTACTTTCATTACACTGTGGGGAACTTTTTGCTATAAGGTGATTCCCTTTGGATTGAAGAATGTCGGGGCAACCTATCAGCGGGCAATGATGACTCTCTTTCATGATATGATTCATCATGAGATTGAGGTATATGTTGATGACATGATTGTGAAGTCACAGATGGAGGAAGGACATCTTGTCAATCTTCTGAAATTGTTTGAAAGGTTAAGGAAGTTCAAGCTGAGGCTGAATCCTAACAAGTGCACCTTCGGGGTGAGATCTGGAAAGCTACTGAGGTTTATTGTTAGTGAAAAGGGTATTGAGGTGTATCCTGCCAAAATAAAAGCTATACAAGAAATACCTGAGCCAAGGACGGAAAAAGAGGTTCATGGTTTCCTAGGGAGATTGAACTACATTGCAAGGTTCATATCTCATCTTACAACCACTTATGAACCAATATTTAAATTGCTAAGAAAAGATCAAATGGTCAGATGGAATGAAAATTTCCAAAAGGCGTTTGAAAGAATAAAAGACTATCTGCAGGAACCTCCAATACTCATGCCTCCAATTGCAAGTAAACCTCTGATCATGTATCTCACGGTTCTTGAGAATCCAATGGGATGTGTGCTCGGTCAACAAGACGAGTCAGGTAGAAAATCAGATGGCGGATTCCTTGGTCATGTTATCATAAATGTATAAAGTGAATTACTGGAATGAAGCTCTAGCTGGCACCATCATGCGTCTTGATAGACCCACTTTTGTGTTTGCTATTGAGAAGGTATCAGATGGAAAGCCTTGGTAGTTTGATATCAAGCTTTTTCTCAAGACTCAAGAGTACCCATCGGGGGCATCCAACAAAAATAGGAAGACTCTAAGGAGATTAGCTGGTAATTTCTATCTGAACAAAGATGATGTGCTCTACAGGAGAAACTTTGACATGGTCTTGATGCGTTGTGTTGATGAATACGAAGCAAACTTGTTGATGGAGGAAGTCCACCATGGTTCTTTTGGTACTCATGCCGGTGAACATGCCATGGCCAAAAAATTGTTGAGAGCTGGGTATTACTGGATTACCATGGAATCTGATTGCTTCACATAGACCAGAAGATGCCATAAATGCCAGATTTATGCTGATAAGGTACATGTGCCACCGACCCCTCTGAATGTGTTAACATCTCCTTGGCCCTTCTCTATGTGGGGAATCGATATGATTGGAAAGATTGAGCCGACTACTTCCAATGGCCATCGCTTCATTCTGGTTGTGATTGATTACTTTACGAAGTGGGTAGAAGCAGCTTCCTTTGCCAATGTCACGAAACAGGTGGTCGCCCGATTCATAAAGAAGGACATCATTTGTCGTTATAGAATCCCGAAGAGAATCATTACTGATAATGGTTTAAATTTGAATAACAAGATGATGAAGGAACTGTGCTCGAGTTTCTAGATTGAGCAACATAACTCTTCTCCATATCGTCCGAAGATGAATGGCGTTGTTGAGGCAGCTAACAAGAATATCAAGAAGATTGTGCAGAAGATGGTTGTAACCTATAAGGATTGGCACGAGATGTTGCCCTTTGCTCTTCACGGTTATCATACTTCGATATGTACGTCAACCAGGGCAACTCCTTTCTCACTGGTGTATGGTACGGAAGCAGTCCTACCATTAGAAGTTGAGATTCCTTCTTTGAGGGTATTGTCTGATGTGAAGCTTGACGAAGCTGAATGGGTGCAGACCAGGTTGAATCAGCTGAGCCTGATTGATGAGAAGAGATTGGTAGCCATTGCTCATGGTCGGTTGTACCAGAGTAGGATGAAGAAAGCCTTTGATCAGAAAGTGCGTCCTCGGTGCTTCCAAATGGTGATTTGGTGTTGAAAAGGATCCTTCCTCCTCAGACAGATCATAGGGGCAAATGGACTCCCAACTATGAAGGTCCATATGTGGTAAGAAAGGTTTTCTCCAACGGAGCCTTATTACTATCTACCATGGATGGTGAAGATTTTTCGTCCCCTGTGAACGCAGTCGTGGTTAAAAAATACTTTGTTTAAAAGAGACCCGCTGGACAGAAAAAGAAAAGTCCAGGCAAAAATGGGGCATCCCCGCGAACCATGAAAAGAATAGGTTCGGGCAAGAATTAGGGATAAAAGAAAACAATCAACCCGCAAAGTTGAAAACCTGAAAAGGCAGCTTTGGCAAAAATGGGTATCCCGGTGGATTGAAAACCCGAAAGGGTGATCCAGGTAAAAGTTAGGGATTTGAAAGCAAACGACTGCAGTTATTGTCCATCTGTGAGCTTATCCACGATTATCTCGAAGGAAAGGAATCAGCCCAAGCAGGCCTTTTAGAAGGCGAAACATGGGGAACATTGAAGTCATACAGGTCATAACTGAATCGACACATGGTGGTTGTCTATTTCCATATTGCCGACATTTATATATTTTTTTTGCTTTTTGCGTAATTACCTCTTTTTAGGAATTGCATCTGATTTGTAATTCGCCTATTTACAAGCCTTTCATCAATAAAGTGTTCACTTCAGTCAAAGAGATTTTCATTTCTTATTTTTATTTTTACTGTTTTGTTTGCAAAAAACACGTCTGATATTTTGAAAAACATTACAGGTGAAAACATGAGGCTTTACAGAGCATAATGAAAGCAATGGATTTGCTTGAATGATAAGTGTCATGAATGGTAATCGAGGTAGCCATTTCATACATGGGGTATCCTATTGTTTCTTGTTTGTTACAGGATGACCGAATCCTTTCCCCAGTATGTATTTCTCCCTAGTGATGAAGTTCTAATGGCAATGTATGGTGAATAATTCTTCCCCTAGCAGGAGTTCAGATTCGTATTTCCCAGCCGAAGTTGACTCGTACTCCCCAACAAGTTTTTGAAGGGGTACTATTTCAGATAGAATGCAGTCAGACATTTTTCATTTCCCCAGAGCAAAATTTTTGTCTCCCTACCAAGGCTATTCCCTCGGCGGCAAGGTGGATTCCAATTCAGTGTTACTCTCCAGCAGAGGCAATGTCCTTGACGTTCTTCCCCCAACAGAGTCGACGCTCTGACGTCTCTCCCCGGAAATATCAGTATTCAGAAAAGTCCAATGATCATTGGCATCTTTTAGGATCAGTTGTCGGGAAAAGCTCCCAATAGATGATATTCTCATTGTCCTTAGGGAAGATGTTAAGCAGAGCGTATTCACTCCCCATTAGAGTGGAGTTCTCAGTAGAAGTCTCTAATATCCCTAGCAGGGCGGATTATTATTCTTGTATTCCAAGCAGAGTGGAACTTTCAGCAGAAGATTGTTATCCCCACCAGGTGGGATTTTAGCGCTATTCTTGATGCCCCACTGAGTGGAGTTTTGGTGTTTAGAGAGCTGGGTGAAGTTTGTAGGAGAGCCATCCAAGGCGTATTCCTCAGAAGAGTTGGTTGCTGGCCTTTTCAGCACTCCTCCGGGTTGTGTTCCTTTGCATTTGCATAGCATCCTCCTAAAATGCGTAGCATTTCCATTTCGTATGGAGCATTACGCCATTTTCAAACATATGCATCTGAAGCATAAGCCAAGTTTAATACCTTTGGTGCCAGTTGTCTCTTCGGCAAATGATGGTTTTATTCAAAAGAGTTTTGCGTTATCCTTATCAAAGTGAATCTTTTGGTTGTTCATTTTATTAGGCTTCCCCAGTGGAGTCGTTTGTATAAACGTTTTCTTCCCTGGCCGATTCGTTTGTTTAAGCGTATTTTGCTCAACAAAGTTGTTTGTTTAGCTTTTTTTTCTTCAGCTGAGTTGTTGTTTTAAAACGTCATTTTCTTGGTGGAGTCGTTGTTTAAACCTCTCTTTTCCTGTCAGAGCGTTCTCTGCAAGTTATGAGTTGGTTGATTCTGTTGCCTGCCTATTTTGGTGTGTCATCCCAACTTTTAGTTGGTAATCCCCAGCGTAATATAAAGTCCTGTGATTGGTATTCCAACTTTTGGTTGGTAATCCTTGGGTGTGTTATCCCAACTCTTGGTTGGTAGCCTTTGGTTCCCTTTGCGGAGTCACTATTCTAACTTTTGTTAGGTTTTTCTTCGATGTTATCCCATTTTTTGGTTGGTAGTCTTTGTTTCATTCCAAATTTTGTTTGGTAATCCCTGGCTGAGTCCTAGGCTTTTTTGACAGCATTCCAACTTTTTGTTGGTAATCTGCTTTTCTTGGATGTTATTCCAACTCTTGGTTGGTATCTTTTGGGTGTTGTTCCAACTCTTGGTTACTATTCTTTGTTGTGGTGAGTTTGCCTTTGTCTGGTGTTCTGACTTTATTCTGTATTTTGGTTGGTAATTTTTGCTTCATCCCGACTTTTGGTTGATAATTCGTTGGTGGTTGGTTGTTATCCCAACTCTTGGTTGGTAACCTTTGTTTCATCCCGACTTTTGGTTGGTAACCCATTGGCAGTTGAATTTTATTCCAACTTTTGGTTGGTAATCCTTTTTTTCCTCGACGAAGTTGATCATCCCAACTTTTGGTTGGTAGTCTTCTTTGGTGGAGTCAGCTTTGTTTGGTTCCCCAGCAGTCCTAAATTTTGGTTAGTAGCCTTGTTTCCCAACTTTTTGTTGGATTTTATCCCCTGCAAAGTCGTTATTCCAACTTTTGGTTGGTAATCTGTTGCTTGTTGGACGTTATCCTAACTTTTGGTTGGTAATCCCCAGCTGGGTCCAAAGCTTTGTTGGCATTATTCCGACTTTTGGTTGGTAGCATGCCTTTCCTGGATGTCATTCCAACTCTTGGTTGGTAACCTTTTGGTGGTGGTATGTTTATCCCAACTTTTGGTTGGTAGTCCTCCTTTATTCCCCGGCGGAGTCGTTATCCCAACTTTTGGTTGGTAATTTGTGACTTGTTAGACGTTATTCCAACTTTTGGTTGGTGAGGTATTGTTGATTTTATTTCAACTCTTGGTTGCTAGTCTTCAACTTGTGGGAGTTATCCTAACTTTTGGTTGGTAACCTTTGCCTTGATCCCAACTTTTGGTTGGTAATCCATCAGTGAGGTCTTTTTCCCCGATAGAATTGTTATTCCCACTTTTGGTTGGTAGTTTTCATCTCTTGGGTGTTATTCCAACTTTTGGTTGGTAGCCTTTGCTTGATTCCAACTTTTGGTTGGTATTCCCCAGCTTAGTCGTCTTTGTTGACGTTATTCCAACTTTTGGTTGGTAACCTTCATTTCCTGGTTGACGACCCCAACTTTTGGTTGGTAGTTTTTGTTTTGGGTTGTTAATTCCAATTTTTGATTGGTAGTTTTCCTTTGTTGGTTCAACTATTGGGGGTAGGTACTTTTTTCCTGCAGAGTTCGCCTTCGGTCGGCGTTCTAGTGATTCTAATTTTTGGTTAGTAACTTTGTTATTCATCTTTTGGATTGGAGGTTATCCCTTGCGAATTGGAAGTAATTCAAAATTTTGGTTGGTAGTTTGTGTTCGGTTTTATCTCATCTAGTGATTTCAATTTTTGGTTGATAGCTTCGGTTCAACTGTGTTCGGTATTACCGTGATCCCAACTTTTGGTTGATAGCTTGTGTTTATTACCTTTTGTTGCATTCTGAATTTTGGTCAGTATATTCCCCAGTGGAGACATCTTCAGGTCGTAAAGTCGTTGAGTTTACTTATTGCACTGTTTGGTGGGTATTCTTTGACTTTTATCCCAACTCTTGGTTGGTACCCATTTGCTGGTCATCCCATCTTTTGGATGGTATCCTTTGATTATTATCTTTTAGTAGACACTTGTTCCCTACAGAGTTGACTGATTAAGCTCCCCTTTTATTTTTCCCAGTGGAGTTGTCTTTCCCTCAGGTTGTAAATCTGTTGATTGTATGTCCTGTAGGTTCTTGATTTGAGTTTTGTCCCTAAAAGGTAACCTTTGGTCGACATTCTCGTTTATCCCAACTTTTGGTTGGTATCCGTGGTTTTTTATCCCAACTTTTGGTTGGTATCCGTGGTTATTTATTCCAACTCTTGGTTGGTATCCGGTGGTTGGTTATTCCAACTTTTGGTTGGTATCCTCTGGTTTTTTATCCTAACTTATGGTTGGTATCCTTTGCTTTATCTCAACTTTTGGTTGGTATCCGTTGTTGTTTTATCCCAACTTTTGGTTGGTATCCGTTATTGTTTTATCCCAACTTTTGGTTGGTATCCGTTGTTGTTTTATTCTCACTCTTGGTTGGTATCCAGTGTTTGTTTATCCCAACTATTGGTTGGTACCCTTCAGTTTTTATCCCAACTCTTGGTTGGTATCTTTTGGTTGGTATCTCTTGGTTGGTACCCTTCGATCGTTATCCCAACTTTTGGTGGTATCTCTGGTTTTGTTCCAACTTTTGGTTAGTGTTTTATCTATCTTGGATTGTCATCTTCAGCGTGTCGCATCCCAACTTTCGGTTGGTGTTCACTGTTTTGCATCCCCGCAGGTTGCAAATTTCCGGGTTCTTTTGGTATTCAATCTCATTGCACCTTGAATGTCTGAAAATCATTGCTATCATCCCTCCAACTTTAGGTCGATTGAATAGGGGCAATTGTAGCACCCCAAAATTTTCCCTTCCTTTTTAACCATAATTGGCTTATGTTTCTCTGCATTTTGCATTTCTGCATATCATAACATTAGGTCTTGAGGCATGGGATCAAGGTGCTTTCATGTCTCAGGGTTCCTTTTTGTTGCAAGGGTCTAAACATCGAGGGTCAGAGGCTTCGGCATTTATTTTGCCCATCGATCGAGTGGTCGATTTTATTTTATTCAACAGGTTAATTTTCAGCTCAGAAAACAATGCACAGGGTATCTCAGGCGTTCTCACAGTTACCATATTCAAGAGCAGGTTTCAGAGGCATAACAGGGTTCAGAACAAGTGGCAACGGGCAATTGTACAGGATTCCCTCCATTTGGCGCCAAGAGTGGCAAATTTTGAACAGGATAACCGATTACCATATATAGGGTAACCGGTTACTTCAAGCACAGTTTTCCAAATATTTGAATTTTCAGTATGTGCAATTTTCCAAGCATTCTACCCACCATTGATTTCACTTGATCATATTTAGATGGATCTAGAATTGCTCAATTTTTACCAGTTCCCTCCATATTTCAAACACTCCATTCCTAGTTCCACTCCTAATTTCCATTCTAAATGCTAATATACACTCCAAACCACATTTTGATTCCAAACCTAGAGCTTATTTAAATGAATTTGCTCCAAACCTCACACAATTACCCTTCATTTTTAGATTTCACTCTCACTCTTGAGAATTTGCTCTCGATTTTCTCTCCACTTTTTCACTCCCAAAACCTCCATTAAAGCTCCTCCACTTGAGTTCTTTGATTCTTCATTAAAATCATTGAATTCTAGAGCTAAACCTTCACCATTCATCTTCATTATCTTCAATTCATCACTCAATTTTCGTTTGAATTGAGATCTGAATTTGGAAGCTAGATTGGAATTGCTTTTTGGATCATTTTTGCTTGATCTTCATTTCTACCATAAGGAAGCTCTTGGATCTTGAAGAATCTTTGGGTTTCTTGCTTAGATCTGCTAATTTCAAGTGAATCAACACTCACCAAAGCAAATATTCACTTTGAAGGTTGACAATTCTAGATCTAATTATGTTTTGAACTTATTTGAATAATCACAAGGTAGATCCATGGCTTTTATTGCTTTTTGATCCATTTTGTTGATTTGGATCTTTGTGATCTGTGATTTTCAATGCTTGATTGTGTTTATATGATGGTGTATCACTGTTTCTTGATGATAATTTTGTGTTTGATTGATATCATGTTCATATGAGTGATTGGATAAGCTGTTGGAGATTGAAAGCTTATTCTAAAAGTTATTTTTCTGGTTTTGGTTCAGTGGTAACCGGTTACCTTATATAGAGTAACCGGTTACTCAGTGTAAATTTCACGTTATTCAGCTTTTTTTCAATAGAGTAACCGGTTACCCTATATTGAGTAACCGATTACCACTGAGGCATAATGTGATTTTCTTGCATTTCTTTGCTTGTTTGGTATCCTTTCCACATGTAAACTTCATTGGTTGTTATGATGCATTTATGTGGATTGTTTTTGACATGTTTCACCATTCTTGAATGTTTGATCTCGACTCTTCGACGCGCAACTTTTGGTTTTCGTTTTGAATGTTTAACATGTTGATGTTATTTGATTGATGAATGATCATTTGCTTTGCTTTCTTATGGCATGATTAATTGATGATCATTGATGATTATGCTGATGAATGTTGTGATGCATGATTGCATTTGTTTCCAATTTTGTTTTGATGCGTGTTCATTTGATCGTTTGATCGTCCATTTTTGGAAATGCATACTTGATCTTGTCACTTCTTGTTGATGCAATATTGTTGATCATTTATGATTGTTTGTCAAAGCATGTTCATACTTGTGTGATGTCTATCCATGATTGTTGTTTGCATTTGTTTAAATTGCATTCAAGCTTACTTGCTCCATACTTTCCACAATTGTCCATGCTTTGAACTTACATGTTGTCTTTGCTTTACTTGCTTGCTGCCTGGTTTTTCACACCTGTTTTGTGCTGAAGCATGTGCTGTTATATGTTGTCTTGCTTGTGTGCTAAATTTTATTGTTGTCTTATGTAGGAGGCGCTATTGTAGCAGCTGTTTTTTCCTTTTCCTTTGCATGTCCCCTTAGGGTTCTTATTCCAATTTAATTTTCGATTGAATTTGGAGTAGGATAGACATTAGGAGTTTAACCATGCATGATAACATTAGGTTATTCCCCATTAACCTCAACCTTAGGTCTATCTTTTGCATATTAACATTAGGGTAGAATATCCTTTCGCATCCCGACTTTAGTACCACTTTGCATGATAACGTTAGGGCCGAGTTTTTCCCTTAGACCTTCTGTGTGTCTCTCTTCTCATCTCAAAACCATTCTAACTCATCTAATAAATACGATGAATGTTGTATGTTACGAGCCTTAAGTATATGGGAAATGATGAGTGGGGGGTATCTCCTCACTTGCCTAGAGTGTTTAGCGTATGCCCTTTGGGCGATATGGGACGCATTCGCTCATATGTCATAGTCTTTAGTGCAACATGAATCACAAAGAAAACTAGTTCACCTTATTAAAACTCACAAACAAAACTCAAACTTTTTATCCTTCGGGATCGTTGTTTCAAACTTCATTTTCAGAAAAGAGTACGTTACTTTTCGGTTCTACCGCAAACAGACATCGACCCTAACTGCTGGAATGGGAACTTAATGTCGCTCATAAAAAACACTTAACCAACCTGTGGTTTTGCTGACCCGAACTACGTTTTCTCTGATTTCTTATATCATATAAGGATACGTAGGCACAAGATGGAGATGTTTTGGCGAGCAACCTTCCCCCCTTCACCCGTAGTTTTCCGAACTACGTTGACTATGACTTTCCTATCGAGTCTCTTTCTTTTTCTTTTGTTCTCGTTTCCGTTTAGTAGTAACTTATATATAAACGTACCCTTTGATTAGACAAGCATGGATCATGTTGAGTAGAATGGATGTGAGGGGTGCTAATACATTCCCCTTGCGTAACCGACTCCCGAACCCAAGATTTGGTTACGATGACCTTGTCTTTTCCCGTTCTTCAGGTTTTCTTCGATCATTTTCTTTCCCTCTATTTGGGATAAATAACGTTTGGTGACGAATCTTCTGTTTTTTTTTGCCGGGTGTTTTCACAGTTGCGACAAAAACCAATTAAGGTTTTCCCTCCAAGACCGCGATTGGTTTGGGGTTTTTTGACAATTACCTCACAAAATTGAATTCAGCCGAGTGAAAGCCTTAAAGAACTGTGGGTTCTATCTAGGGAGTAGTGGTAACCAGAGGATTATTTTGGAGAGCTTGGGTTCACAAAAATCTTGCGATTAGATTTAGTCGAGTGAAAGCATTGAAGAACGGTGGTGTCTATCAAGAGAGTAGCGGTAACCAGTGGATCAATCAGAGTTCTTGGGTCTCTTGATCTTGCTTAAGATCAAGGGGAGAGAAGAAGATTTGATCTACATCAAATAATGACTTTTAGGGTTTGCATTGTTATTTCTTCTCTTGTCTAACATTTTGCAAAAGGTTATAGAAACTATCTGAATTCCCGTTTGGAATTGGGGGAACTCATAGCCATAACAAGGTCGGTTGGGGAACTTCTTAAACAAATATTCCTCTCTCTCTCTCTCTCTCTCTCTCTCTCTCTCTCTATATATATATATATATATATATATATATATATATATATATATATATATATATATATATATATATATATATATATATATATATATTATTCTCTAGTTTACATTTGATATTGTTTTGATTTAAGTGTGCAATAGTTAATTGCAAAAAATCTCTAAGTGTTGGATTGTTTTTCAAACTGCTTCGTGAAGAGAATTGCAACCTAAAAATTTCAATTGGATTTACCCATTATCAACACTTAGAGAAATTTTTCTTGGTGATCATTGCACACCAAGTGTTTGACAAATTGCTTAAGTCAACTTTGTGATCTTGTATCATTGGAAATAACTTAACAAAGTGTTATAAAGTTCAAATATGCTTTTATATAATCATATCGATTCTAATTCTCTTTTTGGAATCATATTAAACTTATCATATTATGGTTTAGACGCATATTTGGTCCTTTCAATAACAAGTTCAAATAGAGGAGTTTCTGATCTGCAATCAATTTTGCAAAACCGAAAATATTTTTAAAACTATTTTTCAAATTCTGATTTTTAATTGGAGGTCTATTTACCCCCTTCTAGATCAAATACCCTCATCTAACAAGTGGTATCATGAGCACCAATTTATCTTGTGCTTCAAATTCTCTTATTAGAATATGGCTTCCGATCCTAAAGAGGTTATAATAAAATGTCAATTTTCAAAGGTGAAAAATATGGTTATTGGAAGGATTGTATGTGTAGCCATATCAACTTTATTGATAGAAAAGTATGGCATGTCATCCAAAATGGTCCATTTGAAATTACTATGACCAATGTGAATGGTGTTATTGTATCTAAACCGGAAGCACAATGGGATGCGAAAGATGAGAAAAAGTGGTATAGTGATTGGAAAGCAAGGAATATCCATGATTCATACTGAATATTATCGTGTTTCTCATTGCAAAACTGCTAAAGCTATATGGGGATCATTACAAGTTGCCTATGAGGGCACAAATTAAATCAAACAATCTAGAATCAATACTTTGAACTAAGAGTTTGAACTCTTTCATAATAAGCATGGTGAAACCATTACCGATATGCAAAAGAGGTTCACTCATCTTGTAAACCATTTGAATGCACTTGGTAAGCCAATTTCCAATGATATTGCTACTAACAAATTTTTTAGATGTATCAATAGGTAATGGCAACCAAAGGTTGCCACCATCAAGGAAGCTATCAACCTATTGACATTAGACACTACTATTTTGATTGGAAATCTTGAAGAATATGAGCAATAGCTCATTTGTTTAGAGAAGCATGAGAAGAATATTAAGAAAGAAAAGAACAAGGACAAGGAGGTGGAATATAATTTAATTGCTCTTATGGCTTCTAGTTCTAACTCCACTACAAAAGAGCAAGATAATAGTAGAACTAGTGATGGTGAGCGTTTTGATGATGAAGAAATCAGGCTTTTTGTTAGAAGGTAATATAAGTACGTTGGAAAATGGAATAAAGAATTTCGACAAGAATTTAATCAACTATAGAAGGCATTCAAATACCTCAAGGGAAGATTATAATAAGAAGGAAAACTCTAAAGGTTCATGCTATAATTGTGGAAGAGTCAGTCATTACAAGCCGGATTGTCCATCGCTTAAGAAGAATAAAGGAAAGGGCCAATAAAAGAAGTCTAGAAAGTCTATAAGAGCATACATCGCATGGGATAGTGATAGTGAATCCTATAAGGCGGGTAGCTCAAGTAAAAGTGATGAAATAGAAAATCTTTTATTCATGACCAAGCACAAAAAGAAGAACGTAAGTCACTCCATATATGGACCTATTAATGAAATGTATTATTCTGAATTAAAAATTGCTTTTGAAAATCTATATGGTGAAGCCATAGATGCTTTTAAAAGGTTGGCTTCAAATAAAAGAATTTTTTCACACTTAGAAGCCAAAGTTTTAGAAACTAAAAAACAAATGGAAGCTCTTAAGTAATCTATGTTAGATGCTTCAGAAGTTGATGTTGAGAAAGAGAATTCATCTTGGTTTGGTTGTGAAACTTGTCACATTTAGAAAAAAGAGGTTAATACTCTAAAAGCCAAATTAAATAAGGCTATAGAACCAAAGGTTACCTTCACTATTAATCCTACAAAATTTAAAAGATATTTAAATGTGTTGTACACAAAGTACAATTTTTTTGTAAGGGACTCTAATAGATAAAGTCACTCTCATCATCACTTGACTTGTCCCTATTGTTTTAAGAAAGGTCATACCATTTATAAATGCAAATTTATGAGATACTTGGTTCCTAAAGGTGTATTTCAATGGTTGCCCAAGTGCAACAATTTTTTCACTCACTCTCAAGGACCCAATGAAAATTGAGTACCTAGCATAATTGATTGACTTTGTATAGAAAATGTTTTGACTCTATGAAGAGAGTATGTGATCTTAACAAGGGAAGCTCAAGGCATATAAAAGGTAACATTTCCTTATTCATTGACTTTGTGGAAAAGAAGAAGGATTTTGTGACATATGAAGTTAACAAATATAAGTGCTTAATCGTGAAATAGGTAGCGTAGGTAACCCCCCCCCCCCCCCCCCCCTCACTACTATCTTTGATATTATAATTGTTTGAGAAAAATTTGTTGGTGTAAGTCCTAGAGGCCAATACTTTTGGTACTTGTATCGAATTATTTTTTATTAATAAAAAGAATTTCTTTATTACGGTTTTTTTTTCAAAATTAATAAAGTCCCTAGAATAGCTAGTCTGTTTAATGAAATATTAAGTGTGACTTAATCATGAGATCCCATTAAACATAAGTACATTATTCTTAAAGTATATGTAGTCGAGTTTTATTGTGAAGTGGGATAACCTTAAAGCATTAAGATTATTATGTAGATAGACTGATGATCAAATATCATAGACCATGGAAAAAGAGTTATCAAGTCTTAACATAAGTATGAATATCAGGAGTAAAATTTATACTTGATTGACCCGTTATGAGAGTACTACATAGAATGTTATGCAAAGTGTCATAAGTTACTCTCATGGTGATAGTGGTGTATACCACCTTTCAACCCGAAATCACTATGGACCCTATATGTAGAGTCAGGTACTTTATTGTTGATCTAACATTATCTGTAACTGGATGAACATAAAGACAGTTGATGGGTACTCCACAAATCATGTTAAGGGACATAAGTGACCTAGATGGAATTTGCACATCCTACATAACAGGATAAATGTCTAAGGGTTAATATTGAACTAGACAAGGATGACATGTTATATGTCTTGTTTTCAATATAGACATAAGGACAAAAGGGTAATTATACACATAAGTATTATCACAAAAGGTTTTGTCAGATCACATGACATTTTCGTGACTTGGGTAGCAGTGATATGTTGCTAGATACCGCTCACTATTTATTATGCTAAATGTATGATTTAATATAATTGTCAACATCTCAAAACCTACAGGGTCACACACATAAGGAAAAATTGATAAGAGGTAGAGTAAACAAGGAACACCGTAAGGTATTGTTCAAACTGCAGTAAAGCGGCAAGAATCAAAAATTTAGTTTTGGAAGGATTCCCTCCGAGATTTATATCGTCTCCACAAGGATCAGTGCGAGAGAAAGAATGTCGTTGAACGGTCTCTACATTTCTAAGCTTATGGTTACAAAATGGTTGAAAGATTTGAGGTACAATAGATAAAAGCGGAAAATATAAAGACGAAAAATATAAAGTAAAGACTTAAAATATAAACGAAGCCTTGTAAGGATTGGATCTCATCAATTGATAACACATGCATTCTTCTAACCAATTAAACACAAATTAATCATTCGTTTGATATCTTCATGTATCACCCACAACATAGGTTATTTCTAACGCAACATCGAGAGAACAACTGTATTATCTCATTGGTGATGTCTCACGAAACTTAACAATACAGATCATTAAGAACTGATACTCAAGCAAATGTTAAGCCTAAATCTATGTCTAAAGTCTATAACCTAACAAATAATCATCCTAGATCCAGATCTGAAGAGTATATTTCTATAACGGTCCAAATCAAAGATAAATAGGTAAACAAAGATGACATCCATATCAGCTTCATGATTGATTCATATAAAACTCCATGATCATAATATGTACATACATTTAACCCTTTTTACATGCATTCAACTAATTTTCCAAATGTAAGTGAACAAGTTCTTCATCTCTATCATCACGCATCCTCGCAATATACTCATGCTACTAATCAACACAATAAAATAGAAGATACAAGTGAATATCAACTTATAAGACTATGTCAAAAGTTTGCTCATTTATAGATAAATATATAAGATCTAAGGTTTGAAAAAGGTCTTGTCAAGACCCACAAATAAGAAATCAGAGACAACATCAATATTGAATCAAAACTAGTTCGCAAACATATATTAGATGAAATACATAAGGTATTAAAAGATTGCATCCAAACCCAACAAGAGATCGAAGTTATTACCTTCTCCCTCTTAGGTTATGTGTTTCTCTCTCTAGAATATGCAAAGAAACAAATAGAGATAAAGTTCTAATATATTTTATAAAAGTTGTACAAGAGTTGTTTCTAAAAGATTAGAAAAGTACATATATAGTAAAACAAAAATTTGTTATGTTCGCCTAGAGAACACCTTATTCACCCAGCAAAGACTACTTTTAGGCACTTGAAGTGTCTCGGGAACAGTTAAACCACCCTTCGAAAATATTTGAGTCCGTCGTGCGAGCACTTCTTCGCACAGCGAACTACTTCGCTTTAACTTCGCCCAGTGAACTTTGGGTCTTTCTCCTACTGCCTCTAATCTAGACTGTTTCGTTGGGGCTTCGCCAGGACCTTGCATAGCGAGCATTTTTCTTCACCTCGTTGGTGCTCGCTCAGTAAACATGCTGATTCTTCTTCTTTTCTTTGGCTTCCTTGTCCATTTCACTTGTGTCTTAATCTTTGATGTTTTATGCCTAAATTCTGCACAATAACACATACATCAAAGAATCTAAAGGTATTTGCAATATAATTGAATAATCACACAAGAACAAGAAATAAATATATTAAAACATGAGAATTTAGTTGAAAACTGTCAAGAAAGATGGTTCAATTTAAGTCAAAATTTGCACTTAACAAACTCTCCACAGCTAGATTTTTGCTTGTCCTCAAGAAAAGTATGCCCCTCATAAAAACAAGATAAATTTTCTCAAACAAGAGGATTTGCTCAAGCATAAGATTCAACCAAGAAAGGAATAACGGTTCAAATTCAAACAAGAGATTTTCTCAAACAAGAGGATTTGCTCAAGCATGAGAATACGCACAAGCAATGTTCACCACTCAATAGAATCAAACAATGACAAAGAATTTAGTTCTTAACAAATATCATGCAATGTTTCAAATAACAACTAAACTCTCATGCTTGAATCACTCTAACACTCCTCTTCAAAATAAGAATGAAGAAATTAACGCATTTGCAACCGTGGGAAAATTTTACTCACCTGACAAACAATGCTAATAACAATACAATTCATACATTCATCTAACAATCAAAAATGAAAATATGGAAGTAAAAAGATCACTAAGGATTTTTAAGGTTGTAGCTTGGCCAGATTCACAACAAAGGGACATTTCTAAAGGTCATTGAATCAAAGTTGTTAATGCAAAAGAGACATTCACTACACAAGTTATTTACACATCACAACTTCATTCATCACTTTCTTTCTTCTATTGCAAACCTTCTCAAACTTCCTTTTGCACAATTATTTCATTCACTATTTTTATTTTTCAAACAAGCATTATTTTTCTTTTGTTTTTCACATTCATATTCACACTTTTTCCATTCTTGCTTGAAAATTTTCAAAGTTTTGAGTAATCTGCCAATTTTCTTTTCATTCTCCCCAATTTGAATTCAACCAAATCTCAAGTAAATGTTCATTGCTTTTTATGGCAAGGAAATCAATTTAAACAATATTCAAAGGTTCAATAAATTTTTTTAGAATCCCACAAAATTCAATGATGAACTTAAATTTTAATTTATGTACACACACCAAGTTCATCACCAAAATGAGATTTAAATTGTTTAGGATCAAAGGAGTTAATGAATTCTCACTACTCACAGGTAAGTTACTTTTTTGGTACGGTTGTGCTCAATATAAATAAATGTCTTGACCATTTCTAATGCTTCCACAAAATCACACTAATCAAAAGATAAAGTATGAATCAAACGAATTAAACAAAGTTATCAGTCATCCTAGCATATAGTAAACAATGGAAGTGTCTCACAATTTGTGACTATTGGACCTAAGTGAAACAAGCATTCAAGCAAGTTGCAACATGAAACAAGAATACACATTTGCAAAAAGCACAAAATTCTTAAATCATTCTAACATTCTATAAAGCAGTACAATTTACCTTGCTTGCATTTCTCATACTCAAAATTCTACCATCACCATCCAAACTTGGGAGAATCTTCATTGAATACTTTTATACAAATAGCAATCAATCTAGAAGAAGTTCTAATCATTCCTCCCTAATCAACACTTGAGAAAACGTAAAAGAAAACAAATATATATACAATATAAACAATTATACAAAATTCAAAAATATAAAAACTATTGCAATCACTACCTAAAAAATATATTTAATAGCGCTCTTAAACGCTATTAAATCTCCAACTATTATAGGTTGGCCATCTATAATAATGCTTTTGAAGTGCTATTAAAAATACAAACTTTAATCGCATTTTTCCCTAAAGCGCGGTTAAAAATTGATATTATCAATAGAATCTTTAATATCACTTTCTAAAGAGTACTATTAAAGGCTCCATTTTAAAAATAAAAATAAATCTACGTAGATCACCATCTGTACTAGTAGTATAGCACAATAATGCGACCCACCTTTCTTATAGCCTCCATGCTTAATCTACGTAGATCACCATCTGTACTAGTAGTAGTGGAACTTCCCCAACTAGGAACTGCTTTCTTCTTTACCATCCTTTCAATACTTCCTTAACCTGCTAAAGAGAACATAATAATTAGTGTAGTGAATTTTCTTTATATTATAGAGAAGATTGAGACAAATATAACTCATCACTGTCCCTATCTTTTGAAAACATAATGTTTGTTTCAAAATGCTACAACTAAAAATAAAATAAGAAAGTACACCCACTCAATTATATCCATAAAGTAAAATTATCACAAAAACAATGGATAATAGATGCATAAAGTCTTTTGCTACAGGAATCTAAATTCATAAATAATATCTACTTTCACTTACTTCCAATTTTTATTTAATTTATTTCCTTCAATTTACCTTTTGTTTAATATGCTATTAATTTTAGAGATATTTCAAATTATACAAATCGAATAGGAAAAATGAAAAGATCAAAGTTAATTTTACCTCTCTTGTAGCAGTAAACTTAGCATGATCAGTGGGATCTTTGTTTCTTAGAACTATGTTACATTAACTTACAACTACTTCATGACTTCTAACAATGAACGCACCAATAGGTGTCCATCGCCACATCAACACCTTTTCATGCTTCTTCAACAAGTTTTGTTAAGAACTTGTGGACTATATCATGTTTAGCTAGTATACCAAGAGAAAAATCCAATCATTAGAATAAATGTTTTTGAGAGTAAATTAAACATGGAAATTTTTTTTTCCCAAGCACAAGTTATGCAATGAGAGAACACAAGTACATGGAAAACTATTTAATATAATAGTGTTAGAACGCTACAAGTTTGTAATTACAAGATAAAAGAAATAGCACACATGCATTCTAATATTTTGACATTTTGAAAGAGAAGAAGAGAGAATATAAATGATTCTCATTTTTTTATTTTTCACGTTACAAACTGTTATTTATGTGTTACACAATAGTTTGCTAAGCAAATCATCAATACATAAAGTAACTAACTAACTAACTTGTACACAAGGCAATTATGGATTAACATTCAACACTCCTCCTTAATTCATAATTGTTGAACACTCATAACACCAAATTTCTTTCTCAAAAACTCAAATCTGTCAAGCTTTAGAGCCTTTGTAAAACCATCTTCCAGCTGCATTTCAGTTGGACAATATTGCACTTCAATCATTTCATTGCTCACTTGCTCTCTAATGAAATGAAACCTTGTATCGATATGTTTATTTCTGTCATGTAAGATTGGATTTTTAGCAAGGCTAATAGCTGACTTGTTATCAATTCTGAGTATCAGAGGCTTAATCACTTCACACCTCAATTCCTTCATCACTGAATTCAACCACATTGCTTAACAAGTTACAAATGTTACTGCAATATATTCTGCCTCACAAGATGAAAGTGCAGTCACTGGTTGCTTCTTTATACACCATTATATAGCTGCCTCATTGAACTTGAAAACATAGTCAGATGTACTTCTTCTATATGTGATGTCTTCACACCAATCCCTATCTGAGTATCCAATGAGTTCACTTCTTTCACATTTGCTTCCATTTGAGAATAACAGACCAACTCTTTTGTGCCTTTTATATACCTAAGTATCCTTTTAGCAGTTATCAAGTGAGTCTTCCTTGGATCATGCATGAACTTGCTAATCACACTGACTGGGTAGCAAATGTCAGGCCTGTTATTGCACAAGTATCTCATGAACCAACCATTTGTCTGAGCAATGTTGGATCAACTCTTTCTTCCTCACTGCACTCACCCACTTTTGTGTTTGTCTCTAATGGATTTAAAATTGAATTGCAGCTATTCATTTCAAATTTTTCAAGCAATTCACCTACATACTTCTGCTGATGCATAACGGTTCCATTCTTCACCTTCAGAAACTCCATTGCTAAGAAGAATGAGAGTTCCCTTAGATCAGTTATTTCAAATTCAGATTTTAACTTGTTTTTCACTTTTTCAATCTCTGATGTCTTGCTTCCTGTAATGAGCAAATCATCCACATATAGGCAGATTATCATAGTCTTTTCTTCACTTGAACTTTGCACATTCACACCAAACTCTACTGAACACTTTTTAAAACCTATTTGTATCAGAAACTGATCAATCATCTTGTTTCAGGCTCTAAGGGTCTGCTTCAAACCATCTAAAGCCTTACGGAGTCTATACAACATGTTCTCCTTGCCTTACACCTTCAAAACCAGGAGGTTGTGACACAATCACTACCTCTTCAAGTGGACCATTTAGAAAGGTTGATTTCACATCTAAATGATAAAGTGACCACCTTCTCTTGCAAGCTAGATCCACAACTAACCTTACAGTTTCAAGCCTTGCAACTGGAGCAAACACCTCATTGTAATCAACACCATTTTTGTGTAAGAAGCCTTCAGCCACAAACCTTGCCTTATACTTTGAAATTTTTCCACCTGAATTTAATTTCAGTTTGAACAATTTCACATATATTTTCTTTTTCTTATCTGGCAATTTAACTAGCTCCCATGTATGATTTTTCTCAATTGAATGGAGCTCTTCCATCATAGCTTTCCTCCATACATCTATCTTCAATGCTTGTTTGTAATTGAGAGGTTCAGCATCTGCCGATAATGCAAAGTGAATGATATCACCTTCATCATTTACTGCATTATCAGGAATTACTTCACAATCATTCAACCTTCTTGGAGCTTGTCTGATTCTTTGAGGTCTCATAACTGCCTCCTCTTCTTCGGGTTCATCTGCATCATTATTTTTTTACTTCTTCATTATCTGATTAATCACTTGAATCAGGATAAATGCAGATTTGTTGATTCTCTTTACTGTATATCGGCTCCTCTTCCCATTTCCACTTCTCAGCCTCATTCACAATCACATCTCTACTGACATGTACCTTTTTAGTTAGAGGGTTATACAGCTTATAGGCACCTGTTGAATGATAGCCTATAAGTATCATAATCTCACTCTTATCTTCAAGCTTGCTTCTTCTAACATCTAGTACATGTTTGTAGCACAAAGAACAAAAAACCTTAAAATGTTTCACACTAAGCGTTCTTCCACATCAAGCTTCCTCTAGTACCTTCAAATTCAGCTTCTTTGTAGGACATTTATTCAGAATGTAAGCAGCTATAATGACTGTTTTCCCCCAAAACTTGTGTGGTAGGTTTTTCTGCTTGATCTTGCTTTTTGCCATATCTAGTAGAGTTTTATTCCTTCTCTCAGCAAGTCCATTATGCTGAGGTGTATAGGGAGCTGCTACCTCATGCATAATTCCTTGATTGAGACAGAAGGCTTCAAATTCTTTTGAGGTGTGTTCTCCTCCACCATCAGAACTCAAGATCTTAATAGATTTATCACTCTCCTTTTCTATTAAGATTTTGAATTTTTTGAATACATCTAAAGCCTCACTCTTAAGTTTGATTGTATATAGCCATATCATTTTTGTATATTCATCAACAAATGTGATGAATTATCTGCTTCCCCCTAATGAAGATACTTCAAAATGACCACATCTATCAGAGTGAACCACCTGAGTGCTACACTAGCCCTTTTAGGTGCTTCAAAAACAAAGGAAAGCCTACTTTGCTTGCTCTTTACACATACTTCACAAATGGATTTTCTGACATTCAGTTTTGGCAAGCCATACACCAGTTCATTAGAATTGAAATCACTAAGACTTCTAAAGTTTAGGTGACCGTACCTCTTGTTCCATAGATCTTCAACATTTTCACTCACTGCTGCAGACAAGCACATCATCTTTTCATTTGAGATGTTGCATCTATATGTTCTATTCTTTGACATGTTTGATTTAAGCACCAAATTCTTCTTTGCATCAAAAAACTTCAAAGAGTCACCATTCATAGTCACTGAGAATTCTTTCTCCAGCAGTTGGCCAATGCTCATGAGATTACACTTCATCTCAGGAACATACATCACATCTTCAATAATGATTTTCTTGCCATCATTCTTTTGATCACTATATTTCCACTACCTTCAGCCACAAGTTCTCTATTGTCATCCAGTTTGATGCTTATTTTCTTGCTAGCATCAAAACTTGTCAACCTTTCTCTATGTGATGTCATGTGATTTGAGCATCCAGAGTCAAGAAACCACTCTTCATTCTTCACCTTTTCATCATTGGAAATAGCCATCATCAACATTGTACTGGAATCATCTCCACGAGCCAAATTTGCTTCTTCATCAGTCTTTTGACCTTTCTTGAACTAGTATTCATCAGCAAAATGCCTATAGTTCTGACAGTTGAAGCATTGCACCTTAATTTTGTCAAAGTCCCTCTTATTATTCTGACATCTGCCAAAACCTTCTTTCTTTGAAGATTCAGATTTTCCTTCACTCTTGTTCTTTTCATTGTTGGACCAATTTGCTTTGCTTTTTCCCTTCTTCTTGAAATTCTTCTGATTTCCCTCCTTCTTGAAAGTCTGAACTTGAAATGCTTATTGAACTGATCTCTCAGAAGTTCTATCAAGCACTAGGAGCTCATGTGCTTCCAATGTATTTTGCAACTCTTTAATTTTCATAGTTCTCACATTCTTTGCTTCTTGGATAGCTACAACAATGAAATCAAACTTTGGACTCAAAGACTTAAGCACCTTTTCTACTACCATTTGATTTGTAATGTTCTCACCACAAGTTTGCATCTGATTAACAGTGGTTGTTAATTTTGAAAAGTAATCACTTACTTTCTGATCTTCTTCCATCTACATCATCTCATACTTTCTTCTATGTGATTGTAGCTTCACTGGCTTCACCTTTTCTCCACCAGTATGATAATTTTTTAAAATGTCCCATGCTTCTTTGGATCTTGTCGCCTTAGAAATCTTCTCAAAGTGTTGATTGTCAACATTCTGCTGAATGTAGAATAGAGCTTTGCAGTCTTTCTTCTTGGCTTCCTTAAATGCAGTGCTTTGTGCATCAGTTGAATTCTCCACCAGATCTTTATAGTCATTTTGCACAATTTCACTCACTTCTTGCACTCCAAATAGAGACTTCATCAAACCACTCCAATGATCCCAGTTCTTGCCATCAAGAACCAGAATATTTGATCCAAAACCATTGCTATTCATCTTGCCTATTAAGAAAATATCACTCAGTGTTTCCCTTGGATTGAACCCCTCACTTTTCGCTCGGGTTTCCCTTGGATTGAACCCCTCACTTTTCACTCGTGTTTCCCTTGGATTGAACCAGGCTCTAGATGCCAATTGTTAGAACACACAGTTAATGCGCAACAAGATTGTGATTGCAAGATGAAAGAAATAGCACACACACACACTCTAATGTTTTGACATCTTGGAGGAGAAGAAAAGAGGGAATAAAGATGATTATCATTTTTTTACTTTTCACATAACAAACTGTTATTTATGTGTTATACAATAGCTTGCTAAGTAAGTCATCAATACACAAACTAACTAACTAACTTGTACACAAGGCAGTTATGGATTAATATTTAACAAATAGAACTAATACATATCTCTAATACATAACAAAACCAAATAGTTGGAATTACAACTCAAAAATAAAAGTTCAAATGCCACACATAACAGTAGTAAAGCACACATCTTGTTTTGACCAAAGTTGAAAGCCAAAAATGCCCCCTATCTGAAACAATCCATCGAATAATCCAATAAATGCATTGTTAGCTAAACATAAAAGAATGTAATGTTGTTGGAACCGCAAGTCAAATGAAACAGAGCACATGGATCACACCACAAAACCAAATAGGGGAAACTGAAATAAAAAATAAGTTATGTGTACTGCCTAACCAAATAAAAATTGTAACACAAAATTAAAACACACCTCAAACCTCCCATGCCACTTTCGCAATCAAATTATTTTAAGACATGCAAGAGTTTCAAATAAAAACTCTTATAATTCTAATAAATTCTAAGTCAAACTTATTATTATCCTAACAAATGCTAAAGCAAACATAAAAAATAAGGTCATAAAGAAATCACCAAGGAAGGATCTGAGCAAATGGTACAATGAGGGTTGTAATCTATTGATCATTAAAACCATTTCCTTTGCTTGATAGAGAAAGAAGTATAAAGTTGAATTCATTTCTAGATTTTCTCTTCCCATATTTGAACCTTGTTGTCACTAGTGTACCCTATTTCAGATTTAATCTCATGGGTCAAACCCTAAATCAAGAGTGGAGTAGAAAATTTAGGATTTTAAATTGGGGTTTCGCTTGGGATGGGGATTGTGATGGAAGATAACCCCCAAATGAGTAAAAGACTTTAGAGTGCTCTTCCAAGGGAGAGGCGAACATTAGAGAGCAATATATATATATATATATATATATATATATATATATATATATATATATATATATATATATATATATATATATATATATATATATATATATATATATATATATATATATATATATATATATATGGGTTGACTGTATTGTCTCATTGGTGATGTCTCACGCAAATCAACAACACAGAGCATTAAGAACTGATACTCAAGCAAATATTAAGCCTAAATCTATGTCTAGAGTCTAGAACCTAACAAATAATCATCCTAGATCTAGATCTGAAGAGTATATTTTTATCACGGTCCAAATCAAAGATAAACAGGTAAACAAAGGTGACATTCATATCAGCTTCTTGATTGATTCATATAAAACGTTGTGATCATAATACATACATACGCTTAACCCTTTTTACATGAATTCAACTAATTTGCCAAATTTAAGTGAACAAGTCTTTCATCTCTATTATCACGCATCCTCACAATGCCATATTGACCCTACTTATACTACTAATCAATATAATAAAACAGAAGATACATGTGAATATCAACTTATAAGAATATGTCAAAAGTTTGTTCACTGATGGATGAATATCTAAGATCTAAGATTTGAAAAAGGTTTTGTCAAGACCCACGAATAAGAAATCAAATACAACATCAATATTGAATCAAAACTATTTCACAAACATATATTAGATGAAATACATAAGGTGTCAAAAGATTAGATACAAACCCAACAAGAGATCGAAGCACTTACCTTCTTCCTCTTAGGTTTTGTGTTTCTCTATCTAGAATATGTAAAGAAGTGAAGAGAGATAAAGTGCTAATATATTTTATAAAAGTTGTACAAGATTTGTTTATAAAAAATGATAAAAGTACATATATAATCAAATAAAAACCTATTATGTTCGCCTAGCGAACACCTTATTTGCCCAGCGAAGACTACTTTTAGGCACTTGAAGTGCCTCAGGAACAATTAAATCGCCCTTGGAAAATATCTAGGTCCTTCATGAGAGCACTTCTTCGCACAGCGAACTGCTTCGCTTTAACTTCTCCCAACGAACTTTGGGTCCTTTTCCTACTGCCTTTAATTTGGGTTGGTTTGCTGGGGCTTCGCCAGGACCTCGCACAGCGAGCACTCGCCTTCACCTCGCTAGTGCTCGCTCAGCGAACATGTTATTTCTTCTTCTTTTCTTTGGCTTCCTTGTCCATTTCACTTGTGTCTTAATCTTTTATGTTTTATGCTTAAATTCTGCACAATAACACACACATTAAAGAATCCAAAGGTATTTGCAATATAATTGAAGAATCACACAAGAACAAGAAATAAATCTATTAAAATATGATAATTGAGTTGAAAAATGCCAAGAAAGATGGTTCAATTTAAGTCAAAATTTTCACTTAACAGGTACGGTGCACTTAAGTAAAATATGAAATGTGGTAAGGTACCACGCGCTTAGGTGATATACGATACCTGATAAGATATGGTGCGCATATACTTAAGTGGGATTTTTAGCTTGAAGACCACACAAGTGGCTCTATAAATAGAACCCTTGTGCAGAAGCATATACTCTTGATGAAAATTTAGACTGTGAAATCCTATCTGTATTTTTCCTTCTCTCTCTCTCTCTCACCCAAAGCCTTCAATCGTAGAAGCTAACACTGAGATGAAGGAATATGTTCATGCGGATTGAGTAGAGGCATTGTTGTTCATCATTCAATGCTCGTGATCACTCCTTCGATTCACCATCAAAAGTTTTATCGTCAAAAGAGGTAACGGTTTCTATCACTGATCATGCCCATTCGTAAGGATCTCTAAAGGGAAATTTTTAATTTTCGCTGCATTTTGGAAAATTTTAATTTTCCTTCTATCACTTATGAAACCATGCATCTGATAACTGCTTATTTTCTTCACTTTCTATTTTAATTCAATTAAAACACATAATAAATTAAATTATAATCTAGTAATTGAATTTTGGCATCAGGCTATATACGATTTGGATGATCGATATTGACTATGCTTTGGAACCCGACATTAGTACGGTGAAGCAGTGATATACCGATCGTCCTTAAGTTACACAAATATGGTCGATCAAATTTTATATGTGATATAAGTAACTCTAGTGCAAAGATGGTATATTTGATATATTATTTCTACTTCGTCCATTCAATCACGTAATGATTGTTATTCTTTTGAGCGATTCATGTTTGTTTGCTTTGGAATTCGACGTTAGTATGGTGAAGCAATGGCATGTTGATCAATCATACTGAATTATTGATCATGGTGTCTTAACAGTATTGTTGTGAATCAGATACCTTAAAACTAAGTATAAACAGTTTCTTAATGATCAAGAAACACACAAGGGTTAGGGTTAATAAAGAAGAAAACAACAAGGATTGGTTATTAAACTGCTATTCTTTCCTTTCTCTTAGAAAAGATTACAAGTATACAAGAATAACAAAAGAACCTCTCTCTCTTGAAATTAGGATTTTATCTTCCTATTTTACCTTATTTCAAGATTGAGAAACTAGCATCCTATTTTTAAGAAAAATAGCACACTAACCTAATGAGCTTTTTAACAATTACCCATTACAAGCTAACACAGGGTACAAGCTAACTTAAACAATTGGGCTTACAAGCAAGGCCCAATTCAACATGCTAACAACCCTAGCAATATTGACTAATGCATGTTAGAACAGATTTCGACTACAACATGCATTACTCACAAATAGACTTCGACCACACTAGAGTTCGATCCAACATCTCACAAATCTCCACCTTGGATCTAACTCTATAACATCAAGAAACTATCTTTCTTCATGCAACTTTATTAACTGCATACAGTGGAAAAACTTGCAACTGAGCAACGTCTTGGTGATCATATCAGCAGCATTATAATCTATCGAAACCCTTAGCACTTGGACTTCTCCATGCTTAATTACCCCTCGGACAAAATGCAGTCTCACATCAATGTGCTTGGTTCACTCATGATATGTTGAATTCTTTGGCAGGTGTATTGCACTTTGACTATCACATTTAACAGTGATAACTCGACCTTGAAGTTTTAGCTCCTTTGCAAAATCTTCAAGCCACAATGCTTCCTTCACAGCTTCAGTTAAGGCAATATACTCCACTTCAGTGGTTGATAAGGCAATGACCTTCTGAAGTGTTGCTTTCTAAGTGGTTGTTGTCCCAAACATAGTGAACATATCCAGAGCTAGATTTTCTGGAATCTATACAACCTGCATAATCAGAGTCGACATATCCTTCGATTGTTGTTTTACTATCTTCACCTAAGGCTCCATCATAAATTAGGACTCTACTCAGAGACCCATTTATATACCTTAAAATCCACTTCAACGCTTGCCAACGAGTCTTTCCAGGATTCACCATGTACCTGCTTACAAGACTTACTACATATGTTATATCGGGTATAGTACAAACCATAGCATACATCAAAGAACCTATTATGTTAGCATATGGAATGTTATTCATATAAGTTCTTTCAACATCAGTGTTGAGACACTGATCTATACTCAGCTTGAATTGAGGGTTTGTCGGAGTCACAACAGGCTTTGAATTTGACATGCCAAACTTTTTTAGAACCTTCTGTTGGTATGCCTCTTGAGATAAGCATAATTTCGACTGCTTTCTATCTCTCCGGATGTCAATCCCAAGAATCCTAGACGTAGCTCCCAGATCCTTCATGTCGAACTCTTTATTGAGTTCATCCTTCACTCTCATTACATCTTCGACATTGTTTCTTGCTATTAGAATATCATCCACATAGAGCAACAAAATAACAAATGAATTACACGGTCAAAATATGAAGTAAACACAGTGGTCGAACTAACTTCTGATGAGACTCATGTGTGCCATGAAATTGTCAAATCTCCTATTCCACAGTCGAGGAGATTGTTCCAGTCCATATAAGGATATATTCAGCTTGCACACATAATATTCCTTCCCTTTTTCAACATACCCTTCAAGTTGCCTCATTAGGATTGTTTCATCTAAGTCACCATACGAGAATGCAATCTTCACATCCATTTGTTCCAGTTCTACGTCGAAATGTGCCACTGTGGTAAGCAACATTCGAATGGATTTGTGCTTCACAACAGGAGAGAACACATCATTAAAGTTGATACCTTCTTTATGAGTGAACCCCCTAGAAACCAATCTTGCCTTGTATCTCTTTGACGCCACTCCTTCGATTCCTTCCTTAACTTTGAAAATCCATTTACAACTGACTAACCTGGCTCTAGCAGGTTTCTTGATCAGTTCCCAGGTGTTGTTATCATGAAGAGATTTCATTACATCATCCATGGCCTTCATCCATTCAGTCTTCTTTCGACTCCTCATAACTTCCTTATAGTCTCTAGGTTCTTCATCTAGAACCTCACTAGCAGAGATTAAGGCATAAGCTATAAGATCTGCATACCCAAGTCTCTAAGGTGGCTTGATGACTCTCCTCGACTTGTCTCTTGCTAGTAGGTAATCATTATCAGTCTCTTCATCTTCGACAATATCTTCTGCGTCTTCTTCGACTTCATCTAGGGTAACTAATTCAACATCAACATGCTCCACCTTAACAGGAATCTCTCCCTGTTCCAGCTCTTCGTCAGCATCACCAGTTTTCTTGAAAGCCATCTCTGCTTCATTGAAAACTACATCTCGACTTGTGACACACCTCCTGTGACCTGGCTCTAGGCACCATAGCCTATAAGCTTTGACTCCTTCAGGGTATCCCATGAACATGCATTTCAGAGCTCTAGGTTTGACCTTGTCTTGCCTAATATAAGCATAGGCCACACAACCAAATACTTTTAGTCTGTCGAGACTAGGTGGATGTCCTGAACAAACTTCTTCAGGTGTCTTCATTCCCAAGGCAGTCGAGGGACATCTATTTATCAAGTAAGCTATTGTCGAAACAGCTTCCGCCCAAAACACCTTCTTCAACCCAACACTAGCCAACATGCATCTAACCCTTTCAAGGATTGTTCGATTGAATCTCTCATCTAAGCCATTTTATTGAGAATTACCTGCTATAGTCTTATACCTTGCAATCCCAGACTCAACACAGTAACTTTCGAACGCTTAATTGCAGAATTCAAGGCCATTGTCGGTTCTCAACCTCTTAACCTTTTTTCCAGTTTGAGTTTCGACCAGAATCTTCTAACTTTTGAAATTCTCAAAAGTTTCATCCTTCGTCTTCTGAATGAATACCCATAGTTTTCTGGAATAGTCATCAACGATTGATAGAAAATACCTTGCACCTGAGTGGGAAGGGTTCCTTGCAGGCCCCCAAAGATCAGCATGGATGTAATCCAGGGGTCCATGTGTTCTTTGTTTGCCTTTGTTAAACTTCACCTACAGGATTTACCAAATACACACGATTCATAAAACTCCAACTTTTCGACTTTGTCACTCATAGCAGGTTCTGCTTCCCCAATTCGACCAGGCCTTTTTCGCTGACATGGCCCAATCTCATGTGACATAATTATGTCTTCGACACAGGTTTTGTGGATGCAACATTTGTCAAACCACTTACAATCTCATCCTCAAGGGTATACAAGCCTTGTTTCTTCACGCCTCTCAAGACTTCCTTCGACCCCTTCATGACTCTTAGGATACTTTTCTCTCCTTGAAAAACATATCCCTTTCTGTCGAATTCACCAAGAGAAATCAAATTTCTCTTCAAGTCAGGTACATACCTAACTTCAGTCAATAACCTTATTGACTCATCATGAAGCTTGAATCTCACAGATCCAATATTTGCAATTTTGCAAGATTTGTTATTTCCCAGCAGCACAAATCCGCCATCTTGATCACATAGCTCCTCGAACAATTCTCTGTTTGGAGTCATGTGCCAAGTGCAACCTGAATCCATAATCCACTCTTTTCTTGAGTCGCCACTTAAAACCACAAGAACATCAGATGAGTCAAAGTCATCTTGAACAATGGTTGCGTTGCCATTACCTCCATGATCTTTCAGGCGTTCAGGGCACACCTTTCTTATGTGACCCTCCTTCTTACAGTGATAACATCGAATACCAGATGTTTCGCCACTATAAGACTTTTGTTGACTTTTACCTTTCTTCTTGTCGAACTTACCATCCTTTTGCAAGAATTTTTCCTTAACGGCCAAACCTTCACCCACCGTCAAATTTTTATGCTCTTTTCGTTCATTCAAGTCCTTAGAATACAAGGCTGATTGAACTTCTTCAAAGGTTAGGGACTCCCTTCCATACAAGAGAGTTTCTTTGAAGTGAGCATATGTTCTGGGCAAAGTGCACAGCAGCAACAGTACTTGATCTTCATCATCGATCTTCATATCAATATTTTTAAGATCAAGAATCAGCTTGTTGAACATATCCAAGTGCTTAGCCAACACTTTGTCTTCACTCATCTTGAATGAATACAATGCTTGCTTCAGGTAGAGTCGATTGACCAAAGATTTGGTCGTGTACAAACTTTCAAGTTTCACCCATAATCCCAATGTTGTAGTCTCCTTTGATACCTGCCGAAGAACCTTATCACCAAGGCTCAATAATATTGCGTTGTAGGCTTTATCGATCATGCCCGTCTTTTCTTTTGTTATTAACGCAACATCCATGGCTGCCTCACCCTTTAACGCTTCCAAACAACCCTGTTGAACCAGTAGGGCTTTCATCTTCAAGCACCACAGACCGAAGTCGTTCACTCCAGTGAACTTTTCAATCTCATACTTTGTTAAAGGCATCTTTTCCATGCTCACCGTACCAATTTGGTTTGAATTGGATACCTTAAAACTAAGTATAAACAATTTTTTAATGATCAAGAAACACACAAGGGTTAGGGTTAATAAAGAAGAAAACAACAAGGATTGGTTATTAAACTGCTATTCTTTCCTTTCTCTTAGAACAAGATTACAAGTATACAAGAATAACAAAATAATCTCTCTCTTGAAATTAGGATTTTATCTTCCTAGTTTTCCTTATTCCAAGATTGAGAAACTAGCATCCTATTTATAAGAAAAATAACACACTAACCTAATGGGCTTTTTAACAATTATCCATTACAAGCTAACTTAAACAATTGGTCTTACAAGCAAGACTCAATTCAACATGCCAACAACCCTAGCAATATTGACTAATGCATGTTAGAACATACTTCTACAACAACACACATTACTTGCAAACAGACTTCAACCACACTAGAGTTCGATCCAACATCTCACAGGTATAAAATTGTTACATTATGGTTCATGAAGGCACAAGGGATGTACTGTCAAAGAGATATGCGATTAGGGTTGTGATGGCACAAAAGTTGTGCTTTAATGTTTATGGAAAGTATCAAGTGTTGATGCGAATTGTTTCATGCTGGAAAGAGTTAGGAATGATTCATATGATGGATTAAAATAAGGATTTATTCACTCAACTGAAATATTTGAAAAATTATATTAGATACAATTGGAAGGATATTCTACCTAAATAACTGAGTTTTGTGTAATTGGTCTAACGATGACTTAAAACAAAGTAAAATATGGATCTTGATCCACTAGAAAATCTTCCAACGGGATTTTCCGAATCAAATGGTGAGGGTCATTTGGTTTGAGTAAAATAGTGAGAGCATATTTAATTAAAGGCCTAATTGAATATGTTGGTTTTAATTGAAACTTATAATTTCACATTTTTAATGTAGATTACCATGACAACAAATACCTCTAACAACATTGTACTATCAATCTTGATAAGGAAAAATTGGCTGGGATAAATTTTCTAGATTGCCACCGAAACCTAAGGATTGTACTCAAACATGATAAAAATTTGTATGTCTTAGAGACACCTGTTTTTGAAGATGAGCCTCATAATTATGCTCCTAAGGCATAAAGAAATGCTTATAAGAAGCATGTTGATGATGCCAATGGAACTGCTTGCCTCATGCTGGCTACCATGAATTCTAAATTTCAAAAGCAACATGAAAACATGGCAGCATTTGATATGATCGAACACTAGAAGATGCTTTATCAAGATCAGACAAGGCATGAGAGATTTGAAGTTTCAAAATCCTTTTTTCAAGGAAAGCTAGTTGAGGGATCCCCAATAGGTCCCCATGTACTCATGATGATTGGGTATATGGAGAACCTTGAAAGATTAGGTTTTCCCCTAAAAAGGAGCTTACGACTAATTTGATTCTGCAACCATTGCTAGAGAGCTTCATTCAATTTGTCCTTAATTTCAACATGAATGATATGGACAAAAGTCTTCTAGAGCTGCTAAGAAGAATATGAAGTCAAAAGGAAAGTTCATTTTGATGGTCAGTAATGGAAAGAAACAGAACAAAAGGCACACCAAGCAGGGTGGTAAATGGAAAGGCAAGGAAATTTCCAAACCCAAACATATTGCTCCTGATTTTAATTCTAGTGGGGGCATAACAAAGGAGGGTACTTACTTCTATTGTGGTAAGATCGGACACTGGTAGATAAACTTCCCAAAGTACCTAGAAGATAAGAAGAATGGAGTATAGACTTCAACTTCGGGTATTGTTGTTATAGAAATAAACTTATCTACTTCTGCCTCATGGGTATTGGATACTGGATATGGATCTCACATTTGTATTAACATGCAGGGTCTAAAAAGGAATAGGGATTTAGAAAAAGGTGAAGTTGACACACGAGTTGGCAATGGAGCAAAGTTTGTTGCTTTAGCTGTAGGAACTTATATATTGATTTTACCTAGTGGTTTAATAATTCATTTAGATAACTGTCATTATGTACCTATAATTAGCAGGAATATTATTCTTGTTTCTTGTTTGGACAAGTTTATTTTTTCATTCATAATAAAGAACATTTGTTGCTCCATTTATTTGAATGATTTATTGTATGCTACTGCAAAAATGACCAATGGACTATATGTACTTGATCTTGAAATGCCTATTTATAAATTTAATACTAAAAGGATGAAACCTAATGAGTTAAATCCAACTTACCTTTGGCATTGTCAATTAGACCACATAAATGAGAAGCACATTTCAAAATTCCATAAAGATGGACTCTAGGACTCTTTTGATTATGAATCATATGAGACTTACAGATCTTGTTTAATTGGAAAGATGACAAAGTCCTCATTCACAGGAAAAGGTGAAAGAGCTAATAATCTTTTGGCCCTCAAACATACTGATATATGTGAACCACTGAACATACCAGCCAGAGGAGGTTTTCAATACTTCATCACATTTACTGATGATTTAAGTAGAAATGGTTATGTGTATTTAATGAAACACAAATCTGAGTCCTTTGAAAAGTTAAAGGAATTCAAGAATGAAGTATAAAACCAGCTAGGTAAGAATATTGAAACTCTTTGATCAGATTGAGACAGTGAATATTTAAGCCTGGAGTTTGATGACCATCTAAAAGAGCGTGGGATTCTATCCCAACCCACTTCTCCTGGAACACCATAATTGAATGGTGTATCTAAGATAATAAATTGAACCTTGTTAGACATGGTCCCTTCCATGATAAGTCACGTCAATCTTTCGAACTCCTTTTAGGGACATAAACTTCTCGCAGCAACTTACACACTTAACCGTGTTCCATCCAAAAAGGTTGAGAATATACCATATGAGATATGGAGTGGTAAGAAACCATATATGTCTTACATTAAGATTTGGGTTTGTGAAGTTTATGTGAAATTACAAATTTTAGCTATGCTTGAGCTCAAATATGACAAATGCTTATTTGTGGGGTATCCTAAAGAAACAAGAGGGTATTACTTTTGCAATCCTTCTGAGGGCAAAGTGTTTTTTGCTTGAACTGGAGTTTTCTTAGAAAGGGACTTTATTTCCAAAGGAATTAGTGAGAGGGAAGTAGAGCTTGAAGAAATTCAAGAATCACAAAGCATTGATACACCTATGGAGGAATTAGAGCAAGAATCACATGTAGTTATGGAAGAGCAACCTGCTCAAGTAGAACAAGACCAACGTAAGTCGAGAAAGATATGCCACCAACCTGAGAGATATGAATATCTCGTAACTGATCAATGTGATGTATTACTCATGGATCAAGATGAGTCTGTGACCTACCAAGAGGCCATAACTAGTCCTGAGTCTGAGAAATGGCTAGAAGTCATGAAATCTGAAATGGATTCCATGTACACAAACCAGGTTTGAACCTTGATAGAGCCTCCGGTAGGAGTTAGTCCTATAGGATGCAAGTGGGTATTCAAAAGGAAGACTGACATGGATGGTAAGGTATATACCTATAAGGAAAGACTGGTTGTTAAAGGCTATAAACAAATTCATGGGGTAGACTATGATGAAACCTTTTCACCAGTTACAATGCTTAAATCTGTTCAAATTTTACTTACTATCACTGCATATCATGATTATGAAATATGGAAGATGAATGTCAAGACTGCTTTCCTTAATGGAAATATTCTTGAGGTCGTGTATATGACACAACCTGAAGGATTTGACATACTAGATGAAGCCCAAAAAATATGCAAGTTACAAAAATCAATACATATATATATATATATATATATATATATATATATATATATATATATATATATATATATATATATATATATATATATATATATATATATATATATATATATATATATATATATATATATATATATATATATATATATATATATATATATATATATATATATTGAAGCAAGCTTCCAGAAGCTGGAATCTTTGTTTTTATGAAACAATAAAACAATATGGATTCATAAAGAATGAAGATGAGCATTGTGTCTACAAGAAGGTTAGTGGGAGTATGATCATCTTTCTGGTATTATATGTAGATGACATATTACTCATTGGAAACAATGTCCCTACCTTGCATGATCATCTATATTTTTTTTGTCACTAACACTATTTTGTAGTAAATCATAACTTTTACCAAACTACATTGGTATGTCTCTATAACTCTTGTATCTGGTTTATATTATTATATGTGTCTGTTCTAAAGTTGTATGTTGGTTTGCTTATTTCCTCCTTATCTAACTCATTCATATCTAGCTTATGTCTTTGATTGTTCTTATTTGCATTTATGTCTTAATTCATGTTGCTAATTATGTGCATTCAAGCATTTGTATACTTTTTCATGCATTATTTATGATTGTTAATGCATTCCTTGACTTAAAAGTTTTGATCATTTAATTGTTAACTGTTGAATGTTGGTGTTGCATGTCTATTTGCATTTTGTTGCTTATGACACGTCCATCTTCGTGTTATGTATCTGATATTTATGGTTGTATATACTTCTTAGTTGTTTAGCTCATATGTTCATTGAAATTATTTATTTGTGGTTGTTTATTTGGTTTTTAAATGCATTTTGATCTATCTCTTTTTGATATTGTCAAAGGGGGAGAAGTTGTAATGAGTCTAAAATTGTTTTATGCATTTTATGATGTTATTTTTGTGCAATGTTTTAGGGGAGCATAAGTGTTTTTTGCGTTATACTCAAATTCGAATCAATTCCAAGAAAAAGCTTTTCCAACATCCAAAAGGGGGAGAATGTAGTTTCATGTCCAAAATACATTTAGGGGAACCCCCCAATACAGTTATTTTGTTGCTAGTCTTATCACTTTCCTCTTTGATTTACTTTCGATTATTGAGTCTCCTTCGTAATTTCACGTCTTTGAATCTAGTTTTGAAATGATTCGTTTTTAGCATGCATAAACTATTTGTTAGGTTTGAACTTGATCATGATGTTTTTATTCAATTGCATGAGTCAATGGAATAAATTCATATATGATATTGATTCAAGTTAGGTGGAAAGAAAAAAATCTCAAAGTCTCTTTAAAATTTTGAAATTTTGGGATTTTGGGTGTTTGATTCTAATCAAGCACAACTCCTAATTCAAATCATTTTGGACAGATCCAACCAGAAACTTTCAAACTATTTGATTCGAATCACATTTTACACATGATTCGAATCATCAAACTCTGGGTCACCTCTGCCTCAATTGATATGAATCACACTTTACACATGATTCGAATCATGCAAATTTTCCATATTTTCTTAGTTGGCTCAGTCTGTTTGATTCGAATCAAATTTGGCACATGATCGAATCACATGGTGTTTGATTCAAATCACATTTTCCTCTTAATTCAAATCAACTGGAAAAATTGGTTAAAACTTTGTTTTTCTTTTATTTTACTTCACTTGTTCATTTGATTCAAATCATGAAATACTCTTGATTCGAATCTAACTAATTTTTTCAACCATTTTTTGTGCTTAATCTCAAACACATATAAAACCTTTTTGTCATCATTTTATCATTTAACAAATCATAGTGAGTATCGTAATCAACATTGTGATTATGTGAAAAATAAATTTCCTCTGTTTTGAAAGTTCAAAGTTCTTACAACGAAATCCATGCATCTTCAACTTTAATCTGATTTATATCTTGATAATAAGAGACTTGTAATTGATTGAAGGATGTGTATTCTTAAAACTAATCGTTCTTGAAGATTTAGTTGAGATTATTCGGTTGTCTGCAAGATTGAGGTGATTGTCAATGGTGATGACAAATTCCATTGAAAAAAAGTAGGTTCTTCTCTCCAGAATTGCCTTAGTAGTGATTGTGTGGAAGGATACAAATGAGGAGGAGTTCTTCTCAAATCTTTGAACAATTCATCGCTCAAGGAACTGGTAGTATCAAGGAGGTAATTGTTACACACGAAGACTTGGAGAAGATTGGTGGTATTGGTATATTAAGAAGCGTTAATCGAGAAAAGATTATATAGAAATGTTTAGCATTGTTTTTTGTACAAGTTAAGATCTAGATATGAGATTTTAATTTTCTCAACTGTATTGAGGATTGGCGATTGTATGAACTCTTGCAAATATTTTTCAAATAAAAGGGAACAACGCATGTTCTAATGGGAAACTATTGAAGAGTGCACGTAGGCAAAGCGAAGACGAACGCCGAAACACTATAAATCTGGGTGTCATCTCTCTCTCTCACTGTCTCTCTCTCTCTCTCTCTCTCTCTCTCTCTCTCTCTCTCTCTCTCTCTCTCTCTCTCTCTCTCTCTCTCTCTCTCTCTCTCTCTATCTCTATCTCTATCTCTATCTCTATCTCTATCTCTCTATCTATCTATCTATCTATCTATCTATCTATCTATTTATCTATCTATCTATCTTTCTCTATCTCTCTCTCTCTCGCATTTAATTTCATAATATTTGCATGCTTAGGTATTTCAATTTTAGTTTAGTATATCCTTTATTCAGTTGATAGCGATTTATTACATAAGCATTAGGTTTTGCTAGAATTGGATACCTTATTGAGTTGAATTGGTGATTAATATTCTAAGAAACAATTGACATTAGAATTCTCTATATTGAATCATTGTATAAACACACCTCATGGATTATACAATTGAATTAATTGAATACCTAGTGTTTCATCAATTCATCTTTGGTGTTTGTGAAACGAGTTAGTGTTAACATGATCAAAATTTTGGATAGTATCTGAAATCTTCTGCTCGCAATTTTTGAAAACACTTTGATAATTTTTTTAAACGGCGGTTGAATTTTATTTGGGTCTATTAACACCCATTTAGACCGCTTTTATACTCCTATATTCACACCCAACATAGACCTCATCGAATTGTAATCTAGTTGGACGATCTCAAAGTCATCCTCTAGAACCGGTCTCAAGATTTTTGCCTTGATCCCGATTGAGAGTCCAAATTCATCTCCCAAGGGACTTTCCTTCTCTTGGGCATCTAGAATGCTTATGTTTGTCATCCAAATTTCTTCCTTGACATTTTTTAGGGATGATGGTGGGTTCCACAAACTTCTTCAATATCGCTTTTGGTATCTGGTAAGCTCCACAAATGTCAGGTTTGATGACAACACGCGTTCCAGAGTTATCGTGGTATTTCAAATTCATGTGCACAGGAGAATTTATGACATCTAAGGTTTCCATAAACGATCATCCGAGGATGTCGTTGTAGACATTTTCACATGAAACCATGAAGAAGTGAACATTCACCGTCTTTCTTCTACTCCCCTCTTCTAAGGTGACCAGTAAGTATATTTATCTGTCCGCAGGGACGAGTAGAATAGTCGTTAAAGGCAAGTAGGCTTTGGTCTTCGTGTGGCCCCGAATCTTATTTTCTCAAACTGAATTTGATGAAAATTTTAAAGTAGACAAAATTATAAGAGCTTCTATTGTCCACGAGGACCCCTGAGATGAAATGATTAGCAATGGTGGCAGTGATGACTAGTGGAAGAGAAACATTGGAAATTTTGTCCACCTTCTCATGATCTCGAAACTCTACGATTGATTTATCGTGTATTGCTTCTTTCTTGAGGGTGTATACTTGTCAGATCCTAGAGGAAGGAATCCAGATTATATGAATAGATTTTCACCGATTGTAATTTATGGTGAAAGATGAAGGAGAACTCGATTTGGAAAATTTTGAGACAGTGTACATCTTTATGTGTTTGTCAAATTGGTTGAGATCCAAATTAGTAAATTTTGATTGAACAAATAAAAACTTGATCGAATCATAAGACTGACTATATCAGAGATATAATTGTGAAAATTCATAGGAATCAATGGTCAATTCCAATAGACGACATCATTGTTCCATAGTGGAACCAGAATTGGTTGTGTAAGTATTCAACATGATCACACACGTTGTTCCAATGCGACTATTAGATGATTCGCGAGATGGATCTGCAAGGTTAGTACTCCAATGCACAAACTAATCTTTGAATCATGGAGTTAGTTGTGGATTGAGATCATACATGTTTATATGTCAATGATAGTATTTATAAGATGAGCATAATTATGCCTCTTTGGCTTTGGGCTTAGAGTCGGGCCAAAACACTTCCAATTCAATAAACATTCTTCAACGAATTATCATAAAGACATTTATTTGAAGATTTTAATTGATATGCACTGACACAGTAAAGATTTTTTACACTGTCATTTAATCACAACCACTAATCTATTTGAAAAGTTTGACTTTTATTTTAATCATTTAAAAGTAATACCAACGGATGATTGTGATGCATTGATAGTGTAAAACTTTTTACACAGATAATACCTAACAATTAATCTCTTATTTGAATTGGATTAAAAATTACCTAAAAGTGTGTTTGGATGAGGCATTATAACGAGGGAATGCAATATTTTAAGAAAATTTAAATTGATTTGAATAAAATTTATTGTTTGGATAAAAAATATGAAGAATTGTTAAAATGATGAAAATCTATAAAATATTTTATTCAAGTTAAATTAATGATTTTGAAATGATACTTAAAGTCAAAGAATTTGAATTTCTCTCATACTTCATAGATTATATGTCAAATAAGATATTATTATTATTTCAAATTTTACAAATTGGTCTCCATATTTTCAAACTTTTATAAATTAACCCTTACAATTTTTCAAATTTGCAAATTGATCCCTAATAATTTTCAAAATATACAAATCAGTCTTTTAAATTTTTAAAAATTGCAATTTGAACATTATTTTTCAAATTTTAAATTTGGCCAAAAATTTTAAAGATTTATAAAAATGCCATAATATTTAATACTCTATACAAACATAATATTTAATTCATGGTCTCTCAATGTGATGTTAGGCATGCATAGAGCAAGGGTTTGGTCATATAGTAAACAGTAGTGGGTGGTGTGTGAGTGATAGGATGGGTGATGAGATTGAGGGCAAGTAATAATAAGACAAAAAAAAGTTTTCAATAAATGTTTCTCTGGGTTTTCAAGGAATCAGGTTAGGTAGATTAGTTACTCCTATTATTAAAGTAAAAATGGTTGCTTGAAAGAAACTTTTTTGGCTTTGGGTTGTAAACCAGAAGACATAGTGCAGTGTAGTGTATGCCAGTTTGGTGTTTGTTTTGGTTTGAATAACAGCACAGTGTGTCAGATTCAGAAAACCCTATCATACTCTAATTCTGTGCCTCAAATTGGAAACCTTGTCAAATGTCAATAATACACTTTTTTTCTTTCTTTCATGTATTTAAGTGCTTCCATGCTTATTTATTTTTATTGTGAGATATTTTCATTTGTGTGTCTCATTATTCTAATTTGTTTTTGTTTTAGGTTTAATTTAATTATAATATAAAAAAGATAAATAAAACTTTTATAAATGGAAGAATTATATATTTGTAAACCTTAAATTTGTTTTTTTATTTAAATTAATATTTTTAAAACTAGATTTAATTGATAAGACAAATTTGGTATGATCAACTTTTAAAAATTACTGGTGAATAAAAATTAGAGTTAAATTGAAAAATTGGATTAAACTATCTAAAATCGTTAGAATTAAAGAACTAAAGTCGATTTTGTAAAACCGATAAATTAAAAAAAAGTATAAAATTGTCCATTTTAAACAAAAATTAAGGTTAATATATCAATATCAAAATTTAAAATATTTTTTATTTTTTCTATAACCATATAAACTTTTAAATTTTATCACATCATTATAATTTTTCTTTTAACCACACTAGATATAGTCAAATTTGTTTAGTGATAAATGATAAATTAACTATATTGTATTGCTTATTTTGGTAATTCTATCTATTTAATTTATATATTTTTAATTATTTAAATTTTATTTTAAATATCATATTTTATTATTTTTATTTTAATTTGAATTGATTTAATTTATTTTATTATAATTTTTTATTTTGTTCAATTATTTTTAAATAAAGGTTGAAATTAAATGTACCTCTGTATTGTGTTATTATGTATATTATTGATATTGTTGTATTAAATTTGTAATATATTTTTAAATATTTATTTTATTAAATTATATTTATATGATATTTATAAAATTTAATTTCATATATTTTTTTAATATACGATTCAATTGGAGATTTAACTAATTAAATATTAAATCAAGAGTTTTGTCGGTTCAACTTTCGATTTAATTTTTAAAATATTCTTTTAACTATATTCTTGCTTTCTTTCAGATTTTTGTTTCGATTAACTATTCTCTTCTGGTGACTCTAAACCCCTCACATGTCTTATTTTATACGCTTTTATTAATTAACATTTACTTCTATTATTTTAATTTTAAATTATACTTTTACTAAATTTATAAAATAGCATATTGATTTATAAATACTTTTTTTATAAAATATAAACCAACTTTACTTATTTATTGTTATTGAAAATATTAATTAACCTTTTCTTAAGAGATTAATACTAAATTGTTTTACACAAGTATTCAATTAAATAGTCACAAAAATGTTTTAGAATTAATCTATAAAATGATACTTTTAAGTAATTTAGTAGGATTTATATATAAAATAAAATTACATTAATTATGTGTATCTTTTTCGAAATGTATAAATATTTAAAATATTATTTATTCAATTGAGAAAAATTTTATATTGTTAGATTTGTTCATAACTTTATTGTTGCTATCGATATGGAATCAAGAATAGAACCCTAAAATAATCCTTATGAGTCGATATATCATCAACTTGTATCCCTTAAACCCATATCAGAATTCAATTAGAAAATAAAGATAGAAGCGTACCTGAATTTGTCATTGAAATCGTTGAAGGTTGCGAGTATGTGATCTTCCAATTTGTAGTGTTTCTTAGGGTTCCTTGAATTTTCTCTGATGGGGATGAAAAGAGAAAACCTGATAAATCGTATTTATGATCGTTCACTACAAATGGGGACCATAGCCCATTTAAATAACTCTAAGGTTATTTCTTAGTTTTCAATATTCTAATTTGACCCCTCATCAAATTTATGGTATTTATACAATAACTTGATATTTCATGACATTTATACTTTTAGCCACAAATTTAATATTATATTAATTAGACCCTTTTAAGTCTTGACTAATTAAAATAATGGCACTAACGCCTTAAATGTTATATTTGTGACCTAAAATTCTAACAATCTCCCACTGGTCACATATGTAACTTTACATGCGTGTTAGACTTTATGAGCTCAAAATTTTCCATTAAATACTTTAAGCGTATTCAAATTATCTTGTCCATTAATCATGTCACTATTCATAACCAAGGTGATTTTTGTTATATCAATCATAACTAAACCCGTCAATGATCACCAATAGTGACACAGCTAAAGGACATAGATCCATCATGAAATGTGTAGCATGAAAATCACATAATGTTGGTTTGTATATGTGGATTTTCAATTGGTCCTACTTTACTTTAGTGAGATCATTCAATAACTTTATTGTACAAAATGTAAACTGCTAAATATCAAACTTTATTAATTTGGAAAATATCCAAAATTATAATATGCATACATAATTCCAAACACAGAACATAAAATTCAAAAATGACTAACTCCCGCTAAACCAAATACCCCTCTAACGATAAAACACCTATGCGAGCAGTGTGCTCATGAAAGACCTTGGGTGAAAGATCTTTTGTAAGAGGATATACTATCATGGAGTTTGTCCCCAAGTGTTCTATGAAAAATTATCCACTTTGTACCATTTCCTTAACAACTAGGAACTTGATGTCAATATGTTATGACTTAGTCGAGCTCATATTACTATTATTGGAATACATGATAGATAATATGTTGTCACAGGATAACTTAAGTGGCCTTTCAATTCCTTCCACAATTTGCAGCCCAATGACAAGATTCCTCAGTCAAATCCTATGGTTGGATGTCTCATAATATGTTATAAACTCTGCTTCTATGGTGGATGAAGTCGTAAGACTTTGCTTAGTACTGCGTCAAGAAATTGTGCCACCATCCAACATGAAAATATAGCCTGAAGTGGATCTTTTACTATCTTGGCATCCAACAAAATCTGAGTCAGAGAATCTAGTGATCTCTAACTGGTCTGACCTCCTATATGTGAGCATATAGTCTTTTGTTCTCTTTAAATACCTCATAAACTTTTTGGTTACTTTCCAATGATCCATTCATGGATTGCTCAAATATCTTCCTAACATCCCAACTATGAATGAAATATCCGGACGCGTACACACTTGGGTATACATCAGACTCCCTACTGCTGGCGCATAAAGAATCTTTTGCATTTCTTGAATTTCTAAGTTTCCTTTTAGGCACTAACTGAGACTGAATTTGTCTCCCTTAACAATTGGATTATCTCCTGATTTATCTTCCTGCATGCCAAACCTTTTCAATATAGCTCCTTTGTGATAATTCTAGAATACCACGAGATCGGTCTCGATGTATCTGAATTCCTAATACAAAGGAGGCGTCACCAAGATCTTTCATTTCAATTGTTCTTGATAGAAATTTTTTGGTTTTATGCATCATGCCTATATCATTGGCGGCAAGCAATATGTCATCAACATATAGGATCAGGAAAGTGTGCTTGCTCCCACTAAATTTGTGATAGACACAATCTTCAACAACATTCACCTTAAAACCAAATGAGAGAATTACTTCATGAAACTTGTGCTATCACTAATGAGATGCATGTTTTAGTCCATAAATTGATTTTGTTAGTTTGCAAACCATATTCTTTGAGTCCCCTGACACGAAGTTTTTTGATTGCTTCATCAACGTTGCCAAACTTTATTGTCTTGCATGGACTTATACTCCTCCTTCATTACTTCAAACCATTTTTCCGAGTTGGAATTTTGCATGGCTTAACGGAAGTTGATTGGATCATCTTTCATCATACCATTATTTTCCTCATTTTCTTAGAGAAAGACTATGTAATCATCCAGAATAACATTTCTCCTTTCTCTAGTGGATCTACACAAAGGTATTGATTCTTGTAAGACTTGTTCTTGAGGATCTTGAGTTTGTTCTTCATGAATTACCAAATCATCTTGAGTTGGAGGAATTTCAACAATGTCTTGTGGAGGTTTCGTTCTTGCTTGATCAAAAACAACTATATGAATCGGTTATGGAACTGTTACTGATTCTTCCTCTAAGATAAAGTCTCTAACCTTATTCTTCCCCCAAAACTCAATATCCTCAAAGAATGTGGTCATTCACGTCTCAAAAATTGAATTTAATTTTGGATTATAAAATTTGCATCCCATAGATCTTTTAGAATAGCCAATAAAGTGGCTGCTCATTGTTCGGGTGTCCAATTTCTTTTCATTTGGCCTACAAAGCCTTTTCTCAACTGGACATCCCCACACATGAAAATGCTTGAGGCCAGGCTTTCGCCCAGTCCAAAGTATATATGGTGTTTTGGCAGCTGCTTTTGTCGGTACTCTATTTAGAACATAAGTTACAGTCTTTAGTGTCTCTCCCCAGAGTGACTCTAGCAAGGTATAATGACAAATCATACTCCTTACCATATTCTTAAGAGTCCAATTTCATCTTTCAGCAACACCGTTCATTCTAGAAGATCCTAGCATGGTGTACTGTGGGACAATTCCACATTCCTCCAAGTATTTGGAAAAAGACCCTAGATGTTGTTCACCCAAACCGTAATATCTACCGTAACTTGCTCTTGAGGATCTAAAACCGTTAGAATTAAAGAACTAAAGTCGATTTTGTAAAACCGATAAATTTATAAAAATATATATATCAAATTGTCCATTTTAAAAAAAAATTAAGGTTAATATATCAATATCAAAATTTAAAATATTTTTTATTTTCTTAAAAAGAAATTCTTTATTTTTTCTATAACCATATAAACTTTTAAATTCTATCACATCATTATAATTTTTCTTTTAACCACGCTAGATATAGTCAAATTTGTTTACTGATAAATTAACTATATTGTATTGCTTATTTTGGTAATTCTATCTATTTAATTTAGATATTTTAAAATTTTAAAATTTTATTTTAAATATTATATTCTATTATTTTAATTTTGATTTGAATTGATTTAACTTATTTTATTATAATTTTTTAATTTGTTTAATTATTTTTAAATGAAGGTTAAAATTAAATGTACCACTATATTGTGTTATTGTGTATACTATTGATATCATTGAATTAAATTTGTAATATATTTTTAAATATTTATTTTACTAAATTATATTTATATGACATATTTATGAAATTTATTTTCATATATTTCTTTTAATATACGGTTTGATTGGAGGTTTAATCAATTGAATTAATTAAACATTAAATTAAGAGTTAAGAGTTATGTCAGTTCAATTTTCGATCTAATTTTTAAAATATTCTTTTAACTATATTCTTGCTTTCTTTCAGATTTTTGTTTCGATTAACCATTATCTTCTGGTGCTCTAAACCCCCCTCACATGTCTTATTTTATACACTTTTATTAATTAACATTTATTTCTATTATTTTAATTTTAAATTTATACTTTTATTAAATTAATAAAATAGCATATTGATTTATAAATATTTTACTTATTTATTGTTATTGAAAATATTAATTAACCTTTTCTTAAGAGATTAATACTAAATTGTTTTATACAGTATTCAATTAAATAGTCACAAAAGTATTTTAAAATTAATCTATAAAATGATATTTTTAAGTAATTTAGTAGGATTTATATATAAAATAAAATTACTTTAATTATGTGTATTTATTAATCTTCTTTTTTGAAATGTATAAATATTTAAAATATTATTTATTCAATTGAGAAAATTTTTATATTGTTATATATGCTCATAACTTTATTGTTTCTATTGATATAGAAATCAAGAACAGAACCCTAAAATAATCTTTAAGTTGATATACTATCAACTTGTAACCCTTAAACCCATATCAGAATTCAATCAAAAAATAAGGTGGAAGCGTACCTGAATTTGTCATTGTAACAGTTGAAGGTTGCGAGTATGTGATCTTTCAATTTGTAGAGTTTCTTAGGGTTCCTTGAATCTCCTCTGATGGGGATGAAAAGAGAAAACCTGATAAACCGTATTTATGATCGTTCTCTACAACTGGGGACCATAACCCATTTAAATAACTCTAAGGGTATTTCTTAGTTTTCAATATTCTAATTTGACCCCTCATCAAATAAGATATTGACTTATGGTATCTACACAATAACTTGACATTTCATGACATTTATACTTTTAGCCATAAATTTAATATTATATTAATTAGACCCCTTTAAGTCTTGACTAATTAAAATAACGACACTAACACCTTAAATGTTACATTTGTGACCCAAAATTCTAACAATCTCCCACTGGTCACATATGTAACTTTACACGCGTGTTAGACTTTACAAGCTCAAAATTTTCCGTTAAATACTTTAAGCGTATCCAAATTATCTTGTCCATTAATCATGCCACTATTCATAACTAAGGTGATTTTTGTTATATCAATCATAACTAAACCCGTCAATGATCACCAATAGTGACACAACTAAAGGACATAGATCCATCATGAAATGTGTAGCATGAAAATTACACAAAGTTGGTTTGTATATGTGGATTTTCAACTGGTCCTACTTTACTTTAGTGAGATCATTCAATAACTTTATTGTACAAAATGTAAACTGCTAAATATCAAACTTTATTAATTTAGAAAATATCCAAAATTATAATACGCATACATAATTCCAAACACAGAACATAAAATTCAAAGTTGACTAACTCCCACTAAACCAAAGACCCCCCTAACGATAAAACACTCATGTGAGCAGTGTGCTCATGAAAGACCTTGAGTGGAAGACTTTTTGTAAGAGGATATGCTATCATGGAGTTTGTCCCCAAGTGTTCTATGAAAAATTGTCAACTTTGTACTATTTCCTTAACAACTAAGACTTGATGTCAATATGTTATGACTTAGTTGAGCTCCTATTATTGTTGGAATACATGATAGATGATTTGTTCACAGTATAACTTAAGTGGCCTTTCGATTCCTTCCACAATTTGCAGTCTAATGACAAGATTCCTCAGCCAAATCCTATGGTTGGATGCCTCATAATATGTTATAAACTCTACTGCCACGGTGGATAAAGTCGTAAGAGTTTGCTTAGCACTGCGTCAAGAAACTGCACCACCATCCAACATGTAAATATAGCCTGAAGTGGATTTTTTACTATCTTGGCATCCAACAAAGTCTGAGTCAGAGTATCCAGTGATCTCTAACTGGTCTGACCTTCTATATGTGAGCATATAGTCTTTTGTTCTCTTTAAATACCTCATAACCTTTTACATGTTCTTAGAGAAAGACTATGTAATCATCCAGAATATAATTTCTCCTTTCTCTAGTGGATCTACGCAAAGGTATTGATTCTTGTAACACTTCTTCTTGAGGATCTTGAGTTTGTTCTTAATGAATTACTAAATCATCTTGAGTTGGAGGAATTTCAACAATGTTTTGTGGAGATTTTGTTCTTTCTTGATAAAAAACAACTATATGAATCGGTTCTGGAATTGTTACCGATTCTTCCTCTAAGATAAAGTCTCTAACCTTATTCTTCCCCCCAAACTCAATATCCTCAAAGAATGTGGTCGTTCACGTCTCAAAAATTGAATTTAATTTTGGATTGTAAAATTTACAGCCCATAGATCTTTTAAAATAGCCAATAAAGTAGCTGCTCATTGTTCGGGTGTCCAATTTCTTTTCATTTAACCTATAAAGCCTTGCCTCAATTAGACATCCCCACACATGAAAATGTTTGAGGCTAGGCTTTCGCCCAGTCCAAATTTCATATGGTGTTTTGACAGTTGCTTTTGTTGGTACTCTATTTAGAATATAAGTTACAGTATTTAGTGTCTCTCCCCAAAGTGACTCTGGCAAGGTATAATGATAAACCATACTCCTTACCATATCCTTAAGAGTCCTGTTTTGTCTTTCAGCAACACCGTTCATGCTAGGAGATCCTAGCATGATGTACTGTGGGACAATTCCACATTCCTCCAAGTATTTGGAAAAGGCCCTGGATGTTGTTCACCTGAACCGTCATATTTACCATAATATTCACCGCCACAATCAAATTTGACTTTCTTAATTCTTTAGCTAAGTTGATTCTCAATATCAGCCTTAAACGATTTGAACACATCCAATGACTGAGACTTTTCATGTATAAGAAATATGTATGTATATCTAGAATAATCGTCTATGAATGATATAAAATATTGTTAACCATTCCAATAAGGCGTCAGAAATGGTCCATAAATGTCTATATGTATCCATTCTAAGACATTTGTAGCTATATATGCACCAAATTTCTTTGTTTCAGTCTATTTACCTTTAACGCACTCAACATAAACATCAAAGTTTATGAAGTTAGTGGAATCCAAAATCTCATCAGACACTAGTCACTGAACTCTATTTTTAGAGATGTGACCTAGGCGTTTATGGCATAGTGCTCTAGAATTATTATCATCAATTTTATGCTTAAAAAAAGCCCACTTAATGTTGCTTAGGCCCATGTAAGATAAGACAAGAAAAAGATAGTACAAGCAAAAAGAAAATTCAGCAAATAAGGTCCTTGGTCAAAGTTCTCACGCCTTCCCATCCTGTTACAATGCATAACCTGTTCATAATTTTGCACAAAGAGGTTGCTTGCAAAACCTGAAACAAAAAATGAAGTCAGATCAAGCTACAAATCATCTAAGTCACTGCACCAATGTGCCTCCCTACCCCAAAACCAACCACAAGCAACAACAACTGAACAATGACAATGGAAGCATACAAAGACTACACAATAATGCATAACTTGCAAAAGGTGGTCCTTCAAAAAAACCTTAAAACAAAAGGGTAATCAGGGAGAGCCAGGATCCATTAAGAGATATATCATTTTTTTTAGAATCAAGAAGCACAAAAAAGGAGTATTTTTCATACAAGGATTCTAATAGCTACCATCTCCATATTGACATACATTGCATAACTCAGACAAGATATTGAAGAAAACTACATAAGGAGAAAAACCGCTAGAAAGGCGGAGTCACTTACCCGATGACAAGGAAAGGTAATCATCTGATTTAATTTCTCTTATTGACTATGTAGTAGCTGTTGTAATTGCAAAATCTTGAATTTGTAAGAACCATCAGAACTGTTGAGGATAGGTTTTAGTTGTCTGCCTTTGTTTTGTTTTCAATGCAATACTTGTCTCGTTGTACTAATGTTGCAAATTAATACCCTTGTTCACACCCACCATCTGGTTTCCATCGAGACCTCTCATTTTCTCCCAACATCAAACATCGTTTTCCCTTCCCTTACAACACGGTTCCAACTCCTCACTCCATAAACCTGACACATGTCGCGTAACCACCCTCATTGAACTCATCATCACCAACAAATTGAGATATCAGAAGAAAAAGAGAATCACAGTGAAAAGGAAATAGAGAACCATAGAGGAGAAAGCAAGATTGAGAAACGAATCAACGGACAAAAACTGCGTGGAAGCCATTAAGACCGAAAAAGGAGAAGGTAGAATACTCAATACCGATGTCATTGTTCATTTCAGTTGAGTCACCGTTTATCTTTGTTTTTCTGTTGATTCTGTCGCGTGATGAAATCTTCTGAGCTTGTGGTTTTGTTTTGATTGCTTCTCAAACCTTGCCTTTACCACATATTGAACCTAATAACATTCCACTCTTGTTTTATTTTATGTTATTTTATTTTCAAAATTTTTTTAAAGGATTCTTGGGCTATTTGAAGCTCGTTCTGTTCTCTTCACATGCACCCTTGATTGTGGTCTGCACCCCTTAGTTTAATTTAATTAGCTTTTTCATTAGAATTTAATTTTAATTAGTTTTTTTAACTATAATTAATTAGTTAGCGTTTGTTAATTAATTTTTTTATTTAGATCAATTATTTAGTTTTAAGTAGAAATTTGGTTAATTATTTTTTAATTAGATTTTAATTAGTAAATTAGTTTTAATTAGAAACTAGTCTAATTTGATTAATTGGTTTTTAATTAGGTTTAGTTGATTAGTTAATTAATTTTTTAATTAGATTTTGATTTGTTTAGATTTTGGTTTAATTAGATTTTGTTTAATTCTTAAGTTAATCTTGACAATCCCCGATTTTATTTTGGTTAGTTCCTGAAGTTCAATGTTAAATTTAATTCTTGATGCATTTGGCTGTGATTAATTCTCGATCTTTAATGCGAATTCTCTTATGGCTCTTGAATCTATTTGATTGCTTATGCCCGATTCCCAAGGAAAGGATCCCCCATGTTGACTGCTATGTCATACTTAGCCTAACCTTAGGTCCTTACTTTTTATCCTAGCCATAGGAATAGAGTCACCAGACTCTGTGAGGTTATTCTGCCATGGACATCTACTTTCCCGTTTAACTTAACATTAGTTTAGAGTCTCCGCACTCTATGTAGGTGTCTCACCGTAGACATTTACTTTTCCATTTGGACTCTTAACCATAGTCAAGAGTTCCTCGCCCCTATTAAGGGGAACTACGGTTGCTCTAATTCCATTCCCATCAGGATATGTAGGCACGAGATGCGATGTCTTGGCGAGCATACTTTGTATATACTTTAGACCTTTACCTTAGTATTTTTCCTTTAGCAAGCAAACTCTAGCATAACACAAATACTAACAAGAGATTTTTGTAGAGTACTACAGATACTTAGAATGCTAGCACCTTCCCTAGGTATAACCAACCCCCGAACCTTAGATCTCTTAGTTGTGTTGTTACATAGTGCACTTAGGGTTTTCTTCGATCTTTACCCTTTTCTTTGGATAAATCAAAGCTCGGTGGTGAACTTCATGATTTGTAATTCAAGTTAATTTAATAGCTTGATATTTGATTCTCACTGCAACAGAAACGACGACTTCACTAGGGACCCGTCTCCTAAGAGGGTCAAGCCCACCTTGTTTGTATTTGTGTTAGTGCTATATGCTTGCTTGCTTGTATATTTGTATATTTGTATATTTGTATATATCTGCTTGTGCTTGGGTTTTTTGTATGCAGGGTTGTTACCTTGAGTGGTGAGATAAGTCTTAACCCGGACTTGAGCGTACACCTATGATAGGATTGTGGTATAATCAATAGTTAGTTGTTAGGATTAGTTGTAACATGTATAGCATATGATAACCACACTTAGTGGAGGCCCCTTTGGGATTATTGGTGTCTGATGCGAGTAGTCGTATTGGCATCACTTTTTCCGACCCGGGAGCCCGTGAAGCTGAGAACCTTTAGTTACCATTTATCACTCTTTGCCTTTTAGGACGTAGTACAGTGATTATCCAGGTGTAGACCTGTGATGGTTGTCATGCAATACTACACTTAGACAAGTTTATCTTGAGAATATTGTTAGCCCACGAGTAGTCGTGTAAGCTAATAATATCCGAAAGATTTATCGATGACTCTGGGAACTTTGTTATAACCTATTATACAGGTGTTTTACCCTTAGTATACACCTTGTGGTTGGTTTTTTACCCATACCTCATGATGTGATCTCGAACCTTTGATCTTGTTATGTGTGTTTTGCATCCTGTCTTGCATCGCATTTCATTTTCATCTTTGGAGGATCCATTGTATATCATTTGTCTGTCCGGTAACTCATGTCCAGTTGTCTCTATTTTCCAGTTTCAATTGTGAGTCGTCAAGCTAATTCCTCGACACCGATACCGGACTAGAGCTAAATACAGACGAAGGATGTCAAAGCAAGAAGTACATAATGCAGAGATCTGAATGGAGATTGATGATTTAAAACCAGGAATGACCAAGCTCACCAAGATGCTTCAAGTCCTGATTGCCAGAGGTGAGCAACCTCAAAGGACTGTCATTCAGGAAGTTTCAAGCACTGATCCTCCACCTGTTCAAATGCCACCTTCAACTTGGCCAGAGTTTGGTTTACCTCATAACTACTCTCCACCTCTTGCATCTACTGCTATGATTAGTCAGACTACCAGACCAATTTTTCAAGCTCCAGTCTTTGCTGAGCCTAGACATGTGGTCCACACTGTTACCCAGACTGTCCGAGCTCCCTTTGAGAACCCTCTCTATGAGTACAATGCTACCAATGCTCAAGGTGAATACCGTGAAGATTTTATTGAGCCTGAGGTTGTCCGTGAACAGTTTTAGATCATAGATAAAATACTCAAAGTTGTTGAGGGTACCAACTTCTTTAATGTGGATGCAGACAACATGTGTTTAGTTTCTGGCCTTTTTATGCCTGCTAAGTTCAAAACTCCCGAGTTCGTAAAGTACAAGGGTCACTCTTGCCCAAGAGCTCATCTAGTTATGTACTTCCGAAGGATGGCTTCTTATACTAACAATCAGAAGCTACTCATCCACTACTTTCAGGATAATTTGAGTGACGCCTATCTCAAGTGGTATATGAACTTAGAACAAAATAATGTCCACTGCTTCCAAGATCTTGCCAATGCTTTTATGAAGCAATATAAGTACAATCTTGACATGGCTCCTGATCGCCATCAACTTCAGAATATGTCTCAGAATGAGAGAGATTCGTTCAAGGAATATGCTCAGCGGTGGAGAGAGTTAGCTTCCCAAGTTGAACCCCCTCTAGCGGAGAAGAAGCTAACTAGAATGACCATGGACACTTTATCCCCTTTCTATTGGGAGAAGATGATTGGGAGTGTCTCCTCAAGCTTTATAGATCTGGTGACTATTGGCCAAAGGTTAGAAGAAGGACTGAAAAATGGTAAAGTATCCAAACTCGTTGAATCTTCCAATGGTGCGGAGAAATCCTTTGGGACCTTCCATAAGAAGAGATAATATCATACCAATGTTGCCATGGCTGATATGAGAAGGCCTTGTCCTAGACCTCAGCATGTTGATCATCATGTTGTTGCTGCTATTGCTGCTCCACGACCGACTTAGATTCCTCAACGTCCAGCTGTTGGACAGAAACAATACCGTAATAGGAATCAGTTTGATCCTATTCCCATGACGTACATAGAATTTTATCCTGATCTGGTTCAACAAGGGTTGAACTACAAGGACTCTGCAACCTCCTCATAATCCTCTTCCAGCTGGATTTAGATCGGATCTCCACTATATATTTCATGAGGGTGCCCCAGGCCATGACTTGGAGAATTGTTACGCATTGAAGGCTAGAGTGTGTGAGTTGATTAGAACTAGAATCCTTGATTTTAAGGATATCCATCCGAATGTCGAGAAAAATCCATTGCCAGTGCATCAAAAGTGAAGCTTCAGTCGACTTCAGCAGAATATCTACCTAAAAGCTAGTGTTTCAGACAATACAACTCATCTTTGTTACTAATTAGTCACTAGGCCTTTTGTTTCTCATTGTTTGTACTTTCCTTCATTTTGTTCAAGCTATTTGCTTTTAATTAGTGTTTGTACTTTCGTATTAACGAAACGAGCATTGCAACTTTTGATTTCAATTCATTTTGTCTATTATTCACACTTTTATGTTTTATCTTTCAAATATTTACTTCTTGTCCAAACATTTAATTATGCAAATATTTTAGGGAGGATGACAAAAACATTATGCCCATAACTCTTGTTGGTATGTTTTCAATCAAACTTTGTTGATGATGCAAGACATTATTTTAATTCCCCAAACATTGGAGAAATAAGGAAGTTATTCCCTTGTCAACCCCTTTGAGCCTAGAAGTTGGAGTTTCTTTCTTTACAAAAAACCCGAAACCTGAACCTGGGGCAGGGTAGTTCTCAGTTAACTTGGTTGTGCTTTCCTGCAATACACCTTTCATATAAAGGTTCCATTCATAAGTTTTCCTTCGCACACAGTAAGTAACTATCGAAGATGTTTTCCAAGTCAAAAGCTGATGATGGTTCACCGTAATCATTAAAGCCAAGCAGTCACTTTCTTTCAAAAATAATAATAATAAAATCCCGCTAAGTCAAAACCTATGAAGAAGACTTAGGCAAAACTGGGGCATCCTGCTGACTGTAATCTTCGTAAGAAACAGTTCAGGCAAAAGTTAGGGATAATAAAAAGAGGAGACCTTCAAACCCTTCCCCCTGAAAATCCTTAATGTCAAAAAAACCAAATGTTATAGGGAAGTAATGACTGCCTTTTCAAGGGTCCCTTGACTTCTGAACCATCATTATGGCTATCATCGGTTCAATTTCTAACTTATGGGAACCTGAGCGAATAGTATGAGTTAATTGGGCGTAGGAATGAGGATCATCACGTAGATTGGGTGGACACAAATAAATTTTGAGCCTCTATCCTTTGTTTCCTAAACCGTGAACAGACCACATTACAACCCTCAAAATACCTAACTGAAGCAAGGTTATTTTGAAAGTATACTACAACAATGTTGCGTAAGCTGACTCTAAAAGATTTTTACAAATCAATTATTTTGGCATTACACCTTTTCTTTACACTTTTAGTATTTTGAACTGCCGCGTTCTAATATGAAACTCTTATACTTTGCATATTTCAAAAAATGATTTTGATTTCAAAAGTTGCATGAACTTTGCATTGCCATGTTTGCATGAACACTTTTGTTTGCAAACTGGTTTTCCTTTCAAGGGATTTTCAAACAGTTGAGAAACTTGGTCGGTGATCCTGTCAGGGGCAGGCTCCTTCTCAGAATTGATTTACCTAGAAAATCTTTCAAGACTCAGACTGGGGCAAGCTTTCCAAGTGTACAGTAGAGCAGTCATTTTTAAGAATCAGACAGGCTGAAGCAATTATTAGTTCATATACAACAGGCGGCTAATTTGGGGAAATTTACTTAAAGGATCCCCAAGCAGCTCTCCATCCTTCCTCCAAGGACCATCAACTTGATACAGTTTACCAGTGTGGCAGAGATATATTCAACAGTAGCATCTTTAGGCCCCAAGTAGAATGGCAGTGATCTCCGTGTTGAGGAATTAATCTTCCAGTCTTGTCATCTCACCAAAAGATTCGAACCTTATCGTCGACATCTGCATTTGCATTTTGATCATATATCATAACATAATTCATATACATATGCATATCATGAGTGTTTCATCCTTATTTGCATTTCTCCGGAGGTTGTATTGTTATCCACGTCTTACCTTGTGATCAAAGTCCAACTCACTTGGCACCTACCAAACAGTTTTTGTCGTGTCTATCTGATGTTCTTCCAGATATGACATTTCTTATCTGATTGTTTTTCCAGATAGTCCTTTGTGATTCTGATGCTTTTCCAGAATCTCATTTCCTTTGTACTTATCTGATGCTTTTCCCGATATGTACTTTTGCTTCTGATGTTTTTCCAGAGCCTTTTGTGTCTATCTGATGCTTTTTCGGATATGATTTTTTGTTTCTAATGTTTTTCTAGAACTTCTTTTGTGTTTATCTGATATTTTTCCGAATATGACTTTTGCTTTTGATGTTTTTCCAGAGTCCATTTGTGTCTATCTGATGCTTTTGCGGATATGACTTTTTACTTTTGATGTTTTTCCAGACCCCATTTGTGTCTATCTGATGCTTTTTCGGATATGACTTTTGTTCTTATGTTCTTCCAAAACTCCTTTTGTGTCTATCTGATGCTTTTCTGAATATGACTTTTGCTTCTGATGTTTTTCCAGAGCCCCTTTGTGTCTATCTGATGCTTTTTCGGATATGAGTTATGTTCTGATGTTTTTCCAGAGCCCCTTTGTGTCTATCTGATACTTTTCCAGATATGACTTTTGTTTCTGATGTTTTCCAGAAACTCATGTGTACCTATCTGATGCTTTTCCAGATATGACTTTTGTTTCTGATATTTTTCCAAAAAATCCTGGTACTATCTGATGCTTTTCCGGATATGTATGTATGTTCTGATGTTCTTCCAAAACTCATTTGTTGCTTATCTGATGTTCTTCCAGATATGTCTTCAAATCTTTTCCCGTACATTTAATGCTTTTCTAAATGTTTAGGGTGTACATTTAGAATCCGTGTCTTCATTTATTTTTCTTCTAGATGTCTTCAATTTATTTTTTACTTTAGTTAACAGTTGTTGAATATTTTCAGATTTCTCCTCACCTTATTCAATGAGCTTCTGAATCTTGTAACTCTTTTCCATCCAATTCCATTCATGGATGATGACTGTTGCATCCCCAGCGTTGTTGCCTCTCCCCAGTGTGTTGGTTACTCATTGTGTTGTCTCTATCCTGGTTTGCTTTTGCGCATGTCTGCATTTTGCATCTTGCATCCCATCATTTCTCATCATTCTAGAGTTCATGGCATATTAACATTGCATAGTTTCTTTTGTCCATAACATAGCATGTCATTGCATCTAAGAGTAAAATTTTTCTTTATCTATATTTAAATACCTTTCACCATGATTTCATGAGGACTATCATCACACTTGTCATCCGGTAAAGATATTTAAATAGGGGAAACTGTCATACCCCAAATTTTACCCTCAGATTCTTTGATCTTTCGCGTATCATTTTAGGTCAATCATCTTCATATTTGTAGTCATGTAGTCCATTAATCATTAGTCATTCATTTTTCTAGTTTAATATTTGTATTTTTTTAAATTCAATTGTTTTCATAAATCCTAGAACTTTATGCCTTCTTTTTAATGTAGAATTTTACTTTTATTTATTACTTTTAAATTACTAATTTAATTTAATGTTTATTTCTTCTTTTGTTAAGATATTTTTATTTATTATTATTTTTAGTTACTTATTTTTTTGTTATTTTATTTATAGTTATTTATTATTATTATTATTATTATTATTATTATTATTATTATTATTATTATTATTATTATTATTATTATTATTACTTTATTTACTATTTTTATTTCGTTAAATATTTTTATCATTTCATTATCTCATTTGTTAGAAATCCACAATAATTCCAAAAATACAAAAAAAAAAAAAAAAACCTACTTAATGTTGCTTAGGCTCATGTAAAATAAGACAAGAAAAAGGTAGTACAAGCAAAAAGAAAATTCAGCAAATAAGGTCCTTGGTCAAAGTTCTCACGCCTTCCCATCCTGCTACAATGCATAACTTGCCCATAATTTTGCACAAAGAGGTTGTTTGCAAAACCTGTAGCAAAAAAATGAAGTCAGACCAAGCTACAAATCATCTAAGCCACTGCACCAATGTACCTGCCTACCCCTTGTTCACACCCACCATCTGGTTTCCATCGAGACCTCTCATTTCCTCTCAACATCAAACATCATTTTCCCTTCCCTCACAACATGATTCCAACTCCTCACTCCATAAACCCGACACATGCCGCGTAACCACCCTCGTTGAACTCATCATCACCAACAAATCGAGATATCAGAAGAAAAAGAGAATCACAGTGAAAAGGAAACAGAGAACCATAGAGGAGAAATAGAGATTGAGAAACGAATCAACGGACAAAAATCGTGCGGAAGCCATTAAGACTGAAAAAGGAGAAGGTAGAATACTCAATACCGATGTCATTGTTCATTTCAGTTGACTCACCGTTTATCTTTGTTTTTCCGTTGATTCTGTCGTGCAATGAGATCTTCTGAGCGTGTGGTTTTGTTTTGATTGCTTCTCAAACCTTACCTTTACCACATACTGAACCTAATAACATTCCACTCTTCTTTTATTTTATTTTCAAAAGAAACATTTTAAGGGTTCTTGCGCTATTTGAAGCCCGTTCTGTTCTCTTCACATACACCCTTGATTGTGGTATGCACCCTTTTGTTTAGTTTAATTAGTTTTTTCATTATAATTTAATTTTAATTAGTTTTTAAAACTAGAATTAATTATTTAGCTTTTGTTAATTAAGTTTTTTTATTTAGATCAATCATTTAGTTTAAATAGAAATTTGGTTAATTATTTTTTAATTAGATTTTAATTATTAAATTAGTTTTAATTAGAAACTAGTATAATTTGATTAATTGGTTTTTAATTAAGTTTAGTTTATTAGTTAATTAATTTTTTAATTAGATTTTAATTTGTTTAGATTTTGTTTAATTCTTAAGTTAATCTTGACAATCCCCGATTTTATTTTGGTTAGTTCCTGAAGTTCAATGTTGAATTTAATTCTTGATGCATTTGGTTGCGATTAATTCCCAATCTTTGATGCCAATTCTCTTATGCCTCTTGAATCTATTTGATTGCTTATGCCCTATTCCAAAGGAAAAGATCTCTCCTGTTGATTTCCATGTCATACTTAGCCTAACCTTAGGTCCTTACCTTTTATTCTAGCCCTAGGATTAGAGTCACCGGACTCTGTGTGGTTGTTCTGCCATGGACACCTACTTTTCCATTTAACCTAACATTAGTTTAGAGTCACCGCACTCTATGCAGGTGTCTTGCCGCAGACATTTATTTTTTCCTTTGGAATCTTGACCACAGTTAAGAATTCCTTACCCCTATTAAGAGGAACTACGGTTGCTCTGATTCCATTCTCGTCAGGATACGTATTCACGAGATGTGATGTCTTGGCAATCATACTTTGTATATACTTTAGACCTTTACCTTAGCACTTTTCCTTTAGCAAGCAAACTCTAACATAACACAAATACTAACAAGAGGTTTTTGTAGGGTACTACAGATACTTAGGATGCTAACACCTTCCCTAGATTAAACCAACCCCCAAACCTTAGATCTCTTAGTTGTGTCGTTATATAGCACACTTAGAGTTTTCTTCGATCTTTACCCTTTTCTTTGGATAAATCAAAACTCGATGGTGAACTTCATGATTTATGATTCAAGTTAATTTAATAGCTTGATATCCGATTCTCACCGCAACAGAAATAATATACAAAAGAAGAAACATAACAAAACAAAAGGAAAAACTAGGGGAAAAAAGGTCCAACACTAGACGTGTTTTCAACTACCTCGAGCTTCATACTCCAGCGAGTCTCCAGAGCCTCGGTTAATCTAACATTTTACACTTTCTTCAATGTTCCTTCTTGATGGAAGAGTTCAGAAAGATCTCGTCCAAAAGGAATGACTAAATACATTCCCTCGTGAAAGGTAATTATCTTTGACTTCATAAATTTGAAGATAGTGATAGGGAGGTTAGCTTTGATCCAAGACATGATGAAAAAGAGAAGATACTTTCGACATAAGTGAGTGTGTTCAAATCTTCTTATCATGACTGAATATGTGACACCAACAGTTGATGCCATGTTTTTTCTTTGGGAAGGAGGCAGGAGACACTTACAAACTTATTTAAGTTGGCAATGATCTTTTGTGGAATGTCTTCGATGAAGAAACTTGTCCTGTTATACATCTCCATACAGACACCAGTCTCCTTAAACTATATTATTTTAGCAATCAGAGTATGAGTGATGATAATGGGAATACCGAAGACATTGGACTAGATACTTGAAGCACCATGTCCTAGTTGTTTAAGGGACACATTGGCCAGCCGAGCATGTCAAAGTATTTTTACCATTTCCGAGAAGAGACAACACTAGAAAGGTCAATACCTTGACTTTTGAGCTCAACAAAGTCAAAGAATTTATGATAGGAGAGAGATAGAGGACAAGCTATACCATATATAGTGTTAAAAAGGAATTTTTGGTGTTAGAAAGAGATGATGGAATATAAAAAAAAAACTTTTAGATAAAAAAAGGTTTTGAGCAAATGCAAAAGGTGGTGATGAGTGAAAGACAGAGAGGAACAGGGTTGGAGAGGGAGTTGAAAAGACCAATAAGAAACAAAGTAGAGAGATGGAAATAGGGTAGACTCAGTTACCAAACAAAACCACAATAATAACATTTATGACAAAGCATACAACATAGCAAGCTTGTTAGAAGACATTATTACAGATCATTGAAAATTTTCAAAAACTAATTGAACATGCACGTAATAAAAATCATTTTGAAAAGAAAATAAATTTTTGGAAACACATGCAATCAGACAATTGAGGCAAATGGAAATATTTTCTCTTTTTCCAAGAATTATTGTATCCCGATTTGCCACTTCAAATGTTTAGTTGGCTAAATATATGAAAACTCTCTTATTTTAGAGTCATATAAACAACACTTGATTATTACCATTAATATTAAAGACTCATAGTCCAGAAGACATATAATCCCAAAAGGACTCTAACTTTGGATCTTTTTACACAGAGAGCCTCCTAACTTCAGAGGACCAACTGGTTCAGAGTTAAATTAACTCAGAGTCATATTTTGACTCTCTAGAGTCTACACACATTTTAGAAAATATTTGTTTTATTCTCGACAAAGTTCCATTTTAAAATTTTTCAGAATAAAACAAATCGATCTTCAGAAAGGGGTTTTGTGAAGATATCAGCTCATTGATGGTTTGTATCTATAAATTTTAAATTAATTACACCCTTTTGAACATAATCTCTTAAGAGTTAAATATATTTATGGTCCCTCTAAATATGATCATTTTCACTTTTAGTCCATCTAAAAAATTCCTTCAAAGAATGACCATCCTAATATTTTTTATCCAAACTTTTGGTCCCTCCTGCTAACGACCGTTAATAGAAGCTAGCATGACATGCCAAGTGGATCTTTTTTTTATGAATGGGAAAACACGTGGCAGTGCCACTATGGCAAAAATGCTGACGTGGATGCCATATGGCAATTCTTTTCATTTTATTTTTTATATTCATTAAAATTATAGCGACGGAAAGTCCGTCGCTAAGATGAACATCATAAATAAAGCCATAATTTATAGATAATTCGTAGTTAATTCTTAGCTAATTCTTAACTAATTTAAACACATCATTCATATGACCTAAAACTCGTTTTTTTTCTTATGATTTTTCGCATGATAGTTTATAACCTTATAAGGATATCTCAAACAAAAATTGATTTTTTTTTACTTGAGATGAATTAAATATGAATTTTTTTAATGTCGATTTTCCATGAAACAGAAATAACGCAAACGTTGGCATATAATTGAATTTTGAGATAATATTTTTCAGAAACCTATCTAATGATACATAACATGGATCTGCAAAGTTTCATGACATTTCAAATAAGTCTCGATTTATTTTGATATTTTGATCGAAACACATATATACATGTTTCGATCAAAAATCAAAATAAATTGTGACTTATTTTGAATTCCATGAAAATTTTAATATCCTTTTAATGTGTTATTATATAGTTATATGCAAAATATTAGCTTAAAATTCAATCATATGCCAACATTTGCATTGTTTCTGTTTCTAGAAAATCGGCGTTTAAACAAATTCATATTTAATTTATATCATGTAAAAAAATCAATTTTTGTGGGAGAGATCCTTATAATGTGATAAATATTCATGTTTAAAATCATTAAAAAATGAATTCTATGTCATAATAATGGTTTTCGCCTCTAAAAAAAATACATATATACGTGTTTCGATTGAAAAATCAATATATAAATAGAGATTTATTTGGAATTCCATAAAACATTTCAGATCCATTTCATGTATTATGAGATAGATCTCTAAAAAGTATTAGCTCTAAATTCAATCATATGTCAACATTTACGTTGTTTTCATTTCATAGAAAAACAACGCTAAAAAAATTCATATTTAATTTATCATATGTAAAAAAAAATATTCAATTTTTGTGGGAGAGATCCTTATTATGTGATAAAATTCATGAAAAAAAATCATCAAAAAAACGAAGTCTAGGTAATAATAATGATTTTTGCCTCTACAAAAAGGTACATTTATAGGTGTTTCAATCAAAAAATAAAAATAAATTGATACATATTCGGAAGTCCATAAAAATTTGCAGATCTATTTTATGTGATATGAGATATGTCTCTGAAAAATATTATCTCAAAATTCAATCATATGCCAACGTTTGCGTTGTTTCTGTTTCATAGAAAATTAGCGTTAAAAAATTCATAATTAATTCTTATCAAGTAATAAAAAAATTCAATTTTCGTGGGAGAAGTCCTTATAAGGTTATAAAATTTGATGGAAAAAATCACGAACAAAAACGAATTTTAGGCCCTAAGAATGGTGTATTTAAATTAGATAAGAATTAACTACGGATTAACTACAATTTCTGAGTTTATGCATGATAGTTATATTAACGACATATTTAGTGACGGTCTTTCCATCGCTATAACTTTAATTAATAAAAAATGGAAGAAATTGCCACATGACATCTACGTCAGCATTTTTTGTCATGCTGACATTGCCACGTGTATGCTTAGTCATCAAAAAAGCTTCACGTGGTATGCCACATCACCTTCCTTTGTCGGTCGTTAGCAAGAGGGACAAAAAGTGTGGATGGCAAATATTAGGAGAACCATTCTTTGAAGAAAATTGTTAGAGGGACTAAAAGTTAAAATGATCATATTTAGAGGGACCAGAAACATATTTAACTCAATCTCTTATAATATGGTGTTTAATTTCTGATCTTACCGGTTGATCAGAACCTGAGGTGGACCAAAGACAATCGTCTGTGATGTTGGTGTGAAAGATTAGGTGGGGGGTGTATCTGCAAGGCACTTTGATGCTAAAGTAAGAAAACGAGTAAGAGAGAGAGAGATAGCAAGTACAGAATGTGAGTATATCAGGGCGAATATTGGATACTTGACCCTCTCGTATGAGAGGATTTTTATAATGTCCCCAGCGCTTGATCATTGATCCCTATGTTCGGGGCGAGATAACTGTTTTCCGAAGAATAGGTAACTGCCAGAACTAGCCGTTGTAACGGGCAGACGTGCCCATAACTAGTTGTTGCTACGGGCAGGGACGTAGTTACGGGCACAGGCGTCTTGCCTGTTTCTGGATGGTGGGGTCGTGCGTGACGGGCAGATACTGACAGGAGAAGCGTTGTGACCAAGAGTAAATTGGTTAACCTCTCATGTTGAGGGGGCATAAAGGTAAATTCTCCTACAAAGTGTTGGTGCAAAGGTAGAATAAATGATGAAAGGTAGAAATATTCTATTTAAGAATGACGGCAGGAAAAACAGGATTAAGAGTTACAATGATTGTCACCCTATTTATAAGCTAAAACTAGGGTTACTAGAATAAGATAAAATACTAAAATACCCTCTAACAAACTTATGGGCTTAAGAAAATAATATAATAAAATATGAATTATTACTAATACCATCCCTTAATTCATATTCCATCAAAACTTGTAACACCAATTCCATCCCTTAATTTGAGAAATTGATCAGTCTTGATAGCTTTCGTCAGAACATCTGCCAACTGCTTCTGAGTGCTGCAGTGTACAACTTCTAACACTCCACTCTGAACTTGATGTCTCAGAAAATGATACTTGGTCTCAATATGCTTGCTTCTCCCATGCAGCACTGGGTTTCTGGCAAGGTTGATTGCAGACTTGTTGTCAATCATCAACTTCAGAGGTTTGTCTACCTTAATCTTCAGATCCTGCAACAGATTCAGAATCCACACAGCTTGGCATGCAGTAACAGCACCTGCAATGTATTCAGCTTCACAGGTTGACAACGCCACAACAGGTTGCTTCTTGGACACCAAGAAATGGGACCTCCCAGAAATTTGAACAAGTACCCAGATGTACTTCTTCTGTCAACTCTGTCTCCACACCAATCCGAGTCTGAATAACTCAGAAGTTCTGACTCATTATTTCCTCCAGAGGGAAATAACACTCCATACTTCAGAGTTCCTTTGATATACCTCAGAATCCTGACAGCAGCTTGGTAATGGGACCACTTAGGTTTACTCATGAACCTACTAACCATCCCAACTGAGTAGCAAATATCAGGTCTGGTATTGCACAGATACCTCAGAGAACCAACCAACTGTTTGAAGGTTGTAGCGTCCACATCCTTTCCTTCAGAGTCTGAATCCAATTTCTGATTTGTATCAGAAGGTGTGACAGCCATCTTACAATTCTTCAGATCAAATCTCTTCAGAAGTTCTAATTCATACTTGAGCTGATGCAAAATGATACCTTTCTCAGAATATCTGAACTCCATCCCTAGAAAGTATGTCATTTTGCCTAGATCAGTCATTTCAAATTCATTCATTAGAACCTTCTTGAACTTGGCTATCTCCTGTTCAGAACTTCCAGTCAATAGTATATCATCAACATATAAACATACCAGAGTCATATTGCCTTCAGAAGTATGCTGAACATAGACACCGTACTCCATCTCACATTTCTGAAAGCCTTGCTTCTTGAAAAATGAATCAATCTTCTGATTCCAAGCTCTGGGCGCTTGTTTCAATCCATATAGAGCTTTGTATAATCTGTACACCATCCCTTCCTGATTCTTTTTCACAAATCCAGGAGGTTGTGACACGTAAACTTCTTCTTCTAATGGGCCGTTCAGAAATGCAGATTTTACATCTAAATGCATCAGAGGCCAATTCCTGTTAGCAGCTATTGCAATCACCATTCTGATTGTTTCATGTCTTGCTACAGGTGCAAACACTTCAGAATAATCCATCCCAGGTTTCTGTAGGAATCCTCTGGCTACCAACCTTGCTTTATGTTTGCCAATTGAACCATCTGGCTTTAACTTCTGCTTGAAAACCCATCTGACGCTGATGGCTTTCTTGTCTTTTGGAAGTTCTGTCAGCTTCCAAGTCTTGTTTCTCTCTATAGCATCAAGTTCTTCTTTCATGGCCTTCAGCCAGAGCTTCTGCTTAAGAGCCTCCTCTGTACTTATAGGTTCAGAGTCTACTAACATGGCACACTGAATAACTTCTCCTTCAGAGTCTACTTCAGTGTCTTGCAGCATGTCAAATTCTGCAAATCTTCTGGGAACGCTTCTGATTCTTTGTGGTCTCTGAACTTGTTCAGAGTTTTAAGCTTCAGAGTTTCTAGCTTCAGATGGTTGACTTCCTCCAGAGCCTTGGCCATCTTCAGAGTCTGAATTTCCACCAGAATCTGGATTACCATCAGAGTCTGGATCATCAGAGTCACCTTCATCTTCTGAGTCTTCTCCAGAGTCAGAATCACTATCAAAGTCAGAATCAACTTCAGAGTTTACTTCAACTTCAGAAGTTCTTAACTCTGACCTTTCTTCAGAAGTTCTAACATCAGAATCAGATTGAGACTTATCCCAATTTCAAACTTCTGATTCCTTCACAATCACATCTCTGCTGAGTTCAATTTTATTGGTTTCTGGACAATAGAGCTTGTATGCACCTGTACTGTGGTACCCTATCAGAATCATCACTTTGCTTCTATCATCCAGCTTCTGTCTTCTGGCTTCTGGAACATGTTTATAGCAAACAGAACCAAACACCTTCAGATGACTAACACTTTGCTTGTTTCCAGTCCACTTCTGCATTGGAACTATTTCCTTCAACTTCTTCGTAGGACATCTGTTGAGTACATACGTTGCAGTGGCAACAGCTTCTCCCCAGAGCTTCTGAGGAAGCTTCTTCTCCTTTAGCATGCTTCTCACCATATCAAGCAAAGTACGGTTTCTTCTTTCAGCAAGACCATTGTGTTGAGGGGTATAAGGAGCAGTAACCTCATGCTCAATTCCATTCTCCTCACAGAACTTCTGGAACTCTTTGGAGTTATACTCACCTCCACCATCAGTTCTAAGAATCTTCAACTTCTGACCACTCTGATTCTCAGCCTTCATTCTGAACTTCTTGAATTCATCAAACACCTCATGTTTAAATTTAATAAGGGATACCCACGTCATTCTTGTGAATTCATCAACAAACAACACAAAGTACTTATTCCCTCCAATTGATGCTACTGGAAATGGACCACACACATCAGAATGTACAACTCCCAAGGCATGTTTTGCTCTTGGAGCAACTTCTGATGCAAATGGCAATCTTGGTTGTTTTCCTTCCATGCAAACTTTGCATGACTTTTCAGGCTTCTTAATTGCAGGAATTCCATGTACCAATTTCTTTGAATTCAGATGTTGTAAGCTTCTGAAATTCAAATGACCAAATCTTCTGTGCCACAACTCACTCTCCTTCTCAGTACTTGTTGCACTAAGACACTCTGAGTCTGCAGTTCTGACATTCACCTTGAATGTTCTATTCCTTCCCTGTTCTGACTCCATAATCAACTTCTCATTACAGTCATACAGCTTCAGAAGATTGTCCTTCATGGTAACTGAGAAACCTTTCTCAATTAATTGTCCCACACTCATCAGATTGCTTCTAATGCCAGGTACATACCACACATTCTGAATCAATGCTATTTTCCCATTGTTCAGAGTCACTCTGACATTTCCCATACCTTCTGCATTAAGATATTTGTCATCAGCACACCTGATCTTTGTTCTCTTTTCAGAGTCAAAGTTAACCAGCCATTTCTTGTTTCCAGTAAGATGATTTGAACAGCCAGTGTCCATATACCACCAGTCTATCAGATCCATATTATCAGATTCAGAGGCCATCAATAGCACAGATTCGTCATCAGAACTTCTGGCTATATTTGCTTCTTCTGATTTCTTCTCCTTGTTTGACCAGCAATCTCTAGCAAAGTGACCAAACTTCTTACAACAGTAACATTGGATCTTCTTCTTGTCATACTTCTCTTTTCCCTTCTGAGCATTCTTTTGTCTATCAGAGGTTGAGCTTTCTGACTTTTGACCACCATCAGATCTTCTCCTGGCTTCTGACTGCTTCTGATACCTCCTATCAGAAGTTGCTTTCAGAGCCTGCTGCTCTACTTCCCTTTCAGAAGTTCTTTCAGTCAAACGCAACTCTTGCGCTTCTAAACTGCTCTGCAGCTCTTCAATTCTCATGGTACTCAGATCTTTGGAATGTTCTATTGCTACCACAATGTAATCAAATTGAGAGGTAAGGGATCTCAATACCTTCTCCATGATTGTTTCTTCAGAAAGAGTTTCTCCACATGCCTTCATCTCATTAGTGATCAGAATCACTCTGGAGATGTATTCAGAAACTTTCTCATTATTCTTCATGTTGAGATTCTCATATTGCTTTCTCAAGGACTGAAGCTTCACCTTCTTCACTGATGCGTCACCACCATAACATCTCACCAGAGTGTCCCATGCAGCCTTTGCTGTTGTAGAGTCTGCAATCTTCTCAAACACGTTTACATCCACACATTGATGAATGAAAAACAATGCTTTCTGATCCTTCTTCCTTACTTCCTTCTGCGCGTTTTTCCGTTCATCGGTTGCATCTGCTGCTACTGGAACATAACCATCAGTGACAAGATCTAGAACATCTTGAGCACCAAATAGTACACGCATTTGGATCATCCAACGATTCCAGTTTTTACCATCAAATACTGGAAGTTTGGTGTTCATGTTGCCGTTTCCGTTCATCTTCTACTTTGCACAATACACTCAGATTTCTCACACAGTGTTTCCCAACCCACAGAATAAAATTCTGATCAGATTTTGTTCAAGATTCAACACGAATCTAAGAATCAAAATCAAACACACAAGACCTCACGTTCACTCGTGTTTCCCGTGTTTCCCAATGAATCTGAACCGGAGCTCTAGATACCAATTGTTGGTGCAAAGGTAGAATAAATGATGAAAGGTAGAAATATTCTATTTAAGAATGACGGCAGGAAAAACAGGATTAAGAGTTACAATGATTGTCACCCTATTTATAAGCTAAAACTAGGGTTACTAGAATAAGATAAAATACTAAAATACCCTCTAACAAACTTATGGGCTTAAGAAAATAATATAATAAAATATGAATTATTACTAATACAAAGTGGTTGAACTTAGGCAATTGAACCGTTCTGGGAGCAGAAGTGGATTGGGCCATGCCTAACCATTGGGTCAGTCCGGAACAATTTCAATGTGTTTAGCTCTGGAGTACAAAATATGATTTATGGATAAACAAATTGCAAAAGTATTATCATAGAGAATATGAATGTTACTCTCATAAAGTTGATAATTATCTAGCTGATTTTTCATCTAAAGTATCTGAGTGCTGCTTCCAGATGTAGTAATGTATTCAGCTTTTGCTGTTGATAATGTTATTGTTGATTGTCTCTTATTAGATCAAGAAATAAGATTATCACCTAAAAACTAATAGCTTTCACTAGTGCTCTTTCTTTCTAGTCTATCTCCAGCATAGCCAACATCGCAATAATTTACTAACTTGTAATCTTTTTATTTTCTATAAACCAAACCAAGGTTAGTAGTACCTTTCACATATTTAAAGATCCTCTTAACACCTGTTAAGTGGGATTCTTTAGGATATGATTGAAATCTAGCATAAAAACATATACTGAATAAAATATCAAGTATAGAAGCGGTCAAGTATAAAAGAGAACCAATTATACCTTTATACATATTTTATTCTGCTTGTTTGCTTTCATCTTTTTTCAAAATGCACATTAGATGTATTAGAGTCTTTTTTGATTTGCACTCTGACAAGTCAAACTTCTTTAAAAATTTTCTTGTATATTTATTTTGATTGATACATGTTCCTTTTAAATTTTGGTTGATTTAAATCTTTATAAACAACTTTAATTCTCCTTTTATACTCATCTTAAATTCTATCTTAATAGACAAAAAAATTCTTACAAATAATAACATTAACATAACTAAAAATAAATATATATAAAGAAAGAAAGAAACTAGAGAAAATGATTTTAGGGATAGTGCTAAAGAAACAATGAGTCTATGATGAAGGTAGGTAGCAGTGATTATTTAAACTTCATTATATCCATTTTTGTCAAAGACTAGTACTGTACTCTAGTCTACTTTTCATATCACAACACAAAAGATCACTCTGAACCATGCAAACGACCAATCTTTCCTCGTTTATTGTCCCATTTTTATAGTATTTCCTCTGATCAATGATGTAAGTCTCAAAAAATATGACACATTTTTTCAATGTTTAATAAATGCACCAAACAGAAAACTGTCATTCTCATACGCAACACTCTCTTCCACGTTACATCATATAAAAAAACAAAACAAAACCCTTTTATGCTACAAACTACAATTTCCATTTTCTGCATCCACCACTACTTGATCATGGTTCTGTGATTTGTTATAACAGCTAAAGACAAACAAAACATGCAAAGGCTCAACACAACTACTGAATCATCCTCACCACTCTATTCTCATTCTTCGTTCTTGTTGAGGTAGTTAATAAATTGCAAACTGTTTTTCTGTTTGCTTTTTTAATATTTTTTATTAGTTGGAAAAAGTTGAAAAAACAGAGTTACTCTGTTTTGAAACAGGGGAGATGAATCTAATCTTAATCCAACACGTTTCTTTGATCCTCATCTTTCATTTCAACAACACTATGTTGATTTAAGTAAGCTCAACTCTCTCACTCTCCTCATCGAACAATGTGCTTATAAGTGGGGACCAATGTTTTTTTTCTTCATTTTTTAATTATAATATTCAGGTTCTATGGTTGGTGCGAAGTCTAACAATGTTGCTGTTGCAGCAAGTAACTTGCAGTATGGAACATTCAACACTGTACTAATCTTCTTCTTTTCTCTTTTATAATTTTTATATAAGTAAAAGTTTTGAGTATATGTAACAGCTTAGGGTTGAAAACTTGAAATGAAATGCAATGTTTTGTGTTGTGTAGAGTCTTGGTTCAGCTTCTTCTTCAGGCATGGGAGATAATACTCAAAAGACTGAAGATACTTCAACAGAAGATATTGATACTGATGATAAAAACAATCAAGTACATTTTTTCAGTTTTTTTTTCTCTCATTGAAAATCAAATCAATGTTTGGTCATGTATGAGGAAGAGGTAATGTTGTATGTATGTAACATTGCAGTGTTTTTCTACTGTGTCTTGGTGCAATGGTGTTGAAAATGAGGCTCTTGTGGTTGTTGATTCCAAGGATCAATGTAAGACTAAGGATAAATCTGAAGAGCAGAAGGTTCTTGCCTTTTTCTTCATCCACTTGTATTGTGAATTTGTGCTATTGAATCCAATTTAAATTATGTTAATGTTTTTGTTTATGTGGTTGCGTTTTTCTAGAATCTTCGGAGGCTGGTTCAGAATCGCGAGGCTGCGAGGAAAAGTCGGTTAAGGAAAAAGGTAAGTTGTTGCTTTGATCCTAACCTGTGTAATGTGCATGTTATATTCAAACTAGTTTCTGGTTTGAGATGCATTAGAGGGTTTAATGATTATCTAAGTCGACAAATCCGGCCTATGTTATGCATAGTTGGACCTAAGTCCAGATAACAGAAGAGGGTTGTGTTAGGCAGTCGACAGTTAACGTAAATTTGCCTCCAAAAACTTAAGACGACCCTGGTCAGGGTTCGTGTAATTCGTAAAAATAATCATTCTATATAGCATTGCTCGGATGATTTACGTGTTTTAGCTTTATATAGGCATACGTGCAACAATTGGAGAGCAGTCGACTTAAGCTTGCTCAAATAGAGCAAGAGCTTCAACAAGTACATCAGCAGGTTCAACAGCTTTAAAAGTTTCCATTAGATAAGATAGTTTTGTTCAATTTAGTTTCATTCTCATTTTACTCTTCGGTTTTTCTTGGATAATTTTTCCCTCTAGGGTGTATTCGTTGCAACCGGAGTTACAGCGGATCATGGTCATTCAGTCGTGGGAAACAGTAGTTCAGGTGAAGCAACCATAACACTTTTGATATTTTGGCTGCAATTTATGATGTGAGCATCTATGTGACTGATGAAGTATTTTAAATCCTCAGGCGCGTTAGCGTTTGATATGGACTATGCTCGTTGGGTCGATGAGCATCAACGACTAATCAATGGCGTAAGATCAGCTATAAACTCACAAATGGGTGATAATGAACTTCATCTTCTTGTTGATAGTGTCATTACACATTATGATGAGTTATACCGATTGAAGCGCATAGGTGCGAAAGCCGATGTGTTTCACATACTTTCTGGTTTGTGGATAACACCTGCCGAAAGATGCTTCATGTGGCTCGGTGGTAACCGTTCGTCTGAACTTCTCAAGGTATGTGGCGATAATCATGAGTGGAAAATTTATAAATTCTGTTCTCGTTATAGCGATCGTTAGCATTTTCCTTTTCCAATTGAAATTCAGATAGTTAGAAACCATCTCGATCCGTTAACGGATCAACAGTTGATGGGGATCTACAATCTGCAGCGTTCTTCTCAACAAGCCGAGGATGCATTATCTCAAGGCATGGAAGCATTGCAACAATCTCTTACCGAAACACTTTCGTCCACCACCAACGGATCGGGAAATGTCGCCGGGTACATGGGCCAAATGGCCATTGCAATGGCCAAGCTAGCCACACTAGAGACTTTCATTCATCAGGTATATAACTAATCATTTAATGTTCGCATATTCCACAATTAATCGAGCTTAACATTTATAAATCTCATCAACATTGTTTTTCTTAGGCCGATCTCTTGAGGCAACAAACACTCCAACAGTTGCGTCGAATTTTGACTGCGCATCAAGCTGCTCGCGCTCTCCTCGTCATAAATGACTACATTTTGCGAATTCGAGCACTGAATTCATTATGGTTAGCATGTCCTAAAGAGTAATACTAGGGAATCGACATGTTAACTTCTTCGACAAGAAACCTTATTTTCCTTAACCGCCGATCTAATTACCTACCTATTCATATTTCCTAGTTTTCAAGAACAAGTTGTGGCAATGTTAAGCTTGAAACTAATTGCATTAAACAAATTTCACAAGTTCATTATATTCTCTCTTTTAATAACATTATTATATGTACATAGATATATCATGAAAGATAATTTTGCACAACCTATTCTCGCTTATTTTTCAACACATTTTCTTTGAATGAATCATCATGATTCATAAACTATATTATGAGCAAGCTATACAATGTTCAAATTTCCTCAGCATATGCTTCTTCATTTCTTATTCACCACTTGTCTATAGGTTTTCCTCCTCCTCCTATTGTTCATTCTCTCTACAAAAGAATCAAAAACATCAAAAGAGTGAGCAAAGAGAAGCCTTTCTCGCAAGTAGTTCGAACTCCAAAAACTATTGTAATGATTAATTTAACATTGAAATTTTGTCGAATTTTTATGACATGAATCAAATTGAGCAAAACTATACCTGGTTTATGATTTTCTCTGCATGAAACTTGAGGAATGAACACTCCGGTACCTTTACCATTCCTCCACAAATTCACTAACCAAATCGGCGGCGATTCTGTTTCCCACAAATAAAATTTTCTTGTCGGTGTCGTTAAACTGTTACTAAAGCTATAATTTGAACCATCATTAGCAACATTAACACTTCTAGTTTCAACAAAATCTTCATTATCTTCGGATGTCAACAACAGAATCTGTCTCTTAATCTCTACATAAAAAACATCATCCTCGTACTCTGAGTTCATCTCCATGACAAGATTTTCCTAAGAAAAATGAATTTGTACATGAAATATATTTGGTGGTGAGGTTTATGTATAATATAATTGAGGAACATAAGAGAAACATGTTAGTGGTCAATGAATGTGTCCAAGTTGGAAGAATATTTTGCAATTTCGTATGTTAGCAAGTGTGTGATCTTTGAGTACTTTAGTACGATGTTGTCATATTGAAGGTTTTAAGCCAAATCTAGTGGTTCAAAATTTACAAGAGTTTTTGGCATTTACTTTTTAGTGACATTAATGGTCATTATTCTTTTATCATAACATCAACATCAAGTATGCTTATGATTTGGGTTAAGATTAAAGAAATTAAATATATTGATTCTAGAATTGGCTTGATTGTGTTTTAACTAATAGAAATGGTGTTAATTAAGAGAATCTTATTGGTGTTGGATCACTTTTCATGATAACTAACAATATAAGGGTCAAACTTACATGCTCATATTTGTATTGTTAAAACTAATTTTAATTTGAGTTTGTTTTGGTATAAATACAAGTATATAATTTAAAATGTTAAATTACTAAATAGGTTTTATAAATGAATAATTTTATCTTCTAAACAGTTGGTGATAGTAAAAAGAAAAACACGTTCGAATTTTACTTTCAATTGATGAACTAGAGCGGAGTGAAACATAATGAATCGTATATTTCATTTTATAGTTTGAATATTTTTGTTAATTTGATAGAACGAAACATAATTAATTAATTTGGCTAAATTTTAATTTTGGTTTTAGTTTCATGGTCTCTTATGATTTTTGGTTGGTTTTTTGATTAATAAATATTACTTGGTTGGTTCTTTAATTAATAAATAATATTGGAATTTTGTGTAACAGTAAATAAATAATATTGGAATTTTGAAATCCATCTTGATAACATAACTAAGCTTTTACATTTGTGTCAAAAAAAACTATACAATTTTGCAGTTTATACATACTCATCCCTACATACCATGCCATGAGTTAAATAAGCTGTTGTAGAACAAAAGAAAAAACTGCATTTGATTCCTCAAATAGCGGCGTTTTCTCGTATCGGATCGTCATTGAGTCGATAATGAGTTAAAACTTCCCTGGCTCGAGCACTCCGATATTGAAGTCGGTGATGCAGTGTCTCGGACATCTGGTTGAAAAACTCAGCATCCCATCTCTGAATCAATAAAGGGTCTTCTGCATAACAGATATATATCGACGTAACAGCACTCTCCACCACAACCATTGCCAATCCAACCTGAAAACAAAATTACGCCACATTCACGAAATTGGATTTCCTCTAAACGCGATCACAAAACTTAATTTAAAGGAGATTGGAGCTTACCAAAACCATTCCCATAAGCATGGATGTGGAGCCAATCATAATAACTCTGTCGCTCCATTTAACCCACGCCCATGCGCCAGAGCAAGTTCCGGTTATCAACCCGCCAAAGACGGTGCCCATTAGCAGGACAGCGCCTGAACAATCGTAGGCCACAAGTGCCTCGACCCCGGTTGACTGAAATAGCTCCCACGCATCTCTAGCTGAATGGTTAAAGCTTTTACCGTTAACAGCTATCTGCAAGTGACATCGAATCACCATCAACCACACTATTGTCATGGTAAATCAATAACCTGGTTAATGACATGAACATAGATTTAAACCTGAACATAGGCATATTTGTTAAAAAATCGAACGAGAGTCTCCACAAGATGAAAAAGGAAATCAACACAGCAAAGTAAACACTCGTTGTTGCCAATCTTTGACCGAAGTCCACGTATCTGATAGAAAAAATCAATATGTTGATAGAAGAAAAAAGAAAAAGAAATTAACTTCAATTTCTCAAAAGAAGAAAAATGATTTCTTGCCTCCCATCGCAGTGTCCTAATAGCAGCAGTGAATAACGAGCCATAACAAATGCTACCGAAAGATGTTGTTAAAGCATACTGTAAAGATTTCGTTAAGGAGTTAGCGGGAATCGAAGCAGCCTCTCTACCACCATGGAGTAGAACAAGAAACACCATCCCAGACACGATAACGTGCACGGTATTACAGAGCACTGCACCTGTCCAAAATAAGCTTACAGAGAAAATCTGCAAGCGGGAAATGTAATAACAGTGTCATCAGACGAGGAAAGGTCGAATAGTAAATCTGCTTTGGTAACCAGTCCAAACAAGAACATATAGAATGAAGAGCAAAACTTGCCACCTCACCACAAGAAGCCACCAGCGTCCCCCATCACTCAAGTTTGAAGCCACAACACCTGCTGCTCCAAATGACCATAAGGCCATCCATAAAAGCACAACAAACATAAATGCTATTGATACTCTCATAACCTCGGGAAGATTCCAAACCATCTTCACAGCTTTTTGCAAAACCAACATCGTAAATGGAAGCCTGTAGAAGAAAAGAAGCCATGAGGAACCGTCTTATATACTCAAAAAGAGAAAAAGAAACATATTATAAAGTATGATTTGTGTGCAATACCGGTCTATGACGGATATAACATACAAGAACTGGAGAGCAGCGCCGATAGCAAAAGCAACCCCCCAGAAAATCTGCTCGGTCCAGAAACACAAAACACTGATGACAGCGAGATAAGTGGTCAGTATGTGAACAGAAACCTTCATCATTTGAGTAGCCCGGGAACCCAACAACAACATCCAAGTCCATCCAAGAACAGTCCCAATTCCACCAGCCGCCCCATAGAGCGGCCAGTAAGTCTCGGTCAACCCAGCTTCATTCCCCGAAAGACCCGAGGTGTACTTATCAATGTCAAGCCTATTCTCTATCTCAAACCTATTGAAGCCAAGAACCCCAAGAAGGAATCCTAGTCCAATCAAATGGATCACAAATATCCCTAACCAGAAAACATCATGCCACCGCCGTGATTGTTCCGCAGCCGCCACTTCACTGCTGCCGCCACTTCTCCTACTCCGGGCCGCAGTCTATCCCCATAAAAAAACAACCAAATTTAAAAATTATAACATCATTCATGACTCTTTCATAAACCAAGTCAAACAAAGTCAATGACAACAATGAAAAAAAAAGATCTTTTTCCATTAAAACAGAAATTGGGGCACCCCATACGTGATTTCTTCAACATCAAAATAATAATTCTAAAAAAAACACAGAAAAACAACATAAAAATAGAATCTTTTTCCATTAATTGAGTACCCAAATTAGCATAAATTAAAATGATGCAAAAAATAGAATACCCAGATATAAAAAAAGAGTGAAAATAGTAATTTGAATAGAATAGTAAAGAAAAGAGTACCTGATCAGCGGTGGCTATGGAAGAAAAGTCAGAGGAAGAAGATGAGATAGTGGGAGAATCCATCAATGGAAATGGAGAATCATAGTATGAATGTATGAAGAAAAAGGGTGGAAATTGAAGGAAAACGTGAGTATGAAGGCGATAGAAGGTCAATGGGTATGGTATGATGGTGGAGGATTAGTATAATAATTAGGGTTTTGAATAATATAGAAGTCAGTGATTGAATATTAAAGTGAGAAAGAGACTTGAAAAATGGGAAGGTTGTGAGAAAATGTGAGAGGAAACTGAAAGTTAACGGCAATCAATGGAAAGTGTCGTTTTCGTTTGGTTTTTTCGTAAAATGAAGTTCTGTCTTCAACAATGGGGTGACACTTTCAAGTATATAAGTAATATATTCATTTTTTTATATATATATTTAATCACATTTATTGTTTTTTTTTATACCAATCACATTTATTGTTATATGCATAGGAAAGGAACATAAAGTTATTATGTGTAGTAATAATGTTATTCGGACTAGTAAAATATTTTTGAGACTCAAATTGCCTAACTTGTCTTTCCCATGGGTCGGGGTATCTCCCCGTTATATTACATTTGAAATTAATTTCTTAACTTCTCTTAAGAAAAGAAGAGACCTCTCACTCATTTGAATCCAATATTTTTTTTAATATTGCTTTTAATATTTATTTATGCTCATTCAAACCAAATATTTTATCAAATTTTTACTCATTTTAATTTAAACTAAACACATTTATCTCTCACATTTGATAAATTTCTTACATCCGTGTTTTATTTTTATTTTTTATGCATGCAACTCCTTAATAACTTAATAGACTATAGTTAAATTATATTATGTTACATTCAATAGAATTGTAATTTCTACTTAGATTTTGTATGAATTTGGAATATTTGAGGGTTAGGGTTAACATTTGATATAGTTTCTACTCTCTGTGTGTAATCCTAATTTATGTGTTTATCATTTTGTTTTTTAATTATGTTTACTTATACATTATTTTCGTTTCTTTGACTATGATATGTCTTTTTTTGTTTGATTATAGAAAAATGGCTAATGAACAACAACGATGCATACATGGTCGGTTGTCCCAACATGCTTCAGTGTATCGAGAGAGAGCAAAATCAACACAAGTTGTTAGAGAATCATCTTGTGTTGCCGAGGGGCCCTCTTCTCATGTATCTCCGACTCATATTGAAGCATCAGCTACTCCTATTCATGTTGTTGTACATGCAGATGATCCACATCCTGCAGTCCAACTTGATGATGTTGTACTTGTTAGCTTTTGGGAGACCCCGAAGACATTTCACTATTTCTTCATATGCACACAATGTTGCTAGGCCTGTGTGGGAGAGAGAGACAACATAAATATTTATTTACTTTTTTAAACATTTGTTTTATACTAAATGAACTGTTTGACATTGATGTATGTATTTTTGTAGTACAGTGAGACGTTGAAATGAATAACCATGGTAGAAAAATATCAAATATGATGTAGTTTGATGAACCATGGTTTCAGGAAGTCTTAGAGATATTTGAGTTGAAGGACTTATGAATGAGTATATATGATTATATTGACCATAGTTTATTGTCTGCATTTATTGAGAGGTGGAACATAGAGACGTCGTCATTTCATCTTATGATTGATGAGATGACTATCACCCTTGATGATGTATTATGCCTTCTACATCTTATGATTCCAAGAAGATTATTGGATCACTCTAGAATTAGTAGGTCTTAGACACTCAACTTGATGGTGACACAATTAGAAGCTTATTTAGGTAAAACTCTAAGGGGGATATAAGACACTAGAGGATGTCATGATAAATTATTATTCCTATTAGAAAATTATATTAACCACCTATATGCTGTAATGGATGTTGCGGGTGATGGTGCATTGATTTTCTATCATAAAATATGTGCAATGAGGACATACTTTACGATTTTGGTTGGTACAAGCTGAAGGGGATAGAAACACAATAAAGGGGGAGTTTGAATTGGGTTTCACCAAATTTGTTCTTTTCTTCAAAATTCAAACTTCAATGTTAACAAAGAATGAAAATAGATTAACAAGATTATTTTTATCCTAGTTCACTGTTAACAAAGTTACTCTAGTCCACCCACCAAGGTGATTTCGCCTTAGACAAAGACTTAATCCAATAATCTAGAAAGATTACAACATCTAAGTGTTAGAAAACAACTTAGCCCTCTCATTATCCAGACTAACGACTTAGTTACTTGAGGAATAACCACTTTGAAAAGTGTTACAAATGTGTGTATAAGAGATGCTTCTAAACAATCATATTACACAAGATTAAGTACAACAAACACAAAAGTGTTTCTAGAAAGATATGAACAACAATTCCTTGCAAATATACAAAACTATCTTAAGAATAATCTCCAAGAGATTTGCATCGTATCAGCATGAATTTTGTTGCTTAAAAGCTTCTTTTAATGATTCTCTCTCTTTCTTGTAGAGCAACACTCTATCTTTGTTGGAGCTACAAGAATCTTTTTTTTTAGCTTACATCTTGGTGTTTTGCTTCCGCTTTGCACACATACTATTTTCTTCTTTTAGATGAGCTCACATTTCTTCTCTTTGGCTCTTCTAGCTCTCAGCACATCATCTTTCTTTATTTGTCGTCGCTCGTCACTTTCTTCAAGCTTTCAGATCTTCAATATATAGAGCTTGAGAATAAATTCGTTGGAGGGTATAATAGGAAACAAATTCCAACTGTAGCTTTTCAACGTTCACTTAAAGGAATGGTCACATCATAATATTAAAAGTTTTCCTTGCGCCACCTTACCGAGGTAGAGGTCACAGACTATTTTGTACTTTTATATTTAGAATTTTATCAACCATTCTTGATTTTCTATCTTCTAATTCTTCAGATGTATATTTGATTAAGCATATTGTAGAGAGACCAATACTTGTAACTTCAAAACCTAAGTCTTTAGAGTCTCAGATCTTCGTTCAGTTGAACCTTGTCTTAAGAGTCTTCAGCACTTGGTCTTTTAGAAGTGATGTCTTCAAAAACTTCAAAACTCGTTCAACAGAACCTCGTCTTCATAATCTTCAAAACTTGTTCAGCACATACTTGTCTTCAGAGTCTTTAGAACTTTGTTCAACAAAACCTTGTCTTCAGAATCTTCAGAACTTTGTTACAATAGAAATGATGTCTTCAGAAACTTCAGAACTCGTTCAATAGAACCTTGTCTTCAGAATCTTCAAAACTTGTTCAGCACATGCTTTTCTTCAAAGTCTTCAGAACTTTGTTCAATAGAATCTTGTTTTCAAAAACTTCATAACTTTGTTGCAATAGGAATGATGTCTTTAGAATCTTCAAAACTTGTTCAGGAGAACTTCATCTTTAGAAACTTCAGAACTAAAAACATTTAGAAGCACGTCTCTTAGAAAGCCTTAAAGGCTTTACACACAAAGTCATGATTAGAAGCTATAGTACTAACGTTCTTCAGAACCATTGTATTATGAGCATTCTTGAAACTTGACTTTAATAAGGAACACCATATGTTTTCTTCCAGAGTGTTTAAATTAGAGTATGATAACGTCACACGCCTTTCTATTAGAGTCAGATCTTGTTTAGCAAAAGTTACACACTAAACAGAAACCATAGAGTATCAAATTGTTCTCTAAGATAACATGTGCAGTTATCATCAAAACTTAAGGCCAAATGCAGGGCCAAACTTGTTCTTACAATCTCCCCATTTTTGATGATGACAAAAAATATATTTTGATAGAGCAATTCGTACAGGGTAATAACCATAAAACACAGAATCCGAGTTAAGCTAACCAGCTCCCCCTAAATTTGTTACTCTCAAATTTCATTTATGCTTGTTCAGAGTCTCCCCCTGATCCCAAGACTCACAAAATAATTTTAAAGTATAGAGCATAAGAACAGAGAAGGAATACTTCTCAGTGACGTCTCATCAGAGTCTGACTAGAACTTCCTGGTCTTCATCTAAGAACCTGACTTGCAATCAGAACATGATTGACGTAATCAGAACCTGATTGACGTAACCAGAACCTGATTAGTAATTGGCTTGATGCCTTACATCATGTATCAGAGCTAGGTTATTTCAATATCTTAAACATGTCACCAAGGTGCACAAATCAACATGTCATCAGAAGGTTCAAAACTTGAATAATTCATAAATGACCATGTCTTAACTGGATATCCATAAGGTCCACGATCTTTGAAGTACTAGAGTCTAGCTACCATGCTTTCAGAAATTTCACAACTTTTAACAAACCTAAGGTATCAGAGCACTCATAAATTTCTTTTAGATTTTCCTTTGCTTCTGATTAATGAGTGGTCAAAACCAATTCTTCATTGAATACTGTATTACATCAGAGCAATTTTGTTTAGAGAATTCTTCTTGGTCATAACTTCTGATAGCCTGTTCTAGAAGATAGTGAAATTTTACAAAGTTCTTGATCAAATATTAAACACATGTTAGGAGTAAAAGCATATTGAAATATGTATTTAGGATCAATATTCTGAGAAAAGGTATATCAAAATCATTTCACTTTCTCTCCCATTGTTGAAAATAAAAAAGGAATAAAAAAAACATAGTCAATACAAAATATGGCGAGATCATTAACAGAAATACTGATAAAGGATAACAGACCAATAGATAACATAATAAAGAAAAGAACTGAAAACTTCATTCATATTATGGAAGGAGTACAAGCAAGATAGATAAAGGAACAACAAAGAAAAGGCAACACAACCATAGCTATTTAACCAGATAAAACAAAACCATAAGAGCCAAAACATCATGAAAATCCAAACACCTAAGGACACACACTAGACACAGAAACCACAAGACCTAAAAACGACCAAACACCACACATCTATCCAGCAGACACAACTACTAATCCCGCAGACACAACTACTAATTCAGTAGACTTGTAACCACCTCACACCTTTCTTCAGCAACCGCAACATCCTATACAAGCCTCTTAGCCAAACCAATGATTTCACCTTTATAGAAAAGTTCTGAAAGAGCCCTTCCATAAGGTATGAAGGATTTATACTAGCCTCTTGAGATAGTGACCGGTTCTTTCAGATGATTGAAGATGGTTTAGGGAAGGTTGACACAGATATTATTCATTACGAAGTAGATGAAAATTCTGTCAACATGGGATAGAACATTCTGGCCTACTCCCCGAGGACAAAGATTAGTTAAGAGGGGGTTAAACCAAGATTTAGCTTTAGGGATAAGCCTTTCGGAATTATTGGGTTCAAAGCTGAGAAAGAAGGTGTCATGAATGTCAATGAACTTTTCAACAAAGGTGTAGGTAAAACAAAACTTGTCCACAGTGATACCGGTTTGATGACGACCAATAGCCTCAGCAATGGAAGTAGGAGTGATAATGACGGGAATGCTATAAACACAAGAGCAGAAGTAGTCACCATCCACACTTATTAAGGCATACTTCCAGAAGGCTTTCACAAGTTTTGGATAAATGGTTCCATGCAACAATGCATAGTATTTGGACCAATCTTGTATTTGCATGCTCATAAAAATGTTACGATATGTTCCCTTAAGACGAGGAAAGTTGGGTCGTTTCTCACAAATAACTTCCATTAAGTCTTCATTGCTACAAAAGGTCTTGACAAACATGGTAAAATAAGAAAAAAGTAGAGTAAAAAGGGAATTCTAAAGAGGATATAGGAAATAGGGATGAAGGGATGAAGAGTGAGACGACTAAAAGGATGCATATATACGAGAGAGAGAGAGAGAGAGAGAGAGAGAGAGAGAGAGAGAGAGAGAGAGAGAGAGAGAGAGAGAGAGAGAGAGAGAGAGAGAGAGAGAGAGAGAGAGAGAGACCAATGCACGAGGGGACGAAGTAATAAATGATGGTCAAACGAGACATGCAAAAACACTTAATGCATAACCAATAAAATGAACTATCATGATTTCCAAAAAGAATATCTCATAGGAAACTTAAATGTATGAGACAACAATCAACTGGAATAGAAAAGGTAGTACTAATGACATTTGTTTTGCAATGAAGGAATAAATGAAAGGAATACCAAAGCGTTATAAGGTATTAATTAACTGGAAAAAAAGTCTAGGAATATGTAACAGTAAAAGGAATTAATTATGACAAGAAATAAAGTGTGAACATTTATTTCTTGATCTCAAGATAAAATTGTCACCTATCACGTCGTATCAAGTGTGAGGAGTGATTTGAACCGTCAATATCATTAATTCAAGAGTTTGATTTAGAAATTCGCGACAAAAAGGGATCCGAGAATTTGGTGGCAGATCACTTATCCCGCCTTGTTAATATTGAGGTGACCAAGAATGAAAGAGAGGTCAACAAAGAAATTCTTGATGAAAAGTTGTATATGGTGCAAGTTAGACCTTGGTTTTCCGACATGGAAAATCACAAAGCTGTCGGATTAATACCGGAAGGTCTAACTCGTAACCAGGAAAAGAAATTTTTGTCTGACGCCAAGTACTTTATATGGGATAAACCGTATTTGTTTAATCTTGGTGTCAATAACATTTTGAGAAGGTGTGTGTCTAAAGAAGAGGCCAATAACATACTTTGGCATTGTCACAACTCTTCATATGTAGGGAATTTTAACGGGTTGAGAAAGAAAATGAAAGTCCTCCAATCGGGCTTTCATTGGCCTTCTTTGTTCAAAGATGCGCATGCACATACACAAAGTTGTGACAAGTGTCAAAGGAGTGGAGAAATTTCAAAACGGAATGAAATATCATTACAAAACATGTTGGAAGTTGATGTGTTTGATTGTCAGGGAATAGACTTTGTTGGCCCATTTCCATCATCATTTTCCAATTAGTACATTTTGGCCGCAGTGGATTATGTATCCAAATTGGTAGAAGCAAAAACATGTGCTAAAGTGGATGGAAAAACTGTGATATGATTTTTAAAGAAAAACATTTTTTCTCGATTTGGTACTCCGAGAGTATTGATAAGTGACAGAGGATTCCACTTTTGCAACACTCATCTAGAAAAAGCCTTGGAGCAGTATGGTGTAAAGCACAAAGTTGCAACACCATACCATCCACAGGCTAATGGGAAAGCGGAGGTATCAAACCGAGAAATTGTTCTGGTTCGAGCGTCATCATCAAGATCCAGAGAGGAGAAGATTGGAATGGAGCTTGCGCGTACGTCAGGAGCCCCGGAGCTGCTTCGTTCATCATCATTGGCGTATTCAAATCTTCAAGCAACCAGCGAGTGTTGTGGGCTGCATCATCAGATACAAAGGAAGGGCCAGCTGAGGAGTTTCTTCTTAGGTTCTTGTGCGCGTGTCCCGAGTTCCTTCCCGTTTAGGCGTAGGCCTGCTTCCTCTTTGTTCTCGCCTCATGCGAGCGAATCCCTGTTTCTCTCTCTTGCCCCCGTGCAATTGAGATCCGTTTTCCCGTCGAACTACGTTAGCTCTGATATCTCGTGCCCGACGAGAGTACGTAGGCATAGGATGCCGTATCCTAGCGAGCTCCCGTTTCCCGTTTTTCCTTTTCCCTTTTCCAGGTTTTAGCTGTAGTAGGCTGAACTACAGCTGCTCTGATTTCTCATATCTAATGAGAATATGTAGGCATAGAATGCGATATCCTAGCGAGCACACTAATAACTAACCTATCTGTTCTCTCGCTGCTGTGCGATCGAGACTTTCCCGCTGACGACTGATTGTTTCCTTTTCTCTTGCCGTTGCGCATTCGAGACCAGACCGTAGTTTAAGTTCCCGTAGGTTCCCGTACCTCTTAAAACAACTTAATCTCTCACTCCTGTGTGAGAACACCCTGTCTAGCCGTAGTCAGCCTGAACTACGTAAGCTCTGATCTTCCATTCTGTGTGGAAGTACGTAGGCACAAGACGCGAAGTCTTGACGAGCCAATTCCCTATAGTTTCCCGAACTACGATGACTCTGACTTTCTCTCTTGAGAATATGTAGGCATAGAGTGCGACTCTCTATCGAGTCAATTTCCTTCCCGTTTAGATTTAGCAGTCGTAGATAGATTGTTTTGCATCCTTTGGACAAACCAAGCAAGCGTGGATCCCGTCGAGTACGACGGACGTGAGGGGTGCTAATACCTTCCCCTTGCGTAACCGACTCCCGAATCCAAGATTTGGTTGCGATGACCATTCCTTTCCCGTCTTTGCGGTAGGTTTACTTCGAGCATTTCCTTTCTCTCCTTTGGGATAAATAACGCATGGTGGCGACTCTTCTGTTCAGCCGACGCCGATTTTCGCAGTAGCGACAATAAGGCATTATGAGCCTTAAAGTTTTTAAATTTCAATTCAACTCTAAGCGGAGAAAAAAGAAAGGTACAATTGCATGAAATAGATGAATTGCGCCTCTAAGCGTATGACTCCAACAAGTTGTACAAAAACCGAGTGAAAACTTACTGTGACAAAAAGATAGTGACCAAACAATTTGAGATAGGGTAGATGGTCTTACTTTTAAATTTATGATTAGAACTATTCCCTAGAAAGTTGAAATCCAAATGGTCTGATCCTTTCTAGATTAAAGAGATCAAACACTATGGGGTGATTGTCCTTGAAGACACACTGTCATGTGAGAGTTGGACTGTAAATGGTCAGAGGCTGAAGATTCATCTTGGTGGAGATTTTGAGCAAAATACCACCACAGTGCCTTTTTACAATCCTTGAAGTCGCATTGGATCATCGAGCTCAAACGATGTTAAACAAAGCGCTAGTTGGAAGGCATCCCAATATTGTAAGTATTTACTATTTTTTTATTTTATTTTTTATGTTGTGAATTTAATCGGGCAGAAAAGTCGGGAGAATGCCATTTGAAACCAACCTTGATTGACTAAGTTTCACTGAGCGTGCTTAGCATGCTTCTGAGGTCGCTTAGTGCAGTCACGTGAACTTGCCCAGTAAAGTGTGAGCCTGAGTGGGAAATTAAGTGGGCATGTGGATCAGCTAGATTAAAAGGAGCGGATGGTCTCAAAAACCCTCATTTTCCCACTCAGTTATGTTCATCTCTTGGTAGTCCTGCCTCTCTCTCTCTCTCTCTCTCTCTCTCTCTCTCTCTCTCTCTCTCTCTCTCTCTCTCTCTCTCTCTCGAGTTCTCTCTTGCTCTTCAAGTGCAAAATCCTTTTTCTCATCTCATCTCCCATTTCCAGGTTTGCAATAGTTCCATATTTTTCTTTAATTTAAAATGCATGTTGTTAGGGTTTTGGATAAGAATAATTTGACATTAATTGTTAGGGTTAGAGGGATGTGATTATGTAGAAGTGATCTGAGCCCTTTTTGATTATCTGTTAGGGTTGTGAGTAAAATTTGATTTTGCATGGTGAGAACACCTTGTTTCTGTGCTAATTTGTTAGTGCATGTTAATAGGGTTTGGCTTGGGTGTTATTTTGATGTTGGATGGACAAATTGGTTATGGAGAAAGAGGAATTTTTTATTATTTTCGCAAGCGCACTAAGCGGGCTCTTACTGCGCTAAGTGGGAAATTAAGTGGGCATGTGGGTCAAATAGATTAAAAGGAGCGCAAAGTCTCAAAAACCCTCATTTGCCACTCAGTTTTCTTCATCTCTTGGCGTTCCTGCTCTCTCTCTCTCTCTCTCTCTCTCTCTCTCTCTCTCTCTCTCTCTCGTTCTCTCTTGCTCTTCAAGTGCAAAATCCTTTTTCTGATCTCATCTCCCATTTTCAGGTTTGCAACAGTTTCGTATTTTTCTTTAATTTAGAATGCATGTTGTTAGGATTTTGGATAAGAATAAGTTGAAATTAATTGTTAGGGTTAGAGGGAAGTGATTCTGTAGAAGTGATTATGAGTTGTTTTTGATTATTTATTAGGGTTGTGAGTAAATTTTGATTTTGCATGCTGAGAACACCTTGTTTCTGTGCTAGTTTGTTAATGCATGTTAATAGGTTTTGGCTTGGGTGTTATTTTGATGTTGGATGGACATATTGGATATGGAGGCAGAGGAATTTTTTATTGTTTTCGCAGGCGCGCTAAGCGGGCTCTTACTATGCTAAGCGCGCCCGTCTTGCCCTGTTCTGGTTGTTTCATTTTTTATGTTGTTTCTGATGTAAATGTGTGAAAATGTTGCTGTTTGGTGATTTTGCTGTTGAAAATTAAGTTTGGGGCAGGTTGGCTGCAAAGCAGATTATGCTTGCATGCCTGACTGCGCTAAGCGCTCTCTTTCCGCGCTAAGTGCAACCCTCTATGATCGAATTCCTCGATTTTTAATTTTCTGTCGATTGTTTGACTGTTTTGTGTTGACCTGGGGTTTCTTATAATTTTTCTTGAATTTCCTGGCTGGTGGTATAACATGTTTGGTGTTGTTTTGGTCTGTTTTTCTTTGATTGCAAATGGCTTTGAAACGTGTCTGATTCAGCACTAGACAATCACTGCAGTAGAGATAGTCGCCGATGGAGTTTGATGTGCACTGAATTTTAGGGGTTGGGCAGCAAAGTTAGATACCTCGAGTTAACCCAGAGAAGTATTTGGACATAGCGCATTTTCAGGATTAACCTGCAATGGGAGTTTCGCGGCTGTCAAAACATCATTGAGTCCCATGGATGACAGGCTCTCTTAACCCCACCTACCTTGCTCAACTACAAGATTGTGCGTGAGTTCTATACAAACGTCATTTCGATAGAGGGTCAGATGTATATTTTTAGGACTTATGTCAGAGGGAGACATGTGTCATTCTCGAGAAATGCGATTAATGAATATTTGGGTAATCCATTGGTCTTGGCTGAAGGTGATCAGTGCTCTTACTATAAGAGGGTGGCTAGAAGGAATTGGAATTTGGAGAATATCTGCTTAGCCTTGGCACACCCGGGACGAGGATTTGAGTTGAATGCAGCAGGTAGGCCGAAAATATTGAAGAGATGAGATATGAATAAGACAACTCATGTTCTTATGACCCTTGTCCTGCATAACATCAGGCCAAGGAGTCATACCTCCTCCATTCTGGTCGACATTGCATGTATGCTTTTCTACATCATGGAGGAGAGGCAAGTTGATGTGGCTAGTGTAACACCCCAAATTTAATTGGAATATTTTAATTTATTTATTTAATTGAGAATATTCGTATTTTGGTAGTTTTCGGTGGTTTTGTGGATTATTGGGAATTATGGATTTTTGGGTTATTTATTTAATTAATAGTATACAATATGGAAATATTAGTATTATTATTAGTTAAAATAAATATAAGTGAAATAAGGGTAATTTGGGCATTAAGAGGAGTTAGTAAGGGTGTTATGGGGAAAGCCCAATTGTGTGGCCCAAGACTAGGTTTGACAAAAAGGAATTCGGAAGGAAATTAGGATTCATTTTGTTAACCGTGAAAAGTAGCTCTGAGGAGAAGATTGGAGGCAGAAGCTTCGAGAGATTCCCTGAAAGATTGAGAAGGCTTTGATCGACAACTAAGGTATGAGGAGTATAGCCTTTCATAATTTTCCATGTGTGACTTTCAGTGTATTTAAGGTTGATTTAAGGGTTTAAGAGTTTTGAGGCGAATAATGAGAAAAAGGAATTTTCGGCCTTCGTGGCCTAAAATCGATTATTGAGAATTTTAACCGTAGGGATTTATTTGGGAAAAAGGGAAACTAGGCCTTCGTGACCAAAAACTATGATTTGACTCTAACCCTGTAGGGAAATTTGATAGTGATAACCCTGATGGTTGTGGTGTAGTGGTAAGTATTCCTGACTGTTAGAGTATAGATATGAGAAATAGTGATCTTTGGCCTTCGTGGCCTAAACCTATTAGTGTGAATCTAACCTGGAACCCATTGGGGAAAAGGGAAAGGTAGGCCTTCGTGGCCAAAACCTTGAATTGTTATATTTCTAACCCTGAAGGGATAGGAATATTTGATAGTGAGTAACTCTGATGCCTTAAGGTGTAATTGAAGGAAAAGTTGTGATTTAGGGCGTGAATATGTTACGGGATTGGCCTAGTAAACCGTAGGTTTTGTGCCTTTATCACCGTAAGACCTTAGGGATGATTTAGAGATGTTTTAGGGGAATTGGAGAAGTGAATCGTGTGGACTTTTGGGTTGATTTAGGTTCTGGAGCGTAACATCGTTTTGCTGTCCGTCACGACTGTTCACGTTTTCGGTCGAAATCGTTTTGGACGTAACTTTTGATCCGTAAGTCCGTTTTGGCCTCTGTTCGAAGTGTTGGAAAGATAATGAACAGGGATATAACATAATATAGATAAAGGAATTGGTTTCCCAATATTTTTATATCTAATCATGTTTGAGGAGTCAACTGTGTATATGTTCTATTAATGAATCATGTTCTGGTTCAGTGATGTCTTGATGTTTTGATGCTGCAATTTTCCTGATGAATTACCATGAGGGTAACTGTGATAATATATGATTATATGATGAATTAACATGAGTAGGACTGTGAAGTTTATGTGATTAATAGGCGATAGTATGAGAATTACCGCGAGTATAATTATGAATTAATATGTGATAATATGTGACAATATGATGAATTAATATGAGTATGACTGTGAGCGCTATGTGATTTGTATATGATTATATGATGATTTCTACGATGTATGATGATGATTATTATGATTATATGATGACATGATGTATGATGATGATTATTATGATGAAATATGATGACATGACGTATGATGATGATTATGATGATGAGCTATGACGTTTGATGATGATGAATATGATGAATGATGATGCATCTATGATGTTGTTATGAGGATGATTTGTGACGTGTGCATCATGCATTCATGTGCATCCGGACTTCGGTTCAGGACCTCAATTACTTTGGCTTCAATCCCATTGTGTGGGTGTAAAGTGTTTTGATGTGCTCTGGTTCTCAAGTAGAATCGACCCTATTGATGGGGATCTATGGAGGGTTGATGGCCCAATGTCCATCGTGTTGTGATGATTGGTACCACATGCATTGAGTCTTGTTGCATTTACATTTATGGGTCTTTTTGTATGAATTATGACGTTGTGGCTTTTGAGGCATATTGAAGGATATGAATGTGTAAAATATGATTATGATGCCATTTATATGTTGATTTTTATACATTGATTATTATAAATTGTTTTACTCACCCTGCCTGTTTGAATGTTACCTCCATGTGGGTAACGTGCAGATGATCAGGTTTAGCCGTGGACACCGTTGAGGATTTTTGAAGTCTTTGAGTTGTTAGCCTTTTGGTTAACTTAGAGGGTCTTGCTCTGATATGTAACATCGAGTTGGGTTCTTTTGAGTTAAACTATATACTATTGAGTTATTTTGCTTATCTTCCCGTATGAGGAAAACCTTGATTTATACCTTTTGAGTTCCGTTGCTTTGTGCAATTTGATGTATTTTGAGAAAACCCGTTGTACACGGAGCATTGACTTATTTTGAGCTATTGAGAAATGAACATCCTTTGAGGTGATTTTTATTGAGTTAAATAATTTACTATGATATCTGTGTTATTTTGCCTTAATAATTGTGGGGTAAAAAAGGGTGTTACAGCTAGGATCATTTTTGATGAGATCCGAGCCATAACCGCTAGTGGACATCGCTTGGGCACTAAGGGCCTGACTATTTTAGTATTTCCAAGACTTATTGTGGGCTTGTGTATGCGAACAGGTGTCTCGATCCCAAGTGTGGTCCACAAGACCATTAAGGGGGTTAGTGACTGACACTTGGATCCGTAGTTACTATATGCTGAGACTGGACCAGCCGCCACCACCACCACGACACCCAAATCAGCCCCCACAACAGAGCGACAAAGTTCCACCCGCTGACCTGGCCTTTGATGAGCGTATCACATGCATGTACACGTGGGATATGCATATGGCTCATCAGAGGGCCTTTTAATTTTTGCACACATCCATGCGAGCTTTGTATTTGCAGGTTCGTGCGCCACATATTGAACATCCATTCCCGACTCAGGAGGACTTTGACACGTATGTAGCTATTCACACGCAATTTTCACGCGAACAACCTCTGACCTCCTAACGCTGGTTTACTTGTGGGATCAGTCAAACGAGTCCCATAACACTTGGTTTGGGATGTATGCGAAAAATGGTGGAATGGGGTCTATTTGAAATAGGCTGGAAATTATTTGTAAGTCAAACTGAAAACATAGATAACAGTACAAAGGAATGAGAAATAACTTATGTAAAAGGAGTAAAAACAAGGCAAAGACACATTTAGAATTAATGACATAAATTGCTTATAAAAAGGGAAATGTAGACGCGATCGTACATCTTGTAGGATTGAAAACTCTTTTCTCGTAACGCTTTGGTACTCAGAGTGTTTTTCTTACAGTATTACAAAAACGCGCCTCTAAAAACAAAACATGCATTACTTTAAATAGAGAAATAAATATGTGTTTGTGCTTGTGATAAAAATGAGTGAGTATGACATAACTAAATCAAAGCATGCATAGTCAATACATTAATAAAACCAAATATGAATGGCAATGTTTAAAGCATACAGTACTTAAACGAACAAAGGCAAAATAAAAGAATGCAAATAATGAAATGGCAACATGGTTGCCTTCTTCAGGGAGATGAAGCTGACTTGATTTGATTTGACTTGATCTGATGCTAGCACTAGTTTGGCAGCGACATAGGATTGTTGACGACGTTCGGAGTCTTCCCATTGAAGTTGATAGTATTCCTGTCGATCATGTCCTAAATTTTATGCTTGAAAGCTCAACAGTTCTCGATTGTCTACTCTGGAGCGCCCATATGAAACTCACAATGGGCATTTGCATCATATTCAACAGGAATGACAGTTGGGGGAGCTAAATTTCTCAAAGCAATGACCTTTTTCTCTAGAAACTGAGCAAAGATATTAGCATATAACATTGGCAAATAGTCAAAAACTCTATCTGGCTTCTATGTCCTCTGCTGATTAGCCTGACGTTATTGTTGAGCAGCTCGTTGTTGCTGATGTTGAGGAGGATACTGATACCCTTGCTGATTGTAGGAATGTTGTTGAGGAACCTGCTGCTGAGGCATTTAAGCTTGAACAGCTTGAACAGTTGGATGATAAGGCATTAGAGCGTATTGTGCAACAACAACATACAAATATTGGTAATAAGGGACTTGATAAGGCATAGGAGCAGGAGCTTGTTAAGGAGTTTTCCCTTTTTGCGTAGAAATGGCATTTGTTTCGCCCCCCCTTCTTTTTGTATCCATTAAAAGGCTTCTTGGTACCGGCCTGGCTGCTAGAACCTCCTTGGATTTTTTCGCTCTTCATACCTTCTTCAATTCTCTCACCAACAATCACCAAGTCAGAGAATCCAGCAGAAATACTACCAATTAGCTTCTCGTAGTATTGGCCTTGCAAGGTACCCATGAAGATATCAATCAGTTCATGGTCAACAAGAGGTGGATGCACCCTTGCAGCTAGCTCTCTCTATCATTATGCGTACTCCTTAAAGGATTCACTGTCCTTCTGAGCCATACTCTGAAGTTGAGTACGATTCGAAGCAAGGTCGGTGTTGTATTTGTACTGCTTGACAAATGCATCAGCTAGTTCAGCCTAAGTGTGCACACTGTTATGCTCTAGCTACATATACCACTCGAGGGATGCTCCATACAAACTGTCTTGGAAGCAATGAATCATCAGCTTTTCTTCTCTGGCATAGGCAGCCATCTTGCGATAGTACATCTTCAGATGAATGTTCGGGAAGTTGAGGCCTTTGTACTTTGAGAATTCAGGCACTTTGAACTTGGTGGGAATGACGACATCCGGCACCAAGCAAAATTCTAGAGCACTGAGAGAAGATGAGTTGTGGACACATCTTAATGGCTTTTGAATCCTAAGCAGCAACAGGACTGGCATAGGGGGTAGCAGCATGATAGTTTTGAACATCATCATATTGGTCTAGCAGATTTTCCTCAACACAAGGAATGGGGATCTGAAAAATAGTAGGTTGGGCTTGCGGGATAGCTCCAAAAGTAACTCCAGGTATTGGGATTGGTTGAGAAGTGACTTCTTCGGCTGCGGTAGCGAAGTTCATTGGAATCCCATAGTTGATGGGGTTGGGAACAGGTACTGAGAGCCTTGAGGTAGACCCTTGTACATGACCTTTGTTGTTGACGGCGGTGGCTTCACGGAGTTCTTCTTCCTTCCTGGACGTGGTGATGGCTTCAAGAATATGATCAATCTTTCCTTTGATGAAGTCCAACTCCTCTCTAAAGGCGGCTTGCTATTGCTGAATATGCTCCATCATACGTCTACTATTGGCTCTAGTTGCGTACTAGTGTCGAGGAATCAGCTTGATTTACTGGAGAGGAAGGAAGGAGAAATGAGATTCCATTGTTGGAATGAAATGCAAGATGCACAACAGATGCGATGCAATGCAATGCAATGCAATGATATGTATTCAAATGCAAAATGCAAAATCCAAGTTCGAGCAATTCTGAAGTTGGTCACTATAATAGGTTAGTAACAACAACTTTTAATCAAAGAAACCTTACAGGTAAACCCTATACGGGAAGATCTATATTCCTTCCCAATAGACCCACTCACGGGATGGTTTCTACGTTGATGGATACGGTTCCCAGGATCACGGGCACTAATCACATCAACATTGCGCAACAGGCTAGTTGTATTACGACGATAATGATGACAAGGTCTCTTCTGAGCAGAGTCCTCATGTTAGGCGCATAAGGAGCGAGTCCTTGGAGACTAACATTACACGACCACCAATATTAGAATTGGTGCTAAAAAGGTTCCCAAAATCACGGACCCTCCACGAATCAAGTCGTGCCATAGGCTAGCTGTGTTACAATAAGATCTACAAATAGATCTCCTATAGGGGAGCTTTCGTGCTAGGCACACAAGGAGCGAGTCCTTGGGGACTAATACTACTCGACTACCAATTCTAAACTAGATGTTTTATTTGCTTTTACCAAAGCTCGGGCACAGAGCCTTACTCATGATGTCATCCCAAGAACCAACAGGCAAGAAAGATAACAAGCATATATATAAAAGCCATAAGAGAACAAAAACGTAAACGAGAAGAAAACAAGCAAACAAAGATAACGCTCTTCGCAAAACCCTAAGTTAGGCTCGACTCTCTCTTGCATGGAGAAATACATCCCCAACAGAGTCGCCAGCTGTCGCACCTTGAAAATTCATTTGAACATACAACCCTCGTGCTAAAGACGCAGAATGCGGTTCGACAGAGTTGCCACCGAACTTTATTTATCCCAAAAAAGATGGGAAAGGAAAATATCAAAAAAAACCTTTTAAACAAAAGACAATAATACGGTCGTCGCAACCAATGTTCCGAGTTCGGGAGTCGGTTACACAAGGGGATACTTGTGAGGTAGAAGGGTGTTACAACTAAAGCACTACCATTGTGCCGAGGATGCGAATTATTACGCTAGCTTAAAATTAGAAGAGTTTCCTGCCATTTCACTAAACTAGGTGTGCTAGAAACTATGTCGAGCTGCAGCCCACAGTCTTTGATTCATATTACTCTTTTTTCTCCCCGATAAAATAAAGCTGTAAACTTAAACTTATTGATCAGTACTAACTTAACTTATGTTTACTTTCAGGTCACGTTCATTCCCCCAAAGCTAACTTTTCCTACTAACTTTTTGGATTATGCAGAACACTATAACATAAGGTTAGTTTTCAAAAATAACACTGATAAGAGAAAGTATCAGATTCATGTTCAACCAAATCGGATGGGACCATCTACTGAAACCTTACTCTAGAGTTTCTGAGTTCTTTCACTTATGACCCACACCAAGTAATTGGTTTTAACAGGGGTCTAACCACCTTTAGGATGTTCTAATATACCTACTGAAACCTCACTCTAGAGTTTCTGAGTTCTTTCACTTATGACCCACACCGAGTAATTGGTTTTAACAGGGGTCTAACCACCTTTAGGATGTTCGAATATACCTACTGTTATAATCATCGAGAGATGGCCGACCTACTAGGAGTCCATAATGGTCCTGAGTTCCTAATGGTCCTAATTTCTATCACAACCCAGTCATTAGGTACTTCCAAATGGTCCTAACTCATACCCTTTTTGGAAAATGTGAAAACATTACTGTCGTGTCCAAAGAAGAACTATTCATCATGTTCTGTCTGATTCCAGGCCTGTTAAAGCAGCAACCTTCATGCTTGCAAATTTAGATAGAATTGCTCAGGCAACTGTATGACCCATTCTAATAAGGGGACTTATCACAAGGATAGTTGTAGCCATAGGTCTCTAAACTCCTTTGTCTCGTCTTACCCCTCTAGGAGGAATTAAACCAATGAACATTGAATTTTGCTTTAACATATGATTTATAAGAACTAAAGGACCTAATGAGTATGATTTGATGATTAAACTTGACGTGGTCCACCACTTTACCTTGCATAACCATGAAAGAACATGCGTCCATAATCGTGATAATTGGTTGTACGACTTAAAAGGTCAGGATGAGTCACCCACACCACCTCAGACCCCTCCAATCCCTGAGTACCACCCAACCCTTTCTCCAATGTCTCCTCTTCTTCTTCAGCTAGTGCACCTCCTATTAGCGAGCACAACACAGAGATAAACACCCCCAGAATAGAACTTACCGCCATTAGAACTGATCTCACCACTCTCCACCGCAGTTTCAAAGACTATATTAATGTGATGGTTGAACAGATGGATCACATGTACCAGGAAATCTACACCGTTCATAGTTTTCTAGGTCCCGATGTAGAACGTCATGATGGCTGATCTTCCATTGATTTCATGCCTTGCTACTTTACACTTGAACATTGGGGTCAATGCTCTGTTTAAGTGTAGGGGAGGAAACTTTTCCCGTTTTTCTAGATTAGGATTTCATTTTATTTTTTCTAATTAGGATTTCCATTGCTTTCTAATTTAAGATTTTATTCTACTGAATTAACATCGGTTAGTCGAGCTAACGACATAAAACAAAGCACTGTGTGGAAGGCAACCCACAATATTTTTATTGATTTCATGAAATTTTTAATTTTTAATTTATGATTTTTTTTCCATTATCTCTATTACATTTGAACTAATACAGGTCCAATCAGACACAACCAAAAAGCATCAAAAACTTCAAATTTTTGCACTTTTCACATATGGCATTTGCCATATAGATATGGAGTTTGCACATAATCAGGAAAAAGAAAAAAAAAAGAATTCAACTGATGATATTTTCCATCAACTAGTGGCGTTCGCCATAGACCTGGCGCTGATCAAACCTGCCAGCACGCTGTCCAACACCAAAACTCTTTTTTTTTCATTTTTCCACACGAACTTCTCCCTATTTCCCCATATTCTTACCTATATTCATCTCCCTCATCACAACTTCTTCATCTCCATAACGTCCAACCACCTGCACTCTATCATTACTCTACCACTAACACTCATTTTCCAACTTCCACCCACTTACAATTGATCGTACCATTTTCCCAAAACCTCTCATAACTTCTAAAACCCAATTTTCCCACTCATATCTCACACCTTTCACTTCCATTATATCTTAAATATTCATATCTCCCACACCAACCATCTCCCAATTTCTTCTCCAATATTTCATCAACGGAAAGTCTTGACAACATTGTGTTTAAGGCTGAAGGAGATAGCGAACATCGACGAACAAAACTCGAAGCTCTTGCCTGCCGCTCAGTTGTGGCAATAAGGTATGTTGATGACTCTTGTCTACGTACTTTAGGAATATTTGATAGTTTAAATTGAATATTTGATACTTTAGGAATATCAGTTGTGGCATTGATTTTACACACTTTTGTGCATGTAGAGATCATACTTATATTTATCTAACACTAGAATTTTTAAGCTCACTGATTTACATTTCAACAGCCCGACTCTGCTAGTACTATAGGTGTTGTTATGTTCAGAATGTTTAATGGAGAATAAAGGTATAACACTAAATATCTTGCTGCCTTGTTGCATTTTCCTTCTAGAGGGGGTGCGCTTTGTGAGGCACCGTTAGACACCGATTGGGTATACACTGCTGGGGAATTTAGGGGACAGTTAACATGTTTTGGCACTGATATCTTTGAGGGCAACATGGCGTCTCAGATCCACAACTCGACCATATGTTACTTTTGTCAAATATTGGCCGACACTATTTTTGGCTGGGATAATACTAACAAAACTAATGCTAAATGTCGCTACTGCGAAAATCGGCGCCGGCTGAACAGAAGAGTCGCCACCGTGCGTTATTTATCCCACGGGAGGGAAAGGGAACGCTCAGAGTAAACCTCGCACAACACGGGAAAGGTATGGTCGTCGCAACCAAAACCTGGGTTCGGGAGTCGGTTACGCAAGGGGAAGGTATTAGCACCCCTCACGTCCGTCGTACTCGACGGGATCCACGCTTGTTTTCGGGTATGGATTGTTATTCTATCTAAACTATAGGTCAAGGGTTAAAAAGAAAATAAAATGAAAAATAAAAATGACTCGGCAAAGTATCGCACTTTATGCCTACGTATTCCCGCCTGGAACGAGAAATCAGAGTCAACGTAGTTCGCCTACCTACGGGAAAGGAGGGGAAGGTTGCTCGCTAGGATATCGTATCCTATGCCTACGTACTTTCATACAGCATGAAAGATCAGAGCAAACGTAGTTCGGCTACCTACGACACAAGCTTGTCTTGATTGATTTTATTCCTTCTGAAAATGTTTTCTTGATTGACAGTCCAAGCGGACAAAAATGACGTCTTGATGAGTTCACATTCTTTTACGGAAGAAGTGTCTTTTATTGTGTTTGAAATCTTTATGGTGTTTTCTGTTTGTTTTTGAGGAAGAAGAGATAGAACTCTAACCTATGGTTGCGAAAGGAAACAAACTAACCTAATGTTATCATGCATGGGTTAAAGACCTAGTGTCTATCATGCTCCTCTCTTGCACAGAGAGAAACAGAGATCCTACGGGATAGGCAGAAACAGAAACAATATCAGATATATATAGTAAAGCAGTAAAATGCATGAATGCAGCAATACAAGCGAGGCAAGGGAGTCCCACTCGACCTCGAACCTAGAAAACAATAGGCAAAAGTGAACAGACTTCACTTTCAACCCAACAGGGTAAACAGCAAACAATACAGTCAGGAAAACCAATCAATACATCAAGAAATGAAATACAGCAAAAATAAACAGCCACGGCAGCTCCACATCAATCTCTATCTTCAAGTAACCTCCAATCAGCTACAGGCTTCAACAAGCATCAATCTCCATCTTCAAGGCCTTCAGGCAAGGGCTTTGATCATCAGTCTTCTATAAGCAATGGCTTTTCTTCAAGTTCAAACCTCCAGGATGAGGAATCAGTCACAAGAGTGAAGTGAATGAATGTTAGACAGTTAATTACCTACCAAGGGTGGTTCATCAACTGTTAACATTAAACAGAAAGTTTCCTCTCAAAAGTTCTATCTTTCAAATATATTCACTGATCCTTCCAAAGGAAGGAGGTGGATATTTGAAAGAGACTTTGAATCATAGAGAAAGGATGGATGCAGACAAGGCATTCCATGTTTGAGAAACAAGCTTTCTAATCTAGAGCTCTGCCTAGCTCCTAAACCCTAGTCTCCTCAGCAGCTGCTAGTAAGAACCTCCTCTCCAACTCTGGCAGTTGATCTTCAATCTCTGGATCTCCAATGGTCTTCATCTCCTCAAGTCTTCAGCTCTCCCAAGTTCCCAGACAATCCCAATACCCAAGCAAGCAAGCAATAATCCCCAGAGGGCACACCACACCAGTCAATCAGATATACACAGAGTATTAATAGCAGTAGGGGAGTCCTGACTTTTCTCTAAGGGATCTAATAACTACCCATAGCCCCTATAGTCCCATAACTAAACTAGTTAAACCCTAAGTCCTAAGGGGAAGAATCAAACTCCTAAGTCATTACCTAAAAACCCTAATTTGTTCATGTTGTTCAAGCCTACATTAAGCACCTAAAATTAATTTCTAAAAATGGGAACTAAATTGTTTCTACAAGTTCAATATCTCATCTAAGCAACCTAAAAAGAATGAACAAAAAATATGAAAGCATCTAGTAGAACAAAAATTAACAAAATCATGCATGAAATGAAACTATTTAAAATGTCATTTATTTAGAAAATATGGGAAAAATATCAAATAAAAATAAAATGCATTTTTTATTTTTTGACAATTTTCTACACAGAACCAAGAAAATATAGAAAAAACAACCACTAAAAAAGAGTTAATTTCCTATTTTATATGGTTTTTTAAAGTTAGTAAAAATTAAAGTGAATTAAAAAACTAAATTGAATTAAAATGAGAGGGGGGGGTAAGAATAGCAATTCGCTCCAGTTCATATTCCAGTGGGCCAGCAAACGGGGGTGTGACTAGCGAGTTTGTATTAGGCCCAGAACAAGTCAGAATTAATAAAAACGAAAAAAACCGACAAGGAGGTGGGAGGTGTATTCAGCAGGGTTTTCACGTTCAGATTCACAATGGGCTCAGTACTGGGGGGTGGGGATATCACTAAAACACCTAGGCCCGCCCGTTTCATTAAATGAAACGGTGCGTTTAGGGCACCTCTCTCAACTCCCTCCCAAAACTCAGAATTGAATTAGAGCCACACGATCTTGGCCTTGAGTCAAAAGTCTTCACGCAATGGACAGCCACGATTGCTTCTTCTTCCTCCTGCCATGAAAGCTAGGGTTTACCTCCATGAAAACTCCATGCACGGATACACTTCCATCAATCTGTTCTCTCTCCATAGTCCATGAATCCTCACGATGTAAACATGAAAAACACTCCAATTTTCTTCCTCTACAAGACTATGGTGGTAGTTTGTTTTGAAACTCAACATAACTCTCAACCCGATAGCAATAAGCTCTGGCCACCATGGAAATGCTCTGCAACCTATCCTCAAGAAACTCAACCAAACCTATACTAATCTCTTCTATACTTAATGGTGATCATTCTGCACTAACAACCTAATATTATTATGGCCTATCCTAAGAGTTCTAAATCCTAACAGTTTCAAGCACCTGCTAACAATTATCACTAAACAGCACCAAACTCATCCTAATCGTTCTACTAACAACCTAGATCACATCTAAACTAATAAAACTATGCTAAACTAACTAAATCAAGCAATGGCAGAGAAAATGCACCTGATGCAAAAGCTTGAAGATGCTGATGGAACTCGTGGATCTGAGGTTTCTAATGCTTGGATCTTGATCAACTAACTCAGTGCTTGATTCTGTTTGCAAAACCTTGATGATTCTTGCCTTGGATCTTGCTATCCAATGGAAATTGCAATTTGAATGTTGTTGATGAAAGTGCACGAAATTGATCAATATCCACCAAATCTTTGATTCAATTCTGATCCATGATGATGGTGAAATGTAGGAGGATCAATGTTGATGAGAATTGATGCTGAATTTGTGAGATTGAAGTGAATTTGCAACTTGGAGAATGAGAGAACTTTGGGAAATTTTTGGTGAAAAATGAATCCAACCCTTGCTCAATTCTGATTTCATGAATATATAGTGCTCAAATGAATCTTCTAGAACCATCTTGCAACTTCCCTTGCATTCCAAATTGAATCCATTTTGGTTATGTTTCTTCAAATGCAAGTAACCATAAATAACTTTTCTTTTTCCTTCTAAACTCAAAAATGTACTTGAACCATTGTCTTTGAAATGTCTTTTGGACCCAAAATCATATATTGGAAGTCCCCATTTGGACTTATAAATCTCTCAAACCATTTTTCACTTTGACTTTATTTAAGTTATAAGCCATTTTAGTTCAAATTTGACCAATCATGCAACTTCATGTTATGAGCTTTTCCAACAATTTGTGACCTTCTTTCTAGACTCAAAATCACATTTTGAACAACTTTGATGTTGTAAGTTTTTCCATTTGAGGCCTCCTTGTATGAGTTTTGGACATAGGTTAAAATGACCTGTAATTCACAAATGCCCAAAATACCCTTTGCTTGCCAAGACCATAAGTTGAGTTCCACACATCATATGAAGGCATGCCACACCATTCTAGAAAGCTAAGACAATGAGGAACAATTCCTATGTTGACCAGAAATTCATTTGAAATCTCCTTGAGGGGTAAAACTAGCTTGGAAGTCAAGTCACTTTCACAGACAAAATTTCAGATACCTCAGATGACCTGTAACTTGCAAGGACCATAACTTGAGTTCTATAAATCTCCTTGATGTCTTCCACCACTCAAATTAAAGGTCTTGAGATCCTCTACAAGTTTCATGTTGGCCAAGAAGCCATTTGAAGCTTGCATTTTGACTTATCTTGCTTGGAAATTTGACCTAAACTAGGGGATTTTACACAGAAACCCTAATTTAGAAGCTCCTCTTCTCCTTGATTTCTCTTGAATTCTGCTTGGCATATCTCCATATCCTTCTTTATATGTCCAATGATGAACCCCACATCTCTCCACTAGACTTGAATGCCCCTTAAATCAGTCAATTGACCTAGGGTTGACCTAGGGTTGACCCAGATGAAACCCTAGTTGACTGCCTTCAGCTATAGCCCTTGTGCTCTCATCAATGACTTGTCTCCTTCTTTAAATGACTTTCTAAGTCTCTCATAATGTCTAGATACTCTCCATGCCTTCAACTCACAGCTCACAACCCTCTTGTTGACCCTCAGACACCCTCAGCTAGGAGATGGACTCAAGGCTTGATCTGCTGAACTCTTTGCTTTCAAATCCTTTCCTGATGACTTGAATGAGATTGAATTGGGATAATAACCTCTTGATAGGCTTCTAGAGATGAGAATAATGATTGGTCCCCCTGTTGTATGACTTGCTATGCTTATGCTATGCAGATGATTAGACTATGCACATGACTCTATATGCAAATGCTAATGACATTGAAACATAAACCAAGTGAATAAGGTTGGGCAAATTTTAGGGTGCAACAGCTGCCCCTATTCAAGCGGCTTGGACCCGATTGGGTGAAGAGCCCGGAGCCTTCAGACATTCGCGGTACGAGACGGTTGAATACTAGGAACCCAGAAATTTGCCAACCGCAGAAATAAACTGCGCTACTGCTTGGGGAACGACATTCATCAGCTGAATTTAACTGTTACGGCAACCCACTGATCTCGTGTGACCGCGCTGGGGATTGTCTTCACCGTTCTGAAAAGGATTCTGTCATAACAGATTGCTTGCTTGTCCATGTTAGGACTCTGTCTGTCATCGATGCGAAGAAATCTCAACTAAGACCGGTCCACGTTAGGACTCCACTTGCTGTTAACCCAGAAAAATCTCGGCAACTCCGCTGGGGATAATTCGTCTGCATTTCCATAAACTGAATCGTCCACGTTAGGAATAAAACTCTTTCACGCTAGGAGTAACACCTGTCCACGTTAGGAATCATTTCTTCTGTATCTGTCCACGTCAGGACTAACCTTTTCATCTTTCCACGTCAGGAAGCAATCTTCTTTCCACATAAGGAGAACTATATCAATCTGTCCACGTAAGGACTCCAATACCACTTGACATGTCCGCGTCAGGACTCCAATCTTTCCACGTAAGGAATACAACATTGGTTCTGAACCTGTCCACGTTAGGACTCACCTTTCCACGTAAGGAGTACATCATTCTTCCACGTCAGGAATCAACTTTTCTTGAATCTGTCCACGTAAGGACCCCAATTTTTCCACGTAAGGAATAAATCTTCTTTTGAGTCTGTCCACATCAGAACTAAACCCCTTCCATGTCAGGAATCCACTCTTTCTTTCCACGTCAGGAATACAAGCCTCTTTCCACGTAAGGAATGCTATCCGTTTTCCACGCAAGGAAACATAACTTTTCCACATAATGCAACCAATTCCTTCCGATTTTTCCGCGTCAGGACTACATTTTTCCACGTAAGGAATGCCATCTTAATCTGTCCACGTAAGGACTCCACTCTTTCCACGTTAGGAATCACCTCTTTCCACGTAAGGAATCCTCTTCTGATATGTCTGCGTAAGGACTACATCGTCCACGTTAGGACCCACTTATCCACGTTAGGAATAATAATCTCTTTGATTTGTCCACGTCAGGGCACTGATCTCGTCTTGATTTGTCCATGCTAGGACTCAGGCGTCTTCGACCTACTGAGGAAATAAGACTTGTCCACGTAAGGACTCACACCCTTGTCTGATCTGTCCACGTCAGGGCACCAACACAAAGAGTAATCACTTTTGTCAACGTCATGACCTCCCATTCCACTAATTTCGAGAACCCGAATCTGCCCACGTTAGGACTAACACACCTCACCAATCCGGGGAAATAAACCTGTCCACGTTAGGACGCCCACTTCTGAAGAAATCCCGTCAATCTAGGAGTAAATTGTCCGCGTCAGGACTTAGTTCTCCAATGATCCTCACCCACAAACTTCTTAGCACTGACGGGACAGCGACTTTGAGACGGACTCTACTGGGGATGTCTGGAAACCAAACTATCGGACGCCTACTCTGATAACCGACGGTGGCCTCTGAAATTCTGATTCATGGAACCCCTGATGACAACTAATTCTGCCTGGGAATAAAGAGAAACTTATCCTGGTAACTCTGTGGGGAATACTGCCGAAACTGACATTATCATTGGATATCTCATGCCGAGAACATTTGGTAATTCATTTGAGCAAGAGTTCTCTCCACCTGAACTGCTAGAGTACAGAAACTGCTTCAGCAAAATAAATGCTAAAGATAATGCCGACTCCGCCGGGGATAGCCAGGTGCTACAGAATTATTCCAGCAAAGTAAATGCTGAAAGGGTGAAGTCAACCATACTGGGAAGTTGGGAACTCAAACCAAACACCCTGTTGAGGTAACCCCCTGCTGGGGAATAGCAGATGTGCATAGTATGATCGGACTTTCTGCTGGAGAGTGAATTGATATTACACAGTATCTCTGACAAAATAAATGACAGGAATCACCATCAACTCTGCTTGGGAGAGTCTTAATCTTCGAATTCCGCAGGGAGGAAAGAACACTTGCTGCAAAGAGAACTCCGCTGGAGGTGGGACTATTCTCTCGGGGAAAACTCACTGATTCCGCTGGGGGAGAGTGCATGACCCTGCGGGGAAAGATGAACCTGTCTGAATACAGCCTTATGATCTTGGAATCGCCAAACTCTGTTGAGGACGAATAACTTTTCTGCTCCCTTTGGGTAAGCTACGGCTAGCTGGGGAATTCTATCCTTCTTCAGGAAGAACATGCATGACCTGCGTGGGGATTAAGTCTTTCGTTATCGCAATCTTTTGATCATCTTCCTCGTATGGTTATGAAACCTGCAACAACACAAACAAGACACGACAAGCCTATGCAATCAAATCAATTCAGGTTAGTGACGTTACACTCAGTTAATTCAAAGCTTTAACAATTGTTGGCAAGGGCCAGTGATGTTATACTCATGCTAGCTTCACTAAACTTAGGCGTTTTATCATGCACAAAACAGTAAAGAACCAGCATCAAGTACTGAATAACATATTTTATTGATCGGGCCCCTGAATGGGCGGAGTTTTATACATGGGATGTAACTCCTGAAATGAGGAAGCTACGCAAAGCAAATACATAAGTATGCACAAGAAGCATGAATATTTTGACAAATTAAATTTTGTACACATGTCGGCAACGGGGCGCAGACGAACACCACGAAATGATCCTCCTATGACTCATCTGACTCTAATGCTTTCCCGGTATCCCCACTTCTGAAGAGATTGTATCCGATAACTGGCTCCTCAACCATATTCTCCCGCATTGATGCTTATTGCAATTATCAAATTCGGACCGCAGTCATTTGCTTTTCAAATCCCTAACTTTTGCGTGAACCGCCCTTTACGGGTTTTCAGTTCACCGGGATACCCTTTTTTGCCGAAGCCGCCCAGTGTAGGTTTTCAACTTCGCGGGTGTACATTTTTCAATTTTATCCCTAACTTTTGCCCGAACCTTTCATTCTGTTTTTGGTTCGCCAGGATGCCCCATTTTTGCCTGGACTCTCTTTTTCTGTCCAGCGGGTCTATTTTAAGCAAAATATTTTTTAACTGCGTCCGAATTCACAGGTGACACAAAGTCTTCTCCGTCCATGGTGGACAACAACAACGCTCCTCCTGAAAAGACCTTACTGACAACGTATGGCCCTTCGTAGTTGGGGGTCCACTTGCCCCTGTGATCTGCTTGCGGCGGGAGAATCCTTTTCAGCACAAGGTCGCCCGTCTGAAAGCTTCGCGGATGTATCTTCTTGTCGTACGCTTTCTTCATTCGGCTCTGGTACAAACGACCGTATGCTAGAGAAGCTAGCCTCTTCTCATCCATCAAGCTCAGTTGGTTCAATCTATTCGTTACCCATTCTGCCTCGTCCAGCTGAACGTCTCGCAATACCCTCAGAGAAGGGATCTCAACTTCCAATGGTAATACCGCTTCCATTCCGTATACCAACGAGAACGGAGTTGCCCCGGTTGATGTGCGCACCGTCGTACGATAACCGTGCAAAGCGAAAGGTAGCATTTCATGCCAATCCTTATAGGTCACCACCATTTTCTGAACGATTTTCTTGATATTCTTATTGGCCGCTTCGACAGCGCCATTCATCTTGGGTCGGTAAGGGGAGGAGTTGTGATGTTCGATCTTGAAATTCTGACATAGCTCCTTCATCATTTTGTTGTTCAGATTTGAACCATTATCCGTGATTATCCGCTCGGGAATCCCATATCGGCAAATGATATCTCTCTTGATGAATCTGGCCACCACTTGCTTCGTTACATTCGCGTAAGACGCCGCTTCCACCCACTTGGTGAAATAATCGATTGCTACTAGGATGAACCGATGCCCGTTAGAAGCTGTCGGCTCGATCTTTCCAATCATATCGATTCCCCACATCGAGAACGACCATGGAGATGACATCACATTTAGAGGACTCGGAGGCACGTGTATCTTGTCAGCATAGATTTGGCACTTGTGGCACTTCCTCGCGAACTTGAAACAATCAGTTTCCATCGTCAGCCAAAAGTAACCTGCCCTCAGCAGCTTTCTCGTCATAGCATGCCCACCAGCATGCGTACCAAAGGTACCTTCGTGAATTTCCTCCATGAGAAGCTTTGCCTCTTTCTCGTCTACACAACGCAACAACACCAAATCGTGGTTTCTTCTGTATAAGACGCCATCCGGATTCAAGTAGAAATTACCCGCTAATCTCCTGAGAGTCTTCTGATCTTGACGGGATGCCCCAGCCGGATACTCTTTATTCTTCAGGAAATTGAGGATATCAAAATACCACGGTTTGTCATCAGATGCTTCATCAATAGCAAATACATAAGCTGGCCTGTCCAACCGAGAGATAGTGATTTGGGGAGCTTCGTTCCAGAAGTTGACCTTGTACATGGAAGACAAAGTGGCGAGAGCGTCAGCCATTTGATTTTCTGCCCGCGGTACGTGATGCAATTCAACCTTGTCGAAGAAAGGCAACAATCTCCTTGCATAATTCATGTAATGTATCAAATTGGGCTGACGTGTCTCCCATTCCCCTTTGATCTGATTCACCACCAGAGCTGAGTCTCCGTATACGTCTAGATGTTTGATTCGCAAATCAATGGCTTCTTCAAGCCCCATTATACAAGCTTCGTATTCGGCCTCATTGTTGGTAACGGCAAAGGTCAATCGGGCAGTAAACGGGATGTGCGACCCGTGTGGCGTCGTGATGATTGCCCCTATTCCGCTACCGTAAGCATTCACGGCTCCGTCAAATATCATCTTCCATTTGGACCCCAACTCTGGTCCCTCGTCTGGCAACGGTTCTTCACAATCTTTCATCTTTAGGTACATGATATCCTCGTCAGGAAAATCAAACCTCATCGATTGGTACTCTTCAATAGGCTGCTCCGCCAGATACTCAGACAGCACACTCCCCTTTATAGCCTTTTGCGAGACGTATTGGATATCATATTCAGTCAAGACCATCTGCCAACGGGCAATTCTACCTGACAACGCCTGCCTTTCGAATACATATTTGATAGGATCCATCTTCGAGATGAGCATGGTTGTATGATTCAGCATGTACTGCCTCAAACGCTTGGCGGCCCAGGCTAGCGCGCAACAAGTTTTCTCCAGCATTGAGTACCGAGATTCACAATCTGTAAATTTCTTACTCAAGTAATAGATCGCATGCTCTTTTCTCCCTGTCTCGTCGTGTTGACCGAGAACACAACCCATGCTTCCCTCAAGAACCGTCAAATACATGATCAAGGGTCTCCCTGCCACTGGGGGTATCAAAATAGGAGGCTCCTGCAAATACTGCTTTATTTTATCGAACGCCTTTTGACAATTTTCGTTCCACGTCACAGCTTGATCTTTCTTTAGCAACTTGAATAATGGTTCACACGTAGCAGTTAGGTGAGATATGAACCGAGCGATGTAGTTCAACCTCCCTAAAAACCCGCGCACCTCTTTCTCTGTTTTAGGCGTCGGCATTTCTTGAATCGCTTTTATTTTAGCAGGATCGACCTCTATTCCTCTTTCGCTTACGATAAACCCCAGCAGTTTACCCGATCTCACCCCGAAGGTGCATTTATTAGGGTTCAGCCTCAGCCTGAACTTCCTAAGCCTTTTAAATAATTTCAGCAGATTTACCAGATGCTCTTCCTCCGTCTGGGATTTGGCAATCATATCGTCAACATAAACTTCGATCTCTTTATGCATCATGTCATGGAAAAGAGTCGTCATCGCACGCTGATATGTTGCCCCATCATTTTTCAAACCAAAGGGCATCACTTTGTAACAAAATGTTCCCCAAGGCGTTATGAAAGTAGTCTTCTCCATATCCTCTGGCGCCATTTTAATCTGATTATAGCCTGAAAAGCCATCCATGAAGGAGAATACAGAGTATTGAGCAGTATTATCAACTAACACGTCAATGTGAGGAAGTGGAAAATCGTCTTTTGGGCTTGCTTTATTCAAATCTCTATAATCCACGCACATTCGAACCTTGCCATCTTTCTTTGGCACTGGTACGATGTTGGCAACCCATGAAGGATACTTCGTCACAGCCAGGAAACCAGCGTCCCACTGCTTCTGAACTTCCTCTTTGATCTTCATTGCCATATCTGGTCGAGTTCTGCGAAGCTTTTGTTTGACCGGCGGGCAATCTTCTTTCAATGGCAGGCGATGCACGACCATATCTGTATCGAGCCCTGGCATATCCTCATACGACCAAGCGAATACATCACTATACTCTTGGAGCATTTCAACCAGTCTCCGCTTGATATCATCCTGCAGCGCGGCTCCGATACGAATGTTTTTCTCAACCCCTTCCGACCCCAAATTGATAATTTCGATGACCTCGTCGTGAGGCAGAATGGCTCTTTCCTCTTGCTTTACTAACCAGGACAGTTCTTCAGGAACGTCGCTATCTTCGACAACCTCTTCTTCAGCCTGAAACACCGGGTGCTCAAAGTCGGGACGAGTCATAGGTGGTTCAAGGATGTCATCTGAAAATGTTATTCTGCAAAAGGAATGGTTAAGTGCTTCAAAATGCGTATAAAGCGAATAACCACATTGCCATTTTATTGAAAAAATATAAAACAAGAAAGACAGGGATTACGGTACTTGCACATGAAAAAACGCCATTTATTTAATGATTAACACGCAATGTTTATAACAACACAGCCCTAAGCAAATCTCGATGCCCCGGGCAAGACATCAGATTATTCAACAATTAGTAAAGCAAAGCATTACTGTTTAAAAGTCACAGGAACAAGCTCCTGAATAGACCAGTTGCACAGTCCTTGTCCTGGCGTGCTTGGCTGAATCCAGGCATCCATATCACAGTCGCTGTCTCCTTCATCAGACTCTGAAGCAGCATTGACATTTTCGTGACATACTCCACTGGCAGAGATGATAATCGGCTTTCTGAAACGGGGGGCCCCCACGGAAGGAGTTGATGACGACGGTTGGTACCCCAGCCCGAACCGGTCCATCTTCACAGGAATGTCCAGCACTTTGCCCCAGCCCTTGGCTTCTCCTGCTTCCACTAGAGCTCGAGCTTCCTTATACGATGAGACAGCTATCTCTGGCACTTTGCTCGGCCCGGGACCTTTGTCCTTGATGCACAAACCTTCGAATGCCTGGCAGGGCGTTTCGTGGATCTCTCCGTCGACTTCCACATATTTAAACGACGATAGATGGCTGACCAGGATGTCTTCTTCTCCGCACACGGTGACTACACTGTCTCCGACCATATATTTTAACTTCTGATGCAGGGTAGACGTGACGGCCCCTGCCCCATGAATCCAGGGTCTTCCTAGCAAGCAGCTATACGCAGGCTGTATATCCATGATATAAAACTCCGTTGCAAACACTTCCGGCCCCACTTGCAGAGGCAAGGTAATCGATCCGAAGACTGTTCTCCGCGTGCCGTCAAATGCTCTGACTACCAAATCACTGGGTGTACACAAAATTCCTCGAACATCCAGCTTCATCATCGCCTTCTTGGGCAACACATTCAAAGATGATCCGGTGTCAACCAATACGTGCGACATTACTGATCCTCTACACTCAACAGATACGTGTAATGCCATATTATGATCTCTCCCTTTCGGAGTCAAGTCGAAATCGGTAAAGCCCAAGCTGTGGCCTGCATTCACATGTGCCAATACTCCTTCTAGCTGATTTACGGAGACGTCTTGGGGTACAAAAGAAGTGTCCAGGACTTTCAGCAAAGCATTTCTGTGAGCTTCCGAACACAACAGCAATGATAGGATAGATATTTTGGACGGTGTCTGCTGCAGATGCTCCACAATCTTATAATCACTTTTTCGAATTAAGCGCATGAACTCTTCTACATCCTTCGATGCTGCTTCTTTTTCACTTGCTTGTACCGGAACATTCTCAACCGCTTTCCCTTTTCCTTTCGCTAGTCTTTCAGCCTCCACTTCAGGAGATATAAAGATCCTGCCACTCCTTGTCATGCCTCCTGAGCCAACAACATTATCCACAATCTCCGCTGGCTGTTTGTTAACATCAATCTTTATCCCGTCACAATACACCTCTAACCCATATGACCATGGGACTGCTTTCGTGTTTTCGTACGGGATTGGCCCGGCCTTAGTTATGGTGATCGGTGGTCGCTGAGCTGGTGCTGCAATAGTGATCGTCTTCCGAGGAATCGTTACCGTGGCCACATCACTCCGATTGTCCCCTACTGCTCCTGCAGGCTCGTCAGTTGCCGCTCGATCAAACTGCAATATGCCCTCATCAATTAAAGCCTGAATGCCTTTCTTCAAATCCTCACACCCCCCAGCTAGGGTCCAACAGTCTAAGCAATACTCGTTACATCCTGGGTAGACACCTCCTTGTAACAGTCGGCTCTTTATCTCGCTCAGCGGCGTCTTTAAATCTTCAACATTCATAATAAGATTCAGACCTTCCTCAGTCAGAACGGCGTTTGCCCCATGATTAGGCATGGGTTTCTGGACTATATTCGGACCTGCCGTTCCGAAGTTGATAGTCTTGTTGTCCAAAAGATCCTGCACAACGTGCTTAAAAGCATGGCAACCTTCTATATCGTAGCCCGGGGCCCCAGAATGAAACTCACAGTGTCTGTTTGCATCGTAGCCGAACGGGGGAGCTCCCGTTATTGGTGCCAGAGTTCTTTTCTCTACCAGATTCAATCCCAACAATGTCTGCAACAAATCGGCATATGTTGAGGGAGGCTTCTCAAACACTCTTCTCGGTTTACTACCCTGGAATCTTCGTTGAGCCTGCTGTGCCCCCTGCTGAGGCTGCTGCTGCTGTGGCATTGGCTGTTGCTGAACCGGTTGTTGTTGCTGGAGTGGTTGTTGTTGATATGGGATAGTAACACTCGCCACCTGCTGCGGCTGACGATATTGACCTCGTCCCCTGCCTCGGCCCCGGCCTCGGCCTCCAAATACTGCGCTTGCCTCGCCCTGACGGCGCCCACCATAAGCTTTCCTATTACTGCCAGATGCAGTTGATTCCTCGACTTGGAACTTTCCTTGCTTAATGTTACGTTCAATCTTTTCTCCCATTAGAATCAGGTCTGAAAAACTGGCCAGAGACGTATGAAACAGCATATCATGAAACAGACCTGTGAATGTGCCGACAAACATGTCATTCATTTCCTTATCTTCCACAGGAGGACGGACCCTGGCAGCCATATCGCGCCACCTTTGCGCGTACTCTTTAAAACTCTCCCCCTTCTTCTGCGACAGCCCGGCCAACTGGACCCGATTGGGTGCCAGGTCGCTGTTATACTTGTAGTGAGCTACGAACGCCTCCGCCAATTGCTTCCATGTCTTGATATCAGTTGGCTCCAACCCCATGTACCACTCTAGGGAAGGGCCCGATAGACTATCCTGAAAGAAATGCATTAGCATTCTTTCATCAGTTGAGTATGCAGACATCTTTCTGTAATAAGCTCGTACATGCACTTTTGGACATGTGTCTCCTTTGTACTTATCGAACGCAGGAGCTTTGAATTTAATTGGCACCCTCAAACCAGGTACCAGACCCATGGTTGCCATGTCCAATCCCACAGCACTTTGATTTAAGACTCCCTTCATCTGCTCTTCCAGCATTCTAATCTTTTGGGAATCATCCATCGGCCCTTCAAAACCTCCTCCGGAGAAGGCGTCTTCCTGCTGATCTTCTTGCCACATACCGTTTCCAGCTCCGTACCCATCATATCCATTATTACGTCCAGCTCTGATCTGATTCATCCCCGGACCTCGGCCTCTGTTGTCGTACCCTTGAACACCTCCAGCAGGACCAAAAGCCATAAATCCAGTACCGTTTCCGTTCCCAAAGCCTCCGTAACCCTGATTGACCATACCATAACCATCTTGCCCAAAGCCTTGAGCATTAAAGCCATACTTCCCAGTGTTATCGAATCCCTGATCGTTGAATCCGAATCCAGTATTGACAAAGCCATTGCCTCCTAGATTATCTCCCAAATTGACATCACCCAGCCCAACATTATGGACAGCGGTCTCATTCCCCACTCCGACGTTACCATTCACAGCAGCGGTAGCGTTGTTGATATTAGCAGCAGGTGTATTGACTACAGGCAGAGCCACTGGCGTGGGAGTGCCGTCTCCATGAACAGTATCGACCCGTACAGACTGATGATCTTCATTACCATGACCAGCGCTTCGGGCCAACAGAGGCTGGACCATGGCCTGCAAATTCTCCTGCCCTTTTGCTATAGCTTCCATGGTCTGCATGAAGAGGGCGAGCTTCTCGCGCACATCTTGCATCTCGTTCTGCATTTGGTCCATGATTTTTCGACAATTGGAGCGGGTAGAATATCGGTGCGGATGTTGATCTGCAATCCTGATAAGTACCTGATACAGAGCAGGGAATAAGACACCATTCAAAGATTACCTGTAATGCAATATGAATATGAATGCAATGCAATGTGTGTCTGTGCCTTAGGGAAGTTCATCCCCCAGTTCTAGTGCGAAGGTGCCGGTGCAGTGAAAGTGTTGACAATAGGAATATCGGAGATGAATCATAGAAAGCCTCATATATTGCAGGGAGAATCAATAAGCCCAGGGTACAATATCACGGAGAGTACAAAGAAGGCATGACCTCAACCAACAATCCTGGTGATGGTCAGCACTATGCAAATAAAGCATACAAGTTACTACATGAAATGATCAAATCCTCCCAAAAGTCTGGTACTCTTCTATCAACTTCCTGGTCTCCGGATGGCTTGGTCGATCAAGCAGCCCTTCAACAAGCTGGTTTCTCCTCTTAAGGACACGGCGTACGTCTTCAGCAGTTTCTTCCCATGTTGCTTCTCCGAAGCAATCTTCTAGCCTTCGCTTCTGAGACACCGCTTCATCTCTGGATTTGATTGCCTTGTTCAGTGCATGCTGGACACTATACCGGGTCATCACTTCTTCCTCACACTTCTTGATGCTAGACTTCAACTTCTCTTCGAGGTCGGAAATTTGCTGCTTCAGCTTATCTTCCCTCTTCTTATTGTTGGTAAGTGTAGCATTCCAAGTCTTATTGCAAGAAGATATCTCTCGGTGTGCTGCGTCGAGCGCCTTCTTTTTGGCTTCCAGCATGTCATGGGAGCTTCTGAACTCTTGCCCCAGACGTTCACACTTTTTCTTTTCCTCAGTCAACTCAGCCCCTAACCTGTTTAGCAGCTCGATTTGTTGTTGGAAAGCATATACGGCCTTGTTTTTCTCACTGCGTACTTGAGCTAGCTCTTGCTCTAACCCTTCGTTGATCTTCATTAAGGCTTCTTTCTCTCTCACAATTTGCTCGTACGCCTCCCTAGAAACAGTAGTTGGCTCCTCTGCCGGAATAAGAACGAGGATTGGTGCATCTGGAAATGGCATTAATAACTGACTTGCTCGTTCCCGGATCCAAACCCTGTAAGGTTCATAAGCCTGGCAATCGTTCTTCCCTAATAGTGGCTTCCCTTTGCGGTTAATACGTGTCCAGGCATGTCGCAACTTGGCTAATAACTCCCCCTTCACATCACCTGTGAAGTACAGAGATTCCTGTACTTCTTCCTCCTGAGGTGGATTCTTCAGCGCATATCCGAACTGACGAATGAATAGAGAAGGGTTGTAATTGATACACCCTTTTCTTCCTATCAGCGGTATATTAGGGTACCCAGAACAACTGAAGATGAGCTCAGATCCCAACAGGTCTCGATCAAACCACACAATGTCTTCGGAATATAGCCTCATCAGGCGCTCTGACCAACTGGCTGAGGTTGCACTGTCTGCGAAGGGTCCCTTCATAGGGAGATGACTTTTTAACCACATATTCAACAGAGGAGTACAGCAGTAAACAACTTTTCCCCTTCGGTTTTCGTTCTTGTAGTGCAATGAGTGGTAGAAGTCTCCGATCAACGTTGGCACTGGGTTGCCTGCAGCAAACAGATAGAAAGCGTCCAGATCCACAAAGTTGGGCAAGTTAGGAAACAGCACAATTCCATAGATGCATAAAGCCAAAATAGCATTGAAAACCACCCAACAACCGTTCTTGGCGTACTCTCGAGCTTTGACAACTAAGAAATCAAGAGAGAAACCTGAAACCCCAAGCCAAGAAGTCAATAACAGTTCTGCAGCGTCCATATGTAAGGCTTTGGCTAAGTCCTCCAACTTGGGCTCAGCAGCAGAGTGAATAAAGGGAACCTTGTTCTGCACGGGAAGCTCAGTAAACTCCACATACTCCTCAATGGTAGGTCCTAGAATGAAGTCAGCAAAAGTAAAGCATCTCAATGCGGGGTCATAGAACTGCATCAAGGTGTATAGCCCGTTCATCTCATCAGCAGTGGGCTTACAGACTAATCTCAGTAATCTCCCATGACTCATTCCGAAGCTTCTCCTAACCTCCTCATCGGCAAGAGATATCAGACCAAGCAAAGAAGTAATATCAGGTGCAGGCAGCTTATACGCAACTGTTTTCCTCAAACCAGCCATAATCGATACTCAGAAGTCCGGGCACTAGAACTAGGGAAATGCAAATGCACCTGCAGCACAGACACACGTTAGTGAAATGCAAATGGTAATGGATATGCAGGCAATGCAATGCAAGTAACATGCAACAGGGACCAAAGCTGTAGCTGAATAGCCTGAACCATATCAAGAAAGGTCTCAGATAGACCATCCAGAAGTCATCAAACCCTGGTCTCTGATAGACCTAAAACAAAGCTCCATTACTGGTCTCTGATGGACCTCAAACCATAACTCCCACTGGTCTCTGGTAGACCTCAAATCACATCTCCAATTGGTCTCTGACAGACCTCAGAACACATCTCCAAATGGTCTCTGACAGACCTCAGAACACATCTCCAAATGGTCTCTGACAGACCTCATAACTCTCCATAAATACCCAGGATCTCTGATCGAGAACAAACCGGTATCTGAAGGTCTGGTTACCTGCATAACCCCAAATCCCCTCACAGGTGGGTGGCCCTATAACTGGCAATGGTACGGCATCCTATGCGGTCGTCGGCGTCACAGACTTTCAGGGTTGATGATACGATTCCCAGAAGGAGTGGCATCATCAAATCCTGAAGAGGCCTCACTCAGCCAACTTCCAAATGATCGGTTCCCGGAGTCGACAATTCAGCTGACCAACAACCCCTTCGACCCAAAGGGTAGAAAAAGAAGCCAACCAGAAGAACCTCGTCCGAGTGTAGATTTCATGAGACACTAATGCAGGCAAAGCCGGCACGCGCCCACTACTTTCTACTCTAATTCTAGGTGCACTCAAGCCCAGGTTCGGCTTCTCACTCAATATCAGAACACCCGTCACACCCCAAGATACAACAATAATAATCAATATACAAAGCTGAAAATACAAGGTTAGAAATATACAGTAACTCCATACAAAATCCTCGACGGGAAAACAAGCGCTAGGATTGACTCGCTCAAAGGGACGTTGGATCCCAAATGCATAAGAACCATCGCAGTTCTTAGCAGCCAGGGGACGTTGGATCCCCAGCAGAGTCGCCAGCTGTCGCTACTGCGAAAATCGGCGCCGGCTGAACAGAAGAGTCGCCACCGTGCGTTATTTATCCCACGGGAGGGAAAGGGAACGCTCAGAGTAAACCTCGCACAACACGGGAAAGGTATGGTCGTCGCAACCAAAACCTGGGTTCGGGAGTCGGTTACGCAAGGGGAAGGTATTAGCACCCCTCACGTCCGTCGTACTCGACGGGATCCACGCTTGTTTTCGGGTATGGATTGTTATTCTATCTAAACTATAGGTCAAGGGTTAAAAAGAAAATAAAATGAAAAATAAAAATGACTCGGCAAAGTATCGCACTTTATGCCTACGTATTCCCGCCTGGAACGAGAAATCAGAGTCAACGTAGTTCGCCTACCTACGGGAAAGGAGGGGAAGGTTGCTCGCTAGGATATCGTATCCTATGCCTACGTACTTTCATACAGCATGAAAGATCAGAGCAAACGTAGTTCGGCTACCTACGACACAAGCTTGTCTTGATTGATTTTATTCCTTCTGAAAAAGGTTTTCTTGATTGACAGTCCAAGCGGACAAAAATGACGTCTTGATGAGTTCACATTCTTTTACGGAAGAAGTGTCTTTTATTGTGTTTGAAATCTTTATGGTGTTTTCTGTTTGTTTTTGAGGAAGAAGAGATAGAACTCTAACCTATAGTTGCGAAAGGAAACAAACTAACCTAATGTTATCATGCATGGGTTAAAGACCTAGTGTCTATCATGCTCCTCTCTTGCACAGAGAGAAACAGAGATCCTACGGGATAGGCAGAAACAGAAACAATATCAGATATATATAGTAAAGCAGTAAAATGCATGAATGCAGCAATACAAGCGAGGCAAGGGAGTCCCACTCGACCTCGAACCTAGAAAACAATAGGCAAAAGTGAACAGACTTCACTTTCAACCCAACAGGGTAAACAGCAAACAATACAGTCAGGAAAACCAATCAATACATCAAGAAATGAAATACAGCAAAAATAAACAGCCACGGCAGCTCCACATCAATCTCTATCTTCAAGTAACCTCCAATCAGCTACAGGCTTCAACAAGCATCAATCTCCATCTTCAAGGCCTTCAGGCAAGGGCTTTGATCATCAGTCTTCTATAAGCAATGGCTTTTCTTCAAGTTCAAACCTCCGGGATGAGGAATCAGTCACAAGAGTGAAGTGAATGAATGTTAGACAGTTAATTACCTACCAAGGGTGGTTCATCAACTGTTAACATTAAACAGAAAGTTTCCTCTCAAAAGTTCTATCTTTCAAATATATTCACTGATCCTTCCAAAGGAAGGAGGTGGATATTTGAAAGAGACTTTGAATCATAGAGAAAGGATGGATGCAGACAAGGCATTCCATGTTTGAGAAACAAGCTTTCTAATCTAGAGCTCTGCCTAGCTCCTAAACCCTAGTCTCCTCAGCAGCTGCTAGCAAGAACCTCCTCTCCAACTCTGGCAGTTGATCTTCAATCTCTGGATCTCCAATGGTCTTCATCTCCTCAAGTCTTCAGCTCTCCCAAGTTCCCAGACAATCCCAATACCCAAGCAAGCAAGCAATAATCCCCAGAGGGCACACCACACCAGTCAATCAGATATACACAGAGTATTAATAGCAGTAGGGGAGTCCTGACTTTTCTCTAAGGGATCTAATAACTACCCATAGCCCCTATAGTCCCATAACTAAACTAGTTAAACCCTAAGTCCTAAGGGGAAGAATCAAACTCCTAAGTCATTACCTAAAAACCCTAATTTGTTCATGTTGTTCAAGCCTACATTAAGCACCTAAAATTAATTTCTAAAAATGGGAACTAAATTGTTTCTACAAGTTCAATATCTCATCTAAGCAACCTAAAAAGAATGAACAAAAAATATGAAAGCATCTAGTAGAACAAAAATTAACAAAATCATGCATGAAATGAAACTATTTAAAATGTCATTTATTTAGAAAATATGGGAAAAATATCAAATAAAAATAAAATGCATTTTTTATTTTTTGACAATTTTCTACACAGAACCAAGAAAATATAGAAAAAACAACCACTAAAAAAGAGTTAATTTCCTATTTTATATGGTTTTTTAAAGTTGGTAAAAATTAAAGTGAATTAAAAAACTAAATTGAATTAAAATGAGAGGGGGGGGGGGGGGGGTAAGAATAGCAATTCGCTCCAGTTCATATTCCAGTGGGCCAGCAAACGGGGGTGTGACTAGCGAGTTTGTATTAGGCCCAGAACAAGTCAGAATTAATAAAAACGAAAAAAACCGACAAGGAGGTGGGAGGTGTATTCAGCAGGGTTTTCACGTTCAGATTCACAATGGGCTCAGTACTGGGGGGTGGGGATATCACTAAAACACCTAGGCCCGCCCGTTTCATTAAATGAAACGGTGCGTTTAGGGCACCTCTCTCAACTCCCTCCCAAAACTCAGAATTGAATTAGAGCCACACGATCTTGGCCTTGAGTCAAAAGTCTTCACGCAATGGACAGCCACGATTGCTTCTTCTTCCTCCTGCCATGAAAGCTAGGGTTTACCTCCATGAAAACTCCATGCACGGATACACTTCCATCAATCTGTTCTCTCTCCATAGTCCATGAATCCTCACGATGTAAACATGAAAAACACTCCAATTTTCTTCCTCTACAAGACTATGGTGGTAGTTTGTTTTGAAACTCAACATAACTCTCAACCCGATAGCAATAAGCTCTGGCCACCATGGAAATGCTCTGCAACCTATCCTCAAGAAACTCAACCAAACCTATACTAATCTCTTCTATACTTAATGGTGATCATTCTGCACTAACAACCTAATATTATTATGGTCTATCCTAAGAGTTCTAAATCCTAACAGTTTCAAGCACCTGCTAACAATTATCACTAAACAGCACCAAACTCATCCTAATCGTTCTACTAACAACCTAGATCACATCTAAACTAATAAAACTATGCTAAACTAACTAAATCAAGCAATGGCAGAGAAAATGCACCTGATGCAAAAGCTTGGAGATGCTGATGGAACTCGTGGATCTGAGGTTTCTAATGCTTGGATCTTGATCAACTAACTCAGTGCTTGATTCTGTTTGCAAAACCTTGATGATTCTTGCCTTGGATCTTGCTATCCAATGGAAATTGCAATTTGAATGTTGTTGATGAAAGTGCACGAAATTGATCAATATCCACCAAATCTTTGATTCAATTCTGATCCATGATGATGGTGAAATGTAGGAGGATCAATGTTGATGAGAATTGATGCTGAATTTGTGAGATTGAAGTGAATTTGCAACTTGGAGAATGAGAGAACTTTGGGAAATTTTTGGTGAAAAATGAATCCAACCCTTGCTCAATTCTGATTTCATGAATATATAGTGCTCAAATGAATCTTCTAGAACCATCTTGCAACTTCCCTTGCATTCCAAATTGAATCCATTTTGGTTATGTTTCTTCAAATGCAAGTAACCATAAATAACTTTTCTTTTTCCTTCTAAACTCAAAAATGTACTTGAACCATTGTCTTTGAAATGTCTTTTGGACCCAAAATCATATATTGGAAGTCCCCATTTGGACTTATAAATCTCTCAAACCATTTTTCACTTTGACTTTATTTAAGTTATAAGCCATTTTAGTTCAAATTTGACCAATCATGCAACTTCATGTTATGAGCTTTTCCAACAATTTGTGACCTTCTTTCTAGACTCAAAATCACATTTTGAACAACTTTGATGTTGTAAGTTTTTCCATTTGAGGCCTCCTTGTATGAGTTTTGGACATAGGTTAAAATGACCTGTAATTCACAAATGCCCAAAATACCCTTTGCTTGCCAAGACCATAAGTTGAGTTCCACACATCATATGAAGGCATGCCACACCATTCTAGAAAGCTAAGACAATGAGGAACAATTCCTATGTTGACCAGAAATTCATTTGAAATCTCCTTGAGGGGTAAAACTAGCTTGGAAGTCAAGTCACTTTCACAGACAAAATTTCAGATACCTCAGATGACCTGTAACTTGCAAGGACCATAACTTGAGTTCTATAAATCTCCTTGATGTCTTCCACCACTCAAATTAAAGGTCTTGAGATCCTCTACAAGTTTCATGTTGGCCAAGAAGCCATTTGAAGCTTTCATTTTGACTTATCTTGCTTGGAAATTTGACCTAAACTAGGGGATTTTACACAGAAACCCTAATTTAGAAGCTCCTCTTCTCCTTGATTTCTCTTGAATTCTGCTTGGCATATCTCCATATCCTTCTTTATATGTCCAATGATGAACCCCACATCTCTCCACTAGACTTGAATGCCCCTTAAATCAGTCAATTGACCTAGGGTTGACCTAGGGTTGACCCAGATGAAACCCTAGTTGACTGCCTTCAGCTATAGCCCTTGTGCTCTCATCAATGACTTGTCTCCTTCTTTAAATGACTTTCTAAGTCTCTCATAATGTCTAGATACTCTCCATGCCTTCAACTCACAGCTCACAACCCTCTTGTTGACCCTCAGACACCCTCAGCTAGGAGATGGACTCAAGGCTTGATCTGCTGAACTCTTTGCTTTCAAATCCTTTCCTGATGACTTGAATGAGATTGAATTGGGATAATAACCTCTTGATAGGCTTCTAGAGATGAGAATAATGATTGGTCCCCCTGTTGTATGACTTGCTATGCTTATGCTATGCAGATGATTAGACTATGCACATGACTCTATATGCAAATGCTAATGACATTGAAACATAAACCAAGTGAATAAGGTTGGGCAAATTTTAGGGTGCAACACTAAAGAATTGTTTTATTTGCATGTTGTATTTGAGAATCCGCCACAGGGTTGGATAAACTCGGTCTCGTTTATGTTAGCACACATGCAAGCGACTTCCACCGCTAAAAAGGGAGCCATTTCCTTTGGAGAATTAATCACCTTCATTGCTCATGCTTTAGGACTCGAAGCCAAGCTTGCTACCCTTGAGCCTTTAAAACCACACTCCCTATATATTCGTGCTTGTAGGAATATGAAATTTGTTAGAATAAAGCCAGACAAATGATTTATATTGATGATGCATAATATTTCTATTAAGAATGTTATTCTACCTAACCCAAGCCGCACTGATGTGCGTGTAAGGGCAAATTGGTTATATGATTTGCATGTCGCTCCTGCTGTTAACCCAGTACGCATGGACATTCTTGAGAATGTCGATACCGGTGGAGACACCGATGATGAGTATGACCAGGGAGAGCAAGGCTTCCATGAGTTTGTTCCACCTGCACACACATATAAAATGTTACTAACACTTTTGCAGGTACCTCCGCTAAAAGCAACCAGTATGAAGAACTGCTTCAGGAATTGTATAGTCGAAGGTCTCTAGATGATGAGCGAGACAACTTGATTTATGCCATGTACCAATAACAAACAGAGACGATGGGGTTACATACGTGATATGCAAGCATCAGGGGCTTAGACCACTATTGATATGCGAGCGATGTGTGAGACTCGTGCAAACTTGGCATTGCAAGTGCATAACCAACAGGTAACATACAATCAGATGATGCAAAACTTTACCTTGGTGCAAGAAAACCAAGCTGCAATGCTGGGGAACATGCGCCAAGTGTGAGAGTCGCAAAACTCACTATCAGAGCAGGTCTAGCAAATACAAGTATCTCGGAGTGGCCGACACCAGAGCATAAGTCATCGTTATAGAGATGATTGGCCAGATCAGAGAGGAACCGGTTGTGGCAGCCTACAATAGCACTTATTAAGGTTCTATCATTCCTTCTTCCGCCTTTTATCAAAATATTTGGGACAATATTTGATTTAAGTGTAAGGGAGAAACTTTATTGTTTTCATTTTACTGCTTTCTAGGTAGATTTATCGCTTTCTAGTTTATTTCATGTTGTTAGGTTTTTAATTGTTGCTAGTATAATTATGTTTAGTTGAGTCATTGCATGTGATGTCTAGTCTTTATGCGTGGTTTTTTGGTTGATTATTTATTTCCCCATTTTCTTGAGCCATACAAAAAAAAAATTGAAAATACTTAGGAAGCTCGGTTTGATACGAAAGTATATAGGTTGTGAAGAAAGGAGAGGCTAGGACGAGGAGACTTGGAAAAATCTGAAAAAAAATTGGTATTATCCTAACACCTCAAGACTCCCAATTATGCACATTAGTTTAAGTCCCCATTGAATCTTAGTCTTGAGTCCCTATTTGTTGGAAATCCTCATAGTAGTTTTTTTATCCACTCATGAACCATATGTAGTCACTAAGTGGGACGGTTGAAGAATAATAAGTGAATGGTCTTTTAGACAGAATAAAAATGAATAAAAAGGAAAAGTCGCGTTTTACTAAGTTAGGTGACTCTCACCAGGCCACTTAATCCAAAGAAACGCGGTTAAATCCTTTAAAAGAAATAAAAAATGCATATTTGTAAAAGAAAGAAAATTGTTAAAATATGAAGATGTCTTGACCATAATCACTAACAGACCGCCTACCATTTTGTAAGAGAGATAAAAGGGCCTTAATGTGACTGTCATGAATGAAAGAGGATTAAAACAAATAGGGAAATTAGACTTTTATTCAATGGTATGGTTGGAACTAGTTTGCATAGGAGGGAGACTTGTGTCCATGAGAGTGGTTTGTGTTGTTGCAATACTCTTAGTGTTGCATTAGTACCTATTGAGTCGATCCTAGCCGAACTAATTCTCATCAGCCACGTATGATTAGTTTTGATGCTTTGCTATTCCTTATGTCTTTATGATCATGCTGCCACATTTCGTTTATTATATGCTAGCTAATTTTATTGAGGACAAGCAAAGGTTCAAGTATGGGAGAGTTTGATAACACTAAAACACACAATTATTTTGACTCGATTCGCACGTATATTTCATTTGTTTTATGTCTATTTCATGTTTTTTTATAATGTTATGTTGTTATCATTCATGTGTTGTAGGTATGCTAAGTTGAGGTTTACATAAGAGAATATGGTACAAAAATGAACAAAAGTGGATAAAAAGGCATGTAGCACAAAGGAAAGCCCATAAAGGACGAATTTGGACTCATGGCATTCACCATGGCTTGGTGGCATCCGCCATGAGTTGTTTGACTAAGCCTCCCTATTTTCAAAGGGATGGTGGTCGCCACCACCTGTGGTGCCCACCATGGCGCTCGTGGTAAAAAATGCAGCAACTACTAAGTTATTTCTCCTTCAACTCCTCCCATGACCTCCTCAACAAACCAACCCACGAATTGGAAATAAGTTTGGAAGCTATTCAATATAGTTTAGTTTTTAGGATTTTTGGCATCCAAGTCTTCTAGTTTTCATTAGGCATGTATTTTAGCGTAATAAGTATTAATCGTTCACATTAAGGGATTAGTATATTGCTTTGTATTCAGATTTCTTTTCACTACTTGGATCATCGAAGATTAATCTTGTCATTATATTTACTCGGAAGTTTTTTCCTTACTCAAGTTTTCCCGCATTTGATTTTCTGCACTATTTCAATTCTTGTAAGATTTATATGTTTTTATTATTAGTTAGTAACTATATTCTTTGAACATGGACTTGTATGCTTGCGTTGCTGAATCTAATCATAATCTACCTCTATCATGTTTATGTTTTGTATGCCTAATAATAATATGATTTGTATGCACATTATATCTAGCTAAGTTTATAGAGTCCGGTGTGTGAGGACCGCCGTTTTGACGAGACTCGGTAAATTGAATTGGCGTGACTTTTACAAAAACTTATTTTTCTGGTTCTGCTTTTTAGTTTTAAGATAAAAAAGGTTTTGCGCGAGAGTAAAAACACAAAGGCTTTGGTCAATAACACGACAATGTGAGATTCGTGCCAGGTAGTAAAAACTAGATTAATTTCTAAAAACAGCGAGAGCATTTTAGCAGTTAATTAGTACTTGTTGATTTTTAAAAATTGTTTCGTGACTGTAAATGGGTGAGCGACAGCAAAATATTTGTGGTTTCGAAATATAACACAAGTTGTGCGAGAGTGAGTAGTGTTTTTAAACTGATATTTTCTACTGAAAAGTATTTTAAAACACAACAAACGCCAACAATTTATTGAGTCTCAGAGGTACACTGAAAACTACATTCTGGTCTCTCTTAATTGATATATCCTCAGATCTCTTTTAGTTTTAGCCTCCCCAATTTTTGATATTTACATCCTTAGATTTACATAGCATCGATAGATAACGATAAGGTTGATTATTGGTCTCTGTGAGTTCAATATCTTTTAAAACTGTGATTGATTCAGTGCACTTGCGGAATAGTCTGCACCATAAATTTAAAAGTCAATTCCCATATACGGCGTCACTATTCTGTTTAAGGAACCAGAAATGATAGATTTGAGATTGTGAAACTAACTTATACGATGAAGAATGCTCTTCAAGGCAGTAGAACGAATTGAAAAATCTACAAGATTAACACTCGAATGCTAAAACCAATCAATCAATTCAAATAATGAAGCAATCTATGATTAAAAAATCCTTGTAAATATGTACGGGATACATTATATATGAGAGACACTTAGAACCATCTCACATTTCCTAGCGCGGTACATGATAATCCTTATATCATATCTAACTGTTGATAGCCACCTTTAAAATGAATTGAGTATAGATCCAATAGTTGTAAGTACATTCAACCCGTAAAATATAGATATGGAGCATTCATTACAATCTATTTCATTGGAAAAAAAAGTTTAATCAAATTGTCTATAAATAAAGGGTAATGTTAACTTGTGCCTAGGGCACAAGTTAAGAACTAAAAGTAAAAATAAAATCTTGAAAATTGTGTACTACTTTTAATAAAAATATATAATTTAATTTTTTATTTATATTTTAAATATAAATTTATTATAAATATATTTCTAAAAATATGTCAAATAAATTTGTCATACCAAACATTGTTTGATTCAAGCCATTATTTGGAGGATTTTTTGTCCTCCCTTTGGATTGGTCCCTCCTTTCTTTTTCTTCTTGTGGATTTAATATAGTTTAATGATAGGGACTTCCATTCATAAAAGAAGAAAGCTAGATTTTTTTAAAGCTTAAATAAGATGCATTATTCATGTAAAATAGATTTATATTATCATCTAATAAAAGTATATTATTTTTTTATGTCATATAAATTATTTAAACATTATCATCTGATTTAACGAAATTTATGATCATAATTAATTAATAATATAAATTTCTTTTACACGGTCTATATATCACCTATTTTCTCTCTTTTCTAACGGGCTGATAACTAAAATTTTTTGAAGAATTTATTAACTATTTCATGAATATATCCTTAATAAATAAATAAGATTAACACATGAGGGAGAGACATTCAGCTGGTCCTGCCAACATTGCAACCTTGTCCAAATGGACCCCACCCCCTATTCATTCATTACACTAACACGTGAAAAAGCATAACAGTAACCACATCGTATCCTATGTAACGGTTACATTGTAACTAATCAAAACAAATTAACAACTGTTGGGTGAAAATCCAATTACCGAGTTGACCAAGTCAAAACTCACACGTGTCCCTTGCTGCTGAATATTCCCAATTATCGACAAAGACGACGTCGTTGGAGCAAACGCAAAACAAAACGTCCCCACCGAATCAACCGGTACCAGGTAATTCTTCGCCGGTAACACCAGCACCTTCCCTTTCCCAAAATGAAACGCCACCGTCGGAACCTCCACGCTTGACCTCAACGACAAATCATAGCAAGTATCAAACAACGACATGTCCTTCGCCGCCGGTAAGTCTCTCGTCCCCCTCACAAACGCGTCGCGTACAATCTTATACACGTCGCTCTGCAACCGTGTTACCGCCGTGCCGGAGTCCACTATGACACCTCCACTCTCCGTAGGATCCACCGCGAAACTTGCCTCCGGAATCGGAAGTAACTCCCCGCCGACGCTTATTCCGACGAGTCCCACAAAGTAGAAAGTGTTTAACTCAGGATTACGCTTAAACGGTGCGGTGACGGCGTCACGCGAAAACGGAGAATCAAACTCTAGGGTTGAGACCAAGTCGGAGTCACGATCCACGAGACAGTATGAAAACGACGTCGAATTGAGCTGTGCCGGAAAAGAAAGTGGGCCACCACCTAAGCCTAGTAAACCAGCTGCACCAACGAATAAGCCTTCGTTGTTATGACCGCAGCCGATGGCAATATTGCGAACGGAAGTAGCGCCGATTGTAACCGTCTCTGTAACGAAGTCACCTACGGTGTATGAGCCGTCGCCGTAGGAAACTTCATATAGGCAGTTACCGTTGTGACACTGAGATTGGTCAAGCCATTGGCACTGATTGGCTTGACAATTGATCGGCGTGTAAGAAGCCGATGAAGCCGGCTCGAAAATAGGATCGGCTTGCCGGTAGCAGTCGGCGCAGGGTGCGCATTGGACCCAGCTAATGTCACTGCCGGTGTCGAGTACCACGTAAGCTTGACTCGGTGGCTCACCGATTCCGATTCTTGAGAAATACTCACCGCTTCCTTGACTCGTTCCGGAGATAATGGGTCCGGAAAGCTTCTCTGGGTTGAAATTTGGATCTAGCTGAGTTAGTATGGAGTTGACTCGGGCTGAGTCGCGGGCGAGTCTGGATAAGGTTAGAGATTTATAGTCAGCATGTGAAGGTTTATTATGAATGGAAGCTCGTGAATGAAGTTGCATAGAAAAAGATGACGAAGAAGAAGAAAAAGAAGAACCCTTTTGTTGTTGTTTAAGGTTTGGGTTAAAGTTAAGAACTTGATATGTTTTTTGAATGGAAGAAACAACATCGAGTAGTGTTGTTTTGGCATTGTGTGGTGTGTTTCTAGAATGTGCTAATGGAGAAAACCATAATGACAATAGAAAGATGAAGTTGAACAAAAAATGACCCATTGAGTTAAAGTGAGGAAGAAAATGAAATGAGTGGTTTTGGATGAACATGAGCATTAAGAGGAGTGTGTTTTTATATGTTAAGGAAAGTAACAAGGTTGTAGGGTGATATGATTCATGAGAAGCTCAATGGAGAAGATAAAAGTGATTGTTAAAGAAAAGGGAAAAAGAGTGAGGTTTTGGATTAGGAGAGAGATGTACTTTGGATATGTGAAGCTTGATGATTGGTATAGTTTATTAGAATTATGTTTGGAACTCTTTTCATTGTTGCTTTTCTTGGTGTCATAGCCTTTGCATTTTGTTGTTGATAATAAGTGTTTATTTTATTGACTTCTTTATAATTAAGTATTCAGTGTCACATTTTGCATAATCATTTTGTTTCTCTTTTTATCTGACTTGGCCAGTAGGGAAAACTAAAAGAGCTTGTGATAATATAACTCCAACTTTATTGTGCTGTATTTGATTAGGATAGTCAATAAACTAAGCCACTTCAAATACAGTTTAAGACTCGAGTCAACAATTAATTTGTAATAAAATAAAACAAAGTTGATTAAAAAATCAAATTTATTATTTTAATGAGTGAAAGTTAAACTACATTATTCTTGCTTTATGGATGATGAATCTCGCTGGCAATATACTATGAACAAGAACATATATGATATTTGATAGTTGAGTCTACCAACGTTGTGTTATTATCATAATACAAAACGTTTTGTATTTAGATTAATTAGTGGATGATTAAGGTTTGCGTTAAGGCTCCTATTTATAGTGACAAGGATGCTAGTTCACTCGAGTAATTGTTCGACTCATATAATCCTCATTAATTAATTTAATTTATCATTTTGTGGTGCGGGTGTATATTAGGGTATTGATCAACATTTTATTGGGAAGACATGGTTATCTGTACTTAGAGAATATTTGAACGCACCTAATATTTTTATATTGCGACATGAAAATTTCTACGAATGCTGTTTGTTTTTGAAGATATATTTTCGGACATATTTTTTATATATTTAAATAAAATTATTTTGAAAGGCGTTTTATATGAGATTATTTTTATTTCGGAGATGCATCTTTGAAATATTTAAAAAAAATCTTAATTATTTATTAGATCAGTAAATATTCCGGAGATGCATCTCAAAAATCATGTGTGTCATTTTAAAATTTATAGTCACCTTTGCATATCAGATATTTTCGAAGATGTATCTCCGAAAATATCTGATAAAGAACCAACTGCATGATCACACAGCCATTGTTGGCATAGTTGGTTTTCAACCAAACCCTTCATCCTAAAAATCTTGCATTTTCAATCCACTTTTTCACTCCAAATCTCCATCATTTTGGTTCATCACATCATAGGGAGGAAAATAAGATAGAATTTTAGGTAAATATTTTTCTTTTTCCTCTGCACTGCTCACATTAATCTTCTTTTTTTCTTGAAAAAAGTTACGTAGTGTCCGGAAATGTATATCCGAAGTGTATATGAACTTGTCCGGAGATGCATTTTCAGAAGTTGTTTATGTTCATTTTTGTAGTCATTCTACAGTAGTAGTAGCGCTTATGTTCTATTATTGTTTTAATTGTTTTCATTAGATATGGTACACCTCGATATTTTTCTAAAACAAGTTGTTTTTTGAATGTCCAAGGTGTGATTGTTTCTCCGAACGTTCAAGGTGTTGTTGTAAAGGCGATAAATGTTGGCAACAAATTTAAAAACAAGCAAGAGTTTGAATCTCATGATCAAATGCTTCAATGAATTCGTATGGAGACCTCTAAACTTGGATTTGATGTGGTTATTGGAAGGTCTAATAATGATTCGGATAGAAGATGCGCCTTTTTGACAATGACGTGCAAAAGAAGTGGGAAATATCGAACTCCTCTCCGGAATTTTAAAAGAGACGACACTGGTACAAGAAAAATTGATTGTCCGTTTAAGGTTCCTGGTTACATGTTGGCAAACAAAAATTGGAGATTTAATGTGATATGTGGTTTGCATAACCATGATTTATGTTTAAAATTAGTCAGTCATCCTAGTGTTTGTCGGCTCAAGCCGAAAGAGAAGGAATGTGCTGCTGACATGACCTTGAATCTTGTTCAATCAAAAAATATACTTGCAACATTGAAACGGAAACGACCGACAATATATCAAATATCAAGCAAGTGTATAATATTCGGTACCTCACTAACAAGGCACTTACGGGGGATAGAACTGAGATGCAACAACTCTTGAAACTGTTGGTTTATAATATTTACGTGTCTAGGTACCGAACGTGCAATGATGGAGTTACTGTTAGAGATATTTTTTGGACTCATCCTGATTCCATAAAGTTGTTCAACACGTTTCCTACGGTACTCATACTTGATTCAACCTACAAGACCAACAACTATAGACTTCTATTATTGGAGATGATTGGTGTTACCTCAACTAAGAAGACATATTCTGTTAGTTTTTCATTTCTTGAGTGTGAAAAAGAGGATAATTTTACTTGGGCATTAAAGGTGTGTCGGACATTATTGAAGGTCCAACGTGAGATGCTTAAAGCGATTATTACCGATCGTGATAATGCATTGATGAGTTCAGTTGCAAAGGTATTTCCTTTTTCTTATGCATTACTTTGTAGGTATCACATAACAAAGAATGTGAGAAGTCGGGTTAAACCCGCAGTAGGGACGAAACAAATAGTCTAAAGATGGAAAAATGGTGAAGGCGGATGTGGTTGTGGAAAAAATAATGGAGGCATGGAATCGTATAATAAATTCTTCCACAAAAGAACTATATGCCGATTCCGTTATTCATTTCAGGAAAGTGTGTGAAAAATATCCAAATTTGTTGAAATATGTTGAAAGCACAATTCTTGACCTAAAGGAGAAGATGTTTATGCATGGACTGATAATGTTAGACACCTTGGAAATACAAAAACTAACAGAGTTGAGTCTGTCCATGCTACTTTGAAAAATTGGTTGGAAAATAGTAAGAGGGATTTGTGTAGAGATTAGAACTTCGTGAACCACATGATTCAAAACTAGTATAATGAGATATAAACAATATTTGGTTGGAGCATCATAGTTTTGGAACACAGATTTAAAGATAACACTCTATATTCTCAGTTGGTTGGTAACATTTCTCGGGCGAGTTTAAACTATATTTTTCATGAGGCCAACCGAGCTAATAATATAGGCTCCGATAGCTCAAAGTGTGGATCCACAATTGTGAACATATATGGTCTCCCTTATGCTTATTTTATTGCTAAAAAAATGTAACCTTATGAGCCAATAAGAATGAACAAGGTTTACACTTGTTGGAAGAGACTTGGGTTTGATGATGATGAATGCATGGATGACGGTAAATCAAATATCTATATTTTGACCGAATGAGAAGTGATACAAGATAGATTTTTGAAGGCCGGTGACAACATAAAACTCCACATCAAAGAACAAAATTGAAAGGATGCAAGACTTTGAGAGATTGAAAATATTGAAAAAGAATTAAATGCACAAAAGTCCAAGGGGGTACCACATATAGATTTAGTCGGTGACATATATTTTGATTCGTTTTAAATTCATGTTTAACCGGACAAATAATTGTATGTAATTGTGTCTCAATATAAATGAAGTGTTATGTATTCACCTTTTGTTCGTATTTTGTCTTTATGAATTTTTTATCTTCCCCATAATAACATTTTTATTTTTGTCAATGAAAAAATAGGTTATGTTTTAGTGTTCTATTTTCAAACTGGTTCAGGACAAGTTCTGGATATGCATCTCTGGAACAAGATAATAGGATGTCATTTTGGAGATATATCTCTGGATTTAATATGACAGATAATGAGTGGTCCAAACTGATATATGGCTTCTATAAATTTAGGTGCTCTAATTTTATATTTCATACAAACTAAAAATGTCCCAAATGTCACAAATAAACATCTATTAGTATGTCGTAAATGTCTCCTTCTCCGACTCTACACCCGACGAACATTCAAGCTCAACGAATTCACCTCCCTTGAATATATCAAAGATGAAATCCATTATCTCTTACCTTACAAATACAATTGAAAGATTATGAAACTCGAGTGTCGTTCACCGTTGGTTGACAATGGAAGGAAGATTTAGTTCAACAAATTTGATCTCAAGACGCAAACGTGTGTAAGGGCTATGTGAAATACGTATTTCCGTTTCGAAACAAAAGTTCCACTTGAGTTGGAAGAGATGCTACAAAGATTCGTCAAAGATATTCTAAAGATGTGTAAGCATCCATCAGAATATTGAAATCTAATATTGCATTTTATGTTGAAATCATCATTGTAATGCTTATTTTATTGTATGAATGTTAATTTCATTTTGGAAAATCAATTTTCTGTTGAATCTGACATTGGTTTGTCTCTGGAGATGTAACTACAGAATAATTCAGGAGATGCATCTCCAGAATAACTTCAACAAAAAAAGGCATAACTCAAAATGACCTTTGTTGAATGTGTGTTGGGTTACGTCCAGAGATACATCTTCGGAAATAGGGGGCATTTGTGGAAATTCATATGGTACATTAGAAAAATCTAGGGTGCCATAAGAAAATTTCTATAGTTATTAGTATGTTTTGACTTAGGTTATAGTTTATAGGATTCAAAATGGTTCTATATACTCGTTAGGGTCAAATTCATAGTCTATGTTATCATACTAATCCACGACCCTTCAAGTATGAGTTTTGTAATGGTGAAGTGATTGTGAATATACTATTTGGTCTTTTAATCGTCCAAACATGAGACTTATAAAAGCAATGTGTTTAAAAGAGTTTCATGTATTGTGAGAACTCAATGTGTGTTATTTCATTTTGAAGGGCATTAAGGTGTGATTCAAACAATTGTTTTGGAACTCTTTTCATTGTAGCTTTTCTTGGGTGTCATAGCCTTTGCATTTTGTTGTTGATAATAATGCTTATTTTATTGATTTCTTTATAATTAAGTATTCAATGTCACACGATTCTTTCTCACATTTTGCATAATCATTTTGTTTCTCTTTTTATATGGCTTGACCAGTAGGGAAAACTAAAAGGAGCTTGTGATAATCACTCACTCCACCTTTATTGTGTTGTATTTGATTTGGGGAGTCAGTTAACCAAGTCACTTCAAATATAGTTTAAGATTCGAGTCAACACTTAATTTTTAATTGTGTTTTTTGGATCGAACTCTAGTGTCGACAAGGATAACTTCATGGTTCGACATAAGTTGTGCATGTTGGAGTCGAAGTCTGTTCAAGCATGTTATCAAAATATGTTAGCTTTGTTTTTAAGTTAGAATGTTGAAATGGGTCGTGCTTGTAAGTCCAATTGTAAAGTTAGCTTGTAGCCTAAGCTAGCTTGTAACCTAAATCATCTTAGTCTATAAATAGACTAGTTCTCTCAGGTTGTTGAAAGAGTTTAATTGGTTGGTGTTCACTTGTAATCTTTGAACCCTTATTGAGTAAGTGAATAGAAAAACAATTTTAACCAATTCTTATTTTTTTTCTTCTTCTCTATCTTTTGTAAAACCTAATAGGGTTTCTTGTGTTTGTTCAAGAAACTCAATCTTTTTCTCATTTTTTAGTTTGTTCTTGATGATACCAATTCACAACAAATTGGTGCGGCGAGCTTGGAGAAGAAGATGTTGTACACAAAGTATGAGATTGAGAAATTCACTAGTGTGAATGATTTTGGTTTGTTGAGATTGAAGATGCAAGCCCTTCTTGTTTAACAGGGTTTACTAGAAGCGTTGAAAGGATAAGAGAAGATAGATGTTTCCCTATTGAAGAAGGATAAGATAACGATGGTCGAAAACCCACAATGTCATTGTATTAAGCCTTAGTGATAAGGTTATCTGGTAGGTTTCAAAGGAGAAAATTGTTGTGGGTGTGTAGAAGAAACTTGAAGGTTTTTACATGACAAAATTGTTGGTTAATTATATCTATGTAAAGTAAGCTTTGTATTCATTCAAGATGAGTTAAGACAAAGCTCTAGATGAGTAGCTAGATACATTCAACAAGTTGATTCATGATCTTGAGTATATCGAGGTCAAGATTGATGATGAAGATTAAAATTTGTTGTTGCTCTGCTGTTTACCTAAGTCTCATGCTTACTTCAAAGAAACTTTATTATATGTAAGAGACTCGTTGACCTTTAAAGATGTTCAATATACCTTGTACTCTAAGGATTTGAATGAATGAAAAGAGCACAAGCCATCATCGATTGGTGAAGGTTTATCCATTAAGGGGAAATTCTTGAAGAAATATGGTAGGTTTGAGAAGAAGAATGGTAAAGTTCTACATAATTCTTATGGTGGTAATGCTCATACTATTAAGTGTTATCATTGTAATAAAGATGGTTACACAAAAAAAAGTATGACCAAATCATCCGAACAATCATGGTGGAAAGGATAGTGGTAATGCATCCATTGTGCAAGATGGTTATGAATCATCTGATGTCCTGGTGGTTTTTAAGCAGTGACTCTAGCAAGGAATGAATTATGGATTCAGGGTGTACTTGACACATGACTCCAAACAAAGACGTGTTTAAGAAATTGTATGATCAAGATGGTGGATCAGTACTTCTTGCAAACAACAAAGCTTGCAAAATTGTAGGTATTGGATCTGTGATATTCAAGCTCCATGATGAGTCAATAAGACTATTGACTAATATTAGGTATGTACCTAATCTTACGAGGAATTTATCTTGGTGAATTCGACAAGAAAGGATATGTTTCTAAAGGAGAGAAAATCATCCTAAGGGTAATGAAGGGGTCGAAGGAAGTCTTGAGAGGCGTGAAGAACAAAGACTTGTATATATGTGAGGTTGAGGTCATAAGTGGTTCAGCAAATGTGGCATCCATAAAAAAATATGTCGAAGATTGAGCTATGGCACAAGAGACTTGGCCATGCCAGTGAAAGAGGACTGGTCGAATTGTCGAAACAAAATCTGTTGTGTGGTGACGGGGTCGAAAAACTAGAGTTTTGTGTACCTTATGTATTTGGTAAATCTTGTAAAATGAAAGACCCCTAAGTTTCTAAGCTACAATTCATACCATGCAAAAGCGGGCAATTACAGGTTCGAAATCCTATACCAAACATGCGAAAGTGGGCGGTACCTTTAACTTAATATTTTTCCACGAAATTTTTTTTCTCGTTATAATTATGAAATACTATTTTGTGAGTATAAACGGTTGACGAGAATGACATTTCAGTATCTTGTTATTAGAATTAATTTTAAACTGCTTAATTTCCAATTACATGAACAAACCAAATTGCACCGCCTTAGATAAACAATATGATAACAGATAATGATACTTGTCAATTGGTCTTTGTGGGATCCGACATCTTTTATACTAAAATTGATAAAGTCGTGCACTTGTGGCCACATCAAGATAAAAACTTTATTAGGTTAGTACTTTAAATATATTTTTGCCACTTGTCCAAAAAAAGGAAGTTTTGTCATAAATTATCTTGAGAAAGTTTTCTTCATGAATTATCTACTTTGGCATTTTGTTTACTCTATGTTATGTATCAGTAGTTTGTACTCTAATTAATATCTATCATCATTAGGCATTTTATGTACTCTAAGTAGATTTATGTACTATATGCATTCTACTGTTGATGTTATAATTGTGTTGTGTCTGTTTTGATATTATAAGTCTTTTGCGCACTATCAGAATCCTACTATGATCAATGTATAAAATTAAGCCAATAATCTTATATTTAGTTCTTATCAAATTAGTGCTTGTATATCTAATTTGTAATTTCATAATAGGTTTCTAATTATTAAGCCAAGTTAAGGTATGCACATAACAATGAGCTAAACATTAGGCCAACATTGAGCCAAATATAACAATGAGCATAACAGGTTTCCAACTTTATTTCTAACTTTTAGGTCAATTAAGTGTTAAATATTCAATTGTTATTGTGCCATGTGCCAACGTTAACCAATTTCAGTCCAACAATTAGGTTTTACTATGCCAAATTTGTGTAAATCATAACAATGCTTTAACCTAAACCAACATTTCATTACCAAACATTGTCAATATATAGAGTTAAAGTTTTTGAACAATACACCAATGCCTCTTGTGAGATGTTGGATCGAACTCTAGTATGGTCGAAAGATAGCTTCTGGTTCAACAAGAATTAAGCATGAAGTCAAAGTCTGTCCGCATGCTACTATCAGAGTAATGCGTGTTGTAGTCGAAGTTTCTTCTAACATGCATTAGTCAGTATTGTTAGGGTTGTTAGCATGTTAAATTGGGCATTGCTTGTAAGTACAATTATTTAAGTTAGCTTGTACCCTAAGTTAGCTTGTAATGGGTAATTGTTAAAAAGCCCATTAGGTTAGTGTGTTATTTTTCTTATAAATAACATGCTAGTCTCTCATCTTGGTATAAAGAAAAATAAGAAGATAAAATCCTAATTTCAAGTGAGAGAGGTTATTTTGTTATTCTTGTATACTTGTAATCTTGTTCTAAGAGAAAGAAAGAATAACGGTTTATAACCAATCCTTGTTGTTCCTTGTTGTTTTACCTTGTTTTCTTTGTTAACCCTAACCCTTGTGTGTTTCTTGATCATAAAGAAACTGTTTATACTTTGTTTCAAGATATCTGATTCACAACAAATTGGTGCGGTGAGCGTGGAAAAGATGCCTTCAACAAAGTATGAGATTGAAAAGTTCACCGGAGTGAACGAATTCGATTTGTGGCGCTTGAAGATGAAATCCCTACTAGTTCAGCAGGGTTGTTTGGAAGCGTTAAAGGGAGAAGCGGCCATGGATGTTGTGTTAACAACAAAAGAAAAGACGGACATGATTGAGAAATCCCACAGTGCAATATCTTTGAGCCTTGGTGATAAGGTTCTTCGACAGTTATCAAAGGAGACTACAACATCGAGATTATGGGTGAAACTTGAAAGTTTGTACATGACCAAATCCCTGGTGAATCGACTCTACCTGAAGCAAGCTTTGTATTCATTCAAGATGAGTGAAGACAAAGTGTTGGATAAGCAGTTGGATATGTTCAACAAGCTGATTATTGATCTTGAAAATATTGATGTGAAGATCGATGATGAAGATCAAACATTATTGTTGTTGTGTGCTTTTCCCAAAACACATGCTCACTTCAAAGAAACTCTCTTGTATGGAAGGGAGTCTCTGACCTTTGAAGAATTTCAATCAGCCTTGTATTTTAAGGACTTGAACAAACGAAAGGAGCATAAACCTTCTACAGTGGGTGAAGGTTTGGCCGTTAAGGGAAAATTCTTGCGAAAGGATGGTAAGTTCGACAAGAAGAAAGGTAAAAGTCAATAGAAATCTTATAGTGGCAAAACATCTGGTATTCGATGTTATCACTATAAGAAAGAGGGTCACACAAGAAAGGTGTGCCCTGAACTCCTGAAAGATCATGGAGGTAATGGCAACGTAGCCATTGTTCAAGATGACTTTGACTTATCTGATGTTCTTGTGGTTCCAAGTGGCAACTCGAGAAAATAGTGGATTATAGATTCAGGTTGCACTTAGCACATGACTCAAAACAGAGAATTGTTCGAGGAGCTATGTGATTAAGATGGTGGATCTGTGTTGCTGGGGAAAAAAACAAATCTTGCAAAATTGCAGGTATTGGATCTGTGAGATTCAATCTCCATGATGAGTCAATAAGGTTATTGACTGAAGTTAGGTATGTACCTGACTTGAAGAGAAATTTGATTTCTCTTGGTGAATTCGACAGAAAGGGATATGTTTTTCAAGGAGAGAAAAGTATCCTAAGAGTCATGAAGGGGTCGAAGGAAGTCTTGAAAGGCGTGAAGAAACAAGGCTTGTATACCCTTGAGGCTGAAATTGTAAGTGGTTCTACAAATGTTGCATCCACGAAACCTGTGTTGCAGACAGAATTATGGCACATGGGATTGGACCATGTCAGCGAAAGAGGCCTGGTCGAATTGGGGAAGCAGTACCTTCTAGGAGGTGACAAAGTCAAAAAGTTGGAGTTTTGTGAATCTTGTGTATTTGGTAAATCATGTAGGACGAAGTTTAACAAAGCAAGCAAAGAACATATGGATCCATGGATTACATTCATGATAATCTTTGGGGCCTGCAAGGAATCCTTCACACTTAGGTGCAAGGTATTTTCTATCCACGTTGATGACTATTCAAAAAAGCTATGGGTATTTATTGATGCTGTGTTTCTCAAGTGCACGAATAACGTCAGAGTAATATAAAAGATTATCGATCCCATAGAGACCAAACGTCAATCTATCGATTACTATTGTTACGCTGTTTATCTAAGGTAAGTCAATTAGGAGTTGGGTTGTGCGAAATAAAAGTAAAGTGCGAAAATAAATTCAATATTAAAACAATGGGCTTGGATGTAATTCACATAGCTAGGCAGTATTCCAAATGCGTATAAATAGATGTCTTGTGGGGTAATGTTTTCTAGTCATGAAAATAACTAATTTAACATGAATTGTCGCTTTCGCGTATTCAGAACCGAGTTTATCTCCTAATCGACCCCTCTTATTGTCACTTATAAAAAGGCGTGCATTGCGTTAGAGTGATTAAACCTATTTTTGAGAAATATAGCTTCTTAACTTAGTTGAAAAGTATTTTGACCTGGAATTTCTAACAAAAAGAGGTTCTTGCGAACCGGACTTTAAATCCATAAATGCGTCCAAAAATAGTTTTAAAATCATTTTTCTAAAGCATTAAAGATTCCTACGTAACTAGACTAAGCGTTTTCGCTTCCTTTAAACAGTTAAGACTAACCAAGTTTATCTAAAGGTTTGACGACTTTCGATCTTACCCAACAGATTTTAAGTGCAGAAAATATGTATTAAAAGTCAGAATAACCCCTAAGTGATTCTATCGACAACTGTATGGAATACCACTTTTAACTATGATCCTCACATCCTAACCTCTAAGATTTAGCCGGACATGGAAACGTAAATAAACATGGTAAATAGATGCAAGTAAATAAAGTGCGAGTAAATAAATAAAGTGCGATAAATAAATAGTGCGGGAAATAAAGACGGGTAAATAAATGCAGAAAATAAATAGAAACCTGCTCTAATCGGGAGGTTTTAAATCTTGGTACAACTTGAAGTAAAAGACTGAAATAAAATGGTGGCAGGATTAACTTCTACCAAAGTGCTCCAAACCTGATTACAAACTCGATTAGACAATGTGATAACCACTCGATGTGAGAAGTTTATCACTTTACAACAGATGGAAATTTATGGCTTGAGTTATGTAACTAAGCTTGGATGCTTAGAAATGAGGCATAACTCTTCTATTTATAATGCTAGGAAAGTACAGGTAAGGACTAGAATGCCCCCCAACTTCTTTTGGGAGGGAAACGAAATGCAAGGGTGGCGCCCGCCATACCCTCATGGCGTCCGCCATGTGAACTAGAGTAGAAAAAAGTGGGAGACGTGGCAGTTGTCAGAATTTGATCTCTTATCCAAGTTATGGCATCCCCTATGGCCCCCTCCATGGTGAGTGCCATGTGTACAATTCCTAAAAAGCTGGTCTTTTTGCTCGTTTTTCTTCATTTCTTCTCGAGGAGCTCTGGAAATACAAAATCTTGAAAAAGAAACATAAAGAGGCATAACGCAAGAAAACAAAAATAAAATCCTAAATAACACGTGCAAATCGAGTCAAATAAACAGTACATTTTAGGTCTATCATTTATTCAAAAGGCGAAGGATGAAACTTTTGAGAATTTCAAAAGTTGGAAGATTCTGGTCAAAACTCAAACTGGCAGAAAGGTTAAGAGGTTGAGAGTCGAAAATGGCCTTGAATTCTGCAACAAAGCGTTCGACAGTTACTGTGTTGAGTCTGGAATTGCAAGGCATAATATTGTAGCAGGTACTCCTCAACAAAATGGCTTAGCTGAGAGATTCAATCGAACAATCCTTGAAAGGGTTAGATGCATGTTGGTTAGTGTTGGATTGAAGAAGGTGTTTTGGGTGGAAGCTGTTTCGACAGCAACTTACCTGATAAATAGATGTCCCTCGACTTCCTTGGGAATGAAGACGCCTGAAAAAGTTTAGTCGGGACACTCACATAGTCTCGACAGACTGGAAGTATTTGGCTGTGTGTGGCCTATACTCATACTAGGCAAGACAAGATCAAACATATACCTCTGAAATGCATGTTCATGGGATACCCTGAAGGAGTCAAAGCTTATAGGCTATGGTGCTTAGAGCTAGGTCACGAGAGGTGTGTCACCGGTCGAGATGTAGTTTTCAATGAAGCAGAGATGGCTTTCAAGAAAACTGATGATGTTGACAAAGAGCTGAAACAGGGAGAAATTCCTGTTGAGGTGGTGTTCAAACTGCAGTAAAGAGGCAAGAAGCAAAATTTTAGTTTTGAAGGAATTCCCTCCGGGATTTATATCGTCTCCACAAGGATCAGTGTGATGAAAGAACGCTGTTCAACGGTCTCTGCATTTCTAAGCTTGTTATTCAAAAGGTTTGGTTTAAAAGGTTCAAGGAACCGTGAATAAAAGGCATAAAATATAAAGATAGAAAATATAAAGTAAAGACTAAAATATAAACGGAACCTTGTTCGGATTAGATCTCATCAATTGATAACACGTGCATTCTTCCAATCATGTTAAACACAACTCAATCAATCGTCTAATATCCTCACGTATCACCTACAATAAAGGTCATCTCTAACGCAACATCGAGAGAACAACCGTATTGTCTCATTGGTGATGTCTCACACAACAAAAACACAACACATAGCTTTAAGAACTGATACTCACGCAAATGCTAAGCCTAAATATATCTCTAGAGTTTAGGACCTAACAGGTAATCATCCTAGATCAAGATCTGAATAGTACATGTCTATAGTGGTTCAAATCAAAGATAAACAGGTAAACAAAGATGATACCTATATCAGATAAATGATTGTTTTATATAAAACACAATGATCAGAATACATACATACACTTAACCCTTTTTACATGTATTCACCTAATCTGCCAAATGGTTATGAACATCATTCTTCATCACTATTATCACGCACCCCCACAATATCATATTGATTCTACTCATGCTACTCATGCTACTTAATCAACACAATAAAATAGAAGATACAATGAATATCAACTTACAAAACCATGTCAAAAGTTTGTTCATTGATAGATGAAAATCTTAGGTCAAAGATGTGAAAAGATTTTGTCAAGACCCACAAATAAGCAATCAAAGATTATCAATCAATAGAGAATCCAAACTAGTTCACAAACATATATTAGATGAAATACATAAGGTATCAAAAGATTACATCCAAGCTCCAATAAGAGATCAAAGATCTTACCTCCTCCCTCTTAAGGTTTTTGTATTTCTCTCTCTAAAATAAACTTGAAATGAAGAGAGATAAGTTCTTATGTAAAAAATATACCTTTTAACCTAAAAATCAAGAAAAGTACTTATATAGTACATTCAGGATCTGTCTTGTTCGCACTGCGAACAAATCCTTCGCCTAACGAACATCAAATTAGGCACCTGAGGTGTCTCTAAACAGTTAAATCGCCTTTGATCCTTGCTAAATGTTTTCCACCTGAAGGCTTTACTACAAACTTTGCACAACGAATTCTTGTCCAAATACTTACTGCCTCAGGTCTGGGGCTATTCTCTAGGACTTTGCTTCTCCTTCGCTCCAGCGAACCATTCGCTAGCTCCTTCGCACAACGGATTTTGATGTCTTTTCTCTCTGAGTGAACAATGTCAGGTTCCCAAGGGCCTTTGCTGGCAAGTTCGCTGTGCAAACTTGTTGATGGTTTTTCTAGGCAAATTCGCTAGGAAGTTCGTTGTGCGAACTTGTTAATGTTTTGTTGCTGACTTGGTTTCCTTGTCAAAGTCCTTGTGTCTTACTCTTCTTATTTTGTGTCTAATTCCTGCACAATAGCACACAAATCAAAGCAACCAAGACATTTTCACACAATGAAGCATATCATAAAAAATAAGAGTGATTCTAATCATTTTTACCTACAAAAAGAATGAAAGATGCCTACGTTTGATAGAGCAAATAAGCAAAGTTTAGCATCTAACAGGTGGAACATGTTGATGCTAAATTGCGTACCCTAGATGAGTTCGAAGAAGAAGTAGCAGTTGATGTCGAAGATGAGGAGACTAATAATGACTACCTGCTAGCAAGAGACAGGTCGAAGAGAGTCATCAAGCCACCTCAAAGACTTGGGTATGTAGATCTTATATCTTATGCCTTAATCTCTGCAAGTGAGATTCTAAACGAAGAACCTAGGGACTATAAGGAAGTTCCGAGGAGTCGAAAGAAGACTGAATGGCTGAAGGCCATGGATGATGAAATGAAATTTCTCCATGATAACAACACCTAGGAACTTATCAAGAAACCTGTTGGAGACAGGTTAGTCAGCTGTAAATGGATTTTCAAAGTTAAGGAAGGAATCAAAGGAGTGGCGTCGAATAGATACAAGGCAAGATTGGTTGCTATGAGATTCACTCATAAAGAAGGTGCCGACTTTAATTGTGTTTTGTCCTGTTGTGAAGCACATATCTATTCAAATGTTGCTTGCCATAGTGGCACAGTTCGACCTTGAACTAGAACAGATGGATGTGAAAACTGCGTTTTTGTATGGTGATTTAGATGAAACAATCTTGATGAGGCAACTTGAAGGGCATGTCAAAAAATGGAAGGAAGATTATGTGTACAAGCTGAATAGATCCTTATATAGACTGAAACAATCTCCTCGACAGTGGAATAGGAGATTTGACAAGTTCATGGCACACATAAGTTTCATCAGAAGTCACTTCGACCACTGTGTTTACTTCAGATTTCGATCGGGTAATTCATTTGTTATTTTGTTGCTCTATGTGGATGATATTCTAATAGCAAGAAACAATGTCGAAGAGGTAATGAGGGTGGAGGCTGAACTTAATAAGGAGTTCGACATGAAGGATCTGGGAGATGCGTCCAAGATTCTTGGGATTAACATCCGAAGAGATAGAAAGCAGTAAAAATTATGCTTATCTCAAAAGGCATACCTACAGAAGATTCTCGAAAAGTTTGGTATGTCAAATTCAAACCCTGTTATGACTCCAACAAACTCTCAATTCAAGCTGAGTATAGATCAGTGTCTCAACACTGATGTTGAAAGAACTTATATGAATAGCATTCCATATTCTAATATAGTGGGTTCTTTGATGTATGTTATGGTCTGTACTAGACCCGACATGGCATATGCAGTAAGTCTTGTAAGCAGGTACATGGAAAATCCTGGAAAGGCTCACTGGCAAGCATTGAAGTGGATTCTAAGGTATATAAACGAGGCTCTGAATAGAGTCTTAATTTATGGTAGAGCCTTGGGTGAAGATAGTAAAGCAGCAATCAAAGGATATGTCAACTCTGATTATGTAGGTTGTATGGATTCTAGAAAATCTATTTCTGAATATGTGTTCACTATGTTTGGGACAACAATCAGTTGGAAAATAACACTTCAGATGGTCTTGTCTTATCAACCACTGAAGCGGAATATATTGCTCAAACTGAAGCTGTGAAGGAAGCACTGTGGCTTGAAGGTTTTATGAAGGAGATGAAACTTCAAGGTCGAGTTATCACTGTTAAATGTGATAGTCAAAGTGCAATACACCTGTCGAAGAATTCAGCCTATCATAAGCGAACCAAGCACATTGATGTGAGGTTGCTTTTCGTTAGAGGGGTAATTGAGCATGGAGAAGTCCAAGTGCTAAAGGTTTCAAAAGATCATAATGTTGCTGGTATGATCACCAAGATGTTGCCCAGTTGCAATTTTTTCCACTGTATGCAGTTGATAAAGCTGCATGAAGAAAGATAGTTTCTTGATGTTATAGAGTTAGATCCAAGGTGGAGATTTATGAGATGTTGGATCGAACTCTAGTATGGTCGAAGGGTAGCTTCTGGTTCGGCAAGAATTAAGCGTGAGGTCGAAGTCTGTTCGCGTGTTACTGTCAAAGTAATGTGTGTTGTAGTCGAAGTTTGTTCTAACATGCATTAGTCAATATTGCTAGGGTTGTTAGCATGTTGAATTGGGCATTACTTGTAAGCCCAATTGTTTAAGTTAGCTTGTACCCTAAGTTAGCTTGTAATGGATAATTGTTAAAAAAGTCCATTAGGTTAATGTGCCATTTTTCTTATAAATAGCATGCTAGTCTCTCATCTTGGTATAAGGAAAAATAGGAAGATAAAATCCTAATTTCAAGTGAGAGAGGTTATTTTGTTATTCTTGTATACGTGTAATCTTATTCTAAGAGAAATGAAAGAATAACGATTTATAACCAATCCTTGTTGTTCCTTGTTATTTTACCTTGTTTTCTTTGTTAACTCTAACGCTTGTGTGTTTCTTGATCATAAAGAACCGTTTATACTTTGTTTCAAGACATCCAATTCACAACACCTCTTAACACAATACTTCAGCATTTACATTTGAATAGAAAGTATACATTAAACATAAAAGAGATTACATGTTTTCATTGTTCATGACAATTCTTTGATTTCAGATTGTTCTTCAAACTCTTCTTCTTCTTCTTCTTCTTTGAATTTTCAAATAACCCACAACTTCATTCATGTTGCTCTCATCTTCGTTTCCAACTTTTGTTCTCATATCTTCGTGAGGATGGAGTATGTGAAACAATTAGGACACATGATGGTGGATTTTTATTGACCAAAACAATAAATAATAAACATTTCATCCAAGTAAATCCACCACGGCAACTCCAAAAACTGCTAACGTAGCAACAAAAAAATCTACATGTACTGCCACATCACTTCCGTTAGACAAATCTAATATCACGGATCAAAAATTTTGACGATAAATATTAGGAACATGATTCTTTAAAGAATTATTTTTAGGCACTAAAAGTTAAAATGCCTAACTTTAGAGAGACTTGAAATATATTTAACTAATGATTCAAATATATTGCATTTTAATCTTATACATCAGTGTATGGTTTAATGCATAACAAAATTATTATGATAGTATATTTATTATAAATATCTTATAATATAAGAATTTTTAAAAAGTTAAAACTTTACCATTTAAAGGGTTATTACAGAAGTGTACTTCCATAAATTTTACAGAAATGTATCTTCGAATAAATTTATAACAAAATAAAAGTGTGACTCACTTACAAATGGGTGCGATGTATATCGGGTAGGGTGCATATAAAAATATACTTGTTTTAAGCAAATTGTATTCACTCTAGATGAAAAAGAATAGACTTATAATTCATCTGGACTAGTTGTAGAATTATGATATCTAGAATGCATGAAATCTGATTTTGAGCATAATATGATTTTACATAACTTTGCAAAGGTGGCCATATATAAAGTAAGTTCTCAACTTTATTTTTATATTCTAAATTGTATTGATCTTTTATACAATAAAAATAACGAATTGCTATTATTTAATAAAATGGTGAAAGATAAAAAATAATGATATCATTTTTCAAAAAAACTTATTTTATTGATAACAAAAAGAGTTATCACAAGAAGACTGGATTTTTTTATTAAAAAAAACTACACATTCTAATTTTTAATAGTGTATAGACATTCAATTTAAATTTAATAATTTAGAATGTCAATCAATTTGTACAGATAAAATATCTTATTTAATATGTTAAAATTTATTAAAGTGAATAATATTTTTTTCTAAAAATCTTTTATTCTAACAAAAGAAAATATGCAGGAATGTTAAATGGAAAATCTGAAATATTAATGAAAGCATTTTTAGAAAAAAGAAGTTATATTAGGCCCCATATTTGTTTTTAAACAAATAAATTTTGTACGAAAAGATTTGCAATATTTATTTTTAATTATATTAGTTTCTTCATTTTTTATTACTAATTATTTTTGACAAATTCACATATATTAATAAAAACTGATATTAAAAAATCATATAGAATTATAATTTTTTATACAAAATTAGTGATACTTATTGATTTGTGTGAAACACTAAAAACAATTTATAATCTAAAATATATGAAATATTTATAAAATTATATTTTATTAATAAAATTTATTAAAAAAATCTAAAAATAAAGAATAATAAATACTTTATAATATGTCCTAATAAATAAATACTTTATAATATATATAGCCAATGAATATTTTATAACGTCAATTTTACACAACTTATGTTGGAATTAAATACAATGAATTATTTTAGTGTTAAAAATTAAGTACAGATTCATATAAATTAAAATCAATTTTATATTTAAAAATATTTGATTCCTATTACTAAATAACCACGGAAACATAAATTGTCTCTATAATATTGCTATTTACATTAACCGACAATTAAATCACGTATATAAATCTTATCCTATTAAATACCTAAAGATGTGATTCATGAAATGAATTCGAAAAAAAATAAATACAGATTCATATAAATTAAAATCAGTTTTATATTGAATATAAATATTTAATTCTTATTTGTATTAAATTGAAATTATGACAATTTTGCACATTAATTATATCAAATAAATAGTATATTAAAATTGTTATAAATAATTGATCATTTATAAATCGGTAATAAATAATCATTAAAAAAAAATCAATTTGAAAAATTGTCAAGACATATTTTCAACATGCTTCTGAAGAGGCTAACCCCCATTACAAAAACAACACTCAATTATTAAAAATAAAAAATAAATGCACACAATTATCATGAATTCGAGTTACCAAAATAAGTATATATTTGTGCCATGCTGCCATTGAAATTCACATAGTTCTCATAAGGATTCCATTCATAGTTGTTTTGCCTTTCATAACCTTCAGTTGTTTCATTACCACATAATTTTTTCTATAAAACATATTTAAAGTTCTCAAATAAAAAGATTGATAGTCACGGAAAACAATATAGTCTATATAATGCTATATCACCCTCTATATCCATTATTTGAAAACAATTAGAACTAATTAGTGTTTCGCAAATTCTTCAAATTCTGTTACGTCAAAAATGCAGTTATTTGACAAGATTAGGAATAAACAACCTACACTACTCAACTCATAACAGCTTACCTTACCTCCATAATAGTATGCAGAAGGGTGCAAACAAAACTCTCATTTGAATTATATGGCCTGGGTCCGTCATTAGCAGGACCATGTCCACTCTATTACATAGAATTATATTGTAAAAATCAATAAATAGACTACAATTCCGAACATACTAATGTTCAGTACATTGTACAATCCACACATTCGGCAGCTCAAGAACCACAACCATACTGGTACGATCCACACATTCGGCAGCTCAAGAACCACAATCGTCCTGGACTCAGAATCTAAGGGTATATTTTGTAGTCTTTCAACAACTTCTATAACAACGTTGATATACTTAAGAAAAAAATCAGAGTCCCAAAACCTAAAAATAGGTGAAACAAATTTGTTAACAATATATATGCATTTAGTGAAAAAAATCTTATAATGTCAGCATATCAGTAACAATCAAACTATATCACAAAATTAAATATTGATGCATTCAACTTAACATAAATGACAAAATCAAGTTGTTTTAATCAATAATTATTTTTCTTATTAATTTATAAATCAATTACCAAAACCAGTTTAAATGAAAAACTAGTAAAGAACACATAAATTGAAGACAAATAAATTGAAATGAATAGGAGAGAAAAATGACAAAACCTTTCATCCAACAGTCAACCCTCCATCTCTAGCCCGTGGTTCTCTCTTCAACCGGGCACCTTTTTCATTTCCATAGCTTTTTTTAAATCTTAAATTTTTTCAAACCAAATTGCAATAAAACCACGGATCTAGGTAAAACCAACAAACAAAAACATGGATATATGTAAAAACAACAAACACAAATATGAGATAAAATCCACAATGTCAAATAAAACTCAAAACATTGTGTTTGAACCAAAGGATCTAGGGTTCATTTGATAGATGAGAAAGAAACAGTTAAATATAAATAAGAAACTGAAGGAGTCCATCTTTCTTCTTAGTCACATTAAAATAACATACGATGACGTCAATAGTTGAAAAAAAAACGTTCCAATAAAACCATATAATATATGGTTCGTGTAAGAGGTGATAAAGTAGATGCGCAAACATTAAAACTTTGTGTTCTGATTGAGTGATCGATGTTGAAGAGCAACAAATGCAATGAAGTAAATAGTGCTTGAGAGAAGAGGGAGAGAAATGAAGTAGAAAAAGTTCATAATACTCAAGCCAAAAGATTAACTATGAGAAAACTCAAACATACAGGTTTTAGAGGAGGATCCAATTTGGGGGAATAACTTGGGGGAGAAAATAACTTGTGGAAAAGGCTCTAGAAATATATTTTGACATATTATTAAGCAGGTTCAAAGGCGCTTGAGTAGATAGGAGCATCAGTTTTTGAGTTTCACTGGAAAAAATTTGTTGACCAAATCAGTGTTAAGTTTTATCTCTTACTTTCATATGCAGTATACAAAACTCCATTCAACTATTGGTAATGAGTTGGAGAAATTACAATGAGGATTTATTTAGGGATATAAAGAGAACACCCGCAAGACTGATATGATTAGCTGAGATGTTGTTCCATGCCTAAGGGGAAAAATGGCTTAGGCATCAAACGACTCTAAAATAATGAATGCTAATTTTATTTGCAAAATGCTTTGGAACTTGATAGCTAATCCTAATGATTTATGGTGTCAGGTCCTCATTAATAAGTATGGAAGGAATTAAAAATATTTTAGGGATTATTATTTGCAAGTCAAATGACTCCCAGTTATGGAAATTGTTAGCAAAGATTTGGGATAAGTTTAAGAAAAATATTGCTTGAAAGATGGAGGACGGAATGAGGGTCAATTTTGACTTGAACAGAAGATTTCAAACGAGAAACCTCTCCTTTTTAATTTAGGTCAAATAGATATGGTGGTTGATACTACCCTTACAATTCAAGATTTTTTTAATAGGGAAAGAAATTGGAATATTAACTAGATTCAAAATTGGTTCACCATTGAGATGGTTAATCAGATCATTGATATTCCTCCTCCTATTCCTGAAGATGATGCATACAAGCTGGGGTGGGGGATAATATTGATAATATTTTTTTGGTTAGTGATGCCTATTGTTATTTATCTTAATCCCATAATCTAATTTCTATTGATACAAAATGGAATACAATTTGAAATGTAAAGACCCCCAACGAATCCAGAAGTTCACTTGGTTTATGGTGCATGAGAGGTTTTTTTACAGACTATGGACGTCACAAGTGGAACTCAATAATACCTTTTGAGTGAAACAGGTGTATACATATTGAAGAAACATTTGTTCATGTCCTACAAGATTGCCCATATGTAACTCTGGTATGGATTGAACTTGTTCCTTATAACAAAATGACTCGGTTTTACCTCTTACCTTGTTGGGATTGAATTTCTTACAAACTCAAAGAAGATATTGTGGATTTTTATATAGTGCATTAGAGATCTATCTTTATGATAACTTGTTGGTACTTGTGGAACTGGAGAAACACGACAATTTATGAAGAGGGATTTTAGCGTCTTGACAAACCCAATAAAAAATATCATGCATTTGCTAAAAGAGGTAGAGAATGACAATCATATGGAAAAGACTATTAATTTATGCATACCAAAGTTCATATATGTTCGATGATATCGTCCCAAAAGTAATTCGATTGACCTCAACTGTGACGGGACTTACAAGAATTCTAGTTCCATGTTGGGTTAGTAATATTTATTTAATTAAATAATAATAGATGAATATTATTTAATTTAAATATTTTATGTAAATTATCATTTTTTATTTAATTAGTTGCATTAAGTTATAGTAATAATAGTAACAATATATATTAAAATAAAGAAATAAGGGAGAGAGGGGATAGAAACTGTCATATCCTGAAAAACCAGAGAAAAGGAGAAAAAGAGAGTAGTGGAGACTATGGCTCTAGGAGAAAGAGAAGGAAGTCATTGTTGAAAAACCTTGCAAGAACTCTAAGGTAAGGATGGGGTTCTGATTATCTAAGATTTTGTATAATAATTTATGGGTAGGGATTGTGATTTCTATGTTGGAAGTTTGATTCTCATATGTCATGAAATTGCAATTGTATGATGAGTAGTTGTATGTTGAATCAAATTGTGTGATCATGTGATTATGTGATGTTTTGATGAATTGGATGTTGTTAGAATGCTCTGGTTGATGTGCATTTATAAGATTTAGAGTTTAAAACATGAGTATGTGAATGTACGAGAGTTAGGGGTTTTGGATTGAGAATAAAAGTGATATTCGTGTCAAAAAGTAGCAGAAAAGTGATTCAGTTACAGGTGTAATCGGTTATCAAAAAAGGGGTAACCTGTTACACTGTTTTAAAAATGCGTTTCTGGGCAAGTTTATGAGGGTGTAACCAGTTACCTCATTTTGGGTAACCGATTACGCTGAGTGGGATTTGCGTGGCAGAGGCTGGCTATAGGGGTGTAACATGTTACCTCATATGGTGTAAACTGTTACACTTGGAACAAATTTTTAAAATCTTTAAAAATTCATATCTTGAGTTATGGGTGTCAATTTGGGGTACTATTCGAAGTTTCGGGAAGCTGGTGTAATGTACCTTAACTTAAAATTAGTTTATGTACCTGGAAATAAGTAAATTTCTGTGTGATGGTGTTAAATGCATTGTAGTGTTTATGTTGTGGTATGACATATTCGTAAATGCATTTGTTGTTGCTTGTTATATCATTGTGTTACTATTGCTGAATGTTATAGCATGTGTTTGGTGCATGGTAGCTAGTATTGGCATAGTTCCTTGACTAAGGTGATGTCTGAAGATGAGAAAAGTACACAAGAAGGGGGTTGAATTGTGTTTTTTTTTCCCTTAGTTTGCATCTAATTAGAGTTCAGAATCTAAACTAATGTTCAGATTCTGGTTAATTCTTAGCAGCGAAATGTTAACAGAAGCAAATAAATAATAGCAGAAGATACAAAGATTTATATTGGTTCCTCCCTTAAGTGAGAGTAGTCCAGTTCCCTTGCTTCACAAAAGATTTTTACTATAATCAAATCATGATTGCAATCACTTATGCATTCTGCATAAGACTTTTACAATTGCTCAGGCCCAGTCCAAAGCTTCTTCTCAAGCTTTTCACTAGAGACTTAGGTTCTACGCACCTAAGACTTCCTTGCTCAGGCCCTCAGCCCAAAACTTCTGCTCCAAGTCCCATGAAATGAGCCTCTCTTCTTGCACCCCTCAGATCAAGACTTACTACTCCAATTCCATGTACTGAGCATTCATGCTCAAGCCCCTCAAGCTCAAGACTTCATTTCTAGGTCCCATGAAACGAGCCTCTCTGCTTGCACCCTACTGATCAAGACTTACTACTCTAAATTCCATGAACCGATCTATCCTGCTCAAGCCACACTGGCTCAAGACTTTCCTGTTTAATCAATCTACTTGATTAAGACTTTCACTGCTCAAGCACATAGAAAGAGACTTACATGGATCAAGCATCTTGGCTCGATACTTTCTTACTTGTATCCCAATGACACAAGACTTATGCTCAATCAATCTACTTGATTAAGACTTTCACAACTCAAGCACATAACAAAAGACTTACGTGGCTCAAGCATCTTGGCTCGAGACTTCCTTGCTTGCATCCTAATGATACAAGATTTTTATCTAAACTTCTGAACAAGCTCAGAAGAATAGAGAAAAAGGTGTACATGATACAAGTATCACATGTACGGGAAATTACCATAACAAAGACCTAAAGCAATTAAGATTTCTAAGATATTCAATATGTAAGAAATCTTAAGGCTTTTACAATTACAACCTACATCAGAAAAATCTGCATATACAATATGTTGATAATTGCTGATCTTGTTACTCCTTCTTCTGGTTGATCCTTGTTAAAGATTCAGTTTGAACCTTTAGCCATATTTATATCCTTTTTAGAAACTAGTCATTGAAGAGGTAACTTAATCAATAGTCTTTATTGTTACTCCATAGTATAAGAGTTGTTGAAGATAGGTACACCAAAAGGTTTTAATATAATGTGTAACATGTTTAACCTTTGAGTCTTTAAGATATTTTGTATTACTAGAGCCGTTGAGAGTAGATATCCATAAATCATCTCACCCTTTCTTGAGCCTTACAATCTGTAGACTCTAGCTGACAAATTAATTTGACAATACAACTTGCTTTCTGTAGTACGGATAACTTTAGCTTTATCACCAACTGTGAATGGTACCAGAAACCAATTTGTATTCATTAAGTATAGAGACAATTACATTACATTTTCTGATGTTGAGATCTTCAACTTCAAAGTCTATGTCAAACATCACCTAGCAAGTGCTCTTCAGATTCTGCAACTAGAAGCTAGCAATTTAGCAACTCTCAAAGCGTGCTTAATGTAGAACATATTTTGCCACTAGAAGCTAGCAATTTTGACAATAATTTTTTACAAGCATTAGAACCTGCACACATGTAAGACACATCAAATAAACCATTGTTCTTTCAATACTTTGTCATCATCAAAACCCAAGGAAAATATGTCATAAACAAATCTTGTTCTAACAATGTCAGTATACTTGTTATAGTTGTTGCATGTCTTTTATATATGTCATGCATCATGGTGTGGGACATTGGTATGTGAGCCTCAATCCTATGGTGATGGATTGGGTGCGAGTAGCTAATTCCTATGGTGATGGAATTAGTGAAGTGTTACCTATGGTGATGGTAACGATTTTTTGGAGAGCCTCAATCCCATTGTGTGGATTGTGTGCGAGTAGCTAATTCCTATGGTGATGGAATTAGAGAAGTGATGCTTATGGTGACGATTTTTTGTGAGCTCTAATCCTAGGTGGGGATCGAAGCAGTGAACCTGAGACTTTACGTATTGGTACCACATGCATTGAGTCAAGTGGCTGAGTCTCATTGTATTGCATTTGGTATCTTGTTGTGTTTGGAGTGTGTGGATGTATGGTTGATGGAATGGGTGGTTGTGCATGTAATAACCTGCTTCTTACTTATTATTATGAATTTCTTTATATAATTATGATATCTCACCCCTTCTGTTTGAATGTTGCCTTACACAGTGGTAGCATCTATACCCTTTGAATCTACTTCTGACTTGGTTCCAGTTTCTGTGTGGTGGATGTTGTGACATTCTTTTCACCTTCTGAATCTCAGGTTGTAATCTCTTGAGTTTCAGAACAGGATTTTGTCTATCAACAAATCCCAGTCCAGGCCTATTTCCTGAGTTCTGACCACTCTGCAGAATCTCTTCTAGAGTGTCGGTCCCGGGATTTAGCATCCTTATGGATTTTGCCATCTGCTCCATTTTGGATTCCAACAAGTTGACCTCACTTTTGAGTGAGTCTATTGTTGCTAGTTGCTCTATCTTCTCAGCCTCTAATTCCATTATGCACTTCTTCTGGTGCTCTCCTTGCTGATACAATTCACTGCTTCTGATGGACAGCTTCTTATATGATTCTGCTAGTTCATCATAAGTTAGCTCCTCTTCACTTGAGTCACCATCAAATACACGTACACTTTTCAGAGCTGTGACATGTTTTGCAGACTCATCTTCTGATCCACTCTCAGAATCTCCAGCAGACCAAGTGATAGTTAGGCCTTTTCTTTCTTTTTGAGATAGGTGGGACAATCCTTTCTTATATAGCCATATCCCTCACACTCATGGCATTGAACTCCTTTGCTTTGATTGGAAATTTCCTCAGACTTATCCCTTCTGCTGCTGTCAGAAGAGGTGTTCTTGCCATAGGACTTTGACTTATGATCTATCCTTTTGATCAGTTTATTGAACTGTCTTCCAAGCAAGGCTATTGCTTATGAAAAATTCTCCTCTTTTTCACCACCCTCTTCTTCTGAATCCTCAACAGTGTTTGAGACAAGAGATATGCTTTTGCTCCTTTTCTCTACAGATTGTTCACACATGCCCATCCCAAATGTTTGGAGAAAACCTATGAGTTCATCCACTTTCATGTTGCATATGTCTTGAGCTTCTTCAATGGATGTGACCTTCACGGCAAACCTCTTAGGTAAGGATCTGAGAATCTTCCTTACAAGCTTCTCTTCAGCCATCTTTTCCCCCAAGGCTCCAGAGGTGTTTGCAAGTTCAAGAACATTTATGTAAAACTCATGAATGGTCTCATCTTCCTTCATTCTCAGAACTTCAAATTTGGTGGTCAACATTTGAAGTCTTGACATTTTGACCTTGGAAGTTCCCTCATGAGTAGTTTTGAGAGTGTCCCAAACATCCTTTGCTAGTTCACAGTGGTGTACCAGTCTAAAGATGTTTTTGTCTATACCATTGAAGAGTGCATTCAATGCTTTAGAGTTCCCAAGAGCTAAGGCCTCTTGCTCTTTCTTCCATTCCTCTTCAGGAATTAACACATCTACTCCATCCTTGTCAGTCTTCACAGGATGTTTCCATCCAGAGTTTGCAGCTCTCCAAGCCTTGTTGTCTAATGATTTTAGGAATGCAATCGTCCTAGGTTTCCAATAATCATAATTAGAACCATCCAGAATTGGAGGTCTATTAGTGAATCCTATATCTTTATCCATAGTACCAGAATTTATTTCCCTAGATCTCACCCAGAATAAACAGGAAGAGTGCCTGCTCTGATGCCAATTGAAATTCTGACAAGCACACGATGGATTTTATTGCCAAAGTTATAACATCCATTGTGACATTGACTACTGTACTAACTAATTAAACTGTAAGTAAAAGCAGTAAATAACACAACAATTGTTCACCCAGTTCAGTATCAACAACACCTACATCTGGGGGCTACCAAGCCAGGGAGGAAATTCACTATTAGCATAATCAATTCAAATTCAAACAACCAGTTTGCACTTCTCACTTAATCTCTACCTAATGACACTTCAACCTAGAGACACTCTAGACCTGAGTATTCCCACTCACTCCCCCTCAATCACACTACAGTGATATCCAATTACAGTTTCAAAATAAAGATGAAGACATACTTCATACACACCTTGATCTTGCTTCAAAGCTTTGATCAAGGGACGCACACACTCTTGCTTAAAAGCTTTGAGTGAGACACAACTTAGAACCTACCTAACCAATGCAGCTGACAGTTGCTTGGTAAATAAGTAATTCTAAGACTCAATTCACACGTGAAGAACACTCTTTCTTCACTCGCAATACTCACGTGAAGAACAACTTTCTTCACTCACAAGGACTTTGTAGTCTGCACTCTCTGATCTTCTATCAAGAGCTTGATTTCTAGGATTTCGCCTTCTGATATTTGTAGTGCATTCAGTCCTTTGGGCCTTGGTGCACATAGTTAGGTTTAATCATAACAAACCCTACTATTCAATTCTCTGCACGCTTGCCCTTTAATTTAGGAACATTTGTTTCGCTTTAGTGCTTCTCAAATGTCTCATGTCTTTCAGTTTGAGCTCCTGATTTGATTCCTGATTTCTAGATACCAGAAAAACTAACTTGCCCGCTGGATGTCATATGGTCAGTGTCATGACATTCTGTATGACATTCAACTTAACTTATAGTTAACTTACCCTGCACACACATCATTAAGTATGTCCTAACATTCAGTATGACATATATGCAAACTCTAAAGTTTTGCCACAAAATGCAGCAAATCAAGAGCACTTACAATACTTCAGGTCATCAAAATTGTTAGACCAGAACTTGAATTCAGTTGACAGATTGGACTTGTGGCTACCAACGGAGTCCTACATAAGGGTAATGACTTCCAGGTCAGCATGACTTACTAGGTCGCCTATCAAAGTTTTCATCCTCTTGGGGGGATTCGGCTTCGGACTTCCAAGAGGGGGAAAGGAAGTGGTTTGGGGCTCCGAAACACTCAAGGTTACTTTCCCAACACCTATTTTATTTCTCTTAAGGGCATGGGTCTGGATGCTAGACAAGTTAGATTTTGAGGAAGATTATTCTCCCCGTTTCACCCTTGCTTCAATCATTAGCTTCTTTTGTTCCGTCAGCTTAAGGTTCATCATTCTAGTTGAAAAAAGAATGAGAAGATAAGATAAAAGAAATGAAATAAGGATATCACTAGAGTTTAATAACAGACATATAAACATTTCCCAAAAGTTAGAGATTTGTTTTGAATCATTGACCATGTTTAGTAAATCCTTGACCTTTACTACCCGGAAGGCATCCAAAATATGTAAAGCTTTGTGTTGCGGTGAAATTTGGATGTCAAGCTATTGATTAACTTGAATCTTAATTCATTTACAACCGGTCTTTGATTTATCCGAAGGAAAGGTTAAAGAAAGGAAAAACCTAAAGGGGAGAGATCTAAGGTTCGGGGGTTGGTTAAATTTAGGGAAGGTATTAGCACCCTAAACTTCCGTAGTACTCTACGGGAACCTTTTGTTTATTTTTTTTTATTTATTTCATTAATTATTTTGCTTAAGGGTATATACAAAGGATTGAAAATTAAAAAAGACCTAGGGGTTAATTCTAAGTTTACTCGGCAAGACATCGCATCTTGTGCCTACATATCCTTACGGGAATGGAATCAGAGTAACTGTAGTTCCCCTCAAAAGGGAGGTTAGAGACTTCTTGACTGTGGTCAAGGTCTCAAGGGGAATAAACGCATCTTAAGGACACGCTTACATGGAGTCTTAAACTCCGATCTCTATGTTATAAATTGTTAAGTGCATTAGGGTTAGGTTAGGGATTCCGCGGCGGGAAACCCTAAAATGAGTGCGGCGACTCTTTGACCTAAAGCTAGGGGTAGTTTTGTAATTTTGTCCACGGCGAGACATTTGTGAAAAGTTAGGGTTTGTAAGGGTTTGAAGTTTTGAGGACTATTGGCGTGGCGGCCAAACGGCTAGACCTAATCCTTCGGAGGAATGCAATGGGACAAATTAACGATGCAAATGCGCGAATTTAAACCATACAAACAGCAGAAATTAAAGTGCGAAAAGGTAAACGCGATAATTTGTTCGCGAAGTTACAAATGAGAAACAGATACAATTATAATACAACTTGAATTGAAAAACACATTAAAATAGCTAATAGCAACGTAACAAGCTGCACATTGAATACACAATGTTAGTAGACAGAGTCAGACAGTAATCAGACGAGTTATGAAACGGAAGTGCGAAAGTTATAGATATTCTTTGTTGTTTATTTGTGATATATAAAAAAGCTTTTGATTTAAGTTAAAAAAGAGGTTTTAATATTATTAAAAAAAACTTTTCAAAAATAGTCTTAATTTAATTATCTAACAAAAAGGTTTTATTTTTAAAAAAAAAGGTTTAATGTTATTATTATATATTTTTTAAAAACGGTTCTAGTTATTATTTTAAAAAAGATTTTAGTTATTATTTTAAATTTATCTAAAAAAAAGTTTTTTTTTTAAAATAATAGGTTTTCATATTAATTTGGAAAAGATGTTAATGTTATTTATTTTAAAAAACAGATTTTTATATTATAACAAATTTTAATAAATTAATGATAATAATAACAATAATAGTAATAATAATAATAATAATGATAATAATAATAAATAATGATAATAATAATACTAATAATAATAATAATAATAAATAATGATAATAATAATACTAATAATAAGAATAATAATAATAATAATAAAGCAATAATGAATTTTAAATGTGCCAAATAACCCAACAATGTTGCTAACGCAAAAATGCGCTCAGCGCAACCAGATCTAAATCGGACGAAACAAAATTTATCGCAAAGAAAAAAAATTAAGCAAAAAAACAGTATTATTGCTCACACAAAAATGCGATCATCTCAACCAGATCGAACTAACACAAATGTCACGCGTCATGCACACAAATGTGCAAACATCGTATCGATATAATTCGATCAAAAATTAATCTTATATATATATATATATATATATATATATATAAACTCTAACAATTTAAAAATTATAAATATATAAACGTAACAGTAATAGATGAAGAAAAAGAAATAACGGTAATAGATGAAGAAAAAGAAATAACGGTAAAAGATGAAGAAAAAGAAACAACAGTAATAGATGAAGGAAAAGAAATAACGGTAAACGATGAAGAAAAAGAAACAACAGTAATAGATGAAGAAAAAGAAATAACGGTAAACGGCACTCACTCCTCTTAGCTTTTTTTCATTCTCCCCTTTTTCAACAAGGCAACACATGTATATATAGGGAACAAATTAGGGTTAACACCAAATTGTCAATAATGTCCCTAAAGCCCATTTTAAAGCCCAAACTAAATAATTAGTTAAGAAAAATAAAATTTAAATAATTTAAAATAAACTTAAAATAAAAACTAATAATCCTATTGATTCCTAAAATCAAAAATATTATAAAAAGAACAAAAAATTTTCTAATATTTTTTTATTTTATGATTTTTTGGATATTTTTATGAATAATTTAGAAAAAAGTGAAAAAATAATATTTTAAAAAATGATTTAATTAAAATACGAAAATAATAATTAAATAATAATAAAAAACTATTTTTGTTATTTTTTAATGAGAGATAGAAACATTTAGAGTAAAAATAATAAAAACAAAAAGTGACTAAAGTGAGATTTGAACTCTCAACCTCTCACACTCACAACTCCTTACACATGTCCTCTTGCCAATTGTGCCATTTTTACTTCTTAGAAAAAAAATACATGCCATATGATATTTACCTGCAAAAAGTCAAACGACTACACAAATTTGTTAGTAATTGATTAAATGTAATAAAAAATGCAATGAAATGCGACGACAAATCTTAGGGCAAAATTTGGGGTATTACAGTTGCCCCTATTTAAATAACTTCACCGGGTGATTTGAGCAACGGAGACTCGAGAAATCATGGTGGAGGGATTTAAATACAGATAACCAAAAATTTTGCCTTTAGACGCAGTGCTATGCAATGATATGGACAAAACAAAACGAACTATAATGCTAAATATGATATGAATCTGATATGATGTGTATGATGAAAATGACAAATGCACGGATACAGACGAAACAACGTCACAGGGGACGACCCATCGAGGAATTGCACTAGGGAAGAAGACATGTCATATCTGGAAGAACGTCGGGTAGACACGACACATAATTGTTGATAGGTGCCAAGTAAATTAGAAATTGTCCGCAAGGTAAGACGCGGGTAAAACACGAGCTCAGGAGAAAAACGCAAATAGGGATAAAACACCCATGATGCCAAGTAAATAAATTTTTCCCACAAGGTAAGACACGAGTAAAACACGACCTCAGGGAGAAAAAAAGCAAATGGGGGTAAAACACCATGATGTTAGGTAAACCCAGGAATATCTGGTAAACGGGGAATAAAACACCCGGGATAAAAGGTACATGGGGGATAAAACACCCAAGGATAGAAGGTAAGTGGGGAGTAAAGCACCAAAGATAGACATGTAAATGGGGAGTAAAGCACCCAGGATAGAAATGTAAATGGGGAGTAAAGCACCCAAGATAAAAATATAAATGGGGAGTAAAGCACCCAAGATAAAAATGTAAATGGGGAGTAAAGCACCCAAGATAAAAATGTAAATGGGGAGTATAGCACCCAAGATAGAAATGTAAATGGGGAGTAAAGCACCCAAGATAGACATGTAAATGGGGAATAAAACACCCAAGATGTGCACATGTATAGGAATTATGCTATGACATATGATCAAATACAAATGCAGACGTCGACGACAAGACTCGACTCTTTCGGTAAGATGACAAGACTGGAAAACTGATTCCTCAACCCGGAGATCACTGCCACTTGCTAAATTGTAATCAGGTTAATGGTCCTCGTAGGAAGGATGGAAAGCCGCTTGGAGATCTTTCAAGTAAACTGCCCCAGATTAAATTGTCCATTACAGATGAACTGATAATTGCTTCAGCTTGTCTGATTTTGAAAATGACTGTTTTATTGTACCCTCGGAAGGTTTGCCCCAGTGTGAGTCTTGGGAAAAAAAACCTTTGGATAAACCAAATCTGAGAGGATCTTGTCTTGAATAAATCTTGAACTGATTCTTTGACAGAATGTAAAAGGAACTTGCCCCTGATAAGATCACTTGACCAAGTTTCTCATTGTTTAAAAATTCCTTAGAGGAAAGCCAGTTTGCAAACAAAAATATTCATACAAACATGGTAATGCAAAGTTCATGCGACTTTTGAAATCAAAATTATTTTTGAAAGATGGAAAATACATGAGTCGTTAGTCAGAACACAACGGTTCAAGACGCTCAAAGTTTAAAACAAAGGTGTACTGCCAAAATAAATGATTCACAAAGATCTTTAGGAGTCAGGTTACGCAACCTTGTTGTAGTATACTTTCAAAATAACCTTGCTTCAATTAGGTCTTTTGAGGGTTGTAATGTGGCCTGGTTCACGGTTTATGAAACAAAAGATAAAGGCTCAAAATTTATTTGTACCCACCCAATCTACGTGATGATCTTCAGTCCTATGCTCAGTTAACTCATACTATGCATTCAGGTTCCCATAAGTTAGGGATTTCATTGATCGTCGCAGTGATGATTCAGAAGTCAAAGGGACCTATGAAAAGGCAGCCACTACTTCCTTATAACATTTGGTTGTTTTGACATTGAGGATTTTCAAGATAAGGATTTAAAAATCTCTTTGTATTATCCCTAAATTTTGCCTGAACTGTTTATTTTAGAGTTTATAGTCAGCGGGATGCCCCAGTTTTGCCTAAGTCTCCTTCATAGGTTTTGACTTAGCGGGTTTCTTTTGCTTTTTTTATATTATTTTTTTGTGTGAAGGAAAGTGACTGTTTGATTTTAATGATTACGGTAAACCATCATCGACCTTTTGATTAGAAAACATCTTCGACACTTGTTTAACGTGTGCGAAGGAAAATTTGTTAATGAAAGGTGTATCGTATGAACACACAACCAAGTTAACTGAGAACTACCCATCCCAAGGTTAAAATTGTGGGTTTTTTGTAACGAAAGAAACTCCAACTTCTAGGCTCGAAGGGGGTAACGAGGGATTAACTTCCTTATTTCTCCAGTGTTTGGGAATTGAAATAATGCCTTACATCGTCAACAAGGTTTGATTGAAAGCATACTGACAACAATTATGGGTATAACGTTTTCATCATCCTCCCTCCAATCTTAGCATATCAAAATTTTGGACAAGAAGTAAACATTTGAAAAATAAAGCATAAAGATGCAAATAAATGGACGGAAATGAATTGAATCAAAAGTCGCAATGCTTATTTCATTAATGAAAGTACAAACATAATTAAAAGCAAACAACTTAAACAAAATAAGGAAAGTGCAAACAACGAGAAACAAAAGGCCTAGTGACAAAACTTCATTTCTGATGTACTGGCAAGGGATTTTTCTGAACATCCGGATGACTGTCTGTAAAATCAAGTATTCCAGTTCTAACCAATTCACATACTCTAGCCTTCAATGCAAAACAATGCTCCAAGTCATGGCCTGGGGCACCCTCATGGGAAGCACAATGGAGATCAGCCCTAAATCCAGCCGGAGGATTAAGAGGAGGTGGTAAAGCCTTTGTAGTAATCAGTCCTTGCCGGACTAAGTCAGGATATAACTCTGTGTAAGTCATGAGAATAGGATCAAAGTGACTCCTGTTCCGTTTCTGGTCTGATATCTGTGTCGAGGAATCAGTTTGACGACTCAAAGGTACACTAGAAGACGATAGGACCAAGAAGGAGAAATTGGGGGATAAATGCAATGCAAAAATGTGATGCTAATGCCATGCAATGGTCTCAAGAATTTCAACGGTCGATTGCAAACATTCCCTTTTAGGAAAGCGAGAAAAGCTGTTAGACTTTAAAATGTAGGACTTCTTGAATTTGCAAAGGACTTTTGAATTCCTTGAAACTAGAAATGATATGATGCTTTATGGATGCAAAGCACAAACGCACATAAGCAAACAAAGATCCTAATTTTAGAGGAACAATGAATGGAGTCAAGGTCTACCCTTCCCAAAGTGGTGTGTACTATAGGTTAATTGTACCTGCAGAACAAGGGTTCTAAAAAAGTGCCCAAAGTTATCAGCCCATCTTTCGAATATTATCAACTTCTCGACTGACTCAAGGGTCGATAATATTCTCAAGAGAACCTCGTTCGAGCGTAGTATCGCGTAGCAACCATTGTAGGACTACTCCCACATAGTTCCCGCACTACGTCCTATATAAGGTCAAGATGGTGTAAAGGTACTACGGTTCCCAGTATCACAGACTCCAATCGATAACGGTAAAAGTTTTCACGACTACACTCGATCAACCGAACCATTTTCGAAAGTGTCTCAACTGAGCAGTGATTCTCGATTTAGCTTAGTCGGGACTCACTCCCTATAAGCCTCGTCGAATATATCAGTCATCCTATCATAAGGTCGCTCAAGTCCGGGTGTAGGACTTATCTCACAACACAGCAACTCCAAGTAAGGTACCCCAATATATACATACAAGTGAGCAAAATATATAATAAAACAAATATATAAAGAAAAATAAACAAAATAGGGATAACCCTCAATAGTTAGGACTCCCCAGTGAAGTCGCCATTTTCTGTTGCGGTGAAATTTGGATGTCAAGCTATTGATTAACTTGAATCTTAATTCATTTACAACCGGTCTTTGATTTATCCGAAGGAAAGGTTAAAGAAAGGAAAAACCTAAAAAGGAGAGATCTAAGGTTCGGGGGTTGGTTAAATTTAGGGAAGGTATTAGCACCCTAAACTTCCGTAGTACTCTACGAGAACCTTTTGTTTATTTTTTTTATTTATTTCATTAATTATTTTGCTTAAGGGTATATACAAAGGATTGAAAATTGAAAAAGACCTAGGGGTTAATTCTAAGTTTACTCGGCAAGACATCGCATCTTGTGCCTACATATCCTTACGGGAATGGAATCAGAGTAACTGTAGTTCCCCTCAAAAGGGAGGTTAGAGACTTCTTGACTGTGGTCAAGGTCTCAAGGGGAATAAACGCATCTTAAGGACGCGCTTACATGGAGTCTTAAACTCCGATCTCTATGTTATAAATTGTTAAGTGCATTAGGGTTAGGTTAGGGATTCCGCGGCGGGAAACCCTAAAATGAGTGCGGCGACTCTTTGACCTAAAGCTAGGGGTAGTTTTGTAATTTTGTCCACGGCGAGACATTTGTGAAAAGTTAGGGTTTGTAAGGGTTTGAAGTTTTGAGGACTATTGGCGTGGCGGCCAAACGGCAGACCTAATCCTTCGGAGGAATGCAATGGGACAAATTAACGATGCAAATGCGCGAATTTAAACCATACAAACAGCAGAAATTAAAGTGCGGAAAGGTAAACGCGATAATTTGTTCGCGAAGTTACAAATGAGAAACAGATACAATTATAATACAACTTGAATTGAAAAACACATTAAAATAGCTAATAGCAACGTAACAAGCTGCACATTGAATACACAACGTTAGTAGACAGAGTCAGACAGTAATCAGACGAGTTATGAAACGGAAGTGCGAAAGTTATAGATATTCTTTGTTGTTTATTTGTGATATATAAAAAAGCTTTTGATTTAAGTTAAAAAAGAGGTTTTAATATTATTAAAAAAAACTTTTCAAAAATAGTCTTAATTTAATTATCTAACAAAAAGGTTTTATTTTAAAAAAAAAAAGGATTAATGTTATTATTATATATTTTTTAAAAACGGTTCTAGTTATTATTTTAAAAAAGATTTTAGTTATTATTTTAAATTTATCTAAAAAAAAGTTTTTCTTAAAAATAATAGGTTTTCATATTAATTTGGAAAAGATGTTAATGTTATTTATTTTAAAAAACAGATTTTTATATTATAACAAGTTTTAATAAATTAATGATAATAATAATAATAATAGTAATAATAATAATAATAATGATAATAATAATAAATAATGATAATAATAATACTAATAATAATAATAAATAATGATAATAATACTAATAATAATAATAATAATAATAATAATAATAATAATAATAATAATAATAAAGCAATAATGAATTTTAAATGTGTCAAATAACCCAACAATGTTGCTAACGCAGAAATGCGCTCAGCGCAACCAGATCTAAATCGGACGAAACAAAATTTATCGCAAAGAAAAAGAAATTAAGCAAAAAAACAGTATTATTGCTCACACAAAAATGCGATCATCGCAACCAGATCGAACTAACACAAATGTCACGCGTCATGCACACAAATGTGCAAACATCGTATCGATATAATTCGATCAAAAATTAATCTTATATATATATATATATAAACTCTAACAATTTAAAAATTATAAATATATAAACGTAACAGTAATAGATGAAGAAAAAGAAATAACGGTAATAGATGAAGAAAAAGAAATAACGGTAAAAGATGAAGAAAAAGAAACAACAGTAATAGATGAAGGAAAAGAAATAACGGTAAACGATAAAGAAAAAGAAACAACAGTAATAGATGAAGAAAAAGAAATAACGGTAAACGGCACTCACTCCTCTTAGCTTTTTTTCATTCTCCCCTTTTTCAACAAGGCAACACATGTATATATAGGGAACAAATTAGGGTTAACACCAAATTGTCAATAATGTCCCTAAAGCCCATTTTAAAGCCCAAACTAAATAATTAGTTAAGAAAAAATAAAATTTAAATAATTTAAAATAAACTTAAAATAAAAACTAATAATCCTATTGATTCCTAAAATCAAAAATATTATAAAAAGAACAAAATTTTTTCTAATATTTTTTTATTTTATGATTTTTTAGATATTTTTATGAATAATTTAGAAAAAAGTGAAAAAATAATATTTTAAAAAATGATTTAATTAAAATACGAAAATAATAATTAAATAATAATAAAAAACTATTTTTGTTATTTTTTAATGAGAGATAGAAACATTTAGAGTAAAAATAATAAAAACAAAAAGTGACTAAGGTGAGATTTGAACTCTCAACCTCTCACACTCACAACTCCTTACACATGTCCTCTTGCCAATTGTGTCATTTTTACTTCTTAGAAAAAAAATACATGCCATATGATATTTACCTGCAAAAAGTCAAACGACTACACAAATTTGTTAGTAATTGATTAAATGTAATAAAAAATGCAATGAAATGCGACGACAAATCTTAGGGCAAAATTTGGGGTATTACACTTTGATTTCCATAGCGTCTAGCTTGTGATAATCAAAGTCGGACACCGACAAGGGGTTATCCGTCCAGTAAATCAGAAAACTATGTTCCCCATCCAAGGCATACATAACTTAGGGACATCTCTCCCCATTTTTTACTCGAAGAAACTTATCTTTGAAGCCCTTATAGTTGGTAGTATAAGCCTGGAGGAAACGTTTCCCTGGGATACCATTAACGGAAACCTAACCTCATTTGTCCGCTCCTTTTAGCTTAAAAAAAGAGAAGAACAAACAAGAAGTAGGGATTATGTTCACTGCCTCACTAACAAGTTCAAAAGCTTTGATAAAACCCTAGCCATTGGGGCGCAAATGTGAAGGGGAGATTTTTAGGGTTTTAAGGAGATGGGATTCAAAATCAGTAAAAAGGATATGAACCATAAAATCCTCAATTACCCATAAATAGGAAACATATTCGTCTAAAACTCCGTTGGTTGAGTGATACAAACTCTTTCACCAATCACACATGGTTCCAGTGAAGATATTTGTCTGTTAGATCAGAGTTTTGAAATGTAGTTGTCGTCAAGTATGTTGTGGTCATAGCTTAGGACTTCCTTCACAGTAAAAGCCTCGCCATCTCCATCAAAGTATCTATTAAACCTGACAACAAAGATTCTAAATCAATTTCACTACAGATGAAACAAGTCGGAGCCTGAGCAATAGGGTTATTAGAGGTGTGTTCTCGAACAGTATACACAAGTCGGCGTAATAGATATAGGGTAGCTCCAAAGTCTCACAAGAGTTACAAAAAGCGATCAAGAAGACATTACATGATAATAATGAGAGCAGCAGATGTTATAACTAGTATTTAACATGGAACTTGAAGAGTCATTTATTAATGATCTTGAGAAGTAAGGTGGTTATAAAAAGGTTTTCACTGAGAGAAGAAGAGACAACATATAAGAAATCAAAAGTATAGCATTGAAAATCTTCTTACGCTTGATGTCTCACCTAATCTTACTCAGGGAGACATCCAAAAGTATTTAGCAGGAACAATATGAATACTTTTTTTCTTCATTATTTAGTTTATAAAATATTTTTATAAAAAAAGGTAATTTGACAAAAATAAATAATATTTTTTATTAAATATTAATGTAAAATAATTTTATATTATTGATAAAACATATTCTTTAAACTTAAAAGAAATTTAGGCTTAATACATGTTCTATTCTCTTAACTTAATGTACTTAACGTAATATTTCGCTTTAGTTTCTTAACTAAAAAATATCATAAATTAGTTTCTTAATTTCATTTATGTTATTCTATTTGGTCTCTTTTGTTAATTTTTGGAGAAAAAAAGTATGTTAAAGTTTTGGTGATGTGACGACATTGGTACAAATCTAAGTCATAAGTCAATATATGTAGTTAAAAAGTGATTTATTGTTTAAATTGTGTGGATTTTATTATCAGAAAAACTCTTGTAATTTAAACCGTGTATCCGTTTTTTTACTAATTTAAATTCTCATTTACCCTATTAACTATATATTTATATATTTATAGATAGGAGTAAGTAGCATGGTCTGTCTTGTTCAAGTACATATGAACTCATAGTATAATATCTTAAAATTTTAAGAGTTTTATAAATGTAAGAAAAATTTTAAAACGTAAATTTGAAAATATTTATATTTTTCTACCATTATGAATCAACACATTAATAAATTTGGCATAGAAGTTGTGAGACCTTGAAATTTTATAATTTCACATTATTCGTTGTTTATTAACTAAAACACTTTATTATTAATATTGTCGAAATTGTTAAAAAAATGATTTCCTTTTATCAAATGGTGTGAACTTTTCTATAAAATTATAAATTGTAAGAGTAGAAAAATACGAAAAATTAAATGTTGTTTTCCTTTCTTTATTATTAACAAAGTTAACTATAGGAAGTTGCTTAATTTGTCAGCTTTCCTAAATTCTAAAAACAGTGTTTATTTATTCAATCTGATAGCTTCAAAATTACTACTCCTCACTCATCCACCCAAAAAGAATAAATTAAAGATGGTATCACTCTGAGTATATTATCTGATTATATACCTTTTTTTAGTGCCACAAAATTGATAAATCAATATACCTCAATCTTTACCTTATTATCATTCTTTTAAGATTTATTTATTTATGTAAAAAAATATATTTTATAAAAGAAACATAAATGTTTTGGTGTTCACTTTATAAACATTCAAAGGCCAATGCTTTTCTATCAAAAAAAGAGATTCCTATAAAAATGTCTTTTCACTCAAATTTGAGCCAAAAGATTATCGTTTCGAATTTAGTTGCCAAAATATATTTTATAATTTATTACTTATATAGTATAGTTATCATTTTCAAATATTCTTTATTTAATTTATGTTAAAAATAAAGTCAAATGAATTAAATTAGTCACAAATAGTAAACTAATTGGTCTTTGACTTTTTTCCATTTTTTATTAAAGGGAAACAAAGACAACGAAAAAAAGACAAAAAGAAAATTAATAAGTGGTTTTGGATATTTCACAACTACTACTGTAATATGGTTATTTAAAAAACAGTTTTTTTAGCACGTTAAACTAAAAAAAACTTTATTTTAAAAATGAAGACAACAAGTAAAAGACAAAAAGAAAATTAATAACAAGTTTTGAATATTTCACAACTGAGATTTAACTTCTTTTTTTCTATTAATACTCTACGTACGGTTGTTTTAAAAATAAATTTTATTTTAAAATAACTGTCATTCTTATTTTTTATATAATAATAGTTATTTAATATATAAATTTATAACATATATAAAAAAATATTTTATTTTGATATAGTTTATTTTTTTAATTATTTTTATTTTTATTTTATTGTGTAATTTACTTGACAACTTTTTATTATTAATTTTTATATAATTTCTTATTATTAACTTTCACATATTGTATTTTTTTAAATTTAATTACGTTTTTATTCTTAATAAATATAATTATAAAACATAATTGACATATTGATTCAAGAATATGTTTTTGAGATATTCTTTAATTTTATATTATTTAAGAAAATTTTTACTATATTAACTGAATTTTTTAGTTATTTTTTAAAGATGATTTATTTATTTAAGAGATTAGGTTAGGTAGAATAACAGATTAGGATGGTTCAGAATTTCAATCTGTTAATAGCATAATGTTTAAAGTTAATTTTGAAAATATTACACAATCGATTTAATGTTTTGGTGATATTATATTTTAAATCCTTCAAGAGCAGCTAAGAGCATGTTTAATGCATGTTTTTAATAGTTAAATTTTTTATAGTTAACGATAATTATAAAAAATTTGCATTACAATGACTATGACATGACATTTAATTCATTAACTTTTAGTTTCTGCCAATTATATAGTTAACGTGTGCTATTTATTTTGAAATATATAATATTATTATTTATGTTATTAAAGTCTTGTAATATAAAATAATTACAATTAAAAAATATAAAATATAAAATATAGGGTCAAGTTTTAGTTTTTTATAAGCAACTATCATTAAAGTAAAAACAACTCAAATCAACTATAATTTTTTTTAATCCTACAAATCACTTTGGGTCTACAAAAAATATCTTAGTTTACACACTTAGAGCATCTTTAGTGAGAGTATTTTAAATGGGTAAACTAAGATATTTTTTGTGGGCCTAAAGTGATTTGTAGGATTTAAAAAATTTATAATTGATTTGAGTTGTTTTTACTTTAATGATAGTTGCTTATAAAAAACTAAAACTTGACCCTATATTTTATATTTTTTAATTATAATTATTTTTTTATTGAAGTTGTCATTAATTTAATTATTTTAAATAATAATTTTATATTTTTCAAAATAAATAGCATACATTAGCTATATAATTGTCAGAAACTAAAAGTTAGTGAATTAAATGTTATGTCATAGTCATTCCAATGCAAATTCTTTATAATCATCGTTAACTATAAAAAATTTAACTATTAAAAACCTGCATTAAATATGTTTTAAGATACTCCCACTAAAGATGCTCTAAGGTAGTTGTAATTGATGAGTCAGCATTGAGATTCAATTATATTTGGGATATTACTTCCAAGGTTCAGTTAGCTAAGGTTCGGTTTGGATGAAATTTCTAGCTTATAGAAGTTTCTTGAATAAAGCATGTTTGAAGTTCTTTACTTAGAGCAACTTTAACGCAGAATTGTTAAACCAAAATTCTTTATAACTTAGGTTAGTAATAAGGAATTTGCATTATAGGAGAGCTGACATGACATCCAAATGAACTAAAATTTAGTTCTCATTATCTATATAGTTAACGTTAACTATGTGAAACTTATTATAATATTATTTAATATTAATAAAATATTTCAAATATTCCAACAACATTAAAGTAAGGATATGATATTTGAAAATAGTAACGGTCATATTATCATTTTTTACCTTCTATAAATTCTATAGAAATTTTAATTTTTTTTACACACAGTTTTACTTCTAAATTTTTTTCTTTCAATTTCCAATCTTATTTATTTATCAAATGAATCCCAACCAATCAAATCCTTATTATAATTATATTCCTATGAAAATGTAATTTTTTTTATGTATTATTGTTGTGAATTTTGTATCATTTTTAATTTTATAATAAAATATATTTAATATTATTTTTAAGTTTTTAAGGTAAATTTTATTTAAAAAATTATATGTATTTTAATTAAAAAATATAAAATGTGGGGTCAAGTTTTGGTTTCTTATAGACAACCACCATTAAAGTAAAAACTAATCAAATCAACTATAAATTTTATAAATCCTAAAAATTACTTTGGGCCCACAAAAAGTATCCTAAAAATTTCTATAGGATGCTCTTATAGAAAAGTTGGAGTGAGGTTGTAGTTGTGAGAAATTGTGACGTGAAAACCTTAAATTATTGCAGCATTCTTTTGGTATTTATTTTTGTTGAAGTGCTTATTGAATAAGCTTGATTTGGATGGAGTTTAAGTTTATTGAGTTTAATGTTTAGAGTCCTCTCATCTGAATTATATTTCGATGTTCTTTGATATTTCCAAGTTTTATTTCTATATCTAGATTATCATATCGTGTCAAAAAAAGTCATAAGATTATGTGTTAATTGTCAAAAAAATAAAATAATAATAAGTATGAATTTTTAGAATAAATAAAAATAAAATAAAATAATAAAATAATAATAAGTTAAATCTAAGAAAATAAATAAAAAGTATAAACTTTTTTTGAATAAAAAAGTCATAAAATTATAGGTTAAATGTAAAAATAATAATAAGAGGCATTACAATTTTGAATAAAAAAGTCATAAATTTTAAATTTAGTTTTTAAAATCATTTTCACACAGCAACTTTATTCTCTAAGTTTCCAAACAACGTATTTCACTTTCTCTCGATCGGTGTCTCTCACTTTTTCTCAATAATCGAAATCCCTCCAACTCAACTGTGTCTCTCACTTTCTCCGCCTCTCAATTGGTGTCACTCAATTGGAACCTAATTTATCGTCGCCGCCGTTTTCCTTTCGTGTTCCACCGTTATTGTTTCCATTTTCGTGTCAACGCCCCAATAGTTCCATTGACCGTTCATTCGTTTTCATATATTATGGTTTCATAAGATTCTAATTTTGAGCTTGATAAATTTTATGAGTTTTGATGGATTTCGTTCTCAATTGCAGATTCTCCAATCTTCGTCATGATTTTGTTCAATGGTGATTTTCACCCTCCATCGAAGCCATGAGATATAGGTATGAGCTCTAAGATTGTTGTTATTCATCTTATAGCTTTGTGTTAGGCTATCTCTTTTCTAATTTAGTTTGGAGTAAGAATGCACATGTAATGTTTGACAAACATTTTAGAATATTAATTTGTTTTTATAGCCAAAAACGGTTGCCACTATTATTCTTTGTTTTACATAGGTAGTCATGGAAAGAAATTTTCTTATACACAATTCTTTCTATTCTTTGTTGGGAAAGAAATCCAGTGTCATGTGATTCACAACGTTCTTTTTTTATATTCGTTGTTTTACATAGCCAAGGACATTTCTCGGAGTTACGAAAGTCAAGAAAAAATGATAAAGAAAATAACTGAAACAATTTTTACTTATGATTTTCTATTCAAAGATTATAATCCATCATCTTTTCCTCATATTATAAGAGTGAAATCAAAAAGACAAAAATCACTGATAATTAGTCACTAGAGTTAAAGTCAGGTCAAGATATATATGTGTTCAGAAACTAAAGCAACATCTACATTAATTGGAATCAAGAAGCCAATATTTGATCTCATCCAATAATAGGTGAGTATTTCCAGAAAATGGAGTACTACACTCCTTAGCATTAGATACTAAGTTTTCAACATAAGAAATGTTTTCATTAGTATTTGACTATTTAGCTAAGAAACCTTCATTTTCAATCCTACCACCAGGTTTCTGTTAGAAAACATTTTGCATTGTAGCTCCAGTATTTATAATATTTTCATTTTGATTTCCATTTAAATGCTCGATTTTGTTTAGGCGAGCCACATAACTCGAAAGAGAATCATTAGCCTGAATATCACAATATCCATAAGGACTCAGGTTATTATTTAACCGGTAACATGGTTAGGTTTCATATGTTGGACTATGGTTTGGTTGCGTAGGCAATAAATTAACGTGGTTTGTTGCATCGGTGATCCCAATGCCAATGTCAATGTTGTCTATCATGTTGACTTTGTGCCTTAGCTTCTTTTAGATGGTGTGACTTTGTACACCTAGAGAGATTCTTGGAGTAGTGTGCGAAGGATATCTGTTTTGCACCAATGTAGATCTGGGTTCTTGATATCTACAGTTGTTTGTGCCATTTGGGATTGTTAAGTTGGAATCTACAGAGCATCCAAGGACATTATTTGACTTGGATATATGATTCTTTGTTGTAATCTGCAGAGCATCCAATGACATTATTTGACCTGGATATATGATTCTTTGTTGTAATCAGTCGAGAGACCTGGATATAGGTTTTTATTGTCACACAGTTCTAAGTGTACTATCAGAATGGTTAATTTTGGATTTTGCTTTGTTAATCTTTGAGGTCAATAGTACGTTACAAAAAGAGAGCACTGGAACAACAAAGGGACCTACAATAACAAACGGAAGCAAGAGTGAGTTGCTTACAAGATATGAATATGTGTCAAGCTATCAGTCTGTGGTTAGTTTCTTTGAACTTGTCATATTTCTATATAAATTATAAATATCAAGAAACTTACTTATAACTGATCGATGATAGCATTATGGATTTTTTAAGCGATTCGACCGCGTACTGGCATTGGATGACAGTGAATTAAAATGCAATATTTATACATTACCCACCACCCTTTCTGACTTATTTGTATTTTTAAGTATGGGTAAAGACTTATCTCACCATATAGATCCACCTGAAAAACAGAAAGACCTAAACAACAGAGCAAACAATAATAGCAACACAAATATAACAAGTTAGGCGCAACCCACTGAACAATACTCCCCAGTGAATTCGTCATTTTCTGTCGCGGTGAGAATCGGATACCAAAGCTATAGGACCAGCTTGGCTCGGAAAACAAAGATATCACCACCGAACTTTTATTTTTCTACGGAAAGGGAGAAAAGATCGAACAAAAACCCTAAGTGAAAATGCAAAGCGAAAATCAAGGCCTAAAGCTAAGCAAAGATAGATCAAAGGTATGAGGCTTGGTTATACTAAGGGAAGGTATTAACACCCTAAGCATCTGCAGTACTCTACAGGAACCTATTGAAATATTTATGTTTTGGCTAAAAATTGTTCCCTAAAGGGTAAAAGATGGACAAAGAAAAGAGAAAGGGTGGAAAAAGAAAAAGGTAGAAAAAGAAAAAAAGGTAGTTAGTTAGGATGTCACAATCCTATGCCTACGTATCCTTAATAGGAAGTCAGAGCATTCGTAGTTCAGATACTACAAGTAAGAAAAAAAGAGTGTAAAAAAGAAAAAAAAAGTACTCGCCAAGGATTGAGACCTAGTGCCTACGTATTCTCAAAAGGAACTTCATAAATCATAGCACCCGTAGTTAGTGGAACTACGAGTTGTTAGGGTTTTAAGAACCAAAACAACAACAAAGGCAGGTAAAGAAACAAACAAGGGACATGCACAAATGATAACAAGTCAACATACAATCCCTTCCCTTGGAATAAATTAACAAGACATCAATAGAAAGCAACAGAAACATGGAAAATATCATGTAATTGGCATCAACTAAAGACACAGACGTAGTACAGGGCAAGAACATCATATATAGTCAAACAGGCAATGATACGCGGCAAAGCATCGTTGTATCAACGAATAGGATTAACAACATACATGGAAAAACATCATACATAAATAGACAAAGATACATACAGTCACGACAAAACATCGTGAATAAAATCCACAAGCAATCACAACAGAACATCGTGAATCAGATTAATCATGAAAAAATATCAAGAGTTAATCGAGGAAATAAACCTAAAAAACATGAAACAAAACCAACCGCAAAATAGAATTGGGTCAACAGAGAATTATTAATCAATTTAAATATTAAAATTTAATAAGATTAATTAGTAATTTAATTAATTAACATTAAATAAAAAATATTTTAAATCAATTAGTAATTAAACAATTTTTTTACATTATTAATATATTATTAGAAAAACTTAAATAATTAAAATAAGTAATTTAGAAATTAAAATAAATAGCTAAAAATAAAAAATAAAAAAATACATAATTAACAAAATAATATATATAACTAAATAAAAAATTTATAAAAAAAAAACAATACATACAAATACACGAATTTTTTTTATTTTTTTTAACAACAAATACACACATATTATACATACACAATACTGATATCATGCAACTCTCTCATTCTAAAATTCACTAATACATACTACACACACACACATGCTACAACTTACAACAACTTTTCATATTTTAATGATACAAAAACAAACTATACACACACACACAAGGTGCCACGTGACACTGGATTGAGAAAAAAACAATAAAAAAAACTTGTTATTCTCTTTCTCACGTATGTTGTTGATGAGAAAAGGAAAGAACAATAAAAAAGGAACACAATCAAACTCACATAACAATCATACAACACACAACCAAGCTTACATAACAATCATATAACACATAATCAAGCTAACATAACAATTATATAACACACATATAATTGAAATGAATACATAAAAGGATACTAATTAGTCAAAAAGAGCTAAAGAGATAAAACAAAGAGAACAAAAATAAACAGCGGTAATGACAAGTGAAGGCTACGTGTTTCTCTCTTCCTTCACGTCTTTCACGTTCGCACTACTTTCTCACGTCCATCCTTCTTCTTCTTTCTCGCTCGCCTCAGTGACTACAGTGTTGTTGTTGTGTTATTGATGTTGAAAGTGTGAAGATGATGGTGAAAGTAGTGAGTGTTGCATGTGCATGTCGTGTCGTGACGTTGCTAGAATGTGTTATTTCGAGAGGAGGTCGAGTTCATGTTGAGATGATGAATGTGTTACGTGAAAAAGATGAAGTAGGTTTTGACATTTGTTATGTATGGTGGAAGTGGTTTTATTGGAGAGGGACAAGGTTGTATGCAGGAGAGAAACAATATGCATTTTAATAGAGGGTAAAGGTTGAAGCCATGTTCAGAAAGTGCACGGAGTTACTTTAATGTAAAAATGGGAAAATGTTTTCATTATGTGCATGAGCGTGAAGAAGAATATAGTGTAGGGTGGAAGATGTAACAACATGTGTTATTGTGATATGTTTGTGCGTATGTTGTTTGAAGAGTTTTTTTTAAGTCTAAAAATGATATGTTTGTGTGTTATGTGTAGGAGAAATGATCAATAGGAGATGGTCATGTAGTGTATTGATGAGAGGAGTCACGATGAGAGTATGTGATGGTGGTGGGTCTTTGTTTTTTATATGGCATGTAGATATATGGTTTTGTTTTGATTTTAGTGTGTACATGTTGTGTGTGTATTAAAAGGGGAATGATGTGATGAACATGGTTTAGTGGGTGATGAGTCGTGAGAAAAAGATGAAAAAAAAGTGTTTTGCTCAGCTTTTATGAAATAAAAAAATGATGAAGGTTGCAGTATAGAGGGAGTAGTACATGTGTATAATGGTGGTCCTTTTTCTTGTGCAGGATTTTTCTTTTCTATCCCCAACGAGAGAGGTAAAGATATGTATGGTGTACTATGCTGTTGTTTTTTTAACATGGAAGATGGGAAAAGTTAAGGGGTCCGCGTGGCTTTTTTTAGAGAGAGAGAGAGAGAGAGAGAGAGAGAGAGAGAGAGTATATTATGGTGTTAATATAGTGTGTTAGTGTATGAAAAAGTTGGGAGTAAAAAAAATATGGAAAAAAAGTGTGGGGCTTGCGCATGAAAAGGGAGAATATTAAAATGGATTATGTCTTCGTAAGTGATATATGCATGCATGTTGTACCTATGTAGCAATCCCTTTCTTTATGCTATGTTTTTTAAATTTAAAAAAAGAAAGAAAGAGAATAGTACGAAACAATAAATGTGAGGTGAGTTGTGAGAAGTGATAGGTGGCGCTACAAGCTATGTACCCCTTTCACAAAAAATGAGAAAAACAAAGTATTTCTTAAGCTTGTTAACTAAGTCTTGCTAAAAAAAACCAAAACTAGTATTATATAAAAAAAATTAAAACAATTAACAATAAAAACTTTAGATTAAAAGAAAACTGATTAATAAAAAAAAGTTATTAATTAAAAATTGAAATAAAACCGATTAAAAAAACGAGAAATCGAACCGATATCGAAATGCTCAAAAAAATAAAATGAATACACCAAAATGATCAGTGCAAAATAAACCTATTGAAAAAAATACAACGTTTGGTCAAATTTCAAAATAAATTTTATCCGGTTAAATGGCTTGAACTAACCAAAATGTGACCGAAAAGCAATCGAAAAATTCAAATGAGCACGTCAGGTTAAACTACGCGAAATGCAGATTAATATGATTGACATTTGCAGGCTCGATTTAAAAATTTTCCGTCCGATGATTTTACGCACAATTGACTTTTAGTTGACCAATTCAGTTGTAAATCCAACAAGTTCATTGTGGCTGATAATTTGGGTATTATGCGAGATGAAATGTATGATAAGCTATGCAGATGATGCAAAGAGAAACGAGATTTAAGGGTTAAAAATTAGGGTACAATAAATGCCCATAAATTAAGTTTCTTCAATCCGGAGATATGAAGATTGAAATCTTTGTCTCGACAAGATCTGAGAGACTAAAATACAAACATGCATAATTTTTGGCCCTAAGATATCATAAAGATGCTTATGATATGATATGAATGCAAGACTCTGAATTACATGGGGAATGATAACACAGGAGATAAACTACTAATGAAACAACCAAGCAGAGAACAAAAGGAATACCACAAGAGAATAAGTAATGAATCACAAGGAGACACAACTTAGGAAAGCAAGACATTATGGAAATCCGCTAAGGTGACAAAGAGTATCCAGTAATACTTGGAAAGAAAAGGACAAACCCTAAATAGAGATACAGACATCTGAGAAGGCATCAGATACAGAAAGTACCACACTCTGAAAAACAAACCAGAAACATCTAGAAAAACATTAGATGTGGAATGAGACCAAATATGAGGATACAATAAAGACTTAAAAGAGAACACTCAACTTTACTGTGAAATAACAGGAACATCCAAAAAGCATAAGCAACTTTACTGGGAAAGGGTCACCGTTATCAAAGGTTTTGTCAGAAATGCATTGAACAAACCTTAGAAAAGAACAGTATCAACCATCAAAGACATTTAGAAGAATGTTGAATGAAACTTTGGAACTTAAGCAGGTATCAAAGATAAACAGACAACCATCAGAGATATTCAGGATAATATTGAATAAACCCTGGGACAAATAGAGATATTTAAGAAAGTGTTGAACAAGCTCCACTGGGGAATCAATGGTCATTATCCATTAATGGAATTGGATGGAAAAGAGTTACAACATTCAGGAGGCCATTGAATGAGATGAGGAAAACTCAGGGAAATACATTAGAGACATTCGAACAAACATCATAGACATTTAGGAAAATATTGAATGAACTCTGGAACAAATGAAAACATCTGAGACATTCAGGAAAGCATTGAACGAACTCTAGAAAACATCTAAGATATCCAGAAAAACATATAATACACTCTGGAACATAAACAACCATCAGAGACATTCAGGAAAGCATTGAATGAACTCTGAAAAACATTAGAGATATTCAGGAAAATATTGAATAAACTCTGGAATACATCCATAAAAAGTATTGGATGAGAATGGAAATAGAATTAAAGCATTTAGTAGCTATTAACCAAAGTCAGAAATGAATTGAAAAACATCTAGAATATCATTAGATGAAGACATAATTCTGAGCTACGTCTGAAACATTTAGAAAAACTTTAATTGTACGGGAAAAGGTTTTGAAGACACGTCTGGAAGAACATCAGATAGGCATGGTCACATTTGGAAGAACATCATATAGACACAAATAAGTTATGGAAAAACATCAGAAGTGAAGTCGTATCTGGAAGAACGTCAGATAGACACAAAGGAGTTATGAAAAAACATTAGAACAAAAGATACATCTAGAAATTCATCAAACATTAAAAAAAATGAAACTCTGGAAATGCATCAGAATTGCAAAGTTATATATCTGGAAATTCACTAGGGAGTAAAACAAATTCTGGAAGTGCATCAGAATCACAATGGAATATCTGGAAATACGTCATATAAGTTTTGGAAAAGCTTCAGAACAAAATACTCAAGTTGGGAAATCATTAGAGAGATAAACACGTATGGAACTTCATCAGACTGTAAAAGCAACGACATTATGGAAAAACATTAGAATCAAAGGAATATCTGGAAAAACATCAGATAACACGAAAGAGAGTTCTGGAAATATGTCAGAACAAAAGATTCAATCTGGAACATCATCAGAGATATAACATATCCGACAAATCCTCGGATAAAAGGTAAAAGAATTCTGGAAAGACATCAGAATAAGAGACTCAATTTGGAAAATTATCAGAGAGACAAACATATATGACACCCTAGAGTGACATTGGATGAAGGGAACACAATATCTAGGAATGTCACTAGATGACAGTGAACAAAACAACATCCAAGAATGACATTGGATGGAAATTGAAATGACAGATATATCCAAGAATAACATTAGACACGAAGAAAGAAACTGATACAAACATCCAAGAATAACATTACATGGAAGAGAAAAACAGGCACATTGAAGAATAATATTGGATGGAAATAGAAACATCCAGGAATAACATTGGACGCAAAAGAGGAACAGACATGCACGTATCTACTTTGTTAGGTACCAAGTAAGTTAGACTTTGACCATAAGGTAGGACGTTGATAACAACACGACCTTTGGTGAATGCGAATGAGGATGAAATACTCATGTTATGTATAATATAAATCATGCTATGATGTATAATCAAATGCAAATGTAGACGTTGACGACATGGCTCAACTCTTTTGAGGAGAAGACAAGACTAGAAGACTGATTCCTCAACACAAAGATCACTTACATTCTGCCTGGGGACCAAAGATGCTGCTGCTGAGCACGTCTTTGCCACACTGGTAAGCTGTATCAAATTGATGATCCATGTAGAAAGGAGGCATAACTGCTTAGGGATTCTTTAAGTAAACAGCCCCAAACTTAGTTGATTGTTGTAGATAGACTAATCATTGCTTTAACTTGGCTGGTTCTGGAAATGACTGTTTCATTGTGCACTCGGGAGGCTTTCCCCAATACGAGTCTTAAAAAAAATCTTCTGAATAAATTAATTATGAGAATGACCAATAAATCTTGAATTGATTCTCAACAGGATATGGAAAGAACCTGCCCCAGATAAGTTTTCTGACCAGGTTTCGTAACTGTTTGAAAATTCCTTGAGAGGAAAGCTAGTTTGCAAACAAAAATGTTCATACAAACATGGTAAATGCAAAGTTCATGCAACTTTCGAAATTAAAATCATTTTTGAAAGATGCAAAACATATGAGCTACATGTCAAAAATACGATTGTTCAAGACATTCAAAAGGAAAGGTAAAGCAAATGTGTAATGCCAAAATAATTGACTTGCAAAAATATTTTCGGAGTCAGTCTACGCAACCTTGCTATAGTATGCTTTCAACATAACCTTGGTTCAGTTAGGTCTTTCGAAGGTTGTAAGGTGGTCTGGTTCACGATTTATGAAACAAAGGATAAAGGCTCTAAGTTTATTTATACTCATCCAATCTTCGTGATAATCTTCAGTCTTATGCTCAGTTAATCAAGAGTATGCGCTCAGGTTCCCAAAAGGTTAGGAATTGCACCAGTGATAGTGATGATGATGGTTCAGAAGTCAAGGGATCTTTGAGATGGCAACCACCACTTCCTTACAACGTTTAGTCATTTTTTCCATTGAGGACTTTCAGGGTGAAGGATTTAAAGATCTCTTTTTTTATTATCCCTAACTTTTGTCTGATCTGTTTCTTTTTGAAGCTTACAGTCAGCGGGATGCCCCGGTTTTGCCTAACTCTCTTTCATAGGTTTTAACTTAGCGAACTCTTTCTTTTGATTTTTTTTAAAGAAAGAGAGTGACCACCTGACTTAATGATCACGGTGAACCATCATTGGCTTTTGACATGACATCTTCAACCCTTGCTTGTTGTGTGCGAAGGAAAACTATTGAATACAACATTTATATGAAAGGTGTCTTGCGCGAACGCACAACCAAGTTAATTGAGAACTATTCATCACAAGGTTAAGATTGCGTTTTTTTTAAAGAAAGAAACTTCAACTTCTAGGCTCGAAGGGGTTGACAAGTGAATAACTTCCTTATTTCTCCTGTATTTGGAAAATTGAAACAATGCCTTACATCGTCAGCAAAGTTTGATTGAAAGCACACTAACAACAGTTATGGGTATTACGTTTTCATCACCCTCCCTCCAATCTTTGTATAATCAAAAGAAAGTGGACAAGAGATATATATTAATTTTTTAAAAGAGAAAGCACAAAGATGTAAATAGCAAACACAAATGAATTGAATCAAAAAGTTGTAATGCTCATTTCACTAACATGAAAATACAAACATAATTTGAAAAAACAAACAGTTAATACAAATAAAAAAATGCAAACAACAAGAAACATGACTTAGTGACTAATCAGCAACAAGAGTGAGTTGTCATGTCTGAAACACTGACTTTTAGAAAAAAAAGTCTGCTGAAATTGACTGAAACTTCACTTTTTATGATGTCATTATTTATGTGTACTAATCATTTCTAAATATTACATAGATTAATAATTCATGCATAAGGATTCATGACTTAATATTTATTAGTATTAAACAATTATAATTTGTATGTTTTTAAAATGAGTAATTTTTACAATTTTTGTACTGCAATAGAAAAACGTAATAAAATTGTTAAAATATCTGATATTTTTATCAACCATTTATGTGTTTTACAAAATATATCTAAAAAAAACTTAGATGAGATGATAAGAAATCTTTTTTAGTTTAATTAAAAATTTTGAATTCGAATTCAACCTTAGACACGTAATAGTGTTAAATCTTCTTGAAGGAAAAATTTACATTTTTATTAATATAAATAAAAATTAAAAATATTTTAATATTATTGCAAAATAGATGAAAATATAGAATCAAGGTTTAAGTGTCTTTTTTATTTTAATTTTTATTCTTTAAATTTCTAAAATTGATATTCTTTTTTTTTTTAACATCGAAATTTTTATAATTTCGCATCATTTTTTACGATGATGCATCATAATTAATGATATGATATTTACTAACAAAATATTTTAAAATAAGATGAAGTTTTTTTGAAATCTAATAAATGAGACTCAATAGTTATGAGATTTGATTATTTTTTTTATCATACTAGGTTTAATATCAACTTTGCTTTCCTTGTTTTTTTTTTAAATTCTAATTCTCTCATTTTAAAATTCAAGTTTTTAGTCTTTTTTTTATTTTTTAATTTCTACCGAATTTTAGTCTCCCTTCTAATTTGAAACAATTTTTTAATGACATAACACTGAGTTTGATAACGTGTCATGCCACATTTATCAAATTTAATTTCATATATATATATTTTTTAAAGTTTATAATTATGTTAATGATATTAATTTATTATTATTAATAATAATGTTAATAATAACATATTTCATTAATAATATCAAATTTTATTTCATATCATATTTTAAAAGTTTATAATTATATTAATGATATTAAAAAATATTTTATTAAAATAATATTAATAATAACATATTTCCTTAATAATATCAATTTTCTAAATTCTTGTATCTCCTCCCCCTAATCCCGCCATTAAATCTTCTTCTTTAAGAACATTTAAGGTGCAGGTTTTCATCTTGTAATGTTGTTGTGGGTTTTTTAACTTGGCAATTTGAGGAAGATGCAATAATAAAGTTAGGATTTTAGTATCGAGGAAGAAGATAACATGATTTGAAAATTTGATATTATTAATGAAATGTGTTATTATTAATATTATTAAGTTATTATTATAAATGAAATAATTTTCATGTCATTAACATAATTATAAAGTTAAAAAAAGACCAAATATTATAAATGAATTTTCTATATTATTAACATAATTATAAAATTTAAAAAAATGACATGAAATAAAATTTGATAAATGTGACATGACATATCGTCAGGTCTTCATTAAAAATTTGTTTCAAATTAAAAGAAGACTAAAATCATAAAAAATAAAGTAAAATAAAAATAATTAAAAACTCAGATTTTAAAATGGAGGGACCAAAATTAAAAAAAAAAAAATCAAAATTACAATTAAATCTATATATTAAAGAAAGGGAACAAGTGTTCACAGAGGAGGGACCAAGTTTAAATCTTCAATTAATAAGAAAACTAGAAAGGCCAAACCTATAGTAAAATCTATTATGATGACTAGGTGCAAACCATTCAACCAAAATTAGGTGTGTAAATAAAATTTTAAATGGACTAATTTGCTTGCATAATGATTCTTCTCCTTATATTAAAAATATTTTAATATTCATTACGAAATAGATGGAAATATAGAATCAAGGTTTAAGTGTTTTTTTTTTATTTTAATTTGTATTCTTTAAATTTTTAAAATTGATTTTTAATTTATTATTTTTAACATCGAAATTTTTTCAATTTCACATCATTTTTTATGATGATGCATCATAATTAATGATATGATATTCACTAACAAAATATTTTAAAATTAGATGAAGTTCTTTTTTTGAAATCTAATAGATGAGACTTAGTAGTTATGAGATTTTATTTTTTTAATCGAAGAGATATCTATTAGGTTTAATATCAACTTTGTTTTTTCTTTTTTTTTTGTTGTTGTGATTTTAATCCTCTCATTTTAGAATTTAGGTTTTTAGTCTTTTTTTTTTTATTTCTTCTAGATTTTGGTTTCCCTTTTAATTTGAAATAATTTTTTAATGACATGACATTGGATTTAATGACATGTCATGCCACATTTATCAAATTTAATTCCATATCATTTTTTTAAAGTTTATAATTATGTTAATGATATTAATTTATTATTAATAATAATATGTTTCATCACCAATTTTTTAAAATTGTCAAATTTTATTTCATGTCATATTTTAAAAGTTTATAATTATATTAATTATATTAAAAATATTTTATTAAAATAATATTAATAATGACGTATTTCTTTAATAATACCAATTTTTTAAATTCTTGTATCTCCTCCCCTAATCCTACCATTGCATCTTAATGTTTGATGTAGTTATAGGCTTTTTTTAGTATCTTCATGTTATCTTCTCCTATATACATGAGTAATTGAGATATTCATATTTAGAGTTCTATAAATATAGTTTTGCCATCTATTCCTTAAGAGTTAAGGCATCATTAAAGGGTTCGAAAAAATAGTGAGTTGGAATCACATTCAATCCAAAGAGAGATTATTTAATAAGGATATGTATTGTACTGGTCAAAAAGTACATGTGTACATGTTCTCCCAACAACTTAAAGACCTCAGTAGGTTTATGATATGGTGGTTAGGGCTTGCCCGCGACGATAAGCCATGTACGTTGTTGTTTTAAGGTAGTTTAGGAGACCTACTCACGCGAGGTGAGAGACTCTGATCATGACTATTGATGCTTGATAGCAAGCGTATGATTATAGGCAGACGTGTGTTAAGACTGTAATAAGTGTAATGCTCTTTAAAGCGTAGAGAATGTGTATGAATTAGGCTTCGTTGATTAGGACCTATCTTTCTCTCCTTAAGAGGAGATGCATTTATAGAGGCCTCTAGAACCTAGGGTTTGAGTCATTCGTAGTGGCATCAACCGCTCCCTTCCTTTCAGGGGAATTTGTTCACCCCCTATATTTCAAAAGTTAGCTCTACTAGAAAAAGCACCTAACGTAACATGCTACTATCTCGGTCATTAAGCCAACCGTAGTAAGAACTCTTACTTTGACGTTTGCAAAAATTTTTTTTTTATTATTAGTAAGACCTTTCACTACGGTCCATATTAGTAATTGTAGTGATTTGTCAAGGCATATATGCTTCGAATTCCAGCACTAGCAGTTTTCCTTTTTTGGTTACAAAATGGACGTGTTACTTATAATCATAATATTTATTTAGAAAAATTACTCTAGATGTACTTTAAGTTATTTTTGTGCAACAAGTTGGTCCTTTAATTTTTTTGTAAGAACTTAGTCCTTAAGTTGTCAAATGTGTGCATAGTTACCCTTTTTTAACATATTGAATTTGTTAATTATAGATACAATTATTTTGAGTGGTATGTATTGAAGGGTAATTTAGTATTTTAGTATGTTGCCTATGTGGCCCTAATGTTTGTGTATAAATAGACTAGTGATAGCTGTAATTTATTTTCATCATACAACTTTTGTAGCCGTCATTGCAGAGCAATAAATATTATCTCATTCCTTTTGTTCTCATCATCTTGTGCACTAATAATTGGTATCTAGAGCTCCGGTTCGGATCCACAGGAAAACACGGGAAATGCGAGTGAAACGGTTCTTGAATTTGTGTTAAATCTTGAATGGAATTGTAACAGAATCACATTTTCTGATTCTACGAGATTGGGAAACACTGTGTTTGATGAGATCTGAGTGACTTGCACAGGCTTGAATATGAATAGAAACGGTAGTCTGAGCACCAAGCTTCCAGTGTTCAATGGCAAGAACCAAAATCATTGGATGATTCAGATGCGTGTGTTGTTTGGCGCTCAAGATGTTCTTGATCTCATCAGCAATGGTTACGTTTCAGTTGCACTTCTAGAATATGCAACTGATACGCAGAGAAATGCTCAACATCATATGAGGAAGAATGATCAGAAGGCGTTGTTCTACATTCATTAGTGTGTGGATGTGAACGTGTTTGAGAAAATCGCTGATTCGACGACGGCGAAGGCTGCCTAGAACACTAGTTAGGTGTTATGGTGGTGACACATCAGTGAAGAAGGTGAAACTTCATTCTCTAAGAAAGCAGTATGAAAATCTCAACATGAAGGACAACAATAAGGTATCTATGTACATCTCCATAGTGATTCGGATTACTAATAAGATGAAAGCTTGTGGAGAAACCCTTTCTAAACAAGTAATCATTGATAAGGTATTGAGACCCCTTACTTCTCAGTTTGATTACATTGTGGTAGCAATAGAACACTCTAAGGATCTAAATACCAAAAGAATTGAAGAAGTGGAGTTATGTTCCATTGTTTAGATTTACAAAAATTGAATTGAATGGAATGGAGTATGATGGAACACATTCCATCCAATACCACTATTTTGACCCATTTTTAATTCCCCGAATTGGGGTGTATCCAATGGAATGGAATCAATTAATAAAATAATTACAATTTTATCCTATAAATTTTTACTTTTATTATTAACCGTTCCTATTCCTTATTTCAATCAACGTGATTTATCACTTTTGAGTTTTTTTTTTTATATTTAACGAATTAAATATTTGCGTAATTTATTTTATTTTTGCAGATTTTGTGAAATGCTTAAAGAAGAGAGTCATTATCTATTATGGATCAATATTTGTCTTTTTTATTAGCAAGACTTGATATCATTATCTACTATAAACATATATTTATCATTTAATTTTAGCAAAACTTGATTTTATTTATGAATTATTATGAATACCCAGTATGATGTTGATCAAAACTTGTGCACTTGGTCTTTGCAATTTCAAGTTATAATAACTATGTTTCATTTATGAACATTTTAATTTATTACTGTATGTTTTAATTTCTTTCAAGTGTTAACTTGATATTTTTCTATGATTACTTATATATTATTTTAGTGTGAGAGTGTTGGATCTATCAATATTGTAGCAAAGGGTAAAAATGGAATAAAAAAGTTATAATGTTTTCCGCTCCGTCCAATTCTCAAACAGTGGAATGAGATATTAGTTCCGCTCCGTCCAATTCCCAAACAGTGGAATGAAATATTAGTTCCGCTCCGTCCAATTCCCAAACAGTGGAATGAGATATTAGTTCCGCTCCGTTGTAAAATTACCCAACAATGAAATGAAGTTTATTTTTAAATTATCCAAACATAGCCTTAGGATACTTTTTAAACATTAAAAAAAAATTCTATAAATAAATTAATCATTTATTTTAAACAAAAATTAAATACACACATTTTCATTTTTTTTTAAAACCTTAAAGAATATCCCTAAAATACTCGTTAACATTTTTCATCTATTTTTCACACTCCTACTTTATATATATATATATATATATATATATATATATATATATATATATATATATATATATATATATATATATATATATATATATATATATATATATATATATATATATATATATATATATATATATATATATATATATATATATATATATATATATATATATATATATATATATATATATATATATATATATATATAAAATTATTTACATGTGTTTATAATTATATATAATTTTAAATAAAATTCATTTAATAATAATATACAAAAGATTTTATAATCACTAAATCATTAATTAAAAAATATATTTTTATTTCATTTTGTATTTATCAAGTATTAGAGTTGTTATTTATCAAATATTTCAATTAACTTATCTATTATCCATCATCAATTATCCACAATTTGTTATTAGATATAAATTAACTATAATTACTAGCTCTTTATTTATACCAAAATAGAATCTTAGTGTTGAAAAATTAAGTAAAATAATAAAAATTAGATAAAAAAAATTAATATAGGTATTAATCATGTAAAAGTATTTTATACAATTAGTTATTAATAATCGTCGTATTGTTAAAAATATTCAGCTTTTACTCTAAACATTTCTAATATAATATCTTCTTACTAATTTTTCACAAATATAAAAATGTTAAAAATGTACTAATTTTGTATAAAATTTATGAAATACGAAATTTATTGATATTATATTAATAATAAAAAACATTTTTGTTTAAAAATAATAGTATATAACATAATCTGAAACGGATAGAATAAGAAAAAAAATTATTGTGATAGAGCCATTTTTACACATAGAAATTATTTTATTTTAAAAATAGAATAATTAGCGGAAAATAATGCAGAATTAATTAATGTACGTATTTGACAACGAGGTTATGGTTAAAAATAAAAAAGAAAAGGAAACTTATTTTGATGCTTTAATATATCCAGATTCCGTGAAATGGAATTGAATCCTATACTCTGAATTCTGATCCGAACAAATCATTTTTTATTTTCCGTTACAGTAAAATAAAAATAAAATAAAATAAGAACCACGCGCGCACCGTGTATTTTTCTCCCATTCACAAATCATAATCATATCAAACTCAAACTGGTAACAATTCACACTCAATCAGAGAGAAGAGAAAATCACACACTCACACTCTCTCTCTCTCTGAACCCTTCGTTCTGCGAATATGAGCTCAATTGTTCAGGTACTTTTCATCAATTTCCCCTTCATTTTCACTTCAATTTTCAATTTCATGCTTCTTCGTCAACGCTAATTTCATTCTTATTTTACTTTCACTTCGATTAGGGTTTTACAAAGTCACTTGCCATGACCGTTCTCTCCGAGATCGGTGACAAGACTTTCTTTGCAGCTGCGGTTAGTTTATTCCACAGTTCCGTTATATTCTTTTCTTGATTTTATGATGATATTTTCAATTATATTTTCTCAGCTGAAACTACCTCAGATATGATTCTATTTTTTATTTTATTTTATTTTTTGTATATAATATAAATTCTATGAAGTGTGTGTAGTAGTTGTAATTTGACCAATGAACTGAATAAGTATTCAAGTTATTTTATTATGAATCATTTCAATTGCATAATAAAATTTCATAGCTCTAACGGTGTTGGAAGTGTTGTTTGATTAAGTATAATTGAATTTGAAATATTAGATGTGTTGTCTATATTATTTTATTGCGTAGAAGTATGACAGTGAAATAGAATATTACGGCAGAAGTTGATCCATGTAGCAGATCTCAGTTAGGGGGATAAGGCTTGGTTATTGTTGTTGTTGTTGCTGTATATAGTTCATGTAAAAGAAGGGAGGGCTAATACTATTTTTCTTTGTTGTTTTGAGAATAGAAAGAAACTAAATGTGTTCGTTTTTTTATTATTGATGTTTTTTTTTTGAAGATACTGGCTATGCGACATCCACGACGCCTTGTTTTAACAGGTTGCCTTGCGGCTTTGATAGTAAGAACTTCTTTCTCCTTTTCTTTAAAGTACTGATTTTTTTGATTTTTTTGTTTATTACAGTATTTGATTCTGTTCTTTTTCCATCTGATTCTCATAGTTTGATGTATAATTTCCGATCATAGGTGATGACAATTCTCTCTGTACTTGTTGGTTGGGCTGCTCCAAATCTGGTGAGCATTCTTTATTACTGGTTTAACTTCTGAATTATCATTCTTGTATGTTTATTACTAGATCCTTAAAAGGTGCTATATTATCATGGTACTGAAAATGATTTTGTATATATTGAGATAAGATATTCAACTTAGATGCATATGATAGGTGTTATCTAACTCTTGTTTGGCTGCATTATCTTTTTTACTTTTTTCTTTGATGTTCTCCCGTAGTGATTTTCATGCTATATGCAGATCTCTCGTAATTGGACTCATCATATTACAACATTCTTGTTCTTGGGATTTGGACTTTGGTCCTTGAAAGAGGCTATATTTGAAGGAGGGTAAGGATTTATTATCCCTCAGATCAACTTGATTATACATTTCTAATGAACATCAGTTATCATCCAAGTAGTGTTTTTTGTTCTTAATCGTAATGAATTCGTTTGATGGACAGGGAATCAGAGGAATTGGCTGAAGTCGAAGCTCAATTGGTTGGTTTTTCCCCTTTATTTGATTTCTTATGTTTAGTCATTTTTTATCTTCTTGACAACACCTTAGTATTGTGATTATTAGGACAAAGATTGGAAAGCTAAAAATGGAGCTACAAAAGATAGCAGAAAGGTAAATAATATCTGTCTATTTGAATTTGTTTTGCATGATATTCTTTCTGTGTGCCTCCATGTCCTACTCTTTTGATTTGAGCATGTATTGAAAGTTTATGTTAGTCCCATAAGACCATGCATGGTCATAAAATGCACTGTTTAAACATTTCAACAGAAAATATTTTGTTTACTTTGCATGATATTGATTAAAAAAGTGTTAAGGGATTCTTGAAAAGTTCTTAGAACTACTACAACAGGACAAAGATTGAGGTTCTTAATACCTACGCTACAAATAAATTGCTGTAAACTTGTTCATACTTGGAATTTGAATAAGGCACCTAAAATCTTGTAGAGAAATCTTTAATATCAAAACCTTCATTTGCATGACTTATGATTCACGAGCTTGAATAAGAATTCTGTACTTATTTTGAATAAATATTTGAATAAAATGTTTAAAGCAGAGTTTCCATATGCCATGTGTTCATTTTCTAAGTCTGTATACAATACACATTATTTGTTTTAATTTCCAGGATGATGATGCCACAAAAAAGCATACACGGTCATTTTTATCACAGTTTTTCTCTCCCATCTTGTTACAGGTAATAAGTTAATAGTATCTCCATAGAAAATTTAATTGAATACTGAATTATGTCAAATCTGATTCCTTTTCATATCCATACTTCAGGCATTTTCTATCACTTTTTTTGGTGAATGGGGTGACAAGAGCCAGGTTAGCATAGTTAGAAAAACAGTTTTTTCTTTCTTTCTCGTATAAGCCATTATTAGAGCCAATGTTTCATCAGCCGTCACTTTATTAAGCATAATTATTTTTGTTCAGTTGGCTACCATAGGTTTAGCTGCAGACGAAAACCCATTTGGTGTGGTTCTTGGAGGGATTCTGTAAGTTTTGACTATTCTTTTGTCTGCATTCTAGAATCAACCGATTTCCTTCATTAATTTTGTTTACTAGAATTCTGCATACATGTTTGTGTACCTTGCAAATGCGTAGTGTTTGTTTGTCAGCATGAATATGTAAGATGTGTCACATGTCTAAGGTCCTACAAATTTCTTAGGAGAGGGACTGTAATTATTAGTTTTTTTTTTTACAGGGGGCAAGCACTGTGTACTACTGCTGCTGTTATTGGAGGGAAGAGTTTAGCTTCTCAGATATCTGAAAAAGTGGTAATAATTTTTATTTCCTTATGATTACATCACATCTCATGTTGTCCGTGTTTTCTCTCCTTTTTAAAATTTTTCCTTTTTACCTTTTTTATAAAATTCAATAGTTCGTTTTTCTCAAAATGTCCTCATGCATCAAGTTCAAGTAATTTTGAATTAAATGAAAAAGAAGTGAAGTAAAACTTGACGCAAAACTTTCTGGATTTTAGTGTGCAATTCTGATTTAGTATTATTTACCGGTAAACTATTAAGCTAAGCGTGCATGTCATCTAAATGTTGTACTCTATATGGCAGGTTGGACTCTCGGGTGGAATTCTTTTCATTGTTTTTGGCATCCAATCATTCCTTTCTCCGGTCGAATGATGAAGTCTATGCCATTGGTTAGTGATCATTCTAGATGCTTTTCTTACAAGATATGTTTAGCAAGTATGCTTGTTGTAGTGGTTGAGATTGGCTTCCAAAAGAGCACGCCTTTCCACCTTGGGTCAAAGCTTTCATTCTTTTTAGCTGTTACCTTTTAAAAAATCCTATGGTTCAAAATAAAGATACCCTTGTAGAACCAGACCCAAATTTAGTATAGGAACTTGATTGGATCATTCCTTTTGAACACGAACTTGCAGGAACAGATTCTCTCACGGGAGAATTTCACAAATTTGTAAATGTCTGTGATGAGTCTTCACATGACAATGTTGTGTGAAATGTATCATGTGAAAACTATCATTAAAGGATCCATTCCCATGTGCCAACACTTAATCTCTTTATCTGCCTTTCTCAATCTATTAATGCATCTGTGAATTTCCAATGCTTATTACCGGTGGAATAAAATGATCATTTTGGAGATAAAAAGTTTGTCTTAATTTTCAAAGTTTTTATTTTATTTTATTAATGTGCCCTAGGATGCTGTCTAAGTTGAAAACTGCGAGAATGTCCCTGCCTGAGTTGTAGGAAGTAATAAAACAAGATTGTAGTGAGATGGTATTGAGGTGGGCGGGGAGAAAAATCAAGTCTGTATGTATGGATTGAGCTTGAATGCTTGATTTTAGGACTGTTTGCCCAATACTCTTCCGTTGTGACCTTTCTGTCCATGTATGTGCGCCAGAGTCCAAAAAATTTAAGTTGTGGCAGCAACACCTATATGATGTATAATATTCAATTTATGGAAATCTCAGTGGGGGCAAATACCCCCAATGTCCTCAACATCAACGGTCAACCTATCCCTTTGCATAAAGTGGATAAAAATGTCTTTCCTTCATTTAAGTCAATGTTATTAAATAACCTACCCCTTTGCATAAAGTGGATAAAAATGTCTTTCCTTCATTTAAGTCAATGTTATTAAAAAGCCGGTATAGTGTAGTGGAATTGGTGCAAACCTTTATTGTCTTGGGTACACTAATAAAATGTTGTCAAATAGTCATTTTAGTGGTGCTATTGCATAGTGAAATTTTAACAAACCGCTATCTGCAATGGATAACACTGATTGAAGCACAACTTAAGGATCTATTTGATTTGAGAAAACTTTTCTTATGGCTTTTCTCTTTTCTACTAATAATTACAAAATGCTATCTATGTCTTTCCAGATGAATTACGTAAGGATATATATGATTTGAGAGAACTTTTCTTATGTCTTTTCCCTTTTCCTATGGTTTCTTCCCATAGTGTGAAAAAAATTACTTAGCCGGTCTTTGTTGGACCTTGATGATTTGAATTATGACTTGCTCAAAATCCAAGTGCTTACAACTTTCCCTACCCTCAACTTGCTTAAGAAAACCTATCATAAATTTGCTTTGATTTAAAAATTAACCAGGAAAACATCCCCCCTAGTTGTTAGAGCTATCTATCCATAATCAGCACTGTCTCTCGGCCTAATAAAAGGTCCTGTTATTAATTTGAATGAGCAAGTTGTATGGCATTTTCCTAATTTTAATTATGATTGCTCGTACACAATAGTGTGCCGTGCCACGTGGTTAAGTTCTGTAAATCTATTTAAAATTTTGAATTTTTTTCTTTTTCTTCTATGGTCCATAAATGGACCATCAACAATATAATCTCACAAATCAAGATTCAATAGGGAATTTTATCTCATACCCCCCATCATTTATTCTCTTACCCCTACGTTTTATATTTTTTTTACCAAAATATTCCCATATAAATAAGTGTAAAATTTTTCTGATTTAATTATTTGATCCGAAATTTAATAAATAAATCTATCTTTAAAAATTACATTATTAATATTCTTAGCAAACATGACAAGTATTATTTATTTATACTATTATATAATCTCATAATGTCTCCGTCAAAAAATTTCCGCTAACACTTTTTCCTTTAATTAATTAATTAAATATAAATATATTTATTATTAACTCCATTCAAAATATTTGACTAAGTCACATTTTTATATTTTAAATAATTATTAATTAACAAATATAATAAAACACATCCTGGAATTTTTTAAAAATGCAGCCACCCACCAATAATGTGTTAACATAGTAACTATCCTACATAACTTTTCTCTTCATTCTATTAATTAATCTTTTATTATTAATCATTAAATATTATTATTATTAATTAAATAATAATTAAATGAAAATATTTAACATGTTTATTTCTCAAATTTCTCTCCACTCAACACTCTCTATTTATACCATGCAAACAATTAACCTATCTCTACCCATAATGTCTCTCTAATTCCGCGTTAATAGGAAACATAGTAATATTAAATTAAAAAAAAAAGACATAATGCAAACCTTAAAATTACTTAATACAAAAATAAATTAATAAATATAATTCATAAAATGGTTAAAGTATTTTATAGCCCCCACTAATTTCATTACTTTATTCTATTTTCCTACAAAGTCATCTTCTCACTAATCAAATTTATATCTCATCAAATTATACACTTTTTTCACAAAATTATATTTATGTTTGATTAATGAATTAAAAGAAAAAAAACTTTGCGGAAAATTTTTGATGGAGACATTATAAAATTATATAATAGTATAGATAGATAATACTTGCCATGTTTGCTGAGAATATTTATAAAGTAGCTTTTAAAGATAAATTTATTTATTAAATTTTAGATTAAATAATTAAACCAGGAAAATTTTACACATATTTATATAAAGATATTTTGGTAAAAAGAAATATAATGTAGAGGTAGAGGAATAAATGATGGAGTATGAGGTAAAATTTTCAAGTCAATAAGTTCTAAAAAAACATTTTAATTTTTGCTTTCTAATGATATATCTTTCTATATGATATACCTTTCATATAATTTCTATATTAGGAAAAAAGCAAAATTTATTAAAGTTTTAAATAAATATAATTTTCCTAATTAACTATACAAATATTTGAAAAATACACAAATATTTAAAGGTATTAATTATTTTAATAACCATCAAAATCCAATTTCATATTATATTAATTTATTGAATATTTATAATATAAAAATTAAAAAATTGAACAAAAATATTTGAATAAAACTTATTTTATCTAATGATACATATCAATAGATTCAATACTCTTATAATAAAATAAATATAAATCCCATATTTATCTTTTGATGGAAAGTTGCAATTTTCAAGCAATCAATTAAAGGTCAATATATCATAATTTTATAGCAGGTAGTAATAGCAAGAAAAACAAATTTTATAGAGTAACGAATAATTGCTATACATAGTCGGATTTAAACATTTTAGTTCAAAAAAAAAGAAGGAGAAGCAAGTAAGCTAGCATATGTGAATAGACCTGCAGAATAGAAAGCCAAAAACGTTGATAAGTTGTAAAGTCAGTTATGACCATTCTAGAAAAATGGAGGTGACATATGCAGAAAGTAGTTAGTCTATTTATAAATGTTCGTCCAAAATTTTAAGGTGAACCAATATGGGACTATTGCGTTCATGATATGAGATGTTGGAGGAGTTTTTCACTATTTATAAATGTTCGTCCAAAATTTTAAGGTGAACCAATATGGGACTATTGCGTTCATGATATGAGATGTTGGAGGAGTTTTTCACGAAGGAGCATTGAACATCGTGAGACTTATTTTATAGAGCAACACCTTTGTGAGAGACACATCACATATTCACCTAAAACCTTAAGGTGATAGGTGGATAGGTTCTCTCACTTATAAATATTCAAGTCTCCACATTTCCAACCAATGTGGGATTATTACCCACACTACTCACTTTCTACATTGTCAACACAAAATTGGTTTTTGCATTTTAACTTTTTCATTACTTCTCCTAATTTAACTTCGTGGATAATTTTAAACTTGGGATAAAATTACGGGTGAGAAATGAGATACTCAAATTTGAAATGTTTATCTTTTATAAGTGAACTATGTGAGATGTCACAGGTCCCTATATCTGATGTCTTTTCAAAGCTACTGCCTGAGTTGGTTTAATAGGATCAATTTTAAAATGTTTAATTAAGTACTCCTTCTCTCCCAAAGTAATTGTCATATCTTATGAAATTATTTGTCGCAAAATAAGTGTTGCATTTTAGTTTTCAATGCAATTCTAATGTTTATCTTTCAATTATACCCTCTAATTAATACTTTCAATTTATTATTCTCTCACTCTGGATTTATTATAATTCGAGTACACCAATAGTAAACAAACATAATTTAGTAAAAAATATTGAGATATTAGATATAATTCAAGTGAATTGTCAACACATATTCACCCAAAACCTATGGTCGAAGAGTTACAAGAAATCGAAAGAAACAACACATGAGAGTTTGTCAAATTTCCAGCACATACAAAAGCTATTGAAATGAAGTGGGTGTTCAAGTTGAAGCACAACGTTGATGGTTCAATAACAAGACATAAGGCGAGATTGGTAGCTCAGAGATTTCTTCAGAGGCAGGACTCGACTACTCTAAAGTATTTGCACCTATTGCAAGATTGGGAACCGTTCGACTAGTGGTAGCCTTGACATGCAATCAAGGCTGGTCAACATTTCACTTAGATGTGAAATTTACATTTTTGAATCGACCTTTAGATGAATAGGCGTAAGTCACACAACCTCCTGGGTTTGTGATTCAGGAGGAAGTAAGGAAAGTATACAAGTTACATAAAGTGCTTTATGGCCTCAATCAGGCACCTGGGGCATGAAACAAGAAAATCAACTCATACTTGGTCAAATTGGGATTCGTCAAATGAAAATCTGAGTATGGTGTCTATGTTCAGGTTGTGGCACAAGATATAACAATCATATGCTTATATGTCGATGACTTGTTAGTAACTGGAAGTAGCTTGGAGAACTTGCCGAAATTCAAAGAGCTGATGAAAAAAGAATTTGAAATGTCGGATCTGAGAAAGTTGTCGTACTTCCTAGGCATGAAATTTCAAATGCCGAAGCAAGGTATGATGCTACATCAAAGAAAGCATGTCAAAGAGATACCCAAGAGATTTAGAATGTGTTAGATCCGTGGTTTTAGGATTGACAACAATTTTGCTAAAACATGGTTCACAGTAAGATGTTGTGTGAAATATTCTAACATGCTGGTCAGTTCACATTGAAAGCTGATTTTTTGATAGATGTTGTGGCATGTTGTACTAGAACATCAGTACAAACTGTTTTATTCTTGACAAATTTGATTTGATTTTATGAGATTTCGTTTGGATATATCTCACTTATTTTTGCAGGTCAAGAAGATTTAATCTGGAACATTTGATTTGATCTCCAACTGTTCATAAGTTTCTAAAATTGGATGTTAAGACAATTTAGAAAACTTGATGATTTGTTCCAAGATTCAAGGAAATTTTTTCAGCATAATTGATGCAACCCTCAGCGTGTCGATCAAGAAATATCTTGGTGAAGATTCCGAAGCCCATGGACTGCTAAAGTGTATGTAAATAGAAACCTAAGCCTAATGTAATTTGGCTTTCATAATTTTGTAAAATTAGGGGAAGTGTAAAATATTAGGTTTTGAGAGTCTATTTAGGTTTTTCTTTGTGAGTTACCCTTGTATCTTTTGATACATTGAGGTAGACTGATTGTATGTTATTTATTGTTCACTCATGAGCTCTTAAGCATGAATGTATTGTTCTTAGTTTAAAGCTTTTAAGCAAAACTAAGTATTGTAGTTGGAAGAGTGTTCTTCTGTTCTGGTTTGTTATGGTATTGTCACTGGTTTGTGAATATTAGGAAGTGAAAGGGGGATCTCATATCTAGAGGGTTTCTAGGTAGAAATTGCATAAGGTAGTGATTTGGGTGATAAGTTGTAAACAAGGGAGTTTAGCTTTGAACTAGTGTTGTTATAGTGAATTTCCTTCCTGGCTTGGATGCACCCAGATGTATGTGATGTTGCACTGAACTGAGTTAACAGTTGACTGTGTTATTTATCTTTCTGCAATTTATTTTTCAGTTTGATTTATTTGTGTTGTCAGACAGAAGATGTTGTAACATTTTTCTCGACATTATGCTATGATGTGAGGACATCAGTATTAACATGTGTTAGAGTGCCATCATTTCAATTGGCATCAGAGCTGGCACCCTAGTCTGTTTATTGGGTGAGTTTCAGGGATAATTTTTCTGGTACTTTATGATCATTTGAAGGCTAGAATGGTAGCTTTCTTGAGGTCAATGGACAACAACTCTTAGAAATCTGTCACCAAAGAGTGTGTGTGGATTGTTCCTTATGAGGAAGAGTATGGGCTAGCTCTTGTTACTCTAAAAGATTTGAACTCTATATCCAATAGAGTTGATAAAAATATGGTTAGTTTGTTAAACACATGTGTGGTGGCCAAGGTTGCTTGGGAAGTTCTCAAGACCTCTCATAAAGGCACATATTGTCCGCAGGATTCTGAGGTCTCTACTCAAGAGATTTGTCTTGAATGTGACTACTGTTGTAGAAGAAGATCTAAACATCATTAGCATAGATGGATCTATTTGGGTCATATTTGTTTTATGTCTTTGAAATAACAAATTTGAACAGGAGGGCAATGACAGGTGTTTTGTCTCTTACTCTGTAGGAGCTTGTGACCTGGTATCTGGTGAAGGGTCATACAGTGCCATTAAATTCTTGGGAGGAAATTTAACCAACCTCTAAGGATAATGGATAGAAGGTCAAGGTCAAATGTCAAGGGCATTCACCCTGACATCTTCAAGAACTTGATGCTCAAAAGAAAAGGCCATTCAAAGTAGAGGCATTTAGTGTTATGAACTTGGATGTTTTTTTTAGCAGAATGCCCTACATATCTTAATAATCAACTTAAGGGGCTTTCTATTGCTTGTACTGATGAGTAAAATGATCATGTTGATGAATCTGTAAATCTTGTTACTGCCTTAACTGGAAGTTAGGCCTCTGATGTAGACTCTTGTATTAAAGAATTGACTCATGATGAGTTGGCTGCTTCTCTTAAAGAATTGTGCATCAAGAGTGAGGAAGGATGTCATCAAGAAAAAATATAGAAGTATGTGAGAATGTTGAAGGAGTTCTTCAAGATAGGAAGATGATTGGTAGCCAAAAAGGGACAGGGTTTTCAAGGCTATATTAAGCAACTCAAAGTGTATTGACATCATGTTGAATATCAAAATATTCAGGCTAAAGGCATGTACTTGCACTGGAGATGTAAAGTTGGTCATATCAGTTTTTTTTGTTTCAATTTGCATGGTTAAAACTCAAGGAAGGTGCAAATTGTCTTATCTCTCATACCTTCTTAGATTGGTATTGTGGTTGTGGGTGTTCCAGACACACGACTGAGTTAAAGGAGTATCTGATGGATTCTAAATTACTCTTAATAATGGTGCCATAAGTGAAACTAAACAGGTTTGAGAACTGGATTTTCCAGTCCTGATGTTATTTCCCTTGATCAAGGTTCTAGTGTATATTTCTTTAAGGGAGAATGTTTGGTCATTAATGAGATGTATGAAGCTCTGAGGAGGTAGTTAAGTCCAAAGTCAGTTGTCTTGTGTGTTCTCCAAGAAACTACATGCTCATTCACATGCTTAATGACTAAGAAAGATGTAGTAAAAGTTGTCAGCTCAGATGTTGCTTGTTAGATGGAATCTCTTCTTGTTTGCATAAGGTTTCATGTTGGTACTGTGATGTCACACATAATGTCTTGATATTATACTTCTCTGTAGAAGCTCTTTTGGTTCTTGCTGTGTGTGAGAGTTTATTTCTCTCTGTGAAGTTTTTTGTTGTGTTTAATTGTGTTTCTAATGTGTTTTTCTGAATCCTGAATGCTCAGCCAAACTAGTTTTGCTTCATAAGATTGCGAGCATTGATAAAACACACACTTTTAACGATACTTTTGTTAAATGTTGCACTGTTTCGCCTACAACAACACTTTTTAATAACGTTGCATTGTTTCGTCTACAACTGACTTTTACCAAATGTTGCACTATTTCGCCTAACAACAATTATCAAAGGTTGTATTGTTTCATATTTTGCAACACTTCACACAATGTTGTCTATTTTTGGATTCAAAATACAAACTGGCTACTGCAACACTTCACAAATGTTGCCTATTTCTGAATTATAAAATTAACCTTCACTTGCATATTTTCTTGTCATTTTGGAACACACTCAAGATTATTAATTGTTAATAATTTACAACAATCCCCCGCTTGTTCTAATAATGACGAACAATTCCAGAAAAGAGAAACAAATAATGTTAATACAATTAAGTATCTTTCGGTTTTAACTTGACCTTAGTAAGGATAACACAAAGTCGAATTATTAGGTAGTAATGCTTTGAACCGCTATCCCTTGTGATTAAACTGATGTTACCTTACACACATCTTTAGTGGTTCTTCGCCTATATCTCTCGTCTAACACTATTTATGGCCATGTGTTTTTTCTGCTTTTGTGAATTTTTTATGAGAGAAACTCAAACTCTCACTTTGAGATGACACCATCTCAAAATTCATATAGGTGAAGTTCATTTTGTATCTATTTCTTGAGACACATATCCTCGATATAGAACTTCATTAAGAGTTTGAAAAAAATCAACCCTTAATATGTAATAGACAACATTGTCACATAATGTTGCACAAACATCTAACTCGATGACTTGCTATGACCCATTGAATCTTAGGTTAAGGTTTGTTAACTTCAGATTGAGATGCTACCGTTGTCGGAACCCTTATTCAAGGAGTTTCAATCTCATAATCTCGAGGTAGTCTTTATTAAATCTCTGGCAAGTGTTTTAGTAAATGGATCAAGCAAATTATAGCTCAATCGTATATGAATGAAATGATTACATCCTTAATCAATTTTCTCGCGAAAGAATGTCTAAGTTCTACTTTCCTAGCATTTATGTTATACACTTTTTGTATGCTCTAGGTAAAGTGGCTTGACTACCACAATGTATCAACATCTTTGAAACATTGTCTTTAGTCAGTGGAACTTCCAACAGAAGGTCCCTCAACCATTCAACTTCTTCACCAGCGGAAGCAAGAGTCTCGAACTCTGATTCTATGGTTGAAAGAGTGATCCACATTTGTTTCTTGTTCTTCCAAGAAATTAAACTCCTAGCTAGTGTAAATATCCATCAAAATGGAGATTTATGATATTCAACACTCGATATCCAACTCGCATCGGAGTATCCTTCAAATATGGCAGGAAATCTACCATAATGGAGACCAAGATTTTTGGTTTTCAAAAGATAACCGAAATTCCTAATGATGGTCTTCCAGTGCTCACCATTTGGATTACTAGTAACATCTACTCATTTTACTAATTGCAAATGTTATGTTGGGTCTAGTACATCGCATGCACTTGCATATTCCAATTGAGCCACAACTCTTCCATCATTCTTTTAAAATTTGACACTTGGATCAAATGGAGTACTCACTTCCTTGAAATGTAAGTCTTTGAACTTATCAAGTACTTTCTCAACATAGTGTGTTTGACTAAGTTCATAACCCACAATATTTCTTTTTTACTTTGATCCCTAAATTGTGTCAACTAGTCTAAGATCTTTTGTCTTGAATGTGGAAACTAGAAACCTCTTTGTTTCTAAAATTTTATTTATCTTATTGCTAATGATCAACATGTAATCGACATGGAGACAAAGGAATAACACAATTTCTCACATAACTTTGTATACAAACACTTGTCACAAGAATTAGATGAAGATGGTTTTTTAGATAGTCATGCATGATGATGAAAGAAGGTTTTTAGATGAAGTGAGAGATGAAATTCAAAGGTATTTAAATTAGTATAGTATAAATTAAAATGAACACCTTAGTTATGTTTACTTGTTTCAAGTCCTTGTCTAAGTCAAATCACCTAGGTGGGTGGACCGGAGGTAGCCTTGTTAACGGCGAACCATGATAAAACTCCTTGTGTTCATTATCATTCTATTTGTTGATTTGAGGTGTTGTTTTGGGTTACAAAAATCTATCATTCTTGAAACCTAATTCAAACCCCCTTTTTCTTGTGTTTCTTAAAGCTTCAAAATTTTCTCCTGAGACAATTAGTCCTTAACAAAAGTTAAGCTATGATGCCACATGTTGGACAAGTGAATTCAAGCACAAGAAGGGATGGGGAATTCCGGTATTTCAAATTCGTGATTAATTTGATATTTTTCTCAATTTTAAAATTGTGTAAATAGTTTCTTAAGAGTAAATCGTAGCATAAATAAAAAATAGTAAATAGCAGAAAATTAAAGAGAGTAAGGATTAGAGATATTGCACCAGAGAGTTATTCAGGTTTGACAGAACATTGATCTAGTATTGTCCTTAAGAAGTCTTCTTGAGAATTTGACTATAAACTTGTGAGTTTTTATAATTTATTCCCACAAACCTTTATACAAGCTGATGTTGAGATTTTTATAGGTTTATCCCCAACCACAAGTAGCTTTTACCACTGACTAAGCTAGAACCTTTTTAGAGATTTATCGGTTGATCTTAATAACCAAAACAAAACTTTTTCCATCAAAACTTAATAAACCAAGAACATTGATTTTATGGCTGATTTATCTCAATAACCTAACTCAATATTCTCAAGAGAATCGCTCACTTAAGAATTAACTAAAATATAACGACCACTTACAAAATCTTCCTCACAAGCAAGATTTCACTCAAAAGCATTATGCCAACTTTTAGTGAAATAAAATATATATATATATATATATATATATATATATATATATATATATATATATATATATATATATATATATATATATATATATATATATATATATATATATATATATATATATATATATATATATATATATATATATATATATATATATATATATATATATATATATATATATATATAGAGAGAGAGAGAGAGAGAGAGAGAGAGAGAGTGAGAGAGAGATAAATTCTAAAGAAATTTTAAAGTTTTGGAAAATGGCGTATAAACAAGTGAAGCTGAGCCTCTTTTACATAGGAGTTAGAGGCTCCAAAAAAGAAAATGATTCATGAGTTGAATTAATGAGCCAATTGATTGGCATAAAGCTCCAATCGATTGACCAACTCATTTTTAATCTACTAGCAATCCCAAATAGGAAAGTTTAGATATAAAATCATTACAAGTCATTAATGTGTTACCCTTATCATTTAGGTAATCTACTAGCACTCTTCCAATCAAATGGCTGACTCAAAAAAGTTTTGCCAATTAATTAGCACAACTTACCAATCGATTGATTAATTCAAAATTATTTTGAAAAAAGATTTGAACAACTTTTTAATCACTTGACTTGACTTAGAAAATCGTATATTTGAAAAGATATTTTAGATGTGTGTTGCCTTAGTACTTATAAGTTGCTTCCTTACTTTTATAATACTTGGGTCACTCAGATAGATAGACAGACATGACATGACCTGATGAACCTTCACGCTTTATCTAAAGCTTCAAGATTATTTGTTGGATTTCTTCTAATTATACGAGCACTTCGTCTTGAATCTCTTTTTGTCGATGAGGCATGAAATATTTCTTTGGATAGATCATCATCATCATCATCATCATCAATGTTTAAAGCTATTGCCACTAACTTTAATCATTGTTGTCGTCATCAAAATTTTAGATAAATCTTCAATGGTATTTTATATCTGCAAGCACATAGATCCACAATATACTTTAGACGAATTTCTATCCTAGATGGAATCAAGACGCTGATACGACCATACATTGCCTGAGAAATTGTGAACTTGCTACTGTCTTTTGGAAATCTATTGACTTCTTAGACTCATTATTCTTACAAGGGGATAATTTAGATGATTGAATTACACATGACATCGTCGATGACTCTATATTTTTGGCTACTTGTATGTGGTTGTGGCGCGCTAGGAACAATTCGCGTCTTGCAAATGAAATGGTGTCTTCGTACACTTTAAAATTCAACATTGTGAATTATGCTAATCTGTTAGCTAAATGTTTTCTCCAACATAATCTTCCTCGAGTTTTGATGATTTCATTCAAAATGCTGATGGTGCTTTATGGATAATATTTGTTCTTCCAACATCCTTAATGTTGTGCTGATGTCAATATATCATGGTTTGCATATGGCCGAACATAGCATCAAAAACCTGACGTGTTATTCTGACTTCAACTCTGCCATCAAACTTATCTTCAAATCTGTTAATATTTGACATCACTGTATTATAATTCTTCATAACATTAAAAATATTTTATATTTAAGAAGTAATCACATACTCTTATTAATAATAATAACAATAAAAGGAAAGAAGAAAGAAAGAAAAGTCCGTGGTAGGAAGATTTTTGCGTGACGGAAAATCATCGGCCAAAATATGTATTTGTGTGGTGAATAGAGCTGGTTCGTTGTTGTGTGTTTTTTGATACTTTGATTCTTCCAATAATACACCCCCAACCGCTTAACGGCATTCACATACTTGTAAAGATACCAAAGAATCTTCCCTCTTCTTTCCATTCTTCCATTCTTCAAATCACTATAACAACAACAAAACTCAAACAAACACTTAACAAACACATTAACTCACACACATAGCAAGAAAATGAGAGCAATAAATTCGCATCTTGTCTTAATTGATCTTCACACCACCTCATGGCAAAGGCACACCACCACCAACAACAAACACTTTCTATTTCCCACCACTCTGATTCATCCTTCAAGAGGACCCAAACCGATTCGATCCTTCAAACCGTATCCACCTTCTCCGCTAATTCGGCGTCCCTCTGATCGGTACTCCCCCCGGAATGGATCATCGCCGTCGGTTTCGCAAACCGGAATCACCATTGAGCTTGATATGTTCCTGGAGCTTCTTCCTCTTGAGATGAGGAGGCAATTGTATAGACATAAGGAGATTGGAGGTTTGATTGAGGTTGTTATGGATTTAGGTAGAAAGCCTCTTGCTAGGTTTCCTTCCGGTGATTGGGTTATTTCTCAACAACCCATTAACCAAAACGATTTACAACACGCCATTTCCAAGGTACTATACTTCTGTCTTTTTAAACAATTTAATTAAGTGCTTATACTATAAGCACTTATGATAGTAATTAATTTAAACCCAGTTTGTTAGCTGTAACTGATTTGTTTATTTAGAAATTGTTTTAATTATTGATTATTAAACTCAGTGTGGATTTTTTTATGTGGGGTCCATAGGCTTTATTAAATTTACATTGGAATAAATTAATCCATGATACTGTGTCATTAGTTTTGAATATTGTTATAGGTTGGTGAGTTTTCGGATGACAACCGATCTGGTATTGATAGCTCCTTGCATCGAATAAGTGCAATTCGGAATCGTCAGAGGCAGATCATTGGACTTACATGTCGTGTTGGTCGAGCGGTGAGTGGCAGTGCTGAAATTATACGTGATCTGGTTGAGGGAGGAGGTTCTATATTGGTTATTGGACCTCCTGGTGTTGGTAAAACTACCTTAATCAGGTCAAGTTTTTTCGTATTTTTTTCGTGTCTCTATAAGTTCGTCTGTATGTCGAAATGGTTTACTACGCAAATGCCACTGAACTGAAGAAGCTTTCCTTGTGCAGAGAGACTGCCAGGATGCTGGCAGATGAGTTCAGGAAGCGTGTTGTAATAGTCGATACATCCAATGAAATTGGAGGTGACGGAGATGTTCCTCATGCAGGCATAGGACGGGCAAGGAGGATGCAAGTTCCAAATGTGAATATGCAACATAGTGTTAGTATTAATCTCGGTCATTTGGCTTAATTGAGTACTTAATGTTTATGCAAATCTTGTTGTTAATTTGTGACTAATATTCTGTGATGCTGTTTTGTTTATTTGTGCAGGTTATGATTGAAGCGGTTGAAAATCATATGCCTCAAACCATTATTATCGATGAAATCGGAACAGAACTTGAAGCATTAGCAGCTAGTACCATTGCTCAAAGAGGAGTTCAATTGGTTGGAACAGCTCATGGAACAACCATTGACAGCATAATTAAAAATCCTTATCTTCAGATCCTTGTTGGTGGCATAGAGGTGCCAACTCCAAAGCTACTTTTATTTATTCTCCTTCAAGTTTATAAAGTTCGCTCAAACAGTCGCATTTATGTCAGTAGATAAGCTCAAATAAGTAAATCCAGACAGACCCTAAATAGATCCATCCATTTTGTCTCCACCTTCTTTCAAAAATCGAATCAATCTAAATTTTTTGTAGTAATCTAAATTAAATATGTATAGGGTGTTTGTCCGCATAATGATGTTTATCAATCATTTATTTGAATAGAGTGTAACCCTTGGAGACGACGAAGCCAGGAAAAGGAAAGTGCAGAAGACGATTCTTGAAAGGAAAGGACCTCCTACGTTTACGTGTGCTGTTGAGATGATATCGAAAACTGAATGCCGTGTTCATCGTAGATTAGATGCAACCGTGGATGCCGTTTTGGCAGGTATTCCTCATCTTCTATAATGTAATTTCAAGTTCATTATCGAACTGACTGATATAGTATTTATTTAGTTATTTGGATTGTAATTTGACTCGAAAACTTTGTTGCAGGAAAACCTCCGGTATTTGAACTCCGACATTGGAATGATTTTTCCAATGATTCGGCGAAGCATGCTCTAATTCCTGAAAAAATACCTGAAAAAAGTCGTGAAGAAACATCTGATTTAAATTTAAACTTAACTAACAATAACATCGTGAGTTTTGACCGAGAGTATGGCGAGGATGATAAATACTACTCTCCCACTCGATTCATTAAATGGCGTAATAATCGATCTGTGATCAAGAGGAGTTTACCAATGCAAGTGTACACTTGCAATGTAATAATCAATCTGTCTCATTTTCCATTAGCAAATTTCATAAAACGTTTCTTATTTTATTTCTAACCGTGCGCTGTTTTTCTTGTTCGATGATGAAACTTAGATGCTTGAAGCTGATCTACAACAAGTAACAAAAGTGTTGGGGTTCGAAGATTTACTAGATATAACCGATGATATTGGAAGTGCTGATGCAGTTCTCGCGTCCAGTTCTGAGTTACGACAGAACCCGTGGATCCGTGGTGCGGCAAAATTCCACCAGTTACCTGTATTTGTTCTCAAGGTGCCCTTTTACTATAGCAACTCCCTTTCAGTCACCGCTTTGATGCAGTCTCGTTTTGCCTTATATGAAATTTTCTTCCTTATTTGCAGTCCAATACCATGGCACGGATGTTAAAGGCCGTAAAAATGATCCTTGGGCTAGAATCATTTGGCCCCATGACAAAGAAGCCATCAAACGAATCTCCGGATATTGAAATTGAGGATGAAGAACCAAAACGAAAGCCGTCTCTGGAAGAGATTGATGCCTTGGAGGTACCGCCATTTTTCTGATAAGCCACTTCTGTAATTTTGACATTATTATAAATTTTATTCTTATTCTTATGACAGGAGGTCCGGCTAGCAATAGAGTACATAGTGATTCCTGGTGGAGAGGCCGTTGAACTTCTTCCAAGACGCTCTGAGATTATCGACCGGCAGCTTGAACTCGTGCAAAGCTATCAGTTAGCTGCTGAAAAGTCAGGTACCGATCAAAACACGAGGTTGCAGATTCTTCCCTTGAGGGTTAGTGCCAAAAAATCCTCGAAAACTGGTTCGGTTACCCGCAAGAAAAGAAGTTCTACCACCTCAGAAGCTTCTGCTGGTGGTGTTGGTGGTGGCAATGGTGGTAGCACTGTCTCTAGGCTTCCTATTTTACCAGAATGATTCAAAGGTTTCTCCCATTCTAACATATTTCTCTCCATTGGTTTGCACATGTATGTATGTAATAACATGTACAGTCATGCAAGTGGTGTAAAACTGTAAATAATACATTTATAGTATATTGTTCATTCACAGAAAATATAATGATTTCACTCATGAAATCTAGTTCGATTTTTAATATATATTAAATGTTGAATCATACAAGTGTAAGAAATTTAATAAAATATGGCTTACAAACACTCCTTTAGGAAGAAAAAAAGAGTTACTATTTTTTTTTGGAAGCAAAATGGTTTCAATATCCAAAGATTGTCATTTATCATCCTTATGATTATAAGAAATCTCAATGGTAAATGCATCAACGACTTTCCGCAAATGACTGCGAACAAATAGGTAGTTGGTTATTTTTCTCTCTTTATATGCAGAATAGATGCTAAATTGAGATAATAAGGTTTCAAATTCAATTTCATTTTACTCTTCTTTCTCATATACCGACTTGAGAGTTGGAGTGTTTATCTTGTAGGTCTCCTCCACCCTCGTCAGAAGATACGATCCGTCATCGCTGTTATTCATTTTTTTGGTTTCAGAACTGAACAATGACGTCATATGTGAGAATCGACTTTTGATCCCTAAGATTTCTACAAATTCACGTTCTCTCTAAAAATTCTCAGTTCGCAACTTTCTCCGATCACCAGAACAAAAGCGTCCGCGATAAAATGCGAGGATTCATAACATCTTGGATCATCTAAGTGTAATCTCAATTTTGTTTCCTCATATTTCAAAATCTTTAGTTCCCATATTTTTCAATGATGGTTGGATCTAAGACTACCATATATGTCATTGCGCCCGAAGGTGTTGTCGCTGCTCTAGCAACAAACAATCCACCACTTATTCCTCCGCCTCAAAATGTCACAAGTTCTTAAATCGTTGTTCCGTTGCATCCAGATCTGGTTCGAGATTTGCAATTGGCCAAATATATTCAAGTAACTCTAATAAAGACTCTCGTTCTACCTCCGATTACACAACCCAAAGACTTGACTTTCCTTCACTCTTTAAGCAAACCTCAATATGCAAGATGATGAACAACATGTTTAACAATGTTTGATAGCAAAATTCACACGCCTTTGAAGTGAGGCTTCAGCTCCTAGAAGAAAGCCTCCACAACGCTCCCTTCATCAAAAATAGTTCGAAATTGCTTCAGGAAAAACTCACGTTGTCGCCCCAAAACTAGCTGAGACAAAGATAGACGGGGCTCCTCAGTCGAAGGATCAACGTAAAAGTAGGAGGCACCACACTCCCTCTTCCAACCCTGGTGGAGAACGGGGCAGTCATGCTCCTTAGGCATGACAAAAAAACCCGGACCCGCCCCGAAATTAGTAGAAAAAACCCGGTTTGAGTGGGTACGGGTGCGGGGAGACACTAAGACCCGTCCGCCCCCGGCCCCGCCTCCGAATAATGCATTTTAGTTTAATTCTCTTATTTTACTTATTTTAATATTCATTTATTAATTATATTTTTAATTAAATTATTAATACTTTTATTTCAATTAAAATAATTAAATTAATCAAATTAATATTCATTTATTAATTAAATTTTTAATTAAATAATTAATTAATTTTTTTAATTAAATTATTAATTTTTATTACAATTAAAAAAAATTAATAAATAAAAGAAGGAATACAAAAAAAAAAAAAAAAAAAAGGAGGGACTAGGCCAAGATCCTATCAGAAGAGATCCTAAAGAAAAATAACGTAAGAGAGTTTGCACAAATATTCCATTTTCTAAATATATGAGAAACAACAAAAAATACATTCTAGTAGTGAGATTGACGTAATTGACCCATTTATTATGAATCTTTCCGAGCACTTCAAAATAGAAAAGTTTATATTACTATATTCCCGATTTATAATATAACAATTATACAAATTAAGAGTTATTACTTATTCAAAATAAAACTCTCTAAGATGTGTTGATAAAACTAGATTTTTATTTATGAATTTATTTGAGCATATATTAAGGAATCAATTTATAAAAATAAGTAGAGACTTTTAATTTTAAAGTATTCTCAAAAAATAATAAATTTACATAAGTCCATATTTTATAATTTTTAAAGGAGTAGATAATATTTAAAATAAAATTATCTTTATATACAAGTAAATAGTATGTCACAAGATATTTAAAATAATAATCAAGATAATGTTAGAATATAATTTAAATCAATTTCATTGACACATAAATGGGAGAATTTTGTGTTTGTCTAATAAATAAGAAATATACACCGAATATTAGGGGTGTTCAAAAAACTGCGAATCGAATCAAACTGAACTGAAGTTAAACTAATCGAACCAAACTGCGAACGAATATGAACTGAAGTTAAACTAATTGAACCATATGACAAATAAAATGAACCGAAACTGAAATCGAACCAAACCGAAATTAAAATCGAACCGAACCGAAATTGAAAATAAAAAATAGTTTTAAATTAAAAATTAATTTTTTTTAATGGTTTTGTTCTTTAATAAATGGTTCGGTATGGACAGATTGTCTTCTAACGGTTCGGTACAATTCATAATTTTTAAACGACATACCAAACCAATAATTTTGGTTCGATTTGGTTCTGAGTAAATTAAAACGGTTTAGTTCGGTTCGAATGAACTTTAAATATGATTTTGATTCGGTTCAATATGATTTTCTCATAAGTCATTCTATGAACAATCCTACCCAATATTAATATTATTATAATCATCATAATTAATATGATCATACCATAATATCAATATCAGTATTGACGACTATAAACTTCATTATTCACACACACACATATATATATATATATATATATATATATATATATATATATATATATATATATATATATATATATATATATATATATATATATATATATATATATATATAAAAGTTTTGCTATAAAGTAGCATAATTTTATTAAGTCATTAAGTTATGCGGTTGGAACTTGGATGAAAGAATAAGTTGTGTGGTTGTTATAATGATTCAGGAGATAAAAAGGTGATTTATGTAGAAGTTTCAAATTTCTACTTCAATTTTTTTCTTCTCTCTCACTCTCGTGTTCTTTTTTTCTTCTACTCTTTCTCTTTCTTTTTCTTTCCTTCTTCTTTCTTTTTATTTCTTCTTCTTGTATATGTGTTTTTTAAATATATATTCTCTCATCATCATTCCCCATAGAAAAAGGATTCAAATCTCTTAAATGGAAAAGAAAAAAAAACAATTAAAGATGAGAGAAACAAATGTGAGTCATCTTTAATTTTTGTCATCTAATTGTAACATTTTAAACTTAACTGTTTTCATTATTGTTGGAACTATAATAATTATAGTAATAGAAATTGAAAAGTGAATTTGAAAAGATTCATTTTAGTCCCACATTGGATGTTGGAATTATATTAATGGGAATTGGAAACTGAATTTGAAAAGATTCATGTTAGTCCCACATTGGATGTTGGAATTATATTAATGGGAATTGGAAAGTGAATTTGACAAGATTCATTTTAGTCCCACATTGGAGGAATGAAAATATCAGCCTCACTAGCTACCTATAAATAAAGGGTAAAAATTCAGTAGTGAGCACTCCGGATTTCACAAATTCACACGAATTTTGATTTCCCTCTCTCTCCCTTAATTCTCTTCATCTAAACAATTTTCTTTTCTTGGTTTTTTCGACTGGCTATTACAGCTAGATACTGGACTGGCTATTTTCGCCAGATAATTTAGAAAGGTGTATTTCTAGAGCGATTTATCAGTGTGCAACTGATAATCGTAATTTTGATCCTGGAGGCGTCGTCGTAAATCGACTGCTTTGCATATTTTGGCAGTACGGCGAAACGTCTTAAAGAAAGCGACCTAGTACGCGACTCGTCCCGATAATTTCCTTGTGCCAATATTTCAAATCCGAAAACAACAATTTTAAGACGGTTTCATAACTGCCATGGCAACTGAGGAAATTATCGGTACTACTGCGGCCGCTTTGGTCTCTGACAAACCTTTCAGGTTTGAGGGTTCCAATTTCAAACGTTGGCAAGCTAAGATGAAATTTTTCTTAACTCTGAAAAAGGTTGCCCACGTTCTGACTGAGGATATCCCGGCCGCTTTGGTCTCTGACAAACCTTTCAGGTTTGAGGGTTCCAATTTCAAACGTTGGCAAGCTAAGATGAAATTTTTCTTAACTCTGAAAAAGGTTGCCCACGTTCTGACTGAGGATATCCCAGTTGTCCCTTCTGCATCATCTGAACTACCTAACGGTAACTCACTTGCAGATTCAGACGGGACTTCCAAAATGTCTGACTCAGATGCTGCAAAAGCTAAGGCTGCAGCAGATGATCTGCAGCTCCGAAAAGAAATCGCCTTATGGCACGAGAATGATTATCTGTGCAAAAATCACATTCTGAACAACCTTGCTGATGATCTGTACGACTACTACAGTAGCTACAGAACTGCTAAACAGGTATGGGAGGCTCTGAAAAAGAAATATGATACTGAAGAAGCAGGTGCGAAGAAATTTGCTGTCAGCCGCTACTTGAACTACAAGATGGTGGATGAGAAGTCGGTGGAAACTCAAAGCCACGAAATTCAGAAGATTGCTCATGAGATTATTACAGAAGGTATGCCCCTTAATGAACAATTTCAAATTGCTGTAATTATTGACAAACTGCCCCCTGGTTGGAAAGATTTCAAAAATATACTTCGTCACAAAATAAAAGAATTTTCAATCGAGAGTCTGATTACTCGCCTCCGAATTGAAGAGGAGGCTCGGAAACAAGATCAGAAAGAAGAAGTCTTAGTTGTTTACGACAACAAAAAGAAGTTTGGTGCGGTTCTGAAGCCTACGGGCAAACCTTTAAAGAATCAGAACCGTTGTGCTATGAACCGAACTAAGAATGGGAATCCCTTTAGGGCCCCATCGGCTCCGTTTGCTAGGCAACAGCCACCACCTCAAAGAAATGATGCTCCGGTTTTCTCTTGCTACAATTGTGGGAAATCGGGCCATATGGCAAAGAAATGTAGGAGCAGGCCTAAACCTGCAGCTGGCTCAAATACACAGGTTAACCTGACTGATGAGCAACTAATTGCCATGATCACTGAAATCAACATGGTTGGTGGAAGTGACGGTTGGTGGATAGACACTGGCGCCACTCGTCATGTCTGCTATGATCGTGCTATGTTCAAGATATACATGAATACTGAAGATAAGAAAGTGTTGTTGGGAGATGCTCACACCACTAATGTTGCTGGAATTGGAGATGTTGAACTGAAGTTCACTTCAGGAAAGACTTTGATCTTGAAGGACGTCATGCATGTTCCTGAAATTAGGAAGAATCTTGTTTCTGGTTTTCTTCTGAATAAGGCTGGGTTCAGTCAAACTTTAGGGGCAGATTTGTACACCATCACTAAGAATGGTATTTTTGTGGGAAAAGGGTATGCCACTGATGGCATGTTTAAGTTGAATGTTGATTTGAATAAAACTTCTCCTTCTGTTTACTTTTTGTGTGATTTTAATATTTGGCATGGTAGACTTTGTCACGTTAATAAACGAATCATTTCTAATGCAAGCAACATAGGCCTAATCCCTAAACTAAATATTAATGATTCCAATAAATGTGAATTTTGCAGTCAAGCTAAAATAACAAAGACTTCACATAAATCAATAATAAAAGAATCTGATCCCCTAGATCTTATACACTCCGATATATGTGAATTAGATGGAAGTTTAACTAGAAATAATAAACGTTATTTTATCACTTTTATTGACGATTGCTCTGATTATACTTATGTATATCTAATGAAGAATAAAAGTGAAGCGCTTGACATGTTTAAGGTGTATGTAACTGAAATTGAGAATCAATTTAACAAGAAGATTAAGAGACTTCGCAGTGATAGGGGAACCGAATATGACTCTAGCTTGTTTAATGATTTTTATGCTGAACATGGTATTATACATGAAACGACTGCTCCATACTCTCCTGAAATGAATGGTAAAGCAGAAAGAAAGAATAGGACTCTTACTGAACTTGTAGTTGCAATCATGTTAAATTCTGGTGCTGCACCTCACTGGTGGGGGGAAATTTTATTGACTGTTTGCTATGTCCTGAATAAAGTTCCCAAGTCGAAAAGTAAGATCTCACCTTATGAGATATTAAAGAAAAGACAACCAAATTTGTCTTATTTGAGAACTTGGGGCTGCCTGGCTTATGTTAGAATTCCGGATCCGAAACGAGTTAAACTCGCTAGTAGAGCCTATGAATGCGTATTCATTGGGTATGCAGCAAACAGTAAGGCATACAGGTTTTATGACCTAAATGCCAGAGTAATCATAGAATCAAACGATGTTGAATTCTTTGAAGACAAATTTCCCTTCAAATCGAGAAATAGTGGGGGCACACAATCGAGTCACATTCATGTGATAAAAAGCACTGAAAGCAGCGACAATGTAGAAACAGAGCTTCGAAGAAGTAAAAGAGCAAGAGTTGCTAAAGACTATGGGCCCGATTATGCGGCCTATAATGTAGAAGAAAATCCAATAAATCTTCAAGAAGCACTGTCATCTATGGATGCAGACTTATGGCAAGAAGCCATTAATGATGAGATAGATTCTCTAGAATCTAACAAGACCTGGCACTTAGTAAACTTACCTCCGGGTTGCAAACCAATTGGTTGTAAATGGGTTTTGAAAAAGAAACTAAAACCTGATGGAACGATTTAGAAATACAAGGCACGCCTTGTAGCCAAGGGTTTTAGACAAAGAGAAAATATAAATTTCTTCGACATCTTTTCTCCAGTCACTAGAATTACATCCATTAGGGTACTCATTTCAATAGCAGCCATTTATAACTTAATAGTACACCAAATGGATGTTAAAACAGCTTTTTTAAACGGTGACTTAGAAGAAGAAATATATATGGAACAACCAGAAGGATTTGTAATCCAAGGACAAGAAAGTAAGGTCTGTAAGTTAGATAAGTCTCTGTATGGACTAAAACAAGCCCCTAAACAATGGCATGAAAAGTTTGATAACTTAATGATAATTAATGGGTACAAAGTGAATGAAAGTGACAAGTGCGTCTATTACAAATCTGAGAATCGCATTTGTACTATCATATGTCTATATGTAGACGATCTACTTATATTTGGATCAAACATTCAGGCCATTAATGATATGAAATCATTGTTATGCAATAACTTTGATATGAAAGACCTCGGAGAAGCAAGCGTGATCTTGGGTATCAAGATCACGAGATCCGACCAAGGAATTTCTTTGGATCAATCTCACTATGTGGAGAAGATCTTAAAGAAATATAAATACTTTGATTGTAAACCTGCATGCACTCCGTATGATCCAAGTGTGAAACTGTTTAAGAACACTGGAGAAAGTGTCAAACAAGCAGAATATGCGAGCATCATTGGCAGTCTTAGGTATGCCACTGATTGTACTAGACCCGACATTGCATATGTCGTAGGATTGTTGTGCAGATTTACAAGTAGGCCGAGTAACGAACATTGGCAAGCTATTGAGCGAGTAATGAGGTACCTTAAAAGGACTATGGACCTCGGCCTACACTATCAGAAATTTCCTGCTGTACTATAAGGGTATAGTGATGCAGATTGGAACACCTTATCGGATGACTCCAAAGCTACTAGTGGTTATATATTTAGTATAGCCGGAGGAGCTGTATCTTGGAAATCAAAGAAACAGACCATTCTGACACAGTCCACAATGGAGTCTGAGATGATAGCATTAGCTACAGCTAGTGAAGAAGCAAGTTGGTTAAGATGCTTGCTAGCTGAGATCCCTTTATGGGAAAAACCTATACCAGCTGTGTTGATCCACTGCGATAGTACCGCGGCTATTGCAAAAGTTGAGAATCGTTACTATAATGGTAAAAGACGTCAAATTAGAAGAAAACATAGCACTGTTAGAGATTGTATATCTAAAGGAGCTGTGAGAGTGGATCATGTACGCACTGATGAGAACTTAGCAGATCCTTTGACGAAAGGATTAGCTAGAGAGAAAGTCCATAATACATCCAAAAAGATGGGACTAATGTCTATGAAGCAATTAGTTACTCATGATGGTAACCCGACCTAAATGACTGGAGATCCCAAGACTTAGGTTCAATGGGTAATAACAAGTTGTGAGTAATATGAAAATGATCATGCAAGTAAAGCATGAATCCTGAAGTAATGACAAGATGAGATAATAGAAACTCTTAATGATATCTATTCTCTGTATGAGGGAGTACCTAGGCTACAGGAGTACTCTTGAGAGATTCACCTATGTGACTGTGGAACTGAGGCCAGTTCCTATGGAATTTCGAGGCAGAATTCCTAGAGCATTCATTAAACCGGGATACACGTGCAAGGCCACTAAAGCACGGGCTATAAGAATACACCTTACGAAAAGGTTGTGTGCGGGTCTGATGTCCGAGATAGAGTTCAAGACAATAGTGTCACTCTTGTTGAATCAGAATCCTACTCGCTACGCTAAGGTTCAAGTCGTAGACACCTTTGCTTATGCACAATCTCAGAAACGTTTGACGGACTTCTAAAATTTCCTTTAAATTCAAGTGGGGGATTGTTGGAACTATAATAATTATAGTAATAGAAATTGAAAAGTGAATTTGAAAAGATTCATTTTAGTCCCACATTGGATGTTGGAATTATATTAATGGGAATTGGAAAGTGAATTTGAAAAGATTCATGTTAGTCCCACATTGGATGTTGGAATTATATTAATGGGAATTGGAAAGTGAATTTGACAAGATTCATTTTAGTCCCACATTGGAGGAATGGAAATATCAGCCTCACTAGCTACCTATAAATAAAGGGTAAAAATTCAGTAGTGAGCACTCCGGATTTCACAAATTCACACGAATTTTGATTTCCCTCTCTCTCCCTTAATTCTCTTCATCTAAACAATTTTCTTTTCTTGGTTTTTTCGACTAGCTATTACAGCCAGATACTGGACTGACTATTTTCGCCAGATAATTTAGAAAGGTGTATTTCTAGAGCGATTTATCAGTGTGCAACTGATAATCGTAATTTTGAACGGGCTGTTTTATCCTGGAGGCGTCGTTGTAAATCGACTGCTTTGCATATTTTGGCAGTACGGCGAAACGTCTTAAAGAAAGCGACCTAGTACGCGACTCGTCCCGATAATTTCCTTGTGCCAATATTTCAAATCCGAAAACAACAATTAATGTATCTCAAACATCTTGATCAATTATATTTGATAATGTTAATGATGACAAATATTCCTACGAAATAACGATTGTTTACTGAGTGGAATGACACAACATCATGAAGATGAGACAATGAACATGGTGTATTTTGTTGAGAAATTTTAGAAAAAACAAACTTATGTTTTGTTGGATGGTGATATGGATGAGGAAGGTTTAAATTGATATAATTGTTGTATTTCTTGTATGTTTTGAAAGGCTTATAAACATAATTATGATTGTTATTACCTATGAAAATAGCTTATGAGAATACCCTTAATTTTAGGTTTTAATGATAAAGATTTTTCCAATTTCAAAATTGTTTTTTTTTCTCTCTCTTTTTAATAAATTTTAATCAATTTTTTCTCATTGTTTCTCGACCAGATTAGACAATGGAGAGATGACAGAACACAAGTAGTAGGAGAGGATCCTATTTCCATTGGATCCCCGCTACATATTACTTATTGTTGTCCCTCTTGTGCCATTTTCAGCTATTAGATCAATTCAACGGTTAAAACACAAAAAAAATGTCATTAGAGAAGAGAGAAACATAAATATTATTCATCTTTTATTTTCGTGGTCTATCTTTAACACCTCTACTATAATTTGTAATCTTTGAGTTTCAGTTTAGTTGTTGTATTCATTACCCACAACCTCGTTATCAAAATCATTAAAACTCCAGTTTTGTTAGGTGTGCTTTCAATCCCGTCAATAAAATCCCCATAAATCTATGTATTTGATATGCTCTCATAGTTGCATTATTTATAGTACTTTTCATTTTCGTTTCACTTTTTATATGTTTCTTCCATAGTATTAAAAAGCACTGCAATAGAACCCATTAAACTATTCCTATAGTACAAAGTCAATTGACACATCAAGTGGAATTGAGTGGATTTTTATTGTATATGATATGGGCGTTATTGTTGCTAACATAAATGCCATTTTTCTCCAATTTTCTTAGTTTTTTAATGACTTAATGAGTTTCAATGATGGTATGTGTTTTCTAAGATGATAATATAGATACATATGGTTGTCAAACATTACGGTAAAAAATAATGTATCACTTAAGCCTAAGCCCAAGCCCAAACTGAATCGAATCAGGCGAACATTAGGTGGCACGTGTGAGCGCTTCAAATTACTGCTTCAAGTTACTGCTTCAAATTTTTTTTCTTCCCTCTCACTCTCAGGTTCTTTTTTTCTCTCTCATTCTCATTTTCTTTTTTTTTTCTTCTACTCTTTCTCTTTCATTTTCTTCCTTCTTCTTTCTTGTTCTCTTTTGGATTTATATATATATATATATATATATATATATATATATATATATATATATATATATATATATATATATATATATATATATATATATATATATATATATATATATATATATATATATATATATATATAATTTCTTTATGTTTTTTCTTTGTTTCTTCTGTCTAACTCTCGGGCTCTTTTCTTCTAATACTCTTTCTCTTTTCTTTTCTTTCTTTCTTTTTCTTTATTAATTCTTCTTTCTTCTTTTCTTTTATGTTTTTTGCTAAATATATAAATTAATTCTCTCGTCACCACTCACCACGACATTTGAATAGTCTCCGAACTATTTCATTCAGCTATATGTATCCTCCCTTAAATCAGATAGTTGAAATCTGAAATAATGCAATTAACAGGAAGAGGGAGAAACAAAATATATATTATGTATGTGTATGTGTTCATGCGCATGCGTGTGTGTTATGTTGTGTATATGTCTAGCAATGATCATAAAATAAAACACCTGCAGAGTTATGTTGTGTATATCTATACCATGGATGTCGAATAAGAGAAAAACATTTACACTAAAGTATGTTATTCTTATCATCAATGAAGTTTTTAGTAGTTCTTGATGAGATTTTTTTTCCTCATACATGCTAAAAAAGCTATTTAAAATTTGAATCAACCATTGTTGTGTTGCTCCCTAGAGAGTTATGTCTCCCTGTCGGGACCCCCTCAAGTTTTTCTCCAGCAGTATCAGATTTGTAGTCCGTCTACATGGAGTGTTTCTCCCGTAATGTCTTTCCTATAGAGTCTACGTCTGTTTCATTCATATCATCATAAGCATTGTGCAACATCTTAGGGTTAAAAAGTCGGGTCTTCTGTATTTAAGTATCTTCAATCTCGTCTATATGGAGATTTCCAATCTTTATATCTCCGGATAGAAGAAACTTAAATAGGGGCATCTTTCATACCCTAATTTTTACCCATAATATTCCACCTATCATATCATTTGTATCTCATCAAAGTCACAAGCATGGTATCCTTCTACCCCTCTCTTTAGGTTTACCTTTCGGGAGAGATCACCAAGCACCTTTGTGTTTTCTTTACTTGCTTGTATGATAACATCACTAACCTTATTCAAAATACAAAAATAGGTTTGTTTTCTCTTTCTTATTGTACAAGGTAGGGACTTGCAATCAAGGGATCAAACTTGGTTTCTAAATTAGGGTTTGGATGCTCAAAGTCAAAGTTTGGTCAACAAATGGTTCATAAGAGTTTTCATTTCAAGGTATGACCTATATTTTAGATTACATTCATGTCAAGCTTCATTCAACATCATGGGATCAAGAGAAGTTCAAGTTTGGTGCATAGTTTCCAAGTTGATTCAAGTATGGTTCATGTGTTCATTTCCATGTCATCTTCATCCATGTCTCAAGCAATCATCCAAGATCACTCAAAGAGGCAATCAAGTTTCCCTTATTTGGTGTCCATTTTTCATCAATGGGTCTTTGGGTGCAAGAAATCTCAAGTTGGCACATGTTTTGTTGGCTTAGAGTCAAGAATGACATGCCACTTGGTCCAAACACCATAACTTCTTCATTTCTCAACATTTTGCGAATCTTCTTTTAGCCAAATGTCACATTTGATTTCCTCTACAACTTTGCTTCAAGGGCCAAACATCAATTCAACCTCTAAATCTATCAATTTTGGGATTTGCTCAGCTACCCATGTATGCACAAAAGTAGGCCCAAGAGCTGGTCGACCTAATGTCTGGCCTAGAATTTCAAGTCACGACCCCAACTTTGAATCAATGACATTTTCAATCCAAGCATCCTTTTGATGTTGTTCTTTTTGCATTTGATTCTTTGCCATGCGGAAATCATTTGGCAAAAGGAAAATCTCAAAACACACGAGCCAATTCCATTTGTCCTAGCTTCAAACATGACACTTTGAACTTCGTTTTACACGAAGCCCAGATTTTGAAATTACAAGTCCTTTTTCATTTTGGAACCACTTACATATGTGCAACTTACTCTGATACCAAAATGCGTGCAAACAAGCTTTAAACGACCACATTTCATTAGCAAGTGATGTTTTCCTCACTTGTTCTCACACGAGCACTATTTGACAAATTTTGAACCCTAGCTCACACGATTTGAGATCTGTTTGGCATGTGTGAGATTTCCATTCTCATTCCCTATAAATAGAGGAGCCTTTTCCTTCATTTGGCAAGCTTAGAAAGCCACATAAACCCTGCCATTTTTTCTGCAACTTCACTCAAAAACCAGCAAACCTTTGCACTAAACCAAGCTCGTTTGATCTCATTTCTTCACCCACAAAGCTTCATCGGCATCCTTTAAACCTTCTCCAACTGAAATCAAGCCTTGAGATCAAGTGAATTGCTCTAACTGTTTTCACCATCTTCAACCTCGAGCTTCAATTTTGACAAGGTTGTTTGAGTAAAATTACACTTCAAACAAGTTACCAGTAGCTTCGTCTTGCTTCACTGATCAATAACCCCAAATTACCTTGAATTTATATTCAATTTTCAGCATTTAATTTTACTTTTAACTTTTAGAGTTCTTGAGGTTGCTAAGCAAATTCTCCATGCTCAGAGCAAATCAAATACTCTGAATCATGGATACTGAAACGATGATGTGTAAGGATCATGAAATGAGTTTATTTCCATCCATTAAACACGGGTTTCAGAAGTTTGCAAAAATTGGGTGGAGGTTGAAGACGAAAATGCTTCACATGTGATTATGAGCTTCGCTCAAAAAATAGTTGAATTCGTCCAATAAGATGAGGACGCGTGCTTTTTTTTGAATTTCTTGTCCTTGTGCTTGTGTGTAGTGATCCTATGGTGAGCGTGCTTTGACTTTAAATCCTGTCCATGTGATTTGATGACTTGGACTTTAGTAATTAGATCTAATGGCTCAAGCTTTTTCACTTTTGTTTAAATTAGTTTTTTAATTCCTTTTTCTTTCAAAATTTATTAAAAATAGTTCCCAATTCCTTTTTGACCCCATCTTTTTCTTCATAATTTCATAAAAATATTTTCTACGATATATATATATATATATATATATATATATATATATATATATATATATATATATATATATATATATATATATATATATATATATATATATATATATATATATATATATATATGTGTGTGTGTGTGTGTGTGTGTGTGTGTGTGTGTGTGTGTGTGTGTGTGTATTTCATAATTTTTTAAATTATTTTGCATTTAATCCATATTTTCTTCTAATTTTCATTTAATTTTTATTTTGCATTTTATTTTTTGATCATTTTTAAATATTGTTGCCTCCAACTTTTGAGATCCTTTTATTTGCAATATTTGTGACTTCTCATAATTTTATCCACCATTTATTTGGTGTTTTGAGGCACCTTTGGCATTTTTTTTGTTCTCTGTTTAAAATCATTTTAAAATCCTTTTTTATTTTGATTTTCTTCAATTTTGGGAAGGTTTTGAACTTCTCTCTTGATGATTGTTTAGTTGAACATATTTCAACACTTCAAATGTTTGGTGGATGATCCCTTGGCTGATTGAACCTTTTTTGGTTCAAACATGTTAATAGATGATCATTTTTATCATCTGTGATACTTTGCATCAGAGATAGGTTATCCCTTGATGATCATTGATTTGTGGCATTTGATTTGTTGATAGATGATCCTTAGTGATTGCTTGAGCCTTCATGTCATTTCCTCAACTCTCTTCTCCTCTCTATCTCCTTTCTTTTTTGTTTTAACTATTGTGTTACATTGCTTTAGGACGATGATTTTGTATCATTTCTCTAGCATGTTTGAACACATAAATTGTTATTGACCGACCTCAGATAGGTGTGACTTCTATATAAGTCCACTTACGATTGCTTAACATAGCGCTAAATTGTCCCGACTCGATTAAATTCTCACTAATACTAATATAGACATATTAATTGTGCTAACATCTAACATTTATTTAATGCCTTTACATTTATGTCATTTACTTTTTTTCATTTATATTCATGGCATTTACATTCTTGTTTTTATTTTTGCCTTTTATCTTTATGTCTTTTACCTTTATGCATTCTCTTGCTTTCTTATTTTAAAAAGCACAAAAACATGATAAAATGACTAAGACCCTAAAAAATTTAATCCATAGGACTTTGTGTTACTATCCATTGCTTGAGGAGTATTTTTAACTATGAACTTGAGACTTAATGCCTTACCTTTGCTTGGAGTTTATCTGAGACCTTGTGATTCACCTGAGACATAATGCTACACTTGAGACCTTATGATCCTCAATTCAAGACTTGAATGTTTTATCTGTGGCTCTATGACCTTTTTACTCATATGGTTTTCTTTGACATTCATTTGTGTCTGTTGCTTGTTCAGCTTGTTCATCTTGTGGCTCAATCCAAAGGGAAAGGAATGTTGGTTTTGACCAATGTCAAATGCTTGCTCTATCTTGTGGTTAATACACTTGCACACACAAAGGTTTTCTCTTGGGTTATCTTACAATGCGACCATTTACTTTATGTTTTATGATAGACTCTTCTTCTCCTTCCCACTTCTTAAATTTTCAAAACTTCTCTCTATTTCAAAAACTTCTTGTTTTCAAACTTCACACTTCTTTCTTAACAAACCTTGACTTTGTCAAGTGATCCAGAAAACCTTTTCTCAATAAATGCTAAAACATTTAAGCATATTCAAACTATTTTCAAAACTTATAAAAAAGAAAAACCTCATCAAACTTCTTTTTGTGCCTCTGTGCACTTTTCTTTTAAAGAGCCTTTTTCAAAAGACTAGATGTTAGTCTATGCTTGCAGTGATGCAAACCACTATACTTCTACAAGATGCTGAGAAATGACTGACATTTTCCACTTGAATGTTGAGATGTACTTGTGAGAAATTCCAAGTAAAAGTTCTCTATATCAAGATAATGCAAATGCTCATTTTCTCATACTTGTGGGTAGTCAGTTTTGTTTTTCCACTCAAATATGACAAAATATCTTTTCAATTAAAATCAATCAACAAACAACCCAGCTTTATATAAACACAGATTCGCAAGTGGTTCCCGTTGAGTACAACGGATGTGAGGGGTGATAATACCTTCCCCGTGCATAATCAACCCATGTATCCAGATCTCTCTTTTTTCTTAGCTTCTTGCTTTTTGTGGATTTTGTTCGACCTTTCCCCTTTCCCCTTTGGAAACAATAAAGTTCAGTGGCGAATCTTGCTTTTACAAGTCAAGTTAATCAATATCTTAATCTCAATGAATTTTTCTGCCGCGACGCTAAGGAGCTGAAACTTTAAGGTCAGTTATCACTAATAAATGTGATAGACAAAGTGCAATATACCTGTAGAAGAATTCAACCTATCATGAGCGAACCAAGCACATCGATGCAAGACTGCACTTTGTAAGAGAGATAATCAAGCGTGGAGAAGTCCAGGGGCTGAAGGTTTTGACTGATGACAATGTTGCTGATATGATCACCAAGACATTGCCAAATAGCAAGTTTTTCCATTGTATGCTATAACAACCTTTTCTACCCCACAAATATAATGATAAATCAATCATATTTATCAGAGTAAAATATTGAACGCAATAAAATCATCACAAAAGGGCACACGTTTCTCAATAATTCAAATAAAAGTCAATGCTACGTAAACAACAGGTTTTCCCAAAATTACTCAAAATTGCTCAAAAGGCAGCGGAGCTCAAAAAGGAAAAATCCAAAGTTTTTCTTGCGCAGCAACATAATAAGAATAACAATAATCAATAAAACATGGTTTAACTCAAAGACCCCAACCCGATGTTACACTATCAGAGCAAGATCCTCTAAGTCAACCACACTGACCAACGACCCAAAAACTTCAAAAAGTCCTCGACGACATCCACGACTAAACCTGGTCATCTGCATGTTACCCACGTGGAGGCAACATTCAAACAAGCAGGGTGAGTAAAACGATTCATAATAATCAATATAAGAATCAATGTATAAAATGACGTCATTTTCATATCTAACATCATCAGAATCATCAAGGAACATCAAAGGCCACAACATTGTAAATTACACCAAATTGTCACATAAATGCGAATGCAACAAGACTCATGCATGTGGTACCAATCAACAAAATTCGATGGACACTGGGCCATCAAGCCTCCATAGATCCACAATAGTAGGATCGATTCTACACGAGAACCGGAGCACAACAAAATACCTCACGTCCGCACAATGGGACTGAAGCCACAAAAATCAAGGTCCTGAACCGAAGTCCGAAATGCATATGAATGCATGATGCACGCGTCAATATCATCCTCATAATAAACTCATTAGGTGCATCATCATTAATCAAAATCATCATAATAATCATGTCATCATATAATCATCAAAATTCATGGAATCAACATCATAACTCATCATCATTACTCATAGGAATCATCATACAATCATGTATTAATCACATAGGAATCATAGTCATACTCATGGTAATTCATCAAAGAAATCAAAAAATCAAAACATCAAGACATCACTGCACAAGATCAGAATTCGCGAAACTCTGCTACGTTCGCTAGCAAGTTCGTTGTGCGAGTCTGGGGCAAATGTTCGCCGTGTGAAGCATTCTTCGCTATGCGAACTCGCGATTACAATAAATCGCTGTTATGCACCAGCACCAAAACCTCTACGATTTCCTTCCCCAATGCCCTAAAAACAACCATAAATCATTCCTAAGGTATTATGGCGATAAAGGCACAAGATCTACGACTTATTAGGCCAATCCCGTATCATATTTATGCCTCTAATTCCCATAATTTCTTACAACTATCCCACTGTCATTAAAGTTCTCACAATCAATTACCTTATACGGTTAAACAACCTCAACAACAGATTTTGGCCACGAATGCCTAATTTCCTTTATTCTCAAATCAGCCTCATATCTATCAGACCATCAGTTCAAATATCTCAAACTCATTGAACTCACCATCAGAAAGGCAACAACAATTCAATACTCAAAATTCCTAAACCGTTAAATCAACTTTAAATACATTAAATTACATATTGAAAATAATGAAGGCAATACTCCCCATACCTTAATTGCCGACTCTAAGCCTTTCTCCTTGATTCTTGGAAACCTTGCGAAGCCTTGCCTGAATCCTAATTCCCTGAAAATTCCCTTTTGTTAAACCTAACTTTGGGCCTTAAAATTGGGCTTCCAACTTCTCCCTCACTAACTCCTCCTCAAATGTCCATTTTACCCTTAATTCACTTATATTTATTTAAATTAATAATAATACCAATATATTCATATTATATACTATTATTTAAATAAATAACTAAAAATTCATATTCTCAATATTCACACCAACCACCGAAAATCATCAAAAATGCGAATATTCATATTTAAATAAATTAAATAAATATTCAAAAAAATTTGGGTGTTACATATGCAGTTGATAAAGCTGCATGACGAAAGCTAGTTTGTTCTTTTGTTAGTATAGATTTTGTTCCAAGATGGAGATTTGTGGTATTTGAATTGAACTATAGTGTCGACAAGGATAGCTTCATGGTTCGACAGGAGTTATGCATGCTGTAGTCGATGTCTATTCAAGTATGCTGTCGAAATATGTTAGCTTTATATTTAAGTTAACATGTTAAATTGGGCCTTGCTTGTAAGCTCAGTTGTTAAGTTAGCTTGTAGCTTAAGTTAGCTTAGTAGTCTATAAATAAACTATTTCTCTCAGGTTGTTGAGAGAGGTTAATTAGTGTTATTCACTTGTAATCTTTGAACCCTTATTGAAAAAGTGAATAGTAAAACAATTTAAACCAAATCTTATTCTTTTTCTTCCTTTTTCTCTCTCTTTCGTAAAACCTAATAGGATTTTTTGTGTTTGTTCAAGAAACTCAATTTTTATCTCATAATTTTGTTCTGTTATTGACGACATCGTTTCACAACATGAATCCTCCAAATTTTTTACCTTAAAGTGATATGTTAACCCAACCTAAGGCATGTATGTACTAATACCATTAAACATGTCTTGTTCTACTACAAATTTCAGTGATATGATCAAATCTTCTATTTTTTTTACATTCACAATATTTTTCTTCCACTCATTGTCTACGATAATTCCTATCTCATTTCTTGATCTAACTCTGTCAATATACTCAACTTAAAATTCGAATTGTCTAATTCTTTCGTCTTTTCACCCATCAACCCATCCACTTAGTTTCTCTTTAGAACAAAAAATTGATCTTCCTCCTAGCCAAACATCCACTATTTCCATAAATTATCTAGTAAATATGTCTATATTTAATATTCACGAGATATATTAATAATTTTATATATGACATCACAAGCTATATTTTACTTACCTACCTTAAAAGGGTGACACATCCAACAACTCTGAAGTACTAATAGGAGCGCTGGTTTTGGAATCTTCACACTGCTCCAACTTTCAACCTCAAGGGTTTCCTTCAAAACCCTAATTTTCCAAAAATTCCTATTCGTAAGCATCTCAGTTTTCATCTTCTCTAACATTTCTCTCTATTCATTTTTGATTCATTGTTTTTTGTTTCAGGATTCAACGTGTTTGCGATAATTGAGAGTCAGTGATGTCTGGAAAAGAAGATAATCGAATCTTTGTTGGTGGATTGGGTTGGGACGTTACCGAACGACAGCTGGAACATGCCTTTGATCGTTACGGCAAGATTCTTGAATGTCAGGTACCGTTTTTCATCAATTCCTTAACCCTAATTTATCTTCCCGGTTGTATTTACGTTTTTTTTTTCTTTCAAAATCAATTGTTGTAGCTGTAGGAAATGTTGTCACAGGGAATTTTTAATGATTGAATTCTTCACTAATTTTTTTACCTGTTTTTTCTTTGTCTTTCTGGAATGCTGGTTGTGAGGTTTTTAATGATTTAAGTGATGTTTTAGCAGAGTTACTTCTTCTTGTGCGAAGTTCGTTTTCGATTTGCTGATAAAATAGTAGCTTGTGGTAAAGGTAGAGATCAAGGTATATGTTGAATCAGTGCAATAAGGACCTGTCTGCTATTTTTCTGAGAGACAAGTCTACTTCGTGCTTAAGGTTCTTTAGTAATGATTTTTGTATGATTTGGAAGGAATATTTGGCAGTAATATTGGGCTGAAAACTGGACAAGTTGAGACCGTATCAGTGTAAGCTTTGCTGTATCTGTTTGTAGAAATCAAAGAATTTGTGTCTTGTTTGTTCATTGGCTTCCTTCTTCTTCTAGTAAAAAACCTATTATGCGATGGTGATACTGATGACTACTAGTCGGATGTGTGAAAAACTTCTTATGCTGGACAGTCCCTGTTTTGCTTCTGGTTCTAGCTCAATTGGTCGATATAACTCTAGGGAATTAAAACGAGGTATTAAAGCCTGCTGTCTCACATGCTGTCTTTTCAAAAATAAAAAAAAAACAGAAAATTTTCCTTATAATGTATGCTCCTTTCTTTAGCTGTAGAGGCTGGGGTAGTAGAGTTTCCATTTTATGAACTGACAAAAAGTTTGGTAAGGTGGCATTTCTAGTGGTCCTGAAATGTGGAAAGGTTTCGATACATCATGCGAAGTATACATGGGCAGTGTTCGCGGGCTGTAGTTGTGGTACTCAGTAGATCAGTAACAGTACTTTGTTAAATGAGTTGAAGAAGTCTTGTGTATTTGCCTCAGTTCAGCAATTAAATCTTGCTGCACATTTGTCAGTGTAGGATACTTTCTCAGTGTAATGCAAAGCCCAGTTGTTTGGTCATTTTTGTGTCTGGTTGATTTCATTACTCTTGTTACATATACTTTCATGTACTTTCTGCAACCCATAAACCATACACCACCAAGAGGTCTTGTGAGTATTTAAGTGCTTCTGAGCTCAAAATTTTCAAGTGTGGAGCGTTGGGATCAAAGACAGCTGCTCAGATAGTGAATTCCTCTCTTAATACTGAGATATTGTATCTCACCAGTTCTACCGATTCTAGCTAACGTTGAAGGCTGAATAGTTAAATTTTATTAATTAGTCGCCACTTTCTACATCGGAATAGATTTGACTGTTTGGAAAGGTTTGCTTTGGTTTTGCTTTTGTCAGTGTAGTTTTATACAAAGAATCCATATCTGCACAAGTGTTATTTTCCGCCAAAATGCGGGTGTGTTCAATAAGTGAGCTAAAGGGCGGCAGAAATACATAGAATGTTAGGCATATAATTGCAGTATAATCAAATACTATGCATTCGTTCGCATTTGACTCATCATATTGCTGCATAAGATTGATTATTATTTGCATCTGGGGAGGAGAATAATCACAAAAGGTGTTGGTGGGCTTGAGTGAAAGCATGATATCCACGAGGAATGTAGAAAAAATCCCTGGCAGATAGTTTGTTTTGAAGAGCAATCCTCTGTGATACTCGTCATAGAATTGAAGCTGCAACTCAGTGGTCTGGTGACTGCGGAAATGAAAGCAACATTTGGGATTTTCCTCATATACTGTTCATTTGTGGCTGTATATTGGTCTAGTGTTAATTCTTCTGATTGAGAAAATATAATACAGTGCTTTTTAATCAAGTAAGTCAGATGCTAAGTTTATGTTGGGGGATTAGATTGTTTAAAGTTAAATCATGAAGCAGAATGGAACAAGTTGACATTCTTGCTCAGATTGTGGAAATGGTTATTTTAAGAGATATTTCTTGTCAAATTTGGGCTTGGGATTTCTCTGAATGACTTATCTATATGAAAACCATTCTGGTGCTTTGTCATCAGAAAGAACACAGAAGTAAGTTGTCTGGTTATAATTTGCTTTACAGTTGAACGCTGTTTGCATGTGTCACAAACAAAATAATGGAACTCCTTATTTAATGCACAACTTTCTTTGGTCACAAGTTTGCTTTTTTTTTTTGTTTATAAATTGAATGTCCCAGTATTTTGGATGCTTGCTTATGTTAGCATCATTCTTTGGACTGATAAATTTTTTTAGCTTTGCAGCAATTGCATTACTATTTTCTTGTGTTTATGTTATTCTGTGGGGGTGTGAGTGGTGGTTGTTTAGTGACTAATTTAAGCAATGCCGAGTTAAAGTTTAACCTGTCAGTGTCTGAGAAATATGTGAATACATTTAGGAATTGATTCTCCTAGGTTACTTAAATTATATCTATAATTAATGTGGATGAGGGATTAGAGTTGGTATTTGAATGGAGAGAACTTCTGAAAAGAACTGATAAATAAGTATGAAGGTGAAGGGTTTTTTTTGTTTGTTTTTTGTTGCTTGTGACTACCTTGTCTTACCTTCTACATATATGTTGTCTTGTTTTTTCACTTTTGTATCCTCATCTTGTTTGTATGATGTGATTCTATTTACTGATTTTGTAAATAGTTTATTTTTTATGCGAATAGCTTCTTCATATATGTGCCACTTTTTCTAATTACTAGCGTAATTTTACGTTTCTTATTCACTATGACTGGTTGAGTTAATTTTCCTATTAAGCATGTTTTATATGTTCAACACAATTAATCTTGTTTTACAAGTATTACAATAATGGTCTTGCAATAGCCATTTGCATCAAAAGCAGCATTGATATTTTATTCATCATCTTAAAATGCACATTAAAATTTGACATTAATTGTACATATTGCCATTATTTTGAATGATGTTTCAAGTGTTCTTCCTGTAGATCATGATGGAAAGGGATACAGGACGTCCTCGTGGATTTGGGTTTATTACATTTTCTGATCGTCGGGGAATGGAGGATGCAATTAAAGAAATGAATGGACGGGAAATTGGTGATCGCATCATCTCAGTCAACAAGGCACAGCCTAGGGCAGGGGGCGATGATGCAGACCAAGGGTACAGAGGTGGCTACACTTCAGGTGGCAGGGGAAGCTATGGGGCTGGAGATAGGGTAGGACAGGATGACTGTTTCAAATGTGGGCGTCCAGGACACTGGGCCCGAGATTGTCCTTTGGCAGGAGGAGACGGTGGTCGTGGTCGGGGTAGTGGTTCATTTTCTTCACGCCCTAGGTTTGGAGGTGCTGGTGGACACGGGGATCGCCTTGGTGAACGTGAGCGGTACATCGATGATCGTTATGACGGAGGAGGACGTTATGGGGATAGGGACCGTTTAGACAACCGAGACTACAAATATGGTGGCCGTGATCGCTATGCTAGTGACAGGTATAAACAGTTAATTGTTATTTACTGAATTACTACTCTTGGTGCTTTTGTTCTACCTATTTGTTATACTTTACTGCTTTGCTGAAAACTGTATAGGTATGCAACAAGTGGAGGAGATCGATTTGCTGATCGATATGGCAGTGGCTCAGACTACCCTCAAAATGGTTATGGGAAAGAAAGAGGCTATGACCGCTATGGTGGTGCTCGCGGAGGTGCTGATAGAAATGGAAATGGAATACCAGCTCGTGATGAAGGAAGAAGTTATAGGGGTAGGCCTGCTCCTTATGACCGCCCCAGCAGGACTGCTCGTCCATCATCATTTGACCGTTACTGATTTTTAATAGTTCATGTTGATCTTTTCAGTTAGATATTCAAATGAGGAGGCAGACTTAGGGACGTAGTTCTTGATTATGTAGGAACTCCTAGTTTCAGACAGATGCTGGATTGTAGTTTTTGATAGTTTGTTTCTTTTATTCAGATAATGTGAATTGTTACGGAGTCACTTCCCCTCGTTTCTTCGACTCTTAGACACTGCTCTCCTTTTAAATGCAATTGACACCGACTACTTAAGCCTACACCTGTTTATTTTAGGAAGAAAAAATTGACTTTCATATTTTGCACAGCATCTCCCTCCTAGCCATTCTCTCAAATTGATACCTCATATTTCATTTATCGTTCTTGAGCTTGTGGTGGACTTACTAGATAACATATTAAAGGTTTCCATTACAATATTGGAACCTCCAATGTTGTCCATGTCGAGTTTAGGGATGGCCTAAATATTGGTTCTCAACATCTTATTTCTTCTCTTTGGTGGGGTTGACTAAAAAGTAGTGATTAATTCTGTCAAGAATGGAAACTGTATTTTATCTTCTATCCTGTCCCTTGTAGAAATTCTTCACCTCCTTCGGACACGTTGAAAAAATTGTGTTATAAATTTCAATGTAAAAATTAGTAGACTCAAGTTATAAATTCTAACTTTAAAGAGAATTAATTTTGAAAAGCATAATTAATTATATTCAAGAGCAGCAAAACAAAAAAAATGTCAAAATCAATATTAAACATCCAAAACCATTTTAGATAATTGAAATCAAACAAACACTTAAAATCATTTTAGATAATTGAAATCAAACATACACTTAATATATTTAGTTAAGTCTTCATTTTGATATTTTTAGAGTGCAGTACACCATGCCCCATTCCTCAACTTTTTTCCATGTTATTTTGGAAATTTATTTTTCCACCCTAATAATACCTTTTCACAAATTCTATGTGAAAATTAAAAAATATTTTTAAAATTCAGAGATGTAACTCCGAATGTGTTAATTTTTCACAAAATTAAATGCAAACGAGTGAGTCACCTCTATTATAGTTAATTTTAATTTAGAGTTGTATATGATTCGGAGATGCATATTTGAAAATGACTCCGATCCCTCAAATCAGACACAGAAATAGTATGAGTAAGATCTAGAAACAAAAACAACTTGGCATTAAATTTAAACACTCAAAATTACATAGAAAGTTGTTAACATAAATTTAATATTACATATTGTTATAAATAAGTAGTTCAGGACGTTACAACATATTGATAGTATCATTGACAAATCTTGCAATCTTCGCATACTTCAATCAGACCCTTTAATATGTAACAGTAAAATGTAATACACGTGACCTTTAAATCTTCATCCGTCTTCAGTTCAAAGCTGGTGAACTATATCTTCCATTCGTTATCAAACGAGGGTGAACGATACTTGAGCTTGACAACTCTCTGATTTTTTAGATATTACAAGAGAATATTCAGTTTCGTTTTTAGATCGACGAGAAGTATGTTCTCACAGATCCGAAATTGAAGTGGAGGATTTTGCGCCATTGAAATACACAAATGCAAGATGTGGGATGAAAGACACCATATTTATACAAGTTTTAAGCCACTTTGGACCTTAGAAACCTTATCATGTCATCAGGGAGATTTTCGAAGATGCATCTCCGGATAAACCCTATTAGTTTTACGAAAAAAGGGTCTTTACGAATATGCACATCCATAAAGTGCTCTGTTGTGTTTTTTTTTTTAATTTAGTGTGAAATGTATCCGAATATGCGCATCTAGAATCATCCTGAACCAGAGCCACATCAAAAACCGTGTAAACCAAAACATAAAATTTGTAAACTGAAATAGTAGACATTTACACCATCATTGCTGAATATATATTACTTATGTATTAAATCGTATCAAGATTACAACGTTGACGATATTACATTCAAAGAAGTATATCAATTACAATCTAAAATGTATCAAAAGATGCATTACCGCATAAATGTACTACTATTGGTTCCTCCTTCGACTTTTCCTTATTTGATTCTCTTTCAAGGTTGCTCAATTTGATAAACTTTTCCATCCTTTACATAAATTGATCAAGCCATGTTTTTGCCTCTTTTGTGGAACGTGTCGTCCACTCCAATGTTGTAATTGGTATAGGATACCCCAGTTTCAAATAAACCCCAACAAAATGTAGAGATTTTGAAAGCCATCCAATACACATGATATGTCCGGATGGATCTAGAGGTGGGTCACTCCAAAGTGGAAAAAATGTCTTAGAGGAACCTATTAGAACAAGATTTGGTTCTGCATCTGGCCTTATGTTTTGATGATAACAATACATAGTATTTTAGAGAACAATTTTGTATCCTAATAATTTTATTCAGTGTGCAAACTTTATATACAAGTTATGAATCTAATTATAGGATGTGTGACATCATCAGACTCTGAAATTAGTATACTCTAACTCTAAATTTTGTGTTTACAAAGTAATCAAGCTCTGGATTTCGTACTCAATGCTTTGGACATCTACTCATCCAAGGCTTTGTTACTCTGAAGCTTCTGAAGCAGTTATGCTTCGAAGCCCTACGCTCAAATTAACTATGAACTGTGTCACTAGACTCTGAATACCAGGTTCTGATGAACCGGATCAAGACTCTGAAGACCAAGTTTCTGAAGATTCTCTCAACCAGACTCTTACTCTTCTCTTATGCATGCTTCACCACCTATCTATTAGAAGCCTCTGAATATTGAAGATAAGATGAAAAAGTTTTACGTGAGAAAAATAGTACACAATACATGATCATATATTCCTTCCTCTACACTGATTTTGTAGGCTAAGAATTATACTATTATACCATTATGTCTCCCATTTTCACAAATCATTATGCTAGGATACAATTGTATTTTGGTATTCCAATTCTACCCTTAAACGGATCTCTTCATTGAAAAGTGCTATTAGTGAATACTTTGAGAGAAAAGAAACACTCACACTAGAACTTATGTTCATACTCTTCATTGAAAATATTTTGTGTGATATACTTGTATTTCATTTGTGTATGCTTTCTTAAAAGCATTTTGTAAACACACTTTGTATCAACTTGTTTGATTGTATTTTTCCTTGAGTGACTAGGGTTTAGTCTGTATACTCACGAAGACATTGATTGTTGATCTTTGTGTTGTAATCAAGTTTGATTATAGTGGATTAAGTCCTTGTTGATAAGGTGAAATCACCTTGGCGGATGGACTGGACGTAGCTTAGTTAATAGTGAACCAAGATAAAAATAATTGTTTTATTATTTTTATTCTTAGTTTTCTGTTTGTTAGGTTGGGTTGAAAAAAACTTCGGTTTTAGAAATCCAATTCAAACCCCTCTTTCTTGTGTTTCTCGTCACCTTCATTTGGCATCATAACTCTGGTTATGGTATTAGTTATTTATCAAACACTTCATTGTGTCAGATAAAGATCCAGTTTGTAAAACACAATGGATGTTATCCCTCCACTAGCTGCACCTACTGATAGAGATCACTATAGTGTGAAACCACCCGTTTTTGATAGAGAAAAATTTGATTACTAGAAAGATAAAATAGAAATATTTTTCCTTGGTCATGAAGTAGAACTATGGGATATGGTAGTTGATGGCTACATTCATCCTGTTGATGAAAGTGGTAATAAAATGGAAAGAATAATGATGACTGATCTACAAAAGAAAGACTATAAGAATCATCATAGAGTAAGAAAATCTTGTTGAATGCTATTTTATACGCTAAGTATGAAAAGATCATAAGCACATATACAACAAAATCTATATTTGATTATCTAAGAATGAATCATGAAGGAAACACTCAAGTTAAAGAAACCAAGACACTTTCCTTGATACAGAAGTATGAATCCTTCAAGATGGAAGACAATGAAATTGTTGAGAACATATTCTCTAGATTTCAGACACTTGTTGCAGGATTGAAGGTTCTGGACAAAGATTACTCAACTGTAGTTCATGTGAAGAAGATTATCAGAAGCTTACCCAAGAGATGGAGGCCTATGGTAACTGTGTTGATACTTTCAAAGGATATGAACAACATAACTCTTGAAGAACTTATGAGTTCCTTGAGAAGTCATAAGACAAAGCTTGAAGAGGATGAGTCTCAAAGAAAAGTTAAATTTGTGGCTCTGAAATCCATGGGAAAGTTTAAGAATACCAAAGCCTTTCAAAGCTGAAGAAGAAGAGGATTTTGAAGAAGATTTAGAAGAAGAAGGTGAATTTTCTCTTCTTTCCAGATATGTTAATCAACTCTGGAAGAAAATACAATGCAAGTTCAGAGGCTCCAGAAGGATAAGTGGTCACTCTGAGTCTACATCTAGATTGAAGAAGTCAGGTGCTTGCAAATACGTCATTTGCTTAAAGTTCAAGGAGCCAAGTCACTACAAGAATAACTGTCCCAAATTGAAAAAAGACAAGCCAAAGAAGAAGGACTTCGGAGGAAAGAAGAAAGGTCTGATGGCTACATGGGATGACTATGAATCATCAGGAGATGACTATGAGAAAGAGCAAGCTAATATGGAATTGATGGTAAGCACAGAATCACCTGATGAAAATATTCAATCAGAATCAGAACCTGAGTCAGACTCTAAAGAGGTATTCCCTAACTTATCTAGTTCTGAATTAGAATCTTGTCTTTCTGAAATTCTAGAAAAATATCATAAGCTTCAGAATAAATACAAGGATCTGAAACAAGTCCATGTATTTGAATCTGAAGCACATAGTAAGCTTAAGAAAGATTTTTCCACTGTGAATGAAGAGAATTTTATTTTGAAAAATGAAAACTCTGCTCTTTAAAATAAAATTTCTAAACTTGATGAAGAAATTCTTTCATAAACTTTTGTGAATTCTGAAACTGTCATAAAGAAGTATGAAAAATATTTTTTATACATTTCTGGCTAGAAACATAGATAGAAGCAAGATGGATTTAATGATCTATGGAGTTAGCAGAAATAGAAGAAGAGGAATTGGTTATGTGCCTAAAAAAAAACCTATTTCAAAACCTAAGGCAAAACCAAAAACTCTAAATTGTCGTTTCTCTTATGCTTACGCACAAAATGATTATTATGCAAACAAACCCAAGTTCTCTAAGAACTCTGGGAGAACTAACCATAAAGGACCCAAAAAGATGTGGGTACCTAAAGATAAGATAATATATGATGCAAACATCCTTAGCAGCTCAGTTGAAACACCAATCATGGTACCTAGACTCTAGATGCTCACGACACATAACGGGAAGAAGACATATGTTCGAAGACTTGAAACTTAAGTCAGGTGGCTTCGTGAGTTCAGAGGTGATCAGAAGGGAAGATCATAGGCTCCGGAATTGTTTGTAACAATTCTCTCCCTTCTATTACTAATGTTTTATTAGTTGACAGATTACTGCATAAGTTATTGTTCATAAGTCAATTAAGTGACATTGGTTATGATATAATCTTTAATCAAAAGTAATGTAAAGCCGTTAGTCAGAAGGATGACTCTATCCTTTTCAATGGAAAGAGGAAGAATAAAATTTATAAGATTAAAACTTCTGACCTTAAAAATCATAATGTAAAATGTCTTATGTATGCTAATGAAGAGCAGTGGGTCTGACATAGACGATCGAGCCATGTTAGCATGAGAAGAATTTCTTAGCTAAATAAGCTCAATCTAGTCAGAGGTCTCCCAAATCTGAAGTTGTATTCAGATGCTCTTTATGAAGCATGTCAGAAAGGCAAGTTTTCAAAAACTTCTTTCAAAACAAATAATGTTATTTCTACCTTTGGGCCTTTGGAACCTCTGCACATTGACCTTTTTGGATCAGTGAAAACTGCTTTTGTCAATGGTAAGACATATGGTTTAGTCATTGTAGATGACTACAACAGATTGACATGAGTTAAATTTCTAAGACATAAGTATAAGTCACACTCTGTGTTTGCTACCTTTTGCTCTCAAGTGCAAAATGAGAAATACTTTAAAATTCTTAAAGTCAGAAGCGATCATGGTGGAGAATTTGAAAATAAGTATTTTGAGAAATTCTTTGATGAGAATGGAACTTCCCAAGACTTCTCCTGCCCTAGAACTCCGCAACATAATAGAGTTGTAAAGAGGAAGAATAGGACTTCGCAAGAGATAGCAAGAACCATGATTAATGAGACTAATGTGGCAAAGCACTTTTAGGCAGAGGCAGTCAACACAATGTTAAACTCAGAACAAGATCTCTATAAGACCTATTATGGGTAAGACTCCTTATGAGCTGTGGAAGAATAGAAAACCCAACATTTCATATTTTCATCCTTTAGTTGTGATTGTTTTATGCTGAACACCAAAGAAAATCTGAACAAGTTTGATTCTAAGACATAAAAGTGTATTATGCTAGGATAATATGAATGCTCTAACGGTTATAGAGTATACAACACAGACACATGAATTTTTGAGGAATCAATTCATGTTAGATTTGATGATAAGCTTGACCATAAAAAGTCAAAGCTAGTTTAGAAGTTTGCTGATCTAGAGATCACTTATTTAGGATTAAAAGGTAAAGAATCAGAAGCCAAGGAATCTAAGACTAAAGACTCTGAAACTATTTAACTAAAAACTATTGAAGTTCAGACTCCTCTGAGGAAGCATAGACAAAGATCCTCACATTCTGAAGAATTAATTATATAAGATAAGACTGAACTAGTCATAACCATATCCTCATTCAAAACTCCTAAAGAAATGCTTTTGGGTTTGGTGTCCCTCATAGAACCTACACTTGTTGATGAATCTCTTCTGGACACGGGGTAGATTTTGGAAATGCAAGAAGAACTGAACCAATTCTCCATAAATGATGTGTGGACTCTTGTGCCTAGACCAAAGGAACTGATGTAATTGGGACAAGATGGGTCTTCATAAACAAGCTGAATAAACAAGGAGAGGTGGTAATAGACAAGCCCAGACTAGTTACACAAAGCTATAGTCAGCAAAATGAGATTGACTATACTGAGACCGTTGCACCAGTTGCTAGGTTTTAGCCTATTCGTCTTTTAATTTCATTTGTTGTTAATCATAACATCATCTTGTATTAGCTTGATGTTAAAAGTGTACTTCTAAATGGTTATATAACTAAAGAAGTGTATGCACACCAACCTCCTGGTTTTGAAAATCATAAAAACCCAGATTTCATTTTAAAATTTAAGAAATATTTGTATGGTCTGAAACAAGCTCCTAGAGCATGGTATGAAAGGATAAACAATTTTCTTTTAGAAAATGATTTTACCATAGGGAAGGTTGGTACAACTTTTTTCTGTAAAACATTCAAAAATGATATTCTTGTTGTTTAAATTAATGTATATGACATCATATTTGGTTATGGTAATGCTTCTTTATGCAAGAAATTTGCTACGTCTATGCAGGCAGAGTTTGAGATGAGTCTGATGGGAGAACTCAAGTTCTTTCTGGGGATTCAAAGCAACTAAAGTCCAAAAGGAACATATATCCATTAGAGTAAATATATCAAAGAACTTATGAAGAAGTTTGACATGTCAGAATGCAAGATAGCAAAAAATCCTATGCATCCTACATGTATTCTTGAGAAGTATGAGGTAAGCACTAAGGCAGAGCAAAAGGTATACAGAGGTATGATATGTGCTCTCTTACACTTAACTGCTTCTAGATCTGACATTTTATTTAGTGTCTGTTTATGTGCTTGCTTCCAATTAGATCCTAGAGAATCCTACTTAACATCTGTTAAGAGGATCTTCAGGTATCTGAATGGTATTATTAACCTTGGCTTGTGTTATGGAAAATCAAAAGAGTACAGGCTAGTAGGTTGATATGATGTTGATTACACTAGAGATAGAATTGAAAGAAAAAGCACTTCATGAAGCTGTCAGTTCTTGGGAGACAACTTAATCTCATGGTCCAACAAGAGACAATCAACCATAACACTCTGAACTGCAGAAGCTGAATACATTACAGCTTCTAGATGCAACACTCATATGCTCTGGATGAAAAGTTATCTAGAAGATTTTCAGATATATGAGAGTAAGATTCTTATTTTGTGTGATAATACTTCTGCTATTTGTTTATCTAAGAATTCCGTTTTACATTATAGAGCTAAACATATTGATATTAAACATCACTTTATACGTGACTATGTTCATAAGGGAATTTTAAATTTTAAATTTATTGATACAAACCATCAATGAGCTGATATCTTTACAAAATCCCTTGCTGAAGATATATTCGTTTTTATTCTAAAAAATTTGAAAATGGATTTATGTCCAAAATGAAAAAGATGAATATCTCAAAAAATTTATTTTCTCAGAATGATTTGATGAGACTCTAAGATTAGCTGATTCTAAACCTGAGTCTTCTGAAGTGTGAATGGTTTCAAAGTTCAGAAGTATCTAGTCAGAACCTCTTTGTTAAACATTCTCTATTCTAGATATTAAATAGTTGTTACATTAATAAGATGTCAATCTGTCTTGGGTAGTGGGTTAGTTTTAAAGACAACTCTCTTAAAAATTGGAATGCTTTTAAACGACTGATTAAAGCATTGGGTAATGATATTTCTTGGGAATAAGAGAAAATCTCTCTACGCATTCCCCCTTTCATATTTGTTGCATTATTCAAGATTTTGTCATGATTGCAAAAATTTTATAAAACCCGCTTCACTCACCTTCACACACTTACGCTACTCATATTTTATACACTTTCTCTCTTTCAAACCAAAATTTTCTCTGCAACCCTAAAACCTTGTTCTTCACCATCAATGACTCAATCTCAACAACAAGCTCAATAAAAATAACAAGCTACTCAAGAATAACTACTTACTCAACAAAAAAAAGAGCAGATGAAAGAAGGAATTCATGAACTTACTATTTCTACCTCCAGCTATGCGTGTAGAGGTTCTATTGAACTGCTTGTGGATTTTGAAAAGCTTAAAGCTGAAGGGTATTATTTGACTGAAGGAGTTAAAACTCAGGGCTGGAAAGGTTACTTTGATCGTCTCAAAGCACCTTTTTATCTTGAATTGGTAAAACAATTTTGGATATTTTCTTAAACTACAAATTTTAAAATTACATCATATTTGTTAGGGCACAAGACCACCATTACTGAGAAGTCTATAGAAAATCTTCTAAGCCATGATGGTTATGGGAAAAGATGCTTTGAGATACTCACCAAGAAGGATAAGATGAATGCTATAGTTGAAGTTATTTTTCAGGATGGAAAGAACTCCTCCAATGCTAAGAATCTGCACAAACATCTTAGAGTTAGGTTCAGGATTCTTCTGGGTTGTATTCATCACAGGTCCTTAACAAATACTTCTGACTACATCAATATTAATCAGAAGCATATGTTGTACTACCTTTCTTCTAGAACTAAGATGAATCTGTCCTCCATAATTTACAAGTATCCGAGAGAATTGGTTAGGGAAATAAGGCATGAAACTCTAAAGCCCAGAAAGTGGATCCCTCTAGGAAGATTGATTTCTGACATTCTATTTGAGAGCAAGCTGGTTCAAATGCTAATAGATGTAGGTTTGACGAAGGAAGTTGAATTTGATATTAGAAAGACCTTCAATGGAAGGAAATTGAAGAATATGTCTTTGATCACTGATGTCATAGACCCTTCAGAAACTCTGGATATGAAGATTGTTGCATCCAGAAGGATTCCTATTCATGACTACTCTCTTTTCACCAAGGAAGATCCTCAGGATGTTCTGGAATCCTATATTGCTGACTGTTTGGAAATAGGTGTAACGCTAATAACTTACTCCTTTGATGAGTTACAATAAACTCTTCCTAATGTGTACTACCTCAAGAGGAAGAGAAAGTCCAAGTCTTTTGGTAATGGACCCTCTAGAACTATTCATCCCCAACCAAGATTTCCCGAACTTTTGACATCTTGAAAAACATTATGGGACCAGAATAAACTGTTAGTTATGAGAGTACCAGGCCAACTGAAGTTACTACACCTCATAATAGACCTCATGGTAAGTTTACTATTGATGAGACTCCATTTAATTATGCTTGTTCTGCTTTTACTACTTCATTTATTCCTCTTCAACCATCTCCAATTCCAACACCATCACTCTCCACTCCATTTGGAACCATTTCAACTCCCATTAAAAAATAACCAATTGTATTTCTATAAATTCTAATACTTATACTAATAGTATTTGAATCAACCACCATTTCAATTCCAACAATATCTAAAACAATCACCATTACTGTTCCAATCCCATCTGAAATAACAACTGCTCTAGTAACCACATCAACTGAACCACTACAAATAATACCAACTGTTGAACACCCACATGAACATCCCACTATAACAACTGAATAACCAACTGAACCAATTCCAACTGACCCTCAACAACATATTCCAAAAAACTCATCTTTTGGTAAAATCAACTCTACCCCATCTTCAGTTCATATCACCATACTGTTGCACCCCAAAATTTGACCAACCTCTTTGGCTTATGTTATATTGCATCATTAGCATTAGCATTGCATAACATTTTGCATTCCACAGGGGATCAAGGAGTGCGTATCTAAACAGAAAATTTGTCAAGGATTTCTAGACCTGATCAAGAGTTTGTGTTCAAGTCATCAGATTCAAGTCAAAATCCTTGAAGACAAGCAGATAAGCATATGTGGTTGTCAGGGGGGGGGGGGGCAAGAAAATCAAAGAAAAAATATGTTATTGCTTTAATTGTTTTTTTTCCTTGCTGACCGAAACCAAGTTGTTGCTAAGGTGGATTGAGGTTCTTTAGTGGTTTATCAAGTCAAGGTGTATTGATTTTAGTGGTGCTTATTTGAGATTGCAGTTATGGTTTATGTGTCAAATCAAAACAGCTACGTGTGGACCCACATATCAGATCGTGTTAAGTTCACGATGAAGAATCATGTGAGATCTGGGAATTTCAATCAGGGTTTTGTGGTGCAATTGTAGTGCGGCCATTTACTGCTTATTTGGTTCATAGTGAATGATTGGTTTATCATTGTTCCAAATGGCTGTATGTGTAAAATCTATTCATTTTTGGGATCCATTTCTTAGAGAGCAAAGTCAAGGTCCCGACAATAAAGGGTTTGTTATTGGTTCGAGTCAAGCACGTTATTTATTCAATATTCATTTTCAGATTAAGCCAATTCTAGTCCGGTTCAAGATTTGCTGCAAAGAGAAATCAAAGCCCATGTGTCTTTTTTTTTTTTTGCTTTTTGTTCAAGCCCATTTTGAAATTCTTGAGCCCACCATAATTCACAAAAATGTACAAAAAATACTACAAAATAAAAAAAAGCCATTTCTACAATAGGCCCATTATCTTTTTTTTATTAATGTCTTTTCACAAGCCCAAGATCTATACAAACAGGAGTTTCACAAGTTTTCTGCCAAGCACGTCACTGTATAAACAAGCGTTATGTCTTGCGAGAAGGCCACGAAAAGTTGGGCCATCTATGCCGCATGCATCCACATTTTCATTATGAACTTTATAATTGTATTAATTTGACAGAAACAATTGAGGAGTTTGAATTTTCTTGGAACTCTATCATGGATAAATATGGACTCAGAGGGTATGATTGGCTTTAGTCCTTGTACAGTGCGCGTGATCAATGGGTTTCAGCATATTTCCGTGATTCATTTTTCGCTGTATTATCTCCTAATCAAGGATTTGATGGTTCTTTTTTTTGACGGTTTTGTAAATCAGCATACAACATTACCAATGTTCTCTAGGCAGTATGAACTAGCTTTGGAGAGATGATTTGAAAAGGAAATAGAGTCAGATTTTGAGACAATTAGCGCTACACCAGTTCTAAAGACACCTTCACCAATGGAGAATCAAGTTGCTAAGATTTATACACGGAAAATATTTTTGAAATTTCAAGAAGAGCTGGTTGGAACTTTTGCTTATACTGCCAACAGAATCGAAGAGGATGGGGCAAATAGCATATTTAAAGTTGCCAAATTTGAGGATGTCCAAAAGTCGTATACTGTCACATTAAACCATTCCGAGTTGAGAGCCAATTGTAGTTGCCAAATGTTTGAGTATTCAGGCATTCTTTGCAGGCATGTTTTCTGATGTATTCACCATACCGTCCCATTACATCTTAAAAACGGTGGACAAGGGATGCAAAAAACAGTGTATTGGATGAATGTGGTGGTGAATCACATGCACATGAGTCTTTGACTTCACGGTATACCAATCTGTGTCGGGAAACCATCCGATATGCCGAGGAGGGGCTGTAGCCATGGAAACTTATGATGCTGCAATAGGGGCTCTTAGAGAAGGTGGAAAGAAAATTGCTGCCATGAAGAGGAATATTGCCAAAGCTTTGCCAACTAGTCAGCAAGTCGGCGAGAATGCTTGTGCCGACAAGAAAACCCTAATTTCAACATCAGATACAAGAACAACCCCCATTTTATGGCCACCAAACGGAGAGACAACAAGGAACGCAGCACACTGCATTATCCGCACTTATGACTGTTCCCGAAGAGGGCCTCACAGACTCCTCCGATGGAGCTTATTGGTCATTCAATTGCATGTGCTACAAATCCTTATCAGGATCCCTATTATGGAGGCATGATGGCAGCTTATGGTCACCAACAGTTGGCATATCATCCTTTTATAGGAATGCCTCATCCCAGAATGCCTTTGCCCCTCGAGATGGCTCAGGAACCTGTTTATGTGAATGCCAAACAATACCAAGGAATTCTGAGGCGAAGACAAGCTCGTGCTAAAGCAGAGTTTGAAAGGAGGCTCATAAAATCTGGAAAGCCATATCTTCACGAATCTAGACATCAGCATGCTATGAGAAGAGCAAGAGGCACAGGAGGAAGATTTGCAAAGAAAACTGATGGCGAAGGCTCAAACAACTCAGGAAAGGATAATGGCTCTGGTCCAGTCCTGTCATCACAATCAATTAGTTCATCTGGTTCAGAACCCTTGCCTTCAGACTCTGCGGAAACCTGGAATTCTCCCAACATGCGACAAAATGCAAGAGGATCAAATGAAAATAGTGGTGTCTCCTATCATGATAACAACAAGGTTCACAGCGGTAAAAATTAAAGATGTACTGCAGTAAGTTTTAAAATTATCACCTTGATCAAAAGATCCCGCAAAATAAGGGAAGTTGTACATCACATGAATAGTTTGTTAAAACCTGGAAAATCACCATCAAACGGTCACAATTAGCTCACAAAATTGATTCTAAAAGCACACAAACAGTTGGTGTGCACATATTCACAAACCAAACCATTTTGCTACCACCTTACAAAACCGTACCTGCATCTTTCAAAATTTAGCAGACCAACAAACATACTCTGCACAGCCAGCCCACACACCAGCCTGCTGCAAACCAGACAAACCTGCTACACTCAACATCCACACTAGACCAACTCTGTTACAATCAGCTAAAAACCCCTCCAATAAACCAACACCTGCAAAACTTCCCAAACAATACTAGCAGAACCTGCTCCAATTCTGCAGAGCTCTATCCTGAAACACTCCATCAGAAAAGAAAAAGACAAAATCACTGCTGCAATAAACCTCCACGCCAGACAACCCTTCTGCACAACAGCAAACCATGAGAAACTTGTCCAAATCGCACCATAAAACAAACACACACACAACAAAGCAAAAAGAAAAAAATACACAAAAAACCATAAATGACTAACCTTCTTCAAATTTCTTCCAGACTTTTCTTCCTCATATAACTTCAACAAAACTCCTTCTTTCCATTCAACTCTAACACAACAAAGAAATCACTATACATCAACAACATAGAACACCGCTCCTCATAAAATAAACCTTCTGATCTTGCACACAAATCTGCAGCTTTACCTATATTCTCACCTATGACCGTGGCAACAATACAGTGAGGCTCAACGCAAGAATGATACGAATTTTCGTTTTGGTTGTGAGCCCAGTTCAAGAGTAGGATCTGTTTAAGTTTGCACCAACACTGAGGGATTTCGTTTCGGATACACGGTAGTAATTTAACTTGTTTTGTCGCCGCTTGTAGTATTGGTAATCGTAAAGCTCCGACATCATTCTTCAAACAACTCTGTCTCCTTTCACTCTGTCCTTACTTCATTCAAGTCTGTTAACATCATTCAACCTCCACTCATAAGCACAACTTCAACCTTCAGGATTTTCTTCTTCTCCTGGTGTTCAACTTTCTGCGTGAATCCTCCAATAATAATCCATAAACCCACAAAACTTTTCATCCCCAATCCATCTTCAACCCAACACCTCACTCCAACATCCGCCGAGAATCTGCTCATGTGTCACTAGCAACAACTCATTTCAACTCAGTTCTTCTTCCTCCATCGTTCTTCGAATCACCAGCTTCACGCAAACTCCAACACCGTGAATCACCGCGAAATCCCAAGCCCCTGTTCCTCCAACCGTCACCGTTTTCCTCTCCTCCTCTGCGTGCTCCCCTTCCATTTCACTTCTTCCACTGCTCAAACAAAACCATAGAACCGCTTCCGCCTCCTTCGACCTTCAACCAAGTCGAACCCCAATCCAAAACCTAATTAAAGTCACGAAATTAGAGAGAGATAGAGACGAAGGGATAGGGATTGAATGAATCGGCGATTGAACCAAGTACAAACCTAGAATTTTGTCGAATCATACGAGGAAGAGAGATTCATGTTTGTTACTCTTGATATCTCGACAACTACTTTCAAAACTCAGGTATCGTTGATGTTGTGGTGTTAGATCCGTCCCCAATTTCCTTTCCCTGTTTTCTTTTCTTATTTTTTATTTATTTATTTTATGAATATTAATTCTGGTTTTGTTGTATATATTATTATTATTATTATTATTATTATTATTATTATTATTATTATCATTATTATAATATATATATATATATATATATATATATATATGTTACTTTCTAAGTTTCATTTTATATTTATTTTTTTTAGAGCTTTAAAATTATTTCATATTAGAGTTTTGAGATTATTTTCTTTTAGAAGTTAATTTCATTTATTCTTTTGTTATTGGGCGTTTTGTCCCATTTATCTTGCTTTGGCCGATGACGAAAGTTCCATAAATCGATTGCTAAGTCAATATATTGATAAGTATCGTTGGATCTGAGGCCACCTCCTTTCTTTCTTCTTTTCTTGTCACGATTTGATTCATTGACGCTATCAAACCATCTTCAATAAAGGAATCGAGTTATATTCGTTTTGAATTGGAAAAAAAGAGGATTAAGTGTAGACTTTCTCCCTCTCCGAGTGTCGAGATGCTCACTGTAGTGTGGGTGGTTTTAACACTCGTCTTTCAATGCGAAGACGCTCGTATTCTTCGCACTCATCCATATCCTTCTCTCCTAAAACCCCGGTCTCGTGCCGAGTCTATTTTCAAACCGTAGAAAAATCGACTTCTCTTTGTATTGAACTAAAAGAGGGGATTAAGTGTAGACTTTCTTCCTCTCCGAGTGTCGAGATGCTCACTGTAGTGTGGGTGGTTTAGATACTCGTCTTTCAATACGAAGACGCGATTTCTTCCACCACCTCTCCTTTCCATAACTTCCTCCCGCAACCCTTTTCACACCTAAAACCTCGGTCTTGTACCGAGTGCATTTTCAAATCTTTTCATAACAAGAATTTGAATGGTCGTGGAATGGTTAGGCGTAGGCTTTCTCCTATCCCGAGTGCTGACGTTTACCGTAGGGTTCTCTGTCGCAAAAGGCACTTACCATTCAAAACCAAAAACATCATTAATAAGAGAACGAAGTTCTCTTTGCATTGAATTAAAGAGAGAGGATTAAGTGTAGTCTTTCTTCCTCTCCGAGTTTTGGGATGCCCACTGTAGTGAGGGTGGTTTCGACACTCGTCTTTCAATACGAAGACGCCTCGTTCGCCACACTCTTTTATAACAAAAACTTTGAGATAACGAATTGGGTATTACCCGTAGGGGTTACTATCCGAGGACCTGTCTCGCCCCCTAAAAACAATCCAATCAATCAAACGTGACTCCTCGCCCCGCGTGGCGAAAACTAATCAATCTTTCAAAAGGATATGTTACGTCCGTTCTACCGCAAACAGGTAATGCCTAAGTCTCCAACGAGCGAGCAGCAATACACCTAACTGCTAGAATGCGCACGATAGCATCATCCATAAAAAACATCAACACACCGTAGGCCGAACTACGGCTGCTCTGATTTCTCATACCAGATGAGAATACGTAGGCACAAGACGACGATGTCTTGGCGAGCACAATCCCCCATCACCCGTAGTTCCCCGAACTACGTCGACTCTGACTTTCTCACATCTATTGAGAATACGTAGGCATAGGACTGCGAAGTCCTACCGAGTCCGTTCTTTCTCTTTTTCCCCGTTCTCTCTTCCCTCCTAACTTTCCTGTTTCTAACCCTTCTTTTACCCTGTGGAACGCTTTTATAGCATAATATTTTAGCAAATAATTCACACATCGACAAACAAAAGGTTCCCATCGAGTACGATGGATGCGAGGGGTGCTAATACCTTCCCTTCGCATAACCGGCTTCCGAACCCGTTCTTGGTCGCGAGACCATCTTATCCATTTATTTCTTAAGGTTTTCTCGATATTTTCCTTTCCCCTCATGGGATAAATAAAATTCGGTGGCGACTCTTCTGTCTATCTTTTTCGCCTCCCCGTCGTTGCGCGATGCATTTTTTCGAGTAGCGACAGCTGGCGACTCTGCTGGGGAAGTCCTAGCGAGCCAAGCCTAATTTGTTTGTCGTGTTTGTGTTTTGTTTTTTGCTTTAATTTGCTTGGTGATTTATTCTCTACCTGTTGGGTTTATTGGGATGGTTTGTGAGGATAAAGCTTTCTACCCGAGCTTTCAAGTATACACTAAGTTAGGAGGTGGTTTCTTTCTGATTTGCGAGACTTAGGACTCGTTGAGTTGGATTGAATCTCACCGCTCAGATGAGACTCCGTTGGAATAATAATGTCTTACGTGTAGTCGTAAGGGCGTTCTTATTTTCAACTTGAGAGTCCGCGATTCTGAGGACCTTTTGTAGAACCTTTATTCCGAAGGTTGCTAAAACATAACTCTGTGTTCATCCTTTTGAAGGGATTACCGTCTTACGAGTAGTCGTTATGATGGGAAACTTTTGAGGGTTAGTGCATGGGACTTTGTTTGAAAAGCCTTTGGAATACCCTCTTTTAAACCGACAGATTGCTCACCCGATGGGAAAGATACCTTCTGTGGTTGTCTTGCAGGAAACTTTGACCTTCATCCTACCCGTTTGAACAGTTACAGTGGGACCCTTGTGCTAGTGCTGTATGGTTTCAAGGCGAAGCGCTGGTCCGTCACCGTCAACAACACAACAACGTTTGATCCCCTGTTGCATTTGCATATTCATTTGCATTTCTTTGCATGTCTTGCATATTGCATCATTATTCATTTGCATAGAGGTGTTCTAATTTTGTGGACGTAATTGCTTCATGTGGTTTTCCATCCGGCTTGTTCCAGAATTGAAGATCATTCCACCAAAGGAAACCAACAGAGACGACCATGGAACAGATTCGAGAAGAACTAAGGGAAGTTCAGAGCCAGTTGGGGCAGTTTGTGGCAAAGATGCAAGCGCTGCGCTTGGATCAGGATGCACTCAGAGAGGAGAATAATCAACTGAAGACTCAGATGGGCCTGATAACAGAAGTCATGAGGAATGTGTTGAGAAAGGAAAGCGATCATGTGCCCGAAGCTGCAGCAGAGATGGCCATCCCACCTTTACATGTGGAACCTCTCCCAAGGCGTGAAGTGCCTCAAAGATATCTTACACAACCTGAGGTTCCAGTATTTCCTCGCCAACAACTACTTCCTGTTTCCCGAGACAATCTTAGGATTATGAGGTATGCTCAAAGGACGAAGCAGTCTGACAGAATGTTCAACCAGATCCCTATGACTTATGCTCAGTTGTTGCAACTCTTGCTTCAACTTCGATTGGTTAAACTCCGGACTATGGCTCCGTTGACTGGCGAGCCACCACAAGGCTATGATGAAAATGCCCATTGTGATTTCCATTCTGGGGCACCGGGGCATAATGTCGAGAATTGCAAAGCCTTTAAGCACAAGGTTCGGGATTTAATCGATTCGAGAGCATTTGAGTTCATGCCGAGCAATGGTCTTATTCCAGAAGATGTGGATGTTCCTATTCTCTCCCCTGAAGTTGCATCAGGTCAGGAGCCTGTCTTGCAATCTGTGGCCCTAGAGTCTCCCTGCCCGCAGCTATTGCCCGTTCCTAGGCCAAGCCTAAGAATGAAAGTTCCTGAACGAAGGGAGTCCCCGATACCTCAGACTCAGTCTCCCGATGTCTCAACTATTCAGAGCCAACGATCCTTTGGGTCTTTGCGTCAGATATCTGTTCCCCGCCAGAGTCAGCAGTCACACTGTCATCAGCCGCGTCAGCACGCCCGACGAAGACCAAGGAAGCCAAAGAAGCAGTTCACCCATTTGTCGTTGTCGTACAGTCAGATATTGCCAGACTTGATCAGAGGTGGTTTGATAGTGCCGAAGAATATTGATCCAGAGACTTCTCCACATCCTTCAGATTTTGATGTCAACTACCGCTGTGAGTACCATGTTGGGGCACAGGGGCATTCAACTGAAGACTGTAAGGTGCTGAGAGGCAAGATTCAAACACTGCTTGACTCCAACATGTTCTCAATCACACCTCAGGGTATCCAGATCAATGATCTTCCTTCGTCCAGTCATGTGGGTTCGGCGGCTAATGTTATGGAGGGATTCACCGAGAGCGGGTGTTCAGAAGATTGTCAGGATGACTTTGACGAACAATTCTAAAGATGGCTGGTTCAGCAGCAAATCAAGACTCGGAAGCCCAGTTCCCCGAAGCTGGCAATCTTTTTACCATGTCATTTCTTTGCATTTGTAGTTTCTTTTCTGTTTAAATTTGAACTTATTTGCAAATCTTGTCTGTGGAACTCTATTGTTTTCAGTTGATAATGATAATGAATTGAATATGTTTGTTTTGATTAAATCCATTCGTGTTCACTCAATATTGCTTTTTCATTAATGTCAAACGCTTGTTTAAGCGGAATCCCTTGAGGGAGGATGACGAAATTTAAAGACGCAAACTTCTGAATGTATGCTTTTTGAATTAAAACCTCTGCTGATGATGTACAGGCATTGTTTCAAATTCCTAAACACCGGAGATATAAGGAAGATAATCCTTTGTTAAACCCTTTTGAGCCTAGTAGTAGGAGTTTCTTTCTGAAAAACGAAAAACCTTCAATCTTAACCTGGGGCAGGGTAGGTGTCAGTTAATTTGACCGAGCATCCAAATTGCAAGAGGAGTGTTCCTGTTCAAGGATCAATCACACCTATATAGGTCGAACCTAAAGAACCACAGTGGTTATCCTTCACAGACAAGGAGTGAAACAGTCACAACCCCTTCGACAAGTCAGACAAGCCGGTGTCATACGATTTGTTCACAAAAAAAAAAAGAATAAAAAAAAAAGCCCGCTAAGTCGATAACTTGAAAACAAATGGCTTAGGCAAAAATTAGGGCATCCCGTTGGACTTTGAAATCAGTGATATACTCAAAAGAGTCAGTCCAGGAAAAATAGGGAATGAAATGATGAAAAACAAGTCGTGTGACTCCAAGCACCAAAGACGAAAAGCGAGTGACTGTCACTCCAAAAAAACTTGTGGTTTCCCGAACCATCACTCCAGTCATTCAACCTTTGAGAGGTGAATGCTTGTGTCGAATTAGCTGAACATAGGATTGGAGAATATTAAGGAGAGTGGGTGGGTTAAACAAAACTTTGAGCCTCATATCTTTTCTTTCAAACCGTGAACCTGACCAAGTTACAACCTTCAAAAGTCCTAATTGAAGCAAGTTTGTTTCGAAGGCATACTTCGGTAAAGATCGCGTCGAAACTGACTCCTAAAAGGATTTTTCTTACCCTATGGGTATGGATATTGATATTTTTGATAAGTGATTCGTTCACTAAATGCCACAACTTTTTTCCAGTGAACAGACTTGGATTTCAAAATGTCATATGCATTGCATTAATATTATCTTTTGCAAAACAATTTGTTTTACTTGCGAGAAAGCATTTGACATCAGGAAAGTTTCTACAATGCAAAGTTTGATAGGAATAAGATATAGAACGTCTGAGTACTCCTTTGAGCAGGGGCAAGTCACGTCAGGTAAACATAAGCGGAGTCGGTCATTCCTAGATGCAGTTAATCTGGGACAATCAGGTTGAGATTCATCAAACCACTCGAAGGCCAGTCGAAGGCGCCATTTCCTAAGGTCAGTTAATCTGGGGCAATCAGGTCGAGATTAGGTAAATCTCTCGAAGTCAAAGGCACTTCTCCAATTCAGCCAGTCAGGGGCAAACCACTTCAAAGCTGGGGCGGGTCACCCGAAGAGCACAAAGACTATCCTTGTCCAGAAAGGAAATTGACTTGAAGTACCTCTTCAGGGTTCGAAGCGCTGAGGCAGTTCATATCTAACCATCAGGTCCCACAGGCTGGGGCAAAATTGGAAACAAAGGAGATGCGTTCCTCTCCATATCTTCAGAGCTTATCAGAGTTATAGAAGCAGATTTGGGTTCATTTCCCCAGTAGTGGGACGAGTGCAATATTGTTATCCCCACAGGGTCTGAACAATTGACTCCTTTCCCATCAGAGTCTAGATCATTGACTCGTCCCTCAAGCGGAAGTTGATTATTGTTGAGTTTACTTCTCATTTTCCCCAAGCAGAGGTTGATGATGATTCCCTCCTTATCTAATCCACAGCCAAATTAGCGGAGTTAATTTTCTTCCCCACAGAATGGAACTGACTCAGAGATCGTTCATCTCCATCCCCAGCAGAGAGAGTGTGGGATAACCCTTCCCGTAAATCTTATTCAACATCCCTAGCAGATAGTGGATTCAATCCCCGACAGAATGGAGCTATTCCTCAGCAATCCGCCGTGTTTCCCCAGTAGAGTCATTCTGGCTAATCATTCATAACTGATTTCCCCGGTAGAGTGGAGTTGTTGCCTCCGGCCGAGTTGCTTGTTTCCCAAAAGAGTCGTAGACTGATAGGCCATCCGGGACGTTTTCCGCAGCAGAGTTTGATTTGGATCCCCAGCGGAATGGATTTATTCTTAGCAAAGCAGTTTTACCCAGAAGTTTTTCTCGGAGGCCATCCAGGGCTTGTATTCCCCAGCATGAGTTTGTTTGCGCTAGGCGTATCTAGCCTTTCCCCAACGGAGTTGGCTCTTTCTCTTTAGCATTTATTTTGCTAAAATGGCTCATTTGCATTTACATACATGCATAGCATCCACCCGAACGCAAAAGCATTTCCATTGCACATGGAGCATTTCGTCATATTCAAACATGTGCATGTGAAACATAAGCTGAGTCGTTACCCTTCTGTTTCAAGTGAAGTCCCGCAGATGACTGGTATCCTCGCCCGTGTGTTGGCTAGACCCCAGCTCGTGCTGTTTCCCCGACAGAATTCCTTTGTGGTCGTCACCAATGGATGGTCCTAGATTCGTTTGGATCTTGTTACTCATATATGCAGCGAAGCCTTGGCGGCGATGTCAGATGATGAAGCCTTGACGGCGAGGTCAAGTGATTTGGTTCTTCAACGGCGATGTTGAGAAGTTTGTTTTGACGGAGAGGTCAAGTGATTTGGTTCTTCAACGGCGATGTTGAGAAGTTTATTTTGATGGCGAGGTCAAGTGATTTGGTTCTTCAACGACGATGTTGAGAAGTTTATTTTGACGGCGAGGTCAAGTGATTTGGTTCTTCAACGGCGATGTTGAGAAGTTTATTTTGACGGCGAGGTCAAGTGATTTGGTTCTTCAAAGGCGATGTTGAGAAGTTTGTTTTGACGGCGAGGTCAAGTGATTTGGTTCTTCAACGGCGATGTTGAGAAGTTTGTTTCTGGCGGCGATGTCGGAGTGATTTGTTTGTTCAGCGGCGAGGTTGGATGTTTGTTTCTGGCGGCGATGTCAGAGTGATTTGTTTGTTCAGCGGCGATGCTGGATGTTTGTTTCTGGCGGCGATGTTGGATGTTTGTTTCTGGCGGCGAGGTTGAGTGGTTTGATTCTTTAGCAGCGATGCTAGATGTTTGTTTCTAACGGCGATGTTGGATTTTGTCTTGACGGCGATGTCGGAGGATCGTATCTGTGGATTCAATATCTGTTTGTATTTAATAGAGGACTGACGGCGAGGTTAGATCTTTTTACCGACTTAATGTCGAGGCCTGACCGTGAGGTCAGATGCTTTTACCGATTATTTTAAGAGATGACGGCGAAGTCAGGTTATATGAGAATTGACGGCGAGGTCAGATGTTTACTTGATTTATGATTGACGGCGAAGTCAGAAGACGATTTTGAAAAAATTTGACGGCGAAGTCAGAGTATATTGAAGACTGACGGCGAAGTCAGGTGGTTTACCAATTGGATGTTGAATTCTGACGGCGAAGTCAGCTGACGGCGAGGTTAGATGCTATTAAGGGTTGATGGCGAGGTCAGGCGTTTGTACTTGATTGATGACTGACGGCAAAGTCGGATGTTCTGCTTGATATGCGTGCCTGGCGGCGATGTCAGAGGTCTCATTTTATGGTTGGCAAATTTCTGGGTTCTTTGGTATTCAACCGCCTTTTACCATAAATGTCTGAAAGCAGTTTCTTTTCATCCCTTCTGGTCCAAGTCGTTTGAATAGGGGCAACTGTTGCACCCCAAAATTTGACCAACCTCTTTGGCTTATGTTATATTGCATCATTAGCATTAGCATTGCATAACATTTTGCATTCCACAGGGGATCAAGGAGTGCGTATCTAAACAGAAAATTTGTCAAGGATTTCTAGACCTGATCAAGAGTTTGTGTTCAAGTCATCAGATTCAAGTCAAAATCCTTGAAGACAAGCAGATAAGCATATGTGGTTGTCAGGGGGGGCAAGAAAATCAAAGAAAAAATATGTTATTGCTTTAATTGTTTTTTTTCCTTGCTGACCGAAACCAAGTTGTTGCTAAGGTGGATTGAGGTTCTTTAGTGGTTTATCAAGTCAAGGTGTATTGATTTTAGTGGTGCTTATTTGAGATTGCAGTTATGGTTTATGTGTCAAATCAAAACAGCTACGTGTGGACCCACATATCAGATCGTGTTAAGTTCACGATGAAGAATCATGTGAGATCTGGGAATTTCAATCAGGGTTTTGTGGTGCAATTGTAGTGCGGCCATTTACTGCTTATTTGGTTCATAGTGAATGATTGGTTTATCATTGTTCCAAATGGCTGTATGTGTAAAATCTATTCATTTTTGGGATCCGTTTCTTAGAGAGCAAAGTCAAGGTCCCGACAATAAAGGGTTTGTTATTGGTTCGAGTCAAGCACGTTATTTATTCAATATTCATTTTCAGATTAAGCCAATTCTAGTCCGGTTCAAGATTTGCTGCAAAGAGAAATCAAAGCCCATGTGTCTTTTTTTTTTTTGCTTTTTGTTCAAGCCCATTTTGAAATTCTTGAGCCCACCATAATTCACAAAAATGTACAAAAAATACTACAAAATAAAAAAAAGCCATTTCTACAATAGGCCCATTATCTTTTTTTTATTAATGTCTTTTCACAAGCCCAAGATCTATACAAACAGGAGTTTCACAAGTTTTCTGCCAAGCACGTCACTGTATAAACAAGCGTTATGTCTTGCGAGAAGGCCACGAAAAGTTGGGCCATCTATGCCGCATGCATCCACATTTTCATTATGAACTTTATAATTGTATTAATTTGACAGAAACAATTGAGGAGTTTGAATTTTCTTGGAACTCTATCATGGATAAATATGGACTCAGAGGGTATGATTGGCTTTAGTCCTTGTACAGTGCGCGTGATCAATGGGTTTCAGCATATTTCCGTGATTCATTTTTCGCTGTATTATCTCCTAATCAAGGATTTGATGGTTCTTTTTTTTGACGGTTTTGTAAATCAGCATACAACATTACCAATGTTCTCTAGGCAGTATGAACTAGCTTTGGAGAGATGATTTGAAAAGGAAATAGAGTCAGATTTTGAGACAATTAGCGCTACACCAGTTCTAAAGACACCTTCACCAATGGAGAATCAAGTTGCTAAGATTTATACACGGAAAATATTTTTGAAATTTCAAGAAGAGCTGGTTGGAACTTTTGCTTATACTGCCAACAGAATCGAAGAGGATGGGGCAAATAGCATATTTAAAGTTGCCAAATTTGAGGATGTCCAAAAGTCGTATACTGTCACATTAAACCATTCCGAGTTGAGAGCCAATTGTAGTTGCCAAATGTTTGAGTATTCAGGCATTCTTTGCAGGCATGTTTTCTGATGTATTCACCATACCGTCCCATTACATCTTAAAAACGGTGGACAAGGGATGCAAAAAACAGTGTATTGGATGAATGTGGTGGTGAATCACATGCACATGAGTCTTTGACTTCACGGTATACCAATCTGTGTCGGGAAACCATCCGATATGCCGAGGAGGGGCTGTAGCCATGGAAACTTATGATGCTGCAATAGGGGCTCTTAGAGAAGGTGGAAAGAAAATTGCTGCCATGAAGAGGAATATTGCCAAAGCTTTGCCAACTAGTCAGCAAGTCGGCGAGAATGCTTGTGCCGACAAGAAAACCCTAATTTCAACATCAGATACAAGAACAACCCCCATTTTATGGCCACCAAACGGAGAGACAACAAGGAACGCAGCACACTGCATTATCCGCACTTATGACTGTTCCCGAAGAGGGCCTCACAGACTCCTCCGATGGAGCTTATTGGTCATTCAATTGCATGTGCTACAAATCCTTATCAGGATCCCTATTATGGAGGCATGATGGCAGCTTATGGTCACCAACAGTTGGCATATCATCCTTTTATAGGAATGCCTCATCCCAGAATGCCTTTGCCCCTCGAGATGGCTCAGGAACCTGTTTATGTGAATGCCAAACAATACCAAGGAATTCTGAGGCGAAGACAAGCTCGTGCTAAAGCAGAGTTTGAAAGGAGGCTCATAAAATCTGGAAAGCCATATCTTCACGAATCTAGACATCAGCATGCTATGAGAAGAGCAAGAGGCACAGGAGGAAGATTTGCAAAGAAAACTGATGGCGAAGGCTCAAACAACTCAGGAAAGGATAATGGCTCTGGTCCAGTCCTGTCATCACAATCAATTAGTTCATCTGGTTCAGAACCCTTGCCTTCAGACTCTGCGGAAACCTGGAATTCTCCCAACATGCGACAAAATGCAAGAGGATCAAATGAAAATAGTGGTGTCTCCTATCATGATAACAACAAGGTTCACAGCGGTAAAAATTAAAGATGTACTGCAGTAAGTTTTAAAATTATCACCTTGATCAAAAGATCCCGCAAAATAAGGGAAGTTGTACATCACATGAATAGTTTGTTAAAACCTGGAAAATCACCATCAAACGGTCACAATTAGCTCACAAAATTGATTCTAAAAGCACACAAACAGTTGGTGTGCACATATTCACAAACCAAACCATTTTGCTACCACCTTACAAAACCGTACCTGCATCTTTCAAAATTTAGCAGACCAACAAACATACTCTGCACAGCCAGCCCACACACCAGCCTGCTGCAAACCAGACAAACCTGCTACACTCAACATCCACACTAGACCAACTCTGTTACAATCAGCTAAAAACCCCTCCAATAAACCAACACCTGCAAAACTTCCCAAACAATACTAGCAGAACCTGCTCCAATTCTGCAGAGCTCTATCCTGAAACACTCCATCAGAAAAGAAAAAGACAAAATCACTGCTGCAATAAACCTCCACGCCAGACAACCCTTCTGCACAACAGCAAACCATGAGAAACTTGTCCAAATCGCACCATAAAACAAACACACACACAACAAAGCAAAAAGAAAAAATTACACAAAAAACCATAAATGACTAACCTTCTTCAAATTTCTTCCAGACTTTTCTTCCTCATATAACTTCAACAAAACTCCTTCTTTCCATTCAACTCTAACACAACAAAGAAATCACTATACATCAACAACATAGAACACCGCTCCTCATAAAATAAACCTTCTGATCTTGCACACAAATCTGCAGCTTTACCTATATTCTCACCTATGACCGTGGCAACAATACAGTGAGGCTCAACGCAAGAATGATACGAATTTTCGTTTTGGTTGTGAGCCCAGTTCAAGAGTAGGATCTGTTTAAGTTTGCACCAACACTGAGGGATTTCGTTTCGGATACACGGTAGTAATTTAACTTGTTTTGTCGCCGCTTGTAGTATTGGTAATCGTAAAGCTCCGACATCATTCTTCAAACAACTCTGTCTCCTTTCACTCTGTCCTTACTTCATTCAAGTCTGTTAACATCATTCAACCTCCACTCATAAGCACAACTTCAACCTTCAGGATTTTCTTCTTCTCCTGGTGTTCAACTTTCTGCGTGAATCCTCCAATAATAATCCATAAACCCACAAAACTTTTCATCCCCAATCCATCTTCAACCCAACACCTCACTCCAACATCCGCCGAGAATCTGCTCATGTGTCACTAGCAACAACTCATTTCAACTCAGTTCTTCTTCCTCCATCGTTCTTCGAATCACCAGCTTCACGCAAACTCCAACACCGTGAATCACCGCGAAATCCCAAGCCCCTGTTCCTCCAACCGTCACCGTTTTCCTCTTCTCCTCTGCGTGCTCCCCTTCCATTTCACTTCTTCCACTGCTCAAACAAAACCATAGAACCGCTTCCGCCTCCTTCGACCTTCAACCAAGTCGAACCCCAATCCAAAACCTAATTAAAGTCACGAAATTAGAGAGAGATAGAGACGAAGGGATAGGGATTGAATGAATCGGCGATTGAACCAAGTACAAACCTAGAATTTTGTCGAATCATACGAGGAAGAGAGATTCATGTTTGTTACTCTTGATATCTCGACAACTACTTTCAAAACTCAGGTATCGTTGATGTTGTGGTGTTAGATCCGTCCCCAATTTCCTTTCCCTGTTTTCTTTTCTTATTTTTTATTTATTTATTTTATGAATATTAATTCTGGTTTTGTTGTATATATTATTATTATTATTATTATTATTATTATTATCATTATTATAATATATATATATATATATATATATATATATATATATATATATATATATATATATATATATATATATATATATATATGTTACTTTCTAAGTTTCATTTTATATTTATTTTTTTTAGAGCTTTAAAATTATTTCATATTAGAGTTTTGAGATTATTTTCTTTTAGAAGTTAATTTCATTTATTCTTTTGTTATTGGGCGTTTTGTCCCATTTATCTTGCTTTGGCCGATGACGAAAGTTCCATAAATCGATTGCTAAGTCAATATATTGATAAGTATCGTTGGATCTGAGGCCACCTCCTTTCTTTCTTCTTTTCTTGTCACGATTTGATTCATTGACGCTATCAAACCATCTTCAATAAAGGAATCGAGTTATATTCGTTTTGAATTGGAAAAAAAGAGGATTAAGTGTAGACTTTCTCCCTCTCCGAGTGTCGAGATGCTCACTGTAGTGTGGGTGGTTTTAACACTCGTCTTTCAATGCGAAGACGCTCGTATTCTTCGCACTCATCCATATCCTTCTCTCCTAAAACCCCGGTCTCGTGCCGAGTCTATTTTCAAACCGTAGAAAAATCGACTTCTCTTTGTATTGAACTAAAAGAGGGGATTAAGTGTAGACTTTCTTCCTCTCCGAGTGTCGAGATGCTCACTGTAGTGTGGGTGGTTTAGATACTCGTCTTTCAATACGAAGACGCGATTTCTTCCACCACCTCTCCTTTCCATAACTTCCTCCCGCAACCCTTTTCACACCTAAAACCTCGGTCTTGTACCGAGTGCATTTTCAAATCTTTTCATAACAAGAATTTGAATGGTCGTGGAATGGTTAGGCGTAGGCCTTCTCCTATCCCGAGTGCTGACGTTTACCGTAGGGTTCTCTGTCGCAAAAGGCACTTACCATTCAAAACCAAAAACATCATTAATAAGAGAACGAAGTTCTCTTTGCATTGAATTAAAGAGAGAGGATTAAGTGTAGTCTTTCTTCCTCTCCGAGTTTTGGGATGCCCACTGTAGTGAGGGTGGTTTCGACACTCGTCTTTCAATACGAAGACGCCTCGTTCGCCACACTCTTTTATAACAAAAACTTTGAGATAACGAATTGGGTATTACCCGTAGGGGTTACTATCCGAGGACCTGTCTCGCCCCCTAAAAACAATCCAATCAATCAAACGTGACTCCTCGCCCCGCGTGGCGAAAACTAATCAATCTTTCAAAAGGATATGTTACGTCCGTTCTACCGCAAACAGGTAATGCCTAAGTCTCCAACGAGCGAGCAGCAATACACCTAACTGCTAGAATGCGCACGATAGCATCATCCATAAAAAACATCAACACACCGTAGGCCGAACTACGGCTGCTCTGATTTCTCATACCAGATGAGAATACGTAGGCACAAGACGACGATGTCTTGGCGAGCACAATCCCCCCATCACCCGTAGTTCCCCGAACTACGTCGACTCTGACTTTCTCACATCTATTGAGAATACGTAGGCATAGGACTGCGAAGTCCTACCGAGTCCGTTCTTTCTCTTTTTCCCCGTTCTCTCTTCCCTCCTAACTTTCCTGTTTCTAACCCTTCTTTTACCCTGTGGAACGCTTTTATAGCATAATATTTTAGCAAATAATTCACACATCGACAAACAAAAGGTTCCCATCGAGTACGATGGATGCGAGGGGTGCTAATACCTTCCCTTCGCATAACCGGCTTCCGAACCCGTTCTTGGTCGCGAGACCATCTTATCCATTTCTTTCTTAAGGTTTTCTCGATATTTTCCTTTCCCCTCATGGGATAAATAAAATTCGGTGGCGACTCTTCTGTCTATCTTTTTCGCCTCCCCGTCGTTGCGCGATGCATTTTTTCGAGTAGCGACACATACCAGAAGCTTGTGCCTTTCCAAAAGACACACCAACACCACCAACTCCACCCCCTCCACCAGACCAAGTTGATTAACCACTCATTAACACTTTCTTGGAATGCCCAAAAAATGATCCTTCAACCCCTGTTTCCTCTGACCAAACCATTCACATCTCCTCTGACACTGAAAAAGAAACTGCACCTGAACCTGAACCCATCATTGAACCTGCGTAAATAGATGTTTTAGTCAGGAAGTTTGATGAAGAAGTGAATTAGCGTCTTCACTCTCTGATGTAAGAATGTACTGAATGAATTAATCCTGCTCAGAGTAACTTTACATGGTCTAAGTTCAGAAGGTGGATGAACTCCCGCTCTTGGGATCTTAAGGAACTCAGTTACAAGGTTGTTGAGAAGAGGTTTCATGATAAAATGGATGGAGTTATAAAACCTATTGTGGAGACGTTTACTCCAAAGCCTTCTCTAACTCCTGAAGCTGAAATTATAGAAGATGCTGATGCTGAAACAAAAGCCTAGTGTGAAAGCTGAAGAATCTAGTTCTGAACCCATTCCCTTGGAATTGAAGAATCTTCAAGAGGTGGAGAATGAGAATCAAGTTGTTAGGAATGCCTAGACAAGCAGGATGAAATGTTCAAAAGACAGGCTAATACTAACACCAATATTGAAGGGAGACTTCAAGCCATTCTATCCAGATCGTCACCCCATCTTAGAAACCCTATTTTTTTTATTATTTTTTTTTGCTTTCTAGTTTTTATATTTTAGTCTTGTATCATTTCTATTTTCATTTCTGTACTTTCCTTGCATTATGAATGAATGAGGTTTTTGTGTGTTTTATCTTTGTATTTATTGTTTTTCTTTTTGATTGATGACAAAGGGGGAGAAGAGTGGACACGCATTTGATATGCTTATTTCCTTTCCGAATCCCAAACATCAGATTCTAATATTTTCTGACTCTGATCACTAATTTGGGAACTTTGACTAGGTTCACCATTTTTTGCTAACTTTTCAATCAAGATAACCAGGTTATTCAGAAGTTGAGAACTTCTAGAAATTCATAGTTAAAGGAATTAACCAGACATCTAAAGTTTCTAAACCAAGTTTTTATACTTGAATCTTAAGTAAGATATATTGCTAACAACCATACTTTTTGATACTTGAAACCAAGTTTTTATACATGAATCTGAAGTGAGATATATTAAGATATTTTATGTGTTAAGGTTATTTTAAGCCTTAAACTCGGGGGGAGCTTGCAAACCTAACATCAATGTTCTAAGCTGAAAAATAATTTTAATAACATAAGATTCAGGGGGAGCTTACAAACCTCAATGTGATGCTTTTATAAGATTAAACCAGGTAAAAATTGTCCATCAAAATGTATGGTTTTGTCATCATAAAAAAGGAGGAGATTGTTAGGACAAGATTTGGTTCTGCACCTGGCCTTATGTTTTGATGATAACAATACATAGTGTTTTAGAGAATAGTTTTGTACCTTAATAATTTTATTTAGTGTGCAGGATTTATATACAAGTTCTGACTCAAATTATAGGACGTGTGACGTCACCAGACTCTGAAACTAATATACTTTGACTCTAAATTATGTGTTTACAAAGTAATCAAGCTCTGGATTCTTTACTCGACGCTTTTGACATCTAGTCGTCCAAGGCTTTGTTACTCTGAAGCTTCTGAAGTTGTTATGCTCTGAAGCTCTACACTCAAATCAACTTTGATCCATGTCACTGGACTCTAAAGACCAGGTTCTAATGAACTGGATCAAGATTCTGAAGACACAGTTTATGAAGATTCTCTCAACCAGACTCTTACTCTTATCTTATGCATGCTTCACCACCTATCTATCAGAAGCTTCTAAATATTGAAGATAAGATCAAAAGGTGTTACGTGAGAAAAATAATACGCAGTACAAGATCAAATATTTCTTTCACTATACTGATTTTGTGGGCTAAGGATTGTACTATTGTACCATTTTATCTCCCATTTTCACAAACCGTTATGCAAGGATACAACTGCATCTTGGTATTCCAATTCTACTCTCGAATGGATATCTTCATAACCAAAATAAAGAATACTTGAAAGAATGTAAAAGTACATGAACAATTACTATACTATTGTCATATACGTGAATAATGCTATTAGTGAATACTTTGAGAGAAAAGAAACGCCACACAATAAATTTTGTTCATACTCTGCATTGAAAATCTTTTGTGTGATATTCTTGTATTTCATTTGTGTATTTTGCTTTCTTAGAAGCATTTTTTAAACACAATTTGTATCAATCTATTTAATTGGACTTTTTCTTGAGTGACTAAGGTTTAGTATGTATAATCAAGAAGACATCGAGCGTTGGTTTTTGTGTCATAATCAAGTTTGATTATAGTGGATTAAGTCCTTGTTGATAAGGAGAAATCACCTTGGCGGGTGGACTAGACGTAGCTTAGTTAACAGCGAACCAAGATAAAAATAATTGTTTCATTATTTTTATTCTTAGTTTTCTGTTTGTTGGGTTGAAAAAGATTTCATTTTTAGAAACCCAATTCAAACCCCTTTTCTTGTGTTTCTCTCCACCTTCAAAACCATATATTGTCAGATCGATGCACACCCTGTCATATGAACTTTCTATAAGATGGCCAATTTCAGAGAAGCACAACCATTTTGACTTCGGTACGGGACCACTAACACAAGGAATAAGAGCATCGTGAATTGAATCAAAATGTTATTTTTTCCCGTATAGCGATGTGTATAATTCTTTATGCGACTTCAATTATTTCTTAAAATTCAACCCACCCAAGATACCATGCCAACCAAGTTCGAATAAAGAATGTTGTCTTTGAATTGATGTTCTCACACGAAAATGCTCTGACCAAAATTTGTTTGTATTTCATTATGTTGGTTTTGGATCATTTGGTTCACAAAAATATATCACACACACTCGTAAAATACATTATAGGGGAAGCATACAAGTCTTAAATGAATGAATTTAATATACCATTCAGTGCATCAGGCAGTATACAAGTACTTCGTGGATGAATTCAATATACCACTTATCTCGCATCTCATGGTTGCAAATGCTTGCCTTCTATTTGAACCATTGTCAAACCTTATGATTACAATGCCAAACCCCAATTTCATGGCTTCCATGCTTACCCGTTCATGCATATGTTCACGAGCAGTAAACATTTGTTCGTTTCTAAAATGCTGACCAACATCTATATTTACAACAACTAGTTTAACATCATTCTTCACTTCATTCTATTTAATATCATCCTTCACTACATCCGGTTTTGCATCATTACTTGCAGTAACTTTCGAAAATATAATCGGGGGCACCATATCTAATACAAACCAAAACAGAAAATTAGTTTTAAAAGCTCACAGTAGCAGGAAAATCCAGGTATGCACACCCGAAACCTGACCAGGTAAATTTGGATATGCACATCCGGACTCAATGTTCATTTTTCAGCTCAAAGAGAAGATTAGTGTAATCAATGAGGGATGAAATAAGTGAACTTAAACTGCATATTATTTTACTCCCTTTGATGAGATAAAACACAAGAAGGGTGATTTAGAGTCGAAAGGTTGATTGAGAATGATTTTTAAGGGTTTTGGGTTATGGAAGTCATATGGAGTATGAGAGAGATGATCATGCAAGATGGTGATATATTCAATTTCCCGCTTAACATTTTCGGAGATGTATTTTCGAAAATGTCATTAAATGGTTAAATAAATCAGCTCAATAAAAAATGCAAAGTAAATGGGGTTCAGAGCTATTTTTATAGATGCATATCCGAATATACCCCCAAATTTTTTGCAGATTCATCTCCGAAAAAATTTAAGAAAGAAAATAGGGTGACCGCTTGATTTACGAAGGATGAGGTGCTTTAAGGTGCGTGTGGAGATACATATTTGAAAACATGTGAGGGAAATTTTGGGTTTTCATTGGTGTGATGTCAAAAGATATATCATCCACATTTCATATAGCCTCATGTAGTGATATAATTTATAAAGACTTTGGGGGCGAGGCGAGGGGAATACTCGTGACCCTTCGTCCTTCCCGAGTCACCCTTGTACTAGTTTGAACATTCCCTTTATGATCCGAGTGCCCTTTGTCCATATGTGTCACCATAGCCTCCAGTTTTCTCGTCCATAGCGCAAGATTGTACGTAGAGCGTATACTGGATCAACAAACGTTACATTGGAAGTAATGAGACTTAATCACACCTCCTATATTTTAGGGAATCAAACATCCATGCTTAGAATGGTTGCTAAATTAAAGGAGACTCAGTTTAGACCCTATAGTTATGAATACATTGTTATCACCATATTGAGGAAAAAACCAATAACACGGAGAATCACACATATATAGAAGCTTTTGACCTCACATGATTTATCTCTCCATACCCTAACTACCTTAAGGCCTATAACAACCCATAACCATTAGAGGTTTTCACGCTTATTGTACTTTTAGCGAGTACAGTTGACTCCCATCGTAGGACCTCGATAAAACTGGCTTGGGCCACCCCACTGTATTTAACCAGACTATTGTCTTTGTTCTTGTCCCACATAATGGTTAACAAAAAGATAATGAATATTTCCAACGAATGACCTGATAAAAAGCGAAACGTTATAGCGAAGATGTGCACCGTTATGGACAACCTTCATTTCCACAACCAAATCTTAAAAGATAACGTTCTTCATATCTAGTATCGCCAACAAGAAACAGACACATGGGATGAATTGGAAATGCTGGACCTCCAACCTCTATCATAAGAGATAAGAAAGGCACCCGTTCCAGAAAACTTTAAACCTTCATCATTTGCTAAGTTTTATGGACGCGTAAACCCGTATAAGTATGTGGCCTTTATCAACACTCAAATGGACATCATTGGGGTACCTGATTCCTTAAATTGCAACCTTTCTTCTGACACCTTTAGGGACACAACCTTTAGATTGTATATGGGCCTCCTCAGGCTCTTCGTCACCAGTTATCAAGATCTGGTGAAGAAGCTAGTCCACCAGTTCACTACAAGTAGACATCAGAAGCTGGCTTCCACTAGTCTGTTCAACATATATCAGAGACCGTCAAAATCATTGAGAGAATATATCATCTGTTTCAACGAAGAAAAGATGAAGGTAATCCATCCAATTCAGGAAATTCTCATAGAAGCATTTCAAAACGGTCTCAGGGTGGGACACTTTAACGAGTCTATCGCCCAAAGACCAACAATATCATTAGCTGAAGTAGTGACACAAGCATAATTTTATATCAAAGGCTAGGAGAGTAACTCCGAAAAGAAGGCCAATGATGGAAAGAACCAAACTTCCAATGTAGACAACTTACAAAGAAACCAGTACACGTCACCCATGAGAGACAAAACGGATTTCAAGCAAAGTGGAAAGTCCAATGAAAGTTTCACCAAACTGAATGCTCGTTGAGAGCATATATGGTGAGAGGTTATGCATATGCATAATATCCCACATCTGTCATCCCTAAAGGCGACTGTCATGGAACCTGATCCTCACAATTGGTACAAATTCCATAAAGTTAAGGGACATCAAACGAAGCAATATTACCAACTCAAAAAGGAGATTGATCACCTTATCCAAGAAGGTCGTCTGAATAAATACATCAAGACGAATCTAATTCATAGGGGAAATATTTTTCAAACAAACCAGGATCCAATAAGGGAAATGATCTAGTTAAATGAGGCAAGGATCAATCCATTCTCCATACTCTCAACACCATTGGGGGAGGATTTTTCGAGTGAGATAGTCTAAATCCTACCTGCCAGGAGCAAGTTCTCCAGATCATGACCGTTGATGGTTCACCCGTCAACTCCAAGGCAGACGAGCTAGAAGCTCAAGAGGCAAAGACTGTCTTTTTCGAGAAGGATACCTCAGAAATTCATCCTCACAACAATGACCCCATGGTCATCATGTTCAATGCAACGATTTAGAGATCAAAAGAGTTTTGATTGATTAGGGGAGCTCCGCCAACATCCTTTAATGGGATACACTTGAAAGGTTCCATATGAATGTATAGGAGATAAAACTCTTCAAAGGATCGTTAGTGGGTTTCTCAAGCGGATCGATAGAAGTGAGTGGCTACATAACACTGATGACTATCTTGAGAGCAGAGGAAAATGCCAAGAAGATCAAGGTAAGATATTTGGTTATTGATGCATCCTCATTGTGTAATATGATCATAATGACCTGCTTTTAACCAGTTAGAAGCCACTTTATCCACCTTATACATGTGCACATGTTACCTGCTTTTAAATGGACGGGTGGGCATTATCCAAGGAAACCAAGAGGTTGCCAAAAAATGTTATGCGAAAATCTTAAAGTTGAAGAGGGTCAAAATAGTAGGCGTAAGCACTGTGAGTACGAAGATACATATATAGCCATTAGAGAAAGTTTTCACTGAGTCAATCGTCACAATTTTGATGAGGAGATCGCCAAGTCTGCAGGAAAGGCAAGATGATCGTTGGGGCGAAGGGCCTCATTTCATTTAGTTTAGTTTGTTTAATGTTTATTTGTTTTAGGAGAGTTATAATCCCAATCATGTTTATAAGGATATTACTGTTTTCACAAGGATACTCTTCTCCAGCACTGTTAATCCAGTGTGCAATTTTTAAAGAGACTCTCCCTTTTATATAATTGTTGAATTGTTGCCGATTTACTTGCAAAACCTCAAAAAGCAAAAAAGCATAATAAAGATTGCTTCTTAAGGTCATTACAGGCTATATCCCTATGTGGAAGTCCTTGGCACCTCTTAAGACTATTAAACACATTAATTATTCTATAAAAAAAATTATTTTGAAAAAAACATAATAATTAAAAAGGATTATAAATAAGAAACTTGATATTAATTTTAATTTAAATCATAAAATTATTGATCAATAGAATTTACACCAACTAAATATTTTAAAATAAAATCTAACGAAAACATGTTTAATATCAAAATTGAAACCAACACATTCTCATCCACTTTTTTTCTCTTCAAAATGCTTTTCAGATTTGTGTGTAAAAGTTTTAAATTGTTTTAACCATATTTGGATTACCAATTTTTTTAGTTGACACCTGGAATCAAATTGGTTTCATGTTGTTAATTTTGTTTCTTTTAACTTAGAACTCTTTTAAAAAGAATATATGGTTCAATAAGGGATGTCACAAAACCCAAGCATAGTTAATTGTTTATAAGTTTTAAATTATTCTAAAAGGAAAAAAATCATGCATTAATAGTGTAATTTTTTTTTATATTATTAACTAATAACGATCATAATTTTTTATATTATCAACTAATAACGATTATAGATTCTATCAAATTATATTAAAAAGTTTAAAATAATTAATAATATATTCCTATTAAATAACACTGTAAATTTTTTATATGGCCAGTACATAACAATTAAATCTTATTTTAAATCAAAATTTCATTTATTAATTATTCTATTTGACTTAAATACATTGAAATATGTATTTAATAATGGATTTGATTGAATTTAAAACTTTATTTTTATTTGCAGGTTTAATTGTTCTTTTTACTATATATCAGCACCATGGGGTTGTTGTGCAGATTTTGTAATTTAAAACATTTTTGTAATTTAACACATTTTTTAATTTAAGAAGAATCACTACAAAAATTTTCACTCTTTGTAAAGGTAACAAATCACATCAACCATACAAACTTTTCCAATAAATTCAGTTATTACAATTCTAACACTAACTAACCAAATTTTTGTCAAAGTTTCTAAGGAGTCAATTGCTTCGACTACACCAACCGATATTAAAATCAACTTTAACCGATATTAAAATCAACTTTAACGGTAATTTACTGAGATAGAGTTCAACTTTAACGGTGATTGAACATATAAAATAAATGTGTTACAAGATATATTGGTGATAGATATGCATGACTCAAGAATCAGATTTTAATACTTGAGAATGATGGATAATCAAATATGTGAGGTTTATCTAATATTAAAAATTAATTTTTTAATTTAAATTTAATAATGTATTAGATAGGTTTTTATTTACTTTTAATTAAAATTTGCAACTTTTAAAATTTTAAATATTATGTAATTATTTTTAGAAAAGTTATTTAATAGATGATAGCTATATGATATATAAATGTAAAAATTTACAATTATTATAACATTCATTCTTGCATGAAATAGATGACTATAAAAATAGTATTTAATACAAATGAGAGATAGAGTCTTGTTTTATAAGATATACAAGTAGGGTCATACATGTAGTTGATGGAGATTTTAGTGATCATATATGACTTTAAAAGTCATAATTAATATATGAAAATGTGAGAGAATTAGTTGTGTATGAATTATATAATAATTAAATTTGAGTTTTTATTTTAAATTTAATAATATATTTGTAGGGTTATATTTGCAAAAGACTACTAGAGTTGAAGAAGATGAACATGGAGATTCATTCTTGTATAACAGAATTTTGTTACAGAAGCAAAGGAGAAAGAGGGAAAATGAAGAATGAGAGAAAATGAAAGTTATATTATCATTATGTTACATACTCTCATCAATACACCATATGTATACACATAGTTTATATGAGAGTACTCTCTTTTCCCTCTTTACTCTTATCTCTAATACCCCCCCCCCCCCCCCCCCCCTCAAACTCATGGTAAGGTTTTCCAAACATGTAACCTTGAGTTTGTGTCTTAAATTCTGAAATGCTCCAATGCCAAGAGGTTTGGTAAGCGTGTCTGCGAGTTGGATAGACGCCGAGACATGATGCACACGTAGTTGTCCAACCACAACACGTTCACGCACAAAATGTATGTCAAGTTCAATATGCTTGGTGCGAGCATGAAGAACCGGATTATGAGACAACATTACCGCACTTAAGTTATCACACATGAGAATAGGAGTGTGATACTGGACTTTGAGCTCAGATAACAAGGACTCAAGCCATAATAATTCAGAGGTGGTGTGAGCGAGAGCGCGATATTCTGCCTCCGTGCTGGAGCGAGCAACTAAGGCTTGTTTCTTTGAGCTCCACGAGACAAGGTTGGGACCAAAAAATATACATGAGCCAGACGTGGAACGCCGATCATCCGGGTCACTGGCCCAGTCGGAGTCACTATAGGCATGAAGCGACAACTTGGAAGTTGTAGCTGATGGAGACAACTATAAACCATAGGAGACAGTCCCACTTAGATACCGAAGAATCCGTCTAACAGCAGACCAGTGAGTATCTAGGGGATCAGACATGAACTGGCAAGCCTTATTGACACTGTAGGCAATGTCTGGTCGGGTTAAAGTGACATATTGCAGTGCTCCCACAATGGATCTATAGATGGAAGGGTCTGTCGGCTTTGAAGCTCCATGTTTGCTGAGTTTGCAGCTGGTCATCATGGGAGTTGGAACTCCATTGGCATTAACCATATTTGCTCGAGACAGAAGATCTTTGATGTATTTTGACTGTGTCAACAGCATTGAGCCATCTGTTTGAAAAGAAACTTCAATGCCAAGGAAATACTGAGGCCTACCAAGCTTTTTCAATGCAAAGGCAGTGTGAAGTTGATGTATTAATGTATGAATTAGAGTGTGATCAGATCCTGTAATCAGTATGTCATCCACATACACCAGAGCATATAGGACAGTTCCTTGAGAGCAGTAGAGAAACAGGGAATTATCACATTTGGATGTGGTAAATCCAAACTGAATTAGGGCTTGTGCCAGTTTTTCATACCAGGCTCGTGGAGCCTGCTTGAGGCCATAGATTGCCTTGTGTAGCTTGCATACAAGAGTCTTGTCATTGGTAGCAAAACCTGGAGGCTGAGTCATGTAAACTTCATCAGTTAAAGTGCCATTGAGAAAAGCACTGTTGACATCAATTTGTTGAATGTCCCATTTGTGTGTGAGAGCCAAGGTGAGGATGACTCTGATAGTGGTTGGTTTCACAACAGGAGAGAATGTTTCAGTGTAGTCAAAGCCATGTTCTTGATGATATCCCTTGTCTACAAGTCTGGCTTTGTACTTGTTAATAGATCCATCAGCATTTTCTTTGATTTTGAAAACCCATTTACAGCCCACAGCTTTCCTTCCAGGTGGTAGTGTTGTGAGAGTCCATGTGTGATTGGCCTGTAAAGCTGCAAATTCAGACTGCATAGCAGTGTGCCATGAAGGATGAGATAGAGCTTGTTTAACAATAGTTGGTTCAGATTCAGTGTGTACCAAGAGAGCCTTAGGTTTTGACTTCCCAGTCTTTGCTCTAGTCATCATAGGATGGTCATTAACCAAGAGTGAAGGTTGAGGGATGTGGCTGGGAATGGATGGGGAGTGAGATGACTCAGAAGTAGAATTAGGGAATGTGGAGTGTGAGGCAGTTTTTAGAGGAATGGACATATAAGTATCTTCAGTAGGGGAAAGAAGTAGAGTATTACCTTCTGGACAGACAGGAGACTCAGTTTCTGAGCTGGAACTGCTGTTAGTGGGGTCTATGACCTTATGAGTAGTATTGTCAAGATATGTAGAAGGGCCTGCTTCAGAGGTGTGAGGTGAGATGTGTTGTAAAATGGGAGCAGACTTAGAAGTACCTGCCAGATTAGCTTGTGTAGGCTCTGAGGTAGTAGGTGTTGTATGAGATGTGATATGATCTGTGGCCAAATTAGATTGATTAGGGTGCTCAGACATTGGCACTGTTGGAGGAGCTAAGGGCCTAGACATTTGTTGAACAGTTGTAAGTTCCAGGCTTTGAACTGTTGGGTCAGAGTTGAGAGGTATGACAGTTGGGACCTGAGGTGATGTAGCATTTGTCTTGGATGGTAATGTTGATGGACAGGCAAGAGACTTGTTTATGGAAGTAGGGCCTGCTGTATTATTTGACTGAAATAGATGAGGAAAGGGAAAGTGGTCCTCATTGAAAGTGACATCCTTAGAGATGTAAATTTTTCCAGACCTGCTCAGACATTTACACCCTTTGTGTTGAGGGGAAACTCCAAGATATACACATTCCTGGCTCCTTAGTTGAAGTTTATATTGGTTATATGGTCTGAGTAAGGGATAACATGCACAACCAAATATTCTAATGGTCTTGTAATCAGGGTGCTTATCATACAGAGCATGAAAGGGTGAGTGATGTGTAGTAAGTGGTGTTGTTGGCAACCTATTCATTAGATACACAGCAGTAGCAAAACTATGATCCCAGTATGTTAGAGGCATAGAGGAATGAGCTAGCAGAGTTAATCCCATCTCAACAATGGTTCTGTGTTTTCTCTCAACTGAACCATTTTGATGTGAGGTATGAGGGCAAGTTAACCTATGTGTTATGCCAAGTTCCTGCAGAAACTTAGTGAATGGTCTGAATTCACCCCCAAAGTCAGATTGGACTGACTTGATTGTAAGATCAAATTGAGTTTGCACAAACTTGTGGAACAATTTAAAAGCACCTAGAGCCTCAGACTTCTGTTTAAGAAAATACAACCATGTATATCTTGTGTGAGCATCAACAAATGCAATATAGTATCTATATCCAGAACTAGATGGTGAAGGGGAAGGACCCCAAAGATCAGTGTATATCACATCAAAAGCTTTACTATACACATGGTGTGTAAGAGGGGCATGAAGCCTATGAGCTTTGCCAAGGTTACATGATTTGCAGAAACTGTTTTGTTTATTGGAATGAGGAATATTACACAACTTTAGTATATGAGCAACAGATGCAGAATTAGCATGTCCTAGCCTATGATGCCAAAGCATACTATTATTACATGTATTATCTATAAAACAATCTAGCTGACAAATAGATGTGGAATTCACAGCTGTATAGATTTGAACCTGACATGTCTTATTCAATGAGGTATGCAGACTGTGAGACCTTGAAGACTCTAATGATAGAAGAGGAAAACAGTAGAGACCACTGGCATCTAGAACTCCTTCAACCAGAATTTGTCTAGAAGCCTGAGATTTAATATAGCATTTGTTAGAAAAAAATTCAAAGATAACATTATTATCATGAATTAATGGTGAATGTGTGACCATTACCTACATAGACTTTGTCATTGCCTATATATACTCTAGAATTTTGTAAATAAGAGGCATGTGGAGTAAGTTAATGAGATGCACCTGAATCCACAAACCATGCTTGGGAGTCCAATTCTGCAGGAAGGTTATACTGCTGAGTTGTGCCAATAGACTTGATCGTGGCAGCCATCATTGCTACAGCTTGTGCATTTTGAGACTTATCTGCAGCCTTCTCTTGTCTTGATTCCATGTTACCACTTGGCTTCTCCAGAGTTTCGTTAGGATTTGGAGGCATGAAGTTTTCATCAAACCTGTGCCAGCAAGATGATACAGCATGACCATATTTACCACATAATTGACATGTAGGTCTGTTACCACTGGGAGGCCTTGTTCTTCCTCTGCCCCTACCTCTGGAGGGCCTAGAATTCCTCTGTGAGCTGGAGTTTCCACGACCTGTGTGGGCAAGATTCATAGCAACACTTGATGCAGCTTGATCCAATCTAAACTTTTCCAGTTGAGCTTCTTGAACATACAATAAAGCTTCAACATCACAGAGAGATGGTGGAACTGGAGTACCATACATCTGCATCACAAAGGGATTGTATTCCTCAGGAAGACCATCAAGAATGGCATCAACTTGGTCTTGCTCAGTGATGGAATCTCCCACAGCCAATAGTGAATTTGCTATGGCTTTAATTCTAAGCACAAACTCAGTGATTGTGCTAGCTCCTTTCTTGGTGGATTTTAGTTCCACTCTCAATTGTCTAACCCTAGCCTTCATCTGTGCTATGAAATACTGATGAATTTTGTCCCAGACTTCGTATGCGTGTTTGCACACAAGAACACGTGGAAGAACGGATTCTGATATTGTTGAAAGTAACCAAATAAACACTGCTTGATCTTGAACTAACCATATTTCATATTCATCAGAAATCGTACCTATGATACGATCTTGCGTGGTTGTGTATTTCGGCAGAATATGCGGATTGAAAACAACACGATGCATCTTCTGTGTCAAGATAACTCCTTCGACCTGTTGGTTCCATAGGAGGTAATTATTTTCTTGCAGCTGAATGGAGAGTTTCGGACCGAATCGACTGTTCGATTTCGTTGTACCAAATCCAGGGATGCCTTGTTGCGATGGCTGTGAGTCTTTGACCCCTGATTCTTGAATGTCGTCGGATTCCATGGTTGTCGTTGAACAGAGCTAAAGCAAACAGAAACTTGCAAGGTTGATGCAGAGAAGAACAACACAAGAACAGAGATACATAGCTGAGAAAGAATGAAAAAGGGATGACGGAAGCGTGTTAGGTCGTAGCGGCGATTGATACCATACTAGAGTTGAAGAAGATGAACATGGAGGTTCATCCTTGTGTAACAGAATTCTGTTACAGATGCAAAGGAGAAAGATGGAAAATGAAGAATGAGAGAAAAGGAAAGTTATATTATCATTATGTTACATACTCTCATCAATACACCATATATATACACATAGTTCATATGAGAGTACTCTCTTTTCCCTCTTTACTTTAAATTTAATAATATATTTGTAGGGTTATATTTGCAAAAGACATAATAAAGACGATGTTTATATGTTGTCTTTCTGAAAGGCGACGGCCACATGTGATAAGATGTTTACGGAGAAGAGAAAAGTCAGAGCCAGTAACTGAGCCACATCTCATTGAAAAAAGAGATTTAAGGGTTTATAATTGACTAGGTGGGTAGTGACATTTCTCAAGAAAATCTTAGACCCAAAATCTCAATAAATATCTCTTCCCTAACGATAAAAAAGACAGAAGTTAATTCATACACTTATATCTAATCACCAAACACATAAAGATCCTCACATGAGAAAGTCATCTCCTCTAAACCACCATAATTACCATCATACAATGTTTTTCGCCGTTGTGAGCAAATGCTAACCACCAAAATTTATTATACAACTATTAAATCCTATAAGTACCCCTGCTCTTGCTCTTGCAAGAGTAACACACATATATCTTTAAACCAGTTCAATATTTATTGAGTTTTAATTGTTTTTTTAATTAAAATATGCAACATTTAAATCTATATAATAAAAATAAAATTCTAAATTTATTTTAAGTATAAAGTTATTTCTTTAGGAATATCCAAATTTATTATATCTAATTTGAACAAACTCTGTATATTTTACTTAATTATTGACTGATTTTAAATTATCAAAGCATTTTTTTAAGTTAAGAATTGGAAGCATGACGTTGAATCTTAAATTTTTATTCCAACTTTCAAAACTTAAAATAGCAGCATCATAATATAAATATATAAAATTCAAACAAATGATATATATATATATATATATATATATATATATATATATATATATATATATATATATATATATATATATATATATATATATATATATATATATATATATATATATATATATATATATATATATATATATATATATATATATATATATATATATATATATATATATATATATATATATATATATATATATATATATATATATATATATATATATATATATATATATATATATATATATATATATATATATATATATATATATATATATATATATATATATATATATATATATATATATATATATATATATATATATATATATATATATATATATATGGGTTGTCCAAAGGTTCATTCCACGTCAAATCCACTCCACTCAAGATACAAGGTACACTTCTGATCTCTACTTTTCACTATATTTTAAATTTTGAACTGAATTGGGAGACAAAGTGCTAACCATGCAGGTCCACCCCGCGCCGCCATGATAGAGATCAACATCACCGTTTCAAGACATCTAGTTTGTCGAGTGCGTCTATTTCTAGTTCCTGAATGAAACTGTTGCATCGTATATGGGAATCGATTTTTGATTCCTATGATTTTCATGATTTCACATCCAAACTCTAATTTACCACTTCGTACCCTCCTCCGGTCACCGAATAAAGAGCATTTCAGTATCGAACGCAGAGATACGTTGCATTCGATCTAGTCAATAATCGTTTCAGCGGCGATTCATCAGATTTTCAGATCTATGATTCCCTCAATAACTCCGCAAAGTAAAAGAAGAAATGATCCTAGATCCAAATCCATATTTTCATTGGAATGACCAAAAATTGAATACAATTTCCTCGAAGATAATGTCGAAGATTTATAGTTTATCTTCCAATCTAACATTGTCTCCATCCTCCATCACCAATTTGATACATGTCCTGCAATGTCGAAGATGCGATAAGCTCTTAGTTAATAATTGGCATAGATCCGATACTGGAGTGCCTCTTATCAGTACCAAAGGATCTCCGACCTCTGAGCGGGGTCTCCTCTAACAAAATCCAGAAGGTCATAACAGGGCATGTCGACCCTGCTACATCCTTTCCTTATCACTTAACTTAATTATTACCTTTGGAAACAGAATGAAAATGAAAAAGTGTCATTGTTTCAGTGGTAATCGGTTAACACATAATCATAACCGGTTACAGGTGAAGCTGAAAAAATAAATTTTCAAAAATTTTGTGACTGTAATTGTAACACCTTAAACCCTAAAAAACTTTAATTTTAATAAAATCATACAAAAATACTTATTTATTCAGCAATGGTGTCATATCTCAGTCATAAATCCTCCTTCTCAACAAAATTTAGAATAAAACAGTGGAAAACTCAAAAACAAGTTCAACAGAAATGTCTCATAATTAATATAACTCAAATTCAAGCATAAGGAAATTAATCCAACAAATCTCATAAACACAAGAAAATCAAATTTATCCCATCCTAGTGTTACATAAGAGCGACACGCATGAATACTTAAACATAACTCGAAACAATAAATAAAGAAGAAGATAATCTACATCATTCCTCAACAGAGTAACAACTAATGCTCTTCTACCTAAGTATCTGCAACACCGGCATAACAAATAACACAATAATAAATAGGGGATGAGAATAAATTCACAAATGTTATTGGTGTATAAACAACAAGGGTAGTTTCGATAACATTATTTATCAATTACATCTTTTAGATCCACAACAACAAACAAACACAATGCAAGTATGCAATGCGATTTAATCCTCCTCCAAATACATGTGGTACCAAGTTTTTTATGTCAGAGGTATGTTAATAATTTATCCATCATTTCTAGTTCCTCTTTGGCATGGTTCCTCTCTGAACTTGAGACCCATCATTGGTTCCTCTCTGAACCATGACCCTCACTGAATGCAAGTCCTACCTATCTCCAATATACATTAATGCATGAAATACTACAAGAGTATCAAAGTAATCATCAATTATCGATTCCTCTCTGAACCCACAACTTTGCCAATGTAAGGCCAACATCATAGTTCCATTGAACTATTCAACTCAGCATAATACATAATTACCTCTCAACTCGATACATATAATTATATAATTTTTCACATTACTCATCAACAGGGTAAATATGTTATTATACATTAATGCTCATAGGCGTACTTTATTCTTATCTTACTACTCATCAAAACGACTTTGAACACGTAGACTACTAAAACTCAACCTTCTTGATTCACATAACACTCCAAACATATCAATGTAACTCATTTAATGCATTAAATTCAACTTAAAACATTTTTGAATCAGCTCTAAACATGTAAGTAGTTCAAAATACAACAACTAGCACACTTACTCTAAACATATTAGAACTCAAATTCAACCCTAAACATGTTAACAACTGTAAACTCATCAAATCAGCAACAAACACTCACCACAATCATAAATTACTCCAAATTCATCAAATCGGGTTGCGAAACCCGACAACGCCAAAACACCGACCTGCGCCGCTTAACTACTGCTCGTCACCATGCCACTATCAACTGTGGATCTGACGTCGTGTTGCGGCACTGTTGCGCATTTCGCCGCCACCAATGAATTGGCGCGGCTCATCCACCCCCCAACCCGATTTTTGATTTTCCAACTTTTGACTTTTTTTTACTCTCCGCCTCTTTGGTTTTTCGCCCTATTGAAACAAATCTAAACTCGCCTTGCCTATTTGACTACTAATCGCCTGAATACATGTTAACCAAGGTTATAGGACTCAAAAGAAAAACATACATATTCATAGCGCCTATCGAAAGAAACAACCATTATTCATCAATTCCACCTTATCTAAAGGCATCAACAAGGTTATCAAAACAAGGTCAACAATTATCAGATTCAGACTGATTAAAATATTATCACAAAAGTTGCTCAAAAGGTTTTTTGTCAAACATTCTTTGGCCACAGACATAAAAACATATTCAAAATAAGATTGTAGAGAGGGTCAGGGAACCCTCAATATCTGACTTCATAAACACCTACATGTGAACAGTTTCCCCCCGTACCTCGAATTTGCAGAATCGTTAAAGTTTTGTATTTTGGGATTTCTCTCTGCTCCTTCCACGTTCTTCCTAGGTTATTGCCTCTTTCTCACTTTTTCTCCGATTCACGTTTTGACCCTCTCTCTCTCTCTCTCTCTCTCTCTCTCTCTTCTCTCTCTCTCTCTCTCTCTCTCTCTCAATTCTCTATTTAAAAAAAATAAACCTAATTATTTTATTTTTATTATTCTCACCACTTCCCTCAATTTGTCTTAATTCTCCTTTCACCCCATTATTTTTATTAGAAACTTTACTTTCTTCCCAAAACTCATAAATCTCTATGTTTCGATTATTTTAATTAATTAAAAATAACAATAATTCTAAGAATTCTATGACATCCTAATTTTATTATTACATTGCCCGCAATTAAATCAAATAAGCATTTTAGCACTCACATACATTCATATAAAGCATATTTAAATTCTATAAAAAATTATTAAAAAATCAGGAATTAGGGAGTTTACAGTAACCGGTTTCAGGGTTTGGTTACCGATTACAACTGCTATGATTTCCAAAAATTTTGATTTTACGTTCATGTAACAAGTGTAACTCAATTGTGTAATCGTTTACAGGTTGATTGAAATCTAAGCAACATAACCACATGCTTTCAAATAAGTCTATTTTAAAAAGTGTTTGTATACTCAAAGATGAAAGATGCAAGATTGTCCTGAGGTTCGTAAGTTATGTGTCTTTTGGGTTGGCTGCATTTTGGTAAAACAACATGTTGTTAGCAAGATGTTGAACCAGATGTTCTGCTATGACAGTCACACATCATGTTTTGCGTGATGTTGTGACATGTTCCAAGACATGTTATACCAGAAAGTTAGGGCATGACTATTTTGGTATTTTTAGTGTGATTTTTTAGTCTATTCTGATGCACGCGTGGGGCGACTTTTATGGGAGTATATTGTGGAATTTCTGTTATGGCATATTCTGTTAGTTTTCATAAAATGTTCTTTGAGCCTTTTAGGAAAGTTTGTATTTTACTCCTATTATTGTGCAGGTTGATTGGCAGCGAGTTAAAACTGATTGCTGGTATTTTTGCACCTCAAGATCCCAAGTCCATTAGGCCTGAATGCTATTTAAAGAGAAGACCTAACCCTATTGTGAAGAGAACAACATGTGAAGAATTTAGAGAATAAGGATTAACTGTGTTTTGGTTGGTCTTTAGGATTTAGTGTTTGTTAATTGTATGTCACTCATGTATCTTTTGATGCACTTAGTAGACTGATTGTTAATTGTTAATTGTCCACTCTAAAGCTTTTAAGCAAGAGCATATTTGTTCTTGGTTGAAGCTTTTAAGAAAAACCGAGTATTATCTGGAAGTGTGCTACTTCTATTGTTGGTTGTTGTTGTTGAATTGTCACTGGGATTGTGACTGATTAGGAAGTGAGAAGGGGGTCTCATATCTAGAGGGTATCTAGGTAGAAGTTGCACAAGGTAGGGATTAGGCGAGAAGTTGTAAACGGGAGAGTTTAACTTTAAACTAATATTATCATAGTGGATTTCCTTCCTGACTTGGTAGCCCCCAAATGTAGGTGAGTTGCACCGAACTAGGTTAACAACTATTGGTGTAATTTTACTTTTCTATCATTTAAGATTCTTCTTTTTTATTTGTGATCAAGTTGTTTTGATCCTAGTGTTGTGACATCTGTCTCGACATCTGGTATCTACGTACAATAATTTCAAGTGTTATGGTAATATACAAAGCTTAATTGTAATTTGTACCTTACATTTATGATCAATCCATCAATGTCCAATATTATCTTGAAGTTTGTTTGATCCCAAGTCTTGACACCATAGCTTCTTTTGAACTTAGAGCTTTTTCCTTCTTTAATAATGCATTTGATATTGATACTTTGTCTTCATCAAAACATAATACATCATTGGAAGCTTTTATTCACATATGTGTTGGAGATCATTCACAAAAATGATAAAAATGCATATTCGAATCGAGTCAATCGAAATGCTAAATTGACAAGCAACAAAACATAAACTTTGGAAACCTTAAGAGGCAGAGCAATTTTAAAAAGGTCTCATCCACATGAAGTCCAAAATTAGAGTCTCGCTCTCATATTCCTACCTCTTTCATACTCCCCCGGGATAATCAAAGATTTTAAAATCTCTTAAATAAATAGAATATTTAACCTTAGGAATCAAGGTGACAAAGTAAGATTTAAAGGTATGGGGTATCAAATCAAATTGATACTATTGTTAATGTCACTCAAGGAAATAGTACCATCCAACTCCTAAAGAGTAAAAGAGTTAATCCAGGTAAGGTTATCCTTAACACACACACACACACACACACACACACACACACACACACACACACACACACACACACACACAGAGAGAGAGAGAGAGAGAGAGAGAGAGAGAGAGAGAGAGAGAGAGAGAGAGAGAGAGAGAGAGAGAGAGAGAGAGAAGAGAGAGTAGAGAGAGAGAGAGAGAGAGAGAGAGAGAGAGAGAGAGAGAGAGAAGAGGACACACACACACAAAGAAAAAGATTATCTCATCCAAGCAAGGCCTTTCAAAATTGGCTCCTTGGAAATATCTAAAAATTAATTAAACATCTTTTTCCTAATCTCTAACATCCCTTCTAATCAAACTTCACTAACCTTCTAGCCTAAAATAGCATTTTGCCTACTCGTACTCTTGACTGAAGCATGAAAAAAAAATCAGAGTAAAAATCATTTTCTTTAAGCCTATTCTAGATCCATGTATTCCTTGATTCACTTCTTTCATCTCTTGATAGATCAACATATTATAGATCCCAAACTTAGACATTATTATTGTTTTTTTTATATAAAAAAACTCAATTTTCAAGCTTTTTCTTTGAGGACAAGGAAATGTTCAAATTTGGAGTTGTGATGATTATTCGTCATATCATGTTTTTAGAATTGATTTCCTTTTTTTTAAGTACTTTTAATTTAATCTATTCATGTTTTTGTAGGTTTTTATAAATACTCTGAAGAAACATGGAATAAACCAATTCAAGCTGAAATCGTCCTAACCAAATAAATTATATGGTATTTTTACTGCGTAAGCTACGGGGACAAAGAAATAAGTGAACTAGCATACGAGAAACGAAAGAAAATGAGAAAGAATTGTGAGTGAACTATCCTCTTGAGAAATATTGTCTATGTCAAGATGTGCATTATCATATTAGGACACTTAAAATCAGGTTATATAGGTCATTACAAGTCAAAATTATGATTTTTCATGAAAAACGAGTATATCGGTGGATACATCAAGTTTATGGGTCAATACATAATGAAGGATTCTTAAAATAAAAAGTATGCCTTTGATGTATCGATACATAAGAGCCTTGGTCGATACATAATACGTATGAGTCAACTCATCCGTGATTAGACTCGACTCCAGCTGAAGGTTTTGGCAAGCCAATAGCTTTTCCTTAATTGTATCGACTCTTAGAGTCTTTATGTCGACTCCCAACTTAGGTATTGACTAATACTTGTTTAGAGTCAATACATTTTGTTCTATTTTTACAAAACTTGTAATTGTTTTCTAAAAATATGTTTTGTTTGTTATTTTTCTACACACACACACACATACTATAAATATGCATTCATGCATCATTTCTCAACATTGAAACCAAGAACATACAAAGAATTTTCTCATCATCTTCAACCTTTTCTCTTAATACATTCAAAAATTATTACACAAAATCATTTTTGTTGAGTGTCGTCTAGATTAGATTGATAAGGTTCAATTTTAGGATTGTTGTAATCAAATTGGGTTTAAATATTCTTTGGGGGTTTCATTGATAAAATTGGTTAGGTTTTTCCTCCAAGTTCAAGGATCTATTGGAAGCTTTGGTACAAGATTTATCAAAGAGGGTTCAGGCGAGTGAAAGCTTTGAAGAATAGGGTTCTGTCAAAGGAGTAACGGTAATCGGAGGATAGACTTGGAAGTCTTAGGTCTTTTGGTCTTGCTTAAGATCAAGGGGAGAGAAGAAGTTATAATCAACATCAAACATAGAGTTTGGGGGTTTAGATTGATACTTTTTCTCTTATATACAACTCTTGAAAAGGTTAATTACATATCTCAATACTATTTGTAATTGGGGGTAGACGTACCCAGAGTGAGGATAATTGAGGAACTGCCTAAATAAATATAGGTGTTTTCTCTCTCTCTCTCTCCTCTCTCTCTCTCTCTCTCTCTCCTCTCTCTCTCTCTCTCTCTCTCTCTCTCTCTCTCTCTCTCTCTCTCTCTCTCTCTCTCTCTCTCTCCTCTCTCTCTCTCTCTCTCTCTCTCTCATCTCTCTCTCTCTCTCTCTCTCTCTCTCTCTCTCTCTCTCTCTCTCTCTCTCTATATATATATATATATATATATATATATAATAAGTATATATATATATATATATATATATATATATATATATATATATATATATATATATATATATATATATATATATATATATCCCCAATTTAATAATACACATGGTGTGTAATTTAATAAACTGCAAAATTCTATTTATGTTGAAGTAATTCAAATTGCTTTGTAAAGATAATTGCAATCTAAACAATTGCAATTGATTTTTCATATCTTCAACGCAAAGGAAAATCAGCTCTGTATTTATTGTAAACCAAGTGTTTGATAAATTGTCTTAGCTCATTTTTGTTTCTTATTTCATTAGAAATTGATTACAAAGTGTGACATTGTTCAAACGATTATTTTGTAAAAACATATTGATTTACTTTCTCATTATGGTATATGTTTGTGATGGTTTAAACGCATATTTGATTCTTCAGATAACGATTCAAGACAGATGAGTATCGATTCGAAATTGCTTTTGTTTGCATAATAAATATTTTTTAAATTGAATTTTAATTAAAGAAATTTTTATTTGTGACCTATTCACCCCCCCCCCCTTCTAGATCGTTGTACTCATCTAACAAGAATTATAAGCAAGCATAGAGGCGCACCAATATCCCAGTGTGGTGCTATTTGAGAAAAAACAACAGAAAGCGCCACTTCAAGATAAACAAGTGGTGTGATTTTGAGATTCTAATAGCGCTGCCAATTTCTATAGTGGCGCATTTTCTACGATTGCAAACTGGAAAGTCAAAACAATTACTCCCTTTGTTTCAAAATGACTGTCATTTTAGATCCTTGTGTAAAAACTTTTGATTGGCCACTTATAGAGGAAGATGTATCAAATAAAAGTTGTTTCTTGTATGTGCTTCAAAGAACTACGTGCTCATATTTGTGACCAAGGATTATGGAGTCATCACATGTTTGAACATTAGCCTTTGCAACTGCTGATGTACCTTATCTTATGGTGTTTTTTATGGACTGTACAATATAGAGCCTTGTAGGACAGGGGTAATATTGTCTTATAATGAGAAGTATGTTTATGGTATGATGCTCAGTATATACCCTTGGTGTTACCAGTATCTATTAGAGGGAATCTCCTCTTTGAATGCTTAAGGATGATTGTTGACTCTGTAATGTCAGACAGGATGTCTGAACATTGTGCTTCTGGGTTTGAAGCTTTATGAGAGCTGTAAGAGTTTATTTCTCTTTGTGGTATTCTTCCTTTTAATGATGGTCTATGATTTGCTGCAGTTGTGATCCTCATGTATTCCTTTGCAAAGGGAAGAGTAATGGATTACAATGCAAATAGTTATTCATATGGATGTTGACCCCAAAACCAAAGTGGATAGTTCCTATGATTGAGACTGATGTCTCAAATGATGTTGAAACATCATCTCAGTTTATTATCTCCCAAAAAGGGAAGTTGCTTATCCATGAGAGATCATTTGAGTTCATGGTGTGGAGGTTGTTACTCACCGTCTGGATCAGAAGTGAATTATCTATTCACGTATAGTAAGGAGTAAAGCCATTAGCCATAGACTGTTGTGGATTGTGGTGTGAATGTATGGCATGACTATCTATCATGATTAACCACTTGTGTTAGCTCATGTTGTGTTGTTCAGAAGGAGGTTGTGTTAAGTCTGTATCATGTGAAGGAAGACAGGTGAGGAAGTTCCCTTCTTTTGTTGAGAAGTGTGTGCATGATGTCTATCCTAGTGTACATGAAAATTTTCCTAAACCAAGAAATTAATACGAATTGTCTGTCTCTAAGGTGTTTTGTGGAGTTTTTATTCCGTTGTGCATATGCCACTGATGTGAGAGTTGAAACAGTTCAAGTTTTCTTGGAGTTATCCTCAAGGAAAAAAGTTGTTTATGTCAGAGAAAACCCAGTTATTTCTTCTCTGTAGTGAGTGTATGTCCTCAGGAGGAGTGTGTTGTGGAATAAGGAGTTCTGAAGCTGCTAGTTGAACATGAAAATGATCAAGTGATTCTTCATGTGTTTGGGGAGTGTTGATTATGTGTGACAGGGGGAGTTGTGTACCTGTCTGTGGTTCTTGATGTTCTAGTTTGTGAGGTTGGTGTTATGAACCAGGATTGTTCATACCTCTTAGGAATGACCTAAGAAACAGTGATGAATTTTTTCTGGAAGAATTTTTTTCTATGCAGAATAATTGTAAGGCTCAAAGGGAGCTTTGTGGATGGATGTGAGATTTCAGACATGATGTTTTGACGTCACGATCAGGTTTTCAACTGAGTTCGTGTGAAAGAAGTAAGCTTGGAGCTTAGTGTAGAGTGTTGTGTGTGTCTGATTGGTTCTTAAAAGGGCTCTTCTTTAAAACATTTTTGTGTTCTGGGTCAGACAGATTTCTTGGTCATTAGGAAGTTGGTGCTCCAACTTGAGTAGATTGGTAGGAGTATACAATGTCAAGCAGGATGTCAGGACATTGTATTGTGACTAGGTGGATCAACCAGATTTGACAAGTGGCTTTTAGCATGTCAAGTTTTTCTAACTAGTTATTATTGCTTTATAAAGTCACAACTTGGAAGGCATGAAAAATGTGTGCTTGTGTCTTCAAGGAAAACATCTTAAATGGCATAGGAACTGCCAGTGCATTTGTGAGGGTCAAAGCTTGGAAAGAGAGAAAACTGAGTTGTGTACGGTTACTGAGGGTGATTTTATTCTTTTCAAAAAACGCTCTCCTTGACTGGTCTATCGTTACTAACCAGGTAAGTTACAAGCTAGGTAACACTCCTTGTATTTAAAGACCTTCCCCCTCACCTTTTCTTCAAGATGCATTTCAACATGAGTAAATCTTCTAAAGATGCGTATGAAGATCAAGTCAAATTCATTGATTCTGGAGGAATTCTTAGTTATTTTGTATATGTTCGTGTTGCTTGGGTCTTGTGTTTCCGTTGAGTCTTTTATTTTTAGTGTTTGCCTCTTTGGGTGAATCGTTTTTGTTGGATATTATTGTTGGGTTAGTGTGCTGTTTTTTCTTTTGGGATAGTTTTGTCAATTTTTGGCTAAAAAGGGGGAGAAAATAGTCCAGTCCCGTGGTAGAGTCTTGTTGCCTTCTATATGCAACAATTTTGGAATTACTTTGGTGTTTGTCATGTCTCTGTTGTTTGTTGTTACTTTTGTTGTGGTTGTTTACATAATATCTTACAAGATGTTTTTAACATCCTATATGGACCTTGAGTTGTGTGTTTTGTTGTGTCTTGTGTTTTACATTACATGTGCTACTTCTGCCATATGTGTTTCTATTGTTTGTGGCTTCTGCCATATGTGTTTCTAATATCTTGAATTCTGATAATTCAAGACTGTGTTCGAGTTGATTTTTTTGGGCTTCAAAAAGTTTCGTCTTCCATTTTGAGAGGGAGATTCATTCCTCCATGACAAGAATTGGTTTTGTGGTCTAGGTGGAGTATATTGAAAATTCTTGAATATGCAGGGGAAATTCCTGAAGATGCAGGTTATCTTCTTCCTCATGTACACAGCTGAAATGTTTGTATGTAATGCAACTGGTGTTGTGATTTTATTCCTCTCTCCAGGGTTTATTGTGCAAAAGGCGTTTTAGCCAAAATTTGCCAAAGAGGGAGATTGTAAGTTTCATGCTGACAACAATTTTGTTAAAATATGGTACACATCAAGATGTTGTGTGTGATGTTGTAACATGTTGTTCAGTTCTCTGTTGCTAAGATGTCTTGACAGATGTTAGAACATATTATACCAGAACATCTGTTCTGCCTATTGTAATTCTTAACAAGGACTGGTTATGATTTTGTGAAGATTCCTTTTGGAATTATCTCACATATTTTGTAAGTCAAGAAGATTGTATCTGGAATAGATTTTGTATCTCCAACAGTGCATATGTTACTAAATTGGGCCTTGAGACGATTTAGGGAACTTTGTATCTTTTGTTCCAAGATTTAAAGAGATTTTGGTGCATCACTCAGCTTGTGGATCAAGAAACTTCTAGATGCTGATTTCAAAGCCTATAGACTGTAGAGATGTATTTAAAAGGGAATTCTAACCTAATGTAAATATGGGCTTTCACTATCGTAAAAAACTAAGGGAAGTTTTTAGAAACTTAAGTTATGAGAGTCTCTTGTGTGTGACTTTGTAAGTCACCCTTTGTATCATTTGATGAATCATGATAGACATATTTAAGTTGTATATTGTTCTTGGTTGAAACATTTAAGAAAAACCTAGTATTGTTCTTGGTCAAGAGTCTTAACCTAATGTTGTTCTTGAAAGAAATAGGGTACATCTTTCTTTTTGGTTTTCGTGGCATTTCCTGGGACTAGGAGTGTTTGTTTATCACTATGGTGATTGGGAGTGAGATGGTGATTTCTCATATCTAAGAGTTCCTATGTAGAAGTTGCACTAGGTAGGGATTAAGTGAGGGGTTGTAAATGGAAGAGTTTAACTCTGAATTGATACTACTAATAGTGGATTTCCTTCCTGGTTTGATAGCCCCTAGACGTAAGTGTTGTTGTATATTGAACTTCGTTAACAATTCTTTGTGTTATTTATCTTTCTGCATTTAAAATTTTACACAATTTAAATGGTTGCATAAATTGTTTTGTTAGTCTACAGATGTTACAATATTTGTCATGACATTGTACCCTGATGGTGGAACATCAGATTCCACATCATGTATTTCATGTGCCAGAAAATTTCACAATTCGATTAACGATGTTCTTTTGAGTCAATTCAATTTTAATCATATTTGTATGAGGAAATGACTTGCCACCTCCAATTTGAACCTAACACCCCTTATAATTTCATAATTTCAAAACTGTCCTTCAAAAAATTTAAAACAAATTTTCATAAAAAGTTCTATTTTTTTTACCGAAATTTCCGATAAAAAAAATGAAAAATACCATAGTTTAAAAAAAATTCCAAATTTTTCAAATAAAATTTTCTTATAATGTAAAAAAATCATATTTTTTTCCAGAAATTTCAAAATTTTCAAAAAAAATTAAATTTCCAGTATTTCTTTATACTTTATTCCAAAAAAAAAATCATATTTTATTGAAAATTTTAAAATTTTGAATTAAAAATAAAAAAATCATAAATTCCTAATACGTATTACAAATTTCCGATTAAAAAAAATAAGTCCACGTTTTACAAAGGGTATTATTATAAAGGTACAGTAAATGAAAGATTTCAGATACAAGGAAATGGCAAGTTAAATACAAATACATGATTGCAAACTTCGATAGCCCTCAATTTATCATTCATTTCTTCTCTCTATTTTATTTTATTTTTGTTCTGGCCTGGGCCCCGCCTTGACCGGGCAGGCCCAGCCCAATGATATTCTATCAAGCCCAATCCAGCTTGGGCCACAGCCGTCGAGCACAGAGTCCCCGCCGGGCAGGCAATGTCCCTCTGCGGGCAGGACCTTCCCCCTTGTCGAGTAGAATAATGTGTCCTTCACACGTTCTGCACGTGCTCCCCTCCGCGGGGACACGTCACCGACCAGCTGCCCACCTCCGAAAGAGCAGGTCAAACCCACTTTTCGGAGATCACGGGACAGTTGAACTAGGGCGAAGACCACGTTCTGGTCTTCACTACGCCACGTAAGCCCTAGCAGTCACTTGGGTTGGGTCTGGCCATCCAGCCCAACTCAAATGACCGTTGACCCTGCGCTGGAGTCTCTCTATAAATACCCTCTTTCACAAGGGGGTCAAATATTCTCTTCTTACCCCTTTTCTGTATTTGCTCTCACTCTGCCCAATTCCTTACTTTGGCATCAGAGTGTCTTGCAGGTACACCCCCCTCCTCCTCTTCAACACCATTGAGCAGGCAGCAGATCAACGGCGTGTGGCAAGTCCTTAGTCCCCTTCTGATCAGGTCAGATCAGTGGCGCCAACTGTGGGGACATAAAACTTCCCCGTTCCTCCGAGCAGAGAACCAAAGTTTCACCAGCATTCCGCGATCATGGCTAGCCCACACCACGACGATGTCGTTCACGGCCTCATCCTCGCTCCTGTCGCGAACGGCGGCAAGCAAACAGAGACGTCCCAACCTTCGGAGACCAACGAGAGGGACGACCAGACTGCCTCTCCCTCGTCCGCGGAAGCTGCACACCAGACTGTTCTTCGACCACGGAGCCCGGAAGCATTCCAGCTCATCCCTGTCCCGACCCGAGCAAACCCGAATTGGCCGCCCTCTTCGCGGCCATCAACCAAACGAATCAGCTGCTGTTCCAACAGAACGCACAGATTGGCACACTGGAGCACGAGGTACCGTTGAGGTCCCCTCTGCGGGAAGACCAAAACGGAAATTCGAGGAATCCATCCCCTCGTCCCCGGAATCGTCGACCCAGGCTAGAAAGGCCCCAAGCCGAAATAGTGCGGGAGCGGACCAGGTCTCCAAGGAGACAAGTCTGGGAGCAACGTCCAGCCAGGGGGGATCCCTCGACCAGACCTCCGAGGGTCGAACCTCCGGTCAGGAGGCCGAGGGCGCGAAATCAAGCGCCTCCACCACTAGGGCCTTCACCCCCTCAGTCACCAACTCTCAGTGACGAGGACGACTATAGGACCCCCTTGTCCCGAGAGATCATGGCGGCTCCCATCCCCCACGGGATAGAGAATCCCCTAACACTCTCGACGTATGACGGTACCTCCGACCCAGACGACCACCTGGAAGACATCGAGGCCATGCTCGACTATCGAAATGTCCGATGAGCTATCAAATATAGACTCTTCCCGACAACGCTGAGGAAATGTGCCATGAAGTGGTACAAATGTCTGGAGCCAGAATCGGTAACGTCGTGGAGGGTCCTGAAGGATCTCTTTTCAAGACACTTCACAACATTCCGGCGCCATCCGAAGACAAAGGCCGCGTTGGGCGCCATAATCCAGGTCCCCGATGAACCCCTTCGGAAGTACATCGAAAGGTTCACACGAGAGACAGTGCAGGTAACGACGTCGGACGAGATAAAGCGTTAGCTAATGGAGCAAGGCCTGCGACGAGACTCCAAATTCTACGAAGCTGTGGCCATACACCGACCAGCCTCTCTGCAAGACTTCCTCTACAGAGCCGCGCATTACATCCGATTTGAGGAGACTCAAGCGGCATACTCTGCCCGGGACACTCGAGACCGAGAGACCCCCCGCGGGTCCCGAGAGGACGGAGCCTCGAGCCACCGGCGCGGAGGAGATCGCCGACGGGAGGATCTTCCCTGGGAACCCCGCGAGCAGCGCGGTCCTGCCGGCCGGTTCACAGAGTATACAGCTCTAGTCGCTTCCCGCGAACGCATGTTGGCCGAGTGCACCAAAATGGAGTTTGTCCAGGCCGGTGTCCGCTTCCCCAGGCCGACACCCCCCAAGCCTAACGTGGACAAATCGAAGTTTTGCCGCTTCTACAAAAGCCACGGGCACGTTACAGAAGACTACATCCACCTCAAGGACGCGGTCGAAATCTTGATCAAGGAGGGGCACCTAAAAAGATACACCCGGGGAGGAGAAGCCCCGCGGCAAGATGCTCTCGAGGCCAAGAGAGTCGAAGACCTCCCCTCTCCTGACGGTGACAACGGTCTACAGGTTGCCCTCAGCGTCAGCCAGCCTAAGGATTGGTTCGCGCTCAGAAAATTCGGCCTCCCCAACGAGCCTGATCTTCCCGACGAGCCTGTACGCCCCACCAGCCGATGGGAGTATTTTCCGAAGGTCATGGTCATCTTCGGCGGATCCCCGAGGAACCCATCCGTGGGATTGGTAAAAAGGAAGTTCGAGGAACTCATCACCAGTAACTCCGGCAAAATGAGCACCCTCGACAAGTTTTGCGGCCGATCCAACCCGATCATTTTCTACCTCAAGGAGCTTCCTGGAGGCTCCCCCAACTCAAACATCCCCCTCCTGATACAGACACAAATGGCTAACTTCAACGTCAGACGCATCCTGGTCGACGGAGGGAGCTCAGTGGACATCTTGTACACCCACCTTTTCACAACCCTCCAACTTGACGAGTCCAACCTGTCCCCTTACGTGGGCTCTGAGCTCCAGGGGTTCAACGGGACGACAACAAGGTCGTGGGGGTACGTGGAGTTAAAGGTTACATTCGGGGGAAAAGAAACGGACAGGGAGATCAATGTCCGCTTCCTGGTCATTGAATGTCCGTCCCTCTACAACTGTATCCTGGGAAGGACAACGATGGTCGAGCTCACCGCGGTGCCCTCCACAGTCCACCTAAAAATGAAGTACTACACAAGGCGAGGGGCCGTTGTCATCCTAAACGACGACATTGAGGCTGCCCGAAGATGCTTCGAGGCCGCGCTGAAAGGCCTAAGCACGATCGCCCCAGCGACCAAAAAAGTAGCGCCCACCACTACTCCGAAGAGCGAACCCAAGGACCTCGTCGGCTCGGCAGACCTCGACAGCCGCTTCACCGAAGAGTCCAACCGCAACCAGTCGAAGAGGCCCAAGTGAAAATTTGAGAACGGCAGCCTGAGCCTGGCCTCCTTAAAGTAGAACTCGTACATCGGAAATCGCATCCTCCCGTACTTCGAACATATACGATGATGTTCCCGAGGACGGTAGACCTGCCAGTTTTGGGGATCACCTTCCTCCCGATCCTCCACGGTGGCATAAGCTCTCGTCGGGTTAGAAGCAAAACAAGAGGGTGTGGACAGGGGCTCGTTGGCCACCCACTCCTCGAGGGGGAGGACTCGCTCGTCGAAATGAGGGACATCCGGCCCGTTATCCTCGACCATTGTCCTCGGGACCAACGTAGTCATGAACACCTGAAAAGCAGAAGGTAACGGTGAATTCGATGACAAAGATCAAATTCACTCTTCCACCGCAAGTCAAGTGAAAGGGCGACGAGGACAGCCCGGCCATCATCCTTGGTGGCTCAATCCAAAATCTTATCGTCTCCCCGGGACAGCTACCCAACTAATCTACACACTCTCCCTGAGACATTCATCAGAATACGCATCTGTCCCCGGGGTGTTCAACGGAATAAGGATCTGTCCCCGAGGCATTCATCGGAATAGGCGTTTATCCTCGGGGCGCTCATTCAAAAACCCTAGAAAGCTCCGCCTATATCGACGGAGACTCATACCTCTCCTCGGGGCATTCAACATGCCCCGAGCACGATCCTAAAACTAACGAGAAAAACAAAAAAAAAAAAGAGAAGAAAAACTTACTATATTGCGATCTACAGCGGAATGTGAGGCGGCTGTCACGACGGAGATATCAGACGGAAGCAGAGCAGCAGATCCTAGTGATTGGAAGCAAGAAGGCGAAAAGTGGAGAATGAGCGGGGGCTCGCTTACTTATACCCCAGCACGGGACTCGAAGCGTCACTAGGCACTCGAGTACCCTAGGGTAGCCGCCCTAGCAGCACCCAGCGCATGACACGTGGCGAAGACCGACAGTCGCGTCCCTTCACATCTCCCCGCCAACACGTGTCCTCAACCCCCGGACACCCGATGACGAAGAAGGACTCACGTGCTCGCGTCCCCGCAGAATGCGAGCTGGAGGATTTTTTCCTCAGGTTAACCTCTCCTCCCCGGCACAACGTCATCAAGTCCTCGATCCCTCCCTCGAAGCTACGACTTGGGGGGCTCCAGTTCTGGCCTGGGCCCCAGCTTGACCGGGCAGGCTCAGCCCAATGATATTCTGTCAAGCCCAATCCAGCTTGGGCCACAGCCGTCGAACATAGAGTCCCCGTCGGGCAGGGAATGTCCCTTCGCGGGCAGGACCTTCCCTCTTGTCGAGCAGAACAACGTGTCCTTTACGTGTTCTCCCCGTGCTCCCCTCCGCAGGGACACGTCACCGACCAGCTGCCCACCTCCGAAAGAGCAGGTCAAACCCACTTTTCGGAGATCGCGGGACAGTTGAACTAGGGCGAAGACTACGTTCTGGTCTTCACTACGCCACGTAAGCCCTAGCAGTCACTTGGGTTGGGTCTGGTCATCCAGCCCAAATCAAATGACTGTTGGCCCTACGCTGGAGCCTCTCTATAAATACCCTCTTTCACAACGGGGGTCAGGTATTCTCTTCTTGCCCCTTTTCTGTATTTGCTCTCACTCTGCCCAATTCCTTACTTTGGCATCAGAGTGTCTTGCAGGTACACCCCCCTCCTCCTCTTCAACACCGGTGAACAGGCAGCAAATCAACAGCGTGCGACAAGTCCTTAGTCCCCTTCTGATCAGGTCAGATCAATTTTAAATCATGCATTACTTATATATCCATGTCGCTCTTTTAAGACAAAATGTATTAATAAGATTAAATATATTTATGCTCCTTAAGTATCATAAGTTTCGATTTTAGCTTTCCATAATTTTGTTTTGAATAATAATGTCTAAAATTTTTCATTTTCAATTATTGTGTAAAGTTTGGCACGGCTCTTCCACCAATAAAAAAAATCTACAATCTTCAAAGTTAAAAACTAAAATTGAAGATATAAAAAGTAAAAAGACATTGTTCAAAACAAAAATTTCTAAATACTTAGATGAAGATCACAAAATATTCATGAATAAATTTAAATAAGTTACTATTATAACAATAAAATAAAATTAATTTTATATATGCCCTTTAAAAAATATGTACATATTTTCATTTACTGGAACAAAATAATAGGATAAACAGTTTAGTTTTTAAATGAATGACAAAAATACTTAATAAAAATATTCCATATAGATATCATATCTCAAAACCATTCAAGAGATAGTAAAAAAAGACAAGATAGTATAGTTCTAGTGCCAATGAGGGAAGTATCATGACAACATTTAATCAAATATAAAAATATAAAAATGAAAGACCATTAAACTCAAATCTGTTTATAAAAACAAAATGCTTTTTGAAATGTTCGTAAACAATTTACTAAATAGATATTCAAATAGATATCATATTTCACCCATTCAAGAGATAATAAAGAAACACAATGGCAGAGTTCTAGTGCTGGTGCTGATGAGAATAAATATGAAAATAAATAGTAATAATTGATGCTTAAACATTTGTTGTAACCGAATATAGCAACTCCCTCAAAAAGTAAAAAAAAAAGCTACAAAATTTTGAACAGTGTTTAAAAGTAAACATTGCATAAAACCTCTTCTACAGCAAATTATACTCCAAAAACATCTTTAAGCAACTGGCACCTCAATTTCGGCCGTGGGCAAAACGGCAGCAGCAGCTGGTCTGTATTCCTCTTCCTCCTTTGGAGTGTGGATAGTGACAATATCAGGGAGAGGAGTCTTAGGACCCTGCTTCCCTTTAGGATCCCAATCAAGCATAATCTTCACTTTGATTCCAAGAACACCCTACAAGACAAAAAATTGTTCACGATATCACTGAATGACAAACAAAATGAATAACTAGAGAACACTGGGGACAAATTAATTTTCGTGATATGAATGGCGAAAGCAAACCTGTCTGAGGAGCACGTGTCTAACTGCAGAATCAATGTAATCTTTGACGGGTTGACCAGATGAAATCATGTATCCATCCTTGAACTTCATGGACTTAGCTCTTTGAGCCCTCAATTTTCCGCTGACAATGACCTATTCAAATCAAAAAGAAATTACAACTAAATTCGTACAAAAAGCAAATATAATAAATGGATTCAAACTGTTTAGCAGAACAGACCTCACATCCCTTGGCACCACTTTCCATAACAAATCTCAAAACACCATAGCATGCCCTACAACAAATAGTTTGAGATACAGTTCATACTTCATACATTCGCACAAGGAAATAAAATGTGATGGTTTTACAAAAATAGAAGCACTTGGATAAATTCTAGACAAGTAAAATGCAAGAATCTGTCATCTAAGAAAGAAATCTATATGATGGCAAAGAAACAACTGAATCAGATTCTAAATTGCAACTTTTTGACAGTAGGGTTTATTACAATGAGTAGTAGACAAACAATATGGGAATAAGTAAAGGAATATGATTTGAGTTAGAGCACACATTAAACCTGAATCACATGGTACAGAGCAAAAGTAGACACTATGTTATGATGTCAAACCATAGCATTTTCCTTTCTTATAAAATGGACCATTAGACAATGCACCAAGTTAGGACACCACACTGATATAAAGCTAACTAATTTAAGTCAATCAATCAATAATTAAATTAAATCAAACACACTTCCAGAATCCGAATCAACAGAAAGACATTAAGAAATACTATACAAATTTAAAAAACAACAACATTAACCATAACATTAGTTAAAAAACAAGCAAGGCTTAACCAACTAAAAGTGGGATAGGCTACATAGATCAAACAATGTCATAATGTATAACAAGTAGGAAGAATCCGAGGCATGCTTATACACAGGAAGCATAAATCTGTTTATCACAAATTAGAAGGCGTTGATTCATGACTGTTATGTAATGAAATCAAATTCCCTTCAACATATAATTAGTGAAAGCAAATAATATAGGTTAAGCATGAGAAATATAAAAAATTAGTATGGTCCAATATGAAGCATTATAAGATTCATTTACATAATCCTAAAAAAAATATACCTGCGCACAGCAAGACCACCAAGAAGCTTGTAACGAAGCGATTCAGCTTGAGCAATAGCACAAAGTCCTCTATTGTTAACCTTTTCAGCATAAAGCTCAACGCTGTTCTCTGGGAACTTAAACCTCTTCTGAACCACAGAGGTAAGCTCTCTAATCCTCCTTCCCTTCTCACCTATGAATTACAAACAGAAAACCCTAAATAAATAACAATTCACATCAAATCAAATTCCACCAAAGCAATAAAATTTCCAAACATTAATGCAATAACACACCAAGAACAGCTTGGGTACGAGTAGCTCTGATGATGATTTCTGTCCTCATCGGTGTAACCCTAACCTCGACACCAGAGTAACCATCTTCAGCGAGTTCACGGGTCAGAACCTCGTTCAATTCAGCAAAGAAAACACCATCGGCAACAAACTACAACACACAAAAACACAAAACCCATGAATCTTAACAATAATAGATAAAATTTACATCATTGGAATGCGAATCAAGGAAATTACCTTTCTCTTCTTGCTCATCTGGGTCGCCATGTTTGCAGGATTGGTCTGTAGTTGGGGAAGACGGTGGCGCGAGATCTGAAAACAGCAAACCCTAGATTTGAAGCAGAGAGAGTAGAGATTGTGCCGAAGATAAAAGATTCAATTTATATTAGGATACGGGATAATCAATCCAACGGGTCAGATTACTTTAGGGTTTTATCCTATGGTTCCGATCACTTGAATTCGTTTATTTATTTATAAATAAACAACCAATTAAATTAATTTTATTACAGATAATTGATTGGGTTTAATTGTTATGAACAGATACTGTAAAAATATTTTACACTGTCATTTAATAAAAATATATTATTTTGTTATATTATATAATTAGTTTAAAATTTTCAGTATGACTTGGCGGGTTGTATGGTCGTCATTGGTTTACACGATAAAAAATTTGCATGGTCAGTGCATCACCCCTTTTTTTCTTAATTGATTTTGCAATTATAATTGATTTTTCATACAATTATAATTTTCAGATTTAAACTTTAAATATGATTTTTATATTAAAATTATTATTTAACTCATTTTTATAAAATATAAGTGATTTTATTTCAACTCAATTTTAGTGAAAATTGATTTTTATCATTGTAAAATGAGGTGTGCATTAAACTATGACATTCTTGTTAAGTCTCATTTTTTGTGATTGACATCAATTTTGGTAAAATATGTTCTTTAGCAGAATGTTGGATAATTTGTCCTAATGTCATGTCACTTGTCTTGACATGTTGACCAACATTGTGATAGAACTATACTACTGCTAAGGGAGAGTAGTCTATTGTTATTGCTTGTTGTATGCAACTATTTATGGGGAGCATGATGGTTTGTCATGCTTGTTGTTACTGCTGCTGCTACTAATGTGATGTATGCATAAAATGATGATTGTCTGATGTGAAACCATATGTTCTGACTTCTGTCATCATATGGTTAGGAGGAATATTGGCTTTTTATTACTCTGGTGTTCCGAGTAATATGTGTAGTCTCTGCTGGATATATTTCTAATATGTGTGGCTTCTGTTGTATGTGTGAACTTGGATAGTTCATGTTTTGTACTTTCTGGTGATTTGGATTTTCCCTTTGAGGGGAAGTATTGTTTATGTGTAACAAGGGGAGTAATGGACATGTCTGAGGTTATTGTGTTAGAGCCGTGTCAATGTGATGTCAGACCATGTGTCTTGACATCTGATCTCTGGAGATTTCTGGAGTTTGAAGGAGTTGTAATCTCTGATGATTTGTAGCTGCATTTTATCTCTGATATCTTTCTGTTTGCAGTGTGTATAAAGCTTACATGTTTTTGTGGTGTTATTCCTCTTCTCCAGAATTATTATGCAAAGGAGATTTTAGCCAAAATTTACCAAAGGGGGAGATTGTAAGTTCTGTGTTGGCTGCATTTTTACTAAAATATGTTGCTGCAACTATGTGTTGTGCTAGATGTCTTAACACGTGGCTCAAACATCTCTACAGGTTGTTTATTCAAGTTATGTAGAGTTAGAATACAGGATGTCAAATCTGATGTTCGAACATGTTATTACATAATTGAACAACATTCTGTTCAGAATGTTGTGATTTGTTTGTTACTATTTTTTAGCAATCTTTTGTGTTATCCTGAAGAGAGATTGTTGGCAAAACTAATGGTGAAGATTTTATTTCAAACAAAAGTATTTTGTTGCATAATTAATGGAGCTAATTGTGGAGTCTTTTATTCTATTTTCATGCAGAAAAATCTTAAGAAAATTTGAAGTATTATTTGATTTGATTATGTGAGACTAACAACTCAAAGACTTCAAAAATATCTTCGACGACGTCCATGGCTAAACCTGGTCATCTGCACGTTACCCACGTGGAGGTAACATTCAAATAGGCAGGGTGAGTAAAACGATTCATAATAATCAATATATAAAAATCAACATATAAAACGACGTCATATTCATATTCAACACATTGATATCCTTCAATAGGCCTCAAAGGCCACAACATCATAAATTATTCCAAATGAATCATAAATGAAAATGCAACAAGACTCAATACATGTGGTACCAATCATCACAGCGCAAGCGCAATGGACACTGGGCCACCAACCCTCTATAGATCCCCATCAATAGGATTAATTCTACCTGAGAACCGGATCACATCAAAACACTTCACATCCGCACAATGGGATTGAAGTCAAAGTAATCGAGGTCTTGAACCGAAGTCCGGATGCACATGAATGCATGATGCACACGTCAATAATCATCCTTATAATAACAACATGGTGCATCATCATTCATCATATTCATCATCATCATAATTCATCAAAGTCATGGTAGTATCATCATAATTTTCCAATCAATACATCATAGAAATCATCATGTAATCATGTACACATCACATGAAACTCACAGTTATACTCATGTTAATTCGTCAAAGAAATCACAGAATCAAACATTAAGGCATCGCTGTACACAATCAGCATTCGCGAACTCTGCTACGTTCGCTGGCATGCTCGCTAGGCCAGTCTGGGGCGAGTTTCTTCGCTAAGCGAGTCTGGGAACAACATGGTTCGCTAGGCGAACAATGCGATAACAGCAAATTCTGCTACGCACCAAAACCTAAATCCACCCAAATGTCCACACGATTCACTTCCCCAATGCCCCTAAAACATCCCTAAATTATCCCTAAGGTCTTACGGCGATAAAGACACAAAACCTACAGTTTATTAGGCCAATCCCATATCATATTCACGCCCTAAATCATAAATTTCTCTACAATTACCCTGTAGGCATCAGAGTTACTCACTATCTAATATTCTTATCCCTTCAGGGTTAGACAAAGCCAAATCATAGTTTTTGCCACGAAGGCCTAACTTTTCCTTTTCCCCAATGAATTCCACGGTTAGATTCACACTAACAGATTTAGACCACGAAGGCCAAAGATCACTATTTCTCATATCCACCCTCAAAATCCTTTAACCTTAAATCGACCTTAAATACATTGAAAGTTACACATCGAAAATCACGAAGGTAATACTCCTCATACCTTAATCGTCGATTCAAAGCCTTCACGAATCTTTCAGGGAATCTCTCGAAGCTTTTGCCTCCAATATTCCTCCTCAGAGCTCTGGCATCAATTCTTTTCACGGTCTAAAAAATGAATCATAATCCCTTTCCAATTTCCTTTTTGTTAAACATAGTCTTGAGCCTCACAATTGGGCTTTCTCCATAATACCCTCACTAACTCCTCTGAATTGTCCCAATTTCCCTTTCTCATCTTATATTTATTTTAATTCATAATAATATTAATAAATTCATATTACATACTATTATTCAAAATAAATAACCCAAAAATGCATAATTCTCAATAACTCCACAAAACCACCAAAAATCACCGAAATGCGAATATTCTTATTTAAATAAATTAAATTAAATATTCCAATTAAAATTTGGGGTGTTACACCCGTCACCCTGTTAACAGAACCAAAAATGCGTTTTACCATTGCAGAACCTCGAAAACTAACTCAAATCAATTCCAAACACTTCCAAGTAGTCCATGACTATTACCCATATGATTATCACACATTAGCATGTTATTTCCTATTAATCTAACATGTTATTCCATCATTTAATCATCAAAATTCAGAATTTTATTCATGCTTTAAAACTCCCAATTTCATGTCAAACTTCATGTTTATAAACAATTAGTATATGAAACAATGATTACAATTATAGAGCACAAATTTGAAATCGAATCATGACATGAAATATAATTGCATTCATATAGTTCATCAAACAACCTATCAAAGAAAAGGAAGAAAATTATATTTGAGGTTAAGGGAAATCTCTCTACCCTTTCATGAATTAAGCACCTTTAGATGATGAATCCCCTTACCTTGTAAATCCAGCAAAAATCAGCAAAGCAAACTCCTAAAGATTACTTGTCTCAAGCCCTAACTCTCCCTTCCAATGTTCTTCTTTCAAAGCCTCTTGTTTTCATGTATTGATAAAAAGTTCTCCCGAACCTAGTTTTCTCTAGCTTTTAGAATATATTTTAGTCTAATTATTTCTTTTTAATTAACAATTGTCCCAACTAACCAAAACTCTTTATTACTAAAGCACCTATTTCCATTATTCTCACTTTTTACCCAACTTCTCATATTCTCTAAAATTATAATAATTTAATTAATTTAATTTCCACCAAACTAATTAATTAACACAAATCACCACAAATGTCGTCATCGATCAAACATGCCATACATCACAAAAACAATTATTTAAATAAATTACTCAATTAAATAAAATAAATAATAAAATAAGCCAATAATTAAATCGGGGTATTACAGTAAGAGCACCCAAAATCAAGGATCCATGTATCAATGCACTTTGCAAATGAAACAGAAAGCAAATCATCTTCATTGTAGGAACCATTTGTCTGAACTACATTTGGTGAAATATTGTTGTCTAACTTGTTTAGATAGTCCCGCCTCCAATGGCCAATTTGCTTCCAACCATAACATTATGCTGTTTTTCTATCTTTGGACCTTAACCTCTTTTTCTTTCCATAACTCACTGCCTTACCCTTGCCTCTGCCACAGTCTTAACCTCCCTTCAAAAATAAACCTTCACTTAATTTTCCTCCACCTTCCTCTACACTTTGGCGACGTTGTGTGTATTGCAAAAGGTAGAAGAAATATAATACATTGTGATTAATTCCACCCCATATGTGAGAGTGGTCACCAAGTGATCATAAGATCTTGGTAAAGAGTACAACAAAATAACGACTTTATTCTCATGGTCAACCTTCACATCAAGCCATGTCAAATCAGCGAGGATGTTATTGAAAGCATTGACACAAGCTTGTAAATCACATCCTTAATACATCTTTAGGCTATAGAGACGTTGCTTCACGAAAAAGTATTCACGAGCATCTTTGACATGTACTGATTTTCCAATTTTTCCCAAGCATCCTTCAGAGTTGTGAGATTCAAGATATGATTTATCACGTCATCAAAAATGAAAAGTCTTATCAACCCTGCGACCTTCTCCTTAATCTCATGCCAATTAACAATTGTGATGTCCATTGATTTCTTATCACAAAGGGCCTTCTGTAAACCTTGTTAAGCCAACAAATCCTTAAACCTCCTTTATGATAAATCAAAATTGTTCGTTCCATTGAACCGAGTCACTTTGAATTTCATACCACCAAGATTAAGCACCACCTGACATGTATTGTTGAGCTAGCTACGCAAATACAAATCAGAGTAGAGAGAAACATAACAAGCAGTTCAAGGTTACACACTTTAGGGTTTCAGTGTTACAAGTGTGTGTGTGTGTATATATATATATATATATATATATATATATATATATATATATATATATATATATATATATATATATATATATATATATATATATATATATATATATATATATTATAGAGAGAAATACAACAAGCACTTCAGCCAAATTACCTACATTAGCGACTATAAAGCAGTTATATTGTTATCTTATTGATTTGTTATGAATTACACACTTTAAAGTTTCAGTGTTACAAGTGCGTGTGTGTATATATATATATATATATATATATATATATATATATATATATATATATATATATATATATATATATATATACACGCGCGCGCACACGCACACACTAATAATCCATATTACAATAAAATGAGACATTTGACATTACCAATGAGCGAAATTCAACATATATGTTACGACTTAAAAATTAAGTATCTAAAACAGATATAAAAAAAATATGAAATCAAATGAAAAAATAAACCGATCATTAGGGATGACAAAGTGGGCAGTCCGCCCCGTTTAGACCCGTCCAAAATAGTAGTGCATAAAATATCAATACCCGACTTTCTCACTGTTTACATCATATAGACTCTTATGTTAACTGATTCTTTAATAGTTAAATTCTAAATTTGCCACACGTATACACTAATCAAATCCTTCATTTTCTTAAAATCAACATCTATTTCTCAAGAAAACATGTGAGCTAATGTTTGACAACTTAATAATTCAGCATGCCATACAATTATTCTTTTATTTTAAGTTTTTCAAATCAACACATGTATTAGAAAGTTATAGAAAGAACGTTACAATTATAATTCATTTTGTTTGTATAATAATTTATAATACAATTCAATCAACATAAATTTAAGAGAAGAGTGTTGTTTTTATAGTTAAAGTTGTTTTAATTATGAGTAGAAAAATAAAAGGTTTTAACAAAAAGTACGTGAGCAAAACCCGCATCGGCCCGCTTTTTCAAGCGAGTTAGGCGGGACGAGACAACTTAAAATACCCAGTTGAAAACTTCAACCCAATCCGTAAAAAATGGCGAGTCAAACGAACCGACCCGACTGATCCTATCCGTTTTGCCACTTGTACCTATCATATCTTTATATTTATTTAAATTTGCAAAACTAAATCTTATACGTCACTCTCAACTTACAAATCGATACATTCCTTTTTTATTTTTGATTAATTAATGTTGTTGTTCAAAGAAACTATTGACTATATTAGTTATAAAAATCATAATTAACTATTATAATATAAATGTATTGACTATTGATATAATAAATATTTTAAAATAATCAAAATTCAACATAAAATATTAAAACTAGTTTGCATCCGCGCATCACCCATGTCTCAGTCTAATATATATAAATTTAATTTAATTGTTTAGCAACAGATAAGAATGTCAACACTTATTTTCTAGATCTATACATTCAATAATTTCTCTTTTTTCAAAATGTCTAATTTAATTCATTATTTCATGCATACACATTAATAAGTTATAATTATAAGTTATTAACACTTAGGCAAATATTTTTTTTATCATTTATGATTGTACTTATCTTTATAAACAATAAAAAAAAAAAACTATTCAACATTGACTTAATGATATAAACAAAACTAATTAAAAAGTACAATTACAAAATTAACTAATATTTTAATAAACATGGAATGGTATTAATTAAAAGAACGTCCATTTTATTACTAACAATGAATTTTAAGATAAAATCAAACATTGACTAGAATAGATGGATTTACATGTATTCTATATTTTTAGATAAATTTTAACAACTGTATAAGTGTAATTGAATTTACTTGCAATTCACTACAATGGCGATTAAAATGAACTCTATTGGTGTTCATGGTTGGCAAGACACGAAGAGTCTCACCGTCCAATTTATAACTGGACGATGGTTCGTCGTGTTCGCCTCTTTTTTAATCATGTCTGTCGCCGGAGCCACCTACATGTTTGGTCTATACTCCAACGACTTAAAAACAATTCTTGGCTATGACCAAAGCACACTCAACCTCCTCAGTTTCTTCAAAGATTTTGGTGCCAACGTTGGCGTCCTTGCCGGATTAGTCAATGAAATATATCCACCTTGGATAGTTCTAACAATGGGTGCTATTCTCAATTTCTTTGGTTACTTCATGATTTGGTTATCAGTAACCAAGAAAATAGCAGCACCCAAAGTTTGGCAAATGTGTCTTTACATTTGCATTGGTGCTAACTCTCAGTCTTTCTCAAACACCGGTTCACTTGTTACCTGTGTGAAGAATTTCCCGGAATCTCGCGGCGCTCTTTTGGGAATTCTTAAAGGCTATGTTGGTCTCAGTGGCGCTATCATCACACAGCTTTACTCAGCTTTCTACTATGATGACACCAAGGCTTTGATTTTGCTAATAGGTTGGCTTCCTGCTGCTGTTTCTTTCGCTTTTCTTCCTACCATTCGATACATGAAACCTGTTCGACAAGCTAATGAGATTAAGGTTTTTTATAATTTCTTGTATATTTCACTTGCTCTTGCTGGTTTTTTGTTGGCTATGATTATCGTACAGAAGGAGATTCATTTCTCACAGAGTGAGTTTGGTTTAAGTGCTGCAGTGGTTATTTTCTTGCTGCTTCTTCCACTTCTCGTTGTTTTTATTGAAGAGAACAAGATCTGGCGGAGTAATAAACTTTCTATGGTTGATTCCTCGCCGGTGAAAATAGTAACAGAAAGTGAAATTTCTGAACCCGAGAAAATCAGTTCGGTTGATTCAGTTTCAACTTCACCTCCAAAGAAAGATCCAAAATGGTGGGAAGATGTGTTTAATCCACCGGCAAGAGGTGAGGATTATACAATTCTTCAAGCACTTTTCAGCGTTGACATGTTGATATTATTTGTGGCATCTATTTGTGGTATTGGTGGAACATTGACAGCAATTGATAATCTTGGACAGATAGGAACATCGCTTCGATATCCAAAGAAAAGCATAAGCACTTTTGTGTCATTAGTAAGTATATGGAATTATCTCGGACGAGTTTTCTCAGGATTTGTTTCGGAACATGTTCTAACAAAGTACAAATTTCCTCGTCCTCTTGTGCTTACTTTAACTCTCTTTATATCTTGTATTGGACATCTTCTGATAGCATTCGATGTTCCGGATGGTCTCTATGCAGCATCGGTTATCATCGGGTTTTGTTTTGGCGCGCAATGGCCATTACTTTTCGCGATCATTTCTGAACTTTTCGGACTTAAATATTATGCAACATTGTATAATTTCGGAAGTGTAGCGAGTCCATTAGGGTTATATGTTCTTAATGTGTTGGTCACTGGTTCTTTGTATGACAAAGAAGGTATAAAACAATTGGAAGCAGTTGGACGAACGAGAGAAGAAGGACAAGAATTGAATTGTGTTGGTGTTGAATGTTTCAAATTGTCTTTCATTATTATTACAGCTGCAACTTTATTTGGTGCTGTTGTTTCAGTTATTTTAGTGATGAGAACAAGAAAGTTTTACAAAGGTGACATATACAAGAGGTATAGGGTAGAAGCGGAAATGGTGGAAGTAAAGAACACCGGAAAGAATGAGAAAGACGCCAAGGAATAAAGTTCATGTTTAGACATATCATTATCAAATTTTAATATCTATAATCTTTGTTTGATTATTATTGTTCTTTATTCATCTTATTTAAGAATATCAAAAGTTAAAAAAAAAATAAGGGGGCGATATATAAAATAAGGGAAATATTAAATGTTTGAATAAAAATATACAAACAATGTTTTTTTTTTATCATCAACAAAAAAATGGGAGATTGTGAAGAAGATCTCACTTATACAATTGATTGAGTTTTGATGAATACAACAATAACAACAAAGAAAAAAAAAGTGAAGACAATAAAATATTAAAAGTAATTGGCAAAATCATTAAGTTAAGATTACAAATCTTTAAGAAATTATTTTTATCTTTGATATATCACTTTTAAGTTCAAATATTATTTAAAGAGTCGTAAAAACTCATAATTAAAAGATAACTTATTTCCAAATTAAAAGAAAAGGCATATATCATTGAAATCAACTTTAAAACTTGAGTTTTTAAAGAAATAAGAAGGATTATAATCGATTATCACATCCATGTAATTGATTACATGAAACTAAAAATGAATATTTTTTAAGTAAAGGTATATAGTCAATTACCACGTGTTTGTAATCGATTATATCATGTAGAATTTTTTTTCATGAATCAATGTCACTTTCAAGCTTTACAATGGTTTATGATGCGTCTTTAAAGTGTTTTATTGATTCATATTACCTTATGTGATTCTATAAATACCGTTTTACAAACATAAAATGTTAGAAGTTTCAAGCAAGATTAAAGAATCTATAATACACGTTTACTCCTTTTTAAAAGGTTTTTCATATTCATGAGTTTTAAGACTTTGTTAAACTTTGAAAATACTAGGAATAAAGTTATAAGCTATAAATGATATTAATATGAAAAGTGATTTTGATAATAAGTTTGTAATTCTACTCTGGATTTAAAGATTCTACAGCCTTCATATTTTAAAAAGAATTAGTGTGATTTTTTAATTCATTAGTGTTTGGTGAAAGTGTATGTAAAATAGAAAATAGAGCGCTTTATTTATTTGATATTAAAAGTTCCTTTGAGAAGAGTCTTAATACGAGGCTTGTAATTGAAAATCTTAATACATAATAGAAAACCTTCTAATGAGAAAGATGGATTAGACATACCCTTTAGTTAAAAAGAGCAAATTAGGATAAAATTGTTTGTGTTTTTTTTCTACCTTACCTTTTAAATTCCACCTTTTAATTTTTCAGCACTTTATTTATTGATATTTATGAATTAATTATTAGTTCAAAAGTTTGCTTCTGGTAAAATAAAAATTTCAAAAATAAGCACTGAAATTTAGAAAAAATTCGACAATCCTAATTCACCCCTGTTAGGTTGCTATCAATTGTTTACAAGAATTGCAATTTTTAAATATATGTAAACAAAATACCGTCGCTTAATACATCAATGAATACACTATTGTACTCATAGTAAATATAGTTGGCGTCCACTACAGGTTCAGATAAAACCTGATATAGACCTCAAATTCAATCCCTAAGAGAAGATTACAATGGTGACAATAATGAGGATGATATTGACGCCATTTTTGGTGGCCATGACGGTAATTAGGAGGACCCCCAAGGAAGAGAGACGAAAGAAGCGAGACATAGAAATGTGTTTGCGTTAGAGGGTGAAAGTTGCTGGTCAAGTGACTCCAAACACAATAAGGGGTGAATTGTGTTAATTTAAAAATTCATTTTCAAAATAAAATCTTTGACAAAATCAGAGTTTGGAATAAGTGTAAAACAAACAAGATAAAATCAATGGAAATATGAAATTCAAATAGATGAAAATGCATCGAAAATAAATAACTCAAAAGTAAAGAGTTGACGGAAAAAAGAAAAAAAAAACCAGAGATTTATAGAGGTTCGGTCTAATGAAGTGACCTACTCATATCCCTAATAATTCCTTCTTGAGAGTTTCCACTAGGATGAGAGCTTTTGACAGGTTTTGCGCACTAACCTCCTTATATAAGGATTGTAGTTTTACAATGGCTAACATTTCAACTAGATACAAAATTTTGACTACATAAACCTACCAACCAAGAGATTTTAGCATACAATGAGCTCACGAACTAACTAACAATTTTAAATATGAAGACCTCCCGAACGAAACAAAGAATTTAATTAATTTACCTTAATAACCAAACAACAAATTTTCACTTAGTTTAGCTCATAACCAAAATAAAATTTCTCCCAATAAAAATTTATAACATTGCCCTTACACCACACGTAAACACCTTGCAGATGTAAAACATCACTCTCAAATGCACTAAGGAATATATATATATATATATATATATATATATATATATATATATATATATATATATATATATATATATATATATATATATATATATATATATATATATATATATATATATATATATATATATATATATATATATATATATATATATATATATATATATATATATATATATATATATATATATATATATATATATATATATATATATATATATAGATATAGATAGATAGATAGATAGATAGATAGATAGATAGATAGATAGAGAGAGAGAGAGAGAGAGATCTCAAACACACACACACACACACACACATTTTTCCTCAGTGCTTTTGAGAGTGACATTTTATATATGCAAGGTGTTTAGGAGTGGTGTAAGAGCAATATTGTAAATTCTTATTGGAAATTTTTTTACTTTGGTTGTGAGTTAAACCAATATATATATATATATATATATATATATATATATATATATATATATATATATATATATATATATATATATATATATATATATATATATATATATATATATATATATATATATATATATATTGTGAATAGAATGCCTTGAAACAAAATATAAACGATTTATTTATATTCAAGAAACACACAAGGGTTAGGATTAATAAATAAAACAAACAAGAAAAACAAGAATAAAGAACAAAGATTGGTTATAAACTTCTATTCTTTCTTTTATCTATCAAACAAGATTACAAGTATACAAGAATAACAAATAACCTCTCTCTCTTGAATTAGGATTTTATCTTCCAATGTTTCCTTATTCAAATGAGAGACTAACATGCTATTTATAAGAAAACTAGCACACTAACCTAATGGATTTTTTTATAACAATTACCCATTACAAGCTAACATAGAGTACAAGCTAACTTAATCAACTGAGCTTACAAGCAAGATCCAATTCAGCATGCTAACAAACCTAGCAATATTGACTAATGCATGTTAAAACAAACTTCGACTACAACGTACATTACTCCGACAACATACTAGAGTTCGATCCAATATCTCATAAATCTCCACCTTGGATCTAACTCTATAACATCAAGAAACTAGTTTTTTTTTCATGCAGCTTTATCAACTGCATACAGTGGAAAAAATTGCAACTTGGTAACGTCTTGGTGATCATATCAGCATCATTATGATCTGCCGAAACCTTCAGCAGTTGGACTTCTCCACGCTCGATTACCCCTTTAATGAAATGCATCCTCACTTCAATGTGTTTGGTTCACTCATGATATGCTGAATTCTTCGATAGGTGTATTGCACTTTGTTTATCACATTTAACAGTGACAACTCGACCTTGAAGTTTCAGCTCTTTTGCAAAATTTTCAAGCCACAATGCTTCCTTCACAGCTTCAGTTAGGGCGATATATTTCGCTCCAGTGGTATTGCTTTCCAACTGATTATTGTCCCAAACATAGTGAACACTTATCCAAAAATAGATTTTTTGGAATCCATACAACCTGCATAATCAAAGTCGACATATCTTTCGATTGTTGCTTTACTATCTTCACCCAAGGCTCCGCCATAAATTATGGCTCTGTTCAGCGACCCATTTATGTACCTTAGAATCCACTTAAATGATTTCTAGTGAACCTTTATAGGATTCGCCATGTACATGCTTACAAGACTTATTGCATATGCTATGTCGGGTCTAGTACAGACCATAACATACATCAAAGGACCCACTATATTAGCATATGGAATGTTATTCATATAAGCTCTTTTAACATATGTACTGGGACACTAATCTATACTCATCTTGAATTGAGGGTTTTTCGGAGTCACAACAGGCTTTGAATTCGACATACCAAACTTTTCGAGAATCTTCTGTAGGTATGCCTCTTGTGATAAGCATAATTTCGATTGCTTTCTATCTCTTTGGATGTCAATCCCAAAAATTCTAGACACAGCTCCCAGATCCTTCATGTCGAACTCCTTATTGAGTTTAACTTTCATTCTCATTACATCTTTGACATTGTTGCTTGCTATTAGAATATTATCCACATAAAGTAGCTTCGCCCGGCGAAACATATGACTCGCCCGACGAAAGCGCGAAAATAGCAACTCTGCAGTGCATTTTCTGCATAGTCCAGATCCCAAAACTCTTGTAATTCCAATATCGTTCAATCCGAAAACGCACATAATTCACAAGATATCACAATACAACAACAAAACTTCATAATATGCATCATATACATCATCTAATAGCACAACAACATCAATCTATCACTTATTTCATCATGAATCATCACATTACCATCATATTACTACATTCTCCCTAAAACTCCAAAACCACCTACATACATCTAAACCTTATATCAATTATAATGAAAAGTAATACTCCACATACCTTAGATTCTTAGTTCTGATCCTTTTACTTGAGCTCTACAGCAATCTCTTAGAGCCCTAGCCCCTTCTACCTTTTTCTTTAGTGTCGTTTCTCCAAACCACAACCATTTAGAATTAACTTCTCTACTTCTATTTTTCCTTTTGTCAAACTTGGCTTTAGGACCCCTAATATGCCTTTCCCAACTTGCCCTCACTAATACTTATATAATGACCACCTTTCCCTTGATGTTTCCACTCATTTTATTTTAATTAATAATAATAGTCTAAATAACATAATCTATATTATTCTACTATCATTAACTCTAAAATAATTCTAATTAATTATTTAATTTCTAAATAATCCTATTATTCCCTTAACCCGTCATCACCCCACATCACACAACAAGAACACACCATGCATAATAATTCACCAAAATTCACCGATAATCGCAAATAATTTAACAAATATTAAAATATAATTATCGGGGTGTTACAACAGCTCCCTTCAATGCTTCCAAACAACCCTGTTGAACCCACTATGACAAAAAAGACCTTTAGCAGCGCTTTTTTTGGCCTTTAGCAGCGCTGCTAAAGGTAAAGGCAGCACTTTTTTATGGAAAAAGCGCTGCTAAAGGCTCCCTTCAGCAGCACTTTTAGCAGCGCTTTTTTAGCCCTTTAGCAGCGCTTTTATAAGCGCTGCATATTCCCCCAACCATCCCCCCTTTAGCAGCGCTTTCACAAAGCGCTATCTTAGACCCCACCTTTAGCAGCGCTTTTACAAAGCGCTGTCATAGCCCCCCTGTTGCACCCCAAATTTTGACCCCTTAGATCCTCATCATCATTGTAGGATCATGTTCATTTGATTAACTAACCTTAACCCATTTCAAGTTTATCTTTGTTAAGATGCAGATGAATTAGGGTTCCGTACCGTCAAAATCGAGCTTTCGAGGGTTTGATCAATCAATGTTTTGGATTGATCCAACTTCAAACAAGATCAAGGATGTTACATTGGACCAAGAATGAGTGCAATTTGAGGTGGTCACCCAGGGTTCGAGAACAATGCAATTTGAGACACCCGATTAGGGTTTTTGACTGGAAAAAGTCAACTGTAGTTTGACTTTTGATTCAAAGAGTATTTCAATGATGGGATCAAGGTCCCTTAAGCTCCCATGGCTTAGTAAAGTCCGTACAAAGAGTTTCAAGTCCTCAGGATGTTCGGATCACCAACGGGCGACTCGGTAGACACCGATCGATCGAAAAGTTGACCAAAAAGTCAACTCTCCAACAATAAGGAATTTGACTTCAAGGTGTGAATGAAAAATGTTCCTTATATCATATTACACCTCCCCATAAAATTTCATGACCATTGGATCAAGGGTTAGGAAGTAATTGCAAAAATCGGGATTTAGGGTTTCGAAAGGGGCAAAACCATAACTCCTCAACCACACATCCAATTGAGGTGGTTCTAATCTTGTTTGAAAGGTATTTACAAACCCTACAAAAGTCCCAGAGTGGTCCATATTCAAAAAATGCATGGAATTGGAGTTATAGCAAAAATCATTTTTCAAGGGTAAAGGACTTAGTGAAATTTCCCAAATTCTGGCCATACAAACCACTTTTTTTTCAGAACTTTGAAAGGTTTTTCCACCTAGTTCCATCAATAATTTGGAAATTCCCAAAACATGAAAGTTGTAGAGCTACACAAGGGCTTTCTAAAAAGTGCAAGAACTCTTCAAAAGGATTTGTGAGCAGGAAGTTATGATGCATTGAAGTTGGGTCTGTCACACTTGAAATCAACTTGACCAAATTTCTCAAAACCAGAATTTTTACAACACTAACCATTCCTAGCCATTGGATCTTGTTCCTTTATGATATTATGAGGCTTGGATGATGCAAACACCAGAAAAAATGAAGAATTGGAGAATTTGTTCAACTTGGAGCAAGTTGACATTATAATATTCATTTAAAAGAAAAGAGAGAGAAACTTTTCAAGCACATGTGGCAGCTGCAATGCCTACACCTCTAGACCATCACCAATCACCTCATTCCATCTCTCATACTGTCATTGGCTTGCCTAGAGCCTTGGAATTGATTTGAACCATGGTTGTCCCAAAAGATTTGGAAGGATTTTCTTCCAAAGGGTTTCCCTCCCAAAATGATAAAGTTCAAGGTTGGTCCTCACTCCTCTTGCACTATAAATAGAGGCCTCTTCCATGAAGAAAAAGACACCAGAGCATCCTTTAAAAAACCAAGAGAAACATTGCTCTCAACCTTTCCTCATTCTCTCAAAAGTTCCAAAGTTCAAAAACCTCCATTTTCATCAAAAAAATGTCTTGAGTAAAACTCTGCTCAAGACCAGTTCCACCACTTCTAAGCCACTAATCAGCATCCACACAAATCATATATACCATATAGAAGGTGTTCACACCTTCAAACCACCCACAAAACTCATTTCCACAAAAGTCAACTGTCACACCATGGAAGTTTGACCATAAGCCTCAAGACTTGCCAAAACTTGATCCAAGCTGTTTCTTGATGATTAAACACTCCTAACACCTCCTATACATCATGTCTCAAGTGTCTAAGCTCTAAAAAACCAGCTGGAAATTACCTAACTCCAACTGTCTTGAGGTTTGGTTTTGTTGCTTCAAGTGGAAGTAAGCTTCATCTCATTGCAAAGGAAGGTTTATCTCTGGGTTTCTAAGCTTTTTAGCTTGCTCAAGGCTGGTCAACAAGAGGTATGTGATGTTCTAACTATCTCTAAGTCATACATTGTCATGTATTGACATTTTATGGTGATTTGTGTGAAAGCATACCATGGCTGCCCTATTATGCTTCTTTGTCAAGAATCCTAATTTTATGATCATAATGTTTATTTTATCAAATATATTGTCATTTGTAAATGATATGTGGATGATAGATTGCAAGTTTGTGCCTTACTATCATGTTTAGACTTATGTGTGAGTTTCTGGTCATTTGGTAGATTTAGGATCCTACCTTGAAAAAGTGATATGCTTGCCCTAGAACTATAAACCTAGCTCATTAATGAGATATGTAGATGACTTGTAAGTTGCTCATAGATCCCCCCCTTGCCCTTGATCATGTATGAATCAATGTGGCCTTTTGTTTTCATTATAATGATTTCATGTTTGTCTTGCCCATCATTGCTTTGAAGTGGTTCTTAAGTGGTTATACTTGTTATTCCTCATGCCTCAAGTCTTTGGTCAATGTTTAATTTTATTCCTGATGCTTGTGTTGGTGGATGAAGCTTAGTCATTAGGTTTGTCTTGTGAGACATGTTTGATTTTGCTGTCCAAGTTGGTTTAATATGTCATTTTTGGCTTGGTGTGTTTTTGCTTGACTCTATGTTTAGAGACTCACTTATTTACCTATTTCAAGAATGTGCATGATGTTGTTGTGCTCAAAATCTTCTTAAATTTTCAAACTGCCTTATCATTGCTTCACTTGCATTTTTCAAGATTTCATGCCATCAACACATCACATTCTGTTTCAATCAATTTCTACTTGATCTATGTGCATAATATCATTGTTTTGCTCATTTGAAACTTGTATGTGCTATCAATTCTCCCTAACTACTGTGAAATTGCCTACTGCATCATTAATCTGCCAAGCAACTTTTGTGCATCTCATACAAATACCATTTTCTGTTCTAAGTGGAATATGCCTTAATTTTTGGACTTAATCTCATCCATTATCATACTTATGATGTGTGTGTGTTATTGTTTTGGTTTGGAACTCCATAATTTGAAAAATGCCTCTGCTACCACATTCTTGCCAAGACAGTTTTTTACCATTTCCTACCACAACATGTTTTTCTTTTCCAACTGTCCTATGCTCATTCTTGGAGTTGAAACTCATTCCTTATCATATTAATGATGTGTGCACTTAATTTATTTGATCTGTTCTTGCCTGTTTTCTCCATTTCACTCACAATTGCAATTTCATGCTAGAATATGCCACAACATACCAAAGTTGATATTTTGTTTGCACATGCCTAATCTTTGAGTTGTAACTCATCTATGTGCTTGATTCTAATGTGTGTTGATGATTGGTTTGATCCATGATTGCCTGCTTTCTCATTTCACCTCAAACTGCATTTTGAGTTAAAACCTGCCATGACCATGCCAATTTCTTTCTTGCTTGCAATATGCCAAGTTTCTGAGTTGTAACTCATTCTTTGATACATTTATGATGTGTGTGTGTAATGTTTGTCAACATGAGACCTTTGATTCATAACTGGACCATATTTGTGCCCTGCTGTTGCAATTGTTTTGAAACCCACTGTCACACACTTCACTTTGTTTTGCTTGATTTGTTCTAAGTCAGTTCATCTAGCATTAAGACCTCTAGTGATAATTAGGACTTGTATGTGCATGAATCAATCATTTTTGTATATCCTATTTTTCTGTCATGACAGCCCCTCACCCATGCTTGACAATTGTGGCTTGATAGCCATTTTCTGGTTCTATGCATTTCATGATTAGCTTAAGTACTAGCATCATTCCCTAATGTATTCAAAACCTGTGTGTGGCCTTTTCCTAACCTCAAACAGTTCCAAATTAGTTTTGATTCTCATGTTGCAGTTTTATAAATGTTTGAGCGGTTGACTTGTGACTTTCAATTCCATGATGTTTGTGAACAATTTTGAAGTGTGTACACACTTCATATGATGTTTTAAGTATAATTGAAGGGTCTGCTCATTTCAATTATGCATGTTTCTTGATTTGCCCCTCAACTTGCACTTTCCTTCACTATTTTGCATTTCACATGACATATACACATTCTGTTGGATTTCAGAAAGTTTGAATTGATAGCATCATTCTATATCATGTTTGAATCTTGTATGAGTGCTTGGCCTGACTTGAGAGTGTTTGAGTTTGTTGGAAAACTTCAAAATGCATCACATAACACTAATACACACCAGCTATCGATTTTTCTTGCACATTGAGAATTTGAGAAAACTGAGGTTACCATCTTCTTCCTTATTCAATTCTACCCAATTTCCATATAAATTTTGTGCCGATCCGATTAACGGTTAGGAAGTTACGATACAAAACGTAAATCCATTTGTTGTGTATTTTTGCCCAGCCAGAAAATTGTCACTTTTTACACTAAACTTCCACCAGTGGAAGTTACTTGTAAAATTGCATGAAAAGAAATTTGACACTTTTTACACTAAACTTCCACCAGTGGAAGTTACTTGTAAAACTGCCCAGAAAGAAAATTGTCACTTTTTACACTAAACTTCCACCAGTGGAAGTTACTTGTAAAACTGCCCAGAAAGAAAATTGTCACTTTTTACACTAAACTTCCACCAGTGGAAGTTACTTGCAAAACTTGCCATTTTTCACTCCAACTTCAAAAATTCATAACTCACTCGTTTTTCATCATTTTTCGCCCGTTCTTTTTTTGTTGCGTTCGTATTAATGTCTACTTTCATGCTGTGTTTTTACTTTTGATGTTTTCTAATTTTATCACTTAGTTTGTCTTTGTGCAAATGTGCGCGTTTTCGCGACCGTTTATGTGATTGCAAATAGATGTTCATGTGATTCCACTCAATATTTTTCTTGAAACTTATTTGAATCCATGCCCATACATGTTAATTAACATTCTAGGACCCTAATCTTTGGTAGTTACCATAAATATTTCATGTTATCATTGTTATCTTAGTGTGCGATTCATCGTTATGATTCTTGTTTTGCTATCTTCATTTTGATTGTTATCCATACTTCTCCCATGGTTGTCACCATGATTTCTTCATCTTTACTTTGTTAAGTAATCCTCTTGCCATGTACCTCCTAAATTACGAGGCTAAACTAATTTAATTGTGTGAGATTGTTATCTATGCATATTGTTGTTACGCTTTGAGGTTATGACATGATTATTTTCAAATTGTTATTTGTTTACACGATTGTTACCTTCATCATGCTTTCAATCTTTGTCAAGATATGCCTACACCTTTGTCAAGACATGCTTATTGTAATATGCTTACTATAATTGGTCGTAACCATTCGTCCTACTCAAAATACTTGCTCATTATAATGTGTTGGTTAATCCTTGATCATAATCATTGTCTTCTATATTCCTCATGCTTGAATATGTTTATACTTTGTTAAGTATTTTCTTCCCCAAGTGATGGAACTTTTTAGTTCTCATCCAAGTTGCCCCTCTCTCTCCTTCCAAAGGAAAGTCTCTCTATTGACCCTTGGGTCATAGATAGCTCAACGCAATCATAGGTCTGGATAGAACCTTCTCCCCTTTTTGGTCTGGATAGAACCAATAGGATTCAAAATCATAGGTCTGGATAGAACCTTCTTCCCCTTTTGGTCTGGATAGAACCAATAGGATTCAAAATCATAGGTCTGGATAGAACCTTCTTCCCCTTTTGGTCTGGATAAAACCAATAGGATTTAAACTCATAGGTCTGGATAGAACCTTCTTCCCCTTTTGGTCTGGATAGAACCAATAGGATAACTCATAGGTCTGGATAGAACCAATAGGATTTAACTCATTAGGCTTGGATAGAGCCTTCTCCCTCCTTTTGGTCTGGAAAGAACCAATAGATCCTTATTCTGTAGTTCGTGCCCGAACTACGACCGCTCTGATTTCTCATTGGACAATGAGAATACGTAGGCACAAGATGCGATATCTTGACGAGCAACCTTCCCCCTTCTTCCTCCTTTTGGTATGGATAGAACCAATTGACCTTACAACATGGAACTAGTTAGAGTTTGTTTAACTCTATATAAGAATCATAGTGATGATTACTTATTCCCCTTTGAGAGTTCAACATAGACATAAAGAGTTTTGAAAAAATCTACACAAGCATGGATATGTTTGTTCCCCTTGGAACCTTGATCGTAATCAAGTGTTCTTTAACCTAGTGAGGTGAACTACGATTGCTCTGATTCTATCCTAGTTAGGATACGTAGGCAGAGGACGCGACGTCTTTGCGAGCAAGCTTAGAAACTATCTTTAGGTTATAACCTACACCCTTTACCCAATCCGAAACCTTAGCAAACATTTAACAAACTTAGCATGCAAACAAACAAAAGGTTCCTGTAGAGTACTACAGATGTTTAGGATGTGAAATACCTACCCTATGCATAACCAACCCCCGATCCCCGAATCTCTTAGCGTTGTTGTTACATCACGAAAAGGGTTTTTCTTTCTTTAGACCTTTCCTTTGGATAAATTAAAGTCCGGTTGTGAATTTAAGAATTAAAGATTCAAGTTAATCAATAGCTTGGTATCACGATTCTCACCGCAACAGAAATGGCGACTTCACTGGGGACGACTTAAACTTGAGGGTTTAGCCTATTTTGTTTAAATTGTATGCTATATTTGTGAATATTTGCTTAACATGTATATTTGTCAATATATTTGTTTGTGTGTTGGGTATTGGGTGCTTTGAGTGGTGAGACGATCCTACACCCGGACTTGAGTGCACTTATGATAGGATGGTGGTATATTCAAGAAGGCTTATAGGGAGTTGATTCCCGACCAAGCTAACTTGAGAAACCACCGCTCAGTATAGGCCCTCTTGAAAGTTTAGTATTGTTGATCGAGTATTCGTGGAAACAATGCTACTTTCAACGAAGGAGCCCATGACACTGTGAACGTTTAGAATACATTCTACCCCACTTTGGCCTTATTAGGACGTAGTGCGATAACTATAAGGAAGTATTTCCGAAATAGTTGATACGCGATACTACACTCAGACGAGATTCTCTTGAGAATATTATCGATTACCAAGTGATTTGGGAAATTGGTAATATCCGAAAGATGGGTTGATGACACTGGGAAATATATTAGAACCCGTTCGGCAGGTACAAATTACCTCATAGTACAAACCTTTGGGAATGGGTAAGCCTTTGACTCCAAGTTTTTACTTCAAGCCTAGGAGGTCTTTGTGTGTGTATATGCATTGTATTTGTGAATACTTGCCTTTGTATGGTGTGTGCATCATCTCATCATATCACCATAAGCATATCATGTCGCAACTGGTTTTGTAAAACTCAGTCGATCTCTGGTTTTTTTAAAAGTTGTAACTTTTTCCAACGATTGATGAAATGAGGGTTTTGACCCAATCAATCTTCCGAGTTTTGTAAAACCAGTTTTCTCTTTGCATTTGCATTTTGCATTATGCATTTTCTTTTCTCAGCCTTGCGTCTTTGTCAACCTCTTGTTCAGAGAGAGAGAGAGGGATACCTAGCACGCATTCGGGACCAATGGAAACAATGAACGAGCTTTTGAAAGGACAAGAAGCCTTGAAGGAGGAAATCAGAATCCTCAAAGGTCAAATGAATTGGGTTTTGGAGACTTTGCAAAATTTGATGAAGAATGAAGGGGATTCTCCCCCTATGGCGCCTAGAGAGGTTGTCAGTTCGTCGCTTCCGGTGACTCTTTCAGCTCGAGGACCTCCTCAGTTTCAACGGTCAGACCGTCGTCAACCAACATTTGGGCCTGCGTTAAAACGTCATCCTTGTCAGGTGGTTACCAAAATAATATCTCAGCATTCATTGGCTGCTTCCCCTCAAGGTTCTCGAAGCAAGAACATGAATAAGAAGAATCCTGTCAAAAGGAACAAGGCATGCTATAAGTCAGTTCCCGTGCCACTAAGTAAGCTTTATCCATTACTGATTCAAAATTCGTTGGTAACTCCACGAGCTCTTAACCTTGTGCCAGGACCATGGCATAATGCAAACTTGACTTGTGAGTTTCACAAAGGTGGTGAAGGACATGAACTAGACACTTGTTTGGCGTTATGGCATATTGTTCAAGAGCTAGTCTATGACAAAGATCTGATCTTTGAAGAAGATCACCCAGAAGTTGAATGCAAGTACCATACTGGGACAATGGGGCATCTAGTGGAAGAGTGCAAAGAGTTTGGGTTGAAGGTGCAAAGCTTGTTGGAGCTGTTAAAACCTCAAAACGGTAAACCAAGTACCAGTGTCTCAGCTCTTGAAGCAAGAGGCAAAGGACCTACGAGACCCCTCATAATTCTATATCACAAGGAGCAAGTGGTGGTTGGAGGTGTTTCCCCGCATGGGCCTAAAATTTGAATTTTAATTCCCTAAGGCTGGCAGCTGTAGACTGTTTCAGCGTGTGTTGTAACTTCTTTGCATTTGAATTGCTTGTAAGCTGTTGTTTATTTGAATTTGGCAATATTAACGAAATGTTTGTGCATCTTTTGATTAAGTCCATTCGTTTCACTCTCTCTTTTTCTTTTCATTGTTATGAGATAACGAAAAATGCAAAAATTTCTTTTGTTTACTAAACTGTTGTTTAAAACAAAGGTTGGGGAGGATGATGAAAATTATATCCATAACTGCTGTCGATATGCTTTCAAATTTAACTTTGCCGATGATGTAAGGCATTGTTTCAATCCTTAAACACTGGAGAAATAAGGAAGATAATCCCTCGTTAACCCCTTCGAGCCTAGGCGTAGGAGTTTTTCTTTCTTTACAAAACAAAACCTTAAATCTCAAACCTGGGGCGGGTAGTTCTCAGTTAACTTGAAGATATGTGCATACAAGACACTTTTCATATAAAGGTGGTGCACTCAGATTTTCCTTCGTACACAACAAGAAAGTGTCGAAGATGCTTTTCAGCATAAAAGACGATGATGGTTCACCATATCCATTAAACTAGGTGGTCACCTCCTTTCTCAAAAAAAAAGAGAAGAAGAAAAAAGAAAATTGAAAAGTCCGCTAAGTCAAAACCTATGAAGGAGACTTAGGCAAAAAAATTGGCCATCCCATTGACTGTATAACCGAACAAAGAAGTTCATACAAAAGTCAGGGATAAAAAGAGAGGAATTTTGTAAGATTCTTCACTCTAAAAATCCTCAAATGACAAAAGCTATCAAATATTGTAAGGGAGTAGTGACTACCCTAGGTTTGTAAACCATCACCAACTATCATCAGTTCAATTCTTAAGCCTGTAAGAACCTGAATGTATAGTCTGAGTTAACTGAGCATAGAATTGGAGTTCATCATGGAGAATGGGTGGGACAAATAACTTTGAGCCTTTATCCTTTGTTTCATGAACCGTGAACCAAGCCACGTTACAACCCTTGAAAGACCTAATTGAGGTAAGGTTGTTTTGAAAGCATATTACAACAAGGTTGGATAACTTGACTCCTAATGATATTTGTTAATTATGTGTGTTCATCACTTTGTCTATCATTTGTAAATGATTGGACTACTTTCACTTTGATCACTTGATCACTCCGCTGTGTGTGTTTCATCAAAAAATGTTTTCAAAAGATTGCATGAATTTTACATTGAAAATTGCCAATTTTTTATGAACAACATTGTGTGCAAGGTGATCTAATGTCAAAGGAATCCCAACAAAGGCTGTCAGCTAGGGAATTTGATTTGATAAAGGAAGTTCAGCCTGGGGAAACCAATTTGAAAGATTTGTTAATCATTTGTTGTAAGGTTCCGCTAACCAGAGCTAACCAGGTCAAGATCAGATGAAGCTCTCAATGAACAGTTTAGTCTGGGGCAATACTTTTGCAGTTACAAGTAAGCAGGGGCAAGTTTGTTCCCCAGTCGTTACTTCCACAATCAGAAGACTTTGTTGTGCAAGCACCGTTAAAAACTGGGGCAATCACGTCGAGATTTGAAAATCTCTCTAAGTGTTTGAAGACATTGAAGCATCTTTATGCCGTTTCTATTGTAAAAGCATCCTTATGACTTCTTCTCACAGACCATGTAATCTGGGGCAGAAAAGGTTTGAAAACTGTTCGTCGCAAGAGCCGTTGCTCACTTGAAGAGGATTACTACCATCACGGGGCATAAATGTTTTGTTCTCATGGTACCCTTTGCAAGCTCTCCAGTTAAGTTGTTACTTCAGTTGATCTGGGAATCTCTCGGTGTGATTTTCCTTCAGCAAAGAATTCAAGCTCATGATGGCAATCCAAGTGAAGTCATGATGTTGTATTCTAAAAAAGATTACTCTCTCCCAAAGAAGGTGGTAGCCTTGAAGTGGAATTGTTGTTCTTCATGATCATCCCTTTGATGTCCAATCTTGGTAAAGTTTGGTTGGGTCTCCGTGTCGAGATGTTTATTTCATCTCCAGTTTTGTTTTGTCTGTTTCGTCAGCATAAACATAAGCATGGCATAAAGCATATGCATAGCATCCGTGCATTTTTGCTGTCTCTGGTTGTTACTTGTTCCTGTTTCACTTTGGTTACCTCCTCAGTGATTGGGTGTGTTGTCTCTCTCTAATAGAGTTGTCAACCCTTAAGCATAAAATGTCCATCCTTTATCAATTCCCCACAGGGTTTAATCCTCGTGGATGATTTTTGCTTCAGTTATCTTTTTCCATGATTGGATAAGGTAAGTCACCATTCGAGTTCATTTCTTAATGGTTGGAGTCTTGTTTGACAGTTTCTTTCTGGCTATATTCTAGATTGAACTTTGGTCCTTGTCGGTCGCTAAACCTACCTGGATGTGCATTTATTTTGCACTATCTATCAAGAAGGACATTTTTGTACCTTCATCAGCGATAAATGGCAGTCTCTTCGGAGAAGTTTAATCGTCTTCAGCGGTGAGTGTCAATCTCTTGGGAGAAGCTTAACCATATTCAACGATAAATGGCAGTCTCTTCGGAGAAGTTTAATCGTCTTCAGTGGTGAGTGGCAGTCTCTTGGGAGAAGCTTAACCTTCATCAACGATAAATGGCAGTCTCTGCGGAGAAGTTTAATCGTATTCAGCAGGTGAGTGGCAATCTCTTGGGAGAAGCTTAACCATATTCAGCGATAAATGGCAGTCTCTTCGGAGAAGTTTAATCGTCTTCAGCGGTGAGTGGCAATCTCTTGGGAGAAGCTTAACCATATTCAACGATAAATGGCAGTCTCTTCGGAGAAGTTTAATTGTCATCAATAGGTGAGTGGCAATCTCTTAGGAGAAGCTTAACCATATTCAACGATAAATGGCAGTCTCTTCGGAGAAGTTTAATCGTCTTCAGCGATAAATGGCAGTCTCTTCGGAGAAGTTTAATCGTCATCAACAGGTGAGTGGCAGTCTCTTTGGAGAAGCTTAACCTTCATCAACGGTAAATGGCAGTCTCTTCGGAGAAGTTTAATCATCTTCAGCGATAAATGGCAGTCTCTTTGGAGAAGTTTAATCGTCATCAACAGGTGAGTGGAAGTCTCTTTGGAGAAGCTTAACCTTCATCAGCGATAAATGGCAATCTCTTCGGAGAAGTTTAATCGTCTTCAGTGGTGAGTGGCAGTCTCTTGGGAGAAGCTTAACCTTCATCAACGATAAATGGCAGTCTCTGTGGAGAAGTTTAATCGTATTCAGCAGGTGAGTGGCAGTCTCTTGGGAGAAGCTTAACCTTCATCAACGATAAATGGCAGTCTCTGCGGAGAAGTTTAATCGTATTCAGCAGGTGAGTGGCAGTCTCTTGGGAGAAGCTTAACCTTCATCAACGATAAATGGCAGTCTCTTCGGAGAAGTTTAATCGTCTTCAGTGGTGAGTGGCAATCTCTTAGGAGAAGCTTAACCATATTCAACGATAAATGGCAGTCTCTTCGGAGAAGTTTAATTGTCTTCAGTGGTAAGTGGCAGTTTCTGTAGAGAAGCTTAACCTGCACCAGTGATAAATGGAAGTCACATTTGAGAAGTTTATCTTAAGGATGTCGACGCACGGTTGTGACCAGCATTGTTTGAAAATCCAGTGGATACTGATATAAGTAATTTTGTGGTGACCAATCATATTTCAAGTAAGGCCTGTTGGTAACCGGCATTATGAAAATCAACAAACAACAAATACTGACAATTTGGTTGTGTATCAGTCGAAACTAAGTCACGATCATTTCTATCCTAAGCTCAGGTTGTGTACCTTTGGAGATAAATGTATTGTTCGATTCCAAGCACATGTTTTGTACCTTTGGAAGATGTTTGTTGCTATCCCGAGCACAGGTTGTGTACCTTTGGAGATAGATGTATTGTTCGATTCCAAGCACAGGTTTTGTACCTTTGGAAGATGTTTGTTGCTATCCCGAGCACAGGTTGTGTACCTTTGGAGATAGATGTATTATTGGATTCCAAGCACAGGTTTTGTACCTTTGGAAGATGTTTGTTGCCATCCCAAGCACAGGTTGTGTACCTTTGGAGATAGATGTTTGTTGACATTCCAAGCACAGGTTTCGTACCTTTGGAAGAAGTTTGTTTCTATCTCGAGCACAGGTTGTGTACCTTTGGAGATAGATGTTTGTTTTCATCCCAAGCTCAGGTTGTGTACCTTTGGAGATGTATTGTTGGATTCCAAGCACAGGTTTTGTACCTTTGGGAGATTATTTGTTGCCATCCCGAGCACAGGTTGTGTACCTTTGGAGATGTATGCTTTGGATCCCGAGTTCAGAAGTTCCCAGAGACTAAAGTGGTTGCGTTTGCATGAAGTGTTCTATATCCTAATGTATTGAGGATGTTCAGCTTTTATATCCTAATGTATTGAGGATGTTTCAAATTTCGTTCCTATTATTTTGAGGGTCTTCGCCCAATCCTAATGTGTTGAGGGTTGTGTCTCTTATATATCCTAATGGGTTGAGGGTAGTGTTCTATATCCTAATGTATTGAGGATGTTCAGCTTTCATATCCTAATGTATTGAGGATGTTTCAACTTTTGTTCCTATTGTTTTGAGGGTCTTCGCCCAATCCTAATGTGTTGAGGGTTGTGTCTTTTATATATCCTAATGGGTTGAGGGTAATGTTTTATATCCTAATGTATTGAGGATGTTCAGCTTTTATATCCTAATGTATTGTGGATGTTCAGCTTCCAATCCTAATGTGTTGAGGGTTGTGTCTCTTCTATATCCTAATGTGTTAAGGGTGGTGTTTCGTATCCTAACGTATTGAGGATGTTCAGCTTCCATTCCTAATGCTTTGAGGATATTGGCTGTTGTTCCTAAGGTATTGAGGGATATATTTGTGCTTCCTGGTCGTCACCAAACTCTTTGAAAATCTAATAGTTACTAGCATTACCGGAAAACTAATCGTTATTGGTACCGAAAGTTGATTGTTACCAACTTCCCCAGCTGAAGACCTGTATTGTTTGGGATTCCCAATTGAAATGGGAACTTCGACTTGGTTGTCACCATATCCCCAGGAAGTCTAGTGGTACTTAGCACTTCTTTGGAAACCAAACTTTGGATTGGTCGTCACCAACCTTCCCCAGTAAGTCTAGTGGAAACTAGCACTGTTGAAGCTATTTGTTGTTCCGGTCGTCACCAGTCTCCCCAGTTGAAGCTTTTGCTTTCCCAGTCGAGTCTTGGAGAATTAGTGGATACTGGTTTTCCCCGGCACGTCCGGTCTTTTTTCTAAACTTTTCCTGAAGATCCCGTTTGAACTCTTCGTTATAGGAAATTTTTCTCAATCTGGTTATCCCCAGTGAGATTCGTGTCTTCGTTCCGTCTTTTCCCCGGTGAAGCTTTGCTTCCCCAGTGGATTTGTTCCCCAACAAAGTTTTCCCCATTGGGTTTTCTTCCCCAGTGTGGTTTGCTTTTCTTTTCTTTCATTTCCCCAGTGAAGATTTGTTATCTTCCCCGGTGGGCTTCCTCATCTGGTTATTCCCAGTGAGGTTCGTATCTCCTCTCCCCAATGAAGGTATGTCTTCCCTGGTGGAATTTGTGTCCCCTGCGTGAAAGATTTCCTTGAACAAGCATCCTTAGTCATGTTTGAACTACCTTGCTTACTTGGTCTTGAATCTTTCCCCAGTGTGTTGGACCCCTTGTGAGTGGTCACTCGTTGTGTTGTCGTTCTTTTATATTTGCTCGTGCGTCTGCATCTGTCTTGCATTCAAGCATCATATAACATCATTTAGATTCATGGCATATTTGTATTTGTCCTTTTGCATACCATCGGATCTAAGGGACAAAATTTCTGGTTTGCTATATTTAAATACCTTTCACTACGATTCTATGAGGATTGTCATCTCTCATTATCATCTAGTGAAGATATTTAAATAGGGGCATCTGTTGCACCCCAAATTTTGACCCCTTAGATCCTCATCATCATTGTAGGATCATGTTCATTTGATTAACTAACCTTAACCCATTTCAAGTTTATCTTTGTTAAGATGCAGATGAATTAGGGTTCCGTACCGTCAAAATCGAGCTTTCGAGGGTTTGATCAATCAATGTTTTGGATTGATCCAACTTCAAACAAGATCAAGGATGTTACATTGGACCAAGAATGAGTGCAATTTGAGGTGGTCACCCAGGGTTCGAGAACAATGCAATTTGAGACACCCGATTAGGGTTTTTGACTGGAAAAAGTCAACTGTAGTTTGACTTTTGATTCAAAGAGTATTTCAATGATGGGATCAAGGTCCCTTAAGCTACCATGGCTTAGTAAAGTCCGTACAAAGAGTTTCAAGTCCTCAGGATGTTCGGATCACCAACGGGCGACTCGGTAGACACCGACCGATCGAAAAGTTGACCAAAAAGTCAACTCTCCAACAATAAGGAATTTGACTTCAAGGTGTGAATGAAAAATGTTCCTTATATCATATTACACCTCCCCATAAAATTTCATGACCATTGGATCAAGGGTTAGGAAGTAATTGCAAAAATCGGGATTTAGGGTTTCGAAAGGGGCAAAACCATAACTCCTCAACCACACATCCAATTGAGGTGGTTCTAAGCTTGTTTGAAAGGTATTTACAAAACCTACAAAAGTCCCAGAGTGGTCCATATTCAAAAAATGCATGGAATTGGAGTTATAGCAAAAATCATTTTTCAAGGGTAAAGGACTTAGTGAAATTTCCCAAATTCTGGCCATACAAACCACTTTTTTTTCAGAACTTTGAAAGGTTTTTCCACCTAGTTCCATCAATAATTTGGAAATTCCCAAAACATGAAAGTTGTAGAGCTACACAAGGGCTTTCTAAAAAGTGCAAGAACTCTTCAAAAGGATTTGTGAGCAGGAAGTTATGATGCATTGAAGTTGGGTCTGTCACACTTGAAATCAACTTGACCAAATTTCTCAAAACCAGAATTTTTACAACACTAACCATTCCTAGCCATTGGATCTTGTTACTTTATGATATTATGAGGCTTGGATGATGCAAACACCAGAAAAAATGAAGAATTGGAGAATTGGTTCAACTTGGAGCAAGTTGACATTATAATATTCATTTAAAAGAAAAGAGAGAGAAACTTTTCAAGCACATGTGGCAGCTGCAATGCCTACACCTCTAGACCATCACCAATCACCTCATTCCATCTCTCATACTGTCATTGGCTTGCCTAGAGTCTTGGAATTGATTTGAACCATGGTTGTCCCAAAAGATTTGGAAGGATTTTCTTCCAAAGGGTTTCCCTCCCAAAATGATAAAGTTCAAGGTTGGTCCTCACTCCTCTTGCACTATAAATAGAGGCCTCTTCCATGAAGAAAAAGACACCAGAGCATCCTCTAAAAAACCAAGAGAAACATTGCTCTCAACCTTTCCTCATTCTCTCAAAAGTTCCAAAGTTCAAAAACCTCCATTTTCATCAAAAAAATGTCTAGAGTAAAACTCTGCTCAAGACCAGTTCCACCACTTCTAAGCCACTAATCAGCATCCACACAAATCATATATACCATATAGAAGGTGTTCACACCTTCAAACCACCCAAAAAACTCATTTCCACAAAAGTCAACTGTCACACCATGGAAGTTTGACCATAAGCCTCAAGACTTGCCAAAACTTGATCCAAGCTGTTTCTTGATGATTAAACACTCCTAACACCTCCTATACATCATGTCTCAAGTGTCTAAGCTCTAAAAAACCAGCTGGAAATTACCTAACTCCAACTGTCTTGAGGTTTGGTTTTGTTGCTTCAAGAGGAAGTAAGCTTCATCTCATTGCAAAGGAAGGTTTATCTCTGGGTTTCTAAGCTTTTTAGCTTGCTCAAGGCTGGTCAACAAGAGGTATGTGATGTTCTAACTATCTCTAAGTCATACATTGTCATGTATTGACATTTTATGGTGATTTGTGTGAAAGCATACCATGGCTGCCCTATTATGCTTCTTTGTCAAGAATCCTAATTTTATGATCATAATGTTTATTTTATCAAATATATTGTCATTTGTAAATGATATGTGGATGATAGATTGCAAGTTTGTGCCTTACTATCATGTTTAGACTTATGTGTGAGTTTCTGGTCATTTGGTAGATTTAGGATCCTACCTTGAAAAAGTGATATGCTTGCCCTAGAACTATAAACCTAGCTCATTAATGAGATATGTAGATGACTTGTAAGTTGCTCATAGATCCCCCCCTTGCCCTTGATCATGTATGAATCAATGTGGCCTTTTGTTTTCATTATAATGATTTCATGTTTGTCTTGCCCATCATTGCTTTGAAGTGGTTCTTAAGTGGTTATACTTGTTATTCCTCATGCCTCAAGTCTTTGGTCAATGTTTAATTTTGTTCCTGATGCTTGTGTTGGTGGATGAAGCTTAGTCATTAGGTTTGTCTTGTGAGACATGTTTGATTTTGCTGTCCAAGTTGGTTTAATATGTCATTTTTGGCTTGGTGTGTTTTTGCTTGACTCTATGTTTAGAGACTCACTTATTTACCTATTTCAAGAATGTGCATGATGTTGTTGTGCTCAAAATCTTCTTAAATTTTCAAACTGCCTTATCATTGCTTCACTTGCATTTTTCAAGATTTCATGCCATCAACACATCACATTCTGTTTCAATCAATTTCTACTTGATCTATGTGCATAATATCATTGTTTTGCTCATTTGAAACTTGTATGTGCTATCAATTCTCCCTAACTACTGTGAAATTGCCTACTGCATCATTAATCTGCCAAGCAACTTTTGTGCATCTCATACAAATACCATTTTCTGTTCTAAGTGGAATATGCCTTAATTTTTGGACTTAATCTCATCCATTATCATACTTATGATGTGTGTGTGTTATTGTTTTGGTTTGGAACTCCATAATTTGAAAAATGCCCCTGCTACCACATTCTTGCCAAGACAGTTTTTTACCATTTCCTACCACAACATGTTTTTCTTTTCCAACTGTCCTATGCTCATTCTTGGAGTTGAAACTCATTCCTTATCATATTAATGATGTGTGCACTTAATTTATTTGATCTGTTCTTGCCTGTTTTCTCCATTTCACTCACAATTGTAATTTCATGCTAGAATATGCCACAACATACCAAAGCTGATATTTTGTTTGCACATGCCTAATCTTTGAGTTGTAACTCATCTATGTGCTTGATTCTAATGTGTGTTGATGATTGGTTTGATCCATGATTGCCTGCTTTCTCATTTCACCTCAAACTGCATTTTGAGTTAAAACCTGCCATGACCATGCCAATTTCTTTCTTGCTTGCAATATGCCAAGTTTCTGAGTTGTAACTCATTCTTTGATACATTTATGATGTGTGTGTGTAATGTTTGTCAACATGAGACCTTTGATTCATAACTGGACCATATTTGTGCCCTGCTGTTGCAATTGTTTTGAAACCCACTGTCACACACTTCACTTTGTTTTGCTTGATTTGTTCTAAGTCAGTTCATCTAGCATTAAGACCTCTAGTGATAATTAGGACTTGTATGTGCATGAATCAATCATTTTTGTATATCCTATTTTTCTGTCATGACAGCCCCTCACCCATGCTTGACAATTGTGGCTTGATAGCCATTTTCTGGTTCTATGCATTTCATGATTAGCTTAAGTACTAGCATCATTCCCTAATGTATTCAAAACCTGTGTGTGGCCTTTTCCTAACCTCAAACAGTTCCAAATTAGTTTTGATTCTCATGTTGCAGTTTTATAAATGTTTGAGCGGTTGACTTGTGACTTTCAATTCCATGATGTTTGTGAACAATTTTGAAGTGTGTACACACTTCATATGATGTTTTAAGTATAATTGAAGGGTCTGCTCATTTCAATTATGCATGTTTCTTGATTTGCCCCTCAACTTGCACTTTCCTTCACTATTTTGCATTTCACATGACATATACACATTCTGTTGGATTTCAGAAAGTTTGAATTGATAGCATCATTCTATATCATGTTTGAATCTTGTATGAGTGCTTGGCCTGACTTGAGAGTGTTTGAGTTTGTTGGAAAACTTCAAAATGCATCACATAACACTAATACACACCAGCTATCGATTTTTCTTGCACATTGAGAATTTGAGAAAACTGAGGTTACCATCTTCTTCCTTATTCAATTCTACCCAATTTCCATATAAATTTTGTGCCGATCCGATTAACGGTTAGGAAGTTACGATACAAAACGTAAATCCATTTGTTGTGTATTTTTGCCCAGCCAGAAAATTGTCACTTTTTACACTAAACTTCCACCAGTGGAAGTTACTTGTAAAATTGCATGAAAAGAAATTTGACACTTTTTACACTAAACTTCCACCAGTGGAAGTTACTTGTAAAACTGCGCAGAAAGAAAATTGTCACTTTTTACACTAAACTTCCACCAGTGGAAGTTACTTGTAAAACTGCCCAGAAAGAAAATTGTCACTTTTTACACTAAACTTCCACCAGTGGAAGTTACTTGCAAAACTTGCCATTTTTCACTCCAACTTCAAAAATTCATAACTCACTCGTTTTTCATCATTTTTCGCCCGTTCTTTTTTTGTTGCGTTCGTATTAATGTCTACTTTCATGCTGTGTTTTTACTTTTGATGTTTTCTAATTTTATCACTTAGTTTGTCTTTGTGCAAATGTGCGCGTTTTCGCGACCGTTTATGTGATTGCAAATAGATGTTCATGTGATTCCACTCAATATTTTTCTTGAAACTTATTTGAATCCATGCCCATACATGTTAATTAACATTCTAGGACCCTAATCTTTGGTAGTTACCATAAATATTTCATGTTATCATTGTTATCTTAGTGTGCGATTCATCGTTATGATTCTTGTTTTGCTATCTTCATTTTGATTGTTATCCATACTTCTCCCATGGTTGTCACCATGATTTCTTCATCTTTACTTTGTTAAGTAATCCTCTTGCCATGTACCTCCTAAATTACGAGGCTAAACTAATTTAATTGTGTGAGATTGTTATCTATGCATATTGTTGTTACGCTTTGAGGTTATGACATGATTATTTTCAAATTGTTATTTGTTTACACGATTGTTACCTTCATCATGCTTTCAATCTTTGTCAAGATATGCCTACACCTTTGTCAAGACATGCTTATTGTAATATGCTTACTATAATTGGTCGTAACCATTCGTCCTACTCAAAATACTTGCTCATTATAATGTGTTGGTTAATCCTTGATCATAATCATTGTCTTCTATATTCCTCATGCTTGAATATGTTTATACTTTGTTAAGTATTTTCTTCCCCAAGTGATGGAACTTTTTAGTTCTCATCCAAGTTGCCCCTCTCTTTCCTTCCAAAGGAAAGTCTCTCTATTGACCCTTGGGTCATAGATAGCTCAACGCAATCATAGGTCTGGATAGAACCTTCTCCCCTTTTTGGTCTGGATAGAACCAATAGGATTCAAAATCATAGGTCTGGATAGAACCTTCTTCCCCTTTTGGTCTGGATAGAACCAATAGGATTCAAAATCATAGGTCTGGATAGAACCTTCTTCCCCTTTTGGTCTGGATAAAACCAATAGGATTTAAACTCATAGGTCTGGATAGAACCTTCTTCCCCTTTTGGTCTGGATAGAACCAATAGGATAACTCATAGGTCTGGATAGAACCAATAGGATTTAACTCATTAGGCTTGGATAGAGCCTTCTCCCTCCTTTTGGTCTGGAAAGAACCAATAGATCCTTATTCTGTAGTTCGTGCCCGAACTACGACCGCTCTGATTTCTCATTGGACAATGAGAATACGTAGGCACAAGATGCGATATCTTGACGAGCAACCTTCCCCCTTCTTCCTCCTTTTGGTATGGATAGAACCAATTGACCTTACAACATGGAACTAGTTAGAGTTTGTTTAACTCTATATAAGAATCATAGTGATGATTACTTATTCCCCTTTGAGAGTTCAACATAGACATAAAGAGTTTTGGAAAAATCTACACAAGCATGGATATGTTTGTTCCCCTTGGAACCTTGATCGTAATCAAGTGTTCTTTAACCTAGTGAGGTGAACTACGATTGCTCTGATTCTATCCTAGTTAGGATACGTAGGCAGAGGACGCGACGTCTTTGCGAGCAAGCTTAGAAACTATCTTTAGGTTATAACCTACACCCTTTACCCAATCCGAAACCTTAGCAAACATTTAACAAACTTAGCATGCAAACAAACAAAAGGTTCCTGTAGAGTACTACAGATGTTTAGGATGTGAAATACCTACCCTATGCATAACCAACCCCCGATCCCCGAATCTCTTAGCGTTGTTGTTACATCACGAAAAGGGTTTTTCTTTCTTTAGACCTTTCCTTTGGATAAATTAAAGTCCGGTTGTGAATTTAAGAATTAAAGATTCAAGTTAATCAATAGCTTGGTATCACGATTCTCACCGCAACACCCCCCTTTAGCAGCGCTTCTAACTTAGACCCCCCCTTCCAAACCTATAGCAGCGCTATGTTTGTAACCTTTAGCAGCGGTTTTTTGTAAAAGCGTTGTCTAATGTCTCAGATTTTAATTTTTTTTTAAAATATTCATGTTGTTTTGTATATTTACCAACAACCTGCTTATATTACACAAGCCTGCTTATAATTCAGACCTTTATTTCAAAACTTTGGCCTTATATATACAATTCAAAACTTTGGCCTTTAAGTATACATTGTAAATCATCACTTTTCCCATAATCATTTTAATACACATAAACCTGCTTAAATATGTTACAACAAAATCCGATCCTCAGAATTACAACATCACAAATACAGTCAATTTACATATAATTACAATTCTTCTAATCCGATAACTTTATACAATTCTCAACTCAAGAATAAATTGACACCATTCCTCTTTAATTTCTTCCAATCTTGCTTTCGTGTAAGTAGCACACTTGAATTCATCAAAATACTACATAATATAACAGAACATGCAAGATTTAATTTTAAAACTAATTACTCATATGAAGTATCAGATAACTATCAAAATGAATCATATAACTTATATAATGAATTGATCCATACCATGATTGGAACCTCTATTTGACCAGAAAGAATAATTTCCTTCATAAAGCACAATACAAAATATTCGCAGTCAATCCCATTGCGCTGACGAGGACACTGTAAATGGAAAAAACAAACGAACATTTATCAGGATATATAGTTTAAATAGTTTTATCAAGTAAAACCACTATAACAGTCAAACATGAGAAAAGATACCTCCACTCTGATCCAACTGATGTTGTTAGCCTTGCTTTTTGGCACGTTGCATCTCTTTGTGCTCTGAATATTTATATAACTCTATCATAATATAAACGCATATTTAGAACAATGTCACATAATAAATAAAGATATATAATTATTCAGAACAGTATATCTCATCACTTACGTATCAACCATGTTCCTCAGATTTTCATATATTGTTGCATCGCCATCCAATGAATCTATATAATACACTATTTCTTTCCTCGGATTAATCGTGACCAACAACCAATGTCCACTATAAAATAAGACAACAGTTTAGACGGAAATGTTATATAGAAAGGCAAAAATCGAACAATTATAATAAATAAATTTAGAATAAAATCTAACCCATGGCCAGTATTATATGGCAACAAGAACAACTTCTCCGTAGTCGCGCCCATAAATCTCTGCACTGCGTACTCTTTGACTGCATCTGGTGTCTGGTCTATTGTCCGTAAGTTGACACATCTAGCAGATAAGAATGCGAATACTGAAGTTAAATCATTCGGGACCAACAACTTGTCATACATGAGCCTAAAAAAACATAATCAACATTAGAATATTCAGTTAAACGAGCAAATTTTAAAATGTTTAATTATTTAATTAAAATGGATTGAAGTACCTGATGTATGAGTGCATAACACCGACACCTAATTCAGAATGGTTGAAAGCCTGGTCAAAATCCTCCTTAGCAATTGTTTCGGGATATTCAAAACCGAAAATACCTCCGTCCATATGTATTTGATGGATGCCACCCTCAGGCACATCTGATGTTCCCACATATGTTTCGAGGCACATCCTAAATCGAGGAACAAATGCTTTTCTGGGCACCTTGGAAGTTTCAGGCATCTTACCCTTGCTGACTTGTTGCGACTGCTGATCAAGAACCTAAAAGTCATATATAAGTTCAGTAATTAATGTATAATAAGATAATCATGTAACTGTAGTAGTACCTGTTTCTTTGATGCAGCTGAATCGGTATCCCGCACAATAACTCTATCATCTTTTGATTTGGATTTTGTAGGAGTCTAAGATCATCATGTAAATAAGAAAATGTAAATGTAAGAATAACTTTCATGTATGGATCATAAAACATTTGAGTATTAAAAGGTTCAACCTACCTCATCATCTATGCAAATGAGATTTGTCGGCCATGCCACATACGCTCCTATTGCGTCTCCCACCACTGTTGCGCCTGAAATAGCATCTGGTATAGGCAACAACGCACCCCCCTCTAACGCAATATCAATAGATACTTTCAAAAATCCAGAAGGGAGCGGTTTGTGGTGAAGTAAGTCTCCCAGAGTGTTATGCACCTTTCCCTTGCCAACCATTCGATGAGTCGGTGACGATAAATATAGCCGACAAAGTGAAATGCCCTAAACAAATAATGATCAGTTAATGTGTCAATTAAGTAAACTGTGCTAAATTAATTTCAATGTAATATATACAATTACCTCTGGAAGCTTCTGTGGACAACCGATACTATCTTTTTCACTAGTAGCTTTACCCTCTGGAGCACGCCTTTCCGACATGTATCTCTCCTTGTCCTTCTGTAATTCACGAATCTACACTTTCAATTCCTCCAAAGTATCCATCACTTCTTTATTGGTTAGATTTTTTTCTTTGGCTGCTTATATAGTTTGGATGGAGTGACACCAAATCCCTTACCCCTCACACGCCCAGAATACTCAGGAATATTCAACACCCGACTCAGTAAGCTCCTGCAATCATCGTCCTCAGCGGGAGTTATGGTCTGGGATAGAGTCTCCTGAAATATAGATAAAAACATATATAAATATATTATACACTTTTGATCAGTTACTGACAAAGATAATGTTGTACTTACACATTGTTCAAAGACTTGTTGAACTTCTTCCTGGACGACTCCATCTCTTCCCACACGGGAAGCCTTCCACACAACATGGTCTGGAAGAGATGTCGCATCACTCTTATCCTCTTCCAACTACGCATTAAGACGGATAATAAAACATTATATCCTATTATATATACTTACTATTTTTTGTAAATATATCATATTAAAGCATTTATATGTACTTACTATTTTTTGTTCTAAGCGTGCATATCCCAAACGCCCCTTTCTGTATGGATATGCGGGATTTGATGCCCGTTGACGATTTACGCCACTAACAACCTGAAAAAACAAGTTTATCAGAACTCTTGTGGAAGAGGTATATATACTATACATAGTTCATGATAAGTTGTACTTACTTCAAATTCTTTTGTTCTTCGCTTTGCAACAAACGTCTCCCATTCTTCCTCCGAAATCAAATCCGCGTACTTCATTGGACGCTCTGAGTCAACAAAGTTTCCTTCAGAATCTTTTAGAAACTTGTTTGTTAAAAACGCTCTAAATCCCCTCAAGCATTTTCCGGCCAATTGAATACAATATTTTCTCCTACGATCTTCAATATTAAAAGATCTCTGCAAACAAACACACATGCATATAAGATGTTAGTATAATTAATTTAAAGACGTAACTGTCAACACAATTAAAAATAATCAAATATCATACCTGAATCTCGCTCCAAATTTTATCTTTAGCCGGTTGTAATGAAAGAATTCTCCAATTATCGCAAGTAATCGGAACTTACGAACGTACAAGTGCTCCAATGTAACTTGTTAGCAACGCACCGTTAGGCTTAACTAACTGATCTCTTTCATTCCAATGGACATCATACTTTACTCCTTTATCTCTCGCACAGATGATTTTTTTCATAATCGTTATGCCTCTTTTAATATCGTCTTCCACGTCGTTTGTTGTTTGTTTTCCATCATGTGATGTTTCCTCGTTGCTGGCTATAATATATATACCTGTAATTCAAAAAAACCAAAGTATCAAATGAATGACATGCAAATATGTAAATAAGAAATATATACATAAGAAATGTATAAATAAGAAAAACATGGTATAAATAAGAAATAATATGTTATTTTATTGCATGATATAAATAAGAAATAATATGTTATAAGTACCTTTAACATCTCTTTCTTTTTTTCGTTTTAACGGGGTTTACTTGTCTCTTAACAACACGGGCAGATGGATTGATCCAAATTCCCTCGTTATGATCATTTCTAATATATGATTCGTCCGCTCTAATATTCTCATCTGGATCATCTATAATATAAGATTCATTCTCAACATCAACATCCCCCTTTTCTCCAATGTTATCATCGATTACTTTGTTGGAAAAAAGAACTATAGACCATTTCGTACTTGTCGGATCAGTGACATAGAACACTTGTTTAGCTTGCGTGGCTAGAATAAAAGGCTCATCTTTGTACCCCACCTTATTAAGATCCACTTTCAAAAAACCTGATTTATCCATTCGTATGCCACTATTATTTTCAACCCACTTGCATCCAAAGATAGGAATTTGAAACTTCTCATAATCAAACACCCAAATGCGCTCCATAACCCCATAATACGAGGAAATGTGCATTGCTTCGGCAAGCACGGTGACACCACTATTTTGCATTGTACTTTTATCATCTTGTTCCTTGGTATAAAATGTGTACCCATTAATTGCGTATGCGCTATAAGAAAACACATGCAAACTTGGACCATATGCTAAACATCTCAACCTTTCTGTTATTGAAGCGGGATCAGAATAAAACTTTGAAAAATATGCTCCTTGAACCATGTTATAAAACTTTGATTGTGCTCAAGTACTATCCAATTTTCATTTCTATTCAAATTTAAACCTCGGAGAATGTCCTTGTGCATTTCAACATACGGCTCAACCTCAATGTCATTGTGCAGAACATACAAATGCACTTGCTCCCGTTCATCCCTTAAAACTGTCACAACTTTATTTCCAATTAATTGTTTACCTACTATTTTTTCAACAACATGAGATTTTGGGAGGCCAATGGATTGAACGTTGGACAAATATTCAGTACAAAACTCAATAGCTTCTTCAACAATGTATCGTTCAACAATACATCCCTCTGGTCGACTTTGGTTTTTCACATACCCTTTCAATATTTTCATATAACGTTCAATAGGGTATATCCATCTCATATAGGCAGGTCCACACAGTTGTGTCTCTTTCACAAGATGAACAACTAGATGTACCATTATGTCAAAAAATGATGGAGGAAAATACATTTCAAGCTCACACAAAGTAATAACTATTTCTCTTTGCAATGTTAGTAAGATCGCAGGATCTATCACCTTACTACAGATTGACCTAAAGAAAAAACACAATTTAGTTATTGCGCCTCTCACTTTTTCTGGCAAAATAGAACGTATACCTATTGTTAGAAAGTGTTCCATTATAACATGGCAATCATGTGTCTTTAAACTCTTTAACTTGAGGTCTTTCATAGAAACAAGTTTTCTAATATCTGAAGAGTATCCTTCTAGAACTTTAACTTCACTCAGAAACTTACACAAAATCTTTTTCTCCTTTCTAGATAAAGTATAAGCAGCAGGTGGTAGATATGTGCGATTTCCTTTCTTCAAGGGTCCTAATTCATTTCTTATTCCCATTGCTACCAAGTCCTTTCTTGCTTTAAGGCCATCCTTAGACTTTACTTGTATATTGAGTAACGTACCAATAACACTTTCAAATACATTTTTTTTCAATATGCATAATATCAAGAAAATGTCTTACATACAACGACTTCCAATACGACAACTCAAACAAAATTGACCTCTTCTTCCACCCACGCGTGACAAGCGTATAAGCAAAAGGCTTGCCAAACTTAGTACTCACATCTTTCACCTTTTCAAAAATTTGTTCGCCGGTTAATGTAGGTGGAGCTTTACGTTGTTCTGAATTTCCATGGAATGTTTTTCTCCACCCACGGTAGTGATGATTAGAATTTAAGAATCTACGATGACCAAGAAAGACATTCTTCTGACCAAATTCCAACCGCGTCCAATCTGTGTTTTCTTCACAGATAGGACACGCACATTGACCTTTAATGCTATAACCTGATAGATTTCCATATGCTGGGAAATCATTAATTGTGCCAAACAACATCACCCTCAAATTAAAACTTTCTTTCCTATATCTATCATAAACCTCCACACCGTTCTCCCACAAACTCTTTAGGTCTTTGATTAAAGGTGTCAGGTATTCGTCTATGTCATTCCCTGGTTGTTTAGGGCCAGAAATTAACATAGATAACATCATGTACTTACGCTTCATACATAGCCATGGAGGTAGGTTATAAATCATAATAATTACAGGGCAGGTGGAATGTGAGATACTTTGCAGACCATGCAGATTCATTCCATCAGTCGATAATGCCAAGTGAAGGTTTCTAGCTTCTTCTCTAAAATCACGATAATCATTATCAATTTTCATCCACTGTGGTGAATCTTCCGGATGTCGATACTTCCCATCTACAATTCTATCATTTGCATGCCAAGTCAGGTGTTTTGCATCTGTTTCACTACGAAACATACGTCTGAATCTCGGAATTATAGGAAAATACCATAATACTTTTGCTGGTGACAATTTTTTCTTATACTGAGATACACCGCATTTAGGACACTCATTTAATGATGCATATTCATTTCGAAACAAAATGCAATCATTTGGACAAGCATGTATCTTATCATAGCTCATGCAATAGAGCATAACATTTTTTTAGCTTCATAGGTTCGATTGGGAAGAACATTATCCTCCGGAAGCATCTCTTAAAGTAGGGCTAACAACTCTGTGAAACTTTTATCCGACCATCCATTACCCGCCTTTAAATTGTACAACTTTAATACCACAGACAATCTTGTGAAAGTAGTGCAACCTTTATACAACGATTTCTCTGCATCGCTTACCAACCTCTCAAACATCTTGGGACAATCTTGAAGATCTTCTTCAAGTGCTTCTGCAATCTCTTCGACTCGATCACAATCATATGTATCCCTGCCATTGTCCTTTGAAGCACATGTCGTATTATTCCGGGGTTCAACATTCTCGTTGCTTATCTCACCATGTAATGTCCAACATGTGTAACTTCGATCAATTCCATGTCTCATTAAATGAGATTCCAACTGAACGACATCAACTCAACACCCATGACAACATCCTAATCAAGGACATGTGATCCTACTGGGGGTTTTGGCGTGTTCAACAGCAAACTTAACGAACTTCGATACCCCATTCTCGTACTCTTTTGACAATCGATTACCAGACATCCATTTTTTATCCATACTAATTGAGTAATCTACACTAAACTATGAAAGTTAAACAAAACAGAGAATACCTGTAAAGAAATCACTAACTTCTAAGAATGCTACACAGTAGGATGCTTGGAAACGATCACAACTTTGCTCTTCACAGGTAACCCCTATAGCAGACAAAATATAAATTTTATTAAAATCATATTAATAATTAACCAAAACAAAAATACTAGATAATCCACCAAAACAAATCATATTAAAAATACTAGATAATCCTTAAACCAAAATGACACCCTTACTAAACATTGAGAAATCCTAACTAAACATATAAAACCATAATAACATATCATATAAACATTGAGAAATCCATACTAACATATCAACATATAAAACCATCAACATATAAAACCATAATAACATATAAAACCATATCATATAAAACCATATTCATGTTGGCTACTCTCTTAAAAAATAGGAATTTCCAAACTATATTGAACATGCAAAATATAAACTCTTGTTTGTCAATCTAAAACATACAAAATATAAACTCTCTTAAAAAATATAAACTCTCTTAAAAACATATTCAACAGAGAGACTTAACATATAAACTCTCTGTTAAGACATACAAACTCTCTTAAAAAACTCTCTTATAAACTCTCTTAAAAAACTCTCTGTTTATAAAAACTCTCTTATAAACTCTCTTAAAACATACAAAATATAAACTCTTGTTTGTCAATCTAAAACATACAAAATATCCGTAACAATGACAAAGAGACTTAACATGTAGATTAAAATACAAAATATATAATATGCAACAGAGAGACTTAACATGTAGATATCCATACAAATAATAAAAACATATTCAGTTTGTCTTAAAGATTACAGAAAATGACTTAACTTGATTGCATTCAAATAATAAAAACATATTCAGTTTGTCTTAAAGATTACAACAACAATGATGAAAATATAAGTAAAAAAGAAAACCAGAGTAAAACTTCAAATACCGTAACAATGGCGGAAATGCAATGCAGACGAGCAGAGGATATCGAAAATGGACGGTGAACGGCGGCGAAATGCAACAGAGGAGGGCGGCGGCTGGACGACGACGGTTGGACGGCAACGAATGGACGGCGACGGTGACTAAATATGGGTTTATAGGGGAACTGTGTTCGCCAGAGAAAAAGAAAGAAAGAAATACGATGACGATGACTGTTCTGTTTCTTATAAAAATTCTGGTGGGTATTTTAAATTAATTCTAACTAAACCTATAGCAGCGCTTTTTAATGGCTTTAGCAGCACTTTAAAAAGTGCTCTCAAAGATCTTCTTATGTACCTCATATAGCAGCGCTTTATGGAAAAAAGCGCTCTCGTAGACTAGACCTACAGCAGCGCTTTAGAAAAGCGCTTTCATAGGGCTGTCTTAGACCCCCCCTTTAGCAGCGCTTTTTAGAAGCGCTTTCTTAGGTCCCCCCTTTAGCAGCGCTTTTTAAAAAGCGCTTTCTTTGGGCTCCCCTTTAGCAGCGCTTTTTAAAAAGCGCTGTCTTTGGTAAGCAATTTTTTTCTTTTTTTTTAATGCCTCTTTAGCAGCACTTTTTCTAAAAGCGCTGTCTTTGTATGCGCTGCTAAAAGTCATTTCTGGCATAGTGACCGGTAGGACTTTCATCTTCAAGCGTCATAGGCCGAAATCGTTCACTCCAGTGAACTTTTCAATCTCATATTTTGTTGAAGGTATCTTCCCCCACGCTTACCGCACTAGTTTATTGTGAAATATGATGCCTTGAAAACTATAAACTGTTTCTTTATGATCAAGAAACACACAAGGGTAGAAAATATGGTAAAAGAAGAAGAACAACAAGGATTGGTTATAACTGTTATTCTTTACTTTCTCTTTAATTCAGATTACAAGTACTCAAAAATAATAAATAATCATCTCACCCTAATTAAGATTTGCCACACTTAAGATGAGAGACTAATATGCTATTTATAATAAAACCTAACATACCAAACTAATGGACATTTTAACAATTATCCATTACAAGCTAACTTATGGTACAAGCTAACTTAAACAAATGGACGTAAAAAACAAGCCTAATTCGTCATGCTAACAAATCTAGCATTTTTGACAACTACATGTTTGACCCTACTTCGACTACAACATACACTACTTCGACAACATCATGTGAATGGTCTTCGACTGCATGTTAAACATCTGTCGAACTGTCGAACCAAGAAGCTACCTTCGATCATACTAGAGTTCGATCCAATATCTCACAATATCCTTTGTGTTAAGCTTGACACTTGATCTTGATATTTGTCATCATCAAAAACATTGAGTGGCATAAACCTTGCATAATTACATTCTCCCCTTTTTTATGATGAAGAAATATTTATATTGTTGATTATTCAAGGCTTGCTCCACCTTAATGTGTGACTTTCCATTAGTCTTTGAATTCATGCACTTAATGTGTGTGTTTTGAATTTTCTGCAAAAACTGTTAAGCAACAAACACATTTTCTCCCCCTTTTGACATAATAAAAAAAGGAAGAAAAACTTAACACAATAGATACAAACAAGAGAACCCATACACTAGGATGCATAAGGAATTCAAGAATCAAAACAACTAAAGATGAAACTTATGTTTCTTATATAAAAAACATAATAGAAAATGAAAATTTGATTTTACCATATCATATGCTCTTGTATTTTAAAAGATCAATCTTGAATTTGACAATAGTAGCATATGATCTTCAAGTACCTACAAAAAAATTAATAGCACTTAGGTATCCAATATTCTTTAGGTCCTCTTTGATTAGATCCTTTCACAAGTCACAAATACTTAGCATAAGGAACACCATAGTTTCTTACATAGCAAGATATAGGTGTATGACCCTTTGTAGTGCAATAGAAATAAGTAGGCTTATGAAAATGATATGCATGTGATTTAGTAGAATAACTTCTATAGTAAGAATTATTCAGGTAGTTAAAATAATTTTTACCATAAGAATTACCCTTTCTGTCTCAAAATAAAAGTATTTAAGTTTTTTGCACATAGATTAAGAAAATTAATGATTGAATAATTAAATATAACGATTTTACAAAATTGTCATTAATTACTATTGATTGTCTTAAAGATGTAATGTGATGTAATATCTTGAAAGTTGTGTAAACAATATTTATTAGGGATAAAGTTGGTAAAAGTTAATTATTGTTACATTGAAAATGTAAAAAGACTCTTATTTTGGGAAAAATTTCTTTGAATTTTATTTTGGACAGGTAGTATAACTAATATTTGATCTTTTGGTATGACTTACAACATGCAATTTCTTTGATTCTTTATTGCTGGAAATATGCTTGCTTTGACAAAGATTGTCTTACTAGTACTTGGTTTATCAAATGGAAAAAAACCAAGTCGATTTGCTATTATCTTAGCATTGTTTACTAAGAACTTCTTCTAAACCACTTTTTCCTTTTTCATAATTTTTAATCACATGGTTTAGTTCAACAATCTTGGATTCATGCTCTTTGCATTTATTACATAGATTATTCTTGACTTTCTCTATTTCATTCATGTCATTAGTTTTATTTTTTAGAGATGAAATTAATTTCTTTTGTTTCGCGATAGTTCTAGAAAGACTCAAGCATTCAGCATGTAATTCATGAAATGAATTTTGTAATTTCTCAAATGAATAAGAATCACAATCACTAACCTTTATTTCATCATTAGAAATATGTGATTCCATCAATGCCTTGTTTAGATGATCTTTATCTGAAGATGAGCTTACTTCATTTTCATACAATGCTAAATTTTCTTTCTTTGGCCTTTTGTCCTTCTTTCTTTTTAAGTTTTTATTTTTATTTTCAAGTGTAGGTCATTCACTCTTGGTATGTCCTCTTTTACCACATTCAAAATAGGTAATCTTACTTATTGGTGTTTCTTCTTGAATGATCTCCCTTTTCTTTTTCTTTTCTTAAGAAAATTTTCAAATATTTTGATAAGATCATCATCTTCATCATAAGTGGACTCATCCTTTTGATTTTTATCATAATTTTTTACCCTGGTCCTAAAGGTTAGATCCTTTGCATTTCTCGTTTTATCTTCATGCCTTTCTAAACATTTGAGCTCAATCTCATTCTCTTGAAGCTTTCCAAAAAGTGTTGAAGAAAACATATGAGAGAATTTTCTTTTCAGATATCACCATGACTTTAGGTTGTCATTCCCTAGTTAAATATCTAAGAATTTTAAGATTAAGTTCATATTTATAAAATTATTACCAAGCGCCATAAGTGGTTGGTCAAGTGTGAGAATCTTTTCTACAAGTCAAGAATTGATTCACGAGGCTGCATCTTGAGACAATGTGTTTATTTTTTATCTCATTACTGTCATACCCCAAATTTTACCCTCGAATTCTTTGATCATTTTCATATCATTTTAGGTCAATCATCTCTTGCATAATACCAAATTTAGCAGCTGAAATAAACTTGTCAGATTTACAGCCGAATCGGTCAAACAAAAAGTTAATTGTGCGTAAAATCAGTGGACGGAAAATTTTAAAATCGAGCCTGCAAACGTCAAAGATATTAATCTACGTTTCGCGCAGTTTAGCCTGACGTGCTCATTTAAATTTTTTGACTACTTTTCAGTCGTATTTTTGGACAGTTTAAGCCGTTTTAGCGGGTAAAATTTATTTCAAAATTTGACCAAATGCTGTATTTTTCCGAATCGTATATTTTTTGCTAATCACTTTGGTGTATTCATTTTATTTTATTTTAGTACTTCGATACCGGTCCAATTCCTTATTTTTTACCGTTTATTTTTTATTTTTTATTTTTTATTTTTTAATTCATAGTTTATTTTATTAATAAGTTTTTTATAGAGTTTATTTAATAAATTATTTCTTTTTTTATTTTATTTATTTTTTTAATTTAATATTTGAATCTCTTTAACTTTTACTCATTTTAGAAAGACTTATAATTAAGTTTTAGAAACTAGTGTTGTTTGTATTCTATTTGTGTGAAAATTAAACATTGCGCTACACAGACCCCTGTCCCACGTTTCTCCAGCCTGCTACATGAACAGATGAGAATACCACTTTACTATACACATACATAAAATACTACCCCATTTTTCTTTCACAAACGAGGACCACATCCTACCTGCTTGTGTCAAAAACATGAAAAAAACCAACTCCTGCAGTATGTTTAGAAAAAATACCTTCACATTATTACAAGAAATTGATCGCGACTTTCTATGTCTAACAATTCTAACTGCAAGTGCACAGTCTATCGCGTAGTAATAAAAGATATCGATCCCACAGGGACTCGTAATCAAACTAGTGTTCTCGGGAGTTACTATGTTTAGCTAGGTGGAATATGTTTTAAGGGAATAATGTTGTCACTAAAAGGGGAAACTAAGATTACTATTTAGATTTTAATTAATTGAATCGATATGTAGTAGTTATGTTCTTCAGGTATTTGATAAGTTACTAGTGTATGAAATAGTTTTCGCAGTTTACTTAAGCAGAAAGTGGAGATTTGAAGACTCTCGTCTCACAATGGTTATTGACGCTAATCATAATCTTAAGGGCCTAACGTACACTTTCGTGTTCCGTTCGGGGTTAAAACTACTTTTTGGAAATCTCTAAGTTCTAATTAGTTTTAAAGTGCTTTCGCTGTTATTAAAACGAATGCCTAGTGTTTACTATCTGACCTTACCGCAGCTTTCGCTTGTTGGTTCGTATCTTAATTAATTTCCCACTTTCGTGGCAAAACTACTTTAAAACAAGTTCTCGCTTTCGCGACGAAGTTTATTTCGTAAATCAATTTTTAAACACTTAGACCATAAGTTATTTTTGTGAAAAGAAAGTTTTTAAACAAGAGTTATCAAATCCCATCCGAATTATTACTACATATCGATTACCTAAGTTTAGCTAGACATGGAATTTAGAAAAGCAAAACATAAATAATAATAATAAATAATAAATTGCATTATGATAAAATAAGAGTCGATCAAAATGAAAACCTGTAAATAATGACAATTGGCCTTTGGGCAGATCCTCCACATATGTTGGCAGGATTCTGTCTTTAGTTCCAATTTGATCGTACAGTGCAGTAACAAATACAGTAGAGCGGAAATGGGAATGAGTAGAATGGAAAGGGAAATAAAGGAAAGGGATACAATTGAAACTGGAGAAATGGATACAAATAATAAAAAGGTTGGAAATTAAATTTGCTCTTGAAAATAAATTTGGGCAGCACTTCGTGGTATGAATGTAGCTCCCTTTTTGAAGTCCCCTGCTTCCCTTTTTATAGAGGTGGAATTCCAATGGTTACCTCTGAGGATGATGGACCTTGAGGCAGATAATTTAGGGAGTAGTGGACCATTTAATGGGAATTGGAACTGCTCTTTTGACGTGTATTCTGAGTGGGGCGTTTTTGCCTGCATGACGGTCGTCACAAGGTGTGACGGTCGTCACCCGTGTGACGGTCGTCATGCTTCTGTGACGGTCGTCACATCAGCAAAAAATGTCTGCTGCGCTTTTCATTGTGTTTTCACTCCTTTTTCGTCCATATTTCATCTGGGATTGCTTCTTTTCTTCATGTTTCCTTGTTTAGACGTGATCGTTGAATACCTGCAAAAACATCAGACAAATACATGGAAATAACCCGAAATCGGATCGAAAACGGTTAGCTTTTAGTCGAATTAGGCATGAAAATATCTATATGATTTCGTGTTATCAAACTCCCCTAAGCTTGAATATTTGCTTGTCCTCAAGTAAAACGTGAAAAAGTCGGCAAGTACGAGGCTGCTTCTTCGTTCGCAGAGTTTGGAAAAACCGGGATTCTTGGTAGGAACAAGACGAGTATCACGACGACACTGGACTACGAGTCTCCGGAGGTCTCCCTTTTATGCAAATCGGTCTCAGTCATGCTACCGTATCTTGGTGTCAAGGTTCTCGTGGCAAGTTCACCTTGTTTGTTCTAGCGCAATCACATTAAGCCCGTTGTCCGCACACTCTCATGGCAAGTCGACCTGTTAGTGAATATGATCTCGTTTTTGTTTTTGATCTTCTTCATTGATCATAATTTGGTGTCATTGATTTTTCAATGGGTTTCTCGTGCCGTTGGGCTAAATGCTCGGGCGAGGAACACCTAACTTAGAAGGAAACGAATCTTATATTCTTGGGCTTTTTAGCTCTCTTTTCATGGTTTTTTTTATCTTTTTGGAGATCATACACTTATTTGCATCGGTCGCTCGCTTAGAGGTGTTTTTAGGATGGTGCTGACTGCTAGTATAAACTACTTGGGGTTGAGTTTGCGTAGACACTTGAGACTTTGGTACACGTAGGTGGTGAAACCGACTCGCATAAACTAGAGATCTAAGGTGTCTGGACGATACTGGTTTTGTTAGAACTGTCGTTTCCTCGGAGTTTCAAAGCTCGGTTTGAACTCAGGCGCATTCTTGTGATGCTTTTGGTTTTGAGGAACAAACGAAAGTTTTTGTTTTCGTCGAAAAATGTGGGGATGGTTTGCGTAACGTGAAAATTATATAGACGAGCTTTATTTGCTAGAAATAGAAAGTGTAAAAATGGAACTTACTAAAATTCAAAAGTGCAGTGAAATGGAAATACAGTAAATAAGGGAAGTTCTGAATACAGTGGAAATAAGGCTCCGCTCCCACACTATCTCGATCAGTGTCCTCACTGATTCTTGAAGCATGCGAGAGGGAGATACAACTGAAAATGAAAATACAAAATACTGAAATATAGTAAACAATAAAGGAAAAAATAAAAATCTAGTCCCGAGGCCTGTCACGTCCACGCTGGCGTCCTCTGGCTCTAGCAAGGGCTACTATATCCTCATAGCTCATGGCTCCAGTGTAGTAGACCGTGTCACGGAGTCCTTCGACCTGCAGGGTCAGATTCGCTAGACTCTCAGTAATCGTAGCTTGGCCTGTGTGAAGTTGTTGCATTTGAGTCCGGTGCCAAGCTTCGAACTGGTCAGCGCGCTGGTTCTGCTGCTGCAGCATCGTGAGTATCTGTGCCTGCTGGTCTAGGGAGCGACGGAGGTCCTCTTCGGTGTAATCGGGCACGGGATGGTGACGGCGGCGGCGAGAAGATGTACCTACTGGAGGAGGAGGCTGCGATGCCTCTGGCTGCTCGGACCTGTCCAACTCAGCTTGGATTTCATCTTCGGAATCATGAGTGGGATCCTGAGTAGGAACAGCGGCAACAGGAGGGGCAGTGAGGTCGAACAACCAGTTGGTACGGTCCTCAGGATGGATGCGGGTGCGGGACGGAAGGATGATGCTTCTGACGGTCTTGCCACGCACAACCGGATGATATTTCCCGTCAGCTCGGGAGCGGATGAGATGGGAGGCCCTGCAGTGGTCGGTGTCAAGGAACACCGAGGGGATGGACTGGAGGTGCTGAAGGCGGTCGCCAAGGTTCAGCCCAAGTGCAATCGCCGTGACAATCCCACCAAAGTAGAATGGCTTCGAGCCACGATTGCAGTTGGCCTGAATGTGAGCCAGAAGGAACGGGGCAGCGTTGACCGGTTCGTTGTTGAAGACGCAATGCAGAAAGAAGAGCTCCTTGGAGTTCACTTTGTGGTTGCTGTCTCTGGCGAAGATGATGTTGCTCAACACCCTGTGAAAGTACCTGATGGCGGGGTTATGGATGTGAGTGGCGTGCAGGGAGTCCCAACCATCGGCATTGAGGTCGGTCAACTGATACCACAGCGCGAAGGCTTCGTGCTGGAACTGGTCAGTGAGGCGGCGATGAGCGTTGTCGCCGCGGGGTAACTGTAGGATACCGACAATCTGGTTTTTGTGCAGCTGATAGTTAACGCCAAACATCCGGAAACAAGCGGCACCTGAGTGCTGGTTGAGTTCGCCGCTGTTGGTGATGTAGGAGAACGAACTCAAGAACTCAAGGGTGAGCTGTTCGTAGGTCGGCTGGGGGTTGGAGCAGAGGTTCCAGATGCCTGCTCGTTGAAGCATCCAGGTGACACCTTCGAGGAGTCCGAGCTCCGTAAGTGATGGAAGGTGCGGGTAGTGAGTTGGCTGGAGAGACCTCTGATGAAATGCATTGTACTGTGCTCGGTGTCTCTCGCCTAACTCGCCCTCAGGGAAGGAAATGTTGTTGATGTCTGCGTTTCCGGCCATTGTTGAAGATGGAGAGGTTTCGGAGGTTTTGGGGTTTTTCGGCAGAGATGGAAATGTGACAGAACGGTGGTTTGGAGGTTGAATTTGGAGTTGGGGTTTATAGTTTAGATGGAGATGACGAAAATTGTAGTGGGGTATGAATGTTGGAAGTTTGAAAGTGATAATGGGGGGAGTGGAAGGGTACACGACCTCTGTTATACCAGATTGCAGTTCTGGGCTGCGTGACGGTCGTCACAAGGGTGTGATAGTCGTCACCCGTGTGACGCTCGTCATGGGGCTGTGACGGTCGTCACAGCAGCAAAATCTGCCGAATGCAGAATTTTGCTCTGAGGGCGTATTCGGGGTGATTTTAAAGCGTAGTATTGCTACGGTGATGTAATATAACAGCCAACAATCAATAAATAATGCGAAAACAGAATAATTGAACAAAACTAGAATTGAAATAACATAAAATGGAAACAATTGTATGTAGTACATAATGAAATGAACAATGCGAAGATTCCAAATGAGTAAATTAAACTAAACTAGACTAGACTAAACTGAAACTACTGCTACGAGCTAATGACTAATCTTTCCGTGCCTTCAACTCATCCAATTTCCGTGAATAGTAGTCGAGTTGGTCGCAGACTAGATCCATGAAGCCTACCAGGTCACTGTGCACGCTTGCGATATCAGCTTTTACATTCGTCAGAGCTCTATCAATGTCGTCCAATCTGAGTAACACGGTATCCATTTTGTCGGTTGTTTCCTCAGGGATAGGCTCAGGATAAGTATTGTAGTGTGGAGGAGTCATAGGGTCTACTTCATTTTCAGAGGCGGCGTCCTCAAAGTACATGTAATCGTGTGCCTCAGAAATGTGGTCACTGTCATACATATAGTTCTGGGGTGTTGACTGTGGTGAAGGAGGTCCCACAGGCTCATCCAATTCATAGAGCCAGTTATCCTTGTTGTGGATGCTTGTCATCAGATGATCAGGCAGTGTGAATAGCTGTACTGGTTTTTCGTTAATAAGGTACTCATACGATCCAGGTCCCATATTTCCTAAGATGCGCCTGTTAAAGCAGAATTGTATGTTCATGGGTCTGATGGTACCAAAACGAGTGCTGGCATTTAGATGGAATCTAAGGCCAAGCTCGTGGGCTATCATTGTTACTAGTCCTCCTATAAGAATAGGTGTCTGAGGTTCTAGCGTGAGGCGTTTGAAGGATCTCATCATGAAAGGCACTGCATTTACTGTCCGTCCCTGAGAAGCACAGAGCATGATGAATAACTCTTCCTTAGACACTGTGGTAATATTTTCTTCTTTTCCAAACAAGGTGTGAGCTAGTATCTTATGGAAGTATCTAAAGGCTGGGTTATGAATGTCATCATTGTACATTCTGTCTGGTTCAGAGTGATAGTCGCCTGTTATTCTACCCCAGAAGTGCTCAAGTTGTAAATCAATATCGTCATCTTCTGCACTGATGAACACATGCGGTCCGCTAGGGAATCCTAGGAGGTTAGCTAGTGACATCCGGCTATGAGTTTGGTCCATTCCAAACAATCTGAAGGTAATCAACTCTGAGCGGGTTCCAAAGCCATAGTTGGGTGTGTATCTGAATGAACTGAGGAATTCGTAGGTAAGATCCTTGTAGGTAGCAAAGCGTGTTTTCAGAGTAGTGTTCTCCCAACCCAGTTGATTGAACAGGTATTGAATGCTATCCGTGATCCCTAGTTTATCCATAGTAGCCTTATCATAATACAGCGTTAAGGCGAATTCTCTTTCGGTCAGTGCTGCAAATCTTGCCTTCTGAGCGAGTCCTTTGAAGTGAACCTTTGTGAAATCGTACTCGGCCATATTCGCAGGTAATTCGGAGAAAACAAAAGAAATGTTTTGAAGGCTTTAAAAATCCTGAAAAGTTTGAAACAAGAAATTGAAGTCAGGATTTTTAGAAACGAAAAGTGGTAGAAACAAAAGACAAAAGGGAAAAAATAAAATAAGAATAAAAGTACGAAAATGAACGAAAGTAGAAAGTAGTAGTAATTTTAGGATTTTTGTTGGATTTTTCAAAGTAGAATTTTAAAGGAAAATGAAATGCAATAACGAGGGGAATTTGGGTTGCCTCCCAATAAGCGCTGTTTTTAACGTCTAAAGCCTGACGATAGCTTGGTGAGAAGTTATTCTTGTGTTTGAGCCGGAAGCTCAAGCAATGTTATATTGCTGACTTGAGGACTGTTGTCGTTCTTGTTGTAATGTTTTAGACGTTGCCCGTTTACGATAAACGGTGCATTCGTCTTATCGGTAATTTCGACAGCTCCACTCTGAAGTACTTTAGTCACTTCATAGGGTCCGGACCACCTAGATTTTAGTTTTCCTGGGAAGAGTTTTAATCGTGAATTGAAGAGCAATACGATGTCTCCCACACTGAATTGTTTCCTGATTGAACGTTTATCATGCCACTTTTTAGTTCGTTCTTTGTAGATACGGGCATTTTCGTAAGCGTCTAATCGAAGTTCTTCCAACTCGTGTAAGTTCAGGATTCGCTTTTCTCCTGCCTCGGTGTAGTTGAAGTTGAGTGTCTTAATGGCCCAGAAGGCCTTGTGCTCTAACTCTACAGGGAGGTGGCAGGATTTACCGTAAACTAATTTGTAGGGGGTAGTACCTATTGGTGTCTTAAATGCGGTCCTATAAGCCCATAAAGCTTCTTGTAGCTTTGATGACCAATCTTTTCTCGAGGTAGCGACAGTCTTTTCCAAGATCTGTTTTATTTCTCTGTTTGAGACCTCTACTTGTCCGCTAGTTTGCGGATGATAAGGTGTAGATACTCGGTGCTTGACTCCATATCTAGAGAGAAGTCTATCGAATATTCGTGATATGAAGTGAGATCCTCTATCACTAATGACGAGTCTGGGTACACCGAATCTAGGAAAGATGGTGTTTTTGAAGAGTTTGATTACTACTCGTGCGTCATTTGTTGGAGCAGCTATGGCTTCTATCCATTTAGACACGTAATCGACAGCGACGAGTATGTAGTTATTACCAAAAGAAGGAGGGAAAGGTCCCATGAAATCTATTCCCCAGACGTCGAAGACTTCTACCTCTAAGATTCCCTTCTGAGGCATTTCATCGCGTCGTGAGATGTTGCCAGTTTGTTGGCATCTATCGCATTTTTGCACAGCGATGTAAACGTCTTTCCAGAGATTAGGCCAAAATAAGCCAGCTTGGAGAATCTTAGCGCACGTCTTGGATGTACTAGCATGACCACCATATGGTGCTGAGTGGCATTGGGAAATAATATTTTCTATTTCTTCCTCCGGGACACAGCGACGATATATGTTGTCGGCCCCTCTCTTGAAAAGTAGGGGTTCGTCCCAATAATAGTGTTTCAGATTGTGGAAGAATTTCTTCTTTTGCTGATAAGTAAGATCTGGCGGAAGCACGCCCGCAGCGAGGTAATTAACGATGTCAGCATACCAAGGTAATGTGACTTGGGCATAGACGGCTTCTACGGCTTTTTCGAATTCTGGATCTTCCGAGATTGCATTGGGTGTGTCACTTTCTAATTTGGCTATCAGACGTTCGTACGGGAAATCGTCATTTATCGGTATTGGCTCGTGTCTGATGCCTTCTATTCGGGATAAGTGATCCGCAACAACGTTCTCGGTTCCTTTCTTATCTTTGATTTCTAAGTCAAACTCTTGTAATAACAGGATCCATCTCAATAGTCTTGGTTTGACATCCTTTTTTCTTATGAGGTACCTTATGGCAGCGTGGTCTGTGTATATTATAATTTTTGCTCCTACTAAGTAAGAACGGAATTTGTCAAGCGCAAATATAACTGCTAGAAGTTCCTTTTCTGTGGTAGCGTAGTTCATTTGGGCAGGATCTAAGGTTCTACTGGCATAGTAGATGGCATGGAGTTTCTTATCCTTCCTTTGTCCTAGAACTGCGCCTACAGTGTAATCACTCGCGTCGCACATGATTTCAAACGGTAGTCTCCAATCTGGTGGTTGCATGATTGGTGCGGTGATAAGGGCTGATTTCAATGTTTCGAATGCTTTTAGACAGTTGTCGTCGAAGACGAACTCAGCATCTTTCATTAACAGGCCGGTCAGAGGTTTTGTGATTTTCGAGAAATCTTTTATAAATCTTCTGTAGAAACCGGCATGTCCTAGAAAACTCCGTATTTCTCGTACGGATTTTGGAGGTTGGAGATCTTTTATAATCTCTATTTTGGCTTTGTCTACCTCAATCCCTCTATCTGATATGACGTGTCCTAGAACTATTCCTTGTCGGACCATAAAATGGCATTTCTCCCAATTTAGGACGAGGTTTACTTTTACGCAACATTCTAGTACCATTTCTAAGTTTTGTAAGCATCCTTCGAAACTTTGTCCACATACCGAGAAATCGTCCATAAACACTTCCATAATGTCGTCTATGAAATCTGCGAAGATTGCCATCATGCATCTTTGGAAGGTTGCTGGAGCGTTACAGAGTCAGAACGACATTCGGCGGTAAGCAAAAGTACCGTAAGGACAGGTGAATGTAGTCTTTTCTTGGTCATCGGGATGGATGTGAATTTGGAAGAATCCTGAGTAACCATCTAGATAGCAGAAATATGAATGTTTGGCTAATCTTTCCAACATTTGGTCTATGAAGGGTAGTGGGAAGTGATCTTTGCGCGTAGCCTTGTTAAGCTTCCTATAATCAATACACATCCTACTTCCAGTCACGACTCTTTTTGTTATCGATTCGCCTTTTTCGTTTTTAACTACTGTTACTCCTCCTTTCTTTGGTACGACATGAACTGGGCTAACCCATTCACTATCGGAGATCGGATAGATGATTCCTGCATCTAGTAATTTCTTTACTTCATCTCTGACTACAGTGCTCAGGATGGGGTTTAGTCTTCTCTGATGCTCTCGAGAGGTTTTAGAGTCTTCCTCTATTGTAATTCGATGCATACAGATCGAAGGGCTTATACCTTTTAAATTGCTTATGTTATAGCCTAACGCGGTGGGGTACTTCTTTAGGACTTCTAATAACTTTTCGGTTTCTGGTTGTCCTAAGTCAGCGTTGACTATCACTGGTCTTTTTAGTTCATCGTCTAGAAATTCATATCTGAGGTTTTTGGGTAGTGTTTTAAGTTCTAAAGATGGGTTCTTCGGACCTGACATATGGTTTGGTGTCAGTGCTAAGCTTTCGCTTAGGCTGTCATCTTTATACGGTTTACGCCAATTGTCGTCTTCAGAAATGTCGGGTATTTGGATCTTTATTATTTCTGAATATGTGGTCTCCTCATTCTCAAGTTCTCTTATGCATTCGTCAATTTCGTCTACTAAATAGCAGGTATCGTCTATTGCTGGTGCTTGTAGGAACTTGGTGAGAATGAACTCTATATTTTCTTCTCCTACTTCGAATGTTAGCCTTCCTTTCTTCACGTCTATAATCGCTCCGGCTGTAGCTAGGAATGGTCTTCCTAAGATAATTGGGGTTACAGTGTCCTCCTTGATGTCCATGATTATGAAGTCGGTTGGGATGTAGAATTGTCCTATGCGTACTGGAATGTTTTCCAGTATTCCGACTGGGTATTTTACTGATCTGTCAGCTAATTGTACGGACATTTTGGTTGGCCTGAGGTCTCCCATATTCAGCTTTTTGCATATAGATAAAGGCATAACACTGATACTGGCTCCTAAGTCGCATAGAGCTTTATCTATTACGAACTTTCCTATGACGCAGGGTATGGAGAAACTACCTGGGTCTTTTAATTTAGGAGGCATGCGGTTTTGAATAATAGCGCTACACTCTGCAGTGAGTGTAACTGTTTCGTTATCCTCGATCTTTCTCTTATTCGACAGGATCTCTTTGAGAAATTTAGCGTATGACGGCATTTGAGTTATCGCTTCTGTAAAAGGAATAGTAATATTCAACTGTTTAAGGAGCTCTACAAATTTCTTAAACTGTCCTGAAGTTTTAGAGTTTATTAGTCTTTGCGGATAAGGGATAGGTGGTTTATATGGCGCTGGAGGTGCTTGAGTTTTTTCACTTGCGGTATCCTCCTTCTCGTTGTCTTCCTTCTTCTCTAACTCAGATTCCTTTTCTGCTTGTTCAGTTGGTTTCTGTTGCATGACTGATTTTTCGGTCCTTGGATCGATCGGTTCGTCCAATTCTTTTCCACTTCTTAGTATCACAACATTTGCTTGGCCTTTGGGATTCTGTTCGGGTTGTCCAGGAAATGTGCCAGCAGGTGCGGCAGCAGATGCTTGCTGTTGAGCCACTTGTGATATCTGAGTTTCTAACATTTTGTTGTGGGTGGCTAAAGCGTCTACTTTTCCTGTCAACTGTTTAATTTGCTCGCTAGTGTGTATGTTTTGATTCAGGAACTCTTTGTTCGTTTGAGCTTGAGTTGCTATGAACTTTTCCATCATCAATTCGAGGTTTGATTTCCTAGGTGCATTCTGAGCAGCTGGTTTTTGATATCCTTGCGGAGCAGTAGGCATTTGCAATGCATTTTTGCTTTTGTAAGAAAAGTTTGGATGATTTCGCCAACCTGGGTTGTATGTATTTGCGTAGGGATTTCCTTGAGCATAATTTACCTGGTCTGGTGGGATTCCGGCTAACAATGGGCATTCGGGTGCATATGAGTGGTACTTCCGCATAACTCGCAATTTGGAGTTACTGCAGCGACAGTTGCAGTGGGGTTAACGGTCAGACTATCGATCTTTTGTGCTAGAGCATCTACTTTAGCATTGAACTTTTCAAGGCTGCTGATTTCGTACATCCCACCTTTCGCTGAGGTTTTCTCATTTGGAGTGCGTTCACCTCCCCATTGGCAATGGTTTTGTGACATGTTTTCTATCAATTGATAGGCTTCATCGTATGGCTTACCCATAAGTGCACCGCCCGCGGCAGCGTCTATGGTTAATCTAGTATTGTATAGAAGCCCATTATAGAAAGTATGGATTGTCACCCAGTCTTCTAGACCGTGGTGAGGACATGTTTTCATCATATCTTTGAATCGTTCCCATGCTTCGTAAAGAGATTCAGTATCTTTCTGTCGAAATCCGTTGATTTGAGCTCTAAGCATAGCAGTTTTGCTTGGTGGAAAATATCTCGCTAAGAAGACGTTCTTCAATTGCTCCCACGTTGTAACGGAGTTGGATGGTAACGATTGTAACCATGTCCACGCTCTGTCTCTAAGAGAGAATGGGAAAAGACGAAGTCTTATCGCGTCTGGAGTTACTCCATTTGCTTTCACTGTGTCCGCGTATTGTACAAACTTCGTTAGATGTTCGTTCGGATCCTCAGTTGCGTTTCCTGAGAACTGGTTTTGTTGTACAGCCGACAGCAATGATGGTTTCAGCTCAAAATCATTTCGGGTAATAGCTGGGGCAGCAATGCTACTTCTAGGCTCCATCTGAGATGGTGTAGCGTATGCCTTCAGCGGTTTGTTCGGAGGTCCTTCAGCCATCGTTGGTTCTTCTTCGGATTTGGGAATGGGAGTGAGAGGATCAGGAATGTTATGTTTGAGTTGGTACTCAATTATTCGGCTTCTTAGATGTAAGAAGCGCTCTAGTTCTGCGACTGAAGGTTTCAAGATGTCGCTTTGTGGGCGATCACTTGGTATACAATCGACAGCACTAGTAAGGGAAAAAATGAAAATTGTTTACCTAGTCTATACGGCGTAACAGAAGGTTACACTATTGACTAAACGGGTCCCCGACAACGGCGCCAAAAACTTGATCGCGACTTTCTATGTCTAACAATTCTAACTGCAAGTGCACAGTCTATCGCGTAGTAATAAAAGATATCGATCCCACAGGGACTCGTAATCAAACTAGTGTTCTCTGGAGTTACTATGTTTAGCTAGGTGGAATATGTTTTAAGGGAATAATGTTGTCACTAAAAGGGGAAACTAAGATTACTATTTAGATTTTAATTAATTGAATCGATACGTAGCAGTTATGTTCTTCAGGGATTTGATAAGTTACTAGTGTATGAAATAGTTTTTGCAGTTTACTTAAGCAGAAAGTGGAGATTTGAAGACTCTCGTCTCACAATGGTTATTGACGCTAATCATAATCTTAAGGGCCTAACGTACACTTTCGTGTTCCGTTCGGGGTTAAAACTACTTTTTGGAAATCTCTAAGTTCTAATTAGTTTTAAAGTGCTTTCGCTGTTATTAAAACGAATGCCTAGTGTTTACTATCTGACCTTACCGCAGCTTTCGCTTGTTGGTTCGTATCTTAATTAATTTCCCACTTTCGTGGCAAAACTACTTTAAAACAAGTTCTCGCTTTCGCGACGAAGTTTATTTCGTAAATCAATTTTTAAACACTTAGACCATAAGTTATTTTTGTGAAAAGAAAGTTTTCAAACAAGAGTTATCAAATCCCATCCGAATTATTACTACATATCGATTACCTAAGTTTAGCTAGACATGGAATTTAGAAAAGCAAAACATAAATAATAATAATAAATAATAAATTGCATTATGATAAAATAAGAGTCGATCAAAATGAAAACCTGTAAATAATGCCAATTGGCCTTTGGGCAGATCCTCCACATATGTTGGCAGGATTCTGTCTTTAGTTCCAATTTGATCGTACAGTGCAGTAACAAATACAGTAGAGCGGAAATGGGAATGAGTAGAATGGAAAGGGAAATAAAGGAAAGGGATACAATTGAAACTGGAGAAATGGATACAAATAATAAAAAGGTTGGAAATTAAATTTGCTCTTGAAAATAAATTTGGACAGCACTTCGTGGTATGAATGCAGCTCCCTTTTTGAAGTCCCCTGCTTCCCTTTTTATAGAGGTGGAATTCCAACGGTTACCTCTGAGGATGATGGACCTTGAGGCAGATAATTCAGGGAGTAGTGGACCATTTAATGGGAATTGGAACTGCTCTTTTGACGTGTATTCTGAGTGGGGCGTTTTTGCCTGCATGACGGTCGTCACAAGGTGTGACGGTCGTCACCCGTGTGACGGTCGTCATGCTTCTGTGACGGTCGTCACATCAGCAAAAACTGTCTGTTGCGCTTTTCATTGTGTTTTCACTCCTTTTTCGTCCATATTTCATCTGGGATTGCTTCTTTTCTTCATGTTGCCTTGTTTAGAAGTGATCGTTGAATACCTGCAAAAACATCAGACAAATACATGGAAATAACCCGAAATCGGATCGAAAACGGTTAGCTTTTAGTCGAATTAGGCATGAAAATATCTATATGATTTCGTGTTATCAGAAATCCATTTTTACTTTTTTAATTAACAGGCGTGCTCCAAAACCATTTCTAATGCCAGCTAATATCCACTTTGTGAGACATTGGATCGAACTCTAGTGTGGTCGAAGTCTGTTCGCAAGTAATGCGTGTTGTAGTCGAAGTTTGTTCTAACATGCATGAGTAAATGTTGCTAAGGTTGTTAGCATGAGTAAATATTACTAAGGTTGTTAGCATGAGTAAATATTGCTAAGGTTGTTAGCATGAGTAAATATTGCTAGGGTTGTTAGCATGTTGAATTGGGTCTTGCTTGTAAGCCCAATTGTTTAAGTTAGCTTGTATCCTAAGTTAGCTTGTAATGGGTAATTGTTAAAAAGCCCATTAGGTTAGTGTGCTATTTTATTATAAATAGGATGCTAGTTTCTCAATCTTGGCATAAGGAAAAATAGGAAGATAAAATCCTAATTTCAAGGGAGAGAGGTTATTTTGTTATTCTTGTATACTTGTAATCTTGATCTAAGAGAAAGGAAAGAATAGCAGTTTAATAACCAATCCTTGTTGTTCCTTGTTGTTTTACCTTGTTTTCTTTGTTAACCCTAACCCTTGTGAGTTTCTTGATCATTAAGAAAAAATTTATACTTTGTTTAAAGGTATCTGAGTCACAACAAATTGGTGCGGTGAACGCAGAAAAGATGCCTTCAACAAAGTATGAGATTGAAAAGTTCACCGGAGTGAACGACTTTGGTCTGTGGCGCTTGAAGATGAAATCCCTGTTGGTTCAGCAGGGTTGTTTGAAAGCGTTGAAGGATGAGACAGCCATGGACGCTGCGTTAACGGCAAAAGAAAAGACGGGCATGATAGAGAAAGCCCACAGCGCAATATTATTGAGCCTTGGTGATAAGGTTCTTCGACAGGTATCAAAGGAGACTACAACATCGGGATTATGGATGAAACTTAAAAGTTTGTACATGACCAAATCTCTGGTGAATCGACTATACCTGAAGCAAGTTTTATATTCATTCAAGATGAGTGAAGACAAAATGTTGGCTGAGCAGTTGGATATGTTCAACAAGCTGATTCTTGATCTTGAAAATATTGATGTGAAGATCGATGATGAAGATCAAGCACTATTGCTGCTGTGTGCTTTGCCCAGAACACATGCTCACTTCAAAGAAACTCTCTTGTATGGAAGGGAGTCCCTGACCTTTGAAGAAGTTCAATCAGCCTTGTATTCTAAGGACTTGAACGAACGAAAGGAGCATAAACCTTCGACGGTGGGCGAAGGTTTGGCCGTTAAGGGAAAATTCTTGCGAAAGGATGGTAAGTTCGACAAGAAAAAAGGTAAAAGTCAACAGAAGTCTTATAGTGGCGAAACATCTAGTATTCGATGTTACCACTGTAAGAAGGAGGGTCACATAAGAAAGTTGTGCCCTGAACGCCTGAAAGATCATGGAGGTAATGGCAATGCAGCCATTGTTCAAGATGACTTCGACTCATCTGATGTTCTTGTGGTTTCAAGTGGCGACTCGAGGAAAGAGTGGATTATGGATTCAGGTTGCACTTGGCACATGACTCCAAACAGAGAATTGTTCGAGGAGCTATGTGATCAAGATGGTGGATCTGTGCTGTTAGGAAACAACAAATCTTGCAAAATTGCAGGTATTGGATCTGTGAGATTCAAGCTCCATGATGAGTCAATAAGGTTATTGACTGAAGTCAGGTACGTACCTGACTTGAAGAGAAATTTGATTTCTCTTGGTGAATTCGACAGAAAAGGATATGTTTTTCAAGGAGAGAAAAGTATCATAAGAGTCATGAAGGGGTCGAAGGAAGTCTTGAGAGGCGTGAAGAAACAAGGCTTGTATACCCTTGAGGCTGAGGTTGTAAGTGGTTCGACAAATGTTGCATCCACGAAATCTATGTCGAAGACAGAATTATGGCACATGAGATTGGGCCATGTCAGCGAAAGAGGCCTGGTCGAATTGGGGAAGCAGAACCTGCTAGGAGGTGACAAAGTCGAAAAGTTGGAATTTTGTGAATCTTGTGTATTTGGTAAATCCTGTAGGGCGAAGTTTAACAAAGGCAAGCAAAGAACACATGGATCCTTGGATTACATTCATGTTGATCTTTGGGGGCCTGCAAGGAATCCTTCACACTCAGGTGCAAGGTATTTTCTATCCATCGTTGATGACTATTCCAGAAAACTATGGGTATTCATTCATAAGACGAAGGATGAAACTTTTGAGAATTTCAAAAGTTGGAAGATTCTAGTCGAAACTCAGACTGACAGAAAGGTTAAGAGGTTGAGAACCGACAATGGCCTTGAATTCTGCAACGAAGCTTTCGACAGTTACTGTGTTGAGTCTGGGATTGCAAGGCATAAGACTGTAGCAGGTACTCCTCAACAAAATGGCTTAGCTGAGAGATTCAATCGAACAATCCTTGAAAGGGTTAGATGCATGTTGGTTAGTGCTGGATTGAAGAAGGTGTTTTGGGCGGAAGCTGTTTCGACAGCAGCTTACCTGATAAATAGATGTCCCTCGACTGCCTTGGGAATGAAGACACCTGAAGAAGTTTGGTCGGGACATCCACCTAGTCTCGACAGACTGAGAGTATTTGGCTGTGTGGCCTATGCTCATATTAGGCAAGACAAGGTCGAACCTAGAGCTCTGAAATGCATGTTTATGGGATACCCTGAAGGAGTCAAAGCTTATAGGCTATGGTGCCTAGAGCCAGGTCACAGGAGGTGTATCACCAGTCGAGATGTAGTTTTCAACGAAGCAGAGATGGCTTTCAAGAAAACTGATGATGCTGACGAAGAGCTGGAACAGGGAGAGATTCCTGTTGAGGTGGAGCATGTTGATGCTGAATTGCTTACCCCAGATGAAGTCGAAGAAGACACAGAAGATGTTGTCGAAGATGAGGAGACTGATAATGACTACCTGCTAGCAAGAGACAGGTCGAAGAGAGTCATCAAGCCACCTCAGAGACTTGGGTATGCAAATCTTATAGCTTATGCCTTAATCTCTGCAAGTGAGGTTCTAGACGAAGAACCTAGAGACTATAAGGAAGTTATGAGGAATCAAAAGAAGACAAATTGGTCTTTGATGTATGCTATGGTCTGTACTAGACCCGACATAGCATATGCAGTAAGTCTTGTAAGCAGGTACATGGTGAATCCTGGAAAGGCTCACTGGCAAGCATTGAAGTGGAGTTTAAGGTACATAAATGGGTCTCTGAATAGAGTCCTAATTTATGGTGGAGCCTTGGGTGAAGATAGTAAAGCAGTAATCGAAGGATATGTCGACTCTGATTATGCAGGTTGTATGGATTCTAGAAAATCTATCTCCGGATATGTGTTCACTATGTTTGGGACAGCAATCAGTTGGAAAGCAACACTTCAGAAGGTCGTTGCCTTATCAACCACTGAAGCGGAGTATATTGCCCTAATTGAAACTGTGAAGGAAGCATTGTGGCTTGAAGGTTTTGCAAAGGAGCTAAAACTTCAAGGTCGAGTTATCACTGTTAAATGTGATAGTCAAAGTGCAATACACCTGTCGAAGAATTCAGCCTATCATGAGCGAACCAAGCACATTGATGTGAGGTTGCATTTCATCAGAGGGGTAATCGAGCGTGGAGAAGTCCAAGTGCTGAAAGTTTCGACAGATCATAATGTTGCTGATATGATCACCAAGACATTGCCCAGTTGCAAGTTTTTCCACTGTATGCAGTTAATAAATCTGCATGAAGAAAGCTAGTTTCTTGATGTTATAGAGTTAGATCCAAGGTGGAGATTTGTGAGACATTGGATCGAACTCTAGTGTGGTCGAAGTCTGTTCGCAAGTAATGCGTGTTGTAGTCGAAGTTTGTTCTAACATGCATGAGTAAATATTGCTAAGGTTGTTAGCATGAGTAAATATTGCTAAGGTTCTTAGCATGAGTAAATATTGCTAAGGTTGTTAGTATGTTGAATTGGGTCTTGCTTGTAAGCCCAATTGTTTAAATTAGCTTGTAGCCTAAGTTAGCTTGTAATGGGTAATTGTTAAAAAGCCCATTAGGTTAGTGTGCTATTTTATTATAAATAGGATGCTAGTTTCTCAATCTTGGCATAAGGAAAAATAGGAAGATAAAATCCTAATTTCAAGGGAGAGAGGTTATTTTGTTATTCTTGTATACTTGTAATCTTGTTCTAAGAGAAAGGAAAGAATAGCAGTTTAATAACCAATCCTTGTTGTTCCTTGTTGTTTTACCTTGTTTTCTTTGTTAACCCTAACCCTTGTGAGTTTCTTGATCATTAAGAAACTGTGTATACTTTGTTTAACGATATCCTATTCACAACACACTTTCTTTCATTCTTATTCTACTGAGAACAAAGATTCCATATAATTCTTCTCTCCCTTCCAATCGTAGAGACTTCATTAAAAAAAACAACAAAAAAACCTTTCATAAAAGACTCCCCACCTTTTCCATACACTTCTTCCATAACATCCAAACACTTTTAACCACACCAAGCTTCATCTATTTTCACTCATCAACATCCTTGTTCAAGTTTGGAAATCTAAGCTCCATAACCACAACAATATACAACTTTCATTTTCTATTTTCTTCACTTTTTGGAATAACAAACACACTTGAATACCATTTTTATAAACCATTCTCCCTCTCACATAAGCTTCCATAATCTCCATCTTTCAAAAACACACATACAAACTTTCCCTCAAAAATCATGTCATTAACCATAATTTCATCATAAACTCCATCATATTTTCACTTCAAGTCACTAATAACTTGCAGCAAATATAACAAAACCATATCCCTGCTACCAAGCCATTTTATGTATCCACAACATTTTATCTTTCACCTTCACACACCAACTCCAATTCATTCCTTCACCATTACTAATCACCATCACCCTTCAAACTAAAACACTCCATGACATTCCAAGTCTCCTCTTTATCCGTAACTGTCATAAAACTTTTCACTATCACCTGAGATACTCCTAACAGTTCCGACGAACACCGTAATTTTCCGACCAGCTCGCCACTGTAAGCATGTAACCGTTGCATTTATTCTTATGGCTTTTAGCTTTTTTTTACTACGTGTGTACATGAATACTAACTGTTAGTCATATTTGTTTTCATTTTTATACTGATAATATATATAGTTTTAGTTATTACAATAACTTTGTTTTGTTTTAAACTTTATATAACATATTTAGTTGTAGCTCTATACTAATAATACATACCATTTTAGTTATTATAATAATACTGTCTTATTTTTTATAATGGATATGTCATATGTTATTTCTCATACCTATCAAAGACAAGAAACCGACACCGGTACTGTACCATCTGCGGTAGGATCACGTTTTTAGCTACTTGTTTAATATCTTAACATTTTGTTAGCCATTAGTCATTTAGAATATATGTGTAAATATTTTCAGTAGCCTTAGGATATATCTAGCATATTAATAGCATTTTTCAATAACATTAGTAGCTTTAGTAAATATTAATAGTTTCAATTTCAATCTCATCAGTCCATATATGCTTTGATCAAGTGTGTTGATATTGGTTTCAATTTGATCATGTGCGTAGTTATTAGTTAATTATTATTTCATTTCTAGTTGTTATTTAAGCTCTTCTTTTTCGAATGTTTTTGACAATTGCTTCATTTTAATTTTTGGCTAATTTTTCTATAATTACTAAAATTTTCTTTTGATTTAATTTATGATGATTTTTGTTGAGTTTACTCTTGATTAAAGCCTTGTTAATTTCTTTTATCCTCTTCATCTTAATGTTATAATCTTGATAATCTTTTCATGATGCTTGTCTTGTTTGATATTCACTTGTGACTTTTGAATCTATATTTTTGTCTATGTTTTATTCCAAAGGAAAAGATCCCCGTTGTTGACTTGTAAGTCATGTTGGATAGCCTAATCCATCTTTTCCCCGAGACCTTATGAGAGTCTTGTTTGTAACTTAAGTTTAGTTTAGAGTCGCCGCACTCTATGTAGGTGTCTCACCGCAGACATTTACTTTTCCTTTGGAACCTTGACCACAATCAAGAGTTCCTCACCCCTATTGAGGGGAACTACGAGCGCTCTGATTTCTCGTTGAGAATACGTAGGCACAAGATGCGATTTCTTGGCGAGCTTACTAACAACTAACTTCCTGTTAACATTTATAATTTAGGATTGGAGTCGTCGTGCTCCAGATAGTTGTCCCGCCGTGGACATTTCCCTTGTTTACCCTTGCCATAGGACTTGGAGTCGCCGTGCTCTATTTAGTCGTCCCGCCGTGGATATCCTTTACCACTAACTCCCTTTATCCTAGCCTTAGGATCTGAGTCGCCGTACTCATGTTAAGCGTCCCGCCGTGGACATTCTCTACCATAACAATCTCAATGTAGATTCAGGAGTCACCGCACTCCATGTAAGTACTTCCCTATGAATGCTTACATCCCCTTTGAACCTTGACCACAGTCAAGAGTTCCTTACCCCTTTTAAGGGGAACTACGGTTGCTCTGATTCCATTCCCGTCAGGATACGTAGGCACAAGATGCGATGTCTTCGCGAGCAAACTTTGTATATACTTTATATCTTTACCCTTAGCACATTTCCCTTTAGCAAGCAAACTTTAGCAAACACAAATATTAACAAGAGGTTCATGTAGAGCACTACAGATGTTTAGGATGCGAAATACCTACCTTAGGCATAACCAACCCTCGAACCTTTAGATCTCTTTGCTTAGGTTTAAGCATTGCTTTTTGCTTTGCATTTTTATATGTTTTTTTCTTTAAACCTTTCCTTTTTTGGATAAATTAAAGTCCAGTTGTGAATTTAAGAATTAAAGATTCAAGTTAATCAATAGCTTGGTATCACGATTCTCACCGCAATAATTACTTCCACGACTCCTTCATTAGTGACTTTAAGTGTATCCCATATTTCCTTCATTGTTTTGCATTAAGAGACATAAAATAATCCATCTATATTAAAGGTCGATCGCAATAAGTTTTCACATTGTTATCATAGAGAAATTTTTTCTTATCATCATATGTCCATGAACTCTTGATCTTGGATGTACCAACACCATTTACAATGCTTGTGGGAATGAACATACCATTTTCTACAGCATCCAAAATTTCATCTTCTTGTGCTTTAAGATGTGCTTGCATATTGACAGACCACAAGTGCATGACTGTGCAAAGTCGTAAAAGATTATCGAACCACAAGAACAAATGAATTGAGTATCAAAGTCCGTTATATTGATTTATATCTAGAGTGACTGAAATTTGAGGTTTTATAAAACAACTTATTTAAAAATTACTTCTTGGAAAAAAATTAAATAAAAATCACTTAAAATATGATGAAACAAACATGATTTAGGGTCACGATTCTTACTTAGACATGTCTGTATGATCCAATTCACTTATATTACGAGAATTCAAACATGACTTATAAAAAATAGATAAATATGGACAACACATCCTTTCGTCATAATGTTGCCATATCGATGAAGAATAATTCATCTGCTTTCGCAAGACCAAATTATTCGTTAAATATTAGTCACTTTTGCACATCTATAAAAATGGGATGTTTATCAATCTCATCCAAGCACTTCTCTTGTATTTGACTTAATTGTATAAAAACCCGAGCCCGGGTGCCGATACATATACTTTTTGACTACGATCGGTACCTAAGAATTCTTTACTTTCGTACAAGGGTTGGAATGACATAATTCAGTTATTGAAATAAACGGGAATAAAACTCTCACAATTAATTTGTGAAGAATAATATGAATAGGTTTGAGATAAGCCTCACGACCCTTAGTCCCTAGTGGACTACTCACTCATGGTGAGGAACAACACAATCAGAGCAATATTCGAGATCGAAATCATGATAAATAATTGAAATAGTATAACAATTGCAATGAAAGCAATAAATCGAACCCGACTGACAAGGAATTAATTTAAATTAATCTTGATCTAGTGCTCTAATGGAAACTTGAGTACAGAGCTTGGAAAAGTAAAATACATGAAAATAAAATAAAATATGGATCCCTAAACTCAAAAGAAACTATGAGTTTTATAGAAAATTATAATAGTCGACTAAATCTGTGTGATTAGTGTTCATTACAGTAGGAAATATCTCAGAACAGAAGATGTAAAAGTCCTAAAACAACAATAACTTAAACCAGAAAAGGAAAGAATAGATAGAGGGGCCTGCCTGCCTGCTACGGCCCATGAGTTTTCTAAAATGAAACTACAAAAATGAAGATACTGATACTCATACGTGAATTTTTGTTCAGATTGGCTAAGATTGTGTTCTTTTGGTAATCACTCGACACCAAAGGCATTTATAAGGACACTAACCATAGTGAGACTATGGACCTAAGTCTCCCTTTCTTACATTAGTCCATTTATGCTTTGTACTTAAGTCTCTTTTTCCAAATTCCCCTCCCCTTTTCATTCGGACAATCAAATCAAGGCATTTTGAAATTATTATTATCGTCACATGCACAAGACTAGTCAAGAATTTATGTTTAGACATCAGATAAACAACAATTTCCTTCTTTGTTTACCAATGAAATTACACTTTTGTGTATTTATTAATTTTTCCTCTTTCGAGCGATGTTTGGGGTTCAACCACCGTTAGGTTGAATAATCGGGTGAGGGTTACCCAACTTAGAAGGTGTAGTTTCCTTTTAATGTCCTTTCATCACTTTGGTGCTAAAATTATTTATTTCTCAACCAATCATACATGCATGCAAGTCTAAATTATGTAAAAATGTCATTATAAACTAATCAAGGAGTACTTTTTAGAATCTGAGTACTATGGTACAAATCTACATGTTGGTCTCGCATCTTACTTTAGGGAACCTAGGGTGTTCAAGAAATACCTATGTTGTCAAAATTTCTCGGTATCCATAGACTTAGTCTCACATCCATTTAACTCTGTATACTTTCTTGGTTTCCACATGACCAAATCTTTTTCAATAATTTTTTTGAAGGGTTCTAATTCGGGAAATGTTTTGAAAAGTGGTCTTTGTCACCACCTAGTAGATTTTGTTTCCCTAGTTCAACCAAGCCCCTTTCACTGACATGACTAAGTCTCATATGCCATAAATGAGTCTTCGTTATGGGTTTTGTGGATGCCACATCTATTGAACCACTTATAATCGCATCCTCAAGGGTATACAGGCCTTGCCTCTTGATGTCTCACAAGACTTCCTTCAACCCGTTCATTATCCTTAGGATACCTTACTCTCCTTTGAAAACATATTATTTATTGTCAAATTCACTAAGAGTTAATCAAATTTCTCTTAAGATCAGGTACATACCTCACACCAACCAATAGCTTTATTGACTCATCATTTAGTTTGTATCTCACAGATCCAGTTTTTGCAATTTTGCAAGATTTTTGTTTCCCCAAAACACTGATCTACCACCTTGATCACATAATTCCTCAAACACATATTTGTTTGGAGTCATGTTACAAGTACAACCTGAATCCATGATCCATTCCTTACTAGAATGGCTGCTCGAAACTACCAGGACATCACATGATTCATAATCATCTTGCACATTGGCTGCATAACCATTATCCTTACTACCATGATTGTTTAGTCGATCAAGGGACACCTTTCATGTGTGAACCTCCTTTTTACAGTGATAACATTTAATTATAGGAGCATCACCACCATAATACTTCTACTGACATTTACTCTTCTTCTTCTTCTTCTTCTTATACCTATAATCTTTCTTTGTGAATTTTCCTGTCACGGACAATCCTTCACCCGCAGAAAATGGTTTATGCTCCTTTCTTCCATTTAGTTCCTTCAAGTACATGGATGATTGAACTTCATCAAAGGTCAGGGACTCTCTTCCATATAAGAGATTTTCTTTGAAGTGAGTATCAAATCTTGGTAAAACACACAACAACAACACTTGATTTTTATCATCGATCTTGACATCAATATTCTTCAGATCATGAATTAGCTTAATAAACATATCCAATTATCCAGTCAAGACTTTGTCTTCACTTATCTTGAATGAATACAAAGCTTGCTTCAGGTACACACGATTAACTAAAGATTTGGTCATATAAAGACCTTCAAATTTGTTCCACACGCTGGCAACCGTTTTCTTGTTTGAGATTTACCAAAGAACCTAATCACCAAGGCTCAATATAACGAAATTATATGCTTTCTCGATCATCATCATCTTCTCCTTCGCCGTTAAGGCAGCATCCATGTTTTTCGATCCTTTCAATGCTTTTAAGAAACCATGTTGTACAATAAGAGCTTGCATCTTCAAGCACCATGATTCGAAATTATTCACTCCGGTGAATTTCTCAATCTCATACTTTGTTGATGACATCTTCTTCTCCATACTCACCGCACCAATTTTTTATGAAACTGATGTCCAAAAAAGTGAGTAAGATTAGTTTCTCTATCAACAAGAAAACTACAAGGTGAGAAAAAAGAGAGAAAAGAAGAAGAAGAAAAAAAAAGACAATTCAGAGTGGTATAAAACCCTTAATTCTTGATTAAGTTGCACATTATGGAACAATATTTACAATTGAATCTCAACCACACCACTTTCTCCCCCTATCAGGATTATTGAGAAGTGAGAACTAGTATGTTATTTATAAGAAAACCAAAGCCCTATTTTACCACTAACATACTAAATAGTTGGGCTAATATACTAGGCTAAATCGACATGCTAACAACCTAGAAATTTTTTTTACGGCTACACTACTTCTTCAACATCAACAGAGTTTGCCACAACACTAGCTTATAGCCCATAAGTTAAAAAAAAAATTATAGTGAATTCACAACGCTTGAAAAAAATTACAATTTTTCTTATATAATTGGGTTTGGGTGCGCATACACAACAGTTGGGCATATGTACGCTGATGGAGTGGCAAGTGGACATATAAATTTTGGCTAAGGCATATAGATGTATGTCTGACTTTTGAAGTAGCGTATGGACACTAGATCAGGGGCATCTACGATGGCTTCATGTTTGAATTAGTGTATGGATACTTGTCGAGGCGTACCTTTGATGGTCTCAGATTTGAATTGGCAAATGAATGTTTGATGAATCAATCTCAATTGTAATCTCATTGTACCCATTCTTACAAAAATCTCTCAAATGTTTGCAGGTTTAACTCTCAAAATTCATAAATTATCATACCATAAATTTGAAAAAATTCTATAATAAATCAATACGTAATGACAACCACATTTTTTTTTGAAAACTTTAGAGTTGTAATGGGGCCAAGTTTAAAGTGGGGCATTTTTGAAAAGTAGTGTCAACTTAGAGTTAGCTAGACTATTCTCACTTACCCCTATTATTTCTTTTTGAGAATAATCACTAAATATTAACAATAAAATTTCAAGAGACTTTAGGTTCTTTTACAATAATAAACATATATCTAAGTGTCTTCTATTTTATAATCAAGTTGATTTTTTCATCTTTTCAATTATTTCGTCATTCTCATATATATATATATATATATATATATATATATATATATATATATATATATATATATATATATATATATATATATATATATATATATATATATATATATATATATATATATATATATATATATATATATATATATATATATATATATATATATATATATATATATATATATATATATATATATATATATATATATATATATATATATATATATATATATATATATATATATATATATATATATATATATATATATATATATATATATATATATATATATATATATATATATATATATATATATATATATATATATATATATATATATATATATATATATATATATATATATATATATATATATATATATATATATATATATATATATATATATATATATATATATATATATATATTTCTTTGAAGTGAACACCGATCTTGGCATCAATATTCTCCAGATCAAGAATCATCTTAACGAACATATCCAGTTTTTCAGTTAAGACTTTGTCTTCATTTATCTTGAATGATTACAAAACTTGCTTCAGGTACACACGATTAACTAAAGATTTGGTCATGTAAAGAGCTTTGAGTTTGTTCCATACGCCGACAGCCGTTTTCTCCTTCGAGATTTACTAGAGAACCTTATCACCAAGGTTCAATATGATGGCACTGTAGGCTTTCTCGATCATCATCATATTCTCCTTCGTCATTAGGACAACATCCATGTTTTTCGATCCTTTCAATACTTCTAGCAAACCCTGTTGTACATTAAGAACTTGCATCTTCAAGCACCATAATTCAAAATCATTCACTCTGGTGAATTTCTCAATCTCATACTTTGTCGACGACATCTTTTCTTCCACATTCACCGCACCAATTTGTTGTGAAAGCGATGTCCAATAAATTGAGTATGATCAGTTTCTTTATCAACAAGAAAACCACAAGGTGAGAAAAAAAGAGATAAAAGAAGAAGAAAAAAAATAATATTTTTCTTCCTCTTCTTCTTTCTTTTTCTTTTCTTCTTCTTCTTTCTTTTCTTTTCTCTATTTTAGAATCAAATCATAAATTAAAATGAAAACATGAAAAAAGGAGGATGTTGATCGAAATTGGGGGAAAATCGGCGGCCACCGTGGTGCAAACAAAAGAGCGGAAGACAAAAGGATACTTCGGCGGCGGTGACAGATTCGTGAGAAACGTGTGGTGGTCGGGATTCATATTAAATTAAAAATAAATACATACAAGAATAGAGAAGAAGGATACGAGGTTAGTAACTTTATTGTTAGGGATCATGAAGTTATTTCCATACACATCCTTTTTGGTAGTGCAATATTTGTTCTCTACTTTGTTAAATATGAGTTAGTTTGACATATGTGTTGCTTATTTTAATTATTGCATCTATATTTAAGTAACATGTTTGTTCTGATTCTATAATCTCATAAACCATGATGATGTAGAAATATTTGGAGATGTTGGTGCCTTAGATGATAATGTAAAATTCTTTCTATCAAATGACTGAGGAGATGTGTGCAATGTCTATAGGGCTATAAAACAAAGTCTGGCTAATTTATTTTATACAGATTTTAATAATTTTGGTTTTTAATCCTATTATTTATAATATTGTTGTTTACATTTTATTTTTTACATGTAGTATTATTTTTAATTAAATTTATTATTATTTTTAAGTTTTTTTCTTTTCAATTTTCTATTTTTATTACCGTCTCCAAACAAATACACATTTAAAATCATATCTACCTAAAAATGTATCACATGCGTATAGAAAAAAAAACCATGTTCTTCTTAGTGTACTTTGTTTCCATGATAGTTCAGATTCCAGAGATAGAGATTCCAAAGCAATTTTATTTCACATTTTCCATTTTATATTTCTGATGCTTCATAAAACTCTTCATGTTATTTGAGATGAATTATTAGTCTATCTTTATGAAGTTGACAAGTATATAATGTAAGTGGAAAATATTCAATAATTAGTTATATGAAATTAGAACATCAATACTTACTTGTTGAAGCCATGAATCAAAATCTCGAAAAGATGAATGACCGGATCTGCCTCTATATCTCACACTACCGTTTACAACTCTTAATGGGGCAAGTTGCGGAGCCGTCAGTCATGTTTTTGATTCTTGTGATTACAGAGAGGACCTAATCATATAATATATATACCCCTAGTCCCTACCCATTATAGACACAGGTTAAAGCCCACACTTTTACCCACACTAATCAGGTTTCAGATACCCAATCTTTAGTTATAAAAGAGATCACTTAACTAATAACAGAGCTTATATATGCACCCCCATCAGAATCACGATTAACCCGTATTTCACAAACTAAATAACAATTGATTGTAGCCCATAGAAAGTTAGATAATCTAACATTCTCCTACTTGGGCAAAATCAATTGTATAATTTTTATTTTAAAATACATTTTGAAAATGACTCTCGGGTTAATGACTAACTCCTTAAAATGCGGCCGCATTTTAAGAAAATGCATGATTCCAGGTGCAATATCTAAATATGACTTCATCCAACAAAAGTCAAACAGTATTGAATCACGACGATTTGTTATATCTTTCATTGACATAAAATCTTTCGTGGTTACAAATACTACTGACTCTGTCAACTAGTCATCAGTGTGGAGTGTGGCAAGAAAATAACATGCTAATGTGATCCAACAACCAACTGTTATTTTCTTTGTCAGTCCTTAACAATTTCTCTCAAATGCATTAAAGCCAAAGAAATTGCATGGTTTTACAAACTATAATTCCTCAGCTTTAATATGGCCTCGAGCACCGGCACAGTGGTCCAGACAACGATGAGTTTAAAATCATACCTCAGCTCCAATATGGCATCAACCACTGGTACAGTGGTCCCAAAGATGTCGAGCTCAAAATTATAACCATACCTCGAACTCCAAACTAGTGTCGACCATAGGCATTGTGGTCCCAATGACACTGAGTCTCAATTTTAACAATTGACTTATAAACAAGAAATGACAAATAATAATAACAATATTCATTATAATATCAATTGCTTAAAGTAGAAAGTACTTAAAAATCCAACACTTAAAGTGTCTAAAATAAAATACATCATGATAAGAAAATGACATAAAGAACAAACTCCCACTAACCATGTACATCAAAAGAACTCACAATTCCCATATTCTCAACATGGTTTTTGAACATAATGGGCCTAAGTTCCTTAGTTAGGGGATCAAATAGCATGGAATCAGTATCAATATACTCAACAACAATGTCATTTTTCTTTGCAAGGTCTCTGACTATCAAATACTTCAATTCTAAATGTTTATAATCGCTTAAAGTTTTATTATTCTTAGAGTATAACATAACTGCATTGTTATCACAATAAAGCTTTAGCGGCTTTGCAATGGAATCAACAATACAAAGTCCAATCACTAAATTTCTTAACCAAACAGCATGAGCAGCAACATCATAACAAGCAACAAACTCTGCCTGCATAGTAGAAGAAGCGACAAGAGTTTGCTTTTTACTCTTCCATGATATCGCACCTCCAGCCAACATAAAAATGTAACTAGAGGTAGATTTCCTATCATCAGCACACCCAATATACCCAACTATTTCTAAGTTATCAACTCTCCTAAAAACAAGCATATACTCTTCAGTTCTCTGGAAATGTCTCATCACTTTCTTAACCGCAATCTAATGAGCATTCCCATGATTAAACTGGTATCGAAGGTGCCAACTATGAAAGCAATGCCAGGTTTAGTGCATACTTGAGTATACATCAAGCTGCCAATGCACCATCAAAGGGGTTTCCCTTCATTTCTTCCAGCTCAATCTCATTTTTAGAACATTGATCTTTACTGAATTTGTCTCCTTTAGTAATTGGAACATCTCCTGGCTTACAGTTCTGCATATTGAACCTCTCCAGAACTCTAGCAATATAAGCCCTCTGTGACAAACCAAGCATACCACGTGATCTATCTTTATGTATTTTAATTCCTAACACAAAGGATGCTTCACCAAGGTCCTTCATATCGAAGAACTTGGTTAGCATAAGTTTGGTCTCATGAAGTAGACCAAGATCACTACTGACAAGCAAAATATCATCAACATACAACACAGAAAGATGAATTTGCTCCCACTGACCTTAAGATAGATGCACTGATCAACTTTATTTTCTTCAAAACCCAATGAAGGCACCACATCATCAAATTTCAAGTACCATTGTCTAGAAGTCTGTTTCAAATTATAAATAGATTTTCTCAATTTACAAACCAAATGTTCATTACCACATGACACAAAACCCTCAGCCTACTGCATGTACACCTCCTCATTAAGATCACCATTTAGAAAAGCAGTCTTAACATCCATCTGATGCAATTCCAATTCATTATGTGCTAGAATTATATCTACCATAATACTCTTCACCATAGTTAAAACACACCACTTTTATCACATTTCCTAGTTGCTTTTCAACTTCAATTTTAAATATTTTAAACTTTTCAAGTGCTTCTGATTTTTCCTTAATCAAGTAGAGATAGTCATACCGGGAAAAAATCATCAATAAAAGTGATAAAAGATTTAATACCACAAATAATGGGAGAAAAGGGTTCGCTAATGACTATATGAATAATTTCTAAAGGTCTGAACTTCTAGTTGAACCTTTCTTATTGGTCTTAGTAAATTTTCCTCTAATGCAATCCACACAAGTCCTTAAATCATTGAAATCTAAGGAATGTAAAATATCACCTCTAATTAACCTTTCAACTCTTTCTTTAGAGATATGTCCTAAACGCTTGTGCCACAACAAAAAAGATTTTTCTCTAGTTTTAGACCTTTTAGCAACAGAGCTTTCAACATTCAAGGATGGGGAAATCATATCACAATCCAAAGATATCTTATATAAACCATCCAATAAGATACCATTACCAACAACTTGAGAATTCAACATCAAATTTATTTTTCCATCATAAAAGGTAAATTGAAATCCAAACTTATCCAAACAAGATACTGAAATCAAATTCCTCCTAAAAGAAGGCACATAAAATGTATCTTTCAAAACAAGTTCAAAACCAGTTCCTAAAACTAAACTAACATCTCCCACTAGCTCCACAATGACTCTAAGATCATTTCCTACCCTGAGTTTGCTTTCCCTCAAGTTTGGTTTTCGCTGGTTTCTGAACCCCTTCAGATTTTTTCTTGTTGTCCAACTAAGCTGTAAAAGCATGACAATCAGTTTTCTTATGCCCCTTTTCCTTACACCAAAAGCACCAAAAGGATTTCTTAAAAGCAACAGCTTGGGACCTTCTATATTATGGTGTTGACCATTACCAGGTTTCCTATCAAGATATCTATGAAAAGCACTGCGAGTGTTTTTCTTATTTTTCTAAGAATTCTTACCAGAATGGGGTTTAGAATGTAAAGTTAGGAGGACTAGATTACTTCTTTCCTTCTTGAGTTTCTCTTCTTCAGCTACACACTTGGTAATAAGGTTATTGATAGTCTGCTTATCACCAAATGTATTATAGGCAGTTTTGATTTGAGTGAACTCAGCAGGTAAGAAATTTAAGGCATGAGACACAATAAAATTCTCATTCAGGTCAATGTCATGGGATTTCAGTTTGGTTTGGACATGAACCATCTTAAGAGTGAACTTCCTGACACCCCCATTGTTATCATATTTAATGTCCGTGAGCTGTTTCATTAAACATCCAGATTTAACATTATCAGATACCTGAAACCTCTCTCCAATAGCAGTAAGATATTCTTTAGCATTCTCTTTCTCAGGGAATCCACTTATCATATGTTCAAAATTGTCCTCTTCATAGCACATAAGCTAAGTCGGTCACTCCTCTCCCACTTAGCTAATTTTTCTTTCTCTTCAAGTATACTCTGATCATTGATCACAAGTTTGGTTTCACACAATGCCATGTCAAGGTCATCAATCCCTAATGAAAACTCTAAGTCTTTCTTCAATTTCGTAAAATTAGACCCATTCAGGATCTCAATAGAAGCAGAACAATTGTTCATAGAGAAGACCAATGTTGAGAAAAAATAAGAATGTATACAAACAAATAATAAAGGTAAGATATAACTTTAATGAGCATAAGCTATCACGAAGAGGCCGACATTATCACACAATCACCTTTGGATTGAATGCGCAAAACCCAGGTTACAACTAATGTCAAAACCTTAAATGAGTTACTCAATGAGCATACATTGGATTCGAAAATCTATCTCCTTTGGGTAGATAAATTCTCTAAATCAAAACAGCTCTAACAACTTCATCTATAAATTTCAAGAATAAGCTACTCAGTACATTGAGTTTAGAAATTTATCTTCTTTGGGTAAATAAACCTCTTGGACTCAAGCATCTCTAATAAATATATCCTTAATCAATCACAATCTCTACATACAATTGACCACCTTTGGAAAGACAATCATAGTAATGACTTAAAATCATTCCTCAAACTACAAAGAGACTTTTATAAATTAAAATTGAAATTCTGGTATTCAGATCTCAGATATCCTAAGAGATGCTAAGAACATTGGTCTCTGCTAAAATAGAACAAGGACAGAACATGACTATTTTAAATCCCTTTAAAAATTAACAGTGTCATGACATCTGTTGTAACATCTGCAGACTGACAGAACTATTTATCTAACCATTTAAATTGTGCAAAATTGTAAATGCTGAAAGATAAATAACACAATGAATTGTTAACCCAGTTCGGTGCAACATCGCCTACATCTAGGGGCTACCAAGCCAGGAAGGAAATCCACTATTAGCAGAATTAATTCAGAGCTAAACTCCCAGTTTACAACTCCTCACTTAATCTCTACCCAATGTAATTTCTGCCTAGAACCCACTAGACAAGAGACGCCTCTCACTCCCCACAATCACAGCAGTGATAACAATTCAATACAAAAAGAAAGACTTTAGAAGACACTCTTCAAAGTCACAATACTTGATTTTGCTTAACAACTTCAATCAAGAACAATACACTCTTGCTTAAAAGCTTTGAGTGAACAATCAACAATTAACAAATAACAGCCTAAATATGTCTACCACGATGCATCCAAAGATACAAAAGGTGACTTACAAAGTCACACACACAAGACTCTCAAAACCCTAAAACCTTATTTTACACTCAAGTTTTTCTTGTTGTGAGTGCTTAATTTTCCTTGCTTCTGCGCCTCCTTAAATAGTAATGCAGTCTGGGATTGGGTTGTGCAAAGGTAACATAAATTAGGTTTAACCAAGTTAAAACCAATCTTCACTATTCAATATGCTAACAAATAGGTCATAGGCGTTTCCTTGGAAAGTCTCCTAAAATATAGCCTGAGATAACTAAGGAACCATAACAGGTTTCCTAGAATATAACCTGAGATAATTCAGAAACCATAACAAAAAAACAAACAGCGCCTTAACTGGCAGCTCCCTGATGTCACAACATTCAGCTTGACATCCATTAAACTCTGTACTAGCTAACCAAACTTACCCTGTAGTACACTACACAAGTATGTCATGACATTAGTCAAGACATCTACACACACAAAAATGTTTTACCACAAAATGCAGTCAATCAAGAACATCTACAAACTCCCCATTTGGAAATTTTTTGGCTAAAACAATCTGTCACCATATCAGAGAACACATGCAACAGAAAAATTAACACACAACCAATCATGCAGAATAGCTAATACCCTACCAATCAACTAAGCCTGTTGTACTAATATCACACACAACCATACTTAATGATCTGGATTATGAATATCCAGACATCTAGGTTGACATCCTGCAAAGCACTTGTTCACAGCACAATAAACCACCTGCTAAGTTTGACTACAGATGCCACACCATTTTCAGAGAACACATCCTGTGTTTCTCCCTCTCAACTGATGCACAACAAGCCGAACACAACCTACCAGCAACTAACGGAAACACACACATCCAAGCACAAGCAATGACTAGGTTTCCTACTAAGTTCCAACAAGAAACACAACTAACATCTAGCAGGATCAATAGCCTGCACATCAGTACACCTGCAAAATAACTCAGAGCAACAACATATCTCATCTTCCACCTGTGAGGGACATACAACTAAACTGTATTACTTCTCTCCCTTTTAGCCACAAATTTACATCATACCTAATGAATTAGCATTGATCAAAATAAGGTCAGAAACACATATGGTAGAGAAATATTACAACACATCAACACATAATAGTTGTTCACAAAATGTTTGTTATGGGGTTACATACTGCTCCCCCTGTGTGGCAAACAAAACTAAGAACTCTAGTTATCAGACTCAGAGCTAGCACCATCACTATCCTTTTCTTCATCAGTGTCATTCTCAGAACTGGCAGTTGCTTCTTCTGACTCAGCTTCATGGTCATCACCTTCCATACTGAACCCACTCAAACACAGTAAAATCAATCATGATTCTAGCCCATCATGTATGACATCAACTCCTTTACCACTCACTATGGTTCTTTAAGACACTAACCACAAGACTTATTATTTCCATAGTAGTCCATATATAGGATACACATGAAGGTCTCTGAAGGACATAACAGCAGCAACTTAACAGATCATCACAAGTACCAGAAAATCATAGAAAGAAATAAACTCTCATGTAGCTTCCTCAGAGACATAATGTTCATACCTCCTGTCTGATATTACAAAAACATTTCTTAGGCACCTTTAAGAAATAATTCCTTCATCAAACACACAGACTACAAGCACCAAATCATGGACAACAACTAATTCTCCTTTTACCCTTTTCCACAGATCCATAAAAAAACCGATTCTTCACCAAGACCATCATACACCATGCTTTATCATGATGAGAAATAACCTCCACAGTAACACTATGAACATAGCCATTGAATCCTGAGTTCTTGCCTTGTTTGAAGCTGCACCTTCAGGAGTGACACTTTTGACATCACCAATTAAAGGATAATCAATTAAATACTTGCCAAGTAATAATTGATTTTAAATCATTAATTTGAGACACACAAATATTTTGCAGAGAAAAATAAATTCTCCCAGACAATAACTAATGTTGTTTCCTAGGTCATTCATAAGGAGTAAGCATAGACCTAGTTCAAACCAACAATCTCACAAAGCCAGACCCATAATCACCTTGTCAAGGTAAAAGGGTACACCATACAGCACAATGTCAAGATATCTTGTCTGAAATTACAACCTCATCAGTGGTTCAAGAACACAAGCTTGCCTGAGAATCAACAAACTTTGTACACAACTCCATATTATCACAATGCCAACACAAGTAATGCAACTACACATCAGCCAGGTACACAGCTCCTCCTGTCATGCATAATCAACACTCCCCTAAAAGAGAGAACCCAAGCACATGAAGAATCATACTCATACACTGGTAGCACATGCAACTTTACACCCCTTGGTTCACAAACCACACTAGAATAAATAACAGAAGTAGCTGCAGGATAGACATAACTATCTGATGGATTACTCAGATTCAGCTTTGAAGAACTAGAAAAATCTCCACGATGTCAGGGTGAATATCCTTCTATATGCATAAAATCAAAGCTGATGATGTCTTGATCTTCATCTTCACTTAGTCATACAACTACAAGACAAAACACTTGGAGAGAGGCCCAAAAACTTGATTTGATCCATTGATACCTAATGAAAGAACCAAAAACAATACAATGTCAAGTTCACCATGAGCTAGAACAGCAACACAATATACAACATCTTGTCTGACATTTCACCCTCATGGAGACATACAATCACAAACTTCTAGAAACCATAAACAATCTTGAAAAATAATTGTTTATTGCAGCAACAGATCCTAGATAGACGTATAACTCTCCATAGTTCTCTTCCTCATGAACGGAAAACATAAGACTCATCTTCATGTCTTCAAGAGCTCACTCCTTGTTCATTACACCTACTGAACGCATTCACTCGCTGTTTGAACCACAGGCAACTAGTACACCCATCAAACAGAAGCTTTCCCCCTCTCTTTTATAAAAGATGCTCCAAGATCACTACAGTATCTCAAGACCAACCTCATACTCATACAGTGAAAAGGTACCAAACTGCTCCACTTCTTACTAGAGTTACCACTTCTCCACAAGACTTCTGGCCTGAGTCAGAGAACAAGATAGACACCCCATAATCCAAGACATTCTTTCCTCATCATTCTCCCATATGATAAGTTATAACACTTATGGTTTAACTGGTGAATATTCACTTCCATATAACACATCATAATCCATACTTTCATGCAATCAACCAATGCTCCACTCCAGTCTTGTACAATAATTTCACATCATACTCCAAGACAGTCCTTTTACCTCATCATTCTCCCGTATGACAAGATAGAGTACTTCTTAGTCAAGATGTGAATCACAAGTTCCACAACAGATCTTCAAGTCCTTCTCCAAGGAAAAACAAACCAGATGATACATATCACAGACACAACATCTAATGGTTCTTTATATGCCCACAACTAGACTTACTACTGCCTAGTAATCCAACTGAAGGTTTTCAGAGAAAACAACTCCACCAGCTTGATCAAATACATCTCCAAAAGAAGGTAATCTTCCATAAGCAACTTACGGCTTCTACCACAAGCACCAATATATGAACAGAACCAGAACCTCCTTTGGTCTTCAAACAACTACCCTTCTGCACAAGAGTAATTCTTAAATAACCAAATGTCACTGTTTGGTTAACACAACTTCTTTCTAGAAAATCTTCTGACCCACCAAACAAACTTGTTCTTCATATCCTTCATGCTTCATAGCAAGGCAACTTGGATACACCAAGACTTGGACCTGTAACATATACTCCTTCTCACAGCTCCTGCAAACTGCATAAGATAGCATTCATACCCGAGAAGATCAACCTATCTTCAAATGATGTACCATTACACACAAAAAAACCTGAACTTTTCTACTTGATGTCACAATATCTGATCAGACATCCTGCTAGAGAGTCCAGGCTTTCATTCTGCCACTTAGAATAACCTTCTCCATATAACAAAAAAGGGTTCCACGTTCTTATAGACTTGAGTAGACAACCTTCATCCTGTATTTCTGTACACACCTTAAGGAACTACTCTTTAGTGAACCCAAACATGCCAAGGCTTGATTCTTCAAAGAGGATTAGTCACAAAAGATCTTTACAAAAGGAATCCCGCTTTCCTTAAGTAGAGACTTCTTCAGAGATAACTACCACTTACTCTTGACCTCCAAGATGATCAAGGTCACATGCTCCTATGCACTTAGATCAGAAATAAACTGACCCAAGCAGTGCTATCATCAACACCATCTTCTAGACAAGGTTCTTGCCAGGAAACTTTCTAGATAAAGATCATGTGCTTCTAGTAGAAACTAGAACACACCTGTTGCACTCTGTCGCTACTCGAAAAATGCATCGCGCAACGACGGGGAGGCAAAAAAGATAGACAGAAGAGTCGCCACCGAACTTTATTTATCCCATGAGGGGAAAGGAAAATATCGAGAAAACCTTAGGAAAGAAATGGATAAGATGGTCTCACGACCAAGAACGGGTTCGGAAGCCGGTTATGCAAGGGGAAGGTATTAGCATCCCTCACATCCATCGTACTCGATGGGAACCTTTTGTTTGTCGACGTGTGATTATATTTGCTAAAATATTATGCTATAAAAGTGTTCTAAAAGATAGAGAGAAGGGTTTAGAAACGGGGAAAGAGAGGTAACGGGGGGAAGAAGAGAGAGAACAGACTCGGTAGGACTTCGCGGTCCTAGGCCTACGTATTCTCAATAGATGTGAGAAAGTCAGAGTCGACGTAGTTCGGGAACTACGGATATATGGGGGAATATGCTCGGCAAGGATTGTGGCCCTTGTGCCTACGTATCTTTACTTGAGAAAGTAAAGAATCAGAGCAGCCGTAGTTCGGCCTACGGTGTGTTGATGTTTTTTATGGATGATGCTATCGTGCGCATTCTAGCAGTTAGGTGTTTTGCTGCTCGCTCGTTGGAGACTTAGGCGTTACCTGTTTGCGGTAGAACGGACGTATCATATCCTTTTGAAAGATTGATTATTTTTCGCCACGCGGGGCAAGAAGTCACGTTTGATTGATTGGATTGTTTTTTTTAGGGGCGAGACAGGTCCTCGGATAGTAACCCCTACGGGTAGTACCCAATTCTTTATCTCAAAAATTTTGTTACAAAATGTGTGGCGAACAAGGCGTCTTTGTATTGAAGGACGAGCGTCGAAACCACCCTCACTACAGTGGGCATCCCAACGCTCGGAGAAGAAGAAGACTACACTTAATCCTCTCTCTTTAATTCAACGCAAAGAGATTTTCATTCTCTTTATTAAAGTGTTTTTGGTTTTGAACGGTAAGTACTTTGGCGACAGAGAACCCTACGGTAAACGTCAGTACTCGGGATAGGAGAAGGCCTACGCCTAACCACTCCACGACCGTTCAAACTTTATTGTAAAAAGAAGTTTGAAAGTGCACTCGGTACGGGACCGAGGTTTTAGGCGTGAAGGGTTACGGAATGAAGTTGTGAAAGTGAGAGGTCGCGTCTTCGTATTGAAAGACGAGTGTCGAGACCACCCTCACTACAGTGGGAATCCCAACACTCGGAGAGGAAGAAGACTACACTTAATCCCCTCTCTTTAATTCAATACAAAGAATATTTGTTTTAAAGGCGGTTTGAACATGGACTCGGTACGAAACCGAGGTTTTTAGGAGAGAAAAGTTTAGAATCGTCTTCGTATTGAAAGACGAGTGTCGAGATCACTCTCACTACAGTGGGCATCCCAACACTCGAAGAAGAAGAGGTCTACACCCAATCCTCTATTTTTAATTCAATACAAAGAATAATTTATTGAAAGGATTTTGAAGACACACTCGGTACGGGACCGAGGTTTTAGGAGGAAAAGCATCGAAAAGAAATGGTCTCGGATCCAACGTTATTTATCAACAGTTTGACTTAATAACGATTTACGGAGGTCTCGTCATCGACCCAAAATGCAAAAAAAACCCAATAATAAAAGCGAAATAAAATCTATCTCTAAAATACAAAATAAACTATAAAATCTAATAGAAAATGTTGTAAACTAATATAAAAACTATTATATAATAAAAAAAAACATGGTATGAAAACTGTTTTCTAACTAATATAAAATAAAAATATATAAACATAATTAAAATAATATATACAAAATAATGTTTAAAAAAACAATAAGTATTTTTAAAAAAAACTAAATAATAGTGCATTTTTTAAATAATAAAAAAAAAAGGAAAACACGGGCCGTGAGGCCCAGTTCATCAACACCCAACAGAAAATCAACACAACGTTGATCCAAAACAAGAAGAAAAAAAAACTTTTTCGATTCCCTCTCTCCTCTGCGTTCTCACCCTCTCCGTTCATCCACTTCAATCAACTTCCATTTTCTATCAAGAAAGATCCCTCTTCTTCACTTCCATTTGGGTTAACTCTGGTTTAATTCCATTTTGATTTTGTGATTAAGGGTTTGTTGAAGGTGAGTGACGAAGATGACTTTGAGTGAGGTTTTATGGAAATGGTTGTTCATGGAATCTGATGGGTTTTCGGTGGAGTTTAGGTTTGAAGTTTTAAGTTGAAGATTTACGGGTTTTGAGATGGGGTTTCTATGCTTGGGTTTGTAGGCGAGATGTTGGTGTTGCGGTTTCGTGGAGTTTGGATGTTGAATGCGAGATTGGGAGTTTGGGAATAGTGAGGTTGAGAGTTTTTGATGGATGGGGTTATGGGTTGGTGTTCGTTTAGACTCAATGCCAGGAAACGAGACAAACAGAAACAACATAGATTAAGACTATGAAGGTAGAGAGAGTGACATAATACTTACAGAATAATGCCACCAGATTGTTGATACAGAACACAGGTGAGTCTCTTCTTCAATCTCCTTTTTTTTTCCAGTTCTTTGTGAGTGAAAGCAGCTGTTTTTTTTTGCAGTTAGGGTTTTTGCGTGGAGGCTATTTTAGGGTTTCTCTCTTTCAATTCGCCGCCGGTAATTGTTTTAGGTTTCTTTTTTTCTTCCCCCCCAATTCGAATGAACAGTGCTCATATATAAACTAATTAGTATTAGGGTTTTTCCTTGTGCAAAACTTCTGGGTGAAAAAGAAGCATGGTTTCAGAATGCCTTTTTGTCATTCCTTGTTTGTTAGCTCTTTTCTGGGAATGTTTGTCTTACTCATATTTTACTGCGAAAAGATACTATTTTACCATGGATTTTGAGTTTTTACTGTGTGAAAATAACCTCATTGTTAACTCTTGCTTTGTAACAGGTTTTGTCTCTTTCTAGTGTGTAATGAATGACTTAGAGTCACATTTTCCTGAACTCTGGTCAGCAGGTGGTGCCACTAGAATGCTTGGAGAGAATCCTTCTGCTGCCAAATCAATTGCTGGAGTTGTTTGTGCTAATATTCTAAAGGTTTCAAGTGATCAAAAGTTGCCCTTCTTTATCTGAAGTATTATGCAGTATACACAAACATATTGATCCTCTAGTGCATTCAAGTATGAGGCATCACTTTGGAATTTGAAAATGAGTCTTTCCTCCTCAAACCCTTCAAATAATTGAGAAAGAACTTGGCTTTGCTCTTACAGTCGATGGTTCATCTTCTGCATCTGCTACAACCAGAAATGACTCTCAGTCTCAACTTCACTTATTCAAGCCAAATTCCAAAGCAAAACCGAGAGCGAATAAATCTATGCCCTCAAACTGACATTCATACTTCACAATACACGAGCTGAACTTTGAAGGTAGAATCAGAGTTTTTTCACGTTTTCATTTTGAACTTGCTGTCGCTTGAATCTTGAAATTGATTGTTGCGTTTGAATGTAGTTTTGAATTTCGATTCGTTCTGTCTTATTCCGTGTCCTGCCGCTTCAATTTGAGCAAGCTTCAAGATGCTGGCTATGGTCTGTGGTTTTTTTTTTTGAGCTATTGTCTTTCCTCGTGCAGGTATTGTCATTGCGCAATCCTCATCATCCTGTAGAATTGGTGTAGATGTTGCTGTTGTGATGAGCTGGTTGAACTCATCTGAGCTGCTTTCTGTAACAATGTTGTAGCTGACATGTGAGGCGAAACTGCAGATGATGGTCGGTAAGATGGAAGTGTAGGACCATTTCTAGGGTTAGGGTTTTCATGAATGTTTAGATCTTGTTCTAATTCAACCCAAGATGGTACTTGAATTTCTGGCTTTAGAAAACTGAAATTTTGTTGCTCTTTCTTTAATGTGAATCCTTGTATTTCATGAGTTTGGAGATCGATCATGTTTTGAGAGTTTGGTTGATGAACTACAGTTCTTGAACTCTCTTCTGCTAATGCATCACAGAAGGCTCTGTGAGTTATGAAACTGTCCCTCCTCGTGAAAAGGGTTCCATAGTCACATCTATATTCTCTTGTACCACAGGTTTTGGAGTGAGCTTTCCAATCAGATTGAACAACATACTTCTTAGAGCACTTATCACATTTCCACCTTTTTTCTCACCGTGCTTTCTGCAGAAGTGCTTCTTGATACCAGTTAAATCTCCTAAGGCTCTTGATGGGTCATGGTGCACACAAGTTGGTTCTGGACATACATATACTTTCTTCCTTATTATCTCATTCCCCGTTCTCCGCTTCAACTTCCAAGGTAAATTGTGTCCCCTTTTATGAAGTTGAAGATTCTGATCTCTTTGAAATCCTTTGTTGCAGATCTCACATATGAATCGATTCGTTGCCATAAGTGTCTTTGGCGATAAAGCTATAACTTCAGCTTCCGGGTCTGGATTGCCGGGAAGGTTTCTTCTCTTCTTAGGTGGAGCATCATCATGAGTTTGAGTTTGTGATGGAGAAAGTATTGCTGAGGATAATTGGTGGTAGCGCTAGCTTCACCGGATGCCGAAGTTAAATTAGACATGTTTTTTTCTCAACACACAAAACCTTTGATCATGTTTTTTCTCTTATGTTTGAAGTTTCTTGAGTTCTAATAACAAAGCTTAAACCCTTAAACCCTCAAACCCTTGGAAACGGAATCGGAGAACAAAGCCGCATCAAAATTTTCAACAAATTTGTGAGTTTTCAAAGAGAATCCAAATCCCGCTCAATTCGAACCACAATTTCTCAGTGGTATATCAGATGGATCATTTTGCAGTAGCTGAAGAACAATTAGCTTCCCAGAGACTTAGGCAGAAACTTGAGGAAGTGAATGTAGCTGCTCAAACTCATCTTGCCCCTGTTCGAGACCATGTCAACTACACTCTTCAGAAAGCCTATTGTGCATATGAGTGCTTTGATAGAAGCAGAAGGCAGGAGGAGATAACCCATTGTGTTGAAAATTGCAGTATTCCTCTTACTAACGTGCAACAAACGTTTGATAATGAAATGGCAAAGTTTCAGGAAAAGTTGAATAGATCTCTGATGGTTTGTCAAGATAAGTACGAGGGAGCTAAGCTCCAGCAGAAAACCGGAGCTATGAATGTCGTGGTTTCCTGTGCCGATGAAGCAATTCAAGACAGCATTAAGATGCTTCCTCTTCTTACTAACAAGTTGAAGTCTTCCTTTGGCATTCGCGACGACACCGGTTCTTCCTAGCAAAATTTTCTTTTCTCAACATTTATGAAAATTGGTGCTAGACATTATTTAACTATTTCTGGAACACAAAAGTTAGCATACTTTATTCCTGTAATTTTATTGGTGATGCATCTTGATCCACAGAAGACATTTAGAATTTTTATGCATACATAGATAATATTATGGTGTGGGAAACAAAGAAAAGAAAAAAAAAACTTTAACACACACAGAACTATTTGGTAGTGACAGAATGAATAGAACAAATTAAAGAAAGCAAAACTGATATGAAACTCATGAATAGTCTTTGAAATAATTGTTCCAACAAATAAAACAAAATTGAAAAACACAAGAGATAGAAAGAGAGGGAGATGAGAGAGAGAGATGAGAAGAGGATACGCCGGTAAGGGATACGGAGACGACAGAGGGAGTTGGGAAGGAGAAAACTGAGTGTTTGATGATGGTGGTATTGAACGAAGCCGGTAGGGCAGGAGAAATGGGAAGAAGATCCCAATTTCAGAAATTTAAGGTTTGGGAATTGAAGAGAGGTTTAGATGCGGCTAGGGTTACCCTTCAGAATTTTCACTCAAGCAAACTTGAATAAGCCTTGAGAAATTTTATTGCCCGTAAGTCAACTTTGTTTCTCGGATAAATTGAAGTCTTGACACTACGAAACCAACGGCGAACCAATCTTTGAATCTTCCTCTCGTGTTGATAATAAATCTCTTATTTCAAACTAGACAAATGACCAATGGGCGCGTACACAAATCCTTAACTGAAAAGTGCATGTTCTACACAATAATCCGTCATGAAATGTATGATCTCAACTCAACTCGATAACCCTGGGCAAATCCTCGTCCCAACAAAGCTATGACCCATTGGATAAAAAAACCTCAATCAACACTGTTCTTACTTGACTTGATATCCTTAAACAGAGCCTGATTCGACTCAAATTAATCTCGTGATGAAAACAACATATATTTTTTGGTTTTTTTTTTTATATAACAATTGATGAATGGATATACCGATGCAAGTTATATATGGATAGGACAAATTCGGGGTATGACAGATGAAGGATATATACAGGGGTAGGGCAAATTTTAGGGTGCAACAGCTGCCCCTATTCGAGCGACTTGAACCTGAAGGGATGAAAAGCGAACGACTTTCGAACATTCAAGGTAAAAGACGGTTGAATACCAAAGAACCCGGAAATTTGCCAAAAACAGAACTGCAAACTCTGATAAGATAAAATCTCCAGAGATAACCGAATTGATAGCCTGATAAGGGACATCTGACTTCGTCGTCAGAAAAACACAAACATCCAATAAACATCTGACATCGCCGCCAGACAACCATAATATTGAGAAACACCTGACGTTGCCGCCAGATAAACACACTGTTCAACAAGCATCTGACATCGCCGTCAATTCTCGAAAATAATCTGACTTCGCCGTCAATTCTCAAAAATAATTTGACTTCGCCATCAGCTTTTCGTTAAATACAAACAGCCATTAAATCCAAAGAGTACGATTACTTTTGACATCTTCGTCAACACAAATCTCTCAACATTGCCGTTGAAGTATACAATTACTTTTGACATCGCCGTCAAAACAAAACACTCAACATCGCCGTTGGAAAACTGAATCGCTTGACCTCGCCGCCAAAACAAATCTTCAACATCGCCGCTGAAAAACTAAGTCACCTTGACATCGCCGCCAAGAACAGACGTCCAACATCGCCGCTGAAACTAAATCACTTGACATCGCCGCCAAAACAAATCTTCAACATCGCCGCTGAAAACCAAATTATCTGACATCGCCGTCAGAAACAAACACTCAACATCGCCGTTGAAAACCAAATTACTTGACATCGCCGCCAAAACAAATCTTCAACATCGCCGCTGAAAACCAAATTATCTGACATCGCCGTCAGAAACAAACACTCAACATCGCCGTTGAAAACCAAATTACTTGACATCGCCGCCAAAACAAATCTTCAACATCGCCGCTGAAAACCAAATTATCTGACATCGCCGTCAGAAACAAACACTCAACATCGCCGTTGAAAACCAAATTACTTGACATCGCCGCCAAAACAAATCTTCAACATCGTCGCTGAAAACCAAATTATCTGACATCGCCGTCAGAAACAAACATTTAACATCGCCGTTGAAGAATCAGATTACTTGACATCGCCGCCAAACCTTCGCTAAATATAAACGAGCAACAAGATTAACGATATTAAGACCACTCATTGATTATAATCACAAAAGAACTCCGCTGGGGAAGAGAGGCTTAACCAAACAACTATGGCCGGGAGAAAAAAGAGAGAAACTCAACCAAGTAACTCCGTTGGGTAATACATAATAAGATGACGTTGCGCCATGGTCTAGATACCATTTTGGCTAAAGGTAACATTCACGTCGTCAGAGTCTGAATACTCGAGGGATATCGGAGCCTGGATGCTCAATGCACTTATGAGCCTGGATGCTCAGTTAATAAATATGAGTCTGGATACTCAATAATCTGAGTCTGGATACTCAAAAACTGGAGCCCGGATGCTCAATGCAAATCTGAGCCTGGATGCTCTATGCAACAAAACTGAGTCTGGATACTCAATGGACAAAAAGATCGGTAACTGCCATGATCTGAATACCACACAGGCAAAGATGACTAACTACCGGAGAAAACAAAAAGTCGGGTCTGGATATCATGCAGGCTAACAGGAACATATTAATTTGCCATGGTCTGGATACCATATAGGGCTAGCAACAAAATCAACAACCGAAGCTCGACGACGCTGCTGGGGAGAAACGTAAGCCGGGGTCTAGATACCACGCGAGCTGACAAAAGTATTATGGTCTGGATACCAATCTTCAACTTTCCATGGTCTGGATACCATATAGGCACAAATATCAACCAAAATTTGCCAAATTCTGAATACCTTGCGGGCAACATAATTCAACCATCTGCTGAAAACAAATATCTGAGAACAGAGCGGTAACCACCTGGCTTATGTTTCAGATGCATATGTTTGAGAATGGCGTAATGCTCCATGCAAAATGGAAATACTACGCGTTTAGGTAGATGTTATGCATGTATGTAGATGCAAATGAACCACTCTAGCAAAATAAATGCTAAAGAGAAAGAGTCAACTCCGTTGAGTCAGCTAGATATGCTTAGCGCAAACAAACACGTGCTGAGGAATACAAACCCTGGATGGCCTCCGAGAAAAACTTCTGGGTAAAACTGCTCTGCTGAGAATAAATCCACTTCGCTGGGGATCCAAATCAAACTCTGCTGCGGACAACATCCCGGATGGCCTATCAGCCTACAACTCTTCTAGGGATCAAGCAACTTGGCCGGAAGCAACAACTCCACTCTATCGGGGAAATCAGCCGTGAATGATTAGCCGAAATAACTCTACTGGGGAAACATAACAGATTGCTGAGGAATAGCTCCATTCTGTCTGAGGTTGGATCCACTATTCTGCTAGGGATGTTGAATAAGATTTACTGGGAGGATTATCCCACACTCTCTCTGCTGGGGATGGAGATGAACGATCCCTCAGTCAGTTCCATTCTGGGGAAGAAAATTAACTCTGCTAATTTGACTGTGGATTAGATAAGGAAATAATCATCCTCAACCTCTGCTTGGGGAAAGTGACAACAGCTAGACAAATGTGTTATACAGCTGGCACCAAGTTTATCAATTATGACCTTATTTAAAACAAATGTCTTGATTAATAGTTAGCGAAGCCCACAAGTTTATGTATGTAAGGTTTTTTTATCAAAAATATCAGGCGTTTCTTGCAAACAAAACGGTAAAAATTTAAAACCAGAACAAAAGCTTTTTCTGAATAGTATATTTTATTGATAAAAGGCCTGAAAATAGGCAACTTTACATTGGATGCAAATCCTGAAAAGAGAAAGTCGCGCAAAAAGACAATCACAAGGAAAATATACAAAAATGTCGGCAACGTGGTACAGACAAGCACCATGTGACGACTCATCCATGACTCGCGCGACTTTGACGCTTTCCGATGCTTTAACTTCCGAAGAGATTGATTTGAATGGTCGATCTTCGAGTTCTCCCTAGAATCCACTATGCTTGTGATAATCAATGCGCAGGCCGCAGTCATTTGCTTTAAAATCCCTAATTTTTGCCTGAATCGCCCTTGCGGGTTTTCGATCCACCAGGATACCCATTTTTGCCAAAGTTGCCCTTTCAGGTTTTCAACTTTGCGGGCTTACATTTTTCTTATATCCCTAATTTTTGCCCGAACCTATCTTTTTATGGTTCGCCGGGATGCCTCATTCTTGCCTGGATACTCTTTTTCTTTCCAGCGAGCTTTCTTAAGCAAAATATTTTTTGACCGCGTCTGCGTTCACCGGGGATGTAAAATCTTCACCATCCATAGTTGAAAGCAGCAAGGCTCCTCCTGAGAAAACCTTTCTTACAACATAAGGACCCTCGTAGTTGGGAGTCCATTTGCCTCTGTGATCGTTCTGCGGTGGGAGAATTCGCTTCAACACCAAGTCGCCTGCCTGAAAGTTCTGAGGACGTATCTTTTTATCATAGGCGCTTTTCATCCTCTTCTGATACAAACGACCATACGCGAGAGACGCCAATCTTTTCTCATCCATCAAACTGAGTTGATTCAACCTGTTCTTTACCCATTCTGCTTCATCTAGCTTGACATCTGCCAGTACTCTTAGAGAAGGGATCTCGACCTCTAATGGCAGAACAGCTTCCATGCCATACACCAACGAGAAAGGAGTTGCCCCAGTTGAAGTACGCACCGAAGTGCGATATCCATGTAAGGCAAAGGGCAACATCTCGTGCCAATCCTTATAAGTTATCACCATCTTCTGTACTATCTTCTTAATGTTCTTGTTGGCCGCTTCCACGGCGCCATTCATTTTCGGGCGATAGGGAGAAGAATTATGATGCTCGATTTTGAAACCCTGGCACAGTTCCTTCATCATCTTATTATTTAAATTAGAACCATTGTCAGTAATGATCCTCTCGGGTATCCCATATCGACAGATGATATCTCTTTTGATGAATCGGGCCACTACCTGCTTGGTGACATTGGCATAAGAGGCCGCTTCGACCCATTTGGTGAAATAATCAATAGCCACTAAGATAAAACGGTGTCCATTGGACGCGGTCGGCTCGATTTTTCCAATCATATCAATGCCCCACATGGAAAAAGGCCACGGCGACGACATGACATTCAAAGGACACGGCGGTACATGAATCTTGTCGGCATAAATTTGACATTTGTGGCATTTCTTGGCGTGCTTGAAGCAATCTGACTCCATAGTTAACCAATAATATCCTGCCCTCAATAATTTCCGAGACATGGCATGACCGCCTGCATGTGTTCCGAAAGCACCTTCGTGGACTTCTTCCATAAGCAAATTTGCCTCTTTTTCGTCCACGCATCTTAGTAGCACTAAGTCATGGTTTCTCCGATAGAGCGCACCGTCTGGATTCAGATAGAAATTGCCGGACAATCTCCTCAAAGTCTTCTTATCTTGGGTAGACGCCCCAGGCGGATACTCTTGGTTCTTAAGAAAGTTTCGGATGTCATAAAACCATGGTTTACCATCAGGAGCTTCATCTATTGCGAACACAAATGCTGGTCTGTCGAGCCGTGAAATGACAATTATAGGAGCATCGTTCCAGAAGTTAACTTTGTACATCGAGGATAGAGTAGCCAAAGCATCGGCCATCTGATTCTCTGCTCTCGGCACATGGTGAAGCTCTACTCGATCGAAAAAGGGTAGCAACCTCCTTGCGTAGTTCATGTATGGGATCAGATTTGGTTGGCGCGTTTCCCACTCCCCCTTGATTTGGTTGACCACTAAGGCTGAATCTCCATAGATATCAAGGTTCTTGATTCTTAAGTCGATTGCTTCTTCAATACCCATGATACACGCTTCGTACTCGGCCTCGTTATTGGTGCATGGGAATGTTAACCTTGCGGTGAATGGTATATGGGACCCATGGGGAGTTGTAATGATTGCCCCAATCCCACTACCGTATGAGTTAACAGCGCCGTCAAAGATTAATTTCCACTGGGAACCCGATTCCGGTCCCTCGCCCGGCAACGGCTCGTCGCAATCTTTCATTTTCAAGTACATAATGTCTTCGTCAGGAAAATCAAACTTCATTGGCTGATAATCATCGACTGGATGCTCTGCAAGGTATTCTGACAGAACACTACCTTTAATAGCTTTTTGAGATACATATTGAATATCATATTCTGTCAGAATCATCTGCCACCTAGCGATCCTTCCTGATAGCGCCTGCTTTTCGAACACGTACTTAATTGGGTCCATCTTTGAAATCAACATGGTTGTGTGGTTTAGCATATACTGCCTTAGGCGCTTGGCGGCCCAAGCAAGTGCGCAACATGTCTTTTCTAACATTGAATATCTGGATTCACAGTCTGTGAACTTTTTACTCAAGTAATAAATTGCGTGCTCCTTTCTTCCAGTCTCGTCGTGCTGACCGAGAACACAACCCATAGAATTTTCAAGAACTGTTAAGTACATTATCAACGGTCTCCCAGCCACCGGGGGCATCAGTATTGGGGGTTCTTGTAGGTATTCTTTTATTTTCTCAAACGCCTTCTGGCAATTCTCGTTCCAAACGACCGCCTGATCCTTCTTTAGAAGTTTAAACAATGGCTCACAAGTGGCGGTGAGGTGAGATATGAACCTTGCAATATAGTTCAACCTACCTAAGAAGCCACGAACCTGCTTCTCAGTCTTTGGTGCTGGCATTTCTTGAATTGCTTTGATCTTCGCGGGATCAACCTCAATACCTTTCTCACTAACGACGAACCCCAACAACTTTCCTGACCGTACGCCGAAAGTACATTTACTTGGATTCAACCTTAATTTGAACTTCCTCAACCTCTCAAACAACTTTAGAAGATTTATCAAGTGCCCCTCTTCCGTTTGGGACTTTGCAATCATATCGTCGACGTAAACTTCGATTTCGTGATGCATCATGTCGTGAAAGAGTGTGACCATTGCTCGTTGATAAGTTGCCCCTGCGTTCTTCAACCCGAAAGGCATTACTTTATAGCAAAAAGTCCCCCAAGGTGTGATAAAAGTCGTTTTCTCCATATCCTCCGGCGCCATCTTAATTTGATTGTATCCGGAAAAGCCGTCCATGAAGGAAAACACTGAGAATTGCGCGGTGTTATCAACAAGCACGTCAATATGGGGAAGCGGGAAATCATCCTTTGGGCTTGCTCTATTCAAGTCCCTGTAATCAACACACATCCTAACTTTGCCGTCCTTTTTAGGCACGGGCACGATGTTAGCGACCCAAGGAGGGTAGTTGGCCACAGCAAAAAATCCGGCATCTAACTGTTTCTGAACTTCTTCCTTGATCTTCACTGCCATATCTGGCCTTGTTCTTCTCAATTTCTGTTTGACAGGAGGACATTCTTCACGAAGAGGCAGACGATGAACCACGATGTCCGTGTCGAGTCCTGGCATATCCTCATATGACCAAGCAAAAACATCCTTGTACTTTTGGAGTAACTCAACCAATCGTTGCTTGATATTATTTTGCAGCGTAGCCCCTATTCTGACCTCCTTCTTATCTTCTTCTGTTCCCAGGTTGATAACTTCAACTTCTTCCTGATGAGGCAGGATGACCTTCTCCTCTTGTCTTAACAATCTGGCAAGCTCCTCAGGCAGGTCTTCGTCTTCTTCGATCTCTTCTTCGGCTTGAAAGATCGGATTTTCAAAGTCATATCGAGTCATAGACGAATCTGAGTCGGTGGCATCTGAAATGTGTAACCTGCGATGATGATGATTTTATGCTTTTAAATGATATGCAAACAAAAACACAAACCACATTGCCATTTTATTGTTAAAGATAAAAACACAAACAACAAGGATCACAAAATTCTGAATGAAAAGACGCCTTTTAATTGATGATAAAAAGATTGTTCACATGCATAAAGATAGGGCCCTACAAACAAAGTCCATTATGCCTTGGGCAGAGCATATGGAAATACATTAATCAAGACAAATCAATTACTCTTCATAAGTCACTGTGATAACTTCCTCCATGCTCCAATTCTTCAAGCCCTGGCCGGGGATGCATGGCTGGATCCACGCATCCATATCGCAGTCGCTGTCTCCTTCCTCATCTGATATGGCATTAATTTGATCGAAAATGACTCCACTGCTAGTAAATTGCCCACTCGTTGGAAAAGATACCCTTTGGTGTTGTCCTGCAGGATTTGTGACTTTGATCTCGATGTGTGAATATTATCATATGCATTCATAAAACATTGCATTGCATATCTGTTGCACAAAAAGGGTATTCCAAAGGCTTTTCAAACAGAGTCCCATGTACTAACCCTCAAAAGTTTCCCATCATAACGACTACTCGTAAGACGGTAATCCTTTCAAAAGGATGAACACAGAGTTATGTTTCAGCAACCTTCGGAATAAAGGTTCTACAAAAGGTCCTCAGAATCGCAGACTCTCAAGTTGAAGATAAGAACGCCCTTACGACTACACGTAAGACATTATTATTCCAACGGAGTCTCATCTGAGCGGTGAGATTCAATCCAACTCAACGAGTCCTAAGTCTCGCAAATCAGAAAGAATCCACCTCCTAACTTAGTGTGTAAGCTCGAAAGCTTCATCCTCACAAACCAAGTCAAATAAACCCAACGGTTAGAAAATAAAGCATAAATAAATAAAACAAGTAAAGACACAAACATGACAAACAAAATAGGCTTGGCTTGCTAGGACCGTCCCCAGCAGAGTCGCCAGCTGTCGCTACTCGAAAAATGCATCGCGCAACGACGGGGAGGCAAAAAAGATAGACAGAAGAGTCGCCACCGAACTTTATTTATCCCATGAGGGGAAAGGAAAATATCGAGAAAACCTTAGGAAAGAAATGGATAAGATGGTCTCACGACCAAGAACGGGTTCGGAAGCCGGTTATGCAAGGGGAAGGTATTAGCATCCCTCACATCCATCGTACTCGATGGGAACCTTTTGTTTGTCGACGTGTGATTATATTTGCTAAAATATTATGCTATAAAAGTGTTCTAAAAGATAGAGAGAAGGGTTTAGAAACGGGGAAAGAGAGGTAACGGGGGGAAGAAGAGAGAGAACAGACTCGGTAGGACTTCGCGGTCCTAGGCCTACGTATTCTCAATAGATGTGAGAAAGTCAGAGTCGACGTAGTTCGGGAACTACGGATATATGGGGGAATATGCTCGGCAAGGATTGTGGCCCTTGTGCCTACGTATCTTTACTTGAGAAAGTAAAGAATCAGAGCAGCCGTAGTTCGGCCTACGGTGTGTTGATGTTTTTTATGGATGATGCTATCGTGCGCATTCTAGCAGTTAGGTGTTTTGCTGCTCGCTCGTTGGAGACTTAGGCGTTACCTGTTTGCGGTAGAACGGACGTATCATATCCTTTTGAAAGATTGATTAGTTTTCGCCACGCGGGGCAAGAAGTCACGTTTGATTGATTGGATTGTTTTTTTAGGGGCGAGACAGGTCCTCGGATAGTAACCCCTACGGGTAGTACCCAATTCTTTATCTCAAAATTTTTGTTACAAAATGTGTGGCGAACAAGGCGTCTTTGTATTGAAGGACGAGCGTCGAAACCACCCTCACTACAGTGGGCATCCCAACGCTCGGAGAAGAAGAAGACTACACTTAATCCTCTCTCTTTAATTCAACGCAAAGAGATTTTCATTCTCTTTATTAAAGTGTTTTTGGTTTTGAACGGTAAGTACTTTGGCGACAGAGAACCCTACGGTAAACGTCAGTACTCGGGATAGGAGAAGGCCTACGCCTAACCACTCCACGACCGTTCAAACTTTATTGTAAAAAGAAGTTTGAAAGTGCACTCGGTACGGGACCGAGGTTTTAGGTGTGAAGGGTTACGGAATGAAGTTGTGAAAGTGAGAGGTTGCGTCTTCGTATTGAAAGACGAGTGTCGAGACCACCCTCACTACAGTGGGAATCCCAACACTCGGAGAGGAAGAAGACTACACTTAATCCCCTCTCTTTAATTCAATACAAAGAATATTTGTTTTAAAGGCGGTTTGAACATGGACTCGGTACGGAACCGAGGTTTTTAGGAGAGAAAAGTTTAGAATCGTCTTCGTATTGAAAGACGAGTGTCGAGATCACTCTCACTACAGTGGGCATCCCAACACTCGAAGAAGAAGAGGTCTACACCCAATCCTCTATTTTTAATTCAATACAAAGAATAATTTATTGAAAGGATTTTGAAGACACACTCGGTACGGGACCGAGGTTTTAGGAGGAAAAGCATCGAAAAGAAATGGTCTCGGATCCAACGTTATTTATCAACAGTTTGACTTAATAACGATTTACGGAGGTCTCGTCATCGACCCAAAATGCAAAAAAAATCCAATAATAAAAGCGAAATAAAATCTATCTCTAAAATACAAAATAAACTATAAAATCTAATAGAAAATGTTGTAAACTAATATAAAAACTATTATATAATAAAAAAAAAACATGGTATGAAAACTGTTTTCTAACTAATATAAAATAAAAATATATAAACATAATTAAAATAATATATACAAAATAATGTTTAAAAAAACAATAAGTATTTTAAAAAAAAACTAAATAATAGTGCATTTTTTAAATAATAAAAAAAAAGGAAAACACGGGCCGTGAGGCCCAGTTCATCAACACCCAACAGAAAATCAACACAACGCTGATCCAAAACAAGAAGAAAAAAAAACTTTTTCGATTCCCTCTCTCCTCTGCGTTCTCACCCTCTCCGTTCATCAACTTCAATCAACTTCCATTTTCTATCAAGAAAGATCCCTCTTCTTCACTTCCATTTGGGTTAACTCTGGTTTAATTCCATTTTGATTTTGTGATTAAGGGTTTGTTGAAGGTGAGTGACGAAGATGACTTTGAGTGAGGTTTTATGGAAATGGTTGTTCATGGAATCTGATGGGTTTTCGGTGGAGTTTAGGTTTGAAGTTTTAAGTTGAAGATTTACGGGTTTTGAGATAGGGTTTCTATGCTTGGGTTTGTAGGCGAGATGTTGGTGTTGCGGTTTCGTGGAGTTTGGATGTTGAATGCGAGATTGGGAGTTTGGGAATAGTGAGGTTGAGAGTTTTTGATGGATGGGGTTATGGGTTGGTGTTTGTTTAGACTCAATGCCAGGAAACGAGACAAACAGAAACAACACAGATTAAGACTATGAAGGTAGAGAGAGTGACAGAATACTTACAGAATAATGCCACCAGATTGTTGATACAGAACACAGGTGAGTCTCTTCTTCAATCTCCTTTTTTTTTTCCAGTTCTTTGTGAGTGAAAGCAGCTGTTTTTTTTTTGCAGTTAGGGTTTTTGCGTGGAGGCTATTTTAGGGTTTCTCTCTTTCAATTCGCCGCCGGTAATTGTTTTAGGTTTCTTTTTTTCTCCCCCCCCCAATTCGAATGAACAATGCTCATATATAAACTAATTAGTATTAGGGTTTTTCCTTGTGCAAAACTTCTGGGTGAAAAAGAAGCATGGTTTCAGAATGCCTTTTTGTCATTCCTTGTTTGTTAGCTCTTTTCTGGGAATGTTTGTCTTACTCATATTTTACTGCGAAAAGATACTATTTTACCATGGATTTTGAGTTTTTACTGTGTGAAAATAACCTCATTGTTAACTCTTGCTTTGTAACAGGTTTTGTCTCTTTCTAGTGTGTAATGAATGACTTAGAGTCACATTTTCCTGAACTCTGGTCAGCAGGTGGTGCCACTAGAATGCTTGGAGAGAATCCTTCTGCTGCCAAATCAATTGCTGGAGTTGTTTGTGCTAATATTCTAAAGGTTTCAAGTGATCAAAAGTTGCCCTTCTTTATCTGAAGTATTATGCAGTATACACAAACATATTGATCCTCTAGTGCATTCAAGTATGAGGCATCACTTTGGAATTTGAAAATGAGTCTTTCCTCCTCAAACCCTTCAAATAATTGAGAAAGAACTTGGCTTTGCTCTTACAGTCGATGGTTCATCTTCTGCATCTGCTACAACCAGAAATGACTCTCAGTCTCAACTTCACTTATTCAAGCCAAATTCCAAAGCAAAACCGAGAGCGAATAAATCTATGCCCTCAAACTGACATTCATACTTCACAATACACGAGCTGAACTTTGAAGGTAGAATCAGAGTTTTTTCACGTTTTCATTTTGAACTTGCTGTCGCTTGAATCTTGAAATTGATTGTTGCGTTTGAATGTAGTTTTGAATTTCGATTCGTTCTGTCTTATTCCGTGTCCTGCCGCTTCAATTTGAGCAAGCTTCAAGATGCTGGCTATGGTCTGTGGTTTTTTTTTTTTTGAGCTATTGTCTTTCCTCGTGCAGGTATTGTCATTGCGCAATCCTCATCATCCTGTAGAATTGGTGTAGATGTTGCTGTTGTGATGAGCTGGTTGAACTCATCTGAGCTGCTTTCTGTAACAATGTTGTAGCTGACATGTGAGGCGAAACTGCAGATGATGGTCGGTAAGATGGAAGTGTAGGACCATTTCTAGGGTTAGGGTTTTCATGAATGTTTAGATCTTGTTCTAATTCAACCCAAGATGGTACTTGAATTTCTGGCTTTAGAAAACTGAAATTTTGTTGCTCTTTCTTTAATGTGAATCCTTGTATTTCATGAGTTTGGAGATCGATCATGTTTTGAGAGTTTGGTTGATGAACTACAGTTCTTGAACTCTCTTCTGCTAATGCATCACAGAAGGCTCTGTGAGTTATGAAACTGTCCCTCCTCGTGAAAAGGGTTCCATAGTCACATCTATATTCTCTTGTACCACAGGTTTTGGAGTGAGCTTTCCAATCAGATTGAACAACATACTTCTTAGAGCACTTATCACATTTCCACCTTTTTTCTCACCGTGCTTTCTGCAGAAGTGCTTCTTGATACCAGTTAAATCTCCTAAGGCTCTTGATGGGTCATGGTGCACACAAGTTGGTTCTGGACATACATATACTTTCTTCCTTATTATCTCATTCCCCGTTCTCCGCTTCAACTTCTAAGGTAAATTGTGTCCCCTTTTATGAAGTTGAAGATTCTGATCTCTTTGAAATCCTTTGTTGCAGATCTCACATATGAATCGATTCGTTGCCATAAGTGTCTTTGGCGATAAAGCTATAACTTCAGCTTCCGGGTCTGGATTGCCGGGAAGGTTTCTTCTCTTCTTAGGTGGAGCATCATCATGAGTTTGAGTTTGTGATGGAGAAAGTATTGCTGAGGATAATTGGTGGTAGCGCTAGCTTCACCGGATGCCGAAGTTAAATTAGACATGTTTTTTTCTCAACACACAAAACCTTTGATCATGTTTTTTCTCTTATGTTTGAAGTTTCTTGAGTTCTAATAACAAAGCTTAAACCCTTAAACCCTCAAACCCTTGGAAACGGAATCGGAGAACAAAGCCGCATCAAAATTTTCAACAAATTTGTGAGTTTTCAAAGAGAATCCAAATCCCGCTCAATTCGAACCACAATTTCTCAGTGGTATATCAGATGGATCATTTTGCAGTAGCTGAAGAACAATTAGCTTCCCAGAGACTTAGGCAGAAACTTGAGGAAGTGAATGTAGCTGCTCAAACTCATCTTGCCCCTGTTCGAGACCATGTCAACTACACTCTTCAGAAAGCCTATTTTAAATGTGCATATGAGTGCTTTGATAGAAGCAGAAGGCAGGAGGAGATAACCCATTGTGTTGAAAATTGCAGTATTCCTCTTACTAACGTGCAACAAACGTTTGATAATGAAATGGCAAAGTTTCAGGAAAAGTTGAATAGATCTCTGATGGTTTGTCAAGATAAGTACGAGGGAGCTAAGCTCCAGCAGAAAACCGGAGCTATGAATGTCGTGGTTTCCTGTGCCGATGAAGCAATTCAAGACAGCATTAAGATGCTTCCTCTTCTTACTAACAAGTTGAAGTCTTCCTTTGGCATTCGCGACGCACCGGTTCTTCCTAGCAAAATTTTCTTTTCTCAACATTTATGAAAATTGGTGCTAGACATTATTTAACTATTTCTGGAACACAAAAGTTAGCATACTTTATTCCTGTAATTTTATTGGTGATGCATCTTGATCCACAGAAGACATTTAGAATTGTTATGCATACATAGATAATATTATGGTGTGGGAAACAAAGAAAAGAAAAAAAAAACTTTAACACAGACAGAACTATTTGGTAGTGACAGAATGAATAGAACAAATTAAAGAAAGCAAAACTGATATGAAACTCATGAATAGTCTTTGAAATAATTGTTCCAACAAATAAAACAAAATTGAAAAACACAAGAGATAGAAAGAGAGGGAGATGAGAGAGAGAGATGAGAAGAGGATACGCCGGTAAGGGATACGGAGACGACAGAGGGAGTTGGGAAGGAGAAAACTGAGTGTTTGATGATGGTGGTATTGAACGAAGCCGGTAGGGCAGGAGAAATGGGAAGAAGATCCCAATTTCAGAAATTTAAGGTTTGGGAATTGAAGAGAGGTTTAGATGCGGCTAGGGTTACCCTTCAGAATTTTCACTCAAGCAAACTTGAATAAGCCTTGTGAAATTTTATTGCCCGTAAGTCAACTTTGTTTCTCGGATAAATTGAAGTCTTGACACTACGAAACCAACGGCGAACCAATCTTTGAATCTTCCTCTCGTGTTGATAATAAATCTCTTATTTCAAACTAGACAAATGACCAATGGGCGCGTACACAAATCCTTAACTGAAAAGTGCATGTTCTACACAATAATCCGTCATGAAATGTATGATCTCAACTCAACTCGATAACCCTGGGCAAATCCTCGTCCCAACAAAGCTATGACCCATTGGATAAAAAAACCTCAATCAACACTGTTCTTACTTGACTTGATATCCTTAAACAGAGCCTGATTCGACTCAAATTAATCTCGTGATGAAAACAACATATATTTTTTGGTTTTTTTTTTTATATAACAATTGATGAATGGATATACCGATGCAAGTTATATATGGATAGGACAAATTCGGGGTATGACAGATGAAGGATATATACAGGGGTAGGGCAAACTTTAGGGTGCAACACACTCCAATACTTCTAGATTAGAAATAAACAGATCTAAGAAAAATGTCTTTATCTTCACTTCCATCAGCACTACATTCTAGCCTTAGTTTCTTGCCAAGAAACTTACTAGAATAAAGACAGATCCAACTATATCTCCTTTGATCTAGTGATTCACTCCTTGAATCAACAGAATTTTGCACAATCTCTGCTGATGGGATGTCTCCACATCTGGTTGAATATCAGATCCTTGAAGTAGACCAAACAAATCAGGGACCTGACACTTGTGCAACAACTGATGAGACAACTTGATCATCAACTAAGGATAATCCATTAAATATTTGAGAATATCTCAAATAGCAACGAATCTTAAATCCTTATAATAAATCCTTCTATGAACTTCATGGATAACTAATTAAATACGTGTGTAGTCCAAAAATAGCAACTGATCTTAAATCCACACAACTTGTCAAGAAGACCATCTGATAGATATTTACACTTCAGTAATACTAGAAGTATTCTTTAGTATAAGTATCTCTAATGTTGAAACATCAAGGCTGACACCCTTGACTCAACCTGCCTATGACTTCCTCTGCTGATAGAACCCTTGTAAGTCATGAGTGGTGAAAATAAATCACCTCCCACTATTTTCTCTAAAGCAGTCTTCAGCAACCTGTAATACACAACAGAATAGTCCAAGCACACAAGCAACGGCCCAGGCACACAAACAACACATCTACAACATTCAGCAACCTGTAGAATAAAAACAGTAACAACCCAAACAAAAACAGCATCCAGCAGGATCAACATCTTGTCAGACCAACCAGAGCAGCAACCAACACCATTTTCCAACCATCTACACTCCTGCCACAACCATGCATCAAACTGTATATAGGCCAATCTTCTCCCAAGGCTACCAAAGTTCTTTCCTCAGAAAAATATGCAGCGGAACCACCAAAAGAACAACTTCAACATGCCTTAAACAAGATGACAAAACATCTTATAGGACATCATACAAAAGTAGTCATTCCTCCTTTGGCAAAACATTCAACAGGTCACAGAAGCTCCTATATCAGAGGGCATAATAACAGATACAAAGAATCCTTCAAAATCAAGAGTAAACATAAACTCCCCCTAAACTCCATAAGCAGCAGCTCAAACATTTAGCAAGATCAGCAAATCAGCTGCCACTTCTCCTTGTTCAAAACACCAGAAAGTATGTCCCAGGATCTCATCCAAAACAGACAGGATGCCTGCTCTGATACCAATTGAAATTCTGGTATTCAGATCTCAGATGTCCTAAGAGATGCTAAGAACATTGATCTCTGCTAAAACAAAACAAGGACAGAACATGACCATTTTAAATCCCTTTAAAAATTAACAGTGTCATGACATCTCTTGTAACATCTGCAGACTGACATAACTATTTATCTAACCATTTAAATTGTGCAGAGTTGTAAATGCTGAAAGATAAATAACACAATGAATTGTTAACCCAGTTCGGTGCAACATCACCTATATTTGGGGGCTACCAAGCCATAAAGGAAATCCACTATTAGCATAATTAGTTCAGAGCTAAACTCCCAGTTTACAACTCCTCACTTAATCTCTACCCAATGTAATTTCTGCCTAGAACCCACTAGACAAGAGACACCTCTCACTCCCCACAATCACAACAGTGATAACAATTCAATACAAAAAGAAAGACTTTAGAAGACACTCTTCAAAGTCACAATACTTGATTTTGCTTAACAACTTCAATCAAGAACAATACACTCTTGCTTAAAAGCTTTGAGTGAACAATCAACAATTAACAAATAACAGCCTAAATATGTCTACCACAATGCATCCAAAGATACAAAAGGTGACTTACAAAGTCACACACACAAGACTCTCAAAACCCTAAAACCTTATTTTACACTCAAGTTTTTCTTGTTGTGAGTGCTTAATTTTCCTTGCTTCTGCGCCTCCTTAAATAGTAATGCAGTCTGGGATTGGGTTGTGCAAAAGTAACATAAATTAGGTTTAACCAAGTTAAAACCAATCTTCACTATTCAATATGCTAACAAATAGGTCATAGGCGTTTCCTTGGAAAGTCTCCTAAAATATAGCCTGAGATAACTAAGGAACCATAACAGGTTTCCTAGAATATAACCTGAGATAATTCAGAAACCATAACAAAAAAACAAATAGCACCTTAACTGGCAGCTCCCTGATGTCACAACATTCACCTTGACATCCATTAAACTTTGTACTAGCTAACCAAACTTACCCTGTAGTACACTACACAAGTATGTCATGACATTAGTCAAGACATATACACACACAAAAATGTTTTACCACAAAATGCAGTCAATCAAGAACATCTACAAACTCCCCATTTGGAAATTTTTTGGCTAAAACAATCTGTCACCATATCAGAGAACACATGCAGCAGAAAAATTAACACACAGCCAATCATGCAGAATAGCTAAGACCCTACCAATCAACTAAGCCTGTTGTACTAATATCACACACAACCATACTTAATGATCTGGATTATGAATATCCAGACATCTAGGTTCACATCCTGCAAAGCACTTGTTCCACAGCACAATAAACCACCTGCTAAGTTTGACTACAGATGCCACACCATTTTCAGAGAACACATCCTGTGTTTCTCCCTCTCAACTGATGCACAACAAGCCGAACACAACCTACCAGCAACTAACAGAAACACACACATCCAAGCACAAGCAATGACTAGGTTTCCTACTAAGTTCCAACAAGAAACACAACTAACATCTAGCAGGATCAATAGCCTGCACATCAGTACACCTGCAAAATAACTCAGAGCAACAACATATCTCATCTTCCACCTGTGAGGGACATACAACTAAACTGTATTACTTCTCTCCCTTTTAGCCACAAATTTAGATCATAACTAATGAATTAGCATTGATCAAAATAAGGTCAGAAACACATATGGTAGAGAAATATTACAACACATCAACACATAATAGTTGTTCACAAAATGTTTGTTATGGGGTTACATACTGCTCCCCCTGTGTGGCAAACAAAACTAAGAACTCTAGTTATCAGACTCAGAGCTAGCACCATCACTATCCTTTTCTTTATCAGTGTCATTCTCAGAACTGGCAGTTGCTTCTTCTGACTCAGCTTCATGGTCATCACCTTCCATACTGAACCCACTCAAACACAGTAAAATCAATCATGATTCCAGCCCATCATGTATGACATCAACTCCTTTACCACTTACTATGGTTCTTTAAGACACTAACCACAAGACTTATTATTTCCATAGTAGTCCATATATAGGATACACATGAAGGTCTCTGAAGGACATAACAGCAGCAACTTAACAGATCATCACAAGTACTAGAAAATCATAGAAAGAAATAAACTCTCATGTAGCTTCCTCAGAGACATAATGTTCAGACCTCCTGTCTGATATTACAAAAACATTTCTTAGGCACCTTTAAGAAATAATTCCTTCATCAAACATACAGACTACAAGCACCAAATCATGGACAACAACTAATTCTCCTTTTACCCTTTTCCACAGATCCATAAAAAAAACTGATTCTTCACCAAGACCATCATACACCATGCTTTATCATGATGAGAAATAACCTCCACAGTAACACTATGAACATAGCCATTGAATCCTGAGTTCTTGCCTTGTTTGAAGCTGCACCTTCAGGAGTGACACTTTTGACATCACCAATTAAAGGATAATCAATTAAATACTTGCCAAGTAATAATTGATTTTAAATCCTTAATTTGAGACACACAAATATTTTGCAGAGAAAAATAAATTCTCCCAGACAATAACTAATGTTGTTTCCTAGGTCATTCATAAGGAGTAAGCACAGACCTAGTTCAAACCAACAATCTCACAAAGCCAGACCCATAATCACCTTGTCAAGGTAAAAGGGTACACCATACAGCATAATGTCAAGACATCTTGTCTGACATTACAACCTCATCAGTGGTTTAAGAACACAAGCTTGCCTGAGAATCAACAAACTTTGTACACAACTCCATATTATCACAATGCCAACACAAGTAATGCAGCTACACATCAGCCAGGTACACAGCTCCTCCTGTCATGCATAATCAACACTCCCCTAAAAGAGAGAACCCAAGCACATGAAGAATCATACTCATACACTGGTAGCACATGCAACTTTACACCCCTTGGTTCACAAACCACACTAGAATAAATAGCAGAAGTAGCTGCAGGATAGACATAACTATCTGATGGATTACTCAGATTCAGCTTTGAAGAACTAGAAAAATCTCCACGATGTCAGGGTGAATATCCTTCTATATGCATAAAATCAAAGCTGATGATGTCTTGATCTTCATCTTCACTTAGTCATACAACTACAAGACAAAACACTTGGAGAGAGGCCCAAAAACTTGATTTGATCCATTGATACCTAATGAAAGAACCAAAAACAATACAATGTCAAGTTCACCATGAGCTAGAACAGCAACACAATGTACAACATCTTGTCTGACATTTCACCCTCATGGAGACATACAATCACAAACTTCTAGAAACCATAAACAATCTTGAAAAATAATTGTTTATTGCAGCAACAGATCCTAGATAGACGTATAACTCTCCATAGTTCTCTTCCTCATGAACGGAAAACATAAGACTCATCTTCATGTCTTCAAGAGCTCACTCCTTGTTCAGTACACCTACTGAATGCATTCACTCGCTGTTTGAACCACAGGCAACTAGTACACCCATCAAACAGAAGCTTTCCCCCTCTCTTTTATAAAAGATGCTCCAAGATCACTACAGTATCTCAAGACCAACCTCATACTCATACAGTGAGAAGGTACCAAACTGCTCCACTTCTTACTAGAGTTACCACTTCTCCACAAGACTTCTGGCCTGAGTCAGAGAACAAGATAGACACCCCATAATCCAAGACATTCTTTCCTCATCATTCTCCCATATGTTAAGTTAGAACACTTATGGTTTAACTGGTGAATATTCACTTCCATATAACACATCATAATCCATACTTTCATGCAATCAACCAATGCTCCACTCCAGTCTTGTACAATAATTTCACATCATACTCCAAGACAGTCCTTTTACCTCATCATTCTCCCGTATGACAAGATAGAGTACTTCTTAGTCAAGATGTGAATCACAAGTTCCACAACAGATCTTCAAGTCCTTCTCCAAGGAAAAACAAACCAGATGATACATATCACAGACACAACATCTAATGGTTCTTTATATGCCCACAACTAGACTTACTACTGCCTAGTAATCCAACTGAAGGTTTTCAGAGAAAACAACTCCACCAGCTTGATCAAATACATCTCCAAAAGAAGGTAATCTTCCATAAGCAACTTACGGCTTCTACCACAAGCACCAATATATGAACAGAACCAGAACCTCCTTTGGTCTTCAAACAACTACCCTTCTGCACAAGAGTAATTCTTAAATAACCAAATGCCATTGTTTGGTTAACACAACTTCTTTCTAGAAAATCTTCTGACCCACCAAACAAACTTGTTCTTCATATCCTTCATGCTTCATAGCAAGGCAACTTGGATACACCAAGACTTGGACCTGTAACATATACTCCTTCTCACAGCTCCTGCAAACTGCATAAGATAGCATTCATACCCGAGAAGATCAACCTATCTTCAAATGATGTACCATTACACACAAAAAAACCTGAACTTTTCTACTTGATGTCACAACATCTGATCAGACATCCTGCTAGAGAGTCCAGGCTTTCATTCTGCCACTTAGAATAACCTTCTCCATATAACAAAAAAGGGTTCCACGTTCTTATAGACTTGAGTAGACAACCTTCATCCTGTATTTCTGTACACACCTTAAGGAACTACTCTTTAGTGAACCCAAACATGCCAAGGCTTGATTCTTCAAAGAGGATTAGTCACAAAAGATCTTTACAAAAGGAATCCCGCTTTCCTTAAGTAGAGACTTCTTCAGAGATAACTACCACTTACTCTTGACCTCCAAGATGATCAAGGTCACATGCTCCTATGCACTTAGATCAGAAATAAACTGACCCAAGCAGTGCTATCATCAACACCATCTTCTAGACAAGGTTCTTGCCAGGAAACTTTCTAGATAAAGATCATGTGCTTCTAGTAGAAACTAGAACACACCTGTTGCACTCCAATACTTCTAGATTAGAAATAAACAGATATAAGAAAAATGTCTTTATCTTCACTTCCATCAGCACTACATTCTAGCCTTAGTTTCTTGCCAAGAACCTTACTAGAATAAAGACAGATCCAGCTATATCTCCTTTGATCTAGTGATTCACTCCTTGAATCAACAGAATTTTGCATAATCTCTGCTGATGGGATGTCTCCACATCTGGTTGAATATCAGATCCTTGAAGTAGACCAAACAAATCAGGGACCTGACACTTGTGCAACAACTGATGAGACAACTTGATCATCAACTAAGGATAATCCATTAAATATTTGAGAATATCTCAAATAGCAACGAATCTTAAATCCTTATAATAAATCCTTCTATGAACTTCATGGATAACTAATTAAATACGTGTGTAGTCCAAAAATAGCAACTGATCTTAAATCCACACAACTTGTCAAGAAGACCATCTGATAGATATTTACACTTCAGTAATACTAGAAGTATTCTTTAGTATAAGTATCTCTAATGTTGAAACATCAAGGCTGACACCCTTGACTCAACCTGCCTATGACTTCCTCTGCTGATAGAACCCTTGTAAGTCATGAGTGGTGAAAATAAATCACCTCCCACTATTTTCTCTAAAGCAGTCTTCAGCAACCTGTAATACACAACAGAATAGTCCAAGCACACAAGCAACGGCCCAGGCACACAAACAACACATCTACAACATTCAGCAACCTGTAGAATAAAAACAGTAACAACCCAAACAAAAACAGCATCCAGCAGGATCAACATCTTGTCAGACCAACCAGAGCAGCAACCAACACCATTTTCCAACCATCTACACTCCTGCCACAACCATGCATCAAACTGTATATAGGCCAATCTTCTCCCAAGGCTACCAAAGTTCTTTCCTTAGAAAAATATGCAGCGGAACCACCAAAAGAACAACTTCAACATGCCTTAAACAAGATGACAAAACATCTTATAGGACATCATACAAAAGTAGTCATTCCTCCTTTGGCAAAACATTCAACAGGTCACAGAAGCTCCTATATCAGAGGGCATAATAACAGATACAAAGAATCCTTCAAAATCAAGAGTAAACATAAACTCCCCCTAAACTCCATAAGCAGCAGCTCAAACATTTAGCAAGATCAGCAAATCAGCTGCCACTTCTCCTTGTTCAAAACACCAGAAAGTATGTCCCAGGATCTCATCCAAAACAGACAGGATGCCTGCTCTGATACCAATTGAAATTCTGGTATTCAGATCTCAGATGTCCTAAGAGATGCTAAGAACATTGATCTCTGCTAAAACAAAACAAGGACAGAACATGACCATTTTAAATCCCTTTAAAAATTAACAGTGTCATGACATCTGTTGTAACATCTGCAGACTGACAGAACTATTTATCTAACCATTTAAATTGTGCAGAGTTGTAAATGCTGAAAGATAAATAACACAATGAATTGTTAACCCAGTTCGGTGCAACATCACCTATATTTGGGGGCTACCAAGCCATAAAGGAAATCCACTATTAGCATAATTAGTTCAGAGCTAAACTTCCAGTTTACAACTCCTCACTTAATCTCTACCCAATGTAATTTCTGCCTAGAACCCACTAGACAAGAGACACCTCTCACTCCCCACAATCACAACAGTGATAACAATTCAATACAAAAATAAAGACTTTAGAAGACACTCTTCAAAATCACAATACTTGATTTTGCTTAACAACTTCAATCAAGAACAATACACTCTTGCTTAAAAGCTTTGAGTGAACAATCAACAATTAAGAAATAACAGCCTAAATATGTCTACCACAATGCATCCAAAGATACAAAAGGTGACTTACAAAGTCACACACACAAGACTCTCAAAACCCAAAACCCTTATTTTACACTCAAGCTTTTCTTGTTGTGAGTGCTTAATTTTCCTTGCTTCTGCGCCTCCTTAAATAGTAATGCAGTCTAGGATTGGGTCGTGCAAAAGTAACATAAATTAGGTTTAACCAAGTTAAAACCAATCTTCACTATTCAATCTGCTAACAAATAAGTCATATGCGTTTCCTTGGAAAGTCTCCTAAAATATGGTCTGAGATAACTAAGGAACCATAACAGGTTTCCTAGAATATAGCCTGAGATGATTCAGGAACCATAACAGAAAAACAAACAGCGCCCTAACTGGCAGCTCCCTGATGTCACAACAATCAGCTTGACATCCATTAAACTCTGTACTAGCTAACCAAGCTTACCCTGCAGTACACTACACAAGTATGTCATGACATTAGTCAAGACATCTACATACACAACAATGTTTTACCACAAAATGCAGCCAACCAAGAACATCTACAAAAGTGAATGATCTCACTTTGGTGGTACTAACACACAGTTATTTATAGAAATTTTTGCATAGGAATCAAATTTTTCTTACCAAAAAAATCATGAACATGTCATGAACTTAAACAATATAGCATTCCCAATAAATTTTGTCTTCAAACAGTGTCAACTTCAATAAAAAGGAATATTACCAAGTATTTCAAAATATTGTATCGCTAAATCATTATATTATAATCAAACCAATTTCTATTTTAATTGACATATTACGCAGTGTAAAAATTCAATATTATTAAGTGATCGAAGCAACAAATACATTAATCAATCAATGACATATTAAAGATAAATAATAGCATATTAGACACCCGATATATTATGGTTAGTTGCGTTGGAATACAATATTCACTAAAAATTAATATTTTGACTATTTCCACATTTTTACTTTTATGGACCACCCGAACAATATTGACTCAATAACAATAAATAGTCACAAGAAATTATCATAATTAGCTTAACTAATCTCCCGTAAGCAACAACAGCAACAACAACAACTCCTATATTTATGGTATCTATCATGAATGAGTTTCTTTACTTGTAAATTTAAAATCACAAAACTTCAATTTGCTTTAGGAAACAAACTAATTAAAAGTTGTTCAAACAATATAATTTTAGTGTATAATAATAATAATAATAATAATAATAATAATAATAATTATTATTATTATTATTATTATTATTATTATAATTGAAACAAACGGTATATAAAAAAATATGGTCTAACAATTGAATCCAAGTGAGACGAAAAATTCAAATTATTATAATTTAAATATATCAATCCTAAATAAACTTCAAGAATAGTTTATACACAGAGTCAATATTTTCACAACACATAATATTAATATTATTATTATTATTATTATTATTATTATTATTATTATTATTATTATTATTATTATTATTATTATTATTATTATTATTATTATTATATGAATGAATCTCGCTAACATGACATTCAATTCCTTAAATTCATAAGCATATCAGCTCAATATTCAATTTTCATAATCGAAAATAGCATACAGAATGTTAATGTTACGACATTACGCATTGTAAAACAAGAATATCATGAAGAAATAATTACAACAACAAGGATTACGACAGTTGAATTCGATTAAATATACATTTAAATCAAAATTAATTATCATACCTTCCTTGACACAAACCATGATCGGCCAAAAGTTAAAATAAATCATGATGGGTCAAAAGTTGAAAGAAGGAAATCATTGATTAATTCTCCCATTCAAAGGTCAATTTATAATTATTTATTAATTATTCATTTGCAAATACTGGAGAACTTGAAAAAAAATTACCTCCAATCTAAAAATGTTAGGGTATGTAGTATAGAACCGTTCTCTTCAAGTCATGTGATTATTAGTTTATTATTTCAAAATCAATAAAAATATAACAATCTTAATTGACATTATCAAATACATTCAAATCAATACAATCTTAATTGATTTCAGGTACATTTTAAGCAATTTGCATTAATTAGATTTCAAAATTTCACTTTATCAAATAGTTATCGAATCAAAAGTATAAACAAGACTCAGAAAAAAATTGCACATGTAACAAAAAAATTGCACATGTAACAAAAGAATTGCACGCGTAAGCGCCAATACTGCATATGTGTTATTTGGATTCAATTAATCATCCTATTACACATTATATAGCTATTGTAATTAATGAAAATCAAAATTAATTACCGTAATTGTTCAAAATTAGATCAAAATAATTATAAACCTTAATTCATAATTATATATTAGCTACTAATAATTGAGTCATAATTCATATAATTAAACTCTGATACCAAATATAAGCAGAAATGTTCAATAATTAATTATATGAAATTAGAACATCAATACTTACTTTTTGAAGTCATGATTCAGAATCTCGAAAAGATGAATGATCAGATCTGCCCCTATATTTCACACTCCTGTTTACAACTCTCAATGGGGCAAGTTGTGGAGCCGTCAATTATGGTTCTGATTCTTGTGATTACAGAGAGGACCTAGCCATATAATATATATAACTCAGTCCCTACCCATTATGGGCCCAAGGTTAAAGCCTACACTATTATCCACACCAATCAAGTTTCAGATACTCAGTCTTTAGTTCTAAAAGAGAGCACTTAACTAATAACAGGGCTTATATATGCACTCCCGTCAGAATCACGATTAACCCGTTTTTCACAAACTAAACAACAATTGATTGTAACTCATAGAAAGTTAGATAAATCTAACATATAAAATTTCTAAATTTTTAAATTAAGTATATGATCGTCTGGTAAATGTGATTTAGGATGTAAGGGAACAATTGTTTAATTTATTGCAGACTAAGGAAAGTTCATCGATTGTCAAAACAAAAATAATATTTATATTTGAAAAAATACATTGTTGATTGAAATATTTTTATATACGAAAATAATTTTACTATTGATACAAATATTTTTATAAATAAAGTCAAAAAAAAAAATATTTATACCCAGGAAAAAACACATTGTTGATTAAGATATTTTTATATATGGAAGAAAATAGTTTTGTTATAAATGAGAATAACTTTACTACTGATCTAAATATTGAATAATAGAAACTTATCGATCATTTTTTCAAATATTTGAAAAATGTTAAGGGAGTTCATTAAAAAAATTGAGTAGATATTCAAAAATGATATTCTCTCTTATAAAATATTTGTCTTTGTAAAAAATAAAAATAAAACTAAAACAATTAACTTATCTAATACAAGTTTCAATAGTTTTTATTTTTTATCATATTATTCTTTATATTGTTGTTTACCTTTCATCTTCTACATGTATTACTATTTCAACTTAAATTTACTATTATTCTTAAATTTTTTCTTTTTTCAATTTCTTATTTTTATAACAGTCTGCAAGCAAATACACGTCCAAAATCATATCTCATCCAAACATGTATCCCGTGCGTAGACGCGAGTTTGTTACTAGTTTATAAATGTTCATAAAACTGTCAAAATGGGCTAATCCATATGGACCGGCCCACCAAGCCTGAAAAACCATATGGCTTAGGCCTTAAAATTAGAGCCCATATTTTTAAGGGTTTTTTTAGCGCAGACCTAAAAAATCCGCTACCCATTAGGGCTAACCCCGTATGGGCCATAGGTAACCCGTTAGACCCGCATAGCTATAAATTTTTTAAAAAACTAATATTAATACTTATATTATCGTACTCCAAAATAACACATTGATTTTTCTCTCCTCACTAGATTTTATCGCTATTCTATTCAATCTTTCTCTTTTAAATATTATACATTAATATAATCAACAATCTTTCATCGTATTCTATTAGTTTCTTTAATGTTTAATATTCGAGTATTATTTTATACAATTTAAACTTGGGTTATATTTAAAAACACATTATAGTATTTATAAAAGATAATATAGTACTAAAAAATGTATTATGTTTAAAATAATATAACTTTTAATTTCATTTATAAAAAAATATAATAAGGTGATTATTTTAATTTTTTATTAAAAACAAACCCCGTTTAGGGCTCGGTAGCCCGATGCCCATCTAGGGTTGGACTCGGATAGTAATTTTTGAGCTCATATTACAACAGAGTTTTTTTTGGCTCAACCCTAAAAAGACCGAGACCTGCCAGAGCCTTCCCGTTTAAGGCCGGGTAGCCCATTTTGACAGCACTACATGTTCGTTCTAACCACTTGCCTCTACTCTTGTCTGCAAGACTTTATCTCTTGAGAGTTCCACTAAATAAGACTTGAGTTTCAATAATAAACAAACATGACTTTTACACAAGATTAACTCAAGAACCTTCACCAAATATTTTTTTAGGTTTTCCTTGCCACCTTTAAATCCTTTACAAATATAATTCACATGCTAATCACAATATTAAGTAAAGCAAATTAAGCACAAAACCAATTACAATAGAACTCTCACAAGGGTTTTTCAGTCTTTTAGTACTCCTGCAATTCTCTAGAAGAAGCAATTTCAAAAACAAAAATAGTATATAATAAGAGTTTTCTATTTATAAATCTTGTGCAAAACTAAATGAGGATAAATCTAATTTATATTTAAAATTTTATATTCTAAAAAGGAAATGATTCATGATCCAACTAATAGATTAAAACACTTCAAAAGGAGGAAAATCTAATTCATAAAAGGAACCCTTAAAATGGCTATATGAATCAATCCATTAATAACTTTTCTAATTATTTAAGAGCTCTTTCATTGTGCTTTAATTGATCGGAACAAGTCCATAATCGATCAGGTGGTGTGTAAAGTTTCCTAATTGATTATATAGTTTTTCAAGAAGTTTTTATGAAATCAAATAGAATCTAAAAAAGATTTTGTGTGTGTGTGCGTGCGTGTGCGTGTGTGTATGTGTGAGTGTGATTGTCTTAGTACTTCATGACTTTTTCTTGAACTTATAAAATGTAAACTGATTACTCTAAGACACTAAGTGCTGGACAAAGCGAGCTTTCACACTTTCTCTCTTTCAAACTTCAAGATCCTTTTCTTGATTCAACAATTGATTAACACTTCAGTTGAATATTTGAATCATCCAATTGATGAGACTTGAGATATTTTCTTCTTGATTAGATTCCATCACCAAGAAATACTATATAGTTGATATCAACTCCTCTTTTGAGTTATTTCATAAAAAAAATTTCAACATCCAAAATCCTTTTGACTTATGGAGTTGTCTTCTTTAAAAGGTGCATGCAGTTGTCATTTGTTTTCATTAGTTGTCATCATCAAAATCAACTAACTATTATACCTTCACCCTCTATTTGATTATCACAACGCATCTCTTAGAGAGATGGAAAAAAAGAAAACGAGGGCCATAATTTGTAGCGGTTAAACTCCCCTCATAGATAAAGAGAGTATACTTTACTTCTCATTAAAATATACTTCTCCCCCTTTAGAATTATCAAAAAGGAGAGTAAATAAACAATACAAGCACAAAGGTCATATATAACACATAGAGAAAGGGAAGAAGGATAAGAAACACCTAGCAGATTAATCCATGCTTGGTTGATTTAAGATTCCTAACTCAGGTCTTATGAAAAAGAAGTTTCTTCTTGAAGAGGTATTGTAAAAATATTTGTCAGTTGATTAGATAAGGAAACACACTCAGTTACACAACCCTTTTTTTTACATGTTCCCTAATAAAATGGCACCTAATATTATTATGTTTAGTCCGAGATTGAAATACCGTATCATTCGTGAAATTTATGGTGCTAGTATTATCCCATTTTAATGGGATAATTTTGAGATTAACTCCGTAATCATTTTCATGTTTTTTCATATAGATAAATTATGCACAACAACTACACACATTGACGTATTCTATTAATATGTGGATAAGGTGACACTTGCTTGTTTCTTGCTACGCGAGAAGGCAACCGAGTTTCCAAGAAAATGACACACATCGTTGATGCTTTATTCATCCAAGTTACAACCAACACAATTGGAATCAGAGTATCAAACTAAAGTATAATCCATCCTTTTGGGATACCATGCATACATAAGTGGTGTTCTAGTGGGATATCTTATAATGCATTTGACCGTAATGAGGTGTAATTTTATGGGGTTTCAGAGAAAACATGCACACAAACATACAACAGACATGATATCATGACGAGATGAAGTAAGGTAAAGGAGAAAGCATATCATACCTCAATATTTGCTTTCTTCTAATGATTTTCCTTCTTCCTTATCTAAATTGTATGACATACTTGTTTGGGTTTAGATTGGCTTTTCTTTATCCATGCCAAATCTTTTTAGTAGCTCTTTATAGTATTTTGCTTGATTTATGAATATTAATTCCTTTAATTGATGAATTTGCAATCCAAGAATGCACCACAACTCCCCCATCATAGATATTTCAAACTCATTCTCCATCATATAAATAAATTCCTTCTTGCACAAGGATTCGTTAGTAGCACCGAAAATAATATCATATACATATATTTGCACAAGTAAAATGTCATATTCAATTTTCTTAATAAAGAGAGTAGTTTCAAACCATAGAGAGCCTTTTTTCAGCTTGAAGACATGATCAAAAATAGCAAAATTTAAAAACTTGGGAGGTTGATCAACATACACTTCCTCTTTGATGTAATTTTTCAAGAACATGTTGTTTACATTTATTCGGAAGATTTTAAAATTTTAAATGCATGAAAAGGATAAAAAGCATCCTTATAGCTTCCTGTTGATTTCACTCATTCAAGACGAGTCATGCTTTATTTCTTAAAATCATTCCATTTTTGTCAATCTTGTTTCAAAATACCCATTTGCTTCTAATCACTATATTAGATCAAGGTCTGGGAACAAGTTCCCAAATATTGTTTCTCTCAAATTGATTTAACTCTTTTTTCATAGTAAAATACTATTTTTAGTTAATTATATCTTCATTGACATTCTTTAGTTCAATGTGAGAAATAAATGCCACAAGGTTACATACCTGATTAAGGGAGTGTCAGGTTGTGACCCCTTTTGAAATATATCGAATGAAATTATGGAATGGATAATTGTTTCCCATCTTCCGTTCTTTGGGAAGATCTCGATGATCAATGTTTGAATATTCATTTTGATGATCTTCTATTTGAACTTGCTTTTGATATTTATCTTGATCTTGATCTTTATCCTCTTCTTGATCTATATCTTGATCTTCATCTTGATCTCTTTCTTGATTTTTGTCTTCTATAGATGTTTTCTCCAACTTTGGGTTAGATTTATCAAAGATAACATGAACTGATTCTTTGTCAGACATGGTTCTTCTATTGAAAATCCTAAAATCATTTTTAGAGGTGGAATATCCTAAGATATATCTTTATCATCTTTGGTTTCAAACTTTCCAAGATTATCCTTCCCGGACTGAGAATAAAACATTTGCATCTGAACACATGAAGGTGAGAAATATTATGCTTCTTTCCTTTATATAACTCATTGAGCATCTAGTTTTGAATTGGTCTTATCAATACATGATTCATCGCATAGAATGTAATGCTTACTGCATCAACCAAAAGTACTTAGGAAAGTTAGTCTCATTGAGCATCATCTTCACTAGCTCTTCAAAATATCTAGTTTTCTCCATTTCACTATTCCCATTTTGTTGGAGAGCCTGTAGACTAGAAAAGTATGCTCAAATCCATTTTCATTATATTAGTGTTGCGGTGAAATTCGGATACCAAACTATTAATTAGTTTGAATCTTATTCATTTGCAACCGAACTTTGATTTGTCCAAAGGAATGGATAAAGATCGAAATTCCCACAATGCAATGCAAATGCAAGCTAGAGAGTTAAAAGTTCGGGGGTTGGTTAAACTTAGGGAAGGTGCTAGCATCCTAAGTTTCTGTAGTACTCTACAGGAACCTCTTGTTTTATGTTTGTTTATTGCTATGGATTATCTGCTTAATGGTTTGAAAGACCTAGTGGGTTTATATCTAAGTATACTCGATAAGATGTCGCATCTTATGCCTACATATCCTTACGGGAGTGGAATCAGAGTATTTGTAGTTCCCCTAAAGGGTTTGAGGAGTTCTTTGACTATGGTCAAAGTTCCTACGGGTTTAGGGTAGTTGATTGACTGATTTTAGGAGAAAAGATGAGTTGTCATTTTAAGGGAGATTACTTGATTGAACCACCACAACTTTGTAGGAAAATAGTCTTTGCATCGTCTTAAGAGAAGGGCTCAAGTACTCGGATTGTCAACAAGTACGCCTCTATCTCTCTTAAGGCAAAGTCCCTATGGATTGATTGATTGAATTGTTATGGGGTAGGAGTTTTATCTCGCTTAAGATGGTTAACATCTTATTCTCTAAGGTGTTTGAATATTGTATTGAGTTGAATATGTTTGTCTAAGTTGTAAAGATAAAACGTCCTCCTTATGGGGTAGGATCTAAACTTAGAAGATCGACTTGAATGGGATCAAGGATCACGGGGAAATGATGCAAATGTAGATGCGATACACACAAGTGTTAAGTCATGTGTAGGTTCTTCCTTTGGACGTGCATAATGCGATGGGATGGAGATAAATGTGGTAAATGATAAGTTGCAGAATAATAAAGGCAGATAAGGTAAAACATACACACGCATGAAAGCGCTAAGTGTGTGAACTATGAAGTGCGAGGACGGAAGCGTGCACGATTGTTTTTAAGCGAGTTGATTTAATTTTAGGAGAAGTTGGTAGGAAAGCGGTTGATTTATGAGGAAATATATTTTGGTGAGAATGATTTTGGGTTTAATTTGATTTTAAATAAAAGGGTTGATTTAGAATGATTTTATAAAGAAGGTTATATTAGATTTATTATTAGTAAGATTAATTTTTAAGAGGAATTATTTTAAGGGGATAAATTAGTTTTTTGATGAAGGTTTTTATTAACAAAAAAGCCAAGTTATTTAAAATAGATTCAATTAGTTCATTATAAAAGGTGCTTCCTATTATTATAAAATTCGGGTTATCTAGATTATAAAATGAAAAAAAGGTGTCATTAGTAAAATAGTTTTCTTTTAATTGCAAGTTGTTTAAGAAGATGAATTTTGAATAATTATTTAAAAAAAGAAGATCTTAGTAGGTTATTTAATTGTAAAAGGTTAATAGTTTTTTTATTTATAAAAAGAGTCTAATTAAAGTATTGGATTTAATTAGTTAATTAATAAATAAAAACTAAATGATTTATTAAACAAATGAAAAGGTTACTGTATTAGAAGGAGTCATTACCTTAATTTATAAAAAGATTGCTTAAGGTTAAAAATGGTTCCTAAAAAAAGTTTAAAAAAAAAGCTAATAGTCAATTAAATAAATTAGTGTCAATTAATTATTAGTTGGAGAATTAGTTAAACATGATTAAGGAAATAAATCGTGGTTAGAGGGACAGATTGAAAGATTAATAAGGTGGGGTGCGAGATTATGTGAGGTACGCTGGAGAAAGGTCTACGGTGGGCAAGCGCTATGGTGCGTATGATGGTGATCCGTTGGAGATCGTAGGTGTGGTGCGTGATGATGCATGGTATTACCATGGGTGAGCGTGCATATGATTACAGGGTAAAACAAAATTGCAGAAAACAGCATAACGAAATCCCTAATCCCTAATTCCTCTCCCAAACGCCCCCAAATCTTCTTCTCCCCGCCGATCTTCTTCATCGCTTCTCCCTCTCTCGATCTCTTCTTTCTTGATTTCTTCCCTCTTCCACTCCTATCGTCTTTTTCCTCGTTTCCTTATCTTGCCCTTCTGTAAGAGCACAGATTGTGTCTTAGTAATATCTCTATGTTTTGATGATAACATTAATGATAATTTGTATACAAGAATTATACTCTCTAAGTTTGTTCTAAACTGTTTTCTACAGGCACAAAAGATTTTAATCTTAAAGAGCAAATTTGATGTGAACAATAAATTCTGAATGGCTCAAGAGCATCTGAAGATTAGAAGAATCTGAAGTATAAGAGCTTAGTCATCAAGATTCTGAAGATACAACACGCTGCATATATTATCAAGAATCTGAATGAAAGAAGACTCTGAGTGAAGAGACTCTGAATGAAAGAAGACTCTGAGTGAAGAGACTCTGAATGAAAGAAGACTCTGAGTGAAGAGACTCTGAATGAGAGAAGACTCTGATCTGAGTGAAGACTCTGATCTAAGAGCATGTTACGCTTCAAGCACACAGCTGCACCAGACTCTGATTCAGCAACATCTGAAGAACATCTTAGGCTCTGAAGTTTCCAGAAGATTCTGAAGACTGAAGACTCTGATATTGATTGTTGATCTGAACTATCTGAAGAATTATTTGAAGAAGATTATTTTAATATATCCGTTGGAATATGCCAGCAAATCTTTCCTTAATTGGGATAGACATAAATCTCTGCAAGAAGATTATTCCTCTGATACATTCCATATATGGTAAATTCACAGCTCAGCAGACAATTGCTACACCCACATTTTGTGCGCCGTCTCTCTGCTGCAATAGTACAAAGGACTGTACCTTTTTGATATTGGAAATATCTTCTCCAACGGTAAAATATTTTCTCCAATATTCAAGTGGCTATATAAAGGAAATCATAGCTCATTCTTCAAGTGACGAAAATCATTGCAAGAACACTCTCACGCGAAAAACTCTCAAGCTCTCATATTCTTTATAGTTCATACTTTGTTCTAAACTTAGAGAAATAACACAGTTGTGTTTATAGCTTTCATAGAAGCATTTTATTACTCTTACATTGTATTACATTAATTTGTAAAGGAAGTTTTCCTTAAGAGGATCTAGGTTAGATCAGTAGCTCTTGAGAAGACTAAGAACAATTGTTCTTAGGTGTTGCTATTTGTAATCAGTTGATTTGAATAGTGGATTAAGTCCTTGTTGAGAAAGGCAAATCACTCTTGAAAAAGGTGGACTGGAGTAGTTGAGTTCAACGAACCAGGATAAAAATACTTGAGTTTTTATCTTTGAATATTTTCTGTCATACTTATTCAACCCCCCTTCTAAGTATTTTCTCACCTTCAGTTGGCATCAGAGCTCCGGTTCTGCGTGTGCATTCACTTAACCGTGACAGATAAAGATCCAGTGAGAAGAATACTCTGTTATTTATTTGGTTACTAATATGGGTGATATTCCTACATCAAGCAACAAATATGAAGGAGACAGAATCAGCACCAAACCTCCAATGTTTGATGGAGAAAAATTTGATTATTGGAAAGATAGACTTGAAAGTTTTTTCTTGGGGTATGATGCTGATCTCTGGGATTTAGTCATTGATGGATATGAACATCCTACTAAGGATGGCAAAAAGATTGATAGAAAATCAATGACTGAGGAGCAGAAGAAAGAATTCAAGAATCATCACAAAGCCAGAACCATACTTCTTAATGCAATCTCTCATACAGAGTATGAGAAGATTACCAACCGAGACACTGCTCATGATATGTTTGAGTCTCTCAAAATGACTCATGAGGGAAACTCTCAGGTGAAAGAAACAAAGGCTCTGGCGCTGATACAGAAGTATGAAGCGTTCAAGATGGAAGAATCTGAGAACATTGAGACTATGTTTTCCAGATTTCAGATTCTAACAGCTGGGTTGAAAGTTCTGGACAAGGGCTACTCAACATCTGATCATGTCAAGAAGATCATCATAAGTCTTCCTACCAGATGGAGACCTATGGTGACTGCATTGAAGCTGGCCAAGGATCTGAACAAAATCTCATTAGAAGAACTCATCAGTTCTTTGAGAAGTCATGAGATTGAGCTGGAGGAAGATGAACCCCAGAAGAAAGATAAAGGTAAATCCTTAGCTTTTAAATCTAACAAATCTGTTAAAGCTTTGCAGGTAAATGAAGAAAGCTCTGAGGAATCTTCTTCTGAAGAAGAAGATGAACTATCCATGCTGTCCAGAAGGATCAACAAACTCTGGAAGCACAAAGGGAAGAAGTTCAACAACTTCAGAAGATCTGATCAAAAGAGAGAATCTTCTGGACACAGAAGATCTGGCAAGAAAGAGGCCACTTGCTATGAATGTAAAGAACCTGGACACTACAAGAGTGAATGTCCCAAACTTCAAAAGGAAAAACCCAAAAGGAAGTTTGATAAAAAGAAAAAGGTTCTGATGGCTACATGGGATGACTCAGATGAATCTGAATCATCTTCTGAATCTGAGGAAGAATGTGCAAATGTTGCGCTGATGGCCAACACAAATGATCAAGATGAAGGAACGTCATCATCTGAATCTGAGTCAGAATCAGACTCTGACTCTGAAGAGGTATTTTCTGAACTCTCCAGAGCTGAACTTGTTGAAAGTTTATCTGACATGTTGGAAAGCTACAGCAAGATTAAACTCAAATACAAGAAGCTGAAAAGCAATCTTGAATCTGAGATTGATCTTCTGAGAACAGAACTTGTTGAGCAGAAATAAATAAATTTAAAACTCAAAAATGATTTAGAAACAACTCAACAAGAATCTGATACTGAAACAGAGTCAAGTGAAAATATTTTAGAAAAATATGACTCCAGTTTTAAAAGATTCCTCACTAAAAGCATAGACAGAAGCAAAATGGCTTCTATGATCTATGGTGTTAGTGGGAACAACAGAAGAGGCATTGGATGTGAATCTTCCTCTGGAAGCAATCCAAAATCTGTTGATAAACTCTTCATCAAGAAGACTCCTCTGTATTCTCATTTTAAGTTTGGTCATCTGAATGATATTAAACATACAAGCTCTGAAAAGAGTACTTATGTGTTTAAGCCAAGGGCTAGCCAGAATAAACACTATGTTGAAAAACAGAAGTTTAGGCAAAACCACAGAACATCTAACCCCAAAGGACCCAAGAAGATCTGGGTACCTAAAAGTAAAATAATACCTGTTGCAGATGTTCTTAGCAGCAAAATCCAGACACCAATCATGGTACCTGGACTCTGGATGCTCACGACATATGACGGGCGAAAGGTCTATGTTCCAAAGCCTGGAACTTAGATCTGGAGGGGACGTGAAATTTGGAGGGAACCAGAAGGGCAAGATCATTGGCTCTGGTACAATAGGTAATGGTAACCTACCCTCTATTTCTAATGTTCTGTTAGTTGAAGGATTGAAACATAATCTATTGTCCATAAGTCAATTAAGTGACAATGGTTATGATATCATCTTTAATCAAAAATGTTGCAAAGCTGTATGTCAAAAGAATGGTTCAATCCTATTCAGTGGAAAGAGGAAAAACAACATTTACAAAATTAACCTTTCAGAACTTAAAGTTCAAAATGTAAAATGCCTTTTATCTGTGAATGATGAGCAATGGGTCTGGCATAGAAGATTGGGACATATTAATATGAGACGTATATCTCAGATTAATAAACTCAATCTGGTCAGAGGACTCCCTAATCTGAAGTTCAATTCAGATGCTCTGTGTGGCGCATGTCAAAAGGGTAAATTTTCAAAATCTCATTTTAAACCAAAAAATGTTGTTTCCACTTCTAGACCATTGGAATTACTTCATATTGATCTGTTTGGACCAGTGAAAACTGCATCCATCAGAGGCAAGAAGTATGGGTTAGTCATTGTAGATGACTACAGCAGATGGACATGGGTAAAGTTTCTAAAACACAAGGATGAGTCTCATTCTGTGTTCATTGACTTCTGCAATCAAGTCCAGACTGAAAAAGAATGCAAAATTATTAAAGTCAGAAGTGATCATGGTGGTGAATTTGAAAACAAATATTTTGAAAAATATTTTTCTGAAAAAGGAATTGCACATGATTTCTCCTGTCCTAGAACTCCACAACAAAATGGAGTTGTAGAGAGGAAAAATAGAACATTGCAAGAAATGGCCAGAACCATGATCAACGAGACAAATCTGGCAAAATACTTTTGGGCAGAAGCAATAAATACAGCATGTTATATTCAGAACAGAGTGTCTGTAAGACCTCTTCTGGAAAAGACTCCCTATGAATTGTGGAGAAACAGAAAGCCCAACATTGCTTATTTTCATCCATTTGGATGTATTTGTTATATGCTTAACACTAAAGATCATCTGAACAAGTTTGATTCCAAAGCACAGAAGTGTTTCATGCTTGGTTATTCTGAACGCTCTAAAGGCTACAGAGTATTCAATACTGAAACACAGATTGTGGAAGAATCTATTCATGTTAGATTTGATGATAAGCTTGGCTCTGAAAAGCCAAAGCAAGTTGAAAGTTCTGCAGATAGAGAAGTTATTCTCACAAACTCTGAAGGCTCAGAGGCAGACAAGACTGAAGACAAAGACTCTGAAGCAAACCCAGATGCTACGCCTCTAACTTCCCAACTTGACAATCTGCATATTTCTGAAAGACCAACAGTCAGAGGATCTTCTTCCAGAATGAAAGCTTCTCATCCAGAGGATGTGATAATTGGAAAGAAAGATGATCCAATAAGGACAAGAGCATTTCTCAGAACTTCTGAATCTTCCTTCTGTGGCTTAGTGTCAATTATAGAACCAACATCTGTTGATGAGGCTCTGGAAGATAATGAATGGATTTTAGCTATGCAAGAGGAGCTGAATCAATTCACAAGGAATGAAGTCTGGGATCTGGTTCCAAGACCTAAAGGTTTCAATGTCATTGGAACAAAATGGGTTTTCAGAAATAAACTTAATGAGAAAGGAGAAGTTGAAAGGAACAAAGCAAGACTGGTTGCTCAAGGCTACAGTCAACAAGAAGGCATAGACTACACAGAAACATATGCTCCTGTTGCAAGGTTAGAGTCTATACGCTTGCTTATTTCATTTGCTGCACAACATAACATCACTCTTTATCAGATGGATGTTAAAAGTGCTTTTCTTAATGGAATTATAGAAGAGGAAGTGTATGTCCACCAACCTCCTGGTTTTGAAAATGAAAATTTTCCAGATCATGTTTACAAACTGAAAAAATCTCTTTATGGACTAAAACAAGCTCCCAGAGCTTGGTATGAGAGGCTGAGTAATTTTCTTCTGAAGAAAATTTCATCAGAGGAAAAGTGGATACCACACTATTTTGTAAAACCATTAAGAAAGATTTGTTGATTTGTCAAATTTATGTAGATGATATTATTTTTGGATCAACAAATATTATGCTTGGAAAGGAGTTTGCTAAATGTATGCAGGCAGAATTTGAGATGAGCATGATGGGAGAACTGAGATTCTTTCTGGGAATCCAAGTAAATCAGACTCCAGAGTGCACCTACATACATCAGACCAAGTATGTTAAAGAGCTTCTGAAGAAGTTTAACATGCTGGATAGCAAAATGGCAAAGACTCCAATGCATCCTACAAGCACTCTAGGTAAGGAAGAGGTAAGTAAGAAGGTAGATCAGAAACTCTACAGAGGTATGATAGGATCTCTTCTTTATTTGACTGCTTCTAGACCAGACATTCTGTTTAGTGTTTGTTTATGTGCTAGATTCCAATCAGATCCTAGAGAATCACACTTAACTGCTGTTAAGAGGATTCTAAGGTATCTGAAAGGTACTGTTAATGTTGGTTTGTGTTACAGAAGATCTGACGAATATTCACTAGTTGGATTCTGTGATGCTGACTATGCTGGAGATAGAGTTGAGCGCAAAAGTACTTCTGGAAGCTGTCAGTTTCTTGGAAGTCATCTGATCTCGTGGTACAGCAAGAAGCAACCAACAATTGCACTATCAACCACAGAGGCAGAATACATTGCTGCTGCTGGATGTTCCACTCAGATGCTCTGGATGAAGAGTCAACTAGAAGATTATCAAATCTATGAGAGTAATCTTTCTATCTTCTGTGATAATACTTCTGCTATATGTTTATCCAAAAATCCAATTTTACACTCTAAGGCCAAACATATAGAGATTAAACATCATTTCATCAGAGACTATGTTCAGAAGGGTGTAATAAATTTAGCCTTTGTTGATACAGATCATCAATGGGCAGATATTTTCACAAAACCCCTTGCTGAAGATAGGTTTAAGTTTATTCTGAAAAATATTTGTATGGATTTTTGTCCAGAGTAATATTTCTCAGAGTCAACTTCTCAGATGCTAAGTGTTTAACACTCTGAAGTATTTCATCTGTCTTGCTTGTTTAATTTATCTGTGAATTATTTTTTTTTGTGTGAAACTCTGAACTGACCATCTCAGAGGATCTGAAAGTTGAAAACGTTTCATTTCTTAAGAGTTATAGAATCACATGCAAGCAAACACGTGTCACTCAGAATCTGAAAAGATGGAGTACACCTACTGATTATGACGTTTAAGGTATTGCTTTGAAAATCTCAATCTGTCTTGATTTTCCCCCAAATGTCATATCATAATTAAAAATGATTACTTTTCATTTAATGCAAACGTGCGTATGTGTCCTATGTGTGTCTGTTGTGTTTCCCATGCTTGCTTTATTTGTCTATATAAACCACTCTCATAACACATTCACACTTTTCACATTCTCAAACACATATGCGCTTTTGTTTGTTGTTCTCTCTCTTTGCAAACCCTAAAAGAACTCAGAAACCTTCATCTTCTTCATCATCGTCAACAATGACATCTACTTCAAACGCTGTTACTACCAAAAATGCTACCACTGTCGAAGAACCAGTACGCACTCTCCTAACTGCTGTTGATTCACTAGAAGTACTGTGTGAAAGTTTCGTGGACTTAGAAGATCTTGCTGAAAATGGGTTTGATCTGATTTCTTCAATCAAAGCACAAGGCTGGGACGGTTACTTTGACAGGCTTATGGGTCCTGTGTATCCAACGTTAGTGAAGGAGTTCTGGATCCATGCATATGCTACTCCAAAGTTCATTCACTCCTCTGTGCTGGGAAAAAAGATAGTTATCACTGAAAACCTGATAAGGAAACTCATAGGTTTTAAGGCAACTGATGGAGTAACCTCTCTGTCTTCTGCGCGTGAAGACCTGAAAGATGTATGTCAAGAAATCTGTACTACTGGTGAACCTTGTAAGAAGGTTAAGTTCTTGAAACCCACTTACAAGATATGGGCTAAGATTTTCATGAGCACCATCTTTCACAGACCCTCTTCAAACTCTTCTGATTATGTTAATGCTGAACAACTTTACTTCATGTATTGTTTACACCAAAACATTCAGATTGATCTTCCATATTTGTTGTTTAATCATCTGGTGTCTCACGTCAAGGAAACAAGGGAAACAGCCAGAGATAAATCTGGAAAAGTCAGAACATGGATCCCTATGGGAAGGCTGATTTCAGATATTCTGATAGAAAACCAACTTGTGGCGCATCTGCAAGAGGCTGGGTTGACAGAAGATCTGACTTATATCATTGGCTCTGAAATAAACGGTTTAACTCTGAGAAGGATGAAACTGGTTGATGATTTATCTGAGAAACCAAGGAAAACTAACTCTGAAGAAGTTAGGGGAAGAAGGATTCCTGTTAAGGATTTTCCTTTATTCACCTCAGATGAACCTAGAGAAATTATTGCTGAGTATGTTGCTCGCTGCCTAAGAGATGGTGTTGAGATTCCTGCCAATCTTTTGCAGAAGGAAGGCCAAGTTCTTCCTGATTTGACAAGGGAAAGAAGACGTAAGAGAAAAATTGATAGTGAAGGTCATCAGAAGAAAAGGAAGCATTCAGATGCTGAAAAGAAGAAGAAAAGGAAGAAGCTGAAGAAGGTTCAACCAAATCCTCCTGCAGCAACTTTTGAAGAAATTAGAGATACTCTGAAACAGGTATTTAACACTGATTCTAATCCTGTTCATCATTCTGTCCCCCCTCATACACCACAATCCAAGCAACCAACAAACATACAAACAGAAATTCCACAACAAACTCAACAAACAACACCACAATCACAAAACACTATCCCAGAATATACCATTCCAGAGGATGTTCACCCTGAACACTCTGACCAACCTGAATATCTCATTGATCCTGATGAGATATTAGATGTCACACCTTTAAACCAGTCTGTCAATTTATCTTCAACTTCTGAAAAATCTAACCACTCTGATGCATCATCTGATGATGAATCATCTGGTTACATTAATGAATGCTTGAATGATCTCAAACAACCTCGTTCTGAGAGTGTTTGGAAACAGCTGTTTAAATCTCCAACTTCTGAACATCCACCTTCTCCACAAAATTCCCCAACTCAAACTCTCACTCCACAACCTCTTGAAATCCAAAACACTCCACAACCAACAGAAACCCAACCAATTCCCTCAATACCTCAACCACAACATTCTGACCAACAAACATCTGAACCACAAACCAACCAACCAACATCTGAACCACAAATCAATCCTCAACCTTCTGAACCACAAACATCTGAACATCCATCTTCACAACCTCAACCTTCTGAACAAACACCACAAACACATCTAACCCAACCAAGAAAACCCAGAATCCCTGATGAAGCAGAATTGGGATCACGTGTTTATACTCTGTTAAGAGATTTTGATAAGGATAATGTCTCAGACTTTGCTGACATTATGGATGTTTGCATGACTACTATGGACAAAGAGGCTGCTGACGCTGTTTGGAAGAAATATCTTTACAGACTGAATAGGGAGGCTTTGAAAATCAGGACTCAATGTCTTAGATTGTCAAAAGTAAGGTTTGCTGCTTATCAAAAACGGATTAAGAGAAACACTCCTCCTATTCTTCTTCTAGAAGCTCCTCCACCTCCGGAAATTCCTGCACCTGATGTTACTCAGACTGTTTCAGAATCTACTGTTTCAGAATCTACAGATCTTCAGAAGGATGTCAAAGAACTTAAGGATTTTATGGTTGATCAAAAGAAAACAAATGAAGAAATGAAAACTTGGATGGATAAGCAAGATGAAAATTCAGAAAGGATTACAGCACTGCTGCAACTCATTGCTTCTCAACAAGCCTCATCTGCTAAACCTACTTGATGTTTTGCACAAGTTTTTCATGTTTTGCTTTGTTTTGATTTTCTTCTGATATGTTTTGCATGCTTTTATCTGAATCTGGATGTTCTCTTGACTTAATGACAATGATCTTTTTGCTTATCTGGATATATGTTTCTTCTGCATCTTTACTGTCTTTTAAAATTCTTTTTGATTATGACAAAAAGGGGGAGAAACAAAATAGAATCTGATTGTTCAAATCTATAAGCAATTATCTGAACTAAGTCAGACATGTTACTAACATTCTTTGAATTTAAGTGTCCCAGATATTATTAAAAAATCTGACAAATTTCATTGAAGTTTTTCCTGAGATCTATCTTTTCAGAACCTGATCAAAAATAGCTAAATCTGAGTAGACCAGACTCTGATATCTAACCTTGAGTACTATGATCTAAAAGATAACTCAAGACAAGAAATGGCAAGATAAACAACCAGGTGTTCTGAAGTTGTTCATCTGGCATCAAGCTTTAATATGGCATCAAGCTTTGACTCTAGAAGTCAAACATATGTCAACCAGGCTTCAATCAGGCTCTGAATCTGAAATGTACTCAACCAGAAAGGGAAGTATCTAATTCCATTAGAGTATTCATTTCAGGGGGAGATTGTAAATCTCAGGGGGAGTAATTTTAATTCATATTTTTATTGAACAAATTCTCATGTTTTGTCATCATCAAAAAGGGGGAGATTGTAAGAGCACAGATTGTGTCTTAGTAATATCTCTATGTTTTGATGATAACATTAATGATAATTTGTATACAAGAATTATACTCTCTAAGTTTGTTCTAAACTGTTTTCTACAGGCACAAAAGATTTTAATCTTAAAGAGCAAATTTGATGTGAACAATAAATTCTGAATGGCTCAAGAGCATCTGAAGATTAGAAGAATCTGAAGTATAAGAGCTTAGTCATCAAGATTCTGAAGATACAACACGCTGCATATATTATCAAGAATCTGAATGAAAGAAGACTCTGAGTGAAGAGACTCTGAATGAAAGAAGACTCTGAGTGAAGAGACTCTGAATGAAAGAAGACTCTGAGTGAAGAGACTCTGAATGAGAGAAGACTCTAATCTGAGTGAAGACTCTGATCTAAGAGCATGTTACGCTTCAAGCACACAGCTGCACCAGACTCTGATTCAGCAACATCTGAAGAACATCTTAGGCTCTGAAGTTTCCAGAAGATTCTGAAGACTGAAGACTCTGATATTGATTGTTGATCTGAACTATCTGAAGAATTATTTGAAGAAGATTATTTTAATATATCCGTTGGAATATGCCAGCAAATCTTTCCTTAATTGGGATAGACATAAATCTCTGCAAGAAGATTATTCCTCTGATACATTCCATATATGGTAAATTCACAGCTCAGCAGACAATTGCTACACCCACATTTTGTGCGCCGTCTCTCTGCTGCAATAGTACAAAGGACTGTACCTTTTTGATATTGGAAATATCTTCTCCAACGGTAAAATATTTTCTCCAATATTCAAGTGGCTATATAAAGGAAATCATAGCTCATTCTTCAAGTGACGAAAATCATTGCAAGAACACTCTCACGCGAAAAACTCTCAAGCTCTCATATTCTTTATAGTTCATACTTTGTTCTAAACTTAGAGAAATAACACAGTTGTGTTTATAGCTTTCATAGAAGCATTTTATTACTCTTACATTGTATTACATTAATTTGTAAAGGAAGTTTTCCTTAAGAGGATCTAGGTTAGATCAGTAGCTCTTGAGAAGACTAAGAACAGTTGTTCTTAGGTGTTGCTATTTGTAATCAATTGATTTGAATAGTGGATTAAGTCCTTGTTGAGAAAGGCAAATCACTCTTGAAAAGGGTGGACTGGAGTAGTTGAGTTCAACGAACCAGGATAAAAATACTTGAGTTTTTATCTTTGAATATTTTCTGTCATACTTATTCAACCCCCCTTCTAAGTATTTTCTCACCTTCACCTTCGTCTTCCATTTCTCTCATTTGTTCCATGAAATTCAAAGTAAAACAAGCAATGACTAGTAGAGTTAAATCAAAACATAAAAAAAAGAGTTGGATAGAGAACGAGTTTACCCCTTTTGAAGAGATACTTGAGTGGATAGCGGCGAAACAAGGTCGCGGTGAAGACAGAGGCCCCACGTGGTGTGAGATACGACGATTCAATCTCCGGCGAGATGGACTCCACGATCGAAGATGAGTCTTCTTTTTCTCTCCTTTCGCCTTTCAATTTTCACCTCGGTTTCTCCTATTTTCGTTCTTCTCAAATGGGGTTTTTTCGTAGGTTGGAAGTGATGGCGACGAGAAGATTTTCGGTGATGCTTAAAAGGGATAAGTTTCTTATTTCTTCTCTTTTAGAAATGTAGGGTTTGATTTAGGATTTCTGTGGATTTGTTGTTGCAGGTTTTGTGGTTGTTTCACGATAGATGGATCCCCTGAACAATGTTGTTGCCTCCTTCTTATAATCTTCAGAAAAAACTCTGAGTTGAATGCGATTAAAATATATTCCTTATTGGTTTCGTCCCGTTTTAGCCATGATTTGGTAATGAAAGCCTTGAAATCTCATGATTCTTTCCTGATGAGTTTGAATTTATTTCCGTTTTTTGCTTTGTTCTGTTTTGGAAAGTTTTGATTTTTGTCTGATGAATTCTCTTCTGCTTTGATGTGCTTGCAGGAAGTATTGAAGGACTTTCCCTTCTCGTTCATCTGTGTCGGGGAAACGGTTTTGGGAAGGGTTAAAAGTTGTCTAGAACATGTTGTAAATGACTTTATGATGACACATAACATAATCTGAGCACGATTAAATTCTGCTTCAAACCAAACCTTTCCTGTAAAGTTTGTTTAAATGATGGTGGTTGTGGGTATGATAAGACTGGCCGTGTTTCTTTTAACACGCTGAGATGATGTTTGCGAGCTTTAAAATCCTCAATTCATGTGCATATGGTACTATGATATATCTTGTGTGGCCCCATTTCCTATGTGCGTATGATAGCCTTCATCCCTAGGCTTCCCGAATTGGATTGGAAATGTATTGTGTTCTCCTTCCCATGCTGGAAGTCTTCAATAAATTGATCCACACACAAACATGCTTGGTGTTATAGCAACTCTATTTTACTGTCTTGAGTTAATGACGAGAAAGCTTTCATGCTTGTTGCTATTTAATTCTTGACTTTCTTCTTGCTTAATACACTTGCTTTGGAAGTGCAGGATTTTCGATTGTTTAATGTGTCTCGAGGTGTTGCCGTTGACATGGAGGCTGCCGCTATTGCTGAAGATTTTAACCTGAAAGGGAGAAAAACAAGCGTTTGATGACGTTTCTTCCAAAGTTGCATGTTTAACGACAGCTGATGGCGATATGCGGTACTCCCGAGTTGAAGTAACAACTTCAGTTCCTCAATTGTTCCAATGTCTCGCGAGGTAAGAACTTCTTCTTTCGTGACGAAACCGATATCCTCTCTTTTGGTACTAGTCTGTTCTTCATTAATGGCCACTTTCTAACATTGCCGTAACTTCCCTTCATTATGCAGGTCTTGGTTGGAATGACAGCCTGAAGTTTCAAGATGCAAGGAGGGTTGTGTGCGAGTTCGTGGTTGACGGTTTCAGAAGCAAATTCAACGTGCTGATAACTTATTTGGAGAGGGAGAACACTGTTTGTGACAATAATCACATCCCTGTTGCTTGCTCTGACTTTCATTGTTCTTTCAGTTTCAGCTTGGTTTGTAACTTTTAGGAATTCCTTTTCTTTACCATAAAATGCTTGTAGTCCGTTGGCATTTACATCAGAACTTCAATGCCCTCTGATCTTCTTGAGTGCGAAACTCGTATTGCACACTCGCAGTAATTGAGCCGACCGTTATAGGAACTGATTTGAATTATCTTTTGCAGGTTATGGCAGTAAGTCGAGGCTCTGTTGGGAGGGGGATTTTCTTTTACGCATGACCGTGTCGACTCCTAACTCAAGATACGGTTTGATTTCTTTTTCTAACACCTCAAAACCTTGCATCTTGAAAAGAAACCATCATGTAGGCCAAAGTGGGTAGTAATGAAAACCACTTCTCCGAATAATTGTCTGTCTAAAACCGTTACGTTGAACTTGCCTGCTGAACTTAAAAACAAAATACCGTTAACATGAAAAAAATTACTAATGTGTTGGTCTTGTCTTCTAAATGTTGTATGTTAATGAAGTTTTTCGTTTGTTCAGGTGCCGGTAATTGCTGCAAGATATACTAAACAGTGTGGCGACAAGCACTTCACACAGCAGGGATATCTGGGCCACAAAAACCTTGGCAATATTCGAACCGGTAGTTGCTTGAACTCATCACATGCCCATGTCAGATTTCTTTGTATTTTGATAAGAACCTCTTATGTTGCTGATACCTCATTGCTGATGCATGACAACTTATGTTATTTCTAGCGCTTCTTGCCAGTCTACAATAGTAGCAGTCGTATCACAACTTGTGGGGTTGCCTTTGCGTGCCAAGCTTGCGTTTGATTATTCTGTACCAGCACATTACTGTTACGTTTTGTATTCGTTTTCTGCGGCAACACTCAGTTTATATTTGTTTCTTAAGCATTTTGCAGTCTTTAAACGATATAAATTCTTGTGTTGATCTTGGCTATCTCCATGATTTTTATGTAAGAACTGAACTAGCCATTTAAATTATTTCATTTTAGTGACATCAGGATTTAACACACTCTCCCTTCATACCAGTTGTATAACAGGCCACAACTTTACTGATTCTGCGGGATGAAGCGACATTTCCACTCTCACGCTACACAAGGACCTATGGAACGATTGAACATTGGGTAAGACCAATGTATCCATGTACTACCAGGGTGTTTAAGATGGTTTAGTAGTTGCTTTCCAGGACTGGGTTGTTTATAGCTTTTTCTTGCTGTTCAGATTTTCGAGTACGTCGGAGGGTTCGTTGATTCAAGTTGCTATACTATGTTCAGTTAATTTAGCAGTAGGTCCCAATCTCAAAGTGTGGGGGTTTCTCAAAGTGTGGGGGTTTTATGATAGAGTCAAAAAATATTCAGAACTGCTTGTAATAAGAAGATGGTTGTATTTGACAGGTATGCACTATCGTACATTGCACATTATTTGCTCTTCTTCGGCTTAGTTCAAAAAGTTCTAAACTGATAGTCCTCTTTTGGTAAGTCCAAACACAATCACCTTGTTGCGGTTTTGTTTTGCAGGTGACACTATGCCAAAAATGGCCTTTAGCAGCGCTTTAAAGCGCTGCCTAAAGTGGCGCTGCTAAAGGTAAAGGCAGCGCTTTTTTTTTGTGGAAAAAGCGCTGCTAAAGGCATCACTTTTAGCAGCGCTTTTTTACCCCTTTAGCAGCGCTTTACAAAGCGCTGCCTATTCTCCCTCCCCCTCCCCCCCTTTAGCAGCGCTTTATGAAAGCGCTTTTGTAGACCACCCTTTAGCAACGCTTTTTTAAAGCGCTTTCTTAGACCCCTCCTTTTCTAACATATAGCAGCGCTTTTTTATGCCTATTTTTCCCCCTTTAGCAGCGCTTTCTTGTAAAAGCGCTGTCTATACTTCACATTTTTAAATTTTTTTTTTGAAAAATCACATTTTTTATATATTTTTAGACAAACCTGCTTATAACAATTAAATTCCCTGCTTATAATTCAGGCCTTAAATATAACTTGGCCTTTAAACATTGTAATTCAACACTTGGCCTTTAATTCAACACAATATAACTAAACATTGTACATTATACAATAACACTTTGCAATTTACACATAATTAACTTAAGTATAATTTACACATAATTTAAACATTGTACATTATACAATATACAATATACAATATACAATTTACACATAATTACAAATCCAATATACATTATAGAATTCTTAACTCAATCATAAATTGACACCATTCTTCCTTAATTTCTTCCAATTTTACTTTCGAGTATGTAGCACATTTGAATTCATCAAAATACTACATAATATAACAGAACAAGCACGATTTAATACTAATTACTCAGATGAAATATTAGTTAATTATCAAAATGAATCATATAACTCATGAATTGATCCATACCATGATTGGAATCTCTAATTGACCAGAAAGAATGATTTCCTTCATAAAGCGCAGTACAAAATATCCGCAGTCAATCCCACCATGCTGACGAGGACACTGTATTAGGAAAAAAGCGAACGAACATTTATCAGGATATATAGTTTAAATAGTTTTATAAGTAGAACCACTATAACAGTCAAACATGGGAAAATATACCTCCACTCTGATCCAGTTGATGTTGCTAGCCCTGCTTTTTGGCACTGTTGCATCTCTCTGTGCTTTGTATATTTGTATAACTCTAACATAATATAAACACATATTTAGAACAATGTCACATAATAAATAAACATATATAATTATTCAGAACACTATATATCATCACTTACGTATCAACCATGTTCTTCAGATTTTCATATTTGTTTGTATCGCCATCCAATGAATCTATATAATACACTATTTCTTTAATCAGATTAATTGCGACCAACAACCAGTGACCACTATAAAATAAGACAAGAGTTTAGACGGAAATGTTATATAATATGGCAAAAATCGAACAACTATAATAAATGAATTTAGAATAAAAACTAACTCATGGCCAGTATTATATGGCAACATAAACAACTTCTCCGTATTCGCACCCATAAATCTCTGGGCTGTGTACTCTTTGACTGCTTCTGGTGTCTGGTCTATTGTCCGTGAGTTGACACTGCTAGCAGATAAGAATGCGAATACTGAAGTCAAATCAGCGGGGACCAACAACTTGTCATACAAGAGCCTAAAAAAAATATAATCAACATTAGATTATTCAGTTAAACGAGCAAATTTTAAAATGTTCAATTATCTAATTAAAATGGATCGAAGTACCTGATGTAGGAATGCTTAACCCCGACGCCCAATTCTAAATGTTTGAAAACCTGGTCGAAATCCTCCTTAGCAAGTGTTTCGGGATATTCAAAACCGAAAATACCTTGATCCATATGTATTAGACGGATGCCGCCCTCAGGCACGTTTGTTGTTCCTACATATGTTTGAAGGCACATCCTAAATTGAGGAACAAATGCTCTTTTTGTCTCGACCTTTTTTTCGGGCACCTTGGAAGTTTCAGGCATGTTTCCCTTGCTGACTTGTTGCGACTGCTGATCAAGAACCTACAAGTCATATATAAGTTCAGTAAATAATTTATAATAAAATAATCACTTAAACTGTAGTACTAGTACCTGTAACTTTGATGCAGCTGAATCGGTATCCCGCATAATAATTTTATCATCTTTTGTTTTGGATTTTGTGGGAGTCTAAGATCATCATGTCAATAAGAAAGTGTAAATGTCAGAATAATTTTCATGTATGGGTAATAAAACATTGGAATATTACAAGGTTCAACCTACCTCATCATCTATGAAAATGAGATTCGCCGGCCATGCTACATAAGCTCCTATCGCGTCTCCCACCACTGTTGCGTCTGATACATCGTCTGGTATAGGCAACAACGCCCCCCCTCTAATGCAATATCAACAGATACTTTCAAAAATCCAGCAGGGAGGGGTTTATGGTGAAGTAAGTCTCCCAGGGTGTTATGCACCTTTCCCTTGCCAACCATGCGATAAGTCGGCGACGATAAATATAGTCGACAAGGTGAAATGCCCTAAACAAATAATGATCAGTTAATGTGTCAATTTAGAAAAATGTGCTAAATTAATTTCAATGTAATATATACAATTACCTCTGGAAGCTTCTGCGGACAACCGATACTATCTTTGTCACTAGTAGCTTTACCGGCCTCTGGAGCGCGCCTTTCAGACATGTATCTCTCCTTATCCTTCTGTAATTCACGAATTTGAGCTTTCATTTCCTCCAAAGTAGCCATCACTTCTTTATTGGTTGGATTTTTTTTCCTTGGCTGCTTATACAGTTTGGATGGAGTGACACCAAATCCCTTGCCCCTCACACGCCCAGAGTACTCAGGAATATTCAACACCCGACTCAATAAACTCCTGCAATCATCATCTTCAGCAGGAGTTATAGTCTGGGATAGGGACTCCTGAAATATAGATAAAAGCATATTTAAATATTTTATACACTTTGTTCAAACACTTTGTTCAAAAACTAATGTTGTACTTACACATTGTTCAAACACTTGTTGAACTTCTTCTTGGACGGCTCCATCTCTTCCCACCTGGGCAGCCTTCCATACGACATGGTCCGGAAGAGATGTCGCATCACTTTTCTCCTCTTCCAACTACGCATTAAGACGAACAATAAAGCATTATATCCTATTATGTATACTTACTATTTTTTGTAAATAGATCATATTAAAGCATATATATGCACTTACTAATTTTTGTTCTAAGCGTGCATATCCCAAACGCCCCTTTCTATATGGATACGCAGGGTTTGATGCCCGTTCCTGATTTACGCCACTCTTAACCTGAAAAAACAAGTTTAAGTCATATCAGTTTGTTTGTGGAATAGGTATATATACTATACATTTGCAACAAAAGGGACAGAATTTTCTCAATTCCAATCGACTAGGCGTATTGTGTCGATTCTTTTGAGTAATATATCGAGAAATACCTCTCGATTCCTTATTAACACTCTTTTTATCACAACTAGTACATTCTAAAATAACAGTTATTCGGATATCTTTACCCTTAGCCATGAGCCTCCTTTGGTTTTTTTTATTCACTTAACTCTTCGATTTTAAGATTCGAAGGGAAGAAGAAAAAAGGAACGAAAAAAAATATAAGTTGATAAGTCAAAATAAAATTCTGAAATATTTTGTTCCAATTCATTTTATATAGTACAGTAATAATTCACTACTACAATGCTTTCGAAATATATTTCGAATTACAGTATAGTATTTCTGTTTTTATTTAAATATCTTTTATGATATTATTGCCCCTACCCTAATAATTCCATTTCTGGTCTGACTATTAAGAATTCTAATAGTTATTAATAGCAATGGAATTGAAGTATTAATTCAATTCCATTTAAACGAAACCTGGGCAAAATTCAAAATTTCACGGAGGCCCAATCCACCTTTTTGAATTTCCTTAATTTATTATTCTAGTATAATTAATTAGAAAAAAGCAACGAAGAGGGATTGAATCACAGATATTTTATTGGATCCCTAATCTTCGTCACCCTTTCCCGTGCCAATAACTAGAATCAAAAAAAGGGGAATGTCAATGCATCTGGGAATAAACGATTGATTTCGATCAAGAGACCCGCTAGAGCCGCGAACCATAAAGTACTTGCCACTGGTGCCACAGAGAGATATGTTTTTAGATCTCGCATTTCCAATCCTCCTTCGTTTTTTCTTGTAATTTTGAATACCTAATAATACAGAATATAGGAATATGATTCCATGTTTTTTTATTAATAAAATCACTTGGATTTGTCGGGGGAAGTCTGAATCCAAATTGAATTGTACAACAATTCATTAGATATTTTTTTATAGAGTACTTTTTTTATAAGAATTAGAATAATAGACTATTATTCTAAATTCTATTATATATATATATATATATATATATATATATATATATATATATATATATATATATATATATATATATTATTCTTATTTGTATATTCTTTGTTCTTGTTATTATACTCTTTGTATCTTATTATTTATATATCCTATCTATTCCCGGTTTTAAATTATTTATATTAATTGAATATAACTATTCTATCAGAATATTTGTTCTTTATATGATCGATCTAAGAAAGTAAAAAAAAAAAAAAAAAAAAAAGGCAGGATATATTCCATATATAATGGAAGAATGTGGAAAACAAGACAAAAATTTTTTAGAATGACACTGGAAACTTATGTCAAGGGATGTAGCGCAGCTTGGTAGCGCGTTTGTTCATGATAAGTTGTACTTACTTCAAATTCTTTGGTTCTTCGCTTCGCAACAAATGTCTCCCATTCTGCATCCGAAATCAAATCAGCGTACTTCGCTGGACGCTCCGAGTCTACAAAGTTGCCATCAGAATCTTTAAGAAATTTGTTGGTTAAAAACGCTCTAAATCCCCTCAAGCGTTTTCTGGCCAACTGAATACAATATTTTCTCCTAGAATCCTCAATATTAAAAGATCTCTGCAAACAAATACACATACATATAACATGTTAGTATAATTAATTTAAAGATGTAACTGTCAACATAATTAAAAATGATCAAATCTCATACTTGAATCTCGCTCCAAATTTTATCCTTAGCCGCTTGTAATGCAGGAATTCTCCAGTTATCGCAAGTAATCGGAACTTGCGAACGTACAACTGCTCCAATATAACTTGTCAGCAGCGCACCATTAGGCTCAACCAACTGATCTCTTTCATTCCAATGGACATCGTACTTTACACCTCTATCTCTCGCACGGATGATTCTTTTCATTATCGTTATGCCTCTTTTAATTTCTCCTTCAACGTCTTTGGGTGTTTCTTTTCCATCATGTGATGTTTCCTCGTTGCTGGCCATAATATACCTGTAATTCAGAATAACAACAACAACAACAAATATCAACAACAATAACAACAAATGTCATATTAAACAACAACAACAACAACAAACCATCTATATCAAATATAAACTATATCTCATATTTATAATCAACAACAACAACAAATATCATATTAAACAACAACAACAACAATCTATATCAAATATACACTATATCTCATATTTCATATCAACAACAACAACAAATATCATATTAAACAACAACAACAACAACAATATATATCAAATATATATATCTCATATTTTACATCAACAACAACAACAAATATCATATTAAACAACAACAACAACAACAAATATCATATTAAACAACAACAACAACAACAATATATATCAAATATATATATCTCATATTTTACATCAACAACAACAACAAATATCATATTAAACAACAACAACAACAATATATATCAAATATATATATCTCATATTTTACATCAACAACAACAACAAATATCATATTAAACAACAACAACCACAATCTATATCAAATATAAACTATATCTCATATTTTACAACAACAACAAACAACAAATATCATATTTTACAACAACAACAAACAACAAATATCATATTTTACAACAACAACAAACAACAAATATCATATATCAAATATTAAACTATATCAAATATCAAATATATCTCAATAACACTAAAAACATCAAATATCATATATCAAATATCATATATATATATATATATATATATATATATATATATATATATATATATATATATATATATATATATATATATATATATATATATATATATATATATATATATATATATATATATATATATATATATATATATATATATATATATATATATATATATATATATATATATATATATATATATATATATATATATATATATATATATCAACAACAACAACAACAAAAACAATCAGAACAACAACAACAACAACAAATAACACAACAACAACAACAAAAAAAACTCAAATATCTCATATTTTACATCAACAACAACAACAATATCATATATATCTCATATATCATATTAAACCTTCAATATCATATTTTACATAAACCTTCAATATCATATTTTACATAAACCAACAACAAAAACCATCAGAACAACAACAACAACAACAACAAATAACACAAAACCTTCAATATCATATTTTACACTAAACCTTCAATAACTCAGATAACACAAAACCTTCAATAAAAACAACAACAGCAACAATATAAAACCATCTATTATGTTCAAATACCATCTATATAAAACCATCTATATCATCAGAACAACAATGGTGAAAAGATAAAAAAAAAACAAGAAAAGCAGAGCAAGCTTCACGTACCGTAACAATGGTGGACCGGCAATGCAGACGGATGGATGAACTCAAAAACGGACGGTGAACGGTCGGTGATGGTCGGAAGGATGATCGGACGGAAGAAGGCGATGGTCGGACGATGAACAATGGGTGGTTGGTTCGTGTTTTCGTTCGCCAGAGAAAGAAGAAATAGTTAGCGTGACTGTTCTGATTCTATTAAAATTCTGGAGGGTATTTTAAAATTATAATATGAATAACTTTAGCAGCGCTTTTAAAGGACTTTAGCAGCGCTTTTAAAAGTGCTTTCATAGGGCGCCTTATCAATTCCATATAGCAGCGCTTTATATAAAAAGCGCTTTCTAAGGGTCCCCCTTTAGCAGCGCTTTTAAAAAGCGCTTTCTTAGGGGCCCCCTTTAGCAGCGCTTTTTAAAAGCGCTTTCTTAGACCCACCATTTAGCAGCGCTTTTTTAAAAGCGCTGTCTTAGGTAGGCGCTTTTTTTCTTTTTTTTTTATGGCCCTTTAGCAGCGCTTTTGTAAAAATCGCTGTCTTTCTTTGCGCTGCTAAAAGTGATTTCTGGCGTAGTGTGAGCCTGTGGTAGCAGCGACATATACGGTTTGACAAGTCCTTGTGAGGGATTGAAGTAGAGCTGGTATTCCAAATTCCTTCCTGCCTAATCGAAAGTTCGCGTTGTGGTTCCGGTGGCTTTAGTGCTTTCCCTATTGTATCAAGTGGAGCTTTCTCTTCATGATTTCCAACTGTAACCTTGCATAACCTTGTAATAGTGAATTTAGTGCAAAATCCGGATCCTGGGATTAACTCATGATCTTGGTAGGTTAAATTGTAGTTTTGATGAATATTGTAAAAAAATAACTTGGCTTTGTGATAATCAATGATGCTGGAATAATAATAGGATACTTAATGTAACCTACCAAACTTACGTCGAGACTTACTCAAATTAAAAAATATGATCCAATACAAGTGATTGGAACTTATGATGAACTTTGTGAACCAATTAGGACTTTGAAAGGACAAGACTAAGAAATCCATTTTAAGAACTCCTCCTTAAATATTGATTCAAGGAAGCTCGCCACCCTCTTTGAGATTGAAGGAAACCAACCTCATGAATAAGAATAAAGTCTTGCTTGATTTGTACTATCTGTCCACCAAAGTTAGATGGCGATATAACTCGATGCAGATTGCCACGAAGCTGTAACGCGAATGACCATTCCTCAAACCAATGAGCATAAAAACCATGTACCGGTTGCTTAGTCATAATAACATGCACATAAGAAGTATAGAGATAACATGTAAAAGACGCAAGGAGGTGGAATCTTAAGGTCAAAAATTAGGGTGCAACAATTAGTTATCGAAATCCATAACATAGAATTCACCATCATGATCGCTTCATATCGATGCAATGTTTAGATATTTCTCATTCTAGATAACCTTGACTAATTTATGAAAGACATCAAATGTGTCTCTTTTAAGAGATAAGAAAATCGTCCATGTATAGAGAGACTAGTCATCCACAACTACAAGGGCATATTAATTCACAAAAAAAAAATATTTTCCTGAATTGGTCAAAAAGATCCATATGCATCAGCTGTAAAGGCCTATTTGTATAAACAATATTTTTAGACTTAAACGAGGCATTTACTTGTTTACCTTTTTGGCACACATCACATAACCCATGTTTTTCAAAACACAAGTTTGGCAACTGATTATTAGATCCTTACAGACCAATTTGTTCATATGATCCATATGGATATGAGCTACTCTCATATGCCATATGTGAGATGCATCCTCATTTCTCAAAAGACATACCTCATTTGAAGATATTTTGTTAAGGTTTATGGTGTAAATATTCCCACTTCTAGAACTAGTATAAAGAGTTTGATTACACATAGATTTTGTAACCCTGCAACTAGAAGAATCAAATGTTACATAATTACCTTTGTTGCATAATTGACTAATAATTAGTAGATAATAATTTAAACCATCAACTAAAAAAACTTTCCCAATTTTTATATTCGAGAACTTACCAATGCTACATGTACTAATAATATTTTATATTTTGTTGTCACCATAAGAGACATGTCCTCTCTTTCTACGTGTAAAGGAAGAGAAAAGAAATCCATCTCCAGTCAAGTTTTGAACAACAGTTATCAAAGTACCACTTAGTGTTTGATATTGTAAAGCATTTCTGCATCATAAACTTAGATCTCCAGTAAAGCATTTCTGAATCTATTTTTAAAAAAGTAAATCTAACGAAAATAAAAATAATCCATTGGAACCTTAAAATATGTTGGATGGATTGAATCCATCCATGCATATAAATGGATGAATTTAATCCAATTCTTTAACTTATTTTTTATGTGGTGGATGGATTGGATGAATTTTTTGATGGATGACTTGGATAAAATTTGCCTTAATGGATTTAATTGCCACCTCTACACTTAATAGGTTGAACTAAAATTTTATAAAAAGATGAAAGACTTTTAATTAAAATATTTTGTGTCTCTTTAAGACATTCTATTTCTTTCAATATATTTTTATTTTCTATTAAATCTTTAAATCTTTGACTAAAGAGGGTTAAAATATTTTATTCCTGAGTCGATGTCATCTTAAAAATATATCAAACAATTGATATCAACTTCTACACTGTTGTCATAAGAAACTCTTAACATCCATAAATTGTTTGACTTATGGAATTTTATTCTTCAAAAGTTGGTTGATAGTTATCATCAAAAGCAACAAACAATTATATCTACATAACACATAAATTCACTGTCCTAGTGCAAGTTGTCAAACGTTTCTGCTTATTTGATTTTAATATAATCATGCTGCCTATTAATAACAAAATATATCCATTGTTGATTTTTTCAATATTAATAATAAGTCACAACTTCGAAGATGAAATTTTGGAGAATATTTCGACTTCATATGGATCTTGTTTTATTTATAAAACTAGTACACTACTTTACATAGATTCTTTCAAACATATAAAAAAACGCAACCTTAAACAATTTTAAAAATAAACATGGCACATTGTTGCTAGCTAGCATTGAAACGAATATTTATAAATTAAATCAAATACTTGACCTAGGCATTGACTAATAACTAGTAATACTAAGTATATATTATTAAACTATATAACAATGCAATCAAGTTTCTTTTCTCTGAATGTGTGGTAAAAGAAAATGAGAAGTATACATCACCCCAAAGCAATATTAGCACACATTATGCATGACAACATTTCATATTTAGAATAGATTATGGATGATGTGTTACATTATCATCCTTATCTAATTGTCCTAATTCTAAAGTTTTCACCACATGTTGGTGACCAACTGAGCATCTTCCTCCCTCTTTCCCATTTTCTTTACATTCATCATATCAGCTTCTTCCGTATACCTCATATATATATATATATATATATATATATATATATATATATATATATATATATATATATATATATATATATATATATATATATATATATATATATATATATATATATATATATATATATATATATATATATATATATATATATATATATAAATAAAACTTTCTTGCACTTGCTATCTAAATAACTGAAACAACAATATCAACAAAAAAAAATTCGAGCTGAAATAATAATGAAAGATGATTTAAAAAAATTAATATCAACACCATTTGACTGATATCTTTCTTTTCTGTTTAGTTCAAGTGTTTTCAATTATTTACAATGTATAAAATTGTTCACATGCGAAGAATAAGATATACAATCTCTAATATTCAATTTTATTATACTCATCTTAAATTTTGAACTAACTTAGATGGTGGTTCATCCTGCGCCACCATAAAAGAGATCGGATCCACCGTTCAAAATCATTAGTTAACCAACACACTTGTTTATGGTTCCTTCTTAGAAATATGTTATCCGTTTCTGGTTCCTGAACGGCCGAACAGTAGCGTCGTCTGTTGGAATCGACTTCTGATTCCTATGTTTTCCACAAAAATCACGTTCGCTTTGAAAACACCATCGTACAAACTCTGAAGTGCTAGATCTTGATTCTTGCAGTGCAGATCTGAATCTCTGATTTGCAAGTTCTTAACTTCCTTAAGTTACTCGATCCATAGCGAATCATTGCATGATTTCTATGCCTTCCGCGAATTCACGTTTGTTTTTCATCTTCACCGTTCACAACTTTCTTAGATATCAAAATCAGAAAGCGTTCGGGGGTGGAGACAGAGATTTGTCAACCACCGCTGCCGCCATGCTTCTTCGAAATCCAGATACTTGATTTCTTCGAGAACCCCGCAATATAGCAAAGGAAGACTCTCATACCCAGAACTAGGATTACGTCAGGGACCGAAGGCAATTTCCATGAAGGTCGGGTCGAAGCTTTGCAATCCACCATCCTACATGGTTGCGCCCATACTCCCCGCCACTTCCATGGTGGTTACATGGGTGACATCAAAGGATATCTCAAGTTTATAGTTAGTGGCGCCCGGACACCGCAAGTTTGTAGTTAACGTTGGGTTCCAATCCAATTCCAAGGTGCATCATGAGGTACCGACAACACTCGACAATCATTGTGGGTCTTGGAAAATCCAGTCGATAGATCGGATTTGCCAAAGGCGAATCCCAAATCTCCTTGAGGTAGATACCTATTCTAGAACAAGAAGGAAGACAAGGAATATTACCCCCGATGATTAAAGAGCACTTCGCTGAAGCATTAGACAAAGCAATTCGACAGGCCAAAAATTAGAGGTTGGTTACAAGCTACACTTTCAAGAGCAACCAACCTCTCAAACATGTATAAAAAAATTCAAAGCGGGGTACTTCAACAACCCGTCCAATTCTGGGAGACGTTATTAAGAAATGAGTCTCACTGTGGATCCTTAAGTATGATCTTCCAACTCGAAGTCTCGGAGTCTGGGGAAAGACAGATACCAAAGACCTTGGACGTCATTATGCTAAAGAAGACGCTTAGGAGCACGAAGAGCGTTCAACCCAACATTCCGAAAAGACCTTGGTCGACAACTCTAAATATAGTCCAACTACTTTGAGGTCGCCGAAGAAGGTTATCCACCTCATTATTTTATTATTTATTTGTAACAAATTCAATTCATTATTATTATGAAAGTGTGTGTGTGTACATATATATATATATATATATATATATATATATATATATATATATATATATATATATATATATATATATATATATATATATATATATATATATATATATATATATATATATATATATATATATATATATATATATATATATATATATATATATATATATATATATATACACACAAACACACACACACTTCTATTTTTCTATGTTGTATGTTTCTTTGTCTTTTTATACCAGAATATCTGAAAGGGAGTGAAGATAAACTACGAGAATACGTTTCCAATACAAATTTAATGCATTTATGCGATTCTGATACAACTTCAGCATTAACTTATTTATGCAATTATGGTGTTTCTTAAATGCACCGCCTCCATGAATGTGTATCTGATACAGACTTAACGCATTTATGCGATTCTAAAATATCTTAAGCACATTCCATGTCCAACTGCGAATCTTATACAGACTTGTTGCGATGAGAATCGAATGTCAAGCTATTTATTAAGTTGAACCACAAATCTTTAAATATTCACCACCGAGCTTTGATTTATCTAAAGGAAAGGGTAAAGATCGAAGAAAAACTCTAAGTGCGCTACGTAACAATGAAGCTAAGAGATTAGGGGGTTTTGGGGGTTGGTTATACTAAGGGAAGGTATTAGCACCCTAAGTATCTGTAGTATTCTACAATAGCCTCTTGCTTGGTAGTTATGTTTGTGTTAATGTTTGTCTGCTAATGGTTATGTGCTAAGGTAAAAACCTATGGGTATATACACTAAGTATGCTCGCCAAGACGTCGCATCTTGAGCCTACGTATACTAACAAGGATGGAATCAGAGCAATCGTAGTTCTCCTAACAAGGGAGATAACTCTTGACTATGGTCAAGGTTCAAGGGGAATAAGCATCCATAACAATGATACTTATATAGAGTTGACAAACTCTCTAAGTCTATGTTTGAAAGACTAACTGGGGGTTAACTTTAACAAAAGTCAAAGGGAAAAAGTGAGTATCCATAACCATGGTACACACATAGAGTTAAAAAATTCTAGACCTAAGCTCTAAGTTATAGGATTCACAAGTTGTGCTAAAGATCTTGACTTAACAAATTCAAAAGGTAGTGGGTTCTAACTTAAGGCTAAGTTGGAAGTTCTAATGACTCTAACAAGGTCAAATGGAAGTTTGAGAATAAAATGAGTTATCTATGACATTGAGTCAATACAGAGACTTTTCTTTAGAATTAGGAACACAGGGCAACTCTTTGTAGGATGAGAGCTAACAAGTTACATCACTTGGGGGAAATCTAGCAAAGCTTAAGCATACATATACATACATTCAAACATGATGAAGATATAAAATCATGGTGACAACTATAAGAAAGTAAATGCAAGCATGTAACAACATCAAGCAAAACAAATAACAAGGTTACAACCAAGTATTCATCCATGGAAGTTTGAGTTCAAACCAAATGGTTACGACCAAAGGTAAACATTGATGTTACAACATCTAAACATTGATCTTACAATACCAAACATCATAGATGACAAGTGAATCATGCATAAGTCAAAATATTACTTATCATGGCAAGATGAGAGACTAGCATGATATTTATAAGAGAAATAACACATTAATCTAATGGGCTTTTTAACAATTACTCATTACAAGTTAACTTAGGGTACAAGCTAACTTAAACAATTGGACTTACACATAAGGCTTCATTCAATATGCTAACAAACCTAGCAATATTGACTAATGCATGTTAGAATAAACTTCGACTACACACGCATTACTCTGACAGAAGCATGTGAATAGACTTTGACCTCATGCTTAATCTTGTCGAACCAGAAACTACCATTCGACCATACTAGAGTTCAATCTAATATCTCACATGTATACTTGCGAAAAACACTATTGCCTTATTTACATAAATATGACATATCTTTTAAATTAAAAGAAAAATAAAATAAAATAAAATAAGATTATAATATAAATTTATAAAGATTCTCATTGTTAAACAATTTTTTTATTTAATATAAGTTTAAAATATGTTCAATTATAAAATGAAATGCGATTATATTTACCAAAAAATGTTTTTCTATTTAAAATAATATTTGAGATAAATATTTAAATCAAACTCGTACAACGCAGAGGTTATATATCTAATTTTCATAAAACTTTTCAATTTAATATGATGATGTATAATCCTAACAAATCTTGTTTTTTTTTTATTGTTTTTTTTTAAATGTTATGAAAATAATGAATGTAATAACAAAATCTACGATTAATGCATGACTGGAAACTGAAAATAATTGAAAATAAAAAGTAATGATAGTGACATGTTATAGACTATGAGTAGATAGCATAGAAAATAACCATCAATATTATAAGTTAAATGTTTTTTAACCAAAATAAAAAGAATAAAGTTAACAAAGAAGAAAAATTATAAAATATATCTTATAAACCAACTAAAATACAACATCCTAATTTCGAAAAAAAATTATATTGTCATATATGTAGAAAATGATGGAAAATAAATAGTAATGCTACTGTCATGTTTTTTTTTCTTACACAATGATAGTGTCATGTTAAAAATAGTAACACTAATTAAAACAAAACATTCTAATTTCATTTTTTTTTTACATTGTCATATATGTAGAAAATGATGGCAAATAATAATAATAATAATAATAATAATAATAATAATAATAATAATAATAATAATAATAATAATAATAATAATAATGTTGTGTTTGTAAGTGTTTATAACGAACAATCACAAATTTAAAAGTTTTTAAGATTAATTCGAAAAAATTTAAGAATAACTTTGTGCAAATACGTTTATATATTATATATATATATATATATATATATATATATATATATATATATATATATATATATATATATATATATATATATATATATATATATATATATATATATATATATATATATATATATATATATATATATATATATATATATATATATATATATATATATATATATATATATATATATATAAAACTTTTAGAGAAAGTAAAGTTGATTAAAGTAAAAAATACTTTACAATAAACAATATTAAATAAATGCAATAAATGATAAAAAGAGAATATATTTAAATTAAGGAAACATAAAGAAAGTACAATGAAAGGGCACGGTCTCACATATCACTCACAAACTATTTCTAGCTTTGCCTTGGGTACTCTAGTTCTATAGAGAAATTATATACAATTTGCGACCTTTATTACAACATATGAGCTTGTTATATATACTAAACTAAAAATAATTGTTTTCCACACTTCACTCCTAGAGAATCGACACGTCTTCAAATACATGCAACTTATTCCTCTGATGCACTGCCATGTCGTCAGTACTTGAAAACTGTTGAAAATCATTATCTCACGTTCTCTAACTACTCTTAGCGACTTGTAACTGTTTGCTCGTCGAAGGTAGTTATTGATAACACTAAGTCTCTTCCTCTATTTTTGGCTTCCTCTATTTTCTAAGTCTTTAAGCTTGTCGAAAGTCTCTCCTCGACATGGTGTCGAGTGATTATCCAAATTCGTCCCTGAGACACCTCTAAACCATATATCAAGATATGCTCTTAAGATTTTTTTCCAAACCACATCTTCAAATGTCAGTTGGAATGCTCTGGTTGACGTACCATTGCTATCAACCTATGTCAATCAATGTTAACACTTAGGATTTTCCCAATGCAACATTCAATTGACTTTCTACTAAGTGAAAATTCCAGGTTAACAAATGCCCCCAAAAAAATGTCACCTTTGGTCATATGGTCAGATGGAATAAAGGTGATGTTTTTGTAACCCTTCCATACTGTTTTCCTAGTCTGCACACGTCACATTAACGAAACGTCTATGCATTTAATTATTACTCTTTGGTCATTATGACCACTTTACACCAAAACGTCACGTCACAGACGTGCGTGCAATTGATCATGATCACTCCTTATTTTCTAAGAGCTTTAATTAAAAATAAAATCACTAAAAACATTTTTAATTCCATTTTCATCTTTCTGAATGACCTTTCCACGCCACTTGGCCAAGATCATTTGGAGGGGAAAATTGAACCCTTTTCTCCTTTGGGTATTTAACATGTTATCCCTCAACGTCCCCTTCTCTCTCACATTTCCATCTTTCTGAAACGCAAGAAGAAAAAAAAGAAACTTTGAGAATTTTTCTGCAGTTTTTCTTTCTTCTCCACTAAGCTTCTTTTCAAGAAACCTTCATAATCACCAATGGCGCCGAAAGTTCAGTCTCATCCTCTCTTTGTTGTTGAGATTGATGGACTACTCTTCATAAATGACCATACCTACATTCCTGAACCTCTTATGGAGGATGGAAGAAGAAAACTTTGGTATCGTGCTTCTTTAATCCCTTACTCCCTTGCTGGTTATGTCCATGCGTTTATGGGACCTCTTCCTAGGCGCATTAAGGAACCCCATATGCTTAAATAGTTCTTCCCCACTTTCCCTGGTTGCGAACCTTTGATGTTCATGGATGCCCTATTAAATTTCAATTTATTTAAGAACAGAGTGTTCCATTACTCCCTTCCAACTAAGGATGTTGATTATATCAAATGGTTAAATATGATTGTATGGAAGAAGAAGCAATTTTGGTGGGATTTGGGCTTTTTTTTTACCTAATTCACCTGTCACGGGTTGGTCCCACATACAACTCTCACATGCTTATTTCAGCTTTGTGCTTCTGGGATACATCAATCAACATGTTTTACCTTCCTTGTGGGATGGTAACTCTCATCTTCTTCGAAATTGCTTCCATAGTTGATCTTCGACCAACTAGAAAGGCCTTTGAGCCTTCAACAAAAACAAAAACAAAACATGGTTTTACCTTCGCCAGAACTGCTTATAACTCCTTCATAGAGGATCACTAGGGTCGAAAAATTGCATTGATGATCAAGAACATATTGCTTTCCTGACTTACTGGATTTCCTGATACGTCTTCTACGCTCGATATGTTCAGGTGGAACAGAAGTACGTCCCTTTAGCAACCCAACTTCATGAAGGGAGAAAAACATGCCTCAGCAGGTTAATTCTTTTTGTCCTATATGAATCGTTTTTGTTGACGCCTTCTCCTTCCTAAGGGACCAAGGTAATCTTTGTCGACTAGTTCTAAAGTAATACTTGCTTTGTTTTACCTTGAATCCTTCTCGGATTCTAATGCACTCTTGCATGCTTTTTACAAGGGTTCATACCAATCCAAAGGTATCGACTGCTGGTTCTCAAGATACCAGCACTACTAGAACTTCAAAGGTAAGAAAAATAACTTCTTTTCTTTAGTCTTTTCTCGTCAACGCTTTAATCTAACTTGTCCTTTTAGGGTTGAAAGGCAGCAAAGACCTCTACTGCTGCAGGGCCATCAAGGGCAAAACAACTGGAAGATGTTGTCGACGATTCTTCTAATGAGGAAATTATGGTTTGTACCGTCTACTATACTTCTATTTCCCTTAAATTTTGTACTCCTCTAATATTGTTGAACCATGTTAGTCTCCATAGAAAGAGAGTGAGTTTGACATCAGTGATTATGGTCTACAATCTCCTCCTCCAATTCCTCCAAAACATCAAGCAAACGCAAGCATCCATATTGCTGAGTACGATGTTGTGCATCAATGGGAAAACAAAGCCAACACTTAAGGTTCTAGTATTGGAAAGAAAATAAAGGTCAAGCGTGAGACTGTCACAATTTTTGAGGGCGACATGACTGAGGTGAGTGAAATTCCAACTCTGAAAAAGAGCAAAAAATGTGGCACATCCTCCCAATATCCCACTCAGAGTTCTGATAATGCGCCTTCCTACCCTCTTCCAACCGCTGGCAGGGCAACTTGTTTATTTTGTGTTTTCGTTTTTGAACTATGAACAAATTCAAAATTCTTCATCTGAGCAGCCTGTCGATGCCACCTCTAAAGGCCCTCAACCCCAACCAGATGCATCATGTAGTCATGCCTGTAGGATCAAGCGCTTACCACTAGGCCAAAAGCAATTGCTTGTAGGCGCTCATGGGTGGGATGTTAAGCCCGTCAAATCCCTCAGGGAGACACTAAATTAAATAATCCAACAATCTCCCCCCCCCCCCCCCCCCCAGTGTCAGCCGGGGGGATTCGAACCCATGACCTTGCTCTGATACCACTTGTAGGATAAAGCGCTTACCACTAGGCCAAAAGCAATTGTTGTTAGTCAGGGCGCAACTATCTTTCTTAAAGTGAACCCTAAGGGGCCTACCTAGCCCACCTAACAAACCTGTGTAGGCGCCCATGGGTGGGATGTTAAGCCCATGAAATCCCTCAGGGAGACGCTGAATTAAATAATCCAACAATGTCGACTAGTCAAGCATCAAGTACACAATGCCTTCGACGACCACTTCACCTTCTGATAACTTACATAGTGATGCTGGAATGGTGGGGTCGTCGATAATCAAGACAAGCTGGTGTGGGGACTCTAGAGTTAAGTGTAGAGACTACTGAAAGTCTATTTAATGATTCTTCTGCTGAAGGGCAATGTCGACCTACACCTGAACCCACTTCTCAAGTTGATAAAGTTAAGGCTATAAGACTAGAGGCTCTCGTGGGAACAGTTGTAAAAGAGATAAGTTAGGGGAACTCGTGTTGAAAAGACTCCAATTGTTGTTGTGTACAACCATATCCAACCATTTGTAAGGTCTCCTGGTCATGAAGGCATTTAAAGGCATACTCACTCTTCTCCTACTCTAGGATCACTATCCCGATCTCAGGAGAGCTTCAGTGACATCTCTGCTTTGACTATACATGCTTTAGAGGCTGAAGGCAATCAAGAGAATCATGTTGAGGCTTTCAAAATACTCATTGATAACCAAGAGGGTTTCTCTGACTTATCTCCCACTTCACATGGTGGCCAAAATGACAACTTTGATGAGTTGTTTCAACAATTAAAATCCAGGCCTGTCGGATTGGACCCTTTTCAAACAATCAGAGACGACTCTATTGCCTTATTTGATATCCAAGGATTAATTATGAATATGAGAAAACTAGAAGTGCCAAACCCCATTATTGTTTTGTTTTGGACTTTAAACCTCTTCTCGAGCAGGTCGTTCAAGTTGTTGGGCCAAAGAAATAGTTTTTCGGTCGATTTGAGAGGAGGGCTAAAATTTTGCGTGAACACCAAAATTTGGTTTCTGAGTCTCGACTTTAAGTTGCTGAGTTAGAAGCAAAGGCTAAGGCCAAAAACAAACTGGAAACCTTGGAAGCTAATATCTTGTCATGGACAAAAAATAAATTGGTTGCAAATGAAGATTGAGGTGGCAGAGAAAGAGAATACAAAGTTGAATGCTCCTGAGTTGGCTTCTATCGATGATCTACTAGTTGAAGCAGCCAATACTGGGACGGAACGTGCAAGAACTGCTCGCCTACTAGAAGCAGAGATGGACAAACTGAGAGTTGTCGACCGCTTGGTCGATAGGAAACTTGAGCGTACAAGGTTACACTTCGAGGAGTTTAGGAGTAACCTGAAGTCTACTGACTAATGTTATTTTTTTTCTTGTACTTCTGATTTTGTAAGGACTTCCATTTTTGGCCCAATTTATTTACCAGCTTGGCAACCCCTTTTGTACACTATGTTGATATTTGTACTTCTTGCAACATATACTTATACTTTTTTAAGTATTTTCCATTTACTCGAATTACTTGACTGTCAGAAGTTAACTCCTTGATTTCATAAGTGTTATTTGAAAACACTTGGTTAATTTTAAATGGTCCTTCCTGATTTGGAGACCATTTCCCCTAGGCTTTATCTCTTTGATCCATAGGTAATATTACCTTCCACACATAATCTCCAACCGAAAAATACTCTTGACTTGTCTTTCTTATTGTATACTTTGGCTACTCACTCCTTTTGTCTAATAAGAACGTCTAAAGCAGCTACCATTTCTTCATCCAAGTCGACCAAATCATCCATCATTATGCTCTAATAATGGTTGGTGGGAATTTATCTTTGCGTTTGGATTCTTACGGTCTACAAGCGTACTTCAACATGCAACATTGCATCATGCCCAAAGTTAGTTGAAAAGGCGTAAAGTTAGTTGCCTCTTTAGGGAGCATTCGTCAAGCCCAAAGTGCTTGGTCCAACGTCTTATGCCAATTCTTTAGCTTTTGGCCAACATGTTTTTTAATAAGGCTAATTATGACTTTGTTTACATCATCGACCTGACCGTTTGCTTGAGCATATTAAGGGGTAGAGGTCAACAATTTGATTCCTGATTCTGAGACAAACTCAAGCATCTTACGACCAGTAAAACTTATCCTTGATATATGGATATGGTCTCGAGAATCCTGAATCTAGAGATTATGTGACTTTGGATAAAGTGAATCACAACATCTTGGTCGAAATTCACCAAAGACACTATGTAACACCTTAAACCCCAAAACTTATGTAAAAAGAATTACTCGACAATTTAAGGTGTCACCAACGACCACCCTTCAACAAAACATAGACATTTTGAAAACATGCAACAGAAATGTAAACATACTACACATGTCATCGCATGCTCACCTTCACTTAAAGTATCATCGCACCAGAATCATATTAATCGTAGTAATAAAACATGTCAACTTCAATTTGGTCTTATAAAGACTTAACTTTCACAAAGTGATTCAAAAGGAAATTTAATATCCAATTCTCAATAAATTTAAAATAACTCAGCATACTAGTTATTAAATTTTAACAAATCAAGTAAGGCAATATCAAACATAATAAAAGAAAACATCGTTCGCCCCCAATGTTACAGAATCAGAGCATAGCGACTAAAAATGAGATAACTAAAGAAAATAACTCTAAGAGCTATTCATAACTCACCTCAGTAATTCTACTCCTGAGTAACTGCAAGATGTCTATGGTGGACAACATCAAAACAAAGGGGGTGAGAATTCACATTAATAAATTAACGGAATAAGCTACAAGATAGAATTCAAACATCTACACAATCCACATCAATCACACAACATTATTCTCACACCCAATCCATCATCATACAAAAAGCAATCACATATTCATCAATTAAACTCTATAATAAGACTCACAACTTCAACTAGACTCATATGCATATTGTACCATATCCTTTAGCATCTCGATTACTCTTGTTTTTAGGGTTGGATCGAGTTTGACACTTGTGTAAGTTGGCCTTAGCATAACCATCTCCCAAATCGACCTCTTCCAAAAGATTCAAGCTTGCATCCTTTTGGTTGAGGCTAATGGGTCTTTCTCAAACCCCAAAGCCTCTTCATAGTAGATATAGTCAAACCTACTACTTTTTAAAGCTGTTTCTTGGCCATTTTGGCCATTTTCTTTGTTAACTTCAAATCCTGTGGCTTTAATAATCACCATTCCTTGTGGCTCATCATCTAAGGTCGCTATTAACTTGTTCTCAGCCACATAGGCCAAAGTCTAAGCCAAAGCGCTCCATTCAGACATCATCTTCGTATGATCCCGACTATCTGTTGTACCCACTGATGGTCTCATATTCTCACTTAAAGTCGTGCAGAGGGTGCAACATTATGGAGTAGTATACATCATCTCCCTTGAAGTTGAAGTCAATTCTTGTTGGTACACATGGTGAAATATTCACCAATTGTCGATCAAAATTTCTTTTGTCGATATGATTCACTTCTGCATGAAAGAAGCTTTAGTAAGCTTTTATGTGCTCCACAATCCAATGCGTCTTCGAGATCGTGATCCTTTTTATGCATGGAGAATGATACACACCCTAATCCATGTATCCATTCTCAATCCAACAAATTGTAATTTGCTTTAGTCAAAATTAAAACAAATTACTTCTGATATGCTCATAAAAAGAATAACAATACAAATTTTTAATGAATATTTATTCAAGTTAGGAATGTGTGATGTCACGCTCCAACTTAAATGAGATGTTAAATAAGTCAAATGTTGTTAACCCTAAAGTAATTATTTTTTATATTAATTGTTGATTGAGAGAGAATGGAAAATTGAGATGCCATTTATTTTTAATATTAATTGATTCGTTTAGATGTCATTAGGTTTTTGTTTTCAAAGTCTCCTATTATCAAGGAGAGACGCGTGGGAGAGAACTCCTATAAAAGTTTCTATAATGTGAATAAAATAATATATCAGAATTTATATTTGAAAACCTTTTTACATAACAAGTAGTGAAGAAAAATATTTTAAAAATAATAAAAATTATTATTTTAAATATATTTAATGGATCTTCTTCTATCGACAAGAATATCAAGGTTTAGCAAGACTTGTGCCATTTGAGAACCATGCTTAATTGGGATGCCGTTTCTATTGCAAATTTCCAACATTTCTGCTGCATCTTTGATTTTAATATAACCAAGTTGCCTACTCAAAACAACTCAAAACTCTGACTTCATAGTTGAAATTTTGGAGTATATTCTGATTCCATAGAGATTTTATTTATATATTTAGAAAATCAATACACTACTTCACATGGATTGGATTCTTTCAAACTATTGCTAACATTGACCAACATCTTATTTTTTTAAACTATATAACAATATAAAATGCAATCAAATTTCTCTTCTTTGAATTTGTGACAAAAGAAAATCAAAATTATACATCACAGCAAAGAAAAATTAGCACACATAAACACATAATGTTACATATCATATCATATAATATATAATATGCATGACAACATTTCAAATTTCATGTTTAATATTAATAACATCATCCTTATCCTCTTGTCCTAATCCTAAGATGTTACCACATGTGGTTGATCAACTTTGGCATCTCCTTCTTTCTTTACTTCCACCATTTCAGCTTCTTCTCTATATCTCTTGTATATGTCACCTCTGTAAAACTTTTTCGTTCTCGCCACTAAAATAAGTGAGACAACTGCGCCAAAAAAAGTTGCGGCTGTAATAATAATAAAAGACAATTTGAAACATTCAACACCAACGCAATTCAATTGTTGTCCTTCTTTTCTGGTTCGTCCGAGTGCTTCCAATTGTTTTTTACCTTCCTTGTCGTACAAATGACCGGTGATCATCACGTTAAGAACGTATAACCCTAATGGACTCGCTACACTTCCGAAATTATACAATGTTGCATAATATTTAAGTCCGAAAAGTTCAGAAATTATCGCGAAAAGCAATGGCCATTGCGCGCCAAAACAAAACCCGATGATAACCGATGCTGCATAGAGACCGTTCGGAACATCGAATGCTATCAGAAGATGCCCGATACATGAGATAAAGAGAATCAAAGTGAGCATGAGAGGACGAGGGAATTTGTACTTTACTAGAACATGTTCCGAAACAAATCCTGAGAAAACTCGTCCGAGATAATTCCATATACTTACTAATGAAACGAAAGTGCTTATGCTTTTCTTCGGATATCGAAGCGATGTTCCAATCTGATTAAGATTATCGATCGCTGTCAATGCTCCACCAACACCGGAGATACATGCCACGAATAGTATCAACATGTCAATGCTGAAAAGTGCTTGAAGTATTGTATAATCCTCACCTCTTGCTGGTGGATGAAACACATCTTCGTACCATTTCGGATCTTTCTTCGGAGATGAAACTGAAACTGAATGAACAGCGTTGACTCTTTCAGTTTCTGCAATTTCACCTTCTGTTACTATTTTCACCGGCGAAGAATCAACCAAAGCGAGTTTCTTACTCTGCCAAATCTTTTTCTCTTCGATGAAAACAACGAGAAGTGGAAGAAGAAGCAAGAAAATAACCACTGCAGCACTTAAACCAAACTCACTCTGTGTGAAATTAACCTCCTTCTGTATGATAATCATGGCCAACAAAAAACCAGCAAGACCGAGTGAAATATACAAGAAATTATAAAAAACCTTAATCTCGTTAACTTGTCGAACAGGTTTCATGTATCGAACGGTTCGAAGAAACGCGAAAGAAACAACCGCCGGAAGCCAGCCTATTAACAAAATCAAAGCCTTGGGGTCATCATAGTAAAAAGCAGAATAAAGCTGTGTGATGATAGCGCCACTGAGACCAACATAGCCTTTAAGAACTCCCAAAACAGCGCCGCGAGATTCCGGGAAATTCTTCACACAGGTAACAAGCGAACCGGTGTTTGCGAAAGACTGAGAGTTAGCACCAATGCATATGTAGAGACACATTTGCCAAACTTTTGGTTTTGCTATTTTCTTAGTTACTGATAACCAAATCATGAAGTAACCAAAGAAATTGAGAACAGCACCGATTGTTAGAACTACCCAAGGTGGATATATTTCGTTGACTAATCCGGCAAGGATACCAACGTTGGCACCAAAATCTTTGAAGAAACTGAGGAGATTGAGTGTGCTTTGGTCATAGGCAAGTGTTTCTTTTAAGACGCCGGAGTATAGGGCGAACATGTAGGTGGCTCCGGCGGCTGCCATGATTAGAAAGGAGGCGAACACGATGAACCACCGTCCAGTAATAAACTGGACGGTGAGACTTCTCATGTCGCCCCAACCATGAACACCAATAGAGTTGATTTTAATAGCCATTTCTGTATATTACAAAGAAAATTTGCAGTAACCTTGTAATGGCGCTTCTAGTTATACAAGTAGCTATGATAATGTCAGTGTATAAGTTAGATTGATTGAGCAAGTTGTTCAATTCTATATATAGATATAGATTATCCTTAAAGTCAATGATATTTTTCTATATTCATTTTATTGCTATTAATGTTAAAATATCTTTAAAATGATTGAGATCTTTTAATTTCTGATATGTATTACTTTCTTTTTTTAATTATACTTATCCAATTGCTTTACTTATATCATTTAATCTCAGAATTTTATATTTTTATCTTTGCGTTTACGATAAAGATAAATACAACAGTTTAAAAATAAATATCGTAATTATAAAAAATAATATCTAAAATAAATGTCACTTTTAGTTTTTAATATAATTTTAATTGTTACTTTAAATTTTTTATTCTAAAATAGTGAGTGATTATATAGTGCCATAAACCTAGACTATTTAAGTAGTGCCAGATATGGTATTGATAATAATGATGATAGCAGAGGTAATCACAGTCTTACAACTGAGGCTCCAACCTCTGTTGCAAACATTTAATGTGGAGCTAATGGAGGAAAGACTGATTCTTTGGTGGATAATTTAGTGAAGTAAACTCTTATGGTATGCTATAAAAGAACAATAAATAAATAAGTGTTGAACATATTTAAGATGCTTGCTACATAAGCTACGCCTAGAGGGGGTAGGTGACATCCCTTAGAGGAGAGGACATACTAGTTATGGTCGATAATGAAGTCACTAACTTAACTTAGCTCCTTATGACATTGGGACGAGATGTTCGGGATGTTAACCAATGATCAAGTATGTCAATCTCGAAGACAATATTTGATGTTGACACCATTATTAAATAACTAGATATTATTCACCGTTAAATTTCATGTAAAAAAGTTTAATAAATTGGGTGTCACCTTGTTCACTTTGTATTCCTTCATGAAGTATCTGTTTTCTAATGAGCGAGTAGGAGTTGTTCAAGGAGATCAGAAAATTGTCAGGAAATGCTACGTAGGCGCGAACACCATGAAGGTGGGCTCAGGAATAAAACCACCAAGAGTAGCTTGCAAAAGTGATGAGACTTCTCCTCAAATTAGCAAAGAGATCGAGGATTAAAAGTCTAGAGGGAATGTCCCCTAGTGCCACTTTCTCTATTACAATATTTGATGTTGGTAGCTCTTTATGCCACTTACAAAAGACATATTATTTTGGGGGTACACTTTTTTCCCTATGTACCTTGTAGGGGAAAGAGTTTTTAATGAGGCTCCTCATTTTATTATTATAAAAAAAAATTTCATTTGCTAATTAAATCGCCAAATTATTCTGAAAATCATGATAAGAGATTCAAATGAACCTCCTTTGTTGTCAGGTACCCTGGCTCCCTATATGATAAACCATTTTTTCCTAACGGCAACCAAGAGTAAAGTACATGTATAAAAATGGGGTTATACTGATAACATTAACAAACATAAAGCAAGGAGTCATTTATTATTACAAAAAGAGAATATTACAAGAGGGCCGAAGTGTGAGGGACTACTCATCATCCACCAACCGACCATCTAGCTTAAGTCTAGGTTAGGATAAAAGAAAGCAAACTGTCTTTTTGCTCTTTCAAAATGTTGGGCGGAAGTAGCCATAACCTCATCCTTGAGAGATGAGACTCTCTCTTACAAGCTATCCCTAGTACTAAGAACTTTCTAGAGCAATTTCTCCAGACGCTACACCTTTTCAAACTAGAAAAGAGCCGCAATAGCTATTTTTTTGGCGCGTGTCTTCATAACATCCTGCTTTTCTCCCAATTCCCTTATCGCCTCACCTCCCTCTTGAGAATTTATCATAACATAGTTTGTTATGAATTGTAATTCTCAAATACTGGGAGAGTGTTTCTCCCTCTAAGCTTTCCCTACTATAAGGCACCGAAAAAGATGGATCTCTAGTAGGTTTGGTAAACTAGCAGAAGATGTGCCAAGAAGTGACTAGTAATCACAAGGAAACCTCTATGAAAGGTAAAGGTGGTGATTGGAGAACTCCACCTCGTTAAATTTCACGTCATTCCACAAAGATGGTCAAGGAGGGGCAGATCCATTCTCTTGCTTTCTCGTCCTCTTCGATGGTCTGGCGACTTTCTAATAGTCTAAAGGGACCTCCTTCCGCCTCGAAATCTTGGGAGGGCGAACCTCACCATCCCGAGATGTTTTGCACTGCCACTTCCCTCCATCAACAATCAAACCCTTAGGGATGGGAAGAGGCAAGCTCGCACGCTGCTACACAGCCTACATCCAAACCAAACACTCTCTCCTCTTTTGCAGAGAAGTTTTATCCATATCCTAGGATTTGGCGTTCACGGTAGAGGAAAGAGGGGGACACCCATCGCCTATGTGGTCACTGGAGAGGCATCACCTCTCTTTTTACTCGCATAAACCTATCTTTATAATCATCATAAGGGTTCACAAAGGGTTTCAACAACCACCTTCCTAGAAGAAAGCGTAACGTTACCCAACCATTATTATGAAGAATCTCTGTGCTAAATAAAGAGAGGAACACCCAAACATTGGAAGGGATGCCCAAACTACAAAAGACTATCTAGAAGGCCCTAAGCATAACCTATACGTTAAGGGTGATCTAGGAAGGGGAGACATTGACATTTTTCACGAAATCTACCTCAAAACAAGTAAGAGGAACCAAGACTACCAACTCGTGAATAATTGATAAGTGAAAATAAAAATAAGGGGTCGATGGCTCGATAGAGCTGTTCATATTTACCCTATCTATTTCTGAGCAGTGTTCCAATATCACATCTTTCTCACATGCTATACTGGAAAACATAATGCCCTGATGAAACCTATTGACCATGTCTGAATTGGAGTACAATAACACAATTTCGCGAGCATGAATATGCTTGATTTTCTTCTTACTCATTTCTTGCTTCAGATGTAAAGTCATCGATATTGGTGTTTTTACCTTAGGAAAGTAATTGAATCACTCACCCACGTCTTCTTTCCTTCTTCAAAGTTGTATTGGGCATGTGTATTTTTCTAAGAAGCAAAAAGTAGAAAAGAAGAGGGAGAAGAGGAAAAGTTTTTCTGAGCAGTGTATTAATCTCTTTATAGAAATATAATAGCACAAGCAATATATCCACTCAATGGGATAATTGTCGCGAAAAGTGGAAAGTTCATACACATGGAAGGCGTGTGTGACCGAAATTGGATAGATTGATTTTCCCAAGAATGTCATCATGAGTTGCATTAAATGCTACCCACGCTCAGTTTTCACTAAAGCACACAAGCTTTTAATTGATTGACGTTTTGACATCTCAAAGTTCAATCAAAAGAAACTTGACATATTCCATTAGCACCTGGCTATCCAAGAAGCATCTGGACAAAGATTAATACTCACCTTTAAGTCAAGGGACTTGCCACAAACTGGGGGACTTGTCTGTCCTTCAAAAGATTGCTTTTAGTTTAGGGTCTCGCCTCAAGCTGAAGGACTCGCCTTCCATTCGAAAGGGCCACACCCCAAGACAAGGGGCATGCCTCATATTAAAATACTCACCTCATAGCACATAAAAATCAGAGATAAGCCTTAAAACACTTGGCCATTTTACAAGCTCTCATGTTTGAGAGACTATGTAGTGTTATATTAGTGAGAGCCTCAAATAGAGGCGATGTCAAGGTCCTCACCTAGTAAGACATCACTCGGGCGCTACCTTTACGGAGCATGGGGTCTCACCTTTAAGACATATGATGTGTATAATATTGTTATCTCTTTACTAGTCACATAAGAACGAGCCATGGCACGACTCTCTAAAAAATAGGTGGTCAACAGTCTCCTCCAATCAAGGGGAGCAATTACCACTTATCAAGGTTTCCTAAACCTTACCAAAAACCTCTATAAATATCTGACCTTGAAGGATAAAAGGCAAATCATAACTTAACTAATATTAAGCATATCACAAAGTCTCTCACCTCATGTGAGATGCCCTCTCATACCACCATAGACTCTATAAACACCATCATAAGGGATCTCTCACCGCCGCGGACAACTTCTAATTATTATAAATCTATTAAAATCTTTGAGTATCTCATATCTTTGTAGGAATATCACACACATGATTAAAATTGTTGAAGTGAATACACTATGATTATGAAACAAGTTTAGTCTATTGTTAATCGTAAAAAAAAAAAAAAAAAAGTTAACCTTGCTTATAAAGTCAGGTTAGGGAAGCTAATAAGATTCATTCAAAGCTCGATAATGAAATAACATAATTACAATACTTCAATACTCTAAAAAAAAATTATAAATTTAATATTCTTCCTATTTATTTATCACATTTTTCAATCAATATGAAATAATTAGGCATGATAATTATTTTAGGAAGGAAAGAGTAATTAATATATAGATAAAAGTTTTCTCTTTTAATTATACAAGTTTTATAATCAATATAAAACCATCTACTAAATTAATCATTTTTACAAAAAAAATTATCAACTAAATTAGTTATTCGTTGCTAATGTTGACTTGTTGCATGTGGGAAAGAACGATGATGCCAACCTTTCACACTCAATGATATTATTATTATATACGTTTTCTCCATCAATCTAGATGCTTATATATATTTAAAGAGGAAAATGAAAGGTAATTCCCATTTTAGATATAATTTATATTTTGAATGTTGACTAAAATTTAAAAATTATCAATGATCAATTTTCATTCACTACGTATCAAAATAAGCACTTGATAAGAACAAATGATACTTTATTTCTTTAAGAATGAAAATGAAGTTTTATGGAATTTACATTTGTTTTGTAGTGGATGATGGATTAAATTGTAATTTCTGGGTCAATGAATCATTTCAAAATGCTTTTTAAGAAATTGAAAAGTCTTGAAGAATCGTCAAAACGGCCACTACATGACTTTTAAAGTTAGATTCATGTTAACACGTGGCATAAGTTTTAAAAAAATTAAACGTGCAATGTTAATCTTAAAAACTACTATATACTTATATTATTTTTATTGTTATTTGATTTTAATATTACATTTTTTTACATTTAATCTTTATCGTTTGATTTAAGTAATTTTGTTAAAGATTTATGATTAATTGATTTTAAGATTTATATTTAAAATGATTTTAAATATGAAATGATGACTATTTATTAATAATTTTGTGTTATCATCTAACTTTATTTTATATAATTACTTGATTTTTTAAGTTTTTGAGTTTTAGTTTGATTATACCTTGTGTATTGAATTTTTTTTTAAAAGTTTTATTAAATTTTTTTAACAATCACAATTTTTATGTTATTCAATTTTTTTTTTATTTGATCAACTAACATACAGTTCCATCAGTAAATTATCAATTTTGATCAATAAATCAATAATTTAGTAATTTAAGTCATTGTTGAAACTTTAAAATTTTGATTTCAGACTTGTAATATGGTTAGTTGACTTAAGGGGTATTTGTGAGACTGATTACGACATTTTAAATATATTATTTTGTTTAAATTCTCTCCATCAAGTTGTTTACATGTTTCTTTCAAACATTAATGCAAACAATCTGATATATCTATTTCAAAAAACTAAACTAATATATCTATTTTTTATTTTTAAATGTCTAATATATATGTCGATCGGAAGTTTCGATCAGAGAGCAGCAACGCAGAGATTGGTCGACAGGTTCAGTAAATTGTTGATGAAGAGGGTCGACGTCGACGAGAGGAAGATTGTTGAGTCGACCCTTGATGGCGTCGGTCGACTGGGTCAGCTAAGTTTTATGCAAAGAGATATCTATTTGAGCGGGAAATGAATTTGAAATCCAAGGACGTGGGGAGCTATAGAAGTAGTGGGCGAACACGTGGCATCACCAGATTCAATATAGCAATTATTTATTTCTCTATTTAAAGCAATGCATGTTTTTGTTTTAGAGGCACGCTTTTGTAATACTGTAAGAAAAACACTCTAAGTACCAAAGCGTTATGAGAAAAGAGTTTTCACTCCTACAAGATGTACGATCGCGTCTACATTTCCCTTTTTATAAGCAACTTATGTCATTAATTCTAAATGTGTCTTTGCCTTGTTGTTTTTTGTTTTTTACTTCTTTCACATAAGTTATTTCTCATTCCTTTGTACACTTATCTAAGTTTTCAAGTTTACTTACAAATAATTCTCAGCCTAATTCAAATAGACCACATTTTGCCATTTTTTCCCATACACCTCAAACCAAGTGTTTTGAGACTCGTTTGACCGGTCCCGCGAGTAAACATGTGTTGGGAGGTCAGAGGTTATTCGCGCGAAAACTGCGTACAAACAAGTTTTCGCGCGAACTACCTCTGACCTCCCAACGCAGGTTTACTTGCGGGACCGATTAAACGAGTCCTAAAACACTTGGTTTGGGGTGATAATTCATAAAGACAAATACACCATTTCCCGTTTCGATTCGAAACGACAACATGGTAGGAGTCAGGAACGTCCGCCATACTGAATTCAACATGCCTGTTGTCTTGGGCAAAGCACCAGGGAAAGAGTTTCTAAACCACAACAGACCAAATCGTCGGTGCACGAAAGGGGACATGCCTGGAACAAAGACGTTCGCTTCAGCAAACATAGTGAGGCATTTTGTAAAGAGAGTTTTGTTGGGGGTTCCCTGTGTGGTCATCAAGGCAAGTCGAACGCCTTCGACTGGATGATCCACATCGAGGCGCTGCATGGTAGCAGACACAGGATAACCCATATGATGTTCAAAAATGGCATTGAGCCAGTGCTGCAACAACCACATGGGCCCTGAGACGTTCATGGATTTAACGGTGTCATGAAGGAATTTTATTCTTAAGGCCGACAGGCCAAGAGAGTGGTAGAGGGAAGACAACAACAATGTACCCAAAGAGACTTATCGACCCTCATGTATTTGGATTGCCAAGCTAATGTAACTTTTGGTTATTTGTAGTGAGCCAGGGTAGAAGAGATAGTAAGACAGCTAAAGAGTCTGGAAGGCAATATGCTTACTGATACCTTAGTAGAACCTTTGTCATGGTGATCTTCTATGTAGTTTTGGAAGTCATCCATGTCGAAGTCAAAAGTGGCATTCGTTTCCAAAGTTGGGTCGAACGTCTCACCCAGAGGGGAAAGATCTGTAATAGCCGCCACGTCGAAGAGAGTTGGTGTCAGCATGCCACAAGGGAATTGGAAGGTGTTGGTCGAACCTTCCCAAAAAAATGTTGCAGCTAGCAAGAAATAAGGGTTGACCCTGTGGGCATTTCGAGACAACTGGATGGCATCGAAAATGCTAGCCTTTTTCCACTGTTCTTGGCGTTTATTTTGGACTTTGTTCAACCATGAAAGGTAATCCTTATTGCCTAGGGTGGGAATCGACCGAAAGACACGAGATTTGGTTGCCATGAACTTTAAGTCGAGAGTTCCTCCTTTCTGAAAAGCTAGGGGGATGATGGAAAGAAAACAAGGGGAAAACGTCTGTAGCTCCTCGTGGCTAGGCTTATTGGCAGGATATGGCCTATGGTAGGTAAGCAGTTTTCCGGTGACGGCGAAGGGGATGACCATCTGACGCCTACATGTTACCACCATAGTTTCGTCAGCCGACGTAGGATTTGTGAGAGGCTTGAGGGAATCAGCCTCAAAAAGAACGAAGGCTATGAGGTTATTCCCAGTGGTGTGGGTTTTAGAGACATTGGAAGAAGCCATTGAAACATGATAGAGAACTTTGAAAGGTTGAAGACAAGGAAGTTCTTTCAGAAAATAGAAATGAGATAAGAATGGAGAAAGAGAAACAAAGGGACGACAGTACGGTATTTATAGGCAGTGCTGCATGCAAGTGAAGAGGCGAAACGGTTGTGATTCTGAAAGTTAGTGGGGGTGGTTCAAAGACCCATGATGTTAGGATGTGACCACCATTATTAGCCGTGTCTTGGAAATTGTGGCGCAGAAAGGCGCCATCATTACTTCAGACTATAGATGACACGTGACAGAATCGACAGAAAGCAATGATGATTTTGTTGCATCACACCCAAACACGATCGAAACTCCATAAGAGCCAAAATGCTTAGTGTCTTGGTCGACAGAGTATCCCGTCGAATCTGAGTTTTGAGGGGGCATCTTATTGACCGGAAGTTTCGACCAGAGAGCAGCAACGTAGAAATTGGTCGACAGGCTCAGTAAACTGTTGATGAAGAGGGTCGACGTCAACGAGAGGATGATTGTTGGGTCGACCCCCGATGGCGTCGGTCGACTGGGTCAGCTAAGTTCTATGCAAAGAGATATCTATTTGAGCGGGAAATGGATTTTAAATCCAAGGACGTGGGAGTTATAGAAGTAGTGGGGGAACACGTGGCATCACCAAATTCAACATGGCAGTTATTTATTTCTCTATTCAAGGCAATGCTTGTGTTTGTTTTAGAGGCGCGTTTTTGTAATACTGTAAGAAAAACACTCTGAGTGCCAAAGCGTTACGAGAAAAGAGTTTTCACTCCTACAAGATGTACGATCACATCTACATTTCCTTTTTTATAAGCAATTTATGTCATTAATTCTAAATGTGTCTTTGCCTTGTTGTTTTTTGTTTTTTACTCCTTTCACATAAGTTATTTCTCATTCCTTTGTACACTTATCTAAGTTTTCAAGTTTACTTACAAATAATTCTCAGTCTATTTTAAATAGACCTCATTCCATCATTTTTCCCATACACCCCAAACCAAGTGTTCTGGGACTTGTTTGACTGGTCCCGCAAGTAAACATGCGTTGGGAGGTCAGAGGTTGTTCGCGCGAAAACTGTATGGAAATAATATATCAATCAAGTGAAAGAGAAAAAAATGGAAAAAGTAGCTGAACAATAATAATTTTTTTATTACTTTCTGTACACATCCATCCCTATAATTAATTGTTTTTAATTACTTTTTGCTTTTTGTGCTTATTCATATCTACACGGACAATTATTTTATTTTATTTTTTCAATTATTAATTTATAAGTAACTATAATTATTTAAGTTAATTCATTAAAAAACATATAAAAAAATCTCTGATGTTAAACCCTAAACCAGTAACTTATATTCATTTAGATCACTTTCAAGACATGTGAATAAGGTCATGAAACATCACAAACATGCTAAATTTTATCCTAAACAAATAAGTAATTAAAGTAAGTGATTGAACAAAGATTATTAGATTATAGAAAAAATAAGTAATTAAAGTAAGAGATTTAAGGTTTTACTCCCTTAAATCCTAGAAGGGGCCTATATAAAAAGGGAGACAAACAACAAACGTAAGTGTATACACTTTTAACTTAAAATATTATTTTCTGCCTTGTATAATCACTGATTTGGTCGAAGTATTTATAAGTACTACTCTTTTGACAACAGACTTAGTATTAAATACTAACTAGCTATTGGTACTTACCATCTCAATAAGACAATTAAGTCTGACATCAACTACTTTAGGTTCACGGATGATCATTGGCACTTCCTATCACAATCATTTTGAACAACATTCTCTTTTCTCCATTTCATGCTAAGATGGTAAACACTAGTAGTATTTCTTTTTGTTATACTCGCTAAGACAAACCCCTGACGATGATGGAAGTGGGCACAAGCCTAACTCTCCCTCGGATCCCTCGTCAACCACCTATAAGAGTCTCCAACCAATGAGACGACATCTTCACCATTATATGCATCAATGGTCAGTCATGTGTCATGTGTCTCCAACGAATGAAACAACATCTTCTCTTTTTCCACATCAATCACCGCAACGACATGAATTCTATACTCCTTAATCAAAAGAGAACTCTGAGAAGCTTTCACATGACTAGTTTGGGAAAGAGCTTGGGCTTGAGACCTCTTTTAAGACTTCAATTTTTCATCAATGTCCATGTTATCTACAAAAAGAGAAGAAAGCTAATAACCCACTAAAACAAATTAAATTACAATTCATTAGAACATTGTTGAAAACACCCAACAAACTACTACCTCCATCCTAACTGGGGGCTATGACCAAAGACCGTGTATCTACATACCGATATTTCATCTTCTCTCTTTAGAGTTATTTTTAACATAAGGAATCTTATCGAAACCATTGACAAAAACTTAAAATACACTGATTCCTTGCTATAGAAAGGTATTTCATCTTAAACTTCAGGTTTTCCCTATGACTAAAGATATTCTAACTCCAACATCAAGGAAACATAGATTCATAAACCATGTTGTCAGCCTCTTACTTGAAACTACACACATTCTCGTGGACCTTTGAGGTAAGAGGTTTACAACGATATAATGAAACTTGAAATTTTTTAAAGACTCTATCAAAACTTCAAAAATATTAGGGAATTGCTTGAACTGAATTATGATCGATATCAACTTGGAAGCGTCCCAAGAAATAGAGAAAACACAAAAGAAAACCTTGAGGGACACTTCTCTTCCTAAGTATTGACAAACCAATTGAAAGAACCTAATAAAGGCCCAACATTTAGAGTGTAATTTTGGAGGAGCCATCACCAGGTACCTTAAAATGTGTTGTTTTTATGGTGGTAAAGAGAAGGAAGAAGCTCATCTTTTAAAACCACATCAAAAAAGGGAAAGTCGGATAAGGAAATTCTTGGTAGACCTTATCACTAAAATTTGAAACCATGAGAACATGCTCAATAGAGATTTTTATTCAAAGAAACTCCTTTCGGACTACTATTTAGAATTAAGTGTCTTTGAAAATTGTGAGTTCTTAGATGTCTTCACTCAAGCAAATTGGAAGAACCTCATTAAAAGTATCGCATTGTGATTTAAATATAGACTCCCTCTCTCTCTCTCTCTCTCTCTCTCTCTCTCTCTGTGTGATGAAGAAACGGGGGTGTGGCCGGCCGAAAACCACGGTGCCACCATCATCGGAGATTCAACCTCTTCTGGAGAACCAAGTCACAATGATGTTGAAGGAAGCAAGGAAGCGATCAATACAGAAACTCTAATGGAACCAACAATGATGAAACCGAAGGAACATAAACTATGGGTGGATATTCTCAGTGACAATCAGAATCCATTTAAAGGTATGGTTATGGAATGTGTTGCACCAAAATTGGTAAATGGTGAAGTGGAAATAGAAATTGAGCAAGAAGACATAGAAACTAGAATCCAATTTTGAGATAATGCGTTGATATTATATGTGATAGGGGAAGATCTGAGCATGAACACAGTGAAGAATTACATGATGAAGATGTGAAACTTTGTGATGACTCCAAATTTGTACTACCACGATGAAGCTTACTTCTTACTGTGATTCAATTCTTATGAAGATAGGGAGACGATGATGATGAAGGGGTCGTACACCATCAAAAATTTGTCGATGATATTGAAAGAATGGAGACCTGATTTCAATTTGAAAAAGGATATTTTGTGAACCCTCCCTATCTGGGTCAAACTTCCCTAACTTCCCCTTCATCTTTGGGGTGTGAAGAGCCTAAGTAAAATTGGAAGTCCATTTGGTACCACACTAGTGACTGATGAAGGTACGACAAACAAACTCTGAGTTTTGTATGCTTGCATTTTGGTAGAGGTGGATATCACTCAACAACTGGTCAAAGAGGTTGCTATAAGGGATTGTAAAGGCATATTGTTAAAACAAAGTGCAGAGTATGAATGGAAACCCACTTTCTGTGAGAAATGCCAAAAAAAAATGGGACACTAATGTGTAACACAAGCCAAGACGAAGAAATGGAGACCAAAGGAGAAACCCCCTAAAGAAAGTAAGGAGCTAACACCAACCAAGGCTAAGAAGACTGTTAGAGAAGACAACGAGGAAGCTAATGAAGAGCCCTGCACCATGGTGAGGAAAGTGACAAGAGATAAAGGCAAAGGTATAGTCTATCCAGGTTCATCTTCTAGTGTGCACTACATTAATGACTTTGAGGTGTCGCTACTGCGAAAATCGGCGCCGGCTGACAGAAGAGTCGCCACCGTGCGTTATTTATCCCTCAGAGCGGGAAAGGGAACGCTCGAAGTAAACCTCGCAAAAAACGGGGAAAAGGTATGGTCATCGCAACCATAGCCTGGGTTCGGGAGTCGGTTACGCAAGGGGAAGGTATTAGCACCCCTCACGTCCGTCGTACTCGACGGGATCCACGCTTGCTTGGGTTGTCTACTGGATGCAAAACAATCTATCTACGACTGCTAAATCTAAACGGAAGGGAATTGACTCGATAGAGCGTCGCACTCTATGCCTACGTATTCTCAAGAGAGAAAGTCAGAGTCAACGTAGTTCGGGACTACGGGAAAATTGGCTCGCCAAGACCTCGCGTCTTGTGCCTACGTACTTCCACTGCATGGAAGATCAGAGCTTTACGTAGTTCAGACTAACTACGGCTAACAAAACATTCTCACACAGCAGTGAGAAAAACAACTGGTTTCACAGGGTCGGGAACCTATGGGCAAAACTATGGCTTGGTCTCAAATGCACTCGGGCAAGAGAAAAAAAGGGTATCAATTAATCGTCAGCGGGAAAGTCTCGATCGCACAGCAGCGAGAGAACAACAGGTTAGTTGTTAGTGTGCTCGCTAGGATATCGCATCCTATGCCTACATATCTTCGTCTGGTACGAAGAATCAGAGCAGCTGTAGTTCGGCTACTACGGGACCACAGCTCAAATCTCGTTTTATTAATCTCTGAAAAAATGATTACAACGATTGCATACTGAAAAATAAATCTCCTAGGAAACGCTATCCTATTCTATCCTAAAAAATTGAGTGAAAAAGAGCCCCCTAACAAGTGGGCTTCTAAACTATCCTAAAATCGGAAAATAAACTCTATGGAAATATATCCTAAAAGAAAATGCACTTAAAAAATATTAAATCGACACTTTAATATTTTTTCCTTTTTTCTTCTTTTCTCTTCAACATATTTTTTCTTCATATTTTCTTTCTCAATATTTTTCTCTATTTTTTCACTATTTTTCTCTTTTATTTCTTTTTTCACTTCTCTTCACATAACTATACAAAAAAAGAAAAATATAAGGGAGGGGGGTGCTCAGTTACAGGGGGTATGTACAAGAAAAAATAAATGAAAAAGACACAAAGGAATTGGGCCCAGCCCATACCCTTGCTGTGGAACCCGGAGGGGGGGTGTGAGATGTGGAAGCGGGGTGTGTGGCTGGGAAGCATTGGGCTTGAGCCCAGAACAGCCAAAAACGTGAGGGGCGCCTCCAGAAAAAACATTGGGCCTGGCCCAATCCACCCTTCGCCTTCCTCGCTTCCCTTCACTCTGAATACCCAAAACCCTAACGCTTCTTCCTCTCCTTCTTCCGCCGTCACAGCCTCCGTTTCTCTCGTTCTCCATCTTTCCGTTCATCCTTTGCTTCAATTTTCCTTGAAATATCACTCTCCCAAATCAAACAACATAAACCTGTAGGAGCTTGTTCGAAGATAAATGGTTGGTGATTGATGAACTTCTGGGCAGTGGCTCTGAAAGCTTGTTCGAGTGTTGTTGCTGATGAAGAATCTTGCGCGTTCTGGAGATTGGAAGAAGACGAAGTCCTTGAATTTCTGGTGATGATGATTCTGGTTGATTGAAGAAGAAATCTGGAAAAGCGTTGTTGATGATCTTGATGGAAGATCTTGATGAGTTGATTATGGATGTTTCTGGAAAAGCGTTGTTGAATCTGGAGTTTGTTGAGGTTCGTTGGAGAAGGTGACCAGTGGTTGAAGATCTGGAGATCTGGGGCGTGATGTTCTTGATGAAGTTTCTGGGAAATGCGCGAAGATGATGATGATGTTCATCGTTCTGGATTTTTTCTGGGTTTTTAGGGTTGATGATGGAGGTTGGTGGAGCTTGATCGGAGATGGAGGTTCATGGTGGCCACCGGGAGGAGGAAGATGAAGATTAGGGTTGAGGTTGATGAAGGTTGAAGGAGATGAAGATGAAGAGGATGAAGACGGGCGGCGGTTTCTGGGATTATAGGGGGCTCCGGCGACGGCACGGTGGCCGCCGGCCATGCAGGCCGGCCGGTGTGGTTTTACGGTGAGAGGCTATGGGGATGACGCGTGGGTCGCATGCGAGGAGAGGCGTGGCGTAAGGCTTCCACGTGTGGGAGGAAGTGGGGTGGTTGCACGCATGGCTGCCACTTGGCCTGCGCGTGGCAGTGAGATGAACGGAGGGCGAACGCGTGGCGTGGTCTGAAGGTGAAAAGTGGGGCCTCTCATCCTCGCAACACGTGGCGAGCTGGGGATTATATACCGAGCTTATTCTGGAAGCTTCTGGAGTCTTCTAGGAAACGCTGGAATCTCTTGGAAATTCTGGACATTTGCTGGACATTTGGATAATGCTTGGACGAACTGGGCTTGCAACTCTGGGCCCACTACGAAAACTGCTGCCAAAACCCAAAACTGCAATGACTTAACCTGTAATGAAAACATTAATTAAGTCTAATTAAAAATAATATGGATTAATAGAAAATGAATTAAATCTAATCCTAATTAACTATTAAAACTTTAATTAATCCTAAAAATGCTAATTAACTCCTAACTAATAAAATCCTAATAAAACCTATATTATTTACAAATGACTTAAAATCTATAAAAGAAAATAAAATGAAAAATCTATTTATCTATTAAAAAATAAAAAAACCATATTATATTCTAAAAATTCTATTAAATTCTATTCAATCTCTATAAAAGAAAATCTATTAATTCTATATCTAAAATATATTCAAAAATAATTAGTCTAAAAGAAAATCTATATTACTCTATAGCATCTAAAATTAAAAACATTTAATTTCTATCAACAAAAAACTATTTATTAATAAGAAAAAATCTATATTGAAAAAGATTAAAAATCTATTTAGACTATTAAAAAAATCCTATTAATGCTCTAAAAAATTAAAATCCATTTAAAATCCTATAAAATGCTAAAAAAAATATTTACATCTATTTAAAATCCTATTAAATCCTAAAAATGAATTTAAAATCTATTAAATCCTAAAAATAGCCAATAAAATCCAGAAAAATCACAATAATTCCCAGAGGAACAAAATAAGCACCGAACGACACAAAAATAATCGGTAAAAATAAACGGGCACCGAAATATCCCAAAAATCGATTCTACTAATCAAAAGCACCTGAAACACGAGACGAGAGCTGTGATCCCTGATAAAATCAAAACAAATGAAAAATGCACTGTATGCAATATGCAGATGCGAATGCGATTATGCGTCGAAACATCGAGCCAGATACGAGACCCGGTTGGTCAAATTTTGGGGTGCAACAGCTGCCCCTATTCAAGCGACTTCGACCTGAATGGGTGAAGAGCGCTCAGCCTTCAAACATTCAAGGTAGATGACGATTGAATACAAATGGAACCCTGAAATTTGCCAACCGCGGGAATATACTGCAAAACTGCTTGAGGAATAGCTTCCAATAGACTGAAGTTTGGTTGTCACGGCAGCAACTGGTCAATTTTCTGATAAATTTTCTTCTCCTTTTCAACACCTGTGTAACGCCACAAGTATTGAAATAATGCTTCGGGAAAGCAAACGACTTGATTCCCATTTCTCTCATGGGATCAAATCTGGTCAACTCACAGTTCACTGCGAACTTGAGGACAATTCTCCGGGGGGAATTCTGAAGGGAACTGCTTGGCACCTATTCTGACGAAGGCGGCAGCTTCAGAAGTCTGATATATGTCAATCTTTGTTGTTGTTGTTGTTTTTTCCGATGCTGATGTAACAACCAAATATGAAGAATCACTCCGCTGGGGAAGTCGAGAAGCTGTACCACACAACTCTGCAGGTGAACAAATTCGAAATCCAATAGGCAACCATCCTGGTCTATGTTTCGACATGCGTATGCTTGATAATGATGCAATGCCCTATATGACATGTAAATGTTATGCGTTCTGTTTGAAAATGCGATGCCCAGACGGCATGGATATGCTATATGCTTGTTAGATGCAATGACTATATATGCAAATGCTAATGCAGGCTCGAGCTGCCAGAGAACACCAGGTCTGAAAACCACTTGGCAAAATAAATGTCGAAGATAACGCCAACTCTACTGGGGATGACCTGAAGTCACAGAACCATCTCAGCAAAATAAATGCTGGAAACGGGAAATCAAATCCGCTGGGGATAACCGTTCTGCTGGAGAAATGAAAAGGCAACCCTGCTTGACGACTTCACTGGGGAAAGAAAGACAACTCTGCTCGGGGATGCTTTCTTCAAACCATTGGCAACTGATCACTCTGCGGGGACTGGCCCAAACTGAGGTTGATCGCATGCAGCACACTGCTGGAAATGCCCTACTATCAAGGATATCAATCTTAATCTGCTGAAGATACTCCTGATCCTACTCTGATACGGGGTAACACACAATCTCGACTCTTCCGGGGATAATAAGCAACTTTCATCTGCTGAAGAGTGGCAACAACATCCACAAGGAATTCAAACATTAATCGGGGCACTGGTATCTGCCGAGCTTCGTATCGGGGAACATGACAACAGGCGGGTCATTGGGAAATACTGTGTCAGATACCTTTAGGTTTTTTTGCTTTTCTGGTTTAGAATAAACATGGATTATGTACACAGTGGAAGTATGGGAAATACTAGACGAGAACTAGCATTCAAAGGTAGACTACCAGGCGAGAACTGATAGGAAAATGGGTTAGAAAATTGATTTTGTGTTTTGGACATCAGACAGGGCTGACTGGATAATAGACTAAGAACAAGACAACCAGGCGAGAACTGGCTGAAAGCTAACGTACACCAGGCGAGAACTGGTATAACACTTGAGGTTAAAACACACGAGAACTGATTACGCGATGACATGTACCAGGCGAGAACTGATACAACACCTGAAGAAACGGTGACCAAACGAGAATTGGTTACCAATAAACTGCACCAGGACGGGAACTGCTGCTTACAATAAACTGCACCAGGACGGGAACTGCTGCTTACAATAAACTGCACCAGGACGGGAACTGCTGCTTACGGAAGGTGGGCCAGACGAGAACTGGTTACCGGTTTGCCAGGCGAGAACTGGACTTTGGAAACGACTGGTTGCTGACACGCAACAGGTTTAAACTGCAGGATAATGATCCAACGACAACAAGACCTTCTTATTTGAAAGGTTCAGGTTTTGATAAGGGTACTGACATGATTCCCCGATACTCAACTCTGGCTGGGGATAAACAAACTGGTTTGAACAACTTGCCCTAGTACACTTAGCTGGGGATAAAAAGACTGGCGTGCACAACTTGCCCCAGTACAATTCAACTTGCCCCAATCTAACTCTTGGGAGTACTTGCTCTGAACAGCTTGCTACGAGAATACTTCGAGAATACTTGCCCCGGCATCTGCACGACAACAGAATTCAATCTCCATTAGACGCCTATTACCCTGAATGGTTTCATCATTTCTGAACTGACTTGCCCCTGAATGAGCGATGAGCGACTCAACCCGATCTGATTATTGTAACCCGGTGAACTGACTTTAAACAATGTTGCGGATAGCAAGAGTCGCCACCGACTTTTATTTTATCCATAAGGAAAGGTTATAAAAGAACAGGAAAGACCTTAGAGAATATTTTGGGTCCGGGGGGTAGGTTATGAAAAGGGAAGGTATTAGCATCCTTTTCATCCATGGTTATCCATGGGCTCTTAGGTACTTAAGCTCACTTTTGAATTGTTTTGAAATTGTAGTGTGTGAATAGAAAATTTTCAGAATAGTTAATAAATAATCCATGTAAGGATGTGTTAAGAACTTGTTTGAAAACTTGTTGAAAATTTGTTTAAGTGCGAAACAATTTTGAAGTGAGCAAGCACCTAGGAGTAACCTACCCTAATGTTTAAAGGTCTTTCTTATTCTTCATTCTTTCCTTTAGTAAGACTATCCCTACTATAATGGAGTAGGTAGTCCTTACTTTGGATGTTAAGGGACATGTGAGGGACAATTTGACTTTGAAGGCCATTGTGGGATGTAATAAGCACATATAAGGGACCATCATTATTTTTCGAAAGGGACTCGATTCGTAAAGGCAACCATAAGGGACTTTGATGATTTTTCTATTTGAGGGACTTGCTTTATACACCCCACTTAACCATTATTCGTAGGCAACTTGAGGGATATCCTTAGGAAGTGAGACGGCGATTAAAGTCGACTTACGTGTGTGACGTGTTTATTTTAATTATCTTTATTTAAAAGTGATCTAAATTTATTTTAATATTACATACATGTTGTTACACTCCCTAATTACTAACCATAATAATAATTAAATAATTAAACAACTTTACATCCAAGAAACAATTACAAAATAATAAGCAAAATAATTAAATAGCAAAGATAAATAAAATATAAATAAGCAATAATAAATAATAAAGGGGGTTAATTCTAAGTTTACTCGGCAAGACATCGCATCTTGTGCCTACGTATCCTTACGGGAGTGGAATCAGAGTAATCGTAGTTCCCCTCAATAGGGAGGTTAGAAACTTCTTGACGGTGGTCAAGGTCTCAAGGGGAATAAACGCATCTTAAGGACACGCTTACGTGGAGTGTAGAAACTCCAAATCTCTACGTTGAAATGTTAAGTTGTAATTAGGGTTAAATTAGGGATTCCACGGCGGGAAACCCTAAAATGAGCGCGGCGGCTCTTTGACCTAATGCTAAGGGTAAAATTGTAATTTTGCCTGCGGCGAGGCATTTGTGAAAATTAGGGTTTGTAGTTTGTAGTTTTGAGGATTTGAAATTGAATGTGTGAAGTTTTACGGACTATTGGCGCGGCGGCCAAACAGTTAGACCTAACCTTCGGATGTGTGCAATGTGACAGAAATAATAGTAAACGTGTGAGATAATTGAATCATGCAAACAGAGAGATAATGTCATAATTTAAACCATGCAAGCAGAAATTTAAAGGCAGAATTTAAAGAGCGATTGTTAAGTTCGCGAGGTTACATGAGAGGAGCAGATACAATATGATAATGAAATTTGAATTGAACAATAATAAAATAAAATAAATAACGGTTCTAGTTATTATTTTAAAAAAAAGATTTTAGTTATTATTTTAAATTTATCTAAAAAAAAAAGTTTTTTTCTTAAAAATAATAGGTTTTCATATTAATTTGGAAAAGATGTTAATGTTATTTATTTTAAAAAACAGATTTTTATATTATAACAAATTTTAATAAATTAATGATAACAATAATAATAATAATGGTAATAATAATGATAATAATAATAATAATAATAAATAATGATAATAATAATAATAATAATAATAATAATAATAATAATAATAATAATAATAATAATAATAATAATAATAATAAAGCAATAATGAATTTTAAATGTGCCAAATAACCCAACAATGTTGCTAACGCAGAAATGCGCTCATCGCAACCAGATCTAAATCGGACGAAACAAAATTTATCGCAAAGAAAAAGAAATTAAGCAAAAAAATAGTATTATTGCTCACACAAAAATGCGATCATCGCAACCAGATCGAACTAACACAAATGTCACGCGTCATGCACACAAATGTGCAAACATCGTATCGACATAATTCGATCAAAAATCTTATATATATAAACTCTAACAATTTAAAAATTATATATATATATAAACGTAACAGTAATAGATAAAGAAAAAGAAATAACGGTAATAGATGAAGAAAAAGAAATAACGGTAAAAGATGAAGAAAAAGAAACAACAGTAATAGATGAAGGAAAAGAAATAACGGTAAACGATGAAGAAAAAGAAACAATAGTAATAGATGGAGGAAAAGAAATAACGGTAAACGATGAAGAAAAAGAAACAATAGTAATGGATGAAGAAGAAAACTAAATAACGGCAAACGGCACTCACTCCTCTTAGGTTTTTTTTCATTCTCTCCTTTTTTCCAACAAGGCAACACATGTATATATAGGGAACAAATTAGGGTTAACACCAAATTGTCAATAATGCCCCTAAAGCCCATTTTAAAGCCCAAACTAAATAATTAGTTAAGAAAAAATAAAATTTAAATAATTTAAAATAATTAAAATAAACTTAAAATAAAACTAATAATCCTATTGATTCCTAAAATAAAAAATATTATAAAAAGAACAAAATTTTTTTCAATATTTTTTATTTTATGATTTTTTGGATATTGTTATGAATAATTTAGAAAAAAGTGGAAAAAAAAATAATATTTTAAAAAATGATTTAATTAAAATACGAAAATAATAATTAAATAATAATAAAAAACTATTTTTGTTATTATTATTTTTAATGAAAGATAGAAAAATTTAGAGTAAAAATAATAAAAAACAAAAAAAATGACAAAGGTGAGATTCGAACTCTCAACCTCTCACACTCATAACTCCTTACACATGTCCTCCTGCCAATTGTGCCATTTTTACTTTTTAAAAAAAAATGCATGCCATATGATATTTACCTTTTAACTGCATTGACTGCTTTTGACTTATCTGATCATCTGACTGAGCAAACTTTTGAGAAAAGTCTTGAAACTTGACATGGGGGTTCTTATACACATATAAGATGTTATGAAGCTCACATGAAGTCTTGGAAGTCCATTTAGCCTGATTAAAGTCAAAACCCTAGTTTTGGATGCACTGCTTAGGAGGTGCATTGTCTGAGGGAATTGTCAACTCTTCTGACCAATTGTGAATTTTGTGAACCTTGTGAACCTTCTTGGAACACAAAGTCTTGTATTGTGAGGGCAAATTTTGGGGTGCAACAGCTGCCCCTGTTCAATTTTCTGAAACCTGAGGGGTTAGATTGGTATATTTGCCAGTCGTAACCTGGAAGGTTGAAGGGGATTGAACACAAAAGCCCAAAAATTTGCACTCACCAGTGCATGGAGTGATATTGATGGTTGGTTGAACATGATTGAGTGGGCTTAAAGATGCCACTAGGGGAAAGTTCTTCAGTAGTATAATGAGAACTGTCAGGAGTCTGGAGTAATACTGATGTAACAACATGTCTTCATGAGGATAGAGCAATCAATAATGATAACCCTAAAGCAGTCTTGAAGTGATAAATCTGACCTCAGGAGGATAGAGCAATCAATAGCTCTAAAGCAGTCTTGAAGTAATAATGGCTTCAGGAGGATAGAGCAATCAATAGCTCTAAAGCAGTCTTGAAGTAATGATTTCAGGAGGATAGAGCAATGAATAGCTCTAAAGCAGTCTTGAAATAATAACGTGATATGTCTTCAGGAGGATAGAGCAATCAATAGCTCTAAAGCAGTCTTGAAGTAATGATTTCAGGAGGATAGAGCAATGAATACTCTAAAGCAGTCTTGAAATAATAATGTAATTTCAGGAGGATAGAGCAATGAATACTCTAAAGCAGTCTTGAAATAATAAGATGGCTTCAGGAGGATAGAGCAATGAATAGCTCTAAAGCAGTCTTGAAGTAGTAATATGACCTCATGAGGGTAGAGCAATGAATAGCTCTAAAGCAGTCTTGAAGTAATAGGATGATTTCAGGAGGATAGAGCAATCAGTAGCTCTAAAGCAGTCCTGAAGTCATGAGAGGCTATCAGGAGGATAAAATAACCCTGAGGTTACAATAAAGCAGTCCCAAAGTAATAAGAAGCTCATCAGGAGGATAAAGTAACCCTGAGGTTACAATAAAGCAGTCCCAAAGATCATAAGATTGTTTGTTGGATAATTAACCTGAAAACAAGGTAGCATTCTGTATAACAACATTAGTTTATGCTTTATGTATGCATGTATGACATGATGCACTTAGGTAATGTACTATAGACATATATGTTATAGTATGATGTAAATGATGTATGTATGCTATGACACTGCTGGAAGTGTCTGGATATCCTTGTATAACAACTGCTGGCCAAGGAAAATAAATCCCGATTCGTTGTTGAAGAATATATAACCCTCCGTCTGCTGGGGATAACAAGGTATAGATAACCTCCCGTTGTTGGGGATAACAAGGTATAGATAACCTCCCGTTGTTGGGGATAACAAGGTATAGATAACCTCCCGTTGTTGTTTGATAGTAGGGTAAGTATAACATTCGTTTTCGTTTGATAGTAGGGCAAGTATAACATCCCGTCTTCGTTCATCGTGCCCTTATTGGAAAGTAATTTCCCGTATATCCGTATGAGGATAAAAGAGATGGATATAAATTCCAGGGGAGATTAGACTTTGTGAAAATGGATTAGTCCTACTGATGGTTTGTAACTGTCTTGTAAAGATGAACCGGCGAAGCTTCGTTGAAATCCTTCCCTCGTTCGTCCTTAGTAAATACTATTACTGCATTTTCATGCATTTCTGGTAAACATCAATCATATTAAAAGCATACATGCGTTTCTGGTAAACATCAATCATATTCAAAGGCATACATACATTCAAACACAACCAATGGACGTTTCGCTTATGTAAATAGGGTAAAAGTGAATCTGGATTCAAAAGATGGAATTTATTTATATCAAAAGTGACCCATACACGGGTAAGTTTGTACAAGGAGACATAAACCCTAGTAAGAGAATTTTGTCATGAAGTTTTTACAAAAAGAATCAACTATGTGGGAAATAATCCTATTGAGTTTCAATTCTACTATTGCCACTCAAGTATCTCATCTTCTTGCTGTTGAGACGGAAACGATTGGATTGAGCTTTATCTGTTTGAGCTTGAGTAAGTAGTACAACTGGTTGCAGTTTCATGAGTGATCCAAACGAGACATAGTCATACGCTTTAATCCCTAACTTTTTCCTGGATTGCCCTTTCAGGTTTTCAATCCACCGGGATACCCTTTTTTGCCCAAGCCGCCTTTTCAGGTTTTCGACTTGCCGGGTGTACATCTTTTTATATATATATCCCTAATTTTTTGCCCAAACCCTTTTGGTTTGCCGGGATGCCCTTATTTTTGCCTAGGCCTGTCAACCTAGCGGGTCTCTTTTTATGCGTAGTATTTTTTAACTATGTCTGCGTTTACAGGTTGTGGGAAGTCTTCACCATCCATTGTAGTCAGTATCATGGCACCTCCTGAGAACACTGTCTTGACTACAAATGGTCCCTCATATGTTGGAGTCCACTTGCCCCTAGGATCACCCTGTGGTAATATGATACGCTTGATTACCAAGTCACCAGCCTGATATACCTTTGGCTTAACCTTCTTGTTAAAAGCTTTGATCATCCGTTTCTGGTACATCTGGCCATGACAAACTGCTGCTAACCTTTTCTCATCAATCAAATTTATCTGGTCAAGTCGAGTCTGAATCCACTCATCTTCATCCAAGCCTGCATCCTTCATAATTCTTAAGGAGGGGATCTGAACTTCAATAGGCAGAACTGCTTCCATACCATAGACTAAGGAGAATGGGGTTGCCCCTGTTGAAGTACGTATTGTAGTACGATAACCATGCAGAGCAAATGGTAACATCTCGTGCCAATCCTTGTAAGTAACAGTCATCTTCTGTACAATCTTCTTAATGTTCTTATTAGCAGCTTCAACTGCCCCATTCATCTTTGGACGATACGGAGAAGAGTTGTGATGCTTAATCTTGAACTGCGTACAGAGATCAGTAATCATAGTGTTGTTCAGACTAGTGCCATTGTCAGTGATAATCCTTTCAGGGATACCATACCTACATATGAGATTATTCTTAATGAACCGAGCCACAACATTCTTAGTCACAGATGCAAATGAAGCTGCCTCTACCCACTTCGTGAAGTAATCAATAGCAACCAGGATGAAACGATGCCCATTAGAAGCAGTAGGCTTGATCTCACCAATCATATCAATGCCCCACATGGCAAAGGGCCAAGGAGCAGTCAACACATTCAATGGAGATGGAGGTACATGTACTTTATCAGCATAGATTTGACATTTGTGACATGTTCTGGAGTGTTGATAGCAATCAGCTTCCATGGTAGACCAATAGTAACCTGCTCTCAAAATCTTCTTTGCCATGGTATGACCACTAGAATGAGTGCCAAAGGTCCCATCATGCATCTCTTCCATAATTTCTGTAGCTTCCTTCTTATCCACACAACGAAGCATAGTTGAATCATGATTACGCTTATACAGAATGCCATTACTCAGAAAGAACTTAGCAGAAAACCTTCTCAGGAACTTCCTATCTTTGACAGATGCCCCTTCAGGGAACTCCTGAGCTTCAAGATAGTTTTTCACTTCATAGAACCAAGGCTTCTCCTCTGCCCCTTCAGTGTCAATCTCATTGCAGTATGCAGGCTTCTCAAATCTATCAATGGTAATCTTGGGAGCTTCATCATCCCAGCTGATCTCAAACATAGATGCCATGGTGGCCAATGCGTCTGCCAACTGATTCTCTCTTCGTGGAATATGTCCAAAAGTAATCTCTTTGAAATGTGGGATCAAAGACAACACATGTTCTCTGTAAGGAATGAGATTATCATGCTTTGTATCCCAATCTCCTTTAATCTGACTTACTACCAGAGCTGAATCTCCATACACCTCAAGGAACTGAATCTTCATATCAATAGCAACTTGCATACCCATGATACATGCCTCATACTCAACCATGTTATTGGTACAATAGAAACAAAGTCTGGCAGTAATCGGGGTATGACAACCTTCAGGGGAACTAATCACAACACCAACACCATTACCATGTGCATTGGAGGCACCATCAAAAACCATAGTCCATCGGGATCCTTGTTCAGGTCCGTCATATTGTCCAGGTTCTTTGGTAACAGACATAATGTCTTCATCAGGGAACTCAAAATTCATTGACTGGTAATCACCTACTGCTTGATGAGCCAAATGATCAGCAACAACACTCCCCTTAATGGCCTTCTGAGTAGTATACTGTATATCATATTCCGTCAAGATCATTTGCCATCTTGCAATTCTTCCGGAGAGAGCAGGTTTCTCAAATATGTACTTGATTGGATCCATCTTCGAAATCAACAAGGTAGTATGGGTCAACATATACTGTCTTAGTCGGCGAGCAGCCCATGCCAAAGCGCATCAAGTTTTCTCGAGCAGTGAGTATCTTGTTTCACAGCCGGTAAACTTTTTGCTAAGGTAGTATATTGCCTGCTCTTTTCGACCAGACTCGTCATGTTGCCCCAATACACACCCCATTGAGTTGTCTAATACTGTTAAATACATAATCAAGGGTCTTCCATCAACTGGTGGCATTAAAATTGGAGGTTCTAGCAAATATCTCTTGATTTCATCAAAGGCAGTCTGGCACTCATCATTCCATTCCATCACCTGATCTTTCTTCAACAACTTGAAGATTGGCTCACAGATGGTAGTTAATTGGGAAATAAATCTTGCAATGTAGTTCAATCGTCCCAAGAAACCTCTAACCTCCTTCTCAGTACGGGGAGCTGGCATCTCTCGTATAGCTTTCTCTTCTTGTTGTAACAACCTAGCAAGCTCTACAGGTATTTCACAATCGTCCTCGTTTCCGTCTTCAGTTTGATAGATCGGATTCTCGAAATTGTAATTGGCAATAGTAGAACTGTTATCAACTGGATCCAGAGTGGATGAGGATCTGCATTTTAGTGACGTGGGTGTGTGTAAGAACACATAGCTGATAAAGCAAAAATAAAAGAAAAAGAAAGACAAGGAACACAATATTTACGAAAACGAAACGTCCACTGATTTTATTGAATGAAGTATGCAAATGAAATGACAACCCGTAACAAGCACACCATTGTGCCCCGGGTAAGGCACATGGCTTGAAAGTTTTAATTGTTCCAGAAATTACAAATTTAAAAACATAACACAGTAATAGTATTTACTCCTGACTAAAGGAGATAGGGATAACATCTTCAGCTTTCCAATTATTGAGTCCAGCACCCACAGTAGGAAAAATCCATGCCTCCAAGTTGTAGTCTTCATCTTGATCTCCCACAGCATTGATAACCCCTTGATTGGTGATACGAACAGCACGGGCACGACGGACAGTCTTCTGGGACTCTTCTTCCACCACAGCTTTTGCATCATTGAGGGAGGCCATTGTTGGAGGGTTTCTGATGACCACAGGAACCTTCTTCACAGCAGGAGGAGTCACACAATCCTTAACAGCCCAGGGAACCACTTCAAATGACTGACATGGAGTTTCAATGTATTCACCTTCTACTTCCAGATACTTGAAAGTGTTTACATGGCTGACAAAGTATTCTTCCTCTCCAAAGACAGTAACAACTTTTCCATTCACCGGATATCTCAACTTTTGATGTAATGTGGAGGTCACAGCACCTGCCCCATGGATCCAGGGACGACCAAGCAGACATGAGTACGAAGGACGAATATCCATCACATAGAATGTAGCAGTGAACACCTGAGAGCCAACCTTGATTGGAAGATCAATTTCCCCATGCACTACTCTTCTAGAACCATCAAAAGCCTTTACCACAATATTACTGGGCTTCAATACCGTATCTTTAGGACTCAACTTGTTCAGGACTTCCTTAGGCAACACATTCAGAGAGGAACCATTGTCTATCAGCACATGAGACAGGGTAGTGCCCCTGCATTCAATTGAAATATGCAAGGCCCTGTTATGATCCCTCTTGGCAGGGGTCAAGTCAGCATCAGAAAATCCTAACCCGTTGTCATAGGTCAGGTGAGCAACACAATTCTCAAACTGGTCCACATAAATTGTACTGGGTACATGAGCCATCTTTAGAAACTTGATCAATGACTTGGCATGAGCCTCAGAACATAATAACAGGGAGAGCATAGAGATCTTTGAGGGAGTATGCCCCAGCTGATCAACAATATCATAATCACTCTTGCGAATGATTTTCGATACTTCTTCCATCTGCTTAGAGAGGTCATCAGCAGCTGGCACATCAGTAGATACAGGCTCAATAACAGGACCCTTGCCCCGAGCATCAGTGGTGGAAGTAACAGCAGGAGTAACTGCACTCTTAGAAGCAACTGGAGGAGAGAAGACTCTTCCACTACGAGTGATCTTGCTAGATCCAGCAATATTATCAATGTCAACAGGCATATCAGGTAAAGGCTCCTGCTTGACACCATGGATGTAAACATCAGACCCATAGTGCCAAGGCACAGCTTTGTCAGATGTATAAGAAATAGGACCAGGAGTGGTAATGATCAGAGGAGCTACTTTGGCTTCAGCGACAACTTTCACAGGACCTTCAGCAGTAATCTTGATTGGGCCCTGATGAGTGATTTTAATGGGACCCTTTGAAGTGATTCTTAGTGGTACTTTGTCAACCATGTCAACCTCTTCAATCTTCTTACCCTGAGTCAGATGATCCACCATACTTTCTACAGATGCTGGTCTTCTTTCAAACACTATAGTATATTTATCCATGAGACGTTGAATCCCATCTCTCAAAATGAAGCAACTATCCGGCTTATAGGTACAATATAGACAATCTTCATGACAACCTGGAAAGATCCCAGCTTGTACTAACCTCTTTTTGATAACAGACAATGGTGTGCTCAACTCCATAACTGAATAGACATGCAGATCTTCATCAACATCTTCATCAATGGCGTTGACAGTCTTCTCGTGATTTGGCATTGGAGCTGTAATCACATTTGGAGTACCTGGTGGATCAAACTCAATTTCTCCAGCATCAATCATATCCTGAATTTTGTTCTTCAAGACCCAGCAGTTATTAGTATCATGTCCTGGACAGTTTGAATGATATGCACATCGTGCATTGGGATTGTACTTGGGAGAGGTAACATTGGGATTCTGAGGAGCCTCCCTCAGGGTAATAAGTTCAGCCTTCAACAAGTGTTGCAATGCCTGAGCCATTGACATGTTGATCTTCGTGAACTGTCTTCTAGCCCTCTGTTGGTTGCCTTGAGGCTGCTCTGTTGTTGCAGGAGTTGGATTTGAAATATGAACTGCACTAACAGACTGATGCCTTCTGTTATGATCAGGCTGACCATACACAGCATTAGATTCTTTCTTCCCAGTGGGAGGCTTCTTTGCAGCACCTGATGAAGAAGTGCCCACTTGGATCTTACCACTCTTGATACCATTCTCTACTCGCTCTCCTGTCATGATCAACTCAGTGAATCCAGATGATGAGCTTCCAATGAGATGACTGTAAAACGGACCATTCAGCGTACACATGAACATATCAACCAACTCCCTATCAGTCAAAGGGGGTTGAACTCTTCCAGCTAAGTCTCTCCACTTCTGAGCATACTCCTTAAAGCTTTCTTTGGCACCCATAGACATGCCTTGAAGCTGCATACGAGTGGGGGCTAAGTCAGCATTGTATTGATACTGCTTGTAGAAAGCTTCAGCAAGGTCATTCCAATCTCTGATGTTGACACTCTCCAACTGATAATACCACTCTAGCTGAGCTCCAGATAAACTCTCTTGAAAGAAATGGATCCACAACTTTTTATCAGCAGTGTGGGGTTGAATTCTTCTGACATAAGACCTCAGATGCAATTTGGGACAAGAGACCCCATCATAGACAACAAATGTAGGAACTTCGAACCCAATGGGTATGACCACCCCAGATATCAAGCTCAAATCCTCAAAATCCAGCCCAGATGATTTCTGTAATTCCATAGCATCCATTCTATCCACCAGCATCTTGAATTTGTCTTCGTTAGGCTCATGGTAGTAGTTAGCCTCAGAATCAGAGCCCCCCATAGTGTTGTGGAGACTGCCTCTCTCCTGCTTAGATTCTTCAGATTCATAGTCTTCATCCTGTTCCTTGGTCTTGACAGGACCTTTGAACCTTCTTCCCATGTTGAGCAACCCAGCAGACCTTCTAGCCTTCTTAGTCTTCTTGGCCAGCAGTGTCTTCAATTCATCCTGTCCCTTGGATAGGTTCAGGATCAGCTCTTGGAACTGTGCATTCTGTGCGTGGAGATCCTTAACTGATTGTTCAAGAGCCATTGCTGAAATAAACAGCGAGAAGATGAGAAACCTGTGCACAATTATAAACCTGTGATGCAATGATATGGGAATGCATATGCAATGTTTTCAAGGACCGCAGGATTTAAATTTGCTTAAACAAACAAGAAAGTAACTTTTTATTAGTAATAACTTGTTTTGCCTTTTAGGCTTACAAAAAATGAAAACGAAATAAGTACAAAAGATGGGGTTTTAAGTCTCCCATGGACGTTTCCTCTTGGTGTTGAGGTATGAGTTGAGGTTTCGTTCCTCATGAAGTAGCTTTGTTAGCTCTAGGATCCTTGCTTGGCTTGCTTTGTAATGAGCCTCGAAAGTATCCCTTTGCTCTTTCAGTTGGATCCATGATCTCTGCAAGTCTTCCATATCAGTAGGCATGTCTGGGTGAAGGATGGTAAAAGCTGTGTCTCCTTCAGCAACAGGTTCCATGGTAACTGGTAGGACGGCAGGATATGGCATCATGAGTGTCTGAGCACGAGATCGTACCCATCTGAGATAAGCCTCCATAGGAATAGTGTACTTAGGCTCCAGTGTCTTGCTGTCAATCCTGTTTACCTTTCCCCAAGCTCGGATGAATCTCTGACGGTAACCCTGAAGATCGTTGTCGTAATCAAACACAATGCCCTGAATCAACATGTCATGTGGACCATCGCTCCGGGCGTAACCAAACTGTCGTAAAGCTAGAGATGGGTTGTAGGTGATGCCTCCTCTTATGCCTAGAAGTGGCACATTAGGAAACTCCCCACAACGGTCAATGATGGTGACATTCTCCATAGATCTGGAGCACCAATGGATGTCTGAGTGAGAAAGTGACATGATCCTCTTGGACCATCTGAACCATTGCTCATTCTTCATTACTGAGCGAGGAAGGTGAGAAATAAACCACCTAGAAAGTAAAGGTATGCAGCACATCAAAGTTCCTCTTGCCCTTGTAGTACGGGTGTGAAGAGAATGTAGGATGTCTCCAAGTAAGGTAGGCACTGGATTGTGACTCAGGAATATGTTGATGGCATGAACGTCTATGAACTGATCAGGATTGGGGAACAACACTAAGCCATAAATCAATAAGGCTAAGATCTCCTCAAAAGCATCGTAGCTCATAGCCTTCAAGAACATTTGAGCTTTATCCACTAATACCTTGGCAAGAATACCTTTAACTCCATTTCTCGTCTCTAGAACAATGTCAGACTTCTTCAGATGTAGAGCTGCAGCAATAACTTCTGGTTTAAGCTCCTTCTCTAAGCCTGTGAATGGCTTCTGATCAAGAACAGGTATACCCAGAAGTTTAGAGAACTCCTCCATGGTTGGAACCGGCTGATAATCAGGAAATGTAAAGCAATGGTGCTTAGGGTCAAAGAACTGAAACAGCACACTCATCATGTCTTCACTGAACCCTGAAGTAACTAGATCCAATAAGTGACCATGTCTCTTGTTGAACTGGGAATGATCAGGCACTAGGGAAACCAACTCCTTGAGCTTAGCAGGTATCCCTACAAAGTTGATCCTGATGGTGTTTCTACGAGCAGAAGCCATGACCTGCAACAAAGAACAAAGATAAACCCTTTGGTCCTTGAAATGGTTAGGGAAAATGATATGCTTATGATGCATGATGATGTCATGATGTCATGCTCAATCACAAACATGTGGCACACACAAACAAGTCACACCATAGCCCTAGGTTTAAAGGCTTGCATGAGGTTCAAAGGCAAGTACCCTCCCCTGAAGTTAGATGGTTCATCCTGTCCTACAAAAGTAACCAGGTTCTAAGGGATCTCAATATCATTGATCCTTCACAAGGGTGGTTGTTCAGAAGGCAACTTACTTGCCAACCAAAACCCTCCAAGTTTAAGATCTCAATGAGCGTAGTATCGAGTGTCAACCAACTTCAGTCTGCACCAAAGCCGGTTACCTCACTACTTTCTAAAGGCCAAGATGAGTTAACTAGGGTTCTAAAAGTCAGTTAGTGCATTGACAACATATGGCAGCCTCAATATTATCCTCAACTTGACTTAAGGAATATAAGCACCAACCAAGAAGTCGCACTAACTATGGCCACCAGATCAACCGTATCGATATACGTCGTACAGTTTCCTTGGTCTATTGCCATTTACCTAAGGTACACTAGATCCGGGTTAGGACCTTTCACACATAAGAGCACCCCAACAATATAATAATAAAGCAAACAAGGCAAACAATTTAAAGTGATCTTAATTCCTAAGGGTACCCCTCTTAAATAGGTCCCCAGCAGAGTCGCCAGTTCTGTAACCCGGTGAACTGACTTTAAACAATGTTGCGGATAGCAAGAGTCGCCACCGACTTTTATTTTATCCATAAGGAAAGGTTATAAAAGAACAGGAAAGACCTTAGAGAATATTTTAGGTCCGGGGGGTAGGTTATGAAAAGGGAAGGTATTAGCATCCTTTTCATCCATGGTTATCCATGGGCTCTTAGGTACTTAAGCTCACTTTTGAATTGTTTTGAAATTGTAGTGTGTGAATAGAAAATTTTCAGAATAGTTAATAAATAATCCATGTAAGGATGTGTTAAGAACTTGTTTGAAAACTTGTTGAAAATTTGTTTAAGTGCGAAACAATTTTGAAGTGAGCAAGCACCTAGGAGTAACCTACCCTAATGTTTAAAGGTCTTTCTTATTCTTCATTCTTTCCTTTAGTAAGACTATCCCTACTATAATGGAGTAGGTAGTCCTTACTTTGGATGTTAAGGGACATGTGAGGGACAATTTGACTTTGAAGGCCATTGTGGGATGTAATAAGCACATATAAGGGACCATCATCATTTTTCGAAAGGGACTCGATTCGTAAAGGCAACCATAAGGGACTTTGATGATTTTTCTATTTGAGGGACTTGCTTTATACACCCCACTTAACCATTATTCGTAGGCAACTTGAGGGATATCCTTAGGAAGTGAGACGACGATTAAAGTCGACTTACGTGTGTGACGTGTTTATTTTAATTATCTTTATTTAAAAGTGATCTAAATTTATTTTAATATTACATACATGTTGTTACACTCCCTAATTACTAACCATAATAATAATTAAATAATTAAACAACTTTACATCCAAGAAACAATTACAAAATAATAAGCAAAATAATTAAATAGCAAAGATAAATAAAATATAAATAAGCAATAATAAATAATAAAGGGGGTTAATTCTAAGTTTACTCGGCAAGACATCGCATCTTGTGCCTACGTATCCTTACGGGAGTGGAATCAGAGTAATCGTAGTTCCCCTCAATAGGGAGGTTAGAAACTTCTTGACGGTGGTCAAGGTCTCAAGGGGAATAAACGCATCTTAAGGACACGCTTACGTGGAGTGTAGAAACTCCAAATCTCTACGTTGAAATGTTAAGTTGTAATTAGGGTTAAATTAGGGATTCCACGGCGGGAAACCCTAAAATGAGCGCGGCGGCTCTTTGACCTAATGCTAAGGGTAAAATTGTAATTTTGCCTGCGGCGAGGCATTTGTGAAAATTAGGGTTTGTAGTTTGTAGTTTTGAGGATTTGAAATTGAATGTGTGAAGTTTTACGGACTATTGGCGCGGCGGCCAAACAGTTAGACCTAACCTTCGGATGTGTGCAATGTGACAGAAATAATAGTAAACGTGTGAGATAATTGAATCATGCAAACAGAGAGATAATGTCATAATTTAAACCATGCAAGCAGAAATTTAAAGGCAGAATTTAAAGAGCGATTGTTAAGTTCGCGAGGTTACATGAGAGGAGCAGATACAATATGATAATGAAATTTGAATTGAACAATAATAAAATAAAATAAATAACGGTTCTAGTTATTATTTTAAAAAAAAGATTTTAGTTATTATTTTAAATTTATCTAAAAAAAAAAGTTTTTTTCTTAAAAATAATAGGTTTTCATATTAATTTGGAAAAGATGTTAATGTTATTTATTTTAAAAAACAGATTTTTATATTATAACAAATTTTAATAAATTAATGATAACAATAATAATAATAATGGTAATAATAATGATAATAATGATAATAATAATAAATAATGATAATAATAATAATAATAATAATAATAATAATAATAATAATAATAATAATAATAAAGTAATAATGAATTTTAAATGTGCCAAATAACCCAACAATGTTGCTAACGCAGAAATGCGCTCATCGCAACCAGATCTAAATCGGACGAAACAAAATTTATCGCAAAGAAAAAGAAATTAAGCAAAAAAATAGTATTATTGCTCACACAAAAATGCGATCATCGCAACCAGATCGAACTAACACAAATGTCACGCGTCATGCACACAAATGTGCAAACATCGTATCGACATAATTCGATCAAAAATCTTATATATATAAACTCTAACAATTTAAAAATTATATATATATAAACGTAACAGTAATAGATAAAGAAAAAGAAATAACGGTAATAGATGAAGAAAAAGAAATAACGGTAAAAGATGAAGAAAAAGAAACAACAGTAATAGATGAAGGAAAAGAAATAACGGTAAACGATGAAGAAAAAGAAACAATAGTAATAGATGAAGGAAAAGAAATAACGGTAAACGATGAAGAAAAAGAAACAATAGTAATGGATGAAGAAGAAAACTAAATAACGGCAAACGGCACTCACTCCTCTTAGGTTTTTTTTCATTCTCTCCTTTTTTCCAACAAGGCAACACATGTATATATAGGGAACAAATTAGGGTTAACACCAAATTGTCAATAATGTCCCTAAAGCCCATTTTAAAGCCCAAACTAAATAATTAGTTAAGAAAAAATAAAATTTAAATAATTTAAAATAATTAAAATAAACTTAAAATAAAACTAATAATCCTATTGATTCCTAAAATAAAAAATATTATAAAAAGAACAAAAATTTTTTCAATATTTTTTATTTTATGATTTTTTGGATATTTTTATGAATAATTTAGAAAAAAGTGAAAAAAAAATAATATTTTAAAAAATGATTTAATTAAAATACGAAAATAATAATTAAATAATAATAAAAAACTATTTTTGTTATTATTTTTTTTAATGAAAGATAGAAAAATTTAGAGTAAAAATAATAAAAAAACAAAAAAAATGACAAAAGTGAGATTCGAACTCTCAACCTCTCACACTCATAACTCCTTACACATGTCCTCCTGCCAATTGTGCCATTTTTACTTTTTAGAAAAAAAATGCATGCCATATGATATTTACCTTTTAACTGCATTGACTGCTTTTGACTTATCTGATCATCTGACTGAGCAAACTTTTGAGAAAAGTCTTGAAACTTGACATGGGGGTTCTTATACACATATAAGATGTTATGAAGCTCACTTGAAGTCTTGGAAGTCCATTTAGCCTGATTAAAGTCAAAACCCTAGTTTTGGATGCACTGCTTAGGAGGTGCATTGTCTGAGGGAATTGTCAACTCTTCTGACCAATTGTGAATTTTGTGAACCTTGTGAACCTTCTTGGAACACAAAGTCTTGTATTGTGAGGGCAAATTTTGGGGTGCAACAATTATCTACTGGAAGCATCTGCTTTCAAATCTCAATGCTCTGAATAGCTGCCCCTGATTAGGTTCTCGAGAAGACTCACTTCTGATCAACTGCTTCTCAAACAAAATGCCCCTGCTCAGCTGAAACTTCGGGACTGACTGATTCCGAACTCACTGGGAGTCAATGCCCCTGATTCATTGGGCTTCACAACATACACCATTCTGGTTCAGACTGCTGAATTACTCAGTCCTGCTCGATTATTCCCTGCTGGAATTTCTTTCATGCCAACTACTAACCTGCAATTAGAATCGTCTGTCTACGAATGGTAATCTTAATGCAATGGTTATGCAAATTTTGAAAAAATTTGAGCTGTCACTCATTTACATGCATGTGATTGAGAGTGACGAATGAAACAAAGTTCAAACGTAGTGTTTACGTGGTCAGTGAAAAATACAACAAGGATGTGACTAGCAAGCCAAGAAGGAGTCAGGTTACTCAACCTTATCATAATGCGCTTCAGACTAACCCTACCTCAATTAGGTCTTTTGAGGGTTGTATCGTGGTCGGGTTCACGGTTCGTGAAACAAAGGATATTCGGCTCAAATTTTGATTTGTACCCACCTTGTCTACGTGATGATCTCCGATCCTAAGGTTCAGTTAACCTGGCACGAGCACTCGCCTCCTCGAGAAGTATGCTGAATGGTAAGAACCTACAGTTAAGGAATTCACAAGCTTTTCCTGGAGTGACAGTTACTCCTTCTTCGCTTTCGGTGTCTGTGTACCCGACTTTGTGATTTGCTGGGGAAAATTTTCTTTTTAATCCCTCTTTTTCGTTCTTTTGATTCCCTAACTTTTGCCTGGACCGACTCATTTTGAGTTCTTTTCGATTTTTTTCGATTTCTTTTAAAGTCCAGCGGGATGCCCTGATTTTTGCCTAAGTATTAGCTTTCTAGCTTTTCTTTCTTTTTACTTAGCGGGCTTTCTTTCTTTCTTTCTTTTGGAACAAAGTCGTGCGACACTGGTTGCCTTGATTGCTCCGAAAGGATTGTAACTATCTCACTCCTGATTGGTGAGGTTTGACCTCTTGAAAGGTATAAACTGGTATTGGTCCTCGAAAGACAACACTCCTCTGTAAGACTTGAACGCTCGGTCAAGCTAACTGACAACTACCCTGCCCCGGATTAAGATGTGAGGGTTTAAAAGTCCGAAAAACTTCTACTTCCTGGCTCGAAGTGGTTAACAAGGGACTAACTCCTTATATCTCCAGTGTTTGGGGATTTTGAAACAATGCCTTGTACGTCATCGGTAAGGTCTTATCTGAAAGCATACAATCATTGGTTATGAGTTTCAGTTTCGTCGTCCTCCCTCCAATCTTTGCTAGTCACAGCGATAAAGTGGAGTGAATAAAAATGCAAGTGCAATGCAATAAATGAGCGACAGCGACATAACTAATTCAGAAAAATGCATAGTCACTTTATTATTATCACCATTCGAAACATACAATGCTTAAAAGCAGGTAGTAACTAACAGAAAAAAGAAACTACAAATGCAAAATGGTAAAAAGTCCGAGGACTGCCAATGCTGAGGCGCCTGCCTGTCTGAACCACTGGCTTCTGCTGGGGAATGCCCTCTGAATCTACGAGCTTAGACAGCTGAACGGTTGGGATGAACAAACAGAAACCCTTCTCGAAAGGAAATGCGATCCTGATCAATCAACTGTTGTACCTTCGCCTGAAATGCTTTACAATCTTCCGTCAAATGCCCCGGTGAGCCACCATGATAACCACACTGAACGTGGGGATTATACCCAGGAGGGTAAGGTTCTGGAACTGGCTTAAGAGCTTTAGGTTCCGCCAAAGACTTCTGGATCAAAGATGGTAGCAACTGGCTATACGGCATTGGCACTGGGTGAGAAGGAGCTTTCCTTCGTTCCAAGTTGCTACGAGGTCTGTTCTGATTCTGACGCTGATTCTGATAACCTCGGCCACGAGTTTGCTGCTTTGTGATGGAAGCGACATAAGATTCCTGATAGGGTGCCTCAGGTACGGCTGTCTATCCAGAATGACGAGACACAGAAGATACTGACCGCTGAGAAGACGGAGAACCATCAGATTTCACCGGTTCGACTTGAGGATATCCAACATCTGTCAGGACCGCATTGATCATAGCTTCATCTTCAGATTGAGAGTTACAGAGAGATTCAGTTTCACTAGCCTGACCTTTTGAAACATACGGGATTCTTCCAGTCTTTACACCATACTCGATGTGCTCTCCCGTCCTTACCAACTCAGAGAAATTTGGTGCGGTTCCAAGCATTCTTTCGAAGTACGGGCTCTGCAAGGAGTTTACGAACATCCCTTTCAGCTCTTCGTCTAGGAGCGGTGGACGCACTCTACCAGCAAATTCTCTCCATCTCTGAACATACTTTCTGAAAGATTCATTGTTCCCTTGAGACAATTCTTGCAGCTGCATGCGAATAGGAGCTTCGTCAAGATTATAGTCGTACTGCTTTAGAAAAGCATTGGCTAAGTCCATCCATGATCGGATCTGATCACGCTCTAACTGCATATACCAACTCAGAGGTGCCCCAGTCAGACTATCTTGAAAGCAATGAATCATCAGCTTGTCGTTGTGCACAAATGAAGTCATTCTTCGGCAGAACATCACCAAATGTTGCTTCGGGCAACTATCTCCTTTGTATCTTTCAAACCTCGGCATTCTGAACTTTGGAGGTAACACTAGGCCAGGAACCAGACACATATCTGCAGCACTAGGAGTAACAGCGTCTTTACCTTTCAAGGCTTTGAATCTCTCCTCTAATGCACGAAACCTTTCAGCATACACGGGAGCTAATGGGTCTTCATTCTTTGCTGTCGGGACCTCTCTTCGGGGCTTTGGCACAGGGAAGGCAAAACCCTGGTAGTTTGAGACATCAACAGAAGGAGAACGTCCACCTCGGACAACAAACTGCTCACGCAGACCTTGGTCTTCAACAGATGGCTGCACCAGCTGAGCTGCAGTAAGGTTGTTCACTTGCGGAAAGTCTTCGTCGGGCGGAGATCCATACAGAGGATTGGGCGTCACGGTGAAACCTGACAAGGTGTCAACAAACTGGAAGCTGCTCTCTGACATAGCTACCAATGGTCTTCAGCTGACTTCGATGCTCAATTCTGCTCAAATCTGCTTTGAATCTGCTTCAACCCCTTGGTCGTCTTCAATACTCACCTTCAAAACCAAAATAACGGCTGGATAAGAGCTCTGACTAGCTGGCGAATGGTATGCAATATGATGCGAAGATGCCTATGCAAATGCAATGCAATGCAACAAACACGGGATCACAGCCCCCACACAATCTAAATACTGCTACACTGCTGACAGAGCACAGCTGCTCTGAAAAGAAGACCAGAATAACGGGTAGGTTGGAAGTCAAGTTTCCTGCACAAAAAAAACCCCCCACTCACAGGTGTGGACCTATATCTGACAAGGTACGGCATCCCATGCGGTTGTCAGCGTCACAGACTTTCAAAACTGACGATACGATTCCCAGGAGGAGTGGCATCATCGAGTCCTGAAGAGGCCTCACTTAGCTAACTTCCAAATGATCGGTTCCCAGAGTCGACAATCCACCAAACCAGCAACCGTCTCAACCCAAAGGGTTGAAAGTGAAGCCAACCGGATGAACCTCGTCTGAGCGTGGATTTCATGAGACACTAGTGCCTACGAAGCAAGCACGCGCCCACTAATTTCCACTCTAAGTCTAAGGTGCACTCCAAGCCCAGGTCCGGCTTATCTCAATATCATAGAACACCCGTAACACCCCAATAGTAACAGATAATATCAATAAACAAACACCTAATAGACAAGCAAACAAACGCTAGGATTGACTCTCTCTTAGGGGACGTTGGATCCCACTTGCATAAGAACTATCGCAGTCCTTAGCGGCCAGGGGACGTTGGATCCCCAGCAGAGTCGCCAGCTGTCGCTACTGCGAAAATCGGCGCCGGCTGACAGAAGAGTCGCCACCGTGCGTTATTTATCCCTCAGAGCGGGAAAGGGAACGCTCGAAGTAAACCTCGCAAAAAACGGGGAAAAGGTATGGTCATCGCAACCATAGCCTGGGTTCGGGAGTCGGTTACGCAAGGGGAAGGTATTAGCACCCCTCACGTCCGTCGTACTCGACGGGATCCACGCTTGCTTGGGTTGTCTACTGGATGCAAAACAATCTATCTACGGCTGCTAAATCTAAACGGAAGGGAATTGACTCGATAGAGCGTCGCACTCTATGCCTACGTATTCTCAAGAGAGAAAGTCAGAGTCAACGTAGTTCGGGACTACGGGAAAATTGGCTCGCCAAGACCTCGCGTCTTGTGCCTACGTACTTCCACTGCATGGAAGATCAGAGCTTTACGTAGTTCAGACTAACTACGGCTAACAAAACATTCTCACACAGCAGTGAGAAAAACAACTGGTTTCACAGGGTCGGGAACCTATGGGCAAAACTATGGCTTGGTCTCAAATGCACTCGGGCAAGAGAAAAAAAGGGTATCAATTAATCGTCAGCGGGAAAGTCTCGATCGCACAGCAGCGAGAGAACAACAGGTTAGTTGTTAGTGTGCTCGCTAGGATATCGCATCCTATGCCTACATATCTTCGTCTGGTACGAAGAATCAGAGCAGCTGTAGTTCGGCTACTACGGGACCACAGCTCAAATCTCGTTTTATTAATCTCTGAAAAAATGATTACAACGATTGCATACTGAAAAATAAATCTCCTAGGAAACGCTATCCTATTCTATCCTAAAAAATTGAGTGAAAAAGAGCCCCCTAACAAGTGGGCTTCTAAACTATCCTAAAATCGGAAAATAAACTCTATGGAAATATATCCTAAAAGAAAATGCACTTAAAAAATATTAAATCGACACTTTAATATTTTTTCCTTTTTTCTTCTTTTCTCTTCAACATATTTTTTCTTCATATTTTCTTTCTCAATATTTTTCTCTATTTTTTCACTATTTTTCTCTTTTATTTCTTTTTTCACTTCTCTTCACATAACTATACAAAAAAAGAAAAATATAAGGGAGGGGGGTGCTCAGTTACAGGGGGTATGTACAAGAAAAAATAAATGAAAAAGACACAAAGGAATTGGGCCCAGCCCATACCCTTGCTGTGGAACCCGGAGGGGGGGTGTGAGATGTGGAAGCGGGGTGTGTGGCTGGGAAGCATTGGGCTTGAGCCCAGAACAGCCAAAAACGTGAGGGGCGCCTCCAGAAAAAACATTGGGCCTGGCCCAATCCACCCTTCGCCTTCCTCGCTTCCCTTCACTCTGAATACCCAAAACCCTAACGCTTCTTCCTCTCCTTCTTCCGCCGTCACAGCCTCCGTTTCTCTCGTTCTCCATCTTTCCGTTCATCCTTTGCTTCAATTTTCCTTGAAATATCACTCTCCCAAATCAAACAACATAAACCTGTAGGAGCTTGTTCGAAGATAAATGGTTGGTGATTGATGAACTTCTGGGCAGTGGCTCTGAAAGCTTGTTCGAGTGTTGTTGCTGATGAAGAATCTTGCGCGTTCTGGAGATTGGAAGAAGACGAAGTCCTTGAATTTCTGGTGATGATGATTCTGGTTGATTGAAGAAGAAATCTGGAAAAGCGTTGTTGATGATCTTGATGGAAGATCTTGATGAGTTGATTATGGATGTTTCTGGAAAAGCGTTGTTGAATCTGGAGTTTGTTGAGGTTCGTTGGAGAAGGTGACCAGTGGTTGAAGATCTGGAGATCTGGGGCGTGATGTTCTTGATGAAGTTTCTGGGAAATGCGCGAAGATGATGATGATGTTCATCGTTCTGGATTTTTTCTGGGTTTTTAGGGTTGATGATGGAGGTTGGTGGAGCTTGATCGGAGATGGAGGTTCATGGTGGCCACCGGGAGGAGGAAGATGAAGATTAGGGTTGAGGTTGATGAAGGTTGAAGGAGATAAAGATGAAGAGGATGAAGACGGGCGGCGGTTTCTGGGATTATAGGGGGCTCCGGCGACGGCACGGTGGTCGCCGGCCATGCAGGCCGGCCGGTGTGGTTTTACGGTGAGAGGCTATGGGGATGACGCGTGGGTCGCATGCGAGGAGAGGCGTGGCGTAAGGCTTCCACGTGTGGGAGGAAGTGGGGTGGTTGCACGCATGGCTGCCACTTGGCCTGCGCGTGGCAGTGAGATGAACGGAGGGCGAACGCGTGGCGTGGTCTGAAGGTGAAAAGTGGGGCCTCTCATCCTCGCAACACGTGGCGAGCTGGGGATTATATACCGAGCTTATTCTGGAAGCTTCTGGAGTCTTCTGGGAAACGCTGGAATCTCTTGGAAATTCTGGACATTTGCTGGACATTTGGATAATGCTTGGACGAACTGGGCTTGCAACTCTGGGCCCACTACGAAAACTGCTGCCAAAACCCAAAACTGCAATGACTTAACCTGTAATGAAAACATTAATTAAGTCTAATTAAAAATAATATGGATTAATAGAAAATGAATTAAATCTAATCCTAATTAACTATTAAAACTTTAATTAATCCTAAAAATGCTAATTAACTCCTAACTAATAAAATCCTAATAAAACCTATATTATTTACAAATGACTTAAAATCTATAAAAGAAAATAAAATGAAAAATCTATTTATCTATTAAAAAATGAAAAAACCATATTATATTCTAAAAATTCTATTAAATTCTATTCAATCTCTATAAAAGAAAATCTATTAATTCTATATCTAAAATATATTCAAAAATTCAATTAGTCTAAAAGAAAATCTATATTACTCTATAGCATCTAAAATTAAAAACATTTAATTTCTATCAACAAAAAACTATTTATTAATAAGAAAAAATCTATATTGAAAAAGATTAAAAATCTATTTAGACTATTAAAAAAATCCTATTAATGCTCTAAAAAATTAAAATCCATTTAAAATCCTATAAAATGCTAAAAAAAATATTTACATCTATTTAAAATCCTATTAAATCCTAAAAATGAATTTAAAATCTATTAAATCCTAAAAATGGCCAATAAAATCCAGAAAAATCACAATAATTCCCAGAGGAACAAAATAAGCACCGAACGACACAAAAATAATCGGTAAAAATAAACGGGCACCGAAATATCCCAAAAATCGATTCTACTAATCAAAAGCACCTGAAACACGAGACGAGAGCTGTGATCCCTGATAAAATCAAAACAAATGAAAAATGCACTGTATGCAATATGCAGATGCGAATGCGATTATGCGTCGAAACATCGAGCCAGATACGAGACCCGGTTGGTCAAATTTTGGGGTGCAACATGAGGAACTTGAGTTTTTGAATGACCCTCTGGCGGCCATAAGCAATGGCAAATGATTGTTTCATGGAACATAAGGGGCATAATAAAATGGGCAAGATTAGGGATATTAGCTCCCTTCTCCTAGAGCTTAAGCTCGCTATTGTAATCTTGATTGAGACTAGAGTTAAGAATAACAAAGCTAAGGCAATTCGTGATAAGCTCCAACTCATTGATAATTACTTGGATAACTATAAGGATCATGAAAATGGTCGAATTTGGATTGGTTGGGACACTAATATAGTTGACATGAATTACATCCAAAGTTACAATCAGTACATCCATTATGGAGTGTATGATGATAATGGTGTGTTTAAACACGGGTTGAGTGTTGTGTATGCTCACAACCAATTAGACAAGAGAAGAAATCTCCGGAAGGATCTTAAGTAGCTCCATAGGAACCACCAAGGCCCTTGGTATATTCTTGGTGATTTCAATAATGTTGGCAAGGCCCAAGATTGTATTGGTGGGAGAATTATCACTAAATCTGAGAATGAAGATCTACAGAGTATGATGCAGAGAACAGGTTTATGTGAGATGGACAGTGTATGAGACTACTTTACTTGGTCAAATAAATAAGTGGTGGGCACTATCTACTCTAGAGTTGACATAATGTTGGGAAATGTTGATTGGTTTCAGGATAATTTGGACACCATTCTGAATTTCCTTCCCCCTAATATTTCTAACAATGCTTTATTGCATATGGCCAGCAAGTGAAGAGTGAGGACAACCAAAAGGCATTTCAGATTTAGCAATTGTTTGGTGGATATAGCAGGTTTTGATAAGGTTGTTAAAAGGAGTTGGGATCAACCTATGAGGGGAAGCCTAATGTTTGTGCTCTGGAAGAAGCTCAAAAGACTGCAACCTGTGCTAATAAAGTTTAGCAAACCTCTGTCAAATTTTAAGCAAAACCTTATTAAGTGTTAGTTCCATGATTCTATGGTTGGATAAATTTTGGTAAAACATGATTCTACACTGATGTTAAGTAAGATGTTATAACATCTTCATCAACTGTTATGGCAGTACTACTGTCATGTGTTTCAAACAAGATGTCGAGACAGATGTCATGACATCTTTGTCTAGTACAGCAGACGCTGCTACTTTATATCTCTTGACAGAGGTGTTTTGGTTTGATGAGATTCTCTTGGATATACCTCATCAGTATGCGTAGGTCAAAGAGATATATTAGGAACAAAGTGCAGATTTAATTGGATTTCATAAAAAGGATCTTTGAGACTTTTTAGGAAACTATAAAATTTTTGTTCCTATTTTTATGGAGAAGATTCTGCAGAAGATTTAAAATGAGAAGATTTGGGATTTGATTTGATCAAATATGAGTTGGTTTTAGTTATGAGAAGATTTGGAGTTTGATTTGATTTGATTTGATCAAATCTAATTTGGTGTTAATTATGAAAAGATTTGAAGAATCATCTTATAAAAAGATTTGAAGAATTATTTGATTTGATTTTATCAAATCTGAGGAAGCTTTTGCTAAAGTCCAAGCCCATACTAGAAGATTATATAAATAAGGACTTGCTAGACCTAAAGAAGACAAGCATTCACAATAAGAAAATCTTGAGTGCAAAATAAGGGTTTAGGATTTTGAGAGTCTCTTGTGTGTGACTTTGTAAGTCACCCTTTGTATCTTTTGATGCATCGTGGTAGACATATTTAGGTTGTAAGTTGTTAATTGTAAATTGTTCACTCAAATCTTGTAATCAAGAGTGTATTGTCTTTGAAGAGTGTCTTCTATGTTTTATTAATCTATTGTTATCACTGCTGTGATTGAGGGGGAGTGAGAGGTGTCTCATATTTAGGAGTGTCCTAGGTAGAAGTTGCACTGGGTAGGGATTAAGTGAGGGGTTGTAAACGGGGGAGTTTAGCTCTGAATTGATACTACTGATAGTGGATTTCCTTCCTGGCTTGGTAGCCCCCAGATGTAAGTGATGTTGTACCAAACTGGGTTAACAATTCATTGTTTTATTTATCTTTCTGTATTTAATATTCTGCTCAATTTAAATGGTTAGATAAATTTTTCTGTCAGTCTGCAGATGTTACAACCTATGTCATGACAATGTTAATTCTTAAAGTAAATCAAAATGCTCGTTTTCTGTCCTTGTTATGGTTAGGCAGAGATCAATGTCTAGGACATCTGAGATCTGCATACCAGAATTTCAATTGGTATCAGAGCAGGCATCCTGTCTGTTCTGGATGAGATCTTGGGACATACTTTCTAGTGTTTTAAACAAGGAGAAGTTGTAGCTGATTTGCTGATCTTGCTAAATGTTTGAGCTGCTGATAGGTTCTTGAGGAGTTGCTGCTTATGGAGTTAAGGGGGAGTTTGTGTTTACTCCCACTTTTGAAGGATTATGTGTATCTGCTGCTGTGCTCTCTAATATAGGAGCTTCTGTGAGTTGTTGAATGTTTTTTTTGGAGATATCATATCATTCATTCTAATATACTCAAGGGTATTGATGGTTGAGATGAGTGTTCTGGATCACGAGGAACAACTCTAATGATTGTTCAATATTTCTAAGGAGTTTCTACAACAACTGCAGGAGGAGTGGCTACTTCTTCTGTATGGTGTCCTATAAGATGTTTTGACACCTTGTTTAGGGCCTGTTGAAGATGGTCCTTGGTGGTTCCGCTGCATATTTTTCTAATAGAAGAACTCTGGTAGTCTTGTTATTCTTGTGTTGTGATTGAAGAAAGATCATGGAAGATCTTGCTTATTGACTTCTGCTCTTGAAGATATCAGAATTTTTTTTAAGGCTCTAGTTGTTCTAAAGTGAAAGGTGATTTATTTTCTCCACTCATGACTTGCAAGGGTTCTATCAGCAGAGGAAATCATTGGCAGGTTGAGTCAAGGGTGTCAGCCTTGATGTTTCAACATTAAAGATCCTTTAACTAAAGAATACTTTTGGTATTACTGAAGTATAAAAATCTGCTAGATGGTCTTCTCGACAAGTTGTGTGGATTTAAGATCAACTTCTATTTGTGGAATGCATAAGTATTAAATTGGTTATCCATAATGAATCTGTACAGGGCCTGATGGGTCCAAGACGAGAGGGATCAATGATGATTTTGGTCTCAATCCAAGAGTTCGTAATCCTGTCACCTTCTCACTGTATGAGCATGAAGTTGGTCATGAGATATAATGTGGTGATCTTGGGTGTTTCTTGCTGAAAGGAGCATCTTTTATAAAAGATAGGGGATAGCTTGTCTGATGGATGTACTATTGTGGTACACAGGTTGCTTGTGGTTCAAGCAATAAGTGAATGTGTTCAGCAGGTGGGTTGAACAAGGAGTGAGCTCTTGAAGACATGAAGATGAGTCTTATGTTTTCCATTCATGTTAAGGTGTTCTTCTGGAAAAAGAGCACTGGTTATCCTTGATATGGGGAGTGTGTGATTGTATGTATCTATGAGGATGGAATGTCAAACAAGACGTTATGACATTGTGTTATTGTTCTAGCTCATGGTGAACTTGACAGTGTTTTTTTTGTTCTGTCATTGAGTATTAATGGATCAAATCAGATATGTTCAAGCTTATTGGGAGTAAGATGAAGGTGGGAGCTTTATGATCTGGCATGCACTGAAGGGATTTTTGTCAGTAGTTTTTTGGGCCTCTATCCAAGTGTTATGTCTTGTATTTGTATGACTGGTAAAGATGAAGATCAAGACACCATCAGCTCTGATTTTGTGCATATGGAAGGACGTTCACCCTGACATCTTGGAAATATTTCTTGTCTTTCAAAACTGAATCTGAGTGATCTTGCAGATAGTTATGTCTATCCTGCGACTACTTCTACTATTAGATTTGGTTCTAGTGTGGTTTGTGAAACAAGGGGTGTAGAGTTGCATGTGTTTCCAATGTGTAAATATGAAGATGTTGTAGTGAGTCTTCATATGTTTGGGTTTTCTCTTTTCGAGGGAGTGTTGATTGTGCATGACAGAGGGAGCTGTGTACCTGTCTGATGTGTAGCTGCATTGCTGTAGCCTGTACAAAGTTTGTTGACTCTCAGGCAAGCTTGTGTTCTTGGACCACTGATGAGGTCGTAATGTCAGACAAGATGTCTTAACATTGTGCTGTCTGGTGTATTTTTTTCACCTGGACAATGTGATTATGGGTCTGGCTTTTTGAGGTTGTTGGTTTAAACTAGAAATGTGCTTGCTTCTTATGAATGACCTAGGAAACAACATTGGTTATTGTCTGGGAGAATTTATTTTTCTCTGCAGAATATTTGTGTGTCTCAAATTGGGGATTTAAAATCACTTGTTACTTGTTGCATTAGCAAGTATTTAATTAATTAGTCTTTTAATTGGCGATGTCAAAAGTGTCACTCCTGAAGGTGCAACTTTAGATAAGGCAAGAACTCAAGATTCAGTAACTATGTTCATGGGGTAAAGTTATGTGGAGTTTATACTATGGAGGTTGTTTCTCATCATGATGAAGCATGGTGTATGATTGCTTGGCATGAAAATGGTCATGGAGAAGAATCATCTTGTCCCGACTATTGATGGATCTGTGCATAAGGGTAGTAGATAGAATGTACAAGGAGAAGTAGTTTATGTCCATGACTTGTTGCTTGTAGTCTGACTGATTGATGAAGGAATCATTTCTTAAGATGCTTGTTTTTGTAATATCAGACAGGATGTTTGAACATCATGTCTCTGAGGAAGCTACATGAGAGTTTATTTCTCTCTATGATTTTCTGGTGTTTATGATAATCTGTTAAGCTGAGACCTTCTTGTGTATGAAATGTATGGATTACTATGGAAATAATAAGTCATGTGGTTGGCATCTTAAGAACCAAAGTGAGTGGTAAAGGAGTTGATGTCATACATGATGGGCTGGAATTAGGATTGTGATGCTTGAGACTCACAATTTGGTTCAAAAGTGTTTTTATCTAATCATGCTGGAGTATGATGTGGAGGTAGTGGTCAAGACTGCTCTAGATCATGGTGTAAATTAGTCAGTGTGCTTGTTCATTTGCATAAGTTAGATATAAAAATTAGTGCTCTAAGTTATGCTGGGACCATAATGCTTATGGGAAGGTGGCTTATTCTCCTGGAACTGATCTGAGTATTATGAAGCAAGAAAATTGAGAATTTTGTTCTAGAGTATGGTAGTAATGTCAAGCCGAGTGTGCATGACATCGTGCCTATCCAAGGAGTTATGATAAGGTGTATAGATGCATAAGGCCATTTGTCATATATGCTCTAGGTGGGTGAATAGTTCAAGGTGTCAGGATATATTCTCAAGGAGCTATGGTATCTGGATCTGTATGAATCAAGATTGATTTTACAGTGGTTGAGTGAGTTCGGCAGGGGGATTTAAGTCCTTGTCCATGGATTGTTGCTGCAGTGGTGAAGTCTTTATATTGGTTGGGGATCAAGCAGTTTGTGTATCTCTTGGGAGGTTGTGAGATGTCATACTAGATATTCACACACCATGTGTAGTTTGTCAGATGAGTCTTGCTTTGAGGCATGATGATTCTGTTTCAGTTTTTGGGTTTGGCTCTGATTGATGTGTTATGAGTTTATTTGTGTGCATCTGAGTTTATATGTGTGTACATTTACTCCATTTTTTTGTCAATTTTTGGCTAAAAGAGGGGAGTAAGGTGTATTATTGTTATCTGTTGTCCTAATGTTATGTCACATGTATTGACATGTTGACCAACATTGTGATAGGACTTTGCTACTGCTAAGGAAAGAGTAGTGTGTTGTTATTGTTTGTTGAATGCAACTATTAAGGGGGAGCATGATAGTTTGTGAGGCTGGATGTATTTGATAAAACTACTGTTGTTGCTGATTTATCATGGTTTGGTTGTTTTAGCCAAAAATTTCAAAAAGGGGAGATTGTTAGTTCCATGATTCTATGATTGGCTAATTTTTGGTAAAACATGATTCTACACTAATGTTAAGTAAGATGTTATAACATCTTCATCAACTATTATGACAGTACTACTGTCATGTGTTTCAAACAAGATGTCGAGACAGATGTCATGACATCTTTGTCTAGTACAATAGGCGCTACTACTTTATATCTCTTGACAGAGGTGTTTTGGTTTGATGAGATTCTCTTGGATATACCTCATCAGTATGCGCAGGTCAAAGAGATCTATTAGGAGCAAAGTGCAGATTTAATTGGATTTCATAAAAAGGATCTTTGAGACTTTTTAGGAAACTATTAAATATTTTTTCCTATTTTTATGAAGAAGATTCTGCAAAAGATTTAAAATGAGAAGATTTGGGATTTGATCAAATATGAGTTGGTTTTAATTATGAGAAGATTTGGAGTTTGATTTGATTTGATTTGATCAAATCTAATTTGGTGTTAATTATGAAAAGATTTGAAGAATTATCTTATGAAAAGATTTGAAGAATTATTTGATTTGATTTTATCAAATATGATGAAGCTTTTGCTAAAGTCCAAGCCCATACTAGAAGAGTATATAAATAAGGACTTGATAGACCTAAAGAAGACAAGCATTCACCACAAGAAAATCTTGAGTGCAAAATAAGGGTTTAGGATTTTGAGAGTCTCTTGTGTGTGACTTTGTAAGTCACTCTTTGTATCTTTTGATGCATCATGGTAGACATATTTAGGTTGTAAGTTGTTAATTGTAAATTGTTCACTTAAATCTTGTAAGCAAGAGTGTATTATTCTTGATTGAAGTTGTTAAGCAAGATCAAGTATTGTCTTTGAAGAGTGTCTTCTATGTTTTATTAATCTGTTGTTATCACTGCTGTGATTGAGGGGGAGTGAGAGGTGTCTCATATCTAAGAGTGTCCTAGGTAGAAGTTGCATTGGGTAGGGATTAAGTGAGGGATTGTAAACGGGGGAGTTTAGCTCTGAATTGATACTACTGGTAGTGGGTTTCCTTCTTGGCTTGGCAGCCCCCAGATGTAGGTGATGTTGCACCGAACAGGGTTAACAATTCATTGTGTTATTTATCTTTCTGCATTTAATATTCTGCTCAATTTAAATGGTTAGATAAATTGTTCTGTCAGTCTGCAGATGTTACAATATATGTCATGACACTGTTAATTCTTAAAGTAAATCAAAATACCCGTCTTATGTCCTTGTTATGGTTAAGCCGAGATCAATGTCTAGGACATCTAAGATCTGCATACCAGAATTTCATTAAGGCTAGAGAGGACTTGAAGAAAGCTCATATCCATCTTGTGGCTAATAGAATGCATACCCTCTTAATTAAGAAAGTCAAGCAGTGTACTAAGGATGTTATAAATTTCAATGAGTTAGAGGAAAAAATGATCATGCAAAGAGCTAAAATTGATTGGCTTAGGATGGGGGATGGAAACAAATCCTTCTTCTATGCCTCCATCAAAGCCAAGCAAGATGTTAAAAGTATGAAAGGCCTGCAGGAAGTCGATGGTACTCTCTTTCAGTCCCAAAAGGATATTGAGCGGTAAAATTTGGATTTCTATGGTTAGCTGATGGGGAAGTAAGACAATAATTTGCAGCACATCGATATAGAGGCCATGAGAATGGGGAACAACTGAGTATGTAGCAGAGGGAATACATGATTAGAAATATCATTGAGCAGGACATAGTCAAAGCTCTAAAAGGAATTGGAGATTTGAAAGCCACAGGTATTGATGGTTATAGTGCTAGATTTTTCAAAGCTTGTTAGCGTATCATCAAGGATGGTGTGATAGTTGCTATCGAGGAATTCTTTAAAACTGGTAGTATCTATAAAGCCTTCAATAGTAATGTGGTAACTTTTATTCCCAAAGGTGAGTAAGCTAGGCAAGTCAAAAACTACAGACTCATAGCTAGATGCATAACTTTTTACAAGACCATATCTAAAATCATGACTGAGAGGTTGGGGGAAGACTTGCAAAGCATTGTCAGCCCTTGTTAGGCAGCCTTTGTTCCTGGACAAGACATTTATAATCATATCCTTCTAGCTTATGAGTTATTGAAAGGTTACACAAGAAAGGGAGGCACACCTAGAGTCATGATGCAAATTGATATGTAGAAGGCTTATGACATGGTTAATTGGAGTGCTTTGGAATTCATTTTAAAAGAAATAGGAATTTCTAGACAATTGATTCAGTGGATCCTGATTGGAGTAACCACTGTCTCTTAGAAGTTCAATATTAATGGTGATATGTCTAATGTCTTGCAGGCCAAGAGAGGCATAAGGCAAGGTAATCCCATATCACCCTTGCTTTTGTTATCATCATGGAACACATGCACAGGTCTATGTTAAAGATACAAAGAGATCTCAACTTCAACCATCATGCTAAGTGTGAGAAACTGTGCCTAAAAAACCTTATATTTACTAATAATGTCATGTTGTTCTGTAGAGGTAATTTAGTATCAGTGGGAGTGATGATGGATGCCTTTATGAGGTTCAAAAGTTCCACAAGGCTGGTTCCTAACCCAAATAAGAGCAAAATGTTTTTTGGTGGTATTGACAACAGGAACAAGGAGAGCCTGAGAAGCATTACTAATTTCCAAGAGGGATCACTTCCACTCAAGTATCTTAGAGTTCCACTCACTAGTAAGAAACTTACCATTCATTCTTATATGCCTTTGGTTGAGAAGATAGTTGGTAGGGTGAAGCACTGAACCATCAAACTTCTGAGTTATGCAGGGAGAGTTGAACTTATTAAAAGCATCTCTTGTGATATTGTCCAATATTGGATGCAATGTTTCCCTATTCCCAAGTTTGTGATCAAGAAAATTGATTCTATATGTAGGAGCTTCATCTGGAATGGTAATTATGAGGCTAGCAGGAAGACTCATGTGGCTTGAAAGAGAATTTGTAGTTTTAGAAAGCAAGGTGGCATGCAGATAATCAACTTAACTATGTCGAATTGTGTGCTGCTGTTGAAGTTCCTATGGAATCTTTATAGAAAGGCTGATAATATGTGGGTGAAGTGGATGCATAGTTATTATCTAAAAGATACTGCAGTTATGGATTATGAAGTAAAAATTCACAATTCATGAATTTTCAAAAGTATTTTGAAGCAAAGGGAGAAATTAGGGGGTCTACAGCAGATGTGGGATAAAGCTCAGCTTCAACAAAAAATTTCTTTGAAACCTTTCTATACCAGGCTGATTGATGATGGTAACATGGTCATTTGAAGGAAGCTTCTCAGCAACAACAAGGTCGGACCTAGAGTTGTGATTCGCTTGTGGTTAGCTTGCAATGGTATGCTAGCTACTAAGGATAGAATGAAGAGGTTTGGTATGTCGGACGATAATGTTTGTAGCTTATGCAAGGATGAAGAGGAGTCAATCAACCACTTGTTCTTTGACTGCAACAAGACCAAACCTATTTGGGACAATGTCCTTAAGTGGATGGATGTGAAGCACGAGCCTAAATAGTGGGAAGAAGAGATAGGTTGGATCATTGAAGTTACTAAGGGGAAAGGTTGGAAAGCAGCCATAGTGAAAATGGCGGTTGCCAAGATGGTTTATAACATTTTGTTGCTTATAAATAGTGTGTTTTGCAAATACTATAGATAATATAAGTATATATCACATGAGAGATGTTTCCCATTCTACATAGATGAGATACTCATTTTTATGTACAAAAGCATCCAATCTCTTCAACTCTAGAAGAATTTTCTAAATTTTGTGATCTTCTATACATCCCCTCATTGTACAATCCAAATAATATAAGGAAGGTGAAGAATTTAATTATGTTAATGTTGATCTCTTCTTCACGTCAAATCCAAATATTAGCACTCGTTCTCCTTTCAATACGGGTTATATGCACCCTAATATTCGACTAATTCTCTATGCAACAACACATTCTCATTCTAAGGAAACACAATCTTGGGAAATTATTCAAAATTAATATGATTTAAACTTGGCTGCTTGCAAATAAAGTTGAGACCAATTGGGCAAGCGGGGTAATCACCACATGATGGAAAACTGAAGAAAGGGGATTTCATTATTGTCATATGGTGATCTGGTCACGAAAACCATGGAGCATATTGGCTTTAACCTTCGAAGAGGAAGAATCCATTGGAAACTCAATAAAAATAAGGAGACATCGTCGATGAGGTGGTGGTACAAAAGTCACACGAGAAATAGAAACTACCAAAAGTCAACAAGCTCACCAACAAGCACCTAAGAAATAAGGTACCTAAAATTTGGAGGACTTTGATTATTAGATCCATCATACTAATCCTACTAAATCTCTCCTCTAAAAAATCATCAAAATAAAAATAGACAAACACTAATATTGACCACCTGGCATAAAAGCTTGCTGAGGTTGTGATTCCATTGTCGTCTAGGTTATTTAATGATAATGATGAGGACATTGAGTAGTTCTTGCTTGATTGATTCATTTTTGTTTCTTGTTTTCCTTTTCTCTTTCTTCAATTTCCTTCTATAATCGTTTTTGTTTTAATGAATAATTATTTTATTTAATTATTAAATCTATCTTTTTTCTTTATTATTGTGATCTATATGCTTGCATGTGTTTTCCTCCTTTTATATATCTGTTTATTTTTCCTGCCTTTTTCATAATTTCAAAGGGGGATAAGTATACTCTTATGGTAAGTAGGGTATACTCGATATTTTTGTGAGGGGGGTGTTTAACCACTCAAATATTATGCTCGCTATTTTTGTGAAGAGAGGTGCATTGTCATCATCATAAAGGGGGAGAATTTGGATCTATGTGCATGCAGATATAAATATTTACAATTTTAGATGCTAATGATGGTTTTGATGATAATGATATTATATATCAAACAAAATATGAATTGAATGATTCATTTGTCAAGAAGAAATAATGATCAACTTGTTATATGCATTCAGTGAAGTCTTTTGAAAATCTCCTTCCAAGCAACCTCTGATGATGTCAACAAGCTATGTCAAGCCTCATTGATGGCTTCAAGTTTTTTAATGAGAGAAAGTGTGAAAGCTCGTTTGGTCTTGTGTTTGAGTAATCAACATATGGTAAAGGTGTAAGAGTAATTCTCGAATTACTAAAGAAACTCACACACATACACATTTCAAAATGATTTTAAACTTATCTGTTTTGATAAAAAAAACACTTTTAACCCTATATAAGAACTATCAAGGTTCGTGTTGAATTGATCAAAAGTGTTCTTAATCATTTGGGAAGTATTTGTACAATGCCTAGTCGATTAAGGACTTAGCTCAATTGATTAGAGAAAGGAAAACAAATCCTTAATCAATTAAATATACTATTAATCAATTAAGTCACATAACCATTGTAGAGTTTCTATTTTAGGATTAGGGTTGCCGTCATTTTGAAACTCTTAATCGATTAGACCTTAGGGTTAATTTATTAAGTCATGAAAAAACCCTAGATCACTTCCCATCTTGAGTCTAATTTCTCCTATATATAGAGGGCTTCCCCTCATTATTTTTTTACACCGAAATTGAATCTATAGCTATTTTATTTCTCATTATCCACTCTCCTCAACTTCATTTTTTCTATTTCTTAACGGAGTTTCCTCGGATGTTTTGAAAGTGAAATTTATTTGTGAGAATTGTTCTAGTATTGTGGAAATATTGTAATGTACTAGATAAGGTATGATCTCTTTTGTAAAATCAGTAAAGGAAGTTGTTGTTTGGTTTTTGAGATTAACAAGATAAAATCTCCATTTTGGTTCTTGAGCTCAAACAATTAAAATCTCTTATTTGGTTAGAAGATTAGTTTACTAAAGTCTCTTGTTTTCTTCATGGGATTAGTCACTTAAAATATTCATTTGATCGTCTAAAGGTGTGTGGGCATAACCTGTGAAATGCTCTCATCTGTAGTGAAATTCTCAAGAGGAAACTATTGTAGACAAGAGTAAGTCAATTGGTTATGACGAACCTTTATAAATCTCTGGTGCATGATTTGTTTCCTTATCTCTTTACTTTCCATTTATTTATTTAATTACTTTTTATTTCTTTCTCTTAATTTATTTCTTTCCTTCCTCCATTTTGTGGCTTAAAATCTTTAACTAATAAAGCTAACTCAAAAATTTTTATAAACCAAATATTTTATAACTGGACAAAGTTTTTCAACCAACACAATTATCTTCCTCCTTGTGTTTATAGTCACTTGGTCAAAAATATGTAGCTGGAAGATTGAGCGAGATATAAAGATGTTCTTAAATACAAATGTGAGAGATCGAGAGCTATATGTATGACATCGTGAACTAAAGCATCTCCTCGCTGAAGTGCTTAGCAGGAATATTAGTATGTTGGTTAATTCTGTTTCCCTGGATACGATTAAGCGGCCAAGGAACATTAAAGTTCCTTCTCATATTTTCTCTATGGACAACATCCTTATCTTTTGCAAAGGCAGTGTATCTAACATAAAGAATCTTACTACTGTTTTGAAGGACTATGGTGCAGTTTTTGGGCAATTTGTTAGTTGTGGGAAGTCACATATTTACGGAGGCGCTTTGACTTCTTCTCGCCTTAATATCATGTCAGATCTCACTGGTTTTTGCATTGGCTTTGATTATTTTTTATATCTTAGAGTGCTAATTTTTAAAGGAAGACCTAATGATAAATACCTTTAACCGATTGTGGATAAAATCATTCTTAAGTTTGCATCTTGGAAAGGTTCTTTTCTTACCTTTGCGGGTCGATTCAAGTTTGTAAAGACTTCAATTCAAGGTATGCTTATCCGTTCCATGTTTATCCATGTGTGGCCGGTTTCTTTGGTTATGCGTATTGAGATAGCTGTTCGAAATTTCATTTGGAGTGGGGATGTTTCAAAAAGTAAAACTGTTACGTTGGCCTGGAAAAATATTTGTAGACCGACTTTGGAAGGTGGTATTGGGCTTAGATCTTTGGTCGCTTTGAATGAGGCTTCCAACCTTAAACTTGGTTGGGATTTTTTAATTTAAATGATCCCTGGGCTTCTTTTCTCAGAAGTCAGGTTTTGAGGAATAATCATTTCATTAATCATCGCATTTTCTCCTCTATTTGGATTAGTATCAAATTTGTGATTCCGTTGATTTGTGACAATTCGTCTTGGAATCTTGAAAGCGAAAGATCAATTAGTTTTTGGTATGATAATTGGTGTGGAGACCCCTCTCACTTGGAGATGGGATCGATGTCGGTGCCGAAAGATCTACTTGTTAGCTCATTCATTATTGATCGGAGCTGAAAACTTTTGGATGCTAATAATATTGTTCCAAATCCAATTCAGGTCAGAATTAGAAATTGTTTTATTCCTTTCTATCTTCGTCTAGATAAAAGGATTTGGAATCATTCTTCTACGGGGGAGCTTAATCTCAAAGATGCTTATGAGTTTAAGCGCTTTCCTGGTGTCCATTTTGATTAGTGGATGTGGGTTTGGGAGAAATCTATCTCGCCTTCTAAGTCATTTATGGTTTGGAAACTGTTGTTGTCTAAACTTTCTACGGATGATCAGCTGAAGCATAGGAATTTTGCTTTTCCTTCTAGGTGCAGCCTCTATTTTGTTGAAGAAGAATCTGCTAACCATATTTTTAGTGCTCTTATATTTCTCATCTTTGGCATTGGTTGTCCAAAGCTCTTAATATTAGTTTGCTGATAAAGAAGTGGGATGATATTTGGAGCATCTGCAACCACAATTGGTCGGATCAATGTAAGTTAATTTTTAATGTTGCTACTATCCATCTGTTGAATGTTGTTCGGATTGCTAGAAACATTGTCAGATTTAAAGACAAAAAAATCTCTACTTCTTCAATTTTTGGTATTATGTCGGTTTGTGGGTTGGTTGAAAATAATTTCAAAATCTCCTTCCTTTATCAATATTCATGATTTTGAGTTGTTTAGGTATTTCAAAGTCACTATTCAGCCTCCTTATGCTCCTAAGATTCTGGAAGTTATTTGGAAGCCCCCTATGTGAAATTAGATCAAGATTAATTGTGATGGTTCTTCTTTAGGCAATCTAGGGTCTTCTGCTCGTGGAAGCATTGCTAGAGATTATGATGGCATGTTTCTTGGTGCTTTTGCTAATTTTCTTGGGGTTTCTAATTCTCTCAACTCCGAACTCTCCGCTGCTATGTTAGCAATTGAGTTCGCTCATGAGAAGGGTTGACAGAAAATTTGTTTAGAATCAGATTTTATGGTTGTGGTTCAAGTGTTCAATCCCCTTTTCAAAGTTCCTTGACAAATTCGTACTAAATGAGTTAATTGTATTAATATCACAACAAACATGTCCTTTGTGGTTTCTCATATTTTCCAAGAAGAGAATAGTTGCGCAACTAACATAGGTCTTACGGTTACTAATTACACTAATTACACTTCGATCTCATATTTTTTTATAGGTGATTTTGTAAAGAATAGACTTGATTTGTCATTCTTTATGTCGGTTTTTTTCTTGAGAGAGTTTTGGTTTCATCTCCTTTTCTTCTTTGTATCAGTTTTTTTTTTGTTGGTATATAATTTTATTTATATATAAAAAAAGGACAAAACTTAAGAAACTTAAGTTTAAAATTGTTTTATTAATTTTAAGTCGGTTAAAATTGAATCTGATCTTAAAAAACTAAATATAATCACAAGAACACCATGTATGTTTTGTTTGGTTATATTACATGATAACTGATTTTAAAACTGTTTAAAAAAATATTTTTGTACTAGTGACATAAGCATACGCACGTAATCATCATACATTGGATGCATATTCAATGGTTCACTAAGGAAAATTCAAATTCATTATGAAATTTTGCCAATAATGTAGAATATTTATATAGTGAGTGATATAGCTATGAGGACTTTAAATAAGGGTAACAATATGCTATAGACTTGAGAAAAGTCATAACCACCAAATAGACTTATGTGTCCTTTTATCTTGATTTTCAATTGTGACACGGTTGCTTTTATAAGAGTGTTTTTTTTTAAAACTTTTTTGCCACCATATTAAATTAATAATATTATCACTTCAAGTACAATAAATTAATTTGACAATATCATTTATAAGTTATTTTAATCTGTAGGTTAAAAAAACAAAATCCCAACACCACAACTAAGAACTAGATAAAACTAATGTTTTTAATAATGTTTATATACAATTGAGAAAATATTCTAAATAACTTTCTAACATTGTTTGAAAAAATTTAGTTTTTTTTTAAAGAATTTATTAACACATGATTTATAGAAACTATAAATATTTGTTTAATATATTTTAATATCTTTAATTAAAAGATTATGATAATTATAATTTATTAAAAATGAATAATTTGAGTTTATTAATAAAATCGTACACAAAAGAAATGTATGTTACTAAAGAAATCATTAAACATAATATCTTTTTAATATCATAGACATAAAAATGAGAACGGTTATACTATAGTAACTATAATATTTAGTCGATATTTTAAAAAATGAATCGTGAAAAAAGTTATTGACACATATAATTTATATACGTAACTGTTGAAGTGTGTAATTTAAATTCAACTTAGTTGCATTTAGTTTAGTTTAATTTGAGTTTTATTTCATTTAGTTATAATTGTATAAATACTAAATTTAGTTTTGGGTTTAAGAGAGAATTTATTTTGTAATTGATTCCAATTCTGTTAGAAAGTTTGTTACAAATTTTTCTCTCTCTTTCTCTTCCATCACAAACTTCATCTTCTTCTTTCTTGTGCACCAACAATTTGTATTTAGAGTTCCGGTTGAGATTCACGGAAACAACACGGAAAACACGAGTGAGCATGAGGCGTGTGTGATTGATTTCGTTTTTTGAATTCGCGTTGAATACGATCAGAATCGTAACAGAATCACATTTCTTGATTCTTTGGGATTGTGAAACACGAGTGTTTTGTGAGATTCGAGTGAATTCTTGCACAGGATCGAAGACGAACGGTGGAAACGGTAGCTTGAACATAAAACTTCCAGTCTTTGATGGAAAGAATTGTAATCGATGAATGATTCAGATGCGTGTGTTGTCTAGCGCACAAGATGTTCTTGATCTCATCAATGACAGTTATGCAACGGATAAAACTGAAGCACAAAGGAACACATATAGAGAGATAGGGAAGAAGGATTAGAAAGCTTTGTTCTACATTCATTAGTGTATGGATGTGAATGTTTGAGAAAATTATTGATACAGTGACGGTGAACGCTATGTGGGACTCACTTGTACGATGGTAAGATGGTGATGAATCAGTGAAGAATGTGAAACTCCAGTATCTACGTAAGCAGTATGAGAATATCAATATGAAAAACAATAAGAATGGACCTAGCTACATCTCCAAAGTGGTTCTGATCACAAATAAGATGAAATATTGTGGAGAGACTTTCTCTGGACAAGTAATCATTAAAAAGGTACTGAAATCATTTACTCCTCATTTTAATTACATTGTTATAGCAATTAAAAATTCTAAGGATCTGAGCACCATGAGAATGAAGAGCTGAAGAGCAGTCTAAAGGCACAAGAATTGCGTCTAACTGAGAGAACCTCCGAAAGAGAGGTAGAGCAAGCTCTAAAGGCATATTTTGGTAAGAAGAATCAAAAGCAATCTTGGTCAGAGACCCAGAAGAGACATGGTGGTGGATATCAAAAGTCATAAGTCTCCAACTCTGATGAGAAGAAACATCAGAAAGGAAATGAGAAGTTTGACAAGAAGAAGGTTTAGTTCTATTGTTGTAAGAAGTTTGGTCACTTTGCTGCTGACTGTTGGTCAAACAAGGAAAGGAAATAAGAATAATCAAACATAGCCAGAGAAGAGTCTGATGATGAACTTATGCTATTGATAGATTTAGATTCTGATTATGGATATTTGGTAAACTGGTGGTATATGGACATTGGCTGCTCAAATCACCTAACTAGAAACAAACAATGGTTGATAGACTTTGACTCTAGAAAGAGAACAAAGATCAGATGTGTTAATGATAAGTATATGAATTTTGAAGACATGGGAAATGTCAAGGTCAGAGTGAAGAATGGAAAAATTATTCTGATCAAGGATGTTTAATATGTTCCTAGCATGAAAAGTAATCTGATGAGTGTAGGTCAGCTAATTGAGAAAGGTTCCTCAGTTACTATAAAGGACAATCTCTTGAAGTTGTAGGATTCTAATCAGAAGCTAATTATGCAGTATGAGCAGGGAAGCAACAGAACTTCAAGGTGAATGTGGAAACAGATAAAACTAAATTCCTTAGTGCAGAAGGTGTTGAAGGTGACAATGAGTTGTGGCACAAGAGATTGGGGCATCTGAACTTCAGAAGCTTAAGGCATCTGATTTCTAATAAGCTTGTACATGACATTCCTAAGATTGTGAATCCTGAGAAGTCATGTGAGACATGCATTAAAGGAAAGAAAACTAGATTTCCATTAGCATCATAATTGCCCCCAAGAGCAAAGCATGCTTTGGGAGTAGTGCATTCTGATGTTTGTGGACCACTCAAAGTACCTTCACTTGGAGGAAACAAGTATTTTGTGTCTTCTGTGGATGAGTTCACAAGAATGACATGGGTAGTACTCATCAAGCTTAAGCATGAGGTGTTTGTTGAGTTTCATAAATTCAAGGTGAAGGCTGAAAAACATACTGCTCAGAAGTTGAAAATTCTCTGAACTGATGGTGGAGGTGAGTACAAATATATAGAGTTTAAAAGGTCCAACAAGAAGAATAAAAGTTGAAATTCTGGCAACCACACAGTGGATGTTATCACGGATGTTATGACATCCACTGTAACACAGACTACTGGACTTAAGCAGTAAATGGAAAGCAGTAAATAACACAAGTAATTGTTTACCCAGTTCAGTGTCAACCACACCTACATCTGGGGGCTACCAAGCCAGGGAGGAAATTCACTATTAGTAGAATTAATTCAGAGTCAAACAACCAGTTTGCACTCTTCACTTAAGAGTTACCCAATGACACTTCAGCCTAATGTGCCTATATCCCTCACATTCATAACACTGAGCTCCTAGTCTAGCCTTGTTTCTGGTTACAACTCCTTGTTCATCAGACTTGTTCTTGTAAATCCACTTGGTTCCAATGATGTTTGTTCCTTCAGGTCTTGGAACCAATTCCCACACTTCATTCCGTTTAAACTGTTCCAATTCATCTTGCATGGCCTTGATCCAATATTCATCAGTTAATGCCTCCTTCACATTTTTGGGCTCAATCTTGGATACTAAACAAGAATTTGAGACAATTTCTCTGGTCTGGTTCTTACACCACTGTTGGGGTCTCCAATGATAAGATCTTTGGGATGATCTTTCAGGATCCTGATGGAAGGTTCTCTGTTGGGAGTTTCTGATTCAGAATCAGGAGTTACATCTTGAGTATCTTTAGTATTGACCATACCATCTACAGATGTCTCAAGGAATGTTTCAACATCGTCCATAACATTGGTCTCTTCATGTTGATCATCAATAATCACGTTGATGGATTCCATCAAGACTTGTGTTCTGGAGTTGAATACTCTATATGCTCTGCTGTTGGTAGAGTATCCCAGGAATATCCCTTCATCACTTTTGGGATCCATTTTTCTCCTTTGTTCACGATCTGTCAAGATGTAACACTTGCTCCCAAAAACATGAAAGTACTTTACAGTTGGTTTCCTTCCTCTCCATAGTTCATACAGAGTGAAGGAAGTTCCTTTTCTCAAGGTGACTTTGTTGTGAACATAGCAAGCTGTGTTCATTGCCTCATCCCAGAAATGCATAGGTAATTTCTTTGCATGAATCATGGCTCTAGCAGATTCTTGGATAGTCTTGTTTTTCCTTTCCACTACTCCATTTTGTTGAGGAGTAATAGGGGAGGAGAATTCATGACTGATTCCTTCAGATGAGCAGAATTCAGCAAACTTAGAGTTTTCAAACTCCTTACCATGATCACTTCTGATCCTGACAACACCACATTCTTTTTCTCTTTGAAGTCTGATACACAGCTCTCTGAAGACTTCAAATACATCTGATTTTTCTCTGATGAACTTTATCCAGGTGAATATGGAGTAATCATCAACAACTACATAAGCATACCTTTTTCCACCAAGACTCTCTACCTACATTGGTCTCATCAAGTCCATGTGCAACAGTTCAAGAACCTTGGATGTTGCAAGATGGCTAATTCTTGGATGTGACATCTTGGTTCGCTTGCCAACCTGACATTCACCACAGACCTTACCTTCATCAATAGTCATCTTTGGAATTCCTCTCACAACTTCCTTGGATATGATCTTTTTCATCCCTCTAAGATGAAGGTGTCCACGTTTTTGATGCCATAGTTTGACTTCCTTTTCTTCTTTGGCCATAGAATAGACAGTGGAGTTACTTGAGATTTGAGGCTCCCACAAGTAGCAGTTATCTTTAGACCTAGCTCCCCTTATGACTTCCTTTTTATCTATATTTAACACATTCTCCCTTTGTGAAGTTGACATTGAGTCCTTGGTCACAGAGCTGACTGATACTGATTAAGTTGGCAGTCAGTCCTTTCACCAGCAATACATTGTCTAGGTTAGGGACTCTAGGACAATCTAGTTTCCCAACACCTTTGATTTCCCCTTTTGCTCCATCACCAAAGGTCACATACCTAGTGGAATGTGGTTTGATGTCCACCAATAGATTTTTTATTCCAGTCATGTGCTTAGAGCAGCCACTATCGAAATACCAATCTCCTTTAGCTGACACTCTCAGAGAAGTATGATCTATCAGGCCAACCTCCTTTGCCACCCATTGTTGCTTCTTGACAGGAGCATCTTGATGAGAGTTGTTAGAACACAGATTGGTTCTTAATAATATCTCTATGTTTTGATGATAACTATTATGAAATTTTGTATTTAAGAGTTATATACTCTAAAATTTGCTTGAGAATGTTTGTTGCAGATGTTAAAGTAAATATCACTCCAGAAGCAAATTAGATATGAACATAAGAAATATGCAAGGCTCTGAAGCTTCAGAAGCATCTCTTAGAAGAATCAGAACGCTGCCATCAGAAGATTCTGAGCGCTGCCTCCAGAAGGATCTGAAGCAGAAGCTACAGAAGAATCTGAAGCAAGCCAAAAGCATCTGAAGCAATGAAGAATTCTGTATGAAGAGTTTTCAAGCACAGTTACTTCAGAAGACTCTGATAGTACTAACGCTGTCAGTACTGAGGATCTGACCCAAAACTCTGTTCTGAACTTATACACACTGAAAGCACACTTGCTGCAAAGACTCTGATTCAGCAAAACTCTGATGAACATCAGAAGGCTCTGACCAAATTAGACTCTGATGATTCCTGCTGAAAATTGTTGAAGAAAAATTCAAAGATTATGTCCGTTGGAATAACCAAACGACTCTTTCCTTAAATATGCTAGACACAAGAACACAGACAAAAAGGATTTCTCTGTGCATTCTTCTTCTAGGAAAGGTCACATGATGTGAAGACAAAAAAGGCTCAGACCTTTTTGGTACACTATTCTCAACGTGAAAAGCTCTTGGATCACTGTGCCTATAAAAGCAAGTTTCCACTCATCTTCTTCAGTTGACGAAACACTTGAAAAGAATTCATTAAAAAGCTCTCATACAACTCATATATTCTTGTTAGAATTATTTCATTGTTCTTAATCTTAAGTGAAAAATCACAGTTGTGATAAAGCTTTATTAGAAGCATTTTTACACTTGTATTTATTATTACATTTGATTGTAAGAGAACCTTAAGAAGATCCAGTTAGGATTAGTAGTTCTTGAGAAGACTTTGAACAGTTGTTCTTAGTGCTTACTATTGTAATCTGTTGATTAAATAGTGGATTAAGTCCTTGTTTGAGAAAGGCAAATCACTCTAGATAGGGTGGACTAGAGTAGTTGAGTTCAACGAACCAGGATAAAAATACTTGAGTTTTTACTTCTAAGTTTTTATCTTCATACTTATTCAACCCCCCTTCTAAGTATTTTCTCACCTTCAGTTGGCATCAGAGCTCCGGTTCTGTGTGTGCTACCACTTTACAGTGACAGAAAAGATACAGTGAGAAAAACTTTGATATATATTTGGTTGTTACTATGGCTGATACTTCAATATCTAACATTAACAACAAATATGAAGAAAGGGATAGAATCAACACTAAACCCCCTATGTTTGATGGGGAGAAATTTGATTATTGGAAAGACAAGATTGAAAGTTTTTTCCTTGGTTATGATGCTGATTTATGAGATTTGGTCATAGATGGACATGTTCATCCCATTGATGGGAATGGCAAGAAAGTAGATAGAAAATCTATGACAGAAGCCCAAAAGAAGGAATTTAGAAATCACCACAAGGCTAGAACAATATTGTTAAATGCAATATCTCACACTGAGTACGAAAAAATCACAAATAGAGAAACTGCATTTGATATGTTTGAGTCCTTGAAAATGACTCATGAAGGAAACCTTCAAGTAAAAGAGACCAAGGCTCTGGCTCTAATTCAGAAGTATGAAGCCTTCAAGATGGAAGAAGCTGAATCTGTTGAAGCCATGTTCTCCAGATTTCAAATACTTACAGTTGGACTAAAGGTTCTGGATAAAGGTTACTCTACTGCTGATCATGTGAAGAAGATCATCAGAAGCTTACCCACCAGATGGAGACCTATGGTGACTGCGTTGAAAATGGCTAAAGATCTGAACAAGATCTCCTTGGAGGAACTAATCAGCTCACTGAGGAGTCATGAAATTGAACTTGAGGAAGATGAGCCTCAAAAGAAATGTAAGTCAATTGCCTTAAAATCTAATAAATCTGCTAAAGCGTTGCAGGTAATAGAGGAAAGCTCTGAAGAATCCTCATCTGAAGATGAAGATGAATTATCCATGGTGTCCAGAAGAATAAACAAACTCTGGAAGCATAAAGGAAAGAAGTTTAGAAACTTCAGGAAGCCTGACCAAAGAAAAGAATCTTCTGGACACAGAAGATCTGGAAAAAAAGGAGGTTGTCTGCTACGAATGTAAAGAACCTGGGCATTACAAAAATGAATGTCCAAAGCTATTGAAGGAAAAGCCTAAAATAAAATCTGATAAGAAGAAGAAGGTTCTAATGGCAACCTGGGATGATTCAGATACATCTGAATCTGAATCTGATTCAGAAGAGGAATGTGTCAACGTAGCATTGATGGCAGACATAGAAGACCAGGAGGAAGGAATTTCAGGATCTGAATCTGACTCTGACGTTGAAGAGGTAATGGCTAAGCTCACTAAAGATGAACTTATCAAAGTGTTATCAGAGATTCTGAAGAGCTATAACAATATTAAGCTCAAATACAAGGAGCGTCAAAGCAATCTTGTATCTGAGAATAATATTCTCAAATCAGAAGTGGCTGAGCTAAATGAAAAGAATTTAAAAATGAAAAATGATTTTGAATTAACTCAACAAGACTCTGATTCTGAAACTGAGTCTGAATGCAAAAATATTTTGGAAAAATATGACTACAGCTTTCAGAAGTTCCTTGCTAAAAGCATAGACAGAAGCAAAATGGCTTTTATGGTCTATGGAGTTAGCAGAAATAACAAAAAAGGAATTGGATATAAATCTTCCTCTGGAAAGGATTTAAATCCAAAACCTGTTGATAAAATTATCATCAAGAAGACTCCTTTATATTCCCATTTTAAATTTGGTCACTTGAATGATATTGAACACACTCGTTCTGAAAAGAACATTCATGTGTTTAAATCTAAGGCTAGTCAGAATAAACCTTATGTTGAAAAACAGAAGTTTAGACAAACCTTCAGAACAACTAACCCAAAAGGACCCAAGAAGATCTGGGTACCTAAGAGTAAAATAATTCCTGTTGCAGATGTTCTTAGCAGCAAGGTCAGGACGCCAGTCATGGTACCTGGACTCTGGATGCTCGCGACATATGACGGGACAAAGGTCTATGTTCCAAAGTCTGGAGCTTAGATCTGGAGGTGATGTGAAATTTGGAAGGAATCAGAAGGGCAAGATCATTGGATCTGGCACTATTGGAAATTGTAACCTTCCCTCTATTACTAATGTTTTACTTGTAGAAGGATTAAAGCATAATCTATTGTCCATAAGTCAATTAAGTGACAATGGTTATGACATAACCTTTAATTAAAAATGTTGTAAAGCTATTAGTCAAAAGGATGGCTCAATCCTATTTAGTGGAAAGAGGAAGAACAACATTTATAAAATAAACCTTTCAGAACTTAAGGTTCAGAATGTTAAATGCCTCTTGTCTGTTAATGAGGAGCAATGGGTCTGGCACAGAAGATTGGGGCATATTAATATGAGAGGTATATCTCAGATTAATAAACTTAATCTTGTCAGAGGACTTCCTAATTTGAAGTTCACCTCAGATGCTCTGTGTGCAGCATGTCAAAAAGGGAAGTTTTCAAAATCCTCTTTTAAATTAAAAAATGTTGTTTCTACTTCCAGACCATTAGAATTACTTCATATTGATCTGTTTGGACCAGTGAAAACTGCATCCATCAGAGGCAAGAAGTATGGATTAGTCATTGTTGATGACTATAGTAGATGGACATGGGTAAAGTTCTTAAAACACAAGGATGAGTCACATTCTGTGTTCTTTGACTTCTGCAAACAAGTCCAAAATGAAAAAGATTTCAAAATTATAAAAGTCAGAAGTGATCATGGTGGTGAATTTGAAAACAAATATTTTGAAAAATATTTTAATGAAAATGGCATTGCTCATGATTTTTCCTGTCCTAGAACTCCACAACAGAATGGGATTGTAGAAAGGAAAATAGAACTCTGCAAGAAATGGCCAGAACCATGATCAATGAGACTAATCTGGCAAAGCACTTTTGGGCAGAAGCAATCAACACAGCCTGTTACATTCAGAATAGAGTGTCTGTAAGACCTCTTCTGGAAAAGACTCCTTATGAATTGTGGAAGAACAGAAAGCCCAACATTTCATACTTTCATCCTTTTGGATGTATTTGCTACATGTTGAATACTAAAGAAAATCTGAACAAGTTTGATTCGAAAGCACAGAAGTGTTTCATGCTTGGGTATTCTGAACGCTCTAAAGGCTACAGAGTATACAATACTGAAACACAGATTGTGGAAGAATCTATTCATGTTAGATTTGATGATAAGCTTGGCATTGAAAAGCCAAAGCAATTTGAAAGTTCTGCAGATAGAGAAATAATTCTCACAGACTCTGAAGACTCAGAGGTAGACAAAGCTCAAGTGAAGGAACCAGAAGCAACGCCAGATGCAATTCCTTTGACTTCTCAGATGAACAACTTAAACATTTCTGAAGAATCAACTATTAGAGGATCATCTTTCAGAATCAAAGCTTCTCATCCAGAGAATGTGATCATTGGAAAGAAGGATGACCCTATCAGAACCAAATCCTTCCTCAGATCATCTGAAGCATCATTATTTGGATTGGTGTCAGTAATTGAACCAACTTATGTAGATGAAGCTCTGCAAGACAATGACTGGATTATTGCCATGCAAGAAGAGCTAAATCAATTCACTAGAAATGATGTGTGGGACTTAGTTCCAAGACCAAAAGGATTCAACATAATTGGAACTAAATGGGTCTTCAAAAACAAGCTTAATGAGAAAGGAGAAGTTGAAAGAAATAAGGCAAGGCTAGTTGCTCAAGGTTACAGCCAGCAAGAAGGAATTGATTATACAAAGACTTATGCTCCTGTTGCAAGGTTAGATTCTATTCGTTTACTCATTTCTTTTGCTGCACAATATAACATCACTCTATATCATATGGATGTTAAAAGTGCCTTTCTAAATGGTATTATAGAAGAAGAAATTTATGTTCACCAACCTCCTGGTTTTGAAAGTGAAAAATTCCCATAACATGTTTTCAAACTAAAGAAATCTCTGTATGGTTTAAAACAAGCTCCCAGAGCTTGGTATGAGAGATTAAGCAATTTTCTTCTGGAGAAAAATTTCATCAGAGGCAAAGTGGACACAACACTCTTTTGTAAAACATTTAAGAAAGATCTTCTAATTTGTCAAATATATGTGGATGATATTATATTTGGATCTACCAATACTATGCTGGGAAAGGAGTTTGCTCAATGTATGCAGGCAGAATTTGAAATGAGCATGATGGGGGAATTGAGATTATTTCTGGGAATTCAAGTCAACCAAACTCCAGAGTGCACTTACATTCATCAGACTAAATATGTTAAAGAACTTCTGAAGAAATTTAACATGACTGATAGTAAGATGGCAAAGACTCCCATGCATCTAACTAGTACACTAGGCAAGGAAGGGGTAAGTAAGAAAGTAGATCAGAAACTCTACAGAGGTATGATAGGATCACTTCTCTACTTAACTGCTTCTAGACATGACATTTTGTTCAGTGTATGCTTATGTGTAAGATTCCAATTAGATCCTAGAGAATCACACTTAACAGCTGTTAAGAGGATTCTAAGGTATCTGAAAGGTACTTCTAATATGGGTTTGTGTTACAGAAAATCTGATGATTTCAAATTAGTTGGATTCTGTGATGCAGATTACGCTGGAGACAGAGTGGAAAGAAAAAGTACTTCTGGAAGTTGTCAATTTTTAGGAAGAAATCTAATCTCTTGGTACAACAAGAAGCAACCCACAATTGCACTATCAACTACAGAGGCAGAATATATTGCTGCTGCTGGATGTAGCACGCAGATACTCTGGATGAAAAGTCAGCTAGAAGACTATCAGATATTTGAAAGTAACATTTCTATATTCTGTGATAATACTTCTTCTATATGTTTTTCTAAAAACCCCATTTTACACTCTAAGGCAAAACATATAGAAATTAAACATCATTTCATCAGAGACTATGTTCAGAAGGGAATTATAAACTTAGCCTTTGTTGATACAGATCATCAATGGGCAGATATTTTCATAAAACCCCTTGTTGAAGATAGATTCAAATTTATTCTGAAAAATATTGGTATAGATTTGTGTCCAGAATAATATTTGTCAGAAGCAAATTTTTCAGATGATAAATGTTTATCACTCTGAAAGGTTAATTTCAAACATTCTGACAAAGAATGGTCTAGTGTCTGCTTTGTATGCAGCTGGAGTCAAGGATGAACTTGAATCCATTGTTGGAAAACCTCTGAATGCAAAGAGTCTTCAGAGACTAAAAATTGTAGAGGAACTCACATCTGCACCCAAGAAGCTGAATATTTCTGAACTCATTCAGAAGCGAATTCCAGTTAAAAACTATCCACTGTTTTGTGCTGAAGAACCAAGGGATATAATTGTAAGATATATTGATGCATGCAAAGCAGATGGAACGCCCATTCCTGCAGATATTCTGAAAAGAGCAACAGAACCAATGCCTGATGTATACAATGAGAACACGAGGAAAAGAGGTCGATCAGAGGCAAAAGAAGTTGCTGCTCAGAAGAAGCCAAAAGTTGCTAACAAGCCTCAGAAGCTGATCAAGAGGAAAGCATCTAGAGACGCTCCCTCTGTTCCCACAAAGCGTATCAAGATTAAAGGTACTAAATCTTCTGTATCTTCTTTATCTAACATTGTTTTAAATGAATCAACATTAAATTCTATTCCAAAACCACCTCCTACTCTAAAACAATCTGTTCCTGCTCCATCTAAAAAATCTGAACCATTAAAAATTCCTTCCCCACAAAAATCATCTGATCCAATTTCCACTACTCCATTAAAATCCTCTGTTATTTCATCATCTAAACCAACAATAACAACAACACCAGCCAATCAAACTCCACCACCTATAACAAAACCAACAGAACAATCTGCACCACAATAATAACCAGAACAACAACAACAACCAAAACCACAACAACAACCAGATAAACAACAACAACCAGAAAAACAACAATCAAACACATCTGAACCTATACAATCTAATCCAGTGGCATCTGATCCCATTGCATCTGCACAAGTTATTTCTGAACCACCTACATCTGAACCACCTGCATCTGAACCTCCATCAAAACCTTCTGAGAATCAATCAGAACCAACCAACCCATCTGAAACAAATATCCCTGAGACAGAGGTTCTAAATGTTACACCTCTCAAAACTGTTTTTGAAGTGTCCTCTACGTCTTGTACTCCAACCACATCCTCAAACTCATCAGAATCTGATATACACCCAGATATTATGTCACCTCCCTCTCTCAGAAATATTGCAGTTAACCAACCAGAACCACCTATTTCTTCTGAAATTCTCATTCCCAATCCCATCCCAACACCTAAGCCAAGGACATCTGAGTGTGTATCCTTTGCCTCGTGTAAACCATTTTCCTCTGACAAACTTCCCTCTGGTTTCAAATTTAAAAATTTCTACACCAGAATTGAACCATCTGACACTATCACCCCTCTTAAACCCAAGCTTTCCATCATTCTACCATCTGTTCTTCAAACCTATATAAAAGAACTGCCAGAAATGATTTCATCAGAACCTCTTTTATCTGATAAATCTGCATTCATTCCTTACTCTGATACCACATTTGGTGTTGTTTCCTATGCATCAAATGCAAAACCATATCTGTTGAATGCTTTAACCAGATCAAAAAATTTTATTTCATCTGATCCTCCATCCATACCCTTCTACCCTCGTCCTCTGATCACCATTCCAAAATTCCCCATTCCACCTTCACCCCAACCCAAGCCAATCACATTGGAAACTTTTCTAAAACCAAAACCTAGGCTGAATGTTGATAATTTATTTACAAGTTTTTTGAAAGAAATAGAGATGTATTTAGGCTCTGTACAGAGGAAGTGTTTATCAACAATGGATGCAAATGAATCTGATGCTATTTAGAATAGCTTCATCAACAGATTCAATACTGTAGCATCAAATCTGAAGAACGTATGTTCTAATGATGCGAAGCTCAAATTTGCTGAAACTGCTAGAAGTTTGTTCTGGACTGTTAAAAGATCTGTACCATTGCTTCTTAAAGATTCTCCTTCATCATCTGAAGTATGTGATACAGAAGTGAATGTTGAATCTGCATCTGAAGACAACCCTCTGGCTATGACTCTTGTAGAACATCCCTCTGGATCTGCCGCTCCTGACTCTAAATCCCCTATGGAAATTGACTCTGTTCCTGCTTCAGAATCTGTCCCACCTTCTTCATCTGAGATTAAGAAAGAGTATCCATACCTTGAAGATAAGATTGCAGTTCTGGAAGCTGGTCAATCAGAGATTAAGTCATGGATGGCTAAGCAAGATAAGAAGTCTGAAGACATGGCTCAGTGGATGTTCAAACAAGATCAGAAGAATGAAACCATGGCTAAGTGGATGTCAAAGCAAGAACAGTCCTCCTCTGAGATCACTGATCTGTTGAAGATGATTTTGTCCAAACAATCTTAGTTTATTTTTTATCTGATGTTTGCACATGTATTTGAATCTTATCTGATGTTTTGCATCTTTTGCCCAATATGAATGAATGACTATGTGTTTTTCTTTCCATCTTTTCTGTATTTCATTTTATTTGTCTTTTAAAAGTTCTTACTTTTTTATTATGAAAAAAAAGGGGGAGAAAATAGATCTGACTGTTTAAATAAACTCTACCAAAATGAAACTTCAGACATATCAATTTTATCTAACATAAAATCTAAGTGTTTCAGAACATTTGATAAATCTGATATATTCCTTAAAAGAAACTCTGAGACTCCCATATCATATTTAACTTATCAGACTCTGACTCTGAAACAAGCAAGATTGAATGTTTAGATCATTCAGGATCTGATCCTAAAAAGAATACTCATGCAAAAAAAGAAGTTTCTATTCCTTCTTAGTATTCAATTCAGGGGGAGATTCATCATCTCATGGGGAGTTATAATTATTTTCTTTACTATTGAACAAAATTTCTGATGTTTTTGTCATCATCAAAAAGGGGGAGATTGTTAGAACACATATTGGTTCTTAATAATATGTTTTGATGATAACTATTATGAAATTTTGTATTTAAGAATTATATACTCTAAAATTTGCTTGAGAATGTTTGTTGCAGATGTTAAAGTAAATATCACTCCAGAAGCAAATTAGATCTGAACATAAGAAATATGCAAGACTCTGAAGCTTCAGAAGCATCTCTTAGAAGAATCTGAATGCTGCCATCAGAAGATTCTGAGCGCTGCCTCCTGAAGGATCTGAAGCAGAAGCTACAGAAGAATCTGAAGCAAGCCAGAAGCATCTGAAGCAATGAAGAATTCTGTATGAAGAGTTTTCAAGCACAGTTACTTCAGAAGACTCTAATAGTACTAACGCTGCCAGTACTGAGGATCTGACCCAAAACTCTGCTCTGAACTTATACACGCTGAAAGCACACTTGCTGCAAAGACTCTGATTCAGCAAAACTCTGATGAACATCAGAAGGCTCTGACCAAATTAGACTCTGATGATTCCTGCTGAAAATTGTTGAAGAAAAAATCAAAGATTATGTCCGTTGGAATAACCAAACGACTCTTTCCTTATTTATGCTAGACACAAGAACACAAACAAAAAGGATTTCTCTGTGCATTCTTCTTCTAGGAAAGGTCACATGATGTGAAGACAAAAAAGGCTCAGACCTTTTTGGTACACTATTCTCAACGTGAAAAGCTCTTGGATCACTGTGCCTATAAAAGCAAGTCTCCACTCATCTTCTTCAGTTGACGAAACACTTGAAAAGAATTCATTAAAAAGCTCTCATACAACTCATATATTCTTGTTAGAATTATTTCATTGTTCTTAATCTTAAGTGAAAAATCACAGTTGTGATAAAGCTTTATTAGAAGCATTTTTACACTTGTATTTATTATTACATTTGATTGTAAGAGAACCTTAAGAAGATCCAGTTAGGATCAGTAGTTCTTGAGAAGACTTTGAACAGTTGTTCTTAGTGCTTACTATTGTAATCTATTGATTAAATAGTGGATTAAGTCCTTGTTTGAGAAAGGCAAATCACTCTAGATAGGGTGGACTGGAGTAGTTGAGTTCAACGAACCAGGATAAAAATACTTGAGTTTTTACTTCTAAGTTTTTATCTTCATACTTATTCAACCCCCCTTCTAAGTATTTTCTCACCTTCAAGAGTTACTAGGAAATCCATGCAGACTAAAGCAAAATGGTTTTATGTGTCCAAATTTACCACAGTAGTGACACCTCTACCTTTGGGACTTTCTCCTTGCCTGATTCATGTTTTTGTTCTTCTGATGTTGTGACATCGATCGTGACATCCGATTTGGTCTATGCTTTTCAGCCTTTGGTTTCTTGAATCCCAAGGTAGGTTTCCGTTCACCAACAAATCCTAGTCCAGACATGTTTCCAGCTTGCTGACCACTCTGTAGGATTTTTTCTAGAGTGTCAGTCCCAGGGTTTAGCATCCTGACAAATTTTGTCATTTGATCAAGTTTGGAGTTTAAAACTTTGACCTCATTGTTGAGTGAGTCAATGGTCGCAAGATTCTCCTTCTTCTATGCTTCCAACTTCTTGATGATTTTCTTATGCTTCTCCCCTAATTGACATACTTCAGCACTTCTTATGTATAGCTGTTTATATGAGGCTGCAAGTTCATCAAAGGTTAGCTCATCTTCACTTGAGTCACCATCAGATATGCATGCACTGTTCAGAGCAGTGACATGTTTGGTTGATTCTTCTTCTAGTCCACTCTCAGAACATTCATCAGACCAAGTGACTGCTAGGCCCTTCTTTTTCTTCTTGAGATAGGTGGGACATTCAGTTCTAATGTGCCCATATCCCTCACATTTATAACACTGAGCTCCTTTGTCTTGGTTGGACTTTTCTTCAGACTTGGCTCTTTTGTTAATGTCAGATGAGATGTTATTGACATTAAATCTACCCTTCTTATATACCCTTTTCATGAGTCTGTTGAATTGTTTTACAAGCATAGCTACAGCTTCTAAGAGATTCTCCTTGCTTCCATCATTGTCTTCATCAGAGTCTTCTGCTGACTTTGAGGCAAGGGGTATGCTTTTGTTCTTCCTCTAAACTTGATCACTCATTCCCATCTCAAAAGTTTGGAGAGAACCAATGAGTTCATCTAATTTCATGTTGCATATATCATGAGCCTCTTCAATAGTAGTGACTTTCATGGCAAACCTCTTAGGCAAGGATCTTAAAATCTTCTTTACAAGCTTTTCTTCAGACATCTTCTCTCCTAAAGCACCTGAGGTGTTGGCAATTTCAAGGATATTCATGTAGAATTCATGAATAGTCTCATCCTCCTTCATTCTCAGATTTTCAAACTTGGTGGTCAGCATTTGTAATCTTGACATATTGACTTTAGAGGTTCCCTCATGAGTTGTTTTGAGAGTATCCCAAACCTCTTTAGCCAGTTCACAATGATGCACTTAGTCTGAAAATGTTCTTGTCTATACCATTAAATAAGGCATGCAAAGCCTTAGAATTCCCAAGAGCCAAGGCCTCTTGTTCTTTGGTCCATTCTTCCTCAGGTATTAACACAGATAATCCATCCTTGTCAGTCTTCACTGGATATTCCCATCCTGAATTTGCAGTTCTCCATGCCTTATTGTCTAAAGACTTTAAGAAGGCTATCATCCAAGGTTTCTAGTATTCATAATTAGAGCCATCTAGAATTGGTGGTCTATTTGTGAGTCTTATATCCTTATCCATAGTACCCGAATTTTTCTTCCCTAGATCTCACCTATAAAATAACAGGCAGGGTGCCTGCTCTGATGCCAATTGAAATTATGGCAACCACACAGTGGATGGTATCACGGATGTTATGACATCCACTGTAACACAGACTACTGGACTTAAGCAGTAAATGGAAAGCAGTAAATAACACAAGTAATTGTTTACCCAGTTCAGTGCCAACCACACCTACATCTGGGGGCTACCAAGCCAGGGAGGAAATTCACTATTAGTAGAATTAATTCAGAGTCAAACAACCAGTTTGCACTCTTCACTTAAGACCTACCCAATGACACTTCAGCCTAATACTAGACTAGAGTTTCCCACTCACTCCCCCTCAATCACATTAGTGATATCAACCAATTCAAGTTTACAAAAGGCAATGAAGTCACACTTCAAACACACCTTGATCTTGCTTCACAGCTTTGATCAAGTGACACAACTCTCTTGCTTAAAATCTTAGAGTGACACACTGAACAAACAGTTCACAAACACTAAACCAAAGCAATCATGTAGTAGACAATTGCTTGGCATACAAGTATCCTAAGACACAATACACACGTGAAGAACAACTGATGCAATCAGACTTCTTCACTCACAAACGCACGTCCTCTGAAACCCTGTTAAGAACTGTCTTCTATTAGGATTGCTCCTTCTGTATATATAGGCAGCATACAGTCCTTGGGCCTTCGTACATAGGTTAGGTTTACCCAAGATAAACCTCTCTTCATGAAGCCGCGCACATCCAATTGAGTCAGGGACACTCCATGTTATCCTAAGCAATGCCTGATATTTCGCCTAAGATAACTAGGCTTCCTAAAATGTTTCCTGAAGTATAGCCGGAGCTAATAACAGAAACTAATACCTGCGCGCCCTAATGTCATACGCTTGATGTCATAACATTCAGTCATGACATCCAACTTAAGTGACTCTTAGCTATTTAAACTTACCCTGTTGAATCCTCATTATGTATGTCATAACATCAGTCATGACATTCATACATCCATCAATGTTTTGCCATAAAATGCAGTCAATCAAAAGCATCTATAAAAGTGAGCATGAGGTTACTTCTCCCTACACTCCTTAGCACAATAGTCTTTCTGAAAGAAGAAACATAACTTTGCTTGATATGACAAGAAGCATGCTAAAGGAGAAGAAGTTTCCTCACACCTTGTGAGGAGAAGCCATTGTCAGTGCAACATTTGTACTCAACAGGTGTCTAACTAAGAAGTTAAAGAAAATTGTTCCTTTAGAGAAGTGGACTAGAGATAAGAAAAGTGTGATCCATCTGAAGGTGTTTTATTTTTTTGTTACAAACATGCTCCAGGTGCTAAGAGAAGGAAGTTGGATGAGAGAAGCAAAGTTATGTTGCTTGTAGGGTACCATAGTACAAGCGCTTATAAGCTCTATTATCCCGTCACTGACAAAGTTGAACTTAATAGAGATGTAATTGTGAAAGAATCAGAAGCATGGGTTTGGAAAAAATCTCAATCCAAATTTGGTGCAGTGTTAATGTCAGAGTTAGCTTCTGAAGATATTTCAAAAGCTGAAGGAGAATCTGCCTCTGAAGGAGATTCTGCTTCTAAAGATGAGTCAGATTCTGAAGGTGACTCTAATGCTGAAGACAAGTCTGAAAGCGAATTTTACTCTGAAGGTGAATTTGATTCTGAGCAAGATTTAGTAATGATCCAGACTCTAGTGGTAATCAAGTCTATGAAAGTTGTCATAACTTTGAAGGTAGTCCAACATCTGATATTTTTCGAGCATCTGAAGAAGATTCTGAACAAGTTTAGAGACAACAAAGAATCAGACAAATACCAAAAATATTTGTAGAGTATGACATAATGCAAGATACTGAGATGGATTTTAAGGGAAAGTCATTCAGTATGCCATGTTGGTAGATTATGAACCAGTGAGTACTGAAGAAACTCTCAAGAAGAAAGTGTAGTTGAAGACCATGAAGTAAGAACTTGAGGCTTTAGAAAGAAATAAGACTTTGGAGTTGACTGAGCTTCCAAAGAAAAAGAAAGCCATCAGCGTGAGATGGGTTTACAAGGTGAAACTAAAGCCAGATCAATTAAATGGCAAACATAAACCAAGGTTAGTAGATAGAGGATTTCTACAGAAATCTAGTTTAAATTACTTTGAAGTGTTTACACATTTAGCTAGACATGAAATAATCATACTAGTGATTGTTATAGATGCTATTAGAAATTGGCCTCTAATGCATTTAGATGTGAAATCTGAATTTCCGAATGGTCCGTTACAAGAGGAAGTTTATGTATCACAACCTCTTGAATTTGTGAAAAAGAATCAGGCAAGGACGGTGTACAAGTTGTATAAATCCTTGTATGGACTAAAACAAGCTCCTAGAGCTTGGAATATGAAAATTGATTCATTTATCAAGTTTTAAGGATTCAAAAAGTGTGAGATAGAGTATGGTGTTTATGTTCATCATACATATGATATTAATATGATTTTGGCGTGTCTTTATGTTTATGATATGTTGCTAATAGGAAGCTATTTAGAAGAGATAACTAAGTTCAAGAAGGTGCCGATGAATGAGTTTGAGATGAATGATCTAAGAAATATGACATATTTTCTTGGGATGAACGATAAGGATATAATCTTGCATCAGCTGAAGTATGAACTTGAACTTCTGAAGAGATTTGAGCTAATAAATTGCAAGTCTGCAATCACACCTGCTGAAATAAATCACAAGTTGAATTCTGATGATGAGGGTGATGATGTGTATGCTACAATTTTCAAATAGTTGGTAGGCTCATTGAGATATCTCTGTAATACCATACCTGACACTTTCTATGCAATTGGAATAGTAAGTAGGTTTATGAACAAATCAAAGTGGTCAGATTACTAAGCTATTGTCAAGATACCGAGGTACATTAAAGGGAGTCTGAGGTATGGAGTTTTGTTCTCCTCTGATGTTAAATTTGATTCATAACTAATTTACTATTCAGAATCTGATTGGTGTGGAGACAGAGTTGACAGAAGAAGTACTTTTGAATATATATTCAAGTATTTGGGAGGTCTTATTTCTTGGTGCTCCAAGAAGTAACCAGTTGTTGCATTGTCAACCTGTGAAGCTTAGTACATTCCAAGTGCTCTGACTGCTTGTCAAGTTGTGTGGATTCTGAACTCGTTGCAAGATATGAAGATAAAGGTGAGCAAGCCTGTGAAGTTGCTTATTGAAAACAAATCAGCTATAAGCCTTGCCAAGAATCCAGTGCTGCATGGAAGGAGCAATCACATTAACACAAAGTTCCATTTTCTGAGAAACCAGATTTAAAATGGAGTGCTTGAAGTTGTGCACTATAGCACTCAGAAGCAGCTGATAGATGTTCTAACTAAAACAATCAAGACTGAACACTTTATCGATTTGAGGGATGAAATTGGTGTTGTTGATTTTAGTCTTAAATATGGATTAAGGGATGATGTTGAAGTGTGTAATCCAAATTCACATTAGTTGCATTTAGTTTAATTTGAGTTTCATTACATTTAGTTATGTAAATAATGAACATAGTTTTGGGTTTATGAGAGAATTCATTTTGTAACTGATTCCATTTTTGTTAGAAAGTTTGTTACATATTTTTATCTCTCTTACTCTTCCATCATTATCTACATCTTCTTCCTTCTTGCACACCAACCATAACCAATTTTTATTTATCATTAATCAATTATAAATTTAATGCAAGTTTTTATACATAAAAGCATTATAAAATATTAAATTAAGTTTGTTATAAAACATACACTGAGCAAATACTTTTTTTCGAAAAAAAAAAAAAATTCACATCCTTGCAGCTAAAGAACATGTGGTTGATAGTTTCTTCTTTCTGCAGACAAAAACAACATTTACTATCCACTAGCATACCAAACCTCACAAGCCTATCCTTAGTAGTAAGTTTTCCATGGCATGCTAACCATAGAACCAACAAAGCTCTAGGTCGAGCACTGTTATGCAAAAATAGATTACTCCATGTTACCCTGGTGCTGTCATCAATCAGACACTGATACATATCCTTCATATAGAATTTGGGATTCTGCAGCATCGGCTTCATTATACTCTTCATAATCCAAGAACGGTTATTCTTCGTATTATTAGCTTCCATACTCCATGTACGCGGTACTCTTAAATATTTTAAATTTTATTTTTAATCTCTCAAAACATTTTTTTTAATGAATATTTATTTTAAAATTTTTCATCTACATTTTTTTCTTTATGTAATTTAGCAACGGTTTTTATATTTTAACAACTGAATTAACAATAATTTTAACATCCGTTTATTACTTAACGATTAAATTAGTGACTGTTTTAATGACGGTTTTAGTATAAAGGACAAAAAAACTATAAATAAAAAATTTTAGATTCTTTAAAAAAAATATTTTGCAAAATTAAAAACAAAATTTAAAATATTTAATAGTATGAAAAACATATTTAATCTTTTAATTTTTAATGATATTTTACTTAAAATATTATTATTTTCAAAATCATGTACATCTATAATATATATTGAAAGTGTAAATTTTTTTTTATAATCACAAATTAATACTCTTTATATATATATATATATATATATATATATATATATATATATATATATATATATATATATATATATATATATATATATATATATATATATATATATATATATATATATATATATATATATATATATATATATATATATATATATATATATATATATATATATATATATATATATATATATATATATATATATATATATATATATATATATATATATATATATATATATATATATATATATATATATATATATATATATATATATATATATATATATATATATATATATATATATATATATATATATATATATATATATATATTAAATTTTTTAGATTTTTTTTCTTTTCTTATTTATTTTTAATTACTTATACAGTATATAATTTAATCAATTTAAATACTTTAATAATAATTTTACACTATTTTTCACAATCAAACTTTACTCAATTGTGTTGTTGCATCATAAAATAAAATACATAATCAATAGTTGTTACTAACTAATGTAAATAGACACATAATAAATTTTTTTTATTGATAATTATTTATAAAATGAGAAAAATATTATTTTCATATATATAAAAAAATATACAACACTAATCTTTGTCATTGATTAAAACAAAAAATGAGTAAAAAATTTATCATTAATTATTATAAAAAAAAGGTATAAATATTGATTACCTATACTTAAAAACACAAGAAAAATATATTGAAAAAGACGGGTCATTGATATATAAAAAATAATACACATATATATATTTTTTAATTAATGTATAAAAGCATGATGACAATTTGTTTTTAATAAATATAAATAAAATATGTAAAAGTATTTAAACTCTAAATCAAATCTTATATTTCTTTTGATTCTATTTAAAATGTAAAATTTTAAATAGGACCAGATATAATATTTACTTGTAAAACATAATTATAATAATTGATACACTTACTAAAAGTTAAATCACAATAACTCTTATAATTTAATTTAATTATATTAAAAATGTTTAGATTAATCGATAAAAATGTATCATTTACTCCTTTTGTTATTTAATATTAAATACATTGTAAGACTATATTCTTAATTAAACACATTATTCATCATATATTTTATTAACAATTAATTTAATATTGATATTTATAATCAACCCGTGCAAAAAGCACAGGTATTTGTCTAGCATTAGATAAAATAGATTCATATGACCTCCTCTAAATGTTCAATTAGAATAAAATGGATCTTAACTACTACTACATTATTATTTTTTAAATACTGATGAAATTTATGAATAAATTTTAACTTATATGAAATTAAATTATTACTTGAAATTAAATTATAGTTAAATAAAGAAATTTTTTATCTAAATAATTCAATTTTTCAAAAATATTCTCAAACTACCCCACTTTCAAATATTTTTTTTTTAAAAGCAGATGTTGCATTAGGTAAATTAGCGGCTGCACCTATATTTTTAATTGTGGCGCCAATTGAATTGGCACATGCATATGGCGTTTTCAATTAAATTGGTGCTAGTGTATATGATTTCAATGGTGGCGCCAATTCATTTGGCCCTGTGTGTATTGTGTTTTTTATGTATAAATAGAAGTGTCTTTTACCGTTTACTCCACACCTCTTTTCATATTCTTTTTTTTTTCTTCACTAGCTCTATTATGATTGGTAAAAGAGATGGGTCATGTATGTTATTCGACAACAAAATCTCCAATGAAAATGTGTTTTTGGAACATCCAAAGTCCGAGCATCTTGAAAGGAGTTTGAAAAGTTGGTTAGACGGAGAGATTAATGATGTGGAAAGAATTATAAGTATCGAGAGAGTTGTTTCATACATCTCAATTACATATGACAATAATGTTATGCAGCGTATGTGACTGCGAGTTAAAGATGACAATGATGTTATGCATATGATGTATGTATCAAACGATATTGTTTTGATTTTTGTTATCTCTTAGACATGTTGTGAAGTTAAGTCTTTTTTATTTGTTTTTTGTGGAAGTTCTTTGTATGAATCCTCTCAATTTCTGTATACTCGTTCAACATACTTTGTTCTTTCAATCCAAGCTTTCATGTATGAGGGAGTATTTATATTGTGTAACGATATGGGAGATTATTATACTCACCTTCATTGATGGGTCCTTTCTAACAAGAGGAAAACTGTCTTGACATATCAGTTAAGAGTTTAATTTACAGTGATCCTGTGCAATATTAGTGGTGGTGCAAGTGTGAGGTGAAAGTATAGTAGTTACCCCCTATGAATCACTTCTCTAAATGGAGGCACCAATACAAAAATAATGAACAATGTACCTTTGACAATAGGAAATACTTCACTAAATCCAAGTGTCGTAAATGGAGACACCATCATGACTATGCCTCACATGATGTTTTGATGCCAACCGAATCTAAGCCAATTAATAATTATATGGCTTGATACAGATCAGTTGAAATTGAGATTGTCTCAGAAGATAAGTATATGTCAAACCACTTACACACAAGAAGCTTCAAAGTCTAACTCCCCACAAAATTACCAGATCAGATACTCATAACCCTTACCCAACAAAATAAACAACCCACAAACACACAAACCCACAATCAAAACATGTCAAACATCCAACCACAATACCAAGAACGTACCTCATACCATCGCCAACGAGATGATTATTATCAAGAGACCAAAAATCCATATGCCCCCAGCACATCATCCTACCATAGTAAAAACATACAAGAAACATATAACACCCACCCTTCCTCCTACCATAGTCAAAACACTCAAACATCAAAACTCCAAAATATGCAACAAACATATGGCTATCAGACTCCACAACAACCATTTCAACCTTTTTTCAACGAATCATTGACACTAATGTCTTGTTTCAATCGTTCGGGCTGCACAACAATAACCCCACCAATACAACCCAACTACTTTGACATGGGCCACGAACTCAGTTACGGAAGCGTGTCAACCCATACACAAGACTTCTTAGGAATTATATTGATGTTCCTGGGACCTCAAATCTTCAAACATCTAGGGTGAATCAACAATGAGTGCAACGAGTTAGGGTAGATATGGGGCGTGGAATTGGTGGCCGTTATGACCAACCTGGTCGTCCTCGTTAGTGTTAATTTTTTTCCGTATGTAAACGTAATATAAATTAAATATTATTTTATATATATATATATATATATATATATATATATATATATATATATATATATATATATATATATATATATATATATATATATATATATAATATATATTGTCTTTATGAAAATAAAAACACAATTCACAGAGACGCCATATGAATTGGCGCCACCATTAAAATCATGTACACTAGTGCCAATTGGGCTGGCAACGCCATATGTAGGCGTCAATCCAATTGACGCCACCACTATAAATATAGGTGTAATTGCCAATTCGCTTGGCGCCACCACTGTGTTTCAAAACTTTTTTGTTTGAAAGTAAGATAGTTTGTAATTTTTTTGAAAGGTGGGTTATTTTAAAAATATTTTTGAAAAACTGAATTATTTGGATAAAAAATTCAAAAAAAAGTGAGAAAAAAGTATAAAAAAAAGATCTTTATGACTTTTAAAACTTGAATATTTAAATTTGGAAATAAAAATATAAATAAAGCAAAACATTTTTAATAGAAATTGACAAAATTTTAAGAGAGATGCTACTTTATATTAAAGGGAATTCCAAATAAATATTTAGTCTCATTGTTTTAATATTAATTTGTTAGATTATTTAAATATCATTTAATTTGCTTAACTACATTTATTTAAATTAAATAGATTTTTAAAAAGTTATTAAGGCAATCAAACATTAAAAAATGTCAGACTCAGACCTACAAAATATCTTTGACATACTACATATTCGACTTTGACTTTAAATGCTTCATATTAAGACATACTTAATTTTATCAAAGTCTAACTCGGCCCAACTTATTCTCACAAACAAGAAAATAAAATTGACGAGAGTTTTAACGACTGTTAGATTAAAGATAATAGATTACTTACCTCACTCTTTTAAAGTAGTTGTTTATAAATAAGATTCTAGTACCTCTAGCCCAAATATAAAATGAACTTGGTCTAGAAAGTCATCTTATGTGCCGACATTTTCTAAAATTCATCCTCCCATACAATGATAAGAAACAAAATATTTTAAATCTCTCAAAATCCTAAAAACATACTCTAAAAAATTGTCGAAGGCTTCACATTCATGTGCACATTCTAAAATCTCTTATTTTCAAATGTAATTTACTTAAGTGTTCGAATGTTTATGGATATCCTTACTACATCAGGTGCTAGGGGGTGAATCGCAAGAGAGAAAAATGTGTGGTTCGGTTTGGTTCGATTGACTTTTAGAAATAAAATCAAACTAAACTAAACCAAACACATGCGGTTTGGATTAGTTCAGTTGGTTCAGTTTTTTACAAGAATTTTATATATTCCTACATACATATATAGAGAACAACATATGCGTTTAGTCATTCATAGATTATCATAAAGTAAGTATAATTTTCAAAATAAGTTTATAACTTGATGCATAAATATGAATTGTGTTTTACAATTTCATCTTATATTTAAAGGATAATTGTTGAGTGAGAATCGAATATCAAGCTATTGATTAACTTGAATCACAAATGTTTGAATTCACCACCGAACTTTGATTTATCCAAAAGAATGGGTAAAGATCGAAGAAAATCCTAGGTGTGCTATGTAACAACAAAGCTAAGAGAATCTAAGGTTCGGGATAAAAGGGAAGGTAAGTGTCCACGGCAAGACACTTACATAGAGTGCGGCGACTCTAATCCTAAGGCTAGGATAAAATAGGAGGTAAGTGTCCATGACAAGACACTTACATAGAGTCCGACGACTCTAATCATAAGGCTAGGATAAAAGGGAAGGTAAGTGCTCATGGCAAGACACTTACATAGAGTGCAACGACTCTAATCCTAAGCCTATGATAAAAGGGAAGGTAAGTTCCCATGGCAAGACACCTACAAAGAGTTAGGCACCTCTTATCCTAAGGCTAGGATGGGAAAACTGAAAACTTTAACAAGGTCTCAAGGGAAAGGTAAGCAAGACTAAACTATCTTAAACATGACATGGAGTCAACAGAGGGAACACTTTCCTTTGGAATGAGATTGAGAAAAGATTTTGGATGCAAAAAGAAAGAACAATTTATGGGAGACTGGATCCTAAATATTGTCAAACAATGATGGACATAAAGTCGATATTGAAGAAAAAAAACTATCCTAATGTTTTCATGCAAAGATTAAGAACTTAAGTCTATCCTACTTCGATCTTAATTGAAAATTAAGTCAAGCTAGGAGATCCTAAGGGAACATGGGAAAATAAAAGCTAGCAAATAAATCAACAGAATATATACACAAGCATCAAGATGAATCAATAAGAGAAAACAAGATCTAGTAATGAAAGTACCAAACACAAAATAAAATTAGGTAACGAGAAATAATATAACAAAAAATACATGAATTAAATGAACGACGATGAACACAAGATAAGGAAATGGCATGGTCAAGGCAAAAATTAAAATCAAGCTCAAACATAAAGAATCTAAGTAACACACTCACAAAATTAATGGTTAAATCAAAAAGGAAATTAACTATATAAAACCTAAACATTTTAAATTCTAAATTCAAAGATTAGTAAGGAAAGTCTAAATAAAAGAAAATATTTTTGATTTTTTATTATTTTAACAAATAAATTAAATAGGAAATTATTTTCCTAAAATAAAAAAATGCTAATTAAAACCAAATATTAACAATTAAAATTAACTAATTAATATAAATAATATAGATGAAAACAAATAATATTAACAAAATCAATAACAAGATTATTAAAAACAAAACAAACAAAACTAATTCAACATAATAATTACTATTAACATTAAGATAATTAATCAGATAAATATTTCAAAAAAAATTAAAATAAAAAACAAAATCTAAAAAAATACCAACTAACAGTAATTAATGTACAAAATAACAAAACTAAACCAAGATTAAAAAGAATAAACAAAAAAGACTGATGGACCAAAGGAAACATGTGTGGCGGCCCAGATTGGATGGACCCTCCATGAATTAGGTCGGGTGACCCGATTTTGGATGATAAAGAAGAAAGGAAAATGATGAAACCTAAAATGTTAATCGCTCCACCAACACGAAGAAGAAAACCACGACGAAACAATCAACCGCAAATGGCGCGATTGACTCGGCGTAGCATCAACTTCCCATCTCCAAACATGAAATGCTCTTTCACTCTCCTTATCATACCCTCTTCTCTCTGACGCGCTCTCTCAAGTGTTGTTCACTCGTGATTTTCGATTCGAAATATTGTCCGCATATCTCTCTTCTCTCTATTACCTCATGTTGTTCTTTTCACTCGGTTTGAAGAAGAGGAAATAATGATGGAGGATAATCAAGATGGCCATAAAACGCGAGAAACATGAAGGAAAAAGGGATTTTACCTCTCCGATCGTTATCGGAGCGAAGATTAATCTAGGTACGAAACTTTCACTCTGAACTGATTAATGGCTCAAACTCCCTTCTCCTTTTCTTTGGTATCTGCTTCTTTAAATTTTGTTCGTTTGAATTCTTGCCGCTTGTTTTTTTGATGATTTTTGTAAGGTGATAGGAAAAATAGCAAATGTACTATTTTTGCCGATTGTAGTTAAAATAGGGGTTTTATCCTCAGTATCGATCTCGAGGACTGCGTAGGAAATACAAACACTATAATAGTTCAATTGAACAAAAGTACTAGGGGATTTTAGATTTTGTTTACAAATAAATAACTACAGAGAGAAAATAAAGCAAAAGAGTAAAATAGGTTTCTGACAGATATGAGAAGCATGCTAGGGACGGTGTATGAATTATCTTGTAACAATCTTAATCCTTATTTCAGAGACAAAGCTTAAAATAATAATTTATTGACTGTTCATTGTTTACTCCTAAGTCCTTAGTGAGAAAACCTTTGATGTCATAACCTAATTACTATGTCCATAGGTAATTATGTTTGATCTTAAGCACTATAATGTCAACAGTGTTCCAAGTGCAACAGAGTATTCTTAATCCTAAGTAATATCAACTGATGCATTATCGTACAAAAGCGTTAACTAAGGTTTGTCCGACCTAAGGTCGACTGTAAATCAAATGCTATTTGTCCGATAGAAAAAACATTAAGAACATTGAACAATAAAAAATGATTAAGAAAAAGCACTTTTGTCTTTAAACAAAAGAAATTAAGATCATTACAAACGTAACTCAGGGACACCCCCTAATATTGGGGGATTTAGCTACTCATGTGGTTCATAGAAAATACAAAATAAAAAAATTAGACATTACAAGATAATAGGATTTCTTTGATCTTCAATTGCTTCCGCTCATGAAAACCTTTAGTTCTTCAATCTTCTTGATCTCTCCAATCTTGATCGTAAAATTCTTCCCCCGTCAAAAGTCTCATTTTCCTTCTCAAAAAGCATCTAAAATACTCCCAGGTCTAACACAACAGTAGGGAAAACCCAAAATACCCTCATGGATCACAAAGGTCAAAATTCCAAGAAAATTAGAAGGTGACACGACACAACAAACACGGGACGCGTCAGCTGACACGGGCGGCCGTGTTGGCCCCCTGGCTCTCTGATAAAAATTCTTTATGTCCCAGACTTGCTGACACGAGCCGTGTCAGGTGACACGGGCACCCGTGTGATCCCACTGCCTATCACCAAAATCACTTCTCTAGGTTTCCTCCTGACACGGGTGGCTGCATCAGACCACTGTTTCCCTTTTAAAAACTCTTCCAAATTCCTGCGATTTTTCTTGGTTTTTGCTCAAATTCTTCCTAATTTCTTATCTAAACCTAAAAACATTGAAAACAAACAACCCAAGCATAAAATGCGGTAAACAGAAATACAATGCAACTAATCATATAAGAAGATTAACTAAAACTAACGGTAAAATAACGCATAAAAACCACCGACTAAATTTCCCTAAACTTAAGTCGTTGCTTGACCTCAAGCAACAAGCTTGCATAAAAACTTTTCAGATCAACCGGTATACATAAAATGAAATACTTTTAAAGGTAAGGTGTGTCGATACTCATACATAAGCATTTGTTCTGATCGGCTAAAACTAGTTCTCTTCGTAATCATCCGTTTACGAAGATATTACACAAACACATACCACGGTAAAACCACAGACCTAAATCCCCCTTTCGGTTACCTCTCCAACTATGCTTTGGGCTTAAGTCTTTTCTTTGATTTTCTACCCCTTTCATTCAGATAATCAGATTAAGGCACTTTTGATCGTTTTCCCTCACATGTACAAGATTTTTATCGAGACTTTTTCGAGGCACCTTTATTATTTTTTCTCTCACGCATTTGTATTTATTAGTCCACTTTGGGACGACTATTGAGACTCAACCGCCGTTAGGCTAAGTAACCGGGTGATGGTTACCCAACTTAGAAGGACCAGTTGTCTTTACCACCACTATTCATCATTTTTTTTGGTGCCATAAGTTATTCTCTCAATCAACCTTATACATACAATTCTTTTTAATCATTTCATATTATCACTAAGACTAATTAGGGAATACTTCTCAAATCCAAGTATTATGGCACAAATCTACACGTTGGACTTGTTTCCTTACTCTGGGAAATCTTGGGTGTTCAGGTTATACCTCAATTTCCAAAATTTCCCAAAGTCCCTAGTTCTAACTCCTCTTCCTTTAAACTCTATATACTTTCCTGGCTATCTCACACATCACAGTATTCACAAGAAATTTTTTTTGGTCCTCATTCGAGGAGAATTCAGAGCATTTTTTAAACAAAAGCACACAAAACACAAATAAAAAGTACTTAAAACAAAGACTCAAAACAATAAATCCTCCCCCAAACATTAGACCCAATGTTTTAGAACAAGAGAGAGATGTAACTCATAGAGATCCTTACTGAGGAGTCGGAGGGTAATGCAATACCAATTGCTCCATCCTAGCGTGCACCTGTAAGGTCTCGTTTATTACCTACAAACGAAAAAAAATAAACAAAAAAAAGAAAATGCTCAATTATTAAAAATGTGGGTTGTCTCTCACGTAGTGCTTCGTTTAACGTCACGTAGCTAGACGGTTCACTCCCTCTTGTTATGGGGGGTATTTCAGCTTCCACACTTTGTTGCTTGACCTTTCCGCAACCGAGGACCGGTCAGGTTCAAAGATAAGAGCAACTTTATGTATCAAATCACATCCAACTTTTCTATTCTTGACTCCTCGAATGAATTTTGGAGTCTCTCTATGTGCCCTAGATGACTGAGATATTGCAACCTGATAGATTACACCAGATACTTTTTCAGGAAGTGGTTTTGAACTTTTGCCTTTTCCCACTATTTGGATCACTTCAAGTTTGTTCCCGTATCGCTCACTTTTCCAACACCCAACTTTTTGAAAATAGATAAAGGCATGAGACTCACACTAGAACCTGAATCAATAAGGACCTTCTTGAAATTTCTATCTTTTATATTACAAAGGATTGCTACAGGTCCAGGATCTTTCCGCTTGATGGGGGTTCTCCTTCCTTGTGATATTTCACTACACTGCTCAGTTAAAATTTTCTTCTCCTCACCCATTGGTCTCTTTTTCTCCATTACCTCTTTCATGAATTTCTTGTACAATGGAATTTGCTCGAGTGCTTCAAAGAACGACATATTGATTTCTAACTTTGTGAACATTGTGCTTAATTTTTTAAAGTCTTTCTTCTTTTGTTCCTTCTTTGTAACTAGCAGAGGGTAAGGTAGCTTGATTTTTGGTTTAACCTCCTCTTTCTTTTTCTCTTCAGTTGGCTTCACAAGTGGTAAAGCTCTTGCCGGTTCTTTCCTGTTTTCTCTCACTTCCAACTCCACCTTTATACACTGATAATTATTTGTTTCTCTTTCTTCCACGACTCTCTGACTTCTTGTTGTGACAACATTAATATTTTCATGATTTTTTGGATTCGGTACTACCGCGCTCGGGAAGGTGCCTTGAGTTTGCGTGGAGATTTATTGTGCTATTTGTCCCATCTGAACCTCACAATTTTTTATAGAAGTTATAGTGTTCCTCTGATTACTTTATGTCTCTTATTGAAATTGAATATTGTGAGCTGTCATCTTTTTAATAGCTATTAACCATTCTGCTTTTTGAGGAGTTTGTTGTTGTTGTTAATATTGAGGTTGATTATGATCTTTCCAGGAGAAGTTAGGGTGATTCTTCCACCATGGATTATAAGTCTGAGAACAGGGATTATTCTACTTCAGAAACTTTATCTCCTCAATTTGTTTAGCATTCGCAACACAATGTGCAGTAAAATAGGGTCCACTACAAATCTCACAACTCACAACTTGGACAGGTTAAACTTGAGCAACAGTCTGAGTACATACATTCATTACTTTAAGCCTTCTTTCTACTTCAGATGTGATTTGATCTTCCATTTTCACAACTTGATTAGCCAACTTCAAGTCAATTGTTCCTTCATGTTTACTCACAATACGGTCATATAATTCCAAATGCTCATTTGCAGCAATGGCTTCAATGATCTTCTTAATACCAGTGGCTGTTGTAAAGTTTGATGAGCCATCGACTGCTGTATCAATGAGTTGTTTAGTCTTCATCTTGAGACAATTCACAAACATCTGCATCTATTCAGTTTGATCCATGTTATGAGTAGGGCATGCAACCAATAACCGTTTGAACATTTTATAAGCATCGCCCAGTAATTCTCCTTCCTTCTGTTTAAAATTGATGATATCATATCTTTTACGAATATACACAGAGGTAAGAAAGTACTCATTAAGAAATTAATTCTCCATCTCTTCCCAAGTAGCAATACTCCTAGCAGGTAACGAGTAGAACCACTATTCAACATCTTCAAAAAGAGTGAACGAAAACATTCTTAATTGTTTCGCTTCATCAATATGCCCATCAATCTTAAGAGTAGTGCTCATAGTTAGAAATATTTGTAGATGTTTGTTGGCATCTTCATTAACCTTTCTAGTGAAAGGTCTCCTCTCAAGTTAGATGATGGTGCTCGGATGCAACTGGAAATTTTCCATGTTCACCGGTTGATTTACAATTGTTAACCTACCAGCCGGTACGTTAGCTCCACCGTAATCACCAAGGAGTCTCTCTGCTAGTGGAACTTCAACCATAGTCACAATATCTCTATCTGATTCTGAACCTGAATCATAATTCTCTGAATGAACAAAGACTTTTTTGTCTTCTGGTGCTAACGTTGAAGGCTCTGCTTCTGAAGCTGCCAACCTTGCTTGTCTACGCCTTGTGTGTATAGTTCTTTCGATTTTTGCGTCAAAAGAAAAATTAGCTGAGGATTTTCCTCGCATAAAAATGTTAGACGCAAATTAGTAGTAACGGGCCAAAATAATAATAATAATAATAATAATAATAATAATAATAATAATAATAATAATAATAATAATAATAATAATAATAATAATAATAATAACTGAAAATAAAATTTTAGTTGACGAGTAACAAAATTTCAATTGGATTAAATTTAAAACTTATAATTTGGCAGTCCCCAGCAACGGCGCCAAAAACTTGATCGAAAAAATAGCAAGTGTACTATTTTTACCAATTAAAATAGGGGTTTCATCCTCAGTATCAATCTCGAGGACTGCGTAGGAAATACAAGCTCTATAATAATTCAATTGAACAAAAGTACTAGGGGGTTTTGGATTTTGTTTGCAAATAACAAACTACAGAGAGAAAATAAAGCAAAAGAGTAAAATAGGTTTCTGACAGGTATGAGAAGCATGCTAGGGACGGTGTATGAATTATCTTGTAACAACCTTAATCCTTATTTCAGAGACAAAGCTTAAAATAATAATTTCTTGACTGTTGGTAGTTTACTCCTAAGTCCTTAGTGAGAAAAACTTTGATGTCATAACCTAATCACTATGTCTATAGGTAATTACGCTTGATCTCAAGCATTATAATATCAACAGTGTTCCAAGTGTAACAAGGTGTTCCTAGTCCTAGGTAACATCTACTTATACATTATTGTACAAAAGCGTTAACAAAGGCTTGTCTGACCTAAGGTCAACCGTAAATAAAATGCTATTTGTCTGATAGAAAAAGTATTAAGAACATTGAACGATAAAAATTGATTAAGAAAAAGCACTTATGTCTTTAAACAAAAGAAATTAAGATTATCACAAAAGCAATTCAGGGACACCCCCTAGCATTGAGAGATTTAACTACTCATTTATGTTCAGAGAAAATAAAAAATAAAAAGTAGACATTACTAGATAATATGATTCTTTTGATCTTCAATTGCTTCTACTCATGAAAACCTTCAGTTCTCGAAACTCCTTGATCTCTTCAATCTTGATCGTAAAATTCTTCCCCCGTCAAAAGTCCCTTTTTCCTTCTCAAAAAGCATCTAAAGTACTCCCATGACTAACACAGTAGTAGGGAAATACCCAGAATACCCTCATGGATCACAAAGGTAAAAAATCTAAGAAAATTAGAAGGTGACACGATGCAGCCAACACGGGTCGTGTCAACTGACACGGGCGGACGTGTTGGCCCCTTGACTCTCTGATAAAAATTCTATATGTCCCAGACTTGCTGACACGGGCTGTGTCAGGTGACACGGGCACCCGTGTCAGCCCACTGCCTATCACCAAAATCTGTTCTCTAGGTTTCCTTCTGACATGGCCCGTGTCAGGCCACTGTTTCCCTTCCGAAAACTCTTTCAAATTCCTACAATTTTTCCTAGTTTTTCCTTCAATTCTTCCTGATTGCTTATTTGAACCTAAAAATATTAAAAAGACACAATCCAAGCATAAAATGCGGTAAACAAAAATAAAATGCAACTAATTATATAAGAAGATTAACTAAAACTAACAGTAAAATAACGCATAAAAACTGCCAATCTTAAGGTATTGATAAGTTTTCTTTTTGATTTCTTCACTGGTTCTCAAAACGTGTTTTTTATGTTTGCTCATTATGCCTCTTATTTATATTCAATGACATTAGGATTCAAAACAGTTGTGTAGCAATATACAGAAGAATCAATTATGTAACCTCAGATCTTTGCTATTTTTTGTTATTTTTGTGTAATGCACTGATGCACCAAGCAATAGGGCTTTTTTCTTGTTCTGTTCTTATTTTCTTTAAAAACTCTTTCAAACCTTGTTAATGAAGCCTCATTTTATTTGTATTATTCTTTAATGCATCACTTTCACATTGCAGGCTTATGAGATGTGTTTGATCAAGGTTTTGTCTCATTTGGTGTCAAGTTCTTTTCAAATGCAGGTTTGGTTGTGGCATCGTATAGTAGGATATGGTTTGTGAAGTTGTAAGTAAGTCATGACTTGTTTTAGTTGATGCATTGGTACAAGTTTTTGGATTGTTGTGTAGATGGCTTAAGGGCAGCGTACGGTTTTGTAGCCGAAAGCTACATGATGAAGTTTTTGTAACATCTTGTCCGCAGGTGTCACAAGCTTGGAGTGTAGCTTCTTCTTTTTTCTATTTTGTTGTAAATTTTGTATGTGTAATAGGCTTTATTCTCATTTGGCCTCTTTTTAATTGTAAAAAAGTACTTTTTTGGAACATGAATTTTTGTTAAATTGATGGGCTTTATATTAGCTTGAAAAATGAATTTTTGAAATGAAGGGATATTGAGATTTAAAATGGATATGTGGAATAAAAAGGACAATAAATAGGGATTGGATATGGAAGGGATATGGTTTGGAAAATAAATTGAATAAAGATGATGAAAATGGATTAGAAAAAAGGATTTGGTTAATGAATGGATATTGAGAATATGGATGGATAAAAATTGGTTTTTGAAATGGATTAATGAAGTATGGATAATTGAAAAGTAAAATGATTTAGAAAAACTAAATGAAATTGATATTGGTTATAGGAACGAGTATAGGTAATGGTAAGGCGCCTTACCACCTGAACAACACCTAAAATCTCGACAAATGCACTTAACCGCCACAAAGCCTGAACAACATCACAAACTTGAATTCATCTTAAAATGATCTTAATTGAATAACAACCTGACTAAATCCTCAGACCAATGATGAAAACCTAAACCACACAATCAAGATTTGCAAACAACTTGAAAGGTACCAACTATCCTCGACTTCTAATGGATTTGTACCTTCAACAAACACTTGAGTTGACGCGAAACCCTGATTTGATAATCTTCAAAGATAAAATAATGGTATATGCTTAATCCTACTTGAGAATGAATCAAACTCCTCTTTCATGCCTTGAGTGCATACTGATCCTTGATTCAGTCTTGCAAGACCTGAGCCTCGAAGAACTTGTGATAAAGCCATATGTCACTGGATATTTGAGGAAGAGATATCTCTTAAGAGTATGAGAACTTGATTGGTTGGTGATCTATCTAAACCATTGACCGATCAGTCCATTGAACCTTTTGCAGCAAACCCTAATTCACAAGTGAAACAAAACAAACAAAATCTGATAATTTAGTTAACTATGCATGAATGATTGACCTAGATGATATGAAAAATATCAAAGAGTCTAAGGGTAAAATTTGGGGTATGACAGTTGCCCCTATTTAAATATCTTTACCGGATGACATGGGCGATGACCATCCTCATGGAATCAAGGCAAAAGGTATTTAAATACAGATAACCATAAATTTTTCCCTTAGATGCAATGACTTGTTATACTATGGGCAAAAGGAAACTATGCAATGCTGACATGCAATGAACTCTAGCATGATGAAAATGATGGGATGTGTAATACCCTAATTTTTACCCCTAAGATCCCACATATTATTTCCATCCTGTATCATAAGCAAGATAGCCGAGCACTTGAGTTTTTTTCTTTGTTTGCTTTATTTGATTCTTTATGTTTACTAACCCTAATCAAAATACCAAAAACATGTTTGCTTTTTCGTTTACTAACTCTTTTAGGAGGAGGTTCGGAATCAAGAACATCAAATACCAATTCCTCAGCTTGATTGAAATTCATTTGAAAAAAGTCAAAGTTGATATGCAAATAATTTAAAATCATTTGATCAAGAATTTCCCAAGAATTAATTATTTATTATTCAAGAGTTGACCTCCAATCGAATCCACCTGGATAAGACCACATACATCCAGGTGGATTTGATTGGAGGTAACAGATACTTTGTCACATTCATAGATGATTTTAGTCGAAAATTATGGACTTACCTGATCAAGAAGAAAAGTGAAGTGATCGAGGTATTTGTCAAATTCAAATATATGGTCGAAAGAAAAAGTGGTTGAAAGCTAAATATTTTGAGGACTGATGGTGCTGGAGAGTATGTGTCGAAATATTTCAATGCATTATGTGAGAAAGAAGGGTTGTGTATGAGGTGGTGCCACCCTACACTCTGCAGCAGAATGGAACTGCAGAAAGGAAGAATAAAACCATCATGAATATGGTGAAAAGTATGTTGAAAGGAAAGCATCTACCCAAATAATTATGGGGAGAAGTTGTGTCAATAATAACATACATCTTAAATAGATGTCCGACGAAGAAGTTAGAAGGAATCACATCAAAAGAATGTTGGTCTGATGTCAAGCCCAACCTAAGTTATTTGAAGGTGTTTGAATCTATAGCACATAGACATGTGTCAGCTCAGTTGAGAATAAAGCTTGATGACAAGTCGAGTCAAATGATCTTAATAGGATATCATTCACTAGAGGATACAAGTTGTTCGACCCAATAAACAAGCAAGTTGTGATCAGCAAGGACGTGATCATAAACGAGCTTAAGGAATGAGAATGGACTGAGAATGTTAAGAATGATTCAATTATAATCTTATGTGAAGAACTAGCTGGTGAAGTTTAAAGAGAAGTTCGACAAGAAGAAGTCAGAGGTGAAGCAGGCCCAAGCAGACCTCAACAAACAAGACACATGCCTGCAAGGTTGCAAGAATGTGTGATTACATCAGATGATGTGGTCGATGAAGAAGGTGAACTGGTACACTATGATTTCTATGTAGATGTTGAACCAGTCAATGCAACTAAGGCATTGAAAGATTCGAAGTGGGTGAAAGCAATGAATAAGGAGTTAGAGTCCATCGAAGTCAACAACATTTGGTCACTTATCGAATTACCTCAAGGCAAGAAGGAAATTAATGTGAAATGGGTTTACAAGGTGAAGGTGAATTCTAAAGGAGAAGTAACTTGACACAAGACAAGACATGTGGCGAAAGGATTTCTTTGAAAGGAAGTAATCGACTTCGACGGAGATTTTACACTTGTTTCTAGGATTGAAACAATCAGGTTGGTTGTTGGTCTAGCAAACATGAACAATTGACACACGTGTCATATGGATGTGAAATGTGCATTCCTGAATGGCCCCTTAGACGAAGAAGTTTATGTTGCACAACCAGTTGGGTTTATAAAACAAGGTGAAGAAAGAAAGGTGTACAGGTTGCATAAAGCCCTATATTGATTTAAGCAAGCTCCAAGAGCTTGGAATAAGAAGATCGACACTTTCTAAGGGAGAAGAAATTTTTGAAGTGCACAACTAAGCATGAAGTATATGTAAGGAGAAGAAATAATGAATTTCTTATACTGTGTCTCTATGTCGATGACCTGTTGATAATAGGAAGTTGCAAAAAGGAGATCAAAGATTTCAAACATGACCTAAGTGAGGAGTTTGAAATGTCAAACTTAGAAATCTCTCATATAGCAATGATGAAGAGGATACCGAGTAGATTCATGCAGAAGCCAAAGGTATCACATCTAGCAACGAAGAAGAGGATACTGAGGTACCTGAAAGGAAATCTCGACTACGACATATTATTTCCTGCAGCTGATGAAGGAAAAGAATGTAAGATAGTGGAATAAACTTATTCAAGTTGGTGTAGTGATGCTGAGGATAGAAAATCCATAGTTGTCTATGTGTTTATGCTAGGTGGTGCACCAGTTGTTTGGAGTTTGAGAAAGGAGCCAATATTAGCATTATTGTCATGCGAAGCAAAATATATAGCTGATTCTCACTATGCATGTCAAGGAACATGGATGGTTAACCTGGTCGAAGAAATTACAGCAAAGAGTCATAGAGCAATTACCATGAAGATCGATATCATGTCAGCTATCAATTTGGCAAAGAATCTGATAGCTCATGGTCGAAGCAAACACATGGAAATGAGGTTCAATTATCTTCGAGAGCAGGTAGCAGAAGGGAAGATGAATTTGGAACATTGTAGAACTGAGAATCAGATTGCAGACATTATAACGAAAGAAGTGAAAGTAGAAGTGTTCAAGAAGTTAAGGTCTACGATGAATGTAGATAGCTTAGACATAATGAATTAAGCAGTGTGTTGAGTTTGTAATTCCTTATGTCGAAGTAGTGTAGCTCGACAGAAACAAGGTCTAGTCGAATTAGCCTAATGTGTGTGTGTCGAGTTGTATTAGTGTATCGAAGTGTCGAAGCAGGTTGCTTCACACATGATCACTACGCCAAAATTACTTTTTGGCAGCACTACAAAGACAATGTTTTTTCCCAAAAGCGCTGCTAAAATTTTAAAAAAAACAAGGAAAAAAAGTGCGGCTAAAGTATGCCTTTAGAAAGCGCTTTTAAAAAAGCGCTGCCAAAGGTCATACCTAGAGTAAACAATAGAAAGCGCTGCTAAAGGTCTACATTAAAAAGCACTTTGCAAAAGCGCTACTATAGGGGGTGTTTAGGTCACACCTTAGACAACGCTTTTCAAAAGCGCTGCTAAAGGTCTAGGATATGAAAGCGCTTTGTAAGAAAAAGCGCTGCTATAGGTATAAGAAAAGAAAACACTTTCAAAAGTGCTGCTATAGGTCATTAAATTCTAAAATTAAAATAAAATTTTTTGTTTTTGAAACCATTCTATCTCTCTCACTCTTAGACGTACCTTCCTAACCCTATCAGACATCCCTCTGCCGTATCTTCCTTCGACCGGCCGTGTTTCAGTTCTGACTACTCCATCCACCATAGCACCTACTGTCTTCACTTCTGTTCTTCTCCCTCTGTTCTCCTCCAGTCGCGCTCCACCATTTTTCAAGGTATTTCTGCATTTTCTTCATTTTCAAGGTTATTTGCATGGTATTTCTTTATTTTTTGTTTGGATTCCCAAACCATGAAATACATTATGATGTTGTTATTTGAATTCAATAGAAGTTTGAATGACATTGTTGTAGTAAGGTTCAAGATGATGAATAATGATATTTGTGGTGAATTTCTTTTGAGTTTTGGTGTTAATTTTTTAAGTTAATGTTGAATGTTAGTGATGAAGTTGTTGAAAATAATTGACGATAATAACATTGTTGGTGGATAATTGTTGAATGTTGAAGATGGTAATGAAAATAATTGTTAATTGTTAATTGTTAATTGCTAATTGTTAATTGTTAAGGTTGAATATGGTGAATAATGATAACATTGTGAATTTATTTTTGATAATCATTGGTGATGTTGTTGATTGAAACTTGAATGACATTCGTGAATTAATTGTTGAATATTGTGATGTTGTTGATTGTTTGAACTTAAGTGATGAAGTTGTTATATTTGGTAATTTAAATGTGGATTTGATAATTTTGGTGATTGATTTATGCTCGAATTGATGATTTTTTGTGACTTACTTAAGTTGAAACATTAAGTGTGATTGAATTTTCACGTTTGCTATAGTTGCGTGAATAATTAGTGTTTTTGTTTAGCTTACTTAGTAAAAACCATGGATAAAAATGGATGTCTTCCAATCGATTGTCAAAAGAGTACGAGATTGGGGTATCAAAATTCGTTAAGTTTGCTGTTGAACACGCCAAAGATTAGGTTGCCGTTATGGGCGTCGGATTGACGCAATTCAGTTGGAATCAAATTTAAAGAGGCACGCAATTGATCGAAGTTATACATGTTGGATATTAAATGGTGAGATAAGTAACGATAATATTGAACTAGGGGATAATACAACCTATGCTTCAAAGGACAATGGCACAGATACATACGACTGTGATCGAGTCGAAGAGATTGCAGAAACACTTGAAGAAGATCTTCAGGATTGTCCCAAAATGTTTGAGAGGTTGGTAAGCGATACAGCGAAACCGTTGTATAAAGGTTGCACTAAATTTATAAGATTGTCAGCAATATTAAAGTTGTACAACTTAAAGGCGGGCAATGGATGGTCTAGATGATAATGTTCTTCCCAATCGAACCTATGAGGCTAAAAAATGATGTGCTCTATTGTCATGAACTATGATAAGACACATGCTTGTCCAAATGATTGCATTTTGTTTCAAAATGAATATGCATCGTTAAATGAGTGCCCTAAATGCGGTGTCTCTCGATATAAGAAAAATTGTCTCCAGCAAAAGTCTTATGGTATTTTCCTATAATTCGGAGATTTAGACGCATGTTTCATAGTGAAACAGATGCAAAACACTTGACTTTGCATGCAGGTGAAAGAATTATAGATGGAAAGTTTCGACATTCGGAAGATTCAACATAGTGGATGAAAATTGATAATGATTATCCTGATTTTGGAGAAGAAGCAAGAAACCTTTGCTTGGCATTATCTACTGATGGAATGAACCCACATGGTCTGTAAAGTATCTCACATTCCACATGGCCTGTGATTATTATAGTTTATAACCTACCTTTATGGCTATATATGAAGCGTAAGTACATGATGTTATCTATGTTAATGTCTGGGCCTAAATAACCAAGGAATGACATAGACGTATATTTGACACCTTTAATCGAAGACTTAAAGATTTTGTGGGAGAACAGTGTGGAGGTTTATGATGGATACAGGAAAGAAATTTTCAATTTGACGGCGATGTTGTTTGGCACAATTAATGATTTTCCAGCATACGGAAACCTATCAGGGTATAACATTAAAGGTCAATGTGTGTGTCCTATTTGTGCAGAAAACACAGATTGGACACGATTGGAATTTTGTTAGAAGAATGTCTTTCTCGATCGTCGTAGATTCTTAAATTCTAATCATCACTAGCGTGGATGGATAAAAGCATTCCATAGAAATCTAGAACAAGATAGAGCTCCACCTACATTGACAGGTGACCAAATTTTTGAAAAGGTGAAAGATGTGAGTACTCAGTTTGGTAAGCCTTTTGCACATACTATTGTCACATGTGGGTGGAAGAAGAGGTCAATTTTTTTTTATTTGCCATATTGGAAGTTGTTGTATGTAATACATTTTCTTGATGTTATGCATATCGAAAAAAATGTATTTGAAAGTGTTATTGGTACATTACTCAATATACAAGGAAAGTCTAAGGATGACCTTAAAGTGAGAAAGGACTTGATAACGATGGGAATAAGAAATGAATTAGGACCCTTGAAGAAAGGAAAATGAACATATCTACCACTTGCTGCTTATACTCTATCTAGAAAGGAGAAAAAGATATTGTGTAAGTTTCTAAGTGAAGTTAAAGTTTCAGAAGGATACTCTTCAGATATTAGAAGACTTGTTTCTATGAAAGACCTCAAGTTAAAGAGTTTAAAGACACATGATTGCCATGTTATAATGAAACATTTTCTACCAATAGGTATACGTTCTATTTTTCCAGAAAAAGTAAGAAACACAATTACTAAATTGTGTTTTTTCTTCAGGTCAATTTGTAGTAAGGTGATCGATCCTGCGATCTTACCATCATTGCAAAAAGAAATAGCTATTACTTTGTGTCAGATTGAAATATATTTTCCTCCGTCACTTTTTGACATAATGGTACATCTAGTTGTTCATCTTGTGAAAGAGACACAACTGTGTGAACCAGCTTATATGAGATGGATGTACCTTGTTGAACATTATATGAAAATATTAAAAGGATATGTGGAAAACCGAAGTCAACCAGAGGGATGTATTATTGAACAATACATTGTTGAAGAAGCGATTGAGTTTTGTACTGAATATTTGTCCAATGTTCAATCCATTGGACTCTCCAAATCTCATGTTGTTGGAAAAAAAAGAAGGGAAACGGTTAATTGGAAATAAAATTGTGACAGTATCAAGGTCTGAACGGGAGCAAGTGCATTTGTATGTTCTGCACAATGACAGTTGAGCCGTATATTGAAATGCACAAGGATGAACTCCGAGGTTTAAATCTTGATAGAAATGAAAACTGGATAGTACAAGAGCATGATCGAAGTTTTATACCATGGTTCAAGGATCATATTTATTCAAAGTTTTATTCAAATCCCGCTTCAATAATAGAAAGGTTGAGACGTTTAAAATATGGTCCAAGTTTGCATGTGTTTTTTTATAGCGCATACGCAATTAATGGATACACATTTTATATCAAAGAACAAGATTATAAAAGTACTATACAAAATAGTGGTGTCACCGTGGTAGCTAAAGCAATTCACATTTCAAGTGTGAAGGACTTAAACCCCAAATATACAAATCTATCATATTTTGGGGTTATCGAGCACATTTGGGTGTTTGATTATGAGAAGTTTTATATTTCTATAGTTTGTTGCAAGTGGGTTGAAAATAATAGTGGCATACTGATGGATAAGTAAAATTTTTTGCAAGTGGATCTTAATAGGGTGGGGTAAAAAGATGAGCATTTTATTCTAGCCACACAAGCTAAACAAGTGTTATATGGCACTGGTCCGACAAGTACAAAATGGTTTATAGTGCTTTTATCTAACAAAGTAATTGATGATAACATTGGAGATCAAAGTGATATTGATGTTGAGAATGAATCTTATATTATAAATGATCAAGATGAGAATATTAGAGCGAATGAATCATATATTAGAAATGATCATAATGAGAGAATTTAGATCAATCCATCCTTCAGTGCTTTTATATATTTGTCATTCAATAAAATTATTTATTTGTCATTTTATATATTCAATGGATTATAGATTATGGATGTTGATATTTGTCATTTCATATTTATACTTTTCTTTATTACAGGTTAAATGGCTAGCAAAGAGAAAATGCACATGATACTTCTAAAAATGATGGGAACGAATCAGTACATGATGTGGAAGGAGATATTAAACAAGGAATAGCGATGATGAAGGGAATAATTCGTGCAAGAGATAAAGGTATAAAATATGATGCACATTGGAATGAAACGGACCAATTAGTTGAGCTTAACGGTGCAATGTTGATAAGTTACATTAGGCACTTGCTTGTTCCTAAATTCCAATCACTTGTGATAGTTGGAGAACTCTATCATTGAAACCCGCTAAAGAAAAAATATGGAGTGAGATACAAGTACCATATGAGAAGTTATTTGTTTTTGTTGACGATTATGTCTTTAAATTACTTATACTAACACATTCTATGTATGTTAATTTGTTTGGAGAGGTCTTTTAACATTGGTGACGAGTGAAAAAAATATTATCTTCAATTGGCTGGAAAAAGACTCAGAGGGTTTCGAGCATTTTTAACGAACAAGTTTCTTAAGGATTCTCATGGAAATTTTGTTGAATCAGAACTTCCAAAAAAGTATTCAGATTTGATTTCACCTGAAGAATGAGGAAATTTTGTTGTCAAACGAAGAACCCAAGAATTTCATGTAATTTTAACTTATCATGAATATTGTATAATATTTATACTTGTTCCACATGTGTTCTGATATGACTTAAACTTGTTTATCCAGGATGTGAGTGACATAAATCGCCAACAAACAATAAAACCCGTGTATCCATACAAAAAAGGGCGTTTAGGATATGCACGCTTACAACAAAGAATATTAAGTATATATAAATGTTTTACAATGATATAGTTAGAAGAGGAGAAAAGTGCACATCTCTTCCGAAACATGTACGTTATAATTGGTCTTATTATTCGTCTTAATGTGTAGTTAAAAGAGGAGAAAAATGAAGAAACATCTCTTCTAGAACATGTTTTGTGGAAGGTTGCTCATGTGGGTAAGGATGAAGTTGTTCAGGAAGTTGTTCAACAAGTTTTTGAGCAATGTGTAAGTATAACATTATTTTTTTAATAAAATCAAAAGTTCATTAACATATAATATTTATGCTTTTTAATCCCAACTAATATTTTTCTATATGCATATGAATTTCAGGAGAATCTACCCCAATCCTTACCTCCAGCTGAAGACCATGACTGCAGGAGCGTACTAAGTCGTGTATTAAATGTTCCTGAGTATTTTGGTCGATTGAGGGGTAAGGGATTTGGGGTCACTCCAACAACATTGTATAAGCACCCAAAGAGTAAAAGTCCTAGTAATAAACAAGTGATGAAATTGTTGGAAGAATTAAAAGCTCAAATTCGTGAATTGCAAAAGGATAAAGAAAGATATATGTCAGAAATGCGCGGTTCAGAATTTAAAGATACTAGTGACAAAGATAGTATCAATTGTAATTTTCAACAGAAACATCCCGAGGTAATTATATATATTACCTTGAAATTAATTTAGCACAATTTTTTTAATTGCTATATTTACACTTAATCATATTTATTATTGGTTTAGGGCATTTCACCTTGTCAACTCTATTTATCGTCATCGACCTATCACATGGTTGGCAAGGGAAAAATGCATAACACTTTGGGAGACTTACTTCATCATAAACCGCTCCCTGCTGGATTTTTGAAAGTATCGATTGATATTGCTTTAGGGGAGATACATTATTACCTATACCAGACGATGTTTCAGATACAACATTGGTGGGAGACACAATAAGATCGTATGTTGCATGTCCGTCAAACCTCATTTTCATAGATGATGAGGTATATTGAACACCATTATGAACCTTTTAGTATTCAAATGTTTTACGAGCCATGCATGTAAGTTATTCTTACATTTACGTACCTTTTATTTACATGGTGATCTTAGACTCCTACAAAATTCAAATCAAAAGATAAGGAGACTGTGCGGCACACCGAGTCAGCTGCATCAAAAACACATGTACATTGATATATATATATATATATATATATATATATATATATATATATATATATATATATATATATATATATATATATATATATATATATATATATATATATATATATATATATATATATATATATATATATATATATATATATATATATATATATATATATATATATATATATATATATATATATATATATATATATATATATATATATATATATATATATATATATATATATATATAAAGTGTCAATTATATTATATCCTCTGAATTCATGAGCTTCATGATCTTATACATTAATCACCTAACTTATATGATTTTTAGATTCATGCTCAAGAGTTGCAACAAGTCAGCAAGAATATCATGCCTGAATTTAGCAATGTGTAAAAAAAATGATCTTCCGAAGACCGAGCCTAAAAAAATATATGTTCCTCGATTTAGGTTATGCCTTGAAACATATATAGGAACAACAGATGTGATGGAAGGTGGTATTTGTGAAATACCTATAGAGGAAGGTATTTTTGATTTTTCTTATACCGAAACAATTGTTAAAGAGGATTTGGATTAGATTTTTCAACATTCTGAATTAGGCATTGGTGTTATAAATTCATACATCAGGTATTTCGATCAATTTTAGTTAAATAATTGAATAATTTATTTACTCATTTAAATGAATATTCTAATATGTTGATTATGTTTTTATTTTAACTTCGATTTTCTTAGAATATTTTAATGAGAATCGTGCGTCAATTGAATAATTTATTTACTCATTTCAATGAATATTCTCATTCTTATCTTCCAGTTGTATCAACGCACGATTAAAATCGATCAAAGTCCAAATGCAGTCCAAAATCACTTAGTGGATGCATTTTTGGCCAACAGAGATACTGAAAAGTTGTATTTTTTGTCATATAATACTGTCCACGGGTTAGATTTCATTCTAATTTCATTTATTATAATTATTCGTTTTTTGACGTTGTATAGAAAATTTTCATCTAAACTTTTGTATTATTTTGTAGTGGACACTGGTTGTTGGTTGCGATTAATTCGATAAAAGAAATAATATATTATCTGGATTCGTTAGATGGTGATTAAAATACCCAGATATGAAGAAGATGGTTGATACGTAAGTGATGCGATTGTTCTGAATATTCATGTGTATATTTATTTATTATGTGAGATTATCCTAAATATTCATTTATATTATGTTAGATCTATATAAATATTCTGATCACAGAGACAAACTCGAGTACCAAAGAGTAAAGAAAACAACGTTACATGGATCAGAATGCATGTATATTTTTCACAACTTTGATTATAATAGTGATGCTACTTGATAAAACAAGTTAAACTATATATCCTGATATATATTCGTTTTTTTTATGTGTAGTGTCCTCGTCAGCATAATGGTATAGATTGCGGTTATTTTGCATTGAGGTTTATGAAGGAAACTCTTCATTTGGGTCAAATAGAGATTCCAAACATGGTATGGATTTATAAGTTAGGATTTATTTTAATATTTAACAGATATTTCATCTAATTAATTAGTCTTAACTAAATCAGACATATTATGTAGTACTTTGATGAATTCAAGTGTGTTACTTACTCAAAAGATAAGCTGGAAGAAATTAAGGAGGATTGATGCCAACACATTCTTCAAATGAGAATTATATAAGGTATATTGTCTTTCTTTCTTTTGTGTGAAGTTTATGGTCTTTAGAGATTTTTGTTGTTGTGATGTTCTATACTACTAGATAAGAATAGTTCTGAAAATTGTTGTATAGTTTTGCAAGTTGTTGTATATATACTTCTAGAAGTTGTTGTGAGGATTGATGGAATTTGTAATTATGTATAATGAATATTTAGAAGTTAAAGGTTTTGGAAGTGAATATGTTTTATTAGAATTATAGAGGTTTGTGTTGAATTATAATGGTTATGTGATTTGAGTTGAATTAAGCAAATTTATGTGTTGAATTATAATGGTATATAAGACCTATGTGTTGAAATAAAGTTGTGTTGAATTATAATGGTTATAAGTAGCTTTATGTGTTGAATTATAATGGTATATAGCCTATGTGTTGAAATAAAAGCTTGTGTTGAATTATAATGGTTATAAGTAGGTTTATGTGTTGAATTATAATGGTACATAAGGCCTATATGTGTTGAAATAAAGGCTTGTGTTGAAATATTATAAAAGCTTAATGGTTTGTGGTTCCATTTTATAAGTAAAAAATAAGACTTATGCCAACACTTTTAACAAAAAACGCCTCTTAAAGAAAAGCACAATAGACATCGCTTATAACAAAAAAACGCTTCCTAAAAAGTCCTTTTTAAAAAAGTGATTTTGAAAACATTTAATGACGTGAAGAAAAGAAAGCGCTTCCAAAAGTGGACCTAAGGCAGCGCTTTTACAGAAAGCGTTGTCAAAAGTGGATCTAAGGCAACGCTTTTACAAAAAGCGCTGCCTAAAACCTCAATAAAATATACATTAGAAAGCGTTGCCAAAAGAGGGTGAAAAGATAGCGTTTTTCATGAAAAAATGTTGTCAAAAATATGAAGAAACAATACATTAGAAAGCGCTTTCAAAAGCGCTGCCTAAAAGGGGGGAAAAGATTGTGTTTTTCCTTTAAAAAAAACGCTGCCAAAAATCTGAAGAAAATATACATAAGAAGACGCTTACAAAAGCGCTGCATGAAGGGGGGGAAAGAGAGCGCTATCTATGAAAAAGTGCTGCCTAAAGGTGACATTAGAGAGTGCTTTTATAAAGAAGCGCTGCCTAAAGGGAACCTTTAGCAGCGCTTTTGCCTTAAAAAAAACGTTGCCTTTACCTACAGCAGCGCCACTTTAGACAGAGTTTAAGCGCTACTAAAGGCCAAAAAAAGCGTTGCTAAAGGTTTTTTATGGCATAGTGATTTCGACTTAGCCCTATTTTAGTAATGTTAACTATTTTGCGCTTTTATAGTTTTGAGTTTTAGCTTAGGGTGCAAGTTAACCTAAATCTATAAATAGGGAGTAACTTTTATTTTGCAAACAACTAATAACATTGTATTAACAAAATTTGCAGTTGCAATTGAATACGAAAGTTTTTCACAACTTGTAGGCAGAGAGAAACTCTGCAGAAAATATTTGTCTTCTTCTCCAACGTTATTTTCTTTCTTTCTCAATCTTTTTCATTGTCATTGCGCGATTGATAACAATCTTGAGAATAAGATTGAGCGAAATTCTCCATAGATTGTAGTTGAATTCAAACAGAATTGAATGTGCGGTTTTATTAAAAGTGACTCAAACATATTCGAATCAAATTAAATATGATTTTTTATAATTTTTTATTTGATTTGATTCTATTTATAATTTTTTATTGGCTTACTTCTAATGATATTTCAATATAATTCAATAATGAATCTCACTCCCATATCTTTACATTAGAAAGATTCTCTTGATTCATTGACCAAATTTAGAAAATGATCAACAATCATTTTCATTTAAAACGTGTCAAAACAAAAAGATAAGAACGGGAATTTTAAGGATTTATCTATAACACATCAAAGAGTGACAATAAGTTTTCCTCAATTTATAATTTTACTTTTGTTATGAACTAACTCATGTATTTGAATATTATATTTTTATGAGTCAATGGCATCATTTCCCCGGCATTGACATCTTGCTCTAATAGGAAAATCATTTCAAAAACATTAACATAATTGAAATGTCTTTAAGAATATTCAATGGGGCCACTGTCGACTTTAGAAATTAATAGTCAGTGCCACATGAGCATGCGCACGTAGCCATATATTCGATCCATATTTGAATTTGAATGGTCAACTAGTAGTTACCTAAGGAAAAATACATCCTAAAACTTTGCAGTATCTTAAAATATAATGTACAACGATGAAGACCTTAAATGATGGTAAAATATTACAAAAAGTACAATAATATGATCCTAGCTTATGTCATTATGCTAAGACTCTATATGTTCAATCAAGATAAAACAGATCTTGAATATGAAAAGAATTAAACTTTAACCTTACTATTTATTTTCTTGTGAAAATAAAGAGACAACCCTAAAAAATATATAGAAACCGTTGGAATTTATTTTAATTTAATAATTAATTCATATAAGAAATGTGCAATATATATTTTATTAAACAATATATACATTATTAATTTCTTGTCATGAAGAATGGTACTACCAGACTTTAAAAATTCACATTCTCATCAAATTTGGAAAGTCAAAGGCATATTGTCTATACTTTCCTAAGAGTTTTTTCTACTAAATATTAGTATTTTGATAGTTGTTGCTCTACACACATGACTAGAGAAAAGAATTATTTAAAGGACCTTCAACTATACTCTAATAGTTATTTTATATTTGATGATGAAGCCAAAGGAAAAAGGGTAGAAAAAGGAAAGTTAGAGTGCCATGGTCTCCCATGTTTTAATGATGTGTTGTTTATCAAAGGTCTTACTGCAAATTTCATCAGTATCGATCAACTTTGTGATCAAGATCTGTGTGTCAATTTCAATCGATCTAAATGCACAATCACTAATAAAAATCATGTTTAGTGAATAAAGGGATCTAGGTTAACTGACATTTGTTATGTGTGGCGCCCTCAAGAGAAAAATAAACCTTAGATGTATAAGAAAGATTATCTCAGAAAGATTATTAAGATTGAAAAAAGTAAAATTTGTGGTGAATGTCTAATAAAAAAGCAGACCAATATGTCACATAAGAAGGTTCGACATCTTACTGTCACTAGAGTGCTTGAACTATTTCACATGGATCTCATAGGACCTATGTAAGTTGAAAGCCTAGAAGATTTGCAAATGCTACATCCTTGCAAATGGAGAGCAAAGACGAAAGTTGGATCTTAAGAGTTATTGAGGGATCTTCTTCAGATGTTCCACAAATAGTAAGGCTTATCATGTGTAAAATAATCGAACAAAAATCGTGATGGAATCCATAAATGTCATTGTTGATGGCATCCAATATGAAGTTGTTAATCAATAAGTGGATGATTTTGCTTTTCCGGAGCAGCATGTCCCACATAATGTTTCTGACAAGAATATCATCATCCTTATACCAATAGTAGGTGATAACGTAGAAATTAATGAAGGAAATCCTCCAGAAAATAGAGGACATTCCATAAGGATACAGAAGAATTACCTCATTGAAAACATAATTGGGAATCTTAATAACATAGTTAAACCTGATCCAAATGGTCTATCAACTGTCAAGAATTGATAGCCAATATGTGCTTTATATCCAAAATGTGAAATAAGCCCTCAAGGACGAATACCAGATCAATGTTACGCATGAAGAACTTGTTCAGTTTGAAAGGAACAAAGTTTGGTAACTAGTACTTAGACTTAACTCTGCCAACATTATTGGTACTAAATGGATCTATAAGATCAACTTTGATGACAATGGGAATGTAACAAGAAGAAAAGCATGCAAATTGGCTCAAGGATATACTCAAATAAAGGGAGTTGATTTTGATGAAACCTTTTGTCTTAGTCCTCGTGCAGAAGCTATAAGAGTGTTACTAGAAGTATCATGCCTTTTGAAATTCAAACTATACCAAACGAATGTGAAAAGTTTCTTTATGAATGGATAATTGAATGAGGAAGTGTATGTTCAAAAACTAAAAGAGTTCATTGATCCATGTCTTCCGAATCATGTGTACGAACTTAAGAAGGCTCTTTATTGGATGAAACATGCTCCCAGAGCTTGGTATGAAAGAATAAAAAAAATTCTCAACGATAATGGTTATGTTCTTGGAGGAATTAACAAAACTCTGTTTGTTAAAAAGGAATAAGAGAAGCTCATGATAGCTCAAATCTACATGGATGCCATTGTGTTTGGTGGAATGTAAAGCAAAATGGTGAAACATTTTGTTCAACAAATGCAATATGAATTTGAAATAAGTTTGATTGGTGAGTTTACTTACTTTCTTGGATTTCAAGTTACACAAATGAAATATGGCATCTTCATTTTTCAAAGCAAGTATGCTAGAAATATAGCGAATAAGTTTGGTTTGAGAAATACTAGACATAAATGCATTCCACCTACGACTAATGTCAAGCTTACGAAAGATGATCATAGAGTGACTATTGATCAAAGTATTTATATGAGTATGATTGGTAATCTCTTATATCTTACTTATAGCCATATTGGCATCAATTTCTCTATGGGTTTGTTGATGACGAGAAATCGTATCGTATTTTTAGGCTCATTGCGCATATTAATTGTCCGTTTTTATCACGTTTTATTTGTATTTTACTCTATTTTGTGTGTTTTGCAGTTGGTAGCTTCATATGTTGCAGAATCGGGAGCGAAGCAAAAAAAGAGTGAAAGAAAAGGAAAATGCAGCAAGAAAGATTGAAGATCTGCATTTTTGCTGATGTGGCGTTCGCCATGGCTATATGGCATTCGCCATACATCAGCCAACCACATCATTAAATGAGGCAAGGTCATGGAAGGCCATGACCTGATGGCGTTCACCATAGCAGCGTAAGTTGCAGAATTCAAATTTTGTAACCGCTTATGGAAGTTACATCATTCCCCTCCACTTTTGCAAGACCCGGGCTATTGCAACCTCTTCTCTCTCTATATATATATACTTTGCTCTGATCACATTCCAGGCACCGAGAAAATCTAGTGCAGAAGCTCTGTCGAACTACCTTTAGATTTAGGCATTTAAATCAGTTTTTATAGCGGAAATTACTCACATCGAGGAATTGTCGCAACCTTCATTATATTTTTCTTTTCCTGTACTGCTTTGTTACAAATACTACACGCATGTCAGCATCGTATTAATCTAGTTCAGTTTTACTCTTCAGGTTATTTTAGTTCTTTACTTTCACATTTAAATTATTGTCATTTTGTATGCAATGTTGATTTCAATTCAGAATTATGTAGATATGTTTGATATGAATAATACCATGCATTGCTAAATCCTTTTGAGTTCGGCGTATGAGGACCATCGTTATCAACGAGACTCTCTAGAAAATTTAGGTGCGAAAAATGTAAATTGTATGTTAGTTTTGGTATTTGTTTCCAATTTGCTTGTTTTATCATTTCGTCACGAGAGTGAGAAATATGCTAAGTTCGGACCGATAGCGCGAGAGTGTGAGGAATGAACTAATAGTGAAAACTGAAAACTAAGCATCGATTCTAAAAACAGCTAGAACGCTTTAAACATCATTTAGATTTTCATTAACTTCCAAAATACACTTTTTAACTAGAACGGGCGAGCGAGAGCAAAATCCTGTGGTTGAAAGGTGTGGTTTTTGTCGATAGCGCGAGAGTGTGAGATGAAACCTTTAAGTTAGTACCTTCTACGAAACTGCGTTCAGTCGCAATTAGCACCTAACTTCTACAAGTCCTTTAGGTACGCGGAATCCATATTTCAGACTCGTTTTTATTGTTATTTCTAAAACTCTCTAGAATTAGAAATTCTTTCTTCCCATCTTAAATCCGTAATCTTTAGCCTTAGCTTTGCACTACAACATTTAGATTGCATTAGTTTGATTATCGTTTTCCTGTGGGTTCGACAACCTTATTAAAACTACGTGAAAAGTTGTATACTTGAAGTCTTATTTCGTCGGACACGATGGTGTTTTGCTCGAAGCCCGCGATCAAGTTTTTGGCGTCGTTACCGGGGAAGTTGATTTAGTTAATATTGTGATTTCATTGTTGCGCAGTATAGACTAAGGCACCAAAGTTTTTCCTTTTTCCTATATTTTGTCGATTGTATGTCAAACACTCGCTCTCGAGGCGAAAAACTTGAGCAACCGGTTGACGATATCGAGCGCTTTATTAGTTTAAGGCGTCGAATCAATGAATTTTGAATTAAGTATAATCTTCCTGAACCTGAAATTCCTTACCCAGAATTAAGAATTTCCATGGTTGAGAACCCACCAAACTGTCCTCTTAAGAATATGTTGTCCCATCGCAATATGAACCGCATAACAACATTGTTGCCCCTGTCATCAATAGAAACGATTTTGAGCAGAAACCTTCGCTATTGCAAGTCGTTCAACAGACCAATTTTCTGGAAGTTCCACAGATGATCCGAACCTTCATTTATATATGTTTGTGCAATATGTTGATATCGTAAAAGCAAACAGTGTCAGTAACGAGGCCATAAGACTACGTTTTTTTTCCATTTTGTTTAAGAGATAGAGCTAGAGCTTGGCTCCAGTCTCTATCACCCAACTCCATCACTACGTGGGACGAGTTGAAGAAAGTCTTTTTAGCTCGATATTTTTCGCCAAGCAAAACTGCTATCCTAAGAGACCAAATCAACGGATTTAGGCAGAAAGACAATGAATCTCTTTTCGATGCTTGGGAAAGATTTAAGGACATCCTGAGGCTCTGCCCGCGTCATGGACTTGAATAATGGGTGATAATCCATACTTTCTATAATGGTCTTCTTTATAACACAAAGTTGAATCTAAACATTGCAGCTAGCGGCGCTCTGATGGACAAACCATATGAAGACGCTTATCAACTCATTGAGAATATGGCTCAAAACCACTCCCAATATGGAGGTGAGAGAACTGCGACAGAAAAACCTCCTACCAAGAATGGAATGTACGAAGTTAACAGTTTGAACCGTGTTAGTGCTAAAGTGGATGCGCTTACTCAAAAGATTGAAAGTTTGATTGTAGCTCCAGCAGCCACCGTGGTCGTTGTGACACCAAGTTATGAATTATGGGGAACCCTAGGGCACAATAACATTGAATGTTATTTATTAGCTGATGTTCCTACCGACCAAGTGAATTACGCCCAAGGAAACCCGTACTCAAACACCTACAATCCTGGCTGGAGGAATCATCCTAATATTTTCTACAAGAGAAACAACGCTTTGTTTTCTCCAACTCAAACCCCTGTCGTTCCTCTAGGATATCAGAAAGGAGCATCTGCTGCTCCTTAAGCACCAAGAAAGTCGAACATTGAGCTGTTATTATAAAATTACATCGCAGCCAAAACTCAACAAAACAAGGAGTTTGCTTACCAAAATATGCATATGAGTGAATTGTTAAAGCAGGTGGCAACTAAGCTTGACGCCATGGCTAACCATGGCAAAATGTTAGAAACTCATATCTCTCAAATAGCCCAACAACAACCAATAGTAGCAGCCCCTGCAGGAACATTTCCTAGTCAATCACAACCAAACCCGAAAGGACAGGCTAATGCTATCACGCTACAAAGCGGAACGGAACTTGATGGACCAGTGGATCTAAGACTCCAAAATCCTGCTATGCATCAAAATCCCAGTAAAGGAACTAAAAAGGTAATAAAGCCAAATAAGGACAAAAAGGAAGACAAAAGCGAAGAACCCGTAGAGAAAGGAACACCCTATGTGTCTTCGCCACCATACAAACCTCATATACCCTATCCTCAAAGACTTGCTAAGTCTAAAAATAAAAGATAATTTAAGAAATTCATAGAGCTTCTGAAACAACTAAACATTACCATACCTTTCACAGAAGCCATAATTCAAATGCCTTCATATGCAAAATTCCTTAAAGAGATTTTATCCAACAAAAGAAAGATCGAGGATAATGAAACCGTTATGCTCACTGCCAAGTGTAGCGCCATAATTCAAAACAACATGCCTCCTAAGCTAAAAGACCCAGGTAGTTTCTCCATACCCTGCATAATCAGAAATTTCATCATAGACAACACTCTATGCGACTTAGGAGCCAGTGTTAGTTTAATGCCCTTATCCACATGTAAGAAGCTTGATTTAGAAGAGTTAAGACCAACAAAAATGTCTGTACAACTAGTGAACCATTCTGTTAAATTTCCTATAGGTATGATAGAGAACGTGCTCGTTCGTATAAGACAATTCTATATTCCAACTGATTTTATGGTAATGGATATAAAAGAAGATTCCAACATTCATATTATTTTAGGAAGACCCTTTTTAGCCATAGCCGGAGCCATTATTGATGTTAAAAAAGAAAAGCTAACTTTTGAAGTTGGTGAAGAAAAATTCGAATTTATTTTGGCTCAATTCTTAAAAGCTCCAGCTATTGATGATTCATGCTGCTTCCTAGACGTTATCGACGAATGTGTAAAAGAAATAGAGATGAAACCATCTAGGTATACTAAAGTACTAAATATTCCAGCCTCTCCTATATTCGAAGACGACAATTGGCGCGAGCCATACGTAGATGACAGTCTGCGGAAATGTCTAGCACTGACACTCGATCCAATGCCCTACCTGAAAAAACCTTCTGCCGAACTGAAAACACTACCCAAAAATCTAACGTACAAATTTCTTGACATCGAATTGGAATGACCAGTGATAGTTAACGCTGAATTGGGACAGATAGAGACTGAAAAGCTGATACATCTTCTAAGAAAGTATCCTAAAGCATTAGAGTATAATATTTTGGACCTAAAAGAAATAAGTCCCTCCATATGCATTCTTCACATTATGCTAGAAGAAGATTGTAATACCTCTAGAGAGCATCAGAGAAGAACCAATCCTATCTTAAACGATTTAGTAAAAAACGGAGGTATAAAAGCTATTAGAAGCAGGAATCATATACCCAATATCTGATAGCAACTGGGTAAGCCATGTGCATGTCGTACCAAAGAAGGGAGGTGTTGCAGTTTTTAGTAACAAAAAAGGAGAGTCCATTGCTAAACAAACTCAAACTGGATAGAGGATGTGCATAAACTATAGAAAACTAAACAAGGCCACTCGCAAGGATCATTTTCCTTTACCCTTTATCGATCAAATGCTTGAGCGACTAGCCAAACATTCTCATTTATGCTATTTAGACGGATACTCAGAATTCTTCCAAATTCCTACTCATCCTGACGACTAAGAAAAGACTACTTTTACATGTCCTTATGGTACTTTTGCCTATCGACGAATGTCGTTCGGGATGTGTAACGCACCCGCAACCTTCCAGAGATATATGATGTCGATCTTTACAGATTTCATAGATGACATAATGGAAGTACTTATGAACGATTTCTCTATCTCTGGGGAAAGTTTTGAAGGATGTCTATCGAACCTAGAAATGGTGCTCGAACGTTGCGTTAAAGTTAATCTAGTGCTGAATTAGGAAAAATGTCATTTCATGGTCCAAGAAGGAATTATGCTTGGAAATGTGGTATCCGATCGAGGAAATGAAGTTGATAAAGAAAAAATTGAAATTATAGAAAACCTTCAACCTCCAAAAACCGTTAGAGAAATTTGAAGTTTTCTAGGACACGTCGGTTTCTACTAGCGATTCATTAAAGATTTCTCTAAAATAACCAAACCACAAATGGGCCTATTAATGAAAGATGCTGAATTTATATTTGATGAGGATTGCTTGAAAGCGTTCGAACATCTGAAAAATGCTCTTATTACTGCACCTATTATGCAACCGCCCGACTTGGGTAAACCATTTGAAATAATGTGTGACGCTTGTGATTATGTTGTTGGCGCTGTCTTAGGACAAAGAAAGGATAGAAAGCTTTTTGCCATTTATTATACAAGTAGAACCTTATACAATGCGCAGATGAAATACGCCACCACAGAGAAGGAGTTCTTGGTTGTTGCGTTCGCTTTAGATAAATTTCGTTCTTACTTGGTGGGAGCAAAAATAATTTTCTATATCGATCACGCCGCAATTAGGTACCTGTTGAATAAGAAGGACACTAAACCAAGACTTTTAAGATACTTTTGCAAGAGTTTAATTTAGAAATCAAAGATAAGAAAGAGACCAAAAACGTAGTAGTGGATCATCTTTCTAGAATTGAGGATCAAGAGCTCGAACAAGTTCCCATCAATGATGATTTTCCCTATGATTGACTTGTAGCCCAGTTAGAAAGCGAAAGCGAAAAAAGTGAATGCTTATTAATTTATCATGACGTAGAAACTAATGAAGTTATGGAATCAATTTTTACGAAAACCACATTGCCATAGTATGCTGACTTTGTCAATTACCTAGAAGTTGAGGTACTTCCACCAGACTTATCCTACTAACAAAAGAAGAAATTCTTCCATGATCTTAGACACTACTATTGGGATGAGCCCCTGCTCTTCAAGAGAGGCGCAAATGGAAGTTTCTATCGATGTGTCCCTGAATCTAAAATAAACGATATCATATCTCAATGCCACTATGCACTCTAGGGAGGGCATGCAAGCATTTCAAAGACTTACGCAAAGCTTCTGCAATCTGGCCTATTCTGATCTAACCTTTGGAAGGACGTCCATGCCGCAATTATACATTGTGACCGGTGCTAGCGCACATGTAACATCTCTAGACGCGATGAGATGCCACTAAAGGATATTCTAGAAGTGGAAGTATTTGATGTTTGGGGTATAGATTTCATGGGTCCTTTCCTATCCTCATTTTGCAACAAATACATACTAATTGTAGTAGATTATGTGTCAAAGTGAATTGAAGCAATAGCTTCACCGGCCAATGATGCACGGGTAGTCATCAGACTTTTCAAGAATATATTTTTTCCTAGATTTGGTGTGCCGAGAGTTATCATTATTGATGGTGGATCCCATTTCATCTCCAATATCTTTGGGAAATTGTTGCTCAAATATGGAGTGCGACACCGAATAGAAACACCATATCACCCCCAAACAAGTGGGCAAGTTAAGGTTTCTAATAGAGAAGATCAAACAGATATTAGAAAAACAGTTGCGACCTCTAGGAAGGATTGGTCTGGGAAACTTCATGAAGCTCTGTGGGCTTATATAACAGCTTATAAAACTCCAATAGGAACCACCCCATTCAAACTAGTTTATGAAAAATCATGTCACATGTCTTTCGAACTTAAGCATAAAGCCGATTGGGCCATTAAAACCCTGAACATGAATTACACGGCTGCAGGAGAGAAGAGAATTCTAGATATCCATGAACTAGAGGAACTTAGATTAGCTGCTTACGAAGATGTCTGGATTTACAAGGAACAAACTAAATGGTGGCATGATAAAAGAATAGCTAGGCGAGAATTCAATGAGGGTGACGTAGTCCTCCTTTTTAACTTTCAACTTAAACTATTTCTTGGTAAACTTCATTCCAGATGGTCTGGCCCTTTCAAAGTCATAAGAGTTTTCCAAAGCAAAGCGGTGGAGATTAGAGGAAAATATAACGAGACATTTATTTTAAATGGGTAGACACTTAAGCATAATCACAACATTGAAAACAAAGATTTCTGTGTAAATTATAAGTTAGAAGAGTTACCCGCTCTTTTGAAGGAATAGTCCCATTCAGATCCGATATCGAGCTACTAACATTAAACAAGCGCTACGTGGGAGGCAACCCATGACCTTTAGTCTTTATTTTCTTTCTTTATTGTTTCCTACTATTACTATTATCGGTTTATGTGTTTTATTATTATTAATATTATTATTATTATTATTATTATTATTATTTTATTTTCCTTTTGCGGTACAATTTATTGATTGTATGCTCTTTGTCTGACTTCAGGATAACATAGCTTAGGACAGCTAACCATTGACTTAGAGTTTGGAGCCCTAATGCTGACGTGGAGATTATGTTTAGGAATGAAGCGCAGAGACGCCGATTTGATGTCCTGGCACAACGGGAAATTGCACTACCTATTTATCCCGATGGACTGACTTTGACTACCCTAGAACTTAGGGACACTGTTATGTATCTGCTAAACCAAATAGGCTAGATTAACTTTAGTGTGAGGAGGAGATTTACCCCTTACCATATGCTTACCCTTGAATTCTTGAGTTCACTATATTATGATCCAAACCGAGGTTTAGGATTTGGCCAAGGTTTAACTACTTTCAGAACTTTCAGAACCAAATACCGTTTCACCCATCGCGAGATGGCTGAGGTATTAGGATTTCCAAATGGGCCTGATATCCATACATTGACACCTGATGACGCCTTCACTGACCTCGACCTTAATTATTTTTGGGGAACCATAACTGGTGACTATCACCCCGAACCTCATACCATGTTCTCAAAGAGTATCCACAACCCAACCATAAGGTATTTCCATAAGATTCTAGCCTAGACTTTATTTTTTAAAGATGAGAATGTCACTTCTATTTCGAAAGATGAGTTGTTTATCCTTTACTGTGCTTCTCAGGGAAGGTCTGTGAATGTCGTTTCTTTTATGCTAGCGAGCCTGAGTCGTATTGCACGTGAGACCCATGGCAACATTCTAGTAGGAGGACTAGTAACCATGATTGCTGATGCTATTGGGTTAAGATACCAGCTTAGCCGTATCCATGTCTTCGGAGGTATCCGACCCATGCATTTGCATTTATTTTTTAACTGTGGCATTATAGCCAATTTGGGACCGACCAACTTTGAGTTTCTTATCGATAATGAAGTGGTTCATAATTTTACCTTACCTAACCACGAGAAAACCAATGTCCATAATAGGGATAATTGACTGTATGACTTAGAGGCATAAAGTGAGTCACCTATCCCCACCTTATAGCCCTCAACCTTATGAAGTTCGGGATGCCATTCCCCCTGATGCCATTTCTCATGTCTCTAGAGCTCGTATAGATTATACTGCTACTATTGACGCTTTACAATCTGAAGTGGAATCTCTTAGGAATGATATCACTTCTATCCGAGGAGATCTCATTGGCTTCATGGATGTCGCCAATAAGCATTTTGATCATTTATTTCAGCAAGTGCACTCATTTAGGTGCCAATTTGGTTGATATTGTAGTGTTATATCAATTGTGTTCTGTTATGTTTTTATGTTTTGAATTGTTTTGGTTATCATTATTGTATTTCCCTTTCGCTGTTGTTTTTGATTTACTATATCGTCGATGTACGGCGAAGACATATTGTTTCTGGTTATTAATTAATTAATGTCGTTTATTCATGTTCATAGTACTCTTTGCTTTTTATATTTATGCTTCTTTTAATCTCAACACAATACCTCAGCCATCCATGTTGCACACCAATAACCCCATCAACACAACCTAACTACTCTGGCATGGGTCACAAACTCAATTACGGAAGCTTGTCAATCCATACATAATACCTCTTAGGTATTATGTTGATGTTCTTGAGACCTAAAATCTTCTTATATAATTTTTTTTTATAAAATAAAAACACAATACACATTGACGCCATGTAAATTGGTGCCACCATTGAAATCACGTACACTAATACCAATTAGGCTAGCAACGTTATATGTAGGCGCCAATCTAATTGGTGTCATCACTTAAAATATAAGTGCAGTTGTCAATTTGCTTGGTGGCACCACTACGTTTCAAAACTTTTTTGTTTGAAAGTGGGGTAGTTTGAGAATTTTTTTGAAAAGTGAGATATTTTGAAAATATTTTGGAAAAGCTGAATTATTTGGGTAAAAAAAATTTTAAAAAGTGAAAAAACAACAAAAAGGGTGTTTATTACTTTTAAATTTTGAATATTTAGATTCGGAAATAAAAATATAAATAGAGCAAAATATTTTTAATAGAAGTTGACAAAATTTTAATAGAGATGCTACTACTTTATATTAAAGTTCCAAAATATTTAGTCTTAATATTCTATTAATTTGTTATGTTATTTAAATATCATTTAATTTGCTTAATTACATTTATTTAAATTAAATATACTTTTAAAAAATTTATTAAGGCAAGTAAAAATTCAAAAACATCAGACTCAGACTTGAAAAATATCTTTGACAGACTACAAACTCGACTTTAACTTTAAATAATTTATATTAAGTCAATTTTAACTTTACCAAAGCCTAACTCGGCCCAACTTATTCTCCCATACACGAAAACAAAGTTGATGAGAGTTTTACAGCCTAAGAGCATCTTTAATGCAGGTTTTTAATAGTTAAATTTTTTATAGTTAACGATGATTATAAAGAATTTGCATTAGAATGACTATGACATGACATGACATTTAATTCTCTAACTTTTAGTTTCTGGCAATTATATAGCTAACATATGCTATTTATTTTGAAACATATAATATTATTATTTATATTATTAAAAAAATAATATAGCGTCAAGTTTTAGTTTTTTATAAAAAATATAGGGTCAAGTTTTAGTTTTTTATAAGCAACTATTATTAAAGTAAAAACAACTCAAATCAACTATAAATTTTTTAAATCCTGCAAATCACTTTGGACCCACAAAAAATATCCTAGTTTACCCACTTAAGATACTCTCACTATAGATGCTCTTAAATTAGAGATAATAAATTACTTACCTCACTCTTTTAAAGTAGTTATTTATAAATAAGATTATAGTACCTCTACCCCAAATCTAAAATGGACTTGGTCTAAAAAGTCATCGTATCAGAGGCATTAGAAAGCACATAACCTTCATATTATATATGTCGACATCTTTTAAATTCCGTCCTCTAATACAATGATAAGAAATAAAAGATTTTAAATCTCTCAAAATCCTAAAAACATACTATAAAAAATTGCCGAAGATTTCACATTCATGTGCACATTATTCTAATCCTAAAATCTCTTATCCTCAAATTTCATTGACTTTGGTTTTCGAATGTTTATAGATATCCTTACGTCAAGTGCATAATATACCGCTAATCATGGGGTGTTAGTGGTTCTGTTTTGGCAGTTTTAATGCTAAATATAACCCGAACCGACAAGAGAAAAAATATGTGGTTCTGTTTGGTTCGGTTGACTTTTAGAAATAAAACCAAACCAAATCAAACAAAACAATTATGGTTTGGATTAGTTTGGTTGGTTCAATTTTTCACAAGATTTTTATACATTACTACAAATAATACACTTCATGACAAAATTTAATTTCGCCTCATCCAACAAAAAATATAGGTATAATGCCAATGTGCGTTATGCTTTATTTATTTTTAAATAAATACCATATATTCCCTCAATTTCTATATATAACAAAAGGGAAAATAATTCAAGACATGCTTCAAATCCCTACAGCAACCGTTTATATTTTTATTTCTTTAAAATGACACTTTTTTTTAATTTTTAATTTATTTTTAAATTAATGATTTATTCCTTCAATTATATTTAATAACCGAGAGATTAGATTATCAGATTTTACTATAAAAGCACTCGTTAATTAGATTTTATCCTAAACTTAACTTATATGTAACTGCATCATACTTTGGGATGAATTGCGAGATAGAAAAAATATTTATTATTCTTCCATCTTAAACATAATACTTTTTTTCTCTTCCAATCCTTCCCAACATAGTATGATGTTGTTGTTGTATTTATCGAATAACCTTCCTATGTTGCCAATCAAAGAAATTATTCCTTAATTTACTGCTTTCTTTGGTTGACAACATTGAGAAATTTATTCCTAAACAGAATCATTCATTTCTCTTTCATGTGAAAGAATTTGCTCACGATAATGAAATCTCTCTAAGATGGAGTGCAAATACATAATTCTTTTAATCTTAGTTAGAACAGATAACTTATCATAAATTTGAAAAGATTTGTTGTTCTTCAAGAATCCATTGTCCAAATCTTGATTTGTTTAAACAAACTATTTTAATATTCTGTATAAACAATGTAAATATTAAAAAAAGTATTTTTCATCGATTTTTAATAGAAACCGAGAGGTATGTGGCGCTTGGGGTGAAACATATTTTATTGTATTTTTTTATCTAAAAGAAACGCATTTTACCTCGATTTTGAGTAATAACTGAGGTAAAATATAAGTGTGTTTATTCAGTTTCTTCACCGTCCTTAAGCAATTATTTGTCGTCCATTTAATGAGTATCAACGCTCAATACACTGACATTAGCGATCTTCGTAAAATTTAAAACTCTCATTATAAAAACATTCTGAATATTAAAAATTGATAATGAAACATTTGACATGAAAACTTTGAAACTTAAAAAGACGTTTATTTTGTTTGAGAAAAGTTCTCAATGATGGATTGCAAGAACAAAAAATTTTGGGTTCAAGGTTTGTATTAAATAATCATATCACTGAATACTTATTTTATTTATCTAACTTTTTTTTAATATCAGACGCTTGATATTCAACATTTGTTTTTTCACCGACAGTGATAACAATGAATCATATTCAATATTTTTACTTTAATATTCTTTGTAAACAATATAATTTGTAAACAAATTAGTTTATTAATATTCTGTTAAAATAATGTATTGAGTATTTTAAAAAAATATATTTTTCCCTCAGTTTCGTTATTAAACCGAGAGGTATATGGTGCTAGTTTGCAAATTACAAACTACAAACCGAATCGAACACACGATTTTGTTATAAAATAACTCAAACACATCCAAATCAAATATAATTTTTTACGATTTTCGATTTAATTTGATTTGGTTTAGTGTGTTTTATTGGATTACTTCTAATCATATTTCAACATAATTTAATAATGAATCTCACCCATATTTTTAAATTAGAAAGATTCTTCCGAATCATTGACGAAATTTAGAAAAATGATCGATAATCATTTTCATTTAAAATGTGTCAAAACAAAAAGATAAGAACGGAAGTTTGAAAGATTTATTTATAACATACAAAAACAAATAATATTTTATTTGTTTAAAGAGTGACAATAAATTTTCCGCAATTTATAATTGAGTTTAACTGAAATGCATTATACTGTCATCTAATAAAAATATATTAATCTGTTATATTATACGGTTAATTTAAAATTTACAATTTATACTATAAATATATACCAATTAAATTCTTCATAGTTTTACATTTATTTATGTAACTTATGGATTTGATTTTCCTCAAAGTATAATTTTACATTTGTTTAGGTACTAACTCATGGTTTGATTATGATTTCTAATGAATCAATGGCATAATTTCCCCAACATTGAAATCTTGCCCTAATGGGAAATCATTTCAAAAACATTAATATAATTGAAAAGTCTTGAAGAATATTCAATGGGGCCACTGACGACTTTAGAAATTAACTAGTCAGTTCACATGTGCATACGCATGTAGTCATATATCTGATCCATATTTGAATTTGAATGGTCAACTAATTGTTACTTAAGGAAAAATACATCCTAAAACTTTGCAAATATATCTTAGAATATGATGTACAATGATGATGACATAAAATGACGGTAATAATATTATATTTTGTTTTCATTTACACTAATTTTGATCTATAAACTATTACGGATTATATCTGTGGATTTTTCTGCAGGATATTATCTACAAATATACCTTTAGTTTTAATTGCAAATTTATATTGTAAAAAATTATATATCTACAAAATATGAGAAATGGCAAATTTCGAAAAAAAAACTATGAGACTTTATCTGAGGTTTTAGATTTTAAAATAATATATTAATTTATCAGCGGATTTAACTACGATTTTGCAAAATATAGTTATTCAATGAAACTTTAAAATTAATGTTTTAAAAATTGGATCGAAAATCTAAACGATGAAATTTACGGTTTAAGATTTAATTAATTCAACCGGTTAAATCTATGGTTTAAAGTTTAATTGGTTCAACCGGTTAAACCTATGGTTGAACCGTTTATTAAATAGACTAATAGTATAAAATTAAATTTCATAGATACGTCACGCATAATCATACGTTTATAGTTTAATAAAATAAATATTTCAAAAATTTATTATAACTTTAATACAACGATAGTACATATAATAACATAACATAGTTTTACACTTCATTTCAATATTCATTTAAGAATAATTTGACAAAATTAATGAATTACAATAAAATAAGTTAAACTAATTCAAACCAAAATTAAAATAATAAAATATAATATTGACTTCAACAACAACAAATAATATTGACTTCAATGACAATCAATATTGAGTTGGACATCCTGACTATGTTTGAAAGAGACGACGTGATGATGATGAAGTGTGGTTGATAGAAAACTATAACGGAGTGACAAAACTTAGAACTTTGTATGGTTGTAAAAAAACATGGAATTTTTTTTGTGATTGGAGAATGTATGTTAAGTTTTAATATTGACATATTAATTTTTTTTAAATGATCAATTTGATGCATTTTGTTGAACCGGACGCTTTTACAAAACCAGCTCCGATTCGAATGGTTTTGGACGGTTCAACCCGGTTTTACGCCGATTTTGACTCACTAGCAGTTTTGAAAGGTTGACCCAACCGGATTCATCTTCGGTTCTCGGTCCAACCGGTTGAACCGACTGGTTCGATCCAGTTTTTAAAACATTGGTTTACACTAAGCTTTAGGTTCAATTCGCCTCCAACTAATTTAGGCAAATTGAATGAAAATGGGTAATTCGACGAATCCCCTTCAGGATACTTTGGAAATCTTAACATGAATCACGCATTCACATTAAGAATATGGATCAATGATATTTTACAAAATAAAGTTCTCTTATTTATTCTCGTGCACTAGAAAAATAAAAGTATGACTTATATATAATTTTCGGCACTTAAAACAAGTAATTTCGTATGTATTTTATACCTAATAACTAAGTATCTCTATTTAATATTTATATAAAAAAATTGTACCAATTATTGAGGAGAAACAATGTTTCAATGGTTTCAACATGACCATTCATGAACCATTGTATATCAATAACACTCAACAATGTCATGAAGTATTGCATTGGTCTAGTGGTGACCCTTTTTGTCTTCGCGCCCGTAGCCAAAGGGTCCTTGTTTCGATTCTGCAAATGCACCACATAGCTATTTATGATTTAAATGATTCATAAAATCAAATTAATCATTATTGTCTATCAATTAAATATTTTGGAAATTTCTCCAACAATTGTGACATTAGATTGTTAACAATGGTTTAGGAATCTAAAGACTTTTTTATTTAAATCCTCATTTTTAAAATATTTACTCAGAGTTCTTAAATAATTAACAATGTGAAGAAACTATTTTTTTCATATCCTGAATATTTTCTTCAAGCTTAATTCTAAATACTTCATAGTCATGGATCAATGGTTATACATTAAAACATCAAAGTTTTTATCACAGATCAGTTCACAACCTTCTTACATGAAACTTTTATCTCAAGCTTGCAACCTTTATAATGATATTCGAGTTTAAAAGAGAATAACACTCTCTTGATTTACAATTACAAATCAAAGAAATTATTGTATTTGTATTTAGGATTAGTAGAGCAATTATTACACGGTAGAGTTGTAAACAAGTTGGGGATAGATATGTTGAATATGTCTGAAAGTAGAAAAATGAAAAATGTAAAATGATACATGAATGAAATTGAACTAAATTGGAAAACCAAAGTAAAATAAAAATAAAAAGAATGCAAAATTGTCGTACCTAAAAAATGAGAACACGGCCTCGCGAAGCGCAATCGCACACTCGCAAAATAGACTAACAGAGTCACCACCAAACTTTATTTATTCCCAAAGGGGGGAAGAGAAAATATCGATAAAACCACTAAACGAAAGAAAATGATATGGTCATCACAACCATTATTGGGTTTGAGAGTCGGTTACACAAGGGAAAGGTACTAGCATCCCTCGTGTCCGTTGCAAAAGAATAGGGACAAATGTTAGGCTTTCGATTTATTAAGAGAGAGAGAAGAGTAGGGACAAAATGGTTTATTCTTTAGGGTGCTCGCCAAGACTTCTCAATCTCGCGCCTACATATACTCATAGTGCAATAATGAAATCGGAGAAATTGTAGTTCAAATGACTATGATTTGTTGGTTGATTTTAGGATGACGAGAACTCGAACCACGAGAACTACATCTCAAATCCTCACTCTCGAAAAATCCTTGACTACACTCCGCTCCTTTTCATCTTTTTATTGAAAAGTGTTTAATTGTTGTTAAGTGTCTTTGTTTTGATTGAGAAAATGTCACTTGATGTTAGATCAAGGGTTTGATTTATAGATTATGAAAATGTCTAGGTCATGGAAAGGTTGATGGGAATGGTAAAAGCGATCGACTTACAAATTGGGTGTGGATGCAAAGTGGAATGAAATAGGTTAAGGGTTGATGGTTATGGAAAGGATTTGGATTGGTTTTATCTATGAAAATTGTTTGACGCTGGATCAAATTTATTTGTTTTCTTTTTCAAAAGTGGTTGATTTTATTCTTGTATTAAAAACTACCTAAGCAAAAGGAAATCAAGGAGAAAGCGATAAAAGTTATTACACGCCATAAGAATGGGGTACATTTTTCAAATGGGGATAGTACCAAGCAATTATAAGCCAAGTCCATCAAACAAATGCATGCAAATGAAAGTGTATGGTGCAAAACAAGTCTCATCGTAAGAAAGCCCAAGAGTAAGCTATGTGAGGTTGATAGTGATGCTAAAAGCGATCGACTTACAAAGATGTTTTAAAAAGGAATTTATATTAAATCAATAATTATTTTGAAAATGATTTAAGCATGCAAATGAGAGATGAAACCAAGACATATCATGGCATAGTCAATATACATGAGCAATATCACAACCAAGATAAAATCAAACATCACACAACTATACTAGCAAAGCAATATACAAAAATCATTAATTAAATTAAATATAAATATTTAATAAATTTAATTAATAGATAAATTAATTAATATTAAATAAATATATTAAAAATAATTAATAAAACATATTTTGTATTTTCAAATATTAGAAAATAATAAATAAATAAAAGTGGGGTGTAGAAAGCAAGAATAAAGGCACATAAGCAAGGGGGCCTAAGGCGTTGGGGGTCTATGACATAGACCTTGGTCAACAGTGGTTGACTCCAAGGAGAATTCTGACGCGTCAAATTTCAAGCGAGGCAATCCTTTGACTCACAAAGAGGGTGCATCTTAAGGGATAATAAATGTACACACACGAAACCAAGATTGAGGGAATCACCAGTCTGTGACAAGTGTTCACGATGGAGACACTTGCCACCACCATCCTATGCCAACATATCCTAAGCGGCAACGGTAACATGAGGAAATAAAACAAATAAAAAGTTGAGTAAAAATACTTCTCACCCTTTTAGAAAAGAACACAAATAAGCCTAATCCAACGTCAAACAATTTTCATAAATAAAACCAATCCAAATCCTTTCCATAACCATCAACCCTTAACCTATTCCATTCTACTTTGCATCCACACCCAATTTGTAAGTCGGTCGCTTTTAGTATCGCCATCAACCTTTTCATGACCTAGACATGTTCATAATTTATAAAACAAACCCTTGATCTAACATCAAATGACATTTTCTCAATCAAATGAAAGACACTTAACAATTATTAAACACTTTTCAATAAAATGATGAAAAGGAGCGGGGTGTAATCAACATTTTCCAGAACCTTTTCTTGTGGTTATGTGAGAAGCTGTAACCTTTCATTACTTTGTTCTGTAAGAACCTAGAACCTTTTCTTGTGGTTATTTGAGAAGCCGTAATCTTTCATTACCTTGTTTTGTGAGAATCCAGAACCTTTTCTTATGGTTATGTGAGAAGTCGTAACCTTTCATTTCTTTGTTATGTGAGAACCCAAAACCTTTTCTTATGGTTATGTGAGAAGTCGTAGCCTTTCATTATTTTATTCTGTGAGAACCCGGAACCCTTTTCTTATGGTTATGTGAGAAGTTGTAACCTTTCATTACTTTGTTCTGTGAGAACCCGAAACCTTTTCTTGTGGTTATGTGAGAAGCTGTAACCTGAAGGTGTGAAAAATACACAAGAAGGGGGAGTTGAATTGTGTTTAAAATTTTCTTTAATTTAACTTCTGATCAAAGTTTCAGAATCAGAACTAATATTCAAATTCTGTTTTAATTCATTGGTAGCAGATATAGCAGAAGGAAACAAATAACAGCAGAAGACACAAGATTTATCCTGGTTCCTCCCCTAACTAAGAGTACTCCAATCCCCTTGCCTCACAAAAGATTTTCATTATAACCACTTCATGATTACAATCGCTTATGCTTCTGCATAAGTCTTTTACACCTGCTCAGACCAACTGTCTGAGACTTTCTTGCTTAGAGCACATGACTTTTGCTCACCTCCTCTGACCAAGCCACCTGCTCTTCTGGCCATCTAGACTGAGACTTCCTTGCTCACATCCTCTGGCTGAGCCACCTGCTCTTCTGGCCATCCAGACCGAGACTTCCTTGCTCAAGAAGCACTTGATACTTCCTGCTCACGCCCCTCTGATGGAGACTTTCCCTTTGCTCAATCAGGCTAGCTGAATAAGACTTTCACAACTCAAGCACGTAAGCAATGAGACTTATGTGGATTAAGCATTTGGGCTCAAGACTTCTGCTCAATCATCCTTGTTGATTAAGACTCTTACAGCTCAAACACATAGCAGGAGACTTACGTAGCTCAAGCATATTGGCTTAAGACTTGTTTCTTGAATCCTAATGAGACAAGACTTTTTCTCAAGCACATAGCAAGAGACTTTGATCTAAACTACTGAATAGGCCCAGCAGGATAGAGAACAAGGTGTACATGATACAAGTATCAGAGGTACGGGAAATCACCATAACAAATACCTAATGCACTTAATATTTCTAAGATATACAATGTTTAATAAATCTTAAGGGTTTTACAATTACAACCTACAAACAGAAAATTTGCATATTAAAATCGAGTTGATAATTGCTTGATCTTGCTACTCCTTCGTCTAGATAATCCTTGTTCTTTTTTTAGTAAGAACCTTCAGCCATATTTATAGCCTTTGCAGAAAAATAGTTGTTGAGGAAGTAACTTGATCAAGTGTCTTTGTCTTTGCCCCATAGTACAAGAGACGTTGCAGATAGATGCACAACAGATTTTGAATCCAGTGTGTAACACATTTAACCTTTGAGTCTTCAAGAGGCTCTCATACTGATAGATCCATTAGAAGTAGTCATCCATAAAGCATGCCAACTTTTCTTGATCCTTGCAATCTATAGACTCTGACTGGCAAACTGATAAGATAATATAGTTTGCTTTCTACAGTATGGACGACTTCCATATTTATCACAAACTCTGAGTGGTACCAGATTCTGATATATAATTTCCAAGTGTAGCGTCTCATCTAAATACTGGACCTTCAGCACCAGAGTCTGCACCAAGCCACACCAGTAAACATTCTTCAGATTTTTCCACCAGATGCTAACAATGAAGCAACTCCCAAGTGTGGCTAAGTAAAAAAGATTCTGATTATTTATGTACAAAAACAAGAACCTGCATAAATAAAATACGCATCAAATAAACTATTGTTCTTTCAATACTTTTGTTATCATCAAAACTAAAAGAGAATATGTCACGAATAAAACTTGTTCTAACACAACCTTTCATTACTTTATTCTGTGATAACCCAAAACCTTTTCTTATGGTTATGTGAGAAGCCGTAACCTTTCATTACTATGTTCTTTGCGAACTCAAAACCTTTTATTATGGTTATGTGAGAAGTCGTAACCTTTCATTTGTTTCATTCTGTGAAAAAACCAAAACATGTTATTGTGGTTATGTGAGAAGTTGTACCCTTTCGTTTGTGTTATTCTATGAAAAGACAGAACCTTTCCTTATGGTTATGTTAGAAACCATAACCTTACATTACTTTGTTCAGTGAGAAGCCAGAACCTTTCCTTGTGGTTATGTGAGAAATCATAACTAAACATTACTTTGCTCTGTGAGAAGCCGAAACCTTATTTTGTGGTTATGTGAGAAGCCATAACCTGCCATCTGCGTTGTTCTAAGAGGAACCATAGCTCATTTGAACTTTTTTACTCTGTGAGAACCCGAAGTCATTTCATATTCGTTCGTGAGAACCCGTAACATATCTTGATGTTCTGTGAGAAGCCATGACTATTTTATTTACTATGTGAGAACCCGAAGTCACTTCATATTCGTTACATGAGAACCCGTAACATATCTTGATGTTCTGTGAGAAGCCATGACTATTTTCTTTACTATGTGAGAACCCGGAGTCATTTCATCTTTGTTATGTGAGAAGCCAAAACTCTTTTCATTATCCTGTGAGAATCTAGAGCTTATTTCTTCCCATTTTACTTAATTTGTCAGTCATCCTTTGGTTTATCCCGTGAGAAGGCAGAACTAATCATTTTCTTCAAGTATCCCCAGTGAGTCGTTCTACCCTACTTCCTTTAATCCCCAGCAAACCTCATTGCCAAGTCACCTTAACAACCCCAGAAAGTATGTCACATATCCTTAATACAAGGGTCCTTATCATAGCATATCATAGAATATCATAGCATGTCATTTGTATGTATGAGGCAAATTTCGGGTCTTGTGTATTTAAAAATTTGGGTCTTGTGTCGTTCTGTGAGAACCTAGAACCTTTTCTTATGGTTATGTGAGAAATTGTAACCTATTATTCGCGTTCTTGTAAGAGGATCCATAGCTCGTTTGAATTTTCTTTGCTCTGTGAGAACCCGAAGTCATTTCATGTGAGATAATATAACTCAGAACCCTTTTCTTTACTTTGCGAAAACCTGGAGTCATTTCATCTTCGTTACGTGAGAACCCGTAACATATATTGATGTTCTGTGAGAAGGCAAAACTCTTTTTCTTTATTTTGTGAGAAGCCATAATTATTTCCCTATCCTGCGAGAATCTAGAGCATATTTCTTCCCATTTTGCTTAATTTTCCATTTATCCTTTGGTTTGTTTTGTGAGAGGCTAGAACTAACCATTTTCCTCAAGTATCCCCACTGACTCTTTTTACCTTTCTACCTTTAATCCCCAGCAAACCTTATTGGCAAGTCACCTCAACCATCCTCAACAAAGTCGTCAACCTGTCGTACCTCAAAAATAAGAACACGACCTCGCGAAGCGCAATCGCACGCTCACAAAATTGACTAGCATAAATAAATACAAATTATAGAAAATAAAGAGAAAAAGGAAAGAATGTGTTAAATATGAAATGAAAAAGAAAAAGAAAAGAGAATGTGTAACAAATGAAGAATGACTGCTTTCTTAAAACTAAATGCTCTTTGAATTCAATGGTTTGATAACTTGTTTGAATTAATATAGATGATAATAAACTTAACAAAAGTGAACTAAGGTGTATGGTAATTGTAATACCCCAAAATTTGTCATAAGATTTGTCGATTCATCTCGCATTCCATTGCATTTTTGCATTGCATTTAACCAGGCACTAACAAGTTTGTGTAGTTGGTTATTTTTGCACGAAAATATCATGTGGCGCGCTCTTTAGTTCATGAAGGATAAAATGGTCATTTGTTTGCAGCCGGCTGTCAATTTACGAACTTTGAGTTGTAGTCAGGAAATTTGAGTCGTTGGATATTGTTGATGGGAGTCGGAGCCGAGGTGTAGTTGGAATGGTTTGATTGTGGAGGATTTGAGCTGTTCAGATTAAATCGATTCAAGTTATTAGTTTGAAGTTAACCGGAGAATATGATCATTTGAGTTTAATCAGACAGTTTGGATTACTCGGATAAGTTTGTTCATGTAAATTGCCGGAAGGTTTAATCGAAAGTTATGTCGGGAACGAGATTAATCGAATAAATTGGATGAATTTGGATTTAATAAAAAATATAGAATTTAATTTCATTTTCATTTCATTTTAAATCAATTCTATTTCATTTCAATTTTTAGTTTCCTTGCATTCTTAAATAATTTTGTTTTATTGTAAATATTTGTTTCCACTTCATTGTTTTTGATATTATTCTCATTTTCATGTTAAATTAATTTTGTTTCATTTTAATATTGTTTTCATTTTATATTTTAAACAAAAGCATACATTTTAATAATGATTTTCATTTTTATTTGCATAACAAAAATAATAATAATAATAATAATAATGTTTTTTTTATAATATCTTAATATGAAGAATTTTATTAGAAATAATAATTATTCTTTACAAAAAAATTATAAATAATCAAAATTACAAAAAATATAATTTTCTTTTTTCCTAAAATGCCTAAAAAATTGCTATTTTGTCCCAAGAGTTTTCTTCTTGATTCTCCGACTTTTTTCGATTAGCTCTGAACCTGCAAATCAAAACAAACGACATTTTAATCGGTTATGATTTTTATCCGATACCCTCAGCAAAGTCTCATTATCGGGTATGTCAGGAGGGCAACGACAAAGTCAAAGCCGCCTCCCAACCTATTTTGCGACTTCGGACCAAGAACCGACACTATCTGTTCTTATGTTTCAAGGCAACCGAGGGAGAGAGAAGAAAAAGTACTTCCAGAAAAGTGATTTTCAAAAGCGCTTATTAAAAAAGCACTTATTTGAAAAAGTGATTTTTTTCAGAAAAGCGGTTTGCCAAACATGGCCTTAATACACTTTTTCCAGAAATTTCTTAGCTTCAACGGATCAAAACAAGGTTCCTAAAAAAACTGGTTTCAAGTCCAAACGCACAACAGCAAGCATCAAAAAATATTCACGAGAAAACCTCAGATAATAAAAAAAAGCGGATCAAACCATCTCGCAAGTTTCAGTTCGAAGCAGTCAAAGCTTGCTACAAAATTTTCGTCAAACTAGCCACAAATCCTGAAAAGCATGCAAAGAAGTCGTAATAATACAATAATCCAGCCCACCATATCACAAAACAAATCAATATATAAAAGCCATCAAGGAATATCAAGAACATCAGGAAAAAAAAAATCCCCAGAAAAGAAGAACAAAGAACCCTAAGGCAAACCAAAAACGGAGGCTCAGAAGAATCTCAAAGACCCCTCATCATCACCATCCGAAAGGTTTAGAGAGTCTGTATCTTCATCATCATCACCCGCAAGCTCAAGAAAGAGGAAGAAGTTTTCGGACAAACTCCAAGCATCACCGCGAAGCCCAACACACTACGGAGCGGCGGTCGTGAGCTCGTTTCGAGACTCACTACCACCGTCGCCGGACTCAGAGAATCTTAAAGATTCACCATCATCGTCCGATAGAAGCTCCGAATCCGGCCGTTGCTCTGTAAGAAAGGTATCAAAATTGATTTGTGGTTTCGTTTTCATGGTTTTTCAGGAAATAAAGGTAAATCCGACAACATGCAAGGAAATAAGAAGACCAGAGGAAGCTAAAAAAGGCCATTAATGGAGGTTCTGAGTGCACCAGGGATACCGCCGCGACGCACAGAGGGAGAGAAGAAGATGGGTTTTCCAAAGAAACCCTAAAAAATGAAGAAGTCATCCGCCCCTCCCCCTTTTGACTTGTTCCTTTCTTTTTATTATCCTTTTTTATTTTATTTTTATTTTTATTTTTTATTTTATTTTTGGTTGTATTATAAGTTAATATAATTTTTTCTAATTAGTTAACACAACTCTTTTTTTAATTAGTTAGTAGAAATAACATTTTAATCGGTAAATCAAACATTTTTTTAATCTTACTCCATTTTTAAAAACTTAAGCTTCTTTTATAATTAAAAATTAATTTTTTTTATAACTTAAAATAATTTTTCTTAATTTAAATCTAAAAGATTAATTTTAAACCCACTTTAAAATAGAAAACATTTTTTACATTAAAATAAAAATAATTTTCTTAAATAAAATAAAATTAAAAAAAAACCTTTTTTAAATTAAAACTCTAAAATCAAAACAATTTTCTTTAATTAAATAAAATTAAAACAAATTCTTCTTAATCAAAACCTGAAAATTAAAGTAGTTCCTCCTGTTAAACACAAAAATCAGAACTTTTGATCTAGCCGTTTCATTCGTCTAACCCTCATTATTTCTTATTCATTTCTGCTTACTAATCCAAAACTTTTATTCATATTTCAATTTGTCACTTTGTAATTATGTGAGGCCGTCGTCGCGCAATTATTGTTCTTGTCTTTTATTTTTGGGTTTGTAATTATGTGAGGCCATCGTCGCAGTTATTTATTCTTGCGTTTTTGGATTTTGTAATTTACGCGAGTGATTGTCGCGATGTTTTTTGCTTTACCGCTTTCCTTATTTTCTTACTTTAATTCCCCCATGTAATAATTCTTATCATCTGCATTATTTACCGTTAATCCACCTCCGAAGGATTAGGTCCAGTAGTTTGACCGCCGAGTCAATAACCCTAAACTTTGACTGTTTCAAAACCCTAATCGCATTAGGTTTCCCGCTATGGAATACTTACCATTTTACCCTTTTTATTTCAATTCAACCTTTCAAACCTAGATAATTTCGAGTCGCCGTGCTCGTATTTTTAGGCGTCCCGCCGTGGACAAGTTTACCCTTTACCCTAGCTTTAGGATAAGGAGTCGCCGCACTCCGTTTTAGGGTTTCCCGCCGTGGAATCCCTAATCTTAACCCTAAGTTCAATTAACAATTTCAACGTAGAAATAGGAGTTTCAAGACTCCACGTAAGCGTTTCCTTAAGAACGCTTATTCCCCATTGAAACCTTGACCACAGTCAAGAAGTTTCTAACCTCCATTTCGAGGGAAACTACGATTACTCTGATTCCATTCCCTATCCAGGATACATAGGCACAAGATGCAAATCTTGCCGAGTAAACTTAGGACTAACCCTTAGGTCTTTCAGTCACTCCTAACCCTTAGCTCAGTATATACCCTTAAAGCAAATAATTAAAGCAAAAATAGTAAAAACAAACAAAATGTTCCTGTAGCGTACTACAGAAGTTTGAGGTGCTAGTACCTTCCCTAAGCTTAACCAACCCCTTACCTAGAGCTCTCCCCGCATTGTTTATGATGCAAAAATAGGTTTTTCTTCATTTGACCTTTTCCTTCAGATAAATCAAAGTCGGTTGTGAATCAAAGATTTGCGATTCAAACTAATTAATAGTTTGATATCCTATTCTCACCGCAACAGTAATAGAGAAACATTCACCCTTCAGAGAGAAACACTTGTGAAGTAGAGATGAATGACTGATTGTTAGTTGATGGAATATCTGATTGTATCCTTTTTTTTTTGTAGAAACTTATTCATAGACATGTTTTATTCTAAATACTATTGTGACTTTCATGAGTTTTTATTTTAGGTTTCTTCATGCCAAAGTTTTATCCAAACTGCCTTTGCGAGCGTACCAAAATTCGTTGGGGCTAGGCCAATTATTTTAATATATAAACTTTACATCGTTTTAATTAGTTTATACTTTAGTTAAAATCTCAATGAGAGATATTTAGAGTTTTTATAACACCAAATGTTTGTCTAGGTGGACCAACCGAAGAATAGAAAATTGTCCAAGGTATGTTTTTCTTTTACACCTTCTATCTAACTACCTCCTTCATATGTAACTATGTTATCTCTTGTTAAGTGTAGGTTTGTATGTTCTTATATTTTTTATGTACTTGATGTGATCATGGTGTCATTCTCAAATTAATCAATCAAACATATTTGATCTTTCATCTTATTCTTAAATTATGTTATATATGTATTATGTTTGTGAATCTATGAGGCTTCGAGAGGGTCTAATAGGCCTAGACCAAGGGTAACTCGTGTTATGCCTTAAAGGTGATGATCTTTTATAATATGATAAGTGGATATCATTGATGCCAAGAGTGTAATTAAATTTATAACTAGAAAATTATATGTCATGAGTTCAAGTATAGACATAGTTCTTAACGTAGTATTCACTTATATTGTTTAAGTGTAATGTTGTTGTATTGTTTGTTAGGCTGAGAGTTCACCGAATAAACCGTATTATTAATACCACGATGTTATTTCAGGAATGGATAATGTTATTGAGAAACATGTCATAATATGTATTGATGGTTAAAATGAGCAAAACCGATCATTTGATATGAACGCAAATCATAATAATTTCAGCACCTAACCCTAACACTTTCTATCATTGTTATTTCTACTATTTTATTTTCTTTTATTTTTATTAACATGAAACCTTTTCAAACTAAACCTTTTCATACTTAAAACTATAATCATTACAAATATGTTATATTTCTCATTCCATGTGGATTTGATAATTTTACTCCCGACACTGTGATTTTTTTTGGCACAACCACTACAATATTTTCTAATTAATACCGCAAAAGGAAACCAACAACATTATGCATCGATTATTATTGACCAACAATGCATAAAGGTGCAACCTAGGTTATGTGTAAATCTAGTAAGTTTTAATATTTGAGTTTTTATATCCCTCATTGTCAACCTAAATAGAAGGTTCATTAGGATAAAATATTGTCAAGAAGACCAATATTGGTCCCATTGGATCCTCATTGATCCAAACATAATTGTCTTTGTACAACTTGGGATTAAGTTTTATGAACTTTTATTTCCCATCTCGACTTTCAAAAATGGAGGAAGAAAATGAATATGACATATTATAGAATCCATTATTCAAATGAAAAGATAAACCCACAAAAAGATGAATAAACTACCATGCCAAAACAATGATGTCCTACCTAGATAACCATTACATCAGTAAAAGGGCATGTCCAAAACTAATCCTGTAGAAAAAGGACTAACATAGAAAAAGATGATGATAGCAAGCTAAGGGGCAACAATTTTCTTTGAACATGAATTTTGAATCTCTCTCGAAGCAATGAAAACCAGAGTAAACGGGAATAAAAATATACTAAACAACCAAATGCATAGTAAAATGATGAAGAAAAATGTTAGGGGAGAATATGGTATTGGATGGTCTAAAAGGCGGGTTGAACAAACCTTCCTAAATATATTCCAATTTAAAATATTACTTTTAGAAATCATAGTTTGATAAAAATCGCTCGGCCTGTAGTGGAATTTTTCGTACAAAATTGATGGGTCATCATGAGGAGGAAGCATTCACATGGGGTCAAACACTCACCTAAAAGTCAAATACTCACCCAAACAAGTGAGAGAGACACCACTTATTCACCAAAAACCTTAAGGTGATAGGTGTATGGGCCCTCTTATATAAAGTGCTTAACCTTCACTTTTCTAAGTAACGTGAGACTTAGAACTCACGCTTATTTTTCCACACAAATCACACTTGTTTCCCAATAATCTCCACCTCAAGTGTGAGTTGATCCACTATGCTCCACTCAAGCAAAAGCTCTTTCATCCACATGCTTGTACCACCATTGAGAGACACCCTTATCTCGTCATGAGAACTTTAACAAAACACGTCGCCTGACCACCGTAGTCGGTCCCTTACTTGAACTGGGTTCTGATACCACTAATGGATCATAATGAGGATGAAGCATACACATTAGGTCAAACACTCACCTATAGGTCAAACACTCACCCAACAAGTGAGAGACACACCATATATTTACCCAAAACTCTAAGGTGATAGGTGTATGGGTCCCCTTACTTATAAAGTACTTAACCTCCACTTTTCTAAGCAATGTGGGACTTCGAATTCACACTTATTTCTACACATAACTCACACTTGTTTTCCAATAAAAAGTATATGCTTTTTGCACTAATCGTAATACACTTAACCAGAAATACAAAATGAACGATAGATGAAAAATAAAAAATCAGACAATTTCCTGATTAACCAAAAATCAATTTACATGAGGTGTGTAAAGTGAGTCTTTTAAAATGTGCAAGAAATATAACATTACAATTTCACTATTAATCAAAATTAAGAAAGTTTTAGAGTCTCAATGTAACAAAACCTAAAACTTATTTTTGAAATTATTATCAATATGATAAACCCTAATATCATGTGATTCTAAGAAAACATTAAATTTAAACATTCAATCCTAAACTATTTTATATATATATATATATATATATATATATATATATATATATATATATATATATATATATATATATATATATATATATATATATATATATATATATATATATATATATATATATATATATATATATATATATATATATATATAGAGAGAGAGAGAGAGAGAGAGAGAGAGAGAGAGAGTAGATAATACATTAGATCTATAGTGGTTCGACAATTCGTCTTGTCTTATGCCTACTCCACTCTTCAATGATTGCCCATCGAAAATGTGTTCTTCTTCCAGTATGATTTTAACAATATTAGACATATTCTTTTAGTATTATTACAATTCAAGATAATGCTAAAAATAAACATCTTCAATACGATCTATGCAAATATACGTGCTAGAGATAAGACACAAAAATAAAAGAAAAATCCCATTTGATTCAATTCACATGAAAAGATTGAGTCGAGTCAAGAGAATAAATGATTTGAATCAAGACTTAAAAACCCATAAAATTGATCTGTATGATTTGAGTCTTTTGATTCGAGTCACACAAATTTGTGATTCGAATCAACTTGACTGAACCAAAATCCAAAATTTGTAGGCATGATTTGATTCGGGTCAAACCCTTTTATGATTAGAATAAAAAAAAACTTTGTGATTCAATTCAGGCTTTTCTGTGATTCGATTCAGGTGGACAGATTCAAAATTCTGATTTTTCACATTTAATTTGATTTGAGTCAGTCAATCTTGTGATTTGAATCACACTTCAATATTTTCAAATTTTACTAAAAATGAAGTGTTGTTATGAAGGGAGACTTGGCATGAATTAAGCCTTTCTCACATGTGTTTCTTGATTTAAACATCTGATTATTTGACTAGAAATACATTGCATTAATTTTAACCAAATGGTTAGCTTTATGCATGCGTAGAAACAATTAAGCACTCAACCCTATAATGCACAACTATGTGAAGAGACTCAATCATGACAAATAAACCAAAAAAATAAATTGACAAGCAACAAAACATAAATGGGTAAACCCTAGGAGGCAGAGGAAACTTCAAAAGAGATCCCGAAAAACTAAATAAGCCATTTATATCCTAAAATTTTGAACGAGTAGAAATGAAAAGATGCTTATTGATCCAATGATCCACAATATCCTCAAAACCAAATGAAGCAAACCTAGGGGTGTAGACACTTACTGGCCTTCGCAACATCTGACATGTGGCTCAGGGAAACCAAACTTTTGAAACATTCACTATCAGATCATTTTCTTGAAATGTGTTTGATTTTGCAAGCCCTCGTCATGAACAAGACATGGACATATCATTAAATCTGATAAACTCTTCTACGAAATCATACCTCATATTATTGATAACTTAAATATTTTTTGTCTCATTTTGTCCTCCTTGGATTATCTATAACATTAAGACTCTTTGTCTCATCTTGGATTCTACGAAAATCCTCCTCTGATTATTCCAAACTTAAATACTCTATGTTTCATCCTGACCTTTACAAAAATCATCCTTGGATTGTCCAAAACTTTTAAAATTTTTATCTCACCTTGGAATCTACATAAGTCTTCCTCAAATTATCCAGAAATTAAAAACTATTTGTCACGATCAAAGTCCAAAAAAAAAAATCCTTTAGAGAATGGCTCATAGACTGCATTATTCATCTTAGTTTTCACAAAAATTCCCTATGAGTATCCTAGAGTCCAAGTTTCTTGCACCAACCTCCATGGGGTTTCTATTTGGTTCACCCCAACTCAATACGAATCAATCACTAGACAAGTTGTCCTCAGGAGAATGTCATATCATAAAGTATGTTTTTTCGAATTAAACCTCAAATCGACTCTCAGAATAGCGACATAGGGGCAATTGTTCTAAACTAAGTCAAACCCATTTCATTATCTAAACAATCTCGTAAACCAATACTCAACAGTTAGTACGAGGCTGGGGTGAAGACAATGCCTTGATAATGACAATAATTTTAGAAGCCATCAATGCTAATAATACTCCTCATAACTTCGGTCTCTCGATAACAAATATATAAACTCTCTCAATTAGAGCTTAAGGTACACAAAATATATCTTTGTACCTATCACGTATTTGTTTATTGACTTCAACATCATGAGTGTTGGTCTGTATCTCCTTCGTCGATTTCAACTCAACATCAGTTATCCTCTAAAACCTTTCATATCAACCATGCTCGGATCAATATCAAAATCTATCAATTTGACTTATTTAATATTAATATTCACACATCAAATTCAAAAGTGGCAATCATAAAGAGAATGTGGTAAAAGAAAAATTCAAATCTCACATCAATTTTTTTATTAGAGTTTGCTTATATAATAATATTCTTATTTTATAAGTTTTTACTACATATTTAGCCCCTCCTACGATTTTCCTACATATTTGATATTACTGCAAAATTATTCTGGGAAAACACTACACTAGTAAATTTACATATCACATCAAATCTTTTAATTTGAGACAAGAGTATATTAAAAAGTATGATAGAATGATAGATATTAATAATAAGTGTTGAAAATTTAGTTATTAGGAAAAAAATTCTCTTATTGGAGGTAACAATAATTTAATGGTTGGTATATGTTTAACTAGATGCATGAAACTGTTAAAGAAAAATAGAGATACATAAAACCAAAAACTGAGTCAATTGTAGCTATAACTTCTGGTCCAGACCATTCATAAATCTATATCTGAATCTCCTCCACTTGACACTCATGAGACAGGTAGGTTTAGACAGAAATATCAGATCATGGACGGCTGGATCGAAAAAGACAAACACTATTATTTATCAGACTTAGTAAGAAAACTGTGTAGGCAATGATTTAGTAAGAAACCTATGGTGTAAATACGGTGTATGAGAAGATGAATGTACAAATAGCATAGCTCTTTTTGTTAGGGGAAGGATAAGTTTACACCATTTTTTAACACCAACACCGTATTTGTATACATACAAGTCAGATGTTCTATTTTTTTAATAATTTATGTTATCTTGATTTTTGTGCAAGAACAATTTTGTTTGTTAAAACCTATGGTGTAAATACGGTGTATGAGAAGATGAATGTACAAATAGCATAGCTCTTTTTGTTAGGGGAAGGATAAGTTTACACCATTTTTTAACACCAACACCGTATTTGTATACATACAAGTCAGATGTTCTATTTTTTTAATAATTTATGTTATCTTGATTTTTGTGCAAGAACAATTTTGTTTGTTAAAACCTATGGTGTAAATACGGTGTATGAGAAGATGAATGTACAAATAGCATAGCTCTTTTTGTTAGGGGAAGGATAAGTTTACACCATTTTTTAACACCAACACCGTATTTGTATACATACAAGTCAGATGTTCTATTTTTTTAATAATTTATGTTATCTTGATTTTTGTGCAAGAACAATTTTGTTTGTTAAAACCTATGGTGTAAATACGGTGTATGAGAAGATGAATGTACAAATAGCATAGCTCTTTTTGTTAGGGGAAGGATAAGTTTACACCATTTTTTAACACCAACACCGTATTTGTATACATACAAGTCAGATGTTCTATTTTTTTAATAATTTATGTTATCTTGATTTTTGTGCAAGAACAATTTTGTTTGTTAAAACCTATGGTGTAAATACGGTGTATGAGAAGATGAATGTACAAATAGCATAGCTCTTTTTGTTAGGGGAAGGATAAGTTTACACCATTTTTTAACACCAACACCGTATTTGTATACATACAAGTCAGATGTTCTATTTTTTTAATAATTTATGTTATCTTGATTTTTGTGCAAGAACAATTTTGTTTGTTAAAACCTATGGTGTAAATACGGTGTATGAGAAGATGAATGTACAAATAGCATAGCTCTTTTTGTTAGGGGAAGGATAAGTTTACACCATTTTTTAACACCAACACCGTATTTGTATACATACAAGTCAGATGTTCTATTTTTTTAATAATTTATGTTATCTTGATTTTTGTGCAAGAACAATTTTGTTTGTTAAAACCTATGGTGTAAATACGGTGTATGAGAAGATGAATGTACAAATAGCATAGCTCTTTTTGTTAGGGGAAGGATAAGTTTACACCATTTTTTAACACCAACACCGTATTTGTATACATACAAGTCAGATGTTCTATTTTTTTAATAATTTATGTTATCTTGATTTTTGTGCAAGAACAATTTTGTTTGTTAAAACCTATGGTGTAAATACGGTGTATGAGAAGATGAATGTACAAATAGCATAGCTCTTTTTGTTATTTTCTCTTTCATTAACACCAAATAATATCGTATAGCCTTTGCTTTCATACCCTATTCCATTTATTCCTTCATTTAGTAATCTAGAGTTTCTTCTCGCATCATCATTGTTAAATACACTGAATTTATTAGTTTTTATTTCGCCAAACTATATATCATTTAGCACATGTTTATAAAATATTAATTATTTAATTATTTTAAAATATATATTATTCAAAAAAAATAAAAATTATTAATTTAGAAATTATCAATTATTTTTTATATTAATAATAAAATATAAATAAATACTATCGTGAGGATAACTTGATTTTCTCTTTTATATTTTGTTTATTAAAATAAATAATAAAATATAACATATAAATTCGTGTGAAAATAATGGTTACTACTAATATTTTATTTTGACGTTATAAATTATAAGTCATTTTACAAAAGATATTTGTTTTAAATTATAAGTCACTTTAGAATCTCAATATAATATTAATGACTTTTTTTTTAATATATCATTTGTCATTTATTTCTCTTTCTTCTTTTTATTCATTTAGTCCGCTTTTGAATATAATTAATGAAGAATAATTTTGTAAAGTTATAAATCATTTCTCTTTTCTATAAAATAATAATTATATTTTTAATTTATATAAAATACTCAAAATTTCTTATAATTTAAGATAGAATTAGTATAAATCATGAGTTATATAATTAAAATGTGCTATTACCGATCCAAATCTATATATTTCAACAAACTCTCAAGTTAAAATTTGTTTGAAAAATATGAGAACAGTTACGTGAGAAAACTTAAATATGAAATTTATCAACATGTTTCGTTTACGTTAACACAACTAAAAGAATTAAATACAATAGTTCTTTTACACAAAATTAAATACAATAGTTATTATGACCATTTACCTATTAAATCATTAACATTATTATTTAGAATAAATAAAGTGAGTTTCACCCTAATGGGAGAAATACTATAAAAGTGAATAAGTTGAAAAAATAATTGTCATCTCATACAAGTGTTTTTCAGTTGCTATCATCTAATATAAAGTTTGAAAGATTTAATAGTATTAGGGTTAGGGTTAGAAAAAGTCAACTCAAAATTAAACATGAATGTGTGAAAGATGATGAATCATGATCAAAACAAAGTTGGCTAATAAATGATGTCCCTACCAGGTTGTAGAAAATATTTGTATTTGTATTGCTCTTCCTAGTAGCATCAAAAACAATGGCAAAGTCAACTGAAGAGACTTTATATATGGCTATGGATATTTCATATCCCACTCATTGGTGGAGTTCCCTCTAACTTCTGGCTTTTCTATGAAAACTTGATCAAAATTCAACATTATTCAATTCAATAATTGTCGACGTACTTTTCAAAACAAAAATAAATATTAACTTTTAAAAATACAATATTGAATTAAAAAATATTTAAGCATGGTTATTTATTAGATTTTCTTGTTAAACAATAATTTTAAATGATAATGTTTTAAAAATTTATGACATCACAACGTTAGAGTGTAAAAATTCTTGCTTGACAAATCCTCAAAATTTCAGTTTTTAAAACAAAAGTATAAAAATTAATGAATAAATAAGTATTCTATAACTTATCGGCGGCCTTAATTTTCTTTTCTTCTTTTTCATTCACATGTGAGAGGAGATTTAGTGAACTATTTTTCTTTTTAAATATTTGATAAACTTTAAAGACATTTAAAAGATAGTAGGATTCTAAAATTTAAAAAACTTTTTTGTTGTATATAATTTAATTTGTAATTGAAATTCAAATTAGATAGGGTTTATTATGTTATTTATTTAGTATACAAGTTATTTAGTTGTATATAAATAAATATTTTATAATTCAATAATATTTAATAATTTTTTTAATAATTTTTAAGTAGGATGATGATATGTAAAAAAATGAATGAAAGAAATCTTATGGGCGAAATAGTTATTCAAAGGAGCAATGGAGCAAAAGTTATGATCAAAGGTGTACTCTATGTTCCTAGAATGAAGTGCAATATTCTAAATGTTGGACAACTAGTCGAAAAAGGTTTCTCAATGGTTATGAAAGATGGAGTCTTTGAACTATTTGAAACTCGAAATAATATGGTCTTAAAATCTCCTCTGTCAAAGAATAGGATATTTAAGACCATGATCAATTCAACTGAGGTACAATGCCTAAAAAAATTTGAAGCCCACAAGAACAATTAGTTGTGGCATTTAAGATTTATCCATTTGAGTTTCAGGTCACTCAATCAACTAATTAATCAAGATATGGTAACTGGTATACTAAGTGTTAAGATGCCCGACAAATTCTGTGAAGGTTGCTCGGTAAAGAAGCAATCCAGAAATAGTACATTGAGATCCTTCTGCATATTAGAAGTAGTACATTGAGACGTATGTGACTCGTTTAAGGATGATATCATTGATGGAAACAAGTATTTTGTCTCATTTTTTTATGAGTATAGTCAAAAGCTTTGGATCTATGTGATCAAGTGAAATGACACAGTATTTGAAATCTTGAAGAGATTCAAGATGCTTGTCAAAAACCAGAGTGAAAAGAAGATCAAGGTTCTGCGAACAGATGTAGGTGGTGAATACACATCCAAGAAATTTGAGGAGTTTTATGCAGAACATGGTATTGATCATGAGGAAATGACTCCTTACACACCCCAACATAATAGAATAGTAGAAAAAAGAAACAAGGCCATATTGGATATGGTGAGATACATGTTGAAGTAGAAGAACTTGCCAAAGTCCTTATAGGGTGAAGCTATCACCACATCTCTTTATATTCTAAATAGGTGCCCTACCAAAAAGCTGAAAAACAAAGTTCCAGAAGAAGTTTAGAGTGGCAAACAACCATCAATGAGTCATTTGAAGGTGTTTGGCTCCATTTGCTACAAGCATATTCCTGATGTTAGGAGAAGGAAACTTGATGATAAGAGTGAACATATGATTCTGGTAGAATATCATAAGACTGAAGCATACATGATATTCAATCCAACGAACAATAAGATTGTGATGAGTCAAGAAATTGTGATTGATGATAACTCTGCATGGGATTGGTATTCAGGTGATGCGACTAATAAGTGATTTATGAGCTACGAATTTGTTGAAGAAAGTAGTGAGCATAAAGAAATTCCAGTCGATAATGTTCCAGTCAACATAGAGCATTAAGAATTGATACTCACGCAAATGTTAAGCCTAAACCTATGTCTATACTTTAGAACCTAACATATATTCATCCTAAATCCAGATCTAAAGAGTATATTTCTATAACGGTTTAAATCAATGCATAAACAAGTAAATTGGGATAACATCCATATCAGATAAATGATTGATTCATATAAAACATCATGATCAGAATATGTACATAAGGTTAACCCTTTTTTACATGCATCCGACTAATTTGCCAAATGTATGTGAACATAGTTTTTCATCTTTATCATCATGCATCCTCATAATATCGTTTGTGTCAAAAACGTTATCATGGTCTTTACCGTATTGATCGCTACTCATGCTAATAATCAACACAATAAAATAAAAGTGATACTAGTGAATATCAGCTTACAAGACTATGTCAAAAGTTTTCTCATTAATAGATGAATATCTTATATCTAAAATTTGAAAAGGTTTTGTCACTACCCACAAATAAGAAATCAAAGACAACATCAATATCGAATCAAAACTAGTTCACAATACATAGGTTAGATGAAACACATAAGGTATCAATAGATTACATCCAAACCCAACAAGAAATCGAAGCACTTACTCGAAGATCAAGCTCCGAGTTGCATCGATTTGTGCTTCTCCCTCGTAGGATATGTGTTTCTCTCTCTAGAACATGTTTGGAATTAAGAGAGATAAATTTCTGATACTAAAAATATATGTTATGTTTCTAAAAAGCAAGAAGAGTACTTAAATAGTATTACAAAATCTATCTTGTTCGCACTTCATGGTTGCTTCTTCGACTTTCCAAACCTGTTAACGACAAATTTTTTAAGTGTTCCCGGTGTGAAAATGTTGATGATGGTAGTAATTTCTACCATACAATCTGTAGCAAAAAGGTCTTATATGACTTTGTTGCACATAGTGGTGACACACCCAAGAATATCTATTGTTAGGATTAGTGTGTCGAATAGGTTGTGACATATAGTTTGACATAATAAACTCAATCTTCTTGACAGGAGGAACAAACATAGATTTTGCATTCAAAGAGCTATAGTCGAACCCAAATCCTTTCATATCTCTAACAATCTTGCCCACCCCGAAAATCTCATCAAGAGTTTTAGAATCAGAATTTAGCATATGAACTGATTTAGTCATACCTTCAAGTTTGGAGTTCAAGTGGTCAACTTCTTCTTTTATCTAGGTGATAGTGGTAACAACATTTGCCTTGTCTTGTAGTAGAACATTGACCTTAACTCGATGTTTCTCACCAAATTTGCCTTTTCATCTGAGATATCTTTGTCACTAGAATCCCCATCATCGTGCACAGTTTACTTGGATCTCATACAATCTCTGAAGGAAACCGCATTGTTTTCTTTTTCACCTTCACTATCATCTTCTGATTCCTTATATGACAATGTGGTCGTGTATCCTTTCTTTTTTTCTAAGGAGGTTGGTACATTCCGCCTAAATGTGTTTAAATCCCTCGCATTCTTGGCATTAGATACCTTTACCTTTATTCAACTTATCTTTTTGTCTACCTCAACTATGTGGTTAGAAACCTTTGGATTTGGGTGGTATATTGTCTTTGACATTAGTTATGATATTAATCTAGATCTCCTATCGAGTCTTCTCATGACCTTAACAATATTTTTTTCAAGTAGTGTAATAGATTCAGATAGGTTATCATTAGTATCTTCTTTTATCTATTCATCATCATCTTCAATGTAATCTTTAAATTCCATACTTTTGTTTCTTTTTTATGATTTATCATTGATTTCCATTTCAAAAGTTACTAGTGAGCCAATGAGCTCATCCATTTTGATAGTGCTAATATTCAGTGCTTCTTCGATAGTTATGACCTTCGTATTAAACCTCTTAGGACGAGATCTGAGAATTTTTTTGATATTTTTTTCACATGTGTTCTAAATTTAAAACAAGGAATAAACTTTAACATAAAAACACTTCAAATTTTCAACATTTTAGGTCCTTGGATTAATATACATGTAAAGAGTCACAATGGTGTAAGTCTCATTCCATGTGCTAGTTTGGACCTGGTATAGTCCTTCTTAGTTAGGATACAACTTCCATTCTCTAGAGTTTATTCCCTAAATGTTGGCCTTTTGAAGTATGAGATCGTCGATATGGAAATCCCTGGGCTTAACCTTCTAAAAAAGTGATGATGCCAATAAAATTTGGTGAAATTTGTATCCACTAAATTGTTACGAAAAATGTTACGTTTCTAGATTTTCACATGTGTTCTAAATTTAAAACAAGGAAATAATTTATCTATAGCACTGCTTGAACTTTGTGAAATTCCAGGTCCTATGGATGATTCCTTTGTGAAGAGTCTTGATGGTGTAAGCTCACTACATGTGATACTTTGGAGCATGTTGGTCTTTATCAGTTAGGAGCAAGCTTCCCTTATCTATCATTTCTTCCCTCAATGTTGGCCCTTTAGAGTATGAGATCACTGAGTTCAAAATCTATGGGCTTGGCATTTTTGTTGTACTTTTATTACAACAAATAACATTTTTCATGACGAAACTTTCACCTCGAACAATAGAAAACCGAGGTATAAAGGCAAGGCATGCTATTTTTTATTATTTAAAAAATAAAAAGCCATATATTCCTTCGGGTTTTCATAACACCGAGGTGAAAAAACAACTAAGTAGAAGCTTCGATTCTCAGCTATCGCAATTTATAATTTTATTTGTTTATAAGTGTGAACAAAATGTTCTAACACTTTAGTTTTCTATTATAAGCACTCGTTAAACATATTTTACTCTAATTCTTACTAATATGAAGCCGCCCCAAACTCGCAAGCATCATTCTTTAGGATGGGTTGCAAGACAAAAATATCTTCAATATTCTTCTATCTTGAACAAAAAAAAACTTATGCCCTTGCTATCCATCCTAACATAATGGTGTTGATGTTGTCGTTGTTATATTTTTGGAATAATCCTCAGTTAAAGAAGTGAGCTCAACCTTTGAAGAGTACTTAGTTGATAGGTTGCAAGTGCAGAAGATCATTCTTATTTCAAGTTACACAAAGAATGAAGTTTAACCAAAAAGGAAGGGAGCTTAACCTTTGAACAAAGAAGGGAATGCAACTAAATCTGGATATCAGTGAAGATATTCAGTAATAAGAGAAAAATTTATTATAAACAATTTATTTTAATATTGTGTGTAAACAATGTAATTTCAAAAAAAATTATTCACCTCGGTTTTCATCATCACCGAGGTGATAGTTAAAAGAAGAAGATAAAAGAACATCAATTTTAAAATAAAAACGAGGTGTTTAATAATCATATTTTACTATGAAAATACTCGTTAAACAAAGTTTGTGAGAAATTTTTAAATATTTTATGTAAACAATGTAAGCGTTTTTTTACTATATTCAACGTCCATAAACAAATATTTGTCATCCATTTAATGTTTATTAATACTCAAGAATCTGTCATTAGTGATCCTCGTGAAACCTAAGGCACATCCATTATAAAAGCATGTTGAATATTAAAAATCTAACATATATGGAACATGAAGCACTTGAAACATAAAGACGTTTGAAAAAGTTCTCTAAGATGGATGCAATAGCAAAAAATTACTCGGATTTAAGGTTTATTTTCTTAAATATTTATTTGATCACAAAATCATATATTTGAATATTTTTATTTATCTAACCCTTATTTTGTTTTACTTCAGAATCAAATGCATGCAAAGCCTTGGATAATATATTTGCACTAACATTTGATCTTCACCTACCTAGGGAATTTGATTTTTATCTAGTTCTATATGAATTTAATTTTTATTTTAATATTTTTTTTTGCAAGCAATGTAATTTTCTAGGTAAACAATGTGATATTCTAGGTATACAACGTAATATTCAGGGTAAACCATATAATAATTTTCTTTTAAAAAAAAATCTTACCCATCGGTTTAAACCGAAAGATAAGATAAGATAATTTTAAAAATAATAAAAGTGCAGCTATTGGGGCTCGAACCCATGTCCATATAATTTTACTTCTCGGTTTTAATTCCAATGAGGTGATAAGTGGCGAGTTTTTATGTCGTCATTTGTTACCTCGCTTCTTTAGCCGAGGTATTATGTATTTCGTGTCCGAGGTAAAAAGTGCTTTTTGTAGTAGTGTTGGAAGTAGTGGCTTGTTTGAAGGAGAAGTTCGTGAGGACGGTGAAACATATTTTCTCATCAAAGAAGTCTAACTCTTCCCTGATTTCTTGGGAGTTATCTTCTTTTTTAAGGGTTATGTCTTCCTCCAGATGAGTACTACAACCTCAACGAGAATAACGACCTTTGTGTCGTAGGTCAGCCTGAAAGGGTCTTTCTGGTTGCTGAATGAGGTGTAGTATGGTATGCGTGAAATACATATGGAATTTCCTTCACCCAGTTTCCTTTAGATATTTTGAGTCTCTCTTTCAGTCCTTTCAATAATAAGATGGTGGTGGTTTCACCTTGCTCATTGGTATGAGGATGATTTACATACATGAAATGGTGCTTGACTCCGAGATCCTATAAGAGATTTTTCAAGTTCTTATTAGTAAATTGATTCCATTGTCTATATTAAAATACTAAGGGACTGCATATCTTATTAAAACATTTTGCTTGAAGAATATTTAAATATTAGTTGTTGTGATTTTTACTATAGATTTTGCTTCAATCCACTTGGAGAATTGTCTATAGCTACAATAAAAAACTTAAGCTACCTTATAGCCAAAGGGATCAACAATATAAATTCACAAATTGGAGAAGAACCATGGCACAATTAATGTGTTGAGCTTGGAAGAATGAGCAACGTGAATGTTCCCGTGTTTTTGACATTGTTCCCATTTCATGACATAATTTTTTACATCTTAGACCATAAAAGGCCAATATTATCAATCCTTTAGAACCTTTTTATAAAGGTCTCTTCCCCTCATTGTTTCCCAAATACGCCTTCAAGGACTTCAACGAACAACTTCCTCCCTCTCTTTTATGCTGATATATTTGTGTATTCTGGTCTTTGGCTTATGCTTCCCCGTAACTTAGGAAACTACAAGTTGTGATTGTGTGAAAAGCATAACTTCATGTGCTTCCATATTATATGCTAGAGTGAGGGGGACGATGAATGATTTATACTCAGCTTGATTTTTTTTGTAGGAATTCCAAGCACAAGGATACTTTTACTACCAACTTTCATCTCTCTCGAGGATAAGTTCCACTCGGCATCCTCTGTTGTTTGATGATCTGTCCATGAAGGCAGTCCATTTCTTGCATGATTCTAATGTTGCTAGCATCATTCTTGTAATGAAATATGCAAATAATTAAGCCTTAAGAGTCTTTTGGGTTTGAAGTAAATGTTAAAATCAGAGATCTCAGTCGACCACTTTGTTATTTGGCCCATGGAGGATCTACTTCATATGTTGTTATGCTTAAACTACTATTGTATGTGCCAAAAGTAGTGTAACATCATCCTTGATGTTGTTAATAAGTCCAAATCAATTTTATGGTTGCGAATCTTAGGGTCGGTCGGTGCCTTCGATATGAAATACACTGGATTTTGGGTTCTCCCTACTTCTCTGAGAAAAACTGTTAAATTTGATAACTATTTTCACCATTAAAGCTTTTGCGAAGCAACTGTGATTTTAAAAATAATTAAAGGTAATTAGTCTATTCAACCTCCTCTCCCTCTAGACCTTTGATCATCATATTCTACTAATAAATTGCACTTACTACCTCACTAAATACAAAAATAGGGAAACAAGATATTTATGGTTAAGGGTTTGGATAGGATCAGATAGACAAAAAAGAATTTTGTATTAATGTGAAGATTTTCTACATTTTAGTGTCTGATCGAACTGCACCATTTTCTTATAAGTTGGTATAATGGAAATGCATGTTGGGATGAACTTGAAATGAATATACTAGGAGTGGTGAGCAATCTATTCAAATTTACCATCTTCACCTTTATGGTTGAAGTTTTCATCTTGAAAATTGTGTCACATTTGTTAGGGTTAGCTTTGATGTCTCTCTCACTTAAATAGCGCCCCAAAAATGTGTCGGCTTTGACATCAAAGGTGTACTTATCCAAATTGAATCTCATATTATATTGCCGAACACAGTTGAACACGTTGGTGAGATGACATTCTTGTAACTTCTCTTTATTAGATTTGATGATCATGTCATCTATATATACCTTCAACATTTCCCCAACACAGTTGAACACGTTGGTGAGTTGGCTCTTTTCATTTTCTTCTTCTATGAGAGTGTTGTTGCAATCAGGTTTTTTTTGTAGTGTTTCTTGTGTTTTAAAGGCTCTTGCTAAGTCAATAAGGGTGGTTGATGGTTCTTCATGAACATTATGCTACTTCATCTTCAAGTGGATGGTAGAAGTGACAATGTCAAGAATAGCGAAGAAGGGTCTTCCCAAAATACATATGTAAACACTTTTTGCAAGGGAACACCATAAATTATACATCTACTTTTCTTGTATCTCTTCCTTTCTCAAGGTAAGCATCAATTATATGCTTCTTCAAAGATGTGTTATTGAGTCATTGAACGTGTGTATATGAATGCTAGCGGATGGACATAATCTCTCCCTTTACAACCCCAATCTCTAAAAGAGATGACGTACATGATGTTACATGAGCTTCCCTCATTTATTAGAATTCTTGATACTTCACAATTGTTTCCTTTGTCATTACCAATGGAAAACTTCATTTGAGATAGCGCCCACCTTTTATCTATCTTAAAACCCCAAAATGAGTCTTTCATCTTTTGAATTTTCATTTTCACCTTCCGTTTCTGATTCTGGGGCATGTCTTTTTGTGGTTTTCTTAAGCAGTTTTCTCAGGCAGGATAATTCTCTCGTAATTGAGAAGATGAAGGGAGATGTTTCTCGTTGATGATGTAGAGATACATAAGTTATCATCAATGTTGGTAGGAGTCGTTCCAACATTTGGTCTTGATATTGCTGTTGAAAAAGACGCGTCGGTAGCATAAGATGCTGACGTTAGAGCTTATAGTGGCGAAAAATATGGATCTTTCAATACAACAATGGATACCAACATTATGCCATTTTAATGAACGATTGATTTTAGTAGTTTCCAATGTTGCCAATATTGATACTTACATATTTTAATGTTAATTGAATAAAACGATTGTGGCGGTACAATGGGGGAAATCAAAGGCATTTAACAAAGAATTTCATGAGAATTAAGAAACGATTTTAGAAGACGGTGTCACTATTTTGACGTGGAACATGAAATTGATGATGTGCTGATGAAATGCGTCGTGGAAGCTCTTGGGTGTAGCAATGAGAGTCTGCAATAGATGGAAATGAGATTAACCTACAACATTAGAACTCCAACGCTTAAGCTAATAAATTTATACAGGTGTAACTTTGTAATAATAAATAGAATTGTATTATATAGTGTGTCCAACATCCTTTGCTCAAACATCTTAATTTATGTTTTTTTTTTCATACTTCATTTGTTTTAACATTCCAACGTGAATACACTTTTCCTATTTATGTTAGTGATTTTTTTTCTTTATGTTATGCACATTGTAACAACATCAGACACAAAAGTGAAATATTAATTATGTTATTCTTTTGAAGAAATAAATAAAAATAAATTGAGAGAAAATTGCTAAAATTAGATTAATAATTATACTAAAAATAACTATTATACAAAAGAAAATTGATTAATCATATTGAATAAATTATTTATTTATTTATATCAATTTAACTAATAAACTTTAATTATTTTTATATATTTTTAATTAAGAGTGCTTTTGACTTTTTTAAATATAACTACCCTCTCTTATTTTTCTCATTTTCATCTCATACCAAATAATATCTTAAATCTACTGTATTTCTCATTTCATTTCTCTGAGTCAATACTTTCTTTCACTTTTTCTTTTCCTTTTACATTCACTTTATAACCAATGACCAATCACATCCAAATGGCTTTGATTGGAATCACTTAATTACTTTTCTAAATAAATGTGAAAATTGTTTTTTTTCTTATAAATTAGATCGAAATAGTATGAAATAAAAAAAGAGAGGGACCAGAGAGTAAGTAAAAAAAGTCTATATTTTTTATGATTGAAATTGTCCCTTATCTTCTTCTTATATCCAATAATAATACTTTAAATTTTCTCTACTTTTTATCTATTTTTTCTTTTCACACTCTTTATTTATTTTCCTATTCAGAATTTCTCTCTACAACTTATGTAGGAAATTTTCTGCTAGCACTATAGTTTAATGGCGTGCACTTATATTTTTTATTTAAAAATAAAAATAAATAGATTTTATTCAAATACAGTGTACTCACAATTAATGCTACTGTATAAATGTCCTCAACTAATAGTTAGAGCATCTTTAATGGGAGTAAAATAAATGGGTAAACTAAGATACTTTTTGTGGGCCCAAAGTGATTTGTAGGATTTAAAAAATTTGTAGTTGATTTGAGTAGTTTTTACTTTAATGGTGGTTGTCTATAAGAAACCAAAACTTGACCCCACATTTTATATTTTTTATTCAAGTTACCATTAATTTAATTATTTTAATTAAAATAAATATAATTTTTTAAATAAAATTTACCTTAAAAACTTAAAAATAATATTAAATATATTTTATTATAAAATTAAAAATGATACAAAATTCACAACAATAATACATAAAAAAAATTACATTTTCATAGAAATATAATTACAATAAGGATTCGATTGGTTGGGATCCATTTGATAAATAAATAAGATTGGAAATTGAAAGAAAAAAATTTAGAAGTAAAACTGTGTGTAAAAAAAATTAAAATTTCTATAGAATTTATAGAAGGTAAAAAATGATAATATGACCGTTACTATTTTCAAATATCATATCCTAACTTTAATGTTGTTGGAATATTTGGAATATTTTATTAATATTAAATAATATTATAATAGGCTTCACATAGTTAACGTTAACTATATAGATAATGGGAACTAAATTTTAGTTCATTTGAATGCCATGTCAGCTCTCCTATAATGCAAATTCCTTATTACTAACGTAAGCTGTAAAGAATTTTGGTTTAACAACCCTGCGTTAAAGTTGCTCTTAGGACTAATTTGGTTAAGTGGACTATCATATGATGTTGTCATTATTATTATTATTATTATTTGTTGAATATGATGCATGTTTTTGTAGAAAAAGTGTTCACAGGATTATTTTGTGGGTGGAGTATTTTCTGGAAGAGAAAAACATTAATTTATTAGATTTGCATTAAATGAAATAAATAAATAAAGTCATCAACCACTTTTTCCTATAATCCAAATATCTATTAGATATGTGAATATACCTATTTATTTATCTATAATATAGTTTTATAATGTCTTTATAATTTTTCTTTTTCAAAAGATTTAAAAATGATTTCAACATTTTATATAAGTTTCTCTTTCATTCTCTTTTTACATATTATCATCCTACTAACTCATTTTATTAAATTTTATATATAAAAATCCTTACCCTCTACCTTTAATTTAATAATGAATATTTTTTAAGAAACTAAATTATCCATTGTTATAATAATAAAAAATAGCTTTTTGAAGAATGTGTGACTACTAACATATATTAGATTTTATATTTCAAAAGTTAACTAATTTATGTGCCCTTTATTTATAATAATAAATATATTTTAAAATAATTATTTTTATTGTTAAGTATTCAAATGTGAGTAGGGTGGATAATAGTCCCACATTGGATAGAAATGTGGTGACTTGAGCATTTATAAGTGAGAGAACCCATACACCTATCACCTTAAGGTTTTGGGTGAGTATGTGGTGTGTCTCTCACAAAGGTTGCTCTAGAAAAAGTCCTACTATGTTCAATACTCCCTAGTTTAAAGTCCAACAGTGGTATCATGAGCCTTTGGTTTGAATAAAGGGAACGACTTACATGTATCGAAAGTATCCTCAAGGGTGCAGTTGCACAGTTGAATAGACTCACACTTGAGGGAGAGTGTTAAGTATTCACGCTTAAGGGAGAGCATTGGGATAGACTCACACTTGAGGGAGAGTGTTAAGTATTCAAGTGTTAAGCATTAAGTGGTAACTTTGTAAGTCCATTCCATGCTACCAGATCGGAGATCATGGTAACTTTGTAAGTCCATTCCATGCTACCAGATCGGAGATCAACACCACTGCATTTAGAGTCTATCATTGTCAATCAAAGATAATTCTAATTTAAGTATGGAGCAGTGACGCTGTCTATGGGAAGCGACTTCAAAATCTTGTGAAATTCCACGATTAAATCTTGTTCGATCCAAAGCCAGATCGCGAGTTGGAAGAAGAAATATGTCTCCACTTCAAGCCAGAGAACTCTTCTTTCGAACCTTCTCAAATCTAACTATCAATTCCGATGACTGTTGTCGCTACGCCAAAAAATGCACAGAGTCCCTATCGAATTTTATTTATTGCGAAGAAAGAGAAAATAATGATAAAACCCCCTAAAGGTGATGAAAATGGTCTCGTAACCAAATTCGAGTTCAAAAGCCGGTTATGCAAGGGGGAGGTATTAGCACCCCTCACATCCCCTGTACTCAACGGGAACCATTTAGGTCGTCTAAGCGTGAATGGGTGTCGTTTATATAAAAGTCTACTTGCTAAAGGGAAAATGAAAGGTTTTTTATTATGGTGCTCGCCGAGGATTGGGGTCCTCGTGCATATGTATCCTCATTATGAAATGAGGAATCAGAGCTTCGTAGTTCGGAGTAGAAAACAAGTGTGTGTTGACTGTTTTTACCTTGAAAAAGGATTTTCAAGGCAATGCTCTAAGGCGCAAAAAAAAAGTTTGATGAGTTGATGTTGATTGTAGGATTTTTAAAAGAGATTATTTTTTATTAGAATTGCACTAAAGAATATGGATAGAGATGAATATTTTAAACTACCAAGCTGAGCGTCTTGTGTCCAAAATACTCAGAGTGAGTGTAAGAAAGCTCCATTCTCACTCCTTCTCCACCACTTAATGCTCGTGGCGCGCAATCCTAATCATATTTTATTGTTTTTTTGAGTTTATTTAGAAAATGTTGTTTGACATTGGATCAATGGTTTTATTAGGAAATATTGTTTGACGTTGGATAAAGGGTTTGAGAAAATGGTGAGGTCGATCCTAGTCCCTAAGGATAGCTAGCAAGCGAAACCAAATCAAAGAAGAGCCGGAAAGTAAAAAAGTACACCAAAATAGGGAGAGAGATACATAAAAAATACAAGGGAAGTATGCAAGAAATAAATGATCTCTTTGTCAGGTAGCCCAAGAGAAAGTTGTGTGTGTGCAAGGTATCATAAGTTAAGACAATAAAATAAAGAATCCAAGTCCAAGTCTCATTTTGCTAGGGTTAAACATTAAGTCCCTAACTCCATGATGCTATGGTAATTCAAAGTCTGATTGTCCATCCTTTACGTCACCATTAGAGAATCATATTTTTGGTCTTTTCATTTTATCATGTTTTTGTTATTTTTAATAAGATAAAGAATAAAAATCAAAGAAGAAGAAAATGACATAAAGTAAAGTACATGAATGATAAATGAACAATAAAATAAATTGTAGAAAGTAAATGGAGAGAAGTAAATTGCGAGAAAATAAAGTGCGATAATGTAAAAGTTAGAAGTTAGTAGTTAGTGATCGAATGATCGATTAATCGCATCGGAATAATTTAACACTATGTTAAGCAATCGTAAGTAAACTTATGTAGAAATCACACCTATCCGAGGCCGGTCAATAACAATTTACGTGCTCAGACATGTTAGAGAAATAACACAAAGTTACTCTCCTAAAACATGTAGCACAATGAGAAAATCAAAGGAGAAGGAGAAGATAGAAAGCAAACTCAAGTCCTCACAATGGTCTTATCTATCATCAAGAGATTCAAAGTATGATCAACCAAGGGTAACCTATCAATACCTCAAAGTGTCAAGAATGATTCAATGATCGTTCATCAATATGTTTGAAGTGTTGAAGGTTTAATCAACCTAGGAATCATTACTCAATGATGTTTAAAGATTTCATCAACCAAAAGGTAATAAGAGGGTAAAAATCAAAAGTAAACAATAAATAATAATAATAATAAAAAGGAATAAAAAATGATTCAATAATGAAATTAAAATATGAACTAAAAATAATAGAAGTTTAGAAAAATATTAAAATAATAAACAAAACAATTAAAAAGAAAAGCAACAAAATAATAGAAGGAGATGGAGGTGCAGTCGAGCTAGGGGTGCAAGTAGAAGCTCGGCCCAAAAAAATTAAGGCTAGTCTAGGGAAGTGTATCACGTGTGTAGGAGGTGCAAAGAATAAAATGAATTGGGTTGAGCCCAAGACAACACAAGCATGGTACAAACAAAAAAGGCCATCCCTTCATGTGCCTTTCTCTTATCATGCAATCACTCTCTCTCTCTCTCTCTCTCTCTCTCTCTCTCTCTCTCTCTCTCTCTCTCTCTCTCTCTCTCTCACACACACACACACACACACATACACACACACCCTCTCTCTCTCTCTCTCTCTCTCTCTCTCTCTCTATATATATATATATATATATATATATATATATATATATATATATATATATATATATATATATATATATATATATCTCACACACACACACACTCTCTCTCTCTCTCTCTCTCTCTCTCTCTGTCTGATGCTCTTGCCAAAAAAATAGCTCCGTCGTGCCGAAGCGCATCGTCGGCAGCAGCGAAGCTCAAATAACCACAAAAAATACACGATTACGTTTGCCTTTTCCTCTTTGTTTCAAATCCTTAAATGATTTTGTCTAATTTCACTCCACAACACCAAATCACACTCAAATGCAAAATTAATTGATCTGTGACAATGCATTTGGATAAGGCTCTCAAGTAACACGTCTTTAATCTGAGTCTTTTTCTTCTCTTCTTCTTTTGCGTGCGATGGCTATTGTTTTGATGGGTTGTGTGTTATTGTTATTCCGAGTGATATTGTTTTGCTATGAGTTTTTTTAATGTTGCGTGAGTTTGTTGAATTTGTTATTTTTGCGTGAGTTGTGAATTTCTTGCGTTTGCAGTGCAAATTGGTGTTGCAGTATTGTTGTTGCTGTTGAGTTTTGCTTGTTATTGTTTTGCGATTGAATTTGAACTGCAGGTGAGTTGTTGAAGGTTGAAGAATATGGAAAAGATTGAAGATGGTGATTTTTTCTGTGTGAAGAATGAAGAGGAAACTACTGCAGTGAATTGAGCTTGTTTTATAGAGTAGGGAAGGGTAGTTTGGGCATTGAATTGGAAAGTTTGTTATGTAGTTTTGTATTGAAATGCGGGGCTTGTATCACTTGAAATTTGTTGTGAAATTTGGTTTGTTTTCTCATTGCTACATTCTCTTGCATTGGCTTGTATCTTGAATGAAATTCCACTTGTATTAGACCAATAATTTGTGTGTTATTTGCACCCTTTGATTTGGCATGGATAACACCTTGACTTTGCATTTTAGTGATGTTATAAATCCATAACCCTTCCATACTTAAACTTTATTTATGATGAAGTTTATACGATTATTACATAATGATGGAACCATGACCAAATGCCACATTTTTATCTTTTAATTGTACTTGACTTGGAAAAATGTTTGCTTGACGGTGAAGCATAACCATGCCACAGTCATAGCAACTTGATGAACTTGACTAAGATGCAACCATGATGATTAAAACTTGAATTTTTCATGTTGATGCCACACTTGAATTGAATCCAAAAATCACACTTGAAATTGATTCTCATAATCTTTGAATTCCTCACTAAAAACGAAATTTAAAATGGATGAATTAAACCTTTTCTTGCCACTTAAGCAACCATTAAGAAGTGAAACCAAAGATGAACCAAACTTGATTATGTGGTCCTTTAGATCATAAAGAACTTGGATTTGAATCCAAACCCTAATTGAGACCATGCTTGATTACAATGATGATTTCCCACACGACACCTTGAACTTTGATACACATTTGTCTCGATAATAGCCTATAACGAAGATGACTTGTAAATGAAGCAATCTAATTCTGTTTGACCAAGATTAGGTCAAACTTCCACTTGAACTGAATCATGAATGAATGGACATTAAAGCAATCTCAACACACTTGACTTGAACCAGTGATCCTTCCTTGATACCTCCTTGCAAACCCTAATGAACATAGAGAAAGAAATGCAAATGCAAACATATTTTGTATGCACAATGGTTAGGTTATATGCTAATGATATGATGAATAGATGATGAGAATGCTAGGGTAAAAAATGAGGGTATGACAACTGTAATTAGAAGGATCATGGAGGAAACCTGATAACAAAGATAATCCCCTCATTATTGCCATATCTAAACCTATCTGAAATAGAAACCAAAAGAATCTATGAATCGGCACCATCACGGGTAAAGAAACGAACCTCTGCCATGAATTTGAGATCCTTCTTTACCATAACAATAAGTTGCGATGCTTTTAAAGGCTCGGTCCACATCAAAAGCGTGATCGGTCCAAACATAGATCGAGACGAACTTGAAAGAAGAGCTCCTATGAAAAGACTGAAGTGGAAGGAGAAGGAAAAGTCCACAAATCTAGCAAGGTTGTCTACCGCCTTCATAGAGAGGCATATCAGTCAAATTTATTTGTAATGTCATGCAAGTTAAACTAACACACATCACTTCAATAACGAGGTGATTTTCTAAAATACAAAGTCATGCGGGTCTCACTCCTAAAGCATAAAATACCTCATGACCGTAATGGCACAGACTCGAGGTTGGCCGATACGAAAACCTGTAGGAGCCAAACCTCACAACTCAATGTAGAGAGAATAAGCAAGTAGGGAATAAATTATGGGGACTCATATCCTATCGAACGTCAAACTTATCATCAGATGATCATGTGCGGACCTCCTAATGTCAATTGTCCCAGAGGACACATGTCAATCTTATTCACGCACAAGATAAGTATTTCTTAAGGTTCTTCAAAATTTTAAATAAATTAATATTTTTCCTAAAGCAATGTTGTACACATAAATATTAATATAATAATTCTCTATAACATGGCATGGATTCTATGTGTGAAATAGGATCCCACTAGGTGAAATACGATTGTAACACAACTAGAGCACCTCCTTCTAAGGAATTATTCATTCCACATGCATAGACGATGAAGTCCAACAGATGACAACCCCGAACCAGGATAAAATCTAGAGGGAGGGACACAACCCCCACCTTTTGTTGAGAAAGGTTCCTAATGACACTAGAGACTTTCACTAACTCCCCTCGACTGAGACAAGTAATGACAAGCTTAGTAATTATCCTAGTCCCTTCTACTGGGACAAGTAACGGAGAAGCTTAGTAGTTACTCTGATTCTCGTCGATGAAGATGGGAGATGATAAATTTTAACGATTACGTCGATTCTCACCAAAGGGGCGGGTGACAGTGAGCTTCAAAAACATTATCAGTTCCCGCGCAAGGAGGGAAACCGATAAAACATTGCAAATAGTGTAAACACTCACTTAATGTAATAATCAAGTCTGATTACAACAATTGAAAAAGTCACAAGCTATGTTAAATCTAAGTGACTCAGTCATGAAAGACCCAAATAATACAACAAAAAGACCACGAAGAATGTTAAATAAATTACTACAAGCATAAAGAAAATTCCAAACGAAGAAAGGTGCATAAATAGCTATTGTTGTTCATACAGGTAATGGGAAAACATAAGAGCACAATACACAATATAAATTAAACTTAAATTAAATTCAAGCTTCTCCATCTGGAGGCACATCACCATCATTATCCACCAAGCTCAGTCTCGAACGAGTTTATGTGGGTCAAGATGCAAACTAGAAACATAAATATTCAGACAAAGCATATCCAATAGATTGGTAGCTTGGTTGAAGGCTTCATACACCATTTTAAGAGTTTATTTAAGGACCTTATCAACTTCCTTCTTCAATCCAATCACTCGTCCTTCATAGGTTTCATGCTCCTTAACCCATGTCTCCTTCTTCTCTCGTTGAAAAGCCTTCACTGTCTAATTAGTGCAAGATTTCATCTCGACGACAATAGTGGTGGCATCCTTTTGAGAATTCTTCTTCGCCTCTAGAGAAAATTCAAGCTCAACAATCCTATAAGCGAAAGAGGAAGGGCATCCATGATATTTCATATCCTCTTGGAGACTCCGCGTGACTCGCTTTTTCTTGAAGAGAGAACACCTCTTGTTCAAGATTGTGTCTTTCTTGTTCAGCCGCATCATATTTTATTTTTCATGTATGCCTTTTCTTTTAAGGATTACCTATAGATAAAATAACATCCCAACAAGCAATGGCCAGGGAAACTAGAAAAGAATATGGTAAGTGTAGAAAATGGCCTTTGAGAAGAGTTTTATCTTCTCCGCTTCATGAGGATTCTAAAGATAAGAAAAATCCTCTTCAAATATCATAGAAACTATCTCTTGGGAAGTGTGGGGAATTCAGGAGGGAAAATGGTTGGCAACTTGAGCAGAGGAATAGGTAACCCAAAAGAAGCACCTCCAAATAGTCATGTCCATTTGACCAAATCTCCCTCTAGGAGGGGACTCTGGTCCTAGTCCCGATCCCTTTTGTTATTGGTAGGAGGGAACCAAGCCCATTCTTTAACAAGTGCGGTAGTAAACCTTGAAAATTGACAGAGAAAAGAAGTTCAGTAGGAACCTGACATAACAAGGAATGAACCCCCATATTATAGGGATCTACCATCAAAAAGAGGTCCTGAAAGTTGTCCTATGTCTCAGCACAAGGGCCAACTCAGGGAATTCCTAGAGTAGTGACATGAGCCCTTGATCCCAGATATTATTCCGAGAAGTGTATCACGAAAAAAAGATGAAAGAATAGCCAAAATAAGGCTTCCAAGACCGACAATTAGACCAAAGTTGGGACACCCTTATATAATCCCAGCTGCCAAGATGAAGTTGTGATTAAAAACCTCAACACCTCCTCTTCAAACTTGGACAAAGGCAACTACAAATTTATCCTAGTAAACAAATGTTCATATAAAGGAATATAACACTCCCTGAAGCTGTTATATATCCTTTTGAATGATTCCACTAGGAGAACCAACCAATCAGATGGACTATCTACTTATATATTAACCTCCCTTACAACTACAGGACTATCCAAAGTAGAGGGGCGCCTAGTATCTAATAATCCACCCAACTTACTTGCTCGCATAAACCGGCTCCATAAACTCAATACTCCTTAGAGTTATTTCATCGGTTTGGAAAACATCAAATTCCTTGAGATAATTAATACCAGCAAGTTGGGTCTCATGCACCAGCTGATCCTTAATCTCAGCATCATTTGGATCCAGGGCATAAATAGTATGGCTGGTCTTGATGAAATTTTGAGCCTCTTCCCGGTTCAAGGAAACAACTTCCATTTCCAAGGAATACAAATTATGGATAACTAAACCCCTTATAGTTGGAAAAGGAGTGAGAGCCTCCGACTCAACATCCTCTGACAAATGAATCCAACACAACATCCTCTAACAATTGAGCCAATTTACAATAAACCTTTTCAACATTAGTGGATGGGCAAGTACCTCAATTCCTCTTGAAATAAGAAGGGGGAGGGGGGGAGAAGGCTCACGAACAGAGAGGTCAACCATCAAAATTTTCAGGTGGTTCACCTCATGAGTTGTACTCAGGATAATAACTGAAGTTGTTACCAGGGCAATAATTGTAACTGATGTCTGAACCATCGAAGCATGATTAGCTGCAGTAGGAAAAGTCTCCACCACCTAACTTGATGAGTTAGTTGTAAGACCATGGTCCTTGGTAAGCACGAGAAGCTTTTGCAATCAAATCATGTTATCTGCAAGATACAAATTTCACTTGTTATAAAAAAAGGTGCCCTGGGTTCCTAGCATCACCAAAGATCTCTTGTTTCTCTGTATGACGGCCACTGATAAACGTGCAAGTATTAATTTATTTCTTCCTTTGCTGAGAAGGAGGCACTTTTCCAGGACCAAATACTTTGTCATAGTCAAACCATTGACCAAGCAAACAGATCCTCATTCATTTTTACCTCCTCGAAGGATAGAGAACTTTTCCTGGTTTGGTAAGAAGAAAGGGGTTGGCATAAGTGAACCTGAAACCATTACTTTAAAAGGCCACTCTTTTAAGAACAAGTGACTCCAACAGGGGTCAAGGACGAACTGAATGCAAAGTAAGCCTTAGTATTAATAGGTTTTTCCATCATGAAACTTTCAAGGAAGTTATCCCAATCATTGGTAAAAAAGATATACCAAGGGACATTACGATGAAGGGAGATTAATATTTAATCACGGGCGTCGTCTCGGAAGGTGCAGGTCGCATGAAAGAGATAAAAAAGAGCTCAAGAGAAGGGTTCTAGGATTTATGTTCGAGATTAAGTTCGAACACTTTCCTTTAAGCCCAAGCTCCAGGATAAAGTTGTGAGAGGAAACTCTCAGACGGTTCATCATAACCACCTTAAAACTAGAAAAGGAAAAACATACCCCCAACCTGGTAAATATGCATTCATACGAAGGAACCGAGCAACCCATAAAAGAGCTACATACCCTCTCCTCCGGATCTAATAGAAGAACCGACCAATCCAATGGGTTGTCAATCATAATATCACCATTGGTAATAGTCGTAACAATGTTCAAAGTGGAAGGAGTCAATAATACTTCAACGACCATCCAATAGTATTTGTTGACATTACCTGGTTCAACTATTTGAAGCCCCCTTTCAGGACACTTCGTCATCCTTAAAGTGATCATTGGGTTTTACCCAAGATACATCATTGGGCTTTCCCCGACCCTCCAAATAACTTTCAGCATCGCTAGGATCGCAATAGTTCATTCTCCGATGGAGCCGAACAAAGCTACCAGTACATTCTCTCCTTTGACGGGAAACTTCTATTTCTCCCTCAATCAAGACAGGGGGAGACATCGGTTTCTCGATAGGATCTTCACCCACGCTGACTTCCTTGAAAGCAGAACCTATAAAGAATCACTAGAAGAGGCTCTTTTAGAAAAGGAGTCCCCTAACACTTCTTCCATTTCAGAATCATCGATCAGAGAGATGATTCTTGATTCGAAATCCCCATTGACAAAAGAAAGGGAATGTGATTTAGATTTTATTCCCCTTTTTGGAGAAGAAGAAGTGCTACCTTCTGAATCGCTCTTTATGATAATAGGGTTATCACTCATTTTAACAAAGAGATAATAAATGCTTGAATAACAAAGTCAGAGTTTAAAGAAGGTACCTTGAAATGAAAGGTCAAAGGTAATGAGATGAAGAGAAGGCTAAAGGTTAAAGCTTTGAATGTGTGATTGAGATTACTCCAAGAAAAACATTCTCAGAAAAAGAGGGAAAGGCTAAAAGGAAATAAGGGAAATTCAATATAAATGGTTGCAAAAAAAAAACTCTCAAATTTCCTCTACCTTTATATAGGCAAAAGTAATTGAAAGGATCTGATTGAAAGTAAGAAGCAAGTGCAAACCAACGGTCAGATTTCCCATAGGAAACACAATCAAACTCAAATGTACTTAAGTGCACAATAAGCACCATCACGTCACTCTCTACCTTTTTAGGTCACACACCTAGAGAAGAATAATGGTGAAACATTCCAAATATGAGACTGCATTTTATGCTCATGTTCCTCATCACGCTTTGACAAAACCAAAGCAATGCATGCCCGCCGACGCATGGACAACCATTTCTGGAGGTCGACCATGATTGCTAAAAGACTCCCCTGACATCTAGAGTTCTTGGAGAGCCTTGGGGAAACTGTTTTGGACTGCTAAAGACCCAATAAGATGAGGCTCACGTATCTCATCTGCTTCATTAAGTCGGATGTATAACTACAGTTATAAGAGATTTTCAAATATACAACCTCTGATCTCCAATTTTACTATAGTCTTCTTAAATCTTGAACTAACTTAGGTGTCAGAGTGCTAACCATGTAGGTAGTACAATTTTTCAAAAATTAGTCAAAATAACATAAGTATTATTTTTTTTTTAATTTATAAAGAATTTATTTTTTTAAAAAAACTTCAAATGAAAAGTTGGTTGAAATAATTATTCTTAATATGTTATTTTAGATATTTCATCCTTTTATTATAACTTTTTTAGATATTAAAATTTTAAAAAAATCACCTAAATTTGAAGCTATTTTAAATGTTTTTTCATAAAAATCTTTTTTGAGATGCATTTTAAAAATCTAAAGTTAAAATAATTATATAATACTAAAGATTTTAAGAATATCTAAAGACAAACGGTGGGGCCTCGGAGAAGTCACAACCCTTGCCCTTGGTTTTGAACCAAATGTTTGTTGGGGTTCTCCTCCGCAATACATTTTAGAAGTATTATTGTAATAAAAATCATTAATATCCCTATATAAATTTATAACATTGTAATCCTAATTTATGTAATTTATAAGGAATCAATAAGACATAACTATAACTGTTCTATAATTGCAAATGTTGACAATTTGACTAAATTACGTGAACAAAACTTGTGTATTTTTCTCTACTCTGATCTGTATTTGTGTTATTATACTAACAGTTCTTAAATAATTTCACATTGGTCGTGCGAGCATGTTTGTAGTCAAAATAATTTATTCGTTGGAATCTTCTCAACATAATGCGAGCATGTTTGTAGTCAAAATAATTTATTCGTTGGAATCTTCTCAACATAGTGAGTTTGATTCAAGGAAATTCCTACTTATGACCTAGTAATTTTAATACTAAGAGTCTAAGAACTACATTAGACTTCAACAATGTCTTTTATATTGAAGTTGTTAGGCAACAATGATTTCACAGCATTTACAACATAATTTTTTAATCAAATATGAGTAAGTCATCTGCATAAACATAAAATTGTAAAAATATTATCGAGCCCATTTATTTCAACTTTAAAAATAAAAAAACTTTAGTGTTATATAGTTAGTCTTAAAATATTACTTTAGATATTCTTAAAATGTTATAGAAGCAATAAATCATGAGATAATATTTAGTTTACCCACTTTGATTAGCTTCCAACATTATAAAGAGTGTTATGTTTCTGTTCAAAGTACTCTGAAAAAATGCTTTGATTTATCGAGTTTTTTTCTCTTCTCTCCCTCGTTATTATTGACTTATTGAGCAATCCTTCCTTCTCTTCTTTATGTCCCTTTGGAAATTTAATTTTTCTGAGTAAATTTGTCTCTTTGAGTTTTGAAAAAATTGGTGTCCCTTTGATAACTAAAAGTGGTCAAATATCATAGTTCCTTTGATTGTCCCTTGGAAAGTTAAAGTGATCATAAACCATATTAAGAGGTCTCAGAACCACATAATCGGTGTATTTCTATAATTGATTCTACGGTGCAGTAAAAATTTGATACTATTTATTTATTGGGCATGATGTAACTTTTTGTAGAAAAATATTTAACTAAATTCTTTTGTGGAAGAAAATTATAGTTAGTAGACTTATGTATTTATCATAAAGAAAAGTTGACAATAATGATCATGTGTCAAACATCTAAACCAGGGTATTATTGATATTTTATAAAGTATTAATAAAGTGCAATAATATTTTCAAAATAAGTGTTATAGTAATAAACCTTTCACACATATTAAAATAATGTGATAAAAGAATATGAAAATAACGATATAAATAGTATTATCTCATTACAAAATAAATATCATAGTAAATTTTCACATATATCAAAAAAATATAATAAACTAATAAAAAAATAACAATTTTACTAAATTATTTTTATTTTAACTATTATTAATGCAAAATAAGAAAAATAGTAAATTAGGAGTATTATTAATAAGGGATACAATTGAAAGATAAAAATTAAAAATGCATTAGAAAATAAAAGCGATTGTTTTTTTATAAGCAAAATATATATTCCAATAGAATTATTAGGAGTACCCCAACCCAAATTACAAACAACTACCAACCAAATTTACAACAATAGAACAAATGCTTTTAGAGAAAAAAACCAATGATTCCTACATCAATCATAATAACTACATGATCTATACTGCTTAACACTTTGGTTATCCACCACAAATAAGAGGACAATTCTCTGTAGAACTAGCTCTGGATCTCTAACTTCGTCGTTAAAGAGGATTTGGTTCCTCGACCATCAAATGAACCAACACACAATGAACCACAATTCTTCGGCATTAGGCGAAGACACATTCTCTTTTAATTTCTCAATCCAAGACTTTAAATGACGGCAATATGTAGTTTCCATAATGTTATGGACCCCGAACCAAACACAAACTTTACTCTAGATAAACTTAATTTTGGCACAATTAAGAAAAATATGGTTTGAATCCTCATTAGCAACAAAAGAGAACACACACACACACACACACACCTGCTTGTGAGGATTAAAAGACATACTACGCCTCACCAAATTAATTCGAGTAGGCAGCCCATCAAGTAACAATCTCTACGCAAAAACCTTCAACTTCGCCGGAACCGCTGCTTGCCAAATCAACCTCAAACATTCATTTTTGTCCGCTGCCATAACATCTCTAACAGAAAAATGAAGCATCTTGTCAAAGAGAGACTTGACAATGAAATACTTAGACATGTTAAACCGCCAAATGATGAAGTCCAAAGCATCTTTGAAAGGTTGAACCTCCAACAGTAAGATAGACAAATCCTGCAATTCTTGTTGCAACGACACATTCCCTTCGTCGATGTTAATTCCCAACTGCCATGACCAAAGCTCATCAGTCAACACCCCATTTATGAAATAGTAACTAGCTTTCTATCTGTGATGCTCCACAGGATAGGGAACACACGACAGAACGACATATTTCCAAGCCACTTAGCCAACCAAAACAACACCTTTTACCATTCCCTAACCTGTATGAGAAAAGATCAGCAACATCCGCAACTGTTCATAATTATGCATTAAGTCCTGCCACCAAGTGAAGACGCATATCTAGAGTCAGAAACTTCTTAATTGAAAAATGATTCCGCCAAATTCACATATCTTCCTTCAATTATCCCCACCCATAACGCTTCTCTATCAACAAAGAACCTCCAATACCATTTTTCCAAAAGCTCCTTATTAAGAAGTTCTATATCTTTGAAACCCAATATGCCTTCCTACTTATCCTTGCAAATGGATTTCCAACTCACCCAAGTGATGCCCCTTTTATCCTTCGACCCAACTCACACGAAGTTCCTCTGCAATGAAACAAGAACCTGCACCACTTTGTTTGGAACTTTGAAAAAAGATAAAAAGTGAAATGGAAGATTAGTTAAAATTGAGTTTATTAGGGATACTCTACCACCCATAGAGATCATTTACCCTTTCATGTAGACAACATTTCCTTCATGCAATCAACCATTAGATTCCAAAAAGAAAGTCTTATATGATTACCTCCCACATAGAGACTAAGAAACTTGAAAGGTAGTCTATCAATCCTACACCCTAAAAATTATTTTGTTGCGTTCAAAAATACTCATTCACCCTAATTCAAAAGAGAGAGCTCTTACCTATGTTAATCTTCATACCTGATATCAATTCAAAGCCCATTAAAATTGATTTCATAGCTCTAAGGTTGGACCATAAACCATCACCTATCAAAATCGTGTCGACATCTGCATATTGCAGAAAATTGTAGGCCACCTCTTCAGTCACCTTGAAGTCTCTAAGTGAATCGAATGAGATTGCTCTCCTAACCAAAATTTCCAAACCTTCACCAACAATCAAAAAAAGAAACGGCACTAACGAATTGCCTTGTCTAATGCCTCTAGAAGCCTTTAAATCTTTAGTCGGGCTCCCATTTACAAGCACCGACATAATGTTGTTCATTAGACCGCCTTCCATCCACCACATCCATCTCATATCAAAACCCATTGCCACCATGATTTTACAAAGAAAATCTCAACCCATGCAATCGTAGGCTTTATCAAAATCCACCTTCAAAAGAATACAACTCTTATTCCTTTTTTCCAAATCAATAATCTCGTTAAGGACCAAAACCTTATCCAACAATATTCCTCTATAAATAACTCATACCTCGCACATGCTCAAGGAATTTTTATTCTCCAGCAAGTCATTCTTCAACTTCTTAGTTGATAATGATATTCCCCAGTATTTTCGCCTTTGTTTCTCCCTAAACAGAGGTTATCCTAAAATGTCTCTTATGAGATTTTCCCTTACAGAGCTTTGCTAGCACACTTCCTCCAAAAAGAGTCTTGCTTAAACTGTTTTCCCCGACAGGTTTAGCATTTGAGATACTGCTTTATTATCCCACAAAGATCCTTAACCTATAAGGTACTGCTTTGTGCAATTTAGAGAATCTTATTTGTCTTTGAGACACTACTTTGGCATCCTCGGAGAACCTTAAACCATAAGGTACTGCTTCACATGGCCCAAAGAGTCTCATACCTTTGTTGAGATACTGTTCTAGTATCCCTGAAGAGCCTTAATCCGTAAGGTACTACTTCACATGATCTGGAAAGTCCCATACCCTTGCAGAGATGATGCTCTATTATTCCCAAATAGCCTTAAATCATAAGGTATTTCTTTGTGCGATTTAGAGAATCTCATTTGCCAAGACACTACTTTGGCATCCTTGAAGAACCTTAGTTCATAAGGTACTGCTTCGTACGAACCAAAAAGTCTCATGTTTTGCTGGGATATTGTTCTAACATCTTCAGAGAACCTTAACTCATAAGGTATTACTTCGTATGATTTAGAAATTCTCATGCCCTTGTTTGAGATGTTGCTTTGGTAATCCTTGAAGAATCTTAGATGCGATTGAGGTATCGTTCCCTATAGTTGGAATATTGATCAATAAGATGTTGCTTCATTGGTTTAGAGAATATCATTTTCCCCTTTGCAGAGACACTGCTCTAAATATCCATGAAGAGCCTTAATCTATAAGGTACTACTTCATTCAATACAGAGAATCTCATTTTGATGTTAAGCTACTCTAGATGTCCCCGAAGAGCCTTAAGTCATAAGGTACTGCTTCGTGCGACTTGGAGAATTTCGTTTTTTACACTAAGATACTGCTTTGGCAATCCAAAGAATCTCAGGTTGATCTGTTCATTTTGCATCCTGCCATCAATTGCTTATTCCTCTCATTTGACCATATCATTGCATGTTACTTTCTTGATAGACAAATTTCGAGGTTTTCTTGTATCTAATTGGCTTCCACCCTAAAAAGAACGTCATGCAGCAGTTCACTTTTTCGAGTTCAAGGCAATTAGATAGGGGCATCTATCATACTCTAAATTTGTCCTACCTTATTTAATTTTCTTATACCAAGATTTGTGTTGCTTCATGATCTTTCTTTAAGATGATCATCTGGCCTTTGGCCATGATCCTCTAAAATTTATGTCATGGGGGTCTTGTGTGTGCTTATTGGGATTGCAAGCTCTGGCAAGGATGTTTGATTTCAAGTGGAGATAAAGGAAAGATGTGCCCTCATTTTCACGATCAAGTAGTCAAGACAGGATCAACTTCCCAAGTTATACGTCTGGTACATTTCAAGGTATTATCAATTAATTCGTGCTTCTTCTGTTTGATGCTTGATATGTGCTTTCTCTTGTTTGATGCTTGATTTATTCTTCCTTTTTGTGTGACTGTTGATTATGTGTGCTTAATCCATGCTTCCTTTTATTTTGATGAAATAGTCCATTTAATTTCCTGAGTTTGAAGTGTTTTTCGAGAGAAGTAAGGACTTGAAAGGCTAACTATTTGTCGACTTCCTGGAAGAAATAAGTCACAGCCTATCAGAATCCCTCATAATTAGACAATATTCTAATATTGTAACACCCTTTTCTACCCCACAAATATAATGGAAAATCAATCATATTTATCATAGTAACATATTGAACGCAATAAAATCATCTCAAAAGGGCGAACATTTCTCAATAATTCAAATATAGTCAATGCTCCGTAAACAACGGGTTTTCCCAAAATTACTCAAAATATTACTCAAAAGGCAGCGGAACTCAAAAAGGAAAAATCCAAAGTTTTCCTTACGCAGTAACATAATCAAAATAACAATAATCAATAAAACATGGTTCAACTCAAAAGACCTCAACTCGATGTTACACTATCAGAGCAAGACCCTCTAAGTCGACCACAATGGCCAACGATCCAAAAACTTCAAAAAGTCCTCGACACCGTCCACTGCTAAACCTAGTCATCTGCATGTTACCCACGTGGAGGCAACATTCAAACAGGCAGGGTGAGTAAAATGATTCATAATAATCAATATAAGAATCAATATATAAAATGACGTCATTTTCATATTCAACATCATCATAATCATCAAGGAACATCAAAGGCCACAACATTATAAATTACACCAAATTATCACATAAATGCAAATGCAACAAGACTCGTGCATGTGATACCAAACAACAAAATTCAATGGACACTAGGCCATCAACCCTCCATAGATCCACAATAGTAGGATTGATTCTACACGAGAACCAGAGCACAACAAAATACCTCACATCCGCATAATAGGACTGAAGCCACAAGAATCAAGGTCTTGAACCAAAGTTCGGAATACATATGAATGCATGATGCACACGTATAATCCTCATAATAAACTCATTAAGTGCATAATCATTCATCAAAATAATCATAATAATCATGTCATCATAGAATCATCAAAACTCATGAAGTCAACATCATAACTCATCATCATTACTCATAAGAATCATCATACAATCATGCATTAATCTCAGAAGAATCATAGTCATACTCATGGTAATTCATCAAAGAAATCACAACATCAAAACATCAAGACATCAATGCACAAGATCAAAATTCACGAAACTCTGCTACGTTTGCTAGCAAGTTCGTTGTGCGAGTCTGGGGCGAATGTTCGATGTGCGAGTCTGGGGCTAATGTTCGTCGTGCGAAGCATTCTTTGTTGTGCGAGTCTGAGGCGATTGTTCGTTGTACGAGTCTGGGGCGAATGTTCGTCGTGCAAAGAAATCTTTGCTGTGCGAACTCGCGATTACAGCAAATCACTATTATGCACCAGCACCAAAACCAGCACAAAACCTCTACGATTTCCTTCCCCAATACCCCAAAAACATCCCTAAGGTATTACAGCGATAAAGACACAAGATCTACGACTTATTAGGCCAATCCCGTATCATATTTACGCCTCTAATTCCCATAATTTTTTACAAATACCCCAAAGTCATTAAAATTCTCAGAATCACTTACCATATACGGTTAAACAACCTCAACAACAAATTTGGCCACAAAGGCCTAATTTCCCTTACTCTCAAATCAGCCTCAAACCTATCAAACCATCAATTCAAATCCCTCAAACTAATTGAACTCATCACCAGAAAGGCAACAAAAATTCATTACCCAAAACCCCTTAAATCAGCTTTAAACACATTGAATCACATATTGAAAACCATGAAGGCAATACTCCTCATACCTTAATTGCCGACTCTAAGACTTTCTCCTTGATTCTTGGAAACCTCGCGAAGCCTTGCCTCAATCCTCTTCCTCAGAGATCTGGCCTCTATTTCCTCTTTTTTTACGGTCTAAAAAGAATGCATCCTAATTCCATCAAAATTCCTTTTTGTTAAATCTAACTTTGGACCTTAAAATTGCGCTTTCCAACTTCACCCTCACTAACTCCTCCTCAATTGTCCATTTTGCCCTTAATTCACTTATATTTATTTAAATTAATAATAATACCAATATATTTATATTATATACTATTATTTAAATAAATAACTCAAAATCCATAATTCCCAATATTCACACCAACCACCAAAAATCACCAAAAATGAGAATATTCATATTTAAATAAATTAAATAAATATTTCAAGAATTTTGAGTGTTAAACATATGGGTCATATAACAGCTAGGGCAGTGAGGCTAGCGTGATTCTAGAAAACACAGCTGACCTCGTAGTGGATGTTTCATTATAGTTTGAATTTTCTACCACCAACAACCAATTCGAGTATGAAGCGGTTATTACTAAGATCACATTAATTGGAGATATGTTAGAGGAAAAAATTAATCTAAGGACATACTTTCAGCTGGTCGTCTCTCAGATCATTGCAAAAGCACAAGCTAATTATCCATTTATACAATGATATCTGAGGCTATATAGAGAAAATTTTCCAAAGTTCACGACGTCCAAAGTTTCGCAAGTTCCACAGGAAAAAAATACTTAGGATGATGTGCCTTCTAGAATACTAAGTAGAAGAAGTATTAGGGTTAACCGTTTTTTCGTCCAAGAAACTCTAAAAATTCTATTCCTTAAAACCTTCGGAGACGTGGTAATGGTTGCAAACAGTGTCTGTCAACCCTCATTGTTATCTTTAATAGAATAAGGAGTTCTCCCATCTGACACAGCTAAATCTGCTTTGGTAAAAATAAAACCAAGTTCGTATACTGTGATCAAAGGAATTTTGTATAGAAGAGACCTATAAACCTTTTTATTAAGGTTATTAGAGAGAGTGTGTGTGTGAGAGAGAGAGAGAGAGAGAGTGTGTGTGTGTATGTGTGTGTGTGTGTGTGTGTGTGTGTGTGTGTGTGTGTGTGTGTGTGTGTGTGTGTGTGTGTGTGTGTGTGTGTGTGAGAGAGAGAGAGAGAGAGAGAGAGAGAGAGAGAGAGAAGCCTACCTACATTCTTTTGGAGGTACACAAGGGAATATCCAGTAAAAATATGGGTGTTTGAGTGTCATCCAAAACGTTTTTGAGGACAAGGTATTATTTTTCATCCATGGTCTAAGCCTCAAAGAAGTATGTAAAGAAGTGCGACTAATGTCAAAGACATGGAGCTATCTTTAATGTCTCATCTACAAAGTTGCACATGTTAACGTCACCCTAGCCTTTCCTACAGTAGATTTTAGACATCCTTGGTTTATTTGTACTAGCTATAGTCCAACTCAAGTATCTAATAATGATGGTGGGCTACATCACCAAGTGATTTAAGCACAAGCTTTGGTGAATATCACAATGATGAATATTTTGAATTTTTTCAAACGCAACGTCGTGACCAGATTTGGAGTTCCTCAAGCCATTTTGATAGGTAATGGAACACAATTCACGGGCAGGAAATTAAAAAGTTTGTTAGAAGAGTTGAGTGTTAAGCAACATTTTCCCTCGTTGGAATACCTCTAGATAAATAGGCATGCAGAAGCACCTAACCGAGTGTTTATAAAAGGACTTAAGTGGAGGCTCGAAGCAGCCAAAGAAAATTGGGAAGATGAACTACCATATGTCTTAAGGGCATACCGAGATGGAAAGATAATGAAAAATTGGGAAGGGTCATATAGAGTCTAGTTCGGCACCAAAAATGGAGCTCATACCTCGGAAACTTTAGATGGAGAGTGAATACCAAGGATATGGAACATTGCCAATCCAAAGTGAACTTCAGTTAAAAAGGGGAAGGATCAAATTTTTATCTTTATTTGGTGTAATCCTTTGATATATGTGTGAGGGCAAGTTGTCTCGCAATACAGGCCTCCAAGTTTTCGATGATGACAAATTAGAAGCATCATGCAATACTTCAACATGCTATACTTCTTTTTCATTGTTCATGCAATACTTCAACATGCTATACTTCTTTTTCATTGTTAAACCATTATACCTTAATATGAGTCATAACTGAATGTGGCAGGATGCACAAAATGGCGAAAGTTGTTATTTTTGCAGGTTTCTAAGCAGTGAGTCGACCATACAGTTGGCGCATGAAACCTGACATTTCTCACGGCTCAGCGCATGGAAGCAATGCGTCGACCGTACAGTTGGCGCATGGGTGTTTTGATTTTCCACGGATCAGCGCATGAAGACATGCGTCGACCATGCCACTCAGCGCATGAAGCTGTGTATTTCCCACGGGTCAGCGCACGCCGACCCTATGGTCGACCGTTCGCGCGCTGTGCAGTTTTTCTTGCTGTGTTTTAAAATTCTGTTCAGTTGACTGTTTTGGTTATTACTATAAATAGAGTTTTGCTTATTTTTGACAACTAACAATTGAAATCTTGAGTAAATTGTCAGGGCAAGAAACGTGAAATAGGTGCAACATATTTCTTCATCTTCATCCTTCAAACAACACACAAATCCACAAATATACACAATCATTTTTGTTGTGATTGGTGTCTTGTTCAAGGGTGATAAGGTTCGAACGCGTTGATTGAAGATCCGGTTCAAGTGGAAATTGGGGCAGGTGTTTCTTGCAGAAAACCTTGAGGGTTTTACCCATCAAGACTAGAAGGTTTTGAGGGCTTTTGCTACGGAATAGTTCGTTTAACATTCAAGCAAGTGCGAAGGTAATTGATCAACGGAAGGTTCATCAGTTTAGTAGCTAGGGCGTTGAAGTGTTGAAGACTTCCCGGGTTTTGATTTGTTGGTGTCTAAGATCAGCCGAGCCGAAGGTTTGAACGACGGAAGGTTTTTCATTAAGGTGGCTGGAATCGGAGATCATTCACAACAAATTGAAGGGCTTGATTCATCTTGAATCAAGGTGCAAGAAGTGATAGCAAGCATCAACATCATTTGAGATTGTTTGTATCATTGTCTATCAACTCTTGTGTAAACTGTTCATTCCAACAGGTGATATATATTCAATATATCTCAATTCTAATTTTAGAATTGAGGGCAGACGTACCCTGAAGCGAGGACGACGGGGGAACTGCCTCATCAAATCGTGTGTTCTTTAGTTTCTGTCATTTTCAATTCTGCTTATAAAATAAGTGATTCTAGCTTAAGTGATTATTGTCAAACTGTGATACAAATTGAGTAAGGTGTTGAAATTCTGTTTTTAACTACTAAGTACAATAAAAATATTGTACTAGGGCATTTCCAATCTCTTACTCAACATAAATATCCTTTGAGGTATTTGTGCACACAAACTGTTCGACAAAAGTCCTGAACTAAAATTGTCTTATTTTGCTTCTAGTTTTTGTGTGCCTTGTTTTTCATTGGAACTAGGTAACCTTGCAAATTGAAGTAAATAATTGATAAGCATAGTTTGTGTTGTGATTTTATTTTTCCGAATTGTCATAAATCCATAGGCTTACGTATATCCGGTTTTCCAATAACCGTTCGTTTTCAACTATATTTTTCCTCGGCCGCTTCCGCACTTAAAACATTTTTAAAACCAATTTTAAATTGGTAGCGCCGACTCAAATTTTAATTGGGGATCTATTCAACCCCCCCCCCCCTTCTAGATCCGTGCCATAGTCTAACAAGTGGTATCCAGAGCTCCGGTTATTCGGTGCTTCAAATACAACGAGATAGAAAATGGCAAACGAACCTAAAGGGGCGTACAATAGGGCTCCTGTTTTCAACGGTGAAAATTACAGTTATTGGAAAGACTGTATGCGTGTGCATATCAACTCCATAGACAGAAAAATATGGAACGTTATCCTTAATGGTCCAATAGAAATTACTATGACCAATGCGGATAATGTAGTTGTGCCAAAGCCTGAAGCACAATGGACCGATGACGATGAGAAAAAATACAATTATGATTGGAAAGCTAAAAACATCTTAATCTCCTCATTAGGTGTAGATGAATATTACCGTGTATCCCATTGTCCTACTGCTAAGGCCATGTGGGATTCACTACAAATAGCCCATGAGGGGACAACCGATGTTAAGTTAGCTAGAATCAACACTCTTATACAAGAGTTTGATCTCTTTTTCATGGAGCAAGGGGAAATCATTGTTGACATGCAAAAGAGATTTACTCATCTTATCAATCGTTTACATTCATTAGGTAGGCCTATTTCCAATGATGTTGCTACTAATAAAGTCTTGAGATGTCTTAACAGGGAATGGCAGCCAAAAGTGACCGCCATCAAAGAGGCAAATGATCTTACCATATTAGATTTGACAATATTGTTTGGCAAATTGCAAGAGCATGAACAGGTACTCTTGAGCTTAGACCAAGGTGAAAAGATGGAAAAGAAAGACAAAGCGAAGGTGAGTGAAAAGAAATCGATAGCTCTCAAGACTTCCTCCTCGAAGTCTCAAGCAAAAGAGCAAAATGATTATTCCTCGAGCGACGAAGAAGAAGAAGACACAAGCGAAGATATGGGGTTGTTTGTTAAACGTTATAACCGTTACGTAAGGAAGAACGACATACAACATTCCGAGAAGAACTTGGTAAACTTCCGGAAACAATCAAGACACTCCAAGGATGATGACTCGAAAGGTAAAAAGACTAGAGGGACGTGCTACAAGTGTGGAAAGCCCGGTCACTACAAACCGGTCTGTCCAATGAATAAAAAGGGAAAGGACAAGGAATCATCAAAATCACACAAGAAATCATCAAAGCCGAGGAGAGCGTACATAGCATGGGAAAGTGACAGCAATTCTTCCTCCTCTGATGATAGTTCTAGTGATGAAGAAGAGTCCGTGAATCTATGCCTCTCCGCCAATCAGAAAAATAAGAAAAAACAGGTACGTAACTCTAAATATGATAAGTCATCAAATATGTCGCATTCAGAATTACTAGCCGCATTTCATGCCTTACATAATGAAGCAGTTGAAGCTTTCAAGAAACTTGCTTCTAATAAGAAAATCTTTATGCATTTAGAGCATAAGGTTAAAGAGTCCGAAAATAAATTAGAGGACCTAAAGGCTTCCATTGTGAAAGGCAATGAATCGGATTGTAAGGACGATAGAAACCCTTTCAACTTCGGGTGTGGCACTTGTCATATTTGGCAAGGTGAGGTTAGACACCTCAAGGCCAAATTAAACAAGGCACTCGAGCCTAAAATTACATTTGCTATTAATAAAAAGGATTTTAGAAAAAGTATGATTAATCCATACCAAAAATATGCATATGTAATTAGGGATCAAGCAAGTGAAAGTGTCTCTAAAGTTGATTTTGCTTGCTTATACTGTTGCAGGAAAGGCCACTCCATTGGTAAATTCCGTTTTAGAAGATTTCTTGTTCCTAAAGGCATCTACCAATGGTTTCCCAAACGCAACCATTTTGTCGCTAACCTATTAGGACCCAATATGCCATTGGGTACCTCCTTGTGCTAATTATGTTTTGACAGGTGGAATGTGTCGAGACCACCGAGAGAAGATGGGTTTTCGATAGTGGGTGTTCAAGACACATGTCTGGAGACATATCCTTATTCATAGACTTTTTGGCTAAGAAGAAAGGGTATGTAACTTATGGTGATAACAACCGCGGAGCAATACTAGGCAAAGGTAGTGTAGGTAATCCCGCCTCTGCTATGATTTCCGATGTATTGCTTGTCGAAAACCTTAAACATAATCTGCTTAGCATTAGCCAACTGTGTGACAAAGGATACAATGTATCCTTTTCAAAAGATTGTTGCAAAATTGTGCATGAAAATGATAAGAAGAATATGTTTAATGGTTTTAGAGTAAACAATGTGTATATGCTTGACTTAAATGAAGTATCATTAACAAGCGACAAATGCCTCATAACTATGAGTGAAGACTCATGGCTATGGCATAGGCGTTTAAAGCATGTTAATTTTGACTTACTCAATAAGGTAGTCTCAAAAGACCTAGTCTTAGGACTTCCCAAAATAAAGTTCACCAAGGATCACCTTTGTGATGCTTGTCAAAAAGGGAAGCAAACGAGGATCTCATTTAAATCCAAAAAGATAATTTCAACAACGAGACCTCTTGAACTTCTACACATGGACTTGTTTGGGCCGTCTAGGATCAAAAGTCTAGGAGGAAACTATTACGGGTTCGTAATAGTGGATGACTTTTCTAGGTTTTGTTGGACCATCTTCTTAGTAAGTAAAAGTGATACATTCGCCGCTTTTGAAAAGTTTGCTAAGCTTTCCCAAAACAAGTTAAATACAAACATAGTGTCCATAAGGAGCGACCATGGAGGTGAGTTTGAAAATCATTTGTTTGAAGAATATTGTGGTAACCATGGTATTGATCATAACTTCTCCACTCCACGCACTCCTCAACAAAACGGGGTTGTGGAGCGCAAAAACCGTATTTTAGAAGAATTGGGAAGAACAATGATTAATGAGAGTGGTTTACCTAAATATTTTTGGGCCGACGCCATTAGTACGGCATGTTATGTTTTGAATAGGGTACTTATTCGCCCCATTCTAAACAAAACACCGTACGAACTCTTAAAAGGGCGAAAGCCAAATGTCTCTCACTTGCACGTGTTTGGATGTAAATGTTTTGTATTAAACAATGGTAAGGAAAACTTGGACAAATTTGATTCCAAAGTCGATGAAGGTATCTTTCTCGGATACTCTCACTCGAGTAAAGCATATAGAATATATAATAAACGTTTACTTGCTGTAGAAGAGTCTGTGCATGTTACCTTTGATGAGTCCTACCCGAGAAATGTCGGAAAGGATAGTGTTGTTCATGGTGCAGGTACATCCACTGAAGACATACTCAAAAGTGGCGAGATAGGGATTGATCAACCTGACGAAGCCAAAGTTGAGGAGGATAAGGATGCACACCGTGATGCAACAGAGGAAGTTCATCCGCTTTCAAACGACGATCTTCCTCATGAATGGAAGTCATCTAAAGACCATCCTATTGAAAACATTATTAGAGACATCACAAAGGGTGTAACAACTCGTGCTAAGCTAAGTAATTTCTGTTATTACTTCGCTTTCATGTCACAAATGGAACCTAAAAATCCTAAGGAATCCCTACTCGATGAACATTGGTTTCTGTCAATGCAGGAGGAACTAAATCAGTTTACTAGAAATGAGGTTTGGGACCTTGTCCCTCCTCCGCGAAGTCATTGAGTAATCGGCACCCGATGGGTGTTTAGGAACAAGCTGGACGAAAACGGGGTAATAACTCGTAACAAGGCGCTTTTAGTCGCGCAGGGGTATAACCAAGAGGAGGGCATCGACTATGAGGAAACTTATGCTCCTGTTGCCCGACTCGAGGCTATACGCCTTCTTCTTGCTTTCGCATGTGCTAAAGATTTTAAGTTATTCCAAATGGATGTCAAGAGTGCGTTCCTTAATGGGTACATAAATGAAGAGGTCTACGCTGCACAACCTCCGGGTTTTGAATCTCATGAGTACCCCGATCATGTTTATAAACTAAAACGGGCGTTGTATGGTCTCAAGCAAGCTCCTAGAGCTTGGTATGAGCGCCTAAGTAAATTTCTACTTGATCAAGGTTACTCAAGAGGAAAGGTTGACACGACACTCTTTATTAAACGTCAAGGAAAGCACTTGATATTAGTTCAAATCTACGTTGATGATATAATCTTTGGATCTACTAACATGAATCTCGTGAGAGAGTTTTCTGTTCTTATGCAGGGTGAATTCGAGATGAGTATGATGGGAGAGCTCACATACTTTCTCGGCTTGCAAATTAAACAATTCAAGGAAGGAACTTTCGTGAGTCAAACAAAGTATTGTTTGGATCTTCTCAAGAGATTTGACATGGCAAAATCCAAGGCCATAGACACCCCCATGCCTACATGTGCAAATTTGAATAAGGATGAAAGCGGTAAGGACGTAGAGGTAAAAAGGTATAGAGGTATGATTGGATCACTTCTCTATCTCACTGTGTCGCGTCCTGATATTATGTTTAGCGTGTGTATGTGCACAAGATACCAATCATGTCCTAAGGAATCCCACCTAAAAGCTGTTAAAAGAATACTTCGGTACCTATCCGGTACTCCAAAGTATGGTTTGTGGTATTCCAAAGGTAGTGATTGTTTGTTGTTAGGTTATTCCGACTCCGACTTTGCGGGTTGCAAATTGGATAGGAAAAGCACTAGTGGTACGTGTCACTTGTTTTCAAATTCTTTGGTTAGTTGGCATAGCAAAAAGCAAGTTTCAGTTGCTTTATCAACCGCCGAAGCGGAATACGTTGCCGCCGGTAGTTGTTGTGCTCAAATCCTATGGATTAAGCAACAATTATTGGACTTTAATCTCAAACTTGAACGTATTCCAATTCTATGTGACAATACCAGTGCTATTAATCTTACCAAGAATCCGGTATTGCACTCTCGCACTAAACATATCGAAATTCGACACCATTTTCTTCGAGATCATGTTGAGAAAGGTGACGTTGTATTTGAACATGTTGACACTAAGAATCAACTAGCGGATATTTTTACTAAGCCGCTAGCCACTGAACCTTTCTTTCATATTCGCCGAGAACTCGGTATTCTCGACATTTCAGAGCGGGAGTCATAATTTGCTTATTTCAGCTTATTTCATTCACATCTATATTTTGTACTTCTAACAAACTTGATGTTTTTGCAAGTACAAGTATGTTGTTTATCAAGCTTATCCGGCATTGAGGTGATATTGTTCCTCTTCCTTCTCTCTACATACAAGTTTTCTTTGTGATCTCAAAGTAAAATATGTTAACTGTGGTGCATATGTGAATCATCTGTTGTGTATTTAATTGCTTGATTGAAATTTTTTTTGTGTGGCATTATTGTCTGCATTTATTAAGCACCATGTCATATGAAACTAGGCAAAATTCTGCATTTTCAGGTCTTGAGTCGACCATACCAGAACAGAGGTCGACGCACTCTGTTTAAATTTTAAATTTATTAAAAATTTTACAGCATGCGTCGACGCATGCAGAGCTATGGTCGACGGCTCGCTGAAAATTTCAGTTTTATTTTTCTGCCTGTTCGTTTCAGCTCTCCTCATTTAAGGCAGTTACATGCATCCACTCATATTCTTAGGGAGCTGCATTTATTACCCTCCACTACTCCTTCTTGTCTCTTCCACTCTCCAACAAACCCTAAGTTTCACTTAAAAAGGGGGAAACCATTTTCTGAACCCACAGCACCTCTCAGTTCAGAATCCTCCCATTTCACAAAATCTCTACCCATGGCTTCCTCTTCTCATAGACCCACCAAAAAGAGGTCAAGAGGGTCAACATCTGCCTCAATACCCATTACCCCAGAATCACTTGTTCATCCATCCCTCCGTGAAAACTTCAACAAGGATATTGGTCGAAGAAAGGTTGTACGACAACATGCATTCTACGAACTTGTCGCCGAACGCATGCATCTTGGAGAAATCATGACCTATCTCACATATCACGGTATTGAGAGATTTCTTGAATGCAATGCCAAGTACAGTAAAGACTTGGTACGTATATTCTATACTGGTCTCAATGATAAATTTCATGGTGAAAATTTCCACTCCGTTATTGGACCCACTCAGGTATCTCTAACTTCTGAAATTTGGAACAAATATTTTGATATGACTGTGGAGGAAAATGAACCTCCTCTAGCTGAGGTAACTGATTCACGCACAATTGAAGGTTATGAGTTCAAAACTGCACTGAATGGTATGCTTAAGCGACCCTATCCTGCCCACATTGTGAACAGTGCTGCTTTTCCACGATCTGTCACTTCCGAAAAACTCAAAACTTCAGCAAGAATTCTTCAGTGGATTGTGGCGCGCATTCTGCGGCCCAAACAGGGTGGATTATCAAGGGTGGAACAGGCTGAAGTTCATCTCATACATATCCTGGGTCACGGTATCAAAATCAACTGGCCATATTACATTGCGAGTCGCATGTATGAATTGCGTGACTCCAAACGAAGTACGGCACTTGCCTATGGATCTTTCATCCAAGAGGTCCTCAATTCTGCAAATGTGAACTACCCCTCCTTCGCATACACTTCTATTTCCGCTGACAAAGAATTCAGTCCAAAAGTTTTCTCAATGATGGATACTGATGGATTCGCAAATACCAGAAGTACAAATTCTATCGCCGCTCAAATATGCCTCAGTCCGATTCATCAAGTGAAGAGAGTGCAGATGAGTCCGAAGGTGAAGAGAATGAAGCAAGTGCAGCTGGTTTAGATGAAAGTGAAGAAGAACAAGAACAGAATACACAGGCGGCTGACACAGTGCAACCAGACCAAGCGGATCATATAGAACGTCAAACATATGAGCCTCTAGACAACTATCAAGAGCCGCCACCAAATTCCAACCTCAATAATGACTGGACTCCTTACACGGGTCAACAAGAAACTGACAGTGAGGAAAATAACCAAGGCTGGGGTGAATGGCAATACACTGGGTGGACCACACTTGGGAGATTTTATCAGCCCTATCAACCTAGCTCTGAGGCACCTCCTTCTCCTCAGCAGCCATCCAACAACTCTGACATTCTGGAAATGATGTAGTCCATGCAATTAGACCAACGTAATTTCATGACCACTATGCAAGAACAACAGCAGAATTTTATGAGAAATCAGGATGAACGGATGGAACAAGTTCGCTCTGAGCTACAGACTCAAAATGAGCGGCTCAGTGGAATCTCCACACAGCTGGATGCTCGCTTTGAGATTCTCGTTCACTCCCATCAAGCTGAAGAATGGGCAATTGCTGATAGTCTCGACTTCCTGAACAACATCACTGAAGAGTTCACTGATTTGGCTCATCCTCAACGCCATCCCCATTACTATGAGAGGCGTGGCCGTGGTCGTGGACGTGGACGGGGTTATTAGCTTGTGTTCGTTTACATTTTTTTTGCTGTTTTGATTGCATGCATCATGGTTTCTTTCGTTGTTTTTGGACACAAACTTTCTTATGGTGTTTTGTTTAATTTCTAAATTCTGTCAAGACTTTATGTGCTGCTATTTTATGTTATCTTCTATCTCCGTTTCTTATCAATATTATGTATCAATATTGGTGTATGTTTAATTATTATCTGTTGGATATATTGTATGGCTTTTCTTGATTTTATGTTAGATATATTGTTAACCCGTCAAGACTTTATAGTTCTCCGTTTCTTTTTGATGTTGTCAAAGGGGGAGAAAAGCGTCAACCACCACAACTGCTTTGACTGAAAAAGAAAGGGGGAGAGCGTACAACTATGTTAAAGACATCGCATGTTGTGTGCAACAGGTTGTCATCATCAAAAAGGGGGAGAATGTGAGGGCAAGTTGTCTCGCAATACAGGCCTCCAAGTTTTCGATGATGACAAATTAGAAGCATCATGCAATACTTCAACATGCTATACTTCTTTTTCATTGTTAAACCATTATACCTTCATATGAGTCATAACTGAATGTGGCAGGATGCACAAAATGGCGAAAGTTGTTATTTTTGCAGGTTTCTAAGCAGTGAGTCGACCATACAGTCGGCGCATGAAACCTGGCATTTCTCACGGCTCAGCGCATGGAAGCAATGCGTCGACCGTACAGTCGGCGCATGGGTGTTTTGATTTTCCAAGGATCAGCGCATGAAGACATGCGTCGACCATGCCACTCAGCGCATGAAGCTGTGTATTTCCCACGGGTCAGCGCACGCCGACCCTATGGTCGACCGTTCGCGCGCTGTGCAGTTTTTCTTGTTGTGTTTTAAAATTCTATTCAGTTGACTGTTTTGATTATTACTATAAATAGAGTTTTGCTTATTTTTGACAACTAACAATTGAAATCTTGAGTAAATTGTCAGGGCAAGAAACGTGAAATAGGTGCAACATATTTCTTCATCTTCATCCTTCAAACAACACACAAATCCACAAATATACACAATCATTTTTGCTGTGATTGGTGTCTTGTTCAAGGGTGATAAAGTTCGAACGCGTTGATTGAAGATCCGGTTCGAGTGGAAATTGGGGTAGGTGTTTCTTGCAAAAAACCTTGAGGGTTTTACCCATCAAGACTAGAAGGTTTTGAAGGCTTTTGCTACGGAATAGTTCGTTTAACATTCAAGCAAGTGCGAAGGTAATTGATCAACGGAAGGTTCATCAGTTTAGTAGCTAGGGCGTTGAAGTGTTGAAGACTTTCCGGGTTTTGATTTGTTGGTGTCTAAGATCATCCGAGCCGAAGGTTTGAACGACGGAAGGTTTTTCATTAAGGTGGCTGGAATCGGAGATCATTCACAACAAATTGAAGGGCTTGATTCATCTTGAATCAAGGTGCAAGAAGTGATAGCAAGCATCAACATCATTTGAGATTGTTTGTATCATTGTCTATCAACTCTTGTGTAAACTATTCATTCCAACAGGTGATATATATTCAATATATCTCAATTCTAATTTTAGAATTGAGGGCAGACGTACCCCGAAGCGAGGACGACGGGGGAACTGCCTCATCAAATCGTGTGTTCTTTAGTTTCTGTCATTTTCAATTCTGCTTATAAAATAAGTGATTCTAGCTTAAGTGATTATTGTCAAACTGTGATACAAATTGAGTAAGGTGTTGAAATTCTGTTTTTAACTACTAAGTACAATAAAAATATTGTACTAGGGCATTTCCAATCTCTTACTCAACATAAATATCCTTTGAGGTATTTGTGCACACAAACTGTTCGACAAAAGTCCTGAACTAAAATTGTCTTATTTTGCTTCTAGTTTTTGTGTGCCTTGTTTTTCATTGGAACTAGGTAACCTTGCAAATTGAAGTAAATAATTGATAAGCATAGTTTGTGTTGTGATTTTATTTTTCCGAATTGTCATAAATCCATAGGCTTACGTATATCCGGTTTTCCAATAACCGTTCGTTTTAGACTATATTTTTCCTCGGCCGCTTCCGCACTTAAAACATTTTTAAAACCAATTTTAAATTGGTAGCGCCGACTCAAATTTTAATTGGGGATCTATTCAACCCCCCCCCCCCCCCCCCTTCTAGATCCGTGCCATAGTCTAACAATATGGATATATGATGACTTTTTCTTTCTTGATTTTCACATCAATTGCACATGTTCCACTTCCTTTTCTTTTAGGAAATAGGAAATAAGAAAAAAAGTGTGCATTATGTCGCAACATCTAGATCCAAACAATCAAAACAAATATTAACTGAAAACCAACATGCACTAGCAAAACAAGTGAAAATAGTGCAACAAATTATTATTTAATTCTCAAGGCAAAGGATGATTATAAAATACAAGGGAATTTTTTCGAGATTAAGCCTCAGCTTGTCACGGAGGGCTCGAACATTATAGAGGAACAACTTAAATTGATCCAAAGAATTCTTGAAAGCAACATCTTCAAGAACCTCCACCGAAAAATCTCAAAGTTATTTATTTATACTGGTCAACTTATCCTAGAAAAATCTTCATTTCATGCGAGTGAGACTCTTTTTTTATTTAAGATTTCCTTCATCGGCCAAGGCACATAAAGATGAAGTCTTCAAATAAGACTTCGTCTCTTAGAAAACTTTCTTTTCCTTTTCAAGTGTGGCTTCTAGATCATTCACCCGGCTGGCCAATTCCATGGGAGTTATGTGCAGACTTACCATATTTAGCAAGGGAGAAATTTGATTGAACCTATTATGAAGCCTCGAAAGCTCCTCTATGAAGTAAAAAACTTTTGACTTGATACGATCGTGTTGTGTTCGCAAAGATTCAACCTTCTAAGGGAGAGTACATGAGACCAAGAGTTCCCTGTGGGCGGCTGCGACTAAAGTGATGATGGAAGTGGTCCACAACATCTAGAAGGTTGACTTTTCCAATAACCCCTACTTACCCAATTCAGAGAGCATACGAAAGCATAATAATCAATAGACACTCGTGCCTTTATCTTCAAGGCAGTATGAGGCATCTGACAGTTGAAAGCATTGGGTAGCTGAATGGGAGGGACCCCGTCATGATCGTCCAAAGAAATTGTGGTGAGAGCTTGTCCAAATAACCTTAGTCTCTTAGAAGGGGTTTCTTCTCGAACAGGATATTTGCCACGATTTCTCCTACTCCCGACTAAAGTGGCAACCCTATGGTTAGTCTTCTTGCTTCACCGCTACGAGGACTATTAAGTAAATCCCAAGGGCACTCTTTTTCTTTAAAGGGAGAAAATCCACCCTCTTCTGCACGGACAATGAGTATCTCCACCTATGTGTCATCCAAAGAAGGTGTAGGTTCGACTATGGATGGATAACCATCCTCGTCCTCGCCTTTTATATCATCTAAAAAGAAAAAGAAAAAGAGATTAGTTAATCAAGAATGATTCGATTTAATGCCTATCAAATGCATCATAGTTAGATCAATTACCAAAGAGTTTCTTCGTATCCTTAATAGAACCTACATCGGCGAAGTCCCGACAACTTATCAAATGGTTAAAAAATAAAAACAAAGAAACCTTCATATCCCTCTCTAGAGTAGTAAGGGAACGGTAAGATATAGAGAAAAAACCAATTTTTTTCTCAAAGTGATTCGACAACCAAAACCTTCTAGCTCTACCCATGTAAGTAACAAGCCCCAAAGCCGAATCTGGAAAGTTGCATAATTTTGAATGAGCCGCCTGGGAGGGTGAGTTATCAAGAAGTAATGTGGTTTGAATTCTTCTAGATCTCAGTGTACACAAGGAAGATCTTGTTTTTATGAAGTTGTTCATCATCTATCTTAGTTTAGTTTTGATGAAGATAAAAGCTTATCAAAGAAGAAAAACTTTCGAATCAAGAATCGAGAATGCGTAAGCTAATGAATATTTTGAAAGTAAAGGAATTGATCATGAATAAGGTATACAACATCAAATCATATTTGTATAAATTTTAGATACTTAAAAAAAGTCCTTATCCATTTCCCTCTCACATTTATAAAACATTATTTAATCAAGACATTTCATGTCAAGTCTTTTAAAAAGCAAAAAGATCAGTTTTTTTTAGAAATGATGGCATCTGAAACTGCCATAATCACACTTTTAAAACCATCGTGATTTTAATGGTTCAATTGATTAATCATTTCAAATATTCATTGCATGATGATTCTTCTAGGAAAATACTCGTTTTAGAGGTGGTAATCGACTGGCTAATTAATTCCACCCTGCTAAATTTTGAAATTCATGAACCAATGCTATTCCAAACCATTGCAATCCATCATAAACTTTCTCTAAATATTGCTACTAATACAAGAGGTATATTATGATGTATTCAAAGAAAAATATATCAGATTTTCAATTAACCTCTTTCGTTCAAATTTTCAAACAATTCATTCAAATTTCAAGTATTCAATCACAAATTTCATGGAAACTTTTTCTACATGATTTTCACATATTATAGAAAAAGTTTCATCAATCCTTTAAGAACTTAAGTTTTATATAATTGTGAATTTTTTTAGTAGAAAGGGAAAATCAAATTTATGATTTTTTTTAAAGAGTCCAAAATCATTGTTACTCAAAGCATCTCTTTATCATATTATTGTAAATTGTTCACCAAGGTGTGGTGATAAGCAATTGTAGAATAAAGTGGTGTGCTTTCTCTATGTGTTATGAAAAATAAAGTGGTGTGCTTTCTTGCTTATGTTAGAAAACTGTAAAAGAGGTCTTGCTATGAGGCTTGTATAAAGATATAACATAGTGAAAAATACTTCAATATGTGAAGGGGTTACATGTACCCTTACGTTGGAAATGGGAACTAGGATAAATCTATTGTGTCTTTTACTTTCTTCCACTTTCATTCAAATTTCATACACTTAATTCTAGAAAAAATGAAAAGGAAAGAATCATTGCTTAAAATAAGAAAATCCAAGAAAACCTAATTCACCCCCTCTTAGGTTGCACTATATAGTTATGATTGGTATCAGAGTAGGCTAAGTTAACTTACTCATCGATCTGGGTAGATATGGCGTCTGCAAAATTATTTTTGAAAGATGGTGGCAACAACGACAAACCATCATGTTTTGTTGGTGAATATTATGACTTCTTAAATACTCACGTGCAAATGTACTTAGAAGCACAAGAAAAATAAATATCAAATGTTGTTGATAATGGAGTATTCATACTATAATTGTGATAAACAATGTAGAACAACCAAAGGTGAAAGGATCTTGGAACTATGATGACAAGAAAAAAGTGATGTATGACAAGAAGGAAAAGAACATACTTGCATCGGCCTTAAGAAATTTGGGATACATTAAAAGTAATACACGAAGGAACCAAAGAAGTCAAAAGATCAAAATTAAACATTTTATCTCAAGAATATGAATTGTTCAGAATGATACCCCGTAAAATTATTCTTAATATACATAACAGGTTCACCGTCATAACTAATCAATTAGTTTCTATTGGAAAATTCCTCACCAATGATTAACTAAACTAAAAATTACTTAGATCATTGTCTAGAGCACGACAACCAAAAGTGACAGCAATATCTAAAAATAAGAGTCTTTTTAAAATGCCATTGGTTGTATTATTTGGAAAACTTAAAGAACGTGAAATAGAACTTGATCGATTGGAAAGATATGAATTGAATCATGATAAATTGAAGAGACATGAAGGGTGTGAAGTTAAAGTAAAATCCCTTACTTTGAAGTATACACATGATAGTGGTTAAGAAGAAGAATCTCAACCCAAAAAGGAAGAAGGTGATGCATTAGTAAAATATTTTGAAGATATTTAAAGAAAGGAAAAGGCAAAGGAATTTAGTCAAAGAGAGGTATCAGCTTCAAGAAATAAAGTTACTAGTTTTGAATATGGAAGAAAATCTCATGTCAAAAGTGAGTGTCCTACTCTTAAAAAGAATATGAAAGTCAACAACAAGAAGGATAAGAAAGAAAAAAAGGATTATGTGGCATGGCAAGACAATGAAGTAAGTTCATCGTTGTATGAATAACAAGAAAACATGACAATAATGGCTTCACGTCATTCTGATGATGAAGAATATAAGGTTAGAGATCTTGAACCATCTTATGATAAATTACATAATATTTTATTGAATTTCATACAAAATGTTTGACACTTTCTAGAACATGTTCCAAACAAAAGAAAATAATTTTATATTTAGAAAGTAAGGCTAATGACATGAAAGTGGAATTAGACCAAGTCAAAATTCAGTATGTAATAAATGTGAAACTCTTGAATTAATTTTTTTTTATTGAACCAAGTCTTAAAGAAATATGATAAAGGAGAACTTGGTTTAGAAAATCTATTATGCAAACAAAGATACTCTAATGATAAATATGGGCTTGGATACTCTAAAATTAATAAAACAAGTACAAGTCAAACTAAATTGATAAACCAAGATACTCTAACAATAAATTCAATAATGAGGAATCAAAGAAAGTGTAAGTTGTGATTCATCATAAGAAAGCCTAGGTTAAAAATGATTCTTATGTTTATAAGGATAATAATTTCTTTAATCCTACATGTTTTTATTGCAATATGAAAGGTCATACTCTTAATGTTTTCTATACAAGAAACTTTGATATTCCTAATGGTTATTATGTGGGGTAAGGAAAGGAAGTAACCCAAAAGTACCCAAAGAATATTGGGTACCTAGAAAGTATTATTGATTATTTATTGTAGGTACATGGAAATCATGTGCTAAAACTATCAAATTAAGATTGGTTTTTCAAAATACAATAAGACCATATGATATGGTAAGATTAATGTTTCATTTGGTTGAAGATGAATTGAAAAGATTGGTACTTTCAAAGAGAATCTCATTGGTATCAACATATTCACTTTAGAAGAGCATCAACATTAATATCAACATTGATATCAACATTGACATCAAATAATTGTGAAAAAGATAAGTACTTTAATATATGATGTATCTTCTCCTTGTATGAATTTACTTTAGATTCTATTATTTTTCTTTTTGATAATGTCAAGAAAGGGGAGAGGAGATGGTTGCTTTTGTAAATTTTTTGATAGCAAAGACAAATCATGAATTGCAAAATAAAGGGGGAGATAAATAAGATAGGGGGTGTATCAAATATCAAACAAAAACCTCCCATCAATATATTTTGTTATCATCAAAAAAGGGGAGATTGTGAAGAAGATGTTCATCATATATTTTAATTTTGTTTTAATGAATACAAAAGCTTAACAAATAAGAAATATCAAAAAAGAAAAAGTTTGAAATCAAGAATCAAGAATGCATAAGCTTATGGATATTTTTGAAGTAAAGGAATCGATCATGAAGTAAGGTATACAATATCAATTCATATTTGTATAAATTTTAGGTGCTAAAAAAACTCTTCATCCACTTTCTTCTAGAGTTTATAAAACATTCATGCATCAAGGAATTTCATGCCAAGTCATTTAAAAAGAAAAAAATATATTGTTCTTTGTAAGTTATGACATTTGAAACGGCCGTAATTTTCAAATCAATTGCAACCTGCAAGTTTTTGAAATTCATGAACCAATGCTATTTCAAACCATGGAACCCATCACGAACTTTCTCCAAACAATGCTATTAATCTAAGACCTGGCTTATTATGTATTTAAAGCAAAATATGTCTGGTTTTCAATTAATCTTGTTTATTTTAATTTTCAAACAATTCATTCAAATTTCAAGTGTTCAATCGCAAACTTCATGGAATCGTTTTATGCATAATTTTCATATATTATAGAAATTTTCCATCAAACCTTTGAGCACTTAAGTTCTATATAGTTGTGAATTATTATTAAAAAGGGAAGATCAATTTTTTTTTATTTTGAAAAGTGTCCTAAATCGTAGTTACTTAAAGTATATTTTTCATCATAATGTTGTAACTTGTTCACCAATGTGTGGTGACAAGCAATTGTTGAAGAGATTGTCGTGTTATATCTAAGTGTTGTGAAAAAGGAAGTGGTGGAAAATCCTTCAAGGTGTGAAGGGACTAGATTTACCCTTAAGTTTAAAGAGGAACTATGACAAATCTCTTACGTTTTTTACTTTTTTGCACTTTATTTTTTCTGCACTTTAATTCAAAGTTCCAACACTTAATTTAGGAAAAAAATAAGAAGGGAATAATCATTGCTTAAAACAAGAAAATTTAAAAATAAAAAAACCTAATTCATCCCCTCTTATTTTGCACTTTATAGTTATATTTTTATCACTATTCTTACAGAGGGAAATTAGCCCTTGATCGTGCCCATTTTTCGTTGAAGTGTGGTTGATTGAAAAGAGATTGAATAAGATATTTTTCGAAGCATAACCCATTTTTACCTTATAGTCCTACCAGTATTCAAACACTTTTACAAAAGCCAAAATAACTAAATGGAGTTGAGAGGGGGAAATACGTATGTGATCTAACATGTCATTCTCTAAAGCATTTAGAGGCAACCTTACGCCCAACTTTTAAGAGATGCAATTGTAGAAGGGAATAGAACACTACTCAAACTTGTTGAAGATCCTTTTATCGATAAGGATGAAGGAAATATACCAATCAGAATAAGACCCTACCTAGATAATTTTATTCTCAACGGAAACCTCTTAAATTTAGTAAGAAATTGTCCCCAGATACACAGGTCTACCCAGCGATACTAATCAACGAAAAAAGAATAATTTTTAAAGGGAACATAAGACCTAGAAAGCCTACAAGGAAAAACTTCCTCGAGAGCTTGGATGAAGCAATTAGTCGCATGCTCTATTGTACATGTGACTTCGCACACAAGAGGGGGGTGAACTGTGTGGTTCAGAAAAAACATGGTTTTAAAAAACTTTTGGAATTAAGATCTGAGTTTAAAAATATTTTGAAATTTGTTTTAATAAAAAGCAGAAAAAATTAATTAGCATAGCTTAAATTGCAGAAATATAGAGTTAAGGGAAGAGATGAACACCAAGATTTATACATGTTTAGTCAAGAAATGACTTAGTCAAGTCCCCAAGAATTTTTCTTGATAGTATCCCATAAAATTAAGATATTTTAGTAGGTAATACTCATGAACACTCTTATACATGGAAAATGAAGTTTAAGGTTATCTTCCAACCAAACCATAAACCTTGGAGTGAAGCGGTGAGTATTCCTTTCTAACAGAGGGTCGAAGCGGTTAGTCTCATTTCTACGATAATCTTGGAGTGGTTAGTGTTCAAACTTATAAACAAACTTTGGGAGATTTTAACACCGGGTTGAGCTCACGAATCTTACACCTTGGTTTTACCACGAGATAACCAATAACTTGAGAGATATTAATATCGGGGTAATCTCGAACCTTATCAAGCTTCTAATAACGGGTTAAGTTTTAAGCTAAACTTAGTTTTACCACGGACTAATCAAAAACCTATTGAAGCTTTTACCACGGGATGAGCTTTTGAACCTAAACAAGGGTTTAATCGCACAATCCCCAAATCAAAGGTTTTTACGGGTTTAGCTTCTAACCTAAACAAATAATCCCTAATATGATAAAATGTTCTACCAAGGTGTAAAATAAACTTTGTTGGTGAACTTACAAATCTACCCTTCAAGAATTACACTTATCCTCACTAACAAGAGAGAGAGAGAGAGAGTGCGCGCGCGCACGCGTGTCTGTGTGTGTATGTGTGTGTGTGTGTGTGTGTGTGTGTGTGTGTGTGTGTGTGTGTGTGTGTGTGTGTGTGTGTGTGTGTGTGTGTGTGTGTGAGTGAGAAGTACGAAACATGGTTCTGGAAGATTTGAAATGAGGGAAAGGACATCTGTTTATAGCCTAGAGGGTGGCTCAAAAAGGAAATAGCTTTAAAGATAATTTATGATTTTCCAATCGATTGGCATCATGTCCCAATTGATTGGTTACCTCCATTGTAATAGATTACCAAGTTAAAAATTTAAAGAAAAGATATCTAGTCGTTAGTCATCATTAAGATGTTGTCCTAATCGATTATGGTGCATTTTAGAAATCTCCCAATTGATTGGGATAAGGTGTCAATCAATTGGCAAAGAAAAAACTTTTCCAAGATCTTTTTAGATAGCTTCCAAATCATCTGGCACGACTTTTAGACATTTTTGAAAGTATTTATTTAAGAAAAATCAGTTAAGAAATGTTTTCGTGTATGTGTGTGCCATACACTTTTACGAGAACGCCCTTATACTTTACAAAATATTCACTTAGACTAATTAAGGTAGAACTTTCTTGTACTTCAAGACTTTGTTAAATAATTTATTTCTTGTAGACCTTTGCTTGAATTCACTTGACATGAGACTTGATTTGAATTCCAACAACCATAATTCTTTGGTTTGCATCTTTAACTGCTTAACCGCTTATGCTTAACTTGTCAGTTGTCATCAATAGACATTGGTTGTCATCATCAAAAGTTATTGTCCTTTTTATAAGCATATCACCTATAAAGCAAGGTTCCACATGCTCTGCCATTTTAAAAAAAAGTAACACCCAAATTAAATTCTGAAAGGGTGAGAGAGGCCACCCGAGTAGCGGTTTCCCCATCGGCAAATCATCCTCGTTATCCAAAAAGTCTAACCCTGACCTAGTGCTACTTCTGGGAACATTGTAGACAGGATTAGGAGAATCCACCCTGTTGAAAATGTCCACGAGGTTTGGATTCTCCACTTTAGCAGAGGATGAAGACTTGTCACTATCAGGTTCAAAAGTCGTATTTACGAGTACTTTCCCTAGGTTGACCATAATAATAAACAAAGTAAGATAGATAAATAGCTTAAGGGAAAAGGCAAATATGCGGGAAAAGAGGACACGAGAAAAAAATGACTTGTCGCAAAGAGATGTCAAATGGCTAGAGTTTCTGAAACTCATGAGCAATAAAATGAACTCATGTAAGATGGACAGATTTTGATTGGTAAACGAAGTAAAATGAACATTTGAAATGGGTTCAAACCATTTATAATGAATTTATTTACAAGTCAACGACCCATATCAGGAGTGGAGGGGAAGTACAAGTGTGGCAGTTTGATCGTTCTTTAGAAATACAAGTGATTCAGATGCACAAGAGTTCCCTAGAAAGGATTGCCACACCCTAGCATGCGAACATAAAATACATGTGCCTGGAAATCGGGAAAACATATTAATGATGAGAAATGTATTTAATGTACTTTCTCCCTGTCACTTTTGCAGCTACCTCGTGACTTTCTCACTCCATTCAACAATTGGCGCCAGTGACAAGAGGCCGGCCTCGCGTTGAAAGATTTAGCAGGTAATAAAACACTCAGCAAGCCTTGGGAGAAACTGTTATAGGCCGGCCAAGGCCAAAGACGAGTGAGGTTCATATATCCAGCCTAACCATGCAAAGTCCAATAAAAGTTATCCAACGTATATAATCAGCACACGTGAGATTCAAGGTACACTTTTTCTGATCTCATAATTTGTCTTCACTCATCTTGGACTCTGTAACTGACTTGAGTGTTGTAGTGTTAATCTTACAGGTCCACCATACGCCACTATATCGAAGATCAACACCACCGCTTCAAGAGTCCAATATCGACGATCAACATCAATTATGATTCCTGATCAGAACAATTTTAAAGGAGCAAATATATTTTAAATAATAAAGGTTTAATTATAATTTTAATCCTTTAATTAAACTGTTTATTTTATGTTAGTCTCTTATTTAATAAATGATACTATTTGGTCCCTTAAATGTAACTTGGTTAACCAATATAATTTATTCTATTAACTTTTAACTTTAAATTAATAAGATATGACAAAATTATTAAGTTTCCATCATAAACTATTTTTAAAATTTGTTTAACCATAGGATATCTTTAACAAATATTACACTATTGAATGTATCTAACAATGAATGATCAATACCTAATATCTTGTACATTTCTTCATCATCTTCGTTAAAATCGAATAGCAACTTTTATTAAATAGGATTAATATGAAACAAACAATTTAGTTAAGGATTGTCAATCTTTTTCAATAACAAAATAATATATCAATATAAAGGTGTAAATCACAAAAGCACAAAAAGAAGGATATTTGATAGCATAAGGAGTGTAAATCACAAAAGCACAAAAAGAAGCATACTTGATAGCCACAACAAGAGATAAAAAATAAAACTAAAAAAAAAAGTACAACCAAAAAAGAGAAAGAAAAAAAAACATTAGAGCAGATAAAAACCAGAAGGATTTTATAAAAAAAAACAAAAATCCGAAACCACTGTCAACCTCAAAATCAAAACATACACTCAAAAGTCATTTATATTATAAGCCAATAATAAATTATATAATAAATGTATCTTAAAAATTGTGATTGTCCTTTATAAATAAAAATATTTATAAAAAAAACCTATATAATAAAGGTTGGAAGTAATGTTATTTATAGATTTTTAAAATTTTTAATTATTATTTATTTTTTTAATTCAGTTTTTTATTTTACTTTATATGCTCTAAATATAATCAAACCATTTTTATTTCATAATATTAATTTTATTTTATTACATATTATAATTTGCATCAAATGTTACTTTACCATATCTTAGCAATATTAATATGACATTTTACCGTTCAATTTAAATAAATAAAACATACCCATGGATCAGATCTTTGTCTAGGATTAAAAAATATTCTTTCTTATGATATAATACATATTAATATAAAATTTAAATGAAAAAAATAAATAATAGAACCTTATCCATTTAATGGCTGTGTGAAATTTCAACACGACAGAAAATGCTTCTACACTGATAAAGATCATGACAGCCCGTGAGCCATGCCACTGATTAATTGTAGAGAGAATTTTATAGTTAGAAAATGTCGTAAATAAATTTGTAAAAGTTAAATAAATAATAATAACCATAAATTCTCATCTATATAATGATTGACACACTAACACTACATAGCCAAAATCTTCAAATTCCTAACAAAAATGGTGGGTGAAGGTGTAAGCTCAATGAAGCTATCACAAAGAAACCTCGTAACCCAAGTCATCACAGGACGGTGGTTCGTGGTGTTCGCTTCCTTTCTGATCATGTCCGCCTCAGGAGCCACCTACATGTTCGGTCTTTACTCCGGCGTCATAAAAGAAGCCTTAGGCTACGACCAAACAACTCTCAATCTTCTTAGTTTCTTCAAAGACCTAGGTGGAAACCTCGGTGTTTTCTCCGGTTTAATCAACGAAATAACACCTCCTTACGTTGTTCTCGCAATCGGTTCCCTTCTCAATTTCTTCGGCTACTTCATGATATGGTTAGCAGTAACCAAGAAAATATCAAAACCAAAAGTTTGGCAAATGTGTCTTTACATCTGCATAGGTGCAAATTCTCAGTCTTTTTCAAACACAGGCTCGCTAGTTACGTGTGTCAAGAATTTCCCCGAAACTCGCGGTGTTGTGTTGGGGATTCTTAAAGGATATGTTGGTCTCAGTGGTGCTATCATCACACAGCTTTATTCTGCTATTTACTTTGATGATACAAAAGCTTTGATTCTTCTCATTGCTTGGCTTCCTGCTGCAATTTCTTTTCTTTTTCTTCGAACCATTCGCTACATGAAACCGGTTAAACAGAACAACGAACTTAATGTCTTTTATAAGTTTTTGTATATATCACTTGGTCTTGCTAGTTTTTTGTTAGTCATGATTATACTTCAGAAAAAAGTTTCGTTTAAACAAAGTGAGTATATAGGAAGTGCTTCCGTTGTTCTTATTCTCTTGTTTCTACCTCTCGCTGTTGTTTTCGTCGAACAGAAGAAGATTCAAAAGGTTAAGGCTCCATTTGTTGATCCGTTTTCTGTTAAAGTAGTAGCTGATCAAGGAGATAATGTCTCACCACCAACACCGACGACGACGACAGCGACAATGATGAAGACGGCGGCAGCAGAAGAAACAAGATGGTGGGAAAATATTTTCACACCACCAAAACAAGGTGAAGATTTCACAATACTTCAAGCACTTTTCAGCGTAGACATGATCTTACTATTTCTCGCCGGAACATGCGGTGTTGGTGGAACCTTAACAGCGATAGACAACCTAGGACAAATAGGAACCTCCCTCGGATATCCAAAAACAAGCATAAGCACATTCGTTTCATTAGTGAGTATATGGAACTACCTAGGTCGAGTTTTCTCCGGTTTTGTCTCGGAACATGTTTTAACCAAGTACAATTTCCCAAGACCACTCATGCTTACCTTAACCATGTTTTTATCCTGTGTCGGTCATCTTTTGATAGCCTTTGATGTTGAGAATGGTTTATATTTTGCTTCGGTAATCATTGGATTTTGCTTTGGTGCACAATGGCCATTGGTTTTCGCCATTATTTCGGAGTTGTTTGGGTTGAAATATTATTCAACTTTGTATAACTTTGGTGGGGTAGCTAGTCCTATTGGATTGTATTTTCTTAATGTTAGGGTGACTGGTTTTTTGTATGACAAAGAAGCTAAGAGACAGTTGTTTGAAAGTGGAGTACCGAGAAAAGATGGTCATGAATTGAATTGTGTAGGGGCAAGTTGTTTTAAATTGTCTTTTGTTATTATCACTGGAGCTACTTTGTTTGGTGCCATTATTTCTCTTATTTTGGTGGCTAGAACTATTAAGTTTTATAAAGGGGATATATATAAGAGGTACCGCTCGGAACCGGTGGAGGTTGGAGGAGATACGGCGGAGATGACAGTGGTCCAATACGGCGGTGAGAGAGGACAAGAAGCAAAAATTGTTCACTAATATATTTGATTTAATCTGATATATCTACACAGCTATCAACTTAGATGATTTATTGAGATATATTCGTTATAGTGTATGATTGGTGTTTGAACTTTTTATATTTTTGGGTCTTTAGGTCCACTTTGTTTTTTTTTTTACTGTACTCATGTGATGATGAATATAGATACAGGGAATCAAAAATCATATTATTATAGTAGTGACTAGTTTTGGTTATGTGTAAAATTTGTCTATCTATTTTTGGCATTTTCTCGTGTTTAACATTTTCATGTCATTGGAAAAAAACAAAACATTTTCATGTGACAGGTGCGTGTTTGGTTTAGGATTTTTGTGGCAAGATGGTTACTTGTTTAAAGTGAATTAATGAACCATGAATTCAAATCAAGGGAAATGGTAAAATAAGAGTTTGGTATCAAATTTTTTATAATTAAAATAGAATTAACAGGGATACTCAATCCAAAATACAACTATCAAAGACAAAACTCAATGACAATCTCCAATCAACAGCTTAAACAAATTAAGGGAGCAACATAGAAATAAATAAAAAATTACAATCAGATTTGGATAGATTACCAATTACACTCCACTTTCAAACTAACAATTTAATGAATAAAACTATACCATTTACATTGCAAACATCTTGAAATAATCTATTGTTTCTCTTTAACCAAATATACTAAGTTGTGGTATGTTAGATAAGATGACCTTTCTCTTTAGCTTTCTTATAAACATGTTGAAGTTACTTCAGCTTAAGTCGTTGATTTCTATTCCTCTTCTTTAAAGCAGAAAACACACGAGGAACGTTATGTTTGTCAAGGAGGATTCTTTTTTTTGTCAGGGAGGATTCTTTTTTTCTAAGCTAATCTTGGCTAGGCAACCAATTAAGGAACAACTTTCAACCAAAAACATTGATTCTCGGTGAGATTTTGATCTTCCAAGCACCATTCAATGCTACAAACAAATCATAGCCACTACCAATAAGTGGTCAATCCAACAATTGGATGTTAGTAATGTTTTTCTTAATGGTCTTATGCATGAGGAAGTTTATATGGGAAAACCTAAAGGATTTGAAAGTTCTAATCCTTCCTTGGTTTGCAAGCTTAAAATGTCACATATGGCCTTAAACAAGCCCCTAGACAATAGTTTAAGAGGCTTCAAACTACCTTACTTCAGCTAGGCTTTAAAGCTAGCAAGTGTGATCCTTCTTTTTTTACCTATTTTTCTCAAGGCAACACTATCTATATCCTAGTTTATGTCGATGATATCATCATCACATGAAGTTCATCATCTCTCTTGCACACCTTCATTACCAAATTGAATGCTATGTTTTCTCTTAAACATCTTGGTGATTTTGATTATTTTCTAGGGATCGAAGTTAAACAGTTTGCTTAGAACGCTTTTCTTCTAACTAAGATTAACTTGTTGGAGGCCATTTATGTTGCTACACCAATGCAGACCTCATGTAAGTTGACCAAGACAAGGTATGTTCCCATGATTGACCTTTTCATGTACATGTTTGTGGTTGGTGCCCTGCAATATGTCACCATCACTAAACCTGACATTTCTTATTTAGTCAATAAAATGTGTTAATTTATGGTCCGTCCACTTGAAACACACTAGGTAGCTGTTAAGAGGATACTAAGGTATCTTAAAGGCACCCTTGGACATGGTGTCCATATTTCTCCACTTTCCACTATCTCTACTGCCTCACTTTAAGTCTTCTGTGATGCTGACTATGCTTCTGACCCAACTGATAGAATAAGTACTTTATGGGATGCTATTTTCTTTAGCATTAACCTTGTTTCTTGGTGGTCTAAGAAGTAACTTGTGGTTACTAGGTCCAATGATGCGTCCGCAAGTGCACGGAAATATCAAAGTAATATAAAAGACTTGTCGAACCCACAGAGACCAATGTCAATCTACTGTTATCTATTGTCGCGGCGTAAAGCTAAGGCTAATGAAATTTGGAAGGTTAAATGCGAATGAAAGTAAATGCAAAGGAAATAAATATTTTTAGTTTTGGAAATATATTGATAAGGGATATCGGTATGCAATGCCTTAGTTATCGGGGATTCGACAGGTAACCGATACTTTTTAGTCTTTGCAAACACTTTTTAGGAGAAAATACTTGCTTAAAGACCTTTGCCTCACGATGGTTGTTGACTCAGGTCATAATTCTAAGGCGGAATGTACGCTTTCGCTGTCCCATTCGGGGTTAAAACTACTTTTTGAAAACAAATAGATTCTAATTTATTTTAAAGCGCTTTCGCTGTGTTTAAAATCAATGCCTAGTTTTTACTATCTGGTCCTAACCTCAGCTTTCGCATGTCGGATCGTACCTTAATATGGTTTCCCACTGTCGTGGCAAAACCACCGTAAATAGCTTCTCATTGTCGTGACAAAGGTTTATTTAGAATTTAGATTAAAAACTGAGGCCCGAAAGGTTGTTTGTAAGAAGGTAAGGTGCACCGGGTGTTATCGAATCCTGTCCTACTAATTCAATTACATACCGATAAGACTAATTTAGCTAGACATAATAATTAATGCAAACGAAAATAAACATAAACAATAGAGTAATAGAACATGCATTATGACAGAAAATAAAGCAATAATTCAATTAATAAGAACCTGGGAAATATTACTGAAACCGAATTCTTGAGTAGTCCTCCACAATGTCGGCAGGATTCTACTATGGAGAAATAAAATTGCAGAAAGAAATACAATGCTCTGAATTAAAGGGAAAAAGGAAAGAAAATAAAAAAAAAACAAATAAAAATAGCTTCAATAGGAATTTTGGCAGCACTTCGATACGTAGAAGCCTCCCCCCAAATGCTGTGAATCTCAGGCCTATTTATAGGAGATATTTCCTTTCTCAACTTCCAGAGATCATGCATGAGTTATGGGGAAAGTGGGAGTAACTTCCAGTAGTGGGCAGTTAGTGGAGAAAGTGTAAGAGAGAAGGAGGAGAGAGTTGGAAGAAATTAAGTTCGTGCACGCTTCTGTTTTACTGAACTTGGGGTCGTGACGGTCGTGTTGATCGTGACGACCGTGATGGTCTTGTGACGAACGTGAAGGCTGTGACAATCGTGAGGGGGCTGTGACGACCGTCATGCGCACAAATTCTGTACTTTCTGTTTTTCTTCTCTATTTCTTTCTTTCTTCTTTCTTTTCCTTCCATTTCTTCTTCTTTTCTTTCTTTGATCCAAATTCTCCACAATCTGCAAAACAAAGTAAATTAACTGCATAATGGAACGTAACTCAAGATAAATTAACAATAGTCACAAATAAATGCATGTAAATCAAGTCAAATAAACGATATGATTTCGTGTTATCATCCAACACTGAAGTTGGGTACATAAGTCTTGCCCAAGCCATAGCAGACTTACTATGAATTCAAATTCTCCTTAAGGAATTGTGCATATCCACCAATATTCCAACCATATTTGTGATAATCAATCAATTGTATTATTGGCACACAATCCACTTATGCACTCCAAGACCAAGCACGTGGAGATAGATCTTTTATTTGTTAAAGAAAAGGTTATGGTCAAGCTTCTTTAGATCCTACATGTCCCTGACACTAATCAGTGGGCAGATGCATTGACCAAGCCTTTGCCATCAACTAGATTTTTTGCTCTAAATCACAAACTCAGGGTTGTTACCTCCCCATGAGTTTTTTGTGGGGTTTGTAAGCTCCCCCTAAGACATATAATCCATTAAGACGAGGTTTGTAAGCCTCCTTTAATTCCTTATCTATGTTAATTGAACCTTATAACTTCAATCAACAAATTCTAACATCAGAGTCTGAGGTTTATAAGCTCCTCTTGAGTTTGACAGATCTTAGGTTGCGGTTTGTAAGTTCTTTCTTTAGTCTGACAATTCATTAAGGCGAGGTTTGTAAACTTTCCTTATTCTGTCTTTGTTAATTAAATTTATCATTTAAGCCCAGTAAAATAAATTACACAAAATATAAATAACTTAAATCTTATAACTCAAAAGTTGTTAATGTAGAAACTATTATGTTCAGGTTCTGATGCATTAATCTCTTATTAAATACTTCATGCATTTTCTCCTCTTTTGTCATTATCAAAAGAATTTTAAAAGAAAAAGAAAAATAATAAAACTGAAGAAAATCTAAAACAAATTAAATGCATAGATATTTAAAAGAGTTTGAAATGGAAAAGAATTTGAAACAAAAAAAAAATAATGTTTAAAACAATTAAAAACATTTTTCAAAAGAAGAGGACAAATGAAAATAATTTAACGTCTTTTAACCAAAGAAATTATTTACTCCTGATGGCAAATCACTACCGTTTCAGTTTCCAAGAAGTAATTATGATCCAATATGGCATGCTTAATTAGTGATTGGCTTTGAGAATTTCAAAGATCAGAAACTGAAACACTCAAGGCGTTTGATCTTTCGAAATTTGTTATAAAAGCACACATATTGGTCAAGCCAAATCACAAATCCATATTCACTCAACATACATCAGATTCAAGATGAACACAACTTTTGAGCAATCTTCGACTCTCATTATTTCATAGGCTTCTAAAGTCTCTGAGGCAAGTTCTGATCAAAGGGTCATACCCTCTGAAGAAATTCCTTCAACCACTCTTCCTCAGGCACTGAAGTTACAGAAGAAGATTAGTAAAAAGAAGAGGCCCAAGAGAAGAAGAAGATTTAAACAAGTGATCTAATTCAATTCAGATTAAGAAGAAGAGTTGGATTTAGAATGAGAAAACTTTTTCCATGCTTGGAAAACTAGGGATGATTAGGATTATTGTTATAAACATTCTTTTGTAATCGTTCCTTTAATTTAATGAAGTTCTTTTCTCGTATTAATTTGCATACCATCCTTTTAATCACAATTATATCGTTTAATGTCAACTGATTAAGAAGTCCAGAATTAAAACAAAATAGTGCTTTAATCTTGATATTTCTTTTTCATTAGATTTATTTGATACATCTAGTTAACCATAGTAATTGCTTTGGTTATACAATCATAGACTAAGAATAGATACATCAAAATACACCAAGAGTCAAAATATGTTGAAATATACATTCATTGATTGGAGATGCTTTACAAGTCTTACAGTCCAAAATAGGAAAGAATATCATACACATCAAATCTCAAAATCTAAATAAATAAAAAAGACAACAAAACTATGCACAAAAGAGAAACATAAGAAAAGAGAAGGAAAAAAGGAGAAAGCTAAGGCAGGTTCTAAAAGACTGTCAAAGCTTGAGTGGAGGAAGACGGAGATGTATTGTCCTTACGAAATAGCATAATCTTCATCAACAACTCTTTAACCTAAGGTTAAATGTGAAGGTGAGATAATACTTAGAAGGGGGGGTTGAATAAGTATGGAAAATTAATACTTGAAAATAATCACACAATTATTTTTATCCCGGTTCGTTGAACAACTACTCCAGTCCACCCTTCCAGAGTGATTTGCCTTTCTCAACAAGGACTTAATCCACTATTAAATCAAACTGATTACAATAGTATCACCTAAGAACTACAGTTCTTAGTCTTCTCAAGAGCTACTGATTCACACTGAATCCTCTTAAGGAAAATCCTTTACAAATAATGTAAATTAAATACAAGAGTTTTTAATGCTTCTATAAAGCTATAATCACAACAGTGATTTTTCTCTTAAGTTTTAAGTACAATGAGATTCTATGAAGAATAAGAATGAGAGCTTATAGAATATTGTGATTTCTTTTCAGCAAGTGTGTAACTGAAGAATGAAGTAAGGAACTCCTTTTATAGGCAACTGAATCATGCACGTTGAAAAGAGAGTCCAAAAGGTCTGAGCCTTTTTGTCTTCACATGTACTGACTTTTCCTTGAAATAGATGGCACAGATAAATCCTTTTTGTCTGTGTAAGTGTGTCTAGCACAAATAAGGAAAGAGGCGTTGAATAGTTCCAACGGATATATTCTTGAAAACACTTCTTCAGTTTCAGCAAGTTCTTCAGAGTCTGAATAAATCAGAGTCTTCTGATGAGATTCAGAACTATGCTGTATCAGAGTCTTCTGCAGCGTGTGTGCTTCTAGCGTGTTGATCATCAGAGCATCTTGACACAGAACTTCAGTACTTGGCAGCGTAAGTACATTCAGAAACTTTTGTAGACTAATGCTTTGAAAAACTCTTCAATCAATATTCTTCTATACTTCTGATGCTTCAGCTTCAGATGCTTCTGATTATCTTCAGATGCTTCTGACTATCTTCAGATGCTTCTGACTCAGAATGTTCTGGAGCTTCTTGCTTCAGATCCTTCTGGAGACTACGCTCAGGATCTTTTGTAAGGAGCAAACAGATTCTTCTGTAAGGTGCATCTGGCGCTTCAGAGTCAGAATAGCTTCTTGTATTCAAGGCAGATTTGCTTCTAGAGAGTTAATATAATTTTAATCTGCAGTAAAAATCTCAAACAAATTTTAGAGTATATAATTCTTAAATATAAATTTCCTAACAGTTATCATTAAAAAAAGAGTAATTATTAAGAACCAATCTGTGTTCTAACAATCTCCCCCTTTTTGATGACGACAAAAAGTATCAGAAATTTTATTTAATTGAACATAAAGAATTATAACTCCCCCTGAGATGATGAATCTCCCCTTGAGTTAAATATGAAAAAGGAATAGAAACTTCCCTTTTTATCTTGAGTAATCTTCAAAGTCAGATCTTGTTTGTCTTGTAATAATCAATGGTCAGACTATCTTGCAGATATAAGATTCATAGTTTGATAAAAGATAAATGATCTGAGAAACTCAGAGGTTCTTTTATAGAGTATTTTTATCAAAAGTTCTGAAAGAGTCAATTTAGATATTAGAAAGAATAGATATGTCTGAAGATTCATTCTAGTGAAATTATATTAAATAGTTCAGATCTTTATTTTCTCCCCCTTTTTTGTCATAAGCAAAAAGTAAAACTATTAATAAAGACAATTAAAAAGAATAATAGCAGACAATTCAATGGAGAATAACAAACTATTTCATTTAATCATAACAGAGCAAAAAGTACATCAGAAGATATAACAAAACATTCAGATGCAATAACAACAGATGCACAAACATGAGAAGGAAAAAAAATCTAAGTGTGTTTTGACAAAAGCATCTTCAATAGGTCTGTGATCTCAGATTGTGATTGCTCTTGCTTTGACATGAACTTAGTTATTGTCTCATTCTTCTCATCTTGTTTGGACATCCACTCTGACATGTCCTCAGATTTTTTGTCTTGCTTCGCCATCCAAGATCTAATTTCAGATTGACCAGCTTCCAGAGCAGCAATCTTGTTTGCCAAATCTGGATTTTCTGTCTTAATCTCTGATGATGGAGGTTCTGTATCCTGAACAAAGTCAATTGCCATATGTTCTGGAGATCCTGAAGAGGGTTCTACCAGAGTCATAGTTAATGCAGTGGCAGTTGGTTCTGGTGGAGGAGGAGGTGGAGGAGCATCCAAACACAGCAGAGGTTCAGTCTTGTTGACAATCCAGAATTGAGTTCTTTCAGCTCTGAGCTTTGCATCATCAGAACAGATGTTCTTCAGATTAGAAGCCACAGTGTTGAATCTATTGAGAAATCCTTTCCAGATGATGTCAGTCTCATTTGCATCCATAGTTTCAGAACATCTTTTCTGAACAGTACCTAAAGACATCTGTATTTCTTGCAAAAACGTTTGAAATAAATGTTCAATATTAAATCTGGGTGGAGGTTTAAGCAAGGTTTCCAGAGTCATCTGTTTAGGCTTTGGAGTTGGTGGTATCAATGATTTTGGAATGGAAATAAGAGGAGGGGGAACATATGGAAAGAATGGAATTTCTGGTTTCTGAGGTAATGATCTGTTTAAAGCATTAAGCAGATTTGGTTGAGGTCTTGTGCGTGGGTAAACAACATCAAAGAATGCATTAGAGTATGGTACGAAAGCAGAGTTTGATGGTTTATCAGATGCAACTGTGTTGTCAGATGCAGGATGCAGAGCTGAAACAACAGCTTTACCAGATGTAGCAGATATGGGGGCTAAGGATCCTTCATTTTCCATAGATTTAATATATGAAAGGATTACAGATGGAAGGGTTGGTTTGAGTTTAGGTCTCAGAGGTTTCAAGGGTTCAAAGGGCTCAACTCTATCATAAAAATCTTTAAGTTTGAAACCATAAGATAAATTATGATACAGAGAGGACACTTGGGCACAAGATATTCCAGATGATGATGGATTGGAAGTAGGAACAATCATCTCAGATGAAGGTGTAGGTGGAGGCATAGGTTCTGGAATGGTAGTTATGGTAGGTAAGGTTGATTCAGGTTCAGGGTCATGAACAGGGTATTTGTCAGATGGGTTAATCAGAAAATCAGGATGAATTTCTGATTCAGATGAATTTGAAGATGTTTCAGGTGTACAAGACGTAGAAGAAACTTAAAACACTGTTTTTAATGGAGTGATATCAAGAACTTCTGTCTCAGGGATATGAGATGGTTCTGAAGGAATATCAGGCTGTTGAGATTGTGGTTCAGATGAAACAGGAGCAGAAGTTACTTTAGAGGGTTCAGAAGTAACAGTTGCTACAGGTTCAGAAGATTGAATAGGTGATGGTGGAATGACAGATTCTTTTTCTGGTTGATCTTCTGTGGTTTGTTTTTCTGGATGATCAGGAGTTATTGGTTGAGTTTCTATTGTTGGTTGAGCAGATTTTTGTTTATCAGAATTTTGTGGTAGTTCTGATGGTTGTGGTTTTGTTGGTTGTGGAACAGTTGGTTGTGGTTCTGTAGGTTGTGGAACAGTTGGTTGTGGTTCTGTAGGTTGTGGACATGGAGTGAAGTGTTTGATGTGTAATTTAGGTTGAGGTGGTTTTGATACAGAAGCAGTAGGTTGTTTCTGAGGTGATACAGAACTGGGGGGCAGCAACAGATGTTGTTTGAGTGACAGGGGGTTTGGGAACAGACTTAATAGATGAATCATTTATAACAACAGTTTTAGAAGTAACAGAAGCTTTAGTACCTTTGAGTTTAATCCTCTTAGCAGAGACAGCTTCTCCATAATCTTTTCTCTTCAGAAGATCCTTGGGTTTCTCAGCAATCTTAGCCTTCTTCTGGACAGGTTCAGATTCTGCTACAGGTTGAGGTTTTTTCCTCTGAAGTGGAGCTTCTGCTTCTTCTTCTTCTTCTCCTGCATCTGGCAGGGGTTGCTTGACAAGTTGAAACACATTTGCCGGAACAGGTACTCCTTCCCTTTTACATTCCTCTATATACATCAGAACAATGTGTCTAGGTTCTTCAGCAAAGAATAGAGGGAAATCTGATACTGGAATCCTTTTATTCAGATCATACATGTTTAACTTCTTTGGAGCAGTGGTAAGTTCATCTACAATCTTGAGTCTCAGAAGGCTCTTAGCGTTCAGAGGCTTTCCCATAATGAACTCTAGTTCCTCTGTTACACCAGCATCATATAGAGCAGCCACTAAACCATTTTCAGTGAGAAGATCTGAGAGCAACCTTCCAAAAGGTATCCAATTCCTGATCTTCTGGTTCTTTTCTTTCACAGATTCTCTGGATGCATTTATGTGATTCCACATATGCATGAACAATAAGTAAGGAAGATCTACCTTATTACTCTGACTAAGGCAGTACATAAAATAGATCTGTTCATTGTTGACATAATCTGGGGAATTTGTTGACTTTCTGAGATGAATGCATCCCATGAATATCTTGGCCCAGATCTTGTAATCTGGCTTCAGATCTTTGAATCTGTTAGAGGCTTGTCCAGCAGTCATAACCTCTTCATAGACTTCATCCATATCAACACGCCCAACTGGCAGATGTGAAACACCATCTGTTTCTTCATAACCAATCAGTCTTCTAATTAGATCCTCTGTGATGATGATCTCCTTTCCCAGCACAGATGATAGAATAAACTTTGGATACACAGATGCATGAATCCAGAATTCCTTAACAAGAAGAGGGTAAACTGGTCCAAACAGTCTATCAAAGTATTTCACCCAACCTTGAGCTCTAACAATGGAGCGAAAATCAAACCCATTGTCAGCCAGTGAATCAAATTCAACCATGGATTCACACAACACTTCTAACTTTTCAACAGGTGTGAGAAGAGTTCTCTGAGGAGGAATGTATGGATTAGCACCTAGATTATCTGAAGTCACAGCAGCCATTGTTGATTGAAACTGAGCAGTTGTTGATGAAGAAGACGCCATTGAAGAATGCTTTTTAGAACACTTAGGTTTTGAGTTTTTGTGAAGAGAGAACAAAAGATGAAAACGCATGAAAATTCTGAAAGTGAAAAGTGTGAAAGTGAATACACAACAGGTATTTATACTAATCACATAGGCACACCAAAAGACAGAAATAACACACGTTTGAGCAGCATTAAATGAAGAGAATAAAATCATTTCAAATAATGAATGCTTCTGACAGATTTGGGGGGAAAACCAAGAAATTTACTATTCAAATTTCACCTCAAATGTCTTTTCAGTTGTGCACACGCCACCTCATCAGATTTTGTGGGACACGTGTTTGCTTGCATGCTGTTCTGAATTCTCTCAAGAAATGAAACGTTAGCCACGTTCAGATCTTCTAAAGATGGTTAGTTCAGATTTTCACATCAGAAATAATAATCAGAATAGAATAAATGAACAGAAGAAATACTTCAGATCATTAAACATTTTGCATCTGAGAGGTTGCCTCTGATAAATATTACTCTGGACAAAAATCCATACAAATATTTTTCAGAATGAACTTAAATCTATCTTCAGCAAGGGGTTTTGTGAAAATATCAACCCATTGATGATCTGTATCAACAAAAGCTAAATTAATTACACCCTTCTGAACATAGTCTCTGATGAAGTGATGTTTAATTTCTATATGTTTTGCCTTAGAATGCAAGATTGGATTTTTTGACAAACATATAGCAGAAGTATTATCACAAAAGATAGAAAGATTACTCTCATAGATTTGATAATCTTCTAATTGACTCTTCATCCAGAGCATCTGAGTACAACATCCAGCAGCAACAATGTATTCTGCCTCTGTAGTTGATAGTGCTATGGTAGGTTGCTTCTTGTTGTACCATGAGATCAGATGACTTCCAAGAAACTGACAGCTTCCAGAAGTGCTTTTACGTTCAACTTTGTCTCCAGCATAGTCAGCATCACAGAATCCAACTAATGAAAATTCATCAGATCTTCTGTAACACAAACCCATGTTAGCAGTACCTTTCAGATACCTTAGAATCCTCTTAACAGCTGTTAAGTGTGATTCTCTAAGATCTGATTGGAATCTAGCACATAAGCAGACACTAAACAGAATATCTGGTCTAGAAGCAGTCAAGTATAGAAGAGATCCTATCATACCTCTGTAGAGTTTTTGATCTACCTTCTTACTTACCTCTTCCTTACCTAGAGTGCCTGTAGGATGCATTGGAGTATTTGCCATTTTGCTATCAACCATGTTGAACTTCTTCAGAAGCTCTTTAACATATTTGGTTTGATGTATGTAGGTGCACTCTGGAGTCTGATTGACTTGGATTCCCAAGAAGAATCTCAATTCTCCCATCATTAGGGCTGGCAATGAACCAAACCAACTCGAACATAGTTCGAAGTTCGATTCGATAACTAGATCGTTGAACTTGGTTCATGAACCAAATGAGCTGAATATGAGCCAAAAATTAAGTTCGTTAATTAAATGAGCTGAACTTGAACTATGTATAGTTCGACTCGTTAGGTTCATGAGTCAACTCGATTGTTATTAATATATATATATATATATATATATATATATATATATATATATATATATATATATATATATATATATATATATATATATATATATATATATATATATATATATATATATATATATATATATATATATATATATATATATATATATATATATATATATATATATATAATGTTTTTAAATTATATATTTTAATAGTATCATTTAAATTAATGCATATATTTTAACCTTTTAACTTATCAAATAAAATATTTAAAAAAATAGTTTTAACCTTTTTTTACCCAAATTTTTTTTTCTAACTTATAAAAAGAAACATGTACACGTGAATTTTAAAACTCTTTAAAATAACATTTTTTTAATATTATAACATTTACCATATCTTTTAATCTATATTATTTTGTATTCTTTTTTTACTTTATTATTATTATTAACTATTTTTAAGATTTTAAATAAGGGTTGCATTTACTAAAAACAAAACCTTTAAACTCCTTTTTAGGTGTAAGAGAATTTCACACACACACACACACACACACACACACACATATATATATATATATATATATATATATATATATATATATATATATATATATATATATATATATATATATATATATATATATATATATATATATATATATATATTGTCGCTACTCGAAAAATGCAACGACGGGGAGGCGAAAAGAAAGGACAGAAGAGTCGCCACCGAACTTTATTTATCCCATGAGGGGAAAGGAAAATATCGAGAAAACCTTAAGAAAGAAAAGGATAAGATGGTCTCGCAACCAAGAACGGGTTCGGAAGCCGGTTATGCGAGGGGAAGGTATTAGCACCCCTCGCATCCATCGTACTCGATGGGAACCTTTTGTTTGTCGATGTGTGAATTTATCTGCTTAACTATTATGCTATAAAAAGAGTGTTCTAAAAGATAGAGAGAAGGGTTTAGAAACGTGAAAAGAGAGGTAACAGAGGGAGAAAAGAGAAAGAACAGACTCGGTAGGACTTCGCGGTCCTAGGCCTACTTATTCTCAACGGATGTGAGAAAATCAGAGTCGACGTAGTTCGGGGAACTACAGATATAGGGGGAATGTGCTCGGCAAGGATTGTGGCCCTTGTGCCTACGTATCTTTACTTGAAAGAAGTAAAGAATCAGAGCAGCCGTAGTTCGGCCTACGGTGTGCGGGGAAGTTCTGGTAGACGATGCTATCGTGCGCATTCTAGCAGTTAGGCGTATTGCTGCTCGCTCGTTGGAGACTTAGGCGTTACCTGTTTGCGGTAGAACGGACGTAGCATGCCTTTCTGGGAAAGGGTGGAAAAAGAAAAGGGTGCTCGCTAGGATCATTGCAATCCTATGCCTACGTATTCTCAACATATGAGAAATCAGAGCAACGTAGTTCGTGCCTACGGTGCGGATAACCGGTGTGTTTGGGGATGATGTTATCGTGCGCGTTCTAGCAGTTTAGGTATTTTGCTGCTCGCTCGTTTGGAGACTTATGCGTACCTGTTTGCGGTAGAACGGACGTAACATATCCTTTGGGAGATTGGTTTTCGCCATGTGAGGCATGGTATCATGTTTGATTGGTTGAGATTGTTTTTGGGGCGAGATAGGTCCTCGGATAGTAACCCCTACAGGTAGTACCCAATTCTTTATCTCAAAGTTTTTGTCGTAAAAATGTGTGGCGAACGTAGCGTCTTCGTATTGAAAGACGAGTATCAAGACCACACACACTACAGTGAGTATCCTGACACTCGGAGAGGAAGAAGACTACACTCAATCCTCTCTCTTTAGTTCAACACAAAGAGAACTTCATTCTCTTATTAAAGTGTTTTTGGTTTTGAATGGTAAGTGCTTTTTGCGACAGAGAACCCTACGGTAAACGTCAGCACTCGGGATAGGAGAAGGCCTACGCCTAACCACTCCACGACCATTCAAGTTTTTGTTATGAAAAGATTTGAAAATGCACTCGGTACAGGACCGAGGTTTTAGGTGTGAAAATTGTGGAAGGAAGTTGTGAAAGCGAGATGGTGGATAAAAGCGCGTCTTCGTATCGAAAGACGAGTGTCGAGACCACCCTCACTACAGTGGGCATCCCATCACTCGGAGAAGAAGAGGTCTACACCCAATCTTCTCTCTTTAATTCGATACAAAGAGAAATTAATTTATTATTGAAGAGGTTTGAAAATGGACTCGATACGGAACCGAGGTTTTTTTTTTTTAGGAGGAGAGGGAGTGGCGCCTTCATATTGAAAGACAAGTATCGAAACCACCCACACTACAGTGAGCATCTCAACACTCGGAGAGGAAGAAGTCTACACTTAATTCTCTCTTTTTAATTCAATACAAAGGTAATTTATTTCTTTATTGAAGAGATTTGATAACCTGCCAAAGAGGTGAGATAAATATACACAGGATATGGATAATATACAAGATATATAATTAACAGTCCACCAATTAGGATTTTAAGATTTCGATATCGATTAGGTGTTTTAAGAGAATGTACAAGTCAATTGAATATTTACAGGATAATAATAATATACAGATATAATATGTACGAGAATATAAATGACCGAAAATAAAACAGTTGTATATTTGACAGAAAATTAAAACAGTGGTATATTGACAAAGAATTAAAACAGTGGTATATTGGTTAGTTGATTGAATCGGGACGCAAAGAATGGGATCTCGTCTTAACCGCAAACAAAATGCCGATTAATCGAAGGTAGCCTATCGCGATCCCAAAGTAAGGAAGATGACCTCAATGGTCATCCCCCATAGATTTGAAATCGGGAAGGTTATCGACTTCGAAAATCTGACGCTTGCGGATAAAAAGCTTTCATCGATCCATAAGTCGAAATGAAATTTAAATAGAGAAGAGATGAGAAGAGAATGGGGTGGTCTCGGATCCAACGATACTTATCAATATATTGACTTAGTAATCGATTTATGGAAGCGTCGTCATCGACCAAAACGGCGAAAAATGCCCAATAACAAATGCGTAGTAAAATTCAACTTTAAAATAGAAAACAAACTATAAAGTCTAATAAAAAAGTTATAAATTAATATAAAAACTATTATAAAAAATAATATATACATAATAAACTTTAAGAGAGATACAAAATTCTAACCATAATATAATATATGTAATATATACTAAAGTAAAAGAAATTCATATATAATCAAAATAAAAACTGTTTTATAATATATACAAAATAATAATAATAATAATAATAATAATAATAATAATAATAATAATAATAATAATAATAATAATAATAATAATAATAATATTTACAAAAATAATAAAAAAAAAAGCTAACAAACTAAAATGAAATAAAACCAACAGTGGGGTTATGAACATGAAAAGGGGGGGTGTTGAAGGCAGACCGGGCTTTAAGCCCAACACAGAAACTGAACCAACTCTTAAAAAAAATGAAGAAAAAAAAACATTGAAATCAAACAAAAAACTAGAGCCAAACACGGTCGACCCCCAACCTTCGTTTTCAATCTTGACCTCTCACGCGGTGGCTTTTCAACTTAATCTTCTCTTACTCTCGGTTTCAATTGTCTCAAGCCCTCTCCAATCATGTTTTTGAATCTCTTTTCTCTTTTCATGTTATTTTCTGTTTCTGTCTGGATTTACAGGTTGAATGGGTTTTGTTGAAGGTGTTTGTGATTTGGCTTTCTGGTTGTTGAAGAAGAACAAATGGGTTTCAGTGGTTTAGTTATTTTGAGTGAGGTTTTAAAGAAGGGGTTAAGAGGATGCTTGGAGGTTGGGGGAAAATGGGTCGACGAAGGAATTAGCTTGTTGATATTTTGGTTTTTTTTTACTCTACTTCATCTGTTTTCTGATTTTCGTTTGGGTTTCAGATCTGGTTTAATGGCTTTTGATTTGGGATTTGGGGAAGAATAATGGGCTATGGAAGACTCAAGTCGTTTCTGAGAAAGGGTCCATAGTTAATTGATGATTTTGTGATGAAGGTTGAAGAGGGAGGGGTAGAGGTTTATGGAAGGTTGAACGGGATGAACATTGAAGAAGGTTAGTGTTGGAGAGTATAAAGGTTTGAGGTTGAAGAAGAGAAAAGAATTGAAGGTGGGTTTCAAATAATTATTTCTATGAATTTCTGTGAATGGCTTTGAAGTCTGTCATTTGTTGAAAATTTTTGTTGAAGGTTTGGAGATATGAAGATTGGTTTGGAGTTTAGAGGTTAGTTGAAGGAAGGGGATGCAGTGAAATTTCTGGGGAAGAAGGTGAGCCGCTGGCACTGTAGCTAGGGTTCCCCCTTGAAGACAATGAATAGTGTAGGACTTATATAGGGCGATGACACATGGCGTGTTGTAGGATTATTGCTGAATTAGATTAAATTAACTTAATGGTGCTGTTAGATTAATTAAAAAAAGAAAGACATGATTAATAAAATGCTGATGACAATGACACGGTTAACTCCAAAATATAAACCTAATTCTACATCATTGATAACTAATCTAAAATGAAACCTAATTAAACTCTAAATAACCAAATTAATTCTAATTGAAAAAACTAATAACTAATAAATCTATAATTTAATAAATCCCAATTAAAATTAATATAATAATAAAATAATTCTAATAACTCTAATAAAATTCTAACAAAATCTTAATAAAACTCACACAAAATAAAATTCTATATTAAAACAAAATAAAACTCTATTTACCTCCTAATAATAAAAATACATTAAAAATTATATTTAACCTAAAAGCTATTTCTAAACTATATAATTAAATCTATTTAAAATAAAAATTATTTTTAATAAAATTAAAAACTATTAAAACTCTAGAATAAAAAAAAACAAAATCTAAAAACTATTTAAATCCTAAAATATCTCTAACATTACTAACTTAATTCTAAAATCCTAAAATATCTCTAACATTACTAACTTAATTCTAAAATCCTAAAATATCTCCAACATTAAATCAAATCTAATTAATTCTAATATTAAAATAATTCTAAAAACAAATTAAATCTATGCTATAAAAATAATCTATTTCTATTCTAAAAAACTATTTCTAATAAAAATTCTAACTAAATTAAAAAAATCTATTTAAGAACTATTAAAATAAAATATATTCTAAAGAAATAAATAAATAACTATTCTAATTCTAAAAATATAATAAAACAAAATTCTACATCTAATAAAATTAAATAGGCGATAAAAACAAAAAAAGAACAAAATAGTAATATTTGCAAGGAAAAAGAGAAATTAAAAAGGATTGAAATATTTACGAAAATGCCCTTAGGCCACGTGTCACGCTCCCATTAGGCAAAATAAATCAAGATTTGAAAAACGCACAACCGGGGTGGACACGTGTCTAAACGGCGTGAAAAATGTGAAATAAAAAAAGCAAAAATATTTACAAAAGCTGGCGGGCAAATTTGGGGTATGACAGATGCCCCTATCTAATTGGCTTAGACCAAGTAAGATGAATTGCTGCAGCGTTCATTTTTCAAGGTAGAAGTCAATTAGATACAAAGAATATCCTAAATTTGTCCGAAAAGGAAAACAAAAGTTTGAGAATTGAAATATAAACAAAACTGACACCCAAAAGGATGCAGGGGATAAGCTTCTCTGAAGAGATTGCCACTTATCGTTGATGTCTGTTGGAGACAACTCACTGGGGAACGCCCATGGATTTACTGAAAGCGCCCCTGTCTGGGCTGAATGTTGATTTGAAGATCTGATTAACCACGAGGTTGAAATATGTCATGCGATACACCCATGGTTTTGAAAATATGCCCCATGGCTGGGCTGAATTTTGCTTTGATATTCTGGAATCTTGTGGGAGTACCCACAGTCTTTGTAGATGATGCCCCTGACCGGGCTGGATGTTGCTTTGAAGCTCTTGAGTTTGCCCAACAAAAGTTGCACAGCTTTGTGGGGATTATCGACACTCTTGCGGAAGATGCCCCTAACTGGGCTGATTATGATCTCGAAAATCTTTGAGATTAATCCTGGATCTGACCTCGCATATACGGATGCTTGATGATAATGGTGTTCCGTAAACGGAAATGAAAATGCAAATGCTGATGCACGGGGATGCAAGAGCTGGGGGAGATATGATATGATTATGGGTATGCATATGATGCAAGATGCTTATGAAGTCGAATGTGATGCATATAATGCGTGTGATTGCAGGCAGGTGATTGGAAATGCAGGTGGTTGGGAAATACAAGTTGGACTTTGGTGGTTGCCAATGCAGATTGGACTTTGGGTTGGAAGTACCAGATGAGGGCTGGTATTCGGAGGGTAGGCCAGATGGGACTGGTTGGCGAAAGGTTAAGCTGTCAAAGGAGGGCTAATTTTGTGGTTTTCCAGATGGGAGCTGGACTTAGGGATGAGGTTTACCAGACAAGAACTGGTGGCAAAAGGTTAAGTTGTCAGACGAGAACTGACTTCTAGGTTTGGTGTCAGACGGGAACTGACTTTGTGGTTTTCCAGACGAGGACTGGACTTAGGAATTGTGTTTTCCAGACGAGGGCTGGTTAAACGGAAGGCTAAAGAAAAGGTGACCAGATGGGAGCTGGTTCAAAAGCTGACATATACCGGACGGGAACTGGTATTCAGCGGAGGGTAGACCAGGTGGGACTGGTTTGAAGGTTTGCCAGACAAGAACTGGACTTTGAAGGTTTCGAATTGGGCTGGTAATAGGTTTTGGGATGAAAATCCGATGACAGCAAGGCCTTTTCGGAAGGTTAGGGTTGGGTGAGTTGGCGGTGTGATTCCCTGACACTTGTTTTGAACTTAATAGTTGCTGATGAAGATGAACTTGCTTGAGTAGCTTTCCATGAGATGACCTCAAGATGGCTTGCCCCAGAGTTTATACCACGAAAGGATTCATCGTTGTTTAACCGACTCTTGTGGTCGTTGGCTTCAATGTACTCTTTAGAATAGCTTGCTCTTGAAAGAGCGTTGAAGCGACTTGACTTATCCTGACCGAACATTGGAGGAGTCTATCCTCAAGTCAAAGAAACTATGGGTGGCCTGCCCCTAATTGGTATAATTCACTTTTGATCAACCGCTTCTTGAATGATTAGCCCCATGATGAACCATTGCTTGGGGATTTGCCTCAGACTGAGCCAGACTGCTGAATGATCCAGTCCTGCTTGATTGCTTCGTGTTGGAATTTCCTCTATGCCAACTACTAACTTGCAATTAAAATTGTTTGTTCACAAATGGTAATTTTAATGCGAAGTTCATGCAAGTTTTTTTTTGAAAGAATTGTCGTTTATTGAGTGTCGTGGTTGTGAGACGAATAGACCGTTAGTCCAAACGTTGTGCTAATTTGATTGGTGTGAAAGATATAACAAGGATATTGACACCAATACTGATGATTAACAAATATGTGAGGAGTCAGGTTACGCAGCCTCGCAATAGTATGCTTTCAGAATAAACCTCGCCTCAATTAGGTCTTTCGAGGGTTGTAACATGGCCTGGTTCACGGTTTATAGAACAAAGGATATTAGGCTCAAAGAATTATTTGTACCCACCCCATCTTCTTGATGATCTCCATACCTATGTTCGGTTAATTCTGCGCATATATGTCTTGACGGTGTAAGCTTAATGGTTCAAGGTTTGCTCGAAATGGCAGCCACCTTATTTTGATGGATGTCAATGACCCTTTGATTTGGGTGGTCACTGAATCTTATTTTGTTTTCGTTGAGGGTTTGAGGACCTCTTTTGATTTTGTTTTTGATCCCTAACTTTTGCATGGACCGATTTGGCTTGTCAGATCCATCGGGATAGCCTTGATTTTTGCCTAAGTCTCCTTTGAGGTGTTTGACTTAGCAGGCTTATGACTTTTTTTTTGATTTTGTTGGAGGATTGTGACTGCCAAGTCATGGGTCATTGATGAACAACCGTCTTCTAGATTTTGTTTTGTTGATTCGAGTGCATAATCGGGTTAACCGAACACTACCCTGCCCCAGGTTGAGTGTAAGGGTTTGAATATCCGAAGGAAACTCCTACTTCTAGGCTCGAAGTTGGTTGACTAGGGATTAACTCCTTATATCTCCGGTGTTTAGGGGAATTGAAACAATGCCTGTACATCATTGACGAGATTCTTTCTGAAAGCATATGGTTATGGGTATTTCGTTTTCGTCATCCTCCCTCCAATATTTGCTAAAACAACAGTGATAGAGTGGAGTGAATAAAGGTGTACGTGTTTGTGATAAGTGGAAATAATGAGTGAATACGACGTGACTGATTCGGAAAATGCATAATCACCTCATTAATATTACCATTCAAAACAACAATGTTTAAACACAAGTAGCAATTAACAGGGAATAAACTACAAGATGCAAATGATAAAAAGCGCTCAAGGACTGCCAATGTTGAGGACGTCTGCCTGTCTGGACCACTGGCTTCTTGAAATGACCCTTGAAATCTTCGAGCTTAGACGGCGGAAAGGTTGACATGAACGACCAAACTCCCTTCGGGAAAAGATATGCACCCCTTGTCAATCAATTGTTGCACTTTTGCTTGGAAGGCTTTGCATTCTTCAGTCGAGTGGCCCATGGATCCTCCATGATATCCACACTGAGCATTGAGATTGTACCCAGGAGGGTAAGGTTCTGGCACAGGCTTAAGAGTTTTAGGCTCCACCAATGAGTTTTGAATCAAATGCGAGAGAAGCTGACTGTGCGACATAGGGACCGGATGAAGAGGAGCAGTCCTTCTTTCCAAGTTGTTGTTGGGCCTATTCTGATCGCGGCGCTGATTCGGATGACCTCGGCCATGGGCTCGTTGATTTGCATGAGGAGCGACCCGTGGCTTATGGGATGAAGCTTTAGGCATGGCCGATTTCCCATGAGGATAACATGGCACTGGTAATGATGCATGTTGAGCAGATGAGGGACCATAGAGTTTTGTTGGCACATCGAGAGAATACTCAACATTTGTTATGAGTGCGCTGGTTTCATCCTCCTCTTCCTCATGGAAATCGTCGAAAGATTCAATCTCACTGGCCTGGCTGCCTGATGCGTCCTGGATTTGTCCACTTTTGAGGTAACTTTCGAGGCGTTCTCCTACAATCACAAGGTCAGAGAAGCTTGATGGCGTACAACCAGCCATTCTTTCAAAATAAGAGCCCTGCAAACTGTTGATGAACATGTTAATTAGCTCCTTGTCCGAGAGTGGTGGTTGCACTCTTGCTGCGAATTCTCTCCACCGCTGTGCATATCCCTTAAAAGGTTCGTTTTCATTCTGAGATAGGCTTTGCAACTGCATGCGGGTGGGAGGAGTGTCTAGATTAAACTGGTAAAACTTTAGAAAAGCATTGGCTAGGTCCCTCCAGGATTGGATATGACTTCTTTCTAGGTCTGCGTACCAACTTAATGATGCCCCACTCAGACTTTCTTGAAAACAGTGGATCATCAGCTTATCGTCATGAGTATAGGGGGTCATTTTTCGACAGTACATCACCAAATGACGCCTCGGGCAACTAAAGCTTGTGTACTTCTCGAAGTTGGGTATCTTGAATCTCGGAGGAATCACCAAGTCTAGCACTAGACACATATCAGCAGCATCGAGGTCGGGCATGTCAGACACTCTCATAGCTTGAATTGTCTCCTCAAGGGCGTGAAGCTTTTCTTCCATGGGATCAGTTTTTGGCATCTTCGGGGGTCGAGTAGGAACGTTTACTTGCGGAGGATGGCCATCCGGCGGAAGATCATACAGTGGATTGTTCGTCACAGTAAACCCTGGTGGGGACTCAACATTCTGGCGGTCGTTCTCTGGCATAGCTACCTCAGTTTGCATTGTCTGATTGGCCTTTCAAGGCGTCTATGCTCCTATTTCTTCAAATGCTTCACAACTTTCACGAGTTCAGTAGGAGTGTCGGGAAATTAACTGCGGGTTATGAACAGAGGATGGGTAAGCTTTTGGCATCAGGTTAGGGAAGAAAATGCAAAATGATGCGGATATGCTTATGCAAATGCAATGCAATAAGTGCACACGAGAACAGATCCACAACAACGATTAAAGTCACAGATCCTGCAAGACAACAACAAAAGGTATCTCTCCCCTCGGGTGGGCAATCTACTGGTTTAATAAGAGGGTATCCCAAAGGCCTTTAAACAAAGTCCCATGCACTAACCCTCAAAAGTTTTCCATCAGAACGACTACTCGTAAGACGGTATTCCCTTCAAAGGATGAACACAGAGTTATGTTTTAGGAACCTTCAGAATAAGGTTCTACAAAAGGTCCTCAGAGTCACGGACTCCCAAGTTGGAAATAAAGACGCCATTACGACTACACGTAAGACATAATCATCCCAAAGGGTCTCATCTGAGCGGTGGGATTCAATCCAACTCAACGAGTCCTAAGTCTCGCAAATCAGAAAGAAACCACCTCCTAATCTTAGTGTAAACTCGAAAAGCTCGGGTAGAAAGCTTTTGTTCTTACAAACCAACCCAAATAAACCCCACAGGTTAGAAAGGAACACAAATAAATAATAAAAGCAAATACATCAAACATGCGACAAATAAACTAGGCCTGGCTCGCTAGGTGTCCCCAGCAGAGTCGCCAGCTGTCGCTACTCGAAAAAAAATGAAGAAAAAAAAACATTGAAATCAAACAAAAAACTAGAGCCAAACACGGTCGACCCCCAACCTTCGTTTTCAATCTTGACCTCTCACGCGGTGGCTTTTCAACTTAATCTTCTCTTACTCTCGGTTTCAATTGTCTCAAGCCCTCTCCAATCATGTTTTTGAATCTCTTTTCTCTTTTCATGTTATTTTCTGTTTCTGTCTGGATTTACAGGTTGAATGGGTTTTGTTGAAGGTGTTTGTGATTTGGCTTTCTGGTTGTTGAAGAAGAACAAATGGGTTTCAGTGGTTTAGTTATTTTGAGTGAGGTTTTAAAGAAGGGGTTAAGAGGATGCTTGGAGGTTGGGGGAAAATGGGTCGACGAAGGAATTAGCTTGTTGATATTTTGGTTTTTTTTTACTCTACTTCATCTGTTTTCTGATTTTCGTTTGGGTTTCAGATCTGGTTTAATGGCTTTTGATTTGGGATTTGGGGAAGAATAATGGGCTATGGAAGACTCAAGTCGTTTCTGAGAAAGGGTCCATAGTTAATTGATGATTTTGTGATGAAGGTTGAAGAGGGAGGGGTAGAGGTTTATGGAAGGTTGAACGGGATGAACATTGAAGAAGGTTAGTGTTGGAGAGTATAAAGGTTTGAGGTTGAAGAAGAGAAAAGAATTGAAGGTGGGTTTCAAATAATTATTTCTATGAATTTCTGTGAATGGCTTTGAAGTCTGTCATTTGTTGAAAATTTTTGTTGAAGGTTTGGAGATATGAAGATTGGTTTGGAGTTTAGAGGTTAGTTGAAGGAAGGGGATGCAGTGAAATTTCTGGGGAAGAAGGTGAGCCGCTGGCACTGTAGCTAGGGTTCCCCCTTGAAGACAATGAATAGTGTATATATATATATAAAAAAATATTTCTAACTTTTTTTTACCCAAAAAAATTCTTCTAATTTATAAAAAGAAACATATATAGGTGACTTTTAAAACTCTTTAAAATAACATTTTTTAAATAATATAGCATTTATCATATCTTTTAATTTATATCCTTTTGTATTCTTTTTTGACTTTATTATTATTAACTATTTTTAAAATTTTAAATAAGCACATTTATTAGGATTGCATTTACCAAAAACAAAACATTTAATCTTCTTTTTAGGTTTAAGAGAATTTCATTCATTTTATATATATATAATGTTTTAAATTATATATCTTAATAGTATCATTTAAAAAAATTAATGCATAAATTTTAACCTTTTAACTTATCAAATTAAATATTTAAAAAAATACTTTTAACTTTTTTTTTATCCAAAAAAATTCTTCTATCTTATAAAAAGAAACATATACACATGACTTTTAAAAATCTTTAAAATAACAATTTTTAAATATTACAGCATTTATCATATCTTTTAATTTATATCCTTTTGTATTCTTTTTTTACTTTATTATTATTAACTATTTTTAAGATTTTAAATAAGCACATTTATTAGGATTGCATTTACCAAAAACAAAACCTTTAATCTCCTTTTTAGGTTTAAGAGAATTTCATTCATTTTATATATATAATGTTTTAAATTATATATCTTAATAGTATCATTTAAAAAAATTAATGCATAGATTTTAACCTTTTAACTTATCAAATTAAATATTTAAAAAAATACTTTTAACTTTTTTTTTACCCAAAAAAAATCTTCTATCTTATAAAAAGAAACATATACACATGACTTTTAAAAATCTTTAAAATAACAATTTTTAAATATTACAGCATTTATCATATCTTTTAATTTATATCTTTTTGTATTCTTTTTTTACTTTATTATTATTAACTATTTTTAAGATTTTAAATAAGCACATTTATTAGGATTGCATTTATTAAGAGAATTTCATTCATTTTATATATATACATATAATGTTTTAAATTATATATCTTAATAGTATCATTTAAAAAAATTAATACATAGATTTTTTATATATAATGTTTTAAATTTATATATCTTAATTGTAATTTGTATCATTTAAAAAAAATTATAAACACATAGATTTTAACCTTTTAACTTATCAAATTAAATATTTAAAAAAATACTTCTAAATTTTTTTTAGGATTGCATTTACCAAAAAACAAAACCTTCCATCTTCTTTTTAGGTTTAAGAGAATTTTATTCATCGTTCCTTCTCTTCAGGGTTTGTTCTCTATTATGAAGAAAAACAACTTTTAGTCTCTTTTCTAGTTTTCATCTCTACATTATCTGTCATCCAGATTCAACAATATTTGTCAATAGAGGTAAATAATATTTCCTCATTATCATTTGATTATTTTTTTCTTCTTAGAATAAACTATAACTCTGTTATAAGAATTTTATTTTTTTTACTTTGTTATGTATCTGTTCTTCCTGAATTATTTCTTCTTGGAATGGACTAAATAGATAACTTTGTTGTGGTTTTTTTTATTGTATTCTGTTTGAAAATTTTAATGATTTTTTTTAATGGAACTTGTAACTTTATTTTTTTTCTATTACAGAGATGTCATATAGTACCTCACTTGAATCATCAGGAGGTTCACCACCAGAAGTTGGAGAAGAATACTTAAATGCATTGAATCCTATTATTGATTTAGATGCAAATACAAATGAAGAACCACTAACAAATGAATCAACACCAGCAAATGAAGTTGTGAATGAAGAAAATGTTGAGAGCAGTGACATTGTTATTCAAAAGTCCAAGAGGAAGAAAACTTCTCTAGTTTGGGATCACTTCAAAAAAGTGGAATTAAAGAATGGGAAAAAATGGCAATGTATACACTGTAAAAAGAATTATGCTGTTGTTTCTAGTGGATCAACCAGTCATTTGATGAGGCATTTAAAAGATATATGTCATGTTTACAAGAAGCTAGTAGCACAACAAAAAAAATTAAACTTTCAGCCTGCAAAAAGCATGATTGATGAGAAGCTTTCTGGGCCACTACTTATGAATTCAGGGGCTAAATATGACCATGAAAGACAACGTGAAGCCACTGCACATTGGATTATGATGCACGAACATGCATTTAGTATTGTTGAGGAAGAAGGTTTTCTTTTTATGATGAAATGTTCTAATATTTCATATGAGAAAATTAGTCGGAAAACATTGAAGAATGATTGTATTGCTGTTTATGAAGCTGAAAGAAAAAAGTTAAAGTCTACTTTGAGGATGGTAAATAAGATTTGCTTGACCACAGATTTATGGAAGTCACAAAATCAGAAGATAGAGTACATGGTGTTAACTGGTCATTTCATAGATGCTGATTGGGTTTTGCAGAAACGCATTCTTAGTTTTGTTCATGTTCCTCCTCCTCGGCGTGGTGTTGATATCGCTGATGCAATCTTCAAATGTCTTAAAGATTGGGGCATTGAAAATAAAATATTTAGCGTGTCAGTGGATAATGCTCACTACAATGACAGATGTTTGAAAGAATTAAAAGTTCTGATTTTAAGGCACCGAAAATTAGTGCTAGATGGAAAGTTATTTCATGTGCGATGTTGTGCGCATATACTTAACTTGCTTGTTCAAGATGGTATTGGGAAAATAGCAAAAATAGTTGAAAACGTGCGTGAAAGTGTAAAGTTCATCAATCAGTCTGAAACAAGGTTGCAAACATTCTCACAAATAGTTCAACAACTAAAGCTTGGTGGTAAAAAATTAATTCTTGATTGCCCTACTCGTTGGAACTCCACCTATCAAATGTTGTCAGTTGCAATGCAGTTCAAAGAAGTCTTCCCTCGATTTCAAGATCGAGAATCAAGCTATAAAACTCTTCCAGATGATGATGATTGGGAAAAGGTTGAAAAAGTTTGCAAGTTGCTAGAGGTATTTAATGTTGTTACAAATATTATTTCTGGTAGTGAATATCCAACTGCTAACTTATATCTTGCTGAGGTGTTTCGAATTAAGCTAGTTTTAGATCATGGTATCCAAGATGAATCTGATTTTATGAAAGAAATGACAAAAGCTATGAAGGAAAAATTTGATAAATATTGGAGTCAATGTAATCTTGTCATGTCGCTTGCTTCTGTTTTGGATCCTAGGATCAAAATGATGGGTGTTAACATGTGTTTTCCTTTAATTTATGCGGAAGATGAAGCAAGAAAAAATATAGAAAATGTGCGTATTGCTCTTGATGATATGTACAAAGAGTATGCCGATCTACTCAGTGAGCATGGTGAAGAAGGATCTAGTAGAACCAATGTTGATCAAAATGGACTTATTTTGGAGCCACAAAAATCCTCAGGGTGGTCATTGTTAATGAATTATGTCGAAGAACAACAAGCAATTCCTGCTATAAAATCTGAAATTGAAGAGTATTTGAACGAGCCAACTTACAAACCTAAAGATAATGGGCATATGTCATTTTGTGCCTTGGAATGGTGGAAATTGAATAGTGGAAAATATAGAGTGTTGTCCCGTATGGCAGCAGATGTTCTTGCCATTCCAATATCTACTGTGGCTTCGGAGTCAACCTTTAGCGCCGGAGGGAGAGTTATTGATTCATTTCGAGCTTCTTTACATTCATCTACTGTCGAAGCTTTGATTTGTGGTGGTGATTGGCTTCGAATATTGCATGGAATTAGGAACAAACCTAAGGTGATATGCTATCTTATCTTTTTATTATTAAGTATAATATCAACTTTAAAAAATAACATGATAATTTGTTAAAACTAACTTCTTCTTTTTATTAATAGGTGGAGCAAGTGCAAACAGAAATTACATTACTCCCATGATGATAAATAGGTACATTTTTTTTTATCTTTCTTATTCTTTAATGGACTTGGTTTTAATTTCATCATGAGTAGTATGCTCAATAACAGTTACTGTTCTTTTTTACTTCTTTCATAATACAAATTCAAAAGAATAAGCACACTAAATTTTTTTATGCTGCTGAAGTTATAATTACTCTAAATTAGGTGATTAAGCTTCCAAGTTATTTTTTGAATGTTTTGTTTTGCAAATGACATGTCTTTCAAAATTTAATATATATGTTTATAATAATGTATTTTGTTATATATTGATGATGAAAAAAGTGATCTCTACAAAAGTGAATATATATGTTTATCATAATGTATTTAATATATATCTTTATCATAATGTATTTTGTTATATACCGATGATGAAAATTATGGTGGTACATAGCATAACAAGACATGATAATTTTATGTAAGTGTTTTAATATATGAATTTAATTGGTTAGAAAAATAACATCTTGCATTTTGCAGGTTGTCTCTTATGTAGTAACTATAGCAGCAAAGCTCTCACAATAACATTTGTTAATGAAGGTTGAAAGGGTGTAAATTGTAATCATTCTATGATGAGAATGTATTAACTTTTAGTAGTTTTTGTTATAATATTTTATTAAAAGTTGTAAGGTTCCTAATTATTTAGATAAAATTGTAAGACAAAATTAAATTCTAATTGAGTAATTTTTGAATTAGAGTTTCAAATGTATCTCTTGAAGATTGGTATTTGGTAGTTTTTTATGTTGTAGATCTTTGGAGACAAAGTTAAATTTTAATTTGATAAATTTTATATTAATTCAGTATTAATTTAAAATGTCAAATATAAAAAAAATAGATTTTAAAAAATGACTTTGAAGTTCGTGAACCATACGAGCTGAACCTAATGAGATGAACCTAACGAGCTGAATCGAGTTGTTCGTGAACTTTAAACGAGTCGAGTTTGAGCTTAAAATAAAGTTCGTGTCGAACTCGAGTCGAGTTTCGAGCTGAACATATTCTTATCGAGTCGAGTCGAGCTAAGACAGGTTCGACTCGACTCGACTCATTTCCAGCCCTACCCATCATGCTCATTTCAAATTCTTCCTGCATACATTTAGCAAACTCCTTTCCAAGCGTAATATTTGTTGATCCAAAAATAATGTCATCTACATAAATTTGACAAATCAACAGATCTTTCTTAACAGTTTTACAGAATAAAGTTGTATCCACTTTTCCTCTGATAAAATTTTTCTTCAGAAGGAAATTGCTCAACCTCTCATACCAAGCTCTGGGAGCTTGTTTTAATCCATAAAGGGATTTCTTTAATTTGAAAACATGATCTGGAAAGTTTTCACTTTCAAATCCAGGAGGTTGGTGGACATATACTTCTTCTTCTATAATACCATTAAGAAAAGCACTTTTAACATCCATCTGATACAGAGTGATGTTATTCTATGCAGCAAAAGAAATCAGAAGGCGTATAGATTCTAACCTTGCCACTGGAGCATATGTCTCAGTGTAATCAATACCTTCTTGTTGAATGTATCCTTGAGCAACCAGCCTTGCCTTATTCCTTTCTACTTCTCCCTTTTCATTCAGCTTATTTCTGAAGACCCATTTTGTTCCAATAATATTGAATCCTTTAGGTCTAGGAACCAGATCCCAAACTTCATTTCTGGTGAATTGATTCAGCTCTTCTTGCATAGCTATAGTCCATTCATTATCTTCCAGAGCCTCATCTACAGATGTTGGTTCTATTATTGACACTAAGCCAAATAAAGAAGATTCAGAAGTTCTGAGAAATGATCTTGTCCTTATTGGATCATCTTTCTTTCCAATTATCACATCTTCTGGATGAGAAGATTTGATTCTGGAAGAAGATCCTCTGACAGTTGGTTTTTCAGAAATTTGCAAGTTATTTAGTTGGGAGGTCAAAGGTGTAGCATCTGGAGTTGCTTCAGATTCTTTGATTTTTGCCTTTTCTGCCTCTGAGTCTTCAGAGTCTGTGAGAATCACTTCTCTATCTGCAGAACTTTCAAACTGCTTTGGTTTTTCAGAGCCAAGCTTATCATCAAATCTAACATGAATAGATTCTTCAACAATCTGTGTTTCAGTATTGAATACTTTGTAGCCTTTAGAGCGTTCAGAATAACCAAGCATGAAACACTTCTGTGCTTTGGAATCAAACTTGTTCAGATTATCTTTAGTATTAAGCATATAAAAAATACATCCAAAAGGATGAAAATAAGAAATGTTAGGCTTTCTGTTTCTCCACAATTCATAAGGAGTCTTTTCCAGAAGAGGTCTTACAGACACTCTGTTCTGAATATAACAGGCTGTGTTAATTGCTTCTGCCCAAAAATGTTTTGCCAGATTTGTCTCATTGATCATGGTTCTGGCCATCTCTTGCAATGTTCTATTTTTCCTCTCTACAACTCCATTTTGTTATGGAGTTCTAGGGCAGGAGAAATCATGTGCAATGCCTTTTTCAGAAAAATATTTTTCAAAATGTTTATTTTCAAATTCTCCACCATGATCACTTCTGACTTTAATAATTTTGGAATCTTTTTCAGTCTGGACTTGATTGCAGAAGTCAAAGAACACAGAATGAGACTCATCCTTGTGTTTTAGAAACTTTACCCATGTCCATCTGCTGTAGTCATCTACAATGACTAACCCATACTTCTTGCCTCTGATGGATGCAGTTTTCACTGGTCCAAACAGATCAATGTGAAGTAATTCCAATGGTCTGGAGGTAGACACAACATTTTTTGATTTAAAATGAGATTTTGAAAATTTACCTCTTTGACATGCTTCACACAGAGCATCTGAGTTGAACTTCAACTTAGGAAGTCCTCTGACCAGATTGAGTTTATTAATCTGAGATATACGTCTCATATTAATATGCCCCAATCTTTTATGCCAGACCCATTGCTCATCATTCACAGATAAGAGGCATTTCACATTTTGAACTTTAAGTTCTGAAAGGATAATTTTATAAATGTTGTGTTTCCTCTTTCCACTGAATAGGATAGAGCCATCCTTTTGACATACAGCTTTGCAACATTTTTGATTAAAGATTATATCATAACCATTGTCACTTAATTTACTTATGGACAATAGATTATGTTTCAATCCTTCAACTAACAGAACATTAGTAATAGAGGGAAGCTTACCATTTCCAATAGTGCCAGATCCAATGATCTTGCCCTTCTGGTTCCCTCCAAACTTCACGTCCCCTCCAGATCTAAGTTCCAGGCTTTGGAACATAGACCTTTCTCCTGTCATGTGTCGTGAGCATCCAAAGTCCAGGTACCATGATTGGTGTCCTGACTTTGCTGCTAAGAACATCTGCAACAGGAATTATTTTGTCTTTAGGTACCCAGATCTTCTTGGGTCCTTTGGGGTTAGTTGGTTTGCAGGTTTGTCTAAACTTCTGTTTTGCAACATAATGTTTATTCTGACTTGCCTTTGGTTTAAACACATAAGTACTCTTCTCAGAGCTTGTGTGTTTAATGTCATTCAGATGACCAAATTTGAATTGAGAGTACAGAGGTGTCTTCCTGATGAAAAGTTTGTCAACAGGTTTTGGATTGCTTCCAGATGAAGACTCATATCCAATGCCTCTTCTGTTGTTTCCACTAACACCATAGATCATGGAAGCCATCTTGCTTCTGTCTATGCTCTTAGTGAGAAACCTCTGAAAACTAGAGTCATATTTTTCTAAAATATTTTCACAAGACTTAGTTTCAGAATCAGATTCTTGTTGAGTTCTATCAAAGTCATTTCTGATTTTTAAATTTATTTCTTTCTGCTCAACAAGTTCTGCTTTCAGAAGGTCAATCTCAGATTCAAGATTGCTTTTCAGCTTCTTGTATTTGAGTTTGATGTTGTTGTAACTTTTAAGAACTTCTGTTAAAACTTTAATGAGTTCTTCTTTGGTAAGTTTAGCCATTACCTCCTCTGCATCATCATCAGATTCTGATTCTGATTCATATCCAGAGGTACCTTCCTCTTGATCCTCTGTCCTGGCCATCAGTGCAACGTTTGCACATTCTTCTTCTGATTCAGAAGATGACTCACACTCATCTGAGTCATCCCATGTTGTCATCAGAACCTTCTTCTTCTTGTTGAACTTCTTCTTAGGTTTTTCTTTCAGAAGTTTAGGGCAGTCATTCTTGTAGTGCCCAGGTTCTTTGCACTCATAGCACACCACTTCTTTCTTGGCAGATCTTCTGTGACTAGAAGATTCCTTTATGTTGTCAGATCTTCTGAAGTTGTTAAACTTCTTTCCCTTGTGCTTCCAGAGTTTGTTAATCCTTCTGGACAGCATGGACAACTCATCTTCTTCTTCAGAAGAAGATTCTTCAGAGCTTTCTTGAATAACCTGCAAAGCTTTAGCAGTTTTGTTAGATTTTAAGGCTATGGATTTACCTTTATCTTTCTTCCGGGGTTCATCTTCCTCCAGCTCAATTTCATGGCTTCTCAAAGAACTGATAAGTTCTTCTAAGGAGATCTTGTTCAGATCTTTTGCCATCTTCAATGCAGTCACCATTGGTCTCCATCTGGTGGGAAGACTTCTGATGATTTTCTTGACATGATCTGACGTTGAGTAACCCTTGTCCAGAACTTTCAGACCAGCTGTAAGAATCTGAAATCTAGAAAACATAGTTTCTACATTTTCAGAATCTTCCATTTTAAATGCCTCATACTTCTGTATGAGCACCAGAGCCTTTGTCTCTTTAACCTGAGAGTTTCCCTCATGAGTCATTTTGAGTGATTCAAACATGTCATGAGCAGTATCTCTGTTAGTAATCTTCTCATACTCAGTATGAGAGATTGCATTAAGCAATATAATTCTGGCTTTGTGGTGATTCTTGAAATCTCTTTTCTGCACTTCAGTCATTGATTTTCTATCAATCTTTTTGCCATCCTCACCAGTAGGATGTTCATATCCATCAATGACCAAATCCCAAAGATCAGCATCATACCCAAGAAAAAAACTTTCTATTCTATCTTTCCAATAGTCAAATTTTTCTCCATCAAACATTGGAGGTTTGGTACTGATCCTATCCCTCTCTTCATATTTATTGTTGATATTTGACATTGAATTATCAGCCATGATAACAAATAAATATATTGATCAAAGTATATCTCCTCTGGATCTTTACTGACACTGTTAAGTGATAGCACACTCAGAACCGGAGCTATGATGCCAACTGAAGGTGAGATAATACTTAGAAGGGGGGGTTGAATAAGTATGGAAAATTAATACTTGAAAATAATCACAAAATTATTTTTATCCTGGTTCGTTGAACAACTACTCCAGTCCACCCTTCCAGAGTGATTTGCCTTTCTCAACAAGGACTTAATCCACTATTAAATCAAACTGATTACAATAGTATCACCTAAGAATTACAGTTCTTAGTCTTCTCAAGAGCTACTGATTCACACTGAATCCTCTTAAGGAAAATCCTTTACAAATAATGTAAATTAAATACAAGAGTTTTTAATGCTTCTATAAAGCTATAATCACAACAGTGATTTTTCTCTTAAGTTTTAAGTACAATGAGATTCTATGAAGAATAAGAATGAGAGCTTATAGAATATTGTGATTTCTTTTCAGCAAGTGTGTAACTGAAGAATGAAGTAAGGAACTCCTTTTATAGGCAACTGAATCATGCACGTTGAAAAGAGAGTCCAAAAGGTCTGAGCCTTTTTGTCTTCACATGTACTGACTTTTCCTTGAAATAGATGGCACAGATAAATCCTTTTTGTCTGTGTAAGTGTGTCTAGCACAAATAAGGAAAGAGACGTTGAATAGTTCCAACGGATATATTCTTGAAAACAATTCTTCAGTTTCAGCAAGTTCTTCAGAGTCTGAATAAATCAGAGTCTTCTGATGAGATTCAGAACTATGATGTATCAGAGTCTTCTGCAGCGTGTGTGCTTCTAGCGTGTTGATCATCAGAGCATCTTGACACAGAACTTCAGTACTTGGCAACGTAAGTACATTCAGAAACTTCTGTAGACTAATGCTTTGAAAAACTCTTCAATCAATATTCTTCTATACTTCTGATGCTTCAGCTTCTGATGCTTCAGCTTCAGATGCTTCTGATTATCTTCAGATGCTTCTGACTATCTTCAGATGCTTCTGACTCAGAATGTTCTGGAGCTTCTTGCTTCAGATCCTTCTGGAGACTACGCTCAGGATCTTTTGTAAGGAGCAAACAGATTCTTCTGTAAGGTGCATCTGGCGCTTCAGAGTCAGAATAGCTTCTTGTATTCAAGGCAGATTTGCTTCTAGAGAGTTAATATAATTTTAATCTGCAGTAAAACTCTCAAACAAATTTTAGAGTATATAATTCTTAAATATAAATTTCCTAACAGTTATCATCAAAACAAAGAGTAATTATTAAGAACCAATCTGTGTTCTAACAAAATGAACCTTCATCCAGAATTACAACCATTCCTTGCAGAGAGAGGAATTCACCCTAAACTCGTTCAGAATGAATGAAGAACACTTTTCTCTCAAGGAGAGAAAGTGTTATCTTCAGGAGGTTACAATTTACTTGAAGAAGTTTGATTTATAGAACTGAGTGAATGAGAAGCATAAGATCATAGTCAGAGGCTCCCACTTCTTCAAGGAATACTAGCCTTTCATTGATGCTCTCTAGTTGGTTTTTCACGCCAAGGTTTGAGCTAGAGGTCATCTTAGTTTAGGACAGAAGTAAGATATAGGAGCTTTTGAAAATACCAGAGCAAGGTTGCACAACTGTGTCAACCAAGTTTGAGAGACAAGAATGAAAAACCTAGACTGAGGAAGATCAGTTTAAATAGGAAATAAAAAGGCTTATTCAAAAGAGAAAAAGATTTAATACATCTAGACTTTGAAAAGACAAAACACATAAAATCTTTTGGAAAACCAACAAGTAAGATAAACAAATACAAATAAAAAGTAAGAAATGACAAGAGAGAGAGAGAGAGAGAGAGAGAGAGAGAGAGAGAGAGAGAGAGAGGCTACAAAATATCCAGAGCATAAAGTGATAACACTAAAATACATAGTTCATTTTGACTTGATTTGCATTCATTTTATTATCATTTTATCATCGTTTGTGGTGTTATGTTGGTAGTTTTTGCGTGTTTCGGGTGTTTTGCAGGTAGAAGTCGTTACATGAAGAAATCAGACAAAAAGGGCACGAAACAGAGAAAATATGGAGATTTTACACTCACGACGACCTATATGGTGTTCACCATAGTGCTAGCTGTGACTTGGACCACATGGGGCCCACAAGTGAAGAGAAGGAAGAAAATATGCGTGGACCAGGACCTATGGCGCCTGCCACAAGGTCCATGGCATCTGCCGCCCTTTAGAAACTACCCATGACCGAGTCTTACACTGTGTGGTGACCACTGCGGTGCATGGCGAACGCCATGCATTTTGTGTCCTAAAGAACTGGAATGGTTATGGACTCACTCTTCCCCCACTTCCCCTATATTTTCTCCCACGACTTCCATATGCTTGAGACCATTTTATTGCAACTAGAACACTATAATTCACTAGTTTTAATTGAATTTGGTATCCAAGTTTTGTGCAACTTTAGAAATTTTAGTTTTAAGCATATATTTAGTATCAAAAAGTGATAGTTTCTCACATCGGGGAATACTGCACCATTAGTTCTAGAGCTTAAGTTTCCACCATTGTAACTTACTTAGATTAACAATCTTACCCTCAATTTAACTTCATCTTTTATTTCAGGTTCATTTAATTTCCATTGCTTTTATTTTAAGTCATTCATATTCTGAAGCTTTTATTTTAAGTCGTTTGTTTTCCTACCTTATTATCGTAATTCTATTGTTCTTGCTCTGGATTCTTGTTTATTCCATTAATTCATATGCAAAACTCCTTTATTAATTGCTTTAAATTATTTATGATGTATTTGTTCGAATTGAATATTGTTAGTTGCATGTTTGTTTCCGCAACCATGTCCGACTAAATTACTAGAGTTCGGATGTGAGGATCATTGTTCTGACGGGACTCAATGAATTTAATTGGCATATAATTTTAACATTAAAATATTTTTCTGGTTCTAAATTTTAAGGTTTAACATTCAAAAGTTTTCCATGACAGTGAAAATGTTTAGATATTGGTCAGCAAAACGGCAGTGTGAGACCAATATCTGATAAATTTTCTACATTTGTAATTTCGATACGTTTAGGTAACGATCAACAAAACGACAGTGTGAGACTGGTGCCTAATCAATGTTTGTATTTGAAATTTCAAAACACTCAGGTATTGATCAACAAAGCGATAGTGTGAGATTAGCACTTGACGTAAAAATTGGATTTAGTTTCTAAAAACAGCGACAACGCTTTAGGGATTAATTAGCATTTATTGGTTTTCAAAAATTGTTTCACAAGTGTAAGTGAGACAACGACAACCAAGCATTTATTTTTTGAAACATAACACGGGTTGCGCAAAAGTGAGCAGTGTTTTTAAATTGATACTTTCTTTTTTAAAAAAAATTCTAAATATCAAATGCTAAGGAATCATTGAATCCTAGATGTGCGATTGGAACTTAAATTTCGGTCTCGCTTTTGTTATTGTGCAAAGCCAAAATTTATTTCTTATTTTATTTTCTTTTCTAAAAATTAATATATATATATATATATATATATATATATATATATATATATATATATATATATATATATATATATATATATATATATATATATATATATATACCCGATTAGCCTTAGATTTACAAAGCAACAATAGATTACAGTAGGTTGACATTGGTCTTTATGGGTTCGACATCTTTTATACTATAATTGGAATTTTCATGCACTTGCGGAATACGCATCATAAAACATCATTACTCCATAGGTTATGCACATACAGTTGTAGAGCATGCATGATAAATTTTCAAACTCATGAATTCTTTAAGTGAGACAAATATCAAAAAGATTTTTCACTTAAATGTTATTTGAAATTTCTTATTCCTTAACTGAGTTTCAGAGTCTGATATTTTTCAGAAGCCACACATTATCAAAGACTATTCTAATTTTTGATGAGGCTACTTCTAATCATCATTAGTATTTGATACTCTTTATTCAGAATTGTGCTTTTTAACAAGGTCATAAACTCTTTCTTTAGAAAATAATTAAGTCTTTAAAAGGAAAAGGGTAAAACAAGCAAAACAACTCAATGATGAATTGACTTGAATATCAACACTTTTTGATTAAAAATTTTGAGCTCACAATGCTTGGGTCTGAATAGAGATCATGAATAGAGACATAATCTAATAGATATAATATCTACCCAAAGGGTATAAATATTCTTTTCATAGGTTTGAAAATCCTCACACGGTTAATTTTCCAAATTTTTTATGCACAAACATATCATATGCATAGACCAATTACAGATAACTTATCATGCATAGAAGTTGTCTAAAGAATGAGAATGATTGACATACCTTTGTGTCTGAACACCCTTTGCAGATTCTTTCAAAAAATAATTAGTCTTCAAGATTGTCTGTTGCTGAAGCAGATTCATGTCCACCAGAGACTTGCAGTTCATATGACTGAAGACAATAGCCTTCTTTTCCTTCTTCTCTCGTGAGTTAGGATCTGGACCACATGCTTTCCTCCAGTTGTAAGTTGTAGATGTTCATCATCCAGGATACATAGCAAATGTTTCACCTTTTACCTTAGTTTCTGAATCTTTTAGAAACTAGGATCCGAAGATCTTTGGTTTAGGTTTCCTTGCAACCTTTGACTTGTAGGTCTTAGGTTATGAATTCCTTTCACCATTTGATCTAAGGATCATAGCATCTGATTTCTTCAGAAACTAGTGACTTTGAAGTTTTAGTTTTTATGCTAATCAAAACCTTTTACTTCTCTGTCATTAATTCTGGTGCATTCAGAATCTTGCTACACTCAATAGCAGATGCACCAAGGTCTTTAAACCTTTTATCATCATAGCTTGAAGAAGATGGTTATGAGGATTTCTTAATGCCAAGGTTTTGGAATCAAGACATTTTTTATGAAGACCCACACCACCTCCTTTGCTCTTACTTACTCCATAGATCATGAAAGAAAGCTCAGTTTTGTTAAGACTCATTGTCAAGAAATATTAGAGAACCAAAACATGTTCATTTAAAGGTTCCTTGGAATTCCTTTTAGCCTGAGCAGTTAGATTTATTTCCAACATCTCAACATTTAAATTCAGAGAGTGTGTGATCCATAAGTGCAAGATTGACATCTTCAGATTCTCTGTCTGAATTTATCTTTTTGTAGATCAGGACAATTCTTTTTAAAGTGACCAGACTTGTTGGATTTGTAGAAGATCTTTTGGTCATCTTCATTGTTTATGGAACTGGAACCTTTGAAGTTAAAACTTCTACCAGAGAATATCTTATTTCTCTTGGCCAACTGTTGAAACCTCTTGATGATGAAAACCTTTTCCTCATCATTAGAGTCCTCATTAGAATCTACACTATCAGAAGCTTCTTCTAGTTTTTATTACTCCTGAGGATCTAGAAGTTTTATCACCATATCTTTCAGCATTAGACCTCAAGGGAAGAGATTCAGGTTTCAATATAGGTTCATCACCATTCAGTTCCATTTCAAGACTCTGAAGGTTACAAATCAACCTTTCAAGGTCTAGAGTATTCAGGTATTTAGCCCCCTGAATAGATGTAACCTTGAAGTTGTATCTTGTAGGAAAATTCCTCAATATCTGTTATCATACCAACACCATTAATCTTCAAGTTAATGTTATCTTCAAGAGTGTTCCACAACTTATCATCATAACCAATTATGTGAGTGGACATATTGCTTTAAGCATATTAAGATTAAACCTTGTTTCTAGAGACAAACACATTTTCCCCACGAGTCAGTCTTAAAGATTAAAGAATCCTTTCATACTCACAAATCAAATGACTTAAAGCAGAAAAGGTTTCTTAATTCCTTTAACAAATACATTTGTCCTACGAGTCAGTCTTAAAGATTAAAAATTCTTTCATACTCACAAAACAAGTGACTTAAAGTAGAAACAAGTTTCTTGATCCACAAAAATTTGAAAGAACTCCTTCTTGGTTATTCAAGAGTTCCTTCAAGGTCATATGCCTATGTTTAAGCACTCAACATGGCACTAGTATGACCTTCTTCAGCTTATCATTTTGTAGTTTTCATTCTTTGATCTAATGAAAGAAACTTCATCCAAGCTGGAGCTTTTGACTAGGTAGTTTTTCTCATTTGATCTTTTATGTTTCACTGTTAAGTTATAAAGTAATCGGGCTCTGATACCAATTGAAGGTGATAAAATACGCAAGAATGGGAGGGGTGAATTGTGTAAGCCAAATTTAAAAACTCTTTTAACAAATTGTTTTTGAACCATCAGATTCTTAACCATATTCAGAGTCTAATAACAAAGTGAGTAACAATAATGAAAAGTTTGTTTCCTTTTCTTAACCTTGTTTTAGAACCTAAAGTGTCAAGCTCAGATTCTTATACAAGTAAGAATCTAAATCAGATCAGAGTCTGACTTAAGAGTTTACTATACAACATAATATAAATGCATAAGTAAATAAATAGACACACAATATATTTTGGTTCCTCTCAACTGAGAGTAGTTCAGTCTCCTCGCAGCACAAGAGCTTTTAACTATAATCAAACTGATTTTAATTGCTTAAGCCAACAGCTTAAGACTTCCTACTCAATCACCTAAAAAAAGAATTTTGCTTAAGCCCTCAAGCAAGAGACTTCCTTGAATAAACAACATGTTCATGACTTCCTGCTCAATCTCACGAAAAGAGACTTCCTGATCAATCTTACCAAATTGAGACTTCCTGCTCTACCCTCAAGCACGAGACTTCAAATATTAAACATTCAGTTTATGAATTCATGCTCTGATTACAAGCATGACACTTTAATGCCTAAACATTCAGTTCAAGACATTTTGCTCAATCTATCCAGAAAGAGACTTACACTGAGCATAGAGACTAGAGTCTTATGATTCTCTAAACAGAAGAATCTAGTATTAACCTTGTGTTCATATGTGTGCTTCTTGGATAAATAGATACACAAAGGTTTACACTCTTAAGCAGAATATGAGTTAGTTTCTTTTGAGTGTAGAAGAATGAATCTTTCATTATTCTTCTCTCCTTGCACATATTTCCATCTTGTTGTGCCTTCTTGTTCTGTTGATCATATTCACATATTCTATCTTCAGAACATATGTGAATATGTGTCACTCTACTCTCACACACTTAATCCTTCAGATTATTTTTGAGTGTGTTTCTCTCAATTGTGCTCTATGTTAAACATTGTCTCTCTCAACTCATTTATGTGATCTGGTATCACATCCTTGTGAACACAGTTACATATTATTCAACCAACATTCATTTTCCTCGAAAGGTCTCTTAGAGATTCTAGATCTTGAATGGTTTCAATCTTATTCTTTAAATAGATGCTGAGAATAGATTCGTTAAAGATTAAGACTACCAGTGATACAAGTAGGCGTTGAAGGTCTTTAACTAGTGTACAATAGAGTGGGCTAAACCTAGCTAGCATAAAGATGTTGAGAGAATAAGAGCAGAGTTCAGTACAGTTAGAGAGAGAAGACCCTGACAACATTACTTTATGCTGATTAGACGTAAAGTAGTGTACCTTTGTCACGTGATCTTCTTTGGATAACTTATGACCGGAGACTTATTTTAGACGTTTGTTGAAGCTTTCCCAGAGCCATTGTTATCTTTATACTTAGATTTATGAATCAGAGGCTTTTTATAGAATTAGTTAGAGCATGATCAGAAGCTAAAGTATGTCTTCAGAACTTGGTTGGAATGAGACTTTACAGTCTTTAGTTCACAAGTTTTGAGGTTGCCTTCATCAAAGTCTTGATTAGAACTAATCTGGATGACTACTTTCAGAGTTTATGACTTGATGTAGACAAATTCCTTTGCAGCAGTATCTTCAAAATTGTTGATAAAGCTTATTTAAAAGATGCAGAGCCATTCTTAATAACAAAGTCTGCTTGCTTCAAACGATTCCAGTCTTTAGAGTTTTATTGATTTTTATATTCCAAGTAAGCTTAGGTTCAGCATCTGAAAGACTTGAGTTGACTCTTCAGAGTCTGAAAGCTTAGCTTTCATCCTTCAGATTAACAACAAATTTATGTTGAATTCCAAACTTGCTTTAAATTGATCCTTAATTCTTGGCATTTTTCAACTCTTTCGTTATGCTTTGTTGGATTTAATCCATGATATCATGTTATTCTTCAATATTATTGAAAACACCTTTGGTTGCTTTGATTTGTGTATTATTATGCAAAAATTAGACATAAAAACATCAAAGTGTAAGACACATGTAATTGGATAAGGAAGCCAAAGGAAAAGAAGAGATTCAGCATGTTTGTTGTGCGAACAACCAGTGAGAAGTAGCAACGAATTCTCGTTGGGCGAACTCATGGCAAAGCCTCAGCGAACCCTCTCAATTTAGAGGCAATAAGAAAAGGGCACTAAGTTCACTGGGCGAACTGGTAGCGAATGTTCGTTGCGGTGAGGTATCAACGAAGGACCATTGAACCATCTCATATTTGAGGCAATAGCTAAAAGACCATAAGTTCGTTGTGCAAACTTGTAGTGAGGTAGTTCACAATGCAAAGAATTGCTCACACAGCAAACTTCAGATATTTCTTAGGGGCGGTTTAACTGTTCAGAGGCACTTCAGGTGCCTAAAAGTGTGTTCGCTAGGCGAAGAAATGGTTCGCAGTGCGAACATTACAGATTCCAAAAGTACTATATAAGTATTTTTCACAATTTTTGGGGATCATAACCAATTTTTCACACCAAAACTTCATTTCTCAGTATTTCTTCACCAAAAGGTGATATTTTGCAAATAGAAGCTGGATTCACATCCGAGTTTGATTATTCGATGTGGATGCTCATTCATCTTCTTCCAAAACTTGTAAAGCAAGCCACCATGGTTATGGGTAACTAATTTCCTTTGTATCAAAGTTAGAGGTAGTCTACCATTAGCTTGTATGTATTTCTTTTGATTGACCTTGTATGTGAACAAGTGATGATTAATATATAATGAATATTTTTGTTCTTAATGATCCATTCTTGTTTTGCAGAATGCTAGACATAGATTTTATGAAACTTGACCTAAAGTATTCATCTATCGGTCTATAGTCAATAGTTGCTTTGTGTTGAACTTAAAGCTTACTATATTGTTTGTTACATGGAGAAATCGTGTAGCGATGAATACGGTATTTCTCACGATACTGCTTTAGAGATAGATGGTGTTGAGAGAACGCGCGACGATATTAATCAGACCCGACTTCACATGCAAGATTGAAAGAATACGTATAAGTTAGGGTAGATGAAAACTACTTTTGATATACTTTGTTAATCAAACTCTTTAAAATTTATAAAAACGTGACAATTTTATAAACAAAACTTTAAAAACCCTTTTCTTGAAACAATAAATTGTTGAACGGCAAGCATCAAAATATCTGTAATTCCTGTGGAGACGATAACAGAAAAAAAATCTCTTTAACTATGACTCGAACACTTTACTTCTCTTTAATAGTTCTTCTGAGTGATTAACTTGATTTATATCAAGGTTAATGTATTTTAATCATGCCCACTTGAACAACCATTAATAAACCATATTATTTGTTAAATACTTTGTTATCATCAAAATATTTTATGGGTATAAATAAATCTTGTTCTAACATTAAAAAAAAAAATTAAAAGTAATATTATCAAACATGTTTTCTTTTCTTTTTTTCTTCAACTTTTTTTAAAACTGTTAAGTAAAATATATAGTTTTTAAAAACTAAAAACTAAAACTCATTTATACAAACCTTGAATCTTTAATTTCTAAAAATATGTTGAAATCATTATTGTTATGAATTAGGGGTGTACATGGGTTGGGTTGGATCAGGTTTGGCTTAATCTATTGTTCAATCCGTTCAAACTTCAATGGGTCGGGTTCGTCGTCCAACCTGCAATTTTATTGTCAAAATCGATCAGAATCGACTTGTTCATTTATTGATTGGATTGAATTCGCGGGTTGTGTTTCAAATAAAAAAAATATTTTTAATAATTTTTTTTGTCAGTTTAAAAAAATATAATACAACTCAATACAATTATAAGTAATATAAAAATTGATAAATATCATCTTTCAATTTATTTACATTCTATTATTTAAAATAAATTTTTAATTTTAAAATATAAATAAAACAGTCTAAGTTATTATTATTTTCTTATATATTTGTTTAAAATATCTAAATATCTAAAGACAGCCACACTGACATTGGGTGTGAAGCTAAAAAAATAAAGTATTAACATAAAATTTTAAAAATACTTTATGTAATTAGAGTTTTAAAAAATAGTATCATTATTTAAAATAAAAGTTTGTTACATTCTTCTACTCTTTTATATTTATTAGCAGGAGTAGTAATTTATTCAACCTCATGAATGTAGGAGAATTAGTTTGTTTATTAGAAACACAATCCTTATTATTATTATTATTATTATTATTATTATTATTATTATTATTATTATTATTATTATTATTATTATTATTATTATTATTATTATCTCTTGAAGCAACAAATTTGTCAAGAATTCTCTATGGTGAGTCACTTGTTAATCATTTTTAGTAATGTTATTTCCATCATATATTGAGTGAAGATTTTATTAATGGTACCATAAATATTGAATATGTTGTCTCTAATTTTGATGTTGAGCAAATGCAATCAAATAATTAATTATTGTTTCATGAACTTTGAGTTATTGAAGCGTTTTGTTAAAAGATTCAAATTTGTCTATTCTAATATAGTATTAATATTTATTTCAAATTAGAAATATAAAATACTTGAACTTCCATAACGGAATTGTTAAAAATAAACTTTTAGAAATTTGGTTATGAATATAAAGCATAAAGAATAAAATGAGTTTGGAAACATTCTTGTTGACATGTTGCATCTTGTTGTGAATCGTATGTCTTTAAATAAAATATAAAAGGTTTTTTTATAAATAAGAAACACACCAGGGTTAGGTTTAACAAAGAAAACAAGGTAAAACAACAAGGAACATTAAAGAGAAGTAAAGTGTTTCTAATGGATTTTATCTTCTTATTTTTCCTTATTGCCAAGATGACATACTAGCATGCTATTTATAAGAAAATTAGCACACTAACCTAATGGATTTTTTTAACAATTACTCATTACAAGCTAACTTAAACAATTGGGCTTACAAGTAAGACCCAATTCAATATGCTAAAAAACCTAGCAATATTTACTAATGGATGTTTAATAAGTGCTAAATTGTACTGATTTTGAGTGTGAATAATTGGCACTTATTGGCTTAATTCAACCAATAAACCTCAACTTTTGTGCATATGTTGTATAGTTTACATTATAGTGTATATATTGCGTATTGCGTAAATGTCATTGAATTTAATTGTTTTTCTCTCATTTTTGTAGGTATATAAGTAATGATATTTTTTCATTGTCTTATAAGCATTGAATAAGCTTTCCAACGCTTCCGACCGTGCGTAAAACAGAGTTACGGTTTAAAAGTTATGGTCAGAACAAGTGTTGGTTTTACTGTCATGTTCGCTAAGCGAACAAAAGTTCGCATTGCGAACAAGAATTTCTAAAACGCGTGAAAAACACTGTTTTGGCAATATAAAAAGAGACATAAGTTCGTTGTGCGAACGGTACTTCGCTAGGCGAACACTGGAACCTATTTTTGCCTTTTTAAGTGATTTTTCAGCATTTTTTAGGTTATGTTGTTTATGAACTTTTTACCCCAACTTCATCAAACACATTCTTGAGTAGATTTAGCTTAGAAACAACATTTGAGGGTGCATCTTGACGATCCGGAGTCGAATTCACTTCAATCGGAGTTGACAGACCGTGAGATTTGTGTTCTTCTTCCTTCCTCTCTATGTATTTTTCGTTTGTTGGGGTTTTGTATGCAAGTTTATCTTGATTGTATGTATATTTATGAATCTTTGTATAAAATCTCTTTTACAACTCTTTATCGATGGTTATCTTGATTTTTTACTTAATGGGTTTGAATTGCTATAGACATATACGGTTCAAACTCGATCTAAGATGAACATCTGTTAGATTCTAAACTCTAGACATAGATTTAGGACTAATATTCACGTGGGTATCGATTCTTAATGCTCCGTGTTGTCGAGTTGCGTGAGACATCACCAATGAGACGATACGGTTGATCTCTCGGCTTTGTGTTAGATATAACCTCTGTTGTGAGCGATATGTGATGATATTGACGAGCAATTTAGGTTGCGTGCATTTGATCCATATATTTTTTAGTGCATGATGGGTAGAACGAATTACAACTCCTGATGAGTTTTCTCATTTCTTAAGAATGTATTTATTTTCTTGTTTTATGTTTTTTCTTTTGCATTTTTATCCCAAACCATTCAAACCCAAGCTTAGAGACGTGGAGATTGTCGAACGACATTCTTTCCCTCACATTGATTCATGTGGAGACGGTGTAAATCCCAGAGGAAATTCTTCTGAAAATAATATTTTTGCTTGCTGCTTTACTGCTCCAACAAAATGGCGTCGTTGCTGAGGATTGGTTTTGATATCGAGTTGCATTGCGATAGTTTCTATATTTCTAAGCTTTGCACATAATTGTATATATGCTTGTATAGATACTTGTTTTGCTTTTGTCTTCAATTATGTATGTTCAAGTGTTGTATATATTTTGTTCCTGTAACGTTTGTTCAAGTGTTTGGTTAGGACACTTTCTTTAGGTTGGCGCTTTGACAAAGCATCGGTGTGTATGTGAGGAAGTTACTAGCAAAGAACAATAAAGGTGTCAAGTTTACGACGTGAAACAAACGCTTGTTGGGAGGTAACCCAACGGTTTTTGAGTTTGCATAGTTTTATATTTAGTAGTATAGTTAATATAAAGTGAAAATGGATGGACCGTGTGTGAGAAAAAGAATATGAAAATCGAAGTTTTCCTGCTCGCGCTTAGCGCGCGCAGAGTACGCTTAGCGCGCCTTGTTTTGCAAAAACAAATCTCTCATTTTCCATCCACTTTCACCAATTTTGGTTTTTGTGTTTAGTTAGTTTTAATTCAATTTTGTTAGGTTGTTAGAATAATGTTTGTGTTTGCTCTTAAGTTTGTTTTTGATTAGCTTGAAGATGCATTTTGTGATTTTCCAAGTTTGATTGTTTCAACTTGCGAATTTATGGTTTTGATATTGTTTGAAGTTGGTACTTTGCAAGGTACTCATTTATCGCTTTCTAGAACATAGCATGATTAGGAGACTTTTCATTTGTACAATTTCCATTTCATTCATTATTTTGCCATACTTGTTCAGTTTTGAATCACTTTAGAACAAAATCTTTTTGTGAGGAGCTTTCCATTGTTTACTATATGCAGGAGACCAACATTCTTGTTTAACTCAGTTTTATTATGTTTAATCTTGTATTTGTATTGATTTGTATGATAGCGATAAAATGATCAAGGCATTTTATTCGATTTTGAGCATACCCACTTGACCAAATAGTCAATCTACCTTGTGAGTGAGTGAGAATTTGCTTACCCCCTTTGAGCCTTTGTTAGAATCCATGTTGGTGTTAAGTTCATTTTTGTATGGATTCTAATACTTTTTCTTGAACTATAATCATGACTTATATTTGAGTTTTTTACTCTTGCCTAATAAGTTTGGGAGCATTCATGTCACTATGTGTGGTTGTATTCAAGTTGGAGAGAAGATGTTGGTTGCTAAGAGGTTGAGAAAAAAAAAGAAAAAAAAAAAGAAAAAGAAAAAGAAAAAAAAAAGGAAAAGAATTGAAAAATAAAAAATAAAAAATAGAATAATGTTATGCTAATAAGTTGTGTGGAATGGTGTAACAATTTGGAACAGAGAAAACGGTGATTGGAATTTGTGAGTGCTTGAGATTGTGAGAAATGATCACTCTCATTTGATTAGACAAGTTTTTGTTTCTTTTGCCTTGAGAAAAACAATTGTTTGTTACCCGAGCCACATTACAACCCTTAAAGCCCTTGTGATTTTTACTTTTATATTGTTCAATATGAGTTTTTTTCTTGATGAATTCATAATTTAACTTGTTGTTAGCTTGAGTGTTGGGTGAGAGTTAAGTCTCTCGTGTCTTTTTTATTCATCTATCGATGAAGTATGTGCTAGGTGTGATTCATTTTTTATCATTGTATTATCTTAGAATTTTTGACATGTGCTTTGTATTTAGGAGTTGTTTCGTTTTCATATTATTGATGTAGTTTAGTGGTATGTTTTGCTTTGCATGTATGTTTTTGTGTTGAACCATACATTTGTTTTTTTTTTTCGAAACTTGTTGAGTCGTGATTGCTTAATTGTTACTTTTATTTCCTTAAGTTGATCGATTCTTGTTTGAAGACAAACAAGTTTAAGTCGAGAGAGTTGATAAGTGTTAAATTGTACTGATTTTGAGTGTGAATAATTGGCAATTATTGGCTTAATCCAACCAATAAACCTCAATTTTTATGCATATATTGTATAGTTTACATTATAGTGTATATATTGCGTATCGCGTATATATCATTGAGTTTAATTGTTTTTCTCTCATTTTTGTAGGTATATAAGCAATGATATTTTGAAAGTGTCTTATAGAGCATTGAATAAGCTTTCCAACGCTTCCGACCGTACGTAAAATAGATTTACGGTTTAAAAGTTATGGTCAAAACAAGTGCTGGTTTTGCTGTCATGTTCGCTAAGCGAACAAAAGTTCGCAGTGCAAACAGGAATTTCTAAAACGCGAGAAAAATACTGTTTTAGCAGTAGAAAAAGAGGCATAAGTTCTTTGTGCGAACGAGACTTCGTTAGGCGAACACTGGAACCTATTTTTGCTTATTTAAGTGATTTTTCAGCATTTTTTAGGTTATGTTGTTTATGAACTTTTTACCCCAACTTCATCAAACACATTATTGAGTAGATTTAGCTTAGAAACAACATTTGAGGGTGCATCTTGACGATCCGGAGTCGAATTCACTTCAATCGGAGTTGACAGACCGTGAGATTTGTGTTCTTCTTCCTTCATCTCTATGTATTTTTCATTTGTTGGGGTTTTGTATGCAAGTTTATCTTGATTGTATGTATATTTATGAATCTTTGTATAAAATCTCTTTTACAACTCTTTATCGATGGTTATCTTGATTTTTTACTTAATGGGTTTGAATTGCTATAGACATATACGGTTCAAACTCGATCTAAGATGAACATCTGTTAGATTCTAAACTCTAGACATAGATTTAGGACTAATATTCACGTGGGTATCGATTCTTAATGCTCCGTGTTATCGAGTTGCGTGAGACATCACCAATGAGACGATACGGTTGATCTCTCGACTTTGTGTTAGATATAACCTCTGTTGTGAGTGATATGTGATGATATTGACGAGCAATTTAGGTTGTGTGCATTTGATCCATATATTTTTTAGTGCATGATGGGTAGAACGAATTACAACTCCTGACGAGTTTTCTCATTTCTTAAGAATGTATTTATTTTCTTGTTTTATGTTTTTTCTTTTGCATTTTTATCCCAAACCATTCAAACTCAAGCTTAGAGATGTGGAGATTGTCGAACGACATTCTTTCCCTCACATTGATCCCTGTGGAGACGGCATAAATCCCGGAGGAAATTCTTCTGAAAATAATATTTTTGCTTGCGCTTTACCGCTACAACAATGTTAGAACAAACTTCGACTACAACACGCATTACTCCGACAGCAACATGCGAAAAGACTTCGACCTCATGCTTAATTCTATACTAGAGTTCGATCTAATATCTCATAAATCTCCACCTTGGATCTAACTTTATAATATCAAGAAACTAGCTTTCTTCATGCAGATTTATCAATTGCATACAGTGGAAAAACTTACAACTGGTCAACGTCTTGGTGATCATATCAGCAGCATTATGATCTGTCAAAATCTTTAGCACTTGGACTTCTCCATGCTCGATTACCCCTCTGGCGAAATGCAGTCTCACATCAATGTGTTTGGTTCATTCATGATAGGCTGAATTCTTTGATAGGTGTATTGCACTTTGACTATCACATTTAATAGTGATAACTTGACCTTGAAGTTTCAGCTCCTTTGCAAAACCTTCAAGTCATAAAGCTTCTTTCACAACTTTAGTTAGGACGATATATTCCGCTTTAGTGGTTGATAAGGAAACAACCTTCTGAAGTGTAGCTTTCCAACTGATTATTGTCCCAAACATAGTGAACACATATCCAAAAATAGATTTTCTAGAATCCATACAACCTGCATAATTAAAGTCAACATATCCTTCGATTGGTGATATACTATCTTCACCCAAGGCTCCACCATAAATTAATACTTTATTCAGAGACCCATTTATGTACCTTAGAATCCACTTAAATGCTTTTCGGTGAGCCTTTCCAGGATTCACCGTGTATCTGCTTACAAGACTTACTGCATATGTTATGTCGGGTCTAGTACAGACCATAACATACATCAAAGAGCCCACTATATTAGAATATGGAATGCTATTCATATAACCTCTTTTGACATCAGTACTGGGACACTGATCTATACTCAGCTTGAATTGAGAGTTTGTCGGAGTCACAACAGGCTTTGAATTCGACATACCATACTTTTCGAGAATCTTTCGTAGGTATGCCTCTTGAGATAAGCATAATTTCGAATGCTTTCTACCTCTTAGGATGTCAATCCCAAGAATCCTGGACGCAACTCTCAGATCCTTTATATCGAACTCCTTATTGAGTTCAGCCTTCACCTTCATTACATCTTCGATATTGTTGCTTGCTATTAGAATATCATCTACATATAGCAACAAAATAACAAATGAATTATCAGGTTGAAATCTGAAGTAAACACATTTATTCCCAAGGCAGTCAAGGGGAACCTATTTATTAGATAAGTTGATGTCGAAACAGCCTCCTCCCAAAATACCTTCTTCAATCCAGCACTAACCAACATGCATCTAACCCTTTCAAGGATTGTTTGATTGAATCTTTCAACTAAACCATTTTATTGAGGAGTACCTGCTACAGTCTTATGCCTTGTAATCCCAGACTCAACACAGTAACTGTCGAACGCTTCGTTGCAGAACTTAAGGTCATTGTCGATTCTCAACCTCTTAACCTTTTTTCTAGTTTGAGTTTCGACCAGAACCTTCCAACTTTTGAAATTGTCAAAAGTTTAATCCTTCGTCTTCTGGATGAATACCCATAGCTTTCTGGAATTGTCATCAATGATGGATACAAGATAACTTGCACCTAAGTATGAAAGATTCCTTGTAGGCCCCCAAAGATCAGCATGAATGTAATCCAGGGATCCATGTGTTATTTACTTGCCTTTGTTAAACTTCGCCCTACATGATTTACCAAATACACAAGATTCACAAAACTCCAACTTTTCGACTTTGTCACCTCCTAGCAGGTTCTGCTTCCCCAATTCAACCAGACCTCTTTCGCTGACATGGCCCAATCTCATGTGCCATAATTATGTCTTTGACACAGATTTCGTGGATGCAACATTTGTCAAACCACTTACAACCTCAGTCTCAAGGGTATACAAGCCTTGTTTCTTCACGCTTCTAAAGACTTCCTTTGACCCCTTCATGACTCTTAAGATACTTTTCTCTCCTTGAAATTTTTTTCCCTTTCTGTCGAATTCATCAAGAGAAATTAAATTTCTCTTCAAGACAGGTACATACCTGACTTCAGTCAATAACCTTATTGACTCATCATGAAGCTTGAGTCTTACGGATCCAATACCTGCAATTTTGCATGGTTTGTTGTTTCCCAGCAGCACCGATCTATCATCTTGATCACATAGCTCCTCAAACAATTCTCTTTTTGGAGTCATGTGCCAAGTGCAACCTAAATCCATAATCCACTATTTTCGAGTCGCCACTTGAAACCACAAGAACATCAGATGATTCAAAGTCATCTTGAACAATGGTTACGTTCCCATTACCTCCATGAGCTTTCAGGCGTTTAGAGCATACCTTTCTTGTGTGATCCTTCTTCTTATAGTGATAACATCGAATACCAGATATTTCGCCACTCTAAGACTTATGTTGACTTTTACCTTTCTTCTTGTCGAACTTACCATCCTTTCGCAAGAATTTTCCCTTAGCGGCCAAACCTTCACCCACCGTCGAAGGTTTATGCTCCTTTCATTTGTTCAAGTCCTTTGAATACAAGGCTGATTGAACTTCTTCAAAGCTCAGGGAATCTTTTCCAAACAAGAGAGTTTCTTTGAAGTGAGCATGTGTTTTGGGCAAAGCACACAACAGCAACAGTGCTTGATATTCATCATCAATCTTCACATCAATATTTTCAAGATCAAGAATCAGCTTGTTGAACATATTCAACTGCTCAGTCAACACTTTATCTTCACTCATCTTGAATGAATACAAAACTTGCTTCAGGTAGATTCGATTCACCAGGAATTCGGTCATGTACAAATTTTCAAGTTTCACCCATAACCCCGATGTTGTAGTCTCCTTTGATACCTGTCGAAGAACCTTATCACCAAGGCTCAACAATATTGCATTGTGGGCTTTCTCAATCATACCCTTCTTTTCTTTTGTCATTAACGCAGTGTCCATGGTTGCCTCTCCCTTCAACGCTTCTAAACAACCCTGTTGAACCAATAGGGCTTTCATCTTCAAGCGCCACAAACCGAAGTCGTTCACTCCGGTGAACTTTTCAATCTCATACTTTGTTGAAGGCATCTTCTCCACACTCACCGCACCAATTTATTGTGAATCAGATGCCTTTAAAAAATATATAAAAGGTTTCTTTATAAACAAGAAACACACAAGGGTTAAGGTTAACAAAGAAAACAAGGTAAAACAACAAGGAACAAGAAGGGTTGATTATAAACTGCTACTCTTTCCTTTCTCTTAGAAACAAGATTACAAGTATACAAGAATAACAAAATAATCTCTCTCTTAAAATTAGGATTTTATCTTCCTATTTTTCCTTATTAACAAGATGAGAGACTAGCATGCTAAAATTAGTACACTAACCTAATGGGCTTTTTAACAATTATTCATTACAAGCTAACTTAGGGTAGAAGCTAACTTAAACAATTGGGCTTATAAGGAATGCTCAATTCAATATGCTAACAAACCTACCACAAACTTCGACTACAACACGCATTACTCCAACAGTTGCATGTGAACAGACTTCGACCTCATGCTTAATTCCATATTAGAGTTTGATCTAATATCTCACACATCTCATGACTTATGATAAATACATTGGTTAGATTAATATATGTATTGTGGAGCTCATTGCAAAGGCACATGAATAATAAAATTTTTATACAAAATTATGGTAATTAATAAGATATTAATTTTATATTTTTAATTAAATTAATAATAAAAATAATAAGAAATTACTAAAATTATATAAATTAGATTGGATAAATGGGATCGTGGGTTGTAAAACTCAAATCTAATATACGAATCAAAATTATAAGAGTTGTTATGAATTAAGTTGAGTGTCATAAGTAAATAAATAAATTTCGATCATTTATAAATTAGTTCGATTTGAGTTAGCGCGTTCGTGAATAAGCCATATCATTTTGAATTGATTGACTATTCAGATTTTAATTTTGAAGAATATGTAAACTTAAGGAATTTCTTACTTTGTGCATATATGTTTACTATTTCTATTATGAAAATAAAATTTGTTTGAGGCCACAGGTTAGAAAAATTATGGTTGAAAAAAAATTATGGTTGTGAACATTACCTTAAGGTTTGATGCTATTAAAAGTCTTGTTAGACCCTTAAGAGTGTAATGTTTAATATGCAAGTCGTCACATGTGTTAAATGAGAGACTGTTAGATTATTTTAATCAGGATCGTCTTGACACGGTGCAATAGCATTTCTTAAACACTTTAATAAAAGACTTTGATTTTAATATTAATTTGTTAATATATTAGATTTTAAATAAAATGATAATTACTTAATAATAATTAAAATCTAATAAAGCTTTATTTTAAATTTAAAATAAATTATATTATTCTTCTCTCCCCTTTGAAAGGGTGGTTACAAAAAGAATCAAGTATATTAAAGGATGGTTTTGAATTATTAACTAATCACATAGCATGCTCCCCACAATCACTTGAATCCGTCTCAAAATTCACAGAAAAAATATACTTTGATTGAATTTGTATTTAAGTTTGAGTTTTTTCTAATTAAAAAAAATATAAGAATAAGTCGGACAATGGAAATACTACCCGCCTTGAACCCTCTCTCAAATCCGTCCCATTTTTTTTATTATATACATTATTATTTATTTTTGTTAAGTTAAAATGTTAAATATATAATCAATATTTTGATATTTTAATTTTATTAATTATTTAAAATGTATGTATGAAATTTTATGAGATTGTTTTATTTTATTATTTATAATGTAATTTAATTTTAAAAATAAATAAATATTTTTAAAAAAAATTAATTTTAATAAATGAATGGTAGCAGAGCGGGGATGTTAAACCCAACAGAAATCCGTTTTAAATAAATTTGCATTTTAATTTTCTATATTAATTTTCTATCTCCGTTTGAGTTCAGGGCAAAAAATAAAAATTATTTAAAAATTTAAATTTAAATTAAAAAAATAAATAAAAACCGTCTCTTGCCTCCACCCCATTATCATGCCTATTCACAACTTTCTACGTGTTAGCACATACATTTAAAGTGTAAGATATAATTTTTCAAATAGCATATGAATCACATGGTGACTATGGTCTATAACCTATAATCATACATTATTATGTGATGTATATAACTCATGACACGCATGTAATTACCCCATGCATGAGAAATACACAACAACTCAAAAACAAAACACACACATAATTATCCCGTGTATGAGAAATACACAACAACTCAAAAACAAAAACACACACAGAATTCCTGAGAAAGACACATAAATATCACTTTTAAACCATATATATATATATATATATATATATATATATATATATATATATATATATATATATATATATATATATATATATATATATATATATATATATATATATATATATGAAATTTCATACCTGTCTAACTATTATATATGTTTAACTTTATATTACTTTTTTACTCAATTTAAAATTAATATATATGATAGCATTAGAGCTTGTATTATCACAAAGGGATGAATCAAGCAATTAAACAAATGAGGTTAAAACTTGAAAAATATACATTTTTTATTTTTGAAAATTCACTACCTTATTTATTTTTAATTTTATGAAAATTATGTTAATTTTTAATCTAGAAATGTATAAAATTGTGTTTTTTTATTTGATCAAGAGATTAAAAGATTTTTTTATTAAATACAAAGATTAAAAAAATTATAGAAAATAAGATTAAACTTTTGTAATATGTAATATTAAAATTCATTAATTCAAAATTTAAATAAACATTGCAAAATTATTAAATTATATATATATATATATATATATATATATATATATATATATATATATATATATATATATATATATATATATATATATATATATATATATATATATATATATATATATAAGGATGGATACAAGGATTCTGGGGTTGAAGAGAGATTTGAAATTCTAATTTCCGCGTGCAGTAAGCTCAAGAGGATTCGCGCTCAAGAATGAGTCGGCTCACGAGTTTTTAAAAATATATATAATATTTTATAAATACATTTTTAATAATGATAATCAAAATATTTTTATATATATTTTTTGAGTTTATTTATATTTTTTTCTATTAAAAAATAAAGTCTAAAATTAAATCTATTTACCGTGAAATAGGTAGTGCAATAGGTTGGTTGAGGTTGATTTATGTATAGTGCAATAGGTTGGTTGAGGTTGATTCATGTATAGTGCAATAATAGAAACTATAAAACTATAGATACCCATTTATTTGGTGGTGGAAACAAAATGGTGATAATTGAAGACCGGAAACAAAATGTTGATCCCTATTGAAGACTCAGGCGAATCATTGGTACTACAAGAACAAAATGTTGGTCCCTAGTGAAGACTCAGCCGAACCATTATTCCTACAACTGTAAGCTCAAGATTAATTGCGCTCAAGAGTAATTTAAAACACTAGTTCTCGCGTAAACCATTGTTCCTGCAAACTGGAAGCTCAAGATTAATTGCGCTCAAGAGTAATTTAAAACACTAGTTCTCGCGTACAGTAAGCTCAAGAGTGATTGGCGCTCAAGAGTTTTTAAAAATATATACAATGTTTTATAAATATTTTTTTAATAATGATAATCAAAATACTCTTATATTATATTTTTTGAGTTTATTTATATTCACTTCTTATTCTTTTTTTTTTTAATAAAAAATAAAGTCTTTGGTTGACTCAAAATACTATTAATATTATACAGCGAATTCAAAAATAAACCAGCTTTACCTAGAGATTCATCGAAAGTGGATACCCAAAATTCATGGATATTAAAGTCTGTCTTGTCTTATTTATTAACACGTGGGATTTATAATTTATAAATTTTTTAATAATGATAATCAAAATATTTTTATATTATACTTTTTAAGTTTATTTATATTCATTTCTTAGTCATATTTTTTTCTAAAAAAAGATAAAGTCTAAAACTAGATCGACTAAAAAAATACTGTTATTACCCGTAACGAATTCAAAAATAAATCAGCTCTGTCTAGCCATAGATGATCAATTTTTTTAAAAGGGAACACTTACTGTATTCCTTCCTTTTTAAATTTTGGGATATGATACTTGATTTTATTGAATTTAAAATCATAAAGAATAACTGTGAAAATATAACTTTTATAATATAAAATATATATTTAGTTATTTCTATTCTTCTTTTATTCCACTTCCTTTACTTTTGTCTAACATTTTACATAAATGATAGAGATAAGATACAAATGTTGTCAAATCTATTAAATACATTTCAATAATTTACATTTATGTTTAATTATAATTTTAAGTGAGATAATTTGATGCACTCTAGTATTATTTATCCAATCAATTTAACAAATAATTAATTCAATTCATCTATTAGATTAAAAGTTAATTAATTTGTTGGATTTAATCCATCAATTTAAATATACGAAAGAATCTAATCAATTCAATATATTTTTAAATCTAATCAATTATTTTTATTATCTATTTAAAAAAAATTAATGAATAAATTTTATAATAAAAATAACAAAAAAAATTAGGCAATTATAAAACTCAAACAATTATAATAAAAATGATGTTTTCATTATAAAAATAATAATATAAAAAATAAATAATTAAAAAAATGAGATATTTTAAATATCCCTCCCTCTCTAAGTCTCGCATAGTGTACAATAAGCTAAAAAAAACTCAAGTATCGTATGTATAATAATAACAACAATAATATTCTATTATTATAATAACTATTATTATAATAAACAAATTTTTATTATTATTATTATATTTAATAATTATTATATTAATAATTATTATAATTATTATTAGTATTATTATATTACACCGTGTTCTATATTCCACTTAAGTATATTGTACCTTACGGTGTTCCGTAATTTTCTTAAGTACGTCTTAGCTTATGATGTTTCTTATTTATTATTTTTCTCATTAATTTGGCATTATGTGTGTGACACTGTAAGTTCTCGTGATGTTGGCAATTATATCAAATCAGGCATTTAATATAATAAACATTGAGCGGTATTTAACAACACATCACTGCTATTCAAGTCATGAAAATGCCATGTTATTTGACAAAACATTTATGTGATAATGTTTGTGTGTGCAATTACCATTTTGCCCTCATGTCTATATTTAACATAAGGCATAGACAGTGTTACCCTTGTCCAGTTCAATATTAGACCCTTAGACATTTATCGTGTTATGCAAGATTGACAAATTTCATCTAAGTCACTCATGTCTCTCAGCATGCTTTGTGGAGTACCCATCAACTGTCTTTATGGTTATCCAATTACGGACAATGTTTGATCAGCAATAAAGTACTCGACTCCACATCTTAGGACCATAGAGGTTTCAGATTGATGGGTGGTATACCATTATGAGAATAACTTATTATACTTTGCATAAGATTCAATATAGTATTTTCATAGCAGATCAACCAGTATAAATATTACTTTTAATATTTATACCTATGTGAAGACTTGATACCTCTTTATTCATGATCCATGAGATGTAATCATCAGTCTATCCACATAATAGTCTTGATGTTTTAATGTTATCCCACTTCACAATAAAGCTTGACTACATATACTTTAAGAATAATGTCTTTGTGTTTAACATGATCTCATGATTAAGTCACACTTAACATTTCATTTAATGGACTAACTATTATAGGGACTTTATTATTTTGGAAAAACAAATATAATAAGAAATGCATTTTATTATTAATAATTTAATACAAGTACCAAAATAATTAGCCTTTAGGGCTTACACCAACCGTTCATACATCGCTCTTCCATAAAAAGACTCTTTAATATTGCATGGTATAGTGAAACTTCCAAGATCTTTTAATTTGAGAGGGAGTTTTTCTTGGACAAGTTGGTTGCAATCTTGAGTTAATGCCACAGTGGTAAACTATCTCACTCTCTTCCTTTTTGTAAGAACATCTTTCATGAATTTGGAGTAGTTTGACATTTGTTGAATTGCATCAATCAATGGTATATCGATATGAAGTTATTCCAAAATTTCCATGAATTTGCAAAACCGTTGCTCTTCATTTGGCATTTCGAATTTTTTTGAGGAGAAAGAGGTGGAGGGCTTTTCTTGAATAAATATGTGATCTATCAAGCTCTGGCATGTCAATTGGTTGCTTTTCTGGGTTGTACGTCGTGTTAGGAGCTTTCAGAGTGCCTTTCTCTTATGTTACATGTTTTTCATTAGGCTCTACCAAAAGTGTAGCTTTAGTAGATTCAAATACTTTTCCTTCTGAAGTGTCAAAGGTGGTCAGATTTTCTTTTGGTAATTCTTCTCTTATTGATGTTGATTTTTCACATTCTTTTCCACTTTTTAACTTGATAACCTTACGTGTTTCAACACTCTTAGCTCCATAGGTAGATGTTGGAGTCCTTGAACTAAGTGAAGGAAAATTGCGATCTAAACGCAGCGGAAAACAAAAATTTCCTTTAGTGATCCTTACGAATGAGCATGGTCAGTGATAGAATCGTTACCTCTTTGTGGCGATTCAGATCTTTGATGCAGCGATCACAAGCGTTGATGAAGTGCAACGCCTCTACTCAGTCCACACGAACAGCTTCCGGTCACAGTGCTAGCTGCTTACGAACGGAATTATTTGAGTGAGAAAAGAGAATCAAAAACGAAATTGCATCAAGTGAAAGCTTCATCACAAGGGTTCCTTTTATAGACTCTCTTGTGGGCTGCGGGCTAAAAACCCAATTCACATGATCCATAATAATATTATATATTATTATAATAACTATTATTATAATAAATATATTTATTTTATTATTATTTTATAACCATTATAAAATAACAATAATTATTATTATATTATCCGAATTTCTATTTTTCACTTAAGTGCACCGTACCTTACGGTGTTCCTTTGATTTCTCTATCTCTCATCAAACTGTCCTTATGTGTGTGACCCTGTAGGATTTCGTAACGTTGGTAATTATATTAAATTATATATTTAACATAATAAACAGTAAGCGGTATCTAGCAACACATCACTGCTACCCAAGTCACGAAAATGTCATGTGATCTGACAAAACCTTTTTCGTGATAATATATGTTTGTACAATTACCCTTTTGCCCCTATGTCTATATTGAACACAAGGCATACACTGTGTCATCCTTGTCCAGTTCAATATTGGGCCCTTAGACATTTCTCCTGTTATGCAGGATTGGCAAATTCCATCTAGGACACTCATGTCCCTCAGCATGCTTCGTGGAGTGCCCATCAACTGTCTTTATGATCATCCAGTTACGGATAATGTTTGATCAGCAATAAAGCACCCGACTCTACATCTAGGGTCCATAGTGGTTTCAGGTCGAAGGGTGGTAATACACCATTATCACCATGAGAATAACTTATGACACTTTGCATAACATACTATGTAGTATTCTCATAGCGGGTCAATCCGGTATAAATATTACTCCTAATATTTATACCTATGTCAAGACTTGATAACTCTTTATCCATGATCCATGAGATGTGATCATCAGTCTATCTTCATAATAGTCTCAATGCTTTTAATGTTATCCCACTTTGCAATAAAGCTTGACTACGGATATTTTAAGAATAATGTCTTTATGTTTAATGGGATCTCATGATTAAGTCACACTTAACATTTCATTAAACAAACTAACTATTCTAGGGACTTTATTATTCTGAAAGACAAACATAATAAAGAAATGCCTTTTATTATTAAACGAATAATCCGATACAAGTACCAAAAAGTATTGGCCTCTAGGGCTTACACCAACACTAAGTACTCCCATAGTCCTTGAACTAAGTGCTAAAGCAATTTTCCCAACTTGGTTCTCTAAATTATTTATGCTTACACCTTGATCTTGAAAATGGTTTGTGATCTCTTATATGAAGGAATTCAAAATACTTTCCAGTTGATTATTCCCTTTATTATTGATAACATAGTTTTGTGAAGAAAAACTAGGTGGAACTTACGGTGCTTCAAGTACTTGAGGTTTAAGTCGGTTTTGGTTATTTATCCATGAGATGTTTGGATGATTATGCCAACTAGGATTATAAGTGTTGTTGTAGGGGTTGTTGTGCATGTTGTTTCCCACATAATTAACATAAACGAGATTTACTGAGCAATATTCCAATAAGTGAGCACCCCCATAATAGACACAGGCGACCTATAATGCAACAGTTACAACCCTGGAAGGTTCTACTGCTGGCATGTTTGAACTTGTTATCATATTCTTCATCATTTGGTGAATTTGAGCCACTTGATCAGCAAGGGTTATGGTCTCAGTGACTTCATGAACACCAACTGACTTCTTTTTTATAGAGACAATAACAACTCTTGTAATTGGCTATTGGTATACATTAGTTGTAATACTTTCAATCAACTTGTAACCTTCTTCATAGGCTTAGAAAACAAGGCTCCACCACTAGATGCATCAAGCATTTTTCTTGAAGATGGTACCAGTCAATTGTATAATGTTTCAAGTTGGATACAAATTGGTATACCATTGTGGGGACATTGTCTTAATAATTGTTTGAATATTTCGCAAGCATCAAATAAGGATTTTATCATCTCCTTGTCCAAATAAAGTAATCTCATTCCTCATTTTAGCATTCTTGATAGGAGGAAAATACTTAGCTAATTTTTTTCCAGCCAAGGCATTCCATGTGGATATGGAATTAGGTTGTAGAGAGTTCGGCCAGCTATTGGCTATATCCCTTAGAGAATATGGAAAGAGCCTCAGCCTGAAGGTGTCTTCTATAATGGAATCCTGAAGTTACTTGCAACTTTCAAAAATTGCCTTAAGTGTAGATGCATGTCTTCCTTTACAGCGACTGGGTATTGGCCAATGGCTTACAACATTTGAAACATCTTTAGTTTAAACTTAAACTGAGGCAGAATGATTTCTAGTCAAATGATACTTATGTTCATATCATTGGGATCAAATACAGTACAATCTTTGACGTTTCTCGCCCGATCATTGGCAATGACAATGATGTCATTGTCTTCCATGACTCTTTCTTCTTGATTTGGTTCTTCTTCTATGTTAAAATCAAGAAAGTAATGAGGGATTCCTGGTAAGTGTCAAGTAGCTTAAAATCTCCTAAGAAATTTGAATTTTCTTTCAGGCTCAGAATATCCTCGTAGACTTGATTTAATAACCTGCGCATGCAATAGTTAAGCACATGTCGTGTCACCAGACTATAGGAAACGTCAAAAGCTTAAATGCTCATTCGACAAAAAGAAATAGGTTTTTATGAAAAATCAAAATGTTATATTTCACACACTCCCTGACAATGACGCCAAAAACTTGTTGCTTGAAATCATGTGATGTCATATGCAAGTATACATGTATTTTTAAAGTATAAAGTGATAGAATAGTAATGATGTAGAACCCACGGGGAGTGAAAAATAACTTAAATTTATTTTGTAAAACTATCTTTTATAAATGAGCCTGAGCAAGAATACAATAATGTATGGTTGTTACATGTCCAGATTGGGAGCCAACAAAGTCAAGAACAATTTAAATAGAGTAAATGAGTTCAATAATGGATAGCATATTAGGCAATGATCTATTAATATAACTTGTTGGATGCATGTATATAATGTGTTATGTCGTGCCAGAAAAGGTCAAAAAGTGATCTTGTGTTGTATCTCTACATCATCATAAACATATACATAAAATTGGATGCATGTATATAATGTGTTATGTCGTGCCAGAAAAGGTCAAAAAGTGATCTTGTGTTGTATCTCTACATCATCATAAACATATACATAAAAGCAAGGCGACAAATCTCTAAGTTCCGCTTGTAACTTTAATGCATATCTGGGTTTATTTTTAATATTCTTTATGATTATAGCTCTTTATCTCTAAAGTATATAATCTAGTAAATATATCTATCCTACTATTTTCAATCACTTATATCATGAAATCCACTTGATGTGTATCTCTCACAACAAGTTTGCATATTTTCCTATGTCGATCATTAAAAGAAGCATATTTATAACAGTTTAACACATGATAAAAATAAGGCATTAACAAACACCATTTAACATAAATGACATTTCATATTAACTTCACATTTCTCAACATAAATGGTTTTAGATCACGATGAGCTTAGCACATACATCAATATTGGTTCCTAAGTTAAGCATTCTTAAACACATAATGGTAAAAAAAAATGAAAACCAAAGAGTAACTTCTTCGTCTTCTTGCAATTGTAAATCACCAAGAGACAGCTTTTGCCACGCCAGATACTGATAGCATACACTTGAAATGATTAGAAAAAGAGGATATCCACCTTGTTCATCTCACTCTCTTTACTGAATTGCTCTAAGTGTTTCTTTCTCTCAAAATGGTAAACCTGTCATACCCTAAATTTGTCCTATCTGTATATAACTTTCATTTGTGCATCCATCCGCTAACCATTATTCAGGGAATCCAAAAAATATGAAGTTTCTTTCATTTCTTCTTATTGCCTAAGTCCAAGTTGTTGCATGTTTGAATCGAGTTTCATTCAATATTGTCAGGTCAAGCATGTGTATAGTGTTGGTTAGAAGTCAATAGAATTTGACTTGATATTGGTCAAGACAATTTGGAATTGCTTAATTTTATAAGTTACCTGTGTTATGAATCATTTGGAAGACAAGTGGGGATTAGATGCAAGTACTTTGTGTTTAAGGATCCAGATTAGGATTTTTGTGCAAAGTTTAGGTTCATGTTACCGAATATCCAAGTTTGGTGCATTTGGGCTCATGATTAGTGCAAGATATTCGTTCTTCAAGGTTTTATGTTGTTCATTGTGGATTGATGTTTAAAGGAAATTCAGGATGGCACGACTCAGTGCAAAGTTCAAGTTCATTTTCTTGGTTTTACTTCATAAGATTGATTATAAGGAATGTTGAGTACAATTCAATTTCAGTTGGGGTTCATCGTTATTATTCCAGATAAATTGCAAAATCATGAGTAAAGTCAGAAGCATTGCTTTCTTAAGGTCCAAGGATGCGAATTTTGAAAGTCCATTTTTTTTCTAATTTATTAGTCCATTCAAAAAGGAGAACCCATGAAGTGTATTGTATCATTATTGAGAGCTTATTTCACTACAAGCCCAAGTAAAGTTGGAAGTGTGCAAATAGCAAACAAAGGCCCATGTTATTTTTTATCCATCACAAATGTTGCTACAAAAGAAAACTTTGAGTAATACAAGGTCCATTTACATTAGAATATACAAATAAAAAATAATAAGATGGAGCTTCAACATGACTATTCCAACGCACCAAAGCCATCACCACATACTCCATGACTAAGAATACAAAGCTCATCAGCAAAATGCCCTGAATCGTCATGCAAAACAGGCACAATACACGACCTGTACGAAAAAAGCCAATTCGAACCTGCAGTGCAAAACAACTTAAAATTGATGCCAGTTCTCAAAGTGATTCTCAAGCAAAACACACACAAAATCGTAAAACTCAGCAAGATAGTCCTTGGCAAAGTGAATTTTATATGAATTATACGTCACCAAACTTTCCGCAGTGCATATCCTTCAGACCTTACATAATCCTAACAAATTGAAAATGGATTTCTTCGCAGTACACACTACCTGTACACAATTGGCAGCAAGGATTACTCTCAAAAAATTCTGCAAGATTCTTCCCTAAAATACCCTCTAATCCTCTTCTATAAATAACCACTTACTCACCCTCATTGGGGGGTTTCCTCATAACCTTCCTTTAAACCGCAACAAACTTCATAATACCTTCAAAAAATCCTCTTCACGAATCCAAATCAAACCTCACTAACCTTTGTTTTTTCAACTCACTTAACAATCTTCAATAAAAAACCCAGCTACAAATCCCACAAACCATAAAGCCAAATCAGATTTACAACCCATAATAGAGAAATTGAGGAGATGAAGATGAGTGAAGCAAGATGGGAACATAACCATTCGTGATTGAACCTTAAGTCGAACGAATTCTTTCAAATTCGGACCATTTCATCACGAGAAGAAGGTTGAATTCCATGATCTCCTTCAAATCGTTTTTTTATTTCCTTTGTTTTTTTTCCGAACGCAATGATGTCGTTGATTTTGCAATGTTGTTGTTTTTTATTTGGATCAGTTTCCTATTTTAAAAAGAGATATAAGGTGTTATTGAATGTTTGACCGAGTTCCTGGTTGTTGTTTCTTCTTGTGACGTTTTGTTCTTTTTTTTTACGCATACCCTTATATGATGATGGGCTTTTTTTTTTTTTGTGTGATGGTTATTGGGTCCCATGACCCACTTGTTGTGCGGCTTTTTTTTTGTTAGCCATTTTTTTTCTTCTCAGAATGGATGATGGGCTTTATAAGCCCAAAGGATTCTATCATATATCCCTCATACACCCACCATATTCACACACCAGGTTCATATGCATACCCCCCCCCCTTTTTAGTTCTTTTAATTTGTTTTAAGTTTTAAAATAATGAGTTATTAATATTTTACTATTAATTTCATGTTCATTATGCTGTGTTTCCTCCATTGATTTTGTAACACCCCATATTGCTTTCAGGATTACCGACTGACCCCACAAACCAACACGGGTCTTTTCAGCATGCTTTGTCCTCAATCACACGCTTTCCAGGAAACTTCCCAGAAGGTCACCCATCCCAGAATTGCTCCAAGTCAAGCACGCTTAACTGTGGAGTTCTTATGAACGGGCTACCGAAAAGAAGATGCATCTTGTTGGTATAGGTAGTACCAATTAATCCTTATAAGCCTTCATTCAACCATGCAGTCCCATACCTGCATAGCCTCAGGATCCCTCTCATTCGGATGTGAATTCGGTTTTCCCCTAGAAGCTGCTAGGAGTGTCCCATTGTCATGCCTCATGACACCGACAACCACTCCCTCGCCCACGGGTGTTACATGTAACCACCGTCCTCTTTCACCTCAGGTGTTACATGCCCACCAACTTCCGCTTGGTTCGTCCCCGAACCACATCGTACTGGGAGAGGTATGACTCTGATACCATTTGTAACACCCCATATTGATTTCAGGATTACCGACTGACCCCACAAACCAACACGGGTCTTTTCAGCATGCTTTGTCCTCAATCACACGCTTTCCAGGAAACTTCCCAGAAGGTCACCCATCCCAGAATTGCTCCAAGTCAAGCACGCTTAAGTGTGGAGTTCTTATGAACGGGCTACCGAAAAGAAGATGCATCTTGTTGGTATAGGTAGTACCAATTAATCCTTATAAGCCTTCATTCAACCATGCAGTCCCATACCTGCATAGCCTCAGGATCCCTCTCATTCGGATGTGAATTCGGTTTTCCCCTAGAAGCTGCTAGGAGTGTCCCATTGTCATGCCTCATGACACCGACAACCACTCCCTCGCCCACGGGTGTTACATGTAACCACCGTCCTCTTTCACCTCAGGTGTTACATGCCTAATGTAACACCCTTCTAAACCCCACGGATAATATATGGATAATCAGAGTAAATTTCCATGCATTTACAAAAGGGCATTACACATAACTTTCAAAATATCAAAACCACCTGTCATGCTCATTACTATTTCAATATAAAATTATGCTTTACAAAACTTCACTTTGCATGTAGCAGCGGATTCAATTATACCACAATTTTCATAAAAGAAACATTTGTTTTTATCACATAAAACAACATCACTTAGGCACTAAGGCCAACATCATAATATCCCAATGGATATAAACACGTTTATAGAGTACACAATGTATATCTTAAACACAACCCAAGCGATCCCAGTGTTACATGACCAGAGCATGACTCGACCCAACATAATTAAATCACTAAACGGCTACACCAAAAGCGACCTCGTAACTACGAGCAATACTACTCCTTGATACCTGCACGATGTCATGTAGGACATCATTCCAGCAGAAGGGTGAGAAATATTATAATAATAACAATGCATATAATTATATATACACAAATACACAAGCACAAAATACATATATTCCACATTTTCTCACCACAATTCATTATAACTCATCATGTACAATACAATATATATATAATCAAATATGGATAATCACCGAGCATATTCATCATGCACGTATCCATAAATCTCAACATTCCACATGAACATACACATATTATGTTTACTCACTAATTCACAATTACACATTCACAATTACACAAGTCATGTACATACACCTATGCATAACTTCATACAACAATCATATATTCATTCCATGAGACTCAATGCAACTCAATGCAACTCATGCCATGTGGTACCAACACTTGTTATCATTTTTCGGTTTTTACACTTAAACCGGGTCCGTTCCCTAGACCGATAACAACAAAAGCCCGTTCCCTAAGCTTTCAAACCCCACTCTAGGTTTGGGACAAGTCACTAGCCTCCACGAAACTAGCAAACATTGCCTCTTGACTAAATGATGCATATGCAATCAACAACAAAATGCACTTAAGACCGGTCACACGTCTTAATCCCATGCATTCACATAATTCCTCCCTTCAAGAATTAAACAAGATTGCACACACAACATATCATATAATCAAGTATTCATACTTTTCATCAACATATTTGTCAAACAATGCACGCATATCTTATAATATGCTCTCATGCATTAATTCACAATAATCGGATACAACACATATGCATTCATAATTCAACCTCATTACCTTTTCAAACAATGCACACATATTCACAATATGTTCTCATGCATTCACAATATCGCATACAATCAATATGCATTTACACTTCAATATCATTACCACATTTATCAAGCAATGCACATATATTCACAATATGTTCTCATGCATTCTTCACATACAAACAAGTATATATTTGTCAAAAGACTATATTTCATAATCGACTCCACCATCTAGGATTCACGCCATATGGCTACCCACAACATATCATATCACAACATGCACAAGCTATACGTTATAGAACAAAAGTATTCTGCACAATAACACATCAATCACACACATTCGCGACGGTAAAAATCAACACAACAATATGTTTTCAATTTTCTGCTATAATTGAACTAGGTAAAGACCTCAAATCTATTTTTTCTAGAAAGACAATCTCGTTAACTTACCAACGCTTCGAACGGGGGTCAAAACCGACTTACGGTTCAAGAGTTATGAATTTTCGAAGTTTTCCGAAAAACCAGAATTTTGCCTAAACACGGCTACGGGATTTTGCATTTTCGCCCGAAAATCCGATCGATTCAATTCTTTTTTTCGAAACAAACGCATACTCATACTCACCTAACATATAGCAGTGAATTAGAACCATTAAACATGATTTCTACGACGTCCGATTTTCACTCAAATCTCAAACCCTCAATTATCCAAAAATGTAAAAACTCACAAACTCAACCAAATTCAATCAAACGAAATCCAATAATCACGGCTAAACATTACCCGACTAAACTATGCAATTTATTTTGAATTCTAACCGTTCAAAACTCGATTCTACCGATTAAACCATTTATGCCCTAGAAATAGAAAATAGAGAAAACTACCAACAAATCCAACACAACTCATACATAATCATACACATTGATCAAATAATAATGTTTCTCACCCTTACCTTGAATTTGTTGAACTTTTGCTCTTTCTCTTGAGTTTCCTCCTCTTCTTCTCCACTCCTCTCTTTGCCTCTTTTCTCCTTTCTATCTTTTCTTTCTTTCTATTCTCTTTTATCCCATTCTCTTATTTTATATAATTCTCACAATTTTAATTAACCTAGTAATTCCAATGGGCTTAATAACTCATGTCTATTCACACCCCCAAATAGACCCAATCAATTAATCTATCAATTCTATATTATTCTACAAATTAGAATATATCATATAAGTTAAATAATAAAATTAAATCAATTATTTCGAATATGTCCAATAATTCAATTAATCCAAACAACTCAAATAAATCAAATAATTTATATAAATTCAATAAATCAACTAATTCAATTATATCAAATAAATCACATAAATTAGTTAATTCTATTAGGCCTAAAATCACATAATTAATCAATTAATTTAATTAATAAATAATTACTAAAAATTAGGGTGTTACAACCCTCCCCCACTTTAGGAATTTTCGTCCTCGAAAATGTTACCTGATTCAAATAACTCTGGATACGACTCTCGCATCCTAATCTCCCAACTACCTCCACCAAAGGAATCTCTATACCTCGAAGTTGCTTCTCGTTCATCAACCTGAACTAGCAATGTCTCAACAATCAAATCCTCTCTTACTCGTACACTATCCATCTGAATCTCTGCACTTCCTCAACTTAGACACATGAACACATCATGCAATTCCCACAAGCGACAGCGGTAAAACAATCTAACATGCTATTTTCTCCATGCTTCCGCTGCGCCACTCTGATACAGATCAACAAAACACAGTGGGTGCTTCCGAGACCTCTAGCTCGACCGACACCAGTTACTATTGTAACTCTCGAAACACGTCTTTTCTTGTGTCCTTTTAATCTTTCTAGTCGTCTCTTACACAGTCTTAGGTCCGAGTACAACACTCTCGCCTGGCACAGATCAACACAAAGGATTCCTACACCTCTTACCGTACAAAGCCTCATACAATATCATTCTGATACTAGAATGATCATTGTCATTGTAGGTAATTCAAGCAACGATAGTTAACTATCCCACGATCCACCTTGATCCAACACACAAACTCTCCACAAATCCCTTACATACTAGATAGTTCTCTTTGTCTGTCTAGTCTGTCCACGGATGCTAGACAGAGTTCAACTTCAACATGACACCCAAAGCGTCTACAACTTTCTCAAAATCTCAATGAAAATTCAGATTCTCATCTGACACAATATTCGACTTCCGATAAGTCAAACCAGCACATACCACTTCAACCACTTCTCTCTCCATCTATCTCAATGTTCTTCTTCCAGAGTACTCTTATCCAACTCACACTATTTGGAACACACACTCCATCACGACATCTCATGGTACCATTCTCATTAATCCGAAAATCAGCTCTTCGAATCCAATTCATTAAATTCAATCAATCTATTAACTCAAATTAGAACTTCGACTTCTTCGAATCTTATCAAGAATACCTATAGTCAGTCTCAAGATACAAAGCTCAACTCCCTAAGATATTTTCTTCACAGTAGAATATTACTACTTCTTCTCCAACACTGATAACTCAAGTTCCCGATGCTCAACATGTTCCTCTATACTCTTCGAGTATATCCAAATATCATCGGTTACCCAACCATTGACTCACTCAATTAAGTATGGAGAATCCCATGCCAAACGGACACTCAATCTGTGAGTTATGGCGAAAACACGAACCGCACTTTCCGCACTTACTACAACATCCAAACATATTCCATCAGTAAATAACTTAATTCCATGTCACTACTTCACCATCATATAGATTATTGTAATAACTTCCAACGCTTCTCATCTGACGTCATTCCGAGTTACGGTTCTCCCATTAGGACAAAATACGAAAACAAAATCGTCACCATTAGAAGGTCATTCAACACATCTCCAACTCTTAAAATGTTTAAAGTCCAATTACTGATATAGTATCCCACATCTTACTTCCTTTAATAATCACCAGAAGTCACTATCCATCCTTTATATACTTGACTTCACAATCTGTTGCCACAACACACACAGACCAGACACAAGTCTCAAAACTACTCAGTCAATTTAATTCTTTGACTATCCAAATAGACATATAACATGAAGCTCTCAATATCAGACTAGTTTCCGCAACTAAGTCGATCACAACCCCACTTCACGTCTTGGCTATCACTACCTTCATTAACACTCAAAATTCCCATCAAAATTAAACCTCTCAACACTGTCCTGCGCCGACTCATCAAAACAATTCTTAAGCATTTGGCTTAATTCCAAACAATTCACTGCTCACGCCATTTAAGCTTGCAAGACACGTCTATCTCATCCAACACAATCCCAACTACTATCAACAAGAGATTAAGGGTGATCAGTTCCTCAATTTGTTAATAGGCAGTCGACAATCATAATGGGGCATAAACCGTCTTTACCAAACTATAAGAGCGTTCAACCATACACTAAGCTACAACTCCACACTTGCAGCATCTTGGAGAAGCACCAGTTTCTCCCCCACTTGAATCATTCTCACTCTTGCAGACAAAGGTTAGACAACAAACATGTATCGACAGTGTTTTCACACACATGTCATATACCAGGGAACAAACAACATTAGACAACTTGGCCGGACGGACCGACCTGCTCTGATACCACTAATGTAACACCCTTCTAAACCCCACGGATAATATATGGATAATCAGAGTAAATTTCCATGCATTTACAAAAGGGCATTACACATAACTTTCAAAATATCAAAACCACCTGTCATGCTCATTACTATTTCAATATAAAATTATGCTTTACAAAACTTCACTTTGCATGTAGCAGCGGATTCAATTATACCACAATTTTCATAAAAGAAACATTTGTTTTTATCACATAAAACAACATCACTTAGGCACTAAGGCCAACATCATAATATCCCAATGGATATAAACACGTTTATAGAGTACACAATGTATATCTTAAACACAACCCAAGCGATCCCAGTGTTACATGACCAGAGCATGACTCGACCCAACATAATTAAATCACTAAACGGCTACACCAAAAGCGACCTCGTAACTACGAGCAATACTACTCCTTGATACCTGCACGATGTCATGTAGGACATCATTCCAGCAGAAGGGTGAGAAATATTATAATAATAACAATGCATATAATTATATATACACAAATACACAAGCACAAAATACATATATTCCACATTTTCTCACCACAATTCATTATAACTCATCATGTACAATACAATATATATATAATCAAATATGGATAATCACCGAGCATATTCATCATGCACGTATCCATAAATCTCAACATTCCACATGAACATACACATATTATGTTTACTCACTAATTCACAATTACACATTCACAATTACACAAGTCATGTACATACACCTATGCATAACTTCATACAACAATCATATATTCATTCCATGAGACTCAATGCAACTCAATGCAACTCATGCCATGTGGTACCAACACTTGTTATCATTTTTCGGTTTTTACACTTAAACCGGGTCCGTTCCCTAAACCGATAACAACAAAAGCCCGTTCCCTAAGCTTTCAAACCCCACTCTAGGTTTGGGACAAGTCACTAGCCTCCACGAAACTAGCAAACATTGCCTCTTGACTAAATGATGCATATGCAATCAACAACAAAATGCACTTAAGACCGGTCACACGTCTTAATCCCATGCATTCACATAATTCCTCCCTTCAAGAATTAAACAAGATTGCACACACAACATATCATATAATCAAGTATTCATACTTTTCATCAACATATTTGTCAAACAATGCACGCATATCTTACAATATGCTCTCATGCATTAATTCACAATAATCGGATACAACACATATGCATTCATAATTCAACCTCATTACCTTTTCAAACAATGCACACATATTCACAATATGTTCTCATGCATTCACAATATCGCATACAATCAATATGCATTTACACTTCAATATCATTACCACATTTATCAAGCAATGCACACATATTCACAATATGTTCTCATGCATTCTTCACATACAAACAAGTATATATTTGTCAAAAGACTATATTTCATAATCGACTCCACCATCTAGGATTCACGCCATATGGCTACCCACAACATATCATATCACAACATGCACAAGCTATACGTTATATAACAAAAGTATTCTGCACAATAACACATCAATCACACACATTCGCGACGGTAAAAATCAACACAACAATATGTTTTCAATTTTCTGCTATAATTGAACTAGGTAAAGACCTCAAATCTATTTTTTCTAGAAAGACAATCTCGTTAACTTACCAACGCTTCGAACGGGGGTCAAAACCGACTTACGGTTCAAGAGTTATGAATTTTCGAAGTTTTCCGAAAAACCAGAATTTTGCCTAAACACGGCTACGGGATTTTGCATTTTCGCCCGAAAATCCTATCGATTCAATTCTTTTTTTCGAAACAAACGCATACTCATACTCACCTAACATATAGCAGTGAATTAGAACCATTAAACACGATTTCTACGACGTCCGATTTTCACTCAAATCTCAAACCCTCAATTATCCAAAAATGTAAAAACTCACAAACTCAACCAAATTCAATCAAACGAAATCCAATAATCACGGCTAAACATTACCCGACTAAACTATGCAATTTATTTTGAATTCTAACCGTTCAAAACTCGATTCTACCGATTAAACCATTTATGCCCTAGAAATGGAAAATAGAGAAAACTACCAACAAATCCAACACAACTCATACATAATCATACACATTGATCAAATAATAATGTTTCTCACCCTTACCTTGAATTTGTTGAACTTTTGCTCTTTCTCTTGAGTTTCCTCCTCTTCTTCTCCACTCCTCTCTTTGCCTCTTTTCTCCTTTTTATCTTTTCTTTCTTTCTATTCTCTTTTATCCCATTCTCTTATTTTATATAATTCTCACAATTTTAATTAACCTAGTAATTCCAATGGGCTTAATAACTCATGTCTATTCACACCCCCAAATAGGCCCAATCAATTAATCTATCAATTCTATATTATTCTACAAATTAGAATATATCATATAAGTTAAATAATAAAATTAAATCAATTATTTCGAATATGTCCAATAATTCAATTAATCCAAACAACTCAAATAAATCAAATAATTTATATAAATTCAATAAATCAACTAATTCAATTATATCAAATAAATCACATAAATTAGTTAATTCAATTAGGCCTAAAATCACATAATTAATCAATTAATTTAATTAATAAATAATTACTAAAAATTAGGGTGTTACAGATTTTAGTTACGTATTTTCAAATATATTTCTCTTTTCATTCTTATCTTTGTTTTTTATTTTCAATGTCATTTTCGATCGATGAAAGTCTTTTTATTCACGAATATTGATTGGTTGAGGTTGTTTAACCTTTAGTATTTCAAATATGCAGTGAATGATCTTTTAGATCATTTTCTATACTATAGGATCGTGATAGGTTACTCTCGATTAATCGACACAAGTTTTTTATTAAGACGAGATCACCCGCTTTTCTTTTTTGTGTGGCACGATTTCTTTGGAGAATGATTCATAATATCATTTCTCTATCGTGTAGGACAAGCTAACCAAATAGTAGCAACAATTAACTCCCCCTGAATTACATAGCTTATGAATTTAGAAAAGCACAACTAAACATAATGTCAAGAAATATAGTCTGACATCACATAACAATCATAAGCACAACGCTACCAACATTCCCCCTGAAGATCACAACATACTGTCATACCCCAAATTTATCCTACCTTTTTTCAAATTTCATTCGTCTGACTTTATTTTCAATTTGCATCGCTTGCATAACATAACTTGTTTTTCATCATGAATAATTCTTGAAATGATCGGCCATAATGAATTCTTGGATATACAGACAGACGGGTTAAATTGTTTCTTAAGTATACAAAAAATTAATGGTTGTAAAGTTTCAAATTTAAGCTTGCAGACGTCAGTGATATTGATATACTTTTCATGTAGTTTATCCTGGCGTGCTTGTCTTATTTTTCGACTACTTTTCAGTCACATTTTGATCAGTCTGAACCATTTAACCAGTAAAAATTTATTTCAAATCTGACCAAATGTTGTATTTTCCGAGAGGTTTATTCCACGCCGATCATTTTAGTGTGTTCATTTTAATTTTTTTCAAATACTTTTTCGCCCGAGTTTGATTCATTTTAATCTGTTTTATTTTTAATTTTTTTGTTCCTTCATTTGATTTTATTATTCTTGTTAAAATTATTTTTATTGTATTTCAATATAATATTCACTTTTTCATTCTTAAAATGCAAAGGGGCATTGGTGGATTTTTTTTAGAGAATTAACAACCCTATTGGTCCATATATATTGCTAACATTGATGAGAGAAAGGGAGAGGGAAAAACCTAATACATCAACAGCGCTCTCAAATGTGAGATCCCAGATATTTCTTTTCCAAAAGGCAACAAAAGAGAAAAACTTGGATAGGGGATACGGTCCTCCTCTGATCACGGTGGCAAAAACCTTTTCCCTGTAAACCTTCTTTTAATCCATAACATTTGTCATCAATAATCTCCATATATTTTTCACAACAACCTTCACCGGCTACAAAGACCTTTTCCACCACAAATCAACCATTCTCTCCACACTCCCTTTTTCCACCAGTGACGAAAATCTGTTTCACCATATCCGTTCATCAAAACCGTCCACCGCGAATCCACTGAAACCCACTACGATTCCACCACAGATACATTCATCTCCTTCCTCGACTTACCATGTGTGCACCGTCCACCAAGTGTTTGAGAAGACTCGATGCGTAAAGCATAAACGACCATAACTTTCCTTCTGTTGTACTTCAAGCTTGCATCAACAACAATGGCACTGCGGTAATTTATGTTTCAGTAATATAACAACACCTCAGTTGGTCTAGCGCACAGATCAACAACAACATTGTCCAAGGTTGTGGTAATAATTTGAAACACCCATTATGTTATTCGTTTACTGCTCATAAATTTGTTTCTGATATATTTTCGATTTACTACTTACTTATGGCTTTGGATGTGCATTGTTTATGCCACATCATTTTTTGATTTGATTTCGAACTTTTGGTTTTTCTTTTGGTTATCTTTTGTATTGATGCAACATGGTTGCTTCAGCTTTTGTGTTATGATAATATAATGATAAAAATGTCAAATATTGTTTTGTATTAAATCAAATGGTCACTATTATTTTAAGTCTTGACTTAGTTATGATAATATGATGATAAAAATGTCAAATATTGTTTTGAAGAGCATGCTAAGGTTTTAATTTGCAATGTGGTGAGTATACACTGCTACTATTTGGTTTGGTTAGCCTGCACCCTGTTAATGGAAAAGAGAATAGAAATTGGAGTTTTAGACTATCTTGGTTCACCTTTGAAAAGTCATACCTTTGTTCTTTAATTTTTTATTTGATTTTTGTTTAGACCGTGTCTTGCTGCCTCTCTTCTTTTCAGTGCATTAGTATTAACATATTTAGATGTTTAAAGTAATTTATATTTGGGCCATTTGATTGCTTGGAAAATAGGCTCACTCTTACTTATCTCTTGCTTTAATAATTGTACATGTTATGTGTTTGAAATAAATTTGTAAATATTATAATAAATTGATGTTTAATTTTAATCGGGATTTCAACTTATAGTTTCGACAAATCTATGTCGATTGCAGCCATGGTTTCAACCTATGATTTCAACCCATGGTTTCGACAAATCTATGTCGATCACCGCGTTATGACTCATGCTTATGACATTATTCGTGTTGTTATTACGTATAAATCAGCTTTGGAGCACATCGTGACCTTTTCGATTCAATTTATTTTGCGCGCTCGCTTTTATTTTCACATTTTTTAATCAAAATTTTTAATTTAGTTTAATTATTTATTTTTGTTAATCAATTTTAATTAACTTAACTATTTGATTTAATAGAATAATTTTGATAATTGATTTGGATTAGTTTAATTAAGTGATTTAATAAACTTTAACCATTTGACTTTAATAAATAAAATCGGGCCAAAATTGATGGATTCCAATACTCAAATCACTTTTGTTCATACGCACTTGCTTTTGTGCTATTTCATCCCCATTTGACAAAATGTACCCCATTCCCATAAAATGTAATAATTTTATTGTTTTTGTCTCGATTTTGCTTTAATGCTTTAAACCATTTTCAAAAGAAATAACTCTCGATCCAATGTCGAGTCATTTTAAATCTTGTAAGTTGATTGCTTTCAAAGCATCACCATCAAACTTTTGGTTACCATACACAACATTCACAACTTACTCCTCCACTTTCTTACAATGAGACATATTCTATCAATTACTTCTAGTTGGTCGTTTTGAATACTAGCCCACTTTGCTAGTGCACACGATTAAAATTCAATTCAAGTTCTTTCCTTTACTTTTACTTGCTTGTGTTGTCTTGTATGATAAATAAAATTGAAACCCTTAAGCACCTTTGGTTCATATCAAGTCCCATTACCCAATGTCATACCCTAAATTTTTACCCATATATTCCATTATTATTCTAGGTACATCAAGCATGTGTTATCTAACCATAACTGTTTCAAGTTAATCTTTGTCAAGATGCAGATGAATTAGAGTTTCACACTGTCAAAATCAAGAATCCTGTCGACTGATCAGTCAAAGTTTAAGATTGATCTTCTACAAATCAAGTCTTCATATCATCAAGAGGCTCATATATTACCAAGAACAAGTGTTATTTGAGGTTGTTACCAAAAGAATAGGAGCAGTGCAGTGCAAAGCCCTGATTAGGGTTTCTAGTGGAAAAAGTTAATTGAAGTTTGACTTTTGGTCTAAATGGATTTCCAAAGCTTTAATAATAGTTCATGGTACTCCCGTGACTTATTTAAGTCTCCTAAAGAAGTTTGAAAGGCTCAAAGAACCCAGAACACTGAGGGTCGATCCTGAAGATTTCAACAGTTCGGTTTGTCTGTCTGGAAAGTCAACTCTTTGACTTTTAGGGTTTTAACCCCAAATTGAAGCAAGCAAGTTTTCCAACATCATTTTGTAAGTTAACTAGTATGTTTGGTGGAGATTTAATCAACAATTGATGGATAACTTGCAAATCAAGAAACTAGGATTCATAAAAAACCCTAATTTTAAGCTAACTTGAAATGATCATAACTTCCTAACCACACATCTAAATAGAGTGGTCCAAATCTTGTTGGGAAGCTATTGTGGAGCATACAAAAGTGTACTATGGGGATGAAGTTCAAAAATGCATAAATTTTGAGTTATAAGCTCATTAAGTTGTGAAGGATTTCCACACTTGGAAAAGTCTTCATGTTTCTTGACTTGTAAGTCAAATTTGCAGCCAACTTCAAGAGGATTTTTGACATAGTTCCTTTTGGAATTTGAACTTTTGTAAAACATGAATGTTGTAGATCATATTTGGGTCTTTTTAAAAAGTACACGATAATTTTCTCAACCTTTGTGGTTAGGGAGAATCAAAGAGGGCAAGTTGGGCATTTTTCATGTCACAAAACCAAGTTCAGCACTTGTATTTTGATGCATAAACCATTCAAACCTTTTCTAATCACTTGCTTAACTCATCATATGATGCTTAAAGAATTAATTGATGAGATTACAATGCATTTCCATGAGTAAAAGACCAGAATTGGATTAATGAAATTGTTTATTCATGCAAGTGGATGCAAGTGGCAAGGAGAGAGAAACTTTTTGCAAAATATGTCACAACTCAGCTACTACATCAACTGCACTTTTTCCTTCACTTTATGACCACTATTTGCAGGCTATTGACGATGTTGAAACTCATAGGAAGGTGGATCATGCTCAGAAAAGAGATCCCAAGTTGGATTTGCACATTTTGCCTCCAAAAAGGGCAAATTCGATAAGATGATATGAACTGCCCATAGCACTTGCTCTCTAACCTTGCCTATAAATAGGAAGTTCTCCTTACATCCAAAAAACACCATATTGATCTAGAAACCAGGAAAAATCTCTCTCATTCCTCATATCACAACCCTCTTGCAAAAGTAGAAACTTGCCCCTTTTGTGAAGAAATTCTGCCTTTGCATAAACTCTTCCAAAACTCATTCCAATCATCAAACACCTCCACCAACACTTAAAACACATCACAAATGAAATATTGAAGCTATTTAAACACTTACCTTCACCAGAAAACACATCATTCAAAAAGTCAACTGTCAATCCAAGATAGTTTGACTTTCTGCATCTTTGAAGCCACAACTTTGTCCACTTTATTTCTAGATACTCTAACCCTTCAAACATCTTACATATAAGTTTCTATTGATATCCAAATCATTACCTCACCTTATGTAACACTATCTACTAGTGTTTCACTTTGGAACTTTTGGTGGTTTCTTGCAAAAGGAGGTCATTTTGTCAAAACCGTCACTTAGAGGAAGTTTGGACCACTTGAATAGCTTATTTAGAGCATCTTGAGGCTGTTTGAATCATCACCTTCCAACTGGATTTCTTACTTTGTGCATTTGCCTAAGGAGGATACAAGAGGTAGGTACTCACAACTAGCCATTTTTAGAATCATGCAAGTTTTTGACGTGTGTTGAGATTCGACATGTTTAATATCTGTTATAGGTCATGTTTGAACTTTGGTTTGCTCTTAAACTTATGTGTTTGTGACTGTCTCATTGTTTTTGCTTGCTAGCTTATTTAAGGTTTCATTTCCATAAGTAAATTTGTATTTCTGTTTAAGCACAGGTTCTAGATGTTTGTAAACATCATTTACATGTTATATGTATTATGTTGAATCACTCAAATGTTATTGAAATGTTACTGTAGATGTTCTTGATTGGCTGCATTTTATAGTAAAACATTGTTATGTGTGTAGATGTCTTGATTGATGTCATGACATACTTGTGTAGTTTTCTGCAAAATATGTTTGGTTAGCTAATACCGAGTTTATTGGATGTCAAGCTGAATGTTATGACATCGACATCTGCCAGCATGGGCGCTGTTTTGTTTTCTGTTATGTTTCCTTATTTATCCCAGGATATATTTTAGGAAACTTTCTATTCAGTGCTGATCATGAAAGGAAACGCCTATGGCCTATTTTTTAGCACCTTGAATTGTGGAGATTGGATTAACTTGGTTAAACCTAATTTATGCTACTTAGGCCCAAGGCTCATGCGATGCATATAAAGAAGAGTGACAATCCTTAGTAAAGTGACAAAGATTTTTTGGAGTGAAGAATTATGTTTGTGTGTTTGTATCTTCACGTGTGTTTCTGTCTTAGGTTTTCTTATGAGCCAAGCACTTATCACCTAGATGATTGTATTGGACTAGTGTGGTTTTTTAGTTATATTTTGGTTGTGTCACTCTAAGCTTTTAAGCACGAGTGCTATGTCTCTTCTATGAAGCTTTTAAGCAAGATCAAGATTTGTTTGAAGTGTGTCTTCCTTTTGAATCTGTTCATTATTTGATTGATATCACTGTTGTAATTGAGGGGGGGTAAGTAGGAACTCAGATCTAGAGTTAGATTGAAATTGCATTGGGTAGGTCTTAAGTGAAGAGTGTAAACTAGTAGTTTAGCTCTGAATTAACACTATTTATAGTGGATTTCCTCCCTAGCTTGGTAGCCCCTATAGTAGGTGTGATTTGCACCAAACTGGGTAAACAATTATCTGTGTTCTTTACTGCTTTCGTTACTTGTTTACTGCTAAGTTTAATAATTTGTTCAGAAGCGGATGTCATAACATCCGATATAACATCGATTGTCTGTTACTAGAATTGCAATTGTCATCAGAGCAAGCACCTTGGCTGTTATTTTCTGGGAGAGATCTAGGGACGCTAATTTCTAATACTATGGACAAGGATGTAGGATTTGTGAATAGACCACCCATTCTGGATGTAGCTAACTATGACTACTATAAACCTCGTATGATAGCCTTCTTGAAATCTCTGGATAGCAAGGTCTGGAGAGCAGCTAACTCAGGATGGGAACATCCAGTGAAGACAGAGAAAGACATATCAACTATGCTAATGCTTGAAGAAGAATGGAGTAAATAGCAAGAAGCTTTGGCTCTTGGAAATTCTAAGGCCTTGAACACTCTATTCAATGGGATAGATAAGAATATCTTCAGACTTGTGCATCATTGTGAACTGGCCAAAGAGGTTTGTGATACTCTCAAAACAACTTATGAAGGTACCTTCAAGGTCAAGATATCTAGATTACAGATGCTGACTACTAAGTTTAAGAATCTAAGGATGAAAAAGGATGTGACCATTCATGATTTCTACATGAATATTCTTGAGATTGCCAATACCTCTGGAGCCTTAGGAGAGAAAATTTATGAAGAAAAGACTTGTAAGAAAGATACTCAGATCATTGCCCAAGAGATTTGTCATGAAGGTTACTGCTATAGAAGAGGCTCAAGATATCAGCAACATGAAGGTTGATGAACTCATTGGTTCCCTCCAAACCTTTGAGATGGGAATGTGTGAAAATGCTGAAAAGAAGAACAAAAGCATAGCTTTTATATCAAATACTTAAGAGGACTCAGGTGAAGGCAATGGTGGAAGTGAGGAAAATCTATCAGAAGCTATAGCAATGCTTGGAAGACAATTCAACAGATTTATAAAAAAAATAGATCAAAAGACTAGACCTAATGTCAAGAACATCCCCTCTGACACCAGCAGAAGAGTTAAATCTGAAGAAAAGTCCAACCAAGGCAAAGGAATTCAGTGCCATGGATGTGAAGGCTATGGTCACATTGGAGCTGAATGTCCCACTTACCTCAAGAAGCAAAAGAAAGGTTTATTTGTCACCTGATCTGATGGAGATTCTGAGAGGGGATCAGAAGAAGAATCTGCAAAACATGTCACTACACTAGCTAGTGTATGTGTATTTGATGATGATTCTAGTAAAGATGAGCTGACTTTTGATGAACTTGCAGCCTCATATAAAAAGTTGTGTATCAGAAGTGTAAAAGTGTGCCAACAAGGGGAGAAGCAAAAGAAACTCATAAAGGAGTTGGAGGCTGAGAAGAAAGAGAATCTTGCAACCATAGACTCACTCAACAGTGAGGTCAGTTTGTTGAATTCCAAACTTGATCAGATGTCAAAGTCTATCAGGATGTTAAACAATGGAACTGACACTCTAGAAGAAATTCTACAAGTTGATCAGAAAGCAAGAGACATGTTTAGAATAGGTTTTGTTGGTGAACAGGGACCCACCTTGGGGTTCAAAAGGTCAAAATCTAAAGATCATATGTCAAACCAGATGTCAAGACCGATGTCTCAACATCACGGGAAAAGAAGCATGAACCAGACAAAGAGAAAGTTCTAAAGGTGGAGGTGTCACTACTGTGGAAGATTTGGACACATAAAGCCTTTTTGCTTCAGGCTGTATGGATTTCCCAGCCATACTCATCAAGTCAAACCCAAACAGGATACTCTTATCAAGAAACAACAATGGGTTGCTAAGGATGTTGCTCTAATAGCTCATACCTCTATAAAGGTATCAGCCAAAGAAGACTGGTATTTTGATAGTGATTGCTCAAAACATATGACTGGAATAAAGAACTTATTGGTGGACATCAAACCTCATTCCACTAGTTATGTGACCTTTGGTGATAGAGCTAAAGGGGAAATCAAAGATGTTGGAAAACTAGACTGTCTTGGAGTTCCAGACCTAGATAATGTTTTGTTGGTGAAAGGACTGACTGCAAACCTTATTAGTATCAGTCAACTATGTGATCAAGGATTCAATGTCAGATTCATTAAAGAAGAATGTTTTGTCACCAATGGAGAAGATGAGAAAGTCATGAGGGGATCTAGATCTAAAGACAATTGCTACTTATGGGAGCCTAATGTCTCAAATAACTCCATTGTTTGTTCTATGGCCAAAGAAGAAAAGGAGGTTAAATTGTGGCATCAAACACTTGGACATCTTCATCTAAGAGGGATGAAAAATATCATATCCAAGGAAGCAGTGAGAGGAATTCTAAAGCTAAAAATTGATGAAGGAAAAGTTTGTGGTGAATGTCAGGTTGGCAAGCAAACCAATATGTCACATCCAAAGATTGGACATCTTACAACTTCCAAAATTCTGGAACTATTGCACATGGACTTGATGAGACCAATGCAAATAGAAAGTCTTGGTGGGAAGAAGTATGCTTATATGGTTGTTGATGACTACTCCAGATACACCTGGATAAGTTTCATCAGAGAAAAATCAGATGTGTTTGATGTTTTCAAAGATCTTTGTACAAGACCTCAAAGAGAAAAGGAAAGTGGTGTTGTCAGAATCAGAAGTGATTATGGAAAGGAGTTTGAAAATTCCAAGGTTGCTGAATTCTGCTCATCTGAAGGAATCAGCCATGAATTCTCTTATCCTATTACTCCTCAGCAAAATGGAGTATTGGAAAGGAAAAACAGAAATATTCAAGAGTCTGTTAGAGCTATTGTCGCTACTCGAAAAATGCATCGTGCAACGACGGGGAGGCGAAGAAGAAAGGACAGAAGAGTCGCCACCGAACTTTATTTATCCCATGAGGGGAAAGGGAAATATCGAGAAAACCTTAAGAAAATAAAATGGATAAGATGGTCTCACGACCAAGAACGGGTTCGGAAGCCGGTTATGCGAGGGGAAGGTATTAGCACCCCTCGCATCCATCGTACTCGATGGGAACCTTTTGTTTGTCGATGTGTGAATTTATTTGCTTAAACATTATGCTATAAGAAGTGTTCTACAGGGTAAAAGAAGGGTTAGAAACAGGAAAATTAGGAGGAAAGAGAGAACGGGGAAAAAGAGAAAGAACAGACTCGGTAGGACTTCACAGTCCTATGCCTACGTATTCTCAATAGATGTGAGAAAGTCAGAGTCGACGTAGTTCGGGGAACTACAGATATGGGGGGAATGTGCTTGGCAAGGATTGTGGCCCTTGTGCCTACGTATCTTTACTTGAGAAAGTAAAGAATCAGAGCAGCCGTAGTTCGGCCTACGGTGTATTGATGTTTTTTTTTTGTGTGGATGATGCTATCGTGCGCATTCTAGCAGTTAGGTGTTTTGCAGCTCGCTCGTTGGAGACTTAGGCATTACCTGTTTGCGGTAGAACGGACGTAACATATCCTTTTGAAAGATTGATTAGTTTTCGCCACGCTGGGCAAGAAGTCACGTTTGATTGATTGGATTGTTTTTTAGGGGCGAGACAGGTCCTCGAATAGTAACCCCTACGGGTAGTACCCAATTCGTTATCTCAAAGTTTTTGTTATAAAATGTGTGGCGAACGAGGCGTCTTTGTATTGAAAGACGAGCGTCGAAACCACCCTCACTACAGTGGGCATTCCTATGCTCAGAAAAGAAGAGGTATACACCCAATCCTCTCTCTTTAATTCAATGCAAAGAGAACTTCGTTCTCTTATTAAAGATGTTTTTGGTTTTGAATGGTAAATGCTTTGCGACAGAGAACCCTACGGTAAACGTCAGCACTCGGGATAGGAGAAGGCCTACGCCTAACCACTCCACGACCATTCAAGTTTTAATGTGAAAATGACTTGAAAATGCACTCGATGCGAGACCGAGGTTTTAGGTGTGAAAATTGTGGAACGAAGTTGTGAGAGGGAGAGGTGGCGGATAGAGGCGCGTCTTCGTATTGAAAGACGAGTGTCGAGACCACCCTCACTACAGTGGGTATCCCAACACTCGAAGAAGAAGAGGTCTACACCCAATCCTCTTTTTTTAATTCAATACAGAGAAATGATTTGGAAATTGAGATTTGAAAATGGACTCGGTACGAAACCGAGGTTTTGAAAATGTACTCGGCGCGGAGCCGAGGTTTTAGAAGAGAAAATGGAGGGAAAGCGTCTTTGTATTGAAAGACGAGTGTCGAGACCACCCTCACTACAGTGGGTATCCCAACACTCGGAGAGGAAGAAAGTCTACACTTAATCCCCTCGTTTAATTCAATACAAAGAATATGATTTAAAAGATAGTTTAAAAGGGACTTGATACAAAGTCGAGGTTTTTTAGGATAGGAGGGATTGAAAACGTCTTCGTATTGAAAGACGAGTGTCGAAACCACCCTCACTACAGTGGGCATCCCAACACTCGAAGAAGAAGGGGTCTACACCCAATCTTCTCTCTTTAATCCAATACCAAGAATTTGTTTGAAAATGTTTTCGGAGATACACTCGATACGGGACCGAAGTTTTAGGAGGAAAAAGCGTTGAAAGAGAAGTGGTCTCAGATCCAACGTTTACAAGGAAATAAAATTTTTTAAAACCACAATATATTTTACAAAGTTCTAACAAAACAAAAAGAGAAATGACATTCTAAATATATATAAGAAAACTCTTAAAATAAATAAGATAAGGTTCTTAAAACTTTAAAGAAAAAATAAATAGAAAATTAGATATGTAAAGTAATCTAAAAAATATATAAGAAAACCTAAAGTAATATGTATATAGTATTTACAAAATAAATATTAAAATATTTACAAATAGATACTAGAATATTTACAATATATTAGAAAAAAGAAAATTTATATATCTATAACTTAAATTTACCAAAATAAAATTACAAAACTCTAAACATTTCATTTGAGATTCAATAAAATAATAGAAACAGAAAACAAAGGACATTAGATTGTGATGACCAAACAGAAAGATACAAACACGTACGCACTGGAGATATACGTACACAACCGTGGCACTTGTAAGCAACACACTCAGATTCGAATACCACAACATCAAAACGAAAACACTCAGATTCGAATACCACAACATCAAAACGAAAACGCTCAGATTCGAATACCACAACATCAAAACGAAAACGCTCAGATTCGAATACCACAACATCAAAACGAAAACGCTCAGATTCGAATACCACAACATCAAAACGAAAACGCTCAAATTCGAATACCACAACATCAAAACGAAAACGTGAGCATGAAAACGCAATGAACAAAAGTCGAACTACCTCAAATTCGAAACTCCTTCTGCTTGGTTTCGACTTCTCACTCTTCTCCTTCACTTCCGTTTCTGTTCTTCTTTTGGCGGTGCGGCGGTGGATGGTTGATTATCGGAACGATGGCAGCTTGATTTCTGATGGTCTACAATCCCGCTCACCACGTGTTCGATGAAAGTACTGCTGTGGTTTGGATGCTGGTTGCAAAGTTTACAGTGAGTTTATGAGGAAGATGGATTGTTGAGTTGGGTTGAAGTTGAGGTGGTAGTATGAGCTGTTCGAAAACGGTGTTCAAAGGTGAGGGAAATGAAACGAAGGTTAAGGTTGCTGCAAGAATGGGTGGATGATGAGGATGAAATTGGTGAAGAGTTTGGGGTGGCTGCTGCAATGGTTAGGTTTTTTCCTTTTTTCTCTACCAGCCTCCTTTCTGAATGAATGGTAACCAAATATATATGATGGGAGATTAGGGTTTTTTATGTTTGAATCATGATAGTGTATCACTTCTGCTAGCACTTTCTGATGCCCAGACCATGCCTTTCCATTTTAGTGAATCTGGCTCTGCTGTCCTATTTTCTTGTCTCTGAATTTCGTCTGTTTGTGCTGACTGTATCTTCTGTTATTTACTCATGATTTTCACTGTGGTAACACAACAATTTTACTGATACATTTAATTTTTTTGCAGGTTTAGTCTAATAACCGATCTTTTGAGAAACCCTCAGAGTAGAAGAATAACCTTGTAGTGCTTTTGTCTCTCCAACATGTGCTAACACTACTCTAATTTGAACAATTGTCTGTTCCACAATGTTGCCCGCTTGAGAAAGAGCTTCTTGGTTTCATACTCACCTTTCTCACCTGTTCTTTGACTCGTTTACTGAAAAGTCAAAATCAAACTCACTTCAAAACTTGGCTTCAAAACCATTTGACCCCTTTCCTGCCACATCAGATTTGCAAAGCTTCTCTCAGGAACAAAAGCCTTCTGTGTATACTTACGCCTTCTAGGTGCCAAAATTGGCAAGCATTATTCCATTAGAGCCATCAATCCAGTTTCAAATCCTGAGCTAATGTCAATTGGTGTTGGTGTTCACCTCGGTGACTTTTGTCGCATAATCACTGGTTTCAATTGGATTGTTCTAAACCATGGGATGAAAATCAATTCCCTTTCATTGATGTTGGAGAGATAAATATCAATGAGAATCTCTCAATTGAAGAATCACAGAAGCTCGAGTTCAATCCATATCTTAAAAGCAATGAATTGGATGTAATTTCAGCCACTTCCAACACACAAAGTGCTTCAATTGATCACGGCCGTTCATTAATCTACGAGATCTGTCAGCATGTCCGTAACAGACAACCACTCCCAGAAGCTTGGAGAAGCCTCGTACAACAATCCAATGTTAAGGTTGATTTGTCCTGCTGTCCAATGGCATCACCACCACCACCATTGCATGGTAATTGGTCTATCCATTTTCCTTTCTCTGAACATGGTTCTTTATTTTAAGGATACCAAGAAACTCCCACTTCATTGGCTATTTCCATTCTTCTGGATCCTCTCAGGCTTCACAGGTGGGTAGCAATGGAGCAATGTTGAATCCCTGCTGTTGGAATCATTATTGCATAAAACCGGAAACACGTGCAAACTCGTGGTGAAATCAGTGTCGTGAACTTGTTTTGAAGATTGTTACTTGGTGCTGAGTTATGAGTTTTCGATGAGAACATATGCATGATGTACTGATTGCTACTAAATCACTGATGTTGAACGAGGGCGATGAACCAGTTGCCACGGCTTGAATCAAGCGAGCTGAGAAAACTTACTTGACTGCTCCTAGGTCCTTGCATGTGGCAGTTATGTCGGGATCAACCGTTTCCATTACTGCATTGCTAGCAGTCTTGGACAAAATTAGATGATGGAGATTGGATTCATTGTCAACGGCTTTTCTTCCGGTTAGCAATTCAAGTAAAACAATGCCATAGCTGTAGACATCGGATTTCTCAGTGAGTCGGGAAGTTCGGGCATACTCAGGGTCTATGTAGCCAATGGTGCCCATTATGTAAGTAGAAGTATGAGACTTAGTAGGGCAGAGACTTTTGGCAATGCCAAAATCAGTTAGATGAGGCTCAAAATCTGCATCTAGTAAAATATTTGACGATTTCACGTCCCTATGTATGATGCGAGGACTGCAATCATGGTGTAAATATGCAAGTCCTTGTGCTGCTCCTAGCGCTATTTTTAGACGCAAATGCCAATCAAGTTTTTTCTTCTTACTTTGTCCATGAAGAAGATCCCATAGACTGCCATTTTCCATGTAGTCATAAAAGAGAAGGTGGCCATAAGGAGACAGAGAGTAGCCTTGAAGACTAACCAGATTTCGGTGCTTAATGCTTCCGACAGTTCCAAGTTCAGTTTCAAATTCTTTTAAGTATTGTGGATAGTGAGAATAGAGCCTCTTGATGGCAACTGGCTTGCAATTTTTAAGAACGCATTTATAAACCGTACTTGACGCACCACTTCCAATTATATACTTCTCACTCAAGTTTTCAGTCATTCTCATGATATCATCATAGACATGAAGTGCCATGTTCATATGAAGAATCACTAGCTTTGGAGGTGAGAAAGTAACTGGTTTTTCGAGTGATCCATCAGGATATGGAGCTGGATGGTGTGGTCGGCAAGCAGCCAGAAGTATCATCAGAAGAATGACAAGGGCACCGAGTGTAATTCCTAGAATAGCCGCCTTAGATAACGTAACTCGATCTGAAGGGTGAGAACCTTGACATGGATAATTCAGCCAATTGCCACAAAGACCAGAATTTCCAATGAAACTGTCCGGTGAAAATCTGGTAAAGTTGTTGTTTGTGGGAATAAGACCAACTAGGTTGTTATAGGACACATTAAGCAGAGAAAGACTAAGACAATTTACAAGCGACGCCACGTCCCCGGTTAAGTCATTGTATTCAAGCCTCAATGATCCTATATTCTGAAGCTGACTAAGTTCTGCAGGAATAAAATCGGAGAGTTGGTTATGGGAAAGATCAATATCCATTACACTTTTGAGATTACCAAACTCTGCTGGTATAGGTCCTGTTAAACCATTTCTGCTCAGGTTCAGCTTCAGAAGATGTTCCAAGTCACCGAGGGAAGGAGGAATTGGTTCGATTAATTCATTGTTGGAAATATCCAATGTATCCAAATTACCGATCCGTGACAGTTCAATTGGAATGGAGCCTTGAAGGTTGTTCGACGAAAGATTCAAAGAGGTCATACTCTCCAAGCTCTGGAAAGTAGAGGGTATTGTTCCATTCAGCTTATTCCCGTGCACATTTAGGCTGTTAAGGTTTTTACACGAGCTAATGTTACCGGGAATTGGCCCCTCAAGGTTGTTGTTAGCAACATTTAAGTCAAAAAGATCAGTAAGCTTTCCAAGCTCCGGCGGGATATGTCCACTTAGATTATTATCATTCAACTCCAAATAATGAAGCTTTGACATATTTCCAAGCTCCGGAGGGATGAAACCAGTCAGCTTATTACCATGCAAGTACAATTTTTCAGTGTAAGTCAAATTACCCAAAATAGGAGGGATAGATCCAGTTAACATGTTACAGCTCAAGTCTAACACAGCGAGTGCTTGCATGAGACCAAGCACCGATGGAATATGCCCGGAGAGTTTATTCCCTTGCAACGACAAGGTTGCGATTTGTAGAAACCCGATATTGAACGGAACTTCTCCAGTCAACTGGTTGTAAGATAAATCCAAGACTTGGAAGGAAGTGCAGTTGCCTATGTTTTCGGGAATACTTCCGGTTAGGCTATTGTTTCTCACATCAAAATACCACAAGGCAGTTAACTGACACATGTCTGGAGATAATGAACCGACCAAGTTGTTCCCTCGTAAGCCAAGATATTGCAAAACTTCATTCCAGTATATAAGCCTTGGTATTTCACCACTTAGATTATTTTGTGCCAGGTCCAGATTCTTCAAATTAGGAATCTGAGACAATGTTGAAGGAATTGGTCCAATCAATTGATTATTCTTCAAAATCAGATTCTCTAATTGTTTCAGCTTTGAAATCGAATATGGTATATCACCCCGAATTTCGTTAAGTGACAAGTCCAAGTCTTGCAACAAAGAACAGTCACCAATCTCATCTGGTATCTGACCTGATAACCGGTTTTCTTTTAAATCAATAGAGACCAAGCTCTTAAGGTTCCCGATCGAAGGCGAGATTTCACCATCAAGATTCAGCCCAGAAAGATTAAGTGCAACAACATTGAAGGTGACATTATCACATGAAATTCCTCTCCAAGCGCAATAATCTGATGTTGATGAGTCAGTCCAATCATATAGAACATTATCCACATCCCTGAATGACTTCTTTATATCCAACAATGTTGACCCGTCATCTCTTTCTTTCTCTCTCTCTTTCTCTTTTACATTTTTCGTTCATTTTGTGACAAGATGGGCTTTCATTTGTATGCACGTCACGCAGGTACGGATGCGGCACCCTATGTCTCAGGGAGACATTGATGCAGAAGCTGAAGTTTCAAAACCGGTGTATGCAATCATGTGGTGGGTTCTGCTGAGGAAAGCGAAATAATCGGGGGGTTATCAATCTTTTCACCAAACATAGACCAGAGTCAAATTTGATTCATTCTTGACGTGCATCGCACAATTCTGAATTGAAAACGTCGAGGCAGTGGAAGACCTTGGTCTAGAATGAAGGATGGTGTGCGGAATGGTTTTCGACCGTCGTCGTTGTTCTTGCAGCAGGGGTGAGAGTTTGCGGGTATTAGCTGCAGGTTGTATTCCTTGTGCCCTGTTACTCTTTGCACTCCTTATGCTAGAATAAAACCTTAATCTCCACACGTTTTGTTGTTTTAAAATGAAATTTTAATCCAACTATGGCGGACACCAGTCATTAAATCCTGTACAAGAATACTTTGAGCTGATATATGCTTTTTGCAGATCAATCAATTCATGTTTCACCTCCACAGCTTGCTTCAGATATCCTCAAGAAAGCCAAGTACTTTGAGTGCATATTGCCACATAAGTTCTCCACGGTACCCTTCAAATCTAAATAGTTCACAGCAAATCTTTCTAATTCCCTTTTCGGTTTGAGACTGGTAGAGAGAGTCGACCTTGCATTATGGAATGGTGCTCTCAATGGAAGGGAAGTCATCTTCTTTCTCGCTACTTTCCAACGTTCTCGCTGTTGAGTTCATAGAAGCAGTGTGTAGTTGTTGAAAGCTCGGCGAGGAAGTGAAATAGAACGCAAACAAAATGCAAAACGGGCGAGATTTTGTTTATTTGATTGTGAACATATGGGCTTGTAATTGTAGGATTTTTTGCAATGGACTTTGAAATGTGTTATGGGCTTCTTATGTGAATAATGAACTTGAGAAAAATTTTCAACAATCCTTTTCATCATTTGTGAACTCTTTCAAACTTGCAACGCATAAAAAAACCTTGAATCAACCCTACATGGTTGATCCATTTCCTAAACACCGAAGCCATGATTCCAACTTGAATTAATCTTGCACTTACGAAAACCTGACTTTCCTTGGATTACCCCAAAAGCACGAGAACCACTTAATCGAGACTTGAACATGCATAAGACCCCAACTAAACATGATATGGTCTTTGATGATTTCCAATCACTTCATTCTTACCTTTGCGTCTGAAACAACTCAAGATATTGACAACTTACAGGTGGATCAACCTTGACTTGTTTGGGCACAAATTAAATCCGAAATCCTCCTTACTGCACACGCATCTAAGATGGACCTCCAATAAGCATTTTGATTACATTTACTTCCTCTTGTAATCCTCTCAGTCCATACAAATAAAGCAGAAGCGACACCTATTTCTGGAATGATGATTAGTGGACAGATGTACAAAATGAAGGTTAATACAGGTAGGACAAATTTGGGGTATGACAGATGCCCCTATCTAATTGGCTTTGACCCGGTAAGATGAACTGCTACCGAGTTCATTCTTTCAAGGTGCGAGTCAATTAGATATAAAGAAATCCCTGAATTTGTCCGAAAAGGAAGAAATTGTTTGAGAATGAAATATTGGATATCTCGCAAAGGTCGTTACCAACACAATGGTGATAACATTCACACTCACTGCCCTGACACCGAAAGGATGTAAGGGATCCAATATCAAAAAGGATAATAAAGAACAGACGCTAGTCATGACACCAAAAGGATGTCAGACCCATCACCAAAAGGATGATGGAGCGGAATAAGATCAAATTTAATCGCCACAAGGATGTAGATGGATAAGCTTCTCTGAAGAGATTGCCACTTATCACTGAAGATGGATAAGCTTCTCTGAGGAGATTTCCACTTATCGCTGAAGATGGATAAGCTTCTCTGAAGAGATTTCCACTTATCGCTGAAGATGGATAAGCTTCTCTGAAGAGATTGCCACTTATTGCTGAAGATGGATAAGCTTCTCTGAGGAGATTTCCACTTATCGCTGAAGATGGATAAGCTTCTCTGAAGAGATTTCCACTTATCGCTGAAGATGGATAAGCTTCTCTGAAGAGATTGCCACTTATCGCTGAAGATGGATAAGCTTCTCTGAAGAGATTGCCACTTATCGCTGAAGATGGATAAGCTTCTCTGAAGAGATTGCCACTTATCGCTGAAGATGGATAAGCTTCTCTGAAGAGATTGCCACTTATCGCTGAATATGGATAAGCTTCTCTGAAGAGATTGCCACTTATCGCTGAAGATGGATAAGCTTCTCTGAAGAGATTGCCACTTATCGCTGAAGATGGATAAGCTTCTCTGAAGAGATTGCCACTTATCGCTGAAGATGGATAAGCTTCTCTGAAGAGATTGCCACTTATCGCTGAAGATGGATAAGCTTCTCTGAAGAGATTGCCACTTATCGCTGAAGATGGATAAGCTTCTCTGAAGAGATTGCCACTTATCGCTGAATATGGATAGGCTTCTCTGAAGAGATTTCCACTTATCGCTGAAGATGGATAAGCTTCTCTGAAGAGATTGCCACTTATCGCTGAAAATGGATAAGCTTCTCTGAAGAGATTGCCACTTATCGCTGAAGATGGATAAGCTTCTCTGAAGAGATTGCCACTTATCGCTGAAGATGGATAAGCTTCTCTGAAGAGATTGCCACTTATCGCTGAAGATGGATAAGCTTCTCTGAAGAGATTGCCACTTATCGCTGAAGATGGATAAGCTTCTCTGAAGAGATTGCCACTTATCGCTGAAGATGGATAAGCTTCTCTGAAGAGATTGCCACTTATCGCTGAAGATGGATAAGCTTCTCTGAAGAGATTGCCACTTATCGCTGAATATGGATAGGCTTCTCTGAAGAGATTGCCACTTATCACTGAAAATGGATAAGCTTCTCTGAAGAGATTGCCACTTATCGCTGAAGATGGATAAGCTTCTCTGAAGAGATTGCCACTTATCGCTGAAGATGGATAAGCTTCTCTGAAGAGATTGCCACTTATCGCTGAAGATGGATAAGCTTCTCTGAAGAGATTGCCACTTATCGCTGAAGATGGATAAGCTTCTCTGAAGAGATTGCCACTTATCGCTGAAGATGGATAAGCTTCTCTGAAGAGATTGCCACTTATCGCTGAATATGGATAAGCTTCTCTGAAGAGATTGCCACTTATCGCTGAAGATGGATAAGCTTCTCTGAAGAGATTGCCACTTATCGCTGAAGATGGATAAGCTTCTCTGAAGAGATTGCCACCTATCACTGAAGTCTGCTGGAGGCAACTCACTGGGAAACGCCCATGGATTTACTGGAGATGCCCCTGTCCGGGCTGATTGTTGATTTGAAGATCTGATTAAACACGAGGTTGCAATACATCATGCAATACACCCATGGTCTTGAAGAGATGCCCCTGGCTTGGGCTGAGTTTGCTTTAGTGATCTTGAATTTTGTGGGAGGACCCACGGTCTTGTAGATAATGCCCCTGACTAGACTGATGATTGCATTGAATCTCTTGAATTTGCCCAACGAATTGTTGAACAAATTCGTGGGGAACGCCCACGGTCTTGCGGAAGATGCCCCTGACTGGGCTGATTAGGATCTTGAAAATCTTCGAAATTGATCCTGGATCTGATCTCGTATATGTAAATGCTTGACGATAATGATGTTCCATAACGAATGGAGATGCAAATGCAAATGCTAACACGCGGTGATGCAAGAGCTGAGGAAAGTATGATGTAATCATAGGTATGTATATGATGCAAGATGCTTATGAAGCAAGATGCTTACGATGTCGAATGCGATGCGTATGATGCATATGATTGCGGACGGGCAATGGAAATACAGGTGCCGACATGGCGGACTTTGGTGGTGGGAAAGTGAAAGATAAGCCTGACTTCCCGACATCCTCTATTTGTGATGTATAAAGAACTTGGATGTGTTGAGATTTTCAGCTCATGGCCTGCTCTGCCGGGTTTGACGACCTTGTCAGTCAAGTCGTTACAAGATTTAGAATGATGTTCCTGCGTACTCTTTAGAGTCATGGTCACCCTTTAGTTACCCCAAGAGGGTAAGTTATCCCTTAGTCTATTTTACCATAATGTCATTATATGCAAAACCCATCATCAAATAAATGAAACTTGCAACCAAAGGGTAAATAAAAACAGAAAAGCTTTGATGAAAGTAATTTTATTGATGAACACCCATAAATGGGAAAATTACAAAAGGAGGCAATTCCTAAAAGAGGTAACTGCTTTTAAAAGAGAAAAATAAAGACTAAGACAATGTTGAAACATGGTCCCTGCCAAGTTTCAAATCCGCTATGGCCCATATGTCTCTGAAGACCCTTCACGCCTTGCTTTTGAGCGCCAGAATCGAATTGATCTTTCTCAGTCGAGAGCTTGACGGTTTCGAGGAATAATTCACACGTCTTTTCAAGATGCAGTCCTGCCTTTTTGAATCCCTAACTTTTGCCTAAGCCGCCTTTTCAGGTTTTCAGCCTATCAGGATACTTTTTTTTTTTACTTCTAGTCCCTAATCTTGCCTGAACCATTTTTATGGTCCACCAGGACGCCCATTTTTGCGTGGATTTTCTTTTTGGGTCCACCGGGTCTATCTTTTAGGCATAATATTTTTTAACTGCATCTGCATTCACAGGGGATGAGAGATCGTCACCATCCATGGTTGACAGGATCAAGCCCCCTCCGGAGAAAACCTTCTTTACTACATACGGACCCTCATAGTTTGGTGCCCATTTTCCCCTTGGATCGACGTGAGTTGGCTGAATTTTCCTTAGCACCAAATCTCCTGCTTGGATGTGTCGTGGGCGAACCTTCTTATCAAAGGCCCTCTTCAATCTTTTTTGGTATAATTGTCCATGACAGATGGCCGTCATGCGTTTCTCGTCGATGAGATTGAGTTGGTCGAGTCTGGCTTGTATCCATTCGGCCTCATCTAGCTTGATGTCTGCTAAAATCCTTAAGGAGGGAATCTCTACTTCAATGGGCAATACTGCTTCCATGCCATATACGAGAGAAAACGGGGTTGCCCCTGTGGAAGTGCGCACTGAGGTGCGGTAGCCATGCAACGCGAACGACAACATCTCGTGCCAGTCTTTGTAAGTCTTCACCATCTTCTGGACGATTTTCTTAATGTTCTTATTTGCCGCCTCAACAGCTCCGTTCATTTTAGGGCGATAAGGTGTTGAATTGTGGTGTTCAATTTTAAAGTTTTCACACAACTCTTTCATCATCTTATTGTTGAGGTTTGAACCATTGTCTGTAATGATCTTGTTCGGGATTCCATATCGACAAATAATCTCTTTTTTGATGAAGCGAGTCACCACTTGCTTAGTGACGTTGGCATAGGATGCCGCTTCTACCCATTTGGTAAAGTAATCGATGGCCACTAAGATAAAACGGTGCCTATTTGAAGCGGTTGGCTCGATGCGTCCGATTACATCTATACCCCACATAGCGAAAGGCCAAGGCGAAGTCAAAACATTCAGAGGGAGTGGTGAAGTATGGACCTTGTCTGCGTAAATTTGGCACTTGTGGCATGATTGGACATGGAGACAACAATCCGTTTCCATCGTCATCCAATAGTATCCTGCCCTCAAAATCTTTTTAACCATAGTATGACCACTAGCATGTGTCCCAAAAGATCCTTCATGCATCTCATTTATGATACGTTCTGCCTCGTGTTTATCCACGCATCTGAGTAGAACCGAATCGTAATTCCGCCTGTATAACACGTCACCACTGAGGAAGAACTTTGAGGAGAGCTTTCTGAGATACTTCTTGTCAGTGATAGTTATGCCTTCTGGGTATTCTTGGGTCTCTAGATATCGCTTGATGTCATAGAACCAAGGATGATTATCAGTTTTAGCTTCTTCCCCCTCGGCCGCTAGGCAATAAGCGGGTTCGTCCAAATATTCTAAACGGATGGATGGCGCCTCATTCTCCCACTTGACTTGAAACATAGATGCTAGTGTTGCTAGAGCGTCAGCCAACTGATTTTCTCCTCTGGGAATGTGATGGAAAGTGATCTCATCAAAGTACGGGATTAACTTCAAGACATGATCTCTGTAAGGAATTAACTTGAGGTCCAATGTTTCATACTCCCCTTTAATCTGGCATATGACAAGCGCGGAATCTCCATAGACTTCTAGAATCTTGATTCTATTATCAATGGCAGCTTCAATTCCGAAAATACAGGCTTCATATTCGGCCATGTTGTTAGTACACTTAAAGCATAATCTGGCGGTGAATGGCAGGTGAAAGCCAGTTGGAGAAGTGATGATTGCCCCAATTCCACAACCTTTGGCATTTGCGGCACCATCGAACACGAGCGTCCATCGCGATCCTGGTTCGGGTCCATCATTTGGGTCTGGCGTGGCATAATCTCTGGCAAACATGACGTCTTCGTCGGGGAAATCGAAACGCATAGACTGGTAGTTGTCCATAGGTTGGTGGGCAAGGTATTCAGAGAGCACACTCCCTTTGATAGCTTTCTGCGTAACATACTGGATGTCATACTCTGTTAACACCATTTGCCAACGAGCTACCCGCCCAGTGAGAGCGGGCTTCTCGAATATGTATTTGACGGGATCCATCTTGGAGATCAACAAAGTCGTATGGGTGAGCATATATTGTCTCAAACGTTTTGCTGCCCAAGCCAATGCGCAACATGTTTTCTCGAGCATCGAATATCTCGTTTCACAGTCATTAAACTTCTTGCTGAGGTAATAGATTGCATGCTCTTTCCTGTCGGTTTCATCATGTTGTCCCAATACGCATCCCATGGATCCCTCTAACACAGTCAGGTACATGATCAGGGGTCGTCCGGGCACCGGAGGCATCAAGATCGGCGGTTCTTGTAAGTATTCCTTTATCTTCTCAAAGGCTTTCTGACAGTTATCGTTCCATACCACGGCTTGATCCTTTCGAAGTAATTTGAAGATGGGCTCACAAGTGGCCGTTAGATGGGATATGAACCTGGCGATATAGTTCAATCTCCCAAGGAATCCTCGGACCTCTTTTTCAGTTTTGGGAGCCGGCATCTCCTGGATAGCTTTGACCTTATCTGGATCGACTTCAATCCCTTTTTGGCTCACAATAAAACCTAGCAATTTACCAGATCTTACACCAAAAGTGCATTTGTTGGGATTTAGTCTCAGCTGGAATTTCCTTAACCGGGCGAATAGCTTTCCCAAGTGGATAAGGTGCTCTTCCTCAGTCTGGGATTTCGCAATCATATCGTCTACATAACATTCAATCTCTTTATGTATCATGTCATGGAAAAGAGTGACCATTGCTCGCTGATATGTTGCGCCTGCGTTCTTAAGTCCAAATGGCATAACCTTGTAACAGAAAGTTCCCCATGGAGTGATGAAAGTCGTCTTTTCCATATCTTCGGGCGCCATCTTAATCTGGTTATATCCAGAAAAGCCATCCATAAATGAGAATACAGAAAATTGGGCCGTGTTGTCTACTAGCACATCAATGTGTGGCAAAGGGAAGTCATCTTTCGGACTTGCTCTATTAAGGTCTCTATAATCTACACACATTCGCACCTTCCCATCCTTTTTAGGTACTGGGACAATATTCGCTATCCATTGCGGATAGTTGGATACTGCCAGAAAACCAGCGTCCAATTGCTTTTGTACCTCTTCTTTGATCTTGAAAGACATCTCTGGCTTTGTTCTCCTCAACTTTTGCTTCACCGGCGGGCAGCCTTCCTTGAGAGGTAGTTTGTGCATCACAATCTCTTCATCTAGACCGGGCATATCTTTGTAAGACCAAGCAAAAACGTCAACATACTCTCGAAGCAATATTATCAGTTTTGACTTAATCTCTGACTCCAAAGCTGCGCCTATCTTGATTTCTTTGGCATCTTCTTCAGTTCCTATGTTGATGACTTCGACCTCTTCCTGGTAGGGCTGAATGACCTTTGACTCCTGCTTCAATAATCTAGCTAGATCTTCTGGGAGATCACAATCTTCCTCGCAGTCTTCGTCGGCTTGGTAGATCGGGTTATCAAAGTCATATTGGACCATAGCGGGGTCGTTATTGACAGGAGCAAGGGAAGATCTGCACGATGAATGACTTCATGCTTTATTATTATTTTTTTTATATTTTTAGAAAAGGTTGACAGAAAAAAGGAAAATAAAACAAAACATTGTCTTTCAAAGATAATTTTATGTGCAAAAAGTAGAAATGAAAGAAAGAGAGCGTAATTGGATGCGAAAGTTTATTTATTGATGATAAGTTATGCTTTTAAAAGCAAAAGGCCCTACAACATGATACATATGCCTTGGGCAGAGCATATGATTTTTTTTAGATAAAATAAAAGGGAATTACTCGTCTACTAGAGTAACTTCGGGGATTTCAACGACTCTCCAATTGTTCAAAGTTTGGTTAGGCGCCCTAGGATACACCATACACAGCTCTTCATGATCTTCGGTTTCAGTTTCCAAAAACATGACTTGACCATCGACAAGGTGGCCTCCACTAGTAAAAACCAACGAAGTTACAAGCTCTTTGCCCTTATCAGTTGCATTCTTCTGCTTGTAGCCTAGACCAGCTCCATTTTTGTTGACGGGCAATTCCAACACCCTGCCCCATCCTCGCGGATGTCCTTCCTCTATCACCGTCCTCGCGTCCTTCCAAGTCACTATTGAAGATGCTGGCTTTTCGTAAATCATTTCAACATTGATCACTTCAAAAGCTTGAAATGGTGTCTCATGCACCTCATTTCCTACTTCCACATAGCGGAAAGAAGCAAGATGGCTCACAAGAACATCTTCCTCACCCTCAATGATGACCATCTGATTGTTAATCATAAATTTGATCTTTTGATGCAAGGTTGAAGTTACAGCGCCTGCGGAATGAATCCACGGACGACCAAGAAGGCAACTGTAAGCGGGGTAAATATCCATTACGTAAAATGTAATGATGAAAGTATGAGGTCCGATCTTGATCGGGAGGTCAACCTCGCCTACCACAGTTCTCTTAGCTCCATCAAAGGCTTTTACAATAGTTTGACTTGGCTTCATCACAAGTCCTTCAATTGACAGCTTGCACAACGAGCTTTTGGGTAATACATTCAGCGATGATCCAGTGTCAACGAGCACCCTAGAGAATACAACATCCACACATTCGATGGTAATGTGCAAGGCCTTGTTATGATTTTTACCTTCGGGAGGTAATTCACTATCATTAAAGCTCAAAATATGACCTGATGCAATATTTCCCACCACTTCTTCAAACTGTACTACTGATATTTCCTCTGGCACATGGGCTGCCTTCAAGAATTTTAGCAGTGCTTCTTGATGGGCCTTTGAACACATTAACAATGACAGCATGGATATCTTCGAAGGCGTCTGATTGAGCTGATCAATCACTTTGTAATCGCTCTTCTGAATGATTCTTAGAAACTCCTCCGCTTCATCATTTGGGATGCCTTTCTGTTTAGACGAATGCCCCTGTTCATTGGTGCTTGGTACGGCAGTACCTTTCCTTGTATTGTCACTGCTGTTGACAGGAGGTGCAGTCGGGGCGAAGATTCGACCACTTCTAGTAACGCCTCCGGTTCCCACGATGTTCTCTACAGTCTTCTTTTCTTCCAATACATCTTCTTCTGCCACCTTCTGTCCATTGAGAAAAACAGCTTCATCGTATAACCAGGGTACAACTTTGGTGCTCTCGTACGGAAACGGAGATGGGGTCGAAATGACAAGCTGGTTCATTGATGGTGGAGACATAGGTATTTTAACTGGATCATACGGGATCTGCAGTGGGATAGAAGCATGTCCGTACATGTTGTCCCATTCTTCCTCATCGCACGGTATGGTCAATGGTGTGCGGTTCGAATTGTTAACTGGGATCCAAAGCTCATATCCATCATCATATGGTATCTCCAATGTTTCGAACGGAATTTCAAGAGTAGCAACTTCCTCAATCTTCGATAGTTGTTCCGCTACTAATACACCCTGCTCAATCAGGCCTTGTATGCCTTTCTTCAGCTCAGCGCATCCTTGAGATCCGTCCATGCAAACATGGCAATTAGTTGGACATCCTGGGTAAATGTTTTTCAACAAGAGTTGCTCCTTAATAGTGGAAAGTGGGGTCCTCAATTTCTCAATATCCGAAATTAATCGGATCCCCTTAGAGCCTTCAATCATGTTTGTTGAGTGGTGAGGTGGCATTGGATTAGATTTGATGTTCGGAGTACTTCGGGTAAAGTTTATCGCTTTGGAGTCGATAAGATTTTGCACAATGTATTTTAAAGCTTTACAATTCTCGATGCTATGGCCCGGGGCGCCAGAGTGGAATTCGCATCTCGCATTTACATCGTAGCCGTAGGGGAGAACAGCCGGAGGATCTTTCATTTCCCTAAGTTGAACGAGACCTGCTTTCAACAAGAACGGAAGCAATTTGGCGTAAGTGGACGGAATTGGATCAAGCCTCCTTTCTGGCTTTCTCTGCCCTTGATACTGATTTTGTCTTGGTTGATAGGGTTGTTGTTGTCGATTTTGCTGAGGCGCAGGCTGATTTGCCGGAATAGAAAGTGGCTGCTGTGGAGCGATGGCAGCAATGTGGTGATAACCTTGGTGAGTTCTCCTTCCATTGGTGAACACTGCACTAGCTTCGCCTTCCCTTTTCTTAACGAAACCCTGATAAGGCTTCTTGACCCCGCTTGCAGATCCGCCTGCATTCTGAATTTTTCCCGCCTTCATGAAACTCTCTAATCTCTCTCCAGCCATAACAAGTTCAGAAAACACCGTGGAGGTTGAGGATGCTAACCGCTCAAAGATCGATCCTTGTAGCGTGCCCATGAATAGGTCTGTCAGTTCTTTCTCCATCAGTGGAGGTTGTACCCTTGCAGCTACTCCCCTCCATCTCTGCGCGAAGTCCTTAAAACACTCATTCGGCTTCTGAGTCAAATTCTGAAGCTGCATACGATTCGGAGCCATGTCAGTATTATACTGATAATGCTTCACGAAAGCGTCTGCCAACTCTTTCCAGCTTCTCACGTTGGATCGTTCAAGGTGCATATACCATTCTAGGGATGCCTCTGTTAAGCTATCTTGAAAGAAATGGATTAGTAGCTTCTCGTCATCAGAATAGGCGGCCATCTTCCTACAGTAAGACCTTATGTGGGTCTTAGGACAACTGTTACCCTTGTACTTCTCAAAGGTTGGAATTACAAACTTTGGAGGTATCTTAACTCCGGGTACAAGACATATTTCAGCGGCATCCAGTCCCAAAACATCGGGGCCTTGCAATGTCTTCACCATCTCCTGTAAAGCATTAAACTTCTTCTCTAATTCGGCGGTCTGTGGCCCATATGCTTCACCTGAATTCTCATAGAAACCTTCATGATCATCGTACTGGACTTGTGTTGGGATCGTAGTACCATGAGGATGAGTCGTACCGACTGGCGGAGGGACGGTGTTGATAGGTACGGCGCCGGCAGAAGTAGGAATTGCCCCAACAGGGGTTGGGGTGGCATCAACAGGAATTGGAATTGCACCACTTGCATTGGGAACTGCACCAGCCAAAGTCTGATTAGCGCTCCTCTCCGCTGCTTGTCTCATCTCCTCTTGACTTCTGGCCATATTCTGAATCACCTCCATGAGTTGATTCATTTGCGTTTTCATGCCTAGCATCTCGCTCCTCATAGTAGCCTGGTCCTGCTCTATCTGATCCATGATTCTCTTCTGGCTATTCCTTGTGTTATACCGATGCCGTGAAGTCAGCTTGCTTTACTCTTTCTGAAAGGGGTAAGCGGTGTGTAAGATCGGGTTGTAGGAAATGCAAAAAGAAAAATGCGCAAACGTATGCAAAATGCTCGAGAGACTTCCGAGGCTTGTGATTATCATTGGTATCATAGAATCATGACTGAATAATAAAGGAGTGCGCGATTTGGACCAAAAAGCAATCTTTCATTAATTTTAGAAAAAATTCATACAGACAAAAGCTGAATAAGCCGAAACTACAAGTCGTGCTACAAAAGATAACTGAATAACTAAAATTCTCTCTTTTGGAGACGTTCTTCAAGCTTCTTCGTCTCAAACATGAACCTCCTAACCATTTGGTCGCAGAGCTGGATAAAGTGGTGAACAGAAGGAGGGATATCATTCCCTTCCAAGTCTTGAATGGCGCTTTCCAACCTCCATGGGATATCACGGATCATGAGGTTGCAATGCTCCACCAAATTGTTGTACCTAACACGACACATATCTAGAGTCGACTGGTAATAACAAATAGAATCCACATGGGTGTCCAACAACTCATTGAGCTGAGCCTCCTTCTCGAGCCACTGCGCACTATCTCTTTGCAAAGCCTCGAAACGATTCCTCCACAAAAGGGCTGTTTCTTGGGCAGTTTCCAATTCTTGACATTTGTTATTCCACAGGTCAGACGTGACATATGAGTCTTTCAATGCCTCCTCTTTGAGTCTTCGTTCATTTTCCACTAGGGTCAAAGCATTTCTCAGTCGTTCTTCAAGATCCCCAATATCAGCCTCAAGATTCTCTCGTATTTCCTTCTTTTCGGCAGAGGCTATCTCAAAGAAGTGCCATGCCCTATCACAAGAAGCTTTGGTGTCTTTTAAGCGTTGTCGGAGAGTTGTTAATGATGCATCAGCCCCTTCGTAACCCTGTTGGTACCTGACTCTCAGATCCGTTTCTAATTTTAGCTTCTTGCTACTTTCAGCTGCTTGATCCTGTTCAAACTCCACCTTTCTTTTGTACTGACCACTCTCCACCTTTGCTTGGTGGACTTCATTCTGAAGGTCCTGGTTCTCCTTAGTCAATCTCTCCACTATTAGCTTCAATTTTTCATATTCTTCTATGAACACATGAGTGGGAGCAGGAGGTGCTTCTTGCATAGAGGGCTCTAAGGGAAATGGTAACGACCTTTCAGCTACTCTAGCTAGTAACCACCGGTTGTATGGCTCCTTTGCCACGCAATTCTTCGCTTTTAACTCCTTCCTCCCCTTTGTATGAATCTTGCCCCAAGCCTTAGCAATCTTCCTGACAAACGCAGGGTCCTCTGATGTGGCTAGCAAAAAGAAACTCTGAACCTTCTCTGCTTCGGGCTCGCCCTCCATAGCATAGCCCAACTGACGTAATGCCATGACTGGGTTATAATTAATACAACCGGCCCTACCGATCAAAGGTACATTACCGAATTCTCCACAACTGAAAATGATTTCCAAATCATAGTACTCAGGAGAGTACCAAGCAATATCATTAGCTTCCAGAGACATGATGCGTTGAGACCATTTTAATTTCTTCTTGTTTTCCATGAACGGCCCTTTCTTGGGCAAATGAGAATCATACCACTTGTATAGTAGGTGAGAGCAGCATTGGATCATTCCCGCCTTCTTTTCACTCCTCCAATGAATAGAGTGATAAACATCGGCAAGGAGTGTAGGGATGGGATTCTTCTGCATGAAGAGAACGATGGCAGTGATGTCTATGAAATTGTCCACATTTGGAAAGAGGACAATCCCATAAATCATTAGAGCAACGCTTATTCCGAACTTTTCCCAATCTTCATCCACCTTGTATTGAGCAGCCTTTTCTAGCAGAAATTTCAATGGAAAACCCTGAACACCCCCTTTACTGGTTAGACCCCCCTTGACTTCCTCTTTGGTCATACGTAGAGTAAGAGCAATGGCAGGAGGTTTTGGTTCTTCTTCCAAGCCTGTGTATATAGGTTGATCCTTAATCTTGATGTTTAAAATGTGAGAATATTCCTCAAGAGTAGGGGCCAACTGATAGTTTTGAAAAGTGAAACATCTGAGAGGTGCATCATAGAACTGAGCCATAGCGAACAAAGCCCAAGTATCGACCCTATAATGGAGGAGATCAAGCAATTTCCCATACTTCCCCTGAAAGTTGATCTTGATAGCCTTTGGTACGTCAATCAGAATGTCTTGAATTAGTTCCAGCTTTGGTTCTCTAAACTTGATGGAATTTGTGCTTCGCTTTCTTTGGTCAGTCATTGTATTCACCAATACCTGAGATAATCACAGTCTCTTAAGTCCCTTGATATGCGAGAAATGATATGCAATGCAATGTTTTATGAATGCACATGATAAAGAGCACAAAACGAGATCAAGATCACTGGTCCTGCAAAACAACACAAAACATTTCTCCCATCGGGTGGGTTGTCTAATGGTTTATAAGAGGGTATCCCAAAGGCTTTTAAACAAAGTCCCGTGCACTAACCCTCGAAAGTTTTCCATCATAACGACTACTCGTAAGACGGTAATCCCTTCAAAGGATGAACACAGAGTCATGTCCTAGCAACCTTTGGAATAAGGTTCTACAAAGGTCCTCAGAGTCGCGGACTCCCACGTCGGAAATAAAGACGTCATTACGACTACACGTAAGACATAATCATTCCAACGGGGTCTCATCTGAGCGATGGAATTCGATCCAACTCAACGAGTCCTAAGTCTCGCAAATCAGAAAGAACCCACCTCCTATCTTAGTGTGTACTTGAAAGCTCGGGTAGGAAGCCTTATCTCACAAACCATCCAAATAAACCCAACAGTTAGTGAACATAACATAATAAAAAATAAAAGCAAATAAAACACAAACACGACAAATAAAATAGGTCTGGCTCGCTAGAATTGTCCCCAGCAGAGTCGCCAGCTGTCGCTACTCGAAAAATGCATCGTGCAACGACGGGGAGGCGAAGAAGAAAGGACAGAAGAGTCGCCACCGAACTTTATTTATCCCATGAGGGGAAAGGGAAATATCGAGAAAACCTTAAGAAAATAAAATGGATAAGATGGTCTCACGACCAAGAACGGGTTCGGAAGCCGGTTATGCGAGGGGAAGGTATTAGCACCCCTCGCATCCATCGTACTCGATGGGAACCTTTTGTTTGTCGATGTGTGAATTTATTTGCTTAAACATTATGCTATAAGAAGTGTTCTACAGGGTAAAAGAAGGGTTAGAAACAGGAAAATTAGGAGGAAAGAGAGAACGGGGAAAAAGAGAAAGAACAGACTCGGTAGGACTTCGCAGTCCTATGCCTACGTATTCTCAATAGATGTGAGAAAGTCAGAGTCGACGTAGTTCGGGGAACTACAGATATGGGGGGAATGTGCTCGGCAAGAATTGTGGCCCTTGTGCCTACGTATCTTTACTTGAGAAAGTAAAGAATCAGAGCAGCCGTAGTTCGGCCTACGGTGTATTGATGTTTTTTTTTTTTGTGGATGATGTTATCGTGCGCATTCTAGCAGTTAGGTGTTTTGCAGCTCGCTCGTTGGAGACTTAGGCATTACCTGTTTGCGGTAGAACAGACGTAACATATCCTTTTGAAAGATTGATTAGTTTTCGCCACGCTGGGCAAGAAGTCACGTTTGATTGATTGGATTGTTTTTTAGGGGCGAGACAGGTCCTCGAATAGTAACCCCTACGGGTAGTACCCAATTCGTTATCTCAAAGTTTTTGTTATAAAATGTGTGGCGAACGAGGCGTCTTTGTATTGAAAGACGAGCGTCGAAACCACCCTCACTACAGTGGGCATTCCTATGCTCAGAGAAGAAGAGGTATACACCCAATCCTCTCTCTTTAATTCAATGCAAAGAGAACTTCGTTCTCTTATTAAAGATGTTTTTGGTTTTGAATGGTAAATGCTTTGCGACAGAGAACCCTACGGTAAACGTCAGCACTCGGGATAGGAGAAGGCCTACGCCTAACCACTCCACGACCATTCAAGTTTTAATGTGAAAATGACTTGAAAATGCACTCGATGCGAGACCGAGGTTTTAGGTGTGAAAATTGTGGAACGAAGTTGTGAGAGGGAGAGGTGGCGGATAGAGGCGCGTCTTCGTATTGAAAGACGAGTGTCGAGACCACCCTCACTACAGTGGGTATCCCAACACTCGAAGAAGAAGAGGTCTACACCCAATCCTCTTTTTTTAATTCAATACAGAGAAATGATTTGGAAATTGAGATTTGAAAATGGACTCGGTACGAAACCGAGGTTTTGAAAATGTACTCGGCGCGGAGCCGAGGTTTTAGAAGAGAAAATGGAGGGAAAGCGTCTTTGTATTGAAAGACGAGTGTCGAGACCACCCTCACTACAGTGGGTATCCCAACACTCGGAGAGGAAGAAAGTCTACACTTAATCCCCTCGTTTAATTCAATACAAAGAATATGATTTAAAAGATAGTTTAAAAGGGACTTGATACAAAGTCGAGGTTTTTTAGGATAGGAGGGATTGAAAACGTCTTCGTATTGAAAGACGAGTGTCGAAACCACCCTCACTACAGTGGGCATCCCAACACTCGAAGAAGAAGGGGTCTACACCCAATCTTCTCTCTTTAATCCAATACCAAGAATTTGTTTGAAAATGTTTTCGGAGATACACTCGATACGGGACCGAAGTTTTAGGAGGAAAAAGCGTTGAAAGAGAAGTGGTCTCAGATCCAACGTTTACAAGGAAATAAAATTTTTTAAAACCACAATATATTTTACAAAGTTCTAACAAAACAAAAAGAGAAATGACATTCTAAATATATATAAGAAAACTCTTAAAATAAATAAGATAAGGTTCTTAAAACTTTAAAGAAAAAATAAATAGAAAATTAGATATGTAAAGTAATCTAAAAAATATATAAGAAAACCTAAAGTAATATGTATATAGTATTTACAAAATAAATATTAAAATATTTACAAATAGATACTAGAATATTTACAATATATTAGAAAAAAGAAAATTTATATATCTATAACTTAAATTTACCAAAATAAAATTACAAAACTCTAAACATTTCATTTGAGATTCAATAAAATAATAGAAACAGAAAACAAAGGACATTAGATTGTGATGACCAAACAGAAAGATACAAACACGTACGCACTGGAGATATACGTACACAACCGTGGCACTTGTAAGCAACACACTCAGATTCGAATACCACAACATCAAAACGAAAACACTCAGATTCGAATACCACAACATCAAAACGAAAACGCTCAGATTCGAATACCACAACATCAAAACGAAAACGCTCAGATTCGAATACCACAACATCAAAACGAAAACGCTCAAATTCGAATACCACAACATCAAAACGAAAACGTGAGCATGAAAACGCAATGAACAAAAGTCGAACTACCTCAAATTCGAAACTCCTTCTGCTTGGTTTCGACTTCTCACTCTTCTCCTTCACTTCCGTTTCTGTTCTTCTTTTGGCGGTGCGGCGGTGGATGGTTGATTATCGGAACGATGGCAGCTTGATTTCTGATGGTCTACAATCCCGCTCACCACGTGTTCGATGAAAGTACTGCTGTGGTTTGGATGCTGGTTGCAAAGTTTACAGTGAGTTTATGAGGAAGATGGATTGTTGAGTTGGGTTGAAGTTGAGGTGGTAGTATGAGCTGTTCGAAAACGGTGTTCAAAGGTGAGGGAAATGAAACGAAGGTTAAGGTTGCTGCAAGAATGGGTGGATGATGAGGATGAAATTGGTGAAGAGTTTGGGGTGGCTGCTGCAATGGTTAGGTTTTTTCCTTTTTTCTCTACCAGCCTCCTTTCTGAATGAATGGTAACCAAATATATATGATGGGAGATTAGGGTTTTTTATGTTTGAATCATGATAGTGTATCACTTCTGCTAGCACTTTCTGATGCCCAGACCATGCCTTTCCATTTTAGTGAATCTGGCTCTGCTGTCCTATTTTCTTGTCTCTGAATTTCGTCTGTTTGTGCTGACTGTATCTTCTGTTATTTACTCATGATTTTCACTGTGGTAACACAACAATTTTACTGATACATTTAATTTTTTTGCAGGTTTAGTCTAATAACCGATCTTTTGAGAAACCCTCAGAGTAGAAGAATAACCTTGTAGTGCTTTTGTCTCTCCAACATGTGCTAACACTACTCTAATTTGAACAATTGTCTGTTCCACAATGTTGCCCGCTTGAGAAAGAGCTTCTTGGTTTCATACTCACCTTTCTCACCTGTTCTTTGACTCGTTTACTGAAAAGTCAAAATCAAACTCACTTCAAAACTTGGCTTCAAAACCATTTGACCCCTTTCCTGCCACATCAGATTTGCAAAGCTTCTCTCAGGAACAAAAGCCTTCTGTGTATACTTACGCCTTCTAGGTGCCAAAATTGGCAAGCATTGTTCCATTAGAGCCATCAATCCAGTTTCAAATCCTGAGCTAATGTCAATTGGTGTTGGTGTTCACCTCGGTGACTTTTGTCGCATAATCACTGGTTTCAATTGGATTGTTCTAAACCATGGGATGAAAATAAATTCCCTTTCATTGATGTTGGAGAGATAAATATCAATGAGAATCTCTCAATTGAAGAATCACAGAAGCTCGAGTTCAATCCATATCTTAAAAGCAATGAATTGGATGTAATTTCAGCCACTTCCAACACACAAAGTGCTTCAATTGATCACGGCCGTTCATTAATCTACGAGATCTGTCAGCATGTCCGTAACAGACAACCACTCCCAGAAGCTTGGAGAAGCCTCGTACAACAATCCAATGTTAAGGTTGATTTGTCCTGCTGTCCAATGGCATCACCACCACCACCATTGCATGGTAATTGGTCTATCCATTTTCCTTTCTCTGAACATGGTTCTTTATTTTAAGGATACCAAGAAACTCCCACTTCATTGGCTATTTCCATTCTTCTGGATCCTCTCAGGCTTCACAGGTGGGTAGCAATGGAGCAATGTTGAATCCCTGCTGTTGGAATCATTATTGCATAAAACCGGAAACACGTGCAAACTCGTGGTGAAATCAGTGTCGTGAACTTGTTTTGAAGATTGTTACTTGGTGCTGAGTTATGAGTTTTCGATGAGAACATATGCATGATGTACTGATTGCTACTAAATCACTGATGTTGAACGAGGGCGATGAACCAGTTGCCACGGCTTGAATCAAGCGAGCTGAGAAAACTTACTTGACTGCTCCTAGGTCCTTGCATGTGGCAGTTATGTCGGGATCAACCGTTTCCATTACTGCATTGCTAGCAGTCTTGGACAAAATTAGATGATGGAGATTGGATTCATTGTCAACGGCTTTTCTTCCGGTTAGCAATTCAAGTAAAACAATGCCATAGCTGTAGACATCGGATTTCTCAGTGAGTCGGGAAGTTCGGGCATACTCAGGGTCTATGTAGCCAATGGTGCCCATTATGTAAGTAGAAGTATGAGACTTAGTAGGGCAGAGACTTTTGGCAATGCCAAAATCAGTTAGATGAGGCTCAAAATCTGCATCTAGTAAAATATTTGACGATTTCACGTCCCTATGTATGATGCGAGGACTGCAATCATGGTGTAAATATGCAAGTCCTTGTGCTGCTCCTAGCGCTATTTTTAGACGCAAATGCCAATCAAGTTTTTTCTTCTTACTTTGTCCATGAAGAAGATCCCATAGACTGCCATTTTCCATGTAGTCATAAAAGAGAAGGTGGCCATAAGGAGACAGAGAGTAGCCTTGAAGACTAACCAGATTCCGGTGCTTAATGCTTCCGACAGTTCCAAGTTCAGTTTCAAATTCTTTTAAGTATTGTGGATAGTGAGAATAGAGCCTCTTGATGGCAACTGGCTTGCAATTTTTAAGAACGCATTTATAAACCGTACTTGACACACCACTTCCAATTATATACTTCTCACTCAAGTTTTCAGTCATTCTCATGATATCATCATAGACATGAAGTGCCATGTTCATATGAAGAATCACTAGCTTTGGAGGTGAGAAAGTAACTGGTTTTTCGAGTGATCCATCAGGATATGGAGCTGGATGGTGTGGTCGGCAAGCAGCCAGAAGTATCATCAGAAGAATGACAAGGGCACCGAGTGTAATTCCTAGAATAGCCGCCTTAGATAACGTAACTCGATCTGAAGGGTGAGAACCTTGACATGGATAATTCAGCCAATTGCCACAAAGACCAGAATTTCCAATGAAACTGTCCGGTGAAAATCTGGTAAAGTTGTTGTTTGTGGGAATAAGACCAACTAGGTTGTTATAGGACACATTAAGCAGAGAAAGACTAAGACAATTTACAAGCGACGCCACGTCCCCGGTTAAGTCATTGTATTCAAGCCTCAATGATCCTATATTCTGAAGCTGACTAAGTTCTGCAGGAATAAAATCGGAGAGTTGGTTATGGGAAAGATCAATATCCATTACACTTTTGAGATTACCAAACTCTGCTGGTATAGGTCCTGTTAAACCATTTCTGCTCAGGTTCAGCTTCAGAAGATGTTCCAAGTCACCGAGGGAAGGAGGAATTGGTTCGATTAATTCATTGTTGGAAATATCCAATGTATCCAAATTACCGATCCGTGACAGTTCAATTGGAATGGAGCCTTGAAGGTTGTTCGACGAAAGATTCAAAGAGGTCATACTCTCCAAGCTCTGGAAAGTAGAGGGTATTGTTCCATTCAGCTTATTCCCGTGCACATTTAGGCTGTTAAGGTTTTTACACGAGCTAATGTTACCGGGAATTGGCCCCTCAAGGTTGTTGTTAGCAACATTTAAGTCAAAAAGATCAGTAAGCTTTCCAAGCTCCGGCGGGATATGTCCACTTAGATTATTATCATTCAACTCCAAATAATGAAGCTTTGACATATTTCCAAGCTCCGGAGGGATGAAACCAGTCAGCTTATTACCATGCAAGTACAATTTTTCAGTGTAAGTCAAATTACCCAAAATAGGAGGGATAGATCCAGTTAACATGTTACAGCTCAAGTCTAACACAGCGAGTGCTTGCATGAGACCAAGCACCGATGGAATATGCCCGGAGAGTTTATTCCCTTGCAACGACAAGGTTGCGATTTGTAGAAACCCGATATTGAACGGAACTTCTCCAGTCAACTGGTTGTAAGATAAATCCAAGACTTGGAAGGAAGTGCAGTTGCCTATGTTTTCGGGAATACTTCCGGTTAGGCTATTGTTTCTCACATCAAAATACCACAAGGCAGTTAACTGACACATGTCTGGAGATAATGAACCGACCAAGTTGTTCCCTCGTAAGCCAAGATATTGCAAAACTTCATTCCAGTATATAAGCCTTGGTATTTCACCACTTAGATTATTTTGTGCCAGGTCCAGATTCTTCAAATTAGGAATCTGAGACAATGTTGAAGGAATTGGTCCAATCAATTGATTATTCTTCAAAATCAGATTCTCTAATTGTTTCAGCTTTGAAATCGAATATGGTATATCACCCCGAATTTCGTTAAATGACAAGTCCAAGTCTTGCAACAAAGAACAGTCACCAATCTCATCTGGTATCTGACCTGATAACCGGTTTTCTTTTAAATCAATAGAGACCAAGCTCTTAAGGTTCCGGATCGAAGGCGAGATTTCACCATCAAGATTCAGCCCAGAAAGATTAAGTGCAACAACATTGAAGGTGACATTATCACATGAAATTCCTCTCCAAGCACAATAATCTGATGTTGATGAGTCAGTCCAATCATATAGAACATTATCCACATCCCTGAATGACTTCTTTATATCCAACAATGTTGACCCGTCATCTCTTTCTTTCTCTCTCTCTTTCTCTTTTACATTTTTCGTTCATTTTGTGACAAGATGGGCTTTCATTTGTATGCACGTCACGCAGGTACGGATGCGGCACCCTATGTCTCAGGGAGACATTGATGCAGAAGCTGAAGTTTCAAAACCGGTGTATGCAATCATGTGGTGGGTTCTGCTGAGGAAAGCGAAATAATCGGGGGGTTATCAATCTTTTCACCAAACATAGACCAGAGTCAAATTTGATTCATTCTTGACGTGCATCGCACAATTCTGAATTGAAAACGTCGAGGCAGTGGAAGACCTTGGTCTAGAATGAAGGATGGTGGTGCGGAATGGTTTTCGACCGTCGTCGTTGTTCTTGCAGCAGGGGTGAGAGTTTGCGGGTATTAGCTGCAGGTTGTATTCCTTGTGCCCTGTTACTCTTTGCACTCCTTATGCTTGAATAAAACCTTAATCTCCACACGTTTTGTTGTTTTAAAATGAAATTTTAATCCAACTATGGCGGACACCAGTCATTAAATCCTGTACAAGAATACTTTGAGCTGATATATGCTTTTTGCAAATCAATCAATTCATGTTTCACCTCCACAGCTTGCTTCAGATATCCTCAAGAAAGCCAAGTACTTTGAGTGCATATTGCCACATAAGTTCTCCACGGTACCCTTCAAATCTAAATAGTTCACAGCAAATCTTTCTAATTCCCTTTTCGGTTTGAGACTGGTAGAGAGAGTCGACCTTGCATTAGGGAATGGTGCTCTCAATGGAAGGGAAGTCATCTTCTTTCTCGCTACTTTCCAACGTTCTCGCTGTTGAGTTCATAGAAGCAGTGTGTAGTTGTTGAAAGCTCGGCGAGGAAGTGAAATAGAACGCAAACAAAATGCAAAACGGGCGAGATTTTGTTTATTTGATTGTGAACATATGGGCTTGTAATTGTAGGATTTTTTGCAATGGACTTTGAAATGTGTTATGGGCTTCTTATGTGAATAATGAACTTGAGAAAAATTTTCAACAATCCTTTTCATCATTTGTGAACTCTTTCAAACTTGCAACGCATAAAAAAACCTTGAATCAACCCTACATGGTTGATCCATTTCCTAAACACCGAAGCCATGATTCCAACTTGAATTAATCTTGCACTTACGAAAACCTGACTTTCCTTGGATTACCCCAAAAGCACGAGAACCACTTAATCGAGACTTGAACATGCATAAGACCCCAACTAAACATGATATGGTCTTTGATGATTTCCAATCACTTCATTCTTACCTTTGCGTCTGAAACAACTCAAGATATTGACAACTTACAGGTGGATCAACCTTGACTTGTTTGGGCACAAATTAAATCTGAAATCCTCCTTACTGCACACGCATCTAAGATGGACCTCCAATAAGCATTTTGATTACATTTACTTCCTCTTGTAATCCTCTCAGTCCATACAAATAAAGCAGAAGCGACACCTATTTCTGGAATGATGATTAGTGGACAGATGTACAAAATGAAGGTTAATACAGGTAGGACAAATTTGGGGTATGACAGCTATGATTCATGCAAAGAAACTATCTATGCACTGTTGGGATGAGGCAATGAACACAACCTGCTATGTTCACAACAGAGTTACCTTGAGAAAGGGAACCTCCTCCACTCTGTATGAAATATGGAAAGGAAGGAAACCTACTGTGAAGTATTTCCATGTTTTTGGAAGCAAATGTTGCATTCTGAAAGATCGTGAACAAAGAAGAAAAATGGATCCCAAAAGTGATGAAGGCATATTCCTGAGATACTCTACAAACAGCAGAGCATATAGAGTATTCAACTCCAAAACAAAAGTCTTGATGGAATCTATTAATGTTATTGTTGATGACCAGCATGAAGAAACCAAAGTCACAGAGGATGTTGGAACATTCCTTAAAACTCATACTGATGTTGTTGTCAAAACTGAAGATCCTCATGATTCTGAGTCAGAATCTCTCAACAAAGGACCTTCTATCAGAATCCAGAAAGATTATCCCAAAGATCTTATCATAGGAGATTCCAACAGTGGTGTAATTACCAGATCTAGAGAGATCATCTCAAGTTCATGTTTTGTATCCAAGATTGAACCAAAAAATGTGAAGGAAGCTCTAACTGATGAATATTGGATCAATGTCATGCAAGATGAATTGGAACAGTTCAAAAGGAATGAAGTATGGGAATTGGTTCCAAGACTTGAAGGAACAAACATCATCGGTACCATGTGGATCTACAAGAACAAATCTGATGAAAAAGGAGTAATAACTATAAATAAGGCTAGACTGGTGGCACACGGTTATACTTAAGTTGAAGGGATTGATTTTGGTGAAACTTTTGCACCTGTTACAAGACTTGAGTCAATAAGGATACTGTTAGGAGTTGCTTTCATTCTAAAGGTCAAATTATTCCAGATGGATGTGAAAAGTGCTTTTCTAAATGGATACTTGAATAAGGAAGTATATGTGGAACAACCTAAAGGATTTGATGATCCTAACATGCCAAATCATGTATACAAATTAAGGAAAGACCTTTATGGATTGAAGCAAGCTCCTAGAGCTTGGTATGAGAGACTGACTGAGTTTCTCACTATTAATGGATACAGGAAATGAGGGATAGACAAGACATTCTTTGTGAAGGATGAAGGTGGAAAAATCATGATTGCTCAAATCTATGTGGATGACATAGTTTTTAGTGGGATGTCAGATAGGATGGTTAAACATTTTGTCAATCAAATGCAATCTGAGTTTGAAATGAGCCTTGTTGGAGAATTAACATGCTTTCTTGGGTTGCAAGTCAAGCAAATGGAAGATTCCATTTTTCTCTCCCAAAGTAAATATGCCAAGAACATACTCAAAAAATTTGGCATGGATAAAGCTAGTCAAAAAAGAACACCTGCACCCACACATTTGAAGTTATCTAAAGATGAAGGTGGTACTAGTGTTGATCAAAACCTATATAGAAGCATGATTTGAAGCTTGCTATATCTAACAGCTAGTAGACCTGATATTGCCTTTGTAGTTGGTGTGTGTGCAAGATATCAAGCAGATCCCAAAGTGAGTCATATAAATCAAGTCAAGAGGATTCTCAAATATGTGAATGGAACATGTGATTATGGTATGCTTTATTCTCATGGGTGTGACCCTATTCTATCTGGGTATTGTGATGCTGATTGGGTTGGGAGTGTTGATGACAGAAAAAGCACGTCTGATGGATGTTTCTTCTTAGGGAACAACCTCATATCATGGTTCAGCAAGAAGCAAAACTGTGTCTCTTTATCCACTGCTAAAGCTGAATACATAGCAGCTGGTAGCAGCTGTTCCCAACTGGTCTGGATGAAGCAAATGTTAACTGAATACAATATCACTCAGAATGTCATGACATTATAATGTGACAATCTTAGTGCCATCAATATTTCCAAGAATCCAATTAAGCATAGCAGAACTAAACATATTGATATCAGACACCATTTTATTAGGGAGTTTGTTGAAATAAAAATCGTTACTCTTGAACATGTCACTACAACAAACCAATTGGCTGATATTTTTACCAAAGCTCTCAATGATAATCCCTTAGTTTATGATCTTAAATTGTGGCTAAAAAGGGGGAGAAATGGTTGTACAGCTAAGTAGTTGTATGATATACAGCTTGGTGTATGTCCCTAAACAGGTGGAAGATGTGATGTGTTATTGCTTTGATTGTATACCTTGGTGTATACCTTATTCTGGTGTGTTTTGCTGGTGTGCTGAGCAGATGTGAAGATGGTAGCTGCTGATGAGCTGATGATGTTGCTCTTTTGTTGTTAACAGGTTGTTGATCCTGTTAGATGTTAGTTATGTTCCTTGTTGGAACTTAGTAGTAGCCTAGTTGCTTGTGTTTGGATAGGTTGTGCTCTACAGGTTGCTGGTAGTCTGTGTTTATGGGCTGTTTTTTTTTTGCTGATTTGAATGGATTGTTGTGCATCTATTGAGAGGGAGTTTATTTGTTTTTACTTCCCTTGATTTGGAGTTTTTCTGTTGTGTTGTACTCTTTTATGATGTTTTGATCTTGTGATTTGTTTTAGCCAAAATTTGCCAAAGGGGGAGTTTGTTAGTTCTTGATTGGCAGGAATTTTGGTAAAACTAAGTGTAATCACAGGATGTCCTACAAGATGTCGTGACATCTGTAGTCAGAATTAGCAGGTGGCATTTTGTGTTGTGTAACAGGTTTTCTCATGATGTCAAACCAGATGTCTTGACATTCCTGATCCAGAACATTTTGTATGAATGTATGTGTGAGCATATCTTTTTGTGCAAGTTGGCTGCACATATTTGCTGTGGAATCTGTGTGACTCTATTTTGTGAGTAAAGACGTTTTTGATGCATCTTCCATGGACCAGATTGGATTTGATTTAGATTTAATATCAGGATATCAATTGCTATTTTGTAGATTGAGATCAATTGCAGATTTGGAGATTGATTTGATTTGATTTGATTTGCTAAATTAAATCTAATTGATTGGCTGTGTGTTATGCTATTTTCTGCTACATGTGTGCTCTGATATGGTGACAAGTTGTTTTAGCCAAAAAAATTCCAAAGGGAGAGTTTGTAGATGTTCTTGATTGGCTGCATTTTGTGGTAAAACATTGTTATGTATATAGATGTCTTGACTGATGTCATGACATACTTGTGTAGTGTTCTGCAGGATATGTTTGGTCAGCTAATACAAATTTTATTGGATGTCAAGCTGAATGTTATGACATCGATATCTGCCAGCATGGGCTCTGTTTTGTTTTCTGTTGTGTTTCCTTATTTATCTCAGGCTATATTTTAGGAAACTTTCTATTCAATGTTGATCATGAAAGGAAACGCCTATGGACTATTTTTTAGCACCTTGAATTGTGGAGATTGGATTAACTTAGTTAAACCTAATTTATGCTACTTAGGCCCAAGGCCCATGCGATGCATATAAAGAAGAGTGGAAATCCTTACTGAAGTGACAGAGATTTTTTGGAGTGAAGAATTCTGTTTGTATGTCTATATCTTCACGTGCGTTTCTGTCTTAGGTTTTCTTTTGAGCCAAGCAATTATCACCTAGATGATTGTATTGGACTAGTGTGGTTTTTGACTTATATTTTGATTGTGTCACTCTAAGCTTTTAAGCACGAGGGCTATGTCTCTTGATTGAAGGTTTTAAGCGAGATTAAGATTTGTTTGAAGTGTGTCTTCCTTTTGAATCAGTTTGTTATTTGATTGATATCACTGCTGTGATTGAGGGGAAGTGAGTAGGAACTCATGTCTAGAGTTAGATTAAAATTGCATTGGGTAGGTCTTAAGTGAAGAGTGCAAACTGGTAGTTTAGCTCTGAATTAACACTGCTTATAGTGGATTTCCTCCATGGCTTGGTAGCCCCCAGAGTAGGTGTGATTTGCACCGAACTAGGTAAACAATTTCATGTGTTCTTTACTGCTTTCGTTACTTATTTACTGCTAAGTTGAATAATATTTTCAAAAGCGGATGTCATAACATCTGATATAACATCGATTGTCTGTTACGAGAATTGCAGTTACATTTTTGTTTGTCACAATGTTCTTGCTCGAACTTGGCATTTTGGCTGCTTCATGTACTATCTGTGGTTTGAACTTCTCTATTGATGTGTGATGTTTGTAAACATCATTTATATGTTCCATATGGTATGTTTGATCACTTGTTTGCTACTGAAACCATTTACATTTGACTGTCAACATGTTCTTGCACATAATATGTCATTTTTGATGTTGCCTTCGAGTTTTTTCATATGATGCATTACTTGAGAAAACCACCACCTCCATTGGATTCCTTGTGAAAAAATACACAATTTTCTTTTTTGTTTCACTCAATTTCATTAAGTTTTGAGCAAGTTATGATTGCTTTTACAAATCTGCCTAGACTAGGTTCAAGTTGCCCAAGTTTTTGCCTTGACTTGCCTATTTTGACACCCAATTTTCCAAAGTGCATAACTTCTTTGATTTTTATCATTTTGCTGCCGTTATTTTTGAAACATTCTCCTTGATATGTCTAGTTTTAATGTGTGAAGAAAGATTTTAAGAATTGTCATTTTTGAAACACTTTAGCCCATTTGAAAGACATGACCTTTTTTAGGGTTTTAACTTGTTTTCATGAGTTTTTTTGACTTAGCACTTGATTTTTATTGTATTATTGATCTTGCATAAATAACTTTTGGATGTTTAACATGTTTATGTGTTTGAAAATATTTGGTTCTTTGCTTTACCATGCGTATTCGTGCATTTATAAATGTGAATATGAAAACCATGCCTTGAAACTTTTTGTTGATTTGTGACATGCTTCTTGATTTTATAACCTCTTGAACATGATCCTTTAACCTCATCTTACTTATTTTTGTGTCTTGTTGGAACCATAACATGTTTAGGATTTTATTCTTGCCTTTCTAAATGCATGACTTGGAACTTCTCTATGAATCCTTGTATGTTTTTTTGATGTTGTAACCTCATGAACATGATTCTCAACACCCCCTATCGCACCTTACTTGTTTATGTCTCATGTTAGAACCATAACATGTTTAGAATTTATTCTTGCTTTAAAAGATACTATGAATCTTGTTTGCCTTCCCTTATGTGAAGTTTGAACCCCTGCTTGAACTGTTGTCACTCTTCTTGCTTGTCCATGATTGATTGTCATCAATATGCCTTAAAATGTTTAAATGTTGTTACATTTATATTTTTTTGGATTCATATACCATGTTTAACTCAAGTTGTAACTTGTATGATTGAGTTTTGTTTATTTACCATTGATGAACTTGTTGTGGTTATACATGCTTCATGTTTTGCTCTTGTTGGTTTGTTATCTTCATGATACTTGAACTTTGTTATGTTAAGTACAAAAACTTGGTTGTTGCCATGCTCGTTGCATTTTAAGTTGATCATATATTATTTGTACTTATCTTTGTTAAGTTTGGTTCATAAGGGATGGAACTTGTTAGTTCCCATCAAGTTTTTTTTGTCATCATTTTTTGTTTCATGTTGTTACATGCTTGCCCTAAGCTTTCTTGGTTGTTACCATGCTCTTCATAACTTCATCATGTTTGAATGAATGCTTATGTGTGATTTAACTTTGTTAAGTTCTCCCCAGGTGATGGAACTTGTTAGTTCTCATCCAATTGCCTTATTATTCCCTTTTTCTAGAGGAAAGACTCTCTATTGGCTTCACATTCATAGATAGCTCATCACCCATCCCCTTGGCTTGGTTAAGTCATTAGGTCCTTTAGATTAGTTAAGTTAGAACCTCTATCCATTATACTTTGATTTTAAGTCTAAAGATCTACCCCTTGTTAGAATTATCCTTCAATTAAACTTTAAGATAGAGTTTGTTAACTCTATGTAAGGATCATTGTCATGATTACTTACTCCTCTCTTGGCTTTTTTTCAAAGTCAATCCCCTTGAGTGTTTAACTTAGATCTAGAGAGTTTTGTCAAACTATATACAAACATTATAATGTTTGTTTCCCTTGGAGTCTTGACCATAATCAAGTATTCCTCAAACTTAGTGAGGAGAACTATGGTTGCTCTGATTCCATCCTAGTCAGGATACGTAGACATAAGATGTGATATCTTTGTGAGCAAACTTAGAACTATCCTTAGGTCTTTACCTAAAATTTACCCTAACCTAGATCCCTATGACCCTAGCAAATAACTTATATAGCTTATCATACACACACACACAAAAGGTTCTTGTAGGATGCTACAAATGTCTAGGATGTGAAATACCTACCTTAGGCATAACCAACCCCCTGATCCCCGAATCTTTAGCGTTGTTGTTACATCGTGCAAAAGGTTTTTCTTTCTTTAACCTTTCCTTTGGATAAATTAAAGTTTGATGGTCAATTTCAATGAATTAAGATTCAAGTTAATTAATAGCTTGACATCCGATTCTCACCACAACACCCAATTTGTAAGTCGAACGCTTTTGCCTCGCCGTTGACCTTACCTTACACAATTAAGACCTCCTTACAATTTAGTTCAAAACCTTTAACTCTTCTGTACGCAAATTCAAACCTCGATCAACAATCAAGCATTTTCCTCAAATCAAACTTCAAAACACATAACATCTATCGAAACTCTTTCCAAGGTGAAATGGAGGGGGATGAAGTCTTCTATCTTTTTCCTCAATTGTTAGGGTGTGAGTACTCGTACTCGTGTGTGACCAATTGACACCTCTAAAAGACTTATAACTCGATAATATTCAAACCATTTTTTATAAGCACTATTCATTCATTAAAACACTTAATTTATATTTGAACATTACTTTCATTAAAGGTGAAGTGAGGGGGATTGAGTCTTCGATCTTTCTCATTGATTGTTTGGGTTCGAGTTCTCTTACTCGTATGTAAATAATTATCACCTCTAAAACAACCAACAAATCAAACTCTCTTTTCTCGCCCCCGTGCGATTGAAACTTCCTCAAGACACTAAGTCATTGCCCCCGTGTGATCCATACTTAAACACTTTTTCAAAATAACATTGTTTAGTCCCTTCTTCCGCACATATAAACTAGTGCTTCAGCCTCCCCTAGCGAGCAGACAAGCCAACATTTAGTAGTTAGAATGCGACTTAAACACTCGTTTATAAAAAACAGAAACCAACCAAACGCAGTCCTCCAAACTACGATTTCTCTAACTTCCTAATTGCACTATGAGGGTACGTAGGCATAGGATTGCGAGATCCTAGCGAGCTACCTTTTTCTTTTTACCTCAAACATTTTCTCGTAGTCCCACAAACTACGAATGCTCTGGTTCTTTACTTCTTCAAATGAAAGATACGTAGGCACAAGGGCCCCAATCCTTGGCGAGCACCCTAATAAAAAAACCACTCATTTTCCCCCTTAAAAACTACATCCTTTTCTCGTTATTCCCTTAGAAAAAAAATAAACAAACCTAGCTGACTTTTCTCACAAATCGAATCAAAAGGTTTTCATTGATTATAACGGACGTAGGGGTGCTAATACTTTCCCTTTGCATAATCCACTCCCGAACCTAGAATTTGGTTGCGATGACCATTTTCTTATCTTTAAAGGTTTTATCGATATTTTCCTATTCCTTCCTTAGAATGAATAAAGTCTGACGGTGGCTCTGTTCGAACATTTTTTCCGTCTGCATCGTGAGGATCGTATTTTTCAAGGTACGACACCTACTTCAAAGAAAGATAGATTCTCCCAGACAAATGGAATGATGTCAGAACATATAGAATGACATCCTAGCATCATTACTCCTTATCACAAAGGACATTTTGAACTATCTCAGAGACACATGCAGCTAGAAAATCCTTCTTTGAACCACAAGCATGATAGACACTCATGTTCCCCCTAAATAGTTGCATACAACAAGCAACCAAAAAACACACTAAAATATGACATGATGTCATGATACTTGATCCAACATCAGAAAAGGACGTTGCAGCAAACATACTAACACTTTAATACACTACAACAAACATACTAACACTTTACTCTTTTTTTAGCAAAAAAATGACAAAAAAATAGAGTAAATGTAAATAAACATAAATGGAAGCACACAACAGCAATGGCAACAAACAACTTTAATGGAAACATAAATTTAAATCATCTTCGGGTAATCTTCCATGTCTTTCCCCTACCAAAGATCCTTCTACACTTCTTGAAGTTGTCACATGTTTTAGAAGAATTGACATTAAACTCACTTGCCACAACCTTAAAACATGTCTTCTTCAAACCAACCCTTATATCTTGTAGAGATCTTTTGTTCCATCCCTTAATAGTGGCAACTTACTTAGGCTTATCATGCCTCATAGAATAAAGGAATGATACGGTATCTGTTGCATTCCTCCACACCTGTAGTTGCTATAAATCGTTAATAAGGCAAGTGTCTAGCCCACTTCTTATATTCTCAATTTTTTTTGCATATAAGGCTTTAGTAAACATAATAGTCAGTTGTTCCTTAGTATCCACATGCTCCAAAATAATAACCTTGCCTTCAGCAAGATTCCTGATTAGTTGATTACGACTATCAAGGTTCTTGTTCCAGCCATGTTGAATGAAATATCTGATAACATTCAAATCCTTACAATGTAATGCCATGACATCCTGCTTAACATTATATTCTTTCAACATTTGTTTCATCTACACTAGTCGAGAGCAACCTCTTTTGGTTTCACCATATTCGGCTTCAACAGTGTTCCCAGAAGCACATCCATCAACATTGTAAAATTCTTTCATCGTGAAATTAGTGTTGTGAAGTAGAACATGCCATAAAACCTGTTCCAATGATGCAATTCAAGATCTTATTTTCTTGAATAATAGGACTCATCCTTGGTTCAAGCTTAGAGACAAGACAAGAGTTTGATATTTTCTTTGTAAATTCAGTGATGTTGTCTTCAGTAGGGTGTCTTCCAATGATTTCCTTTGATTGTTTTATATAAACTACAATAAAGAGACCTGTAGTAACTTGAGAGTTATCTGACACAATGCTAGTGAAATTACAACTTTCCTCTTTTCCTGCCTCACTAGTCTGCATAGAGGATGTTCCAACATTGCCCTTAATATCCATCCTTTTTTTCTGTAACTGAATCATCAATCACCACACTCATAGATTCCATTTTCATTCCAGTTTTAGAGTTAAAAACTCTATAAACTATGTTGCCTGAAGAGTAACCCAGAAATATCCCTTCACCACTTATGGGAGCTATCTTACCCTTTTAATCTTTGTCAATTAAGACATAGCACCTGCATCCAAAAATATGGCATTATTTGACTGTAGCCTTCATTTCTTTCCATAGCTCATAGAGAGTGGTTGAAGTAACTTCTCTCAAAGTGACCCTATTATGAATGTAACATGCAGTATTCATAGCCTCTGCCCAAAAGTGATATGGAAATTTCTTATCATGAATCATAACTCTAGCTAACTCTTGTATATCTCTAGTTTTTTGCTCAATAATTCCTTCTTGTTGAGGAGTGATGCAATATGATAATTCATGACTAATATCTTCAGAAGCACAAAATTCATAGAATTTTGCATTCTCTAACTCCTTGTCATGGTCACTTCTAACCTTGACAATCACATTATTCTTCTCCTCTTGAATACTTTGACACAAATATTTGAAGACTTCAAAAGTGTCTGATTTTTCTCTAAGAAAGTTCATCCCTGTAAACCCAGAAAATTCATCTATAACCACATAATCATACCTCTTTCCACCCAAGATTTCTATCTGCATTGTTCCAATTAAATCCATATGGAGAAGTTCCAGCACTCTAGAAGTAGTCTGAAGTTGGATCTTCTGATGTAACATCTTGGTCTGCTTCCCAATTTGGCATTCACCATAAAATTTTCCTTTTTCAATCTTGAGTTTTGGAATGCCTCTGATAGCTTTCTTAGAGATGATCTTCTTCATAACTTTCAGATGTAGGCGACCAAGTTTTTGGTGGCATAGTTTAACTCCATCTTCTTTGGTTAGAAGACATGTGGAGGGACAACTTGCTTCTTGAGGAACCCACAAGTAACAGTTGTCCTTATATTTGACTCCCTTCATAAGCAAATCATTTTTCTCATTTGTGACCAAGCATTCAGATTTAAGAAAGTTGACTTTGAGGCCTTGATCACATAGTTGACTGGTGCTAACCAAATTTATTGTCAACCCTTTTACAAGAAGGACTTTATCAAGGTTAGGAATTCCTGAGAAAATTAGCTTTCCAACTCCATTGATCTCCCCTTTAGCCCCATCACCAAAAGTGACATAGCTAGGAGAGTAAGATTTAATGTCCACCGAAAATTACTTGACACCTATCATATGCCTGGAGCACCCACTATAAAAGTACAATTTTTCTTTAGCTGAGACTCTAAGAGAAGTGTGAGCTTTGAGACCATTAGTAGCAGCCTTGGGAATCCATTATTTTTTTAACATTAGTAGCAGCCTGGTTAGGTTTGAGTTGAGGGGCAGGCTTAGCATATCCATACAACTTGAAGCAAAAAGGTTTTATATGACCAAATCGATCATAATAATGACATCTCCAGCGATAAAATTTTCCTATAAAGTGGTTATACTGATTTTTTCCATGTTATTGAGACATTTGATTCGACATCCTTGGTTCAGGTTTAGAAGGAATGAAGGTTGTAGTAGGATCTTTTCCTTTGTCGATATGGGCTTGACTATTAAAACCTATTCCATTCATGTCCCAACCATTTTTCCAGTCCGAAGAATTTCATCTAATATGTTAGAACCACTGTTCAACATTCTAATAGACTTGGACATGTTGTCAAGTTTTAAAGTTAGCAAGGTCGCTTTATCTTCCAACTCAGAAATAGTTGACAGGTGTTCTTCCCTTTTAGTTTGCAATTTAGATATGGTTCTCTTTTGTCTCTCTACCATTTGACAAACTTCTTCACTTCTGATACATAATTCCTTGTAGGAAGCAGCTCATTTATCATAAGTCACTTCTTTATCACAAGAGTCTTCACCAAAATCACATCTTCCAGTCAAGGCATTTACATGCATGGCAGTTTCATCATCAAGTTCACTTTCAGAATCATCATCAGACAAAGCCTTCTTTTGTTTCTTGAGGTACATGGGACATTCTGATCTAATGTGACCAAAACCCTCACATTCATGACACTGAATACATTTTCCTTTATTTGGCTTCTCCTTTATTCTTGCTTTTCTCTAAAAAATTATTGTTCTTCCTAATGTCGAATGACATGTCCTCAACATCTGCTCTTAACTTCATATCCATACTCTTTAACACCTTATTGAATTGCATCCTAAGAAGCACAATAGCATTAGAAATTTCTTCGTCGGTCTCCATGTCACATTGAACCTCTTCATAATTAGTGTTGGAGATAAAAGATATGCTTTTGTTCTTCTTTTCAGATCTTTCATTGGTAGCCAATTAAAAAGTTTAAGTGACCTAACAAGTTCATCCATTCTCAGTTTTCTTATGTCTTAGGCTTCTTCAATGGTTGTGACCTTTATGTTAAATCTCTTAGGTAGAGACTTGAGAATTTTTCTAACCAGCTTTTCTTCAGTCATATTTTCTCCCAAGGCACTAAATGAATTTGCTATTTCAAGAACATTCATGTGAAAGTCATGAATGTTTTCATCATCTTTCATCTTTAAATTTTCAAATCTGGTAGTGAGCAGCTGAAGTCTAAACATTTTTACCTAAGATGTGCCTTCATGCATGGTTTTTAGAATTTCCCAAGCATCTTTGACCAGAATACAAGTGTTTATTAATCTGAACATGTTTTGTCAACTACATTGAATAGAACATTCAAAGCCTTGGAGTTTCCAAGAGTAGTTTCATCTTCTTCCTTATACCAGTCCTCTTCTGCCTTTAAAGTCTCTTTCTCATCTTTATCCTTAACAATAGGATGTTCATAACCCTTGATGATAGCTTTCCAAGTTTTTTTATCCATAGATTTTAGAAAAACCACCATACGTGTCTTCCAATAGTCATTGTCGGTGCCATCTAAGACGGATAGGGGGATTTGTTAAAATTTCATCCTCCTTCCTTATCCATAGTACTGGAAAATATATCCCTGGAGCTCACCCAAAACAGAACAGGATGCTTACTCTGATGCCAATTGAAATTCTGGCACTTTAAGATAGATGTCAAGACATATATTAAGACATCATCTGGTGATAAAAACAATTAAACGCATAAGGTAAATTGCAGAAGAATAAATAACACCAGTAGTTGTTAACCCAGTTTGGTGCAACTCACCTACATCTGGGGGCTACCAAGCCAGGAAGGAAATCCACTATAATATTATTAGTTCAAAGCTAAACTCCCCTGTTACAACTTATCACCTAATCATTACTATGTTAACTTCTACCTAGGTAGGGATGTAAATGGATATCCATGGGGATAAATACTATGATATCTGTATCCGCCCCATTAGATAAATATGATATCCATATTTGCCCCATATCCATGTAGATATCCTTTAAGCGGGTAATTCACGGATTTTACGGTATTCATGGATATTTAAAGATATCTATGGATAATATATATATTTTTAAAATTATTTTTTGAAAAAAATATTTTTAACTTCTTTTAAAGACATAAATATTTATTATCACATAACATTCATACAATTTGCTCTTAATTTAATAATAAAATTTCATCACATTAATTTTCTTCTTATTCACTAAAACATAATTAGATCCAGACATAATATCCATACATTTCATTTTTAACCAAACAAATAAAAAGATAATGTGATTGTGAGTTATGATGGAAGACCAAACGATAGAGGAGTAGGAAGGGCGACACTGGTTCGACAGAGGAATGTAATATTAGTTGGTTGGACTGTGAAGTTTATGAAGTGAGGTATGAAGTATCGAAGATTTTAATTATGAAATAGCTAATAGAATTTGAATGAAAAGTGAAAGATTTTCTTCAAAGAAAATTTCAAAAGAAAAAAAGAAAAAAGAAAGAAGTATAAGAAGTCTAATTTTTTGTAGAAGATGAAAAGGTAAGGTATAATAAACTAATTATATTTAAATAGCTTTTATAATTTATAAATGAATATGGATATTGGGTATGAATATCATTAAACTCATATCCATATCCATTAACAAACGGATATTTAAATATCCATTTATTTTATCTGTGGATATCCATTAAGCTACCCGCCCCTTATCCGTGACAAATTTTATCCATGGATATTCGCGGGTACAAATTTTTTTGCCATCCATATACCTAGGAACTTCTAGATATGAGAACCCTTCTCACTTCTTAGCAGTAAAAAACTAGTGACAATTCAACAACAACACAAACTAGAAGTACCAACACTTCCAAGTACAATACTTAGTTTTGCTTAAAAGCTTTAACAAAGAACAATACACTCTTGCTTAAAAGCTTATGAGTGAACAGTTAAGAATTAACAATCAGTCAACTCAATGCATCAAAACTGATACAAGAGTGACATGCAAAGAAAACACAATAAACCCTAAAGAACCACCAAGACACAACTAATCCTAATTCTTCAAATGCACGCCTTCTTTAGGTTTAGAAAACCCCTTTAAATAAATATCACAACTGCATGGACTTGGGCTCTCAAAATAAAACGCAAATCACCATGAATCAACTTTAAATCAATTGCATGATATCTTGCACAATAATAGGAACAATAATATAAAGTTTCCTAAAAAGACTCAATGATCCTTTTTTAGAAATACAATCAAACCTGTCACAACAGAAGTTCCCAAAATATCCTCTATTGGATAACAATTACATGTGAATTAAAACAGACTCAAAACATAAACTTAAAATACCAAAACAATCATGCTCTAAATTTCTGGTATACCATGTCTTGGAATATGTCACAATATCATGTTGAACATGATGTCTGACTCTCATAGTAGAACATCTGGCTTAACATCTTGCTGACAACATGTTTTACCAAAATGTTATCAATCTAAAAACCACATAACTTATAAAAGGTATGTTACTGAATACATCCATAAGTTACAATACTAAACCCTAATCTCATAAATGGTTACAACACTAAAACTAAGCTCCATATTGATTAAAACATTAGAGCAGGACTCGTCGTTGATCACAACACTAGATCATAACTCGTCAACGAACCGAAGTCCCACCTAACTTTGAAATACATGAATGCATGAAAATGATACATAAACGGTTACATTAAGGTATCATCACCACCTCCAACTCCAACGTCAACATATTAATTCCACCACTGAACCGAACTCAAAATCAACCAATGTAAAGTCACATAGAAAACGGTTCCACCATCAAACCAAATATTTAAAACAAAATTAATTATTAAATTCATCATAATAATAAATTATTAAAATTCAAAATAATAGTCAAAGTTATATAATTTCTCATCAATAATCATCTTAACATCAACATTCTTCCTCACGGGGCAATCATTGATTTATTCAATCACAACAATCAAAAAAGTTTTCATTGTCACTGATCATCAAATAACATTACACAATAAGTAACACAACATAATCATGTTTTCAAGTACACATTCAACATATGGGAACATTACCATAGGTTAACCCTATGAGTTAACGCCTCAAATGGAGTCACGGAACTCAAGTTACGCACATAACAAAATTCGAAGACACGCCTGATACTAAAACCAATGGCCTGCTACGACCACCCGTAGCAGCTTCCAGGCCAGATTTTCACACAAATATGGTTTTCCCCTATTGGAGCACTTCCAGATCTTTGATTTCAGTTTCGTAAAAAGCTAAACACTCAAAATTCGACACACAGTAATAATACAAAATTTAAAATAGCATATTACACATATATCACATATCTATTCACTAATTAAGCATAAATTCATGAACATATTCATCACTTTTAAGTAAATTAACAAGAAATCACAACTCAAAATTTCATCCCAATTAGCATACAAAATTCCACACATAATTTAAAATACATTTACGATCAAATTGTAACAAATAACATATATCTTAGAGAGGTTTGCGCAACCATGTCTAAATCCATAAACTCAAAACCTCCGTCAATGGAGTATGGGGAAGGGTAAAACAAGAAGGTTAGGAACCTTCTCTATTCTATATGACATTAAACACCCATATTTGAACCAAATTCTCCCTACCTCTGATTTTCATTGACAATTCCAAACTTTATTAATGGTGTTACTTCCTCTCTCAAGTTTGCCTCTTTTTCTGACTCTTACCTTTCTCATGTTCTGACTTTTTCCCAACTTTGTCTAACCCTCAATTAACCTAATTTTCCTTTATATTATATTCAAGTCTCCCCACACTTATATTTACTCACCACACCCTATTTTATCATTTTTCTATATTTTCTAAGTTTCTAATTATTTCTAATAAATCAATACTACTCTAATATTTAAATTATTTTATTTAAATCTCATTTTAATTCCAAAATTCTCCAACTTATAATATTTTCTTAATATTCTAGTATTTTAATTAAATTATTTATTCTAATTCAATTAAATCCCGTCATTCTCACTAATTAATTAAATTTAATTAATTCAATTAAAACACTTACTATCCCCCGACTAATTATTTTACCACCCAAAATAAATAAGTAAACACATAATCATATAAACACACAAAAAGTTTCAAATTATTATTTAAAAATAATACTTAAATACATTAATACCATTTAAATAAATCTGGAGTGTTACAAGTTTCCCCTCACTTAAAGGATTTTTGCCTTATAAAATTTACCTAAAGGAAACAAAGCCGGATAAGACTCTCTCATATGACTCTCCAGCTGCCATGTCACACTCCCTCAAGCAGGTCCTTTTCACACTATCTTCATGAATGCGATCTCCTTACCTCTTAAGTGTTTCACTTCTCGATCCTACACTCTTAACGGAGATGCCTCAACAGTCAAGTTCTTTCTAAATTGCACATCATCCACTTGAATAACATGAGATGGATCAGGAATATACCTCCTAAGAGTAGACACATGCAAGATATCACGACGATTCAAAAGAAACAATGGTAAGGCAACTCGATAGGCAACTTTTTCAACTCTGAAGAATCCAATAAGGACCAATAAAACGTGACGTAAGCTTCTTAGACGTCAATGCGACCAACATTAGTGACTGAAGTAACTTTCAGAAACACGTGATCACCCTCTTGAAACTGAATAGCCTTTCTCCTCTTATCATGGTAACTTTTATGACTGCTTTGCGATGTTTTCATCTTTTCCTGAATCATTTTGACCTTCTCGTTAGTATGTTGAATGATCTCAAGTCCAAGCACAACATTCTCTCCTGATTCATACCATCACAAAGGTGTCCTGCACCTTTTATCATACAATTCTTCAAAAGGAGTCACTCAATGCTAGATTAGAAATAATTTTTGTAGGTAAACTCAATAAAAGGCAAGTATCCTAACTACCTCCTTACTCCAACACGCAAGCTCTTAATAAATCTTCAAAGGACTGGATTGTCTTCTCTGTCTGATCGTCTATTTATGAATGATAAGCATAACTCAATTGCAGCTTAATTCCCAAGGCTTCTTACACATTCTCCCAAAACCTCGAAGTGAACCTCATATTTCTATTTGAAACAATACTCGAAGGAATACCATGCAACTTGACTATCTGCTCAATATAAATATCTACAAGCTTATACAACGGATAAATGATATTTATCATAATGAAATGAGCCAATTTAGCCATCCTATCAACCACAACACAAATTGTATCACTTCCTTTAGCATTCTTCGACAAGCTCGTCATAAAATCCATATAAATGTTATCCTATTTCCACTCAATAATGCTCAACAATTACATCAATATCGACGACTTATGATGCTCTATCTTTGACTTTAGGCAAGTCAAACACGCATATAGAAACTCAGCAACCCCGTTCTTCATTCTTGGCCACCAAAACATATTTTTCAGATCTTGATACATTTTAGTAGCACTGGGATGGATATTCAGACTACTTATATGACCTTCCTCAAAAAATCCCTTCTTAAACTCTGGCACACAAACTCTTTCATGTAATCTTATAATCATATCCATATCTATCTTGAATTCTACCTCTTTACCTTGATTGATTAAAACCAACTAGTCAATCAATCTCAAGTCAACTTTATGACCCTTTCTGATTTCTTCAAGAATACCACTATTTAGCTTCAGCATACCCAACTTCACACTATTAGGAGTTATATCGCACACCAGACTAAGGTTTTTGAACTAATCAATCAAATCCAATTCTCAAACCATAAGCATCGACATATGCATCAATTTCTTACGTAGAGCACCTGCTACCACATTGGCTTTATCAGGATGGTAACTCAAACCAAAATCATAATCCTTCAAAAATTCAAGTTATCTCCGCTGCCCGATATTCAACTTCTTCTTATTAAATAGGTATTTCAAACTCTTATTATTGTTGAACATTTCAAATCTATAACCAAACAATTAATGTCTCCAAACTTTTAATATAAACAACACAACTGTCAACTCTAAGTCATAGGTAGGATAATTCCTTTCATAAACCTTCAGTTATCTTGAAGCATAAGCTATAATCTCACCTTTCTGCATAAGCACACCACATAATCCCATCTTTGACACATCACAATAAACCACAAACAATTCACTCGAACTCGACAAAATCAAAATTGGTGTTGATGTCAACTTCCTTTTGAGTTCTAAAAAACTCCCATTTCACTGAACATCCCACACATACACTTGCCTTTTTGAGACAATTGAGTCAAATACAAAGCTAACTTTGAAAATCCTTCAATAAACCTTCTGTAGTAACCAACCAAACCCATAAATATTTTGATCTCTGTAACAGGCTTCAGAGTCTTCCACTGTAACACAACATCAACTTTCCACAGATCAACTGATATACCACCACTAGAAATCAAATGACCAAGAAAAATTACTTCTTTAAACCATAACTCACACTTAGATAACTTGGTATACACGTTATTTTATTGCAAATTCTGTAACACACATCTCAAATGCCCCGCATGTTCTTAATCTGACTCGGAATACACTAAAATATCATCAATGAACACAACCATAAACTTATCTAAGCAAGGATGGGAAATCCTATTCATATACTCTATGAACATACTTGGAATATTAGACACACCAAATGACATCACTAAATACTCACAGTGACTATATCGAGTTCTAAACGTAATATTCGACAATTTCTGACTTTACCCGAATCTAATGATAGCCTGATCGCAAATCAATCTTACTGAACATGCAAGCACCAACCAATTGATCCATAAGGCCATCGATCATAGGAAGAGGATGTGTGTTCTTGATAGTAACCTTATTTAGTTGTTGATAATCAACATACAACCTTATGCAACCATCTTTCTTCTTAATAGATAACATCGGCGCTCCCTACGATGGTACAATAGTCCTGACGGACTTCTTCTCCAACATATCTTCCAATTGTTTCTTCACATCACTTAACTCTGACGTAGACATTTGATATGGTACCATCGACACAAGACTAATACCATGTACTAAGTCTGTGGCGAACACAACTTCTCGCTCTGGCGGTAAGTCACAAATATCTTCAGGAAAAATATAAAGAAACTCACACACCACATGCATATCACTAGCCCCAACATCGCTTTCCATTCTCAAACACCTGATCATTCTCCCTCAAAAACATCTCAACTTGACCAGCAGGCGTGAAACTCGAATCCACACTCTCTTTAGGTTTGGGAAATAACACAACGTCAACAACACTTACATAATGAAATCAACGACACACTGACCCAACCCTTCACACTTGTAACATATCATAAAAGCAGAAGCTTCTCCCATACTTAGTTCAATTTCGCTTGTGCTGGTAAGCATTTAGAAAAATAAACGAGCACCGAAAGTGTTTCACACACATGTTGCATACAAGGGAACATACAAAGTTACATAACTTGGTCGAATGGACCAACCATGCTCTGATACTAGTTATGTAACACCCTAAAACCTTGACTCTTAATTTATAAGAGAACAACGAATAAACTTTTTAAAAAAATAACCTTTAGGGTGTCAGACATACATATCAACCAAACAATCATTTCAACTTGTAAAATGTTGCAGCATAATTAAAACATTTAACAAATTAACATATATCATAGTTATAAAAGGAGTTCAACTTTAACATAACTGAAAGGTACAATTAAAAAACCTGCAAAGATAGACATGACAAATCCCATCCCAGTGTTATACTATCAGAGCATTATTCACATAATCTAGACAAACTCATAATTAAATAAGAACGAAGACAACCATATCAAGTCATCCTTCAACCCGCATGACACTAAAACTCCTCTACATAAGTATCTACAATCAACAACATAAATATCCATATAACAACAAGGATAGATACACATAATAATTCAATCAACGTTAATTATTCATAATGCAATATTATGTATACAATGGACACCTCAACTATACTCTACTGCATGTGGTACCAAGGTTTGGAAGTTCAGAGGTATGTTACTGAATACATCCACGAGTTACAACACTAAACCCTGAGATCATAAATCGTTACAACACTAAACCTGAGCTCCATATTGATCACAACACTAAATCAGAACTCGCCAGTGGTCACAACACTAGATCAGGACTCATCAATGAACCGGAGTTCCACCTAACTCCAAAATACATGAATGCTTGAAAATGACACATAAACAATTACATGAAGGCATCACCACCACTTCCAACTCCAACATCACTTAAATTAATTATTCTAATTCAATTAAATTCCATCACTCTCACTAATTAAGTAAATTCAATTAAACAAATTAAAATACTCACTATTCTCGATTAATCATTCCACCGCCCAAAATAAATAAATAAACACATAATCATAGATACATACAAAAATTTAAAAATAATCATTTAAAAATAATAGTAAAATATGTTAATACAATTAATATAAATATGAGGTGTTACAACTCGCCCCAGGCTTTACTTAAGGGACTCACCCTAATCATATTTGGAAAAATAATCCTAAATATATAGTTGAATAGTTTTCCCTAAGACCCGTAATAGAGGTTGAAACCACACATGTTTAGGTTAACCACTCCGCCCTTTTTAAGGCCTCGTGCTTGAGGGACTGTGGTTTGTGATAATTTTATCAGACCTTTGAAGGAACAATCCAAAATAACACAAGGTGTGCTATTTGCACCAATACTAGGCGAGCGCTCAATAATGGACCACAAGTCGCTATACTAGGCCCAAACCTAACCACCATAATTGAACAGTATTTCCTCCCGATTCAACTAATGGGGTGCATTGTATACATGTAATAAGTCAAGTGAAGTGAAAGAACCACCTCCTCCTCGATTGCTGAAAGATTCATGTCTTCTCACTCCTATACTTACCCCGTTTCCATAAAGGCAGAAAGTTCTCTGATTATTCAAAATATATAGCCTCACACAGCCCTTTGTGATAGACCCACAACACACTAAAACACCATAAATACTCAGACAACCGTAAGAAAATAGAGCTACCCCTTATTGTATTTTTTTAGCAAATAACAGAATTTTCCAAAAAAAATATACAATTGATAAATATCATTTCTCTTCCACCCTTATATATGCATACCACACCCTTGAAAATTCGAAATTTCCCTTTTCTTTTATGAGTTTCACCCTAGTTTTAAAAAATTATGGTCTAGAGATGCATTTTCGTATACTGGTTGAGTGTATTTGAAGATACATCCCCGAATAACCCCCTAAATCATTTCAAAACATCACCATTGTCCCAACATCATAATTTTTTAAGGTCAACTTATATGAAAGTAAAATCAAATTATAATGAAGTTATATTAAATTTAAATGAAAGTAAAAAGTCATATATTAATCCAAATAATAAAGACCATACATATCATTTGTCTGAAAATACTAAAAAATAATACATCCAAACATAAACTAACTAATGAGTATGTTTAATCCCTACCTCCTCCTCCACTTGTATTGTACAATATTCTATAACTTGGCTAACATGCGCTCCACGAGGGCCAACTGCGGACTACCATCCTCAAAGAGTCTTGTCTCTTTGGATCCTCTACCCATCTCCATAACACACTGACATATCGCTGCCACAGTCTCGGCCTACTCATCTTAGACCTCAAGTACCTTTTGATTAACTGACGTGGGTGGTCTTCTAGGAGTGTCTAATGTCATAATAGGGTGTGACACCCTATATAACCATATTATATAACCCTCAACATAAGCCCAACAAACATGAGCTAGCTCTCGATGATACTTCTCTAGTACCAAGTGATTCTCGAAATTATCAAGTATTACTTGTAGGTCTCTATAGTGGATGCTGAGAGGAGCTCATAAGGAGGTCTCAGAATAATTTGCAAGTAGCTAAACTGACGTATCACCTGCTCGGGCAGATAATGATACATAAGTGATGACTCACATGCCAATTATATAGAGTATAAGAAAATAACATCAAACTGACGTGTTCGACGGTGACCATCGTATAGGTAGAAACAAACATTATATTGTACCATACAATTAAGAGAGACTCAGAATGGCTCGACCACACCATTCCCCTTGTACAAAATAAAAGCAGCTGCATGTGGTTAGCTCTCATCGTATGCAGGCGCAACTTACCACCCAATAATGCGAGAGAAGTGAAAGATGATCCATCCCTGCAAATGGTTCAAATATAATATTGATACCAAGTGTAACATATGAATTATGAAAATATTAGTAACAAAAGTTACCGTAAAGAAGCATGTAACTCTCTGTTATTTGTTTTGTCTTCCAAAGACAACTCTCGTCATTTTCGAGTATAGGTAGACCAAACAGACGCCCTTAGTTGTACTAGTGAATCACAATTAGGTCGGTGAAGTACTTAAGGTATACCATATAGACATAAGTTGCACTTTTACCCACAAATATGGACGTGACAACTAGGAACAAGAAGTAATATTTTAATCCTCAATGTCGATGGTACTTAACCTGCATATCATCATCTACGACATCTAAGGAATATTGTGTATGTTTGTTTCTAAAGCTTTTCCAAAAAAAAAAATAATAATCTAGAATGAGCACCTCTAATGTCATGTGCCTCATATGCGGCCTTAGTTAGGTCAGCCCCCAAATGAGTGACCTTCATGTCGACCCTCTCCTTTCGTCTGATCCTTCTGTGGTCTAGTAATCTCCCCCTGATAGAAAGATGCAGGAGGCATGAGACGTCATCCAAGGTGATGGTCTTATCGCATATAGGTGGAAAGATGATGTCTCTGAATGCCACCTTCCAGCAAAAGGCATCAGCATGCTGTGTTTATGGTCATGTAAGCCGAAGAACAGAAATCGACAAACTTGAAATAACAGATAACATTAATGAATCAAGCACCAGTGGGTTATGCCAACTCCAAAGTGTTTCTTTAAGGTGTGAAAAATACACAAGAATAGGGGGTTGAATTGTGTTTCGCATTTTCTTTTAATTTAGCTTGTGATTACAGTTTTAGAATCATAACTAATATTCAAATTATGAGTTAATTCGTTTGGCAGCGGATACAACAGAAGTAAATAAAATAACGGCAAAAAACAAAAAATATTTATATTGGTTCCTCTCCTAACTGAGAGTAGTCCAATCCTCTTGCCTCACAATAGCTTTTAATTATAACCACTTCATAATTACAATTGCTTATGCTTATGCATAAGACTTTTACAACTGCTCAGACCAACTGTCTGAGACTTCCCTTGCTTAGAGCACATGTCTAAGACTTCACCTTTACTCACACCATTTGACTGAGCCATATGCTCATCTGTCTTCTGGTTGAGACTTCCCTTTTCTTAGAGCACATATGTAAGGCTTAATGTTTGCTCACATCATCTGACTGAGCCACGTGTTCTTCTGTCATCTGGTTGAGACTTCCCTTTGCTTAGAGCACATGTCTAAGACTTTCCTTTGCTCACATCCTCTGGCCGAGCCACCTGCTCTTCTAGCCATCCAGACTGAGACTTCCCTACTTTCTCAATCAGACTAGCTGAAAAAGACTTTCACAAATCAAGTACTTAAGCAATGAGACTTATGTGGCTTAAGCATTTTAGCTCAAGACTTTTTGCTTGAATCCCAATGAGACAAGACTTTTTGCTCAAGTACATAACATGAGACTTATCTAAACTACTGAAGGCTCAACATAATAGAGAATAAGATATACATGATACAAATATCAGAGGTACGTGAAATCACCATAACAAAGACCTAAAACACTTAAGATTTCTAATATATACAGAGGTAAGAAATCTTAAGGCTTTTACAATTATAACCTAAAACAAAAAAGCTGCATATTACATAGTGTTGACAATTGTTTGATCTTGTTACTCCTTCATTAGAAGAATCCTTTTTAAGATTCAAACTTGAATATTCAGCCATACATAGCCTTTCCAGAAACTAGTCGTTAAGGAAGTGACTTGATCAAATGTCTTTGCTTTTGCTCCATAGTACAAGAGACGTTAAAGATGGATACATAGCAGATTCTGAATCCAGTGTGTAACACGTTTAACCTTTGAGTCTTCAAGAGGTTTTATACTGATAGAGCCGTTAGGAGCAGACATCCATAGAATGTACCAACTTTTCTTGAGCCTTGCAATCTTGTAGACTCGAGCTGACAAACTGGTAAGACAATACAACTTTCTTTCAGTACTATGGATAATCCACAGCTTTATCACCAACTCTGAATGGTACCAGATGCTGATATATAATTACTAAGTGTAGAAACTTGTCTGAATGTCAAGGCCTTCAGTTCAGAGTCTGCGTCGAACCGTACTAATAATTGTTCTTCAAACTCTGCCACCAGAAGTTAGTAATGAAGCAACTCCAAGTGTATGTAAGTAAAACAGATTCTGATTATTTATGTACAAGAACCTGCATAAATAAAACACACATCAAATAAACCATTATTCTTTTAATACTTTTGTTATCATCAAAACTAAAAGAGAATATGTCAAGAACAAATATTGTTCTAACAATCTCCCCTTTTTTATGATGATAAATACAAGTATTAAAGGACAATGTTTGGCATTTAATTTTCTATGCAACAACATGTATGAGGTTTCCTGAATCTGATAGTTCATAGGTGAGTTTAATTTACTCTAACATTAAGAACTATTTTTCAAGAAAAATAAATTAGTCTTCTTAGTAACATCAGGGCCTGAGGTTTATAAGCTCCCCTGAGTCAAACAGTTCCAAGGTTGAGGTTTGTAAGCTTCCCTTTAGTTCCATATTTAAAATCACCAAAATAACAACATTTTAACTCCTTTTGGCAACACCATGATACAAGGTTTGTAAGCTCCTTCTAAATCTCATAGGCTAAGTCAGAGATTTGTAAGCTATTTCTTAATACTATGTACAAGAGAGTTAAAATATATTGCATTTTTTTAACTTTCCCTGGCAACACCAGAATATGTGTTTGTAAGCTCCTTCTGGGTCTGATAGGCTAAGTCTGAGGTTTATAAGCTCTTCCTTAAACCTATGTACAAGAAAGCTAAAAATACGCCATGGGTAAAGTAAACATAAAAACAGAAAATAAATGATCAATATGTATAGGACATGTATTCAATGGGTTCAGTTTCCACTTAAATACTTACTATTATTTTTCCCACTTTTGTCACATAAAAGAGAATAAAAGGAAAAGAAGGAACTCATATCATCATTATAGGATCAGTTTCTAAAAAGGAAGAATAATCAAGTAATAAGAGTCATTAAGGTTTGTAAAGTGAAAGCTTTGAAATCTTAGTGGTCGTTACTATTCCAAGAATTAAATAAGGATTAATTTTAGACTTTTGGTATCCACAAAAGTCACTATAAAAACATACAACTCCTAAGTCATTTTCATCAATCACCAACCTAAGGATATGGAATCATCAACTGAGATTCATAATACATATGTGGTAATAGATGTAACTGAGAACTCTACAAGCTTGGCAATCCAATCCCCTTAAAGTCTAGGTACTTTTGAGTCCTCTACAGCTGTACCATTACCCTCAACACAATAGTGAGAGTCGGACAAAAGCTCTAAGCTAGGGTTTTTGTATATAGTCCAAGTTCTGTTACTCGAAAAAGTAACCACAGTCCACCAATTTAGACTTTTAGAGTTTCAATTGTTATTATTGTATTTTTGAATAATCTGAACAAGATATGATGAATATGAATAATGACAAGATAATATCAATAATCAAGATAATATTAACAATAGTATATGAACAATGATAATAAGATCAAGATATATTGACAAGAAAGTAAATCAATAATATATTGACGGAAATTAAAGTTAGTGGATAGTTGTTATTGAGTGAATCGGGTCGACTTTACCGCTAAACCGTTGTAGCACGATCTATGACAAAGATCATGCTATAGGAGGTTATGCAAATTGATATTTATGCTAAAACACGATGAAAAAATGATATTGAGAATCATTTTCTAAATAAATTATGCCACACAAAAAGAAAAGCAAATGATCTCGTCTTAATCATAAACTCGTGTTGATTAATCAAAGGTAACCTATCACGATCCCAAAGTATAGAAAATGATCTCAATGATGATTCACTACAGATTTGAAATCATGAAGGTTAAACAACCATAATTAACCAGCATTTGTGTGTTTGCCGTGAAAATCGGTGAATAACGGCTGATCTTACAAATTGAAAAAAGATTTGTTTTACTTACAGGATCGACCACACAAATCCTAGTACATGTGCTAATTGATCTTAAATGAAGTTTATAAAAACTATGAATACTTCGACAGAGTCCATGATAAAACAACTTATCTCAAATGTAAATGAATTTAGGTGACAAGAAGTAAAATCGAAGTACTAGTAAATGATAAAGACAAGAACTTGCATAAAGAAAGAATAAATTCTTAAAGAAAGAGATTTATCAAATTACATTAAAATGAAAAACTGGTGTTTAGTCAACGTACATTCTTGCAAACTCGTTTCTCTCAACACAGGGATACTTGGAATATACTGAAGAATTTGTACACAATTAAACACACATACCTTAACACTATGACCTGTTATTTATAATAATCAAACATAACTGCCATTAACGGCTAGCAAACGAAATCAAGATAAGTGTCGTTATGCATGCCTTCGAATCATAGGGGTGCTCCACGTGTCTTTCTTAAAAACATACATTCTCTCTTTTATTTGAATTCAAACGAACTCGTCAAAATACCCTTAACAACGCTTCTGTTGAATTGAGTCTTCCAACTGCTGAGGAATATCTCTAAGTCCATAACATAGACTCTCATGGCGAAAGGACACATTCGAATCCCATTTCAAAACATGGCTCTAGTCGAAGTAATTAGATTTCTTCATGAAACTCTATTTGTTACTTTTAATTTCATCCAGGCATCGAAAATAGGACCCAACATCGCAATATTTAGACTTCATTGACAAAAAATAAAATGAAAAAAAAACAAATAAGTTAAGGTGATTGAAATTAAAATAAAAATGAAAACCCTTAAAGAAACCTCAAATAAATTAAAGGCTTAATTGCAACTATGGTCCCCCTATTTTGTATTTTTTGGATTTTGATCCCTCTATTTTGGTCTCTTTTTTAAGTTTTGAGTTTGATTTTAGTCCCCTTTCCAATTTGAGACATTTTTAATGATGTGGCACTATCCAAGATGACGTGGCAATGCCAAGTCATTTTAAAATTAATTTAAGACTTTAATTATTGATTAGGATAGTTAATTTATTAATATTATTTTCAGTAATAAATAAATAAATTATTAATTTATTATTATTAATTTTTAAAATTTTGATTAATTAATTAAATATAAAAATTAATAATAAAAAATTAATAATCTAATTATTTATTAATGAAAATAATATTAATAAATTAATTATTCTAATCAATAATTAAAGTCTCAAATTAATTTTAAAATGACTTGGCATTGCCCCATCATCTTGGATAGCGTCACATCATTAAAAAATGTCTCAAATTAGAGAGGAGACTAAAATCAAACTCAAAGTTTAAAAAAGGGACCAAAATGATGGTTTTTAAAATGGAGGGATCAAAATCCAGAAAAATGCAAAATAGGGGGATCATAGTTGCAATTAAGCCTAAATTAAATAACAGAACTTGTTTCTATAAGAAAATAAAATGTTAAATAATAATAAAATAAATAAATAAGTAAAAAATAAATAAATAAAAACTAAAGGGGGACATAGAACAAAGTAGGGTGTGAGTAAGAAATATGGAATCATATGGGCCAAGCCCATCATCCATTTGCAACAAAAACAAACAGAAAAAGAAGCACGTTAGAAACAAAATGGTGTGAAAAATAGAAAGGGTGAGTGTGCAGTAAAAAGAAGCCAGTGTCTAGATGAATCAATGGGTAGAGTCATTTGGGCTTTGCAGCCTATCATCCACGCCAAAAAAATCACGGATGAAACAACAACAAAAAGGGTGGAGTGCGTAGGTTCTAACAACAACCACGACACATCTTATCTGGAAAAGAACAAGTTCACAATTTTAAATCATTTTTAACCAAAACGAAAATTCCATGGAACATCCGAATATGATTTCACTATCAATACACAGTGAAAAAAGGGAAAGATGCAACAACAACTTAAAAAGGAAAAAGAACACGCCTTCAACCTGTCTGAATCGCCTCCATCACGCTTCTCACTCACGATTCAAGCTTGTGCGATTTCGTTTCGCTTAAAAATCTCTCTTACTCCATCTTTATTTTCTGGTTTTGGTTCTACTCATTCTCAGATTATTCAGGGTTGGTTCAAATCGTAGTGTTTCCATTCATTTCAATCAAACTCTTTCTTCTCTTTCTGATTTTTTATTTATTTATGGATTTAATTGGGAGATTTGTCTTGAAAATGGGTTTGTGTTTGTGGTTATGATTTGAGGAAGAATGAAGGGATGATTTATGAAAGAAAGATGAAGTGGATTTTGTGGAAGCCTCTGCAGAGCTTCGTGGTTTATGGAGTTCTTCCTTCTTTTTTTCAAATGAAGGAGATTTGTGTCTGATTTATAGGAGTGTTGGTTAGGTTTGCTTTTAAGGATGAGTGAAAAGAATTACTGCCATTTTGATTTATTTTCACACGTAGGGTGTGCGTACGGTACAGGTTGTACGTGGCGTGCTATGCAATCAGAGAGTTATTTTTGTTGTATGCGTGTGAACATTGTGATCACAATGAATTGAAGGTCGATGATGTGTTTTGAAAAGCTTGTTGTGTCACGCTTCAAGTAGGTAATTGCAGCAAGTATTATGGTCATGCAGGATGTTGACATGCTATTGCAATGTTTGTCACATAATAGCTTAGGGTTGCGTCATGTATTGGGTTGGGACTGTTTCATGGCTCGCTAAATTAAACTGGTGGCTTGATTGTTATTTGTGTATGACGGTGTAAATCATGTTTTCAGAGTCAAGTTTTCTTTTCATTTTGGAAATTATGGTAATTATTTTTTTTAAACAAAGAATTTGGATAATGTTGATTTTTGGTTGTGAAATGGGTCTTGGTTCGACGATGGGCTCTATTTTTTTTGGCTTTTCTCATGGTTTATGATGAAATGGTAATTATTTTTTTGGAAAGTGAATTTTAAGATGGCTTTGGACAATTAATTAGAGAAAAAGATTTATTAAAAAAAATTCCTATTGTTTGTGAAATGGATATTTGAAAAAAAAAGGCGCAGTTAATTCGGACAATGAGAATTGGTTGAATATTGGATATGATGTATGGGTTTAGATATTTGAGTTTGAAAATAGTTCATAAGTGAAATTAAGGAAGAGATGTTGAAATGGAAGTAATAATGAAAAATGGATTCATGAAAAATGTATAATGAGCAAAACAAAAAATAAATGATTGAATATATAAGTATGAATTGAATTGAATAACAATGTGAAAGGATTAGAAAATGGTGTCTGGAAATGGTAACTGACGAATGGATATGGAACTGCCCTTGAGACACCATGAATCAACCTCAGCCTTAGAAATTTTGAATCATAAATCAACCCTGATGAATTTCACTGTGAAAACCCTAATTGAAAAATGAATTAGTCACTGGTGATCCTTAATCGTTAAAGCACTTGACCTTTCACGACCTGATAACCTGACCCATACATAGATGACTTGAATAAAATATTAATTAAGGTTTTAGACACAACCACCATATAAATCTTGAACCCTGACCTTAATTCTTGAAATAAACCAATGTATGACTGACAAATTACGTCAAAACCATTGAAACTCAATCCATACTACACATTCACCTTATCTAACAACCTCAAACGAACCTTAATTCATCCTTGCAACAAGGAATATGAAAGCAACAACATATATATTTTTTGGATTTTTTGAATAACTGTTAGTGGATGGATGTACAGATGAAGGTTATATACAAGATATGACAATTTTGGGGTATGGCAACAGGATAAAAGCAATAGCACACGGGAAATCCTCAATATACTCAGGCACACTCGCCCAACTAGAGACGCGCGAGAAGTGCTGGAGGATCCAAGCCCGAAATGAAAAAGTTTGGAACACACGAATCATCGGTAATAGCCTTGCAAATATGAAATGAAAAAAAATTCAAAGACCAATAATCATTACAGTCAGTAGTGTCACGATGCCTGTGACCTGCTTCGTCTTACACATACAACAATCTCTCAATTTCAAATGCAGTTAGACCAAGCAAGTCGCCCCCTAGTTGTACTCATGGATCCGCTCGAGATCCATGAAGTACCGTAGGTAGATGACACATGTATAAGTGGCACTCTTGTCCACAAAAATCGTAGTACCGACCAAATAAAACAGGTATGCTCTCAATGCATACAATTTGTGGAGCGCCACTTGCTCATCATCCCCATTATCCTCTTGTGCTCTAATGGTCTCATCATCACATATCATCTCTAGGAATTCAAATCTAGCATGAAAACCCTGGTTTTATCCACCTTCTTCTTCGCCTCCCCTAGATCAACCCCAAGATACTCTACCATCATCTTGAGTGCCTCGTCTTTAGTAATCCTCCCATGATCTAGGAATCTCCCCCTGATCAGAAGATGTAGCAAACATGAGACATCGTTGAATGTGATAGACATCTTACCATACAGGAAATGAAACGACGAGGTCTCTGAGTGCCATTTTTTCATGAACGCATTAGCATCCCGTGGTTGACCGTAGTGTAACTGATCATGCATAAGTCCTTCAGGAAAAATAAAGACAAAACCAACTAAAACCAATCCTCCTCTTGCTAAGGCAACACAACAATCTTCCTCCCATGGTTAACAAACTTATAAGGATCACGCTCCTGAAAAATTTTCAGGAGTAATCGATGTTAGAAATACTCAATATCAAAATTTAAAATTAACGTAAAAATAAATAAAGAATACAACTAATGCTACCTTTCCGTCCCATATATGTTTGGTAGTATGGTTTGGATAGAGAGGCAGTAAAAACAAATCAACTAGGCTTCCTCCAAAAACCTCTAGCTCATCATCCACAACAACCTCACCCTCCGGAGGTGACATTGAATCAACAACATCACCAGTAGGAGGTGGGACGATAGATGAGACTAGATTAACAACATCATCCATATGAAATGATACTGGTGAAACGTGTCGCCTACAAGAGGACGAGGGAAGTGATGCATCAGATGGTGATACCTGTCTTCTATGAGAAGAAGATGAAGTGGCCTGAGGAAAAACATGAGCCCCCAAAGTAGACGGTTCTGCCTGACCAGAGGGATCTAGAGCCTCCAGAATCTACTAGCTCTTCTCCTATCGAACAGATGTGTGCTGAACAACCTTGTCATGTCTCAGTCTGTCGTGTCTATCTACCATTATGCTGATAAGTTAAAGTAAGGCAGACCATTAGTGCAAGCAAATGACACACAAGCAAGAGAATTTAAAAAAAATACTGTAGGAAATTTCAGAGTTGCATTTCCGAATTTGGGGGAAATTAAAACGTTGAAAAATTCCATAGATGCACTCCGGAGTTTTTTTGCAGAAAACTATACGTTGAACAATTCCGGAGACGCATCTCCATAATTTTCTACAACTCAGAAGTTGCGTCAATCACGTAAGTACCACATGCAAGCTTATGAAAATTGTTTTAATCATCATTTTCAGCCAACAAACAACTAATACACTATGTCTAAACCATCTCAAATGTGATTACTACTCATTTCTAACCCAGATTATTGATTTCTACTCATTTACACCAAAACTCTAACATTTATTGAAAATTCGAAAAATTTACAAGAAATTGATATTTTTGATAAAGTTAAATAATGTTGTAGATGAAGATTGATGTTCCCTTGAGACTTGTTGAATGAAATTTGAATTGGTGTAGTTTGAGAGAAATTGAGTCGAGTTTAAGTACAAAGGAAAAATGAAGAAGGAGAAGAGTTTGACACGATTTAACTTTAACTTATATTTTAGTACGTTCGGAGATGTGTTTCCAAAAATAGATAGCATTTATGAAAATTTGCGTGGTACAGTAAAAACATATAGGGTGCGTTAATGGGCCCAATTGTCACTATGGGCCAGGCCCGTCTTTTTTGAAAACACTCAAAGCCCAAGGGATGGAATGCCATTGTACTTCCCAGGCACGTTGACCATTTTTTCTCTCTTAACAAACTGAATTTCATTTCCATTTTCTATCGATACACAACAAATGCATTTCTAAGTTCTCGCTCTTTACACTTTTCTCACTCACTCTCTTACTCACTCCTCATTTCTCCCTCTCCCTCTCCCTCTCCCTCTGCATGCAATTCCCGTTCGTCTCAATTCGCCGGAAATGACGAATAAGGGCAAAACAAACGCAAAGGGTAAAGCTCCCGCCGGGAAAGATTCCGACGGAAAACGCAAGCGCGGTTACGACGATGACAAAACAGGCGGCCTCAAGAGGAAGAATCGAGGAGTCGTTCAGTTCTTCGATGAAGAAGCAGCTGACATCGACGACAGCGAAGAGAGTGACTGCAGTGATTTAAGCGATGGTACGCGATCATACTTCCTTTTCTTTTTCTCTTTCGTTTTCTTCGTTTTTTACTGAGAAATGTTAGGGTTTCACTTACATTTTGTTGTTTCATTCAGTTGTTTGTTACGATTTATGGTTTGCGATTTTCATTTTTCATCAATTGAATTTCTATTTGTATCAATGTATTTTTGGCGTGTAGATTCTTATGAAGATGAATTTGAGACTTTGTCAACAAGGAATGTGTCAGATAAGGGTCAGAGTAGCTTCCTGTTTTCCCCTAAACAGGAGCTTGTGGATGAAATAGAATATGATAGACTGGCGGAAGAACGATTTGGTTCTAGGTCTTACACTTTTGCTGGTGATGATGAGTTTGAGGATAAACCAATGGATCAGAGTTCTTTACATCATGCTCTTAAGGAATCAGTTCCAACCATATGGAAAGTTAAATGCACTGTATGGCATCTGAAACTAGACTTTTAGGGATTATGTTAACCATAGTTTCAAGTTTTATGTTCATAATATTTTAGGGTGCTTCTTTGTTATTTCGTTGTTTAATAAGCTTTGTTTACTACAGGTTGGGCGCGAGAGGCTTTCGGCTATCTGTTTGATGCAGAAGTTTGTTCACCTGAAATCACTTGATACTAAATTGCAGATAATATCTGCCTTTGCTGTAGATCACATGAAAGGATATGTATATGTTGAAGCTGAAAGGCAATGTGATATAAATGAGGTAGATTCAGTACTGGTGGTTTTGATTGGTTTCTAGATAATTAGATATAGATTATCATTTGATAGTTAAATCTGTTTTTATGAGTTACAAATATCATTTCAGGCATGTAAAGGGATTACTGGTATCTATGCTACTCGGGTGCAAGCTGTTCCGAGAAATGAAGTTTTTCATTTGTTCTCTTTTAAAATTAAAAAACCCGAAATATCTGAGGGCATGTGGGCTCGTGTAAAAGCTGGTAATTACAAGGGGGACTTAGCGCAGGTATTGCATGAGTAATGATGTTGAGTTTTCGTTGCTATCCAACTCGTGAAATGCTTATTCCCTTTATCTATTATTTTGTATTGCCAGGTTGTAGCAGTGAATAATACGCGCAAAAAAGTTACCGTGAAACTGATTCCAAGAATAGACCTACAGGCTCTGGCTGCCAAATTTGTAATCTACCTTCACATGATTTTCTCTGCTTTTTCCTATCTATTTACTGAAGTTCAACTGTTAGCTTTGACTATTCCTGTTTCCCTTCAGGAAAATAAGATTAGAGACTAGTACAATCATTTGCATTTAGTATACCTGCATTTCGCATTTGGAAGGTTATGATGGATCATGTCAAAATCACATGTACTCAATAGTTTTGCAACTTGAATCTTTTTCCAACCCCTTGAATATTTATTTTTATTTGATTCTTTCAATCTGATGTGTTATGGAAACTATTGTAGCGATGCAAAGTAGATTGAGGAAAATGCTACAATTGGGGTTGAACTTGTAACTTGACTTGATGGAAAATTTATTCCTTGTTTTTTTTTTAAAAAAATATTTTAATTACATTGGTTCATAAAACCTGGGAGGGAACCTAACTATTATGCGATCTCTGTGAATTTGAGGCGGAATTGTATTACGGGTTATGTCCCGGAGTGATGGGAATTCCCATTTCCACATACTGCTCTTTTGACTTCATTGCTCTTATCCTATGATTGTGTACATATAGACAAGACAATTGTTGTTGAATATTTTCTCATTACTGTAGGGTGGAGGATGTCGCCAAAAAAACTCAGTACCAGCACCAAGATTAATCAGCTCCAGTGAACTTGAGTAATGTTACATATTCTCATACTTATTTTTTATTTTTTGGATTGTTTGTCTGATGGTTATTTTTCAATGGTTCTGCAGGGAGTTTCGACCTCTGATCCAAATTAGACGTGACCAGGACACAGGCAAGGTTTTTCAGGTTCTTGACGGCTTGCTCCTCAAAGATGGATATGTATATAAGAAAGTATCTCCTGATTCATTAAGTTTTTGGGGTGTTGTTCCCACTGAGGAGGAGCAATTAAAGTTCGGGTCTTCTGAAAACAATGAATCAAATGATATGGAGTGGCTTTCTAATATTTATGGTGACACAAAGAAAAAACGGGTAATAACAGCTGACAAGGGTGATGGCAAAGGAGAGGGTTCATCAGGTTCAGGAAAAGATTTTGAATTATTTGCTCTTGTGTGTTTTCGGTAAGTTTTGGTTAAACTTAGCATTCATGATATCATAAAACTCCCTCCCTCCCTCTCTCTATCTCTCTGTCCCTTTCTCACACACACACACACACACACACACATTCCGATGCAGTTGCGCACATGCTCATCTTGCAGATGGATGATTTTAATGTCTGACCGAGCTTTTCCATTGCAGCAAAAAGGACTTTGGTGTGATAATAAGCACGGACAAAGATGGTACTTACAAGGTAATATTCAGCTTATGCAGTGTCATTTGTATAGCCTTTGATTTTGAGTGTTTGGTGGTTTTTTATAGTTATATTATAGCTTTTCCTGTTTGTTGTAGATTCTAAGAGAAGGTTCAGAAGGACCTGCTGCTGTAACTGTTGAACGAAACGAAATAAAAAGTGCGCTCTGTGATCTTAAACTTAGTGCCCAAGACCTGCACAATAAGACTATAATTGTTAATGATAACGTCAAGGTTCTGGAGGGTCCATCCCAGGTCTGATGCTTGTTTCTGAATGGGTTTTTGTTGGTTGTAGTATTTTAGAATCTCTTCACACCTTTTGATATTTTCAAAGTTTTTATGTTATTTTGCAGGGTAAACAAGGTGTAGTTAGGCATATCTATCGAGGGATTGTTTTTGTGTATGATGGAAATGAGGAAGAAAATGGGGGTTACTTCACAGCTAAAGCTATTATGTGTGAGAAAGTCAAGCTTGCTGTTGGTGATTTCAGTGGAACTGGAAAGGTCTGACATCTTTTCTAGTACCCTGCTTGATTACAAACACTGAGAACTTGTGTTGAGTTTTGATTTTTTTACTCATTGATCTATACTCAGGATGGTGAACCAGGCCCTTTAGTCTTTGATGATCAACCATCATCACCAAGGTCACCACTGTCACCGAAAAAGCCATGGGAAACAAGACAAAGTGATCGCGAGTGTATGTAAAGATGCCCTTCTCCTAGACATGTCTTTTAGATGTGGACACAGTACACATGTTACTAATTTTCCTCGATGCAATAATTGTGCATGCAGTTAACCGTGGGGACAGTGACAGCTTGTTTGCTATTGGCCAGACCTTGAGAATTAGGATAGGTCCTTTGAAGGGATACCTCTGCCGTGTCACTGGCATACGTCGCTCCGATGTTACTGTGAAACTAGATTCTCAACAAAAGTTTCTTACAGGTATGCTTATGCTGGTCTTATTCTTGATTCTTCAAATATCAGATCACCATCATCTGTGACAATTCCCGTGAACTTTGTTACCATGCAGTTAAATCTGAGCACCTTTCTGTGGTTCAAGGGAAGAGTACCGCAGTGTCAACAAGGTATTTATGAAATTGACGTAAAATGTGATTGCCGCAACTAACTGTTACTGTTTGTTTTGTCTGTTTGTGAACATTGTCCTGAGTTCTTTATGTTTCTTATATCAGTGATGATCCAGATTCGAGTTCATTGAAGCCATTTGATTTGCTGGGTGGTGCCGAAGGCGGCTCTGGAGGTGGGAATCCTTTATTCTCAAATTTATTGGCATCTCCTTATCCTTCAACAAGAATAACATTTTCCGTATAAAACAGTCTTTAATTAACATGCATGACAGTTTCCTTTGCTGTGCTCTGTTTGCCATTGATTTTTTTTGTTGAGATTTACATCTTTTCAATTGGAAAGGTTGGATGAATAATAATGCGGGAACGTCTACCGGAGGCGGTGGATGGAATGCTGGAGAAACCTCCACTGGAGGAGGTGGATGGAATGCTGGAGAAGCCTCTACTGGAGGAGGTGGTTGGAATGCTGGACAAACCTCCACTGGAGGTGGTGGATGGAATGCTGGAGAAACATCAGCTGAAAGGTATACATACTTCCTTGTGATAGATAGTTAGTTACTCTGATTTCTTTTCATAGTGATAGCCAATAATTCTTGACGGCTTCAATCTTCAAAAGGAAGGTTCACATAATATTCGAAAATTGTTCAATAATCTTGAAACAATGTTGTATATGGTGAATGGTAGTTAATAGTGGATGGCCAAAACTCTGCGGTATAGAATTGGGATTGGCACCGCCATGGTGGGTGGCCATTTCACAGACTCCGCCTCACCGGTCCTCTATGGCTGCTATGTAACAACACTTCTTCTGATACAGAAGATAACAGTCTCTTCTAGAAGAGTCTAATTGATGTATGAAAGATTAGGGTGCATATTTGTACAATTGCGTTCTTGTTTAAAAATCTGTCATGATAATTGTTTTTGCTACGACAGTCTTATGTTCTTATTTTACTTTTTAGCTTGCATTTTATTGCTCTGTTTATTGTTCCCCTCTTGTCTCATGGTATTGTTTTTGCAGGAGTGCATGGTCTAATACTTCAGCTCCAAGTTCTGTGGTATGCTGTACTGTAGCCCAAAAATACTATGCACACTTTTATTCCCCCTTTGCCTCTTTTCTGTCTCCCTCTAGGGTTTTGATTGTTATTTCTCTGCATTTGTAAATATATTTTTGTTGTTGCTGCAGCCAGGGTCTACCTCGGATCCCCCCAACTCTCACGGTAATGCAGAAGATAACGGCTGGGGCACTAAAAATACTTCAACTCCAAAGCCATCATGGGGTGCTGCAGAGAACACGGGAGTCACATCGGAGCCTGATCAGTCTGGTGGCTGGGGAAAAGATGTAGGCAGTTCGGGTCAGGCAGAGCTTAACGGCAATCAGAATACTGCCTGGGGCACTAAAAGTACTTCAGCTCCAAAGCCCTCATGGGGTGCCACAGTGAACACTGGAACCACATCTGAGCCAGATCAATCTGGTGGATGGGGAAAAGGTGGAGGTAGCTCGGGTCAGGCAGACCTTAATGACAATCAGAATACTTCCTGGGGCATTAAAAGCACTTCAACTCCAAAGCCCTCATGGGGCGCTGCAGTGAACACTGGAACCACATCTGAACCAGATCAATCTGGTGGATGGGGAAATGGTGGAGGCAGCTCGGGTCAGGCAGAGCTTAATGACAATCAGAATACTTCCTGGGGCTCTAAAAGCACTTCAACTCCAAAGCCCTCATGGGGCGCTGCAGTGAACACTGGAACCACATCTGAGCCAGATCAATCTGGTGGATGGGGAAAAGGTGGAGGAAGCTCGGGTCAGGCAGAGCTTAATGACAATCAGAATACTTCCTGGGGCACTAAAAGTACTTCAACTCCGAAGTCCTCATGGGGTGCTGCAGTGAACACTGGAACCACATCTGAACCAGATCAATCTGGTGGATGGGGAAATGGTGGAGGCAGCTCGGGTCAGACAGAGCTTAATGACAATCAGAATACTTCCTGGGGCTCTAAAAGCACTTCAACTCCAAAGCCCTCATGGGGTGCTGCAGTGAACACTGGAACCACATCTGAGCCAGATCAATCTGGTGGATGGGGAAATGGTGGAGGCAGCTCGGGTCAGGCAGAGCTTAATGACAATCAGAATACTTCCTGGGGCAATAAAAGTACTTCAACTCCGAAGCCCTCATGGGGTGCTGCAGTGAACACTGGAACCACATCTGAGCCAGATCAATCTGGTGGATGGGGAAAAGGTGGAGGCAGCTCGGGTCAGGCAGAGCTTAATGACAATCAGAATACTTCCTGGGGCAATAAAAGTACTTCAACTCCGAAGCCCTCATGGGGTGCTGCAGTGAACACTGGAACCACATCTGAGCCAGATCAATCTGGTGGATGGGGCAAGAAAAGCGAATGGAGCTCGGGAAACAGTGGAAGCCAAGCTTCAGATGTGAACAAAAGTAAATGGAATTCTGGTAATTCTGATCCCCAATCTCAAAATTCAAATTGGGGAAAAAACAACTGGAATTCTAGTTCTGGTGGTGCAAGTGAAGGCACTAATTGGAGTAGCAATGAAGGTCAAAATGAAACTTCTGATGACGGAGGTGGGGGAAGGGGAGGTTATCGTGGTAGAGGTTCCTCTGATCGAGGTGGCTTTAGAGGTAGAGGGTTTCGGGGTAGAGGAGAACGTGGGGGCTTTGGTGGTAGAGGTAGATCAGATAATGAAGGTTTTGGTGGTAGAGACAGAGGATTTGGAGGAGGCAGAGGTCGTGGTTGGAACAATAGTCGCGATTCTGGTGAGGATGGATCCTCTGGCTGGAAGAATAATAGTGGGTCTGGGGCTTGGAACCAAAGTAGTGGTGAGAAGAAGCATGGAGGGAGCTGGAGCCATGAAAATGCAGATAAGGAGCGTTCAAGTAATGCTGGAGGTGGTAGTAATAAGCCGTGGCAGAGCTGGACTTCAGCAAGTGGTGGAGCTAGCGGTGGTTGGAACAGTGATGGGCCAGGACAGGGGACAGAAAATAAAGGCGGTGCTGGCTGGGCAAAGGGAACGGATTCCGGTGCTGGCTGGACTAAGGGAACGGATTCCGGTGCTGGCTGGGCTAAGGGAACGGATTCGGGTGCTGGCTGGGCAAAGGGAACGGATTCGGGTGCTGACTGGGCAAAGGGAACAGATTCTGGTGCTGGCTGGGCAAAGGGAACAGATTCTGGTGCTGGCTGGGCAAAGGGAACCGAATCTGCTCCAGATAACGGGCAACCGTCTAGTTGGAATGAATCTGCAGCAAATGGTAAGGAATTGTCCACTCTAGTGTACATCCGTTTTGATAAGCTTGAGATATTTTCAAATGAAAAAAAGATTATGGGAGTGTAAAGAATGATTATTTATTTATTTATTTAAAGTATCTAATTTTGTATATAACAAACTCACTTAAACTTGTGACCAATTTATTATGTAGGTGCTGCAGGTTCGTGGGGCAAGAAAAATGACGGTGGTAGCAAAGGTGGATGGTGATTACTTTCTAGAACATGCTAAATGAACCAAAGTAAATCAAGCTCAGTAGTTTCTTGCTGATTTCAACTATTTTTGTAAATCCACACAAATCTTTCTGCTGGAACTTGATGTCCATTATGGTAACTTTAAATTATCGTGAACAGATCTTATGAATGACTAACCCTTTGTGTTTGTATTGACTTGCGTTGTATTTTTTTTCTTCTGGTGAAATGTATATTTTTGCGCTTATTTATTTACAGTGATGCTTATAGCCTCTTATTTCACATCCGTAATGAAATTATATGATTTAGGAAATGGGTTTATGGTAATTCTCTAGTACATATTTTTAGTTGAGTTTTGCACAACGAGCTTGAACAAGCTATAGTTTTTAGCTGGCTAGATGGTATGATAGAAATATTATAGGATATGAATGAATCAATTTTTGCACATAAATTGTTGAAGTACATCTGCACTTTTGGGGAGCAAAAAGGCGAAATGGCCAAAAAAAAGAAACACAAATCCTATGGGAGAATCTTTTATGAGTGGTCTGTCTAACTTGTAAATAATTCCGGCTTTATCATAAAAGACTAGTTGCGGAAAATACTCCGGTTACTGAAAACCCCCAAAGAAAAGTGGGATTTGTGTTAATTGTGCAATAACTATGGAGTGAGATTGGAAGGGATGGAAAGGTCTCAACTGCATTTAGACTTTTATTTGGTTGGCAGCTCATAAGCATATCCTCGTCTAGAGCAGCGGGTTTGGAGTTGATATTGTCTTGTTCTAATTGGGTCTTTACTGCATTTATACTTGTATGTGGTCAGTGGCGAGTTGATATTTTGCTTTCTTGCCCTAGTTGGGTCTTCATTGCATTATACTTGTAGGTGATCGGTGGCACATAAGTGGATCCTTGCCAATTACTGAAGGAGCTGTTGGGAGTGGGTATTTTGCCTTCTTACCCTATTAGTTGGAAGAAGAATGTTACCCCTTATTGTATTTTTCATTCTTACCCTAGTTGTGGGAAAGAAGAATGTTAAGCCTTATTTTGTGCAGGCAACTCAGTCATGCTCTTCGTCATCCAATATGGCAATCTATTTTTTGAGTGTGTTGGTACATTTGGATGTAGAGAAATTAATCAATCTTTGAGGTTGACTTTCGAAGATCACTTGATCATGTACCTCGTATTCTGATCTTACTCAAAAGACATTGAAAAATACAATTATCATCACTTTCACCACAAACGGTGAAATTAGGAGTTAGACTACATTTGATGGATGAAACCTCCTGAAGGATGGATTAAGTGTTATGAAACCTCATGAAGGATGGATTAAGTTGAACACTGGTGTTTGCAAGAGAAACCTCGATGCATTGTGGTAGTTTTTCCCCCTAACTCGGACATGTGCTGAATCCAAGGATGCATAAAAAAAAAATTGGTTTGTGATGCCTTGGACGTAGAGATTTGGCCCTTGCCTTAAGACATGGAGAGTTTGTAGAGATTTGGGGCTTGTACTTTAACTTAGATATGGCTTGGAGTGATCGTATTTCACATCTCATTGTGAAGAGTGATTCTAAAACTCCTATTGACACGATTATGGATAACTACAATTTTGGAGGCACGGTTCCAACTTTGGTGAGGCATATATGCAACCTTTAGGATTAGGTTAGCTAGTCCGAACATATGTGCATTGACTTACAAACTGCTGGAGATTCTTTCTACTGAGTGTCATTATTTACTTTTCTTTTTTTATGATTTGTCTGGTGCTTGTGTCTTTTTAGGCACTTGGCTCTTGTTATGTTATCATGAGCTTTGTATCTCTTTGTATTAATTTTTTTTCTTCTTACAGCAACTTAAATGATTATTTTTAATGGAAGTAAACTAAATAGGTAAACTAAGACATTTTTTGTGGGTCCAAAATGTTTTGTAGGATTAAAAAAATTTATAGTTGATTTGAGTAGTTTTTACTTTAATGATGATCGTAAGAAACCAAAATTTGACCCCACATTTTATATTTTTTATTCAAGTTACCATTAATTTAATGCTGTTAGAATATTTTATTAATATTAAATAATATTATAATATATTTCACATGGAATACTTAAGGTTGACTATATAGATAATGGAAATTAAGCTTTAGTTCACTAAATGCCATGTCAGGTATACTATAATACAAATTCTTTATTACTAACGTAAGTGATCTGACCTGATCAGAAGGGGATCACGGGCTGGCCACACGCTGTTGGACTACTACCTGTTCACCGGTGATGAGGAGGAGAAGGGGGTGTACCTGCAAAACACTCCGATGCCAAAGTAAGGAGTTGGGCAGAGTGAGAGCAAAGTACAAAAAATGGGTAAGAAGTCGAATTACCTGACCCTCTTGAGGAAGAGGGTATTTATAGAGACCCCAGCGCTGGGCCAACGGTCACTTGTGTTAGGTTGGATGGCCAGACTCAACCCAAGTGACTGCTAGGACTTACGTGGCGTAGTGAAGACTAGGACGTGGTCTTCGCCCTAGTCCAACTGTCCCGTGGTCTCCGGAAAGTGGGTTTGACCTGCTCAGGCGGGCAGTTGGGGGGATGACGTGTCCCCGCGGAGGGGAGCACGTGGAGAACGTGCGCCTGACACGTTGTTCTCCCCGCGGAGCGGAGCTCGTGGGATTCCCTGACGGTGTGTGCCCCCCCCCCCCCCCCGAGGGGGGAGGACACATCGTCATGCCCGTTGGCAGGGGGGATTCTGCCCGTGGAGGCTGCTCTGTCCGGCTAGAGGGAGCGCCGAGGACGCTTAGGAGCGCGTCGTCCTGCTTGACAGAGAGCGTATTCCGCCCGTCCGGTGGGTGTGTGTGCCCGGTCAAGCTACTCCACTTATTGGGCCTTGTGCGTTATTGGGCTGGGCCGCGAGGCTGGGCCCAGGCCAGAACAATAAGTTATACAAAATTTTAGTTTAACAACCCTGCGTTAAAGTTGCTCTTAGGTATCACGTAAAATTGTCTCTAATTTTTAAAGATATATCTTTAGACGCATTTCAATACACATATTTAATTTGTTTTTGAGATATATTTGAATTTTATAAATAAAATTATTTTAAAAATACATCTCCGAAAAACTTCCGAAGCTAAATAACTAAGCAACCAAAGTATTTGGAATCCATATTATTCTACTCTTCAATTCTCAATCCATGTTTAATTAACCCCTGGACGGACTTTAATGGCCAGAAAATACATCAACATCATAACGTCATATGTAGTCAAAAGGAAACTAACAAACAGCAACTAAAAAGAATTATTTGCTAAGTATTCTATATCAATATTCTGTTTGCATTGAAAAGTGACATGATGAGATTTTCAACCTATTAAGATGATACAAATAGGTTTGGTGCTCACCGGATCGATAAATAGCAGAAAGCTTGAAGCTACAACATATGATATTTCAAAAATTATCAATGGCGCTTGTGAATAGTGTTGTATCATTTGTTTTTTTAGTTTTAGAAAATTTTCAAAAATATATTTTTGAAATAATTTTATCCATAAAATTCAGGTATATTTTAAAAACGAATGAAATGTGTGTTTTAAAGTGCGTTTGAAAATATATTTTTATAAATCAAAAATATTTTTAAAATTTTGCATCGAAAATATATCTCTCTAAATTAAGAATATTTTTAAAATTTTGTGTGATAGTTTATAAACATTTAGTGTGCTATACGAAATCTTAAAAAAATTACAAAAGACAAGAAATATAAGCTACAATTCTTATAAAATTGCCACAAGAGAGAAAACAATCTACAACTTTAATGAAATCATTATTGAAAAAAATCAAACTTTATCAAACAACCGTTAACTTGATTAACTTCTCAAAGCATATATGAAAAAAATAAAAACCAAACTTTATTAAACAATTGTTAATTCGATTAACTTCTCGAAGCACATATGGAAAAAAAAATCAAACTTTATCAAAATTGTTAATTTGATATACTTCTCGAAACTTTTGTGGTGCTCAAAGCTAATATGAAAAAATAAATAAATCAAACTTTCATTAATTTGATTAACTTCTCGAAGCACATATTACTTTGAAGAACTATCCTTCAAGGGAATCTCTTTTGTGGTGCTTAGCTGTACACTATCATATTAAAAGAAAAATGGATAGTTTTACATCTATCAAGCTTAAATTAATTTCGCTCGAAAATATTCAATTTTAAAATAAATTCTACACTTCTAACAAACTATAAGAATAAATGAAAAAAAAAATGCAATTAAATAAAAGGAAGACAAAACCCCTAAGCTGAGAAGAGAAAAACATTTACCTCACTTAAAAATTAATGATGGTTTGACTTCATGATATGTAAAGATATAAACTTTGTCGCATAAATTAGTTTGTGAATGATTTCGCAATCGCAATGTTGAGTGAAAGGAATATTAAATTCTTGGAGAATGTTGGTGATCCATTGAATTTTACAGATTGTGGATGCTATGGCGCGATACTCTACCTCTATAGAGCTACGAGAAATAGTAAGTTGTTTCTTTGACTTCCATGAAATCAAAGAACTGCCTAAGTAAATGCAATAGCCATTGATAGATTCTCTTGTATTTAAGCATGTATCCTAATCAAAAATATAAGAAATCTTTGAGTTCTAATAGAGAGGAGGAAGGAAAGAAGAGGCCTTGAGTTTGAGAATTATTTAAGTAGCGCAAGACTCTAATGGTAGCTGTGTGATGGAGAGTGGTGGGATTACTCATATGATGATTGAGTTACTGGAGTGCAAATCAATATATGGGTGCGCGTTTAAGAGATAAATGAGTTGGAAAACTAGTATTCTACAGTGAGTTAGATTTGATAGAGGCGTTCCTCCAGTGGATCGTAAACGTGTATAATTAGACATGGAAGTATTACCAGGCTTGCATCTTAGTAAGCCAATGTTGAAAAGAATGCCCACCAAATATTTTCTCCGACAAATGTTGATGCCTGGAGTTGTCCTTGCTACTTCCAGCCATAGGAAGTAATTTAGAGTTCCAAGATCCTTGATGTGGAAGTGATGTTGCAATATTGCTTTAATATGACTAATGATTTCTAAGTTGTTGCCTGCAATGAAAAAATCATCAACATATATGAGCAATGCAGTAAAAGAACTATAAGATTGATGAATAAATAAAGAATGGTCAGTAGAACATTGCTTGAAATTGTTGGATAATAACACAATGGTTAATTTGGCAAACCACTTCTGCTAGATTATTATAAACCATAAAGGGATTTCAAAAGTTTACACACTTGATTTAGATAAGAAGGTGCAATGCCTTTGGTTAAGGCCATATAGACCTCCTCATCCAAGTCACCATGAAGAAAAGCATTGTGAACATCAAGTTGGTGAAGGTAAAGATTTAAGGAAGAAGATAAGGCAAAAAGGAATCTTACAGTTGTGTTTCCCTTGAAAATTAGAAAACAACTGCCGATCTTCCAAATCTAACTTTGGTGACTCATAGGATCGATCAGATTGATCAGATTGATCCTAGGACATGTGCTAAATTTTATTCGAAAGAAAACTACTTAAAACTAAACACTTCGACAGTGTTTTCGAAGAAAAAAGTTAATGCAAGGGTAAGATTCGACTGAAAGGAAAAGACGTGAATTTGTAAAAAACAAAGTGAAAAGCCTTTACAATATTTAAACAAGGTAAAGCAGAACAAAAAAGGGAAATTGCAAGGAAGTAAAGATAAACTCTTTAAAATTAAGGAAAATAAACTAAGTTTCATTAAAAGTTAAAGATGGCGTGTTTACAAGACGTACATTCTCCTTAGAACTCGTTTCTCTACACTCGGGTACTTTGAGTAATTTTGGGAGTGACTTGTACAATAGTAAATTACAACACCCTTGAATTCTATGGCTAGAACCCTTATTTATAATAGTAAAATTAATTGTCATTAACCTCTTAAAATAACCAGCCCATGACAAGTGTCACGTCGCATGTAGCCTCTTGCTGGATGTACGCCACTTGTCTTGCTTAGTCATGAGAAAACATAACTACTCCCTCCTTTATTTGAATTTCAAAATTCCACTAATACTTGACCAGTAGCCTCGGTCGAAGGTGACATCTTTAACATTTGAAAATATTTTATAAGTCCCAAATACTTAAATCACCCAGCCTACTCGAAAACCTCTTCACTCGAAGGTTTCTCATACTTCTTCAAAAAGTTTAATATTTCATCCAAATATTTTAATTTTAATATAGGTGTCGAATTTGTGAGCTAACAAATTGCCCCCCAAAAATGTCTTTTTCGACCATGCTGGAGAAAAAGACTATTTTTTGACAACCTCTAATTCGACGCCATCTTTCGACCTTCACATAGGTGTCAAAATGCAACTGACTGCCCATGACTTTTGAAAGAAAAACTATTCAGCTATCTTCGCGCATGTCCATGACGTCATGGGCCATGATGAACAATTTCTTGGAAGCCTCACAAAATCCCAGACCATCATCACTTTTTTAGGACCTATGAAATCGTGGGTCTAGGCAATAACTTCCACCGCCTCCATTTGCAATCTTAGGACGCCGCGTGTCCCACTGTTCCTAGCCCTCAATGATGAATAGTGGCTTTTGGTTACTCCAAGACACCCTATAAATAATTTCACCAGACTCCAGCAATCACTTACGCATTTCTTCCAAAATACTCTCAATCTCTCTTCAGTAACCCATTCTTTTTTTACCAAAATCACATCAATTGCGTCTTTTACTGCTACCGCCAAAGATCAGAAGAAAAATCCTCAGACCAAGGGACTACAAGCTGCGTCACTACTTCCTCCTTTCACCACGCTGAGCGGGCCAAAAATGGTGAAGAACCAACAATTTATCCCTGAACCTCTTATAGAAGAAAAAATGCACATCTATGAATCGCAGATAATGATCCCTATCACTGTTGCAGGTAAGTCCTTAGCTTTGGCTGGCCCCCTGTCTCCCTTAGGGACCAACTACTCAACCCTTAGTGACTTTTTCCCTTCTTATCGCAAAACCAAACCCCTAGGGCAAAAGGATTATACCAAAGTACCTACTGAAGGTCCAGATAGCTTGACTTTACACAATGTGGACCTCAAGTACCTCAATGATGGATCCAGGTTATTTAGAGCTACCCCTTATTTCAAGGACTCTGATCTTTACCTGAACTGACTGACCAAAGTGGAAAAGATCAAAGTAGACGATTGGAAGAAAATCGACATTTATAATTTGATCACGATGTCGAAAGCATGCCCTACCTATTGCCCCATTATGCTGGCCTCTTCACTGTACTTCTGGGATAACGCCCATTACACTTTTCATCTTTCTTGTGGGATGATGACGCCCACTCTCTTCGACCTAGCAACTATCACAGGGCTAAAATCTCATGGGTTAGTGTACGATCTTGAAGTGGACTGTCAAGACAACATAGGGTTCTCTACCACCAAGCATACATACACCCATTTCATCAATCATTACCATGACAAGCAAACAGAAACCTTCGAAAATCAGGAACACATAACATTTCTAGCTATGTGGCTCTCTCGTTGTGTCTTCTGTACAAAGTCTCTGCAGGTGGCGAGGAAATACCTCACTTTAGACAACCAACTGCACTTGAATCGAGGTATCTGCCTGAGTGAGATGATTCTGACCAACTTATATGAGTCTTTGAACGAAGGTGCTAGTAGACTAAAAAACCAAGAAAGCAACGGGAACCTTCTGTTGTCGGGGCCCTTCTGGTTACTTCAGTTATGGCTCAACGCTACGTTCGAGACCAATCTTTTCAATAAAGGGGAAGTTAACGAAGAAGACCCTGGGATAACAGGGAGACGAGTCGAATGGACTCGATTGGTCAAGCTCACCCCAGTGAAGAAGGTCAAACACTTAGGGCGAATATCTCTGATTTTATTAAGATGTTCGTGGTATTTGTTGTTTGTCATTTTCTTCCTTGATGGAGCTACTCTGTAACGGTTAGACTTGACCGTTCAATACTCTCATGAGATCGGGGTCCGACCTGTTCATGTCGTCTACTAATACTCTGATGATCGAGGTCCGACTTGTTCCTTTTGTGTAACTCGACATGTATCATACTCAACATGATATCTCTTCATACTCAACCTAAATGACTTATAACTCGACTTCAGAAATTCTAAGATGTAAAAAATATATTTTAAAAATAATTTCAAATCAACAATTTTAAATTTAAAGAAATTAATATATACCAAATTTAAGCGCAACTTAGACATGATTTTATGGATAATGATTATATTTAATTCCATTAATTAATGAAAATCCCTTAAAATGAAAAAAGCCATTAATTAATATTCCAACTGTCAGGGATTTTCTTGCGACCCAGAGAACTAAACATCAAAATTCACCCTTTCACAATTGTGTCCATTTTATGTTGTCACTGAAGAAAGAAAGAACGAACACAACAAAACGCATTCCATGCTTTTTCTCTTCGTCGTTTATATGTTCCATTCGTCGTTTTCCCCCAATTTCTAGGGTTCTTCCCTTTCCACCAAATCATCAAAAATGTTCAACAAGATCATAAAGCGCGCACACAGAAAATCAGGGAAAGTAACGTTCCCTGAAAATTCAACAAACGGCCACCAATTCTATGAAGTAGTTGTTAAACACGCATCACGTAGCTCATCTTTCGATTCCGCGCCACAAACCACGGCGGCGCCACCGCCTAATCAAGCCGTGATCGAATCACTTCCGCCACTCAAGGAAGTCGCCGTCTCAGAACGGTCCGCACTTTTTCTCAGAAAAATTCAACAGTGTTGTTCTATCTGTGATTTCTCAGACACTCTCAAGTTCATCGTGGAGAAAGAAATCAAACGAGAAACACTTTACGAGCTAGTTGATGTTATTCAATCCTCTTCGTTTCAATTTAGCGAATTTCAGGAGGAATTGATCGGTATGGTTTCTGTTAATATTTTCCGTTGTTTGCCGCCGGCGTCGCATGAAAACACAGGTACCGAAACTGTTGATCCAGAAGAAGATGATACGTATATGGATCCGTCTTGGGCTCATTTGCAGCTTGTTTATGAAATTCTAATGCGGTACATTGTTTCGCCGGAGATTGATATAAAAGTCGCGAAGCGGTATGTAGATCATGTGTTTGTTTTAAAGCTTATGGACTTGTTTGATTCGGAGGATCAACGAGAGCGCGAGTATTTGAAGACGATTCTTCATCGGATTTATGGGAAGTTTATGGTTCATAGGCCTTTTATAAGAAAAGCTATTAACAATATATTCTATCGATTTATATTTGAGACGCAGAGGCATAATGGTATCTGTGAATTGCTTGAGATTATGGCTAGTATTATAAATGGTTTTGCATTGCCTATGAAAGAGGAGCATAAACTTTTTTTGATTAGGGCTCTTATACCACTTCATAAACCTAAATGTGTTTCGGCTTATCATCAGAATTTGTCTTATTGTGTTGTTCAGTTTGTTGAAAAAGATGGAAGGTTGGCTGATCCTGTGATAAAGGGTTTGTTGAAGTATTGGCCTATTACTAATTGTCATAAGGAAGTTCTTTTTCTTACTGAATTAGAAGAGGTTCTTGAGTCAACTCAACCTCCTGAGTTTGTAAGATGTATGACTTCTCTTTTCAGACAGATTGCTCGATGCCTTAACAGCCCTCACTTTCAGGTCTGTTGTCACTGCCATATACAATTTTTCCTTACTACCTTAAACTTTGCATATGCAGCTTCAACTTTATGGGATATTCGTAGCTTTAGAGGGTTGTTTGCTTTCAATCAGATTACTTGTAAGTTGTAACTAGTACTCTAAATAGCCGGCTTAAAAAAAAGTAGTCTAAATAGTCATGTATTCTACTATATCCATCTTTTCAATTTTCGTAGGACAATATACTAGAAGAGGGTGCGTTTATATGGGTTGCTTGGGTGTTGGAATCATATAATTGCCTACTGCTTTTTCTTACGGAACTTTGGTCAGGAAACGTAGCTTGCATTTTGTCGTAGTAAGGGGAAAATAATCATATTTGGGATGTTCCTTTTATTGAGGCTGGAGTAGGTACTGATATATATATATATATTTTGGGGGCAGGAAAGTGGAATTTCATTTGATTTAGTTTTAAAAGATGATATTTTTAAACAAATATATTTGGCAGGGTATGCTTCCTTTTGAGTTTCATTACTGTAGACGGTAAATGACAAAACAGGTGGAAATAGTTACATGTTTATGGCATGAAGAGTGGTGGAGGGAAAAGGAGGCGGCAGATGAAGGATAGTAATACTAGTCTTAGTGGTATCTTTAGTAGAGGGAGGGGGAGAGAGCCCTACTAACCTGGTTAAGGAGTGTGTTCAGCTCTGTTGAGCATAGGAGTTTTTGATACTAAAGTTTGTTACATCTCTATATTTGAGGCCTATATGTGCCAACAATACTTGAGCAGTCCCAAAGAAAATACATTAGTACTATTGTTAATACTATTATTATCAATGTTTAGAAACTTGAGAGTTTACACAAAATCGGTAGAGGATTGAAAAATCGTAACTTGAGGATCGTAGCACGGATTGTAAGATCCCACTACTAGTAGAAAAATATATTTATATATGTATAATTACATACACATGCTCAAAAAGTGGAAGCTTGAATGGAAGAGGAAGAGAATTTATGCTGAAATAATACGTTCCTAGCGGTTGAGTTTATTGAAAGTGGAAGGATGCAATCACGAACCGTTTGCATAATATTGTTTCTCCTTTTTATTTAAAAGGAGTGACGATACATGTCTCTCTGAATTTCCATTAAAAAAAGTAATAATAAATAAGGATTTTAATATGGCCCGACCCGCATCCAGAACCGTTTTAGAAAATTAGGGTTTTTTTCTTCAAAAGACCACCAAAAACAGATGCGATGCATGTCTGAATCAAAATGAGTTCACCGAGTTTGCTACATACGATTTTAATTGAATTGCAGCACACCAGCATGCAATTGGAACGTTGGATTGGACGAGTTCACGAGTTGACTCACGATCCTGCATACAATGGTTATTATTATTTTCATTAAATTATTAATTCATGATGGTGATTATGAAAAACTACAATCATTTAAATTCTTTTTTTGTTCTGTTGTTCCTAGAGTCTAGGCCGAACTTTTTTAGCAAGTTAGCACATTGGTTCCAATGTTGAGGGCTTTCTTTTATTTATCTTATGGAATCTACTAAGCTATTAAGTGACTTATTTTGGGTTTAGTTGGCTTCTGTTTGTTGCTTCAGTTTTGCTGACTTATGTTGTATATAATTGTTTTCTGTATGTAAAATGATTGGGTACCTGGTTGTGATTGGAAGTGCCTTCGGAAACTGTGTTGGGTTTTGGGCCTTTTAAATTAGGACATTGGCCATGCGTGATGCTCATCAGATTTGACAAATGATTCTTTATTTTCTTTTGACTGCTCTCTCTGTCAATTGATGATTCTACAACAGGTTGCAGAACGAGCACTCTATTTGTGGAACAATGAGCACATTATAAGCTTAGTGGCTCAGAATCGAAGTGCTATATTGCCAATAATCTTCGATGCTTTGGAAAATAACATGAAAAGTCATTGGAACCGAGCAGTGCATGGACTAACAGCCAATGTGAGGAAAATGTTTCAGGAGATGGATGCCGAACTGTTTGAAGAGTGTCAAAAAAAGTATCTAGAGAAGGAAGCCCGGGCTACAGAAGAAGAAGAGAAGCGAGAGTTAACATGGAAGAAATTGGAAGCAGTAGCTGCACAGGCTGTTGTGAGGGATGAGATGGTTTTGGTTAACTAATGTGTTGGGTCGCAAGCAACTCTTCTTTCCACATAGCCGATTTCGCCAAAATTTCTTTCCAGGGCTGGATTACTGCAAAATGTAAGTACGAAATGAAGAAATCATAATTTTATTTTAGTTGCAGGCGTTACGAACAAGAGGACTACATTAAGGAGCTCGAGAATAATTTTTTTTGCTGAGCTAGGAACATAGAGGTGGCATTCAGCATACAAACAAAATAGAAAAGAACTAGTTCTTTCAGATTTTCTTTTTGGTTCTATCATTTTTAGTGGAACCAAAACTTACTACATTTTTTTACTTTACATTCTGTTTTGTTCTACTTTGAATATGCATAAAACATAGAACAGAACTCCTATGTTCTATTCTATACTATTCCATTATGTTTATCAAAGGCTATAGTGTTGCTTTTGATATATTCCTCCTTGTTTTTTGTTTCATTCCTTATATATATCCTCCAGAATCTTGTGTTAATTAATTGTGAATATAACCTTTCTATTTAACTTTGATAAAGTTGTCATTTAGCATTTAGGATAGTTTACAGTTGTTTGTCTGTGACTGTTATTCAACTCGTTCCACTTTGAGGTCTCAGCTGTCTGTGACCCAGCAAGCGAGATTGTATGGTTTTGTTTGTGTTGTATTTGTGTTCTATTCGCGGGACAGGGCCGTTTGGGACGGTTTCTTTTTTGTTTGGCCTTGTTGAAGCAATGTTACATTGAAAAATAAAACTTAGAAGCTGCTGCTATTCAATTCTACAGTTTGCTAAGGAGAAACCTACTGCATTTGTAAGGTTACATAATAGAAGATAACACCAAATAGGATGGGTTCATGAATGGTTCAATGGTTGTGGCAGTGTTGAGTGAGCAAGCAAGTATATTAATTCATGAAATTGCACAATAGTTTTACGAATTCTTTTTTTTATTTATTTATAAAAACTTAGTTCATTCTCCTTAGATTCAACATTTACTGTTTCACTTAGAAAAGATATTAAAAATTATATTATATAACTTGTGATAATATCTGTTCATATAAGGTATTTGTTTTTATGAGTAACATACTAACATGCCGACCATTATATTTAGCACCGGAGGTAAATATGTCTTCTTTTTTTTCTTTCGCATTGTTTATTGCACCTCATACATTACACAATCGCCCAAATACAAATAAAAAATAATTTTAAATATTGAAATTTAGATTTTAAATCCGGAGATTGAAATTTTAAATATTGAAATTTAGATTTTAAATCCGGAGATTGAAATCCAATCATTCTCATTTAAGTGTGCGTGAGCAATCTTCTCCATTCTATTTTATTTGAAACAGTTTCTCAACTTCTTTCAAAAATAAAACATAACTCATTCATTCTAATACAACATTTTTTCAACTTTGTTCTCAACTTTTATCCATCTATTCATTCAAACCAAACACTTCATCAACTTCTACTCCTTTTCATTCAATCTAAGCACATGTATCTCTCATATTTGACAATTTTCTCACATCCTTACTTTTTTTAATGATTTTTGTTGCATGCAACTCAATTAATAATTTAATAGACTATAGTTAAGCTATATTAGACCACATCTAATAGAAATGCAGTTCTACTTAGATTTGGTATGAATTTGGGTATGAATTTGGGACATCTGAGAGTTAGAATTGATGTTTGGATTTCAAATTCCTAGATTATGCTATCTGCGAATAATTCAGACCTTTAGTGTATATATAAAAATTTGAATTTCTCTGCTTGTTATTTTGTTTCTTAATTTTATTTGCTTATATATTGTTTCAACTTCTTTGATTATGATATATTCTTTTTTGTTTGATTATAAAAAATGGATAACGAACAATAATGATACATATATGGTGGTTTTCCCAATATTCTTTAGTACATCAGGAGAGAGCTAAACCGATCGGAGTTGTTGGAGAATCATCTTGTACTGTAGAAGGATCATTTTCATGTGGTTATGTTTCTCCATCTCATGATGATTCACCCATTGCTCATGTTCATGCTATTGTACATGTAGATGATCCACATCTTACAATTAGACCTAATGTTGTCGCACCTGATAGTTTTTCGAGAGGCTCTTGAAACATTTCACTACTTCGTCTATATGCACATCATACTACTAGGCACCTGTGGGAGAGAGGTAACATAAATGTTTATTTACTCTTTAAACATTTATTTTATGCTAATTGAATTGTGTGACATTAATGTATTTATTTTTGTAGCACCGTGACACGTTGATATGTATAAATCATGGTAGGAAGATAACAAAGCTTCCATAGGCAGATAAACTTTGGTTTCATGATGTATTGGAGCTTTATGGTATGAAGGAATTTTATAGGATAATATAGTTATATTGATTTATTATCTGCATTTGTTGAAAGATAGCACGTAGAGACGTCGTCATTTTATCTTCTGATCAGTGAGATGACTATCACCCTTGATGATGTATCATGCCTCCTACATCTTCCGATCACAGACAAATTATTGGATCATTATAGAATTAATACACTTGAGGCACTCGACCCGATGGTTACACAATTAGGAGTTGATCTAGATAAAGCCTAAAGTGAGATAAAAGATGCTAGAGGATGTCATGCTAGATTTTCATTCCTATTGAAAAATCATATTAACAACCTGAATGCAATTATGAATTATGCGGGTGATGGTGCACATATTACCTATCATGTAATTTATTTATACCCTTACTAATATTAACTTCATAATATGTGTGTTATACCTTACTGATATCTCATTTGAACCATTTTTAAGGCATGGATCCTCTAGTATTTTTCACGTATCGTCGACTGAGACTATGTTGAAAATTACACTGAGAATTTGCCATGTGTATGCTATATTATCCCACTCAGGGGTAATCCAACGACTGATTTGTCCCGACTTACTATTGATTATATCCTGTCAAATGATATCTATTTCATACCATACGTTGAACATTCTCAAACACGACCCTTGGAGGTGATATTCGAGTATTATGGATGACTAGCTTATGGACCTCGACTTATGTACCCACATCTACCTAATAGAGTATTGTAATCGTTCATGTCTTTGCAGAGTATGCATATGGACTCCACATTTGGTGCTCTTGCCACTGTCCTCTGTAGAGATATGGATGTGATATTTGCATACTACCATAAACATTTAGTGCAAAAGGATGTATGCAGTGTGCCGACTCCTTGTCCACGAAGTTCTGTATATAGTTACATCTAATGGTTTTATAGAGTCTTTCATACTTACATGACACCAGAGTCAAAAGGAGATCCCTCTAGGTCAACTCATTAGGGATTATTAAAGAAGAACATGTGACAACGAACCATACAGTGGATGAATTTCCTATATGTCACTGTATTTTTGTGCTTGGAAGAGATTTCATTGTTAGATGAGAGTTTTAAGAAGGAACTCTTTAAGGGATCACTTTGGATACAATATTACCAGAGACACAATTTTTACTACAGTATAAGAGGCAAATAAAGAACCAAATGGTTAGATATACCCATAGTTGTTTTTTAATTTGTATTTTGATGTAATTTTTTTTGAATGGTTGAGTTATGTATGACTAATGTTTGATTTAGGGTTGTGCTATGAAAATTTGTTCTTATGCATGATTTATGTATATGTTTATTGTGTGCTGAAACAACTAGTACATATGAAGAATATGTTATGAATGACTTATTGCATATATACATACTTAATAATCACCTCCATGTTCACAAACAAAAATATTCATTATGAGAATGCCATTCAAGTTCTCAACACCAGTGGTAAATAAATAACTCATAATAGTCCACAAATGTAGTACTGCTACCAGACATAAATAAAGTTCCCAAGTGTTTTATTATGGTTCATAATACTGTCTAGGGATTCATAATATTTTTCAGAGGTTTTCCTAGATATTAAAAATTAGATTCACCAATTTATTACAAAATACACACCCAGACAATGCTTACAATTTGCTCCAGGGGTTTGCTCGGAGATTGAAATAAGGACTCACCCCATAGCTAAGGCTAGAGGATCATAGGTCGAGGCTTCATGTTTATCCGTAGACGCACTTGGAAAATATGTCAACTTCGATTGAGATTGTATAGGTGTGATGGACTCATCAAACCTGCACTAACAATCAACTATGTCATGCCCATGTTTACCACAGAATTGGCATGTAGGTCTAGTTTAAGATGAGGATTGACTTTTACCACAAGTCATATGTCCTCTACCTCGACTGATTGTAACACTCTCACGCACGCCACTTGTTTGATGATTTTCATGTGCCATATTTGCAGTGACTGTTGATATAGCTAGTTCCTGTCATAAATTGTCAAACTGCACTTCCTGAACATAGAGGAGGGCTTCGACATAATAACGCGTTTGAGGCTCATAGGTACTATATATTTGCATGACAAACATGTTATACTCTTCTGGTAAACCATCAAGAATGAAACTTGTTTGATCTTACTCTGAAACAACATCTCCAATAGCTAGTAGAAAATTTACAATGCCCTTAACGCGAAGCACATACTAAGTTATAGTGCTATTACCTTTCTTGATTGATTTTAATTCAACACAAAGTTACTAAAGTAGTGCTTTCATATGAGCACTGAAATACTTGTTAATCTTGTCCCATACCTTAAAAGCATGCTTGCATGATAACACACGAGGCAACACATATTGAGAAATGGTTGAGAGAATCCGTATAAATATAGCCCGATCTTACACTATCCATGCCTCATATTCATACAAAAAATTTCCTTCAACACGATCTTGTTCAGACTTGAAATTTTATGGAATATGGGGGTTTACTGCTACCTTATGCACTCTTTGATCTAAGATGGTTCCCTCTACTTGTTGATTATATAACAGATAGTTATTGTCCTGCAATTTGATCAACGGTTTCAGTCTAAATAATGCGAGGAAGAAAAATCAAAAGTATTGACTGGAAAACTCCAGGAGTTCTAAACTAAGCTTCCAAGTAATGCAACATTAGCAATTTGAGAAGGTTCAGCCATGGCGAAGCAAGGAAAATGAAGTTTTTATAGTCCTTGGGATTGGTCATATAATTGTAACTAAAAGTTAGCTAGGGTAGTTCGAGAGTGGAAGGGATCGAAAAAGGTTAATGTTACCATGATAGAATTATACATTTGAACTCCATTATACTATGCACTAATGAGTTAACTTTTACAAAGACATTGTCCTAATATTTATAGTAATCTATGCATGTTGAGCTTATTCCACCATGCATCTCTCTTATGTACTCATGCATGGTGATCTATATCATCATCTATACATAACATGCATAATGCAACACTAGATACCCTAGGCTACATTACTCGCACAAAGACATGTTGTATCTATTTAATCTCATCACAAATTCCTTTTGGAATTTTTGCATACTACATATGGTAATACATAATAGAATAAATTTTCACATTTTTAATATCCTCACAAATGGATTTTGTAATCTGATAAGCCGCAAGTGCACGACTTTATCGATTTTAGTTTAAAAGATTGTCGAATCCCATATTAACCAATCGACAAGTATCGCTATCTATTATTACTGTGTTTATCGAAGGCTATGTGTATGGTTTGTTTTAGCAAAAAGGTAAATAATATAGTAAAGTGGTTTAAATTAGTCAAATAAAAAGTAAGGGATTGAAACATCGATTCTCGTCTACCAATTCAATTCATCAAAGTGCATATGTTTATTATAGTGAGAATAAAAATTGATATGTATAAAATATTCAACTAATAGCGACGCCCACTTTGGGGTGTCTGTCACAAAATTTCTAAATACGTTAAAAACTGAATTTCATAATGAAATTAAAATATCTAAATATATTTCTAAGTTGAAAATAAATCCTCAATTAATCTTAAGATGCTTTCACTACTTCGAAATTAATTGTTTGTTCCGCTCTTTTGATACGTGATCGATATCTCTAACTTCTACTTTTATAGTAAGTTTTTACTTTTCAAAACTAATATTTCAAAACAGAAATTTTAAGTATTTTCTTGATCAATTATGACCGTGCTTTGCATGCTGTTTAAACTAATCATTCAAACTTCCAAGTCTGATATCTCCCTCGTAGGTGCATAAATGATATCTCTTTATTTCTACTTTTGTAGCAATCATTTTCTATCGTTTACACATAAATTGTAAAACATAATCGTCCTCATTATATTTAATCAAATTGAGCATTTCGCATGAATTTTATCGATAAACGGTCCTTATGTCTCATACCCTATATAAATCTCCTCAAACATGGTAAAGTAAATTACTAAAAACATGCAATTAAATAAGACATAATTGAGGAAACATTAAAAGTAAAAGAACTTGGAAAGTGAATAATGATTGAAACTTGCATTAATAAATTGCTATGAAGGGAGACTTTTATCTGGTATAACAACAAACTTGAAATAACGGTGTAGGAAATAAATAATTGCAGCAGCATGAAATAAAATTCAGCAGCAAAAAAGATGCAAAAAAAATAAATTGCATAAATACTTCAATGTGAAATATTTATGCTTTATAAGAGTAAATGTACGGCTAAATGTATATGCTTAGATGTCAAATTCTGAGTTTAAAGGACCTATTATAGGATAAATTCCATATTAGAATTGTTGTAATCATGCAAAGTGAGTGGGAGAAAATGGGAGAACTGGTGAAAATGCATTGTTGATACTGGTGCAAGAAAATTAGGCATTAACGTCATGACGGGTATCAATTAGGCTGTCGGTCAGCCTGTCATGACTCTTTCATAGGGGGTCTTAGACGTGGGACCATGACGGGCGTCAGTTAGGCTGGCGGTCTAAATGTCATGGCATGTTGACTAGCGCTCCTTATCTCTATTGACTTTTGACTGACGAATTGGTCTTTAGGAAGACATGAAAATCGTCATGATTGGGTTGAGTCCGTCATGACACTCAATACTTGATGTAGTTTTTTCATTTTTTCCATTTTGCTTTGTTTTTCGCGCAGAGAGCTCTGAAAGACAAATACATGAAACATTCAACAAAAAACTAACATAACACCATAAAAAGCATGAATATACCCTAGAAAAATGTGAATTGAGCTAATTAAATAGTAAATTTTACATGTTATCATAATCATTGCTTAGTGTACATGGTAGTATATAGTAGAACTAATGACTTACTTTTTAATGTCATCACAAATCCCTTTGGTTCACGAACTAATTTAAATAAATAAATGATCTAGTTTTTAACTATGCTCTCGATTCATTGTCAACGCAACTTCTAACAAAAGAAGTTTACAAAGACATTTTTAATCGACACATTACAATTTCAAGAATACATTTGATAATATTTTTAAATTCAAAAGTATTTTGATTGATGCTCAAAATTGAGGATCAAATTGTCAAATTTCTCAAATTTGATGACATGTGGAGATTTCTATAATAAATTTGAAAGGTAATTTACATGAGTGACTAATATGCATAAGAGAAAATTGTTGTTGAAGGCCATGTGGGAGTGTTATGAAGTCTGGAAAAACTGAGATAACAATGAGTCTAATGCTCTAAGACCACGTGAGAAAGAGACACCACATTCTCACCAAAAACTTTAAGACATTACGTATATAAGTCATCTCTCTTATACATATCACATTCTACTTATATTTTAATTTTATTTAAAAAAATAAATTATCAAAACGGCGTCATTATTGTGAAGAAAAAAAGACATGTATTTAAACTACAAGTTTTTCAAAGCCGTCGGTTCACCGATTTTTTGCGGTTTTGGTTGTTCTGGACGGTTCTCACTGGTTCAATAGCATATCTAATCCAGCAATCAAACCAGATCAGTGACCTCTCTCCGATTCTCGGTTCGATCGACCAGTTCGACCTGATTTTTAAAACATCATTTTACATGTTCATAATTGAAATGAGACTTAACTAACAAATGAGAATGAATAATTTTCAGAAAATTGAATTTGAGTCTCCTTATTTGCGAGTTTGGAAATGAAAAGAAAAAAAAAACTTTCATTAAAACAAAAAAAAAAGAAAAAAAACAAATAATAATCCTTAAACTTCAAGATGAGAATTATTAATTTTTTTGGACATTTTTGTTTCAGCTTTAAAAAAATAAATATTTTCTTTGTATCACACACACACAATTGAAGATAAAAACATAGGCGATCTTATTTTTTTAAAAAAAATTGTATCTCAAAAATGACTTTTATAAAAAATTATTTGAAATAGCTTTAAAATTAAGTGATTTTTTAAAATTTTAATATCCTAAAAATAACTCTTTAAATCAAATTTTTATTTGAAACATATATATATATATATATATATATATATATATATATATATATATATATATATATATATATATATATATATATATATATATATATATATATATATATATATATATATATATATATATATATATATATATATATATATATATATATAATGTTGTTATAATAATAGTTTAAATATTAAAAATATGTTAATGCCAAATAATCATTTATCATCCTCATTAAAAATTAAAAAAAATATGAATTCATTTATTTATTTTTTTCATTCTAATCTCCTCCAAAATCTTGAATTTTCTTTCTGTCAAACTCAGAAACGTATATCCTTAGTTCATTACATGAAACTATATGCATTATTATTAGTTAGATCCTAGATAATGATGTATGAATATAATGACGCCTAAAGATGAGGCAATTAGAACATCTCATTAAGTTACATTATTTTCTAAAGACATGCACATGGAAATGAAAGGATTATTTATAAGTGGACGGTTTGACAAATTTCTTATGATATAGAGACAGGCCATGTTAAGCACTTCAATATTAGTGTATTATTAAAGTACTATAGAAAGGGAACCGAAGTTGACATGGCATCAGAACGGTTACCTCGTTCACTCATATTCCATCTTCATGTTTTTGTCTTTCATCGTTTTCACTCAAATTTGGATATGGGTTGGTTAATATTTTTTTGGATTCATATCTATTCTTCTATAATATAGTTTATTTTCGAAAAATCCCCTATAAAAGAAAGTTCGATGAAATTTTGTAATATTCGAAGATTTTTTCACTTTTGACGTTCATTAGGCCAATTTTTTTAAAAATTTGATGTGACACTGCTTTTTTATTTAATATAATTTCCATATGTATATTTCAGTGAAATGATGAATTTTTTGGTTAAAGAGAAACAACTCTAAGTCTAACCGAAGGAGAAATTATAAAATTGATGAGAAAAATGGGGAAACAATTTGGGAAAGAGTTGGTATTGAGCTGGATTCAAAAGAGGTGGAAGATAAGAAGAAAAATGTTGCTACATAAGAAAGAAGATGAACTTTGTAATAGTTTGTAGTTATTTCTTATGTGTTTTTTTTCCTTCTATGTTTAAGATCATGTAACAGAAATTGATGTAAATGTGTAGGAAACTATTATATGTAATCTGTTTTGATGTAACTATTTAGTAAACTATTATTTGTAACTTGTTTTGAATGAATGAAAAGCTATTATATGTTGGCATAATTGGTGTAGTATATCTGAGTAATTGGTACACATTTGATGCATAAATGGTTCACATTTGTTATGATATTGGTGCATAATTGACACATTTAATATAACTGAGTAATTGATGCACATCTGGTACATAAATGATGCACCTCTATTATGACATTGGTGTATAATTGACACATTTAGTATAACTGAGTAATTGGTGCATCTTTGTGCACATCTGTTATGACATATACAACTTGAAATACAAGGTTTGACTTAAATTTAGACATTTTTGAAACTTGTTTTTCAACACAAATGAGCACAAAATTGGATCTTGTTTTTCAACACAAATGAGCACAAAATTAGAACATGTTTTACCTCACAAACCTGCACAAAATCATATAATAGTAGATGAACACAAATGTTTACAAAATCATATAACAGTAGAAATTCTTAAATAGGTGAGAATTTAACACTACATGTTCTTTAATTATCATTACATGTTGATCCAAAATGTGCACCTAGTGTGCATTACAAAGATGTTCCCAAAAATATGACATATTGTACATAACATATATGTCACAAAATAGATGTTTCTTAGATTATAATACAAACTACCTAATAATAAGCATTACTAAGTCATTCTCCTTGAAAATTCTCTCATTACCTCATTTTCTTCACTCAAGATTCCTCACACATTCTCAGGATTGGTTTATCCCTAACTTGTAAAATTATACTATTAAATGACTCACTGAGGTTGTTTATGACACTTAGGGAGATTGAGAAGATAACTGACGATAACGACGAGACGAAAAAAATAAAGAGAAACAAAAATGAAAAAAGAACACAACACTTGGGACGACTATAAGAAACGAAAATGAAGAAAGGAACAACGAAGAAGAAATTAAATTTAAGGTTTTCTCCTTTTAATGATTCACTCACTCACCCCCCCCCCCCCCCCCCCCTCTCTCTCTCTCAACTCTTAAGTTTTTGGTTTTTTAGTTGAGGGCATTTGGGTCATTTTATACACTGAAGTACACATGTGGAAATTACATTAAATAGAAAGAAAAAACAGTGTCACATCAGCTTTTTTGATGAGTTGACTTGATGAAGCTCAAAAGTTAGAGATTCTTCAAATGTTGGTGGATTTTATCAAACTTTTTTTTACAGTATGATTTTTCAGAAATAACCCATATGGTAGGGGGAATATGTATTAACCCATATTTTTTTTCTTATGAAGTCAACCTAATTTTGCGGTGGGATGTAATTTGGATTGATTTTGAAACTAATAATTATTTAATCTAAAACAAAATTAAATGAGTTTCGATTTTGAATGAGTAAAAAAAATCTTATCCAATTCAATGTGTATTAATTTAAATCAATTTTTAGATATTTAAATTATAAATTTTTTTATTAGTAATAAAAAGACACGTAAAACAATAACCTTGATTCAAAATATAATACATTTAATATATTTTAAAATATAAAGTGAGAAAAAGAGAAACAAAAACATGTTGCACTAGTGCCATATTTTCGACGGTGGCGTCAAGAGTGGTCTGGATTGATGGATATGATCAAGTGGTTAGTTCTCGAGTATTAAGTTGGGTCGCTTTGTTTCAAATGAGTTGTGTTATATGATCGAATTGGATCTTTATATTTTTTTATAGTTGTAAATATAGCTCTCTCTCTCTCTCTCTCTCTCTCTCTCTCTCTCATTTATTGTTAGTACGAGTTGCACAAGGTGTAGAAAAATTCTAGTAAGAAGCAAGGGTATGAATTCTTAAGATTTTATTCTTTGCGTTTGACAGTCTTTGGGATTTTAAAAGGGGTTTGGGAAACACTTTAAACACCTTGATTTTATGTGATCCATACATTGAGAGTTTGAGAAACACTTGCGTAGATAATATAGATTATTCTTAGGGACTTTTGTGGTCCTATGAGCTATGTTGGTAACTACGGACTTGACTACGGTTTTGACGATGACAAAATAATAAAACAAAAATAATCATGAGCATCATCAAGGAAGAAAAAGATTTAATTAAATAAAAAAAATGAAGCAAAAATGTTATGATGTTTGGTGAAAAAAAAGTCAAATACTAAAGTTAACATCAAAGGAACTAAAATCTTTGACATCTCATTTGATATCGTGTCTTAGTATATTTTTATCTCTTTAGAACCACTAGTGTGTAATTAAGTGTGAGTAGCTCCAAGGTACTAAAGCAATGCACACACACTTAAAATATTCTTTAAAAGCAACTTTGGTCTTATGTTAATCGATTAGAAAGATTATCTAATCAATTAAGAAGAAGAAAAATTCACTCTAATCAATTATGTACCAAAGACACCACCAAATTTATTATGAATCCTCTTAATCTATTAGACTCCGAACTTGATTGTTTTCTTTCCAAAATAACTAGGTTAAATCAATTAGCGCCACAAGCTAATCAACTGGAGAGTGACTCCAACCCATTTTCTCCCTTTTTTTAGCCAAATTTTCTCTCCTATATAAAGGAGGTCTTGTATTCACTTATTAAAACAATAAATGGTATACTATATTGTTATCTCTTACTCAGTCTCTTTTTAGAAATAACTTATACACTTTATATTATTTTAGTGCCGAGGGAGCGAAAGACTTAAAGTAAAATTTGTGTAATTGCTATTCGAATCACATCATGTTGTAATTGTGAATCAATAATATTATCATCTTTTAACATTGAAATTTCTATAAAGATTGCAATTTGAACGTGACTAAAAACTTGGTGTAAGAATGTTGTGGGCAGATCATGTGATAAAAGTTCAAATTGATAGTGAAAGTTTTAATGGAAAACTCTTGAGGAATGGAGTAGCCAAGTGGTTTAAGCTCAGACCAGTATAAATCCATGTGTTCACCTTCCTAACTATTCTCTTTTACTTTTTAGTCATTTATCTTCCGCATTTAAATCTATGTTTTATATCTCTTCTTGAATTTGACCGAGTTAAAATCAAGTTTTTGCAACCAAAGAAAAAGTATACTTGCTAAAAGTATAATACATGACGACCCCTAATAATAAAGGTTGTCAGAGACTTTATGTGTTTGTTATAGGGTTATAGCTAGCTCGCGTAGGGAAGTGAAAAGCTCGGTATATGTTGTATCTTTGTAAATGAGAGATTGATTTATCTTTAGTCCTAAGACTGAGTTATTTATAGAGGTATCTTTGGACCTGAGTTAGGGAGGAGCAGTAACATGTTCCCTTGCTAGATACGTGGGGAGAAGAAGTCTACACTTCCTTAATTATTGGAGGAGGTGATTATCCTCCCTAATTTCCTTTTTGAATCCATTTTAGTAGGACACATTATTTCCCACATTCCATGAGAAATGTGTAATAAGGATGGTTCAAATGGGCGATTCCCATTTATGCGTCCTAGTTAGAATATTCAGGTGGCCTCAATACCCACTTCGGGGGGCCTAAGGCTTCATGAGGCAACTCGCTCCCACCAATGTGTTTGCCTTTAATATCTCCATGGTGTACTATCCTCTCTAAATGAACAATAAAATTATAATGGTATACAGTTCCTTAACCACAATGACTTAAAGAGGACGAAGTGATTTAATCCAGCAAAAAGGTTGTTGAACATGTGACTTTTCACATAAGAGGGGGCATGAATTGTGTAGTTTAGAAAAACTTAGATTTGGAAAACATTGAGAACTAAAATCAGAGTTTGAAAACATTTTTAGAAAAATTTATAGATTTATGCAACAGAAAATAAACTTGCAGAATATAAAATGAGGAAATATAAAGTTAAGGGAAGAGAGAAGACACCAGAAATTATAGAAATTTGGTCAAAGAGAAAAAGACCTAGTCCTCTCCCCAATAATTATTCTTGAGAGTATCCAATAAACTTAAGAGATTTTAGTATGTTAAACTCTCGAACCCCCTTATACAAGGAAATATGAAGTTTGTAGCTAAATTCCAATCAAACAACAAACATGAGAGAGAAGGGGTGAGTCTTCTATTTGAACAATGGATCGAATCGGTTAGTCTCCTTTCCACAAGAAACTTGGAGTAGTTAGTCTTCAAGATTCAAACAAACCTTGGGAGATTTTAACACCAATATAAGCTCACGAACCAAGATTTGGTTTTATACCGGACCAACCAAGAACCTATGAGATTTTACCATGGGTCTAATCTCAAACTGAAACATGCTTTTATCGCGGGTTGGGCTTTAACTAAAATAAGCTTTTATCACGGGATAAGCTTGAACCTAAACTTGGTTTGATCACGGGCTAACCAAAAACCTAATCAAAGACTTGATCATACAATCCTCAAACAAAAGTTTTTCATGGGTTTAGCTTCAATCCCAAACAAACAATCTCTAAATGGATAAAATGTTCAACCAAGGTAAAAAAAATCCTTGGATAACTTACAAAACCACCTGACGTACCTCGAAAAATGAAAACGACCTCGCGAAGTGTAATCGCACGCTCGCGGGATGAACTTAACAGAGTCGTCACCGATCTTTATTTATTCCCATAGAGGAAAAGGGAAAATATCGAATAAAATGCCTAAAAGAAAGACAAGGAAATTGTCATCACAATCAATATCTGAGTTTGAGAGTCGGTTACGCAAGGGAAAGGTGTTAACACTTCCTCATGTCTATTGTACTCAACGGAAAATGTTAGGTTAGTTGTGTGTGTTAGTGTTTGCTTAAAGAGTTAAGCTCCTCAACTTATTAGAAGGGAAAAAGAAAAGAGAAAGGGAACCTAAAGGTTTTATTACTAAGGGGCTCGATAAGACTTCACAATCTCGTGCCTACATATCCTCATAGTGCAATGAGGAACTCAGAGCCTCCGTAGTTCGGGGACTATGCTGAAAAAAGAAAAAAGTTGCTCACATAGGATTAGGGTCCTTGTGCCTACGTATTCTTGTTGTGAAATGAGAAATCACAGCGTCCATAGTTCTAGGTAAAAAGGTTTGTTTGTTGGTCGATTTTAGCGAAATACATTTAGTCGCATTCAACATAAAACATTGTTTTACCCAAAATAAGCGAGGAGCGGGCGTTTGCATCACAGCAGAATGGATTTACAAATCAACATTCGCAGGAAACGCCTCTTATCTCAACTCAAATAGATTGTGGACGAAGCAATGTTTTGCGTCATCTCAAGACACAATATCTCACATTTATAAATATAAAAAAAAAGGGTTTGAAAGATCACACTGCGGAGAGAAGAAATAATTTGATGTTTTTAAGTGTTTTTAATTGATGAGAGAGCTCAGACGGTCGAGAACTACATCTCGCGTACTCCTACTCGGGAGACGTTGACTACACCCCGCTCCTTTTTCATCTTTATTAATGAAAAGTGTTTAAATACTTTTAGGTATTTTGAGATTTTGATTGGAAATGTTAGTGAAGTTAATGAGCATGATTATTTACATGTGAAATAATATGTATACTAAAAAGGATGCAACAATTAATCAAATATTCTATTGAACAATTAAAAAATAATTAATTTAAATACAAATAACCAATATATCAACAACTAATTAACTACTCATCTAGGTAAATTAATCAAGAAATAAAAAAAGAAACCAAAGTTAAATTTAAAAAAGAAAAGGAGTCACAAAGAAATAAGTAGGGGTGCAAAAAGGTTTAGTTAATTTGGGCACAATCCATCATCATAAATAACAATTAGTAAAAACATAAAGACTTAAATTAAATAAAAGGGTAATGTTAACTTGTGCCCTTGGGGCACATGTTAAGAACTAAATTAAGAAACATTGTCTTGGAAATTGTGTATAAACTTTAATTAAAGTATAAAATTAATTTTTAAGTCGTTTTTTCCAATGCAAATTTACTATAAGTGGTTTTCTTAACATGTGCCCCAAGGGCACAAGTTAACATTACCCTAAATAAAAAAGGTACTAAGTAAATAAAAAAGTGAAATAAAAAAAACAAAGGAAAAAAAATAATGTTGAGTAATGCAGCGCCCCACATAATAGAGCACGTGAGTTTTTAAAAAAGATCAAAATCGCCCCAGTCAATATTTGACACGCGGCACTGCAAAATAAAAAATCAAAAGAACAAGTACTCTTTTTAATGCCTCATATTTGCAGTATCTCTCTCAATTTTCAATTTGAAAATAATATGACCATTTAACAACCATAAAAGTACATACCATCTTTTCTCATGAAAAAATCAAGCTTATTATTTCCAGATCGAACACGAATCATCAAAACACATGAATTGTTTTCACAACAAAAGACACAACATCATAAATTTCAATGAAGAAAAGCAAATAAAGAAGATCAAATACCTCAATGCAAGCTCACACTTGGTTTATATGAGAAGCACGGAAAGCTACAACGGAGTAGTCAGAAGCTTCTTCGTTCGTGTGTAAAGTTGTCGAGTCGTATCTGCTGAGTGTTGTTGATCTTTGTGTGTGTGGGTGGTGGTAATTGCGTACTGTAGTGTTTCTGTCGGAAGACACCGCTGAATGTTGTTACTGCAAGATGATGGTGCCAACGTGTAAGTTGACGTGTGGTACATACTGGATGTCGCTAGGAAAATAAAATATGGTTCAAAGGTGAAGGTGTTTTTGCGCTCATGGTGGAATAGGTATTTTTGTGTTGTTGTTAATGGTGAATTTTAGTGGAAGGTTGAAAAGTTATTTTGGTAGGTTCGTATGAGAGAGAATAATGATGCTATGAGTTGTAGTGAAAAGATATTAATGAACAGCGGGAAAAAGGGATAGAAGAAGCTGGAATATGAAAGAAGAGGTTTTGTTGAAAAGAGCATGTCGTTTTACAGTGGTTATTGTTGTGTTCTTTCACATGGTGCAAGTTTCTTTTATGAAGTTCAATGTTTTTATGGATGGCGATATCGAAGGGAGGAAGTGTATTATGGCAATATTTGAGTATTTATGGTGTGTACATTATTGTTATGCAGTGGCCTACATGGGTTAAGTGTGAAGATTCAAGGATTTTATGAAGGGAAGAAGAAGGAGTTTATGAGAGTTTTTTTTTGCTTGTGTTTGGGTTGCTATGTTTAGTGAATATGAATGAAAGAAGAAGACGCTTGCTAGATGGAATTATGAAAACGGATGTTGATGATATTGTGGTGAGAGTTAAAAAAATATGAACGAGGGAGTCCTCCAAGGGAACGCCCCCTCTTTTTTAGTGTATGTTATGGTGTTTTTTTGTGAAGAGTGTGTTGCACCCCAAAATTTGCCCTCTTTTTATTAGAATATTCAAGATCAATATTTCTAAGGAACATGAAGTGCAAGGCCTAATTCAAGACTTTTCCCCATCCAACTTTGTTTCCAACTCTATGTTCAAGTGGAGTTCAAAGATCAGAAGTTCATAATTCAAAACTTCATCCCTTTCAAATTCAATGGCATAAGGGAAATCCATCATTCAAAGTTCAAGATTCATGAATACAAGGCTAGAATTTTACAAAGGGAATTTCATGAAATTTGCAAGAATATCACATTTGTTACAAAGTTTCAAACTCTTGGTAATGCTTAGAAAATTAAGATATTTTTAGTCTTAATTCAAGCTTCTAATTAACTTCATGTCATGGAATCTTTCATGCCCCATCAAGTCCACATGATCCTCTTTGTGCTTACAAACTTCAAAGGAAAATATTTAAGAGTTAATTCAATGTTAGAATATTTCAAGATTAAGGCTATGCATGTATTCATGGGCAATTTGAATGTGATCCAAAACAGCCCCATGCAAGAAGTGACAATTTGCATTATATTACAAAGTCATTTCATGTCACAAGACCAAGGGAATAAGCTTATGGTAATGCATATACATATCAAATATCAGAATTTTAAAAATCTTTCAAGAGGAGAGGCATAGACCACAAATGCAACCCAAGAACAAGTGGATAAATGAGGGCAATGCTAAAAAAACAGCACTAGGAAAGTGCAGCAGCAAAAGCAAAAGGGCAGCATGCTAGAAATGGAAAGAATTGGGGCTGCACCAAGAAAGTGGTAATAAGTATTTTGCCAAGAATGGAAATTCTGAAAATTGAAGCATGTGCAAGAGCTATTGTTTTGGTACAGCAGAAAAATGCAGCAGAAAAAGTGAGATAAGAGAGGATAGGGGCTGCAAGCAAAACATATTCACTCACACACATTTTGACATAAAGAGATTGAGAGCAAAAGAAAGATAGAAGAAAAACAGAAAAAAGAGAGAAACATTAAGAGCATTCACCAACCTTTTGAAAGAACAAAAGAGTGAGATAGAAAACCAGGAGAAGGAGGAGGACATCCAACAAAGCCATTGGTAGTGAAGGAAGCAAGTAGTTCTTGAGTATCCTTCCCTTCAAACCCTTATCTCCTTTACTTTCTGTGCATGTTTTATTTTCTTGTTATTCTTACTTGTGTTGTATGTTGTAGTAAGGTCTTGATATGAGCAAGAAATGATGTAATAGAACTAAGAAAAAAGATAGAACATGGTGTAGGTTTCATAGTGACATGAGTTGAAAAAAACTCAAAAACATTGTCATGTTCGCTGGCAAGTTCGCCTAGCGAACTTTGTCACTTTTACCTCTATTTTCGTTTGCTAGCAGTTCGCCTAGCGAACTTTCTGCTGTTTTTTCTGGGCACCTTCGCCTAGCGAACTTAGCCCTTTTTACCTCTATTTTTGTTCGTTAGCAGTTCGCCTAGCGAACTTTTTGCTGTTTTTTCTGGGCAGTTTCGCTGGCACCTTTGCCCTTTTTGCCTCTGTTTGCATTCACTAGCACTTTCGCCTAGCGAACTTGTTGTTTTTCTGGGTAGCTTCGCTACAGCCTTCACCTAGCGAACTTCCCCAGTTTTTTCTAGTTTGTTCCTAAAAAAAAATTTCAAGGAGTTCGCCGTTTTTTTGTGTGTTTTATTCGTATTTTCAAGCCTATTAAACCGTTATGTTTGTATGGTTTTTGTGCGTGTTTATTGTTGGTCATTTTTGACCTTTGGCTCCAAAAACTATTTTCAAGAAAACAAACTCTCGATTCTCATCGAGCCATTTTTGACCTTGTAAGTCGATTGCCTTGTGCATCGCCATCAACCTTGTTTATATCACCTCAAACTTTTTAAGCAATCATACCTTTGATCCAACGTCAATCGGATTTTCTCAAACAATTGTTAAACCAATTCACCATCTTTAATAAAAGGATAAAATTCTCTTTGTATTGAACTAAAGAGAGAGGATTGAGTGTAGACTTCTTCCTCTCCGAGTGTTAGGATACTCACTGTAGAGTGTGTAGTCTCGATACTCATCTTTCGATACAAAGACGCTTATATTCGCCACACCTTTTTCTCGTAAAAACCTCGGTCCCGTACCGAGTTCCTTTTTCAAACTCTTTTCACAATAAAATATGAATGGTCGTGGAGTGGTTAGGCGTAGGCCTTCTCCTATCCCAAGTGCTTGACATTACCGTAGGGTTCACTATCGCAAAGCACTTACCATTCAAGATCCAAAAACATCTTTAAAAAAGAGAATCAAGTCTTCTTTATATTGAACTAAAGAGAAAAGATTGAGTGTAGACTTCTTCCTCTCCGAGTGTCAGGATACTCATTGTAGAGTATGTGGTCTTGATACTCATATTTCAATGCGAAGACGCGACTATATTCGCCACACCTTTTCATAAAAAACTTTGAGATAAAGAATTGGGTACTACCCACAAGGGGTTACTATCCGAGGATCTATTTCACCCCTAAAAAACAACTCTCACAAATCAAATGTGACATCTTGCCTCGCATGGAGAAAACTAATCATTTTAAAAAGGATATGTTACGTCTGTTCTACCGCAAACAGGTAACGCCTCAGTCTCCAATGGTCGAGCAGCAATACACCTAAACTGCTAGAATGCGCGCGATAACATCATCCATAAAAACATCAGTTAACCTTAGCCCGAACTACGTTTTCTCTGATTTCTCATGCCAGATGAAAATACGTAGGCACAAGACGGCGATGTCTTGGCGAGCACAATCCCCCTTGTCACCCGTAGTTTCCCGAACTACGTCGACTCTGACTTTCTCATATCTGTTGAGAATACGTAGGCTTAGGACCGCAAAGTCCTATCGAGTCCTTTCTTTCCCCCTTTACCTCTCATTTCCCGACTTCTAACCTTTCTTTTTATCCCCTAGAACACACTCATTTAGCAATAATCTTTTAGAAAATACCTTCACACATCGAAAAACAAATGGTTCCCATCGAGTACGATGGATGTGATGGGTGCTAATACCTTCCCTTCGCATAACCGGCTTCCGAACCCGTTCTTGATCGCGAGACCACCTTATCCGTTTCTTTCCTAGGGTTTTCTCGATGTTTTCGCTTCCCCTCATGGGATAAATAAAGTTCGATGGCAACTCTTCTGTCTATCTCTTCGCCTCTCAGTCGTTGAATTTTTTCGAGTAGCGACAAAGTGAAGTATGTGATAGACAATATGAGGGTGTTGAAGAAAAATCTTTTCTGTGCGTCAGAAAGCCAAAGTAATAGTCCATAAATAATAGGGTAATATGAAAGTGACCAAGGCAATACGTGTAGTCCCAGGTTTTTCTTAAAATGAAACTCAGAATCAAATAACTTTTTAAAACTTAATAGTTAAGTGTTTTCAAAAAGAAATAAAAAATTAAGTATTAAATATTATAAAAAAATAAATATAAATTAAACTAATATTAAATAATTAAAACCTAATTGAATCTAAATTAAATTAAAAGGATCAATTAACTAAAGATTAAATAAAAATGATTAAAAGCGGAATAAATTGTCTGGTATCGAAGGGCTAAAGAAAATGAATGCACCAAAACGATCAACACGAAATAACGACTCAGAAAAATACAGTGTTTGGTCAAATTTTCAAATAAATTTTCCTCGGTTAAAAGGCTCAGATTTATCAAAACATTGTCGAAAATTCATAAAAAAATTAAAACGAACACACCATGTTAAACTACGTGAAACATAGATTAATATAATTGATGACTGCAAGTTCAATTTTAAATCTTTTCATCCATTGATTTTACACACAGTTGACTTTTATTTTGACTGATTCGCTTGTAAATCCAACGGTTTACTCTGGATGATAATTTGAGCATTATGCATGATGAAAAAATATGACAGGCTATGTAGATGATGCAGATGCTATGATAAATGTATCGATTCGGTGATTTCTGATCAAAATTAGGGTATGACAGTTGTCCCTATTTAAGTATCTTCAACCAGAGAATATAAAGAAGGATACTCTTCATATGATCACAGTGGGAGATAGTTAAATATTTAAAAAAGAACCTTGAATTTTGTCCCTGAATGCAGACAAAATGATATGATATGCTACGAATGTATCCATGAAGGACTCTCTTTGGTTTACTAGGGATATGATGTGAGATGAAAGGAACCCTATCATGATTTTTATGATGGGTGATGGACAAACATCTGGGGACAGATTGAGACATATGATAGCGGTAATCCACAGGAAATGTAAACGACAAATGGGTGAAGGCTCACTGGGAATGACAAACTATTGAGGAAAAGACATCGGGGAAGATTCAAAGTGCTCTATCAAATATGTTCAGAAATGACCTGAAGAAATTTATAATGCAGTTGAAAAAACTAGAGTCTTCTTACTAGATGATCGTACATACAAAACAAGGTATACGATGATTCTTTACGAAGAAATCAATCAAAGCAAACATCATTGGAGTTTTCTGACAAGAATAACATCCAAGTTTCTGGAAACTCTCTGAAGTGAAGATTCATATATGACCTTCTAGGAGCCATCGGGAAAAATATACAGGGTAATCAAACTCTCTATATGTGCCAACAAAAATTGGAATTTAAAAGCCAATGGACAATAATCAACAATAAGACCTAGGTTAATGCAAAAGGGGCACGAAACACATTTCGGGCTATGCATGATTTATATTTGCTTTTGTGCATGATACATGAATGGTCATCATATGCAAATGCTGACATTCATGAAATGAGGATTGGAAAGATGCCTTTATTGGTGAATGGAAATGCAAGGTGAAATCACTTGGGAGAGAAATGATTAACTACTCTGACTGCTTGCATGCTCTTCGAGAATAATCTTCTAAAGAAGTTCCACCGTGTAAGACTACTGTCGAGGTTCCTTATGGGAGATTCAAATGAAAACTCATTAGGGAGTCTACTGCCGAGACCCACTAGGATATACCTATTGGCGAGGTTTATTAGGAAATATTTTGTCGAGACTAACCAGGGAATCTTCTGCCGAGATTTTGTGAAAAATACCTACTGCTGAGGTTTAGCTGGGAAATCTTCTTCCGAGGTTTAATTGGGAAATCATCTACCAATCTTTTATGAAAAAAATACCTATTTTCGAGGTTTAACTCAAAAATCTTCTGTTGAGATTAGCCAGAGAATCTTCTACCAAGATTCAATGAGAAAAATACCAGCTACCAAGGTTTAACTGAAAAATCTTCTGCCGACATTAGCTAGGGAATCTTCTATCGAGATTAGCCAGGGAATTTTCTACCGAGACTCACTGAAAAGAATACCTGCTACTGAGGTTTGAATTAAAATCTTCTGCCAAGATTCTGCTGATGAGCATAGAGTAGTTGACTGTAGTAACAATGGTTGTCTTCATATGTGGATGATACATGGTCCATGTTATGTCTATGATTGAATATGATTATAAGTGAATTTGATTTATGCATGTAATGTCGTGGTTACTCAAATGCAATGCCCCACACTTGTGGGTATACCACACATGTAATGATGCATGAACTGTAACAACTGATTAATGCAGGTATACGTGGCCATAAGAATTGGACTTTTATGGCAGATGTTTGATTTTCATGCTATGGGAATATTCCATATGAATGCGATGATATGCCTGACATGACGCTATAGCGAGTGACTTGATTGCTACATGACAGTGATTGATGCAATGACTCGAAGAATTCCAAAATTTCCCCTGCGGTGGGTAATAGATGAAAAAAAGTCTTTTGCAACATGGTTTCTTGTCGAGGGAAAAATGATTTTGATGGAAGGTAATTTCCAGCATGATTTCTCGACACTCATTTCGAACTCACAACTGTTGATGCATTGTAAGATTTGCTTGAGAAGCTTTAAGGTCTAGAGATGACTTATTCTTCGATAGTTCTCTTGCCCTAGTCTGTTGGGTCTTTGGAGGAATTTCACCTTAAAAGGAGTTTGGAAGCAGCTTGCCATAACCACAGGGTGGTTTTCTCTTGTGTTTTGAAATTTGAAGTGATCTTCCCCTAACTAACTAAATTTGGTTGGTAGACTTCTGATTGACTGGCCTTTAAACAATTGGATTCACTGAGCTCTTTAGGTTGATTGCCCCTGAATGGACTTCTTTCACCTGATCAAGTTCCTCAATCGATTGCATATTGTTGGAACTTCCTCTGATGTTCATTCAAAAATGGTAATTCTAATGCAATGCAAATGAAAATTCTGAAATCAATCATTATTGAGATGAAGGTGATATACAATGAACTGATTAATGATCAGGACATAAAGTGGATTTATCCATTCACATGATGAAAGATGATATGGTCAATACAAAGGATTAACAAAGATCTTATGGAGCCAGTTTAACACAACCTTGTTGCAGTATGCTTTCAAAATAAACCCATCCTCAATTAGGTCTTTTGAGGGTTGTAACGTGGTCTGGTTTACAGTTTTGAAACAAAGGGATATAAGGCTCAAAATTTATTTTTAACTCACCCCTTCTTCTTGATGAACTCCAGTCCTAGGTTCAGTTAATTGACAAATACATTCCACTTTTAAGAGGGTTTAAAGGTGTTATAGTACATATGAGTATTCAAGATGAGATCTTCTTGAAATGGCAGTCACTTTATTTTATTTTTGTTGTTTTTTATATTAAGGATTTTGATGATTTTTTTGATAGATTTGTATCCCTAATTTTTCCTGGACTACTTCTTTGAAGCTTTTGGTCCACCAAGATGCCCTAATTTTTTGTCTAAGTCATTTTTTGTGGTATTTGACTTAGCGAACTTTTTCATTATTTATTTATTTTTGTTAAAAGGTTGTGAATGCCATTTTATTAGTGGATGAGGATCAACTGATATATATATATATATATATATATATATATATATATATATATATATATATATATATATATATATATATATATATATATATATATATATATATATATATATATATATATATATATATATATATATATATATATATATATATATATATATATATATATATATATATATATATATATATATATATATATATATATATATATATATATATATATATATATATATATATATATATATATATATATATATATATATATATATATATATATATATATATATATATATATATATATATATATATATATATATATATATATATATATATATATATACATATATATTACTTTTCCCAACTTCTTCGACACTTTGTGGTGTGTGCGAAGGATAGCATGTGGTTGATCCTATATAGAGGATGTACAAATGGACGAATTCTCTTGACGATTGAATGCATAGTCAAATTATTTGAACACAACTTCCCTGACCCAAGTTAAGATTAAGGGTTTAAATTCCAAAAAAAAAACACCAACTTCTAGGCTCAAAGTGGTTGACTAGGGATTAACTCCTTATTTTCCAGTATTTGGGATTTGAAACAATGTTTTACATCATCCACAAAGTTTTATTAGAAAGCATACCACAATAATTTTAGATATTTTCATCACCCTCCCTCTAATCTTTCCTAAAACAACAGTGTGATAAACAAAATGAATGGGAGAAATATTTTTTTGGTTCTTATTTTTTTGCAATAAAAGATGAGTGAATACAAATGGATTGATTAAAAAAATACATGATCACTTCATTAATATTACCATTAAAAGAAAATTGTAATGCTTAAAAGCAAACAACATTTAACATGCAAAGAAAATACAAATGAAAAGCTAAAACATCAAAACGATTGCCAGTGTTGAGGACGATATTCTCTGCTTGACTTGTTATCTCTAGGAAGCACCTCCTGAAGTCTTCGAGTTCATTAGGGCCAAGAATTATTCACCACATTAGGTCCATCAAAATTCATTGTCCTTTTTCAATTCGGTCTTGCACTTCTTCTTGAAAGACCTTACACTCTTCGATTGAATGACCTACTATCCATCATGAAATTCACATTGGACATTCGGGTTGTACTAAGGAGGAAATGAAGACTTCATGAATCTGGTCTTTGTACGAGCTATAGACGAGCTTTGGACCAACTGCGACCATAATTGACTGTGCGTCATTGAGATTGGGTCAACCTGACGAGTCTCTCTGTCCTGTCGGTTTGGTGATCTATGTTGATTCTGAAGCCGATGTTGATTGTTTGGATTTCAAGCCTGGTGATTCTGACGTTGAAGTTGATGTGGAACCTGAGCTGGATGATTTGGCGGACCTTGCCATGGTTACTGGTACTGAGGACTGGGCGATAATAGTTGTTGGCATTGGACGACCGCTGCATATGGTGTAGAAGCACTTCAATCTCAAGATTTTGATGATGTCAACAAAGACTTAAGCTCATTCCATGATTGCAAAAAAGTCAAGCTTTCAAAACTGATCAAGATCAAGACTATGGAATATTGTCAAGCAAATCAAGTATCATGTGCAAATGTTCATACAAGTTTCAAGATTTGGACTCAAAGCTTCGGTATATCAATATTCACTCCTTTAATTGATATACAAGTGTTCAAATAATTTATCATATCAAAATTTTGCATTTGCATGTTTTTAAAATCATTTGGAATTGGTATAACACTTTTAACTCAAGTATTTTTCCGAGTTTTAACAGTGTTAACCGATTAACCATATGGGTTAATCGGTTAACGACCTCAAAATTTTAAATTCTCAGGGCTAACCTTTAAGTGTTAACCGATTAACCTATATGGTTAACCGATTAACACTGGACAAATTTTGAAAATTTTTTTCTTTTAAAATTCAAATCTTGTTTGAATGTTATACCTTTTCATTATTTGATTCATACTCATTTGTACCTTTTTGAAATGGTGTTTTGCTCATATAAATTCTGAAAATTTCAAATTGAAAAACACCTCCAATAATTTTCAATGTAATCATTCAATCAAATTCACTATTTTTTTAAATACTTTCAAATATTTCAAAAAGTGTTCATACTGTTCATACCATTTCATATCCAGAATTTTTGAACACTTGTATTGATATTGAAAAGTCAATTTTGATCAAAAGGAGAAGATCAATCTTTATATTAATATTATTATTATATCACTCTCAAATTACAAAATTACAAGAATTATTTCTATTGTGACTTGTGATTCAGGATTGTTGAATACAAGGGTTAGTGCTTGCAAGAGGATTGTTCTTGCACACTAAGTTATTGAAATAGTTGTTAGATAGTAGGTCTCACCGGTTGATGGTGTGATAGGTTGTACATTCTAAAACTATAGTGAAAACTCTCTTTCATATGGAAAGGGGAGTGGAGTACCTTCGGATTGTGAAGGGAACCACTATAAATCTCTGTGTCCTATTTCATTCTGCTTTTACTGCTTTCATCATCAAGATCATAACCAAGTAAAATTCAAAAATATCGAAAAACCGAAAAAGTTACTAAAGCCTAATTCACCCCCCCCCCCTTTAGGCATACTCTGAACTTACAATTGGCATCAGAGCAGGTTAAGGTAACTTGTTCCTAACGATTCAGTATGGCTTCCGCTAGCACTAACCCGATTTTTAAAGACGGTGGAAGTAGTAATAAACCACCACTGTTCTCTGAAGAATATTTTGATTTTTGGAAAATCATAATGAAGGCGCATCTTGAAGCCCAAGGAGAAGGTATATGGGAAGCAATCGAAGAAGGACCACACAATCCAGTAAATGTGGTCAATGGCGTTGGAACCGCAAAGTTGAAAAACACGTATGATGAAGACGATAAGAAAAAGATTCTTAATGAAAAGAAAGCAATCAACATACTCCAAAGCGCTCTTAGTATGGACGAGTTCTTCCGTGTATCACAATGTAGATCGGCAAAGGAGATTTGGGACACCTTGGTGGAAACGCATGAAGGAACCGCAGAAGTAAAAAGATCAAGACTTAACACGTTAAGCCAAGAATATGAGATGTTCCGTATGCAGCCCGATGAATCTATTGTTGCCTTATAAAAGTGATTCGTTCATCTAACAAATCACTTGATTGCTCTCGAGAAGACCTTCACCAATGATGATCTCAACCTAAAAGTCCTAAGATCCTTAACAATAGAATGGCAACCGAAAGTGACCGCTATTTCGGAAAAGAATAGTCTCTCGGCGATGACATCTGCATCCTTATTTGGCAAACTTCAAGAGCATGAATTGGAACTTGGAAGGCTCGAGAAGCACGAAAGTCAAGAAAAGAAGTTCAAAGGAATTGCCTTGAAGATTGACACAAAGGATGACAAAGACAACGAGACTTCCGAAGATGAAAATTTCATGCTTCTTGTAAAGAAGCTTGGTAAGTTTTTTAATATTAATAAAAATTCCTCTTTTCCTAAAAAGAATAGACATTCAAGGAAAAAGGATGCATCCACATCGAATCAAGAAGTCACATGTTACGAACGTGGGAAGCAAGGTCACATAAAGACGAATTGCCCGAAACTTGCAAAGAAAGGAGGATTCAAAGGCAAGAAGGATTTCAAAAATAAAAAGGCTTATGTTGCTTAGGACGATAATGAAATAAGTTCATCCTCAGAATCGGAAAGCGATGAATGTGCAAATATGGCTCTTATGGCATCACATCACTCCGATGAAGAAATTGATGAGGTTAGTAACGATTTTTCTATTTATGATAATGATGCACAAGAAGTCATAGATTAACTTCTAAAAGAATGCAAGACTTTGTATAAAAACATCTCATCCCAAAAGAAAAGAATTTCATTTTTAGAAGAACAAAATACTGCTTTTATAAAAAATATTGAAAGTGGAAAACAAAAATTGGTGGATGAAAAACAAAGTCTTGTATGCAAAAATTGTGAATCCTTATCTTTTCAAATTGTTCAACTTAAAAGAGTTTTGGAAAGATACGAAAAAGGTCAAATTGGCTTGGAGGAAATTCTTAGGCACCAAAGATATCCTAATGATAAAAGTGGACTAGGATATTCTAAGTTTTCCAAACCAAGCACAAATGAAACCATTTTTGTGAAAGCAAGTGAACAAGTTGTTAAAGAAAAGGCAAACAATTCTAAAACTATGCATCAAAGTCATAAAAAGAAAAGAATTGTGAAGACAAAGAATTATGTTCCTAGATATAAAAGTCATTTTCAACCTACTTGTTTTTATTGTGGAATCAAAGGCCATACACCTAATGCTTGCTATGTACGCAACATTGGTGTTGCTAAAGGGCATTATGTGTGGGTTGAAAAGGGTACTAACTACCAAGGACCCAAAGCAATTTGGGTACCTAACACTACTTGATTTTGTGTTGTAGGTATGCTTGAAGACAACTTCTAATCAATGGTATCTTGATAGCGGTTGTTCTAAGCATATGACGGGAGACATAAACAAATTTTCAAGTCTATCATTAAAGGCCAAGGGATACGTTACTTACGGTGATGATAATAAAGGAAAAATTCTTGGAGTTGGAATCGTTGGTGCACCTCCACGTACAATCATCGAAGACGTTCTCTATGTGGAAGGCCTTAAACGCAACCTTCTTAGCATAAGTCAATTGTGTGACAAAGGATTCCGAATCAACTTCACAGAGGATGAATGTTTGATAGAACATGAAGTCACCCATGACATCCTGCTAAAAGGTAAAAGATTTAATAATATTTTTATGATCTCTTTTGATGACTCTTCCTTGAAGGTAAAATGTCTAATGGCGAACAACAACGAGGCGTGGCTTTGGCATAAAAGATTTGCTCACATTCACATGGAGCATTTAAACAAGTTGATAAAGCATGATCTAGTTGTTGGTCTTCCGAAGATAAAATTCATCAAGGATAAGTTATGCGACGCATGTCAAAAGGGGAAACAGACCAAGACAACTTTCAAATCCAAGCAAGTGGTTTCTACATCAAGACCACTTCAACTGTTGCATATGGATCTTTTTGGTCCATCAAGAATGAAAAGCTTCAGAGGCAGCATTTATGCTTTAGTTATTGTTAATGATTTCACTCGATACACATGGACATTGTTTTTAGTGCAGAAAAATGATGCTTCCAAAGCATTCAAGAAGTATGCGAAGCAAATTTAAAACGAGAAGTCACTCACCATAGTCTCCATAAGAAGCGACCATGGTGGAGAATTCCAAAATTCAGATTTTGAAGATTTTTGCGAAGAGCATGGAATTTCTCATAATTTTTCCGCACCCAGGACTCCTCAACAGAAGGTGTCCTAGAACGGAAGAATAGGTCACTGGTAGAGCTTTCTAGAACAATGCTTAGCGACTCGAATCTTCCTAAATATTTCTGGGCAGAAGCGGTTAGCACGGCGTGTTTCGTAAGCAACCGTATCAATATTCGACCAATTCTCAAGAAGACTCCGTATGAGCTGTTCAAGGGTAGGAAACCAAACATAGCATTTTTCCACATATTCGAATGCAAATGTTTTGTTCTCAACAACAATAAGGACAATCTCGGTAAGTTTGATGAGAAGTCCGACAAAGGTATATTTCTTGGTTACTCTCTTTCTAGTAGAGCTTTTAGAATTTTTATAAAAGAACTCTTACTATTGAAGAATCCATTCATGTTTCTTTTGATGAGACTAACCCCTCGAAAGAGGATAATATTATTGTGGATGATGATGATATAGTAGGTTCTTCATAATAACAAGAAATAACTTCAAAGGGTCAAGCAATACCACAAGAAGATGTCACTCAAATCATTGAAGAACATCAAGATCTTCCGAAGGAATGGAGAACGCATAGAGATCACCCGATAGATAAAGTTATTGGTGATATTAGCCAAGGCGTTGCAACTCGACTAAATCTTAAGGATGCTTGTCTCAACATGGATTTTGTGTCTCAAATTGAACCAACCAAGATTGATGAAGCCTTAGGCGACGATCAATGGATTGTAGTGATGCAAGAAGAACTCAACCAATTCGAAAGGAATCAAGTTTGGAGTCTTGTACCAAGACCGGACCATAAGTACATCATAGGAACGAGATGGGTGTTCAAGAACAAACTTGACGAGAATGGGATCATAGTTCGTAACAAAGCAAGATTGGTCGCACAAGGCTACAACCAGGAGGAAGAAATTGATTTTGATGAAACGTTCGCTCCGGTAGCAAGGTTAGAAGCAATTAGATTATTACTTGCTTATGCTTGTTCTATGGATTTTCAGTTGTTCCAGATGGATGTCAAAAGCGCTTTCCTGAATGGATACATCAACGAAGAAGTCTACGTCAAACAACCTCCGGGTTTTGAAGACTTCAATAATCCATCGCATGTCTACAAGTTGAAAAAGGCACTCTACGGATTGAAACAAGCACCAAGAGCATGGTATGACCGCCTTAGCAATTTCTTATGTGAAAAGAGATTTACAAAAGGAAAGGTTGACAAGATGTTGTTCATAAAGAAAATCAAGGGTAACACCTTATTGGTTCAAGTCTATGTCGACGACATCATCTTCGGATTAACAAACAAAGAGCTTTCTGAAGAATTTTCACTTATGATTCAAGGAGAATTCGAGATGTCCATGATGAGAAAATTGAACTATTTTCTTGGACTACAAATCAAGCAAACAAAGGATGGCATCTTCCTTAACCAATCCAAGTATTGCAAGGAATTATTGAAGAAATTCGATATGGATAGTTGCAAGGTGATGTCCACTCCTATGGGATCCGGAATGTACGTTGATCAAGATGAATCCGGTACTCCAATTGATATTATAAAATATCGAGGTATGATCGGTTCATTATTATATTTGACGGCAAGCCATCCTGACATTATGTTTTGAAGGTGAGAAAATACTTAGAAGGGGGGGGGGGTTGAATAAGTATGAAGATAAAACTTAGAAATAAAAAAAAACTCAAGTATTTTTATCCTGGTTCGTTGAACTCAACTACTCCAGTCCACCCTTCCTAGAGTGATTTACCTTTCTCAAACAAGGACTTAATCCACTATTTAATCAACTGATTACAATAGTAAGCACTAAGAACAACTGTTCAAAGTCTTCTCAAGAACTACTGATCCTAACTGGATCTTCTTAAGGTTTTCTTACAATCAAATGTAATAACAAATACAAGTGTTTAAAATGCTTCTAATAAAGCTTTATCACAACTGTGATTTTTCACTTAATATTAAGAACAAAGAAATTAATTCTAGAAAGAACGTGAGTTGTATGAGAGCTTTGAATAATGAATTCTTTTCAGGTAAAACGTCAACTGAAGAAGATGGTTGGAGACTTCCTTTTATAGGCACAGTGATCCAAGAGTATTTCACGTTGAGAAGAGTGTACCAAAAGGTCTAAGTATTTTTGTCCTCACATCAAGTGACCTTTCCTAGAAGAAGAAAGCACAGAGAAATCCTTTTTGTCTGTGCTCTTGTGTCTAGCATAAATAAGGAAAGAGTCGTTTGGTTATTCCAACGGACATAATCTTTGAATTCTTCTTCATCAATTTTCAGCAAGAATCATCAGAGTCTTCTGATGTTGATCAGAGTTTTGCTGAATCAGAGTCTTTGCAACAGGTGTGCTTTTAGTGTGTATAAGTTCAGATCAGAGTTTGGTCAGATCCTCAGTACTGCCAGCGTGAGTACTCTCAGAGTCTTCTGAAGTAACTATGCTTGAAAAACTCTTCATAAAAAATTCTTCATTGGTTCAGATGCTTCTGACTTGCTTCAGATTCTTCTGGAGCTTCTGCTTCAGAACTTCTAGAGCTTCTGCTTCAGATCCTTCTGGAGGCAACACTCAGAATCTTCTGATGGCAGCATTCAGAATCTTCTAATGGGTGCATCTGATGCTACAGAGCCTTGCATATTTCTTATGTTCAGATCTGATTTGCTTCTGGAGTGATATTTACTTTAATATCTGCAGCAAACATTCTTAAGCAAATTTTAGAGTATATAATTCTTAATTACAAAATTTCATAATAGTTATCATCAAAACATAGAGATATTATTAAGAATCAATCTGTGTTCTAACAATCTCCCCCTTTTTGATGATGACAAAAACATCAGAAATTTTGTTGAATTGAAAATAGAATAATTATAACTCCCCCTGAGATGATGGATCTCCCCCTGAATTAAATATAAATAAGGAATAGAAACTTCCCTTTTGTCTTGAGTATTTTTCAGAGTTAGAGTTTGATTGTTCTTAACCATTTGAGAGTTAGAGTGTCTTGCAAATTTCAGAGTCAGAGTCTGATAATTGTCAAATGATCTGAGAGTCTCAGAGTTTCTTTTACATAGTGTACTTATCAAATGTTCTGAAATACTCAGATTTTATGTTAGATAAAATTGATATGTCTGAAGTTTCATTCTGGTAAAGTTTAATTAAACAGTTCAGATCTATTTTCTCCCCCTTTTTTTGTCATAAGCAAAAAGTAAAAACTTTGAAAAGACAAAGAAAAAGGTAACAATAAACGAGATAAGTCATGTGGAGAAAACATTGAAACATTCATTCATTCATTCAGAACAAAAGTACACACATCAGAAAATATTCAAGTACATATGCAAATATTAGATGCAAACATCAAAAAAAAAAAAGATTGTTTTGACAAAAGCATCTTCAACAGATCAGTGATCTCAGAAGAAGACTGTTCTTATTTTGACATCCACTTAGCCATGGTTTCATTCTTCTGATCCTGTTTGGACATCCACTGAGCCATGTCTTCAGACTTCTTGTCTTGCTTAGCCATCCATGACTTGATTTCTGATTGACCAGCTTCCAGAACTGCAATCTTATCTTCAAGATCTATATACTCTTTCTTGATCTCAGATGAAGAAGGTGGAACAGTTTCTGAAGCTTGAACAGAGTCAATTTCCATAGGGGCTTTGGAGTTAGGAGCAGTAGAGCCAGAAGGATGTTTTATCAGAGTCATAGCCAGAGGGTTGTCTTCAGATGCAGATTCAGTATTCTCTTCTGATGATGAAGGAGCATCTGTAAGAAGCAATGGTCCAGATCTCTTAACAGTCCAGAACAGACTTCTAGTTGTTTCAGCAAATCTGAGCTTCGCATCATCAGAACATACGTTCTTCAGATTTGATGCTACAGTGTTGAATCTGTTTATGAAGCCATTCCAAATGGCATCAGATTTCTTTGCATCCATTGTTGATGAACATTTCCTCTGTACAGAACCTAAATACATCTGTATTTCTTGCAAAAAACTTATAAATAAATGATCAACATTCAGTCTAGGTCTTGGGTGTAACAGAGTTTCCAAGGTTATTGCTTGGGTTGAGGAGTAGGTGGAAAGATGGATTTATGAATGGTGATCAGAGGAGGAGGGTAGTAGGGTATGAATGGAAGTTCAGATGATTTGTCATGTTTTGATCTGGTTAAAGCATTCAACATATTTGGTTTTGCTTTTGTTGGATAGGAAACCACATCAAATGGTTTATCAGAGTAAGGTTTGAAAGCAGATTTAGCAGGTTTATCAGATTTAGCAGATATAGCAGAGTATGGTTTTGGATCTGATGAAGGCACTGCTGACATGGTTTTAATATATGTTTGAAGCACAGATGGTAGAATTATGGTAAGTTTGGGTTTGAGAGGAGTGATAGTGTCAGATGGTTCAATTCTGGTGTAGAAATTTTTTAAGGTGAAACCAGATGGAAGTTTGTTAGAGGAAGATAGTTTGCACGAAGCAGAAGGTACATTCTCAGATGTTCGTGGCTTGGATGTAGGGGTAGGATTGGGAATGGTAATTTCAGAAGATGGTTTAGGTGTTGGAATAGGATTTGGAATAATAACTTCAGAAGAAGCAGGTGGTTCTGGTTGGTTTACTTTAGAATTTCTGTGAGAGGGAGATACCAGAAAGTCTGGGTGTGTATCAGATTATGATGAATTGGATGATGTGGTTGCATTGTAAGAGGTAGAGGACACTTCAAAAACAGTTTTGAGACGTGTAACATTTAGAACCTCTGTCTCAGGGATATGGGTTTCAGATGGGTTGGTTCTGATGTAGGTGGATCAGATGTAGGTGGTTCAGATTCAATAGGATTAGATGTATTTGATGGTGGTTTTTCTGGTTGTGGTTGTTGTTCTTGTTGTGGTGGTTGTTGTTCAGATTGATTTTATTGTTGTTGTTCAGATTGTTTTTCTGGCAGTTGTTGTTGTTGTTCAGATTGTTTCTCTGATTGTTGTTGTTTTTCTGGTTGTGGTTGTTGTTGTTCAAATTGTTTCTCTGATTGTTGTTGTTTTTCTGATTTTGGAGTTTGATTGGTTAGTTTTGTTGTTGTTGGTGTTGGCACAGATGATTGAGTAGTAGAAGGTTTTACAGGAGTGATGGAAACAGGATTAGATGATTTTTGTGGGGAAGGAACAGAGATGTGAAATGGAGCAGGAACAGATTGTTTTTGAGTAAAAGGTGGTTTTGGAATAGACTTAAATGTTGAATCATTTACAACAGTATTATTTACAGAAGATACAAAAGATTTGGTACCTTTAATCTTGATACGTTTTGCAGGAACAGAAGGAGCGTCTCCAGATGCTTTCCTCTTGATCAGCTTCTGAGGCTTGTCAGCAACTTTGGGCTTCTTCTGAACAGTCACATCTTCTGCTTCTGATTGACTTCTTTTCCTTATGATCTCATCTCCTCCATCAGGCATTGGTTCCCTTGCTCTTTTCAGAATATCTGCTGGAATGGGCGTTCCATCTGCCTTGCAAGCATCAATATATATCACTATTATTTCCCTTGGTTCTTCAGCAAAGAAAAGAGGGTAGTCTTCTACTGGAATTCGCTTCTGACTGAGTTCAGAAATATTCAGCTTCTTGGGTACATATGTGAGTTCCTCTATAATTTTTAGTCTCTGAAGACTCTTTGCATTTAGAGGTTTTCCAAGAATGAATTCAAGTTCATCTGTGACTCCAGCACCATATAGAGCAGTCACCAGTCCATTTTCTGTCAGAATATCTGAAATTAACCTTCCAAAGGGAATCCATGTTCTGATCTTCTGACCTTTTTCTTTTACAGATTCTCTTGAAGCATTAATATGGTTCCATAAATGCATGAACAGAATGTAAGGAAGATCTACCTTGGTGCTCTGACTTAAACAGTACATGAAGTAGAGTTGTTCATTGTTCACGTAATCTGGAGAGTTTGTAGATTTTCTGTGATGAATGCATCCCATGAAAATCTTTGCCCAGATCTTGTAGTTAGGCTTCAGATCTTTAAACTTATTAGAGGCTTGTCCAGCAGTCATAACTTCCTCATAAACTTCTTCCATATCTACACGCCTAGCTGGCAGATGAGATACTCCATCAGTCTCCTCATATCCAATGAGTTTCTTGATCAGATCTTCTGTAATGATTATCTCCTTACCCAGAACAGAAGACAATATGAATTTGGGGTATACATAAGCATGTATGCAAAACTCTTTCACCAGATGGGGGTAAACTGGTCCAAATAGTCTGTCAAAGTACTTTACCCAGCCTTGAGCATCAATGATTGAACGAAACTCAAATCCATTTTCAGCCAATGAATCAAATTTCACCATTGATTCACAGAGAACTTCCAGTTTGTCAACAAGTGTTAACAAAGTTCTTTTTGATGTCGTATATGGAGTCACACCCATATTTGCAGAAGTAACTGCAGCCATGGTTGATTGAAACTTTGCAGCAGTGGAGGATGAAGTTGCCATTAAAGATGATTTTGTCAAAGGTTTAGGGTTTTTGTGAAGAGAGAAAAGAAGACAGAAATGCATAAACGTTCTTGAGATGTGAAAAGTGTGAAAGTGAGAGATGTGGTATTTATAGTAAACACATAGGTATACAAACAGACACACAATGCATGTTCACACATTAGCAATTAATGAACAAGAATAAAAATCATTTCAAGCATTAATTGATTCTGACAAATTGGGGGGAAAATCAAGATTTTCACTATTCAAACTTCACCTCAAACGTCTCTTCAGTAGTGTACACGCCATCTTTGCAGATTTAGAGTGACACGTGTTTGCTTGCATGTGCTTCTGAATTCTCTTGAGAAATGAAACGTTAACCAACGTTCAGATCCTCTGAGTATTGTTAGTTCAGATTTTCACAAATAAAGTAATTTAAGGAAATGAATAAGTAATCAGATGAAATACTTCAGAGCATTAAACATTTTTGCATCTGTAAAATTTGCTTCTGACAAATATTATTCTGGACACAAATCCATACCAATATTTTTCAGAATAAATTTGAATCTATCTTCAACAAGGGGTTTTGTGAAAATATCTGCCCATTGATGATCTGTATCAACAAAGGCTAAATTTATAATTCCCTTCTGAACATAGTCTCTGATGAAATGATGCTTAATTTCTATATGTTTTACCTTAGAGTGTAAAATGAGGTTTTTAGACAAACATATAGCAGAAGTATTATCACAGAATATAGAAATGTTACTTTCAAATATCTGATAGTCTTCTAGCTGACTTTTCATCCAGAGCATCTGCGTGCTACATCCAGCAGCAGCAATATATTCTGCCTCTGTGGTTGATAGTGCAATTGTGGGTTGCTTCTTACTGTATCAAGAGATTAGATTTCTTCCTAGAAATTGACAACTTCCAGAAGTACTTTTTCTTTCCACTCTGTCTCCAGCGTAGTCAGCATCATAGAATCCAACTAATTTGAAATCATCAGATTTTCTGTAAACACAAGCCCACATTGGAAGTACCTTTCAGATACCTTAGAATCCTCTTAACAGCTGTTAAGTGTGATTCTCTAGGATCTGATTGGAATCTAGCACACAAGCATACACTGAACAAAATGTCAGGTCTAGAAGCAGTTAAGTAAAGAAGAGATTCTATCATACCTCTGTAGAGTTTCTGATCTACTTTCTTACTTACCTCGTCCTTGCCTAGTGAACTAGTTGGATGCATGGGAGTCTTTGCCAGCTTACTATCAGTCATGTTAAATTTCTTCAGAAGCTCTTTAACATATTTGGTCTGATGTATGTAAGTGCACTCTGGAGTTTGGTTGACTTGAATTCCCAGAAAGAACCTCAATTCTCCCATCATACTCATTTCAAATTCTGCCTGCATACATTGAGCAAACTCCTTTCCTAGCATAGTATTGGTAGATCCAAATATGATATCATCCACATATATTTGACAAATTAGAAGATCTTTCTTAAATAATTTACAAAAGAGTGTTGTGTCCACTTTTCCTCTGATGAAATCTTTCTCCAGAAGAAAATTGCTTAATCTCTCATACCAAGCTCTGGGAGCTTGTTTTAAACCATACAGAGATTTATTTAGTTTGAAAACATGATCTGGAAAATTTTTCACTCTCAAAACCAGGAGGCTGGTGGACATAAGCTTCTTCTTCTATAATACCATTTAGAAAGGCACTTTTAACATCCATCTGATACAGAGTGATGTTATTTTGTGCAGCAAATGAAATAAGAAGGCGTATAGATTCTAACCTTGCCACTAGAGCATAAGTTTCAGTATAATCAATACCTTCTTGTTGACTGTACCCTTGAGCAACAAGCTTTGCCTTATTTCTTTCAACTTCTCCTTTCTCATTAAGCTTATTTCTGAAGACCCATTTAGTTCCAATTATATTGAATCCTTTTGGTCTTGGAACTAAATCCCACACATCATTTCTGGTGAATTGATTTAGCTCTTCTTGCATGGCAATAATCCAATCATTGTCTTGCAGAGTTTCATCTACAGAAGTTGGTTCAATTACTGACACCAGTCCAAATAATGATGCTTCAGATGATCTGAGAAAGGATCTTGTTCTGATAGGGTCATCCTTCTTTCCAATAATAACATTCTCTGGATGAGAAGCTTTGATTCTGGAAGATGATCCTCTAATAGTTGATTCTTCATAAATGTTTAGATTGTTCATCTGAGAAGTTAAAGGAATTGCATCTGGCGTTGCTTCAGCTTCCTTTACTTGAGCTTTGTCTGCCTCTGAGCCTTCAGAGTCTGTGAAGACTACTTCTCTATTTGCAGAGTTTTCAGACTGCTTTGGCTTTTTAATGCCAAGCTTATCATCAAATCTAACATGAATAGATTCTTCCACAATCTGTGTCTCAGTGTTGTATACTCTGTAGCCTTTAAAGTGTTCAGAATATCCAAGCATGAAACACTTCTGTGCTTTGGAATCAAACTTGTTAAGATTTTCTTTAGTATTTAACATATAGCAAATACATCCAAAAGGATGAAAATATGAAATGTTGGGCTTTCTGTTCTTCCACAGTTCATAGGGAGTCTTCTCCAGAAGAGGTCTTACAGACACTCTGTTCTGAATGTAACAGGCTGTATTGATTGCTTCTGCCCAAAAGTGCTTTGCCAGATTAGTCTCATTGATCATGGTTCTGGCCATTTCTTGCAGAGTTCTATTTTTCCTCTCTACAACTCCATTTTGTTGTGGAGTTCTAGGACAAGAAAAATCATGAGCAATGCCATTTTCATTAAAATATTTTTCAAAATATTTATTTTCAAATTCACCACCATGATCACTTCTGACTTTTATAATTTTGAAATCTTTTTCATTCTGGACTTGTTTACAGAAGTCAAAGAACACAGAATGTGACTCATCCTTGTGTTTTAAGAACTTTACCCATGTCCATCTACTATAGTCATCAACAATGACTAATCCATACTTCTTGCCTCTGATGGATGCAGTTTTCACTGGTCCAAACAGATCAATATGAAGTAATTCTAGTGGTCTGGAAGTAGAAACAACATTTTTTGATTTAAAAGATGATTTTGAAAACTTCCCTTTTTGACATGCTTCACAAAGAGCATCTGAGGTGAACTTCAGATTAGGAAGTCCTCTGACAAGATTAAGTTTATTAATCTGAGATATACGTCTCATATTAATATTCCCCAATCTTCTGTGCCAGACCCATTGCTCCCCATTAACAGACAAGAGACATTTAACATTCTGAACCTTAAGTTTTGAAAGATTTATTTTATAAATGTTGTTTTTCCTCTTTCCACTAAATAGGATTGAGCCATCCTTTTGACTAATAGTTTTACAACATTTTTGATTAAAGGTTATATCATAACCATTGTCACTTAATTGACTTATGGACAATAAGTTATGCTTTAATCCTTCTACAAGTAAAACATTAGTAATAGAGGGAAGTTTACCATTTCCAATAGTGCCAGATCCAATGATCTTGCCCTTCTGATTCCCTCCAAATTTCACATCACCTCCAATCTAAGCTCCAAACTTTGGAACATAGACCTTTCTCCTGTCATGTGTCGCGAGCATCCAGAGTCCAGGTACCATGATTGGCGTCCTGACCTTGCTGCTAAGAACATCTGCAACAGGAATTATTTTACTTTTAGGTACCCAGATCTTCTTGGGTCCTTTTGGGTTAGTTGTTCTGAAGGTTTGTCTAAACTTCTGTTTTTCAACATAAGGTTTATTCTGACTAGCCTTAGATTTAAACACATGAATATTCTTTTCAGAACGTGTTTGTTCAATATTATTCAAGTGACCAAATTTAAAGTGAGAATATAAAGGAGTTTTCTTGATGATAATTTTATCAACAGGTTTTGGATTTAAATCCTTTCCAGAGGAAGATTTATATCCAATTCCTTTTTTGTTATTTCTGCTAACTCCATAGATCATAGAAGCCATTTTGCTTCTATCTATGCTTTTAGCAAGAAACTTCTGAAAGCTGTAATCATATTTTTCCAAAATATTTTTGCATTCAGATTCAGTTTCAGAATCAGAGTTTTGTTGACCTAATTCAGAATCATTTTTCAATTTTAAGTTCTTTTCATTTAGCTCAGCTACTTCTGATTTGAGAATATTATTCTCAGATACAAGATTGCTTTGACGCTTCTTGTATTTGAGCTTAATATTGTTATAGCTCTTCAGAACTTCTGATAATACTTTGATAAGTTCTTTTTTAGTGAGTTTAGCCATTACCTCTTCAGCGTCAGAGTCAGATTCAGAGTCAGATTCAGATCCTGAAGTTCCTTCCTCTTGATCTTCTATATCTGCCATCAATGCTACATTGGCACATTCCTCTTCTGACTCAGATTCAGATTCAGATGTATCTGAATCATCCCAGGTGGCCATTAGAACCTTCTTCTTCTTATCAGATTTTCTTTTAGGCTTTTCTTTCAACACCTTTGGACATTCATTTTTGTAATGTCCAGGTTCTTTACATTCATAACAGACAACCTCCTTTTTGCCAGATCTTCTGTGTCCAGAAGATTCTTTTCTTTGGTCAGACTTCCTGAAGTTTCTGAACTTCTTTCCTTTATGCTTCCAGAGTTTGTTTATTCTTCTAGACAACATGGATAGTTCATCTTCATCTTCAGAGCTTTCATCTATCACTTGCAATGCTTTAGCAGATTTATTAGATTTTAAAGCAATTGATTTACCTTTCTTTTGAGGTTCATCTTCCTCAAGTTCAATTTCATGACTCCTTAGTGAACTGATTAGTTCCTCCAAGGAGATCTTGTTTAGATCTTTAGCCATTTTCAGCGTAGTCACCATAGGTCTCCATCTGGTAGGTAAACTTCTGATGATCTTTTTCACATGATCAGCAGTAAAGTATCCTTTATCCAGAACCTTTAGTCCAGCTGTAAGTATTTGAAATCTAGAGAACATAGCTTCAACAGATTCAGAGTCTTCCATCTTGAAGGCTTCATACTTCTGGATTAGAGCCAAAGCCTTTGTTTCCTTGACTTGAGAGTTTCCCTCATGAGTCATCTTTAAGGATTCAAACATGTCAAATGCAGTTTCTCTATTTGTGATCTTTTCATACTCAGTGTAAGATATTGCATTTAACAATATTGTTCTGGCCTTGTGGTGATTTCTAAATTCCTTCTTTTGGGCTTCTGTCATAGATTTTCTATCTACTTTCTTGCCATTCCCATCAATGGGATGAACATATCCATCTATGACCAAATTCCATAAATCAGCATCATAACCAAGGAAGAAACTTTCAATTCTGTCTTTCCAATAATCAAATTTCTCCCCATCAAACATAGGGGGTTTAATGCTGATTCTGTCCCTTTCTTCATATTTGTTGTTAATGTTAGACATTGAATTATCAGCCATAGTAACAACCAAATATATATCAAAGTTTTTCTCACTGGATCTTTACTGTCACTGTGAAGTGGTAGCACACACAGAACCGGAGCTCTGATGCCAACTGAAGGTGAGAAAATACTTAGAAGGGGGGTTGAATAAGTATGAAGATAAAACTTAGAAATAAAAAAAAACTCAAGTATTTTTATCCTGGTTCGTTGAACTCAACTACTCCAGTCCACCCTTCCTATAGTGATTTTCCTTTCTCAAACAAGGACTCAATCCACTATTTAATCAACTGATTACAATAGTAAGCACTAAGAACAACTGTTCAAAGTCTTCTCAAGAACTACTGATCCTAACTGGATCTTCTTAAGGTTTTCTTACAATCAAATGTAATAACAAATACAAGTGTTTAAAATACTTCTAATAAAGCTTTATCACAACTGTGATTTTTCACTTAATATTAAGAACAAAGAAATTAATTCTAGAAAGAATGTGAGTTGTATGAGAGCTTTGAATAATGAATTCTTTTCAGGTAAAACGTCAACTGAAGAAGATGGTCGGAGACTTCCTTTTATAGGCACAGTGATCCAAGAGTATTTTACGTTGAGAAGAGTGTACCAAAAGGTCTGAGCCTTTTTGTCTTCACATCAAGTGACCTTTCCTAGAAGAAGAAAGCACAGAGAAATCCTTTTTGTCTATGTTCTTGTGTCTAGCATAAATAAGGAAAGAGTCGTTTGGTTATTCCAACGGACATAATATTTAAATTCTTCTTCATCAATTTTCAGCAAGAATCATCAGAGTCTAAATTGATCAGAGCCTTCTGATGTTGATCAGAGTTTTGCTGAATCAGAGTCTTTGCAGCAGGTGTGCTTTTAGCGTGTATAAGTTCAGAGCAGAGTTTGGTCAGATCCTTAGTACTGGCAGCGTGAGTACTCTTAGAGTCTTCTAAAGTAACTATGCTTGAAAAACTCTTCATACAAAATTCTTCATTGGTTCAGATGCTTCTGACTTGCTTCAGATTCTTCTGGAGCTTCTGCTTCATAACTTCTGGAGCTTCTGCTTCAGAACTTCTGGAGCTTCTGCTTCAGATCCTTCTGGAGGCAACGCTCAGAATCATCTGATGGCAGCGTTCAGAATCTTCTAATGGGTGCATCTGATGCTACAGAGCCTTGCATATTTCTTATGTTCAGATCTGATTTTCTTCTGGAGTGATATTTACTTTAATATCTGCAGCAAACATTCTTGAGCAAATTTTAGAGTATATAATTCTTAATTACAAAATTTCATAATAGTTATCATCAAAACATAGAGATATTATTAAGAACCAATCCGTGTTCTAATATGTTTAATGTTTATTTGTGTGCACGCTTTCAAGCAAGTCCGAAGGAATCACATCTCACTGCCGTGAAGAGAATCATAAAGTATCTCAATGGGATAACGAACGTCGGATTATGGTATCCAAAAGGTAGTACTTGTTTTTTAATTGGTTATTCTGATGCTGATTATGCAGGATGTAAGACCGATAGAAAAAGCACAAGTGGTACGTGTCACATTCTCGGGAATGCACTAGTGTCATGGGCCTGCAAAAAGCAAGCGTGTGTGGCACTCAGTACAGCCGAAGCAGAATATATTACAGCAGGAAGTTGTTGTGCATAAATTCTGTGGCTCAAGCAACAACTCCTCGATTACGGTGTAGATCTCGATTGCATTCCTCTTCGATGTGATAATACAAGTGCCATCAATATTACAAAGAATTTGGTCATGCATTCAAGGACAAAGCATATAGATATCCGGCATCACTTCCTTCGAGATCACGTAATAAATGGAGATGTAGATGTTACTTTCATCGATACACACAATCAACTCGCCGACATCTTCACCAAACCATTGGCGAAGGAACCATTCTTCAAAATTCGACGAGAACTTGAGATTCTCGATGAAGGTGATATCTGATCTTCTCTCTAGTTTATGTATGCATAATGTATTTTTCCAAGGTTTGTGCATTCTGTTTTAAGCATTTTTCCAAAATTCGCGTGTGTTAATCGTTTAAGCTATAGGGTTAACCGATTAACACTGTTGATTTTTCAATTCTGACTTAATTTTTTAATGTGTTAACCGATTAACCTATATGGTTAACCGATTAACACTGTTACTTTTTATTTTGGAAATTAAATTTTTAATGTGTTAACTGATTAACACTATTAAAATTTTCAAAAATCAGAAACGAAAAATTAATTTAAATTTTGGAAAATGTGTGTGTTAAACGTGTTGTTATGTGCTGTTGTTTTTATTGTTTTTTCTTTCAGATAATGTTTAAGTTTTTACGTTTTTAATTTCATTTGTAACCGTACAATGTTTGCTGCATTTTTTCTATGTGCTGCATTTTTATTTCGATCTATTATGTTGTGCTTGATTATATGCTGTCTTGTATGCTGATATTGCGTGTTTTAGTTTGAAAGCTTATTCCTTTTTGTTAATGACAAAGGGGGAGAAGAGCTTGGCTGTCTAATATCTCTTTGTGCATAATCTTTTTGCCTCTGTTTAGATAGGGGGAGTTGCTGGACATAGGGGGAGAAGCAAGCCAAGAACAGAACCAAACATCGTCAAAGATATCGCACAAACTCAGTTGTTTGTCATCATCAAAAAGGGGGAGAATGTAGAAGCACTTCAATCTCAAGATTTTGATGATGTCAACAAAGACTTAAGCTCATTCTATGATTGCAAAAAAGTCAAGCTTTCAAAACTGATCAAGATCAAGACTATGGAATGTTGTCAAGCAAATCAAGCATCATGTGCAAATGTTCATACAAGTTTCAATATTTGGACTCAAAGCTTCGGTATATCAATATTCACTCCTTTAATTGATATACAAGTGTTCAAATAATTTATCATATCAACATTTTGCATTTGCATGTTTTTAAAATCATTTAGAATTGGTATAACACTTTTAACTCAAGTATTTTTCTGAGTTTTAACAGTGTTAACCGATTAACCATATGGGTTAATCGGTTAACGGCCTCAAAATTTTAAATTCTCAAGGGTAATGTTCAAGTGTTAACCGATTAACCTATATGGTTAACCGATTAACACTGGACGAATTTTGAAAAATTGTTTCTTTTAAAATTAAAATCTTGTTTGAATGTTATACCTTTTCATTATTTGATTCATATTCGTTTATACGTTTTTGAAATGGTGTTTTGCTCATATAAATTCTGAAAATTTCAAATTGAAAAACACCTCCAATAATTTTCAATGTAATCATTCAATCAAATTCACTATTTTTTCAAATACTTTCAAATATTTCAAAAAGTGTTCATACTGTTCATACCATTTCATATCCAGAATTTTTGAACACTTGTATTGATATTGAAAAATGAATTTTGATCAAAAGAAGAAGATCAATCTTTGTATTGATATTACTGTTATATCACTCTCAAATTACAAAATTACAAGAATTATTTCTATTGTGACTTGTGATTCAGGATTGTTGAACACAAGGGTTAGTTCTTGCAAGAGGATTGTTCTTGCATACTAAGTTGTTGAAATAGTTGTTAGATAATAGGCCTCACCGGTTGATGGTGTGATAGGTTGTACATTCTAAAACTATAATGTGGAAAGGGGAGTGGAGTACCTTCGGATTGTGAAGGGAACCACTATAAATCTTTGTGTCCTTTTTCATTCTGCTTTTACTGCTTTCATCATCAAGATCATAACCAAGTAAAATTCAAGAATATAGAAAAACCGAAAAAGTTACTAAAGCCTAATTCACCCCTCCCCCCTCTTAGGCATACTCTGAACTTACATATGGATGTTGATAATAAGGTACCAGAGACAGAGTTTGTTAAACCTGGGAAGTTTCCGAGGTTGAATCAGTTTCATCCTCCTCTACCTCTTGGGAATTACTAAGGGATTCACTTTCAATAGCATGTATACTTGATACACATTGGAGTCTTCCGCTCTTGAGACCACTCTCAATATGTTCTCCAACTTTCACCAGGTCAGAGAAACTTGTTGATGCACTGCCTACCATCTTTTGAAAGTATGGGCTCTGTAAGGTATCCATAAAAATATCCACCAATTATTTCTCTGAGAGAGGCAGTTGAACATGAGAAGCAAACTCTCTCCATCTTTGGATGTATTCCTTGAACAACTCATTACTCTCCTGAGACAGGTCTTTCAATTGGAAGCGTTGGGAGCCTCATCAAAAATGTATTGGTATTGCTTCAAAAAAGCATTAGCTAGGTCCGACCATAACTGAATACGAAATATTTCTAATTCCATGTGTAACACCCCAAAATTTTCCCTATCATTCTTTAACCTTTTTGGCTTATACTTCATTTCATTTGCATCTTCATTTGTCCATAAGAATTGTTCTAAACATGGGATCAAGGTATCTTTGATTATTCTCGAAGAGTAAAAGGTGTTTCTCAAAGCCAAAGCAAGATGATGTATTCAATATTTTGGTATTATCAAGCTTCAAAGTCATTTCATCATCAAGGCATTCTCAACAATCTCACACAATCATCTGGGTTAGGGTTTGCAAGCATTGATCATACCCTCCTATCTTTTGTGCATGGATTAGGGTTTTGACCAAAGCTTTCTTGTGGTTGATTATTGGAGCAAGTCTTGGTTCTATAGATTAATATGCATCTCAAGTGGTTCATACATGTATCATGTCTCTTCACAAGTCATCACATATGCCTCAATTAGTGGAAGGAAAATTAGGGTTTCATCTGATCAAGAAGGTCAATTGTGGCTTGACAAAGTCAAACTCTTGGATTTTGAGGTCAACCATGGACATCTCAAGTCATATCAAGTGTTATTTTGAGGTTGTATTAAGAAGAATCAATGAGAATCATAAAATCAGGAGAATTGACAAATTAGGGTTTTAGTGAAAAAAAATTAAGTGTGGAAAACCCTAATTTCTAGCAATTTTATATCATTTATAACTTTTTCATCCTTGATTTAAATTTGAAAAACTTGTAATCAAATTAAAGAGGATATCATAGATCAAAAGATTCATAAATCAAAGTTTATGGTGGTTTAAATTGAGAAAAATCAAGATTTGTGATTTCAACACTTAAAATTTTTTCTAAGCATGAAAATTTAGTTTGGAGGACATGTTTTCAAGGGCCATTTTCATGATGATACAAGCTTCATCTCATATTTCCTCCAACATCAAAGTTGTTTCTCATTCTCCAAGATTTATTTTGAGTACAAGAACTCCCCAATTGGATGTGTAGAACTCAAGATATGGTGTCCTAAAGCTAGGGTTTTCAAGATGCCAAATTTAGAAAGTTGTTTGTTAACCTCATAAAGCTAACTTCCAAGGCATTTTTCACCATGATCTAAACTCCAATTCAATTTCCCTCAAACATCAAAGTTGTTAAGCTTATTCCAAGATTTGCAATAATATCAAGAACTCATCATTTGAGTACCTAGAGCTCAAGATATGAAGCTTCAAAATTGATGTCATCAAGTTGTCAAAGGTGCCTTGTAACTTAGAAATTTTCAAGTTGGCTTTTGGAAAAATAAACACAACAACCATATATGAAAATAATAATGTGTTACCTTAAATGAGATCGAACACAAAATGTTTCTCCAAAGTTCATTTTCACTCATGATCTTCAAAAAGGTGTTGAGTTGATTTTAAGCATTCAACAAATTCGTTCAAGTAATAATCTTCTAAAGTTTTTCTCAAAGTCACTCCCAAATAAAACTTTTAACCAACCACTATGGAAGATTGATATTCATCATCAAAGAAATGATCTTCAATTGAGGAGGAGAAATGAATTTATCTTAAAAGGATATTGTACTCTTTTTTTTCCACTAGATTTTTCCATTAGGTTTTTTCTAGAAAGATTTTAACGAGACATATACAAATCAAACATCTAAGGGGACTGTCATGAAAAAATGATGATTGTTTCCATATTTTTTTCTTATTTGTAATAATTTGTATTGATTAATAATGAGATAATTCTCTCACAAAAAATGTTGTACTCTTTTTTCTTCACTAGAATTTTTTTCACTGAATTTTTTCTAGTAAGATTTTAATGAGGCATATTCTTGATGGAGATCCAATGTGGAATGTTATAAATGACATGATTATGAATGTACATAGATGAGTGAATTTCATATTGATTTCTCATTTGTTACATATATCTTATAAATATGATTGATAGTGTATTCGAAATAAACATTAATAATGAGAATAATACACTACTATTTGTTACATATACTCTTCTATTGCATTAATGTATTGCTTCTTATTATTTTATAACAACATTAAAAAAACTCTTATTTTGAAATATATATTTTCTAAAATTAAAAATACAATTATTTTGAGATAAATGAAGTGTCTTATATATTTTTTTAACGCAATTTTGATGAGTTGGATGTAGAGAAAAAAGTGAAAAAATGTGATAAGTTTAATACAAATATAATATATAATACATTAAAATTACTATTATAAAGTTAAAACAATCAATTATATTTAAAATATATAAAATAATAATAAAAAATTGTTAAATAAAACTAATAAGTAGTATTATAAAAAGTTAAACTAACTAATAACATATTAAGGCAATATTTGTTTACTAATAAAAAATATTAAAAATATGTATGAGGTTTGCTTTTAAAAATTCAATCAAATCCAAATAATTTTCATACAAAAATATATTTTAAAAAAACATCCAATAATAGAATTTAATATGGATGGATTTATGTAAGTACTATCATTATTAATAGGCAAAATTCTATTACTACTGTATTGTAGTAGAATACTCGTGCACTTGCAGTTGAGATAATTTTGATAATATATATGTATAATGCTCAAATAAAAAAAAAGTACTTAAAAGGAGTAATTCAATAAAATTATTGCAACAAAAGAATTGCATATCATTTTACATCATCTAAAATAATGTAGTGGCAATATTGACAACATATGACTAAAATAATAATAAAGAGCAAAATATAAGTTCAAGTACAAAATGTCATCCAACAAATTATCATACAAATTTGGCAAAATAACTTGACCCTTCAAGTTGGCATCAAAATATTCAAATGTAAAAGAAATAAAAATAATAACAATTTTATTAATGATTGTAATTGAAAACGTAATGGTACTGAACAGTATAAATGTTATACCTATTAAATATTGTGAAAAAGTTTTTTAAATACAATATTAGTTGTAGCAATGGTGATATTATTTTTTTTTATCATGAATCAAAATTTTAATACTTTGTTTAGTCTTAATTCGAGACATTGTCACATATAATTGACCATGACTAAAAACATCTTTTGGTAGGTATAAGAGTTTTTTTTATCAATATGCCACAACCTGAAATTAATAGTACCAAATTGCCACAAGTTGAAAAAAATTGACCAATATGCCATGATTTCTTAAAGGGTCCGTCCTTCCATTGGACAAACCTATGAAGGACGCATCATTATGAAGTGGTTCGGCCAACCATTGGACGACCCTTTGAAGGCTTTGTTTTTTGTTTTTTTTTAATTGTTTTAAATATAAATATAAAATATTTATTATAATTTTATATATTTGATTGTTTTTTAAATATTAAAAACTCTTTTCATGATTTAAAATATTAATAAATTATATAATAGACATTACAATTTAAGAAATATTTTTAAAAATAATTTAAAAAGCAAATAAAGTAATTTAGACCGGTCGATTTGACGGGCCTGCTACATTCAGACATTTTTTACGCATATGACCAATTTCTCAACATATTCCTCATCTTCTCTTTTCTTTCTTAAGATCGTCCATTTCGGTTCCAATTCTTGTACTATTTGGACGCCCTTTCTTATTCTTTCACATTGTCTCGTCATGGCAAAGAGTGAATCCTTCATATGTTGGCCAATTTTGGTGGTGTGAAAGTCTAAGGAAGCTTTCGCTGTAGACTTTGAATATATTCAGAATCTTGAAAACATCTGATATGTGCATGTTGTGGTCCTATCGTATATTGGCACATGCTGTGATTACATGAGAGCAAGGTAAATGAAATGTTTGAAACCTCCCACAATCGCACCACCCTCTCCTGAGATCAACGCTAAAAGTACCTAATGATCGGCCATCGTGTTGATTAATGTTTTCGGCAACCATAAAACATAATATTTCGCGATCAAATTGGATGACATTATGGCTGCTAGATTTACTCGCTTCATCGGTCATTCCCTTATTACAGTTTTCCGTGAAAGTTTGACTAGATGCCAACATTTTTGTCCAATCATGTCCTCGTTTTCCAAACAGCGATCCTAGACGATAGAACGTTGACTTGACCAATGTTGTAATAGGAAGGTTTCGGGTAGTCTTAAGTACCAAGTTCATAGCTTCAGCCAAATTTGTTATCATGTGTCCCCACCGCTGTCCTCTGTCGAACGCCCTCGACCACTTCTCTCTGAGAATACTGTCTATCCGCTCCAAAGCTACTTTATTTGTTCTTCGTATTTCGCCCTGGTAGTAGTTAAATGTTGCCTCCGTTAGTATATATCCTGTAGATGAAAATGTTTAAACAAAATGTCCAGTAAAACATATGAAAATCAATTAGTCAATAAATATTTATTGAAACATCAACTCGTGAAGATGTAGGCATACCCATGTTGACAACTATTTTATATAGTTCTTTGTCTCTAAATTCACGCATGAAGTTTTGCGCAATGTGTTTGATACATTAAACATGTGAAGATGAAGGATATTTCCACCCATTTTTAGGATCATCGTAAGCACTATTGATTGATGGATATAGGTCGGATATTAGATAGAGATTGGCCTGAGGGGTCACATTCATTCTCAAATTCCTGAGAAAGAAACTCCAACCATCATTTATCTCACCTTCAACCAATGCGAATGCTATCAAAAAAATGTTACAATTTTCATCTTGTGCCACAACCATCAACAAGGTCCCTTTGTACTTTCCGTACAACCAGGTTCCGTCAATTTGCATAATAGGTTTACAGTAAGTAAAACCACAGATACACGGTTCAAATGCACAAAAAAGTCAGTGAAATTTCCGTTTGTCGCTCAATTGGGATCCATCATCTGTAATAATTGGCAATGCTTCCAAATATATAACAGTTCCAGAAAGACATGTCTTCATCACCAACAACTATTGTGGTAAGTCATTGTAAGACGTCTCCCAATTCCCATAAAGTGACTCTACGACTTTAATCTTTGCAATCCAAGATTTCTGATATGAGATTCTATAACTGTATTTTTCATCAATATGGGCTGGTATCACTTTGACTTTTAGTGAAATGTCACTGTTAACAAGTTCCCTTATGATGTGGCTAATAATTTCATAATCTAATTTTCTATGATCCAGTGGCATAGAAGTTATTGTGCAAGTATGTGATCCGCTTATAGTAGCGATCTCTCATAATATGCTCTTTTTATGCAATGCACCTCTACATGTGAAGATGCATTGTGGGTTCTTACATTTTATTATATACCTTACTGAATCATATTTTATACTGCATAGTCAATATTTTTACTTATATGACAATGTTGCAAAAAAAGAACACACGCTTCCTTATTTTCAAACACCAAACCTACTTCAAAGTTGTCACCAATATGGTTTGGTTTGTCGTTTTCAAAAATATAGATGAGTTGAGAAGACTCCATAAACATGTTTGACATATGCACTGGGGGATTGTACAGATTAATGAGTTGAACATTTATTACCTGTGAATGCACGGGGAAAACATCCTCTTCATCGCCATCACCGAATAAATATTCAAAGCGAACATCATGGAGTTCATCGTCACTATATTCACCAACCTCTTTGTTCTGTATGAAAGGTTCATTATTTTGCGTTATTTCTTCATCAGTTGTTTGGCTCACTCCATATTGATGCAAATTTGATGACTGTGTTGGATATGCTTCGTCATCAAGGCGAACATATAACTCAATCTTCTTCAAATGAGGCATTGTGTAATAACATTGGAACATTGATTTGACTGTGTTATCTATATCTATCTACATCATTATGTAGAAGACACCACCATCTACCCCATTAGGTAATGTTTGACAGTAAATAATTTCCTGACATCTTCATTCACCCAGCCCACATACCAACACCCCAACCACACAACCCCAACCAACATATCAATGCATTCATACCACATTCTTTGCCACCTCCTCTCAACAACCAACACCATACACCCCAACCCTGCAATATAACTTCTACTACCACCAAGAATACTAGGAACAAGCCACATTTCGACCATCTTTCCAATTCCTCGACCTAATTTTAATTTCTCTTACCTCCAATCATTTAACCCTTCACTGTCTCAATCGACTTCTATCGGGCGCACTGGCGATGTTTATTACCCTCTCATCCAACAAAGCCCTCCAACCACCTTCAACCAACCATCCTAGTCAGTCTCCAACTATCTCCTAACTGATGATCAGCTCATGAAATGACCAGGTTTTTTTGTTACTGATGTGGACATGGTCGATACATCACATCAACCTGAAAATGAAGAGTTATCTTCCGAGTCTACCCCATCCCCTACAAGATAGCAACCCGAAGAGCTAGGCATGGGAAAACGAGTGAAAAAAAGTAAAATGCGTGGAACTGGAAGTCATTTACATAGACAAAAATGATGTATTTTTTTCACTCATCGGTATTAATAAAATTGCTTTTATTTATGATTTTATTTAATAAGTAAATTATTTTAATTAATTAAATAATTAATTAAATGTTATGAAAATATTTAATAATATTATAAAATTAATTAAATTATTTATTTATTAATATTTTAAATTATGAAAAGAGTTTTTATATTTTAAAAATAATTAAATATATAAAATCATAATAAATATTTTATATTTAAATTTAAAACAATAAAGCCAAACAAAAAAGCCTTCAAAAGGTCGGCCAATGGTTGACTGAGCCCTTACATGGTGTTGCGTCCTTCATAGGTTTGTCCAATGGAAGGACGAGCCCTTTAAGAAATCATGGCACATTGGTCAATTTTTTTCAACTCGTGGCAATTTGGTACTATTAATTTCAGGCTGTGGCATATTGGTAAAAAACTCTATGTATAAACCAACATTGTCTAAGAATTGACCTTGTGATTAGTTAATTGTCATAACAAAAGAAACAATAATGGGAAATTGTCTTCTCACCAACTTAAATGACCATGGAGATTGTGAGGGGGACAAAGACATTCTGCGAATATAAATGATGTTACCTGCATTCTTTTTGAAATGATCTTACCTTCAATGACATGATTAGCAAACCTTGTAACGGTGAGCCTTGTACCATTGCATAAGCCTTCAGACTGATCTAAGTTGCACATCAACATAATAGTGGCACCAATCTTTAACTTGATTGAATGATTAAACAATCTAGAAGTTTTAAGAGCATTTAAATTCAGGAGTCAAGTGCTCAAATGCATCAGAGTTGATTGATGCTAGATTATTAATAGAATCACTATTAAAGTATTCATTTTCTTCTGCTATTTTTTTAAAAAAACATACCAATGTAAAAACAATATAAATATGAAGTAAACTATATTTTTAGCATTTAAACTATAAAACAAACAATACAACATGTAAAATACTTGAAAGAAGATTTGTGATGTATTGATTAATGCCATCGACAACTTCAATTGTTGAAGTTAAGATTGTACGATTTTACAAATACTTAGGATCATGATAGTTATGAATGAGATTAAGATAGGTACTATCAACAATAGTCTCAATAGGATGCGAAAAATTAAAAATTAAAAACTCTTTTAGAATTATAATTTCAACATAACTATCATTAGACTCAAACATAATATCATCTCCAATCTATAAAATTCACTTTGAAAAGATGTGAACTTCCTCTTTGTTATAAGTTGTCCCACATTGTAAGCGTATGTTTTTGAGACAAATAAAATGTTTTAGATATCTTTTAATGTAATTGTGATGAGTTGGATGCAGAGAAAAAATGTAAAAATTTAATACAAATATAATATGTAATATGTTAAAATTACTATTATAAAGTTAAAATGATTAATTATATTTAAAATATATAAAATAATAATAATAAATTATTAAATAAAACCAATAAGTAGTATTATAAAAAGTTAAACTAACTAATATTCTCTCCGTTTTAAAAGAAAATTTTTATTTTAAAATGAATATCATTTTCACTTTTCAATGTAATAATAAATTTTATTTTTTTTTAATTATGTTATTTAATTATTACCCTGTATACTATTTTCAATTCATTAATAAGATTAATTTAATAAAAGTACAATATATTATGACAATATTGTTACATTCTTTAATCTGTATGAAAATCTTGAAGACAATTATTTTGAAACGGAAAAAATAATATATTAAAATAATATTTGTTTACTAATAAAAATAAATAAATATTAAAAAAATGTAGAGGTTTGATTTTAAAAATTCATTTAAAATTCAATCAAATCCAAATAATTCCATACAAAAATATAAAAAAACATTCAATAATAGAAATTAATATAGATGGATTTATGCAAGTCCCATCATTATTCATAGGCAAAACTCTATTACTACTATGGTGTAACAAGAACACCTAGCTATTATTATTGTCTGCCCAAAACAAATATTATTTGATTTACCGAATAAAGTAGCACCCACTACTAAATTATATTTTACTAATTTCGCATACGTTTTTATGCCTATATTTACGGAAAGAAAACTTTACACTAAAAAAATCCACATCAAGCCACAAAGATACGTGTTTTTCCCTCTCTTCTTTGTATCTTTGTTACTTTTCTTCGTGAGCAATGAAAAGGAAATCTTTGAAGACGAACTAGACTTGCAAATCCTATTTCTGGAGCAAAAATTGACTCCAAGATCCGTTTGTGTTCAATTCATTACTATCTAACCCTAAATCTCTTTCCCACTTATAATCCATAAAGTAATTATAACACATAAAAGCCTTTTAAAAAAGTTGAGAATAAAAGAATCTTAATATACACTAAGATACGATACCATAAAAGAAAAAATACCAAATTTTGACGCAACAAGAAAGAAATTACCTATTTGGATAACCCCATTTTGTTTCTCTTTCTCCACCATTGGTCTTTTAGCCGCAAAATGCTTAGAAAGGATTCACAAGTTAGGCAAAGAATGTATTTTTCATTTTTCTCCTCTATTTTTTTTTGTCTCTCAAATAAATAAAAATAAACCCTCAAAACCCTACCAATAAAGCAACTCATTTTTTTAATTAAGAATAATTACCTCAACCATTATTAATATAAACAAACCTAGTTTATAAAACCCAAACCCAATTCCCAAAAATTGCAGCTTCTTAAGTTAAAGTTATTGTGTATTGAAAAGTAAGACATCTGAAAAAAAGAATTTTCAATTTCTTCCTCTTAAGTGGCTAACTTACCTCATTACCCCAACAATAAGAACTTCTCTTACACAAGTCATTATTGTTGTTGTTGAAGAATGCTTCTTCCTATGAGCTGCATTCTTTTAATATGTCTCTTGAGTTCTTTCTCAACCCAAATCAAAGCTTCTACTAAAACTTTCTCCAATCTCACCTTACCCCACCAACATCCCTACCCTGAAGCTGTGGTTCATGAACTTCAACAGTAAGTTAACTCAAATTTAAACCTACATTTGTTCAATTTTCAGCAAACTCTCAACATATACTTTTTTTATTGCAGGAAAATCAATGTGTCTCTTTTTAGAAGAGAACTCCTCGGAAAAAACCAAGGCTCTTGTTTAACTGGAAATCCAGTGGATGATTGCTGGCGTTGCGACGGAAACTGGGCGGCAAACCGTCAGAAGTTAGCAGAATGCGGAATTGGATTTGGACGCGCTGCCATGGGAGGTAAAAACGGCCAGATCTACGTTGTCACAGACTCCTCCGACTCCGACCCGGCGAACCCCGTTCCAGGCACACTCCGTCACGCCGTCATTCAAGACGAACCACTCTGGATAATCTTCTCCGCCGACATGACAATAAACCTCCGCCACGAGCTTATCTTCAACAGCTTCAAAACCGTCGACGGCCGCGGCGCGAACGTTCAAATCACCGGCCACGGTTGCATCACGCTCCAATACATCTCAAACGTGATAATCCATAACATCCATGTTCATCACTGTAAACCCTCGGGGAACACTAACATACGCGCGAGTCCAACGCATGTAGGTTTCCGAGGCATATCCGACGGTGACGGAATATCAATCTTCGGTTCTCGGAACATCTGGATCGACCATTGCTCGTTATCGTACTGTACCGACGGATTAATCGACGCTATAATGGGGTCCACTGCCATTACAATATCGAATAACCATTTTGGTCATCACGACGAAGTTATGCTTCTAGGTCACAACGATAAATATACTCCTGATAGAGGAATGCAAGTTACGATTGCGTTTAATCACTTCGGAGAAGGACTTGTTCAGAGAATGCCACGGTGTAGACTCGGTTATATACACGTCGTTAACAACGATTTCACGGAGTGGAAAATGTATGCTATCGGCGGTAGCGCTAATCCTACTATCAACAGCCAGGGTAACCGTTACACCGCTCCCTCCGATCCAAACGCGAAAGAGGTATGCGGTGGCGGTGTTGATTTTTCCTAATTTACCCTTTTTGGTTTGAATAGTGTCTTACTTTTTCTTATTTTATCTTTACTTTATTGGAAATGTGATAATTTGATATCGTGCTGTTTAGTTATTTGACTCATGTCTGTAACGAATATATGCTTGCTTGTGTTGGTGTTGAGTTTTACTTGCATCGGTGGCGCGTGAAGATGGAATGCTATGCTAATGGTTAGTTTTTTCTATTCAGGTGACGAAGCGCGTGGAGACAGATGATAAAGAGTGGAGTGGCTGGAATTGGAGGACGGAAGGGGATGTAATGGTAAATGGAGCGTTCTTTGTGCCGTCCGGTGGCGGAATGAGTGCACAGTACGCGCAAGCGTCAAGCGTGCAACCGAAATCCGCCGTGCAAATCGATCAGCTCACCATGTATTCCGGTGTATTCGGTGATCCAAGGTACACTCCACCTTTTTTTTCACTATATTTTTAGAATTATTGCTAAAAACGAAATAAATTATTTTAAATGCGGAATAGAATTCCCTAACAACGGACATTACCTGTCTTATTAACTGGCAATTTTAAAAGGTTTAAATCGTCTTTTGAGTTTAATAATATCTAAGATGGAAAAGGTTACTATCGTCTTTTGGGTATGATTAATTTACGGGAATGTCCTTCTCTGAGACCACATGGTCCCACAAGTTTTTTTTTTCTCTTGTGTTTTATTTTATAAAAAAGAAAAAACACATGGTGTTGTTAGTTGAGGGACGCGGTACAGCACAAGAACAACTAAACACAAGTTGTTGATGAGTAGAGAGGAGTGTGAAAAGGTGTGAGGAATATTGTTATTTTAACATGTCTTGCTTAATCTTACTTTTTGAGGTAGAATTATTGTAATGATGAGTAAAACAAGGTTGGGATTTGTAACAACAGATTTTACTTTATAAAAAAAACTAGTACCAAGAAGTAAATTGGAAAAAAGTGGGTCTTATTTTTGCCTATGCACGTGATCATGAAGTAATTGGGAATCTCTTGTTCATGGCCCAACAGACATATTTGTCTGCATTCGTCCTTTTCTCTTGTTTTTTGGTATTAAAAAGTTGAGCGTGTATGAAATAAAACCCTTTTGTTTGTGGGGGGAGTGAGTGAACTGATTTTGAAAGGTGAAAACTTTGTTTAGATAGATTGATGATAGTCACAGGGCACTTGGATGATTAAAAAGCATAAAGATGTGTGGTAATTTGTGATATTCGTTTTGAGTTGGGTGTGAATATTTTACAGTAAAAAGCATGTAAATTTTTTTAAGTGTTTAAAGTGAACTGACATAGTTGGATTGGAAATTCTGTGTAGGTTAGGTTAACTTCGGTTGAATTGATACAAATCAAATAGAAATTTTATTTTATCATAATTTAACTGCGATAAATATTTTGAGGTCATTTTTAAGCTACGGTTTAAATGTGTCAATTTTTGAGCCATATGCGATACTCTGCCTTGCACACCATCAAGACGGCCATGAATAGGACCTGCTTAATTGAGTCTTAAAAAGTCAAGGTTCATGGTTTGTGATGTCATTTATACTAAATATGAGAAGAAAAAGAACAAAAAGAAGTGTTTTCATTGAGGTGGGGCAACTTGAAAGTAGTTGAAAATTCAATCTAGTATGATCTGAAAATGTGTTTGTAAGTAACAAGTAAAAGAGGTTAGAAGAGTGATAAGAGAGGTTGGGGGGTATGGGGAGAGATTTTCTCTCTACTTAACAGCCCTTCATCAAAATAATTCAATCCAAATCTTATGAGCTCTTACACAAAAGATTTGAATGTGTGTAAACAGGGTTGTAGTATAGGTTGAAAATAACAAGGTTTCCAGGGTATAGTGACAATGACCCGTGCTTACGTTGGATCAGATGTTTTGGAGGGTATTATGGGTAGATGAACTGAAACTATATTCCCTTTTTATCTGCTTTCCAGCAAATAAGCGTGGGACCTTTCATAATATAACATATTTTGAGTACCCTTTTCCTCTTGGGCCCATATCTGATTCGACACAAACTGGTCACACAGCTCATCAAGTTGCTATTGAATCAGAATTCTGAAAGGGACTCTCCTCTCCCCTTGTTACTTTCTCATAATGTCTCCCACCCTTAACCTTTTATTTATCGCTTGATTACTCACTCTTTACAATTACATGGTCTCTAGGGGTGGCAAATGCATCCCGTTTAAGTTCGTCCAGTAAAAGCCCGAAAAAAATGGGCGGGCATAATGCAGATCTAAAATATTAGTCTGTGCTGTGAAAAAGTTAAGGTGGGGCAGACATGCGGGCCTTGCACCTCTAGTGCCGCGCCTGCAAAAAGCTTGTAGAAAAATGGAACCGGCCGAACATATTAGATGATGTAGGTCTGAAACTTTGATCCGTCCCGCAAAATAACGTGGGCATGACCGACCGAATATAGAGGATTCATGATCCCCTCTTTTAAAAAATGGATCTTCTAGCTGCTAAGAATTCAAATCCTACTCTATAATATTTCAAACTACTACCAAAATAAATTTATTTCTTATTTGACTTATTTGCCAAAATTTATTGAAATCCAGTCACACCCATGTATGTTTTTTTGACTCATACACTGAATACATTGCTAAAAGGCTTGTCTTTCTTACGTTTGAGATCCACTCACCTTTTCCTACTAAATTTATATTGCTATTAATGGAAGCTTTAAATAAAAAATGCAATTAAATCTCCATCAACAAATTAATATTGCCATTGATACTGGTCAATTTACTTCATCATTAAAATTTTGGGCTTTCCTTCAACTTGAAGCTAGTCTTTTTTTCTTCTGTATTATTGGTGTTTTTTTTAAGAATATATTCCCATGTCTACCAAACAAAAATTAGAAATTGAGGTACTTTTCATTTGGTCTTACTATGAATGAATTATTAAATAATCAGGGATAATGGAGATATATATCCCGGTTTCAACGGTGCCGGGACCGGGACCACCACTGGAGCCACCAGCAAGGGGTACAATGAGGGACCCAGCAGTGACGGTGGAGACTTCTTTGGTATGATATTCAAAGGCAGTAGCAGCCAAGCAGCAGCATTAGCACCCTACTCATCAATTGTATTTGTTTCAACTTTATTGTCTCTTTTAATTATTTTCAATTTGGACATTATCACCAACTGTGATATTCTATTATCATTATTATGATCTCTCACAATTGGGGTGGGAAAACAATTCCTTTGATCAAAAGAAAAATTATCAAAGGGAAACAAAGATTAAAGTTAAGCAAATTTATTTTACAGTTTAGAAATTAGAAATCATATTCCCTAAGTTATGCATAGCTATTAACCAAAGTTTAATTTCTAACTTTTATATAAAACATTTTTAGCAATATTTGTGTCATTTTTGAACCTGACTCATATACACACTTTCTTATCAATATATAATAATTAACTAAATTATTTATCATACATATGCCTTAATAATAATGGTTTTATTATTCTTAGCGCATACAACAATGAACCGAACTAATTTGAAAATAGTTTGAAATTCAGTTTGACAATTAAATAGTTGAATTTGGTTTATGAACCAAATGAATTAAATATGAATAAAAATTTATGTTCGCCAATTAAATGAGTTTAACTTAAACTATATATAGTTTGACTCTTAGGCTCATGAGTCACTCAATTATATACGAGAAGAATTATATTATATACGAGAATCAATTATATACGAGAAGAATTATATTATAATTATATACGAGAAGAATTATATTATTTTTAAGAGTAGGTTTAAAGATTTATTTATTGTCATTTTCGTACAAGTTACAGTATTAAATTGATAATTATATTTAGAGTCATCTTTGTTGGAAGTATTATAATATTTATTAAAATAACATGTATAATAAAAATGGTAAGTGGTGTAATTATTATGTGATATTATAATATTTATTAAAATAATATATATAATAAAAATGGTAAGTGTTGTAATTATTATGTGATAGAAATGTATAAATTTTTATTAATTTTTGGTGGAATATTTCAGTAAATTTGTAAGGTTCCTAAACACTTTGATGAAGTTGTGCATTTTTTAGACTAATTTAAACTCTAATTAAATAGTTTTTAAATTAGATTTTCAAATGTATTTTTAAAAAGTTGTGTAGTTTTTAAATTAGTAAATTTGTGAAACAAAATTAAATTATAATATGATAAATTTATTTAATTTTAATTTTTTTTAATAAAAAATATTAATTTAAAATATGAAATATATAAAAAAAACTCATGTCAAACTCAAATCAAAATTTAAGATGAATTAAATTTTAACCAATCGAGCCGTTTTGAGAGACAACTATAATTCTAACAAATCAGGAACTTTTTATGATTTTTATTTATGGAATAGATAATTCATATAATTTATAAATGGCTTCTTCTAATACTCATCAGAAGAATAGGCGTTATCTGATACACAATTCTAATCTATTCAATACTTTTTTAAATTCAGCACAACACAATATTCTATTCATTCATTCTGTTTAACATTTTCTTTCACATTTCTATACATGAACACTTACTACAAATCATTTTTTATAGTAACTTGTAAGAATGTATTAAAATTTGTACAATTATTAATTGAATGTTGCAGTAAGTTTTTTCAAATAAGACTAAAAAGTAAAATAAAAATTACATTTAATCTTCAATATGAATTTTATTTCTTTTTTTATTAATAATAAAATAATTTTTTCTTGCAAATTTTAAACTAAATTATAATTTTATTAAGAAATTATTTAAATTCATGATCAACTATAAAAATTTAGAGGGTACGCCTGTGATAAACTAATATAAAGAGAATTTTATTATTATATGATTTAAATTCACAATAATATATGAATTATATTATATTAAAGTTATATAATTATATATACAATCTATAAATATTTATTATCACAAAAATAAAACTATTATAGGTAACTTATTCCTATATACAATTTTAAGAATTGTACCATCATTAATACTATTGAAGTTAAATGAATTAGTTTATTAAAAAAAAGTTAAATGAATTAAATTAAATATAAAAATTGATTTTTATCGTAATGAATTATTTTCTTACTAATTTCATTTGTAGATAAATAATTTGAAGTATTTATAAATTTTTTTTTTCATTTTTTAATACATTATCTTTTTATACATTGTTGAAAATTCACCTCACACCCTATGAAGAATTTCCTTCAATCTTGATCTCAAGATTGATGAACAAACCCACAATATGATAGTAATGGTAATAACAAGTAATTATCAAGAACAACAAAAGAGAAGAAGAATAAAAAAAAAGAGAAGAATGAGAGAAGAAATATTTGGAGAGAATGTGTTACCCACAAGTGTGGGATTTCTTATTGCTTATAGAACTTTCACTTGCTCAAACTGCAACTGTGAAATCTGTTCTATGTTGTGTTGTGTTTGAATACAAAGCAAGACACCCTATTTATAGTTTTAGGTTTACAAAAGCCCAAAACATAAAAGGTCCAAAATATTCAAATCAAATCTAATCATATCAAATCAAATTTGTTTACACTATGAATTATATTTAACACACCACCTAATTCATTGTGTCTAAACTCTCTACATTCATCATGGCTCTTAGTCTTCTGAAGGCTTCGACCTGCACTCCCTTCGTCATGATATCTGCAATCTGATTCTCAGTTCTACAGTGTTCCAGCTTCATCTTCCCTTCTGCTACCTGCTCTCGAAGATAATGGAACCTCATTTCGATATGCTTGCTTCGACCATGAGCTATTGGATTCTTCGCCAAGTTGATAGCTGACATGCTGTCTATCCTCATGGTAATTGCTCCATGATTCTTCCCTATGATTTCTTCGACCAAGTTCACCATCCAAGTTGCTTGACATGCACAAAGAGAAGCAACTATATATTCTGCTTCACATGATGACAATGCCACTACTGGTTCCTTTCTCGAATTCCAAACAACTGGTGCACCACCTAACATAAACATATAACCAGCTGTAAATTTTCGATCCTCAGCATCACTACACCAACTGGAGTCTGTGTATCCCACTAACTTGCATTCTTTTCCTTCATCAGCTACTGGAAACAAAATACCATAGTCGAGAGTTCCTTTTAGATACCTCAGTATCCTCTTCGCCGCTGCTAGGTGTGATACCTTTGGCTTCTGCATGAATCTACTTACTATACCAACACTGTATGCTAAGTCGGGCCTTGTGTGACAAAGGTATCTAAGTGACCCAATAAGTTTTTTGTATTGGGTTGGGTCGACATCATCTTCATCTGAATCCTTCGACAGTTGCAATCTGGGTTCAGCTGGAGTCAAAGTTTGGTTGCAATCTTGCATCTCAAATCTCTTGAGTATTTCGCCTGAATATCTTCTTTGGTGCATCATCAAACCTCTACTTGTCTTGTAGAATTCGATGCCAAGGAAATATGAGAGATTTCCCAAGTCTGACATTTCAAACTCCTCACTCAGGTCATGTTTGAAGTCTTCGATCTCTTTCTTGCGACTCCCTGTTATCAACAAATCATCAACATAGAGACATAGTATAAGCAATTCGCCGTTGCTTCTTCTTACATATACTCCATGCTCAGTTGTACACTTCACAAATTCCTTCTCCCTTAAGAAGCTGTCGATTTTCTTATTCTAAGCTCTTGGAGCTTGCTTAAGTCCATACAGGGCTTTATGAAGCCTGTACACCTTTCTTTCTTCGCCTTGTTTCACAAACCCAGCTGGTTGTGCAACATAAACTTCTTCGTCTAAGGGGCCATTAAGGAATGCGCACTTCACGTCCATTTGACATGTGTGCCAGTTGTTCATATTTGCTAGACCAACAACCAACCTAATTGTTTCAATTCTAGCAACAGGTGCGAATACTTCATCGAAGTCGATTCCTTCCTTCTGAAGAAATCCTTTCGCCACAAGTCTCGCCTTGTGTCGAGTTACTTCTCCTTTAGGATTTACCTTTACCTTGTAAACCCACTTCACATCAATTGTCTTCTTGCCTTACGGCAATTCAACAAGTGACCAGGTATCATTGACTTCGATGGACTCCAACTCTTTAATCATTGCTTTCATCCACTTTGAATCTTTCAATGCCTCAGCTGCATTGACTGGTTCGACATCTGCATAGAAAGCATAATGTACCAACTCACCCTCTTCATCGACTACATCATCTGATGTAATTACACATTCTTGCAACCTTGCAGGCATGTGTCTTGTTCGTCGAGGTCTGCTTGAACCTGCTTCATCTGCAACTGGTTCCTGTCGAACTTCTATTTCGACTTCAGTGGCTGGTTCTTCACAAGAGATTCTCACTGAATCCTTCTTGGCATTCTCAGTCCAATCCCATTCTTTAAGCTCATCTATGATCACGTCCCTTCTGATCACCACCTGCTTATTCACTGGGTCGAACAACTTATAACCTCCTGTCGAATGATATCCTATCAAGATCATCTAATTCGACTTATCATCAAGCTTTCTTCTCAACTGATCTGGCACATGTCTGTGTGCTATAGACCCAAACACCTTTAAGTGACTAAGACTAGGCTTAACACCAGACCAACATTCTTCTGGTGTGATTCCTTCAAGCTTCTTCGTCGGACATTTGTTCAATATATATGTTGCTGTCGAAACTGCTTCTCCCAATAATTCTTTAGGTAGATGCTTTCCATTCAACATACTTCTCACCATATTCATGATGGTTCTGTTCTTGCATTCTGCAATCCCATTTTGCTGTGGAGTGTAAGGCGACACCACCTCATGCACAATCCCTTCTCTTACACATAATGTATCGAACTCTTTTGACACATACTCTCCACCACCATTAGTCCTCAGAATTTTCAGCTTTCGGCCACTCTGTCTTTCGACCATGGACTTGAATCTGGAAAATACCTCAATCACATCACTTTTCTTCTTGATGAGGTAATTCCACAGCTTTCGACTGTAATCATCTATAAACGTGACAAAGTATCTATTGCCACTAATCGAATCCACCTGGATTGGACCATATACATCAGAATATATGACTTCAAGTATTGCCTTCGACTTCCTTCCTGCATCCTTGTTGAAGCTATTCTTGTGTTGTTTCGACTGAACACACTCCTCACAGACTTCACTTGGAATGTCGATTTCTGGTAATCCTGAAACCATATTTCTTCTCTTGAGTTCTCTGATGTCATTAAAGTTGAGATGACCTAGTCGAAAATCCCATAACCATTCATCTCTGCTGGCTGCAGTTGTTAGACACTTGTGCTCCATCACATTGAGTCTAATCTTGAAGGTCCTATTCTGAGACATTTGAGCCTTCAAGATTAATCTACCACCTACATCGAGAACTCTCATCATCTTGTCTTCGACAACTACCTTGTAGTTCTTTTTGACAAGCTGCCATATACTGAGCAAATTACTCTTCATGCCTGGTATGTACAACACATTGGAAATTGTTGACCTTTTGCCATCTTTTCTCATAATCAGAACATCACCAACACCTTCGGCTGCTAGAGTGTTGTCATTTGCAAACTTCACTGTGTTCTTTGATGAGGGCTTCACTGTGTTCTTTCTTCATCTTTTGTTGTGACCATTAGCAACGTTTATTCTTCTTCATGTTTCGCCAGCTTTGCATCAGTCTCTTGATTTCTCTTCCTTTCTGGACAATCACTAACATAATGACCATACTTCTGGCAATTGAAACATTGAATGTGGCTTTTGTCTGTATTTCGACCACCACATCTTCCTTTACCTACAACACCACCTCTTTGGTTTCCTTGGTTCCAAGGTTTCTTTTGATTCGATTGGTTTCCTCCTTTGTTACCATTCCAGCTACCTTTGTTTTTTCTTTCCTTTTCTGACTGTGCCTGTAAAGCCATATCTTTCGACTTTCCTGCATCTCTCTCAGCCATCCTCTGTTCATGAGACTCAAGAGTCTCTTGAAGCTCTTCCTTCGTCAACACTGATAGATTTTTCGACTCTTCTATGGCAACTACCACGTGATCGAATTTTGGAGCCAACAATCTCAAAATCTTTGAGACAACTGCTTTCGTCGTCAGCGCTTCTCCACATACTTTGATTTGATTCACCAACCTTGTAACTCTGGTGAAGAAATCTGTAATGCTTTCGTTGTCTTCCATCTGAAGCAACTCATAGGTTCTCTTGTGAGTTTGTAACCTCACCTCTTTCACCTTCTCTGCGCCTCCAAACGACTTTTCAAGAATCTCCCATGCTTCTTTTGCTGAATCAACATCATTAACCTTTTCAAAGTTATCAGGATCAACACACTGATGAATTATAAAAAGTGTTTTATAATCCTTCTTCTTCAATTCTTTGTGCGCAGCCTTTTCTGCCTCCGTTGCGTTCTCCCCAAGCGATGTTACTCCGTCCTTCACAAGATCCCAAAGATCTTGATAACAGAAAATCACCTTAATCTGCTTGCACAAATTCTCATAATTGTCTTTCTTGAGAATTGGCAGGGTCGCCGAAAAGTTGCCGTTCGGATAGTTCATCGCCATCACTATCTTCCTTCCTCGAATCTCTCAACCGGAGCTCTAGATACCAGATGTTGAAAATTCACCTCACACCCTATGAAGAATTCCCTTCAATCTTGATCTCAAGATTGATAAACAAACCCACAATATGATAGTAATGGTAATAACAAGTAATTATCAAGAACAACAAAAGAGAAGAAGAATAACAAAAAAAGAGAAGAATGAGAGAAGAAATATTTGGAGAGAATGTGTTATCCACAACTGTGAGATTTCTTATTGCTTATAGAACTTTCACTTGCTCAAAATGCAACTGTGAAATCTGTTATATGTTGTGTTGTGTTGTGTTTGAATACAAAGCAAGACACCCTATTTAAAGTTTTAGGTTTACAAAAGCCCAAAACATAAAAGGTTCAAAATATTCAAATCAAATCTAATCGTATCAAATCAAATCTGTTTACTTTAACGGCTTATAATCATATTATAATAAAGGATAATATTTAACTGTATGAATATTTATAATAGTTAACGATGGCTCTAAACAAATTTTATGGTAAATTAATAAAATGAATTTTATAGTTATATAATTGTTAAATTCATAAATATTGTAGGACTTGATTCATATTGATATTGTAAGATTATATATATACAATTCATAAGACTTTTATGATCACTAAATTGAAATTATTGTATAATTTTAGTTATCTATTTTTTATCAAAAGTAATTTGATGTAGTTAATTTATCTAAAAGAAGTTTGTGAATTGTACTATCATAAATATTGTATGATATAATGAATACAAATAAATAAAAAATAATTTTTATTATAATGAACTATATATTTTATTAAATTAATAGCAATACTTTTATATGAAATATGTGTGAAACAACAAAAGAAATTTGATTAAAAAAAATCATTTTTATGTAATTTCAATCTTAAAAGTCTTACATATTTATCCAATCACAATAACAAAATGATAAGACATGTTATTAATAAAAAAAATGATAATCCTACACCCAAATATGAACAATCCACCTAATTATATACCTAAAAGATAGTAATTCTATTTTTTAATAGTTTATTTTAGTATAGATTTCTGTACAAGGCCAATTTATGTTGTTGTAGCATACAGTGTATGTGAAAATGATGTAGAAATAATACGAGTTGAGATCCTCTCTATTTCTTTGTCTCTCTATTTTCTTTATTATTATTGTTTTTATGTATATAAAACCAACTAAATATTAATTATAAATCACATGTATTAGAAATGTGTGTTATTTAAATATAAAATTATAATAATAAAAAAAAAATAAAGAGATAAAAAAATAGAGATGATCTTATTCCAACACAGCTTAATTTTTAACATTAACAACAATGTTATTAATTATGCCAACACAAACAAGTAGCTAAGTAGCATAGAAAGTTAGTCAGAGCAACTAACTAACTCAACTATCTTATAGTTATTGTAATTAATTTTATGAATATGGTATAAATTATTATTATTTTATTTTTAAATTTAGTGAATGAAGTCCACTCTTTAAAAAATATCAAACAGAATATTACAAACTTGTTTTTAATGTCCCTGAACTGACTTATCGAAAATAAACTCCTGTTGACTAAATTAACTTGCTCATTGCTTATAATTAAGGGTAAAAATAGGTCAGACCGATAACAGAGACCTACAGTTTAGTCTACACAGGTTTAGGTTAAATCAAGTTTTTTTAAAATAAAAAAGACCAAAACTTTTTTTTATAAGTCTATTTAATTAAAAAGGTTATATCTCAGACTATGAAAAAAGTATTTTAAGCCTAACAGACCGACCTATTTAAATGAATATGAATAATATTTTATTATTATGTTTTGTACTTTGAATTAAAATGACAAAATAACCTTTTTTTGTCCCTTAACTTTACCTCGGGGTCCAGTTTGATCCCTTAACTTTAAAAAGTGGCAAATTGGCCCTCTAACTTTTAAAATGGTGTCACGTTTATCCTTTTGTCTGTTGTCGTTAGTCAAAGTTTAAAAACAGTTGCCACGTTTGTCCAGGTGGACTTTATGTTGTTGACGTGGATATAAGACATGTTAAAACAAATCCAAGATAAACTTGTTTTCCATTACCCAAAATATCAAAGGATTGAAGTTGTATTAGGGGTAAACTCAACGAATACGCAAGAGATTGAAGCGACACATTGAGGGCACAAAGGATTGTTCCAGACGCGAAGGATTGAAGACGATTCAAGGAGTGTTTATCAAAAGGTTAGTTTATTTCTCTCTGATTTAGGATTTACGAATCACATAGGGCAATATCTAGTTATGTTCATATTTAGGGTTTATGTAAATTTTTTAGTGTAAACTCTAATTATTTATATAATATGATCAAGTATCATGGATGAATACATAAATCTCAAAATTCATCATAGTGATGAATTCACAGATGAAGGTCTTATTGTATATGAGAATGAAGTAGTAGATGATTTGAGAGTAGATGTAGACAAAAGGAGTTATTTTGAGCTAATTGGTGTATTGAAAGACTTGGGTTATAGGGAGTTTGAAACAATATATTACAAGGACCTTCAATTTGGAATGAATGCACTTGTTGATGACAATGGTGCTTTAGAAATTGCAGATCTTTATAAGATTCACCAAAGTGCTGATATTTATATTCAACACACCTTGTATCAACCTGACTACTATGATGTTGATGAGGGCCCTACTGAGATTATAGATGAGGTGGAGGAGTTACTTAGTCAACTGCATGATGAAGTTGAACAAACCACTGTTGTGATGGAGGAAGGTGATGTTGGAGTTGATAAAGCCACTGCTAGGTTGGAGGAAGGTAATGTTGGAGTTGATCTAGTTAATCATGAAGTGGATGAACGTACTGTTGGAGTTGAGAAAATTAATGTTGGAGTTGAACAAGTTAAACCTGCAAGGGACGAATGTAATGTTGGAGTTGAACAAGGTAAAATTGGTGTAAATAATGATGACTTAAGTTTATCTTCTAATGAGTGAAGATGAGGACTACAATTATGATAGTGCATAAGAAGTGGCTTTTGAGGATGAGTCTGATAGGTATGATGAGATTGAGGAGGATGAACTTAATACCCTAATTGGGCATGAAAATGATGGTAATGGAAAAGTCCAAGAACTTAATGAAAAGTTTGTAGAAGATAAAGGGAGTGAAAATGATAGTGAGGACATGAAAAGTGGTTGTGACAGTGAGAATGTATTTTAGTTCAAAAGGTGATTTTAGGGAAACAATAACATCTTATGTTGTGCAAAATGGTAGAGACATAAGGTTTGTAAAAAAATGACAGAGTTAGGGTAAGTGTTAGATGTAAAGTTGGTTGTGAGTGGGAGGATTATTGTAGCAAGTTGTCAAATGAAGACACTTGGCAACTCAGGAAAGTAATTGCCAAACGCAGTTGTAGTAGAGAGTATAATGTGAAGCTGATGAGTACAAAGTGGTTGAGTAAAAGAATTTAGAATAGCCTAAAAAACAATCCAAGGTTGACCATAAAGGATATCAAGGAGAAGGCACAAAAACAGTGAAATATTAGGGTCAACAAAACCAAAGCTATAAGAGCAAGATTTGCAGCTAGAGATTATGTTGATGGTTCTTTTTTGGGAGATTAAGCAAGGGTCTATGACTACTGTCATGAACTGTTAAGAGACAATACAGGGTCAACAGTTAAGATCAATGTTGATCCTGTACAAGAAGGTGTTAAGGATTAAAGACCATATTTTAGAAGGCTTTACATATGCTATGCTGCGTGTAAGGAAAGGTTTAAGTTGTGCAGGCATGCAATAGGTCTAGATGAGTGCTTTCTCAAGGGGTTGTGTGGAGGGAAGATTTTGGCTGCCATAGGGAGGGATCCTAATGACCAGATGCTTCCCATAACATATGCAGTTATGAAAAGTGAAAACAAGGATAGTTGGACTTGGTTTTTAGAGCTATTAATTGATGACCTTGGAGGCAAAGATCAATGTCTGACTTACACCTTCATCTCAAGACCAACAAAAGACAAGTTTTTCATTTATTCTTATGGTTTTATATTGTTATGCTACATTGTATGTTATGCTATTGCATGGTCTGCTACCTATTGGATGAGATATTGCCAAGAGTGGAAAACATGTTTTGTGTTAGACACCTCTATAACAATTTTAGGAAGATGTTTCCTGGAAAGATGTTGAAGGATATAATATAGAAGGTTTCCAAGTCAACATACCCATAGGCATGGGAAAGAGAGATGAAGGGAATGATGACCATCAATGAAGAAGCATTTAAACATATGATGAAGACCCTGCCAAGGTTTTGGAGTAGACCTTACTTTAAGACTGCAAACAAATGTGATGTTGTTCTCAGCAACATCTCTGAATCCTTTAATATTGTCATTCTTAATGCAAGGGAAAAACCTTTAATCACTATGTTGGAAGACATCAGAATATACATGACGGAGAGATGGGCAAATAACATAGGTACTTTGGATGAGAATGATATATTGCCCAATATTAGAAAGAAAGTTGATGTCACAAGCACATACACCAACAACTGGCCGTAAGGTATGTACTATCAACATACATTAATTCTTTAGGATGTATATAACATACAATCCAATCATGTGACTCATATATTCTGTTTGTTTAATTCTTTAGGATGTCTGATGAACATATATTTGAAGTAAGGGACTTGGAAAATCAAGCTGATAAATTTGTTGTGAACCTGAAAGATTATATATGTTCATGCAGAAGATGGAAACTCACAGGACTCCCGTATGTTCATGCTTTGTCTGCTATGAAGAGTATATGCAAAAGATCATATATGTTCAGACTGCTCAACAATCAGCCCAACACACTCAGACTCAAACTCATCATACTTAACAACCAAGCCAACCTTCTCAAAACATAACAACACACGTTGATAAGGGAAATTCTATTCAACAATCTAGCCAAGCATCTCAGACTTATAAGGAAAAGGCTGCTCAGAAGACACATGAACCTGCTAAGGGCAAGACACAAAAGCTGCCTGTTAGGAAGCCAACAAGACCTTTTGTACCACTTGGGCCTACAACTAGGTTGAGTGGTGTCAAGAATGTTGTTGGCCTAGTAACAAGGAGGTCTACTCCAACAAAGAGGACTACGCCAAATAAGAACCTATAGATATAATTAGGCTATCATGTTATGTGGGTCTGTTATGAAATGGAACATGTGTATAATTAGTTTATGTATTTTGCTGTTGTTTGGAATCACTTTATGTATTTTGCTGTTGTTTGGAACATGTGTATAATTAGGCTATCACTTTATGTATTTTGTGGAACATGTGTATCAGTTTATGGACGTGTTATGAAATGGAACCATTTTATGTACTTTATGTTAAAATCAGAACTTGTCAAAATGTTCTGTTAAAAATTAGAACTTATAGGTCATTGTGTGTTATAAAAACACTTTTGACAGGTCTTTAATAAACCAAATTAACATAAAGTATTGCAAAAGTAACAGAATCAGAACTTATAGATCATAGAAAATGCAGCAGAATCAGAATCATTGCGTGTTATAAAATCAGAACTTATAGGTCATTGTGTATTAAAATTAACAGAATCTTTAACAGGCCAAATATTGCAAAAGTAATATTTACAAAAGTAATAGAACTTAAATTGATAGAATCCAACTATTACATTCATGTTAAACTGATACATGCAAAAGTAATATTTGCCAAAAGTAAAATTAACAAAATCTTTAACACTTATATTGCATTCATGTTAAACTGATACAATCCAACTATTACATTCATGTTAAACTGATACAATCAAAAGTTACAATCTTTAACAAAACCTAAAGCTAATTCTTGCAAACAAACCATAACATACTACTTCCAAACAAATCTTAATACCCTAAGTCATTCTAACAACTAATACAATGATAATCATCACAAACATCAAATTAAAATTTTTTTCCACTTCATGATATTCTTCATTTTAGTTTCAAGTTTCATCAACTTTTTCCCTAATTCTTCATTCTCCATTATCACTTTTTCAATGTCTTTTTTTGCTTCAGCAAGTCCCTTAGTTACCACACTCAGCCTAAGCATCCTGAATTTCTCCTTCTTATCACCCACCTCCTCATAAAACCAACCAAAGAAACCACACCCAACTTGCATACCTCCCTGGAATTTTTATTGTTTAGAGGTTACCTACAAATTGAAATTTAAAGAAAATTTATTAACAAATTCAAAAACCTTGCATACCTTATAATTTGGACAAACCCTGAAAAGTTTTCCCATATTCTTAACAGTAGTTACCCTTTGAAGAACAACCATGTCTCCACAATGGCATATGAGCTTCCATCGTGACCTACTACAAAGATCCGAATCTCCACTTTTCTGTTTCAACATGGAGGACGAACAACCAGACTTCATGCTTACCAAAAACAAAAATCCTAGGTTTGATTTTGGGATTTGGAATTGAGAGGAAGAAGAACAAAAAAAATTCTCTTACTGTATGGGAATGAGAAGGAGAACGAAACAAGATGATGAAGATAACTTTCCAAGTCATCTGCCACGTACTCACAATGAATGGACGTTTGAGTACGACTAACGGTTAGGACTCAATTGACACCATTTTAAAAGTTAGAGGACCAACTTGCCACTTTATAAAATTAAGGGACCAAACTGGACCCCGAGTTAAAGTTAAGGGACGAAAATGAGTATTTTTCCAATTAAAATACATAAATAAAAATTGGTTATCTTGGAAAACTTATGAAAATAAGATGAACACACCTTATGAACAATGGTATAAGTTATTTTCATAAGTTATCTTAAACAAAGAATCTCACAAAACTTATGTTAATAGATAAGTTAAAATAAGTTAATGTAAACAAACTTTTAGTCTCATTAGTTTTTTAGTTTGTTAATCTATTTAAAATAACAGACTTTTATGTAGGCTAACAGGCTAACCAAGCCTTAGAAAAAGCCAGACTCAAGTCTAAAAATAAGTCTATGACAGGCTACAGACTAGACTTAGGCTTCAATTTTTTTGACAGGTCAGATTTAGACTTGACAAAGCCTAGTTCGGTCGAGTCTATTGCTACCCCTACTTATTATATATAAGAATTAATTATTTATTATAATTCTTAAAATTGTGAAATATACTTTGAGATTTATTTATTTCTCTTCATACATAGATCCTTAATATTAGTTTTTTTTTTAATTTTCACATGGTATGTCGACCCGTGAAGTTATTTTCCACCATCACTGCTGCTGTGACACTTATCCTTACTACTTTACACAATTTAATTCATCTTTCTTCTTCTTCTTTTTTGCTGCTTGGCTTCTCTGAATCCCTATCATGTCTGAAACCAGTTACTTAAGTAGTGCTAATGACACAACTTCATCTAATGCAAATAAAGGATACCAAATTAACACTTTGAACTTGTATTTTTTATTGGATTTAAACTCCTTTTTTACATGGATAAAGATTTAAATATGATTATCTCATCTGTCTCATTTATTTAAGTGAAGAGAATCAATTTAAAATTGAGAGATAGAAAAAAAATATTTTAATATTCATTTTAATTTTGGTGCATTCGAAGATATATCTACATAATAATTTAATATTTAATAATTTAATATATCCAAAAATATATTTTCAAAATAAAAAAGCATATATAAATTTCTATACGGTAAAGAAAACATAGTGCAATACGAAATTCTCTTTTAATAAAATGAATTTAAGCTTTCAATTTATGAGAGCAACACTCATGATTTTGGTGAATTTCAACATGTATGTATCATAATTGAAAATTCATTATTTAATTTTTAAAGATTTAGTACTATTTCTCCTCAAATTTTGTACACATGCTGGCAACCGACATTATAAAGAAAAGTTAGTTTATTTCATGTATTTGAAACCGCCTATGGTTTTTACATTTTTAAATTCTTATCGGTGGGAACAACCTGATAATTTTAAATTTTATACGCTCAATTTAATAATATATTATATTTTCACCATACATGTTAATTAATGTTATTTGTTAATTAAAGTGTATATTTCATTCAGTAATCTGGCAATATTAGAGAGCTATTCGCTGCATTTATTTTATGAAAATACATATTACCATTTTAGACTGGAATAGACAACTCTTTTTTATCTTTTTTGTATTTAGATAGATAAATATGAATAAAAACATATTTTTTATCCGAATAAGTAAACATGGACGAAATAGGTAGAAAAAGAAACTTCCCGTTTTTTTGTTGCTTGGGCTCAATATTTGTCCATAGTTTTATCAAGGCCCAATTAATATGCAACCCGTGTTTATCGCATCATTAAAGTTCGTGTTCTGCCTTCTTTAATGTGGGTTACTTTTCTCACTTTATAGGCTACTCTCACCTAATAAAAAACTATAACTATTTTTGGAATACCGAAATATATTTTGGGATGCAGTTGATTCACACACAATTTATTCGTTAGTAAACTAGATCTTCATTTCATCTCAAAAATTAATACGGAAATACATCTCTTTATAACATTCGACCGGAGGAATTTTTAATCAAAGACGCGTCAGACTCTTCTTCTTGCTCATTTTTCTCAGACTCTCTTAAACTCTCAAGCTCTCAAATTCTCTCAACTCACTGTCAAGTTTCTACTCTCAATATCCAATTAATCAAAGAACTCCACATCAAACTCACATCTAGTAAGTTTTTGATTTTTTATACATTTTTTTTATTTCTCTATACATTTGTGTTTTGAGAGTGTTGGATTTTTCATGCATTTCTACCATTTTCATTTTTTCTAAGTTGTAGGTTAATACAAAAATAAACTTCTGTATTTGTTCAAATTTTGATTTTCTAGAAATCCAGAAATGCATTTTGCCTTGCTTTTCATTGTGTTTCCTCTGAATTTGATTTTTCCTACTACATATTGCTTGTGTGGTATTATAAGCATTATGATTGAAAACAAAGATAGATTGAGGCATGATAGAGTATCGTAGTATGCATCAATTTGCAGGGAAAGAGCCTGACGCTCGCAACCACCGGTCGATTCTAGTTTGGTTGATGCAGAGATATCAACTTTCAAGGTTCGGGAATCTCTGGCTTCGTCTTCCCGAATGAGGCAAGTGTCACCTCCTGATGCCCCGGAAGCCCCACTTGTCCAAGTTGAGGCAGCCCATGTTGAGGCATCTAATGTCAATGTAGTCGTTCCCGAGGAATTTGAAGGTGACCCGTATGACTTATTATTGTTGCCTATATATGTGAACCATGCTTCTAGAAATGTATAGGACGAAGTGGTAAATTGTTTCTGTATTTATTCTTTGAAAAAAATGTGTTATGATATTTGAACTTTTCGATAATGACTTTTTCTTTGGTACCATGATGCTTTAAAATGCATAAATCATGGTCAGTAGATTATGAGATTGCAATAGTCTAATGAGCAGTGGTTTCGTGATGCGTTGCAACTATATGGGCTCCAAGACTTATTCATGAACAATTATTCTATTATTAACCATGGTATGATGTCAACGTTTGTTAAGAGATGACACTCTGAGATGCCATCTTTTCATCTTCTACATGATGAGATGTCCATCACATTGAATAATGTGTCATCTCTATTGCGTCTTTCGATCAAATGAAGATTATTAGACCACAACAGGATTACCAAGGCTGGTGCATTAGAGATAATGGTGGAGTATTCAGGAGCTGACCTAAGTGATGCTTAGAAAGATGATTGAATATATCTAAGCGTATCATGCTAGATTTAACTTCCTAGGGAGACTGCACCAGATGACTACGGCAAATCAGACCGATGGTGATGATGAACAGGTTATAGAGCATAAAGCATATGCATTGAGGACATACATATTATATTTGGTTGACATGATCGTTTGTGGACAAGTGTGCCTATTGAGTTGATGTGGTTTACCTCAGACACTTCATTGACTTAGAGCGAACTCATTAGTACAATTTTTCACTCCTTTGAGACTTGAAAATTTTGGAAAGAGAAGGAATAAGAGAAAACAAGCTCTTGTAGTGTTTTTGTGTGTTTTGAATGATACAAGATGGTCTCTATTTATAGATAAATGTTTCAGATATTTAGAGAAAGGTTTAACTTAGGATACAAGCTATTATCCCATGATGTTATACTATGTGCCATGACTTGGATGTCAAGGTACACATAACCTATTCTTCACATGGCTATAATTATGATATTTTGAGATTGAACCTGCCATATTGCATCTTATCCCTTGGTATTTTGATCACTCTTGGATAGATTGAGAGGTTTTTGATCAATTTCACTATTTCACTTTAATGTTAGAGGACAAAACCTCACTTCATGGTTTTGAAATGATTTTTATCACATGCCAAGGATAAAATCTTGAAAATTCTATTATGCTCTTGCAGAGCACATGATCTATGATGATTCTGGTGTTGATATTATGAAGATTTCAGGCTTACAAAGCTTATCCAAGTCATGTGGCACAAGTAGGTTTGACAATTCTATCTTGAAAATCAGTTGTGGCAAGGCATGTTGTGAGATTCATATCTCCTTGCTCAAATTAGGTAAATGTATGTTCTTGGTCATTTTGGAGAGCTGAGATATCATACTTCAACTTTGATGTTCAAAGTTTGTCTTGAATCATTGTGGATCATAGTGAAAAATAGCCCTAAAGTTGGCTTAAACATAAGACAAATTCTGTCTTAAAATTTCACTAAGTGTTTTAGGTTCAAAAGCATGGAACCTACAACTTCATGGCCTTATATCTTAAAATCTATGCCTTTTTTGAGAATCCACCATAGGAAAAAGTTGTAGTATGTAATAAGCTCTTCAAGTTTATCTTTGAATCAAAGAAAATGGTTACTTGGATTGTAAGTTATGGCCTTGGCAAGTTAGCACAAAATTAGGGTTTTCTCATAACTTAGAAAAAAATTCATTTCTTCATGGTTTCCCTTTTTGCAAGTACCTCACTTTTCTTGATTTTCCTTGGTTAATAATGATCTAAATCACATATTAACATCATTCTTGACTTGAAGGGACTATGTTTGATTAATTTTAAGTGTATCATAGCAAATTCTCTTAATAGTTTTATCAAAGTCCAATTCATTTGAAACCACATCCTTATGGGCATTACTTCTCGCACCCTTAGTTTTGTCCGTGCACAATTTTGAAAATCCAAAAATGTCCATTTAGTTCGAAAATGAATTTCCTGTTGCATCCCAATCCACACCACATTCCTTTGTAAGTGAGTCACATCCTCATTTGGTAAAAAAAATAGTATAAAAATATACTTCCATATGAAATTAGGAAGTATACTTTCGTAGGTATTTAAAATTAAATTAGTATGTTTTTCTCCACTAATTTCTATGTCTTTCTTCTCCACCTATACAAATGGGCTCCGATGCATGTCCAAGTTGGTCTTAGGTTCAGTTAAAATTTGGATATTGTGAAAAGACTATATGTTTAAAAAACATGAAAATGTCTTTCAATATTTGGGAATTGCTCTCTATACCCCATGGGGTGCTCCCCCAACCAATGATGTACATGTACTACGTGCTGCTTGTTTATCAACCTTTTTATAATGGAAATAAGGGATACATATACTCATAGGGGAGTAGAATATACTCTCTTTATCTATGAGGGGGGAGTTAATCACTTCAATCTTTATCTTGTTTTTTGTTTTACCATCTCCTTGAGAGATGTGTTGTTATCATTAAAAAGTGGAAGAATATGGATCTATGTGTTATGTAGGTTTAACCATAATTTGGTTTTGATAATGTCAATGTTCAATTCTATAAGTCAAACAAAGTTTGGTATTAATGATTAAAAAAGATCTTGGTGATAACTATAAAAGGAATAACTTATTGCAAATGTCTAGTGGTTTCTGATGATGACATTTGAAGAAAAAGATATATATCAAGCCTCATCACTCAAATACTTCAAATTAATAATTGAAGTTCTACAAAAGGTTGAAAAAATAAAAGGAACTTAAAGTCTTAAAGTTGTGAAAGTGAGAAAGTATGAGTGCTCGCTTGATTATGCGTTTAATGCTATGGTCATTTTATTGTAAAAGAAACACGAGTAAGTCTTGAGGTACTAAGGCAGTCCACAAACATACACAAAATGCTTTACAAACCTATTTTCTCTTTTGACAAAACCTCTTAAAATCTTTTTGATCAAACACTTAATTAGTTAAAAGCCTGGTTATCTCCTTCAAGTCTCCCGTGGGGACAGGGGGTTCAGGAATGGCCCTGGTGTGATATACTTCCCGCACGATCTGTTATCTTCTTATGTTGATTTATGTGTAATTCTCCAAGGGACTTTAGAAATTCTTGAATACATCTAATTTTCTTACTAGTCTCATAATTGATTCCTCTACTAGTCGTAAGCTTCAGGTTTTCCACCACCTCGCTCCTTTGTATCTCGGGATCTCTTTTTTACATTGATGTCTTCACATTCGATATATCATGTTGTCATTTCCATGATATCTTCTAGTGACACTAGTGGGTTAAGGGGAATGGGTTTGTTGAAGTGCTCGATCTTGAGGTTCTTCTGAAAGGCTCCAATAAATATTTCATGGTTCAAATTGGAGAGTTCGATAGTATCCTCATTAAACCTGGCCAAATATTCTTATGAGGAATGCGAATATCCTTGGTTCATGTTGGAAACACTTGTTGTGGGCACCTTTTTATGCTTGCTGGTTGAGAATTTGTGGACCCTTTTTCTTGACATATCCTCGTAGCTTGATATTGAGAACCTCAAGAGACTAATATACTATCAAAATTCTGTGTATTTTAAATTTCCTACCATGAGCTTACATTTTAATGAGTCACTCACCTTAATAATGGACATTTGAATTTTAACAATGATGATATGTCTCCGGGGGTCACTATTTCCATCAGACACTACTAGAGTTGTCAATTTGAAGTTGTCAGGGATTGAAGCATCCCACATTTCAGAAGAGACTGGTTGATGATCTATATATTCTTCTTGTTTGTTGATAACTAGTGATTTTTTTAGTATTGCAGTTCACAAACATATTCCTGTAATGTTTCATTTGATGATGCAACTCCTCTATAGCGGCTAACGTATTTGTTATGGAAGCTCTGATATTGTTGTAAATACTAGAAAGTGCCTTTACCATTGTGAATTAGAGATTATCTTGTTTGATTTGTATGAATGACCCAAGTTAGTTTTACCGGACCCAAAGACGGGTGCCAAATGTACTCGTAAAAACACACTAATAAATCTTACCAGCGAGGGCCAATAATGTACTCATATTATGAATGATTTGTGTATGGATTGGTTGCGTTATTCCTTCCATGTAGGGGTGAGAATAGGCTGAGCTGAGTTAGACTTTGCCAAACTTGAGTCTAGCCTACTAAAAATATCAAAGTCTAAGGTTGACTTGTGGCCTATTATAGGCTTATTTTTGGGCCTGAACATGGGCTTTTCGAAGGCTTGATAATGTTTATATAGACTAAAAAATAAAATATCAATGATGCTAAAGTTTGTTTGCATTGGCTTTTCTATCTTACCTAGTAGCATAAGTTTTGTGAGATTATTTTCTTATGAAAACTTGTTAAAATAACTTATGACATAATTCATAAGATGTTTTAAGCCTATTCAAATATGTTCTTGAAGATAACATAGTTTAAATTTTGTATTTTAATTCAAGGTACAAAGTACAATATAATTATAATAATGAAATTATTCATATTTATTTAAATAGGACAATCTGATAGTCTTAAAAGGCCTTTTTTTGTGTTCTGAGACATAATCTTTTTAACTAAATAGACTAATAAAAAAGCTTACGCCTTTTCTATTTAAATTTTTTTTTGGTCAGGCCTAGGTCTATATTAATTAAATTGACTTATTTCCACCCTTAATTCCATGTCATATGTATTTATATGAATCTACGTTATCGACATGTTTAAGACTAATCAATCAATCTCCATTAATATCACTGCTCCCGTCTTTGAGTCTGGCCCCTTATGACCATTAAGTTGTCTTGAATTAGTTGTCTATATAATAAACTCCTTTTACTTAATTGTCTCCTCCACATTGAATTGTGCATTATATATGGTATTTTTTTTATCCCCTTAGAGTGAGAAACTTTTTACCTTATACCCTTACTACTATCCCTCCACCCATGTATTTTTTAAAATATTTCAATTGTACCATTTTCACTTATCAAATAATTTTATTATTTGATATTTATTATTTTTCAGTATGTATTTTTTCTTCACCAAATAACTTGCAATCAAGTTTTTCGGTATGTATTTTTTCTTCACCAAATAACTTGCAATCAAATTTTCTGGTATGTGCTTTTTCTTCACCAAATAACTTGCAATCAAGTTTCCGATATGTAATTTAACCGATGAAGAAAAATTACATACATAAAAACTTGATTGCAAGTAATTTGGTGAAGAAAAAATACATACCGGAAAACTTAATTGCAAGTTATTTGGTGAAGAAAAAATACATATTGAAAAATGATAAATATTACATAATAAAATTATTTGATAAGTGAAAATGGTAGAATTGAAATATTTTAAAAAATGTATGGGTAAAGCGATAATAGTAGGGGTATGAGATAAAATTTTCTAGAGTGAGATTAGCGATTATATATATTTTTGGCCCAAAGCCCATTTATCTTTGCTAACCCTAAAATGCTTAATGAGAAAGAATGAACCTTTTAAAAACATAATACAGTACATTGCTAACCCTAAAATGCTGAGGATTCTACCTGCCACCCCCATAATTATACCTCACACCCCAACTTGTATGAAAAGAGCAAAGTAACATTGCAAAATATTTTTCACATTTTCCATATTTGCAGTTCAGAAGCGGATTTTTTAAATTTTAGGGGCGATACCGGGAATTTAAAAACAACTACTAGGAATTTCAAAAACAGTTCATTTTTACTGGATATTTCAAAACCAATTCATTTTTACTAGAAATTTCATTATTTACGGTATTTTGTACCAAAAAATTTAAAATTTTCCGGTATTTTTTACCTAAAATTTCATAATTTCCAGTTCAAACCTCAATTTTTGTTACCGGAAATTTCAAATTTTCCGTAGTTTAGAAAACTAGTTTTGTATCTTACCGGAAAATTCAAAATTTTTCGGTAGTTATAAAAATTTAGTTTTATACTAGAAATTTCAAAATTTCCAGTACTTATAAAAATTTAATTTTATACCGAAAATTCCAAATTTTCCGGTAGTTATAAAAATTTATTTTTATATCGAAAATTTTAAAATTTCTGGTAGTTGTTACTTTTGTTTTTTTCCTGGTTGTTTTTTCTTCTTTTGCAGTGAAAACCAGAGGCAGAGATGATACTATTGCAGGGAGAGCTGCAGATCGAGGATCAAATCAGGGTAGGGCTGCTAGTGGTGCTGATGCTGAGTCTTTCCATCTACGGGCAAGACGGGTGGTCCCCACCGGTTCACACCATAAGTAGATGGCAGAGTGAGGACATTTCCGGGCACCTCGTACCCCTCGTCAGCGTGGAGTTCGATCTGCAGAGCAGGACACAAATGAGGTGCTGGCAGATGCTCCTATAGTTCAGCCGGTGGTTGTTGGTGCAATAAAGTAGCAAGTAAAAAATATTAAGTACCCAGTTTTATCGTCTCCACAAGGATTAGTGCGATATGAACGTCGTTCAACGACCTCTACATTTCTAAGCTTATTGTTCAAAAGTTTTGGTTTAAAAGGTTCGAGGAACCATAGATAAAAACAGAAAATATAAATTAAAGACTGAAATATAAACTGAGCCTTGTTGGAATTGGATTTCATCAATTGATAACATATGCATTCTTCTGATCAAGTTAAACACAACACAATCATTCGTCTAATACCCTTACGTATCACACACGACAAAACTTATCTCTAACGCAGCATCGAGAGAACAACCATGTTGTCTCATTGGTGATCTCTTTACCAACAAAAACACAACACAGAGCATTACGAACTGATACTCGCGCAAATGTTAAGCCTAAACCTATATCTAGCATTTAGGACCTAACAGGTAATCGTCCTAGATCCAGATCTGAAGAGTGTATCTCTATCACAGTTCAAATCAAAGATACACAAGTAAGCAAAGACGAAACCCATATCGGATAAACAATTGTTTCATATAAAATACAATGATCAGAATACGTACACACGCTTAACCCTTTTTACATGTATTCATCTATTCTGCCAAATGGTTGTGAACATCATTCTTCATCACTATTATCACATACCCACACAATATCATATTGATCCTACCCATGCTACTTAATCAACACAACACCATAGAAGATACAATGAATATCAACTTCAAAACCATGTTAAAAGTTTGTTCATTGATAGAAAAAAATCTGAGATCAAAGATGTGAAAAGGTTTTGTCAAGACTCACAAATACATAATCAAAGATAAACAATCAATAGAGAATCCAAACTAGTTCACAAACATAAATTAGATGAAATACATAAGATATCAAAAGATTACATCCAAACCCCAACAAGAGATCAAAGATCTTACCTCCTCCCTCTTAGGGTTTTGTGTTTCTCTCTCTAAAAAATAAAGAGAGATAAGTTCTGATGTTCCAAAATGTTACTGTTCTGGCCTGGGCCCCGGCTTGGCCAGGCAGGCCCAGCCTAATAATATCCTGCTAAGCCCAGTCCAGCTTGGGCCGTAGCCTCCGAGCACAAGGTCCCCGACGAACAGGTAATGCCCCTCCGCGGGCAGAACCTGCCCCATCTGTGTCGAGCACAAAACTCTCCCGTCGACCAGACACTGCCCTCTCCGCGGGCAGAACTCGCCCCCTGTCGAGAAGGACAACATGTCCTTCACACGTTCTCCACGTGCTCCCCTCCGCGGGGACACGTCACCGACCAACTGCCCACCTCCGAAAGAGCAGGTCAAACCCACTTTCTGGAGATCACGGGACAGTTGGACTAGGGCCAAGACCACGTCCTGGTCTTCACTACACCACATAAGCCCTAGTAGTCACCTGGGTTGGGCCTGACAATCTAGCCCAACACAAGTGACCGTTGGACCAACGTTGGGGTCTCTCTCTATAAATGCCCTCTTTCACAAGAGGGTCAGGTAATTCACTTCTTACCCCTTTTTCTGTGCTTGTGATCACTCTGCCCATACGCAAACTTTAGCATCAGAGTGTCTTGCAGGTACACCCCCTCCACTTCTTCAAGAAAAACAATATGGAATTATGTGATAGATCTCAAAAAAACAAGAAAACACTTATATAACACATTCTGAATCTGCTACGCTCGCCTAGCGAGCATTATGTTTAGCACGTGAGATGCTTGTGATCAGTCAAACCGCCCGTGAGACTTTTCCATGTGTTCGCTAGGCGAGAAATTCCTTCGCCTAGCGAAGCCTTCGCTGCGGGCTTCACCTAGCGAATGTATGGTCTTTTTGGTTCTGTCCAAGTCTGGGAGTGCTCGCTAGAGCTTTGCTAGTGCTTCGCCTAGCGAGTGCTCGCTTCATGTTCACCACCCTTTCGCCTAGCGAAGCCTGCTGTTGTTTGCATGTTGTCTTGGTTTCCTTGCCCATTTCTTGTGTCTTACTTTTCACTTGTTTTGTGTCTGATTCCTGCACAATATCACACAAATCAAAGGTACCAAGAGATTTTCATAATATATTGCAAACCAAACAAAGCAAGAGTGATTTTCAACACTTTCATGACAAAAATGAGTGAAAAATACCAACATTTGATAGATCAAATAAGTGAAATTTGGCATCTAACAACTCTCCCCAACTAGCTTTTTGCTTGTCCTCAATCAAAGTATGCCTCTCATTTCGCAACAAGAAGATTTGCTCAAGACTAAGATTCACCCAAGAATGGATAAAATTGGCTCAAACACAAATGATGCAAACAAGCCATGGTTTCAAATGTTTAGAATCAAATAATGCACAAGAACTAAATTCTTAAAGAAAATATAAAGCCATGTATCAATCAACAACTATGTTTTTTATGAATGAATCACCCTATCTCTCCTCTTCGAATAAGGATTGAAGAAATTACGCGTTTGCAACCGTGGGGACAATTTCACTCAATTAACAAACAATGCCAATATCAATTCAATTCATACAAAATCTAACAATCAAAAGCAAAAATATGGAAGCAAGAAGATCACTAAGGTCTTTAAGGTTGTAGCTTGGTCGGGTTTACAAACAAGGGACATTTCTAAGGCCGTTGAAACGAAATTGTCGATGCAAAAGAGACATTCACCGTACACGTTATTTACACACCTCAACTTCATTCCATTTGTTTCTTAGTTGCAAACCTTCACAACCCTTATTTCACAACTTATTCTTTCACTATTTTTCTTTTCCAAGCAAGCATTCTTTTTCTTTTCTTTTTTCATAATCACACAATTTTTTTGGTGCTTGCTTGAATTTTTCAAAAGTTGTAACAACCTACTATCTTCCTTTTTCATTCGCCCCAACTTAACTTTTACTCAACCCTCAAGTGAATGCTCTTAGATTTTTATGGCAAAGAAGACAATTAAAACAAATTCAAGGGTTCAAGAAAAATTTTAGAATCTCTCAAAATTAAGAATGAGATTCACATTGTTTAGGCTCAAAGGGGTTAACGAATTCTCACTACTCACAGGTAAGTTGCATTTGGACATGGTTGTGCTCAATAAAAACAAGTGTCTTGATCATTTCTAATGCTTCCAAAAATTCACAATGATAACAAGATAAAGCATGAATCATACGAATCAACAAAGTTTATCAGAAATCCAGTATTTAGTAAATAATGGAAGCTTTCTCACAAATTGTGGTTTTTGGTCCTAAGTGAAACAATCATTCAAACAAGTTGTCAAAAGGACAAATTTCATTTGCACAAAGACTTAAGTTCTTAAGCATTCTAAAATTCTAAACAAAGGAAACCATGTACCTTGATTACATTCACTTGTTTCGTACTATCATCGCCATCCAAACTCGGTTGAAGCTTCATTGAATACTTTTATACCGATAACAACCACTCTAGAAGGAGTTTTCGTCATTCCTGAACACACTAGAAAAAATGTAAAAAGAAACAAATATATACAAAATATACAAAGCTTAAAAACATAGAACCGTTGCAATGCACTTCAAAATCTCAACACCAATCCCCGGCAACGGCGCCATTTTGTTGGTGCAATAAAGCAGCAAGCAAAAAATATTAAGTACCCAGTTTTATTGTCTCCACAGGGATTAGTGCGATATGAACGTCGTTCAACGGCCTATACATTTCTAAGCTTATTGTTCAAAAGTTTTGGTTTAAAAGGTTCAAGGAACCATAGATAAAAACATAAAATATAAATTAAAGACTGAAATATAAACGAAGCCTTGTTGGGATTGGATTTCACCAATTGATAACATATGCATTCTTCTGATCAAGTTAAACACAACGCAATCATTCGTCTAATACCCTTACGTATCACCCACAACAAAGCTTATCTCTAACGCAGCGTCGAGAGAACAACCATGTTGTCTCATTGGTGATCTCTCTACCAACAAAAACACAACACAAAGCATTACGAATTGATACTCGCGCAAATGTTAAGCCTAAAACTATCTCTAGCATTTAGGACCTAACAGGTAATCGTCCTAGATCAATATCTGAAGAGTGTATCTCTATCACGGTTCAAATCAAAGATAAACAAGTAAGCAAAGACGAAACCCATATTGGATAAACGATTGCTTAATATAAAACACAATGATCAGAATACGTACACACGCTTAACCCTTTTTACATGTATTCATCTAATCTGCCAAATGGTTGTGAACATCATTCTTCATCACTATTATCACATACCCACACAATATCATATTGATCCTACCCATGCTACTTAATCAACACAACACCATAGAAGATACAATGAATATCAACTTCAAAACCATGTCAAAAGTTTGTTCATTGATAGAAGAAAATATGAGATCAAAGATGTGAAAAGGTTTTGTCAAGACCCACAAATACACAATCAAAGATAATCAATCAATAGAGAATCCAAACTAGTTCACAAACATAAATTAGATGAAATACATAAGGTATCAAAAGATTACATCCAAACCCCAACAAGAGATCAAAGATCTTACCTCCTCCCTTTTAGGGTTTTGTGTTTCTCTCTCTAAAAAATAAAGAGAGATAAGTTCTGATGTTCCAAAATGTTACAATATGGAATTATGTGATAAATCTCTAAAAAAACACAAGAAAAACACTTAAATAACACATTCTGGATCTGCTACGCTCGCCTAGCGAGCAGATCCTTTGCCTAGCAAGCATTAAGTTTAACACGTGAGATGCTTGTGATAAGTCAAACCGCCCATGAGACTTTTCCATGTGTTCGCTAGGCGAGCAATTCCTTCGCTTAGCGAAGCCTTCGCTGCGAGCTTCGCCTGGCGAATGTATGGTCTTTTTGGTTCTGTCTAAGTCTGAGAGTGCTCGCTAGAGCTTCGCTAGTGCTTCGCCTAGCGAGTGCTCGCTTCATGTTCGCCACCCCTTCGCCTAGCGAAGCCTGCTGTTGTTTGCATGTTGTCTTGGTTTTCTTGCCTATTTCTTGTGTCTTACTTTTCACTTGTTTTGTGCCTAATTCCTGCACAATATCACACAAATCAAAGGTGCCAAGATATTTTCACAATATATTGCAAACCAAACAAAGTAAGAGTGGTTTTCAACACTTTCATGACAAAAATGAGTGAAAAATGCCAACATTTGATAGATCAAATAAGTGAAATTTGGCATCTAACAGTGGTTGAGCCGATAGTTGAGCCAGTGGTTGAGTCCGTAGTTGTTCGGGAGGTTGTTGATAAGGTTGCTCGGGAGGCTATTAAGGAGGTATGGCCATATGCTGCCGTTGGTGAGTCGGGCCCATCAGTTGCTATTGAGACAAAGGTTGCGGTTCCTTTGACTGAGTCCACTATGCATACTGATAGAGGATACTTAGGAGGACCTATCGACCAGTCTATGCTTACAGAGTATGGTAAGCATGTGGCCTTACGATTATGGCATAGCGAGGTATATATCTTTTACGTTTAAATTTAAATTTTATTTATATATGTATAATTTGTTTAAGTATAAACTAATTTATTTATATTTTGTTGTCACAGGAGCGACCCGCACTGAGGATCGCATCTCACTGGTCGAAGATGAAGGGCTTCCCGAAGATTCTGATGCCTTAGCAGGTCAGTCGGATTATATGGGACTTCTAGCTGTTTGATTTTTCCCACTACTCACTCACGATGTTGGACACTTAATTGCTTAGTGCCTTTGTTAATTGGTGGCACATGGAGACATCATTGTTTCATCTTCCATTCGAGGAGATGATTGTCACTCTAGATAATGTCACGACGTTGTTCCATCTCCCTATCGACAACAGATTCTGGACAACTCCGATTCTAAACGGGACCACTGCTTGTCAGATTGAGTCACATAATTTGAGTTTGCCTGAGGTGGAGGTACTGAAATAGTTTGTTGATACCAGAGGTGCGCACCTTTGCATGCACTGGCTTAAGAGGATTTACGACGAGCTTGTCGCTGCTGGGAGATAAGAGGTTGCCACTAGGGTGTACATGCTATATGTAGTAGCATGTACTCTCTTTGCGGACAAGTCTGGTACTTATGTTGATGCCCGATATTTGTGTTTCTTTAGTAACCTCGAGGAGACCAATTAGGCTTGGGGTGTGCAGCACTGACCCAATATACAGCGCTTGGAGTGGCGACGGTCTTTGAAACCAAACAACTTGCTAGGTATTTGAGTTTGTTACAGGTAAATTTTAAATTATTGTATGTTATTGCTTTCGTATTTATTATTTACGAATATCATTTCTAAATTATTATTTATTATGATTTTAGTGCTTGATCTACGAGCATTTCTCTACCATCTATGATAGAAGGGTGCAACATTGTGAGGTGGGGCCCCCACGGGTGAAGAGGTGGAAGGGAAGGCAGACACATCTTGGTGGTGTAGCTGAGTATAGGAGGAGACTGGATGCGCTGACCATAGATGATTTCATCTGGACACCATACGATTCCCATAGAGTCCACCGTGAGTTTGAGGAGTCCTCCTTATATTCAGGTTATATGTAATGGGAGACTATGGTTGTGAGACACTTGCCCGAGAGGTGTCTCCGACAATATGGCTATGTTCAGAGTATACCTCGACCAGTTTCAGATATTCCAGATTTAGGGATTGATTGGTGGTTTCAGAGTAACTTCCTTAGCTCCGGTCGTGCCATCAGAGATCGAGCGGTCCCTGTTCAGCACCCGTCGTAATGTGAGGATGGTTACTTATAGTGGTACCTCACTGTATCACAATCACACATCACCCCACCCCCAGCTGATGATGGGTCTTCTGATGACCGGGTTCCTGTTGATGATGCGTCGTCGCCGCCTCCTTCAATAGATCACGCTGATGACTAGCAACGCTTCTAGATGATTGCAGTGATTACGGATGAGCTCATGGGTTTGGTAAACCCATATGGTGACATTCATTCTGGACTAGCTCGGATTGCACACATAGCCAGTGGGGGGTCCATTTAAATATATTTTGTATTATTTGTATTATATGTATATTATTCAGACATCATTCTCGGAACATTTTATTAGCTAATATTAGTGATCTTCCTTAAATTGCAGTGTGAAGGTTAATTCACATTTGACAATGAATTACATAACTTAAACAAAAAAAACTTAACACTACAATATAATTGATAAATAAGAAAAACCTAAACACTACCAGACGCTTTAGCATCTCCGTTATGTCGTCAACGGATCTTAACAGCTTCATCGGACCCTTTGTTATCCCACGACAAAATGATCTCCACATTTCCTTCACATCTTCATCAGTCTTCAACTCAATAAGGTTGTATTTCACCCTCCTATTTGTATCGATCCAATCTTCACAAAACTCGATCTTTCTCACTTTTCTATTGTCGCCATCAGACAACAATTCATTCAACTTCGACGTCAGCCCGACAAAAGAGGTGGTGCCATCGGGAAGCTTGAACTCTATAGGAGGAGAAGTTCCGTTGAATTAAACTTCTGCCTTAATCATAAATTGAGAAAGAGGTATTTTTTTTAAGATGTGTTTATCAACAAGAGGTGACCCCATTTATACAACTGTGAATCAATTTTATACCACACAAACTGTCGGTGCAATCACAGCCGCACAATACTGTCGGCAAAATCATGACCATTCAAAAAATCCTAAAAATGAAACAACCGAAAATTTCACCTTATGTGAAATTTCTGGTATACACCCGAAAATTTCATATTTCTGAAACAATTTGCATTTTTCTAAAAATTTTAAACTATACCAAAATTTTTGATATAATTACTGGAAATTTCTAATAAAAATTTAATGTATTTTTCTCTCATGAACAGTTTTAATATTATGAAAAATTGGAGGTGTCAGATTTAACTGTGGAGATGATATGTAGAATCCTAAAAAAATGTTTAATGAGAAAGAGTAAACCTTTTGAAAACATAATACAACAAACCGTCAGCATTTAGCAAGATAACATTCACAATTTTAATGTTGAAATCAAATCTCATCTTCATTTCCTTTAATTGAAAAATTGTATGAACTTTTTGGGCATCATTCTACCAAACTAACAAATAACATTCACATCTTTTCCTTTTCTTCTTTTCTTCTTCTTCTTTCTATTTCTATCAACTCTTCTTTCTTTCTTAATTAGATAGTTTGATTGCCTATCCATTATTATTCTTCCAATAATATGTTTGGAAATGAAGGTTTAGGCTTTCTGTGTCCATTACTAAAATAATAAATATTATCAAAAGAAAAAAAAATTATAAATATTTATTTGTCGATCATCAAAATAATAATGTATCATGTCAAAAGCATAAACTTACATAGATTAATGTGAAATTTTAATTAAATTTGTATTTTTAGATTATGATGGCTATTATTTATATTCTGTATCAATTTAGTATTTTTGTTATTTGATTTATTTTTATATATTTGATTTTATTGACTATATACTTTTTTTATAATTTAATTTAATTTAATTATTTTATACATGTGATTTATTTAAAAAAACATTTTAAAATATATTATAATCACTATAATAAAATATAGAATTTCTCACGAAACTTTTTATTTTATTGAATATAGGCTTATAGTGAAACCTTTTTAATTTGATGTCCTCTTTTTAAAAAGAAAAAATTAAAAACGAATAAGATTTATCATTGGTTTATATCCAATAAAACTGAGAGAAAAAGTGACATTGATTTTGAGTTCGATTTCTAACAATATCACTTTTATATTTTTTTATAATGGGTTGTGTTTTTCTTTTTCTTTTTAAATAAAAATGAATAACAATTCTCCTCAGTTGAAACTAATCACGGATTCTATTCAGGACAACATCACATTTATATATTTATCATGGCTAGTTGTTTTTTCTTTATTTATTTTTAAATTAAAAATAATAAGATTTTCCCTCGATTGAATCTCACAATCGAGATGAAAAAATACATTTTTTTTTTCATTTTTTAAATTAATAATCAAAATGGCACTATCCTTTTTTAAAAAAATTAAAAATGGCTAAGATTTCTCTAAGGTTGGGAGGTTCAATCGAGAAGAAAATTGGCGCATTATTTTTTTAAAATAAAAAATGGCAAAGATTCTTCCTCGGTTGGGAGGTTCAACCAAAGAAAAATGACACACTTTAGCATAAACAAAACGAAATTCTAGCTAATTTCTCTACTTTTGCATTAACAAATACCTCGTTAAGCCCTAACACAATTCATCATCTCACTTGAAACACCATCTTTCATTAACGAACGAAACACCAATTCTTCATTTTATCCATTAAACCAACTTGAGAAGACACTACTATGGGAAAGTGATTTCCCCTCGGTTAAAAAAGAGTTTTTTAAATCTCGGTTTGATGAGCGGGGTAAAGAAGAATGTCATGGAAAATGTGCTACTTTCCTACTCGGTTGAACTTCCAACTGAGGAGAAAAATTTAACTGGCCATGAGTTCGATCCCAACAACAACATTTTCTATTTTCTTGAAAACACACTACTTTTTCTCTCGGTTATTAAAATACTCGAGGTGATCCAAGGTGGTTGAGTTTGTTAAGTAAGCTGCAATCAACTTATTGATTATTTGGTTTTGATGATGACAACATCTGATATCAAACGATATCTAGTGAAGTTCTTGGAGATAGATCAAGTAGTCAAAGATACTCTCAAGATATTAACAAGTTATCCTCTTGAATCAAGTTATCCTTTTGAAGATTCTCTTGATGATCAAGTCATCTCTTTGAAGTCATCACTATGGTTGTCAAACGATAGTCAAGTAAATACCATGGTTTCATGGTTTCCTAGTGGTTTGACCTATAAACTCTTCGATCATGGTAATCAACTTGAAGATATTTCAAGCCTCATCAAGCTAGAAGATTAAAGGTTTTTGTGCGATGCTAAACTTGAAGAATGATGCCAATACTTGAAGCTTCGGAAAACGGGTTTCGATAGTATTCTTGTGTTTAAGTGAGGATCATTGTTCTGGAAAGGGGCTTGATTTTAATTTACCAAGAGTGTATTATTTGTTATGTAAAATATCCTTCTATAAGAAATTATTTTGGTTGATATCTAAACTAGTAAAAGCTCTTTGTTGTTTTGGGGAAATTTCTTAGGAAGTATTCATTTGGTTTGTAAGTTTCGCTTGGAAGAAAATCTCTCTATTGGTTCGTGAACATCAAACATTAAAATCTCCATAATAATTTATGAGCTCAGTTTGTGTAAAATCTTTTTTGGTTCAAGATTAGCCTGTGTAAAATATCACATTGGTTCCTGATTTTAACCTAGTATAAAAATTCAGTTGGTTCGAGATTAGTTTGTATAAAATCTCACATTGATTCGGAGGTCAGCTTGTGTAAAACCCCGATTTGGTTCTGAGGATAGATAATATAAAACTCCATCTTGGTTCGAGATCAACTTGTTCAAAATCTCTATTTGGTTTGGAGGATTGCAACTCTAAACTATGTTCATTATTTGGTTGGAAGTTAGACTTTAAACTTCATATCTTTGTATAAGAAGGTTCATGGGCATATCCTTCTAAAAGCTTTCAAGTTACTAGATACTCTTAAGAACAATTTTTGGGGACAAAAGTATTTTAAATTATTAGGTCAAACTTCTATAAATTTATGGTGTTGTTTCTCTCTCTCTCTCTCTCTCTCTATTATCTCTTTAATTTATTTTCTTTCCTTTGGCTCTCCTTCCATTTCCTTATCCACTGCATATTTACTTGTTTGTTTTTAAAATGTTTTTAAACTTTGATTTTTCAAATGATTTTGTTTTAAGCCTTTGTTTTTCAAATCTCCATAATTCACCATCTCTTGTGTATGGAGTTATATGTCCAACAAGTTGAAATTGGTGTAGATATGGATGATCGACTAGAAGATATGATCCGTGATATTGGAGAAGATTCTTTTAGAATAGCCCATGCGTATGATGATTTATATAGTCACAAGGAAGATCCATTATATCCAGGGTGTACAAAGTTTACATGATTTTCAGTAGTGTTAAGAGTGTTTAGTATGAAGACAAAAAGTGGGTGGAAGGGTAAAAGTTTCAGTGAATTGTTTGAATTGTTGAAAGACATGCTTCTAGAAGGTAACATATTGCCTAATGTAGTTGTAAGGCCAAAAATATATTGTCAAATGGGATTGGACTATATCATAATACATGCATGTCATAATAAGTGCATGTTATACATGAAAGATTATAATTTCAGTGAATTGTTTGAATTGTTGAAAGACATGCTTCTAGAAGGTAACATATTGCCTAATGTAGTTGTAAGGCCAAAAATATATTGTCAAATGGGATTGGACTATATCATAATACATGCATGTCATAATAAGTGAATGTTATACATGAAAGATTATAATAAACTAAGTCAAGGCCCGGAGTGTGGGGAGTCATGCTACAAGTTGAAGGATAGTGATGATGATGATGGTGTAAGCAGAAAAGTTCCTTCTTCCAAGATGATGTGGTACCTACGAATAATTCTAAGGTTCAAGATATTTGTTTCTAAAGTCAATAACGTAAAAAAAATATTCGATGACATGGATATGAAAGAAAATGTAATGGAAAAATTTGCCATGTAGATGATTTTTTGCAATGGAATAAAATTGATTTGTTGTTTCCAGATTTTGGCCATGAGTAAAAAAACCTCAGGCCTGGAATTTCCTTTGTTGGAATGAACCTATTTGCTAATATGAGTACTAACTATACTTCATGGATCGTTCTGAAAGCATATAGTATTTGGTACTATTTATGTGCTTTAAGTATCTATTATGTTTTGATGTTTTATAATTCGATTATTGTTTTATTGCGTATTTGTAATTTGTATGGTATTTCAATTTATCTGCGTGATTGTAACATTCTTTTCTTTTGATTGTAGTCGCTTCAGCTACTAAATTGTACCACTAAGAACCCTTTACATTTCATAATCATATTCATTTGATCCTTGTTAATGTCTTTCTTTTTTAGCCTATGAAAAGTATTGTTTTTGTCCTTTCCACATGAGTAGCTTGAATCACAAGTTAAAACATTTCAATTTTGATGATTTGGTATTTGATTTAAATCATGTGTATATTTGATTCTGATCAATCACCTATTGATAATTGAAAAAAAATTCTAGATCAAATGATTCAAATCAAAGATTGAACATGATTCGAAACATAACCTCATTTGATTCGAATCAAGTATAAAAAATGATTCGAATCAATTGCTTTAAAAAGTCTCTCTTTTTGACATTGTCCATATTGATTCGAATAAAAAGTCCTTCATGATTTGCATCAAATTTTCAAAAATCCAATTTCTATCAATTACTTAAATGATTGTTTCTCTTGGTGAAAAAAACAAGTGTGGAAAACCTATGGTGATCCATAGTGACAAAAATTGTAATTTTTGTCTTCTCTTCTTAGTGTGTTCATCTTTACACCATTCTTCTCTCTTCGTCTCCAAAAACACCAGCCTTTGATATTGAGCCCATGTCAATTCTTTATCCCTTTTTGTTACATCTTATTGTGCAATTTGGATGTTGTTCTTGTGTGAATTTGAGAATCAGTTGATCAATATTGTTGAGGGTTTAATCAAGCTCTTTATAATAACTAAGAACCAATACCTACTCATCTAGAAACTTTTTGAACCTATTGTGTGTGTTCTTCATTCATCAAAATTGAATTACTCAACTAATCGCTTGTAATATTAGTTATTGTAACAGGTACATGTATCATTCTTGAGGGCGGTTTGGTATTGAGGAGTTATCCAACAAGATGAGAGTTTCCATTATACTCCAAGAAATACTTTGGTAGAATTAAGTATCAACAGTTCGAAAGGCGGAGCTGGAAGTTGTCCTTCTTTGGTAGCATTAGAGATAGATTGCTTGCATATAAATTTGGAAGTTATCTTATATATGATCAGTTAATGGTAATCGCTCGGACAAGAAATCAGTGGATCAAGGGGATCACCACACAGGAATACTTAGAGCAGGTTATTGTGGATAACAAGGTTATTAGATCAAGATCTCGAGGGGTCTTGTATTGTTTTAGCAATTTAGTGTCGGCATCGTCAAAGGAATTATCATGTAAGAGCTCTTTGTAATCAAAATGATGTAATTATTTTATCATCATAGTGTAATCATTTTCTCAGCAATTACTCTTGATGCATATAAGGTGTACTCTCCATTTGGTCTTAGTCGATCCATCTTCCACTTCTCATGTCTTGATGGTGGAGATGGGTTGCGATTAAGACCAATGGAGTCCTCATCTCCCATTTGTTGTTTTTTTTCATTCATCACTGTTTTCTCTAGTTTCCTGTAACCACCACGAGACAATCTATGGGGGTAAACGTTTTTTTAACTTTATTTTGTATTCCTGCTTGACTTTTATCTTGTTATACACATAGTGAAAATATGATTAGTATCTATAAATCATTAGCATAAAAATTATCAAATTAAATAAGACTAGTACTAACCATGAATTTCTCAGAACGACTGTCTTTTACAAACTTTTTCTAAACCTTCTTCGAAAGATAACTATATTTCACTCATGGACACTCAAGGCTAGTCTTAGGATTCCTAATATAGTCACGCGCGAGCCGTGACTTAAAGCTCCTCCAACACGTATCAGTATGACTTACCCACCTTTTTTTAAGTACTTATTATCATCCGTAAACTCAAAAGTCAACTACATTTAAATCAATAAGAATGTATTAGAAATTATAGAAATTCATATCGAATAGATGAAAATTAAAATTAATACCTTAACGTCTATCCATATGCTATCTTTGACAGCCTGTAGCGCTGGTTTTCATCATCTATCAATATACTGACTTTGCTACGTCTAAGGAACACAACATAACTCTTAAAAAGCGAAGAGCTTTCACCATCAACTACTCTATAGTACACATCAAACGCGATCGACAATTTTTTACCAGTGTTGTTGACTTTTGTTAATTTAGCAAGTATTGTGGCACCTATTTGTGATCTTTTATTTTGAGTATCATTTGTACGAGTTTCACTTGTAATAGTTTCATCACCACTAGATGAAGAATACAACGAAGATGACATCTATGTTCAAAAACAACAACAATCTCACCACCACCACCACCAACAACAACAACAACAAATTCTTTCATCTATTATTTCCACATATAACCATGAATAGAAATATGTTATCATACACATTCAACAACAACAACAACATCCACAACAAAAGATTAATCAAGTGTTATCACACACCTTCAACAACAACCTCAAAAACAACATCAACAACAATGGAAACTGAAATTTACTGTAGATGCATGAGAAAATTGTTTACGTACAATAAACGTGATGACTATAAAGGTGAACATTTTGGTTAAAATAGATAGTGTTGTTTTTGGATTCCTCCTTAATGATGAGGATGGTGTTAGTAATGATGTTGGTGTGTTGTCTTCCTCCTCGCGATGACTACGAGTTAAAAATGAACTGATGAAAAATAATGAACCGATGAACAACTGATGAAAAACAATGATTGATGATGATGAACGATGAATGTCAGGGTTAATATGATGTTTCGTTTCTCAGCACCGAACGTTAGGGCTGAAATGGTGTTTCGTATCGTATCATTGCAAAGAGTGGTTACTAAAAAGACAAGCTAGTTAGTTGTGATAAAAATAAATGAAAGATACCACCACGGTCAACAATCGGAACCATGGTGATATATTATTTTCTTAATTAAATTTCATAAAGTAGCTCCAGTTTATTACAATTTAAAATATTTAAAATAAAATAAAAAATATGTCATAAAGGTTCAACTACGCAATCGTAGTGGTATTGCATTTATTTAAAAAATTTAAAACAAAATAATAAATATGTCACCGCGGTTGTTTCAATTAAAAATAAAAATACAAAGGTGCGACTAAATGTTAAAGAAATAAAATATTTGAGGGTGTTGAGATTCAAACCCATGAAAGGGTGAATATATAACCAAAATCATATTTTTCAACAATGATTATATCATATCAAAATTTTAATAAGTAAATAAAAGAAAATGTTTGCGCGTTAAGTAATAGATGTCATCACAATCCTTCGTAGCACCGTTATAACCTTGGCGTTGTTGTATATATATTTTGTAGTAGTGATACTACAATTTTAGTGCACGTAAATACATTTTTTTAGGGTGATGTCAATTTATATTGATTGTTCTCAATTACTTTTAATGTCAAGACTCACTTTAATATTTGAATTTTTTCTTAACATTTAGATACATGCATCATATCTATTTAGAAACAAAGAGATATGGTATGTATGAATTCTTAGACCCCTATAGTATTTAATTTTCAGAGCATCAATCAAGCGTGGAGTACACGTAAAAAAATGGTTAAGTGGTTCAAATAAAGTTTGTTATCTAGCACTATATATCCATGCATAAAGTATTCATAAATGTGTGTTTTCTCTTATTTAATATTTAATTTTTACCCATTACTAATTATTGTCGTGTCATGCAGTGATCATTGACAACTAATAATCATATTTTCTAAGGAGAATGATGTAATTATGTTATGTTCAATAAACAAGCAACTTGATTTAAGGATAAAAGATGTAATTAGCATGTAAGTTTATATTTTATGTAACTTACTAATATATATTTTACGTGAATTTGTGATTAGCGTGTAATGTTTAAATTGTTTTTAACATGTAGATATGTGGAAGGATATTATTTGTTGGAAGGTGTTAGAAATAAAAAATTCAAATTTTAGATTTTTTTACCCAAATAATCAACTTTTTCAAATTAATTCCCACAATGATCCATGTTTCAAAAAAAATTCCCAAAGTACCCTACTTTCAAACAAAACTTTGTTGGGACGTAGTCTGGTTGCCAAACGAATTGGTGACAAGTCTATATTTTATAATGGAGACGTCAATTGAATTGGTGATTGCACGTGCTGTTGTCAGTTCAATTGGAGGCAATGTACAAAGTTTAAAGGAAGACGTCAATTGACCTGGCACCAGTGTACATTGTACCTGGCACCAGTGTACATTGTGAATGTTTTTAGTATAAATAGAGGTGTCTCCTACCATTTGCTTCACTTCACACTTCATTTCAAATTCTTTTTTAATTTTTATCACTAGCTCTATGATGATTGTTAAAAGATATGAGCATGTATGCTATTCCGCAACGAAACCTCTGATAAAAATGTTTTCTTGAAACATTCAAAGTTTCGAACATCTTGAAAGGAGTTTGAAAAGTTGGTTAGACGGAAAGATTAATGATGGGGGGGGGGGGGGGGAGAATTAGAAGTATCGAGAGGTTTGTTTCATACATCTCAATTGCAGATGACAATAACGTTATGCATCCTATGTGAGTGCGAGTTAAAGATGACGACGATGTTAGGGATATGATGTCTGCAGCAGACGCTTCCAAGCATCTATCTAAGACGCTCTGCATTTTTTCACCTCGATTCTAGTTCCAACCGAAGGGAAAAGTTAGGCACTTTGCAATTTTTTCCTACATCTCTTATTCCAACGCGGCATTTTGAAAATACAAAAATGTCAAACTCATGGCCAATGCAACTTTTTTCTTTGATTGAAAGGTCTAACCGAGGAAAAAAGTTGTGTGTTTTCCATGTTCTTTTTACCTCAACTAGTGATCAAATAAATAAAAAGTAACGTACTTTCTATGACCCCCTATGTTATCTCGACTATTCAATTAAAGTAAACAAAAAATCAACCGAAATAAAAGTCCATTTTCATATTAGTGATGAGTTCATATCATTATTAAAATTCAGTGTCAAGTTTTCATCCATTTAACACGTGTCCCATCCAAATTTATTTTATATTTACTTTAAAACCTTCTTAAATAATTAGAATAAATTGAATAGAAATTGTAAATCCTTATTATAAATTATTAGAATTCTGTTTTTTTCTTTTTAATTTTACTATTTATATATAAATCAATAAAGTGGGAGTTCTTCACACTGATAATAGAGAACAAAACAATATATTCCACGTCTATTATTCTGAAGAAAATTCTGTATGCAAATCCATCATTGAGCATGAGTATTCTCAATGTCTATGCTGTTGAATTTATAGCAAAATGTTCTAAAAACTTGAGTTGAACAAATACCCAAAAGTTTCGAACAGTTTGGACAATCTTGTGAAAATTGACTTCTCTATTTAATGGCATTCCTTCAGAACTAAGACCAACAACACATACCTAAGTTTCTAACGGTCTGGTCCATCTGATGAATATGGCTTCTCTAATTAATTTCATTCCTTCAAAACTAAGACCAAAAATAAAAACAACACCTCTTGTTTCAACTGTGGACCAATTCTCCTATTTATTGCGTTTGCATATTTAAGAAAACTTTAACGGTTGCTTTAAATATTGATTAATTTTGTAAAATTAACAGTATTTCTATAAAATTTGATATTCACGTACAGATATTCGATTAAGTCAGTTCAGTTGGTAGTTATACAAAAATATTAAATATAGAGTCGCAGATTCGAACTCACGACATCTCACTTATTCATCTTTAAAAAATGAACTATAGCCATTAAACTAAATGATAAAGAAAACTTTTTCTCTTAACAAAGCATAAAGACTATAATGATTAAATTCAATAAGGTAGATATTCTACACATGCTAAGGGCCTATGCTCCCACTTGACTTAAAAATTTAATGCAACCATACTATTATCATATATACCTATATATAAAGAAAATACTTTGTTTTGGTGTGACTTTAATTTTTTCCAAAAATACCCTCAAATAATTATTTCTTCTTTTACAAATACCCTTGCATTGATAACTAATTAAAAAGAGTTGACAATTGAATAAAGTGGAAAAAACTGCTCCACGGTTATACAAATAAATACAAATACAGTGGAACAACCTGCTTAACGGTTATAAATTAATTAACTTCTTTGTATTATTTAAGCCAAAGGAGAGAAAGGGAATAAGAAAGAAACTAAGAGACACAGACTCATCATAAAGAAAACAAATATTTTCTTCTTTTTATCTAACCCAAGAGAATTTGTTTATTCTAATAGGATAATAATTGGGGAACATAAAGCAATGTTATCGATGATATTACTAAGGTATGACTTCCAATTCTCCATCGTCTTTTGGATTTTCTACACATTATTTTAGCATGTAAATTAATTAAAGTTACTTTTAATGACAGGATTTAAAAATTTGTTATGTTGATCAAGAATGAATAAATTTGACGATAATGGTCGTAGAAAAGACTTTGGATTTGTTACCTTTGACTCACATGATGCGGCTATAAGATGCGCTGAAAGCATTATTGGTACCGAGTTGGGTGAAGGGCAAAAGGTGTGTATGACATTTTAATATAATATTTACAGTGAAATTTGACAGTTTATAATGCTTTCATCTTCTTTCAGGAAAAAGTGAGTGCTAGGTTTATCAAGGCCACTTCAAAGAGGCCGCAGAAAACATGTTGGTCGTGGAGACTACCGCCCGGGCTGTGGATCTACAATATTGTCAAGACTTTAGTTTTTCTTAACTATGAAGTATTGACACTGGTGATTATTTGAGAACATTAATTAACCTAATATAATCAATGTATATGTTATCTATACACTATATAAAGGGAATACTTTGTTTTGGTGTGACCTATTTTTCTACCATTTTTACCCTTACTTTATTGTGTTATTTCCTTAATAATTTCATATTATTAACTTTCACGTAACTTCTTCTTATTAACTTTCACATATTATATTTTTTTAAAAATTTATTTAAACAAAAAGTATCATTTATATTTTCGTTCGTGCGTATTAAAAAAGCGGACAGACGGGCACGCGAGTGCCCGTCAGGACGCTAGTCATATATAAAAAATTTTGTGGAACATAATATGTGATAAGTGACACGTTAAGAAAAACGGACACTTTGTCGATTTTAAATGTGTGAAAAATTGTAATTATTTAAATTTAAAATAAAAAGATTAATTTTATAAATAAATTAGAATAAAAAATTAAAAGTATAATTAAACTTAAAAATATTAAAAACAAAATGAATGAATCATATGGTTAAGTCTAGGGTGAGGGTTCAATTAAGTCCCTCACTAGTGAAACCCGAACAATAACCAATAGATTAAATATATGGTTTAGATTTAATATAATTAAAATGAGAACATGTAAAATCAATTTCAACTAATTCCTTTTACATAAATATTCTTACTTTTCGTAAGAAGTTTTTTCACGTAACAATTTGTTTCCAACTTCATCATCTTCATTAATTTTCATAGTAATTAAAAAAACCCTTTATCCCAAAAACTACAACCTACTACACAACAGAGAAACAAGGTTTTACAATTTTATCTCTATTGAAAGTTTTCTACCAAAAACAAGATTTCAATTACACACTAATTGGACCGCCGACATCACAAGACGGTTGGCCGGCAAGGTCGTCGGAGAGGATTCTAAGGCTGAGATTCATTCAAATCAAAACCAAGAAAATTTTCCGGTAAAGTTTCTAGTTCTATAATAATAATTATTATTCTCTTTTAATTTTGATCGTTGGCTCTCTTTTCAGTTCAGATTCATGTGAATTGAATGCGCTTTTTTGTATGCGTGGATTGTAATAATGATAATATTTTTACATTTTTGATGTTGATATTTGATTTTGAGTGTGTTGAATTTCATTGGTATTGTTATGATATTTTGCAATTTGCAATATCGGAATCTCTCACTCTGAGATTGAAAATTTAACGAGAGATTAGGAAGCAAATCCTTTCGCACAAATAAGCATCTTCCAAAATACTGGGATTCATACAAGTCGTCAAGATATTGTGCTCTTATGTTTCGATATATGCGTTTGAGCAAATTACTAAGTGAGAATGATGATGATTTCAATAACCATATGAAACAAGCTACTGCTGATATCCGAAAGATGGAAGAAAAAAGGGGCTTACATGATGGTGGAGCCACAAATTCAACTGAAACTGTCCATGAGACATTGAAGGATCTTGCTCTAGCTAGAACTAAAGGATGTGTTGGGGAATCTTCAACACGTCATTAAAAAAGGAAGCGGATTCAATGTTCTACTTGCAGAAAATTCAGGCATAATAAGCAAACATGTTCAATAACTCGACATCATGCTAACACGACACATTCGTCAAACGAAGATTTTCACAACATTGAATTCAGTGATGACTCTGTAAGCAATTTCTTTAATGTTGTTTTTTAATGGTATCATTGTTTTAATTATATAGTTATAATTATATATAGTTATTGCAGTTGCATAACGATCTTGATTGAAGATAGAACAATATTAATCTAGAGTTTTCCGAACAACAACATCCAGAGCGTTCTAAACAACATCCAGAGCTTCCCATCAGCCATCAGCCTATGCGACCATAGTTAGATTATGCTTTTATGTGATAGTCAGATACTTGAAAATTAGACTGTCGTGATTATGGATATCAGTTTTAGTTAGAATCACAAAGTTGTGTGAATGTGTACTATTTAAGGTTATGCTTATTAGAATTTTGTTTGAAAGAGTATTTTGTTCACGATCTTTCAAGTAGTTATGCTTGGTGAGATTATATTAAAGATGTTGATACAACCTTTTCAGGTTACAGATACCATGATGATTTAGTTATATGTTTAGTTAGTTGTATCCTATGATAGCTCTCAATTAGTTTCTAACAGGTTCCTAAAGTCTTTCTTTCCAAGGGTTGGTTTGATTATTAGTAATCATAAATTGAAATTAGAAATGGTTGGACTACTGATATCAACTTTTAGCCTGACATACACATTCAATTTTGTGTGTTAGCATTGGAGAATTGGTCCCTATTAAATTTGGACTTTTCAAGTTTTGTCCCTTTTCAGAAAGTGTTCTTTTTCATATTAAACTCAGTGCTCTTTTTCATATTTGATGAATTTAGTTAATGCTCATGGTTTCATAAATAATCCTGGAAAGATACCCTTATTCATTCCCTTTTTTTGTTACTACAAATTTGATTCAGTGTTAGGGATTTAAACAGTGGCCGCTATAATGGTTCTTGTCAACCTAATTCTTTTTCTGTACAAGCAGTTCTTGAAGGAAAAATCTTTTATAGGTTTTGACATAATGTAACTATAGCTGTTGAAATTGGATTGACTCATCCAATTTCTTGCATTGACTGTATCAATCTTAGTATAGAAGTCATGTTATCAATAAGCTTGCAAGTGTTTTTGAGTGAAATTAGGTAGACGAATTAAGGAAAGTTTGTAGTTTGAAGATGTTAGAATGAGCTTATAACATAATAGTTATTTTCTATTTCACATATATAAAATGACATGGTTCAGTGATAGGGTCTTAAATAATGGTTCTTGTCAATGTATCATGGTCAAGTGCGGTAGATGCGACCTCAAAACCATTGTGTCGTGGTTATTCTTGCTGTTGTGCTGAATGTGTCGTGTTAGCATGATGTCGACGTATTGAACATGTTTGCTTATTATGCCCGAATTTTCTGCAAGTAGAACATTGAGTCCGCTTCCTTTTTTTTTGACGTGTTGAAGATTCCCCAACACATCCTTTAATTCTAGCTAGAGCAGAATCCTTCAATGTCTCATGGACAGTTTCACTTGAATTTGTAGCTCCACCATCATGTGAGCCCTTTTTTTCTTCCATCTTTCGGATATCATCAGCAGCTTGTTTCATATGGTTATTGAAATCATCACGATTCTCACTTACTAATTTGCTCAAACGCATATATCGAAACATAAGAGCACAATATCTTGACGCCTTGTATGAATCCCAGTATTTTGGAAGATGCTTATTTGTGCTACATATTTCTTTCTTCACATTCTTTGTCCATCGATTAGCCACTAGAGTCTTTGGCAATTCTGTGACATCTAAAAAAATCAATAGTGCAATAATATGCTCACACGGGAGGCCAAATGATTCCATCTTCTTGCAAGAACATTTAAACACGTCATCATTATTATAGAATGATACGTTCCACTCCCTTTTTATGCTTGATACTTGCAAATTATGTATATAAAGCATGTATAGGTTTGATTTCATGTTGCCACTACCATCTCTGCGGACCGTGCAAGAATATCACAAAACATAAAGAATATTTCCCTTGTAAATAACTTCCTAGCGCAACGCTCCATGCTTTGAAATCTTGTTTGTAGCACAAGATCGCCGTAATTTGATGCAAAGTCAGCTTCGACCTCCTTATAGCGCATGTAATTAAGGCACCAATGAAAATGTAATAAAAATTCAGTTAAATTATATCGTGACTGAAGAAACTTCCCCATTTCTGAATGTAACCCCTCACACCGGGAGGTAGTTCTGAACCCAGCAAAAAACTTTCCACGTATATGAGTTGTAGCCCACATCTTTCTCTTTGCATATAGTTCAGTTACCCACTTGTTGTCATGCAACCCAAATGTGTCAATCATGTCATCCCCCTTGCGTCGAAACTCGCATAGGTCTTAGTCACCCAACATGCATTTCCTAAACTGACTAATAAATTCAGGAACTCCAATGTTAGACATTTCATTGTGAATTAGATGCCAAGCACACAACCTATGATAAGCATTTGGAAACACCCTTTGTATTGCTTTCTTCATTGCAAGATCGCCATCAATAATGACAGATATAGGCGACTTACCTGACATTGCTTCTAAAATTTGTTCAATAACCCACACATATGTTTCTTCTTTTTCATTTGCAACAATAGCACCACCAAATATAATATTATGATTATGGTTATTAACTCCAGAAAATATCACTAAGGGGCAATGGTATTTGTTCGTCCCGTATGTTGCATCAAATGCCAACACATCACCAAAAACTTTGAAATCCATTTGGCTTATACCATCGCACCAAAAAAGATGTTCAAGCCTACCTTCTCCATCAACAATGTGGCGATAAAACATCATCGGGTCATCTGATGGCAGCCCATGAAGATAGTGTAAAGCATTTTTACCATCACATTGTTACAAAAGGCGTTGCTTTCCTATTTGATTATATATATCCTTCCTACGAAACCCTATTTTTTTCATACCCTCTTGATTGGTTGGCAAAAGAACCATAGAATTGAGACGGCCTTATACCAACCTTCAACATGTCGTTCATCTGCATTATATATGACTCTTTCATTTTTCGATGTGAAGCAAGCATTCCATGGTACTCTTCATCTAAAAGCTCATGATTGTGTTGATCATTAAAAACTGTTATCCACTAACATTGTGAGACCATGTCTATATGCACTGAAATTTTACTTCACATCCACACCGAGTCTCAGGTTTACACTCACGCTTACGATTTTCTATCGTTAAACCTCTATCCTCCTTAAACCCTTGTCTGTGACAAAAAAATGTCCGCTGTAATTTTTTTCCTTTCTTACTTCGAAGGATCTTACTCTTGCGAACTACAAACCAGTTCATTTTAGCATACTAGTTGTAAAACTCATAAGCCATGTCTAGACTTGGAAATTGAAATTTCCTTGTCTCATGGGGACTTTTAATCTTTTCAGGTTCATGCCAAGAATATCCTCCATGCTATCAATATTTATAATTTTTTCAATAGATTCTTCATCCTCAGCACTAATGTCATCAACAACAGTGGTCTCGCATGTTGTTTCATCAACTACTCCAGTTGACAAGTCTTCTAGTCCTTATCACAACAAACAACATAGTTTTAACATAACTGCCAAAGTACAATAATACTAGTATTTAAAAATTTCTCCTTTTACCTCCATACTGCCTACAACTATTCTACTAATGGTACCAATGCTCTTTCTCTATTTCCTGCACGAATTATGTAACCAATTATGGGATTAATATATTTTAGACTACATATAACAAACTCATATAATCTAATTGAAAAAATAATTTTTAACTCATATAATTTAATTGAAAAAATAATTTTTAATGAAATCATTTATAGTTAAAGGAATCAATAATCTCTAACATCTCCAACATGCATAAAATAATAGGCAAGGAAGAGAAGCATAACATCTCCAACGTATGATTGTTACTTGAGTGAAATATGCAAGAATGGTTTTTTTATATTCTTATAATAAGAATCAATTTTTAATAAAAAAATCTCCACATTTAACAACACATGTGGATAACTTTGAATAAGAATCAATTCTTAATAACATTCAAAAATCCAAACCACCAACAAGTTAAAACTCAGAATTTTCCAAATTTAAATGAAAACAAAAACCAGATTAAAAGTGGTAATCAATGAACAAGTAGAAAAAACAGTGTGTACTACCTAGCACTAGCGGTGGCCGGTGAGAAACGAAAATATGCGGAGAGAATTTGCTTCCTAATCTCTCGTTAAATTTTCAATCTCAGAGTGAGAGATTCTGATATTGCAAATTGCAAAATATCATAACAATACCAATAAAATTCAACACAATCAAAATCAAATATCAACATCAAAAATATTAAAACGTTATCATTATTACAATCCACGGATACAAAAAACACATTCAATTCACATGAATCTGAACTGAAAAGAGAGCCAACGATTAAAATTAAAAGAGAATAATAATAATTATTAGAGAATTAGAAACTTTACCAGAAAATTTTCTTGGTTTTGATTTGAATGAATCTCAGCCTTAGAATCCTCTCCGACGACCTTGCCGGTCAACTGTCTTGTGAAGTCAGCGGTCCAATTAGTCTGTAATTGAAACATTGTTTTTGGTATAAAACTTTCAATGGAGAGAAAATTGTAAAACCTTGTTTCTATGTTGTGTTGTAGGTTGTAGCTTTTGCGACAAAAAGTTTTTTAATTACTATGAAACATAATGAAGATGATGAAGTTGTAAACAAATTGTTACGTGAAAAAACTTCTTACGAAAAGTAAGAATATTGTAATATTTGTGTATAAGGAATTAGTTGTAATTGATTTTACATGTTCTCATTTTAATTATATTAAATCTAAACCATCCATTTAATCTATTGGTTATTGTTCGGGGTTTCACAGGGACTTAATTGACCCTCACCCTAGACTTAACCGAATCATATAAGATCATTTTTTAAATTTCTTTGTTAAATATTTTTACTAACAAATTTGTTTGTTAAGGAATATTTTTTCAGACGATATTATTTTCTTTGAATTTGGTCGCGTTTTTGACTTAATTGCTTTTATTTAGATGGAATAGGTATAGATATGATTTTAATTTTTTTGAAGAGACTTTTTACGTGTTTTTATTTTGATTTGTTAAGAAAAAAATTTATTAGGTAATTGAGATATTTCTTTTCATGGTAAGATTTAAATACAAAGATTTATTTCAAAATATAGTCTTTTATTTTGAAACTAACTTAAAATCACGCGTTTAAAGAATTTTATCTCAATTCATTTGAATTAAGATGCGTTGATAATTTGGTTATAAAATATATTTAAAAAAGAGTATATTATAATATTATATACATTTGTGTTTCGGTTTAGGACAAAGCCCAAATCACCTAGCTCTTATAACATGTAACATTTGATAACGGATATGTTAAATGGATTTTCAGGTTCATCTAATGGTCCTTGGATGACAGTCTGGAATGTCTGTATTCAATGATTGTTAGATTAAAATGACAACTAAATGAATTAACGTCAAAGCATAAAAGGTAAAAAAATAATGAAGAATGTTCTAGAATTTGCGTTTTTGAGATAAACATGCATTAAAAGTATATCTAATCAGAGTTGACTGTATCATGTGGACCGCCAAATTCTAGGGATCCTATGACATTTATCTTTGAAGACAATTGTAGCAAATAAAAGGTGTTAGTTCCTCATAAATCCTAAGAACTTTCTATAAAAGGATAATATTGAGTTATTCTTAAGTCTGCGCAATCCTAACCTAAAAAAGCAAGCATTTAGGGTCGCTAATGACTTGAGTTATGAAATAAATGAATAAGGGGGTTGCCAGAGGCTTTCGAATTTATTAAGGGTTAGAGCTAGGTCATACACAACGAAGTGATAAGCTCTGGATGTGTGGTTTCTTTGTGTGTTAGAGATCCCCCGCCAGCATCAAAGTCTTGGTGCATTTATCTATACAATACATAAAGGGAATATTTTGTTTTGGTGTGACCTATTTTTCTACCATTTTTATCCTTACTTTATTGTGTAATTTCCTTAATAACTTCATATTATTAACTTCCACATAACTTCTTCTTATTAACTTTCACATATTATATTTTTAAAATTTTTTATTTAAACAAAAAGTATCATTTATATTTTCGTTCGTGCGTATTAAAAAAACGGACAAACGGGCACGCGAGTGCCCGTCTGGACACTAGTAATGAAAAAATGAAAAATTGTATGAATATTTAGTTAGGTTAATTTTATTATAGGTGTTATAGTGAAAAAGTGTATGGATATTTTGTCAGGTTAATTTTACTATAGGTGAGATCAGAATTGGTTATTTTCTACTTTTGAAAAAGTGAAAAAGTGTATGGTTGTTTTTCACTTTTGCTCAGAAATATACATTTAGATATATCATCCATTTTATGCAAATTGGTGAGATCAGAATCTGTGCATAACAGAGTAAAATAATATGCATGGATCATATGAGCTTATAGATAGTCTTCAAAATTATTGCATTATTAGAATAAATATTAATCTCAAGCACACACACATATTAATCCCAAATGAATATTATCCCTAAATGCCTTTTAAATCATTTACAAGATATGCAGAAACATTATTAAGTGAAATATGAAGAAAAGAAAACACAAGTGCATAAAGAAATTAAATGAAACGCAGATAGAAGTGGCACTAATCACATTTCATATTTTAGTTTCTTTCAACATAAAAGCAAGCATGTTTAAAATAATAGTAACATTAATATATAGTTAATTCACTAAAGTATTTTTAGTATATATAAATTTATCATCCTGATTTTAAGACTGCTTGAGAATATCTAAAAACATTATTTTTATTTAATCTTAAGTATGATAAAAACTTCATACAAAATATACACACGTTTATTTTTCTATATTGTGCGCATTAAAAAAAGTGGACAGACGTGCACGAGAGTGCCCGTCTGAATGCTAGTAATAATAAAATTGATAGTATACTAGTATATTCCATTAGATACTTATCTCATTTTTAAATATACTCCAAAATAATTTATTAAATGATATATTTTTATTTTATATTCTTAAAATTAAATAAAAATTAATGATCTATGAACTATTAGTTGATTTGTGAAGATAAAATATATTGTATAATTATAAATAAAAAATAAAAAAATTATTAATAATTTTTAATTAATAAAAAAATTATAGAAAAAAAATTATAATACTTATTTTTGAATAATATCTTATTTTTTTAGCATAACAAATTTATAAATTTTGCCCCCACAATCTAAAATATGTTGTCGACGAGGATGTTGTCAGCAGGGATAATTTTCAGGTTTCGACAGAAGACAAGCATGAAATCGAAGTTGGTTCATATGCTAATGTCAAAGTATTACATGTTGTAGTCGAAGTTAGTTCTTGTATGTAATGTCGAATTGGGCCTTGTGTTATGGATCCAATTGTTTAGGTTAGCTAGTTATTTAAGTTAACTTAGTAGCCTATAAATAGGCTAGATCTCTTAGGTTGTTGAGAGATGTCAATTGTTGTTATTCACTTGTAATCATTTGTACCCTAATTGAGTAAGTGAATAGAAAAAAAGTTTGCCCAAATCCTATTCTCTCTCTCTCTCTCTCTCTCTCTCTCTCTCTCTCTCTCTCTCTCTCTCTCTCTCTCTCTCTCTCTCTCTCTCTCTCTCTCTCTCTCTCTCTCTCTCTCTCTCTCTCTCTCTCTCTCTCTCTCTCTCTCTCTCTCTCTCTGTTAACCTAACTGTTTCATTGTTCATCAAGAAACTCTGTTTCTCAATCAAGAATTTGTTAATTGGTATCGTTTGTTACAACAAACTGGTGTCGTGAGCATGGAAAAAATATTGTCAACAAAGTTTGAAATTGAGAAGTTCATCGGATTTAATGATTTTGGTTTATGGCGTTTGAAGATGCAAGCTCTTCTTGTTCAACAGGGTTTGCTAGAAGCGTTAAAGGGAGAAGAAGCCGTGGATGTTGTATTGACGGAAAATATAAGACAATGATGATCGAGAAAGCTCACAGTGCCATTGTTTTGAGTCTTGGTGATAAGGTTCTCAGGTAGGTTTTGAAGGAGACGACGACAATTGGTGTTTGGCTGAAACTCGAAGGATTGTATATAAAAAAGTCCTTGGTGAGTCGTTTGTACTTGAAACAAGCTTTGTATTCATTTAAGATGAATGAAGACAAAGCGTTGACGGAGCAACTGGATACGTTCAGTAAGCTGATTCTTGATCTCGAAAATAATTATGTTACCATCAATAACGAAGATCAAGCGTTGTTATTGTTGTGTTCTTTACCTAAGTCGCATGCTCACTTTAAAGGAACCCTCTTGTAGGGAAGAGAGTCCATGACCTTTGAAGAAGTTCAAGCATCCTTGTATTTTAAGGATTTGAACAAAAGAAAGAAGCAGTAACCATCATCAGTTGTTGAAGGGTTATTTCTCAAAGGAAAATTCTTGAAAAGAGATGGTAGGTTCGAGAAGAAGAAAGGTAAAACTCAACAGAAGTCCTATGGTGGTGATATTTATGGTATTAGGTGTTATCACTATAAAAATGAGGGTCACACAAGAAAGATGTGTTCTGACCGCCTGAATAATCATGAAGGTAAGGATAATGGCAATGCATCTATTGTGCAAGATGCTTATGAGTCATCTGATGTCCTTGTGGTTTCGAGCAGCAACTCTTGCAAGGAGTAGATCATGGATTCATGATGTACTTGGCATTTAACTCCAAACAAGAATGTGTTTGAAGAATTATGTGATCAAGATGGTGGATCAGTGCTGTTGGGAAACAATAAAGCTTGCAAGATTGCAGGTATGTGATCTGTGAGATTCAAGCTCCATGATGAGTCAATAAGGTTATTGTCTGGTGTTAGGTATGTACCTGATCTTAAGAGGAATTTTATTTCTCTTGGTGTATTCGAAAAGAAAGGATATATCTTCAAAGGAGAACAAGGTGTCCTGAAAGTCATGAAGGGTTCGAAGGAAGTCTTGAGAGGCGTGAAGAAACAAGGCTTGTATACCCTTGAGGCTGGGGTTGTAAGTGGTTCAGCAAATTTTGCATCCAAGAAACCGATGTCGAAGACAAAATTATGACACATGAGATTGAGCCATGTCAGCGAAAGAGGCATGGTCGAACTGGGGAAATAGAACCTACTAGGTGGTGACAAAGTTGAGAAGTTGGAGTTTTGTTAACCTTGTGTATTTGGAAAATCCTACAGGGTGAAGTTTAACGAAGGTAAACAAAAAACACATGGATCCCTTGATTACATTCATGTTGATCTTTGGGGGCCTTCAAGGAATCCTTCATATTCAGGTGCAAGGTATTTTCTATCCATAATTGATGACTATTCTATAAAGTTATGGGTATTCATTCATAAGACTAAGGATGAAACTTGAGAATTTCAAAATTTATAAGGTTTTGGTTGAAACTCAAACTGGCAGAAAGGTCAAGAGGTTGAGAATCGATAATGGCCTTGAATTTTTCAATGAAGCTTTCGATAGATATTATGTCGAATCTAAGATTGCAAGGCACTGTAGTAGGTACTCCTCAACAAAATGGCTTAGCTGAGAGATTCAATCGAATAATCCTTGAAATGGTTAGATGTATGTTGGTTAGTGCTGGATTGAAGAAGGTGTTTTGGGTAGAGGTTGTTTCGACAATAACTTATATGATAAATAGGTGTCCATCGTCTTCCTTGAGAATGAAGACACTTGAAGAAGTTTGGTCGGGTCAACCACCAGATCTCGAAAAACTAAGAGAATTTGGTTGTTTAGCCTATGCTCACAATAGGCAAGACAAGGTCGAACCTAGAGCTCTAAGATGCATGTTCCTTGGATATCCTGAGGGCGTCAAAGGCTATAGGTTGTGGTGCCTAGAACCAGGTCACAGAAGATGTATCACAAGTCGTGATGTAGTTTTCAATGAAGTCGAGATGGCGTTCAGGAAAACTGGTGATGCTGGTCAAAGTCTAGAAATTTCTAAAGAGGAGCTGGAACAGGTAGAGATTCCTGTTGAGGTGGAACATAGTGATACTGAAGTGCATAACCCCTATGAAATTGAAGGAGAAGAGCAAAATGCTGAAGAGATTGAGGAAGCTTTTGATGACTACCTACTGGAAAGAGATAGGTCGAGAAGAGTCATCAAGCCACCTCAGAGACTTGGTTATACAAATCTTAAGCTTTTTCCTTAATCTCTGTAAGTGAGGTACTCGAGGAAGAACCTAGAAACTACAAGGAAGCTATGAGAATTCGAAACAAGACTAAATGGAAAAAATCCATGGATGACGAGATGAAATCTCTTCATGATTGAGAAACATGCAGGAGCCAAGTTAGTCAGTTGTAAGTGGATTTTCATGGTCAAGGAAGGAAATAAAGGAGTGATGTTGAAGCGCTTTTAGGAAAGTTTGGTTGCTATGGGGTTCAGTCAGAAAGTATATGTCGACTTCAATGATGTGTTCTCACCTATTGTAAAACGTAGATCCATTAGAATATTGTTAGCCATGGTGGAGAAGTTCAACCTGGAACTTGAACAAATGTATGTGAAGACAACCTTACAGTATGATAATCTAGATGAAACGATCCTGATGCGATATCCTGAAGGGTATGCAGAAAAGGATAAGGAAGATTATGTGTGCAAGCTGAATATATCTTTGTATGGCCTGAAACAATCTCATCAACAATGAAACATGAGATTCGACAAGTTCATGGCACACATTGGTTTCACTAGGAGTCTGTTTGATCAGTGTGTTTACTTCAGATTTTGACCTGGAAACTCACTTATTATTTTGTTGCCTTATATGGATGATATCCTCATAGCTAGCAATAATGTCAAGGATGTAATGGAGGTGAAGGCTAAACTCAGTAAGGAGTTCAAAATAAAGGATCCGGGAGCTTCCACTAGGATTCTTGGGATTGACATCCAGAGGGATAGAAAGCAATCGAAATTATGTTTATCTCAAGAGACATGCATACGGAAGATTCTCAACAAGTTTGGTATGTCGAATTCAAAGCCTATTGTGAATCCTATAAATCCTAAGCTTAAGCTTATTACTACTCAAAGTCTGAGTACTGAAGTTGAAAGAATCTATATGAGTAGAATTCCATATGCTAGTATAGTAGGGCCTTTGATGTATGCTATGGTATGTACGAGGCCAGACATAGCGTGTGGAGTGAGCCTTGTAAGCAGGTATATGGTCAATCCTGGAAATGCGCACTGACAAGCCTTGAAGTGAATTTTTAGGTACATATATGTGTTTCAAAATAGAGTCTTGATTTATGGTAGAGCGTGTGGTGATGATAGCAAAGTCAAAATCGAAGGATTTGTCGACTCTAATTATGTAGGTTGTATGGATTTCAAAAAATCTATTTCTAGATATTTGTTCACTATGTTCGGCACAATAATCAGTTGGAAAGCGACACTTCAGAAGTTTGTTTCCTTATTAACCACTGAAGCAAAATATATTGCCCTCACTGAAGCTGTGAAAGAAGCATTGTGGCTTGAAGGTTTTGCAAAAGAGCTGAAACTTCAAGGTCGAGTTATCACTGTTAAATGTGATAATTAAAATGCAATACACGTGTCGAAGAATTCATCCTATCATGAGCGAACCAAGCATATTGATGTAAGGATTCACTTTGTCAGAGAGATAATTGAGTGTGGAGAAGTTCAAGTGCTAAAGGTTTTGACGGATGGCAATGTTGTTGATATGATCACCAAGGCATTGCTGAGTTGCAAGGTTTTCCACTGGATGCAGTTGATAAAGTTGCATGAAGAAAGTTAGTTTATTCCTTGTTATTGTAGAGTTTGTTCCAAGGTGGATATTTGTGAGATATTGGATCGAACTCAAGTGTTGTTGACGGGGATGTTGTTAGCAGGGATATCTTTTAGATTTTGACAAGAGACAAGCATGAAGTCGAAGCTGGTTCACATGCTGGTGCCGAAGTATTACATGTTGTATTCGAAGTTAGTTCTAGTATGTAATGTCAAAATGTAATGTCGAATTGGGCTTTGTGTTATGGATCCAATTGTTTAGGTTAACTTGTTATTTAAGTTAACTTAGTAGCCTATAAATAGGATAGATCTCTCAGGTTGTTGAGAGAGGCCAATTGTTGTTATTCACTTGTAATCATTTTTACCCTAATTGAGTAAGTAAATAGAAAAACACTTTAACTAAATCCTATTCTCTTACTTTCTTCTCTCTCTCTCTCTCTCTCTCTCTCTCTCTCTCTCTCTCTCTCTCTCTCTCTCTCTCTCTCTCTCTCTCTCTCTCTTGTATGGAAGTTCAAGCAGCCTTGCATTCTAAGAATTTGAATGAAAGAAAGGAACATAAACCATCATCAGTTGTCAAAGGGTTGTTAGTTAGAGGAAAATTCTCGAAAAGTGATGGTAGGTTTAAGAAAACGAAAGGTAAAACTCAGAAGAAGTCCTATGGTAGTGATATTTCTGGTATTAGGTGTTATCACTGTAAGAGGGAGGGTCACACAAGAAAGATGTATCTTGAGCACCTAACTAATCCTGGAGGTGAGGACAATGGCAATGCAACTATTGTGTAAGATGATTATGAGTCATCTGATGTCCTTGTGGTTTCGAGCAGCAACTCTTACAAAGAGTGGATTATGGATTCAGGATGTACTTGGCATATGAAACAAATTCATATTGAGGGATCTCAAATGAAGACTTGAAAATGCTAAAGGTAACTATAGGCTTAAGAACTTATCCATATTGTATGAGCATATATGATGGAACCTCATTCCTCCACTAATGAAATATCATTCTGAATCACCTACCAAATCGAGGTTGTGATCCTTCTAGAAATAAAGGAATTAATGTGGATAACTTTTCACCTCTTCCCAAGATAAGATAATGAAAACTGATGCATGGAAGAATTATACCTTATAAAAGAATGCATAGATTGGGACGTGATGAGTGAGGTTGTATTGAAGTAGAAAGTACATCAATGTTATCAAAGGTCAAAGACATGTTGTAAGTTACAATATGATTAATAGAAGGACTTCTAAAATTACTTGTCTATAAATTCTTTTGTCTTCTAAGTACTTTTTCCATAAGATAAGTGAATTCACATTTCAAGCCGATCAAAGGGATAAAAAAAGGCATAACCTACCTCATAATGAGAACAAATGGAAAATCCCAAAAAGCTATTATAATGGCAAGATGATTTTGATCGAACCAATTATTCACCTTTGAGATGAACTGGCCCATCAAGAGGCACATAATTTCCAAAGTCTACAAAATAGGGAAAGGGGCTTAGTGCAGGCACCCTTGGTTAGGATTATTCTCACAAGAAGATACTCACAAAGTTGTAAACAAAAACACATCAAATAAGGTGAAAACTAGAATGACATATAAAAATACAATTGAGACAATGTCTACAATATCATGTTCAAATTACAATAGATAAACCTGGGAATCAGTTACACTCTCCGCAAAAATAAATTAACTTAAAGAAAGAGGATATAAGACAGATTCATCTAAAGCAACTCCCCGTTTACTACTAACTTATCGGGGATGAGCACTTTCAATATTCAGAGGAACACTCAGGGTTATAAGGAAGACAACATGGTGAAAATACCATTAAAAGCCTCTTTGGCTATTACAAAAAGGTCATTAGCTACCTCAAACTTTTCTTATTCAAGGGCTTTTTCTCGTTGTAAAAATATTTATTTATCCGCCCAGAGAGGATTATTTTATCCTTAGTCTCATCCAATAGTTTCTTCAACAATTCCCGATCTTGAGAAAATGTGCCCACATTTTCATAAATTTTCTTCAACTTCTTGACTAACATGTTTGCTTCTTTCATAGACTTGGGAAAATTTGTGTATATCTCGTTCGAAGTCCCCTTTTGCCTATCTCACTTTTTAAAGTTGTTCAAAACTGATATTTTGGTTCGTTGGTGAATTTGGTGATGTCTTTAAGTCTTATGTCACAAGGTCGGCCTTTTATCACAACTTCTCTTCCTCCTTCATGAACCCCTGATCCTCTGTAAACATTGAGTTGGTCAAAGTCATAACTTTAGCCATGTAACAAATACATTCAACAAGGTCTTTTAAAGATCCAACGACCATATCCCAACTAGCGATCACATGTCAACATTGTGACAGAGTAAGCAACAACTTCATGTCTTTCTAGTGACTTTCCCATTCCCAAATGAAGGGTTTTCCTTTTGAGGGATACAATCATTTCAAAAGAAGGATATGTCGCGGGATGAGGAGAAAAATCATTGAAACATCAACATTATTAGTCGCATTTTGTCCAGTTCATAACCATTTTAGAAGCCATTACATCAAGACTCAAGAAGGACCACTGTCCATGACAGGAAGGTTTCTAGTCGAGATCCATTTTCAGGTTATTTACTTTGGCCAAAATCTGAACTTGGTTTTATTATAGGTATTATATATTTTGTAGTTACAAATATGATATGCAAAAATAAATAAATTGTTGTGATCACAAACGATACCTTTCAACAAATAAAGATTGAGAAACAAAGTTCTTGAATGAATAATGAAATGGTTAGAACAAAGAGAGAAAGAAGAAAGGATAAAGAAGAAAGAAGAAGAAGGATTATGGAAAATTGTTTACTATTCACTTTCTCATTTGGGGTTTACAAATGATTACAAATGAATAACAATTGGCCTCACTCAACAATCCGAGTGATCTAGCCTATATATAGACTAACTAGCCAACTTATAATACAAGATAACTAAACAATTGGATCCTTAACACAATGCCCAATTCGATATAATAAGTCAATAATATATATCAACATTACATACTAGAACTAGCTTCGACTACAGTATGTGACCCAACTTCAACTTCATGCTTGTCTCCTGTCGAAACACAGGAAATCTATTCCTCGACAAAGATAGAGTTCGACCCAAAATCTCACAAATCACCACCTTGGGTCTAACTCTACAATAACATGGAATAAACTAGATTTCGTCATTCAGCTTTATCAACGACATACAGTGGAAAAAAATGCAATTTGGCAACATCTTGTTGATCATATCAACAACATTGTCATCAGTTAAAACCTTCATCACCTGGACTTCACCATACTCGATCATCTCCCTGACGAAGTGCAACCTCACATTAATGTGCTTGTTTCGCTCATGATAAGTTGAGTTCCTCGATAGGTGTATTGCACTCTGACTATCACATTTAACAATGATACTTCGACCTTGAAGTTTCAGCTCCTTTGTAAAACCTTCAAGCCACAATGCTTCTTTCACAACTTCAGTGAGGGCAATATATTCTGTTTCAGTTGTTGATAAGGCAACAAACTTCTGAAGCGTTTCTTTCCAACTGATTGTTGTGCCGAACATAGTGAACACATATCCAGAAATAGACTTTCTGGAATCGATACAACCTGTATAATCAGAGTCAACAAACCCTTCGATTTCTACTTTTCTATCATCATCATAGGCTCCACCATAAATCAAGACTCTTTTCAGAGACCAATTTATGTACCTGAGAATCCACTTTACAGCTTGCCAGTGCGCCTTTCTAGGATTGGCCATGTACCTGCTTATAAGGCTCACACCATACACTATGACTGACCTCGTACAAACCATAACATACATCAAAGAACCTACTACACTAGCATATGGAATGCTACTCATATAGATTCTTTCAGCCTCAAAACTTGGACTTTGAGTAGTACTAAGCTTAAACTGAGGATTTGTTGGAGTCACAACAGGCTTTGAATTCGACATACCAAACTTGTCGAAAAGCTTTCGTAGGTATGTCTCTTGAGATAAGCATAACTTTGACTGCTTTCTATCTCTCCAAATGTGAATCCCAAGAATCCTGGTGGTAGCTCCCAGATCCTTCATTTCAAACTCCTTGATGAGTTTAGCCTTCACCTTTATCACATCCTCGACACTATTGCTACCTATGAGGATATCATCCATATAAAGTAACAAAATAACAAGTAGGTTTCCAGGTCGAAATCTAAAGTAAACACAGTGGTCGAACTGGCTCATAGTGAAACCAAAGTGTGCCATGAACTTGTCGAATCTCCAGTTTTACTGTCGAGGAAATTTTTTTAGGTCATACAAAGATCTATTCAGCTTGCATACATAGTCTTCCTTATCCTTTTTTGCATACCCTTCAGGTTGACGCATCAGGATCATTTCGTCTAGGTCACTATGCAGAAATTCTGTCTTCACATCCATTTTCTCAAGTTCCAGGTTGAACTTCGCCACCATGGATAATAACATTCGAATGGATATATGCTTTACAACAGGTGAGAAAACATAATTGAAGTTGACACCTTATTTATGACTGAACCCCCTAACAACCATTCTTGCCTTAAAGTGCTTTGACATCACTCCTTAGATTCCTTCCTTGACCTTGAAATTCCACTTACAACTGACTAACCTTGCTCCTGCAGGATTCTCAATCAGTTCCCAATTGTTAATATCATGAAGAGATTTCATCTCATCATTCATGGCTTTTAGACATTCAATCTTATTTTGAATCCTCATAGCTTCCTTGTAATCTCTAAGTTCTTCCTCAAGTACCTCACTTGCGGAGATTAAGGAAAAAGATATAATATCTACATAACCAAGTCTCTGAGGTGGCTTGATGACTCTTTTCGACCTGTCTCTTTCCAGTAGGTAGTCATCGATAATTCCTCAGCCTCTTTAGCATCTTGCTCTTCTTCTTCGACTTCATTTGGGTTATGCATTTTAATATCACTATGCTACACCTCAACAAGAATCTCTACCAGTTCCATCTTCTCTTCAGAGATTTCTGCATTTTGACCAGCATCACCAGTTCTCTTGAACACCATCTCGACTTCATTGAAAACTACATCACGACTTGTGATACATCTTCTGCGACCTAGTTCTAGGCACCACATCCTATAACCTTTGACTCCCTCGGGATATCCAAGGAACATGCATCAAAGAGCTCTAGGTTCGACCTTGTCTTGCCTAATATAAACATAGGCTAAACAACCAAATACTCTCATTTTGTCAAGATCAGGTGGTTGACCCGACCAAACTTCTTCAGGTGTCTTCATTCTCAAAGCAGACGAGGAACATCTATTTATCATATAAGCTGCTGTCGAAATAGCATCTACCCAAAACACATTCTTCAATCTAGCACTAACCAACATGCATCTAACCCTTTCAAGGATTGTTTGATTGAATCTCTCAGCTAAGCCATTTTATTAAGGAGTACTTACTACAGTCTTATGCGTTGCAATCCCAGATTCGACATAGTAACTATCAAAAGCTTCGTTGCAGAACTCAAGGTCATTGTCGGTTCTCAACCTTTTAACCTTCTTCCAGTTTGAGTTTCGACCAAAACCTTCAAACTATTGAAATTCTCACAAGTTTCATCCTTAATCTTCTGAATGAATACCCATAATATTCTGGAATAGTCATCAACTATGGATAGAAAATACCTCACACCTGCATGTGAAGGATTCCTTGTAGGCCCCCAAAGATCAGCATGGATGTAATCAAGGGATCCATGTGTTCTTTTCTTACCTTTGTTAAACTTCGCCCTATAGGATTTGCCAAATACACAAGGTTCACAAAACTCCAACTTCTCGACTTTGTCACCACCTAGCAGGTTCTGTTTCCCTAATTCGACCAGGCCTCTTTCGTTGACATGACTCAATCTCATGTGTCATAATTCTGTCTCTGGCACAGGTTTCATGGATGCAACATTTTTCGAACCACTTACAACCTCAGTCTCAAGGGTATATAAGCCTTGTTTCTTCACGCCTCTCAAGACTTCCTTCGACCCCTTCATGAATTTCAGGATACCTTGCTCTCCTTTGAAGACACATCCTTTCTTGTCGAATTCAACAAGAGAAATTAAATTCCTCTTAAGGTCAAGTACATACCTAGCCCCAGTCAATAGCCTTATTGACTCATCATGGAGCTTGAATCTTACAGATCCAATACCTACATTCTTGCAAGCTTTATTATTTCCCAGCAGCACTGATCAACCATCTTGATCACATAATTCTTCAAACACAACCTTGTTTAGAGTCATATGCCAAGTACATCCAGAATCCATAATCCACTCTTTGCAAGAGTTGCTTCTCGACACCATAAGAACATCAGTCGATCCATAACCATCTTGCACAATAGTTGCATTGTCATTGTCCTTACCTCCATGATTATTTAGGCTCTCAGAGTACATCTTTCTTGTGTGACCCTCCTTCTTACAGTTATAACAATTAATCCCAGAAATATCACCACCATAAGAATTTTGTTGAGTTTTACCTTTCTTCTTCTCAAACCTACGATCTCTCTACGAGGATTTCCCCTTCACGGACAACCCTTTACCAACTGATGATGATGGTTTTTGCTCCTTTTTTCCCGATTAAATCCTTCGAATACAAGGTTGCTTGAACTTCTTCAAAGGTCAGGGACTCTCTTCCATACATGAGGGTTTCTTTGAAGTGAGCACGTGACTTAGGTAAAGAATACAACAATAAAAATGCTTGATCTTCATCATTGATGGTAACATCAATATTTTCAAGATCAAGAATCAGCTTGCTGAACACATAAAAATGTGGAGAAATCTATTTATAGGCAAGTTGACATGCAGTTGAAAAGACGGGGGCGGTTCCGATGCTAGAGTGAGCGGGAATGGTTTAAAACCCATAACTTTGGGATGCGACCAGGCATAATTATTTTTCTTGGAAATTGTGGCGCAGAAAGGCGTCATTATCACGTCAGACTGTGGGTGACGCGTGGCTGACTCGACAGAAAAATAATGATGATGTTGCTGGGTCAGAACCAAGGTGTAGTCAAAACCTCACATAAAACTAAAACACTAAGTTTCTCAGTCGACATCGTGCTCAGTCGAAACTGGGTTTTGAGGGGGCATCTTGTTGGCTGGAAGTTTTTGACTGAGGAAAGGTGACACAAAAATTGGCTTGTGGGATGACAGGCTAGGAAAGAAGGTGAAGAAAACGATTTGAGTCGACGCCAGCAGAGGGAGTTTGTTAGTCAACTCAGGCCTATTTTCATCGAAGGTGTCGACTGGTGGGCAAGGAAGTTGACGCGAAGTATGAGAACGTCTGAGCGGGAATAAAATTTGAAAAGTTGAGAACGTGGGAAGTTACAAAATGGAAGGACACATGGCGACACCAAAGCCAACATGACAATTATTTTATTTTTCTATTTCAGGCAATGCCTGTGTTCATTTTAAGAGGGCATTTGGTAACATTGTAAGGGAAAAACACTCTGAATACCAAGCGTTAAGAGAAAAGAGTTTCATTCCTGTAAAATGTACGATCGCGTCCACATTTCCTTTTAAATCAATTTATATTACTAACTTTAAGATATCTTGTTGTTTTTTCTTGTTTACTTTATTCGTCTTTCATTTAAGTTTACGCATTTTTTATTCAAGATTATTTCCAATTTGTTAAAACAAACATCATTCAGCCACCATCGTATATACTCCAGTTAGTTTTGGAACTTGTTTGGCCGATTCTGCAAATAAACTTGCGTCAGAAAATCAGAGGTTGTTTGCGCGAAAACTGCGTGCGAACATCCTCGTAAGTGATTTTGCTAAATTGTGTTTGTGGTGCATACACGTTTGCTTGAAATTTAAATATAGGTTTTTTTATTTACCCTTTAGTTTGTTTATTTTTTATTGGATTAGTTTCTATGTCCTCTATTTTTTTTTATACTTTTTTATTTTTTAATTTATTTAAAGTGTAACGAAGATCGATTGGCTCACTATCTGCACAGTATACAATATTACATGCTTGTATAAATAATCTACATGTTAGCATGATATTTATACTCTTTATCCCAAAACTTGTAAAATGATTAAAATATTCTTTTAACTTTATATTAAATGAGTTATTTTCTAGAAATAAATTTTTTATTTATGTCAAAAATATGAACAATTAGTAACTGCGACTAAATATTATTTATTTAAAAGAATTATTTATCCAAAAAATGCAAAATATATTTTTACCAAAATTTTAAAATGCAAAATAAATAATTTTTTAAAAAATAGTATATATATTACACTGTTTTTCTTTAAAATAAATCGTAAAAAATATAAATTTGAAATCAAAGTGATGACATTATAGGGTCAGTGGGAATAAGTAGATCATTCTATTCGTCTATGTCGTTAAACTTACAGTAAAATGTCTTATAAAATTGATGAAAAAAATTTAAAATACATTTTTATCATAATAATTACATAAATAAGTTACTTGTAACATGTGATAGGGGTGTATAAGACCCAACACGATTTTGTAACCCATCCCGAACCAAAAACAATCAAGTCCGACCCAATCCCAAAAATGCAAGGACGAGCCAAAGATATTATGACCCAATCAAGTTTCACCATTCATCCAAATCATTTGAAATAAATTATTGTATGTACTAACATATTAAAACACAAATTTGAATTATTTTGGATTAAAACACAAATTAAAATAAATGACTCAACTTAACTTCTTTTTTTTGTAATTTTTGGAAATTAAAAAAAATAAATTTTTTTTTTTTTTAATATTATTATTAAAATAGAAATCAAATGACAAAGCATTTTGTAATTAAAATAAAGACTAAATAAATAGCTAAAAACATATTTTTTATTTAAAATTTGAAAAAAAAGACTAATATATAACATTTTTTTAATGATTTTTTGACTATTTTTTTTGGATAAAAATGAATAAAATGAAGAAAAAATGATAATTTAAAAAATACCTATTTTAAAAAACAAAAATTAAACTAATATAATCCAAAAAATTCAACATTTAACTTTTGTTAAATTTTGACCTTTTAATAAAAATAATTAATAAAATAAAATGCAATGGGGTACGAACCCACGACCTAACACTTGACATCCTTAAATATCTATCAATTGAATTGACTTACACTTTTAATTTTTTTACATTATAAAAATAAAATAAAAGATATGCGGGCAAAATTTAGGATACGATAATATTAAAATAGCTAACCAAATAATACAAGTGTGTCAAATAAAACTTGGTACTATATTCTAGTATAGCACGTCTGTTCTTAGAAAAGTTCAATTTAGTCAAAATTAGATTCGTTCCCAGATTAAAAAAATCAAGAAGCAAATAACTTAGCTCAAGTTACTTCAGACTACAAAGTTCCCAAGTAAAAGTTAGAAGGGCTAATCGAGGTTAGAGCAAAACTTATTCCGACTAGCATTCCTCCTCTAAGAATGTTAACATTAAAAGCTACGGGAGTAGTAGGACTTGGGATAATGAAGTACATGGAATCCAAGGAGTATGATGTTCTCGCCATTAACATAATGAAATGGATTTTTCTCTGATAAGGCGTATATTGGCCAACCATGTCGAAAAACTGCATAGAGTTTGCCAAAGGATGTCAAAATTGTCAAAAACACTCAGGGATCTAACATATCCCTGCTAGCGAATTACATTCAGTCATAAAGCATTGGCCTTTCAGAGGTTAGACATTTAGGGATGGCCGCGGATATCCGTGGATAAAATCTGCCACGGATATGAGGCTGTTAGCTTAATGGATATCCATGGATAAAATAAATGGATATTTAAATACCCGTTTGTTAATGGATATGGATATGGGTTTAATGATATCCATACCCGCGGATACCCATATCCGTTTATAAATTATAAAAATTATTTAAATATCATTAGTTTATTATACTTTATCTTTGCATCTTCTAAAAAAATTAGTCTTCTTATACTTTTTATTTTTATTTTTTAATTCTTTTAAGAAAACCTTTCACTTTTCATTCAAATTCTATTTGTCATTTCATATTTAAACTCTTCGATACTTCATACCTCACTTCATCAATTTCACAGTCCAACCAACTAATATCGTCATTCCTTTGTCGAACTAGTGTCTCCATTCCTACTCCTCTGTGGTCTGATCTTCCATCATTCCTCTGTCGAATCTTTTGTATGGATGTTATGTGATAATAAATTTTTGTGTCTTTAAAATAAGTTAAAAATAATTTTCTTAAAAAATAATTTTTATAAAAAAAGTATTATCCATGGATATCTGTAAATATCTGTGGATACCATAAAACTCGTGGATTACCCACTTAACAGATATCCACATGGATATGGGGCGGATATGGATATCATATTTATCTAACGGGGCGGATACGAATATCATAGTATCTGCCCCCACGGATATCCATTTACATCCCTATTAGACATTAGACCAAATTGGTGAAATTCTACCGTTATCCTTTAAAGGTCACAAGTATATCTTAGTAGGTATTTATTAATTTACCGAATGGGTTGAAGCAATACCATTGGCAAAGGTCAACCAAGATGTTGTGATAGAGTTTATTCAAAATTATATCATATGTGGGTTTGGATTACGTGAAACCTTAACCACAAACTAAGGCTCTGTCTTCACCGACCAAACGATGCTTGAGTTCTCTTGAGAAGTTAAAATCAAACGTCTAACATCCACACCTTACTTGAAAAACATGTGGGCCAAAAACCTAGAAATTGCCACAAAATACTATATCAAGCTTTGTGGGCTTGTAGAACTTCTTCTAAGGAATCAACTAATGCAACTCATTTTTGACAAATATTTGGGCATGATTCTATTTTACCTTCCAACAAATTCTGGAATATGATGTTGGATAAGTTAGTCGACCTAAACAGAGAGAGAATGACCACATTGAACATGCTCATAAGGAAAAAAGAAAGAGTAGCTAGGGCCTACAATAAAAAGGTAAAGCCTAAAACCTTTTTGGTCGATAACTTGGTTTAGAAATTTATTTTGTCTATAGACAAAAAAGATAGAGTTCTACAAAAATAGCCACCTAACTGGGTGTTAGATGAAGGCGACTTATATAGAGAGGGGGTGAATAGATCTCCAAAAAAAATTACTTTACAAAAATTATTTTCAAAAAGTTATAGCTAGCGGAATTGACTTGGATTGATTCGTCTAACTCGAACTGCTATCTAAAAGCTCAGATATACGTATATGAAAACCAATTGAAGATAATGATAAGCAATTCAATCAATATTCTTTAGTAACAATCCCTTGAAAGCTACTCAATAAGTAACGATATTCCCAATGATAAATCACACAAAAATACTATTGAGACAAATTATCGAACACCTTGTGTGCAATCGATTTTGTTTGGAAATATGTATAGCTTTGTTAATCTTTAAATCCAGCCACAATCTAAATAATTATGATCAACTAAAAAAACGTTTTTCAAACGGTTTTCAAAAGAATTAACCAAACGTATTGATCGCACAATTGATGAACTCAACAATTTGTTTAGACAGTTCCCCGGCCTCGCTATGGGTATATCTGCCCTCAATTTGAAATTGAATTAAGATAGTGAAATCTAATCTTACTTTGCAAAAGTAGTTTACAAAATAAATGTTGCAATGCAACCCCACAAAACCTATAATTGATGTTGATTCTAACACTTTCTTTTCCCTTGATTTGAGCTTGATCAAGTCACCCAACAATGCCAATTTGATTCACCGTCTCAAGTTACTCCTTTGCAAGAACTTGATGACTCGACTTTGTATCGTACTTTTTAATTCATTTTGTGCACTTTTATCTGTTATTTTATCGAGTCATTATCGTATTAGTTGTTGATCGCTTATGTTTTCTTCTGTTGTTACTTGACAGTTGTTATATCAGCAACATAGAAGAAAAAGATCAAAAGACGAGCTAAGAAATGAAGAAAACCCTTCAAAAAGTCTAGTTTTGTCCTTCTCAGAGCAATGGCGTTGGCCATGGCCAGAGGAAGGCGGTCGCCGTGCAAGAAAAGGAGGGAATCCCAGTTTGAAGCTAATGGTCGTCGCCATTAGGCACACGGCGGTCTCCATTCAACGCTGGAGCAGTTATTGTAGAGCAGTTTGCCAGTTCTGATTGTATTTGAATTCAAAAGCCTTGGAGCCATTTCCCCTCTATATATAGACCCTTGTAGGTCAATTTTAGAATCGAAGGAACCCGTGCAAAAGCGCTCTAGAAATTTCCTCAGACATTACCTACATACTCACTTACCAAAGCAGTAATTGCTCATACTGAGTGACTGCTGCACCGTTGTATTTTTACTTCTGTTGCTGATTGTACGCTTGGATCAATATTGAAATTTATTTGAAGCCATTTTTATTTCGGTTTATCTCAGGTCATTTAAATTTCCGCTTTACTGCAATTTTTTATTTTGTATTACTTGCGATTATGTGTGTTTTAATTTACAACATGTTAAGTACTTTATATTTAAAGATGAATATGTCTGAGTAGTTTCGTCGGAGTCCGTAGTCTAAGTATCTTCGCCCCGACGGGACTCTGTAGAAACCTTTGGTGTTTAACTTAGTCGTTTTAATTCTGGTTCTGCTATCTAACCTGAATTTAGGCAGTCTTGTCGTGAGAGCGAGAGGTTGGTTAACAGAGTTTTGTCATGAGAGTGAGAAACGCACCAAGGCGTGTCGAATAGAGCGAGAGTTTGAGGTGATCGCTGGATAGTAGATACCGAACACTGAGCCTGAACACAGCGAGAGCGCTTTAGGCTTTAGTTAGGATTTTTTAGTTTTCAAAGTGTGTCTTTTAACTACCGAGCGAACGGGAGCAAAATATTGGGGTTATCAGGTGTAGTTGGGTCAATAACGCGAGAGTGTGAGATTGAATCTTTAAACCAACTTTTCCCACAAAATAACTTTGAGTCCTTTGTTAACACCTGGGATCTACGGAGTCCCTTAGGAGCACGTAGATCATTCTTCGGACCCATTTCTTTATCTTTTTCAAATCCCATTATAATTGAGCTCCTTTTACCGCAAAAAGAAAATTCAAGCCTTAGTTTTGCACCACAACAATTGATCACTCTAGATTGATTATTAGCCCTTGTGGGTTTGACAATCTTTTAAAACTACGCAATAAATTGTATACTTGCAGTAGTAATCCGACCAATACGTAAAGTCGCAATCAGAACTCTCGTTCTTCAAAGCCTTCACTCGATCGAATCCAAATTGAAAATTGTTGTAACCTAAGAGTTACAAATTTGATTCACCGTCTCATGCTACTCCTTTGGAAGAACCTTCCGTTCTTTAAAGCCTTCACTCGATCGAATCTAAATATGCGTAATCTTGTCCAAAACCTTTAAATCCCCAATTGATCTTGATGGAAAACTCCACCTTGGTTTTCTTATTTGAAAGCCCCCAAGATCTAAACCCAATTTACATTTCACCAACCTAAATTGGATGTTATCAACTTGATTCTAGATGGTGCTCAAACAATGAATGATTATATGTACTTTGTTTATGTGTATGCATAAAATCAAGGTTGAAGATGAAAAAGACTCTTTGTATGTTTCAACTTACGTTTATGATTTTCATAAAATCATTGAAAAGAAATGACGTATGTAACTTGTATATATATGTGAGCAAGTATGAAGCAAAAGAAATAGAAAACGCTGTAAAATTTCAAGATTTTTAATGTATGTGTCGACCTATGTAAGTCATGTGTTGACCTGTATAGGTCATGTGTCAACCTATAGAGGCATCACATCAAACAGAGCCTACAGACTTTAAAAATGCAGTATATGAGTCGACCTGAAAAATGTATTTGTCGACTTGTAGAGAAACATTATTTCTATGTGTTTACCTATAGAGCATATGTGTCGACATATAGATGTTTTTCATGTGAAAATCATATTTTTTATGCCTGAACCTTTTCTAAACCTTTTCCAACATGTTGTTAAGCTTCCTAATGCTAAAATTCACAAGTAGACTCAGAGGATACTTTTCAATGTACATAAACACTAAAGTATCCTAGTTTTGACATCATACAAAACATATCTAATGGTAACAGAAAGTTACACTCACACTGGGAAGGTATCTTTCTAATCACTCAGGCGCTTTCAAACAATTCCTATGAGATTTAAGAGACTAACCCAAAACGTCGAACCCTGAGAATAAACGTGAATTACCTAAAAGGATACAAACCTATGTTGTAGGAGATTTGAATAATAGAATAAATAGTTTAATACAAAAGTAAGCCAACATCGTATACAAAAGGGGTACCAAAATGGAAATGTCATAACATAAACTTAGTAAAAAAAATAAATTACTTAAAAAAAATTGGCCTTAACATTCTCTAAGCGCTCTTTTAAAATAGCCGTCCTATTATTGAGTCAAGACTCCTCATATTTTAACTCCTCAAGCTTTAAGTCTAGTTGAAGAGCAGCTTCCACATATTTAATACCAACATGAGCTTTTTGATCAATGAGATCTTTGGTAGAAGCCAACACGAAGCCTTCTAGTTCCTTTTCCTTTTTCCATATATCTTCTGATAGAACAAGATTTGTTCATGACATATATCTCTTTGGTTTTGAAGATAACAAAGTATTAAGAGAACAATAGTATTATCTAATGTGTGTTTCAAGTATACAGGTTATAAGGCTCGAAAAGAAGGCATCCAGGATCTAATATAAGGACACATTTGACATGAGCTGAGTTACTAGCTTCTGATGGATCAGAACTTGAAGAACACTATCTAAGTAATGTCTGTCATATACTCTGAAGTTGAAGAACTCAGTATCAGAAGATCAATCTATTGTCTTTATACTAATTTGTTGTATCAACTTCTGGTGAACATTAATAATTAGTAATAAAGCTTGAGTTATTCGTACTGTAAAAAGCAAGTTGCATTGTCAAATTAGCTTGTCAGCTAGAGTCTATTTTTTCACAAGGCTCAAGAACAAATGACATGCTTTTAAAATATCTACTCTCAACGGCTCTATAATACAAGATTACATGGAAGATACAATGGTGAAACATGTTGCACAATGGATTAAAATCTTTTGGTGTATCTCTCTTCAACGTCTCTTGTACTATGGAGAAACAAAGACACTTGTTTAAGTAATCTCTTCCAATGACTAGTCTTCTACAACTGCTATATAAGCTACTGAAGATTCAAACTGAAGTCTTCAACAAGGAGTAATCAAAAGTAAAAATATAGAAGTAAAGCCAAGAACGATATAAGTGTTCTACACTTTTGTATGGATGGAGGAATAACAAGATCGTACAATAAGTAACGCAATTGAGCATGCTGATTTTCTTTTATTTGTTGTAAACTATATTAAGCCTTAATATTTCTTAAACATTAAATATCTTAGAAATCTTAAGTGCTTAGAGATGTTTGTTAAGGTGATTACCTTGTACCTCTATTTTTGTATCAAGAACACCTTGTTCTTTATTCTATTAAACATGATTGTTTAGTAGTTTAGATAAAAGTCTCTTGCTATGTGCTTAAGTATCAAAGTCTCTTGATAAAAGGCTTGAGCTAAGTAATTATCCTGCTATGTGCTAGAGCATTGAAAGTCTTGATTAGTTGTTGATTGAGCAGAAAGTCTCAGACTAAAGGTTTAAGCGACAAAGTCTTAGGTCTGAGCGGATTGAGAAAAAGTCATGGGTTCATGGAACCTGAGAAAAGAAGTCTTGAGTTTGTGGAGCATAAGCAACGAAGTTTTAGGCCTGAGGGGCTTGAGCAGAAGTCTTGGATTCGTGGAATCTGAGCAGGGAAGTCTTGGAATGAGGGTTTAAGAAGAAGTCTTAAGTCTGAGGGACTTAAGCAAGAAAGTCTTGGGTTCGTGGAACCTAAGAAGAAGTCTTGGACTTGAGGGCTTTAAGCAGGAAGTCTCGAGCTGAGGGTCTAAGAAATGAAAAGTCTTATGTTTAAGTGCATAAGCGAATGTAATCATGTTTTGGTTATAGTGAAAATCTCTTGTGATGCAAGGGGACTAGACTACTCTCTTTTGGGAGAACCAATATAAATCTTTGTGTGTTGTTTTTCTTTTATTTTCTTATGTTAACATTCCTCTGTAATGTATAATCAGAATTTGAACACCGCTTTAGATTCTGAACTCTGATTAGAGGCAAAGTTAAGAAAATAAAAACACATTGAACCACCCTTTTGTGTATTTTTCTCACCTTCATCTTCGACAAGCTTCATCAACTACAAAATCTGGGCATCATATATGGTAATTTGTCCCCAGTAGGTGGATAGTTAATCTTTATGTTTTTGGGCCTTAACGTCCAAAAGATCCACTTTTTACTGTGACACCACTCTAAGATCTTACTCTTTTATCGAGCCTTCAGCTTTATTTTGAATAAGATCTACATATTTTTGTTTTTCCCCAACAAAGTGGAAGATTCGATCAAGGAAAGGCTCGAAGTCTATCCTAAAAGGAATTGCGGACTCAGGTAGCACTTAACCACTAAGTTTCTTCAACAACTTTCTGATGTCAGATTCTATCGAAGGGTCTTGCTCGAGGACTTGAAAAATGTCAATGCCAAAAGCATATGCTTTAAATTCCTTGACCAGTAAGCGTGTAGAGTCTTCATTAAGGTTACTTTTAGCAACATATGAACTTGAATATCGACTAACACCACTCATTCCCTGACTCTTTACAAGTCTTCTTAGAGCCTTAGAAAGACTTTTCTATTTGATGGCCATGATCTACTCTCAATTAAGATAAGTATTGAATGAATAATCTTTGATAGGTTGATGGGTGGTAGCTGTGGTACAAGAGGACTTAGTCACACCAGGTTTTGATTCAACACCAAGAGCATCTGCAATTTTTCTATGGGTGCTTCCTCAGTATCCTCAAATGAGGCATATGAATTTCCTCTGTCAGAAGCAACTGGGCCCCCAGTTGAATCATCAGCCTCATCAGAATCTTGATTCTTCACAGAGATGGAACAAGACTAAGGGTTAATATTGGTTCGATGATTTGGTTGTCACCTTTGTTCACATCTTCATCTCTAATTTCCTTACTGGTCTCAGGATCGTATTCCCCAGTTATAGTTAGATGAATTGAATGTAAACTAGTATTGGGAGGTGTCGAACAATCAATACTGGAAAAAATTGGTGCTTTTGGATCTTTGTTGGAAAGTGGATCATTTTACAAAAAATGGGAAATTTGGTCGACACACATAAAATAATGATGAAGCTTTTAAAGGAAAAATAATTCTAACATACCTTGGCTCATGCAAAGGAATCATCCGAATCTTTCGTTTCTGGCGTAAGCTCAACACTTCCTATTGGCTTAGGAAATACATTGGGGAAAACTTCAGTGCTATTTCCTATGATGTTTATAGTAGTTTCATCCTAAGTTTTCTGTGTGTGTGTGTGGGGGGGGGGGGGGGGGGAGGCACTGCTAGAACCAAAGAGGTAGGAATTTCTTAGTTTATTCTTTTTCTTCTCCTCAGTGTAACGGGGTTCAGAGGTGGCAATAAGAGATTTTCCAGGTTGGGGGACTTCCAGTTGAGGGGGCTTTAGAGATGAGTTAGTCTTTGCATTATCATCTTAATACATATTTTGAGTTTCTTGGAAAAAATGGAAACGAGAAAAGCTATGAAGAAATAGAGAGTCGGAAACTCATACTTGGGTTTTCTTCAACACTTCCCCAAGTGTGTCCTTCTTACTTTTCTTCGACAAAGGCAGATAAGCGGTTGTAATGTTTGCACGCTTTTGGCCCTAAAAGGATGATGTATTATTCATACAACATGTTTGAAATTTACCAATTAAAAATAAAAAGAGACAGTCTAAAAACCTATTTTGCTACATCATCTTCGACAGAGGTTTCCTCCTTTAGATTTGCCTTTCCTTTAGGGCATCAGCAAACGAAGTAGTCTCTTTTCTATGACTGTACAGATTAAAACGTGAGTTAGATTACTACTACCAAGGAATGCAAAGTTATAAGGAAAATTATAGTTTTACCTTTGACGCTTGGCCAGGATGATCACCTGCATCAGCAACATCCCTCATGGCTTTCCTCAAAGCTACAACTGCTAAGAAGTATGACACAGTTAGACTAGTAGATATAAAAGGTTAAAACTTTAATCCAACAAGCCTTGATACATCGCCAGCAGCAATGTCAGATAGGAATTTAACGTGAACAGTATTGACATGAAGGTGACCTTGATAACTATATACATTGTGCTTGGTCGAAACCATTCTTTGGGCATGCTTTTTATAAGCATTTTCTATGTGAATTAAAACATTTCCAAAAAAAAAAACCATCTTGGGAATGGATTAAAAAAGGCCAAAGCCAATTCGTAAGAAGGCACAATTGGAAATTTTGGCTTATGAAAAAACAAAGTAAAAAAAATATTTATCTTTCACATAGTAGAGAAATTTTAACTTTGGCATTTTTCAATAAGTTTTTCTTTTAAAGTAGCAGCTGCCTCATAGATGGTCTGACTAAGGTCACGAGGATTATACACAGTTTCAAAATAGCATTGGAAAGCTCTAATTTATTTAATGGTACCTGTACCTTTTTAAAACTTGGTATGCAAAGAAATGAAAGCTTCAGTTAGATGGTGTATCTCGATCATCACGCCGACAAATTTTTTAGTCTAATAGTCCTTTGACCAAGTGTTGAACTCCCGGATGTAGTAGAAGGATTTTTGGATTTTGAAAGGAATAAGTTCTAAGATTTCTTCATCTTATTTGGCAAGGAGTTCAAAATATGTCTCCTCAGACATTCCGCCAGTGCTTAAGCATAGGCCCTTCTTGCGTTGGAAGTAGGAGTTGGGTTTGATCTAGAAAATACCAAATTATAGAGCCACAAGGTTGGGTTGGTACCCAACAAAACCCACTTGGCCTTTTTTGGTTGAAATCCTTGTCGGCAATAATTTTGGTGTCAGGAAAGCTTTCCAGATATCAATAGATTCATCCTGGTGTTCAGCGTTAAGTGCGAGGAATTCTCTTCTGAACCATGCAGGGACATAACTTCTATCCATGGAGGGAGCCATGTGAGAAGTGAACATGTAACACTTGGCAAACATCATATAATATTCATTGAAGATCTATTGTGTCCGAAGCCCTTTGTCAGTAGCAGTGATCAAGGTGAGTCTACTCTTTCGACTGTCCATTTCTTGGGGTTTTCAGCAGGTTTGTTTGGTTTGTTAGCCATTAAAGATCACTTATATGTGGCATTAAGCCAAAATTGAAGGATCCAGATAAATAGAAACGTGCCCTTGAGGTTGTCAATGAGACTGAATGTTTTCATGGCATGAGATGCCAGGTTTGAAGCTTCATAGAGTGATGCCAAAATTAATTGGCTTAAACAGATATTTATCCTACAGTGTAGTTGGTTGGCTAGAGTGACAAACGTTTTAACTACTTACAATGTGTTTGAGCAAAAAATGAAATGTGACAACCATATGGATAAGAAGGCAACATGTTCCTTGTCAGAAACCTCCTTAGTCCTCTTATTAATGTGATCAACGATGAAGTTGGTGAAGCTGGCACACTTTGAGTTAAAGCTAATGTTATCTTCCTTTTGGATAGACGGGTCAAAGATTTAATTAGTTGGTCAGAGACCCATAATGGCAACCACATCAATCAATGTTGGCGTAATCATGCCACAACACAGTTGGAAGGTGTTTGTCGAACCCTCCAAAAAATGAAGCACATCAGACAACATGTTATAGTTGTGCACAAGGCCTACCCTAAATAATTATGTTAGGTTGAAAAGAACTTGATTTTCCAAATATGTTCTTTCTTGGATTCTACCTTATTTAACCAATTAAGGTAGTTCGACTGATTGGTATATAAAGTCGAGCAAAAGATATGGGTAGACATATTGGTAAAATCTAAAGGTTGATTTATGGATGCGGGAGGTTTTGTATCGTGGTAACAAGGGAAAACCTCACTTACTCTTTCTATATTCACATTAAGATTGGGGAAGGATCAGAAGAAAAAGCATGAGTGACGTCAAAAATGTTAAAAGGGATCAACACTCGAGGCTTCTAAATGAGGGTTTTCTTTTCATGAAGAGGAGGTTTAGAGGCATACAATTGATTTCTAGCAAGAATGGGTGTGGTAATAGATGTAGCAAGAGGAATCTTCTGGTCTGAAGTTGATGTGGATGCCATTTGAGTTTAAGGAAGTAGAGGTTAAGTTTTTTCAGAAAGAAACACTGAAGTTTTGTTGAAGGTGAAGTAAAAATGAAAGAAAAGAGAAAAAAGATGAAGGAAAGATATCTATAGCTTTGGAGAAAATCGTTCATTTTCCTTATTTTTATTTATTTTTTATTTAAGGAAAATATATTAAAATAAAAGGCTTTTTTGACAAGTGTCCCCACGAAGGTTGAGAAAGTGGGAAGTTGGGATTATGTCTGTCCACATTTTCCAAGGAAATCAGAACCATGATGGTTCTTTCTGAACTTGCATGTCTCGGAAATACATTTAGCTAATAGCCATTGTGAGAGTGATGTCAGCGCATAACTTTGAATAGTGGTGAAAATTTCAAAAACACAGTCTATCTCTCAAAATGAATCAAAAGTGGCATCTTTTGGGGGGTAATTTGTTAACCAAGAAATTTCAATGTACTAATTTGACAAGGGAATTAGTTGAAATTTCTGCACAAACATAAGGCAAGATTTCATGCCTTTCGACTAGAGATAGTGGGGAAAAACATCAATGTCCGAAATGTTAAGGATTTGGTTTGGTACTTAGTGAAAATTTCAAAAGTTAGTTCCTGATCAATTCAACAGATCAAAGGAGATTTGACCAAAGTCAACTCAAAATAAAACCAAATAGTTATTTTTTGGTCTTATCTAAAACACCAAAAGATATGCGGAGATCAATTGAAGGCAAGCGAAACATGCAGAAGTAACGTGTAGGAAGGAAGAAAGTTGAATGTTAAAGACAATTAGTTTCATAATACTATAAATAAAGTTTATAGCGTTAGGATTCAGGGTGAGAAAAATCATTATAAACTTTAATTCTAACTCAAAGTATCTATACGCAAACGATAAATGAGTCTCTGAAGTAAATGTACTTGCATACCAATTTTTACTTATGCAAATAAAGTTTTTACATGTTATTTACATCTACATGTTTTATGTTCATTCAAGTTATCATTTCGACTTGGTCGAAATTGCTTTTACTTTTACTTTAAAAATTAATCTTTTTTCCAAAGTAGTCAATATCCAACGCAAATGCTCGACAACATGAATGCACACTTCTTTTTATCAAAAATTTAACACAACATGCCCCAGGACTCACTAATTTGATTATTCATACAATAAATTTAAAATTAAGTGATTGTTTATCAAAATCACCGGTGAACAAAGTTGTATCGCCTGAAGGCCATTTTCTTTGCTACAAATTCATGTATACATGAGATCTCTCAGGATTCATAGATCATATCAGAAATGACCCTCATCCCAACTTTGTTCACTTCCTCATTAAAATGCTCATAATAATGGAATTTCCTTAGTGGTTGAGTGGCAGTGTCGTATGATACAAAAACGGAACCTTTGTCGACAGTATACTAAGTACTAATGCATGCCTTAAGCGGAAAAATGTTATGTTAAATAGAATCAAAGAGAAAGAGCATACCTGGTGCAACTGTTTGGCTCACATACCTTTGGCATCGTCCAACATCTTCTTTATCCTAGACAAGATAACCTTGTTGGCCAATTATGCATGTCTATTTTCCTGTGAATGCACTACCGAGACAAACTTCATTTGAAAACCAAGCTGATGACAGAAATATACCAGAGTGAGCTGGAAAGATGGCTTCTTATGAGCCAATCTGGACCTTCTTCGGCTCATTGGTGGGAGTGATTATCTCCTTATCAGGCTCTATCCTAGGGTCCCAATCCACAAAATTAACCCCATTATTGGCCGATTGTGGTGCAACGATATCATATATATTCGCCCTTATAGCCCTTAGGTTATCTTCATAACACCTTCAGCAGTTTCTTGATCCCCTTGGATCCCGCCAATACAATCATTTGGCAATGGATATTTCATGCATAACTATAAAGTTGATATGGCATCCTCTAAAAGGTTGAAGGCGATTTATGGTGTGAGTGAGATGCCAACAATGGGTGGAAGGATCTAAGCTATCTTGTGATGGAGGTGGTGTTAGGGTTTGGTTTGTTGCCACATAATAGGACTAGTGAGAAAATGAGATTAAGATAAGTGAGTGAATCTATGTATGAGTGAGAGACACTGAGTTGTATGAGAGTGGTTGTGCGAGGATGAGTGTATTTTAGATTTTTAAAATATTTTTGAACTTGCATTCTAACAAGAGTTGTCTCAAATTTTTGGAGGCCCTTTGTAGTAGGGGTGTCAAAATGGATGGATTGGATTGTTAATGGATGGATCAAAATAATCCATTAATCCATTAACAATCCACTAAACTCTCTTAATAAAAATTCAATCTAATCCATCCATTAAAAGATAAAATCCATCCAATCCATCCATTAACATATTTCTAATGGATGGATATCCATCCATCCAAAAAATTAATTTAAAAATTCTTAATTTAATAAGTGACAACATAATATCCAATGGATTTATAAAATGAGATGGATGGATTGAATTCATCCATATGAGTTAGTGGATGGATTGGATCAAATTCATTAAATTATTTTTTGTCTTATGGATGGATTGAATGGATAAATTATTGGATGGATTGATGAATATTATCTAAATGGATTTCATTGCCACCTCTACTTTGTAGGTTACCCGCAATTTAACCACGACATAACAAATAACGATCTTATTTAACCATGATTTAACCGTGACAATATTTTACGAGACTCTATTTAATCACAATTTAATGGTGACAATATTTTATGAGACCATATTTAACCATAGTTTAATTGTGAAAAAATTTAGACCTTGTGTGTAAGGGTGAGAATATGTTAGACCAAGTAACAAATGACTACACTTAGCCTACATAGGTCCAAGTCATGCCAGATTTTTTTTTAAAATAGAAAATACATAGACTTTTTTATAAGCTTATTTAGTTAAAAGGTTAGGTCATAGGCCATAAAAAGCCTTTTAATCTTATCATATTGACTCATTTTAATAAATATGAATAACTTTATTATTATTATTAATATTTTATATTTTATATTTTATATTTTTAATTAAAATATAAAAAAAAAACTTTAATTATCTTGAAAAACTTATGAAAACAAGTTGAGAAAACCTTATAATTAATGTCATAGGTTATTTTCTTAAATTCTCTCAAACAAACAGTATCACAAAACTTATGCTATTAGATAAACTCAAATAAATTAATACAAATAAATATTTAATCTCATTGATCTTTTAATTTAATAGTCTACTTAAACATTAATTAAATTGTTTTTTACACATACTCAAATGAAATAGACTTTTAATTTTGTTAATAGATTAATCAAACATTCCAAATAACCGGACTCAAACCTAAAAATAAATCTATAATAGACTACAAATCAGAGTTAAGTTTTGAATTTTTTAACAGATGATACTCAGTCTTTAACAAAACCTAATTCAATTTAGCATATTCTCATCCTATTTATATAGTAATTCATCTTACACACCATCAAAAATGAACTTGCCTGACCCATTTATATTTAGTTAAAACTAACCAAACCACTCAGCAAACCCACTCAACTACTCTTTTTCTCTCTCTCTCTTTCTATTATCACATTTTTGTATCAGTGCGATTCATTGTCCCACTCTTAACTCAGCCTATTTATTTAAATACATCCGTAAATGAAAAATGTTTTTAAAGAAACTAATATAATAATAAAAAAAAAAAAACAATCCTTATAAAAAACCACAACAAAATCATCATAATTTCATTCTCATTTACTTTTCTTTCAATCTACATAATATACAACAGCAACAAAAAGAAGAGAGGTTAAAACTACATCTAATATAATCTATAATACTAAGAACCTGTTACATTATTCTTATTATTCTTATCATCTTCAATCTCAGTAATCTCATTGTGTCCCTCAGATAAATACAAAGTTGGTGAAGAAGCAAAAGAAGAAACCGCAGAAGAATACAAAGTTAAATCTGAACAAGAGTTACTAGAATCATTAGAACCTGTTAAACTAATCAACAAATCAACAAAAGCACCAACAATAAACCCATGATTCTTTTTTCCATTAACTCTCAAATACCAACTCAAAAGTTCCTCCAAACCTTCCCAATCTTTCACACCATGTGACTCAACCATCTCCACCATTGATCTCTTAAAATCCTCATAAGGATCGTCTGACTCCAAAGCCAATACAACACTTTCCTTAAACGGAAAGCCGTCCGCCTTCGCCTTTTCCAAGATCGAACTCGTGTCCTCCGCTTCGAAAAACAGTCTCTCCGACGACCTCTCGGATTTAACTCCGCGTACCAATGTCTCCAACAACTCCCCGTCGTTGTAGCAATAATACTCGTCTGATTCTGTCGAGAAACTCGCAGAATCAGACGAGGTTGTTGTGAAGCATGAGTTCGGTGTTTCGACTTGGTCGAAAAACACCGAGTTAACTGTTTTGAATATGTCATCATCACCGGCAGGAGTTCGAAAGGAGAGAGTCTTTGGAGGATGGTTGCAAGAAGGTAAGAATTGCCATGGATGGTTATTTCTTGGGGAGGTTTCTTTGGTTTTGAAAAGTGAAGATAGTTTCAAATTTTTCTTTCCCATTGGGAAGGGAGGGTGTGAAGAGGAAAGAGAGAGGGTGGTGTAATGAATATGAATGAGATGTAGTTTGGTGTTGGTAATAAATAAGATGAGATGAGAAGAGAAGTGAGTTATATAAAGATGAAGAATGTGAGAAAGAAATGGGATGTGGTTGGTGATTTCATGTGTGAATTAAATTTGTAGGTTTGTAAAATTCAATGGTATTTAATGCACACATCAACAACTGAATGTAACTGCCATCTTTGCAGAAGTGTCAGCCTCATATCTTCTTTTAAATCTTGTTAAATAATAGTACTATGCTTCTAAATAAAAAATCAAGTATAAGATAAGAGTTGATATACTTATTTATATTTACTATACATTTAAAAAAAACTAATTGATAAATGCACACAAATGTTTGAAAAAAACTGAAAAATACATGACTGACGTGTTGGACATACTTTAATATTCTTAGTTTCGACGAATCAAGATTAACTACATTAATAAATGCACACAAATACATCAAGTTTATGATCATAGATCGTCAATTTAAAATGAAAAATGTGTCCTTTAAGTTTTAAAAAAATAAATTAAAATCGAATGATTAAGTAAAAAACTCAACAATCCTGCATTCTTAAAGTCTAAAGTTATAAAATTCATGGCAATACACGTGCTTACAAATGTTTGAAAAAAACCGAATGACATATATATAATAGAGAGTCCAAATCTAAAACCTTGATACGTTCGTTGAAAAATACAGAAAAAATAAATATGACTGACGTTGAATATATTTTAACATTTTTAGTTTAGACAAATTAAGATTGATTACATTAATAAATGCACACAACTACATCGTTTAATAAATGTACACAAATATATCGAGTTTATAATCATAGATAATTTAGAATGAATTAAGTATAAAAAAAATAATTAAATTAAAATCGAATAATTAAGTAAAGAAGTAAGATTTGAAGTCACATATTTGTATTTGTGAAACCTAAAGTGAAATTTTACCAACTTACAACCTATATTGGCATGAAAAACATAACTAGTAAAATTGCATTTATTAATGTCATATGTGTTTGACCTAGTGAGGGTATTTTTATTTCTTTTTCAAAGAACAAAGATAAGAAATTACCAACACTAGACCAAGAAACAAACATGTACTTCATTAGCATTAAAATTTAAACCATTACACACTTATAGTAAAAGTAGGCAATGTTCCCCAAAATTTTCATTGAGATTTAATAGTGGCAAATATTTGTAAAATAAGTGAAAAAGACATTTATGTTATATTATAAGTAAAAAAAAGTTGTGGTTGAAATAGTGACACTATGAAAATGTTGATAGTATAGGTTATTAGATATACTATATAGATATATGAAGTGAAGAATGTGAATTCTTGTGATGTTTTTAAATAGGGAACGGTTGCATCACGCATAGTGTATTTATTTATTAGAAAAGGATGGTTTTGGGATCTAAAATAACTAGGCTATGTATTTATTAGGAACTTCTTTTATTGTTTTTACCTTATATAATATGTATCTCTCTGTCACATTTATTAAATAACTAGTTGTTTTGATACAAGGACAGATAACATAACATGTGATATTTCATGTTTCTATTTTCTTTTTTACTGAATTATTCACATGTAAATAATTATGACATTGTTTGTTCAATTTTGATATTTTAATTAGGTGTGTTTAAATTATCGGTTATTTAAATTATTTATATTTATATTTAAATTCGGTTATTAAAAGTATGTTAATTATTAGTATGATTTTAATCAAATCAATATTTTTGATATATTATGTATATAATTTTTTGAAAAATATAATATATTTTTTAAAAAATAAAATAACACGATTTTTATTTTAAAATTAAATATTTTTCTTAAATTAATAATAAAAAATTTTAAATAAAAAATTTTGACAAAAAATGATTTAAAAATAATTTAAATCAAAATTAGTTGATTTATAACCATTTTACAAAAATTAAATTCGTTAGACAATTAATTTTAATAATCAATTATAATATATGAATTATTTTTGTTTATATTTATGAATTAAATCCGTTTAACAATTGTTTATAATATATGAATTATTTTGAATGTATACTAATTAATTGTTTTAAAGTCAGACATGTTGATAATGATTTGTTTGTAGTGTAAAGGTGTTCATGGTCAATAAGAAATAATTTTTAAAAAATATAAAAATATATATAAAAAGATAATTAACCTAAATTATTTTCATAATGTTTTTAATATTTAGACTGATTTAATAAACTTTTAATAGAGAAAAAGAAAAAAGAAAATTTATAAAACTGCAAGAAAAAATGTTGGAAAAAATATAATCAAGATTACTTGAAAATATTTTAGAGTTAGTAGTGCTAGTTGATAAGACTAAAAAGAATTTGATATATTAAATTAATTTTTTATATAATTATACATGCATATATAATGCATCACATTCTGTGATGTACATGAATGTTTGTTGGCCACTAATAAAATAGAAATTCCATCACTTTGTTGGAGCATAGTGCTTTATAAATTATGAATAAATAATGAAGTTTATACAATTGTTTATCAATTTCTGATGATTATCCATGTATGTGTACATTTCCCAAAGTTGACCAAATTCTCTTGAGAAAAGGCTTAGTGCTTATTACTTTTGTTGGAATGGATCAAGTTGACTTTGAAACTAAGATGGTGAGTTTCAGTTTCTTGAGTTGGTTTGGTACTTTCTAAGATTTGTGATAATATGACAAATATTGGTTTCTCAAATGGAAAGGTTTGGTGTTGTAATGTGAAAGGAATTTTATGGGAGAAATGAGTACAAATTGTGGGAATTAGGTATACAACTTTTTTATAGTTCAGAAACACTTCTTTTATAGGTGCAACAGCTGTAAAAATATTTAGATTAGAGAAGCTATCAAAACACCTCATTAATATTATTATTTTTTAATAGCAAAATACATTATTTATTAAATAGGTGAAAACTACAAAAGTATAAAAAGAACCGTTAGTGCAGCATAAGGAACGTTAAATAGACCATAAAAAAGCAAAACAAAAGATACAATAAAATAAATAAATAAATAAATAAATAGTAGCACCAGAGCAATTCGAAAGGAGTAAGGATTCTCAACAATATCACATTACAAAAAAAGATAAGGAGGTTCAACTAAACACAAAGCAAAGGCAATAGAGAAAAAACATCTTTTATATGATTCCATTTTCATTTATCTCTATTTAGAGAGAGAAGCTATGAAACATAGAGAGAAGGTTATTAATCACATGTAACTAACTTACGAAGAAAAAAAATTATTCTTCACCTGAAATTTTGTCATACCCTAAATTTGTCTTACCAGTACACTATTTTCATCTGTATATCCATCCACCAACCATTATTCAGAAAATCAAAAAAATATGTTGTTTATGCTTGTTGTCCAAACTCAGGGTATCACAGGATTAAATTCAATTGGGCTGAGGTTCATTTGAGATATCCAGTCAGGTGTATGAGTAGGGTTGACTGAGGTTCATCTGGTTGGGTCCTAGTTTTGATCGGACAAGGGTGTATTCAAGGCCAGGGTTCAAGACTTACTTGATAGGTGTGTCTGAAGATCCAATTAGGGTTTATGTCACAAGTCAAGTCAATTATGAATGAATCAAAGTGTCAGGACTGTGGCAAATTCAAGTGTTTTATGGTTGATGATCATCAAGATCGAGTTTATTTTTTAATTAAAGTTTGGTCATGACTCTCTGATTTTAAGGCATTTTCGGGCACAAGGAGCCTCATATTGAAGGCTTTGGTTTATCAATATTCAAGTGGCCGGATGCAGAGGAATTTATTGATTCATATTTTTAATCTAATTCATTCCAAGCTCATGATGAGTTCAAGATTGATTTGTGGTTCAAGGCTATGACTCCTTCAAAGTTCAAGACTGATTCAAGGTTCACCTTGATTCAGTAATTCAGTTCCTTCAAGATTCACATTTGATTTATGATAAATTTCTCTTCGAGGGTTAATTCAGGTCAAGTTCAAGAGCCAACATGCAAATGCAAGCTAGAGATATTTTCCATCAATTTAGGTTCATTATCACATTTCATAAAATCACAAAGCCCATATTCATACAAAAATAAAAAAATCTAGAAAAACTCATTGTCACAAAATGCCAACAAAAATATTACAATTTGTAAGCCCAAGCTCACCACTCAAATCCTTTTTCGAGAAAATCATTACACAATTATCGGGCTCATGATTTTTGAAGAGCAATAAGCCCATTACATTTTCCAAAATAAAATAATGCAAATTTCAATAAGTAAAACTTCAACACAATACTATTCCAAAACTAATACATATATGAATACACCATATTTTCAAGCTTTTCCTTTACACATATACCATATTATACCAACAGAAGACAAAAATGGAAGTGTCTGAAGATAGGAAAACACTTAGAAGGGGGGGGGGGGGGTTGAATAAGGGGTTTCAAAAACAACTTTAGATAATAAAAATGAACAAGTTATTTTTATCCTGATTCATTTGAACTCAAACTACTCCAATCCACCCGGCCAAGGTGATTTCACCTCTCTCAAACGAGGATTTAATCCACTAATCAAAAACTTGATTACAGTGATATCACTAAGACAATCTGTCTTAGTCTTCTCAAGAATTCTGACCACAACTTGGTCTCTTAAGGAACTATTACAAAGTAATACAAATATGTGTTTAAGTGCTTCTAAGAAGTTGTTATCACAACAGTGATTTTTACACAAGTTAAGAACAAAGAAAAACTAGAGTGTTCGTTAAAGAATTATTTTTTTCTTGTTTCAAAGTTGTTCAATAATGGTTATTCAATATCTTTCGTCAACGTTGAAATGATGTTGAAGACTTGCTTAAATAGAGCTTCACATCCAATTCTCAAATAACGTGCAGCTGTTGCCTTTTGTCTTCTTTGACTTTTCCTTCACAGAAGAGGAATGTTCAGAGATATCCTTTTTGTCTGACTTCCTATGCCATACACGAAAGAGGAAAGAGCCGTTTGGATGAAGACAACGAATATGCCAGCGAATCTTTATTTGAACAACATCTTCTTTAACAAGTTTCTTTATCAGAGTTTCTCTCTTATCAAAGTCTCTTCATCAAAGTTTCTGCAGCTTAGTGCTTAACGTGTTTGTCTTATCAGAGTTGACTTGATACTCAGAGCCTCTGTAGTTGTAACATTGAGTTTAGTTCTTTCAGAGTCTTCTGGAACTTTGCTTTGTACTCTTTGCTCAGAGTCTTCTATAGCTTTCTTCAGAGTCTTCTGTAGCTGCGCTTCAGAGTCTTCTATAGCTGCGCTTCAGAGTCTTCTGTAGCTGCGCTTCAGAGTCCTCTATAGCTGTGCATTTTACGCTCAGAGCCTTGCGTTGCTTAACGTTCAGAAGAAAACTTGCGTCCAAAAGAGCATTTATACTATTATCTGAAACAAATATACTTGAACAAAATTAGAGTATATATTTCCTTCATACAAAATTTCATTAATGTTATCATCAAAACATAGAGATATATTAAGAACCAATCTGTGTTCTAACAATCTCCCCCTTTTTGATGATGACAAAAACTATAAGAAATTTTGTTCAATATTAAAAAGATATATATCTCCCCCTAAGAATATGATTATCCCCCTGAAATGAATACTGCTAGAAAATTTAAAACTTCCCTTTTGCACTTGTATTCTTTCCAGAGTCAGAGCAAGCTTGTAGACTTCCTCAGATTTTGTTCAGAGTTAGTTCTATGAATATTATCAAATGAGAAATTTTAGCTCTGAAACACTGAATTCAATGTTAGTTATATTTTATCATGTATGAGTTACCATTCAGTATCTGTTTATATGATCAATCAAGATTTCCATTTTCTCCCCCTTTTTGTCATATCAAAAAGAAAATCATTAAAGATAAAAAAAAATTCAGAGCATGAAAATTTAAGATATAAGCAGAGGAAACATAATCACATTTATATTGAAAAATTCAGAAGAGAAACACAACAAGCAAAATATCACAGAAGTGCACAAACAAACACAACAACTAAGATAGACGAGAAGCTAAAATCTTAAAAAGCCCAGTCATCTCGGAGGTTGACGCTTCTTATTTTGCCATCCAAGTCTTGATCTCAGATGTAGATTCTTCTTGCTTAACCATCTAGTCCTTAATCTCTTTTGTGGTCTTCTCTTGCTTTATCATCCATTCTTTTATCTCATTGTTGGTAGTCTCTTTCTTAGCAAACTTACTTTACAAATCTTCATCTTCTTTCTTCAACACAGTTGAATCCTGAACAGCCACTGAAGCAGATGCATTCTGAATAATCAGTGAATCAGATGCATTCTCTAAAACCATAGCAGAAGGCTGATCATAGGCAGGAGTTTCTTCAGGACCAGGAGCCTCTGGGATTACTTATTCAGGCTGAGAAACTTCACCAGCTTGAAGTGCAGTAGATTCTCCAGGTGATGAACACACAACCTTTGCAGGTGTGTTTTCTAGAAGCAAAGTGGGAGATCTTTGGACACTTAGTAGAGCAAGTTTCACAGCTTCAGAAAATCTCTCTTTTGCATCAGCAGAGCAAGCATCTTGAAGGTGCATAGACACATAGAAGAATCTCTTTCTGAAGGCCTTCCAGACCTCTTCAGAGTCTTGAGGATTCATGCTATTTAGGCACTTCTCTCTAACAGCAGATAACCACAACTGCATTTCTGTTTCAAAACTATATAACAGAGTTCCAACCTCTGGTTTAGGTTTTGGTTCAAGGTATGCCTCTAAGAAGGATTGCTTGAGGGTATCTAAGAAAGTAGGTTTATTAGAGGTTTATGGTTTGGAAGTGGGTGAAGGTTTGGCTGTAGAAAGAGAGGGAATGGAAATAGGAATGGAAATGGGAGTAGGAATGAGAATGAAAGTAGAAATGGGAATGACAGAAGGATTTGGTTTAGATGGGATAGGTTAAGATGGCATTGGTTCAGATGTGATGGTAGCAACTTCAGGTTCAGAGGGGATTGAAACATCTGGTTGGTTTATTGAAGGGATATCAGCAGGATGGTTTGGGGAGTTATGTGTAGGTGAGGTAGCATCTGAAAGATCAGAATCTGAGGAATCAGATGAATCAGATGAGTCAGATGATCTAGATGAAACTGGGTAAATGGTCTTAAGAGGTTGGAGATCAAGAATTTCAGGTTCAGGTACAGATGGGTTAGGTTCAGAAATATCAGGTTGGTTTGTAGAGGGGTTTGGTTCAGAAAATTTTGGTTCAGAGGGTTTTGAAGTAACCGTTTTTGGTTTGAAGATGAGGCTTCAGTAGAATTTGCTTGTTGATGGATGTTGAAAGATGGTGTGGATGGGATAGAGGTGGTTTGTTCAGATGAGGCTTCTTGATTTTGTGGATAGGTGGGGTGATCAGAAGTGATGTTTTGGTTATGTTGAGAAGAGGTAACAGAGTCATGAACATTTTTAGAGGAAAAATGTTCAGATGAGATGTGTTGAGGTGAACGGGTTCTGATAGGATCATAGGGAGGAGGAGGTTGAAATGTTGGAGTTTCTGTTACAGTTTCCAGAATTAGAGATAAACCAACAGAAGGGTTACCTGAATGCTTGAAACATTTAGCCTTCACATAAGAGTCTTCTTCATAGGTTTTCCTCTTAGAGCGTGTAGAACCTTCTTCTGAAACCTTTCTCTTCTTTCTTCTCTTCTTCATGATTACTTCTAGAGCAGGTTCATTTGTACGTATCAGTAGATCTGGTGGTATTGGAGTTCCATCTTCCAGACAAGAAGCAATATAATGAAGTAGAGCTTCCTTAGGCTCTTCTGCAGTAAAAATTGGAAAGTCATCCACTGGAACTCTCCTTCTGCTTACTTCAGCAGAGTTGATCTTAACTGGATCAGAGGAAAGTGTTTCCACCAACTTCATCCTCTGAAGACTTTTTCCATCCAGAGGCTTCCCAAGTATTGGAACTAATTCTTCCTTCTGACCAACCTCTGTCAGATGAACTACCAAGCCATTTTCTGTGAGTACATCAGAGATCAATCTTCCCATGGGGATCCAATTTCTGATCTTCTGATGTTTGATTCTAATCTCTTCTCTGGACATTTTCACGTGGCTCCAAAGATGAGCAAACAACAAATATGGCAGATCCACCTTGACGTCTTTTCCCAAACAATACATAAAATACAACTGCTCTATATTGATGTAGTCAGGAGAGTTTGAAGCTTTTCTGTGGTGAATGCAACCCAGAAAGATCTTTTCCCAGATCTTATAGTGTGTCTTCAGATCCTTAATCTTGCTTGATCAGAGGTAAAAACCTCGTTGTACACTTCAGCCATGTTTACACGACCTATAGGGAGATGAGTAACACCTTCTTCTTCTTCATATCCTATCAGTTTGCGAATCATATCTTCAGTGATTATGATTTCTTTTCCCAAAATAGACGAGGAGATGAACTTAGGGTAAACCTTTGCATGGATCCAGAATTCCTTTACCAAACAAGGAAAAACTGGACCAACCAATCTATCAAAATACTTAACCCAACCTTGAAAATTTACTTTTGGGCGAAGATCAAAGCCATTCTTTACAATACATTCAAAATTCACCATGAACTCACAAAGCACTTCTAAATCTTCAATAGGCGTAAGAAGAGTTCTTTCTGGTTCTTTGTAAGTAGCATTACCCATTTCTGATGTAGATACCCCAGCCATTGTTGAAGCTAACTTTTGATGAGATGAAGATGAAGTTGCCATTGAAGAACTTGAGAGATGACTTGAATTTCTTTTAGGTTTAGAGGAGAAGAGAAAGAAGTGAAGCAAACCAAAATGCATAAAGGTTGTGAGAGAGAGTGAAAATGTGAAATGTGTTGTGTAGTGGAGTATAAAGAGAACAAAAAATTAGGGCACACAGAAAACGCAAACACACTTTCAGCAATTAATCACATTAATAAAAATTAAATCAATTCATAAAAGGAAATAATGATTATTACGCATTTAATGATCTGACAAAGTGGGGGAAAAAAGAGAATTTTAATTAATTCAAACAGTACCTTGAAACGGCGTCTCAGCATTGTGCACTCAACCGTTTTCATTATTCAGAAAACAAGTGACACGTGTTTGATGTGATGTGCTTCTGAAGCTCTTTAGGAAATGAAACGTTAGCTAGCGTTCAGATCCTCTGAAGCTTGTTAACTCAGATTTTCACACAATAAATAAAGTGACTAAAGAAATTACAGATGCAGCACTTCAGAGTATAGACTTTAAACATTTTTCATCTGAATAAATTTGCTTCTGAAGAAAAATTATATTCTAGACAAAAATCCATACTAATATTTTTCAGAATAAATTTAAATCTATCTTCAGTAAGGGGTTTTGTAAAAATATCAGCCCATTGATGGTCTGTATCAACAAAATTTAAACTTAAAATTCCCTTCTGAATATAATCTCTGATAAAGTGATGTTTAATTTCTACATGCTTTGCCTTTGAATGTAAAATAGGGTTTTTAGAGAGGCAAATAGTAGAAGTATTATCACAAAAGATAGGAATGTTACTCTCATGAATTTGATAGTCTTCCAGCCGACTCTTCATCCAGAGCATCTGGATGCTACAACCAGCAGCATCAATATATTCTGCTTTTGTAGTTGAGAGTGTTATTGTGGGTTGCTTCTTGATGTACCAAGAGATTATATTTCCTCCCAAAAACTGACAGCTTCCAGAGGTGCTTTTGCGTTCAACTCTGTCTCCAGCAAAGTCAGCATCACAGAAGCCTACTAGTTTATAATCATCAGATCTTCTGTAACACAAACCCACGTTAGTAGTACCTTTTAGATACCTCAGAATCCTCTTAATAGCAGTTAAGTGAGATTCTCTAGGATCTGATTGGAATCTAGCACATAAACAAACGCTGAAAAGAATATCAGGTCTAGAAGCAGTCAAATACAGAAGAGAGCCAATCATACCTCTGTAGAGCTTCTGATCTACCTTTTTACTTACCTCTTCTTTTCCTATAGTGCTAGTTGGATGCATTGGAGTCTTAGCCAACTTACTTTCTGTCATGTTAAACTTCTTTAGAAGCTCCTTTACATACTTTGTCTGATGTATGTAGGTGCCTTCTGGAGTTTGATTAACTTGAATTCCCAGAAAGAATCTTAGCTCTCCCATCATGCTTATTTCAAATTCTGCCTGCATAGACTCAACAAACTCCTTTCCAAGTGTAATATTTGTTGTTCCAAAAATAATATCATCAACATAAATCTGACAGATTAAGATATCTTTCTTAATTGATTTATGAAAAAGAGTGGTATCCACCTTTCCTCTGAAAATATTATTTTCTAGAAGGAAATTACTCAGTCTTTCATACCAAGCTCTGGGAGCTTTTTTTAAGCCATAGAGTGATTTCTTTAATTTAAAAACATGTTCTGGAAATTTTTCATTTTCAAAACCAGGAGGTTCATGAACATAAACTTCTTCTTCAATTAAGCCATTTAAGAAAACACTTTTAACATCCATCTGATACAGAGCGATGTTATTCTGTGCAGCAAAGGAAATTAACAAGTGAATAAATTCTAACCTTGCCACAGGAGCATATGTCTCTGTGTAATCAATACCTTTTTGTTGACTGTAGCCTTGAGCAACCAGCCTAGCTTTATTTCTGATGACTTCTCCTTGCTCATTCAACTTATTTCTGTAAACCCATTTTGTTCCAATAATATTAAATCCTTTTGGTCTTGGAACCAGATCCCAGACATCATTTCTTGCGAATTGGTTAAGCTCCTCTTGCATAACAAGTATCCAATCATTATCTTGCAGAGCTTCATCCACAGAGGTAGGTTCAATAATTAACACCAAACCAAACAATGATGTTCCAGATGATTTTAGAAAGGATCTTGTCCTGATGGGGCCATCCTTCTTTCCAATAATCATTTCCTCTGGATGAGAAACTTTAATTTTGGAGGATCCTTTCAGAGTGGGTTCTTCAGAAATAGTTAAGTTTTCCAGATGAGCAGCCAATGGAGTAGCATCTGAAGTAGCTTTTGGTTCTTTTGCTTGAACTTTGTCTGCCTCTGATTCTTCAGAATCCGTGAGAAGAACTTCTCAATCTGCAAAAATTTCAAACTACTTTGGCTTTTGATTGCCAAGCTTATCATCAAATCTGACATGAATTGATTCTTCCACAATCTGTGTCTCAGTATTGTATACTCTGTAGCCTTTTGAGCGTTCAGAATATCCAATCATAAAACATTTTTGTGCTTTAGAGTCAAACTTGTTCAGATTGTCTTTAGTATTCAGGATAAAGCAAATACATCCAAAAGGATGGAAATATGAAATGTTGGGCTTTTTATTCCTCCACAATTCATAAGGAGTGTTCTCCAGAAGAGGTCTTACAGACACTCTGTTCTGAATATAACATGTTGTATTTATTGCTTTTTCCCAAAAGTGTTTAGCCATATTTGTCTCATTGATCATGGTTCTAGCCATTTCTTGCAATGTTCTGTTCTTTCATTCTACAACTCCATCCTATTGAGGAGTTCTAGGACAAGAGAAATCATGTGCAATGCCATTTTCTTTAAAATATTTTTCAAAAAATTTATTTTCAAATTCTCCACCATGATCACTTCTGACTTTGACAATTTTAAATTCTTTTTCGTTTTGGACTTGATTGCATAAGTCAAAGAATACAGAGTGTGACTCATCCTTGTGTTTTAGGAATTTTACCCATGTCTATCTGCTGTAGTCATCAACGATGGCAAGCCCATACTTCTTGCCTCTGATGGATGCAGTTTTCACTGGTCCAAACAGATCAATATGAATAAGCTCTAATGGTCTAGAGGTAGAAACAACATTTTTAGGTTTGAAAGTAGATTTTGAAAATTTTCCTTTCTGACATGCTTCACAAAGAGCATCTGAGTTGAACTTCAACTTAGGAAGTCCTCTGACCAAATTGAGCTTGTTAATCTGAGATATACGTCTCATACTAACATGACCCAATATTCTATGTCAGACCCATTGCTCATCATTAATAGACATAAGGCATTTAACATTTTGATTTTCAGTTTTGAAAGTTTTATCTTATAAATGTTGTTCTTCCTTTTACCATTAAAGAGGATTGAACCATCTTTCTGACTAACAGTTTTACAACATTTTTGATTAAAGATTATATCATAAACATTGTCACTTAATTGACTTATGGACAATAAGTTATGAGTTAATCTTTCAACAAGCAGAACATTAGAGATAGAAGGGGGGTTACCATTACCAATTGTTCCAGAGCCAATGATTTTCCCCTTCTGGTTTCCTCCAAACTTCACGTCTCCTCCAGATCTAAGTTCTAGGCTTTGGAACATAAACCTTCTTCCCGTCATATGTCATGAGCATCCAGAGTCCAGGTACCATGACTGGTGTCTTAACTTTGCTGCTAAGGACATTTGCAACATAGATTATTTTATCCTTAGGTACTAATATCATTTTGGGTCCTTTGAGGTTAGTTGGTCTGAAGTTCTGCCTGAACTTCTTTCCCTTAAAAGCATTTGTGTTCTGACGAGGTTTTGGTTTATAAAAAATTTGGTGTTCTGATTTGTACGTGTGTGCTTTATGTCATTTAGGTGACCATATTTAAAATGAGTGTACAGAGGAGTGTAATTGATGATAAGCTTATCAACAGGTTTTGGATTTGATTCTTTCCCAGAGGGTGATTCATATCCAATTCTTTTTCTGTTGTTCATGCTAACACCATAGATCATAAAAGCCATTTTGCTTCTATCTAGACCTCTGGACAAGAACCTCTGAAAACTATGGTCATACTCTTCTAAAATATTTTTAGAGCAAGACATAGTATCTGATTCAGACTTTTGATGAGCTTTTTCTAATTCAGTTTTTATTTGAAAATTATTTGCTTTTAGCTCAGCAATTTCTGATTTCATCTGATCAGTCTCAGATGCAAGACAACTTTGAAGCTTCTTGTATTTGAGTCTAATCTTACTATAGTTTTCAAATATCTCAAATAAGCTTTCAATTAGCTCAGCTCTGGTAAGATCAAAAAATACCTCTTCTGAATCTGATTCTGATCCAGATTCAGATGATTCTTCATGGTCCTCTGTGTCAGCCATCAGTGCAACATTTGCACATTCGTCCTCAGACTCTGACGAGGCTTCAAAAGAATCTGAGTCATCCCATGTAGTCATCAGGACTTTCTTCTTCTTCTCAAACTTCTTTCTAGGTTTATCCTTCTAAAGTTTGGGGCATTCATTTTTGTAGTGTTCTGGCTCTTTGCACTCGTAGCACACAACTTCTTTTCTGCCAGATCTTCTGTTACCAGAGGATTCTTCTCGGTGTTCTGGTCTTTTGAAGTTTTTGAACTTCTTCTGCTTGTGCTTCCAGAGTTGATTTATTCTTCTGGATAATAGCGATAGTTCATCTTCATCTGATGAGGAGTCTCCAGAGCTTTCCTCTAGTACCTGAAAAGCTTTATCAGATTTGTTAGATTTTAATGCAATAGACTTACCTTTCTTCTGAGGCTCATCTTCTTCCAGCTCTATCTCATGACTTCTTAAGGAACTGACGAGTTCCTCCAGAGTGATCTTGTTCAGATCCTTTGAGAGCTTCAGCGTTGTGACCATAGGTCTCCACCTCGTTGGTAAGCTTTTGATTATCTTCTTCACATGATCAGAAGTGGAGTAGCCTTTGTCAAGAACCTTCAAACCAACAGTTAGAATCTGGAATCTTGAGAACATGGTTTCCACAGATTCAGATTCCTCCATCTTGAAGGCTTCGTACTTCTGAATCAGCGCTAAGGCCTTTGTTTCTTTTACTTGCATGTTTCCTTTGTGTGTCATCTTCAAAGACTCAAACATATCATGCGTTGTATCTCTGTTTGTGATTTTCTCATATTCATTATGAGATATAGCGTTCAACAAGATTGTTCTAGCCTTGTGATGATTTCTGAAATCTTTCTTCTGTTGACCAGTCATTGATTTTTTGTCAATTCTTTTACCTTCACCATTTGTAGGGTGAATGTATCCATCAATGATTAAATTCTGCAAATCAGCATCATAGCCTAGAAAAAACTTTCTATTATATCCTTCCAATAGTCAAATTTCTCTCCATCAAACATGGGAGGCTTGACGTTGATTCTATCTCTAAATTCATATTTGTTCAACCCAGCGTTGTTTGAATTATCAGCCATAGTAAATTATAGAGTTTTCCAACTGGATCTTTTTCTGTCACTGTTAGGTGATTGCACTCAGAATCAGTGCTCTGATGCCAACTGAAGGTAGAAAAACACTTAGAAGGGTGGGGGGGGGGGGGTTGAATAAGGGGTTTCAAAAACAACTTTAGATAATAAAAATGAACAAGTTATTTTTATCCTGGTTCGTTTGAACTCAAACTACTCCAGTCCACCCGGCCAAGGTGATTTCACCTCTTTCAAACGAGGATTTAATCCACTAATCAAAAACTTGATTACAGTGATATCACTAAGACAAACTGTCTTAGTCTTCTCAAGAATTCTGACCACAACTTGGTCTCTTAAGGAACTATTACAAAGTAATACAAAGAACAAAGAAAAACTAGAGTGTTCGTTAAAGAATTATTTTTGATTGTTTCAAAGTTGTTCATTAATGGTTATTCAATATCTTTCGTCAACATTGAAATGATGTTGAAGACTTTCTTAAATAGAACTTCACATCCAATTCTCAAATAACGTGCAGTTGTTGCCTTTTGTCTCCTTTGACTTTTCCTTCACATAAGAGGAATGTTCATAGATATCCTTTTTGTCTGACTTCCTGTGCCATACACGAAAGAGGAAAGAGCCGTTTGGATGAAGACAAAGAATATGCCAGCGAATCTTTATTTGAACAACATCTTCTTTAACAAGTTTCTTTATCAGAGTTTCTCTCTTATCAGAGTATCTTCATCAGAGTTTCTGCAGCTTAGTGCTTAGCGTGTTTGTCTTATCAGAGTTGACTTGATACTCAGAGCATCTGTAGTTGTAACGTTGAGTTTAGTTCTTTCAGAGTCTTCTGGAACTTTGCTTTGTACTCTTTGCTCAGATTCTTTTGTAGCTTTCTTCAGAGTCTTCTGTAGCTGCGCTTTAGAGTCTTCTGTAGTTACGCATTTTACGCTCAAAGCCTTGCGTTGCTTAACATTCAGAAGAAAACTTGCGCCCAGAGGAGCATTTATAATATTATCTGAAACAAATATACTTGAACAAAATTAGAGTATATATTTCCTTCATACAAAATTTCATTAATGTTATCATCAAAACATAGAGATATATTAAGAACCAATATGTGTTCTAACAGTGTCTATTACAATTTCAAAACAAGTTGCCACGTGATTCACGATTGCACAACTCTAATGCTTCAAACCAAGTGCTAGTCTTCAACTACCATTCTTCACGCCATAAGCCTCTTACCACCAACAAGCAATAAGAAGACCCACCTTCACGTCATGATTCAACATACACACACACTTCCGATCTTCAGGAGTTGTAATAATTCCAAATACCACATCCTACAAACCTCAAGCCATGATGCACATCTCACACTACACAACTTTCAGCCAAACCCACGTCACACATAACGCAACGATATGCAACACATAGAGTGGTTTTACAACCTTTACCTGCAAAAAGCCTTTCCATAGAATCCGCAACCCTACGCACATCATCACTAATTTTTCCATGAACCCACAACAAGCACAACAATAACTCCCAAATCTTCCTATTCTACCCTTCCCCCACTCAGCAACCTCTCAGGGTCAATAAATTGCTGTGAATCCCTTCATAAACTTCTTTCAACATAAAACCAGAAAAAAAATCATAACAGAGCAAGATTTTCTTCTTCAATCCTCCATAACCCACACCGCAAAATAACTCGCCCAAATCGCAAAACCCACCAACAAACATCAAATCCCAGAAACCAAATTAGAAGGAGAGGAAGAAGTTTGAAATCGAACATAAACCTGAGTGGGAATCAGAAATGAATTGTGATAAAAGAAGGTTGGAGACAATTTGGCATTGTTGTGTTCTTCATTTTAGTTTCTTTGTTTTTTTTCGCACTGCACAATGATGATCTTTGGATAGAAACTCCGTTGGTTTTTTTCATTTAAAAACGTTGGTAAAACCTGATACGCGATGATGTCGTTGTAGATCTTCTCTCATTTCCCTTTTCTTTTTCTTTTTGATTTACTGTTTTTATTTAAATTGATGCTGATGATACATTTGGTTCTGTTTTAAACTGGTTGTGGTTTTTAAAGCATGATGATGGTGAGGGTGGACCGAGCTAATGTTCAGTACCTGGCCCATTAGTTTTCTTTTTTTGTTTTTGTTGTGTTGATCGTGGACTTTTCAGCCCGTTCGTGAATCCTTCACACATACACACCCATTTCAATTCTCATCCCCCTTTGTTTTTTTTTGTTTTTGTTTTTTTTCTAAAAAAAATTTCCTATTTTTGTTCCTATTCCAAAATTTGTAATGTTAGTCTTTAGTGTATCACTTTAATATTTTGTCTATTTATTTTTTAAAATTTTGGATCTTATTTATCTAATTTTATGTTGACTTTCTTTTATCATTTTTGGTCGAGGAAGTCTTTTTATTCATAAACGTTGATTATTGAAGTTGTTAATCTTCATTATTTCAAATTTGTAGTGAATGATCATTGAGATCATTTTCTACACTTTGGATTTGCGATATGTTACCCTCGATTAATTAACACAAGTTTGTGATTAAGACGAGACCTCACATTTTCTTTTCATGTGGCACAATTACTTTGGAAAATGATCTTCAATATCATTTCTCCATCGTATTTTAGCACGAATATCAACTTGCGCGACCTCCTATAGTTTGATCTTCATCATAGGTCGAGCTATGATGGTTTAGTGCTACATTACGTCCTGATTCAAAGCAATAACGACTAATAACTAACTTTAATTTCCGTCAATATACTCTTATTTTAAATTCAGCCAATATATCTTGATCTCATTATCATTATTCATATACTTGTTAATATTATCTTGATTACACTATTGTGGATATTATCTTGATTATATTGTGATATATCTTGTCATATAATTCATACTATTCATATCATATTCATATTCATCATATCTTGTTCATACTATTCGAAAACACAATAATAACTATCGAAATCCTAAAAGCCTAAATTGGTGCACTGTGGTTACTTTCCCGAGCAACGTATACTTGGAATTTGTACAGAAACCCTAACTTAGAGCTTTTGTCCAACACTCGCTCAAGGCTTAGTTTAGGACACCTCACACACAAACGGATTCCTCTATGGCAACCTTACAATGAACCCTTTTATTTCGTGTAATCCCGTGTGACTTACATGTACCCCGCTCCCATTCCGATGTACGTATTCGTATTTCTTTGCTTGTGGTTTGTTTACTAGAAGCACCCCTAGGGACTAGCATAACTTAAACTATTTTCAAACTAATTCTCAATTTGTCATCAAACCATTTTCAAACACCCTTCGTAAGTCGATTGCTCGTAAGCATTCACCATCAACCTATCATACACACTCGTACCTTTCATCGTGGTTTCATTATTAGGAGCACCCCTATGGAATACTATCGATTCTCACCTTATTTCAACCAAACTCTCTACTCGTCATCAATCCATTTTTCATCAAACCCTTGATTCAATGTCAAGCGGTATTTTATTTAAATTCGTAAGTCGAGCGTCTTTTGCCTCACCATCAATCTCTTTTCATAACCAACTCAATTATATCATTTTCAAACGCTTTCTTAAATAAAATTCGAAAGAAGAAGATTCTTGGAGTCTAGCATTCCTTGAATCTTCGAATGAATGGATCTTGAGACGCACGCTTTGGGTTGTCGTTCATTCAACCTTTCGTCTTAAGACACCTAATTCTTATTCAAACATTTTCGCAATCAACTTACGAAATAAAAATATTCTTGGAGTCTAACATTCCTTGAATCTTCGAATGAATAGCACTTGAGGCACGCCCCTTGAGTTGTTGTTCATTCAATCTTTCGAATTCAAAACATTCAACCTTTCCTCAAAACCTTTTCAATCAACTCCTGAAAGAATTGAGTTTTTGGAATCTCGCATTCCTTGGATTCTTGAGTGACAACTCTCGAGGTACACCCCTTGGGTTGTTTGTCAGTCAATCTTTAATTTCCAAACCAAACTTAATCAAACTTCAACATGTTAACCCCTCTTTTTTCGTGGTCGTCTCCACGAACTACGAACGGTTTGATTCTTAATTCTCATCTGAATGTAAGATACGTAGACACAAGATTGTGATGATCTTGGAGAGCATACTTCTTCTTTTTTCATCATTCCCGTCAAACTTTTATTTCCCCTCTAACATTTCTCGTAGTCGAACTACTAGAGCTCTGATTCCTCATTCTCGTCCGAATGAGCATACGTAGGCATAAAGGCCCCAATCCTTGTCGAGAACCCTAACCTTAAATCGACCATTTTCCCCTAGCATCGCTATCCTTTTATCATACCGTTTCGTATTTATTATTGAGAAGAAAATAAGCAAGCAGATAACATTCCTTGCAAATCGGACTAAGAGGTACTCGTTGAGTAAAACGGACGTGAGGGGTGCTAATACCTTCCCCTTGCGTAACCGACTCCCGAACCTAGAACGTGGTTACGACAACCGTGTTCTTATATTTATTTTGAAAAAGTTTTCTCAATATTTTCCTTTCCCTCTTTTGGGGGATACATAAAGTTCGGTGGCGACTCTGTCAAACCGTATTTCGTGCCTTTCGCACGAGGGTCGTATATTCGAATTAAATTTTTCGAGGTGCGACAAGTCTCAAACAAGATTCTTGTTTTCTGTCCAGCCAATCACATCCACCAATATACTATATTGAGTAGAAATATACTAAAATCAAGGAACTTGAGCTTAAGGGAGATATATCATACCCAAGGATCCTCCTAAATAGAAGTTTGGAGGCCCGATTTGACTTTTCTAATAATACCATCAACAAACTAATCAAAATGGTCATCCTCTTTAGACCCAAGAAGAGTCACACATTTCCACCAAGATAGGAAGATAAAAGACCCGAGGTTCTTCCCATTTGAAGAGAGGAAACAACAGAGGCACCATATCTAGCTATTAAAGTCTCACGTTAAAAATCTGAAGTACTTGTAATCAATCTCCATCTCAATTTAGCCAAAAGATCTATGGATACCAGTCAAAAGTCCCTAACTCCTAACTCCCTTTTGTTTTTAGATTTACAAACATTATCCCACTTAATCCAAGAGATCTTAGGAACTACTTTCACACCTTATTAGATGCACCTTCTTTGAATCTCAACAAGTTTCTTCCAAACTTTCACAAAACCACAACTCCATATATGAACATCCATTCTTTAAGAAATGCATATTGATTAAGATAATAAAGCTTCTCCATTACCTGTCTAAGTCCGGTGGCCAACACTTTATCCACCAACTTATAGAAGGCTCTAACCAGAGATATATGCCTAAAATCATTCAATTGAGAAAGAGACTTAACCTTAGGGATCAAAGTAACAAAGTAAGGTGCAAAGCTACACGGTAGAGATGCAAAACACTGGAAATAATAAAAAAAATGACCCATATATCATATCTCAACAGACTTTATATCATTTTTAGAAAGAAGAAACTGAAACCACTTGGGATTATACTTTTATTAACCTCACATTATGATACAATAAAATTTAACTCCAGAAGGCTGAAGGGTGTCATCAAAGAAAGATTATCATCTTCCAAAAAAGGTAAAAAAAAAAAAAACAATGCCATCAAGACAGGGCCTATTGGCATTTGGTTGTGTCAAATGATTAGTAAAAAACTTAACAACCTCTTGCCTAATTTTAAATACCCATTCAATCCAAACTTTTTCACCCTTAAGGGTAAGATAATGTTCCTTCTACCTCTACTTTAATAGAAGCATGCAAAAAAATCAGAATTAGTTTAATCATCCATTAGACACTTAGACTTAGACCTTTAGAACAATTATGGGTATTTAATCCTTAAAGTGGGCCACATAGTCACAATCTCTTTAGGTCTAGTCTCAATCTCCTCAACATAAAGGGTCATATTATCAGCCAAATAATCCACATTATTCACAACCTCTTTCAACGAGTCCATATGAAAATCAAGGTGACTAAACCCATGTTTATTCCAAACTTTTAACACCAATTTTAGCGTTTTTATTTTTCGCTACAAAACAAAAGCTTTCTAGCCTATATCTCAGTATTAGCCTAGGAAGAGAGAACTAGCTCAAAAAATTTAGAGTAAGATAACCAATAATTATTGAATCTAAAAGGCTTAGGACCCCACACCTAGTTAGAATACTTAAGAACAAGCAGACAATGATAAAAAAACATCCCTAGGAAGGGCCCCTTGAGACATGTCACCTCAATGGTCTTGCCATCCCTTATACACCAGAATCTGATAAAGCCTACTAGAAGCGCTGTCATTGGATTGAAACCAAGTTAATTTTCTCCCCATAAAAAAGAGGTTAGTTAAATCCATATGGAAGATAAAATTAAAAGTGTATAAATAATCAACACTCCTAGAGGAGCTAGAAGAAGCACTTACTTCTACCCTTGTATTAGGCGAGCAAATGGAATTGAATTCTCCCAAACACATCAATTGTCTCCTCTAAAATTAGCTATATGAAAACCTAGATCATTCCATTTTTGTTAACCTTTTATATTAGAGTATAAATATTTGATCTAAAATGAATTAGGAGGATGATTCCAAAGATGATGAGCGAGTGATAATTAACTTCTTTCACCGAAGAGAAAGAGAGTACAATATCTACAAACATTGTGACAATCAAATCACTGAACACGAAAAAAGTTAGAGGTATGTTGGATAGAAGATTATGTACTTATCTTTATATTTACAGAAAACAAGAGAACAATAAAGATACTGACTTCATGATTTTGAAATATAACGGTTACTAATTCAACTATTGAGAAACTTAGTTATTCAAATCATAATATTTTTATTTGAACTAAATGTCGATGATGACTCTCAAAATAATGAATGAGAAATTGACTATGTTGATTGATAAAAAACAGGGGATGCAATTTAAATATTTTGACGTCCACATCACTAAATTAAAGAATAGTTTAAAACACGAAGAAAAAAAAGACTGTGTACATTTCTCTTTGATTTCAGAGATTATCTTATAAAATTCAGAAGAGATAGACTTTATAGTTGTGAATCATAATCGTTATAGCGATTATATAATCAGTATTTATGTGTCTTTGTCATTATTCTCGTTCTATCTCTTGCACGTGGGAGAATGTTAATATTATATGAAATACATTTTGGATTAAATTTCTAATGAATTGAGCTTAAGCCAAGTCATGAATAATTTTGTTTTCTACATACCCTATATACTCTTGAAAACAAATTGTTTAATAAATTTGCTGGCATTGTTACAACTAGCTTTAGATCCAATCGAGTTGACTCCATCTTTTTAGCTATGAAGTTGGAATCTCTTATCCAAAGGTTATCATATAGACAAGACTCATAAAAATAATGCACCTATTTTTTGTGACTAAGCAAATGCTTGTAAATTGGTGCATGTGATAATGGGACCTAAAATAATGGCTTAGTTGTACAAAATAGCAACACTTAGCAAACTTGAAAATGAGGTTTTAGCATAGGCCCCAACATCATTTCTTATCAAATTAAAAACATGAAGCATTTTAATGGTAAACATGACAAAGAATAATTGTAACCTTATGACACATAAAAGGAATGATAACAATATTACACTAATGTTGGTGAACAATAAGTACTATGGTAGTGATTTCATTCAATGGGTGTCTTCAACTTGAGGAGAAATTTTTATTCTGAAATTATTGTCATTATTCAATTTTAGGACTTTTGTTTTATACTGAAATTATTGTCATTATTCAATTTTTAGGACTTTTTTCAAAATTTTGGTTTTACTTTAAATCTTAGTGATTCTGTATGGATATGAATCTTCCACTTGACGAAAAATATTTGATGAAAAAGAAATAGTTATCATATTTTAAGAATTAAAGAAATATATATGGAACCATTATGATCACAATCCATAATTTAATTTGCACTGATAAGATAAGATTTTTGATTAAAAAGATCATGTAACTTATGTGTGGCCTTGTCTCCATTCTTATCAGAGATAGATTTGCATCTGGGGTCGAAGCCGTTCAAATTTTTTTCGGTTTGGTTTGATCATCCGAAATTTCTAAATTTTGCTGAAAATAATGGAATCTCTGCGAACTTTTGAGGGAAGAAGATGTATGAGTTTGTTTGTTTTGACTTTTTTTAAAATGATTTTTATAGTGTAGTATTATTTTGTGAAAAAAAAAATTTACAAATAAATTTTTCATAAAAGTTTCAGATAAAAATTTGATTTGAATAGTTATTCTTAAAATGTTATTTTTAAATATTTCATTATTTTATCGGAAAAAAAATTGGATATCAAAATTTCAAAAAATCATTTAATTTTGAAGCTAATTCAAATAGTTTTTCATAAAAATAATTTTTGAGATACACCTTTTTTCATAAATTGTGATTTCGACTATGTTTTGATCTTCAATAATGATGTTTATATTATATGATACCAAAATTAGTATTGCTATTTAGAAAAAATAAATATAGAAAAATTTGTAATATTTTGAAAAACGGTTTTACAAAATTCAATTTTGAAAATACAAAGAAAAAATCTATTTTTTTAAAGTTAAAACAAACGGGCCCTGTATCTTTAAAGAAAAGCTCAAGTTTTTAATTTTGAATCTGAAATGTGGATGTATTTATTAGTAATAATTCATATTTTATTATATTATTTTCTTAAGCCCATAAGTTTGTTAGAGGGTATTTTAGTATTTTATCTTATTCTAGTAACCCTAGTTTTAGCTTATAAATAGGGTGACAATCATTGTAACTCTTAATCCTGTTTCTTCTGCCGTCATTCTCTTTAATAGAATATTTCCCTATTTTCATCATTTATTCTATCTTTGCACCAACAATTGGTATCTAGAGCTCCGGTTCAGATTCATTGGGAAACACGGGAAACACGAGTGAACGTGAGGTCTTGTGTGTTTGATTTTGATTCTTAGATTCGTGTTGAATCTTGAACAAAATCTGATCAGAATTTTATTCTGTGGGTTGGGAAACACTGTGTGAGAAATCTGAGTGTATTGTGCAAAGTAGAAGATGAACGGAAACGGCAACATGAACACCAAACTTCCAGTATTTGATGGTAAAAACTGGAATCGTTGGATGATCCAAATGCGTGTACTATTTGGTGCTCAAGATGTTCTAGATCTTGTCACTGATGGTTATGTTCCAGTAGCAGCAGATGCAACCGATGAACAGAAAAACGCGCAGAAGGAAGTAAGGAAGAAGGATCAGAAAGCATTGTTCTTCATTCATCAATGTGTGGATGTAAACGTGTTTGAGAAGATTGCAGACTCTACAACAGCAAAGGCTGCATGGGACACTCTGGTGAGATGTTATGGTGGTGACACATCAGTGAAGAAGGTAAAGCTTCAGTCCTTGAGAAAGCAATATGAGAATCTCAACATGAAGAATAATGAGAAAGTTTCTGAATACATCTCCAGAGTGATTCTGATCACTAATGAGATGAAGGCATGTGGAGAAACTCTTTCTGAAGAAACAATCATGGAGAAAGTGTTGAGATCCCTTACTCCTCAATTTGATTACATTGTGGTAGCAATAGAACATTCCAAAGATCTGAGCACAATGAGAATTGAAGAGCTGCAGAGCAGTTTAGAAGCGCAAGAGTTGCGTCTGACTGAGAGAAACTCTGAAAAGGAAGTAGAACAGCAGGCTCTGAAAGCAACTTCTGATAGGAGGTATCAGAAGCAGTCAGAAGCCAGGAGAAGATCTGATGGTGGTCAGAAGTCAGAAACCTCAACCTCTGATAGACAAAAGAATGCTCAGAAGGGAAAAGAGAAGTATGACAAGAAGAAGATTCAATGTTACTGTTGTAAGAAGTTTGGTCACTTTGCTAGAGATTGTTGGTCAAACAAGGAGAAGAAATCAGAAGAAGCAAATATAGCCAGAGGCTCTGATGACGAATCTGTGCTGTTGATGGCCTCTGAATCTGATAATGTGGATCTGACAGACTGGTGGTATATGGACACTGGCTGTTCAAATCATCTTACTGGAAACAAGAAATGGCTGGTTGACTTTGACTCTGAAAAGAGAACAAAGATCAGATGTGCTGATGACAAGTATCTTAATGCAGAAGGTATGGGAAATGTCAGAGTGACTCTGAACAATGGAAAAATAGCATTGATTCAGAATGTGTGGTATGTACCTGGCATCAGAAGCAATCTGATGAGTGTGGGACAATTAATTGAGAAAGGTTTCTCAGTTACCATGAAGGACAATCTTCTGAAGCTGTATGACTGTAATCAGAAGTTGATTATGGAGTCAGAACAGGGAAGGAATAGAACATTCAAGGTGAATGTCAGAACTGCAGACTCAGAGTGTCTTAGTGCAACAAGTACTGAGAAGGAGAGTGAGCTGTGGCACAGAAGATTTGGTCATTTGAATTTCAGAAGCTTACAACATCTGAATTCAAAGAAATTGGTACATGGAATTCCTGCAATTAAGAAGCCTGAAAAGTCATGCAAAGTTTGCATGGAAGGAAAACAACCAAGATTGCCATTTGCATCAGAAGTTGCTCCAAGAGCAAAACATGCCTTGGGAGTTGTACACTCTGATGTGTGTGGTCCATTTCCAGTAGCATCAATTGGAGGGAATAAATACTTTGTGTTGTTTGTTGATGAATTCACAAGAATGACATGGGTATCCCTTATTAAGTTCAAACACGAGGTGTTTGATGAATTCAAGAAGTTCAGAATGAAGGCTGAGAATCAGAGTGGTCAGAAGTTGAAGATTCTTAGAACTGATGGTGGAGGTGAGTATAACTCCAAAGAGTTCCAGAAGTTCTGTGAGGAGAATGGAATTGAGCATGAGGTTACTGCTCCTTATACCCCTCAACACAATGGTCTTGCTGAAAGAAGAAACCGTACTTTGCTTGATATGGTGAGAAGCATGCTAAAGGAGAAGAAGCTTCCTCAGAAGCTCTGGGGAGAAGTTGTTGCCATTGCAACGTATGTACTCAACAGATGTCCTACGAAGAAGTTGAAGGAAATAGTTCCTATGCAGAAGTGGACTGGAGACAAGCAAAGTGTTAGTCATCTGAAGGTATTTGGTTCTGTTTGCTATAAACATGTTCCAGAAGCCAGAAGACAGAAGCTGGATGATAGAAGCAAAGTGATGATTCTGATAGGGTACCACAGTACAGGTGCATACAAGCTCTATTGTCCAGAAACCAATAAAATTGAATTCAGCAGAGATGTGATTGTGAAGGAATCAGAAGTTTGGAATTGGGATAAGTCTCAATCTGATTCTGATGTTAGAACCTCTGAAGAAAGGCCAGAGTTAAGAATTTCTGAAGTTGAAGTAAACCCTGATATTGACTCTGACTCTGATACTGATTCAAACTCTGAAGAAGACTCAGAAGATGAAGGTGACCCAGATGACCCAGACTCTGATGATTCAGACTCTGATGGCAATCCAGATCTTGGTGGCAATTCAGACTCTGGAAATATGCCAGACTCTGAAGATGGTCAAAGCTCTGGAGGTCAATCATCTGAAGCTAGAAACTCTGAAGCTCAAGACTCTGAACAAGTTCAGAGACCACAAAGAATCAGAAGCGTTCCCAGAAGATTTGCAGAATTTGACATGCTGCAAGACACTGAAGTAGACTCTGAAGGAGAAGTTATTCAGTGTGCCATGTTAGTAGACTCTGAACCTATAAGTACAGAGGAGGCTCTTAAGCAGAAGCTCTGGCTGAAGGCCATGAAAGAAGAACTTGATGCTATAGAGAGAAACAAGACTTGGAAGCTGACAGAACTTCCAAAAGACAAGAAAGCCATCAGCGTCAGATGGGTTTTCAAGCAGAAGTTAAAGCCAGATGGCTCAATTGGCAAACATAAAGCAAGGTTGGTAGCCAGAGGATTTCTACAGAAACCTGGGCTGGATTATTCTGAAGTGTTTGCACCTGTAGCAAGACATGAAACAATCAGAATGGTGATTGCAATAGCTGCTAACAGGAATTGGCCTCTGATGCATTTAGATGTAAAATCTGCATTTCTGAATGGTCCATTAGAAGAAGAAGTTTACGTGTCACAACCTCCTGGATTTGTGAAAAAGAATCAGGAAGGGATGGTGTACAGATTATACAAAGCTCTATATGGACTGAAACAAGCGCCCAGAGCTTGGAATCAGAAGATTGATTCATTTTTCAAGAAACAAGGCTTTCAGAAATGTGAGATGGAGTACGGTGTCTATGTTCAGCATACTTCTGAAGGCAATATGACTCTGGTATGTTTATATGTTGATGATATACTATTGACTGGAAGTTCTGAACAGGAGATAGCCAAGTTCAAGAAGGTTCTAATGAATGAATTTGAAATGACTGATCTAGGCAAAATGACATACTTTCTAGGGATGGAGTTCAGATATTCTGAGAAAGGTATCATTTTGCATCAGCTCAAGTATGAATTAGAACTTCTGAAGAGATTTGATCTGAAGAATTGTAAGATGGCTGTCACACCTTCTGATACAAATCAGAAACTGGATTCAGACTCTGAAGGAAAGGATGTGGATGCTACAACCTTCAAACAGTTGGTTGGTTCTCTGAGGTATCTGTGCAATACCAGACCTGATATTTGCTACTCAGTTGGGATGGTTAGTAGGTTCATGAGTAAACCTAAGTGGTCCCATTACCAAGCTGCTGTCAGGATTCTGAGGTATATCAAAGGAACTCTGAAGTATGGAGTGTTATTTCCTTCTGGAGGAAATAATGAGTCAGAACTTCTGAGTTATTCAGACTCTGATTGGTGTGGAGACAGAGTTGACAGAAGAAGTACATCTGGGTACTTGTTCAAATTTCTGGGAGGTCCCATTTCTTGGTGTTCCAAGAAGCAACCTGTTGTGGCGTTGTCAACCTGTGAAGCTGAATACATTGCAGGTGCTGTTACTGCATGCCAAGCTGTGTGGATTCTGAATCTGTTGCAGGATCTGAAGATTAAAGTAGACAAACCTATGAAGTTGATGATTGACAACAAGTCTGCAATCAACCTTGCCAGAAACCCAGTGTTGCATGGGAGAAGCAAGCATATTGAGACCAAGTATCATTTTCTGAGACATCAAGTTCAGAGTGGAGTGTTAGAAGTTGTACACTGCAGCACTCAAAAGCAGTTGGCAGATGTTCTGACGAAAGCTATCAAGACTGATCAATTTCTCAGATTAAGGGATGGAATTGGTGTTACAAGTTTTGATGGAATATGAATTAAGGGATGGTATTAGTAATAATTCATATTTTATTATATTATTTTCTTAAGCCCATAAGTTTGTTAGAGGGTATTTTAGTATTTTATCTTATTCTAGTAAACCTAGTTTTAGCTTATAAATAGGGTGACAATCATTGTAACTCTTAATCCTGTTTCTTCTGCCGTCATTCTCTTTAATAGAATATTTCCCTATTTTCATCATTTATTCTATCTTTGCACCAACAGTATTTGAGAAGATTGGTTTATGTAACACTCTAAATCCGACATCCTTGATTTATGAATATAAAACATACATCTTTCTCATAAAATATAACATAAAACATGTAGCGAAATAAAATATCAAAAATCAAAGAAAACATTATTTTGTCTCAATAGAAATTACTAAATAAAATAACTCAAACATCTCTAGAAAACATAATATGAAACAAAGCAACATGTCCCTAGTGTTACATATCAGAGCGACGTCAAAACTAAACAACTCAAAAAAATGTAAATAGAGATACGACCTCAATGTCATCCTTCAGCTCAATAGCAACTAGGGTTCCTCTATCTGAGTATTTGTACAACGAGAGTACAAAACACCACAAACAAAATAGTCAGGGGGTGAGAATCCATTCAATAGAGTTAGTAGTGCATAAACAGTAAAAGATACTATATTTCCATCAATCACCAATCTCACAATTATCATTCACAATAATACACCAACTACAATAATAACTCGATCGTAAGGTAGGTATGTATGCAATGCATCAACTCCTCGACTCTATATGCATGTGGTGAAAATTTGGACATCAGAGGTATGTTACTGACTTGGTCCACATCATCGATGGTTCCCCTTCGAACTTGATTATTCTTCGAATCACAAACTTCACTGATCCCCCATGTTATATCAACAACTCATCACTAGTCCCCCCTTCTGAATCATCGACACACTGATGGCATCCCTTCAAACCATAAACGTCACTGAGCGCCCCTTCTTAATTAGAGACTCGTCACTGGCCCCCTTTTAAACCAACGACATACAACCAGACCGAAGCTCGTACACCATGATGCATGAAATACAACAACACATATATATTCAACAATCATCATCGATTCCACTTTGAACCACATACATCGTCAATCAGGCCACTAACTCAACATAATAAACATGTTATGCGACTATGACTCACCGATACATAATCATACAAGCATTCAACAATATTTACTCATATCTCATAAGAGCAAAATCAAACAATTATTAAAACAAAAAAAACTTTACCCACCAACTCACCATAGTAAAAAAATAGCAACAAATAGTCATTGGAATTGGAAACAACTTAAAATATCAAGTCGACGATTCAAAACTGGTTAACACAGGTCATGACAATCAACCCACCCATCATGACGCTCATCGTGACGTGTCTGTTACCCCTCCTCACAGAACCATCATCCATACGACAACCTTCAGGGTCGTCTGCTCTAGAGATGATGACGGCCGGCCTGTCATCAGGCTGCCGGTTATCGACTCTCTCAACATGGTGATGGTGGGCTCGTCATCCAGGTGATATCTTTCACTACTGTGCAGAAGGTGGAATTGTGTTTTCTACCATGAGAGCACTTCCAAAGTTCTGATTTTAAACCCCAACAACTCAATTAAAATAGAAAAACATCATGCATATTTACACCATGTTTAATACATCATTTGCATACAAATTTAACATTTATTCCATAAACTTTTACCAAATCAATTCACATGTTTATCATATTAGGCATAACAACATGAACAAATTTTTACATAAAAATCATATACGAATTTTAGAGGTAAATCAGAACACGAGTTAACATAAATTAAAAAAATTGAGAGAAAGGTTATTTCCAAACCTTCTCCTCATCTATAAACTCATCAATAGAGGAAAAACACAAGAAATAATGAAGAAGGTGAGGATGCCTCACCATCCTTTATAAAATATACACTCAATAATGAATAACATTCCCCCTCTTACCTGAATTCTACAAAAAATTTAAGTTTTTACTTGGAACCCTAGGTTTTTCTCTTTCCTCTCCAACTTCTATTCTGCTCAAAATTCTACGTATTGCCTCCTCTAATTTTCTCTTAAAATAAAACCTATTTCTTTTATTTTAGTTAATTCTATCCCCCCCACCCCAGCTTTTGGTCTCTTACTCCTCACCACATCAATCTTATTATTATACCAATTTTCACCCCTTATTTCTCTTATTTTCTCTACTTTCTTCCATTTTTAATTAACTAAAAATATCGATAAATGATATAAATTCTCTTCAACCTCAATTAACCCCACAAAAACACATAAAACATTTCAATAAATAATTTAAGCATATAAAACTCAATAAAATAAATTAATTCAAAAACTGAGGTGTTACAACTCTCCCTTACTTAAAGAATTTTTGCCTTCGAAAATTATCTAAAGGAAATAACTTAGGATACAACTCTCGCATCTGTCTCTAGCTCCCATATTTGGCTCCACCCAACAGGTCCTCCCCATACTACCTTCACTGAAGCAATCTTTTTACCTCTCAAGTGCTTCACTTCAGGCTCTTCAATCTGTAAGGGTAATGTCTCAACAGTCAAGTTATCCCCCACTTGGACATAATCCAATTGGATCACATGGGAAAGATAAGGGATATTCCTCCAAAGTTGCGACAAATGAAAGACATCATGAAGATTTGAAAGAGACGGTGGTAAGGAAACTTTGTAAGCCACCTCTCATACTCTCCGCAGGATCTGATATGAGCCATTAAAAGGAGGCGTGAGCTTTCGAGACTTCAACGAACGACCAACACCAGTCACCTGAGTGACTCTAAAGAACTCATGATCTCCCTCTTAAAATTCAAGTGTCTTCCTTCGTTTATTATGATAACTCTTCTGTCTACTCTCTGAAGCTTTCATGTTCTCCTGAATCATCTTGATCTAGTAGTCTGTTGAACGATCTTTAGTCCAAGCACCACACTTTCACCTGATTCATACCAACACAACGTAGTCCTATTCCTTCTTCCATATAAAGCTTCAAAAGGTTCCATTCCAATACTAGAATGGTAACTATTTTATAGGTCAACTCGATCGAAGGAAAGTAAGTATCTCAACTGTCTCCATGTTCAAAAATACAAGCTCTTAACAAATCTTCCAAAGATTGGATAGTCTTTTCTGTTTGGTCGTCCATATGCAGATGGTAGGAAGAACTCAACCGTACCTTGCTTCCCAAGGCTCCCTACAAACTCTCCCAAAACCTCGACGTAAACCTCGAAGCTCTATCTAGAACAATACTCGAAGGAATACCATGAAGACTCACAATCTCTCTGATGTAAACCTTTGCGAACTTATGCAATGGATAACTCGTCTTTATCGAAATAAAATGGGCCGACTTAGTCAACCTATATACCACAACGCAAATAGAGTCACTTCCCTTTGATATCTTCGACAGACCCACCATGAAATCCATGAATATTTTATCCCTTTTCACTTAGGAATACTTAAAGGTTGCATCAACCTAGATGATTTTTGATGCTCGATTTTCGACTTCTAACAAGTCAAACAAGAATATACAAACTAGGCTGCATCATTTTTCATACCTGACCTACAAAATACCTTCTTAAGATCTTGATACATTTTAGTAGTTCCAAGATGAATACTCAAACCATTTCTATGACCTACCTCAAGAATTCTCTTCTTAACTCCATTCTCATTAGCTCTGAAATCGACTTATTTACCTTGATTTATTAACACCAACTGGTCAATAAATACCAAATATGATTACTAACCTTCTCTGACCTCTTCTAAAAAAATTCTAGTCAACTTCAGCATACCCAATATCACACTTTGCAACACCATCTCACATACCAAAGCTAAGATCTCTGAACTGCTTAATCAAGTCCATCTCTCTAACCATCAATAACGACATATGCAAAGACTTCCTACTCAAAGAATTTGCTACCACATTAGATTTAGCATGATGGTAACTAAACTCAAAGTTGTAGTCCTTAAAAAATCTAACCATTTCATCCCCAAAATCACATCGAGTTGGCTCAAAGGAAAAAAGATCAAGTCAACTACAAAGTCTTTACCATAAATTATCAAAGGATAATTCAAACACACCAATGAAGTAGTCACTGAACCATTTGTTGGGGTATCAATGATAATACTTCCAAGCGTAGAAGACACTTTAAGATTTAACTTGCGGACACAATTAAGAGATACAAACGAATGTGTCACGCCAGAATCAATCATAGTAATAAGAGAAACACCTTTAATAAAATGCGTACCTCAAATCAAATTATCTGATCTCGAGACATCCACACCACTCAGAGAAAACACTCTATCATTAGCTTTCATGGCATCTGGAACCTTCCTCGGTTTCTAACACTGGGTACTAATATGACCAGGTTCACCACAGTTATAATAAGTTAGAACATTACTCTTGCATTCAATAATATGGTGAACTTGTTTCCCACACTTGAAACACTTATGACATGCACTCTTACACTCATTAGCACGATGACCTAACTCTCCACACCTGAATACTTCATATGAGTAGGAGCTCCTACCCCACTTATTTCTTCCCCCTGCAGCTTTCTATTAGAACTTTTGTTTCTATTATTAGCTGGAGTCACATAAGGTTTACCGTGATATTGATTCCCATTTTTCTTCTCACTAACACTCTTGTAGTGAGAAATACTCGCCCTACTATCTTCATCATATATTATAGACTTATACACTAGCTTTAAAATTTAATGGATCTTTTGATAACCAATGGGAAAAATATCTCTCCCCAATCTTCACACACTTTGATCCTTCATCTTGCACACCATTATAATGGGAACAAAATCTCACTCTCTTTGAACTTTATTCCATAATCTGCAACAATCGTGTTTCTTTGCTTCATCTATAAGAACTCAATCTCTTTCTTAATGCGAACATCGGCCAGAAATTACTTCTTTAGAAACTCGTTTTTGAAAACAACCTAAGTAATCTCAAAATTAGCAACTTCCATCCTCTAACGGTTATTCTCCCACCAATATTTTGCTTCCTTAGATAGAAATTAAGTCCCAAACAACACCTTCTACGCATCAGCGCATGCCATAACCCTTAAGATCTTCTCAATCTCCTAAAACCATGCTTGAACACCCTCCTGATCATACTTTCTCTATAAAGTATGCAGATTGTTTCGGTGAAACTTTTCCATCCCACTGAATTCATCAACACCAGGATTTTGATTCTGATATGCCTGTAAAGCTTCATTCACTTATATCATCATATTAGCGATTCCTTCCAAAGCATCAGCAATTGCTCGGTCATTCATGCCAGCCATTTCTCTCTACATAACCAGCTCAAACAAGTTAAATAACTGCAATAAGTATATCATATAACTATAAAGCATCAATAATGTTCACACATAAAGGTACAATTTAGTCATAACCTAGGCCGAATGGACTGACCTGCTCTGATATCAACTATGTAACACCCTAAACCCAACATCTGTGATTTATGAAAATAAAACATATAATTTTACACAATCCCGGTGTTACACATTCACAACATACATCTTTCTCATAAATTATAACATAAAATATATTGTCGTTCCCCAAATTTTAACCACCTTTTCTTTCTATTTTCAGTTAACCTAGAGTCTAGAACACTGTCACAACTGCAAAAAATAATTGGCAGAAACAAACAGAAGAGTCACCACCGAATGTTATTTATCCCAAAGAGATGGAAAGGAAACGATCGAAGAAAACCTGAAGAACGGGAAAGACAAGGTCATCCCAACCAAATCTTGAGGTCGGGAGTCGGTTACGCAAGGGGAAGGTATGAGTACCCCTCACGTCCATTGTACTCAACAAGATCCACGTTTATTGTCTAATCAAAGCGTGTGTTATCTAAAAGCTACTGCTAAACGGGGGAGGGAAAAGAAAAAGGAGACTCGATAGAACATCGCTGCCATTAACAAGAGAGAAATGAATAAATGAAAGTGTCACCCAAGGGAGCTCTTTGTAGCTTCTGTTCTTGATGCAAACAAGCCACCCAACTTCTCCTTTAGCTCTTAGAGATAAATGTGATGTTTGGCTAGAAAAGGCATGATGTTATGCGCATGAAGCATGCTTCCAAGAAGTTCAAATTGTGCCAAGGATGATAACAAGATGATGTATAACCACCATATCAATGTAGCCAACTTTGAACAAGTATAACTTAGTGAGTTTTGGACCATTTGATGAGAACTTGGTACCAAATGAAAGTAGGAAGAATGGTGAACATTTCTCATGTTGAAAGCAAATGGAGATGAGGCTTGGAAGGTTATGAAAATTGACATTGAAGTTGATCACAAAAATCTGCCTAAAGTAACTTAGAAAAAAATCACTAAGTTATGGATTTTGTCAACTTGGAAACCTTAACTTTGAAGCCACATAACTTGAAGAGTTTTTATCCTGAAAAATTTCTTGTAATGTATAGAAAGCTTGAATAAATTTATTCAACATTCATGTTCAAGGGAAAGTGATTTGAGATCAAGAACTTGGTGAAAAGTGCCTTGGAAAGTTGCCCCAAAAATCTGCCTAGAACTTGTCCAATCTTGAAAAATGCCTTAGAATTCTATATAAATTTCATGTTGGAGGAAAATTCATTTGGAGCTTGTATCATCATGTAAGATAGGCTTGAAAGTAGGTACTTCAAGCTGAATTTCCATAATTAGAAAAATTCTAAGTGTTGGAATGTCAAAATCTCCATTTTCTCAACTTTATCTCATCATATCTCTCAAACTATGAATCTTTTGGACTTGATTCCTTCCACAAGTTTGTAGTTCATTATGTCCTATTTAACTTGATAGCAAGTTTGCTTCCATTGGATCAAGGATGAGAAAGTTATGGAAGTTGCAAAATGACTGGAATTTAGGGTTTCCACACTTAGAAAATTTCACTAAAACCCTAATTCAACCAATCTCCTGATTTTATGTTTCCTCTTGACTTTTCTTGTTCCACTTCTTGGAAGCATGCTTCATGCACATAACATGACTTCTTGGAAGCATGCTTCCACTTCTTGTTCCACTTTTCTTGTTCCACTTCTTGGAAGCATGCTTCATGCCCATCTCTTTTAAGAAAAAGTCTGTTATAATGACACAACCATATATCACCTTAAAATAGATTATCTTTTTATCTTAAAAGATATAAGTGAAAATTTTGATTACTAAGGTTTTTTGTGTATCCCCTAATTAATGTCACAAGTTTTAGAAATTTCTCTTTGAGTTTGATATAACCCCTAACTATAATTGAGTTTTCATGCATAATCATTAGTTAATAAAACATGTGTTGTACTTTCATGACCATTTTCTTAGGATTCTTGAAGGGAGCAATGATGAGGGGGTCAATTGGAAAATTTTGGACAAGCAAGCCCCACAGTTCTTTGAAAATCGTTTCCTGTAAAGACAGTGACATCCTGTAGGCCAAAAAACTTCATGTTGGGATGTCTTGTGGCATTATACCTATGAATTAACTTATTTGCATTAATGATTTGCTATTTGCTAGTGCGTGAGACACTTTTAGTGAGGTGAGAAAGAGAGAGAATAAGGAAATAAGGGTTGTATTATTGAATGGAATGATAATAAAACTGAATTACAAAGTGTCTATTCATATAGCTAAGTGACTTGACTACTAAGTAAAACAACAAACTAATTAACAAACCCTAAACTCTAATTAGATTTGGGCTTGGGCCGCACAAATCAACTTAGATTATATCTAATATCTCAACATACCCCCCTATAATTCCAGTTGTCAAACACATTAACCATTGTCAATCTAAACTATTCCCGATTTCTTTCTCACCGTTAGGAACCTGTCGATCTTCAATCTTTTAGTGAAAATATCGGTCAATTATGCTGTACTTGAGCAATGTCTTACTTCAAGTTCACCTTGATTCACCTTGTCCCTTAATAAGTGAAATCTAGTAGTGATTCTCTAGCACCATGAGATTGGGGCACCAAATACTTGAAGGAAATATCCAGTAGTGCTTCCTCGATCTTCCTTATCTCCACACCAATCAACATCTGAATAACAAGTAGCTTCTTTGCTTTCAGGGTTTCGTCGAAAAAAAATTTCATAGTTTGTCGGTCCTTTTAAATATCTCAGGATTCTTCTTGTAGACTTTAAGTGTGACACCCTTGTTTCACTCATATATTTTCTCACTGATCTGAATGAGAAACATATATGATGTCGATTGTTGCACACATATCTCAAAGATCCGACAATTTGTTTGAACAAAGTTTATCATACCCTAAATTTTATTTCAGATTCTTTAATCTTTTACATACGCATTCTAGATCAATCATATTGCATAACTAACGAGTTATTAACCTTTATTTATTTTTGTTTCACTTCCAAATCAGGGTTGCACTTCAGAAGCTTCAAAGGTGGTTGAATTAGGGTTGGACAAGAGGTTTTATTTTGATTTGGATTTCCATTGTTCAGAGGTTGTTTCTTTTGTTTGTGGTACTCAAGTTTGAGGCAAAGGTGTTGGATTTTCAATTGTCATGAGAAGTTCCTATCAGAGGTTTATCAAGGCATGTTTTCAGTCCTCTGAATGGCCACAAGGGTGTAGCTTGTTTAAGGTTTATCAGTGGTTTGACTGGAAAGATCCTGAATCAGGTTCTGGAGGATTAGGATTTCTCACCTTTTTTTTTAAGTTAGGAAAATGTTGCTCAATTGAGTTTCGTCTGATGCAAGCAGGTTAAATGTGTGTGCTATTTAGTCTAGTTTTATGGACTTTGAATTGATCTGAGCCAAGAAGGAGGATTTGTTTCCATTCTTAAGTTGAGTGTGGTTTAGATCAGTGATGCATATCTGAGGAGAACCAGATCAAGGTCAATGTCAAATTTAATTCATATGGTGAAGTCAGGGTGCATGGTCCTGGTCATATGACTCAGGATTTGTGGTAGTTAAGATTTTAAGTGTTTTGGTGGCACGTTATAAAAACCCATATCCATCCCAGAACCATTTTATCCCATTTGTTATTCATCTGTTTCCAAACCACTTTCTTAGTCCATGTTCCATTTTCTATTTTTATCCATTTATATATTCCATTACTATCTTTTTTTATTTATTTCATTTCAGTAATCCATTAAAAACCCATTTTCATTTCTTTAAATTCAATCCATCTCAATGTCCATCTCAGGTTTCCATTTCATTTTTAAACTCTTCCCTTTAGAAAAATTATTTTTATCATTTCTTAAAATTCACTAATTTTATCGTTTTTTTAATTAACCAATTTTGTCAATAATCCTTTACTAACTATCCATAACATTCCAAAAAATAACACAACTATATATTTTGAACCTCATATCACAAAAGTCCATTACAAGATAATTGAAGGTCCATGATCATTAATACAATCAAATCCATATTCCAAAAAATGGCAAACAAAAATGATGAGGAAAATATTCAGCCCATGTTGTCCCTAAGACCCAGCCATGACTGTAAGACCAACTTTCAAAAAACTTATCTCTAGCCATAATAGATTGCGTGCCACAACATTTCCACAAACTGCCATAGTGCCCTGAAAGCAACAAGTCAACATGAAATTATACCACTCATGCACAATGACAATTCCAAAAAATTAATTCAAAAAGGACCTTGCTCATCCTCCACGTTCCCTTATTGCAACATTGTACAATTCAAAAGACCATATACCAAAATGACCTAAAAAATTCTGCAACTATTGTGCTACAAAACACAAGCCATATGCATTACTTGCCAGCCACCACCAGCGACACACCCTAAAAATCGTACATCATTAGCACAACTACAACAACATGTCAACATAAACTTGCATCACCACTCCCAACAATCTGCAGTGAGAATGACGTATCATCCATGTAAGACAAAGCCTTGAAACTAAAATGAGGATTTTGAAAGTTTAAAAGTGATAACACGAAATCGTATATATATTTTGATGCATAATTCAACTAAAGTCTAACCGTTTTCGATCCGATTTCGGGTTATTTCCGTGTATTTTTCTGATGTTTTGCAGGTATTCAACGATCATGTCTAAACAAGGCAACATGAAGAAAAGAAGCAATCTCAGATGAAATATGGACGAAAAAGGAGTGAAAACACAATGAAAAGCGCAGGAAGCTGTTTTTGCTGATGTGACGACCGTCACAGCTTCATGACGACCGTCACACGGGTGACGACCGTCACACCTTGTGACGACCGTCATGCAGGCAAAAACGCCCCACTTCAATTACACGTTAAAGAATCAGTTCCAATTCCCACAGAGTGGACCACTACTTCCTAAATTATCTGCCTCAAAGTCAATCATCTTCAATGATAACCGTTAGGATTCCACTTCTATAAAAGGGGAAGCAGGGGACTTCAGAAGGTGTGCCGCATTCATACAACGAAGTGCTGCCAAATTTATTTCCAGAGCATATTTTCCAGCAATATTCTTATTTGTTTCTCTTTACCTTTCCTGTATTCCATTTTCATTCTTCTATAACTTCTATTTTATTGTACGATCAATTTGGCATTAGAGATCAGAATCCTGCCAACATCTGTGGAGGATCTGCCCAAAGGCCAATTGGAATATTTACAGGTTTCTCATTTCAATCGATTCCAGTTTTATTATAATGCAAATCATTATTTATTGTTTTTATTTATATTTTATCTTTCCCAAATCCATGTCTAGCTAAACTTAGGTAATCGATATGTAGTAACAATTCGAATGGGATTTGATAACAACTGGTTGAAAAACTTTCTTTTCAAAAAAGTAATTTATGGTCTGAGTGTTTAAAATTGATTCACTGAATAAACTTCGTCGCGAAAGCGAGAACTTATTTAAAAGTAGTTTTGCCACGAAAGTGGGAAATTAATTAAGATACGAACCAACAAGCGAAAGCTGTGGTAAGGTCAGATAGTAAACACCAGTCATTCATTTTAATAACAGTGAAAGCACTTTAAAATGAATTAGAATTTAGAGATTTCCAAAAAATAATTTTAACCCCGAACGGGATACGAAAGTGTACGTTTGGCCCTTAGGATTATGATTAGCGTCAATAACCATCATGAGGCGAGAGTCTTCAAATCTCCATTTTCTGCTTAAATAAACTTTGAAAATTATTTCATACACCAGTAACTTATCAAAGCCCTGAAGAACACAATTACTACGTATCGATTCAATCATTTATAATCTAAATAGTTTTCTTAGTTCCCTTTTAGTGACAATCTTATTCCCTTAAACATATTCTACCTAGCTAAACATAGTAACTCCCGAGAACACTAGTTTGATTACGAGTCCCTGTGGGATCGATATCTATTATTACTACACGATAGACTGTGCACTTGCAGTTAGGTTGTATTAGACATAGAAAGTCGCGATCAAGTTTTTGGCACCGTTGCCGGGGACCCGTTTAGTCAATAGTGTAACCTTCTGTTACGCCGTATAGACTAGGTTAACAATTTTCATTTTTTCCTTTACTAGTTCTGTCGATTGTATGCCAAGTAATCGCCCGCAAGGCGATATCGTAAAACCTTCAGTCGCAGAACTAGAACGCTTCTTACATTTAAGAAGTAGAATCATTGAGTACCAACTCAAACAACTAAAACATAACACTCCTGAACCTCTCACTCCCATTCCCAAATCAGAAGAAGAAGAACCAGAGATGGCTGAAGGACCTCCAAACAAACCGTTGAAGGCATACGCTACACCCTCTCAGATGGAGCCTAGAAGTAGCATTGCTGCCCCAGCTATTACCCGAAATGATTTTGAGCTGAAACCATCATTGTTGTCGGCTGTACAACAAAACCAATTCTCAGGAAACGCAACTGAGGATCCGAACGAGCATCTAACGAAGTTTGTACAATACGCAGACACAGTGAAAGCAAATGGAGTAAATGGATAGAAGCCATAGCTGCTCCAACAAACGACGCACGAGTAGTAATCAAACTCTTCAAAAACACAATCTTTCCTAGATTCGGTGTACCAAGACTCGTCATTAGTGACGGCGGATCTCACTTCATATCACGAATATTCGATAAACTTCTCTCTAGATATGGAGTCCGACACCGAGTAGCTACACCTTATCATCCGCAAACTAGCGGACAAGTAGAGGTCTCGAACAGAGAAATAAAACAGATATTGGAAAAGACTGTCGCTACCTCAAGGAAAGATTGGTCATCGAAGCTACAAGAAGCTTTATGGGCTTATAGGACCGCATTTAAGACACCAATAGGTACTACCCCCTACAAATTAGTTTACGGTAAATCCTGCCATCTTCGTGTAGAGTTAGAGCATGAGGCCTTCTGGGCCATTAAGACACTCAACTTCAACTACACTGAGGCAGGAGAAAAGCGAATCTTGAACTTACACGAGTTGGAAGAACTCCGATTAGACGCTTACAAAAATGCCCGTATCTACAAAGAACGAACTAAAAAATGGCATGATAAACGTTCAGTCAGGAAACAATTCAGTGTGGGAGACATCGTATTGCTATTTAACTCAAGATTAAAACTCTTCCCAGGTAAACTAAAATCTAGGTGGTCTGGACCCTATGAAGTGACTAAAGTACTTCAGAGTGGAGCTGTCGAAATTACCGATAAGACGAATGCACCGTTTATCGTAAACGGGCAACGTCTAAAACATTACAATAAGGACGACAACAGTCCTCAAGTCAGCAGTATTGCATTGCTTGAGCTTCCAGCTCAAACACACGAATAGCTTCTCACCAAGCTATCGTCAGGCTTTAGACGTTAAAAACAGCGCTTACTGGGAGGCAACCCAATTTCCCCCGTTATTGTATTTCATCTTTCTTTAAAATTCTACTTTGAAAATCCAACAAAAATTCTAAACTTATAATTACTACTACTTTCTACTTTCGTTCGTTTTCATATTTTTATTTTTATTTTTCTCTTTTGTCCTTTGTTTCCACCACTTTTCGTTTCTAAAAATCCTGACTTCAATTTCCTGTTTTAAACTTTTCAGGATTTTTAAAAGCCTTCAAAACATTCCTTCTGTTTTCTCCGAATTACCTGCGAATATGGCCGAATACGACTTCACAAAGGTTCACTTCCGAGGACTAGCTCAAAAGGCAAGATTTGCAGCACTGACCGAAAGAGAAATCGCCTTAATGCTGTATTATGATAAAGCTACTATGGATAAACTAGGAATCACGGATAGCATTCAATACTTGTTCAATCAACTGGGTTGGGAGAACACTGCTCTGAAAACACGTTTTGCTACCTACAAGGATCTTACCTATGAATTCCTTAGTTCTTTCAGATACATACCCAACTATGGTTTTAGATCCAACACAGAGCTGATTACCTTCCGATTGTTTGGAATGGACCAAACCCATAGCCGGATGTCACTAGCTAACCTCCTAGGATTTCCTAGCGGACCGCATGTGTTCATCAGTGCAGAAGATGACGATATTGATTTTCAACTCGATCAATTCTGGGGTAGAATCACAGGCGACTATCACCCTGAACCAGACAGAATGTACAATGATGATATTCATAACCCAGCCTTCAGATACTTCCATAAGATACTAGCTCACACCTTGTTTGGAAAAGAAGAAAATATTATTGCAGTATCTAAAGAGGAGTTATTCATCATGTTCTGTGCTTCTCAGGGACGTACAGTAAATGCAGTGCCTTTCATGATGAGATCTTTCAAACGCCTCACGCAGGAACCTCAGACACCTATCCTTATAGGAGGCCTAGTAACAATGATTGCCCACGAGCTTGGCCTTAGATTCCACTTAAATGCCAGCACTCGTTTTGGCACCATCCGACCCATGAACATACAATTCTGCTTTAACAGGCGCATTTTAGGAACTATGGGACCTGGACCGTATGAGTACCTCATTAACGAAAAACCAGTACAGCTATTCACACTGCCTGATCATCTGATGACAAGTATCCACAACAAGGATAACTGGCTCTACGAATTGGATGAGCCTATGGGACCTCCTTCACCACAGTCAACACCACAGAACTATATGTATGACAGTGACCACATCTCTGAGGCACACGACTATATGTACTATGAGGATGTTGTATCCGAAACTGAAGTAGACCCTACGACTCCTCCACACTACAACACTTATCCTGAGCCTATCCCTGAGGAGACCACCGACAAAATGGATACCGTTTTACTCAGATTGGACGACGTTGATACAACTCTGACTAATGTAAAAGCTGACATCGCAGGCATGCACAGCGAACGGGTAGGCTTCATGGATTTAGTCTGCGACCAACTCGACTACTACGCACGGAAGTTCGATGAGTTGAAGACACGAAAAGAATAGTTACTAGTTCTTAGAAGTAGTTTCAGTTTAGTTTAGTCTGGTTTAGTTTCATTTAATCATTTGGATTTTTCGCATTGTTAGTTTTCTTTATGTACTACATACAATCATTTCAATTTTATGTTATTTCAATTCTAGTTTTTATTCAATTATTCTATTTTCGCATTATTCGTTGTTTGTTGGCTGCTATATTACATTGCCGTATCATTAATAAGCCTTAAAGTCACTACGAGTACGCCCTCAGAGCAAAATTCTGCGTTCTGCAGATTTTGCTGCTGTGACGACCGTCACAAGACCCTGACGAGCGTCACGCGGGTGACGACCGTCACACCTACGTGACGACCGTCACGAATTCAAAAACTGATATCTGATAAAACAGGGTTCGTGTTCTCTTCCACTACCACCATTACCACTTCCAATCACCCTAACTCCTACCCCACTACGAATTTTCGTCCTCCCCACATTGAACTCTATATTTCAACTCCAAACTCAACTTCCAAACCACACTTCTGTCAGTTCTTCCCACTCTGCAGAAAAACCCCAATCTTCAGAAACCTCTCCATCTTCCAACAATGGCAAGGAATGCAGAAACCCCAGATATCAGCAACATTATCTTCAGTGAAGGAGACTTAGGCGAAAGACAACGAGCAAACTACATTGCATTTCATCAGAGGTCGCTCCAGCCGACTCATTATCCACACCTTCCATCGCTTACGGAGCTCGGACTCCTTGAAGGCGTAACCTGGATGCTTCAAAGAGCAGGCATCTGGAACCTCTGCACCAACCCACAGCCAACTTACGAACAACTCACTTTTGAGTTCTTGAGTTCGTTCACTTACGTCACAAGCAGCGGCGAACTTAACCAGCACTCAGGTGTCGCATGCTTCCGGATGTTTGGCACCAACTATCAGGTGAACCAAAATCAGATTGCCAGCATCCTACAGCTACCTCGCGGCGACAACGCTCACTGCCGCATCACCGATCAGTTCCAGCATGAAGCTTTCGCGCTGTAGTACCAGTTGACCGGCATCAATGCCGATGGTTGGGACTCTCTGCACGCCACACATATCCATAACCCAACTATCCGGTACTTTCACAGAGCGTTGAGCAACACTATTTTCGCCAGAGACAGCAACCACAAAGTGAACTCGAAAGAGCTCTTCTTTCTCCATTGCGTCTTCAACAATGAACCTGTCAACGCTGCTCCGTTTCTGCTGGCTCATATTCAGGCCAACTGCAACCGTGGCTCGAAGCCATTCTACTTTGGCGGGATTGTCACTGCCATTGCACTTGGGCTGAACCTTGGCGACCGCCTCCAGCACCTCCAGTCCATCCCCTCGGTGTTCCTTGACACCGACCACTGCAGAGCCTCTCATCTTATCCGCTCCAGAGCTGACGGCAAATACCATCCGGTAGTGCGTGGCAAGACCGTCCGAAGCACCATCCTTCCGTCACGCACCCGCACACACCCAGAGGACCGTACCAACTGGTTGTTCGACCTCACTGCCCCTCCTGCTGCCGCTGTTCCTACTCAGGATCACACTCACGGTCCTGACGATGAAATCCAAGCTGAGTTGGACAGGTCCGAGCAGCCAGAGGCATCGCAGCCTCCTCCTCCCGAAGGTACATCCTCTCGCCGCCGCCGCCATCATCCCGTGCCAGACTACACAGAAGAGGACCTCCGCCGCTCCCTAGACCAGCAGGCACAGATACTCACAATGCTGCAGCAGCAGAATCAGCGAGCTGACCAGTTCGAAGCTTGGCACCGGACTCAAATGCAACAACTTCAAACCGCCAAGCTACTATCACTGAGAACCTGGCGAATCTGACTTTGCAGGTCGAAAGACTCCGAGACACCGTCTACCACACCGGAGCTATGAGTTATGAGGACAGAGTAGCCCTTGCCAGAGCCAGAGGACGCCAGCGCGGACGTGACAGAGGTCGTGACTAGATTTTCCATTTTTCCTTCATTGTTTACTATATTTCAGTTTATCTGTACTTTCATTTCAGTTGTATCTCCCTCTCGCACGCTTCAAAAATCAGTGGGGACACTGATTGAGATAGTGTGGGAGCGGAGCCTTTATTTCCATTCCACTGTACTCTGAATTTCCTTTATTTCCATTCCACTGCACTTTGAACTTTCGTAATTTCTATTTAAACACTTTCTATTTTTAGCAAATAAAGCTCGTTTATATATACTTTTCCCGTTACGCAAACATCCCCACATTATTCAACGTAAACAAAAAAAAATTTAGTTTGTTCCTCAAAAGCAAAAGCATCACGAGAATGCAACCGAGTTCAAACCAAGTTTTGAAACTCCGAGGAAACGACAGTTCTAACAAAACCAGTACCGTCCTGACACCTTAGATCTCCGGTTTATGCGAGTCGGTTTCACCACCTACGTGTACCAAAGTCTCAAGTGTCTACGCAAACTCAACCCCAAGTAGTTTATACTAGCAGTCAGCACCATCCTAAAAACACTTCTAAGCGAGCGACCGATGCAAATAAGTGTATGATCTCCAAAAAGATGAAAAATCATGAAAAGAGAGCTAAATAGCCCAAAAATATAAGACACGTTTCCTTCTAAGTTAGGTGCTCCTCACCCGAGCATTTAGCCCAACGGCACGAAAACTCATTGAAAAATCAATGACATAAGCTTATGATCAATGAAGAAGATCAAAAACAAGAAATGAGATCATATTCACTAACAGGTCGACTTGCCATGAAAGTGTATGGACAACGGGCTTAATGTGATTGCGCTAGAACAAACAGGGTGAACTTGCCGCGAGAACCTTGACCCAAGCTACAGTAGCATGACTGGGACCGGTTCGCATAAAAAGAAGACCTCCGAAGACTTGTAGTCCAGTGTCGTCATGGTAATCGTTTTGTTCTTACCAAGAATCCCGGTTTTTCCGACTTTTGCGAACGAAGAAGCTGCCTCGTGCTTGCCGACTTTTTCATGTTTTACTTGAGGACAAGCAAAGATTCAAGCTTAGGGGAGTTTGATAACACGAAATCGTATATATGTTTTGATGCATAATTCAACTAAAGTCTAACCATTTTAGATCCGATTTCGGGTTATTTCCGTGTATTTGTCTGATGTTTTGCAGGTATTCAACGATCACGTCTAAACAAGGCAACATGAAGAAAAGAAGCAATCTCAAATGAAATATGGACGAAAAAGGAGTGAAAACACAATGAAAAGCGCAAGAAGCTGTTTTTGCTGATGTGACGACCGTCACAGCTTCATGACGACCGTCACATGGGTGACGACCGTCACACCTTGTGACGACCGTCATGCAGGCAAAAACGCCCCACTTCAATTACACGTTAAAGAATCAGTTCCAATTCCCACAGAGTGGACCACTACTTCCTAAATTATCTGCCTCAAAGTCCATCATCTTCAATGATAATCGTTGGGATTCCACTTCTATAAAAGGGGAAGCAGGGGACTTCAGAAGGTGTGCCGCATTCATACAACGAAGTGCTGCCAAATTTATTTCCAGAGCATATTTTCCAGCAATATTCTTATTTGTTTCTCTTTACCTTTCCTGTATTCCATTTTCATTCTTCTATAACTTCTATTTTATTGTACGATCAATTTGGCATTAGAGATCAGAATCCTGCCAACATCTGTGGAGGATCTGCCCAAAGGCCAATTGGAATATTTACAGGTTTCTCATTTCAATCGATTCCAGTTTTATTATAATGCAAATCATTATTTATTGTTTTTATTTATGTTTTATCTTTTCCAAATCCATGTCTAGCTAAACTTAGGTAATCGATATGTAGTAACAATTCGAATGGGATTTGATAACAACTGGTTGAAAAACTTTCTTTTCAAAAAAGTAATTTATGGTCTGAGTGTTTAAAATTGATTCACTGAATAAACTTCGTCGCGAAAGCGAGAACTTATTTAAAAGTAGTTTTGCCACGAAAGTGGGAAATTAATTAAGATACGAACCAACAAGCGAAAGATGCGGTAAGGTCAGATAGTAAACACCAGTCATTCATTTTAATAACAGCGAAAGCACTTTAAAATGAATTAGAACTTAGAGATTTCCAAAAAATAATTTTAACCCCGAACGGGATACGAAAGTGTACGTTTGGCCCTTAGGATTATGATTAGCGTCAATAACCATCGTGAGGCGAGAGTCTTCAAATCTCCATTTTCTGCTTAAATAAACTTTGAAACTTATTTCATACACCAGTAACTTATCAAAGCCCTGAAGAACACAATTACTACGTATCGATTCAATCATTTATAATTTAAATAGTTTTCTTAGTTCCCTTTTAGTGACAATCTTATTCCCTTAAACATATTCTACCTAGCTAAACATAGTAACTCCCGAGAACACTAGTTTGATTACGAGTCCCTGTGGGATCGATATCTATTATTACTACGCGATAGACTGTGCACTTGCAGTTAGGTTGTATTAGACATAGAAAGTCGCGATAAAAAAGGAAGAGAAGAAATTAACGGGGACAAACAACAAATAATAATAAGGGAGAATCTCTTGAAACCTCCATCCGATTTTTTCTCAACAAAAAAACTAGAACGTTAATCTTAAAAAAGGGAACGTTGAATCTTCAAAAACAGAACCTTGAATCTTCAAAAACGGAACCTTAATCTTCAAAAAAAAGGGAACCAACAAGCTCCTCCAAGCAAGAGGACCAAACATCGCAAACACTGTATTTTTGTTTATGATAACAATATTGCTAGCTTCATTATCAGCAACACCAAAACAGACACGCCGCCGTCCACAACCCTACCCTTTCACTACCATAGCCTGCAACTCACGTAGACCTTTGCAAAACACCATTTTCCATTTTTTCTGCCATTCTACATACACAAATATTGGCTTTTCACCAAAAAATAACATAAAAAAAATTCTCCAACCATCAATAAAAAACATGGAAGCATACCCCACATGGTGATTCCGCCTCCTATAAAAAAACCAAACAAACCACATAACAAAATTCGCCACCATATGAAATTCCCGTCCACGATTCAATATTCCTTACAAATTCGTGACAACCATTGATTCTAACACAATGGAAACCTATCATATGCATTCGTTGTCGTCGATTGAGTGAAGAAGGGTGCTAGGTCGAATGGGAAGAGAAAGTGAGAGAGGATGCGTGAAATGTGAGAGAAGCCCTTCGCGAGAGAGAAAGTAATCACAATTGAAAGAGAAGGTGAAAATGTGTTTGATTTGTTGTTTTGAGCTTGTTTGCACCTTCTGAAGTTCGTTCCTTTTTCGTCCATACTATATGTTTTGCGTTTGAGAAGTGGCTGTGTTGTGTTCCTGAATTAGGTTTTCTCTCATTTCATTCTATTTAATTTTCACTTGGGCAATTATAGACTGGGCCTTAGGCCCATATGTTTTTTTTTGCCCACCTGGCTCGCTTGATGCACCCTTTAACCAAAATCTTGGGTTTAGGTAAACAAAGCCCATGCAGTTCCTGGTCCTTTGTTTTATGCAGCCTGCACCCTTCTTGAGTTTTAACTAGATTTAGTAATTAATTAACTAGTTAGTATAAACAATTAGTTTTTTTAGTTAGAATTAGTTTAGTTAGTAGTCAATTAGTTTCTTTTTAATAAAATGTTAGTTTACTTAAATTTTAGTTTACTAGTTAATTACTTTTAATTAGAATCCATTTAATTAGATTTTTAATTAATTTTAGTTTTAATTTTTTTTAATTAATTAGTTTTAATTAGACTAATTTTTAATGAGGTTTAGTTGGCTAGTTATTTAGTTTTTCTTTGTTCTTTTTATATATATATATTATTAGATTTTGATTTAATTAGATCTATTTTCTTTAATTGGGTTTTAATTTAATTAAAAAATTAGTCTTTAATTGGATTTGATTTAATTAGATTTTATTTAATCCATTTGGTTGTGATTGATCCCCGATCTTTGATGCCTTTTCTCTAGTGGCTTTTGGAACTTTTGGTTTTCATGTTTATTTGATTCTAAAGAAAAGGATCCCCTAGTTGATCGCCATGTCATGTTGGATAGCCTTTTCCCATCTTTCCTCCGAGACCATGTGAGAATCTTGTTTGTTCAACCTAGTTTAGGTTTGGAGTCGTCACACTCTGTGTGAGTGTCATGGTTATGTACATTTACTTCCCCTCGGAACCTTGACCTCATCCAATAGTTCCCCTTTCCTCACTATCCAAACTATGGAGACTCTGATTCCCTTTTATTAGTCAGGATACGTAGGCACAAGATGCAATATCTTGTCAAGCCCTCTAACCACTAACGAGTGACACTTATCCTCTTCCTTTTGGTACGGTTAGAACCAATTGGTCTTGCAATTTAGATTTAAGTTAGAGTTGGTAAATTCTATGTGAGTATCATGGTTATGAGTACTCACTTTCCTATTTGACTTTGGTTAAAGTCAACTCTAGTTAGGTTAGTTTTCAACTTAGATTTAGAGAGTTGGTTGACTCTATGTAAATACCATGGTTATGAATACTTACTCCTCTCTGGAGCCTTGACCATAGTCAAGAGTTCCTCATCCCTAGTTAGGTGAACTATAAATTTTCTGATTCCATCTTAGTTAGGATACGTAAGCACGAGATGCAACATCTTGGAGAGCATCCTTAGTGTATATACCATAGGTCTTTACCATAGCACTTTTTGCTTAGCAAGCAAATAATAACATAACACAAATACTAACAAGAGGTTCATGTAGAGTACTATAAATACTTAGGATGCTAACACCTTCCCTAGGTATAACCAACCTCTGTACCTTAGATCTTTTAGCTTTGTTGTTACATAGCGCACTTAGGATTTTCTTCGATCTTTACCCTTTCTTTTGGATAAACCAAAGCTCGGTGGTGAATTCAAAGGTTTATGATTTAAGTTAATTAATAGTTTGATATTCGATTCTCACCGTAATAGAAATGGCGACTTCACTGGGGATTTATCTCCCCTAAGAGGGTTAAGCCCACCTTATTTGTATTTGTGTTTGTTATATTTTTGTTTGCTTCTATATCTGCATATTTGTAAATATCTCTCTGTGTGTGTGTGTGTGTGTGTATATATATATATATATATATATATATATATATATATATATATATATATATATATATATATATATATATATATATATATATATATATATATATATATATATATATATATATATATATATATATATATATATATATATATATGTAAGAACACAGATTGTTTCTTAGTAATATCTCTATGTTTTGATGATAACTCTTATGAAATTTTGTATTAAAGAATTATATACTCTAAAATTGGTTCATGAATATTTGCTGCAGATAATTAAAGTATATATACATTCAAGAACAAATTAATCTGAACTTGGAACTATGGAAGGCTCTGAAGAGTCAGAATAATCTTATAGAAGAATCTGAGCGCTGTCTGCAGAAGGATCTGAAGCAGAAGCTACAGAAGAATCTGAAGCAGAAGCTACAGAAGAATCTGAAGCAGAAACTGCAAAAGAATCTGAAGCATAAGACTCTAATAAGATTTGAAGACTCTGGAGCATTAAAGAACTTTGTATGAGAGTTAAGAAGCTCAGTTTTTCAGAAGACTCTGAGAGTACTACACGCTGCATGTACTGAAGATCTGATTCATAAAACTCTGCTCTGATAGAACTACACGCTAAAGCACACTTGCTTTCTTACTCTGATTCAGCAAAATCTGATGGATATCCAAGACTCTGATCATGCAAAATCTGATGGTTAACTTTGCTGAAAAGAAATACTTGTTGAAGAAGAATTCAAAGTAATATCCTTTGATTTAGCTCAACGAATCTTTCCTCTTTCATGCTTGACACTAGAACACATACCAAAAGCATTTCTCTATGCATTCTACTTCCAGGAAAGGTCATGTAATGTAAAGACAAAAAGGTTCAGGCCTTTTCAGTACACAACCTCCAATGTCAAGACTTTGTGGACTACTGTGCATATAAAAGCAAGTCTTCATCATCTTCTTCAGAAGTAATCAAGAACCAACGAATCTCTGATAAAAAATCTTACAAGCTCTCATAAAATATTCTTGTTGCTGAGTTTATTCTTTTGTTCTTAACATTAAGTGAAAAATCACTGTTGTGATAAAGCTTGTTAGAAGCATTCATACACTTGTATTAATCTTACATTTTATTGTAATAGTTCCTTAAGAAGATCCAGTTGGGATCAGAAGTTCTTGAGAAGACTTTGAACAGTTGTTCTTAGTGCTTACTATTGTAATCAGTTGATTAAATAGTGGATTAAGTCCTTGTTTAAGAAAGGCAAATCACTCTAGATAGGGTGGACTGGAGTAGTTGAGTTCAACGAACCAGGATACAAATACTTGACTTTTTACTTGAAAGTTTTTATCTTCATACTTATTCAACCCCTCCTTCTAAGTATTTTCTCACCTTCAATATATATATATATATATATATATATATATATATATATATATATATATATATATATATATATATATATATATATATATATATATATATATATATATATATATATATATATATATATATATATATATATATGTATATATATATATATACATATATGTATATATGTATATATATATATATATGTATATATATATGTATATATATATACATATATATGTATATATATGTGTATATATATATATATACATATATATATATATATATGTATATATATGTGTATATATACATATATGTATATATATATATATATACATATATGTATATATGTATATATACATATATGTACATATACATATATATATATATATATATATACATATATACATATATGTACATATACATATATATATATATATATATATATATATATATATATATATATGTATATATATACATATATATATACATATATACATATATGTGTATACATATATATATACATATATACATATATGTGTATACATATATACATATATGTGTATACATATATATATACATATATACATATATGTGTATACATATATATATATATATATATATATATATATATATATATATATATATATATATATATATATATATATATATATATATATATATATATATATATATATATATATATATATATATATATATATATATATGTATATATATATATATATATATATATATGTTTGTGCTTGGGTTTTTTCTGTATGCAGGGTGGTTACCTTGAGTGGTGAGGATAAGTCCTATACTTGGAATTGAGTGTATCTATGATAAGATGATGGTATATTCAAGAAGGCTTATAGGGAGATGATTCCAGGCTAGGTTGACTTATATATATATATATATATATATATATATATATATGTGTGTGTGTGTGTGTGTGTGTGTGTGTGTGTGTGTGTGTGTGTGTGTGTGTGTGTGTGTGTGTGTGTGTGTGTGTGTGTGTGTGTGTGAACTTGTTTGCTAGTGTTTGTGCAGGTTTGCATTCATGAGCATCATACCATAAACGTTTCGTGGAACTTAGAACTTTTGTTTGTAAACATCAGGATTGTCATGGATAGCTAAAGGAAGAAAACCTTGAAGTACACTTACAAGAGTCTTAACTTGGACGACCTAAGAAGATTAGGACTTTGGTGACAGGTCCAAAAGGGTTCATGAGCAAATATGGGAAACTATTGTCATTATTTAAGATGAAGATGGATAAGGGGCTTGTCTCCATACTACTTTAGTTCTACGACCCAATCTACCATTATTTCACTTTCCCTGATTATCATTTTGTGCCTATGCTAGAAGAATACTCTTATCTGGTTGATTTGCCCATTCTTGATGAGTCTCCTTTTCCTATCTTAGAGAAAGACCATAAGGAGTAGGATATTAATAAGGCTACACATTTAGGATTGGTTGATATTCAAAACTATATGACCATAAAAGGGGGAGTTTTTGGCTTGACTACAGAGTTTTTGGTTGGGAAAGCTCAATATTACGCTGATCATCTGAGCATGGATGCATTCGAGGCTATTCTTGCCTTGCTCATTGTTCACTATAAAAATTGGTGAACAACTGCTGGTCTTACAAATCCAAAAAAGATCTGTTTTACTTGCAGGATCGACCACACAAATCCTAGGACATGTGCTAATTGATCTTAAATAAAGTTTATAAAAACTATGAACACTTCGACATAGTTCATGATAAAGCAACTTATCTCAAATGTAAATGAATTTAGGTGACAAGAAGTAAAATTGAAGTACTGGTAAATGATGAAGACAAGAACTTGCATAAAGAAAGAATAAAGTCTTAAATAAAGAGATTTATTAAATTGCATTGAAATAAAAAAAACTGGTGTTACATCAACGTATATTCTTACAAACTCGTTTCTCTCAATACATGGGTACTTGGAGTATACTGAAGATTTTGTATACAATTGAACACACACAAATCCTAACACTAAGACCCGCTATTTATAATGATAAAAAATAACTGCCATTAACGGCTAGCAAACAAAATCGAGACAAGTGCGCTATGCATGCCTTCAAATCCTATAAGCGTTCCACGTGTCTCCTTTAAGGAATATATGAAAATGGATTTTCCCTTTTTTATTTGAATTCAAATGAACTTGTCGAAATATCCTTAGCGGCGCCTCTGTCGAATCAAATATTTCAACTGTTAAGAAATATCTCTAAGTCCGTAACATAAATTCTCATAGAAAAAGGACGCCTTCGACTCCCATTTTAAAATATGGCTCCAGTCGAAATAATTAAATTTCTTCAGGAACTTTATTTCCTAATTTTATTCCATTCGGGCGTCAAAATTAAGAGCCAACAAATTGCCCCCCAAAAATGTCATTTTCGACATCAATGAAGAAAAAGACATTTTTTAATAGTATCATTTGACGCCTCGAACGACTTTTGCATGTTTTTTTATGTCTCTTACTATTCCAAAATCTCAGGACATCATGACCATCATGGAAATTTTTGAAAAGCGTCTCATCAAAGCATGCAACAATCTCTAGCCATCCTTACGATTCCTAGATCCTAGGAAAAAATGCACTAGGCATTAACTACCCGCGTTTCATCAAACGACCCTTGTGGGACACGTGCCCCACTAACTATCAGCTCTTTAATGTTGGTTTGAGGTCCTTTAAACTCCCAAGGGCTTATAAATTATTTTAAACTTAAACATTTTAGCTTTTACACTCTCAAAATTCTTCAAACACTCTTCTTCCCTCTACACTTTCCAAACTTCCAAACAAAACCCAAATTCTCTTCAAATCCTAACAATGGCGTCTTCAACCACCAATGTTAAAGATTCCAAGAAAAACCACAAATCTAAAGACCTGAAGAAAATTTCCCAACTTCCCACCTTTGACACACTGTCAACACCTATGATGATGGGAAACCAACAGTTCCTCCCCGAACCACTTGAGGAAGAAAAGAGGAAGATATATGAATCTCAGGTACTCATTCCCCTTACTATTTCTGGTAAAATACATGCCCTATGTGGTATTTTGTCTTCTCTTAGTTTTGATCATAATAAATTTAAGGACTTTTTCCCCTCTTACCATAAATCAAAACCCATAGGTCAGGCAAACAAAACTAGGGTTGAGAAAACTTCTTTTGATGCCGTAGTATTGAACAACATATAGGTATATGAACAATAGTTTTAGGGTTTTTACAACAACCCCTTATTTGAAAGAATCTGACGGTTATATGAGCTGACTAAAGAAAATAGAGAAAGTCAAATACCAAACCTGGAAGAAACTGGGAATCTGCGACTTGATTATGCTGTTGAAAATGAGTCTTGATTATTATCAGACTATGTTGGTTTCTTCCTTGTACTTTTGGGATAACACCCACTATACTTTCCATCTACCTTGTGGGATGATGACCCTTACACTCTTCGACATAGCCTCTATCACATGGCTCAAACCCATTAGAAACCCCTATGATCCCGACCTAAAATGTGATGATTCCATAGGTTTTGCATCAGCCAAAGCCACACACTCTCACTTTATAACACACTTCTTCAACAAAACAATGGATGATGTTTCTGATCGAGAACACATAGCTTTTTTTTTACTGTATGGCTATCCCACTATGTATTTTGCTCAAAGTCCCTTCAAGTAGCTAGAAGATACATAACCCTGGCCACTCAACTTTACAAAGGACACGATATCTGCCTAAGTGAAATGATCTTAGGGAATTTCTATGAGTCTCTAAGTGAGGGATCGTAGCCCAACTTAAAGACTTAGGAGAAAAAGGAAACCTTTTACTGTCTGGTCCCTTTTGTTTGTTACAACTCTGGTTGAATGCCTCATTCTAAGCTAGCCTCCCCAATAAAAATCCAATCGATGAGACTGCTGAAGACATCAGGAATAGGAGAGTCAAAGGGACTCACTTGGTCCAACTCACTCCCAGCGAAGAAGGACAAACCCTCAGGCCAATGTTCTTAATTTATGTCATGATGTTTGCCAAACGTCATGAGTTCACCTTGAACATGGATCCATTTTCTGCAATGAAATATAGTCCTGAGTGGTTCACCAGACCTTTCCCAACCCCAATCAAGACTCAAGAAGCAGAATCCTTACAGATCTGGGAGACTTTCCTGATTCCAAAGTTGCCAATGCTTTGATTGAATCCGTCGAAGTCTCAAGTGGCTTTGGTTTCTTAGCAACCAAATTTGGTGGCTCGACAGTTTGGGTTGGTCAAAGCTCTCCCAAAGTGTCTCTTTAAAAATAAAGGTTCTCTCTTGCTTCATCATGTGAATTATACTGAAGAGACGACCTTGATGCAACTTGCCTGCCACTCTAATAAGGCTCAACTCATCCCCACTGGTTTTAAACTGTATTTCTTTTGTACCCCAGAATTCAACCACTGGTGGTCAACACACTATGTAGAGGAGTTCTTTGGTGCTCCTTCTTTTAATCAACTTATTAACCAAACTTTCCTCTTTATGCAGGAGAAGACCAGGAAAGGTATTTCGACACACATTAAAGAAATCCAAGTATTCCAAGTGTACTTTGAAACTGTTTATCAACCAGATGATCTTAGTCGAACCTTCCGCAAGGCAGTTGTTACTATACTATAAAGGAAAAGTTTTTAAATAAAATGAAGAATTTAGAACTCCCTTCGTTCGTTCCTCCCAGGGAACGGTACACAATAGCTTTCAAAAAATTTCCTCTCAAATTTCCTCGACTACTAGGTGCTGACTTTGGAGTGACTTTTGCCCCTCCATTTTTAGACTGGTTTATCTGTGGGGATTCTATAAAAATCCTTCATCAACAGTCAAAACCGAAAGCTCAGCGGGTGGTTGCGACTAATCATACTCTAGACAGTTTCAAAGGTCCTCTTCATATCGATATCAAGGATGTTCGCATCGAATTTGAAATATATGAAGGTGATGGATGAAAGGTTTTTCGAACTAGATTTCCCCTATTTGATTTTTTATCATCTTACTTGTATTTTTCTTGTTTAAATTTCAGCTATCAAGGTTGTACCCAAAAAGAAGAAACAAATCGAAGAAAATAAAGAAGAAAGCAATCAAATTACTAAGGTAAATCTCTTACTTAATTCTTCTTTACTACAAAATCTCATGTTGTCTGATACTTCAACTATTTTTTTCTCAGAGCTCTCGAAGGACACCCCTCACTCTAAAGAAGCGAAAATTGAGAGGAGCTTCCAACCAAATCATAATTGAGTCAGATGAGGAAGACTAACCTCCTCCTGAAGAACAGACACTGAAAAGGAGGAGGAATCATGCAAGGATAACTGAAGCCTTCAATCAATCGAAATCAAAGGCAAGCAAACTTTTGATAAAAGTGTCCCCTGCTTGCAATCTAACACAGACTGAAAGTGATAACTTTAGCCCTGGGGACGATGATCCCAAGATAAATACTTCTCCTGAAACCTTACAATTTCTTCACCATTTATCCCTCTAATTCTTTGACTTTTCTCTTTTCAGGTTACCACCGACCTCAAAGGTCAACCCATGGTGCGACAGATTATTCTAACAACCAGCGGTAACCCCAGCTACGATCCAACAACTCCTTTTGAGGCTTCTGCGAAAGGCTCCTAAAAGGCTCTGAGGAAGGAATCCAATTTGCAGGTGCTGCCAAGAAGACACCAGTTGTTCCTGTGGTGGAATTTCCTCATGTCGAAGTAACCATTATAAAAGAGGACTTGGTCGAGAGAGAAATTATTGATCTTTTAAGGGACACTGTGATGCCCAATATAGAGCAAACTATCGAGGGTAATCTTGAGGAGCAACAAAGCAAAGATGACAAGCTTGCTGAAGAGGAAGAAGAAAAAGAGGAAGAGGACGAAGAAGAAGAAGAAGAATAAGAAAATAAAGAAGAAGAAGAAGAAGAAGAAGAAGAAGAAGAGAAATCTGCGTCTGAAAAAGAAATTGTAGTGGAGGTTCTGGAAGACAAAGTGAACCAAGAAAATCAATCCAAGGATCCTCCAACCACCACTTCGACTGGCACTCAATCGACCAGCCTTTCCCATGAAGAGTCGGAATCTTTAAGAGTACAACGACCATTGGAGTATCTAAAATCTATGCTCAGTTCCCAATATAACTTTGGCGACAAAAGCACCAACACTTAGACCGCCTTAGGGAGCACTCTGACTGGGAAAAGTGACAATGACTTGCTTGTGCAAATAAAAGAAAAAATCTTTGCAGTGGACTCGTTCCAAATCCTAGAACAAGACATTTTTGTTAGTTTTGGTCTTAAGAAACTTCTGAAGCAAATCAATGTCTTGGAAGTTTCACCAGACATGGCTAATGTCATTATGGAACTGAGCACGATGATTGATTTCGTTGCTGCTGACCTCAACCGCCTTAGAAACTTCTCGAGCAACCTTACCTAAAAAACTGGCAATCAAAAAGCTATATGGGAGGTTGTCTCGGCGTTTACTAAAAAAGTTTCAACACTCAAGAAGCTTTCTGAGCAGAATAAGAAGGAGGTCAAAAAATGTGACAAGATCATTGTAGAATGAGAGAGACAAATTATCATTTTACAAAACAAATTCTCTCACGCCAAGCAACGCAAAACTAATCTGCTTAGCTCGTTTAAAGATGAAGTGGCAAAAGAGATCCAGGTTGGCCTTCAACATCTTGAAAAATCCCAACAACTTGGGAAAGACATTGAAGCTCTCCCGACCAACAAGACTCTTTGCAAACGCTGCCTGATGCTTCAAAATTCAAAGTATAAAAATATAAAAGGATCTTTTCCCTTCTAAATTTTTTATGTAGCATTTTCCTTCTTTTGCAAATAATGACTCTTGGCCCTTTGTGGCATTCTTCTGTAACGAATTAAGCCATTTTGGAACATTTATTTACCATATTAGCTTTATTTTTCTCGCATGATTATTCTTTGGTTATCTTTATCTCTTGAAGTGCAGGCTTATATTTTTTCAAATATTTCCCATTTGCCTTCAAGATTCTTTTATCTTTATCTAATTCTTTAATCTCATATGTGCCATTAGAAAAGACTTGTATAACTTGAAAATGACCTTCCCATTTAGGGGACCACTAGCTTACCTAGGGCTCTATCTTTTCGATCCATAGGCAAAGTTGCTTTCCAAACCAATTCTTCTGGCAAAAATTTTTTAACCTCAACTTACTTGATATATGATCTCTCTACTCTTTTCTTCTGCCTTCTTAACAATTCTAAGGCACTAAGCATTTCTTCATCCAAATCAACCAACTCGTTAAACATCATGTTTCTATAGGATTTGGATGGAATCTCATGGTGCCTTTGGATCCTTGTTGACTGTAAGTAGATTTCCACTGGCAACACTGCATCATGACTGTTACACCCTAATTTTGACTCTGAACCGCTTTCTGTGCATTTCATAGCATTTTCATCATCTGTGCATCATATCCCTCTTTCAGGTCATCCAACCGGTATGTCTTCGAGATTTTATATCTTTTGTTCTGTGTTGTCTAAGCCCAGGTCTTGCAAGATGGAATCAAGGATTAGGCCAGGTTATCAAGACTAGTATGTGTGTGTGGTATGTTTGAAGTTCAGCAGTTTCTGATTGAGTTTTGGTCAGGAGAAAGTTTGTTCATGATCAGGTTAGGGTTTGCTTGATTTTGAATGGTGTGCGTCTAAGGTTCTAAGTAATTGATTTTATGCCAATTCAAATCATCTGCGTATAAATCAATTCGTGAGGCTTTATGGTCGAAAATTGTCAGAATCCAATGCATTTCTTAGTTAGGATTTTGGACAGTGAACTGAGGCTCATATTTCAAGTTCTAGTTCTCTGATTTTCAAAGCAGGTCATGGTGCAGGAAGATTTCAGAGTTCGATCTAATTTCGTCCGTACTTCAAAAATTTGTTCAAGAATAGTTCAAGACCGTTATTAGATGTCCATGAGTCGCGCTTGAAAATGGGTATTAAGGTAGTACTATCATCAATTCACGTGAGAAAGTCTGACCATGCAAAGAGTTTGTTCCAAATAACAGGAAAGGCGATATTCAGTTCATTTTTAGAGGGGAGTTCGATGAAGAATGAATTCATGGACTCAAAGTGACCTTTCATGTTATTACTCGCCGTCATGTTGTATTATAAAGTGGATTGAGGTGGGTGCAAGTTTCATAATTGGAGCTAGCAAAATTTGGTTGAAAATATATTAAAGTGCCATAGATTAAAATTCAAAATAAGAAAATTACAAAATTCCATGTTTCATTATACAAAGCCACAATGCTAGCGGTGGGACCAACTCTCTAGAGGACTCAGTGGTCCTTATACATCTTCGCTAACCACACGTTAGCAGCATGTAATAAAATCCATGAAACAGCAACATTGGATACCATGGAAATGTGTTAAAAAAAATTTGTATGGCCTAGAATCCAACAACAGTTACAAAATAATAAGGAGCGCAAGCTTTAACAACAGAGTCTTAGATATCACGGATAATCCCATAGCCTCTCAATCTCCATTTTCAAACGCACATGCTCCACCTAAAGATTCCTTTTCGTTCATCGCCACCACCGTATTTCATCACAGAACCATAAGCCATCCCACCGACTTTACAGCTGAAATAAATGGATGATATAGTCAGGTTCGAATTTCGTCAAAAAAAAAGCTACAGACATATATGACTCAAGATCAGCGTGAAATTTTGATGTTCTAAACAGTACCGAGAAAGCGGAAGCCAAGAGCTTTTTGTGGATGCAGTCAAGACGCATAAAGAAAAGCTCCCGAGAGAATGTCGTTGTTTTTTATCTTCATCATATCAAACCTTTGTCATGCCAAGTCTCCATGAGTTCTCTGACATCATGTATAGGTTTCATTAACAAGGCAGTTGTTTTCACCAACTCCATAACAATCCAAGATGCTAAGTTTCCATGCCTCGAGCCAATGCGAACAACCGAAAAATTGAACAGGTAGGATTCGCAACAGAGTTCAGAAATCTTGCAACAGGTTGCATAACATGTCAACTGATCCAAAACAACGCCAAGCTAGAGTACCGTAAGCTGTGAGCTAAATGATACAGCTTTGTATTGTTGTTTTCTGTTGAGCTCACGCTGCAAGTCAAGGAGTAGTTTTTTTGGCCTCTTTGTGATCATCTTCATACGCCTGCTGTGCGTTCTCCATCCTTCAAGCTTTCGGCATTTCAGAAACGGCAAAGTTGAAAGCTAGTATCTTATGGCACAAAACCATTCAGGATTAAACTTGGTACCACGGGCTACAAGTCTTGCATCAATCCAAGTACCCTTAAATGCCATCCATGGTATCCATACTCACGCCATATGAGCTGCCATCGCCAACCGGTTTCTTCCATGCCAAGACATATCCAATTTCCCCAAGTCGCTCCAAGTACCTATATGAAGAACAAAAAATTCCGTCCCATGTCAAGCCAAAGAACTTAGATCCAAACGGTAAACATGAAAAGATGATGTGATCTGATTGGCATGAATATTTAATGACAGTAAAAGAAACTCTACAACAATGAATATTAGCCTCAGTTCAGTTCATACCATTTCCTTTTTTGCCCATATTATAGAAGAACATCATGTTCAAAACCAACCATGCCAAGTTAAATTCTTTCCTTCAAAACCAGTCATGCCTTTGTTGCCCGTGTACCTGAAATAAGAATCAAAGGAATGTCAAGAGCATATGTGATTTTTTAGTTATATTACTTCAGAAAATCCAGATGCAGAAGCAAGTCGCATACCTTCAAATACGCTATAGACAGTGGGGGCTAGTTGCGAAGGATGATCCCTACGCAAACTTTACATTGCACCAGTCATGGTCGCATCAAGGTATTATGGCAAGGCACGAATCTTCCTATCATACCAAGCCAAAGCTATTTCTAAAAAAAAAACTTCACATCATAAATGAACAAGTTCATAACCAAATTAGAAGTTCAAGTTAAGATTCAATCACCTCACTTAATTCATGGTTCAAATGCACACTCGCCGTCGGAATTTGGAATCTTTCAAGCATGCAATTTGTGGTACCGACCAACCCATCAATCCACGGTCCTTGCATTACTTCTTGTGATGTCTCATCCAAGCTTTTTCTTTAAGCAAAAGAGCTTGCATCAAGTGTACACATGAAAAAACATACACACGAAATAAAGGATCAGCATGAGAATACGCCACAGTCAGAATACGAGTTAGGCAAAGCAATACAAATTCAATTGACTCAAAATCCAATTAAGTCACATTCTACCATATTGTTTACTTAAGTCAGAATTTTAAGTATACACCTTGTTTTAATCAGAACAGCAGAACAATGATAAATTGGGACCACACACTTATGTTAGTAAAAATGGCAAAAACACCAGTGACAGAAGATTCACAGCAGGTTTAAACACAAAAGCGGAATAAAACAAACCATGGCAGAAAACACAACCATAATAGAGCAGAGATCTCAGAAATTGTGGCAGAGGTTGTCTGCTAAACCTATTTGGATTGAATATATATAACAGTACTATTCACTCATCAAAAAAAAGAGGAAGAAAAACCCTAAAAATTCTACACAGAAAACCCTAGAATTTTCTTACCTCTAAACTGAGAGAAGCCCTGTTTTTTGCTTTGGAGTTCCGAGTCCTCAAGCCACTGAAAAGGCAAGACGGAGAAGAATCAAAGGAAATATACATAAAGACGAACCAGTAGAAGAGGAAGATCAGCAGAATACCTTTGCCGGAAAAGCGTCCAGTCGGATTCACTCCGATCCAGGTTTTTCTCTTCTCCTTTTGAACCTCTTGTTACTCAATTTGAATGCCTTGTATGGTTTAGACTTTTTTTCCTTTTGTTCTAGTGTTTCCGCCATTTTTTTAGATCTAGGTTTTCATTTGGGTTTGGGATTTGAGGTTTTAAAGGCGAATTAGGGGAAACTGAGCCCAGATTTGGACTCAGGGCGTGTTTTCGCGTGAGGTTAAGGGTTTAATTTGGCGTTTGGCCGGAGAAGAGAGGCGGCTCCGCCGCCAACCACCGTCTTCTCCGGCGGGCTAGGTTTCCGATGGGAGTGAGAGATGAGAGAGTTAGAAGATAGAGAGAGATAGGTCAGAGTGATTTTAAATTTTGCTCGCTTTATATTCCCTTTGCCATGCGTTTTTTTTGAGGTGGCTGGATGTACCGGTGACAAGTGTCACTGGCCTGGACCCTTCTTGCGCTTCCATGCGCTTCATCCACCTTTCTTACCATGCTCACGCGTTTTGAACCATCAGATCATGAGTCTTTGATTGACTCTGATCTGATCAACGCCTCAGATTTCTCTTAGGGTCCATGTGAACCTCCTCCTGTGTGGGTCTGGTTCGTTGGGCCTGAGAGACGAATTTCTTTTAACACCCCCTTTATTTCTGAGTACCCTGGCCCATTAAGTCCTATCTATAATTATTTTAGTTAGAAATAACATTTATATTATTTAATTTTAATATATTTTAAAAACAAAAATAAAAAAAACATTATTTAATGTCTAAGAATGATTTTGAATTATTATTATTAATTAATTTAATTAATTTAATTAATTTAATTAAAATCTTTTATTTAATAATAATTAATTTATTTAATGATTAATGTTATTAAATAATTGATTTTAATTTGATTAATTGTTCTAAATTATATTATTTTTATAAGACAACACAAAAATACTTTATTTCATTTTTAAAATTCTATTTTAATTTTATTTAATAATTATCTTAATGATTTATCTTTTCTTTAATTTCTAAAATAATCTAAAACAAATTAATTTGATTCTTTTCCTTTACTAACCTTAGATAATTAGGTTGTTAATTAGGTTAGCCTATCCCCTTTTTTTATTTAGTTTACGATCTTTTTTGTGAGGTTTATGTGTGTTTTATTATCATGTCTAAATCGAATTTATGTTATTCGTTGCATTGTTTGTTCAAACCTATTTTTCAAACTAATATCTTGACTTAATGTCAAGCCCATTTTCAAATACTATTGTAAGCTGATTGTTTTTACGACCGCCATCGACCTTGTAGCCTCCTCTTGGGCTTTGTACAACGATGTTTGCCACACACTTCACATATAAAGTTAAAATCAAATCCTTTTCCAAACTTGATCCAACATCAAGTATCTTCACAAATGCAATTAACCTTCAACTTTCCTTAACACTTGATTACATCAAATCCTCTTATCTCTCCTTGTAAGTCGAGTGCTTTGGCCTCGCCATCAACTTTACCTTATACTCATAGGATCTCCTATCCATTAGTTCAACCTTTCTCGTCCCACGCAAATTTAAATCTCGATTCATATCAAGCATTTTCTCAAATCAAGTTAAAACACTTAATAACTACTTAAACACAATTTCGATAAAGATGAAAAGGGAGTTGGAATCGAGCCTTTGGTTTCTCTTCTCGATTGTTTGGGCCCGAGGAGCCTTTCTTAAGTCCAAACAATTGTCTTCTTTAAAATATGCTAAACGAATTGGAAACTTATTTTCATAAACACATAGATGGAAAAGAGAGAGAGTCAAGCCTTTGACTCGCTATCCCGATTACTTGGGCCCGAGAAGCCTTTATTAAGCTTCGAGTAATTGCCATCCAGTCAACCCACTCGAATCACACCCAATTCCTTTACCGTTAAGGATGAAAAAGAGAGAGAGTCGAGCCTTTGACTAGCTTTCCCGATTACTTGGGCCCGAGAAGCCTTTCTTAAGCTTCGAGTAATCGTCATCCAATTATCTTACTCGAACCTCATATATCCATTCCTTCTCCGTCAAGGATGAAAAAGAGAGAAAGTCAAGCCTTTGAATCGCTTTCCCGATTACTTGGGCCCGAGAAGCCTTTCTTAAGCTTCGAGTAATCGTCATCCGATTAACCTACTCGAACCTTTTTCAACTATTCCTCAATTTGAGATGAAAAAGAGAGAGAGTCAAGCCTTTGACTCGCTTTCCCGATTACTTAGGCCCGAGAAGCCTTTCTTAAGCTTCAGGTAATCGTCACCTCTAGCTAAACATCTGATACGTCAAACCTCGTTTCCTCGCCCTCGTGCGATCAAAACTCTTCAAACCTGTTCAAGTCTATTCTCTTCAAACATCCAAATACATCAAATTTAATTTCTCGCCGCTGTGCGAATTGTCAAACCTTTTCTTAAAACGTAAGATATGATGTTTTGAGAACGACGCAAAATATTGCTTCGTCCGTAACCTACTTGAGTCGATATAAGTGACGTGTTCCCCATGAATGTTGATATATGGAAATCCATTCAAAGTGGTGCAAGCGTCCTCTCCTCACTAGTTTAGATAAGGCAATATTTTCTGTCGAATACGACTAAGTATCTTTCGTAGGCCGAACTACGGCCGCTCTGATTTCTCGTCTGTTAATGAGAATACGTAGGCATATGATTGCGAGATCCTAGCGAGCAACCTCTTTCTTTTTCTATCTAAACCTTTACCCGCAGTAGTCCGAACTACGGACGCTCTAATTTCTCGTCTGTTAACGAGAATACATAGGCACAAGATTGCGATGATCTTGACGAGCACACTTCCCCCCAAAATTCCCCATTTCCTTCTTTCTCCTGTAGTCCCGTGAACTACGGATGCTCTGATTCTTCACTTATCTCGAGTGAAAATACGTAGGCACAAGGGCCCCAATCCTTGGTGAGCAATCTTTTCTAAAACCACCAATTCTCCTTAGAAGTCTAAACTCTTTTACTTACCTTTATGCTTTATTTTCTTGGAAGAACACAAACTATCTAGACTAACATTTCTTACGAATCGAATCAAGAGGTTCCCGATGAGTACAACGGATGTGAAAAGTGCTAATACTTTCCCTACATGTAACCGACTCCCGAACCTAGAACTTGGTTGCGATGACCATGTTCTTTCCCTAAATTGTTTTATCGATATTTTCCTTTTTCTCTTTGGGATAAATAAAGTTCGGTGGCGACTCTGTATTTTCCGCGACCATTCATGAAGGATCGTGCTTTTTTTAGGTACGACAATGGCCAAACGTTAATCGAAACGGAGTTGCGTTGGTCGATTCTTTGGGAGAGGTTAGACATACCCAAAGCACTTGATCCAAAGTCTTATGCCAATTTGTAGGCTCCTCCCCATATGTTTCTTGATTAGACCTATCACTATTTTATTTGCTTCTTCGACCTAACTGTTAACCTGAGCATAATAGGGCGTGGAAGTCAACAATTTGAAACCCATTTCCTTGGCAAAATCTTGCATATTTTGACCAATAAAAAATGATCCTTGATCTGTTGTTATGGTTTATGGAATTCCAAATCTATAAATAATATGTTTTTTTGATGAATTCAATTACATCTTCTTGGTCGTCATTTGGCAAAGGTATAACTTTGATCCATTTTCTAAAATAGTCAATACCTACCAAAATGTACCTTTGATTTTTGGATGATGCTGGTCAAATTTCTCCAACCAAATCAAAAGCCCAACCCCTAAAGGGCCAGTTTAATTATAGAGTGTAATTTGCTGGCATGAACATGTTGTATACCTGCGTGTACTTGGCACTCTTGGCACCCTTTAGCAAATTCGATACAGTCTTTTAATATGGTGGGCCAATACATGCCTTGTCGAAACAACAACAATTTCATCTTATGGCCTACCTGGTGTACCCCACATGCCCCACTATGGAGCTTGAGATCTGAGTTTGTTAACTCAGATGTGGTTTTCTAGCGGGTGTTAGGAATTCAGGTTTGCTGTAGGAATTGGTGTTAGGCCTGTAGGATATCTAGAGTTGCTAACTCTTCATTTTAGTCTGCATTCCTTTTAGACTTGGCATTGTAATGCCAACCTCTTTCGTTTTGTTTAGGTTTGGATGTAGTTGGCGTGCTCTTTGTTTGTTGAACTTTCACTTGGTGCACATTTGGTGTAGTCTAGCATTCTGCATAGGACTATCATTGGAGCTTCATGTTTACATAGGGGCTCCTGATTTTCATCTATGGCAAGATTGTAATCAGGTTTGTGATAATGAGGATTCTGGACTGTTCAACCTTTGAGAGCAGTTTTTGCTGCTGTGACTGTTTGGTGAACTAGAATTGGATCATTTTAAATGGACCTTACTCGCTTTCCAAATCTAAGTGTGTAGTGTTCAGTCATAAAATTACCGTGTGGTTTGATTTTGCTGCATGAGCAAACATCACCATGACCGTTTCGAGACCGACAACCTTCTTGCGAGAATCAAAAGGTCGATAGTTTCTGACTCTTGGCTTCAAAGGATTTTGATGGTAAAGTCTCTTATCCCGATATAATCATGTTTGTGGTAGTTTCCTTTTGTAATTCAATGGATATTAATGAGAACTGCTTTCGGTTATCCTAGGCGCATGTGCCGTTGAGTTGGATTCCAATAATGGGGGCTGCTGTGGACCAGGGGCACTACTTGGAGGCATAAATTGAGTTGGTCTCATGGTTGGATCCTGCTGGGAAGGAAGATGTTGTTGGTGTGCAACAGAACCTGGTAATTCCTATGATTGAGGTGGTTTTGTTAGGACTCTGCTGTGATAATTCGTTTTGGTTTTAAACTTGTAGGATGCTGAGTCGAATTTATTTGATGTCGAACACTGGGCATTCCTGACTAACATCCTCCCATATCCTTTGATGTTCGTTTTAGTTGGTTACCATGAAGGTTCCAGCGGCGGGATTGCTTCCATGAGCATGTGCATGATGGAATTGGAAACTAATGACATTGTAAGTTGGTAGCTATAAGCATTTCCAGTTTTTTGATTTTGTTTTATAATCCATTGCATTGTAATGGTCTGCATCTGTAATTGTTATGCCAATGATGTTATCAGGAGAGCTCATAAACATCTTCCTTGGACGATGAGGAGAATATTCCTGAAGGATGTAACGCCTCCTTTGAAGGATTTGTTTTGGTGTCACAAAAACAGGCTGGAGGAAAAACTTGTTTCAATTACAAGGGACAACCTTGGGCTTCCAACCTTGTTTAGCTCACCAACTAAGAAGCATCCTTGACAAGGTACTCTTTCCAGAATCTCTGCAGGCCCTACAACAATCACCCTAAGGCCCTAGGGTGATTGTTGTATGGCCTACAAATCAACTAAAAGTCAACTCACATACTACAACAAACTATACATCATACACCTAAATGAGTTACTAATTTTGCTCTTCCAAACACATAGACCCATAACTAAAGCACAAGTTATGAAACCCTTAAACACACCATTTACATGAGACAATAGAGGGTCATCTGAAGCTGATTTTTTGGCACGATATCTTCCTCATTCTAATATAAGATGAACATTTATATAACTAACCATTGGTGTTTGCAATTAAAAAAGCAAAAAAGAAGTTGCAACCTCTTTTGTATCAATCATTTCATGTTTTTAATATGCACTTCACAGTAAGGTTTAAATAAAGAATGCAACACAATAGTCCCATAGTGATTTACCTCATATGTGGTATAATCAGTTTCTGGATAGCACTGTCATTTATTTAAATGGTTGCACAATACCAAGTAAAGACCTGCCACAGACAAAAAAAAAACATCTGTGAATCTAACAGCAGTGGAATTTTTGAAGATTAATAATAACATCATAAACCCTATGCTAAATTGTACAGTGATAGTAGTCTAAGTTAATAAAAGCGGTTGGTAGATTTCATAGAAAAGAGGACTTACAGTATATTTGAGCTTAGGATGAAAATTAACCAGATTTTAGCGGGAAGCTCGGTACCAAAAATCTCACAGTGTCGTTAAGGAGTCGAAGGCGAAGAGCTGCATCTCTAACGGTTTCGCTCGCATTCTTCTCCCAATTTTCAGCTCGGTACCATATTACAAAGTAATGCGAAGTTTTAACATATACATTTACAAAGTTTGTTTCTTACTACTAACAAAAGTCCAATGTAATAGGGGGTACGCAACAAAAAAAATTAAAACTAAATGAGTAGACAAATCAGCCAAATAAGAAATCCCAGTGCAAAGCCGGGCACAATGAGGTTGGTTAGCACTGGGGTGGATATTTGTGGAAGAGGAAGCTGTCTCGACAGGACCCTGTGTTCGAACAGTTCCTCAGCTGAAATTCATATTTCTCTAATCAATATCTCACTTCCACTAACTCTTCACCCTCACATACTAATTCGGGTTCGATCGGACCAAGTCCGATATAATTATGAACTGCTCGAATAAAATCGGATCGACAGTAGTAATGTCGTGGTAAATTATAATCCAGCGGTACAATGCTGGAGGCTTGAAGATACAATCTTTTGAAAGCGCTTCTCTAACATAGCTGATAGGGTAGGAACACCTTCTATGTTTTGCCCATTGGTAATTCCAAAACGACCTACTATCCATTGTATAGGAGGGCCACTTAGTACTCGGATTGTTCCTCACATTTGTAGGAAGCCACTTAGTACTCGATTCGTTCCTCACATTTGCAGGAAACTGCATTACTAGTATATTATTGTTAAATTACTAATAGAAAAATAAAGTCAAAATTAGGTTGAATGAATGAAAAGTAGCATAATTACGCTGTGCCCTATCTACAGGGCAATGCATAGGTTGAGGATCATGGAGAGTGGAGGGCCAGAAACCATGTATGGTAAAGTCTGTTTGAATTGGAGGTATTAAGCACATACCTCCCCGGCGGAAACAAAAAGTTGGTCTGAAGAGTGAGAATGAAAAAAATCACAGTCAGCACCCACCACTTGAGAAAGCAATATCTCAACTGAAATGCATCTTTCTATAAGCAATATCTCAACTGAAATGCATCTTTCTATAAGCAATATCTCACTTCTACTAACTCTTCACTCTCACATACTAATTCGGGTTCGACCGGACCAAACCCGATACGATTATGAACTGCTTGAATAAAATCGGATCGATAGTAGTAATGTCGTGGTAAATTATAATCCAGCGGTACAACGTTGGCGGCTTGAAGAGCTTCAAAGAGATACAATCATTTGAAAGCACCCAGAGCTTTTCTAACATAACTGATTTGATCAAAATCAGGGTAGGAACATCTTCCATGATTTTTTTCGTTCTCACTCTTCAATGCGGACCAACGTTCCTACTCTGATTTTGATCAAATCAGCTATGTTAGAGAAGCTCTAGGTGCTTTCAAAGGATTGTATCTCTTTGAAGCTCTTCATGTCGCCAACATTGTACCGCTGGATTATAATTTACCATGACATTACTACTACCGATCCGATTTTATTCAAGCAGTTCATCGTATCGGGCTTGGTTCGATCGAACCCGAATTAGTATACGAGGGTGAAAAGTCAGTGGAAGTGAGGTATTACTTAGAGAAAGATGCATTTCAGTTGAGATATTTTTCTCAAGTGGTTTCTCAAGGGTGGATGTTGACTATGATTTTCTTCATTTTTACTTTTTAATGTGGAATAACATTTTGTTTCCGCCGGGGAGGTATGTGCTTAATACCTCCAATTCAAACTGACTTCACCATACATGGTTTCTGGCCCTCCACTCTCCCATGATCCTCAACCTATGCATTGCCTTGTAGATGGGGCGAGTTTATCTTTGAAGTTGCACAGGCTAATTACACTATTTTTCATTCAACCTAATTTTGAGTTTATTTTTCTATTAGTAATTTAACAATAATATACTATTAATGCAGTTTCCCTGCAAATGTGAGGAAGGATCTGAGTACTAAGTGGCCCTCCTATACAATGGATAGTAGGTCGTTTTGGAATTACCAATGGGCAAAACATGGAAGGTGTTTCTACCCCATCAGCTATGTTAGATTATAATTTACCACGATATTACTACTACCGATCTGATTTTATTCAACCAGTTCATAATCGTATCGGACTTGGTCCGATCGAACCCGAATTAGTACGTGAGGGTGAAGAGTGAGTGGAAGTGAGAACTACCGATCTGATTTTAAGTGGTTTCTCAAGTGGTGGGTGCTGACTATGATTTAGAGAAAGATGCGTTTCAGTTGAGATATTGGTTTCTCAAGTGGTGGGTGCTGACTATGATTTTTTGGTTCTCACTCCTCAATGCGGACCAAAGTTTTGTTTCCGCCGATTCAAACTGACTTCACCATACATGGTTTCTGGCTCCTCAACCTATGCATTTCCCCGTAGATAGGGCGGGTTTGTCTTTGAAGCTGCAACTGGTAATTATTTTTCATTCAACCTAATTTTTGACTTTATTTTTCTATTAGTAATTTAACAATAATATACTATTAATGCAGTTTCCTGCCAATGTGATGAAGGATCTGAGTACTAAGTGGCCCTCCTATACAATGGATAGAAGGTCGTTTTGGAATTACCAATAAGCCAAACATGGAAGGTGTTCCTATCCTGATTTTGATCAAATCAGCTATGTTAGAGAAGCTCTGGGTGCTTTCAAAGGATTGTATCTCTGTGAAGTTCTTCAAGCCGCCAACATTGTATCGTTGGATTATAATTTACCACGACATTACTATTACCGATCCGATTTTATTCAAGCAGTTCATAATCATATCGGGCTTGGTCCTATCGAACCCGAATTAGTATGTGAGGGTGAAAAGTTAGTGGAAGTGAGATATTGCTTAGAGAAATATGCATTTTATTTGAGGAACTGTTCGAACACAGGGTCCTGTCGAGACAACTTCCTCTTCCACAAATATCTGTGCCAACCAACCTCATTGTGCCCGGCTTTGCACTGGGATTTCTTATTTGGCTGCTTTGTCTACTCATTTAGTTTTAATTTTTTTTGCTGCGTACTTCTATTACATTTGACTTTTGTTAGTGGTAAGAAACAAACTTTGTAAATGTATATGTTAAAACTTCGCATTACTTTTGTTGAGATTTTTGGTACTGAGCTTCCCGCTGAAATCTGGCTCAATTTTCATCCTAAGCTCAAATTTACTGTAAGTCCTCTTTTCTATGAAATCTATCAACCGCTTTTATTAACTTAGACTACTATCACTGTACAATTTAACTTAGGGTTTATGATGTTATTATTAATCTTCAAAAATTCCACTGCTGCTAGATTCACAGATGTTTTTTTTATTTGTGGCAAAAATAAATGATAGTGCTATCCAGAAACGGATTATACCGCAGATGAGGTAAATCACTATGGGACTATTGCGTTGCATTCTTTGTTTAAAACTTACTGTGAAATGCATATTAAAAACATGAAATGATTGATACAAAAGAGGTTGCAACTTCTTTTTTGCTTTTTTTAATTGCAAACAACAATGGTTAGTTATATAAATGTTCATCTTATATTAGAATGAAGAAGAGATCGTGCCAAAAAATCAGCTTCAGACGACCCTCTATTGTCTCATGTAAATTGTGTGTTTAAGGGTTTCAAAACTTGTGCTTTAGTTATGGGTTTATGTGTTTGGAAGAGCAAAATTAGTAACTCATTTAAGTGTATGATGTATAGTTTGTTGTAGTATGTGAGTTGACTTTTAGTTGATTTGTAGGCCATACAACAATCACCCTAGGGTCCTAGGGTGATTGTTGTAGGGCCTGCAGAGATTCTGGAAAGAGTACCTTGTCAAGGATGCTTCTTAGTTGGTGAACTAAAGAGGTTTGGAAGCCCAAGATTGTCCCTTGTAATTGAAACAAGTTTTTCCAAAAGTTGCTTGTGAAAGCCTTGTCCCTATCTGAAACTATTGTCTTTGGCATGCCATGTAACTTAACAACATGTGCCATGAATGCCTCTGCGACCGACTTCTATTGAAATCAGATTTCATAGCTACAAAGTGTGCATACTTTGTAAGTCTATCCACTACTTCCATTATAGTTGTGTACTCATATGAACTCGGTAACTCAACTATAAAATCCATAGCAACATCTTCCCGTATCTGAGATGGTACAGGTATTGGCTGAAGTAATCTTACAGAGAGAGCATGAGCAACCTTGGCCTGTTGGCATATAGTGCATTATTTAATAAACTGCTTGATTGTATTTTTCATTGCAGTCCAATAAAACTGAGCACTTATTCTAGCTAAAGTCCTTGTGACACCAGCACGTCCTCCTATTGGAGTGCTATGAAATTCCTTTAAAATGACTTGAATTAAAGTATCAATACTAGGTACAACCAACCTGTTCTTCCATAACAACAACCCTTCTTTGACAGTGTAGTGAGGATACGTTGCTGGATTTTGACTGCACTTGTAAATTAATTGCTTGTGGGCTAGACCAGCATAACATCATCATCCTAGGCAAAGAATCAGCAGCTACATTTTCTTTCCATGCTTTATACTCAACAGTGAAATCGTATCCTAGGAATTTATGTAACCACTCATTTTGTTCTGGTGTTTCCAAAGAGTTCTTGGCAATTACAGAATCATTGGCTAAATTCAGACATTACTTGTTTTGCATATGTTGGCCATTTTGATGTAACACTGCTCTGACACCGATGCCCGATGCATCTGTTTCTAAAACAAAAGGTTGCTGAAAATTAGAGAGCGCTAAAACTAGTGCAGTTGTAATTGCTTTCTTTAACAGTAAAAAAGAGTTATCCGCTTTTGTCGCTACGGGAAAAATGACACAGAGTCGACATCAGATTTTATTTATCCCAAGGAGGGAAAGGGAAATAACGATAAAACCTTTAGGGAAAGAGCATGGTTATCGCAACCAAGTTTTAGGGTTCGGGAGTCGGTTATGTGAGGGGAAGGTATTAGCACCCCCTTCGGGAGTCGGTTATGCGAAGGGAAGGTATTAGCACCCCCTCACATCTATCGTACTCGATGGGAACCTTTTAGGTTGTTTAGCTTGAATGAGTGTTTTATCTAAGAGTTTGTTTGTTTCAAAAGAAAGAGGGGTTGGTTTTTTATTATAGTGCTCACCAAGGATTGTGGCCCTTGTGCCTACGTATATTCACTTGTAAGAAGTGAAAAATCAGAGTATTCGTAGTTCACGGGACTACGGGTGAAAAATGGGAAGTTTGGGTGAACAAAGCGAAAAAGAGGCTTGGTACGTTGATGTTGTTTTTTTGATTAAGATCGCTCTAAAGGGCTATATCTAGAGGTGAATATTTTGAACAAACAAGTCGAGCGTCTTGTGTTCAAAATACTCAGAATGAGTGTAGGAGGGACTCCATTCTTACTCCTTCTCCACCAGTTAAGGCTCATGGCGTGCAATCCTAACTGCATTTTATTGTGTCTTGAATTCCATTGAGAAACGTAGTTTGAGACGCGTATTGTACAAAAGTTTACGAGTAGAAAGAGAATATTTCGAATAACCAAGTTGAATGTCTTGTGTTCGAAATACTCAAAGTGAGCGTAGGAGGAATTCCATGCTCACTCCTTCTCCACCATGTATTATACGCATCCTATTATTAAAGTCATTAAATCTAAATATTAAAGTTTATATAAAATATAATAAAAAGGTTCAAATATTTAAATCAACTAATTAAGAAGATGCAACTAAATTTAATATTAAAATACTAACCTAACAAGATAAATTTAAATTAAGAATATATAAAATAACAACAATGAAAAAAAAAGATTATTATCTTTAAACAAATTCTCTTTTTTTTGTTTTATAAAAATTTAGTTATATATACATTTTATATGACATTTCAAGAAATAAAATAAAAAGAAAACTACTGGAAAAAAACTGGCATAAAAAAGGCAGGGGTGAGGATTGAATAAAGGACCTTAAAGCCCAATAAGCAAACCCAAAAGAGGGAATCCATATAGCTGGATCGGGTCGCCCCAGCTGCGACCCATTTGAAGTCTTAATGCAACAAAAACTAGCCTGAGGGAAAAAACGGCCGCTTGAAAACCGACCTCAAAAGAGAACACGATTATCCACCCTCAAATTCGTTCATCCCCAAATTCCTTCATCCCCAAATTCCTTAATCACAAAATCGCACCTCATCTCTCTTGATTGACCTCTCAATCCCGTCACGGTTGCTCTCCCGCTTGCGTCACTTCTCATACTCTTCAATCATTCCTCGCGACATGATCTTCTCTTGTTCTTCTCTGTTTCTAACGCGGCGGTGGTGTTACTGCGATAACGATGATGGTTCGTACGCGGGGGTGTTGACAGCGGAAGGAAAGTTGTAGGTTGCTGGTTGAGTTGGGGCGTTTTGACTCAATTGTTGCTACAGTTCGACTCAGTTCTTGTTGTGGTTCCGTGGAGACGATGGAAATTTGTTGTTCAAAGTATAAAGAAGAGAAACAGGGTTGTCTGTAATGGTGGAGGGTGAGTCCCTTGAACCCTAAACATGGAGCAGCATCCTTTGGTTTTGGACTCGACGTGTTTATCACAACCAAGGTTTCTTCATGTAACTCTCTCCGTTTTGGATCTGTGGTGGCTTGTGTATTGAGCGAAGGTTGTTGATGTTGGATTCGGTTAAGAACAGAGGATGTTTAATGAAGCCTATAGCTGTTAGATAATCCTTCTATGTCGAATGGATCCAGACTGAATCGTGAACGAAATTACTTTCCTTAAAAGTATTTCAAGCACACTCTCAGATTGTCTTAGAGTTGGAACGGCCTGAATACCCAGGATAAGTCAGCCTTTTTCTCGAAACTGCACAAGACCGATGAAGTTTCGAATGCAAGGAAAATGTTGGAATTATATGGAAGAGGATTTCAGAATTTTGGAGTGAATGATTTCGAATTATGAAGCATATATTTCGCAGTATACCGGCCGGAGCGCCACCGGCGCCGCGAATAGCCCGATTGCTCCGATGCGTTGTGCCTAAGTGCTCAAGTGCCGTCTACAAGCCGCCACTAGCGCCTCTACGCCCACGCCCCCGGATCCGGTTCCGGAGCCGGAGCCGGTATCGCCGGTGGCGACACCGGCGAGGGGTGTTTTGTATGAGACAAGTGACATAAGTTTTGGCATCACCACATGTGACTATGTGGCACTTTATCCTTTTTTGGCTCTTTTGGAAATTACATTGTTCCAAGTGCCTTATAAATGCTATTTAATTTTACTCCTCTTCCAATGTGGGACTAAGCATTTATTATAACCCCACTTTGTCATTTTGGAACAACTTTAATGGAAATAAATTATTATTTCCAACAATCCCCCACTTGTTCTAATAATGACAAAATAATAATTCCAGAAATGGGACATAAGAAGTATTAATACAGTTAAGTATCTTTCGATTTTAAACTTAACCTTAGTAAGAATAACACAAGGTTTAATCGGAATATTAGGTAGCAATGCTTTTAAACCATGAATCCATTTGAATAGACCGGTGTTACCTTACACACACTCCTTAAAGATTCTTCCTCTGCATAACTCGCTTAGCACTTATTTATGGCCATGTGCTATCCTGTTTCATGAATTTTTCATGAGAGAAACTCCAACTCTCACTTTGAGACGGCACCATCTCATAATTCACATAGGTGAAGTTCATATAGTATCTGTTTCCAATAGATACGTACCCTCGGTATTGAACTTCATTAAGAGTTTAAGATAAAACTCAACCCTCTTTTCTAATGTCAACATAATTATGAAATGTTAGACAATTATCCAAATCAACGACTTGTTGTTACCCATTGAAAATCTTAACGTTAATGTTCTGTTAACTTAAGATTGGGTTGCCGCCATTGTCGGAACTCTTACTCAAGGAGTTTCAACCCCATACCTCTCGAGGTTGTTCTTACTAAGTCTCTGGCCAGCGGCTTAGTAAACGGATCAGCCAAATTATAGCTTGTTCGTATATACGTAAGTGAAATGATTCCATCCTTAATCAGTTTTCTTACGAACGAATGTCTAAGTCCTATATGCATGGACTTTCCATTATACACTTCACTAAATGCTCTTGCCAAAGTGGCCTGACTATCGCAGTGTATCATTACCTTTGAAACATTGTCTTTAGCCAATGGAACTTCCAAAAGAAGATCCCTCAACCACTCTGCCTCTTGACTAGCGGAAGCGAGAGCCACGAATTCTGATTCCATGGTCGAAAGAGTAATGCATGTTTGTTTCTTGCTCTTCCAGGAAATTGCTCCTCCAGCTAGTGTAAATATCCACCCAGTTGTAGATTTGTGATTTCCCACGTCAGAGATCCAACTGGCATCGGTATATCCTTCTAGTATAGCAGGAAACCTACCATAATGAAGACCAAGATCTTTGGTTTTCAACAAATAACCAAATATCCTCGTGATTGCCTTCCAATGTTCATTACTTGGATTACTAGTAAATCTACTCATTTTACTAACTGCAAATGATATATCGGGTCTAGTACATTGCATTAAGTACATAAGACATCCGATCGCACTTGCATATTCTAATTGAGCCACTGCTCTTCCATCATTCTTTTCAAGTTTGATTACATGATCAAATGGAGTAGTTACTTCCTTGAATTTCAGGTGTTTGAACTTATCAAGCATTTTCTCAATATAATGTGTTTGATTGAGTTCATAACCCCCACTATTTTGCTTAACTTTTATTCCTAAAATTGTGTCAACAAGCCCAAGATCTTTCATCTTGAAAGTGGAAGTTAGAAACCTTTTTGTTTCTAGAATTCCATTAAGTCTATTGCTAATTATTAGCATGTCATCAACATAAAGACACAAAAATATTACAGTGTTATTATACACTTTTGTATATAAACACTTGTCACAAGAATTAGGAATAAATCCATTTGACATTATCGTAGAGTCAAACTTTTGATGCCATTGTTTTGGTGCTTGTTTTAAGCCATATAGAGATTTGACAAGTTTGCACACCTTCTGTTCATTTCCAGGAAGGACGTGTCCTTCTGGTTGTTCCATGTAGATTTCCTCATCGAGGTCTCCGTTTAGGAATGCTGTTTTAACATCCATTTGATGAACAATCAGATCATTTAAAGATGCTAAAGCAAACAACAACCTTATAGTGGTTGTTCTCGCTACAGGTGCATAAGTGTCAAAATAATCTATACCTTCCTTTTGTCTAAATCCTTTTGCCACTAATCTTGCTTTATAAGTGTTTAATGTACCATCACTATGATATTTCTTTTTAAACACCCACTTGCATCCAATGGGTCTTGATCCCTTTGGTAAATCAACAAGTTCCCAAGTGTGGTTGGACATAATTGAATCCATTTCATCTCGGATAGCATCTTTCCAAAAGGAGGAGTCTCTTGAAGCTATTGCTTCCTTATAAGTTTTAGGATCTTCCCCTACTTGAAGAATTACCGGAATGCTTTTAATAAAATTTGTACTATTTCCTTCAACCAGATAAAATGAAATGGATTGAGAATCAATTTCGTCTGGTCCTAGGTTCTTTATTTTCCGGACTCTTTTGCTTATCCTAGGTTCGGGTCGTGGTTCATTTATTCGAGATGTGTCTTCAGGTTGTATTTCTACAATCCGAGAAAAGTCCTTTTCACAAGATTCTTTGTTTATGGCCGACTCTGATTCTTTATCCTTAGTTATAAGGTTTTCAAAGAATTCTACATCCCGGGATTCAACAATAATATTAGACTCTAAATTTAACAGTCTATATGCTTTGCTATTTTGTGCATATCCTACAAATGCACATCTTATCCCTCGAGGACCCAACTTGGTTCTCTTAGGATCCATGTTTTTGTAATATGCCACACACCCCCACACCTTAAAGTAGCCAATATTTGGTGTCATGCCCTTCCATACCTCATATGGAGAAATTCCACTTTTCTTTAAGGGAATTCTATTTATTATGTGACAAGCGGATAATAAAGCTTCGCCCCACAAATTGAAAGGTAGTTCGGAATGCAATAACATGGCATTCATCATTTCTTGATATGTTCGATTCTTTCTTTCTGCTATGCCATTTTGTTGTGGTGTTCTAGGTGCCGAACATTCATGTATTATACCATGTTCTTCACAAAATGCATCAAATTCAGTGGAGAAGTATTCACCGCCCCTATCACTCCTAAGGACTTTTATACTTCTACTTAATTGATTTTCCACTTCTGCTTTGTAACTCTTAAAGGCATTAAAAGCCTCATCTTTATGCTTTAAGATATATACATAAGTGTATCTAGAACAATCATCAATAAATGTAATGAAATATCTATTTCCCCCACGGGTCAACATGCCATTAAATTCGCACAAATCTGAAATGTACAAGATCAAGCAGATTTGTATTTCTTTCAACACTTTTGAAAGGTTTCTTAATCATTTTTGATTTAACACATAATTCACATTTATTGAAATCTTTGATATTACATGATATCAAGCCAAGTTTAATTAGTCTCTTCATTGAACTAATACCAATATGTGCTAATCTATTGTGCCATAGAGTAACTGAATCAAGCATGTAAGCAGAATTAGAAATTTCATTAATCATGTTATCAGTAATACATAGTTTGATCATTCCTTCAGCGGAATATCCTTTTCCAACAAACACACCATTACGGGTCAAGATAAGTTTGCCCGATTCATACACAGATTTAATACCCGGTTTTCCCAATAAATCCCCACTAACAAGATTCCTATTCATGTCTGGGACATGAAGCACATTAACAAGAGTAACTTTCTTTCCAGAAGTGAAGTTGAGTTCGACCGTTCCGGTTCCAACAACTTTGGATCGCACTTCATTTCCCATTTGTACTTCTTGTCCATCATTTGCCTCAGAATATGTTTTGAATGCAGCCCTGTCATATGAGACATGAACCGTGGCACATGTATCATACCACCAACCTTGGACCTTGCCTTTGATTTCCATAATTTCGCTCACAGTAGCAATTATATCATCATTAGCATTCACTGCATTGATCTCCTTTTTTGATTTATTATGCCTGCAATCTCGAGCATAATGTCCAGGTTTTCCACATACAAAGCATCCATTTTTCGGACCCTTCGGACCACCGAAGTTCTTGAACTTGGTATGTTCCTTTTTTGGTGCGATGTGACTTTTCTTGACATCATGTTTTTTCTTTTCCTTTCTGGTCACAGCATTGGCTTTGGAAAGACCCGCAGATTCTGATTTTTCCCTCTCCTTCGATTCCTCCTCGATTCGAAGATGCTTCTGGATTTTCTCCAAGGAAAAGTCATCAGAACTGTGCAACAGTTTCTTTTTATAGCCTTTCCACGAACTTGGTAACTTCGCAATGATTGCACCAACTTGAAAGGTTTCAGGAATGTCTATTTTCACCGCTTTGATTTTGTTCACCAGGACTTGCAATTCGTGCACTTGAGGAAGTATGGGCTTGGAATCCATAAATTTAAAATCAAAGTATTTAGAAATTAAGAACTTTTTCGTACCTTCTTCTTCGGCTTTGAATTTAAACTCCAGGGAATTCCATATGTCTCTAGCGGACGGATTGTCTGTGTATAAGTCGTATAGGCGGTCAGATAGCGTATTCAGAATATGCCCACGGCATAGTAATTCGTCCTCCCTTCGCAGCATGCGCTTCTTCTTGAGTTCGTCAGAATCATCTGCAGTTGGTTCTGGAATTGGTGTCAGATTGGGATCCAAGACGTAGTGAACCTTGAGTGCAGTAAGCAGGAACGTCATCTTGTCTTGCCATCTGGTAAAGTTGTTTCCATCGAAGCGATCCAATTTGACAAGGTCCTGATTCATAACTTTGATACTTGAAACAGCAGCGTCGGAATCCATGATACAAATACTTTTAAGATTGTTAGATAATCCTTCTATGTCGAATGGATCCAGACTGAATCGTGAACGAAATCACTTTCCTTAAAAGTATTTCAAGCACACTCTCAGATTGTCTTAGAGTTGGAACGGCCTGAATACCCAGGATAAGTCAGCCTTTTTCTCGAAACTGCACAAGACCGATGAAGTTTCGAATGCAAGGAAAATGTTGGAATTATATGGAAGAGGATTTCAGAATTTTGGAGTGAATGATTTCGAATTATGAAGCATATATTTATAGCCATGCATGTGTCTTTTCAGAAGTTTGCAATTCTTCATAAACACACTCTCTAATGAGCATTTGCAATGGTTCACATAAAATATCATGCACCACTTCGTCAAGTGTCATGTATTTCAAATTCAAATTCAAAATCAAACTCTAGGCAACGAATAAGTCTGAGCGATAATTAAAAATTAAATTCGCAGTATACCGGCCGAAGGCCGGTCCGCCCGCCGGAGGCGGCCGGAGCGCCACCGGCGCCGCGAATAGCCCGATTGCTCCGATGCGTCGTGCCTAAGTGCTCAAGTGCCGTCTACAAGCCGCCACTAGCGCCTCTACGCCCACGCCCCCGGATCCGGTTCCGGTTCCGGAGCCGGTATCGCCGGTGGCGACACCGGCGAGGGGTGTTTTGTATGAGACAAGTGACATAAGTTTTGGCATCACCACATGTGACTATGTGGCACTTTATCCTTTTTTGGCTCTTTTGGAAATTACATTGTTCCAAGTGCCTTATAAATGCTATTTAATTTTACTCCTCTTCCAATGTGGGACTAAGCATTTATTATAACCCCACTTTGTCATTTTGGAACAACTTTAATGGAAATAAATTATTATTTCCAACAATAGCAGGTGAGGTTGTGAAAGATTGATGGGAATTAATGAAGTTTGTATTGAGATTGCAGGAATGGTGTGCGACGGTTTCGCAACGAAAATAGGGGGCAGCACAAATTTCTGTTGTGATTGAAAATTTTGAAAGGGTTTGTGAAGGTGAAGGGATTCCAATAATGGGGGATTTGATGCTGTAGTTTAAAGTGAGAGGAGATAAAGGATGAAAAACTGTGTGATATGGTTTACAAAAGAAGTTAGTGTGAAATGGTAGTGCTCATGGAGTTTTGTTTGGAAGGCGGTTGAGTTTTTCTTATTGATGAAAGGTGAGTTTTTGTTTTCGAAGAACTCATGGACAATGTTCTGTTCTCTTTCAAAGTTAGGTGTATGATGTATAGTTTGTTGTAGTATGTGAGTTGACCTTTAGTTGATTTGTAGGCCATATAACAATCACCATTGTTGTAGGGTCTACAGGGATTCTGGGAAAGAGTACCTTCTGGAAAGAAAAGAGTACCTTGTCAAGGATGCCTTCTTAGTTGGTGAGCTAAAAGAGTATTCTTAGTTGGTGAGCTAAACAAGGTTGGAAGCCCAAGGTTGCCCCTTGTAATTGAAACAAGTTTTTTCAGAAGTTGCTTGTGAAAGCCTTGTCCCTATCTGAAACTATTGTCTTTGGCATGTCATGTAACTTAACAACATGTGTCATGAATGCCTCTGCGACCGACTTCTATTGAAGTGTGCATACTTTGTAAGTCTATCCACTACTTCCATTATAGTTGTGTACGCATATGAACTCGGTAACTCAACTCCCGTATTTGTAATCTTACAAGGAGAGCATGAACAACCTTGGCCTGTTGGCATATAGGCCTGTCGGCATATAGTGCATTCTTTAATAAACTGCTTGATTGTATTTTTCATTGCAGTCCAATAAAACTAAGCACTTATTCTAGCTAAAGTGCTTGTGACACCAGCACGTCCTCCTATTGGAGTGCTATGAAATTCCTTTAGAATGACTTGAATTAAAGGATCAGTACTAGGTACAACCAACATGTTCTTCCATAACAACAACCCTTCTTTGACAGTGTAGTGAGGATAGGCTGCTGCACTTGTGAATTAATTGCTTGTGGGCTAGACCAGCATAACATCATCATCCTAGGCAAAGAATCAGCAGCGACATTTTCTTTCTTTCCATGCTTTATACTCAACAGTGAAATCGTATTGTATCCTAGGGATTTATGTAACCACTCATGTTGTTCTGGTGTTTCCAACCACTCATGTTGTTCTGGTGTTTCCAAAGAGTTCTTGGCAATTACAGAATCATTGGTTTTTTATTATAGTGCTCGCCAAGGATTGGGGCGTGCCTACGTATATTCACTTGTAAGAAGTGAAGAATCAGAGTATTCGTAGTTCACGGGACTACGGGTGAAAAATGGGAAGTTTGAGTGGACAAGGCGAAAAAGAGGCTTGGTACGTTGATGTTGTTTTTTTTATTAAGATCGTTCTAAAGGGCTATATCTAGAGGTGAATATTTTGAACAAACAAGTCGAGCGTCTTGTGTTCAAAATACTCTCGGAATGAGTGTAGGAGGGACTCCATTCTTACTCCTTCTCCACCACTTAAGGCGCATGGCGTGCAATCCTAACTGCATTTTATTGTGTCTTGAATTCTGATCTGACCTGATCAGGAGGGATCACGGACTGGCCACACTCCGCTGGACGGTTATCTGTTCGTCGGGGTAAGAAAGAGGAGGGGGGTGTACCTGCAAAGCACTCCGACGCCCAAGTAAGAAGTTGGACAGAGAGGAAGCAATAGTACAGAAAAAGGGGCAAGAAGAGTTACCTGACCCTCTTGAAGAAGAGGGTATTTATAGAGAGACCCCAGCGCTGGGCCAACGGTCATTCGAGGAGGGCCAGACGACCAGGCCCAACCCTAATGACTGCTAGGGCTTACGTGGCGTAGTGAAGATCAGGACGTGGTCTTCGCCCTAGTTCAACCGCTCCTAGGTCTCCGGAAAGTGGGTTTGACCTGCTCTTTCGGAGGTGGGCGGTTGGCCGATGACGTGTCCCGCGGAGGGGAGCACGTGGAGAACGTGCGCCGAGCACGTTATTCTCCCGCGGAGGGGAGCCCGGGTGGTCTTGCTCGTCCGGCGTGACGGACGACAAAAAGGGACGTGGAGATGTAGCTTGTGCCCGGCGGCCAGTCCTGCTCGTTCGAAAGGGGCGCGTGCCAGGCGTGCCCAGTTCGCTTGTTGGGCCGCATTTGGTATTGGGCCTGCCGAGGTGAGGCCCATACCGGAACAAATTCCATTAAGAAACGTAGTTTGAGACGCATATTGTACAAAAGTTTACGATTTTATTGTGTCTTGAATTCCATTGAGAAACGTAGTTTGAGACGCGTATTGTACAAAAAGTTTACGAGTAGAGAGAGAATATTTCGAATAACCAAATCGAGTGTCTTGTGTTCGAAATACTCGAAGTGAGCGTAGGAGGGATTCCATTGTTCGAAATACTCAAGTGAGCGTAGGAGGGATTCCATTCTCACTCCTTCTCCACCATGTATTGTAGGCATCTTATTATTAAAGTCATCAAATCTAAATATTAAAGTTTATATAAAATATAATAAAAAGGTTCAAATATTCAAATCAACTAATTAAGAAGATGCAACTAAATTTAATATTAAAATACTAACCTAACAAGATAAATTTAAATTAAGAATATATAAAATACCAACAATAAAAAAAAGATTATTATCTTTAAACAAAGTCTATTTTTTTTTGTTTTATATAAAAATTTAGTTATATATACATTTTATATGACATTTACGAGAAATAAAATAAAAAGAAAACATACTAAAAAACAGACTTAAAAAAGGCAGGGGTAGGCAGGGGTGAGGATTGAATAAAGGGCCTTAAAGCCCAATAAGCAAACCCAAAAGAGGGAATCCATATAGCCGGATCGGGTCTCCCCAGCTGCGACCCATTTGAAGTCTTAATGCAACAAAAACTAACCTGGAGAAAAAAACGGCCGCTTGAAACCCGACCTCAAAAGAGAACACGATTATCCACCCTCAAATTCGTTCATTCCCAAATTCCCTCATCACAAAATCGCACCTCATCTCTCTTGATTGACCTCTCAATCCCGTCACGGTTGCTCTCCCGCTTGCGTCACCTTCTCCTACTCTTCAATGATAACGATGATGGCTCGTGCGCGGGGGTGTTGACAGCGGAATGAAAGTTGTAGGTTGCTGGTTGAGTTGGGGCGTTTTGACTCAACTGTTGCTACAGTTCGACTCAGTTCTTGTTATGGTTCCGTGGAGACGATGGAAATTTGTTGTTCAAAGTATAAAGAAGAGAAAAAGGGTTGTCTGTGATGGTGGAGGGTGAGTCCCTTGAAACTGAACATGGAGCAGCATCCTTTGGTTTTGGACTCGGCGTGTTTATCACAACCAAGGTTTCTTCATGTAACTCTCTCCGTTTTGGATCTGTGGTGGCTTGTGTATTGAGTGAAGGTTGTTGATGTTGGATTCGGTTAAGAACATTTAATGAAGCCTATAGCAGGTGAGGTTGTGAAAGATTGATGGGAATTAATGAAGTTTGTATTCAGATTGCAGGAATGGTGTGACGGTTTCGCAACGAAAACAGGGGGCAGCACAAATTTCTGTTGTGATTGAAAATTTTGAAACGGTTTGTGAAGGTGAAGGGATTCCAATGATGGGGATTTGATGCTGTAGTTTAAGGTGAGAGGAGATAAAGGATGAAAAACTGTGTGTATGGTTTACAAAAGAAGTTAGTGTGAAATGGTAGTGCTCATGGAGTTTTGTTTGGAAGGCGGTTGAGTTTTTCTTATTGATGAAAGGTGAGTTTTTGTTTTCGAAGAACTCATGGACAATGTTAGTTCTCCCTTCCCTCTGTTCTGGCTTTCTATTTCTCACTGCTTCGCTACGCCGCGGCTTGAATTGTGCATCTGATGGTGATAATGTAAATGAAGGGTCGACGGAGATTCGAAGGTTGTCGTTGTTAGTGTTTAGCAGTGCAGGTGGACATAGTAATTTGTGGTGTGGAAGTTGTTGCGAGATGGAGATGTGGAGCTCCGCTAACGAATCTCGTCCGAAACACGTGTTCGCAAATACAGCGACAGAAAAACGTAGTGGCGGTGATAAGTTCACGGTGGTGATTGGAACTTCCACTACTGCTTATGTTTAAAAGTGATAAGTGGAAGTTTGTTATGGTGATGGTGGATTGATCTTTCAAATTGTGGGAGAATATCCAAAAAAAAAAGTGTGATGCGATAGTGTGATTGCTGTATGGTTCAAGGTCGCGAGTTGTTGTTTTTGTGAAAGAGAGGAGCTCAATTGAGTTACGATATTGAGCAGATTCGCATCTTCACAGGAAGAGAGGAAGATGTGTTTCAATCTTAATGGAAATAAGAAGCATCGAATGTAAAAATGGAAATGAAAAAAGGTGGGTTACTGTGGTAATGAAAATGGCCGAAAGGAGGAAGACGGTTTGTGAGCTTTCATGAATGGTGTAGTGTTTGAAAATTGTTCGATTGTTTTTGTTGAATATGGAAGGTTAAGTTACAGGTTAGAAAATGTGGTTTTCCTTACCTCTCTCCCAGAATGAATTTCCTCCTCTCTTTTTATTTAACAATCAAACTCGTTCCACTTCTTTTTGAAATTGTGAGGTCCCTTTCAATTTGCTGTTGTTGGTTGGTAGATACAGGTTATGATGCTGATTTTTTGGAGCTTCACTTGTTGAAGGATGGTAGCAGGATGCTTTTTGAAGTGCAGGGTATTGTTGTGATGTGTTGGTGTGTATGATGTGCAGGTCTTTTGCAGAGTTTTTTGTGTGCAGTATTTGTTGTGGTAAAAAGCTTGCGCATGGCTTTTCTATTGGTAAAGTAGGATTCATTTTATTAGCATTTTGGAATGTTGAAGACATTGCCTTGTTGCTGCTGGTACGATTTACAGAGGGTGTAGCATTTGGTGTGTCAGCCTGTTACTTTTGTTAAAGAAGGTTGGTTGTTGGATGCAGGGTTGTACGAGTTACGGTTTCGACATTTTTGTGTGTATCCTGCGGTTTTGCAAGAGGTTTTGGATCCTTGTGTTTGGCATGGAGTATTTTTGAGATTTTTTGACGTACCTGCCCTTGTTTGAAATTGTATATCCCACAATGCCCTATCTGAAAACTTAATTACAAGGATGCCCTGGTTTTGTGTGAGTTCGTCCTTTGATTGGACGAACCAGTGAAACCCAAGAGGAAGTTCGTCCTTCCCATGGGCGAACTAGTGAAGACGAATTTCCATGCATAAGTTCACCCATCCAATGGGCGAACATGTGAAGGAGTTGGTTTTTTTTTTGTTTTTTAATTTTTTAATTTTTTGTTAATTATAATTAAGATATAATGTAAAAAATTAATATTAAAACTATGTAAATAATTTTTTATTTTAATTTTTTTTTGTTAATTATAATTTTTTTATTTTTTGTTAATTATAATTAAGATATAATGTAAAAAATATGTAAATAAATTAATATAAATACTTTTAAATAATTTAATATTAAAACTATTTATATTATTTAGTATAAAAACTATTTAAATAGTTTAATATAAAAACTATTTTATTAATTTAATTTAAAAACTATTTTTTTAATTTAATATTAAAAGTATTTTATTAATTGAATTTAAAATTTTTTTTAACAACAAAATGACAAGATTAAATTAGAAGATTAAATAATTGACATAGTTCGGTCACGGAATGACCGAACTCAGACCTAATTTTTTTGTATAAATAAGCGTATGCCAATTTACTATCATTTGTATCAAGTCATCCGATTTACAAAGATGTCTGTGCAAGCTCATGTTTTCTATGGACCTGAGAAAAAATTAAGTGTTTACCTAGATCCGCTGTGGAATTTCAGAACCGTGGTCGCAGCAATTAACAGTGGGTTTCGGCAGCTGGGCGGTCGTCGCGTGACGGTGAGAAAAATTGAGTATCGTTGTCCATATATAACGCTTACTGATGCTAGCCCGGAGGGGACGTACATGTACTACCTAGATCGCATAGAAAATGATGAAGATGTCCATTGCATGTTTTCAACACATAGTGGTGAAGTCAACAGAGGAGTCACAGATCCACTTGTGTTGGTCGCTGTTGTATGTTAGAGTTTATGTTAGCTTCATGAGTTTTATGTTTGTGTTTGTGGATTCACGGATCCACTTTATGTTTGTAGTTCGCTGCTGTTGTTGTAATTTGAAAGTTGTGTTGAATTAAAAATAATTGATTGATCAAATACAAAAGTAGTACAGTATAATTATCTATTCGGTCGGTTTGACGGACCGGCAACATTGGGACATTTTCTACGCATATGACCTATTTCTCTACAAATCCCACACCGTCTCTTCTCTTTTTCTACGTCGTCCATCTCAGTTCGGATTCTACTACTTTTTGGACGCCCCTTTTTATTTCTTCTCATTGAATCGTCGTGGCAGAGAGTGAAACCTTCATATTTTGGCCAATTCTCCTCGTGCGGTAGTCCCAGGAAGCTTTCCTTGTAGACCTTGAATACGTTACGTATTGTGAAGACCTCTGGAATGTGAATTACATAGTCTTGTCGTATGCTAGAACATGCCGCTATCACGTGGGAGCAAGGCAAGTGGAACGTTTGAAATTTTCCACAGTCACACCTACGATTCCTCAAGTCAACGCTGAAAGTACCCTTTGGACGACCATCGTTGTAATTAATCTTTTCTTGCACCATGAAACAGAATCTTTCCCGATCAAATTGCATGACATTGTGTGTGTTAGCCTTGGCTACCTCCTCGGCCATCCCCTTGTTACAACCATCTGTGAAAACTTTGCCTGAAGATAGCATTTTTGTCCATTTGTGTCCTCGTTTACCAAACAGTGAACCCAATCGATAATATGTAGACTGGACTAATGCAGTGATGGGAAGGTTTCTTGTGGCCTTTAATACAGAGTTTATTGCTTCTGCTAAGTTAGATGTCATGTGTCCCCAACGTTGTCCTCCGTCAAATGCCCTAGCCCACTTCTCCCTAGGAATATTGTCTATCCAATTTAAAGCCTCAGCGTTGGATCTTCTGATTTCTCCGCGATAATAATGAAATGAGGCCTCCGTCAATGCGTAACCTGTATCCGTCAATGCGTTAGAAAAAATGAAAAAAAAGTGCTTATATAATTTAGATAATCGAAATTTTTTCCTTACCCATGTTAACTACTAATTTTCGTAGAACCTTGTCCTTAATCTCGCGCATGAAGTTCTGAGCGATGTGTCTTATGCAGTAGACATGCGAAGATGGAGGATTTTGCCAACCGTTTTCTGGATTGTTGTATGCACTTTTTATCGATTCATGCCTATCAGATATGAGACATACATTTGGCTGTGGTGTCACGTGTAATCTTAGGTTCCTCAGAAAAAAACTCCAGGCTTCCTTTGTTTCTCCTTCGACCAAAGCAAATGCCACTGGGAAAATATTTGCGTTGCCATCTTGTGCCACCGCCGTCAATAGAGTTCCTCTGTACTTGCCATACAACCAAGTTCCGTCTACCTGCACAATGGGCTTACAGTATGCGAAACCATTTATACACGGACGAAATGCCCAAAACAGACGAAGGAAAGTTCTTTTTCCGGAGATCTGGGAACCATCACTTGATATGGCCGGTATGGTTTGCAAATCCATAACGGTTCCGGGAAGAAAGGTTTTCATTACCAGTAGCCACTGCGGTAGGTCGTTGTAAGATGTTTCCCAATTGCCGTAAAGCGACTCTACCGCCTTGCACTTAGCGATCCACGCCTTCCGGTAAGATATAATGTACCCGTATTTTTCTAGAATATGGGCAATGATCACTTTTACCTTAAGTGAGGCGTCGCTGTTTACAAGTTCTCTGATGCTATGGCTAACCATTTCTGAACTGAGCTTGTTATGGTCTTGTGCCATAGACGTTGTGGTGCATGTGTGAGACCCAGACAACTTACCAATCACCCATTTCGAGTTCCTTTGTCTAAATGAAGCTCTGCACTTGAACTTGCATTCTTCTTTCTTACACTTAATGACATATCGTTCATTGTCAGACTTACACACCCAATAGTCCACACAGTGTGTTATGTGCCAATGCTGCAGGGCGAGGATGCAGGCTTCCTTGTTTTCAAACTCCATACCTATATCAATTCCGTCTCCTATATGGCTTTGAATAGCATTTCCAAAGACAGAGGTTGTGTCGTCATATTCGGCGCAAATATTTTGCATGTGTGTCGGCGGGTTATACAAACTTACGGGTTGTGCGCTGATCGGTTGCGTAGACGGGACAACTATGTCTTCATCTTCATTGTCTTCGTCATCACTGTTACCAAAAATATCTTGCATTGTGATTTCCTCAAGAATATCGTCATCACTTGGTTCGCCCACCTCCTCATTGGGTATGAAAGGTAAATTATTTTGCGTTGGTTCGTCGTCGGATGTTTGGCTCATCCCGTACAAGTGTGACTGTGTTTCCTGCGTTGGAAATGTTTCGGGATTTTGTACTAGTCGGACATACACCTCAATTGTAGGTAATTGACCAAACATCATGTGGCACCGAAACATTGCCTTCACATCCTCGTTGGTTTTTATTGGCGTCATAATGTAGAATATCGTACAGTCGTTTTCATTTAGGGTGGGATGACGATAAATGATTTCCTCAACACAGCGTGCCAATTTGGTTTCCATTCTATCTTTAAAATGAAAAAAATCTGAATTGACATGAATTTTGAAGGCATATGTATCTGTATTGAAAAACGAGAATCCAATAGGAGTGTTTGTTGAAACAACACCGTTAAAATGGCATGTGGTAATTATGTTTCTCTGAGACATTTCGGATTGTAGGATTGAAGTTTTTTGAGAATGCTGAGAAGTTTAAATTTGTTTGTATTGCAAGATGGAGTGTTAATGAGTTTGAATGTGAGTAGGAATATTGGTATATAAGAGATGTTTGTAATACCATGCAAAGATACATTCAACGAATATAAGTGTGGAAGAGTGGAAAATCTAGGTAGAATGAGTTCGTCCAAGACAAACACGAACATGCTAGGTTGACCGTTGGTTCGTCCAATCCATGGGCGAACTTCTTCACGTGCTATGTACTAGTTCGTCCTTCCCATGGGCGAACATGTGAAGGAAATGCTTAGTTCGTCCTTCCCATGGGCGAACATGTGAAGGAAATACTTGCTTCGTCCTTTGCATGGGCGAACATGTGAAGTCTGCAGCAGAAAACTAGGGTTTCACGTGAAGTGAATGCATGCGTGTTGTGTAAGAAGCTAGTGTCAAGCTAGTGTTGCATGCATGGTAGAAAACCCTAGTGCCATGCAATGGTCTTGTCACATTTTAATTTTCAAAATACTTAAAGTAAATATTAAAGTTACATACAATCTACTATAAATTCGTTTTTACATTCTACAAAATTTACACACAGTTTTACATTCTCTCTACTATCTAGCAATTATCACATATATTTCTCTACTATCTTGCAATTTTACCCGACTAAAATGGCATTGTTATGGATGGGCGAAGACCACCGTGGTACTCAACAAAATATCAATAATAGTGTAAGTTCTATTGTCATATATTGTTGTATATTGCTCTTTGTGAATTTATTTTTTCGACATAAAAATCGTGACTAATTAATGTTGGTTTAATATTGTTACAGATTAATGCTCCGAGGTTTAGGGTGCATTCACATTCTCCGGTTCAAGCGAATGCAAGAATAATGCCTTATCTTGAAATCGCAGGATTCGCAAACATTTCAAAAATAAACAGCTTGAAAATTGACTCAAGCTTAGTTCTGGCTCTGTTGGAGAAGTGGAGACCAGAGACGCACACTTTTCACTTGCCAACCGGTGAATGCACCATAACCCTAGAAGATACATGTATGTTACTAGGTCTGCGAGTTGATGGCAAAGCTATCAATGGTCCCACCGAGGTAACAAATTCTGTTTACATGGATTACTTGGGGAAGGAACCAACAGAAACAGATAAAATGAAAGGTTTTGTTAAAATAACTTGGATTGAGAGTGAATATGAAAATTTAAAAAACATAGATAGACCCACACAAGAAGATGTTTTATTAGAAGCTAAACTTTTTATTTTGCTCGTGATCGCAACGGTTTTGTTTCCTGACAAAACTCAAAACCTTTTGCATTCATCTTGGGTCCCTTTCGTGGGGGATCTCATTAAGTGTGGAACATATAGCTGGGGTTCTGCATGCCTTGCAAAATTGTACAGAGAAATGTGCAAGGCAGCAGAAAAAGATGTTAGGAGCATGAGTGGTTGTGCTCTCCTACTAACATCTTGGGCATTCACACGCATCCCATTGTTCGCTCCTATCAATACTGTGGAACCATCGTTTCCATATGCACAAAGGTATTTTCGTAACACTCATATTTATGTACGTAATATATATATATTTCTTATTCAACTATGTCTAACAATATGAATGTTTTTTTTGGGTTACACAAGGTGGACACAAAGGGGAATGAATTACCGTGCAACTCCTCGCTTCCATCTACAAGGATATCGAAACGTGTTGGATCATATGCAAGAAAAAGATGTAAGTTTTAAACCAATTGAAAATAGTGGTCGGCTCTTCACATTTAAAGTTATCTTAATTTTATTTGTTATGTGACAGTTTATATGGAGGCCGTACATTCAGTACCCGGTGCCGCGTCTAGAAGATAGCCAAATCTGGAGTGCAACAACTTACCTTGTCTGTTTCTACATCATTGAGATGCATCAATCAGATAGGGTAACACTCCAGTTTGGATTTGACCAACAGATCCCTCCACTTCCTAGGTGCTTGAAGGAACATCACGCAATTACGATGCGAAAAGCGCAAAAAGTTCATTGGCAACAGTTACACAAGGACGAGGTGCGAGAATGGAAACATAGAAGAGATGTGATTTTGCAGGGGGGCGCTATATTTGGTGAACGCAAACCAAGTCAAGAATATCTAACTTGGTTCCGCGCAATTCCTTATGTTCATGTTGCTCCAGATCAATTTCTAACCGACCCACGGACGCAACCATCATCATCGACACAACAAACTCCCGCATCAATGCATCAGCATGTCCCACCAACCCAAACCTCTCAATTTGGGGGGTACCCATCCTCTTCAGCTCAACCTAACTATAACTTCCCCCAGTTCTCCCAACAATATCAGCCCCAACCCTACCTCCGACCACCCAGACAGTTGACCCCATGCACAGCCCCCAACTTTCAGCAGAGCAACCCTTATGTCCAATATCCTACAAATCCTACCTTCAGCACTACCTTCTCTCAACCCGCCTTCACGCCCGATGACGTATACATCCCAACCATGCAACAACCCCAAGCCGATACATACCCACAACCACCACAACCATCACATTCATTTCAACATTTTTTACTGACAGAGGAGCAACTGACGCAAATGCCAGATTTTAACATCGAAGATATTCTAAATGATGATGAATCAGGACCCTCTTCAAGGCAGACAATCCCCCCGAGAACACATCATAATGAAGATTTGTCTTCAGACTCCTCTCAATCAGCTGCAAACGAGCGTTTGGGCAGAGGATACCGACAGCGAAGGCCCCCTAGGTGTGGAACTGGAGGTCATCTCCGATGAGATGTGTATTTATTTAATCAATTAAATTTTTGTAATTTAATCTTCTAATTTTATTGTTGTAAATTATTTAATCAATTAGTAAAATTGTTTTTAAATTCAATTAATAAAATAGTTTTTAAATTCAATTAATACAAAAAATTTTAAATTCAATTAATAAAATACTTTTAATATTAAATTAAAAAAATAGTTTTTAAATTAAATTAATAAAATAGTTTTTATATTAAACTATTTAAATAGTTTTTATACTAAATAATATAAATAGTTTTAATATTAAATTATTTAAAAGTATTTATATTAATTTATTTACATATTTTTTACATTATATTATTTAAATATATCTTAATTATAATTAACAAAAAATAAAAAAATTAAAAAACAAAAAAAAAACCAACTCCTTCACATGTTCGCCCATTGGATGGGTGAACTTATGCATGGAAATTCGTCTTCACTAGTTCGCCCATGGGAAGGACGAACTTCCTCTTGGGTTTCACTGGTTCGTCCATTCAAAGGACGAACTCACACAAAACCAGGGCATCCTTGTAAATAAGTTTTCAGATAGGGCATTGTGGGATAAACAATTTCAAACCAGGGCAGGTACGTCAAAAAATCTATTTTTGAAGTACAGGTTTTAATGTCTTGTTGTCGGGCATGGTGATTGCAGAGTACGTTGGGGTGGTTTTGTTAATGACAACATGAGGTTTTCAATGTGTTGTTATGTGGTCTGTCTTCACTTGCAGGTTTTGTGCAGAGTTTTTATTGTATGTGGTACAGATGGCTAGCTGCAGGCTTATGAAGGCTTATTGAAGTAGCACCAAAAGTTAAGATTGTAATAGTGTGGGTCCTATGTGGTGGTACGGGTGCATAGCAGTGTTGTTGTAGTGTAACAGCAGTAACATGCCAAACGTGGGCCATGGTTTAGATATTATGTAGGAGTCTTCAAGAGGTTGTCTGATTGCAACTTGTATAGCATTAATATTCCCCTTTTTTGTGAGTTTATGAATGGGCTTTTGGAATTATTTGGGGTTTTATGACTTTCCTTTTTTTTTGTTTGTTGATTTTTCATAATAGAAATACAAATAGGCTAATATCTTGTAAATGAACTTGTTATTAATATTGTTTTTCACCATTATTCATATTGAGACCTTTTGTTGAATTCCCACTTGAAATAAATCTTGAACAAATTTTGAGAGATAAAATCAAACATAATCCTCTTTTGGACTTGAAATGAATTCAAATCTTGGATCAAAATGAATCCACCCATGAATTAACCTCTGAATTTTGAATGCATTATGACCATAGATCCATCTTAAACTTCATCATGAACTTGGATTTTGGATCTTATATGACACCTTGCATAGAATTTGAAATTTGAATCTTGAATTAACACTTAGCACTTGAATATTGAATCTTGAAATTGAATCTGTAATGTCGTCCTTGATTCTTGACTATGACAATTTGAATTTTTGATTACTAGAACCAAATTCTAACCTCTTGAGTCCCCACTTGAATCGGTCCTAGCAATTGTCGTCTTGAATCATGATGAACTTGTCCTCCTGATGCTCCACAAACATTCATATTGAAACTTCTTAAATATGCCTCAGAATCACAACTTTATAAACTTCGGTGCACTTCCTGAAACCCTAATTGAAAATGAGCGGGTCTTTGATAATCTTCAACCACGAAGTATTTGAATTCAACACACTTTGATAACTTGCCTCACACAAATAATCTGAATTGGCACCAAACTTTAACTTTGGCACCAAACTTTAACTGAGACTTCAGACACAACCACTTGGATCATCCACCCTGGCCTTGATCTTGAAACAAAACTTGTCTGACCAAGGTTAGGTCAGACCTAACTGGATTTCAACCATGCCATACACACATATCTAACCTAACAATTTTTCCTAAAACTTGGTTCGAACTTGCAAGACCTGAGCTTAGACTGCAAGCAAAAAGACACTTATTTGTATGCACGATGGTTAGATGAAATGAATATTGGATATGATGCACAGATGATGAAAATGTTATGATATGAAATGTTATGCGACGAAGTAAAGCGAGAACAAAGTTTGATGAACGAAAGCTCGGAATATGCCTGGTCAAAATTTGGGGTATGACAACTTTTTGATTCCAGCATAACCCATCTTTCTTTGAATACTCAGTCAAACCATTAGCAATTTTTGCATAAGAATTTATAAATCTTCTATAATATCCAGTTAGGCTTAAGAATCCTCTCAACTGCTTAAGGTTCTTTGGTATTGGCCAATCCATCACAGCTTGCACTTTACTAGCATCCATGGCCACTCCTGCACCTGATACCATATACCCCACGCACCAAAAGAACATTTTGACAACTTCACAAACAGCTTGTTCTGCTGTAGAGTTTTCAACACCTCCTCTAAGTGTGCCAAGTGATCCTGCCAACTTGGACTATAGACTAGGATGTCATAGAAAAACACCTTCTGGAAAATTTCATTCATAAGGCATTGAAAGGTTGCTGGTGCATTTGTTAAACAAAATGGCATCACTAGCCATTCATAATGCTGTGATGAGTTCGAAAAGCGGATTTATATCTATCCTCAGGTTGTATTAAAATCTGATGATAGCCTGACCTTAGATTGACCTTTGAAAAATACTTGGCGCCAAATAATTTCATCGAGCAGTTCATCGACGGTGGGCATATGGAACTTGTCTTTCACCGTAACGTCATTCAACGCTCTATAATCAGTACAAAATCTCCAGGGATCTATATTTGCAGACAAATCAGACAATGTATCTTGTGTAACTTCAGGTTTAATTTGTTGAATTGTAAACAATTCTGCAATAGCAGCAGTGTGTTGCGTCCTAGTCATATGATGGAATTGAGCGACCGCAGTAGGCTGTAGATTTCTTTCTCCTTGAAATGTAATGAACTTTCCTTCTTGAGAAAATCTCAAGCTCAAAGCAGCATAATCTGCTACATGAGGTTCTAAAGTGGCTAATCATGCTGTTCCTAGTATTAAATCAGTGCCAGCTACCGGCAACAAATAGACAGGGGTTTTTAATTGATGCCCTTGGACCCAAACAGACAGTTTCTTTATCCTTCCTTCAGCATTCATAGATTGTCCATTCCCCACCAAAAACCACAAAAACCATCGGTAGTAACCAAACCACTACAAACAGAGCTCCATTCAATCCAACCAAACCTAACACCAATACCTTTTCATCCAAAACCAGTACTACACCTATCCTACAAATACCACCAACTAGACCTATGCATCAAGATCAAAAAAACCAAAACATAAAAAGAATATCACCTGCTGAAATGCAAATCAGGAAAGAAAAGGGGCTGTGCTACTTCTGTGATGATAAGTTCTCCTTTAGCCATAAGTGACCTAATAAACACTTGATGTTACTACAAGTAGACGAGGATCTGGCAGATGATTCAGAGGAAAAACCTCCAGATCCTGGGGAACAAGAAGAGAGTAATGAAAGTCAGCAACACCATTTATCTTTCAATGCTTTGAAGGGATCAAATGGTGTAGGAACAATGAGGTTTCAAGGAAAAATTGGTAGCATTAATGTGCAAATTCTAGTAGATGGTGGGAGTTCTGATAACTTTTTACAACCGAGAATCGCACAAGTGCTCAAACTGCCCGTTGAAACTGCTCCAATCCATAACTTTTTTTCCATCAAATCTAGGAAATTCGAGCTTTACATTCCTAACCTGAAATGGCTGTTTGCTTAAATTCGAACCACCATGGTGAGATCTAGGAGACTCCTTGCGTTGCAGAAGTGTTTCCAGCGCCTCTGTGATCTGCGTGAGCTTGTGTTCAGTTGAAACTTGTGACGTTTCTATCCGTCCAAAACGCAGGTCGTTTGCAGCTTCTATACGTTCCATATGGGACCGCAGGTTCACACGATTCAAAAGGGGTCAAATAAAGTGGGGACTGAAATGCAGAATTGTACCAGAATTCTACAAGAGGTAAGTAGCAAACCCAAAGGTGAGGAGAATCGCTGACAAAACATCGAAGACAAGTCTCCAAAATACAATTGGTCACCTCTGTTTGACCATCTGATTGAGGGTGGTATGCGCTGCTATAAGCGGGGGTTGTGCCTTGTAATATGAAAAGTTATTTTCAAAAGCGACTGACAAAGATTCTGTCTCGGTCACTCACAATGGTCTTTCTTGGGCATACCATGGAGTCGATAGACTTCAGAAATAAAACATGTGGCTAGCGTAGCAGTGGCAAACTGAGAAGGTAGCGCCATAAATGTGCATATTTAGAGAGACGGTCTACAATCACCCAAATGACGGACTTACCATCGACGAGGGGAAGGTGGGTGATAAAGTCCATAGATATATCTTCCCAAACTCTAAGGGGAACCCGAAGTGGCTGAAGTAATCCCATAGGTTTATGATTGAAGGGCTTGTTTTGTTGACAGATTCGGCACAGTCGAACAAAGCCCTTGACAGCCTTAGCCATATGTGGCCAAGAGAATGCTGCAGCAAGGCGTGTCAAGGTTCCTTTCACCCCTGAATGCCTTCCCAAAGGTGTGGTATGGTGTTCACCCAACAATATATCACGAAAACTGGTCTCCCTAGGAACAAAGATCCAATTTTGGAAGTAACACAACCCTTGACGCACATGAAGTTGTGGGGATTTTCCTGCTGTTGACTGAAATTTGGTGAGTAATTCGACTCCCACTGGGTCAGCAGCATAGAATTGGCGCAACTTCTCTAACAACTTGGGCTGACAGGATGACACAGCAGTAAAAATAGCCTCTGCTTCATATGAGATACGTGACAACACGTCTGCAACCACATTACTACTCCCCGGTGTATACAAAGTCTCATAATTGAACCCTAAGAGCTCGGAAAGCCACTTGTCCTGGGCAGGTGTCTGGATCGTTTGAGCAAGAAGGCCCCTCAAGCTTTGCTGGTCAGTATAGATGCGGAAATGACGACCCAACAAGTAATGAAGCCACTTCTTCATAGCAGCTGTAATAGCATACATTTCCCGCTCATACGCGGATGCATTCTGCATTATAGTGCATAATTTCTTACTAAAGAAGGCAATATAGGGTGGGATTGCTGGGACAATGTTGTCTTGGTTTTGGGTCAGGTAGATGGTAGACTTATCTTGATTCAATATCTGCATCATGGTATTTTCCTTACATTTATGCATCATTCTTCTCCTAACAAACACCTTGATTTCTCACAATTGAAATAGAAGAATCTTCCTTAGGAGTGGTTCTGTATACTATAATTTTTGTAAACTCAGTCTCAGGATTTTCCTTAGAACTCCTTATAGGAAAAACTGTGCAACATGCTCAGAGATGTGCTTAACGGTGAGGCTAAAATAGATGTTGTTAAACTTCAGAGGTCACGTGGAGTTGTATCTAGGAAACATCACTTGCAGAAACCCCAAAAACCACTTCTCCTTGAGCTTACGTGACAAGTAGCTCCCAAGTCGAAAAGAGTAGCATCAAAACAGTTTTTTATGCTTATACAGAATTTCGAGTACACCTTGAAATTCAGTATCACAATTTTGGATGATTTAAATAATTGCCCAACTATCATCCCCTATAGTTATATGCTTGTAGTTATGATAATATTAGTTATATGCTTGTAGAATAGCATGCTTGTCTTCTCTAAGCCACTGGTTTCAAACATTGTTTGAAAATGAACTATATAACATGGAACTGTCACTTAGGAGGTTTAATGTTTGATTATGATCTAGCTAGGTATTATACATCGGTGATAAACATACGATGAATTATGATTTGTCTTGTTTCTGAATGTCCTTTTCTACCGAAAAGGAACTCCTTATTATTTTTCTAATATAAAAAGAGATTATCCCTTATGTCAAAAATGAAAAAAAAAGAGAAATTTTTTTGCTATCGGAATCAAACCAATGACCATCACATTGCAAATGTGATGTTCTAACCTCTGAGCTAAGTAGGCTCTTAGAACACAAATTGTGCATTTATCAGAATTTTCTCCTAAACCATTGAGAGCCTAGTTATTAACTATTTAATATTAGCTATTTATAATTTTGATTCAGGTGAAAATAAGTAATGAATGATCAAAATACAAATCATGTGATATGTACCTGTAACACAATCAAATTATATGAATGAATGAAAATGAGATGGTTTTTGTAAAAATGGAAGTTTTAATGATGAAATTAAATGATTGAATTTAAAATGAATATTTTTAATCACAAAATCAAATAAATACAAACATATAAAAAATTATAGAATATCCCATATTTATTTAATATTCTAGTATATAACATATGATAAAAGTCGAAAAATTTTTAAAATACGAATAAAAGTTATTTTAATTACCAGTTAACTAAAATACTCTTTTTATTCATTTATCTAATAATTAATAATTTATCAAATATATTTTGATCCATAAAAAAGAATTTTCATTCATATAGTAAGATTCTTTTTTTATATATTTTTTGTATAGTTTTTGATCCCATCTTTGAATATTTTTTATTCTTCAAATTTCTATTATCTTTTATATTTTATCTATTTTGATTATTAATAATTCATATTTATTATATGTATTTATCTCAATTCTTATTATTTTTATTTACTTTTGAATTATTAAAAGTAGAGTGGAATTATATAGGATGATTCTTTCTATGTATATATTCTTTAGATATTCTTTAATATTCTAAAATACTTTCTATCCTAAGCCAAATCATTCTTTCTAAAAACAAACAAATAAAAGTTTAGAAAGTGAGATAAAAAATGGATAGGTGCAGAGACTCAATGGAAGCTGTTCTAATAAATGGAGTTGACAACATTGAATTGATTGATGAATATTTCTAACTTTTATTTGTAAATATTTGGATTCTATCATAGTTGAAACATTAGAATCAAATCAATTACAACTGGAAGAAAAAATGACTGAATATTCATTGCTCAAATCAATCACTCCAGCATATTCTGATGGATCTTTTAAATAACTCATTAATCAGACGAGAGTAAAGATAGAGCCCCATTCTACATGTCAATATCGACATCAATGAAATTTTTAGTAAGAGTAAAATATGTCGTTATGTATGAGTATCTATTCCCATATTTCTTTTCAAATCTGGTTCCCAACGACTCGTTATGTATGAGTATCTATTCCCATATTTCTTTTCAAATCTGGTTCCCAGCGACTCGTTATGTATGAGTATCTATACCCATATTTCTTTTCAAAAATTGGGAGAATAGATACATATTTATTAGTGGTCTTAATCATCCTACATAATTTATGTAGGCGTACAGAGATATGCAGTTTTTAGACGAAGAATGAATATATGTATATTCTGGGTATCAAAAGGAAGTATGAAAATGAATGATTCAAGTTTGTTTCAATATTTTCTGCACTGCAATAATGAATATTAATATTTAATTTGAAATAATATTCAAATGTTTAAATACCAAAAAGTTGAATCTAGGGGAGTTCATAGGTGAGAATAGTCAAAACTTGTCCGAGATACATTATCCAAAAATCTGGTATATCTTTGTATTTTCTTTAATCGTACTTTTTCATTTTCATAGCCAGCCAGATATCTAATTGATGATGATGTGCATCTTACATAGTTAATGATGCAAAACTTTTTCAGTTCATCCTATTGGCTCGTCCGAAATAAGTATTGCTCCATCCCATTTTTGAATCTCAATGAGTCCTTATAATAAGACAAAAATGAAACCTTTATTATTCTGTCTAATCTATAAGTTAGAAAAAGAAAATATACATACAAATATTTCTTTAATATTTGGGGTTATCGAAGTTCATATTACTTTCTTATTTTTATCATTTAGTGAGCATCTTGTATTTCATAAAAATTGGGGGCGATATAATCTTTATGCAAAAACCATTTCAGGCATTAAAATACGTTTCAGACGCAGATGATTATCATAATAGACTCATAATATATCATAAGATTTCTTATCTCGAAAATCTGCACTTTTCCAAACCCATAAAATAGAAGGAATTCTCGGATTTTGTCTTGGGGTAAATACTTTTATGCATACCTCTTCGGTTGATCTAGACTATACTCTATTATAGTAAGATGATAGACACCTACTAGTAGTCCTTCTGGTGCCACATCATAGGCACATTGGAAACATAGATAATTGTAACCATATACATATAAAATAACAACAATCAAATGCCAATCCTTGAGCTTTATTTGTAAAGTCTCTATTACTTGGTAATCAAAACCCAAAGATCTATGAACTATTCCGTGTTTGACTAGCCACGCAGACAAATTACCTTGCATTTGTTGACTTCTTCCAAGTTTTTTTATAAGATTGATATAAGTATTTACCATTTATTTACATTACAATGGAAATTTTTAAGATTGACTTGCTTTCTATTTTTTATTATATTTTGTACAAAAGGATCCTATTTAATTCACTTTTTTGTTCGTTGGAAGATACTTAACTTTTTTATATTTCAAAAATGTGTCAGAGGTTATCTCTGAAATAGATGATGATTAATAAAATAATCTTTGATTATAATTGCTGGTATGAGTACTACGTCCAACATAAAATTTGTGGCTGGTAGTAAAACACCTATTCTGTCGTTGGTAATTAATTAGATCTTTATAAATTTCTCGAGATATTTTCTTACGATGTTTTGTTATAGCATCTATAATAACTTTTGATTTAGGTGGACAACCCGCAAATAGACATCCACATGAATTAGCTTATCTATGCCCCCAAACAGTACTATAAGAATCGGTATTAAACATACCTTCTGTAGTTGTATAGGCTCCCATAACAATAACATATTTTGTTTCGGAAATTTGTTCATATAATCAAACTAAAGAAGGAGCCATTTTCATAGTTACGATACCCGTTGTTAAAATGAGGTCTATTTTCCTAGGACTAGAGCATGATAGCAGTCCATAACGATCAAAGTCAAACCGCGATCCTATTAATGAAGCAAATTCAATGAAGCAACAACTAGTACCATAAAGAAGCGACCATAAATTGGATAGTTTTGACCAATTTGAAAGACCATTTAATGTAGTAGAAATAATTGGATTTTTTTTTGATCAAGTAAGGGAAATTCAATGGAATTCATAATTGTCTTAATGTATTGTTTAATTGTCTAAATATTCAAGAATTAAGACCATTCTAATACTCTCTTTCGCCATGCATAAACTAAACTAACAATTAGGATAAACACAAAGATGAAAGTGTAAAATGTTGGATCGAACTCTAGTATGGTCGGAGTCTGTTCGTGAGTAATGCGTGTTGTAGTCGAAGTCTATTCTAACATGCATTAGTTAATATTGCTAGGGTTGTTAGCATGTTGAATTGGGTCTTACTTGTAAGTCCAATTGTTTAAGTTAGCTTGTAATGGGTTAAAAAGCCCATTAGGTTAGTGTGTTATTTTTCTTATAAATAGGATACTAGTTTCTCAATCTTGACATAAGGAAAAATAGGAAGATAAAATCCTAATTTCAAGAGAGAGATGTTATTTTGTTATTCTTGTATACTTGTAATCTTGTTCTAAGAGAAAGGAAAGAATAGCAGCTTAATAACCAATCCTTATTGTTTTCTTCTTTATTAACTCTAACCCTTGTGTGTTTCTTGATCATTAAGAAACTGTTTATACTTAGTTTTAAGGTATCCGATTCACAACAAATTGGTGTGGTGAGCGTGGAGAAGATGCCTTCAACAAAGTATGAGATTGAAAAGTTCACCGGAGTGAACGACTTCGGTCTGTGGCGCTTGAAGATGAAAGCCCAACTGGTTCAGCAGGGTTGTTTGGAAGCGTTGAAGGGTGAGGCAGCTATGGACGTTGCGTTAACGGTAAAAGAAAAGACAGACATGATCGAGAAAGCCCACAACGCAGTATTGTTGAGCCTTGGTGATAAGGTTCTTCGACAGGTATCAAAGGAGACTACAACATCGGGATTATGGGTGAAACTTAAAAGTTTGTACATGACCAAATCTCTGGTGAGTCAACTCTACCTGAAGCAAGCTTTATATTCATTCAAGATGAGTGAAGATAAAGTGTTGGCTGAGCAGTTGGATATGTTCAACAAGCTGATTCTTGATCTTGAAAATATTGATGTGAAGATCGATGATGAAGATCAAGGCACTATTGTTGTTGTGTGCTTTGCCCAAAACACATGCTCACTTCAAAGAAACACTCTTGTATGGAAGGGAGTCCCTGACCTTTGAAGAAGTTCAATTAGATTTATATTCTAAGGACTTGAACGAGCGAAAGGAGCATAAACCTTCGACGGTGGGCGAAGGTTTGGTCGTTAAGGGAAAATTCTTGTGAAAGGATGGTAAGTTCGACAAGAAGAAAGGTAAGTTCGACAAGAAGGAGGGTCACATAAGAAAGGTCTGCCCTGAACGCCTGAATGATCATGGAGGTAATGGAAATGTAGCCATTGTTCAAGATGACTTTGACTCATCTGATGTTTTTGTGGTTTCAAGTGGCGACTCGAGAAAAGAGTGGATTAAGGATTCAGGTTGCACTTGGCACATGACTCCAAACAGAGAACTGTTCGAGGAGTTATGTGATCAAGATGGTGGATCTGTGCTGCTGGGAAACAACAAATCTAGCAAAATTGCAGGTATTGGATCTGTGAGATTCAAGCTCCATGATGAGTCAATAAGGTTATTGACTGAAGTCAGGTACGTACCTGACTTAAAGAGAAATCTGATTTCACTTGGTGAATTCGACGGAAAAGGATACGTTTTTCAAGGATAGAAAAGTATCCTAAGAGTCATGACAGGGTCGAAGGAAGTCTTGAGAGGCGTGAAGAAACAAGGCTTGTATACCCTTGAGGCTGAGGTTGTAAGTCGTTCGACAAATGTTGTATCCACGAAATCTATGTCGAAGACAGAATTATGGCACATGAGATTGGGCCATGTCAGCGAAAGAGGCCTGGTCGAATTGGGGAAGCAGAACCTGCTAGGAGGTGACAAAGTCGAAAAGTTGGAATTTTGCGAATCTTGTGTATTTGGTAAATCCTGTAGGGTGAAGTTTAACAAAGGCAAGCAAAGAACACATGGATCCCTGGATTACATTCATGCTGATCTTTGGGGACCTGCAAGGAATCCTTCACACTCAGGTGCAAGGTATTTTCTATCCATCGTTGATGACTATTCCAGAAAGCTATGGGTATTCATTCAGAAGACGAAAGATGAAACTTTTGAGAATTTCAAAAGTTGGAAGATTATGGTCGAAACTCAAACTAGCAAAAAGTTTAAGAGGTTGAGAACCGACAATGGTCTTGAATTCTGCAATGAAGCGTTCAACAGTTACTGTGTTGAGTCTGGGATTGCAAGGCATAAGACTGTAGCAAGTACTCCTCAATAAAATGGCTTAGCTAAGAGGTTCAATCGAACAATCCTTGAAAAGGTTAGATGCATGTTGGTTAGTGCTGGATTGAAGAAGGTGTTTTGGGCGGAAGCTGTTTCGACAGCAGCTTACCTAATAAATAGATGTCCCTCGACTGCCTTGGGAATGAAGACACCTGAAGAAGTTTGGTCGGGACATCCACCTAGTCTCGACAGACTGAGAGTATTTGGCTGTGTGGCCTATGCTCATATTAGGCAAGACAAGGTCAGACCTAGAGCTCTGAAATGCATGTTCATGGGATACCCTGAAGGAGTAAAAGCTTATAGGCTATGGTGCCTAGAGCCAGGTAACAAGAGGTGCATCACCAGTCGAGATGTAGTTTTCAATGAAGTAGAAATGGCTTTCAAGAAAACTGATGATGCTGACGAAGAGCTGGAACAGGGAGAGATTCCTGTTGAGGTGGAGCATGTTGATGCTGAATTGCTTACCCCAGATGAAGTCGAAGAAGACGCATAAAATGTTGTCGAAGATGAGGAGACTGATAATGACTACCTTCTAGCAAGAGACAGGTCGAGGAGAGTCATCAAGCCACCTCAGAGACTTGGGTATGCAGATCTTATAGGTTATGCTTTAATCTCTGCAAGTGAGATTCTAGACAAAGAACCTAGAGACTATAAGTTATGAGGAATCAAAAGAAGACTGAATGGTTGAAGGCCATGGATGATGAGATGAAATATCTTTATGATAACAACACCTGGGAACTAATCAAGAAACCTGCTGGAGCCAGGTTAGTCAGCTGTAAATGGATTTTCAAAGTTAAGGAAGGAATCAAAGGAGTGGCGTCGAAGAGATACAAGGCAAGATTGGTTTCTAGGGGGTTCACTCAGAAAGAAGGTATCGACTTCAATGATGTGTTTTCTCCTGTTGTGAAGCACAGATCCATTCGAATGTTGCTTGCCATGGTGGCCCAGTTCGACCTTAAACTGGAACAGATGGATGTGAAGACTGCGTTCTTGTATGGTGATCTAGATGAAACAATCCTGATGAGGCAGCATGAAAGGTATGTCGAAAAGGGGAAGGAAGATTATGTGTGCAAACTGAATAGATCGTTATATGGACTGAAACAATCTCCTCGAAAGTGGAATAGGAGATTCGACAAGTTCATGGTGTTAGAACATAGATTGGTTCTTAATATATCTCAATGTTTTGATGATAACATTAATGAAATTGTGTATGGAGAAAATATATACTCTAATTTTGTTCAAGTGTTTTTGTTTCAGATATCAAAATAAATATTCCTCTGAAAGAAAAAAACTCCTCTGAACGTTAAGCAACGTAAGGCTCTTAGCGTACAAGCGCAGCTACAGAAGACTCTGAAGTGCAGCTACAGAAGACTCTAAAGCGCAACATGCAGAAGACTCTGAGCTAAGCTACAGAAGACTCTGAGCGTAAAGTATAAAGATTCAGTATATTTAGAAGACTCTGTAAGAACTAAACGCTGCAACTACAGAGGCTCTGAGAATCAAGTCAACTCTGATAAGACAATCACGCTAAGCACTAAGCTGCAGATCTCTAGAAGAGAGTTCCTCTGATAAGAAGAATATGGAACATCATCAGAGGATCTGATGCAAGAATTATTTCCATATCTGTTCATTTGAAAAGATGTTGTTGGAAGAAAGATTCGTTGCCAATTTCAATGTCTACATCCAACGACACTATTCGTCTTTTGTGTATGGCACAGGAATTTAGACAAAAAGGATATCTCTGAACATTCCTCTTCTGTGAAGGAAAAGTCAAAGAAGACAAAAGGCAACAGCTGCATGCTCTTTGAGAAATGGACGTGAAGTACTATTTAAAACAAGTCTTCAACAACATTTCAAAAACGACAAAATACATTGACGAAATATCAAAGAACATTATTCAAACATCTTTCTACAATGAACACACTAGTTTCATTTGTTCTTCCTTTTGTGTAAAATCACTTTTGTGATAATAGATTTTTAGAAGCACTTAAACACGTTGTATTTATCTTTGTAAAAGATCCTTGAGAGACCAAGTTGTGGTCAGTATTCTTAAGAAGACTAAGACAGTTTGTCTTAGTGGAAACATTGTAATCAGTTTTTGATTAGTGGATTAAGTCCTCGTTTAAGAGAGGCGAAATCACCTTGGCCGGGTGGACTGGAGTAGTTTGAGTTCAAACGAACCAGGATAAAAATACCTTGTTATTTTTTATTGTCATAGTTGTTTTTGAAACCCCTTATTCAACCCCCCCCCCCCCTTCTAAGTGTTTTCCTACCTTCAGTTGGTATCAGAGCTCCGGCTCTGAAGTGCTATCATTTAACAGTGACAGAGAAAAGATCCAGTTTAGGAAAACTCTTTGATTTATCATGGCTGAATATTCAAACAACAAATATGATGATAAAGACAGAATCAACACAAAGCCTCCCATGTTTGATGGAGAAAATTTTGATTATTGGAAGGACAGAATAGAAAGTTTCTTTCTGGGCTATGATGCTGATCTCTGGGATTTAGTCATTGATGGATACATTCACCCTACTGATGGTGAAGGTAAAAAGATTGATAGAAAGTCAGTGACTGATCAACAGAAGAAAGAATTCAGAAATCACCACAAGGCTAGGACAATTATGTTGAACGCTATATCTCATACTGAATATGAGGAAATCACAAATAGAGATACAACGTTTGACATGTTTAAATCCTTGAAGATGACACATGAAGGAAACTCTCGGGTGAAAGAAACAAAGGCTCTAGTGCTGATTCAGAAGTATGAAGCTTTCAAGATGGAGGAAGATAAATCTGTGGAAACCATGTTTTCAAGATTCCAGATTCTGACTGCTGGATTGAAGGTTCTTGACAAAGGCTACTCCACTTCTGATCATGTGAAGAAGATAATCAGAAGTTTACCAAAGAGGTGGAGACCTATGGTCACAGCGTTGAAGCTCTCAAAGAATCTGAACAAGATCACTCTGGAGGAACTCATCAGTTCTCTAAGAAGCCATGAGATAGAGCTTGAGGAAGACGAGCCTCATAAGAAAGGTAAGTCCATTGCTTTAAAGTCTAACAAAAAATCTGAAACTAAAGCTTTTCAGGTACTTGAAGAAAGCTCTAGAGATTCTAAATCAGATGAAGATGAATTGTCTTTACTTTCTAGAAGAATAAATCAACTCTGGAAGTACAAGCAAAAGAAGTTCAGAAACTTCAAAAGACCAAAACACTGTGGAGAATCCTCTGGTCACACAAGATCTAGAAAGAAGGAAGGAGTGTGCTATGAGTGCAAAGAGCCAGGACACTACAAGAATGAATGTCCCAAACTTCAGAAGGATAAACCTATGAAGAAGTTTGAGAAGAAAAAGAAAGTCCTGATGGCTACTTGGGATGACTCAGATTCTTCTTAAGCCTCGTCAGAGTCTGAAGACGAATGTGCAAATGTTGCATTAATTGCTTACTCAGAGGAGCATGAAGAATCATCTGAATCTGGATCAGAATCAAATTCAGAAGAGGTATTTGCTGATCTTACCAGAGCTGAATTAATTGAAAGCTTATCTGAGATATGTGAAAACTATAGTAAGATCAGACTCAAATACAAGAAGCTTCAGAGCAGTCTTGCATCTGAGACTGATCAGCTAAAATCAGAAATTGCTGAGCTGAAAGAAAATAATTTTCAAATTAAAATTGAATTAAAAAAGGCTCAACAAAAATCTGAATCAGATACCATGTCTAGCTCTAAAAATATTTTAGAAGAGTATGACTATAGTTTTCAAAGGTTCATGCCCAGAGGCATAGACAGGAGCAAAATGGATTCTATGATCTATGGGGTAAGTAGGAACAACAGAAAAGGGATTGGATATGAATCACCCTCTGGGAAGGAATCAAATCCAAAACCTGTTGATAATTTAATCATCAATTATACTCCTCTGTACTCTCATTTTAAATATGGTCACTCACATGACATAAAGCACACACGTTCAGATCAGAACATCAAAATCTTTAACAGACCTAAGCTGCGTCAAAACACAACTGTTGTTAACAGACAGAAGTTCAGGCAGAACTTTAGAACAACTAACCCCAGAGGACCCAAAAATATATGGGTACCTAAGGATAAAATTATATATGTTGCAGATGTCCTTGGCAGCAAAGTTGAGACACCAGTCATGGTACCTGGACTCTGGATGCTCACGACACATGACGGGAAGAAGGTCTATGTTCCAAAGTCTGGAACTTAGATCTGGTGGAGACGTGAAGTTTGGAGGAAACCAAAAGGGAAAAATCATTGGCTCTGGAACAATTGGTAATGGTAACCTCCCTTCTATCTC